>OY757316.1:25896137-35896137 GCA_963583905.1 Stenurella melanura | reverse complement strand
AGAACTATTCCTTGGCGAGTACAATAAGAGCATGTTTAAAAAATTGCAAAAAATTGATCAGTTTTTGCAAAAATCGATTTTTTCTATAAAAGACGATTTTGTAGAATTTCATTTACTCAGGTTCTTGAAGACCTACCGAAACGTTTTTGGGCTTAAAATTTTCTTGAAGAGTTGTACTAATATGTGCATTTAGTGCGAGCATTGTTAAATAATTGCAAATATTATAAGGAAATAAAGGATATGAGCATAAACGGGAAAAACGTCATCAAACATCAAGACAATACATGTCTGTATTGTTTTGATGTTATATTCAATTGGTATTTCAGCTTCTACGCAGTAATTACAGTCAAAAGCGGTCACAATAGATGTGAACACTTTAAACAGGGTTCAGACTTTGAGATGCGGAAAAAATTCCCTGAATTTTCCAGGTTTTCCATAACCAAAAATATTAATTTCTATATATTTTTTTATTTGACATACAATAATTCCTTGAATTGAATTGGATCAGTGAAAATTCTTATGGTTTTCCATATCGAGACACAGAATTCCCTGATTTTTTATACAATTTGTAAAATTCCCTGATATTTCCAGGTTTTTTATTAAGATTTTTAAATTCCCTGATTTTTCCAGGTTCTCCAGGTTTTCCATACGAGTCTGAACCCTGTTAAACATCTGCTCGAAAATGAGCTGGCCTGCAGAATTGAGTCACCGAGGACACCGATTCGAAATCTCTCACACGCACTGCTGATACTGTGTCGAACGGAACATGCTTTTACGGAGCCCAACACAGTTTGGCTTAGAGTATATAATGCGCGGTCGATGATTGTAAAATATTTTTATATTAAACTGTAAGTCTTCAACTAATATGTGTGAAAAATGTTTTCTGTCTGTCTGTCGGTGTGTCTGAAACTTTTTTTTTGTCCGCACGTTTTCTCCGGAACGGTTTAAGATATTGACTTGAAATTTTGTAGACGTATATATTATAACGAGATCTGGAACTGGATTGTTTTTTGAATATCTCCGGTGAAGGGTTGGGGGTAAATAGGGGAAATATGTATAGGAAGCTGGTAAGAGTACAGAAACTTAAAATTTGATGTATGTACTACAAGCCACGCCTAAAAATTTTTTACAATATTTTTCATCCCCCCACTACCCCCCACTACACTATTAAAGGGGTTGATAAAATAAAATTAAGATATTCACTTAAAATTTGGTAGGTACACGCATATATTATAACGATATCTGAAAGTAGATTATGTTTTTACATGATTGCGTTGATGGAGTGGGGGGGGGGTAAGTAGAGGTAAGTAGGGAAAAATAAATAAAGCAAGCTGGTAAGAGTACAGAAACTTGAAATTCGGTGTATATCATAGAAGCCAAGGCCTCAGATTTGTTAATAATATTTTTCAACCCCTCCACCACCCTTACCTCATTATTAAAGGGGTTGATAAAATAGAATTGAGATATTCACTTGAAATTTGGTAGACGTGTGTATTATAACGACATCTGGAACTAAATGTACATGTTAACACAACTTTTCAAGAAGATTTTAAGTTCGAAAACGTTTCGGTAAGTGTTCAGGAACATGAGTAAATGGAATTCTACAAAATCTTCTTTTTTTCGAAAAAATCGATTTTTGCAAAAACTGATCAATTTTTTGCAATTTCTTGAACATGTTTTTATTGTACTGGCCAAGGACTATACTTTCAGCGAGTTTCATTAAATAATCTTTTTTTAAGATATAAGCAATTGAAAAAAATGGATTTTTACCGTTTTTGCAATAAATTTATTTATAAATCTATCGATATCGAACTGACCGACCTTAATTTATTGCTATTAAAAAGATCTAGAAATTTTGTATATAACTTTTATTGTACAAAGTCTAGATTTTTTTAAAACGTGAAAAACTGTTTTTGGGTCCCTTTTGACTCCATTTTGAATAACTTCTGCAATAGACCGCCTGTCCAAAATTCTACGCAATTTTTCCTATTTTTTCCATATTTTATCTTGCGGATGGCTCGGTTGGAACGAAAAAATCTAATTTGATTGGACTAGATATGCATTTCTTAAAAATTATGGCATTCTTGAAATAAAAAATTGAAACAAGTTTGTGGAAATAGATTTTGTCATTGTAACTTTAAATGTTGCTGATTTTTCAACTTAAAAATCACCACCTAACTTTTCTACTTAACAACAATAGCACAATAATAAAGTGTCTTACCTCTCCGCTAGCCACGGCCTCGCCAGGGATGAAGAGTTCAGGATAAATATTGTCCAAGTACCATTTGAAGCTCTTGCAACCCAATTTCTTCCTCAATTCCTTTCGACTGCTGACGTCACCGAAGTCGCCTTTGTCGTTTCCTATCCTTTGATAATAATACTTGGCGTACTCGTCCAGCCAAACTTCGGCTAATCGAACCGAGTTCCTGCGAAGAACGTTGACGCCGGATCTCCATTTATAGGGGGATCGTTTTCTGAAAAAATAAAAAAAGAAAGATATACAGTGCGTGTAAAAAGTATTGACACATGACAGTAACTTTTAAAAGATTGATTGTATAAAAATACCCTACAGGTCAATTTTTATTTTTAATTAGGTAACTTTTAGTGCAATTTATAATTTTTAGTTTTACACGCCTCCATCCCCAAAGATCCGAAATAGCAACCTACCCTGCCCTACCCAACATGGATGTAAAACAATTTTGTTCTGTTGACAATAAACTGTCGTTTTGACATTTAATAAATATCATGCAAAAGTCAACTTTTAATGACAGTTTTCGAAAAAGATTTTTTTAAGGTAGTTATATTGCGAGAGGTGCGACATCTGTTGAGACGCGAGAGGCAGAGAGAGAGAGAGAGAGAGAGAGAGAGAGAGTAGGGAAAGATTTGGCAACGTCGCATATAGTTTTTGACGCCAGCTGATCGACTCGTCACTAATGTCAATATATTTTTACCTCTCTTAGTAAAATAATGGAAAAATATATTATTATACATACAATAAATAAAATCGGAATGAACATTTGTAAATCTTTGATTTTCTTATATGATACTGCATCTAAAATAAACTCAAAAAAGTATTAGAAATAGTTCGACGTTGCCACGTCTACTACTTATGTCCTCCATTCAATAATTTTCGGGTAGCTGCTATTACATTATTTTAAGGTGAATCATCTCGATACTTATACACGTGCTTCGTCAGGAATTAATCAAAGTTTGCCTCGTTCTTGAGATCATTTTTAAATAAGGATCAATCGTAAGAGGGAAAATAGTGTCACGACATCAATTTACTTCGCATGGCGTCCATGCAATCTTAAATGTCAATAAAAACTGCGAACTTTAATTGACTGAATCTCGGAAACGGAACGGTAATTGGAGTTCGTATTTTACTTGAATGTTTATTGATATGTGAATTAAATTTGCATTATTGAAAAAAAAAATTAACAAATCATCTAATAATATGTTCAAACCGAGCTTCGTTAATAGCTATGTACTATGCATGTCGTTGTTGAAAGTGTCCAATCTCCGTCCGTATTCCATCTTTCAGATTCTTCAAATTATTTGACTTATTGTAATAGGCGTTACCGTTTAAATGACTCCATAAATACTCAAGGGATCAGGAGATCGACTGACCCTTTTCTGCATGTCCATCATCGGCCTGGAAATATCTCACCCAAGTATTACATCAACATGTAAATTACAACAAAACGAAAATTATCAAATTTGTTAGCTACCTCAGAATTGCATTCTTTCAAATTCTCTCACTTTGTGGTTACATCAACCAGAGAGTGGAGAATAAGGAATGGTTAATAGTTCAGAGAAAACTAGATGCCAAGAAGTGAAGAGAAAACGTTGGACTCATGTCACTGAGAAGCTGATGGGAAAAATCTTTGGTAAAGCTGTGCGCCTAACAGATTGTCGCGACCAGTGGCGTACTGCAGTCACACGTGCTATACAGCAAACGGGACAAATTAGAGTAATGCATTAATCACTAAACCATTTAATTCTGAATAAGTTGTCGTGATGCAATCTTTCTCTAAAACGAAAAATTTACTAATCAACCGAATTTAAGTTTTTTTGCAATTGTTCCCATATATTGCGAAATTATGAACAATTTTAGTTGATTCATTAATTTATTCATTCAGAACTTTTACGAAAATTTTATTACGCTCTTTTAAAGAGCTTTCGTCTTCCAGTACAATAGCAGGGTGTTTCATTTGAAAAAAAAACTAGAAGATTAGGCGGCGTTTCCTGACACACTCAGTATAAAATCGTTTATTTCTCATATCTGATACCAGCAGAATACACATGAGTTTTTTTTTACTATTTCTGAAACAAATTAGATACCAAAATAATTACATCACAATGAGCTTGCAGAGTTGACATGTTCTTTGTACAAACTCATCCATATCATGGTACCAACCCATATCAGATTCATCAATATCGTTTGAGGCACGTTTAAAAGGAGTATGGAGATTCTCCTTAATAATACATAGAATTTAAAAAAACAAGTTTATGATGCCACGTCTAACTAGATCACCCCGTATATTTAAAAATATTTAAAAAATTATTGCTAAAGTCGTAAGAACTGTTAGTATTTTGACAATCAAAGAGAACAAGAAACCCTGATGTTGGCCATACAGCAGCTGCGCTGGCCATTGATTCGATAAACTAACTCCCTAAAATATAGCTGGGAAAATTAAATCCCCTTCCTAGAAGAATTACGAAGTAAGCAATATTCGTTCTTTTAAAACGAAGTCCATTTGTACATTGGAAGATATGGAACGTTTTTATATTTCTATTGACTGATTGGTGCAAATATTTTAGAAAATGTGAATTTTGTCAACATTAAGAAAATACATGTATAATAATACCCACTTGAACTTGATTATGTTTGGGAAAATGTGAATCTCAATTCCTAAGCGCTCGTATTATATCTATTTGGATAAAAATATTTGAAATTTCATCTTTGGAATATTTGTAATTCTGAATAACTTTTGTCTTTAAAATTTTTCGAATTTAGCGAATATAAAACTATTTTACACGGTAATTTTTAAATTCACGACATTATTGACTACTGTAGAAAAACCATTGCAAAAATTATTTTTTTTTTGTTTCAGGCCAAGGGGCAAAGAGGGCATTTCCATCAAGAATATTTTTTTCATAAATCCCACGACAATTATTTCAAGACAATAATTTAAAAAAAAATATTTTGGTCTCACCGGCACCTCCGCCAGAAAATCAACAACTGGTAAGACCAAATTAGTGTGTGCGTGATGTAGATATCTTCTCAACCGTTTGACATGTGAAAAATGTCTTAGATAAAACTAGGATGTCAAGATAGGTATATTCTGAAATTATTTTAAAATATACAGGGTGTTTCACATATTGGTTGCAAGGTGATAATAGATTTTTTTAAATGGAACACCTGGTATTTTTTTATATATTTGTATTTGTCTCCTAATTCTCTATCCAGGTATATATTATTTTTGAAGTTGCACTGCGACGTTGCCATGTTATTTTACTTTTTCCGAGAAAAAATTCATTTGCAGGAATCAACAGTAAAACCTGCAAATGACGTATTTTCATAAACGAATATGACCGTTATTTCAGGTTGAGTGTTAGTCAAGACCTTGTCCCAATTTCTTGACCTCTCGAAATTGAACGAAATTTTACAGGGTGCTCTTCACAGTGATTCAATTTTCTACATTTTCGAACTGTCAAAACTCATGTTTTTAAAAAGGAAACCCTATATATTTTTATTTGTAATGTTTCAGTAGTCAATTACCTACATACTCCGCCGGAATTAGATTTCTTCGACGAAAACCAGAACGTCAGTACGATTTTTGGCAGAAAGTTGAGTCCTGGGATACTAATGAAGGTATCGATGTTCTGCTCAAAATTTGGTATGGGCGTCATGGTTTTATATACAGGGTGTCCCAGAATTAAGTTCCCGGATGGGAACTTGTGACTGACTTTAGTAACTCACTTTTCAAAACTTTTTGTTACATACTTTTCCTTAAATTGATCGATTTAGTTTCCGGTGAGACACCCCACCCCGTATTTCTAATGACTGATTGGTGCAAATATTTTAGGAAATGTGAATTTTATCAACATCAAGAAAATAAACGTATAATAATACCCACCTGAACTTGATCATGTTTGAAAAAATGTGAATCTCAATTCGTAAGCGGTTATACTATACTGATTTTCATAAAAAATATTTGAAATTTCAGCTTTGGAGTATTTGTAATTCTGAATAACTTTTATCTTTAAAATTTTTCGATTTTAGCGAATGTAAAGATACTTTACTTGAAAATTTTTAAATCCACGGCATTATTGATCACTCTGTAGAAGAAAATAACAGGAATGTTTTTTTTTTGTTTCAGGCCATGTGGCAAAGGGGGCATTTTCGTCAAGAATATTTTTCCGCAAATTCGACGTCAATTATTTGAGAATAACGAAAAATAATTTTGCTTTCACCGGCACCTCCACCATAAAATCAACAATCGGTGAGGCCAAGTCAGTAAGTGTGTGGGACGGGACGGTCGATTACTTCGCAACCGTTTGCCATATGAAAAAATGTCTTAGATAAAAGTTGTGGGATGTCAAGAGAGGCACATTCTGAAATTAATTTAAAATCTACAGGGTGTTTCACATAGTGGTGCCAAGGTAATAAGAGATTTTTTTAAATGGAACACCCGGTATTCTTTTATATATTTGTATTTGTCTCCTAATTCTCTAGCCAGGTATATATTATTTTTGAACATGCAAGTTATTTTACTTTTTCCGAGAAATATACATTTGCAGCAATTAACAGTAAAAACTTTCATAAATAAATATGACTATTATTTCACGTTGAGTGTTAGTTAACACCTTGTCCCAATTCCTTGACCTCTCAAAATTGAACGCAATTTTACAGGGCGTTCTCCACGGTGATTCAATTTTGTACATGTTCAAACTGTCACAATTCATCTTCTTAAATAAAACACCCTATCTATTTTTATTTCAAATGTTTCAGCAATCATTGACCTACATGCTGATATCCTGTAGTGAGTACTTTGTTTCGAAGTTTTTGAAGTAATCAAATTTATTAAAAAAATATGTATAATTCCTCATGATTACTTAATTATAATGAGATAAATGATGGATAATTTGCTAAACTAAAAAAGACGATGAAACAATTGCTTATATTTTTCGATCGAAAGTTGAAGTATTCAAGTGCAAGACCTGCAAATCTCAACGCTGTAATTTAAAAAACAAGGTCTCGGGAATTCTTAAAAAAAATTATCTCGAGTCCTGAAGGTCGGAGAGAGTTCATTTTTTAAAAAATTCGTATATAAATGCCAACTACGTGAATATCCACTTTACATTTCGATACACGAACAATTGAGCAAGGTTTTAAGTACGTTTGTTTATACCGCAGAAATATGCATCATTTTCAACGGCGTTTTCAAGCAACTTAATTGAAATATTTGACTTCAACTTCGAGCTCGGTGATAGTACAACTCTTAAGAAAGCTTTTTGGAAATTGAAATTGGACCACCTAATTTCGGGGAATTCAAATCACTGTTTTAATAAATAATTGAATTTCTCGGAAACTAGTCATCCGTTCGGGTTACGGCCACTTTTTAAGCACATTATGACGCATGTTTCCTGAAATTGTTGATACCATAATTTAATTATTGCAAAAGTTGCTGCAAAAAAATCGGTAAAGGCATTTACACAGAACTTCCCTCTTCATTTATACAGGGCGGTCACTCTAAAAAATTATTAACTACGAAACCACACATGAGGATAGTAATCAGAAGGTATTATTACAAAGAAAACCTGATAACTTTTGGTCAAAAAAATATACAGACTGGTCATCCGATAGCAAAAATTCAACATTAAATAAAATGTGCCAAATATGGAAGGCTTGCGTAAATACCTTCATAAAGAGTGACCGCAAGAAAGGCATAAAATTCGCCTGTTTCTGCATAGTAGTTAGCGGGCCAAGGGAAAGAGCAAAATAAATCCTATAGAGTTCAAATTAAACTTTGAGAAAATTTTAAAAGATAAAACAGCTGTTATTGATCGAAAAAAAAATTCAAAAAGTTTAGATTTTTTTTTCTGAAATAGATTTAGAATGTCATGAAACGTGGACATTTTAAAATTGAGCAAAAAAAAATTTTCATTATTTATTTCCTTTAGACGGTCCACCCTGTATATTTTCCAGTAAAAGTTCATCCATTTCTTCACTGGTAGTAGTGTCATCTACCTACCAAATTTGGCTGTTCTACGTCAAGTAGTTTTTTTTGGATAATGCACCAACAGACAGACAGACAGACTGACGGAATTGAAAAACCTATATTTTCGTAATCTACGTGATCTGAAAACGTGTAAATCCGAAAAAATCTCGAAAGGTGATTTTTTCTCGAATACAATATTTCCCTTCGGTATGCGAGGGAAGTAATGAAAAAATATCACTTTTCGATGTTTTTTTAAGTTTCCGAGAAATCTAACAATCGTATTTTGATTCAGCGGCCGTCATATTGTAGGTTTTTTAAATACCTACAACTATTGTTTGAAACTTTTTTCGATGAAAAAGTTACATTCCCAGATACCTAACGAGAAAAAACGACTTTTTCACATTTGTTCGTACGTAAAACGTCCGCCATATTGTTTCTGCAACTTTGTTTTGGATGCGCTGGTTAGAAAATTGATATTTCACATGTATTGATTAGTCTAACGTGTCTAGTTACACAACACAGGAGCTTAAATGCACAATTACTTCCACATCCACGTAGTGGATTGGAAGTATAGTAATCGCAAAAAAATTTTCAAAAATTTTTATTCGTGAAATAGGTTTAGAATGTCATGAAACGTCGAGATTTTAAATTTGAGCGAAAAAAAATTTCTGTCTGTCGGTCTGTCTGTCGGTCTGTCGGTCTGTAACTTTTTTTGTCCGCACGTTTTCTCCGGAACGGTTTAAGATATTGACTTGAAATTTTGTACACGTATATATTATAACGAGATCTGGAACTGGATTGTTTTTTGAGGATATCCGGTGAAGGGTTGGGGGTTAAATAGGGGTAAATATGGGAAAATAAGTAAAGCAAGCTTGTAAGAGTACAGAAACTTGAAATTCGGTGTATGTACTAGAAGTTAAGGACTCAGATTTTTTTATAATATTTTTCAACCCCCCACCACCCCTACCCCATTAATGGGGTTGATAAAAAAAAGTTGAGATATTCATTTGAAATTTGGTACACGTATGAATTATAACGACATCTGGAACTAGATTATATTTTGAGACGATTCCATTGAAGGGTTGGGGGTTAAATAGGGGTATATAGGGGAAAATAAGTAAAGCAAGCTGGTAAAAGTACAGAAATTTGGAACTTGGTGTATATACTAGTAGCGAAGGTCTCAGGTTTTTTATTAGTATTTTCCATCTCCCCACCACCCCCACTCCCTTATTAAAAGAGTTTATAAAATTAAATTTAAATTTTCACTTGAAATTTGGTACATTTATGTATTATAGCTATATCTGAAACTAGATTATATTTTGACATGATTGCGTTGAAGGAGTGGGAGTAAGTAGAGGTAAATAGGGAAAAATAAGTAAAGCAAGCTGGTAAGAGTACTGCAACTTGAAATTAGGTGTATGTCCTAGATGCCAAGGCCTCAGATTTTTTGATACTATTTTTCAACACTTCCACTACCCTTACTACATTATTAAAGGGTATGATAAAATAAAATTGAGATATTCACTTGTAATTTGGTAGACGTATGTATTATAACGACATCTGGAAGTAAATTATATTTTGGGATGATTCCGTAGAAGGGTTGGGGTTAATAGGAGTAGGGAAAAATAAGTAAATCAAGCTGGTAAGAGTACAGAAATTTGGGATTCGGTGTATATACTAGAAACCAAGGCCTCAGATTTCTTTCTAGTATTTTTCAAACTCCACCACCTCCGCTTCATTATTAATGGGATTGATAACATCAAATTGAGATATTCACTTGAAAGTTAGTACACGTATGTATTGTAGTGACATCCGATTGAGATGACTTCATTGAAGGGGTGGGAGGTGGTAGATTGCGAATAGTGGAAAATAAGTAGGGTAAACTAGAAACTTCATTTTTAACGAATATGGTAGAAACCAACCCCTCAAACTTTTCTATGACATCTGCCCCAAATATTATTAAAATTCTATGACCAATAATTTTCACATACTAGAGTGCAAATATAGTCAAGATATTTCCTTTAAAGTGACTTGGATGAAGAATCTGGATGTGGAAGTAGTGATTCCTTAGGCAGCGGTTTTTTTCAATAATATTCATTTAAAATTCATGAAAACTAATTATTACTCAATATGCTTACCTGAAAATATGACCGACGTGGGAACAAGGAACAATTTCCAAAGTTCCACCACACATCCACGTTTTGAAGGATATTTCTAGATTTTCACCACCCCAAATATCGAAACCATTGTCATACGTTCCGAGTTTTTCGAAGAACTCCTGCAAGAAAGAAAATTGTTATTCATCAATCAATAAAAAGTAGTTTCATCTCAATTGGTACAATAAGAGGAAATTCGTTTTTTTTATTATTTAAAAAAATAACATTTCAGCAACTCGTTTAACAATATCGTCAATGTTAAAGTTTAACAATGTTTGTTTATGTACTCCCACTGCTCTGCAAATAACCAAAAAACGGCTCTTCATTTGTAATTTCAAATACATTGTCATATTCTATATTACACAGTGTTCAAATTCGACGAATAAGTTTTTAAGATAATTATACTGTTTATGAATTAGTTAACTATATTTAAAAATTGACATGCAACATTCTCGAACACATATATCAAGTAACATTGTTAAGACAAATAAAATAAAACCATCGGAATTGTGTAGAACGCGATACAGTCTTTGAACTCCCAAACCTTACATTTTCCATGAGTACGTTCTCTTTCATTTTCTTTTCAGGTCATGTGGTTATTTTGCAGTTTCTTTGTGAAATATATAGGCGCTTTTTCTTCTAGTTAACTTCAACTAATAAAAGGTTATTATATTCCCTGAAAGACTATTATACGATCTCCACGATTCGAGAGAAGGCAAGAAATATACTTTATATAATATAGCCCTCTTGTTTCGGATCATTTATCTTACCAACTGGATTTCAGTTGCTTATGACTTTTTCATTGTTTGCTAGGAAGAAATACAGTTATTTTCGTGGGCTTCGGTGACAATTATTTCAAAACAGTCTACAATAACAAACAGATTCCCTATAAAATCTTTAATTATTAATTATTATACGGTATTTGATTTAATCAAATATGTAAATTGTAACTGAAGAAACATTTTTAATAATCATTCTAGAAAAAAAGTGCAATTTCAAAACACGCCAAATATAGAATCAAAATAGATAGATAGATGTCTTTATCTGTTCTTTACAAGTACTCAAATGCGCGTGGAACATGTCACAGAAGAACTAACGCAATGTATAAAATATTACAATAATGTAGGTGTAATAATCATTAGGTATACAATATTATTATATATTATTATGTTAGTTAAGTCCAAGATTTTAACCAGTGACAAGAAAGTTAATTTAATTTGGTACACTGATCACTTGAGGCAATTGAGGGAGACACTACATTTTCTTCTTGATATTTATAAGACAAATCCTACTAGCGATTTAAAAAAATTGATTAATGACAAAAAACGGATTTATAAAAATGAAATATTAAAAGCCAAGAAAGCAGCAAACGATAATTATATTCGTCGGAATAAGAATCAGCAAAAGGCAATTTGGAATTTGATTAATATAAACAAAAATAAAACAGATAATTCGTCAGAAATTATTTCTCCTGATGAATTTTATAATTATTTTGGAAACATCGCTCAAAATTTAGTTAACTCCTTGTCATCTGCCACAGTTTTAAAAATTATTTCACAAATTCCATAAAAACCGGTGCTGACAAGGATTTTATTTTTACTGAAGTCACTTTCAATCAAGTCCTAGATGTAATCGCTAACCTGAAAAATAAACAGAGTAAAGATACTTATGATATCAACATGAAAATTCTCAATTGTATCAAACACATTATTATCATTTCACTCACGAAACTAATTAATGAATGCATCAGAAAGAATGTGTTTCCTAAATGTCTCAAACTGTCAAGAGTGTTACCTTTGTTTAAAAAAAACTGTATTGTTGATCCGGCTAATTACAGACCTATTTCCATCGTGCCATTATTTGCCAAAATATTTGAGGTAGTTCTCAAATCTCAAATCACGAATTATTTTGAAAATTATCGTCTATTTAATAGTTGTCAATATGGTTTTAGGTCGAAATTGTCAACGATGTTAGCAATTAGTTCGTTAATGAATGTAATAAATCAAGGTTTCGAGAACAAAGAATTAGTGCATGTGCAATTTTTAGACCTAAGTAAGGCTTCCGACTGTGTGCCTCACAATATTTTAGTGAACAAACTGAAATTTTATAAATTCTCTGAGAGCAGCAGAAAATTGATTATGTCATATTTAACAGATCGTCATCAATTTGTTCATTTTAATAACGCTAATTCGGGTAACATTGATATTAGATTTGGTGTCCCTCAGGGTTCTGTTTTGGGGCCAGTTTTACTTCTCATTTTTGTTAATGATTTGCCAAATAGTAATCCCTTAACAAATTTCACTCTCTTTGCTGACGACACGACATTGGCTCATTCCCATAATGATTGTAATATTTTATTATCAGAGGCTCAAAACAGCCTGTCTATGGTTCATAACTGGTTTTAAAAAAATAAGCTAGTATTAAATAATGATAAGACAGAGACTATGATTTTTTCGTTACGACAGCACTCTGTACAGATGACCTCCAATTGCGTTAAATTCTTGGGCATTATTTTGGACAGTAAGCTGACATGGGAAGAACACGCGTCCTACATCTGCAAGAATGTATCACGTAATATTTTCCTATTGCGCAATTTAAAAAATTGTTTGTCACAATTAACGGTTCTAATGGTATATCACGCAATAATTCAGTCTTCCACCACCTATACCATTTTAATATGGGGCCACTCGGCACATACCTCAACAGTTTTTTCATTGCAAAGAAAGGCTGTCAGAGTTGTTGCTGGGTTATCATATAGGGATGATTGTAGGAATGCTTTTAAAAGACTTAAGATACTTACCTTGCCCTGTGTTTATATTCTACAGTGCCTTGTCCATGTTAAAAATAACTTAAACAATTACATAACATGTGAAAGTGTCCATACGTACTCAACTCGTAATAGGGGTAATTTTATATTTGGATTTTTTTGCGACTTTCAAAAACCAGAAACGGGACATGCTATTATGCAGTAAAATTTTTCAATGTGTTACCTAATGCTGTACAATCACTTGATTGTACTCGCTTCAAATACGTAATTAAACGATTCCTCCTTCATAATGCATTTTATGATTTTGACGAATTCCTGTTGACTGATTTTTCCCGTTTAATTTTATAAACTTACTCTTGTATGATCATGATTATTTGTTCGTTATTCTATGTGCTATATTTGTTATTGTTATTTACTCTATGTGTTATTTATTTGTTTTATTTATTGTATAATTTTTTCTTGCAATATTTTTATTTTTATTTGACGTGTCAAAGCATAATTTGTGTTTATATGACCAATAAAAGATCTATCTATCTATCTATCTATAAGAACATACTAAATAAAAATCATATACTAAATTTACAAATATACACATATCAACATACAAATTAAAATTCTTTGAACATTCTACAGATTATTCTTAGAATACCCATCCAGAGTGTAATAAGCTTCTTTTACAAGTATGGGCTTTAAATTAGTTTGCAGTTTTTTAATCGTACCATTTCTTAGAGTATGAGGAAGCTTATTATAAATAATTTAATATAAATTTCTCTACGTCTATTTAATTATATGACAATTATTACCATTTTCTTTGTGACAAATCGTAACCATAATTCACTATTGATTCATAATTCATTGCATCCGGCAAATTACAAATACAAATTCAAAAATCACTGTGTCATTGATCCAATGCTATTTTAAATCGACTGCGATCAACTCTTGCTGCAGCTGACAATCAACTCACTGACAGGGACAACCAAGTGTATCGCCATATTGCTTGTTTACGTTTTCCAACGTATGCACTTCTTACGAGTAGGTACCAATTAATGATACTCATATGATTTGTGCACTCAAATGATTTGCGCCACTCGCCTACGGCTCGTGTGCTAAAACATCATCTTTGTGAATAATAGCTATCATAATCGTTCATGTAATAATATACTATTAATCATGGTATATGGCAAGTTTTCTTGAATAAAAGTAAAGCTTGTTTTAATGTTTAAAAGATCATCTTTGTTCCTGGTGTCATGTATGTGGCTTCTATCATGATTTGCAAGCAGACAAGTATTCCGCACAACAAAAATAGCAGATTCGTATATGTAATGACTATGGGTTTGTATTTTTTTTCTGTGAATAGTGGTTTGTAGCTAACTGTCTGTCTATTGTTGAATATATTTCTCAAGCATCTATTCTGTAGCACAAATATTCACTATTTATGACTTGTTCCGTCCCAAAAAATAATACCATATCTGAGACTAAATTATTCACAGGTATAAAAAGCTATAAGGGCTGCTTCAACACTAATATTTTGCGATATTACTTTCAGGGCACAACAATACTTGGCTATATTATTTGTGAGGTCATCAGTATGGGCCTTTCAGTCAAGTCTAGCATCAATTTTGATTCTGAAGAAAGTCATTGCTGGCATACTTGTCTATGTACTAACACTGTTGTCGAACGTTTTTTCAATATTAGATGAGTTACATGTAAATAATAAAGCTTGGATTTTATCTGTATTTAATTTGAGATTTATAGAGGATTCTAAAATGTCTAATGATGATAAGACCTTTTCTTCTAGAACCAAGGAGTCGGATGAGTGGATGACTAATGTGCAGTCATCAGCATATTGAACTGCATACTGATCAAGTACCATAGTTAAATTATTAGTGTATAAAACATACAGTAACGTTCCTAAGATAGAGCTTTGCGGGACACCTATTTTTATTTTATATTTTTAATGTCTGAGTTCAAATGTGTGTTTACCCTTTCTGGGAGACATGATTACTTCTGTTAGATTTAAAATTTTGATTCAAATTTTATGAAAAAAGGGGTGACCCAGAGGTAAACCGCCAAACGTTCAGGATCGATTTTTCAGGTTAAAATAAGGTTTTTTGAGTATTGTGAGAATTTTTCTCATTAGTGGCAAATTCACTAAATAATTCGAAATGTCTTTGATAGTTTGTGCAAGTATCTGTATCAATGTAATATTTTCTCTATCGATTACTTACCACTTACAAAATACAACTGGCATAGATTCTAAATCTGCAAAGTTAACCTTTTGCTATCGATTAATGGGCCCTTTCAGTAGGTGCTCAAATCTTAAACTAAGTGTATTTATGCGAAAGTTTAAACATTATAACGCATTTTGAGACATTAGGTTTCTTATAAAATGTTTGCTTAGTTTTAGAAAAAAAAAATATATGTAAAATATTAAATATAAAAAATATTTATTTATTTCAGATGCGCTTTTGTCAATTACGTCACTGTAACTTAGGCTGCTGTTACCTATGTTGGCTGAATTGACTAAGACAAGTTGATAAGAGATGAAATGACAGTCGACTTGTGTACAGTCCAAATTACGAATGTTGTCGTTCACGACATCATTTTATGTACTTATCAAAGATTGAGATTTTTCTATCAGCTTAAATACATTCCTGATTTATGCTCTTAAGCCAAGGCTAATAGACCGTCACGCTATTTTTTTAAATTTAATTTATTGATTAAGCTTTCACTGATAATATAAGAAAAATCTCATATCACTTTCGTTGTCGGCCATGCTCTAAGGAACAGAATTAACCGTGTCTCTCGTACCAGGCTAGCTCCTGTACTGTAATAATATACACCACTACATTACATCAATTTCGCGTTTTAATGTATCACTAGTCAGTCACCTACTGAACATGAAACACAAAATTAATTTCTTTTATGGGAGAACATTTTCCTACAGCTATTATAGCTCATAGTAATAACGAATTTTACGAGTAACACTTTACGATGCTGTGTTGTTTTTTCTAAATAATACTATCCATAACACGGAGAAATAATAACATTTACCTGGGGCTCAAACATATTTTCCCATATTATATAAATTCATGGCAGTTGTGTAATCATAAAGAATGTACTTTAATCTTGTGCTCCGTCTATAACCCTCAGAAGTTCCTTAAGTGGCAGGCTATAATGAGTTTTTTCCTTATAAGAATAACCTATATACAAAATCTTAAGAAAGGTATATAGTACAGTCAATGAAGGCTTTTGCTTTCGAAATCTTTCAACCGTCATCGAATTGCGTGAAAATTTGGGAAAAGTTAGTGTATGCCTCAGATATCAAAAGTGACATGGTGCCAACTTGCGCTTTTACCCTGGGGGTGGATGCCACCCCTTCTCGTGGGCTGAAATTTGTATGGCTGGGAGTCGATAGAGAACCTAATTCTAAGCAAAAAATGTTCTATGAAGTTTTTTTGAAAACTCCATACTTTTTAAGTTATTCGTGATTGAAAACTCGCCATTTTCATTAAAAAATGACACTTTTTCAAGGGTTTTTTACGATTGACTCGAAAATTATGCGTCTAATGGAAAAAAGTGTAAGGAACATAATTGTAGCTTATAAAAAAACAAAGAGATTCGTTTTTTTTTTAGAAATATCCTAGGTGCAATATAAAGGGAGATATGGTTGACGAAAGGAAACTTTTTTTTTGTGAGTGCTCGAATCGGTGCATTCAACTTAAAATAACGGAAAAATAATCGACTTTAGGGGTATAATGCTAATAACAATTTTTGTAGTGCTTGAAAAGACCTTTAAAATGAGCACTGTAAAAAGTCGATTGCATTTAAATTAAGCGAGATACAATGCCAAAAAGATTGACTACTCAACTTTTTTAAGAAAAAATGAACAGTAAAATTAACCTAACGGCCATCAGAATTGAAATGCATCATTTTCCTTCTGCAGTATGTTTTATTTTAGTGTTATTCATATGCTCAAAAAGTTTAACTGATTTAAAATGAAAAACGTTAATTTTAATTTTAATTTTGTTTTTTGAATTTTTCGAAATAATTTTCTTTTTTTAAAAATAACTTCGAAAGGGTGATAGATACGTAAAATTTAGTACAAAACAAAAATACAGATTTTTTATCAATAAAAATTTGTTTTTTTTTTAAATTTTTATACGATGAAAAATAATGAAGATGTAGGCGATTGAAGTTGATACCGACGTGTTAGTAACAGCTGTTCTGAGCCCTTTAACCCTTTAGCTTTAAAAATCTAAGGGCGCCGAACCTCCGAAAAGTCCTTAGTCTTGTAGTCCATCAAATTACCTTTAAAATGGTTTTTAGACGGGCTCAATAGCATGGAAATTGACGGAGATATCGTCAAAAAACCAATTTAATTTTTTCAGAGAAATTTTTGGAGTAAGCAATTTGTACCTATTAATATCGTGTATACGTAAACAACTATACTATAGTAAAATGTTTTACAATCTTAAAAAAAAGATTTTTCACCAATTTATACATAAAGGGTAATTTTGGGGGTTGAAAATTAGAAATAAATAAATAAAATAAAATATATCATGAGCAGTGAAAACGATTCTGGAAAACTGAAGCTAATAAAGCTGCTAAAAAATTGTTTTTAATTGATTCTAAAGTTAGGGGTGGTTTCTAGGGGTTAAAATTAAACAATAAATTGATAAATACATTAATTAATAAACTTGTAAATATTCAGCAGAATCCTTTTTTATTTTGTAGTTTTTAAGGGTTGAAAATTTACAATTCGTAAATAAATTATATATAATGAGCACTAAACAATTCTTTGTTTCGTTAATGTGCGATTTCACATGACAGAGAGGCAAAGAAAACGATTTTTTCCTGATTTACGACTTTACGGGGTAGTCTTTAAGGGTTGAAAACTTTATTGAAATCATAAATCATGCTTCAAAATGTTAAAGAATATTTATTTTACATAACTAAGTAAGATTCCATTGATAGAATGCTCAAATTAGCATTTTTTTCAATTTTTCACAAAAGGGGTTGATTTCACCCCTAAAACGCAAAAAGCGCAATTCCGCACAATGTCACTTTTGAAGATAAGGGTAAAACAAGCCTCCCCCAAGATTTCGGAAGTAATAGCTTATTTTTACCTTCATTGGCTGTACTAATAGAGCTACAGTTGTGTTCATTAAAATATTATACAGCTGAAACATATTCTTTATAGGATTTTGCAAACAGCGGAAAAAACTATCTATGAGAACTAACAGAAAAACTATATGTAAAAATATTAATGAAATCTTTGCATTCTTTCGATAACCTGACTTCTGGTTATGCTAGCACATCAAAATTCTAAAATAAATTTGTCTAATTTCTTATTTGACATTCTCATTATAACACTGGCATCCAACATAGTCCCCTACGGCTAAGTAGATTAAACTAGTATCTACATGACACCCTACGGTATTAAGATTCAGTTATAAATGAAAACAAAGGTCTAAAATGAATTTATTTATTTACCTACCTTGCCTTAAAAATGTTTCATTCTAATGGACTACATTTTCATAAAATCTCTCATTCAGTTTCTTGGAAATGCTTAGCCTTTCAAACGTTTTTCGCCCTTATTCTGAGCTCAACAGGAAGGCACAAAGCCACTCATAACGATGTTTCATGCAAAACCAAGGCAATATCCACGAATAAGTATGAAATATTTGTATTTGACATTGACGGATAAAAAACAACAGATCTTCACATATCTATATTAGTTAACTAGTATTGGAGCTTATATACTCTATGCATGTTTAAAAGTGAATTATGTATTATTTGTTTGCTTATAGTAATGAAACATGTTCTTTATAGGATTTTGCAATCAGCGAAAAAAAAAAGAACTAAAATAAGAACTATATGTAAAAATATTAATGAAATCTTTGCATTATACAGTTATTTAATCGTCTAAATATAAAAAATGTCACACTGACAGCATCGATATTTCACATTTCAAATTCAGAACGAAAAATGACTGCAACAAATCATAATAAAAAAGCCCGGATCACTGCATATTCAGTCAATTTATAATCATTATCAGTAACATCGCTCGCAGAGAACAACTTTCAAAAGTCTGTCTGTCTGTCTGTCTGTCCGTCCGTCCGTCCGTTGCGTCTTTGTAAACACGATAAGTCAAGAAAGATAACTCCGATTGTATGGAAATTTGGACAGAAAATTTAATGTATGTTGCCTAGAGGAAAGAGCCTTATTGTTTTTCAATGAAATCGATCAGTAAATAGAAAAATTATTTAAATTTGTTTTGTAATTGAAGAAAAAAGGTCTGATACGAAAACAATCCCATCCCTCTGGAGACGATTATATAAACTTTAATATCGATGAAAGTACGACTTTCTTCGGTCAATGTTTCGAAATCCTGTCACTGAAATTTATAGAGACTATTGATCAGCATGTCATGAACCACCTCTGTGCAAAATTTTTGCTCCCAGGAGTGAAATCCAAATTGCATTTAAAAGGTGCGGGACCCTTTCAATTTGGAGTTATCACTTCTAAATGTATTTTATTTTCGTAGATTTGAAAACTTAAAAAAAATAAATAAAATAACAAACGAAACGTACAAACGTAGTCTGACGGTCTTTAAAATTTTTTTAACAGGTTTTCCTATCATTCTCATAAGTTTAATTTTTAGTATTTTATGAGGTACTTTGTGTAATGGGATTAGTATATCTAGAAGAATAGCTAAGCTGATGGGCCGACATGCCACAAGTCTATTTTGTCATGATTTATGATCGATAGAATCAATTAACGGCTAGATTTCGGACTATAAAGCGTATATAACAAATTATTGTTATATACATTCTAAAATATATTTCTAAAATTAATATTTCCCTCATTTCATATTATAAGCATTTGATATATAATTTAACTACTCAATTAAAATAGGCTAGGCTAGAAAGTGTTAGAATTAAATTTTTTTTAGAACATATCACAATTAATGAAGGAAAAATAGTCCGAACCACCTGCGATTTTCTGGGGTGAAATGGGGTGGATTTTTAGGGCTGAAAAATGGATTTTGCGATTTCTGGCTAAACTGCGCATTCTATCGAAAAGAGTTAAATATAAAAGTTGTGGGTAATGAAGAGATCTACAACTTTTGTGAAAAGCATTTTTATCCTAACCTCAAAATTTTTCGAGAAATACGCAAAACACCGTTTTCTCGGTTTTTCATTTATTCCTTCTACAGAAATAATTCGATTTAGCTAAAACTTGGTGAAAGTATACCTTATGGTGACCCACATAAGCTCTATTTTTTGTGGACCGAAATATTTAACGGTTGTTATAAAAAAAGTGGAATTTTCAATTGCGATTTCTCATAAAATAAAAGTACTTATCCGACAGAGCTAGGACAAGGCTCACTTTTTTGTTTTTACTTCTACTTTCAATAAATAAAAAAACAATATATATTGCAATGTAGAAAATTGCCGGAAAATCTAAAAATCCGAAAAAATGACTTTCTTCGTTGTATGTTTTATAACACTGGCCCATAAAAAAATTAAAGTTATCTGTAGTCGGGACCCGACATAGTAGTCCCTATGTATTTCGATGGGCTGAATACGAATCTGATGTCCGCTTAGCTCCATCACCAACCAATTTTTTGTAAATCGAGGAAGTAACCTAAAGAAATTTCGCGATTTACAAAAAATTGGTAGGTGATAGAGCTAAACGGACATCGGATTCATGTTCAGTACGTCGAAATACATACGGATTACTATGTCAGGTCCCGGCTACAGATCACTTTTTAGTATTGAAAATACTACTGGGCGCATGATATAGGACCCATCTTACGAAAAACGTATCGAGAGCGACAGATCTGTCTAGGCTGCTGCGCCGGTCTTGTAGTAGAGTAACAAGCTGCCTCTATTGTGTCATTCCATTTGCAATGTGTTGCTAAAAGCTACGACCTATTTTAAACGATGCCCCATCAAAAGAGAAGAAGATTTGTCTTGGTCGTGGAAAAATCGCCCTGTAGGGGGCGATTTTCCGAAAAAGTCAAAAATATTTTTGTTGTATATTTGAAATTTACAGCACGTCAGCTTTGTTTTCACGTAATATTACGTACATATCTTAACACTTAATATTTTTTTCTAATTATTCAATATTGTCTGCGCTATGCTTTCTTATGGAGCGCCTTAATGAATTAACGCTTGCCCTGAAACGTATCAATTCACAAATCCTTTAACTCATCATAACTCGAAGCGTGTTCATTTTTCGAAAAATACCCCTGAAGCAAACGTTGTACGCTTGTTATCGAGGATTTAGTTTTTTTTTTTTCGAATTAATAATAAGATTTACCGTTTGATTTGTGGGAATTTTTTTGTGGACCGTTGTCGAATCTCGCCGACCCGACCACGGACATGCGAGAAAGGTTCATAATTATCGAACGCCCCTGCTATACTCGTCCTTATGCTATTGAGCACGCATACAGTCGATTTTAGTCCGATAACTGTTTAATCGTTGCCTTGTGAGACCGTTTTCTTTCTAATTATTTCTCTCAACGGTTGTACCTATATTATACAGATATATTATCGAAGGTATTTAATATATAATTATTCCGTTTTTCGTAGTATGATTAATAAAAATAATATTTATAAAAAATGAAATACAGAAAATAATTTGGTGTAATTTAGCAGGCATATCAATAGGATGATCATCCTATAGGACTTCGATCTAGAGCAGTATAATTGCATCTGGTATTTTCAATACGCTTAAGATACTTGCGAAAGGTGCAAGATCTGTGAATTTTTTTTGAGGGCCTGTGCACATAGGGCCACACACACACACACACACAAAAAAAAGTGATCTGTAGCCGGGACCCGACATAGTAATCCCTATGTACTTCGACATGCTGAACAACAATCCGATGTCAGTTTAGCTCCATCACTCACCAATTTTTTGCAAATCGCGAAAATAGTCTAAGAAACATAATTTCTTTTGGTTTACAAAAAATTGGTTGGATCTAAGCGGACATCGGATTCGTATTCAGTACGTCAAAATACATAGGGACTGCTATTTCGGTTCCCGACTACAGATCACTACTATTCTTTTGTAGGCCGGTATTATAAACCATACAACGAAAAAGTCATTTTTTCGCATTTTTCGATTTTCCGGCAATTTTCTCCATTGCACCATATCTTGCTTTTTTTATTTATTGAAAGTAGAAGTAAAAACAAAAAAAAACGAGCCTTGTCCGAACTCTGTCGGCTAAGTACGTTTATAAGGAATCGCAGTTGAAAATTTCACTTTTCTTTTTTATAAATTGAATTAAACAACAACCGTTGAATATTTTGGTTCATAAAAAATAGACTTATGCAGGACACCATAAAGTATACTTTCACCAAGTTTGAGCAAAATCGAATTATTTTTGTAGAAGAAAAAAATTAAAAACCGAGAAAACCTTTTTTGCGTATTTCTCGAAATATTCTGAGGTTAGGATAAAATTGCTTTCCACAAAAGTTGTAGATCTCCTTATTACCTACAACTTTTATATTTCATTTTTTTCCACAGGACGAGTGGTTTAGCCAGAAATCGTAAAAAACCGTTTCTCACCCCTAAAAATCCATTCCATTTCACCCCAGAAAATCGGCGGTGGTTCGGACTATCTTGCCTTCCTTAGTTATGGTATATTCTACAATATTCCACTATCAGTTTGCTGTAATGACTTATTTTGCTATCCAACCCTTATCTAGCCTGGTCTAAAATACATTAATCAATTAAAATACATAAGTTACGAGAAGATATCTTGATTTTTGATTGACGCTTATATCTTTCAGAAGTTTAAAGCAGTAATTATACTACTCCAATAGTTTCACTGTTCTCGAACGCACAAAGTAAATCTAATCGGAAACCCTGTTTGAATTTACAATGGCAAATTGCAATCTTCCGTGTTATGTCTTTCTCAATGCTCGAAGTTATAGACGTTATTACTTAAGGTCTTCCTTACCAGATTGCATAATATCGGAGGTATTTTGAGGTTGGGTTGAATCTTAAAGTTACGAATTCCTAATAGAACCATGGTATGATATTTATATTTCATTAAGTTAAGCTACTTACTCGGTAAAGTTAGTTCATTACATGACTTTCCAATTTCCCTTCTCCCTGCTGTGTTTTTTAAAAGTACTGGGGAAATTGCTGAATCGCAAAATTGTTATCAGTATGAACAGTATATCGCATTCGATTGATTGGAACATTTCTAAAACAGTTAATATCGCTCGCGGAGAAAAATATTAATATCATATTATCATTCATATCATTTTAAAGATATGTTCTATTAGTCCAGTCGACAAAGTAAAAAATACACCAGAAGCACGAAAAAAATTTTATCTGAGATTTTCCTTACGTAACTGTTAGTGCGAGGATTAAACTTCACAAAACTACAAAAATCAGTTCTGGGAGTACCTCGCCCCCCCCCCCAAGAAATCACCCATTCGGTGAAAAAAGCCTTATTTTACTGATAACTCGTTAACCGTTAAAGATATAAAAAATTACTCATCACAGAAAAGAAAGCTTGACTAATTGCCTAAAAAAAAGTCCTCTTGTAATTTTCTTGTATATGCGATATGTGATGATGGTTTTCTAGAAAATCGATATTGAGAAAAATTGCAAAATTTGTATTTTTAATGCGCACGAATTTTCGTTTATTTGAAATTTTTTGCGCGCGGCTTATAGAAAAAATTGAATCCTCGAAAACCAAACATTTGTATTTTTAATGCGCACGAATTTTCGTTTCTTTGAAATTTTTTGCGCGCCGCCTATAGAAAAAATTGAATGTGTTGCAATTTTTGAGAAAAAAAATTACCATCCTAACCCCATCTCTTATCTTTTAAACACCCCTCATACCTCCTTTTACTACCCTGAAACTCAATATGTCCAGACGGCCATAACTCCGGCCCTAATTGGCCGATTTTAAAAAACCAAAAACCAGTTTACGCGGCTCGAGGAGACCTTTCTTACTTATCCGAAGTATTTTTTTGTCCGTCTCCCCGATCGCGCGCAAATTGAGAAAAACCGATTCCCCGCCCTCCACCACCGAGATCTCGGATGTGAAAGTGTCAGGGAAGTGGAGGAAGTCGTCCTCTGTAAGATGGGATTTTTTTTTTAAAGGCACTTGTTTCTCAAATGCCAGATCTACTCCACTAACCTTGAACTAAAAGATAATGCATTTATAACTTACATTAAAAACAGTTATTTTTTATGGACCTGTGCATAGTCAAAAGTGCAAGAGGTAACTATATTATATTGTTATTTTTATATACTAATAGATATCAATAGCCATCAAAAATGGAAACACAAAAGAGTATTTTATATCCCCTTTAAAACCCATTTTGATTTTTCTTCCTAGCATGTTAGGTTTTCGAGCATTCAATTTTTTCTATAGGCGGCGCGCAAAAAATTTCAAATAAACGAAAATTCGTGCGCATTAAAAATACAAATGTTTGGTTTTCGAGGATTCAATTTTTTCTATAAGCCGCGCGCAAAAAATTTCAAATAAACGAAAATTCGTGCGCATTAAAAATACAAATTTTGCAATTTTTCTCAATATCGATTTTCTCGAAAACCATCATCACATATCGCATATACAAGAAAATTACAAGAGGACTTTTTTTTAGGCAATTAGTCAAGCTTTCTTTTCTGTGATGAGTAATTTTTTATATCTTTAACGGTTAACGAGTTATCAGTAAAATAAGGCTTATTTCACCGAAGGGGCGGTTTTTTTGGGGGGGGGGGGGGTTGCGCGGTATCCTGAGAACTGATTGTTGTGGTTTTGTCATGTATAATCCCTCCACTAACAGTTACTGAAGGAAAATCTCAGATAACATTTTTTGTTATGGAAATCTGTATAATTATTGTTGGACTATACGAATTTAATTAATTTATTAGTGAAATATACTCCCCAAATACTACTTGTGCTTTTAAAATGTATCTACATTTTTTTAATGATAGTATAATAATTCGTAAAAATTGAAAGTTTTTTCAAATATTAAATCTCTCGCGCCAAACCATTCAGGATTCAATCATATAGCAAACTGATAATTCATTCTCTTCATATTACTCAATCACGGCTCTCGAAAAAGAAAAAAAAATGAGCCATATAATTCTAAGCACATATCAGAAGTGTAAACATACCACTCCAGTTTTGTTATATTTAGCACGGAAAATTAAAAATTTGATATAATGGGCCATGTACAAGGTTATTCATTATATTTTGACTTCCCTTAGGACTTTTGTTCTAGCGCTCTAAAGAAAAGTTGTAGGGTTGCATCTATATTTTTATAAAACATAATTAAAAAACTAATAGTTTGCATAGGATAATTGTAATAAAAATTAAGACGAATTATTGAAATGAAATACCGTTTATTTTAGATCCCTTTCCCCTTGTTTTAAATACATACACTTTGATAGGTCTAGCTGCAACATTTCTTCAGAACATCCTAAATCAACCATTACTTTCTCAAATAAAAATTTATTCAAATCATAAATTATTTTAAACCAAAAATTCTGCGGCATCACCGACTGTTAGAAATGTAAGTCTCTCTTCACCTGTATTATGTCTTACACCAACGACTGGGCTTGTTCTTTTAACCCAATTTCTATACATTGTCTACACATTGTTTAAATACAGGGTGTTTTGAAAAAATTGGGACGACGCTTAGCCGTAGATTCTTGACATCAAAACAAGTCGATTTAACCCAATAGTAGCGGTCTAATTCATTTCTTTTTTAAGATACAGGGTGTTAAAATAAAAAAAACGGAAAAATCCAGTATTTTGCTAATATCTCGAAAAATAATAAAAAAAGAGGGGAAAATTTCACATAAAAAACATATATGAAGTTTTCTTGTACGATCAAAAATTTAGGCTCACGATTTTTTTGTTTAATGCACGAGAATGGAACGTAGCGACACATAAGCATGGCTCGCGAAGCGTGCGCGGTCACGGACGCGCTAAACTAAATTCGTTGTAACATTTTGTCTCTATCTTGGAGACTATTACACGTATCTACTTCAAAGTTGGTAACGACATGTTTCTCAGGTCGATAATTACAATGGTGATATTGCCGATGCCACATTTTATAGAGGGCGCTAGTTACAGTACTTTTATGTGGCACTTTAAGCCATAACTTTTTTTAGGGTTAAGTTTTCGACATTTCTTCTATTATAAGCGAAACGCAATTTAATTTCCTAAAGAATAGGTGTACTCGTTGAAACGCGCTAAAATGCACCCGTTCAGAGAAATACGCGATTTACAACTTTGTCACACACCAGTTCGAAGAAATTAAGTTTTAGTAATTAGCGAGCCGAAAAACATGTCGTTACCAACTACGAAGTAGATACGTATAATTGTCTCCAAAATAGAGACAAAATACGAATATATTTTTTTTACTTTAACACCCTGTATATTAAAAAAGAAAATAGTTAGACCACTACTATTGGGTTAAATTGACTTGTTTTGATGTCAAGAATCTACGGTTAATGTTGTTTCAATCTTTTCAAAACACCCTGTATTTAAAACAATTTGTAGACAATGTATAGAAATTTGCCTAAAAAGACAAGTCCAGTCGTCGTTGGTGTAAGATATAATACAGGTGAATGCTAAAACGTCTCACTTGCTCCATGCAATTCGTTCAAGACTTACATTTTTAACAGGCGGCGATGCCGCAGAATTTTTGGTTTGAAATAATTAATGATGATGATGATCATGATTTTGGTTAATTTAGGATTTTGTGAAGAAATATTGCAGTTAGACCTATCAAACTCTTTATTTTTAAAATCAAGGGAAAAAGATTTAAACGAAAATGTAAAAAAAATCATTTTAATTTTTATATATCGCAACCTATATGGTTTTTTAATTATGTTTTAAAAGTATAGATGCAGCCCTACAATTCTTCTTTAGAACGCTAAAACAGAGGTCTTAAAAGGAGTCAAAATCAGCAGCGGCCCGTAAAATTTTGGTAAGATATACTAGAAGTAAAATACGAACATAGTTGATTACTTTAACACCTTGTATCTTGAAAAAAAAATAGAGTTGGACTGCTATATTTTGGGTTAATTCGACTTGTTTTGATATAAAAAAATCTATGGCTAAGCGTGGTCCTAATCTTTTCAAAACACCCTGTATACACTTTTATACGTTCAACTTTGCTATCTAACCCAGTTGTCAGAGACCAATTTTGATGAAAAGTTAGAATTAATTGTTACCTAGCTAATTATTTCATGAAAGGCTAGTTCTTTACTAGTAGAAAATGACTCAAAAAAGTTTACTAAAATTTGCGCCCGAGAACCCTTCTAAAAAACCCTCTGAAACGGAAAAATCCAGTTTTTTGCTAATATCTCGAAAAATAATGAAAAAAAAGAGGGGAATATTTCACACCAAAAACATATATGAAGTTTTTTTGTACGATCAAAAATATAGGCTCCAGATTTTTTTGTTTAATGCACAAAAATGGAACGTAGCGACACATAAGTATGGCTCGCGAAGCGTGCGCGGTCACGGACGCGCTAAACTAAATTTGTTGTAACTTTTCAACTAATTAATGAGATTGAGCTCAACAAAGCTTAAATGAAACGAGAAACATGTGGCTATTAGATTATCATATTTTCAAATATAAAAATAAATGTATGTAAGAATGGTACATATATGAAGTCGAAACATAAAGAGATATCCGATGAATTCGGTAAATGCTCTACCATTTCTACAATTATTAAAATTAAAATCTGAAACTTTCACATATTACTCTTGAAATAATAAATAGATTCGATGGATAGGTATGCCAAATAAGTTTTGTAATAAAAGTTATTTACGTTTATTTTATCCCCAGTTTCACGAATTTTGGAGTAAAGAACAATTTATCTTTTATTTTTGTAAAATAAAGAAGGTTAGTTCAATTTTTAAGGTAAATACCCTTAAAACATCTTAAAGAACACATTTCAAACTTTAAAAACCGCACCTACAGAAATCTAATAATGTGATTTAAACCAGAGTAATAGGTGGTTAAGGTTTTTTTTTTTGCCATAAAGGCTTATAGCCATACAGCCAGCTGCAATTTGATAAATAAAAATTAATAACTAAAATATTAACCTAACCAATAAGAAGAATGACATGTGTGTCAGCCACAGTGGTTAAAGTTAGTTATACATATCAAACTGTATCACTTTCTCAAGATTTTGAAATTTTGGAAGTGTACATCTTCAAAAATAAATTTGTGAGATTTTTTTCACTCATCGGATCTTTTTACACCTTACTTCAAGAGTAATATGTAAAAGTTTCAGAATTGTATCTTAAAAATTGTTGAAATGGTAGAGCTTTTACCGATTTCATAGAAAATCTCTATATGTTCCGAATTCATATATGTACTATTCCTACATACATTCATTTTTATATTTAAAAATATGATAATCCACTAGCCATATGTTTCTTGTTTCAGTTAAGCTTTGTTGAGCTCAATTTCATTAGCCGTACTTATAGACAGACAGACAGACAGACAGACAGACAGACAGACAGACAGACAGTTTATTCATGTGAGATATAATACAATGTATACACTTGTCAACAGATTAAAAGTAATGTTAAAATATTAAAAAATTAAAAAATACATTATATACTTACAAAAAACATTAATAGTAAAAAAATTATTAAAAAACTGCTTAAAGATCTAACAATATCAAGTTATATGTTGAAAATAGTCGATAAACTCTTGGACTTCATAAAAAACCTCTCAGAAAACTTTTAATTTTTTTAATAAATTTTGTATCGTTTAGATTTTTCCATTCATTTGGTAAAAGATTATATAGTTGTACTGTAACCTGTACCTGTAACTATTAATGTTCTTCGATAAACGGAAAAATGGAGCCACTATAGATCTGTGTCTAGTATTATAGATAGTTTGAATGTGGTATTCCCTAACATGGTTATGTGCATAGATAATACATTCAAATATGTACTGATTGGTGGAAGTAAGTATACCTAAATTTTTAAACAACGGTCTACAGGTGTCATTAAATTTAGAATTTGTAATGATTCTTACTGCTCGTTTTTGCAATTTTAAAATTTTAGCGGCATTTGAAGATCCTCCCCAAAGTAAGATACCATAGCTCATTACGCCATGGAAAAGAGCATGATATGTCATTAAGATAACACTATTATTCACTAAGTTAGTTATATTTTTCAATAGATAGATGCAACTTGACAGCTTTTTGGATAGGCTATCTATGTGAGCTTCCCAGGTTAACTTACTATCAAAAATTAGACCTAAACACTTTACAGGATTATTATTTTCGATGCAGACATGAGGGTTTAAGTTGAAAATAAGTGTTTGAGTTTTCTCTTCATTTAACTTTAATTTAATATTGTTAAAATAATCTTGAGCTTGTATATGTCGCCACGTTCCATTCTCGTGCGTTAAATAAAAAAATTTGGAGCCTACCTACATTTTTAATGGTACAAAAAAAATTCATATACGTTTTTTATGTGAAATTTCCCCCTCTTTCATGTGGTACTATTCGTTCATTCTTTTCCTTTTTATTATTTTTAGAGATATTAGCAAAAAACTGAATTTTTCCGTTTCAGAGGGTTTTTTATAAGGATTCGCGGGGGTAAATTTTGGTAAACTTTTTTGAGACACTTTCTACTAGCAAAAAACTAACCTTTCATGAAACAATTAGCGAGGCAACAATTAATTCCGACTTAAAACCCCAGGCAACTGGGCTAATTAGCTGTTGTAAATATTTTATTTTAGAGATAGGAGTTAGTTTAGGTATTAATTATTTTAAGTGTAATCGACGTCGCACTCGTCCAATCATTCAATTGTGAGATACACATATTGTACAGATATCTTGTGAAATGTTATTTCCTATTATTATCTATTAATATATTTTACTAATATAATATATTTCGTAATATAATATTCACGGAAGTATGATTTTTTTCTTCAACCGTTATATTATGTAAATCAACTTTCAAAATATCGGACCGTCTGTCTGTCTGTTTGTCTATCTAACCGTCTTTCTGTCTGTCTATTTGTCTGTCTGTCTGTCTGTGCATCTATTACGATTCTGTAAGCAGGAACATAAGAATGAAAGGTCCGATTATATTGAAATTTGAACAGTAAATTAGTGTTAGTAAGAGGAAGAACGAACCCTATAAATAAAAAGTTATTATTTAATTTTTTTTTAAATAATTATTATAAATAAATAATTTTTTATGGTTTGTAATTAAACAAAAAAATGTCTAAAACAAACAGCATTTACAAAGAAACTGCGAAGAGTATCTTATGTGATGTGAAACAATTATATAAAAAGAGCAGTAAATAGGCGAAGAGTATAATGGTTACCTTGCCCTTTGGGGCTGTTGTAATTATTAAGTATAAAAATATATTTATGAAAACCTATTTAAAAGTAACTCAATGTATTAATTACGGAATTCAACTAATTAATACCCGTATAGTCTAGCGTGATATTAACTATAATTATATCAATTTGAGTGTGTATAATCACCAATTTACGTTAATTCGCTTTAAGCTTGGTGTCACTGGTATTTGACTGGGTAAAATTGAGAGATTAAATAAAAGTCGGTAATCAATGTAATGTTAATTTGGTACGGATAGTCTTTTGCCAGTTGAATAAACACTGAAGTTGATTTAACTTTTTTTATATTAATATACATGTACTTCGATCTAAACAGCATTTATTTTTAACATAGGTTTATGTGTTGCAAAACATACGTGATGAAATGATACAGTTTGTGAGAGAGGCAGAAAATATACAGGGTGTCCCATAATAATGTGCAAAAAGTTTAATAAGCACCAAATAATCATATCGGTACATAATACTGCCTAATTATGATTTGACACCAGCCTACTTAGTGTTTTGACTAATATATAATAGGGCTCTTCTCTTCTGACTGATCACTTAGGTAGATGTGTTCTTTTTCTCAAGAACGGTCGAGTTTACGATATTTTTTCAAGAGGTAAAAAAAGTTTGTAAATGTCTAATGCCTCAACCTCCTTAAAGTGAGCATATTTTTTACTGTTTTGAAAAAATGCAAAAATCACCCCAATTTAAGGGTAGAAAATATTTAAAAAAGGCAGTACATAATGAACATTTAAAAAAATAAAACAACTGTTATTACTCAGATTTTATATTGTATGATCTGTTTCTTTCTCGGGGTGGTTTTCTTATTATTACAAGGGGTAGACTTAAGAATTGTTTTTCTTCCTGGGGGTGATTTCCTTATTATTACAAGGGGTAAGCGGGTGGTAGCAGGATTTTCTTGTAGATGTGAGTTCGACTGGTCATAACAATAATTCTAGATAAAATCACATGGCGATTTTATCATGTGGTTAGGACTTACGAATTTTTATTTCTGGGGGTGGTTTTCTTATTATTGCAAGGGGTAGGAGGGTGGTAGCTCAATTTCCCTGTAGATATGGGTTCGACTAGTCATAACAACAATTCCAGTGAAAATCCCACGACGAATGTATCATGTGGGTAGGACTTATGGATTTTTTCGTTTTATCGGGTTGGTATTTTAATTATTACAAGGTGTTGGAGGATTGTAGGATAATTTTCTAAACTCTTCCAAATACGCTACAAAATAATATATAATCCGTAAAAAATTCATACAATATAAAATCTGAGTAATAACAGTTGTTTTATTTTTTTAAATATTCATTATATACTGCATTTTTTACGTATTTTCTACCATTAAATACGTTATTTTTGCATTTTTTCAAAAAAGCAAAAAATATGCTCACCTTAAAATTTCTCAAAGTTTAATTTGAGCCCTATAGGACTTATTTTGTACTTTCCCTTGGTCCGCTATCTCTTATATAAAAACAGGCGAATTTTACGGTTACTCTTTTCAGGAAAAATATTTAGTTTTAACGCTTATTAATAGATAAAAAATTTAAATATACCTACGAAGAGAAGTTAAACATCAATAAATACGTGGAAATTTTGCGAACAGTAGTTGTTACTTTTATTGATCATTTGCCCCTAAACATTTATAATTGTATGTATTATCAAATGGACGGTTGCCGTCCACATAATACATGGGAAGTGTATGACGAATTAGTAGCATCGTTAGAAGATAGGCGGTCTGGTCTGGCCACGATGTATCTTGTTAAACATATCACAAACAAGCTATGGTTGAAACCTATTAATTCTAAAAGCTAATCGACCTATAACCTAACACGAGACCAACTAGTGTTACAAGAATCAAGGATTATCGGTCAAGGACACACACTTCACGTCAAACCTTTGGATTAATATCAAATATATTGCTAATGCCACCCCGGCTACTACTAAATAAAATCTGAAGAACAGACTACGGGCTGTATTTCAGCAAATAAATTCCCACGAAATTCGCAGAGCCACTGCAAGTACCGTAAATTCCACAATATTGGCTTGTCTAGAGCAAAGTGGAGGGCACTTTGAACAGTTGTTGCATTTAATATTTATATTCAATGTGTTCATTAATTTTGTAAATATTGTTACAAAGCATCTGTTATAAATCTAATATAAAACGATCTCTTGTTTTTGATGTTATTATCTTGATAATAAACAAATAATGATCAATTATCTACATGATTATACTCGTATATGATAAGAAACGAAACAAGTTAGGTATGATCTGTACTGGCTACTAACAAACAGTGCAGACTTTGTATGTACATTTTACAAAAAATCGTCCATAATAAAAAAAAACCAAGAGAGATAGGTAATATCGATTGATGCAGAATTTAATACTCTATTAAATTATGTGAAAATGCACAGAGGTTCCATTTCTTAATTGGCTACATGATAGAAAATTTTTCCGAAGGGTAGTCCAAAAATATTATTTATCTAGAAAACTGATAGGTTTAAGATTAAGTTATGGACATGAACCCAAGCTAAAATTTTATGAGGAATCCAAATATATAATAAAATATAGGGTGTTCTATTTAAAATAACAAAGTTAGGTGATACATCCGGTGTAAGCAGAAGTAACACATGCACGAAAATATTTTCGTTAGATCGGCATATCCAAAAACCCCCTTATATATATTTTCAAATTTCTAATACCCGCTTTCCGTGAATAATCCCGTATATAACAAATAAAAAGTAAACAGTTTAAACATTCTGAAATTGAAATTGTATATATCTCTTAACAATTTCTGTTAAATCTAGTTCTGTTTCTAGTTTTGCAAAATAACAAAAAGCAACTTATTTAGGCCAGCATTTCGTCGGATTTCAGATGAATAAATTTAATACAGAAATACAACAGTATGGAAATAATCGCGTTAGCAATCGCATCCAAGTGGAATTTTATTATTAAAATAATCAGCAAAATGTTGAGAGAAGTTTATATATAATCCTGTGTTTTGTTTTAGCTCTCATTCAATTGTTGTGACGTGAATTACAGCCGAGGCAATTTTCAGGAAATATATGTAGTTTCATGAAAATATATGTAAACCTCTATTAAAATGCAAAAGAGAACAAGTTCATAAATAATTGAGTGTTATCATATATAATCAACACTGCAATTACATTTTTATTTTTGTTAGAGAGGAGTAATTAGATTCTCTACTTCCGAATGTGTTTCTAAAGTTGAATTTTTGGGACAATATGCTTGAAATTGATAAAAATAATAGTTCGAAAAGTTTAGCGCTCCAACCCTCTACCTCTCTTGTTTATTTAACAAATCAGGTGCAAAAACGTGTTTCTTTTGTGAAAACATTGTTATTATTATGTGTTAAACAATTTTTTTCAGACTCATGTCGATCTCATAAAAATTCGGTTTGCCGAACTCGCGACCATCTTAGAGATGTCAGTCTAATGTAGTTGGATATAGAGTTGTAGTCCAATAATTATAAAGATTTCCATAATAAAAAATGTTATCTGAGATTTTCCTTTACTAACTGTTGGGGGAGGGATTACACATCGCAAAGCCTCAAAAATCAGTTTTGGGGGTACCGCGCAACACCCCCAAAAAACAACCCTTAGGTGAATGAAGCCTTATTTTATCGATAACTCGTTAACAGTTGAAGATATAAAAAAATTGCTCATCATAAAAAGGAAAGCGTGACTACTTGCCTAAAAAAAGTCCTCTTGTAATTTTCTTGTATATGCAATACTTTTCGACAAAATCGATATTGAAAAATATTGCCAATGCGCGCGAATGTTCGTTTATTTCAATTTTTCTGCGCGCGGCCTATAGAAAAAATGGAATTGCTCGAAAACCAAGCAAGCTAGGAAGAGAATTCAAAATGGGTTTTAAAGGGGATATAAAATACTCTTTTTTGTTTCCATTTTTGATGGCTATTGATATCTATTAGTATATAAAAATGACAATATAATATAATTACCTCTTGATTTTTTTCACTTTTAACTATTCACAGGCCCATAAAAAATAACTGACTTTAATATAAGTTATAAATGCATTATCTTTTAGTTCAAGGTAATAGTTCAATGCAGAAAAAGTTAGGAATAAAAATATTCGCATTTACAAATTTACCAGCATGTTGAAGTTAGCCAAGTTTTGGCCAATTTTTTATTGTTTCCTATAAATTAAAAAAAAGACCCAAACACGTTGAAAATTCAGCTCAAAAATTTTTTTTTGAGTATATATGTATATATCATATAACTATTGTCTCTAATCATAGTATAGTTAAAAAATTGTATTGAAAAAATATCATCAAAAAATTGAATATGCAGCCTTTTTTGGATTTATTTTGGCTAGCTTGAACATACTGCTAAATATGTAAATGTGAATATTTTTATTCCTAACTTTTTCTGTATTGAAGTACTACCTTCAACTTGAACTTATATTATAGTCAGTTATTTTGTATGGGCCTGTGAATAGTACATATACTAATAAATATCAATAGCCCTCAAAAATGGCAACACAAGGGAGTATTTTATATCCCCTTTAAAACCCATTTTGATTTTCTTCCTAACTTGTTTAATTTTCGAGCAATTCAATTTTTTCTATATGCCGCGCGCAAAAAATTTCAAATAAACGAAAGTTTGTGTGCTATTTTTGTCGATATCGATTTTCTCGAAAACCATGGCATATAGAAGAAAATTACAAGAGTACTTTTTTTAGGAAATTAGTCGAGCTTTCTTTCTTATGGTGAGCAATTTTTTCATCGGTTTTCATCTTCAACGGTTAACGAATTATCAGTAAAATAAGGCTTTTTCCACCGAAGGGGTTGTTTTCTTGGGGGGTTGCGCGGCACCCCCAGAACTGATTTTTGTGGTTTTGTGATGTTTAATCCTCGCACTAACAGTTACGGAAGGAAAATCTCTGATAACATTTTTTGCGAGCTTCTGGTGTATTTTTTACTTTATCGACTGGACTATTGTTTGAAATTTTAAAAAGGATAACAATTTTTCTGACATCTAATGACGTAGGTCAGTCACTAAGAAGCTACCCCTTTATGTCGGCCTGTCAGTTGTTCACTGCGCGGGTAGGGGGTGCCACATCAAGTTTTTCTTTAACTACTAATTTCTAATGAACGAATTTGAGATACCAAAAAAACTGACATGCATAATAAGTAAAGGTAAAGATCTCATCGGCAATAAAAGTACAAAATGACATGTCGACATCATCTGAATCACGTAAAGGATTAAGACAAGGAGACGAGCTGGCATGTCAAATTTTTAATACAGCTCTGGAAAAAAGTACCCGTGACACAAATCTAGATAGTAGAGGAACAATCTTTAATAGGTCCGTTTAGACATTATCATATGCAGATGATGTCAATATAATAACCAAAATCAGAAGAAAGGCTAAGGAAACGTACTTCGTAAGATTTTTGGAGCAGTTTGTGAGAACGGAGTGTGGAGACGCAGATACAATTATGAGTTGTATAATATGCATAGAGATAATTTCAATTCGAAAGATATAGTGACTGCAATAGAACTCACCCGTCTGCGATAGGCAGAACAAGAACACATGGTGTGAGCCCAAGAGAATAATTTGATAAAACGGGTTTTTACTGCTGAACCAGCGGGAAGGAGAAAACAGGGCAGACCCAAGTGTAGGTGGATGGATGGTGTATTCGGGGATGCCAGGTGCTCCAAATTGGAGAAACCAGTCGCAAAACAGGACAGAATGGCGAAAGAAGCTTAAGAATGTCATGGCTCTACAAGAGCTATAGCACCAAGATGATAATGACTAGCCTCTAATGTTCGTGCTATAAGTCTGACATCCTTCATGTCAGATATTAGCATCTGCTAACCGGAACACAGTGGGGCCAAACCGAACTTTTTCAGACAAATTAACTTTCTGAAGGCAATTTATGGCCAATACTCAAAACCAAATTTCTAATCGATCTCTCCAGGCGGAATTTTAATTTTCATTATAATTTTCAGAATAAAACTTGTTTAATTTTTTTTGAATAGATTTTCTCAGGTAATGTTTAACATTTTGACTTGAAATTTCGAGCAATATTAATACTTATTGACCTTCAAGGCAGGAGGACCTATACTTCTTGAGATATGATGTTTTAAAATTATAGTAATTAAACGTTAATTGCGAAAAACTTAAATAAAGGTTGTTCTTCTAAAACGGCCACTTCTGGGGAGAAATTCAAAGATCTTTTACTTTGACAGTACACTTGACAGCAGACTTGACAGTTGCCAAGTGTCAGGATTGCAAATTCCTAAATAGAGGATTTTTTCGTAAAATCAGCTTTTTTTGTGGAGAAATTCCATGATTTTGTATTTTGAAGCAGATTGATAGCAGATTTGGCAGCTGTCAAGTGTTAATATTTTATACTGACATTGAATTCTTGATTGGAATTCTCGACAGCCCCTAACAGCCAGTTTTTCAATGTTGAGTTAAAGTTCGAGTTAGATAACTCTTACTCGCACCTTAACTCGAGGCTAAATTCGAGTTAACGTTACAACTGTTTTTCATTACTATTTCTCATTCGAGTTAGTTAACTCGAGTTGTGTGAAATATTTTGTTATGTTGACATGAGAAGTATGAATTTTAACCATATTTTCGGAATTTTACACAAGTATTCTAATGTCTTCTATAGTTCTGTGATGCTAAAAATGTTACATTAACCTAACTTTCTGTGATATTATTTGTAAAATGTAATATTTATATATTTGTTTATACAATTTATTTTAACGAGGTCACTTTAATGATGGTCTGTTGATCGGCAATAGTGGCCATCCTGGGAAACTCTACCTTATGACGCCTCTTGTGTGGATCAGAAATAATGTTGAGAATTTATTTAATTAATCCCACATAAGGACGAGAAACACAGTGGAGAGGAGCATTAACACTAAGGCTGCGCCTTAAAATGGATACCACACAGACAGTTGCGGCTACAACAATTCTCCACAACATAGCATGAGATGAGAGGAAACCAGTTCCCTCATGTAAAATAAACATTGCATGTTAAGTTAATATTTATACAACACAAGATAACAAATACATATTCGTAGAATACGAAATAATATATTGCACTTCTTTTAATATATTATCTACAGTTCTTGGAGGCAAATGAAATCGCGCAAAAAAAATCGTGTCGATCCCATTCTTCCATGTGGTTTGGCCTATATCTGATTACCTTGGGTCTTCTAGCTTTTTCATCACTGCTGTAAGCATTTACATTAAAATCATAATCCATGATGTGTTTGAAAAATAATCTACCTAATTTATTTACACCATAAAATAATTTTAGGTTAGTTTTAAGCCGAAATTTGTAATTAACTCATACCTCGTCTAGAGTTATCTTAACCTCGATTTAACTCGAGGTTTCAAGTTAACTCGCATTTGAAATACGCAACAGTGCGCTTAATCCAGAGTTAACTCCAGTACAAGAGTTAACTCGACATTAAAAAACTGGCTGTTAATGGGCTTTTTTTTCCAACTCAGATTTTATTGTTTGAGAAATATACAGATTTTGTGTTTTTGATAGCAGGTAGACAGCTGCCAACTGTCGAAATTAATGGAAATTTAAATTTCGCCTGAAGGAAACGATTAGGAATTTGGTTGAGTATTTAAAAAAAAATCAGCTCGTTTGGCCATAAAGTGCCTTCAGAAAATTAATTTGTCTGAAAAAGTTCGGTTTGATCCCACTGTGCTTTGCACTTTCGACCAAGGCATTAAAAAAACGCTGACACACGGTTGTTGTACTATTGTATTATCCATTTGACAATGTGTGACATCTTATCAGGTATATTTTGAGTGATCTTTTTTTGGTCTATAAGTTACTACACAGTAATATAATTCGTGTAAATTGGCCGTTTACTAAATCACATAATAAACTCTTCATATTACTAATCACTACGCTTTCGAAAAACTTCTACGGATAATATTCTCAGCACTAGTTTTTCTTAAAATGAAATTATAAATCTTCTTTAACAATATGCACGATATTGAAAAATCTCTGAAACAGGATTTGTACTAAATAGAGATTAACATACCGTTTTATGTTCGAACAAATAAGGGAACTAAATCAGGAATTCAATAAGCAACAGGAAGTCCGCAGTGTGTACATTACATCTCAATACGCGAGACAGCCAGATTAGAAAATAACTTTCAATATAACACGTCTTACTGACACTTGGCTGAAATCAAGTAAGAAGAATAAATTGGGTTTATACGATTTTATCCTGGAGTCTCAAGCAAAATTTATAATTCAAAACTTTTAATTTAGAACCGTTCTATTTTGTCGCCTACATCAGCAAGGGAGATTTACGACAGAATCCGTGCCAATATGCACTAAAAATAATGAGGAATATCATCAGACACAGAGCCGTAAAATTGACGTTACTTAATTATGAGTCGATATAAATTTGAGACTTTTCACTTGTTTTCAAAGAATTATTTTAATTCGTGCAAATTAGATCAGATCAAGAAAAGGTAAATACCGTGTTTGGCGAAAGAATGATGATTATTAGGTCATTCAACGAAAACAAGTAAAACTGTAAATTAAGAAAGTTCTCAACAAAGTCCATGTTTTTCTTACAAAACAGTCATATTAGTTATTATGTGAAAAAAATAGGTTTTTCCGGAGTGTCTCAAAATTCGCCCTAATGGAGTGTGAGAACTACTCCTAAAATTCAAAACACGCAGGTGTGAATAACATGTACAAAGACAACATTCTTGTATCTCTTAGTGCAAAACATCTAACTCTGGTGCGACAACCAGCCATTACTTTCAAAGGGTTTGGGACTCACCCATATGAAGTGTTAATACTCCCGGAAAATAAGGCGAAATAAGGGGCAAATCTCGGAATGGGAGGGAATAAGCTGTAAATTTTCTTAAAAAGAAATTGTCAGAATTCTTCATTCCAAAACACACTGCACATACCATTGTTAGTTTGTTATATAATAGAGAACTCTATGTTAGAAACACCAATAATGAAAAAATTGGCCCTCGTTTTGTATCTGTAGGTCTTCCCCAAGGATCAGTATTAAGCCCACTGTTGTTTAATATCTACACTGCGGACATTCACAAAATCGATAAAACAGTTAATGTTATCCAATATGCCGATGATTTTCGCATCTATACAGATGCCAGGAAATTTGATTACTGCACATCAAAATTAAACAACAGTATAAAACGATTTGAGGTTTGGTTTTCCCAAAATGGTCTAGAAATTTCTGAATCAAAGTCTACTGTGTCCTTTTTTTCTGAACATAATATAAATAATTTGCAAACTGTTAAATGTGGCAACTTCAATTTTTCGATTAAAAAAGAAGTGAAATATTTGGGTATCATCCTAGACAAAAAATTAACATGGAAACCATTTATAGAAAATATTATCAATAAATGTGACAAGGGTATTAATTTTCTTCGAATGACCTGCAAGACATGATCAGATCAAAAATCCGCTCTTATGTTCTATATATCATATGTGAGATCGATATAGGATTACGGCTCTACCTTATATGGTTCTGCCAGTAAGTAACTACTGAAACGTTTAGATACTGTCCAAAATAAGTGCTTAAGAATTTGTTTAGGTGCTATGAATTCAACTCCTATTGAACCTTTACATATTGAAGCGTTGGAGCCTCCTTTACAACTGCGTCGCGAGTTTCTGTCAGAAAAATTTATTACAAAGTCATATTTATTAGATCCTAATCTGGTTAAAAAAATAAGTAAGTTAAATAATTTTGACCTCTGCAACAAATATTGGATTAAAAAAAATTCCCCTCCATTATGCTCTGCCTTCTGTGAAACAAACAAATATTTTCACCGCTTGTCCAACTTGCACCTTCCAAACCCTGAAGTTGATTATTTTGATTTATCCGATACCAACTTGGTGATAATCCCAAATTATAGTGAAAATCACATTCTTAGCCATTGCACTTTATTACAAGCGTTAGAAAAAGTAACCTACCAGATTGCCGTATACACCGATGCTTCTAAGCATCACGCAGGTACAGGCTGTGCATATTACAGCCCACAAGAAAAGATCCAAGTTTTGTATAAACTCCCTTCGGATATGTCCATTTTTGCTGCGGAAGCATTTGCTATACTTCAGGGTATAAAACACATTATATCTAACAATATAACATTTTCCGTCGTTCTTTCCGACTCACTCTCCGTGCTGACAGTGATAAAAAATAGCTATGGTCCAAATACTATCATTGACCCGCTAATAAAAGAAATTAAATCTCTATCATCCAAATGGAAAGCAAATGGTGGCAGTATCACATTTGTATGGATTAAGGGGCATAATGGTTTACAATATAATGAACTGGTCGACACATTAGCAAAGCAAAGTATTAACTGTGGAATCGAGGTAACAGATGACATATGTTTGAACGACTGTTTCAATGTTTTCAGAAACAAGATGAAGGAAAAATGGTCACAACTCTGGCAACAGTTTTGCTGTACATATAGATATTCATATATTCACCCTGAAATACCAACAAAGTTTTGGCATGATGACCTTCATATTCCCCGTAAATATATTAGCATTATTAACCGCCTGAAATTCGGACATGGAAGTTACCCAGCTCACCTTGCTAGACTCAAACTTATTACATCAAGTTTATGCGAACATTGCAATGTAAGAAGGTGACTTAGATCATATGTTTAACTGTCAAAAGCACATGGACGAATGTAACAGCCTCTACTCTAAGTTAATTAGAGGCGGGGTTTCGGCTCCATTGAATCTATTGCATATGTTATGTCTGAATAAAACCGATCTATTAAAATATATAGTTGCTTTTTTGAGTAAAACTGGTGCAAAAATTTAGAAATTTTATATTTTAATATATGTCACATTTTAATGTACAAATCCTATTGTCTAACCTCATGTTGTTCTCCCTATTTACCATGGCCTTACCCAGTTTGTACAAGAAATTTTCAAATCGCCTTGATAGGCCTCTAGGCGAGAAGCGTGTGTCCCTGTCAACTTTCCCTTAATTATTATGTAATTTTCAAATATGGCAAACAACTTAAATGTGTTCTTCCCTTTGCGATATTTTAATTACACTATATAGATGTCTGTGGTCTATGGGTTCATGGATTCAGCATATAAAAGTTAAGTTCAAATGTTTAATCTTTAGTCAAGTATTGACCTTACCATTTATATTGTGTTTCTGGCTGATTGGACTAGTTCCATAGTGCCACATAAAAAAAAGCTGTAAATTCATATAAACCTTTGTTTTGGCATTCTGAAGCCTGGTAGAAAAGTCTCATATAATCTCATGTCTGCGTCGGGAGATATTCAAGGTCATAGGTCATGAAAATCGGTTTTTCGCAATTATCTCGATTTGTATGCGAAATACGCCATTGAAGGCTATTATAAAACTTATTGACTGTAAAATTATCTACAATTTTTGTTTTAAGTATATTTTTGTATCGTCAACCATTCTCGAGATACAGCGCGGAGAATGGCAAGGGAAGCACATATCAGAAAATCGCCAATATTTCAATAAGTTGTAACTTTAACCCCTACAATGCCTATAAAATAAAAAGAGGGAATTTCACTTTACATAATTTGATGTAATCGATTGGTGTTCCATTTGAAATAAAAAAGTATTTAAGATTTGAATTTGACAAATTGTAATGTGAAAATAGAACACTTGGTATACTATCATGAAATTTATTTTTATTGCAGAGAATAGCTTATCGTGTGTTCTTTCTACGTGTCAAAGAACAAATAACGATCTCCTACAGGAAGAAAGCTATAAGAGTTATTGCAAACCGTTGCACCTGTGAAAATTTTTGTAAAATGTCAAATATCTGTGAAACTGCTGGGTTTAGGTATAGAGTGTGCGAAATGTTTCGAATTTCATGGTCATTTTGAGAAGTCGAAAATATATAGGGTGTTTCATTTAAAATAAGCAAATATCGGCGCTGTATCTTGAGAATGGTTGACGATACGAAAAAATGCTGGAAATGAAAATTGTAGATAATTTTATGATCTACAAATTTTATAATAACCTTAAATGACATATTTCGCATAGGAAACGAAATAATTGCAAAAAGCCGATTATCGTAACCTTTATTCTTGAATATCTCGCGATGCAGATACGAGATTATATGAGACTTTTCTACCAGCCTTCAGAATGCTATAACAAAGCTTCATACAAATTTACAGCTTATTCCCTCCCATTCCGAGGTTGAATCCTTATTTTCCTGGAGTATGAAACTACCCCACACCGACAAAGGAATCTCTTAAGTTTCAAAACGGGGAAAAATTCAGAAGTTTGTAGTTAGGCAGGGCGGGCAAATAAGGAGTGAATTCGTTTCAACCACCGACACAGGCATATAGATTACCCTTAAATGGTGCTAAGAGATACCCCTAAACTCCAATGATGCATATGGGTGCTATTGAAATACTTGTAGCTCATTGTGCCAAATATATAATAGTCCATTGAAATGTTACAAAATTTTGGCCAAACCTTGCATTTGGGTAGGACAAGATTTTTTCTTTTAATGTTTAGGGGGGGGCTCAGTGTGAGTATAAAACTCGAGTTTCGGGGTTGAAAGCCCCCCTATTTGGCTGCCATCTTGAAAAAGGGGGCGTAAACAGTTTTTCCGCAATATCTTGAGAACCGCAAGTCTCAAAAAAAAAATAATAAGACACCTTTTGTAGATAAATTAATTCTCTATAATATTGGTCTAAATACTGCTTACCGTAAAGTTGAAAATAAAAAAGTTATAATTAAAAATAGAATAAAATTTGCAAGAAAAATTTCATTTGAGGGTTATAACTTTTTTTCTACTTATTTTATTGAAAATACACATAAGATGTTTCTTGTGAACAATTTTCTCTACTCATTTTTTAAATTTCTTTTCTTTGGAGAGGTGTTAGGACACTGCAACTGGATCAGTGCATCAAAAAGAGCATTGGACAATTTCGAAAAAATTTTGAGTACGTTCCTGAGATGATTTCAAATTATTTTTGCCTCTCGCAATTTTTGTCCATACCTCTTCTTTTCCTTGTAAAAAAATCGCAAATTTCTAGAATTTTGATTTTTCCGAGTAATATATTTAACTTAAAACTTTCAAATATCTCGAGTAATAAGCACTCTATGAAAAAATATTTCAAACAAAAGTAGTAGAATTGTAGATGGGAGCAGTTCGGCAATATAGGTCACTTTGACTTTCGGTGAAAGGGTTAAGGTCACTCAAGGTCAAATTCGATTTTTTAAACATGAACCTCTATACTTTATTGCAAATTCGGATTGTCTGACTAAAAATAGACTCTTTTTGTTTGAGACATTTTTTCTGAAATTGTCATTTATTTTAGTTATCTGGCGAGGAGAAATCAAAATATTAGAACTTTGCGATTTTTTTACTTGAAAAAGTAGCGGATTGATCAAAAATTGCAGAAGGCAGGAAGAGTTTGGAATCATCCCTGGAATTTACTCAATTTTTTTCCAATGCCCTTTTTGATGTACTTGATTCATTTGCAGCGTCCTAACACCTCTCGAAAGAAGAGAAATTAAAAAAATGAGTAGAGAAAACTGTTCGCAATAAAATGATGCATAAGAAACATCTGATGTGTATTTTCAATAATATCAATAGAAAAAAAAGTTATAACCCTTAAATGAAATATTTCTTCAAAATTTAACATATTTTTAATTACAACTTTTTTATTTTCAATTTTATGGTATGAATTATCTAGGCCAAGATTGTAGAGTATTCAGTTGTCTACAGAACAAAGTCTAAATTTTTTTTATAAGACTTGCGGTTCTCAAGATATCGCGAAAAAACTGTTTACGCCCCCTTTTTCAAGATGGCGGCCAAATGGGGGGCTTTCAACCCCAATAATCGAGTTTTATACTCACACTGACCCCCCCCCCCTAAACATTAAAAGAAAAAATCTTGTCCTACCCAAAATGCAAGGTCAATGTAACATTTTAATGGACTATAAATCTGGTACGACAACCACCCACTTCTTAATAAGGTCGAAATTTGACAAGATAGATCTTCTTTGGACTACGGATTCGAATTCAGCGTAAAAAAATACACCAACCTTTGGTTGGTGGTACTGTAATGAGTAATGTCACATTACTAGATTTCTGTTTACCCAGCATTTTGCAATCGTACCCAATAATAATAAATCGCCGATGTACTCGAAATCTGCGCACGGACCCAAAGTTGCACATGCTCCCAATGGGTCACATATGTAGGATTTCGGATATAAAAGCACGACAAAATTCAAGACAAACCAGTGCTCTGCTGGCCTTGGTCTTCAGCGTGTTAGGCTGGGTTAATTACAGTTAGTACTCTATGGCGACGTACCACGCTGGACTTAATATAAGTAGACCACTAGACTCCTTGAGCCTGCTGAGCTGGGAACTCTTTTGTCACTTGTTATTTATCCGACGTCGCGTCGGTGCGTCCAAAAGGTACCCAACGCATGCTATCGACGCCACGACGAATCAGCGCAACGTTGCCATCGTGTAAACGTCTCTACAAATCAGATTGTAAACACAAAAAAACACGTTATTTATTATACAATTTCGCACAACTACACACGTTTTGTGACGAGCAATAGGCTAACTTCGGCAGTGTTCGGGTTCATTTTATTTTTACTCAAATAATCCTTATCTATTTAAGAACGTTTATAAACGCATTTTCCGTCAATTGGTAAAATTTTGAAATTTTATTTACGTCCAGCTAAATGTGAAAGTTTTCCGTGTGTGCGGGGGTTAAAAAGTGCAAATTAATCAGTTTCGGTCAGTGAAACACCATCGCCACAAACTACGCGACACATTAGATTTGAAACGCATTCACATCAATCTCTCCTGCGTGCATTTCGACACAGTCACGCCCGATTTCTTTAAATTCCAAAACCATCTTTAACCCAGATAATTTCTCTTACTATAGTACTAGAGATATTTTGTATCTTATATAACAGATAGTACATAATAATATGTCCTATTAACTGAAACAACACGAATTTCCAAATAGATACAAAAATTGATACGAACGCCAACTAGAAACAGGATGAGGATGAATTTCCACGTCAATATCCTTAATATATTGGATAAACAAAATTATCAATAGGAAACCGTATCTCTACAACAAACAAAGTGAAACTGAAAGCCACCCGATACCCAATAAAGTTAAATTATTGGGACTGGTGTAAAACCGGTATTCATTCGATTTTCCCATTGTGTAACGCAATAGCGGAAAATTTACCGCTTTACTGGGGGACAAACGATCCGGCGATCAAAGAATACACATTATTTTTTCATTCTTTCAATTTGCTGACTTTGAAAGCATATACGTGCACGCTAACGTTTATTTATTTCAAAGAGAATACAATTGAAGCAATGGAGGGTATCACAGAATGGAAAAACCTGCTAGAGTGATGTCGTGCCATGTTATTTGTGTCAATTAAATTTTAATGGAATTTCTTTGATCGAAAAATTAGATATAAGACTTAGGTGAAAAAAATAATGAAGAAAATGGGCAACTACTGGAAGCGGCTGGAGTTTCCCCACCAAATGTTTACGAAAATTTCTTAATTTAGTTAATAATCGGGCTTGTTACTGCTGAGCTATGCGGTGCAGGCCTTCGTTTGTATATTAAAAAGAATTTGAGGCCTTGGCTGTTTATATTTATCCGCTACCCACCCTTCAACGGAATTAACGCAAAATATAATCTAGTTCCAGATCTCGCCATTTTTCGATTTTTTTTGCAATTTCCGAGAAATCTAACAATCCGATTTTGACTCAGTGGGCGTCATTTTGTAGGTGTTTTAAATGCCTATAACTACTGTTTGAAACTTTTTTCGATGAAAAATTCTCATTCGCAGATAGACGAGAATAACCTACTTTTGACATTCTTTCGTACGTAAAACGTCCGCCATTTTGTTTCTGCAACTTTGTTTCGGATGCACTCTTCTGAAAATTGATATTTAACATGTATTGAATATATTCCTGGTCTGGTGTTTTCTTTTTCTAATGGCAATTACCTTTAGAACATTTTCCAGTTTGATTGGCCTATAATTACATGTGTTCATTTATGTACAAGAGACATTGGCATATATAAGCATGAGGTATGGTTAGTATATTTAATTTTTTAAAAGTCTCCTTATAGTCGTCTCTATAAGCTTAGCCTGCAATAATTCTTACAGCTTTTTTTTGCATGGAAGAAAGTGATGCAGTGTGTGCTGAGTGGCCCCATAGGACTGAATGAGTGCATGATAAGCCGTTAATACTGTTGCCTGTGACACACATCTTACTAAATTATGCAATAAAAAAATGTTAGACATGTTTTTGCAGACTAGTTCTGTATGTTTATCCCACATCAATTTGCTATCCATGACAACACCCAAAAATTTAACACAATTAAAAGGGTGAATTTAGACATAGAACAACTGTTTGGCAAGTCGTTGACATAAATAAGGAAAGGCACTGGTCCCAGAACAGAGCCTTGAGGTACACAAAAATTAACATTTATTTTGTTTAACTTGGAATTATTGATATTAACAAATTGAGACTTGTCAGTAAGGCACTATTATTCAAAAATTTGTGAGAGTTTAATTTTTCTATCAGAATGTTGTGTGAGATGCAGTCAAAGGCTTTATTTATTGTGTCTATTAATGAGATTGTTGCTAAAGTCGCGGATAATTTTAACCAGAAACTAAATTGACTGTTATTAAATAATTTATAATTTTCAAAATAGTTTTAGTTATTTGTATTTTGAGCAGTACCTCAAAAATCTTTGCAAAGAAAGGGACAATGGATATTGGGCGGTAGTTTGCAGGGCCATCAACATCATCAACACTATCAATATTTTAAACAGTTCCTGAGATATTGTGCGCCAAAAAATAGTTACAGACCGACCGACAGACAGATTTTTTTTTTCGCTCAAATTTAAAACTTCGACGTTTCATGGCATTCTAAGCCCATCGCAACAAAATTTTTGATTTTTTTAAGGATTACTATACTTCCACTCCAGTACGTGGATGTGGAAGTCCATCCATATTTATTGTAGAAGTACACAGTATAAGAAGTTCCTGAAAATATAAAGTTGATTTGATGGTTTGGATAAAAATTCAAGATTTTAGGTTAAAACCGATTTCTTCTATAAACTCAGGAATCACTAAATTATTCATACTAAAGTTATAACACGTAAAATGACGTACGTGGTGCCCTCTACAGGCAACAGCAAAACTATAAATAGGTTTGAATTCCTCGTTTAAAAAACCTCCAATTACCTTTATAAAATTATTTAAATTATTTTAGAAGTTATTTAAAAAAATAAAAACTCATTTTAATACAACTTTAAACCAAGGTAAGTTTGTCTGAATCGCATTATTCTTACGTAAGGAATCTGCTGTTGCTCTGTGTACCATTATTTATGAAATGCCTTCTATTTTGACTGCTTAATTATTGGTTTTAGTTGTATTTAAAAAAATATCGATGCAACCATACAACTTTTGTATTTAACTTTTTTTAGAACGCTAAAAATAAGAGAGTTAAAGGGGAGTCAAAATATAATGAACAACCCCGTATGGTCCTAACATTGTAGGTTTCAACGAACTTTGTAGTTTAGGTGATAATAATAGTTTGTTGTCCATGCAAAAGGTATAGGACTAGTCATCAACGAAAGCAATGCTTATTAGAGCAAATGCTGCTGATGTTTCAAAACGACAACAAAACACAAAGTGGTACAAAATAAATACTAATAATTACAAGAACGATAAATACAAATTAAAATTATAATTATCTAAACTCTACGCACTTAAATATTCTTCAACACTATAAAAACCCATATTAGACAGATAACTCACTATCTCTCTTTTAAATGAATTTACATTATGCACGTTTTTATGGAATTCGGTATTTTGGTATACAATTTAATCCCCATATAATTAAGGTTTTCCTCAAATTTTGATAAAGTGTGTAATGTTGTGGTTAAGTTATATCTTTCACGTGTATTATATGTATGATTAAAATTATTAGTTGGAAACATACTAAAATTTTTTTAACATAGAGAACTACTTCTAAAATATAAATACATGCTAAAGTTAATATATTTAAATCTTTAAAAATATTGCGACAAGATGAATATTTAGAGACACCCGCTATATAACGAACTGCTTTCTTTTGAAGTTTAAATATTCTTTCAAAGTGATGTGAACATCCCCAAAACATAATTCCATATGATGCTCTAGAAACAAAATGTGCATAATAATATGACATAACAGTGAACCTATCGGAGATTTGTGTTCACCGACATAATGTATAATAAACGGAAGCAAATTCCCTTCTTACTGCATCTATATGAGGCTCCCAACTAAGAACATTATCTATGTACACGCCAAGAAATTTTGTTGATGATACTTGTTCCACCGATTTTCCTTCAATTCTTATTAGATGACTTTCGTTATACGTGAAGGTTCTAGGTGAAAAAATAATAAACACAGTTTTAGTGATATTTAAAAACAGTTTTTAAAAAAATTGCAAACTTTACCATATTAGTACGTGTACTCTCTATGACCTCTGAAAAAGTATTATTGCAACACAAATACGAGTTATCATCTGTAAACATAATAAGAAAATCCTCAAAGAAATTAGGTAAGTCATTCACATAAAATAGGAAAAACAATGGACCAAGGACTGATCCTTGTGGAACTCCTATATTTAGTATTAATTTGTCTGATTTGACCTTATTTACTTCAACTACTTGCATTATACTCGATAGATAAGACACTAGCCAATCATTTATTTTTCCTCTTAATCCATATTTTGTAAGATTTTCAATAAGTAATGTGTGATTTATTAAATCAAAGGTTTTACTTAAATCCATAAATATACCGACACATTTATCCTTTTTATCCAAGTGATTGTATAATTTGTTCAATACATATATAAATTATATTTTAAAATGTCATTAAGATAGTTTTAATAAGATTATTGAATGAAAATTGTAATCAGGTGTTGAGGGGCTACGAATGTGAACGATAAAAATAAAAGAAATTTTGACTGTATACTAAGTCTGTAGGCTCAACCGCAACTTCTACCCGTTAAACATGTGTTCATGTTCGTTTAATGCAGACTTAAATTACCGTGTTACTGTTCAGTAATAAAATAGCCCGGGGCTATTATTTTTGCCGTGGCTTTGCATACATACAAGACCTATCACGGAAGCTACATGCAAAGGGATTTATTTTGTATTTACAAACTAGAATAAATAGCGGCGAACAATATAGTTTTGCCCAAGTTTTATTTTAATCTTATAAGGCTAACTTAAATTGTTTAATGTAACGCTAACATAGAACGAGTTACTTTTATAATAAATTTTACTTAATACGATAATACGTACTTCAAATATTCATATTCCTATTGGTCCAGTTAATGGGAGGTTTCACCTCTAACTTGAGTGCTAGTAGGTAGAGAGCCGGCTGTATATATTTCCTATGAATAAGATCCATGAAAATCTTTATGTGAGTGAGTAAGTACTACCACAGACATATAGGGAGCCACTTTTCATTTTGGCAAATTTTGTCCGCGTCATGGAATTCTGACGTCACTTCCGGTCACGATTTTTTGTCATCGAATACATGAATAAAATTTACGTCAAAATGTACGTTTTGGGGTATACAATGAGACTGTAGTGGACTGCCGGGCTTCTTCTTCTTCTTCTTCTTCTAGCGGGGCAACAAAAGGTCGCCGCACTCAGGCCTTGTGACCCATTGTGCAACCGCTAACCAAATTTATTGAAAGCCCCCATACAGACCGGATTCTAGACCAAAGGCCAAAATCCTCCCTATGGGGGAATTTCTTATTTCCTTCAGCACTGGAAAGCCAATGCCGAGGTGTTTGTGCCTCAGGTTCATCAACCTAGGGCAGGAAGTCAGGAAGTTTCCTCCTCGTCCTCGCAAAACCTGCAGTCCAAATGGTCCACCACCCAGGTGTTTCCTGAAAGAGCCGTGTCCGGTCAAGAGACCTATCACAACTCTGACTCGTTTCCTGCTTAGTCGCAGAATTTGTTTTGTTCTCTCCGGCAAGGGCCCTGAGATGAGGAGCTTCGCTTGCCGGAGTCCTGGGTAGGAAGCCCAGTAGTCAATGAACTGGGAACGGGTCCAGTCTTCTATTAACCTCCTGGCGTTGGATCTAGGGTAACCTAGGGCTGGCTCCGGACCCAGTAGAGGCCTCCGAGAGCCCCCTCTGGCCAGAGCGTCTGCCGGCTCGTTACCCTCAATTTTGCTGGGTCCAGGCACCCAGAGCCTGACCCAGTTAGATGAGCCAAGTTCGCAGAGAGCCTGTTTACAGTTTTGAACCAATTTTGATTTGGTCCTTGTCGATGCAAGGGCCTTGAGGGCCGCTTGACTGTCACTACATATGTGTATGTGTTTGTTGGAGTATTCCATTCGGATATTCTCCTGTGCACGGACCAAGACAGCGAAGATCTCAGTCTGGAATACCATGGCGAATTTGCCCAGGGCATAGAAAACCTCAGCCCTGGGCTTTTCCCCATATATCCCCGCACCGGTACCTTCCTCTAGCCTCGATCCATCTGTAAACCAGACTTAATTTGTTCGCAACCCTGAGATACCCTCGATTAAAGTATGTTTTTCCCCTGTTTTCTTAAGTCATCGAATACATGAGTCATATTTTTTTAAAGTTAAAGTACAAGCCTTCTAGTTATTAAAAAAAATAGGCTGCCTTTTCTTATTTGCCCACATCCTCCCATTTTGACGTCACTTCTGGTAAAATTCCATGACGGGCAAAATTTGCTTATATGAACAGTGGCTCCTTGTATGTCTGTGGTAGTACTTACTCACTCACATAAAGATTTTCATGAGTCTTATTCATAGGAAATCTATACAGCGGGCTCTCTACCTATAGTGAATGGATTGTGATGAAACCTTGTGCAATGTGTTTGTAATGACGTTAATAAAAAAGTTGAAAAAAAGATTAGAGAAGGAAATGATCCGTAACTTGCAGAATTAGGTCAAAAAAAAAATAAATTGAAAACGTGCAAAAAATGTAGTACATTATGTATTGCGAAAAACTGCCTGTAACTTGGAAAATTAACAAGTTACAAAATAATTCAAGGAGACAAAAAATATTAAGAAGGCCTCGATGCATACGTCCGAATTTTTTAAAACTAATAACTGGTCATAATGTAATAAAATGTCATATCTAGGGTCCCAATTACCGGAGATAAAACTACTTTTTTTAATAGCTCGTTTTTTATGTACTTTTAAGATATACCAATAATTTTTATTTTTGAGCAAAATGTTTTTAAGTAAAATTCATTTCTTAAAAAAAACGAAAATAGAAGAATTGAAAAATTGGTCTTAAAAAATTCAAAATATATTTTTGTTTATGCCACCACAAAGAACATAGAAACCACTATAATCTGAAATACAACTTTTTGAAATACGACTGATGCCCACAAACAATCGACGATTCGATTTTCGACTTTGAAATTGTTTTTTAGGAGTTATTGTAAACATTTTTAAATTAAAACTTGGCTTGTTGGTTTAACACCACAAAGCGTATACTGTTCTAAAATTTCATTAGAATATGTGCATGATTATTCAAGTTATCATCAATTGTTTCAAAATGGCCTCCGCAAAATATCTTCATGTTTTACGACTTGGCATATTGACTAAAGAATTTCGGACAAATCTAGTTCTCTCCGCAATTTCATTTTGAATAATTTGACCTCTTTCTTTTTTTGCGATACGGGTTATACAACCAGAGATATTTAAGAAAAACTGCGACGACACAGGATTCTGAACATTCTTTTGTTTAAACAAAAGCGGATTTAATCCCAAACTTGTTACTACACTTATTGAAATGTTTTCAACAAGTTTCAGCAAAAAATTGCTATAGTAAGACAATTCCCTAGAAATTTTAGTTTTACCCCACTATAATCTTTTTTTCAACTTTCTTATTAATGTCATTACAAACACATTGCACAAGGTTTCATCAAAATCCATTCACTAGCACTCAAGTTAGAGATTTTAGTCAATTTAGCGCCCCGTTGACTGGACTATATATGTGATTTTAGAAAACACAACATAGTTTCATTTTAAATTGTAATGTTGGACATTGTCGTAAAGAAACTAGACCGGTGCCGACCCGACCCGTGATCAGAAAGCCAGTGGTTTACTGAAGCTTTACACAAAATTAGGGGATAATTTATCCCAAAGGCGATTCTCAATTAATAGGTAAAGTTCTTGTGTCGAGCTGTTAAACATATTTGCTTGGAAAAGCTGGGTGTGCACACTATGGTTCGCTGAATAGTGGGATATGATAATATCCCCTGAATATGTTGGAAGTTCTCACAATAGAGCGTGTCTTTACCAAATATCAGCTTTCTAATCTCAATAATTTCTGGGATTTAGTTAGTTGAAGAATTTCCGCCACTAGGATAGGCGAACTAGCATTTCTGACTAAAAAGTTTACCGAATGAAACTTTCTGGATTCTGTTCATACTGATCTCTAGATCAAACTCCGAAAAAAAAACGTTGACGCTATTGTCCCGCAATTTTTTTAAACAATGATTTTGTTGCTAATTTGTTGACTTCGAAAATTTAAAAAACAAAATGTATTATTAGACAACTTGTCGAAAAATAACAACGTTTTACTCTTGTAAATTTTCGATAAAATGTTTATTCTCCGAGATATGGCGGTTCGAATTTTTCCAAGAACGGGGAGGGGGAATAAAAAGTGACGAGAAAAAAATATTCTGGTGAATGTATTATTAAAATGCATGACTCTTTCTCCTTTATAACTTTTTCTTAAAGTGCATTCTATCCAAGTTTTTCCGGAAGAACATGAAAAAATGGCCCTTATCGGAAAATGGAAAATCTCGTAAACTGTGAATGAAAATATCACTTCCGGTTGAACCGGAAGTGACATCAACTTTTTGTTGTAAATGGAATGACTATATTTTTTTGATGGTTTCTCATTAAGTATACATTTCTAAGTGCAAAAGTTTTTTCAGATGTAAATAATTCTAAAAAATAAGTGAGATACGAACATTTTTTTAATTTTTTCAAAATGGCCGCGTCAGATGAATGCGATGTAAGAAAATTACTAAGTAGGCTATGGAAATTATTAGTAAGGTTGTAGACTTGCCTGTAAAGCAGACAATAGTTTGAATTACTGATAGGTACCAGTATTTTTAGTTTTTTTTTCAAAAAAACTGGAATTTCATATTCATTTTCATTTCCGTAGGGGTCCTATGGATTTTTTTTTTAATGGAACTGTGCTATTTCTTTTATTAATCAGAAATAATGATTCATAAACTATAATTTTTTCGCCATTAATCATTTCTTAACGATATCCTTCGTAATAATAGAAGTATTTTTAAAAAGTAAACACAAATTAAACAAGAAATAGTTTTAATAGGTATAACGTTACAACCATGAATAAATTACCAAGAATAACAAAACTATTTAAAACATAAATTATAATAAACCATTATAAAAATTGTTCAAACTGTTCACCGTTATGATTAATACACAGAGTAGCGCGACTTATCGTTGCACGTCCAACATTCTGTAATTGTTGAGGTGTTATTTGTGCAATTTCGTGTCGAACTCTTTCTTCCAGATCTTGCCTTGTGGTTGGAGCAGTCATGTAGACTCTATTTTTTAAATGCGCCCAAATAAAAAAATCGAGTGGGGTTAAGTCAGGCGACCTTGCAGGCCATCTGACTGGACCATGGGTCCCAATCCAACGATCTGGAAATAATTGATTTAAGTAATCCATAACAATAATAGCATTGTGCGGTCCAGCTCCGTCTTGTTGGAAGTAAACCTCGTCAATATTGGTATTGGGAATTTGATTAATCTGTGGAACTGTTATATTTGGAGAAATTCTAGATAACTTGGTCCAGTTAGAGCTTCGTCAAAAATTATTGGACCTATGATATGGTCGCCCAGTACGCCTAACCAAACATTGAATCCAAACCGCTCCTAAAACCGCCCCTGTCTCATAATGTGAGGATTATTAATTGCCCAATATCGAGTGTTGTTTCGATTAAATAACCCAAGGTTTGTAAATCTCGATTCATCAGTGAACAAATCGTTTTTGATAAAATTCTCATATCTTAATTGGCGTAACTGTAACCAATTACAAAAGGTTATTCTTCGTTGATAATCATTCTCATACAAAAATTGATGCAATTGATATTTATAAGAACGATAGCCGTGTTTCTATAAAAATTTTCTGGCTGATTCTTTGGAAACTGGTAATTCATGTTCAATTTGTCTTATCGAAATGGTTGGGTCAACATGCACTAAAGCTAATACACTAATTTCCGTTTCTTCTTCCACAATAAATCTATCTTCAATTTCTGCATTAGGTTCAGTTCTAAGTTGTTGCTCCAACCGAGCAAAATAGTTTCTCGGAGGTTGTCTTCTTTCTGGACATCTCCGTCCATACAGACTTTGTGCTCTAGTTGCATTAATAATGATCATGTCAACTTTTTCATCTCGTGAATAATTTTTAGCCATTTTATATTAATTTTCTTGTTTATAATAATTTTAATACACTTGTTTCAGAAAATTAGTAAGTCAAGACTAATTCAATTGTTGCGAATGTTTGTCATTTTCATGGCTATCTGCAATTTTGGCTTTAAATGTAGATAGGTATCTTATTAAAATGATTTGCTGGCGCTTACTTTTTAAAAATACTTCTATGATTACGAAGGATATCGTTAAGAAATGATTAATTGCGAAAAAATTATAGTTTATGAATCATTATTTCTGATTAATAAAAGAAATAGCACAGTTCCATTAAAAAAAAATCCATAGGAACCCTACGGAAATGAAAATGAAAATGAAATTTCGTTTTTTTTGAAAAAAAACCTAAAAATACTGGTACCTATCAGTAATTCAAACAACTATTTTCTTCTTTACAGACAAGTCTACAACCTTACTAATAATTTCCATAGGCTACTTAGTAATTTTCTTACATCGCATTCATCTGACGCGGCCATTTTGAAAAAATTAAAAAATTGTTCGTATCTCACTTATTTTTTGGAATTTTTCACATCTGAAAAAACTGTTGCACTTAGAAATTATGCTTAATGAGAAACCATAAAAAAATATAGTCATTTTATTTAAGAAAAATAGTTGATGTCACTTCCGGTTCAACCGGAAGTGTTATTTTCATTCCTGTTAGTCTTAGAGTAGCAGTAGTATTATTGTCTAATTTATGTGTACTAAAAAGCTAATTTTTAAATATAAAAACAACCAAAATATTTGGGGGCGTACATTGACTCGTGGCCACCCGGTATACACCGGTACAACTATCGGCTTATGACATCAATAAATAAATTAGGAAAATCATTGAATATTGTTTTAAGAGACGATTAACAATATGTTTGGAAAAAATCAATTATTTTTCAAGTAATATAGATATGGGTTCCGAGAAGAATTAAATATAGAGTTAGCAATTCAAGAACTTACATCAACCATTTTCAGGAATTTCAACGACCATAAAAATATATTGTTTATATTTTTAGACCTCCAAAATGCAATCAATACAGTAACATTCGAAAAATTGCTTAGTGAAGTCGGGGTAAAAGATACTCAATTGAAATTCAAGAATTACTTAGAGAACAGAACACAAATAGTAAAAGTAAATAATACAATGAATTCAGAAAAAAATAAATACAGGAGCTCCACAAGGAACCGCATTAGGACCTATCTTATTTCTAGTATATATGAATAACCTACCAATGTAACCTATGATCTAATTTTTATGCTGGAGATAATTGGAAAAACACATATCGAACAGCAGAAAACAGTATTGACTCTTTTAAGCCGTGCTTAGATTTTATTTAAAAAAATGCAGTTACGGTAATCCATTCACAAATACAAGAGACGTTACTAGTTCGGAAAATGATCTAGTTAACTATCAGATGACATTCTTAACAGTCTCGATAAAATATTTCAAAGCGTAAACAGTTTATGAATAGTTTTTAAATCTTTTGTTCGTATTAGACAACCAGTAGCGCTAAACAATGTGTTTACGTTGGTTACCGTTGCATGTTGAACAGGGTGCCGAAGTGGATGGAGTGTGTTAAATTCTTGGGTAACCCATCCACTAGTTCGAATATTATATCCAAATAGTTTTATCACCTCATTTTTTACTTGTAATGTTTAAAGTTCACCAGGCATTTTTTATCTTACTGCTAAAATGCGAAACTGTTTCAATACTGCCTTTAAGTGTGACAGTTTACTAATTGACTATTTATTTGAAATGCAGTCGTTTTCTGTTTCCATGGCATATTAGTAAAAATAACATAGACCTGCAAAAAACACTTTTTTTAACCCAAATAGGTGATTCCGAAGCTCTTTGACGTGCTAAAGAGGCCATTTCTACCTATATTTGCCCTAATAGCTGGACAACGATATGAGATTGAGTAGAACGGACCAGACTATCTTATTTAGCTGTTCAAAATTTCAAAAACCAATAGTAACAATGAAAAAGACATAACTATAGATGGCGCAAACATGATTTCATTTCTGAGTTTAGCAGGACATGCTAGAACATATAATGTCGTTATCCATTTTGCTCTATAAGGTCAGGATTTTGAGTACACCTCAAAATGTATAAAATAATATTCTTATAATATTCAGATTTCCATCACTCAGCGAAATATGAGATATTATTTCAGATCGATTTCTATGTGGTAAACAAGAAGCGGTTGCCCATTTTACTTTATCAAATCACGATGTAGAGAAAACATAACCTCAAAGTGAAAGACGGCAGTTCATAATAGATTTAGGTGTTAATAACTTGAAAATCGGATCAGATGTAAATCGTGGAAAAAGTTATCAAATGTCTGTGTAAGTTTAGCTGCTAAGACGGTAAAACGATACACTTAAGAGGTACTAAACGTACCTACACCTTTTAATCACAAAACATACAATTATTTTTTATTTAAAAAATTAATAACTTTTTTATTTATTGATAGATTTTGTTCCAAACAAAAGGGTTCTTCTTCTAGCTAACAGTAACTTACTGTTCTCAACACAATCGGACTTTTCGTTCTTAGTTATCGTGCTGTTGCGTACATCTGGCAACTTTAAGTAATTTTATTAAATTCTAGTAAACAATATGAATTTTTGAGAAATATGTACAGGTATTTGCCATACTCTAGTAACTAAAACACCAGACATTAAATTGTCGTAGGCAATCTGTTTAAATTTAGGAATGTACACATTTATTATATTTTCATGTTTCATCCATTTAACTCTTTTTGTATTTCAGTTTTTGCTAACAGCTCTCGTAGAACACAGAGGCTTCGATCCAATAGCAGATATATCTGTATTTCACAGCACCTGTTTCTTAATTATTGGTTAAACCAAATATACTGCAGGAAGTATTGTGGGTTGCATAGAACAACGCAGACCCAAATTCTTAATAATTTTTAGTTTATAGTATGGTAATATGTTAATTGAGACTTGAGAGGGGATATCACTTTTATTAGCTGGCTGATAGCAGAATTGGCCATTTCTGTAGCAAATTCTGTAGCAACATATACGTAGACTTAAAGTTTTTGATAATCATTCAGTCACGAGTTGTGTCACTTCTGCTATTATCAAACTTTCTCTTAGTGATCTATCTAATAAAAGGTAATTACATTTGTTTAATTGATTCCTCTCATTAGTATTTAACGGCCTTCAGCCATATTTTTCATTTCTGCTAACTAAACTTAACCATAATTCTGAAACACGTGCTGATAATATTTTTCCTTCTTCCCAAACGTAGAGTTTTGCTGCCAAATTATTTAAATAATTTACCGAAATAATTTGCATAATTAGTACAAATAATCTACCCAATTTACACAAGGAAAATCACTCCTTTCCTTTGATGGTTAAATGCCTGCTAGATTTCATAAGACGGATAGTCCAGTCAAACATAGTTTACTCAAGTTCAACATAGTCCAGTGAAATTCCGTTTAGTCAAGTCAATCCAAACCAACAGCAAAACCCTAGCGTTATACAGGTTAGCAAGACGTCAAACCACGTCGAGGAGCCGTCTGTGTTCGGAGAGGCTGTTAGGAAAAGCTACCAGAACTAACCAAGAGCCCTCATCCACTACCTATCCATCGTCAGGGGGATTGGTGAGATTCTGATAATTTCATTGATTTTTTGTGTGTGTAATATTTATTGCATAACTTTTATTGCATAAAGTATTTTTCTTCCATTAATTAAAAGTTAATTAAACTACAAATATTTTCTTTTGAAAATTGTGGTAATATTACTTAATATTTTTATTTGATAAGTGATTTGATAACATTATCTTAATTTTTTTATATTGATTGAATTTGTTGACATTTTCATATACTGATGATTTTCCTAAAGGTATTAATAAATATGTCTCTTTTATAGTAAAATTCAATTATTCATTTTTTCTGTTTGTCTGTCCGCCATAAGATCAAATCATTCCACAGCGGTTGGTTTCACCATCACAGGGGTAGCAGTAACTCTTAAATTTTTCTGTGGATGGCGCTCATAATATTTACATCATTTTAAGTTACCTCTGAGTGTTGGAACAAACTAGCTTAGTAAAATATCACAAAAATATTGGTTCAACCTCTGGCTGATTTAAAAAAATATATATTAATTGAACCCACGAAATCCCAGCCACACACCAGATCAGCTAGCCGTTGGCCGTCACTACTGGTGTGTTGGTTGAATTGCCTTTGGTTATCACCTTAACCGGTGATATCATTGTTAATTTTTCTAGGGCTAAGTAGTGATGTAACAGTGCTTACAAGAAGCGTGACGGACAGACAGACAGACGGTCGGACGGACATTTTGAAAGTTGTTCAGAATTCGATCACCAACGTAGTGATATGAATTTTTTTTCTATGAATAATATTACCGGTTTTAGAAATGTGCCGATCAAATGCAATATACTCTTCGTTTTGTATTTGCGAAGAGTATAATAATGTTTGCGCCATCTACAGTTATGATTTCTTTATTGTTACTATTGGCTTTTGAAGATTTTAGACAGGTGTGAATAAGATGGTCTGGTCCGTTTTAATCAATTTCGTATCGTTGTACAGTTATTAGAGCACGAATATAGGCAGAAATGGTCTTTTTAGCACTTTTGGATTGGGTTTTCTGAAAATTGTGACGTGACAGCGCAAAACGGTCAACTGCAATGACTGAAGTTAGAAATAAATCCGCATAAAAAAACTACAAAACAAAGAAATGTTAATTTTGCGCTGAAAATCGGTAGATGTTATAAATTAAGACTAAAATGTATGTAATCTCAAAAGGAATTATTTATATAATCCTCAACAGTTTGACATAATGTAACCTTACCTTGTCTATGCTGAAGAGTCCTCCAGCCATAGTTGGGCTCCACACAGGTTCCGCGGGATTTCTATGTCTCTTTTTCTCGTGGTCCGGTACCGCGTGCCAATTGAATTGCAGGTTCCAATCGAACCCACCCACGTTGACCCCGCCGCTGTCGTGGAAGTGGTATTCTAAAGTGGTATCGTCAATTACATCTATTACCGGACATACGACCGTGGTAGGATCACGAGCTATCCTGTCCAAGAGAGGCTCTAACCAGCCGGTCGTACACTCACAGTGTGAGTCGAGATATGTGATAACTTGGCCTTTGGCACTGGCAGCACCTAAAAAAATAGGAAAATTCTCAACAAATATTCCAGGTATGGTTCATTTTCTATGGGTTTCACCTCAAAAATATTTCACTAATTAACCAAGACTTATGCACACAAGTAATATTTTACAAAGTCCAAATCACAAATGTTATCGTACACGTCATAAATTTATGTAGTTATCAAAGACACGAGATTTTTCTATCAGCTTAAATACTAGCGCACCACAATGTAAATAACAGAAAGTTTATATAAGTTAGTAGTGTTTTTTACTGTGGCGTTTTAAGTTTCCTGTATTGATGTAAATTGTTGTGTAAACAGTTTGTGAGTGCTTCACTTTTACTGTTTGTAAAGAAACTAATCTCAAATTGGCCCGCAAAAGACTTAATGTAGTAGTCATCAGAGACATGGCGGTGAAATTAGTTGATACGTCAATCAGGGAAAATGCAACAGAGGTCCCCTTTTTCCTTTGCAAGCAGTCTATGAGGCGAATCGCAAAATTAAATGTGGCAGATGTTTATAAAGTAAATTTTCCTTCAGCGTACTTTTATTCCATTAGGTATTTGTATGCGGACGATGCAACGAATTTGTAAAAAGGAAACCCGTATGGAGCAGGACGCCCCAAATACTACTGTGGCAAAATATGGACCCAGAAAGAAAAATAAAACTAAGGACTTGGTGGAAGCAAGGAAAATGGATGTGAGGCATACAATTTAAGTAGTTGATTTAGTAGTTAGTCTATCCTACCGCTGAAGTAGTGTTGTCGTTTGGCGGGAACATATTATAATATTAGAATTGTATGAAGTAATAATTGCTATTTTACAGAAAACTACTTTCAAAAGTACCATGCGTGCCATTCTGTGTGACCTTGAGTCAATTTAATCCGGAGATTAAAAGATGATGACGTGAGCGAACATTTGTGATTTGAACAGTAGTATTATGCGTACACGCAGAGTAATATTTGTGTGTTTTGCCTTAGAGTGAATCTAATATATATTTTTTTACCTAATAATCTGGCCCTAATAAGTCCCTCTCTCTTCTTAGCTCTAATAATTTTAACTTTGGGTTCGTTGGCCCAATAGTCTTCTAGTTGCCGCTTAGTGTGTTCCATGTCGGAAAAATCGTCCACTAAAATGATCTCTTCGATGAGGTGTGTTGGCGATCTGTCCAGTACTGAGTGAACCGTCCTCAGTAACACGGACCAAGCCTCGTTGTGGAAGCAGATGACCACCGAGGTTGATGGCAAATTGTCCAAGTAGCGACCTGGAGCCTTGCACCTGCAAAGAATAAAAAATTGTTTACAAATTACTACATAATTATTATTATAACAAATAATAAATACAGATCGCCCCATTATTAAAACAAAGTTATAAAGTGAAAGCTTCCAGATATCACGTAATTTTAAATTTAGTTTAATTATGGGTGTCTATAAGTTGACTTGCGGTTCTTCCCAGGGCAAGAACCGCAACTATATTGGACAAACAGGCAGAAATTTCAAGAAACGTCACTATGAGCATAATACTAGTTACATTAGGAACAAAACGGACTCTACATATGCAAATCATTTATTAGAATAAAAACATTCCTTTAAGTATGATTTCGAAATTTTACACGTAGAGAGTAAACGATTGAGATTATCTTTATTAGAACGTTTAGAAATTAATAAACATAAACGATTGAATAATTTGTTAAATGATCAAACCGAGATAACTCATTCTCTCTTAGTTAACACTGCTTGGAAATGACTTGAATAGGTAGCATAGTTTTCCTAATTTATTTACGCTAATTGAAATTGAAAATTTCATACTATGAAATGTAATAATATGAAATTTTCAAATATTCAAAGATTTTTTCTCAATACTGAAATGAAAAAACCGCTGCCCAAGGAATCACTACTTCCACATCCAAATTTCTCGTCCAAGTCACTTGAAAGGAAACATCTTGACTATATTTGCACTCTAGTATGTGGAAATTATTGGTCATAGAATTTTAATATTTGGGGCAGATATCATAGAAAAATTTGAGGCGTTGGTTTCTACCATATACGTTAAAAATGAAGTTTCTAGCTTAGTCTACTTATTTTACGCCATTCACAACCTACCACCTCCCACCTCTTCAATGGAATCAACTAAATCAGATGTCAATACTATACATACGTGTACTAACTTTCAAGTGAATATCTCAATTGTATGTTATCAATCCCTTTAATAATGGAGTGGAGGTGGTGGGGATGGGAGGTTGAAAAATATTAGAAAGAAATCTGAGGCCCTGGTTCTAGTATATACCCCAAATTCCAAGTTTCTGTACTATTACCAGCTTGCTTTACTTATTTCCCCTTATTTACCCTCCAACCCTTCACCGTATATGTTCAAAATAACAATCCAGTTCCAGATCTCGTTATAATATACAGTGTGTCCCAGGATAGATGTAACAAGAGGTGTAATGGACCAAAAATTTTGGAATGGTATTTGGGGATTGAGTTCAGCTTGTTGTAAAACTAAAGTGTACCAAAAATGACTTGATTTGGTGTTCTACAGGGTGTTTTATAAGCAAAGTTGTAAAAATCACCACTAATAAAGTAACTTTATTTTTCAAAATATGAAAAAATTCCACTAAAAAAAGTTATTTAGAATGCAATTTTATACCTCTGTACCAAATTGCAGGAATATAAAATAATTTTTTTGAAACTCCTATTTTTTGGGAATTAAGACTTGAATTCATATTTAGTTGTGTAAGAACAAATGTTAATCATCTCAAAAAGTAGGTTATTGGTAAATAAAAAATTGAATATCAGAGATGTAAGAAGGTATAATGTTAATCGAACTAATTGTAAAACAAGAAACAATTACTAACAGAAGATTAATGAGGTTTAAAAATTACAACAAGTAATAAATGTCAAAAACATAACATATTCACAAACAAATTAATTATTGACCAATACAAAACAATGTTTACATTTTTTTTTATTATTCGACGTAGCTACCACCCATATCCACATAACACATGAAAGAAAATGCAAACTAAGGCTAAGAAAGTCTATTTTTAATAAACTATATTTAATTTCTCATTGCAATCCACATTCAATAGGAGTATACAATCTAGTCTACGTATCTTACAAAAGGAAAAAAAAATTGACGCCTTGTATCTTTTCCACAGCAACAATTTACTAAAGCATATTTTGGTGAAAAGAATGTACACTTGAATCATGGTCTAGTATTAATGGCCCACCCTGTATAAATAATTCTTCTAAAACCCCTAATTTGTGTAACCTATACGGTTTATTGACTTTATTATTATAAGTTACATGATGACGGTGTAAAATGAGTAATAATTGTGTCAATGCTTGTTCCTAATAAGCGCCAATTAAGTGATATTTAATTATTACAGCGATTACAATAGAAAATGCTTACTCGTAGCATTTAGGACGTAACTAATTGTTCGTAACTATCCATATTGCGATCGTTTTGCATCGAATATTAATTTAAACTTAACATTTCTAGGGTATAAATAACAACCTAAAATTAACCTATACACGTTATTGGGTCGATACACAGAACATGAATTATGAGATTTCCTTGGTAAACACATGAATTATGCACAGGAATTACTCCAGCTAAATTTTCTTTCGGTTCGGGACGGTATAAATTATTATTAACGAAGATTAATGGCGGCTTGTAATTGAATGTTTATTTTTCCTTGTTCTGCAGTGCACCGTCATTTTTAAGCGTATTTCAAAGCGGGGTAAACACTTTAATGATGCATAAGGCTATAAACCGGGTTGAATTGTGATGGGGTTTTGAAGATCGATTCATTATTGACATGTTACATAATGTCAAAAAATGGAAAAATAGTATTTATTGTTTAATATAGTACGGCAGCCCGTAATAAAAATTTTCGACTTATCGCCTAATGGGAAATTCCCGAGTCAATGCTCATTTCTTTGAACGAGGATAAACAAAGTTCAGCGCGACGGAAATTATTAACCCCGCGAAAGGGTTGAAACGTATCCTTCAACGTGTAAAAAATAACGGGCCATTTGAGTAATCACCTAAAGTCCGTTTACTGTTTCTTGATGTTCATAAATATGCATAGTTCGAGGAAAAAATGAAAACGGAAATTTTGAGTGCTGCGCGAAGATATAAAGGGTTAAATACTGAAAACTGGGAACAGGTGGAAATTCCTGTCATCCTCAAATGTCCGTTCCGACAATTCTCGTCTATTTTTGAAGTTTTTCTACGACAAAAAAATAAAAACGGACGTTTTAATCGTTGCATATCATAGTACTTGCATTTCAATTCTTCGTCTTTTTTTTAGGCTAATTCTGGTACTCCCTAATGTCAGTTCTCTAATCAAAATGATGTTTTATATCAAAAAACATATATGAAAAATATGAACGGACAATTTTCAACTTGATATGTTGAAGAAAATCATTTTCCGTCGCAATTCAATAACAAGAGCGCAAGTGTCATATTATTATGTTGATACCGCTGCCAGTAGTCTCAGTACCCCTCACCCTCCCGGACGCACCACGGGGGTAAAAGAGCAGCACTTAAATGAGAATTTCATTAATGTCGAAGTACAAACTGATTTTTTAATGTTAGTATACAACACGGAACTATTTTTTCAACTAAAAAGAAACCGAAGCGCGCTTTGATATTAATAAAAATCCCGTTTTAGGAGACTTTTTTGCCGATAGAGGTAATGGAGGAGTACAGCATCTCTATAAGGCGTGGGCCATAGCGTCGAGATGTATTTAGTAATGAAACATATTCTTTATAGGATTTTGCAAACAGCGGAAAGAAAAACTAAAGGAAAAACTATATGTAAAAATATTAATGAAATCTTTGCATTCTTTCGATAACCTGATCTGTTGTTTTTTATCAGTCAATGTCAAATATAAATATTTCATACTTATTCATGGATATTGTCTTGGTTTTGCATGGAACATCGTTATGAGTGGCTTTGGGCTTTTCTGATGAGTCCACAATAAGGACGAAAAACGTTTCAAAGGCTAAGCATTTCCAAGAAACCAAATGAGATCATGGTCTAGTATTAATGGCCCACCCTGTATAAATAATTCTTCTAAAACCCCTAATTTGTGTAACCTATACGGTTTATTGACTTTATTATTATAAGTTACATGATGACGGTGTAAAATGAGTAATAATTGTGTCAATGCTTGTTCCTAATAAGCGCCAATTAAGTGATATTTAATTATTACAGCGATTACAATAGAAAATGCTTACTCGTAGCATTTAGGACGTAACTAATTGTTCGTAACTATCCATATTGCGATCGTTTTGCATCGAATATTAATTTAAACTTAACATTTCTAGGGTATAAATAACAACCTAAAATTAACCTATACACGTTATTGGGTCGATACACAGAACATGAATTATGAGATTTCCTTGGTAAACACATGAATTATGCACAGGAATTACTCCAGCTAAATTTTCTTTCGGTTCGGGACGGTATAAATTATTATTAACGAAGATTAATGGCGGCTTGTAATTGAATGTTTATTTTTCCTTGTTCTGCAGTGCACCGTCATTTTTAAGCGTATTTCAAAGCGGGGTAAACACTTTAATGATGCATAAGGCTATAAACCGGGTTGAATTGTGATGGGGTTTTGAAGATCGATTCATTATTGACATGTTACATAATGTTAAAAAATGGAAAAATAGTTTTTATTGTTTAATATAGTACGGCAGCCCGTAACCAAAATTTTCGACTTATCGCCTAATGGGAAATTCCCGAGTCAATGCTCATTTCTTTGAACAAGGATAAAAAAAGTTCAGCGCAACGGAAATTTTTAGCGCCCGAAAGGGTTGAAATGTATCCTTCAACATGTAAAAAAACGGGTCATCTGAGTAATCACCTAATGTCCGTTTACTGTTTCTTGGTGTTCATAAATATGCACAGCTCGAGGAAAAATGAAAACGGATATTTTGAATGCTGCGTGAAGATATAAAGGGATAAATACTGAAAACTGGGAACAGGTAGAAATCGCTGTCAGCCCCAAATGTCCGTTCCGACAAATCTCGCCTATTTTTTAAATTTCTCTGCGACAAAAAAATAAAAACAGACGTTTTAATCGTTGCATATCATAGTACTTGCATTTCAATTCTTCGTCTTTTTTTAGGCTAATTCTGGTACTCCCTAATGTCAGTTCTCTAATCAAACTGATGTTTTATATCAAAAAACATATTTGAAAAATATGAAAGGACAATTTTCAACTTGATATGTTGAAGAAAATAATTTTCCGTCGCAATTCAATAACAAGAGCGCAAGTGTGATATTATTATGTTGATACAGCTGCCAGTAGTCTCAGTACCCCTCACCCTCCCGGACGCACCACGGGGGTAAAAGAGCAGCACTGAAACGAGAATTTCATTAATGTCGAAGTACAAACAGATTTTTTAATGTTAGTATACAACACGGAACTATTTTTTCAACTAAAAAGAAACCGATGCGCTTTAATATTAATAAAAATCCCGTTTTAGGTGACTTTCTTGCCGATAGGGGTAATGGAGGGGTACAGCACCTCTATGAAGCGTGGGCCATAGCGTCGAGATGTATTTAGTAATGAAACATATTCTTTATAGGATTTTGCAAACAGCGGAAAGAAAAACTATCTATGAGCGCTAAAGGAAAAACTATATGTAAAAATATTAATGAAATCTTTGCATTCTTTCGATAACCTGATCTGTTGTTTTTTATCAGTCAATGTCAAATATAAATATTTCATACTTATTCATGGATATTGTCTTGGTATTGCATGGAACATCGTTATGAGTGGCTTTGGGCTTTTCTGATGAGTCCACAATAAGGACGAAAAACGTTTCAAAGGCTAAGCATTTCCAAAAAACTGAATGAGATTTTATGAAAATGTAATTCATTAGAATGAAAAAATTTTTAAAGACAAGGTAGGTAAATAAATTAATTTCAGGCCTTTGCTCTCATTTTTAACTGAATTTACATATCGTAGGGGATCATGTAGATACTAGTTTAACTGCCTAGCGGTAGAGGACTATGTTGGATGCTAGTGTTAAAATGAGAATGGCAAATAAGAATATTTACTTGTTAGCATAACCAGAAGTCAGGTTATCGAAAGAATGCTAATATTTCATTAATATTTTTATGTATAGTTTTTCCTTTAGTTCTCATAGATAGTTTTTCTTTCCACTGTTTGCAAAATCCTATAAAGAATATGTTTCATTACTATAAGCAAACAAATAATAAATAATTCACTTTTAAACATTGGCAATTAATTGTCTCCAAAGAGTGAACGTCCGAACACTTGTTTCTATGACAAATAATAATACATATAATGCATTACGTCATCAGTTTTGCCGTAGAAACAAGTGTTTTGACGTTAACTCTTTGGAGGCAATTGACAATTTGTGAAGAACTGTATCTCGAAAAATTCTGGATGTACGGAACTCGGTTTGGGCTTTAATTGTAACAAGTTTAATCTACTTTAAAAATGAAGTAATAACCTCTTCTGTAGGACGCATAGTTTAGAAGATATTGAGCAAAAACCGAGCCAAGTGTAATAATTTCGCTGTTAGGAATATTAGAAAGAAATCTCAGGCCTTGGTTTCTAGTATATGCATCAAATCCCAAGTTTCTGTACTCTTACCAGCTTGCTTTAATTATTTTTCCCCATTTACCTCTACTTTCCCCCCACTCCTTCAACAGAATCATGTCAAAATATAATCTAATTTCAGATGTCGTTATAATACATATGTGTACCAAATTTCAAGTGAAAATCTCAATTTAATTTTATCAACTCTTTTAATAAGGGAGTGAAGGTCGTGGGGGAGGGGGGATAGAGAACACTTTTAAAAACCTGAGGTCTTCGCTTCTAGTATATACATCAAGTCCCAAATTTCTGTACTCTTACCAGCTTGGTTTACTTATTTCCCCTATTTACTCCTCTTTAACTGAATAATCCCAAAATACAATCTGGCTCCAGATGTCATTCTAATATACACGTATACCAAATTTCAAGTGAATATCTCAATTTTATTTTATCAACCCCTTTAATAATGGGGAGGTGATGGATGGAAAATATTATAAAAAATTTTGAGGCTTCGGCCTCTAGTACATACACAAAATTTCAAGTTTACGTACTCTTACCAGCTTGCTTATTTTCCCCTATTTACCCCCCCAACCCTTCACCGGATATGTTCAAACGACAATCCAGTTCCAGATCTCATTATAATATATATGTATACTATATTTCAAGTCAACACCTTAACCCGTTCCGGAGAAACCGTGCGGACAAAAAAGTTACAGTCAGACAAACAGAAATTTTTTTTGCTCAAATTTAAAATCTCGACGTTCCATGACATTCTAAACCTATTTCAAAAAAAAAAAAATTGAAATTTTTTTTACGGTTACTATACTTCCAATCCACTACGTGGATGTGGAAGCAAAAATGAACTGCAAATTATTTAAAATAAATGTATGAGAACTATATTAAAATATAACAAATATACACCAACTGAATTAATGCTTGACATGCTACGAATTTTATCGATGAAGGAGATTATAGTTATGCAAACTAATATTCATATGTAAAGTCTAATGCCTAAACATTTACCGAATTTAACATAATGTGTCAAAGATTTTCATACCCATGACACAAGAAATAAAAATAATTTACATGTTGAATTTAGAAAAACAGTCAAGGGTCAAAATTCTGTATTTTGCAATGGTTTGAGGGAATATAATGCTCTACCTAAAAATGTTGTTGAGGCAAATATATTAACTATATTTAAAAGTAGGTTAAAAATGTATATATATGATAAATAAACAAACAAAATTTAAGTAAGAATAATCATATTTATATTAGAAACCATATGTAAATGTAGCTTTTTTATCATTATAATTATTAGTAATTTGTTAAGACTTCTTATCTGGATGTATTAGTACTTTCTTTTACTATTCAATAAAGGTTATTATTATTATCTCTAATTTTAATGAAACTAATTTACTACCACTGATTTAAATCAGTAATTAAATTAGTAGAATGATCCGAGTTCTATAATTTTCCACCCAAAACCGTCAGCAGGAATTTCGTGGGAATTCAGCGAACAAAAATGTACACTACGTAACGGCAGAACGCCCTAACGGAAGGGTCGCCCTCAATATTTTCTTTTAGGCCGAGTCGTCGTACCGCTGTGTGTAGAACCACATCATATATCCCGCGGCATTTGAACAGTGTGTGAATGCGACGACGGCACAGATTATTTATTCCCAAAAGTTCATCTAAAATAAACAACGCGGAAGCGCCCCTTCTTGCCGTTTGACTCAACTTTATGCTGTTCTAGCTTCGCAAAGGGGAAAGTTTGCAGAGTTATTTTCTGTAAATATTCCCTGCCTTCAAAGTGATGTCACATTTTCCTACTCTCTGCCCTCGAAATAAATACCTTGGAGGCATGCTGTTGTTTGTTAGGAGTATCTTTCTGAATCACTTTGATGGGGATTGACACGGCGTACATCCTCAGACATAAAGCCTATATGATTGTTGACACATATCTTGGTTATATTTTGTAAATAAATTCATATGTGGATAGTAGCAAGTTGTGTAAATTGCATTTGCATTGCAATTGCAAATGTGCGCCAACTAAGTTGGCCCACATTTAAACTAACACTTGCCTATGTAGTAACTTTAATTGATAATGTTGGTAACAGTTTTAGCTATCCTACATAATGCTATTTTATATTCATGTATGAACACTTATCAATAAAACAAAAGAAAAGATACACAACTTCGTACTGAACTAAACCATTCCTATCCTACAAGTTGATCACCAGCGGTGTGCAAACGAAAAATGTAATATACAAAGTACGCTTGCTTTGTTATAATTTTAGAGCGAAATGTTACCAACGTCTTTAATTAAGTCAAAAAATACCAAGATGTATAAGATATCGAAACTGTAATACACAGTTTGTCTTGCAGATTTGAAAGAACCTTTTTTTAATATGTAACAAATCCTTTTTTATTTATTTAATTACCACTATCCAACAGTCAAAGACAAATTGTAATAATATATTACATACACATATACATACTACATACACATGTATGCCTATCAATACATATACAGGCGTATATATATATCTACCTATACATGCACATACATACATATCTTGTAAATAGACATATACAGGTGTTTGGTAGAGCCTATCCGGTACAGGGAGGTGCAGTTTTTCATTACTTCTCTAAGTATTACGTACTTATTTCAACTTTTGATACTGAAATATTTTCTACATTGAGAAAAATTCACAGCTGTGCTCAACTGAGCAAAAATAGATCAAGCTACCTTATAATGACAAACAGAAATAAGATATTTCAGACATAAAAAATTATAATTTTATTACATTTTAAATAGTCTTTAAAATGACAGCCTTGTTTTTGTTGAAAGCCCTCACACTCTTAGTCACAGTTTATAATTATTATTTTGTTTGTTACTTGACCGAATTCTACTAGTTTTATATACGTATTTACGTAGTGCAAGTATCTTATATCATGTTTTAAGGGTATAAGTGGTGAAATAGCTGTTGAGCTAAACTTCGCCCTTTAGATTGAGAAATTGTATTTCTTTTTTCTAATAAAGACCATTTATTATTATTATTATTATTATTATATTTAAGTTTCAATTAAATAAAAATTATTTCCGAATGATTATCTTGTGTCCCCTTTAGTAACTGCTAAACCTTGATATATATGTTAACCACGTAAAGTGGATAAAATAGAGAAGTCTTCAAAATAATTGTAACATCTGGACGACTTAACTTTTTTTTTATGGCCGACTTCGACGTCTGAAAGTACCATTAATTATTTCGCATTCCTAATTATTGAAATAATTTCGCAGTGAGCTCGTTTTGCAGTAAAATAGCAATACCTTTTTTTCTAAATTGAAACTGAATATAGCACTTATAGCATTTTAAAAACTACACTAAATAAACAATATTTTAAAATAACTTGCCAGGTTAGAGTGGTAATATTTTTTACAGTATGAAGATTCTAAGTTAGCTAATAAAAAAATGTTTTTTTACCCAAAGATATGGGGTACTATTAATTTTATTTAGAATTGTGATCAACAGCAGAACTATTCAACAATTAGAATATTAAATATGGAATTTTGTAGCTGTGATACGCGAAAAACTGATCTAAGATGACGATTTTCACTAAATTCATCAAAAACTATCAATTTTTTACCAAGAACATATTTTGATATTCTGATCAGCCATGAGCTGGCCTATCAGCCCTCCACGGGATGGCGTTGTGTTTTGGGACACCCTGTATACTCTAAATGTCTAAATATTAGTTGAAAGCAAACAAAACATTTAGCTAATTAATTTGGACTTTGGCGAATTTTGTTCTTTGAAAAATACACTGTTTATTAGAACCCCCAAACAATTACATTTTTCAATGGGTACGCTAATGAACTTGTTAGTTGCAACAGTTCGAATTGTTTCTGGTTCATTCTCAACAGAACGGAAATAAAACAAATACCTATGTTAATTACAACGTATAAATCACTTTTCACCTGTGCATAACCAAAAATAAACAACAAACAGCAGCGCCTAGGGGTGTATAATCAAGTATAATTCATCAAGCCAGCGCTACATCGATACACCAAAACGACGAAAAGAATCGGGCGTACCAAAAATATAAAATATTCATCATTTAGCGGAAATTGGGCAGAGGCTTTAGGGGATGTTCAGTAATAGGGAGGGCCCATTATTATTGAATTATTAGACTACGGCATAGTATATTTAATATATATTTAGCACCAGCAGACACTTTTCATGAGGATTCCTAATCAAGTTATTTATATATCTCTACTTGATTTTATAATTGCTGCCTTGCACATCATTTGATAATTATGTAGCATTCTTCCTTCAACATGCTCAGGCAGTGGACCGTGGACCTGCTCGGGCGCTAAATTATGTAACGTTTCTAACTGCTTGGTCCTCAAAATATATAACCCTGCTCGGGAGTTCCTGGCTTGGCTAACTTGTTTGGAGAAGTTATTCCTGGGTTCAGTTTAGTAAATAAGATAGTGCAAATGTAAACAGTTTATTTCTCGTAAACAGGTAAATAAGGCAGTGTCATATAATATAGATTCGCTGTACTGGTTTCCGTATCTTTTCGTATTATTTAATCATATGTGTGCGAAGCGGACGAGAGTGTAATGCGGAAACATAGCGGCTACTTTCTATCTCGTCTTGGCGTCGATGTTCTCGATGTCACCAAGTCTGGCCTGATACAAATAACCATGAGAACCCCAGCTCAACATGCTGCAGAGTTCTTATCGGTCGGCTTATATCCCCTGCGGATCGACGATGTTGCTGAGCATCCATGGAGTACCTACGACGTTGAGTAAATAATGAATCAACACAACAGACTCCAGCACAACACGCTGCGGAACATAGAGATCGACTTACATTTGAACCGAATCGGTAACCTTGCTGCTCACCTGGGTAGTACTTTCGGCGTCGTAACAGTGTTGGATAAATAGCTTGTCAACACAAGGGATACCAACTCAGTACGTGTAGAGACCAGATGTCGACTTATAGCCTGTCCGCCGTGGTAACGTCACAATTGAGTACTATTACTGATATTAGTTCAGCTCAACACGCTGAAGACAAATGTTAGAAGAGCACTGGTTTGTATAGAATTTTGTCGTGTTTTTATATCCAAAATCCCCACACATGGTTCAACTTTGAGTGCGGGTTCAAAACGCTGGTAGGGATAAATGGAAATCTAGTAATGTGCGATAAATTTATGAATGATTCGTTACAATTAATTTTCTACATAATAATATATCTAATTTTCCAAATCAAGTGACATTTAACATTGTCACAATTAGCTTGTTACGATGTAGAAAAATAGTGTTGTTATCTGTTCATCTAAGGATACAAGACTCGTGGCTATTATTGTGCATCGGGCGGGTGACAGTTATCAATCAAATTAAATCAAATTAATTGAACTCAAATCAAATTATTTATTGGTGCAGACTATAGGCAGAAACGCGGAGCCTCTTCCTGCCAATCAGATTGGGGTCTGACACCCTAGACAGCAATCTGATTCACTAAGACGCCATTGCAATCCGACACCCTAAACTGCCATTGCAGCCCCGCCAAGGAGTAGCCATCAGCTCTCAACGAATAGGAAGAGCCTAAAACCACAAGATATTCTAGGCCACAATATGATACGCCATCCGCCATTGAGCCTAGACCCCTCAACCAATAGAAAGGATATTCTTACTACTACGCCCCCAACCAATCGGACCTTCCCGAGGGCGGGGTCTAATAGTGGTGGTGGAGGGTTTAGAATCGGTCAAAAATGACTAGAATGAATCCCCATAAGAAATAACATGGGATTTTGAGCTAGAATCCCCATAGCTTACCTACATACTTTTTTAAATTTATTTTCAAATTTTCGGCAAATATTTTTCATCAAAATTACTTAACGATTAATTTCTACTTGTCGTTAAACAATTGTAAAATTTCAACGATTAGCCTCTTGTATCGGCGATAATTGGTCATGTCCGTCTCACTATATTCAAAAATATTAATGTCTTAGCAAAGGAGCTGCAAACAATAATATATAAGTATAATAATTTCAACGTCTTCAACACAATAAATAAATATAATGCTTATGAAAACCGTATTTACTTTGTAAGAAATTCTATATACCTATAACAATTGCAAAAAGAAACAATGTTTTTTTTATTCAAGAAAATATAAATCGACTCATAGAACACAATACAAAAATCACTGCATAATTATGGGTAAAAATTTTATTCCACGGAGCAGACATTCTGGCGTTAGTCTACGAACCAATTAATATTTAAATTACTATTAATATATGCACATTAGAGTGGAGCGCCTATAGTAAAATTTTTCTTTTTGCTACTAAAAGTTGTAATAGTAAAAGAAGGTGCAATAGTAGAATGTAAATATTGCTCCAAATCCATTTAACAAACAAACCACATCTTCTGCCCTCTACCACCCCTCAAAGGGGGAAATGTTTTTAATTGTTATTATTGATACGCAAAACAGTTATATATAAAAATAGTAACACCATAAAATATTTTAAAAATATATTAACAGCTTTTGCTTTCTACCGCCCCGCGCGCTACTAAAAGGTTCATGTACTACACTTCTGCTACAAGTATTACAGAGTACATACTAAGAATTCTTGAATCAAATAAATTTGACTTAGATGATTTGTTGGCGATGCGCGATGGGATTTGTGAGACAATAGTTTACACTGGAAAACGGAGCCATATCTTAAATGGAGGCACAGTTTAAAGGTTTAAACACAACTTTTGTTCTGATCAATTCCTCTGAAATCTCAACACTGAGGTTTTAACTTTCCAAGTCCTATAGTAAGCATTTGGAAAGTTAAAAACTTTCAAGAATATGAAAAATCATTATTTGGCCTTCAAGTGTCCGTAACTTGAAATCTATGGACTTTTTGGACCTACTCCACATAAGAACTCTTGTTTGGAATGGTCCAACGAATACATTTCAGCTGGTTCTAGCTCAAACGACTGGATAACTTTTACCGTGTATTTTGTGCGGGGAGCGATTGTATCGACTTTATTGATGGGCAAACTACTAAAATAACAACTTCACTTCAGAATGCTGAATCATCTTATCGATGAAGAAATTAAAAGCTCAGACCTAGTAAAAAGTTGGTTGATCTCATCCCCTATCCCTGCCATGTCCAGGTGGTGGAAGCATCTTTCAAGTTAGTGACTGACGCTTCACAAAATGTGACAGGCTCCGAGTCTCAAGATGGCTATATTAGAGTTACTCTTACACCCAGAGCAATGATGTCAAATACTCACAAAAAGACCAGCCATTGGCGCACTACAACACTGGAGGAGAAACATCTTAACTTTTACCTCAAAACGTAAAAATATTTGGTCTTATGAATGGTAATCATCAACTCTGGACCAATTGCAGGAACTTTCTTATACAGGTGGGCAGGTTAACACAAAGAAGATTTAAAATTACTTATAAGCATCCTGACCACGTTTTGAAGATTTGCATCTATAATGAGGTTTTATTACACTTCCTCCTTTCCAAACAGAGTATAGACCGTTATTATTTTTAATATGAACGCTTCTTTAACTACGCCGTAACCGGCAGATGCAAAAAGATACCGACTACATGTAAATAATAATTTTAACCGATAAATCATGCTTCCTGGTATTCGTAAAACATAAACGACGAACAACCTCGCGGCACAACTATAATTTTGATGAATTACAGTTGAACTAGATGGTATCGAGACACAAAACATACAAAAAGAATCCCGCATAAAAAATTGTATTAAATATTCATAACCACCGAACGGATATTAGACAGGCCTTTCAGGGAACATTCGATAATTTCCTGCATATTTCAGTTTTTCAGGAATATCAAACATGTTGTGTAGGTGAACGGATACGTGAACAGGGTAGTAATTACTTTATGCCACATATCCTGCACCGGACAATCGTTAGTCGGTAGTAAGCCGTAGATTAATGGGTGATTAATTTTTATTACTTTTTTCAATGTGTACTTATTAAATATCTGGTTCGGAATATTTCGAGTCAGATTTTTGTCGTTATATAACATGCAAGAAAGAAGCGTTAGGAAACTAATTTGTACTTTAATGTTTATATCGGGTGGGGCATTGAAAATAAAGAATTTTCGGAAAAAATGTTCCAGACAAAAGTTTCATCACTTGAAAAGCGGGATCTAATAACTATACATATTTTTTTAAAGTTTGGAGGAGGACCTCAATGTCATCCGAAGGTCAACTTTGGTTGTTTACCCTATTACTCCTTTTTTGCAGACTCATATTCTGCTCTAAAAAATAAACAACTTTTGTTTCTACCATTATTTATTTGGTCTCACTGTTTGCGAGTAATTAAGCATTAAACGTGGAAGTAGCAAATCTGTAATCGGGAAACAAAACATTTTATAAAAAAAGTAGTCTAGGAATTACTGTAAATATCCAATGTGTAATGGCAGTAACAATTGAGAATTCTCATAATGCAAGAAATAAGACATAAGTGTATCAAGGTAATTGAGTTTTCGTAAACATTTTGTTTCAGATATCTCCACAAAAAAAAACCTGGTGAAGTTAAGTCAGGTGACTGCGGCTAGTGCACTGGACCACCTCGTCCAATACACCGCTCAGATTTATTTCTGATAAGAAAACTCAATTACCTTGATAAACATAGTATTTATTCATTATTCGCATATTCGTATTAATTACTTGTATTTTATTTATTTGTCTAATATGTATGGTGGGTTTGTTTATACTTACTTGTATTTTCATAAATTCTGTTGTAATAATTGTTAATTATAAATTAAACACTGCTTTTAGATGAATCAATCTATATATTATAAATACTCTACATATGTTTCGGCTTATTAGGCCTTTATCAAGATTATTACATCGTGAATACTAAAGTTTCCGACGTGCTTATTCTAATTTATACCTACAAGTATTTATATCTTAAGATATAAATACTTGTAGGTAATTATTTATTTTCAAGTTATTCATCTTTGTCAACTTAATGGCCGCACCCAGTATACAGTACACGTGTAGGTTGGAAAAACTTCGATAAAATTGTTACAAAGCAAATGACAAAAAACCGCTCTGGCACGTAATTTTTTCACATTTTTAAATGCATCTTTCATCTATTTATGGTTAAAAACTTGAGTAAATATGTGCTGACTTTACCATTAGAATTAGAATGTAATTTTCTTCAACGTTTTGTGATAAAATACAGAGTGTTCCATTTAAAAGTCCAAAGTTAAGGTCCTTTTCGGTTAAATCGAAAGTTGCAAATTTTGTTCTATTGTAAGATTTGCTTTAACTTAAGAAAGTTTCCAGTGACCTATCGTCTAAAATTCATTTTTAAATAGTTACACAAATTTTAGTTTTAAAAATTACAACATTTAAACTCAAATATCTCGAAACCGGCTGAATTTTCGAAAATACTTACGAAATTTAATTAAAAATTAAAGCTTTTTTAAACGCCCTCCGTTTTAAAGTGTATGTCGTCTAAATATTTCTCTGCAGCATAGCATAGCTCTATCTTAACATATTAAAAAACGACCTGTATCCATAACTAAGAAAAAAGTGGCTTTTCAGAGAGACGCATGCCGAGTCGCTCCACTTTAAATAACATAAAGACCGGTCCAACTTTGAGCGAATAAAATAAAATTCATACGGTATTGTGGCTACACAAATTCTGCTTCACGCAATATAAGTTTGAAATCAAGCAAAATTAATAATAAAGTGTGGTGAATAGTATTTGAATAACTCGGTCACATCCTGAAGTGTAAAAGTGGTTAAAAGTGCATCGAAAAGCAAGGGTTCAGTGAAGTTTTTAAGTGGACGGTTACCCACTTAACAACACCTGGAAGAATGAAAACGAGTTGCATGACAACAGACTGATTTCTAGGAAGGATGAAAATGAGTGCAAGTAGTATGGAAATACTACAGAAGAAAGAGGGAAGCTGCCAACATAAACACACTAAGGGGACAAACAGATAAGTCTAGTCTAGTCTAATAATTGTAATTGTTTTATTAGTTTTTAGTATCTTACACAACAGAGAAACATTTTTAAAGTAAAATTGAGAAGGTATTAAATACAGGATATGAAATAGATACTACCCGGAATTGGAAAGCTGCAGTTGAAATATTACAGAAACAAACTAATGTGCAGGATGTGCAAAATATTCTCTCGGGCCTCTTTCTCATAACCCGCTATAAAAAGTTTTTTTACTGCGAGACAGGGCACTTCCACCGTAAATGGATATTTACCTGTGGAAAGGTTAATAAAAAATGGCTATCTACGCCGATAGAATGTGTGTATGTCTTGGCAGACAACCGGAGTGAACGCAAGCGGAAGGAGATGTACACTGCTAGATTCAGAAACAGAAGACTTGGAGGAAGAATAAATAAGGGGATGATAATAAGATGGAAACTTAAAAGAAGCATGGAAACTAAAAAGAAGCATCTTGTAAACGCCTACACCTCCCATCCGATGATGAGAGATGGAAACTAAAAAAGAAGAATGGAAACTTAAAAGAAGCATCTCAAAAACACCAACACTTCCCATCTATATTCCTACTCCATGCGTATGTGGCTCTCGCTGCTGACAGCAAGCATGTCCCATGTCCAACCCAGCGTATGCAGCCGGTCTGGAGGTATATAAAACATCCGAGGTTTGATTTCAGCACGCGGTTTGGGCGTCCGTTGGGCGTATTCGGCGGACGACCAAGCTGCGTGTTGGAACGAACTTCCATGGATGCCCGGAATCGGCAGTAGTGCTTACCTTGCGCTGGCAAATCAATCAATCAATCAATCGGTATCCAAAACTGAAGCCATTTACATATTCTAGCATTTGACTCTTGCATAACTCAAATACCTATATTATTTTCGAAAATATTACGCCTGGGAGTTTTTGTTCGTACATCCTGTATACTCACTAATATATTTGACTAACCAACTATCGAGGAAGGCAATGAACTTGATTGATGCAACCCGCTCTAAGTGTTTATAATTCACTGATTACGAACCTGAAATTAAACCTGAAAAAATCATAATGGCGGATCGTAAACTGTACAGAATTTGATAAATTTGCTAACAACTGGAACAAAAGGATTTTCTAAATGATGACATCACAAGTTGAGGATGGTAAAGAGAAAGAAAGTAAGAACTAACAAGCGTGAAAGAACTGGGTTTAATATAAAGCTATAATTAAATACTATTAATAAAATATTTCTTATAAATAATTAATTAGGTATTAAGATGATTCACTTACTTTCTTTTCGTTGAAGATTACAATTTAAAATTATTTATTAAATTCACATTGAACACACTTAATATTAACTGCAATCTTCAGCTGTTCCATATTTACTTTATTTAAGCTTGCGAGTAAGGCAATCTTTTTCTAGAAGCGAACAATTTATTATATAATAAAAGTAAATAACATACTACCAGAAAATATATAATTCATCCGAAATGATATAACAATTCTAGAAATAACAGGACCTAAGCTTTCCCTTCATTATTTAATGCTTGACATTTATTTCACTTTCTTCTACTCTTTCTCAGCCTATTCGCTTGGCTGTACGATACTATTCGAGCGAAAACAATAAATTCCCAACCATTACAGTCGACCACAAGTGTCACTACCAATAATATAATAAAGACGTTTATTGGGATCTCATCCACATATCAAACTAAGTTTGATAAACTACCAATAAATGACTAAGGAGCAGGAACAGTTTTACCAATTTTTCTATAAAGTTGATTTCGATGCTTCTTAATCTCATAATTGGAAAAAATGTTTATAAAAATATGGAATCGCCTTCAAAGACGGTCACTAAAAAGTGACATAACCCTTCCTTCCTTATCAAGTGTATATGCCGCTTGCACGCTCTCAAAAGTTGGGAAATGTGTATAACTTATACACGATATACAGGGTGTAATTAGTTTCATGTCATTAAAAAAAACTGATAATGGGGACCGACTAGACAAACAAAAAACCTGTATGACTTTTCCCTCTAGGGGCACTTTGAAAAAAAAAAACTGATCTAGGTCAACATTTTTAATATTATGGTAGACAACAATTGAGAACCACTGCTTTTCTTGGTCAATGGACTTGCAGTTCCCAATTATACAACTTTTAAATTGTCATAAAAAAGTGCTCGCCGGCACACGCGGTGGTCTGCGGTGTCAAAGCAAAGGCCTTGGATCATCGACCGCCTTTGATGGACCGCTTCAACTGAACTGAGGCAATTATAAAGAGGTAAATAATTTGTTCTCTCTTCGTGCACAATTGCAAGCAAATAATGGCCATAGAGGTTTAAACAGAGCATTTCTTTACATGTGTGTTTTTTAATTTGGAACAAAATATTGGATTGTTTATAACTTAGAAAATTTAAATGTGGTTTATTAACATTTGTAACATAAATGAGTGTCCTGGGTTAAAAGCTTATTACCTACCTAAATGATTCAAAATCTCTGCATCTGCATCAATACACAGTTCGGTACGTCGAATTAAGGACATACGCACTTCATTCAACACTAAACACTAAACTATCAACTAACGTTGTCAATAAAAAAAAATAAAATAAAAACTTGGTACAAAAACCAAAAAGAATGAACAAGTAAGTTGTGTCTGTACGTAATCAAGAATTTGACAACTTAAATGGTAAGTCAATAAAATAAATTTTAATTATAAATACACAATGAAATTCAAAAATAACAAAAACAACGAACGGTGGGTTGAACGTGTGTACATAACTAAACACCCACAATAACTAAAATATTGCACAAGGGAGAGTTAGAGTATAGTTTTCTTCAGATCAGATCTATTAAACACTTTCATCTTTACCGCATCGCTAAAGACCGCCGACATTTTAGAGCTATCTACACAAATATTGAGTATCATAGGCAAAGACACGCGTGACGATCTAAACCTACCTCAATATTCCAGCAGTTCTCAAAAAATTTTATTGAAAATTTGCGAAATTTTTGTTTATTTTTTCTCTCCAAAACTATGAACTTTAGACCCCATGTTATATAAGGCTTTTTTGTTTGTCTTGTCGTTCCCTACCACCAGTTTTTTTAATGACATGAAATTAATTACACCCTGTATATTATTAAATTGATTCAAAATCTTTGGACCTAAATCGGTGATATTTCGTCATTCCAAGTTGCCAAAGAACATTTTGAAGATATTTTTTCTAATTATAACCGTTCTAGGCTTTTAGGGACGAAACTGTAATAAATCATAAATTATGTCCCTTAATGTAATTTGACGTTCATTCAACTTTTTTAAAGATGATTTCAATCGATTACATGCTCGAATTTACAATTCTAAAGTAATTTTCGAATAGGGGTACTTTCACCCCTAAAAAATAAAAAGCAACCTCCGGCACAGGGTCAATTTTGAAGTAGAGGGTAAGTAGAACCTAAATCCAAATTTTTGTGCAAATCGGTGTTGTTTGGCAAAATTATACTGTAACGCCGTGTTTTACCTTCAATGACTGAACTGTATCCCTTCAACCGAAATATGAAAAAATGTCTAAAATGAAAATTGTAGGAGCTCAAAAGTGGAATGTTATAGAATTATTTTTAAATCAACAGGCTGTTTTACATAGTGGTGACACGCTAATACTTTTTTTAATGTAACACCCAATATTACTTCCACATCCACGTAATCGTAAAAAAAAAAATCAAATTTTTTTTTCTTGAAATAGGTTTAAAATTTCATGAAACGTCGAGATTTTAAATTTGATCGAAAAAAATTTTCTGTCGGTCTGTCTGTAACTGTTTTTGTCGCACGTTTTCTCCGGAACGGTTTAATGACATATTGACTTGAAATTTTGTACACTTATATATTTTAACAACATCTGGAACTGGATTGTTTTTTGAAGATATCCGGTGAAAGGTTGGGGGTAAATAGGGGAAATATCTATAGCAAGCTGGTAAGAGTACAGAAACTTGAAATTTGATGTATGTACTACAAGCCACGCCTCAAAAATTTTTATAATATTTTTCATCCCCCCACTACATTATTAAAGGGGTTGATAAAATAAAATTGAGATATTCATTTGAAATTTGGTACGCGTATATATTACAATGACATCAGGAACTAAACTATATTTTGGGATTAATCTGATGAAGGGTTGGGGGTTAAATAGGAGTAAATCGGGGAAAATAGGTAAAGCAAGCTGGTAAGAGTACAGAAACTTGAAATTCGGTGTATGTACTAGAAGCCAAGTCCTCAGATTTTTTTAATAATATTCTGCAACCCCTACCATCCCTACTCCATTATTGAAGGGGTTGATAAAATAAAATTGAGATATTCAGTTGAAACTTGGTACACTTATGTACTAAAACGACATCTGGAACTGGATTATATTTTGAGATGATCCCTTTGAAGGGTTGAGGGTTATATAGGGGTAAATAGGGGAAAATTAGTAAAGCAAGTTGGTAAAAGTACAGAAACTTGAAGTTCGGTGTATGTACTAGAAGTCAAGGTCTCAGATTATGTATAATATTTTTCAACCCCCACCACCCCTACTTCAATATTAAAGGGGTTGATAAAATAAAATCGAGATATTTACTCACTTGAAATTTGGTACACGTGTGTATTATAATGACATCTGGAACTAGCTTATATTTTGAGATGATTCCCCTTCGATAACACAGAGGATGAATTGAAACATATACAATTATAAACAAACAATTAATAATTCATTTTTAAATGGAGGATGTAGTTCACAAAACAACACGAAAACGAAAAAGATATGGCAGACTTACAGAAGTCTGTGCCTGCCAGTTGAAATGTTTTGATGTAATTTCAAAAGAACGTAGACAAAACATATTGAAAGAATTTAATTTACTTCAATCTGTTGACTTGCAAAATCCCACTTGTGTGGTCTTATTAGTGTGCTTTCCATACAAAGAAGAAGACTTAGAAAGCATGAAAATGAAGCTAGATTTAATGAGGCAGTCTATAAGTTTAGAGTTAGAAATATGAATTGATGGTATTGCAAAAGGTGTGGTGGTATGTAGAAAGGCATTTATATCGATACACGGCATAACAAAGGGTAAGATAAAACCTCTAGTTAAAAATTTAAAACATGGTTCAGTTCCAAAGGACGGTCGTGGCTGACATAAAAATAGACTGTGGCGATTAAATGAGGACCAACTTGAAGCGATAACAAGTCATATTAAATCATTTCCGGGGCGGAATAGCCACTATAGTTTACATGAATCTTCAACATTATATCTTTCTGAAGAACTTAATATACGCAAAATGTATAGAATGTTTTGTGAAGAAAAAAATTCAAAAATCTCCTATGAATCATATAGATCTGTATTTAACAGAGATTTCAACATTTCTTTTGGTTACCCCCGTACAGACACCTATAGCATCTGTGACGCATTTTTAGCGAAAGTAAGATGTTTAGAAACGGAAAAAGACAATAAAAAAGGTTCTGATGAGTCTACTGAAATTGACAAACAAATAAAACTCTTAACTACAGAAAATAAAGTACACAAACTTAAAGCAGATGCGTTTTATGTGAGAACGAGAGCTACAAAAAAATCCTGTGAAACATCTACAACCAAAGAAGACATTTGCCTAGATTTTTCCAAAAATCTGCCAATCCCAAACATTTCTACAAATGATGTCTATTACAAACGACAGCTTTCCATATTTATATTTAACATACATGTTTTATCCACAGCTGACGGCTATTTTTACTGGGTACACGAGAAGCAGTTGCCCGTAAGGGCGGCAACGAAGTTTGCTCAGTGCTTCATCATTTTATATATAACTGTTTGAGTCCTGATATAACAGAATTAGTAATATCTTGCGATTCTTGTGGAGGTCAGAACAACAATTTTACACTGTTCTGATTCCTACACCACCTGGTTCATGAAAAAAAAAGATTTAAGTCGATCCAATTAACGTTTCCAATACGCGGTCATTCTTATCTTGAATGCGATAAGAACATAAGCTTAATAAATCAAAAGATACGAGCAGAAGTGCCACAGGATTGGTTTCAAATATTTAAGGATCCAAGAATAAAACCCTCTCCGTTTATTGTCATCGAGTGTGATCAAGCCATGTTCCGTAATTGGTCAATGCACTTGAATTCATTTTATAAGAAAAAATGCCCGTTTCCTTCTAGGCCAATCAGGGAATATAAAGTTACTCATGACCATGTTCGACTTGTTTCATTTAGAACATCATTTAATGGTGCTTGGGAAACCGGTAAAATTGTAAGCAAGTCGAAAAATTATACAGCAGGCCTAGCTGAGAAAGAATTTCGTCTATCAGATTACGTATACGAAGGTAAACTTTTTTTTCATAACGCATTTCACCGATTTACATTAAGTATTTCTTGCAGATCTCATTTCCATTAATTGCAAGAAGATTCAAAATTTACAAGAGTTGAAGAAGTTTTGTGGTGCAGAAGCCCAAGAGTACTTTTTGAACTTAAAACAAGAATAATATGATGTTCAATTCGAGTTATTCCTTTGATTTTGTAACCTTTTATAATAAAATACAAGAAAATAATAAGACTATCACTTTCTTCTTAGCATCAGCATCTTAGCAACTAATAAACAAGGGAAATATACAGCTCAGTCCAGGATTAAGCTGCTTTTTAGGTTGTTGCTAATGTACTTCACGCGGTTAAATGACTCCCACAATTACGCCATACAAGAAAACAGAAAAAGATCTGCAAAGACATGTCTTAAAATGTTAAAGAGTTAGAATACTATTCATTTTCAATACAATGTCAAAGCTAACATCGAAAGTTTCATATAAAAGAAAAGTTTATACTAATTACACATTTTTTATAATTTATAAATAACAGAATGTAAATAGACACGTAGTGTGGTATATCACGAGCAGGGAAAACAGTATGTCTAATGGGGTTATAGAGTTATTGCACCCGCGCCCACAAAACAAACGACCTATGTCTGTGTTTGTAATGCTCAAAACGAGACAAAGGTTCATTCCGTGAGGTAAAAATATATATAGGAAAAAAGCATGAATAAAATTAGTTGCTGAAGTGAAAGAGACATAAAACATTCTGATTACAAAAAGACGATGTGCCAACATAATTGAAAACGTGACCTTAGTATTCCATACAGGAAACTGTCACCAACATTTTAATGATCGTTACATGGAAAATGGAATGCACTTTGAAAAAACAGACAAATGCAAAACAAGACGAGAGATATAATTTGCAGATCCCTTCAAATGATTTTACTACAAACTTGATTTCTTTGCCATTAGAACTTATACATAAAGCAAGTTAAATTATTTTATATTTTATTTCAATATGGTCGGCAGCTCGAAAATGCATTTTCTTAATTAAATGCAAAAGATTATTGATGTCGTTTCCATACGTTTGACAATAACTATTATGAGATTAACGTCAGTTAAATATACCTTTTCCAATTAATAATTAAAAATCTGATGTTAAGTGGACTGTGGGTAGGTAGATGGAGTTGTGCGCTTACGAATTTAAAGTGAACGTAGAAACAGTAGTAACTAAAATTAAATAGGTTAACACTTCACTTCAAACGATGCCTTAATATGGAGTAATACATAAATACAAAAACCTAAACGCATTCATATTAATCATATCATCAGTTTAAAATAAATATTGAATAAGCAAATCGACCTAAAATTCAAATATTTGAATGATTTCGAAAACGCAACCTTTACTCGAGGAAATGAAGCAGGGAAAAGGCCTAAATCCCAACATGAGACTCCGCCCCACCCGAGTTTTATGTGAGATGGTGCAAAATGTTCCTAAAGATGTATAGAACAAAGTCAGGGTCATGGGAACTGATGTCTTTTCGATTTCCGGTTGTAAACTGAGACAGAAATGCGCTATTTCTGGTCACCACAATTGTTTTAGTATTGAAAATACTACTGGGTGTATGATATAGGACCCATCTTACGAAAAACGTATCGAGAGCGACAGATCTGTCTAGGTCACTGCGCCGGCCTTGTAGTAGAGTAACAAGCTGCCTCTATTGTGTCATTCCGTTTGCAATGTGTTGCTAAAAGCTACGACCTATTTTAGACCATGCCCCATCAAAAGAGAAGAAGATTTGACTTGGTCGTGGAAAAATCGGCCTGTTGTTGCAGGTGGCGATTTTCCGAAAAAGTCAAAAAAATTTTTGTTGTATATTTGAAATTTACAGCACATCAGCTTTGTCTTCACGTAATATTACGTACATATCTTAATACTTAATATTTTTTTCTAATTATTCAATATTGTCTGCGCTATGCTTTCTTATGGAGCGCCTTAATGAATTTACGCTTGCCCTGAACACATCATAACTCGAAGCGTGTTCATTTTTCGAAAAATACCCCTGACGTAAACGTTGTACGCTTGTTATCGAGGATTTAGTTGGTTTTTTCAAATTTATAATAGGATTTACCGTGTGATTTGTGGGAATTTTTTTGTGGACCGTTGTCGAGTCTCGCCGACCCGACCACAGACATGCGATAAAGGTTTATAATTACCGAACTCCCTTGCTATACTCGTCCTTATGCTATTGAGCACGCATACAGTTGATTTTCGTCCGATAATCGTTGCCTTCTGAGACCGTTTTCTTTCTAATTCTTTCTTTCAACGGTTGTACCTATATTATAGAGATATATTATCGAAGGTATTTAATACATTAATTATTCAGTTTTTCGTAGTATGATTAAGAAAAACAATATTTATAAAAAATGAAATACAGAAAATAATTTGGTGTAATTTAGCAGGCATATCAATAGGACGATCCTATAGGACTTCGACCTAGAGCAGTATAGTTAGTTGCATCTGGTATTTTCAATACGCTTAAGATACTTGCGAAAGATGCAAGATCTGTGAATTTTTTCTGAGTTGAAAAAGAAACCATTGGATTTTATATACTGGACAATTCTAAGCATTTTTTGTCTCTTGACATTTTTTACCTTTTTTTTAACGCTTACGTCTTGAGTAGTGTGAGGTTAGATAAAAATGTCGAGTAAAAAAATGCTAAGAATTGCTCAAAATACAAAGTCCACATGCTTTCTTTAACTTAGAGTAAACGATCAAGAATACTAGTTTATAGAAAATATGGAAATTAAATAACTTTTTTCTCTTTTAAACGCGTATATCTCGACAAGAGTGAGGTTAGATAAAAAATGTCAAGAGTCAAAAAATGCTTAGAATTGTGCAAAAGATAAAATCCAATGGTTCTTTTTCAACTTAAAAAAAAAATGTTGGTGGCCGGAAATGGTGAACTTCTGTCCCAGTTTACGACCCGAAATCAAAGAAGCACCAGTTCCCATGACCTTGACCTTGCTCTACACATCTTTAGGAACATAAAAATCACGTGGGGCGGAGTCTCATGTTGGGGTTAAATGCTTCATTTCCTCGACTACTTATTGAGTAATGATCCTGGCGATGTCGTCTCGTATATCTCATGTTTCTGACAGATTGTTTACTATATTTATTTTGCGAATATAAATATAGCTACAGTGGCCTTATATAAGTTATCGTATTATTACATGTTATTATATTATATCTAATAATTTGGTTTATATGCGATTATTCAAGTTAACTAAACTGTGTATACGAGAGTGGATTTAGAAAATCGTGTGAGGATGGCATTACACAACATATCTCCTGCAGAGTTGCAAAATGTTCAAGACAATTTTATTAAAAGAATTCGGAAGTGCGGAGATCAACATGGAGGTAATTTTGAACAATTGTTAAATTAGAGATTGGAATAAACAATTTATTAACCTACTGTAGTACTGTATTTATTTTTAGGATTATTTGTGGTGAAACCGGAAGTGGCAAATATGTCAGATACGTCTCCGCAGGAGACAGAATGGGCCTCTGGCCCATTCTTGTTGCATATTATAAAATATTAACACAAATATACAAGATTCATCAAAATTTAATTGAAGTTAGATACAAAGTTAGGAAAAATTGTCATTCCTGCCGGTAACGATTACACATTACGGAACTTTTGTTAGCGTTTAACCCCTACTAAATAGAGCTTTCTGAATATCCGGGTGGCCCATATCATAATATTTAAAAAAATGAGTTATTTTAACAAATGTGATTTTAACCTCTTAACTGCGGTCGTTTTTTTGAATTGCACCTATGATGCGCGGGTGTTTTTCAGGTTTTCGGAAACGTCCGCTTCCCGCAGCCATCCGCTATTTATGTTGGCCGATCTATTTGCTTCCCGCAGCCATCCGCTATTTCTGTTGGCGGATCCATTCGTTTCCCGTAGCTACACGCTATTTATATTACCGTATCTGTCATTTTATCTTGTTTATTATTGGTTTTACAAACCATAAAAGGTTTTATAATATCTCAGGATATAACACATGATGTTCTCCCACTACAGGTTTGTGTACAGTCATAATAGGTATGAACGTAAAAAAGGCGGACACGGCCGTTTCCCGAAGTTGCTGCGTTCAATTATGCGCTGTTCTCGCACACGTGATTTAATTTTGGTACAGTTGTACATACAGTATTTATAATCGTTTATAAAAAGAGCGGCAACGTCCGGCTCGCGTAGCAAATGCTTCCTAAGTGCCATTGGAATATTCCGTTTCACGCGTACTGTAAATACCATCAATTTGCTGAAAAATCCGCTTCACGCAGTTAAGGGGTTAATGAGTTTACAGCACCCTGTATGATGTATTATTGGACATATTGACGTTTTCGTATTTTTTATATGAATTACATTGGAACAAAAATAATTTTAACATATTCGCAGCCATCTAGAATGACAACTAAAATTCGAATTATTTTTCGTGCAACACTGTATAAGTTGTTCAAAATAGTATAAATGTATCCAAAATGTGATCTTTATTTCAACAATGTAAAAGCATACAGGGTGGTCCATTTAGAAAAGACTATTGAGGACATTTCCGGCCAAACCGGAAGTGATAAATATGGCGGATAGGTTTCAAAAAGTTCGAAATCTTACCTAATTTCACCATACAATATTTCATCCCGATATCTTTAAAAACAAGGAAGTTACAGGGGTGGCCCACTATTCGTTTACACCCGGTATATACCATGAGTATTGTCTATAATTGTGTATTTGTGGCATATTCAGATTTTCTTACTCTTTGTTGGGTATTTTGCCACCGAAAAAAATTTAAAAATTTTTCAATGCGCCTCGGCGAAGATTTTGGAAAAAGAGAGCAATGGTAAAATACAACTTTAAGAGTCTGCAATTATTTTATTAAACGAGGATAGATGCGTTTCAAATTATTCAATAGATTTTTGTACTAGTTGGTTGCCCGTCCTTAGAGACGAAGTAAGTAACAATAAGATTGATATAATTTAATGTCGCACGTGACTATGGAAATACATAAACAACGAACTGCTTCGCGTCGGGCATCAAACTATCCGCGGGAGGAAATTATGTACTTTTCTCCCCTGTCATACAAATACCTATTCCTGTCTTCTTCTTCTAATAAAATTGGCTGCGTTTTGTATTGTTATGAATTACACCCCCTTGGAACTGGAAATTGATACGCCTATGCCTACTAGTAGTGACTGGAACTTGTAGAAAGAGCCATGAACTTTTCTAGAGTGTGGTGGGAGAAGATTCTGGTCCAATCTAGAGGTAATTTCAGAGTATATAAGGCGCGATTACCGGCGCAGAAGGGGAAGTTTATTAAGAAGGCAGTTTATAAAAGTGAACAAGTTGAAAAGTGACGTTCGGTAACAAAAGTGAGGTTAAATATCAAGTAAACAAAGTGCGAAGGTTATTTTGAAGTATTGTATAGTCAGTAAATTATTAAATAAAGTGTTAGTGTTTATCTCTTGTTGAAACTATTTTAGAACCCACGGATTCATACAGGGTGTTTCCTAAAAGGTGGAAATACGCAACAGTATTTTGTCCCACAGTTCTTCTCTTGAATTGATAGTATTTGCATAGGCTAAGGACTTCATATGTCCCCACACATAATAATCCAAAGGATTATAATCAGGACTCCTTGGTGGCCAAGCAAACTCAATTCCTCGACCGATAGATTTGAGTGGGAAAGTCTCATCAAGATAATTCCTGACTTCAAGGGAGACATGAGGGGGAGCTCCATCTTGCATAAACCACATTCTGTTCCGTATGTCTAGCATGAAAGCATGTAATATATCAGCAAGAGTATTATGAAGAAAAAAAAAAACAGGTAAGACTGTCCATTTAAATTTGGAGGAAGGACAAATGGTCCCAATAACTGATCGCCGATAATACCACACCAAACGTTAATCTTTGATTCATGCTTAAAATGCCTTCGTTTAATGGCATGAGGATTTTCTACTTCCCAGTAATGGGTATTTCGCCAGTTAAAAACGTCTCGGCGAGTAAAAGTTGCTTCGTCGATAAATAAAATGTTCTTAACAAAATTTCGATCCCTGCTGTGTTTATTTAGAATAAATTGACAAAATTGTAGCCTTTGTGGAAGATCCCTTCGAAGTAAGTTTTGTACAGGAGTGAAGTGATATGGGTAGAAGCGTTCTTTGCGTAAGACTCTTAGAATAGATTGTTTACTCACCCCTGTTGCCGCTGATAAACGACTTGAGCTAACTTGAGGATCTTCATCCACACGAACTGGAATTTCTAGTTCTTGATCTGTAGTAATTCGTTTCGGTCGCCCTACATCATTTTTATGACGAAATGAACCCGTTTCTCCCACACGACAAAACAGATCTTTGAAAATCTCATGGTCTGGCAGTATTCTATTTGGATATTGAAAAGAGTATCTCCTCGCTGCAGCACGTCCGCTAATTTTTTTTTGTACGTAAACACATATCATATCCCTCATTTCCCTATTTGAAAAATTAGTACGTCGAGGCATTTTAAATAAAGAAGTTAAAGAAATTAGTTCGAGGAACACACAAAATAAATTGATTAAATGCCGTACATTACAGAACTAAAACGCAAACAGAGCACACTTTTCAATAAATACACTTTGTTTCATTAAATTTCAATTTGTCTTTCAAAAAATTATTCAAATGTTTAACGGCAATTTCCTCGAAAACGGTTGGAGTTATCAAGTTCTACTCAGTGTACCTTTTATACGTGAAAATGACGCCCTCATCAGATTTTCTGGCCAGAAGTACCACAACGTTTCGTCCAAAAAAAATATGAAAAAAATTCATCATCAGATACAGGTCCTGCGGCGCCCTCTATGATCTAACGTGATGTAATACATAAATTATCGTTTCTTAGAATAAAAAAAGTTCATCTAGCAAATTTGGTGAAGATCAGTCAAGAGACTGTTGAGTTATTGCAAAAAAAAACGAAAAAATATTTTGAATTTTGACACCTTGTATCTTTTTCAACAGCAACATTTTACTAAAGCATATTTATTTGGTTATATCCTCATATTTTGGCTCAAAGAATCTACCTCTGCACTATGGCCTATTATTAATGGCCTACCCTGTATATCACAGTTACTATTATATTGTTGGTAGAATACCACAAGACGTAAAATCGATATACTTATTTAAATGAAAAATGATGAAAAATCTAAAACTGTGTTTACAAAAACCACGTTTATAAATATTAATCAAACACGGTTGTTACAAAACATAATTAATATTCAGTGATATAATGAAATCCAAGAGCGTAAAACTTCTCACTTCCCTTGTCATCGAGTGAAAGAGCACAATAAAGGTCTTTTTTAACCTCTAATATAAAATTCTAAAGGACCCGCTCGTCCTGAAACTCCCCTAGCTACAATTAGTCGCGTTCCGTAGCCGTCTCAGTGGTTGTTACAAAAAGGTTTATTAGGGTCTTCACACACCGCACTGTCCCAACCCCGTACTCGGACCCGTGGCCCCACAGACTAGGCTGTGGCTTCGTCCCGGAATTTATCGAGAGGTCCGGGAATCTGGGAGTCCACGTCCCTGATTAATTATTATCCAAGCACACGAACTTCAAGTTGTTGATTGCGGTCACGGATTTAATACCCTATTCGGTTGTACAGGATGTTGAGAAGCTGTAAGACATGTGAGGAACTTGGGAACGACCTTTTACTCTTTAATTGCCTTGTTCTCGCCAAATCAAGGGTTGAAAGTAAAACAATGTTTTCTTATAAGCGTGTAAACCAAGTTTATGCTTGATTTTCCAATAGGGAATTTGTTTTACGAATAATATTAAATATTTCTTACACAGGGTGACTCAGCATTAAAGTGCCAAATGTTCAGGATTGATTTTTCACGTCAAAATGAGACTTTTTTCAATGCACCCCCTACGTACTAGTAGCGGAGTAAAACTAAAATTTCTAGAGAACTGTATTACTATAGCAATTCTTTTGCTGGAACTTGTTGAAAACATTTCAAGAAGTATAGTAGAAAGTTATATTAATATCTAAAATATTTTTTTATATTTAATACAATATACAGTCTTTAAATATATAATATTCAAATCCCGAGTCAAATGTAATTTTCTTTATAATTATAATTAAATAATATAAAGTCTGATGGGCCCAGTTACCCCTAGAAATTGGGGCAACTGGACCATACGGGTCTTGGTTTCATACAAACGATTGTTATTTGAACTGGGGTAAGTGGGCGTGTTGGTAAATATGTAAACTTCGTACAAAAATTACCACAAGTTATTTAAACCACACCATAGTCGAGTTGTCGACGATGTAAGAGAACTACTACATAACAATTATGTGGAAATTTATTCAAATTTAGGAATAACACAACTTCTGTTAAAGTAAAAAGGGCAAAATTAAATGTAAAAAACATCCAATTTCAAGTAAGCATAAATAACACAGGCCCACAAAAAAAAAGTGATCTACACCAGGGACCTGACATAGTATTTCGACGTGCTGAATACGAATCTAATGTCCGTTTAGCTCCATTACCCACCAACTTTTTGTAAATCGAGAAAATAATCTAAAGAAATAAGGTTGCTTAGGCTATTTTCGCGATTTACAAAAAAATGGTGGGTGATGGAGCTAAACGGACATCAGATTCGTGTTCAACAAAATATATAGGGATTAATATGTCGGGTCCCGGGTTCAGATCGCTATTTTTTGTGTGACTGTGCGCAGTGATCTACATCTACCTAATAAATAAAAACTAAAACAACATACTTAATGTGCTTGGTCCCAGCCGTGCCCAGATGCCCCAATTAACTGGCCCACTTACCCCATTTTTGAAATATTGTGGGGGTAACTGGGCCACCCACTCAAGCTTATGACCTAACGCCGAATACATGCTTGCAATAACATTTTAGGGATATATCACGCTTCTAAGTTATGCTAAATTAACTGTGATGTTGATAATATATACAGTAAACCTGTAGTATTTCATAAAAATCAAGATTACATCACGTTGCTATGAAAATTTTGCACTACAAAATTTAAAAAATTGCTACATGAAAGCAACAATACTCAGAAACATGAGACTAATTGTTGTAGTGAGATGACATTGTCCTTGAGTGCTACCAACTGCTTGAAGTGAAATTACCCCCACAAATTCTACGAAAAAAAAACATGGCCCAGTTACCCCCTGGGACCAGATACCCCAACTGACCTTATCGTAATAAAGCAAGAGACATACACACAATCAAATTATGAAGAAAACTAGTTTTGTCCGAAAATTTTTGGTCAATATGCCAAATCGCAAAACATGAAGACATTTTAGGGAGGCCATTTTAAAACAATTGATAATAACTTGAACAATAATGCACATATTCTAAGGAACCTTTAGAAGAATATACCCCTTGTGGAATTAAACCACCAAGTTAAAATGATTCATACCACGTTAAAATGATTACAATAACCCCTAAAAAACAATTCCAAAATTGAAAATCGAATCGTTGATTGTTTAGGCGAATCAAATCGTATATCAAAAATTTATATTTCAGATTACAGTTGTTTTTATGTTCTTTGTGGTGGTGTAAACAAAAATAAATAACACTTAATAACAAAATTGAAAATAATATCTAAAAATACTTTGAGATATTAAAAAATTAGGATTAAAGAAAAATTCAACACCGGGCAGCAAAAAATTTAAGCCGCTGCGGACATTGTTCATATGAACTTTTCTTCATAAAATTACCTAAGGAAGCACATCTTGAAATATTAGCACGTCATTGAGGAACACCCTGTATATCGTTTTTAACTCTCTTACGAAATTCTGATCCTACTAGAGATGAATTAATACATATTTTAGGCTACGGATGTGATAATGTAAAAATATCTAAATATTAAGTATAGTATATATGATGATCTCAATTGGGACAGCATAAAAACGAAAACTCGGAGTAAAGTCGGCATCTCCTTTATGAGACATAGGCGGCGGCGGTAGAAGTGAAAAATTCTTTAAATACTAAATAATTATTTTTTAATTGTTAAAGAAAGAGATTTCTATAATACCTTTATTCAGAAGTGGTTAATGAAAAAGTATGTTTCATCACATTTGATAAATCACATAAATGATATATTAAGGCTAAGTCTATTGTCTAGTCTACCTCTCATTCTATCTTCTAGCGGAAAAGTTATGTAATCTTAGGCGGGAGTTGCATAGATGGTATATAATCCTTCCGAAGGGGCGTAAAGCAGCAAATATCTTGTTTATTAAATGTTAGGCCATGATAGTATGAACTTTGCAGTATCATGATGTTAGGCAAGTAGAAAATTTGTACTTTTCTATAAAGGAAAGACTTGACAAACTTTTAAAGGGGGAACTCGTTTCCTGGCATCGGTAATTGGTCAGTAGCGGAAATAGGTCGACGTTAAATAAACAAATTTCAAAAAAGCTTTGTCTATGAAATAAACAATATTTCGTTCGTCACTGTCGGAGTTTTCAGAACTTGAATCGGTATTTACATTAATAATAATTGAGTTAATAGGTAGTAACATAGAATATTCATTTCCCTTTTTTATCACGAGATACACACTTTCTCCATATATCGCTGTTGCCTACTTCGTCTATTATTATTTTCATATTCTTTAAGACAGACTCACTTAATTGTGGGGATTGATTATATTGACGTAGTCTTGTTTTTACATCAGCCCACATCAGTTCAATGGGGTTGAGAGCGCAATAATATGGAGGCAGACGTAAAATAGTATGATCGTGTGCTTCAAAAATTTTTTCAACGGCATATTCCTTTTTAAAATTTTGCTTTCCAATCAGTTCTAATAGTCTTTTTTTATGTTTTTTTCTGGTATTTCCAAGCCTTCACCTTGCATGAATTCAATGACATCGCCTTTTCTTGTGTTGATGTTCGGAATTTTTGTGTGCCTCCGCGAATGGTATGACGCATTGTCCATAACAATTACAGAATTTAGTTGGATATTTGGTAACAGCTGATCCTTTGCTCATTTTTCAAATAATTCGGCTGTCATATTTTCGTGGTAGTCGGCAGAGGATTGCTTGATATTTTTAGCAGACAGCAACAACGCATTTGAAATAAAACCGTTTCTACTTTCAGCATGTAGAATTATAATTCTTTTTCCCCTTCCTAGAACATGGAGCACTTAAATTACACTTTTTGGTGTTATTTACCCAACCGTATTGAACTACACCATGGGTGTCAAACCGTGTTTCGTCAAGATAAATTATGTCTTTATTTGCATCTCGGTATTCTTTTATTTTACGCAGGTACTCGCGTCGATGATAAATGATGCGTGCTGATTCCATAACTACCATTCGTTTGTCCAATTTTTTTGTACCTAAAACCGCAATCGAGCAAAACGTTTCGCAGAGTATCTAATGATTTATAATTATAATCTGGATAGTCGCCTAACTTATCCCTAATCATTTCTAATGTGGGCACCTTCTGTTCATTGTAAAAGTCATACACAAATCAACGAATGACATCATTGGACGCGTTATCAAGTTTTTGTCCAACTATTGTCCGTTTAATAGAATGATCTACTACATCCCCGGCTCTAATAACCCTATAAATGGGCTTATTCGGCATTTTTTTTATTTCATAAATCAAAAGTGCAAGTGTAAAATAACGGATCTACAAAAAATCAGAATCTTATTCGCACGTATAGCATCTTAAAAACGATTACAAATCTCCACCTCGCGAAAATGAGGCGTGGCCAGGCGCCACGTCACCATACGCATAGACTCGGCGATCTCAATAGACTTGATGCTCCTTAGTTGTTATAATTATAAGTGTTTTCGAAGTATTGTTTGTTTTGCTTACTTCTTGACAGTAGGGGAATACAATTTGGTGAAATGTCAAAAAATTACAATTTTCTCTCGCTCCTGTCGGGACAAATTATCAATTTTGACCCTGCAATTTACGATTAGGATTCATTGCCGACCTTCTCCTTTCCGTAGAGATATAGAACGAACTTCCACTCGACGTATTTATTTAGTTACCAGCGTTTGAAAATTCCACGTTATTCGACTTTTCAGGTTAAATTTGAAAGGTTCCAGAAAGCCACTTTTCTTACGTCACTTGCGTATTGTGACGTCACAAATGAGCGCTCGGTTTTTGCAACTATTACTAATTTCAACTCCTTATATCTCGAGAACGGAAAAAGTTAATAATACGAAATTTTAAGTGCATAATGAGAATATCGAGTACCATATGAGAGAGTATAAAAACCATATAAAAAGAATATCATGGAACAAGCCCATTGTAGGACGGCTAAATTTGGTTAATTCACAAATCCTCTTCACAATTTGAGTATATGAAGAATCAATATGTTCGCCTTTTAAACACGAGTAAATATTTAAAATAACCCTTTGAGTTTGAACGTGTAAGTCTTTATTTTCAAATTCCGCTTGTATATCAAAATCGCCCGTCTCGTTGTCACTACTATCGGAGGGCCTCCAAAATGCCATTTTAAACAATTAATTGCAAAAAATCACTCAAACGCAGTAATAAAACTAATAATTTTTTTAATTATTCACTATAATTAAGTAATTTATAACGTTGCCTGGCCTCATACAGATCATACGATACAAATAGTTCATACGTATTTTTTGATTTATATATTATGGCATGCAAACACTCTGAACAAGGTTGGTGTTGACAAATCAAATTCGCTAAGCATCTTTTTTTTTTTTTTCTTGGCATAAAGGCTTATAGCCATACAGCCAGCTACAATTTAATAAATAAAAATTAATAACTAAAATACTAACCTAACCAACAACAAGCATGACATGTGTGTCAGCCACACAGTCACGCTAAGCATCTAATTCCGCCTATATTTCTATGTGACAGGCGGATGAAGTCCACGTGGGCCGTAGACGAGGAGTGGTGAATATAAATCTGTAAAATTCTGTGCTCTCATTCAATGTGAAGCGATATATTGACAATACCCCGTAAGATCCTCTAGTTTCGCACTGTTCCAATTGAGTTCGTAAATACTATACAGTTCTCTTCATATACTTAAGGCACATAAAAAGTGTCTGCACCTTTGACTTTGCGGTAAAAATACCCCGACATTTTTTATTTGCTTTAAATATATGAAAAGAACTATACCAACAACAAAATGTTGGCAGCCCGAGAGTGTCAATATTAAATCTTCAAAAACTGTTGTGTGTAAAGTAAAACCCTTACTGAAGAATTATTTACCCGGTAAATGAAGCAATTTAATAGTCAAACAATTGTTTAATGGAAAGCAGCTTTAGCAAGTTTAATATTTGACGCTGAAAGAAAAATTACATACAGTTTTTTTCCACGGTTTACTCCACTATGCCGATATGAGATATCTTTACGCCCACCCACTAATGCCCTACATTCGTAATGTTCTGCGTGGGCTATAACGGAATTGGTTTTTTATAGTTTGTTATAAAATAATACCACAAATAACATTTTAAATACATAATGCTGTTTTTTATTCTCAAAACATAAAGAACCCCGGTTTCAGGACAAAGAAATAAAAGTATATTTTTATGGCTAACACACGAATTAGTTTTTGGCCCCGCATTTAAATATATTGTAATTCCTATACATACAAACACATACAGTGTGTTCATTTTAATACTGACAATCTGAAATAGATGCGATTTTGAAAAACACATCTATAGTTTACCTACCTTCTACACATCACTTTAGAGAACATAGTGAGTCCTCTTCTGATTGATTGATTGATTGATTGATTTGCCAGCGTAAGGTGGGTATTGCTGCCAATTCCGGTGCAGGGAGATTTGTTCCACCACGCAGCCCGATCGCCCACCGATCATCCCACCGTGTGCCAGAACAAACCCCCAGTGCTTTTATATACCGCCGGACCAGCTGCATACGCTGGATTGGACATTGGACATACTTGTTGTCAGCAGCGAGAGCCGCATGACGCATGGGGTAGGAGTATAGGATGGAGCGTGTAGGTGTTTGTGAGATGTTTCTTCTTGTTTTCCTTCTGTCTTCATCGGATGGAAAGTGTAGGCGTTTGTGAGATGCTTCTTTTAGGTTTTCGTGTTTCTTTTTACTTTCAGGTTTTTGTGATATGCTTCTTCTTAGTTTCTGTCTGTGATCATCTTCTCTCCTATTCTACTTCTGAGTTTTCTGTTTCTTCTGTTTCTGAGTCTGGCAGTGGGTATATCCTTGATATTTCTTTATTGTATTCCATTTTTTGTTGTGCCAACTTTTCCCAGTGTGTATAATCCTTTCCTAGCTTATTCATAATTCTCTCGATTGTTGTAATCCATGTGTAGCATGGCCTCCCTATTTTCAGTTTGTTGCTGTTCATTCGTAGCGCTTTCTTCAGTAGGTGTGTCGTGTCCCGTCTTTGGACATGTCTCCAGTATTTCATTGCGTATGATTCTATTCTTTTGATTATTGTTCTTCCCTCTAGTAATGTTGACGTTTTCTGTCGTTTTTGTGGTTTTCCTGTTTTTGCTAGCAGTTGGATAATGTCCCTTTCAGCTCTTCTCAGGCTTCTTCGGTTGGCCTTTATCGTTGCTGCGTTTTTGACTCCATATATCATCGTAGTAGGCATTATGATGGTTAGGCACCATGGTGGTTTGTTGTCCTCAATGAAGGGTAGTAGAGCTCTTGTGACTCTGTAGGCTGTTTTGACTTGGTCCAGGACTGTGGTGAATAGTCGGGGGGATAGGGGACATCCTTGTTTGACTCCTATATTCTTCATTTTTGATTCCGTCGTCTGTCCAAACCATTGTATTGCAGTGTTTTCGTGTAGGCATGCTTTTATTATTCTGTTTATTAAGTAGTGCGGTACTCCTCTGTTGAGCAAAGTGTTGACTATAGCCTCATGCCTTATAGTATCAAATGCCTTTTGGAGGTCAATTGAGACTATATATAGTTTTGTTCCTACTTTCCACTTTTCTCCAGGATCCGCCTGGTGGTGTACATGTGGTCGTCTGTCGATCTACCCTTGATAAATGCCGTTTGATAATCTGGTAGTTCGCCGATGTATTTTTCCATTTCTCTGAGGAAGAATTGTGCGTAGTATTTATACCCTACACTGCAGAGTGTTATTCTTCTGTAATCGTCCACGTTTTGTGGTGATTTGATTTTAGGGAGCGGTATCTGTATGGTTGTATTCCATTCCTCAGGCAGGGGTGTGGTTTCCGTCCATGCGTTGGTGATGATTTCTAGGATTAGCTGTTTTATGTTGTCCGGTCCATAGTATACTAGTTCGTTATTTATTTTATCTATTCCCGGGGCCGTGTTTCTTTTAGCTCTGGCCATTATTTCTAGTAGTTCGTCTTTTGACGGTGGCTTTCCCAGAGGCCAGTGGTCCATTTCTTGTATTGGTTCTATTTGACTTCTCACTGCGTTTCCTTCTTCTAGTTTCCTGACCCAATGCTGCAGTGGTATGTATTTTCTTGACTGCGTATTGTTGTTTCTCCTGTATGTTTTGGGGTGTCTAAAAGTTTGATTTAATCTCTGTCCTGCTGGAGTGGATTCTATGTTTTCGAAGAATTCCCTGCATTTTTTTTTCTGTTCGTGCCTCCTCTCTGTGTCTCTTCTTTCTTTCCTCGCTTCTATTATCTTTTTGTCTATGTTTGGTGTATATTGTTTTCCTGTGGCCTTTATTTTCTTTCAGTTTTTCGTAATTTCTTTTCGTGTCTTTTCTTGTTGGGCTCATAGGGGATTTGTTCCTTTTCAACGTTTTCCTCGCCGCTATTTTGATTTTTAAACCCATTGTTGACCAATTTAGTTCCTTTCCTGTTAACTGTTTTTCTATCTCCTCCTGGTATTTCTTTTTTATTCCTTTGTTTTGTAGCAGTGAGATGTTCCATGTGTCATTTGCTGTTTTGTTGTATCTTTTTTTTTCTTTTTTTCTTCTTGTTTCTTTATTACTAGTGTTCCATATAATATTTTGTGATCTGTTTTGACGTTTGTTGCTTGTTTTGCCTTAATATTTTTGACCCTGTCCCTTATTTTTCTATCCACTAGGATATGGTCTATTTGAGGGTTGATGTTTCCTTTACTCCAGGTATTAAGGCAGGTTAGGTTCTTGCTCCATGTGTTTCTAACTGTTAGGTATAACAGATGTGCCAAGTTTTTTAGCAAGCTTCCATTATCGTTTGTCCATGTGTGAAGTAAGGTTTTTCCTATGATATTCTTGTCTTCATGTGTTTGGTCGTCCTTTCCTATATGCGCGTTGAAGTCTCCTAGTATTATTGTGTTCATTTTTCTATTCCTATTTCTTCTAGTCTCTTGGGTAATCTGTCTGAATACTCGTCCTGCCCGTTTGTCGGTGGGCACATGTACTCCTAGTATGCATATGTTTTCCTTTCCAATTTGTAAGTCTGCCATGGTTATGTTTTCGTTTACTTTTCTTGTCTTTATCTGGATAGGGGTGTTCCGTCTTATTGCCCATGCGACTCCTCTGCTGGTTTTTTCTTTGTCCCCTCCACTTAGATGCTATTTGTGGTTTTGAGTAACTGCAGTTCCGTCTATCGTGTGTGTCTCTTGTATGCATGCAACGTGTATGTGTTCCATCATAAGAACCTCATCGATTTTTTCTCTTTTCTCTCTCGTTATGCATCCTCTGACATTTCATGTCGCCAGAATGATGTCATCGTGTTGTAATTCTTGACTGTTGGCTTCCTCTGTTCTTTGTGATATTTGGTACATGTTTATGTGCGTTGCTTCCTCTAATTCTGGGCGGGGTGTTATATCCCCAGTTCGAGCGTATGTTTCTTCTGGTTGTTCTGCTTCATGTTTTTCTTGTGCAATAATCGCGCTATCGTAGTGATTTCTTTCGTTTCAGTGCTTCCTATATACTATCTCTAGTGGTGTGTTCTCTCTTCCCTGTTGGTTAGTAGGATGGAAGATTATATGCTCTCCTTCTTCCTGATGTACTATTATTGTCCTGTTTTTCATATTTGTTGTTACTGCAATTGTTTCCTACCCCCCCCCCCCAAAAACCTTCTCTTCTCAGATCTCGAATGAATGCATTTATTTTTCCCGTATTAGAGTTGTATCTATTGTAACGGGGTGCTAGTTCATGGATGAATGCCTGCATGAATGGCATGAAATGGTCTAAGTGATTTTCGATATAGTCAGCTACTTGTTTTCGTAGGGTTTTTGTCGCATTGGTATGTGCCTGTGATGTTATATTTTCTCCCTCCAGTTGGTGGTTTAATGCTCCATATAGGCAGTTTCCGTCGCCGTCGATTTTTTGTACCAGTAATTGACGTGTTCTCGTTTCAACGTCCTGTATTAGTGTGTCCATTTTATTTGCCTTGTTTTTCAAAACCAATATTAGCTTGCTGTAAGAGAGTCTTTTTATTATGTTATCTGTATCGCGGTAAAATAACTTTTTACAGCGAGTTGCAAATGAGAAAGCGGCCCGAGAGAAACCTCCGCACACCCTGTATATTGTTTTGATTTTTGTAGTGCCTAATTCAAATTCCCCATATAAAACTAATAACTCTGCAGCGAGAAACAAAAAGTTTATAGTAAATAAATTATTTCTTAAACAAAAAACAAAAACAAAATTTTAAAGAATTCTAACCGAGCTCGCGTCTCAGGGTGCAAATTATGAGGGGCTGACTCAGACGGGTTTGTAAGAACGCATTTCATGTGTAAAAATAATATGAGAAGGCTTGGGGTGGGATGGGACGGGAAAGAAAGGGTGGGGTGGGGTATTGTGGGATGGGATGGGATGGGATGGGATGGAAAGGAAAGGGATAGCATGGGACGGGATGGGATATGAAAGGAAAGGATGGAATAGGATAGGATAGAATATTCTTTTGTCAATTTTCTTCATACATATGTTATGTATATTTGGTGCGTCTAAATAACAGAAACACATATTTTGTTATGTCCCGTCATATTCTTAAAAGTTATAATACAACATAACATGTAGATCAAGATCCCAGAGAGGCCAGACCTACGTGATTTTAACAAAGCTAATATTTTGATAAGAGATAGTGTGATATGTGGTTAAGAACGTATGCATAATTGCTAGTTTGCGGGGCCCTTTTACAGGTTAACAGGTGCTAAAGGTACATAAAAACACTACGAACTTATGTCATAGTACGATGACTGGTTTTTATATATGTTTGAGAGAATACTATTAAAAACCAACATTCATTATTGCCAGACACTTCTCGTGGGCCCTGACTTCCGCCAGACGCTTTAAAGTTCGAAAAAGACCAAGCAAAGTAATTAACTAACTGTGGACGCTGTAAAGCTCGAAAAACCTAACCTAACCTAACAAAACATAATAAATCTTTTGTTTCGTTTTTACTTCCCTCGCATACCGAAGGAAAGTATTGTATTCGAGAAAAAATCACCCTACGAGATTTTTTCGGATTTTGACGTTTCTGATCACGTAGATTACGAAAATATAGGTTTTTCAATTCCGTCTGTCTGTCTGTCTGTCTGTTGGTGCATTAACTAAAAAACTACTTAACGGAGAGCAGTCAAATTTGGTAAGTAGTTGCCGCTACTGTCAGCGAAGAAATGGTTAAATTTTCACTGGAAAATATACAGGGTGGACCGTCTAAAGGGAATGAATAATGAAAAAAATTTTTTTTGCTCAAATTTAAAATTTCCACGTTTCATGACACTCTAAACCTATTTCGAAAAAAAAATGTTGAAAATTTTTTTCACCAACATTTTTGAAAAATTTATTACCACAAAATAGATGAAATTTTTTTTCCCCTTTTCTCAAATTTAAAATTTCCACATTTCATGACATTTCAAACCCATTTCGGAAAAAAATTGCAATATTTTTTTACTATTTTGGAAAAATATTTTACCACTAGAATAGATGGAAAAATTTTTTTTGCTCAAATTTAAATTTTTTACGTTTCATGACATTCTAAATCTATTTCAGAAAAAAAAAAATTGGAAATTTTTTTTACCACTAAAATAGATGGAAAAACATTTTTTCTTTGCTCAAATTTAAAATTTTCACGTTGCATGGCATTCTAAACCTATCAAAGAAACAATTTTTTGGATTTTTTTTTATGCATGGCATTCTAAACCTATCAAAGAAACAATTTTTTGGATTTTTTTTTACCAACATTTTTGAAAAAAATTTTGCCACTAAAATTGATGGAAAAAGTTTTTTTCCTTGCTCAAATTTAAAATTTCCACGTTTCATGGCATTCTAAACCTATTTCAAAGAACACATTTTAAAATTTTTTTTTACCATTTTTGAAAAATTTTATACCACTAAAATAGATGGAAAAAATGTTTTTTTCTTTGTTCAAATTTAAAATTTCCACGTTTCATAGCGTTCTAAACGTATTGACAAAATAAATTAGAAAATATTTTTAGTAAAAAATAGTATTTTTGAAAAAAATTTACCACTAAAATGGATGGATTTTTTTTTCTTTGTTCAAATTTAAAATTTCCACGTTCCCATTGCATTCTAAACCTATTTCAACAAGAACAAATTTAAAAATTTATTTGAAAAATTTTTTAATCTATCACCACTATAGAATAGATGAAAACATTTTTTTTTATTGGTACCCTATTTTGCTTATTTAAAGTACGCCTCAGAGTGTTTAAATCCAACTTTTAAAAGCGCCCGTGTTTTAAAGCTACCTACAACAACTACAACCCGAGTCAAAATGTCAACTTTTTAATTATTAATCTGACAGGAATTTTTGCGGTATTAACCGCGATTCTGCTTTTCTATTTAAGTAATCAATGTTAGAACTCATTTTAAAGCAATATACAATCAGTAAAAGCCACTTTACATTAATGCAATATTGCACATTGCATGCAAATTTTTATTGCGCGCATGCGTACATTGAGCTATTTCGATCAGCTGATGGCAATATTTTTCATTGCATTGAATTAGCGCGTGTTCTAATTTGATTGCATTGCAGATGCAATATAGTTACTTTATTTGGGAATATTTGAGTTGCCATCCAAGCATGAAAGGAACTAAAGCAACAAACATAACTTATTCTGTAATCTGTAATTCTTTTGGGAAATCAGTATTATCACTTGATTCTCTTTTTCTGTTCATAGTGATTCACTTATTGTAAAGTAAATAAATAAACAATAAACATATAATCATAAAAGATTTTTTTCTTGTCTGGTTGGTAGTCCCAAAAGATTTCACAAAATATTGCAGTAGTGTAAAGTGTATTTGACATGCAAAAATTTTCATGCAAAGTTTTGCATGCCATGCATTTCATTGCATTGCATAAATGTAAAGCCGCTTTAACAACTGTAGTGACAATAATTAATCCTATGTGACAGATTGCAAATTAATTTTTGCATTCCTCATTTGACACTGACAGGTATCCTGATGTCACATCACGAATTCAACCATTTTACATTCTTAATTCTTATTTCCATTTTTTGTAGTAATAATACCAGTATTTATGATTTCAAAGTGTACCAATAAAAAAAATAGCGTAAAGTATTCGTGGATAACTAAACTGGTCTTTAAAACACTTGCTCTGTTTCGAAAAATCGCGCGTGTTTTAAAGACCTTAATATCCACTTATACTTTAATATACTATTTTGTTCAAATATAAAATTTCGACTTTTCATGACATTCCAAACTTACTTCGGAAAAAAAAATTTGCAACATTTTTTTACCATTTTGGAAAAATATTTTACCACTAGAATAGATGGAAAAAATTATGTTTTGCTCAAATTTAAAATTTTCACGTTTCATGACATTCTAAACCTATTTCAGATTTTTTTTTTAATTTGTAATCTTTTACCACTACTATAGACTAGAAGGAAATTTTCCTTTTTGCTCAAATTTAAAATTTCCACGTTTCATGACACTCTAAACCTATTTTGGAAGAAAAAAAAATTGAAAATTTTTTTACCAACATTTTTGAAAAATTTAAAAAAAAATGAAATTTTTTAACCACCACTACACTTCTACCCTACTACGTGAATGTGGAATTGAAAATGTGACAGATGGCAATAATATTTGGCATATGCACCTATTATACGTTTATTGAAAAATGTACAGGGTGGTCATCCCAAGAAATAATTCAATCATGGTGGACATTTGTAAAGGTATTTGCACAAGCCTTCCATATTTGGTACCTGTCATTTAGTATTGAAATTTTGTTGTTGGGTGAGCACTCTGTATATTTTTTTGGCCAACAGTTATCAGGTTTTCTTTGTAATAAGAGTAATAACTATATTCTGATTATTATTTTCAATGTAATTTCGTAATTATTAATTTTTTAGAGTGACCGCCATAAACAAATAAAGAGGGAAGTTCTGTGTAAATACCTTTACCGATTTTTTTACATAGTAGTGGATGTGATTCCACAATTAGTTACTCAGCTAGACTTCTTGGTCTTTTTCGAATTTTAAAGCGTCTGCCGGAAGTTAGGGCCCACGGGAAGTGTCTGGCAATAATGAAAGTTGGTTTTTAGCAGTATTCTGTCAAACATATATGAAAACCAGCCATCACACTATGACGTAGGTTAGTAGTGTTTTTATGTACCTTTAGCAATTGGCTAACTGTAAAAGGGCCCCGCTTTCAAGCTAGCAATTATGCACATCTTCTTAACCACATATCACACTATTTATTGACAAAATATTAGCTTTGCTAAAATGACGTAGGTCTGGCGGCTCTGGGATCTTACTCTATTGGTTATATACTGAATTAATAAAAAAATAAATACGCGTATAAAAACCACATGAACATTTCTTATTTTAGTGAAAGAAGTACGTATCCTTTCCTGAACTACACAGTTCACACTTCCTTCCGAAGAAATCGGAGCACATGATGCCAATTGGCACCCTGGGCTTCCGACTAGTCAACACCCCCAAATCCCTTTCAAACTCCGAGAGGGCTCGGTAACAGCCGTTCCCTCTCAGGACAGACGAAAGACGCTCCCGGGAGCCTATACATGCCACCGAAGAAAGAAGACCAAGACAGAAGAGCGCCAGAAGAAACGACCCAGCTGGCAGGGTCCAACAGCCAGGACCAGGGGAGGTTTGCTAACATCGCCAATACTGTCCGCATTTGCGGGGGGGATAGGCGAAAAAGCAGGCCCACCCCTTACGAGGCCGGTCCAGGTCTACAGCGATGATTGGGGCAAAGAGCTCAAGCTCGACCCCTAATCATTCGAGACCGTCATCTTTAGTCAAGAATATTGGCGCACGTATCCTTTTTAAACATCCTCGTTATTGTGGCTGACAACTCCGGAAACTTGGCTACAATAATATTAAGTTACTAGATAAAACTTTAAATACAAAACCAAATCTCCAGCTGCCGATGTTCAACTCCGCAAAGAGGCTTATTTATTACGTTGTTGTTATAGGGTGATGTATTTATTGCAATAAATACTGCGGATATAATTAGATTTAAAGTCTGCAGCTGTAAAGATGTGTGAATAATTTTGCACGAACCTCACGAATATTCTGAACTACTATTCTAGTGTTACATGCATTACCCACCACAGGCTGCTTCTATCTAACCCGTAATTAATACGCTCACATTTATTAGATTATACAAAACTGGAAAATTCGGTACCTACGTCTACGGTTGCACTCAGATCGTCTTGCTCAATCGCTTCTTAAATCGACTCAAACCCCTGAATAGAAGCTTCATTACGAAGTTATTCTTGGCTTGTTTGTCAAATGGCACCAGAATCTAATATATTCCGAGGAGGGGTAACGCCGCAAATGTAACCCATATCGACGCCGTAATCCAGTTTCCCCTATTCTCCAGGTATCAGTTATATCACGAGATACTAAAGTAAAGATTGGGGGAGAATTATAGAATTATTAAAGAAAGATGTTTAATTATGAAGACCGAATACAGACTGCTTATTACACTCTTCGCAAATACAAAACGAAGAGTATATTGGTAGTATAACTGGTAATATTCCTATAATATAGACAATCTTAATGAAGGACATGAGGAACATTTCGTAAAATATGAAGTTAAAAAATACCATTTTCCCGCAAATTTCCCTGTGTGTCTTTTATCTTAACTCTACCGCTAAGAATTCCCAATTTTTTCGAGCGCCCAGCTGGAATGGAATTAGGCAAATTATACGTCGCCGTCGTCTTTCCTATGACGGTATATAAATTATAACGCTATAAAGCCCTTTTGCCGCCCCGTCGCTTCGCCACCGCGTTGGATGTGCGTTCCTGGGGTGAAATCCCGTCGATTAGACAGGAATTAGCCGTGGGCAAACATCAGGGAGCACCCGGAGCTACGTTTTACGACTATGTACGCCATAACCACCGAATTAAGAAACCGAGGGTATATTATGGGATTATATGCCAAGTATACCTACATGTAATTTATGTTCGGTCAAAATGAGAAAAGTTTTCGCAGTAACGGAACATTTATTTACTTGTAAGCGACCGTATTTCATATTTTACAGGAGCACGCATCTAATCACTATTAACCTGCAATAATCATAGTCTATTAATATCTAAATTATTTGATTATGGTATACGGGGTGTGTCATTAAACTGGATCGCCACATTCCTCGAAGATCGGAGGCAATATGTAAGTTTAAAACATAAAAACGATAACACCGTATGCAGTGTTAATTCAGAATGTTTAAATTTAACGATAGCTGTTCCACCGGGGTCTATTTTGGGCCCTGTGCTTTTTGTTTTGTTTATTAATGATATTGATTTTTTGCCATCAACCGCACATTTCACAATGTATGCTGACGACATTTCATTGATAATATCAATTCCATCTGATAATATTTTGGAACAAAATTGTAATGCTACTTTAAAAACATTAAACCATTGGTTTTCCCATAATAGCCTGTAAGTATTTCAATACCGAAAAAACTCAAGCTATCAGATTTCACGGTAGGCGAAAGGAATGTGATAACTTAAGTATTAAAATAGACAATAAAAATATTTCTAATACTGAGGACAATGCTAAGTTTTTAGGGGTATATTTGGACGAATGCCTAAATTGGAAGCATCATTGCGAAACTTTGATATCCAAAGTCTCCTCTGTTGTATACCTGTTCCGAAATATTAGGGGGGTCTTATCAAGAGACCAACTTATTAATTTATATTATGCCCAAGTTGATTCACGTTTAAGACATGGTATCTGTTTTTGGGGAAACTCCACCATGTCTTCAAATGTATTTATTGCTCAAAAACGTGTCTTGCGATGTATGTTTGGTATACCGAATACTTACACGTGCAAGTATATCTTTATAGAAAATAAAATTCTTACCTTGATTAGCATATATATTTTCGAAGTTTGTATGTATGTTTTTAAAAATAGAAATAGTTTAATTTTAAATAGTGACTACCATAAAGTCAATACAAGACAAAAAAATAAACTCCATGAACCTTGTGCCAGATTAAAAATCACAAGTGAGTCTCCAAGATTTATAGGCCCGAAATTATTTAACCTTCTACCGGATGACATAAAACCCCAGGAAAGAGAGCATTTATTTAAAAAAAACTAAAGGTGTTTTTATCAGACAAATTGTATTATTCCCTATCAGAGTTTTTCTGCATTTAAAGTATACTAATACACAGCAAGTTAACGTTTTTTTTACTCTTGTTTACAAATTTTGTTTTGTAATTTACATTTTTCAGTGTTCTGTGTCCTCGTCTTATACAACTGTGTGTTTTACACTGTATTCGACTCTTAGTATAAGCTTATATTGTTATATTACTTAACTAGTGTGACTTGTCTTATATCATGTACATGATCAAAAGAAGACCAATAAACATTTGAATTGAATTTGAATTTGAACCAAACCAATGAATGTTACAATTACAGTCAGTTTTACAATCGTTGGTTATCTCTCTGGTTGAATAACCCGAACCTGAAAGTTAACTATTGGCAAATTCAGTTCAATAATCTAACCAACGGTTACGTCTTGAATAGTTGGTACGAGCTCTTTTACCATTTTGACATATGCCCAAAAATTTATTTTAGAAAAGGAGGAGGAACTTATCATAAATTTAATGTTTTAGCTAATCAATGTTATTACGTGGCAGTTTTCTGTGATCGTATTGAAATTTATTAAGAAAGTCAAGTTCAAAAAATTGCATTTATAGTATTCGGTGTAAGTGCAATAAACATTACGTAGGTGAGTCATCCAGGCCGTTTAGTGAAGATTGGGGAAACACCAAAATTATATCAGAAAAAATGAAATTCAGAGGTCCAAGATCTGCGAACAAGTTTGGGAGAACGGACATAGAATAAACTGGGACTCGGCAAAAATTTTAACAAAAGAGGCAGATAGCAAAAAAGAAAAATTAAAGAATCAGCGATAATATTATTGAATGAGCATAGATGCGTGTCGAATTGTTCCGTAGATGTCTGTACAAACTGGTTGCCAATGTCAAAAGAAGAACTTCACAAACTTGACATTGTATAAGAATTAATAAACCTGTTAACTATATCAACATTTCTATGTAAATAGTATCTATGGATATTGAATGTAACAAACATTCTTAGAGCTGTGTATTTATCACACATCAAAAAAGATTTTTCAAAAAAGCCTTGAAATATGAAATAGATTAGATTTCCGAAACGTGTAGGCGAAATACTTGATTTCAAGTTTTTATACTTACTTGTGTTATTTATTTAAAAAAAGCAACCTCTAACTGATCCTTTGGCGTAAAAGTCACAGGCGTAGAGGCTATTTACCAGCAACATACTGGGTAATTGTGATATTTTGTAGATTCCCCGAGCACCGCTTAAAAAGAAAAAAATACATGTGGCAGGAAGTCCCAAAGAATTAGAGAAGAAAAATTAAGATAATGCCACAAATAACATTTAGACAATATCAATTCCTCATCTACTGGTTTTCTTAAGACCTTGAAATTAACCACACATTGTGAAACATATTATTATAGATAATCACCGGTGAAATTCTAACAATTGGTTAACCAACGATTGTGAAACTGGTTGTTAGAGGTAATAAGATCACTTTAAACAATATTATTTTTACATGTGTAACTGGTATGTATATGTTTATGCTTCACAAGGTGGACAAAATTATAGAGTATAAAGCCGGGTTCACATCAAATGAATATTTAGCAAATAAACGACAAATGGTGGTGGGAAGCCAGGTAGGTAGTAAACGACACCAACCAAAACAGCCCGTGCCGAAGCAGTTACTGTTTGAATGCGGGGCAGTGGATCATGGACCAGCACACCGACCGGTCATAGAGTTGTATGGACTATGGGGAATGTTCGCCAGGGCACAGATGAACAGACAAAGACAAACAATAAGCATATATTACTGAAGTGACCTCGAAGTCAGTATGGTAGATGACCCTAAAAGAACACACACAAACTTGGACACGAAAAACAGAAACTGCTCACTCACAGACTAATTTTGACAGACATACAAAGTTTCATTTATACTCTTACGTCGTTGCTGTCACTGTTATCTGTATGTTTATAGATGCTTGGTAGATACGAATTCGTATCTCTTCGACAGTTTGAATTCTCCGCATCAGTCAGTTATGCTCTTCTGATTACAAAGTAGTGTTGATACCTTGAGTCTTCAGGTTTTCCTGGCTTCAGTTAGAGTTTCAGTAGTTATCGTTTTTACGTATTTTGCAGAAATCTAAATGTATTTCGTGTTTCTATTTTCTTGATGTAGTGATGTAATGCGTTGACTTCACTCCACTAATCCCAATGTCATGCTATTATAAATGGCGAAAATTAACAAGAAACATCAACAAATTGGTAATTAGTTTTCCCAAAAACAGAAATCAGAGGATAAATTTGTATCTACAAGATAATCAAGACCAAACATTTTTTCCTACCTGTTTCTTCGCTGGTAGTAGCCTCAACTACCTACCAAAGTTGTTACTGTTGTGATTTTCGTTTATTGTTCAAAATGTCAAATACATTTGCATAAAAGGATTAGATACACATAAATATAACCCTAAAACAAAAAAGGTAATAGGACAAAAGTAATGAGATTAAATGATTACAAAGCATATATGAAATTAGATTAAAATAGAGCGCAGCACACGTAGCATTCATTAAAACAATTGGTGATTCAGGAACGAAAGTTCCTCATTTAGGAGTAGGGACAGAATAGATGTCAATTTAGTGAATTTATAACGTATAATATTGTTAACAAATATGACTGTGTGAAGTAAACGACGATCCTCAAGTTTAAATATTTGTAAATCTTTTAAAAAGGGAGTTATATGATGAAATCTAACACTATGATTTTGTATTTTTTGAAGAAGATATTTATCTTCCTGACTAAGACACGGCTCGTATACTACGTCGGCATAGTTAAAGTGGGACTGGATGAGAAAGTTATTTTAAGTTAATGTAAGCTTTTGGCAGACATAACTGACAAGGTCAATTAAATTTCAAATCATTACTCATAACAAGTCCCAAGTTCTGTATTGTAGTGACACAAGCAATTGTTTCACCATCTATTGACAGTTCAAAGTTGGCCGTTGCCTGCAAGCTACTACTAGTGCCAAAAATAATGCATTTACTCTTTTTAGGGTTGGGTACCAATGAGTTTTGCCTAGTCCAGTTGTTAATTAGGAAAAGATCTTTATTAATCTTTTTGGCTGTTTCACGTTAAAATAAATATCGTCAGCATACATGTGAATTTGACAGAGATTTGCGACAAACTGTAAATCTGCAATGAAAGTGATAAAAAATACAGGGCCCAGGCTAGAACCCTGAGGTACACCCGATCTTATTACTTTTCTTTCAGAGGTGTCAGTTGACTGTTGACTGTTCTCCGTCAAATAGATTTTTAGATATGGCGCCAACAGACCAACAGATAGACAGACAGACAGACTTGCGGAATTAACGGAGCTTAATTTTCGCAATCCACATGGTCTGAAACGTAAAAATTTGAAGATATCTCGTCGGGTAATTTTTTCACGAACAAAATACTTTCCTTCGGTAACCGAGAGAAGTAAAAATACTATACGATCAGGAGGTAGATGCAAGTATAGGCTACTATGCTACTGTAAAGTTTAAGCCAACTATACACTTTTATGTAACCAGAAATAATTTTTCCTGTAGGCACTATCAGTAAACTGCAGAAGACACCGTTATGGTCTGTACTCAGAGAGTTCATAATGTGCGTTATTTATTAAAATAAATTGGCAAATTTCTCAAAATTATAAACGAACTGGACTTCAAAACGTGAGTAGTGGCACATATAGTGTTGTAGTGTCTACAAAATAGTTAGTATTTTGGCAATCACGCCCTCGCATTCCTACTTCTACTGTTAGCGACTTTGGCACTTCAGGAATGCCTGGCAGTATATTATGTTCGCAAGACCGAAATATGCTTACAAATAATAGGTCGTGATTTTGCAGTGACGAACCGAATTATTAACGCTGAAATATGTTTATTAGAAGCGCCGCTCACCACTCACCAGCTTAAACAGAAAATTGCTGTTAATTAGGGCGAAGATTAAACGCTAACTGCAAAAAAACAAAAAGCTTTTCTGTCAAATATAAAGCGAATACGAGAAAAATTACTCGTGATTCTAAACATCGTGAGTTTAAATTGTGAGCAGTTTATTGTGGGCATTGGGCGGGTTGAAATAAAAGCTATTAGTTAAGCCATTTTGATTTTATTTCATTTTTACTAGCGTCGCCTACTTTAATCATTTGCTGCACTTTTCAGCATTGAATTTCCTCTAGAATGTTTTTCTGACAGCAATAATAATAAAAAATAAAGTAAAGTAAAGCAAAGTAGAGCTTTATTATCCAGTAGACCATAATACCAGTATAGGACATGTCAAGATAAAGCTAGTAATAAATAATACTACAAAATTTAATAATTAATATTATTCAAATATTGTGTCATAGTATAAATAAATTTCCTAAGAAAAGCAATAAGTGTTATATGCGTGCTATTCTGTGAGACCTTCAGTCGATTTGATTCGGAAATTCGGAAATTAAATGATGACCAGTTTCTATCGTAACAGAAGCCGAGAAAATACAAATCCAACGTGTCCGACTTCTCCCCCGCACACCCTCGCACCTTCCACAGTTTCTTTTTTATCAATTTGAAATCTTTACCAGTTATGCAATGAACAATATTGATTCTTTTATTGTCTAAAAAAGAATACTTCTTCGATCATGGCCTACCGAGAACAGTTAAAAAATATGAAACTTGAAAATGAAAAAACATAGTAGTCTTTGCTTAATCGAGAAATTTCGTTATGAAAAAGCGTTCAGAATTGCAAATTTAGCCTATATGCAAATATTTTGGGAACCATTTTTAGTATTTAATTTATTCAAATAGTTTAAATATCAGTTTATTTTTTTCAAATACACAAATGAACAAAATTTATATTAACACCAACAACTTAAGAACTTAATAACTTGCTGATTTTTCCTCCGAAAAAACGGGACAACCATTTTAATTTCACCTTAACTCATTAAGTTTTTATGCTAACGACTTTTATTAAAGCTCATTTTAGAGGTATTTTCAAGTACTTTAGAAAGATCTAACAAGTATTCCTTCAAAAATTCGTAGTTTTTCCTTTATTTAACGTTGACAGGTTCGAATTCAGCATTCGGCAAGGTTTTGGAGTTATTCGTGAAAAATCGTTTTAAAACGTACATTTTTAGATGAAAAAATCCACATTTTCAATCGTGAATAACTAAAAAAATATTGATATATCGAAAAAACTTCATGACTCATTTGCTTAGAATTCTGCAGTTATTTTGAGTGTACTACTAATTTCCACCCCCCGAGAAGGGGTGGCATCCACCCCCAGGTTAAAAGCGCACATCAGCACTATAAAACTTTAGTTCCTTGTCCCTACTTATCGTCCGAATTTCACGTCAAGCGGTGTTATCCGAAAAAAATCTGAGGTAATAACCTATTTTTAGCGCCAAACCCAAATTATAAATATATGACTTAGCTAAACTCAAACTTAGCTAAATGTCTTTGTGCTCACAAATTAGCGTGAAAAAATATTGGAGGTTGTTTTTTTTTATTTAACAAATGTCGCACTAACCTCTTGTGCTGTGAGCAGTGTACAGTAAAAAATATATAATCGTATATCCAATTACAATGAAGATAGTAAATAGCAAAATACTCTATCAGGCGGAGAGCCAGCTGTACAGATTTCCTATGAATAAGATATATGAAAAACTGTATGTGAGTAAGTACTACCACAGACCTACAGGGAGCCACTTTCATATAAGCAAATTAGGCCCGCGTCATAGATTTTGACGTGAGTGAAGCAGCCATGAGGGAATGCGGGCAAATACGAAGAGGCACCCTATCTTTTTTAATAACTAGAAGGTCTGTACTTTCATTTAAAAAAATCATCCATTCGATGACTTAAGGAAACGAAAAAAAACTTTAATTGAGGGTGTATCAGGGTTGCGGGCAAATTAAGCGTGGCACCCCACTATAATCTCATTGTTATGCCTCAAACCTTACATCGTGACGTAAGTTTTAATCATGTATTCGAAAACATAACAAATCGTGACCGGAAGTGACATCAAAAGTCCATGACGCGGGCAAAATTTGCTTATATGAAAAGTGACTCCCTGTAAGTCTGTGGACTCACTCACATAAAGTTTTTATGTATCTTATTCATAGGAAATCTGTACAGCCGGATCTCTACCTATATTTACATTTACCGCAATTGGGCACAACATGATCGTGAAATCTAATGAAAATTATTTACATTAGGTCGGACATTGTATAATTCAAAGAAACAATCGATTTTATGTGTTGTCACGGCACGTAAACCTATGTATTTGTTCTAAAAATTATATTTTATAACTCAGTTAAGAGGAAAACATATAAAAACTATAACAATTCGTTAGAGGGCTACACATGAGTTGTTCGATTGCCGATACACAATAAAAGAGTTGAAAATAATACAACTCGACAATTGGCTCGCGTTAATATAACGTAAATTGACAAAATAAAAGTGGAACAATGAGGAATTATTAACACATTTAAAATGCATAGAAATTTTTGGTGGTTATCGCTATCTTAATAATGTTTTGAAAAAAATTAAATAGTATTAGCTACACCGAAAATACCTAATAGGCTGAGCTCCCATGACAAAAAAGGTACCTCATCCAACACCTCAAATTTAGAAGGTGAAAATGATTGCAAAACATGTAAAAATCATGTCACGTCCGTCAGACTATAGTCATAGTAAATAGCAATTCAAATGGCAAATAGAAGAAATAATTTATAAAGTTTTAAAAATTTGGGTGCAGACTCTTGAATAGACATCTAAATACAAATCAAAAGACTTCCCACCTCTCAGGAGGGCGCTTCATCCCCTTTTTGCTACAGAAACCACCCTTTTACGTGACCTGGTGCCCGTTTTATGATTTTTCTCAAAAACTGTTACTCTGACGAGGAAAATGAATAGAACCTAAAATATTTGTTATGAAATTATACATCATTTATGTCCTATATATTTTTTCATATATCCGTCTCTAATCTCACAAATGACGTTTGAAGTTGGTTGGTATCTGCTGAAATAATTTTCAACGAAAAAACGTCTGTTCCTGAGGCACAGAGAAATTTGCTGAGCAATTTGGCGAATAAGGAACGTTTGATTAATTAACTGATGGAAAAAATTGGAATATGCAGATATCCAAGCTCTTTCTGCAACAAATGATGTTGTTCTAATTGTCCAAACTGCTATTATAGGATGCCTATGATTATCTCAGGGTAGTTGTCGTGGGACAGGATGTTGACCTTCTCATTCTCATAATTGCTCTTTGTCTTCTTGATAAACACATTAGATTTTTAAGAGATATTTAAGGAAACATCAAGGAAAGGGCATATACTTCTCTTGATTTGCAGAATTCGGAAGTCCTTCATATCCGTAAAAGAAATATATTATTTGCTCACGCATTCAGTGGATGCGACACTACATCAGCATTTTTTGGCAAAGGAAAAGCACAAACTATAAACTTGATAAATACTAGAAGGGACTTGGACGATGCTGTGTATATATTTAACAATCTATCATCGATGAAAAAAGACACTGTATAAGGTGGAGAAAAAATCACACTAGCTTTATACAAGGTACCTCGAACTGTCACATCGTTAAATCAATTTACATTCATTTCATTTAATTTTGTTGGTCAATCTAACCAAGCAGTGATATTATCAAGACTACCACCTACATGTGCTGCTTTAGAACAACATTCGTACCGCGTTTTTCAACAATTCAATTCATTCGTGGCGTGGAGAAAATTTGAAGCCTAATTGGGGTTGGAAATCAATCAGCCAAATTTTGGGGCCAATTCCTACAACTGAGATACCAGCTCCTAATTTTATTCTTCAATTAATATGTTGCGGTTGTAAAAGGGGTTGCGGAAAACGATGCGGTTGTGCTAAGGTTGAATTGAAGTGTTGTACTCCAATTGTCATGGTCAAGGATGTCTTAATTCAGTGGTAGAGGAAGAATTACCTGAAGATAATCCAATTATTGAATAAACACTAGTTAGTTTTTAGTGGATTAGGCCTCAAGGGGAAACCACTTAAAAAAAAAGGCTCCGGGAGTTCTACCTCAGCGGTGGTGTGGAAACGGGCTCTAATATAAGAGACATAGTAGTAATAACAATTTTCTGTAGTCATATTCTTTTTATCCTTTTAGCCAGGTTCGTGTAGGAAAATCTGCTTTGCATGTAACATTTTTCTATGGCCAATGTATTTCCAGATATTTGTCACTTTACTCGTTTTTGCCTAACTTTAGCAACATATCCTAATTTTTCAAACCATATTTGTGTGAGTTGAGCTAAATATAGAAAAAAGTTCATGGAACATAAATGATGTAGAACATTATACCGAATATTTTAGGTCCTATTCATTTTCCTCGTTAGAGTAAAAGTTTTTAAGAAAAATTAAAAAACAGCGCCATGTCACGTAAGAGGGTGGTATCTGAATCAAAAAGGGATGAAGCACCCTCCGGGTAGGTGGAACTCTGTTGATCTGTATTTCCACGTCTGTAGTTCGCACCCAAATTTTTAAAACTTTATAAATAATTTATCTTAAAAAACCTAATTTACTGTTACTACTAGTAAAAATTAGTTAATTGTTATTTTTTATAAATTTTTGAATTTAGCTAAACAAAAATGATTCTACTTTTCAAAACATCTGCTTGAACTTTTTGCAATTTGTGGTAAATAATGAACCATATTTGAAAAAATTTGTCTGTCTGACAACTTTAGTTAATTAATTTGTCAGACTTAATTTTTTATAAATTATTTTTTTATGAAAGTTTTTCACACCTTGATTTTTATTTTAAAATGAAGTATAAGATCTCTCCTATCTATTACAAATTTTCTGGCTGACGATTTTTGTTAATTAATCTGTTCGACTTAATTTTGAATGCGCAGCATCAATGCATCAGGATCAATCACTGGCATCTCATAACACCTAAAAAAAATACTGAAGTTTAGGATCTCCTCTATACATAAAAATTTGTCTGTCATTGAAAAAATGTTTTCACCATGTCAGCCATAAAAAAATATGGTTCTTAAAAACTGAAGTCTGTCGCAGTAAAAAACACTTTTTCACTGACAAATCAATTTTTATGCATAAAAGAGATCTCAAACTTAATTACAGAAAAAAATTAAGGTGGTATTTTGACGCGGCCATTGTAAACGCTTATTTAAAAAAAAAACGTTGTCACGGCGGCCACACAGTGGGGCAAAAAGCTACATTTGTGGACAAAAATCGCCTGCCAGCTCAAATTTTGACCAAATTTAATATATTTTTTTTAAATGCTCGTGAGCAATGTAGTTTCAACGTTTGAAATATATAAGACATAACCTAAAAAATAAAAAATTATACTACAATTTTTATTTAAAAAAAATGTATCTAGATCAAATGAATCTATTATCATAAAAAATGTTCTATAACACAACACAAGGTAGCAAATGAAGAAAAATGCTCTTGCGAACAACAATACATACGAATATGTGTTACATAACCTAAGAAATTTTAATAAATCAATTTTACTGACTAACATCCTGTCAGCTTTATATTTAACCAAAATTCTTTTTTTTTTTAATGCTCAGGGTGAATGCATTTTCAGTGGCAATCTTAAGTGGGTCACACTGTATACTTTTTTTTCTTATTTTGTTATAAAATCAATTCAATCTATAGTCTGTTTTTAAACCAGGAGGAGCAAACATGAAAGTTCCATTCACACCATAAAAGTAACTAGACAATACACTAAAGCCTTTTTTCCCATTTGGGGCAATCAAACCAACAATACCCAACTACAGTATTTTTGTGTGTATTTTATTATATTATATAATCCATTCGACCTCTAATTGACCTCTAGGTATTTTATAAAGTATCCATACCATTTACGCAATATAAAGGCACCAAGCAATTAGCCACTTTTACCTTCAGGTTTAAACAAAGGGGATTAAAACTGATATATAATTTGCAAACAATAAAATAAAAATTATAACCAAATAATTTATGACAGGAAATTATATTTTTTTAAATATGTCAAAATTTTCGACTACTGCCTTGTGTAAAACTGGCGAGACCCTATCCAATCACAGATGTATGATTTAGCGCGTTAAATTTGAAACGCTCCTCCTGGTTTAAAAACAGACTATAGTACAATGCATTATTCTGAATAAAAAATGATGAATAGATTTTTTTGATTTGGGAATCCGTTTTACAAACAAAAATTAGTTTTGGTTGAAAAAATTGTATTTTTGACGGCCACTATCTCAAACACCTTTGAACCCACTACAATGCAATCTTGTACAAAGGGGTTGATTAAGAATACCTTCCTACTGTTTTTCTAAAAAAAATCCCTAATACTTTTATTTTGAAAAATCGGCTTTTCAAACCCCCTTAAAATCGCACGCTACTGACATATATCACATATTACCAAGTTTAAAAAATCTTTTCTTACCACCAAAATTTTATGTTAATCGAGCATCAATTAACGAGTATAGAGGGATGTTGCGATCTTAAGTGGGTCACACTGTATATATCAAATGAGTCTATTATAGCAAAAAATGTTCTATAATGGAATTACAAGGTAGCAAATGAAGAAAAATACTATTGCGAACAACAATACATACGAATATGTGTTACATAACCTAAGAAATTCTAATAAATCAATTTTACTGGCTAACATCCTGTCAGCTTTATATTTAACCGAAATTCTTTTTATTTTTAATGCTCAGGGTGAATGCATTTTCAGTGGACATCTACTACAAATTTGATAAGAGTAAAACATAACCTAAAAGATCCAGAATAGTAGTAGAACATTTTTGTAACACTTTTGTAATTTTTTTTTATATATATCAAATGAGCCTATTATAGCAAAAAATGTTCTATAATGGAATTACAGGGTATCAAGAGAAGAAAAATACATTTGCGTAACAAAATACATACAAATTTGTCTTACATCTTACCTAATAAATAGATCTAAATAACTACCATAACCTAATGGATCAATCCACGAACGAGCAAAAGGGTATACAAATCCCAACATACCTTAATGGATCATATCACCAATATACCGATTTGTTTTTTGGTGATGTAAGATGTAAGATAAATTTATATGTATTTTGTTACGCAAAAGTATTTTTCTTCATTTGCTACCTGCTACCTGCTACCATTTTTTGCTATAATAAGCTCAGTTAATATAGATACAAATTTGTTACAAACATATTCTACTATTATTTTGGACTTTTTAGGTTATGTTTTACTGTTATCAAATTTGTAGCAGATGTCCATTGAAAATGCATCCCGAACGTTAAAAAAAAAATTAGTTAATTATAAAGCTGACAGGCGATGTCAGCCAATAAAACCGATTTATTATTTTAAGGTTAAGCAACAGATATTCGAATGTAGCTTTTGCCCCACTGTGCGGCACTTAAAAATTAAGTATGACATGGCGAAAAACATTTTCTCAATGACAGACAAATTTTTATGCAAGGAGGTCTTAAACTTCAGTTGTGTTTTTAAGGAGGTGTTATGAGATGTCAGTGATCGATCCTGATGCACTGATGCTGCGCATTCAAAATTAAGTCTGACAAATTGTCAGACTGACAAATTTTTTCAAAAATGGTTCATTATTTACCACAAATTGCGAAAATTTCAAGCAGTTGTTTTAAAAAGTAGAATCTTTTTTTTTAAGCTAAATTCAAGAAGTCATAAAAAATAGCAATTTACAAATTTTTACTAGTCTGGCCGGCGTAACATGACTTTTACATGTTTTGCAACTATTTTTATTTTTTAAATTTGAGGTGATCGATGGTACCTTTTTTGTCATAGGAGCTCGGTCTATAATAAACCAATTTCAACACAATTTTATACATAGCGCTGGTGTCGGCGCCTTCGCCATATTTTCAAATTTTCTCGAACAAAAAATTTTTTTTTCCATTTTGGCCTACGCTGTGTTAGACGTAGCTTAACGAAACTAATATGATACCACCGCCGAGCGATAATCTACACATTGCGAAGGATTTCAATAGAAATCAGCCATTCCAGAGAAACCGTTGAACAAACTTTGAAAAAGCACACACATGCGGGCCGAACTGAGAACCTCCTCCTTTTTAAAGCCGGTTACACAAAGAAATACATTTGCTTTGATACGTTTAACAACGAACATATGAGATAATGCGATGAAGCAGCAGTGTTACTTCAATCATTACTAGACGCCACAAGACCTGTCTTAATCATTTATTCTAACCCCATACTCATATTTGCATTCACCTTATTGAATCATATTTCCATGTTTTACATACATTATCTTCGGAATCCATTCCTTCTGTCATCTCAAACATATTATTTAATATTCTCTTCAACTCAGTTGGATGCTCAGCTAGCAACGCAGCACTATATGCATGCGAAAGTATGCCGAGATTTACGTCTCCTAACGTGACACCCGCGGGAATATGCAAAAGTGAATTCCACATTATTGCATCCCACATCTACAGCGTGATACCATATCTGAATGTATGGTGCGTCCCAAATTAGAGTTGCATGTACTGCTATATTCGTTATTATGAAATACAGAAATCGGTTAAATGAAGATAGTTTTAGAAATCATATCAACAGTGTTTTTAGACGTGATGTAACTTTTTAATTTTTTAAATAAACTGGGGAAAATCACAATCGTGCATTTTTAAACCTTCTTATATAGGCCAGGCTAATAAAAGTTTTCACGTGTATACATTAATAGCCGTAATGTTTTTGGAGAAGGGCTTTGGGAGAGGCTTCTCATCTCGCGAGTCAAGAAATTTCATTTTCATCTTCGTTTTAACCTCCCAAAAAAAAAAAAAAAAATTGTGGAGGTTACTAAAATTGGTCCAAAATCGAAAAAGGAGACTTGTAAGGAGGTGAATTTTCCGTTGCCAAAAATGAAATTTAAATTACTAATATACTTCGTTATTTGCTCCGCTTGCATTCGAACATATGCATTGTACATCATTATTACAGATTTCTCCTAATTTAACTAGTTGAAACCGTGAAACAGACACCTATTTTTAAATAGGTAATGGGACAAACCTGGCCGTGAGAGGGCTGTCTGTAATATTAATATAATTACAAAAATTAACATTGAGGGCGTTGGTAAGTCAGCCGACGTAAATTAGTTTCATTAGAGCACATCTGAAATCACTTTTGCCCGGTCCGTCGAATAGTCAAGTTGACTATTATTTTCGATCTTCACCACATGTAAGTACACCGTTTTATCATCGCCGCTGGTTTCTTGACGTGGTTTTTTATATTAATACCAATAAGACTAGTTCACTAAAATGTGTGTTTTAAAGCAATAATTTGAAATCTTTTCCGTTTAAATGTATCAGAATATAATTATCATTTTCCGACTTAGCCAAATAAATCTCAATTTAAAATTAAATATTGTCAAAGTACGTGTGTTCGAATTAGAACCTGTTAAATTCTCCCGATTGTATCCAAACAGCTATGTTCCAAAAAATTTCCAGGGGGGAAAAGAACACAGATGATATTTCGAGAAAACACCGTTTACCGTTTATATTATTTTAATCGAGACCATTTGTGATGGTACTGTGATAAAATAATATCTGTTGTCCTACCAAATGTGTAGAAATTGTAATTACCGTATTTTTTATTTTAGCTAGTTTGTACTTAAACAAATTAAAATAAAATCTGTTGTAAAATAATGTTTGTGATTTGTTATAGTGATATTGTTACACTGAAAGAGTAGAAATTTTAGTTTACCGTTTATTTCGTTTCCAATATTTCGTACTAACACGAATTGAAACAAAATTGATTACTTTGAAATAATTTTTAGAAATTTATTATAGTCCGGGAATTGAGAACAAAATCTAGGCTTCCGTAAATAAATTAATTAACTTTATATTCTGATACATAGAAAATTTCCGCATCAAATCCGACAAGATACCACGTGGCCGAATCGAAACTCATTTAATAAAGGCACTCAGCTGTGGGGTTTGAGGTTTCCGAACCGAACCGAAATACCACCGTTCTGATTATTGCTGTCTGTCCGTCTAAGCAGGATAATCTCCGCCGTAAGCTGATACCAAATCCGATAACCGTTTTATTTTCCGAACCGAGTGTAACCAAGGCTACAGACCGCTCCGAATCCGATAACCGTTTTATTTTCCGATCCGAGTGTAACTTAAGTTACACACCGCACCGAATCCGAAAACCGTTTTATTTATTTGGTATCAGTTTTATTTAGTTTTGCCAGGTTCTTCACACTTACAGTCTGACCGTTCATTTAGGCATAATTATTGCTGTTGATAACAGCTTGCTTTTTCCCGGTACTTGCATACTGCCTGCTTTTATTACATACTGTGGTGTTGTCTCTTACCGCTTACTGTTTTCTTTACCGATTTTATTTTTTCTGTACCGCTCTTACCGTTCGCTTGCTTACCACCGCTTGCTTCCGAATTAACAGTAGTAACTGGTTCCCCATACGTCACAAAATAACGCCCGAACTACTTTAAATCAAATTAAACTAAAATATCATAAGTTTTTATTTTATGTATAAAAGACTCCGTATTTTGGTACCTAACCCCAATTCTCACCCTGATGTTATAGATATAGCAGGTCAAGCAATTATCGTAGCCCTTTGTGGAGCAGAACCAGGTCAGCATTCCTTGAATGAATCCAGGTACAAATGCTTTATCAAGTCAGTGCATCGTTACCTCTTGCCGCTGCACGCTGCACGCTAACACTTTTTTAAAATGTGCTATCAAATTCAGCAGTGGTACGGCAATACCAAAAGTCCTCAAGATTGGGGATGGATGAAAAAAAATGGTTGTTTCCTATTACTACCAAAAGCGAAGCTGCTCCACAAGAACTATTGAAAACAATAAGCTGCATATGTGCAAAAGGCTGCAAAGGCGCATGTACTTGTAGAAAAGCTGGAGTATAATGGTCCGTTATTTATTCTGGATGTCAACGACTATCGTGTAAAAACGTCGAAATCTACAGGGTGTAATTAGTTTCATGTCATTAAAAAAAAGTGGTCATAGGGACCGACTAGACAAACAAAAAACCTATATGATTTTTTTTCTCTAGGGGAACTTTGAAAAAACTGACCTGGGTTTACATTTTTAATGTTAAGGTAGGAAACATTTGAGAACCAGTGTTTTTCAGGGTCAACGGATCTTATAGTTCCGAATATTAGAAATAATAAAAAAACTGTAATACCCGACTTGTATTCCCGCCGGTAGAAGTGCGGCACTTTGATGGGATTACTTGTACCGAACTTTTTATACCACTAATTATGAAAATGTAAATAATTCCTTCTCTTTCGACACAACGCAAGCATAGCATGGCCGCAGGGGTTTAAATAGGATTTGCTTACAAGTGTTTTTTTAATTTGGAACAAAGTTATTGTAGTTTTTATTGTCTTTTATAAGAATTTATAAAATTTAAAAGTGGTTTATTAACATTTGTAACATTGTGTTAAAAGCTTAAAGAATTAGTAATTATTTTATGAAATTGGAAAACGAACAGTTAGACGTCCGAGATACGATTATAGAAAATAGTTGTTTATTTTAAGTTAAGAAAAAATCTGATTTTTTTAACGAATTGCGGGCATAATTTTTACCAGTCAGGTATCGAAAACTAAAAATTGAGTAGTTGGTCCCTATGAAAATCAATGTAAACAATAATAAACAGATCAAAACAAGACAGCGAATACTAATAATAATAATAATCATACTTTTAATGCCCAATAGGTAACACTCAATAACTGAACAATTCTTTTGAATTATTCACAAACATTGTTCGACCTCTATCTCCACGTATACACATTTCGGCACGTCGAACTAAAGTTATACGCACTCCGTTCAACACATTTGATAAATTAGGATAATTTCTTATGGTTTCTATGAACATTAAAATACGCAATTGTTCTAAAGCTCTTCCAGGCACCAGCTGCATTTCCACCACTTTCTCCATACACTAAGTGCATATCCACGAGCTTTGGATAAGTGTAATCTTCCATAATGTCCAAAATCTGCATTATAAAATACCACACTAAACTGTGAATTAACGGTATCAATAAAGAAAACAAAAAGAAAAACTTCCAAAATCCAAAAAGTACCACAAGAAGCACGGACAGAAGTAGTGTCTTACGTAACCAAATACTAACGACTTGAACGATAAGTCCATAAAATAAATCCTAATATAAGTGGTACAAAATTCAAAAAGAACAAAAACGACAGACAAAGCCAAGGAACGGATAGGTCGCATAGTATGATACGTTATTTACCAAGTAAGGACATAAACTTAAATTATTACCTGAGAATATTACAAGGGTACTCTCCCTACCACGCGTAATAAGATAATTTGGCCGCGAAAAAGCAAAAAACATGGCGGTGTCCTCTCTCGGTCGCTTTTAACAGCTTTGCCGGCATGCTTTTCGATGATCTCTCAGGCGCACCATATTTATTTACTCGAATGTCAGAGTATGCCAGCAGTTCTCAAACTATGTTATTAATTATTTTGGAAATTTTGGTTTATTTTTTTCTCCAAAACTATGAGCTTTAGACCCCATGTTATATAAGGTTTTTTGTTTGTCTTGTTCTTCCCTACTACCAATGACATGAAACTAATTACACCCTGTATGTAGACGACTTAGATCAAGCCGAAGAATCTGAAGATAAGGTATTAGTTTTTTGGAATACGATAAACACGAGGAGGCTGAATCTAACAAAGACGATGCAGACGATAATGAATCCGACACCCGCGGTTTTATTGAAGCAAGGAACCATTTTGGACTTTCAACCTCAAAAAAATCCAAACTAATGTATTGCATTGGCAGTGGAGAATAAAAGGACTAGAAGTTAACCAAATAAACAAAAAGTAGATTGGGCCTACTGGGGACACCACTTAAAAAAAAACGCATCAAACGCAAGGTGGTGTGGAAACGAAAGCATAATGGTAATAACCACCGATAGTTGTAGACATTTGTAATTTCAAAATTGATAATAAATGTATTTATTTAAACTTCAATAGTGAAAATTAAACGTAAGAGCAAGTAGAAAGCGAGGATAATATTGAAAAGTGTCGATATGCGGAGCGAATGTGATACGATGCTTGAATTCCCCCGCCTACTCCAAGAATATTAATACTACTAGAAATGTGTATAAACCATTTCGATAGAGAATTTACTTATCTTTAACTTTGATAATTTTTTCGTAGGATCGTTCAGAACTGAGGTATTTTCAAAAAAAGATTTTTGAGCAATACCGCAACAAACTTAGGGGTGTTCCGGGTGGCAGGCGAGGGGAAAAATCAGTATGTCTAAAAGTTGCCGAAAATGAATTGGTTCCAACAGTGAAATCTTTTGCCCGATTTAAAAACATCTTAATCTACCTGACGCCTGACCTATATGTTTTACGTATTTAATTAATTTATTCATAAAATATTATCCATAAATATCACTCGTGTTTTAAAATTTTATTTCTAAATTGTTCCAAGTAATTCGTGCAAATTGGCAGTATATTATCAAATATTTACCGCCAATTGACTCTCTTTATACTACTAAGCAACTCCTCTTTCGAAAAATAATGTGCTAATAAAATTCTAAGCACTAGTGAAATCACATACGATAAAATAATCTGCAGTCATTGTCTCAGTAAAAATTAGAAAAAAGTGCCCACACCTGAAAACTCGGGTGGGGGTGCGCGTGCTAAACGTGTATACATTTGTATAATAAACATCACATCAGTTAATTCAATAAAGAGGATAAAGAAAACATACAACTAACTATAATTCATACTGCACATATACACTGTCCATATACAGATTCGGAAAGTGTTGGTTTTGGTATTGCACTAATACGTAAAGAAAGATGGAAACAAATTGAAATGCCGCAGGCAGAGCTGCTCACTCACATGTGGTGGTGATGTGTTATACGATAAACAAGAATAGCCTTGTTGCTTCGCTCTCGCTTGCTCCTATTGCCATACCTAATCGATTATTTTCTGAATCTGTATACACTACTCTATGTAAAATATTTAAACCGTGTCAACCCTTATTGCACGGTTATATTGGCGTAAACAAGTGCATAAACAGCCTTTACAATATTTGTCGAATCGTCATGTGCTAATCAAAATCACGAACTCGATAAATTATAAACGTGAAACAAAACTGAACAGCGTAGCACTACTGGGAGGGTGGATATGTGGTAAAAGGGAATGGATTACCCCTACGATTACACACAACACGAATGTATCGAAAGGGGAGCGCAAGGTATTATGCGACGTTTCAGCGACAGCTCATGCATACGTAATGGAAACCTCAATGAGCTTTTACTTTTTGCTTTGTTGTTTGGCGTGTACGATGGGTTTTTTTAAGTCTCATGCATTTCAATTTTTTATTGTTTTATGTTGAAGTTTCTCGTTTGTGTTAAGTAAATTCATTTATAAAAACCGACACGCCATTGTTTGTACGATATATGAGATACAGATTTAGCTAAGCCGATGGGATGGGGAGGGTATTAAGGCATCAGTCAACACGTTAACATTCATATAAAGAAAACATAAAATTATGTTCTAATTCTACAAAAAAATTATAATGGTCTTTTTACTTTACACATGATACTGGAGGGCTTTTGGGTTTTGACTCAGAAATAGATGCGACATGGACTTTTATTGCAGGAAACTATTTGTTAGAGTCTTATAAACGTTTAAACAGTGTCGACTTCAATTGACTGCTGGTTGAACTTTGGAGAGGGGAGGGAGGGGTTGAAAACATTATTAGTAATTATCCTGAAAATCACTAGTTTTTGTCAAATACTTAATTTACTTAAAAGTTGACCATATTTACACCCCTTCATTAGCGTGTCTATGAAATAAATTAAGTAATAATAGTTGGAATCACGAATCTTGTCGTTCACATCATCAATTTATGTACTTATCAAAGACATGATATTTTTAAACTAAAAGCACATGTACCTATTTAATTTATTCCATAGACGTGCAAGACTAAGGGGGTGAAAATGCGGTAAATTTTCAGGTAAATTGCATTAGGGATTTTTTTAAAAAGATTACCACCATCTCATGGGGCATCCTTTAAAACCCCTTTGTGCCAAACTTTGTTAAAATATCTCTAGTAGTTTTAGAGGTATAAACAGGTACATATGACGTTTTGTTCAGAATTAATGGCCTTTAACTCGGAACGAGGTGAATTTAGAAATAAAGTTATTTCACATTTTTTGCTACAAATTTGAAGTAATAATCAAAAATATCTTCGTACTCGACAAAAACGCTAAGAAAATTCTGTATAAAAAATTGTATAGGACCCGTATAAATGGGCAGAATTTTCTTAGGTTTTTGGCGAGTACGAAGACATTTTTGGTGATTACCACAAATTTGTGGCAAAAATTGTGAAATAACTTTGTTTCTAAATTCACCTCGTTCCGAGTTAAAGGCCATTAATTCTTGACAAAACGGCATATGTACCTGTTTATGTTTATACCTTTAAAACTACTAGAGATATTTTAACAAAATTTGGCACAAAGGAGTTTTAAAGGATACCCTATGAGATGGTGGTAATATTTAAGAAAAAATCCGAGGGGGAAACCGCGAGGGTAATTTTGGTGTACAGACCCGGGGCATTAGGTGGACATTATGGGACAATAGGGGGCATTACGGGGACATTAGGGGGCATTACGGGGACATTAGTAGACATTAGCTGGCATTAGCGGGGAATTAGAGGACATTATTCAGACATTACTGGGACATTAGTTGAGAAGTTGAGGAATTTATTATGAGAGCATTGTGCACGAACGTTACATACGCATGCACGCAGATGAGTATACGTCATGTCAGCGGATGCTTCGCTTCCATTAGTTCCCAAGTTCACTATGTACATAGTACATACAGGTAACAACATGTTGTTTTAGAATGTGAGTAGAAGTAATAATAATAATACGATCTCTGTTTAGTTCATTCACCACGCAATACATAAGTAATTGATAATAATTAATAAAACAGTTCTTAAGGTGCAGTGTTAGTTTTTCACTCGTACCTTTGCATCGAAATTAATACACATGCGTTAATTAAACTTATCCTGCAGCTTAAAAATGGTGATCCTATCCTAGAAATGTTTAACATACGTCATTTCAGCAGCCTACCCTGTGAGGCTTTATTTCGGGCCACTCGTTCAATGACGTCAACTCACTCCACCATCATCAACTTTTGTATTAAGGCATTTCTTCACAGAATTACCAGAATTAGAACTGTCACCGATGTAATCAGTGACCTGCAGGGCGTATCTTCATTTCCACGGGAGGAAAGCCGAGTTAGACATAAAAAAAGTAGTTGAGAAAGCTCAAACTGATTTGAAAAAACTAGGTTTACTGGCAAAAAATGACTATAACTTTGTGGATATTCCTCTAAAAGAATAAGAGAAATCCAAAAGTCAGACCAACAAAAAAGTAAAAGTGGGATCTAATGAGAAAATTGAACCTAAAGATGAAGACAACGAACACAGTGAAGTGGAAGTCAATGAGAATCAGTCTTGGGGTCAACAAACGAGAATGTTCTTGACAGCGTCACGGAAATAATTTTTGATATGGGTATGCCTCAAACTGAAAAACCGAGTGAACTTCACTTGAAGGATTATTCTGAAAAATTCACAACACTTTATCCGAAAAATCCCAGTTTCTAAAAATTGATCTCGTGGATAAGATCATTGTAATAAAAAAAATCCTCTTATTGTTGGCTACTAGACGAGTTTAATGGCAGAGTTAGCACGGACAGGTTGCGCAGATTTGTGACTATCGGCAAAAACATGAAGACTAAAAAGGCGCTGACTGGTACTAAAACATCAAGACAAGCGGCAAAGAGAGGAAATAAACAAAAAAGAAAGAGGTCAAGTAGTTCTGGTGAAGAAGAGATTCTCGAAGAGGCTACTACAGGCGAGACTACAGATGCGTCTGAATCTGAATCATGTTCTGTTTCTTCAGCCGTTTCTATGACCAATTCAGCGGATGAAGCTCAAAATGAATTCCCGAGTGAAGTCCTTACTGAACTCGTTAGTGAAATAAATCTAGAAAACTACTATGCCATATTACGACATAAATTGGTATTTAGGTCATGCAATAGAGAGGTGTGATGAAAACTCATACAAAGTAAAATTCTTAAAATCAGAACTTGACAAATTAATTTGGCCAAAGAACGAGGACGTACAGGAAAAATTTGTATTTTATGACCTTGTCAATTTGATCGGCACTGAACCATTAGAACTGAAACGAAATGACCTGCTTAACATCAGCCAAAAATATAAAACTTTTAAACGAAAATAAGCACATCCAAGATTATTTTTGTACCTTTATTTTAGTTTATTATAACAATATACGAGAAAATGTTTTGTTTCATGATATTGTTTTTTTTGTGCTCGTTTTGACATTTTATTTTTTAATACTTATATTCATATAATTTATTGCCATATAATTGTTATAGTATTTGTTATTATTTTGTTAAATAACTTAAATTATTTTATTAAAACTCCAAAATTTCCTATTCGTAAACATCAAGATAAAAATTAATAAACTAGTAAAGTATTTTTTTTTAAGTAGTCCTATAATTATTAATTTTAATCATTTTAATTATAATACACCGGTACAAAATTAAGGGAATAATGGGTTAAAGACGAAGAAATTATTAATGAAAATTTTGGGGGCCTTAGAGGGAATTTTGGGGGCATTAATGGAATTTTGGGGGAATTAGTGGAATTTTTGGGGCATTAGCGACAATTTAAGGACATTAGTGGTAATTTTGAGAGCATTGATGGTAAATTTACTGGACATTAGTGGGCATTACCAGGCAAATGAGGAATTAGTGTACACACATTTGGATGGCGGTTTATCCCTCAAAAAAATCCCTAATACACTTTACCTGAAAATTTACCCCATTTTCACCCCCTTAGTCCGCACGTCTATGGAATAAATTAAATAGGTATATGAGTTTTTAGTTACCTTCAAGAGATGTATAACTTAACCAAATGTAAAATAAATCGATTAATTAAATAACTGAGCTACGTAGGTGTTACCATGAAAAGTTGGACACACTGTATACACGTAATACGATTCTTTGTAGAGAATCAAATTTCCTATCGAAATGGAACTTTATAACGTCAATAATTTTTTTTTAAACAAAATAAATCAAAAATTATTTAAAAAAATGGAAATTTTCAATTTTCTGTTTTCTTTAAAACTTTTTTCTGGGTGGATTTAGGTATAGGCATTGGTTCACAAAAAAGAAAGCTGACGTAAGTTCCGTCAAAATGGTGACCGACAAAAGTATTTTTGATAAGAATTGGCTGAGATACAGTCGTTCAAAGTTACCTAATTTTCTACGGTTTTATCACTTTTTACTTTATACCAACTTATTTTTAATTTTTAGACGCAAAAATTATTTTCGGTTTATGAATGACAATGATAAAGGTATTTGTTTAAAATTTTGATATTCATATGATCTTAGACATAAAAAAAATTAATGTAATTTATAGCTGTTTTAAAGATACTTCTTTTTAAAAATTACATATCCATTTTAACGGGAATTACGTCAGCCTTCTTTTTTGTGATCCAATCCTATACCTAAATCCACCCAGAAAAAAGTTTACACAAAAATTTAAAAACAAAACAAAAAATTGAAATTTTTCGTTTTTTTTTAAATAGTCTTGATTTATTTTGTTTAAAAATCTATTGATCTATCTTTTTTCACTTTATAAAGTGCCACTTCGATAGGAAATTTGATTCTCTATAAAAAATTGTATTATGTGTATATACTAAAATTGCATAGTTTTTGAGTTATATTTAAAAGTGAATTATTTATTATTTGTTTGCTTACAGTAATGAAACATTTTCTTTATAGGATTTTGCAAACAGTGGAAAGAAAAGCTATCTATGAGAACTAAAGGAAAAACTATATATAAAAATATTAATGAAATCTTTGCATTCTTTCGATAACCTGACTTCTGGTTATGCTAACAAGTAAAATCTCTGATTTGCCATTCTCATTTTACCACTAGCATCCAACCTAGTCCCCTACGGCTAAGCAGGCTAAACTAGTATCTACATGATCCCCTACGATATGTAAATTCAGTTAAAAATGAGAACAAAGGCCTGAAATTAGTTACGTAAATAAATTAATTTCAGGCCTTTGTTCTCATTTTTAACTGAATTTACATATCGTAGGGGATCATGTAGATAATACTAGTTTAGCCTGGTTAGCCGTAGGGGACTAGGTTGGATGCTAGTGTTAAAATGAGAATGGCAAATCAGAATTTTTACTTGTTAGCATAACCAGAAGTCAGGTTATCGAAAGAATGAAAAGATTCCATTAATATTTTTATATATAGTTTTTCCTTTAGTTCTCAGATAGCTTTTCTTTCCACTGTTTGCAAAATCCTATAAACAAAATGTTTCATTTTGAGTTATAGTTAAAAAACTAAAAAGTGGACAAATTTATTCCGTTCTCAAAAATAAAAGCCTAACTTTAATAGCACTTTGTGGAATTATCATCTTTCAGGTACAATTGAACATACGAAGCAATAAAATACCTTTTAACAAATTAGTTCCTTATTAAATTACATAGCCTTTAGCAAAGTTCCCCATCGGGTTGTAATGGGTTCTGGAGGTAATGGAGTATTTCGTTAAACAATCGAATACGAGAAACTTTCTTTGCACTAGCTATTAATTTATCAACATTAGGGTAGCACCTCCTAATAGTTTCAGCAATCCTATGAAGCCCATGTGCCAAACATGTCACATGCAGTATATTCCGATATGTTTTTTTCAAAATTTTTCCAGCAGCTTTCATATAATTCACTCCATCGATCGGTAAGAAATAATAAGAACTTGTCCTTATTTTCTGCGTATTTATCACCCCAAAAGTCTTGTAAACTTGAATTTACTGCATCTGCCATAGCGTGAGAATTTGTAGCTTCTAAAACTTTAGAGGAGATCAAGTGTCTGCTCATCGCGCAATTTTAGTCCAATGCACCTACTAAAACATTCGCTACCTTGAAGCCGCATGCACGGATTGTTTCGTCCACGCTAAGCCCCAGATGTACTTCCCATTAAGCTCAGAAGAAATTTTCTGTCTAATATTTTCGCACTCCGTGAATAAATATTTGTTTCTTAGTGTAGACTCCGAAGGCACCTTAACATTGCTATATTTACCAGTAATACATTTTTCCAAAAATTTTCTGAAAAGTGGATTGTCTAGTTTCAACCACGGTATGTTACATCCTATAATAATTTCCACTAACTCTAAGTTAAAATTACATTGCGTGTTACTGTAAGTAAAATCACCTAGTTTATGGTTTTCCGAAGAAACATGTGAATTAATATTTGTTTTGCACGACTACGAGATTTCTGTTTCACATCTAGTGCAATACAGTTCTCTACCATCAAAATGTAAATCGGCAATATTGCGAATTCAACAATTTACTGTAGCTTGCGTCGGTTCAGCACGATGCGACTTTTTCACGTTTTTAGTACTTACGCCTGAATAAATCTACAGTACGAGAGACACTGAGTGTGAGTAATCTTATTAAATTACTCCCCTCCCCGCCTGGGATTCGGCTTCAGGTAAACAGCCAGTATTAACTATACTGTATACCTGCTGCAATTTAAAATAATCTATTACGCATTTAGTTTTTATTTAATATAGCACGTTTCTCGATAAAACTAAGTTACGCATTAACGTTGTAAAATTAAATAAAATTAATTTAGTATGTTGCATGACTTTGCTTTTACACTTTGGGAATGTTTCAGTACGTGTTTACAATATATAATATCTGTAAACTGTAAACTCGATATCTGATTATTATTATTAAAATAATAAATGTGTATGTTAATTGTATATTACTGTCCCTTTATTGAACATTAAAATTGCCAGCAGTATAAATTTCCCCATCGGCAACCACGCATACACGCATGGGTGTAATATTCTAAAATTTGGCGGCGGAGCCGGTAATAAAAGTCATTTCAACCCGAAGTAAATTCGTTTTATGGCCATATACTCGTCGGCAGTAAAGCATTATTGCATTTTTCAACTGTTGCAAAAAAGTACACAAAACAAACTCTCATTTAGCGGCGACTGAACTGAAATTTTATTCCTCTTTTAAACGTTGACAGTGTTGTGGAGTTTTTAATTTAATTTTGTTAAAGCATGTACTGTAAATTTACTACTTTACGTAGACCAATTGAGTTGAACTAACGATTTTACTTGTGAAACAATTTATGTCAATGTTTCTTTGTAGCTCAGTTCCCAGGGAAAAGAAATCGGTAGAGGTATTTACACAGAACGTCCCTCTTTATTTATACAGGGCAGTCACTGTAAAAAATTATTAATTACGAAACGACATATGTGAATAATAATCGGAATGTAGTTATCACTATTATTACAAAGAAAACCTGATAACTTTCGGTCAAAAAAATATACAGAGTGGTCATCCGACAGCAAAAATTCAATATTAAATAAAAGGTGCCAAATATGGAAGGATTGCGTATATACCTTTACAAATCATCATAGCTGAATTATTTATTAGGATGACCACCATGCATATTTTTCAATAAAACTATAATAGGTGTCTTCCTTGCCAATTGTGTTAACTATATGCCAAATATTATTGCCTGTCACATTTTTAGTTTAGCATCCACGTAGTTTAACTGTGTTCAGAATGCCATAAAACGTGAAAATTTTAAATTTAAGCAAAAAATATTTTTTTCACCTATTCTATAGTAGTGGCAACTATTTTTTCTTCAAATACGTTTAGAATGTCATGAAACGTGAAAATTTTAAATTTCAGCAAAAAAATATTTTTTTCATCTATTCTATTCTATAGTAGTGGTAACTTTTTCTTTTGAAATACCTTTAGAATGTCAGGAAACGTGGAAATGTTAAAGTTTAGCGAGAACATTTTTTTCATTATCTATTCTCTTTAGACGGTCCCCACCTTTTATATTTTCCAGGAAAGTCTAACCATTAGATAGACAGACAGACTGATGGAATTGAAAAACCTGTATTTTCGTAATTTACATGATCAGGAACATGAAAATACGAAGAAATCTCAGAGGGTGATTCTTTCTCGAAACCTTATTACATGCGAGAGAAGTAAAAAGAGCTGCAAACGTTGGAGAAAAAAATAACACAGACCTGCAATAAAAAAACATTTTTTTTTAACTCAAATATGTGACTCCGAAGGTTTTTGACATGTTGAATACGATACCTTGGCCGTTTTGCCCCACCACGTCACAATTTTTCTTTATCCTCAGAAAATCGTTAGAAAAATGCAATTTTCCCTTTTTACATTTTTCTAACTGTTTTTTGAGTATAGAAAAAAAATGTGGCGGCAAAAATGACACCGGATTCGGATTCAGCAAGCCAAAATACACTGGAGATGATTGGTCTGACTAGAAAAACGCAAGAGACCATTTTCATGTAGAATTGAGCAGGGTAATCATAAAAATATCGACATGGAAAAATGTCAGTGGCGTACCACTTTTTTGGTCAAATATATCTGAGGATATGCTCGCAGGGACGCCACTCGCGTAGCGATAAAATAGTTTTTCTAAGTAAAATATGTGGTTCTATATTGTATTAACACATACCAAAATTGAAAATATTATCTAAAATACTTTCTGAGATATTAAAAAATAACGATCATAAAGAGATTTCCGGTGAAATCGCTAAAAGCTCTACCATTTCTACAATTTTTAAGATAAAAATCTGAAACTTTCACATATTACTCTTGAAGTAATGTATAAAAAGATCCCATGAGTGAAAAAATGTCAATAATTTACGAAGATAAAAGAAAAAGGTTTTCTTGGTCCAAAATTCGTCAAACTAGGGGTAAAATAAACGTTAATAACTTGTATTAGAAACATTATTTGGCATATCTATTCATCGGATCTTTGTATACATTACTTCAAGTGCAATATGTGAAAGTTACGATTTATATCTATAAATTGTAGAAATGGTAGAGCTTTTACCGATTTCATCGGAAATCTCTTTATGTTACGACTTCATATATGTACCATTCCTACATATATTCATGTTTATATTTGAAAATATGATAACCCAATAGCCACATGTTTCTCGTTTTATTTAAGCCTTGTTGAGCTCAATTTAATTAATTAGTTCAAAACTTACAACAAATTTAATGTAGCGCGTCCGAGACCGCGCACGCTTCGCTAGCCATATTTATTTGTCGTCACGTTCCATTCTCTTGCGGTAAACAAAAAAATCTGGAGCCTACATTTTTGATCGTACGAAAAAATTTCATATACGTTTTTGGTGTGAAACTTTCTCCTCTATCGCCTAGTGCTATTAGTTTTTTTACATACTTTTTTATTTTTCGAGTTATTGGCCAAAAACCGAATTTCGGTCAATATTTTCGATTTTTTTAGGAGTCGCCGGCATCTTACAACTGTAAACTTCTATTTATCGTATTCTACACCAACAAAAATAATTATTCTGAAAAATTCAGCCATATAACATTTAGTGGTGTAACGGTCACGTTTTGAAACACACTGTAGGTTAATTAGCAAATTTGATTTATGTGTGCCAATACGATAAAGCGAGCGATTATTCTATGTATTATTTAAATTTAAATTATACGCGTTTAAACTTATCGACTAATCATGACAAATGCTTAACCAATAGCGTAGTAGCTTGTACGACCAAGTTTAGCGAATAGTAGACGATATACGCGCCGACTCTGGCCAAGAGGAGACGCGAAAAAGAGGGCGTAGAGGCGGTTGGCCGGTAGGCCGTAAGAATTAAAAAGCCACCATATATTTGTAAATATCTGTATATAGTGAAGAATAACTGCGAATAGAATCAGTAAAGTAGTTATTTTAGTTTATATGTGCTGTGCTATAGTGTAACATTGCCCATAGTTACAGCAAGGCAATGTTTTCGTCGAATCAACTGTAAGTACAACAGACTTTTATATTATGTATGCCTCTCGTGATACTAATGTTGCTGTTTGAAGCCGATTGCGGAAATACAGAATTATTGATGGCTTCAATACCTCATTCCACGTTTGGCTAGTAATATGCTTGATTGTATCCAGTACTACCGCCCGATAAAGACTTCTCGTACCCCATGAGAACAAAATAGTACGTGAATAACTTCGTTTTGGTGGCGTAGCTATACCGTGTCGTTATTTCGACATCTCTCGTGTGTTTTGGGCATAAAAACAGTGTTCAACTGCCGAACCAGTTTATGTCGAAATTATTAATTGTCGGGCCACTTTTGTCATTAATTTTACTTAGGTACAGTTAGTAATATTTTGCTTTTGTGTGTCTGTATGTAATCCAGCTGAGCTTAATTATGTTATCGTAAAAATTATTTGTTTGCAACACCCTGGCTAGACCGCGTTTAGTTTAGTTTCATTATTTACTGTATATGGCTTCTTATTATGTGTACAATTTTTACTTTGTCTTTTGTTATATGTCAGATGGACTTTTAATGGTTTGTTTACATGATTATTCTGACGAAAGTTTTTGTAAAGTTTAGTCACAATCCTGATGTCAATTGCTCTGCCTTTCCTTCTGTATTTTTTTAGTAAATCATTACATTAAAGTAAGTTAAATTCAATGATTCGTTTTATTTCCACATAAGAAGTTTAAAGGCGCGTTTACACCAAAGTTGACAACTAAAAGTCGACAAAAGATTGTTTGTGGAAAACTAAAAGTTGTCAACTAAAAGTTGCTCTTCTCAAATTAGTGCAACAAGTGGAAGATTTTTTGTAGAAAACTAAAAGTTGCTCTTCTCAATTTTAGAGCAACAAGTGGAAAACTTGTTGCCAAAGAATTGTCGCGAAAGGTTAGGCAGTAGTGTCAAGGATGTCGGACGAAGAAGACGCAATTATTGCCGCGGCTGCCTGTGTCGTCATAGCCAGCCACTGTACAAGAGGTCCCCGAAGATATTGGGTAAGACCCTCGTTGAAGGCTAGGGATAGGTACAGTGGCAGTGACATGGTCCTGGTCCATTCGTTCTCACTACGGCCTTCCATCTTGACACAAACACAACGAAAACACACACGAAATCACCGACAACACCTGCAGCTGAAGTACATACGTGCACTGACGGGGGGATGCTAGCGCCCGACGTCCGGGGCGCGTGGAGGGGGAACAGTTCTCCTCTAGTTTCCTACAAGTTGCTTGCGCAAAGCGCGCAGCAACACATCTTCCACTTTTAGTTGTCAACTTTCTTTGATCTTTACCGACACTCCGCGGGAAACCAAAATTTAGTGGAAAATTTGTCTCTCCACAAGTGGAAGACAGAAAAAGTTGCTGTATTTTGTAGAAAAAGCAACAAATTGCCGCAACTTGTGGAAAACTTAGTGGAAGACTTTGGAGTAAACGCGCCTTAACGTTTCAGTGGCCGGTTTTCATCAATGTCCGTTTCTGGCAACTGGGCTATAAGGCCACTGTGGGTGGAACATACAACAAAATAGCGTAAAACTTATATAATTAATAATATATTTTTTTGGAAATAAGTTTAAAAATACGAAAACTTCAAGAACTATGGCAGAGATGAAAATTGAAGAGCGCATAATTCTTTAGATGCAACGGTTCTCTCGTAAAATAAGCGTCACGAACCAACGCACGAACGCCATTTTTCTTGCGTTCTTAAATGACTTTTGAAGGAATAATCAGATCGTTATAGAGAGAAAAATATTTTAAATACCAAAGATCATTGCTACATAATAATATTTATTTTAACCGTAACATTTGATTCTTATATTGAAAAATAAATGTAATTTTTTCTCTCTCTTTAGAGCATATTTCATTAAATTCTCTGTATCTATAACTATAAATATACTCGTTAATGACTTTGGGATTTTCGTATGTTACATTTATAAAATTTTGACTGATTGATTGATTTGCCAGCGTAAGGTGGGCATTGCTGCCAATTCAGGGCATCCATGAAGGCTCGTTCCAACACGCAACTTGGTCGTCCGTGGAACACCCCCAACGGACGGCCAAACCGCGTGCCGGAACTAAATCTCGGATGTTTTATATACCGCCGGGTTGGACATTGGACATGCTTGTTGTCAGCAGCGAGAGCCGTATGTCGCATGGGGTGGGAATATAGGACGGGAAGTATAGGTGTTTGAGAGATGCTTCTTTTAAGTTTCCATGCTTCTATTAAGTTTCCATCTGTCACCATCGGTTGGGGTGTGCAGGTGTTTGCGAGATGCTTCTTTTCCGTTTCCATGCTTCTTTTAAGTTTCCACCTATCGTTATATCCTTATTTTTCTTCTTCTAAGTTTTCTGTTTCTTCTGTTTATGAATCTGGCAGCTTTCATTTTTTTATTTTTTTTTGTTTTGGTTTTATTTATTAACCGTTCCGTAGGTAAATATTCATTTACAGTGGAGTTGCTGGGATGGGCCCTATCTCATGGTAACAATACTTTTTGCGTTATGAGAAAAGAGGTCCGAACGGATAGTTTACTCATCCTGTATGTCGTTTTTTTTGAGACAATCGGTTTCAGTTTCCGCCTTCCAACTTAATAAAATATTATGTTTTGAATCAATAAATCGAGCTGATAAAAATTAAGATAGTAAAGATCATATAGAAAGATAGAACAGAATAATATCAATTAAATCAGATAAAATAGAATAATTTAATTTTAGCTTATCTGTCTTTCTGCAACGTCTTGTAATTGCTGTTTTATTTTATTTCCTTTCCTTTTCTTTCTTGGGTTGAGTTTGTCCATTTAAAAATTTTCCACTGTATACAATTACTTTAGGTCACGGCACAGCTATATTGCTTTGTAAACATATGTGCCTCATTTTGATACTGACTATGCTATTATATATTGCCCATGAACCACTTAAAAAGTATCTTGTTGGGTCGTCTAGGGCGTACGTTGTGACACTGCACTTCACTTGAGCTTGTATGCTTTATTTGATTTAATACTATTAGAAAATCTTGTAATTATTAATTCCATATGAACTCTGTTTTTCTATTGAGGCGCTTCATTTCACGCAGAATTTATTAATCTACCGGTGGCTAAAATTGTTTCGAGTTTAACAGGGTTTTTACCGCTTTCTTGCTGCTTTTTAGAGAGCATCTCAAAAACACGTCTATTCACGACGACACTTCACTCTCTCATATGTTACATTTATAAAATTTTGATTTGAAAATGCTCGAAAATGATGAAAAATTAACTTTGGAATCGCAAAAAAATGCAATGCAAACTAAAAAATTTTTAATAAGCTATATTTATATTTTTCATTTTTGCATTATAGAGCATGTATTTTAAAATCGAAGAATTTTATTAATGTATTTTTAGTATTAAATACTCACATTCTTTCCATGTGCGACCTACGGTGAACGAAACAAATATCAGTTCTTTCAATTGCATATAGTGAAAATTTTTGTGGTAGCCCGAGACATACAATGAGCAGGTACAAAATTTCCGACGAAAATGTATATAGAATTCAAATTTGGAGGAGCTCCTCCAAGCCACCCAAGATGGAGTTCACAGCCACGCACTTTGTTCTTTAGTCATTTTACAGTGAATGTTTAAATTATTTTACAATTTGAACATTTCTTCAAAAGTTATTAAAATTTTAGTGCCGATGCGCACGGAAAAAAGTAATTTTGTCGTTCGTGCGTTAGCCGGCAACCCCATAACCTTGATTTTTATTTTAAGGGAAGACGGTTATACAGGGTGCTTGCTAAAGTGAGGCTGATCCTGAACAGAAGGCCATTAGGCATGTAACGACTAAACATACCTATACGAAAAATGCTTCGTTTTTTAAATATCGCGTTACCAAACACCCTGTATATGCAATTTTTTTTGTAAGTACATTTCTTTTACAGAATTTTGCGTTCTTTAATTTTCAAATCTACGATACTCTTTGAATTTTTCGTTTTTTTAAAGTTATTTCCAAATAACAATTTCTTTAAAGTTTGACGCCATGTCGTTTTATGTTCTGCCCAGTGGCCTTGATAACATTTTAGAATACTTTCATACTACTAAAAACTACCAAAAAAGGATTATTTAAGCCTTAAGCTCAAATCCCCCTGAGGACTGGGATATTGGTTACAATTTGAAAGCTAAGTGATATTTCTCAGCCGCCTAGATGATAAGTTTTATCGTGAAAGCGTCGTTTCGGATAACGCTACCTGAATTTTATGAGGCTTTACGTAAACACCTATCTCTTTGTGCCAAATTGAATTTAAAAGAGTCTGATAAAGCGCACACGTCCAGCGCCAGAGACTTATAATGTAGGCAAGTGAATGACATAGTAGGGTTTTATACAAATAACACCAAGATTTTGTGAAAACATGCCATTCTGATTTTAATGGAATAACTTCGTGTAACGTTTTTATGGATGTATTCAAAACAAAAATTGTCTCAACTGTTGAGATCGAAATTCCTGTAGGTATAGTTGATATAATTATTTTAATAAATTCAGTTCGTTTTATTCGACAGAAGCTCTTTGTAGAATATGAAAACGAGGTGTTTTGCAATAACACAAATAATTACTTCCACATTCACGTAGTGGAATGGAAGTATAGCAATAGTAAAAAAATCAAAAAAACCGTTTAAAAGATGTATCCTTCGACCCCCTGGATATTTGAATTTTTTGAGGAGGTGACTGGGTAGAGTAGACAGATGAAGATTGGCATACAAATATTAAGCTAAAATGCGTCACCCATGACAACAGAATCGTCATATTCCATAAATTTTTCAGAAAATTATTACCTGAAAAATTATACAGGGTGGCTACTTTGGGTTGGGATACCCTGTATATAATATAGGTAAACTTGAAGTCCAATTAAACCAAAGTTTGCTGGGTTATGTATTGTTAATGACCTCTGTAAAATGCTCCATTTCAAAAGATACCAATCTTAAAAAAACAATTATATTTCGCCTAAATTTACATCCAAAATTGTCTTTAAAAAATTCTCACTTCTCAGCTTAGAATTGATTATTTCTATTTTTTGTAATTGTTGAGTTTTCCTTCAATAAATGAAATGAAATGTGCCGTGAATCGGATAAATGCTTACTACGTCGATTTCGATCCTGTCAAGTTTGTACAGCGATCCGAATACTCACACAATCTATTGATGGACTTAATAGTCTAAGAAGTGTTTTTCAAGGGCTAGATTATAACATATGATCAGAAGTGTACCGCTAGACAACAAATCCGAATACTCACAGAATCTATCGATGGTCTTAATAGTCTAAGATGAGGTGAGACTTTTCTAATTTTATTTAAAAGATTTGGAATTATTAGAGCCATCCTATAATACTTTGTTGAAATTTTTATTTTTATTATTGGATTATTATTGCATTAAGATAATAACGTAGTTATTTTGGGTTAATATTGAATTTTAAGCTGGCATTTAGTCGAGTTATTGTAGCACATTTAAAGTTAACCTCGTGGTCAAGGGAAACTGCTTGTTAGTTGATTACCCCAGCGGTAATTTATTTAATTGTTGTTTTGGACAATTACTGCTGGATATTTTGTGTTTAGATGCTGCGGATAGGAATCCGATTATATTTCATATACAGGGTGTAATTAGTTTCATGTCATTAAAGAAAACTGGTGGTAGGGAACGACAAGACAAAAAAAAACCTTATATAACATGGGGTCTAAACCTCATAGTTTTGGAGAAAAAAAATAAACACAAATTTCGCAAATTTTCAATAAAATCTTTTGAGAACTGCTGGAATATTGAGGTAGGTTTAGATCGTCGCGCGTGTCTTTGCCTATGATATTCAATATTTGTGTAGATAGCTGTAAAATGTCGGCGGTCTCTAGCGGTGCGGCAAATAAGATGAAAGACGTCGACGTTTTCTGAGTGTTTAGTAGATCTGATCTAAAGAAAACTATACTCTCACTCTCCCTTGTGCAATATTTTAGTTTCTGTGGGTGTTTCGTTATGTACACACGTCCAACCCGCCGTTCGTTGATTTTGTTATTTTTGAATTTCGGGTTGCTGTGTATTTATAGTGAAGATTTATTTTATTGACTTTACCTTTCAAGTCGTTGAATTCCTGATTACGTACAGACACAACTTACATGTTCGATCTTTTTGTATTCCGTTTTGGATTTTGGACCAAGTCTTTCTTTTATTTTTCTTTATTGACAACGTTAGTTGATAGTTTATTGTTTAGTGTTGAACGGGGTACGTATGTCCTTAATTCGACGTACCCAACTGTGTATTGATGCAGATGCAGATTTCGAATAATTTACTTAGGTAAGCTTGTAACCCAGGACACTCATTTGTTACAAACGTTAATAAATCACATTTAAATATTCTAAATTATAAACATTAATCCAATATTTTGTTCCAAATTAAAAAACACACATGTAAAGAAATGCTGTGTTTAAACTTCTACGGCCATTATTTGCTTGCAGTTGTGCATGAAAAGATAACGAATTATTTACCTCTTTATAATTGCCTCAGTTCGGTTGAGGCGGTCGATGATCCAAGGCCTATGCACTTTTTTATGACAATTTAAAAGTTGTATAATTGGGAACTACAAGTTCATTGACCAAGAAAAGCAGTGGTTCTCAATTATTTTCTATATTAATATTTAAAAAAGTATATTAAAAAGGCTGACCTAGGTCAGTTTTTTTTAAAGTGTCCCTAGAGGGAAAAGTCATAAAGGTTTTTTGTTTGTCTAGTCGGTCTCCATTACCAGTTTTTTTTTAATAACCTGAAACTAATTACACCCTGTATATGCTTATATATTTTTTTGTATTTGGGGTCTTATTTCACAACTAGTTACTAATTGTTAATTATTGAATTTATCAAAATACGAGACGTAAAGTCAATCCATTTAAATTCAATTTTGTAATAGTACGGGAGACCATCTCCAAAATTTTAATCTTTTATTATTTCATGTTTCTTGTTTTTCTATCCTAATATCAGTTTTATTGAGGCACAAGTAATTAATAGTTTCTATTTTTATTATAATATTTAGTAATATGGTTGAATTCAGAGCCAAAGGGCCGAACTTTTTTGATAATTTAGTAGTAGAGTTATTTTCCATTGGTCCTCAACCATTTTCTTCTTAATTAGGTGCTTAAATTTTACAAATTCTAATTTTTTTGCAGTTTTTATAAAATTCGTGACCTTGGCTAAACCAATGGTATTCAATTTTTTATTTCTTTTTAATAAGTTTTAGTCAATTAATAATGTATTTAGTCATTTCAAATTTAAATCATTAGTTTTTTTTCCTACTCAGTAATTTAACTTGATTTGTATCAACTGGTTCCTGATTTACCACTGTTTTCATGTAATAATCTGGATCGACCAACCCTGGACATGGTAGTTTGTGCTAGTGGCTGGACGAGCATTGGCTGAACATTTCCAACTTCGTGTCATCCTGGAACTTCCTCGTTGGCCCGGACAAACATATACAAGTCCCCAATCTCAGGTACCTGTGGCCATCTTCAGGAATTGACACATTGGAACTCCGCACTCGCTGCCCAAAGATACGTAAGCAATTATCTATCATCGTAGCTTTTCTTGGTCAGAAGAAAATTATTGTAAACCAGTTGATCTTTTCAATTTTACAATTTATCTTTTCAAATTAATTTTTTTTCTCTTAATAAAATTTTCATTGTTTTACTTAAATAGTCACTCTAAGCATTATATTTATTTATTGCAGTAAATTTTAGAACATTTTTCATTAATACACATCATGTAAAGACTGTAAATTTTAACTTTGTTATCAATATATTGTTATTTGAATTTGTTTGTTTGGACTGTTTTCTCCTAGTTTCGTTGCAAAAAATATCAGTTTTCTGTTATTAACTTAATAGTTAAATACGCTGGCGCCCTAAAGGTTTTTGTTAATAACACAGGTCAACATTTTATCTAGGCTTGTGCACGGGCATCGAATATGCTATCCTAGGGTTTTTGAGGTCGCTGATTACGATGAGCGGGTCGGTTAGGCTCCATCATGTCAAGTTCAAGGTCATTTGAAGGTCAAACGGTAAAAAAACCTCCAAAAAATCTGGAAAAATTCATGGATATGTTTTTGAGGTCACTGAACTCGAGATCGGTGTTTGTTTTAACTTTGCATGCATCCTCGAGGTCATTCAAGGTTCTCAAGGTCATTTGAGGGGTTTTTGAGACAAAAATGCCAAGTACCATCCGAGAAATCTGAAAAAATTCATACGTTCGTTTTTGAGGACCCTGAATCTGAATCTGAGGTCAGCCGACCTCATTTCAAGGTCATTTTCAAGGCCATTAGAAGGTCAAACGGTCAAAAAACCTTCAAAAAAATCTGAAAAATTCATGGGCAAGTTTTGGTGCTCGCTAAATTCGAATCAGGTGTTTATTTTTACTTTGCATGCATCTCTGAAGTCATTCAAGGTCATCTCAAGGCAGGTATTCTAGTTCTCTGGCACAATTGTGCATTTCGCAGATTGAGATTGTTACCATGTTATGCATTAATGATATTTATACCAGAAAAGATTCTTTGTAAAATGACTGCAGAATCCAGGTAAATAAGTAGAATCCAAGCTGTCTATTTGACTACTTTTTTTTTCATGTAGCTATATATTTACCAAGTAATGAACACGAATTTAAAACTGTACTTAGATTTTAAGTGGAAACCTAACATTTTTTTTTTTTTTTTTTAGATTTTAGATGGAGGAGTTGGCGATTGGCCTTGCCTACTGCGACCAGTATAGGTCTATTGTAGTACTCCATTTTATACCTTAGGGCTCCTTATCCAGACATGGTCCTCACAAGACTTCGCGTCTGTTGATAAGGAGCTCTTTGGTAAAGTTATCAGTCCTTGTTTTTATTGTCTCGCCAAGTCGTCTCAGTCCAGCCAAGGCTATTCAGCTCATGACATAGACTGTCGTACCTGAACGAGAACTCACCCATCCATGCGCTGGACCCGACCGACGTAGCTTAACTTCGACGATCGAGTGCCCGCACCTAAACCGGTGACAGTACAAGGAACTGTAAACCTAACATTTAGATAAAAAACATATATTTGCACTTTTTCACCCTCACCCCTAATTTCAACACTTTGGTGTCATCAGTAACGAACCACCGTCACCACGTGGAGGTGGCCTGGGTGCAACCACAAGTTTTAGTTAGTCGTGGTCAATTCGACAATTTGAGCCACATAAAATTCTTTGGACAATTCGTATAGTCCGATAGACAGCCTGGATTCTACTTATTTACCTGGATGCTGTAGTCATTTTCCAAAGAATCTTTTATAGAATAAATCTCCTTAATGCATAACATGGTAACAATCTCAATCTGCAAAATGCATAATTGTGCCACAGGACTAGAATACCTGCCTTGGGATGACCTTGAATGACCTCGAGGATGCCTGCAAAGTAAAAACAAAAAACACCGGATACGAATTCAGCGACCACCAAAACATGTCCATGAATTTTTTCAGATTTTTTTGGAAAGTTTTTTGACCGTTTGACCTTCAAATGGCCTTGAAGATGACCTTGTTATAAGGTCGACTGACTTCAGATTCAGGGTCTTCGAAAACGAACGTATATATTTTTTCAGATTTTTCGGATGGTACTTAGCATTTTTGTCTCAAAACCCCCTCAAATGACCTTGAGATGACCATGAATGACCCCGAGGATGTATGTAAAGTAAAAACAAACACCGGACTCAGATTGAGTGACCTCAAAAACATTCATGAATCTTCAGATTTTTTGGAAAGTTTTTTGACAGTTTGACCTTCAAATGACCTTGAACTTGACGTGATGGAGCCTAACCGACCCGATCATCGTAATCAGCGACCCCAAAAACCCTAGCATACCATCTCCGATGCCCGTGCACAAGCCCAGATAAAATGTTGACCTGTGTAATCTGACAATTAAAACAATTTTACACACACCAAAACTTCAACCAACTACTGAGGTAACTGGTTGCTACGGTCACTCCGATTTTTTCACCAGCCAACTGAGAAAGTTGTGGTTACACAGAGTGCAACAGTCGCAGTAAGTATAATCTTCTTCATTCTTGTCTTGGTGAGTCTTAAAAGTTACTAGAATCCTCCTTGAGAGTGGATATAGCTAGATATCGTTGCGAAGGCACGGCTGGCGCCATTCCATTATAAATTTTTGTAGTGTCCCTCACATGCGCGATTCTACATTCATCTACAATATCACAAATTAAAGCCAGGAATAGATTTTATTTCCATTTTGACGAATTTGTTCCACATTTTCTCCACTCGCACTCGCTGTATAAGATTCCTCATGCAGTTTTGTTATAAAAATACCAAAAGTACGTTATCAGAACAAAAGCGAGAGACAAATTATTCAGCGATACTGATGATTTGTAGTTGCTGAATATTGAATCGCAAAAATCGAACGGTGAATAAATGGACCATAAGCAAAACAAAAGAGCCAAACAGACCGGAGAACTAGTATTAAAAAATTCTCAATACACAACATGCGCTAAATACAATTCCGCATTTTAAATTACAACAGCTCAATGAAAGCCATTCGGGAGAGCGGAAACTTTTTAATTGTTCTCCATTTATCTTTAAACGGATTCTGTAGAATGTGTACGGACTTTCGGACAGGGCGTAGAAAAACTTCGTGAAATTCTATATAAATGCTAAAACATCTTTACAAACAGTGGGAAAAGTTTGTGAATTTTGATAGAAGTAAATTCGCAGCCGACGCTTTTCTGGTATAAATAGGGGTTTAAGGAAACTTTAAATCCAGTTTTTTTTATGGCAGATTTAATGTCCGAGTGTAATAGATGATTCCATTTAAAGTTTTGTCGCATATAAAAATGTATTTCGATAACTTACCACTCATCTCTGGGGTCTGGCAGACTTCTATGAACACTTATCATATCACTAACGTATTGATTGAAGGCGTTGTTCTGCCACCCATCGTCCACCATCTTTTTAACGTCCGCTGAAATAAAAAAAATTAATAAACACTATGTACTAAAAGTAAATTAGGAAAGCAGTACACGAAAGAACGGCATAAAAACTAGCGTATTTTTTTGCCCCTTTTCAGACTCTCGGGTTTGAAATAAAATTTACTGAAGACTAATTCATTGCACTTTTGCGTTCATCGGGTGACTAAATTTAAAAAAAAAGTAATATGGATAAAACCTTTTGAAATTTGTTCCTTAGATGTTCCTGACAATGTTTTAAAAAAAAACCTTTCGATTCATGCGGGCCTTTAATTGTTATATACTATTAATTCGTTCACTAAGAAAAAAGTATTTCTAGTGACTGGAATTTTTTTTAGCTAAAATCGACCAAAATAAACACTTTTTATTCTTTATGATTTTTCGAGAAAATGTTTCCAAAAAAAGTTATGGCCAATTTCATGTCGAAAAATCGCGAAATTTTCCGACTTTCAAGAATTATTTTCTCGCTCATTTTTACACGTAGAAAAAACAAAAAAAACCGAATTGTAGAGAATTTCTCGTAGCACAACGCGAAATTTTTTATTTTTTGATTTCATTAATGAAGAAATTTCATTCAGAAAACGCAAATTTTTATTAAAAAAAACTCGTTTGTGTGCGCTAGAAAAATGGTACCTCTCTTGAATAAAATACTTAATATTCACTGTAAAAAACCCGCGTTTTTTTAATGAAATTTTTTCATGCTCCCATTAATGGAATCAAAAAACGAAACATATTGATTTATTCTACAGGAAATAGGGTCGTTTCCTTCAACAAAATTTATAAAATCTTATTATACCATCAAAAAATATACTAAATATACATTTCATATATCATATTAAAGAAAGTCCTAATAATCACATGCAAAAATAAATTGGTTTTCAAAATAACAAGGCGGTAAATGATGACGTATGTAATGAGAATTCAATTTTAGAGAATTTTCATGTTTTCGTTGATCATGTTGGTGGTAGTGATTGGTTGATTTGTTGCGTATTTGTTGTTTACATTGTGTTTATCTTCCTTTGTAAATTATAACCTAAAATTTTAAATCTTATTTTCTATTTTAAAACATATCTACAACAGTATATTATTAATTGAAAATCATTTACATACTTACTTTAACTTACAGTGTACTTCATATTTTAATTCAAGTTAAATAATGACAATAACAATAGTTTAAAGACAATTAATATAACAATGACTCACGTCGATCCTATAACAGTAAACAAACGACGCCCATCGATTACTCCTCTATTTGTTAACTGCGCATGCTCTCACATCTGACGTCACCATAGGCGCCAATTCAAAATTTCGTAACATAAATAATTAATTTCACTATTAAAATGAATTTGGAATGTAAAATAAAAAAATACGGGTCAAATAAAATTTTAGAAATCACTTGAATAAAAAACAAAAAAAAATGATTCTCTACAACTCTGTTTTTTTTTTGTTTTTTGTACGTGTAAAATGAGCGAGAAAAAATTCTTGAATATCGGAGAATTTCGCGTTTTTTCGACATAAAATTGGCCATAACTTTTTTAGGAAGCATTTTTTTGAAAATTAACAAAGAATAAAAAGCGTTTATTGTGGTCGATTTTAGCTAAAAAAATTATTTCCAGTGACAAAAAAAATTCTCTCTTAGTGAACAAATTAATTGTTTATATCAATTAAAGGCCCACGTGAATCGAAAAAATGTTTCCATAGACATTGTCAGGGACATCTAAGCAACTTATTCCAAAAAGTTTTATCCATATTACTTGTTTCAAAAAATTTAGTACCCCCTTTCATTTTCTAAGCATTTAAATCGTGATGAACCGCAGGCCTATAATTAGCCATGGTGAGATAATAATTACAGAACAATTTTACGTTCAGCATATGCTTAGTTTCTGAAATATATTGAGTCCAAGTGATCGCCCTTTATTCAAAACGTACGATACACTAGAATTATACCACGTTAATGTTCATGTTAAATAGTATTTATAAGTTTTTCGGGTAGCTAATTATGAATTTATTTTTAAAATCTAAAAATTCCGAATAGCACAATTAATATGGCGCATAAAATGTTGAAAAAAAATCTATTTTTGCAATAGTCGTTAGGCACGGGTTTCTTTGTTATACACAGATTACTATTTTTACTGATCTTGCACTAACTTAAATCAAATAATATACAGTATATTATTTGATTTACTGAGCATGAAGCTATTAAGTATTACTGAGCATGAAGCATTAATTATTACTGAGCATGAGGCTATTAAGTATTTCAAACAAATATTTACATACTTTAAAATTTGTTTAACGTGAACATAAATGTAGTAAAACTCTAATAATGCCATATTTGTTGAATTGAAGACGATTATTTTGATCCTCTATACTTCTGAAACCAATCATACACTCAACGTAGATTTTTTCTGTGATTAATATCTCATTATAGCTAGTCTCTTGACATATAATTTCATTCTAAATCCAAGGACTCAAAAACGAGCACTTTTGTCGGTCGTTCTTTACGGGCAACTAAACTATTAACCATCGTTCTAATGGCGGAAACTAATTTTGAATAATTCATACAGTTCTAAGTACAATATGGATAAGGGTCGATTATTGGAGCATAACTTTTTTTAATGTATACTAATGACACTTCGGTAGTCATACACGCTAAAAGTGTACAGGAATTAGAATCTATGGCAGTTGAAATAATTAAACAATTTGAGAATTGGTGTCAGCAAAATTCACTTAAAGTTAATACCAACAAGACAATTCTCATCTATTTCTCTACTGCATTAACTAAATCAGATTCAATTTTAAACTGTGTAGAAAGTAGTGACGAGGCGAAAATTTCTAAGATCAATTCTAAACTCAACACTTGGTTTCTATAGCCAAATAGAAAATATGTGTCCGAAATTAGTTAACAGTACATACGTGTTAATAAATCTTAAAAGAGGACTAGTTGAACGTTGTTTATTCACAGCTTATTACTCCTTAGGACCGGTTTTTCAATGTCCAATTAAATAGCCTAACTGTAAGATAAAATTTATCTGGCAGATAAACTGTTTTTCAATGTGCAGGTAAAATTTACCGGAGGGTATTACTCACTATCTGGAAGTAAATTTAGCAGAGAGTTGAAAGCGCCAGTTAAGTATTTATTCTACTGTTAGTGGATTTGCACATGCGCATTTGGTTCAATTTCTGACAATTCTAAAACATTCTAACCTAAAAACCAATGTGAGTGATTGATATGTTCCGTTTTTAATTTGTGATTTACCTATATTAAATATATTATTTCCAATAATGAATAATAATGATAATATTCTGGATATGAGTGATGATGACGATGATATTATACAATTTATAAAGTATGAAAGAAGATCCTATACCATAAGGGAACGAGAAAATAATTTTGAGAATTATGATGATAAAGATTTTTTAATAAGATTTCGACTGCGTAAAGAAACTGTTTTACATATCGTTGAGATGATAGAGGAAGTTGCAAGAATAGTTCTGTTTCTCCAATCACTTAAAGTGTAGTTAGCACCTTTTTTGCTTTTTACACTCTCTATTGCAATTATTGCTGATACACAAACGCACAAAATTAAGAACAGAACATCAATTCGAATTAAACCAATTGAAAGAAACTTCAGGTAGAATCAGTAGTGCCAACATAGCTAAGAAATAATTCAACTTATGAATACGTATCTGGCAGTTAAATTACTATATGATAAACATTATCATAAATATAACTGCCAGCTAAGCGTAAGTAGCAGCTACTTATCTGGCACTTTCAAGTGGACATTGAAAAACCGGCCCTTAGTCTATTCAAGACTTAGCTATAACATTATTACCTGGGGTCAGTCACAAGAAATCAATAGAATGCAAAAGCGTATAATCAGAATAATGTTCAATCGTTCATACAGATAGATCTGTCGTGATATTTTCAGAAAGAAAAGAATTATGACCACACTCTGTATATATTTATTTAAAATTTGATGTTCATGCACAGTAATCAGGAAACATTTTGTTCTAACATAGACATATACCAATATAATACCCGCGGAACAAATAAAATAGCCACCGACAATTATAGGCTTAGTAAATATAAAAAATGTCACTATTACGCTGGTGCTCATCTACACAATACACTTCCCGATAAAAAAAACTATACCAAAACTTAAATTGTTTCGAAATGAGCAGAAAATTTACATAATAGAAGGCTATATCTTCAGCATTGGTGAATTTTGACCAGTTTTCGCAATCAGAACATATTTTTTGTTTTATTTTAATGTATGAATGTTTATAATGTTATATATTTTCACTTTTGTATGTTTTATATTTGTATATTTGTATTTTTATTCTATAATTATTTATTGTATTCTTAATACTTGGCATTTGATTCCCATGCCGGGGCTTCTATATAATTTTGACGAAACCAGTTTTGTAATTCTTGACAATATTGAAGGTTAATAAATTCTATTTTATTCCATTCTGTTATTACCTTAAGTGGTTAAGGAAAAAATATGTGTATCACATTTGATAAGTCACATAAATGCTATATTAAGGCTACGTCTATTATCTAGTGACCTACCTCTCGTTCTATCTTCTAGCGGCAAAGTTATGTAATCTTAGGCGGGAGTTGCATAGATAGTACATCTTCCAAAGGGGCGTAAAGTAGCGACTGTCTTGTTTATTAAATGTTAGGCTATGATACTATGAACTTTGCAGTACCATGATGTGAGGCAGGTAGAAAATTTCTACTATTCTATTAAGGAAAGACTCGGCAAAATTTTAAAGAGGGAACTCGTTTCCTGGCATCGGTAATTGGTCTCAGTAGCGGAATTAGGTCGACGTTAAATAAACACATTTCAAAAAAGCTTTGTTTATGAATAAACAATATTTCATTCGTCACTATCCGAATTTTCAGAACTTGAATCGGTATTAATAATAATTGGATTAAATACACACTTCTCCATATATCGCTTTTGTCTATTTCGTCTACTATTATCTTTATATTCTTTAACACAGACTCACTTAATTGTGGGGATTGATTATATTGACGTAATCTTGTTTTTACATCAGCCCACACCATTTCAGTGGGGTTGAAAAGGCAACAGTATGGAGGCTGACGTAAAATGGTATGTTCGTGTGCTTCAAAAATTATTTCAACGGCATATTCCTTTTTAAAATTTTGCTTTCCAATCAGTTCTAATAAAGTCTTTTTTGTGTTTTTTCTGGTATTTCCAAGCCTTTGCCTTCCATAAATTCAATGATATCGCCTGTTCTTGTGTTGGTGTTCGGAATTTTTGTGTGTTGCCGCGAATGGTATGACGCATTGTCCATAACAATTACAGAATTTGGTGGCATATTTGGTAACAGCTATTCCTTTGCCCACTTATCAAATAATTCGGCTGTTATATCCTCGTGATAGTCGGCCGAGGATTGCTTGATATTTTTAGCAGACAACAACAACGCATTTGGAAAAAAACCGTTTTTACTTCTCGCATGTAGAATTATAATTCTTTTTCCCCTAGAACATGGAGCACTTAAATTACACTTTTTGGTCTTATCTACCCGACCGTATTGAACTACATCATGGGTGTCAAACCATGTTTCGTAAAGATAAATTATGTCTCTATTTGCATCTCGGTATTATTTTATTTTACGCAGGTACTCGTGTCGATCAACGATGCGTGCTGATTCCATAACTATCATTCGTTTGTCAAAATTTTTGTACCTAAAACCGCAATCGAGTAAAACGTTTCGCAAAGTATCTAATGATTTATAGTTATACTCTGGATAATCGCGTAACTTATCACTAATCATTTCTAATGTGGGCACCTTTTGTTCATTTGTAAAAGTCATACACAAATCGATGAATGACATATTTGGACGCGTTATCAATTTTTTTAAGTATTTGTCCAACTCTTTTCCGTTTAATTGAATGATCAACTACATCCCCGGCTCTAATAATCCTATAATTTGTAGTACTGCTAAATTTGGTTAATTCACAAATCCTCTTCACAATTTGATATGAAGAATTAATATTTTCGCCTTTTAAACACGAGTAAATATTCAAAATAACCCTTTGAGTTTGAACGTGTAAGTCTTTATTTTCAAATTCCGCTTGTATAGGATCTGTATCAAAATCGTCCGTTTTGTTGTCACTACTATCGAAAGGCCTCCAAAATGCCATTTTAAACAATTAATTGCAAAAAATCAGTCAAACACAGTAATAAAACTAATAATTTGTTCAAGTATTCACTAGAATTAAGTGATTTATAACGCTGCCTGGTTGTACTGCACTGCCTCGTACAGATCATACGATACAAATAGTTCATAAGTATATTTTGTTTTATATATTATGGCATGCAAAAACTGTGAACATGGTTGATGTTGACAAATCAAATTTGCCAAGCATCTAATCCCACTTATTGTGACAGGCGGATCAAGTCCACGTGGAGTGAAGACGAGGAGTGGTGAATATAAATCTGTAAAACTCTCTCATTCAATGTGAAGCGATATATTGACAATTGAAACTTTGATGTTTTCTTGAGGGAAAATAAAACGAATCATTAAGTTTAACTTTAATGATACGTATACAAAAAATGCACAAACAAAGCAGAGCACTTGACATCAGGGTTTGTGGGTAAACTTTACAAAAACTTTCGTCAGAATAATCATATAAACATATCATTAAAAATCCAGCTGACATATAGCAAAATACAAAGCAAAACTGTACACAATAAGAGTCCTTATACGGTAAATAATTAAACTACACTAAACACGATCTGGCCAGAACGGTAAAACAAAAAATTCTTACTTTAGCATTAACAAGCTCAATTAAATTACATGAAAACACACAAAAGGAAATACTTTAGACTGTACATAAAATTAATAACAAAAAGGCCCGACAATTAATATTTTCGACATAAACTGGTTCGGCCGTTGAACACTATTAGACTACAAGCCCAGGCAAATTTTTAGGGGGTGATTTTATACACAACGAATCATATATAATCTTGAAGTACTGGTCGAGAAACAAAGTTTAGGCACTATGCCGTCAATTTTCCGCGGTACAGGTGAGTGCACAGGTGAGTTGAAATGTAGAAAAAAAGGGGGTACTTTTCGATTAATTTATACATGACGGCACTATTCTCGTTAAAGAGGCAATGAAAAAAGAATGCTCTTAAACCCAGTGCCGTCAAAAAATAGCGGTACCGGAAGTCAGAAAACATTTTTGAAATCGGCGAATTTACCCCCCCTCCCCAGTTAATCGAATACTTGACGGCGTTGATTTAGTTACCTTTGCATTTCCTTTAAAAGCTATAATACATCTATGCCGTCAGTAAAGGGTGGTACATGGGGTCAGAAATCGCGAATCAAAACCGGATTTTTACCCCTTGGGGGGGTGGTCATTCAGAATTTGACGGCACTGATTTCTAACTTTGAGTTAACATTTATTAAGTGTTCTAAACAGTGTGCCGTCAAAAAATGATGGTTCATACAAAAATAAATAAAAAAATTACTAAAATTTTAGAGCAAAACATTAATGTTTCGTATAAGGTCATTTATTTCAGGACGACATATGGTTTTTTATAAAGTAGAAGCGAATTATTACGGTTTTATAATGATGCCGTCAATAATTCGTGGTACCCAATGTAAATACAGAATAAAAATAAAAATGAACAAATTTAAAAATTTTGAAAATTTTGAAAAATTCATACAAATTTATAAGAGCTTATTTTTGAAATATTATTGTGGATAGCAATTCTTTAAACATTAAAAAACATAGGAAAATCGGTGCCGTCAATTTTCTCTTGTTATATTTTATGCATTTCACGTTAAATCTCATGCCTTTTTTGGCTTACTTAACCTACCATTTTGGTCATGATTTTGGTCAAAAATTACAAGACGGCATTAACAATAAAATATTGACCACATTAAATAGTAATTAAAAATTGTGGTGCCGTCAACATTAAACGGAAACTTTACGTAATATGAGAATTTAAAAATTTTAAACGACAATCTTAGAATATTCGTTTTCGATCCAAAAATCGAATATCGAACTTTCATGCACAGATATGTGATTTATCATCAAAAAAAGCAGTATATATTTAAATTTTTATAAAAAATATTAATTTTTATAAAATAAGTGTTTTAAGGATTTGAATAACAATGTATAAATCATTAAAATTTTATGAAAGATTATTCTCTCTTTCCTCTCTCTCCCCTCCAAACTAAGAGAATGAAAAATATATTTCAAGGACGGGATATATATGCGCACAGGGACCACGCTCCGTTTTCGGAACAATGGTGCTCCAAAACTGGCAGCAAAAAAGGTAGTTGCACAGAGTTTTTTTTACGCTTAGTTTTCAAAGTATCAATGGTATTATTAAATAATGTAACTTTACACATTCCTATTTCAAATCGAATGAATTCCGTGAAAAATAAAATTACCTTTATTAATATATCCATATTTAGAACCATAGGATAGCCTGAACGGTATTTTTTCGACATGAAAAACACATATTCCAGCGTATAGTACCATGTAAAATTGACGGCATAGTAAAATATGTTATCTTTGAAGGATATAGCATTGAAACAGCTGAATTTTAGGTTGTATAAAATGACCACCCCCCCAAGGGGTAAAAATCCGGTTTTGATTCGCGATTTCTGACCCCATGTACCACCCTTTTCTGACGGCATTGATGTATTATAGCTTATAAAGGAAATGCAAAGGTAACTAAATCAACGCCGTCAAGTATTCGATTAACTGGGGAGGAGGGGTAAATTCGCCGATTTCAAAAATTCTTTCTGACTTCCGGTACCGCTATTTTTTGACGGCACTGGGTTTAAGAGCATTCTTTTTTCATTGCCTCTTTAACGAGAATAGTGCCGTCATGTATAAATTAATCGAAAAGTACCCCCTTTTTTTCTACATTTCAACTTACCTGTGCACTCACCTGTACCGCGGAAAATTGACGGCATAGTGCCTAAACTTTGTTTCTCGACCAGTACTTCAAGATTATATATGATTCGTTGTGTATAAAATCACCCCCTAAAAATTTGCCTGGGCTTGTAGTCTATATGTTTTTATGCCCAAAACACACGGGAGATGTCAAAATACGGGGCGATATAGTTACGTAAACATAACGTTCACAAGAAATTATTCACGCACTATAGTTTTCTCATAGGGTAAGAGAAGTCTTTACCAGACGGTAGCACTGGATACAACAAAAAATATTATTGCATGGCCAATCGTGGAATGAGGTGTTGAAAGCCGTCAATAATTCTGCATTTTCGCAATCGGCTTCCAAACAGGAACATTAGCTTCACGATAGGCATACATAATATAAAATAGTCTGTACTAACAGCTAATTCGACTAAAACATTGCCCGGCTGTAGCTGTGGGCCATGGAACACAATACCACAGAACATATAAACTATAATAACTACTTTATTGATTCTATTCGCAGTTATTAATCACTATATACATAAATTTACAATTAATGGCGGCTTTTTAATTCTTACAGCCCTATACGGGCAACCCGCCTGTACGCCATCTTTCCAACGTCTCCTCGTCTAGCCAGAGTCCCTTGGCGTAGGAATATTCCAGTGTACTACTCCTTATTGGTCAAGCATTTGCCATGACTAGCCGATAAAATTCAAGCGCGTACAATTTAAATTTAAAATAATGAATAGAATAGTCGCACGCTTTATCTAATTTAAGGTACTACTGAGTGTTCTTACAAAACGTGACCGTTACAGAATACCCCGTAAGATCCCCTAGTTCCGTGCTGTTCCAATTGAGGTCGTAAATACTATAAGTGCCCATATTTTGACCAATGCACTACTGTTACACACATAACGCTGATTAATAATAATAATAAATACAAAGGTGGTATGTGATCCGAACTTCGCTTATGTATACAAACTCTGCTTGTTTCATAAAGTCATTTACTATTATTATTATTTATTCCGTACTTGTGTTACATAGGTTATTACATATGAAATTAGGGATAAAAAGGTTGGTTTTCACTGTGACCAGGGTCACAGCATTTGCTCTTCCGTCCAACCATTTATTATGTTAATATTTACATTATACACATAAGTCAAAAATAAGTTAACTTTGCATTTGTGACAAATTTATTGCTGTTATTGTGATTAGCATTAACAATATTATATAATATAAGCATATAAATTTAAAAAATTTAAATAATAACTTTTTATTTATTGATCGATTTTATTTAAAACAATAGGACCCTTCCTCTAGCTAATACTAACTTACTGTCCAAACACTACAATCCGACTTTTCGTTGCTGAGTCCTAATCATGCTTACAAGAAACGTGACGGATGGACAGACAAACGGACGGACGGACATTTGGAAAGTTATTCAGAATTCGATTACCAACACAGTAACATGCATTTTTTCCCTACGAGCGATATTACCGGTTTTAGAAATGTGCCAATCGAATGCAACATACTCTTCGTCTTGTATTTGCGAAGAGTATAATAATTTGATCATGTAAATGAGAAATATAGGTTAGAATTCATTATTCATTAAGAAATATTTACATTTAATTCTACACAGAGAGAAATCGCTTTGGAACATTTTGCACAATGTTGTGGAACAACGTCTTGTTGCATTTTTTTAAATAATTGTAGAATTTTAGGGCACAACGTTATATAGTTTTACACATTTTAATTGTGCATAATTCTTGTGCGTTTTATTTATCCAATATAAAGATTTAGTTACGATGAATTTATTGAAAACTTCGACCAACAAATTGGCGAAATTTAGAATTAAATTTATTTATTTTTTCTCAACAAATCATAGCCAATTTAACTAAATTAATTGTTAACAGTATCCTCAAACTATATATTTTGTTGCCATTCTATTTACAATTAGTTTTAAGTAATTGTTTAAAGGATTTGCACAACTTGTGTAACATAAAAGTATGATTTTATTTTATAAACGGTTGTTGACAAACTTATGAAAGTAGGAGTCCCAATATATTTATTTCCGCTGAACAATAATAGTAATCTATGCCGCCCGCATAAATTGCACAATTTAATGACATACTATTCACAATCAGTTTGGAGATGTTGTTTTAATTTTTTTTATAATTGTTTCATTTGTTTCACGTAAAGTTTATTGGTTAAAAATTGTACTGACTGCGCCGGCCATGCTACGCATATACGCGCAGGCAATTACGCATCAGATCCAGGTGATATTTCGTTAAGTGAAGACGTACACTTTCGAATTATACAAGTACTTACATTTGTGATGGAATTTGTTGAAAACTTATTAACCGAGTGGGGTTTCCTAGATGTAATTCCATGCAGCATTCACAGAGGTAAGTACTTCACACAGAGTTACAGATTTGCATATATGTTCTCTTAAATTAACTTCGTCAACATATAAATATAAAAATGGTTTCTTGTTTATATGCGAAGAATGCATGGTACTTATCTTCTAATACTTGATTTCGTTTACAGCTTGAGAGTAATTTCGTTTTCTTATGCGAAACGACAGAAAGCTGTTCCTAAACTTTAAACCCAAAAGGCAAACTTGTAAAAGAACTGCTTCAAAACGAATATATTCTGATGGTAAGCAATACGTTTGATTTTGGTGATGAACTGATAAATCTTATTTTTTTTTAAGAATATGACGTGACTACGACATAAGCTTTATTACTACAAACTGCGTTAATAGAAGCTAAAAAGAAGAAGCACTGGAAGCCTTCCAAATTAGAATTATTAAATGGATTTATTGTAAGCATAAATGTAAGTCACCTACTTCTTTTCAACTAAAACTTTATGCATATAAAATTTATTTGTATTTAAAAAAATAGAAATGTTTTCATTTACCATATGATAATATATAAATGCATGCTCTATTATGTATTGTTGTTCTGTTAAAATAAAATATTTATTCTTTAATTTTTTTATTGAAATCCTTTAGGAATACCTCCAATTTTGGAAATAATATTTCACAATTTGTGTTACAGAATAATACAATTAAAATGAAGTGGATACATATAGTGTGTGAAATGAGTGCACAGTGAACCAAAAAATATATACATAATTTGGAGATTATAGAGTAATAAATTGTGCAAAACTAACCCCGGTTCATACATTACTGAACAGCTTCTTTGAACTAAGTGTATATATTGTGTAAAATGAATTACAAAGTTGACAAAATAAACATACAATTTGAGGATTTCTCATTTAGAAATTGTGGAAAACTAAAACACATTCTTTTAAAAAACTATAAACATTGTGTCGCTTAAGAGCACAATTTTTTGTAAATATGTTACAAATGAAGAGGTTTAGATGTGAATGTTTTTTTAGGAAACCTTCAGAATATATTTAAAAATTTCACACAAATTGTAGAAACTAACTCCCACAAGTGGAATAAAATTATGTATTTTTATGCAACTATAATTCAAATTTGTAAAGAATTCAATTTATGTGATTTTTAAGTTTGTACAAAAATTTCAAACAATGTTAATGCATAAACTGTACAAAATCATTGCCCCAAAAATGTATTATTTATTTGCTAAAATTGTTCCTGTCACCATTTTAAGACCAATTTGGAGTACAATTTTCTACAATTGTGGTAAAATATCACACACATTTTTCTCTGTGTAAATAAGTTTAGCAACGTGGTTTTAAAATCATCATTATTAAATTTATTGTAGTATTGTACCATACTAATAGAAGGATTGTTGGTAGAGTGCAGTGGTATGACGTGGCATGGAGAGTTAAACCTTGGTGGCGAAGATTTATATTAGATAAACAACTTGCATGTGCACTTTTAGTTTTACAAACGATTCATTGCTCTCACGATACTTTTACACTTACAGCGATTTACATAAATAAATAATAAGATGAATGCAAAACAAATTCGACCCCAGACGACTTCACAAAATACAAACCAGTCACACCGACCTTCTACGCATTGTCAGGGCTATATGATATATGTTGCACACCCACCTATAAGATGGTAACAAAAAAGGACGTATCTCATATTTAAAAGCAAAAAGTAATAAATTTTACTTTTCCTACATTTTTCTTCGGTGCTTTTCCCCTGAGCGTGTCCTCTTGGGACAATCACTCAAGACTGGTATACCGTATCGGCCCTAGTTGTTACTGTTGCCGGCTAGATTCACCGAGACGCTTTCTTGTATCCCCCATCCGCAGTACATCCCATGAGTTTTACGCAATTTTCGCAACAGCATTATCTAGGCTCGCAGATATATGTAGGACAACTTTGAAATAGGTTTATTGGGGTGTAAGGGCGCTGATCGAGTTAGGCACAAAGGGAGAGAGAATTAGGGGATGTACTTTCTCTTGGTGGAAGCGTGATACCAAAATCTTTTTTATTTTATACGTGTTTCCGCAACCGCTTTGTTGATTACTAGGAATGTCATTGCTTATCGTCAGGTACATGTGATAGGATAAGATTACGGTTTTAAAAACACTTTGATTAAAAAAAGTAGTTATATAAGTACGGGAAATTGATAAGTTATATTCTAAACATAATTGAAAAATTAATGGATTCAGATTAGATAAGTTTGGCGGACTGTCTATATTAATTATAAATGCTTACCAATTATGAAATCATCCCCTAGTCAAGCTGTTTTAGTGGTAGCATTGGAACCTCCTCTATGGTGTCGAAAGGAATTGTTAGCATCAAAATATATTTTAAAAAAATTGCTTTTGAAAAAAATTGCACAATATTTTTGTAAAAAATTTAAGTGATCCCTATTGAGCGAAAAAAAAATTACCCGCCATTAGGTATGTATTACTTATGAACATTGGAACGAGCTCAATCTTTTATCACATAATTATGCCAAAGAAAAAACTATATTCGAAATTGAAAAAATACTCTCTTTCTAAAACCAAATGATCCTATTCCAGCGCATCCTAAAGACGACGAAATATCTGTCTATAAAACTTACTGTGAAAATTTCGCAAAAATCCCTACTAATGCTATTAAAATTTATACTGATGACTCTAAAACAAGTGATAAATTAAGCGAAGCAGTTTATGTTCCGTCCAAACAATATGAGTACCCTTTTAATTTAAATCATATACTTAGCATTTTTTCAGCAGAGGCTGCAGTTATTTTACATGCTGTAGAATGGGCAGTTTTTGAAGAGCTCATTCAAGTTGCTATATGCTCAGATTCGCAATCACTTTTAAAAAAATTATGTAATTTCCCTGGTCTTAACTGTTTTTGTCCTAACTCATTCATAGTAAACATCATGAGTTCAAAGTGTGTTGAGTTCGGTGAAAGGCGCATGTTTTGTGACTCCTACGAGATATCGAGATAAATCCGGATAAAGCGGCAACAAAACGTCGATATTATACTGAATTGAAGCGTGAGAAATTATGCATTGATTGATATAAATTGGCGGAAGTATGGCTACTTCATATAGTTGATATTTGATTAAATTATGTTGATTGAATAAAGCAATACAAAATAGTGTATATAAACAACTCGAAAAAAGTGTACTGTTAAATCTATACCTGGATTCGTCCTTCTTGAAGTGGGTGATATAAAATAAGCAACAGCCAGCCAGATGTGTGAATTTGTTTATGTAGCATTAGCATTATTATTTGTCTTTATTTTAAACAAGAATTGGGGATCAAAATTGAAAATTGAAAAGATATTGAACATAATATATAGGTAATAAATATAATACATAGGTGATGAAATGGGAAAACTGCCCGAAATTGAAATCGATTGTTTCAAGGAAACGACATACAGGGTGAGCAAACTATCCCTTCGGACCTCTTTTCTCATAACGCGAAAAAAAAAATTGTTACCGCGAAATAGGGCCCTTCCCAGCAAGTCCACCGTAGATGGATATTTACTTGTGGAGCGGTTAATAAACCAAAAAAAGAAAGGGAAAAAGGGAAAAAAGTACAAAAATAAAATAAAAAATAAAAGCTGCCAGATTCAGAGACAGAAGAAACAGAAAACTTAGAAGAAGAAAAATAAGGAGATGACGATAGATGGAAACTTAAAAGAAGCATGGAAACTGAAAAGAAGCATCTCGCAAACAACTGCACCACACCCCAGCCGATGATGACAAATGGAAACTTAATAGAAGCATGGAAACTTAAAAGAGGCATCTCTCAAACACCTACACTTTCCATCCTATATTCCCACCCCATGCGTCATGCGGCTCTCGCTGCTGACAACAAGCATGTCCAATGTCGAACCCGGGGTATGCAGCCGGTCCGGCGGTATATAAAAGATTCGAGATTTGGTTCCGGCACGCGGTTTGGCCGTCCGTTGGGCGTGTTCGACGTACGACCAAACTGCGTGTTGGAACGAACCTCCATGGATGCCCGGAATTGGCAGCAATGCCCACCTTACGCTGGCAAATCAATCAATCAATCAACTCATTCATAGTAAACATCATGGAACAATTATCTATTGCTTCCCTAGGAAATATAAACTTCCATTTTATTTGGGTAAAAGTTCATGCTAATATACCAAGAAATAATAAAGTTGACACGATCGCAAAGGACTCTAATATCGGTACTGCTGAAATGGACCACAGTCACCGCCGATTCTTATCCAGTTGTCAAAAAACCTCTGGCATAAATGGAATCAATATTGGCAAGCATTTGGTGTACAAACTAATACTTATCATTATAACATTCACCCAAATATTTCTACGTCACAGTGGTATCATAATAATTGTTACCTGAATAGAAAAACCATATTAGTGTAGTAAAACTAAGAGTATAATTCATCTAATAAGGAACCATCTTACTATAGCGATTTTATTGTTGTAGATATTACAAGAAGTTTGGAAAAAAGGTTTGGATTAAATCCGTATGGCGGAAAGCTTTTGTTTAAACAAAAGAATGTTCAACATCGTGTTTTTTCACAGTTTTTCTTCAATGACTCTTATCGTAATAAGGAAAGAGAAACAATGAAATTGCGAAGAGAACTAGATGTATCCGAACTCTCTTGGTCAATTGGTTAAACTGCAAAACATAGAAACAATTGTGGGTGGCCATTTTTAAATAATCGGTAATAACTTAAACAATAATGCATTAAATTTAGCCAAACTTCAGAAGAATATGCCACTAAATGTCAGTTATATGAAATTGGATCAACGAAAATTCAGCTGATCTTGGTTCAAAATCTAAGGTTACAATTGTTACAATAATGGTATCCTTGGATTTTAAACAAAGTTCAGCTGAACTCTGGCCGATCCACTTTTATACAACTGGCCCTTATGGAGATAAATTATGGTGCCAAATTTCGCCCAGTCGAAATGTTTATAACTACGGCTCAAAGACAATAGCAAAATCGAAAATTGAACAGTTGGCCGTGTTTGGGCATCAAGTCGTACAACAAACTTTTTTATCTCAGCGTATTGTACTTAAACCTGTATCAGTTCTTGAATCCTAACCGTATATTCCTTTAATGCAACTTTTTCAGACAGCGAATAAGCTTGTTATTGAAGCATCTTGTCGTAAAATGCTTCAAAGTCTTTTTGTAAATAATTTAGTATCTAGGCTACCAATTGATGCAAATAAGAGGGATTTAATTAAAAAGCTTATATAAATTTTTGTCGACTTTAGATGCATACTAATAACTTTTATTTTAATTAAAAATAGGTGCTGATGGAAAAAATTAAACAAATGAAAAAAATATTTCGAAAATATTATTATTTTTGTAATACTACCGAAAGTGAATAAAACACTTAGGTGATTTAGACCTTTAGTTTTACAACTAGCCCACGGAAATTAGCCAAATAGAGGAGAAAACCAGGACAAAATTAATAAAAATATGAATTTTTGTACAGACGTTCTTTAGGTGTCCCAAAACCAAATCCACAAAAATCCCAAAATGGCTACCCAGGATATTGAAGGTCAAAGTTTTTTGCAAATATCTCGCGTCCCCGAAGTTTAAAAATCGTTTTTTTGCAAATATATGTACAGAAAACGAAGACCGAAAAATCCCCTAATTCGGAAATAAATAGCGCTAAACGGATTATTTATTTAATTGTAGGGTTGACCCCTAGGAGTAACATACCAAAATTCCCCAGCCGTGGCCCTCATGCGTTAGGCGGGAGGGGGGTGGAAAGAGTCGGTTTGTAGGTTTTTCGTTATTATCTTGAAAACTAAGCATCCTAGCGAAAACGTCATCCTATACAAAATGAAAGTAAATTAAATTGTCTACAAAAAAGACCCTATTCATTTTTTCGCTATGGGCTGTAGTTAAGGGTGTATGATACTTTGGTAAAGTATGAAAAAAAATCGGTAAAGGTATTTACACAGAACTTCCCTCGTTATTGTGCATGGCGGTCACTATAAAAAATTAATAATTACGAAATGACATTGAGAATAATAATCGGAATATAGTTATTGCTATTATTACAAAGAAAACTTGATAAGTTTTGGTCAAAAAAATATACAGAGTGCTCATCCAACAGCAAAAGTTCAATACTAAATAACAGGTGCCACATATGGAAGGCTTGCGCACATACCTTTACAAATGTCCACCATGAATTATTTCTTGGGATGACCACCCTGTACATTTTTCAATAAAAGTATAATAGATGCATATGCCAGATATTATTGCCATCTGTCACATTTTCAATCCCACATTTACGTAATGAAGTTGAAGTATAGTGGTGGTTTAAATATTCATTTTTTTTGAAATTTTTCAAAATGTTGGTAAAAAAATTTGCAGAATTTTTTTTTTTAATTAGGTTTAGAATGCCATAAAACGTGGAAATTTTAAATTTGAGCAAAGAAGAAATTTTTTTTTCCTCTATTTTAGTGGTAAATAAAAAATTTTTCACAAATGTTGGAGAATTTTTTTTTTTCTGAAATAGGATTAACGTAGCATGAAACGTGGAAATTTTAAATTTGAGCAAAAAACATTTTTTTTTTCCATATTTATTCCGTTTAGACGGTCCCAGTGAAAATTTTACCATTTCTTCGCAGACAGTACCTAATTACCTACCAAATTTGATTGCTCTCCGGCAAGTAGTTTTTTTAGTTAATGCACCAACAGACAGACAGACAGACAGACAGACTGACTGACGGAATTGAAAAACCTATATTTTCGTAATCTACGTGATCTGAAACGTCAGAATCCGAAAAAATCTCGGAGGGTGATGTTTTCTCGAATACAATACTTCCCTTCGGTATGCGAGGGAAGTAAAAATGAAAGTCCATGTCATTTGATAATATCACCTAATTTCAACGGAAAACCAGTAACCATTGATCCTTTGTCTATTTTCAACAGAACCTTAATATCAAAGAAGAGTGGCGAAGATGTTGCTGAACTGTTAAAATTTGAATTGTCCCCGTACCCTTTGGCTCTCTTCAACGAAGGGGGTCTCCGAAAAGGGAAGAAGTCGGCCCTGTATGAAGCGTTACCAGTGGACAACACCACAACTCATGACTTGAAATCAACTTACAACATAGATGATGGTGGCTTCCTGCTCCATCGTGTCAAGTGGAATGTTGGCTCAACATTTGGAAAAATATGCGACCTGTACGTGACATATAATATCAACCACTATGGTGAACTGTGGTATTTGATGGCTACGATGATGTCCACAGCACCAAAAGAGCTGAGCAAAACCGGAGGGGCATCAAAAAACCTCAGTCAACATCCACATTGATGAGATCATGTCCTGCACTATTCAGCAGAATTTTTGTCTAACGAGTTCAATAAAACCAGGCTCATCAACTTGCTTACAAAAAAATGGGAGCACAAGGACTAATGACAGCAGTAGCCTTAGGAGACGCTGACACTAAAACCGTTAGCTGTAGTTTGCAGGCAGCTGACCAGCACCAAACTGTCACAGTCATAGGGGAGGATATAGACCTGTTGGTGTTGCTTGTTGCACTAACCCCCCTGAGTAAGAGATGCTTTTCTTCAAGCTAAGCAGGGGAAAGGTGGAGTCACGTTGGTATAATGTGGCCAACCTCCAACAGCTGCCATTTGCGAAAACCATTCTGTTGCTCCATTTATTTAGCGGTTGTGATATTACCTCCGCTATTTACAACGAGAGCAAGGAAGGTGTGGTGAAAGTATTTTTGAAGGCCGATGAGCAGGTCTCAGACATCTACAAAGTCTTCTGAGATCCCTCAGCAACACCGGAAATGGTAGCTGATGTAGGAGAGCAGCTTTTTTGACATTGTACCAGGCCCCACAAAGAGCAGACCTGAACTGGGCACGACACAAGGCCTTTGTTAAAGCCTAGACAAAGCTAAAGCCTGATTTTGCGGCACTTCCACCCACCAGAGGGGCTACTCGTCAACACCCCCTTAAAGTTCATTTGCAGGTTTGTACCAATATATGCTTGTTTACATTAACTCATGTTTTGTATTGTGCTTAGACAAGATTGTGTCACATTTTTCTTAACTACAAAAAACGAATTATTGTTTGCAGATTCAGCAATGGCTATAGAGAGATCAGCAGCAGAAGCCAACTGCTTGGGGATGGATGAGGGGGTCGAATGGCTTCCTTACCCCTGTCACAAGCACGGACCCAGTTGCGCCAGAATCCCTTCTAATAACATATTTTGCGGGTGATAACTGGTTGCGGGGGCCGTTGCGGGTGCCGCAAAGCAGGCATACCCTGCTCGCTTGTGTGCAGCAGTTGCCGCGCTTCGTGTACCAATGACCCTCCAATCGTCAGCATCAACGGTGACAACGATGATGATGATCTTGACGATGAACTCGACCAATACTTAATATGGCCTTGTAAATATTTGTAATATTATAAAATGTTCTACTTGTTAAGCATTACCTGCCACAATATACAATTTGTCAACTATTCACATTTTCAAACTGACGTACACTCTTAACTACTGCTCCTAGTGAAAAAATGAATAGGATCCTTTTTGTAAACAATTTAAATTACTTTCATTTTGTATGTGACCTTTTCGTTAGGATGCTTAGTTTTCGAGGTAGTAACAACAAACCATTATCTTGGGTAGCGATGTTGGGATTTTTGTGATTTTTGTGGATCTGGATTTTATCCAGGTCAAATGGTAATTTCCGTGGACTATACAGCATAAAAATATAATAAACATAATAGAACTAAGTAAAAAAACGTAAACAGCACTCATATTTCAGTTACTAAATGAACGATTGAAGAAAACAGAAAGTAAAATTTTAGATTAAAGTTTTCATAGTATCGTTGAATTAAACAGTTTATCTCAAAATTGTGCGGCAAAACTGAAATCTACAAGAAAAAACAACTTAAAAAAAAAAACAACGCGATACGATGAAATTGAAGGGTGGTGCAATACACCTCGAATGAGCGCTAGAGCGTTCTATACTGCGGTAGCAGGCTGTGCGTGTGCATGCTGTTAGGCAAATTAAATTCGTTAATATTGCAATAAGTTATGCGATTAAAAATATTATAATATAGTCGCTTAACAGTTTTAAATGTTATGAAATGTTTAGTGCTACTTTCAAGTCACCATTTCACTTCATTTGTTCATAAATGACTAAAATGCAATAAATGTCATATCTCGGCTCCCAATTGGCGTAGATAAAACTTTTTTTTTAATTGTTTCTTGTCTTATGTATTTTTAATGTATGCTAATAATTTTTAACTTTGGATAAAATATTGGTGAGTAAAATGCATTTGTTTAAAAAACAAATATAAATAAAAAAAGGTTTTCAAAAATACTAAAACAAAATATTTTAATGCCGCTGAAAAGTACATAAAACAAACTACAATCTGAAAAAAAAAATTTGTTATACGACTTGATGCCCAAGGCACAGACACAGTCAACTGTTATATTTTTAATTTTTTATTGGTTTTGAGTCGTAGTTATAAATATTTCGACTTGAAATTTGGCACCATAATTTATCTCCACTAGTGGCATATTCTTCTAAAGTTTAGTTTTTTTTTCCATTGGATGAATGGCTAGAGCGATTATAGCTATTAGCACAGTGAATACCGAATTTTTTATTCTTGACTGGGAGGTAAGTGTTTACAAAAATTATGATTATCTCTAGAACTTATTTACTATTACATTTTTTGACTAAATTGTTTAACTGTAAAGACATATGTATATGTAGGTATGTATATTTAGTTTTTTCAAATTATTGTTTTTTTTCAGTTTTTTGTTTTTTTTGTTCTTTTTGCATTTTTTTTGTATTTCATTTTTTTTTTTCACATTGATTTTTTTTTGAATTTAAAAAAAAAAATTATTTTTAAAATTTTATTTTTTTTCATTTTATTTTTTTTTTCTGACAGAATTAGGAATGACTGGGATACTGAACGACTAGGGGTTCATCTAGTCTCAAGCACATACAGACTGAACCTCGGGAAACAATGGTTAAATTTAAGGCATTATTGTTTAAGTTATTACCAATTGTTTAAAAATAGCCACCCACAATTGTTTCTATGTTTTGAAATTTAACCAATTGACCAAAAGAATTTGGATACATCTAGTTCTCTTCGAAATTTCATCGTTAATAATTTGTTTCTCTCTCCCTATTATGATTAGAGTGATAGAACCAGAGTTATTGAAGAAAAACTGCGAAAAAACACGATTTTGAACATTCTATTGTTTAAACAAAGGTTCCCGCCACACGGATTTAATCAAAAACTTTTTCCTAAACTTTTTTAATGCCTACAAGTTTCAGTAATAAAATTGATATAATAAAACAGTTCCTTATTAGGTGATTTATACTCTTGGTTCTACTCCACTATATAGTTATTCCAGCGAGCCAAAAGCCGACACGACAATTTTACATATTATTTTTTTATTATGAATAGCGTAATATCAAGTATTCTTATAAAAAACATTGCTCCTATTTCACGCACAGCGCCCAATGTAGCACGATTAAAGTGCCACTCTACCAATCATTTTACTATCATCAATCATAAATTCAATAAGAGCAAGATTCACGAGATGGGTCTGGAATGTGGATATACAGTTTTACTTTTAACTTGAAACAATTTCGAGAAATGTGTAATCTAATGTATCATATCGTCATATTGTTTGTGTTTAATTCAATTTAATAACAAGCTAACCGTTATACTCTTCGCCGATTTACTGCACTTTTTATATAATTGTTGCACATTCTATAGGATATTCTTGGCAGTTAGTTTGTAAATAATATTAGTTTTAGACATTCTTAGTTTAATTGCTACACATTTCAAAAAAATATGTAAAACATTTTGTTTTATATAAAAAAAATATAACTTTTTTATCTATCGATCGATTTTGTTCAAAAACAATAAAGTTCTTCTTCTAGCGAACACTAACTTATTGTCCAAATTTCAATACATTCGGATTTTTCGTTCTTAATAGTACGGCAGCCCGTTACCAAATTTTTCTGTCATAGCGCCCGAATCGAGTAAACTATGAATCGCTAGTTTTTTTAAAACTAAGAAAGTTTTTCCTGATCGAAAAAGTCGTACAACGTTGCCGTGACCCGTCAGAGTAATTTCAGTAGGTAAAAAAGTCAACGGTAATTTTGTTACTCCGCCTGCTCCGTTCTTCATGTATTCTTATTAAAAATGTACAAAAAAACATGAATCCATAGAGAACGGAAGTTTTTGATATTGAAATATTTCCATTGTTTAAAAAAAACATGTATAGAAAAATGGTCTGACAAAGTCAGCGCCCGGTTCAAAATTTATTTTAAATTATTGATAGGACATCCAAAAACGGTAAGTAGAGTCGAACGGACCTTTTCCGTGCTGCAATGCTCCAGGGAATGCTACGGAGTCAGCACTATATATGCTGTATGGTCCGTGCTCGCGGTACACGGCGCGCGCATACAGCGGGATACTGTGTGGCTTGGTTGTCTATAGCAACACAGCATCTATGCTATCATCTACCATCTCACACCCGCGTGTTGTTTTCGTATGTTCGTGCAAGCCTGGGAAAACAGCTGGAGACATTTCAAGACGAGTTCTAAGACACTTGACTACGTACGAAGCACAAGAAGTACATGTTATTTTTGACAGATATTTCAAGCCGTCAATCAAAGACGTGGAGCGACAGATTCGTGGAGAGACCGAAGGGCCAACTTTCCATATTTCAGGTGATAATCAATGTATCAACGATTTCCAAAAAAAGCTAAAATATGGCAATTTTAAAATGTCGTCTGTCGATTTCATTATCAATCATTGGCCAAGCCTAAATCCAAAATTGATAGGTGACAAGACTATATACATTAATAATGAAATGTGTTACAAGTTTGCTGTTGTCGGGGGCGCAATTGTAAATTCTATTGAAGACCGGCTAGACTGTGCAAATCACGAAGAAGCCGACTCAAAAATTATTTTCCACCTGTGCCAAATTCCTAGAAAAGCGAATATTTCAGTGAGATGTAATGATACTGACATTCTGGTATTAATATTGAGTAATATGGAATTTTTAAAGAATGACAAATCCAACATATGGTTGGATATCGGAGTCGGAAAGTGCAGAAGATACGTTAATGCTACTGCCATATACAAGCACAAGGGCATGAGCCCCCTTTTAGCTCGATCACTAGCTGCATTTCACGCCTTTACGGGATGTGATCAAAATCCAGCATTTTATAGAAAAGGAAAAATTCGTCCATTCAAAATTCTTGAAAAATTATTAGAGTTCCAAACGGCTTTTGCTTCACTTGGGACTATCTCCAACGACGAGGCTTTTCGAGTCATTGAAAAGTATGTTTGCCATCTGTACAGTGAACCAAACATCGCTGATGTTAATGAAGCTAGAATGAGGATTTTTCAACGAACATACGATACGAAAGATAAAAATCAGCCTCTGCATGTAAACGTAGCCAGTTACGACGCATGCATATTACCGCCATGCAAATCCGAGCTCCAGCAGCATCTCTTACGCACTAGGTACATAGCGAAGATATGGACCAATGCGCATCTTGCTCAGCCCAGCAACTTGATAGCAACCGACCACGGTTGGATGGAGGAGGACGAACGATTGGTGTTTAAATGGTACGACGGCGATCAAGTACCGTTGTGCACAGATCTTATATTGGATGACGAAACTGTACCGGACAATGCAGATGGTGGGTCTGACAAAATTATATGTATACTCTCTTGAAAAAGATCACGTGATCGTGTCACATCACAATCACATCGCAGATTGACGTGAGAAATTTTTTTCATTTGATGAATTTTCTCACGTGACAAATTTTCTCATGTCAGAAATTTTTGTCATGTGATTAATTTTCTCACGTGACAAATTTTCTCACGTGACAAATTTTCTCACTTGACAAATTTTCTCACGTGATCACCACGTGATCTGCGATGTGATTGTGATGTGATTGTGATGTGACATGATCACGTGATCTTTTTCAAGAGAGTACTTTATGCCCTTCTTCAAAAAAATTGGTGGCCTCAGACTTACTGAAAGGTTTCCTTTCTGTGTGATTCTAGATTTCGATGAAAATGACGATGATATCGAGGAGTCTACGGATTCAGAGAGTGATGATACTTATGAGAGCAGTTCAGAAGACGACGATTGAATTAATATTTTTATTTTGTATTGATGAAGTTTAATAAATAAGCGGGACAAAATTTCGCAAACAAAATAAAAAAATTCAAAAATAAAAATGTTTCTGTCACTGAAAATGACTTTACACAACAATGCACGTATAACAATGTCCGTTCATATTTTTTCCCCACTTTTCAAGGCACAAGAAATGATTTGTACCAGGAAACGGAACAGGCGGGATAACTCGATCAGCCTTAAAAAAAACACACACCTGAAATTCAACCCTTCATTTGCGCAACAATGAAAACGTCCGTTCTTATTTTTTTCTGATAACAAAACATTCAAAATTATCTATGATAAGGAAAACGGAGCGGGCGCGAAAAGTTGAATTCCGAACTGTCACAAAATTTAGATTTTTAACGAACCAAAACCACTCACAGCTCGGAAAATGTCAGTAACTATTTCTATCCTATTGAAATGATCATTCTTGGTAAAAATAACACAAAAACGGACCGGGCGCGATAACTAATTTGATCACTTCCTCTTTACATATATATAGGTGTTTTTCAACCACTTCGCAACCTTGCCTGAGTCAGTACCCCTGAACTTTTCTTCTCAAAACTTCATGAATCAACCGAAAAAAACAAAAAAATTGCGGGCGGGATCAGGCGAAAATCTTGGTAACGGGCTGCCGTACTATAAGTTATCATGCTTACAAGAATCGTGGCGGACGGATAGACAGACAGATGGACAGACAGATGGACAGACAGACGGACGGACAGACAGACAGTGACATGATTTTTTTTTCTCTACGAGCGATATTACTGGTTTTAGAAATGTGCCGATCGAATGCAATATACTCTTCGTTTTGTATTTGCGAAGAGTATAATTATAATAATGTGTAGTAAATAGAAGTAATTGTATACCCCGCTGGGTTCAGTTTCATGCTCCAAACTGCTCCTAAAGTATTAAGAACATCAACAATACCTACTTATATTAGATAAGATAACTGTGACTGATTAAGTATACAAAACAGAATCTTTTATTGAGGTTAACAGTGAATAGAAGTACACGAAACTGTTTCATCGTGGATTGGTAAGGTTCTAATACTGTGGTATGTTCTCCATCAATTAGTCATATTCTATGTACCGTAGAAAGCTAAATTTTTAGGGAAATCTTCATTCTTTTGATTACATCCGTGTTACCTTCAAGAGACAATTTGTTGCATTCCATCGCTAAGCAGATGATATCCACATCCACTATTTGCATAGTCCAGCTGACACACACGAGCATATAACTGAATAATGGAAGCTAAAGTCAAGTCACATATTAATTAGAATAACTTAGTATAATTAGTATAATTTAGAAACCTGTAGACGAATTTTGAATTTAGGGAGTTAAAGTATTCGATATATTATAAAAACTATATTGAAACATTCTTTATAGGATTTTGCAAACAGCAGAAAAAATAACTTTCTATGAGAACTAAAAGAAAAACTCTGCGGAAAAAAAATAATGAAATCTTTGCATTCTCTCGATAACTTGAATTCTGGTTATGATAGCAAATTAAAATCCTAAAATAAATTTGTCTATTTTCTTATTTGAAAATTCTCATTCTAACACTAGCATTCACACAGTCCCCTACAGCCAAGCAGATCAAACTAGTATCTACATAACCTCCTACGGTCATGGTGATTCGGTTAAAAATGAGAATAAAGGCCTAAATTGAGTTTATTTTTCTGTTTTATCTTAAAAAATGTTCATTCTAATGGATTACATTTTCATGAAATCTATCATTCTGTTTCTTGGAAACGCTTAGCCTTTGAAACGTTTTTCGCCCTTATTCTGGAGCTCATCAGAAAGACACAAAGTCACTCATAATCACGTTTCATGCAAAACCAAGACAATTTCTATGAATAAGTATGAAATAATTATATTTGGCATTGACTGATAAAAACAAAACCGTTCAATTCGCCTATCTATTAGCTAACTAGTACTGGAGCCTATAAGTATACTCTATGCATGTTTAAAAGTGAATTATTATTTGTTTGATTATAATTGTATTGAACATATTCTTTATAGTACAAGCAAATTAACAATTTAGGCTAACAAAAATTAATAAAAGGATCATCTCTGGAATTTAAGTAGGTAATAACCTGGAGAATGAGATGATGCATTCATTGCACTCCCAAGTTCCGGGAAAATTCAAAAAAATTAGGAAAAACTCTTTGATTTTCGGTTTCTTTGCTTTAGCGGCCAAAATAATGAAAATAGAGAAAGAAGTTCCCAACAAAAGTTGTAGCTCGTCTTTTTCATCGTCTTTTGTCTTACTTAAGCCGTTTAGAAGAAGATAAATCGAGTTTTCCACTTATAGTTTTCAGCCGCTTCGAAATGCGCGAAAAATGAGAATTCTCCAAGAGTTTCGTACGACCGGGCTCATCGATCGATAATTCTTACTATTCAGAGCCCCTAAAAAAATGAAAATGACATGAAATGTAGAGAAAAGTCTGAGCTTTAATGTGGAGCTCATCATAAGATTCATAAAAAATTTTATCAAAGAGAGAAAGTGTCAGAACATGGCTTAGTGAACTTTGTACAGTTGATCCACAGATTAATTCATATCTTCTCCGGGAGTCGTTAGAATGATATTTCATTTTGCTTGTATATTCTTATATAAGGATATATTAATCCAATTAACATTTTATTGCAATTACTTTTGTTGGAAAAATATGCCTTGCGATCAAAGTAGAGGGTATATTTCTCATCGATAAATCACCTCCAAATTTTGGAGTCCAATTTGCTATATCTTAAGTAATAATAATAGCAGAGTCTTAATTTTTGGACTATAAGTACAATAAAACATATTCTTTCGAATAACTTCAGAGTTTTTTAAATGCGCGCAGTGCTTTTTGAATTTGTCTACATTATTCATACACGTTCAGAAAATGCACAATTATACAGTAAAACATATACAACTTATTTGTTTCTTAATATTCTTCAATGAAATTTTCACGAAATATAGATTAAAGTGCGTGGATTCAAATCCATGCAGTGAAGAAGCACCCATTGTTACGGGAGAAATAGGCAGGATGCGTAAAACTCAAAGATGTGAATAAATCAACTGTATAGAGTTTACTAAGCCATCTTCTAACACTTCTTTCTCTATGATAAAAATTTGTTTGAATTTTGTGATTAGTTCCACATTAAAGCTGAGACTGTTCTGTACATTTTACGTTGTTTTCATTGTTTTTATCGGCTCTGAATAGTAATAATTATCGATCGATATGTCCGGTCGTACGAAACTTCCAGAGAATTCTCATTTTCCGCGCATTTCGGAGCGGCTCAAAATTCAGTGGAAAACTGGATTTATCTTCTAAACGGCTTAAGTAAGACAAAAATTTGTAAAGACCAATTTTGTAGAGAAAGAGACGAGCTACAAATTTTGTTCAAAACTTTTTTCTGTATTTTCATTACTTTAGCCGTTACAGCAAAAAAACCGAAATTAAAAAAGTTTTTACAATTTTTTTTAAATTTTCCCGGAACTTGGAAATGCAAAGAATGTATCATTCCATTCTATAGGTTATTCACTACTTATATCCCAGATATGCTTCTTTTATAAATTTTTGCGAGGTTTTTACAACATTTTGCCTTCATTGCCTGTACTATTATAGGATTTTGCAATCAGCAGAAAAAAATAACTTTCTAAGAGAACTAAAGGAATAACTATGTGTAAAAATAATAATGAAATCTTTGCATTTTTTCGATAACCTGAATTCTAGTTATGCTACCAAATTAAAATCCTAAAATAAATTTATCTATTTTCTTGTTTGATAATTCTCATTCTAACACTAGCATCCGCACAGTCCCCTACTGCCAAGCAGATTAAACCAGTATCTACATAACCCCCTACGGTCATGGTGATTCAGTTAGAAATGAGAATAAAGGCCTAAAATGAGTTTATTTATCTACCTTATCTTTTAAAAATTTTTAAGATAAAGTAGATAAATAAACTCATTTTAGGCCTTTATTCTCATTTTTAACTGAATCGTCACGACCGTAGGGGGTTATGTAGATACCAGTTTTTAGGATTGATTTTAGGATTTTAATTTGCTAGCATAACCAGAATTCAGGTTATCGAAAGAATGCAACAATTTCATTATTATTTTTATACACAGTTTTTCTTTTAGTTTTCATAGAAAGCTATTTTTTCTGATGTTTGCAAAATCCTATAAAGAATATGTTTCAATACAATTATGGGCAAACAAATAATAATTCACTTTTAAAAATTATAAAAACTTTTTTCGAGATTGCTTCATTCGGAAGTTAGTAGGAAGAAATAAATGTATCTTTCTTCCAAATGTTTAGAAAAACAAAATATTTAGAGCTTTTCGTCATGCGACTGAAGCTTCGATGGAATACGTGAGGAAAAAAACTCCAATTCGCGAAAAAACTGTATCTTCCAACTTCCTCTACACACCCCTTAGCCCAGACAAAGAAGCCGGAAAAGTTCTGATACAAAAAAAAATGCCAACTGGGGTTTTCAACGGGAATATGTTACATCTTAGTACGCATAACTATTGTATCTAAAATCCAACAGCTGAAAATTAGTGCGTCTATGTTTAATTAACAAGTTACGGACAACGAGTTTTTAGCCTGCATATCTTTAGGTTTTACGAGAATACATCCGAATGAGAAGTTGCAGTCCATAACGAAAAATGCTATCTGAGATTTTCCTACAGTAACTGTTAGTAGAGGGATTACACATCACAAAACCACAAAAATCAGTTCTGGAGGTTCCGCGCAACCCCCCCAAAAAACCACCCCTTCGGTAAAAAAGACTTGTTTTACTGATAACTCTTTAACCGTTGAAGACAAAAAAAATGCTCATTGTAAAAAAGAAAGCTGGACTAATTTCCTAAAAAAAGTCTCTTGTATCATGTCAATACCATGATTTTCGAGAAAATCGATATCGAAAAAAATTGCAAAATTTGTGTTTTTAATGCGTACGAATTTTCATTTATTTGAAATTTTTTGCGCTCGGCCTATAGAAAAATTGAATTGCTCGAGAACCAAACAAGCTAGGAGAAAAAATCAAAATGGGTTTTATAGGTGATATAAAATACTCTCTTGTGTTTCTATTCTTGATGGCTATTGATATATATTAGTATATAAAAATAACAATATAGTATAGTTACCTCTTGATTTTTTGCGCTTTTTACTCTTCGCAGGCCTATAAAAAATAACTCTTCTTCTTCTTCCTGTGGTACGACAGCCCTATTGAGCCTTGACCTCCCCTAACTTTTGTCTCCAAACCGCCCTATCTCTAGCGGCTACTTGCCAATTCCTCACCCTCATTAATGCCTGGGCGTCCTTGCGAACGTTGTCTTGCCAACGGGTCCTCGGTCGCCCCCGTTTTCTGTTGCCTTCAAAATGCCCTTTTAAGATTTTCTTCGGTATACGCTGTTCATCCATCCTCTCTACATGGCCTGCCCATCTCAGCCGTTGGATTTTAACATATTCTACTATGTTTACCTCTTTATACAGCTGTTTTAGTTCATAGTTGTATCTGATACGCCATAGACCGTTTTCATTTACTGGTCCGTATATTTTCCTCAGTACTTTCCTTTCGAATACGGCTAACATTTCTTCAGTTTTAGTTGTTAACGTCCACGTTTCACAGCCATATGTCACCACCGGTCGTATTAGTGATCTATATGTTAGTGTTTTCGTGTTCTTATTCACTAGTTTAGATTTGAATATGTTGTTCAATGCATATAGTGCTTTATTCCCTTTTATTAGCCTGTGCCGTATTTCTTGGGCCATGTTATTTTTGTTGTTAATTATACTTCCGAGGTATGTGAAATCTTCAACTACCTCTATATTGTCGTCTCCAATCGTCCAGTTTTGTCTATTTCTTCTTCCTGTCTTGTTTTCCATCGCCTTTGTTTTTGTTATATTTAAAAAAAAAGAACTGGCTTTAATATAAATTAGAAATGCATTATCTTCTAGTTCAAGGTAGTAACATCAATGCAGAAAAAGTTAGGAATAAAAATATCAACATTTACAAATTTATCAGCATGATGAAGTTAGCCAAATTTTGGCCAATTTTTTATTGTTTCCTGAAAATAAAAAAGACCCAAACATCTTGAAAATTTAGCTCAAAATTTTTTTTTTGAGTTCATATATCATATATTATTGTTTCTAATCATTTAATAGTTAAAAAAAATTGAATATGCAGCCTTCTTGGATTTTTTTTTGCTAACTTCAACATGCTGGTAAATTTGTAAATGCGAATATTTTTATTCCTAACTTTCTCTGCATCGAACCTTAAACTAAAAGATATTGCCTTTATAATTTATATTAAAGCCAATTATTTTTTTATGGGCCTGTGAATAGTTACATGCACAAAGAATCAAGAGATAACTGTACTATATTGTTATTTTTATATACTAATAAATATCAATAGCCTTCAAAAATGGAAACACAAGAGAGTATTTTATATCCCCTTTGAAACTTATTTTGATTTTTCTTCCTAGCTTGTTTGGTTTTCCAGCAATTCAATTTTTTCTATAAGCCGCGCACAAAGAATTTCAAATAAACGAAAATTCGCGCGCATTAAAATTACAAATTTTGCAATTTGTGTCAATTCGTTTATATTGGGGTCGCCCAATTTTTCAATAAATATGTTTTGAATAATGTTCTCTATGAAACACAGTGTCATCCACCATCGAAGTGGGGAATCCATATATTTTCCCTTTGCCACCATACGAAAAAAAATCGCCAGTCAAAATTTTGTTTAAGGTCATCCAGTTTATCCCTAAACATATTTTACACAACGTTCTCTATGCAACCCCCATAGTCTATCCACCCCCGAAGCGAGGAAACCACATTTTCTATTTTGCCCTTTTTACGGATTCGATCAGGCTTGAAACATCAGTTACATTTCTCGTCACAAACTCTATATCTATATAATCTATGAGGGATATAAGAAGGATTATTTGAGAACTTACATTAGTTGTTCATATCATGCACAAGTAACAAAATAAATAATAGACAAAAGGATATATTTGAAGTCTTAGAGCTTGAATAATGTAACAGAGTTTTAAGTAAATAGTTTAACCTTGACAGAACGTTAGTGTAAATGTATGCATATTATTAGTTGTATTTTGTCATAACCATCTCCCGATGATGGCAACGCGATTGACGAAATGCGCGTCGAGTATTGGTATGTAAGTGTTTTGGTATTTGTGGAAACTACATCATATAAACACATTTTATATCGCTTCGACACATTTCTAAAACAGTAATGTCGCTCGCCGTGAAAAAAGATCATATCATTGTTAGTTATCGAATTCTGAACAACCTTCAAAATGTTCATATGTCCATCTGTTACGTTGTTTTTCGTAAGCACGATAACTTAAAAAAGAGGACCGGGTGATCATATTGAAAGGGTGGTAAGTTAGTGTTAGCTGGAAGAAAATATCTAGTATTCTTGAAAAAAATTAATTAGTAAATGAAAATATTAAAATGCTGAACAGAGTCGCACTTTCATAGTTTCTACACACGTCTCGTCATTACAGCAGGCATCATCAGAAGATCACGAAATAAAAAATAAAAAATCGGTAAAGGTATTTACACAGAACTTCCCTCGTTATTTGTGCATGGCGGTCACTCTAAAAAATGAATAATTACGAAATGACATTGAGAATAATAATCGGAATATAGTTATTGCAATTATTACAAATAGAGGAGCGAATTCGAGACTCTATCGTGCCGTTTTTTTTTTCTGGCGTAGAACCAGGTCAAACATGGTAGGTTTTGTTAACCATGTCACTGGGCATATGAAATCGTATTTCACGACATTTTTTCGTGGTCTGGACCTTTTTAAATTAAAAAAAAGGAAAAATATTGCATTTTAAATAAAATGTGTTTTTTTTTGTTTCCACCGTCATATCTTCAAAACTAATGTTGCTATCGACGTTGTTTTTTTTTTTCAATTAAAGTACACACAATAGCGCTTTTAACTGTACTAATGGTTTTTACACAGTTCGCAATTTAATTTATTTAAAAATTAGGAAAACTAGATATTTGAATTTTACGTATTACAATTTTCACCAATCGATAAACTTTTTTATTTTTGAAAATTTTTATACACATACAGTGAAGCAAATGTAGCCCAAACATTAGAAAAGTTTTTGATATAATTATTTTTTTCCCAATGTGGATCGTTTGGCAACAGCGATTTTTTTTAAAGCGCGCTAAATTAGTCATATGTATTATTGTACAGCGCGTATGGAAGGTAGGATAAGATGCGTCTAACTAATAGACTATTCAAATTTATTGACCCCTCACCTTAACCGCGAATATCTCAAAAACGGAGGAACGGAAAAAATTAAAAAAATTATGTGTCTATTGTAAATCATTCACTGAAATTTGAATAATGTACATTGGACAGTTTTAAAGTGCTGCTAAGTTATATTGAAAAATGTCCCACTTTTTAAGGAAATTTTGACAATACCAGTTTTAAATCCATTATATATTTGAAAATATGCCTACTATATAAATAATCTTTTAGATGCCGATAAGGCGTGGTATTTTTTGTACGAGGAAATTTTTTCATAATTTTTTATTCTAAAATTTTGCAGTTATTCTAAAAAACACATCATGTTTATTCGGTTATTTATCAAGGTATTTACAAAAATTTTGATAAAATGGTTAATTATATAAAATGTAAGCATTTTCAGAAAAAAGAATTGGTATATATCAAATATTAATTTAGTTATCAAGTGCAATAGAAAATATTATTGCCCGGGTTCTGCAATATTATCTAGTGCACTTGATAACTAAATTAATATTTGATATATACCAATTCTTTTTTCTGAAAATCCTTACCTTTTATATGATTAACTAGTTTATTAAAAATCTTTTAAATACCTTGATAAATAGCCGAATAAACATTAAGTCACGTTTTTGACAATAACTGCCAAATTTTACAATAAAAAATGATGAAAGAATTTCTTCGTACAAAAAATGCCGCGCTTTATCGGTATCTAAAATATTATTCATATAGTAGGCATATTTTTCAAGATATAATGAATTTAAAACTGGTATGGTCAAAATTTCCTTAAAAAGTAGGGTATTTTTCAATATAACTTAGCAGAACCTCAAAACCGTCCAATGTACATTATTCAAACTTCGGTGAATAATTTACAATAGACACATAATGAACACATATTTTCTCAAATTTTCTCTGGTCCGCCATTTTTGATATTTCGCGGTACAAATGAGGGGTTAATACATTTGAATCGTATATTAGTAGTTTGCGGGATTTAGAGTATACGTATAAATAGTTTTAAATAAATGCGATGCTGTAGAATATTCGCAATTTATTTTTCTTAAATAATGGAGTGCATTATTTGTAAGAAAATTGCGCGGGATGATGACAAATATGTGGTACCAAGACCTAGGATACAAGGTTTGTTGTAACTATAATATCTAGTGCTGAAAAAAGGCGACAGCGCGGAAATATTGTGTCAGAAAAGATATTTTAAATGACGAAATTGAATTAAAATATCATATAGACTGTCGTATAGGTAGACAAGTTTTGAAAACATGAACGTTTTTTGCAATCATACAGTGCCGCCGCGCCGCGCCGATTTGCAACAGATGCTGCACAGTACTTAATCGAATACGAAATATTAATAATAGATGGAGGATTTAAATTAACAGAAAAAGTAGTTTCACTACATAAACGTCATTCAGAAATGACCAAAAATCTATTTAGCAAACAGCAAGATATACCAGGATGATTTTGCATGCAATGTACGAAACTAAATTTAGCAAACAAACATTGGTGAAATTAATTGATATAGATGTATTAATTTTACTTACTCTCATTTTTTCACTAGCAGACAATTTTTGTAAATATAGAAGGTAGTGCAAAGTTTATGAACTACAGTTTGTTCTTGTCTTCATTGTTTTACTGGTTGCGACACCACTAATGGTTTTTTTAAATATTTAAAAAATCTGCGTTTGATGTTGTTTAAGAATATTGTGGCTTTTAAAAAATTATCGGAATTGCCATTGCTGTCTAAAGACAAAGCTTTAAAAATCTTTACAAAATTGATTCTAGTACTGCACAAAAACAAAAGTAAACAAATTCAGATATTAAACGACCTAAGGATCAAATTAGCAACAACAACAAACGGAGCTTCCTTCAACTGAAGGCACCTTTTACCACCCATTCTTAAGGTAAACATATATATTTAAATCATAGATTTCCTATCTAATACATTTAGTTAACTATTGCAGGTTTATGCTTCAACTTAGAATATCGTACAGAAGCAATATGCCAACTACACTTATAAATGCCCATGGTTCAGGACGGAATTTAAGTGACGATGTTTGGACAATATTTTCATTAAGTATTTACTGTTCAGATAAAAATTGTGAAAATCGAAAATATGATTGTGTTAAAGAAGGCCTAAAATGTTGTAACGAGTGTAAATGCCGTACTTGAAATACTGTTATTTAAAGGTTTCGATGAATGTACAGACGAACTAGAATGCTTTTAACGCAGGGCCTACGTAACTAAATACTCATTTTTTAATAGAAAAATAGTTGCAAAAAAAATAAAGTTGTTTTATTCCTGCGTCTTGGTTTAATTCAATCAAAAATGTGTAATAACCTACTTATTAGGTGGGTACTTACTTTATAACAATGATTTATATTTACCTGCTTTTAAATATTTTTTACCTTAAAACAACAAAAGGTAGGTGCGTACCTATTTTGGAGCTGTTAATAAAAGCCCGATTAGTACACATGAATCCAACAACCGTAGTCCGCAGGCGGTAAGCAGTATAATGAGAGCCGGGCGTGCAAGAATATGATTTAGCCCGTTTTAAAAAAATCGCTGACTACATACTATAACCTGCACATCAAAAATTATGATTCTAAAAACTTTTTTCATATATTGGCTTCAATTTGTTCACAGCATGTATATATATATTTTCATAAATAAAAATTTTTCTCGATTGCTGAAAAATACATTCACGAAAATAACAACTTTAAGTTTGCTATTATTTTAACAATTAAAAAAAATATATTTTACAATCGCGTTGTACATAGTTAGAAGCGCTATTGTGTCTACTTCAATTTAAAAAAAAAAATCAGTTCCATAGCACAATTATTTTTAAAGATATAACGATGGGGACGTTAAAAAACATGTTTCATGGAAAATTCATTTTTTTACAGTTTTTTCGAAATAAAAAAGTTCCAGACCACCAGAAAATGTCGTGAAAAGTGGTTTCATGTACACGATCACCTAATTAAAGAATCGCACCAAGTCTGATTTGGTTCTACGCCAGTTTTTTTTTTCTCGGAAACTAAGCGTCTTTGCTTCCCAATTTTACTCGTCTAAAAGAAAACTTGATAAGTTTTGGTCAAAAAAATATACAGAGTGCTCATCCAACAGCAAAAGTTCAATACTAAATAACAAGTGCCACATATGGAAGGCTTGCGCAAATACCTTTACAAATGTCCACCATGAATTATTTCTTGGGATGACCACCCTGTACATTTTTCAATAAAAGTATAATAGATGCATATGCCAGATATTATTGCCATCTGTCACATTTTCAATCCCACATTTACATAATGAAGTTGAAGTGTAGTGGTGGTTTAAATTTTAATTTTTTTGAGCAAACAAATTTTTTTTCCATATTTATTCCGTTTAGACGGTCCACCCTGTATATCTTCCAGTGAAATTTTACCATTTCTTCGCAGACAGTGGGGTCAATTACCTACCAAATTTGATTGCTCTCCGGCAAGTAGTTTTTTAGTTAATGCACCAACAGACAGACAGACGGACGGACCGACGGACGGACGGACAGACGGACGGACGGACGGACGGACGGACGGACGGACAGACAGCCAGATAGACAGACAGACTGACTGACGGAATTGAAAAACCTATATTTTCGTAATCTACGTGATCTGAAACGTCAGAATCCGAAAAAATCTCGGAGGGTAATTTTTTCTCGAATACAATACTTCCCTTCGGTATGCGAGGGAAGTAAAAATACAGCCTACTTATAACTTAATATACCGGGTGTAACAGGATCATGGTATACCCCCCTTTTCTCCTTTAGTTTTGAAGATCATTGATTGAAATTTACAATATAGTACATACATAAAAGCGGCACTTTTTGAAATACTACTGATTTTTTTTCAATTCAGGTTTCCCCGGAAGTGACACTAACTTTCGATTATTCAATGGAACACCCTATATATTATTATTATTCTGCATAATTTTCTGAATCCAACGATACCAAATAAGTGACATTTCAAACATTTTTTATATAATATAATTTTTAGTTTGCCATTTAAGTGTGCCACGACGGTTCCGATTTATTCCAAATGACCCCTGTAATGCTACAAAAATCGAAATTCCGTTAAAAACACTAAATTACGTGATTTATAAGCAAACAAAATTCACCAAAATTGTTTTTGGGGCAAAACTCAATTTTTTTTAATGGAACCACATCGGTACCGTGGTACCATTTATGAGTACTATTAATAAGGAATTTATTCATATGTCGTATTAAAATGTGCGATAAATACAAACAAAATTACAGCTAAAAGAAAATAAGAAAATACAATTTTGTTCTAATTAAATGTTAAGAAGTAACTAAGGTGGCTTTGAAAACAATGAAATATTTAGCTTGTCAAACATTTGTTGGTTTAATGGTGCTTTTGTTGTGTCTTTACAAATTGTTTAAAATTCTTGTTAATTGTGCTCAAAATGCTGCACATTTATACAAGAGATGAAAAAGTGGGCATGTTAATTATTTATGGGGAAAGTAAAAAAATGCAATTGCAGCTATGGACCTTTATGGCCGACAATATCCTGATAGACAATGTCCAGCGAAAAATTATTTTAAACGTGTTGAAAATTAATTCCGAAGAGAGCCCAACAATGACCCCGAAGAAAACTTCATTATTGATGAAGAAACGGAAATTAATGTTTTGGCTCAAATACAAGTTGTTAAGACTGTTTCTTTACGGCAAGTTGGATTTGAATTGAACATCAGTCACCAAACAGTAAGCCGAACTTTGCACAAATAACACTATAAATCTTTTAAATACCAATTGCACCAGCATTTGTACGAAAGTGATTACGAACGCAGGATGGAATATTGCAATTGGATTTTGTATAATAACGTGCAGCCAAACAATGATTTTTTGGGACTGATTTTATTTTCCGACGAGTCAAGGTTTACAAATTTGGGATTATTTAACCGACAAAATATAAAATACTGGTCACAAGAAAATCAAAATTTATTACGGGAGGGTAAGTTTCAAGTGCGGTTCGGTTTCAATGTTTGGCTTGGAATAATCGGTAGTAGAATCATTGGTCCAATAATATTTGAAGGACCTCTGACTGATGTCAGATATTTGAGATTACTGGAAAATCAAATTAGGACATTTTAGATGAGTTACCTTTAGATTTAGGACAGGGAATGTATTTCCAACAAGATGGCGCTCCGCCCCGTAATTCAACTGATTACCTTCAACGGAGATTCGGAGGAAACGTAATTTCGACGAATGGTCCTGTAAGGAATATTGTCTATGCAACCGCCGTTACAACCCGTGAAAACCTGGAGCTACGAGTAAGACGAGCAATGAATAACATAACGGTCCAGCAATTGGCGAACGTTTTTCGAGAAACAGCTATGTGAGTTCAGAAGTGCATTGACGTTAATGGACAGTAGTGTTAATTTTTTATATTCCAAAACCACCTTCTGTGTAACAAGGTAATTAGAATAAAATTGTATTTTCTTATAGCTGTTATTTTGTTTGTATTTATCGCACATTTTAATATATATGAAAAAATTCCTTATTAATAGTATTAATAAATGGTGCCACAGTACCGATATGGCTCCATTTGAAAAAAAATGAATTTTGCCCCAAAAACAATTTTGGTGAATTTTGTTTGCTCATAAAACACGTAATTTAGTGTTTTTAACAGGATTTCGATTTTTGTAGCATTACACGGGTCATTTAGAATAAATCGGAACCGTCATGGCATACTTAAATGGAAAAACCGCTGTCTAAGGAATCACTACTTCCACATTCAGATTATTCGTCCAAGTCACTTTAAAGGAAACATCTTGACTATATTTGCACTCTAGTATGTGGAAATTATTGGTCATAGAATTTTAATAATATTTGGGGTAGATGTCATAGAAAAGTTTGAGGAGTTGGTTTCTACCATATACGTTAAAAATAAAGTTTCTAGTTTACCGTACTTATTTTCCACTATTTACAACCTACCACCTCAATGGAGTCATCTCAATCAGATGTCACTACAATACATACGTGTACTAACTTTCAAGTGAATATCTCAATTTGATGTTATCAATCCCATTAATAATGAAGCGGAGATGGTAGAGTTTGAAAAATATTAGAAAGAAATCTGAGGCCTTGGTTTCTAGTATATACACCGAATCCCAAATTTCTGTAGTCTTACCAGCTTGCATTACTTATTTTCCCCTATTTGCCCCTATTTAACCCCCAGCCCTTCAACGGCATCATCTCAAATTATGATCTAGTTTCAGACGTCGTTATAATACATACGTGTACCAAATTTCAAATGAATATCTCAAAAAAATATTATAAAAAAATCTGAGGCCTTAACTTCTAGTACATACACCGAATTTCAAGTTTCTGTACTCTTACAAGCTTGCTTTACTTATTTCTCCCTATTTACCCCTATTTAACCCCCAACCCTTCACCGGATTTCCTCAAAAAACAATCCAGTTCCAGATCTCGTTATAATATATACGTGTACAAAATTTCAGGTCAATATCTTAAACCGTTCCGGAGAAAGCGTGCGGACAAAAAAAAAAGTTACAGACAGACCGACAGACAGACAGAAAAATTTTTTTTTTCGCTCAAATTTAAAATCTCGACGTTTCATGACATTCTAAACCTATTTCACGAATAAAAAATTTTGAAAATTTTTTTGCGATTACTATACTTCCAATCCACTACGTGGATGTGGAAGTAAAATAAAAATTATATTATAAAAACAATTGATGTTTGAAATGTCACTTATTTGTCTAAATATTATTTGTGGCATTATCTTAATTTTTTTCCCTTCTTCAATTCTTTGGGACTTCCTGCCACATGTATGTTTTCTTTTTAAGCGGTGCTCGGGGAATCTACAAAATATCACAATTAACCAGTATGTTACTGGTAAATAACCTCTACGCCTGTGACTTTTACGTCAGAGGATCATTTAAAGGTTGCTTTTTTTTAAATAAACAACACAAATAAGTATAAAAACTTGAAATTAAATATTTCGCCGACGTTTTGGAAATCTATCTGTTTCCTTGAAAAAACTCACTTATTTGGCATCGTTGGATTCAGAAAATTATGCAGAATTCAAAAATGCAATAATATATAGGGTGTTCCATTTAAATATCGAAAGTGTCGGCGGAAAACCTTTTAATTTTTAGCAATGGTGCCATTGACCTCGACATTTAAATTGGAGTTCTCGCGCAGTTGCCATAATGTGACAATCAGACGGAGAAGTTAACGTTAGAAAGAGAGGCCAATAGTGAAAAATGGACAACACTGTCCTGATAGAACGACCGAACTCAGCTGACTATCAGTAGCCAAGGTCACTAAAAAGACAGGTTGCTTTGTAATGTATGTCACATGAAGTATTTCTATGTTTATATGTAAGGTATCTATTCGATTAGGATAGAATTATACATTGAAAGAATAATTTGGAACTTTTTTCCATAAAATGAGGAAAAAACAGCCACACGCAGCTGCCATCAAGGTCTTCTATACGTGACGTAGCACTTGCCGATTTTAGTGAGCTAATCTATCTTTTAGTAAGCTTGGTCAAATTCGTTTAATGCATAACCGACAAATCCCGAAACCGTCTCCGCTGGATGTCGCGTCTGTTTAAATTGGAGTACACAACTGTCTTCGTCTATTTCGTCTTCTCTGTCTGACTGTCCTATCTTGTTAGTTCTCCCGGTATGGTCGTATAGTAAAATATTCACTGTTGTATTTTGCATAGAATTATCAGAATTTGTCTATATCTGGAGGGGCGAAAAGATTACTTAAAATAGTATGCAAGGTTAAAATATAAGGAACATAGAATTTCTGATAAGTATAGTAAATATTTGAATAATTCAGTAATATCGTAAGAATAGAGACACCATTGTTATGATTACAACGAATAATAGTTATTATGGCGATACAGAAATGTACAGCAATTTACTTCCAGATAGTGAAATATCGCTATTGTATCTAAGAAAGAAAATCTATAAATAGTCAATAAATATTTAAAACATATAAATATGTATATAGATCCGAAAACGATTATCGATTCGACGTAAAGTTCATGTATTTTTTAATATTAACTTGCGCTTCCAGAAACAATACATGTAAAAGTTTTTCCTTGAATTAAATAAATAATAAAAATGTATACTTAATCATTTTTACTTCACATTATCTTCAATTTATTTTAAATCAAAACTATGTTTTGAATTGCGATCTAAACCAAGTATCTTATTTTTTTTTTTTAATTATTTTGTTATTGACAAAGTAGATATTTAATTCTAATCGATAGTTATTATATATCTACCGAAGGTTCATTTCTAGTAAATATCGGTGGCAAAGAAAACATTTTCATATTGTGTGTTACGAGTTTACGCCCCCTAGGAGTTGATGTTGATAGCTCATGAGTATTAGCCGAAATTAAGTAGCAATGTTGATATAAAACTGCAGTACTATCAAAGTCTGTAGTGTGCGCCATCACTGAGATACTGGTAGTACGTTCTCTAGAAGCTAGAAACTTATAGAAGAGCATCGAGATTTCAGAATTGTTCTAGATTGCCGCACACGAAGGTAATAGACTTTGCTAGATGGTTTTAGGAGGAAATTTGTAGGGAATATAAGCCGATGTAAACACGCGAGAAAGGAGTATGTATACTAGTTAATTAAAGTATTGTGAAGTTTTCAGTAAGTTATTTAATAAGGTGTGTTAGTGTTTATCTCTTGTTATAATTCTTTAACCCACGGATTTTTAAGGGTGGTGTCCTAAGGGGTGAAAACACGTGGCATGTGTTAATTATCGAATTTTGAATAGCTTTTTCTCTAAGAAAACGTCGCGGACGGACAGCAAGACAGACGGGCCTTTGGAAGTTATTATATTAAAAGAAAAAAGTAGATTTTTATTGAAAGAACCAAATAGGTCCCAAGAGCACAGTTTCTATTTTTGAACGTTGGTTTACCAGGAATCAACAATAATTCTTACGTTTTATTATAATTTACGAACACCGTTGGATGCAAAAAGTTAGTAACTTTTCGAGTTTCGGTTAGACGTAGCCTAATTTCGGCGAGGAAGCGAGATATTTGCGAATAACTGACTTCTGCGACCTTTGACTTTGAATAACTGAAAACACAAGCGCGATATAGTTAGAGAGTGCAGTTGACCCTTGAGTATTCGTTATGGTCGAAACGCGGTTTTTCGGAAAGCTGTTGACCTCCTTTACAATTTCGATCAAAGGATCAAGAGACTGCCGTGGGCCGTAAGAGAGCTACAGCGCGTCAGATTATTACATTTAATTAAAATTTAGGAAGTGTGCGAGGCGCAGAAAATGGTCACACATCATTTTTGGGGACCTACAAACCAAGGAAAACTAGTTTTCTCCCAATTTGGTTCGGCCGGGATTTCTTAGCAGAAATATCGTAAAAAATTAAATAAACTGAAAAAGAAAAAGAAAATATTGGAATATTCGGACAACCACAGTTTCCACGGAGCCTGTCAAGCATCCACAAGCTATTTGCTCGAGCAAAGTATGTGGTGCAGGAGGCTGTGTTGTGGGGATCGGCATCAATGTATTTTTTGTTTCGTTCCAACGCCATTGTAGGGGATTTCAAATGTTTCCTTGCCACTACTAAACTGCCCATGTAATTTTGTGGCGTCAGCTGTTGGAGGTAATTGCGACAAAGTAAATAATTTGTACTTCTTGACAGTCTTTTGAATGACACATGGAGGCCAAACGCATTTTTGATTAAAAATAATCAGTAGCAGAACGTAGAAATAGAGAAACATATAAGTAACACAAACTGTTCAGAGCCGAAAAAATTTTAATAACTGAGAAAATATTTAAAAGTTGTGTGTTATTTAGTTACTTTCTTTTCCAACAACAAATTAATTGTACAACTTGTTTATCCTTATCCTATAACCTTAAAATTGCATTCTACTCAATAAGAATAACATTTTTTCATTGATAATTGCAACCATAGCGTGTATAAGCAAAATCGATAAAAATCAACAAAAAATAGCCAACTTTGAATGGCAACATCTCAGTCAAATTTCATCGTAGAACCTTTCTAACGATTAAAATCCCTAACTACTTTATTTTCTCCGAAGCAATCCCTATACCTATCTCTTCTCAGAAAAAAGTTATAAGAGAATTCTCATACTCCTAAATTGAATTTTATTGAATTTTTAAGTTTTGACATCATATTCAGTACCAGCTACTCTTGAAATATCTAACTACCGATTTTAAAATCTTGATATTTCTAGTATGGTACCGCCATCGAGCTATACTCAACAGTTCGCAAAAATTCAAAAAAAATCCCTTAAGCCATTACAGACTAATGGTTGAACGAACTTAACAAAACATTCACACGGCTCGAATTGGGAATCTCCTCCTTTTCAAAATTATGCCCTTTAAAAACTCTGAATTGTAAACTAGTAAAATTCCTTGTACATGAATCATCCTTAAAACTCAGTTTGGCCATCGATGTAACCACGTTAATCAAATCATAAAGATGATACCTAGGTTTAATTTTACAATTAATTAATACCAACCTCTCACAATGGATTTAAGTGATAGATAACTTCCGTATTTTTTATGACTCGATTTGACTTACAGGCTTTTGAATAACAGATATAAGTAACGTTTATTTCCATGTGATAATACTAAAACATTGGAATCTAATCCTCTATATTTTAGAAAACTTTCATGAAAACACAAGTTTGGTTTCGGTTTTGATCCACTTCGAAAACTATTAATGCCGTTATAGTGCAGTAAAAAAAGACCAAATATACGATGAGATGCATAGTCTTGTAACGGCAATATTATGTGTTCATACCTTCAATCTGAGTTTTGAACTTCCAAAGCCCATTGCGTTTTTTTATGCACAATTATTTTGTTTTTTGAACGGCGGTTTTTGAGGTAAAAAGCTGAATATCTCTATGCCCACAAACAATCTACGATTCGATTTTTGACTTTGCAATTGTTTCTTAGGAGTTATTGTAAACATTTTAACTTGAAACTTGGCTTGATAGTTTAACACCACAAGAGGTATACTGTTCTAAAGTTTCATTAGAATATGTGCATTATTGTTCAAGTTATCATCAATTGTTTCAAAATCGCCCTCCTAAAATGTCTGCATGTTTTACGACTTGGCATATTGATCAAAAAGTTTCTGACAAATCTAGATCTCTTCGCAATTTCATTTTGAATAATTTGTGTCTCTTTCTATTTTGCGATACGGGTTAACAACCAGAGATATTTAAGAAAAACTGCAAAGAAACAGGATTGTGAACATTCTTTTGTTTAAACAAAAGCTTTCCGCCATACGGATTTAATACAAAACTTTTTACTACACTTCTTGAAATGTTCTCAACAAGTTTCAGCAAAAAAATTGCTATAGTAGGACAATTACCTAGAAATTTTAGTTATACCCCACTAAAAAGGTATATTTTCTGAAAGGTTGAAGCCTATCGTAACTCTTGACATCCATGAGCGCTAAAATGAAAAACTAACGCTTTTTAGCCAGTTTATTCCATTTTGTACGTTATGTACGTACTCAAATGACCCAAAACCAACGCAGATTTGTTGGGATTTTAATTACGAAGGATTTTGGTTTTTAGTTGTCCCGATCGGACTTCTAGAACCGGAGATATTGACTGACTCTCAATGCACCACCACCAAAGTAACTGATCAGCTAATTAGGAGAAACGGTCAGGTTTTGAAATAAGACTATGGCAGTCAGAAACGTTAAATGGTTGGTCAGCAATTTCATATCTGTCACAATCAAACAATCGTACTATCGTACCTAGTTTACAAAAAGCCAAAAGTAGAAATTGTTCATAACAGTGGGCTGAAATTTAATATTTGTCTTTCACACTTCAAAATAAATCGTGCAAACGTTGGTAAATATTTTGCAAAATATCAGTTATAACCTAAGATTTTCTACAAATTATCAGTTGACATGAAACAGCTGATTACGTCAACTACAGTTTACAATCATATCCTAACCTAACATTAAGCTGATTTACTTTATTCTAAGTCAATTTGCAAGTAATCTTATGTTGAAAATGAATAGTAGATAGAGGAATCTGGTTGTTGTAATGGAAGCAGGTAACTGCATACTTGCATAGTCATATATTAGATCCGGAATCTTCTCATGAAGAAATAATTGTGTTTTAAAAATGTATATGCATATGTAAAAATAAAAAATTAAATTTTACAAACTGTGCTACTTTCTGCTGCTGCTAGATTAGTGGTGTATTTAATCATATGTTATTTTTACAGTTAGCACATTTGAGAATTCCATAATTTTGTACTATGCTAATGTTTATAAATAATTTTTGAGGTTAGATTTTCATACACTATACAACATATTTATCAGTCCACCATCACAAGTTTAAGGTTGCACACCAGATGAAATCCATCATAAATAAAAGGACAAATTTTGATGCATCTGGTTGATACACCAGACAATAAAAGAACAACATTGGTGCATGGTAGTACCTGATAGACTCAAAATTGAAATAAAGAAAACGCCCATATAAAAGCCAGTTAAGTCAGACGTCTGCCGTGCCAGTTCGGCTACGATAGTCTGGCCGCCCACTTAACGTAACCTAAATATATTTTTCTACGACTAAGCAGAAATTTCATACGAAACCTAATGGTTCAAAATGCGTTGTAATGTTTAAACTTTTGAATAAATATATTAGTTTAAGATTTGAGCACTTACTAAAAAGGCCCATGGTAAAAGTTTCGAGTTATTTAGTGAAACTTCCACCACTAAGAAAATTTCTCATTTCACTTTCGTTGCCTGCCATGCTCCAAGGAACAGGATTAATAATTGTCTTTAGTTGATACGAATGTGTAAGAGAATTGTACGCTGGTTCTTGTAGCAATAAATACTTTTAGGATAGCCACTGATTTAATTTCCACTTTAATTCAATGTCAGTTTGACACTTTACCCTTGTAATGTTTATAAACACTGTATTTTACGAGAGACAAAGCACTATTGTCCACAAAGAAGCTTTTGTGTTTCTAACATTTAAATAAATAAACAAATAAATACCTGACATATTCGCCGGCAGCACTACAGGCTTTCCCATCTCACCAGCCAAATTCTGTGGGGGTGCCAAGAACCCACTTTCCTCATCTTTCTTGGGTCGAGGAGGCGCTTCTTTAAACGTTAACACTCTCTCAGGCAAATCCACAACGTCATTTACAGCCCGCTCTTTTATATCACTACTTTCCAGAGGCAGAGCTATCCTATTCTGTGTACTCCCGTCGTCGGTATATAACAGAAACGCTATCGTAAACCACGCGGTTCCGACGATGACCACCAGTTTTAACAAGAGGGACCTTTTACGCCAAAGTACCCCCATTTTTTTTTATTTCTCGGTAGATCTAAAACTAAGTGAACCGACACGTACACTCGACGCTCACCGAATGATGTATAACTCTTATCTATACTTTCGAATCAACATTTTGATAACACTTACTTTAGATAACGTATTTGATATCACAATGGTTTAAACATTAAATATTTTCAAGCATTGTAGGTGACGCGATATGGTTTGCTCTGTATTGCTGTTGATATGCAGAAAGGTAGTTTCCTTGGGTTTTCTTGGATATGTACATGCCTGAAACAAAATAATCTGATAAGATTCTGATAAAACCATAGAAATAGTACAATAATATAAAGAATTATAAAAGTATAGTTACATTAAAACTCCATCATCATAATATTATGTCATATTGTGAAAGATGAAGTGACAGTGAGTTTGGCAAAACGGCAAAAATAGGTTATTAACTCATAGGCGAGTCTGCTTGGGATTTTTCCCAAAAATTGTCTATACCATTTGAGTTAGCAACGGATTCTTATAGGAAAAATTTCGCTGAACAAGATTTTCTTATGAAACATTTTTCTAAACCGCGAGCTTCATGGTCAAATAATTGTTTAAACAAAATTATTTCCGTTTTTATTTAATAAAATGAAAACAGTTTGACGGATCCGAAAAAATTTCACTTCAATCGAAAGATATTTTCAATACGCGTCGTTTGGCGCCAGGCACAACTTATTTTGTTAAACCGTTCATCTGTTATAGCCAAATAAATTGCTTAATTAACAAATTGATTACTCCGAAACTAATGAGGTCAGAACATTGTTTTTTTTTTCAAAAAACATGTCTTTTATACCAAAGAATATACCATTTTTTTTTGGCCCGATATCTTTAATACTCTTTCATTGTTTAAACAATTGGCATAAATTGGCAATTATCAAATAACTTTTTTTTCGAAAGTTTGATCGACTTCAAACCAACTTTAAACGATAAATATTGCTGTCGGGCATAACCTCCATAGAAGTCTGCACGAATGCTTTTTGCTTTTGTTTATTTAAAGTTTAAATTAATTTTGCAAACAAACAAACGGAATATCTCGGCTCTGGGTAAGCGTATCGAAATGAAGTTTTGTGCATATGAAAGTGTTTGGAAAAAGGAAAATTTTGAGACCAGAAAGAACTTGATCGGATAAACGGAACAGGAAATAAAAGTGATATTGCGTGAGAGGCTCTAATTTGTTTATTTTAGACACGAGGTTTGGTGCAAATGAAAGCTAACAAGTTTTTCCATCAACCACAAAAAGTTCTACAAAAAATCTTCAATCCTTGAAGACGTATACGCGTTTTTGACCCTTAAAAAAACCTTTCCCGTAACGTGAAAATAGTAAGATATAACGGGCAATGGGGTGGCGGGTTCGATCCTCGGCGTGGGCAATTTTTTTTTCATCAAATTTGCTATTTTTTCATGTAGCCAAGTATTTTTAATGATAATAAATGTTTCTACTTTCTGGGAAATTTTTAAAAGCGTCGTAAATAATTTTTTTTTGCAATTTTCATCAAATAGGTAAATGGCTATCTTGCAACAAACATATGATTGTTCTTGTCCAACGAGGGTTTATCGGAAGTTTTTGTTTTCTTTTACTACCTTTTGCGAAAGATAAGGCTTGTTTTACTTTATTTGAGGGGGGTGCCTGTCGAAAAAGGACCAAAAATCATCACTCTCGACCTCCTACTTTTGGACTGTAATTGGAGGACAATTTTGACAGTTGTCACTGGAGCATGTTCCACATGTTGCATTACAAAAAAGTTAATCTTTTCACCAACCAGAGCTTGCGCCGTATTCTTTTTTGCAAATACAAAACATCATTTTGAGAAGTTCTTCCAGTGCAGGCATATTTAGCATTTTGATATGATTGGTTGTAAAGACTCTTCATGATTAATCCATCCCCATCAGCTGAACGAATATTTTTATTCCCAAGTCACATCTGGGTTTGTAAATAAACCGTCCTAATGTGATAATTCAGAGTATCAACAAGATATTACAGTTCTACAGCAGTTTTTAGTGGTAGTCTTTAAAGGACTCAGCGCATGTACTCGAGAAAAGCTGATAAGTCTTTGACACGGCTTAATTTTCTTAACTGTATATGTACAGTAATATTGTGCAGTACTTACCGCCTTCTATTTCTTCCAAGTGTGAAGTACCGTTATAAAATATCTTTATCTGATGTCTTCCTATAAGATCGAAAAAATGAGTTTTTCCTTTTATTGAAGAACGCATGGATTTCAAGGACTACAAGACCTTGAAATGCGATAATTTCTTTAGGGAAAATAAACCGAATCATTGAATTTAACTTACTTTAATGATTTACACAAAATACACAAACAAAGCAGAGCAATTTGACATCAGGGCGGTGAGTAAACTTTACAAAAACTTTCGTGAGAATAATCATATAAACGAATCATTAGTCCATCTGACATAGAACAAAATACAAAGCAAACTGTACGCAATAAGAATCCTTATACGGCAAATAATTAAACTAAACTAAACACGATCTGGCCAGAGCGGTAAAACAAAGAATTTTTAAGATAACATAATTAAGACAAACAAAATGAAAATATTACTAACTGTATGTAAAGTTAATAACAGAAAAATGGCACGACAATTAATATTTTCGATATAGACTGGTTCGGTAGTCGTACATTAGGTTTTCATGCCCAAAACACACGGGAGATGTCTAAAAACAGGGCTATATAGTTACCCAAACATAACGTTCACGTGATATTATTCACGCAATATTATAGTCTTCTCATGGGGTAAGAGAAGTCTTTACCGGACGGTAACACTGGATACAACAAAGAATATTACTGGCCAAACGTGGAATGAGGTGTTGAAAGCCGTCAATAATTCTTCATTTTCGCAATCGGCTTCCAAACAGTAACATTAGCATCACGAGAGGCATACATAATATAAAAGTCTGTACTTACAGCTAATTCGACGAAAACATTGCCCTAATATAGTTATGGGCAATGGAGCACAATAACACAGAACATATAAACTATAATAACTGCTTTAGTGATTCTACTCGCAGTTATTCATCACTATATACAGATATTTACAAATATATGGCGGCTTTTAATTCTTACGGCCATACACGGCCACCAGCCTCTACGCCATCTTTTCGGCGTCCCTCTTACCGACTTGGCGTAGGAATATATATGCCCGCTTGCTACTGGCTAAACCTGGTCTACAAGCTATTACGCTATTGGTCAAGCATTTGTCATGACTAGCTGATAAAATTTAAACGCGTATAATTTAAATTTAAATATTAAATAGAATAGTCGTTAGTGTTCTTACAAAAGGTGACCGTTACAACCTGTAAAGTTGACCTTCCTTGAACCCTTCGTCTTTGAGATTTTTGAGTTTAAAGGGCTCGGAGAAGGTGGCCCTCGCACTCAAACGCGAACTAAAAATGGTGATATCTTAATCAATTTTCATCCTAGAGAAATAAAAAAAAGATTTATTTGCAAAAAAACCTGAATTGTCGTACTCTTGTTTACGTATCTTCTACAGTTTTTGAGTTATTGTGAAAAAAAGAAAATTTTTTCAAAAATTTCAAATATCGTTTCAAAATTGAATCAAACTTTTTTCTAGACCGTTCAAACTTCTAGAATATATTGTTAATACCAAAATAAGGTAAACTGTAAATGGATGTTTAATTTCAATTCTTGCGGTTAAGCTATTGGCTTCATTGCTGATTTCTTTCTCCGAGAAAACGAGAGAGAATCATTTTATTTTTATAACTCCGTAAGTTTTTATGCTATCCACTTTTACTAAAGCTCAATTTATAGGTCTTTTCAGGTACTCAAAAGATCCGACAAGCTTTCCTCCAAAAATTCGTCGTATTTCCGTTATTTAACGTTGAAAGGTTCGAATTCAGTTATCGGCGAACAAACAGTCACCTTAAACCAGCCATAACTCAGTTCGTATTGCATCTACGAAAACAAAAATCGATTTGTTGTTTTATAAGCTTCATTTTTGCTCCTGATGATTTTTTTGATAAAACATAAGGTTTTCGAGTTATTTGTGAAAAATCGCTCTCAAACATGCATTTCTTAGATGAAAAATCAACATTTTCAATTGTGAATAACTCGAAAAATATTGATTTATCAAAAAAACTGTATAGAATATTTCTTACTTAGATTTCATTCATCTATCGATTTCTGTGATTAATTTGAGTATTAATTTCCATCCCCTAGAAGGTGTGTAGCATCCACCCCCAGGGTAAAAGCACACAAAGGTACTATATAACTTCTGTTCCTTCAGCCATTCCCCTACCTATTGTTCAAATGTCACGTCAATCGGTTTTATCCGAAATAGTTCTGAGCGAAAAACAATGAAACACTGGACTAAAACTGGAAAACCTTATTTGCAAAATACTCTTTTTAGTCGAAACAGTGAAGCCTCAGAATATTCGAGCAATCAACGGATTTTCATTAACATCTCTGTAATGTCTTTATAAGACTGTCAATGAATATTAAAAACCTCTCAATATCGGTTTTTTATTTGGGGGTGGTTCTCACCTCTTCTAGAGGGGTAGATAAAAAATAAAACGTGAACTAATGTATCTGATGAAGAATTAAACTGTATGGAAGAACGAATTGTACAACTTGTTATGAAAATTGACACGAAAATTAAAATCTTGACACTCCCTTTAGAGCATGTTCATTTATATCCATGTAGCTTTAAAAAAACCGCTGCCTAAGGAATCACTACTTCCACATCCAGATTTTTCATCCAAGTCACTTTAAAGGAAACGTCTCGATTAGATTTGCACTCTAGTATGTGGAAATTATTGGTCGTAGAACTTTAATAATATTTAGGGCAGATGCCATAGAAAAGTTTGAGGCGTTGGTTTCTACCATATAAGTTAAAACTGAAGTTTCTAGTTTACCCTACTTGTTTCCCCTACTCACAAACTACCACCTCCCACCCCTTCAATGGAATCATCTTAATCAGATGTCATTACAATACACACGTGTACTAACTTTCGAGTGAAGATCTCAATTTTATGTTATCAATCCCGTTAATAGCGGAGCGGAGGTGGTGGGGTTTGAAAAATATTATAAAAAATCTGAGGCTTTGGCTTCTAGTACATACACCGAATTTCAAGTTTCTGTACTTTTACCAACTTGCTTTACTTATATTCCCCTATTTACTTACCCCTATTTAACCCCGAACCCTTCAACGGAATCATCTCAAAATATAATCTAGTTCCAGATTATAATTTAATGACACTGACAATCTGAGGTGGAATCGCATAGCCGGAGCTACAGAGATAATTAAGAATTGAATATTGTTGTTTTAGTTAGTGGTATTGATTTGGAAGATATAAATGGTTTCACATCAAATTTTTAATCAATCATATTAATAAAACATAACAATATATAAAAAATTGAGGCCTTGGCTTGTAGTACATACATCAAATTTCAAGTTTGTGTACTCTTACCAGCTGGCTCTACATATTTCCCCCAAATTACCCATATTTACCCCCCAACCCTTCACAGGATATCTTAAAAAAACAATCCAGTTCTAGATCTTGTATACATGTACAAAATTTCAAGTCAATATCTTAAACTTTTCCGGAGAAAACATGCGGACAAAAAAAGTTACAGACAGACCGAGAGGCAGACAGACAGACTGACAGACAAACCGACAGGCAGACAGACAAACCGACAGACATACAGACCAACAGACAGACATAACTTTTTCTTTCGCTTAAATTTAAAATCTCGACGTTTCATGACATTCGAAGTATTTCAAGAAAAAAAAAATTTGATTTTTTTTTACGATTACTATACTTCCAATCCACTACGTGGACGTGGAGGTAATAAAAAAACCTGCGAAATCTTGAGTATTTTTGAAGCATTCATTTTATTCTGCAAATACCGAAGAAATTTGCATTAAGCAAACAAATTAAACATGGCTTCATAAGATCGTTATATTTTGGCATTCTAGCATTATAAGATTGGGCACGATTAACATCAAATTAAGCATAAACTGCTAGTACCTGTTGAGTAAAAATAAATAAAATTGATTCCGAATTTCCCCAGTTTGTACAACACATTTTCAACAAAATCAATGCGTCCAGCTTATTTATTTTCTTTGTACAATAATAACCTAAACCACAATTTGAAATGATCATTCAATATTTATCGCCATTTTTTATTTCTGACTTTTTTCCAACTTCTCCTGTGTCATTACTCAGTAGATAAACAAACCCCACGACTGAAATTATTACCCTATATATAAATAGTGTGCCTTATCTACAAGGTCCAATTTGTCGACTTAATTTACCGATCTATAAAAGGTGTCAGTTGTATACATACAAGTCCTACACACGAAACTTGACAATTAATCATACTTAATTACTTATATGTTACATGTACTCTTCATTTCCACTTAATTAAAGATCTATATCTGAAAAATTACTTGTATCTGTTGAAGCAGCACTTTGTGGTTATGTTTTAAATAAATTAAAGCAAATAAAAGTAACAAGATCAATTGAATGAATGAGAAATATTTAAAGCAATCAGTTCTAAATATTTCACTCTAATTAATACGCAATGAAATACAACAAAATAAGAATTGTGATTATAGACCGGGTAAGACAGGCCAAATGAAATGCTGGTGGATGACTTCCCCTATAAGCTGAGTAGTTCTGGCTTCAGCATCCAGGGATATGGTCATTGCTGTAAGCAGGGGCGGTTTTAACATGCTTGCCGCCCCGGCACTATTTTAAGATGCCGCCCCAACTCTTAAAAAATATAACATATACAGGGTGATTCACGTAGGCCATTCATTAGAAGTTTTTCAACTTGCAGTTGGATTAGAAACTTGAAATTTGGTATGCAGCCATAATCAATCATGCCCGTTCTATCTAAAATGTTTTCAGTCCTCCAACTATACAGGGTGTGCCAAAAATTGGTACCAACTTTCTTATTTTAAATGGAAACCTATATTTTTCTTTGCATGGTTCGATTGGTCTTCCAATTCTGAGTTTAGAGAACCTAAGTTATGTTAACTTATTATTACAATTTTGGACTTATGTCCAATTTTTTGAATAAAATTGCCGCTGTAGTAGTTTACGAACAAATTTGTATCTCGCAAACCTTTCAAAATTATAAAACCAAATTTGTGAAGCAGTTAGCTGGAAGTCCAGGCTAACTTTTGATGTCCCATCGGTGGCCCCACTTTGTACCATATGAGTGCAGTCGATTTTCAAATGTCGCAATCAAAAATTGTCAAAAAGTCAATTTTTTCAAATGGCACCTACTATTTTTTTTCACACCATTCAAAAGAAAATTGAATTTTAGGGTGAGTTACTTAAGCATTCCCTATACCTAACTTCACCCCATATCGAGTTATTCAATAAAAATCAAGAAATACCTTATCTTGCCGAGAGATTCCTTACTTCATCAAGTATGCCATGGAAACAAAAGACAGTTGTAATCATTTTTAAAGAAAAATATAGATTTTTATTTAATTACACACAACACCAACAAATTATTATTAAAGAACAAGAACAATGTTGACGAAATTCTGTTAGTGAAAACGGTGCACACATTGAGCATTTGTATTGAAATAATTATTTTGTTAATCTGTTTATTTGTTGTTATTATTTATTATTGCAATACGATTTTTGAATAAAAATTAAAATGAAATGATTGTTTCCAAAGCCTACTGCCCTTGAGAAAAAAAAACAATATTTTTTTAAAAAAAATATTAATAACTCAAAAACGACTGTAGATAGACATACACAATGTTAATAAAGGTGGCCCTAAAATTCAATTTTGCATTGATTTCTGGCGTCAGAAATGGTAGGCGCAAAGATGTGCTACGCAATCTGTTGAAAGTAGAATAATAGAATATTTGAACAAAAATATGGTGGTCACATTGAACATTAACGTCAGAATTTCGTCAACATTGTTCTTGTTCGTTAATAATAATTTGTTGGTGTTGTATGTAATTAAATAAGAATCCATATTTTTCTTTAAAAATTATTACAAATGTGTTTTGTTTCCGTGGCATACTTGATGAAGTAAGGAATCTCTCTTTAAAATAAGGTATTTCTTAATTTTTATTGAATAACTCGATATGGGGTGAAGTTAGGTATAGGGAATGCTTAAGTAACTCACCCTAAAATTCAATTTTCTTTCGAATGGTGTATAAAAAAATGGTAGGTGCCATTTGAAAAAATTGACTTTTTGACAATTTTTGATTGCGACATTTGAAAATCGAATGCGCCCATATGGTACAAAATGAGACCACCAATGGGACATCAAAAGTTAGCCTGTACTTCCAGCTAACTGCTTCACAAATTTGGTTTCATAATTTTGAAAGGTTTGCGAGATATAAATTTGTTCTTAAACTACTACAGCGGCAATTTTTTTCAAAAAATTGGACATAAGTCAAAAATTGTAATAGATATGTTAACATAACTTAGGTTCTCTAAACTCAGAATTAGAAAACCAATCGAACCATGAAAAGAAAAATATAGGTTTCCATTTAAAATAAGAAAGTTGGTACCAATTTTTGGCACACCCTGTATAGTTGGAGGACTGAAAATATTTTAGATAGAACGGGCATGATCGATTATGGCTGCATACAAAATTTCAAGTTTCTAAGCCAACTGCAAGTTGAAAAACTTCTAATGAATGGCCTACGTGAATCACCCTGTATATATACTGATTGATTGATTGATTTACCAGCGTAATGTGAGCATTGCTGCCGATTCCGGGCATCCATCGAGGTTCGTTCCAACACGCAGCTTGGTCGTCCGCCGAACACACCCAATGACAGCCAAATAGCGTGCAGGAACCATACCTCGGAACTTCTATATATACCGCTGGACCGGCTGCATATACGCCGGGTGGAACATGGGACATGCTTGTTATCAGCAGCAAGAGCCACATGACACATAGTGTAGGAATATAGGATGGGAAGTGTAGGTGTTTGCGAGATGCTTCTTTTAAGTTTCCATGCTTCCTTTAAGTTTCCATCTATCATCATCTCCTTATTTTTCTTCTTCTAAGTTTTCTGTTTCTGAATCTAGCAGCGTTTATTTTTATTTATTAATCGTTCCACAGGTAAATAACCATTTACGGTGGAAGCGCTGGGAAGGGCAAAAAATAAGAGCTTTTTATAGCGGGTTATGAGAGAGAGGTTCGAAGAAATACTATCCACACACTGTATATTGTTTTTTCTTTCTGAGACCATCAGTTTCAATTTCCGCTTTCCAATTCCGGGAAGTTTTTCCATTTCACCATCTATATATTCAGTTTAATACCTTTTCAATATTAATCTTAATTTCTTTTGTAAATTTTACTAAAGAGATAAATACATAAACTAGTGATAATGCTACAACAAATAAACAAAAACTTATCTCCCTCCATCCTCATCTGGATGGCTGGCTGTTTATATTGCCCATGTTGTTCTCCATACACTTGAAGAAGGGACGGGACGCAGGTAGTATAAATTTTACAATACAAGCTATAGTGCACTAATACAGACACTATTTACTTTTATTTTTAGGGATCACTAACTTAATTATTCAATTATTAATTCGATGCCTGCTTTGCTCCTCCACCATTACGTTTCATTTTACGCAGATTTTTTTAAATCTACCGACGACTTGAATTTTATCGAGTTTAATGGAGTTTTAACATGTTCTTTTCGCGTTTCCCGGGAGCGTTGCAAACTCATCCGCTCTCGATAAAGATAAACCGACTCCTCCATTGCCACTGAATACCTTCAAAATGTTAATAAAATAATACACCGTCACATATACATACTACCCAAAAAATGTTTCCCCCAAAAAAAAGAATACTTACTAAACATTTTTTTTATACCTATTTTAAAAGAACAACACTATACCTTAGAGGTGAGTAGTATATAAAATGACTTTTCTGTATAACACCTATTTATTAAAAATAAAGAAAAGATAAATAATTTAAAAAATAAAATGATTTTAAGAAAATTGTACAAGATCAAGACGAACTTTTCTGGCTATTTTCACAGCAAAATCGTTGATTATACCGCCTATTTTCATAGTTTTTATAATTTCATTTTCAATATTTAATACTGCTAATGAATTTAGCCTTTCCTGCGTCATTGTGGACCGTAAGTAATTCTTTACCCGTCGCAAGTTCGAGAAACTCCTTTCTCCAGAACGGTTTGTAGCGGGTATTTATTTTTTAATAATAAAAATTAGGTATGAAAGAAACCCGCTTCTGGCTGCCATCCATAGCTCTCAATGCGTTGTCTTAGTTTCAATGGAACTGTCGCATTAGCGTAATCATAAAAACGACTAAAGCAATATTCGAATAAAAAAAATTTTGCCGCCCTTGGAATTTTGCCGCCCTGGGCACTCGCCCAGTGTGCCCAGTGGTAAAACCGCCACTGGCTGTAAGAGGTAGACATCTTATAAAAATTGCCTTGAACATAGCATCCAAAAGACGCTCGTCAGAGGGCATAATCCAAGCAAAATAGTTATGGTTCCATCTTCTAAAAGGAGACAACTAAGTTTGGGAGCTCCTATGTTAAATGGAACAATACGGAGTCTTTCCGGCAAAGTTGAATATCTAGGAATAATCTCGGATCAAAGAAATGCATAAAAGAAATAACACAAAGGCTACCGCGGCTATCAGAACATGTCGTAGGCTCTTTGGTAAAGATATGGGAGATTGAAACCGAAAATGATCTACATGATAACCTACGCTTCATGTGTATAGTTGCTAAAACTTTATGAGAAATCAAAACAATTAAAGATGTAGAAATTGCCTTGTCTTGCCTCTTCAGAGATTACAGGGGTAATGTGTTCCACTCATGTGTTTATTTTTTCCTATCATCTTACCTGAAAGCAGTGACAGAAAACATCTTTTTCTTTTGAGATTTCTTCCCGAGAATAGTTCTGTTTTACTTGCTTTCCTAAAACTTCTGCAAATAGCTCTTTTAATATCCATAGACATTTTTTGTTTCCCTAACATATTGTTTGATTTTGTCCTTAGACTATCGTTTTATCTTGCTTTCTATTGTGATCGACTACTCCGTTTTTTACATTTATTAACAGTTTCTTTAAGTGCATCAATCATTTCCTGTTGGTCATTTAATATTTTCCTCATTTTGTCCTTGTTTCTTCTGGCAATTTTTTTCCGCGTTCTACTTTTCTTTGTTCTCTGTCACTAAGGTCTTCTATTGAAGCCATACCGTTTTTCTTTGGTTCTCTATCTTTTTGTCTAGCTTCTTCATATTTCCCAGGTTCATTTTTCTTACACGGCTCATGCTCAATTTCTTAATTTCTCTTCGTCTTTCTATTTGCATATCGGTCTTTCTTGCTTTACCAAGCAATACTACTAGATCTTCTACCTCTACGTATGTGAGGAAGAGGCATTACAGTGCTCTACGACTGCAGCAGGTTTTCAAATTCAAAATAAGCGATCTGGTTCGTAACTTAATCACTTTGGAGCTAATTCAACTAGAGTCCGTGATCGAAACTAATGGCTAAATGTCAACCAAGCGGGACTTTAACTGTCCCTTTGTTGTGCTAATTGCGAGCTGCCAAACGAGCAGGATCGAAGCACTGCGGTTGAGGAATGGGTTACTCATCTGGCACATCGGTGGATTTAAAATGGATGAAGGGGTGGTATGGGCGTAAGACTATCTAGAGCCTTATGCTGCACCTCAACTATCTTCCCGGCAGAAATTCCTGCTAAAGATCAAAGTGCCCAGAAATGCTTAAACAAATGCATTCGCAGGGTAAAGATCAATACACTTTTATAAATATGTACGTAGTTATATTAAAGAGAAAACACAATATATAGTCGGCTATTTCCACCACTAGTTCTAGACAAATGAAGATTCCTGTTTACAACGAAACTGTAACACCCATTTCCGTTGTAATTTTTTTTAATCAAGGGCTTCACTAGTTCTACAACTCTATAAGCGTATTTTTCAATTAAACTTTCTTTAAAAAATAACAGAAATGCTTAAGAGTACAAGCAAATGAACAATTTAGGGCAACAAAAATTAATAAAAGGATCATCTCTGGGATTTAAGTAGGTAATAACCTGGAGAATGAGATAATGCATTATTTGCACTTCCAAGTTCCGGGAAAATTAAAAAAAAAATTGGATTTGATTTTCGGTTTTTTTGTTCTAGCGGCCACAATAATGAAAACAGAGAAAGAAGCTCCCAACAAAAGTTGTAGCTCGTCTTTTTCTCTACAAAAAAGGTCTTTACAAATTTTTGTCTTACTTAAGCCGTTTAGAAGATAAATCGAGTTTTCCAGTTATAGTTTTAAGCCGCTTCGAAATGTGCTAAAAATGAGAACTTTCCAGGAGTTTCGTACGACCGGGGGCTCGTCGATCGATAATTCTTACTATTCAGAGCCCCTACAAAAATGAGAAAAGTCTCAGCTTTAATCTGGAACTAATCACAAAATTCATAAAAAATGTATCGAGAGAAAGTGTCAGAAGATGGCTTAGTGAACTTTGTACAGTTGATCCACAGATTTATTCATATCTTTGCTGGGAGTCGTTAGAATGATCATTCATTTTGCTTATATATTCTTATATAATGATATATTAATCCAATTAACATTTTATTGCAATTACTTTTGTTGGAAAAATATGCCTTGCGATCAAAGTAGAGGGTATATTTCTCATCGATCAATCACCTCCAAATTTTGGAGTTCAATTCGCTATATCTTAAGTAATAATAATAGCACAGTCTTTTAATTTTTGGATTATAGGTACAATAAAACATATTATTTCGCATGACTTTAGAGTTTTTTAAATACGCGCAGTACTTTTTGAATTTGTCTACATTATTCATACACGTTCAGAAAATGCACAATTATACATATACAACTTATTTGTTTCTTAACATTCTTCGATGAAATTTTCAGGAAATATAGATTAAAGTGCGTGGAATCGAATCCATGCAGTGAAAAAGCACCCATTGTTACGGGAGAAATAGGCAGGAAGCATAAAACTCAAAGATGTGAATAAATCAACTGTATAAAGTTTACTAAGCCATCTTCTAATACTTTTTTCTCTATGCTAAAACTTTGTATGAATGTTGTGATTAGTTAGTTCCACATTAAAGCTGAGACTTTTCTCTACATTTTACGTTGCTTTCATTTTTTTTAGCGGCTCTGAATAGTAATTATCGATCGATATGTCCGGTCGTACGAAACTCCCAGAGAATTCTCATTTTCCGCGCATTTCGGAGCGGCTCAAAACTAGAAGTGGAAAACTGGATTTATCTCCTAAACGGCTTAAGACAAAAATTGGTAAAGACCTATTTTGTAGAGGAAGAGGCGAGCTACAAATTTTGTTGAAAACTTTTTTCTGTATTTTCATTATTTTAGCCGTTAGAGCAAAAAAACCGAAAATAAAAAAGGTTTTCCAATTTTTTTTGAATTTTTCCGGAACTTGGAAGTGCAGAGTGCATCATTCCATTCTACAGGTTATTAACTACTTAAATCCCAGAGATGATTCTTTTATTAATCTGTGAGAGGTTTTTACAACATTTTGCCTTCATTGCCTGTAGAATAAACATTTCCATGAAAAACATTAAATATTACTTCCCTCGCATACTGAAGGGAAGTATTGTATTTGAGAAAAAATCACCCTCCGAGATTTCTTCGGATATTCACGTTTTAGACCATGTAGATTACGAAAATAAAGGTTTTTCAATTCCGTGAGTCTGTCTGTCTGTCGGTCGATCTGTTGGCTGTCTGCTGGTGCATTAACTAAAAAACTACTTGACGGAGAAAAGTCAAATTTGGTAGGTAGTTGACGCTACTGCCAGCGAAGAAATGGTTAGAATTTCACTGGAAAATATACAGGGTGGACCGTCTAAAGGGGGCAGATAATAGAAAACATTCCTTTCGCTCAAATTTAAAATTTTCAAGTTTCATGACATTCTAAACCTATTTTTAAAAAATTGCTAATTTTACGACTATTATACTTTCACTCCACTACGTGGAATATGACAGATGCGAAGAATATTTGGCATATAATTAAAGCAATGGGCAAGAAAGACACCTGTTGTAGTTCTACTGAAAAATATACAGGGTGGTCATATATGAAATAATTCAACTACGGTGGAAATTTGTACTTCCATATTTGGCAACTTTTATTTAATATTTAATTTTTGCTGTCCGATGACCACTCTATATATTTGTTTGACCAAAAGTTATCAGGTTTTCTTTGTAATAAGGGTGATAACTACATTCTAATTACACTGACCCGCAAGATTTTTTTTCTTAAAGTGATTTCGAAGTTTTTTGACGTGCTGAATACAATGCCGCCCGTTTTGCGCCATCACGTCACAATTTTGAGAAAACCATTTCTGCCTACATTCGTGTCCTAATAACTGATTACGATACGAAATGGAGTAAATCGAACCAGACCATCTTATTCAGCTCTCCAAGATCTTTAAAAACCAATAGTCACAATAAAAAAAACATCACTATAGATGGCGCAAACATTATTTTATTCCTGAGTTTAGCAAGAAATACCAGAATTTTTGTCGTGAGTATATATGTAAGTAAATCGGACCTAAATAGGTAATTCTATAGGACTTAGACGCGTTGAACACAGTGCCGTTACCCGTTTTGCTCAATAAGGTCAGCATTTTGAGAAAACATAACTTCAAACTGGATAAAATAATATTTTCTACACTATTATAAAATTATAATTTTATCCATTTTGAGGTTCTATTTTCTCAAAATCCGATCCTCATAGAGTAAAATGGGTAACGGCTTTGTGTTCAGCGCATCAAAATCCTATGGAATTAGCTATTTAGGTCCGATTTACTTGTGTATATACTCGCCACAAAAATTCTAGTATTTCTTGCTAAACTCAGAAATAAAATAATGTTTGTGTCATCTATCGATAAATACTTACAATTTTTCACTTTTCAAAAAAGTCCGTACGTCTGCTGCGCCAACATTTTTAATTCACTACCCGTTAACTTAAAAAATCAACAAAGTGTCTCTACATTCGAAAACAAATTAAAAAAAGTACCTTATAAGAAAATGCTTCTACACTATACAAGAGGTTTTTGAAAACGGTAGTGACGAATAAATCATTATTGTATAAAACTTATTACACTTATTAATTGATTTAATACTCTTATATTTTAAATTCTGGCATTTTACATATATGTGTGTTGCTTATTTTTATTATTAGGTCATTTTATAGATACGCTTATTGTTTATATATTTTCTCCGTTTATGTTATATGAAAAAATTTTACTCCACAAATTGTAATTTTACATTTTATTAATTGCATTATTGTCAATAATAGTATTCATCATCTGGATTTCCACATATGACTTGTCGCACCTGTACTGTTGTATAGCAAACGTGAATAAAGAAACTATTATTATTATAGTTGGTCTTTTTTTATTGTTACTATTGGTTCTTGAAGATTTTGGAGATCTGAGTAAGATGGTCCGTTTTACCCAATCTCGTATTGTTGACCAGTTATTAGGGCAAGAATATAGGTAGAAATGGCCTTTTAGCACTTGTTGGTCAAGTTCTCTCAAAATTCTGACGTGATGGAGAAATACGGCATCGAATTTAGCACAACAAAAACCTTCGGAATCACCTATTTGGGTTAAAAAAAAAGAATAGTGTCGTTTTTGCAGGTCTGTATTATTATTCTCATGTCGTTTCTTAAGTAACAATTTTTAAGAGTGACCGCCCTGTATAAACACAGAGGAAATTCTGTGTAAATAGATTTACCGAATTATTTTAAATATAATTAGTAAAGCCCTACAGCCAAGCAATTACCACATTCGTAAATAGTAAGCGAAACTACTAAACAGAATTGTCTATTTGTGTGAAGGGAATGACTGGAACGGCCTATTTAAGTAGTTATTAAAGGTATTTCAATGGATTCTTTTTATTGTTAATTAGTTCTTAATTAAAATTTTACTTCATTGACTTCATGTAATATAAAAAAAAGGAGCACCAACGTTGACCTTCATCATTTCTATTTTTTTAGTACGTTCTACCACATTGATTCTTCTGAAAATGTTAGTGTGTATTACTAAGGTATGATAGCATAGGCAAAAGATAGTTTTAGAAAAAAAAGTGCCAACCTGTTTTTTTCAGCGGAAATAAGTACCTCTCAGAATGTAAAACTATTGTACCTAAAATTCAACAGCAGAAAATTAGTGCGTCTATGTTTAATTAACAAACTAAAAAACTACATTTTCATATGCTTTTTATCCCTGTTGGGATGATTCAGTACATTTTCAGTAGAGGGTCGTAAGACGACTTTAAACATGTTTTATTTTTATTTTTTTTTTCATTTTGCATTGACTAAAGTAAATGCTAACTACATTTGAAACACAGAAAGGGCATCGGTTCTATTTTCATTTAGTAAATGAAAATCGGCAAATATTTATAGAGATGTAATTTTCTTCGGTATGATCTTCATTTTTTTGGTTTGGACACCTATAGGTAATTTCGTGTATAACTAAAATATAGACTTTTTCGAGAAGGCACGATATCAAAACATGTTTTATAGTAAAACCTGTTTGGTTTTGCATTTGTATGTTTCTTTTACAATGGGTACAATGCAGGAATTGAAATTTATTTATTTCTGATTAAACTTATTTAAAATTTCAAAATTTCACAAAAGATACAAATTTATCATAATCAATTTTTCTACTTTATAAAGTTGGAACTATTTTAGCTACAATAATTGAAGCTTAAAGATTAGATAGATTCGTTTTAGTTTTGTCAAATATCTCACAAACGCCACCTAATAAGACCTAACGAGCCCTTAAATCGCCATTTTAAAAAATAAAAATCTGACCTTCGGTTCGGGAGTAATAACTCCTTACTAACTTTCTTTGGAAAATCATACTCGGACCTGGAAAAAATACTAGCAGTCAACGGATTCGAGCCGCCAGCAATAGGCTTCATTTGTGGCCGCGTACCGTTGATCCCTCGTATCATCGAAAGAGATCAATATCCTGGACAGTTATCGTGCTTCCTAGCCCGATTTCGAGAAAACTAGTTTCTTGAAAAAAAATTCAATTTTCATTCGTTTTTCGACATAGTCTCTGGTATACTTATTTGTAGAGTATCGTCAGCGACACCATTTCTTTTTTGAAATATCTCGATCCGGCTACCCGTTACCGAGTTATTCAAATTTTCCCGAAAAACTCGAAATGTCTATATCGGGTATTTCCGAATGGAGCCGAGCTTCCGGCGTTAAGGTTTTCTAAAGACCTCCTATTAACCACCCAAGTTTCATCGAAATCCGAAAACGGATTAGGGGGGTTGGGTGTGACAAACAGACAGACAGACCGACTGACGGAATTTTCTAAATTCGTTCTCGAGTCGATAGATATGACTTTCATTTCGAACCTATACTACATTTTTTTCAAAATGTAATAACCAGTGACGCTTTTAATGGTTGTAATAAATCCTACGTAGTCTAATAACAGTACGGGCAAATTAACAATTTAAAGTAACATAAATTAATAAAAGGATCATCTCTGGGATTCAAGTAGGCAATAACCTGGAGAATGAGATGATGCATTCTTTGCACTTCCAAGTTCTGGAAAATTTCAAAAAAATTTGGAAAAACTTTTTCATTTTCGGTTTTTTTGCTCTAGTGGCCAAAATAATTTAAATAGAGAAAGCAGTTGTAGCTCGTCTTTTTCTCTACAAAAAAGGTCTTTACAAATTTTTGTCTTACTTAAGCCATTTAGAAGATAAATCGAGTTTTCCACTTATAGTTTTAAGCCGCCTCGAAATGCGCGAAAAATGGGAATTCTCCAGGAGTTTCGTACGACCGGGCTCATCGATCGAAAATTCTTACTATTCAGAGCCCCCCCCTCAAAAAAAATAAAAATAACAAAGTGTAGAGAAAAGTCTCAGCTTTAATGTGGAACTAATCACAAAATTCATAAAAACATTTATCAAAGAGAGACAGTGTCAGAAGATGGCTTAGTAAACTTTGTACAGTTGATCCACAGATTTATTCATATCTCTGCCGGGAGTGGTTAGAATGATAATTCATTTTGCTTATATATTCTTACATAATGATATATTAATCCAATCAACACTGTATTGCAATTATTTCTGTTGGAAAAATATGCCTTGCGATTAAAGTAGAGGGTATATTTTCCATCGATTAATCACCTCCAAATTTTGGAGTTCAATTCGCTATATCTTAAGTAATAATAATAGTACAGTCTTAATTTTTGGATTATAATTACAACAAAATATATTCTTTCGAATGACTTTAGAATTTTTTTTAAATGCGCGCAGTACTTTTGAATTTGTCTACATTATTCATATACGTTCAGAAAATGCACAATTGTAAAGTAAAACATATACAACTTATTTGTTTCTTAACATTCTTCAACGAAATTTTCACGAAATATAGATTAAAGTGCGTGGAATCGAATCCATGCAGTGAAAAAGCACCCATTGTTACGGGAGAAATAGGCAGGATGCATAAAGCTCAAAGATGTGAATAAATCAACTGTACAAAGTTTACTAAGTCATCTTCAACACTTTTTTCTCTATGATAAAATTTTGTACGAATTTTGTGATTAGTTCCACATTAAAGCTGAGACTTTTCTCTACATTTCATGTTGTTTTCATTTTTTTTTAGCGCTCTGAATAGTAATAATTATCGATCGATATGTCCGGTCGTACGAAACTTCCAGAGAATTTTCATTTTCCGCGCATTTCGGAGCGGCTCCAAACTATAAGTGGAAAACTGGATTTATCTCCTAAACGGCTTAAGTAAGACAAAAATTTATAAGGACCTATTTTGTAGAGGAAGAGACGAGCTACAAATTTTGTTGAAAACTATTTTCTGTATTTTCATTATTTTAGCCGTTAGAGCAAAAAAAAAACGAAAATCAAAAAGAATGCATCATTCCATTCTACAGGTTATTAACTACTTAAATCCCAGAGATGATTCTTTTATTAATTTTTGCGAGGTTTTTACAACATTTTGCCTTCATTGCCTGTACTATAAGTTAGTATCACATTAAATAATTTTGTAGTGGGGGTAGTTTAGGGTAATGAGGATTTTTTTTCATGCCGGCAATTGCCAGTGTGTGCCTTCTAAATGTAATATCACTTTGCCTAAATATTATGGCTTTTATCAATTTTTTATAAAAAAATAGTTTTTTGCATTTCTCTCAAAAATTTTCCACTTCCAAGATCACACAATTTTTTACGATTGCATTCCAAAAAAATTCCACTATTATAAATCGATGAAAAAAATTAGGAGCGCCATTTGAAATTATACTTGGGGTTACTGGGGATCAGGGGGTGAGTTTTGGATCATACCTTTTTTCTTTAAAATATGTCCCTCTTGACATTCAAGAAAATGCGGTTTACTGCAAAAAAAATCTTTAACGGTTCTCGAGTTATTAAGGGTGGCCCGATTTCAAGAAATCACCCCTATACCACAGAACTGTAATAAGCATTTACTGGTTTTGCCGTCTAGTAAAGAAGAGAAAACGGACTATTTGATTTCAATTATTTTATATTATGTACACGATTCTTAATAACTAAAAAGTAAAAATTAAATGCAAAATGAAATGTTGCCAAATTTAAGTACATAGGACATTACAGGTGAAACACTTATCGGTCGTAGATCGCATTTTGCAGAAAATAAATAAATGAGTAAATAGCAACAAAAACAAATTATGGAATTTAAGAGACCCGTACAACCCCACGCCCTTGGATCTACTTTCACTCTTCTTGAACGAACTATAGTTATTCCTAATTTCTGAATTTTATTATTTTCAGCTTTTTTAGTGAAACACAAATCTTAACTAAAGTGTCGTCAAAACTGATTCCCTCTGAAAAACCTGCTGTCTCCAGTCGTGTTATACAGCAAAAGGAGGCCAACCAGAATCAGTTAAAAAAAATTATATAAAAAGTACAAAAGTATTAAACTCTCCAACGTTAATGACTTTGTCCACCATATTTTGCACACTGTGCAACAGCTTAATTCTACAAGAAATACATCGCCCAAGCTTTCAACCATCATGTTATCTCGAATACTTCTTGATATCATTATCCAGAAAGAAAACAATCAGAATGATTAATAGTACAAGGAAAACAAAAAGAAGGAAAATTGGTGATGCCATTCGCCTAACAGACAACCACGACAGATGGTGTAATTCTGTCAGACGTGCCCTACAACAAAGGATGCCAACTAAACGTGTGCGTAGGTCACAAGGCTTTATGAATATGAAGAGGATGGCCCCTTTTATTAGATATATTTGTTATATTTCTCATATTATTAATATGCCTCAGAATCTAATGATATTGATTACCCTATACGTTTATACTCATATTTTTATACCTGCGTAAATTCATATAGCGTAAACATATTTCATCGGTTGGAAATCAAACCAAGAAAAAGTGTTATGGGTCAATAATCTGGCAGTTCGTTTTACCGATACTTCCGGAAACCGAGTGTTCTCCGCTGCACAATACCAACTGATCACAGTATGCATTTTGCACATTTTACAGTTGAATCCCGAGCTATGCGACACACGTTCTTCTTTTCCCTGGTGTGACGCGTATGAGGCGATCTCCCGCTCGGCCATATTTCACATTCTCCAAACATAATGACGTCATTTATCACGACTGTCCATCCACTTCTATCTTTTTTGTCCTACAATAAATAATATTTAGAGTGGCAGTATACCCTAGTGTTTCCAACCGTACGAAATTGTTTAAAAAAATGCATTAACTTTATGTATGTTATATTATTATGTACTGCGTATATAAGCCTAAGCCTGAGCGCGATGATGAATTGCTCTTTATGACATTATATGCCACTTTATAATTTCAACTTTTTACAACGTGGAGTAAGCCGCGACTTTTATGGAAAGATTTATGTATTGTTGACCTGATTTTTCATATAAATTTTCATTAAACTGGTTTGCTTCCTCATATTTTTATTTTTCGCGACTTCGGTGATACATCAAATCAATCTTAGGGAGACCACATGTTGGTGGAGAGCTTAACACGAAATTTAAAAAAATGTAACATGCTCAATGCGGAGGTTGAGAAAAGAAACGCCTTTACTTGAATTTTTTCTTGATATGAGAGATAACCAGATGAATGAATATCCAGAGGATGGTATGAATCATCTGGGAATCCCATACACTAAGGTGTATTTAGATAAATACAAAGACGGAGAAATGCCACGATGCTTTTATTTTATTATTTACACTTTAAACTGGGAACTATGTATAATTTACAGTATCTCCAACACTATCAGTTTCAACCTGCAACCGGAAGAAATTTATAACATATCAGGATGTTCGTGGTTGTAGGAATTTGCTAATAATATTTAATTATTATTATTATATATACGTGTCTAAATAAAAGGTGCTAAATATGGAAGGCTCGCGCAAATAGCTTCACAAAGAGTGACTCCAAAAATACGTGACAAATTGCCTATTTCGTCCCAAATAATATTTTATGGTAAGACATTGATACCTTTTAAGTGAGCCTACGTAAGCAACAAGTGACACACTGTGTCTGATTCCCCTAGATTCGCACCAGTTGAGCGAAATGCACACACTAACTTATATCTTTGAGAAAATGATTCACTGAGTCAAATTTTAGTCAGCGCCGCCTTCCGAATTAATAGTTGATTAACGATTATTCTACATTCGAAGATTTCCGACAGTGACAAGTTTCAAATGCATTAGTTCTATGCAAGTTGAATCGAGATTTGTATGGGACTGCATAGACCTAGGAAGTCAGAATAAAGTGACCGAGGAGTGGGTACCAGGTCTCAAGGGACAGAAGGGAAATGAAAAGGCTGATAACTGGCCAGAGAAGGGGCGCGTAAGGCCCTTATAGGACCCGAAGCCCTTTGCAGTGTGGCCAAGCCATGCATACGAGCATCCATTGACAAATGGCTGCAAACTAAATATTTGGAATGGTGGAAAAGTTTCCTATGACAGAGACAGGCCAAAGAGTTCATTAAAGAATGATCGGTCAAATTTACGAAGGATCTATTATGCCAAAACAGAGAGGCCATTAGAACAATAGTAGGTCTTCTAGCCGGTCACTGCCGACTTAATAAGCATCTTAGTCTAAAGGGTCTAGCAGAGGACGCAACATGTAGATTCTGCCAAGAGGCAGAGGAAACCTAAGTCCATGCATTGTGCCATTGTGAAGGCCTTGAGAGTCCAACTACTTGGCGGGGAAAAGCCAAGAGCTGATAGCTATACTAAGCGGCCGTTATCAAGGCAGTGGAGTCTGATACAAAGGACAAAGATGGATAAGGAGCTCTAAAGAAAACCAACAGGAGCACCACAATAGATCCATGGGGGTCGCGGTGGTCAAGACAAATCAGCCAGCTCCTCCTTCCTAAAACTAAATCTAAACCTAAACCTCAAATGCAGACTTTTTGCCCTTGACATTAGCAAGATGACTGTCAGTCAGTATCTGATTAATTTGTATTGACATCTGCAACAACGTTTATTTTTTAATTATAAAGTTACTTATGTTTTAATTACTTGATCGCTGGCTCATCTGCTTCTTCGAACTTTACCATTTCCACTTAGGTTTCTTTCGTTAAATTAAGAAAATAGAGAAATTGATTGAGGAAGCCGTTACTCTGTAGTAATCCATAATTATAATCAAATCAAGTAAAACACTACTATTAGTACAGGCAATAAAGGTAAAAATTTTTAAAAACCTCGCAAAAATTAATAAAAGGATCATCTCCGGGAATTCAGTAGGTAATACCCTGTAGATGCATTATTTGCACTTCCATGTTCCGGGGAAATGAAAAAAAATTTGGAAAAACTTTTTGATTTTCGATTTTTTTGACGTAGCGGCTAAAATAATAAAAATAGAGAAAAAAGTTACTTCAGCCTTTTAGGAAATAAATCCACTTTTTCACTCATAGTTTTGTAGACGCTCCGAAATGCGCGGAAAATGAGAATTCTCCGGGAGTTTCTTACGACCGGACACATCGATCGATAATTCTTACTATTCAGAGACGCTAAAAAAATGAAAATAACATAAAATGTAGAGGAAAGTCTCAGCTTTAATGTGGAACTAATCACAAAATTCATACAAATTTTTATCATAGAGAAAAATGTGTTAGAATATGGTTTAGTAAATTTTATACAGTAGATTTATTCATACCTTTGAGTTTTATGCATGTCCCTATTTCTCCCGTAACAATAGGAGTTTTTTCACCACATGGATTCGATTCCACTCACTTTAATCTATATTTTTTGAAAATCTCATTAAAGAATATTATGAAACCAACAATTTGTATATGTTTTAGTGTATGATTGTGCATTTTCTGGACATGTATGAATAATGCAGACAAATTCAAAAAGTACTACACGCATTTAAAAAACTCTAAAGTCATTCGAAAGAATATGTTTCATTGTACTTATAATCCAAAAATTAAGACTGTGCTATTATTATAAATTAAGTTATAGCGAATTGAACTCCAAAATTTGGAAGTGACTGATCGATGAGAAATATACCCTCTACTTTGATCGCAAGGCATATTTTTCCAACAAATAATATGTTAATTGGATTAATATAACATTATATAAGAATATATTAGCAAAATGAATTATCATTCTAACGACTCCCGGCAAAGGTATGAATAAATCTGTGGATCAACTGTACTAAATTTACTAAGCCATCTTCTAATACTTTTTCTCTATGATAATTTTTTTTATGAATTTTGTGATTAGTTCCACATTAAAGCTGAGACTTTTCTCTACATTTTGTGTTATTTTAATTTTTTAGGGGCTCTGAATAGTAAGAATTATCGATCGATGAGTTCGGTCGTACGAAACTTCCGGAGAATTCTCATTTTTCGCGCAGTTCAAAGCGGCTCAAAACCATAAGTGGAAAACTCGATTTATCTTCTAAACGGCTTAAGTAAGAAACAAATTTGTAAAGACCTTTTTTGTAGAGAAAGAGACGAGCTACAACTTTTGTTGTATATCTATACCAAACCAGGCAAGACTCACATTCACTTTTGGTATAGATATGTCGACGACGTTTTGGCATGCTTTAAGGGTACTACTAGACAATTACACACTTTTCTAGGTTCTATTAATAACAAACACCCCAAAATTAAATTTACATTAGAACGAGAAACAAATCATGCAATAAATTTTCTAGACCTAACTATCACACACAAAAATAACCAATTCAAATTTGATATTTTTCGAAAACCTACATATACTGATATAACTATCCCCTTTGATTCTTGCCATCCATACGCGCACAAACTAGCAGCTTATAATTCAATGCTACATAGAGCCTTTTCGTTGCCTTTGTCAGAAACACAAATAAAAACAGAGCTCTCAATGATTCAAAAAATACCCAAGAACTATGGTTTCCCCACAGAAACTATCGCCAAATTAATAAACAAAAAACAAAACCAGTATACTTTTAAAGCAATGTATTCCATAGTTAGAGAAGAAAAACAAACACCTTACGCTACCATCACATACTGTGATACACTAACAGAGAAAATATCAAATATTCTCAAAACACATAATATCAAGATAGCATTTAAACCCCAACAAAAATTATCAAATTTAATTTACAACGCCAAGGAAAAAACAAATAGATACAAAAAATCTGGAGTTTATAGGTTAAATTGCTCAGAGTGCAATAGCATGTATGTAGGACAGACCGGACGTAATTTTAGAACCAGATACCTCGATCATGATAGGTCCTTCAGACTACAAAAAACAGATTCTGCTTTTTCTAATCACATATTACAGAGTGGACATAACTTCCCAGATATTAATAATATGGAAATCCTACACTATGCTAGCAAACGTTTGAAACTTAATTTGTTAGAAGCATTGGAAATATACAAATACAATAATAAGGATGATTTAATTTTGTTAAATGATCAATTAGATATTATGTATTCGCCTCCAAAATGTAATTAATATTTCTGAGAAACCCCAGCCAGATAGTTAGGATATCATAAACTACCTGTGTACTTTCATAATTCTCTAATCTGTTTAATTCTAGAAACATATTTAAATAGGGACCAAATCTTTTGTATTTCATTCTTAGTTGAATCATCGTTTGAAAATGACCTAAAGGGTTGAAACTGCAGTCACGTTTTTGTGCAAAATATAGTGGTAAAAAACACAGTAGTGTTTTACTCGATTTCGTTATAAGTAAATCGAGCTCTATTCAAAGAGTTTCCATTCGAAATTTCCAATTTCTGAAAATAGTTCCATCAAACAAAGGAACTCTGTACTTCATTTCCGGCATCCTACAATGTTTCAGCTTCTCACCTATCACCTCACTTTTATTTATCTAAATTAACTCCCCAAATTAACGTATTTTCAACAAACCTGGCAAAGAAAATTCTATAAAATGTCCAACAATCATATCACTCGCTTACATCTAGCTATTAGTTTATAATCAACAAAATTAACAATTAAGTCAATTAATTAGTTACTGTATAATTTTTCGATAAAATTCTGTCTGCAGTGCGGGTCCAGGTATTCGAACTATAATATGCACGAGAGTCATCTGTGTGTGGTCCTCACAATGACATGATGCATCAGTTCAACATGGCCATATTATGTATAACCGCGGTGTATTTAATTTAGTTGTGACAGCAGAGGCCGCATTTCTTTTTGATATATTTCTGTGGTTTGCAGTTGTCAGCGAACAGCACTATGATTTAATAATACTTTTTTGTAAATAAAATTAGTGTTGTAACAACTATATAATACAAATATTGTTAATATTTGTGTATTTAAACTGTTTCATTTATTTTCTCATTTGATAATCAATTTAAATCGAAAATTTGATTATTAAAAGAAGATTATCTGTCAAAAAATCGACGACTGAACTCAATCATGTTCACATGGTTAAAAGCTAAATTTACTTCAAATTAATTTGAACTGTTAACGTACAATTTCAAAATATATTGTATAATTTTTTTTTCTTGGCATCTGAAATAATTCTTTCCACAGAATTCATTAAGTTAGGAGAAAATGCTGAAGAATATTATTTATTTCTTATATTTTCAAATATAAATATATAATAGTAGTCATAATTTGTGGATCGTTGGCACTCAGTAAATGAGTTAAATTGACTGGGAGTTGAACATTTAAGCCTCTTAAAACGTTATATAAGTTCGCAATAGCTTGCCGATGACTACCACAAGCAAAAAATAGACGGTTTAAATCACCTAGGGAATTGTGATTATATGTGCAGCACGGCGACTCTACGACTCCTGATTTATAGAGAAATAGACCGTGGTTTAGTTTTAACCTGATTATAGTGGTAGAGACATATCTTGGTACATAATAATCGAAATTTTTATATAAATTGTACATTAATTTGTTATTTTATATTACAAATATCAAGAATTAGTACAGGAGCCTTGTCTTAGAGCACGGCAGACAAGAGAAGCAATAAGAACATTTTTCACACTGGTAAAAACTTAATTTATAAATGAAATTAATTATTTACAAAAAATCAGTTTGAGATCTACTAATCATGGGTTAAAAGTAGATACCTTGCAGGTTTAAAATATCAGCCGCTTTACCTCCCATAACTGGGACGTATGCCTGCCTCTGGAGAGAGTATTTTTGTAATAACTAAGTGGTAATGAATCGATAACAAAGAAATCGGCGTGAGATACTTCTTTGTCATACCCAATGACATAGCGTGCAGGTTTAGAATGTCTGTCGCTGGATCTAGACTAACCGGGATGTATACCAATTATATTTTTGTATTGTGGCAAGTAATCGATGAAAAAGATCGCTTGATACAAATACTTATAATAACTGTAAAAGACATCTTAAGTTATTTAGTGAAGTTTCCACCACTAAGAAAATGTCTCATATCACTTTTCTTGTCCGCCATGCTCTACAAGGAAAAGGATTGATCATGTGTCTACAGATGTGTCAGGTAATGACATGCTAGCTGCTATACTATAAACATACAAAAAATTCTCAGAGCTTCGCCATTTTACGGTTCTACTAATAACGTAAAGTGAGTATTGTAGTCATACCCAAACAAAACTTACAAATATGTGCATGGAAAAGAGTTTGCTTCACTTGCTTTTCATCAAATCGTATCCCGTTACAGGCGGTGAAAGGTTATATCTCGTAAGAAAATGTTAGACTTTCCCAAATAGCATTAGGTCCGTTGAGAAATGTACATGAAAATGAAGAAGAGGAAAGTAGTGAGGATTATCTAGATGGCATATTGTTTAAAGGATCGCTCGAATCTTCAACTATTCCTCATTCACTTCGACCTAAAAGGTCTTTGGTGAATTACCGTACAATTAGATTTTGCCCTGGACTCCCAAGATTTGCATTCGCAAAGCATATGTTCCACAGTATCTGTTACAGCATGTATCTGCATTTATAATGTTCTACCTTGCCCATATTCTTGAGATGGTATCTCAAGGGGCAGTGGCCTGTTAAAAGGCCTGTCATATCAACCTTAAGTCAGACTTTTCCAGTTCTAGAAGCCCTGAAGCATTCCTTGTCGAATAGCGATAAATTATTTTGCTTGTTCTTAATCTGGAGTATTTCTATTCCTTTTCCCATTTTAGAAACTCTTCCGTTACGTGTCCCTTAGATATGGCATAAAACGGTTCAGGCTCAGGAAGAAATGAGACTTGAAAGGATGGCAGTTAATTCGTTACCTTTTATGCTCTCCTGCCATGGCAACCACATTAAGGTAACCTTGGTGTTTTTTTTTCCAACTGTTTCAGAAATTGTCCGTATTCCTAGAGTCAAAGATGTACGATCTGAGAGCATTCAATGCTGCCTGGTCATTTGAAAATACGTAGATCGTTACTCTTTGATCCCCTTTGTTTATGAATTACTGCGTACGTAGATCCCTAACACAGATTTCTACTTGCAAGAGTCCTGCCTAGGACTTCGGCAAGCCATTGCAATTTCTACAGCTTTCTCTATGTTGATTCTTCAATTTTTGACCACTATGCACACGTCACGTTGATCAGCAACCTGGCGAGAAGTCTGTAGATTCGATTCAAGCACTAGCGAATAAGTTTTCTATGCTTACAATGTTGACAATTTTAAGAATTACATAATTATTTTCTTAACTAATAGTTGCATTAGTGTTGTTTTAATCATAAATAACTTTTTATAATAAAAAAAGAATGTATGAAATCTATATCGTAATATTTTTTAATCAATTTTTATCAATATTCAATACACGTGTAAATGATATACAGGGTGAGCCACGGTGGGTGGAGTATTAAAAGTATATGGAGAATGGATCAACCGATTGCTTTCAAATTTTGGTTACCAAAATAATTGAGTATGATCTCTCCAACTAAAATATTTTTGAAAGTGTGGTGTTGCCACTTATACGTAAAACTGGCAACATCTTCGTTATTTTAAATGGAATACCCTGTATATGTTTACATTTTTTTGGATCGTCATCTCTTTCTGAGAAACTTTTGTTAATATTTCCCTATACCGATCTCAAGCCGTTTTCGAGATAATAATTCTTTTCTGAATTTATTTCCAAAAATTTGACTATCAGTAAATCGTGTTTTCTCCTACCTACGCAGCAATTAAAAGAGAATTTTTTAGCTGCTGCTAGGCAAGGCCTGGGGACATCTCCTCCATTAATCAAATGTTTCGAATATCATACAGGGTGAGTTAGAGAACGCTTTCTATAAGTGACTTAGAAAAGTGCACGAAAGTCAATTTTTTTAAATAGAATGCCCTGTATATTATTACTGATTCGGAAAGGTGATACATTTACCTTTTTAAAAATGTAATATACCCTACACCTAATGCGCACCGTTTTCGATTTATGGACACTTTTCTGTAACCTTACCAAGAATATTAGTCTTTTGGTATATCATAACGGGTGGGCCATGAAATTTTTATGTTGTCATTTTGTAATGACAACTGACATGCTATTTTTCTAAATAAATTTGACTTTAGTGATATTGCACTTAATTTGAATAGCTGTAGCACAAATATGGCAGAAAATAATTATACAAACACAGTTTTAATGGATTTGTTTATTATCCATGGAGAGTGCAATAAGATTATCAGCAGAACTTGCAGAAGATTTAATGAGAAATATCCGGATTTTCCGCAGACGAACAACAGAAAGTTTCTACGAATTCAGAGGAATTTTAGTAATTTTGGTTCGTCATTAACAGAACAATAACAGGGTCATTAGGAAAAAATAATACCTAATCAGCAATAACAGTAACAAAGTCTAAGTAGTAATAACAAATAAAATTAATAACAGTAATAAATAATAAAAATGTTAAAACTATTGTAATAATTGTTCGAAATGTAGACCGTTAACTTCCAGGCACTTTTGTATACGACGGTGGACGACGTTTGTTGTAGCAGCTCTTATTTCAGCGGGGTCCAAGTTTTCAATCTCTTGAATCACTCGACGTTCTAATTCTTCGCTATTGTGGACTGAAGTTTTATAAACTCTATCTTTAAGAGTACCCCAAAGATAAAAATCTAACGAGGTAAGGTCAGGGGACCTCGGAGGCCAATTCCACGGTCCCAAACGTCTAATCCAACGGTCATCGAAAAGGCGGTCCTACTCCATACTAATTTCGTGTGTACAATGTGGAGGAGCCCCGTCGAGTTGATACCAACAAGTTCTATATTTTTCAATTGACAAATTATCAAGGAAGTCTTCCACAATTGTTCTAGTCATATCTAAATATTTTCTGGAATTCAATTTTCCGTCGTATATGTAATATTTTATTTTGTCATCCATTAACATACAAAACACATTGAAACTAAATTTGACTTGAAAACCAGCCTCTCTAGTAACGTGGGGGGTTTTCTGTGGCCCAATGGTGACGATTTCGTGCGTTATACATCCCTTCCCTAGAAAATTTGCATTCATCAGTCCATATAATTTTCTTTAAAAAACTGGGGTCCTCTTGCGTACGTACAAGTACCTATCATTTCACCAAATTCTATTCTCTGTAGATAATCCTGAGGCATGAGAAACTTAACTCTTGTAAATTTATAATTATGCATTTCATGGTTTACTAGTATTCTTCGAATGGATGAATATGACAATCCTAAATCCCATTTAGCACAACGTATGGAATACTGGGGATTTGCATGAAAATATGCTAGCACATTGATTTCATTTACCTCGTCCGATGTCACAGGTTTAGGTAAATATTTCTTAATGACGAACCAAAATTAGTAAAATTCCTCTGAATTCGTAGAAACTTTCTGTTGTTCATCTGCGGAAAATCCGGATATTTCTCATTAAATCTTCTACAAGTTCTGCTGATAATCTTATTGCACTCTCCATGGATAATAAACAAATCCATTAAAAATGTGTTTGTATTGTCTATTGTATTGTCTGCCATATTTGTGTTACAGCTATTCAAATTAAGTGCAAATATCACTAACGTCAAATTTATTTAGAAAAATAGTATGTCAGTTGTCATTACAAAATGACAACATAAAAATGTCATGGCCCACCCGTTATGATATACCAAAAGACTAATATTCTTGGTAAGGTTACAGAAAAGTGTCCATAAATCGAAAACGGTGCGCATTAGGTATAGGGTATATTACATTTTTAAATAGGTAAATGTATCACCTTTCCGAATCAGTAATAATATACAGGGCCTCGTACATTTCATTTAAAAAAAATGACTTTCGTGCACTTTTCTAAGTCACTTATAGGAAGTGTTCTCTAACTCACCCTGTATGATATTCGAAACATTTGATTAATGGAGGAGATGCTTCCAGACCTTGCCTAGCAGCAACTAAAAAATTATCTTTTAATTGCTGCGTAGGTAGGAGAAAACACGATTTACTGAAAGTCAAATTTTTGGAAAAAATTCAGAAAAGAATTATTATCTCCAAAACGGCTTGAGATAAGTATAGGGAAATATTAACAAAAGTTACTCAGAAAGAGACGACGATCCAAAAAATGTAAAAATATACAGGGCATTCCATTTAAAATAACGAAGATGTTGCCAGTTTTACGTATAAGTGCCAACACCACACTTTCGAAAACATTTTAGTTGAAGAGATCATACTCAATTATTTTGGTAACCAAAATTTGAAAGCAATCGGTTGATCCTTTCTCCATATACTTTTAATACTCCACCCACCGTGGCTCACCCTGTATTTGTTATTTGGTTCCCATGTAACAATTTTATCAATAGACTATCAATTTATAAATTAATAAATTATGTCGCAGTATCTTTGACCAGTTAGATTTGCCATTTGATTTATTGTGTTTTGCTAGATTTCATTTTGTAAGAACAGAACTTTTAACGCAAATAATGATCGATTTAATAAGTAAATACCCCTTAATATTGGAATTTTCTCATTAAGTGAAAGTCGTTACAGCGCCAGTGTCTGAAGATAACAATAAAATACTAGATATTTATCCCACCGAGTTTAATACATGTTTTACGCTGTTTTATAATTTCTGAATACAAAAGGAACAGATTTGTCAAACTTTTATTTTTTGGATCTTCTTTCGCTCACGTCCACCCACCCAGGTATGGAATTTAATTATACTTAATCGTTTATAAATTTAAAACTTTAGACTTTTATATTTACTCTTGGCAAAGTTTAAATTAGATCTTTAATATTTAAAGGCAACATCTCTCTCGCTGATTTCATGCTACTCACTTTGTTGCGCCCAACCTTCTTAATTATAAAAGATGAAACAGACGCGGAGGAAGGATTTAATATAACCTCGAAAGAATTTAAGATTAGTGAAAGGGCCTTGCAAGAGATTTAAGATAAATAGACATGCTGTTTCGTATTGACAGTTTAATTCTTTATTTATTATTTACTACAATTTTAACCCTTTCAGGTATAATAAAAAGAGACTACGATGATAGCCTTTATGATCAATGTTTTTGCGTCATTCTAGTCAATAGAGCCATATACTGCAATGTTCTTATAAAATGGAAAGTGAACTATTTATCTCAAATTCAAGTTTAGTTACAGATCTTCTGTAAGTTCCTAGATTGGTTTGTATATCGACAACCCTAATCTGACCATCAGCGCTAAAGTGTAAAGTTGATTATCCCTTTTGGCCTGGACTTTCTACCGAAGGATGAATAAAAAATTTTGAGACATTTTCAATTTTTATTTGCCGAGGGCACGATATACCACTTTGCAATGGGTTTGTAATGACGTTAATAAAAAAGAAAAAAACATTATGTTTAACTTCTTTGGTCTAAAATAAGATGTTTTTACTTTTGGGAATTTTTTAGAGAAATGCTTATTTTTCGAGATATGGCCATTCGAAAATTCCTAAAAGTGGGAGAAGGGAAATGTAAAAGTTTTTAAAAAAGGCTAAAAAAATTGAAATGAATGTATCATCGAAATACAAGACCTTTTTTTATTTGCAACTTTTCTGTAAAGTGCGTTTTGCCCGAGTACTTTCGGAAAAACATGACAAACTGGGGGTAGATTTTTGAAATTGTAGCGTTTTAAAAACATGTAATTTTAAAATTCGAAAAAATTGAGACATATGCATTGAGGTCTCCTAAATATTTTTTCTCTTGGAATGTTTTTATAACTTGCTAATTTTCCGAGTTACAGGCACTTTTTCACGATGAAAATTTTCATTTAAGAAATACATGAACATTAAAAAAATGAATATGAAACCTAACATATTGTCTATAACTGTTTATTTGTGGCATATTCAAATTTCCTTACTTTTTGTTGGGTATTTTGCCACTGAAAAATATTTAAAAATTTTGAATGAAAAAACCTCAGTTTTTTTCTGTTCAAAGAAAATATTGAGCTTTTCCTGCAGTTCCTCAGGACTGTCTGCCTCTTCTGTTATGGAGACATCGTCTGCGAACAGTACAGCGCACTCAGTACTAATATGACGTGATAAGTCATTTACAAACAAAATGAAAATAAGTGGTCCCAGAACAGAGCCCTGAGGAACTCCAAGATTAACATCATACTTATCTGAACTAGTTTCTTCCAATGTTACAACAAGTTTTCTAAATATTGTCTGTAATTGTTTATTTGTGGCATATTCAGATTTTCTTACTTTTTATTGGGTATTTTGCCACTGAAAAATATTTAAAAATTTTTAATGAAAAAACCTCTGCGCCAAACGGATCAGACAGAGGTTGGTTCTTGAGTACTTGACTGTTTCAAAAAGTCTCACACCTAAAAATATATAAACTAGAACAATGTTATAAACTAAAAACTCAAAATCAAAGCTATAGATAGTTAACGTTTCGGATGAGAATCTACTACGTTCTCAAAACTTTTTTGGCCGTCAACCATGACAGTTCTTTGTTTATGTATTTCCATAGTCACGTGAGGCATTGAATTATATTTATCTTATTTTTACTTACTTCGTCTCTAAGGATGGGCAACCAACTAGTACAAAAATCTATTGAATAATTAGAAACGCATCTATCCTCGTTTAATAAAATAATCGCGGATTCTTTAAGTTTTCTTTTAGTTCCGTTGCTCTCTTTTTCCAAAGTCTTCGCCGAGTCCTATTTAATTCTATGATTATTATCACGCGTGGGATAATAATCATAGAATTAAATGGGACTCGGCGAAGATTTTGGAAAAAGAGAGCAACAGAACTAAAAGAAAACTTAAAGAATCCGCGATTATTTTATTAAACGAGGATAGATGCGTTTCTAATTATTCAATAGATTTTTGTACTAGTTGGTTGCCCAATGCCCATCCTTAGAGACGAAGTAAGTAAAAATAAGATAAATATAATTTAATGTCTCACGTGACTATGGAAATACATAAACAAAGAACTGTCATGGTTGACGGCCAAAAAAGTTTTGAGAACAGAAGTAGATTCTGTTCCGAAACGTTAACTACCTATAGCTTTGATTTTGAGTTTTTAGTTTATAACATTGTTCTAGTTTATATATTTTTAGGTGTGAGACTTTTTGAAACAGTCAAGTACTCAAGAACCAACCTCTGTCTGATCCGTTTGGCGCAGAGGTTTTTTCATTAAAATTTTTAAATATTTTTCAGTGGCAAAATACCCAATAAAAAGTAAGAAAAGTTTTCTAAAGCTGAGATATGATACTATCCACGAAAGTTACCCCTAATTCCTATCGCAAAAAGTTTTTCTACTACAAATGGTGGTTCTATAGAATCAAATACCTTGGAAAGGTCAAAGGAAAGGGCAGCAACGTATTTCTTGTTATCCATACGATTCTACACAAATTCCAAGAAGTCAGTCGCCGCACTCTCGGTTGACCTGCCAGGGTAAAATCCATTTTGACATTTGGAAATTATTTGGAATTTTGTTAAATAGGGAAGTATTTTATTATATACAGCGCGTTCAATTATGTTACATATGACGCTAACTACAGTGATAGGTCTGTATTCTCTATTAAATATGGGTTAGTAATTTTGTAGATTGGAGTTACTTTTCCTATTTTAAATTCTTCCGGGAATTTTCCCACTAAATGACATACTTGTTTTTGTCTATCGTGAATATTAACTATATTACTTATATATAAATAGATTTCCTTTCAGGTTTAATGAACTGTAATTCTGTCATAACGTGATATACCATTGGAAAGAGTATGCAATAGGAAAGTTTTTAAAACTATTTGAATATCTGGAGGTAGTGCCGCTTTTGATAAATTTTTTCTTAAAATATAAAAATAAATTCGGATCTATGTATTTTAACACATAAATTGTCCTACATATTCTTTATACTAATACTTCGGCATTTTTTTTGTACTGTTTCGACAAGGTGCATATTGAGAATATTTAAAAACTATATTTAAGAAAGCTGAAAGTATTTATCAAAAATAATACGTATTAGTTACAATTCAATTATTTACACCCTGTATAATGATACTATACTAATGAAAGGTTCGCAGTTAATAGAGAAGTAAAAATAAATTTCTTAAAAAAGTGTTTAGGGAGGGAAAATGAATAAAACAAAATGTTTCGTTAAGACCATTGAAAAGAGCTTTCAAAAACCTAGAGTCTCAAAAACAAATGTTTTTGGACGACCTGCTGGCATACTTTTATGCGGCAACAAAGCTTCAAAAAATGTATGCTCTTTGACTTATTTCCTGCGTCTTATATTCTCCCCAAACACTTTCTTTATTTCGATTTTGAAATTAATTTTTACCCCACTATAAATCATTATTATTGTTGATTATACTTGATTTTAACATTTTAATGTGGCTATGTATTACCAGGATAAACTTCGAGGTCTATAACTTGAACCTACTGTATTCATTGAAGTTCTACCTCAATAAATTTAAGTTTGTGGGAACACAAAGAACACCGAACTTCCTCCACAACTTAGTTTAGCCGACGTTGGCCACTTGTGCTAGCTGTAATAAATATTACGATCTTAGAAACAGTTTTTAATAAAGCGAAAGTTTCCCGTGATACGAGAATCCGGTAGGTGTTTCAAGTGTATTACTACGGCATCAATTCGCACCAATAATTTATTTCTATTAAAAGAAAAGTTAAAGTTAGGTAATCTGAAGCGATTAATGCACGATTTAAATGTACTGAGCCCTCACTTTAACCGCGAATATCTCAAAAACGGAGTAGCGGAAATAATTTAAAAAATTACACATTCATTATATGTGCATTATAAACCACTCACTGAATTTTGAATAACTTACGTTGAACGGCTTGAAGATCTGCTGAATTATATTGAAATACTCTTCTTTTCTAACCGACTTTACGTTTTTTTTTTTAAAGGAACAAGTTCTCAATTCGTTCCGTATATACGTTTTTTTATGTTCGTAAAGTAGCTAATAACTTCAATCAATATTTTGTATATAAGTATCCATAATATGATCCTGATTAGAGCGCTAATGTATCTTTTATAACTTCAGTTTTAGCACCTGATGTAATTTCAATAATTATTATTGTCGGCCTGTCAAAATGAATTCCTTAAGAGTAAGAGTATACACTTAGCATTTTGTGAGTTGTTCTCGATCAGAAGCCATACGCCTTATAGACCGGTAGCACGGGAAAGGTTCTGGTGAACAATTAGCTAACGTCTGCGTCTCATGGAGACCTTTCTTAAGCACGTAAAATCGACTACGAGATATTTTCTATCATTGCCACTGGCGCAAAACAATTTTTAATAGATTTTTTATTTTGTAAAATAAATGCATCATTTTGATCAATTAGTTCACGTCTGCGATGTCAATATTAGTTTACTTTAGGAAAAAAAACCGACCGGAAGCTCAATCGCAGACGTGTAGGTGGCGCACTAGTCTTTGAAATCGGCAATCGCATTTGTATCGAAAACCGGCTTTTAAAAACAATCGGTTCACGTCTGCGAAAGACGTTACCCGTTATATAATGTCTTTTTGAGTACTTGAACAGTCTCCCAGACGATTTGGCTGTGTATGTGATATTTTTATACATTTTCGATTATGCTACCGATTCCGGTAATTTTTTACAATAAGCTCACTTTTCACACAAATAGATATTAAAATTTATTGATATACCGATACTTATGGACGCATCCGCAGACGTTGCGCGTATGTATAAGTGTAAGTAAATAAAAAATTTATTTGTAAAAAATAACACACATTTTTTAACGATCAACTCACGTCTGCGAATAATTTGTTTATTGCTATCATGGCATTACAATATTAAAATATTTTTCCCAGACGTTTAGCGTCCGCATAAATATTTTTAACATTAATATTAAGAACTTTGAAAACCATATACACAGTGAAACGATCAGTTCACGTCTGTGTGTGCAAACCGCGTTAGTAATTGATTTCTGCTTACTCATTGTGAATTTTGCATGAGACGCAGACGTTAGCTAATTGTTCATCAGAATCTTTCCCGTGCTACCGGTCTATTAGGACAACTTATTGATGTCTCCCGTGTATTTAATGTCGTTGATCATAAACTACTATTGGATAAACTGGATAAGTGTGGAGTCAGAGGGATTCCATTAAACATTCTTTCATAGCTTCATAATCATAATTGACCCAAACTATCCAACTCAACCAATATAATATGCAAGAAATAATATATGTGACATAACACATGGTGGTCTTCAAGGATCTGGTTTAGGTCCTCCGCTATTTAATACATATGCCAACGATTTGATAACATATCTAAGTAGAATACCGAACATCCATGTTGTGCGTTATGCTGTTGATACGACCATCCATAACATAAACAGACATTTAAATACGATTAAACATCCTGTTGAACTGGTGTATTCAAATAAAATAACAGCCTTGTTCACTTCGCAAAGAAACGTAGATATTTGACCCTCTTACAAATAGTTGTGAATCAATTAAAATATTAGAAGTAACTTTCAATAAGCATTTGCCATGACTTTCGCACTACTGACATCCCAAGTAACAATTTAAATGCTTTTTACGTTAATTTAGGTTTTATTAGTGTTTTATAATGGCCACCTCATAAACCACTGATTTATGCCAGATTTATTAAATGCCAACTACACTTAAAGATAGTTTTGTCTTAAAGAAAGTTTTAAAAGGCCTTCAGGAACTTACATTAAAATTAAATTATCTTTTAGCTGGTATATGATTGACTTATCAAGGTATTTGTCAAGCCGTCCATAAAACTTTATAGCTGTTAAGTTCAAGTTAGAAGGATCGTTTTATAGAGATTAAGAAAATGCTGTGGTTTTATCATTGCTTTATGAAATCAATTTGAGGTGGTTGTTAATGCTGGGCTATAAATCTAATATGCCTTGAAATCAGGTCGAACCTTCATAAAACCGACTGCTTGCTTGCTGAGTTTTAATGAAGTAAACAAACATTTGTAATAAATCAGTCGTAAACATAAAAGGATTTGGTTTACATTTGCCCAGACTATAATGTTTTAAAATAGTTAGTTTTAAAACTGTGATAAGATATATACATATTCGTAGGTAGGCATTTTTTTGTGTATGATGTGCATGTGGGTGAATTGCAATAATAGCAAGTTGTAGTGAAATACTAATATCAAATAGCTTCTCGGCAAACTGACTTTTAGGTTATATTATCCAAGCACCATAAATTCTATAGGTTTTAAAGCGGTTTTGTTATGGGCTTAAATGGTTTAAAATTGGTTTTAAGATAAGCCTATAAGTTTTAAAAATATATTAAGACCAATGAGGCTTAAAATAAACTTTTAAAAGAATATGTCGACATATTTAAAGAGCAATTGGTAATATAATAGGCATTTTAAGACAAAACATGTTTGAAGTAGAATTATTCACAGCTTATAGGGTTTATACATACAGCCGCCATTTTATTTCCAGCCGTCGAGGACTATAACGGTCAGCCATATTGGGAATGACCCAGATTGAGCAAAAAAATGTAATTTGTATCTAATAAAAATATTTCATAAAAAAATTTACATATACTAAATCATGTCATGGGCAGATGCTAAAGCTCTCTTCACTTTTTAAGTCACAAAAAGAAAATTATTTATAAATTTTTTAAAAATTGTGTTTTTAGGGAGCGCACGAATTTTTAAAAACTATCTAATACAAGCTTTACAGTAAACTTAGCCTCGTTGAAAATTTTAGCCCACTATAAGTAGTCCCACCAATTCATTACAAGTAGTCCATCTTTAACTGTTTTTCTGAACTGTTCTTAGTAGTCGCCAATTGTCCATTGTATAACGTATATATAACTATAGCGGCCAATAGTGTATGTAGAATAGATTTATTTGCATTTATTTTTACTTCGTTAAATACAAAAAATCTGCTAGAAGCATTTGTGTGTGTTGATATAGTGCCTATCCTAAACCAAGTATGGTTTTATAATACTCTACTCTCTGAGTAAAGCTTTAGATAATTCATTAAAACTTGAAAGTTTTAATAGCATTTTTTAAAAGAGGTATGCACGCCCTTCTCTAGATGAGCCCCTGTTGTCTTATAAAGGTTTTAAATCGGCTTTATAGAGTTCTTCCAAACTATTTACGTTTACAAGTAGTCTTGGAAGTAAATTTTTAGGATAACTTAGAGCTTATTTTAAAACTGCAATTGTTACTTGGAATAGGTTGTGGTTTATATCTATGTAATATAGCAATTATGTTCTCTTGTGTCTGTATTATACAAAAATATACAGTCATATAAGATACGGATGCATAAGATGGGGAAGCAGTGCACACACAGTGCAGTGCACCAACTTAAATTTAACTAACAAACTGAGATAACGACAGCCCCCCCAATGGGGTTCATTTCCAATATTTTGCTCGGCGTTGAAGATATCGAAAAAAGTTATTAGAAAAAGTCGTTTAGCTCCAATACCATTCGCATTTTTAGCTTTTTCAATATTTTCCCCCAGTCCACACGCGGCTACAATTTTGGTCATGAAAATAAAAACTATTAAATTAAATGTCAATCTGACAAAAGTGTGAGTTCTATTGTGTAAAGTTCTAATTTACAATCGTAAAATGTGTCTGTATTTAAGGGAAAATCGAAATACTAAGATTATTTGGTGATGGGGCTCATAGTAACAGAGAAGTAGTCGCAGAATTTAACTGAAGTCATCCTTTACGAGTCATTATTAGTCATGCAGCTGCATCTGCAATAAATGCTATTTTCAATGAAACTGACAGTGTCATTAAAAGATCTCAGAATAACCAACCTCGTCGAATACATCGAAATCCTGAAGATAACGTAATCTTAGCTGCAAATCAAGTCAATCCAAGCCAATCCAAGAGTGAGTCAATTGAATATCGACAAGAAGAAAATTAGAACATTTTTCAATCGTCATAAAATCAAGCTATATAAACCAAAATTTCTAAATACTTTGAAAGAAGGTGATGAAAATAAAATATTAGATTATTGCTATTGGGTCCAAGGAAATTTGGTTTACTGATCAGGTTACATTGACCACTAATAGAGTGGTATTATCTCAAAACTGTAGATATTAGGCTACAGAAAACCCCCATTGGGTTATTAATTGTAAAGACCAGTATTCAGAGGAAGTTAACATATGGTGTGGCATTTTGGGAGACCAAATAATTGGTCCCTTTTTGGTTAATAACTCGCAAAATGCTAAGCGCTTAGTTAGCTTTTTCTATACGGAATTATGGGATGCAATTGAAAATCTTTCTCTTAATCTGCTTCCGGATATATTTTTCCAACTAGATGGTGCGTCAATCCATAATTCCAGAATTGTTCATCAGTGGATGAACGAACATTTTTCAATGCGCGGTTGGAAGAAATAGCCCTTTTGAACTCTGGCCTCCTAGGTTCCCCGATATTGCACCATTCTGGGGAACAGTGAAGATTAAAGTGTATAAAACATAGCCCAGAAATCGAGAACTTTGTGCTAAAATAGAACGAGCTTGTCGCAAAATCAGCATTCCAGAACTGAGAAGAGAAGCCAATCAAAATCGTAAAATAATTGAGAATATATTCAAACTGAAAGTGGATTAGTTAATTCACCTTCAATTTAAACACATTTCCCAATTCTCTCTCGACTGTGAGAGGCTACATCCGATAATTGATTAAAGTTTTTATTTACGTATAATGACTAGCTATCTAAAAAACTGATTATTACTTTAATTTTATTTATTTATTTCAATTACCAAAAGTTAACTTTTTCTCTTCTCTCTCAAAATGTATTTTCGGTCCAATCGACACTTTTGTTCAATACATTTATTCAATTTCCACAGCATCTTATTAAATTGAAAACCAAAATTGTAACCGTGTGTAAAATATCGAAAAACTAAAAATGCAAATTTCGTAATGAAATTGTATTGGGGCTCAAAATTAGATTCCGAACAACAACAACTTTTTCGATATCTTCAGCGCAAAGCAAAATATTGGAAATGGGCTTCAATTTGGGGGACTGCCGTTGTCTACGCTATAAATACAACAAATATATGAATACATGATTACTATGAATACTATAAATACTAAGAATATACAAAAAAGAAAGTACAGAGAATACAGAAGCAATAATCATCGACACACACATTTAGTTTCAGATTTTTTATTGAAGTTAACACTGCAGTTGAACAGATCAATCTTGTTTTGAACTGAGATATAATTACTGCACATTTGATGAAGCGGTGAAAATTTCATAACATTCATACGAGGTGTTGGGACATTGAAGGTGAGAGGTTGTAAAGATGTATGAGGGATGCTGTTGCTTAAATTTAAATTGGCTGCCTCCAAATGCACGTATTATATAAGATTACAATTGTGGCAAAACTCAAACCTAGATTTAAAAAAATTACGAAAATATACGGGTGTAGCATATAAATTTACAAGAATAAATACAATTTCTTGCTAATCAAGGCAATCATAATCACGATACAAGATTTAAAGGGCCTACTATGGTCAAACTATTGTGGAACAGATTTTTACAAAAAAAAAAAAAAAAAAAAAAAATTGACTGATTGTAAATATTCTAACTTTTTATGTGCCCACATTAAATCCTCCAAAAACTTATGTTTTGAAACAAAATTGAAAAAACTATTGCTGGAATTTTATTTACTAAATGGGTGATATTTTCACATCATTCCTATGTACTTATGTGCTTTTCTCTTTCTCTTGCTTTCTTTATTTTTCTTTTTTTATTGATGATTACATTTGTTTGGTATTTAAAATATATGCATTTATATATTTTTTTGTCTGCTTATGTATTTTTTACAATTTCTTGTATTCAAATCTATTTAGTTTTTATATTGATTTGTGTAAAACAATGCTAGTTATATACACTAATAAATATATATATTTTTTTAACACTTTGTTCTCAGCTTTGAAACTGGGTAGTATTCGCCTATCCTTTTTGTAGTGTCGAGGACAAGGCTATATAGAGCGGCATGGGGAGATAATTCAATCAGTCCCATGCAGCCCAGTTGTTAAGAAATTTTCTAACGATGTGGCAAGTTTGGAGAATGGCAGCCTTTTGTATTTCCATGTACAGAGATCTTCTTAGGCCTATTTTTTCGAGGTTATTCGTAAGATGCTTTGTCATCACTCCAGTGGCGGATATAACGATGGGGACTATTTCGATTTTGTCTAGATTCCAGATGTGTTTCATTTCAATGGCAAGATTTTCGTACTTAGTCATCTTTTCCGTTTCGGTTTTAATTAGATTGTGACTAAGAGGACACCCTATATCTATTATTGTAGCCTTTTTCAACTGCTTTTCAATGATGACTATATCAGGACGGTTATAGTCGATCGTTCGGTCTGTAATTATAGGTGTGTCCCAATACAATAGATGGTGTTGATTTTCTAAAACCGCTTCGGGGTTGTATTTGTGATAGGCAGGAGGGTTTTCTTTAAGTTTGTGCTTTCGAGCTAGTTGTGAATGGACAATTTTTGCTACTTGGTTGTGTCTTCCTAAATTATTATTATTATTATTATTATTAATACACGAAGTCTGTGTGCAAAATATCGTCTTTTGCTTTTAAGTCATTAACAATCTTAATTTTAAGGATTCCTTTGTAATAGCAATATACACCAGCAGCAGCCGTTGGGTGTAACTTGACAAAAGTTTCCATGCATTTCATTATTTAAACAAATAAAAATTATATTTTATTTCGACAACAAAAAGATAAAAATAACTTCGAGCCTTAAATATAAATATTAATAAGGTATATTAATAAAACTCAAATCAAATAAATATTTGTCAATGACGCATCCTTGTCAAACAGGTATATCCGCATGAGTAATAAAGGGATTAAAAAAGAAATAATTGGATTGGCATTTACAATTTACAGATAAATATCCAAACAACAGGTAATAAAACTAAAAAAAAAATGTATGCAAAAACCACACGTGAAGGTGAACGACGTCGTGAGAGGACTGGGAAGATGGCCACTATGATGTCTTGGGAATCTAAGCATAGGCCCGTAATATTTTATTTATAACCAGTCAATATTTATTAGATAACCTGAGAAATCGTGCCTGTGGTAAATTGGATTCATGTTTTATTTAATCCTATAATCGTATTGTGTATAACAAAATAAAAACCGGCTACAACTCTGTTAGAAAATACATTCTACTAGACAAAGATAAGCGGATATTGATGTGTCTTAAACATTTTTAGGAAGTTGTAAAACATTAAAATCAATGGAGTCTGTTATTTCTTATATTTCATTATAACATATAACGGATACAACATTTATTTAATAACGATAATCTTTAATTGTGTAAAAACATAATCAAATTGCACACAAAAGATTAGCGGTGCAGTACACTTAACTTATAGTTAATGAATGAGTATATCATTTGCTCTGCCAGGTCTATGATTACACAGCCCCACAAAAAAAAAATGTTCTGACCTAGCAATGAGACGAGTATATCCTTATGTATTTTTGATCGCTGATTCCGATTCTGGGGTCAAAAAAAGTCGTACACCCCCAAAAAATAATTTTAGAGCCAAAAAACACCACCTGATATGGTATATATGAGATAACGCTCTGAAAATGATGTTATCAGTTTAATCAATCGTTTTGTTGAATATTTTCGGGAAAAATTGAATGTATTACGATAAAAATAAAGGTGAATTGCAGCGTTCACCCTATCGGTGTGAAACGCACCCCCAATGATGTTATCATTTTAATCAATCGTTTTGTTTAATATTTTCGGGAAAAATTGAATGTATTACGATAAAAATAAAGGTGAATTGCAGCGTTCACCCTATCGGTATGAAACGCACCCCCATAGAGGGTAAGAACTACCCTCATCTGCCATCAAACCAATTGATAACGACAATGACTGAAAAACATCTAAAAATGTTTAAGTTTCGTTAGGATTGCAATAAACTGACGTAGAATTCACGTAATACCCCAAAACTATCCCTATAGCGTAATTAAAAACAACCCTTAACTTCAATTACAGAAAAAAGAAAGGAAAAAACACAAAATTTGATATCGATTTCATTATATGGATGTTCTTATTTGCAGAGATCCTTATGGCTAGGATATTAGCAGTCATTTGTCACCAATCTTAACACCATTTGGGTATAAAACGCATCCCTGAAGGGGGTGAGAAGTACTCTTACGTTAGTAGCTTTTAAGTCTTCTTTTTTTAATCTTTTTTTTTTATGGTATGGTTCTTTGCAAACCTAACGAAATTGTTATCAAATTTCATGTTTTTCCTTTCTATTTTCTGTAATTGAAGTTAAGGGTTGTTTTTAATAACGCTATAGGGGTAGTTATCAAACCAATTGATAACGACAATGACTGAAAAACATCTAAAAATGTTTAAGTTTCGTTAGGTTTGCAATAAACTGATGTAGAATTCACGTAATACCCCAAAACTATCCCTATAGCGTTATGAAAAAGAACCCTTAACTTCAATTACAGAAAAAAGAAAGGAAAAAACATAAAATTTGATAACGATTTCATTATACGGACGTTCTTATTTGCAGAGATTCTTATGGCTAGGATATTAGCAGTCATTTGTCACCAATCTTAACACCATTTGGGTATAAAACGCATCCCTGAAGGGGGTGAGAAGTACTCTTACGGCAGTAGCTTTTAATTCTTCTTTTTTTAATCTTTTTTTTATGGTATGGTTCTTTGCAAACCTAACGAAATTGTTATCAAATTTCATGATTTTTCCTTTCTATTTTCTGTAATTGAAGTTAAGCGTTGTTTTTCATAACGCTATAGGGATGGTTTTGGGGTATTACGTGAATTCTACGTCAATTTATTGCAATCCTAACGAAACTTAAATATTTAGATGTTTTTCAATCATTGTCGTTATCAATTGGTTTTATGGCAGATGAGGATGGTTCTCACCCTCTATGGGGGTGCGTTTCATACCAATAGGGTGAACGCTGCAATTTACCTTTATTTTTATCGTAATACATTCAATTTTTCCTGAAAATATTAAACAAAACGATTGATTAAAATGATACGATCATTTTCATAGCGTTATCTCATATACACCCTATTAGGTGGTGTTTCTTGGCTCTAAATTTTTTTTTTGGGGGTGTACGACTTTTTTTGACCCCGGAATTGGAATCCGCGATCAAAAATACATAAGGATATACTCATCTCATTGCCAGGTCAGAACATTTTTTTTTGTGGGGCTGTGTTATGTATTGAGACAAAAGTTGTTGCTATTATATACAACGAAAGAAGACAAAAAATAATAAGTTTATTGTGCTAAACATTTACAAAAGTTACACGAATCGACAGTTTGGTCACAGAAACCTGAGGCAGATAATTTCGATAATTTAATTTATAAACGAATATTTGTAAAAATTTTTAAAAACATTAATAGAAACCAGACACCATTAATTAAATTTACTGGCGTTGTACTGATCCGCTTTGTCTCGATGACATCGGCAGTAAGCTTTAACCTAAACCCAGACGAAACTGTTGGTTAGCTTGTGAAAACACTCTAAAGATCTATTTTAATGGGAACTAAACCGGTTAATGATGTACAAAGTTTCAAAGCTTGCAATTACAGCGTAACTCTCGAGTACAATAAATATTACGTTGGCCAGATATCTACGCCTTTCAATGTGAGGCTTGTTGAGCATAATAATTATGCCAGAAAATGGCATGTATCGCAATAACTTTGGGGAAACGAAGTATCACTTGATGAATAATTAAAGGTTCGCCATTATTTTATTAAATTTTCAATAATCGCGTATACTTCTTATACAAATATAAGTATTCTTACTGGTCGATTGCTATGGTTGACAGAGTGGAAATTTACTAAGAGAGTCCTCCATACATTGACCATCATAGTAATCGGTTAATTTGTTAATACATTCGTTTTTTATCACTATAAGTGTTATTGAAGCGCAAAATATTCATTTCATTCAAATTTTTAGGGGTTTATTTAATACTTCACAATTAATTAAGACATTTTTAAAAGTGAATTATTATCTGTTTGCTTAATTAATTGTATTGAAACATATTCTTTATAGGATCTTGCAAACAGCAGAAAAAAATAAGTATCTATGAGAACTAAAAGAAAAGCTAGGTGCAAAAATATTAACGAAATCTTTGCATTCTTTTGATAACCTGAATTCTGGTTATGCTAGCAAGTTAAAATCCTAAAATAAATTTGTACAATTACTTATTTCAAAATTCTCATTCAACAATTAGCATCCTCACAGTCCCCTACGGCCTTGCAGATTAAAGTGATATACGAATCAAATGTATTGACACTTTAACCTCGAGTATCACAGAAATGAAGGAGTAGAGAAAATTGAAAAAATTACGTGTTCATTATGAGTCTATTCTAAATCAATCACTAAAAGAATAACGTACATTGGACACTTTAGAAGTTCTGCTAAGTTATATTGAAAAATGTCCTACTTTTTAAGGAAATTTTGACCGTACCAGTTTTAAATCCATTATATCTTCGAAAACATGCATTCTATGTAAATCATATTTTAGACACCGATAAAGCACGGCACTTACTATACGAATACATTTTTTTTATAATTTTTTATTTTAAAATTTTGTAGTTATTCTCAAAAACGTGACGTCATGTTTATTCGGTCCAATGTACATTATTCAAATTTTAGTGATTGATTTAGAATAGGCACGTAATGAACACGTAATTTTTCAATTTTCTCTGCTCCTTCATTTCTGAGACACTTGACTTGAGGTTAACGTGAGGGGTCAATACATTTGAATCGTATATTGTATCTACATAACCCCCTACGGTAATGAAGATTCAGCCAGCAAAATCCTTTAAAGAATATGTTTCAATACAGTTAAGTAAACAAATAATAATTCACTTTTAAACGTGCATAGAGTATATAGGCTCCAATACTAGTTAGCTAATAGATAGTTGAAGATCTGTTGTTTTTAACAGTCAATGTCAAATATAATTTTTCATACTTCATAGAAATTGTCTTGGTTTTGCATGAAACATCTTTATGACTGGCTTTGTGCTTTTCTGATGAGCTCCAGAATAAGGGCGAAAAACCTTTCAAAGGCTAAGCATTTCCAAAACCAGAATGATAGATTTCATGAAACTGTACCATTAGAATGAAAAATTTTTAAGACAAGGTGGGTAAATTAATTAATTTTAGGACCTTGTTCTCATTTCTAACTGAATCTTCATTAACGTAGGGGGTTATGTAGATACTAGTTCAATCTGCATGGCCGTAAGGGACTATGTGGATGCTAGTTGTTGAATGAGAATTTTCAAATAAGAAATTAATCAAATTTATTTTAAGGTTTTAATTTGCTAGCATAACCAGAATTTAGGTTATCGAAAGAATGCAAAGATTTCATTAATATTTTTACACAGTTTTTTTTTTAGTTCTCATAGATAGTTATTTCTTCTGCTGCTTGAAATATCCTATAAAGAATATGTTTCAATATAATTAGGACATCTTTAAGGAATCATTAATTTTCCAATTTTCCACTCATAGTGTTGGCTTTATTGAATATACCACTTTTTTATTACTTTTATATTTTTGCTTCAAGTTTAATTGCTTGCATTTTTTAAGTTCTTGCCTTGGTATTAGCATGTACTCTTCTTACTCAAAACTTTGAAAAGATTACTAGACGGGTACATTAAAGACGAGAATTAAAGTTAAGTTCACTTAGCGAGCGCCAGTATGCACATCAGCAGTCAACAGCCCTTAGGTGGATGATCTGAATAGTGACAAAGTCAATAGCTGAAAATAGATGATAGTGGCAATATTCCCAGACATGGAAGGATCATTCAACAAAGTGAAAATACAATCATTAACGAATGCACTGTTAAACAGAGGAGTTCCAACAGTATCCTGCCAGTGGATTAAATCCAGTATAGGAAAGAGGATAATAATATCCGGTCTAGGACATGGTGCTGATCTAATTAACAGTAGGTACAGGGCGATTTCAGAATACGATGCCAGAGTGTTCACAGAGAGCCTTAAATATTGTCTGAAGTAATCACTTTCAAATCTAAAAGAGCTTTGAGACGTCTAAAACCCCTAGTTCTCAATGGTGTGGAAGTTCTATTTACCAGCGAGGTAAAATTCTTAAGGAGTCATTCATATTCGACATGAAATAGCCAGATCCGGAATAGGGATATGCAGGCAAATGTGAGGTAAGAACTAACACCAATGATAACATTTGAATCAGAAACATAGTATACCAAGACATGGGAGCAAGAAGACTGTCAAGTGGCGTACAAAGGCATAAGACTTCGTATGCCATGCCTGTGTGCTACAGAGGCCATAAAAACCACTTATATAGCTGCATTGGAAGTCCTTCTATTGTCATAGAGTGCAGTAAACTTTTCCTAATGTGGAATGACCAAAGTTTCATTCTCCCTAATGCAAAAATTCTTTTAAAAAGGACATTGCGAACATCTACATGAGGGTAGCTCGAAAGTGGAGCGGAGCTTTTTCCTCTATGGTAGGTTACATGGTGTCTGTATGTAGGCGACAGCAGGAACGCTGCATATAATTTATATACGTGTCTTGAAGCAATCTAAAGACGAATTATAAAATGACCGATTAGAAAGTTGTCAGTTAATCACAAGTAAACCGAAATTTTCATTGCAGCATTATAGTCATACCTTAAATATTTTTAATTAAGTACATTTACAAACATATCCATTCGGGGAGTCTTTAACGTCTATAAAAGGTGGAACGAGCTCCCTGAGAGTGGAAGGAATCACTCAGGAAGTCAGAATAGTGACTGTAGTGTAAATATCATGACCCAATAAGGGATCTAAGGGAAATAAAAAGGCTGCTGAAGTAGTCAAAGAAGGAAGGTCTAAAGTCCTGGTACGAGCATGTGTTAAAAAATAGGTACAACAATTATTCTCTGAAATGGTGGAAGAGCTTTTCTCGATTTGCAAAAGACCTAATACGCCAAAATAGAAAGACCATTAGGGTATTGGTGGATCCTCAATGTCGATAATGTCAACTTATGAGTCTAATGAGTCTGGAAGAAGATGCAACATGCAGAGTCTATTAAGAGGAAGAAGAAACCTTAGTCCCCATGTTATGTGAAGGCTTAAATACACTGAGATTGCAACTACTTAGTGAGACGTAACCAAGGACTGTTAACTATATTAACAGGCCCTTATCAAGGTTCTGCAGTCTGATACAAAGGACAAAGCTGGATAAGAAGCTATAAGGAGATTAAAACATGAGTACATCGATAAAGTAAATCAGTCAGCTCCTCCTTTTAAATCTTGATCTAATCTAATCCTTAATGAGTTGAGTTATTGAGTGAAAATATGTTGCTAATGTCTTACTTTAATTTTGAGTACTCTATATCTATAAAAAAAAATTAGCCTTAAAAAAACTAGCCTTAAAGAACGTCTTAGGAGGCAGTATGCAAGAACCAGTGATCCACTTATACACAATAACCTCAAAAACATCAGAAGGGAAATAAAATATGATACCAATTTAGCCTACAGAAATTTCGTGCAGAACTCTGAAGATAATATAAAAAATGATCCCAATAAATTTTGGGCTTTCATCAAAAGCAGAAAAGGGTCGGCCAGTGTATCTGAAGAGATGTTTTTTAGGGATCTTCGCTAAATAATCCCTCTGATATACTAAATGTATTTGCCAATTATTTCGGTCAATCTTATAATGAGTCCTCATTAGATATCGAGGAACATCACATTGACACCGATATACCTAACAATAACCCGATTGTTAGCATAAACTCTTTCAGTGAAGATGGTGAAGAGGTTATTCGGGCTCTAAAACGAATTAAACCCAAAATGACGACCGGTCCTGATTCTATTCCAGCTGCTTTTTTATTAAAGGATTGCGCTATCATCTTTGCATTTCCTCTAACTCTAATTTTTAACTTAATCTTAAAAAACTTCCTATTTCCTGACCTATGGAACTATTCCAAAGTATGTCTCATCTTCAAAAAGGGAAACAAACTAGATATTGAGAACTTTAGACCAATCTCTGTAATTTGTAACTTCTGTAAAGTCTTAGAAATATGACTTCATGATAGAATATATCATTCAATTAACACCAAAATCTCTATTAATCAACATGGATTTATGAAAGGGCGTTCAACAACAACAAATTTTTTCTGTGTAACTCAATATATTTCTGAATCCTTAGATGAACGTGGGCAGGTAGATATCATATATACCGATTTCTCCAAAGCGTTTGATAGAATTGATGACGAGTTGTTACTTAATAAATTAGAAAAAATCGGCTTCTCATATTCTTTGCTCCTTTTCTTTAAATCTTATTTAACGAATAGGAGTCAGTACGTTGCATTAAATGAGTTCAAATCGATCGAATTTGCTGCCACATCTGGAGTTCCCCAGGGATCTATTCTGGGGCCCTTGTTTTTTTAACATATTTATTAACGACATAGTGAACGAAATTAATTTGCCTCACCTTTTATATGCCGACGATCTAAAAATTTTCACAGTAATTGATGAAATCGATGACTGTTTTCAACTTCAGACTTCTGTTGACAAAATAAACACCTGGTGTATAGTAAATAAATTATTCATGAATCCTAGTAAATGTAACGTAATGTCATTTTCTTTAAAAACATCACCTTTTATTTTCGATTACAGGTTAGATAATGTCATACTTCAAAGACCTATAACATTTCGCGACCTCGGCGTAACTTTTGATGGTAAATTATCCTTCACTGATCATATCGATACCATTGTGTCTGAAGCCTCCAAAGCCCTTAGATTCATCGTTCGTACTAGTCGAGAGTTCCCTAATACTGATACTCTGAATATTCTTTATCAATCCTTCGTCAGATCGAAACTTGAATACGCATCGCTAATTTGGAGTTCCAGTTATGATGTTCACAAGAATAACTTGGAGGCAGCTCAACGTAGATTTCTTAAATTACTGTGGTTCAAATTCGACGGTACCTATCCAGTGATTGGTTTTCCGCAAAGTAACTTGCTTGAAAGATATTCTATGACTACTCTTGAGGATAGGCGTACGTATTTTTCTCAAGTATTTTTGTTTAAATTACTACACAATGATTTTGACGCACCCGAAATAATTAGTAAGCTTAATTTTCACGTTTCCAGATTAACCTCTCGTAATCACCAAGTTTTCTATTTACCTACGCCGCGTACCAACGTACTAAATAATTCACCTTTATATACGACTTGCAGTACTTCTAACAAATTATGTAGCGACTTCGATATTTTTAATTGCAGCCTTAGTGACATAAAACAAAATGTTCTAAATTAAATAACCAGTGATTGTCTTTGTTTTTCTTAATTTACTTTGAATCACATATGTGTATATATGTACATATAGTTTTTATATTAAAACATTTTCCATGTTATTTTTTTCTCTCTCTTCGTATAATTAGTTATTCATAGTTCGTGCATTTAAGTAAATTTTTTCTTCATTTTACTTTCTTACTATGTTGTTGTATATTATGTAATTAATGCTTTGTATGCCTTTATTCCTGTTCTGTAATTGGCTATCTTACCTGTTGAACAGTGTATGCAATAGACAAATAAATAAAATAAATAAATATGTTACGGAACAAGCTGCCCTTACCCGCAACAGAACAGCATTCATATTGTAATTGTTTTAAAACTAATATTACCCATTGTTATTCTGACAAAACCTAATACTCTTGTAATGATAATCTGTGACCCATTGTTTTATAAATATTCTTTCAAAATCAATCATATCTAACACAACACGGTCTTAAAATTGAGACAACAATAGGTGCATAAGATAAAAATAAAAATAAATAATTATAATCCACAAATCACGAATTTCGAATTAAAATACTTGTAAATTAATCTGTTTTGAATTAACTAAAACAAAAATTTGCAATGAGAAGTCTAAGTTGATTGATACCCGCTAATTAGTAAAAAAAGGTAGATATTGCAATACATAGCCTTGTTGTGAAGAACAAAAAAGCGATGTTTTCTCAGATGGCCGTTAATAACAATATATAGCTGTAATTAACGAACCTCCATTAGCATAAAATATTTAAAAATGTATATGAGCAAATAATGTTTATCAGAACTTTACATTTGATTTAAATTGAACGGGATATCACTGTTTGTAGATGTTTAAGAGGTTCCGAGACAATTTTGTTTTACATGCCATAGAAACAGCCATTCGAAATCTAATTTCAAGAGAGTAGATTATACTTAATATATAATATTATCCTGGCTTTTCGACAACTTATTAATAAAGTACCTATGTACCTTTCCTTCGTGGATTAAGGCTTTTGGTAAAAGGCCAAGAGTCGAGTGATTTCAAGTGCATGAAAGCCTACCTCCTTGGAGGAAGACCACGGAAGAAGGTGGTAAAAATGAACACCTAAGGGGGTCTCCTTAGGATCCCCCACCTAGGGGCCCCGAGGGGATCCGACAGCCAACATTAGAGACCGCGGAATCTCACGGACCCTGTAAACAAAATTTTTGGAAACATTTTTAAGCTCTTTGGATGTTAAAAACTAAAATGTTTGTGTGCCGAAGAGCAGTAAAAATTTGATTGAAGGATTTCTCAGGGCGACCGCGGAGGCTGCTAACAGTTTGATTTGATTATAAATTTCTCGAATTTTGGAGCAATGAGGAACCATTCAAATAATGATTTTTCGGATGTATTTTAAAACAAATATATGTAATTGAGGCGCCCTGAGGGCCGTAAAAATGTTTTTCGCCGAAAAGAAAACTGTTAAATTTTGAATTAAAATGAGGACAAATTAAAAAATTCATAAAACCAAGTAAAATTAATGAAATTACATAAACTCAGTGAAAAATCGTCCTTTGGGCCTCCAGTAATTTATACTTTGGATTTTCCGATGCTTCTAACCGTTTTTAAGTTAGATCAGTTGAAAACGTTACAAATCTGGCGTATAATTATCTTGGATTCAGTTAAAAGTTAGGGGTCTGTAGAAGGGGTTATAACATTATATTTTGTCTTATTTTAAGTTTAGATTATTTTCATATTTCCTTAAAAAATAATATAAAAAACATTTTCAATCATTTCTCCACCCTTATAAAACAACCCCCTATGTAAGCTAGGCTTAAAACATATTTTCCCATTATTAACATGGATAAACAAACACCCCTGAAAACAACATTTTATTAATTCATGTCGTCAGCTCCGTCATAAAGGATATAAATGACTTACTAAAACAATGATGCTTTGCCAGAAGTTAACCAACTGCAAAATTGTAAAAACGTGTTGTAACTAATAAAATTAACGCAATTACCCTAATCAAACTGAGGAAATAATTGCTTAAAGTAATATTCTTATCTATTTGAGTGAATATAATTATATGAAATTGACCTCTTGAAATGTATTACTTACTTAAAGCCTATGAATGCGTGACTATTGCGAATATCCGCCGACAAAAACCTTAAAACTTAATTCGGAACCAGAAAGAACCGATGGTGATATGTCTCATTATAATAAATAGTCTGAGAGCTAGCCTCACAAAAGATTGTGTTACTTGTAAATGGACCGAATGTGCCTCAATAGGTTGTCCATGATTCATTGCAAATAATAATAATAATAATAATAATAATAATAATAATAATAATAATAATAATAATAATAATGGCGCCTGCCAGATGTTAGCTGCCACCGAATACCTCACGCGGCATAACCACGTTGCCAGAATTGTACACCAAGGGTTGGCACGGCGACATGACTTATTAAAAGAAGAAGTGCCTTACTATCAGTACACACCCAGTGCAGTCTTGGAAACTGACACCCACAAGCTCTACTGGGACCGTTCTGTATTGACGGATCGAACAGTCGTCCACAACAGGCCTGATATTATCTTGATAGACAAAGTCAAAAAGGAGGTTTGCCTGATAGATGTAGGAATTCCGAACGACCATAACATTCAGAACTATTTTGCTGAAAAAGAAGGCAAATATCAGCGGCTTGGGCAAGAGATCCAGCAAATATGGCATCAAGAAAGGGTGACTGTAATCCCATTAATAATATCTACCACCGGAGTAATCCCCAAAACTCTTGTTGCCAATTTAACAAAGCTTGAAATTGCCGACAAGATTGCAGCCATCCAGAAAGCAGTGATCTTGTCGACTACTACAATAGTCCGTTCATTTCTAAATTCACCCCTGTAATCACAAGTATCTTGCTGCGGCCGATACTTGTTTGTGCGCCCACTACTAGTGGAGATCTCATTCATGATAATAATAATAATAATAATAAATTTATTCGTTCCTTTGGCCAATAATACATTAGATGGAATAAGTTTAAAATACAATTATACAGCTTACATATACACGTGGACAGTACTGCAATATGTGCAAAGTGTCAAATAAAGATAAAGTACTTATCATTATTTTGCTTAGATAGTATACAAGTTAAAAGGAATTATATTCCTGTAGGGTATAAAAACAGTTGGAAATTAGAAATCGTAGCTGAGCCTTAAATTTATTTACATTACTTTCATTTTTAATATTTGGTGGAGTTTATTGTAATAATAGCTGCCAGCACAAATGGGTGATCAAGTTGATGTTTATGTATTGGTAATTTATTTTTGTTTGTATTAATATAAGTTAATAATTTGTAAAGATATATTGACACTAGGATAAGGATGTTTTCCTTCTTAAATATTGTTCGACAGGATTCTCGGAAGTCTATGTTAAAAATTATCCTTAAAATTCTCTTCTGTAATATAAATATACGCTGAATGTCTACACTTTGACCTCACACCATTATATTATAGGATAACTTTGAGTAGATTAGTGCATAATAGACCGAGAGCAGAGATTTCTGGTCCAGATTATTTTTTTAAATTAGAGATGGCAAAACAAGATTGTACCAACTTTGAGGATAGCTGGTCAATATGTTTGGACCAAGTAATATTCTCATCAAGCAATATTCCGAGAAATTTTGTATCTTTCTGTAATACTATTGGATGGTTATTAAAACTTAGATTAAAATTGTAATCTAAATTGTTTTGTTTTGTTTTAAAATGGATACAAACTGTTTTGTCATAATTTACAATCAGGCGATTTTTTAAACACCAATTATCAAACAAACATAATACATCGTTGACTTTACCCCTTAGTTCTGGAAAGCCTTTAGCACATACTATAAATGATGTGTCATCTGCGTACATATAAACTCTTACAAAATCAAAATATTGTGGCAGGTCATTGACGAACAACAAGAAACGCAGGGGACCAAGTATACTGCCTTGTGGAGTTCCAATGTTCACATTATGTCTTTCTGACGACTCCTATTCAATTTTCACGAGAAGCTTTTGGTTTGCTAAGACACTTTCCACTCATTTAGAATGCCGCGTATGCCTAGATTGAACAGTTTCTTGCTAACAAAGGATATATCCAGAGTATCAAAGGCATTAGAGAGATACCGCCCTTCAGTCACTCAAGCCGGTAACGGTGCGTTGAGTAGCGAGGGATGCGTGGGGATGTAAATAAAAGAATTTATTTATACTATTTGCAAATGAATGAAACTTAGTCAGCAGTTAAGTTCAGGTAAAATAAACGTAATTAAATTAGTCAGTTACCTTGGCGGTGATTCATTGCCAGTCAGTCAAGCGTATGGCGATGTCATTTTGAATAAGCCTCTTGAACTATTTGTAAACGGATGGAATTTGGCCAGCAGTTGATTTGAAGCATAATAAACGTAATCAAATCAGTCAGCTACTATGATGGTGGTGAATTGTTAGTCAGTCAAGAGTATGAACGTATACATTTAAAATAACATATTCCGCGATTAACAAAAAACATCATTTTTCATTACTATGTTTAATGGAGTGTTTGAAAGTAGAGTGCAACATATTATTGATATAAAATAGACGCTTTGACTAAAAACTTAATATCAACTATTAGTTCAATCAAAGGTAGCTTACCGATTTAATTACGTTTATTATATCTCAAATTAACTGCTGACTAAATTCCATTCATTTACAAATAGTAGAAATAAGTTTTTTATTTACACACCCATGCCTCCCTCGCTGTGCAACGCATCGCTACCAACTTGTCTGACTGAAGGGCGATATTCAAATGAAAATCGACGACCTATTAAGGCACCTTCGGTCCATTTACAAATAGTACACATTTTGTCGCGCTAGCTCTCGGACTAAAACATATGCGACATAATTTAAAACCGATACTGAATCACAAAGACTTAAGAAGAAATAAGTTTCTTCTAATATAGACAATGCATTATGGGTATGCAGTTTACAAAAATAGAAAACGTGTTCCTTTGTTGTCTATGTGACTAATTCTGTGCTTGCGTTGAGCAGACTGATCGACAGAAAATCGTGACAGCTTGAAAATTGTGGCTCATGAATCGATGCCATAAATAAAAACAAGATTGGGCTTGGCTGGAACTGCGCGCAGCTTGCAAATTATAATCTTTATAGTATTTAACAACTGAAATTATCATCTTGATCTACTTATTTTTAAATTGAATCGCAAGGTACCGTCAGTATTCATCACCATTCGTTGTGATATGATGAAATGTACCAAACAACTTGACTCCGTAATGTCTTACAAACAAGTAGAAGTTGTGGTCGGACCTGTCGACTGCCATTAGATCGAATTCGACACAATTCACGTTTGCGTGGTGACACTGAGATTAAGTATACGACCAATAAATTTTTTATTGGTATTGTAATTAACACAGACTTTAAACAATGTGACAATTTGCACGCCCAACTTTGAGGTTTTAGCCAAGCCTTTGGATGTATTTTTACAAATGTTCTTTCGGCGGTCAAAAGCTAGCCTCATCTTACCACGACGAAATATCCCAATTTGTGAATTACCAACGTTCAAACTCTGGATTTTTAATTTATCAAAGTAATACCTCAAGGCTCCGTTCTGGGTCTAGCCTTCTTTCATTAACGGCTTGCCTAATAGAATCGTCCAAGCAAAATCTGTTTTATGTGCGGACAACACAACAGTACTATATAAGAACAAAGATATTACTGCATTGTCTGCATTGTTGTCCTGCATACGCGAAAACTTTATGCATTGTGCAGTACTGTTTCTCGACAAATAAATTAATGTTAAATGAGAATAAGACAGAAACAATGACTTTCAGTTCAAAGAATCTTATAGTAGATGACACTAACATCGTATCTACCCCCTGTGTTAAACGGAATTATCTGTACTTATTGCCAATATAAAAATGCCGACAAAATATGTTCACTTTCAGTCATAATCAGAGCCGGCATGTCAGAGCGCCATTTCATTATTTATGAAGGGGAACTCAGACGCATTTGTAAGAATACTTTCACTTTCATAAACACAGATAAATATAACCGAAGCTCCGTAATTGTAAATAATTACTCCGGTTTCAACGTGCTGACTAGAGATGGGTCATTATTTCCGTACTGTTATTTTGTCGAGATATTTTGGATAATGGAAAGCGCACCAACTTCATTCGTACGATGCAATTCAACAAAGGAAATACGTTTATCAAAGCACTAACCAGATACGGGTCTTATATACAACGTTGCGAAGATTTGGAAAAAGTATATTTGCGATATTCATTCATACTTAAATTAAATTATAAATAAATTTATAACTTACTTTGTTAAAAAAATCGAAACGTTGTCCTGGGCGTACTCAAAGTCAATTCGAGCCAACACTTAACTTAGATGTAGTAAAAATGAACTGAAACTGAAAAATATGCTTTTTAGGGAATATCTGTCGTGGTTGCATGCGATGGTGCATTCCACATTTAGAACAACTTTAACTTTTTAACTCTTATTACCCTGCCACCACGATTGAAAAGTTTAAGTGTTGTACTGTGTATATTTCACAAAGTATTTGCGTCATCGCATTGACAATGTATGATTATATTATTTTTGCATATGAATTAATTAACTACAAAGTAAAAATATTCTTAAAAACGCATCTCAGTCCGCTCCTTATAAATTATAAAATGGCGCTCCAACATACGAGCTCTGATTATAACTGATAATTAATTTTTTGAAAAAATAAAGATATTTATACTGTAGTATATATACGTGCCAGCCTTATTTATACATTTTTTAGGTGATAAGAAGATAAATTATGACAGAGATGATTTAACAATTTCATTTTTAGACAGTATATTAACTTTCCCTTTCTTTGGTTGTTCTCGTTCTCATTTTTGTTGATCAGTGAACTGTTGTGATTTATTTATCTATCTTAGTACAGATTATCTTTCCCTTCTTTCCAACGAATTACATACGCGTCAGAAAGATGTTTGTGAAATAAAAACGCAAATATTTTCTCTTGCAAATAATATATTAAGTAATATTTAAACGAACAACAAATATTTGCTGAAGAATCATAATGAATTAATTTAAACAATTGTCTTAGATGGTTTGAATAAACGAATTTTGATATAGTCAGATTAAAGAAAAAATATATTTAGAATAACATATTAAAAATATTCTTTGGGTATATTGCACATGACTTTTATACACCCAACATATAGTATTTGATATCAAAAATAATGAAATTACTTACTTATTTGTTATGTATACTGTTGATCTAATTCTAATCAAGCTAGTATACCAATAAAGTCAATTAATGACATCTTTATGAAATTCAAATACATTCTTATCTGAAATACAACACTGAGAAACCTCTCTTACGAGAGTCTTATTGTGAGTCTTAAATAACTGAACATGCATCAGCATCTCTAGCTCTACCTAGAAAGGGAATTGAAAGTGACGATTTATTAAAAAATAAAAATGAAAACATAAAACTCGACTCCCCATGTCTTAAAAAATAAAATACTCCCTCTGATCGACCAAATCGCCTAAAAATTGTACAAGTTCCTTCATGTTAGTTTGAAATATTCATAGTACATTCTATGAAACAACATCACTATTACATGATATCTGAAAATCCTTTTTTATGTTTTGTTTATTTATGTATGTGATTTGCCACGCTATAGCAAGTGTTCTCTAGATAGGGCTAGAGATGATGATGCATGTTCAGAGACCAAAGATTTGCGAATACGGTTGGGCTAGCGGACATATAATAAACTGGAAGTCGGCAGGAATTTTAACAAGTTGATGGTAAATATAATAAAGAATTATTAATAATATTGTTGAATGAGGATAAAGGCGTTTCGAATTGTTCCGTAGTTATTTGTACAACCTGATTGTCAATGTTAAAATAACTAAATATTGTGTAAAACAAAACTGTTAAGTATATCAACAGTCCTGTGTAAGTGGTATCTTCCTAGAGGGGACGAGAAGCGTCTTATACTTTAACGAATATGCTAATATAATGTAGAATGTGTATTTATTAAATTAAGTTCTAAATGTAAATGAAAATTTGTACAAAATTAGGTTCTCATTCAAATTTCTTGTTCTGTCATTTAATGTGTGATTTTTAAAATTTAATTTAATTTAAAATTGTTTATTTATAAGAAATTTCCAAATTATTTTCACCGAAATGGTAATATTACCTTTAACTTTATAGTGCACTAAAAAAAGGACCAAATAAAGGATGAGATATGCATAGTCTTATAACAGCATTATGATTTTATACCTTCTGGGGTATCACCAGGAGTATATATCTGAGTTTTGAACTTTCTTTTATGAACAAATTTGTTTTTTCAACAGCGTTTTTTTAGATAAAAATGTGAATGTCTCCGGTTCTAGAGGTCCGATCGGAATAAACCAAGAACTTTTGCAATATAAATTCCAACAAATCTGCATTGGTTTTGGTTCATTTGAGTACGTACATAATGTACAAAATAAAATAAACTTGCTAAAAAGCGTTCTTCTTTATTTTAATGTCCAAGGACGTCAAGAGTTGCGATCGGCTTCACACTTTCAGAAAATATACGTTTTGTTGAATTACCCGCCATTTTATGCCATTAAGTTCAAAACACAAAAAACGCTTTATAGCCAGTTTATTCCATTTTGTACGTCATCTACATACTCACATGACTCCAAACCAACGAGGAGGTTTGTTGAAATTTTAATTGCGAAGGTTTTTGGTTTTTAGTTAGTCCTGATCGGACCTCTAGAACCATTCCATTTTAATTGTTTTTATTTTCTTTATCTATGTATAATTTATTCCTTAAGCTATCTTAGTGTACAATATGGATCACTTATATATTTAATACATTCAAATATATAATGGGTCGTTGTTAGACTAGGAGATTTTAATTGGAATTAATTATTTAGCTGATTTGGTATTAGTACACTTCCCACAGCATGTGCATTTACTGTGATGCGTTCCTTGAGAGAGGAATTAAACTAATTTTAATTTTAAACAATTTATCTGAGGTGTGTGATTAATAAAATATACAGGAAAATATAAAAGAAAAAAACCTGTTTTAAATAATTAGATATAAAATATGTACAGTTGCTGTATACGCAATTTCTCCGGTGTGTACATTTATGTGTAGGCGAACGTTCCGGGGCAGGAACGAAAGGAGTATAAAGTTTTTAATGGACAGGGGGATTTTACGTTTCGTGAGTTATCCGTCTTCGAGGTCACCGTCTTCCATAGTAGACGGGAAGTCTTTGATGAAGTAATTTATGTGTATGTCGAGTGCCGTCGTCATGTCGTACGCTTGTAATGTCTGCTGTCAGAGCCGATTGCTGAATTTTGGTTGTAAAGAATTTTTGAGATTTTTCGTCCATGAAATCGCGCATCATTTCGATGTTTGTTATCCTATGCAATTCAGCAATCGACGTATATCTGCTGGAATTTGTAAAACGGCGTAAAAGTTTATTTTGTGTTGTTTGTAATCGCTGGCATTGTTTTTTTGAGATATTGTTCCAAGCCATACAGGCATTAGTCAAAATTGTCCGAAATATAACTTTATAAGTACATTAAAATTTTGTTATTTATTGATAATTTGCTTCGTCTGTTAAGTAGAGGGTAAAGTTTGTTTAATGTCGCGTAGGTCCTGTTAAGAGTCTGTGTAATGTGGGGAGCGAAACTCAGCCTCTTATCTAGGGTTACTCCCAGATATCGGACCGAGTTGCACTCCACCATTACTGTATTGTTGATTTTTAATTTTTTAATTGTCCGAATGTTTGTGAATTTACGAGAAAACGTTATTGTCTCCGTCTTGTCGTCGTTTATTGTAATTTTCCAGTTTGAGAAGAATTCGAGTAATTTTTGCAGATGATACCTGACCTTCTGCGTGGCCGTCTGTTCATAGAACGACCGACCATACAGGACGGTATCGTCTGCATATAAAAGGAAATTTTTTGTGGGGTGAGGGGGGATGTCTGATGTGTATAAATTATAAAGGATCGGGGAGAGGATTGCCCCTAGTGGAACGCCCGCCGAGATCCTTTTTTGTGTTGAAAAATTTCCATTAATATTAACTGTGATATGACGAGCACTTATATAGTTTTTGATAAAAGTTACTATGTGTAATGGTAGTTTTAGAATGTTATGTAATTTATAAATAAGGCCGTTATGCCAAACGGTATCGTATGTCTTTTGTATATCTAGAAGCAATAGAACTGTACATTGTTTTTGTTATAAGCCTGGAGGATATCTTGTACTATTTTACATAATGCCATATTGGTGCTATGACCCCTCCTAAAGCCAAATTGTTGAGCGAGGATGAGGTGTTTTTTGTTTACAATTTTCATTAATATCCGTAGGAATACCCTCTCCATCAATTTGGAGAGGGTATTTAATAAACAAATAGGTCGATAACTCGAAGGGTTATGTGGTGGTTTATTTGGCTTTAGAAGAGGGATAATAATACCAATTTTCCAGGCTTTAGGGTAGTATTGAAGTTTAATTATGGCATTTATTAAATATGTTAATTGACACAGCATTTTATTAGGTAAATTTTTTAACAATATATTCGGGATTGAATCTAGAACCGAGATATTCACCTTTCTACCTAAAAAATGCTGTTCAAAAAATAAAATTGTTCATAAAGAAAAACGCAATAGGCTTTGAAAGTTCAAAACTCAGATATATACTCCTGGTGATACCCCAGAAGGCATGAAATCATAATATTGCTGTTACAAAACTGTATATCTCAATGTCCTTTTTTTATTCCACTATTACAATATTTTGCCAATGTATAAAAAGACTAAAATTACGTAATATTTAACAGAAGAAGTAATGGCAGCCCTTATGGGATATTTAATTTTCTACAAAAAAGTATTCTTGTAAAAGTCTCCAAATTTCCATTGTTTTTGAGTTATGTTGAAAAAACTAAAACAGGAGCTTCTTCGGTTGGCTCCCAAAAACGCACCTCGGAATTTAGTAGCACTTTGTGATTTTATCGTTTTTAGGTCTCAAACTAGCATATTAAACTTTTGTTGTTTAATATGCAATAATAACGCAATTTTTCCTTGTTAAAAGACATACTCAATGGCCTAAAAGATATTAGATTCAAAGATTTACAATGTCATTCTTTGAGCCACTTTATATTTAACGTCTAGTCTAATTTTGCCCGATCCAACCTATGATACAAAAATATAAAGTCATTGTTACGTAAAATACTTTTTTAAGGTTGCCCTGCCCTGCAAAGGAGAGCTAACAGAGCTTTATTGCAAACTTCGCATCGCGTGCTACAAAATGCATTTGAAAGTTATGGGGACAAGGTTCGCGGGTGATAAGGCAAAACATCGAAAAGTATTACAACCAACACTTTCTTCAAGAAATATTTTAAATATCTAGTAGATATGGCTCAATCTGCATTCCTTAAGAGCAGACTATGGTTTCTTGGAAATTTTTAAACAAACAAATCAGAATTCATAAAAAGGTCAAAACCACCAGAGAGGTGCAAGTTATGTTTCTTGGAATATTTAACATGTATTCTTTTTCACAATGATTAATTAAATATTACCGTTCGGTCGAGGTCACATGGGTTTATTATAGACAACGTTTATATAGTAAACTCTATGGATAGTGATTAATGGCACTGGTTTATGTATGCTCATGAAACACACAGACATTGTATCCGCAGATCATCTAATAGCGCATGACATTTGATAGCTTGTCTACGAAGCTAAGACAATTCTCAACATTTTTAAATGTTTTCTTAGTCGACTCTTAAGCCACCGAGGTGTTCGAAACAAGACCCTACGATATGTAGTGGAGTCCGAACTATTTTTTGAAGATAATTCTATAATTAAATTTATTTATTAGTAATCTAGTATCATAGGGTCCACGTCGATATCCTGCCAAGTTGGAAAACTCTTTATTTTCTGATTATTTCGGCCTACTGCATCACCGAATCGCATGTTGGTATTTCTGAAAATGGATTTTTCTCCAGTAATATACAAATCAAGATGGCGGCTGGGCTATTTGAAAAAAATTCGTATATCCCGTCGTAGTTGTCCGATCTTTTATTTCTAAAAAAGAAAATACTTCAAAAAGTATGTTTTACTATAAAAAATAGAAGATCGAAGAATATTCAATATCTAACTAAAAATATTGCAAAAAAAAATAAAATTTTGGTTTTCTAACTTCTTTAAATATTTTTTATTTGAAAAACAATAAGTTATATGGAAAAACAGTTTAAACAAAACATGTGTAGAACTTAATGCTGAATGCAACGATATATACTTTATTGAGTATTGGTTAAACAATAATGCTCTAAAATTTAAAAATCATGGCGCGCTACAGGTATTGTGGAAGAATATCGCGGTGCGCAAGGTGAGTTCGGTCGGGCATACAGTTAATGGAATACTTATACGATAATATAGCTTCTCTAAGTTAAGTGCATTGAGGCCATGTCAGAAGTGTTTTGAATTTTTTAGTGGCAAAGTATTACAGCTTTTTCAAAACGTCGGATTAAATAAATGTGTTTTTATAATTAATATCACAACAGCATAATAATAATAACTTTATTTTTATAGCTTATAAAAAATATACATAACAATTATTACTAAGATAACAACTTTGAGACAATTTTAAACGGCTTTTATATTCGGCACCTATGTGACTAAACACCTGTATGGGCCGTGAGAGGAGTAAATTCATAAAGTAATAGTTTGACATAATCTTATATAATCTAACGACCTAAATTGCATTTTTAATTGTTTTCTTTGGCTTAAAATAATTCTTAAGTTATCTGCATGTCATCATTTTCTAAAAAATATTTTTGGTTATTCGCAATATGTTAAAGGAAAAAATACCAAAATTTGCCTGATTTATCTTCATATTCCACTAAGTGGTGTGTGCAAAAGATTGTTTCTTGTGCAATTGCGAGGACAACTGCTGGAACGTTTTTGGTCAATTTGTTAAGTTGCAATAAATAAAACAACATCAAGTTGGAGAACAATATTTTTAAAATTGTAACTTCTGTCACGTATTTTTTAAACTCGACTCTTGTTTATTATTCCAAGATGTCAAATAATCTTTCTTGTTGCTAAAGCCATTTTGATGCGTAATAATTATTTGAAATTTTCATTACACTCAAATACATGTAAAGTTTTCACAAACCATTCAGTCTCTAACAACTTTAGTTGACATGAATACGATAAAGTTTCCCCTGGCTGTTAACTTTGTTAAGAAAGTTTTTCCTGATAGTCATATTATAAGTCGTTAATGGCGGTTGAAACTAGATTTTCGACGTGCCGTCCTATTTTCTACCCTGCGACTTTGTTTAAATCTCTTAGTTACATCTATTATAAGGTACATCTTCAACATTTAATACTTTTGCCTTGTCACTTCCATCTAACGAAATAGGGCACCCACTGATTAGAGACATCCTTTATACACTCCACCAGAATGTAATTAGACAGGTAACAAGTATTAAATATTTTCTTATGTTTAATGGTGTTACAAGAGGAAGCCTTAAATAATTAAATACACACTTTGACTATATGATGAGCGCACAATGACTTCCACATTCACGTAGTAGTCCCTTCAAATTAGGAAAATTGAGGGAAATTTTTCCTATAGCTAAGCCACCCATATAAAAAGTTGCTCTGGGGTTGTGTTAACATATTTTTCACCAAGCGCATGAGGAAAAAAAAGGTTGTTTTTTAGATATAGATACATATATATTCGTTTTTTTGGCCATTTTGGCGGTTTTTCGCGTTTTGCTTCAAAACTATGCATTTATGAGAAAATATGACCTGATTTGATATTGTAGATCTAGCGATTCTCTACAATTTTTGTTCTCTTAATTTTTTTCAAATTCTGCTTAGTTACGCCGCTAGAGCGCGCTGAAATTTATGTAAATGTATAAATTTTTTTCATGTTTGATTTTAAGCCAAATTATGCATTTTATAAAAAAAATATCAAGATATCAAAGTTGTCGAAAAAAAAAATTTCGACAAATTTCGTTCTGTTTTTCAAAGTCGCGTGGTTTTGCCGCTAGAGGGCGAAAAACATTTTTTCAATACTCAAGCGGATAAAAGAAATATAGGCATCGTGAACAGCTGTAGTATTTTGCCCCTCCACCTTCCTCTACTCAATATTTTTTACCGGCTAAGTTAATATAGATGACATTAAGGATGACATATACAAAAAGGCCCATCACGACCACAACAGCTGAATGCGCGTAGTTCATACTATTAGATGCACCGTTCTATGCGCAGCTGTGTAAGAAATGAACGATGGGTTTCAAAAAAGACATTTTTTTTTGCTCTCCAAATTTTTACATTATTGACGAGTACTCTAAAAAAATGCATAGTTTTGCCTGTATATCAAAAATATAAGCGCTATATTCTTTCCGCTCAAGAGTATTGAAAGAAATGTTTTTCGCGCTTTAGCGGTAAAACCGCGCGACTTTGAAAAAAAAAACAAAGAACAAAATTTTTCAAAAATTTTTTTATCGACTTTGAAAAAAAAAACAAAGAACAAAATTTGTCGAACATTTTTTTATCTACAATTTTGATATCCTGATATTTTTTTATAAAATGCATAGTTTTGGCTTAAAATCAAACACCAAAAAAATTTATCCATTTACATAAATTTAAATAATAAAGCGGATAAATAACTAAGCGGAATTTCAAAAAAACGAAAAGAACAAAAATTGTAGAGAATCGCTAGATCTACAATATCAAATCAGGTCATATTTTCTCAAAAATGCATGGTTTTCCAGCAAAACGCAAAAAACGGTCAAAATGGCCAAAAAAACATATATATGTATCTACATCTAAAAAACAACCCTTTTTTTTTCATGAGCTTGGTGAAATATATGCTAACGCAACCTCCATTTACTAAAGTCGGTAGAAAAGTATGTAGTCAAGGTACAAAATTAAAAAATAATTGCTTGCAAATAATAATAATATGATGGTGATGCAAGGTAACACATTACAGTATCAGATACTGTAATGTTCGATTTACCGGCCTCAAGTGAGTCCACGAAATAGTCATTTACCGGACAGTCAATCTCTTAAACCGTTCGACAGAAAACGTGCGCACAAAAAAGTTACAGATAGACCGACGGACAGAAAAAATGTGCCTTCGCTCAAATTTAAAATCTCGACGTTTCATGGAATTCTAAACCTATTTCAGCAAAAAAAATTGTTGAAACTTTTTTACGATTACTATACTTCCAATCCACTATAGTCCCTTCAAATTAGAAGAAAAATCACTGATTTTGGGAAATTTTTCCTACAGCTAAGCCACTCATATAGAAAGTTGTCACTAGGATCATATTCAACACTTGTGTAATATCAATTTCCAAACCAGTGCATCCAAAACAAAGTTGCAGAAACAAAATGGCGGATGTTCTACGTATGAAAAAATGTGAAAAAATCGGTTACGGCTACCTTTTAAGCATACTAGGACGCATATTTCCTGATATTGTTGATACCATAAATTAATTATTGCAAAAGTTACTGCAAAATTTAAAAATGTAATTTTTCGATGTTTTTTTAATTTCCGAGAAACCTAACAATCGGATTTTCATTCAGTGGCCGCTACTTTGTAGGTATTTTAAATGCCTACAACTACTGTTTGAAACTTTTTTCGATGAATATGTTACATTCGCAGATAAATGAGAAAAAACGACTTTTTCACATTTTTTCATACGTAGAACGTCTGCCATTTTGTTTCTGTGTTGGATGCACTGGCTTGCAAATTGATATTTCACATGTACTGAATACTGCCGTGATTAGCAAAAACGCAGTATCTACAGAAAAGTAATAATGGAGAAAAACAGCGTTTTCTTTTCATTGCAGCTGTAGCAACTTACATGGTTTTGGCACAATCTTTATGCCATAAATAGTTGTCTTTTGCTGGATAAATAATAATTTCCCAAAAAAGTTAAATAAAAATAAAACTTTCTGTATCTCAGATACTAAGCATAGACCTATATTTTCTTTAGAAATGGCACAATAAGCGTCTTTATATCTAAGGTTTTGGTGGTACATACGGTATTCTTGTTAAGTTCTATAGATAGAAAACTGCATTTTAGGCCAGTATATGCTAAAATCTCATTGATGAAACTTCTTGTAAATACTGCGTTTTCGCTAAGCACGGCAGAATGATCCTACTGTTTTTTTTTTCTATTGAGAATTACTTCTAAAAAACGATCTCCTTCTGCTTAGTTCGATTGGCCTAATATGGGTAAATTGAAACTTAATTTTTGGAGTATATGCTAAAAACCAAAGCTTCAAATTTTTTATGATATCGGCCTCAAATATTATTAAAATTCTAGAATCAATTATTTTCACAAACTAGAGTGCAAATATAGTCAAGACGCGTTCTTTTAGAGACTTGGATGTGGAAGTAGTGATTCCTTAGGTAGCGGTTTTTATAATAGTCTAAGAAGCAGGGGCGATTTCTGCAAAAAATAGTAACACAGATAGATTTATGTCTGCAGGTTGTGGAGTACTTCCTCGATGAGTATGGTGTTGGTCTGCCTACACTAGGTGGATTGCGTTTGAGAGATATGAGGTCGAGACGTATTTTGATTGAAAAAAATAAATGAACAATAAGTAGGATGGGTGAATGTATGTCACTGGGTTGTAAATTGCTTCCCCGATGTGAATAGCTCTGGTATGCCTTCGTTAAGCCTTGGTTTCCTCGAACAATCGGTCGCGATAAACCGACAGTCTACCCACTGCTGCAATATGACGATTTTTATCAACGTGAGGGTTTCAATAAGATTGGTTTGCTGGAGTCCGTTGAGCTGCGCGATTTGGCAACGCACAACCGCCCTCTCGGCCCGAATCTGTTGAATTTGATTACAGCTGAATCGTATGGCTGAACCGACAGTGTGCGAATGCATTTTATTTCTTTTGTTCTACGATATTGTGAGAAAATATGGGTGGAAACTTTACTGCTAAAGACGTCAAAGCTTTGATAGACTTGATGAGACAACATTCAGCATTATATACTGTTAATGTTAAACGTTACAAAGATTTAGTTGTAAAAAATAACATTGTTACGTGTTTCCGCCCCTAGGAAACATCCTGTATGAAACCGTGGGTTTCTAATAATTTTAGCAAACACTAACACTTTATTTAATGATTACACAATACTTCTAAACTAACTTTTACAATGTTTATATTCACACTTCGGATTTATAACCTCACTTTTCGCTACCAAACTTCACTTTAATAAAACTTCTTTCTCCGCAGTAGATTTCGCCTTATATACTCTAAAATTGCCTCTAGATCGATCTAGAGATTTCAAATTCCAGAACAATATAATTCTAGAGCCATCTACACGCTTCCAGAACAGATGGCGTGTATTACTGGTTGCCTAACAATTGGTACTTAATTTCAGCTATTAGTATCATGGGCGTAACAGTCTCTACTTCGTAGGGGGTATAATGCATAACAATATGGAAAGAAATAGGAGACAAAATGAAAAGAGCGTTCCCAACATTAAAAGTGCAACCAATTTAGTATCAATGCTCTGACTCATGCAGAATGCAAACAAACAGGTCGACGAATAAAAAGGAACTAGACGAACTGCCATTTCTACCAAACATTTGGGACCAAAATCGTCATCCTTGTCGGTCGACAGACAGTCAGTTCTCCGCAGCCGATTGTTGGAGAAAACCAAGGCTTTGGGTGGTTGAGTTTCAGCGAAAAAGTAATTTTCTTATAACATTGGCATTTAATTCAATCAGGATTGTTTCCTTCCATTGGAACTGTGTACTGTGTGTACTCACTACCATTGATTATAAAACAATATCACTCATATTTTACCATTTTGATCAGTAAATGTGTTCCAGTCAGAGATCTTTCTCAACTATATGAACGCCACTGAGCAGGAAATCCTGACTTGTGAAAATAGAATAAGTGGCAACACAACTTCCATTTGGGTTAAATCTACTCCATATTTTCCGCATGTTAGTTACTGTAGGCATTACAGATTACAGATCGGCAAATCCCTTTGTCTAAACAGTGTCAGATACATAGTAATAATTAATTATCATCAGCACTGAACTTGTAACGTCAATACAGAATTTAGCGAAATCAAATAGCTGAATCAACAATCGAAAAGAGCCTTTTACAAAATCAACTGACGAGAGTTTACAGGAATAAATAGAAGAGGTACAATGCTGCAACTGTATTTAAAAAATATATATTAGAACGAAGACAAGTAGATGTAATATCGTGTCTACAATTATACTATTCGTAAATACAAGACGAAGGGTGCATTGCATTCGATCGGCACATTTCTAAAACCAGTAATATGGCACGGAGAGAAAAAAAATTCATATCACTATGTTGTTATCGAATTCTGAACAACTTTCAATAGGTCCGTCCGTCTGTCTGTCTGTTTATTCGTATATCTGTCCGTCCATCTGTCCGTGTGCCACCTATCTTGTAAGCACGATAACTTAAGAACGAAAAGTCCGAATGTATTGAAATTTGGACTGTAAGTACGTGTTAGCTAGAGGAAGAACCCTATTGTTTTCGAACAAAAGTGATCAATAAATAAAAATGTTAGTACCTAATTATATAAATGAAAATAAACGTTTTACAATTAAACAAGAACTGCGATGAGTATTCTATAAAATGTGCAACAATTATATATAAAATGCAGCAAATCGGCGAAGAGTATAACGGTTAGCTTCCTTACAGTTTCTAATATTGGCGTGTGTGGGTCGGAAAAAAACCCGAAAATGACAAATAACACCGGTTTACAAAAAAAGAAAATGTCCGACCAATGGGATTTCATTACAATACCCCGAAGGTTTTTGACGTGCTGAACACGATGCCGTAGTCCGTTTTTTTGCGGTATCACGTCAGGATTTCGAGAAAACTTAACCTAAAAGTGCTAAAGACACATTGTTCGCCTTCGTCCATGCACAAATTAATCCACTCAATATTTTGGCCTGAGTTTTATTGCAAATTCGGTTTGTCTGACTAAGAATAGGCTATTTTTGTTCGTAACGCTTTTTCTGAAATTCTCATTTTTTAGATATCCGGCGAGGAAAAATAAAAATTTTTGAATGTTGCGATTTTTTTTACGCCAAAAAGAAGTTTGGACAAAAATTGCAAGATGCAAAAAGAGTTTGGAATTATCCGGGGGATATTCTCAATTTTGTTTGGAATTGTCCAATGTCCTTTGCAGAAAAGAGCATTGTGGAGTTTTCAAGTGTATCAAAAAGGGCATTGGACACTTCCTATAAAATAGTATTCCTGGAATGATTCCAAACTCTTTTTGCCTCTTGCAATTTTTGTCTAAACTTCTTCTTTTTCAAGTAAAAAAAATCAGAATGTTCTAAAATTTTGTATTTTTAGTTCATTTACATTTTCTCGGATTTGTAATCATCTGTAATAGACCTTTCAAACGATAAAGAAGAAAACTTTTCTACACCAGGCATCAATAGGGCGACTTTAAGAAATTTCTCATATTTTAAGTACGTCCCGATGATATCTGTTGACGTTGAGCGGTCTTTTTCTCATTATAAATGGATTTTTAATGACAGATGGCGAAGGTTCACTTCAGAACATTTAGAACAAATAATAATATACTTTTATATTCGTTATAAGTCGTGAAAAATACATGTGTTTTAGTTCAATGTTACATCCCCTAATAGGGGAGTGTTTATAATAAACTGACCATATTAACTTTAGATATTACGGAATTCTCTAAAAAATACACGATAAGATAAATTGTTTCATACTTGCATAAAAATCTTTCCGCGCCGGCAGAGCCAACCCTGACTTTAACGTCACCGAGATAAAATTACCGATCTCTGCTATGACAACTAGAAAGTTTACATTATTACAAAAATATCGTTTTCGTTAATATGTCGTTGATAAAAATCGAGAACAAAAGTGGTCCAAGGTGGGACCTCTAGGGAACACCGGATGACGAGCAAACATGTTAGAAACTCAAAATTATTAATTATTAAGTAACTCCGAAGTCACTGAAGATGGAATCCAGTTAGATCTCTCTATGTTTTTATATTTATGTAATAAAGTAGTATGATCTATCCACTCTAAGATCTTTTTAAAATCGCCTAACAGGAGAAAAGAATGTAAATTTGCTTATCTTTATTAATAGTGGTTGCTAGTGGCAATGTACGTAAAACCAATTCCAGGAATGTAAGAAGAAATAAATTGCAGGGAATGCCCGTTGAATTTTAGGGGAGGCCAATTCCGGACTCTCATAATTTAAAAAAATCGGTAAACGTATTTACACGGAACTTCCCTCTTTATTTGTTCATGGCGGTCACTCTATAAAATTAATAATTACGAAATGACATTGAAAATAATAATCGGAATTAGTTATCACTATTATTACAAAGAAAACCTGATAGTTTTGGTCAAAAAAATATACAGAGTGCTCATCCAACAGCAATAGTTCAATACTAAATAACAGGTGTTACATATGAAAGGCTTGCGCAAATACCTTTACAAATGTCCTCCATGACTGAATTATTTCTTGGGATGACCACCCTGTACATTTTTCAATAAAAGTATAATAGGAGCATATGCCAAATATTATTGCCATCTGTCACATTTTCAATTCCACATTCACGTAGTGCAGTGGAAGTATAGTGGTGGTTAAAAAAATTTCATTTCTTTTTAAAATCTTTCAAAAATGTTGGTAAAAAAATAGGTTTAGAATGTCATGAAACGTGGAAATTTTAAATTTGAGCAAAAAAAACAAAATTCCATTTATTTTAGTGGTCAAAAAAAAATTTTCAACATTTTTTTTTCTGAAAAATAGGTTTAGAATGTCATGAAACGTGAACAGTTTCCTTCTATTCTATAGTAGTGGCAATTTTTTTTAAATAGGTCTAGAATAGAAATTTGAGCAAAGAAAGAAAAAATCCATCTATTTTAGTGGTGAAAATTTTTTGAAAAATGTTGGTGAAAAAAATTTTCAACATTTTTTTTCTGAAATATGTTTAGAATGCCACGAAACGTGAACATTTTAAAGTTGAGCAAAAAAAAATTTTTCCATCCTATTCCAGTGGTAAATTTTTTTTCCAAAATGGTAAAAAAATTTTTTTTTTCCAAAATAGGTTTGGAATGTCATGAAACGTGGACATTTTAAATTTGAGCAAAAAAAAAATCATCTATTCTATTGTAAGTAGTGATAAATACATTAAATTTTTTTTCAAAAAATAATTTAAATATTTCAAATTTTTTTAAAAATTTGTTTGAATAGGTTTAAAATGCCATGGAAACGTGGAAGTTTTAAATTCGGACAAAGAAAAAAAAATTCATTCTATCTTAGTGGTAAAATTTTTTCAAAAATGGTAAAAAAAAATTCTATTTTTTTTTAAATAGGTTTAGAAACGTGTAAATTTTAAATCTGAATAAAGAAAAAAAATTTCTATCTATTTTAGAGGTAAAAATTTTTCAAAAATGTTGGTAAAAAAATTTTTAGAATGCCGTGAAACGTGGAAATTTTAAATTTGAATAAAGAAAAAAATGTTTCGTCTATTTTAGTGGTAAAATTTTTTTTAAAAATGGTGAAAAAAATTTAAAATTTTTTTTTCTGAAAAATGGTGAAAAAAATTTTTTTTTTCTGAAATAGGTTTAGCGTGTCATGAAACGTGAAAATTTTAAATTTGAGTAAAACAAATTTTTTTTCATTATTTATTCCCATTGGACGGTCCACCCTGTATATTTTCCAGTGAAAGTTTAACCATTTCTTCGCTGATAGTAGCGTCAACTACCTACCAAATTTGACTGCTCTCCGTCAAGCATTTTTTTAGTTAATGCACCAACAGACAGACAGACGGACTGACTGATTGAAAAACCTATATTTATAGTTCCTAGTTCCATTCAAATAATATTGTAATTTCTTTAGGGGTTGCTCAAATGTCTCCAGGGTGGTCTGGGCATATCCTGGCTACAATCCTGACCAATCCCTTATCGCTAAACCAACGCAAGTTACGCTAACAAAAAAGTTAAGTGTACCCTATACCAACAATTTATGCACTTCTTGCCGAGACTATAAAATACCGAATTAATATTTAAATAACCTCGTCTATCCGGCGACTCGTATTATATCGGCGTTATATAGTTTTATTTTTCAGAACGGCATACTGGATCTGGCCATTGACTCGAACCTTCAAAACTTTTAATGGGATATCGGCTAGGTGGGATTATAACTTCTGCCACCGCTTTAAAATATGAAAAAATAATTCGATCTGATATCGGAGAATTAAGTTATCCTCCGAACGTGTATTCGCCTAAAAGCTTTTCACAATTTATAATTTTTAATATGGCCCTTGGAATTTTTTGCAGTACATCCACAGATATTTACCAGAAGCAGCAAGAAAATGGAATTTCACTACATGAATTGATTTTTTCATATTTCTCGAGGCGTCAAGAAGAAATTTCAAGACACTTTATCCAAAGTAACTTGGACGCATTATTTGAAATTACTGAATGTGACATGTTTTTTCAGTCTTTCCTTTCAAAGTATTTTTTTATAAATAAAGCGTTTAAATATATTTTTTTAATAAAATCTATATATTTCCTTTTTTACATTGATAAAATATGGTTTTATTGTTAAGAGACAGCGAGGAGAGAACATTTTTGTCTCCTCTAAGGTCATGAACTTGTAAATCAGTCAATGAACAAAGGCGCAGGCTCATTCCCCCGCACTAGTGCAGGTTAGAAGCCAAACTTGTTTTTTTCTATAGACGCTTTGATCATAATGATGCCGCTATAACCGCCGGGTGAATAGCACTAATCTTTCTACAAATTACAATTACTACTGAAGTAATTTTTCCTTTTCCACAGTGTTTAATTGACGTATACAGACGGCCCAAATTGTTTTGCGTTTGCATTAACAAACCGTTACGTATACACTAATGCTAGACTTGAGATATAATGTAGCAGAGATAATAATTGGCGAAATGGTCATTATGGTTATTTTTGCATTTTGATCATGAGTGCGACTTTAACAACTAGAATTGCTTCATTCGTTTAATGCACATAAAAAACCTAAAAGCTGTGCCGCTTATACTTGACTACAGCATTGAGGGGAGATCAGGACATGTCGATTTTCGAGGTAACTCCTCTATAACATATTAAATATTAAATATACTACTTAATAATAGAACATCATTATTCACACATAAAGTAAATTCTGGAACAATTAAAGTTACAAATTGACGAAAACACACCTGTTCCAATTATTTAATTTATTTATTCATATTTACTTACTCGCCCCTACGGAAAATATTTTACGACCTAGTGGGAACGACAGAGTCGAACTTTTATTATTGTCAGTGTCACGGAATTTCAAATTAACCATGAGTTAAGAATATATTTGTATGTGCTCTATAAAATAAACATAGTTGGTGATCTGTGTTTACATTATATTTAGATTGTGAGAGCTTAAAAGGGTAATATACTTTAACAGGTACATGATATTTTCCTTTGTGTTTTAGCGTATTTTATGCAATTGTGTTTTATAAATATTTTGGCGGGTAGTGAATTATTCGGGTGTTTCGTGTTTATAAGTGGCTGGGGTAAAACAATATCGTGAAAATGTTTAGGCCTTGGAAGGTTCTTTACCTAGCACTAGCAGAGAACGACAGGAAAGTATGGGGATTATTACCAGCTCGCAAATTACAGGGAAAGTTTCTAGACAACATTTATGTGAACATACCCAAAACGTAGTTTTAAATGTTTATAAAAATATAAAAGAAAGTGAAGAAGAAAACGAAGCTGTGGAAAAAACCGCCTACTTAACAGAAATTCCAGAACAGACTGTTTATAAATTAATTAAAGAAGGACCATATAATCGAAAAGCTAAATCGGACAAGGGAAAATCACGAGCATTAGATTCGTCTGTGGTGAAGTTGTTAAGAGATTTAATTTACAGTATGTATAAGGAAAATGAGATACCAACAGTACAATCAGTACATATGGAACTGAGACCAACAGAGGTGTAGTGTGATTTAGTGAACAAACACTTAGGCGATGGCGATTAAAGATAGAATTTAACTTTAAAGTGATTCATAAAAGAGCAAGTATTATGGAAAGCTACAGAATTGTACTGTGGCGTAATTAATAAATATTTGCAACGTATTAAAAAATTTTCGAAGTTGCTCGAAGTTCTCTAGAATCGAAATTACTTATTTGATACTTATTTATTTGTTTTCTAGAATTGAATTATTTGTTTAATAATTATTTATTTGTTTTCTAGAATAGAATTTATTTATTTAATATTTGTTTATTTGTTTTCTAGAATTGAATTTATTTATTTAATCTGGGTCTATTATATCAAGTTAGGATTATTGATATAAATAGCAATAAACTTAACTCTGAATCCACATTTTTTGGCAATGAATTGCTTGTGTCTCCTGGCGGTCCTTGCTTGGCAATAATAATAATTGAATAGATTAAATTATTATTGCCGAAACTGAGCAATAAGAGAATATTTGATAATTCTAATTTAGACTCAAAATTCATCATTGCTCAACAGATTTAAATTTCTATCAGTGTGCACAAAAATTTTAAGTACGGCTCTGTAAGACAACAATTATCTTAACGAGCCAAATTTATGGTCCGTTTTTTACAGCTTTTTTTACCTGCACTAAACGAATGAAGGCAACTATAGATTGGAAACGCATATTTAAGGAAACCTTCCCGAACTCCGTCCATTAGATATGAACCCCGGTTTATCCGTGGATTTAGCTAAAATAAAGTTGGTATAAGAGTTTTTCATCCATCAAGAAATAAAATGCAACAAGTATTAGACAACCCAAAGGATAAAACTGAATCAAACCTAAAGTTGGGGATTTACAGAACTAGTACTATTGTTAAATATTTTTATAAATTCCAAATGATGAATTTGTTAATAGTACAGGTAAATTAACAATTTAGGGCAACAAAAATTAATAAAAGGATCATCTCTGGGATTTAAGTAGGTAATAACCTGGAGAATGAGATGATGCACTTCTAAGTTCCGGAAAAATTCAAAAAAATTTGGAAAAACTTTTTGACTTTCTGTTTTTTTGCTCTAGCGGCCAAAATAATGAAAATAGAGAAATAAGTTTTCTCTACAAAAAAGGTCTTTACAAATTTTTGTCTTACTTAAGCCGTTTAGAAGCGGAAAATGAGAATTCTCCAGGAGTTTTGTACAACCGGGCTCATCGATCGATAATTCTTACTATTCAGAGCCCCTAAAAAAATGAAAATAACATAAAATGTAGAGAAAAGTCTCAGCTTTAATGTGGAACTGATCACAAAATTCATAACAAATTTTATCAAAGAAAGTGTCAGAAGATGGCTTAGTGAACTTTGTACAGTTGATCCACAGATTTATTCATGTCTTTGCCGGGAGTCGTTAGGATGCTTATATATTCTTATATAATGATATATTAATCCAATTGGCATTTTATTGCAATTACTTTTGTTGGAAAAATATTCCTTGCGATCAAAGTAGAGGGTATATTTCTCATTGATCAATCACCTCCAAATTTTGGAGTTCAATTCGCTATATCTTAATTAATAATAATAGCACAGTCTTAATTTTTGGATTTTAAGTACAATAAAACATATTCTTTTGAATGACTTTAGAGTTTTTTAAATGCGTGCAGTACTTTTTGAATTTGTCTACATTATTCATACACGTTCAGAAAATGCACAATTATACAGTAAAACATCTACAACTTATTTGTTTCTTAACATTCCTCAATGAAATTTTCAGGAAACATAGATTAAAGTGCGTGGAATCGAATCCATGCAGTGAAAAAGCACCCATTCTTACGGGAGAAATAGGCAGGATGCATAAAACTCAAATATGTGAATAAATCAACTGTATAAAGTTTACTAAGCCATCTTCTAACACTTTTTTCTCTATGATAAAATTTTGTATGAATTTTTTGAATAGCTCCACATTAAAGCTGAGACTTTTCTCTACATTTTACGTTGTTTTCATATTTTAAGCGGCTCTGAATAGTAATAATTATCGATCGGTATGTTCGGTCGTACGAAACTCCCAGAGAATTCTCATTTTCCGCGTATTTCGGAGCGGCTCAAAACTATAAGTGGAAAATTGGATTTATCTCCTAAACGGCTTAAGTAAGACAAAAATTTGTAAAGACCTATTTTATAGAGAAAAAGACGAGCTACAAATTTTGTTGAAAACTTTTATCTGTATTTTTATTATTTTAGCTGTTAGAGCAAAGAAACCGAAAATCAATAAGTTTTTCCAGATTTTTTTGAATTTTCCTGGAACTTGGAAGTGCAAAGAATGCATCATTCAATTCTACAGATTACTAACTACTTAAATCCCAGAGATGATTCTTTTATTAATTTTGGCGAGGTTTTTACAATATTTTGCCTTCATTGTTTGTACTATAAGGTTTTTACCTCGGTACAAAACGTCATGTATAACTTCCTACTTGTTGAAACTTAAATGCTACGAAAATATCTTCTTTACCTCCATATATAAACTGTATAAGTGATGCGTGATTATAGCGTATAAGGAATATTACGACACTAATAAGGATATCGACTCGTAAATCTTATTACTTAGGGTGCTGAGTAATTTGTTCCTCTTAAACAATTTTTACCCGTGGTATGTTGGCGTTCATCCTGTATATCCATTTTTCAAACAAGATAATTGCGCTAGTTGTCAATCAAGGATATCTGCATTCGTGATCACGATCAGTGCTCATCGTTAGTTCTATTATTATTTTTTAATGAACAGAGGCATTTCCTGATAATTCGGTTAATTTTATCTACAAATTAATGAAGTTCTGCTTTCACTAATATCGATTAAGTAAATTTTTTGAACTCTAGGATGTAGCAAATCTAGCTACAGATCAGCATCATTGGAGTGGGTCAGATTTATATGAAGGGAAAAGTTTCAATTTTTTTTGTTTTATCCCCTAGATTAATTCCAGATCAACAAGAAAATCTCCCAGTTTGATCAAAATTGGTTAATATTAACCCGTACCTCCGAGACCATGAAGTTCGCCGTGTATTTATTACTGAAAAATAATTGTTGCACATTCTATAGAGTAGTTTTCGCAACTTTTTGTAAATAATATTATAAAGAATGTTGTTAAATAATTAATAACTTTATTGTTTATTGTTCAATTTTGTTAGAAAACAATAGGGTTCTTCTTCTAGCTACCACGAACTTACTGTTCAAACAATACGATCTGACTTTTAAGTTATCATGCTTACAAGAAACGTCATGATCGGACAGACAGACAGACGGACGGATATGTTGAAAGTTGTTCAGAATTCGATCACTAACACAGTGATATGAAAATGTTTTCTCTCCTAGCAATATTACTGGTTTTATAAATGTACCGATCAAACGCAATATCTTTTTGTATTTGCGAAAAGTATAACAATTGAATATGCGTCCAACCCCTAACGAACAACAACGTACAAGTAAACCATTGTAGGATGGCCGATAGCCGCGCAGAGACAGAATAAATATCGTTGCTGTTGGATAGAGACAAGTTTCTTAACTATATATAAACGCAGTACAGCCGGGGAAGAAATTTCAGTAAAAGGTGCTCTCTATTCACCAAGATACCCGGTATGTCACAAGTCAATTGGTATTTTTGAATGAATATATTTTTTATTTACCTCTGCTCTATCCAACTTCCGAAGTAATCCAACAAACAATATTAAATTATATTATTAGTAGTAATCGGTAATAATATAATGATAATGATTCTGATCATAACACTTCAACACGTGATACCCGGCGGCCAGCCGTGGTTACAAAAAATGTCCCTTTTTATACTCTGTCTTTATACACTATTTATAATATAATTTTTTATGCAATTAAAATAAAATATATTTTGCTATACATAACATAACTGATAATAGATTTGCACACATACTTTTCAAAGTGGTATAATAGGAGCTCCAGCTGTATATTCCTGCTCTATAAATTTTAAAACAAAACATATGATTTCTTGACAAAGATTCATGTTTTACTTTGCTTTCAAAGACCCATGATATTTTCTTATAAATACTGTTAGTGATAGTACCCGTAACAATGCGTATAAGTACATACTTATAATAGGTACCTGTGCATTAAATATAAGTTATACACTACAAGCACTTTTCTCGAGACTGTACCACCGATGTTTACACAAGCAAGTAACATAAACAAGTGAGCTCCGTAGAGGTGGGCGGGTTTCGACCGTTACGCATCCTAATCTCATCGGCCATTCTAGGATGGTCAACCTATGGTACGCACTTGCTTGCAGCTTACTATATATGTTTACTGGGCCCATAAGCCGTTATGCTATTAATTTCTAGAGATTGCAACCTGTAACAAATTAGTTTATTGGAACAACCATTTCTAAAGCAAAATTCTTCCTATTGTTAGGTTTGTTCATATCTATCCCTAGAATTATCACAGTACTACTTAACATCTTCTTAAGACAGAGAAACAGCTCATCATCACAATTTGTTTAAAGTACACCTTAGAGATTATTAATTAAGTGGGTATTAAATTATTAATCAATCAATTTAATAGAAAGCATGCCTCTTCACAAAATAGGACGATTGTTAACCTTGAATATTTCTGTTAATGTATATAATTTTACATAATGCTTTCCTGCAAGGCAGCTTTAAAAAAGGCTTATAAATTACTCATATGCGAAAACACCGTTGGAAGGCCAATTCTATTTCAGTCGAGGTCTAGAGGAAGTCGTATTAAGAAAATTGAAGAAGCAGTCGTTAATTTAATATACTTAATTATAGAGATTCTTAAGAACCTAGAAAGGTATGTTTACAGCTATAGTCTTAATTATCTATAACTAATATTTTATCATTAGTCACTGTTATGTACTGTAATGTGTTGTATAAACACCATTATTTATTATTATGTCCATAAGCTGAGGATAAGTTATAGATAAATCAACAATGGACGTTTTCGTGTGACGATTGCTAATGAACTGGTTAATATGGCCAATATGGCCATTTCTTTGTTTCAATTCTTGCCTATGACTAATCTGAATACAAGGAAAGATCACGTTGACTCTTCTCTTGTCTTTGTTTGTTCATTATTATGTGTAACGGAAATTTTCTAATTTATATTTTCTTCTATCTTTAAAATTTTATGTTTTTTATACATTTTAGAACAAAATATAAAATATAATACATAGCGACGACACATGAAATATTTGTGCTCCTGACATTAATCTACACAGTTTGCCATCTTCAAAAATGAAATTGTTAGTGTTCTTTACTCATTGTGAAGTATGTACCACCCCTTTTGCGGGCTAAAAATCTATTAACAATAATAGCAATAAAATAAGACTTTTTATACAGGGTGTAATTAGTTTCATGTCATTAAAAAAACTGGTGGTAGGGAACGACAAGACAAACAAAAAACCTTATATAACATGGGGTCTAAAGGTCATAGTTTTGGAGAAAAAAAATAAACAAAAATTTCCAAAATACTTAATAACCTAGTTTGAGAACTGCTGGCACATTGGGGTAGGTTTTATTGCCTCGCGTCTTGTCGCACGAGATACTCTGACATTCCTGCAAATAAGTATGCCGACAAAGCAGTTAAAAGCGACCGACAGAGGACATCGTCATGTTTTTTGCTTCTTCGCGGCCAATTATCCTATTAGGCGTGCTATCTCTCCCTTGTAATATTTTCAAGTAATAATTTCAGTTTTGTCCTTACTTGGTAAAGAACGTACGCATGACGCGACGTACCCGTTCCTTGGTTTTGTCTGTTTGTCTGTTGATTTTCTTTTTGAATTTTGTGCCACTTATGTTAAGATTTATTTTATTGACTTATCGTTCAAGTCGTTAGTACTTGGTTGCGTAAGACACTACTTCTCGTTCGTGCTTTTTGTTTTACTTTTTGGATTTTGGACCAAGTTTTTCTTTTTGTTTTCTTTATTGATAACGTTAATTCACAGTTTAGTGTGGTGTTTTAAAACGCAGATTTTGGACGCTATGGGAGATTACACTTATCCAGAGCTCGCGGATATGGACTTGGTACATGGAGAAAGTGGTGGAAATGCAGCTGGTGCGGAAGAGCTTTAGAACAATTGCAACGACGTATTTTAATGTGCATAGAAACCATAAAAAATGATCCTAATTTACCAAATGTGTTGAACGGAGTAAGTATGTTATTAGTTCGACGTACCGAAATGTGTATACGTGGAGATGGAGGTCATTTCGAACAATTTTTGTAAACAATTCAAAAGAATTGTTCAGTTATTGGGTGTTAACTATTGGGCGTTAAAGGTATGATTATTATTATTAGTATTCGTTGTCTTGTTTTTATCTGTTTATTATTGTTTACATTGATTTTCATAGAGACCAAAGACTTGATTTTTAGTTTTCGATACCTGATTGGGAAAAATTATGAGCTCAATTCATTAAAAAAATCAGATTTTTTTCTAACTTAAAATACACAACTATTTTCTGTTATCATGTCTCGGACGTCTAACTGTTCGTTTTCCAATTTCATAAAACAATTACTAATTTTTTAAGCTTTTAACACAATGTTACAAATGTTAATAAACCACTTTTAAATTTTATAAATTCTTATAAACGACAATAAAAGCTACAATAGCTTTGTTCCAAATTAAAAAACACATGTAAACAAAATCCTATTTAAACCCCTGCGGCCATGCTATGCTTGCGTTGTGTCGAAAGAGAAGAAATTATTTACATCTTCATAATTAGTGGTATAAAAAGTTCGATACAAATAATCCCATCAAAGTGCCGCACTTCTACCAACGGGAACACAAGTCGGGTATTACAGTTTTTTATTACTTCTAATATTCGGAACAATAACATCCATTGACCCTGAAAAACAGTGGTTCTCAAATCTTTCCTACCATAACATTAAAAATGTAAACCCAGGTCAGTTTTTTTCAAAGTGCCCCTAGAGAAAAAGGTCATATAGGTTTTCTGTTTGTCTAGTCGGTCCCTATTACCAGTTTTTTTTAATGGCATGAAACTAATTACATCCTGTATTTTTCGTCAACATCTCGAAAACTAAGCACTATACTTATTTCTCGGAAAGAAAAAAATATTTAAAACGATTGTTACGATAAAAAAACAAGATCAAAATCTCAAAGATGAGGGTTCTGAAGTGCTTGTTTTTCGTCATTGTTTGGTGGTACCTTTACGACTTTTTACGGTCATTTAAAATGCAACTAAAAATTTCAATAATATCACTCGTCATCTGTAGATTACGAGATTCTTTAGACCTTTCTTGTTTATGTTGTTGCAATATAAATTTAAAAAATTGACATTTCCGTGTTGTCATGTTTTTTGCAGATACTATCTGAGACAATTTTATGATATAATACAAAATCGTTCTAATACTTGTAGGATTGTATCCCAATTTTTCAGCGACCTAACAAAAACATATCGCGGTTAAATTAATTGCAAAACAAAACGATAAGGAAAGCAAACATTATTAAATTAAAAATAAACCATGCCAGATTCCGCAGTCTAACGTTACATTGATAAACATTGCGTTACATAAATTTGTTATCTACATCGACTTTGTTTTCAGTTATAATACGATTTGCTTCCCGTATCCCATTTCCTATTATATGCTTCCCACATTCTCAAATCGGAATAATTGTGCCTCCACCTACACTATCTTACATCTAACGTCAATACAATATTATATGAATTCATCTTCTTAATTACTTATTACTAAATATGGAAAATTAACATTTTGGCTTGACGCTCAAGTTAATAGTAACGAAGTAAAAGTACACAGAGAGAAACATTTTGCACAATATTGTGGAATAACGTCTTGTTGCATTTTTTTAAACAATTGTAAAATTTTAAGGCCCAATGTTATATAGTTTTATACATTTTAATTCTACATAATTCTTGCGCGTTTTATTTATCCAATATATAGATTTAGTTACAATGAATTTATTGGAAACTTCGACCGACAAATTGACGAAATTTAGAGTTAAATTTATTTATTTTTGCTCAACAAATCATATCAAATTAAACTTAATTAATTGTTAACAGTATCCTAAAACTATATATTTTGTTGCCATTATATTTACAATTAATATTAAGTAATTGTTTAAAGGATTTGCACAACTTGTGTAACATAAAAGTGTGATCGTGATCTTATTTTATAAACGGTTGTTGACAAAACTGTGAAAGTAGGAGTCCCAGTATATTTATTTCCGCTGAACAATAATAGTAATCTATGCCGCCCTCTCAAACTGCACAATTTAATGACATACTATTCACAATCAGTTTGGTGATATTGTTTTAAAATTTTGTATAATTGCTTCATTTGTTTCACGTAAAGGTTATTGGTTAAAAATTGTACTGACCGCGCCGGCCACGCTACGCATATACGCGCAGGCAATTACGCATCAGATCCAGGTGACATTTCGCAAAGTGAAGACGTACTCTTCCGAATTATACAAGTACTTACATTTGTGATGAAATTTGTTGAAAACTTATTAACTGAATGGGGTTTCCTAGATCTAATTCCAGCATTCACAGAGGTAAGTACTTCACACAAAGTTACAGATTTGCATATATATTCTCTTAAATTAACTTCGTTAACATATAAATATAAAAAAGGTTTTCTATATGTGAAGAATGCATTATACCTATCTTCCAATACTTGATTTCGTTTACAGCTTGAGGGTAATTTCGTTTTCTTATGCGAAGCGAAAGAAAGCTATTCCCAATCTACTAAACCCAAAAGGCAAACCTGTAAAAGAACTGCTTCAAGACGAAGATAACACTTCTGATGGTAAGCAATACATTTGATTTTGGTGATGAACTGATGTTATTTTTTTTTTGAGAATATGACGACTACGACACAAGCTACTGTCTTTTTATTACAAGTTGCGTTAGAAGGTTAATTCAATTTTTAAGGTAAATCCCCTTAAAACATCTTAAAGTACACATTTCAAGCTTTAAAAATCGCACCTACAGAAATCTAATAACGCGACTTAAACAAGAGTTAAAGTTAGTTATACATATCAAATTTTATCACTATCTCAAGATTTTGAAATTTTGGAAGTGTATATCTTCAAAAATAAATTTTTGAGATATCTTTCACTCATCGGATCTTTTTATACATTACTTCAAGAGTAATATTTTTTTACCGACTTCATCGGAAATCTCTATGTTTCGACTTCATATATGTACTATTCCAACATACATTCATTTTTATATTTGAAAATATGACAATCCAATAGCCAATTTTTTATCGTATTCTACACCAACAAAACTACTTATTCCGAAAAATTCAGCCATATAACATTTAGTGACGCCTTAAAACCCATGACGACTGTGCTATTTGTGTACAATAAATTTATGTTTTATTATTTCAGGAGGCTGCAGTGCCCTCGGAGTTTTCTACTAACAGACAAGCCCTGGAAAAAAAAACTCATTTTTTTAACCACAACGATATTACGACATCGTCATTCGTAATCTATAACTGTGTATATTTGACAAAAACAACTACCTGAATGAAAATTATTAGAATATTATCGAAAACTAATGAATGAAAAACTTTACAGCGAGTCTGAAAGATAATTTTCAAGACGTCTGCATTTTTTTTATATTTCATCATAGTTAATAAGAAGTTCGCTACGCTCCAACTTTAATCATTCAAAATATACATTTGAGCAACAAGAAACAATACATATAGCTTAATCCGATTTCTTGTTAGAACTTGATCGTTACGACATTAAGGGATCGTCTCTTCGTGAGTATTTCGGGTCAGATTTGAAACACAAAAATTTAACCTATATCTATGTGATAATGCCATAAATACTTCGATACTGTCGGTATGTTTCGATAATAGGATTGCGAAGTGTTCTTGGGGAAAATTTTTTTTTCGTTGGCGATTTTGCGCTAAATCGCCAACGTTTCGGTTTATTTACTTAAACGTTGCCGACATAGCGGCAAATGTTATATTCTCCACTGCTGGATGAAGTTGTTATCCCCTCCTTCCCAACAAAGAATTACTAACTCGAAGACATAATCAATAATCAAAAGTCTACATATATTTACGAAAATCATTGTTATTTAATTTGAAGGTTTTCAAAAAAAAAGATAATATTATCAAACATTTTATTTTAATCTAAAACACAGCTACATTAACAGAACTTGCTGAAATTCCCCATCATAAAAAAATAATTATTAAAAACGCGCATGTTGCTCATTAGCATAAAGTTGATAATTACCATATGCTTCCAAATAATTGACTGGAAGTATTGACGACACTACATATTTTCACTATTTCTGATTTATGATTTTTCATAGATTCTACTATATCATAATAAATAAAATTTCTATGATTTATACTACATTATGATAAATACAGTATTAATGAAATGGCTAAAAGCTAAAATGAAATAATTTTGAGGCTTCTAATATACAAGTTGGGGTTCATTTGATTTGGGTAGGCATAAATCATATAGTGCATATCACAAGACCACTTTTCAATTTCCAGCTATTAATAATATTTTCCCTTATGCAGTAATAACCATTATTCCACAATTGTGGAAAAAATATATTTGTTCAGCAAAAAATAGAACAAAAAATGTGGGTTCTAGACGATTTGATAGAAGCACATATTAGGCAAGCTACCAAGTTGGTTTAAACCAGTGCCATGGGGCCTAACACTCACACATTAGGTAATTGCAACAAAAGTTAGCAACAGCAGCACATCCAGTATAATTTGGCTTAATACCTATATTTTATATACTTTTCACTGCAAGAATCTTTCTCATTCAGTATCAAACTTATACAGCAAATTTCCTTGCGCTTTTTCTGCTTACGGTTTTTAGATAGTAGGTATATGTTTATATTGTTAGAGGTATCTTTTTCAGTTTCAAAGGACGTAGATAGTACTAGGCTGTACCAAAATTTCTCGCACTAAAACTTAAGTTCTTGGGTGTGTTTATACATATAAGGTTTGTATAAATCCAACATTTCTGAAGTTGAGTATTAACATGCGGACTTACACCACTAAAATACATTTTCTTGCACAGTTATAAGTACTTACAAAAGTATATACTTATACTTGTAAGTACTTCTCTGTGATTAAAGTTGAAATTAACATATTAAAATGATTTTGAATTAGTTATCAGATATTGCTCTTGTAGTTTTTTGGATTTTAACGATACGGGCCAAAAAAGGAACGAAATTGTTTCCTTTTTCAACATATCAGAAAATATAGAGTGGCATTATGTTTGAAAAAATATTCCAAGTGGTCATAACACTCCTCGAAAATTTCGCAATTTTTATCTTTCTATCATCAATAGTAACCGTTACCAATAGATAACCTCAGAACACAAAGAAACTAAAGGAAACTCTAGAAAAAACATTGAAAAATACGTGTGTTATGCCTTATAACTGTTACACGTTAAATTTGTAACATGCAAAGATCCAAGACAAACGTTGGAAAATACATTTCTGATACCTTCTTCTAATGATTTAATTTACATTATTTTTCTTTCCCCGCTTCTAATATCTTTTTGTCTATGTTTGGTGTATATTGTTTTCCTGTGGCCTTTATTTTCTTTAGTTTTTCGTAATTTCTTTCATGTCTTTTCTTGTTGGGCTCATAGGGGATTTGTTCCTTTTCAACGTTTTCCTCGCCGCCATTTTGATTTTTAAACCCATTGTTGACCAATTTAGTTCCTTTCCTGTTAACTGTTTTTCTATCTCCTCCTGGTATTTCTTTTTTATTTCTTCGTTCTGTAGCAGTGAGATATTCCATGTGTCATTTGCTGTTTTGTTGTATTCTTTTTTTTGCTTCTTGTTTCTTTATTACTAGTGTTCCATATAATATTTTGTGATCTGTTTTGACGTTTGTTGCTTGTTTTGCCTTAATGTTTTTGACCCTGTCCCTTATTTATCTACCCACTAGGATATGGTCTATTTGAGAGTTGATGTTTCCTTTACTCCAGGTATTAAGGCAGGTTAGGTTCTTGCTCCATGTGTTTCTAACTGAGCTTCCATTATCGTTTGTCCATGTGTGAAGTAAGGTTTTTCCTATGATATTCTTGTCTTCATGTGTTTGGTCGTCCTTTCTTATATGCGCGTTGAAGTCTCCTAGTATTATTATGTTCATTTTTCTATTCCTATTTCTTCTAGTCTCTTGGGTGATCTGTCTGAATACTCGTCCTGCCCGTTTGTCGGAGGGCACATGTACTCCTAATATGCATATGTTTTCCTTTCCAATTTGTAAGTCTGCCATGGTTATGTTTTCGTTTACTTTTCTTGTCTTTATCTGGATAGGGGTGTTCCGTCTTATTGCCCATGCGACTTCTCTGCTGGTTTTTTCATTGTCCCCTCCACTTAGATGCCATTTGTAGTTTTGAGTAACTGTAGCTCCGTCTATCATGTGTGTCTCTTGTATGCATGCAACGTGTATGTGTTCCATCATAAGAGCCTCATCGATTTTTTCTCTTTTCTCTCTCGTTATGCAGCCTCTGACATTCCATGTCGCCAGAATGATGGCATCGTTGTAATTCTTGACTGTTGGCTTCCTCTGTTCTTTGTGATATTGTCCCAGTTCGAGCGTATGTTTCTTCTGGTTGTTCTGCTTCATGTTTTTCTTGTGCAATAATAAAAATTAATACAATAATGATCGTTTAACATTCACTATTATTAAACGTTTATAATTTGGTTATATGAAATGTGTAAAATCACATTTTTTTAAGCTGGTTGTACGTAAAAAGACAGATTTTTTTAAATGGCATTTTCATATTACAAACGTCTTTCTAATGAATGTGGAATGTGTTTACTGGAACTGTAGTCAATTACAAACAATTAATTAATAATCATCATATTTCAATAGCTTTACCTTAAGGGACTGTAGCCCAGGTGTACACTCTAGGATCAGTACTTATGCGAGAAATTCTATTTTTGCTTGAATTTAGTTTCATTTCTACAAACTTTTGACTTTAATTATAGGATACTCTGTATAACTCAGGTGTAAAGAGAAACGCCAATTTATATTTATTTATATGGTACTAATAGTTACACTGCATTACACTATCTATATTTGCGATGAAAGCCAAATCCATTAAGATACAGTTTTGGTAAAATTCTTGTTTTCCTTATATATTATTTTCCAAATATAGCAACTTTTCTTTATTTTAAGAAGATACGCATAATGAAAGTTTATCTGCATGCCTACATATAACACTGTAATTAATAAATTGTAGAAATAATAATTTTGCAAGTGCATATAAATGAAAACATTGCAGAAAATTATTGATGAGTTATACATAGATGTATACACGATTAAAAGTTTTCGCAATTCAATTATTATTAATTGCAATGTATTACCTAGTACCATTTAGTTATGTAAAGAGTGTTTATATGAATATAAAATTGACAAATTGCTAATAGGTTGTATTTATTCTTATATTTTAATTAGCATAAATACCTTTCCTTCGTAGTGGTATGTCAAAGTTGAAGGTAATATCCATAATTGTGCTAAATCTAAATTCTAATCATTAAAAGATTGTCATATTCATTGTCATTTTCGCATACAAGATTCTACCCTCACCACCAGAATATTTAAAACATTTATCGTTATATTTAGTTTAATTGGTGGGAAATACTTTTCTCACGTCCGGAGGAAAATTACCAAGTACTTTCCATTGATATAAGGCTAGTTAGTATAAGTCACACTACAGATATAATTTCTTGACAATTTTCTCACATTAGTATGGAGCCATTACCTATAAAAGTCGATTCAAAGTGGTCATTCTAGAGACCACTTTCATAAAATCAAATTAAGTTATCGTCATTTCCTCACAGAGAAAAAAAGGGATGTTTAGGATCAAAGATCTTTAGTTTAATACATACCTAAATAAATAAGTTTTTCAATTAAAACAAATACTTTTTTGACAAAAAAAACAAAAAGTTTGTCATACGTAAATTAAATTATTACAAATTTATTATTGTCTTGACAAAAAATAACGTAAACATGTGAAAAGCACACTAAAGAAATCTAAAATTTTTATCTGTTTAGCCCGGAAATTCGAACAGTCGCGATGGAACGTGCCTTCGTATTCACCAGCTTATACGTACAGTACAGTCCACAATGCTTTAAACTTTTGTTATAAGCACTATCTGTAATCTCTAAAAATACCATTGAGACTCAATCTTTTCACAGACACAGTGCTCCCATCGGTTAACCCAATAGAAATTTAAAAAAACAGCTAATTACGCGTAAGGTTAAGCACGATTTTATCTTAATTTCCCAGTTTCTGTCCGGCGTGATTTAGCAATTTCACAGCTATTCTTGACTAAAATTTTATGGTTAATTTCGAGATTATCGAAATTCACAAATTAAAAAATTTACGCTTTTAAAATCAATAAACGAAAGACGCCACTATTATTAAGTGCCCAATAAGAATTATACACTGTAAACAATTTTTGAAGATAAAACCTCACTCAGGTGTAATCTACTTAAAAAAATTAAGCAGGGCATCTCAAAATCACGCAGCTATTGGGACGTGCCACAGACTATCTGGTAAGACAGCTGAAGGTAGCACTTTGTACTCTAGAGGTGCAACTACTACTCGTATTCAAACCAGGAGATCTGGTTGGTTACATAAGCATTTTGGAGTTAAACTAATGGAAGTCCATGATCAAACCAGTCAGTTTATGCTGGAGATCTAGGTGCTCACAAATGCTGGAACAAAGGCTTTCATGGGGCAAAGTGAATTTTTGAAAAAGAACTGAAAAATACTGTTGCAGTAGGATTTCAAGATTCTATAACTGACTATAACTTTTAATATATAATTTTAAAGAATGACTTATCCTCGTAAAGTTACTAATAAAGTTTTTCCTCTTCCGGACTGAATCCGTGGATACACTGCTCTCAGAGCTTACAGCTTTAAATCTGAAATTGCTTAGGAATGCAAGTTTCTGAAGCAATAGGTAGAAAACAATAAGGTTACCTTGGTATTGGAGCCAGAGCATGAAGGATGTGGGGTATTGACCCGCAATATTTATGTATTGTAAATAACAAATAAATTAATATTAACAAATACACTTTTGATCACATTTAATGATGCAATAATATTTTTTTACCATATCTGAATGTCTGTCATATATATTATTTGTATCATTGTCTTCTTTTTTCTTTTCTCTTTTTTTCTGTTCTCGCCACCTCTGCATGAACTATCCCGGTGGCGATGTAGTGTTCACTACATATGAGAGAGCATCCCACAAGGGAACAAAAGGTAACGAATTATCTAAGAACCTTCCTTAGTAGCACAAATATTGCACCAATATATAATCCATATTGGACCAATATATGAATATTGGTCCTATATAGGTCCAATATGTTGTCTGTTTGTCAATTGTTTGTCTTTTTGTTTTTTTTTGTCATTTTGTCCTTTTTTGTTCTAAATTCATTTTAGACCGAAAAACCTTTTAAAAATTGCAACTGTTAAAAAATCTTAATTCTTTGTCTTCCCTAACTTCCCAACGGCGGGTAGACCGTTGGATTCAATTGCTTCAAACGGGTTTTTTTGTTGAGTTTTTCCCCCGTGCCAGAAATCAAAATTTAATGGTGCTTAGTACCTTGTGCCCCAATAGTTTTTAGACTGTTAATTTTATATGTTTTAAATCTGTAATAGAGATATTATCAATTTTAATGTTAATTTTAAGCCACCACCGGCGGCAGGAGTTTTAACTTTTTGTATTAATTTTATTGAGCCAAACCGGTCGTGTTCCGCCCAACCCTACGTACACAACGACGCTGCGCGACGTGGTTGTCTGGTTGGTTCCGAATCGCGATTCGGGGAGGCTATGTTTGTATATCATTGATTTAAATAAAATTTGTTATGATGATGATGATGGTCCAATATGTTGTGCTACCAGGTTTGCAAAAAAGATGCTGAAGCTCGATTTTTTGGGTCCAAGCCGTTTTGCAACTTACCTAGGGGACACAACGGAAAAATCCTGGAATAGAAAAAGGAATAAAAGAAGAAGGTACTCGAGGAGTATCCAAATCAACAAGCGAAAAAATGTATAACTTCTTCGACAAACAATGCTATAAGGTTTCTAGAATATGGGAAAGGCAGAAAATGACAGAATGCAGACACTGCAACAAATATGCAACAATTTAAGGTGGAGGTGGAGAAGTGCTAGGAGCCGATACATTAAACAATCTACAACCACAAAGTCAGGCCTTCTTTTTTAAGCTAAGTCCAGGTTTATTTTTACCCGACTACGGCAAAGCCGGAAACGAAGGATTACGATTTTGACAGCTTATGGTGTGTGGGAGAGTATGGATGCTCCATCATAGCGCCAAGCTACTGGACAGATTTTTATAAATGAGGTGTTGTTGGATTCTTCTCAATGTCAAGAGTGACATAGATTTCGAGATAGGTATTAAAGCAAAGCTCTATGGGAGGATTAAATTGATATTATATTATAATACACCAATAATTTCGTAGTCGCGTTCTAGTTTTTAGGCTACTTCTTGTTGGCGGAGAGATCAAGTTGCGTCGTCTTTGAAATTTCTAACTTGTTGTGTGAATAAAATCGTAAAATCAACACTGATGTTACGATTGCAGTGAATGTGCACTCGCACTTTCAATGCATTTTACGCAAGAAGTCATTTTACGACGAAAAAACTCATATAGTAGGGGAGCTATCGGGCGCTTCAAGAAACGTGCTTAGCACAAGGCTAAAAATTGTAAATTAATATTTTAGTACTAGTTAATTAAGAAAATAATGACCTGGCAGGCGTCGCGCGGTTGCGTCATCATCTAAATTTTTGAGAATGTAAAAAAAAAACAGTAAAATAAATGTGCTTCTACAAAGATAAAATTTTAATGTCTTAATTTACATATGTTTAATATCGTTGCGCTCGCACTCCCATCAAGAGTCGCCGCCATTATACACTCGCCTAGCGGACACTTGCAACCGCTAGAATCGCCTGGCTCTTATCATACATTCCTAAAATACATTGGGTTGAATCTACGGTTGGTTCCTTGTGAAACATTCTTCAATAATTTAAACATACAGGAAAAATTATGCTTTTTAATGTTTCAAAAAGTTTTATTAAAACTCTACACGTGTTTCGGCTTATTAGGCCTTTATCAAGAGTACAAGATAATACTTGTACTCTTGATAAATGCCTAATAAGCCGAAACACGTGTAGAGTTTTAATAAAACTTTTTGAAACATTAAAAAGCATAATTTTTCCTGTATGTTTAAATTATTCCTAAAATAGTTTACAGTACATTCCCTCAAAATTACAGCCTTGTAGAAGCATGATAAGGATTGCCATCCCCATGACAACTTTCCCATGGTCTGGCACGTACTTGCAACCCTTCAGATCGCCCGGCATTATTTTTTTACATTTAAACATGTAAATTGAAACATATTAAAATTTTAGCTTTACAGAAGCACATTTTTTTACTATTTTTGTTTCAGTTTCAAAAAATTTAGGGATGATAACGCAACCGCTGGACGCGTCACCACTTTCTTAATTAACTAGTACTAAAATATTAATTTACAAATGTTTAGCCTTATGTTAAGCACGTTACTCAAACCGTGGTAGCTCGTAGACTAATGAGATCGTTTTTTCCTAAAATTCTTTTAGAAAAATTAACTTTTCTTTTGTCCCATAAATATTTTCCAATATTTAAGAGACACGGGATTTTCAAAATAAATGTTTGCAATAAAGTGCCTCATATAGATAAAGATAAACATATTTTTAGTAATACACTTAAACGACAATATCGTGCGCTAAATTTCATCATCACTTTTCAGAGATTAAAACTTTTCGTAACTGGACTATTATAAGGCATAGCCCGGGAGGCAGCGATAGATTTTTCGCGTTAATATCTATAAAGCTAGATTTTTTTCCAAAGAGAGTTTAGATAGTATCTATAATGAAGGTGCAATTCTACCAAACTCTTAGTGTTGCATAAGTGAGTAAAATAATTAAACAACATGTTGCAAAAAAATAGATTTCGTTTTTCGAATTGTCACGAATTGTCAAAAAATGACAATTCGCCTTCTCTCCTGCCGGCCCCAAATTTCGATATTTACCTCGCGATTCACGTTGTACGGTCATTGCCGACCTTCTCCTCGCCATCGAGACATAGAACGGGTCTCCGATCGCCGTATTTATTCAGTTCGTAAGTTTGAAAATTGACTTGCGGTCGTGCTAATCGGCGACTATTACTTCCACATCCACGTAGTGGATTGGAAGTATAGTAATCGCAAAAAAAATTTCAAAATTTTTTAAGTATTCGTGAAATAGGTTTAGAATGTCATGAAACGTCGAGATTTTACATTTGAGCGAAAAAAATTTTCTCTGTCTGTCGGTCTGTCTGTCGGTCTGTCTGTCGGTCCGTCTGTCTGTAACTTTTTTTGTCCGCACGCTTTCTCCGGAACGGTTTAAGATATTGACCTGAAATTTTGTACACGTATATATTATAACGAGATCTGGAACTGGATTGTTTTTTGAGGAAATCCGGTGAAGGGTTGGGGGTTAAATAGGGGTAAATAGGGGGAAATAAGTAAAGCAAGCTTGTAAGAGTACAGAAACTTGAAATTCGGTGTATGTACTAGAAGTTAAGGCCTCAGATTTTTTTATAATATTTTTCAACCCCCCACCACCCCTACCCCATTAAAGGGGTTGATAAAATAAAGTTGAGATATTCATTTGAAATTTCGTACACGTATGTATTATAACGATGTCTAGAATTAGATTATATTTTGGGATGATTCCGTTGAAGGGTTGGGGGTTAATTTGGGGTAAATAGAGGAATATAAGTAAAACAAGTTGGTAAGAGTACAGAAACTTGAAATTCGGTGTATGTACTTGAAGCCAAGGCGTCAGATTTTTTAATAATATTTTTCAACCCCCACCACCCCTATTCCAATTTGAAAAGGGTTGATAAAATAAAATTGAGATATTCATTTGAAATTTTCTACACGTATGTATAATAACGACATCTGGAACTAGATTATATTTTGAGATAATTCCGTTGAAGGGTTGGGAGTTAAATAGGGGTAAATAGGGGAAAATAAATAAAGCAAGCTGGTAAGACTACAGAAACTTGAAATTCGGTGTATGTACTAAAAGCCAAGGTCTCAGATTATTTATAATATTTTTCAACCCCCACCACCCCCACTTCATTATTAAAAGGGTTGATAAAATAAAATCGAGATATTCATTTGAAATTTGGTACACGTATGAATTATAACGACATCTGGAACTAGATTATACTTTGAGATGATTCCGTTGAAGGGTTGGGGGTTATTTAGGGGTCAATAGGGGGAAATAAGTAAAGCAAGCTGGTATGAGTACAGAAACTTGAAATTCGGTGTATGTACTTGAAGCCAAGTTAAGGCTTCAGATTTTTTTATAATATTTTTCAACCCCCCCACCACCCCTACCCCATTAATGGGGTTGACAAAATAAAGTTGAGATATTCATTTGAAATTTCGTACACGTATGTATTATAACGACGTCTGGAATTAGTTTATATTTTGAGATGATTCCGTTGAAGGGTTGGGGGTTAATTTGGGGTAAATAGAGGAATATAAGTAAAACGTTGGTAAGACTACAGAAACTTGAAATTCGGTGTATGTACTAGAAGCCACAGCGTCAGATTTTCTTATAATATTTTTCAACCCAACCACCCCAACTCCAGTATGAAAAGGGTTGATAAAATAAAATTGAGATATTCATTTGAAATTTGGTACACGTATGTATTACGACGTCTGAAACTAGATCATAATTTGAGATGATGCCGTTGAAGGGTTGGGGGTTAAATAGGGGCAAATAGGGGAAAATAAGTAAAGCAAGCTGGTAAGACTACAGAAATTTGGGATTCGGTGTATATACTAGAAACCAAGGCCTCAGATTTATTTCTAATATTTTTCAAACTCTACCACCTCCGCTTCATTATTAATGGGATTGATAACATCAAATTGAGATATTCACTTGAAAGTTAGTACACGTATGTATTGTAGTGACATCTGATTGAGATGACTCCATTGAGGTGGTAGGTTGTAAATAGTGGAAAATAAGTACGGTAAACTAGAAACTTCATTTTTAACGGATATGGTAGAAACCAACTCTTCAAACTTTTCTATGACATCTACCCCAAATATTATTAAAATTCTATGACCAATAATTTCCACATACTAGAGTGCTAATATAGTCAAGTTGTTTCCTTTAAAGTGACTTGGACGAATAATCTGGATGTGGAAGTAGTGATTCCTTAGGCAGCTGTTTTTTTAAGTGGTTTACCGAGTTCGAATCCCGCCCGGGGATACTTTTTCTTTTCGTTTTCAATTTTTCGGCAGATATCTTTGATTCTATAATTGCCATTCGCTCCGTTCTATTGAATTTCTCGGAGAAGAATGGTGCACGTTCGTTAACGAGGTGGAGTAGTACAAAAGCCATCTGCGATTGCTGACTATAACAAACGCAAAGGTTTTATAGACATTTCGGACCAAATAAAGTCCTACTAGATTGCATTACGAAATTCGATAAAACGGTATGGTAAAATAGCAATTGAGCTTCTGTTTGGGTCAGCACTTGCCAACGTCTACATAATGCACTAGAAAATCATCAATCAGAAACTCTCTATCACTTCTTTCAAAGAGCTGACCAGCTCGTCAGCCATTTCTTGGATCTTTCTAAGCTTGAAAATATTGAAACGTCCAACCCACGTGCTCGCGAAGGTCACCACAAGGTTTCATCTTCTGTCCGAAGAAGATGTGTGACATGTTAAGCAAAACTTTCCTCCGAAAATGGACGAAAATTTGCAGAAAACATAACTCAATTTTATCGCTTCAAATGTATTCAGTGCGACAAATTTTACTGCATTACGTATTTTTGTAATATTTATAATTATTGTAATATGGTTTTTGATATTAGAATTTCATTTTTTTATATACTTTTTCACTTACAATTGGCTTGGTATACGTATTCCTTGGCGGAAAATGCAAAACTTCTCCGAGAAATGCAATAGAACGGAGCGAACAGCAATTATGGAATCAAAAATATCTGCCAAAAAATTGTAAACGAAAAAAAAAAAAAAGAATCCCCGGGCGGGATTCGAACTCGGGAAACCACTCTAAAATAGTCGCCGATTAGCACGACCGCAGGTCAATTCTTCAAACGTAAGAACTGACTAAATACGGCGATCAGAAACCCGTTCTATGTCTCGATGGCGAGGAGAAGGTCGGCAATTACCGTACAACGTGAATCGCGAGGTGAAAATCGAAAATTGGGGCCAGCGGGAGCGAAGGCGAATCGTCATTTTTTGACAATTCGTGACAATTCGAAAAACGAAATTTTGGTCCATCTATTCTTTTGCAACATGTTGTTTAATTCTTTACTTATTTATGCACCACTAAGAGTTTGGTAGAATTGCACCTTCATTATAGATACTATCTGAACTCTCTTTGGAAAAAAATCTAGCTTTATAGAAATAATTTCACGAAAACTGTCGCTGCCTCCCGGGCTATAAATACTCACAGAGATACGCAAAACAGCTATCTTTGGTGTGATGGTTTTCATCAGTGTTTTTGGTTATAGTTATAATTATTCAATCATGTTTTATTAATAATTAATAACAAATTTGGCATATCTCATAACTGGCGCTCTGAGGCCGTCAGTCGGGCCACATTGATAGTATAATACAATCGCTTTCAATGATATCTCAAATAATTTAAAACAAAATATTTGTTTTCAACATTTTCGATTCCCGAATCGCCAATAATATAAAACAGACTGATCCAAACGAGATCATTCATAAATCAAATCTAATTAATTAAACGTGTGCTTGAATTTTTTAATATATAAATTACTGCTAGATGAACCTTCCCGACCTACCTTTGAATAATAAAAAATGAATAAATAAACATGTAAATGTAAAACTTAGTACCGTGATATGAGCTATAAAAAGTAGTTTATTTACATGCATTGCATAAGGTCAACTGTTTTATAGAGTATTAGCTGTCTGAATAAATTTAATCAACAATATTCCAGGGGGCCATAGTTTACCATAAATTTAGTTCATCTTTCTAGCTTATATAATAGCCAACTTTCTTGACAATTATTTTTACTGGCAAAGTGCCTGAGGTATACAAGGTGTCTGGTATGTAACTGGACAGATCAAATACACGTAGAAATCCTAAAGAAGTTACTCGGTCGATTGCGATGTGCTTAAAAACTTTTTTTACTATAATTATAAATGAAGACATCTACCACGTATCTTATTGCCATTTTTTTTAGAACTTCAAGAAAACCCGTTTTGTTTTGAAAATTTATTTTAAAATGTTATTACTAGTAGTTATTTTGACCTCAAAATATTCCTTTTCAAGGTTTTCGAGGTCACTTAAAAAAAAATGCGTTAATAAAATGACTGAGACGAAGATCTTGTAAAATTTTATAAGAAGTAACAAATATTTCATATTAAAGTTTGTATACTCTAGCTAAAACCATCAAGTTACTTTATCTTTTTTCATATAATGTATTTTTCATGCGCTATTTCGAGTTTTTAGAAAAAAAAATACTTCCCTTCGGTAGGCGAGGGAAGTAATAATATTAAAGTAATTAATTATAAAATACTGCCTACATTAAATTCGCCAGTATTTAATATTCTTTCACGAAATTTAGTATTCATCCATTTGAAAAATTTCTGAATTCAGCGGTATAGTTAGATATTCAATAAGAAGTTGCTAAGAGTAAATATTTTTGAAATTGAGGAAACATCATAGCAGACCTTGATAATTGAAATTAATCTTTAAATTTTTGTCATAAAGAAAAAATTTTCATACCTACTTTATATTTAAAAAAAGGAACCCCATTCAAATCGGGAAATAAACATATTCTTTACAGCAGTGTTTCCATTCAAAGAGATTCACAATGCATAAATATTAGGTAATTTTTTACTTTTTCGTATATAATTTATGAAAACTATCTGCTAAATATCGGAAACAATATTTTCTAAGTATTTTTGCTTTTCCTAAACTCAAAATTGAAAGATATTTCTCAGAAACGAATAGAAGACAATTTAAAAAAAATATTTTGAAGAGTGTTTTAAGGATATATCATTAAAATTTTCGTCACATAACATTTTCTAGGGAGTAGCTTGGTAGCATAACACATTTTACAGTAAAAAGTCCAAATCATTTTGCAGTACGTAGTCGATTTTCTTAAAACGGATTGTATAATATATATCCTATAATTTATTCCTCTACAAAAATATTGTTTTTATGATATATTTAATATAATTGGCTTAAAAATCGGGCTCATAAATGTTAATTTAAATAATAACCTGCAGCGGTTGGTATATTATCATAATTATTTGACAAAGTCAGTTCACCACAAGACTCGACGTAGAGCCTTGAGCAAAACTTTACAAACTCCGGAAAGGAATATGCTGCAATGAATTCCATTTTAGTAGAAGCTGGGAACAAATAAACACATTTGGTTTTAATAAATACATTTTCAACTAAAGTCTTTGAAGGCGCAAAGGTCTTTAATACAGCTTGCCCCAATAAAACGCCAAATTGGATGTAAATATTGCATCGATAATGGTTCTGAATTATGATTAAATAATTTTTATCTGTCAGAATTGTTAAAATGTGAGATAATCTAAGCAATTCCAGCTGGATGTTAAAGATTATTTTAAACAACATGGACCCGGAAACGCACATAATGCATGGCGTTTAAGATAATTGATAAATGGCCTGAGGTATCTAGCTCAAAATGTAAAGGACGCTTTTACAAATAAGAGCATTCATGTTAGTTCAAAAACATTATTCAGTTTCAATTTTTGTTTGCATTGGCGCGTAGAATCTCCCGATTTATTTATATACTACAATATACAGAGTGTTTCATTAGTAATGGAACATACTTCAGTTGTTTCTTTCAAATATCAGAATATAAATATTGAGTATACTATAATTCAATTACTCAACGAGTTATTATAGAATTCAATAAATCGGATACCATTCTGATAATAAGTGGATCAGTTAAGGATTGCGATCTGTAGAGTGTTCCCGTACGTACATAGAACTAAATAAAAGTTCAAATTAATCTAAAAATGTAATTTTGTATATTCCCACTCAAAAAGCTAGAATTAAAATTAATATAATGCAGAATCGACCAATTATTTTAAATTAAAATTAAAACCTAGATGTCGTTATAATACATACGTGTACCAAGTTTCAAGTGAATATCTCAAATTTATTTGAACAATCAATAATGGAGTAGATGTGGTGGGGCGTTGATAAATATTATAAAAAATCTGAGGCCTTGATTTCTAGTACATACCTACACAGAATTTCAAGTTTCTGTACTCTCACCAGCTTGCTTGACTTATTTTCCACTATTTAACCCTATTAATCCTCAACCCTTCAACGGAATCATCTCAAAATATAATCTAGTTCCAGATGTCGTTATAACACATACGTGTACCAAGTTTCAAGTGAATATCTCAAATTTATTTTATCAACCTCTTTAATAATGGAATAAGGTTGGTGGGGGGTTGATAAATATTACTAAAAAATCTGAGGCCTAGACTTCTAGTACATACACCGAATATCAAGTTTCTGTACTCTTACCAGCTTGCTTTACTTATTTGCCCCTATTTAACCCGCAACCCTTCACCAGATATCTTCAAAAAACAATCCAGTTCCAGATCTCGTTATAATATATACGTGTACTAAATTTCAAGTCAATATCTTAAACCGTCCCGGAGAAAATGTGCGGACAAAAAAGCACAGACACCGTCAAACAGACAGAAATTTTTTTTTGCTCAAATTTAAAATTTCGACGTTTCATGACATTCTAAACTCATTTCAAGAAAAAAAAAATGAAAATTCTTTTGCGATTACTGTACTTCCAATCCACTACGTCGATGTGGAAGTGTCATTTTTAACCCATAAGTAAGTAATCTCTGAATCGTTTTATATATTTTTTTATAGTGTGGAAAGGCAACCGTGATTAAAATGGGATAAAATTAATAATAATTTGATAACATTATTTTTATCTAAAATTATGTCTAAAAGAAAGATTTTAAAAACACAATACAATAAAATGTACAGTTTTTACTGTATTCAATTTTTTTGTTTAAATAAAGAGACAACTTAAATTAATTATTTTTCCCTTGGTAGAAATGATAAAAGAATACAAATATTTATTTATAGAACGGTTATGAATACTTATATAATTAATTTTCCAAAATATCTCTTATTTAGAAGTCACGTGATACAAATTTCATATATCTTATTGATTAGATTTATAATATGGAAAATAATTGTATCAAAATGAAATTAAAATAATATGTTGTAAATATTTATACTAAATAATATTATTTGCTATTTTTAACTGTTATCGCTAGTGATAAAAAGTGACACTCATTTTATAACTATAAAAAGAAGGACTATAAACTGAAAGGATATTCAAATAGTTGTCATTTTGCAACTAAATGCAAAAGTGTATTTTCTACTTTTCAAAGTAAATAATTAAACTACTCTGTCCAAACCGGCCAAGGAAACTGTTTATTTTTTAAATAAATCAGTTATGAAATCAAGTTTTTCCATAAGTACCATTAAAACGAAGGTAATAAAATGAAAATATTTAGGTAGGTACCACAATTAGGATAACCACTACTTAGACAGAAACAACACTTTTTGTCGTGCCTTTTACTGTAGTTTTTATATAACTGTTGAATATTTCCATGATATTCTTCATCATTTTTTATAAATATGTCATTTCAGCTACCTCCCAATGATGTCAACTTGATAGGCAAAACGTTTCGAACTATATTGTCTTTGTAGAACTGTATCAAGATCGCAACCCTCTATAGGCACATTTCTGCCATTAAAATATTCAATAACAATTATACATAGGTATCGATTTTGTTAAAAAACAATATAGTTAACACTAACTTACTATCCGAATTTCAAAAGGATGGGATGTTCTGCTCTCAAGTTAGAGTGCTTACAAGATACAAGATACAAGACAGACGGACAGACGTATTGAAAGTAACTCAGCATTCCATGACAAAAAGTAATATGAATTTATTTTCTACGAGAGATACTAACGTCTTAGAAATGTGCCCATTAAATTCTATATACGTCTTCGTATATATATTTACGAAGAGTATAATAATCAAATTGTTTTCCCATCAATGAAAGGTTGGACAGTTTCTAAAGGGCAATCGAAAAGGGCACAAATTTGCATGAATGTAGGCAACGGCAACATACTTAATTGTTAAAAAGTGGTTCATCGATTGAATTAAATACGGTATTTCACGATAGAAATTTCAAACATTTAAAAAATTAAATAGAAATTCAAATTAATTACAAAGCAATTTAACGAACTTACAACTTAATGTGGAATCCAATTAGAACATTAAATCACAATATAATCCATTAAACGGAAATTAGTAAGTAGCACATGAACACATTAACTAAAAACCAAATCACTGAGAATACCACACGAGCACACGAGTCATACACACAACCTTTCAACGACAAAATAACTAACTGTACACTAACGCGACTAAGGCAATACTACTAAGCCGGTTGAATGGTAAGTCAACTCTACTCAGCGGATACAAACTCGCATTAGGACGTGTGTCAGCTTAGAAATTGTGCACTTCTTCAATGTATTGAATTTTCGTGACCGCCGGCGTGCTTGATTTGAATACAGTTAAGGTCAAACTTATTGTATAGTGCAGTACAATTGGTAAAATCACTTGCATTATTTAAAAGTGAATTATTTATTATTTGCTTGCTTATGGTAATGAAACATATTCTTTGTAGGATTTTGCAAGCAGCGGAAAAAAAAACTATCTATAAGAACTAAAAGAAAAACTATATGTAAAAACATTAATGAAATCTTTGCATTCTTTCGATAACCTGACTTCTGGTTATGCTAGCAAGTTAAAATCCTAAAATAAATGTATCCAATTTCTTATTTGACATTCTCATTATAACACTAGCATCCAACACAGTCCCCTACGGCTGTGTAGATTATACTAGTATCGACATGACCCCCTACGATATGAAGATTCAGCTAAAAATGAGAACAAAGACCTAAAATGAATTTATTTACCTACCTTGTCTTAAAAAAAATTTCATTCTAATGGATTACGTTTTCATAAAATCTCTCATTCAGTTTCTTGGAAATGGATATTGCCTTGGTTTTGCATGAAACATCGTTATGAATGGCTTTGTGCCTTTCTGATGAGCTCAGAATAAGGGCGAAAAACGTTTCAAAGGCTAAGCGAAGAGTACCTATAATACCACTAAAAAGTTGAATATAATAAAAATTTATTGATCAATTTTGTTAAAAAATAGGATTCTTTCTCGAGCTAACACTAACTTACTGTCCAAATTTCAATACAATCAGACTTTTCATTCTTAAGTTATCGTGCTTACAAGAAACGTGACGGGTGGACAGACAGACAGACAGACGGACAAACAGACGGACAAACGGACGGACGAACGGACGGACATTTTGAAAGTTGTTCAGAATTCGATCACCAAGACAGTGACATGATTTTTTTTTCTACGGGGATATTACCGGTTTTAGAAAAGTGACGATCAAATGCAATACTCTTTATTTTGTATTTGCGAAAAGGATTTCTACGAAAAATTTCAAAAACGTCATGGAGCTTATACATCGCTTGCCTCATTTTTTGGCCATCCTGTAGAACAGCCAATAAAACATAAGTAAAAAAATGATTTTTAAGTGTCCATACATAGGACTTATCTGCAAAAAATAAAGGGTTATAAGAGTTTTGCGTTTAGCATCGCCAAAATTTGAAAAATGTCTGAGTTCGATTCAAACTTCGCCATCTTAGACGTACTTTACAAGCTACATTTTTTCAATTGTTCGGAGCCCTCCTTCAATTTGTACATGATTGTCAATTAAATCGGCTACCGGATTGCTTGAAGAGTAGTGCGAAAAACGTTAATTACTTCCACATCCACGTAGTGGATTGGAAGTATAGTAATCGCAAAAAAATTTTCAAAAATTTTTATTTGTGAACTAGGTTTAGAATGTCATGAAAAGTCGAGATTTTAAATTTGAGCGAAAAAAAAATTTCTGTCTGTCGGTCTGTCTGTAACTTTTTTTTGTCCGCACGTTTTCTCCGAAACGGATTAAGATATTGACTTGAAATTTTGTACACGTATATATTATAACAAGATCTGGAACTGGATTGTTTTTTGAGGATATCCGGTGAAGGGTTGGGGGTTAAATAGGGGTAAATATGGGAAAATAAGTAAAGCAAGCTTGTAAGAGTACAGAAACTTGAAATTCGGTGTATGTACTAGAAGTTAAGGACTCAGATTTTTTATAGTATTTTTCAACCCCCCACCACCCCTACCCCATTAATGGGGTTGATAAAATAAAGTTGAGATGTTCATTTGAAATTTCATACACGTATGTATTATAACGACGTCTGGAATTAGATTATATTTTGAGATGATTCCGTTGAAGGGTTGGGGGTTAATTTGGGGTAAATAGGGGAATATAAGTAAAACAAGTTGGTAAGCGTACAGAAACATGAAATTCGGTGTATGTACTGGAAGCCGAAGCGTCAGATTTTTTTATAATATTTTTCAATCCCCACCACCCCTACTCCAATATGAAAAGGGTTGATAAATTAAAATTGAGATATTCATTTGAAATTTGGTACACGTATGTATTATAACGACATCTGGAATTAGATTATATTTTGAGATGATTCCGTTGAAGGGTTGGGGTTAAATAGGGGTAAATAGGGGAAAATAAGTAAGGCAAGCTGGTAAGACTACTGAAACTTGAAATTCGGTGTATGTACTAGAAGCCAAGGTCTCAGATTACTTATATTTTTCAACCCCCACCACCCCTACTTCATTATTAAAAGGGTTGATAAAATAAAATTGGGATATTCATTTAAAATTTGGTACACGTATGAATTAAAACGACATCTGGAACTAGATTGTATTTTGAGATGATTCCGTTGAAGGGTTGTGGGTTATTTAGGGGTAAATAGGGGGAAATAAGTAAAACAAGCTGGTATGAGTACCGAAACTTGAAATTCGGTGTATGTACTAGAAGCCAAGGCCTCAGATTTTTTATTTCAGCCCCCCACCACCCCTAATCCAATATGAAAAGGGTTGATAAATTAAAATTGAGATATTCATTTGAAATTTAGTACGCATATGTATTATAACGACATCTGGAACTAGATTATATTTTGAGATGATTCCGTTGAAGGGTTGGGGGTTAAATAGGGGTAAATAGGGGAAAATAAGTAAAGCGCGCAGGTAAGACTACAGAAATTTGGAATTTGCTGTATATACTAGTAGCGAAGGTCTCAGGTTTTTTATTAGTATTTTCCATCTCCCCACCACCCCCACTCCCTTATTAAAAGAGTTCATAAAATTAAATTTAAATTTTCACTTGAAATTTGGTACATTTATGTATTATAGCTATATCTGAAACTAGATTATATTTTGACATGATTGCGTTGAAGGAGTGGGAGTAAGTAGAGGTAAATAGGGAAAAATAAGTAAAGCATGCTGGTAAGAGTACTGCAACTTGAAATTAGGTGTATGTCCTAGATGCCAAGGCCTCAGATTTTTTCATTCTATTTTTCAACACTTCCACCACCCTTACTACATTATTAAAGGGGTTGATAAAATAAAATTGAGATATTCACTTGTAATTTGGTAGACGTATGTATTATAACGACATCTGGAACTAGATTATATTTTGGGATGATTCCGTGGAAGGGTTGGAGTTAATAGGAGTAGGGAAAAATAAGTAAATCAAGCTGATAAGAGTACAGAAATTTGGGATTCGGTGTATATACTAGAAACCAAGGCCTCAGATTTCTTTGTAAAATTTTTCAAACTCCACCACCTCCGCTTCATTATTAATGGGATTGATAACATCAAATTGAGATATTCACTTGAAAGTTAGTACACGTCTGTATTGTAGTGACATCCGATTGAGATGACTCCATTGAAGGGGTGGGAGGTGGTAGATTGCGAATAGTGGAAAATAAGTAGGGTAAACTAGAAACTTCATTTTTAACGAATATGGTAGAAACCAACCCCTCAAACTTTTCTATGACATCTGCCCCAAATATTATTAAAATTCTATGACCAATAATTTCCACATACTAGAGTGCAAATATAGTCAAGATATTTCCTTTAAAGTGACTTGGATGAAGTATCTGGATGTGGAAGTAGTGATTCCTTAGGCAGCGGTTTTTTTACGTTTGCAAGCATAAAATATAAATAGATCATGCTCTCGCAGATTTCTTTTGTAGAAAGTTCGATGCTCCACAAAATAGATCCTGTACAGTTTTGTCGTATCGATCACCCTTCTCATTATATAAACTCGAAAGGCATTATAAACATTTCAATAATTTTTTTCTAATTGTTGAAATAATTGGGCAGCCTTAAAATCTGAATCGAATGGCACTAAAAAATATTTTTTTCAAAAATCAGGAAATGAATATTCGTGATACATGAGAGATCGCCTAATTGCATTGGTCTATTTTTCGTGGCCGACGGTATGCTTTATTTAAATACAGTTAAGGTCAAACTCATTGTATTTGCATCGAGGAATCGACATTTTTAGTACCTAATTATCGTTAGGATTAAAAATGCAGCAAGTACTTTCTAACTGGAGAGAGTACGCTCATCTTATATTAAATGCAAATAATTTAATACGCCGTCTTGGAAACTTTCCGCAGTTTCACAACACGCAAAGTGTTAATCTGGGAGAGTCCCACTGGCCAACAATTTCTTATAGATTTTTTGTAGAATTACATCAGGTATCAGGCAAATATATCTAAATAGTCCAGTTTACGACGGTAAACATATGGTATTACCGAGGGTATTACCTTACCTCCGAATCCTATCAAGAAGCATGGATTTTCATGAAATTTTGGAATTAAGCTTTACTTACCCTCCACTTCATTCCCTACTTTATGCCGATATGCGCAAATTATTCTTAGGGGTGAAAACTACCCCTTATTGCAAAAACAATAAAATAAGGAATTTAAACATTTAATAAGTTAAAAAACGTTAATGGGATTTGAATCAAGATTGTCTGATGTTTTAGGACACTAATTTTTATTTGTCAACCCTTATTTGATTTAATTACCCCTTATAAACTACCCCCTATTATGATAAAATTGGAAAAAGCAATTTATTGACTTTGTCATACTTCATATATTTTTCATCTCAACTTTTCAACCCTTAAAAATCATACCTTAATCTCGCTTAATTTTTACGCTAGGAAGCTTATCAAAAAACCATTTTGTAGGAAATTTTATGACCTACGAGCTCATAAAGGTTTCAAATTTCTTAAGCCCTTTATTTTTAAAAAGGCAACGTTTACTTTAAACGCAGCCCTTTGGCTGCAAAACGGTACCAGTCCCACGATAATGCGAACTTTGAAAGGCCATATCTCTGTTAATGTGTAAGCTACGACAATGAAAAAAAAAACAAAATTTTCAGCAAAAAAAAATCCTGACTTTTTGTTCTGTAGCAATTTCTCCGTTTCTTCGACAGTTTTTTAGTTATTTTGAAAAAATGATTTTTTCCAAAATTTCAAAAATGCTTTTTCCACTTTAACCATAATTTTAAAAAAAATTAAACATTCTAAACCGGTCAAACTTCTGGATCACATTACTAGTGCTTAAATAAAGTGAACTGTAAATGTATTACGTTTAATTTCAATTAGGGTAGTTATCCCAAGGGTAGCATTGTTGTTTTTTCCACGAAAAAATAGGAATCGACCTTATTTTCATCATAACTCCCTTAGTTATTATGCGACATTTCATTTTAAAGGTTTTCTTAAGTACTTTAAAGAAGGTTTCATGCATTTCCCCCGTAAAATTGACCGTTTTCCGGTTATTCAATGTTGAATTTTTCAAATTTTTCGTTCGATATTATATAATATATTATAAGGCCCGTCTTCAATAAGCCATACCTCGGTTTGTATTGGGCCTACAGCAATAAAAAAAATAACATCTTTGTTTTTATATAAGCTACATTTTTGTTCCTTATACTTTTTTTTGTTAAAATATAAAGGTTTTGAGTTATTCCTGAAAAACCGTTTGAAAAATATGATTATTTTTAAGAAAAATTGAAATTTTCAATCATGAATAACTCAAAAAGTATTGATTTTTCGAAAAAACTCTATAAATCATTTATTGCTTAGAATGTGTTCCGCTATCGATTTCTGAGGTCATTTTCGATATTAAAATTCCCACCCCCCCAAGTTGGGGTGGCATCCACCCCTAGGGTAAACGGGCACATCCGCATAGGGTAGGGTTTGCTTTTTAAGGTACTCCCTACTTACAGTTCAAATTTCAAGAAAATCGATGCTGCTTGATGGAAATCCGATCTTCTATATTGTTTGATTTATTTACATAATTTGCAGTGTGTCCCAAAAAAATGCTCAGGCGAAAATGGTACAAAGAGCACGGACATTTAATAGGGTTTTATAGATTTAAATATGTTTGTGTGTATGTGTGAATGTGAGCACTCTCACATATACATAGATATATCTGCATATTGCGTATGTATTTCTGTAAGTCTATACGTGTTAATACAAGAAAGTTCATGAATATATTATTAGGGTGGTCGTTATTTTTTAACTTTTAAAATTTGACCATCTCACCCTCTCATATTACTTATTATGACATAAAAGAAAAAAAATTGCACCAAATTTAGGGTAGCTAGGTCAACCCCTTTCCGTGCCTCAAAAAGGGTGAATTTTCCTATGTATTTCTTATGTATTAGTAAAAGTCATTTTTCCGCAAATTTGCGATAGAATACTTAGTTAAAATATTGTGCAATAAAAATCGTACACAAGTTCCCTCTTCAGAATCTTCTAAAGAATACAAATTAATAACAATTTCTTGAATTAAACCCTTACAATACCATTTTATAGGACCTCAAAGTGACCCCGTGAGATCAAAAATAAAGTATCGCGTATGTCTGATGTTTATTATTTTGTACTTCCCTCGTATACCGAAGGGAAGTATTGTATTCGAGAAAAAATCACCCTCAGAGATTTTTTCGGATTTTGACGTTTCAGATCACGTAGATTACGAAAATATAGGTTTCTCAATTCCGTCAGTCTGTCTGTCTGTCTGCTGGTGCATTAACTAAAAAAACTACTTGACGGAGAGCAGTCAAATTTGGTAGGTAGTTGACGCTAGTGTCAGCGAACAAATGGTTAAACTTTCACTGGAAAATATACAGGGTCTAAAGGGAATAAATAATGAAAAACATTTTTTTTGGTCAAATTTAAGATTTCTACGTTTCATGACACGCTAAACCTATTTCAGAAAAAAAAAATTTTTGAAAATTTTTGCACCATTTTTGAAAAATCTTTTACCACTAAAATAGATGAAAATTTTTTTTCTTTGTTCTAATTTAAAATTTCCACGTTTCATGGCATTCTAAACCTATTTCAAAGAAAAAAAAATTTGAAATTTTGTTACCAACACTGAAAAATTTTTTACCATTAAAATAGATGGAAATTTTTTTCTTTGTTCAAATTTAAAATTTCCACATTTTATACCGTTCTACACCTATTAAAAAAACAAAATGGATTTTTTTTTACCATTTTTGAAAAAATTTTACAACTAAAATAGATGGATTTTTTTTTCTCTGTTCAAATTTAAAATGTTCACGTTTCCATGGCATTCTAAACCTATTCACACAAATTTAAAAATTTGTTTGAAAAAATATAATTTTTTTATTTATTTATCACTACTTAACTATAGAATAGATGAAAAGTTTTTTTGCTCAAATTTAATATTTCTACGTTTCATGGCATTCCAAACATATTTTGGAAAAAAAGTTTTTTTTACAATTTTGGAAAAAAAATTACCACTAGAATAGATGGAAAATAATTTTCTTTGCTCAAATTTAAAATTTTCACGTTTCATGACATTCTAAATCAATTTCAGAAAAAAAAATTTGGAAATTTTTTTCACCAACATTTTTGAAAAATTTTTTACCAATAAAATAGACGGAATTTTTTTTTGCTCAAATTTAAAATGTTCACGTTTCATGGCATTCTAAACTTATTTAAAAAAAAATACCACTACTACAGAATAGAAGGAATCTTTCCTTTTTGCTTCATGCACAAATAAAGAGGGAAGTTCTGTGTAAATACCTTTACCGATTTTTTGAGAGTATTTTTGCACAAATTATTATTAATTAGTAACATTCTACATTGGGTTTATATTTCAATGTTTTTAAAATTGCTTAAACAATTATATTTTACAATAAATTTGCAATACTTTCACCTAATTTTAGTTTTACAAAGAATTATTCCTGTGTTTGGCGGGTTAACATCTTGCATTCATAAAGCATGTGTTATGCAGTATCACATTATCTGCATTTATAATTTTCTGCTTTGCCCATATTCTTAAGCTGATATCTTAAGTAGCAACGGTCTATCAGAAGGCCTGTCATCAGCCTTAAATCAAACTTTTAGAGTTCTAGAAGTAATCTGGTAATCTTTGTCGAATAAGTTATGAACTTTTTCGCTTGCCTTTGGCCTGAAGTGTAATAAATTGTTTAAATAATTTGCAAGTTTCATTAGTAAACTCTTAATCAACAATATTAAAAAACTAATTTGTGAAATTAAAAAAAGGTGACACCGTTATAAATTTATGCCAAAATGTTGTTTAAATAAATTATAATTGTTCAAGCAATTTGAAAAACATTAATATATCAACACAAGCTGAAATGTGACTAATTAAAAATAATTTCTGTAAGTAAGTAATAATAAATGTCAAGAATACGCGATTCTCTACCATGCCCGCATGAGGAAATTCGATTAACATTAAAATATTAATAATAATAATAATATATAATGTAACTAATTAATAACAATATGTACAAAGAGAATTTCAAATAAACGATAATAAACGTAAAAATTATGCGATATTATATATGCCTTTATAATAATAATATTGGGGTCCTATAAAAGAGTCTTATGAGGCATTAATTAAAAAAGGAAAGATTAATACGTGTTGTCTGAACAATTTTGAAGAGGAGACTTGTGTGCGCTTTTTATTACACAAGATTTTGATGATTCTATTGCAAATTCGCAAAAAAATGTATTTTACCCATAAAAAGTACATAGGAAAATTCACCCCTCTTGAGGCAGGGGAAGGGGCTCAGCTCAAAATTTTATGTGATTTTTTTTTCTTATATTAGAATACAATGAGTCCGTCTTCAATAAGCCATACCTCGGTTTGTATTGGGCCTACAGCAATAAAAAAAATAACATCTTTGTTTTTATATAAGCTACATTTTTGTTCCTTATACTTTTTTTTTGTTAAAATATAAAGGTTTTGAGTTATTCCTGAAAAACCGTTTGAAAAATATGATTATTTTTAAGAAAAATTGAAATTTTCAATCATGAATAACTCAAAAAGTATTGATTTTTCGAAAAAACTCTATAAATCATTTATTGCTTAGAATGTGTTCCGCTATCGATTTCTGAGGTCATTTTCGATATTAAAATTCCCACCCCCCCAAGTTGGGGTGGCATCCACCCCTAGGGTAAACGGGCACATCCGCATAGGGTAGGGTTTGCTTTTTAAGGTACTCCCTACTTACAGTTCAAATTTCAAGAAAATCGATGCTGCTTGATGGAAATCCGATCTTCTATATTGTTTGATTTATTTACATAATTTGCAGTGTGTCCCAAAAAAATGCTCAGGCGAAAATGGTACAAAGAGCACGGACATTTAATAGGGTTTTATAGATTTAAATATGTTTGTGTGTATGTGTGAATGTGAGCACTCTCACATATACATAGATATATCTGCATATTGCGTATGTATTTCTGTAAGTCTATACGTGTTAATACAAGAAAGTTCATGAATATATTATTAGGGTGGTCGTTATTTTTTAACTTTTAAAATTTGACCATCTCACCCTCTCATATTACTTATTATGACATAAAAGAAAAAAAATTGCACCAAATTTAGGGTAGCTAGGTCAACCCCTTTCCGTGCCTCAAAAAGGGTGAATTTTCCTATGTATTTCTTATGTATTAGTAAAAGTCATTTTTCCGCAAATTTGCGATAGAATACTTAGTTAAAATATTGTGCAATAAAAATCGTACACAAGTTCCCTCTTCAGAATCTTCTAAAGAATACAAATTAATAACAATTTCTTGAATTAAACCCTTACAATACCATTTTATAGGACCTCAAAGTGACCCCGTGAGATCAAAAATAAAGTATCGCGTATGTCTGATGTTTATTATTTTGTACTTCCCTCGTATACCGAAGGGAAGTATTGTATTCGAGAAAAAATCACCCTCAGAGATTTTTTCGGATTTTGACGTTTCAGATCACGTAGATTACGAAAATATAGGTTTCTCAATTCCGTCAGTCTGTCTGTCTGTCTGCTGGTGCATTAACTAAAAAAACTACTTGACGGAGAGCAGTCAAATTTGGTAGGTAGTTGACGCTAGTGTCAGCGAACAAATGGTTAAACTTTCACTGGAAAATATACAGGGTCTAAAGGGAATAAATAATGAAAAACATTTTTTTTTGTCAAATTTAAGATTTCTACGTTTCATGACACGCTAAACCTATTTCAGAAAAAAAAAATTTTTGAAAATTTTTGCACCATTTTTGAAAAATGTTTTACCACTAAAATAGATGAAAATTTTTTTTCTTTGTTCTAATTTAAAATTTCCACGTTTCATGGCATTCTAAACCTATTTCAAAGAAAAAAAAATTTGAAATTTTTTTACCAACACTGAAAAATTTTTTACCATTAAAATACCTAGATGGAAATTTTTTTCTTTGTTCAAATTTAAAATTTCCACATTTTATACCGTTCTACACCTATTAAAAAAACAAAATGGATTTTTTTTTACCATTTTTGAAAAAATTTTACAACTAAAATAGATGGATTTTTTTTCTCTGTTCAAAAAAATGTTCACGTTTCCATGGCATTCTAAACCTATTCACACAAATTTAAAAATTTGTTTGAAAAAATATAATTTTTTTATTTATTTATCACTACTTAACTATAGAATAGATGAAAAGTTTTTTTGCTCAAATTTAATATTTCTACGTTTCATGGCATTCCAAACATATTTTGGAAAAAAAGTTTTTTTTACAATTTTGGAAAAAAAATTACCACTAGAATAGATGGAAAATAATTTTCTTTGCTCAAATTTAAAATTTTCACGTTTCATGACATTCTAAATCAATTTCAGAAAAAAAAATTTGGAAATTTTTTTCACCAACATTTTTGAAAAATTTTTTACCAATAAAATAGACGGAATTTTTTTTTGCTCAAATTTAAAATGTTCACGTTTCATGGCATTCTAAACTTATTTAAAAAAAAATACCACTACTACAGAATAGAAGGAATCTTTCCTTTTTGCTTCATGCACAAATAAAGAGGGAAGTTCTGTGTAAATACCTTTACCGATTTTTTGAGAGTATTTTTGCACAAATTATTATTAATTAGTAACATTCTACATTGGGTTTATATTTCAATGTTTTTAAAATTGCTTAAACAATTATATTTTACAATAAATTTGCAATACTTTCACCTAATTTTAGTTTTACAAAGAATTATTCCTGTGTTTGGCGGGTTAACATCTTGCATTCATAAAGCATGTGTTATGCAGTATCACATTATCTGCATTTATAATTTTCTGCTTTGCCCATATTCTTAAGCTGATATCTTAAGTAGCAACGGTCTATCAGAAGGCCTGTCATCAGCCTTAAATCAAACTTTTAGAGTTCTAGAAGTAATCTGGTAATCTTTGTCGAATAAGTTATGAACTTTTTCGCTTGCCTTTGGCCTGAAGTGTAATAAATTGTTTAAATAATTTGCAAGTTTCATTAGTAAACTCTTAATCAACAATATTAAAAAACTAATTTGTGAAATTAAAAAAAGGTGACACCGTTATAAATTTATGCCAAAATGTTGTTTAAATAAATTATAATTGTTCAAGCAATTTGAAAAACATTAATATATCAACACAAGCTGAAATGTGACTAATTAAAAATAATTTCTGTAAGTAAGTAATAATAAATGTCAAGAATACGCGATTCTCTACCATGCCCGCATGAGGAAATTCGATTAACATTAAAATATTAATAATAATAATAATATATAATGTAACTAATTAATAACAATATGTACAAAGAGAATTTCAAATAAACGATAATAAACGTAAAAATTATGCGATATTATATATGCCTTTATAATAATAATATTGGGGTCCTATAAAAGAGTCTTATGAGGCATTAATTAAAAAAGGAAAGATTAATACGTGTTGTCTGAACAATTTTGAAGAGGAGACTTGTGTGCGCTTTTTATTACACAAGATTTTGATGATTCTATTGCAAATTCGCAAAAAAATGTATTTTACCCATAAAAAGTACATAGGAAAATTCACCCCTCTTGAGGCAGGGGAAGGGGCTCAGCTCAAAATTTTATGTGATTTTTTTTTCTTATATTAGAATACAATGAGTCGGTGAAAACACCACATTAAAAAAATTCCACACCTATAGCTAAGGGCACCCTAATATATTATACTGTGTTTCATAGTTATAATGAAAAGCTTTCGTAGTATGTTAATTCCAAAAATTACAGATTTTGCGATTTCCAGAGGTTGTAGAAGTCATGGAATATAGTTAGAGCTCTTTGCTCATTGAGACTTTTATTTGTATGGGTTCAAAGAATAACACACTAAAATTTAAAAAAAATTGGCCGAATGCCACTTTCCATGAGAAAAATGCGGGGCGTTTGCAAAAGCTATGCAATTGTAACAGCTCTATTGGATTCGTCCTTTTGAACATTTAACTTTTGACATCAGATTCAGTATCGGTTAGTTTTGCCAAAATTATAAGTTTATCTAGTTTTAACAGTCCACCGCTCTATGCACTAGGCGTAACTTAATTTATTTCTCTGATTTTTGCTTACCCTATATTAGACATAACTTGAAGAAACTACAAATAGCACCACCGCCGAGCTATACAGTTGCAAATGATTTAATAAAATTTGCTTAAGCAATCCTGGTACTGAAACTATATCACCGAGTGAGTATATTTCATTTAGTTTGGATTTGGAACAATATAAAACTCTATTATATATTTATCTTGTTTTTAATATGAACTTCTAGAATTTATGATTTTTATGATCTTCTAAATTATTTATATGAACTAAATATAATGAACTTTTCCTCAAATAAATTTGAAGTTTGACTTTTAATGGCTATTAATTGCTTTGTTAATAAATACTGCGAAACGTTTGTTGTTAATTAGTTGTTCTCTAACTTTATTTTAATCTTTCCAATTCACCGATTAACTAACTTTTTAAATGCAAATTCTGCATTGAAGATGTGAGACAGGCACTTTCCCTTCCTCTTAAAAACATAATTTATTGTACAAAATCTTAAATCAGGTAACGCATTACAATCAAACTACTAAGGACTCATCTCACTTATTAACAAATTCGTAAACATTTCTGAAGAAATATTAGATTATTAGCATACCTTAATAAATATGTTATTAAAAAAGTTCTGAAACTCAAAATACGCCTCATCAAGTTCATGCAGATCAACCTCCCACTAAGATCTATATAAATGCTATAGCGATATAACATCACTAGCGAACGACATCAAAATTACATCTAATAAATTGTATCAAAATTACATCTAATAAAAAACAACATCACGCGAATCAGAGAGCATACAGCACCACTTAAAACAAGCTAGATGTCAAATCAGGCGTTGCCCATCTTTCGACAACTTAAGTAGCCATCCTTACTCACTTAACACTTTAACTGTGCTGTCCTTTTAAATTCCTTTTCATTGTCAGAATTTTAGAACGATTACCAAAATATTTTGAAAAATATAACATTTTAAACAGAAAATAACGAATAACGTATATAACGAAAATAAACAGTCCGCAACACTGAGCTGATGGAGTGAGTGCATTTCCTAGCCATTACTACCACTAATTAAAAAAAATATATATAATATAGAAAATAGCATAATTTAATTTCACACACTTGTATGTATTGCAAAAAAGGGTGTTTAGGTTAGCGTTGTTTCCCTGGCCGTCAATGATATAACCGGCTCGGTGGCGCAATGCTAAGGCGTGCGACCACGGGGTCCCGGGTTCGAATCCTGGCCAGGGTATGAATGTTTAGTGGCGTTTTTCATGTGTTGCCGAGATGGTAGCAGTGTACTAGACCGCTGTTGGGTGGCACAACATGTCTAGTCGCTGATATCTACCCTGAGTTCGAGTCTCAGCTGCGGTAGATGGCAATATCGAAGGGAATGGTCGTTGTGTTGATGTCTATGTGTACGTGTCCTGGTTGAGTGGTGGAATAGCATTAGCTAAACTCCGCCAGGACGTTAATATAAATAAGACGATTAAATAAAAAAAAATAATAATAAAATAAAATAAAAAAATGTATTTATACATATTTTATAATAGCATCTTCTAAATTATATTATTTCTGTACAACCTTTTTAACTATTTTTAGTGTAATCTCTACTACCTACCTCGTTGTTATAATTTAAATTACAATAATTATATTGAACTTTAAATAAATTCATTTTAGATAAGCATTACGAAATGGATGAATGGAAGTGCTGAAATAGTTAGATATTCATGTAGGTTTTAATTTTTCAATAAGCAATTAACTTTAACTAGATTTATAAATTCATGAAGCAATTTATTACATAATAGTACTTGTTCCTATGAATCAATAAATAATTAGATTGCTGCTTTTAATTAACATGTTTTAATCACATTAATTTACAAAATAATTACACCAAAGCACAGTGGGTCAAAATTGAAAATAAACAATTCAAATTAAAATTTTGCACATATTTTTTAAGCTTTTTTCAAATATTTGGTATGGGCGATCATTTTTCACTATGTTTTGAATTATTTATCTTACGATAAAGTTGCATGCAAAGAAAAACACTGATAATTCAATTTTCTACAAGATATGTCCTACGAGTTATCACATGGGAACGGCAGGATAACTTTGAAAAATACGAATCCTAGAAAAAAACTTTAAATACACAAGTTATAGGACCCCGGCTGTCTGATGGTGATCTTGGATTTGACCTTGACAACAATCTTCAAGGTCATTTGAAGGTCAAGTCGATTTTTTCAGATGGATGACATTCGGCACTTTCAAAATTGACCTCTAAAGGTCATATTTACTCTTGAACTTCAATTTACTCTTGAACTTCAATTTTGCAACAGCGAATAATATATGTGTGCGCTGAGATTGTACCAGGAATAATAAGAAGTAAAATTGAGAATTTCTATATCCGTCTAGCTCACTGTTAAACTGTGAATGGCGAACAATTTGAACATCTGCTGTAATAACAAGACAAGGGCGGGAACAGCATAATTTGAAAAAATACGAATCCCAGAAAAAAACTTTAGATACAAAAGCTGTAGGAAATCTTCGTGGCTATCTGAAGGTGACCTTGGATTTGATATTTATCGTGACCTTCAAGTCATTTGAAGGTCAAATCGACTTTTTCAAAGTTTTCACTTTTATCCACGGAAAATGTTACGTTCGGGGATGACCCATGGTGTAAATATGACCTTTAGAGGTCAATTTTGTAAGTGCCGAAGGTCATATCCGAAAGTAAAATTTTCCGCTCGTTTCATTTCCGGGGTTAAAAGTATGGGGTTTCATTTGAAAAAATTGACGACCTTCAAAGTTTTTTCTAGGATTCGTATTTTTCAAGTTATCCTAGTGTTCTCGTTCTTTTATGCCACCCTGTATAGTGTGAATTCTAACTCACTTGTCTGCAAGAGAGCGTAGATGAGTCTTGACTATATTCTTACTTCGATTCGAAAGGCCAAGCAACTCGAAGTGCGGTTAGTACTTGGATGGTAGTCCAGGGAAATACAGCGTTCTCGCTTCACCCTATACCGACTTTATGTCAGCACATGCGTAGAAGATATGCAACTTTACGCGGGGGTTGCATGGTGGATATACCATCCTTCGGAGGGGATGTAAAGCAGTCGGCCTTTTCTCTATGAAATCTTAAGAAAATAAAAAATCACTACTCTTCGATAGAGAAGAGGTATGGCAAAATTTCTAGGTTGTAGATAGCAGTTAAACAAGTTAAATAAATAAGTGAATAGAGAAAATAAAAGCTCACTTGTCTGAGACATTGAGGTTCTTAGAGACGTCATCATTATCAGTATGAGCCACATCAACATCAGGTCGAACATCTCAATAGTTGATTGATCTGTTCGGGAGTTCGACCTGTTCAACATATTCGATTTGCTGAAGTTGTTTATGTGGATCACGTCACCAAGAACTGTCACTTGAAAACCTGTCACTGTACTCAACCAAATGGGTTAGAATTGGCACTATATAACTACTTGCATTTCTTATTAGTTTTCTGCCAATGCCAATTGCAACACTGTTTGTGTCAACATTTTCGTGATACTACATGCTAGAGACAGTATATGAGGGACAGCACTTCTGCGTGATTCGGACATAACTCTACATTGCTACCTATATGTCAACTTGTAGAGAAAATGTAAGAGGCAAGCAATAAAGATCATAACATCCTTTATCTTGTTCAACTCTCTAATTTCGTCTGTAGGAAATTCACCCCAAAAGAACGATCGATTGCTGCATCGAAACATCTTGATGTTGTTAAAAGAACATACTGTAGATTATTCAAAGGGTTTAAAGGAATTGTTTAAAAGCTCCTCAGCTCTTCCTCGTCGAGATCCAAAAGGTCTTTTGTGAATTAACTTACAAACAGAGTAGTGGGCAAATGGGAATTCTGTGGGAGCGATCATTTGTGATCAGTGATGAAGGTCAAAGTGATGAGTGATGATCATTCGTGATCAGGATTTCCGAGAATTTACGTGCAGGTATGCGAGGTATCAAATTACATTTCAATGCACATGTGTAGAAGTTATCTGAAGGCCACCGACAAGTCTCGACAAGTCTAGAATGTACGTGTGTATCGAATTACATTTCCTGGAATTTGCGTGCAGGTATGCGAGGTATCAAATTACATTTCCCAGAATTTTAACGCACATTTGTAGAGGTCACCAACAAGTCTCGACAAGTCTAGAATGTACGTGTGTATCAAATTTCATTTCCTGGAATTTTAGAATTACATAAGGGAGCTACATGGTAACAAACATTCGAAGGAACACCCTGTATATGAGCACATATAATCCCTGTATACGATTCAATTAATATGCTGTTAAGTATATATGACCACAACAATTTCCGTAGCCCCCTAATAATACAAAGTGATTAATCCGAATCAATGCATGTACTAATAATTATAGGAAATATAAAAATACCCTATAACATTTTTTCCGTAGCCCCCTAATAATACAAAACGATTAATCCGAATCAATGCATTATACTAATAATTATAGGAAATATAAAAATATCCTATAAAACATTTTTCCGTAGCCCCCCTGTATATAATAATACAAAATGATTAATCCGAATCAATGCATGTACTAATAATTATAGGATATACAAAATGTATATGGTTAACAATTTCCCTAACCCCCTGTATATAATAATACAATATGATTAATAGGAATCAATCAATTCATTATACTAATAAGTATAGGGAATATAAAAATACCCTATAGCAGATTTTCCGTAGTCCCCTAATAATACAAAATGATTAATCCGAATCAATGCATGTACTAATAATTATACGATATACAAAATGTATATGACCACAACAATTTCCATGACCCCTGTATATAATAATACAAAATGATTGATCCGAATCAATGCATGTACTAATAAGTATAGGAAATACAAAATACCCTGTATTCAACTATATGTGACATTTTTTAAAGAACCTGCATGAAAGTTTATCAGAATACATAAAAGATGAAATGACCTATTCCGAATGTGAGTATGTATTGAGAAAGTAGAAAATACCATTCAAACAACTACTTTAGTTCAATAAATGCAACAAAATAATAAAATACCCTGTATACGACCGAATCAATACGCGTATAGGAATACCTCCTATATATGACTGTCAATACTGAGTATAGGAAATATACCCTATACGACATTTTTCGTGCCCCTCTGTATATACAATTCGTGCAAGTCTCAATTAAAGAACAGACCTCGAGAATGCATTAAAAGCAAGCTAGATGTGTGCGATTATCGTTCGTATCATTTACCGCGTAGGTAGGTTGATAACATAAACATCTTGTAAGGTGAAATAACTCCAGACAAAATAGAAATTTGATTTATGTCTACTACATTGTATCACTCTATACATTATGGGAACGCCTAGGGCATTAGACTTCATATTTCAAAATTCTCTGAATAAAATTTATCAGAACGCATGAAATTAGATGTTCCCGGCACGTCGCCAATCGCCTATCACTGTGTGAATAGATATTTTTTCGTAAACAATGGTGAAACTAGAGACGAAAACCGTTAGAACATACAAATTTCCACAAATTAGCTCGTTATCGCCATGTGAATGGGTATTTTTGCATAAACATGGTACAAGACACCCGTGATAAGAAAAAACGTTAAACCTGAGAACGCAAAATAGCGGTGAGAAGAATTTTTCGTAAACAACTAAGGAAATCATATTTCAAGGCCAGATTAGAGACGCAAATTCGTTATAACTTATATATATATCTATATATATATATATATATATATATATATATATATATATATATATATATATATATATATATATATATATATATATATATATATATATATATATATATATATATATATGTTAGCAATACATCCCTTCACCCTTCAAGGGCCTCTGTCTTAGTGACATCACTTAACTATTGGACGATCGTGCCTCTCCCGAACGAAACCGAGCCAGTGGCGTCAGCCAAGATGCGCGTCAGGCAGAATATAATATACCCTTGTCAATGAAGTACGCATGGCAATAAATTCGTACTAAATTGTGGTTTTTAGTCTTATTTGGGGTTGAAACCCTACAAACGCTAACATCAGAAGTGGGATGCTATCCAATGTGCCAGTGAAAGAATAATAAGTTGTACGAACTGTTAATTTTATTTGTTGTTACGTTGTGATGTGGAAAATACCGAACATGACAGTGATAGTAATGTGAACACGTACAGGAAGAGCAGGAGATCTCATTACCAAAAAGTGTAAAGTTGCAGTGGCAAAACATGTTAATGGTTGTAGTAGCAACCCAACAGCAACAATTTTCAGAATTATTGTGCAATACAAAGATGGCCGTGAAGGCAACGCCCGAGCTGAACGAGAATGATTCTATTTGCGCAAGTGTCAACGTCATTCTCTACGTCCTTCCGCTTATATGCGCAAGCGTCAACGTCTTTCTCTGTCTTTCCGCTAAGTAGAATTTGACCCTGGTACGAGCACTGAATGGCGGCATGACTGAAAGACGTCACAAGGTTGAAAGATGATTGTAACGTATTACCGGCGAAATCCGTAAGAAAAAGCCGAATCAACACCACTCGTTTGTACCATTGCAAGAAGATCGAACATACCGAAAATTTATTGTTGGTATAAAAATAAAACAAAATACCGACTCACAACAAGGACGTGACCTAGCCATAGCCACGTCACCAATAGGTAGCTACTTTGTTGGGCAAGAATCAAACAATTTTCATTCACATATTGTATCAATAGTGGAGCTGACTCAGCAACACCGCTGTTGAGAGATTCCGTGCAGTGATCCAACCCGATGCACGTGCTTTATTGGAATTTGAATTGACTCTTTGACTAGTGACAGAAATTTATTAACTGTTATGACCTATCCAATATTTTAAAGTTGCTGTCAATAAAGAATAACGGTAGCCTAGAAATTAATCTGTCAGGACTGGACGAGCTTTAAAATCAGGCAACTACGACAGTTGTTGATTGTAAACCAAAAGAAAACACGGACCGATTATTTTGTTAACCCTGAAAAACTGTCGTTGTAACATGGTTGCAAATGAAACGCAATGCTGATAAGTAAACTCAATAGCAAAATGTACAACTTCACTGACTTGTTACTGGTGTTACTGGTAATTTACTGCGAGCAATCCTCACAGGAGAGAACGAAAAGATATGGATAAAAGTATTACCTAAAATTGAAAAGATTAACACTACGGTGCATTTATCGACTAGTTTATTGGCGCACTGTATTATGGTTTGGGACAAATCTGAAATTACAGCTACACTCAGCAGTTTTTAGCCGACATACCGATGATTAACTCTGTTGACCCTGACGAGGCCGTTCAAACCCAAATATAGCTGGCATAAGTACATCGAAAACAAGCGAGCTAAGCAATTTGTAGTTTCGTTAAGAAGCAAAATTGTTTTTCATCGGCGATATAGTTGCCGTAGAGGATTCACAAGAAGTGAATGAAGGAAAATAAAACGAAGGTAGATAGGACCATCCACTGTACTGTTTTAAAGGTCCTTCCAAATGAACGCTGTCTCCTTGGTAAGAAAGGTAGAAGCTCAAGAAGAGCTGTGTCTTTGTTACATGGGTATAAAATAAACAAATCAAAGACTACTGTAAGTATTATAATAATATAATAAACTTGGCCTTTAATTTATAATGTGTAATGGTTGCGTTTTACTTACACTTTGTTGATTAATGGATGATTACAATATAAAGTCGCACATATGATATTATTTAATAATGAGATATAGTAAAACTAATGCAGTGAATTTTGTCGCTGAATTTTTGTAATCATTTCGACTTGTTGCATGTTATTGAGTAGATTTCAAGGTAAAGACGTGGCATCCCCACGTAATGTGTAAAGACGTGGCAACCCCACGCAATGTGTAAAGACGTGGCAACCCCACGCAATGTGTAAAGACGTGGCAACCCCACGCAATGTGTAAAGACGTGGCAACCCCACGCAATGTGAGTAGACCTGGCATCCCCACGCAATGTAAGCAAGGATGTGGCGATCCCACACGACAATTGACAAGTTATATTACACACTGTGACGATTCCACAATATGTGAAAAGAGCGTATGTGGCAGACCCACATTACTTAATCTATGTCGTGACAATCTCATGACAAAAACATGTGTGACAATTTATGTTTTAGTGCCAATCTGGATGTGGTGTCCATCATTCTGCATGTCACCCAATTATAGTCAAAGTTGCGTAAGTCAGCACCATCAAATCAACAGTTGCTTTCTACAGCAACAAGTGGCTGGTAGAGGTAAACTGAAACCAAGGTGTAAAGATCCCTTCAGGTAAACTGAATCAAGGTATAAGTAATGATCCCTTCTATATTTCGTCGTTTTATTCCACTGAAAGGTAAAATAAAAATAACAATAATAATAAAAGTCGGTGGGAGTACCACTCGTAAAACAGGGGAATACGAGAGTATCGTACTGAACCGAAAACGGGAGCACCGTTCAGACAATCAGATATGATATTGACATTAAATAAAATGCGAGAGGATCGCAGACGTTCTAGAACAGAAAACGGGAGTACCGTTCAGAAAATACACGAGAGTATCGTGGTAATAAGCTTGAATAAAATACGGGAGTACCGTTCAGAAAATACACGAGAGTATCGTGGTAATAAGCTTGAATAAAATACGGGAGTACCGGTGAGCTATAACAGCAATTCATGGAAAGATAAATGTTGTGGTAGTCCCACATAAACAAATGCTTTTTACAGCCGCTGAAATAATAAACAAACTATAGAGACCTCAATCAAGGTTAACAGTTGACATTGCGGGAACACTACATGAACACGTAATTGTCAAAGCAAAGAAAATGTGAAATCTGAGCTGGGTTACAATATAAACAAATTATTGTCATGTCAAATGAAATTTGAATCATGGTTTTCATATGCGGTCTTTCATAAAATCATAAGCAAATGTTTTGGAACTTATATGATAGAATATGAGTACCTATTTTGTTTTCACAGAAAGATCTCTACAATTTCAATCAACGTTATTATAACGTTGTACTAGAGCAGCCGACTCTTTGCTTTGTTTTGTTACATTCTAGGTGTGTGGTAGTTTAATTCCGGTGCGAGGACGCACCTTTTGCAGAATGGCCGTGTTAGCAATACATCCCTTCACCCTTCAAGGGCCTCTGTCTTAGTGACATCACTTAACTATTGGACGATCGTGCCTCTCCCGAACGAAACCGAGCCAGTGGCGTCAGCCAAGATGCGCGTCAGGCAGAATATAATATACCCTTGTCAATGAAGTACGCATGGCAATAAATTCGTACTAAATTGTGGTTTTTAGTCTTATTTGGGGTTGAAACCCTACAAACGCTAACATATATATTCAAATTAATTTCAAACTCGATTATCAATGAAACCCTAAGTAACATATATTTAAGACTAGTAATCGAATCACAAAACAATTAGCGCAGTCTTTTGTAACCTAATGCCCTGCTATTAATTACATGCAAAGACGCGTGCCTTATGTCGGGAGATAGAAAATATGTGAGGTATACACTAGATTAATTACATTGCATTTGGGGACTATTATTTAGATATGGTTTAAAGTATGAAATATGTATACAGTGGGGACAAAAATATGTGAAATATACCAATTCAATTACATTACATTTGGAGTTATTCTTTAGGTACATGCTTTAAAGTATGAAATATGTATACAGTGGGAGACAAAAATAGGTGAAATATACTAATTTAATTACTCTGCATTTGTGTACAGGGGGATTTAGATATATGGTTTAAAGTTAATAAAAAAATATGCATTAGGACTATGTGGTATGAAATATGCATACAGGGGTGACAGAAATATGTGATATACTAATTTAATTACTCTGCATTTGAATACATGCTTTTAAGTTTGAAAAATATACAAGGGTCATACGAGGAGTATAGTCATGTGAATCAACGACTCAGGATGTTCCCACACAGGGTGCTATTTAGAGATAGCCAAAGGTTATTTAATTTTAGAATTGCAAACTGAGCTACCGATACAGCAAAGGATCAAGTTCATAACGCACGTGTGTAGAGGTTATATGTAGATCAACTTCTAGTCAAATGTCAATAACCCTTACGAACTTGTCTAAACTTGCATAAACAAGTTAGCTGTGGGCATGTACTATGTGGTGGGGGTATACTATGTAGTGGGGATAAACTACGTGGTGGGGGTATACTAAGTGGAGGGGGGTGGGCTATATAACCAGTGATATGTTTAAGACACATTAGTTTTCTAAAATGTCTACGTCCTTTAGTTTCTCTGAATATGTACCACAGCAATATACTCCATCGAATGTACCCAGTGCAGATGATCAATACACAGCATCAAGTGTATCCGAATCCAAAGACGATATTCCAAAAGATGTAGTGATTGGTGAACATCGATATAAGCTGAACAAATCACAGAGCAAATTTGTTTCGGTGGGACTTTCATACGATTTTGGTTATACCCCCTGTATAAAGGTGTCAGGAAATAAAAGTGCCCAGATTATTTTCAATGAAGCTGATTGGAAAAGGTTTTTATCCCATCAAGGAACGATAATGAATTATATGTACTACAACATAAAGCCAGATGTAATATACGAGAACAACTTTTCCATACATTTCGATGAACTATCGATAGGCCGTACAATCAGGATTTCAATAGCAAATAATTATATATATTTGGGATATGAATCGGTGTGTAGTTTATTGGAAATACTACCACTAGTGAAATATAGACTCGAATTGTTAAAAAACCAACAATTTGCAAATTACTTCAAGATTCTACAAGGAGGACTACAAAACCAAAGTGGGAACGTTTTTGAAAATGCTCTGAATTTACTTAAGCCAGAAGACAGTCCAAATAGTGAAAATATCAACATGATTATGGAATTAATTTATATTCATCCTAATATCTTTGAAAAGGGATGTAATGAAAAAAGTGACGTTTAACGAAAAATATAATCGAGTACATCTTATACCATGGAGCTGTATATCTAGACATACATATTGGGAGCTGTTCGCAGTGGACAGACTACGTTTCCATAGGAGAATCGAGGCAGCTTCAAATATCCTTAATTATATTTTAGATGTTAATCACAGATGTAAAATATTTTATGAAAGGTTTGAAATAAAAGAACATGTAACAAATAGAATTTGTTTTATTTAAATAAAATGTTTACAGGTTTATACTAATTCATTTTTATTAATCCAAGAATTGTGTTTACCGCTTAACCCTAACCATTTAACATAGAGCTTTTTTCCTTTTCTTCTTAAAACCTTTTCAACTAGATAAATGTTGGGGTGTTTAACATTCTGAATTTCATATTCATAAAAGCCTCCTTCAATACGGTTTCCTTCTTGATCTTCCAAAATATAAGTCCTAGGATTAGTGTTTTGTACTTTCCATATCTTAAAAACTTCATTTGACCAATTGGGGGTATATCCTTTCGAAAAAGCTTCTCGGTATTTACTTATTCTTACAAAGTCGCCTTTGCTGAATTTTTGTTTGCGTGGATCAACTGTTTTCAAGTGTCCATACGCATGCCCTAGTAAATATTTTTCATCTTTCTCTGTAATGTTTTTCGGCTTCCTGTTGGTAGTCCCGTGTATAGTATTATTATATTGTTCAACTATATCGGGTAGGAGATTTAACCACTTGTAGTTTCCTTGCAAACTAAATTGCCGCCACATCAAATTTTTTAAAGTGCGATTTACTCGTTCCACAACACTAGCTTTCAAATTGGAGAAAGTGCTATAATGATTAATTTTAAATTTATTCATTAATTCTCCAAATTGTTTATTGTAAAACTCTTTACCCATATCAGTCTGAAGGTTTTTTGGAGTGGTTTTCATTTGCAACAAAATTGTTTTCATCGCCTCTGCTACATTTTTACCACTCTTCCTTTTAACTGCTTGTGCCCATACAAATTTACTGAATACGTTAATGACAATAAGAATATATCGATTACCTTTATTATTTTTAGCATACGGAATCATTTCTACTAGATCAGCCTGAATTAGATCGTTTAATCCTTTAACAATTACATGTCTTCTTCGAAAGTTTTTCCTAGCCGGCTTATGTAATTCATTAACAACATCTGCTTTAATATTACTCATTTTTTATTAATGGAACACGAAGCACAATTTCTACAAAGAGAGGGAGTACTGGATCCGATGTGAGTGAAAATGACAGATCATCACCTTTGTTGAGGTTTTTATTGTCAGAATTATAATTGCTATTGTTTAAAAACATTGTAACATTGCTAGGTATATTTATACTTTCAATTGCGCCTGAAATAGGTAATGTGTATGTTACAGTACCATCATCTAACACGTAAAAAGTAAAAGTACGAAGATTTGTTGGTGTTTTCTGTTCTACACCCCGAATTTGTATAAGGCATAGGCTAGACAAAGTATTAGCCGAATCTGCAAGTGTGGAATAAGGTTTTAAATGATGGGTAAACATATGCCTACCAAATTTGTCTATAGGCATGTTGAAGGTTTACTGGATGGGCTTATACTAAGCAGAAAATGATATGTGGCTATTATTTAATTATTTCTAATTCTCGTAATTCAGATATGATTGATGTAATTTCATTTTTATGTCCATCATTTCCGGCTATTTGGGAAGCTACTAAAAGCCTTAGTCTGTCTATCAATTCGTTTGGATCATCATAATACATGTAATCAACTTTTTTATTAGACAACTCCAATGTACCTCCTTTTGTAGGCTGCTTAAATGACTGAGATCTAGGACGAATACTTTGAGATCTAGTTTTAGGAGGTGGTGGTTTACTAAATGAAGATGTGCTTGAAATAGTTGTAGGTTTTAATAAACCTTTTTTTGTTAAATAGGGTCTAATTATATTTCTATATTTTACGGTATTTTTAGCTTGAATTTGTTCCTCAGGATCGAAATTTCTACGATACGCATTAGTACCGTTTAGTATATGCATATAATGAGCTAATTCTAAATCGTTATAAGCTTTAGGTTCTTTCTTAAACAATAACTCATATAGTCCAACAGTGCCAGGGTATGTCACATCCTTCACTACAATATCTTTACCAACAATTTTTAATTCAGAATCGCCTATTTTAAATTTTTCAGTTTCAGTATCATGTGTTATACCATATACGCGATCGTTTGTTGTCTCATCACCTCGTATGGATTCATCAATATATGTTCTCGGCAAGGGATCATATGAATCAAGATAGTCTTTATAAGCCTCTGTTTTTGACAATTCTTGCATATATATTCGACTTTTTTCTACTTCCTGATTAATTAAATCACTGCTATTTTGTTCAGCAACAGTTGTAGAATTTCGCGGATCAAATTGGTAAGTATCCTCCAAAAAACTGGGTCCTGTCATAGGTAACATAGGCATATATTTGTTTACAACGTTAACGCTAGATCTTTTTGGAGTAGAAGTGAAACTCTTGTTTTGTTCTGATTTAAACTCTTCAGGCTCCTTTTTAACTGATTTCATGTTTTGTACTAATTTTTGCAATGGTTCGATAATGGGCTTATAGCCTTTCACCAACTGAGCTTGTGTTTGCGCAACATTGGATTTTAGAAACTGATATTTCTGCCTCACTGATTTTCTAGTTTTCACTAGTTCCTTGGCTAACTTTTTATCCATCTTTACACCACAAAATATTGATGTGTACTGCATTTCGCACATGTATTTATGTATTATATATTACAACACAATGTAGCTATCAAATCCTTTTCTATATCTCCCATTATTTAATGAACAGTCTTTATCTATAACCATAAATCCATATGGCTCTTTCCAACATAAGGAACAAATATCTTTGAATTTTTGAAATGACATGTCGACACTCACGTGATCGTTATAAATATGTTTAAGATTTGTATTATCCTGATGAAAAATAATTATTAAATTACCATTATCTCTAATCAGTCTTTTCTCAATAGATGAATAAGTTTGACACAAGAATAAACAATCTGTGTTCTTATGACGCCCGAAACAAAAGTAATCTCGCATAATACCCTGATTACATGAAGCCACGTCATCAAAGATAATAATCGAATTCGGTCTGATCTCTTGAGTCGATATAACATCTTCTCCTTCATCGTATTCAAAATAACCTATTTCCTTCATTGGTTTCAACAACTTTCTCAAATATTCATATTTTGGTTGGTATAAAGACTTTGAATATAGGTAGATATTCTCAAATCGGAGTCCATTGGGGTGTGTTAGTAATGTAACAACTAAATTTGTTTTACCACACCCAGAACTACCAACAATCAATGCTCGCTTCGATAGGCCTCCAAACAGTTCGCCATGTTTTTGATATTTATTTTCCAACAAACACCCATCATGATTATTGATTGGTAATGTAACACTCTGTTTTTCAATCTTCATTGTGGAAGCATATATAAGGAACTGCACCATCGACCATTCATTCACACTATTTATAAGGGTGCACATTACTAAAAAAATCAGTTCCTCATAGAACTTTCAACAGGCTATATAATGCTTGTACACAACACAACCGTAGTTAATCGTAAACGAAGACGTGCAAAGAAAGGGTCAGGATTTATTAATAATCTTATTAATAGTCTACCGTTTGAATTGCATGTACCAGGTTACAACTATTGTGGTCCAGGAACAAAGCTGTCTAAACGGCTTGCTAGAGGTGATACTGGAGTAAATCCTTTAGACGAGGCTTGTAAAGAGCATGATATTGCATATTCTCATTCTAAGGACATAACAAGCAGACATCAAGCAGATAAAGTGTTAGCAGAAAAAGCATATCAGCGGTTTAAAGCAGGTGACTCTTCAGTTGGAGAAAAAATTACTGCTTTAGGTATAGCTGGTACTATGAAAGCAAAAACTAAGCTGGGGATGGGCATGCGTAGAAAATTACGCCCTAAACAGAAACGTGGCATGGGGTTACGTAAGAATACATTAAGTTTTAATAATGCAGTACAACGAGCTCGGCGCAGTATTCAAAGCAGCAATTCTAATAATCTCATTAATGTTGCAAAACAAGCTTTATCATCAATTGGAACAAAGAAACTCTCTTTACCAAAAAAACGGATCATTCCTATCCCAAAAACTGGTGGTTTTCTACCTTTCCTGTTACCTATATTTGCCGCATTAGGGGCTTTAGGAAGCATAGGGGGCGGTGCCGCAGGCATTGTAAAAACGATTAATGACGCGAAAGCTGCAAAAGAAAAACTTGAGGAAGAGAAAAGACATAATTTAGCCATGGAGCAAGTTGCAGTAGGAAAAGGATTGTACTTACGGCCTTATAAAAAAGGCATGGGATTATATCTAGCACCGTTTAAAAAAAACTTCCAATAAAGCTACCTCGTCGAGCATTAACCAACATAGATTTAATGAAATACGCTAAAGATTTGCACATTCCAAACTTTCGGGGTGTATTTATGAGAGACACATTACCAGTAAAGATAAAGAAAAGCGAGTGTGGTATAATTAATTTGGATATTTCATCGGGACCTGGTACTCACTGGACGGCATATGTGAAGAAAAGGAACTCGATAATCTATTTCGATAGTTATGGAAACTTAAGACCACCAAATGGCGTAATAAATTATTTCTATAGCGATGGTAGCTTGAATAAGGTCAACTATAATCATGATCAAATTCAAAAATATAATTCAAATAATTGCGGTCACCTATGCCTAAAATTTTTATATAATCAATGCAAATAGAGGAAATCACTTTATTATATGTATACTATTGAATGTGCAGCATGTCTCTAACTTTTTCACTTACGGGGGTTTCTTCAATCTTAACTGCAGATTTCAATCCACCCATATATTTAGAAGATAATTCGGATTATGTCATCGGTTTAACGAACTTTGAAACTTTTAATATTATACCAAACATCGATGAAACAAACAACAAGTTAACGTATGGTAATATGACCTTAACTATCCCTGTTGGAGCCTATGAAATTAATGACATTAATAATTATATTCAAAAAGAAATTGGTAAAAATATTAATATCACCCCCAATCGTAATACTTCGACTGTCAACATAGAAACAAATGTTGATATAGATTTTACATCAGAATACTCTATAGGCCGCCTCTTAGGATTTGAAAGAAGGATTCTTAAAGCTAATGAACCAAATGAGTCCGACTTTCCCGTACAAATAATTAAGGTGAATGCTTTATGCATTGATTGTAATATCGCCTGTGGGTCTTATTCGAATGGGTTACCTGTCCACATAATTCATCAGTTTTTCCCAACAGTAGCCCCAGGCTATAAAATAGTGGAATCACCTTCAAACATTCTGTATTTTCCAGTAAGTGTTAAGACGATCAACTCAATTACCATTAAAATACTCGATCAAGACGGGAATCTCGTCAATTTCCGTAAAGAAACCATCACGGTTAGACTACATTTGAAAAAGATATCCTAAGATGGTAGTCCGTTATAATAATAAATATCATATTCCACGTATAGTGGCTAAACGCAGTTATAAAAGGAAACCGAGAAACACATTTTCAATCAGTGATAAGACGGACGTTAGTCTAGTAACACCAGAAAATAAGCTTTACTTAAAATCTATTGGTTTTGAAGTACTCATATAATGGATATATTAAATGTTACAGAACAACCTCTTATCGATAACTCCATTATTGATTTCGAGTATCACATTTATCAACCATTTGTAAATGCTAAATTTGATTATAACGATGAAATTAGAATTCCAATCCAAGAACTGGATGCTTATACTCTACCATGTGAAAGTAGTCTATACTTGGAGGGAAATCTAACGAAGGATGATGGAACACCAGCGACTCAATTAAACTTAATAAATAATGCATTCAGTTTTCTCTTTAGAGAAATTCGATATGAGATAAATGGTATTGTCATTGATTCAACTCGAAATGTCGGTTTAACTTCCACTCTTAAGGGGTATTTGTCTTTTAATGAAGGTGAAAGCATCAAACTACAAAATGCTGGGTGGTTCCCTAAATATAGTAAAATACCAGACAGTAATAAATTTAATGTGTGCATACCACTTAAACTGTTAATGGGCTTTTTTGAAGATTATAAAAAAATAATTCTAAACATGAAACAGGAATTGGTTTTAATTCGAAGTAGTAATGATTTAGACGCTGTGACTAGTGTCAATGATACGGAGAAACCTAAGATTAATATTGATAGACTTTATTGGAGAGTACCACATGTTTCCGTGGGAATACCACAGCAATTGGCTTTAACTAAGATTTTGGATAAAAATGTTGAAATACTACTTCCATTCAGGAGTTGGGAGCTAGTAGAGTATCCTTCACTTCCTCAAACTACGAGACATACATGGCCCGTGAAAACTACCACTAAGTTAGAAACTCCTCGTCATGTAATTGTTGCCTTCCAAATTAACAAAAAGAATAAAGTAACATCTAATATGAGCACGTTTGATAACTGTAATCTCACGAATATACGAGTATTTTTAAATTCTGAAAGATATCCTTACAATGATTTATTTCTTGATTTCAAAGACAATAAATATGCTACTTTATATGAAATGTTTGCACATTTTCGTCAATCATACTATGAAACAGGGAATGAACCTATATTTACACCTAAAGAATTCAAATCAATTTCTCCATTAACCCACATCGATTGTTCTCGTCAAAAGGAAACTATTCAGTCGGGTTCTGTCGTTATGCGCATAGAATTCGAAACAAGTGATAATATTCCGAATGATACAACAGCATACTGTTTAATTTTGCATGATCGTTTATTCCGTTATAACCCACTGACAAAGATAGTTAGACAGGTCTAACCTACATAAGGGGGATATTGCGAGCTAGCAAGTTAGTTTACGATGATCTCTAGCTATAAGAAGGCTCTGCGAGAGCATCAAAAAAATCTTAGAGATTTAAAGAAAGCAGTTGAACTCTATAGTTTAAAAATTTCTCTAACAAAAAAGTTGGCAGATATAAAAATATGCCATTAATTTTGGATGTCCAAGGATTCAAGGGAGAAAAAAATAAGTTCATAGTTAAAGAACTTGCAGCATATAATGGTTACAAGACAGCACACTATATTTTCAAGCCACCATTTGCCGTAAAACTTCTACCACCTGATTTGGAAAAGCAAGTTAATTGGCTAACATATAATTACCATGGTATACATTGGAATGAAGGAAACACACCACTTTTCAATTTTGGTAAAATTATCCGAGAGTTAACCAATTGTGAAGAAGAAATCTTTGTAAAGGGAAGAGAAAAAGCCACCTACATAAAAAAATTTTCTTCCAAGCCAGTATATGAGTTCGAAGAACACCCATCACTCCAATTTTCTGAGCCACGCTGTTTTCACCACTTAAAATGTAAATGTATGTGTTCATTATCAAATGTATTATATCTTTATAAGAATTTTGTAATGTCATAATTTTAAATAAAAAAATAAACATATTTCACGTCTTTTATTTATCAGGCATGTCTAGACTTGTTTCTCAGATGTGCACCTCCTTTACCCCCACCACCCTCCTTTGTAAGAGGATATAAATTCATGGTGATTTAATAAAACATTAGTGTGTTTATAGATATTACGATGATAACCTCGCAGTTTATAGTTTTACAAGCCATTTGGCATGGAATTCTCTACATAGAAAAATTTTACAATACTACGGAGGTGTTTATTTGCTTTGATAGCAACGGTACAAGAAATGATAGTTGGCCTTCAAAATGGAAGCGAATGATACCGTCCACAGCAGTTAATGAGTCAGTCCTTACATCTCCGATACCTAAAAATAGTACTATGTACAAGCTACGACTAAGACTGAATGATAACTCTACTAAAGAAACAAAGTGGAATCCCCTCTTCAATAAATATCCCCCACCACTATCTGCTAATAGTATAAAAACAGATTGTAAAGTGGAGTTAGGAGCAGTTACTTACCTGATCTACTACATCGCACTGTGTTCCTCATTGTTAGTTGCTGAATCATTTGTGAGGATTGTAGAGAGAATATGGCTTCAGAACTAAGCTGCTCACTCTGTCTCACGAATGAGTTAATAATGGAGCACAAGCGTGGAAAAAAACTGTATGATTTCACTGAGGATGAGCTACAACACATCCCATTACCATACCTGATTGAAAAAGTTGGCACCATTGAACTTCTTTACACATGGTCTAAATTACCCTGGGAATACACACAAAGTTTCGAGCTAAGGATTCAACTACCCTGTTTTGTACATCACAACAGACCTGAATGGCATAGTCACGTGGATGGTCCACCAGACTCACAATCCAGATGCCATGTATGTAAATGGGGACTTCAAATGTGTGGTTGATATATATATTACAATAATTGTATATACCTTTTTATGTGAACAAGTTGTGGTAAATAAAACAATGAATAATGTATATGTTTTTTATTTATAAGTAAACAATTAATAATGTATATGTATTTAATTACAAACCTAATAATTTACATATCTAATAAATTAATATCAAAATTATCTATATTATTATCTTCTGGTTCGGAATCGTCTAAATTTACACTATCCCATCCTGCTGCGGGTTCTTCCATATCCAAACGCCTAGCGTATTTTAGCAAAATGTCTAAATTTTTATCACTAGTGTCATTAATTAGACGATGACCCCAAGCAAGGGTTCTCACATCTCCAGGCACAATATACCTTTTATCATCGGCAGATGACAGAGCTACTTTATTTTTCAGTTCTGTATGAATGGTGTGTAAAGTAGATTTAAATATTGACATTTTACGGAATATCAAGCCACCGTTTTCAACAATTTGAACATAGTCTGAAAAGTCTATTTGATGTTTAACGACACTTTTAGAAACACCCTTCGCTTTCTTCATCACATCACCGGCTTTGACACAATATGCTTTCGCGCCAGTACCGTAAAAGCTCTCTATTGGTCGTCCAGCATATTCGTCCTTCATTTTCCCTACCACAGACTTTGTTTTGGGCACATTATGGATGTTATCGATATCATAATTTGAAGTATCAAAAAAGTGAATATTTCTCTTGATGTCATCATAAACGTTATCTGTGAAAATTTCTAAAATTAGGCTATCAGTGTCTGTGTATAGGACTGTTGCGTCATCTCCATACATTGGTTTGATGTAGCCGTATAGAAATTCATATATTATGGTCTTCGAAATATCTAAAATGGAAAATCCTACGAAGAATGCCTTATCATATACGATTTTTAATTTATCTAATTGAACTGCTACCAAATTTTCGTCAAACACGGAACAGGATTTGAAATGTGGCATGGCTATTAATGCTCTAGCACCCAATGCACCTTTTTTATTCTCCCAGCATGAGCACAGTTTTATATTTTGTCTTTTGTCGACGTATTCCATGGTCTTACCGAAAATTGAATTAACCATCAGCTTGAATAAGTCCTTTTCGAATGCATTTTTAGCAGAATTTCGAAGATTTGTGTTAAGATCAATGTATGACTTCAGCCAGGGTGATTGAGAAAATTCGATTATCCTATGGATCTTCTTTAATTTCAACCCATATTTCAAACACTGTTTTAAATTCTTGTAGTGAATGATATACTTATATTTATCTCGCAAGTTCGGTATTAATTTAGAAGTTTTGGATTTCGGAGGAGTCATTGTCTCGGGGCAAAACGGCAAATCGTTATGGTCGTCATGTAGGTCTGATGGATACTCCAAGTCCACTTCTAGGACATATCCTTTCGGTGAATTTTTTTCAATTAGGGAACAATCAAATTTTTCAATCTCCTCCTTCTCAAGCCACCTAAAGTCACCTGAGGGCAGGTATTCTTCCATTGCGGCTCCATATAGGTTCGTGGCGTCGAGGTACATGATGTACGATGTCGGTTTACCAGGATTATAATTTGGTAGAAATGTGTTGTTTGCCACAGCCTTTCTCTTGCTACATTGAGCCACTCCTCCTCGAATACCCTTTCTAAAGAAATGTATACTATCCACATCAGTCAAGAGCTCCAATTTAACTTCCGTGTGACGTAACATGGCATCCCAGCTCAGGGAAGGTGCTGTTAAATAGTGAGCAGGATCCAATTTGTATTGTTCTAGACACACTTTCCGAAAGTTTTCAAACACATCAGTTAAGAGTAAAATGTCCGATTTAAGGTATAAATCAGCATATGTTCCCAACGTTTCGCACTTAAAAGTGTCCCACACCTTGATAGCACGTTCATAGTCCTCGTCAGAAATAGCCTCATTTGTTAATTCATTATAAAATTTGTCCTTTGATGGTAATTGTTTTTCTTCTAACTTCGCGAACGAGTCTATATAATTATAAGGGAAAACACCTTTCTGTCTAATTAAACTAAACTCCTCCTCATCTTGAAAATATTTTCTAATCTCGGTACACTGATTAGATTTCAAAGTTTGACTTAATTTATCAAGTGATTTGGATAAAAATCGAAAAGAGTCCACAAATTTTAATTTCATATACGTGTCCGGCACTTTGGGATTTGGAGATTTTTGCACAAGGATTGACTTTGAAAAGGAGATGTATTTTTCTTTCGTTTGAGCTATCACCGAAATATTTTCTTTCTTGCATGCCAGTTTCTTTATGAATAAGTGACTGTCATAGTTCGTTAAATTATGGAAGAACACTGGTATGAATTTTGACACTTTATAGTTCAAATTACAAACGGAATGTGCAGCCGCACGGAACCGACCCGTCAAATGGCAGTGATCGCGAACTTTTATATCACTGAACTTGAACGCCTTCTTGCAAATATGACAACATGCTGCATTCTCAAATTCGGCTTTCTCTTGATCTGTTAGAGGCAGCATTTCCTTAACATCTTTTAAATGGGTATTATATAAGTCTAGAACTGTTTCATCCAACTTCTCTGCAAAAACTTCTGCAGCATCATGTCCTCGATATGTCACAAATTTTGAATGTTTATCATCGAAATTGCATTTAACATAAAAGCCAAAAGAATATGGTTGGTGTTCGCATACTTTGACGGTGAACGATTTATCGTCGAAAGGTTCATTACGGTCTATTGGTTTCAGTAAACTCTCGAAATCAGCATATATTACAAACGGGACGGGCAATTGTTTTTCAAAGTTTATAAACTTAACAATGTTTTCAGGCACTGATTCACCGTACTTATTAATTTTCAACTCTGTAGATGGTAGTTTTGTGCATGTATGGTTGCAGTCATTTTCCTCATGTTGTCTCAACTGCTCCATGTTCCGAAACGATTGTAGACATCCATCGCAAATATGTAAACGATCATGATGGTTTGATTTTTGGTTTGAAACCAGTCTTGACAAATTTTTTATAAGGCAGTAATGGGTGTTACCAACATTATCTGTTATGAGTAGTAAATTAACATGTGTGGATTGGCGGCATGACGTAAAGTGCAATGGTCCAACCACTTCTGTAATAGTTTTTCCATCCTTGAATTCTGATTCGAGACCAAACACATTAACGGAGACGTTGTTCATTTTTTCGAACTTGCCTATATCCTTTAACTTCATAGGGAATTCTAAGCCTCTAAAGTTCAACAAAGTATCGTAATGTGGATAAGAACTCGTTTTTCTTGGATCACCTTCTGCGGGGAAAATAGCTGCATTGATCGACCATGCAAAGCATGCATTATCCTTGTTTTCTATATTTAAAACGGCCTTCTTTGCCAATATTACTTTAGGTAAGTTAATATATGATGAAGCTCCCATTGGTGTGAACTTATTTATGTTGACATCAAGAAACATTATACGTCTCAATGTCCAACCCGAGTCCCTCTCTTGGAATTCGGATGCTTGAGCACTCATTTCCCCACCAAATTCATTGAAAATCTGATGCAGGTCCGTTGAAATAGTAACTATTTTGTTTTTTGTATTGAACGACTTAATGTCACTCAGTTCCTTTTCAGGGATGATATAAAGCCCAAACACTTCAAAATTAATCTTCAGAGCCTGGTACCTCTCCAGATATTCACTAATTTTATCCAATACATTTTGTTTGACTTCTTTTAAAAAATCGGAATAATTGATGTGGCTTCTAGGACTGCTAAAACGGTAACTAGCAATCCTGCTTTTAAATGCTGAATGTAGTTTCTCCACGCCGTCTCCCAAACTCCTCACAATAGGTCGATTTATTTTCTTTCTGTCAATTACAAACAAGTCGTTCAGGACAGGACATCCATTATTACTAATATGACGTTGAAAGTTAAAAAATGTTGAAAAGTTTTTTCCACAATAGTCGCATGTTTTTGAGCCACTTGTAGAAGGTACATCATTAGACTTTTGCCTCTTGCTTGGTGGCTCACAAGCTACACTTCCATCATTTAGAACTGAACAATATTGGCGAATATGCCGAACTAAATTGCTTTTGTTTGAGAAAACTTTCTTGCAGTGTTCGCACTTCATTGTTGTACAATAGACTGCACAGTACTGAAGAATATTACTTTCCTGGCAATATATATATAAGCTGTTGTTGGGGGCGGGGATTCCCCTTTTGTAATATGAAACCTGTGAGTATGACGGTTACGATGCTTTCCCATAGGGTTACTGATCTATATAACCTTCACATAACCTTTTCGAGCCGTGAGAACGACGGTTATGATACTTTCCCATGACCTTCATTTAACCTCTACACACGTGCATTTCAAACTTGTCGAGACTTGTCCGTGACCTTCAAATAACCTCTACACACGTGCACATAAATTCCAGGAAATGTAATTTGATCCTTCGCACACCTGCATTCTAAACTTGTCGAGACTTGTTCGTTAAAATTCCTGGAAATGTAATTTGATACCTCGCACACCTGCACGTAAATTCTCGGAAATCCTGATCACGAATGATCATCACTCATCACTTTGACCTTCATCACTGATCACAAATGATCGCTCCCACAGAATTCCCATTTGCCCACTAAACAGTTATTGACCGAGATTCCAAAACATTCTACAAAGCTTGCTATTTTTCTGGTTGCTAATTTCCCTGTATAAGCGTTAATTCAGCCCTTTCTAGGGACTTTGGTCTAATGAAGATTAACATCTTGCATTCGCAAAGTACCTATATGTCCCACAGTTTTTATTGCAGTATCGTAGTAACTGCATTTAACATTGTCTGTCTTGCCTATGTTCTTAATAGATTTTTCAAGTAGTGATGGTCCGCTTGAAGGCATGTTTCATCAGCCCTAATGAGCCAAGAACTTTTTCGCTTGTCTTTGGCACTGTGTTCCTCCAGTAGGACAGTTTCCATGATATGTCTTTTAGATAAACCACAAAACGGTTTAGGTCTGAAAAAAGGGAGTTCGACATATTGTAAGGCTGTCAACTAACCAGTTATTTTCTTAGTTACCTGGCACCCACATCAAGGTGACCTTGCTTCAGGGATTGTCTGCATTCCCAGGCAATTTTTGATTGAATGATACAATGCCTGAGAGCCTTTAATGTTGTTTGGCTATCTTAAATTCCTGTGCACATAAATCTATAGCATATAGTTCTGGCTGGAAGATGGTTGGGATACTGTCTAGGGCTCTCAATAGTCTGAAACTAGGCGTCCACTATGCCCACATCAGCTCCTCCAGTCATCTACGATCAGCCGGTGCCTCAGATCAGTGTCCCTTTCTCTAACAGCAGTTTCAACCCTGCTTGGTTAACAATGAGTAAGTAAGTTTAATCATGGTTTCTAATTGAATTCGCCCAAAATCCTTAAGTGGCTAACCAGATTGCCAGGATTGAGTTTGAGTTCTTCCTACAGTCATAAGCACCTCCTTACTAACATACAATTAGGTCTAGCATTACTTCCATAGCCTCTGTGGGACGTACATTGCCCCTGAAATCCGTAAACAGCCTATACCTGATCCATCCAAAGGATTATCTACTTGATTTGCTTGTGAATCTGAATCTGAATTCGATTTTTCTTCTGAATGTTGTTCATAGATGTTAATATTATAAACAAAAGCACTACTTGATCCTTCCAAGTAGATGAAGTTTTAATATAATACGTAGGTCTCAAGATTAGCAAATGATTCTGTTAATTCATATCGATTAAATTTAAAAAGTTGGATGAATTTTTTAGAAAGTCATTTATTTCAAAAATGTGTTTGTTACTATTTTTAATCACAAGCAAACCCTAATCCACAACCCCTGATTATATATAAAAGCCTACCGTTCTTATTTAAATTTATTTATATATTTTCCTACAACATATAAACCACATCACAGCAAACTTCCTCATTTCTATGGTTTGCCAAAAATTCATAAACCTGACATTCCCTTAAGAACAATTGTGAGTTCAATTAATTCTCCATGTGGCAAACTTTCAAAATATTTATTAAAAATCCTAAATCCATTATCAGGTTCCTCTGAATCTTATATTAAAAATAGCAAACATTTTTTGGAAAAGCTGTCAGAAAATAAGAAAATAACAATAATCATCTAATGGCAAGTTTTGATGTAGTAAGCTTATTTACAACTGTTCCTGTGGATAAAACATTAATGATAATTAAAAACAAATTGCAACAAGATGGGAATTTGGCGAATAGAAAGTTAAGCAATGAAACTATAATGGAATTATTTATACTTTGCATTAAAACAACATACTTTCAATTAAATAATGACTTCTACCAATAAGACTTTGGGATGACCATGGGTTCTTCATTATCACCAATATTAAGTAACGTTTTCATGGCAAATTTTGAGGAAATTATTATTAATAATCTAGGTTATAAACCCAGTGTATGGTGAAAATATGTAGATGACATTTTTTCTATATGGCCTTATAGAAAAGAATATTTCAGTAACTGTTTTGAATTAGATTTACGAAAAAGAAGCTTCAATTAATTTACAATAGAAATAGAAAATAATAATGAATTATCTTTCTTAGATATTTTAATTAAAAAATTAGATTACACATACCAAACCAATGTGTATCGGAAACAAACACACACAAACAGGTACTTAAATTTCAATTCAAGTCAACACATTAGTGTTAAGAAAGGTGTTGTTAAGTGTTTGTATAACAGAGCCATAATTATTTCTTCAAATGATGTAATAACGAAAAGCAATTTATAAAAACTGTCTTATTAAATATCAATATCCTACGAGTTTCGTTGATAGTCAGTTATTGAACATTGGTAGTAGAGAGAATATACTATCACAATCTGAGGTATTTAGGTCAATGGCAGTAATTCCATATATACATGATTCATGGGATAAATTACGAAAAATTGGGAATAGGCTTTCCGTACGAACGGTTTTTCAAACGGAGTTCACGCTAAGATCGGTTTTATCAAAAACCAAACCTCTAAATATTGTTCAAAATTCAAAATATATTTATAGCGTTCCGTGTGAGTGCGGAAAACAGTACGTAGGCAAATCATCTAGACCTTTCAACGTAAGGCTTGGTGAACATAGAAATTACGCTAGAAGGGGAGAATTTGAAAAATCCAAAATTTGTTAACACGCGAGGGATAATAATCACAGGAATCAATGGGACTCGGCGAAGATTTTGGAAAAAGAGAGCAACGGAACTAAAGAAAAAATTATTCAATAGATTTTTGTACTAGTTGATTGCTCATCCTTAAAGACGAAGTACGTAAAAATAAGATAAATATAATTTAATGTCTCACGTGACTATGGAAATACATAAACAAAGAACTGCCATGGTTGAAGGACAAACGTTTTGAGAACGGAAGTAGATTCTTTTCCGAAACGTTAACTGCCTATAGCTTTGATTTTCATTTTATAGTTTATAACATTGGTCTAGTCTGCTAGTTTATATATTTTTAGGCGTGAGACTTTTTGAAACAATCAACTATTCAAGAACCAACCTCTGTCTGATCCGTTTGGCGCCGAGGTTTTTTCATTAAAATTTTTTAATATTTTTCAGTGGCAAAATACCCAACAAAAGTAAGAAAATATAAACTGACATTCACAGAACAATTTGCTTTAAATTACAATCGTTTCATTACAAGAAATTACATTTCAACTTTAATAATAAGTTTGCCACGAGTATTAGTCGAGGATATAATGAAAGCCTGCTTGAACATGGTTTGAATGGAATTGAAAAGTGAGTGGGATAAAATCAAAAACAAATGATTATGTCGTGTGATGTGATTAGTGTAGGGGTTATGTGGAAACGTGCGTGTACTCTATTATGTGGAAATAATAAACCAGGACCGAATTACTAAATAAATGTATTAGCGATTTGAACTGTCGTCACAGGTAGGTAATGATGATAGACAGCTGGATATATTTAGTGTGTAGAAGGTAGACTGTAGAATATATTATGAAGCGGTAATTTTAAAAGGATCTATATTGCTTAATGTGTCCAGGTTAAACTCAATACGAATATCAAGAAAGTATACAGGGTGTCCCAATAAAAACTCCCAGACCGGATATATTCTAATCGAATAGAGATATTTTAATTCTGTAAAAACCAATTTGTATAGCATAAAGAGAGCTCCTTTTTTGAATATAATTGTTTTTTTTACATATCAGTATATAGATGGCGCTGTGCTCTAAAGCAATATTTCGATGGGGGAAACTGTAAATGGGGTTTATGTGAAAGAAAATGCATTTCTAAGCAGATTATGTTCTAAAAAAATACCATGAAACTAACCGTTTTCGAGATATGAGTCCAAATATTGGCATTTGCCAATATTGAATAATTGTAATCTCTTCAACATTTAAAAAAAAATGCATTATTAACTTTCATTGAAAACAAATATTTTGGATTTTTAAAATCTGACCAGTAAAACCAGAGATATCCATATTTTTAAGAAATAACCCATTATGTCTAAAGTTATTAATGATATTTTGATGCGGGCTTTAGTTTAAAACATCTATTAAACTTTAGCCTACAATAAAAGCAAATTTCTAAGTTCTCCTCCATCCATATATTTTTTAAGAAAATATGAATAATAATTGGTAAAACTAAAAGTCTATGTGATTTTGTCGGAAACTACTACTCCTAGAAAGTAAAGTTTCAAATAAAAGGTTGCCTCTATCCTTGATCTTTATTTATTCTCGATATACTTACTTGTTACTGACTTCGAAAAATTGGCATTTGTTTGCTACATTTACGTCTGCAAATTTCCGTTTAGGATTGTAAACAAATTCTTATTTTATACTATATACTATCAAAACAGTACCTGAGCGGTCAACCACTTGTAGAAATTACACGGACTGCCGAGACTGCCTCGCCTGCGTAACTCCAACCAGACTTGCGGGGCATTCAATTATCTTACCGCCACTGCCATGGCTGCCGATAGCCTGCCTAAAATTCGGAGAACGAGTGCCGACGGTGGTTTACCCCTCGATAGACAACTACTGAATTTCATAATGATCCGTTGAATAGTTTAATGATTATAAATAATTACTTGTCACTGACTTTCTGCGAGCAATGCGATGCATAACAATAATAATAAAAATTAGAAAACAATTATTTTTTTGTTTAAGTTGCCATAATTCAAAAAACGAAAACATTAATGGATCTCAATTTTACTGTCATCTCTATATATTTATTAATGAACTGTGGTAATATGAAGGTCAAATTTTAATAATTGTGAAAAATATGATTCTTTTTCAAAAACCATGTCGATAAAATGTGAGCATTTGCAGCGGTCAGTTAACGAACGGAAAACCATTTAAGTCTATGCTGAGAAGAAATAAAGATGGAGACACCTTTTTTATTTAAAACTTTTTACCTAAGTTTAACAGTTTTTTAAGAAAATCGCGTATAGACAAATTAGATCAATAAATAACTAATACTATACGCATAACACTTATTGGATAAAACAACTTGCATGGTGTATATTCTTGATTTTAACAATGGTTGCTAATTTTTGTTTATTGGTAAACTACCATTATTTGATGGAGACTACAAAATAAAAATTCAAGAAGTCCTGAGGAATCCCCTGAGGATCCATGAGTTTAAATTTTGATTTTCTGAATGATGTGACAGCTAAAGCTTTACACATACGAAAACTAAACAACATTAAAATGTTAAGTTTTCTATTTAGTTATAAACAAGAATTAGTGCTATACCCCCAATAACAAACAAGACTGCAGCTACGGACACGTATTTTAGAGTTATTGCTCTTCATATATAGCACATGAGGTACGAAGGTACAAAATAGAGTACCTACAATGTACTGTGCTTTCCTACCTTTGTTGGTCTTGCTTTTCATAATAATATTATTTATGCTATGCTACGCTGATGAGGAGCAATAACTCTGAAACGTGTGTCCGTAGCTCCAATCTTGCATACCACTAATTTTTGTTTATAATTTTTATCGGACCTCATCGGCTCTTTCATTCTTTTTATTTAATATTACTATTTTCTTATTAACGATTATTATTAATTAATGCAGATTACTAATTATTGAATATCTTTTCCATCATGCAGAAATATAGATATACTCGTATACTCCATATTACAAATTAAAATTCTAGGGAAGTACCTAGCCGCTTAAATTATAAATACTGTATTTATTGAAGGAATAATATGTTAAAAACGCATTTAGGTTAGAATGATAGGATAAATATGTCGGCGTAGTCTTTGAGCTTTGGCAGGTAGAATTTACATACAACTCATGAACTAATTACGAGCTTATACGTAAGTTGAAACACGGTCATTCATTTCTATTTACTACATAGTACTATAAAGACATAAAATAATATTTTATCGTTTTAAAAGGACCGCCCACTGGAGTTTCCGTTTCAGCTCCCCTGTTCCAAATTTTAGCAGCTTGTCGAGGCATACCTACTCTTAAAAACTGTGGACCTATTGCTATACTATCAGTACCAGCAAAGCTTTATGAATCCGTTATCTATAACACTATAGCGATATCTATATTTCAATCTACAATAGATACCCAGACATCAACCTAGTTTTAGGAGCTTACGTCATCTGCTAATAATATTACTCAGATATATCGGAAATAATACACGATTGCAGTCAGGTAGATGTAGTCTATACTGACTCAGTGTTACATAATTTCCATGTTTGTAAACTTAAAAATTAATTTGGATTTCATGAAAATCCGATAGAACTTCTTTCTCACTTCATATCTACAAAATAGAAAATAGTACGTGTGTGTGAATGGATATGTATTAAAAGATTTCTTGCCTCGCTCGAGGTTCCTCAAGGTTGCAAACTTGGACCACTATTATTTCTTACGTTGGTAAATATCTTAACTTGAATAATTTAATTCTTCAAATATCTATTACTTACCTGTGTTTTACATAAAAGTTGAAACTAATATGGATGACAGACAAAGTGTGTAATACACATTCCAAAATAAATTGCATTTTAGTATTAATAAATTAAGGTTTTCTTATGGCCTAGGAGAAAAAAACTGATTGCATAAAATTATAAAATAAATTATACAAATCTGGCCAGAATTGAAACCATGATGACTTAGGTGCAACTTTCGACACCGAGCTTACATTTATTGGTCATATTTACGTCATGATAATTAAGGCTAATAAAACGTATGTCTTCATAATGCGTAAAACTTTGGCATTACGTTTAACATTCTGATGTTTAGCTATATATGATCTATTACACAATAATTACATACATTGTATATTAGACTGTGTTGGAAAATTATTCTATCGTTTGTAGTCCAATTTACCAAATACATGTAGATAATATGGAAACAGTAAGTATAGAATAAAATAATAAGATTCATAAACTACAAAGAGACTGATTTGTATGACTTTAATGCAGAAAGAAACATGTTAAGGTGAACATATAGTCATAAAACAGTGCATAGTCCGAGAAATACAGTCACATTGCATAACTAAATAAAGTATGAATGCATGGCAATATTAATAGTCTTAATTTTCTGTCTTCAATATGTCTAAATGTATCTATGTTTCCTAGTAAAATATTTCTATTTTCTATTTAGAAATTGCTAGTACAACAACAACAATAACTTTCCTCCTTCATAGAATATGCCGTATTTATAATAACAATTGTGATGTATTTGATATTAGCTTAAAATGTTTCAAATCCACATTATATTTATTGCTTTAATTGCTGTTTGTCAAAACGATTTAGTATTGTTATTTATATTGTAAGTTAATTTTAATGTTGTTAATATTATGTACTGCATCACTATGGAATAGAGCTTTACCTGTTGAGTGTATTATCAAATAAATAAATAAATTTATATTTAAAATATTGGATTATTATAAGATACCTGCCAATTTTATTTCATCACCTGGACTAAGACAACTCCTTCACTGCTCATCCGTTTCAACATAGGTGATAAACTATTCAAGGCCACATTTGACACATCCTAAATTTTATATTGTACGCCTAAATGTTAGAATCCTTTCACTTTTTCACACACACACATTAATATTAATAACCGGTAAAAATGCTGTTATCTGACCTGTGGCTGTGCGATAAGACTGCGGGATGAGTCGTTTCCAGCACCAGTACGCCGATTCAACTCTCCATGGAAAACCGCTACCGCATTGTGCGTAAAAATAATACAATGAAATGTTTCTCTACAGTATTGAAGGCAATTATTTTAAAACTCAGATAATTTATTATGCAAAGCTTTTCTTAAAGAATAAGATAATACTCCCTTTAATAACATAATAAGTGTAATTATTATTGAAGAGAAGATTAATTCTAATAGTTTTACTATTTGATGTGAAATTATATGAACAACCAGTGTTCGTGTTAACGATAACAATACACAATCTTTAATTTCCATACAAATGCATACCAATGTATACAACTCAAATGGGAAGAACGGTCGATAATGTTCCTTCCGCACATCCCCTAGAAGAACAATCTGCGAGTACTACTTAACAATTTATTGCAAATCCCACTAGGTATGTGCTCTATTATCCATCAGCGCGCCAATGCTCAGTCTCAAATACATGTAATTTGTAATTGGGTAATTCTACCTTTTTGAAAAGAGAACCTTCTACTATAAAACACGGTACCATGTTTAGATCGACTTGAATTTTTATTAAGTTCTACAATTGTTACTGAATATAGTCGTCGTCAAGTTGGTCTGTGTGTACGGAAACACTGTACAGGTCGCAATCTTTAACGAACCAATTTATTTCTTTAATCGCTTAGTTTACTATCACAATAAAACCCTATTGAATTTCATGATGATCCATCAGATAGTTTAATTATAATACATAATTATTAACATTGTTTTCGCGGACCCTTTGTCTCACTCTTAGTTAAATAATAATAGTAATAATTAAAGTTAAAATAAGGAAACATTTTTATTGTTTAAAACTGGCAAAATGGAACACTTATGGAATCACCTAGGCGTCTGTCCATCCGTTCGTTCGTCTGTCTGTCACAGACTGTTTGGCGCAGAAAGTTGAAATTTGGCACAGTTGGAGGAAGTTGCTTCCCAATTACAGACATAAAGTGTAAAAGTAGAATTTTGATTTTGAGTTAAAAAAAAATTCATCATGTGGGGTTGTCAAATGAAAGCTTGCTAAAGCACGAATTCTTACAAACATATAATTTGTTTTTTTAATTTGATGGGCACATACGGGAACTTAGGTTCACCTAACTTCCTAGGTGCCAGATATATAAATAACCCCTGCAATGTAACTAATATTATATGTTATTATGTATTTAATTATTTAAATTGCTATCATATTACTGTTATGTATTGCATACGCTGGTTTTGAATAAACATTATTATTATTATTATTCATGGATCTACGATGTCATGTGCTAACATGGAAATCTGAAATCAATAATTTCAAAAGTAATACATGAGTTGCATTCAAGCATAAACACATTAGGGCCGGTTTATCAATGCGAGGATATCCTATGGTTAAAGTCTATGTTTGTATCTATGCTTTAACCATAGGATAACTTTAACCTCGCATTGATAAACCGGCCCTTAACCTATTAATGACGAGAAAGAAGGCCAAACTGAAACAAAATACAACTTATAACACCGCTGCCCAAGGAATCAATACTTCTACATCCAGATTCCCCATGCAATTCTTTTTAAACGAGAGAATTTTGATATTTATTATATTTGCAGTTCGATATGTCGAAATAATTGCTCATAAAATTTTAATAATACAATACATGAAATTGTCTGACCCAAAAAACCCATAAAACGATGTTCCACTTCAATACCTTTTCGACTGGCCGACGTTTAATGGGTGTGAGGGTAGAATATTTCTTTAAGAACTTTTTCTCTCGTACATATTAAATCACAATTTTATTTTGTTAACCACTTTAATAATAGAGTGGGGATGGTGGTGGGGTGATATAGAAAAATTTAAGACTTCGGTTTCTAGTATACCTACTTATCCACCAAATCTCAAGTGTCTGGACTATTACTAGCTTGTTTTAGCTCTTTACCCCTATTTACCCTTGAACAGAATGAGTTTCATATCTCGTTATAATGCATACCTACAACAAATTTAACCCCCGTAAATAATGGAGTGAGGAGGATGGCGGTGGGGGTGAAAGATGTCATAAAATTTTTTTTAACCTTTCCAGTAGCAAATGTGTTATATGTTCTTGATATTAGTTTATCACATTCTCCATAAATAATAAACAAATCTAAACGTCCCCGTGGGTGTAATTTAAACGTGCTGGCATTTTTGACATACGAGAATGATTGATATTAATGATTGTTTTTAATCATGGCTAAGTTGATAGCAATTTTTGCTAAAAATTCTTGAACATTTAAGAAAATCGCCAATATTTCAAAAAGTTGTAACTTTAACCACTACAATGCTGATACTAGAAAAAAAGAACTTAATTTTACATAACTTGATGTAAAAAAAATTAAAATAGAAAAATGTTTGAGATTTGAATTTGACAAAATGTAACGTGTAAAATTAAACACTTGGTATACTATTATGGAATTTATTTTTATTATAGAGAGTAGCTCATCGTGTGTTCTTTCTACGTGCCAAAGAACAAATGAGCATCTCCTACACAAAGAAAGTTATAACGGTTCTTGCAAACCACCACACCTGTCAAACTTTTTATAAAACGTCAAACATCTCCGAAACTGTTGGGTTTAGATATAGGATATGCAACATGTTTCGACTCAAAATTTTATGGTTGTTTTGAAAAGTCGAAAATATGTAGGTTGTTTCATTTAAAATAAGCAAGTTGAAATTATTATTTTCGAACTCGCAATGGTCGACTGTGGTAAAGTACTAAATCTCAATTGTCTATTTCATCTGCTAGTGGGAAATATTCTAATGGCCGCCTTAAAAGAATCACTCTGTATACACCAAACCTCAAATTTATGGATTCTTACTAGCTTGATTTACTTATTTACTCCTATTTCACCCCCAACCCTTCAACAGAATAAACTCAAAATATAATTTAGTTCCAGAACTCGTTATAATACATGCGTGTATCTTTCAAGTCAATATCTTTCTTGTATTTTGTTAATCGGTTTAATAATGGAGTGGAGGTGGTGGTGCGGATGTAAATCGTCTTAAAGAAATTGAAATCTTTGCTCCTAATATGTAGTTTTTTAACACTTGCTAGCTTGCTACACTAATTTACCCCTATTTAACGTCCAATCCTTCAACGGAATCACATCAAAATATAATCAAGTTCCATATGTCGTTATAATACATACGTGTACTTTCAAGTGAATGCCTCAATTTTATTTTATTAACCCCTTTAATACTGGAGTGGGGGTTGTGATAAGGGGTGACAAATTGACGCCCTTGTTTCTGTTATTTATACCAAATCTGAAGTTTCTGGACTCTTACAAGCTTAAATTACTTATTTTCCTCAATTTACCCCCAAGCTCTTCATTGGAGAAGTTCAAAATATAATCTAGTTCCAAATCTCATTATAATGCATAAGTATAAAAAATTCAATATCTTAAACCGTTCCAGAGAAACGCGCGCACAAAAGAAAGTTACACAGACAAATAGGCCGACAGCCAGAAACTTTTTTCCGCTCAAATTTAAAATTTCGATGTTTCATGGCATTTTAAATCTATTTCAATAAAAAATAAATTTTGAAATTTATTTTACGATTACTATTCTTCCACTCCAGTACGTGGATGTGGAAGTAACAAGTTTACTATTTAATTGTTAACTGCTACTTAATATTAAATTAATAAAGTAGTGTCTTACTTATCTGTATTTGGAAGAGCTAAATATATCTCATCAGCTTTCATTTCAACGTAACCCAATAGTGTAACAAGACAACTCAGAATAGTCTGTTTCTAATTTTATAGAAAGGAATGGATGCTCTTACATTTATTACTAATAATGTCGAATTTAATGATGAATAATCGGCGTTAAATCTAAGATAGTTCGTAGGCCTAGTTGAGATATAATTATAACAAATATTGAAAGTGAAAAGACCAGTCTAAACCGTTGATTAAGTGCTTTTTATCAATTAATAAAATAATAATTTAGCTAATATTCTTCTAACGGCAAATTATATAAACCTAAATCTACTTTTACCTAAGCGAATGGCAAATAGCAGATCACAAAAATAACACTAATTAAAACAAATGTTTTTTTTCGCAACATTAACCCGAAAGCTCAGTGATACTTAAGGAATAAATAGACTATAATTACACAAAACAAAATGAAATCTATACAAGACTATATTTCTTTTTAAGTAAAATATTGTTAAATAAACTAAATCTTTTATAAATGATTATAAAGGATTTTTAGTGCTTATTGCTCCGAACAATTCACGAAGAGGCTTAGTGTGCGATTTTAACCGGATTATTTTAAAAATCGTAGTGCTTGATAAAATGTATTTAAGAAGTAAAAAGTGTCACATTTCTACCAAATACAAGGCCTACTACGTCAGTTAAATAAATAAATAAAAAATGGCGCTAGAAGGTATTTTTAATAAGCTTCTTACAAAGCAAGTGAGAATTGTAGTCGCCGACTGTAGATATCTATTTAAACAATAAAAACAACAAATATTGGCTCTATACTTAATCTCAGTGACATCACTTAAAAGTAATCCACATTCAAGCAAAATGTTAATCAAATTGGTATTGGTAGTCGGTCACGCCCGATATGAACTTCCACGCGTTTTACTTCCCTCGCATACCGAAGGGAAGTATTGTATTCGCGAAAATGTCAAGTTTCCACGTTTCATGACATTGTAAACCCATTTTAAAGTAAAAATATTTCCAAAAAAAAATTCTTTCAAAATTTTATTACTACTATTATAGAATGGAAATAGTATATTAAAGTATAAGTGGATATTAAGGTCTTTAAAACACGCGCGATTTTTCGAGTACGACGTACAGTGGGAAAAAAATGCCTTTTTTGGACAAAAATCTGCCTACAAGTCAAATCTTAATCAATTTTGATCTACCTTGGCTTAAAATGTAGGTTATTGACTACAATTTCAGAGTATACTGCCTAAATTGCAAACCCCGATTTCCTAACCTCAAAAATTGTATCAAATATGAGAGTAATCACTTTTTTCTGTTTCTACAAGTCAAATCTCAATCAATTTTGATCTACCTTGGCTTAACATGCAGGTTATCAGCTACCCTTTCAGCGTATACTGCCTAAATTGTGAACCCCGATTTCCTAATCTTTTGAGAACGATGAAGAAAGATCTTTGATTCGTCTTTTTTTAGTTTTTGGAGCCCCTTCTTCGTATGTTAAGCGTGATCGACCTAGTTTAGGTGGAGATGGAGTAGAGCAAGATTGAGTCTCAAATGTTTCTCTATTTTCAATATCGAAATCAACAATAAAATCAGTTTTTAAAAATTGTTGGTATTTTGTAAGAAAAGCTGATTTTGTTCTTGTTACATTATTTCATTTTCGGTCATAGTCAGGAATAAAAGAATTGATCGATTTTTTCTGTATCATCTTTAACTGATTTTCATCAAATTTAGATGTATCCCTAATGTTATTTAATATTAAATCTCTTTTGTATATTTTTGTTTATCACCATTCCAAATAATTTCACACAACATTTTTTTTCTTGATTTTATTTCATTTTTGTAACAATGTTTAATTCATATAAAACATGTCAATATTAACAATTTTATAGATATAGTTGATAATTACATTTAGTGAAAAAGCGAGAATAATATCGCATCCATAATTTTTGATATTTGCACAAAAATAGAACAGATTCACTTACAAAATACAATTATTCAGATCCCTGCTTAATGTGATAAAGCTTGCACTTTAATCTATAATAATACATTTGGTAGACTGATGGTATTATCAATATCTAGTTAACCTCTCCAATATACCTTCAAGATAATTAATAACAATAAAATATTGGATTGGATCTTTTAAACAGATATTAGATATTAGATAGATATACTATTAGTGTCTTCGATGTATCTCCATGATAATTATTGTCAATAAAAGATTCGAGTTTTGTTGTTTATAGCATACATTTTTTTTTATTTGAATAATTTACAAACCTCTTTTATTTCTTGATAAAATTTTAATTCATTGGCTCGAAAAAAATATTTCTATAACAAAATATGGTAATAACTGTAAGTAATTTAAAAAACATGTTAATAAAATTTTGAGTAGGGTAATTATGTTTTGTTGAATTTTTTAATTTTAGGAAATCGGGGTTTGCAATTTAGGCAGTATATTCTGAAACTGTAGCCAATAACCTACATTTTAAGCCAAGGTGGATCAAAATTGATTAAGACTTGACTTGTAGAAATAGAAAAAAGTGATTACTCTCATATTTGATACATTTTTTGAGGTTAGAAAATCGGAGTTTGCAATTTAGGCAGTATGCTCTGAAAGTGTAGCCAATAACCTACATGTTAAGCCAAGGTAGATCAAAATTGATTAAAATTTGACTTGTAGGCAGATTTTTGTCCAAAAATTGCTTTTTACTTCCCTCGCATACCGAAGGGAAGTATTATATTCGAGAAAAAATCACCCTCCGAGATTTTTTCGGATTCTGACGTTTCAGAACACGTAGATTACGAAAATATAGGTTTTTCAATTCCGTCAGTCTGTCTGTCTGTCTGTTGGTGCATTTACTAAAAAACTACTTGACGGAGAGCAGTCAAATTTGGTAGGTAGTTGACGCTAGTCAGCGAAGAAATGGTAGAAATTTCACTGGAAAATATACAGGGTGGACCGTCTAAAAGGAATAAATAGTGAAACATTTTTTTTTTTACTCAAATTTAAAATTTCCACGTTTCATGACGCGCTAAATCTATTTCAAAAAAAAAAAAAATTTTGAAAATTTTTTTCAAACATGTTTGGTGGACATTTGTAAAGGTATTTGTGCAAGCCTGCAATATGTGGTACGTGCTATTTAGTATTGAACTTTTGTTGTTGGATGAGCAATCTGTATATTTTTTTGACCAAAACTTATCATGTTTTCTTTGTAATAATAGCAATAACTCTATTCCGATTATTATTCTCAATGTCATTTCGTAATTATTAATTTTTTAGTGACTGCCATGCACAAATAACGAAGGAAGTTCTGTGTAAATACCTTTACCGATTTTTTTTCCACTGTGCGACGGCGCAGCCGGAGCGCTCGAAATAGAGCAAGCGTTTTAAAGACCAGTTATCCACGAATACTTCACGCTATTTTTTTTATTTGTACACTTTGAAATCATTAATACTGGTATTATTACTACAAAAAATGGAAATAAGAATTAAGAATGTAAAATGGTTGAATTCGTGATGTGACATCAGGATACCTGTCAGTGTCAAATGAGGAATGCAAAAATTAATTTGCAATCTGTCACATAGGATTAATTATTGTCACTACAGTTGTTGCTGACTGTATATTGCTTTAAAATGAGTTCTAACATTTATTACTTAAATAGAAAAGCAGATTCGCAGTTAATTCCACAAAAATTCCTGTCAGATCATTAATTAAGAAGTTGACATTTTGATTCGGGTTGTAGTTGTTGCCATGGTAACTTTAAAACAGGTGTGTTTTTAAAAGTTGGATATAAACACTCCGAGGCGTACTTCAAATAAGCAAAATAGGGTACCAAAAAAACAAATTTAAAATTTCCACGTTTTATGGCATTCTAAACCTATATCAAAAAAAATCGGTAAAGGTATTTACACAGAACTTCCCTCGTTATTTGTGCATGGCAGTCACTCTAAAAAATTAATAATAACGAAATGACATTAAAAATAATAATCGGAATATAGTTATTGATATTATTACAAAGAAAACTTGATAAGTTTTGGTCAAAAAAATATACAGATTGCTCATCCAACAGCAAAAGTTCAATACTAAATAGCAGGTGCCACATATGGCAGGCTTGTGCAAATACCTTTACAAATGTCCACCATGACTGAATTATTTCTTGGGATGACCACCCTGTACATTTTTCAATAAAAGTATAATAGGTGCATATGCCAGATATTATTGCCATCTGTCACATTTTCAATCCAACATTCACGTAATGGAGTGGAAGTATAGTGGTGGTTAAATAATTTAATTTTTTTTTTTAATTTTTCAAAAGATGTTGGTAAAATAATTTTCAAAATTTTTTCTTCTGAAATAGGTTTAAAATGTCAAACGTAGAAATTTGAGCAAAAAGGAAAGTTTCCTTCTATTCTATAGTAGTGCTAAAAAAGTATAAAAATTAAAAATTATGTATTTGTTAAATAGGTTTAGAATGCTATGAAACGTGAAAATTTTAAATTTGAGCAAATAAAAAAAAATCGGTCTATTTTAGTGGTAAAAACTTTTTGAAAAATGTTGGTGAAAAAAATTTTCAAAATGTTTTTTTCTGAAATACCTAGGTTTAGAATGTCATGAAACGTGAAACTTTTAAATTTGAGCATTCTAGTGTTAATTTTTTTTCCAAACTGGTAACAAAATATTGCAATTTTTTTTTTCCGAAATTGGTTTGGAATATCATGAAACCTGGAAATTTTAAATTTGAAAAAATAAAAAAATATCCATCTATTTTAGCGGTAAACAAATTTTCAAAAATGGTAAAAAAAAATTCAAAATTTTTTTTTTGAATCAGGCTTAGAATGCCATGAAACGTGGAAATTTCAAATTTGAAGAAAGAAAAAAAAATTATTTCATTTTAGCAGTAAAAATTTTTTCAAAAATAGTGGTGAAAACAAATTTCAAAATTTTCAAAATTTTTTTCCTGAAATAGGTTAAGCGTGTCATGAAACGTAGAAACTTTAAATTTGAACAAAAAAACATTTTTTTCATCTTGGTAAAAATTTTTTGAAAAATGTTGGTGAAAAAAATGTTCAAAACATTTTTTTTCTGAAATAGGTTTAGCGCGTCATGAAACGTGGAAATTTTAAATTTGAGCAAACAAAATTTTTTTTCACAATTTATTCCGTTTAGACGGTCCACCCTGTATATTTTCCAGTGAAATTTCTACCATTTCTTCGCTGACAGTAGCGTCAACTACCTACCAAATTTGACTGCTCTCCGTCAAGTAGTTTTTTTAGTAAATGCACCAACAGACAGACATACAGACAGACTGACGGAATTGAAAAAACCTATATTTTCGTAATCTACGTATTCCGAAACGTCAGAATCCGAAAAAATCTCGGAGGGTGATTTTTTCTCGAATACAATACTTCCCTTCGGTATGCGAGGGAAGTAAAAATTTTTTAACCTCTACTATGCTTCCACTTAACTAAGTGGAAAAATATACACGGTGGTCACCCTAAGAAATATTTCAACCATAGTAGAAATTTGTAAATGTGTTTACGCAAGCCTTGTACATTTGGCATCTTTTATTGAATACTAAATTTTTGCTGTCAGATGGCCACCGTGTACATCTGTTTGACCAAAGGCTATTAGGTTTTCTTTGTAATAATAATAACTACATTGCGATTATTATTCTCATATGTCGTTTCGTAATTAATAATTTTTTAGGGTAACCGCCTTATATAAATAAAGAAGGAAGTTCTGTGTAAATACCTTTACCGATTTTTTAAATTTGTATTTGTATTTCATTAGGCGATACAAGATATGGATTTGATAATATAAGAACCAATTCAATAATGTCAGTTTTTTAGAAATAAAACTAGTTGTCCATACACAAATCACAGTGATTGGCATTATTTGTAAATATTTTATTGCCTTGATAAATTTTGACATATTTATATAAATGTTGTCTGTTGATTTTCCATACGGATGAGAACCGTTCTAATTACAGCATATTTATTACCCTGATATTACTAAATCATTTTAAATGTATATTAAATTTAGTCTATACATTTCATACAATCACGGCCATTAAAAAACGTTTTGTAAGAAATCTACTGATAGATGTTAATACTGTAATTATGTACGCAACCGCAATCATTACAATATAATGTGAAACCTAACTATTACTAAAGCCTTTCATTTATAATATTTCTTCTTTATTAAAATCAAACATCCTCCTCTATGCATTAGTCAGAATTAGAAACAGGATAAACTTGAGTAATTAATTTATTTACAAGTCAAATAAAACTTATCGCAAACCTATCTACCGTTACATTGATGAAGATGACATCAGTTCTTGGCAAATGCCGTGACCTTCAGTAAATAAATTGTTAGATTAATATACAGGGTGCAATACGACAATGTTTAATTATATAATCCAAAATTTCCTAATAGTCCAGTAATTTTAAATGAAAACATCAAACTAATTGTAAAAAAAATAAACTAAGGTTTTTTTAGACAGAATAATATCCCCAACAATATAACAGAAGTCTAGAAAAATTTATGTATGGGAAAGCCGCCATCTTGTATTTACCCTCGAAACTTATAAAATGCATATATTGGCTTCGATTAACTTCAAATATACATCTCAAGAAAAGCAAATACATCGGCTCCTGCAATATCATGCGGGCCAAGGTGGAGAAATGTCAGATAGCTGCAGCAGAAACACCACTTTCTGATCCACTCTATGTACTCGATAGAGGTGCTTTACTGCATCGATTATCACGGTCGTTGGTATGCTGTTCTCAGACATCTGTAATAGCTATACAAATTAAGTTCTTACAAGGTATGGTAAATCGGCTGTGATTGTGTTTGATGGATATTTTGATGGTCCTTCCTTTAAGGATGCCACTCACATTAGAAGAAGGACATGAAACTGACAATGAAGAAGGATATTTTTCTGTCAAACAAAACGAATAAGCAGAGTTTTTTATAATGCTTAGTGAAAGCTTTGAAACTCTTGGATGTAAGACAATACATACACGAGGAAATCCTGACCTTCTGATCACCCAGACAGTAGTTGGTGTGTCTGAACAAAGATATGTTGTTGTCATTGCAGACGACACTGGTGTCCTGATACTTCTGTGTTTCTATGTTAAAATAGAAAATAAAAAAGTAATATTCAAACCAGAACCAAAGCGTGGTGCAACCGACGACCGACAATGGAACTATCAAACTACAAAATCGTCATTAAATGTTTGCAACGGCTTGCTATTTATTCACGCCATTTTGGGGTGTGACACCACGTCACAGTTCTTTGGGATTGGCAAAGGCAAAGTTCTAACGAAGATCATGAAATATATATCATTTATGGAGTATACTGAAGTAGTTAACAATGTAAACAGTCTGAAAGGAGACACAATTACTGCCGGGGAAAATCCTATTGTTGCCATGTTTGGAGAAGACATCTGATACTTTGGATGAACTACGATACAGATGTTTCAGTAAAAAGGCGGCTAACAAAAATATGGTTCAAGATGTTCAAGTCATTTCCACCAACTTCAGTTGCCGATAAATTCCATAATTTACGGGTCTACTAGCAACTTCAGTTCTGCTCGATATCATAAGATGTAAATGCAAGGCACATTGTAGTACTTCAAGGTGCTCATGCAAAAAACATGGTTTGGAATATTCATCAGCTTACAGTGAATGTCAAGGTTTACTCTGCAGTAACTTAAATATAGAAGATGTATACTACGATGGTGTTTCTGATGGAGAGTGATACAAGTTGGAAATGACAGTGGTGTTTTAATTGTGTTAGTAGCTTTTCAAAGAGTATACAGTAATTTAAACGATTTTGTACAAGTTTAATAACGTTTATTTAAAAACTTATAGTATCATCATAATGGTCATAAATTATTATTAATGTTTTATAATAAATAGAATATGTTAGAAACAAAATTAGATAAAGTATTTATATGATTCCTGGCTCAAATACGTTTCTATTTGGTACATATTTGAAGTTAATCGGAGCATTTTATAGATTTCGAGAGTAAATCCAAGAGAGCGGTCAATATGGCGGATCTGTCATACTTAGATTTTTCTAGACTTTTGATATGTTGTTGGGGATATTATTCCTAAAGTCTAAAAATCGGTAAAGGTATTTACACAGAACTTCCCTCTTTATTTGTGCATGGCGATCACTATAAAAATTTAATAATCACGAAATGACATTGAAAATAATAATCGGAATATAGTTAGCACTATTATTACAATGAAAACCTGATAAGTTTTGGTCAAAAAAATATACAGAGTGCTCATCCAACAGCAAAAGTTCAATACTAAATAACAAGTGCCAAATATGGAAGGCTTGGGCAAATACTTTTACAAATGTCCACCATGACTGAATTATTTCTTGGGATGACCACCCTGTACATTTTTCAATAAAAGTATAATAGGTGTATATGCCAAATATTATTGCCATCTGTCACATTTTCAATTCCACTGAAACGTGAAAATTTTACATTTGAGCAAAAACATATTTTTTCCATTTATTCTAATGGTAATTTTTTTTTCCAAAATGGTAAAAAAATGTTGCAATTTTTTCTTCAAGAAATTACTTTGGAATGTCATGAAATGTGGAAACTTTAAATTTGAGCAAAAAAAAATTTTCATCTATTCTATAATAAGTAGTGATAAATAAATTAAAAATTTTTTCAAAAGAATCAAAGAAATTTTTAAATTTATTTGAATAGGTTTAGAATGCCATGGAAACGTGGAAATTTTAAATTTGAACAAAGAAAAAAAAATTCCATCTGCTTTAGTGGTAAAATTTTTTCAAAAATGGTAAAAAAATGTTCTAATTTTTTTTTTATAGGTTTAGATAACTATGAAACGTGGAAATTTTAAATTTGAACAAAGAAAAAAATGTTCCATCTATTTAAGGGGTAAAATTTTTTTAAAAAATGTTGGTAAAAAAAAATTCAAAAATTTTTCTTTTTTGAAATAGGTTTAGAATGCCATGAAACGTGGAAATTTTAAATTTAAACAAAGAAACATTTTTTTAATCTATTTTAGTGGTAAAAATTTTTTTTAAATATTGGTGAAAAAAATTTTCCAAACTTTTTTTCTGAAATAGGTTTAGCGTGTCACGACACGTGGAAATTTTAAATTTGAGCAAAAACAATTTTATTTCATTATTTATTCTCTTTAGACGGTCCACCCTGTATATTTTCCAGTAAAAGTTTAACCATCTCTTCGCTGACAGTAGCGTCAACTACCTACCAGATTTGACTGCTCTCCGTCAAGTAGTTTTTCAGTTAATGCACCAACAGACAGACAGACTGACGGAATTGAAAAACCTATATTTTCGTAATCTACGTGATCTGAAACGTCAAAATCCGAAAAAATCTCGGAGGGTGATTTTTTCTCGAATACAATACTTCCCTTCGGTGCGAGGGAAGTAAAAACCTTAGTTTATTTCTTTTACAATTAATTTAATCTTTAACCTTTTGTTCACCTAAAATGACTGACCTATAATGATTCAAGTTGATTCAACTCAGAGTTGCGTCAGATGAGGTCAAAACCAACTTATTGTCAGATCTATATAAGCAATACAAAAGTAATCAATCATCTTAATATGGAATTATCTAATTACAAATCCAAGTATAGACACAAAAATCTAATAATGAGAAATATTAAAGAAAATTCTCAAAATTCAATCTATGGGCAAATTATAAACAAAAAGAGAAAAACGGTACATTTCCATACAGACATAGTTCAGCACTTTTTTCAGTGAAGTTGCTGAAAATCTTTTGGAAGGGTTGGGTGATAATGAAATAGATTCTATAGATAAAACGCACCATACCAAATTGTTATAATGTTAAAGACGCAATTGATCCAATAAAATACATAAACAGTGAAGACATCTATGGCTTAAAAATAATTGTAACAGTAAAAAATTTGATTATATCTTTTATTATACGTAATTTGGTTTCAGAAAATCAAAAGATAACCACTTTTGCGGCGGTAGACCAGATTTTGGGGGCTTATGGCGATTGTTAATATATGTGCACTATAATTTGTGTTTGAAGTTAAAGAGATATAAGTCTTGTCATTGCATTATTTAACGAATAGATATTACACAATTAAAGTATAAGTATAATAAATACAAAGAAAACAAAAATATATCATGGGATGACCCAAGACTCAATACTTCGCCCTCTCCTGTTTTCAAAATAAGTAAATGACTCTATCGACTACTTCCTGCAGATAATACAACTATTTTGGTTCAAAATAAGAATATTGAACAACGTTCTGCAATCGCGCGTGAGGTAGAGCAAATAAATTTATATTAATTGAGAGAAAACACAGTGATGAAAAAAGGCACAAATTGACCTGGCAAGTATATAAAAACGATACCAAAAAAAATGGCAAAAAACATATTCATCTTGAGAAATCTAGCAAATAAGGCGAGTTCAGAGGATCTGAAAAAAGCATACCTTGCACTATGCCACTCTTCTCTATACAATGCTAGTTTTTCTTTTTAATATGAGGACATGCATCAAATTGGTCTAGAATCTTTGCTCCACAAAGGCGAACAATTCGCATAATATCTGGCTTAAATTGTAAAGACGACTGCAGAGAACAGTTTCGTAAACTAAATATTCTTAAATTACTAAACATGAGTTGCATTGTGCATGTATGCTAGAGAAAGTTCCTATGCTAAAAGTGTAACAAGAAAATGCGGCCATCATAAGAGACAAAGATATGTTAACAACACCTATGAAACATTAACAAAAAATCAAAAGATAATTTAAGTTTCAGCACCCAAATTTCATAACAAATCGTCAGTGGATACTAAAGCTTACTAGATCTGACATTCAAGAAAAGTAGGGAAATAAGGGCAATCTTACAAAAAAAAAAACCGTTTTATTCATAGGATCAACTTCTACCATACTGTTATGAACACCCCCTTGGAACTGGAGATGATACGCCTATGCCTACTAACAGTGACTGGAAAACTCTAGAAAGAGCCATGGACTTTTCTAAAGTATGGTTGGAGAAGATTCTTGATGATTTCTGGATGAATCTAGAAGCAATTTAAGAGTATATAAGGCGCGATTACCGGCGCAGAAGGGAAAGTTTATTAAGAAGGCAGTTTATAAAAGTGAACAAGTTGAAAAGTAAAAAGTGAGGTTATTTTCAAGTATTGTATAGTCAGTAAATTGTTAAATAAAGTGTTAGTGGTGTTTATCTCTTGTTGAAATTATTTAGAACCCACGGATTCATACAGGGTGTTTCCTAAAAGGTGAATAAACGCAACAATATGGATAAAAAAATGATCGGGTATAACATACAGGGTGGTCTACAACTGTACATAGTTTAATGGGAGATAGAGAACATTGAGCTAATTCCAAAACACCAGCACAATAAATGTACACTTTGTACATAAAAACCTCCAATTTTAATGCAAAACTGTTTTCTTCTTCCAGTAAAGCATGTATAGTAGAACTAAAAATAAGTGTTTGTTCAATAAAAATAGATAATTATATAAATACAAGTTTCGTTGAACATTCCGTCACAAACAAAATACATATCACGAGAATTGTCTCAGATGATATCTAAGAACCGAAAGTTGCAAAAAACTAAGCAAAAAATTCAAAGAGCCCCCCAGTTTTTTATAGTAAAAATGGGTTTCAGTCGATTGTTCTGAAACTTGGGGAAAATGTTCTCCTGGACCCCCTGATTAAAAATTTTTTTGACCACCAATCCGACCGAAATCGATTTTTTGATCTAGAGGCGAATAAAATTGTGAACATCTACGAAGGTCTGCTTAAATGGTCCATAAGAATTCTGAAAATATTCAGGCTCATTCTCTTCCTTCTCCCGAAAAAAAAAAAACAAAAAAAAATATTTTTTTTTTGTAATTTCTTATAACGGGACAAGGGAGCACTTTCAAGAAAAAGTTGGGTGAGCATAAGTAGATTACTTTTGTTCAAAGAACACGCCTGTCGGTTTTCAGAATTTCTTAGACAAAAATAATTTCGACCAAGAATTTCCTTAGATTTTTATTTTTTCAGAAAGATCCCAAAATATTCAGACATATTCTTTAGGCAAAAATAATCAACTTATGCTCCCCCCAACTTTTTCTTCAAAGTTATTCCTTTTCCAGTAAAAAAATTTAAAAAGAAATGCTAGTTATTTTTTTCCGGGAGAAGGAAGCAAGCACTTTGAAAAAAAAAACACAGAGACAAGAGATGCTTGTTTTTCTCCAAACAATGAGCCTGAATATTTTCAGACTTTTTATGGAACATTTAAGCAGACTTTCGCAGATGTTGACAGTTTCAATTGCCTCTAGATCAAAAAATCGAATTCGGTAGGACTGGTGGTCAAAGAGAATTTTAATCAGGGGGCCCAGGAGAACATTTTCCCCAAGTTTCAGCACAATCGACTGAAACCCATTTTTACTATAAAAACTGTGGGGTCCTTTCTTTATTTAATAGGAACCACATAGACAAAAGGGTTTAAAAATCTGTTGTCCAATGAAAAGTGTTTTTTCGGATCACAGATGACGTGCGATTTTCGTCAGACTGTTAATTGATTTTGCGAATCACCGAGAAAAATATTGAATCAAACAATGACGAAAGACAAGGGATTCGGAATCCCATTTTGGAGACTTAGCGGTCAATCAGAGATGGGCACGTGACGTGACTTTCATCGTGTAATATCAAAATAGTAAAACACGAATATTTTCGTGAGCTTGCATGAACAAAAAGTACTCGTGCATGAATGTGAATTAGCTGTAGGTGTGTGACGTGATTTTTATCACTGACATGCCCATTTTCACGGTCAGTACAAACTCTCAACTGCACCATTTTTTTAAACCATTATTTTTATGATTATTGTTCTACTAAATAGGAACGAATATTATTTTATCTTACGTAGCTTAGTCTTTCAAATATTGAGGATAAATCATAGAAGTGCTTTTGTTGTTAATAACTTTCTTATCCAGAAAAAAGGATGTATCTCACAATGAGTAAGTATTGTGCTTTAACACAATTTCATTTTTTATATCAGCGATTTGTGTACACTAATGCCAGACAAAAATAACTAATATGTTTGCCCTATATAACAAAATCATATTTGATATCATTATCTTTCGTTCTTGTTGAAATATCACACTTAAAATTCAACATAAATAATATCGGCAATAAAAACATTAACACAAATTAATAAATATAAACAACTTTCATTGTTAACGTAATCATTATAATGCCAACGATTTACACTGTTGGTAACAAACTGGTTTTTTATCTGTGATAAAACTTTCATGTGGGCTGCCTAAAATCACCAGAAATCTTAAACAAAGAGATGGTGACACTTGTTACACAATTTAAAATGTATTTATTTTAGATGTTAAGAACACAATATGTGTGAGCCAAATAATTAAATTAGTTTAATGTGAGAAATTTAATAAATATGTGATGCAAAACAATTATCTCGTTGCACAATAACAGAATAATTTTAATTGGTAACAATTAATTAACGCCGAAATTGTTAATTGTCTAATTACAATGTAAAGTTTCACAAACTTTCTTAGTATACAGCAATACATTGTTATAAGATCTTCTAAGCTTCTTGTAAATTATTTTTGAAAATTACTTATTAGTTATGTCTATCAAACAGCCATTTTCAATGTTATGCTCTTTGACCCGCGTAAATCTGCAACTTTTATACTTAATGAGTAGGTACTCCAGAATATTAAAATTGTGAATACACAAGCTTTACTAAATCGACGCTAGACGTCGGTCGGCGTCAAGACGCAAAAATGCAATTAATATAAATTGAGGTATCAGAATTGATCAAATACACAAGTTTTACAAACTAGAGGCTAGGCGTCGGTCGGCGTCGAGACGAAAAAATGTAAGAATATGAATCTAGGTATCAAAATTTATCAAATTCAGAAGTTTTACAAAAACGACACCAGGCGTCGGTCGTAGTCGAAACGTCAAATGCAAGAACATAAATTTAGATATCAAAATTAATCAAATACAAAAAAAAACCACGCAAGTCGTCGAGGCGTAAAGATACAAGAATATCAGCTATCAAAATTTATCAATTACACAAGTTTTACGAAAACGACGCTAGGCGTCGATCGACGTAAAAATGCAAGAATATGAATCTAGGTATCAAAATTTATCAAATACCCTAGTTTTACAAGAACGACCCTAGGCGTCGGTCGGCGCTGAGACGTAAAAAGGCTTTTTTTCCACTGTGCGGCGTCGAGACGTAAAAATGCAAAAATATGAATCTAAGAATCAAAATTTATCAAATACACGAGTTTCACAAAAGCGACGCTAGGCGTCGGTCGAAGTCAAGACGAAATGTGCAAGAACATATATTTAGATATCAGAGTTTATCAAATATAGAAGTTATTAAAAACCGACGCTGGGCGTCGGTCGGCGTCGAGAAGTAAGAATATAAAAAAATCTGAGGGCTTGGCTTCTAGTATACGCACCAAACTTCAAGTTTTTGTACTCTACACAGCTTGCTTAACTTATTTTCCCTTATTTACCTATACTTACATCCCCACTCCTTCAACGGAATTATCTCAAAATATAATCTAGTTCCAGATGTCGTTACAATACATACGTGTACCAAATTTCAAGTGAATATCTCAATTTTATTTTATCAACCCCTTTAATAATGGGGTGGGGGTGCGGTGGGGGGATGGAAAATATGATAAAAAAATTTGAGGCCTTGACTTCTAGTACATATACATCAAATTTTAAGTTTCTGTACTCAGAACTCAGCTTGTTTTACTTATTTCTTCCTATTTCCCCCTATTTACCCTCCAACCCTTCACCGGATATGTTCAAAAAACAATCCAGCTCCAGATTTCGTTACAATATATAAGTGTACAAAATTTCAAGTCAATATCTTAAAAGAGAAAATGTGTGGACAAAAAAGTTACAGACCGACAGACAAAATTTTTATTTTTGCTCAAATTTAAAATCTCCACGTTTCATGACATTCTATTTATTTCAAGAAAAAAAATATTTAATTTTTTACCTACCTACTACTTACTATACCTACTTCCAATCCACTACGTGGATAATGAAGTAAAAGAACTTTAATGGTAACGTTTATATAGTCTAAAGCAGAAGCTTTGAAACCTAGAATTAAAATAATTTAAAATATTTTATAATGTAAATAAAAATATAATTTTATGTCATAAGAGCATATTTTTGATACAACACCAGAATTATTATAAGATAAAGGAATGGTAGATTTAATTTAACACATTTAATATAATACATTTGTTTTAAATAAACAAAATTTCATGCAAAGTATTTATTTTAACATTGGAAACACCTTACTGATAAATATTCAAATTAATAAATTACAATCCGGAATTCTAACGATTGAGAATTTCTGCTTGGATATAAATAAACGCAGTTACCTTTATTTTAAAACACTAATTTCAATTCTTATTACATGTTATTATGCAAATGAAATTATTAACGACTGTATAATTTATTTTTACAAATATGATAATAGCCATATTGTATTAAGTAATCCCATTATGCATGGACGAAAAAAATACACTCATACTGAATGACTGCATAAATCTAAATAACAGAGATGAGGATTAAATAAAAATCATATTTAGATTTAACCTTCCAAATACTATTAGATACATATTTACAGTAATTTACGCAAATTAGGTAGGTGGTATAAAATTCTAACATTATGTATTTGTTAACTTATCAATGTCATTGAGATTTAAAAGGACAAAAGGGATATAACGTTGCATTAAAAATTAGATTTAAATTGTTTTTAGGTGTTAAAGAAATACGTAAATAAATAAATAATAAAAAAAAAACACTGTCAAGGAATCACTACTTCCACATCCAGATTTCTCGTCCAAGTCACTTTAAAGGAAACATCTTGACTATATTTGCACTTCTAGTATGGGGAAATTATTGGTAAGTGAATTTGAATAATATTTGGGGGCAGATATAGAAAAAATTGAGGTATTAGTTTGTACTATATGCGTTAAAAATGGAATGGCTATTGGAAATAGTTTAAAAAATTTCAAATTCGAAGGGGTGAAAATCCGTGGGATGAAATGTTTTTCTGGGCACGAAAGCGTTTGATGCTGTTATATCGCATAAGATTGAAAGATTCAAATTTGATTTTGGTATAGTTAAAGAGCGCTCATCGTACGGGTTTTGGAGTCTGTGATGCACAGGGGTGTAAAGTTGAGATACGTTTTTAATCCGATGATTTTTGTTGTCGATGTTTTGATGAGCAGAATATGGCGATATGGGTTTTTAGCATTATGTGGACGAATCTGTGGGTTTTTCAAAATTTTCTGGTAGTTGGATTGCGGGGGTTGAAAAATGGGAAAAAGTTATAATTATCGGAAAACGCTGAAAGTTAATATGTGTGTGAAATTCGTTGTTTTAAAACTTCGTCGATTGTATTTTTTAAGAGAATACGGGATGTGTTTAGGCCGCAGTGGCGGCTCGTCAGGGGAGGCAGGGGAGGCTGAGCCTCCCCTTGGAAGAACCACCATATCTTCAAAAGTAATATCTTAAGAAATTTCTATTAGGTATATCTCAATTTTCAATATTTTTTATTGTTTGTTATTCATTAATTAATTTTCAGTTTATATATAACATTTTTGCATTTCCTTTCCACAAACATACCTATAACGTTACAGTCCGGATAGTCTTTGTATGCATATTTCCTGGTCTGCCGGTCTTTTACTGAATGAACACTGCGGTTCGCTGGAGGCTAATACGAAATAGCTTCGAACTTTACCGCATTTACTTATAACATGAATGACCTTGAATTTCTTTGCGCTGTGTAAAATAGCAACACTTGGAATAGCCAAGTATGAGGCTAGCCTCCAGATCTCAGTTCTTTTATAGCGCATGTGCACAGGACATTCAAGAGTCAGGTGATTCACAAAGAAAACGAACTGACGTCTGACAGTTGCGTTTAGCCGGTTATAAGAACAACTTGACGTATAAATACATAAAACATTTGATAGGCGGGCTAGAAATAAGTGCTCTAGGTGAAAATATTCCCAACAACATGTCTTGTTGTCCAGACGTGGTGGATTATTTGTTATTAAATGGATTTACTACTCTTATTTATGACGAAAAGGTAAGAATTAAAAGAAATGCCAGGCCTACACCAGAAATGCTTTCGTTAGTTTTTAAAAGTGGTAAACAAAACAGAGGGTTTTGTGATAACAATTATAAAAAAGTCGAGTGGTTAACGGCATCAACAGTTAGAAACAAATTATATTGTTGGAGATGTTTATTATTTACTAATGATCAATCCTCAATTTGGGGCAGGGCCGGGTTTAATAATTTGCAAAATTTGTCGCGAGGTTTAGAAAGGCACGAAAAATCCCAGGAGCACATTTCATCTTGCATTAAATTCGAAATGTTTGGTAAACAAAATATTGTAAATTTCTTGGATTCTGCACATAAGAGAGAAATAGAAAATGTTAACGAAAAGGTCCGTGAGAATAGGGAAATATTAAAGAGGTTAATAGATGCCGTTATATAGTTATCTTCCCAAGAAAATTCTTTCCGAGGACGTGACGAAAAACGAGAATCGTGCAATAAAGGAAATGTCAAAGAGCTGGTAGATTTTTAAAAAACTTATGACCCAAAATTAGAGAACTTTTTGAATAACGCCACTATTTTTTGAGACAATTCCGGTAAGCTTCTGTAGAATGATCATCTTCAGCACTTAAACGCATAAGAACATTTTTACTAGAAACAAAATGAGTCAAGACCGCCTTTCAAATGTATCGCTTATTTCAATAGAAAAACGTTTTTTGTCAGAATTGAGGAAACACGATTCATTTTATGATGAAATAATCAACCATTTTGCTAGTTCCAAAAATCGCAGGTTACCACTCATTTATAAAAATATTCAGGCTTTAAAGCAGAGATTAATATAGGTAGTTGTTATTTTAGAAAAAATATTTATTTGTGTTATTTATTTTTTAGGAAATATTTTTTATAATTCTCCATAATATAGAGTTCCGCGGTTATATATTTTTTTATATAACTTCTTTCTCAAAACTATTTTAATATCTATTAAAACTTATAATTTTACACACCTGGCAGTGATAATGAATACAATTTTTTGTTTGTAGAAAAACACTTTAATTTTTTTACCAAAACTATTTTTATTTTTATTAAAAGTTATATAATTTAATTACAAGTGGGATAGTAGGACTCCTTTGGATACCGATACTCGAGTCGTAGGAACGAGAATTTCATGAGAATGATTTTTTCATCTCATCATATTTTCTATTTCCTTTTCATTCTATTCTTTTATTAGTTCTATTCTCTCAAGTCGTGAATCGGTATCCTGGCGAACAACGCACGGCGCCGTTGTAATACCTCAGGGGTGGTGGGGAAATGTACAAATTGTAGTCATATTGCACATCAGTTGTCTTTCAGAATATCAAGCCTCCTCTGCAGACAATATCACGAGCCGCCACTGGTTTGGGGGAAGGGGGTGGTTAGGTCGGGGATGAAATTTACTTTTGCCTGATGAAGTCGGTGAGAAAAAGTAAGTGTCAAGTTGCGTTCTTGGCCGTATGTGAATGAATCTGATGGTTTTTAAGAATTTTTTGCCGAGATGGATTTTGGGGTTGAAGAAATGAAAAACGTCATAATTAAAAGAAAAAGTCGAACATTTATATTGGTGTGAAATTCGGTGTTTTGAGAATTTTAGTGGTCAACTGTAAAGTTTAAGAGAATCCGGGATGCGGTTGTGGGGTGGTCGGGGGTGATTCTTTTTGTTGATGTTTGGATGAACAAACATGTGTCGATTTGCGTTTTTTGGCTGTCTGCGGACGGTTCTGAGGGTTATTAAGAATTTTCTAGCTGAGTTCAGTTTGGGGGTTGAGTAACGGGAAAAAAGTTATAATTATCGGAAAAAGCTGAAAATCGATATTTGTGTGATATTCAGTGTTTTGAAACTTTTTACGGGTCCATTGTAATTTTTAAAAGAATACTGGACGTGGCTTGCGGGTTTGAGGAGGAAGGTCGGGAGTGAACATTTTCTTTCATGCTGAAGTGTTGGTGAGAAAAAGTGTCGAGTTGCGTTTACTGCAGAATGTGGACGAATCTATAAATATTAGTCGATCGACGCGCGACGTCTAGCATCGTTTTTGTAAAACTTGTGTATTTTATAAATTTTGGTACCTAAATTCATGTTCTTGCATTTTTACGTCCCGATGCCGACCAACGTCTTTTACGGCATCGTCGGCATTTTTAAAAAGATAAGGGTATTAATATAGGCTTAATGTAAATATCTACCATAATGAAACGTTGCTTAATTTAGAAAAAAATCAAACCCATTTTTGTGTACTATTAACGTAAAGTCTATTACAATTACTACGAGCTGTGTAACTTTTGTACTTTCTTATCCGCAGCTTAATAAAAGCTTGAAATTTTTAAAAACTTTCCTTTATTTCTAGTCCTTGTATATTTTGCAGATTTTGTAAATATGTCATACTTGAAAGTTAGTCAAGTTCATTTTCAACGCCTTAACGACGATTGCTATATTGCAACTTCTGTAAATTTTTTGTTTGTCTAGTCGTTCCCCACCACCAGTTTTTTTAATTACATGAAATTAATTACACCCGGTATTTCCAACACCACCCACAATCATTGAACAACAATGCTTTCCAATAACATGTGTACACCACTCAACGCTCCATATTTTATTAAACTTTTCGACGCGTCTAGGCAGCTTACTCTTCTAGTGTCAACATAACAACCGAGTAAGCTGTTTCGCCGCTACGAATAAAGTGTGTACATACATTTAACAATTTAAAAGCATATCGAATCGACAGACATGCACACGAATTTCCAAGTATTGTAAAATATAACAGACTTAAATTATGTATCTCTTGACCTTAGGTGCAGTGGTGCTTTGTACTAGAATTCAATGAAATATTTAGCAATGTCACGGCTTGACGGTTTGCAGATGTAAAGGTTCAATTGCTAAACATCAAATATGGGAATTTACTTAAAAAAATGTTTTATTCGTTTAAAAAAAAGTTTAATATTCCATGGACGATTATATAAACCCTTGGGTTGTTAACTAATTAAACTGTGAAGAAATATGAAGAATATGTCAGAAATATATACCGGGTGTTAGAAAAGTATGGGAACGGTGAAAAATCTCGAACAGTTTGCATCAAATCGAAAAATAAAAAAATACGTGTCAAAAAGTTTTCAAAAAACTATCTACTCATACCAAAAATGACCTCCCCACCCACCAATCAGGGGGTGGGGCGAGGGGCAACTTTAAAATTTCAAATGGAAACCCCTATTTTTTATTCCGGAATCGGATTCTACGCCAAAAAATACGTAAGTTTTATTCAGGACATTTTTTTCGATTCTTGCACGGTGTCGCTGTAATCGCAAAAAATGAAAAGAATGCATGACTGTTTCAAAAGTAGCGTCTTATGCCCATGAAAAAAGTCCAATTCAAAAACTGAAAAACTAGTATTTGTTATTTTTACGAAATTTGAAATTTGTAATGAAAATCCCTATTTTTTATAGCGGATTCGGATTCTACGACCAAAAATACGTGAATTTTATAACGGGAATTTTTTTCAATTCTCGCAAGGTGTCGCTGCAATCGCAAAAAATGTTACAACTCGTAGAAATTTCACAAAACAAATACTGTTATTAACAACACTTAAAAAACATTCATAAAAATCAAGATATCACAGATATTGTTTTTCAAACTGAATGTTTTTTTTGTCAACACGAGTAGCTGTATTTACAAACTTATGGAGACTTCAGGTTTATTTCAATTTTTTGCGATTGCAGCGACACCTTGCAAGAATCGAAAAAAATGTCCGATATAAAATTCACGTATTTTTGGCTGTAGAATCCGAATCCGCTATAAAAAAATAGGGATTTTCATAACAAATTTCAAAGTTGTCCCCCGCCCCACCCACTGGGTTCGGGGTGGGAGAGTCGAATCCAATGTCATTGGATAGATTTCGTAAAAATAACAAATACGTGTTTTTCAGTTTTTGAATTGGACTTTTTTTATGGGCACAAGACGCTACTCTTGAAACAGTCATGCATTCTTTTCATTTTTTGCGATTACAGTGACACCGTGCAAGAATCGAAAAAAATGTCCTGAATAAAACTTACGTATTTTTTGCCGTAGAATCCGATTCCGTAATAAAAAATAGGGGTTTCCATTTGAAATTTTAAAGTTGCCCCTCGCCCCACCCACTGGGGGTGGGTGGGGAGGTTATTTTTGGTATCAGTAGATAGTTTTTTGAAAACTTTTTGACGAGTATTTTTTTATTTTTCGATTTGATGCAAACTGTTCGAGATTCTTCACCGTTCCCATACTTTTCTAATACCCGGTAAGTTATACCATTGATGTTGTATAGAATTGTAAAGTTATCTTGTTATTTAAAGGTGTTTTCGGCCTTTAACAAACAAACAACTTCTTATTCACAACATCTCGACAGATTCTCAGAGAGTTGGTCTCCATTTGCTGTACGGTACGTCTAGTAACTCAATACCGTGAGGCCAGATTTCAAAGATATCGTCTACATATCTCCACCAGATAAGCAATCGGTTTGTATGCACAATTTTGAACATGTCTAGTCTCAAAATCCCCCATAAATATATTGATTAAAATCAGTGACAATGGAGAACCCATAGCCATACCGAAATCCTGCTGATAGAAATCATTTTCCAATTGAAAATAAGCTGCTTTTATACATAGTTAAAAATCCCATTATGGTATTTACCCTCAATTTAGTTCTAGTTTCCAAATTATTTTCGTTATCATCTGATGGTTAGTTTTGACGTAGTTAGTCTGTTCACTAACGTCCCAGTAGACAAAACTTTAAAAACAATCAAAGACAAATTATTAAATTATGATTTTCCTTGAAATAATTTGTAACTAGTCAGTTTTTTTCTTTTTATGCTTTTCTTCACACGAAATTTCGCGAACATATATTTTCGTCCTATTGACTAAACTGTAGTTAACTAAAGATATCATTTGCAAATCTCATGTTAGACATCTTAGCTCTTTATACACTTTTATACAAAAAAATACATTTTTTATGGATCTAGTGCAATTATTATCCATTTACTTCCTTCGTTATCGATACAATTATGGTAGTATAAAAATTCCTTACCATGTAAATACCAATTTGAAATACAATTAATAATTCAACTGACCTTCGCCTTAGCGATGACTAAGTAGTTTCAGTTATTGGTTGGTCGCTTCATCATTTACAGAGTATAAAATCATAAGTTACTTTGGTACAGTATATGACTCTTATTCTCTTATGTGGTCACAAACAAAATCAATTCGTTATAGATACGTAAACACCTGAAGAGAAAAACTCCAATAAGTTATTCTACTAAAATAGTGAGATAATTTGGAATAATCATTATTTTAATTAGGTTTAATAAAAATCTCGTTAAATTAGATAATTACATGGAACGAATTTGTACTGAAACAAAGCTTTAAAAAGTAAAAACTTGGTCAAGCATGATTTGTTTGTATATAAAATATTCCGTAGGAAAATCAATATAGTTCGCTTAAAAATGAATTGTTATTTGTTTGCTTATAATTGTATTGAAACATAATTCTTTATAGGATTTTGCAAACAGCAGAAAAAATAACTACCTATCTATAACTAAAAGAAAAACTTTGTGTAAAAATATTAATGAAATTTTTGCATTCTTTCGATAACCTGAATTCTGGTTATGCTAGCAAATTAAAATCCTAAAATGAATTTGTCTAATTTATTTGACAATTCTCATTCTAACACTAGCATCCACACAGTCCCCTACGGCCATGCAGATTAAACCAGTATCTACATAACCCCCTACGATCATGAAGATTCAGTCAAAAATGAGAACAAAGGCCTAAAATGAATTTATTTATCTACCTTGTCTTAAGAAATGTTTCAACCTAATGGATTACATTTTCATGAAATCTATCATTCTGTTTCTTTGAAACGTTTTTCGCCCTTATTCTGGAGGTCATCAGAAAGACATAAAGCCACTCATAAAGATGTTTCATGCAAAACCAAGACAATTTCTACGAACAAGTGTGAAATAATTATATTTGACATTGACTGATAAAAACAACCTCACCTATTTATTAGCTAACTAGCATTGGAGCCTATATTATTTTATATTTGGATTTTAATTTGCTAGCATAACCAGAGTTCAGGTTATCGAAAGAATGCAAAGATTTCATTAATATTTTTACACAAAGTTTTTCTTTTAGTTATAAGTAGTTTTTTTTTTCTGCTGTTTGCAAAATCCTATAAAGAATATGTTTCAATATAATATAGTTCGCCTTATACACATTTTAAACTTTAGAAATAGTTCTTTCCAGTAATATGTCGTAGTGAACAAAAACATTAGAAAAGCAAATGAGATAAACATAGTAATTTCATTGTTTAATATAATTTATAAAAATATGAATTTTATTTTATTTTAATCAATTAGATTCTATCATACCACAAAACTTGGCGTCATTATGTATGAATACAGTAGATCTGCCAACACTGGATACCTCATTGGATATTTACGATAGTGAGATTAGGTAAGTGTAAATTGCGCTCAACTTTCATATGATCGAAGAACTTCTGCGTCTACTGTATATGTAGGTATATTGTATAAACAAAGGAAGGTTATAAAAATAATTAACGTCTGTTTGTATGAATGATGATATTAAATCTTGCATTATGAAGGCTCTACTAGCTGCCGAAGAATATCCTTAACAGATTATTGAATACCTTATAACAGATTCGAAATTTGAGTAGAAAAAGTCTCTTTGATGCAAAACACATCCTCTTATTTTTCAGACAACCTAGATGATCACGCCGTGTATAATGTCTATGTATACACCAAGTAATTTAATCCCTGATACTCGCTCAATTAATGTTCGATTTAAATTTATTAGAAGGTTACAGATATATTGGCAAAATGTGGACACTATAAAGTTTTTTGCTGATTCAGTTTTAGTTGAATATTAATGAATTAACTGTTTATTGTTGTTACATTGCAATTTAATTGTCTTGTTACATCATCTTGTTTTTTTTTCATACGCAACTAGTGTCTTGTCATCTACAAATTCTCAATGAAAAACTGAGATATTCGTTTATCATTATAATATATTAGAAAGAACAATGGGTCCAGAACACTCCCTTGTAGAATATGAATATCAACCGTCAGACCTTCAAAATATTCACCAATATAGTTACTATAATTATTATTTATTTTAGTAATAGTTTTCAGTTATTACACGTCTTTGGTAGATTTATAAAATTATTATTACAGTTTTTTAGTGCTTGTACTCTCAACCTCATCTACACCTCCGCTATTCGTTGCTTTAGAATTGTTTATTGTTTATTCCACACTGCCTTAGATCTATTTTCTGGTGCTCTCTGAAAATATATTTAGATGCTCAAACATTTATCGATGTTTTAAGTTTTAAGAGCCTGACCCAAAACAAAAATGTAGATTTTACAATCAATTAAAGTAAATACTCATGACTACTCACCTACGTTTTGGATCCTTGACATTCTGTAACAAAAAAAAAAAAAACATTACTTCTTTGGGTTTAAAAAAAATTACATTTATTAAAAAAACAGTTTTCTGTGAGAGAAAACCTTGTATTATATTGACTTGTAAATGTATAAATTTAATAATTCTTATTTTAGGCAACTATCACATAGGGTACATTCATGCACATCTTGGCTGTGGCATTTAATCAGAATGAGCTAAAATTGAACGAAAAGGTTACACACATTTCAGTCTTCACCATTGATTATTATATTTGTAGTTTCATGTTTCAAATATAAATGTGACCGTTGTTAACTCATTATCTATTTCTTTAATAAATGACGTAACTTTCTCATCACATCCTTGCATTTGTAGATAATTATAGCTTTATTTAGAATAGAATAACCTTTATTGAGTAATTTATATGTGATATACAAAAGACACGTTGTTGACCCCACCCCAAGAAACCAACAGAAATAATAATATACTTTCCACGGATGTATGAAATAGAGAACTACGTTCGAAATATTATTTTAGTTTATCGTTCATTTATTGAATTATTTATTATTTATTTTTATTTATTCAATTGTACATCATCCAACAGTACAAGACCGTTTATGGGATGGGAATCAAATAGTTAATTATGTACCAAGTGTTGTAAGTGCACTTCTTTGGTCGAGAATACAATTTGCAGTCCAAGGCCCGTGGGGCCGAAGCTGGGCCGTGTCGCTCGAGAAGCGAAATCCTCGAACCTCTTGTTTTGGCGGCCGATATTTCACTGAAAAAGCGCCGAAAAAATATCGTGTCCCACATCATCCGATTGTAAATTTAATTTACAATCGATCTAGGATAAGAGAAGGGGGGTCACTTTTGTCTACAAAAAGTTACAGCGTTTTATGTGAAGAGATGTCGAAATAGTCTATATTATGGGATTTTTGAGGTTATGGCAAAATTCTGATGTGATGGTGTTTAGCAGACCTCGGATTCGGATTCAGCGATCCCAAAACCATACAGTAAACATAGTCAGATCCCAGATCAGAAACATTTTTTTTTTGTGGCCGCGTTATATAAAAAGTGCAATAGGTAAATCAACGAAAAGTATAACAGTTAGCTTGTTCTTTATAATAAGCATTTTTTCGCGACTCAAAATAGACCATTTGTCATAACATGTAGTAACTATTTCGTTCTCTTTCTATATTCATATGAACTCTATCATACCATAGTATCTCGCGAAAATGGGAATGGTTTCAACTGGACGACATTTGACAACTGACAGTAGTGACAGTTGAGTTCAGGGTATTTTTGTTAGCCAAATAATTGTATTTTTTTGTCAATTATTGAAAGATAATGACTACATAATAGTTGAGGCTATGATATATCTATTAAATGCAAACGATTTCTTATAGGTACCAGAAGTACTTAAAAAATATATTTAACATACCATTAAGCTAAATATTGGCCGTTTCTAGATCCACAGTGACGACTACATGTGTACCCCTATAATTTAATTGTAAATACAGTCACTCGGCTTCCTTGCTTTTATTTCTTAACATATTAAGATTATTAAAAGGTGTTACACAGATTTGAAAACCCCCGGCAATGACGAAATACAGGTTATGTAGCACTACTGCCAAAACGTTTTCAGACGCTGAATACGGAAAGAGCGTAGTCAGTTGAAAGCTGAAGTAGTAAGTTGCTTGACCTAAAATACTGACGTCAGTTGTAGATCAAATAACATACTACCAATCGCGGAAACGAAATATTCACTCTCATTACACTGACCACAACATACTCTTCAGTCGCGAAAAAATGCTTAATATCTTTAGACCTTGCATATGAACTTCCACAAAATGGAATTGACTATTTTTAATTTTATATCTCATAACAACATACCGGGTGTAACAGGATCATGGTATACCCTCCTCTTCTCCTTTAGTTTTGAAGATAATTGAAATTTAGGACATACTACATACATAATAAATGACACTTTTTGACATACAATTGAGTTTTTTTCGCTTCTGGTTTCTCCGGAAGTGACACGAACTTTTGATTTTTAAATCGAGCACCCTATATATTATTGCATTTTTGAATTCTGCATAATATTCTGAATATAATTGTTAATTATAAATTAAACACTGCTTTTAGATGAATCAAGCAATATATTATAAATACTCTACATATGTTTCGGCTTATTAGGCCTTTATCAAGAGTATTACATAGTGAATACTAAAGTTTCCGACGTGCTTATTCTAATTTATACCTAAAAGTCTTAATCTATTTAAGACTTAATTTAACATCCTTAATTATTTGAATGTTTGGAGTGGACCTAAACTGATTATATAAATCAAAGGATAGTTCTTAACAATTGGTTTATTATAGGGGTATTCAAGAAATTTTGTTGGTCATTTGTGGTACAAGGGTTGTACTTGAAAGATTTTTTGATTTCTAGTTGTTCTAGCAGATCTAAACGTTTACCTTTTCTTTCTGAATGAAGTAAATTTATGTTATCAGTATCTATGAAATGGTTGTTTTCAATACAGTGTGTTGACATTCCTGTATTTTTATCTTATAATCTTATTACTATATTTCGGAACATAATTAATAAAACTATATTTTGTAGGTTTGTTAGGCACAATGAAAAATTATTTTTGAAGCGTTTTGCGTTGTTTGTTTTTGACCACGTTATCTATTAGTGACTCGTTGTATCCGTTATTTCTTGCAATTTGTTTAATTATATTTAATTCTCTATCAAAATCACTTTGATCTAAAGGAAAATTCGTCAGTTGTATTAGACTATGAAAGGGTGAAATCTTAATTTACCATGATTGCTGCGAATTATAATGTATTACTGTATCTGTAGTAGTAGGTTTGCGTTAGATGCTAAATTTCAACTGATTGTTATGTTTTTTCATATTAATATCTAGAAAGTTTAATTGACTATTTTGCTCCGATTCCATTGTGAACTGATTTGTACTATTAAAAGAATTTAAGAAATTAAGGTAATTACTTAAGTTCCTTTCTGTACCGGTTCATATACAAAAAATATCGTCTACATATCGAGTCCAATAAAACACATGTGTATTTAACTGTTATTGCTATTAAAAATTAAATTTTCCAATTTGACATAAATATTTCAGCTAACAAAGGAGAAATTGGTGAACCCATTGGTAGCCCGTCTTTTTGTCTAAAGAATTCACCATTAAACTGAAAATAGTTTTGTTCAATACAAACTCTCGGTAGATTTTTTAACTGTTTTTTTGGTTTCGCTGATTTGTAAATTATCTATTAAATTATTTAATATTAATTTTAGTTCTGTGAGCGGAACTGAGGTGGACAGACTTTTAACGTCAAAGGAGATTAATTTTGCGTTATTTGGTATTATTAAATTTTTTGTATTTTCAATAAATTCACAATTTTTAATGGAATATTTAGATTTAAAATTTATTAATTTTGGTAAAATATAATTTAGTTTTTTACACAATTTATAAGATGGAGCATTGATGTAAGACACTATGGGGCGTATAGGGTCATTTACTTTGTGAATTTTTGGAAGACCATAGAGAATGGGGGCTGAAGGGTTCAAAATTTTCAATTTATACGCCTCACGAGGCGTATAAATTGAAAATTATGATTGAAAAAATGCAATTGCAGCTATGGACCTTTGTGACCGACGATATCCTGATAGGAAATGTCCAGCGAAAAATTATTATAAACGTCATGAAAATCAATTGCGAAGAGAGCCCAACAATGATCCCGAAGATAACTTCATTACTGACGAAGGAACGAAAAATAATGTGTTGGCTCGAATAGAAGTTGATAAGACTGTTTCTTTAAGGCAAGTTGGGTTTGAATTGAATATCAGTCACCAAACAGTAAGCCGAATTTTGCACAAATACCACTATAAACCAAGGTTTACAAATTTGGGATTATTTAACTGACAAATTACAAAATATTGGTCACAAGAAAATCAAAATTTATTACGGGAGGGTACCTTTTAAGTGCGGTTCGGTTTCAAAGTTTGGCTTGGAATAATCGGTAGTAGAATCATTGCTCCAATAACATTTGAACTTCCTCTGACTGGTGCCAGATACTTGAGATTCCTGGAAAATGAGATTGAGGACATTTTAGATGAGTTACCTTTAGATTTAGGACAGGGAATGTATTTCCAACAAGATTTCGCTCCTTCCCATAATTCAAGGATAGTAATTGATTACCTTCAAAGGAGATTCTGAGAAAACGTAATTTCCACGAATGTTCCTGTGAGGTGGCCTCCAAGGTAACCTGATTTAACGCCCCTTGATTTCGTTGTCTGGGGTGATTTAAAAAATATTGTCTATGCAATTGCCGTTACAACCCGTGAAGACCTGGAGCTACGAGTAAGACGAACAATTAATAGCATAGCGGCCCAGCAATTGGTGAACGTTCTTCGAGAAACAGCTATGCGAGTAATGGACAGCATTTTAAACAACTGTTTTACTGTTGTTGTATTCCAAAACCACCTTATGTGTAACAAGATAATTACAATAAAATTGTATTTTCTTATTTTCTTTTAACTGTAATTTTGTTTGTATTTATCGCACATTTTATTACGACATATGAAAGAATTCCTTATTAATAGTACTAATAAATGGTACCGCGGTATGGTTCCATTTGAAAAAAATTTGTTTTGCCCCAAAAACAACTGGTGAATTTTATTTGCTCATAAATCACGTAATTTAGTGTTTTTAACGGGATTTCGATTTTTGTAGCATTATACGAGTCATTTAGAATAAATCGGAACCGTCACGGCACATTTAAATGGAAAACTAAAAATTATATTATAAAAAAAAAATGATGTTTGAAATGTCACTTATTGGGCATCGTTGGATTCAGAAAATTATGCAGAATTCAAAAATGCAATCATATATAGGGTGGTCTATTTAAAAATCGAACGTTAGTGTCACTTCCGGCGAAACCGGGAGTGAAAACAAAATCAATTGTATGACAAAAAGTGCCGCTTATTATGTATGTAAGTAATATATCCTAAATTTCAATCAATTATCTTCAAAACTAAAGGAGTTAAAAGGCCGTATACCATGATCCTGTTACGCCCGGTATAGGGTGTTCGATTTGAAAAAATTGAGTCATGACAGTTTAAAAATATAAAAATTTGAATAACTGTAGAGAACACCCTGTAGAACTAAGTTCAACTTTGTTCCCCTGTATGTCTTGACTTAAAATGTTTAAGCAATCAATTACCTATCCGCTGAAATCCATAGCGACAATTTTTCTTCCACATGAGTTTTTCAAAAACAGTCGAAGAAAACTAGTCGCTATGAGATATAAAACTATACTTTTATAGCGTCCAATAAACAAGAAATGGCGAATTTTCAATTTTTAAAAATTAATAACATTGAAATTACCAAAATTAAAAAGCTATCAAACATTTCTTGTTGGAAATTAGAAAAATATGCGCCCATATCACCTACTCTATTTTATTGTACTCTGTATACCGGGTGAGTCACGAATTGCGCTCGCCCCGATATTTCCTAAAATATTTGGAATAGAAAATTGAAATTGGGAGGCCTTATTACACGACTAAAATGCCATCTTTTCAATAAAAAAATCAAGTTTGGTGCACATCCGGTTTGACCGGAAATGCCCACAACTTTCGATTTTTAAATGGAACACCCTATATATTTTTACATTTTTGGAATCTAGAGGAAATTTTGAATACAATACATCCATTTTGGTCACTTTTTGATAAACATTAAAAATTTTATTAAAAAATCTATTTCTGAATCCAGAATGCTGTGGTGCCCAAAATATATTTTAGTTTGTGTGCCACGTTACTATAAAAATAAAAAGAGCAATATGATTGCATTACTTAATTCTCTAGAGGCGTTTAAAATTTTTGAATGTGATTTTTACCCACTAACTCGGTTTTTTTAAATGGGAATTTAATCGTTCACCAACATATTTAAATACCTCATTTTCATACGAATCTAATGATACCAAAATTTTGAAAATCCGCTCAGAAATATTTGAGATTTCAGCCAAAATACAATGCAACCAAGCTTTTAGAAACATGCGGCTAATAGATAATATATTAGTGGGCTTTGGAAACTAAAATGGCACATTTCTGTGTAAATATGGTAACCTAATAACATTGGAAAAATCATAGTAGCCATTGAATGTAATAAAACAATATCAGCTGTCAGACAGACTCGTGTAGTTATAGGCAATCTTGAGCTATCAAACATTTAATAATTGTGAGCGCAAAGAACGTTACAATTAAGTTTAGCATAGGTATGTGGAGGTAAACACAATTACATCCACAAGGACATTTGCAATAGAATGCGACATCAGTTCGGTTCAATTTTCTATTCCAAATATTTTAGGAAATATCGTGGCGAGCGCAATTCGTGACTCACCCGGTATAGAACTTGGACTACTCTGAAAATGACCTACTTATAAGGTATCCTGAAATAGCAACATTACAAAAACTCCCTGGAAATGCTAAAAAACAACAAAGTGTATTCTCGTACCCACTGTTCACAGGCTCCCGCGGATTATGGCTTTGTGAGAAAATACTCCTTTTTCGGTAGACAATGTCTGGTCTGTACGAACCGGAATCCTACTACTAGTTTTAATAATGAAAGCAAACGATAACATTGTGGGAACTGAAAATGTTCTAAATCCAAAATTACATGGCTCTACCGGCCTCATTAGAATCTCAAAGGGTGATATACGCCGCATCTGCATACGTGTGAGAACAGAGAACACCTTCCGACAAATTGAAACGAATTGGAATAAGCAGAGACCTAATGAAAAAGGAAAATGAGAAATTGCGAATAAACTATTGTTAGAAAATATGCAAATATGTGGAGAGTACGTTATATAGACCAGCCAATATGCTCGCTGGATCCCCCATTTTGAAATATGAACTCGTAGCGTAGGAACAACACATACAAAAGTTGACTAGATGTAAATGTTATATTTCTCGTTGGTTAATGAGGTTTTGACGTAATTGTTGAATAGTTCATACACATTTCAGTTGCTAGAAAATAGTATAATTATCCTTTTCTTACAAAAGAAGAGTAATATTAAATTAGAAAGGTACTCCTCTAGAACCATAAGAACTATAAACATAAAAATTCAATATCACTGCATATATTATTGAATTTTGGATAACTATAAAAATGTCAGTTTGTACGTCTGTTTGTCCATCCATGAAGTTTATTATAACCACATTAACTAATGGCAATCAGCCAGTAAGTATGAGTTATTAACACTTTGATAAGAAACCGCTGCAAAAGGATGATTCCTTTCCATATCCCCAGATATCCCATCCAAATTCTTTTAAATCAAAACATTTTGCACTCCAGTATGTGGAATGTTGAATGTTATTGGAAAAACTGATGATGTGGCATAATTAGGTGTTTTCACAAATTTTAAATTCACTTTCACTGTGAAGATAATGCTTTATTATAGTTAAAAACTCTTGAATTTTGAGAAACAGTCGAATAACATCGCCCCACAAATAAAAAAAATATTTGTAACTGCTACCGAGACAAGTGTATCCCTATGTAATTTTCGACGCTGAATCCGAATCCGGGGTCAAAGAAAATCGTACACCCCCCTAGCGCTAAAAAACACTCCCTAAACAGAGTAAAAATTACTTAACGCTCCACGAATAATCTTAAATCTCAATAAATCGAATTAAATATAAACATTCAAGTATATAACGCATAAATACAGAGTTAACACTACTTTCCATTGAAAATCACCCCCATGAATAGGTTAAAACTACCCCTCACACAACAGGAAATTTAAAAAAACTGCAGTGATTGCAAAAAATCTTACGATGCCCAGTTATTTTAGAAACAGTACGTAACTGCAATAGTCTCGATACGATGCTCAAAATCTACCCCCATAGAGTGGCGGAAACCACCCCTATGGGGAAAAAATGTTGTCATCGTGATTTATATTTTAATCGATGACAAAATTGACTAAATATACACAGCACTGCAGTTTGGAGGTGACTACTTGCATTGCACAAAAGTCATTCAGTGACATCCCCATGAGAGGGTGAAAATTACTCCTCACATAACAAAAAATTCAAAAAATAGTTGCAGTATCTTTTAGAAAAGCTCAAAACATCTGCATGTTCTTATTTAAGAAGAATCTTTGACAACGGACTTGAAAAGTACACATATTATGAAGTAGCAAAAATTTACCCGTAGTCTCAACTCAATTAAATTTATTCTTTCTTCTTGTAATATCTTTTGGATTTATTTTCGAATGATCTTCTGACCGACTGCCGTTTATGCTTTTCAGACGTCTCTCTTTTTAAGGACCAACAGTAATCTGCCGTCATGTGTTCGTCCCATCTTCCTTGGCACCTTTTTTCCATTTTTAATCATTTTATCAATTTAAATTTAGGGGTGGTTTCCGCCACTATATGGGGGTGGTTTTTGAGCAACGCATCGAGACTAATTCAGTTACATACTGTTTCTAAAATAACTGGGCATCGTAAGCTTTTTTCAATCACTGCAATTTTTTAAAATTTCCTGTTGTGTGAGGGGTAGTTTTCACCCACTCATGGGGGTGATTTTCAATGGAAAGTAGTATTAACTCTGTATTTATGCGTATATACTTGAATGTTTATACTTAATTCGATTTATTGAGAATTAAGACTATTCGTGGAGTGTTAAGTCATTTTGACCCATGAGTGTTTTTTACCACTAGGGGTTGATTTTGTGGGTTTACGATTTTTTTTGATCTCGGATTCGGATTCAGCGTCGAAAATTACATAGGGATACAGTTGTCTCAATAGCAGTTCCAAAAAAAAATTTTTTTTGTGGGGCTGTGTAATATCTTAAAATAAGCCATTTTTATTTTGTACGCACTCATGACGCCATCAGTTATATTGTCAGTGTCATTTTGTATTATAAACAGGTTATTTTGCAGATAAATTTCCTAAAGTAGCTTTTACAAATCCTGTATTAGGTAGGCGTTGCTAATTTAGTCACATGTAAAACGTAAATAAAGTGAATAAAATGTTGTGTTTAACAATTTTTAAACGCGATTTAAGAAACTGATATAACCGATGACGTCACCGCGTGTTTTGCGTACTCGTTCAATTACTAAAACTTTATGTTATTTATTTGTTGAAATTTTAATTTGATGGACGATAGATGCTGTTTAAATATCAATAAGTGGATTAGTATAACAAGTACTTCATTTTAATAATATCAAAAAAGCAAATTTGCATATAGTGAAAACACTTAATATAGGATATTTAGTGCTTATAAATAATAAAATTTGACGAAGTTCACATTTTTTTTTAAAGCTGTATTTCAGTGGTTTATCAGCCTTCTTCAGACAAAATTGTTCATAACAGTCGCAGTCATGCCAAGGTATGAAAACATTAAGCACTTTCTATTGGATTCTCTTGAAAAATGAGTTTTATTAAATTATTATTATCAACTTAGACTATTTAAACTATTGCTTCTCTACGTTGAAGCTTTTCTAGGTCATTTCATAGAGTGGAACTTTGGTGAGTATTGAATTTCTATTTGGGTCACATAAAATATTTAATTCCATCAACTTCTCAGAAGACATCGCAATATTTTCTTTTTTATATCATCTTCATACAAGTGGGAATAAGTATATGGATCACTGATGAAACTTATGAAGTAGCATACCTTATTTTATTGCGTAGTTGAAAAAATCCCTCAGCGCGTGCAATGTACCCCAATATACAAACTTGCTTTCTGTAAAATAAACTTTATAAATGAAACGATGCGATGTGAAATATTGATTGCAATCGCTTTGATCAAATGTGTCGGTGATTGTAAATGTTATGGAGCTGTTGTGTTTGATTAAAGAAACGAATGTTTAACATTATACTGTATAGTATGCATCGTTAACTTAACTAAAATTTATCTCATTCTTATTTAAAGTTAAAATAACGAATCCTGTCGTTCGCATCACCAATTTATACAGACTGTCTATTTTACGAGGGCCACACCAAATATCTCGCTTAATATCTATTGTAGAAGAATAAAGTTTTAGAAACAGTTATCCCATTTTTTGTGAGCTATATCTCAGTAAAAAGAAATTTGAAATCCATAGCCTACTTTATGAGATATATTACAAAAACCTGAAAAATAGGAAAACTACAAACGGTTATAGCTTCCTTATTTGAGGAGATACGAAAAAAGTTAAAGGAATGAAAGTTGACGGCAAAGACAATAAGACTAATAACGTGTAACAAAAAAATCGAAACATGCAGTTGGCTTTGACATACGCTCTTGTGCAAAACTGAAAAATACATATCTCAAAGTAGGCCATGACGCCATTAATTCCGTTATTTTTTTTCTCATTCCAACGATATAAAACATGTCACAGAAATTTTAACCCATAGTGTCAATATTTAATATTTTACGAATACCACAATTCATATAATTGAATCGTAACAATCAGCTGTGCCATAATTAGTGAAAAACAATGTATACAGCTATTAATAAATTTGACAGATTGTCACTGTTGTATGTTGCGTTGTCGAGTTCTAAGACAAATTTTATATCAGTAAGTATGGTGTACACCAATAATAACAAATTCGATATGATTAGCATTTATTGTCAGTGCAATTTTGACGCTGAGATGGCAGTCACGGTTTACGGAGATAGATTTCCAGATGCTCCGCAGCCAAATCGAACTATGTTTAGGAAGTTAGTTCAAAATCTAAAAACGCACGGTTCATTATCAAAAAAAGTAGTAAGGCGAGCGCATATTGCGGATAATGTAAGAAAAGTGAATAGAGTAATGAATTATGTTAACCAAAATGAGGAAACCGCTTTGAGACAAATTCAGAGAAACTGTCGCATAAAAAAAGACAGTGCAAGAAAAATACTGAAAAAAAAACGGATTTTGATGCTACAAAATGAGGAAAGTTCAACATTTAAATGAGGGAGATAAGCCAAGGAGAGTAAGATTTTGTAGATGGTTATTAAATAAGAAAAGGAATGACGCGCTGATATGTAGCAAAATTATTTGGTCGGACGAATCAAATTTTTCTAATAATGGATTTTTCAATAGAAATATGCATTATAAGTGGACACGAGAAAATACACATTGGTGCAGAGAGACTGCTTTCCAAGAAAGATTTTCTACGAATGTTTGGTTGGGTCTTTTAGGGACTAAAGTAATTGGACCTTATTTTTATGATGGCAAATTAACCGCTCCTAGATACCTTAATTTCCTGCACAAACGAATTTCAAGATTTTCTTTATGAATTAACAGTGGCAGAAAGATTAAATTATTCATATTTTCAACAAGATGGGGCTCCACCTCACACTGCTGTAATATGTACAAATTATTTAAATCAAGTTATGCCAGATAGCTGGATAGGCACCTATGGACCCATTCTATGGCCAGCTCGATCACCAGATATTACTCCCTTGGATTTTTTCGTCTGGGGTTACATTAAAAACAAGGTATTTCAAACTGCCCCTGAAAATATTGAGGACATCAAAACCAGAATTCGAAACGCATGTGAGGCAATTACTCCTGAAATGCTCCAAAATGTAATGCGTGACGTGTCTCGTAGAGCACGTTTATGTGTCAGCATGCATGGTGCACAATTTGAGCATTTGTAGTTAGAAAAATAAATACACACAATTTCTTTTCAATATAGTAGTAGGTAGTACTGTTATAGTTTTTCGTTTTTTCTTTGGATGTTCGTTTTGTACTTGTATTTTTATTTATGAGATATTTATTGGTTTGTATTAAATTGTAATAAATAATTACGGAATTATAATTATTATAAAGTGAATTTTTACTATTATGGCACAGCTAATTGTTACGATTCAATTATATGAATTGTGGTATTTGTAAAATATTAAATATTGACACTATGGGTTAAAATTTCTGTGACATGTTTTATATCGTTGGAATGAGAAAAAAATAACGGAATTAATGGCGTCATGGCCTACTTTGAGATATGTATTTTTCATTTTTGCACAATAGCGTATGTCAAAGCCAACTGCATTTTTCGATTTTTTTGTTACACGTTATTATTCTTATTGTCTTTGATGTCAACTTTCATTCCTTTAACTTTTTTCGTATCTCCTCAAATAAGGAAGCTATAACCGTTTGTGGTTTTCCTATTTTTCAGGTTTTTGTAATATATCTCATAAAGTAGGCTATGGATTTCAAATTTCTTTTTACTGAAATATAGCTCACAAAAAATGGGATAACTGTTTCTAAAACTTTATTCTTCTACAATAGATATTAAGCGAGATATTTGGTGTGGCCCTCGTAAAATAGACAGTCTGTATACTTATCAAAGATATGACATTTTTCTATCAGCTTAAATACTAGCGCATCACAATGTAAATGACAAAAAGTCACATTTGACGGGGCTACGACAGAAATTCCAAACGTAACAATGCGTTTTAGAGATGAATAATACATCTGCTTGTTGTAGTCGCAACCAACGCAACGTTCAGCATTCTATCAGTTCAGTAGCGTGGTAGTTGACATATTTGTCAAATTGTGACAGTTTTAATACCTAAATATTAAAAAAGTGTTTCACCTGTGCGAACGACAGCTAGTTTTTTGGAGGAGAGCATAGGGCGTGGGTTAGGAGTGTGGACACTCAAAGGGCGCCACTGGGCTTTTAATGAAATACCATTACATAATCTTGCCAACCAAGGAACAGGATTAAGTTTCTAGCTATCAAGCGATGGAATCCTTAAAGTTAACTAATAATGTCAAAATTTACACTTTACTATGAAATCTCAAAATCTAGGCAGCATCAGGTGCACTAGTGCGAATAACAAGAACATGTGTACATTAAACATTTATTGCAACACAAGTGAGATGTACAACAAAAAAATAAATAAAGTCACTTAAATTGATCTATATGCAACGAAGAAAAATCTATACGTTTGTCCTAACAAAGCCATTCAAGTGATTTAAAATATCTTTGAGAGGTTTTCTCGCAACCATGAATCATATATTATACGAGTTAAGTATAGTTTTCAACAGTGAATTAAAAAAGCATTACTACGAATTTATTTTCTTTGGGAAAGTGCCTATAACTTGCCACCAAAAGGTAACGTAAATGAACAAAAGTACATGAGCGATAAATTACAATATTTACTGTGCAAGCTCAGATGTTAATGATGATCTAAAATATGTATGTTCCCTTAAAATATTGCATGTACAATGTGGCCAAATGCATTCTAACCTCACATGGTACCATGTGTTGCCTTACAATAATAATAAAACATTCTTAAAGCATTTCAATATTCCACAAATGAACTTAGCGTTAAACTATTGCAAAAATGATAGTATGATTTACTTTAACATATGAACAAAAAATCACTGAATAAATCTGTACTAATTTCTTCAAAAACATACAACCAAAATGAAACAAAAAACCCGATCAGAGCCTTGGCATTTTCCTTGACTACTGCAGCGTGACCTGTCACCACCTCCTGCACTAAATCTCTTGGAGACGGCTGCGAACAACTCTCCCAAAACTCGCCAAAACTTCTCTAAACGTCAACACGACCCATACATAATTGTACTTCTGAGTAATAGACTTCCTCCTATTACTACTTCTCTAAAAACTAGGCCAAAATTACAGCACCAAAGAGCTGGGCTGTTACTCTAAACTGTTCCACCTAATAGCCTAACGCAAACATGGGAATGTTAACTGAAACACCCTACAGCCTACATATACATACAATACATAGATACCATTTAAACCAAATACTTGCTTATAAACGTTCAGACGCCATCTTCATACTTTCCGATCTCTGAAACTTAATTCTCTACATAAATAATATAGCGCAGTCGATTTAATAAAAAAAATATAGCGAGGTTGGACATTTTTTAAGATGGATGCACACCCTGCGGAAATTGTTTGTCATGGCGCGTATAACAAAACCTTAAAATTTCTATTTCCAAAGAGTGATGGAACCGTGACTTTTTGGCCGAAGAGGGGTATTTCGAACATTTTAAGAGTCAAATTTGCAGTTTGAATTTTTTTGACCATTTAAACAATTAGTTAAGGAACTAAAATGGCATCTCTTTATTCTTATTATCAAAGGAATCTCCAGTTTAAATTTGAAGAAGATCCGACTAGCCCCGCTCCTGATATAGATACACATATTCGAAAAAAATTGAAGAAATTAAATTTCGGCTATCTTGATCAAATCTCAACCGATCTTGCTGAAATTTGGAATGGAAGCAGTTTTTATTAGAAAAAAAATGCTTACCAAATTTCAGTTAAAAATATTAAATGGTTTGGCTAAAATTGCAAATTTTTTGAATTTTTCAAATCAAAATATCTTCGGACCTAAACGTCGGACCAAATTTGCCTTATGGCAAAAGGTAGGTTATTTCATTTATTTTTACGTGATTAAGTCATGATTCATTTTTTTTTAACATTTGATCGTTTTTTAGCCATTTGCACTATATACAATGTGTCCACGGAAATGCAATATTGTAGGTGTAAATAATCATGATTCTTTTACTATGAACATAATTTTATGTATTCTGCTCTTGCTTGACCCAAAACCAATTTTTACTTCGTTAGAATTTCAAAAATGTATAGAGGGCGCTGGTGGCAGCTAAAAATTAAATTAGCTTTTTTACTATGAATACAGTAACCAAAAGGATTATTTGATGCATTTTATATTAAATTTTCAAATAGAAAAACAAATAAATTTAATTCATACATTTCTAAATTAAAACCTCTAGTTATTTTACTCTTTTAACAATTAGTATGCATTTTCCATACCACAGGACAATTCTCTTCTCACTCCACGCAAAAAAAGCATGCTTTATATTAAATTAAATACACCTCTGGATATACTGAAACAAAGCTTTAAACGTGTTTTCAGCTCCATAGATTCGGAAATGTGACAATTAAATTTCACAAACGACTTTTTCAGTAACAAGAAAATCCACAAAAACATTTTAATTGCCTCGATTTATAATGCAGTGAAACGCGGATCTTCGTCAAATTCATTATTCACAAGAAGAACAAAGGATATCTGATATATATGCAATGTTTTTGTTATTCCGCATAGCTTCAGATGACTGGTATTATGAGATATAATAACCCGCTATTGTGCGGGGTTTAACTTTCATATTATAATTGATTATAGGCAAACGTGTGGGATAAATCATAATAATAATATTTGCAGCAACGATTTAGGAGGAACTTTATATTCTATTATATACGGTATTGTTATTCATTAAACGAAGTCGAATAAGTTGATGTTTATAGTTTCTCTGTGGCATGAATCTATCGATTCTTCTTATACGTCTTAGGAGGATAATATAATATACGGCCTACATTCACTGACAACACGGCTTTAAGTGCGTTAGACTTTAGACTACCACCCACAGCACTCGCATAAAGTACAGCAAATACTAGTAACGCCTTAAAACTCATCTAGATCAAAGAAAGTCTGTCGTCTAAAACGTTACTAAGAAAATCTATGATCAAATTTAAGGACTCACTTTCAAGCGAAAGCAACTTTGTGAATGTCATCGCAATTTTTGACAAAAAGCATATTAAGAATGACGTTGTTATTGTGCTGCTGCGTTGAGATTAAACATACAAGGGATGTGTCATACTTATTATGTGTGTTATGCAGATCTGATTTGTGTTCTATGTACTTAAATAGTTAGACATTAAATTGTTTTTACTTTATACTAATTGAATTTTCAATCGACATATATAGTCTAGTCGAGAAGTGAGTTTTTTGTGTAAAAAATAGTTCTAAGAGTTAAAAAAACATGAGCTATAGCTCATTCGATTCCGAAAAACACTCCGAAAAAGACGTTTTCCAATTTTTTTTGCCAACAAAAATCGCATTTGTTATTAACAAAAAACGAAAAAAAAGTCGCTCAAATTTTTGGCAATTACTCAAAAACTATAAGCGATAGAGGCAATTGAAAAAAAGATTCTAAAACAGGGGAAATTTCCAATAAAAAAGTCCCACCTCCCGGAATTCTATCTCTATTATTTATAATTTTAATTTAATGTTGAACATCGGGATCCGCGCGGCCGTTATAGCATGTGAGCACCACGGCCTCTTGGGAGTGTATAAAATATAAAATAATATTTTTGTAGTATTAAATAACAGTTTAAAAATTTGAATAAATTATGGTATCATCTTAACACTTGAAAGAATAAAGTTCCTTTGGAAAGAAATTTTAAAATTAATTTTTAAAAATGTGAGGCTATTGTTAACTAACAAATTTTTTTAGAACCTCCGTTTCCATTGAATGCAACAAAAACTGTTTAAATAATTAGCCTATACATTTTTTGCTTCATGGAGCCCTCCTTACATATATATCCAACAAGATTACTTCATATAAATATTTAAAAGTTTTTTATTTTGTAAAAATGAAAAATCTATTAATGTTAAAAAAAAATATGTATCTGTTATGATATTGCTGGTTTCATATCTGATAAAGGCATTAAAAAACTTGGTTTTCAATTTTTTTAAGTCATTTGTTTATAATTTATTTATAAACGAATTGACTAGTTGAATGTCTTGAAATTTTTATTTATGATTTAATTGTCTAGAGTACTTATATGATTTAAAAAAAAATACCTTTTTCTTAAAAAAAAATTCTTGTTGTTTATAATCTTTTTTTTTATATCCACAATTTAAATAATTAGTTAAGAAGTTAGTTATTCTCATTAAAAATCATAATTGACAATTTTCAATGGAATACCTAACAGAAAAAAATTTGTTTTCATCAATAATTTATTTGTTTTTATTAAGTTAACAATCTGTTATAAACAATTTCAGATTCTCGTTGTACTTTTTTCTTAAACTAAGAAAAAAAAATACAAAACCATATGCAGCCAAATAGTCCTAACTGTAATAGTTTAGAAAATAATATAAGCATTTTAAGATGTAAAAAACGTATTTTTTTATAAACAAATGCATGTAAAAATTAAGATCAACTAATGCCCTAAATAATCATCCTGAATGTTGATTACTGTGCCTTCAATAGTTTAAAAGTTACAGCAGTTTGTTACTTGACAAATGCAGTGTCCGCTTCAACTTTGGTATCGCGTTATATTTACAAATGTTATAAAAAATACAGAAACATTTTTTTCAGCATTTGGCTGCTTATGTTGTTTTGTAATTTTTTTCAGTTTTAGAAAAAAAGTACGAGAATCTGAAATTGTTTATAACAAAGAAATAATTGATGAATTTTTTTTTTTCTGTTATTCCATTGAGAATTACCAATCATGATTTTAAAGGGGAAATAGTTTCTTAACATTTTTTTAGAACATTTTTTTAAGAAAACATTAAAAAAAATCATTATAATACTCTAGACAATTAAATAGTAAAAAAAAATAAAATATTCAACTAGTCAATTTGTTTATAAATAAATATTCGTATTCGATATTCCCTTTCATTAAAATAGGTTTAGAATGTCATGAAACGAGAAGATTTGAAATTTGAGCGAAAATAAATTCTGTCTGTCGGTTTATCGGTAGCTTAGTTTTGTGTGCCCGATCTTTCTGGAACGGTTTCAGAAATTTAGTACAAGTATGTATTACAACGAGATCTTAAACTAGATTATATTTTTTGCTTATCCGTTGAAGAGCTGGGTGGAAAATAGAGAAAATAAGTGAAGCAAGCTAGTAATAGTCCAGAAACTTGAAGTTTGGTGTATTCTGGAAGTCAAGGTCTAATTTTTTTATGACATCTGCCACAGTGAGCACAACAGACATTTTCTCTACTGCTTAAGATATTGCATTAAAAACTTAGTAATAAATATTTTTGTAAACTATTACGATTTTAAATAATGACAACATCAGAGGAAATGATAACTAAGGTCCTAAATTATATTTTCTTATATTGTATTAACATTGGAAATATTTAGGTTCGTACATGGGGGTCGAGTTACCAGTTTTCGTTCAAGGTCAAAAGACAGCGGTGTCGCGGTCGAGTGAGACTGTCGTATATGCAACGGCTGATATATGCAGATGTAATGGTGTTATCATTTCCAATGTCCCGATGGTTGTAAGAATTGCGATATCCGTGAATTTTTGTCCTTCTTCTGTCCCTTTTCCTGTTCTTTTTTTTCAGTTTCTTCAATCGTTGTTTGATTTTTTTCCAATGTTCTTTTCACGTCCTCTTTCTTTTTTTTTTTTCTTAATTTTTCATCGGTTTCACGGATTCTCTCAGATCTTCCAGCATTTATTCTCTATTATTTTCTCGACTCCTTCCATTTTCTGAAAAGATCAAATAAAAAATGCATTTGCAAACAAACAAATTCTTCGGTTTCGTTAGGACACACGATTGTGGTATAGACAGTCAACAATCCTTAAAGATGCGGGACGTGACTGTAGTTAATTGGAGTTCATTTTCCATGCCTCGTCGAAAACTAAAGAACGAAAGCTATCCGCTATCGGGAAACCGACAAAAATCCAAGATCACGACACTGCATAATATAGAACGGAATTTTTTAAATAAATACCTATAAATTAATTAATTTAACAAAAATACTCAAATATGAATGTATATAAATAAACCAAAATCATGTGGGCGTGTATAAATAACCTTGAGTGTGATAATATGCAAAATTTATGTCACTACTGGGATAAAATATGCAAACTAATTACTATAATTACTACGTCTGGATTGTACCATATACAGTTATACACAGCGCGAGATGTACTTATAAATTCTCTCAACACTAGTGATCAATATTTTGTAAAATTTTGACCATCAACACTTGATCAGTGTTGCAAAAAACATGTCTGCCTTTTTGTTGTCAGCTATGTAATAATTTTAATTAAAAATAAAATAAGAAAAGGATTATATTTTCGCTCTAACTCAAAACGTCGCAAATGTATTGATTTTAAATTTCATGTGTTGTTATAAAACCTAAAAGACGCCTCTGAAGATAAAATTCTAAAAACAATAGGTAGAAAAATTTCTTTCGAAACTGTACTAAAATTATTATTTCACAAACCCATGCTTGGGAGATTATTTATTTGGCAGGTTTACCGCAAATTCAAAAGTTCAAAATTCTTTTTAAAAAAGGATTTTGTTAACATCGTCATAGGAGCCGCTCGAATGTGGTATGGCGGATATTTCCCTTTATTACGTTCTATGACGTGAGTACATTTGAGAAAGCTGGACAGTGTCATACAACTTATATACGCACCTTGAAGCAATCAAAGGAGTGTCATCCTTAGGATTAGGATTTTACAGCTAGTCACAATCGATTCACAATTAAAAGTGCAAATATCACAGTTTAGTTCCTAAACTCTCCAACCTAATCTGAAGTTCACTCACCTATATTGCTGGGAATCTGAGTATGATTGTGCCAGTCGAATGCTAAAATCCTTTGTCATTTTATGAGGTTGCGATATTACTTCCTCAAGACCTAGGGTCTCGAGGCGTGGCCCACTTACCATAGGTGTTGTACTCTAATACGTGTTATTTTATGTTAAATTGGATAGAGGGGCTTAAATATTTTAATTTTCATATATTTATTGCATCTTTTGCAATCAGTGAACATAAATACTAACAAATTCGACTATTTCATTGAGTATTTACAATAAGATTGAGGACCTTCGTACGATGCTATGGTATGACTCGGCAACTGAGTTTTACGGATGTCTTACGAACCTGTCACGCCTGTTATAGTGCCTCGATGTTCACAGAGTCTAGCAAAAGTTATTAACTCTAAGAAGTGTCTCTAAAGTGACAATTTTAAGAGGACGCGCGACCATCAGATCAGAAAATGCCTCTCTAACCTAAAATATACGACGGAAAGGAGACAATAGCAATTACGATAACTACATTTTTCCTTCCTCGTCGTTAAAGTCTTTGCGGGTTGTAATAATCCACCTTAAGAGTGGGAAGTACTTCAGACTATTATTATTAATATATTAAGCAGATAATAATCGAATGTACTTTAAACGTTATTTCTTATTTCCTTTCTTACCTTTAAATCGAGGGAGCAAAACTAATTATTATGGTACTCGATAATGCTACTTTAATTGGCGAGACGCGACTCTAGCGTACTGTTCAGTGTTTTCATCTCCGTTAAACTTACTGATATTTTATAGAGTAGCGACGTACAACAATTCATGATTATCATCACAATGCAATGTGCAAACACATAAAAAGGTGAATCTGAAGCTTCTGATTAATATAGATAAATGGGAAACCCGTCAATTCCGTAGCAAGAGTTGAATTGTAAAATAAATGGAGTGAAAAAGTATCATTTGTTTTAGAGTGTTTTATTAATGTACTCCCATCGACACGTTTCAAGGGTATAAATCGAAGAATAATATTTTATAAACTTTGCCTAACCCCTACGGCTAATGATAATATGCATTATAAATCAAACAGACGTGCTATATGGAAGTTTAGAGAACTCCCCGGCTTTTGGTCAAATACATTTAAAAATTAATGATACGCAATGTCAGCCTATTAATATAAACATGTATAATGGAACATTTAAATACACTAATCTATTCCGATGTCAAATTAGGTGTTTTCACTATGCGCAAATTCGCTTTTTTGATATTAAAATAATATTTGTTATTATTAAAATAAAGTAACGAAGTTCCCAATGTTTCAACGACATTATGTCGCCTATCAAATTAAAGTTTCAGCGAATAAATAACGTAAAATTTGAATAATTGAACGGGGATGCAAAACACGCTATGATTAGCAGTGACGTCATTGAGTTCATAAAATGGTAATGTTGCATTTATCTAATATAAACACAGCATTAAAAAATCGGCAGCTACTGGAAGCGGCTGGAACCTCCCCACCCGATTGAAATTAGTGATGGGCTGCTAAACAGCAGTCTACTACTTCTTAACTGTAATTTGATTCGTAGCAGTAGCAAATGCTACGAGCTCTGATAGTCAATTCAAATCAGCCGTCATAACACGTCTTTAAATCAAATATATAAACAGCAATAGAATTATTTATATTTCATTTAAAATTAGTGACCAATCCTCAAACTCTGAATAATTACAAACACCTAATATATGATGATTTTTAATTACGTAATTTTTCCGCCATTATTAATAAAGTTTATAATGAAAAAAGAAAAAAAACGCACTGTGTTGGGATCGAACCGTCGATCTCTTGATTTGTAAGTCGACGGTAGCAAAAAGCAAAATATATTTATTTCATCATTCTTGTACATTAATTGCTTCCCCGAACCGCGATCCAGAGCCAACCTAGCGACCATGGTGCGAAGCGCCGCGATGGGTGTGTGGTTGGTCGGGTCGCGGCCGGTTCCGCTCAATAAAATACTTAACAACTAAATACTCCTATCGCAACTTTTGCGATTTAAAACTTAGCCTAAGATAGAACAGGTCCACATATGTGGAATTTAAAATATTTAAGAGCTTTACTTTAAAACTAATATGGCACTAATCGCTGCGAATTTGGGTTAATAATGCGGGGAAAACTTGACGAAAAACCCCGCTAGTGGTAATGGGGCTCAACAATCTCAATGCCGTTGAAATGATAAGGGGAAGATGGAGATTTTGATTTTAAAAGTTTAGATTTTATGGAAATTGTTGGCCGAGAGAGAATTTTAAACAAAAAATTACAAAAGAACAAAAAATACAAAAATAGAAAAATGAAGAAAAGGAATGAGGGGATAGAATAGAGGTTTTGAGAAGATGTAGTGTAGAGTTGAAGAAAGTTGTGGTAAAGAAGATTATGGTTGCCGGAAAATAGGCAACGCCTAGTATGGTAGGAGGCATTTTATCTGGAATGGGGCATTATGCATTCTGATTTGGGTTATGTTGCGTGTAAGCGGACTGCCGCCCAGTTGGAAGGAATAGAATATTTGGGATATTTCCCGGACGAAGTCCGCTAGTGGCGTTATGTCATTGCAATGGTCGTACAAATCTCTGAGGGAGGTGTATCTGTCTGAATTGGAGATAAGGCGCATAAAGTTTTTTCATTGTCGTGGCCGGAATGCTGCACCACACCGGCGCTGCGTATGTGATGGCCGGCCTGATCACCATCGTGTACAATAATTTTTTATTGTCTCTGTTTAGTCCGCTACCCCTTGCCAGGAGCGGGTACAGACTTCTGGACACGGAGTAGACTTTGCGTACCGTCTCGTTTATGTGTATGTTAAACGTTAGTCTTTTGTCTAGGTTCACCACCAAATACTTCACGCACCTTTTTATCGCAATTTGTTGGCCCCTGATCGGAATTGGTGTTAAAATTTGGTTCTCAGTGAACCGGCGCGTGAAGAGTATGGCCTCCGGTAAGTCGACTATTTAAGGAGATAAGGCGCATAAATTTATGTTCCAGAACCTGGAGTTTTTTCATTGTCGTGGCCGGAATGCTGCACCACACCGGCGCTGCGTATGTGATGGCCGGCCTGATCACCATCGTGTACAATAATTTTTTATTGTCTCTGTTTAGTCCGCTACCCCTTGCCAGGAGCGGGTACAGACTTCTGGACACGGAGTAGACTTTGCGTACCGTCTCGTTTATGTGTATGTTAAACGTCAGTCTTTTGTCTAGGTTCACCCCCAAATACTTCACGCACCTTTTTATCGGAATTTGTTGGCCCCTGATCGGAATTGGTGTTAAAATTTGGTTCTCAGTGAACCGGCGCGTGAAGAGTATGGCCTCCGGTAAGTCGACTATTTAGCCCACTCGACCATGGAAACCTTCCGACATATTTTTACATATGTAATATAATGCATGAAAATTGGCAGATTATTATTACCTTTAAAACGAGGTGAGTAGGTGAGTAAAACTCATTAGTATGGTAGTCGATAATGCTAGCTTAACTGCCGAAACGCAACTCCAGCATACTATTCAGTGTTTTCATTTTTGTGACACTTACTGAAATATAGAGTAACGACGTATAACAATTCATGATTATGATCATAATTCAATGTATAGTACACGCAAACGAAATTCGGGCGGCGGGTTGAGACGCAAGATGCAAAACCCTTTGTACGTGCGGGCTAATTCCTTTGTCGGCATACCTGGCTGTACCCGGCGCTTTTGATATTAAGAGGAAATACCTTATATCTATTACGTCTACTATACAAACACATAAGAAAGTGAGTCTGAAGCTTCTGATTAATATAGATAAATGGGAAACCCGTCAATTCCGTAGCAAAAGTTGAACTGTAAAATAAATGGAGTGAAAAAGTATAATTTGTTTTAGACTGTTTTATTAATGTACTCCCATCGGCACGTTTTAAGGGTATAAATCGAAGAATAATATTTTACAAACTTTACCTAACCCCTACGGCTAATGATAATATGAATTATAAATCAAACAGACGTGTTATATCGAAGTTTAGAGAACTCCACGACTATTGCTCAAATATATTTAAAAATTAATGATACGTAATGTCAGCCTATCAATATCATTCAAATAAACTAATGTACTGCCATGTCAACCTAACAACAATCAGAGAAAATTAAAGTTCAAAGTAAATAGAAAATATAATAATGCTTATGCACAATATGCCACACAATTACAAAGTATTACTTTAACATAATTTAAATCCTATTTTATAACAAGTAGAAGCAGCAATCAAGCGTGGCCGATTGCAAATATCTACTTAACTAACATTTTTCCAATTAAGATTAAGTACACGACCAAAAATTTGTTTGTTCAAATAGATATTCGCTACCGGCAACACCGTACTACAACTTTTACTTGTTTGGTAATAAATTTTAAAGTAAAAATTTTCCTTTAAAATTATAATGTGGCACAGTTTACATACAAAATAATAGTTTACACAACTCTGGTGATCATTCTATTCTGTATGACAGATAGGTATGGTATAATAAATACGTTCAATATATTTTACTTCCACGTCCATGTAGTGGAGTGGAAGTATAGTAATTGTAAAAAAGAATAATTTTTTTACGACTTTCTTATTTAGAATGTCATAAAACGTCGAGATTTTAAATTAGAGCCAAAAAAATTCTGTCTATCTGTCGGTCGGTCTGTCTGTCGCTCTGCAACTTTCTTTTGTGCACATGTTTCCGCAGGAACGATTTAAGATATTGTGACGTACTTTCTTCCAGTTGCCTAGCGCATAAATAAGTGGAAGCGTCGCTTTAGCGCTGAGCTTGATTTCGGTTAAATTCGGTTATCTCGAGCGCCACCTTTACGATTCTTTTTCGTAGAGTAAAGGTCCCACATTAGCCTCCTAACGCAGCCGGTTTCAGTAGGGCTGGGATAGCTACGGAAGAGAAACGGTTATGTCCATGGGTCCAGACAGCAGATTAGATTTTCACTCACTTACAACAGTAAAAGGCACATGTAGGTAAATAGCAAAGTTTATTAAATAAATAATATATAAAAAAAAACTTAAGATATGTCACGTTATTTCATCTTACATACAAAGCTATGAGAACGAGGAACCAGGTGGTGAGAAGCTATTTAACTACTAGTTATTCATATTAATTCGGAAGCTAGCGGTGGTAAGCAAATAAACGGTGAGAGCGGTAAAAAAAATTAAATCGGTAGAAAAACACTAAGAGATAAAAAACGGTAATCGAAAAAAAAAACAACAGTAATTAGTAAAAAGAACAGGTGAGGTGCAAGTGCCAAGCAATAGCGAGCGGTTATCTACAGCAAAGATCGTGCTTACATGAACGGTCAGCGTGTAGGTGTGAAGAACTAGATTTTGTGCTAAATTCCCGGACTATAATAAATTTCTTAAAATTATTTCAAAGTAACGGATTATGTTTTAATTCGTATCAGTACGAAATATTTAAACCAAAATAAACGGTAAAACTACCATCTCTACCCACTCGGTAGAACAACAGGACTATAACAAATTTCACAAAAAATATTTTACAACGACAGATTTTATTATAATTCGTATAAGTACGAAATAGTTAAAATAAGATACAAGTCAATAAAAATCGGGAGAATCTAACAGGCCCTAAATCGAGCACAGCTACTTTGATATTAATTTACATTTAAACTAAAATTTATTTGGCTAAGTCGGAACATGATAATTATATTTAGATACATTTAATCGGAAATCATTTTGAATTATCGCTTTAATATACACATTTTAGTGAATTAGTCTTACCTGTGTTACCATAAAACCAGCGCCAAGAAACGATGGCGATTGTAAATTGGTGTGTATTTACTGCGTCGTCGATTTGAAATACAATAACAAACGCGTGGTTTACTATTAGGCAGACGGATCGGAATTGGCATTCAAATATGCTTCAATGAGAAATGAACTGCGTTGGCTTGCTGACCAACGCCCTCAATGTCTATTTTTGCAACTTGGCCAATATTAAAGGTAATCTTCTCACAGCCGGGTCTACTACATTTTCCATTTAAAGTAGAAATCTGTTTCACGGTTTAAGCTGGCTAAATTAGGAGAAATCTATGGCAATAATTTTAACATTTGTTCGAACGTGAGCGGAGCAAATAACGAAGTATAATATTAATTTAAATTGCATTTTTGGCAACGGAAGAGCACTTCGTTACAATATTGACTTCTGCAGTACAAACATGTAGCATGATGAGATCTGGAACAAGATTATATTTTGCGAATTCCGGTAAATGATTCGGGGTTAAATAGAAGTAAAGAGGGGGAAATAAGTAAAGCGCTAGTAGGGTTCCAGAAACCTCATTTTTGTAGTATATGCTAGAAATCAACTCTGCTTCAAATATTAAAATACTATGACCAATTGTTTCCACATACTAGAGCGCAAACATAGTTAAGATATTTTCCTTTAAATAGACTTCGATGGGAAATCTGGATATGGTAGTAGTGATTACTTAGGCAGCGGTTTTTGCTCTTTCAGCTATAAGTAGTCCCTAAAACGTTTATATTTCTTAAAAAGCTGACGTCCCTAAGACGAATCAACGCTAAAATGTTGTATATTTTCATTATAGCGCATACTTCTAGTGTTTGAGTACAGGCTCTTATTCGACTCAAACTGTAGACTTAAAAACCCACAGTTTATACACGGATGCAATTTAAAGGCCATTTAACAATCTAGATGAACCGACCTTAAACATTAACCTTCCTCACGGACAATTCTCTTCCTATCACCTTTGACCCGAAATCCACACCGGTAAATCCTATTAGATCGATTAGGAGAGAACAACTACTACCACCGATGAAATCCAGACTTAGAGAACGCCTCTCAATACAAAAAAACATCACGGATGCTTTTCATATAAATCACATTTCACTTATTTATTTGATCTAGAACTGTCGACCTGAAAAATAACGAATTTGACATTTCGATTCTACATTATTTATTATTTCATTTCCATAAATAATTTGGCAAGAGAAACCATCCGCATTAAATACTCGCTCAGGATGCAACAGATAAGAAAGTATTTATAGATCGCCGTGAAAAATTTGCAATAAATTTGAATAAGTGAATTATTAGAAGTATTAGTTATACAATAACCCAGTTCTATCAAATAAACAAGTTTAATGTGATTATATCAGTAATTTATTATGTATTTGTACAGGGTGGCAATTTTCTATGGGTGAAAGCTGATGAGATTTTAACAAAAAAATGTTATATAAGCATTGGACTAATTCACTTTAGTTAGTTAATTAAACACTTTATTCACACTTTTGGGATGGTTGTAAATTGCGAATCATTAAAAGTTAACAGCATCAACTATCTTCTCGTCCCAAACAGTACCTATATATAGCTAAATAGTATTTTCTCGGGTCTAGGTTCAGTTAGGCGATTTTCGCCCAAAATTTGATTAATAATAAGAAAGGAGTTGGCAGATTGACCTTGACCACCACGAACCCCCTTGGATATTTTGTGGCCTTTCTATTCTAGATTCCTTAAAGCTTCTTATTACCGGAGTAAAACTAAGTATAAATTACCTAATAAGGAGCTGTTTTACTATAGCAGTTTTATTGCTAGCCCATGTTGTAGACATTACAAAAAGTTTAGGAAAAAGTTTTGGATTAAATCTGTGTGGTGGAAAGCTTTTGTTTAAACAAAAAAATGAAACATATTCTTTATAGGATTTTGCAAACAGTGAAAAGAAAAGCTATCTATGAGAACTAAAGGAAAAACTATATATAAAAATATTAATGAAATCTTTGCATTCTTTCGATAACCTGACTTCTGGTTATGCTAACAAGTAAAAATTCTCATTTGCCATTCTCATTTTAACACTAGCATCCAACCTAGTCCCCTGTGGCTAAGCAGGCTAAACTAGTATCTACATGATCCCCTACGATATGTAAATTCAGTTAAAAATGAGAACAAAGGCCTGAAATTAATTTATTTACATACCTTGCCTTTAAAAATTTTTTCATTCTAATGAATTACATTTTCATAAAATCTCATTCAGTTTCTTGGAAATGCCTTTGAAACGTTTTTCGTCCTTATTGTGGACTCATCAGTAGGGGACTAGGTTGGATGCTAGTGTTAAAATGAGAATGGCAAATGAGAATTTTTACTTGTTAGCATAACCAGAAGTCAGGTTATCGAAAGAATGCAAAGATTTCATTAATATTTTTATATATAGTTTTTCCTTTAGTTCTCATAGATAGCTTTTCTTTTCACTGTTTGCAAAATCCTATAAAGAATATGTTTCATTACTATAAGCAAACAAATAATAAATAATTCACTTTTAAACATGCATAGAGTATATAGGCTCCAATACTAGTTAGCTAATAGATAGGTGAAGATCTGTTGTTTTTTATCAGTCAATGTCAATTATAATTATTTTATACTTGTTCATGGATATTGTCTTAGTTTTGCATGGAACATCGTTATGAGTGGCTTTAGGCTTTTCTAATGAGTCCACAATAAGGACGAAAAACGTTGCAAAGGCTAAGCATTTCCAAGAAACTAAATGAGATTTTATGAAAATGTAATTCATTAGAATGAAAAAATTTTTAAAGACAAGGTACGTAAATAAATTAATTTCAGGCCTTTGTTCTCATTTTTAACTGAATTTACATATCGTAGGGGATCATGTAGATACTAGTTTAGCCTGCTTAGCCACAGGGGACTAGGTTGGATGCTAGTGTTAAAATGACAATGGCAAATGAGAATATTTACTTGTTAGCATAACCAGAAGTCAGGTTATCGAAAAAATGCAAAGATGTCATTAATATTTTTATATATAGTTTTTCCTTTAGTTCTCATAGATAGCTTTTCTTTTCACTGTTTGCAAAATCCTATAAAGAATATGTTTCATTACTATAAGCAAACAAATAATAAATAATTCACTTTTAATCAAAAGAATGTTCAGAATCGTGTATTTTCGAAGTTTATCTTCAATAACTTATATGACACTTAGCTCAATATGGAAAGAGGATGATTCACGATGAAATTTCGAAGAAAACTACATGAATCCGAACTCTCTAGGTCAATTGGTTAAATTGCAAAACATAGAAACAATTTTGGGTGGCCATTTTTAAACAATTGGTAATAACTTAAACTATAATGCATTAAATTTAACCAAACTATAGAAGAATATGCCACTAATGGAGATAAATTATGGTGCAAAATTTCAAGTCGAAATGTTTATAACAACGACTCAAAAACAATACCAAAATCGAAAATTGAACACTTGGCTGTTTTTGGGCATCAAATCGTACATCAAACTTTTTTTTCCAAATTATGGTTTATTTTATGTACTGTTTAGCGGCGTAAAAGAAACATTTGTGGTGTTTTTGAAAACCATTTTTTAAACATTTGTTTTGTTTTTCATTTAAACCAACACATTTTACTCATCAATATTTTATACAAAATTAAGAATTATTAGCATATATTAAAACTACAAAAACAAGAAACAGTTTTATCTACGCCAGTTGAAAGCAAAGATATAACATTTCTTGCATTTTAGTCATTTATAAATGAATGAAGTGGACTTGAAATTAGCACTAAACATTTCATCATATTTAAAACTATTAATTCACTATGTTAAAATATTTTTAATCACATGAGTTGTTGCAATATTATCGAATTTAATTTGCCTAACAGCGCGCACTCTCCCGCAGTCTAGAATGTTCTAGTGCTCATTCGAGCGTTTTCACGGCGTGGAGTCTTCAATCTTGCTTCATCACCCTTCAATTTCATCACGATGTTTTTTTTTCTTTTTTCTTTTAACAATAGTTTTTTCTTTAGTGCCAATTTCAAGTCACTATTTCACTTTATTTGTTGACTGAAATGCAAGAAACGTCATTTCCCTTTTTTTTTAATTGTTTCTCGTCTTATGTATTTTTAATATATGCTAATAATTTTCAATTTTGGGTAAAATGATAAGTAAAATGCATTTGTTTAAAAAAAAATGAAGCAATTTAATAAAAATGGTTTTCAAAGACACGAAAAATGTTTCTTTTAACGCCGCTGAAAAGTACATAAAATAAGCTACAATTTGGCAATAAAAGTTTGTTGTACGACTTAATACCCAAAAACGGCCAACAATTGTTTTTGAGCCGCTGTTATACACATTTCGACTTGAAATTTGGTTCCATAATTTATCTCCTTCAGTGGCACATTCTTCTAAAGTTTTGTTCAATTTAATACATTATTTTTAAAGTTATTATCAATTGTTTAAAAATGGCCACCCAGAATTGTTTATATATTTTGCAATTTCACCAATTGACCTAGAGAGTTCGAATATATCTTCATCTATATAACTTGTTTCCCTTTCCTTAATACGAACCAGAGTTATTGAAGAAAGATTGCGAAAAAACACGATATTGAACATTCTTTTGTTTAAAGAAAAGCGTTCCACCACACGAATTTAATCAAAAGCGTTTTCCTAAACTTCTCGTAATATATACAAGTTCCACCAATGAAATTACTATACTAAGACAATTCCCTACAAATTTCAGTTATACTCCATTATATCGAACTTTATTCTTTGTGTAAGACTCCACAGGCTTCACAAGGGCCCCTTGGCATAGCTATCAGCCCCTGGCTTTCCTCGTCAAGAAGTTGAAACCCCAGTCTACCTAAGTCTTCAGAATGGCTCAGCACATGCACTGAGATTTCTTCCACTTGGCTCCACTATAGTTAGGTAATAGATAGGTGAAGGATAAGTTGTTTCTATCAGCCAACATTTAATGTGTAACTTTAAAGAACTTTAAAGAATACATTTGTGGAAATTGTTTTGGTTTTTGCATAAAATATCTTATGAGTGGCTTATGTATTTTTGGTGAGCTCCAGAATAAGGGCGAAAAACGTTTCAAAGGCTAAGCATTTCCAAAAGACAGACATGAACGTGTAATCCAATAGAATGATTTTTTTTTTTTTATAAATTCAGTTTAAGGATTTTCTGGTGTCTAACATAATCACATCTAGGTTGTCACCGTAATACAAAGTTTTTTTCGGTAGTTTTTAATTCTTTATTAAATAGATAGTGTTACAATGAGAATTAGAAATAGACCAATTCATTTTAGAATTTTAATTGGTAGCATAACCAGAATGCAGGCGAAATAATAATGCATAGATGGAAATTCATATTTTCAAAGATAGTTCTTCTTTTTAATTCTCATAGATGGTTTTTTCTATTGTTTCTGTATTTTTCTTAATTTAATATTTCTTCTTCATTTCCTGTCGTGTAATGTCTGTAATGTCGTGGCTTAATAATCTGTGATTAGGTACCGATTGTCGCAAGTGAAACTGAACCAAAGGGTGACGAACCGCTTCCAATAGACAGCAGTGCTGCCACATTGTGTGCTATTATATGTTAAAAAGCAGCCTTACAAATGTAGATCTCTCTCTAAAAAAAATATTCTTCAGTTTACTGACAATCTTAAAGCTAAAACATGGGAAAATGTTTTTATTGAAGACAATATTGAAAACAAATTTAAACTTTTTCATGAAACATTATTATATTATTATGATATTAGCTTTAAAATGATAAAAATATTCATCATTCGCTCGACAATAAAAATTGGTTGACAACAGGAATAAAAATTTCATCCAAACATTTAAAAGAGTTATTTAACTTGCAAAAATTAGGTATAATTCAGAAAAAGTACTGCTTAAATTACAAGACCACTTATAATCGTGTTATAATGCATGCGAAGAAAATGTATTTTGATAACATGATATTGAATTCCGAAAATAAAACAAAACTTCTCTGGAATATTATTAATATTAGAGGAGCAAATAAATAAAAAAAATAATGGCACATCTTCCATAATAAGAGATAAAGTAAAAACCAATGATAAAATTCACATCGCAAATAAATTTAATTCATATTTTATAAATCTCCCGAAATCTATAATAAAACCTAATTAACAAAATATTAATAATCATAACATGTTGACTATTGTAGATGAATCGATTGTTCTACATGACGTTTCCGAGTCTGAAATTATTAATGTAATAAATAATCTAAAAAATTCAAATTCAACCGGACACGATAATTTTTCTATAAAAATTATTAAACAATGTGCTCATTTTCTTGCCAGACCCTTGTGTAACATTATAAATCACTGCCTTGCTGAAGGTCACTTTCCAGATATACTTAAAATATCTAAAGAAATATGCCTTTTTAAGAAAGGAGATTCTAAAAAAAATTGTAATTATCGTCCCATATCTTTACTATAAATTTTAACATTAAAAATGTTTATGTTCATATATGGGGGACGAGTTACCAGTTTTCGTTCAAGGTCAAAAGACAGCGGTGTCACGGTCGAGTGAGACTGTCGTATATGCAACGGCTGATATATGCAAATGTAATATGGGTTGCATATATTACAGGGGGATCAAGTTACCAGTTTTCATTTAAGGTTGAAATACAGCTGTGTCGCAATCGAGGGTGGTTCGTAGCTGTTTCCGGACGAGGTGAAGCCGAGTCCGGAAAAAGTTTATGTTTTGTGTATGCTGTTATCATTGGTTGCAAAAATTACGAAATCTGTGAATATTTTCTAAAATAATCAAAAAATTGCTTGCAAATAGAACAACATTATTTCCTGAATCTAATAATATACTGTCAACTAATCAGCACGGATTTAGAGTAAACCGCTCTACAATTTCTGCTATACTAAGCTTCCTAAATCATATTTACAAAAATCTTGACCAGAGTAACAAAGTCATGGCCTCGTTTGTAGATTTATCTAAAGCATTTGACTGGGTGGACCATGATACTTTACTTAAAAAAGTGGAGGGTTATGGGTTACGTGGTCAACGCAAAGAAATTGTAAGATTCTATCTGATGAACAGAAAGCAGTTCGTTGAATATTATGGCAAAAGATCGGAGGAAATGGACGTTAATATTGGAGTTCCCCAAGGCAGTGTCCTGGGCCCGCTCCTGTTCTTTTTATATGTTAATGGGTATTGAAAACTTTATTTCCATTTTTCACTGCGCTTTTGCTGATGATATGTCTCTCTTATCTTGCAATCAAGACGATAACATAATGTCTGACCTTCTGCAGGATAATCCGATTTCCCTCTCTAATTATTTCACTAGAAACAGTCTGGCAATGAATCAAGAAAAAATGTTTTCGATGCAATTTCGTCCTGTTGGCGCCCACCACATATCTAGTCCATTTATTAAACTTCAGCAAAAACAATTGAACAAGTAAGAGACTTTAAGCTATTAGGTATTTATGTAGATAGGTCACTAAACTGGAAAGCTCACGTAAATTATGTATGTAAAAAGTGTGCAGGTATTTGTTTTGCTCTAAAAGGGTTATCCCAAATTACAAGTAAAAACGTTGTGACAATATTTTATTATTCAAATTTTGAATCGACAATTAGATATGGAGTGATTTGCTGGGCTGAGTCATGTATTTGTGTATTATCACACGGAGAAAGGAGTTGTTCCCCCGCCCACGGAAATCTTCAGCAAAAAGCGAAATATATTTTCGCTTTGAAAAGAAACCGGGGCGGGGTCACGTTTACTGATTACAATTTCGAGAATCTGGCAAACAGATATTTATTTCGCAAAAAATACTAGCTCTACCATGTTTGTATATACTTGAAGTATTAACTTTTGTAAAAAAAAATTAAACATTCACTTTTCAAAATATATCACATGAATACAACATACGTCATGGAGAGAATTTGCAGCACTCACTTCACAGATTAAAGCTTTATAAATCTAGTCCTTACTATGTCGGTACGGTTTTTTTAAATAAATTAGATTTATGCATAAAAAATTGAAGTTTAAAAAAATGTATATCTTCTGTTAAAACTATGTTACTTATTAATGCCTTTTATAGTATAGATGAATATTTGGCTTTTTAATTTTTTTTCGTTTAGTATTACGTGTAAATGATCATTATTAATATACTTTATTTTTGACCTGTCCTATAACAATATTGTTTGATCTATCGAATTAATAAGTATTATTATTATTATTATAATTCTGAATGTTATTATCAATTAGAGAAATCATATACTAAAATTTGTCTTGGCATTTTCTTCAGTCGAAAATTCCAGTATTTTGTAGTTTTGAAAATAATTACAAACTCTATATAAACCAAACTTTGTGAACCCGACACAAACAACTGTTTCATTTTGAATTATGACTACGGTTCTGGTTTTTATTTGATTGTAAAAAATTCTTAGAAAGACATTCATAATATAGAATATGTTTAAAATTAAACCGTATAAAAATATTTCGATTTGAGTCATCCGAAATAAACATGCTTTTATTAACTAAAGGCCTTTGTATTCTTTGGCAAGGGTCAAAGAGAGCAGAGATATACTTTTGCGATGAAATAAAGTTTAACAAACTCTCATTTTTACAAAGCTCTAATTAACGTACGTAACTTATACACTTCTTTCTGTTTAATAAGCCTGTTAATTACAGCTTTTCATACTACTAGACAATTAGGAAATTAATAAACATTTAATAAGTCGCCATCATTAATGTCAAGGTAAACACTTTACATTTATTTCGTTATTAATCTGACAGCCGTTAGTTTAATGAACAAAAATTGCTTATAAATGTTTTTATGTATTTAACGTATCTTACGTAAATTGTAAATATCATTGATATACCGATGTACATGGTGATACTATAGCATTGTAATTTATGGCGCCTATATAAAAGCTACCTATGTAAAAACCAGACGGTAGCGTCTAATTAATTAATTTATTATTATACACTACCCAACAGGACAATTTTCCAATTACAGGGTTGGAAAAAATACACTGTAGCAAAATACTTAATATAGCAATAATACACAATATAACAAGATTATAAATAAATGTACATATAGGTTAGAGATAATTAGTTAACACACATGTGATGAATTAACTGTTAAAGCAGGCAGCTCTTTTACCTGCTTCATTGCAATTGAAAAGGTTAATTTTATCATGAATATCATGCCAATTGTGACACATAACACACACCGGTGAGAACTCTAACAGATTTGTTCTTGGTGTGGGTAAATAAAAAAAGGATTTGTTACTCTTGTTCGCACCAGTGACATATGAACAAGCGCATTGACTTTCGCCCGTTCAGGGCACTTTATTTTGTCGTTGACAAGTTTATGCAAAAACATAACAGAGTGAAAAACCGCCTTCTGATCAGCTCATCAGCATTGAACCTCTCTAGTAGCTTATCATGCGGAAATCCTATTGGTGGATAGGTATTTCCTCCTTAAATGCCAAATATTTTAAAAATGAATTTGCTCGATAGCTTCACTATGTACAGCGTAATTGGGATTCCATATGACAGATCCGTACTCAAGTTTCGAACACACAAAAGACGTAAACAGCGTTCTTAATGTGTCGATGTTGTTGAGCTCACCGGAGTTTCTAATGATAAAGCCCAGGATTTTGTAAGCTGATGATACAATGATATTGATGTGCTGGGTAAAGCTCAGCCTACTATCAAAAGTTATGCCTAGATCTTTAAATACCTCTGGTCTGTTTAATTGTACCTAATTTATATTGTATTCCCGCAGCACAGGATTCAATTTTCTAGTATAGGTGACAGCGTTACATTTTGCAATATTGAGAGGTAGGAGGTTTGAGGTGCACCAATCACTTATTAGATCCAAGTCAGCTTGAAGTAGCAAACAGTCAGATTCATCCTTAATAGCGAGGTATAGTTTGAGGTCATCCGCATATAGTAGACAATGGCAATTCAGACCAAGTACGATGTCATTAATAAACAATATAAAGAATAAGGGGCCCAGTACTGACCCTTGTGGTACCCCGGAAGTACAAACTATTCTTTCAGATTTATGCCCACGATATTGAACATATTGGTGTCTACATTTTAAGTAGGGCGAACAGAATAGAATTAAATCTCGGTTGAAGCCGAAAGCAGAGAGCTTACTGAGTAAAATACCGTGGTCAAGTCTGTCGAACGCCCTTGAGGAGTCTGTATAAATGACTTCTACCTGTCCATTGCTATCCAACACCTCCGAAACAAATTGTGTAATACAGACCAAATTGCTGATTGTTGACCGGCCTGCCATAAAGCCGTGTTGATAAGGGCATATTTGTTCGTTGACATGTGTATGGAGCTCCTCGTATAGAGCGAATTCAAAAGCTTTACCAAAATTATTGATGATGGTGATGGGACGATAATTTTTTATGTCAGTCCGATTATCTTTTTTAAAAACGGGAATAATTTTGGAGTCTTTCCATAACTCCGGGAATGTGTTATTGTTAAGGGCTAAATTAAATAAAATAAGCAAGGGTTTCGTTAAGACATTAGCACAGTCTTTGATAAGAAATGATGGTATACCATCAGGGCCAGCAGTACATTTGTTTTTTAACTTCTTGATAGCTTTAGCTCATTCTCATTTATGTTGTCAGACTCTGCGTACTCAGATGATTCTGTATAAGCAGTTTTAAAGTGCTCAGCAAATGCGTTGACAATTTCCTGAGGATTGCCTAAAGAATTATCATTGTAGGTCATATTATTTGGAATGGTTGTTGTGTTCTTTTTGCTATGAACATATGACCAAAAAGATTTAGGATTCGTCTCAAAGTTATTTTCAATGTAGTTGACATATTGCTTATGCGCTAGCTTAATATCATTTTTTATTTTTGATCTTAGTGTTTTAAACTTTTCAAGGTCCTGAGTATTATTGAGTTGCTCTTTTCCATGCTAATTTTTTTCCCTAATGTCATTGATTATGTCTCTGCTAAACCATGACGGATACCGATGACCTTTCGGATTAGTCGAGGGATAAGTCGTAAATATATTATTAATAACGCTGTAGAAGGCTTCTACAGCTTGGTTAACATCTTCATAACTTGTTAGAAAAGACCGTAATTAATTAAAAATAAATAGCCGTAGCATGTTGTATCACCCTATTTTAATTCATTTGATTACACAGTATATTTAGCCAATGTTATTTAGGGATAGGCGAGGGGTCTGGTACCTAAAAAATAGTATATTATTTTACAAGCGATAACGTAATAACTCACGCAAATGAAGTTTGCAGCACGAGGCGTAGGCGAGTGCTGCAAACTATCAAATGTGTTATTACGTTATTATCATTATCGCCAATTGAATACTATACTTTACCTCCCATTATAACAATAAATATTTAATACAATTTGGCAACGTTTAAACTATCCAAACATGTCAAATCACTCCCCCCCCCCTCAATAATAATGGACCATTCTATTTTATTTTGCGCGTTACATCGAATGAACAGGCTAGGCATAAAGTTAAAGGTGGTTGGCTGTACGCAGTGAGTTATACGAAACATTTGTGTTATTATAAATCACGCTATTTATTGTTCATGGATACTATTAATTGTTCAAAGGCAAAGGAATAATTAATATACAATTCCATAGAGTACACTATTACAAAAAAAAAATCCATAAATAGTCAGGATAACGAAATTCTATTTCCGAATGGTGTTCGCTATTTTGTTCTTCTTTCATATTGCCATTTTGAACTACAAGTTTTGAAGTATACTAAGGATGGCTAGTTCATTCGAATATGTTAAGAAAATTGGCTATAAAATGGCACCCAACAACATTAAGATTTTCAATTTTCTTTTCCACTAGGTATATTTCTATTAAGAGGAAAGATAAAAAAGTGTACCAGAGACGGAACGTATTAAGAAAAGATGGGGATTACAATTGGGTCTGAACTGGATGATAGTTTTGCTGCTGGTGATCCTCATAGGGTGGATAAATTTTTGAAGAAAATGTAGTTCTATTGTAATGCCCTTATTTAAAACAAACATAATTACTCGCAGTGGATTGGTAATAGTAAAATAATTTTCAAAAAATCATTTTTTTGTTAAAATAGGCTTAGAATGGCATAAAACTTCGATATTTTAAATTTGAGAGAAAAACAATTTTCTGTCTGTCGGTCTGTAACTTTTTTTCGCACGATATCTCTGGAACGGTTTAAGATATTGACTTGAAATTTTATACACATATGTAGCACTATAACGATATCTGGAACTGGATTGTTTTTTGAAATTATCCGGTGAAGGGTTAGGGGGTAAATAAGGGTAAATACGAGAAAATAAGTAAGGCAAGCTGGTAAAAGTACAACATTTTGTAATTTAGTTTTTATACTAGAAGTCAGATTTTTATAATATTATATACAATTATAACATTTTTCAACCCCTCCACCACCCCCACTCCATTATTAAAAGGGCTGATAAAATTAAATTGAAATATTCAATTGAAATCTAGTACACGTATTTATGATACGTAAATTGGGAAAAATAAAATTAGAGCAAGGTAATAAGTAACCAGAAACTTCATTTTTGGTATTTGCTAGAAACCAAAGCCTCAAATTTTTTTTATGACATCTGCCTCAAATATTATTAAAATTCTATGACAAATTATTTTCACATACTAGAGTGCAAATATAGTCAAAATATTTTCCTTTAAAGAGACTTGAATGGAAAATCTGGATGTGGAAGTAGTGATTCCTTAGGCAGCGGTTTTTTTTAATTAAAAGTCAGCAGGGCTTTACATTCCAGGAGACTCAATCTATTGTAACGTGCGGAATGCGCAAAAGCATCCTTCGTTACATTTTCTAACATTTACTAGAAAAATTTTAATAATCAAACATTTTATTCTCCTATTCTCTGGTATCATAACGAACTATTCCTAGGCAGATTTGAAATTGTCAGTAGCTTATGCTTACGCATCAGTATATTTAACGGCGCACGCTCGATAATACTGAAATTAAATTAAATAAATAAATCAAACTAACTGAAAAATGAAGTTTAGTCGAGTATTTATAATAAAGTCGGTTAGTTACATGAAACGTAGAACTATCAACACCAATACAGATCCTTTATTTAATTTAATATTTTCTTAATAAAAGAGAACTACTTTTTGGGCGGAGCCACGTGACTGCCGGTCCGGGTTATATCGAACAATACGCCGCGCTAGACTAAATTCCTTCTCTTTCACTCGAGCCGTCCTTTGAAATGGACGTAATTGAAATTTTGTTAGACCCTAAAGGGGATATTAAGACGGAGGAGCCTTATAGACGTATAAGGTAATAGTTAAATAATTATATATCTTTAAATACCATCTAACGTTTAAAAATATTGTTTTAGTTTTTTCTATAAAATGACAAATTTCCTTTTAACGTCGAAGTGATCTCAATGTTACACTTTTGCTTCATGAAAATTACCTAGGTTCAGATTATCTTAATAATTAGTAATTAAACTCTACAATACTATGTTTCTCTTTATTACGGAATTTTTCGACACGACGCACGCATCTTTAAGAGTTTACTACTAAGCAAATAATATTCATGTGAAGTCAAGATTTGATACTACGTTTTGCATTATCGTTTTGTATATACGAAAACCTACTAGGCGAAGAGATTTCCTTAATTTTGTCTTGGTGACAAACTATTTTGTGCATAGCAGTTTTCTACGATTTCATAACCTCAAAATGGAATTAAGGCGATGACATGAGTTGTTTGGTTATATATGGTAATAGTCGTGGTGCATTTTGTTGTAACGAGTGTATATAGAGTTGATGAATTTTGAGCTACTTTACGAGACATATTTTATAATACTGTTATTTTGTCTCTCGTAAAAGTATCAAGTTTACCTTGAAGTTAGGTAATGGTAAAGCCATGGGGCATTTCGTTGTAATATATGTTTTATGAGTATTGACATACCGTTACGAGACGTTTTACGAGAGTTATTTTGTCTCTCGTAAAATTCTCAAGTTACCTCGGGGTTAGGTAATGGTAAAGCCCTTATATTGTAATATCTGATTTTTAGTATTGAGGTAAAGTTACGAGGAGTATCTTTTGTAATATATTTTTGGTTCTCGTAAAAGCCTCAAATTTACCTTGCTGTTGAGCAAATTGTAATATAGTGTATCTTGTAAATAGTTTCTTTTGTACATATTTCTGTTTGGTATTTTGGTATACAGTATTGCTGATGCTGTGATAGTTTATTCCTTTTTGTAATATAATATTTTGTAATATAGTGTATTGTATAATATATGTAATATCTATCTTTTGTTTATCTTTATCTTTATTTTTTCTTGATTATACTCAGTAATTATGGCGTCCAAGCCTTGAACTCACTGCCCTTCTGCTCTCCGTATCTTTACTGTGCTAACCAGGTTAAACCAGTGACGCTAACCACGTCGCTCGTAGGGTGGTCCACAACTTGAATAACTGGGGCAAAATTTTAAACACCGAAAAAATCTTCCAAACAACGCTACACTATAAAAATAAAGATAGTTAAAATCCGACAAACGATTTAGAAAAAAATCAACTTCAAAATCATTCATTTAAGTATCGTATGTATCATAAACGTCTGAAAATATTTTTTTTTTCGAAATATTTGTATCTAATATACTATATCTGTAACTTTATACGTAAATACATGTTCTCTAAATGGCACCATCTGAAATAGAGGTAGTCGGTTAAAAAAATGTCGAATGTCACAATTTTTTCAAAAATTTTTGATTTTTTTAATATGAATAAATAGAGAAATGTAGTTAAAAATCAAGTTAATATGATTCTTGTTACTCCCTTTGTCACAATTTTATCGAATTTATTCTGGCTTTGTACCTTGCATGCGCTCTGTATATGCACATAGTAAGACCGTCAACAGTTTGTAGTTTATAATTTTTGCCGCAAATAATGTTATTTTCTCAAAGTTGACTGTGTGTAGCGGTATTAATAACACGGCTGACAATGCCATTATGTAGGAATACATGGTAGGATGCTTTTAACTTATTAGCAAGCATTACCTTAATCAGTGAGCGCTAATGATAACATATCTTCTTAATTACCTCCCTCAGTCATGTCGCCAGCTGTACACACACAATACAACACAAATTACAACGAGAATTACAACACAATGGGCACATCACATATAAATTTATCGCTATTGATTATGCAATTACTGGTATCCGTGGAACTTGGCTCCCATTTCGAAAATTTATTTGTTTATTTCGAGGTGTCGATGTCTTTGATGAATATTCCATATTATCAATATGTGCTATGGGTATAATATGGTTAATTGACAAAATCATTTCACATACGTATGAGTTTCTCGAAAAATGTTAATCTTTGAAGAAAAAGTTTCAAGCTAAAAAGTTGCCTCAATTTTTTATCTTTATTTCTTCTTAATGGTATATATTTAGAAGTAGTTCAAAGTTCAAATTGGTGGAAGATGGACTTCTATCGTTCGTGTAGGAAAAAGTGGCGATTATCATGAGGATATGAATGCGAATATTTTCGAGGAATGTGAAAAAGCTTTATTTTGGTCAACTGCATGGCAAAATCATAAAATGTTAACGAATCGCAGTTTTCAGTCAAGAATTCAACTCAATTGCATGTTTATTCTGATATTTTAAAAATATCGTTGTGTAACTCGAGCGCAAAGTGTCATTGTCACTCTCGAGCGTCTAACGCGCTCCGATCTGCATCAACTTACTTCTTCGACAAAAGTGAGTCCCTTTGCGCTCTTAAGGCGAATTTAGATTATGCACTTTAAATGTACACTGCGGATGATTCATCGTTACTGATGGTAAATAGCGAGACATTCAATTTACAGCTATATAACTTTCAGTTCATTACAATATAGCGACAAGTGAATTAGTGTGTGCTGTTTTTCAGGAGATAACTGTTAGCATTGTAGAGGAAGTCAGAAAGATAGTCGAAAAAAGGAAAAATCACCGTCCACGTCGTTGGTGGGTAAGGCCATCGATTCAACGAAGAAATTTATTTGGAGCATCAAGTCAATTATTAGTTGAATTAGCAGAACAAGATCCTGATACTTATCAAAAACATTTAAGAATGAGTAAACGATTTTCTTATTTTTGCCAGATCAGCACTAATCGTTCTAATTTTTGCCTTGATATTGTGCACTGTTAGTTCTGACAGCTGCAAACATTGCAGTAGGCTTTTTCACGTAGATTTTATGGTAGGTATCAATAATCCTATTATCCCATAGGCATGGATAATTTTTGCAGATTTCTAAAAATAATATCGTTTTTTCGCCGTTCAACCGAAACCCTTTGTGATAACTTAACAAACATACAATAAATATTTAAACACCGTCAAATAACTATTCACTGTTCACCAAATCACCTTCAGACTATTGAAAACAGATGAATTCATCAAATTGTTTCATCGAAAGTAGGAATCGGTTTTACATTGTTCACTGCTCACTATTATGTTCATCCTGGATGAAATGCCAGTGAACGTACAATTTCACTATTCATTACTGATGAATCATCCGCAGTGTACTTTAAAAGTGCATAATTTAAATTCGCCTTTTTAATATATAAAAAGCTATTGTAAGGCAAACACTATAATACCTGGATTAAAAAATTAACGAATCTTCTTGTGGTCCCATTGCTTTCATGGACACACCGTGTGCGTATTGTTTCAACTTTAAGAGATCGCCATGTACGCGATTGACATAACGAAGTTGTCGACGTTTGACTTTTAACTATAGCTGAGCGTGTTGCGGTGACGTTCACCTTTAGATTTTTAAGGTTGCTGGTAAGGTAAAAGTTGATGATAATTTCTTCCAGCCATTCGTTGCGACCTTATGCGTCTTCGGTAACATTTAATTTTAGTTTATGTATAGAATCTCGTCACATAATAAACGCATACATCTGTAATGGGAAAAATTTATAATCTGGCCGGCAAGGTCACTATCTACTAGATTAAATGGCAATTAGTGGTTTATTGTTTTTATGATGGTGTTTGTTCATGTGTGAGTGGTATTTAAAATGTTCACTGTAAATAATTCTAAATAATGACTACATTATTATATTCTTCGCAAATACAAAACGAAGAGTATATTGCATTTGATCGGCAGATTTCTAACACCGGTAAAATCGCTGGTAGAGAAACAAATTTCATATTACTGTGTTGGCGATCGAATTCTAAACAAGTATCAAAATGTCTGTCTGTCTGTCTGTCCGACCGTCACGTCTTTTGTAAGCACGATAATTAAAAAAAAACAACTTCGACTGTAATGAAATTTGGGCAGTAAATTAGTTGAAGAGAGCTATTGATATTGAACGAAATCTATTGGTAAATAAAAAAATCGGTGAAGGTATTTACACAGAACTTCCCTCTTTATTTATAGGGTACAGTCATTCTAAAAAAATATTAATTTAGAACCGTCATATGAGAATAATAATGTAGTTATCACTATTATTACAAAGAAAACCCAATAACTTTTTTCAAAAAAATATACAGAGAGGTCATCCGATAACAAAAAATAAATATTAAATAAAAGGTGCCCAATATGGAAGGTTTGCGTAAATACCTTTACGGGTTTCCACTACAGATGAATTATTTGTTATGATGACCACCCTGTAGATTTTACAATAAAACTACAGTAGGCGTCTTCCTTCCCAACTGTGTTAACTATATGCCGAATATCATTGCCATCCGTCACATGTTTACTTCCACATACACGTAATGGAGCATAGTATAGAAAAAAATTTTTTTTCATTATTTCATCTTTTCAAACGGGCCACCCTGTATATTTTCCACTGAAAATCTACCCATTTCTTCGCTGACAGTAGCGTCAACTAGCTACCAAATTTGACTGTTCTCCGTCAAGTAATTTTTTAGTTACAGCGCCAACAGATGAACACGAGACAGACAGACAGAGTTTCACGAATAAAATAGGTACTTCCCTTCGGTACGCGAGGCAGAAAATTAAAAAAAAAAATCAATTTTTTAAATGTTCTGTAATTAAACAAAAAATGTCTAAAACGAAAACAATTCCACACCTCTGGGGGAGGGTTGTTTAAAAAGGGTTGCAAAAAAAAAAATACAAAAATTTAAAGAGAATTTTAAAATTTAGATACGAATAAATATTGTTACGTTGCAAAATCGGCTAAATGTCCCTAATGTTTACAAACTTAAAAGTAAAATATCTGTCACAAATGCGATAAGATTGTGAACCGGACTGGGCGGTTTAAATAAAAACTAATATTATTTACGACAACATTACGAAGAATATCCCATAGAATGTGCAGCAATTATATGAAAAGTTGTCAGCGAAGAATATAATGTTTAGCTTGTTTTTATAAATAAATTATGAATTTATGAACTTTCTAACGGTGTCACTTGTCTTTTCATTTAGAGAAAACTTCACCCTTCTAGGTGACGATTAACTAACAAGATTGGCGGTGAAATGTAGCCATTAAAATAATAAAACTGACGCGTCTTAAGATTTCTAACATATTTTTATTAGCTTGACCTGAGACACTGTAGGCAAATCTTACAACTTACTTTTTACCCACTTTCAGATGTCGTATTAACTTGAAATTTGATACATGTTTTGTTTATTTGATGTGTATCTGGTTCACATGACAATTAAATTTGACATTTTTATAGAAAAATCCAAGATGACGTTACAAAGATGGCGGACAGTCATTCTACTAAAATTTAGTACGAGGATTATTGAGGTCGCAGAGTATAAATAAAAAATTCAAAATGGTGGCGTCAATATGGAGGATGGGCTTTATCATTTGTCGTTTGATTCGACTGAAAATCGTTAACTGGGGTTTTTCAAGGTCGCAGATTATGAATATTTAGTCGAAATTCAAGAATTCAAAATGGCAGCTTCAGGATGACGAATATGTTTTGTCATCTACAGGGAAAAATTATTAACAAACACACTGTTCTAATTGGAACAAAAGTAAAAAGAAATAATAAATAAATTTAAAAAATTGAAAACACGCTTTTAAAAATAAACCGAATCTGCTAAGAAATGCACTAAAAAGAAAAAAATAACGTTAATAATGATAAATTTTTTTAACAAATTACAAAGATCGCTTTTTGTTGACCCGAATGAATTTTTTTTTTTACAAATTACAAAGATCGCTTTTTCTTGACCCGAATGAAATTTTTTTAGTTATTCTTGATAATTTTGAACCAAACGTCTATTTAACAACTATTAAAAATCTAAGCTTTAGAATGAAAAGATCTGCACTTACTTTTCAGGATTTTGTTATGATGTTCAAGGATTGTAGAGCAATTGTTGTGAACAGAAAAAAATCGATACATCAAGAAATTCTGCGTGAAGTGGAACGCCATAATAGGAAAACGAAGTTCATATGGAATTAATAATTACGCGTGCAGTTTATTAATCAAATAAAGCTAGTGTATTGTAAGTGCCTATACCTATGCTAAGACGACCGCGCACCATTGGTTAGTGTGGTAACGCAAATATCTGTTAATATAATACATCAGCATCACATCCATCCAGTGAAAAGCAAAGGACTGGTCTCCAATGAGTGGAAGTAGTAACATAAGCAAAGCAAAGGACGAAAAGATAAGTTTTATTTTTATTTATTTTTAAGTTCTATTTAGTGGTTTATTAATCCTTGCCACAGAACAGTTTATTACATAACAGAGGAAAATTAAGGGGTAAAAATAAAAAGGTATTAAATCTAGGTAACGAAACAGAAAATACCCGGAATTGGAAAGCGGCAGTTGAAAGTAATTACTGTAGTAACAAACTAATATACAAGCGTGCAGTATATTCTCTCCGGCCTCTTTCTCATAATCAACCTGCTATAAAAAGCTTTTTTATCGCAAGGTAGGGCACTTCCACCGTAAATGGATATTTACCTGAGGAACGGTTAATAAAAAAAGCTCCCTGCGGCGAGCGAATGCATGTATGTCTTGGCAGACAAACAAAGTCAACGCAAGCGGGCAGAAGGAGGTGCACACTGCTAGATTCAGACCCGGAAGACTTGGAGGAAGAATAAATAAGGATATGCTGATAGATGGAAACTTAAAAGAAGCATGGAAACTAAGAAGAAGCATCTTGCAAAAGTCTACACTTCCCATCCGATGATGAGAGATAGACATTTTTTCATACGAATGCGAGGTTTTCGCCTTGTCTAGATAGGTTTAGTACTTGGAGCTGATTTTTTTTTTGTAGACCTGTGTAATGAAGGAGAACATTCTTTGGGTATTTTGCAGATAACTTTCATACACAACGCAGTATTTAATATGAGAAACAACAAATTACTTATTCATTATTCCTGATCATGCTAGTATATTACTAAAGTCAAACAATGATATCATTCTGAAATTATAATAAATACATAATACATTTATATCTGAAAGACAAACATCTCCTTGTACGGCCAGCAGTCTAGGTGCCAGCACTCCATCGGCGAAGTTAAGCAACGTCGGTCGGGTCCGGCACACGGATGGGTGACTCGTTGTAAACCTTAGTCCATATGCTGAGCTGTAAAGGCCTGACTGGACTGAGGCGGCTTGGTGAGAAAACGACAAAGGCTGATAACTGTATCGGGACCCCTTATCAATAGAGTCGAAGTAATAGGAAGGACCATGTCTGAATAAGGAGGTGGTACAAAGTAGTAATTACAATAGACCTTCTAGGTCGCTGTAGGCAAGGCCAATGCCAGCTCCTTCAAAGTAAAATCTAAAATCTAATAATCTGAAAGTCAACACTGACAGACCTGCCCCTTACGACAGTCCCTCTGCGAGTCTCAAACAGCTCTAACTAGAGAACACTTGATTGTGTGTCAAACCACATCATAAACAAACATTCGTTTTCTTGGAAAGTTTGGAATTATTAAAAAATAAAAATGAAACAGTAAAACTAGACTCACCTATGCATATACAATAAAGTACTAGTTTTTTACTGTAATGCAGTTCAGTGAAAAAGTCCAAAGGTTATCCAGTTAAAGTTATTTAAGACTCTCAGAGGGACCGTCGGAAGGGGCACACCTCTCACTCAGTGCAGTATATCATATTACAAATGTATTATTGCTAATATCGTTTTGGACAAACTGTAAAGAAATTTATGACAGATTAGAAACAGCCAATAATTTTAATGAATACTTCACAGAGATCGGAGGTACTTTAGCAAGAAAAATACAAACTATAAATAGTAACGGAGATTCGGTGTGAAATAACAAATATGTTTCACATAAATTAATATCTTTAATGCAACACATCGCGCATCGTGAAGAAATACACAACATTGTAATTAATTTAAAAAATGGGAAAGCACCAGGCCTGGATCAAGTTAGTAATGAAATTAAAAAAAAAATGTGTTATTTACATCACAGCACCTCTTACATATATAATAAATCAATGTATTCAAACGGGACAGGTACCATCCCACTTCAAAACAGCGGTCATTAAACTTATTTTCAATAATGGCAATAAAATAAAAATGTCGAACTATAGACCCATATCGCTGGTTTCTGCGTTAGCTAAAATATTTGAAAAGGTAATAAAGAAGCAGTTATGTAATTACATGAATACAAATAAATTACTACATGACGTGCAATTCGGATTTTGTGAAAATAAGTCGACACAAGATGCCATAACTACACTGACTTCCAACTTATATAATGCACTTGACCGAAGTAAACCAGCCATATGCGTTTTCGTTGATCTAGCTAAGGTTTTTGACATGGTAAGTCATAAAATTTTATTAGAAAAGCTGGAAAAACTTGGAATTCGTGGAAATACCTTCAACCTGTTAGTTATTTAATAAATACGAAACAAAAGGTTATAATAAATAAAACACACACTGGAACAAATTATTATGGCATATTGTTGTACAATGTTCTACCAATGCAGGTGAAGCAACTTAGCTTGAACAAGTTCAAAATCTCCGTAAAGAAATTTTTGCTCAGAAATGCATTTTATTCAGTTGAGGAATTCATGGAGGCCGATTTTAATAACTGGTAATTGCTAACGTGATTGTTGGTATTTGTCAATACTTATTTGTTATTCGTTAAAATTTTAGAAACTGCGTCCTCAAATTTTATTTTAATCTTTGTATTGCTTCAACTTGGTTTTGTCTTGTCTATTTTACATTTAATAACTTATTTATCTAGTCTAGCTATTTTACTTTCCTTAACAATAATCTGACTTGTGTAAATACTTTGTGTATAACATACCAATAAAGTTTATAATTGATGATGTGACTAGTGAGGAAAGAATCGTATCCTGTGGTATACCACAGGGTACGGTTCTAGGACCTGTTCTGTTTACAATATATATTAATGGCTTACTTACTTTATCTACAAAAGGAAATATTATCTCTTATGCTGATGATACTGCAATATTTTTCGACCACAACTGGTTGGATTTACGTGATTCTGTATCGATGAAGTTGGAAAAAATCAAAATGTGGTTTGATCAAAATTTATGAACATTGAACTGGGATAAAACCAAATACTTGGCTTTTACATCATATAAAAAACACTTACCAGATTTTAGCACAACACCCATAGATGATCGAGAAATCTCTTTTGTTACAACTATTAAATACTTTGGGATTGACAGTCATCTAAGGTGGGATGCTCAAGTCGGTAGTGTTATAAATAAACTTAGATATTTAATATACAAATTTAAAATTTTAAAGAACTCGTTGAGCACAAAACAACTAAAAATAATTTATTATGCTCTTGTAGAGACGATACTGCAGTATGGTATAATAGCATGGGATGGAGTAAAAAAAAAGTATCTAACGCCACTAGAACTAGTACAAAAATAATAATAAAGATAATGTTAAATAAATGTAACAGATATTATACAGACGATTTAAACCGCGAATCAGAAATATTAGACCCTAGGCAAGTATACACTAAAATAATATTAATATATCTTTATACGAATAAAACATACCTGCAAACTATAGACCATATTTATGGTACTCGACAAAGAGAACGGGAGCTTGTCAAAAAAGGTGCAGCAAAAAAGGGCATAGATACACGACACGTTGTCTATTTGGGTCAAGGGTTGTATAATCACTTGCCAGAGGACACTAGGTGCAGTAATACTGTGCATATTTTTAAAAGAAGTGTAAATAAATGGTTGAGAGAAAAAGAAAGATATTACATAAGATCACTAATAGATTTAATAGTTTAAATATTGTTATTTTCTATTATATTCAATTAAGAATGATTTGATTTTTTCTGTTGATTTATTATTATTTTTTAAGGTTGCTGTTTGATGTTAAATCAATTTAAAGAAAACAAAATAAAATAAAAACAATAAAAACGAAAACCATCCATACACAAATTTTTAAAACTTAATATGGATGTAAAATCTATATCTATTTTATAATTGAGTATACTCTATAATTATTATTTATTGTATTTTTTTTATAAATTATAAATAAATATATTATTATTATCATTATTAAAATTATTTCGGAATGATGTCAATGTTTGACTGTAGTAGTATACTAGCATGCTCAGAAGCAGATCATCAGTATACATAATGAATAAGCAATTTGTTGTTAATTTTCTGCAAAATAAGTAAATAATGTTTATTTTCAATGAAGTCTGTGCAGAAATAAAGGATATTACAATAAACTCTATAATTAAGTTACAGAATTTACATTATTTAGATTTTCTACATTATATTATTTTGCGTATTCTCCATGAGTTGTACTTTTTATGATCCGTCGCAAATAATCACCGCTAAGATCAAAGATATTATTAAACTGCACTTCGTTGATACTAGTTTTCTGCAAGCAGGATAAAGACAATGAACAAATAATCCAAATGAGAACTAGCACTTATCTCAACTTCAGGAAATATTCAAATAAGCTGTGCACAAGCCGAGCATTAAGAATTACTTGAAAATGTTCCCTGCAATGCACTCTAGTTTGTTGCCTTTTGGAAACTTAATATCTGCAACTTGTTAATTATTTCGAATAAAATGTCTATATTTACGCTCTAGGGACTTTGTACTTGTAAATAATTAGCAAGCTGCAGTTATTTAGTTTTCAGCGGGCAGTTTTCGCGCATCAAGAAACATAATTGATGATAATTTTTAATGTTGTTCAAGCTAAATAAAACAAAAATGCTTCAATAACATACTATACCAGATAAGCTAAAAACTTTTCACTTTATGAATATGAAGCTAAAGTTTAGAAGTGGACAATGTGAAACAAGAAACCGCATTGCACGGAGGAAAAAAAAATGCAATAAAAATGGTATTATTTAACGAGCGGTAATGTAGGTAATAACTCACGCTAACGAAGTTTGCAGCGCGAGCCGTAGACGAGTGCTGTAAATCATCAAGTGTATTATTACCATTATCGCAAGTGGAATACTATACTGCATCTATACGATTATAACCAGAGATCGGGAAGTTTATCTGGGTGCCAGAGATGGCTCTCATATATACCTAATATTATATTACAATTTACTGAAACAATCAGAAAAAAAAAGTGGTGAAATATTTATTATGGCCAGCTACATTGTATTTTTGGTAATAAATTTAACTTAAAAAGGGTAATAGTTCTTACAAAAACAAGTAAAACATCTAGTAAGTAAAAAGACAATTGGAAATCTACTACATTTGTGAAACGTACTGACAATTACCTAAAAACATAGTTGATTTTTTTATATTTGCAGTGTTAAAGGTATTCGACCCCGATCGATTGTCAACAATAAATTACAGTTTACGGAGGTACTTTTATGTTTTTTACGGCTTTATCTCCTTTAATTATATGACGCTGCCGAAATTGTGAATCATTTCAAAATCGCTTTTTACCTACATTGTGGCAATTATTGGCATTTACGTCAACATTTAATAAAGGGAAAGGGTAGACCATCCCAGATCGCAGTTTTGCAAACCGTAGTAGAAATCTAGCCATATGTACGTACGTATGCAGCTACAAACTTGGTGTGAAATTATACAGAGTCGGCGGTATACAAAAATGTTTAGTGCTTCTCCGGTTGTAACAGACTTGTGATTGCGCGATTTCCCAGAACTTCAGTTTGACGGAACAGATCTTTATTGTAGTAGTTGCAACAAAACAATTTCTTGGACATCTAAAACAATTGTTAATAGACATATTTCCTCACAAAAGCATATTAGTGCTAGTGGCTCTACTGATAGTTACAGTCAACGCAGTTTTAATTTAGATTTAGTGGAAGTGATGGTGGGATGTAACATACCGTGGTCAAAACTAGATAATCCACATCTTAGACAATTTTTGGTAAACTGTATTAGTGGCAAATATAACACCGTTCAGGTGCGTCAGAAACAATACTCAGAAGAAAATATTTATCAACGGAGTATGATAATGTTAGGCAAAAAATTTCTTCTGAGCTTACTGGGAAATACATCGGGGTTAGTGTGGGCGAAACCATCAATGCTTGTGGTGAGAAGGTAGCCAATTTTTTTATTGGGTGCGTTAGAGGAAAATTGTTCAGTGTGTGGACTCTTGATCGCATCTAGAGTAGTAGAAACGACAAATTGTCGCATTATAGTGAAGGCAGTGAATTCAAGTCTACAAAAATCATGGGATGAAAAACATGTAGAAAATAAGGACAAGGTCTTATTATTTCTTACTGATGGAGTAAATTATATAAAAGCTGCAGGACGAATTATGAAGGAAACGTATCGCAATATGCTGTATGTAACATGTCTAGCACATGGACTACATAAAATTGCTGAAACTATTAGAGGGTGCTGCGCTAATGTTAATAACTTAGTATCTAGTGTAAAGAAAGTTTTCCTGAAAGCACCACATCGTGTACGGTTATTTAAAGAAATACTTGTAAATACACCATTACCTCCAACGCCCAGTATAACATGGTGGGGAACTTGGCTAGAGGCGGCATCATATTATTGTTGCCATTTTGAAAACAGACGTGTAACAGACCTTTTAAACGGTAAAGAAGTAGACTTTTCTACACCAGGCGTCAATACGACAACTTTCGGTCTTGTGAGGAATCTGAAGATGCTAAGATAGGTCGATCAGCTTTTGAGAATAAATATTATTTATCCAAATGCACATTTTGACATCTATGGCAAAACAATTTAAAAGAAAGAATTTTTCGTTCCACCCTAACGTATATTTCTTCATAAATTGGTAGTGCCTGATGAAGTAATTTGTATGTATGTGTTGTATTGTATATTTGCACCTGTGTAATGTAGCATGTCAGTTGGAATAACTGGTTTTTATGATCAGAAATTTTAGGGAGGCCTCCTTAACAGAGTTCTGGATCATCTGTTTCCTACACAGTTTATGCAGCTTTGAGCGATGACTAGGGAAAACACGACGGCAAATTTTTCAATAATAAACAATTAAATTTCTAGTTTCATGGCAAGTTTTACACTAACAATTGGTAAACATTTGTCACTTGAATAAATTTTTGAAAAATTTATAATTTCTAAATAAGTGTAGAAAATGAAATACGATTACTAAACTATGTAAGATTACATAAAGGACCAAAAGTGAGCAAGCTACTTAAATTAAATTAGCGTGTTATACATATATTAACTAAACTAATTATATCTGTAAATATAAACACTTAAGTATCATTGTATGTATAATTAATGTTAGCTTGCGGCAGAACCTAAAATAAAAAGTCAATGACAAGTCAAGGCTCATTTACGAACTGATTGCGGACACAGATCTTGCTTCAGATTAAAATTCAAACAGAAGATTCCTTAACGTTAAAACTGAAATGTAAAAAAAGCGGACGACGAAAAACGCTTTTATTAATTACGTCAGACCACAGTACGTTTTTTATACTCGACAAACTAACCAGTTTTGATTGTTTCTTAATCGACATTAAAAATCCACTTTAAAAGTTCCACCGGTATTTGACGTTGCTGTTAGATTTACTAAAATTAAAATAAATAAATAAATGTTTTTTATTGGAGAGATCCAAAGGGCTATCGATCGAAGTCCTTCTGCCCTACTAAAATTATTAAATTAAATTAAAAAAAATTACTATAAAGCTAGAAACCATTTTTGCCATGTCTGTCTTCGCATCACGAGAAGAACTTTATAAAGAAAGATAACTGCACAATATACACAAGAGGTTCAGTTAAAGCAGAACGGGAAATTATTTCAATCTTCTCCCAGTCCCACTCACACCGGAGTCCCTCAGGGCAGTGTGCTGGGTCCTCTTTTATATATTATGTTTATGAATGATATTGTTAAAGCTGATATGATTCAGGAAATACATTACAATATCTGCAGATGATACCACATCGTCTGTTTCAGGTAAAAATTTTCATGATATTAGAGATCAAGTAAATTCAGCTATATTCTCGATTCAAATCTATTGCATTGACAACGAACTTGCGCTTAATAACTTAAAAACCTGTTATTCTCACCAAAAAACTTTAATGACAGTTTGCTCGTCAGAATTGATGGACAAAGTATAAAACAAAGTAATTATGTCATATTTTTAGGGCTTAACATCGACTCCCATCTATCTTGGGGATATCATATTGACTTTTTAATAACCAAAATTAAAGTCGCATGTTTCACCATATATCAGTTAAGAAGTCATGTTAGTTTAGATGTTCTTAAAATGTATTGTTTTAGATACATTCAATCGAGACTAAATCATTGTATAATGTGTTGGGGAAATTAATGAACTGTTCACTCTGCAAAAAAAGAATAATACGTACAATGTTATACAAAGACTCGCGACACTCCTGCAGGAACTTATTCTCACAGGTAGGCATTCTAACAATTTCTTGTTTATATATACTAAAGTGTGTCTGTTATTTAAAGTGCAATCTACATAAGTTCGTGACCAATAGAAATGAATCTCATAATTGTTTCTTAAGACCAACGTACAATGTCGATGTACCTCAACATAGACTATCATTAATGGCTAAAGGGCCCATGATCACGTCAATTAAATTATTCAGTAAACTACCACCATATCTCAAATTACTGAATGATAATAAAATTTTCAAATATAAAGTAAAAATTATGATGTTATAATATAACTTTAACTCTGTTGCGGAATTCTTGGAATGTTCTAATATGGAAGAATAAATGACAAACATATTAATTTATATAATTTATATATTTTATCTTATTGTTTTAATATGTCTGTCTGTATTTCACCCATATATATTATGTATTATTGTCTTAGTTTAAGATTGTTTTATGATTGTTTGATTACTTGTACTTTCGGTTTGTATCTTGTCAGTAGTATCCGTCATCTTACTTTATTTTATTTTATTAAATGATTATATTATTTGACTATATTCTATACTTACTTTGTAAGTTTAATGAAAATAAAGAATTATTATTATTATTATTTAGCATTATGAGAAATAGAAAATGTAAACAGCCCTAAGCATAATTGCAATAAAACATATCGTCAGTGACCTGACAATACCTCCTAACTGATATTCGATTCAAAGGTGTGGACCCCTCACTTTCACTACGAATATCTCAGAAACGGTAGATCCGAAAAAATTGAAAATATTATTGTTCATTATGTCTCTATTTTAAATCATTCACTGAAATTTGAATAATTACATTGGACGGTTTTGAAGTTCTGCTAAGTTATATTAAAAAAGTTCCTACTATTTAAGGAAATTTTGACCATACCAATTTTAAGTCTATTATATCTTGGAAAGTATGCCTACTATATAAATAATATTTTACATACCGATAAAGCGCTGCATTTTTTGTACGAGGAAATTTTTTCATCATTTTTCATTATAATATTTTGCAGTTATTCTCAAAAACGTGACCTCATGCTTATTCGGTTATTATACTCTTCGCAAATACAAAACGGAGAGTATATTGCAGGCGATCGGCACATTTGCTGGTAGAAAAATTCATATCACTGTGTTTGTGATCGAATTCTGAAGAATTTTCAAGAAATCCGCCCGTTTGTCTGTCTGTCCGTCCGTCAAGATAACTTAAGAACAAAAAGTTCGATCGTATTGAGATATGGACAGTAAGTTAGTGTTAGCTAGAGGAAGAATTGTATTGTTTTTGAACAAAATAGATGAGTAAATAAAAAAAATATTAATCATGTTTTTTGATGTTTTGTAATTAAACAAAAAATGTCTAAAACTAATATTATTTACAAAAAAAAGATTGAAACAGTATCCCATAGAATGTGCAACAATTATATAACTAGTTTATCAATGTATTTAAAAAAATTTCGATGAATTAGTTAACTATATAAAATATAGCATTTTCAGAAAAAAGAATTGGTATATATCAAACAATAATTTAGTTATCAAGCGCAATAGATAATATTATAGCAAGCTCGTTCAATGTTCTTAGGCTCCTTTGGCGACGTTGACCACGTCTCCTCCAACAGGAGGAGATCTCAACAAGGATCAGAAAGACCTCTACCCCAGTATTGCGCGACGTGTCAAATAGTAAGATCTTCTACACTTCTTGCGCGCACAGTTGACCTGGCAGTTGTTGCAGACTCCAATTATGGTCCTTCTTAATACAATCGATCAGGAAACAGGATTCCTTCTTTTTATTATGTACGACGATGTCCGGTCCATTCGCACCAATTTCCCTGTCAGATATAATAGATACGTTCCACATAAGTGTGGCATTGGTGTTAACAACTATACTCATTATATTCTTGTGGTACTAGTATATCGCATTTGCTTATACCTGATCTAGTAGAGATAGATTGTAGATTGTTTAAGGGGTCTCTCGGCTCTGATCAGTCCTCCGTCACATCGACCTAAAAGATCTTTTGTGAATTACCCTACAATTAGTTGTTGCCCAGGACTCCAAAGCCTTTTGCAAAGTTTTTGATTTTCCAGGGGCTAGTTTCCCTATGTCTACAGGTGTTAATTCCACCTTTCCTAGGTACTTAGCCTAGTGCGAACGAGCATCTTGCATTCGCAAAGAATATGTTCCGCAATTTCTATTGCGGTATCGCAGTATCTGCACATATCATCATCTGCCTTGCCCATATTCTCAAGATGACATCTTAGGGGGTAATGGCCTGTTAAAACACCTGTCATCAACCTAAATCGGACTTTTCGAGTTCGAGAAGCCTTGTGTTGAATAAGTTATGAAATTCTTCACTTGTCCTTGGCCAGGAGTATTCCTCCAGTAGAACTTTTAGATATGCCACAAAATGGTTCGAGCTCAAAAAACTTGCAAGGACATCCGCTTACTCATTTCCTTCTATTCTCTCATGCCCCGGCACTCGCATCGAGGTAACCTTGTTGTATTTTACCAGTTGCTTCAGGGATTGTTGGCAGGCAATTTTAAACTCAGAGGTATAGAACCTGAAAGCTTTTAACGCTGCCTGGCTATCTGTAGGTCTAGCATTGCCTCCATAGCTGCTGTGGGACAGGAGCCCATTGATTCTGCAATCCCTAAGCAGGCGTTGCAGCTTCTGCAACTTCCTTGTGTTAGTTTTTCTTCAGTTTTTGGCCATCACATACATAATGCATAGGTTACCATGGGTCTCACAACCGAAAGATAAGGCCAGCGGTTTTAGACACCAAACAGCCTGCGGCACGTCCAAATAGCCGCAGTGGCTTTGAGAAGTGTTTTTACTAAATGTGAATTCCAGGTAAGTTTTTGATCCAGAGTTACTCCTAGATATTTAACTTCACTGGAAAAATTCAGCACTGTTCCATTATTTAACATAGGAGCTCTTTGACTTAGTTTTTTCCTTTTGTTGAAAATGAACAATAACTGTTTTGCTTAGATTGACACTGAGGCCCTCTTGCGAGCACCATTTGAATATTATGTGTAAGGCGATATGCATGACATTAGAGATCATAACCTCATGGCTACCTCTCACAGTAATAACCAGATCATCAGCATGATCCTGAACGTTGAAACCAGAATTACTCAGCCTATCGAGAAAGTCATCCACCACCACAGCAAAGGCTATAGACTCCACCCTGTGGACAACCCTTGACTGTAATTACAGTGGCGGAATCCCCCTCATATCTGTAATTATTCGGCTTAGCATGGATTGTATCCATTTGATAGTTGGAGACTGCATTCCCCATTTCTCTGCGACTCTTTGTGTAGATTCATAATAGGTGTTATCAAATGCATCCCCTATATCTATAAATGCACACATGGCCACTTCTTTTCTGCAAATGCCTTTTTAATGCTTTAACCGGGCTGTCTAGAGCATTTAGTGTCGATATGCCAGAATGATAGGCAAATGTTTTGAATGAAGCGGAGCCCGTGTAAGGGCTTCACTTCACATGCTCATCTATTATAGTTTCCATTTTTTTCAGGAGAAAAGAGATTAAACTAATGGAGCGATATGATTTAGGTTCCTTCGATGGACGCCTACCTATTCAGTAGAGATAAGATTACTCTGTTGTATCGGTAAATGCATTCCGATGGTGCCACAGTAGTACATCCCGCCACCAAGTGAATGGCAAGTTTCTCTGTGAGGCCATACATCCTGCACTTGCTGTCAACAGGCTGTTTCGGGATCATCCTCTAGTGGTGGCTGGTATTTAGCACTTAGTCCTACGCTGCAATTAATAAAATTTCCATTTTCTTCATCAAATTCGAGTCACTCAACCACTTTATAAACACCTCCTTGTCCACTGCTCGTCGGTCAATGTCGCGGAATAATTGTCCATACATCGGATTTGTGCTGAGTACTTCTATTTTTTTCTTTACAATATTGCATTTCATTTTCTTCATTGCGTCCTTGTCAGTAGTTTTCGTTTCCAGAAATTCTACTACTAATAAATCACAAACGGAGGAAACCCGATTAATTACGTACAAGAACTAATAGTAGATAATCTGTAAATATGTATACAACATGCAATATGGCAGATCATTTCATATATATATCGAGCAAATATTTACCTACCTATTTACAACATAACAACGGCACAATTTTCATGCAACTACCCGTAATTGATTGAAATCGACTTATTGGTCTATCTGCGTAGGTGTTTAAAATTCGAATAATGTTATTCCTGAACGAACGGAAACTATATTACAGCACGATGAATTGTGTATTACCATATAAATTAAAAATCGGATGTTTTAAACAGTTTAATTCTTGAAACTTGTATCCTGCTTATAGCCGCCCTCTTGCTTCGCCACCGTCACCATAATTAACCGTAGTAACCTCCCCCCCTCGCTTACGCCGTCTAAATATTGTTTTGTTTGATTGAATGCAAATACGTTAGGGTAGTAGAATGGTAGATAGTAGGATTTTGTTTATAATAAATATGTATATTATTTAAAATGTGCCTTTTACTGTTTGTGTGTGAAGTCTAATATCCCTAGACCCCTGGACATACCGTGTCTCCTCTGACGCTATCCCAGCCCTACCGAAACAGGCTGTGTTAAGAGGCTAGTGTGAGTGGCGCCCGAGCTTACCGTAACCACACAGAGCTCAAGTGCCAAAGTGACGCCCCTTCACTCAACCGACGAGTGAACGAAGCGTCACATACATTTCAATGACTAAATCCTTGCAGAGATTTACACAATCGAAAAATGTATGTATCATAAGAAAGTACGCTTATAATTGATTATATAGGGACCTTTCTAGTAGGCAGTTTTGCACATCCCACTGGGTGCATAAAAGCAGTCCTACGCATTGCTGCTGGCAGGGGGGAGGGGGGGTTATCCTTATTAACTTATGTACCAAATTTTTTTAACAGCTCAAAAATTGATAGGTGTAATTTTTGTTTTGTAGGTTACTTTATTTTACTTGATTCGAAGGCGCTGAGTTCAAATCTGTGGGTAGTTTTGCTCTGTAAGCTCCTAGATTTTGTGGAACTCGACATTTTCATTTTTTCGAAATTTGAGGTGACATGATGTCAAAAAAATCAGTTGCATAAAATAAAATACATTTTAAAAAGCGTCATAAAATTGACCTTAGTTCAAGATGCTACACATAAATAATAATTATTTATTTATTAAAATTCAGTCCTAACTTAGTTACAGTTACTATATATTTTTATTCTGTGAAATTAAGAACAAATCTGAACTACCAATTTGGCTTTCCAGGAGCCTGGCTTCCTGAGACGGTCGCCCCAACGCCACCTGGTTATCCAAGACACAAAGAGTATAAAATGACTTCATGTACAAAAAATACCTATCTCAGAATGTTTAAAATTATAAAAGTCACAACAACAACGACGAAAAATATTTCAAGGTTTAAACGAGTGGAAGAACTGAGTGACAAAATTTAATTTACTGCCTGATATACAATCAGGGTTTCGCCCATTACACAGTTGTGAAACGGCTCTTTTGAACATTACGGACGATATATTGAGAGGGGCAGATGAGAAAAAAGCTACGGTATTGGTTCTCATTGATTTTTCAAAGGCATTTGACACTATAAATCATGAAATACTCTTAGCTGCACTAAAATTTATTGGTTTAAGTAATGAAACGGTTAACTTTTTTCGTAGCTATTTGACAGGTAGAACACAAAGAGTAAAAATTGAGGAGAATGTCTCTGCCCCTCTTAATGTATTGTGTGGTGTCCCGCAGGGATCAATATTGGGCCCCTTATTGTATACACTGTACACATCGGAGTTTCAGAAAGCTGTTACGCACTGTCAAATGCATTTATATGCGGATGACACACAACTGTACCTCTCTTTCGATCCAAGTGAGTATGTAGATGCAATGAATAAAATTAACCAAGACATCGGCTCGTTACTGGAAAAATCTAAATCTCACTCACTAAATATTAACGCCAACAAAACATCGGTTCTTGTATTCGGACAACCAAGTGTTAGATCCCAGTTAACGGGAAAAATTCAAATAAACGTGGAAGGACATAATATAAGCCCCACTGAAAAGGCAAAGAATTTAGGGTTAATCTTTGACAGCTCACTAAGATTTAAACCTCATATAAATAATTGTATCCGATTAGCCTACATGAACCTTAAAATGATTTACAGTAATAGACATTGTCTTAATCAAAAAGTAAAAACAATTTTATGTGAATCATTAGTGTTATCCAGATTCAATTTTGCCGATACAGTGTATGGTCCATGTATAGATGCGGAAGATGATCGCAGAATTCAAGTCATACAGAATTCTTGTTTAAGGCTAATTTTTGGAATACAGCGTAGACAGAATATTTCACATAAACTGCCCGAGATAGGGTGGCTTAACATGTCTGGACGACGCCTGCTTCATTCAGCTTGCTTATTTCATAAAATTGTAACCAACAAAATTCCTAAATATTTAAATAAAAAGATCTCTTATCGAAAGGACATACATAACATAAATATTCGTTTTAAAGGTACTCTTACTCCTCCCCTTCATCGTACTGAAGTATTTAAACGTTCCTTCTCTTACCAAATAACTAAAATTTATAATTCAATACCATCTGTTATAAAAAGTAAGCCAATATCCGTATATAAAAATCATTATAAGAAATTTCTCCTAAATCAACAAACCGAAAATACAACATCTGAGCTAAGGTAATCGACAGTAATCCTATATGCCTACCCATTGCACTTAAAGATAAAATGTTTTCAAAATTGATTTTTTTTTTCTAATATTGTAATTGTATGACAATTAATTTGCTACTACAAAATAATCGTTTACCGCTATCTTATTTACTAACGCTTAAGATTAAAAACAGGGGCATGCCTGTGCATAGCCATCTGATCTTCGGCGTTTTTTCTACTCATTTGATTTGTATTTCCTTTATTTAATGTATGTATCTGTAGTGGGAAAATAAAGACCATTTATTATTATTATTATATTATTATTATTTTTGTGATTTTTGTACTTCAAACAAAAATTCGGATTTAATTTTTTAGAAATAAATTCATTTTAGAACTTTTTGGTGCCTTGCATAACCAGTGTCGGCAATTATGTTAGAACCAGGATTGGATATTGATTCTTATTGTTGATTGATGAAGACTGACTCCAAGGTACGTGTCTTTTGTACAAATATTTATAGAGAGGTGTTTTGTAAATAATTTCATTTTATAGGCATTTATTTTCTTGTATAATAATCAGAATGTTTCCTAAGAATTCGAAGATTAGAAATCAACATTTTAATAGACAGATTTTTATTTTTGATTAGTCATCAATAATTTTATCTACTTTTTGCTAAATTAAAAAAAAATCTTTAACTTTTCTAACCAAAATCACTTAGTTAATGGCTTTCCTCTATAATTTAACGAAAGGAACTGGATATTGTACAAATGTTATTTGTGGCATTATCTTAATTGGAGTCAATTAGTATTAATCAATTTTTGTCACGATGATCAGAGCTCTGGGGGAGGGGGGAGAGGGCATTGGCCTTTTAGAACCGCCAATGTGGGTGCAGGCTCTTTTATTCTCAGCACACCAACGGTCAATTTCGTTGAAAAAGTTACTTTTAATTGGTCAATTTTGTAAGAATCGATTTCAATTATCGCTTTTTGAAAAGGGAAGGATCTACTCCATATATTCGTACCATTATTAAACATATTTCGCTTTTTTAAGTTCTCAAGTTGCTATTGAAAACTGTGATACCTAGTCGGTCTGTACGGAAGCACACTACAGGTCGCAATCATTAACCGACATACATACTTTTTTACTCATTTCGCCTATTATGAGAATAGAATCCTAACATACGATTCAAATGTATTGACCCCTCACTTTAACCGCGTGTATCTCAGAAACGGAGCAGAAAAAAATAGAAAAAATAATGTGTTCATTATAAGTCTATTCTAAATTAATCACTGAAATTTGTACATTGAACATTTTTGAAGTTCTACTAAGTTGTATTGAAAAATGTCCTACTTTTTAAGGAAATTTTGACCATACCAGTTTTAAATCCGCCATATCTTGGAAAATATGCATACTATGTAAATCATATTTTAGACACCGATAAAGCACGGCATTTTTTGTACGAGGAAATTTTTTCATATTTCTTTTTCAATTTTTGCAGTTATTAACAAAAACGTGACGTCATGTTTATTCGGTTATTTATCAATGTATTTAAAAGTTTTTGTTAAAATAGTTAATTTTATAAAATGTAAGTATTTTCAGAAAAAAATATTGGTATATATCAAACATTAATTTAGTTATCAAGCATATTAGATAATATTATTGCAAACTTGCAATGATATTATCCTTTACGCTTGATGACTAAATTAATATTTGATATATACCAATTCTTTTTTCTGAAAATGCTTACATTTTATATAATTGACTATTTTACCAAAAGGTTTTTAAATATATTGGATAAATAACCGAGATAGACATGACGTCACGTTCTTGACAATAAATGCAAAATTTGTAAATAAAAAATAATGAAAAAATGTCGTACAAAATATGCCGTGCTTTATAGGTGTCCAAAATATTATTTACATAGTATGCATATCTTTCAAGATATAAAGGATTTAAAACTCGTATGGTCAAAATTTCCTTAAAAAGTAGGACATTTTTCAATATAACTTAGCAGAACTTCAAAAATGTCCAGTGTACATTTTTCAAATTTCAGTAATTGATTTAGAATAGACTCATAATAAACACGTAATTTTTTTAATTTTTTCTGCTCCTCCGTTTCTGAGATATTCGCGGTTAAAATGAGGGGTCAATACATTTGAATCGTATATTAGTGAATTTGATATTAAATCGCTACCCAGAAACCACAGTGTCACTGTCAGTTCTTATCTGAAGGTTTTCTTACTCTTTTTCATATCCAAATAGACTTGTGTAGAACAGTTGTGTAGTTCAATCTATATTTGCATTAACATTCATAATGCGCAATATTTATATCCTGTATTTGGATTTTTTTTATTGCTTACAAATGCACATTGCAATTATTATTAGCTACATCTTTTAACAGTCAGAGTCAAAAAAGCACTATATATTAATTGTCACTTCTTAATATGTCTCTACTTGCATAGCGAGAAAATCTTCCAATACTGTGACATCCTGTACCATCCATTACGATCTTCTGGGTACAGCATCCCAAGCGCAATACCGGATACAGCAATACGACGTAACTAACGGCTCGTGAAGAATTTGTAATACTTTCCTACGAACACGGTTTCTCGATCCCCCGTAGAAGGAGCTAGATGGGCTGTATTTGGAAAACCGTAATAACGTGTTTGCTACAATAATAACCGAAGTGCAAAGATGCACAGGGTGATACTATCATAGAATTCGAGAAATGTTCTCTGATGAGAGAATCTGAAAATATAACAAAATTGTACTTAGAAAATATAATAATAATAATAATAATAACGTTTATTTACAACAATACATTTAACAATAGTAACATAGATTTCTTAATATTAACTTAAAACTTTGTAAATAAACAACACAACTCACGAAGGCAAAGCCTTGTCCGTGAGTAACAATAACATATTTCATATTTCATACTGGCAAAGCATGAATACATAAAAATACTAAAAATTTGATTTGTACAATATCTGTAATCTTAACGGAAATTACTATAAGACTTAGCTTATAGTTGAACAGTGAATACGAGGCGAAATGAACAACAGTCTGTGCGCGGAGGCATCAGGCGTAAATATTAAGAATTAGTAACTTTAATGGAGTGTAATGCATTAATAATGTATCCTAGTTATGTCAATAGTATTAGTTATATTTTTAGTCTATTAAATCATGTATCTCTTTTCTAGGTGTGTGCAAGACGTACATCTTCAATTTTTTTTTGAATGAGTGGTTTGACATATGTTGAGTTTTTAGATTTAGCGGTAAGCTGCTATATAATTTTGGTCCGAGAAATTTGAAGCTTCTTTGCCCGATAGTTTTATTCATTATTGGAGGTATGTAAGACGTATTCCGATGTCGTGTTTGGTATGTATGTGTGAATGAATTAAGTGTGTTTTTATTTTTTTGTTGTGCGATATTGGCTGCTATAAAATAAAGTTGTCTCAAATCCAATAGTTTTGAGTCTAGGAACAATTGTTCCGTTGGATAGAGTATATTTTTTTGCAGGAGAATCTTTATAAATTTTTTTTGCGTTATTTCTAGGTTGGTCAGATGGCTTTTGGCAGCTCCGCCCCACCCTATTATACTATATTGCAAGTGACTTTGTACCAATGAGTAATATACAATTCTTAATTCCCTATCATTTAGTATATTTCGAAGGAGTCTAAATTTATATAATATGAATCTAAGTTTTTCCGCAACGTAATTAATTTGCAAGTCCCAGCGTAGATGTTTATCTATAACAATGCCCAGATATTTTATTTTATTTACAGCTTGGATCTTGCATTTCTTGCCTTCATTATGGATGGTGATGAAATTGAAGGGTGGTATAGTAGATTTGTTGTTAGAGAAGGGTATATAATGAGTTTTTTGCAAATTTAGGGTAAGTAACTTAAAGTCAAACCAGTCCTTTAGGTTATTTAAATCTTTTTCGACTTTTATTTTCAGTTTTTCCCAAGTCTCATCTTTGTAAAAGATAACAGTGTCGTCTGCGAAACTAATTATGTCTCCACTACTCCGAAGTGAGAATAAGCCGTTTATGTATATAGTGAACAAAATGGGGCCTAAGACAGTACCTTGGGGAACGCCATACTCAATAAGTTTAAAATCACTAGTAATATTATTAATTTTTACAGCTTGTTGGCGGGCCGTTAAATAGCTTTTAAATAAATTAAGGGCTGTTCCCCTAATACCAATGTCATCTAATGTTGATAGCAGCTGGACATGGCTTACCGTATCAAAGGCTTTAGCTAAGTCTATAAACACACCCATACTCGGGCTACTTCCATCCAGAGCAGTGTAGATTTTTGTCGTTAACGCCTCAATGGCATCTTGGGTAGATTTGCCCGATTGAAAACCATATTGCATTGGGGAAATAAGTCCATATTTTGTTAAATATTTAGATAACCTTACTTTAATAATTTTCTCAAGTATTTTTGCAAAGTTAGTGATAATGGATATCGGTCTGTAATTCGTAATTTCTTTATTGTCCCCATTTTTGAAAATTGGTGTAACTATGGACTTCTTGAAAGCAGATGGGCACTTGCCTAATTCAAAGATTTTATTGATTAAATATGTTAATGGCTCTGCTATTTCGTTAGATATTTGTTTTAACATTTCTGCTTTAAAGCCATCAACTCCCATAGATTTTTTATTTTTTAATTCTGCTATAGTTTTGTTTATTTCTTGAGTATTAGTAGGTCGTAAGAAAAATGTGTTTATGTTAACTTCCCTTTTTATTTTATAATCCTTTTTAAACTGTATTTTACTAGCAAGTGACTTACCCATATTTACATATGTATTATTAAACTCCGCCGTGATATCATTCATATTGTGTATTATTTCATTATTGCCATTTTTTATGCATGCAATAGTATTGTTATCTTGCCTAGAGTTAGTAATCTCATTAATTGTGTTCCACATGTGCTTTGAGTTGTTTTGGTTTTCATTAATTTTGTTTTTATAGTAATTATGTTTTGTTTGTTCGATTAGTCTCGTCAGCATATTTTTGTAGTTCCTATATTGTAATTTTATTTCTTCATTATAAGGGTTTTTTTTGCTTTTATTATAGAGTTCATTTTTTTTATTCACTGATTTAATTATTGCTTTGGTAATCCAACATTTTCGTTTTTTTTCACTTCGCTTAATTTTAACATAAGATGTACATGACTCTAATATTCCAGATACGTCTGTAATAAAATAGTCAGTTGCTGTATCAATGTCAGTTGCCTGGTATACTTGTTCCCATTTATGGTTAGATAGAATTTTTTTAAATTTGGTGGTATTAATATTCTTGTAGTAATTGTCTTCTTTTATTAAATTTGGTTTTTCTATGCCTAATACAATTTGCAGTATAATTGTATAGTGGTCAGTAATGTTATTTTGTATTATAAGAGGCAGACAATTTTTATCATCGTGGGTCGTTTTCAAAAATATATGGTCAATACATGTACTAGACTCGCCTTGACATCTCGTGTAATTATTTATAGTCGATATAAAGTTATATTCAGATAAAGTATTTAGATATTCTGAGCTAATTTCAGTGGTTTCTGATATATTTATATTCATATCTCCTACTAATAGATGATAATCATGGAAATTACCTTGACTATTTTCTAAGTATCGTCTTAAATTTAGAATAAATTCATTTGCACTTGTCGTAGGTGACCTGTAGATTGCTGTAATAATAACACATTTTTTGTATACTTCTGCTTTTACTTGAATTAAATTTGTGTTATTAAAATCTATTATCTCATACGAGAAATTAATATTAGAGCGAATATAAACTATCAATCCATCATTTTTGTTTAATTTTCCATTGTTATACAACAGCTTATAACCTTCTAGAGCAAATAATCTAGTGTCACTAATCTGAAATGTTTCAGTAAGGACGATACAATCGTATTTTATTTCAAAGTTCTTTAGAAATATTTTAAATTCGTCTAAGTTTTTAGCAATACTACGAATATTTAGATGCAACATCTTAAAGTTGCCTACGTTATCATTTATTTTTAGAATTTCATTCGCCTCATATTCATCCTGTAAAGTAAATGTTTCTATTTGTCGCAAGGGAAAATCTCTGATATAAGGATCCATTAAAATTATGCTAATTATACAGATTATATCAGGGTATTTTATCTATTCTTATGAGACACCTCTTATAATTAAATTTCAAAGATAATAAATAGAGCAACAATACATATCATTTTTTATATTGAAACAAACAGATATACTTAAGTACATGAATAAAAAATTTCATCAGAATAATATCATGTGCCAATTGAAAACAAAGAACAGAGTTTATATTTAATTGGAATATAATGCTAAATAACGTACAAAAGACTAATTATCTATTTATTTTTGTTTTAGTGTGTTTGACCTAAGGTTTTTTTGTGGTGCTTTATCATTTGGTGTATGTTTTTCATTGTTTTTTATTTCACTTGATTTCGATTTCTTTTTATCATGTTGGTCGTTATTATCGTCCAGATCCAGGTCTCGCACTAACCGTTTTTGTCCGCTGCTTATAATTGTAGTGTTTTCTGGTTCTTCTTTTTCCTCGGATGTTTTTAAATCTGTGGATTCCAAACTTTCTACGGTATAGATTTCATCAGCTATAATAAGCTTGTCGCCTTTAATACGGGCTTGTAGGCCTTTTGCTTTTGCTTCTTTTAAGTGTTTATAAAGAATTTTTTGTATAGCTTGATCTTCTGGGCACTGGTCTTGACCAATAAATATATTGTTCCCTCTTAAAGTTCTTGCTGTTTGTAAAACGCTTACTTTTTTTTGGTAGGAGATAAATTCCACAATTATAGGTTTGCTATCTTTGTTGTTATTTTTACCTATTACATATGCATCATTAATGTCAGTAGGAGTAATTTCCAGTTTTAGTAGTTCAGTGAGTATTTTTGCTGTGTTCTCAATTATATTTTGCTCGATCTCTTTTATCCCAAAGATAATTATGTTGTTCTTCCTTACTTTTCTCTCTATATGTATCAAATTAGTTTTCAATAATTTGTTTTCCTGTTCCAAAACCGATATTTTTTTTCGTATTTTTCTACCACTGAATTTATTTCATTCTTTATTCCTTGTGTTTGTTGATTTAATTCGTTTTTTACTTCCGTTATATTTTCATTAATAATAGTTGTTAGGTTTGTAAATAGGCTGCTTATATAATCTTTCTGTATATCACTAAAATCAGTCATAGTATCTATTTATAAAAGTGTATAGCCAGGTAGTGTATGGACCACTTACTAATCATACTACAAATGTGAAGTTCAGATGATTCTCAATTAATTCTCAATATTTGCCCACATAATAAAATAGTTGCACAAGAAAATATTTCGTTGGATTAGAAAAAAATTGCAATATTTTCATCGAACCATTCAAATTAATGCATCTAATTCTAGTTTATTGAAAGCAGACTAAAAGGATTCTAGGGACAGAATATCCGGTATCGTATTACAAAAAATTCAAACACAAACTAAGTGAACTCATAAAGAAAGCAAAACAAAACTATTATAAACAGGAAATTAAAAAAAATTGACATTGCAATAAGGTTCTTTGGAAAACTGTCAATGGCTATACCAATAAAAAAAATTCCAGTAAGTAGAAAAAAAATAATTATAAAGAACATATAATTGATAGCAAATACATTCAATAATTATTATTCTGAAGTAGGGAAAGAAATGGCACAAAAAAATTATCAAGTTCTCTCTATTAGTTTTAGAAAGTATTTAATAAATCCATATTTCTTAGGAATACAAATGAAATTGAGGCGGCGACTTTAGTACATACGTTAACACCACACAAAGCTCCGGGAAAAGATAATATAATTTACACATAAAAAACCTTTAACACATTTAATAAGTAAAATTTTACAAACTGGACAGTTTCCCTAATCATTTAAAGAGGCGGTTGTAAAACCTTTAAAACTTTTATTTTAAGAAAGGTGATATTCAGGACGTAAGCAATTATCGCCCAATATCCTTAATATCTATCTAACCTGGCTAAAGTGGCTGAGAAGGTAATAAGAGAAATAATAACATCATATTTAGACAAATACAAGTTTTTGTCAGAAAAGCAATTTCGCTTTAGACAAGTCGTTTTCACCGAAGAGCTATTGTTAATTTTACTAACAACATTTATCAGGGGTCTCAATAAAGATGAAGCTGTGCTTTGTGTGTTTTTAGACTTAGCCAAGGCCTTCGACACAGTTAGCCATGAAATGCTAATTGAAACTGACGAAGACCTTGGTTATAAGGGATAGCATTAGATTTAATTAAAGACTACTTAAATCGCAGAGTAAAAATTGTCAAAGTGAGCCACGTGTAGTGACATTTAATGTTCCTCGAGACACAGTTCTCGGATCGATTCTCTTTTTAATATATATTAACGGCCTTCTACACAGTCAGATGTATCCTCGTTCGCAGACGATGCAGTGTTAATTCATAAAGCGAAAACCTTGGATGATGTTAAAGCAATCGGAGAGCAAGACTTGAAAAAATAAATTGTAATTTGATGAAATTGTGTTGTCAATAAATTTTTCTAAAACCAAATACTTACCCTTTTCATGTAATAAAACTAAACTATGGACATTCAATAAATTAAAAATTCAGACTCTACCAGATAAACTAAAAATTTGCAGCGTAGAGCATATCGAAATTTACAAACACTTAGGTAACATGGAACATGCAGCCACAGGCCTTGGGAAGAATAATTCAATGACGGTCAAGTTCAGCTTTTAGGGAATAGAACTGCATTTTCCTATATAATTTTTACGAAGTAAAGCAAAAAGGGCGACACGGATGTCTACATGGGAATCGCTCGCAAACCAGATGAGGTTCCTCTTCCATGTCAGGTTATACTTATACCACTCGTACATCTAAGAAAGCAGGAAATCGTCATAAAACTAGCATACATATGCTTTTTGAAGCAATTAAAAGTTTGCCATCCTAACGCTTGATAAATCGTCCTTTTGTATATTTAAAGCTAGTCATGAGCGTCCCAAAATTTTTGTTGTAGTTATTATTACAATCGGTTCTAAAACCTTCCAGCTCTAACCCAAAATGTATATACGTATCCTTCGGGGACTCTGAGTCCGTTTGTGTCTATCGGTTGTTCAATTATTTCACCATTGTATGATGTTGTAATCGACTCTGACTGTTCTAGTTGTATACAGAGTGCAGATTCTAAATTTATCTCACACGGTCCTTTCGCGTCTATTTTCACGACACCCATTCTATAAAGAAACCAACGAGTTTATTAACTTCAGGAGTATCTCTGAGTGTTAATGTCAAGACGACCATGTTCTTTTCTCATCTTTAAGGTCTTTGCGAATCGTAACGAATCACCCAGATAGTGGAAAATAACAACAGTTGCAGCAGACACTTCTGGCGCCCTTTGCCATATTAATATTATCATGTCTTCCACAATACCACCAACAATGTCGATTCTACCAATGTAGTAAATGTATTCATTATTATTGGAGAATTATGTTAGAATACGATGACGTGTGGCTATCTTCAGATTCCTTATATTTTAAATGAACGAGAAAAGTCATGAGATTGCTACCAAACAATGATGCAAAGCAAGCGCTTCGGAATTCAATTTCTTAAGACTTTGGCAGTCGTTGCAAAGTATCATTTACACCGTTTCATCAAATCACGTGCAAATTAAATGAAACCATTATATTTGAGAATTTACGCTCTATCAAAAAGATGTATAGAATGTTTTGTTCCATTTTGCTTAGTTTTGAGAATACTGACGAAGAAACATAAAGATTTCCTTATTTTGTTGCAATTATTGGTTTTTTAATGGTCGTTAACGCCCAATGTATCGAAAATATTCCTTTATCATCCTCAGAGCAATTCCCAATATTACATAAATCGTCTAGTGGATCAGTTTCAATATGATTAGATTATACGTTTGTTAAAAATAAAATTAGTTTCTTTTTCATAAGGATCATATCGCACCTGATTAAAGGTTACCTTTTTTTAATTAATTCAGATGAGTTATCTAAAGTTAAATGTTTAAATATTGGAAAATTTCTTAGGGAGTAGTTTTCTGTTTTCCACCTTTTCCGTTCGTTTTAGTGGTAAAATAAAACTGTCTGTGAAGGAAATTGGAAAGAGGATTTGACATGGCAACACATCTCACGTCTAGTTATCCGTCTAGACTACTTTTTCCTTGACGCACAAGGAATGGGTCACTATAAGGAGACTTGTGTAGGGTAGATTTTAAAGTATAAAGAACATATCAAACTGCATAAAATATCGCTTGCTTGAAGGAAGGAAACATAAAGACGTAGAAAAAGTTTTTTATACGTTCTTTGTGCAAATCCTTTTTCAATTGTTAATGGTTTTCAGGATTCCTTCAGCAATGTTTGTTTATCAACTGATTATGTGGTTAATAATAATGACATATCAAGTACTTGTGTGTCAATATGACTTCTTTTGATGAGAATGAAGTGATTGAAGATATATACAGGGCTTCGTTCTTAAGATCGAGGTTAATCTCTTAAGAGTGGGTATGCCGTCTAAAAATCAGAAATAAATTACTCTCAAACGCCGCCCCGTCCGCGACAAATTATAATTAGACCATTGCAGTTACGAAATTTGTACAGGCGAAAAATAGAAGAAAACATCAATCTAGGTTTGTATCTTTTTAATATTTTGAGAAAAAATGGTATTAATTAATAAGATTTGTTTTAATTAGCAGCAAATTGCTGATTTTTTTTTAAATATTTAGAATCAAAATATGAGAAAAAGGACTCGATACAAACCTTCATTCATGTTTTCTGTGTACTATTTTTATTTTTCCAAAAAACAATACTTTTTGCAAAAACATGTATAGCACGGAACCGTGCAAAGGCACATTTTGCAACAAATGTTACACTGATACGAGCTCCCTCTGGATTTATTATTGTTTAAGCTCCGCCCTTCACCCAGAATTATTTTATGAATGAGAAAATATAACGAGGGAACGAAATAAGAAATTAAACCAAATCAATTCTAATAACACGGGACGTCCAATAAAATACCAAATTCCATTAATTTACTATTATACTTAACGGGTACTCTACTCTTTGATTATACTACAAGTACGGAATTATAACAATATAGTAACTAGTTATATGTAGCCACCCATGCACTAACAATAATGTGTAACTGTGTTTCAATTCTTCTTTATAAAATGGTGGTATGCTGGTATATTTGAAAACATTTATTGGACAATACAATTGATACTAAATTTTAAAGATGTGTTCTTGTCGTAAACACATGAATATAGAATTATAAGGGGCTATGCGATTTGCAATGAAAGGAGTTAGAAACACAAAAGTAAAGCGCACATTTTCTCATATTCTCGTCAAGCCACACGCATCAGTTTGTTGCACTAGACCAAGTAACAGGATTTTTTTCATAATAACTTTTATTCCTGGGAAAAATAGAAAGAAATGTTTGGGATAAAAACTGTCGGCAGTAAAGTTATCTATCGATCTGTCAAAATAATGAAATCTAGGCTCAAAATGTAAAAAGAAACAGAGAAACCAACTTACCCCTTTAAACCCGAAAATATTTTCCAGAAAAAAGCAACTTCGTGAAAATTTAACAAATCAGAGCTAAAAGTATTGTCCAGAAGGTGATGTGGACCGATGTTGAAAATATTTTCTTGTTGAGATCGCGCACCAATGTAGACGTTCTAAGACTCAAGTTGCAGGTTTTTATCTCTGCTTTAAAAATTTGTAGAGAAAACATTTTTGAATACAAATTTGTGCCATCTTTTTTACTTTCAAAATTTTGCAAATTTTTAGAATCGCTCTGACATTCGTATTTAAAAAAATGCACTATTCAATTTCATTGATACAAATAATTGATGCTTTGGATTTTTAAAATCTAACCAGTAAAACCAGAGATATCCATATTTTTGAGAAATAACCTACTATGTCTAAAGTTATTAATGATATTTTGATGCGGGGTTTAGTTTAAAACATCTATCATTAAACTTTTGTCTACTATAAAAGCAAATTTGTAAGTTCTCCCCATCCATATATTTTTTAAGAAAATATGAACAATAATTCGTAAAACTAAGTGTACACCAGGCAAGTTATTTTATATAATATGTGCTATAATGTGATATGTGCTAAGTATATAACACTTGTTCCTTGGTCAAATCGAGACTACTACTCCTAGAAAGTAAAATTTCAAATAAAAGGTTGCCTCTATCCTTAATCTTTATTTATTCTCGATATATTTACTTGTTACTGACTTTGAAAAATTGGCATTTGCTTGCTACATTTACGTCTGCAAATTTCAGATTAGGGTTGTAAAGAAATTCTTATTTTATACTATATACTATCAAAACAGTACCTGAGAGGTCAACCACTTGTAGAAATTACACGAACTGCCGAGACTGCCTTGCCTGCGGCGCCTGCGTAACTCCAACCAGTCGCACTTGCGGGGCTTTCAATTATATGACCGCCACTGCCATGGCTGCCGACAGCCTGCCTAATATTCGGAGAACGAGTGCCGACGGTGGTTTACCTCTCGATAGACAACTAGTGAATTTCATAATGATCCGTTGAATAGTTTAATGCTTATAAATAATTACTTATCACTGATTTTCTGCGAATCATTTCTCTTATTCTCGGCGTCTATTGGATGTATAACAATAATAATTAAAATTATTTTTTTGTTTAACTTGCCATAATTCAAAAAACGAAAACATTAATGGATCTCAATTTTACTATGTCATCACTACATATTTATTAATGAACTGTGGTAATATGAAGGTCAAATTTTAATAATTGTAAAAAATACGTTTTTTTTTTCAAAAACCATGTCGATAAAATGTGAGTATTTGCAAGGATCAGTTAACGAACGGAAAACCCTTTAAGTCTATGCTGAGAAGAAATAAAGATGGAGACACCTTTTTTATTTGAAACTTTTTTTCTGTTTAACAGTCTCTAAGAATATCGCGTATAGACAAATTAGACCAATAAATAACTAATACTATACGCATAACACTTATTGGATAAAACAACTTGCGTGGTGTATATTTTTGATTTTAACAATGGTTGCTAATTTTTCTTTATTGGCAAACTACCATTATTTAAGGGAGACTACAAAATAAAAATTCAAGAAGTCCTGAGGATCCAAGAGTTTAAATTTTGATTTGTTGAATGATGTGACAGCTAAAGCTTTACACATACGAAAACTAAACAACATTAAAATGTTAAGTTTTCCATTTAGTTATAAACAAGAATTAGTACTATAATAACAAACAAGACTGCAGCTACGGACACGTATTTCGGAGTTATTGCTCTTCATATATGGCACATGAGGTACGAAGGTACAAAATAGAGTACCTACAATATACTGTGCTTTCCTATCTTTGTTGGTCTTGCTTTTAACAATATAACAATATTATTTATGCCATGCTACGCTGATGAGGAGCAATAACTCTGAAACGTGTGTCCGTAGCTGCAATATTGCATACCACTAATTTTTGTTTATAATTTTTATCGGACCTCATCAACTCTTATTCTTTTTATTTAATATTATTATTTCCTTATTGACGATTATTATTAATTAATGAAGATTACTAATTATTGAATATCTTTTCCATTATGCAAAAATATAGATATACTCGTATACTCCATATTACAAATTAAAATTCTAGGGAAGCATAATACTTAGCCGTCTAAATTATAAATACTGTATTTATTGAAGGAATAATATGTTAAAAACGCATTTAGGTTAGAATGATAGGATAGATGTGTCGGGTGTCGGCATAACCTTTGAGCTTTGGCAGGTAGAATTTATATACAATCATGAACTAATTTCGAGCTTATACGTAAGTGGAATCGCGGTCATTCATTTCTATTTACTACTACATAGTACTATAAACACATAAAATAATATTTTATCGTTTTTAAAGGACCGCCCACTGGAGTTTCCCTTTCACCTCCCCTGTTGCAAATTTTAGCAGCTTGTCGAGGCATACCTACTCTTAAGGACAAATTTTATACCACTGGCTTGGGAATTTTTAATATCAATATCAACCAAAATTTTACAGAAGTCATAATTGGACTGTTATCGCATATTGTAACAAGGTGAATTTTTCGTTGCCAAAAATGAAATTTAAATTGCTAATATACTTCGTTATTTGCTCCGCTTACATTCGAACATATGTATTGTAAATTATTATTATAGATTTCTCCTAATTTAGCTAGCTGAAACCGCGAAACAGATTTCTACTTTAAATAGGTAATGTAATAAATCCGGCTGTGAAAGGGCTGTCCGTAATATTAACATTAATTACAAGATTTGATACTGAGGGAGTTGGTAAGTTAGCCAGCACAAATGAGTTTCATTAAAGCAGATTTGAATATCACTATTGCCCGGTCCATCCAATAGTCAAGTTCACTATTATTTCCAATCTTCACCACATGTAAGTACACCGTTTTATCATCGCCGCTGGTTTCTTGTCGTGGTTTTTTATTTTAACACCGATAAGACTAATTTACTAAAATGTGTGTTTTAAAGCAATAATTTGAAATATTTTCCGTTTAAATGTATCTGAATATAATTATCACTTTCCGACTTAGCCAAATGAATCTTAATTTAAAGTTAAATATTACCAAAGTAGAGCCTGTTAAATTGTCCCGATTATATCCAAATAGCTATGTTCCAAATAATTTCCAGAGGGAAAAAGAACATAGATGATATATCGAGAGAAAACCAGAAAACCGTTTACCGCTTATATTATTTTAATCGAGGCCATTTGTGATGGTACTGTGACAAAATATCTGTTGTTCTATCAAATGTGTAGATATTGTAATTACCGTATATTTGAACTATTTCGTACTTATACGAATTAAAATAAAATCTGTTGTTGTAAAATAATTTTAGTTTACCGTTCATTTTGTTTCCAATAGTTCGTATTGATACGAATTGAAACAAAATTAAATACTTTGAAATAACTTTTATTTGAAATTTATTATAGTCCGGGAATTGAGAATAAAATCTAGGCTACCGTAAATAAATTAACTAACTTTATGTTCTGATACATAGAAATGTTCCGCATCAAATTCGACAAGATGCCACGTGGCCGAACCGAAATTCACTTAATAAAGGCACCCAGCTGTGGGGTTTGAGGAGCTTGGCAAACACCGCATAAAGTGTTGAAGTAACTTCAATATTTCCGAACCGAACCGAAATACCACCGTTCTGATTATTGCTGTCTGTCCGTCTAGGCAGAATAATCTCCGCCGTAAGCTGATACCAAATCCGATAACCGTTTTATTTTCCGATCCGAGTGTAACTTAGGTTCCACACCGCACCGAATCAGAAAACTATTTTATTTGTTTGATATCAGTTTTATTTAGTTTTGCCAAGTTCTTCACACTTACACTCTGATCGTTCACTAGGCATAATTGTTGCTGTTGATAACCGCTTGCTTTTGCCTGGTACTTGCATACTGCCTGCTTCTATTACTGTGGTGTTGTTTCTTACCGCTTACTGTTTTTTCCCCGGTTACTGTTTTTTTTTTTCGATTTTATTTTTTCTGTACCATTCTTACCGTTTGCTTGCTTACCACCGCTTGCTTCCGAATTAATATGAGTAACTAGTAGTCGACTAGTTTCTCACCGCTTGGTTCCCCGCACGTCACAAAATGGCGCCCTACCTAAATCAAATTAAACTAAAATGACATATCTTCAGTTTTTTAAATTTATGTATAAAAAACTCCATATTTTGGTACCTAATCGTTTTTCATTGTTTTGTAAACTTTATTAAATGTTAATAAACTTTGTTATTTACCGACATGCCTTTTACTGTTGAATGTGAGTGAAAGTCTAATCTGCCGTCTAGACCCCTGGACATACCGTGTCTCCACTGTAGCTATCCCAGCCCTACTGCAACAGGCTGCGTTTAGGAGGCTAATGTGGGAGCTTTGCCCCACGTAAAAATTGCAAAGGTGGCGCTCGAGATAACTGAATTTAACCGAAATATAGCTCAGCGCTAAAGTAACGCTTCCACTTGTCTATGCGCTAGGTAACCGGAAGAAAGCACGTCACAATATTAAAATCGGAAAAGATATATCAAACGATACCAAAGATTTTTTTAAAAATACGTAAAATTATTTATACGGAGCACTCATACACATACTCTTATTTATTAACTAAAAATTAAAAAGAAGGAAATTAGGTTAATAATAACAATAATTATGTTAATAAAAGTAAGCGTGTGGCGCCCGAAGAGTAAAATTTTCCGTTTTTCCAAACATTTTGAGCGCCCCACGCCTTCACGTTTATTAAGATAATTATTGTTAATATTAATCTTATTTTCTTCTTTTAAGTGCATTTACTAACAGTTTCAGTTTGTGTCTAAAAGTGAATTTATTTTCTTCTTTTCAGTTCTGTTCCAATTAAAATAGTCTGTTTGTTCGGTAAAATTCGTTCCTTATAAATGACAAAACCTATCAAGCCGCCATTTTGAGTTCCTGAATTTTGACTAAATATTTATAATCTGCGATACCGAAAATCCCGAAATATCGACTTTCATACGAATCGGACCATAGGTGGCGGTGTCAATATGGCGGATAAGTTTTGTAAACTTATCCGCCATTTTGACACCGCCATTTTGAAATATTATATTTGGATCAGATAATTGTAACCTGCAACCTCGATAACCCTCAGATACCGACTTTTGGTCGAATCAGACGATAAATGATAAAACTATCCTGCCACATTGACGCCGCCAGTTTCAATTTCTGAGTTTTGATCACTTATTTGTAATCTGCGACTTCAAGAACCCCCTGATACCATTTTTTAGCCGAATCGGATATTAAGTAACAATAGACTGTCCGCCATCTTAGAAACGCCATCTTGGATATTTCGAAAAAATATGGCAGATTGTATTGTCGTGTGAATCAAATGAACATGCCAAGTTTCACGTCAGTTCGACATCAGGAAGAGGGTGAAAAGTGAGTTACAAGATTACACAAGGGGGTTATAAAGAAAATAATAATCCGCCATCTTAGGGCGGCTGCCATTTTGAACTTATTATAATGTTGAGTATACTATATTATATTGTCATTAGAACTGCACACAATTGCTAAGTTTCATGATGATATAACAATTAGAAGTGTGCAAATTTGAAGACTTAAATGCATGTTAAAAAACCGCTGCCTCAGGAATCACTACTTCCACAGTTTCCAGAGTTTTCATTCAAGTCACTTTAAAGGAAACATTTTCACTAGATTTGCACTATAGTATGTGGAAATTATTGGTAATAGAATTTTAATAATATTTGGGGCAGATGTTATAGAACAGTTTGAGGCGTAGGTTTCTACTATACACGATAAAAATGACGTTTCTAGTTTACCCCACTTATTTTACCCTATTCACAACCTGCCATCTCCCACCCCTTCAATGGAATCATTTCAATCTGATGTCATTACAATACATAATTTTATTAACTTTCAAGTGAATATCCCAATTCTATGTTATCAATTCCATTAATAGTGTAGCGGAGGTGGCGGGGTTTGAAAAATATTTGAAAGAAATCTGAGGTCTTGGTTTCTAGTATATACACTAAATCCCAAATTTCTGTACTCTTACCAGCTTGATTTACTTATTTTCCCCTATATACTAATATTTAACCCCCAACACTTCAACGGAATCATCTCAAAATATAATCTAGTTCCAGATGTCGCTATAATACATACGTCTACCATATTTCAAGTTAATACCTCATTTTTTATTTTATCAACCCCTTTAATAATGGAGTAAGGATGGCGGGGAGTTGAAAAACATTATTAAAAAATTTGAGGCCTTGGTTTCTAGGACATACACCGAATATCAAGTTTCTGTACTCTTACCAGCTCCCTTTACTTATTTTTCCCTATTTACCTCTACTTTTTTTTTTTTTTTTTTTTTTTTTTTTTTTTTTTTTTTTTTTGAGGGGAAAATAATGGTGGGAGGATGGAAACTATTATAAAAAAAACCTGAGGCCTTCGCTTCTAGTACATACAGGGTTGGGCAATAGTCCCGGAACGGCTCGATTACAGCCGAAGGGGACCTCATATCAACTTCGGGATTTCGACACTGTATTCAGCGAACTTTTTAGAACTTCTTGACATGTATTTCAGGACCGTGACGTCATTACGTTCGGAGGTGTGACATAAGTGTCAATTTTTTTAAATGAAACACCCAGTATATTTCTCCATATTTGTATACTTTAAGGAGTCCCGAATTCAACGATGTAACGTTTGTATGAATTCTGTTATGTAATGTGGTCTCAATAAGGGAAAATTAGAAATTACAATCGTAATTAACAGCGAACAGTGGATATCCAAACAGCTGTGTCCAAAAAAGACACTCTTTTTTTACCATTCTTTTTACAAACCTAAGACCCACGTAAACAAGTTTTTTTGTAGTAGTTTAATAAAAACACAGGTCATAGTTAAATTGTTCTCATTATTTTACTAGTTTATCTAAGTAAGTCGTGGTATAAACGTCACTGTAACATTACTTTTGTACTACTAATTTGTGATTCTAAAAACGTGTCTTTAAAATGGCTCAACTGAACGACACTGAACGGATAACTTTACTCATGATGAGTGGATTAGGAGAGAGGCGTCGATCCCTTCAGGAAGCAAGTGACCTCTTCAACGATACCTTTCCTGAGCGAAACCCGATTTCCAAGTCGACAGCATGTCCAATTTTGCACAATTTTGAACATACGGGAAATGTCAAGAATTTACCAAAAACTGGCCGCCCAAAAACAGCGACAAACGACGACAGAGCTTTAGATGTACTGTTAGCGATTCAGGAGGAGCCTAAAACGTCAATTCCGAAACTTTCATTAGAAACTGGTAAAAGTGAAAGATCCATTCGAAGAATACTCAGGAGAAATAAAATACATCCCTACAAAGTCAGCTTACTTCAGGAACTTGCGGAAGATGACCCTGATCGTTGAATGCAGTTTAGCCAACAAATTATGAATTTCTTAGACGAGACACCACAGTTTGTAGATCGCATTTTGTTTTCCGATGAGGCTACATTTTGTTTAAATGGATTTGTCAATCGTCACAATTGTCACTATTGGTCTACTGAGAATCCACAATGGATGGAAGAAATGCACACACAACATCCACAAAAAGTAAATGCCTGGGCGGGTATAATTGGAACACATGTAATAGGGCCGTTTTTTCTAAATGGTAATTTAACTGCTGATACCTATTTAACTTTATTACGCGAAAGAGTTATACCCGCTGTAATTCAGATATTTCCCAACCGCGAAAATCCTCAGGTGATCGCAAATGACGTGTACTTCCAGCAAGACGGAGCTCCGCCACACTATGCCAGAATTGTAAGAGATTTTTTGGACACTGTCTTTCCACGGAGATGGATAGGTAGAAGGGGTCATAACCGAATGGCCAGCTAGGTCACCTGACCTAACCCCTATTGATTTTTTTCTGGGGTCATTTGAAGTCTGTGGTGTATCGCACAAGACCTGCCACGGTACAAGAGCTTCAAGAAAGAATTCTAGCGGTTGCTGATAATATTACACCTCAGTCGCTCCAAAATGTTCAGCGGGAATTTGTGGACAGGCTAGCACATTGCCAGGCAGTGGAAGGATTCCAATTTGAACATTTAATAAAATAAAACTATTCTCTGTTAATTACGATTGTAATTTCTAATTTTCCCTTGTTGAGACCACATTACATAACAGAATCCATACAAACGTTACATCGTTGAATTTGGGACCCCTTAAAGTATACAAATATGGCAAAATATACCGGGTGTTTCAAAAATATTATAAAAAAATCTGAGGCCTTGGTTTATAGTACATACACCGAATTTCAAGTTTCTGTACTCTTACCAGCTTGCTTTACTTATTTTCCCCTATTTACCCCCATATAACCTCCAACTCTTCAACGGCATCATCACAAAATATAATCTAGTTCCAGATGTCGTTATGGTACATATGTGTACCAAATTTCAAGCGAATGTTTCAATTTTATTTTATCAACCCTCTTAATAATGGAGTAGGGGTGGTGGGAGGGTTGAAAAATATTATAAATAATTTGAGATCTTGGCTCCTAGTACAAGTTTCTGTACTCTTATCAGCTTTCTTTACTTACATTGCCCTATTTACCCCTATTTAACCCCCAATCCTTCAACGGAATCATCTCAAAATATAATATAGTTCCAGATGCCGTTATAATACATACGTGTACCAAATTTCAAGTGAATATTTCAATTTTATTTTATCAGCCATTTAATAATGAATTGGGGGGGGATGAAAAATATTATAAAAATTTTGAGGCTTTGGCTCGTAGTAGATACATCAAACTTCAAGTTTCTGTACTCTTACCAGCTTGCTTTACATATTTACCTCTATTTACCCCCCAACCTTTCACCGGATATCTTCAAAAAACGTATAGTATAATATACGTGTACAAAATTTCAAGTGAATATCTTAAACCGTTCCGGAGAAAACGTGCGGACAAAAAAAAGTTACAGACAGACAGAAATTTTTATTTCGCTCAAATTTAAAATCTCGACGTTTCATGACATTCTAAACCTATTTCAAGAAAAAAAAAATCTGATTTTTTTTTTTTACGATTACTATACTTCCAATCTGGAGTGTGTGTGTAGAGACGTTTAATACGTATGTTCGTTTACGAAAAGGTTGAGAATGAAGTATTATCGTTTTCATACGTTACTTCACATCTTCTGATTTTAAAGCGTTATGTGCAACTTTTCTGTTTTTTTTTTGAGATTCCTACCTCGATAAAATATCCACTTCAAATATCTACTTAAAAAAATACTTACGCAGTAATTCAGAAAAAGACGAACGGTTTTTATTTATATAAGTAAATAAGACATACAAAAAGACAATATAAATGTCATGTCGTGGAGTAATCCTTAGAGAAATCACATATTATTCGTTGTATTGTTGGACATTTCATTCGAAAGTTGTTGTTTCATGAGATCTTTATAGCATTATTTACAATTTCTTACTTTGCTGATTAAAAATAACATCTATAAAAGTTTATTACTTGTCACATTATAACCCTTGAAGCACGTAGACCAGTGATTTCAGGCCAAGAAGAAATTAAAAGTGTTGTTGCTCTTATCACGCCGATTCTTTTTGTAAAAATAGTAAAAAGAATTCTGAGCGAAAAACCGTCAAACACTGGACTACTAGATTTACTATTGTTATGTACTACACCCCCTTGGAACTGGAGATTGATACGCCTATACCTAATAGTGACTGGAGATTTGTAGAAAGAGATAGAGTTTTCTAGAGTGTGGTGGGAGAAGATTCTGGATGGATCTAGAAGCAATTTCAGAGTATATAAGGCGCGATTACCGGCGCAAAAGAAGAAGTTTTATAAAAGTGACGTTCGGTAACGAAAGTGAGGTTATGAATATTGTCATTGTGTAAGCAGTAAATTATTAAATAAAGTGTTAGTATTTATCTCTTGCTGAAATTATTTTGAAACCCACGAATTCCTACAGGGTGTTTCCTAAGAGATGGAAATACGCAACACTATTAATAGTGGCATTTAATTGCTGCAGTGATCCCAAAAAATGTTTTCCAGTGGCTTCTATGTTAATGAGATAATGACATAATCTATGATAGATATCTTCCATTACATTCACGATAATTTCTATAAAAATAAACGGATTCAAACAGTACCGAACTTTCGTATAATTATTCCCCGAGGGAAGAAATATACGACTTTAACTAAAAAATTATTTCCAGAGCTGTGGAAAGAGTTCTCTTTAGATAGTATTGATTCATCGGTAACCAGCATTCAAACGAATTTAATTCGATTTTACGTCCTCAGACCGAAGATTTTCATCCCACATAATAAGAACATAATAAAGAAAAATTCTTTTCAAATACTTTTAATTATAAAAATAATTTTAAGGTTCGATGTCGATTACGCGCTGAGAGGGTAGGGAGTTTTAATTCCTCTTGGAATTTGTTTTGAAAGCAAGAGAGAGGATGATTAAGTCTTTTCAGGATTCGAGATTTTTTGTTAAAATACTTCATTTGTATCATAATTAAAACAAAAATGTAAGTACATCTTTTGTCAATCATTAACGCAAACATGCAAGATCATAATGGTATGAATCGTTTAACTATGCGTAGAATAGTTATTTTTATAACCCGGTGGTCTATTTTCGACTTCATTGAAATTGTCGACCACAACAAATGTTACTTACTTTTACTTCCACATCCAGGTAGTGAAGTGGAAGTACAGTAATCGTAAAAAAAATTTTTTGTTGTTGTTGAAATGGGCTTAGAAAGTCATAAAACGTCGAGATTTTAAATTTGAGCGAAAAAAAATTTCTGTCTACCGGTCTGTAAATTTTTGTAATATGTGTGGATACGTCAAATGCATTTCCAGAATAAGATAAACATATTGATACATTAAGAATTCATCTATCGAGTAGAATGCATTTTTTAACAGAAACTTTTTTAATTCTGACAAAAATTTGTTTACACTAGGTATAGTTTTAATTTCAACGGCTAACTTATTGTAAAGTGTACATCCCATATAATATGGTTTTCTTTTATATAATTCAAGTCTGTGTATATCGTATTGCAAATTGGATCCATGCCGTGTAGGACAATTGTGATTAGCATTTAAGGAATTGAAGGTGGATAAGTTTTTTTTTTACAAATTTTAAAATTTCATATATGTACCGACAGGGTAATGTAAAAATATTATGTTTGATAAATGTCTGCTTGCAGGATTCTCTATAGCTTAAATTAAACATATTACGAATAGCTCTTTTTTGCAGCAAGAACACACGGTTAGATAACGGTGAGTTTCCCCAAAAATACCATAGCGTAGTCTGGACTCTAAATTAGTAAAATAAGTCCACAGTCTTTAAATTGGTTACGTGACGTAATCTCTTCAGCGCAAAACAGTGACTTGAGCATTTATTGCAGATATAGGAGACATGTGACTTCCAATCCAGTGATAATTGATTTATCACTGGATTGGAATATACAGACTTAATAATTTAAAAGTTGACACTTGTTCAATGGATATACCATTAAGCTGTAAAAGTAAACTCGATATGTAATGAGCTCTAACAGGATGAAACTGTAACGATAATGTTTTTTCTTCGTTCATTACCAATTTCTTTATAGTGAAATAATTATTTATATTAAGATTAAGTATGGTAGAATTTAACTTATCAATCAGTTCTTGAATGTTTTTTGTACCTACGGCAACAGCAATATCATCAGCAAAGGAGCAATAAAATTCATTTACATAATTATCTAAGTCATTAATGTAAAGGAGAAAAAGGAGCGGTCCCAAAACACTACTTTGGGGTACACCAATATCTATTGTTTTAGTTTCTGACCTCGAACCTAAGAAATCGACATACTGCTGTCTGTTGGATAAGTAAGGTTTTAATAACATTTTGCATTTCCCCTGGTATACCATATTTTCCAATAGTATCCAAGAGAATGTAGTGATTAACACAATCAAATGCCTTTGAAAGGTCAATAAACCGTGCCATAACCTCATGACCTGTGTCAAGATTTTCATAAATATAGTCCAAAAACTTACTAAAGCTGATATGGTTGATCTATTCGCTCTAAAGCCATGCTGATTTGTTGAGAGGATTGAGTTAGTATTTAAAAATTCAGATATTCTTATTGCGATTAGTTTTTCAATTACTTTTGAAAAAACGGATAAAATTGCTATTGGTCTATAATTACAGAGCTGTGTACGGTCACGTTTTTTAAACAATGGAATTACTTTGGATAATTTTAAAAGATCTGGAAAAATGTCATCTGAAAAACATTGATTTAAGATACCTATTGACTTAAAATTTGGTACACATATGTACCATGACGAGATCTGGAACTAGATTACGTTTTGCGCTAGAAACGGTGAAGGGTTGAGGGTTAAATAGGGGTAAATAAGGAAAAATAAAGCAAGCTGGTAAGAGTACAGAAACTTGGGATTTGGTATATATACTAGAAGCCAAGGCCTCAGATTTCTTTCTAATATTTTTCGTATATGTATTTTAATGAGATTTGATTGAGATGATTATGTTGATGGGATGGGACGGTAGGTTGTGAATAGGGGAAAATAAGTAGACGTAAGTTGACGTATATACACTAGAAACCAATGCCTCAAATTTTTCTATGACGTCTGCCCCAAATATTATTAAAATTCTATGACCAGTATTTTTACTAGGCGGTCATCTAAGAGAAAAAATAATTAATAAATTAAAGATGGAAGTCATTTGTAAATATCATTACCGAATTTTTTTAAAGGCGGTATTATTTTCTCAATAAATGTTTTTCTTATTTACTCTCAGAAGTCAGTCCTCCATTTTTAACACATTGTATATTTTTGCCATTACATTTTTTAGGCAGATAATGTGTCTTCAACCTTAACCTACTCTAACAAAGATTATCACAAAAAATCATATTTGCATTATCATTAGCATCGTATTTACATATATTTCTTACATTCAGAAATTAAAATTATAAATAAAAATATCTATGCATTGACCGATTAACATTTAAGTTTAAATGTTATTGTAATTAAACTAATAGCATTTAATTCGTAGAAAGCAGATGACTACATTAATTAAAACAATTGTATTAGTGAATTACCTTTGTTTTTCTACGCCATTTCATTAATGCTGAGAATTTCATACCTCGAAAGAAACGTGTTTAATTTCTAATGAGTAATTCTCAAATTAGGTAACTGCTTTATTAGAAAATATTTAAAAAATCTTCTGGAATTTTAGGAATGAGTACCTTCGAAACAGTTATCTTTTCCGGAGTACACCTTGGGGACTATTTTAATTCAACAGATTCTTGCAAGAAAAGAGGAATTATAGTTGTAGTACGTCATTCAAATCGGTGCTCCTAGCGTGTACTTTTCTCTCAAGTAAAGCTGTATTTTTTTTAATATCTACAATATTTCATCATGTCATGTCAATGAGTACTTACCAATAATGTAATAAAAAAGCCCTACCGAAAGAGTCCATTGCAAGTGATACACCTCCTAACTTATAAGAGAATATACAAATTTTTGTAGCTTTTTCACATCTATAACGCCAAAAGTAGAACATTTTGTATCGCAACGTGTAAAGACAACTCCTACACAAAGTTCAATTTTCCTCAAAGGTTTGGACCTAGATACATAGCAGACTTTCTACGGAAGCTAAGTAGGTCGGTCCGTAGCACAGTCTATTTCAAAAAATGAATTTTCTGTTTCGTATATTAATATGGTTAAGGGTGGAACCGATTTGCTTATTTTCAATATTATGTGCATATGTTATACATACCGGGTGGCCACGAGTCAATGTACACCCCCAATATTTTGATTGTTTTTGTATTTAAAAATTTGGTTTTTGGTACACATAAATTAGACAATAATAAGCTACTTTCAGACTAACAGGAATGAAAATATCACTTCCGGTTGAACCGGAAGTGACATCAATTTTATTTTCTTAAATTGAATGACTATATTTTTTTCATGGTTTCTCACTAAGCATACATTTCTAAGTGCAACACTTTGTTCAGATGAAAAAAATTTCAAAAAATAAGTGAGATACGAACAGTTTTTTAATTTTTTCAAAATGGCCGCGCCAGATGAATGCGATGTAAGAAAATGACTAAGTAGGCTATGGGAATTATTAGTAGGGTTGTAGACTTGTCTGTAAAGAAGAAAACAGTTTTTTGAATTACTGATAGGTACCAGTATTTTTAGTTAAAAAAAAAAATGGAATTTCATATTCATTTCCGTAGGGGTCCTATGGAATTTTTTTTAATGGAACTGTGCTATTTCTTTTGTTAATCAGAAATAATGATTCATAAACTATAATTTTTTCGCCATCATTTCTTAACGATATCCTTCGTAATAATAGAAGTATTTTTAAAAAGTAAACACAAATTAAACAAGACATAATTTTAATAGGTATAACGTTACAACCAACCAAAATTATTTAAAAGCTAAATTATAATAAACAGTTATAAAAATTGTTCAAACTGTTCACCGTTATGATTAATACACAGAGTACCGCGACTTATCGTTGCACGTCTAATATTCTGTAATTGTTGAGGTGTTATTTGTGCAATTTCGTGTCGAACTCTTTCTTCCAGATTTTGCCTTGTGGTTGGAGCAGTCATGAGGGTCTACATGCGCCCGAATAAAAAAATCGAGTGAGGTTAAGTCAGGCGAACTTGCAGGCCATCTGACTGGACCATGGGTCCCAATCCAACGATCTGGAAATAATTTATTTAAGTAATCCCTAACAATAATAGCATTGGGTGGTCCAGCTCAGTCTTGTTGGAAGTAAACCTCGTCAATATTGGTATTGGGAATTTGATTAATCTGTGAAACTATTATATTTTGGAGAAATTCTAGATATTTTGGTCCAGTTAGAGTTTCGTAATAAATTACTGGACCTATAATATGGTCGCCCAGTACGCCTAACCAAACATTGAAGCCAAACCGCTCCTGAAACCGCCCCTGTCTCATAATGTGAGGATTATGAATTGCCCAATATCGAGTGTTGTTTCGATTAAATAACCCAAGGTTTGTAAATCTCGATTCATCAGTGAACAAAATGTTTTTGATAAAATTCTCATTTCTTAATTGCCGTAACTGTAACCAATTACAAAAGGTTATTCTTCGTTGATAATCATTCTCATACAAAAATTGACGCAATTGATATTTATAAGAGCGATAGCCGTGTTTCTTTAAAAATTTTCTGGCTGATTCTTTGGAAACTGGTAATTCATGTTCAATTTGTCGTATCTAAATGGTTGGGTCAACATGCACTAAAGCTAATACATTAATTTCCGCTTCTTCATCTACAATAAATCTTTCTTCAATTTCTACATTAGGTTCAGTTCTAAATGGGCCTTTCCCGCATGACTGAATTTTACTACTTCACTATAATCAAGCCATATAATAAACTGCAATATAATTTTATTTTAATTTAGTTTCTTCCAATTTTTTACGTTCTACCAAATATTTACATTACAAAATCAGTTTTATTTCAGGTAATTCGAAACGTAAGTTTTAAGGCGCCATGCGTGACGTCACACTGATTAGACCAATAAAAGTCGTATTCTTAATGAGGATCCTCTATTGCCAGATGTATGTCTTTTTACATGAACATCGTATTTCCGTTATCAATTGTCTACTTTGAATAGCGCATTTTTTCGTTACAACGTATTCTTCGTTTCTCTGACTCTAAATAAAAGCAAAAATTGTATAAACTTTTGACTGTATGAGTTTCTAAAATCTATATATCAGATTTATATTCTCTATTTTTGTTCATTTGGTTCACATATGGTATAATGCCAGTTTCATTTGGCAACGCTGTACTGAAATGTTCAAACTTTATTCGATAACCTCACTTTCTATTGTTTACGTTCGATACGAAAATTAATTTTGCTCTCTTCTAATTATAAAATGCCGCTTAAAAAGGTTTGTTTTGTACCAGTGTGTCCAAATAATAGTGAAAATAGTACGAAGTTATTTTTGCGAGTTCCAACAAATTTGGAAATTCGAAAATTATGGTGGAAAGTTGCAAAAGTTCCAGGTATTGTTTATACTGCTCCTGGATTTTTCTGTTGCGAAGATCATTTTAACGTATGTATATATTGTTCTATCTTTTAGTGGACCTTTTACAAATCTGTCTTCACATTTACTCATATTTTTAAAAGAAATTAATACTATAACACCAAACAAGAAGTAAACACGCTGGGCTGCACTCTCGTGATTTATGACAGATACTTCTTGGCACTGTCAATGGGCGTCATAAACGCACGTTCTCAATTAAGCGTTACCACTTTGCAATATGAGATTCTATTGGTAGTTCCTCATAAATGTACTTCAGGCACCAATAGAATTGCAGGTTGTGGAAAGCAAGGCAGAGAAGTGAGGTTCTTTTTGAATGCACCTTCATAGCTAATTCTGACGGCCGTTTAATCTCATACTGATTGGTGCAGTTTATGATGACGTCACATTGGCGCCCGAAAGCTATCGTTTCAAACTGCTGTTCATTTACGGAACATTTGTATTTTTTTTGTGGTATTTTATGCGCTCAGAAAAAAAATAAAAATTCATTTTTAGTAATATTTTGATAGGCTCTTTCCAATAACACAATAAAAAAAAATTGAGGGAAAAGCCCATTGTTGCTCCAACCGAGCGAAATAGTTTCTCGGATGTTGTCTTCTTTCTGGATATCTCCGTCCATACAGACTTTGTGCTCTAGTTGCATTACGTCGAATCTCTCCATAAATAATGATCATGTCAACTTTTTCATCTCTTGAATAATTTTTAGCCATTTAATATTAATTTTCTTGTTTATAACAACTTTAATACACTTGCTTCAGAAAATTAGTGAGTAAGTCAAGGCTAATTCAATTGTTACGAATGTCTGTCATTTTCATGGCTATCTGCAATTTTGGATTTAAATGTAGAGAGGTACCTTATTAACATGATTTGTTGGCGCTTACTTTTTAAAGATACTTCTGTTATTACGAAGGATATCGTTAAGAAATGATTAATGGCGAAAAAACTATAGTTTATGAATCATTATTTCTGATTAATAAAAGAAATAACACAGTTCCATTAAAAAAAATTCCATAGGACTCTTACGAAAATGAAAATTAAAATGAAATTCCGCTTTTTTGAAAAAAAAAAAAAATTAATAATACTGGTACATATCAGTAATTCAAACAACTATTTTCTTCTTTACAGACAAGTCTACAACCTTACTAATAATTTCCATAGCCTACTTAGTAATTTTCTTACATCGCATTCATCTGCCGCGGCCATTTTGAAAAAATAAAAAAATTGTTCGTATCTCACTTATTTCTTGGAATTTTTTACATCTGAAAAAACTGTTGTACTTAGACATGTATGCTTAATGAGAAACCATAAAAAAATATAGTAATTCCATTTAAGAACAAAAAGTTGATGTCACTTCCGGTTCAACCGGAAGTGATATTTTCATTCCGTTAGTCTGAAAGTAGCTTATTATTGTCTACTTTATGTGTACCAAAAACCACATTTTTAAATACAAAAACAACCAAAATATTGGGGGTGTACCATGACTCGTGGCCACCCGGTATAGACCAGTCAATGGAGTGTTAAAATGGCCAAAATCTTTAATTTGAGTGGTAATGAATCAATTTTGTTGAAACCTTGTGCAATGTGTTGTAATGACGTCAATAAAAAAGTTGAAAAGAGATGAGGGTAGGAAATAATCGAGAGGGGTAGAGAAAACACCCCTTTTATCACAGGTTCCGTAACTTGCAGAAGTAGCTCAAAAATTATAAAAACAAACAGTGTGTTTGACTTTTTGTCCCAAAATAAGATGTTTTTACTCTTGTAAATTTTTTCGGAAAATGCATATTTTGCAACTTTTCTGTAAAGTGCATTTTCACCGAGTATTTACGGAGAAACCTGAAAAGCTACCCCTGTCTTTGAAATTGTAGCGCTTTAAAAACATATAATTTAAAAATTTGAAAAATTTCAGACGTATGTTAGCCCAGTCGTCAGGGGTTTTAAGGCGTCACTAAATGTTATATGGCTAAATATTTCAGAATAAGTAGTTTTGTTGGTGTAGAATACGATAAGAAAGAGTTTACAGCTGAAAGGAGTCGGCGATCCCTAAAAAAATAGAACATATTGGCCGAAATTCGGTTTTTGGCCGATAACTCAAAAAATAAAAAAATCAGAAAACTAATAGCACTAGGCGATAGAGGGGGATATGAAATGTTTTTGTACGATACAGTTAAACCATTTTTAAAGGTTCAATATTAAATTGAAAATGTAAAAAAAATGTAGTACATTATTTATCATGACAAACTGCCTGTAACTAGGAAAATTAGCAAGTTACCAAAAAATTCAAAGAGATTTGTTTGCTTATAGTAATGAAACATATTCTTTATAGGATTTTGCAAACAGTGGAAAGAGAACTAAAGGAAAAACTGTATATAAAAATATTAATGAAATCTTTGCATTCTTTCGATAACCTGACTTCTGGTTATGCTAACCAGTAAAAATTCTTATTTGCCATTCTCATTTTAACACTAGCATCCAACCTAGTCCCCTACGGCTAAGCAGGCTAAACTAGTATCTACACGATCGCCCTACGATATGTAAATTCAGTTAAAAATCAGAACAAATGCCTGAAATTAATTTATTTATGTACCTTGTCTTTAAAAATTTTTTCATTCTAATGAATTACATTTTCATAAAATCTCATTCAGTTTCTTGGAAATGCTTAGCCTTTGAAACGTTTTTCGTCCTTATTGTGGACTCATCAGAAAAGCCTAAAGCCACTCATAACGATGTTCCATGGAAAACTAAGACAATATCCATGAATAAGTATAAAATAATTATAATTGACATTGACTGATAAAAAACAACAGATCTTCACCTATCTATTAGCTAACTAGTATTGGAGCCTATATACTCTATGCATGTTTAAAAGTGAATTATTTATTATTTGTTTGCTTATAGTAATGAAACATATTCTTTATAGGATTTTGCAAACAGTGGAAAGAAAAGCTATCTATGAGAACTAAAGGAAAAACTATATATAAAAATATTAATGAAATCTTTGCATTCTTTCGATAACCTGACTTCTGGTTATGCTAACAAGTAAAAATTCTTATTTGCCATTCTCATTTTAACACTAGCATCCAAGCTAGTCCCCTACGGCTAAGCAGGCTAAACTAGTATCTACATGATCCCCTACGATATGTAAATTCAGTGACTTTAGGCTTTTCTGATGAGTCCACAGTAAGGACGAAAAACGTTTCTAAGGCTAAGCATTTCCAAGAAACTGAATGAGATTTTATGAAAATGTAATTCATTAGAATGAAAAATTGTTTAAAGACAAGGTACATAAATAAATTAATTTCAGGACTTTGTTCTCATTTTTAGCTGAATTAACATATCGTAGGGAATCATGTAGATACTAGTTTAGCCTGCTTAGCCGTAGGGGACTAGGTTGGATGCTAATGTTAAAATGAGAATGGCAAATAAGAATTTTTACTTGTTAGCATAACCAGAAGTCAGGTTATCAAAAGAACGCAAAGATTTCATTAATATTTTTATATATAGTTTTTCCTTTAGTTCTCATAGATAGCTTTTCTTTCCACTGTTTGCAAAATCCTATAAAGAATATGTTTCAAATGTTTAGAAGGTCTCAATGCATACGTCTGACTTTTCCATTTTTTAATTTCAAAGAAAGCGGTAGTTTCTTATGTTTTTCCGGAAAAACTTGGCGAAAACGCTCGTTAGAGGTGTTTCAGAATCTCATGAGCCGCGAAATGCGCAAAAGGCAAAGTTTATTCTGAGTTATAAGTATGTTTTTGAAGACACTGGAGGCTGCCTTGCTGTATACATAAACAAAAGCTCGGGATAAATTGTAAACAATAAATATAATATTTTTAAGAAGTGTAACTGAGTCAACAGAAGGGATTATGTCTCTGCGCATATGAAGGTCACAGCTCATGAGGTTTTAAAACACCTCTACAGAAAAGTTGCAAATAAAAAAGTCTTGTATTTCGATGATACATTTACCTGAATTTTTTCAGATTTTTTTTTCAACTTTTACGTTTTTCCCTCCCTCACTTTTAGGAATTTTCGAGTGGCCATATCTCTAAAAATATGCACTTTTATAAAAAAATTCACAAGAGTAAAAACTTATTATTTTGGACCAAAAAAGGTAAATATATTGTTTTTTTTTCATTTTCGACTTAATTCTAGAAGGTACGGAACCCATGATAAAAAGGGGTGTTTTCTACTCCTTCCGATCAGTTCCTACCCTAATTTCTTTTTCAACTTTTTTATGAACGTCATTACAAAATACGCAACACAAGGTTTCATCAAAATCCATTCATTAGTACTTAAATTAGTGGTGTACTGGACTAATACACTGTTTGTCTTTCTCTTCGTTTCTTTCCATTATGAGAAAATACAGCAAAGTGCTAAGTAAAGGATTGAGAATGAATTAATTGAACGCAGACTATTGTATGCCATACAAACGCCCTTATGCATCACAGATCGATACCTATTTGTTTTTTAATGTTGAATCCTTGCTTTTAGGTTAACTCCTACACAACGCAGTTCATAACTGGTTTACCGAAAATAATGATGAAACCCTCCTTTCGTCGTCTAGAAGGCTGTGTTTGAATTCTATAGAAAATGGCTGGGGTTACCGTGTGAAAGAAAATTAGAAGTCATCCACCCGGAACTCGAACTAGAGAGGAATTAATTGCGGCGATCCGCATCGAATGGAATGCTTTAGAAGAAAATTTTAATATACAAAATTTAATTAACCCCAAGAATAGACTCTTACAAAGTGTCCTGGAAGATAATGGAGGTTCTACAAAATATAATTTAACTTAGTTTGTCACAAGTAAATAACATTAATTAATATTATATGAAATTAATCGATAAATAAATGTGTAATAATGAGTTTACACTGTAAACATATCGATGTTATTATAGTAAATGAAAGTTTAAAGTAGATAAAAAAGTAATAACAAAACATCTATATAGAATATAATATTATACTAGAAGCGTAGTTGCGTAAAACTGTGCAGATATCTGAGACATTTAGGTACGATTAACGAAAACATAGTAGTTTTCATGGATATGCATGCAATCCTAAGAACTGTATTTTTAAAAGCACAAGCCCTATTTTAAAGGAAAACAAACCTAATGCTAGCTCCACACGTTGAGCCAAGTCTAGCAAACTTCGACCACAGCCAACGTGTGGAAGGTAAAATTTGTCTTGGATTGCCGTGAATGGGCCAAGTTTGCCGGAGATCGCCTCGGTGGCGGTAAATAGTACACAAATCAAAGGAATTGTAGGCGTGCTCGAGTCAAATACCAATTCTCGTCCACAAAAAAATATTTTGCCCACCATCAATTTTATAGCAAATAGTAAAAAAATTTTCGAACTATTTTCTTTTTTGTAGTTGATTTAGAATGTCATGATATGTGGAAATTTTAAATGAGAGTAAATCATTTTTTCCATTATTTACTCTGCGGTCGTTTTTTTTTCCAATTTTTAGCAATTTTTACTTCCCTCGCATAAGTACCGAAGGGAAGTAATGTATGCGAGAAAAAAATTACCCTCCGAGATTTTCTCGGATTTTCACGTTTCAGATCATGTACATTACGAAAATATAGGTTTTCCAATTCCGTCGGTCTGTCTGTCTGTTGGTGCATTAACTAAAAAAACTACTAGGCTTTCACTGAAAAATATACAGACTGGACCGGACCATCTAAAGGGATTAGATAACGGAAAAAAAGTTTGGCTGAAATTTAAAATTTCCATGTGTTGTGACATTCTAATATTTTTAACAATTTTTTTTCCAAAAAGAAAATTATTATTTTTTTTAACAGTATAAACTGATTGAAAAAAACATTATTTTTGCTCAAATTTAAAATTTCCACGCTTTGTGACAATCTAAACCTACTTTCTAAAATCTAAAAAAACATTTTGAACATTTTTTCACAACTAGAATAGATGAAAAAATTCACAATTTCGCATTCCTTGCAACCATCGGGACATTGGAAATGATAACACCATACATAAAACATAAACTTCTTCAACTTTTTCCGGACTCGGCTTCTCCTCGTTCGGAAACAGCACGATCCACTACACCGCTGTATTTCCACCTTAAATGAAAACTGGTAACTTGACCCCCTATGATATATGCAACCCATATTACATTTGCGTATATCAGCTATTGCATATACGACAGTCTCACTCGACCGCGACACCGCTGTCTTTTGACCTTGAACGAAAACTGGTAACTCTACCCCATATACAAACATAAACATTTCCAATGTTAGAAAATTATGATTTGTGAAAAGTGATTTTGAAAATTGTGCTTTGAATTTAAAATTTCCACGCTTCATAATAATTCAACCAAGGGGTATTTACGTAAGCCTTCCATATTTGGCACCTTCTATTTAATATTGAATTTTTGCTGTCGGATGACCACTCCCTATATTTTTTTTACCAAAAGTTATCGGATTTTCTTTGTAATAATAGTGATAACTATATCCCGACTATTATTCTATGTCGTTTCGTAATTAATAATTTTTTAGAGTGACCTTCCTGTATAAAAAAGAGAGAAGTTCTGTGTAAATACCCTTACCGATTTTTTTTTCAAAATTATCTTTTTTTTTTCAGAAATATTAAAAAAAATGGGTTTAGAATGTCATGAAACGTGTACATTTTAAAATCGAGCGAAAACAATTTTTTTCATTATCTATTCCCTTTAGGAGGTCAACCCTGTTTATTTTCCAGTGAAAGTGTAGAACCATTTCTTTGGTGGCAGTAGCGTCAGCTACCTACCAAATTTGACTGTTCTCTGTCAAGTCGTTTTTTTGCTTAATGCACCAACAGACAGACAGGCAGACTGACGGAAATGAAAAATCAATATTTTCGTAATCTACATGATCTGAAAGGTGAAAATCCGAGGAAATCTCGGAGGGTGATTTTTATCTCGAATACAATACTTACTTCCCTTCGGTATATGCCAGGGAAGTAAAAATCGTAGAAAAATCTGCGAGAGATTAAAAAAATTACTCTGTTCTATTTTTGTGTACCGTTGTCATCATCTTCTTTTCCGTCGAGATTTTTTGTTAGTTACGACAATCGCTTGCAATACATAATTAAATGCACCTAAAGCAGCCACTGCCGTTGCAGTAGCAATTTCCATGTCTATCATCTTCTAGGTTCTAGCAAGCACTGCCGTATTGGACAGTGTTGCCACAGCCTTTCCGGCGATTTCGGTAGAATAGGCTGAAATTTTTCGGTACATTTCGTATCGACGCGACGCGCGGTACAGAAAATTTCAAAAAACAATTTTCACTCACTTTATAATCACCTTTCTTTTAATTTTGGTGATAGCGACTTAAGAAAAGTATCGACACAATTTCATAACAAATCGGTATTTCCGTAGACTTCATTCAAATTTGGTAGCCGTGGCATCGCTGGTATCGGCTAACGTCTGGATAGTATATTTGTAGACAAATGTTTCGGCAATGGGCTTTTCCCTCAATTTTTTTTTATTGTGTTATTGGAAAGAGCCTATCAAAATATTACTAAAAATGAATTTTTATTTTTTTTCTGAGAGCATAAAATACCACAAAAAAAAATACAAATGTTCCGTAAATGAACAGCAGTTTGAAACGATAGCTTTCGGGCGCCAATGTGACGTCATCATAAACTGCACCAATCAGTATGAGATTAAACGGCCGTCAGAATTAGCTATGAAGGTGCATTCAAAAAGAACCTCACTTCTCTGCCTTGCTTTCCACAACCTGTAATTCTATTGGTGCCTGAAGTACATTTATGAGGAACTACCAATAGAATCTCATATTGCAAAGTGGTAACGCTTAATTGAGAACGTGCGTTTATGACGCCCATTGACAGTGCCAAGAAGTATCTGTCATAAATCACGAGAGTGCAGCCCAGCGTGTTTACTTCTTGTTTGGTGTTATAGTATTAATTTCTTTTAAAAATATGAGTAAATGTGAAGACAGATTTGTAAAAGGTCCACTAAAAGAAAGAACAATATATACATACGTTAAAATGATCTTCGCAACAGAAAAATCCAGGAGCAGTATAAACAATACCTGGAACTTTTGCAACTTTCCACCATAATTTTCGAATTTCCAAATTTGTTGGAACTCGCAAAAATAACTTCGTACTATTTTCACTATTATTTGGACACACTGGTACAAAACAAACCTTTTTAAGCGGCATTTTATAATTAGAAGAGAGCAAAATTAATTTTCGTATCGAACGTAAACAATAGAAAGTGAGGTTATCGAATAAAGTTTGAACATTTTAGTACAGCGTTGCCAAATGAAACTGGCATTATACCATATATGAACCAAATGAACAAAAATAGAGAATATAAATCTGATATATAGATTTTAGAAACTCATATAGTCAAAAGTTGATACAATTTTTGCTTTTATTTAGTGTCAGAGAAACGAAGAATACGTTGTAACGAAAAAATGCGCTATTCAAAGTAGACAATTGATAACGGAAATACGATGTTCATGTAAAAAGACATACATCTGGCAATAGAGGATCCTCATTAAGAATACGACTTTTATTGGTCTAATCAGTGTGACGTCACGCATGGCGCCTTAAAACTTAAGTTTCAAATTACCTGAAATAAAACTGATTTTGTAATGAAAATATTTGGTAGAACGTAAAAAATTGGAAGAAACTAAATTAAAATAAAATTATATTGCAGTTTATTATATGGCTTGATTATAGTGAAGTAGCAAAATTCAGTCATGCGGGAAAGGCCCATTGCTTTGGCAATTGTTTCAGCCACAATATGGCCCAACGTGTAGAGCTAGCATGATACAATATAAGAACACTAAAAAGCCTGTTCATTGTGAAGAGTACAAAGATATTCAGAAAAATTACGACTACGACTACAAGACAGAAAAAGTCTATTTGCATAATTCGTTAAACAAAAGAATTCTATGTACTCTTAACAGTTTAAGTACTACTAAAATAATATATGAAAAATTTCTGAGAATCTTTGAGATCTCATATAGTCCATCGAAATGTTACATTGATCTTGTTTAGGGAGGGTCAGTGTGAGTATAAAACTCGATTTTCGGGGTTGAAAGCCCCCCCCCCCATTTGGCCGCCATCTTGAAAAGGGGGCGTAAACAGTTTTTGTGCGTTATATTGAGAATTATAAGTCTCACAAAGAAATTTTGAAGACTTTTTTGTAGATAATTAAATTCTCTACACTCTTGGTCTTGATACTTTTTATCGTAAAATTGAAAATGAAAAAGTTATAATCAATAATAGACTATGAACTCAAAATTAAAAATATAAAGTGAAAATAAAATTTTTGTATTCGATCTTTCTGTGGTATTGCACCAATTGTGTTTCGTCGAGAACATATTTCACAATAATAGATTGTTGCTAAAAAGGTTGTAACACAATAATTTTTATTTTTTTTGCTTTTATTTTAAAGTCCAAAATGGCCGCTATACAAATAGTTGAAACATAAATAACATTATGGCGTCCGTCTTATAAATAATATTTATAACTATGACAACACTTATAGAATAAATATATTTTCCGAAGAATTGTTATATATCAATTGTTTTGAAATTAGACAGAAGCGTATTGCAAAAAGTAAAGGTAGTTTCCATGAATATTTTGTTCCAAATAATTTTGCCCGCTATTGCTTTTTAATTAATTACGAGAATTTTCTGTCAGAAAACGATGGTCAGTATGAAATAAATAAAATACAAGTTGTAATTAAATAGTATTTTTCTGCATACTTTCAAATATGTAAGAATTTTAAAAGCTTTTATTTAGCTTCACTTGTAACAATGTAAACAAATCTTGCAATCCGAGTTCATTTCCGGAGGGCGATATGCAAAATAGGCTTGCGTTCATCCCCTATGTTAATTGAATCTCTTCTTGGTGATACACGACATTTAAGATTATTATATACAGGGTGTAATTAGTTTCATGTCATTAAAAAAAACTGGTGGTAGGGAACGACAAGACAAACAAAAAAATCTTATATAACATGGGGTCTAAGGCTCATAGTTTTGGAGAAAAAAAATAAACTGAAATTTCGCAAACTTTCAATAAAATCTTTTGAGAACTGCTGGAATATTGAGGTAGGTTTAGATCGCCGCGCGTGTCTTTGCCTATGATACTCAATATTTGTGTAGATAGCTATAAAATGTCGGCGGTCTTTAGCGGTGCGGTAAATAAGATGAAAGACGTCGACGTTTTCTGAGTGTTTAGTAGATCTGATCTGAAGAAAAAAATACTCTGACTCTCCCTTGTGCAATATTTTAGTTTCTGTGGGTGTTTCAATATGTACACACGTCCAACCCGCCGTTCGTTGTTTTTGTTATTTTTGAATTTCGGGTCGCTGTGTATTTATAGTGAAGATTTATTTTATTGACTTTACCGTTCAAGTCGTTAAATTCTTGATTACGTGCAGACTTACCTGTTCGTTTTTTTTGTATTCCGTTTTGGATTTTGGACCAAGTTTTTCTTTTATTTTTCTTTATTGGCAACGTTAGTTGATAGTTTATTGTTTAGTGTTGAACGGAGTACGTATGTCCTTAATTCGACGTACCGAACTGTGTATTGATGCAGATGCAGATTTCGAATAATTTACTTATGTGGTAAGCTTTTAACCCAGGACACTCATTTATGTTACAAACGTTAATAAATCACATTTAAATATTCTAAATTATAAACATTAACCCAATGTTTTGTTCCAAATTAAACGACACACATGTGAAGAAATGCTCTGTTTAAACTTCTACGGCTATTATTTGCTTGCAGTTGTGCAGGAAAAGATAACGAATTATTTACCTCTTTATAATTTCCTCAATTCGGTTGAGGCGGTCCATCAAAGGCGGTCGATGATCCAAGGCCTTTGCACTTTTTTATGACAATTTAAAAGTTGTATAATTTGGAACTACAAGTTCATTGACCAAGAAAAGCAGTGGTTCTCAATTATTTTCTACATTAATATTAAAACAAAATATATTAAAAAGGTTGACCTAGGTCAGTTTTTTTTCAAACTGCCCCTAGAGGGAAAAGTCATAAAAGTTTTTTGTTTGTCTAGTCGGTTTCCATTACCAGTTTTTTTAATGACATGAAACTGATTACACCCTGTATAACTCATGCTATCTCGAAAACTATAAAAGTCATCAGGATCAAATTTTAGACGGAGGTTAAATAACACAGCCACAAAAGAAAATGTTTTCTGGCCTGGGGATCTGACTATGCTCACTATATGTTTTTGGGGTCGCTGAATCCGAATTCGAAGGTCTATCTAACTCCATCACATCATGATTTTCCCATAACCTCAAAAAACCCATAATTTCGACATCTCTTCACATAAATCACTGTAACTTTTTCTAGACACAAATGATCCCCTCTTTTTTGTACCAAATCGATTGCAAATTAAATTTCCAATCCAACTATGTGAGGCACGATATTCTTCTGGCGCTTTTTAAGTGAGATATCAGCCGCCAACGTGAGAGGCACAAGGATTTTGCTTTTCGAGCGATACGGCCCAGCTTCGAGGGCCATTTCTGCCAAATGAAAGTTAGCAAAAATCTGAAAAAATTCAGGGGTACGTAGAAAGATATAAGAAATGGTTTGGCGTAAATCTGAGGTCAACGCGTGCCTTGGTTCTCGAGATATGGCCGCTCGAAATCACCGGAAGGTGAATATCGAATTTTTACACCGCTTCCTGAGGCTATATCTCGAAAACTAAACGAGATACAGAGCTGCGGTTTACTCTATTCGATTTCTCTCGCCTTCCTACATACCTCTGATTTTTTCAGATTAGATTTTTTAGAAATTTTGCAAAAAAATGAAAGTACCTACCGGCAAAAATCTGAAAAAATCCATAGGAAGGCGAGAGAAATCGAATGTAGTAAACCGCAGCTCTGTATCTCGTTTCGTTTTCGAGATATAGCCTCAGGAAGCGGTAAAATAATTCAATTTTCACCTTCCGGTGACTTCGAGCAGCCATGTCTCGAAGACCAAGGCGCGCACCAACCTCCAAACGTCTTTCTACGTATCCCTGAATTTTTTCAGATTTTTGCTAGCTTTCATTTGGCAGAGATGGCTGTCGTGTTACGGGTCAAATTGAATTTAAGAAACACAAAGTGAAATTTGACTCTAAATTACAATTAGTTCTTAAATCTTAAGGTCGGCTAGCTCTCTCACGAGACTCTCAGAGGTGAAGATCGTTTATTTTTAACGATTTCAATTTTGCCATTAGTTGAAATGAGCGCCAGGTAATTTCCTATAAATTCCAGCCCCCTTAGATTGAGTATGACACACCGATTATCAAAAAACTACCAAAAACCGTGTTAAATTTAATTTAAGTCAAAACACAAAGAAATCTATTTAAAATAATTATTTAATTTACATACAAAATACAATTAATAATGTACAAATCGGCTCAGTTTTCTGAATATTATTAATAGGAAATTATTAAAAAAGAATCTTATTCGCTAGATCTACGATTAGTAATTAATATTGCACCAATAACTTACAAATAAAAATATTCGACTTTTTTACAAAAACCACTATTGGTTGATCACTGATATTTGCAAATGAATTGTTAAAAATATACTGACGATTTACTAACGATCTCTAACGATGTACTGTCAATGATTTATAGTTAGGTTAAATTAAAATATGTTGCTCTATATTGACGCTGCCAATAAACAACGTAAATAAAAAAGATTGATATACCTTATAAACTAATGATATAACCATAAAATACCTGTAAATAAGATGTTAACTGCGCAGTTACTCACATGTCTTATTTTCACATATGCTTAATTGAGTAAGTAATGAAAATATTTGACCATAAATATCATATATATATATATATAGAGAAATAAGTAAAGATTAAAATATAACAGCAGATTATTAATACACATATAACTTTTAGTTATCCTGGTAACATTAGAAAAAAAGGTACTCATCCGGTATCCAGCGTTGAGCAAAAATCTGTTAGTACAGGTTACTATGCTGTTGTTACTGCAAAAAACCTCATGTACACCTCAGCTTCAGTATCTCATCAACATTTAAATCCATGGGACCTCATAACCAGAAACCATGTGTCTCAACTGTGACATGTGACCATACCAAAACGACGACTTCAGAAAATGGCTTCGCGGGACCTCCCAACAATCGATTCACCAATTTCCAAGTCGATAAAAACTACTAGACATACACAGCTTATCAGCTTCACAATTTTATGTAACTTAGTATCACTTGAGTATAATGTCTAATTTTCCAGATTTTCCAAATTATTTCAAGTTACCCAAATTATCCAAATTACCCAAATTATCCAAATTGCCTACATAAAAGAATGACAAAAATTAGGAGTCAGTATTTCCAGAAAATTCAAGATGGTGCTTACCCGCAAAATCGTCAGGGCACAAACAGGTATTCAACAATGTCGTATTTATTGCCTATTTAGAAGTCCTCTATAACAAAATTTGGCTTCAAACAGCTACACACAATTAGGCCTTCCAAATGTAAGAATTTTATAGTATAATCCCCCGTAATTAAGTTGGGGTTGCTTTTACAAGCAATTATAAAAATCTTGACTAATCGGCTTGACGACTCAATAAAGAAAAAAAGAGCACGCCGGTTTTCGAAACCAACCGTTTTTTTCCTAATCACCTGTTTTTTTTCTGTTTTAACGACTAATCACAATTCAACACCTCACAATTCAACATTTCATAGGAAAATACCCTAGGAATTGATAAGTAACAGAAAATTAGTTCCAGCCATAGAATGATTAAAACTCTCCTTAGAATAGAAACTAAGATACACAAAACCCATTATTGGACCATATAAACAATAAAATAAATAAAACCACGATTTAATGACTAGTAAATATTCCATTTATAACCTAATGTTGGTAACACGTTATTCCCTATCTCTTATATATGACAGCTGATCAAGGAGAGATAAATTCGAATGTCCACAACCTTATTTGTTTAACTAAATGAGGATTCTCCACTACAGGTGAGAGCAAATAGCATTAGCTTGAACAATTACTAAAAGTCATCAAATATATGCCCGCTCGTAGTGATTACTAAATTTCGTATGTGCGTTTATCATTTTTAGGTTAACCAACGAAATTTCCTTGTAACAATAACACGGAAAATTACCTTAAATGAAGTTATAATAACACCCGAGACATAACAAAACAATGGACCTAAGTTATAATGACTAAAAATCACATAGTAAACATTAAGGTTCTTGGAGTATTCTTACTGAGCCATCGATAAATATGAATACACATTATTTTACCTGGTCTCCTCGCTATCAACAAAAGTAAAGAAGAAAATTCATATCCTTTTTTCCTCAGGTACCAACAGCAACATTAAAAAAAACAATCGTAGCCTCACTAATTTTAAAGTTTATATTCCCACATACAAATGTATGGGCGGAATCTAATTTAACGTCACAAATCCCCCTCTTTCTCCCTTAAAAAAAATTCAACAAGAATTTTTTTTCTAAGTTACATGAAACTGAAAGTTGATAAAAAAAAAACAGAGCTTAAAATGCCCGGTAATAGTCCGCCCTAAGACTATCACACTTGCAATTAACACAAGGTTTAAAACGTATTATAAAAGAAGGAATAAGAAGTAAAACTTGTATAATAGGTAACTATACAAGAAACCACAAGAAAATTCGTTTTATTACTTGACAAAGTCATAACCATCACCACCTCCGAGGTTAGTCATCAAAAGTCCACGTGTAGTCAAAACAATATGAATAGGATGAGAGGCAGTTTGACTTACATCCATTCTGCGCAAGTCAAGTAGCATGAAAAGCCTCGATAATGAGTGTCGCTAGACAGCACACGGAAACTCCTGAAGAACCTCACCCAGAAGAGATAATGCTTCCCCCAGTGTAAAACGAGAAAGATAATGATAGGAAAGAAAAGATGAAATGATTTAGGAGAGGACCTCAAAGAATCAGTCTCCACAGGCATTGTGGTGAAATGCCTGAGCAGCGTTATAGTGGCTGCCAGTGCTAAAATTGGTGTAGACATAAGAACATCTAAACCACGATACAGTGAGTTAAAAAAACTACTGCCTAATTAACAGATTCTAGACTGTTAATGGGTATTGGATAGAGCTCCAAGCGGCTAAAACTAGACGTAAAAAAAACCACGTCTAGATGACAAAAAGGACCATCGTTTGGGAATACTCTCGATTCAGGTGCGGTGAACAGTGCGCCGGCCGAACGGTACGTTAAGGGCTGAGGTGAAAACGTGGAGGCAGACTTGCCACTATTAAGAACGTCAGGCGACCTAGGCCACTCCTGCCTAACAAGCCCCCTTACCTAGATACCCGTTAGACCCTCCTTAACGCCCTGTCCTTTAAGACAGCCCGAGCGAAACCTGCTCACCCCCATTCCGAAGCAAGTTCCCTGATGGTATATAAAATATCCTACTAATTAGGATAATAACAACCAAGTGTATTAAACAACAAACATCAAGAAAAGAGCATTACGTAAGATCAGGTACTTAACCGATAATAGGATATAAGGAGTTCTAAAGCGTTGATAACCGAAAGCTACGTGAACACAAGCATTCCCGAACAATTTTCCCCTGACATACGTGGACTTAAACCACAACTAGACAATATATACTAGACCACGAGAATGCCTATCGGCAAGACTAGTAAATAATATTATGAATACTATAAAAACAATAGGTAGAAAGTTTTTCCTCTACGCAAGCCCAAGGGACTACTTCCCATCTGTGCAACCAGCAACAAAAATAAGTCTTTAGATCGAAGAAATCACAAAATAAGAATGACAGAAAAAGATAATAGAAGACAGAAATAGAAATTTGGATAGCAACAAAGAGAAATGACGTTATTATGTCATATTTTTCGATATCAACAATGCGTAAGAAAATTTCACCAAACTGTCTATTAATTATAAAAGATGAACCTGTGTTATGACAGCGGACTCTAATAAAACACAATAAACTCGATAACAAACGAGAGAGTCGTTTGTCTAATAACTAACTTGAAAAAAAATTATGCATACATATTACGACAGCAGATTCCCAAAAAATTCAAAAATAAACCGATAAAGGACGGTATTGAATCGTTTGTCTAGTATTTTACACGAAAATTATTATTCGGCAGTCACAGGTATTATTTTCATTAAGACAAGACAAGAAAAGAAAAACTTGGTGAATTTTCAACCACATAGTTGAAATCAATTGCTTGATTATAGACATAATCAGCAAAAAGTGGCCCACCCTTGCAACAACTTGTTATCTCTGCAACAGTTGTTACCCAACCGAACAGAAAAATAAATATACACCAAACTTAAAATGTACATTGAAGAATAGCTTGTCTCACGGCTTAAAAAAAAACTATATCATAATAATCCTAACCTAACCTATTCGAAGTACTTTACTAGCATGAACCAAAACTAGTCTAATTCAATAGCAGGTTTGAGATCATTCACATGATACACACCAACTAATCGTCCATCTTCTTCAATCTCATAACTACAAGTTCCTAGTACTTTTCTAACTTTACATGGTCCGACATATTTGGGAGCAAGTTTAGCATTAAAATAGTCAACCTTACTCGATAAAACATGATTCTTCCTCCACACCATGTCTCCTACTTCATACTGTATTTTTCTCCTTCGTAGATTATATCTTTGACTTGACTTAGTATAAGCTTTCCTCAATCTTATTTTAATATCTTCAAAAATTTTCGCAAATCCACTATCTCTGACTATTCTCTCTTCAGCCCTATCCACTTCTAGATCTGATTGACGACTAATATTAGTGTTCTTGTGAAAGTTTCCATTGCCTATATATTCTCGGCCAAAATTTACATAATATGGAGTATAACCAGTTACTTCGTGCATCTGGGTTCGTATCGCACAAGTGACAAAAGGTAAATATACGTCCCATTTCCTTTGGTTTTCCTGGATATAACATGATAACATCGTCTTTACGACTCGGTTTACTCTCTCCGTCGGATTATTCTGAGGATGATACACCGCATTGTACAAAATATTCACATTGTAATTTTCACATAATTTCCGAAATTCCTTACTGGTAAACTGAGCTCCATTATCGGTGATAAGATGTTTACAAACTCCAAATAATAAAAATACATTTTCCTCAAGATGTCTACAAATTATATTAGCAGTAGCTGAACGTAATGGAAAAGTTAACACAAACTTGGAAAAATAGTCACATACGACTAGAATGTGAGTATATCCTCGACTTCCTCTAGGTAATGGTCCTATAATATCACAACTAAGCAATTCGAAAGGTTTAGTTATTTGTGGGCGGGTTCCCATAAGACCAGCAGGTTTCTTCTGAACAGCCTTATGTTTGGCACATACTCGACAACGGTTTATATATGTGGTAACATCAAATTTCATTTTCGGCCAATAAAAACGATAACATAATTTCTCGAATGTTTTGAAAATTCCTGGATGAGACGAAGTATGTACCTCCTTGAGAATGTCCCGACGATATTCCTTTGGAACCACTAATTTCCAATAGTCAGATTCCTCTGAAAGTTCAGGAACTTTACATTGTACATATTTAAATAGATAGCCACCTTGCACTCTCCATTTCGGATAAGATAACGGGTTCTTGAGAACATTGGTTACCATTTTTAAATACCAACGATCCGTGATGTCCACAAATTCATAACCAAAGGTGTTCAATGCTAAATCCTTTTCTTCTGCGATACAGTCTATAATTGGGACTGCTCTTGAAAGCACGTCAGGCACCACATGATCTTTACCCTTCCGATGTATCACTTTGAAGTCATATTGCTGTAACTTCACCGCCCATCTACATAATCTACCATGGGGGTTTTTAATATTATCTAACCATACCAAACTATGGTGATCCGTTTCCACGGTGAACGTAGCTCCTTCTAGATACGGCCTTAGCTTTTCCAATGCGTAAAGTACGGCTAATAATTCCCTTTCTGTTGTACTATAGGCTCTCTCTTGCCTTGTCAAAGATCGACTTAAGTAACAAATTACCCGCTCTTGACCATCAATCAACTGAGTCAAAACAGCTCCTAATCCATATCCACTCGCATCAGTTTTAACACTAAAAGGCTTTGTGAAATCTGGAGTAGTTAATATAGGTGCTGACACTAAACACTCTTTCAATTGTCGAAAAGATTCTTCACACGAAGAAGTCCATACAAATTTTTGTTTCTTCTTCAACAAATTTGTTAAAGGGGCAATAATAGAAGAGAAGTTTTCAACAAATCTCCGGTACCAGGATGCCATACCAAGGAAACTTCTAACATCGCGTACACAAGTTGGTGTAGGTATATTCAAGATTGCTTGAACTTTGTCCGGATCAACTCGCAATCCTTCCTTATTGTCTAATACATAACCTAAATATTTTAATTCAGACCGAAGAAATTTGCATTTTTCTCGATTTAAAGTCAATCCAGCCGCTATCAGTCTTGAAAACACCTTTTCTAAGATTTCCATATGTTTCTCAAAAGTGGGAGATATAATGATGATGTCGTCCAAATAGACAAAGACACTTTCTTCTAAATCTGCACCCAAAACTCTATCAATCAATCGTTGCCAACAAGCTGGTGCATTCGTTAATCCAAAACATAACCTTTTAAATTGATATAATCCTTTACCCGGTACTGTAAACGCCGTATATTCTCTACTATTAGGTTTCAACGGTATCTGATAATAAGCTGACTTAATGTCAAGGCTACTAAGATATCGAGCTCCTTTTAACCGATCCAAAATCGTTGATACGTATGGCAAAGGATAAGCATCCTTCTTTGTTACTTGGTTTAATTTTCGGAAGTCCACACAGAATCTATAACCACCTTCTTTTTTCGTTACCAAAATGATAGGCGACGACCAAGCACTAGTAGACGGTTCAACAATATCCAACTCCAATAATTTTTCCAACTCTTCATTAATTTGTCGTTGCACCACAGGTGAAACAGGATAATACCTCTGCTTAATCGGAGGGGAATCTACAACAATTTCATGCTCTACTAAGTGAGTACATCCAACAGAATTTCCCATTAAATTAAACTTCTGTTCTATAAATTCATCAAAAGAGCGACGTTGTTCAGCGTTCAGGTCAACCTCGATGGGGTTTAATTCAAATATTTCTTCCACATCCGAAAATTTCCAAACACCTCGTTTCAAATCTGGTATTATTTCCATTGTTTTCCAAAAGTCAGTTCCCAATATAAGACCACGATCCAAATCTGGTAATACTAAAACCTTAATAAGCTTCACCGTACCCATGAGTTCCATTGGTACTAAAATCGATCCATTACTTGTCAACCTACTTCCATTGGCTAACGTACAATTAGGTGAATCTTCCATATCAAGTTTTAAATTTAAGTGTTGCAATATCTTCCAACCTTTTCTTCCGACAACGGTTCTGGTTGCTCCACTATCCAACAATCCTAACATTTTCTTTCCAAAAATTGACACTTCCAAATAAGGTCTTTGATCATCCTCTACATGGCTTAAAATATAATCTAAAATAATTTTTTGACGAGAAAATTTTGCTTCGTCCGAAACACTAGAAAGAGTGGTCGCACACGAGTCCTCCACTAACCGACCTCTTAATGGCTCGCATTCGCGTTTCCCGAATCTGGCTTTTTACATTTTGGACAATCATACTTCGTCACATTGGGCGTTCCACATTTAAAACAATATTTTCTTCTTGGTTGCCGACACTGACGTGTATGGTGACCTTTCGCACGACAATTCCAGCATGTGAGAGTAGAAGTGTTGGACGATTGTCTAGGAAACGTATTATTTTGATTAGATGTAGATGGAATAGTCGAAGGTTCCTCTGCAATATACATCAGATCAGGTTCCACAGCCCATTTTTTTACAGGAGCGGATGAAAAATTATCAATCGATGAACATCTCCGTTCCAATTTCACACACATCTCTTCCAACTCCGCACTTGACTTTGGCTCATCCCGAGCAATAGCAATTTGATAGAAAGGTTTAATATTTTCTCGCAATATTTTCATCTGCGTTCCATCAGGGACTTTGACAGAAAGCCTTGCAAAAGCATTCTTCATATATGCGAAATAAATTCCGATCGATTCTCCATCCATTTGTTTCCGTTCCTTAATTTGTTGAAATAATTTTTCATCATGGTTTATCTCTAAAAACTGTTCCTTTAAGCCTTTACATAAGTTATCCCAAGTAGAAAATTTCGAATGATTGGCTCTAAACCAAACCAAAGCATGACCAGTAAATAAATCCGATGCTGATTCAAAAAGAGTTTGACTCGAGACATGTCTCGCAACACTTAATTCCTCTATTCTTTCTATGAAAGCTAACACAGACATTTCTTTGGGCTTTCCAGAGAATGTAACATTCCACTTAATCACTGGAATAGATTTAACTGGGGTAACATTAGCAGGGATCTGAGTAGAACTCGACCCTATTGGCTTATTGGCCACAAAAACTGCACCAACACTGTCGTCTGAATCTGAACCACTTCCACCTTGTACACTCAACGCAGTCACATCCAAAATATTTTCCTCCATGGTGACTTGTTTGACTCTTCGGGATAAAGTTGACTGTAGTTGCAAGATCTTAGCCAATGATTGACTTCGTTGCTTCTTAGTATCGTCATCCTTTGTTTTAATACGATCTACTCGCATTAAAATGTGGCTGATCTTCGCTTCGATTTTCTTATAAGGTCCACTATCTTCACCAGACGTTAAGTCCTTTATCAACCCTTCAATTTCTTTTATTTTAGTGGTAGCCGTTGCAAGCTCCTCAACGCAGTCCATATTATAATCTGGATAAGTTAATGAATCTCCTGCCCGTTCCAACCGTAAGATTCTTCTTAATGTACCTCGCATTTGTTCCACGGTCCCAACATCTTCCAATCCTCTAATCTCCAATTCATACTTTAGTTCATCCTTGTTCAATCTTCCCGCATCTAACTTTGAAGCCATTGTCAAAAAAAAAATATTAACAGTACCGAAAATAAACCTTAGTATCAAGGGAGTAAAACGATTGCAATAGAAAATTCCCAGTGATAATACAAAAACGAGACCTAGTTTCAAACCAGTAAGTATATCCACCCTGTATAATAGGCGATCATTCAATAACAAAATCAAAAAAATGTGATAAATAGCAACTAAATATATAACGCCTACCCAAGAAAATGTGTTCAAATGATGAAAATATTTCAGTAAATTATTTTCAGAAAAACATAAAACGGTACCATGGGTACTTGTACAATGATATGTCAACTATTTTCAACGTATTGAAGAGAAAATGGCACAACTCAAATGTCACAGAAAGACTTACTACGTGATTACATGTATAGTATGCAACTATAACATAAGCAGATATAAAATTAGAACAATCATAAATACACAGCTTCCGTTAGGGTTACCGCAAACAATAGATATATCTCTAAACTGCTATGTACATGCTGTATGGCTTTGCAAAAAAATTTTTATTAAATTTCTATGACAGTAAATCGAAAGATCATATAACTAATAACCGCAAAAAAAAATCCTTAATTATTTAAAAAAATAAGTGGCAAAATAAAATCAAAAATGGCCCCACATGTTTGCTACGTCAAACCAGGCGCCAAATTAAACTTTGTTACGGGTCAAATTGAATTTAAGAAACACAAAGTGAAATTTGACTCTAAATTACAATTAGTTCTTAAATCTTAAGGTCGGCTAGCTCTCTCACGAGACTCTCAGAGGTGAAGATCGTTTATTTTTTAACGATTTCAATTTTGCCATTAGTTGAAATGAGCGCCACGTAATTTCCTATAAATTCCAGCCCCCTTAGATTGAGTATGACACACCGATTATCAAAAAACTACCAAAAACCGTGTTAAATTTAATTTAAGTCAAAACACAAAGAAATCTATTTAAAATAATTATTTAATTTACATACAAAATACAATTAATAATGTACAAATCGGCTCAGTTTTCTGAATATTATTAATAGGAAATTATTAAAAAAGAATCTTATTCGCTAGATCTACGATTAGTAATTAATATTGCACCAATAACTTACAAATAAAAATATTCGACTTTTTTACAAAAACCACTATTGGTTGATCACTGATATTTGCAAATGAATTGTTAAAAATATACTGACGATTTACTAACGATCTCTAACGATGTACTGTCAATGATTTATAGTTAGGTTAAATTAAAATATGTTGCTCTATATTGACGCTGCCAATAAACAACGTAAATAAAAAAGATTGATATACCTTATAAACTAATGATATAACCATAAAATACCTGTAAATAAGATGTTAACTGCGCAGTTACTCACATGTCTTATTTTCACATATGCTTAATTGAGTAAGTAATGAAAATATTTGACCATAAATATCATATATATATATAGAGAAATAAGTAAAGATTAAAATATAACAGCAGATTATTAATACACATATAACTTTTAGTTATCCTGGTAACATTAGAAAAAAAGGTACTCATCCGGTATCCAGCGTTGAGCAAAAATCTGTTAGTACAGGTTACTATGCTGTTGTTACTGCAAAAAACCTCATGTACACCTCAGCTTCAGTATCTCATCAACATTTAAATCCATGGGACCTCATAACCAGAAACCATGTGTCTCAACTGTGACATGTGACCATACCAAAACGACGACTTCAGAAAATGGCTTCGCGGGACCTCCCAACAATCGATTCACCAATTTCCAAGTCGATAAAAACTACTAGACATACACAGCTTATCAGCTTCACAATTTTATGTAACTTAGTATCACTTGAGTATAATGTCTAATTTTCCAGATTTTCCAAATTATTTCAAGTTACCCAAATTATCCAAATTGCCTACATAAAAGAATGACAAAAATTAGGAGTCAGTATTTCCAGAAAATTCAAGATGGTGCTTACCCGCAAAATCGTCAGGGCACAAACAGGTATTCAACAATGTCGTATTTATTGCCTATTTAGAAGTCCTCTATAACAAAATTTGGCTTCAAACAGCTACACACAATTAGGCCTTCCAAATGTAAGAATTTTATAGTATAATCCCCCGTAATTAAGTTGGGGTTGCTTTTACAAGCAATTATAAAAATCTTGACTAATCGGCTTGACGACTCAATAAAGAAAAAAAGAGCACGCCGGTTTTCGAAACCAACCGTTTTTTTCCTAATCACCTGTTTTTTTTCTGTTTTAACGACTAATCACAATTCAACACCTCACAATTCAACATTTCATAGGAAAATACCCTAGGAATTGATAAGTAACAGAAAATTAGTTCCAGCCATAGAATGATTAAAACTCTCCTTAGAATAGAAACTAAGATACACAAAACCCATTATTGGACCATATAAACAATAAAATAAATAAAACCACGATTTAATGACTAGTAAATATTCCATTTATAACCTAATGTTGGTAACACGTTATTCCCTATCTCTTATATATGACAGCTGATCAAGGAGAGATAAATTCGAATGTCCACAACCTTATTTGTTTAACTAAATGAGGATTCTCCACTACAGGTGAGAGCAAATAGCATTAGCTTGAACAATTACTAAAAGTCATCAAATATATGCCCGCTCGTAGTGATTACTAAATTTCGTATGTGCGTTTATCATTTTTAGGTTAACCAACGAAATTTCCTTGTAACAATAACACGGAAAATTACCTTAAATGAAGTTATAATAACACCCGAGACATAACAAAACAATGGACCTAAGTTATAATGACTAAAAATCACATAGTAAACATTAAGGTTCTTGGAGTATTCTTACTGAGCCATCGATAAATATGAATACACATTATTTTACCTGGTCTCCTCGCTATCAACAAAAGTAAAGAAGAAAATTCATATCCTTTTTTCCTCAGGTACCAACAGCAACATTAAAAAAAACAATCGTAGCCTCACTAATTTTAAAGTTTATATTCCCACATACAAATGTATGGGCGGAATCTAATTTAACGTCACAGTCGAAGTTGGGCCATGTCGCTCGAGAAGCGAAATCCTCGGACCTCTCACTTTGGCGGTCGAGATCTAACTTAAAAAGCGCTAAAATTTGCGTTTTTTGAGGTTATGACAAAATTCTGATGTGATGGAGTTAAACAGACCTCGACTTCGGATTCAGCGACACCAAGAACACATAGTAAACATAGTTATAGATCCCCAGGCCAGAAATTTTTTTTTGTGTGTGGCTGGGTAATGCACGGCAATTACGAAGGCAGCGTTGAATTAGTATTTTGGTTATTTATCATCCAAGAAAAAAGTAAAGAACGCGAATTTGCTGAAATATTGTAGGGAAAAATGTAGCATGGAGGTACTTTTTCTATTCATATTGACACACAAGTACTTGACATGCTATTATTATTAACAACATAATCAGTTGATAAATAAAACAAAAAATGTTTAGAGGGCCTCACTGCATACGTCTGAATTTTTAAAAATTATTAAATTACATATTTTTAAAGCGCTACAATTTGAAAGAAAGGGGTAGCAAATAGAAAATAGTCTTGTATTTTGATGATACATTTACTTGATTTTTTTCAGATTTTTTTTCAACTTTTGCATTTCCGTTCCCTCACTTTTAGGATTTTTCGCGTGGCCATATCTTGAAAAATATGCATTTTTCTAAAATATTCACAAGAGTAGAAACATCTAATTTTGGGCAAAAAATGGAAATATATTGTTTATTTTTCAACTTTTTTATTAACTTCATTACAAACTAGTGCCTGGGCCAGCAATGAAATGGACTTCATGATTATAACCCTTTTAAAACCTATTCGGGGGGGTTCCTTTTGACGAGTCTACCACGAATATTCATATCGCCCTATATGGAAGCGGCGCTTTAACCCTTACGCACCCCTCAAACACGTCATTTTTCAGCCTTTCGAGTTTGTGATAAGAACCCGTTTGTTTTTGATTTTAATGAGAAGATTATATATAAAAACCCCTATACGGAATCTACTGTCCGACAAAAAGAGTGACGCGTTTGCCCAGTCCGACACCCGAAACATGTCAATTTTGAGCCTTATGGTTTCGTGACTATAACCCTTACCATTTTTGGCACAAAGTTTAAAAATTGAATGTAAAACATCGTGGTAAACTTGTCCGACAAAAAAAATGACGCGTTCGCCCAGTCCGACATCCGAAACATGTCAATTTTGAGCTTTATGGTTTCGTGACTATAACCTGTCGGACAAAGGCACCACGTGATTCATTAACACTTTCTTAAATCATTTATATCTATGTCCGACAAAAATATGGACGGTCCGACAAGAAAAATGCAAAAAAGATGCTTTATTAGTGGTGCTTTTTTTCAGAATAATTATAGACTAGGAAGCATCTGTTTTCAGTTGGCTGTTATGAAGGGCACGTAATTTTTTTGTGAAAAATCCTTAAGAATAACATGAAGAACAGTAACTGAGGAATTCGCAGCCTGAAAAAGTTTAGCTAAATTTTTGGTGATTAATTTTGTGTAAAATTCCGAAAAAATGACTTTTTGACTATTTTTTTCTAGTTTTAGTGAAAAGTTCAAAAGAGATAAAAGTTTTGTAATTAAATTTTACATACGATCTTAGTATCTCACTCTTTACTGAACAAGTGCAAAATAATTTGCAAAATAATAACTGTTTTCTACCCTTCAATAAATACTGTAAATACCCTTCAATAAATACTGTAAAAACGAAATTACGACCACGTGAAATAATATGGAGCAAAACTGATGTATATAATATACTAATGAAACGGAGCAGCTGATGCCCTTCCTTCTTTTTTTACTCCCTTTCCTTCATTTGTACATGCGCTGTAGAACGACTTTCTTGGGAGAAAGATCACCGCAGAACACGGAGTAGTATTAGTATACTACTCCGTGCCGCGGAAATTTAAATTCCCATGAAGAAGCTATATTGTCATTATTTTATTAGTATAGAAAAAATAAATTACGGGTACAAGTATATAGCTCGAAAAGTACTTATTATCAAATAGTTGAATTTGTTAAAGAGATAATTATTTGATTAATGAATATTAATTCATCTAAATTATGACATTACTTCTTTGGTTTCTACCTTTGGAAACATGCTAGTACAATTTTTCCCATAGAAAGTTGTTTATTCGTTGCTCATTTATCAAATTTAAATGAAAACTGAGCATTAATTACTACGATATGTTTAATTAAACATGAAAAAATCTCGATTTTTCCCTCCGTTAAATTCCATTTACGACCGTGTCAAACACGTACTTATAACTCAAATCAAACACACGCTTGGGCTACAAAAATTGAACTGAGTACTTTTAGGACATTGATTAATCAATTCTCATAATTTGAATAAAAACTGATCGTTAATTTAGAACCTTCTATGATCTTAAAGTAAAGATTATAATAAAACGCATTAAAAAACATTTTTGCATAAAAAAATGTCTTTTTTCCAGTTTTTCTAGATTTTGCGTCACTTTTTTTGTCGGACAAGTTTACCATGGTGTTTTACATACAATTTTTAAAAATTGTGCCAAAAATGGTAAGGGTTATAGTCACGAAACCATAAGGCTCAAAATTGACAGGTTTCGGGTGTCGGACTGGGCGAACGCGTCATTTTTTTTGTCGGACAAGTTTACCACGATGTTTTACATTCAATTTTTAAACTTTGTGCCAAAAATGGTAAGGGTTATAGTCACGAAACCATAAGGCTCAAAATTGACATGTTTCGGGTGTTGGACTGGGCGAACGCGTCATTTTTTTTGTCGGACAATAGCTTCCGCATAGGGGTTTTTATATATAATCTTCTCATTAAAATCAAAAACAAACTGGTTCTTGTCACAAACCCTAAAGGCTGAAAAATGACGTGTTTGAGGGGTGCGTAAGGGTTAAAGCGCCGCTTCCATATAGGGCGATATGAATATTCGTGGTAGACTCGTCAAAAGGAACCCCCCCGAATAAGTTTTAAAAGGGTTATAATCATGAAGTCCATTTCATTGATGGCCCAGGCACTAAACACACTGCGCAAGGTTTCATCAAAATCCATTCACTGGCATTCAAGTTAGAGTTTAGATTTTTTAGCGCGTCGTTGACTCGACTATTACTCGTTCAACTATAATATCGAGAAGTAAAAATGCACACAATGTAAAATATACTTTCATAGCTTTTATTTAATACTTTCCACATAATTAAAAATTTAGAAGACTATGGAGGAAACAACAATATTTATTTAAATGTCCCCGTGACAGTCACATGAGTCGCTTACGTTAGTCGGATTCATTTCCCATTGAACACGCTGATGAAGATCTAATTGTTTAAATCTGGAGTTTATCATACGTTGATAGCTTGGGTCATCTGTTAATGAAAATTTGGGTTTCATGGATTTGCAATTTTTCAAGGTAAATTTTACAACAGCATTAATTTTTTCCAAAGATGCTGCTACCTCATCGGTAAATATAACGTCTCGAAAGAGTCCTGGACTAGCCCAGTGGAGGTCGAGTAATTCCACTCTAGCCTGGAGTATTTTCCTGAAGTACAAGGAGAGTGTTTCGTGTTCAAGTAAGTTAAATATTTCAATTGGTCTCATGTAAATAGTTTCTTCATTTGATTTACGACTTACTTGGTGGGCACTTAGAGCACTTAAGAGAGGAGTGGTGTCATATTTTTTATTAGATTTAGCAACTGAAACTTCATCACTAACACTTCTATAGTTAAAGTCGATGCTAGATTGATTACTAGGTACAAACTCTGCAGTAGATTGGTCGTAATCTGATAAACCACTTTGAGAACTTTGCATAGACCCGAATTTGGCTGACACGGCTGAATATCGATTGAAAGGAGATGCATAAAATGACACTCTGTGACCCTCACTAGAGCACGATGCATGTTTCAAAATACTACATAAATAATGGGAAGGATTTGCTTCTTCCGTATCATGCAGACCATATTCGTCATCTGTTAAAAGAATGGGGACTGGTCCATCGTCCTGCGTATATATTGTGTTTTCCTGTAATAGTTCCTCATAATCCTTTATATCTAGGACATTTTGGACAACATCGTCTACAATAGTTCTATTAAATCTGTTTATGCTGTCCCTTGACACAGGGTCGTTTATTCTAATATAATCTGGGGCATTTACTAAACGACTGATACCGTGCTCAACCTCGTCGAAGGTAAATTTCATTTTGACGAAATCCAAATGAGTTCTGTCACACCTTGGCATAGCTAGAATCAATATCGGGTCGAGACCCATATATTTAACTGACAAGGCAGTATTCAAATCACTGTGAAAAGCTAAAATACCCTCCTGGCATTTCTGAATTTCTTCATGAGTAATTCCATAAGAATGCCCATCAAACTCCGATACTGCAATAAATCTGCCCTTTCGGGTTAAATTCGTAAACTGTTCACTACTAACAAAGTAGTAGTCTACACCTTCAATTTCTACATCTGTTTTGGGCCTTGTGGTGTGACTTACACCTAAGACACATTTTTTAATTTGTTTACAAATGGTTTGCACCATGTTATGTTTCCTAGATCCAGGTGGTCCCACTAGTATTAAAATTATTGGAGGATTGTGATCATATGGTGTTATATGAGCACCTACAGCTGGGTGATTGAGCTGTTGAAGTAAAATAAACTCAATGTGGGATTCTCCTGATTTCAGTTTTGGGTCGACTTCAAAATTACCTTTTGTTTCAATTCGTTGCTCAGCAGTTATTTCTTGTCCATCTAATACCATTAAATTCTTTACTAATCTAAGGCACACGTTTATGTAAAAATTCACTTCAGAGACAGGATTATTGCTTAGATTCAACTTGGATAGATACCTTAGATTCTGTAGATAGTATAATTCCAACAAGCTAGCAACGTTATTCCCAGACATATTTATATTCTCCAGATTTTCGGAATTTCCAAAAATTCGTAGTGAACTTAAATTGTTATTAGATAAATCCACGGATCTTAAATAACTTAAATATTTTAAATTCATAGTACTGACCACATTATCATCAATAGCATTGTGATGTAATATTAGAATCTGTATTCTTAAGTCATTGAGGTTTGCAAGAGCGGTTATTCTATTGTGGGATAAGTCCAACTCATTCAGATATCTCAAATTATCAAGTCCAGAAATTTGCGTAATTTTGTTATTTGATATATTTAAATGATGTACTGACCAAAATTCTGCCAAATCCGGTATAGCAGCAATAGAGTTATAAGAAAAGTTTACATAGCCCAAGTAAAAAGGTGCCTTAAAATCGAGCAATCGTTCTATGTTGTTATGAGAGGCATCCAGGTGTTGTAAAAATGGAAGCTGTTCAAGTGGTGCTAATGTTGTAATGTTGTTCGATGATACATCCAGATACTGGATGTAATGATAGTACGTTAGCGCGCTGATGTCCTTTAGGTTTTTATGTGACAATATGCATTTACAAAAAACATATTTTAAATCGTAAGGCGATCTTTCAAGGTAAGAGAGGCAAGAACCGATAATAGCATCAGTTAACAAACCTTCATCGTCGTCGAGCGATATATCATCATATTTTTCTAATCGAATGCACGGCCTCCAATAATCCGACCAGGGATGCTTCTCAAACCTGTGAGTACCCCATGCACTAGACGGAATTTTACGACTTTCAAAAATGTCTGAGTATTCACTCTGCGATCGCTCCGAGCTTGTAGATGATATATCTCCTTCTTCGATATTCACAGCCTTGATTTCAGCCGATTCTTCATCTATGGTGTCTTCCGATTTAAAGTAATTCATTAATGAAACCACGTTACTTTCTTTGATAGTCCGATGACTGGGATGTGATACATTACCTTGGCTCATTTTCTAATCAGGTACTTTATAACGTCAAATCTGACACTGCCATGTCAAAAAATAAAAAATACGTGAAGTATTCAATACAATAAGTATGTTCGTTAGTATTACTCAAATCAAATTGTTTGATATTCTAAGTTGTAGTAGAAAATTGTTTTCGCCATTCTTTAAGTTTGTGTCATGCAATTATTCTCTGCAAATCACAAGTCTCATACTCGAGAGTCGAGGGGGGTAGATAATGGGCTTGTTCCATGATATTCTTTTTATATGGTTTTTATACTTTCTCATATAGTACTCGATATTTTCATTATGCACTTAAAATTTCGTATTATTAACTTTTTCCGTTCTCGAGATATAAGGAGTTGAAATAATTAGTAATAGTTGCAAAAACCGAGCGCTCATTTGTGACGTGACTATACGCAAGTGACATAAGAAAAGTGGCTTTCTGGAACCTTTCAAATTTAACCTGAAACGTCGAAAAACATGGAATTTTCAAACGCAGGTAACTAAATAAATACGTCGAGTGGAAGTCCGTTCTATGTCTCTACGGAAAGGAGAAGGTCGGCGATGAATCCTAATCGTAAATTGCAGGGTCAAAATCGAAAATTTGTCCCGACAGGAGCGAGAGAAAATTGTAATTTTTTGACATTTCCCCAAATTGTACTCCCCTACTGTCAAGAAGTAAGCAAAACAAACAATACTTCGAAAGCACTTATAATTATAACAACTAAGGAGCATCAAGTCTATTGAGATCGCCGAGTCTATACGTATAGTGACGTAGCGCCTGGCCACGCCCAATTTTCTCGAGGTGGAGATTTGTAATCATTTTTAAGATACTAAATGTGCGAATAAGATTCTGATTTTTTGCAGATCCATTATTTTATACTTGCACTTTCAATTTACGAAATAAAAAAAAAATGCCGAATAAGCCCATCAAAGTTTGCAAAAACTTGCAAACTAATAGAGCACTAGCAGTGATGTCACAGTTTTAACAGCTGTCAGCTACCTGGTGAAATATTGCGAAATTTGACTTAAAAGCAGGTGTCAGTTTTCGTTCGATATAAATTAAAGTGGAGGATTTCTGAATATCAGATATGTGTAGAGATATTTATTAATGTTTTTTAAAAGCCTAGTGTGAGAAAAACTTGTATATATGCTTTATTAGTATTGTTTTTACAAGTGTAAAATTGGGAGTCAAGTATGTTGACATCTTTGTGAACCCATAAAATAGTGAAAATAAAGGCTATATATTGGGTTTTTGACATTTTTTTGTACATTCCGAGTGTAACAGAATCATGGTATATATCCCCCTTTTCTCCTTTAGTTTTGAAGATAATTGATTGTCTAAATGTTATTTGTGGCATTATCTTAATTTTTTTCCTTCTTCAATTCTTTGGGACTTCCTGCCACATGTATGTTTTCTTTTTAAGCGGTGCTAGGGGAATCTACAATTGATTGTAATTTAGGATATACTACATACATCATAAACGGCACTTTTTGACATAAAATTGATTTTCTTTTCACCTCCGGTTTCGCCGGAAGTGACACTAACTTTCGACTTTAAACGAAACACCCTATATATTATTGAATTTTTGAATTCTACATAAATTTTTGAATCCAACGATGCCAAATAAGTGACATTTTAAACATCAATTTTTTACAATATAGTTTTTAGTTTTCCATTTAAGTGTGCCATGATGGTTCCGATTTATTCTAAATAACCCGTGTAATGCCACAAAAAATCCCGTTAAAAACACTAAATTCAATTTTTTCAAATGGAACAATATCGGTACCGTGGTACGATTTATTAGTACTATTAATATCCTTATTAATACTACTGATAAATGGTACCACGGTACCGATATGGTTCCATTTGAAAAAAAATATTCATATGTCCTATTAAAATGTGTGATAAATACAAACAAAATTACAGCTAAAAGAAAATAAGAAACTACAATTTTGTTCTAATTAAATGTTAAGAAGTAACCAAGGTGGCTTTGAAAACAATGAAATATTTAGCTTGTCAAACATTTGTTGGTTTAACGGTGTTTTACTTGTGTTTTTAAAAATTGTATAAAATTTTTGCTAATTGTGTTTAAAATGCCGCAAATTTATACAAGAGATGAAAAAGTCGACACGTTAATTATTTATGGGGAAAGTAAAAAAAAATGCAATTGCAGCTATGGGCCTTTATGGCCGACGATATCCTGATAGACAATGCCCCGCGAAAAATTATTTTAAAAAAGATCTAGAGCAGATTTTCCTGTCCAGTCTAAAATTTTTATATTGTTCATTGTTACGTTCAGTATTGCAATATTGTTCTATAATCTGGTGTCCTAATTGTAATATTCATAGTAACCATATAGAAGATGTTCAGAATAAATTCTTTAGGATTTGTGCATTTAAATTGGGATATTTGAGATATGAATTATGGTTATGATGACGTTATTTATTGGCTTAATATTAAAACATTTGAAAATAGAAGGTTAGAGGCTGATATGTGCTTTCTGCACAAAATACTTAATGGTTATATTCAGTGCCCTGACCTTTCTAATCTGATAAAATTAAAAATAAATGAAGAAATCGTAATTCGGATATATTTCATGTACATTTTCATCATACCAATTGTGGACAAAATGAGACAATAACTAGAATTAAAAGGACTGCTAATACAATTCAGAATAATGTGGAACTTCTTGGATCTTCAACTTTATCTTTTACGAAATTAATCAACCATGTGTAACCACTTTATACTATTTGTACAATGTCTGATTTATGGTGTGTATTCAAACTACCTTACTCTAAGTAATAAATATTGTATGTTTTTGTAAAAAGGACTTGTCCCGTAAATAAATAAATAAAAAGACTTATTATATATACAATTCTTGTCGCCGGTAATCGTTGACAACTTGAAGAACATACTGTGTATGTTCTTCATTTTTTGTACGTTACTGATTATCATCCGTTAATTTAAGTGCCCTCTCTGCCACATCGTTTACAACTCGAAATTTACTCACGATTTTCACATATTTTTTCCTTATCTCACAATTATTGTGAGTGATTTTTTCAGTATGCATCTGCAGATGTAATGAAAGTTTTTGTCGAAATAATCCCATGATTTCGACAAAAATCATTACATCCGAGTGGTTGGAAGATAGTCAATAATAATATAGGGGTGAAAGCAGTGTAGAAAGAGGATTCAAAAAATGTGCTGATATACATAGATAGCATTCCAGTTTAAAAAAGGCATTTGGTCCTGTAGTGTTTTCTTGGCTCGCCGTATATTCGAAAATAATTTCCGGTTATAGATTATTTTATCTAATTTACTTACATACAGGGTGTAATTAGTTTCATGTCATTAAAAAAAACTGGTGGTAGGAAACGACAAGACAAACAAAAAAACCTGATACAACATGGGGTCTAAAGGTCATAGTTTTGGAGAAAAAAAATTAACAAAAATTTCGCATATTTTTAATAAACTTTTTTGAGAACTGCTGGAATATTGAGGTAGGTTTATTGCACCAACTGCAGTAAGTTTTGATGTTGTTGTCATAGGTTGAAGGTACCGTATGGCTAGAGGAATTCGCGAGAAACTTCCGTGTATGGTCTTCAGATCTTCTTGAACAGATGGATCCATAAATGCCTGTTGAGCCTGTGAAATAACAACTGCGTCATCTGGATTCAACTGCAGTACTACTAGTTAGACGTTTTCAAAATGGCAAAAATAATATGATGCCGCCTCTAGCCAAGTTCCCCGCCATGTTATAATGGGCGCTGAATGTAATGGTGTATTCGGAAGTATTTCTTTAAACAACCGTACACGATGTGATGATTTCAGGAAAACTTTCTTTACACTAGATATTAAATTATCAACATTAGCGTAGCACCCTTTAATTGTTTCAGTAATTATATGGAGTCATGCGCTAGACATGTTACATGCAGCATGCTGCGATATGTTTTCTTCAGAATTCGTCCTACAACTTTCATATAATTCACTTTATCAGTAAGAAATAAAAACACCTTGTCCTTATTTTCTACATATTTGTCACCCTATGTAGACCTGAATTCATTGCCTTCACTATAATGCGACAATTTATCGTTTCTAAAACATTAGAGGCGATCAAGTGTCCACGCACTCAACAATTTTCCTCCAATGCACCCACTAAAACATTCGTCATCTTCTCACGACAAGCATTGGTGGTTTCGTCCACACTAGCCCAGATGCACTTCCCAGTAAGCTCAGAAGCAATTTTGTGTCTAACATTATCACACTCTGTTGATAAATATTTTCTTCTGAGTGTCGCATGTTGTTTCCGACGGCACCTGAACATTGTTATATTTGCCACTAATACACTTTTCAAAAAATTGTCTAAAAAGTGAATTACCTATCTCGTTTTGACCACGGTATATTATATCCCACCGTCACTTCCACTAAATTTAAATTAAAACTAACTTGACAGTCACTATCAGTAGAGCCACTAACACTAATATGCTTTTGTGAGGAAATATGTCTATTAACGTTTGTTTTAGATGTCCAAGAAATTGTCTTGTTACAACTACTACAATAAAGATCGGTTCCATCAAATTGCAGTTCTGGGACATCGCGAATCCACAAGTCTATTGCAGCCTCAGAAGCACTAGACAATTAGACATGTTTGTATACCACCGACTCTGTATAATTATAATTTCACACTAGGTTTGTACATACATATTACAATAAATATATCTAGATTATACTACGGTTTGCAAAACTGCGATCTGGGATGGTCTACCCTTTCCCTTTATTGAATATTGACGTAAATGCCAATAATTGCCACAGTATAGGTAAAAAGCGATTTTGAAATGTTTCACAATTTTGGAGGAGCAGCGTAGTCGAGATAAAACCGCATAAGTAAAAAACATAAAAGTACCTCCACACACTGGAATTTAATGTCGACACTCGGTTGGGGTCGAATGCCTTTAACAGTGCAAATATAAAACATCAACTATGTTTTTAGGTAATTGTCAGTGCGTTTCACAAATGTAGTAAATTTCCAATAACTAACATTTCAAAATGAAATAAAATTCACTTTATCACATGATGCACACGTTACATGCCAGTCTTATGCCATTAATCCTTAACTTGTTTGTTATGTATGATTTGATATGATATAAAAATAGTTTATTTTATTGGGGACAATGTTGTCAGCGGTAAATTGGGTTATCACATTTAATTATTTAAAAAATAAAGAAAATAAACACGCCACACATTAAACAGAACAGGAAAGTGTGTGTGTGTGATTCAAACTTGTCTTTTTATTTGTTAGATATGTGTTACATGTTTCTGTAAGAACTATTACCGTTCTTAAGTTAAATTTATTACCAAAAATACAATATAGCTGGCAATAATAAATATTTCACCACTTCGTCGGTTTTCGGATTGTTTCAGTAAACATATATTACGTCTATATGAGAGCCGTCTCTGGCACCGAGATAAATCCACGATCTCTGTCAATCACCAACACAGTGCTATGAAATTTTTTTCTCTCGCCAATATTCTTGACTAAAAATGACGGTCTCGGATGATTAGGGGTCGAGCATGAGCTCTTTGCCCCAATCATCGCTGTAGACCTGGACCGGCCTCGTAAGGGGTGGGCCTGCTTTTTCGCCTATCCCCCCCGCAAATGCGGACGCTATTGACGATGTTAGCAAACCTCCCCTGGTCCTGGCTGTTGGACCCTGCCAGCTGGGTCGTTTCTTCTTTCTTCGCTGGCATGTATAGGCTCCCGGGAGCGTCTTTCGTCTGTCGTGAGAGGGAACGGCTGTTATCGAGCCCTCTCGGAGTTTGAAAGGAATTCGGGGGTGTTGACTAGTCGGAAGCCCAGGGTGCCAATTGGCATCATGTGCTCCAATTTCGTCGGAAGGAAGCGTTTTTTTTTTTTAATTATAAAATTACCAGATCAACAAATTAATGTTATACATGGTACATTTAAAATAGACATTACATAACATGCAAATCTAAATGGACTTAGCCTAACATTAATTTTAATAGAGTTCATAGTAATTTAATTTTCATGAATTATACATATGACATATATTTTAACGGTTCTTACTCAGATTCACTATTGGAAATTAATACGTCTTGTGGTAGCCTCTTCTTCAGTCTGTTGTGTTGAGTTTTTTGTCCTAGTCGTAAGTTCACAGCACTATCGCATTTGTTAATATTATTGAAAAAATGTTTGGCGCTATTTTTAATAAAATCCTCTAGCATTGGTACACCAAGTTCGCGGTGAATTTGAGAGTTTCGCATATACCAGGGGGCATTTACAGAAATTCTAAGAACTTTATTTTGGAAAGCTTGCACTTTTTTTAGATTCGTTTTGCTGGTAGTTCCCCAGATTACACAACCGTATGTTATTAGCGGCCTTAAGATGGACTGATAGATGAGAATGGCACACTTGGTTTTTATTGAAGATTTTCTATTAATAATAGGATATAACATTGATAGTCGAGCGTACGCTTCGTTGAGTTTCTTGTTAATATGGTAGCTCCAGGTCAGCCTTCTGTCTAAGTAAACACCTAAGTATTTTATTGCGCTGTCTGTGGGATTCCATGGTACTCTTTCATTATTAATTATTATATTGTTTGGGTCTCGTGGTCTTCTTAGTGTAAATATTTTCGTTTCACATTTTAACGGATTTAATTTAATTTGCCATTTTCTAAAGTATTTCTGTAGTAACATAATTGCATCTTGTAGAACTTGTGCAACTGTGTTTATCTTCGTCTTGCGTTATGACTGCGGTATCATCTGCATACATTGCTACTATTGCTGAAGGTGGATGGTATATCATATAGGAATATGTTAGAGAGAACTGGTCCCAAAATTGAACCCTGTGGTATTCCAGCTCTTATTTGTTTTGGATCTGACAGATTGGAGTTTATTCTTACACAGAAAGTTCGATTTGTGACGAATGAAGAAATAATATTTAATAAATATGAAGGTGTATTAATCGTTATTAATTTGTATAAAAGTCCTTTTATCCAGACTTTATCAAATGCCTGTGCAATATCTAAAAATGCTATTATTGTGTGTTTTTGACTTTCAAACCCATTAGCGATTGTTTCATAAATTCGTAGGATCTGATGTGTTGTAGAGTGACTTGTTCTGAATCCAAATTGACAGTTTGGTATAATGTCATTTTCCTGTAAAAATTCGTTAAGTCTGGAGTAAAGAATTTTTTCAAATAGCTTTGATAGTGTAGTGAGTAAGCTAATGGGTCTGTAATTCTCCGGTTTCGCTTTGTTTTTTCCAGGTTTATTAAATAATATAATTTCTGCATGTTTCCATTTGGTTGGGAAGTATCCTACGGCCATGCAACGGTTGAATATAGAAGTGAAGGAAGTGTGAACTGTGTACTTCAGGATTGTGTTCGGCCAGAGACGCTTTCTTAGCGTCAGAGGCCGGCACGGGCTGGGGTAAGGGTACCGAGCTGGTTGTTTGCTTGGTACCCCCGGGATCGGGTATTGGATGTTTTTTTTCCTCTACGATTGATATTACAGCTTTTAGAAATGTGCCGATCAAATGCAATATACTCTTCATTTTCATAATAATCATAATTCAAAACTATCTACGTCCCTAGGAGTAAAATTGCAAATGCTGTATTTACAACTACCGCAAAGACAATAAATATTTTATGGAAATATTACGCAATAAGAAGTAAAAGAAGCCCTGTATTCAAAAGATACATAAATATCTTTATTTTATCTGATAGAATATCATTAGTTAAACATGAGCGAAGATCATTTTCACACGAAATGTTAAATATTCATTAGTTACCCAGTGTGGCCGAAGCGAGGTTTACTTTCTAGAGTCCCAATCCAAACAACTTTCATTAAAATGCGTCTAGAGATGCTTCCGAATAATAATTCAATGCTAATTAAAGAAATACAGTGAAAATAAAGAATATCGGGTGGTCCAGTCTATAGGGACCTTGTAACTTTTGAATGGAAGAACGGATTGTTTTCAAATTTGATGTCGTGATATGGCCGACTTCCGGTAATGATGCAATTTACATGAAAATCAAATTTATAAGAGATATACAGGCGCGTCGGAGTTCGTTAGCTCGAGTACTATGATAGCTAGAAATTAAAAAATATATATGTAAGTAAACTAGATAAAATAATCGATAACCGGAAATTAATTTCGAATATACAGGGAGAGCCAAGACAACACTACAGGACCAAATGCCTTTTTTAAACTGGAATGCTATATATATCAGCATATTTTTTTAAGCCTCTTTCTACACTCCTTTCACCCCTATATTATTATTGACTATCTTCCAACCACTCGGATGTAATGAAAGTTTTTGTCGAAATCATGGGATTATTTCGACAAAAACCTTCATTACATCTACAGATGCATATTGAAAAAATCACTCACAATAATTATTGAAAGAAATATGTGAAAATCGTCAAATAAATTTCGAGCTGTAAAAGAAGTGGCAGAGAGGGCACTTAAATTAATGGAAGATGATAATTAGTAACGTACAAAAAATGAAGAACAAACACAGTATGTTCTTCAAGTTGTCAACGATTACCGGCGACAAGAATTGTATATATAATAAGTCTTTTTATTTATTTATTTACGGGACAAGTCCTTTTTACAAAAACATAAAATATTTATTATTTAGAGTAAGGTAGTTTGAATACACACCATAAATCAGACATTGTACAAATAGTATAAAGTGGTTACACATGGTTGATTAATTTCGTAAAAGATAAAGTTGAAGATCCAAGAAGTTCTACATTATTCTGAATTGTATTAGCAGTCCTTTTAATTCTAGTTATTGTCTCATTTTGTCCACAATTGGTATGATGAAAATGTACATGAAATTCATCCGAATTACGATTTCTTCATTTATTTTAAATCTTATCAGATTAGTAAGGTCAAGGCACTGAATATAACCATTAAGTATTTTGTGCAGAAAGCACATATCAGTCTCCAACCTTCTATTTTCAAATGTTTTAATATTAAGCCAATAAAAAACGTCATCATAACCATAATTCATCACTCAAATATCCCAATTTAAATGCACAAATCCTAAAGAATTTCTTCTGAACATCTTTTATATAATTAATATGAATATTATAATTAGGACACCAGATTATAGAACAATATTGCAATACTGAACGTAACAATGAACAGTATAACAATTTTAGACTGTGCACAGGAAAATCTGCTCTAGATCTTTGAATGAAATCATTCTCAATGACTTTGATATTATTTGATACACAGTGTGTAATCAGTTTCATGTCATTAAAAAAACTGGTAATGGGGACCGACTAGACAAACAAAAAACCTTTATGATCTAGGTTAACATATTTAATATTATGGTAGACAACTATTGAGAACCACTGCTTTTCTTGGTCGATGGACTTGTACTTCCCAATTATACAACTTTTAAATTGTCATAAAAAAGTGCTGGCCGGCACACGCGGTGTCAAAGGATCATTGACCGCCTTTGATGTACCGCCTCAACTGAACTGAGGCAAGTATAACGAGGTAAATAATTCGTTCTCTCTTTGTGCACAATTGCAAGCAAATAATGGCCATACAGGTTTAAACAGAGCATTTCTTTACATGTGTTTCTTAATTTGGAACAAAATATTGGATTGTTTATAATTTAGAAAATTTAAATGTGGTTTATTAACATTTGTAACATAAATGAGTGTCCTGGTTAAAAGATTACCTAAATGATTCAAAATCTCTGCATCTGTATCAATGCACAGTTCGGTACGTCGAATTAAGTACATACGCACTTCGTTCAACACTAAACACTAAACTATCAACCAACGTTGTCAATAAGGAAAAATAAAATAAAAACTTGGTACAAAAGCCAAAAAGGAATACAAAAAGAATGAACAAGTAAGTTGTGTCTGTACGTAATCAAGAATTTGACAACTTGAACGGTAAGTCAATAAAATAAATCTTAACTATAAATACACAATTACGCGAAATTTAAAAATAACAAAAACAACGAACAGCGGGTTGGACGTGTGTACATAACGAAACACAGTAACTAAAATATTGCACAAGGGAGAGTTAGAGTATAGTTTTCTTCATATGAGATCTAGATCTAAACCTACCTCAATATTCCAGCAGTTCTCAAAAAAATTTATTGAAAATTTGCGAAATTTTTGTTTATTTTTTTTCTCCAAAACTATGAGCTTTAGAACCCATGTTATATAAGGCTTTTTTGTTTGTCTTGTTATTCCCTACCACCAGTTAATGACATGAAACTAATTACACCCTGTATATGGATATTATAAAACAGTTTATTATCGAGATTAATTCCCAGATCTGTCACATGATTAGTCTCGTGCAACATTTTATTATTATTAATTTTGTAAGGATAACTATGAGGCGAGTTTATTTTTGCAAATGTATTCTTATAGCACTTATTCACATTTAAATGTAGGGACATTTTCATCGCACTAATGGGACAAACCATCCAAATCACATTGCAACTATTCAGCATCAACAAGATTTTTAATTACTCTGAACATTTTTAAATCATTCGCAAACATAAGAAAATTAATATTTTCTATTACATAAGCTAAATCGTTCCCAAGGAGATTAAATAATAGAGGACTAATGTGAGATCCTTGAGGAACTCCTAGTGTTACTTCAATCGATGGTGATAGAAAACTACTATATTTTACACATTGTCACCTAGCCTTTTTAATTTTGCAATAAGTATATCATAGTTGTTAAATGCTTTAGAAAAGTCAGTATAGACAGAGTCAACCTGAACTTTATATTCCAAGGAGTTCAGAATAATGCTGTGTTATAAATAGCTAAATTGGTACATGTAGATTTACCCTGAGAAACCATGTTGCTGATTTACAATTGTTTTTACAATCCTATGATAAATTTTTGGTTACTAAATAATCTAATAATTTTGGAACATTCGACCGTATGCAAATTGTTCTCTAGTTTTAGATGTTTTCCTTTGATCCAGATTTATGCATTGGTCTAAGGTAGCTCTGATTCTAGAAGCAGGAAAATATGCCTGAATTTAAAGATAGATTAAATATAGTATGTAATGGTTTTGCCAATGTAAAAATGCACTGTTTCAATAAGTAAGTTGGGATGCCATTTGGGCCAAAGGAAACTTTCCATGGTATGAAACGTGATAATTTCTTGAGGGAAAATAAAACGAATCATAGAATTTAACTTACTTTAATGATTTACCCAAAATACACACAAAGCAGAGCAATTCGATATCAGGATTGTGAGTAAACTTTACAAAAACTTTCGTCAGAATAATCATGTAAACAAGCCATTAAAAGTCCATCTGACATATAACAAAAGACAAAATAAAAATTGTACACATAATATGAAGCCGTATACAGTAAATAATGAAACTAAACTAAACGCGATCTGGCCAGGTCTTTGTAAACAAATAATTTTTACGATAACATAATTAAGCTTGGCTGGATTACATATAGACACACAAAAGGGAAATATTACTAACTGTACGTAGAATTAATGACAAAAATGGCCCGACAATTACTATTTTCGACATGAACTGGTTCGGCAGTTGAACACTATGTTTTTATGCCCAAAACACACGAGATATGTCAAAATAACAGGACTGTCTGTACTTACAGTTGATTCGATGAAATCATTGCTTTGCTGTAACTATAAGCAATGTTACACTATAACACAGAATATATAAACTAAAATAACTACTGATTCTATTCGCAGTTATTATTCATTATATACAGATATTTACAACTATATGGCTGGTCGCACAAGCTACTACGCTATTGGTCAAGCATTTGTCATGACTAGCAGGTAAAATTTAAACGCGTATAATTTAAATTTAAAATAATGAATAGAATAGTTGGGCGTTTTATCTAATTTAAGGTACTGAGTGTTCTTACAAAACCTGACCGCTACAGGTAAATTTATGACTTTGTCAATAATATCTTCTACATCAATATAATAATTGCCAACATCTATAGTTATATCAAAGTTAAAATTGAGAATTTGATTGGAGTTACCTTTAGAGTACACATTTGAAACGAAGTTTGCAAATAGATCAAGTATATCCTGATTATTTTCACACCGTAGAACATCTTAGAAGGTAAGCTCTTTTTTAAACAAAGAAGTTTTACATTAAAAATATTGTCCTCGACTAGATCTACAACTTTTGATTGACACGTTTTTCTCTAAAATCAAAATTCTACGAGATAATCAAGATATAGATGTTTGTTTTAATATTTAAGGACCCAGCAGCCTCTTTACCCGTTGTCGGAACGGGCTATAATTTTATATGAATTATTTCTCATCAAATAGACCCAATGTGAGAGTGCCACGAAAAAAATTCTTCGAAAACAAGGACCACGGATATCCATGTCGGCTCAGTGGCGCAATGCTTATGTGCTTACAGCTTGCGACCACAGTCTCGGGTTCAAATATGTGTATGTCTCACAACTATAATTCTGTCATAACATACTTTGGAAAGAATAGTTTTTAAAACTATATGAATTTCTTGAGGTAGTGCCGTTTATGAAAAAATGCATTTTAACACATAAATTGTCCTACATATTTTTTAAACCAATACTTCTGCCTTTCTTATTGTACTGTTTCGACAAAGCATATATTAACAATGTCTAAAAAAAATATTTAAGAGAGCTGCAAGTATTTATTACCATAAAAATAACATGTACTAGTAATAACTACTTCGCAAAAATATCTAAACAGATCGGTATCTTAAAAACAGTGAGACTTTGTATAAGGATAAATATGATATAGGTTGCAAGCAACCCCGACTATCACTCAGTGAAAACTTTTTATCGATGTACAAACACCCTGTATGTAATTATAGAAAAATATAATAAATCCACCTCATTTTATGCATATATTTCTGAATATAAAATAAATTATATACATAATATATTTCTTGAACTACCGTGTAAATCTTCTACACCGCCTTCTCATAGTAAAATCTGAAACGTTTACGTGTAACGTTTGTAGAAGAATTTATTCGTCAACAAATAATTCCGACGTATGACACTATATTGCATTGAATTACAAATTTTATGGTAATTGAGTAATAACTGTCACATTATAAGGTGAATTATATATTTCAGAATTACACACTCGACATTCATAGGTGTTTTACATTGTTAGTAGACGATGCTATGATAATGCTTTGCGGAGGATTGGCATTTTTCCAAGCGGACAATGTTTCAGTACACGATTTTTGTTTATTTACAGTGGCAGAGTAAACAACTGAGCGTTTATACCTATTTATGAATTTCGAATACATTTCTGACGCAGTTCTTTTTCAGTTTAGGAGACATTACTTATAATGAAAATCCTTGTTATCCGATAGTCCAATAATTATGAAGATTTCCATAACAAAGAATGTTATATGAGATTTTCCTCCAGTAACTCTTAGTGGAGGGATTATACATCACAAAACCACAAAAATCAGTTCTGGCCCCCCTCCAAAAATCAGCCCCTTCGGTGAAAGAAGACTTATTTTACTGATAACTCGTTAACCGTTGAAGATATAAAATATTGCTCAGGATAAAAAAGAAAGCTGGAGTAATTTCCTAAAAATAAGTCCTCTTGTAATTTTCTTGTATATATCATGATTTTCGAGAAAATCGATATCGAAAAAAATTGCAACATTAGTGTTTTTAATGCGTATGAATTTTCCTTTATTTGAATTTTTTTGCGCGCGGCCTATAGAAATTGCTGAATTGATCGAAAATCAAACAAGCTAGCCAGGAAATTCAAAATGGGTTTTAAAGGGGATATAAAATACTCTCTTGTGTTTCCATTTCTGATGGCTATTAATAATATCTATTTATAATATAAAAATAACAATATAATATAGTTACCACATAGTTTTTTGCGCTTTTAACTATTCACACGCCCATAAAAAATAACTGACTTTAATATAAGTTATAAATGCATTATCTTTTAGTTCAATGCAGAAAAAGTTAAGAATAAAAATATTCACATTTACAAATTTACCAGCAAATTTTGGAGAATTTTTTATGGTTTCTTAAAAATAAAAAATTACCCAAACATATTGAAAATTTAGCTAAAAAAAATTCTTTTTAGCTTATATATCATATAACTATTGTTTCTAATCATTTAATAGTTAAAATATTGCATAATAAAATACCATCAAAAAATTGAACATGCAGCCTTTTTTGGATTTTTTTGGCTAACTTCAACATGCTGGTAAATTTGTAAATGTGAATATTTTTATTACTAACTTTTTCTGCATTGAACTAAAAGATAATGCATTTATAACTTATATTAAAGTCGCAAGTCGACTTTGCAACCCCGGATATCTGGAAAACTGTCCATTTTTCGACCTTGTGCCCAGTTGTGCTATAGTTTTACCGAATAGAATCAATAGAATCATATTTTGATTTAGAGGAATTGATAGTTAAGGAAAAGTTATTGGAGATGGATATCAAGGAATATATATCATCACAGCAGTAACATTCAGGAGAGACTGTTCAACCATATTTTCGTTAAATCATATTGGTTCTGGCTTTGGGTCACTGTTTTACATAATTGGTGAAAATTGAATATAGCAAGTATACTATGCATAGATTAAAAGTAAGAAGACGATAACAGATGAATGAACGGATTTGCAAAAGACAATAATGAACTCTTACGGAGTCTTTTATTTATTCGCTTATTTAACTTATTTTCGTTGCTGCGGCCAACCACCGACGCCAGGAGACGAACTACCCCACAACCTGGTAATTTTGCGGAACTTCTTCTCTGTAGAATAGTAGTGATTTTTTTCTTTCCTAACACGACAAGGGACGGACTCATTCTCATCCACAAAGGACGGTATATCTACCATGCAATTTCCGTCTTAGATTGTATAACTAATTGTCGTATTTCTCTCGATATTCACCCATCCAAGTAATAACCGCAATTGGTGTAGCTTAACATTATATATCAAAATACATCATCATCATCATCAAACAAATTTATTCAAATATTTAAATACAATTTATGCCTCACCGGATCATGACCCGGAGCCAACCGTACAACCACGTCGCGTAGCGTCGTGGTAATAGTGCGGTTGGACGGGTCTTGACCGGTTCGGCTCAATAAAATTATAAAATGGATAAAACTCCTGCCGCCTGTGGCGGCTTAAAATTATCAATTTACTTAAAACATGTTAAAAAACTTAACTAAAAACAATGGATATAAAACTTAAATCTATTTTGTGGGAAAAAACACTTTACAAGTATAGCCAAGAAGTGTCTCCGCTTGCTCCTTTACGGAATCTTAATAGCCGGCTTATATATTGGAAATGTTCAGTATGATTAATCGAATATGGGTTACGGTAAGGATAAAAAATTGTAAATATCCTATCATTTGTATATTAAACCCATCGGGACACATGTACAGGCAAATTAGCAATTAGGGTAACAAAGACTAATAAAAGGATGATCTCTGGGATTTAAGTAGGTAATAACCTGTAGAGCGAAATGATGCATTCTTTGCACTTCCAAGTTCCGGGAAAATTCAAAAAAATTTTGAAAAACTTTTTAACTTTCGGTTTCTTTAAATAATGAAAATAGAGGAAACAGTTTTCAACAAAAGTTGTAGTTCGTCTCTTTCTTTACAAAAAAAAATAATCTTGTCTTGTCTTGTCTTACTCGAGCCATTAGAAGTTAAATCCAGTTTTCAGCCGCTCCGAAATGTGCGGAAAATGAGAATTCTCCGGGAGTTTCGTACGACCGGATTCATCGATCGATAATTTCTATTATTCAGAGCTGCTAAAAAATGAAAATAACATAAAATATAGAGGAGAGTCTCAGCTTTAATGATGAACTAATCACAAAATTCATATAAAATGTTATCATAGAGAAAAAGAGTGTTAGAAAATGGCTTAGTAAACTTTGTACAGTTGATCCACAGATTTATACATATCTGCCGAGAGTCGTTAGAATGATAATTCCTGTTGCTAATATATTCTTATATAATGATATATTAATACAATTAACATTTTAGTACAATTGCTTTTGTTGGAAGCATATGTCTTGCGATCAAAGTAGAGGGTATATTTCTCATCGATCAGTAACCTTCAAATTTTGGAGTTCATTTCGCTATATCCTAATTAATAATAATAGCTCAGTCTTAATTTTTGGATAAGTACAATTAAACTTATTCGTTCGAATGATTTTGGAGTTTTTTCAATGCATGCAGTACTTTTTGAATTCGTCTAGGTCTTTGAAATAAGGAGGATGCATAAAACTCAGGTAGAAAATCAAGGTGCGTGACGCGCTAGCCTTGCGGTGGCATGGCGCCACGCAACCGAGCGTACATACTTTCTAAAAACATCAGGCGCATACCCACTTTTCTAAAAACGCCAATATAACATGGTCGTTTTACTGACGTTTCGGAGTAATAGCGGTGATGTGTTTTTTGTTTTTAGTTTGTTAACATGTTTCGTGATATTTTGCAGTTTAATAATTATCTAGCAATCAGTGCCGCTTTTAGTACCAGCTATGATATGGGTGCTTTTCCAACTACCAGTTGTGATAACAGTGAAAGTATTGTGTGTTTTACATGTTAAAAAGATTTGGAAACTGGATAAAATACTGTTGTTACCAGAGGATTGGGAACATCGATAGAAATTAGTAAAGAAAGGAAAGACGACTCAAGATAAGGGCATACTAAATGCAGAGAGAGATATTGTTTGAAAAGGAAAGGCAACTTCATTTACAATGACTACACTCCTGCAAATACTAATGCATGGAAATGCCGCTGCTCCTCAAGAAATACTGGGCTTGACTTTCTCCAACTGCAAAACCGGATGCAAAAAAGTTTGCAGTTGTAGAAAACCCGGGCTATATTGCACTTCCGCGTGCGGATCCTGCCAAGATGGAAGTTGCACAAATCTTAAGATAAAGAATCTTGTACTCTCGGATGACGAAGACGATATGGAAGAAGAAATTTCTCATCCTGGAGAAAGTAACGTCGAAGAAAATATTTTCCTGATCATTCGAATGATTCAGAATGTGAAGCATTATTATACCGGGTACTTACAAACTCGTCGATTATTTTAGCTGGCGATCTTAATATAAATTTTAGTGATTTGGAATCAAATGATACTCAATTGCTAAAATCCCTGCTAACTTCTTTTAATCTTAACATGCATATCAATTCACCTACTAGAATTTCCTTAGTAAAGAAAATATCTCCTGCTTGGTCATCCCATCTGATTTATCAGACCACGAAGCAATGTATTGTTCATTACAGACCTCCTGGAATGCTTGTCAAAAATTCAAACATGGCCGTTTATATAGTAGGACTAATTAAAATAGGTTTTATCAAAACTGCCTTGGGTAACTGGGAGGATCCGCTGAAAAGAGCAGAGCCATTTGATGCCTTCTACAGGTATCTTAAACATGCATTCAATGAAGCCTTTCCAGTTCAAAAAATTAAACTTTAAAGTAAAGAACCATGGATATCTAAGGGTATAAAAACATCTGCCAAAAATCTAAGATCTCTTCACTATATAAGAAAATATACCAACGAAGAATTTTTCTTTAAATACTATAATAAATACCGCAATATCTACAGAAAAGTCATTGAACAAGCTAAGGAAAATAATTACAAGTCCAGAATAGAACGTGCCAGTAATGTAGCAAAAGAGAGATGGGCTATTATAAACGAACTTAGGGGTAAACGCCAACCACGTGTAACATCGTCTTTAAACCCCAATATTATAAATAACTTCTACTGTTCAATCGCAAGCAATCTAATGGAAAACATAATTCCAACAAATGACCCCTTGAGCTACCTTGGAGACATATACAATCATAAGACCTTATACCTATATAGCACAAACATCGACGAACTTATAGAAATTATAAGCGACATTAAAAATAAGAAGTCATCTGGTCTCGACGAAATTTCTGTAAATATATTCGAAAATCTACCAGACTCGGCTCATTATATATTAGCATCTCTAATAAATGAATCGTTTAAATCCGGAACATTTTCATCTTTTTTAAAAACTTCGGTAGTTATTCCACTCTATAAGGGCGGAGAGTTAGATAATCCATCTAACTTCCGACACATCTCACTACTCCCCACATTAGCAAAAATTCTCGAAAAACTTGTTAAAAAGAGGGTTGTACAATTTTTGTCCTCCTGCAACATACTAAGTGATCAAAAATTCAGATTTCAAAAGGAAAAAAGTACAAATGATGCAATGTTCTCATTTTTAAGTCAGATTTATGCAGAAATCAATAACGGGGAGGCAGCGGCGGTAATTTTCTGCGGCTTATCGAAAGCCTTTGATTGTGTCCAGCATGAAACATTGTTACGAAAGTTTGAGCATTATGGTTTTCGAGGGACTACCCTGAAGTGGTTTCAATCATACATATCAAACCGTAGCCAAATAGTTAGAAATCCAAATTATTCTAATAAACTAAATATAAAGTTTGGGGTACCTACCCCAAGGTTCCGTTCTTGGTCCAATTATTTTTTTATTATATATCAACGACCTGACCAAAATTAATATTGAAGGAACATTCACTTTATTTGCTGACGACACCACCATACTGTGGCACAATAAAGATGCTATTGTCCTTCAGCAAATGGTGTCGGCCGATATAAATAAGGTCAAGGAGTGGTGCGAATCCAATTTGCTTTTATTCAACATTATCAAAACAAACATAACTACATTTCACTGCAATTTAACGAACATCTCCCTAGGTAACCAGGTAAAATTCAACGAACACATTAAAATAATTAGTAACAAACTAGCATCTGGATCCTACGCATCAGAGTGATCACAAATGAACTAGGTTATGCAGCTGCTAAGACTGCTTGTTTTTCATTAATCGAATCACACTTAAGGTACGGCATTGCCTTTTGGGGAGCATGCAGTAAATATCTTATACAAACAATATTTGTACTTCAAAAACGATTCGCTACCTGCACAAAACTGGAATTCGTGAATCATGTAAGCCACTGTTCTTGACACATGGATTTCCCACTGTGATATCCATTTACATTCTAGAAACAGTTTGTTTAGTTCATAAGCATAAAAGTAATATCATAAATACTTCCTCCATACATGTAACTCGGCAAGTCAATAACGTTGCTCTGCCAATTCCCAGATCCACTCTAGTCAAAGACTCAATTATTTACAATGGCTATAAGATGTTCAATCACTTACCAAATAATATTAAAGAAATGAGCTCAAATACAAATTTCAGACAGGCGGTTAAAAGCTTGTTAATTGTTACACCCTATTATAATTTAGACCTATGCTTATTTACTTTGTTAATGAGAAACCTATTCTTCTGAACAATAAAGTATATTTTGATTTGATTTGACTGAATAAATAAAGTACCTAATATTTTATTATATTTGCCAGTGAAAATTCTGTTGTATATTTTATTTTTGTAACCTTTCCGTATAATAATGTAACACGTAACCAAAATCATTATCACGAGTTACTTTCAGATTTTTTCAATTTTTTTTTTCACGGTAACTGATCTACGTCTCATAAAGTAAATATGTCCGTATAATTGGAACCCCTAACCTTAATTTGTCGATTTTATCAGATTGTGTCCCTAAAAGTACGTATAACGCCTTTGTCTATCAAGTGCGGAAAACCGGAGTTCGGACCCAAGATTGATTCCAATAGAGTAATCAACTACATTATCAGTAAGTCAAATTACCTGGTATACATGCTTTACAATCCTAAAAATCCGAAATGTTGACAGTGTCTAAAAGTTGGAACAGGTTTATGGTACATAACCTCGAAATTGTGTGAGATATCAAAAAAATGTGTTCAGACCTCTTTTGTTCAGAAAAAGACGAGTTACAACTTCTCTTGCAAACTTTTTTCTCCGTTTTCATTATTTTAGCCGCTAGAGTAAAAAAACTTAAAATCAGAAAGTCTTTCAATTTTTTTAAAAATTTTATTAGTTTTTGCGAGGTATTTACAAAATTTTGCCTCTACTAGCAGTGATTTTACAGAGAAAATTTTAACTTCCACCATTGCCAGCTTGTCGACCTCGTAGCTTTAAAACAATTGCAATTTCTAATCAAGTTATTAAATGAACTGTTGGAACAAATCATGAGTGAACTAAAATCAAAGGTTTCAAATTGATGGTTTAATTTGCTGAAACTGTGTAATTAGTTGATAAGTCCAGATTTATACTGTCGCCCGTGATTTCATGCATGTAATAATAATTAAACAACTATGTAGCCAACGTACAATTATAATTTGTGAATTGCAATATCGCCGGTTCGAAGCTTTTATTGTACATAATGCCATGTAGTGTAAATGTAACTTTAATATGCTTGATTGATATATTTTGTCGTTCTAATGAATATATTCTACGCGAGGAAAAGCAGAATTATATTAAGTTGACCATTTCCTAGAAAGAGACATCTGATAGGGAAACATTTATTATTCTTGGCCATAACTTTTTTTCTTAGTACGTATATTTAAAAGAACTATAAGACCACTTAAGTAGAACCAAAATAAAAATATTACTATGAATTTGTACTCAATAATTTCAGTGGATTGCAAAATAGTTAAGAGTTAAATTTAAACACTATGTTAACAGTGGGTATGCCGTCTAAAAATCAGAAATAAATTAGTCTAAAACGCCAAACCGTCCGCGTCAAATTATAATTAGACCATTGCAATTACGAAATTTGGACAAACGAAAAATAGAAGAAAACATATCAATCTAGGTTTGTATCGTTTTAATATTTTGAAAAAAGTTGGTATTAATTAATAAGATTTGTTTTAATTAGCAGTAAATTGCGAGATTTTATGATTTTTAAAAAAATATTTAGAATCAAAATATGAGAAAAAGGATTCGATACAAACCTCCAATCATGTTTTCTGTGTATCGTACTATTTTTATTTTTTCAAAAAACATAATACTTTTTGCAAAAACATGTATAGCACGGAACCGTGCAAAGGCACATTTCGCAACAAATATTACACTGATACGAGCTCCCTCTGGATTTATTACAGTTTAAGCTCCGCCCTTCGCCCAGAATTATTTTATGAATGAGAAAATATAACGAGGGAACGAAATAAGAAATTAAACCAAACCATTTCTAATAACACGGGACGCCCAATAAAATACCAAATTCCATTAATTTACTATTATACTTAACAGGTACTCTACTCTTTGATTATACTACAAGTACCGAATTATAACAATATAGTAACTAGTTATATGTAGCCACCCATGCACTGACAATAATGTGCAATTGTATTTCAATTCTTCTTTTTAAAATGGTCGTATGCTGGTATATTTGAAAACATTTATTGGGCAATATAATTGATATTAAATTTTAAAGATGTGTTCTTGTCGTAAACACATGCATATAGAATTATAAGGGGCAATGCGATTTGCAATGAAAGGAGTTAGAAACACAAAAGTAAATCGCACATTTTTCCCATTCTCTCATCAAGTCACACGCATCAGTTTGTTGTATTAGACCAAGCAACATGATTTTTTTCATAATAACTTTTATTTCTGGGAAAAATAGAAAAAAATGTTTGGGATAAAACTGTGGGCAGTAAAGTTATCTATCGATCTGTCAAAATAATGAAATCTAGGCCCAAAATGTAAAAAGAAACATAGAAACCAACTTACTCCTTTAAACCCGAAAATATTTTCCAGAAAAAAGTAACTTTCGTGAAAATTTAACAAATCAGAGCTAAAAGTATTGTCCAGAAGGTGATGTGGATCGATGTTGAAAATATTTTCTTGTTGAGATCGCGCACCAATGTAGACGTTCTAAGACTCAAGTTGCAGGTTTTTATCTCTGCTTTCAAAATTTGTAGAGAAAACATTTTTGAATACAAATTTTAGCCATCTTTTTTACTTACTAGAATCGCTCTGACATTCGTATTTTTTAAAAATGCACTATTAAATTTCATTGAAACAAATAATTGATGCTTTGGATTTTTTAAATCTAACCAGTAAAACCAGAGATATCCATATATTTGAGAAATAACCTATTATGTCTAAAGTTATTAATGATATTTTGATGCGGGGTTTAGTTTAAAACATCCATCATTAAACTTTTGTCTACTATAAAAGCAAATTTGTAAGTTCTCCCCATCCATATATTTTTTAAGAAAATATGAATAATAATTCGTAAAACTAAAAGTGTACACCAGGCAAGTTATTTTATATAATATGTGCTAATATGTGATATGTGCTAAGTATATAACACTAGTTCATTGGTCAAATCGAGAACTACTACTCCTAGAAAGTAAAGTTTCAAATAAAAGGTTGCCTCTATCCTTGATCTTTATTTATTCTCGAGATACTTGTTACTGACTTCGAAAAATTGGCATTTGCTTGCTACATTTACGTCTGCAAATTTCCGGTTAGGGTTGTAATGAAATTCTTATTTTATACTATATACTATCAAAATAGTACCTGAGAGGTCAACCACTTGTAGAAATTACAGGGACTGCCGAGACTGCCTTGCCTGCGGCGCCTGCGTAACTCCAACCAGACGCACTTGCGGGGCTTTCAATTATATTACCGCCACTGCCTTGGCTGCCGACAGCCTGCCTAAAATTCGGAGGACGAGTGCCGACGGTGGTTTACCCCTCGATAGACAACTACTGGATTTCATAATGATCCGTTGAATAGTTTAATGATTATAAATAATTACTTATCACTAACTTTCTGCGAACTATTTCTCTTATTCTCGGCGTCTATTGGATGCATAACAATAATAATTAAAATTAGAAAACAATTATTTTTTGGTTTAACTTGCCATAATTCAAAAAACGAAGACATTAATGGTTCTCAATATTACTATGTCATCACTACATATTTATTAATGAACTGTGGTAATATGAAGGTCAAATTTTAATAATTGTGAAAAATATGTTTTTTTCAAAAACCATGTCGATAAAATGTGAGCATTTGCAGTTAACGAACGGAAAACCGTTTAAGTCTATGCTGAGAAGAAATAAAGATGAAGACACCTTTTTTATTTGAAACTGTTTTTCTAAGTTTAACAGTTTTTAAGAAAATCGCGTATAGACAAATTAGACCAATAAATAACCAATACTATACGCATAACACTTATTGGATAAAACAACTTGCGTGGTGTATATTTTTTATTTTAACAATGGTTGCTAATTTTTGTTTATTGGTAAACTACCATTATTTGAGGGAGACTACAAAATGAAAATTCAAGAAGTCCTGAGGAATCCCCTGAGGATCCATGAGTTAGAATTTTGATTTGTTGAATGATGTGACAGCTAAAGCTTTAAGTTTTACACATACGAAAACTAAACAACATTAAAATGTTAAGTTTTCTATTTAGTTACAAACAAGAATTAGTGCTATACCCTATACAAGACTGCAGCTATGGACACGTATTTCGGAGTTATTGCTCTTCATATATGGCACATGAGGTACGAAGGTACAAAATAGAGTACTTACCATGTACTGTGGTTTCCTACCTTTGTTGGTCTTGCTTTTCATATGACAATATTATTTATGATATGCTACACTGATGGGGAGCAATAACACTGAAACGTGTGTCCGTAGCTACAATCTTACATACCACTAATTTTTGTTTATAATTTTTATTGGACCTCATTAACTCTTTCATTTTTTTTTATTTAATATTATTATTTCCTTATTGACGATTATTATTAATTAATGCATCTTTTCCATTATGTAAACATATAGATATACTCGTGTACTCCATATTACAAATTAAAATTCTAGAGAAGTAAATGCTTAGTCGCTTAAATTATAAATACTGTATTTATTGAAGGAATAATATGTTAAAAACGCATTTAGGTTAGAACGATAGGATAGATGTGTCGGCATAACCTTTGAGCTTTGGCAGGTAGAATTTATATACAACTCATGAACTAATTAGGTACGAGCTTATACGTAAGTTGAATCACGGTCATTCATTTCTATTTACTACATAGTACTATAAAGACATAAAATAATATTTTATCGTTTTTAAAGGACCGCCCACTGGACTTTCCGTTTCACCTCCCCTGTTGCAAATTTTAGCAGCTTGTCGAGGCATACCTACTCTTAACCTTCGAATTTCGTAGTTTTAAATCTAACTATTTTGGAAACGACTGGAATTATTGAATCTTGTTATGTTTCTACTTAAGTAGTCTTATATATTTTTTTAAATATATGTACTAAGAAAAAAAAATGGCCAAATATAATAAATATTTCCCGATAGGATGTCTCTTTCTAGGAAGTGGTCAGCTTAATACTGATTGTGTACATACTATAGACCTCAGAATCATGAAGTACGCGTGTATCTATAGGAAATGGCAAGTGTTTAAAAAAAAATAATTATAAAACATGTTTACAACATTTCTAATTCACTCTAAGTTACTGATATCTTCTGTACGTTGTTATCAAATGCATTCTAGGCAACACTCTACGTTTCAGTTCTTCCATTTCTGAGATACGCCATATGTTCATTGAATCTTATTATATTTGGGCGCGTCGCTTGTCTAACATACTTCAAATTACAATACTTACGATCAATTTCGTAAATCCCGCAACTTTGCTTTGATTCAATTTTACCCTTTGAGCTGATTAAAAGTTGTGGCAATTTATATCCCGATAGACGAATAATTATCACATCTAAATTTTTTAAATCCTGCTTAAAGCATGTAGTCCATGAAAAAGTTGCAAGAACATCAAAAGTGATGTAACCAGGACGAGACCTTGATACACCCCTCTCGCGTTATCGAGGGTGCTGAATACGATAGTGATATTTTTAGGCCTAACCTACCCCTAAAAGCGAGAAACCACCCTATTCTTGCGTTCTTTTTCCATTCTAGGCATGCGAGGGTTTGTCGGATCGAATTTTTAGGGTAGGCCGTATGGACTTTCTTGGGTCATCGTCTATTAAGTTTCCTTGTGGATGAACAGAGATTGGCGAAAGCGAAAACTTTAATGGATGTAACTAAGAGTAATGATTACCCTGTAAGTTTAGTTAGTTAATACATTAATTTAGAAACGCAGATTTACGGAAACTTCAGAACTATTCAATCGTTCAAACCGAGTGGAGCTTAAAAGTTGTATGAATTTCACATAAACCCCGGATTATCCACTAGTCCATGAAAAAGTTGCAAAAAGGAGGAAAACATCAAAAGTGCTCTAACTATGATGAGACCTGGGTACCCTCCCCGTTTCCGAGGGTGCTGAATACGATGGGAATAATTTTAGGCTTCTCACCCCCCGGGAACTACCCTTCCTTAAACGCGAACAGTGGGGTACTCTTTTGCGTTTCTCCATTCTAGGCATGCGAGGGCTTATCGGATCAGGTTTTTCGCCTAGGCCGTATGGGCTTTGATCATCCAACATATTATCAACCCTAGGATTGAAACTGCTCCTCCTCTGATCCTAAAACCTGCACAAAAATGTCAAAATTGATACAAATTTGTTTCTATTCGTTTGCAAGGGTACTCAACACGATAGCAACATACATTTCTCCCCATCTTTTGCGAATTTTGATTTTTTCATGTTTTAAAAAAAAACAAAGATGTTTGGCTATTGTATGCCTATCTGATAAAACCTTTACAAGAAACAGACAGGAACTGAACTATCGACATTTCTTACAATTTCTTCTAAAACTCTGTGAAGACATTTACTGTCTTTTTGTCATAACTTCTACAAACAATGAAACATATTCTTTATAGCATTTTGAAAACAGCAGAAAAAACTATCCATGAGAACTAAAATAAAAACTATTTGTAAAATTATTGATTTACAATCTTTACATTCTTTCGATAACCTGAATTCTGGTTATGCTGGCAATTGAAATCCTAAAATAAATTTTTCTTTCTTATTGGACAATTCTCATTCTAACACTAGTTTCTACACAGTCCCCTACGGCTATGCAGAATAAACCAGTATCCACACAGCCCCCTACGGTTATGAAGATTCAGTTAAAATGAGAACAAAGGCCTAAAATGGACTTATTTACATACCTCGTCTTTTTGAAAAATTTTCATTCAAATGGATTACATTTTCATGAAATCTATCATTCTGTTTTTTTGGAAACGCTTAGCCTTTGAAACGTTTTTTTTCGTCCTTATTCTGCGCTCATCAGAAAGGCACAAAGCCACTCACACGATATTCCATGCCAGAACCAAGACAATTACCAACCTTTTTGACATTGTTTGACATTGTTTGACATTGACAGAATGAAAAAACAGATTTTTACCTCTGTGTTACCTAGCTAGTAATGCAGCCTATATACTCTTTACATGTTTAATAGTGAATTATTTTTTGTTTGCTTATACTGGTTTTCTACAAACATATTCAAATATTGTTTATAATCTACTTCTAGCAGAAAAAAATACTGTTTTACTTCGGCAATATTTGAAACAAAAGTGCAGTTTCAGAGGCAAGTTCTCACAATTTGCTAAGCCTCATTACTCTGTGTAACCATGAATTAAAATAAAATTTTATAGTACAGTATTATTAGTAGTTGTTCTCAATTTCAACCTACCGATATTGAAACTCCTCAATTTGAAACTGATAGTAATGCTGCTTCCAGAATGTTCTTGCGAAGGAATTCAATTGATATAGTAGTTTATTTTAAGATTAAGGTCGATGCAACGCAGTACAATTTCCAACTTGGGTTAAATATCGGTCCCTTGGGTTTGATTAAGTTTTTGCGCGTATACGTTAAGAAACATCAACGGCAAATGTTACGTGATATAAGACGGAAGTACGGGTCACTTAGTTGCGGTATCTTTGGAAACTTTGAGAGAAGAACACATAACTGTTATAGTAGCTGTTTTAGTGAAGATGATAGATCTATATTTGCTCATTTACCGTACCACTGTCAATTCTATAAAACTCAAAAGGAGGATATATGATAAGGGAGTAGAGGATACAAACGTGCTTGCCCGCCTGCAGTTCCTTATTTGGTTAATTTTGTTTGAATGTGAGAGTTCAATTATACGTAGCGCCACTGATATTGTTATTGAACCCAGTAAAATGATTCATTTTAAAATATCCATATTATTAAGAAATTAAATTTAGACCAAAATTCCCATGAAAAAATCGACTTTGAAACATTATCACTTTACAAAAGACTGATAACCACCTTTGACATCGTCTTTCATCGAAATCTGCATAAAAAATTATTTCACTAAAATTGTCTAAAAATTTCTCATCTCGAGGACGACGGTCAATCACCTTTGGACTTCGCCGTTTGAAAAATAAATATTTTTCGAAAGTACCAAAAAATTGACTTTAAAAAATTTCGAGATGCACGGGGCGGAAAAGAGCTCCGCCCTACAAAATTTTCGAAAGTACCACGAAGAGAATTGCACAAGGCGGAAAACCGCTCCTCTCGACAAAAATTTCGAATGTACCACGAATTTGATTTGGGTGTAACGAGTAGCTATTTTAAATGTCAAAAGTTAAGAAAAAATCAATGGGACGGTTTTTCCAGTAAAAATCAAAATTCACATTTAATTATTCTGAAAGTGGTGGAGAATACTCCATGTCCGAACCACAAGAACGTAGATAAAAAATAGTCATAAAATTCGATTCCGACGGACCCAAAATATCCTTAATTCAGGCCCAGGCGGGAATCACCATAATAGTCGCTCGAAGGCGAGTCGACGGAAAGAAGGTATATTTGGGTTCAATGCCGTTAGTACGTTTATGCAAGCAAGAAAACCATTGAACTCATATAAATAGCTTCTTTAAGGATCCTGACCAATATCACAAGCAAATGTAAAATTAAAAGTGAATAATTTTCAAAAAGTTCGACATACATCTTACAATCATAATTAACTGGGAGTCTGAATCTTTTTGTAGAGTCGATTGTTACAGTTCTATCGACGCTGGATGGGTTACGATCCTACGGGATGTAACGGCTTGCCAAGTGGAAGTATTCTCTGATGCTTGCCTTATATACATTAGTTAGATATTGAGTATTTATATTTTTTATATTTTATGAATTATTTCAATAAATGAAAATATATTTTGAATTCGATTTCTTATTGATCCACTAATTATTATGATTGGCGACCGACGTGCGATTCTGTGGCGCGAGTTGGATAACTACTTACTACGGGTCACCTTTGATCCCATCACGTTGGTGTAACTATCCGAGTACTCACAGAATCCATCGACGGTCTTAATTATTAAGAAGTGTTTCTGAGAAAGTGCTAATTATAAGATATATTCAGTAGAAGTGGACCGCTCGACATCAGATTACTACGGAGAGAGCAGACTGTAGCAATCACAGTAAGTATAATTTTGTCTATTTTCATCTTGGGGAGTTTGAAGGGCAACTTGAATCCCCCTTGTGAGTAGAGTTGATAGATATCGTAGCGACGACACGGCTCCGGCCTAATTATTATAAAATCCTTGTCGTGTCCATCAGACTCGCGACACTAGGTTCATCTACAATATCAAGCACACAGGCGCTTATATATTTTATCTCTTCAGTCGGCCACGACTGACTGCAACATCAACTCGTTCTTGTGTGTTCAATAATACTGGAGCAGATCTACGTTTGACACGGGAAACACGTTTCCGTGATTTTTAAACGCGAATTTCACCCCCACCTCTTGACAATAATCTATAGTTCTCTACATATATTTAAGGCACGCTTAAGTATAGATGTTATATATTCGTAGAAAATGGTAAATCATAAATATAATGTATTACTTAATACATAGAACAACATTGTGCTCATGTAAAGTATGCTTTGGCATGATTAAAATAAGAAATTAACGGAAACACACCTGGGATATAGATACCCGACTCCCTCCTACCGGAATTATTTTAAGACGTAACGGTTTACAGCGGGTATGTAAACCCTACCCTCGACAGAGTCGAACGTAATATTGTCAGTGTATCATGGAATGTGGAGTTTACCAATGCTCCACAAATATATAAGACATTATTCCTATCTTGACATCAGCAAAACAGAGGATTTTTTTTATTTATCACTGTACCAAATAACTATATTTATTTATGAAAGATCATACTTCTAAATTTCTATTGTTATTATGCACATAAATTTTAAGTGCGGCTCTGTAGGATATATCTTTTCCTAACGAGACAGTGACTTACGATCGGTTCTTATGGCATTTTATGTGCCTTAAATACCGGGTGTAACAGGATCATGGTATACCCCCCTTTTCTCCTTTAATTTTGAAGATACTTGATTGAAATTTAGGATATACTACATGCATAATAAGCGGCACTCTTTGACATAAAATTGATTTTTTTCCACTTCCGGTTATGCCGGAAGTGATACTAACTTTCGATTTTTAATATATTATTGCATTTATGAACTGCATAATTTTTTTAGCTAAAATTAATAAAATGATGTTAGCAACTGGATTGTGTTATTTGTAGAATGTCAAATTTGGTCTTTCAATACTTTTGAAAATTTATTGAAGAATAACCATAAAAGTGCTATCAATTATTATGACATTATTTTATAAACAGGTCCATAGGCTTTTTAAAAGTTTACCAACATTTACTAACAAATAATATACAGTGTGATGCTAACGACCCTAAGAGCCATATTAAAAAATGGAGGTCGGCCTATTCCTTAACCTAAAAGAGCATAATATGCGCACCAAATTTTATCTAAATATGTGCAGTCATATCAAAAATATGAAGGACTGACGTTCTGGTCCAAAACCATAAAACTCAATTTCAAAAACGGTTCACATTCAACGGTAATTATAGGGGTGTTTTGAACTCAGCTGAGTGTGCTCTACCTTCCACTAGAGTATGTCCGTTTAAATCTGGGACACCCTGTAGGTATACTTTCTTTATTGGTAGATGTCTTTTGCACATAACTTGACCACAGAGTAAGACTTAATTTCGAGGTACTACCTCGAATTAAAATATAATTTCGCGATACGACACGAAATTAATATTAATTTCAAGTTAGTATCTTGAAATTAAATATAATTTCGTGATATAACACGAAATTAATATTAATTTCGAGTTAATACCACGAAAATAAAGTGAAATAAAAAAATATTTATAATGTGTCCCTATCTACGCCTTCGTATTATTTCACTTTTTTACTGTAAAATGTATCAAAATATTTAGACTCTTTTATAGTGTTAACTATGAATATGACAGACTTTGTGCTGCAACCACGATTTTTAAAGTAATTTAAATGCACAATGAAACGAATAAAGGCACGATCCTGAAGCGTAAGCTTCCTGTTGCTCTTCCACTCTACTTCCATTGTATCTATTTGGTATATAATTAAAAAGGCGAACATAAAAGATAACTACTAAACAGAGGGAATGAAGCAATAATGATAACAATTATGAGGGAAAATAAAAACAGAATAGTGGTAATGTGTGAACATTGCGCTCTTGGGTATATACTTTAGTTTATTTTATATCCTACTGCTTTCAAAATATACAGGTTATTCTGTTCACTTTGTTGTCTGACAGTGTAGTTCAGTTAAGAGAGGCAAAGAAAGTACCTAAGCAAGAGAAATTAGATACTATTTTACCTATTTAAAAACTCGTAAGCTAGTACTTATGTTAATCCTAGATGGCACAGTGTGTATCTTATCTTATTTTATTGGCAAGTTTCAATATTTGTGGGAATGTTGTCCGCATTGCCACATGTACAAAAATTTCTTTAGTATAAGATATAATTAATGTTACAAATTATAATTATAAATATTACTCAATTACATAAATAGTCATAAAATAGCTAGTATGTGGTTAGGTAAATTCTAAAATGTAGTTGTGCATAATTTATGCCATGTACAACTAATATCATATAGGGATATTGTTTAAATTTTAAAACGAAATAGTTAACCACATTATTAATTTCGAATTAAACAGCAAGAACCTTTTATCCAAATTATGGGAACACATCAGTTTTAATTATTGAAAATGGCAAAGACAATATGTATTTAAATTTGGCAACTGTTCATCACCTAATTTTTATTCTATCTAACAGTTGTAAATATGTCCTTGAACGTAGTGTGTGTGACAAGCGTTTAGGTACACGAAGCTTCGACCTTGCGCAAAACGTGATATCATTTATCTGACTCTTTAATATTTATTCCTTGTTCTAGCGTTCACCGTCAGCCGAGTGGCTAGCGCGTAGATAAAATCATGGAAGGTCCCGGGTTCAAACTCCTACGTCCGCTGAATTTTTTTTTCTTTAATTTTGTAATGATTAATATATTTTTTCACTAATTCTTTTCTATGATTTTTTTACGTTAGGTTAGAGGTTTTTATTCTGCTTAAAATAATTTCATTCTTCGTGTGATTTCTTTAGGTTAGATTAGTAGGTTTTTATTGATATCTAATTGTTATAATAATAATTATTAGCGCCGCAGGCAGTATAATCGTCGCGGATAAAGAAATGGGGGGTGCGGGGGAGTCCCCCCGCCTTTTTTTCACAATAACACGAAATGCTTCAATTTCTCGACTTGCAGAATTTATCACACATTTACAAGATAATGCGCATGCTTGAAGCTCCGAACTTTCGGCAAAGATTAGGGAATTAACAAGATAGGACAGCCAGCGGTAAACCTTGTATCTTTTAGCAATGGCGCCATTGACCTCGACATTTAAATTTGAGTTTTAGCGCAGTTGCCACAATGTGACAATCAGACGGAGAAGGTAACATTAGAAAGAGAGGCCAATAGTGAAAATTGGACAGCACTGTCTCCTCATAGAACGACCGAACTCAGCTGAGTGTCAGTAGCCAAGGACACTAAAAAACAGGTTGCTTAGTAATATATGTCACACGTGTCTGTTTATATGTAAGGTATCTATTTGGTTAGGATAGAATTGTACATTGAAAGAATAATTTTGAAACTTTTTTCTATAAAATGAGGAAAAAACAGCCACACGCAGCTGTCATCGAAGTCTATACGTGACGTAGCACTTGTCGATTTTGATGAGCCTTTTAGTAAGCTTGGTCAAATTCGTTTAATGCGTAACCGACAAATCCCGAAACCGTTTCCGCTGGATGTCGTGTCCCTTTAAATTGGAGTACACCACTGTCTTCGTCTATTTCGTCTTCTCCGACTGTCCTATTTTGTTAGGTCTCTAATCTTTTCCTGACCTCTAGATATAGTGTTTCATTATCCTATTTTCCAAAAAAATTAACATACTTTTGCATATATCTAAGAAAAGAACATAACCAATATCTGAGTAAGTATACTGGGTTAATCATTCTTACACAATAAAAATTTGCCAAAACTGGATGATTGAACTCGTAACTTCAGGGCTTAGGTTACACATTGTTTCCTTTCGGTGAAGCAGTCACACATTGAAATATAAGATACTCCTTTCTGCGGAAGCATAAACGAGACAAAGTTATGGACAGTTGATTAAAACACCAATGCCATGAACCATATTCAGGGTTCGAACCTAATTTATATATTTACATTAATTGAAAATCCACCCAATTTTTGACAAAAATTAACAGAATTTATTCTATATATTATATACTTGGGATATAGCGCCATTTTACTGCTTGAATACAGTTGCAAACTATTGACCATTTAATAATACTTTCATTGTTTAGTTTATTTAACAAATTTAAATGTGTCACTTTTCATTTCATTCATAAATCAAAATCATTACCCCCTTTCATTCATAAGGCTATTGGCGCCATCTTCTAGTTACATGCTGAACTTATTCTAAATATTCTTTACAATTATTCTGATGACTCATCGATTTGTGTTAAAAATTGATTTCATACATTACAATTTACAAAAGCAATTTTATGCAAATTTTTACACAGATAAAAGATAATGACTGTAATACGCATCAATACGACCTAATTAAATGTACTTAAATAACTCTGATTATCTAATATAGCTACAAATGTATCGTCTGATAATTAGGCAACTTTAAAAATTTATTCCGAATTTATAGTGCACTTAAAAAAGAAACAAACAGGTCAGTCGTATTTGGCCGACTTCTTTTATAATACTGCCCACTTTAAAACTCCGTTTGAATTACTTGTAAAAAAGTTATTTATGAAATACCAAGTGTTGATTTGATGGAATTTTAATGATTATTAGGCAACCACATATACACTTTTTGACATTTCGATCCCGACCTTAAATTAAACAGATTAGTTATGGCCACGAGTATATACTCGTTGGCCTCCCTTTGAAGTATGGCACGTCTGGCAACACTACACCATCCGTCGTGGTTGCCTGTTAGACATACGGCCTTATCAAATCTACTTCGCCTCCTGCCATCTGTTTTTCCTTGATAACGCAACAATCGGATTACATCTAACAAATCTCTCAAACTATCTATGGATTGAAACTTGGTGACAGTACGCTAATAAACAACATTATTGAAATCCGAGAGCATAATGCCCCATTTAGAATAAAATACCACCTTTTGTCAATTAACTAACTCATAGCAATTCGAAATATTTCATAATTTTTAGTGACCATTTTTTCTTAAAAACGATTCAATTTGTTTCGCCTTCCTTAATAGCTTCTTTTGTAGTTTCTACTAAGTAAAACATATCTCCATGTATAGCTTATCTAAAGTCAGTTTGAAAATCATAAAAAAAGACCGACAAAAGAATAGTTGGTTTACGAGCGATGTTATGAGCGTGGACCGACAATTTTTAGAATTACTTTTTAATTATTCTAAATATTGTTTAACTACTTTATATCAATTGATAGGCATGATGTAAAATACTTATACAACATTATTTATTTATAATAAATAATATTAGTGTAATGAACAACTCCATAAATGATTCAATAAAAATAAATAAATATCATTTAACCTACGGCTATGCTACCGGCAATATTAAGAATGGATGAAGAGCAGGTAATGGTGAGCCAGGTAAACAATCGACTACTTTCGTTTGATATAAACGCATCACATATCTGGTTAACTATATTCGTATGCGGATATCGTTTGCAATATTCAAACGTGGTCTCGGGTGTTATTCTGTCACAAACAGGCTTTGTAATGACTTATTCTGGTAGCAACGCTTTAGACTGAATATTTAAATTGACAATAGACATATACTAAATTTCACGTAAATCTAAGAAAGTTTTGCATTTATTGTAGCCTTATTGGATTCGCTATTTTGAGTCTTTAACTCTTGACATCAGAATTCAATATCAGCTATTGGGAAAATACCTAGTAACCAATTCTAACGCAATTTTATTACCTTCGCATTCACCAAATTCTCGAATAGAATAAACATGTTTCTGGTTCTGTTCACCTTATGCTAGATAAAGCTTGATAAAACTTACATGGGGCCACCGCCAAGCCATACTCAAAAGTTTGAAAAAAGATTTTAGAAATCTCGTAAGCCATTACAGGTGATAGATGATGAGTCAATAAATATTTAAACAAACACTCGAGTCGAATTGAGAACTTCCCTCTTTTAAAAACAAATTAAAGTTGTTAAAAGTAATTGAATTAATTACTAGTATTTTATTGCTACTAATATGTTTATTTCCTTAGATTCTTTTTTAGAGTACTCTTACATTATAGGGAATTTGCATTTGCATTTAATTATATTTTATGATTACACCTCTATTGGTAATTTTCCGAAATCTATTTTGGATTATCCTGTTCGTTAGAACCATAAATCATTATTGCAGAGGTATTTACCTGAGAAGTGACTATTCAGTTCATTTTAAACTTGGAAAGAAGTAGCACTGAAGAGTGTATCCTTGGTGTAGGATACCGAAACACGTGTATGTGAAAGTTTCTAAAGTTTTTTTGGTAAGTGTTTTTGCCTTTAGTTGTTTTTTGGTTTTGTTGAACTTTCATAATTGATTTAGTGCAATTTCATTTAAAATAATCCAATTTTTTTTGTTCTCATTATGAATTAATTTTTTTCATGTAACTGACATAATGTTAGTTTAATTATTCCAGATCAATTATATTAAGCCTAAGGACATTTATTTTCATTCAATGGCACAATGATTCTTTAGATGCAAGTTAATATTTATTAGCGTTAAATATAATAAATTGTTTCCCAGTAAATTAATTCACTGGCAATACATTTTCTTAAATGGTTGATTTGTATATTATTTGAAAAAATATTCATTATAATGCTCAATCCAATGCTCATTGTATTTAAAATAATGATGATTTAAATTGTCCCTCTTTATTTTCATGTAATTGGTTTTCGAACGAGTAATTAATTGTGTGCAATACTTTTCTTTAGTTGGTTGTCATTGATCATGTTGTGTAATAGGTCTTCAGCTGTTGAATAAGTGTAAATGAAATAAATAAATATGTATCTTAATAACGAAGGGCTTTAGGACATTTTGTTGTAAGTAATTTCGTAAGTTTGTAGCAGAGTACACAGAAACGCGTTGATGATTTAATAATAATTTTTGCATAATGAACAATACTATTAATTTGTATTTCAGAATAAAAGGGACATTAAAAAAGCAGCTGTTCCTAAAAACACTGACTCAGGTAATCTATAAAGTATATTAAATTTGTAATTTCATATCACCGTTACATGATTTATTTAACAAAGGATGATAAAGATTACTACTTTTCCGGAATTTAATCTTATTAAACAGTTAGGATTATATAGGATCTAATATTAATCTCTTTAGGGGTTAATACCCATATAATGAAATCCCGATAAAGTCTAGGGTATTACTTTACCTAATTTGTATTAGTAGTAGTGTAAGTTGTTTAATACTAGTTGATGTTTGCTTGAATATGTAAATTTAAAAGAAAACTTGTAATAAAATTCAGTTTATTTTCTTGAGAAAATAAAAGCCACGAAATATGACTTTAATAATAATAATTAAGGATAACTGATTATTCGCTTTTTAATGTTGGTCGCTATATATGCACTTTACAGTGGGACACATGTTTTTCATATTTAATACATGCTTATCGCCGTCAAGAATGAAACGATGCAGAGAGTGATGTAAAGTTAGTAGACATTGAAAGTAAACATCGAAACGTGACGTTGATGGCAGTTAATTAATATTAATTTGTTGAATGCGTTTCGTTAAGTGTTCTATTGCAAAGGAGGAGGATCGCCAAGGACGGTTTTCGGTCTAATTTATTTTTGAACAAAAAAAATTGAAAAAATTTCGATAAATCTACTTTGAATATCTAATCAATTCTACAACAAACGGAATCATTTCCAACCCCCCGTCCCCCTATTTTACCCCCCTAAAACTACTGAGTCGGCCGTTGAGATATCTTAGTATTCCATTAAGAAGCAAAACATCACCGGCTAGTGATATAAAGCATACACAAGTCTACTGTCACGCAGGAAATAATCAAAATAATCAAAACAAACGGACTCTCTGGGTTCTTTTCATTGATTCAGTTTCGATATTATAGTGTCGACAGTCAATCTTAGTTTTGGGCCCTCATCTTAGGGATGTAGGGCTCAGGCCCTTCGGGCAGTTTTAGTGATCTCCACCCCGGAGATCACAAGTTAAGTGAAAGTGGCACATCTTCCTCTCCACAGTATATATTGGTAAGATCGTTTAAATTGTTATGTGTTCAATTTTTACATTACTGTTGTTTCTTTTGACTGTTTGTTATTCCGTAACCGAGTGTCTTTTAATAAAATCATATAAAACCTCAAAGTCACCCTTCTTAACACACGTCTCCAAAGAACTCAAAGTCACGTAGGGCGTAGGGTCCCATGAGATAAGGCCCGCGCCCAAAGCCTATCGTGACAATACTTCCACCCTCTCTAGTTAATGTCCTCCATGTGAACATAGGTCCTTGAGAATAATCCACAATACTAATGTAAACATAGGTAGGAGGTAAGAATGGACACATGGGTGCTGAGAGTATGTCAGATTTCAAGTACAACCAAGAACTAGGGATTAAATCATTTCGGAAGGACGAAAAAGTTAACAATATGTTCATAGGAGGGGATGATTCTGTTTGTTGTAGAATCCATTGGATAAAGAACCAAATTTTTACTTCCTAGCTGTTTATACAATAGTACTGTCAATTATTCGCAAGATTCTATGTTCAAGGTGGGGGGGGGGGGGGGGGGGAGATTAACCTGGGGTATGCTTGTGTATGTCCTGAATCGCTAGCCGACGATGTTCTGCTACTTAGTTAGAGCATTAGGATATCTCAGCGAGCGACTCAGTAGTTTCAGGGTGGTGGTGGATATGATTCCGTTTCTTGTGGAATTGATTAGATATTCAAAGTGGATATAAAAAAAAATATCTCAAATTTCTTTGTTAAAAAATAAATTAGTCCGAAAACCTGCCTTAGAGACCCTCCTCCTTTCTAATAACTTCAATCTCCAATAGTGCCAATCCTTCAGTGTTGGTAAATGATTTATAACAAAAAATGTACTTACCACAAATTTAGAAAATTATTATAATTTGTAATGTACTAATGTTATACGCACAGTGATTATTGGATAGAACAAGTTGCGAGGTATAACCTGTTCCATATATAATTTATAAATATAAAATAGTTCTCAAAAAAGCTTAAAGCGTATACCGTATATCAATTTTCATTTTATTTACAAAAAAGATCATAAAGAAGGTGTTCTGCTTCTTTTATTATCATCACACAAAATTGCCATGCATATTTCCTAACCAGTTAAGAACGTAGCCAATACCACTGAATATTAATTGGTTGAAATTTGTTCTACCCAATTGATAATTCATTGGAGTGAGCTATCTAGTCAATGTGAACTTACAGGGGTGGAATAACTGTGTACTGCACGATAGAACGCCGGCAGTACAGCAATCAGAAGCGGACGGTACCTTCTGTGCTTTTTTGTGAGCTTTTTTATATCTCTAAATTATATACGGGACAGACTATACACACAATTGGTTTTACTAATGATTAGCTACCTATTAAAATATTAGGAAGCACTAAGAAAATATATACATATTTACCTTACATTCGAAGCGGAACATGTAAGAATCATACCTGCAACAAAACAAAATGATAAAAATAATCCAAATATGAAATACTGCATATACTTGCAACGTCGGAAATATAACATCTTATCATTCTATAATTTCGAATTATATTTTTCTAGTGAAGTATAATAATTAATACGTTTTTAATCATTGTAAAATTTATTGAAAATTAACAATATGCAAAACCATTAAATATATGTTAATGAGATTACCATTTTCAGTACATCAATTCAAGCTATCTTTCATACATTTTCTACAAAATTATAAACAAGATTCAGACAAAGCAACCACATATAGTGGCTTATTAGTCCAGGAACTTCCTACCTCACGTCAAATCGAGTCTCTATGTTTTTTTAATTTGTTATATATTAATGTTGAATCGAAATTTACGACCTCGGCAGACTTCCGGATCTTGGTCAAAAATCCAAAATACTGCGACATTTTTTACTTTTTTTTAGTTTTTGTCAATTTTGACCCCTAAGACCTACTGTTTTCGTAAAAACTATTTACTTTTTGAAAGTAGACTAAATTTTTACAAACTGGTACCAGAATGGACTCTGTAGACCAAATAGTCTTCAAGATACAGCTACTCAAAGTTTTGCAAAGTTTTCATATTTAGTCATTTTTAGCAATTTCTAACTTAAAAATCAGCGAAATACCTACTACTACTACTATAACGGGATTCAGAAAATTCATTTCACCCGAGAGAAATAAAATTTAAAAAATAAATAAAATGGCCAATATAATTGGTTCGGAAAGTAGCAAGGAATATATATATTTTTAATTTGTTATAGATATTATATATAAAAATAAACTTTAGCTCTCTTGGACGGTCCGGGAGTGTTGTCCGTGTCGCTGTTCTCTCTCATCTCCGTTTCTCCTTCTTCTTGAGCCCAAAAGAGATTGTCGCCTGACTCCACTTTCAGGTCTGGGAAGTGTATGTTTACAGTTATATCACTATTAGGAAATACTCATCTCTTTCTAAAAATATATATATATATATATATCTCTTCACAAAATATCTCTATATTTTCTGTTGCTAATTTTTTAAATAGATTCAAGACTGAGATTTTACAAAGTTATTTTTACTACACCCCGACAAAACAACCGGCGAATCGGCCCGGGGTAAGCAGAGGGCTCTGACCCCTAGCATATCATATTAAAAAACTGTAATATGTACAGGAATGTAGTACATAACATGTATTTTGCTTCAGAAAAAGATTAATTATGTTTTGAGTAAAACCGGAAAAATCGCTAAAAATTGCGAAATATGAGTTTGCCAAACTTTGAACAGCTATGTCTCGGAGACTATTAGATCTACAGAATCCGTTCTGGTAAAAACTTTAGCAAATTCAGTCTACTTTAAAAAAATACTAAATTGTTTTTGCCGCAAAAGTAGGCCTTGGGACTCAAAATCGACAAAAACTGAAAGAAGGCAAACATCTCGCAGTTTTTTGGAATTTTGACCACCAATACCCGGAGGTGTGCAGCATCTGATTCATGATTATTCTTTTCATCATTTTCAACAAACTGATGTTAACCTGATTTATCTATAATTTTCTGTATACAATTCATTTTCTTTTTAGAGTTCCCTAGGAATCCTTATAGTTTAGTTGTGGCTATCCGTCCATGTGTCACAGCAGTTCCAATCTCCCATTTTTATTCCTATTGAGATAAAATTTGGTATCCACACGTAAATTGATGACCCAAAAATATAAATGAAGAGATTTTTAGACTCCCCCTCCCTCATCACGTATGGTGAAAAGTGAAAAAAAAAGAACCTATCCCATCGAGTGTGGTCTCATTGAATGGGCTTCCTAAAATGGAACAAGAAATGATAAGATGTTTGCTTTCAAAGTCGTTATCAACGCACCCCTCCCCCTCACTTTAATTCCTAAACTATCGAAAAAATATCGAATGAAGCTTTTAGTAAGTACTTTCAATTAAAATTCTAACGGACGCTGTAGCAAAAATTCGTCCCAAAAAATTTTGAAATCACTGAAAAACAGTTCTGTAAAAAAAGGACGAGCAAATTTGTCAAGGCGAAATAGTTGTTAATGCGCAGGCATATGTACAGCATAAATTTGACGAGAATGTTAGTGACTACGGAACCCTATCATATGCGTGTCCAACATGCTCTCGGCCGATTTTTTTAAATAAAAATACCTGATGACCGGAATAAAGGGTTCAATATTTTGTTACCAGAAAAAATACCCCATCCATTAGTTTTAAATTCTCAGCATGTTGTTAAAACTACTAATAATACGTTACAAACATGCCGACTAGTTTAATTGAATCAGCACGCAAATGTCATTCATTCATTAATAATCATTTTCTCACGGTGCGGCCTCTCTACAGATGTCAAGAAACACTAATTTCAAACATGTTTAATAATTAAATAAATCATACTTCATTTAATTTTTTGATTGTCATCACTCATCATACATATGAAATAATAAAATTGATTCCTAGTCTAAGACAAAACACATCTATCCATCATACAATTAAGTAGTACAAGAAATGGCTATTGATGTTCGAGCCTCAGTTGAAACCACTTATAACAATCTCTAATTGCATTTTCAATATCTCTGCAAATCAAAAAGAAGTAAGATGAAATGTAATTATTATAATAACAGTAGATCCTTCTTGGTCACGAAGTCCATAACACTTTCTCTCGATCCACTTATTATGTAAGGGAGTTGCGAGTTAACGGAGATTAAATTGAAATATGTGTCATAAACATTGCATACTATATCAAGACGGTAAACAGGGTTATTATTAAGATACACAAAGTGGGGAAGATTTTAAAAACCAAAATAAATCAAACGGTCAATTATTTATCTATCAAGCGTTATTACCTAGAGCGACGACGTTTATATACTTGGATGGTTGTTAGTATAAATTGTGATCGCTCCATAGACGTATCATTTTAAAGGAGGCATCAAAGAATTGAAACGGTACGAAATTCATTTTTGAAATTAAATTCAAAAAGTGATATTCTCGGTTTACTAACTAAACTAAACTACTACTTACTACTTCGAAGAACATTATATTGTTAGCAATTCACCCTATAGAAGCCCCCGAAGTAAAGAGGCTGCTCAATAAAATAAACAATAAGGGACTAGCTTGTCTACGCACTGAGATTTGGATCAATCTTTTCGTGCAAGCCTAGCAACACAGTCATCAGATTTTAAGTATTTTACTAGTTATTTTTATTAATTCATAATGTTTTGAGTAATTCCAATATTGACGATTATTTTAATAATTTAAATATACAGGAAGTTATGCTTTTTAATGTTTCAAAAAGTTTTATTAAAACTCTACACGTGTTTCGGCTTATTAGGCCTTTATCAAGAGTACAAGATATTACTAAATTTAAAATGTATTCCTTCCTTATTTATACCTAATGGAAGGTATAAATTATGCAAATCTATTTATTACATGCAAATAGTTATATGATTCCTATCATATATAAATATACTACAAATAAGTTCTTAATGTTAAATTATTTTTTCTAGAATATTATGACCCATAAATAATGTTTGATCATTAGTTACATTTTATGCTTTTTGACAGCTTTCATGATCTCAAATTGTTCTAGTAAATCTAACTTCTTTCCGTTATTTTCTGTATGGAGTAATTCGACTTCATTAAAATTAACAAAATGATTATTTTCTATGCAGTGTGTTGACATAGCGGTGCTATGTATACCATTCGTTATTGATTTTTTATGTTCAGCGAGACGATTTTTTAATTTACGACCAGTTTGACCGATATATATAGCATCGCAGTCATTATATTTTAATTGATATACACCTGTTTTTTCTAATAAATCTCTTTTATCTTTATTATTAACTAACATTTTCCCTAGATTATTTTTATTAACAGAAATAGTTTTACATCCTAGTTTTTTTAGTTTATGACTAATTTTATCGCTAATCTTAGGCCTATAATTAATACATTTGTATATGTCAGTTCTTTGTGGAGTATCAGCATAAAATTCTTTAAGTAACTTTTTCTTTTGTTTATGTTTTATTAATTTATCTATGAGGTTTTCACTATAACCGTTGTTTCTAGCGATTTCTTTAATGGTGTTCACTTCTTTCATAAAATTATTCTTATTTAAAGGGAAGGTTAGCAGACGGTGGATAAATGAATGGAAATATGCCATTTTTATTTGTGATGATTGCTTAGAGTTCTTGTGAATGACTGTGTCTGTGCAAGTTGGTTTACGGTAAATGTCAAACTCTAAGCTGTTGTTTCTATTTTTAAGTTAACGTCCAAAAAACTTTCTTTTTGAGAAGAGAAAAAATAGTGACATGGTGGGGCAAAACTGACGCCGGATTCGGATTCAGCAAGTCAAAATACACCGGAAATTATTAGTTTGGTAACATGGAATCGACAACTTTTTTTGTGTGCCTCGCTACAAAAAAAAAGTTGTCGATTTCACAGACTAAACCAATCGTATCCGGTGTATTTTGGTTTCCGAATCCGGTGTCAGTATTGCCCCACCACGTCACAATTTTCTTCTATCCTCAAGAAAACAGTTAGAAAAAAGCAATTTTTGGATTTTTCTAACTGTTTTTCAAAGCAGTTTTTGCATATTTCTAACTGTTTTGCGAGGATAGAAAAAAATCGTGACGTGGTGGGGCAAAACTGTCACCGGATTCGGATGCAGCAAGCCAAAATACACCGGAAATAATTGGTTTGGTCCATGGAACCGACAACTTTTTTTACTGTGTGTCTGTGTAATTCGGTAAATCAGAATTATGCACTGTACATTACAATTCGTAGCACTTATTTAACTTTACACATTGTGTTACGCTTAACTAAACAATATTCACTTAATTTTTAAACTTCTTAAATTAAAATATAAGTATTAAATACCGTTTGAAATTCCAAAAAATGTCTCAGATAGAAACTGAAGTTCAGGCATGTCTCCAAATTATTTTTAAATCTTCAGGGTGTTTCAAATAATAGTTGAACTTTTTAAATGGTACATCCAACATTTCTTTATACATTTATATTGGACTCTTAATTCTCTGTACAAAAATATAACATTTTATTTAGTCGCCTTACACAATTATAACGATACAGATTTTAATATAAAATAATAGACCACAAGCCCATGCTAAATTCTTAGAGGGTCATATGACACCGCTTGAAAAGGTATAATTTTTGTAGTCCTACAAAAATAAATCACTTTGAGCCCTATGCCGTACATTTTAGATGGGACATGAGAAAGCCGCGGAAAAGTGAAAATCGTAACCAGCGGAGGTGCATTTTTTTCAAATGACACTGTACGGCTTACGATTATTTGGACTGTATTTATACCTGTGACTCTTAAAAAGAAAATGCCGTACAAAAATAATGGGACAGAAGTACAGGAAAAATTTTCGTTTTCCGAAAAGTGACCTCTATGTACTGGTGATATGACACCGTACGGCTTTTATGAAATTCGATTTTTATATCAACAAGGATGATTTTTTTTGCTATGCCGCACAAATCGGTTGGAACATGGGGTGACAAGCGCGAGATCAACCCCCGTCCTAGACCTCTATCAAGGGTGGTGATTTGACACCACATAAATCTTGATTATTTTAATACTATTTTATATAATAAGAATTTGTATTACCATGCCGTACATTTTAGTTGGTACATGTGTCTGGAAAATTGAATTTTCCGTCCCAAAGTGAGGTTTTCTGAATAAAAAATTATTGTAAGACTTTATTATATTTGAGCAATACTTGATATTCTAATTATTCTAAACCTATTATTCAAAAATAATGGATCTGAAATGTAAAATGATTTTCCGAAAATTTTGGGCTATATTATGTCTAAACAGTGCGTAAATAAATTATACTTTATAAAAATAAATATTTATCGATATTTTGTATTACTTTAATAAAAGATGAAATAGAAAAGCTGCCTGGCCAAAACACCGAGTCTATAAGGCCAAATATCTAGAGAGAGAGAGAGAGAGAGAGAGAAAAAAAAGGAAAGCTGTTGAAAAATATAATTTTTTTATGTACTTGGAATAAAGGCGATTCAGTAAAAAAGAGAGAATCTTATCTACTTTCACATCCCCATGTATTATCCACATACATATACAACATATACAACGACAAAATCACAATACACACAATAATATCACAGTGAAACTGTAAATCTCCTCCTGGTGTTATAAACTTGTTATCAAAAAAATTTCGGCAAAGTATTAGTTGCCCGTGACTTCCCTCGCTGGTCCTTGCCACACTATTAAAAAAAACTAAAAAAGTTGTTTTGGGTGGCGACAACCCTTATCGCTATCTATTCATCCGATGAAAAGATTTTTTTTTAAACATGAAAATAATAAAAACAATTTTGCATGGATTGCATCCCTTATTTAAGTACATTGTAATAAAGATGCCTGAATTAACCACTTAATCGTGCATCTGACTGAGAAACAAAAACTGGAAAGAAGTTGTTTTTGGTGCATTTTCTTGTAGGGTCTAGTGTCTAAAATCCCAACAATGAAAATGTACGGCATGGACACATTTGTATTCTTTTATAGTTAAGGAACGGAAAAACGATTTAAAGTTGACAATCTATCCATTGTATTAAAAAATAGAGAATTTTCGATTTGCATAATTTTTAAAAAATTTCGCTTCTTTTACAATGTTCTAATTTTATTATTGCCCATTATTTTTGTACGGCTACTAAATAAAATAAAAATTCTAACCTATATTAATACAAAAAATTAATGGCCCTACAGTATCAAATAAACTTACCCTTGAAAACTGAGTTTTACCCTTTCTGGGGGGTGATTTTTTTATTTTCATTGATAATACCCATTCCTTTTAGACGGGTTATGTTTTTTTAAAGATTTTAAATATCGTATAATCTTGTGGAATTGATGCCGACAGGGTCAAATCACCACCCTTGATAGAGGTCTAGGACGGTGGTTGATCTCGCGCTTGTCACCCCATGTTCCAACCGATTTGTACGGCATAGCAAAAAAATTCATTCTTGTTCATATAAAAATCGAATTTCATAAAAGCAGTGCGGTGTCATATCACCATAGAACATAGAGGTCACTTTTCGGAAAACGTAAATTTTTCCTGTACCTCTATCCCATTATTTTTGTACGGCATTTTCTTTTTAAGAGTCACAAGTATAAATACAGTCCAAATAAACGTAAGCCGTACAGTGTCATTTGAAAAAAATGCACCTCCGCGGGTTACGATTTTCACTTTTCCGCGGCTTTCCCATGTTCCACCTAAAATGTACGGCATAGGGCTTAAAGTGATTTATTTTTGTAGGACTACAAAAATTATACTTTTTCAAGCGGTGTCATATGACCCCGTAAAAATTTAGCATGGGCTTGTGGTCTATAAGGGAGAAACAAGAGATCAATTCTGACTACTATTAGGGAGCACGCGATCAAAACGAATAGGTCTAATGTTCTTGAGCATGTGTCTAAGGCCACAATAAATATTAGCAGCTCAGTTTTATTGAAGAATATATATAACCAAGAAACGTTTACTTTCAAAACGTCCAAATAGTATTAGTCGAGGAAACGAAGCAGAAAAAAGGCATGGGACTCCACCCCACCTGATTTTTATGTGAGACGGTGCAAAATGTTCCTGAAGATGTACAGAACAAAGTCAGGGTCATGAGAACTGGCGCGTTTTCTATTTCCCGTCCTAAACTGGAACAAAAGTTCGCTATTTCCGGCCATTAACAAATGTTTCTTAAGTTGAAAAAGAACCATTGGATTTTATAATCTGCGCAATTATAAGCATCTTTTGCCTCTTGACATTTTTGATACAACCTTGCCCTTCTCGAGATATAAGCATTTAAAATAAAGAAAACGCTTATAACATAAAGTCCACATGTCTTAGATCATAATAAGCGCCAAAAATAAGCACTAGTTAAAAAAAGCCTAAATACATGCTTTTTTGAATATCTTGAGAAAAGTGAGGTTAGGTAAAAAATGTCAAGAGCCAAAAAATGCTTAAAATTGTAAAAAACATATCTTTCATGTTTTATTTCATAATAAGGGCCCCAAATACTAGTTCTTTGTAAAAAAAAATCCTAAATACAAACGATCAAACGATTTTTTAAACGCTTATATCTCGAGAAGAGTGAGGTGAGGTAAAAAATGCTAAGAGTCAAAAAATGTTTAGAATTGTCCATAATATAAAATGCAACAGTTCCTTCTAAACTTTAAAAAAAATGTTGGTGACCTTCTTTCTGTTCCAGTCTACGACCGGAAATCGAAAAAGCACCAGTTCCCATGACCGTGACTGTTCTGTACATATAATCAGGAATATTTTGCACTACCTCACATAAAAATCAGGTGGGGCGGAGTCTCATGTTGGGGTTAAATGCTTCATTTCCTCGACTATATAGATAAAAACAAAAGGGTCATGCTGGTTAGTTAGTACCAACTTAGTAAACTACGAGACTTTTTAAGTTAAAACAAAGCGAGATCGGATATTTACCCTTTCAGCTAACTCAAGTTTCAGTTCATTCAAAGGCACTTCACTGGACTCATCGAGAACTGAAATATGCTAGCTCCTAGAAATACTAGTTGCCAATTTTCATACAGTTGTGGTGGATGTTATATAAATGGACTTTATAAAGGCTTTAGATCAAATACACTCTTCTATTTAAGCCAGACTACTACTACCTCAACTTTTCTCTGATATAACTTTTCGTTCCCACTATGCAATTTAACGTTTTAAATTAGATTTACGTTAAGGTGTAAATACAATGATGTGGTGGCCTTTTATCTTGTTGGTAAAACTTCATTAACTGCAAATTTCGGTCGTTTTGTATTATTTGTGCACATTTTACAAAATACCTAAATAAACAATTTTTGATAACATTACGAAAAATAAGAGCCTACGTGGCTCCGGAAGTCCACTATATCAGATGTAAACCTAGTTTTTATTTAATACTAAACATAGTCTCAATATTGGCAACCATTTTCGTAGCATACATCCCAAAATAAACAATCCCTGTATTAAGCGTATCAAGTTTCAGAATACAAAAAATAAGTTTTTGTCACTAGTGCGGTAAAATTTTTTCGAAAACGTGTTTGTCTTGGAATATAAAGTATGTAAATGGACAATTTACTATCTGATTAAATCCGGAACATTTCAGCACGAGGGATTTAATTTTTGATAACAAATTGTCAATTTACACGAAATATATTACTTTTGGCAACTTAACTCAATAAGAAAATATAGATATCTTTAAATGCCCTCTTGCATTTCTTTGGAATTTACTGATTCCTTTTCAATTTCAAATGTAGGTGCAGAAACGCGGGATATGTCATATTTTAAGTGAAATGTAGTGGCAATTTCCATGACAACGAAGAAATAAAATAGCATGTTGGAAACATAGAGATTGAAATAGGCCTGGAGCTCTCGTATAGAAAAACGCGCGAGTCCTAATGTTAATGAGCCCTGTAAAATGATCCATTTTAAAATATAAAAATTATATAAGAAAAATCAAATTCAGGCAAATTCCCATGAAAAAATCGACTATGAAACATTGTCACTTCGCGAAGGACGGAAAAACGCCTTTGGCGTCGTCTTTCGTCGAAATCGAAATAAATAATTATTTCATTAAAAATGTCTTTTAAAATAAATTTCCCGCTCGAGGACGACGGAAAATCGCCATCCTTCAAAAAATAATTTTATTTTCGAAAGTATCAAAAAATGTACTTCGAAAAAATTGCGACGAGCAGAAATCTGCTCCGCGCTAGTCGGACTTTTCGAATGGATTACGAAATATTTTCCGAATGCACTATGAAATATTTTTCGTAAGTACAGCGAAGAAATTTGCACAGAGCAGAAATCACCGTCAGGATATAGAGAGTATCTAGTTTGAAAGGCAAAATTTAAGCAAAAATCTATGGAGCAGTTTTTCAAATAAAAATAAAAATTTAAATTTAATTGATCTGAAAGTGGTGGAGAATACTCCGAGCGATGGATCAAAACGACGGATAAAAAATACCTTATAAAAAGCCCTAGGCGGAAATCACCACAGGGGTCGGTCGAATGTGCCTCGACGGAAAAAAGTATCATTGGGTTCAATGCCGTTAGTACGTTTTTTCTGATGGAAAACCATTGTGCTCATACAAAAAGTTTCTAGAAGCATCCTAACAAAGATTACAAGCAATTTAAAACTTTCGGTGCAAAATTAAAAGTTAATAGTAATTTTCACAAAGTTCGACATACATTTTACCATGAGATCTGATTTGGGAATCTTTTTGTACAGTCGATTATCACAGTTCTCTCACCGTTGAGTTGCGATCCTTTGGGACGTAACGCCTTGCCATGGGTGGTGAGTATTGAATATTTATATTTTTTGTATTTGATGAATTTTATTTCAATAAATGACAATATATTCTGAATTCGATTCTTTATTGATCCACTAAATTAAGATTAACGACTGACGTTCGATTCTGTGGCGTGAATCGGATAACTGCTTTCAACGGATCGAGTTTGATCCCGTTTCGTTTGTACAGAAGTTCGATTACTCACAGAGTCCATCGATGGTCTTAATAGTGTAAGAAATGTTTCTTTCTCAAGTGGTAGTTATAAGATCAGAAGTGCACTGCTAGACATCAGATTACGACGGAAAGAGCATTCATATATAAATTGGCATCTTTACATTTTTTGGCATGATAAATAAGAACTATTTTACATGTTGATCATAGAGGGAGTTAGTTATACCCTACTTATGTTGCAAAGACTTATTGTCTTGTAGTGTAATATAATCAGTAAATTGAAAGATGACCTTTCATTGGCTACCATCTTAATGAGTGAAATAATTATTGCCAGTTATCTCCAAGAAATGGTTCGGATTTCACCATAAGCTGTAAGACCTCCATTTCCTTTACAAAAATTTTAGATCTCGTAGATTTAAGAGTGTTATGGGAAGTGATCTGAAATGCGATTAAGACCCTTGAACGTAACTTGAAAAAATTTTGACATAATCAAAAGGATAGCATAAGCTAAATCCAATGACCATCTTTGAAAAAGGTAATCTTTGATATCATGGTATACAAAATGACTATTACTAGGATTTAATTTTAAACGAAGCTCTAAACACGGATGAGCCTCTGCTGCTATCTACTGGATCGTTTAGTGTAAAAATACCTCATTGTTTTTAAATAAATGACCGTTAAATCTATTCTAAAGTTTTATTTTATATTACTGCATTATAATATTTACATCGAGGCAATATTTACGATAAATAGAACATATTGCAGAGACGCTACTGGCGTGATGTAAATTTTAGTGCTGAATATTCGCTCATTAAACTTTGCTAATTAATGGAACGCCCGCGGAAGAATAAACTAAAAATGTTTGTTTATTATAAAATACCTCACCTATATTGCGAAATTATGAGAAACTTAAATACAAACCAGATATCGAAATATCATGACTTTACTTTAATGCATACATTAAAAGACCTCGGCTAAAATTCAATTATCCGCGAATCGCTGAGTGAAACACCTTTTAGACAAAATTGGCCAATTCAATTTAAATGAAGGGCGTGTCTTTTAAAATAACGTTTAAATATACGAAGCACTCAAAGCAAAAAAGTTGGCGGAAGCTTTAGGTTTTACGATATATTTTGTTGCTGCTCTTCTATGTTCTTAAACCATCATGAATCAATAGCGATACCGCCCTACAACATTCTTGATCGATCACCAAACGGAACCGTTTCAGGTGCATTAGTAACCTCGTTGTATTTACCAAACCTTTTTACCACTATAATTGCAGCAGAAAACAAATTTAGATTTATCACTGAACAGAACTTGACGCTAGTCTCCCAGTTGCCAGTTTAAGTGTTCTCAGGTGAAATAGCAGTTTCTGCCTACGATCTCTAGACAGTTTTGACAATTTGTTCTTCATTTGGACTAAACATTATAAATCTCTTCAATCTGTTATGGATAGTTTGGTTGCCTTGTCTTAGCCCTACTCGATGAACCAAGTCATCTTGGAGATCTCTAGCTGTATTCGTGCGATTCCGAGTAGATTGGAGACAGGAGAGGAGGCCAATCATTATATTTATTACTCTGTTGTGTGCTGCGTAATCGGGGATGTCTAGAGGCAGTATCAGTCTACCTGTACCTTTTCCACAATTTATATAAACCGTCTTATAAAAGTTACACTCCAACTGGCTTCTACAAGTGATAATCTTCTAAAACCAGGCGAATATTATTTCAGCTTACTATTATTAACTAATACAGCAGATTTAATAAAATACACTGGTCTTTTCCAAATGAACTAAATGACAATAGCGTTGTGTATACAGGGTTTGATTTAAAATTGACATACATTTTTGATAAGAGTGTGTCCAAATATGTTCCTAGACAACCTAAATACCCAGGACAGACCAACACCATAGTACGATGTATACAGAAAAAAAGTATTTTTGGAAGAAGTATGAACAAACAAAGAAGTAATAATAGTTATGCGGAATTTAGTAATATAAGAAACAATATAAAAGATAAATTAAGACTATTGTATGAATTTGAAATTGTTTATTGAAAAGGCAAGAAAACAAAGAATTATTCAAAGAAATTCTGGCCTTACGTTAACTGTAAAAGAGAAAGTGGCTCCATTCCTTATATTACTTTATATAATGATGTTGAACTTATACAAATTCCTAGGATATTATCAATGACTTTGGTCTGCTACTTTCGTTCAGACTGCATATTTAAAATCTAATAAAAACTGACATAAATATCATTGTTATGAAACTACTAATAAGGGCACGTTTATCATTAACAATATTTTTTAGAATTGAGGTACTTTATTCGTTAAAACAATCAAACCTTAATTTTCCAAAGAATCAGACAAAACTCCTGCTTATATCGTCAGAGATTGCGCAGCCACCTTCGCCGGTCCCCTCATAATAGTATTTAAACAACAAAAACAAGACTACTGATATACCACCCAATAAGAAACAAGAGTGCTGCTGCTGTTGCTGCTACTGCTGTTTTTCACTTGCTGTTGCTACTGCTCATCTGCTACTGCTGTTGCCTTGCTACAATTGCTTATTTGCTGCTGTGGTGGTCTGCTGCTCCTCCTCCTCCTACTACTACTACTACTACTATTGCTGCTGCTACGGATTACTGTATTTTCCTACTTTTCTTGATTTTGCTTCTCATGTAACATTATTTATGATATGCTACGCTGATGAGGAGCAATAACTTCGAAACACGCGTCTATAGCTGCTATTTCTTATTGGAGGGTATATAGTGATATGTTTGCTCGTTTTTTATCTTTCATGCATTTGTTAATAGTATTTAAAATATCAATCAGAGCTCGTACACATATTTCCTGATATATGGAAATATTCTCGCTTATGTCCTCTTATCAAAAAAACAAGAGTATAGCTGAAAACTATAGGTCCTTACGAGCATCTGTAATTTCGCTAAATTATTCGAGATCACCTTACACACGTCATATACAGAGCCAACCAATCAACATGGGTTTGTTTCTGATAGATCTAGTAAGACTAACCTTACGTGCATTACACAATTCATTTACAAAAAATCAGACAGATTTACACAAATATTTCTAAGGCATTTGTTCGTCTAGGTCATGGTTTTCTACTAGAAAAATTGAGTAAATATCAGTGGCACAATTAGACTTTTCTTATTCATATTTAGAAAATAGGCATCTATATGTCGAATATTGTGGTTTCAGGTCGTTTGATGCCCTAGCAAGATCCGACGTTACACAGGGATCTCTACTAGACCTGCTTCTGTCTGCATCTGCGCGGGATAAGCTGAAAATCAGATCGACTTCCGTTATAAAATACAGTAATTTAAAAGTTCTCCTTTATGAAAAGGTGCGGTTAGTTTTCTTGTTTCTAGTACATGGATTTGAATTATGTATATCTGCGCCGACCTTCAATAACGCTGCCGCTTAGTTTCAGCAGACGGGCGGCTTAAGTATTCTTACATAAATAGTTTCTCGTGGATTAGATCAAATTTCTTGTACCTATATTGTTCTATTAACATGTTTACTAGCTCCCAATGTATAAATGAAATATTGTGTATTTTCTAAGACCTATCACATATTAACAAAAATGACATGGTATACGCCGCAAGGTTATCTCAACATGATTATTAGCTATGGTGTTTCCCAATTAATCAACAAACGTTATTATTTAGGTGCCATGGACAGAGGGCCATGACTCCCTTTAAAAGTATTTTTGTGCACGTAATGATATGAACTTTCCTTATTATTTTTGCATACTTAGAATCAGCTCTTAAACTTTTCTAATACCTGTATAAATAAATCTTTCTATCGATATATTCTTACAAGTTTGCTGTTGCTGTTGTTTCTGAGAGTCACTCTGTATAAATGCAAGACCATCATAGGTGTTAAAACAATTAACCTATGTGACATACATTGTACCTTACAAAAGCCTTAATATTTATTTGTTTATTACAATGAACACTCAGTACCGGAGAATGCGGTTTCTCTTATTATCCCGATGGGTGTGATTGTTGTATCTCTTTTGCTTATATTTTATGCAAATTTTTAAAAGTAAAGGTTGACAAATACTTTAAAAAATGTTAACCATGTTCGTCATTTAAACTATGTACAGATTAATATCAGGTTTTAATTTATGGTACAGTGTGGCGTTGTTTTGGAAGGTTTTATGTTGCCCAAGTCGTTCAAGTGTGGGCCACCCTACGAGCGACGTGGTTAGCGTCACTGGTTTCACCTGGCTAGCACAGCAAAGATACGGAGAGCAAAAGGACGTCGAGTTCAAGGCTTGGGCGCCATTGATTACTTAGGGTAATCAAAGAAAATTAAAGATAAAGATAAACAAAAGACAGAAGTTACATATATACAATAGTACTATATTACAAAAATATTATATTACAAAAAAATGAACTATCACAGCATCAGCGATACTGTATAGCAAAATATCACACAGAAATATATACAAAATACTATATTACAATAACCGAAGTTCAAGATAAGTTTGAGACTTTTACGAGAGCCAAATTAAATATATTACAAAAGAGATGACTCGTAAATTGTCTCAATTATGAAACAAAAGTATATATTACAAGACAATAAAATACTATATTACAAGTTACACTATATTACAAATTTGCCCAACAGCAAAATAAACTTGAGGTGTTTACGAGAACCAAAATATACTACAAAAGATACGTCTCGTAACTTTTACCTCAATACTAAAATTCATATATTACAACAAAACTAGGAACTTGAGATTCTTTACGAGAGACAAAATAACTATATTACAAAAGATATGTCTCGTAACCTTATCTCCAAGTTCATAAACTTAAACACACTCGTTACAACAAAAATTGAACCACGACTTACTGCGTCAACAACAAAAGTGCATTATAGTACTACAATAAGATATTAATCATGAGGAATCACGACAAAAGCAACTACGAAACAATACTATGGCGAAGTATCTGCGACAACGAATTCAAGATATAAGCAACTACGAATTAATATACAACAATGGGTTTAATTATAATAACGGATTTTAAATGTAATCTAACCAAAAATATAATAGATTTCGCTTGAATCTAATATTTTAAATTTAGATACTTTTGACTCTTATAACTCAACAATCATGTGAAAATAATCCCTTTTAATGGTAACAATGACGAGTACTTATCTTTTATTTTGTTATCCTGATCAAGGAAATTCCTATAGATACGGTCCTGTTCTCCGATGATTATGGATTTAAGTTACGTTTCACATGTGGCTGCCTTAATCCCATTTTGAGGTTATGAAATCGTAGATAGTGCCCGTACAAAATTTGTCGCCAAGACAAAATGAAGAAAATCTCTTCGCCCAGAATATTTTCGTATATTCCAATTCAAAATGTAGTATAGAAAGGTTGATGTGGCTTAGTGGAAAACGTAGTAAGTCTCAAAACTTGAATGTATAGATAATCTTGCTCAAAGCAATAATGTAACAAGGAAATACTTCGACGTTAACAGCATTAAACGTAACTAAATTTGATTAAGAAGTAATTCTTTATAAGAAAATACTTATCAAAAAAATTTATAAAAAAAAATCGTTTATGAGAAAATTATAAGAAAACTATAAGAAAACCTTAAAACAATATTTCAAATGTTAGACGGTATTTACCGGTATAATAATTAAAACCTTACCTCATGTGGTCATCACGAGGTTTTTCAAATTCTATTATCCCCTTTACAAGTCAAACGAAATTATAAATACGTCTAATTAGTTCAATGGTTCAACGAGGAAGGATTTCACCCTGCGTTATTTAGTTGAAATATCATTCCTGGAGCGCTATCTAGTATTCGCAAGCGTTAACTCTGACAGATGACGTACGTTCATCATAGTATAAGGAGTAAGGGCACTCTATTAGTACTAAGGTTTGTGGGAATAATATTTCCGATAACTTATAATTTTTCTAATAAATATTGACAGTGTAACGAAGGATGCTATCGAGCATTCCGCATGTTACAACAGGCAAATTAGCCATTTAGGGTAACAAAAATTAATAAAAGGATCATCTCCGGGATTTAAGTAGGTAATAAATTTGAGAATGAAATGATGCATTCTTTGCACTTCCAAGTTCCGAGAAAATTCAAAAGAATTTTAAAAAACTTTTTGATTTTCGGTTTTTTTGCTCTAGCGCCCAAAATAATGAAGACAGAGAAAAAAGTTGTAGCTCGTCTCTTTCTCTACACAAAAGGTCTTTCCGAATTTTTGTCTTACTTAAGCCGTTTAGAAGATACATTGAGTTTGAGGTGCGAAAAATGAGAATTCGCTGGGAGTTTCGTACGACCGGGCTCATCGATCGATAATTCTTACTATTCAGATCCCCTAAAAAAATGAAAATAACATAATATGTAGAGAAAACTCTCAGCTTTAATATGGAACTAATCAAAAAATTTATTAAAAAAATTGTCATAGAGAAAAAGTGTTAGAAGATGGCTTAGTAAACTTATTCATATCTTTGCCGGCAGTTGTTAGAATGATAATTCATCTTGCTAATATATTCTTATATAATGGGTATATTAATCCAATTAACATTTTATTGCAATTACCTTTGTTGGAAAAATATGCCTTGCGATCAAATTAGAAGGAATATCGCTATATCTTAAGTAATAATAATGGCACGGTCTTAATTTTTGGATTATAAGTACAATAAAACAGATTCTCTCCAATGACTTTAGAATTCTTTGAATGCGTGCAGTACTTTATGAATATGTCTACATTATTCATACACGTTCAGAAAATGCACAATTATACAGTAACACATATACAACTTATTTGTTTCTTAACATTCTTCAATGAGATTTTCAATAAATACAGAGTAAGTGCGTGGAATCGAATACATGGAGTGAAAAAGCATACATTGTTACCGGAGAAATAGGAAGGATGCATAAAACTCAAAGATATGAATACATCAACTGTATAAAGTTTACTAAGCCATCTCCTAACACTTTTTCTCTATGATAAATTTCTACGAATTTTGTGATTCCACATTAAAGCTGAGACTTTTCTCTACATTTCATGTTATTTTCATTTTTTTGGCGGCTCTGAATAGTGAGAATTATCGATCGATGTGTCCCGTCCTACGAAATTCCCGGGGATTATCATTTTCCGCGCATTTCGGAGCGGTTCGAAACAATAAATGGAAAACTGGATTATCTCCTAAACGGCTTAAGTAAGATAACAATTTGGAAAGACCTTTCTTGTACAGAAAGAGACGAGCTACAACTTTTGTTGTAAATCTTTTTTTTCTATTTTTAAACGCTAGAGCAAAAAAATCGAAAATCAAAAAGTCTTTCCAATTTTTTTTATTTTCCCGGAACTTGGAAGTGCATCATTACATTCTACAGATTGTTACCTACTTAAATCCCCTAGATGATCCTTTTATTAATTTTTGCGAGGTTTTTACAAAATTTTGCCTTCATTGCCTGTACTATTAATCAATTGTGTTATTTAAATTATTTCAGATAAAGCTGACTCCATAAAAACAGCATAAATATCATTTTTAGAAAAGGATTCCTCAAACAATAAATATTCTAGGCTAAATAGAAGCGGTGATTCTCAAAATATATTCCCGAAAGAATAAATTAAATACATAATTTTCTATATACGAGAATTATCAATGTGGTGGTTTACAATTTTTCATGAAAGTTTATATTTTCCAAGTTGTAACGATTTGAAGATTACGATTGTAGCTTTAAAAAAATTGGTACCTTGAAACTGTCTTTAGTAAATAACTCAAAAGTCTTATATTTATGGAAAAAGTGGTATGGTGCAAAAAATAAGATTATGAAATTTCAAGTAGTTTCTTTTTTGTTTATTTCTGTACGATGAATAGTTCTAAAAATATGATAGATTAAAAATGGAGCTCGAACGTTTATCAGTCGAGACATAAATGTTTAAATTTCAAATATGTCAGAAACAATCAGTATGATGTTAAATATACATACAGGGTGTAATTAGTTTCACGTCATTAAGAAAAACTGGTAATAGGGACCGACTAGACAAACAAAAAACCTATGTGACTTTTTTCTCTAGGGGCATTTTGAAAAAACTAACTAATCTAGGTTTACAATTTGAATGTTAAGGTAGGAAATATTTGAGAACCACTGTTTTTCAGGGTCAATGGATGTTAAGTTCCAAATATTATGAATAATAAAAAACTGCAATACCGGACTTGTGTTCCCGCCGGAAGAAGTGCGGCACTTTGATGGGATTAGTGGTACCGAACTATTTATACCACTAATTATGAAAATGTAAATAATTCCTTCTCTTTCGGCACAACACAAGCATAACATGGCCGCAGGGGTTTAAATAGGATTTGTTTACATGTGTTTTGTAATTTGGAACAAAGCTTTGTAGCTTTTCTCGTCGTTTATAAGTATTTATAAAATTCAAAAGTACTTTATTAACATTTGTAACATTGTGTTAAAAGTTAAAAAAATTTGTAATTGTTTTATGTAATTGAAAAACGAACAGTTAGACGATAACAGAAAATAGTTGTATATTTTTGTTAGGAAAAAATTTGATTTTTTTAACGAATTGAGCGCATAATTTTTCCCAATCAGGTATCGAAAATTAAAAATCGAGTCTTTGGTCTCTATAAAAATCAATGTAAACAATAATAAACAGATAGCGAATACTAATAATAATAGTAATTATAATAATAATAATAATGATAATCATACCTTTAATGCCCAATAGGTAACACCTAATAACTGAACAATTCTTTTGAATTTTTCACAAAAATTGTTCGAAATGACCTCCATCTCTACGTATAGATATTTCGGCACGTCGAACTAAGGACATACGCACTCCATTCAACACATTTGGTAAAATAGGATCATTTTTTATGGTTTCTATGCACATTAAAATGCGTTGTTGCGATTGTTCTAAAGTGTCAATTGGATCAGGGTAAATCAGAGATTTAAAATGCCCCCAATAATAAAAGTATATCGGATTTAAACCGGGCGATCTTGCAGGCCATGGTACTGGTCCGCCACGTCCAATCCCTCGTCGAGGAAACTTTCTGTTCAAAAAATTTCGAACAGTCAGACTAAAATGGACTGGCGCGCCACGTGCAAATACCACATTCTTCTGCGCGTAGCCAAGGGCACATTTTCCAGCAAATTTGGCAATGTTTGCTGCAAAAAATTTAAGTATACATTACCATTTAATCTAGCGGGTAATTGTATAGGTCCAATTATTTCATTACCGCAAATTCCTGCCCACAAATTAACGCTGAACCGTCGTTGAAAATGCGCCCTTCTTATTACACGTGGATTTTCGTCTGCCCAATAGTGCATATTTTTAAAATTAAACACTCCATTTATGGTAAAATATGACTCATCGGAGAAACACAGAACGTTTAAAAAATCCTCATTTGCCGCGTGTTTTCTTAAAATCCACCTACAAAATTACATTCGCTCTTTAAAATTTTGAGTTTCTAGTGCTTGGACACGTCATAGTGATAGGGATGTAAGTTAATATCTCTTAATGTCCTCCATACCACAAAATGGGATACTCCCACACGGTTCGCGATATCGCGGGTGCGTAAAGTTGGACCCTTTTCTACAAGTTCCAAAATTTGAACCTCTACGTCAATTACCCTTTCTTAGCGTTGTGGAGCTCGTTCTCTTCCATGTCCATCTAGACCACCTGTTTCACGAAGACGTTGGTCAATACTAACAAATGTACGAGCACAAGGATGACGTCGATTAGGGAACCTTAAACGATAAAGCTCTTCCGCACCAACTGCATTTCCACCACTTTCTCCATGTACCAGGTGCATATCCGCAAGCTCTGGATAAGTGTAATCTCCCATAATGTCCAAAATCTGCGTTTTAAAACACCACACTAAAGTGAATTAACGTCATCAATAAAGAAAACAAAAAGAAAAACTTGGTCCGAAATCCAAAAAGTAACACAAAAGCACGAACGAGAAGTAGTGTCTTACTAGTACTAACGACTTGAACTATCGTTCAAGTCGTTAGTACTAGTAAGACAGACAGACAGACTTATCAGTCAATAAAATAAATCTTAACATAAGTGGCACAAAATTCAAAAAGGACAAAAGCAACAGACAAAACCAAGGAACCGGTAGGTCGCGTCGTGTGTACGTTGTTTACCAAGTAAGGACACAAACCTAAATGATTACTTGAGAATATTAAAAGGGTAAAGAGTATAGCACGCGTAATAAGATAATTTGGCCGCGAAGAAGCAAAAAACATGGCAGTGTCCTCTGTCGGTCGCTTTTAACTGCTTTGTCGGCATGCTTTTCGATGACCCCCCTCGCGGCCTAATTATCTCTTAGGCTCACCATACTTATTTGCACGAATGTCAGAATATCACGTGCGACAAGACGCGAGGCAAAGCCTACCCCAATATGCCAGCAGTTCGCAAACTATGTTATTACGTACTTTGGAAATTTTTGTTTATTTTTTTTCTCCAAAACTATGAGCTTTAGACCCCATGTTATATAAGGTTTTTTTTGTTTGTCTTGTCGTTCCCTACCACCAGTTTTTTTAATGACATGAAACTAATTACGCCCTGTACAACATAAATTAAAGGGCTTGAAGTACTTTTTGATATTTTTTTAAAGGAAAATCTGACAGTATAGAAAAATAAAGCTAAAAAGGCGATGTATTTTTTTTACTTTATCATTAATCGCTAATGGTACCTAAGGCAAATGCTGAAAATACCTATCATCCTAGCCATCCATCCTTGGACTCCAAGAGCATTATAGTTGCATCTGGTATTTTCAATACGCTTAAGATACTTGCGAAAGATGTAAAATCTGTGAATTTTTGTTAATAACTAGAAGGCTTGTATTTTACCTTAAAAAAAATAATTCATGTATTCGATGACTTTAAGGAATCACAAAAAAAAAATTAATCGAGGGTGTCTCAGGGTTGCGGGCAAATTAAGCCTGGCACTCCACTACAATCTCATTGTATACCTTAAAACCTACATTTTGACGTAAGTTTTATTCATGTATTCGATGACACAAAAAATCGTGACCGGATGTGACGTCTAAATTCCATGAGGCGGGCAACATTTGCTTATATGAAAAGTGTCTCCCTGTACGTCTGTGGTAGTACTTCCTCACTCACACAAAGTTTTTCATGTATCTCTTTCATAGGAAATCTGTACAGCCGGCTCTCCACCTATAAGCAAGTTTGTTGATTTCTTTAATGAATATTAAAAAGTTCAAAGCCCGTTACATAATACCTGTTTGAGTTATGTCAGCTCCAGATATAATAATATTAAGATATTAACCAGTGCTTTTATCGGCCATCTGCCTAGCTAAACAGCATATTTATTATGGTCTTCCTTAACTTAAGCAAACAAAATGACAGTAAACTGAGTGGTCCAAAAGATAAGACCGATAAAGATACAGGCATAAATAAATGATTATTATTATTAATCGTTTTTCACGAGGCATTTCAAAATCATTTAAATATATCAGTATATTTAAATCGTGGCAATTTATATTGATCAATAATGTAATTAGATTAGTTAGCATGAAGTTATCTAATTTAGTATAGTTCGAATTAAGGCCACATGTCATCATAATCTTGTTAAAATAATAGTATAATACTAATATTCGTACATTGGCGAGACTTGAATATACGGACATGTTTCATCGGTAAAAAAAAACTTATATTGTCAGGGTCGGACCGGCTTAATTTTTTAGTCGTCGAATTTTTTTCTCGTTAATTCAAAACTCGGTGATAGTTTTAAATTATTCGATGGAATTACACTAAAATTTTCCAAAGCTCTAAGAACTATAAAATCATAGCAAGAGGTTATTTATCTTTTTTAAATATATAAACTCAAATAACAACAAAGTAACTCTCCCAAAATGTTATACCTGTTAACAAAGCTAGTATAGTTTATACGAGCACAATTGAAACCGTATAAAAACTAAAAGCCTGCAAAAACAGTCGGCATTTCTTTATTGTACATACCTCCGCCTATCTACAACAAAGAGATGCCGACCGTTTTTGCCGGCTTTTAGTTTTTATACGGTTTCAATTGTGCTCGTATATACTATATACACCATTAATGTGCACCCAGCAAACATTTTTGTCAAAACTAGCTCGAATTCGACTTGGGACAAGACAAATTTACTTACCAAAGTAATTATAACGTAAAATTTACTGGAAAAATAGACCTCCGATAAAAATTGACCAATTAGTTTACGTAAATAATACCAATTAATCTACCTCATACACAATTTTCTTTGAAGGTAAATTTAACGAAAACAGCAAGAGGAAAACTACTAAAAAAATCTACCAAAATTGACGTCAAGGGTAAATTTCCAATAAGGTCGAAATAGGTAATATAATTAGGTAGTATTTACCTTTTTAGCGACTAAAAATATTTCTAATAGTCGAATATCTTTCTAGGTAGATTTTGTTGGAAATCCTAAGTAATATATACCTAAATAGTAACTTATTTGGTCACTTATTACTCTTCTTTGAAGTAATATTAGGTAGACAACATCGGTAAATTCTACTTAGATTATCTACCTAATTTCACCAATTAAGTCAATTACCCTTAAACTGACCTTAAAGTTACTCTAAAAAAATACATTTTAAACCTCACTGTCGCAGTAACCTGGCAAATCGACCTCAAAGTAAACTTCACTATAAAATAGTAATTCAGAAGCTAACCCTCGTCTAACCTGTTTGTAGAATTCATATTATTTAGGTTATTTGAACCATTAGGTACTTAGGTGGTATAGTTATTATTTAAAAATTATTTCAGTCATTAAAAGAGGCCATTAACGTAGCATGGTTGGATAATTCGTGGTGCCAATGTACAAATGAAGTATGCCAAAGGTAAAAAAACCACCGCTTAAGGAATCCCTACTTCCGCATCCAGATTTCCCATCCAAGTCTTTTTAAAGGAGAACATCTTGACTATATTTGCACTCTAGTATGTGGAAATAATTGCCTATAGAATTTCAATAAAAGGGTATTGCCGAATGCCAGCCGAGCTTCCAGAACTTTCAGGCGCCGTCGAATGCCAAGGCAGTATCATATGGCTCCATTATGAAAACTCACTCGTCAACACAATACACTAGTCGAATTAAAATTTACACATAATAAGTAGAATATACCAATAGGTAGTATATTCAAAATAAGGTAATATAAATAGGTTATATTTACCTACAAGTAATTATTTGATATAACAACAGAGTTAATAATACTTTCAATAGGTAAAGTTAACCAAAATGTCGTAAATTTTCGTGTAACTTGACCTGTGATAATTTCCACCTATAAAATACGTAGATTGTCATGGTAATTTTAACTTGGAGGTCTAATTAGCACAAGACGCCATATTTTCTCAGCGCAGTTGAAGTATGATTCCAAATTGTAGTTTGTTAAATGAGTGTATATGGAAACAAACTGACGAAATGTTTAAGAAAATACATAATTATACCTGTAAACTAATATTTAACAAGTATAGTATTCTTTCGGCTCAAAATATTACAATAATTTTTTTATTTGGTAACATAAATTTTCTTATAGATGAATATTTTTGAGGCGCATTAGTATTTTATGGAGTACAGCTGCTATTATTCACAGAAAAATTTTCGGCGCATTGATTTCAATAAGCGAGAACTGCAAATACTTTCCTCATAAATTGTATTTATTTTAGTTACCGGCATTCATCTTGTATTGTTATTGTGAGTTAGGTATCTCTTCAGCTTTGTAAGTGACTGACAACCATATGTCGACTACTTATAGAGAAAAATACCAAATAAGTGTAAAAATCTTACTTTTTCCACTTGGTGTCATTTTTAAATTTCACATATGTCTGTAAATTCTACCTAAAACTAGTCAACTTGATGTCAAATTGACGTTGATTTCAAGTAAAATTTACCTAAACAGGTATTAGTAACCAAATGTACTGTGCGACTACAAGTAAGATTTATATGTAATTTTACCTGTTTTAGTTGATATAACTTAATTTCGACGTCGTCTTATTCTCCACTTATGTCGATTCCACGTAGCATCAACGTAAGTTTTACCAAAATATGGTTATTCTAATTTTGCGACTAAATTTATTATACATAAATTAGGTAGTCAAATAACACTTAAATGTTTGCTGGGCAGGAATTTAACATTTTTATCTCTCATCTATATGGAATCAATTTTTTCCCCTTAGATTATTGGCCTTACTAACAGAGTGTTTTGGCCACGAACATATAACTACCTACGATGAGACAAAAATAAACCGAATTAGCAGATATAAAAAATTACACATGTATACGTAAATGTAGAAATGCCAAAGTACCCGTTACCGAGACCTACTTATGCATTATAACTTTAGCAAATTTTGTAAGTTAAAAATAATAATAAAATAAAATGTAAAAAAAAATCTCTTGCGCTACTCATTTATAGAAAAGGAAGGTTTGTAAGGAATTCAAACAAGGAGGACTCACTTCTCGCCTAGGGGTCCTTCAGGGCATTTAATAAGACAAATACAGGTGGGCCACGGTTGGAAGGACTTAATAAGAAAGGGAATAAAACAAGGCTTTTGGGTAAGATACCTAAATGTCAATGTTGGCGTCAAAAAAGAAAGAGACAAGTCTTTTCATTAAATCAGGATTTTTTAGACTTAAAAAATATGGTAACCATATGGGTGAAATAGAATAATTAGGTTCTGATAATGGACAATTAAATATAATATGATTTATTTCACCGATTGCGCCAGAGGGGCAGTATGACTCTTCATGTACTCCAATTTTATATAGGTGAGCGGGAAATTTACCATGATTAAGTTTAATTCTACTTATGGTAGATATGGTTTTTCTACTAAGGTGACAATTATGATACCACTGTGACGTAGGAATATTTGGGTGAATGTTGTAATAATAGGTATTAGTTTGTACACCATATGCTTGCTAATATTGATTCCATTCATGCCAGTGGATTTTTTGACAACAGGATAAAAATCGGCGGTTACTGCAGTAAAGTCCATTTCAGCAGTACCGATATTAGTATCGTATTAACTTTATTGTTTCCTGGTATATTAGTATGAGCTTTTAACCAAATAAAATGGAAGTTTATATTACCTAGGGAAGCAATAGATAATTATTCCTTGATTTTTACTATGAACGAGTTGGAGTCAAAATTAAAAGTTTATTTTTATTTTTAATAATTTATTATAAGCAGTGATCGGAAATTTGGTAAGTCATTCCAGGTTCGTGTTAAGGTGATAGTATAAGTAACACGTAAAATTAAAAATATTTATGGATCTGACAAAAATGTTGTGCACATTATTTTTATACTTTTATAATTAGGTAAGTATCTCTTAGTATTATTATTTTTCTTTTTTTTCTTTTACAAATTCGAATCAGGAATTCATTTTAGAATTAATGGATATTACGTGTTAGCTTTCCTTCTGAGCTACTCCATACATTGTTTATATTTTGCATACTTTATTTTTAAATGACTCATTAGTCGGTAGCTTAGGATTTTCAAATTATTATTTCAAAAACCGTTTTGAAGCGAGCGTAAAGACGCCTGCTTATACTCGTATTTCGATACGAAAATGCAGCAACGCCGGGTGCGGTTAGTAGTTGGATGGGTGACCCTCGCCAGGGAAATACAGCATTCTCACTACACCTTCTAACGCCTTGTATATCAGCACATACGTAGAAGGTATGTAACTTTAGGTGGGGGTTACATAGCGGATATACCATCCTCCGGAGGGGATGTAAAACAGTCGGTCCCGTGTCTATTAAATGTTAGGCAAGTAAAAAATCCCTAATCTTCGATATATAAGAGGTTCGGCAAAATTTCCAGGAGTAACTCGTCTCCTGGCATCGGTGATTGGCCTTAGTAGCGGAAATAGGCCATATTTTGACAAATGTTTTGACCAGTGTATAATTGCACATATAATAAACGCCAAATCAAAATATGATTACGGTAGGCAACCATTTTTTTTTATTAAGGTACAATACCTGGATGTCAAATGAATATCTGGAGTGGGGGTAATGGGGGGGGGGGTGAAAAATATTAGAAAGAAATCTGAGACCTCGGCTTCTAGCATATACACCAGATTCCAAGCTTCATTGCTCTTACCAGCTTGCTTTACTCATTTTTCCCTATTTAACCCCCAACCCTCTAACGGAATCATTTCAAAATATATTCTAGTTTCAGATGTCGATATAATATATACGTGTACCAAATTTCAAGTGAAAATCTCCATTTTATTTTATCAACCCTGTTAATAATGGACTGGGGGTGGTGGGGGGTTAAGAAATATTATGAAAATCTGAGGCCTGCGCTTCTATATACACCCAGTCCCATGTGTCTGTACTCTCACCAGTTTGTTTTACTTATTTTCACCTATTTAACTCCTAACCCTCCAACGAAACCATCTCAAAATAGAATCTAGTTCCAGATCTCATTATAATATATACGTTTACTAAATTTCAAGTGAAGATCTCCATTTTATTTTATCAACCCTTTTAATAATGGAGTGGGGGTGGTGGAGGAGATGAAGAATGTTATAAAAAATCTGAGCCCTTGGCTTCTAGTATATACACCAAATCCAAAATTTTTGTACTCTTACCAGCTTGCTTTACTTATGTAAAGTCAAGTAAACATTTTTATTAACCTTTTTAATAATAGAGTGAGGGTGGTGGGGGTAATTGAAAAATGTTACGAAAAATCTGAAGCCTTGACTCTACTTACCACTATTTAACCCCCAACCCTTCAACGGAATAATCTTAAAATATAATCTAGTTCTAGATATCGTTATGATATTATATACGTGTACCAAATTATATGTGAATATTTCAGTATTATTTCATAGGCCCCTTTAATAAGGGGGTGGGGGTGGTGGAGGGATGAAAGATGTTATAAAAATCTGAGGCCTTCTCTTCTGGTACATACAACAAATCCCAAGTTTCTATACTCTTATCAGCTTGCTTCAATTATTTTCCCTTATTTACCCCCCAACTTTTCACCGGATATGTTCAAATTTAAAATCTCGACATTTCATGACATTCTAAACCTATTATTTCAACAAAAATTTTTGAAAATTTCAGTCCACTACGTGGATGTGGAAGTAATTAATATGTTTTATACGATTTGACATTCACTTGGTATCCTACAGTCTGGTTACACTACAGTCCAAGAAACTCCAAAATGAATTTATTTACAATTTATTTAAAATATCAATTCTCTGATTGTGCTGTAAACCGAAGAGCTTCAAATAAAAGTATTTACAAAAACTTATTTCAAACTTATATTTTTAAAAGCGACCGCTTTTAACAGTACTATTTTAAGTTTGAAATTGGGATTAAAGACACCCCATACTGCTGTATAACTTTATGTTGGTTGGCAAGAGAAAACTTTGCCTTAAAAGATTAAAGAAGTCCCTGGATGATGCAACCTACAACAGAGATAATGACGAAAATTGCACATAATTAACATATAAATCCCATGTGCAAGCTTAGTATCATGTGGACCGTAAAACACAATAGAAAATTAATCAATTAAATAATATCAAATTAGGCAATTTTGTGGTAAAATAGTCTTTAGTAAACAAACAGCTCATTACAGTCGTTTCCTGTTCGTCGGTGTGAAACCGAGAAAGGCACTCAAGCGATACTACCAACATAATGGGTAACTACGATGACCTCTGTGAAAAAAAATTAACCAGTTCATGACAATTATATATCCATGTATTTCTAAACAGCGATACAAACATATCTCTCACGAAAGAGTTTTTTTGTCAGCCATTGAAATGCACAAAACGACACGTTATACCGAAAAACTGACATATTAAATTTAACCGCCAATTGAATTGGCAGTAAAACGTGTGATTTTATTAAAAGGACATTTATAGTCCAATGATTCTAAAATAAAGAGCCTGATATCCTTTTTTATTTCTTTATGACAATTTTCAATTACACTGAATATACAGGGTGAGCCAGTAGTGCGAGGGCAGTCAATATCTGTTAGATAAGAATAACAACAAATCGACAATAATGACACAACAATAACTGTTCCATGTGCCTACCATTCATCCCAGGGCATTTATTAATTCTCTTATTAAAAGCTATCTAATGATAGGATCAACTGAATCCAATGCATGCCTTATTATTTTCATCAGATCGTCTCTAGTAAACGATTTCCTTCACGTAACACCATCAGTCTACATCAAATGGGATTAGATCTGGAGATCTAAATGGCCACGAGGCTGTTATGTCTCTGCCAATTCAATCCAGATAATTCATTATCCAAATGTGTTCTAAGAGTAAAACTACAGGAGCATCGTCCTATTGAAACTATATTTCTTTCTTACAATACTCAATGGTAAGTTGTCAATGAGTTCTTGAAAATCATTGTGTAAAAAATCTTTGTTCAGTAAGTGTGCCTCAAAAAAATATAGTCCCGTAATATGGTTTCCAAGTATACCTTCCCAAACATCTATTGACATTTTGCGTTGATGATCAATGGGTCTGATAAAATCAGCATATTAATGAAAGTTATGTCATCTGTGATTCTGTGAATAACACGAAATGTAAAAAAAGAATTTTCCCATTTTCGTTAAAAATTAATTTCATCCAATTTTTGGTGAAGCTTAATATGGAGCAGAAATAATTTATATTGACGTGTTATTCTGGATACGGAAGACTGGCTGCTATCAGTTTGAATAATTATGTATCCATCGTTTATCTAATTAAAATGAAGCAAGATAATCATTACACTCTTCTCCGATTTAATGTACTTTTTATATAATTGTTGCACATTCTATAAAATACTCTTTGCAGTTCTTTTGTCGATAATATACAGGGTGTCTCACCGGGAACTGAATCGATCGATATAGAAAAAAGTACGCACCAGAAATTTTTGAAAATTTAGATATTTACTAATGTCAGTATGGCCAATCCAACTAAAATTATTAGAAGCATGGGGTACTTCCGGTTATATCGGAAGTCGATACCAACTTGCTTATTTTAAATGGAACATCCTATATATTTTCGACTTTTCGAGATGACAATAAAATTCTAAATTCAAGTATGTAGCACACCCTATATCTAAACCCAGTAGTTTCGAAGATATTTGACATTTTATAAAAAATTTGACAGGTGCAACGGTTTGCAAGAACCGTTATAACTTTTTCTGTGTAGGACATCCTCATTTGCTCTTTGGCACGGAGAAAGAACACAAGGAGAACTACGTTCCACAACTGATATAAATTCAATAATATCATACCAAACGTTTCGTCTCTCGCGTTACATTTTGTCAACTTCAAACCGCGAGAACTTGTTTATGTCAAATGGAACACCCTGTATTTTTTTACGTCAAGTTGTGTAAAATTGATTTCCCTTTTTCCCGATATTAGCATTGAGGGGTTAAAGTTTTCAACTTTTTGAAATATTTTCGATTGTATTAGAGATTCATGAATTGTTGTAATCATTTCATCAAAATAGCCATGTTTAGAAACAATCAGTCATTATCTTATGTCAAAAAATGTCAGCATGTTTAAATTACATCCACGAAGACTTTTTAAATTTGTTTATTATTTATGGAGAATGTGATAAGGCAATATCAAGAACTTGCAAGCACATTTGTTACTCGATATCCACAAAAACGGAAAGTAACACTAACACTATAACATGCGTATTAATCGAGTTGAAGATATGGCATGAACTAAAATAGCAGAGATAAGATCAATTTAAAACATTATTCAATTTTAATTTAATAATTGCTCAAAATTCCGCCCTCAAACCACGACACCTTCGAATTAGTTCCTCATGGGTGTAGCTCTTCTAATTGAATCCTGTGATATGTTTTAAAATGCATTTCTTACTCTCTGCATACAATCTTCAACGGTTGTTACTGGGCTCTCATAAACTTTATTTTTAATAGTTCCCTAAATAAAATAATCGAGAACTGATAAGACGGGCGAGCGAGGAGGCCATAAGAAAGGTCCATTATTGGCAAACCATTGATCATAAAAAGTTTCTTGTAAATAATTATTAATTAAATATGCATTATGTGGGGGAGCACCGTCATGCTGATAAAAAATGTTTCTATGTTCGGCGAGAGGTAAATTTTCTAAATAGTTATTAATCAAATCTTGTAAGATATTCAGATATCTTTCACCTAAAAAAAACAAACAAAAACTTACCTATACATATTAGAGGAGCGAATTCGAGACTCTATCGTGTCGTTTTTTTTTTCTGGCGTAGAACCAGGTCAAACATGGTAGGTTTTGTTAAGCATGTCACTGGGCGTATGAAATCGTATTTCACGACATTTTTTCGTGGTCTGGACCTTTTTAAATTAAAAAAAAGGGAAAATATTGTATTTTAAATAAAATGTGTTTTTTTTTTTTGTTTCCACCGTCATATCTTCAAAACTAATGTTGCTATCGACGTTGTTTTTTTTTTCAATTAAAGTACACACAATAGCGCTTTTAACTGTACTAATGGTTCTTACACAGTTCGCATTTTCATTTCCTTAAAAATACTTAGTCACAACGCAGAGTAGGCTAGAAAGTAATGAAACGGACAAAATTTAATATTCAAAGCATTTCTCGATGTATTTTGATGCTGAAGGTGGCATTTGAAAGGTTACTAAATGTAGAATCGCTCCCCAAGAAAGATGGTAATGGTTAAAACTTTAACCATTTTAACCATTTTATAGCGAAAATGAGCGTTTTTTCATATTCTACGAGATTTTTACCTTACTTTGACTAACAACACTGTAAATCTAAATTATTCTCTATTTCAAAAGAAAAGGAAACAAAATTAGTCACAAATTTCATTAATTTTTGACAAAAAAATAAAATTAATTGTATGATTCTGCTCACTACACGCAATGGTTAAATGATTGAAGAATGTATACAAATCTTTTTTTTCATAACACTTTTATAAGTTTTGAGTAAAAGAATACTTTTGGATTTGTAAAGTTTTAACGCAAGTCCTAGTAACGAAATTTCCATCGTTAAAACGCCCTTAGATTTACCTAGGTTCATAAAAGCCTTTGATTTTCAGTGATTTCTTGTTATTATGCTGTAATTCTGCAAAACAATATTAAAATTGTCAGTTTCTGAATTGTTTTTTTACTTCCCTTGCAAGGAAATTTTTGTAATCGTAGAAAAATTACCCTACAAGATTTTTTCGAATTATTACGTTTTAGACTCCGTAGATTACGAAAATAAACTTATTTCAATTCCATCTGTATGTCTGTCCGTCTATCTATGGGAATGTAGTTGACAGTACTACCATATACTAGTAATGAAAATCAATATAATGAATGATCACTCACAAAAAATAACCAATTAAGAAATGTTGGACGAATACTATCACTGTTCAAATTAATAAAATGTCAACAGTATTAAGTAACTTTTACAATAATTGATCTTAATACGAAACGTACCTATATACAGGGTAATCAACCAATAACTAAAGTAATTAATAAATAAAAGAGGGAACTTTGAGTAAATATTTTTGCAATTTTTTAAACAAATTTCTGACCCACACATAAAGAATCTCCCCGTCTTTCTATTAGTCTTTCTTAACTGTTGCAAAACTATGCTTGTGAGCAGAAGCACAAAATAAATATTAATAGTTATTATAATGTTTCTTGTGTACAAAAATTAAATTATGAGTAATATGTTCTCGACATTTAAAACCGGTATTGAAATTGTCTTTCGTAAATGTGTTAACGATTCTTAAACTTTACACATTTATTCTTTCTTATTGCATAATACACTAACACATAAGCTGTTGATTAGGTAACTATGTTATGATCTTTTATATTGTGTGATATTGCATTTTGATTAAGACGTCTCACGTGTTCATATTCTCCATATATTTAAACAATAAAATAATCGACGAATTATAATTATATAGAAAGTCACTTCTGTATTTTGTATGATTACCTCTAACAAAATTTCTAATTTCAATTGATCGGCGTTGAGTGTTTCGCCATTACTAATATCATTAAATTTAACCAACACACTTAATACCTTGAATTATAGACGGGACCCCGTAATATTTTGTGATTTACTGGAGTGTCGAATAACTGTCGACGATACATAAATTTCAACATAATCCACGTATACGAGGTGACCATGGAATGCATGTGTCCGTAATTTATAGTCCGTAACATTCACAGACCGATGTTGATTTTGTATCGTATTATATGCAAGTGTACGGTAAAACGCAGTAAAAAGAACACAAACTGCCCTACGCAATGAGATTTAAATACATTTGAATTTTATCGACGAAAACTAATGTCAGTATGCAATGGTCTCTGCAAGGGTTTTTCATATACTTTCATTGCAAGTGGCTCTAAATGCGGGTATGTTTTAGACACTTACTAACAAGAATTTAAAAATAAATGTAACCTACTTGTTTAATATTTATATGTAATTGTTAACTGTACAATTGTTCTTATTAAATTGTCAAATATACTATCCTTTTAGTTAGACTGGATATACCTGGATATTGTAAATAAATACATTTTGAGAAATTGATTGAGGAAGTCGTTACTCTGTAGTAATCCATAATTATAACGAAATTAAGTAAAACACTACTATGTTTTATTTGCAAATATAGTGGTAAAAATAATAATAATAATAATAATAATAATAATTAGAAAAAAGAAATACAATTTCTTAATCTAAAGGGCAAAGTTTAGCTCAACAACTATTCCACCACTCTTACCCTTAAAAACATGATAAGATACTTGCACTAAGTAGATACTTATATAAAACTAGTAGAATTCGTTCAAGTAACAAACAAAATAATAATTATAGACTGTGACTAAGAATAATTAATTGACGCAGAATTACATACACAATACAAATTGTCAAATTGTGACATTCAAAATTACCTGAATGCCACTTGTTAATTTTTATTCTAATAGCAATGAATTTTTGTAGTCTTAAACCACAATTCTGTAAACTTATTATTTATTTTTCAGTCCAATCCCAAAGCCCTAGTCTTACTGAATCTGGAATCTGGAATTGTGTTCGTCAATCCAACTTTAAATTATAAATTAGCATACAAGCGCCATCTGTTACTTCTCTTGATAAACACCTACAAATCATCTGGTACAACAAATAGTTAAAAGAAGAAATCTGTATAAGTGAATAAATCCCAAAAATCAATAAACAAAATTATAAATCGATAATTCTGATTAAATTGGAACTCATGAATGCATAAGAATGATACAGTACAGTAATTGTGTAGATTTGTATTATATTTAAAGAATGATTTATGTTCCCACTACCAGCGACATCTCGCGTATAGAAGTGTAACTAGTTGGTTAGAAATCAAACACGGTATCCGAACAGTTCGTGATAGCCATTTTTCCTTTTGACTTCGAGCGATACAGACGCGCTGTCCGATTAGCACCTCATCTAGTGTGGTATGTTAATAGATAGTTAATAATATAAATATAATTACTTTCTGTAGCATTTATTGTACATGTATTTGCAATTTAATTGTTGAATTTATCATAATTAAACGCGATGTTTGTTGATCACAAATTACCTTCATTCGCGGCGCGTGGCTTGAAAGAGACGCGGTCATGTTAATGTATGAACGGGGTATTTCGAGACATGTGTTTAACTCAGTATTAAGATATATTTAGAAGTAAATTTTATTAATGAGTAATTGAGGTTTAATAAGGGTTTAAAGACAGTTCGAATTTATTAAATTACGTTTTCGTAACCTTGTCGAATAATTAAAATTCAAAAGAATTTAACTCGATATTAGTAGGGGCGAGAAGGGCATGTTAATGTAATTTATTTAGAGATATACCAGTAATGCATTAACGTGGGGATTTTATCAAACGCACTAAGAGTGCCCACTAATAAACAAGTAATTTCAAGCGTAGTAACAGATGATAACTCTTGTAGGAATGAGGTGTTAAGCTGACCCTTCAGTTTCGATGTTTAAGCTGACCCTTCAAATTGTTAAGCTGACCCTTCAGTTTCGATGTTTAAGCTGACCCTTCAGTTTCGATGTTTAAGCTGACCCTTCAAATTGTTAAGCTGACCCTTCAGTTTCGATGTTTAAGCTGACCCTTCAGTTTCGATGTTAAGTTGACCCTTCAGATTTGAAGTTAATCCTTAAATTGGGAATTTTACCATACATTTGGCTTAACGGTGTGCCAGGAAAATTGGGTAGCTGCTATAATCCAGGAGAACCAGACTATTTGCCAAGGAGTTTTGAATCCAAGGTTGGAGTGGCCTGGTATGAAATAGTCCTCGCTGGATGAGAGCACCAAGTTGTTTGGTTTGGTAACAGTTCCGGCGTCTAAATTCTTGGGATCTCTACGGAGTCAATAATCGAGTGGTGGCAACACGAGGATTCAGTAAGACGAGGACCAGGGTTGGTTACTGCAGAACCCAGCCGGTGGTAAATGTATCAACTGAATTTGCTTTTCAACATTTCTTTTCAACCTTCAACTTTCAACGACATTATTCAACCATCGACAACTTTTATACATTTCTAAATTGTTTTATGTTATATATTGCCTTCAGCTAATTATTAATTTTCTTCATTTAATTACTTAATCACCGTTTAGCAATAATTTGTCATATTTTGTAAATTCTTTGGTCTTCAACCTAGTTAAACTTATTAATTAAATATATAACTTTCTGTAAGGAAGTAGCTACATCCAACCATAAGGTGTAACATTTCAACTAATCTAAATTAAACCATTTTTATAATAGAGTCAATAAACCGGATATTTTTAACTGAGTGTTGATAATTTCATGAGTATCTATAACATTAATTATCTCTGGGTAGTCACAGTCGTACAATTAGACAAGTACGTTATAGATGCTTTTTTTAATATGACTACTGGCGCCTAACAAAAAAAATAAAAGTTTTTCTTGAATAATTTCCGAACCACGACCCAGTCTCCACTATCTAAACGAGAACCGGGCAACCTCAACTTCCTAACCTGCTGGGGGCAGAAGTTGGTGGTACACAAGTGTCGCTGTAAAACGTGGGGCTCTATTCTTGTAATTTGTACAAGATAGAAAACGAAAGTTGAGTAATATTCATTTTTTTGAAAATATTTGAGCTGTGTTGCTATTTGAAACATATAATATTCTTTCTTTGTTGAATTTTATGCTGTTTTATAATTTTGTGTGCATTATTGATATCTATGTATTGTGTTTATAATTGAGACCTCAAGTTTTGATAAGAATTAGTCGTGAGAGAAGGGTTAAAAGAAGGGTTAAATCATAGCGGTAGACAGAAAGGAAAGTTTTGAGAGTCTGTATTGTTCGATTAGGGTAATCGTTAGAAAAAAACGACTTATCGTAGGATTTTAGAATACCTTCGAAAAATAAGGAAATTTTAGTCAGAGTGCATAAGAGTAGAGTATTTGCTGAACCATTTGGTTAATTTTTTGTGTTACCTTGCATTTTGAACAGTTTAGGATAATAGTATTAAGAAAAGATATACAAGATGTCTGAAATTTTCATACCACAGTTATTGCAGGCAGACCAAGTAGATTACGAACTACGTATAAGAGGTTGTGTTACAGTTAGAGAAGTAGAGTCACGGTGCAGAGTACTGGCTAGAGCTTTAAAGATTAGACCATGCAATGATTTAACGCTTACTGATCCACTTTTTAATTTTAATAATGAAAAACTTCAAGTTAACAATACTTTAGACTCGCTTAGAAGTATAATTAATAATAATTTGAACCATCCATCTGAGAATGATTTACCGGTTAAACAATTAAAGTCACAGTTGGTACATATTATGGTAAGAGTAAATAGGATGCCTATCCCAGAACGAAATCCTGAGGAGTCACGCACTTTTCAAAATGAAAGTAGGGCAACAATTTATCTATTAGAGGCTGACCTTTTTGAAAAACTAGGAACAGATGACCAACCTAATTTACCAGTAGCTGTAAATATGCCAAGTTCAAGTGCTAAAATAGTACCTATTTATAAGTGGGGTGTCACATTTGATGGCCAACCTAATAATGTTATTTCATTTATAGAGAGAGTCGAAGAGTTAGCGGTAGCTAGAAATGTAACAAGGGGTGATTTATTTCAATCAGGTTTAGATCTTTTTTCTGGTCCAGCTTTACAATGGTACCGATCAGTACGAAGTAGTAATGAGGTTAATAGTTGGGAAACTTTAATTGAACAATTAAAAAATGATTTTTTGCATGAAGATTTCAACAAGAGTATGTTGGATTACATAGAAAAACGAACCCAGCACATGGATGAACCAGTGCACATTTATATTAGGACTATGGAAGCCTTATATAATAGAATTAAATCGAAACCAAATTTAGAGGATCGTATTAAGCAGATTAGGAAAAATTTGTTGCCATATTTTGCTAAACCTTTAGCTTTGCTTACTATAAATTCAGTTTCTGAATTAATTTCTTATTGTAAAAAAGTAGAATATGCCGAAGAGAGTACTAAAAAATATGTTCCACCTCCAATGAGGAGTAATTTGGTAGAAAAAGATCTTTTGTATGTAGGAGTTTCTTCAGTTAATATAAATGAGTCGCATGAAAAGTCAGATAAACCAGTAACTTCAAAATCATATTTTAAGCCTACTCGTAAAGATAAACCAACACAGTCTAATGTTAATGAAATAAAAACGACCAAAGCACCAGTAATTTGTTTCAACTGTAAGGGAGAAAATCATGTTTTTAGGCAATGTAGGGCTAAAAGAAATAAGTTTTGTTTTAAATGTGGTGAATCGAATGTCACATTTAACGATTGTAAAAAATGTTCAAAAAACTAACCAGGGGAACACGTAATGTTAGTCGTCGTTCATCCCCTTGTAGTTCTAGTAAGTTTAGAAATGTTAAGACTAACAAATCGGATTGGAATCTTTGGTTAAGTAAAGTAGGGAATTTTTACAAAACTTATCGGAGAGTTAGTGATAAGGTACGAGTAACACCTCTATTTTTGTCTAAAAATGGTGACGATAGACCATACATTTCAGTCTTTTTATACGATAAAAAAATATTAGCTTTAGTAGATACTGGTTGTAATCGTTCAGTAGTTGGAAGGGATGGTATGAAAATTTTAGAACGATTTAAATGTAAAATTGTAACTTCAGAGTTAAGATATGTAACTACAGCAGACGGTACTCATCAGACTGTAATAGGTATAGCTCACCTACCGCTCAAGATCAACAACATTGTTCAAATACTTAAGGTCTATATAGTTCCATCTTTGCCTATTTCTTTTATTTTTGGAATAGATTTTTGCAGATTATTTGGCATTCATTTAGATTTTGAATCAAATAAGTGGGTAAATAAAGTTGGTAGCATTAAAGTATCTGCTCTCTGTCATGTGAACACAACTGACACCAATGATGGAGGTTTGGCTGACTTAACTGAAGGTCAACTTCAGCAAGTTGAAGGAGTCAAGCAGTTATTTAAGGGTTTAAGTAGTGGGAGGTTAGGTCTTACCGATAAGATGACGTATAATATAGACACTGGTAGTGCACAGCCTATCAGGCAACGCCAATATCTTTTATCACCACACATGATGACTATATTAAATAAAGAGCTAGACAAAATGTTAGAAGACGATGTAGTTGAGCCTACTTTTAGTGAATGGAGGTCACCGGTCTTGCTGGTTAAGAAGGATAATGGAGATTATAGATTTTGTTTTGATGGTAGGTCTTTAAATTCAGTAACTGTTAAGGATTCCTATCCTTTACCTTTTGTAGATGGTATTTTGAGTATGTTACGAGATGCAAAGTATATCAGTTCAATAGATTTGAAAAGTGCTTTTTGGCAAATTCCACTTTCGGAAACTTCTAAACCCAAAACCGCATTCGCAGTACCGGGGAGAGGCTTATTTTGTTTTAAAGTATTACCGTTTGGTCTTGCAAACGCCGCACAGGCTATGCAACGTTTAATGGACATTGTTATAACCCCAAGGCTAGAAAACAAAGTTTTTGTTTATCTAGACGATATAATTGTCACCGCTTCTAATTTTGAGGAACATGTAAACATTTTAAGAGAAGTGTTTGATAGGTTGAAAGATGCTCACCTTACAGTAAATTTCGAAAAATGTCAATTTTTTAGGAAGTCTCTAAAATATTTAGGTTATGTAATCGATACTGAAGGGGGATTACGTACAAACCCAGAAAAGGTAGAAGCGATGATCAATTATCCTCGTCCAACAAATACAACTCAAATTAAAAGATTTATTGGCATGTGTTCTTGGTACCGAAGATTTTTACCTCATTTTTCTACTTTAGTTGCTCCGCTAAATGATTTGCTTAAAGGGAGACGTGGTAAAAGACAACCGATTAATTGGAACGAAAAGGCAGAGCAAGCATTTCTGGCACTTAAACAAGCACTTGTCTCTACTCCAATCTTAACTAGCCCTGATTTTAAACTGAATAATTTTGTTATACAGTGTGATGCGAGTAGTACAGGACTAGGTTGTTGTTTGACACAACTTCAGGGAGGAGAAGAGAAGGTGATTGCTTTTGCCAGTCGCTCTCTAAATAAGGCAGAAAGAAATTACAGTGTTTACGAGCAAGAGATAGTGGCTTTATTATTCAGTTTGGAGAGATTTCGTCCATTCGTTGAAGGACAAAAGTTTACAGTTATTACAGATAATTTAGCGGTTAGTTGGTTGCATAAGTTGAAATCACCAACGGGCAGATTGGCTCGCTGGATGGTTAAGTTACAGCAATATGACTTTAACTTAGTACACCGGAAGGGTAATTTAAATGTAGTTCCTGACGCTTTATCTAGAGTAGTGCATCATGACGAGCAAAATTTCTCAGTTGATTTGTTGTCAATTAATCAAGGAAGTTTAGATGAATGGTATATTAACTTACGTAGAAAAATTTTAGCAAATCCAAATTTATATCCATTATTTAGAGTGGAGAATAATTTAATTTTTAAACATGCTGCTAATAAATTACCAGTAAGAACTAATTTAACTGAATGGAAACTTTTGGTACCAATTGCACAAAGAAATGAAATTCTAAAACAATGTCACGATGAGAGTACGTCAGCTCACTTTGGTTATTTTAAAACACTAAAGAGAATTTGCGAAGACTATTATTGGCCTAAGTTGCGAAGAGATGTATTGAAGTATGTCAAGTCATGCGAGATTTGCGGTTCTCAAAAAGTTTCATTTTCACGTTACGGTTTAATGGGGAAGGAAAAGAAAGTAGAATTTCCATGGCAGGTAGTGAGCGTAGATATTTTTGGTCCGGTAACACGGAGTAAAAGGGGCTTTTCATTTCTATTGGTAGTTTTGGATTGGTTCACTAAGTATGTACTCGTACACCCCATGCGAAATGCCACTGCACAGACTATCACTAAATTTATGGAGAATGAAGTATTTTTGATTTACGGTGTGCCACAGTTCATTATGGTAGACAATGGGAAGCAGTTTGCTTCTACAGCTTTTAAAAAACTGGCCGAACGGTACAAAGTACAAAAAATTTGGTTTAATGCCTTATATCACCCACAAGTTAACCCAGTAGAACGATCAAACGCTACTGTAGGTAGAGCTATACGCAGTTATATTCAGGATAATCATCAGGATTGGGATGTAGAAATTTTCAGAGTTGCTCATGCAATCAGAACGGCTACTCATGAGGTAACAGGTTTTCCTCCTACGTTTTTAAATTTTGGTCGTAAAGTTCCCATTTCAGGAGACTTTTACGGGCAAGTACAGTCAACTTCGGGAATTCAACTAGCACCTGGTGATAGGAATAAATATTGTGATGATATATCTAATCTTTCGGATACATATAAAGATGTAGTACAGCGGTTAAATGATGCATACAAGAAAAACCAGAAAACCTACAACTTGCGTAGACGAGAAGTTGAGTATGCTGTAGGCGATAAAGTTTGGAAGAAAAATAAGGTTTTATCAGATGCTGCAAAACATTTTTCAGCCAAGTTAGCACCCAAATTTGTACTTTGCACAGTTCGCCAGAAAATTTCAAAATTGGTTTACGCGTTAGATTATGCAGATGGGTCCGACGCAGGCCATTGGCACGTTTCAGATTTAAAAACTTATTATGGATCAAACTCCGACGTTTCAGTCGGGTAAGCAATTTTAATAACTCCATAAGTTTAGATGGGAGCACAAATTTTAGTTAAGATACCTGGAGGGTTCATGTCTCGCATTTGTAGTAATTTTCTAGTAGTGTGGTATGTTTACAGTAAACTTCGGAAATATTGTTCCGGCTGGATATCTTTTATCCAAGGGTTGAAGGGTGGGCCACGTTTAGTGGGTGTAGCGTCTTCAGCGTCTGCACGCCACGCAGTTGATGTGAACCAAGCAAGTGAAACTCAGCAAGATTTGTCTCAGGGATATGGAATCCGATGTAGTAACGGTTTAGCCTTTTGTGATTATACGACATTTTGGTGAGGTTTATGCGCTTGGAAAATATCAATAATTGACATAACAACGTCATTCTTCTTTGTGTTGTCCTTATTTTCATCTATACTTTCTATGTTTCACTTCTATAATTTTTTTGTATTTCTGTCGTTTCTGGATAACATCCTACTTGTAATCCTCTAGTATCTTAATTTTGTTTGAGTGTTCTAACTAACTGATCTAGGCTATCAGAGCTAGTTGTAGTTCTTTTTGAAAACTTTAGTTACCGTTTAGTAGTCACAGTACCGAATATCGTTCGTACTTGTGTTATTGTATAATTAGTTACTTTTCGTATTGTCTTTTTTTAATGGTTACTGTATGTAAGTAAACATTTTATCATTATCCTAGTTCGTAGGATATTTAACGGCCATTAAAGGAACTTGTTCCGGGATGGGGATGGACTAGTTACGGTCGGCTGTCTTGAATGACAGGTGGTCAAGGAGGGTCGAGCGTAAACATAGGTAAGGGAGCTTGTCAGTCAGGAGTGACCTAGGTCGTCTGACGCTCTTCGAGAGACATATCTTCCTCCCCGCTTCACCTCAGCCCTTGGCCTATCGCTCGATCGAAACACTGTTCATCGCACCTGAAGCAAGAGCTTTCCAGAACAATGGTCCTTTTTGTTGTTTAGTCGTCACGTACTTCTAGTTCAGCCCCTTGGAGCTATATCCAAAGAATTTTTAGTTGATACGTACGTCTAATTTCAGCCCCTTGGAGCTATATCCAAACAATTTTTTTGATTTATTAACAGTCTGGATACTTGTTCCCACTGTTAAGGATAGGCAGTTGGTTATCCTTCTGTATCATGGTTTAGGTGTGCTTATGCCTAATACCAATTTTAGTACTGGCAACAACTACAGCGCTGCTCAGGCATTCCACCACAGTGTCTGTGGAGACTGATTCTTCGAGGTCCTCTCCTAAACCATTTCATCTTTTCTTTTCTATCACTCCTTTATTTCTATTTTACACTGGAGGAAGCATTATCCTTTCTGAGTGGAGCTCTCCAGGAGTTTCCGAGTGCTGTCCAGTGATAAAATGATTTTCATGTGGGTTCTTGTATGAACAGTTAGTTTAGTCCTCTTGCTTCTTCCGTAGGTTAAGTTAGGTTAAGTATGTTTAGTTTATATGCTATTTGGGTTGGATTAGTACTCCGATGACTTACCGATTTTGACTTTCCCGATAGTGTTCTTACCGATTTTGTCCCTAATTATTAGGCGTGTAGTACGCGAAGCTACTATTGAGTATTAAATCTTTCCTTTTAGCAGTGTATAATAGTAAATACTGATATTTACATATAGAATAGTTATTAAAAAGTTAGAGAGTGGGTACCAGAATTACCTTCTTTTTGCTTAATTTAGTTTGTAATTTAGTTTAGCAATAGGTTTTAGTAATATCTGTTTAACTTTGGAAATTGAAGTCTCAATTTATAAATAAAAAAAATACATGTAACTATGTACACATATTTTTTTTTGACAGGGTGGTAGACAGTGTGACATTCAAAATTACCTGAATGCCACTTGTTAATTTTTATTCTAATAGCAATGAATTTTTGTAGTCTTAAACCACAATTCTGTAAACTTATTATTTATTTTTCAGTCCAATCCCAAAGCCCTAGTCTTACTGAATCTGGAATTGTGTTCGTCAATCCAACTTTAAATTATAAATTAGCATACAAGCGCCATCTGTTACTTCTCTTGATAAACACCTACAAATCATCTGGTACAACAAATAGTTAAAAGAAGAAATCTGTATAAGTGAATAAATCCCAAAAATCAATAAACAAAATTATAAATCGATAATTCTGATTAAATTGGAACTCATGAATGCATAAGAATGATACAATACAGTAATTGTGTAGATTTGTATTATATTTAAAGAATGATTTATGTTCCCACTACCAGCGACATCTCGCGTATAGAAGTGTAACTAGTTGGTTAGAAATCAAACACGGTATCCGAACAGTTCGTGATAGCCATTTTTCCTTTTGACTTCGAGCGATACAGACGCGCTGTCCGATTAGCACCTCATCTAGTGTGGTATGTTAATAGATAGTTAATAATATAAATATAATTACTTTCTGTAGCATTTATTGTACATGTATTTGCAATTTAATTGTTGAATTTATCATAATTAAACGCGATGTTTGTTGATCACAAATTACCTTCATTCGCGGCGCGTGGCTTGAAAGAGACGCGGTCATGTTAATGTATGAACGGGGTATTTCGAGACATGTGTTTAACTCAGTATTAAGATATATTTAGAAGTAAATTTTATTAATGAGTAATTGAGGTTTAATAAGGGTTTAAAGACAGTTCGAATTTATTAAATTACGTTTTCGTAACCTTGTCGAATAATTAAAATTCAAAAGAATTTAACTCGATATTAGTAGGGGCGAGAAGGGCATGTTAATGTAATTTATTTAGAGATATACCAGTAATGCATTAACGTGGGGATTTTATCAAACGCACTAAGAGTGCCCACTAATAAACAAGTAATTTCAAGCGTAGTAACAGATGATAACTCTTGTAGGAATGAGGTGTTAAGCTGACCCTTCAGTTTCGATGTTTAAGCTGACCCTTCAAATTGTTAAGCTGACCCTTCAGTTTCGATGTTTAAGCTGACCCTTCAGTTTCGATGTTTAAGCTGACCCTTCAAATTGTTAAGCTGACCCTTCAGTTTCGATGTTTAAGCTGACCCTTCAGTTTCGATGTTAAGTTGACCCTTCAGATTTGAAGTTAATCCTTAAATTGGGAATTTTACCATACATTTGGCTTAACGGTGTGCCAGGAAAATTGGGTAGCTGCTATAATCCAGGAGAACCAGACTATTTGCCAAGGAGTTTTGAATCCAAGGTTGGAGTGGCCTGGTATGAAATAGTCCTCGCTGGATGAGAGCACCAAGTTGTTTGGTTTGGTAACAGTTCCGGCGTCTAAATTCTTGGGATCTCTACGGAGTCAATAATCGAGTGGTGGCAACACGAGGATTCAGTAAGACGAGGACCAGGGTTGGTTACTGCAGAACCCAGCCGGTGGTAAATGTATCAACTGAATTTGCTTTTCAACATTTCTTTTCAACCTTCAACTTTCAACGACATTATTCAACCTTCGACAACTTTTATACATTTCTAAATTGTTTTATGTTATATATTGCCTTCAGCTAATTATTAATTTTCTTCATTTAATTACTTAATCACCGTTTAGCAATAATTTGTCATATTTTGTAAATTCTTTGGTCTTCAACCTAGTTAAACTTATTAATTAAATATATAACTTTCTGTAAGGAAGTAGCTACATCCAACCATAAGGTGTAACATTTCAACTAATCTAAATTAAACCATTTTTATAATAGAGTCAATAAACCGGATATTTTTAACTGAGTGTTGATAATTTCATGAGTATCTATAACATTAATTATCTCTGGGTAGTCACAGTCGTACAATTAGACAAGTACGTTATAGATGCTTTTTTTAATATGACTACTGGCGCCTAACAAAAAAAATAAAAGTTTTTCTTGAATAATTTCCGAACCACGACCCAGTCTCCACTATCTAAACGAGAACCGGGCAACCTCAACTTCCTAACCTGCTGGGGGCAGAAGTTGGTGGTACAAAATAAGCAATTACATATTACGTACACTGTTGGTTAAATAAAAAAAAAAAAAAAATTATACTTAAATGTATTTATGGAAAAATGTTTCAACTCTATGAACAAACATCAGCAGGTGATATTTGTAGGTATTTTCAAGATTAAGCCAACCAAGTTGCAAACGTTTCTGTGAGACATGTTGAAATTTATTTAATCCAAAAATATAGCAAATGCCAGGTATTTTGATTTTTTTGTGACCTATTTATTGTGCTCTTGTCGAGACATGAAAAATACGCAATTATACCATAATTAAGAATAGATAAAACTAAAGATTCGCACAGTTTTTCCCTTAGTTTATAATTAATTAATATGTATATTGGCATAAAGAACTTTTAGCACAACGTATGTTTTTTTAATCAATTTGTTAACATGTGTTATAAATCTGAGTTTTGATTCAAATATGATACCTAAATTTTTTGAATTTGCTGCTGTTGGGAGTCTACTATTATCTAATAAAATATTTATATTTTCACATAGCATTTGGTGATACATATTTTGATTAAAAATTATTACTGTCGATTTGTTTGGGTTAATTTTTAAATTATGTTTTGTAGTAAAATTACAAATTTCTTGCAAGTCAATATTTATTAAGTTTGTAGCTGCGCGGTAATTGCTAGGATCGAATGAGAAATAAAGTTGTGTATCATCGGCATATTCTTGCACAGAACAGTGCTGTATGTTTACAAACATATCTGCTATGTAGAAGAGATAAAGAAGAGGTCCCAATACAGAACCTTGAGGCACACCGAGTGATATTAACTGTTTATTTTCAATAAATACTCTCTGACTACAACCAGTCAGATAAGATTTGATAAAATTTACAGTTATGTCGGAAAAATTAAAAAGTGCAACTTTGCACATAAAAGTTGATGATTTAATTTATCTAAAGCTTTTGTGAAATCGAGCAGAACTAAAACTGTAGCTTGTTTGTTATCTAGGGCTCTAAATATATTATCGGTCACATTTATTAAGGCAAATGTTGCACTATGACCCTTTCGGAAATCTGATTGAAATAAAGGAATAATTTTGTGTTCTTTGACATAATCACTTACTTGCTGGTGTACAATGTTCTCAAAAATTTTTGATAGAACCGTTAAAATGCTTACAGGACGCAAGTCAGATATATTTTGAGGATTATTGACCTTTGGCAAAATTGTGACTCTTTTCATTGTTCAGGGAAGTACCCTTGTTCCAGGCAACAATTCATAATGTGAGATAGTCACCAATTACTGGAAAACTGTATTTTAACATTAACTAGGGAAATGTTTTTTAGATTAAAAAGTACTTTATTATTATTTCAGTTGAAGTCATATTAAAATCAAAACTCAGATTATTTTTGTATTTCCTTGAACGATAAAAATTTACTGTTTCCTCACATGACTTATTATTTTCAAAAACAGAAATAAAGTAGTCGTTAATATCATCCGGGTTATTTATATTGCTCGGTAAGTCAGTTTTCGAATTCTGTTGGATATTTAGTGATTTTAAAGCATTCCACAACTATTTTTGATTTTGTGAACCTTGCAAATGATTTAAATATGCAGTTTTCTCTCTTCTTATAGCAGCTAATGGGTAATTACGTAATTCTTTATAATGATTCCAATCGTCACGTGATTTCGATCGTTCGTATTTAATGTAGGCTTTATCTCGCTCTTTGGATAAGATTTTTATAGTATCGGTGATCCAATGCTTTAGTCGTGCGAATTATTCTTAATGGTGCGTATGCATCAAAAGTGGAAAGCAAATATTCTGAGAATAAACGTATTTTCACGTCAATATCATTAGTGTATAAGATGTTGTGAAATGGTTTTAATTGTAAATCGTTTAAAAATTCAAGGGAAAGGAAAAGAATTTAGAATCTCTATAGGTCACCAACTTCACTTTATTATTCTGTCATGAAATTTAGACAACAGTACACACATTTGTGGTCACTAATGTAACCTGCATTTATAGTACCTACACTGTTTACAATTTCAGGTTTGTCATAGTAGTGCTTTACTTAATTTCGTTATAAATACATTTTGGGTGCAATCTATTGACGTAGTCGCGTGAAACATCTGAAAACCTCTAAAATTGAAGGTACAGGGTCGATTGATTTCATACTACAACAGCATCTTTTATTTTTTGGCGGAAATATTTAGTTTCATTTCTTGTCCAATAATTGGCCAATGTAATGAAATTAATTGAAAGATTTGTTATCATACACAGAATTAGACAAAAATGGTTAGTCGGAGGTTTTTGGAGTCGCTGATCGTGAATCTGAAGTTCAATTGGGAAATTCAAAATGGCGGACAGGAAATCTGGCCATTTTCCAGAAGAAATGACAATGTATATCTTGGCCTTGAAAATCTTGGGGTTTTTCGAGGTCGCTGATTACGAGTCCGAGGTCTAATTTGGTAAATTTAAAATCGCGGACCGGAAGTAGAGTCAATTTCTCAGGATAAACTCGTATTTTTTTCGTCCTTGGACTGAAGATGAGTACTTGGGGGTTCTTGAGCTCGCTGATCACGAATCAGGGGTCCAATTTACAAAATTTAAAATAGGGAAACCTCGTATTCTTTACTACTTGGGCTGAGAGTATGAAAATTACGAGTATTTCCTGAAAAATATACTACTTCCGGTCCGCCATTTTGAATTCTCCCTATTTGGACATCAGATTCGTTATCAGCGATAACTAAAACCCCCGAGTTCCCACTTTCAGCACAAAAAAGAAAAGAATACGAGTTTTCCGGAGACACTGACTGTTGTTTTGGTTTGCGCTTTTGAATTTCGTAGATTGAACCTCTGATTTGTGATCAGCGACTCCAAAAACCACCGAGTACTCATTTTCAGTCCAAAAACGAAAACAATACGAGTTTCTCCTGAGAAATTGACTCTACTTCCGATCAGTCATTTTGAATTTACCAAATTAAACCTCGGATTCGTAATCAGCGACCTCGAAAACCTCCAATTACATATTTTCAAGGCCAAGATATCTATTCTCATTTTCTCTGGAAAATCAAATCAAATCAAATCAAAATATACTTTATTGTTCAGAAGAAAGAGTTTCTCATTAACAAAGTAAATAAGCGTAGGTCCATAGCATATACAGTTTACACAGTGCACCTACATTATATAAATACAGAACATAGATTACATATAAATGTTAATACAATAATTATAATAGTTAATGTAAAAAGTCAGAAAATACGATAAGATAAGGTAGTAAATGCCTAATTAGAATGTGTCATTATACTACTCGTCTAAATTATAATAGGGTTTAACAATTAAAAGGCTTTTAACCGCCTTTCTGAAATTTGTATTTGAGCTCATTTCTTTAATATTATTTGGTAAGTGATTGAACATCTTATAGCCATTGTAAATAATTGAGTCTTTGACTAGAGTGGATCTGGGAATTGGCAGAGTAACGTTATTGACTTGCCGAGTTACATATTGTATGGAGGAATTATTTATAATATTACTTTTATGCTTATGAACTAAACAAACTGTTTCTAGAATGTAAATTGATATCACAGTGAGAAATCCATATGTCAAGAACAGTGGCTTACATGATTCACGAATTCTAGTTTTGTGCAGGTAGCGAATAGCACGTTTTTGAAGTACCAATATTGTTTGTAAAAGATATTTACTACATGCGCCCCAGAAGGCAATGCCGTACCTTAAGTGTGACTCGATTAGTGAAAAATAAGCAGTCTTAGCAGCTGCATAACCCAGTTCATTTGTGATCACTCTGATAGCGTAGGATCCGGATGCTAGTTTGTTACTAAGTATTTTAATGTGTTCGTTGAATTTTAACTTGCAGTCAATATTTAGTCCAAGAAATTTTGAGCTGGGTTTATTTTCAAGAAAATGGTTACCTAAGGAGATGTCAGTTAAATTGCAGTGAAATGCAGTTATGTTTGTTTTGTTAATGTTGAATGAAAGCAAATTGGAGTCACACCACTCTTTGACCTTATTTATATCGGCCGACACCGTTTGCTGAAGGACAGTATCATCTTTATTGTGCCACAGTATGGTGGTGTCGTCAGCAAATAAAGTGAATTTTCCTTCAATATTAATTTTTGTCAGGTCGTTGATATATAATAAAAAAAGAATTGGGCCAAGAACGGAACCTTGGGGTACTCCAAACTTTATATTTAGTTTATCAGAATAATTTGTATTTCTAACTATTTGGCTACGGTTTGATAGGTATGATTGAAACCACTTTAGGGTAGTGCCTCGAAAACCATAATGCTCAAGCTTTCGTAACAATATTTCATGCTGGACACAATCAAAGGCTTTCGATAAGTCGCAGAAAATTGCTGCCGCTGCATCCCCGTTATTGATTTCGGTATAAATCTGACTTAAAAATGAGAACATTGCATCATTTGTACTTTTTTCCTTTTGAAATCCGAATTGTTGATCACTTAGTAGGTTGCAGGAGGACAAAAATTCTACAACCCTTTTTTTAACTAATTTTTCGAGAATTTTTGCTAATGTGGGGATTAGTGAGATGGGTCGGAAGTTGGATGGATTATTTACCTCTCCGCCCTTATAGAGTGGAATAACTACAGAAGTTTTTAAAAAAGATAGAAATGTTCCGGATTCAAACGATTCGTTTATAAGAGATGCTAATATATAAAGAGCCGAGTTTGGTAGATTTTCGAATATATTTACAGAGATTTCGTCGAGGCCAGACGACTTCTTATTTTTAATGCAGCTTATAATTTCTTTAAGTTCGTCGATGTTTGTGCTATATAGGTATAAGGTCTTATGATTGTATATTTCTCCAAGGTAGCTCAAGGGGTCATTTGTTGGAATTATGTTTTCCATTAGATTGCCTGCGATTGAACAGTAGTAGTTATTTATAATATTGGGGTTTAAAGACGATGTTACAGGCGGTTGGCTCTTACCCCTAAGTTCGTTTATAATAGCCCAACTCTCTTTTGCTCCGTTACTGGCTCGTTCTATTCTGGACTTGTAATGATTTTCTTTAGCTTGTTTGATGACTTTTCTGTAGATATTACGGTATTTATTATAGTATTCAAAGAAAAATTCTTCGTTGGTGTACTTTCTTATATAGTGAAGAGATCTTAGATTTTTGGCAGATGTTTTTATACCCTTAGATATCCATGGTTTTTTACTTTTTAGTTTAATTTTTTGAACTGAAAATGCTTCATTGAATGCATGTTTAAGATACCTGTAGAAGGCATCAAATGGCTCTGCTCTATTCAGCAGATCCTCCCAGTTGTACCCAAGGCAATTTTGATGAAACCTATTATAATTAGTCCCACTATATAAGCGGCCATATTTGAATTTTTGACAAGCATTCCAAGAGGTCTGTAATGAACAATATACTGCCTCGTGGTCTGATAACGCAGCTGGGATGACCCGGCAGGAGATATTTTCTTTACTAAGGTTACTACAGAAATAGTCGATGGTTGTAGCTGAGTGCTGGGAAATTCTAGTAGGTGAATTGACATGCATGTTGAGATTAAAGGAAGTTAGCAGGGATTTTAGCAATTGCGTATCATTTGATTCCAAGTCACTAAAATTTATATTAAGATCTCCAGCTAAAATAATCGACGATTTTGTAGGTACCCGGTACCCGGTATAATATGACCCGATTTCCGCTCCGCCATTTTGAATTTCCCAAATTGGACTTCATATTCGTGATCACTGTGATCAGCGATCCCAAGAATCCCCTAGAAACCATTTTCATCTAATTCTATGGCACATTATGCACGATAACAAAATTTTCAATTAATTTAATTAGATTGGCCTTTAATATTGGCCAATGAAACCAAACATTCCCGCCAAATGATAAAAGATACTGTTTTCTCTAAATGCCCTTCTGAACACTTAGAAACAAAAATGACCCTGTACCTTCAACTTTAGAAGTAAGATGCCAAAATGACGCGACTAACGCTTTACAGTCGAAATATGGCATTGAAATTTTCGATTTATTTTCTCTTTTTCAAAAGATTAATACATTAATACATCTAGTGACAAAAAAATAAATGGAGAAATTGCATGACTAGATATTTCAGTTTGATATAAAATAATGAAACGACAAAAAGTGATAAATATCAACATAACACAACTACGAAAATTAGTAGGCTTCATTTACTGTATTCATTTTGATAAGTGACTGCAATAAAAAAATTGCTTTTTTATTCGGTTACTGTAGCTCAATGAAAGCAAACTATGCATACTATATGGGAAAAAGTAACCAGAATCATTTGTTAAATATTACTGATGATCAGACCAACTTAGACACTAACTAATTAATTTATCACTAATTAATTTATCAATATCAATCAATCAATCAAAATAATCATATTAATTTAAATAATACGTACATCGATCACCCACGGTGTCTTTCAGATATCCATAAGGCAATAGTATCATAGCAAGTGAAAGGCTGGACGCGGCGAGAAGTCCCACAAGGGTCTTTCCTTGGCCCGTTCTTTGATAACTAAGTATTTTTCCAAGGGGCACATGTACACTGAATTGTTATTTATTTCTAATGATTGTTTATTCATTTATACTATTAAGCACATATTATTCAGTTATACATGAAAGCCAGACCGCTGCAAATTGTTTCATCGAATAACGGCATATCATTCCTTAGAAATATAGTGGTAAAGTGCAGAGCGCGCGCGATCTATCTGCCTTGTTTTAAATTTGCAAACTTCCTTGAAATCAGTTGTTCACGGCCGCTCGAATGAGGTAGACGTGCCTAGTATAGTCTGGATCTGACTTAAACTGGCAAGTGTACATTTTGAGAAGTTCGAAAGCCAGACCCGTGCGTTTGCGTGGCAATAAGTAGAGATATACACCATCAAAGAATTTATATAAATAGAAGCAGAGATAAAGTATAAGTCATACGATACTGTTGCCAACATGTCCAACGTACCTTTCTCTCATTATTTCGTTCTAAGATACAACATTGCCTATAACGCTATTTCTATTGCAGCCTGTCCAAGGCCGCGGTATATGAGTGTAGCATAGACATATGTCTAAATCTAGTTATTTAATAACAGCTGATCATGTTTGACTCAACTAACCTTTAAATTATTTTCATGTTTAGTGCAAATATTTGTATACACAAATATATAAGTATTATAAACGATTTTTTTATTCCCTGGCCCCTTAACATCCCTTGTAGATGCTCAAATTCACAGTTCAATTTGTGGCCGGGTAGAACTCCATTTTACTAGCCTTGTAGGAATTAAGAACAGTTGGTAAGTAGTGTTATTTTTGTCACAGTTGCTAAGTATATATTTTTCTTTAAATAAAAAAGGTCTAGGTCAATTTGTCAAAATATAAATTAACCAGTGGGCCATTTACTTCAAATCCTAAGAAATGAACTGCCCCATGATTTCCTGTAAATTAGTTAGGTACTTCTTTTCTGATTCGCAAGGGATGCAAACAAATTTCTGAATTGGCTTATTAAATGAAACAACCTCTACCTAATTCGACTCTAGTACACATCTTTTCCGAATCCATGGCCTTTTAAAATTAATTGTATTGCTGTAGTTTGACGGTAAATAAAAGTGTTAATTTTAGGAAAATAAATATGTACACAGTATACAGCCGGTCGTGATACAGCTCAGAATAGGTTGAAGACCGACACATATATTTTGTCTTTGAACTGTCGTCGTAATAGAGAAACAGCATGTAAACTTTATTTGATGCAATTTTAAGTCATATTTTGGCTCCTCAGCACTTGAAAATAGTTTATTTATAGATCAAGTTACTTCACAAATTGGGCGATTAAGGTTATATTTACAGTTATTTGTCACGTCAAAATGATGGTGGCTGCAACAAAGATGGGGCTATAGTAATTTTGGTCATAAAGAAAGAGATGATTATAAAATGTAATGTCTGAACTATGTTGTCAACACACTTGTAAATGTGTATCTGCTTCTATTTATATAAGTTTTTTGTACACCATATCTAGAAGAATATTAAACACTAGTTTATAGCCGACTGACTGCTGGAAAACGCGTAGGTAGAACTACTCTATTAGAAGACACACTAAAATATGTTCGTAGTCTGCTAGTGCGCACAGGTTTTGCGATCTATCACTCTGCAACTGTTCTGTCTGTTGCAGCGGCAGAGCGAAGACCACACAAGACAGTCAGTCCGCCCTAACAAGTCCTCCGAGCCAGACGTGCCCCTTTGCAAATAGAGGCAGTAATTGTAATAAGTAACACTTGGTTGATATCAGGGACCATGTACTAATTATACTTTACCTTTTTGCTTTGGGAGAACTACGCGTTCAGTTGTCGGAGTAGTTTATTATTGGGCAATTGAGACGCCCGGGCGCCCGTGGGAACGAAATATTTTTCCTTTTAGCTTTGGAAAAGGTACGTGTTCGATTGTCGTAGTTTATTATCGGAGCACCGAGTCGAAGCTCGCAGCTTGCGTTCTCTGTTGCCAGAATAAATTATCCTCTGGTAGTTGAGATGTATGTTGGTACTACGAATAACTTCTTTTCAGCATTGCCTGCAGTAATTGTTAGAATTTTACCGTTTAACTTTAAGGCGTTCTGCATTATCCAAGTTGATAAATTATTAGTAGCTTTCCACGATATATTTTCGGTACTTGCTTTGGTATCCGTAGTGAAATGTCTGTATTACCGTCCGTTATACCGCTTGTGGCCATTGGCTCTACTCACCGAGCGCTTAACATATTATAGTTCAATTAACAGCCTGCCTGTTTTACCATGTTATAACCGTCGTCCTAGCATTAGATATAGCTTTGCCTTCGTTCACAGTAGCTGAAGTCCTGGGTCTTGGTTGCTTGTTTCGTTTGTTAAGGTTAGTATTATTGTATGTAGAATCAGCACCTAAATGGGAATGCGGGAATTTCGGAACACCTTATACATTAGGCTATTGACTGAAGTACGCCTCTACTTGAAAAAAACATGCTGCTATTCAGTAGAGCGATTCTATGCACAAGACGTTAGTTTGTATCTTCCAAATATCTCAACAAATTGTCGAATATACAGGTTTGCATATACAGGGTGTAATTAGTTTCATGTCATTAAAAAAAACTGGTAGTAGGGAACGATAAGACAAACAAAAAAACCTTATATAACATGGGGTCTAAAGCTCATAGTTTTGAAGAAAAAAAAATAAACAAAAATTTACAAAATAATTAATAACATAGTTTGAGAACTGCTGGCATACTCTGACATTCGTGCAATTAAGTATGGTACGCCTAAGAGATCATCGAAAAGCATGCCGGCAAAGCGACCGACAGAGGACACCGCCATGTTTTTGCTTCTTCACGGCCAAATTATCTTATTAGGTGTGGTATACCCTCCCTTGTAATATTCTCAAGTAATAATTTCAGTTTGTGTCCTTACTTGGTAAATAACGTACCCCACGACGCGACCTACCGGTTCCTTGGTTTTGTCTGTTGCTTTTGTTCTTTTTGAATTTTGTGCCACTTATGTTAAGATTTATTTTATTGACTTATCGTTCAGGTCGTTAGTACTTGGTTACGTAAGACACTACTTCTCGTTCGTGCTTTTTGTGTTGCTTTTTGGATTTTGGACCAAGTCTTTCTTTTTGTTTTCTTTATTGATAACGTTAATTCACAGCTTAGTGTGGTGTTTTAAAACGCAGATTTTGGGCATTATGGGAGATTACACTTATCCAGAGCTCGCGGATATGCACTTGGTGTATAGAGAAAGTGGTGGAAATGCAGCTGGTGCGGAAGAGCTTTAGAACAATTGCAACAACGTATTTTAATGTGCATAGAAACCATAAAAAATTATCCAAATTTACCAAATGTATTGAACGGAGTGCGTATACCTTAGTTCGACCTGAAGAAATGTGTAGACGTGGAGATGGAGGTCATTTCGAACAATTTTTGTGAAATATTCAAAAGAATTGTTCAGTTATTGGGTGTTACCTATTGGGCATTGAAGGTATGATTATTATTATTAGTATTCGCTGTCTTGTTTTGATCTGTTTATTATTGTTTACATTGATTTTCATAGAGACCAAAGACTCGATTTTTAGTTTTCGATACCTGATTGGGAAAAATTATGTGCTCAATTCATTAAAAAAAATAGATTTTTCCTAACTTAAAATACACAACTATTTTCTGTTATCGTATCTCGGACGTCTAACTGTTCGTTTTCCAATTTCATAGAATAATTAATAATTTTTTAAGCTTTTAATACAATGTTACAAATGTTAATAAACCACAAATTTTATAAGTTCTTGTAAACGACAATTAACGCTACATTAACTTTGTTCCAAATTAAAAAATACATGTAAACAAATCATATTTAAACCCCTGCGGCCATGCTTGCGTTGTGCCGGTAGAGGATGAATTATTTACATTTTCATAATTAGTGGTATAAAAAGTTCGGTACAAGTAATCTCATCAAAGTGCCGCACTTCTACCGGCGGGAGCACAAGTCGGGTATTACAGTTTTTTATTATTTCTAATATTCGGAACTATAACATCCATTGACCCTGAAAAACAGTGGTTCCCAAATGTTTCCTACCTCAACATTAAAAATGTAAACCCAGGTCAGTTTTTTCAAAATGCCCCTAGAGAAAAAAGTCATATAGGTTTTTTGTTTGTTTAGTCGGTCCCCATTACCAGTTTTTTTTAATGACATGAAACTAATTACACCCTGTATAATATATCCCAGAATTAATTTTAATATAATTTTCAATATCATGGCAATATTCTTTACACCTAACGTCACCTGAACTTACAACTTTTAAATACTTTATAACTCCTCAAATGCAAGCGGTTAATTAAAATTCTTGTAATCATATCAGGCTCTTTGTGTCAATTTAATACTTTTAATTAAATTGGAATTATGCCACGTCTTCTTTAATTACTGTTTTAGGGGCAATTGAATCAAGAAATGCATATACAATTATACATATACACAGAAGGATATGTATATAAATATGTTAACTTTCAAATAGTCAGTCTAAGTCTGAATATCTGTTGAAATAAATGTTAATTGCATAATGAAATGTTGTGAAAATATAAATATATAAATTGTCTTTATGGATATTAACATTATTTTCTATTATAGATAATGTACAATAAATTTAAGCTGCAAAAAAGGATTACCACAAATTCATTTAAATACTTATAAATAACTTTCCAATGTTACTACATATTTAAATAAAAAATATAGACATTTATTATAACACACAATTATTAAATAAAAAATGAATACAAAACCAATAATAAGTACGTAAAATCCTACATATTACTTAAAATGCGGTAAAATAACAATTTGACCTTTTATGAAATTATCATAATAATATCGATGGACAGGGTATGGCATTTTCAAATTAATATAAATTTAACAATTATTTGTTTATTTAGAGAAACAATTTTGTAATGACGAAATAGAAATGCTAATAATGGTGCCATTTAAAATATAATGTTAAACTTCTGTACCTCTCGATTTATCGAAAGCTCTAGGACTCTGTTGACAGAAATATGCTATCTAAAAAATTACAAATTACTGGTATAGTATACGAGGATGCGTTCTAAGTTGCATTAAGTCCTACATGGAAAATCGAAAATTATAGTAGTAAAGTGCAATTAATTTCAATCGAACATCCATGTGTAACCATAGGTGTTCTCCAGGCCCAGTATTAGGTATCCTATTATATTTCACTTACATTAGCGATTACATTCAACATGGAGTTACGATGATGTATGCAGATGACACCATTGTTTTGGTATCGACTGTCACGCCGGAGGAACTTTATTGTGAAACTTATGTTACACTAGACGATGTGCATGGTGCCAAATAAATAGTGTCAATTTTAATGATAAAGAAACCATTTTTACGAATATTAAATTTAGAAGAGGACTTACATCTAGTGATAATCAACAACATTCCTTGGCACCTACATAGAGAATAGATTAGCATGGGAATTATACTGCACATTTGTAAATTGCCTAATACTTATTTTCCTATTTAACAGTTAACAAATACAATTACCGTGACGGATCATGTTCAATATATTTGTTTTTGATTGTTTACTTCGCTAAACTTAAAAGGGTATATCAAAATGTTATAAATGCTGTATATTATTTATATCTTTTTACTACACATTATTATCTGTGTAAGTCCAAGCAACGGCATCTTATGCATATGGCTTATATAGCAAGAAGGCATATAAAGATTATTATTGTGATCATTATTATTAAAATATATTATGTGAAAGATAGTCTGGCATATCTAATACTTTATAAGGCATGTTACAATTTTAACCGTTTATTAACATTTGGAGTCGTACCCAAAATTGGACTGATCTTTGCAAAATAACCATATTACTCTTTGAAATTTGTATTTTACATTTTCCGAGTTCTAAGCTACAGTGCGATCGAGAAAGAGCCAACGTCACGTGACACAGAAAAGTCACAAAAATTATCAAAATTGATTTCTATTCTACGTATTATTAAAACTAATTTCGGATGTTAACTAGTTTATGGAATACTGAAGAAATGCCAATGGCCGCCATTTTGTGTTTTGTGATCAGCTGATTGAACGTCTTGTATAGGTTAGGTGTATGGAAAAAAGTTGATGCTATCAAGTTAAAAACTTACATTAAATAAAGATGAATTTAGTACAGATACCGATGAATTTCCTAATATTACATACACATATATTGTAATTACATGACTTTAGAAAGGAGTGCATAGTTAAAAGAATGAATACCAGGCATTCAAAAGTCGAAGTTTACAAATAGTTTGTTAATAGTTGGGTGAAATAAGTCCAAGAAATTTACAGGATAGCAGCTTATTATCGCAAAGGTAAGTATTAGTTGTAAATTATAAAATTGCCATGTACTTGCATAATTATATGTTGTCTTATAATTAATAATAAACACAGATGAAATTTCCAGGTTACAGACTTTCAGCGTTGTTAACAAAAGCCTCACTCCTTGGATATATTTCGGATCCAGATAATTTCTCCGTACTCATTGTGATTGCGCTGCAGCTACAGGCAAACACATTTGCTAGCCTGATTTGAAATTTATAAGGTACAGGTGAGTGAGGTGATGAGATGTCGTTCCTTTTAGTTTTTTAGCAGTAATGGCTATGGCTAAGCAGTTAACCATTATACAATACAATGTGCAGATTTTGTAAAATAGGTACTCACAAAAGAAACAAATTAAGTAAAGGACTTAAAATTATAGTAAGGTGAACACAATTTATCTACCAGTAGACCCTTCGTCTATGATATATTTATGCACCGTGCTGTGCAAACCATTGTAATTTCTGTAAGAACTTTTTTTATCATGTCGTATTAATATTACTATTGTCTAACTTATATGTGTTATTAAATATTCTCCTTTCCTTTTATTGTTTTATTTATCATTAATTATCACCACATTTGTAATATAACTTAAATGGCATTTATACTTAAGTAATTACAATTTGAGTGAATGTATACTATTTTAAAATATATCGTGTGGTATTTAAAACCTACTCAATTCTCTTGTTTAACATTACAAAACTGAAAATGATTTAAAGTTTGCGTTCAGACTCAGGTTTCAAATATTAAACAATCCAACATAGTAGTTTTTAAATAACCGCAATATATACTTTAAAACAATATGTTTAGTCTGTAGCTTTTCTTTGAAGTTCCTCTTGAATTGCACCATATTTAAAACGGTTGTCTCTGTAACATTTTTCTCTTTCAACCCGAGCCTCTTTTTTACTAAGTTTGATACAAAAATTATCAGTCAAACCAATGTATACCAAATTGCACTAACAGTACTTATTTTATCACAAGCACTTTCAGTTTCATAGCTGTATTTTAAGTTGCATCTTATGTTAAGACAGGAAATCTAACTTAATTGTAGTTTTGTAACACAGCAGCGCGGCCTACAATATAAACCCACGTTAAACATAAAATTCTTACTTTAACATATAACAATTTACCATTGACAAAATGCATGAAATACTCCTGTAATATCATTTCTTTTTACTGCTTGCAATCAATTGACGTGTTCCAACTTCAACTTTTCCTAGTTGAAAATTCAAAGATATTTAACAAAAACTGGCGTAATCTCGTATTGCCACACTTCCACAATTAATAATACAGTCAAAACTTGACAAAACGTGTAATATAATGTCCACAAAAGTTAATTGAAAATTTTGATTAGTGGCTATTTAACACTTTAGGAATTTCAGTTTGTTATCCCTAAACTGACGAATGTCAAAATTTGTGACGTCGCGCGCACGCGACATATATAAATCAATAACTCACTGTCGCCAACGTGCAAATTTTGAAAGTACCACAAAATAGTGTGGAGTGCACACAAAAACTCTTTAGGGAGCGGTGCATTCAGTCTTTCTCGACCTCCTATGTTGGACAACACAAGACTTTTCGACTTTTCAATTCTCTTATATTTGATATGGGCCATATGTTCCTTGAATCTCATTATAATTGGAAGTTTCCTTTGTCCAACATACTTTTAATTAAAATAATTTAAGTAATCTCGGGAATTTCATATTCTTTATAGTTTTTCTTATAAAATCTGATTATATAGTCTAGAAGATGAATTTAATATTGTAGTATTTCATGTCCATGAAAGTTGCCCTAATTTAATTTTTTGTACAAATATTAAACATTTTCATTTGCGTCGCTTTAGTTTTACATAATTTATAAAATTCAGAAGTCATAGAACACGTGATTCTGTTATCCGTTTAAGTCTCAGTAAATACACTTATGCAATAATAGTATAATATTGACAATGAGCCAAAGAAAGATATATTTATAAAAATTAATTATATCGGTATATTATTGCATAGTGTGGCCAGGATGAAATGGCAAGAGATCCTAGGTGTTTGGTCTCTTCGAGTGGGGGTATCAAAAATAGGTGTTTAAAGTGCCGCTCCAGGATTCAATATTGCTTAACTAGGGCGAACAAGCGACACTGACTAGCTTGGTGGGTGGTGCGGTGAGTATGAGTAAGTTGATAGAAGGTGCTACTGAGAAAGAAATGTCAAAATTCAGAGAAAACATATAATTTTTAATGACTGATTATATAAATAATTGTTGATATAGATAGTAATTTAATACAATATGGTGTGATCAGTTAAGAAATAAGCGGTTTATGTTGACTGCATACTAAACTCGATAAATCTTGAGCCGATTGTACACAGACATTTGCCTTAATAAAATAATAATAATGATCAACAATCATAACAATAAAATATACATACCGATGACTTGCAATAAAAACTATTCAATTAAAAAAGAGATGATAGTCCAGTGGTGTAAGTAGTTGACTTATCTGGCTTCCTTCCCTATGAGAATGAGTATTCGCACCGACTGAAAGCGCTGGATGTCCACGTGCCTATTATTGACCTCCTACTTATTAATTTCTGGGGGTTTTCCAGCAAACAACCACTAATAAGAAAAAATTTCCGCCCAGAAGGCAACTTCCCAACTCCAAAAAGTTCTACAAGGTCTCCAACAATACAATATTCTTCCAGGCGGGAAGAGAGTTAACAAACAGGAGAACGCAGAAGGAAAAAATAAAAGAAAAGCCCTGAAACGGGAAAACATGTTGTAATGCAACCATTTACATAATCTCGCTAGGTAAGAGGGAATTCAATATTATCATAAATACTTGGAACTGTTAGGCGAGCTTCCAAGTGTGTCGTCGCTTGGGGGTGTGGTTTGATGGGTAAAAGTATCCCAAAAAGGCACAAGTGGCCGGTAAACTTAACAATAACACCCGGCAACCACTTTGTACTCTTCTTCAGATAATCCCTATACAGAAATGATCACAAGGATCCCAAATTATGCCTCATTACACTCACTCTTCTAAAACATTAGAACTACTGGAACTTAGAACTCGACATCGAAACCTTTTTGATATATATCTATAAAGAGATTATAATAACAAATATGTAGTCCTACTAAATAGAATAATTTCAATCTTAAGGTAGGTTTAATCAACTATTAATTATTTTCAAGTAATTAAGCCCGGTGACTGATATATTTTGAAATAAATAATTTTCTGAGTGGTATTATTAAATAATATTTTAATACCTAAGGCTAAAAGTAACCTGTAACAATTCTTCTATAGTCTTCTAGATCATCGTGAAATATATGTGTTTGAAAACAAAATGTATGAAAATATTCCGGTATTTTAAACTAAATTTACATATTATCTTAAAAGTGTCAAATTACTCGATAGTTATAAATTACATTAAAAAATAGTTATACTTCACAAATATAAAGGTATTCCTTTTTAATTCGTAACTATAATGCACCACACCTGAAATATGTGCCTACGTCTTTCATGGAATCCAGTAACTGTTCATAAAATGCCCATAACACATTTTTAAGTAGGTAGTAATGTAACACAATGTTTCTTAAATATATAAATTTTAGTAATATTTAGAGAGTACAATCGAAATTGTGGAGGTGATATCTTTGATAACACCGTAATCGAAATATGTTGTACAATTCGGTTCTTTCAAAATAACAAGGTAGAAAAGATGTAAAGGTATATGATACACTATTAATTTTTCATATCGGCACGGAATCCTCCTATTGATGGATATTTGAAAATGCCTGGAGTAGGTGTTTATTTTTTATGTTAAGGATGCTGTTCACGCGTAATATTTAATAATAACTAATAATAAATAATCCATATTAGAAAAAAGAAATAAAATTTCTTAAGCTAAAGGACGAAGTTTAGCTCAACAGCTATTCCACCACTTATACCCTTAAAAACGCGAGAACAAGATATTTGTACTAAGTAGATACTTACATAAAACTTATAGAATTGTTTCAAGTAACAAAACAAAAATAATAATTATAAAGTGTGACTAAGAATAATTAATTCACGCAGAATTACATACACAAAATAAACTGTGCAAGTAAGCAATTGAAAATAAATACATATTTTTTACACAGTTTTACACGTATTATGTGCACTGTTGGTTAAATAATAATTTTTTGATTTTACACTTTAAATGTATTTATGGAAAAAAGTTTCAAATAATTTTCAAGCAGATTATAATTTTATATAGCGTTGTAGGAGAAAGAGCGCAGAAAATGGCAGTACTATGTTGTGGCACGGTCAAAATATCAGTAAACTTATTTTTACATTATGGATACTTCTTCTACTTACAAGTTTTTGCTTAAGATAATCTGGCACTGAAGTAGTAAGAACTATATGAACAAACATCAACAGGTGATATTTGCAGATATTTTCAACATTAGGCCATTCCAAGTTGCAAATGTTTTTGTTAAACATGTTGAAATTTCTATTGTCCAAAAACATTTTTCATAGAAAAAAAAAAAGATGTAAATATTTTAAACATATTTCGTGAATTTTTTTATACCGAAAAGGGATAACTGTGAAGTTAAAAATTTCTTACCACACGTGGGATAATAATCAATAACAAATTCTGGAAAAATAGACGCAAAACCGATTCCTCGCATTTATCTCAAAAACTATTTTTGTTCTGGTTAAAATATGACAAACAACAAAATGTAACAGAAGTTAAACGTCAGCTAAAATATTGTTTAATTCTAAAACAATTTTTAAACGTATTGGATAAAGTTCTGGGGGGATGGGTTACAAACGCCAAAACTCCTCAACACAACACAAGTCGGGTTTCGCTAACCACATAAGCATCATCAAGAGATCAAATTACAACTAAGAATATGCTTATATTTATACTGCGATCTTCTCATAGTTGAATGAATTCAACTAATCCTGTTATCTCTACTTGAATCTCTGTCAGGGTTCAACGACCCATGGCCTAATTATCAATAAAGCGGAATACTGGGGATGGGTCATTTCCATTTGTCACTATTGATTACATTTTACATTAAATAAGGTTTCAAATGTATCCAGCTCCATATTATTTATTATATTTCTAATGTGCCCTTAAGTTACTGATATATTCTATGATTGTTATCAAAACACGTTGGGCATTAGAATTTTCAGTTCTTCCATATTTGACGAGCTATATGTTACCTTTCATTTATATTATTGAAAATTTTACGTGAAAAACTCATTTTGAATTTATAAACATCTTAAAACTCATTATATATCTCGAGTGAAATGCGCCGAAAATAAAATTCCTCGTAGAATTCATTAGTTTATACATTTATTTAAGAAATAAAAAACACATCTTTTTCGTTTGACGTTTTTCACTTTCGTAATTTTGAAATACTAAGGAATGCTGTAAAATAATAAAAAATTAGGGTATTAAAAAAAATTGCAAACTAAGGGTTTTTTTCTTCTCAGTGCTCGCCTGTTAAAAAACTCCGAAGGCACTGCAGCCTCCTGGGCTTATTGTGCTCTCCCTGTCATACTTCATTGCGCCCACTTCAGTACCCTTGTATCCCTAATCAGGTCTATGGTTGGGCGGGTGCTGATGACTTCCGGGTCTGTTCGTGTTTGTCAGTATATGCCAATCTTCTGGCCAGCACCCGGCAGTTGAATATGATGTGATGAACCTTTCCAGCTCCTTACCCCATAGTCTGCAGTGTAGACTGCCGTCAAATTTATCGATTGTATTCAGGTACTTCTTTACAGGAAAGTGTCCAGTCAGAAGTACTGTTATTAATCTTAACTGCGTCCTGTTCCTTGTGAGCAGTTCTTCAGTTGGTTTTGCACATTGACCTTTAATGAGTGTTTTTCAACGTCGATTTCCTAAAATGTTCCTCCAGTGGTTTTTGTGTTTACTCTAGACCCAGTCTTTAATCGCCCTTCTGGCTGAGCTTTTGGAAATGCCCAGCGCGGGTTCTGGGCCATAGAATGTATTAGCTCTCCTTTGTCTAGCAAGTTCATCAGCTCTTTCATTGCCATCAATTCTGGAGTGTCCTGGCACCCAGAGTAATTTAACTCTGTCCTTATCCAGAATTTTCAGCTCTTCATGGCAGTCCCATGCCAGTCGGGATGACACTGTTAGAGGCTAATGCTCTAAGTGCCGCCTGACTGATGCAATCGAGATCTGCTGGTTGACATATTGTCAATTTGCATTCTCGCGTACACATTCAAGTATAGCCAGAATTTCTGACTAGAATACAGTGGCATGCTGTCCAAGGGAAAGCCTTATACTTGACGTGGGTATTTCCCCATGTATCCCCGCTACAGCTCCTGTGTTTGTCCTAGACCCGTCAGTATACCAGCTTAGGCCTTAACCTCGGCCTTTACGTAGTATGTCAGGAGCTCCTGTTGACCAGCTCTTCCTATATCCAATGGTGATATTGAAGGGCTTGTTGAAGGAAACTTTTTGGTATCATGTAGTCTGACCTCATAATCAATAGAGGATCTTTTGTATATTATCCTCAAATATCCTCCCGATCTAACTCCGTAGAAATTCCGGGTATATGTCCCAATTCTGGTCTCTCCCTGGATCACTATGCTAAGTGGGGGAGGTTTAATAGGGTCTCCAGGGCTGCTATTACTCGACGCTGTAGTCTGAATTTCCCTACCAGACTAAATCAGCGTACGTAATAGTGGGTCTTACAACGCTAATGTAGAGCCAGTGCAATACACTACGCCTGAGCCCCCATGTCTTACCATGTGATCGCCTGCAGGTTTCCAATGTTGCTACCGATCTATGTATTATCCTCTCTAGGTGTTGGTTCCAGGTAAATTTGGAGTCTATGGTAACTCTAGGATATTTGACTTCTCGAGACATCTGCAGTTGTGTGCCTTGAATTACTACAGGATCTAAACCCTCCCGACGTCTTCTTCTAGTGAATGAGACGTGTGGGTTTTTGATGGGCTGACTTTCAGCCCTTCCTCATCGGTTTATTTTTTGACCATGTTTAGTGCCATCTGTGCCAACTAACGGTCAGTTAAACTACAAAGTTTTCGATGACACTTTTATATTTTATTAAAGATTTTGCATTTCAACAGAAAGTATTTCGAAACGCGTGATTCAGGGAATGGTGTTTTTCTTGCATATAGTCCGTCTGACTCGTATGAATAATTTAGTGCTCCATAACTCAACAAAAATTAATCTAAATGTACAAACTTGCAATACATCATAAACGCGTTGTACTTTTATTAATGAAATCTTTGCATTCTTTCGATAAATAATAATTCGCTTTGTACTTTATTCTTTAGGAACAAAAAAATGGTTTTGAACAGGAGCAAAAATGTTGGGGCGAGCGTCTCTCGTTTATCTGCTAAGATCCTGCTGTTTGTGATGCTGTTTAAAAATTAGGTATAGCCTATTTCGTACATAATTATGTGCAGTAAGTGTTTCAAAATCATTTGAATATAATCCATGTATTCTACATATGCGTTGAAGTTTATACTACTATTTTAACAAGAACTTATATAGATTTTGAATTATTACCAATTTTCACAAAAGTACAATATAAACAAAATATTTTTTCACGGCTATTAAAACAACCAGTCTATTCGTTGTTTGTGTGTATAAAACATAGGTTTATGATAATAGTCAAAAAAAGTAAAACGTGTGAAAAAAGTGCCATTATTTCAATCCGACATACAGCTGAATCATTGAAAACAATTAAAGTTGTCCCAATATATTCACTTTGGAAACGTCAAATTTTAGATTTGGTACTTATTATTATTAAGGATCCGTTAAATTCTTTCCCCAAAATACATTATTTTAGAATTTATTTACCAACATTGCTATTTGCTCCAGATTTTCTCATCGTTATGAAGATTTTCAAATCGATGCGGCAACCCCATCCCGGCAAATTTCTTTTATCTCATTCCATCCCTTAAGACTCATTGAGAGCAAAAAAACAATTTGATTAGCTAACTATTTTAGGTTTTGTTTAATTTTATTCTTTGGAAAATGCACTATTACGAAACAGATATCGATGATATTATAAGCTTTTGGAACACTAATATCACTGAGATTTTTAACATTCACGCGCCCTTCAAAACCGTTAAAATAACTAAACCATCAGCTCCCTGGCTCACGGAAAACTTAAAATTTATGATGAAATTAAGAGACAAAGCAACACTGAAACACAAAAAATCAAAAAGCAATGGGATTGGCAATACTACAAAGAGTTGAGCAATTTTGTCAATATGGTCGTCAAGTCTGAACAAAGGGCATACTTACAGAGCCAATTTAAGACAGATCCAAAACATTTTTGGAAAGTTTTAAAATATTTAAATATACATTCTAGCAGCCATGAATCTGGTAGCGGTCTAGTTGATTCTAACGAATTCAATGATTATTTTCTTAATAAGATCCCTCAAGGTAATATAGATGAAGCATTTATTACTAACACATTTAGAGAATTTAATTTTCAGCCTATTTTGGTTAAAACAATGGAAGGCGTATTTAAAAGTATTAAATCTAATGCTATGGGCTCTGATGATGTTAACTTAAAAATGTTATCGTTAGTTATACCTCATTTAGGTGAGCATTCAACATTTATATTTAATAAATGTTTATCAACTGGAACATTTCCCAGGTGTTGGAAAGATGCGTATGTCATACCTGTGCCCAAAACTAGCAATCCTGCTAGTACCTCCGATTTTGTCCTATTAGCATCCTTCCCACTATATCTAAAATACTAGAAACAATTGTATATGAACAACTGGCCGCCTATCTAAATAACAATAATATCTTACCAGCTACCCTGTCTGGATTCCGTAGAGGTCACAGTACAACCACTGCTCTTCTACATGTCACCGATGAGTTGTTCAGAGCCGCTGATATTCATAATAGTTCTTGTCTAGTGCTGTTAGATTACAGTAAAGCCTTCGATGCTTTAAACCATTCAGTGTTGTGTACTAAGTTGAAATATTTTGGCCTAGGTGAAGGTATAATACAATTTTTTCTAATTATCTAGGTAATAGAAGTCAAAGAGTGGTTATAGGTGGTGTGCGGTCTGATATAATTGTTTTTAAAATGGGTGTCCCTCATGGTAGTGTGTTAGGTCCACTACTTTTCTCCATTTACACCGCCGATTTTTCTAAATTTTTGAAGCACTGTAGCTCTCATCAATACGCTGATGATTTGCATATATTTTTTAGCTTTCCGTTAAATGAGGCTGCTATTGCTTTAAATAAAATTACCGAGGACTTAGCTGCCATTTGTCATATATCTAAAGCCCATGGTCTGATCCTTAATGAATCTAAAACACAACTCTTAGTATCCAGTAGGCACAAAGACACACTTCTGAATAACCCTGATTTCATTGTTAATTTAAATATCTAAGCATTGTAAGAACTTGGGAATATACTTTAATGATAATTTAAGGTTTCAAAGTCACGTGAGACACATCATCCGGAGATCCTACAGTAGACTCAAAGTACTATATATGCACAGAAATAAACTTACAACTGACATTAAATTAAAACTGTGTTCATTAATTCTTAGCTGCCTCTCGTATTGCGATGTAGCGTACTGGCCAGCGCTGTTAACCAAAGATAAAATTAGCCTTCAAAGACTGTAAAACAGTTACCTTATACATAGTTATAATCTTAGGAAATATGACCATGTGTCTGATAAATTCATTGATTCTAAATAGCTGAGCTTAGATCAGCGGTTCATAGTTCACATGGCTTCTCTTGTTTATAAGGTAGACTCGTCGAAAATATCTACATGATAAATTAACAAGAACAAGTGACATTCATGACCGTCCCACTAGAAACAACGCCTTATACACTGTTCCGCGACACAATACCTCTTGTTTTGAAAGATACTTTAGATACAACGCCGTGAAAATATTCAATTGGCTAGCTCCGACCTTTAAAGCGCTTAATAGCTTAGTATCATTTCGGAAACAAGTTAAAGCCTACAACTTTGATATTAGAAATAAATAATATGTTTTACATATACATTGTTCATGTATTTCACCGTATTTGCTTAGTTCTATATATTATTTTTTCTCTTTGTTTTTTTCTTTTCCTTTCTTTTTATTGCTATTTAACTTTAGTTGCTTAACATTATGTGCAGCTCGAAGTGGCTAAGTGGAAGAGCAGCCATGTTGAACTTCGCCACTTCCTTTGCATAATTAATTTTGTACATTTTGCTTAAATCTGAATAAAATACACTATTATTAGTATTATTATTATTATATACACAGGTATAAACACCACTAGCTTGAATCTAATACAGTGTTTAGTTAAATATGTTTTTAGTGTGTTTTTACAGAAAGCTGTCCAACTAAAGTTAAATAACATGATAAATTACAAAGATGTAACTATTCCTTCTCTTTGACCAAACAGAGGAAAACGGAATTAGAATTTAGTTACTGTGTGGGTTCAACTCCTTTGTGTATGTAATGGTAATGGTAGCTGCCAGGCAGTAAAAATAAAAGAATGTTAAATCCTCGACTATTTGTGATTCTGAAATGTGCAAAAAATACCACTCTCTTTTTTATACTGGATTTTAACAAATAAATGGCTTAATTATGTGTGAACACGGAATAGAAATGGGGTTATTTAATTTTAATTGTTAGAGTTCTTTTATCTTCAAACCGCTTAATTTATTTTTATTTATATTGTAATAGCGAGCGATATTCCACAATTTATGAGTAGCGTACTTAGATGTATTTGAAAGAATGTTTTTGCTTTTTACTTAGTTATTTTACGTGCAAAATGATACAATTATATCTTTTCAATGTGATGATGCTATAACTTGATGGAATATACACAACAGAACATTTAGGCCTCGAAAACTATTCATTCGTAGCAGTGTAATAATAAAAGTCAATTAGTAAGAGTGGTTGTAAATGGCAGATACACCATTGTATGCAACCAACTATACTTAGTTTATTTTTCTCGTCGATTCTGCAGCAACGCTAATATTTTCATATTTCATATTTCCCAAGTTTGCAATGTTGCACGAATTCCCTATAAAGCGGATTGTTCAGTTTAATCCACGAAATATTACACCCGGTCATCATTTTCATTAAATCCAAGTTAAATGTTTCCTCTTGAGATTTTAAGTGCGCTTAAGATAACTTCTTTTGTTGTGATTTTTTTAGCAAACTGCAAATTACAATTTTATTTAGGTATATTTGTAAATTTCTTAAGTAGCTTAAAAGTCATAAATAATATGATGTATTAAAATGTTTCTCATCTCTTTATTATAACAAAAATTGAAACTTAAAAGATATTAAGCCTCTAATTAATAATATCTTGAGAAAATTGCTGATTAATTACACCTGAAAATTTATTAAAAATGAAACCAACAAAGTACAAATAACTCTATTTATTAAATGAGCATGAGACTTTAGGGGTGAGTGAATAACAAAACACTTTTGTTAAATATACAATAACAATACAGCATAAAAAATAAATGCATATACAAAAAATTATAAGATGGAAATGCAAAACATTTACTCAACCGTTCGCAACTGGCCAGTTACGCGTAAAATAAATGTTTTACTATTATAGCAACCAAAGTTAAATTTTAACAATGTTTACAATAATATCAAAATCTATAAACTAATAACAAAGGGAAACCTACAAGTTAATATTCGACATGTTAGTTGTCGAACTAACATATTTTCGCACACCATGAACGAGGTTTACTTGAGAACATTGAAGAAATTCGACACTCGCGACGTTTTCACTAATTAGTTTTCAGGGAAACCATCGATGAAAAATAAATGTTTATAACAGGATGCAATGTACGGAAATTATAATTCTGATTACCGAACATCCAGGGACTACAGGATCATGACTAACTGAATACGTTAGCAAACGTTGTTTATTGCATCGGCCATTTGCAATGCAGAAAAACGAAGTAGACGGATTATTATAAACGTACTTACAGTTTAATTCTTCTGTAATAGGATACTACTTCACTTTACAAATTATAAATATTGATAACATTAATTCTAGTTATCCATTTACTAAAGCAGGTAGACTGGATGACCAATATTGTAAACCTTTTAAAGTCTAGTACAATTCTCCACAACTGACCCAGGCAAGGGTCTGCCGAGTAATAATGTATTTCGACGCGACGCTACTCTCAATGCCTTTTTTGGCGGGATTGTTTTGAGTGGTTGTTTATAAAGTGACAAATGATCTACCGTGCAATGGATATATTTTTAGCGTACTAGCAGGGTAGGCTTAAGATAATGTTAGAACAAAATATTAAATAAAAGCAGTATTTTAGGTAAATTACTATTATTATCGAATGGACAAAAAGTGACCCGTTACAAAATATTCGACTTAAAAAAATTTAATAAATTTTTATTAGGTGCCTTAACGGGGCCCAACGGGGCTGAAAGAAATTGAGGTTAAATGTTTTTGGAATTACTATATGCACGAATTTTTTTCAGAATTTTACATTTCTTCTACTTTTCTAGGAAAAATAAAAACCAAACTGGGCTCTTTTTGGGTAGGGAGGGGGTATTTTTGATGCACGGACCCTCTAGATCTTATTTTTAAGTCCGAGAAAACGATCTTATCAGGTTCATTCCAAAATCCATGATCTAGGGCACTTGACCTATCTTGTCCCGAGGTACCATTTCTAATATTACAAAACTGTGCATTGTTTTCATTTATATTTTAATTTCTTTTTCAATATGTTCATACAGTATTAGATATGTTTCTAAATTACTTGACTTTAATATATAAATTCGATTAAATCGCTGTGTTATATGCTTGTTACTTACTTTTTTTGATAATTTTCTGCACCCAGTCCTGTCATCAATTACAAGTTAAAACAAGCTAACTAATCATTATTACTCTTCGCCGATTTACTGCACTTTTTATATAATTGCAGTATCCCCTTACGGTCATTTTTAACTAAATCTTCATGGCCGTAAGGGGTTATGCAGATACTATTTTACTCTGCATAGCCGTAGGAAACTATCTGGATACTAGTGATGCGATGAGAATTGTCAAATAAGGAATAGACAAATTCATACATACATACATCTGGGGTTGACATACTATAGAAATCATGTAGACTGTAACCATAGCTTTTAATATAACCAATAAATTTTTTTCGTTTTGGAGTATTCGGGGAAGATACATATTAATAATATTAAAAATAACGGAAAGCGTTATTTAAACTATGCCTGTTACGCTAGGTATATGCAAGTATTTAAGAAATATATAATTCATTACACGATAATCAAAGCAGGTACATTACACTCGCTAGCGAAAACTGTAAAAATAAAAGTGATAATCCTCTTAATTGCATTTATTAAAAATGTATTTCTATATATCGCTGTAATCGCTGATTATGATCTATAAGATAAGTGAAACTTTAATATTTATAAAAATAATTAATAATGTATTGAATTGTTTGTTCCAGAATACTCCTAGAAAGTTAGCTATAATAGTAATAATATTTTATTATCCAAAGGACCAAATACAATGGATTAGTTACATGATTAGACACACTGTAAAAAATGGCTGTAGAAATACATGAAATGTATTGCAATTTCACACGAAATAACATGTAAATAAAACAAATAAGTAACTTTACACAGATATTACATGTATGTGATAAAATTACAGTTTTCATTGTGCAATTCCTCAATAATTAATTTAATATTAAAATCCCCTACAAGAATTTTACCAACTCTACGCAAAATTACATAATTTGTTAAAATATTTATCTGAAATGTAAAACTCACTGGTTATTAATGTAAAGATACATTTTAAAAAGGTAATTTTACAAAATTATTTTTAAAAACCAACACACATGTAAAACCCCTTGATCAGTATGTATTATTACATTTCGGATTGTTAATTTAACCATCATGTTGCTATAGGCAAACGTATCATGTGCATTCATTGGACCAATTAGCTTCTAATACTCGAGGTCAAGCCATATACCTACAAGTATCTAGCGCCGTTTTGTCTTGTCTGCGTTTATCATTACATTACTATGATGAGAAAGAGAAAAGTATTGCCTGTATCTACATAAACAATTAAATGTTTTCTTTCCCTTATTTTGTTGAATTTATCGGTATGTGAAATTGTGTAAAATTGGGTGGTTTTAATTTTTTTAATTTTGTATTATTATAGGTAAGTACGGTTACTTTATAGTACTTATAAATTGAAAAGTCTATATAGGTACTAACAGAACTAAAGAATTAATTTGCATATCATTAATTTGAAACAAAAATTAAAACAAATAAAATTATGCACACGGTTCTAAACAATAAATTTTGTTATTTCTATAGTACCTTTATATAAATTCCTCAATTTATTTGAGTTTTATTTTGTTATAAAAAATAATTTCTAATTGTTTACGTATACTATTTTGTGTAGGTATGTGTTTAAATGAACTAATGTTTTAAAGCCAAACTTTCTATAGAGTTTTACGGTAAAAGTTGTATACAGTGTGACCCACTTAAGATCGCAACACCCCAGTATACCAGTTCATTGTTGCTAGATTACCTTCAATCATTGGTGGTAAAGACCGATAAGGTGATTTCTTGAACTGGTAATATGTGATACATGTCAGTAGCATGCGATTTTACGGGGGTTTGAAAAGTCGATTTTTCGAGGAAAAGTATTAGCGATTTTTTTTTTAGAAAAATGCTACACCTTTGGAAACCCCCTTGTACAAAGTTGCATTGTAGTGGAATCAAAGGTGTTTGAGATAGTGGCGGTCAGAAATATATTTTTTTTACCCAAAACTAATTTTTATCTGTAAAACGGATTGGCCAATCCAAAAAATATATTCTTTATTTTTTTGTTCAGAGTAATGTATTGTACTAGTTTGAATTGATTTTCTAACATAATAATTATTTATTTAATAAAGCAAAAATTCTAATTCGTACATACCTATCATTTTTCGAACAAATGATCTTCAATAAAAACCTAAGTATGCCATGAAAATAAAAGTTATTGCAAATGTCAATTTATTAATTTTTTTATTCTAATTTATTTTTCATCTTTTTTTAAATAATAGTTTAAACTTATTTTGTTGTAAGATAAATTTAGTCTAGTGCAATGCATTATTCTGAACAAAAAATGTAGAATACATTTTTTTGATTTGAGAATCCCTTTTACAGATAAAATTAATTTTGGTTACAAAAATTGTATTTTTGACCGCTACTATCTCAAACGCCTTTGATCCCACTACGATACAATTTGGTACAATGGGGTTTCCAAAGGTGCTGATTAAAAATACCTTTCTAAAAAAAAATCGCTAATGCTTTTTCTTGAAAAATAGACCTTTCAAACCCCCTTATAATCACACGCAACTGACATGTATCATATATTACTAAGTTCAAAGAATCACCTTATCGATTTTTTCTTACCACCAAAATTTGAAGTTAGTCAAGCGTCAATTAACGGGTGTACAGGGGTGTTGCGATCTTAAGTGGGTTACACTGTAGAATATAACCCCCTAATATATAATATAGATTATTATTATAAACTTCTTCTATACTTACAGGCTCAGTTTGGAATTTATTAACTTATTATTTTACTTCCTAGATTCCTTAATTAATTATTTATATATACAGAGTGGGGCAGTAGTGCGTCCGAATTTGATAGCCCGAGTTCTACGTTAGCTAGAAATTAAAAAAAGTACAGGCAAACTGCATAAAAATGTCTATAAGGGGAAATTATTTTCGAATAGCGTGAACCAAGACGATATAGTGCAGAACCACGTGTTATTTTTTTTTAATGGAATACTAGATAAATATCCGTACATTTTCAGAAAGAAGCCTCCTTCTAGACACTTCTCACTTCTATATTATTATTGACTATCTCCCAACCATTTGTAGTGATTTTTTTGTTGAAATAATGCCAACTGCAGATGCATGTTGAAAAAATAGATGATTTTTACGAAGCATTTAAAGTGTTCTGATGGGCAATTTACTACAATCTGAATTTGTCGTATCCCAAAGAGTTGAGCTTACCGTTGGAATTTAGTCAAAGATATCTCCTGCAGATAACCCGGATGTTCCGGATCAAGAAACCAAAGGAAAAAGGAAATCATCAGGTCTTGCAAATTCTTTATTTCTTTTTCAATTACTTTTATTTAAAATCTTATATTAGTTTTAGTATATTGGGTGTCTCATTATATTTTCCCCTATTTTAATACCTAGGGGATTATTCAAGATATTGAGATGCGGTTTTCACCACTCATTTTCTTATTTCCAGTGTTCTTTTTACAATACTTTCTTTTTCCTTCCAACTTCCGGTTATGCCAAAAATAGATATGCCCAACTTTGTTACATCAAATAAAACATCCTGTATATTTTTGCGTATTGAGAAAGTCTTCCAAAAACCTATCATATGTTATCATGTCTTTGATGGAACAAACGCGGCGAAATGGATGAGCACTTATTTCATATTTTTGTTTTTTTTTATTGTTGCTAAAATATTTAGGTTAAATAATACATTTTAATAATTTTTTAAAATAAAAGTTTTGATCCGAAAAGTACTATAATTCATTTTCATAACCGACTTAGGTTTTTAGGTGTATTCTTTTACGAGATGCAGTATATAGTTGATTCTAAATATAGCTTATACTAAAAGTTATAATTTTTAAAAGAAATGATAACATGTGATAAGTTCTTGAAAGGGAATAAATAAACAAAGTTTCTCAATATGCAAAAATATACAGGGTGTTCAATCATAAAGTTGTCCTATACCTGAAAAAGGGCATAACTATTTCCGGCATAACCAGAAGTTGAAAAAGTAAGTATTCGATGAAAACCTTTAAAAAATAAGAATATAATGTCTTGAATAGTTCAGAACATATTAAGTATTAAAATAGGGAAAAATATAATGGAGCGTCCAGTATATATAGTTACTTTTTGTAAACTTGATGGTATGAAATATGGCTTATACATTGTGCTTGTGTTAGTCGTGTTAGGAAATATCCTTCTTTTATACTTATTTATTTTAACTCTAAAAATGTTCTAATTCTTTCAAATATTTTATTTTTATTATATGTATATAATGTATCCCTATAGTAATAAAAACGTTAAATATATATATTTGGTATTAATTTTGTTTTAGTAAAACATGGTTTCGTATAAGCATTTTCAGGTATAGAAAGCTACATACAAAAAAATCTTCAGTAAACTATACTGTGTGTGCACGAAACCAGTATTTCAACATTATAGAAAATGTTTGTATGATATTGTACAGGTCCCATCAATTACTGTCATAATATTATGCATAATAGAAAATGGCGATGGATACGGGGTAATTGGAAGTCTAAAAAATGCTCTTGTTCTTAACTTACCGTATACGCTATATATATATTAGCCTATACAGAAGAGGGTTGTTACACAGTATGTAAGAGTCAGAGGAATAAAAATTTTAACTTTTAAGAACTGCAGCTCCTTGGCCATTTTCTAGCAAATATTACGATAGTAATAATCGGGTCAACCTGCATATTGTGTAGTCAATAAAAATACATCATTACGATGTAAAAATACATATATGTTATGGATATATTCATAATGTCATAGTAAAAACACATGTATAATTTGAAATATTTCTGTTATTACTTGTAAAATTTCCATTTCAACAAGTGGGAATACGTTATTAATATGTAAAATAACTAATGTGGCATGTAAATATTCATAACTTTCAAGTAAAAAAACATACATGTTATGCCATTTTCCTGTCACTGTTCGTAAATATTCCAGAATGCATTTTAAATATACACATTTGGTGTGTAGATTTACATACCATTTATGTATATTTGCAGGTAGGAAGTGACGTTTACAACAACTTGTAATATTACAATGCATTGTAAAAATACTGTATTAATCATTGGTCACAAAAGTTGCCAATGATTTGTTATGTAAAATTACATAAACACTTTTTACAGTCCACTTTAGTGCCCTCTGATTATAACATAATTAAAGACCTAAAATAATAAAAACTATTACACTAACAAGTATTCTAAAAACAATGACAACTTACATATAAAATTACATTGACAGAAATAACCCAAAATATGTACATTTAATATGAATATTAATGTATTAATGTTCAAATAAAAGATAAATAAATAGATCAATAAGTGCAAAATTCACATCTCTAAAAATCCTTCAACTGAGTAGAAACAGTTATAAATTAAAAAGGTTTTCAGCTTGCTTGGAAGTTCTGACATTGCTAATATTTTTAAATTGTTGAGGTAGATTGTTACATAAGATTACTCCCATATACCTTGGATTCCCCACATACTTTGATAAACTATGTATAGGGATTGACAAATTATGATCTCTTGTACTTTATTTATGTTTATAATTATTTGGCAAAAATGAATTAAAGTTATTTTTTACGTAAATGAGTACTTCTAAAATATAGATACAGGATAAGGTTAACAATTGTAGATTTTTAAATATTTTTCTACACGATTTAAATTTAGATGTTTCTAAAATATATCGAATTGCTTTTTTTGCAAACTGAATAATTTTCGGATTTATGAGTCGAACCTCAGAAAATAATATCATATGGCATTCTTGATAGAAAGTGTGCATAATAGTACGTTAGCAGTATTTGTCTACTGGCTAATTTTGATAACTTGTACAATGCATAATAGGTGGAAGAGATTCTGTTAGCAACAGACACTCTCTGCGTATCCCAATTTAGGGCATTACCAATACGTAGTCATAAAAATTTTGTAGAATTTGCTTGTTGTATAGATTTACCCTCTAGTTTGATTAGATGAGCATTAATATATGTGGAATCTTTAGGAGAAAATATAATAAATACTGTTATAGAAATGTTCTAGAACAATCTAGTCGAGTCGCTGTATCGAAATTTATTAAAAAACCCAGAAAATGTTCAATACTTTATCGATTTTTTTGAAACTTTGGAAATATCTTCTTGGGTCCTTAACTCTAGTCTAGAGTTTCTTTTTTGTTGGCCGAACCTCCGACATTGTTATATAAACAAATTATGTTAACAATTGAATAATTGTTCAAAATGGCTGAAATTTTTTTAGGGGGGTTTTGGTGATCGCTGATTAAATACTTACATAAATTTAAAAATTGATAAAAAGTATTTGTTTATTAACAAAAAATGTATTAAGATACAAAAATCCGAGCGCATTTCCAAATAAACGATGATTTTTACGAAGTATAATATATTAATTATCATATATATCAGGCACCTATTTATGTGAATCTTATAGATACGTCGTATGTAGGTATACACCAAAAATAGAATTCCACATATACCACATATTCTGGAAAATATATAAAAGAATTTTTTCATTGGAAAAGTAAACTTAAATAATTAAAGAACTCAACGTGATTTAGGACTATAACAACAAATGATAAAAATCTGCTAGAAATGAAGAATGCTCGAGGGTGTGTTCATTAGAAACATTTTGTTTTTTGTTTCACTGAAAAAATCCAATCCGTTTTCCAGAAATTTAAAAAAAACTGTTTTCCAGCTGTACGCTGGTGGGATGGGTGCTTATGAGGGGTCGCATTTGAAAACAATTACACGTATTGGCTCCAAACAAAAAACAGTCGAAAAGTACGTTTATTGGTTTCATTTTGTATTTTATTTCATTGAAAAATTCGAAACGGTTTTCTAGATGTTGAAAAAAACAGAGCAATTTTCCGGCCTCACACCGGCGCCGATGGGATAGGTGCTGGTGAGGGGTCACATTTGAAAACAATTATAGATAGCGACTTCAAACAAAAAACAGTCGAAAGGTACGTTTACTAGCTTAACTTTGCATTTTATTTCATTCAATAATTCTGAACCGTTTTCCAGAAATTCGAAAAAAACGGAGAGATTTTACGACCATACGCTGGTGTGATAGGTGCTTGTGAGGGGTCGCATTTGAAAACAATTAAAGATGTCGACTTCAAACAAAAAACAGTCGAAAGGTACGTTTATTAGCTTAACTTTGCATTTTATTTATTTTCCATAAATTAAAAAAAAACGGAGCGATTTTCCGGCCATACGCTCGCGGAGAATATGCTTATTAGTAACGGCCCTTGAATACAATAACTGATTTGGACTCCAAACCAATAACATTTGAATCGTACGTTAAGCATGGTCATATTTAACATTTTGTTTTATTAAAAAATTCTGTTTCTCTGACAGTTATCATTTTTTTAGAATGACAGATTTACAAAAATATCTAAAATAATGGATAATTCGGCCATCTTGAATCCGCCATTTTCAATTCTGACTTTTCCATGTTAAATTAATAATTCGCGACCTAAGAAGCCTTTCTGGAAATTTTCCGATAGAATTATGAATATTCACAGAGAATATTCCAAACAATTAGTGTTACAACCGCTATTTTGATTTTGGACTCTTTGATATCAAATTCGTAATCAGCGACCCCCAGAACCCCCCCCTAGAAAAAAATTCAGCAATTTGAACAATTATTCAGGAAGTTATTCAATTGTTAACTTAATTTGTTTATTTAACAATGTCGGAGGTTCGACCGAAAAAAAAAACTTTTAACTTTTCGATTTATGGACCCAAGAAGATATTTCTAAAGTTTCAAAAAAATCGGTAAAGTATTAAACATTTTTTGGGTTTTTTTTTTTAATTTCGATACATCGACTCGACTAATCTGTTTTTTTCTTCTTCAATTCTTTGGGATTTCCTGCCACATGTATGTTTTCTTTTTAAGCGGTGCTAGGGGAATCTACAAAATATATCACAATTAACCAGTATGTTACTGGTAAAAAACCTCTACGCCTGTGACGTTTACGTCAAAGGATCAGTTAAAGGTTGTTTTTTTTTTAAATAAACAACACAAATAAGTATAAAAACTTGAAATTAAATATTTCGCCGACGTTTCGGAAATCTAATCTGTTTCCTTATTCAAGGTTTTTTGAAAAATCTTTTTTTGCTGTGTATGACAAATACACAGCTCTAAGAATGTTTGTTATATTCAATATCCATAGATACTTACTATTTACATAGAACTGTTGATATAGTTAACAGTTTTTTAGTTTTTATACAATGTTAAGTTTGTGAAGTTCTTCTTTTAACATTGGCAGCCAAGTTGTACAGACATCTACGGAACAATTCGACACGCAATTATCCTCATTCAATAATATTATCGCGGATTCTTTAATTTTTCTTTTTTTTGCTATCTGCCTCTTTTGTTAAAATTTTTGCCGAGTCCCAATTTATTCTATGTCCGGTCTCCCACGCGTGTTCGCAGATCTTGGAGCTCTGAATTTCATTTTTTATGATATAATTTTGATGTTCGCCCATTCTTACACTAAAAGGTCTGGATGACTCACCCACGTATTGTTTGTTGCACTCACACGGAGTACTATAAATGCAGTTTTTTGAATTTTGCTCGTGGTTTGTCGGTTTCGTCTTTGTCAGAATAGATCTTAAATTGTTGTTTGTTTGAAATACCGTCCTAATATCAAATCTATCACCGATGCGGCGCAACTTTTCGGATAATCCGCATACATAAGGAATTAACGCTGTGTAACGTTTTTCAGGTTTGTTTTAAAATATTCAGCATATATTCACTATGTTATCTTGTAAGGAAGCTAAAACATTTTGCATATCTTTTCCACAACACAAATAGGAATTGTCGTCAGCAAACATGATTGAATGCTCATCAAAAAAACTCGGTAAGTCGTTAATATAAAATAAAAGCAATAAAGGTCCTATAAAACGGACATTTGTGGTACGACAAATTTTATTTTTAGTTTATTCGATTTAGTACCAATAACTACTACTATTTGTAAGATATGATGCCAACCAGTCTTTTGCTCCTCAAAGGCCATATCTTTCTAGTTTCTTAATAAAGATTGAATGATTTATTAGATCGAAAACCTTGCTCAGATTTAAAATAAGTCCAGAACATTTATTATTTTGATTTACATTTTCAAAAAGTTTCTTTAAAAACGCTGGTATAGAGAGGAGCAACGAACGACATTGCAATTGTATGCTAATAACTGTTATATTATATGTAACTTCAGTAAAATTTATGAAAACTTACAGTTTGACCAAATTCATTCGCATGTGCTTGACCAACATGATTTTATGAGACTGCTCAATAATATACTGAATATGCACTTCTTAATATACTTGATTTATATGAAAATACACCATAAAGAAAACAGATATAGCTACCTTATATTCGAAGCGGATCATAGAAAAGGGTCATACCTGTAACAAAAAAACAAAAAAAAAAATTTCATTATACATAGAATACTGATTGTTTTTTAAAATCGAAAAGATGTGGCAAAAAACTAACCATATGGTTCAACTACATTATTACGATACTGTGTAGAGTATTTTTAAATTTAGTATTGAAAATTGCCTAAAGCTATTACAGGGATAGTTTTAGGCAAATGCCAAAAGAAGAAAATTGAAGCCGTTCCTGATATATTTTTAGTTTGCAGTACTGAATTGTGAAGACCTCTATTTGTAAAACATATCTACTAAATTTGTTTCGATTTGGTAAAGCCAATAAAAAAATATTGCCGATCGAAATTTTGGCAGAAAATTTAAAACACGCTGTATAACAGAAACGAAGGGCATTAGTGATGAAATTTTTGCAAAAAATTTAAAACACGCTGTATACCCGAAACGAAGGGACTAATATACGATTCAAATGTATTGACCCCTCACTTTAACCGCGAATATCTCAAAAACGGTGGAACAGAAAAAATTTAAAAAATTATGAATTTATTATGAATCTATTCTAAATCAATCGCTGAAATTTAAATAATGTACATTAGACACTTTTGACGTTCTGCTAAGTTATATTGAAAAAGTCCTACTTTTTAAGGGTATTTTGACCATACCAGTTTTTAATCCATTATATCTTGAAAAATATGCAGCATACTATGTAAATAATATTTTAGGCATCGATAAAGCACGGCATTTTTTGTAAGGGGAAATTTTTTTCAGAATTTTTTATTTTAAAATTTTGCAGTTATTCCCAAAGACGTGACGTCATGTTTATTCGGTTATTTATTAATGCATTTAAAATTTTTTTCTTAAAATTAATTATATTAAATGTAAGCATTTTCAGAAAAAATAATTAGTATATAACAAATATTAAATTAGTTATCAAGCGTAAAGGATAATATCATTCCAAGTTTGCACTAATATTATTTATTACGTTTAATAATTAAATTAATGTTTCATATATACCAATTACTTTTTCTGAAAATGCTTACGTTTTACATAATTAACTATTTTAACAAACATTTTTTAAATACATCGATAAATAACCGAATAAACAAGACGTCACGTTTTTGAGAATAACTGCAAAATTTTAGGATAAAAACTTATGACAAAATTTTCTCTTACAAAAAATGCCGTGCTCTATCGATGTCTAAAATATTATTTAGATAGGAGGCTTATTTTTCAAGATATAAGATTTAAAACTGGTATGGTCAAAATTTTCTTAAAAACCGCTACCTAAGGAATCACTACTTCCACATCTAGATTCTTCATCCAAATCACTTTAAAGGAAACATCTTAACTATATTTGCACTCTAGTATGTGGAAATTATTGGTCATAGAATTTTAATATTTGGGGCAGATGTCATAGAAAAATTTAAAGAGTTGGTTTCTATCATGTACGTTAAAAATGAAGTTTCTAGTTTACCGTACTATTCACAACCTACCACCTCCCACCCCTTCAATGCAGTCATCTCAATCAGATGTCACTACAATACATACGTGTACTAACTTTCAAGTGAATATCTCAATTTGATGTTATCAATCCCATTAATAATGAAGCGGAGGTGGTGGAGTTTGAAAAATATTAGATAGAAATCTGAGGCCTTGGTTTCTAGTATATACACCGAATCCCACATTTCTGTACTCTTACCAGCTTGATTTACTTATTGTTAACCCCAACCCTTCTACGGAATCATCCCAAAATATAATCTAGTTCCAGATGTCGTTATAATACAAACGTCTACCAAATTACAAGTGAATATCTCAATTTTATTTTATCAACCTCTAATAATGTAGTAAGGGTAGTGGAAGGGTTGAAAAATATTATTAAAAAATCTGAGGCCTTAGCTTCTAGGACATACACCGAATTTCAAGTTGCAGTACTCTTACCAGCTTGCTTTACTTATTTTTCCCTATTTACCTCTACTTACCCCATTCCTTCAATGCAATCATGTCAAAATATAATCCAGTTTTAGATATAGAGTTATAATACATAAATGTACCAAATTTCAAGTGCAAATTTAAATTTAATTGTATCAACTCTTTTAATAAGGGAGTGGGGGTGGTGGGGAGATGGAAAATACTAATAAAAAAACCTGAGACCTTCGCTTCTAGTATATACACCAAATCCCAAATTTCTGTACTTTTACTAACTTGCTTTACTTATTTTCCCCTATTTAACCCCCAACCCTTCAACGGAATCATCTCAAAGTATAATCTAGTTCCAGATGTCGTTATAATACATACGGGCACCAAATTTTATTTTATCAACCCTTTTAATAAGGGAGTAGGGGTGGTGGGGGTTGAAAAATATTATAAAAAAATCTGACGCTTTGGCTTCTAGTACATACACCGAATTTCAAGTTTCTGTAGTATTACCAGCTTGCTTTACTTATTTTTCCCTACTTAACCCCCAACCCTTCAACGGAATCATCTCAAAATATAATCTAGTTCCAGATGTCGTCATAATACATACTTGTACCAAATTTCAAATGAATATCTCAATTTTATTTTATCAACCCTTTTCATATTGGAGTACGGGTGGTGGGGGTTGAAAAATATTATAAAAAAATCTGACGGTTTGGCTTCTAGTACATACACCGAATTTCAAGTTTCTGTAGTATTACCAGATTGCTTTACTTATTTTCCCCTATTTACCCTTATTAAACCCCCAACCCTTCGACGGAATCATCTCAAATTATAATGTAGTTCCAGATGTCGTTATAATACATACGTGTACGAAATTTCAAATGAATATCTCAACTTTAATTTATCAACCCCATTAATGGGGTTGGGGTGCTGGGGGGTTGAAAAATATTATAAAAAAATATGAGTCGTTAACTTCTAGTACATACACCGAATTTCAAGTTTCTGTATTCTTACAAGCTTGCTTTACTTATTTTCCCCTATTTACCCCTATTTAACCCCCAACCCTTCACCGGATATCCTCAAAAAACAATCCAGTTCCAGATCTCATTATAATATATACGTGTACAAAATTTCAAGTCAATATCTTAAACCGTTCCGGAGAAAACGTGCGGACAAAAAAAGTTACAGACAGACAGACAGACAGACGACCGCAGACCGAAATTTTTTTTTCGCTCAAATTTAAAATCTCGACGTTTCATGACATTCTAAACCTACTTCACGAATAAAAATTTTTGAAATTTTTTTTGCGATTACTATACTTCCAATCCACTACGTGGATGTGGAAGTAAAAGTAGGACTTTTTCAATATAACTTAGCAGAACTTCAAAAGTGTTCAATGTGTCTCATATATTATAGTTCAGCTCAAAATGAACCACACTTATAACAGTCATCTATCCTAAAATTGAAATCATGTTACATTCCTCGACTACACTTATTTTCGAATTACCATGGTGATAATTCGATTCTGAAGTTGCTCCTTTTACTGAAGAAGCAAATTTTCGCTAAAACAATTTTATTTGATCACACATGCCATTTTGTACGCATAAGAACATGTTTATCTTTCGCACTTTCTACGGTTATTCACTGGAACCGTTCAACTTCCCGACTCGGCGAGATGTCAAACGGAAAGGTCGTGAACGCATTCTTGTCTGTTGATGCATATGGTTTGCTGTTTTCTCTCGACATCTTCCACAGTCGATGGGGAGTAAAGGTCGTGGGTATTAGTCTTTTTTAATGTATACAACGATCGTATCTCTTCAGGATATCGGCGTTGATTTATCGAAGTCGTGAGGCAAATATGTCATTGTGATCTTTTTCAATTAATAATTAGACGTTGGTGGTTTTGATGTCGAGAATCGCAAAGCAGTGACGTAACCAGACTTTTAAAAAAGCAGGACTTTGTAAATTTTCGGATAAACTGTTATAATCTACTTAACTACTTAAAAAACATACACACACACATTGTTTTATGTACATTATAGAAATGGGAAAAACCTACTACTTCGTTTGCTTCTATTTTCTCCACTTCAATATTAAGCTTACCAAGATCAGAAAATTACACCGAAAATTAAGATAAACATAGTAGTTATAGTATATATGATCTCAATTGGGACAGCATAAAAACGAAAACTCGGAGTAAAGTCGGCTTCTCCTTTATGGGACATAGGCGGCGGCGGTAGAAATGTAAAAATGCTTTAAATACTAAATAATTATTTTTTAATTGTTAAAGAAAGGGATTTCTATAATACCTTTATTCAATAGAAGTGGTTAATGAAACAATATGTTTATCACATTTGGTAAGTCACATAAATGATATATTAAGGCTATGTTTATTGTCTAGTGACCTACCTCTCGTTTTATCTTCTAGCGGCAAAGTTATGTAATCTTAGGCGGGAGTTGCATAGATGATATATAATCCTTCCGAAGGGGTGTAAAGCAGCGATTGTCTTGTTTATTAAACGTTAGGCCATGATACTATGAACTTTGCAGTATCATGATGAACTGCTATGGGTTCACCCATATCGGCCACCATTGCAAACTTAGTTATGGAAGAATTAGAATGTCAGATATTAAAATCATTCAATTATAAACCTATATTTTACAAAAGATATGTAGATGACTGTATTATATGTTTACCAAAAAATAAAATAGAATATACTGTTAACAATTTCAATAGTTTTCATCCACGACTGCAATTCACTACCGAAATTGAAAAAGAAAAAAGCATAAACTTTTTAGATATAACCATTAAATATAATGAATCCGGAATTATTGATACTAACTGGTACACGAAAGAAATATGGTCGCAAAGATACTTAAATTATAATTCACACACTCCTACCAATTACAAAAAAAGCGTTGTTAATAGTCTAACAGATCGAGCCATTCAACTTGAAAAAAATTAAAACAGTCCTCGAAACAAACTCCTATCCTAAACATTTTTATGAACCAATAATTCAAAAAAGAATACATAAGATCTATAATAAAAATATGAATAAAAAAAATAAGAATAATAACAAGTATGTATCCATGCCTTACATACCAAAAGTATCTGAGAATATTTCAAATGTATTAAAAAAAAACACAATAACAGTAGCGCATAAACTTTATACTACAACAAAAAAATTCTTTACAAAATTAAAACCCGAACTACAACCAAAAGACGAAACTAACGCAATTTATAAAATAGACTGTAATAATTGTAACAGTACATATATTGGCCAAACAAAACAATACCTGCATAAACGAATATATACACACAAATATAATATAAGAACACTAAATAAAAATTCGACAGCTCTTACCAAACACGCTTTAGACCATAATCATAGCTTTAACTTTGACAATACAACAATTTTACAAAAGGAACCAAATTATCATCGAAGGACAATACATGAAATGTTACAAATTAAAAGACATAACAACGCAATCAACAACCGCACTGATATAGAGAATTTAAGTGAAACATACTTTAGCTTGTTAAATTAACTAAAAAGGGGATATTATTAAACAACATATATTTTTACATCTATCCATCAAGTCCGCAAGATCATTCTTAAAATATCATATTTCACACTACCAGCCATTAGAGAAAACTTCATATCTAACATCCATAAATTAAATAAAGTGTACCAATAGTGACATAACACAGACCAGAAAGCAGGCAATACTTTTGTTCAGCATTTAGTTGCATCAAAACTTTCAACAGAAATAAACGCAAAATGTTAATATAGTGTAAACAAAAAATTTCTTAAATTGTAAGTAATGAAATTAAATTTGTAAAATCACATAAAATAATCGTACGTTAATATAAATATTGTAGGTTTTCCTCTTACGATGGTTAATAAAACCGAAACGTAAGAAAATATAAGAATTTTCATTTAAAGATGACCGAAAAATCCCAGGATACATCAAGTTAATATGATGTGAGGTAAGTAGAAAATTTCTACAATTCTATAAAGGAAAGACGCGGCAAAATTTTAAAAGGGGACTCGTTTCTTGGCATCGGTAATTGGTCTCAGTAGCAGAAATAAGTCGACGTTTAATAAACAAATTTCAAAAAAGCTTTGTCTATGAACTTTAAATAAACAATAGTTCATTCGTCACTATCCGAGTTTTCAGAACATGAATCGGTATTTACATTAATAATAATGGATTGACAGGTGGTAATATTCATTTTCTTTTTCATCACATGAGATAAACACTTCCTCCATATATCGCTTTTGTCTATTTCGTCTACTATTATCTTTATATGGTATGACGCATTGTCCATAACAATTACAGAATTTGGTGGGATATTTGGTAACAGCTGTTCCTTTGCCCATTTCTCAAATAATTCGGCTGTCATATCCTCGTGGATTTATAGTCATAATCTGGATAGTCGTGTAACGTATCCCTAATCATTTCTAATGTGGGCCCTTTCTGTTCATTGTAAAAGCCATACACAAATCGACGAATGACATCTTTGGACGCGTTATCAAGTTTTTTAAGTTGTTGTCCAACTCTTATCCGTTTAATGGAATGATCAACTACATCCCCGGCTCTAATAACCTTATAAATTGCAGTACGGCTAAATTTGGTTAATTCACAAATCCTCTTCACAATTTGATTATGTGAAGAATCAATATTCTCGCCTTTTAAACACGAGTAAATATTCAAAATAACCCCTTGAGTTTGAACGTGTAAGTCTTTATTTTCAAATTCCGCTTGTATATAGACTCTATAAAAATCGTCCGTTTCGTTGTCACTACTACCGAAAGGCCTCCAAAATGCCATTTTAAACAATTAATTACAAAAAATCACTCAAACATAGTAACAAAACTAATAATTTGTTCAAATATTCACTAGAATTAAGTAATTTATAACGCTGCCTGGCTGTACTGCACATCCTCGTACAGATAATACGATACAAATAGTTCATACGTATTTTTTGTTTTATATATTATGGCATGCAAAACTCTGACAAGGTTGGTGTTGACAAATCAAATTCGCTAAGCATCTAATCCCACCTATATTTCTATGACAGGCGGATCAACTCCACGTGGACTGTAGACGAGGAGTGGTGAATATAAATCTGTAAAATTATGTGCTCTGTCATTCATTATGAAGCGATATATTGACAATACACCGTAAGATCCTCTAGTTCCGTGCTGTTCCAATTGAGTTCGTAAATACCATACTTTCTAATTGAAACATTTTAATCGAAAAAGTTGCTTAGAACTATTTCAAAATCTAACGAACATCGAGGAATATTTTTCAATTGAATTAATAAAAATATTACAAAAGTTACTAACCTGACTTTAAGCTCCTTTGCGAATAAAAGCCTGTTTACAAGTTTGCTGTCAACATCAGATATTTGTTATTGTTCTGCTGTGCTGCACAACAGTCATAATATACTTTTTATGATTATAATATTAGTGTACAAGTCTAAAATCACACAAATCTTTTCAAATTTTAAAGGTTACGTGTACCAATGCAAATCATAAATATTTGTAATTCGTCTGTCACGATCTGATCGGCAACTAGCTATACCTTAGCAATTTGGATCCGGACACGTGGAACCTGATCCGATTACCGTGACCTAAAGCTAGAGCCAAATTATACAAATAATTATTCGATCAACGAAAGCCCTTAAGACGTTCTGAATAAAGTTGAGGAAATTTTTTTGAACTGCCATTCAATCGGTCTTCCAACTCTTTTAACGACTGGCGTTTTCTCAGCAAGTGATTTTAAATGGTTCCAAAAAGGATACTTTTTTAACCATCATCCTAAGTCGGTTTTCCAATTGTTTTAATTATTGTGGTTGTGTCAACAACTGATTTTAAATGACTCCAAAAAAATAGTCTGAAGGATTTAAACCAGGTGATCGTGGTGGCTATACAATATGTTCTCTTTAATCTATATGCAAATGTTTCATTTGGGTACTGCCGAGAATTAATTCCACAGGAACGATGGGCTATACTTTGCTGATTAAGATAGTTGTGAACTTGCATTGTTTGCAAACAAATTGTAAATAGCGATCTGAATTTAAATTTTCTCTCATAAAAAATGGCTCGATGATGTCCTCTCTCATTATTTCCACAAATATTAATTTTTGAGTACTTATGTGGCAACTTCTACCCGTTAAGGATTTTGATATATCTAATATGAATATGGCGCTAAACTCCGTTAGGATGTTGTTATAAATAGTGCGTTAAAGAGAAAAGTATTAACTTGGCAAAAAAGAAGATTACAAAACTCCAACAATATTTGTTCTTTATTTCTGTACGATGAATAGTTCTAATAAAAATATAGCAGTATAAAGATTACACTCAAACATTTGTAAGTCAAAGTATAATGTTTAAATCTCAAAAAAAAGCCTGAACTTGAAAATATATATGATGTAAATTAAAATTACACAGCCACACACAAAAAAAGTTAAGACCCAGATACTATCCCTACCTATGTCTATGTATTTTGACCTGAATACGATGCCGCTATCAGAATTTCATTTTATCGTCGAGTTTTTTTCATCTTAGATTTTATCTAATATAAAAGTGCAATTTTAAATATAAAATCTAAGATAAAAAAACCCAGCGATAAAATGAAATTTTGATGATAGAATTCAGGAAGTCAGAATACATAAAGATTAGTAGGTTTAGTTTCTGGGCCTGAACTATTTTTTGTGTGTGGCTGTGTAATTTTAATTTCTATCATATATACAGACTGTCTATTTTACGAGGGCCACACCAAATATCTCGCTTAATATCCATTGTAGAAGAATAAAGTTTTAGAAACAGTTATCCCATTTTTTGTGAGCTATATTTCAGTAAAAAGAAATTTGAAATCCATAGCCTACTTTATGAGATATATTACAAAAACCTGAAAAATAGGAAAACCACAAACGGTTATAGCTTCCTTATTTGAGGAGATACGAAAAAAGTTAAAGGAATGAAAGTTGACGGCAAAGACAATAAGAATAATAACGTGTAACAAAAAAATCGAAAAATGCAGTTGGCTTTGACATACGCTATTGTGCAAAAATGAAAAATACATATCTCAAAGTAGGCCATGACGCCATTAATTCCGTTATTTTTTTCTCATTCCAACGATATAAAACATGTCACAGAAATTTTAACCGATAGTGTCAATATTTAATATTTTACGAATACCACAATTCATATAATTGAATCGTAACAATCAGCTGTGCCATAATAGTAAAAATTCACTTTATAATAATTTTAATTCCGTAATTATTTATTACAATTTAATACAAACCAATAAATACCTCATAAATAAAAATACAAGTACAAAACGAACATCCAAAGAAAAAAACGAAAAACTATGTATAACAGTACTACCTACTACTATATTGAAAAGAAATTGTGTGTATTTATTTTTCTAACTACTAATGCTCAAATTGTGCACCATGCATTCTGACACATAAACGTGCTCTACGAGACACGTCACGCATTACATTTTGGAGCATTTCAGGAGTAATTGCCTCACATGCGTTTCGAATTCTGGTTTTGATGTCCTCAATATTTTCAGGGGCAGTTTGAAATACCTTGTCTTTAATGTAACCCCAGACGAAAAAATCCAAGGCAGTAATATCTGGTGATCGAGCTGGCCATAGAATGGGTCCATAGGTGCCTATCCAGCTATCTGGCATAACTTGATTTAAATAATTTGTACATATTACAGCAGTGTGAGGTGGAGCCCCATCTTGTTGAAAATATGAATAATTTAATCTTTCTGCCACTGTTAATTCATAAAGAAAATCTTGAAATTCGTTTTGCAGGAAATTAAGGTATCTACGAGCGGTTAATTTGCCATCATAAAAATAAGGTCCAATTACTTTAGTCCCTAAAAGACCCAACCAAACATTCGTAGAAAATCTTTCTTGGAAAGCAGTCTCTCTGCACCAATGTGTATTTTCTCGTGTCCACTTATAATGCATATTTCTATTGAAAAATCCATTATTAGAAAAATTTGATTCGTTCGACCAAAGAATTTTGCTACATATCAGCGCGTCATTCCTTTTCTTATTTAATAACCATCTACAAAATCTTACTCTCCTTGGCTTATCTCCCTCATTTAAATGTTGAACTTTCCTCATTTTGTAGCATCGAAATCCGTTTTTTTTCAATATTTTTCTTGCACTGTATTTTTTTATGCGACAGTTTCTCTGAATTTATCTCAAAGAGGTTTCCTCATTTTGGTTAACATAATTCATTACTCTATTCACTTTTCTTACATTATCCGCAACATGCGCTCGCCTTACTACTTTTTTTGAAAATGAACCGTGCGTTTTTAGATTTTGAACTAACTTCCTAAATTTATTAATAACTGTATACATTGTTTTTCACTAATTATGGCACAGCTGATTGTTACGATTCAATTATATGAATTGTGGTATTCGTAAAATATTAAATATTGACACTATCGGTTAAAATTTCTGTGACATGTTTTATATCGTTGGAATGAGAAAAAAATAACGGAATTAATGGCGTCATGGCCTACTTTGAGATATGTATTTTTCATTTCAATAGCGTATGTCAAAGCCAACTGCATTTTTCGATTTTTTTGTTACACGTTATTATTCTTATTGTCTTTGCCGTCAACTTTCATTCCTTTAACTTTTTTCCTATAACCGTTTGTGGTTTTCCTATTTTTCAGGTTTTTGTAATATATCTCATAAAGTAGGCTATGGATTTCAAATTTCTTTTTACTGAAATATAGCTCACAAAAAATGGGATAACTGTTTCTAAAACTTCATTCTTCTACAATGGATATTAAGCGAGATATTTGGTGTGGCCCTCGTAAAATAGACAGTCTGTATATTCAACTTCAGGCTTATTCTATTTTGAGATTTAACCATTATATTTCGACTTACAAATGTTTGAGTGTAATCTTTAAACTGGTATATTTTTATTTGAAATATTCATCGTACAGAAATTCTGATGGCAGCATCGAATTCAGGAGGTCCAAATACATAAAGATTGGTAGGTCTAGTTTCTGGGTCTGAACTTTTTTCTTATGTGTGTGTAGCTGTGATTATAATTAAACGAATAAAAATTATTTTAAAATGTTTTTTCCTCTGCCTCCCCTCTCTTCAATGGCGCTACAGCCCAAATTGAGCCTTTGTCCTTTATCTTCTTCTACCCCTATAGCTTTCAAAATAACCAAATATTGTGAGAAACAATGAGTATTTTATACATTTTATAAAGAAAAGCTTAGGATTTTCCTGCTGTCATTGACTGTAAATTAAATATTTTAAAAATCCATACTGGTGTCTTTAAAAATACAGCATTACCAATATGCTCTATTACTTCCACATCCACGTAGTGGATTGAAAGTATAGTAATCGTAAAAAAAATCATTTTTTTCTCTTGAAATAGGCTTAGAATGTCATGGAACGTAGAGATTTTAAATTTGAGCGAAAAAAAAAGTTCTGTCTGTCTGTTGGTCTGTCCGTTTGTAACTTTTTTGTCCGCATGTTTTCTCCGAAACGGTTTAAGATATTAACTTGAAATTTTGTACACATATATATTTTAACGAGATTTGGAACTGGATTGTTTTTTTAACATATCCGGTGAAGGGTTGGGGGGTAAATAGAGGTAAATAGGGGGAAATAAGTAAAGCAAGCTGGTAAGAGTACAGAAACTTTTGAAAATTTGGTGTATGTACTAGATCCCAAGGCCTCAACATTTTTAATAATATTTTCCATCTCCCTATCACACCCACATTCCATTATTAATATACATATACATCATATTGACATCAGGAACTAGATTATATTTTGGGATTATTCCTTTGAAGGGTTGGGGGGTTAAATTAGGGGTAAATAGAGAAAAATAAATAAATGAAGCTAGTAAAAGTATAGAAATTCGGTGTATGTACTAGACCCAAGGCATCAGACTATTTTATAATATTTTTCAACCCCCCACCATCCCCAATCCATTATTAAAGGGGTTGACAAAACAAAATTGAGTGATTCGCTTGAAATTCGATACACGTATGAATTATAATGACATCTGGCACTAGATTATATTTTGAGATGATTCTGTTGAAGGTTTGGGCATTAAATAGGGGTAAATACGGTAAATAAGTAAAGCAAGCTGGTAAGAGTACAGAAATGTGGGATTTGTTGCATATACTAGAAGCGATGGCCTCAGTTTTTTAAATAATATTTTCCATCCCCCCACCACCTCCAGTCCCTTATTAAAACATATGATAAAATTAAATTCAGATTTTCACTTGACATTTTGTACACGTATGTATTATAACGACATCTGAAACTAGATTATATTTTGACATGATTCCGTTGAAGGAGTGAGGGGAAGTAGAAGTAAATATGGAAAAATAAGTAAAGCAAGCTGGTAAGAGTACAGAAACTTGAGATTTGGTGTATACACTAGAAAACAAGGCATCAGATTTTCAAAAAATTTTTAGCTCCCCACCCCATCATTTCCACTCCACTATTAAAGAGATTGATTACATAAAATTGAGATATTCACTTGAAAGTCAGTACACGTATGTATTGCCATGATATCTGATTGAGATGATTCCATTGAAGGGGTGAGATGTGGTAGGTTGTGAATAGCGCAGAAAGAAAAGCACTAGAAACTTCATTATTTTATTTCCATATCCACGTAGTGGATTGGAAGTAAGTATAGTAATCGCGAAAAAAATTTCAATTCTTTTTTCTTGAAATAGGCTTGAAATGCCTTGAAACGTCGAGGTTTTAAATTGGAGAAGAAAAAAATCTGTCTGTCTGTCGGTATGTAACTTTTTTTGTCCGCACGTTTTCTCCGGAACGGTTTAAGGTATTGACTTGAAATATTGTACACGTATATATTATAACGAGATCTGGAACTGGATTGTCTTTTGAACATATTCGGTGAAGGGTTGGGGGGTAAATGGGGGAAATAAGTAAAGCAAGCTGGTAAGAGTACACAAACTTGAAATTTGTGTATATACTAGAAGCCGAGGCCTAAAATTTTTTTATATTTTACATCCCCCCACTCAATTATTAAAGGAGTCGATAAAATAAAATTGAGATATTTAAGTGAAACTTGGTATACGTATATATTAGAATGATATCTGGAACTAGATTGCATTTTGGTATTATTCCGTTGAAGGGTTGGGGGTTAAATAGGAGCAAATAGGGGAAAATAAGTAAAGTAAGCTGGTAAAAGTACAGAAACTTGAAATTCTGTGTATGTACCAGAAGCCAAGATCTCAGATTTTTTTATATTTTTCACCCTCCCACCACCGCTACTCCATTATTAAAGGGGTTGGTAAAATAAAAATGAGATACTGATTTGAAATTTGGTACACGTATATATTATAACGACATTTGGAACTAGATTACATATTGAAAGGGTTCCGTTGAAGGATTGTTGGTTAAATAGGTTTAAATAGGGGAAAATAAGTAAAGCAAGCTGTTAAGAGTACAGAAATTTGGGATTTGGTGTATATATATATATATAAATATAATCTCATAATATAATATAAACATGTAACTATTAAAAGAGTTGATAAAATTAAATTTAGATTTTCACTTGAAATTTGATACACATATGTATTATAACGACATCTGAAACTAGATTATATTTTGACATAATTCCGTTAAGGAGTGGGGGGGGGGGGAAGTAGAGGTAAATAGGGAAAAATAAATAAAGCAAGCTGGTAATAGTAGAAAAAGTTGAGATTTGGTGTATATACTAGAAATCAAGGCCTCAGATTTCTTTCTAATATTTTTCAACGCTCGACCCCGACCACTTCCACTCTATTATTAAAGGGATTGATAACATAAAATTGAGATATTCACTTGAAAATTAGTACAGGTATGTATAGTAATGACATCTAATTGAGATGATTCCGTTGAAGGGGTGGGAGGTGGTAAGTTGTGAATAGCGCAAAATAAGTACACCAAGTTAGAAACTTCATTTTTAACGTATATGGTAGAAGCCAACGCCTCAATTTTGTCTATGATATCTGCCCCAAATATTAAAATTCTATGACCAATAATTTTCACATACTAGAGTGCAAATATAGTCAAGATGTTTCCTTTCAAGTGACTTGGACGAGAAATCTGGATGTGGAAGTAGTTATTCCTTAGGCAGCGATTTTCTTTTATATTTTTGAAACACTCATTTTAGAGAATATTACTTAAATTAAAGAAAAGCTTCCCGATTTTACTCAAAAAAATTATTTTCATTCCTTACTATGAGACAAACATCAGTCCCAGATAATTTGTTAAAAATAACTTTTTGCACCTGTAAATCAAACTGTAGTATATAGTGTACTCCAGGTTGTTCGATATCTAATGTAGACTTCACCTATTCAAGTTAAAGACATTTATGAGGAAAATGATATTGTCAATGACAATGATATGTAAAAATAATCGGTAAAAATATGTATTTCCACAGAACTTCCCTCTTTATTTATACAGGGCGGTCATTCTAAAAAATTATTAATTACGAAACCACACACGAGAATAGTGATCGGAAGGTATTATTACAAAGAAAACCTGATAACTTTTGGTCAAAAATATATACAGAGTGGTCATCCGATAGCAAAAATTCAATATTAAATAAAAGGTGCCAAATATGGAAGGCTTGCGTAAATACCTTTACAAAGAATGACCGCAAAAAAGGCCTAAAATTCACCTGTTTTTGCATAGTAGATAGCGGGCCGAGGGAGAGAGCAAAATAAATCCTATTAGCTCAAATTAAATTTTGAGAAATTTTTTAAAAGATAAAACAACTCTGTTATTACTAGAGATGCACCGACTAGTGGCCGAATAGTCGGGAAAGCCGACTATTCGGCCAATTTTGTAGTCGGCGACTAGTTGGTGACTAGTCGGTGACTATTAGGCGACTAGTCGGCGAAAAAAATAAAACATACCTTGCTGAATTAAGAGGGCGTTTTTAATAATATTTTAATAAAGTAAAACAACGCATGTGTAAAATGTTGGAACAAAATTTAAAAAAAAAACACTATGTTTCACTACATAGTACATACTACATGATACAAAATAAACAGAAAACATAATCTTGTTACTGATAACAAACGTTTTTATTTTAACAAATGCAAAAACAAAAATTAAACTTAAAACCAACTCAGGAACATAGGAACTTATGCTATTATTCATTTTAAATATTATTTTAATCTGAACAAAATAAGAGGAATCAGATACAGTATATCACATACCACAATATTATATGATTGTTCATATTTGAGTTATTAGCTGCTTTTCCGCGGCCACCGCGAGAAATTAACTATTGACATTGATTACACTTCACTTTATTGCCATTGTCTCCTTCAGTTTCATCAAAGAATAACCAAACACGTGACGTTTTTTTACTTGTTTTCGACATATCTATATCTAATAGTTCTGCAGCTAAAATTCAATCCAATACACACAAAAACTAACTTTAAAACAACCGGCAAACCAAACAATGTTCTAAGTGAAGTGAAGTAAACAACAAAACAGAAAATACGTGTACGTGACTGTTGATAGGTCTAGTCGGCAAGAACCCTAGTCGGCAAGAACCCTAGTCGGTACATCTCTAGTTATTACTCAGATTTTATATTGTATGAATTTTTTACGGATTATATATTATTCTGTAGCGTATTTGGAAGAATTTAGAAAATTGTCCTACAACCCTCCAACACCTTGTAATAATTAAAATACCAACACGTGAAAACGAAAAAATTCATAGGTCCTACCCACATGATACAATCGTCATAGAATTTTCACTAAAAAACTATTTTTTTTATGAAATAGGTTTAGAATGTCATGAAACTTGGAAAATTTAAAATTGAGTAAAAAAATGTTTTTATCATATCATTAGTAAAAATATATTTTAAAATATTTTAAAAATGTTCTCTTATGAAATATATTTAGAATATCATGAAACGTGGAAATTTAAAATTTGAGCAAAAAAATGTTTCCACCATTTATTCTTGGTAAGTATAGTAGAAAAAAAATTTTTGCTTTTGAAATTTTTAGTTTCTGAAATAAGTTTAGAATGTCATGAAACGTGGACATTTCAAATTTGAGCAAAAAATTTTTCCATCATATATTCTATAAGTAAAGTAAAAATATAGTTTAAAAATTTATCTTTGACAAAACTGAGCCAAATTTTGCTTTTTGAATTTTTTTTTTTAAATAAATTTAGAATGTCATGAAACGTGGAAATATAAAATTCGAGCGAAACAAATTTCGTTTTTCTACTGGTAAAAAAATTTTCAAAAAGTTTAAACAAATTTTTTTTCTGAAATAGATTTAGAATGTGTCAAACGTGGAAATCTTAAATCTGAGCAAATTTTTCATTATTTATTCCCTTTAAACGGTCCACCCTGTATATTCTCCAGTGAAAGTTCAACCATTTCTTCGCTGACAGTAGCGTCAGCTACCTACCAAATTTGACTATTATCCGTCAAGTAGTTTTTAGATAATGCACCAACAGACAGATAGACGACAGAAAGACAGACTGACGGAATTGAAAAACCTATATTTTCGTAATCTACGTGATCTGAAACGTGTAAATCGGAAAAAATCTCGGAGGGTGATTTTTTCTCGAATACAATACTTCCTTTCGGTAAGTATGCGAGGGAAGTAAAAATGTCAATAAATATTTTTCTACTAATAAATTTAATTTCTTAACTTCATCTAGTCTGCAAAACATATATGTAGTTTTTACTCCTTTACTAGAAAATCATACATATTTCTGTACTACGATGGGGTCATTATGAATCCGACATTTTCTTTACATAACTTTAAACCTCATATTAATGATCAGTGAGCTCAGAAACATAAGCATAATCAGTCTTAGCGTCTCTAAAAGAAGATCACATTAGCCATGTACTGTAAGCAAAGTATTATAGTATTCAATATTTCAACAATAAATATATTTAATTCCACAGTAGAAATTTAACTGCTTATGTAACTATTTACTTAAGTGTTTGCGAAAGATTTTGTATCATTTGGATAACTGTACATAGCATAGGTAAATATTAGCAAAGTCTATTAGCAAAATACGTTGTTAATTTAACAGTAACTAGCAAACAAAACGAATAATCGTGTTTGACAAGAAATTCACATCATATTATAAAGTTTAAAAGAAAGTAATTCTAATCTGCGAATTAACTTCATGAAGAATTTACCATTATGTACTTTTACTTCCTGAAGTCGAAAGGATAATAATTAAGTAATAAATAATGGGGTCGGGGTCCTCGTAAAATAAATGAACTGTCGTGAAAGAAATTTAATTGTTCCATTAAAGGAGAAGCTCTATTTTTCGTTAACAACACAGCCACATGAAAAAAAAATGTTCTGCACCACGAAGCATTTTATATAGATTTGGTATACTTTTCGACACTGAATCAATGATCCATTGTGATTTTTTTTTTTTTATTTAAGAACATCTCTGAAAGCGATGAAAAATCATAGAAATAATATAATAACTCTTAATGAAGTGTGAAAAAATGATAGATCTATTAAAACTCAAGAGACGCAGGTGAGTATGAGTAACTTGTACAAAGGCCAAATCTTTGTATCTCTTAATGCAAAATATGTGACTCCCAAAGGGTTGAGACCTACTCCTATGGAGAGCTAAAACTACCCCCCACCGACGAAGAACTCTCATAAATTCAAAAACGGGGGAAAACACAGGCTTTTGCATTTTTAGGCAGGGTGGATAAATATGGAGTGAATTCGTTCCAACCATCGACACAGAACTAGTGACTACCCTTAGGGTGGTAAGAGCTACCCAAATGATGCATATACAGTGTGTTTCAAAGTTAAAGGTACATATGTTACCTGTGGACAGAGGACACTTTGGCGGTTCCAAATAATAATAATTATGTTTTATTGATTTTGGCAAAATCTTTCTTTGATCATAACTATTGAACACCCTGTATAATCGGTTCATACTTAGAACATATGTTCCACTTATTTTTCTTGATAGAACTTCATAATAAACCAAAAAGAAATCCAGGTCCGGCTTAATAAAACATTGACAATATATTGTATGTCAAAATCAACAAAAACAAAATTTTGTAGATCTGTTTCGATATTCGAAAAAACAGCGGAAAAAAATGAATAGTGTAGATAAATTAGTTTGTTTGCGCATTTCATTCATCAACCTTATTACTAAAATCGTCGAAACAGTTGGAATTTGAATATTTATTTTGGGGTTTAATTAACAAAAAAAATTAACTTGCACTTAATTAACTTGCACTTACACTTCTAGCCTAGGTAAGTGAACTATTGTAAAATTATTTTGAAAACAATGTAGATTTACGCACATAAATCAAAATACTACTTAATTTTGTGAGTCTACATTTAAAAGCAATATTATTTTTATTGCATGTATGTACAATAACAATAAATACGTGAAAGTAATAAATACGCGAAAAACTGGATGACAGTAAGTTCGATATAATTTACGAACGTTCATTTTTTTATTAAACGTCACACCAAAGGTGGGACAAAGAGGGTGTATTTCTGTTTAATTTGTAGTCAAATAGAATAACATTTAAAGGTAACTTGTTTACTATACACCATGTATTAAGACGATCGATATTATTTTGCAGCTCAAAACAATCGTATCCGTACGTTACATTACAAAAACCGCTGCCTAAGGTATCACTACTTCCACATCCAGATTTTTCATCAAAGTCACTTTAATGGAAACATCTTGACTAGATTTGCCCTCTAGTATGTAAACATTATTGGTCATAGAATTTTAATAATATTTGGGGCAGGTGTTATAAAAAAGTTTGAGGCGTTGGTTTCTACCATATACGTTAAAAATGAAGTTTTTAGTTTGCCCGACTTATTTTCCCCTATTCACAACCTACCACGACCCACCCCTTCAATAGGATAATCTTAATCAGATGTCATTACAATACATCCGTGTACTAACTTTCAAGTAAATATCTCAATTTTATGTTATCAAACCCATTAAGAATGGAGCGGAGATGATGGTGTTTGAAAAATATTAGAAATAAATCTGGGGCCTTGGTTTCTAGTATAAACAAAAAATCCCATATTTATGTACTCTTACCAGCTTGATTTACTTACTTTTCCCTATTTTCTCTTATTCCACCCTCAACCCTTCAACGGAATCATCTTAAAATATAATCTAGTTCCAGACGTCGTTATAATACATACGTGTCCCAAATTTCAAGTGAATATCTCGATTTCATTTTATCAACTCCTTTAATAATGGATTAAGGGTGGTGGGGGTTGAAAAATATTACTAAAAAATATGAGGCCTTGGCTTTTAGGACATACTACACCCAATTTCAAGTTTCTGTACCCTGACCAGCTTGCTTTACTCATTTTTCCCTATTTACCATCAATTACCCCACTCGTTCAACGCAATCATGTCAAAATAATTTAGTACCAGATGTCGTTGGAGTAGGTCTGGTGGGGGTTCAAAAATAATATAAATAATCCGAAATCTTGGCTTCCAGTACATACACCGTATTTCAAGTTTCTGTACTCTTACCAGCTTGCATTACTTATTTTCCCCTATTTAACCCCCAACCCTCCAACGGAATCACCTCAAAATATAATCTAGTTCCAGATGTCGTTATAATATAGACGTGTACCAAATTTCAAATGAATATATCAATTTTATTTTATCAACCCCTTTAATAATTGAGTAGGGGTGGTGGGGGGATTGAAAAATATTATAAAAATTTTTGAGTCTTTAGCTTCTAGTACATACACTGAATTTCAATTTTCTGTACTCATACCAGCTGGCTTTACTTATTTTCCCCTATTTAACCCTATTTAACCCCCAACCCTTCAACGAAAGCTTTTAAAAATATAATCTAGTCCCAGATGCCGTTATGATACATACGTGTACCAAATTTCAAGTGAATATTTCAATTTCATTTTATCAACCCCTTTAATAATGGAGTAGGGGTGGTGGGGGCTGAAAAATAATATTAATAATCTGAGACCATGGCCTCTAGTACATACACCGAATTTCAAGTTTTTGTACTCTTACCAGCTTGCTTTACTTATTATTCCAGACCGACAGAATTTTTTTTTTTTCGCTCAAATTTAAAATCTCGACGTTTCATGACATTCCGAGTGACATTCTAAACCGATTTCAAAAAAAAAAATTTGAAATTTTTTTTACGATTACTATACCTACTTCCAATCCACTACGTGGACGTGGAAGTAATTAACTCATATGTGTGTAAAAACCAGTTTACAAAGAGGATTGTCTACTATATATATTAAACAAATTTAAGGAACTGACTTGAATCTTGAAGTACACCTGATGTAGCTAAATCTTCGATAAAATAACATAGTATGCAATATTTTATTAGTTAGTTAGGATTTGAAAAATGGTTTTTCCTAAAAGCTATAAGATTAAAGTTTGTCAAAGATAATATAATGGTTCAACGTATCGAACCTTAGAGAAATCATCATAAATATCTGTTTTTGCATCCCTATAAACAAAATCAGACTTAAACTTCGCAATATTAACTAAATTGATAACTGTCGAACCACATTTGAAGAATCTGTGTTGAGTTATTGATATTTATTGCTTTGCGTGATTGCAAGGTTTAAAAGCTTTAGTAAAATTGTTTCATGGTTTTGGTTATGAAATAGCTGTAGTAGAGGCTCTCATAGCCATCCATCGGGCACAAATAATGTATCTTATAAAGGATACAAAATTTAACTGTAAGATTTGGAAGCGTGAAATAACAGATAATGGCATTATACAACTAAGAAAATTACTTACTGAAATTGATTGGACTATTTTTGAAAGTCCATCAATTAATTCTACTTTTCTTGCTGAATTTTTAACACAAACTTATCCGGACCTAATAGTAAAACATTTTCGGTTGAGATCCTATAAGAGTAATAATAATAAACCACCGGTCGCGGGTCGGATGGTTTAATGAAGACCTAAGAAAAATGAGGAACACATTGTCCTCTCTTAAAATTGCCTGTGACTGCTCAAAAAATCCGGGTCCTATTACATCATATAACATGCTTAAGAAACAATATAAACAGAAAATTTTGTCTACTACGAAAAGTCAATATGATGAATTTATTGCACAATCTGATAAGGTTCGTGACATTTGGCGTTTCGTTAATTTTGAAAAAAATAAACCAAAATCTAATCCAGTTGAGCATGGAATTGAAGCCATCGACTTTAATGATTTTTGTTTAGTAATATAGCCGAAAAAATTATTACTACTTTATCCAGTAATACTTCTCAAAGCAAAGAAGTTGACTATATAGACGATGTGACTACTTCGAGTATAACATTTTTTATTCATCCCATTACAGAGAGCGAAGTCATTGAAGCTCTAGAAAAATTGAAAAACTCGTGCTGTACAGACATCCATGACATAGATAGCAAAATTATCAAAGCAACTGCAGATATAATTATTCATCCTTTAACAACATTATTTAATGCTTGTGTAAGTGAAGCAAATTATCCTGATGCCTTTAAAATTGCCAAAGTGATGCCGGTTTTTAAAAATGGGGACATTTCGATAATAGAAAACTACCGCCCCATATCCATCATCCCCATTATCTCCAAGATTTTTAAAATAATAAAAATGCGGCTTGTGCATTTTTTCGAATCTAATAACGCACTAAACTGTTGCCAGTTTGGATTCAGAAGTAAATGTAGCACATCCCAAGCAGTTTTCAAGTTAGTCGGCGATAGTCAGTGGTCTTGAGAGTGGCGAACTAGTATCAATTACATCATGTGACCTTTCAAGGGCCTTTGACTGTGTTTCGCACGATATTTTGTTTAACAAGTTATACTGTTATGGAGTTAGGGGTTTATTTCAAACATTCCTCAGATCATATTTATCGAATAGAAAACAAACCGTATGTATAAAAAAATATTTTTCCGATTGCAGGTCAGTCAAACACAGAGTACCCCAAGGTTCAGTTTTTGGTCCCCTGTTGTTTATTATATATGTCAATGACTTATTCCATAACATGTTGCCTAATACCTGTGTTGCATTTACTGATGATACAACCATAATATATTGAAGTCCAGACATGAATGATCTCATGCTAAAAAGTGCCGACACTGTTTCACTAGTCAAACAATGATTTACATCTAACAATTTGAAACTCAATGAAGAAAAGACTGAAAACTTAGTCTTTTCTATCAGTCATAATATAACTAAGGGAAATAGAGCAAAACTGCTGGGTGTCACTATTGCGACAGACTAAATTGGTCGTACCACGTCGCACAACTAAGTCAGAAACTATCGAGATCGGTATTTGTTTTACGTAATAACAAGAACGTTATCAATGGAGACTCTAAAAATGAGCTGTATTGCGCTATTCCATTCACACATTAGTTATGGTACATTGCTGTGGGGTAATTCTTCTTACGCAGATAAAATGTTCCAGCTACGAAAACGAGCAGTCAGAATAGTGGCCAGTGCTGGCTTCAAAGACCACTGCAAGCCTATTTTCAAAAATCCGCCTCTTCCGTCTTTATATATTTATGTCACGTTATTAGAAATTTATAAAAATAAGATTCAATTTGCAACAAATGCTGAAGTTCATACGTATGATACTAGAAACAGAAATGATTTTCGAACACCACGCTTTCGACTTTCGAAAACAACAAAAACTTGTTTGAATTTTAAATTGTTCAATAATCTACCGAATTATTTAAAATTATTGCCTAATCCAAATACATTTAAGGGGATAATCAAAAAGCATTTGCTTATACATTGTTTTTATTCAGTTGAGGAATATATGCAAACCCCCTTTGAAATTATATCCCCTATCAAGTAATTAAATATTTGTTATATAATTATATACTGAGAAATGCTTACCGTCATCACAATTTTATAAATTGACAATTGTTTGAGTTTTTACAAATTGTTTGTAAATTGTTCTTGTAGTTACTTACTTTTGTACGTGTCTTTTCATATCGAATGCATGCCTTCGCAGTATGCATTCGATAACTCTTTAGAGTTATACTTATTATATTGTTTTTCTTTGACTTGCCAAAAATGTTAAATTATGTAATTTGGTTAAATAAAATATCTATCTATTATTACTATAGTTTCGGGACTAGATCGTTCTTAAACACTATTATTATTATATAATGTATACATATATGCGAAAAATAAGTGATTTACATTGTTATTGAAATATGGCTGAATCAATTAATTACAATGGTATTAATTTAACATTTTTTCATAATAAATACACAATCACCTTTGTTGTAAAACATCGACCAGTAGCTAATGAATAAATACAATAGGTGAGTAAATATATAGTCATTGTTGTGTGCATTTATGAAATATTAATAGCCGAGCTCAAAGGCGAACTGCATTACAGAAATCATCAATAAACAAATAAATATTGTATTAAAACGGTTGGGTCACGAGAGCGTTTCATTAATGCGGTGCCATTCAATTAAATCTAATATAAATTTTCATTACTTGTGTAGATGTGAATACGGTAGGAATTATACTTGCAAATTAGGCTTATTTATACAATTTGGAACTTGTGATTACAAAAGAGGATGTAATATATTTGAAATAGTTGTTGCTTATGTTGGTCTCATTTTTGAGATTCTTTTCATATATACCTATGTGTTACAACTATTGTTTTCACTACAGAGTAAGTCACACATTTCTAAAATACCTGAATAGCTGGTATACAGGAGAATTTCTAATTATGTCGAAAATATTAACAATCTCGTAGTATGAGTTTAGGTCGAACAAATCTATTGAGAAGGCTTTGTCATCTGTTGCAGTATGTTTCATAATGCCTGGATGAGGTTTACGTTGTTTTACTGTTATTCCGTTTTTCCAAATCATTTGATACTGAACATATTTGACGTGGAGCTCCTCAGGGTTCAGTGCTAGGCCTATTATTTTTCTTGTTTTATGTAAATGATTCATCCAGCTACATAGAATACTGCCGTGACATTGTTTGTGGACTACACAACAAGTACCCGAGGAGCCTAACAATATTATAAATAATGATAAGTAAAATTATTAAGTCTAGTAGGCTTATCAAAGCAACAAATTGGTTTTAAATAATAATAAGAAAACACTTAATTACTTCCACATCCACGTAGTGGATTGGAAGTATACCTAGCAATCGTAAATAAAAACATTTTTTTTTGTTGAACGTTGAAAGTTTAGAATATCATGAAACGACGAGATTTTAAATTTGTCTGTCTGTCAGTCGACTGTAAATTTTTGTCCGCACGTTTTCTCTGAAACGGTTCAAGATATTGACTTGAAATTTTTTACACGTATGTATTATAACGAGATGTGGAACTGGATTGTGTTTTGAACACATCCGGTGAAGGGTTGGGGGGTCAATATGGGAAAATGAGTAAGACAAGCTGGTAAGAATACAGAAACTTGAGATTCGGTGTATATACCATAAGCCAAGGCCTTGATAAAATGAAATTTAGATATTCACTTGAAATGTGGTACACGTACATAGATATTATAACGACATCTGAAACTAGATTATATTTTAAAATTATCAGTTGAAGGGTTGGGGGTTAAATAGGGGAAAATAAATAAAGCAAGCTGGTAAGAGTACAGAAACTTGGGATTTAGTGTATAAATACAATTATATGCAAATGTAACTTCCTGGAACTGTAAAAGCTCTATAACAATAGAAACAAATAAAAATATATTACCAGAATATACTAGTAATTATTTAAACTTATAAAAATACTTATCAAAGATAAGTTTAAAACATATATCTTTCTTATAACAAATATAAGAAAGAAAATATGCCCATTATGAACAGTACAACTTACTGTTATCATAACGTTATTTTTAATTTTAATTATCCTACTCAATGAAACCCAAAGATAATCAAAACAAAAGCACTTACCGATATAGCAGTAACACAAAACTTTAGAACATCCACAGACACGTGTTTCGACATTAATGTCTCTTCGGTGCGGCTTTTTCTAAAGTTAACAATCAACTGAAATATGTAAGCAAATACTCGTGTTATAACTATCAATGGATTACCAAAACAGGACAATAAAAATTAAAATTAGATTATAGGAAATTCCCCGTAAAGGGATAATTATCAATATAATTATATGCAAATGCAACTTCCTGGAACTGTGAAAGCTCTATAACAATAGAAACAAATGAAAATGTATTACCAGAAAATACTAGTAATTATTCAAACTTTTACAAAATACTTATCGCAGATAAGTTTAAAACATGTGTCTTTCTTATAACAATTAGAAGAAAGAAAATATGCCCATTATGAACAGTACTTACAACTGTTATCATAATGTTATTTTTAATTTAAATTATCCTGCTCAATGAAACCCAAAGATAATTTTTATTGTCCTGTTTTGGTAATCCATTGATAGTTATAACACGAATATTTGCTTACATATTTCAGTTGATTGTGAACTTTAGAAAAGCCGCACCGAAGAGACATAGATGTCGAAACACGTGTCTGTGGATGTTCTAAAGTTTTGTGTTACTGCAATATCGGCAAGTGCTTTTGTTTTGATTATCTTTGGGATTCATTGAGCAGGATAAATTAAATTAAAAATAACATTATGATAACAGTTGTACTGTTCATAATGGGCATATTTTCTTTCTTATAATTGTTATAAGAAAGACATATGTTTTAAACTTATCTGTGATAAGTATTTTGTAAAAGTTTGAATAATTACTAGTATTTTCTGGTAATATATTTTCATTTGTTTCTATTTAGTGTATATACTAGAAGCCAAGTCTTCAGATTTTTTATATGTTTCAACTCCCCCACCACCCCCACTCCATTATTAAAGGAGTTGATATAACAAAATTGAGATATTCACTTGAAATTTAGTACATGTATGTATGATAACAACATTTGTAATTAGATTATGTTTTGTGATGATTCCGGTGAAGAGTTCGGGGGTAAGTGTAAATAGGGGAAAATAAGTAAAGCAAGCTGGTAAGAGTACAGAAACTTGTATTTGGTGTAAATACTAGAAGCCAAAGTCTCATTTTTTTTATAACATTTTTCAATCCGTCCGCCACCCCCATTCCATTATGAAAGAGGTTGGTAAAATTGAATTGAGACATTCACGTAAAATTTGGTACACTTATGTATTGTAACTGCATCTGGAACTAGATCATATTTTGAGATGATTCCATTGAAGAGGTGGGGGGGTAAGTAGAGGTAAATAGGGGAAGATGAGCAAAGTAAGCTGGTACGAGTACAGAAACTTGAGATTTTGTGTATACACTAGCAGCCAGGGTCTCAGATTTATTTATAATATTTTCCAACCTCCCACCACCTCCACTCCATTATTAAAGGGGCTGCTAAAATAAAATTGAGATATTCACTTGAAATTTGGTATACGTATTATAATGACAACAGATTGAGATGATTCCGTTAGAGGGGTGGGTAGGGGGTTATGTAAACTGGGGAAAATGAGTAGAGCAAGCTAATAAGTTTCCAGAAACTTCATTTTTGGCGTACATGCTAAGAACCAACGCCTTAAATTTACTTATGATATATGCCTAAAGTATCATTAAAATTCTATGTTGAATTATTTCCACATACTAGAGTGCAATTATAGTCAAGATGTTTTCCTTTAAAGATGCTTGGATAGAGAATCTGAACGTGGAAGTAGTGATTCCTTAGGCAGCGGTTTTCTTTTTATTAATTTTCGGTATGAATACCAATGATTACACGAATCTTCCCAGAAAATAAAAATCTGAGATTTTAAGCTCACTTGCGAGAATACTGTATAACTGTAAATGCATTTCCAGACACACAGGACTTTTTTTCAAATAGAAATTTAAGAACTACATTTTTTTAAATAGTCTCCATTTTGTTATCTTTACATGTTCTTGAGTTAAAACTAAGAAAGAGTTTTGGAGCACCTTCCCCATCGCGAGCACCGTCTCCATTATTCGCAAAATGTTTTATTCCCTAAATTATCAAAAATGTCCCTTAACTTTCGTTATATGACTGACATGTTTTAATTTCAGTGGCACAAATTGGCGACAGAGATGAAAATATCCAAAGGCAAAGTCAACTCTAGCAGAAGAAACTTATAAAATAAGCTAATCAAGTTGGAAGCTTTATAGTAGCCACGACTGTACTCTCTAGAACATAGCGAGTAATAATTTACTTTTATCTGTAAGACATTTAAAGATGCTGATGCCGCTCGCGTTACCAATTGCAGGATAAAAACTAAACTCGTAAAATACATCACGGAGCATTATCGTCCATCTCTGTTAAAAGCGAAACGCCGCGCCGCCGTGTACTTCGGACCATTTCAGACGCACCCTAGTTTTCAGCGCCATAGCAATAAACAAAAGAGAAACGGATTACAACGCAGTTAACTCGGATCAGTATTAGAGTCGTTTATCCGAATCGCCGGGGAGATGTAAAAACTACTTCATCGGAGCACCGATGGAAAATAAACTGGTGATGAGACCTTCTGTTCGAGGGGAAACTGTTGCAAATTGCTAATTGCCTGCAATTAACTTAATGGACTGCTTGAAGTTACTCTCAAGGTCAAGTAATACGGCTACTAGTTACCCCAGTTTTATCCATTTAAATTATAAACTTCGTCAGTTTTACAGACGATTAAAATTAATAAAATTTAAATGGTTCATTTGTACTGTAATCGATATAAATGTTTGTTAATGGCAGTAATTTTTTAAGTACAGAAAATTATCCGGATGTTGAGCTATTTAGCAGCCTTCTAATTCTTATATAAAGGATGTTGAGCTTCAGTGTTGATATATCGCTTACCTGCAGACATGCTTTTATGTTTAAAGGAGAATGTTAGAAAGTGGCTAATTTTTGTATAATCGGGACAACAAAAAATTAACACGGCTTTTAATTGCATTTTTCCCGTAGAATGTGAAGATGTATTCGGTCTTGCGAAAATATGACGGGAAAATATGGAAAAGTTAAAAAAATACTTGAAAATTCCCAAAAGTCCGGCCTGAGATATTCGAGTTAAACTTTTAAAATCCATTATATTTTACTTTAAATTATGGTCGTGACTTTTAGTATTTTTCTCATAGAATATGATCTTGATCTACTAATCTACTTCGCTTTGTCGAAAAAATCAGGAAAATGCAAAAAAATTAAGATAATGCCCAAAAATTTATAAATTCGAGTCTGTAATACTCAAAAATTTAAACTTTTTAAGATGAGCTTATTATGCGAGATTCAGGTGGTTTCTTGTTAGTCCATTGAAATGTTACATTGACTTTGCATTTTGAGTAGAACAAGATTTTCTTCTTTTGAAGTTTAGAGGGCGTCAGTGTGAGCATGAAACTCGATTTTCGGGGTTGATCAGTGCCGGATTTCCCATTAGGCAATGTAGGCAGCTGCTTAGAGCGGCAAATTTTTTAGGGCGGCATGCCGCCAAAAGATGTTATAGAATAATGACAAAATTATTATTATTATCCATTTTATGATTTATAATGAAAAATACACACATACATAGGCCCGATATAAGGAGGGGGGGGGGTGTTTCCCCCGGGCGCGGCGGTTTTTGAGGGGGCCCGGGTTTCGCCCAAGGAGGTTAGTATTTGCATTAGGTAAAACGAGAGAGGTATACCAACTTGTAAAAAATTAGTGCGATGCAAATAATAACGAGTTTCGAATGACTTGTATTGCTTATAATAAGCGAAACGGAACAGACCCACCTATATTAATCGAAAATTTATTCCCGCTTCAATCAGTTCAAATTCACATATTTCCGAAAATTGTACATAATTCGGTACGAAATCAAATATCACCCAGTATTCACATAAAAATATTTTACGTGTATTCTTGCAGTGAAGATGTAAAGTTTCAAATCATTCGAATGCATACCGTTTTAAAAAATCTCTAAAAACGTACATCTCGGGCGAAGTTAAGGTAGTTTGCAGCGATAAAGACACTTCAGATTATATGGTCAACATAAACATTCGACGATAGAGTCAGGTACAATTCAAACTGACGTGTGTCATGGCCGCTAAAACGTCTGAACTAAGATTTTATTTAAAGCATAAGAAATACCAGTAGTTCTCAAACAGTTCTCAGCAATGATATCGCTAAATAATTTTAAAAATATATAAAATGTTAAGATTATTAATTTAGTAACTTCATAATTTTAGTGGAATTCTGATTATACAGTGTCCATAAAGTTGGCTACATATGGGAAAAAATTGTATTTTTTACATTTCTAAAAAACTCTATTGGGGGTTTGTTTATGCATGACACATGACACATGTCATGCGATCACCGGTTTGGCAGGACTGTAAAAAATAGTTGACGGTGGTACCGAAAAATGGGTCAAATTGTTAAGATATCGAAAAATTTGATGAAGAAAAAGTGCATATAGAATACAAGGACTCCGTATAGTCGCGTCATTTTAGCATGAAAAATCTGAAAACCTCAAAAAAAGGTACAGGGTCAATTGACTTAATTCTTGTTGCAAAGAGTTCAGAAAGGCATTTAAAAAAACAGGACCTTTTATTTTTTGGCGGAAATGTTTTGGTTTCATTTCTTTTCCGATAATTGGCCAATTTAATTAAATTAATTGAAAAATTTGTTATCATACACAATATGCCATATAATTAAATGAAAATGGTTACTCGGGGGTTTCTGGGGTCGCTAATCACCAATCTGAAGTCCAATTTGGGAAATTCAAAATGGCGGACCGGAAATCGGGCCATCTTCCAGAAGAAGAATGAGAATGGATATCTTGGCCTTGAAAATCTGTACTCGGGAGTTTTCGGGGTCTCTGATTACGAATGTGAAGCCTGATTTGGTAAATTCAAAATGGCGGACCGGAAGTAGAGTCAATTTATCAGGAAAAACTCATATTTTTTCGTTCTTGGGCTGAAAATGACTACTCAGAGGTTTTTAAGGTCGCTGATTACGGATCACAGGTCCAATTTACGAAATTCAAAATGGCGGACACAGGAGGAACAGTCAATCTCTTCGGAAAACCTCGTATTATTTATTTTTTCGGGCTGAAAGTATGAAAAATAAAAAAGTATTTCCTGAAAAATATACTACTTCCGGTCCGCCATTTTGAATTCTCCCTAACTGGACATCAGATTCGTTATCAGCGATAACGAGAATCTCCGAGTCCCCCCCCCCCCACGTTCAGCCCACAAAAGAAAATAATACGAGTTTTCAGGAGAAATAGAGTGTTATTCCGGTCCGACATTTTGTATTTCGTGAATTAGGCCTTTGATTCATTATCAGAGACCTCAGAAACCCCCGAGTACTCATTTTCAGTCCAAAAGCGAAAAAGATACGAGTTTTTCTTGATAAATGAACTCTACTTCCGGTCCGCCATTTTGAATTTACCAAGTCAGACCTCAGATTCGTAATCGATCAGCAACCTCGAAAACCTCCTAGCACAGATTTTCAAGGCCAAGATATCCATTGTCATTTCTTATGGAAAATGGCCCGATTTCCGGTCCGCCATTTTGAATTCCCCAAATCGGATTTCAGATTGGTGATCAGCGACTTCAAAAACCCCAGAGTAACCATTTTCGTCTAATTCTATGGCATATTGTGTATGATAACAAATTTTTCAATTAATTAAATTAAATTGGCCATTAATATTGTCCAATTATTGGTTCAAAATTTAAACCAAATATTTCCGCTAAAAAATAAAATCTATTTTGAAGCGGATATGAGGAAAATAAAAAAGTGCAAATTTTACCCCTACCATTAATTACTATATGAAAAATCATAAACTCTTGTGTCTATTTCACAAATATTTGACTAGTTTCGACAAAAACTGTATGTATTTTAATTGAATAAAGGTATTTGCATGTAAAAAAAGAAACGAACCCCCAATATAGTATTTTTTAGAAATCTCAATAATACAAATTTTTCCGATATGTAGCCAACTTTACGACGGACACTGTAGGTATATAGGTTCGGGCACAAATGAAACTGATAACAAAAATGAATTGCCCAATTCAGTCAATAACAATGAGTAATCAGAAAAAGAAATCAAAGACTAATATTGCTACAGTCCAGCAAGAGACACGGGAAGGTTTGGGCATTTCTTGCCAGGAAAGGATAGGATCGTAGTATTAGTAGGGGAAACGATGTCAGTAAAAATAAAATATTTCACAAAATCTGAAATCTCTATGAGAATAACGAAAATAAATTATTTTTCTTTTAGCGGTAATAAATAAAAATTCTAGTTGACAAAATAAAAAAAGACACGTTTTTGGGGAAAATATAGTTTCAACAAAACTCGAGGCGCAGTTTAATAAAATAAAAATTATAGAACGAAAATTATTAACTTTTAATAGAGCTTAAATAAAAAAAAAGTAGACTAGCGTGGGGATCGATCCCGCGCCAACCCCATTTATATTTATTGCATCGAGCATCTTACCGATTGGGCTAGGCTAGCTACTTTGTTCTGCTTTAAGATGTGTAATATGTACGTAATAGAAAATTATAAGACTTAATTATTTGGTATTGTTCGTTTAACGGATGAATATCCACTATTTACCACTAAAAATAACTTAAATATTTCATATAAAGACGTTTTTCATATTTAGAGTGGTGTTAGTTCACGGAAATAAATAATATTCGTCGTCAAATCACACAGTTTGAGAATCGCTGAGCTTATGACTGTGTTTCTCACTCCTCAGTGTGCATTTCATATTTCCGTCTCAAAAGAAGTGGGAAAGAATCTTGGTAGACATACATTGACAATGTCTTTAGGCTATGGCTTTAAGTTTGTGTGCAAGAGATAGTGAAAACGTATGTGCAATATTAATTCATACAACGGTCTTTTTAAATTTTACCCGACTATAACATAAACACAGGTGTGTGTTTTTCTCGTGGGATCGCAGTCAAAGAGAGAGATGGGGGGATACAACGTCACAGATTTTCGGGCATTTCTCAAGTATAAAAACTCGAGATAATTTTCAAACGGGATCAATCTTATTATCATTTTTGATTGAATAAGAACTACGTTGCTCGGCTTTGTTCTTTGAGCTCAGTTCATTAATTGACCAGTCTGCTGTTTCATCAAATTCATACTAAGTCGCTGACTAGTATTCGCTCTCAGTTAATTAAATTAATACTATGAAGTAGTTTCTTCCGGGTTTTGCCGCGGTCGTCGAACTTGACTTGACGTTTCGCTGATCATGCTGTCAGCTTCTTCAGAAGGGTTCCAAAGACTGAAGTTGTTGAGTTCTGCTCCTCGTTATATACCTGGGCGCTGCTACGCTTGGTTGCACATTCGTCATGCTCCGTTGATCGTGACCGATTACATTACTGGTACTTGGCAAAGCTAGTCTCCATGTATTGCTTAGTCGATACCCATCTTCTCTGTTGAAGTTGTTCTTATTTTTCATAATTTCCAGTGATTCCCTAATAATTCTTGGGTAATAACGTGCACTTCTGTCCAATATTCTAACGTTCTCGTATTTGATCTTATGGTTCTCATTATGATGAACATGTTCTGCTACAGCCGACTTATCTGTGTATCCGAGTCTAGTATATCTCTGATGTTCCTTGATTCTGCACTGGATACTTCGCCCTGTTTGTCCGATGTAACTTTTTCCGCATATACAGTCCAACTGGTAAACACCTTTCGTCAACAGTTTAGGGATGGGGTCCTTGTTTGAGGGAAGCAACTGTTGTATTTTCTTCACTGTTCGAAAACGTACACCTATTTTCTTTTTTGATAGAATTCTTCTTAGCCTATCTGTGACTCCGGCGACGAATGGTAAGCACGCATATGTTGTAGGTTGTTCCTTTTCTTCAGTTATTGTTCTTATCTGTCTATTAATAATTCGTTGCATATCTCTTTGTTTGTAACCATTCTTTTCTAGTGCTTGTTGGACGTTTTTAAGTTCCTCGGGTTTGCTCTTTTCGTCACATATTGTTGCAGCTCTGTGGAACAAAGTTCTTATCAGCGACCTCTTTTGTTGTGGATGGTGGTGTGATGTAGCATGCAGGTAACGATCAGTATGCGTTTTCTTCCTATAAACTCCATGGGCCAGTTTACCATTGTGTGAACGGTTCACCAATACATCTAAGAAAGGCAAACCTCCCTCTTGTTCGGTCTCCATCGTAAACTTGATGTTTGGATGACGATTGTTTAAATGATCGAAGAAGATAGCTAACGACGATTCTCCATGGGGCCATATAATGAAAGTGTCGTCTACATAGCGTAACCAACATTTCGGTTTCTTCTCGCTGCAGCGTATAGCTTCTTCTTCAAATTCTTCCATGAATATGTTGGCGATGACTGGTGAAAGTGGTGATCCCATAGCTGCTCCATACTTCTGCTCGTAGAAATCGCCATCCCATAGAAAATATGTCGCCGATAGGCACACGCGGACCAGATCCGGGATGTCTTCTCTTAGTCCTTTGGGTATAAGTTTACGCCGTATCAGGTCAACTGTTTCATCAATCGGTACGTTCGTGAACAAAGATTCTACGTCGAAGCTAACCATGATGTCTTCATTCGTTACTTCTAAACCCTCTAGAATTCCCACGAAGTGTCCCGAGTTCTTCACGTAGCTACTTGTCTTGCCTACATAGGGTTGCAGTATATTAGCGACATATCTAGCCAATTCATAGGTTGGTGATCCACATGTGCTGACAATAGGTCTCAAAGGATTTCCAGGTTTGTGAATTTTCGGTAGTCCGTACAATCGTGGTGGAATGGATTCACTCGGAAGTAGGCGACGATGTTCTTCTACTGGGATCAACGATTTCGTAATAGCTGCTCTCGTTTGCCTTTCGATTCTTGGGGTAGGATCCTTCTTAAGCTTTGTATAGTATTCTGGAGCCAATAAAGAGCTCAATTTATCTTGATATTCTTCCTTCCTCATCACAACTGTTGCGTTACCTTTGTCTGCTTTTAACACGATGATGTCTTGACTGTTACGAATCTCCCCAAGTGCCTTCTCCTCCTCTCTCGTGATGTTCCTCCTGGGTGGTTTAGATTTCCTCAGTATACGTGCCGTCTCATGTCTTACTTCCTCTGCTTCCTCAACTGCCAATCCTCTAATGGCATTTTCCACTTCGGCGATAATATCTTCTTTGGGTACTATATTAGGTGCTACAGCAAAGTTCATTCCTTTCGCTAACACAGATGTCCATTCCTCTGGTAGTGGATGGTCTGTTAGATTCACTACGGTTTTCTTGACGTCCAGTTCTGGTTTATTGGGCGTTATTCTCTTTTCTTGTAGTTTCTCAAACTTCTTGGTCTGCTTCTTCGTTGTCCTTTCTTGTTGAAGTTCTGCTTGGTCGTAGGTAATACGGTCGACTAACCTCCACAGATCCTCGTTTAGTGTGGCCGACAACTCCAGGTGTAAATTGTATAATTCTAAGGACACTGTGTGTAGTTGATGATATGTGTACCTCACTCTCTCTCTGGTCAACGCTTGTTCTGTTCTGCCGATTATCCTTAGGGCGGCGGGTGTTTGTAGATGGTGTCTAATCTTGATGAAAGTCGGTGTAACCTCCTTGTCTCTGCAGCGTCGTAGGAATGCTAACGATGATAGTAGTCTGCTCCTCTTCTTCCTCAACTTCTCCAATCTCCTGGTTTTTAGGTAGATATCCTCCCCGTAGAGGTGTCCAATAGTGCAATGCAGGTTTTCACGGCCGTTGTCCAATGAAGTAGTTTCTTCCGGGTTTTGCCGCGGTCGTCGAACTTGACTTGACGTTTCGCTGATCATGCTGTCAGCTTCTTCAGAAGGGTTCCAAAGACTGAAGTTGTTGAGTTCTGCTCCTCGTTATATACCTGGGCGCTGCTACGCTTGGTTGCACATTCGTCATGCTCCGTTGATCGTGACCGATTACATTACTGGTACTTGGCAAAGCTAGTCTCCATGTATTGCTTAGTCGATACCCATCTTCTCTGTTGAAGTTGTTCTTATTTTTCATAATTTCCAGTGATTCCCTAATAATTCTTGGGTAATAACGTGCACTTCTGTCCAATATTCTAACGTTCTCGTATTTGATCTTATGGTTCTCATTATGATGAACATGTTCTGCTACAGCCGACTTATCTGTGTATCCGAGTCTAGTATATCTCTGATGTTCCTTGATTCTGCACTGGATACTTCGCCCTGTTTGTCCGATGTAACTTTTTCCGCATATACAGTCCAACTGGTAAACACCTTTCGTCAACAGTTTAGGGATGGGGTCCTTGTTTGAGGGAAGCAACTGTTGTATTTTCTTCACTGTTCGAAAACGTACACCTATTTTCTTTTTTGATAGAATTCTTCTTAGCCTATCTGTGACTCCGGCGACGAATGGTAAGCACGCATATGTTGTAGGTTGTTCCTTTTCTTCAGTTATTGTTCTTATCTGTCTATTAATAATTCGTTGCATATCTCTTTGTTTGTAACCATTCTTTTCTAGTGCTTGTTGGACGTTTTTAAGTTCCTCGGGTTTGCTCTTTTCGTCACATATTGTTGCAGCTCTGTGGAACAAAGTTCTTATCAGCGACCTCTTTTGTTGTGGATGGTGGTGTGATGTAGCATGCAGGTAACGATCAGTATGCGTTTTCTTCCTATAAACTCCATGGGCCAGTTTACCATTGTGTGAACGGTTCACCAATACATCTAAGAAAGGCAAACCTCCCTCTTGTTCGGTCTCCATCGTAAACTTGATGTTTGGATGACGATTGTTTAAATGATCGAAGAAGATAGCTAACGACGATTCTCCATGGGGCCATATAATGAAAGTGTCGTCTACATAGCGTAACCAACATTTCGGTTTCTTCTCGCTGCAGCGTATAGCTTCTTCTTCAAATTCTTCCATGAATATGTTGGCGATGACTGGTGAAAGTGGTGATCCCATAGCTGCTCCATACTTCTGCTCGTAGAAATCGCCATCCCATAGAAAATATGTCGCCGATAGGCACACGCGGACCAGATCCGGGATGTCTTCTCTTAGTCCTTTGGGTATAAGTTTACGCCGTATCAGGTCAACTGTTTCATCAATCGGTACGTTCGTGAACAAAGATTCTACGTCGAAGCTAACCATGATGTCTTCATTCGTTACTTCTAAACCCTCTAGAATTCCCACGAAGTGTCCCGAGTTCTTCACGTAGCTACTTGTCTTGCCTACATAGGGTTGCAGTATATTAGCGACATATCTAGCCAATTCATAGGTTGGTGATCCACATGTGCTGACAATAGGTCTCAAAGGATTTCCAGGTTTGTGAATTTTCGGTAGTCCGTACAATCGTGGTGGAATGGATTCACTCGGAAGTAGGCGACGATGTTCTTCTACTGGGATCAACGATTTCGTAATAGCTGCTCTCGTTTGCCTTTCGATTCTTGGGGTAGGATCCTTCTTAAGCTTTGTATAGTATTCTGGAGCCAATAAAGAGCTCAATTTATCTTGATATTCTTCCTTCCTCATCACAACTGTTGCGTTACCTTTGTCTGCTTTTAACACGATGATGTCTTGACTGTTACGAATCTCCCCAAGTGCCTTCTCCTCCTCTCTCGTGATGTTCCTCCTGGGTGGTTTAGATTTCCTCAGTATACGTGCCGTCTCATGTCTTACTTCCTCTGCTTCCTCAACTGCCAATCCTCTAATGGCATTTTCCACTTCGGCGATAATATCTTCTTTGGGTACTTTATTAGGTGCTACAGCAAAGTTCATTCCTTTCGCTAACACAGATGTCCATTCCTCTGGTAGTGTACTTGGCAAAGCTAGTCTCCATGTATTGCTTAGTCGATACCCATCTTCTCTGTTGAAGTTGTTCTTATTTTTCATAATTTCCAGTGATTCCCTAATAATTCTTGGGTAATAACGTGCACTTCTGTCCAATATTCTAACGTTCTCGTATTTGATCTTATGGTTCTCATTAAGATCAAATACGAGAACGTTAGAATATTGGACAGAAGTGCACGTTATTACCCAAGAATTATTAGGGAATCACTGGAAATTATGAAAAATAAGAACAACTTCAACAGAGAAGATGGGTATCGACTAAGCAATACATGGAGACTAGCTTTGCCAAGTACCAGTAATGTAATCGGTCACGATCAACGGAGCATGACGAATGTGCAACCAAGCGTAGCAGCGCCCAGGTATATAACGAGGAGCAGAACTCAACAACTTCAGTCTTTGGACCCCTTCTGAAGAAGCTGACAGCATGATCAGCGAAACGTCAAGTCAAGTTCGACGACCGCGGCAAAACCCGGAAGAAACTACTTCATTGGACAACGGCCGTGAAAACCTGCATTGCACTATTGGACACCTCTACGGGGAGGATATCTACCTAAAAACCAGGAGATTGGAGAAGTTGAGGAAGAAGAGGAGCAGACTACTATCATCGTTAGCATTCCTACGACGCTGCAGAGACAAGGAGGTTACACCGACTTTCATCAAGATTAGACACCATCTACAAACACCCGCCGCCCTAAGGATAATCGGCAGAACAGAACAAGCGTTGACCAGAGAGAGAGTGAGGTACACATATCATCAACTACACACAGTGTCCTTAGAATTATACAATTTACACCTGGAGTTGTCGGCCACACTAAACGAGGATCTGTGGAGGTTAGTCGACCGTATTACCTACGACCAAGCAGAACTTCAACAAGAAAGGACAACGAAGAAGCAGACCAAGAAGTTTGAGAAACTACAAGAAAAGAGAATAACGCCCAATAAACCAGAACTGGACGTCAAGAAAACCGTAGTGAATCTAACAGACCATCCACTACCAGAGGAATGGACATCTGTGTTAGCGAAAGGAATGAACTTTGCTGTAGCACCTAATAAAGTACCCAAAGAAGATATTATCGCCGAAGTGGAAAATGCCATTAGAGGATTGGCAGTTGAGGAAGCAGAGGAAGTAAGACATGAGACGGCACGTATACTGAGGAAATCTAAACCACCCAGGAGGAACATCACGAGAGAGGAGGAGAAGGCACTTGGGGAGATTCGTAACAGTCAAGACATCATCGTGTTAAAAGCAGACAAAGGTAACGCAACAGTTGTGATGAGGAAGGAAGAATATCAAGATAAATTGAGCTCTTTATTGGCTCCAGAATACTATACAAAGCTTAAGAAGGATCCTACCCCAAGAATCGAAAGGCAAACGAGAGCAGCTATTACGAAATCGTTGATCCCAGTAGAAGAACATCGTCGCCTACTTCCGAGTGAATCCATTCCACCACGATTGTACGGACTACCGAAAATTCACAAACCTGGAAATCCTTTGAGACCTATTGTCAGCACATGTGGATCACCAACCTATGAATTGGCTAGATATGTCGCTAATATACTGCAACCCTATGTAGGCAAGACAAGTAGCTACGTGAAGAACTCGGGACACTTCGTGGGAATTCTAGAGGGTTTAGAAGTAACGAATGAAGACATCATGGTTAGCTTCGACGTAGAATCTTTGTTCACGAACGTACCGATTGATGAAACAGTTGACCTGATACGGCGTAAACTTATACCCAAAGGACTAAGAGAAGACATCCCGGATCTGGTCCGCGTGTGCCTATCGGCGACATATTTTCTATGGGATGGCGATTTCTACGAGCAGAAGTATGGAGCAGCTATGGGATCACCACTTTCACCAGTCATCGCCAACATATTCATGGAAGAATTTGAAGAAGAAGCTATACGCTGCAGCGAGAAGAAACCGAAATGTTGGTTACGCTATGTAGACGACACTTTCATTATATGGCCCCATGGAGAATCGTCGTTAGCTATCTTCTTCGATCATTTAAACAATCGTCATCCAAACATCAAGTTTACGATGGAGACCGAACAAGAGGGAGGTTTGCCTTTCTTAGATGTATTGGTGAACCGTTCACACAATGGTAAACTGGCCCATGGAGTTTATAGGAAGAAAACGCATACTGATCGTTACCTGCATGCTACATCACACCACCATCCACAACAAAAGAGGTCGCTGATAAGAACTTTGTTCCACAGAGCTGCAACAATATGTGACGAAAAGAGCAAACCCGAGGAACTTAAAAACGTCCAACAAGCACTAGAAAAGAATGGTTACAAACAAAGAGATATGCAACGAATTATTAATAGACAGATAAGAACAATAACTGAAGAAAAGGAACAACCTACAACATATGCGTGCTTACCATTCGTCGCCGGAGTCACAGATAGGCTAAGAAGAATTCTATCAAAAAAGAAAATAGGTGTACGTTTTCGAACAGTGAAGAAAATACAACAGTTGCTTCCCTCAAACAAGGACCCCATCCCTAAACTGTTGACGAAAGGTGTTTACCAGTTGGACTGTATATGCGGAAAAAGTTACATCGGACAAACAGGGCGAAGTATCCAGTGCAGAATCAAGGAACATCAGAGATATACTAGACTCGGATACACAGATAAGTCGGCTGTAGCAGAACATGTTCATCATAATGAGAACCATAAGATCAAATACGAGAACGTTAGAATATTGGACAGAAGTGCACGTTATTACCCAAGAATTATTAGGGAATCACTGGAAATTATGAAAAATAAGAACAACTTCAACAGAGAAGATGGGTATCGACTAAGCAATACATGGAGACTAGCTTTGCCAAGTACCAGTAATGTAATCGGTCACGATCAACGGAGCATGACGAATGTGCAACCAAGCGTAGCAGCGCCCAGGTATATAACGAGGAGCAGAACTCAACAACTTCAGTCTTTGGAACCCTTCTGAAGAAGCTGACAGCATGATCAGCGAAACGTCAAGTCAAGTTCGACGACCGCGGCAAAACCCGGAAGAAACTACTTCATTGGACAACGGCCGTGAAAACCTGCATTGCACTATTGGACACCTCTACGGGGAGGATATCTACCTAAAAACCAGGAGATTGGAGAAGTTGAGGAAGAAGAGGAGCAGACTACTATCATCGTTAGCATTCCTACGACGCTGCAGAGACAAGGAGGTTACACCGACTTTCATCAAGATTAGACACCATCTACAAACACCCGCCGCCCTAAGGATAATCGGCAGAACAGAACAAGCGTTGACCAGAGAGAGAGTGAGGTACACATATCATCAACTACACACAGTGTCCTTAGAATTATACAATTTACACCTGGAGTTGTCGGCCACACTAAACGAGGATCTGTGGAGGTTAGTCGACCGTATTACCTACGACCAAGCAGAACTTCAACAAGAAAGGACAACGAAGAAGCAGACCAAGAAGTTTGAGAAACTACAAGAAAAGAGAATAACGCCCAATAAACCAGAACTGGACGTCAAGAAAACCGTAGTGAATCTAACAGACCATCCACTACCAGAGGAATGGACATCTGTGTTAGCGAAAGGAATGAACTTTGCTGTAGCACCTAATAAAGTACCCAAAGAAGATATTATCGCCGAAGTGGAAAATGCCATTAGAGGATTGGCAGTTGAGGAAGCAGAGGAAGTAAGACATGAGACGGCACGTATACTGAGGAAATCTAAACCACCCAGGAGGAACATCACGAGAGAGGAGGAGAAGGCACTTGGGGAGATTCGTAACAGTCAAGACATCATCGTGTTAAAAGCAGACAAAGGTAACGCAACAGTTGTGATGAGGAAGGAAGAATATCAAGATAAATTGAGCTCTTTATTGGCTCCAGAATACTATACAAAGCTTAAGAAGGATCCTACCCCAAGAATCGAAAGGCAAACGAGAGCAGCTATTACGAAATCGTTGATCCCAGTAGAAGAACATCGTCGCCTACTTCCGAGTGAATCCATTCCACCACGATTGTACGGACTACCGAAAATTCACAAACCTGGAAATCCTTTGAGACCTATTGTCAGCACATGTGGATCACCAACCTATGAATTGGCTAGATATGTCGCTAATATACTGCAACCCTATGTAGGCAAGACAAGTAGCTACGTGAAGAACTCGGGACACTTCGTGGGAATTCTAGAGGGTTTAGAAGTAACGAATGAAGACATCATGGTTAGCTTCGACGTAGAATCTTTGTTCACGAACGTACCGATTGATGAAACAGTTGACCTGATACGGCGTAAACTTATACCCAAAGGACTAAGAGAAGACATCCCGGATCTGGTCCGCGTGTGCCTATCGGCGACATATTTTCTATGGGATGGCGATTTCTACGAGCAGAAGTATGGAGCAGCTATGGGATCACCACTTTCACCAGTCATCGCCAACATATTCATGGAAGAATTTGAAGAAGCTATACGCTGCAGCGAGAAGAAACCGAAATGTTGGTTACGCTATGTAGACGACACTTTCATTATATGGCCCCATGGAGAATCGTCGTTAGCTATCTTCTTCGATCATTTAAACAATCGTCATCCAAACATCAAGTTTACGATGGAGACCGAACAAGAGGGAGGTTTGCCTTTCTTAGATGTATTAGTGAACCGTTCACACAATGGTAAACTGGCCCATGGAGTTTATAGGAAGAAAACGCATACTGATCGTTACCTGCATGCTACATCACACCACCATCCACAACAAAAGAGGTCGCTGATAAGAACTTTGTTCCACAGAGCTGCAACAATATGTGACGAAAAGAGCAAACCCGAGGAACTTAAAAACGTCCAACAAGCACTAGAAAAGAATGGTTACAAACAAAGAGATATGCAACGAATTATTAATAGACAGATAAGAACAATAACTGAAGAAAAGGAACAACCTACAACATATGCGTGCTTACCATTCGTCGCCGGAGTCACAGATAGGCTAAGAAGAATTCTATCAAAAAAGAAAATAGGTGTACGTTTTCGAACAGTGAAGAAAATACAACAGTTGCTTCCCTCAAACAAGGACCCCATCCCTAAACTGTTGACGAAAGGTGTTTACCAGTTGGACTGTATATGCGGAAAAAGTTACATCGGACAAACAGGGCGAAGTATCCAGTGCAGAATCAAGGAACATCAGAGATATACTAGACTCGGATACACAGATAAGTCGGCTGTAGCAGAACATGTTCATCATAATGAGAACCATAAGATCAAATACGAGAACGTTAGAATATTGGACAGAAGTGCACGTTATTACCCAAGAATTATTAGGGAATCACTGGAAATTATGAAAAATAAGAACAACTTCAACAGAGAAGATGGGTATCGACTAAGCAATACATGGAGACTAGCTTTGCCAAGTACCAGTAATGTAATCGGTCACGATCAACGGAGCATGACGAATGTGCAACCAAGCGTAGCAGCGCCCAGGTATATAACGAGGAGCAGAACTCAACAACTTCAGTCTTTGGAACCCTTCTGAAGAAGCTGACAGCATGATCAGCGAAACGTCAAGTCAAGTTCGACGACCGCGGCAAAACCCGGAAGAAACTACTTCATTGGACAACGGCCGTGAAAACCTGCATTGCACTAAATTAATACTAATTTTCTATCAAAGTTGCTCGGCGGCGTTCTTAGAGCTCTGGTAGAAAACTATCACAACTTCATTAAAAAGGAGAAATCTTCTCGATATATCTAACTCCAGTAAAATTAACAACAATAAGCCAAAAGACTGTGGTCAGCTTGTATCGGTTGTACCATTTAAATTACAACATGCTAAGAATCCCAGATGATGAAACGATTGGGGATGACCCCGGTCATCTCGCGATTTACACTCAAGGTATCAAATAATTAAAAGTCGCGGGGGAGTAACTGCAATGAATTTAGCTTGTAGGGAAATATTGAAATTTAATAAAACCATGCTGGGAAAACTAAAATAATATAAATCAAACGTAGGTTTTGTATTTCGGACATTTAAACTCACTACACCGCGGTTTTGACAGGATGGCACTATAAATGATTGCTTTGTCGTGTGGTCAATGAACTTCTGCAATATTTGATTCTCCGAAGGGTTTTACAGCTGTTCGGACCTGCCGGTTTATTTATGTCCTACTTGTAGGGATGCGGTCACTGGACTTTTGTGGGCCATCCACTGATAAGGCCTGTGATTTGCCCCCTGCTAGTTTGACATAATAATCATTTTAAATATTATTACATGTTAAACTTTGTACTGGGTGTTTTGCCTTGTATTCATTCGCGATGACATATTTATGTCATGGGCGAGTTGAAATTGATACAAATTGCTTGTTCATTCAATTGTTTGAACAATTACAATCTTCGCAACACAAAAACCTATTGGTGGCCAATTGGCTGGTTCTGAATCAAGTTTATTGATCAGATCCCATCATTCTACGCTTCGCAAAGTCAAACTATGTTTGAATAGGCAATTACTTGAGATTTCAACTTGCCGTGCATTCAATTAAATAAACTATTGCGAGTTTTCGCCACCCAAGTATGAACTTTACATGTTCCGAATTCAACATTCTTTCACTTCAGTTTTTAACGAGTATTCTCGTTATAATCATTATTATTTTTAGTGATTATTGGAGTTGTTTGATTGACCATTCGATAAACTTATACGTGACTGTTGTCCCAACGAAACCTGTTGCTGTAATATAAATTTGTGATTGTTCACATTTTGGATTTATATGTAAGCAACTATTTTATAGCCATTGCCACAACAATAGTTTTGTAATTATGATATTATCTGACAATTGTCTGATTATACGTATAAAAACCTTCCTTGTTTTTAATTACTTTACCTTTTACTAGAAATAGAAAACAAAGTGCATTATTACCAGAAAAACTAGCCAAGTAAATATAAGATTTACTTGGGCTTAAATTAAACGAATATTTAAAATAAAATAAGTAAACATAAGGTTTACTTGAGCATTACAATAGTGAATAAAAATGAGAACTAAAATATGATAAACTTAAACAAAAGTTAACATAAAAGATAAAAGAAATGATTCAGTAAATTAAATAAAAAGAATAATTTTGAGTTTGAACTTTATACAGGGCATTATAAAAATACTTAATTATTTTATCAATTAAATAAACAAGTGCCAAAACAATATTCAGTGCTTAATTTGAACAATTAAATAAAGAACTATAATTAGAACTTTGCCAAATAAATTAATAGCAATATTTAGAGTAAAGAACGAATCATTAAATGTCATAATAACTAGTTAATTATCAAATCAATAAATAAATAGAAACAGTAATATCAAACCTAGAAAAAGAACTATGGTAACAATAAACTACAAATCACAAACGTAAATTTGAGTCCTACCACTAAACTAGACGATCACACAGCCAAATTAGTTTAATTGTTTTAATAATTAGACATTCAGGGAAAAGGGGAGGGTAACTGATATTATAATAAAAGAGAATTTACCAAGAAAAAGCACGACACGGGTGGGGGGTGTTTCATAAGATAAATAAGAAATTGTTAGGTAAAGGAGTATCCTTGCTGTTGCTGTTTAAAATTTCTATCGTGATAAATATTTAGGCCTAGCTTTATAAAATTTCGATGGAGAAAAATATTGTACAATCTAGGGAGTAACACCCTTTGCTTTTCAAAATTTCGACCGAGAGAAATATTTAATCCTAAGGAATAGTTCCCCCCGGTCTTCAAAATTTAGAGATAAATAGTTTCTTATTATGAATGTCACTCCTCGCTCTTCGAAATTTACATTGAATATCGGTTGGCGTTGTATGTTACAACCCCGTGGGCCCCGATTATCTTTCGACGGCCCTGCACTTACACGTTTAAATACCCACTTAGGTTTTTGTCTGAAAAAGGGCGTCAGATTCAAATCTGCCTACGGGAGGAATATTCCAAAATCCGGCCCTGGGGTTAATAGCCCCCCTCTTTTGGCCGCCATCTTTAACAGGGGTGCGTAAACAGTTATTCCGCGATATCTTGAGAACCGTAAGACACACCAAGAAAAAATGTACTTAAGACTTTTTTGTATAAAATTGAATTCTCTACAATCTTGGTCTAGATACTTCTTACCGTAAAATTGAAAATGAAAAAGTTATAATTCAAAATAGACTAAAATTTTCAAGAGATATACCATTTAAGGGTTACAACTTTTTTTGTTTTTATTGATAATACACATCAGATGTTTATTGTATAGGGTAGGGTGGTGTATATTGGGACGTTTTTTTCTTTTGTTCATTAAAAAATTAATTTTCATTTTTTGGAGTTTCCATATTTTCATCTAAAATTGAAATTACTCTTTTCTATCGAATGTGTGTGTGAAATATGATAATTATTTGATATTTAATAAGAAAAAAAATGTGTCCCTGCATATGTCACCTGTACCTATATGAACCACCCACTGGTACATATAGGGACATTGGAAAATTTATTTATTGGTCATGATTAAAACATTAAAAACTGAGTAAGTATATATATTTTGTGAAATAAAACATTACTGAACATTGTAAGGTGAAAAGTCAAATTTAAATATACACTGTTTAATTGATCTTTCTGTTCCTCCGACTAGTGAAACCTCACGAAGTTTACAAATAACATCCATCTGGTTGATAATATCTTCGTCTTTTATATCTGGAAAAATACATTTTGAATCGGATGTTTTCCTCAAGAAGTTAACATGATATTCATCTGATTCTATTCTCTCTATTTGACCCACGTAGTGCCTTTTTTAAGTGGATACTGAACTAGAATGAAATCAGTTACTTTCAATAATTGTGAGTTGTTTTCTGCTTTCTCTTCTTCCGAATCTGTTATGTCATCGAGGGAGTCATCATCCATTATCTCTTCTGTGACGTCATTCTCACTAGATGTGTCATCCGGAATTACTTTCTTTTTCACGGTACGAGCTCTTTGCATCTTTTGTTGTCTCGCTTTCTCCTTTTCAATCTTCTCGTCTTCCTTTTTTTTTCTTTCTTCCATATTGGGTGTATCGGTCATAACAGTAGATTGCTTCTTCACTCTAGCCTTTCGTGTTGTAGTTCTATTTTGGGCTTTCAAGTGCGGTCTTACCTCCTCTAGTGAAACGAATTGTCTTTTAAGTTCTTTGGGTGCTTCACAGTCTGAAGATGAATGTATTCCATTATGGGATTCTTCTGTTAATTGAACCTGGCTTGATGTGGCGGTTGGTGGTGTTCTTTCTAACTGTTGAAATCTTTTCAGGTCGGAAGATTGCTGTTGTTCTTTACTCTTGTCATGAGTCTTTGAAGCCAACTCCGAAGAACTTATGCTTTGATCATTTTGTTCATTATTATTTGGTCTATCTGTCACATATGAACTCATGTAGTCGACTTCTGTGAAGACTTCTGGGTTGTAAGGACATATTCCAGTATGTTTAAAACCCTTGATTATGTTAGATGGTACAAAGGCTTGGGGAAATGCTTTACCTGCTATTTCTGCGATATTATAAATGTTAATTGGTGTTCCTGGATGGTTTAGGAGCATATCATCCATTGCTTTGTTATAGTATGTTTTGAATGGTCCATAACAGGCTACATCAAGTGGCTGCAGCTTGTGACTGCAGTGGGGAGGCAGAGTCAATAGAACCACTCCATTTAGCTTACAATATTTTAGTACATTGAAGTCACAGTGGCTCTCATGATTATCCAAAATTAAAAGAATTTTATTATCAGCAGTGCATCTCGTAATCTCCACCAAATGCTGTGCGAATTTTAAGAAATTGTCACACCTCATCCAACCACTAGGATTAGCAGCCCCCTTTGACCCAGGCGGAGCACAATTTATCATGTGGGCTTTGAAATGTTTCCTCGGAAATACAAAAAATGGTGGTACATATTGCCCATTTGCACAGATAGTAACACACATGGTTACAAGAATGCCTCTTTCAGAACTGGTAACCTTTCCTACTTGTTTTTGTCCTAAAGGAGCAATAATTTTTGGGGGCTTGTGAACTGTGGTGACCGAAGTTTCATCGCAATTGTATATTTTATTCAAATCAAATTTATATTTTGATACAACACTTTTTAAATTTTCAAAAAATAATTTTACATTATGCTTGTTGAAGCTTGTAGCCCGGCTCAAACTAGTAGCTTCAGACGTACGTAAAGAAAGCTGAGATTGTCTTTTGCGAAATAGTCTGATCCACTCAATTCCAGCCTGTTTTTAGTGTGCCAACTCTGAGGTACAACTTTGTCGTTTGCCATTGCAAACTTGTAAGCAAATTCATATGTGCCTTTTACCGTGAGCCCGTAGCACATCTGACAGGCTTTGACTAAATACTCTGCCAGCATTTTCTCCTCTGCATCATTAAATATCTGGCGAAAGCCAGGTTTCCATTCAAAAGAAAATCCTAATTGATCTTCTTCGTTGGTTTTTCTGTATTTGGAAACGATGCGATGTAACGCAGACTTGCTTAAACCGTAAGTTTCTGCTGCTTGTCTTAACTTCATTTCACCGGCGATAACTTTTCTACAGCGCTTTTCATATTTTCCTTATAGTTCTCATGAAATATCTTACTCCTTTTTATCTTCATTTTTTCGTCTTTTCTACTGACTCTACGCATCTATAACAAAATACGTACCTATTTTTTCAATTATACTAATATGGTATATAAAGGGACAACTTGATGGTATATAAAGGGACCGTCCCACTATGTACCATCTATTTTGTCCCACTAAGTACCATGAGCACATAAACAACATTTTAAATAACCAAACAAAGAATTGTTTATGAAACCATTTTTTTAATTTGTACATACCTTTAATAACGTTTTCACAACAATTGCTATAATTCTTAAAATAATCCGTAAAGAAATAACCAAATGACACTAAAAAAATCACACATGGAATTTATAACTTTCAACATGCACGGCCATGTTAATTACTGTTGTGAAAATGTTTCTGTCGGTAATAAAACAAACGATAGTTTAAAATCACGATACTGCAGTGTAGTCTACCGAGGGGCATGAATATTTCATGTTCTCTCATATAGATGGTGCACTGAATCCAAGTCCCAATATACACCATGTCTCACTATACACCATCCTCCCCTATCATTTTATTGCAAGCAATTTTTTCTACTCATTTTCAAATTTCTCTTTTTTTGGAGAGGTGTTATGATGCTGCAAATGGGTCAAGTGGATCAAAAAGGGCATTGGACAATTCTGAACAAAATTGAGAACATTCCTGGGATCATTCTACACTTGTTTTGTTTCCTGCAATTTTTGTCCAAACCTCCTCTTTTTCAAGGAAAAAAATCGCAAATTTCTAAAATTTTGATATTTCCTCGCCAGATAACTTAAAAAACTAACAATAACAGAAAAAATATTTCGAACAAAAGTAGCCTAATTTTAGTCAGACAATCCGAATTTACAATAAGATATAGGAGTTACAAATTAAAAAACCGAATTTGACTTTGAATGACCTTCCACCAAAAGTCAAAGTGACATATACCGCCTTACTGCCTCCATCCAATTCTACAACTATTATTTGAAACATTTTTTCGTAGAGTGCTTATTACTGAATATATTTGGAAGTTTAATCACCTGGGTGATATTTTTAACGTGAAACTTTCAAATATCTCGAGTAAAAAGCACTCCACGAAAGTATGTTTTAAACAAAAGTTGTAGAATTGATTGGGGGCAGTTCGGCAGTATATGGTATTTTGACTGGTTGGAAGGGTTAAGGTCATTCAAGGTCAAATTCGGTTTTTTAACCATTTGCAACATCCTAACACCTCACCAAAGAAGGGAAATTCAAAAAATTGTTAGAGAAAATTGTTCGCAATAGAATGATGTACAAGAAACATCTGATGAGTATTTTCAGCAAGAGTTGATAAAATTAAATTGAGATTTTCACTTGAAATTTGGCACACATATGTATTATAACGACATTTGAAACTAGATTATATTTTGACATGATTCCATTGAAGGAGTGGGGGGAAAGTAGAGGTAAATAGGAAACAATAAGTAAAGCAAGATGGTAAGAGTACAGATCCTTGGGATTTGATGTATATACTAGAAACCAAGGCCTCAGATTTCTTCTTAATATTTTTCAACCCCTCACCCCCACCACCTCCACTCCCTTATTAAAGGGATTGATAATATAAGATTGAGATATTCACGTATGTATAGTAATGACATCCGATTGAAATGATTCCGTTGAAGGGGTGGGAGGTGGTAGGTTATGAATGGCGCAAAATAAGTAGACCAAGCTAGAAACTCCATCTTTAGCGTATTTGGTAGAAACCAACGCCTCAAATTTTTATATGATATCTGCCCCAAATATTATTAAAATTCTATGACCAACAATGTCCACATACTAGAGTGCAAATATAGTCAAGATTTGGACGGGAAATCTGGATGTGGAAGTAGTGATTCCTTGAGCAGCGGTTTTTTATTTTTTAGTTCGGTTTGCTATTAAAGCGTGTTTTTTTAGTTCTTTAAACTATTATTTATACAATATAACTTAGCAGAACTGCAAAACTGTCCAATGTACATTATTCAAATTTTAGTGAATGATTTACAATAGACGCATAATGAATACATAATTTTTTAAATTTTCTCCGCTACTACGTTTCTGAGTCGCGGTTGAAGTGAGAGGTCACCACATTTGAATCGTATATTATTTTCGTCGCAGGATTAACAGGAAAAATGGGGACTTTGATCCAGAGATCCATTCTACATAATGTATCCAAAATTCAAAAAATCTTCTCAATTTGCATTTATCGACCGGTTTTTGTGTATAGATTGATTGGACTAATCTACCTGTCTAGTCAGGGATAAACATGCTGTTACAGTATAATGCTTACTATGAAGATGTTAAAATCTGTAAAAGTGTTTTCACAAGAAATTTTACTAGAAAGAAGATTTATGCATGTGGTGTCAAAATTTAATTGAAAACCATTATTTTCGCACTCATTTCCGAATTTATAGGTTCAAAAGAAAATGTGTTTTTTTAAAATTTTAGACTGATAGTGTTTTACTCGTTTTTTGTCTTTTACATTTACCACTTCTGTAAAATATTGATCGGTATTCTGTTGTTATAACTGGACTGAAAATATGCATTGGAGTTATCTATCTTTGCTATAATTTTTTCGTTCAATGTTTTCTAAAATCATGGCGAAGTTTGATGTCCTAAAGACAGATTAATGCCAATATTCGTATTTTCTCAACACTGGCTTTGAAACGTTTTCTAGAATAGATTTTACCTTTAGAAATCGTGAAATTAATAATAGTTTATAGTTCATTTCTCTTGTGAGCAATAATGAAACAATATAGTAATAGTAATAATTACGAATGGTCCAATTAAATTCAATAATTACTGTTTTAAGCGTTCACGTTTAATCAACGTAATGGCATTTAATTAATTCGTTAACCGTTAATTAATTTATCATAGTAAACAGAAAATAATGTCCACGCAACAACATTATGGACAGAAAATTTGATATATCAATTCTGAAATTAGTAATTTAACCCTAGTCAAATACGGAAAATTTTGCTTATCTCTCGCAAACTATTAACGATATCGAACTTATGTTCCATATATAAAATAAAGCTTGTAAGATTTTCTACAAAAAATAGCATATGCGTTTCTTCCGTATCTATTGTTACAATATACGAAAATACAAAACAAAAATGTTATCAACACATTTTTAAAGTCGTAAATTTCGCTCACAGAGAAAAAATCGTTGTGTTAGGCATATGATTCTGAATAACTTTCAAAATGTCTACCATCTGTCGGTTAGTCTGTCGGTTTGTCCGTCTGTCCCTCCATCCACCATGTTTTGGTAATCACAATAACTTAAGAACGAAGGCAGATTTTATTAAAACTTGAACTATAACTCAGTGTTAGATAGGAGAGGAAGCTCTTCAATTTTGAAAGAAATCGATGGATAAATGTCAAAGTTATGAACCATTTTTCTAAAACCGCTGCCTAAGGAATCACTACTTCCACATCCAGATTTTTCATCCAAGTCACTTTAAAGGAAACATCTTGACTAGATTCGTACTCTAGTATTTGGGAATTACTGGTCATAGAATTTTAATGATATTTGGGGTAGATATCCTCCCACCCCATTCAATGGAATCATCTCAATCAGATGTTTTTACAATACATACGTGTACTAACTTTCAAGTCAAAATCTTAATTTTATGTTATTAATCCCATTAATAAATGAAAAATACTATAAAAAATTTTGAGGCTTTGGCTTGTATTACATACATCAAATTTTAAGTTCCTGTACTCTTACCAGCTTGCTTTACATATTTTCCCCCATTTACCCCTACTTACCCCCCAACCCTTCACCGGATATCTTCAAAAACAGTCCAACAAAAAATGTTCGTTTTTCATTTCTACATCACATCGTTGAAAAATATACAGGGTGTTCCATTTGAAAAAATTGAGAAAATTCAATTTAAAATGTTCATAATTGAAAAATAATTTTTGGCAACCCTGTACAGTTTTAGGAAATGAAAATGATTGAAAAACATTAATTAGATGTCACGTAACTGGTATTAACATAAGTTTTTCTTAAAACCAATAATTGTGACTGTGGCGATTTTTTAAATATTCATCTGCAGATTGCATTATTTCAAGAAAAAAAATCATTATATCCAAGTGGTTGGGAGATATTCAATGCTAATATAGGAATGAATAAAGCCTAGAAAGAGGCTTCAAAAAATGTACCGATATACATAGCATTCCATTTAAAAAAAGACACTTGGTCCTGTAATGTCGTCTTGGTTCGCCCTGTGTGTTCGAAAATAATTTCCAGTTAATAGACTTTTTAATCCAGTTTGCTTGCAATTTTTTAAAAAATTTCGAGGTCCGACGCACCACCCTGTATACCAATTTTTTTTCTGAAAATGCTTACATTTTATATAATTAACTATTTTATCAAACATTTTTTAAATATATTGATAAATAACCGATAAACATGACGTCACGTTTTTGAGAATAACTGCAAGTTTAAAATAGAAAATTAAAAAAAATGTAGTCTTACAAAAAACGCCGTACTTTATCGATGTCTAAAATATTATTTACATAGTATGCATATTTTCCAAGATATAATGGATTTAAAACTGGTATGGTCAAAATTTCCTTACCCTCTTTTTTCATTTTTCAATATAACTCACATGTGCGTGGGCAGCTTTGTCTGCAGAATTTCAATCTGTTTCTGTCTTTAATGTTTTTGTGCAATACCAAAACCAACACTTTCCAATTCCGAATACTATGCGGACAGATATCGGTAACCATTCGTTTAAAAGAAAAGTTCGCACTCTCCATATTGTTTCACCATATCAAAAAATCTCAGAGAAAAAAACGTTTTGTAGTTATATGCTCTCCTCTATTACCAGACTATCAGACGTTAACTTTTCGTCATCCAATTTACACGCTTCTTCCTAGATTAATAGAGATTTCTAAGAAAAACTGCAAAAATACAATATTGAAGATTCTTTTGTTTAAACAGGGTAGCCACCTAAAACTGCTTTTCAAATTCCCTGACTTTTCACTGACTTCCCTGACTGATAAACTTCAGTTTTCCCTGACTATAACTCAAAAGCCAATTTCAATTATGTTTTACAGTTTATTAATAAAAATTGTGACCAAACATAAAAATTAACCAATGTTGACCAGTTTGTGCATTTTTGTTTTTTGAGAAATATCTTCGAGTGACTCGCGTAAAATTCACAATGAATAGAAAACTTTTGACTACAAGCAAGAATATAAATGTATTAAAATAAAGCCTTTTTCCCTGGCTATTTCTAAAAATTATTAAAATTTCCCTATTCTACGTTCAAATTAGTACAAATTCCCTGATTTCCCTGACCAACATGAAATTCCCCGACTTTTCCTCGTTTTCCCGGTTTTCCAGACTTGGGACTTGGATTTAATCTAAACATTTTGACTACAATTCTATTAAAATATATAACTCCTAGCAAAAAGAAAATGTTATAGTAAGATAACTCTCTAGAGATTTTAGTTTTACTACGCTATAATATCAAGATGCGATTACGATTAAAAATTACACCTACAAATAAATAGATTATATTAACATCTAATTTCTTTGTTTGGATGGGAAACGGATACTAAAATCTAGTGTCAGATAAGAATTGTAGTTTAATAATAACACAGTTCGTTATTTTAAAGCAATTTGTTCATATAATGAGCAAATTGAATATATATGCATAAATATCAGCAATGATGCAACTTATTTATACAATAGAATCCTTGAGATTGTGTTGATGCATAGTAAGAAAGGTTCTATAATATCTAGAAAAAAATTAATAATATGAATGACTTCATTTTTATGATCACATGCACCATGTGTCTAATATCCATGCTTGTTTTTTTTTAGATACTAATTTAAAATGCCAAACTCTTCAATGTATTTATTAAGCATTTTTTAATTTATTAAATTATACTTGAGGAACCGAATAGATCACCTCGGGTTTTATATCTACCTCTAACCTGATTGGAGCTTAAATGTACTTATTATTATTACTATTGCACACCCCGCTGGGTGTATGTTCTATTCTCGCAAAGAGCTTTAGCGGTCAGTATCGACGACAAAAAGAGATCTATGAGAACATTTGGGACGCTCTGTATATCAAGCTTTATTAATACATGTTTCTCATTTGACGCTGAACACTTTCTTTGCCAATAAACACTTTAAAGAGTCTTTGGATATCGATATGTTTCTGTCGGCGGCCAGCGTGCACACGTGTACTTTTTGGTGCTATAAAAACACTTTAGCAGTAATTTTCAATTATTAATTATGTATGCACTTCGTTCTTCTATCATGACATTTCACTTTACGCAGAATCTTTACCTACGGGTTGCTAAAATTTTCTCCAGTTTAACAGGGTTTTAACCGATTTTTTGGCACTTTTTTCGGGAGCGTCCTACAATACGTCTATACACGGCATCAGTCTACTCTCGAATTTGCATACCGAAGGGAAGTATTGTATTCGAGGAAAAATCACCCTCCGAGATTTATTCGGATTTCCACGTTTCAGACATATAGGTGACGAAAATAAAGATCTTTTAATTCCGTCAGTCTATCTGTTGGTCTGCTGTCTGTTGGTGTATTAACTAAAAAACTACTTGACAGAGAAGAGTCAATTCGGTAGGTAGTTGACGCTACTGCCAGCGAAGAAATGGGTAGACTTTCACCAGAAGATATACAGGGTAGACAGACTAAACGGCTACTCCATTTAGTCTGTCTAATAATGAAAAAAATTTTCTTCGCTCAAATAAATATAAATTAAAATCTCTACAGTTTTCATAAAAAAAGAATAGGAGATTTTTAACAACTACTATACTTCCACGCCAAGTACGTAGATGTGGAACCGAAAATGTGACAGATGGCCATTATATTTGGCATATAGTTAACACAATTGAGAGGAAAGACACCTAATATAGTTTTGTTGCGCAATCCTTCCATATTATTTACTGTCGGATGACCACCCTGTATATTCTTTTACCAAAAATTATCAGGTTTTTTTTGCAATAATAGTGATAACTACAATCCGACTATTATTCTCATATATCGTTACTTAATTAATAATTTTTTAGTGCGACCGCTCTACATAAATAAAGAGGAAAGTTCTGTGTAAGTACCTGTGCCGATTTTTTGTTATTGGGAATATTGTACCAGTTTTATTGATTTCTTTATGTTCTCAAATGCTATTGATAATTGTCAGACGTTTCCGTCAGTTGGTCTGTATGAACAGAAACCCTCTACAGGTCGCATTTCTTAACTGGTTCCATTTGAATTCTTTTTAGCCACTTCGTTTCCAATTAGAATAAAACACCGTTGAATTTTATAATGATCTACCCAGTAGCTTAATTATTATAAATCATTATTTAACACCATTTTCATGGACCAATTATCTTGTTCCAGGCGTCTATTGAATAAATAATAATGATTAAAATTAAAACGCATCAATTATCTTTTGTCTAACTTGCTCTAACTCAAAAACAATAATGAATACCGTGTTATCCGTATATATTTGTTAACAAAATGTGTGTCACGGCGCGGTGGAAAAATGTAATAAGTGCAGACATTTTTTTTTCTACGGCTAAGTTGATATAATGTGAGAATTTGCAAGGGTAATAAATTATCTTTCTGAAACGGAAACAGTCTATTTACCAAAATGTTAATGATAATTTTAAAACAATAAAAACAATTACTATGTAAAACCATGACACTATTTACACGTGTCATTGTCGGGTTAATTTATTTTACCACTGTCGATTCAATTTTTAAATTTAAAAATGGAGGGTTGATCTTCGCATCACCTAAAGACTTAAAATTAAAATATACGCATTTACTTAAAAACACCCTGTATGTAGAAAAGATACCAGCACTCTTAGTTATAACCCTAACGGCTAACATCATTGTACTTAGTACAAAATATTATTTTATTCATCGTCTATTAAGTTACCTTCTCAGTGAACAAATATTTGCCAAAGGGAAAGCTTAAACTGATGATGCAGCTAAGAGTAATATAAGTTTAGTTGATAAAATTATTGGGAAACGGACCCTTCGGAGCTCAAGGCGGGATAAATCAAAATTTGCATAAATCATCAATCAATAATCTGTTTCAGATTAATGAATTTTATGATTCTGCATTTGTTGCTAGAGCTAGATTATTACAGTCGATGGTGGAGTAGAGACAAATTGCATAAGGATTGTGAATATCCAGAGAAAACAGATATTTCAATTCAACGTTCATATGTTCAGTGAACTATAAATGGAAATTCGGGGAATAGTTTGGAAGAGTTTATAAAACTTTATTTATATTGAGGGAAAAGTACACGTCTTAGGATCGCTTTACTTTACAGCAAGAGAACACCTCAGGGGTATATGAGGAAAGGGCAAAAAGATAAATAATAAATCAAACATCCTCAAATAAGTAAAGTAAAGGAGGAATTTGCATTAGGAATACAGGGCGCTCGAAAAGTTTGTGGATATATGACAAGGCGTTGAAGTCAAAATAAGTTAATTAAATTAAAATATTGATATATAAAGGTGCTTCAAAATTGCCAAAAATATAAATTTTTCCTCTTATAGTAATTTAGATTGAATTTAGAAGTAATTTCGTTTGAAGATCACAAAAAAATAAATTTCATTACTTAAAATTATCAGTCTTCAGTTGATTAATGTTCTTAATAAAGCAATTAAATGATCTAATATTCGTATGTAGTATGAAATAAATTTGTTCCCTGTACGAAACATATTATAAAAAGTCAGAGGCCTTGGCTTCTAGTTCTAGTATACAGGGTGTCCCAGATTTAAACGGACATACTCTAGTCAAAGGTAGAGCACACTCATATGAGTTCAAAACATCCCTATACTTGCCGCTGACTGTGAACCGTCTTTGAGGGGTGTTTTTGACCAGAAATTCAGTCCGCCATATTTTTGAAATGACTGCATATATTTAGATAAAATTTGGTGTACATATTTTACTCTTTTAGGTTAATGAACAGCTCAAGTGATTTTGGAAAAATTCCAGGACCTACCTACATTTATTTAATATGGCTCTTAGGGTCGTTAACATCACTCTGTATATTATATTTTGGTAAATGTTAGTAAACTTTTAAAAAGCTTATGGACCAGTTTATAAAATAATGCCATAATATTTGGTGGCGCGGTTATAGTTATTTAGTATGGAACATGGACAATTTCCGTCAATGACAAAGCATGAACGTGTTCCCAGAGCTTTTCCACAAGAAGAGCAAATATTACAGGTTGTGAAAAATAATCCATCCATAAGTATTACAAAAATAAGCAATAACGCTTAGCGTTGTAGGTGGATTTTGGGTCACACAAGAACAATATCGAGAGTTCTATTCACGGATGAAGCCCAATTCACACGTGACGGAATTAGCAACTGTAGAAATCAGCATGTTTGGGCAACCGAAAATCCACATTCAGAAACATTTCCAATACAGATTTAATATTAATGTGTGGTGTGCTATTTACAATAATCATCTAATAGGGCCCCACATTTTTGAAGAAAGGCTAAGTGGTAAAGTTTATCTAAATTTTCTTAGATATATCTGACGAGATTATTAGAAGTCATCAATACTAGGGGTTTGTGGTTTCAGCACGATGGTGCTGGTCCCTATTTTTTTGTACCGGTCCGGGATCATCTGAAACAGCATTACACCAACAAATGGATTGGTCGCGGAGGTCTGGTAAACTGACCACCGAGGTTTCCTGATCTTACACCTCTAGATTATATTTTACGGGGTCATTTCAAGAAAGAGGTGTACAATGAAGAGTTCAATACGCGAGAACAGCTTCTAGAAAAAATTTTTACTGTATGTGATAACATTAGAAATAACCCGGAAGTGATTGATAGGTCAGTGAAAAACATATTAAAACGTTCTCGAAAATGTATTGACGCTGGGGGCATTCATTTTGAGAACCTGTTATAGTTTTAATTATTTGTACCGTTTTTAATTTTATTTTCAATTATTTAAAGTTCTAAATAAATTTATTTTGTCAAAATAAAATGGCAAACTTTTCTTTAATATTTTCAAGTTATTCTCAAAAGGTGTTTAATATTTCTTTAAGTTGTGATTGTTAATTCAAGCCTCTTCACTAACATTATTTTTCGTTCATGGAGGAAATGGAATGTGTATTATTTTGGACGAAATTTAAACAAAAAAAAGCTTGGTTGTTTGTTTACATACTACCTACTTGTAATGTTCTTTTTATTTTATCTATACCCGTCTTCACCCGTCAAAACACTATTTGCGTATTTATGACCAATAAAAAATATATTGGAGGAGGTAAAAAAATAATGAATTTGGTTTTCGCACCCTTTGCAAATTTCATATAATATTCAAATAAAGTATTCAAACATTCCTGTGAATGTGCAACCTCACAAAACATCCCGAATGTATTTATCTGTTTTCGCTTTCCTTCTGAGATATTTTGCAATTTCATTAAAATATTATTCGCATCAGAAAAAAACAGAAAGTGTTGCAAATTTGTTAATGTCTTAATTATGTCGATATATCGTTTCAGATAAATTTGCAATTTATCATCATAAAAAACAAAGTTACGTTTTTTTAAAATTTAACAGTGTTACGGGGAGGGGGGGGGGTCGAAAATGGGTGCAAAGACCAGATTTGTAATTTTTTCACCTCCTACGATACTATCTCAAAGATTAAAAATTTTCGCAATTCTTGTCTAACTTCTCACTATAAAAGTCCGTGGTAACTGGCCTAATTGGGGTTATCTGTTATTTTGAAAAAATCCCAGTGTCAAGACCGGAATCGAACTCTAAACTTCAGTATAAGTGCCAATTGTACCTGCCTCTCGACCACGCAGTTAGATGTTGATATTATTTATATATCTATAAATCATCCAGTTTAAGATCCTGACTTGAAGATGGAATTGCAGTGTCTAACGTATAACTGATGATGTTGGTAACCGTACTAAAGCAGTGTTGTCAGATGTCCGGTTTTAAATTTGAAGGAATACAGAATGCGCACTTTCTTTATCTAAACCTTTCGCAGGACGAAAATTCATATAGTACTTATTTATTCATTTCTTGCCTTGTAAAATTATTACAATTTCTATTATTGTTCTAGTGTCTGACTTTCAAAAACAAAAGTAAAATTATTTTACGTAGCAGAACCGTACAATTTTCAACATCAATCGTATAAGGCTATTTTTGCTTCTCCTGGTCGAGTGTATCACTAGCTGACATTGTGATGTATGCCCCGTGTAGTATACATGGTATTAAGACAGAATAAATCATATTCCTACTTTATTTCTTTGTATCTTTATCGCGTGAGTAGGTGCCGTAAGCTTATTTTTAGAAATCTCTTGGAATTTTAATTTTATTGCGTTTAGCGAGATGAAATGAAATCTCATCCATTCGTTATTTAAACAGATAAAAGTTTATTCACATAATAAATTTCATGTAATATAACAGTAAATAAATGCAACAAACCCTCAAACATGAACCTTGCAACTTCGATTCAACTATGAGATTCAATTGTTATCTGAAACTTGAAAGTACGCTCCCTTAAAACTGGAGTTGACGCTACGAAAAAAATAGTATATTATTCAACGAGCATATAATGATGGCTATTATTCACGAGGGTGAAGCTTAAGATAGGAGCCGCAGATGAGTGTCATAAATCACCAGTGCGAATAATAGCCATTATATGCGAGCAGAATGCTATATGTACTTTGTCCACAACTATTAAATATTTAATATTTATCTAATTTCTTTTCTTTTCATTTCTCCAATTTTAGAATGATTCATACGCCATCATATATAATTTTCTCGATTTTTCTGGCAATAAATTCAAAGAGGTGATTTCAAGAGCTTTGATAATGTCTGGCGGTGCACAAGACATTTTAATTATTGGTGTCCATACTTTCACTTCTCTTGTTTTAAACAACTAACAAACTTAAATGAATGAGATAAATATGACGCACAAATTTTGACTTTTTAAATCACTAACAAAATTACGCTTCGATACATTGTCATGGCTTACTAATAAAATATTACAGTTTGTAGGCACGTAGGTAAACGGTTAAAAAACATGTTGGGAGAATGCCGCGTTTCGTCACATAGCAAGTTCTGTTTCGTTTCACTTTAAAATGTCCTGAAGTTCTTAAATTTGTCATTTTATTTTTTAAATCTACGATCAAGGCTTACTTTCTCGGGATATTTTGCATTGAAACTACGGCAAGTTGGTAAATATCTTTGACCATTTTGGTTAAAAATCATAGGGAATTTAAAGAAATCTTCGATTGTCTAATCATTTTCCATTTTGTCCACTAGTTTTTTGTGAACTGACGCCAGAAAAATTTGAAATGCTAAATTCAAAGACGACAACGACAACTTCTATTGACTTAGCTTCATTCATTAATTTTTCTGTAGTTTACTTTTTTATTATTTAAACTTATAAAACTTAATATTTTCTTATTATAAATTTGTAAAAGTAGTGTATGTGATTGTTATTTTAGCCCTAAGTGTATCTTCTAAAATATTTGTTATGTATTTGTTGTGAGTTGTATGTATGTCTGTTCTTTATATACCTTGACAATGCTAAAACTAGTAAAGTTACTCAGCAAATAAAGCAGTTTATTATTACTATTATTATTATGTGCGTAATACTATGGCAATTTTAATCTGCCACAAAATCATTCCATAGGTAACTCGATTTTTAATGATTCTCAACACCTAAAGCCTTAAAATCGCGTTATCTCAAAAACCTTCCTCTCTAACCTAATACTTTTTTACATATTCTAACTCTGAAAAAAATCTAGTTTTGAAATCCAAAAGAAAAACTACAGTGTTTCATTTGAAAATCTAAAGTTGACGTCACTTCCGGGAAACAGCAGAAAAATTAAAAAAGTGCATTAGATGCAAAAAATGTCACTACGTATGCCTGCAAAATTTCAAAATTCTATCTTTAATAAAAAGCGAGGAAAAGGTGCTGTACCAACTGAAAATATCACCCGGTATAACGACCTTTACCTGTAATTTTTGTTGGTATGATTTTTTGCCTAATCACACTATAAAAGCTCTGCCAACACATGTTTCGGCATTCCGCCGTTAAAAACTCCACTTTAAACAACTCCTTCAAAAGTATCTAGACTGAATGTATCGTACTATTGTATTCGTACAGCGCATTGACACCCCTTGTGTATTAAGTCAATACTCTAATGGATGATCATTCTGAATTGCAACCTTCCAGCAGTATGTAATCCATCATGAGATAAACACGTTCAGCTTAGATATTACCTCTAAGCGTACACAACGTCACCTGTCTTTGTTTTAGTTGTAAAGCAATGACAACTAAACTTACGATTGTTACGAGTTGAGACGTTTATTTGTCGACAGGTTCACTTGGGTATTGTTTAGTGATGTAGTAATTCCAGTTATTATCTTATTGGTCTGTTGTATATCTAATAACTCATTTGGATTGACATAAGTATGTACAATTGTATATAGAATACACCGCGGTTTGCTTTTGATTTTAATTTCTGCCGAATGCGCCGGTTTAGGCCCATGAGATTCTTATTCTTCATTGGTCTTTGTTGCTATAGATATATAGATCTAAGACAAGTTAGATTTACTAGGTTAATTAATATTAAGATAATCAAATCGTATATCATGTAAAACTTTAATACATACAGGGTGATTTTTTTTGGGCGTCTACTAGAAGCATATCGAGAAAAAAAAATGATATCGATCTGAAAATTTGGCTATAGGCCTAACTGGGTAGGGTCTATTTAACGAAAATATTTTCAAAATGGTGGCATTTCCGGTTATACCGGAAGTTGACCCCAACTTTGTTATTTTAAATGGAATGCCCCCATTTTCATTTTTTTTGTAGATTCTGCAGTTAATTTAAAGAACATTTCGTTAAAGGTTTCCTACAGCTAAAGTTAATATTTCCGGCGATATTAATTTTTTTCCTAAAATTTTGACAGAAAAGTTGTATAACAAAAAAATTAATATCTCAGTAACAATAATTGATAACATGTTGATTTTTCTATGAGGGTAAGGCAAGGTATTGGAGTTACTCACCATGTAAACTAAAAAGTTTCTAAAATTATTGACATGTCAACCACACAAAAACAGCAAAAACTCATTTTTTTTTATGGCACCATACCTAACTAAATGCACCATTCGATAGAGAAAAAAAATGCGCATCTAACCATGTCTCATGTTCCTATACCCAAAATGTATGGTTCTTTAGATATTTGCGATTTTCTAATTTTATCAATGAAATGAAAAAATGAAAATTGTATAATTTATTAATAATAAAATTTTTATAACGAAACATTAATTATACTGTTCAATATGTTCTCTATTAACTTCGAAACATTTTAGAATCCTATTATTTACTGAGTGTGTAGTAGCACTCCGAATTTCATTTGGGTCCAAACCTTCAAATGCTCTTTGAACTCTATCCAACAGTTCCTCTCGGTAAGTTACCGAGGTTCGATAGACCTCACTCTTTATATGGCCCCACAGGTAAAAACCCATTGGGGTCAAGTCAGGAGACCTAGCAGGCCGAGTCCATGGACCCAAACGCCTTATCCTCCTGTCATCGAACATTTGATCCAATTCGTTACTAAGTGGTCTGGAACAATGACTTGGAGCTCCATCAAGTTGGTACCAGCATGAAAATTATTGATTAACAGGTAAATTGTCTATAAAGTTCGTTACGATAGTTCTTAAAATTACTAAATATCTTGGCGCATTCAAATTTTCGTCGTAAATGTGGTAACACAATGTATTGCCCATTGACAAACAAAACACATTAAAACTAAATTTATACTGAAAATTCCTCGGTCGCATAACATGAGGATTTTGATTCCTCCAAAAATGCAAATTTCTGCGATTCAAAATACCTTCTTTTGAAAATGTTGCCTCATCAGTCCAAACAATTTTTTCTAAAAATTGAGGGCCGTCTTGCGTTCGGATTAATATCATTTCGCAAAATTCTGTTCTTCGCTGTGGATCTTGAGGATAAAGTTCTTGCACAGTAGTAAATTCAAAATTATGGAATTTATGATTCACCAAAATCTTCCAAATGGAACTGTAGGAAATGTCCAAATCCGCTACCGCTGAACGAATCGAATGATTGAGATTTGCATAGAAATAGGACAAGAAGTTAATTTCATTATTTTCATTTGATGTTATAGGTCTGGCTAGTGTTCTTTCTGCGCGTCGACAGCCAAATCTAACAAAATTGCTTTGCAATCTTCTAAACTTTTGTGGATTCATTGATGGTAAATCAGGATACGTTTCATTAAATTTTCTGCATGTTATGCTAATTATTTTGTCACATTGTCCATGAATGTTAAATAAATTCAAAATATCCGAGTGTGAATAATTGTTTGCCATTTTCCCCACAGTAAATAAGTACAACATAAACTACGTGTAATGAAATACAATAACATAAATTACCTGTTACATTTTTTGTATTTTGTTTTGTCAACACTCAAAGCCTACTTTTTAGAAGACGGCACTCTTCGAAATACTCTTCAATTTTCGTTAATAACACCGAAAATCGCAATTATCTAAAAAACCATACATTTTGGGTATAGGAACATGAGAGATGTTTAGATGAGCATTTTTTTCTCTATCGAATGGTGTATTTAGTTAGGTGCCATTTAAAAAAAAAATTAGTTTTTGCTGTTTTTGTGTGGTCGACATACCGGGTGAGTCACGAATTGCGCTCGCCTCGGTATTTCCTAAAATATTTGGAATACAAAATTGAAAATTGGAGGCCTTATTACACGACTAAAATGCCATCTTTCCAATAAAAAATCAAGTTTGGTGCACATCCGGTTTGACCGGAAATGCCCACAACTTTCGATTTTTAAATAGAACACCCTATATATTTTTACATTTTTGGAATCTAGAGGAAATTTTGAATACAATACATCCATTTTGGTCACTTTTTGATAAACATTAAAAATTTTATTAAAAAATCTATTTCTGAATCCAGAGAGCTGTGGTGCCCAAAATATATTTTAGTTTGTGTGCTACGTTACTATAAAAATAAAAAGAGCAATATGATTGCATTACTTGATTCTCTAGAGGCGTTTAAAATTTTTAAATGTGATTTTTACCCACTAACTCGGTTTTTTTTAATGTTAATTTAATCGTTCACCAACATTTTTAAATACCTCATTTTCATACGAATCTAATGATACTAAACTTTTGAAAATCCGCTCAGAAATATTTGAGATTTCAGCCAAAATACAATTCAACCAAGGTTTTAGAAACATGCGGCTAATAGATAATAGATTAGTGGGCTTTGGAAACTAAAATGGCACATTTCTGTGTAAATCTGGTAAAAATGTTTTCTTATAAAATGTTTTCTTAACCGCTTCTCAAGTCACCGAGGTAACTCCTTGAAAATCCAGAATGATTTTGTGTAAGGTAAAGAGAAACGAGGCCCTACAGTTTATAGTGGAGTCCGAACCACATCTTGGGGATAATTTTACAATTAAAATTATTTCGCGGTGAGCAGGGATCGAACCTGCTTCGCTAGGTATGCCAGTATGAAAGCTAGAAGCGCTAAACCACTGAGCTACCGTCCCCGAATTGAACACTGAATACTATTTGCTCACAACAGTGTGTTTTTATATTATGAAAACAAGTCTTAATCAAGTTCCAAAATCCCAGTCGGCTTGTTACGTCATTACATTTTTTAATCGCTCAAAAATTCCAGCACATGTTGAAAGGCACGTATATCTAATTAACGTTAATCACCGGGGCCACCCACCAGATAAGATAATTATCTCGCGGTGATTAAAATCCGCGGATTTCCCTAATTACCAACTTTCCCTTTTCAAGGTCAACAAGGTAATTAAAAAGTCATTAACGAAAGTCCCATACCTAATAACATTGGAAAAATCATAGTAGCCATTGAATGTAATAAAACAATATCAGCTGTCAGACAGACTCGTGTAGTTATAGGCAATCTTGAGCTATCAAACATTTAATAATTGTGAGCACAAAGAACGTTACAATTAAGTTTAGCATAGGTATGTGGAGGTAAACACAATTACATCCACAAAGACATTTGCAATAGAATGCGACATCAGTTCGGTTTTCAGAGTTTTATTTAAATGAACATAAATATCGGGCCTATAAATAAATAAAAATCAATTCCGTTTGAACAATTAAACTTAAACTAGGTAACAGTAGGTATCTTTAAAATAATTAATATAATTAAACCATAAATTGACATTTATAGATATTGTTCAAAATGTCCACCATTTTTTTCTATACACAATTCGGCTCTGCGTACAGTTGCTTGAATGGCTCTACGCAATTCAGCCGGCGTTATTTCATTAAGAGCCCGTACAACTTTATTTTGCAGCTCTTCACGGGTATTTGAAGAAGTTTTATAAACTTTATTTTTGAGAGTGCCCCATACATAATAGTCGAGGGGTCTTAAGTCAGGTGACCTAGGAGGCCACCGGATATGACCTTGATTTGCGATAAGGCGTTCACCATGCAAGTTGTTTAAATATTCCATCACTCTTCTGGAATTATGTGGGGGAGCACCATCTTGTTGGAAAAACATATTTTGTAAATAGGCAAGAGGAAGTAAGTCAAGAAATTCTGCTGTCTGGTTTTGTAAAAAGAATAAATATCGTTCGCCAGTAAGTGTTCCATCAAAAAATATGGGTCCAATTATTCGATCTCCAAGTACTCCAAGCCAACAGTTAAACCCAAATCTTTCCTGAATATTCCCCCGCCCTACCAACCTCGGATTTTCTTGAGCCCAGTACCTAGTATTATTTCTGTTAAACATACCTTGGTTCGTAAATCTACTTTCATCTGAATATAAAATATGAAAAGGAAAACCTAGGTTTTGTTGTACTGCATTTAAGAACCAGTTGCAATATACTAGCCTCCTGTCGTTATCATATCCATAAAGATGTTGGTGTATTTGGTATTTATAAGACCGAAACTTATGTTTCTTTAAAATTCTGCAAACCGAAGACAGGCTAATGTCGCATTCCATTGATAATTCCCTTGTTGATGTTGTTGGGTGTACCATCACAAATCCTAATACATCAATTTCTTTGTCCTCACTTACAATAAATGTTTGATGGTCATCTTGTTGATTGGGATCGTTTCTTAATTCTTGTTCCACTCTGGCAAACAAGTGTCTGCTTGGATGACGTCTGTTGGGATATCGTTGCTGATACAGTTCTGCAGCTGCAGTTGAATTTTTGAGACGATCTCCATATATCAGTAACATATCGACCTTTTCATTTCTACTAAAATTATTCATTTTCTTTAATTTTTACTCAAAGAGATTTCCGCAACGCTTTATTTTGTATCTGTCTGACAGCTGATATTGTTTTATTACATTCAATGGCTACTATGATTTTTCCAATGTTATTAGGTTACCAGATTTACACAGAAATGTGCCATTTTAGTTTCCAAAGCCCACTAATCTATTATCTATTAGCCGCATGTTTCTAAAAGCTTGGTTGCATTGTATTTTGGCTGAAATCTTAAATATTTCTGAGCGGATTTTCAAAATTTTGGTATCATTAGATTCGTATGAAAATGAGGTATTTAAAAATGTTGGTGAACGATTAAATTCCCATTTAAAAAAACCCAGTTAGTGGGTAAAAATCACATTTAAAAATGTTAAACGCCTTTAGAGAATTAAGTAATGCAATCATATTGCTCTTTTTATTTTTATAGTAACGTAGCACACAAACTAACATATATTTTGGGCACCACAGCACTCTGGATTCAGAATTAGATTTTTTAATAAAATTTTTAATGTTTATCAAAAAGTGACCAAAATGGATGTATGATATTCAAAATTTCCTCTAGATTCCAAAAATGTACAAATATATAGGGTATTCCATTTAAAAATCGAAAGTTGTGGGCATTTCCGGTCAAACCGGATGTGCACCAAACTTGATTTTTTATTGAAAAGATGGCATTTTAGTCGTGTAATAAGGCCTCCAAATTTCAATTTTCTATTCCAAATATTTTAGGAAATATCGGGGCGAGCGCAATTCGTGACTCACCCGGTATGTCAATAATTTTAGAAACTTTTTAGTGGATATTTCGATAATTTTCTTACATGATGAGTAACTTCAATGCCTTGTCTTACCCTCATAGAAAAATCAACACGTTATCAATTATTGTTACTGAAATATTAATTTTTGTGTTATACAACTTTTCTGTCAAAATTTTGGGAAAAAAATTAATATCTCCGGAAATATTAATTTTAGCTATAGGAAACCTTTAAAAAAATGTTCTTTAAATGTAGAATCTAAATAAAATGAAAATGGGGGCATTCCATTTAAAATAACAAAGTTGGGGTCAACTTCCGGTATAACCGGAAAGGCCACCATTTTGAAAATATTTTCGTTAAATAGATCCTACCCCGTTAGGCCTATAGCCAAATTTTCAGATCCACATCATTTTTCTTTCTCGATATACGCCCAAAAAATCACCCTGTATATAACATGCAAATAAACCATATTTAAATATTAAATACAAATGTAAATTGGAACGGATAAACAAGCTGTTTTAAATTACTATTGACGTCGCTGATTCTTAAGGATATATTCGTGTATTGAATGAAAACAGCGCCCGTTTAAATAGCCCCTTAAATTGTTTTTAAATATGGCATAGGCTAAGAAGTTATTTACGTATTACTTTCACATCCAAATGGTACAGGGTGTCTTACTAGGAAGTGAATCGATATTGGGAAAAGTATGTAACATAAAATCTTGAAAATTTTGGGACTTACTAAAGTTAGTGTGGCCAATCTAACCAAAATAATCACAAGCATGTGGTACTTTCGGTTATACCGATAGTCGATACCAACTTGCTTATTTTAAATGGAACACCCTATATATTTTTGACTTTTTGAAATGACCATGAAATTTTGAGTTGAGATATGTAGCACACCCTATACCACGCTGATTTTTTTTTTTTGTAAAAATAGTAAAAATTAGACATATTACGGGAAAAACACTCGATGTAATGAGCAACATGCATGAATTTTAGAAACGCAATAATTTTTTATTTTTTCGTTATATATGTTATATAAGTTGAGAAAGTAATAAAGAAAAGGTATAAAAAAATGTGTAGCCTAAATAAACGACTTTGAAATTCAAAATTTTATGGGAACATATCCACGTGACTGAAAACACCACGCTATTGGTCTGACGTCATTCGGCATAATGTGTAATGGTCGTCTATCTGCCAAGGGGTTAAATCGTGAATTGTTCTGTGTTTTGTAAATGTGTATTGATATTTTCATAAAAGAAATCATTTATTTATTTATTTATTTTAATTATTAAGTGGTAAAAATGACGGACAGTGGGTTTTTACGGGGCCAGAGTGACAATTTGCCCGTTGTTGATGTGGTTATGATGACAAACTTTTTTGCTACTAATACTGATTTTATTAGTGCAGAAATTGGAGGTACTAAAGCAACAAGGTATGTGTCATTCATTATTCTAAACATTAATTCAATTGTGCCCATTTTTATCCTTTTACTGTAGTTAAATATAACCTCAAAATAGGTAAACAAGGCAATGTTTTAATGTTATATTAATTTATATTTTTCATCTTAGAATGCTTTACTTTTTTATATAATAAATACCTCCCGTCACTTACTAAGTACGTACTTTTAGGTAGGTAGGTACATTAATAGTAAAAATAACTGTTGACATACATAGGTATATATAAATATATAACTGGATAATATGTAGAACGTCGAGAAGTTACATTATTCCCACCGTCCTTATACATTTAATTCAAGGTTCCTATTAATTGAAGTTAGTAAACTTTTGTATTCCTATAAATAGGAAAGTGACCAAATTCACCATGATATGTAAACAAATTATCACAATAATATTAGGGTTAGGTATCTATTTTCATAATATTATTATAAAATAATTAGTTTTAATGGGTAAATTTACATCAAAATGATCCTGGAAGCAATATAATCTTGAGGATGACGATAATTCTGCATTTCGGTCGTCTCGTCTCATAGCTCTGCTCCATTTCTTCCTAACTTTATCGCATCTAGGCACATTAAAAATTAACTTTTCTGGAGTTTTTATTGTAGTATTTGTACATTTGGGTACAATACAATATTTACAGCTACTTTTCTTTGTATTTTCCATAACACAACATAAATAATATGTACACAATCACAATCACAATATGTTTTCCGTAGGTGCGATGTGCCCGATGACGTCACACACAAGAAGCGCGGAAACTTCTCCATTTAAACGCAGTTAAATTGACAGCTGCAGTAAATAATTTTTTTAACCTTTAATTAGAACATAAAACAAAAATAAAATACCAGAAAAATAATGTTTTTTAGTGATCTATTAATCTGTGATGTTTAAAAAAATTATGCATTTTGCTCATTCACCTGCCGCTAAATTTGTTATAGCAAAATTACCGCAAAATTCCTAATTGTTTATAAGCCTCTTTCTTTATGCGTTCTAATTGTCCGATTTGAACTCTCCAAAGTTCATCTTTCTCGGGAATACATGTACTTTTAAAGGATATTGGTTCCATTATGCTTTAATAATAAATACTATTTTTACATCACAAAAACTGGTGAATATTTGCTAATCTTGAGCTCCGTATGCAAAGTTATACAAATTCTTCAGTTAGATTTCTCAAAATTTTTCAAAAATTTTGTAGTACGACCGATTTTGTTGCTGATATCGAACACAGCATGACAAGCTCAAGTCTACCTATTATGAATTTTGTAAGGCGTTTTTCAGTGAGGAAAGTAAATAATTTTTCGAATTAGTTGATTGATTCAATGGTAAGCATTCTAAATATTCTCGGCAGATGGTTTGCGCGCCTTTTATATTTCCATGTTAAGCAGCGTGTTGTAAAAGCCTGGAATAAATTAATTATGGTTTACATATTTCTGGAATGCTGCAATTAACAATGATCATTCGTTAGAGCATTGACTTACTCCAGCATGCAGTCTAAACACTTAAAGAGTTTGTTTAAAAGCGGAGCTTTTAGTGACGATGTACTGAAAAATTAAACATACATGAAAGTGGAGTAACGAAAGAACGTTGATATTCACAGTTTTATAACAGCAAAATTGTGATATCATATCATCTAAGGTATCACCAGGAGATATTTCAGAGTTTTGGACTTTCAAAGCGTATTGGGTTTTTTTATAAGCAATTTAGTTTTTTGAACAGCGATTTTAAGGTAAAAAAGTGAATACCTCCGGTTCCAGTGGTCCGATCGGAACAAACAAAAAATCAAAATATTCGTAATTAAAATTCCGACAAATCTGCGTTGATCTTGGACCATTTGAGTATGTACATAATATACAAAATTGAATAAACTGGAGGCTAAAAATCGTTTTTTTTTTTATTTTAATACTCAGGGACGCTAAGGGTTTCCATCAGCATCAAACTTTCAGAAAATATACCTTTTGTTGAAAATTAAAGCTGAGTGTGATTTCGGTTATCTCGAGCGCCACCTGTGCAATTTTTACGGGGGCAAAGGTCCCACCTTGGCCTCCTAACGCACCCTGTTTCAGTAGGGCTGGAATAGCTACAGTGGAGAAACGGTTATGTCCAGAGGTCCGGACGGTATATTAGACTTTCACTCACATTCAGCAGTAAAAAAACACGTGTTGGTAACAAAGTTTATTAACATATAAAATTCGATAACACAATGAAAGAAAATTAAATAAATAAATGATAACAAGAGCTTTAAGTATCAGGTATTTCAAAATTATTTTTTGGAAAATAAATTAGTGCATACAAAAAAAATAAACCAGGTCGTGAGTAGCTAATTTATTTAATATTTTCTGAGACGATTGGCAAGTTAATGACGGTAGGTAGGCAAGCGGTGTCATTAGAATCAACATTTGATTTGATAGCAAAAGTAAGAAGCCAAAAAAAACAACAGCAGTAAGTAATAAGCAAAAAAAATGATGTGCAAATAACAAGCAGTAGCAAGCAATTGTTTACAGTAAAATCATGCTTATATGAGCGGTCAGCAGATTATATGTGTGAAAAGTTGGTAAAATTTAATTTCCGTGCATTTGTGTGAAATTTGCTTCGGTCACGTGGTATCTTGTCGGGGTTGATGCGGAAAAGTATCAAAATGTACGGATAATTAATTCATTTTATTTCGCCCAGATTTTATGCTAAATTCGTGGACTATTATAAATTTATAGAAGAAAATACACATAGGAAAGTGGTGCATGTGGCTTTGACTCGAGGCAGCACGAAATATTAGTAACAAAATGGACGGTATATTTTAAGTCTCTACCCCCTTCAGGGATACACTAGATTTAAACAGGAATTATTTTAACTCAGTAAAATGACTAGACGATCTAAGTTAAAATTTGGTAAACGGTATTTACTGTCCCCAATTTCCCCTCGAAATATGATCTATGATCCCTTCCCTTCTGGAAATTCTTTGGGTCATAGCTATTTGGATAAAATCGCAAGAATTTAACAGGCCCTAATTCGAGCACACCACTTTGTTAATAACTATATATGAAAATTGAAATTCAACTGAACAAAACGAAAAAACACAGTCAATACATTTTGATATATTTGCTCGGAAATTATTTTAAATCGCTGTTTAATACACGCATTTTAGTGAATTATCTTATCTATGTTAATGCAAAAACTTAGACAAGAAAACGTAGCGCTGATAAAATCATGTTATCACTTACGGCAGTCTCGGTTTCGGGAATCTCTTTGGCACGCGTGGTTTACGATTTGGAGAATCGGATCGGAATGGGCAGACAAATATGTTTGAATGAAACAGATAAACGCTGATCTACCCAAACACCACTTGCGGTAAATATCGATAATTATATTAATTTTTGCAGATTACCCTAACGGCTGAATTCACTGTATTTAATTTGAGATATAAAATAGGAAACTGTTTCGCGGCGTAAACTAACTGGTGTTGAAGAAATCTATAACAATCATATTAAAACAACTTTTCCGGTTGTAAGCGGGACACACAATCAAGGCAAATATGAATTTACATTGCATTTTGGTCATGAAAAGGTCACTTCAATACAACAAATGAATGTGTTATCTAACATTTGAATTGCCCGCCATTTTATGCCATTAAGTCCAAAATAGATTTTTTTTTCAAAATAAAGATCTCGGTACCAGCTTTCCATTGATATTAAAGAAGTTTTTTCAAAGTCATTTTGGCCACTTTTTCGGTGTTTATTTATAGATCAAATAACAACAAATGGATTTTTTCAGCCATTTCAGATGACGAAAATTTACTTTTATTTTTAAACAAAAGTTCTCGTAATTCTCTTTCTTTTCTGATAATAATTTTTCAAAATAGCCGAAAAAATCGGTTTGTTTTTATTTGCCAAAAAAAGTGGCAAAACAACTTAAAAAAATTATGACAACGGCATCGAGATCCACATATTGAAAAAAATATGTCAATTTTGTATATAATGGTATAATGGTTTAAAATGGCGGGCAATTCAAGTTTTAGATAACAAATTCATTTCTGTCAATGGGTTTAATATTTAAGCACCAAAATTTCAGGGTGTTCTGTTTTCAACAAAAGGCATATTTTTTGAACGTTTGAAGCCGATCGTCCCTGGGCGTTAAAATGAAAAAAACGCTTTTTAGACAATTTTGTATGTTATGTACGTACTCAAATGCCCTCAAACAACACAGATTTGTTGGAATTTTTATTGCGAAGATTTTGATTTTTTGTTTGTCCCGATCGGACCTCTAGAACCGGAGATATTCACTTTTTTACCTAAAAAAACGCTGTTCAAGAAACTAAATTGTTTATATAAAAAAAGCTGCACTAGACTTTGGAAATTCAAAATTGAGATATATACTACTGATTGTACTGATGTAAAGTTGTGTGCAAAATATAACATGCAAAGTGGCATCCCTTAGGAATTACATCGCAGAGAGCCGCGCGCTTGCAAACGAACACAGATCGGATTCAAGATATTTAAGACTTGACTACATTCATATTTTACTTGTCGTATGACAACTCTCCATTTAAATATTTATTACCACAAAAAACACTACTGGCAAATTTTCCAATTTAATCTCATTAAAATACTAGCAGTACACTACAGTTTTTTGTTTCTTCTTATCGGCAGTTTCAACAGAAAGGGCACGCACCACAAAAATAACATTAGGTTCATATTTATTCAGCGAATAAAAAATTGCCGTCAGAGGAGTCATCGTATGTGCTTTATAAATATGAACTCAGCTTTTTTTTCGGATTTTCACGTTTCAGATCACGTAGATTACGAAAATACAGGTTTCTCAATTCCGTCAGTCTGTCTGTCTGTCTGTTGGTGTATTATCTAAAAAAACTACTTGACGTAGAACAGTCAAATTTGGTAGGTATCTGACGCTGCTGTCAGCGATGAAATGGTTAAACTTTCACTGGAAAATATACAGGGTGGACCGTCTAAATGGAATAAATAATGTAAAAAAAATTCTTGCTCAAATTTAAAATTTCCACGTTTCATGGCATTCTAAACCTATTTCATCTTCTCCAAATGTACCTTCCTCGAGAGGTAAACGTATAATAATAGCAGACGCGGTTAACGAAGATGGATTTGTAAAAGGGTGTTTAATGCTTTCCGCAAAAAACATAGCAGTCATCGGCCGATTACCACCAAGATATGAATGCCACTTTGTTTGAAAAATGGCTTGCAGAAAAACTATTGCGTAACATAAAGCCAAATTCGGTCGCAGTGTTAGATAATGCCTCTTACCATTCGCGACAAGCTGAGAAAATACCAACTACATCGACGCGAAAGTTTGAAATAATTGAATTTTTTTAAAAACGGTGAAAAATGCAAACATTAAGAAAACATTTGTAATAGACGAATTTGGAGAACAGCATGATCATACAGTTTTAAGACTGTGAGTTAAATCCTATTGAAAAAATTTGGTGCATTAAAAAATTACGTTAGTAATTAGTCATAATGTGATACAACTTATTAGAGACAGTGAGAAGCCCATAGAAAAGCATTGGAAAGGATGCGTGAACCATATTAAACAAAATTGAAAATCAATATTTTGCCACAGTTGCTCAACAACAACTGATTATAATAAATCCCAATGATTCCTCATCATCGTCATCTTCCAGGGAAGAAGAATAATTTAATTATTGGCGTATGCATTGCCTTAAGTAGGTTTAATGTAGATACCAATAATAATGTTGTCTTATACAATATGCAAAAAGAAAGATTTTTTTGTCACATGTACCCAAAAAAGAAACAACAATGTATTTTAGCTACACGTGCTTTGGCAATACACAAGTATATATTAAAACTATACAACCATTGTTAGGTAGGTTCGAATAATGCTAGAATTAAATCCTAGATAAAATGAATGTAGGGTTGTTGTATTTTTATTTAATAATAGGTAGAACTGTGAAATCCAACATTTATGAAAGCAGGGAATATTTTACTTTCATTGTTTCATTACTTGCCAAACTCTTCTAACTTCGGCTCTGCAAGTCAACGTGGACTCTACATACTAGACTAATACGCATAATAAAATTCGATCAATCAGTAGATCTGTCGCGGAATTTGCCATCAATGAGATTTAGTGGGCGTAACTTATTTACTTAACTCGGCGGTAGTTTATAAAAAAACTACTTCATTTAATTTGTGGCCATTTTTTGTCACACCTCCAGACAACAGTAAAAAAAGAATAAAGGAAGCCGCAAATGCTTCTTATATTTTGGATTTGAGTTTTACCTCAGAAGGTATGAGATCATAATTTTGCTGTACATCGTGTTTTTTACTAGTTTTTATTATCTTTCTTTACTGCACAAATAGAAGAATATAAAAAACACGACTATTGAAGCGTTTCTTTAAATATATTGAAAAGAAAGCAAAGCCAGGTAACAAACCATAGGTACGTGCCTTTCTATAGAGCATAAAATGAACTACAAATTTGAAGTCGAAGTCAGTAGGTACTACTACTATATTTTATTCAACGTACAATTTTTTCAGAAAATATAATGAAAACAAAATAATTCAGAAAAAATGCAAATGAAAAACTATTAATACATAAATTGAAAAAGGCACATATCGAGTGGTCATGAGTCCACTTCGATCATTTATAATGACCGTACATCGGCCATGTATGTTTAGGACCAGATTATCTAAGTCCGCTTGAGGCACTGCCAGTCATGCTGTCTGGATGAGAGCTGTGAACAGCTGTTAGTAGCTCTGATATGTATCTACATCCCTCAAAAGTCGCATGTAATGTTTCACTTCCCTTGTCTCAGTGTTAACGTGAAAAAATCACTTTCCGATGTTTGTTCGGATTTGCACGTATCAGATTATTTAGATTACGAAAATTAAGCTCTTTCGATTCTGTCAGTGTGTTGCCATCGGACTTTTGGCGCTATACTTAAAAGACTAATTGACAAAGAAAAGCAATTTGCAGGTAGTTGACGTTATCACCAAGAAAGAAATATACTACTATACTTTCAGAGTAAAAAACATACAGTTTGAATAACTTAAAAAATAACAAACTAACCATTATACTCTTCGCCGATTTACTGCAGTTTTATATAAAGGTTGAGCTAAGTCCACACTTGTGAATTTTCGTCTTCAGCTTCGTTTTCAAGTTTCAATTCCATTTTCAACATTGCGAAGGATAACGCATGATTTAGACTGAATGCGTTGGACGCAAGCCTTTAATTGTCTACACCTTTGCGCTAAAAATATCAATTACTTTCAATTTCCAGCAGTGTAGTGTAGACGTATAGTTTTACAATGGATGCTAATGCTGTTTTGTTAGCGGGTATAAGTGTCAGGCGATGGATATGGATGAAAGATTATCTAAAGACACGAAATTTTGGAATAATGAGGGAATTGGAATTGAATGAAAACATCATGTTTAGGATTGTTTAGGACAAACTTTTACAAGCTTTTGAAAATGATTGAGCAAATGATCGTAAAAAAAATCAGAGTTCAGAGAAGCAATACCAACTGAAGTTAAATTAGCAACATTTCTTTTAATCTTATTGGTATATTCCTTATCTGTAATGTCCCATAAAGCACTATGTGATCTATAATCTTTAATAAAGGACAGTGTCTGTTCCGACGACATTCTGAGTAAAAAAATATAAACAGAAAACAACAAAAACAGAACGAAATTTTTCCAAGAAAACTCTGAAATTGCACGGTAAGTTGAACAGACATCCACTGCTAATGGAAGTACGTGCGCTACGGCATGCCGCACTGAAAACGGCGCTCGACGACTAACTTAAGGCATAAATTCGTGCATGCGTCACGTGCGCTACATGCATGAGCTGTAGCGCATGCATCTAACCCACAAAAAGTGTACAAGTGTGGACAAAGCTTTGCGCATTCTATAGAATACTTTCCGCATTTTTATTGTAAATAAAAAGATATTCGCGAATAGTATAATAATGATGACGGCCTCGTCTAAGTACGAGATGAATGAAAGCCACCAAAATTTGGTTCAAATCTTATCGCATTTGTGACAAATTTATTGCTATTAAGTTGAAAAGCATTAGGAATTATTGCCTAATTAGCCGGATTTGTAATGTACCAATATTATATAATATAAATAAACAAACACAAAGTATTTAAATAATTAATAACTTTTTTATTTATTGATCGATTTTGTTCAAAAACAAATAGGGTTTTTCCTCTAGTTAACAATAATTTACTGACAGATAGGCAGACGGATAGGCGAACGGGCATTTTGGAAGTTGTTCACAATTCAAAATGTACATTTAAACCCTAGGTTTACCATTTAAATTCTCACTTCGGGGCTGTGGCCTCAAACTTATCCTATGACAGGCGTCCTTTCAATTACTGATGCTGATTATGATTCAATGAAATTAGTAACAACAACTGAAATAAATTAACTCATATTTGACAATAATATTAACAACATTCCAAATATTATTTTGTTTTGTCGTTTGTTCATTGACTGTGTTTCTAAGATATCCATCCTGTATATTTACACTAAATTTAAAGCATCTTGTGATAATTACGTGGAAAATCTTATTATTCCCCGTCTCATTTTTTCATTAATGATACTCTTCGCAAACACAAAACGAAGAGTCTATTGAATTCGATCGGTACATTTATAAAACTGGTAATATTGCACGTAGAGAAGAAAATTTCATATCACTGTGTTGGTGATCGAATTCTGAACAACTTTCAAATGTCCGTTCGTCTGTCCGTACGTCACGTTTCTTGTAAGCACGATAACTTAAGAACGGGAAAACTGATTCTATTACAATTTGGACAGTAAAATATTGTTAGCTAGAGGAAGAACTATACTATTTTGAACAAAATCGATCAATAAAAAGTTATTAATTATTATTATGTTTTGTAATCAAACAAAAAATGTCTAAAACCAATATTATTTGCAAAAAAGCTGCGAAGAGTATTCTATAGAATATGCAACAATTATATAAAAATGCAGTAAATCTGTTTGTTTCTATATATATTTTTGGTATATCTTTTATATTATCTATTATCAATAAAGAAAAGGAATGGTGAATGGAATAGTTTGTGCATCGGTAGAGAATCGGAATGATAAAAACACTCAAAGCAGACAGTAACATACAGGGTCGCCCAAAATAATGTTTCTACAATGTACACAACTTAACATACATAGCACATACATACGTACATACATACATTCATACATACAAACATAATACTAGTTTCCAAAGAAAGTGAACCATCACATACTTGGTGAGGAAAATCTAAAGACTAGAACTAAGGTTTCCTTACCAAGGCCGTAGAGTTTGATATAAAGAATAAAGTTGGACTAGGAACTTTAAGAAAACTAGAAGAGAAGCGCCAAAATACATTCACCTCCGTCTCCTCCTTTCCTGATCTTGTGAACAGAAATGTTCGACTTTCATTCATACAACTAAACTGATACTAGTTTGCGACGTCACATCTATCTGTTACAATTTAAAACGATATTTGTCCACGACTATTAAATAATGTACTCATTATGTATGTGTTTCCTCAAGGATAATGCCATCCATTATTCCATGCAGTGAATAATTAGGACATTCACTTGTTTATACGAAATGATGTTAGTGACTTTTATTAAAAACTTAAAATGTCAACAACCAAAAGACAAGTGTTGTCTCTCTAAGTTTTCTAGCAAGAATTCAAATGGTACGTGCCGAAGAAGTATTTTAATGAACACTCAAATACTATAGTAAAGTTTTCTTCAAAGCATCATCTAAAGGCGCGTCTTCATTACGGTCGGCTTTGCCGATCGGCATATTGCTCCACTAGTATATTCGGCTTGGATTCTCTTGAAGTTTCCGCCTGGCATAAGCCGAATCGTACGTACCCACTTGCCAACAAATGGCGGGCGGCCATGCCGATCGGCAAAGCCGACGATAATGGAGACGCGCCTTATTAGCAACACGTGGCAATCTCCAACATTGTTTTTGAAAAAATTTACCTACGTGCCTACAAACTGTATTATTTTATTAGTAAGCCATGACAATGTGTCAAAGCGTAATTTTGTTATTGATTTGAAACGTCAAAATTTGTGCGAGTTAAACTCCAACGTTATTTACAATCTTTCACATATTATTCAAAATGAGTAATATAATTAAATAAACGGATACTGACAGTAAAAACGAGACACTTCTTTGATACCGCCAGAAGTTCCCTTACTAAACTTGTTGCCCGAAAAATCGAGAAAATGATATATGATGACATATGAATCTTTCTTAAATTGGAGAAATAAAATGAAGATACATTAAATAAATATTAAATATTTAATAGTCGTAGACAAAGTAGTATTCTACTCGGATATAATCGCTATTACTTATATGCTCGTTGAATAATATACTATTATAATGTGTCGAAGCACATTATTTCATCTTACATGATCACAAAAAAAATTAAATATGTGTCTTAATTTGCTTCGATGATCAAGATACCGCTTCGTAGACTAACCCTGTATATCAAAACTTTGTAAACTTCTGTTTTAATTCATTCTAACATTATTCTTCCTGGTTCATTTTCAATTAGGGTTGCTATAAAACTGCAGAATAATGTATATATTATATACCGCTAAAATAATATCGTATGTAACAAACGCTGTATTTAAATGTAATCTTATTACTCTTTTAACTTTTTTATAGCGTAATATTAGACTTATTACCGACGCAGTCAACATATTTTTTTCATATGGCAATAAATAAAATTAGACATATTACTTTCCCACCCTACAATTCGGAACACATCTGCTAATAAGAATAAAAAAGCATGACAACGCTTACAAGTCCTAGAAAGTCACCTGTGCACGTTGCCAAGGGTACTTGTTATTACGAACACGGTTCCTAATGGATTGGCTAAATAATGAGAACTGTGGATAATAAAATATGTGAAAAGTTTCGGCTTGTATCTTGTAGCCCTTTACAGTCTAAACAGGTTGAGGAGAAGATGATTAAACTGTAAATAATTGAATATATTTGTTGAACTTCAGCTCTGAAAGTAAAAGAATAAAAGAAATTTTTAAACTATAAAAATAACGCACAGTTGTTAGCGTAACATAAAACTAAACCTATTTATATATTGATAAAACTGAAAGGGTCATTTGGATCATGGATCAAAATAACGAATGTGAACACTCGTTTGGTGTAAACGATGTCAACAATCATCTGTAAGAGTAAACATAATAAATCAACTTGTACAGTGTATTATTAACTATAGTCATGTCCTTATCGAGTTTAAAATCAAATCTGATATAGAATCAAATTGTATGAGAAAAAGATGGGGCTCAATTTTTTATAAAAATACTTCTTAAGTTATAACCATGTGAACATTGCCATAAACATCGCATTCTAAGTTTTATTTTTGTACTACTAAAAAATTAGAGCATTTTAGTAATATTGTAAATTAAAAACTGATACAGATTTTTGTAATTTCCATTCTACGGCCAATGGTACAAGGAAAATTCTAAATTATTTCTTTCAAAAAATTACAAAAAACTCATTGTTTCGCATACAACTTTGTTATTTTTCAACTTACAGGGATACAGATGTAGACCTTTAATTTCTATTATAAGTATTTGTCACGTCATATTGATAGTTTTTGACACATTTGAGATTTAAACATGATATGAATGATAAATGTTCGAAAAGTCGGATTGTATTGAAATTTGGAGAGTAAGTCGGAGTTAGCTAGAGAAAGAACCTCATTACTTTTTAACCAAGATGATCAACAAATAAAAAAGTTAGGTACTAATTTTTTAATTAAAAAAAATGTATTTTTTATGTATGGTAATTAAACAAAAAATGTCAAAAACTAATATTATTTACAAAAAAAACTGCGAAGAGTATCCTATAGAATGTGCAACAATTATATAAAAAATGCAGTAAATCGGCGAAGAGTGTAATGGTTGGCTTGTTTTCTTATATGTGTATACCAGGCTGGACCATATTTTTTATAAACTATATCTCCGTTAGTTTACAAGATAGAAGAAACTTGGCCAAAATATTACTTAATTTAAATCCAAAAATTTGAATGACATGTTCAAGTAAAATGATTGGTTACATTTAGTCTAGGCTTAATTTTCTAAAAAGCCTTCGGAGACCACTTTTAGGAGCAAATCATGCTACTTTTTGCCAACCTTTGTTTTTAGAGTAACTCGACCGCGCTAATTTCGAAAATTTCGGTTGACATCTCGAATTCAGGGTTCAACCACCCCAAAACCACCCCTAAAGGTACATTTTTTCAATGTATTGAAGGTATCTTCGTAAGAAGTAAATTGAGAGCAAAATGTCAAGAGAGTTGAAACATAGTTTATAAAATTTTCATTAAAATGATGTACAGAAAGTTATAATTCCACTAGTTCATTGACGTGCAATGGGGGTCTAAAATGAGATTTCAAACCAACAACAAAATAATTAATCATAGTTGTTCAGAAGGATATTTCTTCACATTGTATGTAAAATATATTCAGATTTTCGACATTTGGTAACGTTTGAAACTCCATGGGCATCCAAAAGTGGTAAGCAACTATCATGTCTGTGTTTTAATATTTCCTTTTGTTTCAGAACAGACTTTAAAATGGATTCACTTGTTACTTTTAGCTCAGGAGATATTGACTTTACTGCGTTTATGTTGTGTAAGAAAACTAAATCTGATCGTTTAGGCGCGGTAGAAGATAAAGGACTCTTCCGCTTATCTGAGGTAGTACATCTTAAAAAAATACCACAAGATAAAAAATGGGCGAGTGTAATTTTGAAACTGGAGAATATTTTACAAAAAATCTTAAATATCATAAATCATATTATTCGGATCATGCGGCCCCGAGTTCGAATTCTGGCTAGGGCATGGACGTTAGAGGCATTTTCGAAAACGTTACCGAGATGGTAGCAGTGGACTAGGACTCTGTTGATTGGCACAATATGCCTAGTCGTTGTTATCACTCCTAAGTTCGAACTTCATCTGCGGCATGGCAATGCCGCAGGGAATGGCTGTTCTGTAGTTGTCTTTGTATGTTGCGTACGCGCCCTAGTTGAGTGGTAGAGTAGCTATGGCTAAACTCCGCCAGGACGTTATTAGAAGTAAGACATAAAAAGGTTTATTTGAAAATACTGGGGTCGAATTACTCTTAAACGATAGATTGTCTAGAACTAATATGATTTGCCTCTAGGAGTGATTTTAGGAGTTCCCAATAATCGAGCAAAGACGGCTACCCCTTCTCCTCGCCCATGACATTTCTGACGTTACGGATAATGAAAATCTAAATATATTTTACTCATATCGCAAAGTTCCTTCTGAACAACTATGATTAACTATTTTGTTGTTTTTTCGAAACAAGTCTCATTTTTAGACCCCCATTGCACACCAATGAGCTATTGGAAATATAACTATTTACATCATTTTAAAGAAAATTTTATAAATCAACTCTCTTGACATTTTTCCCTCAACTCATTTCTTACGGAGATATTCCTCGATACATTGAAAAAATGTACCTTTAGGGGTGGTTTTGTGGTGGTTCAACCCCGAATTCGAGATGACAACCGAAATTTTCGGAATCAAGTTACTCTAAAAACATAGGTTGACACAAAGTAATATGATTTACTTCTCAACATTCGAATTTGAAGAAATAAATCTAGACTAATTGTAAAAGAAAAATAATTTGAAATTCATCGATGAAAATGTGGAGGTGCTAACTGAAAAAAAGAAGTTATGGGTGGTTCCAGAGAAACAAGTAATTAGGTGTTTTAAGGTGTGTCATTAAAATCTGATTTAGATCCTATTTAACGTAATAATTTGTTCAAATCTCTATCTTTTCGACCAACAGATGTATAACTTGCAAAACCTGTACGGAAGCACGGCATAGTTACCAAAATGGCTAGCATTATCCATGAAATTTGAAACTTACCATCTATATTTGTATGCAGTCAGTCTGTATCCACCAAAAAGGATTATCTAAATGACTTACCTGTAATAAAGAATAAAAAATTAGGTAATGTAATAAAACGAAGAAGAGTTAAAGATAAAGGGTGTAGGCAACTATTTGAAACATTTTTTCTAGAATAGGCAGTATTCAATAAAATTGTAGATAAAAATATAGAACGCCCTCGCGGACGACACGACGCCGCCGCAGAGAAGGGTGTAAAAGTTAGTACATGACATTGAACGTAAACTTGAGTTCAAAAACGCGATAAGTTGATATCAACTTTTTTATGATTATATATTCATAAATAGTCAGTAGAAATTTTAACATCGGACAGAGAATATAGGTTCGTTGCTTTAAGCAGCTTCCGAAAACTCGATTTCAAATTTCCAGTGACTGACGTCATCCTTACACTCGATCTAAGCTGGTACTCGTACCGAGCTTATATCTACCTTCATGGTATGATGAGTGTTGACATATTCATAAACAGTTAATTTAACATACTTTTAATTGTGGTTGAATATTTTTAAATTTGTTTACATGCATCTTATTGGTCTCCTAGGGGCTAACTCATGAGTAGAAGCCGAAATTAGGTAGCAATGATGATAGGAAACAGCAAGTATCTGCAATGTACTACCTATGCACGCCATTTCTGAGACACTAATTGTACATTTTCTAGAAGGTAGAAACTTATAGAAGAGGATCGGGATTTCCACATTTTTCTGGATTGCCGCACGAAGATGGTTCCGGACATTACTAGAAATCTGCTAGTTGTCTTTTGTAGGATATACAAAGGCGAACTTCATAGTTTTTAACGAAGTAAGGTTAGATAATCGAAAGTGATACATGGTGAACAGTAGAGTGAAAATATTAAGTAATAAACATTGTTAAATGTAATTTTAGACAGTAAACGTGTATTTTAGTTAATAAAAGCATTGTGAAGTTTTCAGTAAGTCATTCAATAAAAGTGTGTTAGTGTTTATCTCTTGTTATATTTTCTTGAATATACGGATTTTAAAAGGTGTTTCCTAGGGGTGGCAACAGGTGACAATATTTTCCATCTTCTTTTACTGCACATCAACCAGAGACATTGTAACATGCGGAATGCTCAATAGCATCCTTCGATACACTGTTAATATTTATTAGAAAAATGAGAAGTTATCGGAAATATTATTCCCACAAACTTTAGTACTAATAGAGTGCCCTTACTCCTTAGACTATGATGAACATACGTCATCTGTCAGCAGTTAAAGTTCGCGAATACTAGATAGCACACCAGGAATGATATTTCAACTAAATAACGCCGGGTGAAACTCTTTCTCGTTGAACCATTGCACTAATTAGACGTATTTATAATTTTGCTTGAACTGTAATGGGGATGTTAGAATTTGAAAAACCTCGTGATGATCACATGAGGTAAGGTTTTAATTATTATACCGGTAAATGCCATCTAACATTTGAAATATTGTTTTAGGTTTTTCTCATATTCTTATAAATTAAGAATTAATTTTAATATAACATAACTTATTCACGTCTAATGATTTTAACGTAGAAGTATTTCAACGTTACATTTGCTTTAAGCAAGATTTGACATTATCTATATTCAATTTGCAATACCTACTATGTTTTCACTAAGCAAGTAATATTCATATGAAGTCAACTTTTCTATACCACATTTTGAATTGGGATATACGAAACATTCTGAGCGATGAGATTTTCTTCATTTTGTCTTGGCGACAAATATACGAACGTTTCTACGATCTCATAACCTCAAATTGGGATTAAGGCAGCCACATGTGAAACATAACTTTTAAATCCATAATCATCGGAGAACAGGACCGTATCTAGGAGTTCTCTCCATCAGGATAACAAAATAAAAGATAAGTACTTTTAATTGTTACCAATAAAAGGGATTATTTTCAGATGATTGTTGAGCTATAAGAGCCAAAAGTGTCTAGATGTAACATATTAGATTCAAGTGAAATCTATTATATTTTTGGCTATTTGCAATTTAAATCCGTTGTTATAATTAAATCCATTGCTGTATATTAATTCGTAGTTGCTTATATCTTGAATTCGTTGTCGCAAATACTTCGCCGTAGTATTGTTTCGTAGTTTCATGATTAATATCTTATTGTAGTACTATAATGCACCTTTGTTGTTCACACAGTAAGTCGTGGTTCAATTTTTGTTGTAACGAGTGTGTTTAAGTTTATGAACTTTGAGATAAGGTTACGAGACATATCTTTTGTAATATAGTTATTTTGTCTCTCGTAACGAATCTCAAGTTCCTGGTTTTGTTGTAATATATGAATTTTAGTATTGAGGTGAAAGTTACGAGACGTATCTTTTGTAATATATTTTTGGTTCTCGTAAACATCTCAAGTTTATTTTGCTGTTGAGCAAATTATAATATAGTGTAACTTGTAATATAGTATTTTATCGTCTTGTAATATATACTTTTGTTAAATAATTGACACAATTTACGAGTAATCCCTTTTGTAATATATTTAATTTGGCTCTCGTAAAAGTCTCAAGCTTATCTTGAACTTCGGTTATTGTCATATAGTATTTTGTATATATTTCTGTGTGATATTTTGCTATACAGTATCGCTAATGCTGTGATAGTTCATTTTTTTGTAATATAATATTTTTGTAATATAGTACTATTGTATATATGTAACTTTTGTCTTTTGTTTATCTTTATCTTCAATTTTCCTTGATTACACTAAGTAATCAATGGCGCCCAAGCCTTGAACTCAACGCCCTTTTGCTCTCCGTATCTTTACTGTGCTAGCCAGGTGAAACCAGTGACGCTAACCACGTCGCTCGTAGGGTGGCCCACACTTGAACTACTTGGGCAAACTAAAACCTTCTTTTCTTAGCCACAACATTTGTGAACACATATTAAAATATCACTAAACTACGTCGTCAAATTGTCTCAATGTGGGGTTAGAGCGTACAAAATTTGAAATCTATATTTTTTCTTTTTTTGAAAAAGCATTTTTAACACTTTTGCTATGGTTAGGGACTCTCCTTTTTAAAACATTCATGAGATCCCCTTACATAAACGTTCGTTTGCAAGGATTTGAAATCTCTGGCTGCTAGGCAAATATGTCCAGTTCACTGCAGTGAGTTTCATAACTAATACAAATATTAAACAGAGGGGAAAACTTTAATACGTTAGATCTAGGAGTGGATAAATAAAAGCTATGAGAATGACGAGAATTAATCCGTGGGACATAAAAGTTCAGTTGGCTTAATATTTCACTACAATCTATTTTATTATGCATAATTTTATCTAGAAAACGCAAAGCAAAGGATTAGAGCGTACAAAATTTGAAATCTATATTTTTTCTTTTTTTGAAAAAGCATTTTTAACACTTTTGCTATGGTTAGGGACTCTCCTTTTTAAAACATTCATGAGATCCCCTTACATAAACGTTCGTTTGCAAGGATTTTTCTCCACTACCATTTGAGGATAAAAAACTACACTTTCTTAAAAGAAATCTGTAGATTTCTTAAGAAGCTTTTCCCTCTCCATCATTCACTTTGTCACATTTTCGATGACCAACCCACCCCTCACCTCCGTAAAAGCTAACTTATCTCTTGAAACCCCATTTTCAGTTAATACAACTCTATGCCCAAAAATAATTTCTTAAAATTGTACAAGTAATTTAATAATACCCTGTATACAGTTGTAAACGTATTATGTAAGAACATAAAAACATGTAGCTGTTACAGAAAATTTATAGCGCACTTGAAGTATGCTGTAAATTTCTTGCTACAATGAATTTGGAATCAGTGCCTTCTTATCAGAAGAACTGAATTGAATTTTAACAAAAACTTGGTGTAAAATGGAATTTATTGTTAAGGACACTTTATGAGGACTAATAGGATTTCTAGAACATTTACTACATCGCCATCGCATGTTCTAGGATTTAAAGAAAAACGACTACTGAATACTAATTGGCGCTGGTGGCAGTGACAAAACGATCGAACAAAACAATAAAGACACTCAAGCACACAGCGGCGTACCGTCACTGAGTTCAATTCGTTTTCCAACACATTTACCAAGTTAGCAATTATTCAGTTTACCTGAAAGTAAATATTTTCGTAAGTTTCAGGAGTTTAGAAATTGAAGCATACTTCAAAAATAATTCGTTAAGAATGTCTCAACATTTTAGGATTTCGAAAAAGACATAAAAACAAGAAACAATTGTTTCTTGTGAATAACAAATAAGTTATTCATATTAAAAAAATAATAACTAGGTATTAAACAGACGAAAAACCCTTCAATTTTTTTGATTTAATAAAGAAACTCTATACAGTGGAATACACTTAGACGTAAGTTATCAGAAAATCGATTGGGCCGGAATAGACCTGTCTAAACACTTTTTAGTGGATTTCTACAATTATAAATGAAGTTTTATATCACCTTTATTGGCGGATTTTTCTTTAGAACTCGAAATAACCTCTTTTGGTACGAAAAATATTTTGAAAATGTTTTAAATCAGAAAATGTCAGTTATTGATCAACTAGATGTTTTCGAATCTAATAATAATAAATAAAATGATGGCTTCGGAATAGCCGAATTTAAGACCAAAACCATGCTACATCCGATAAATTAAGAAAACGACGATTTTAAAGGACCTGTACTCACGGAAAAATTAATATGCTTCAAGTTTTGCACCGGGTATTTTTCACACAGAATCCTTCATTTTCTTGTAAATAGCTCATTCCTTGAATTCTCTGGAAGGCTGGACCATCAGTTATAATGGGCAGAAACGTATGTATTTCCCTTCAACGAATATGTACACGTTAGCAACTGGTGATCTGAACCACAACCAGCGTTACATAAAGTTTTGCAGAGCTTTACTGATTATCTCGATTGAGTTTCTATCCGAGGAGTTACAAATCCCTATTGTGCATGAAATTTAATTTGCCTTGAAAAAAATATTTTAGGATAGAGAAATACCATTTAATCAATAGCCCATCTTTTATATGGTCTATTTCAAAGTTTTTAGTTTTATTTTTTTTTTACTTTTTATGGGAACAATATGCATAAGAAATTCAAATAGTTTATAAATAATAAAGTCTATTTAAAAATATTAAAAGTGACTAGACATGAAACTTTTTAAAATTATTTTTCTTGCCATTTAGATGAAGATGCACTTTACATTTATCACAAACCGACTTTTCGCTGTGCAATTGTAAATTTCTCTGTTATTTGTGTGAATGGCCCAGTGTTCCAACTTAGCGTTTTGCATTTTTTTGGGTGAAAGAGATCACACACTTTTGTGGATTTTCCCTTATTTTGAGTGGCAAAGGTTGAGGGAGTAGGAGTCCTACTGAGTGAAAAGTATTGAGGAAGTTACTGTCTTCATCATCGTTGCAATTTTTCCTCTTGGTAAGCGACACTACAATTCCATCATCCTTTAAAAGAGAGTCTTCACTATCAGAGGGTATCGGAAAATATTCAGGTTCATATTACTTCAGGTAATAGTAATTCCACTGTATGACAAACTTCTGATTCCTGAATGAAGACGTCTGTTTCTGCCAAGAATATCAAAACAGAGCCAATTTACATGTATGTGTGTAGTGCCTAATTAGATCACCCGATGTCACTCCTTTAGAATTATTTCTCTGCGAACACTTGAAATCGAAGATTTTCGCAATCAAATTCAAATCTTTTGAAATTATATGTGAGAATTGTGTCGAAAGCTGATAATTAATTTAAGATTTGTTCAAATATGTTTGCACACAATTGGAAAACAGATTGTGTAACGTTCTTCAAAATGGACCTGCTCGGACTCCAAATTATGTAACGTGTTTTGCTTGGGTAGCTGGTTTGGAGACGTTAATCCAGAGTTCGGTTAGTAAATATCAAATCAAATCAAATCAAAATATACTTTATTGTTCAGAAGAAAGAGTTTCTCATTAACAAAGTAAATAAGCGTAGGTCCATAGCATATATAGTTTACACAGTGTACCTACATTATATAAATACAAAACATAGATTACATATATATTTTAATACAATAATTATAATAGTAATGTAAAAAGTCAGAAAATACGATAAGATAAGGTAGTAAATGCCTAATTAGAATGTGTCATTATAGTACTCGTCTAAATTATTATAGGGTTTAACAATTAAAAGGCTTTTAACCGCCTTTCTGAAATTTGTATTTGAGCTCATTTCTTTAATATTATTTGGTAAGTGATTGAACATCTTGTAGCCATTGTAAATAATTGAATCTCTGACTAGAGTGGATCTGGGAATTGGCAGAGTAACGTTATTGACTTACCGAGTTACATATTGTATGGAGGAATTATTTATAATATTACTTTTATGCTTATGAACTAAACAAACTGTTTCTACAATGTAAATTGATATCACAGTGAGAAATCCATATGTCAAGAACAGTGGCTTACATGATTCACGAATTCTAGTTTTGTGCAGGTAGCGAATAGCACGTTTTTGAAGTACCAATATTGTTTGTTAAAGATATTTACTACATGCGCCCCAGAAGGCAATGCCGTACCTTAAGTGTGATTCGATTAGTGAAAAATAAGCAGTCTTAGCAGCTGCATAACCCAGTTCATTTGTGATCACTCTGATAGCGTAGGATCCGGATGCTAGTTTGTTACTAAGTATTTTAATGTGTTCGTTGAATTTTAACTTGCAGTCAATATTTAGTACAAGAAATTTTGAGCAGGGTTTATTTTCAAGAAAATGGTTACCTAAGGAGATGTCAGTTAAATTGCAGTGAAATGTAGTTATGTTTGTTTTGTTAATGTTGAATGAAAGCAGATTGGAGTCACACCACTCTTTGACCTTATTTATATCGGCCGACACCGTTTGCTGAAGGACAGTATCATCTTTATTGTGCCACAGTATGGTGGTGTCGTCAGCAAATAAAGTGAATTTTCCCTCAATATTATTTTTTGTCAGGTCGTTAATATATAATAAAAAAAGAATTGGGCCAAGAACGGAACCTTGGGGTACTCCAAACTTTATATTTAGTTTATCAGAATAATTTGTATTTCTAACTATTTGGCTACGGTTTGATAGGTATGATTGAAACCACTTTAGCGTAGTGCCTCGAAAACCATAATGCTCAAGCTTTCGTAACAATATTTCATGCTGGACAAAATCAAAGGCTTTCGATAAGTCGCAGAAAATTGCTGCCGCTGCCTCCCCGTTATTGATTTCGGTATAAATCTGACTTAAAAATGAGAACATTGCATCATTTGTACTTTTTTCCTTTTGAAATCCGAATTGTTGATCACTTAGTAGGTTGCAGGAGGACAAAAATTCTACAACCCTTTTTTTAACTAATTTTTCGAGAATTTTTGCTAATGTGGGGATTAGTGAGATGGGTCGGAAGTTGGATGGTTTATTTACCTCTCCGCCCTTATAGAGTGGAATAACTACAGAAGTTTAAAAAAAAAAATGGAAATGTTCCGGATTCAAACGATTCGTTTATTAGAGATGCTAATATATAGATTTTCGAATATATTTACAGAGATTTCGTCGAGGCCAGACGACTTCTTATTTTTTATGTCGCTTATAATTTCTTTAAGTTCGTCGATGTTTGTGCTATATAGGTATAAGGTCTTATGATTGTATATTTCTCCAAGGTAGCTCAAGGGGTCATGAGCCCTATGAGCCATGAGCCCTGAGCAATAAATAGCCCAATTTAAAAAAAAAACAGTTCATTCTCTCAATAACAGGTAGATCATACCAGTGTTACATAACATATGTGTTCCCGTATCTTTTACGAACATTTAATCATTTCGTAAATGTTTTCGAAGCGGCGAGAGTGTAATGTTGGCAACATTGCGGTGATTCGTCGTGGCGTCGATAACATGCGTTGGGTACCTTTTGACCGCGCACCGACGTCGGTAAAATAACAAGTAACTCAGATAGGTCCATTTCTATTCACTCCGAAGTGGTACATCATAATAGAACACTAACTGTAATCGATTTAGCTCAGCACGCTGAAAGCCAATGCCAGAATAGGATTCATTTGTCTTGAGTTCGGTCTCGCGTTCATATCCGAAATCCTAAACTACACGTCCGCGTGTTGAACTCAGGTGCATCGGCGATCTATGATAATTGGATGCGTGTACAAAAATGCTTAGTAAACGGAAATCAATGTGTCACGAGTTTATGAATGCTTCATTACAATTGTACTACTGCATGGAACTCAATGAAGTTAGAAGTTAGAAACAGTTATTTCTCAGGAGAAAAAGGTGAAAAAATACGTAAGTATGTAAAGAATTGAAAGGCCTTTTAAAAGATGTATCACTTGACACCCTCTTGCTATTTAAATTTTTCGAGGGGATCGTTGTATAGGGTAGAGCGATTCATTGCTATCTGCAGATAAATACTTGGAGATTCTGATCACGACTGTACACAGTAGACAATACAGACTTTTAAAATGAATGATAGAACCATAATTTCCCTCCAAGAAAGTGCAAAATGCTTCATTTAAAGGAACAAGTACCCTTGGGAGTAAAAACAATCCAAAAGAAAAACAGTATTTATTATACAGGGTGTTGCATCATGAGAGGGACATAGCTTAATAGGAGGTAGAGAACATCAGTGGTAACCGGAACCTCCCATAGAAATGTCTCATTGGGCCTTCACTACGAAATTACAGGGTGTTAAATAATTTTTGGCCAAACCTGTTTTTTGTCATAACTTTGACAGGAAATGAAATAACGGATTCATATTTGGTACGGCTAATGTACAAACGAGCCCCAAGAGGTACATGTATAAAAAAAAATATATCCAGGTCCGGACTCACTATAATTTATGTTTCTTCTTTGCATCAATAAAACATCACCCTGTATATATTTTTTTGAAATTTCGATACGATATTCGAAAAGAGCAAGAAAAAACAAACAAAATGGCCTATTTCATTTTTTTGTTACACCTTCGTGGTTATTTAAATACGTTGTTAAATGTGCAAGAAAATGGATTACAGAACCCTATTAAATGAGAGGCACGTGAAATAAATAGTTTTATAACTAAAATTTGAAAAAATTCTATTGAGCCTAGGTGGTCTGGGTGAATCCTAATTCCGGCACGTTTTAAAGGTCCATTTTGGTAAAAAACTGTGGTCCTAATAAGTAATCGGGTATGAAATAACAAAATTTTTAATCAATCACAGTAGGCTTGTTCAAAGAATAAAAGTGACAGATAATTTAAACCATTTAGGCCTAAGCAACCAGTTACTTTGATCAAGAAAATCATCAACATTTTATACTTAATAAAAATTGGAAGAGAACAAACTAAAATCTAAATAAATAAAATATTTTCCATTCAATTAACAATAAATAACAAAACAATAACTAAATGTGTTTAAAAATAAAACGTAATTGACACTAAAGTAAATTTTCAAAATGTCCTCCCCCAAATTCTGTGCATTTTCTTGCGCGTTTAGAAAGGTCACCAATTGCTCGACGTATCGTTTCTGGATTATTCCGTATTTCGTCGCAGGTTGTAACGATGCGCTGGATTAAATGTTGTCTACTTTCAATTTCAATGCTATAAACCTCGTTTTTTAAGTGGCCTCATAAAAAGTAATCACAAGGGTTACAATCAGGAGATCTTGGTGGCCATTCATGTGGACCCCCGCGTCCAATCCATCTATTAGGATACACATTGTTTAAGTGTTCTCTTACTTGAAAGTTAAAATGTGGTGGGGCCCCATCATGCTGAAACAACATGCCTCTTATACCGATATTTTCTAACATATTCGGTAAAATGTTTTGAAGAAAATCAAAGTAAATTTCACCATTCAATCTTTCTTCAAAAAAATGTGGCCCTATCAAATGTCTATTCACAAGTCCGACCCAAACATTTACAGAAAACCTGTGTTGCAAACGGCGTTGGCGTACCGCATGTGGGTTTTCCTGTGCCCATTTATGATTATTTCGTGAATTGTTTACTCCATCCCTTGTAAATTGTGCCTCATCCGTAAATAAGGTTCTGTAAAAGACTGGGCGATGATTAGACAACCAACGACAAAATGCCAGGCGGGGGATATCGTCGCCTTGTTGAAGACGCTGTACCTGCTGGATATGATATGGATGGTAACGTTCTCTTTTTAGGGTTCTCCATACTCGCCAATGAGGAATACCAGTTGCCAAACTGATTCGTCTAGTGCTCATATTTGGGTTTTCTTGAACTACGTTTATAATATTGTTTTGTTCCTGCACACCTTGTTGTAAAACACGCTCCACAACTGCAGAAGTAGGAAACTTTCCGTGTTGTCTTGCATACTGGAACACCGTACTAAAGGTTTTATGATTAGGGCATCGACGACCAGGAAAACGCAGCCGATATTCTCTTTCCGCCGACCTACCATTTCCATTACAGAAACCATAGATGAATATTATGTCAGCATATTCCCCGTTTGTAAATTTTACTGGCATAGTTAAAATATTTTCACAAGTTTTCACTAACTAAATGCGGATTATTGACACATTAAATTACTAACAAACAATTATTCAACTGTTTAGGAGATTTCTTTTTATTATCTGTCACTTTGAACAAGCCTACTGTGATTGATTAAAAATTTTGTTATATCATACCCGATTACTTATTAGGACCACAGTTTTTTACCAAAATGGACCTTTAAAACGTGCCGGAATTAGGATTCACCCAGACCACCTAGGCTCAATAGAATTTTTGCAAATTTTAGTTATAAAACTATTTATTTCACGTGCCTCTCATTTAATAGTGTTCTGTAATCCATTTTCTTGCACATTTAACAACGTATTTAAATAACCACGAAGGTGTAACAAAAAAATGAAATAGGCCATTTTGTTTGTTTTTTCTTGCTCTTTTCGAATATCGTATCGAAATTTCAAAAAAATATATACAGGGTGATGTTTTATTGATGCAAAGAAGAAACATAAATTATGGTGAGTCCGGACCTGGATATATTTTTTTTTATACATGTACCTCTTGGGGCTCGTTTGTACATTAGCCGTACCAAATATGAATCCGTTATTTCATTTCCTGTCAAAGTTATGACAAAAAACAGGTTTGGCCAAAAATTATTTAACACCCTGTAATTTCGTAGTGAAGGCCCAATGAGACATTTCTATGGGAGGTTCCGGTTACCACTGATGTTCTCTACCTCCTATTAAGCTATGTCCCTCTCATGATGCAACACCCTGTATTTTACTACGAATTTTTATTAACTGAACTGAGTCTGAGGTAGGTTCTTGGTGAAACATACTAAATAGAATAAGGATTAAAAAAACTTGGTATTACTGTCTCACAATTGTGAAACAGTAATACCATGTGTCTTTAATCCTTGTTCGAATTTTTGTGAACGAAAACAACCCCTTTAATAAAGAGTGGAGACAATTAGGGTAAAAATATATTATGGATACTATGATAAAAGGTTATTTTAACAAATATTCTTGTTCAAGCGTCTTTTGTAGAGATCAGCCCTTGCACGTGAAGTTGTTTAGGATCAGTTTCACCTAACTTTAATCAACTCACTTACTCCATTGAGTAGAATCAAAGAGAGCTCTATTAAATGGAAAATCAAAAGGTCCCTACTTAGTTGGATTCGTATAAATCAAGGGATGTAATTGCCGAAGCTAATCAGAGATGTTTTTATTCCTATCACAACCCAACTGACTCTAAAATCGAGCAGTAAATCCGGAAAAAACGAATAAATACGGTATTAGTTGGAATTGTCCTGGTACTAAAAGGGGTTTACGTTTACATCTGATTCGGCGAGAGGGTGAAAAAGAGACAGGTCTTCGGTTTATGCAGATTTATAGGTTATCATACTGGCTCTGGGCTGCGCGATATAATCAACAATGTATGAACTCGCACGTTCCAAGGCTCAGCAGTTTAGGTGTGTTATGGCATTCTTTTATTTGATGTATTTACAGGGTGGAAATAGCATTCCTTCATCAATTTTAAAACTCTCTATTATACCTACACGCATTCCCCTGCAGAATAGTCGAGCGGTGCTATTGAACAATTCATAATATTGCAGAAAGCAACATTTAAGCTAGACTATTGTATGTAGTTGAATAATCAAGTCTAGTAAGTTTGAGAAAAATGTAACATAATAGAGAAAATTCGAGGTTTATGAAATTCAGTGATAAGCCGAACTAACGAACTGTTTTTTTATTTATTTATTTATTTAATCATACATCATTCAACAGTACAAAACCATTTATAGGATGGAAATCTAAACTAACTTAACCTAACCTAACTAAGAAATACAAATAGAAATTATGAAGGCTATTAGACTGCACGACAGTAGATGAAATTTCTGGCTGCTAGGCAAATATGTCCAGTTCACTGCAATGAGTTTCGTAACTAATACAAATATTAAACACAGGGGAAAACTTTAATACGTTAGATCTAGGAGTGGATAAATAAAAGCTATGAGAATGACGAGAATTAATCCGTGGGACATAAAAGTTCAGTTGGCTTAATATTTCACTACTATATATTTTATTATGCATAATTTTATCTAGAAAACGCAAAGCAAAGGATTCACGCCTTTCGGAAAATCGGAAAATTTTTCAAGTAATTGATTTTGAGAAGCTCCAATTGGTGGACACGTACCTTCAGTTTTCCAGTTTAAAAATTTCGGGAAGCGGCGTTGAATATTTTCCAATTTATCAATATGAGTATTATACCCAGATTGCCAGACAAGCGAAGCACACTCCAGCTTAGATCGAGAGAAAGCAAAATAAAGTATCTTTAAGGTTTTCGCGTCATTAAAATCATGGCTGCTACGCAAAATGAAGCCTAACATTCTGTCTGCATGCGAAATTATCAATATCGCTAGTGAAGGTTAATTTATTACCAAAAGTTACACCTAGATCCTTGAACGTAGATGATCTGTTCAGCGTGTCGCCATTAACATTATAATTATACATAATTGGGGACTCCTTGGTTGTATAACTCATAACATTGCACTTGCCAACATTTAGGTGAAGATCATTTTCATCGCACCAAACCGATAACTTAGTTAAGTTGTTTTGAAGTTTTTCGCAGTCATTAAAATCATTAATCCTATGCAGCATCTTGACGTCATCGGCATATATTAAGAAATATACGTCTAAGTGATCACTGATGTCGTTAATAAAAATATTAAAGAAAAGGGGTCCAAGTATTGATCCCTGGGGTAATACTGACGTGGATCGGTATTCAACAGATTTATATCCATTATAAGATATGAAATGAACTCTATCAGTCAAGCAACTCTCAAGAAATTGAAGTAAACCGTCAGATAATCCGAATTTGTCAAGTTTACAGAGAAGTTTCCTATGGTTCAGTCTGTCAAACGCCTTAGAAAAGTCAGTATAGACTGAGTCTACCTGTATGTGAGAATCAATTGATTCAGCAATGTACTGAGTAGCGCAGATTAAGTTAGTTACGGTGGAGCGACCTTTCATAAACCGTGTTGTTGCGTAGATATTTTCAGCTGAACATGTGCAATAATGTTATCATGCAGCAGAATTTCTAAACCTTTACCAAGGTTACATATATGATTGTTATCGGTCCATAATTGGTAACATAACTCTCTCACCTTTTTTATACACAGGGCATACTTTGGAGTATTTCCAAATATCAGGAAAATAGCATTTCCTAAGGCATAAATTAAAAATTATGCAGAGAGGTTATGCAAAAATGATGGCACAGTCTTTCAGTAGAAATACTGGAATTCCAACTATGCCCGCAGTGAATTAAGGTTTAATTCTTTTTAACGCCATGCAAACTTCAACCTCGGAAAAGCGGTTAATGTCGAAACAGTCAAACGAAAGATTATTAGACTTGGTTACTGCGGCGTCCAAGATGTTTTACCCAGGACATACGATGACAATGGGAGAAGGTACTTGGTAAGTCATTTATTGACGAATTATACAAACAGTAGTTATACCGGTGAACAAAAAAGGTACAGTTACTACATAAGATTATGCATAAATACCATAAAAACATAGAAAATTATTACATATACAGTGGACTGGTAAACATAATATTTAAGTCTAGTTTCTTGATGTTCCTACGCAATGCGTTAAAGAGCTTTTATACGATAACTGGTCCCACCGTGTGTTTTTGAAAGCCGTAAAAAGTCTCAATTCAATTATTTATTATTACGGGTAGAACATGACTGAATCTTAATTCCTTGTTGTATACATTGTTTCATTATCTATAATATAAAGGAGGTACTGCAATATATTTGTAGTGTATGAAGTTGAACTTTCAGTATTGTAAACGAATCTTTGCATTCATATCTGTAACCCAACTCCGTAATTATTCTAACTACACTTCTTTGCAGCCTGAGAAGAGCGACCCCATACCAAAATTGTAAAGGTGATTGCAAAATGAATTAATCCACATTATGCTTCTAATTGTGTGTCTGTGACACACAATTCACATAACTCTTCAAAATAAAAATATTTTTTTCATACTTTATCACATACGATACTGGCATATTTGCTTGATGTCAACATGAACACCTACAAAAACACAAGGCGTGGTAACAATATTATTGTTCTTATATAGTAGTGTTGTGTCGTCTACACATAGAACAGATTCTGCTTGGACGGAATTATTGGGCAAATATGAAAATGAGAAAGAGATTTGGACCCAAAACGGTGCCGTGAGGTACATTAAATCTAATATTAATAAATTCAGAATTCATACTTTGGTAATTCACAAATGGCGATCTCTGCTCAAGATAAGATGTGAGTAGCTTCTTATATTAAGAGCTTTGTAAAAATTCATTTTTTAAAAGTAATATCGGAGATACGATCTCAAAGGATTTGCTCAGATAGGACGTACAAAATTTGGTCCTGTTTACAGCCTCTGTTAATGTTTGTGAGTTGATAGCTAAAGTAGTGGATATTTTTGTTCTAAACACAAATTGACAAGTTATAATGCTTAAGATACGCTGTTGTTTGTTATTTTTATTTTCCAAAATATTTGCAAATAACGGTATAATAGATATCGGCCTCTAATCAACACAGTCAATTCATACTTTCAAATGTTTATTATTACCGGTGGTGGAAAAATTGCTGTAAAATTTGACAGCAATTACTCTCAAAGGGGATATCAATATCGGCTTGTCTCTCTCCTTTACTTTTCACAATTTATTAATGACTTGGGAACACAGTGAAGACAGCAAATTAATTATATATGCAGATGATGTTACAGTTGGTTTTGTGGCTGACTCACCAAAGGAATTAAAAAATTCTGTAAACAATTTAATAGTCGAATGCTCAATTCTCATCATGGTGTACTCGTAATCAATTTTAAATTTACATAGAACAACCTATATACCGTTTTATAAAAGGCGACAGCCAACTGTTTTAAGTCTAATTATGAATCAAGACACCATTACACGATGTGCATCCATTAAATTTTTTTTAGTCTAGTAGCTGACGAAAATTTTAATTTAACGAGTAAAATATGATAAACCATGTAACGACAATATAAATCCAATATGTTTAAAAACGAATTATTATTTGTTTGAATATAATTGTATTGAAACATATTCTTTATAGGATTTTGCAAACAGCAGAAAAAATAACTATCTATAACTAAAAGACAAACATTATGTAAAAATATTAATGAAAACTTTGCATTCTTTCGATAACCTGAATTCTCGTTATGCTAGCAAATTAAAATCCTAAAATGAATTTGTCTAATTTCTTATTTGACAATTCTCATTTATTTATCTACCTTGTCTTCAAAATTTTTCATTCTAATGGATTACATTTTCATGAAATCTATAATTCTGTTTCTTGGAAATGCTTAGCCTTTGAAACGTTTTTCGCCCTTATTCTGGAGCTCATCAGAAAGACATAAAGCCACTCATAAAGATGTTTCATGCAAAACCAAGACAATTTCTTTGAATAAATGTGAAATAATTATATTTGACATTGACTGATAAAAACAACCTCTCCTATCTATTAGCTAACTAGTATTGGAGCCTATATACTCTAAGCATGTTTAAAAATGAATTATTATTTGTTTGCTTATAATTTTACTGAAACATATAAATCCAATATGGCGGACGCCCAGGACGGCGAATTAATTTTTCTTCACGACCCCCTTGACATTGGTACGAAATGAAAGAGTTTTGTCTGTCTGTCTGTAAAATAAGTAAATACCGAGGTAAATACTAAAAAGTAAAAAATAAAACTATATGTACATAAAAAATATTTTTAAAACAAAGATTTTCTCGGTTTTTATTTAAAATAATAAAACAAGATTTTTATTCATACGTCTGAAAACTAAAGGCTTTCGGGTCAAAGTAACTGTACAATAGTGTTATATGACCGCCCCGAAAGCTTTGAGTTTCCAAATGCCAGGACCCTAAAAAATATTTTTTTATTTTCTGGTACATTTTTTTAAATAAAAAATATTACTTTTAAATCTAATTTTTACTTTAATAAATCCTTAAATTAAACCAAATTACACAAATACTTAACTGAATTATATGAATGCTTAATTTTTACTACAACTTTGTATTACCTAAGGCGACAACCAGATAATTACTCTTCAGATTAAGTGCCATTGTTCTGCTCTTGTAAGTTACCATTAAAAAAGTATCGATCATATTGTTAAGTGTCACGGTCAATATTTTAAGAGCTAATGAACAGTCATTCGCGTGAAAACACAATTTATTCCATAAATTATAAGCGCTGGTACTACAAATTGTTTTACTTGTGTTCAAGTGTCAAACATTTATATTTGTTTAACTTACACGTAAAAAGAAATTATAATATTTGTGCATACGTACACATATTCGTAGTAGCCAGTGAGTGTTTGAATAATACATCCCCATTTCTAAGCATGCATGTAATTTCTGTATAAATATAGTATTGTTTTATTTAATGTACGTAATGCCTTTCATCGATTATAGTGGTAGGTAACCAAATTATTGAATTGACTAATACTAATTCAGTTATTACATCAACTTTTTATTCCCGATGCGAAAGAACGCAGAGAGTGACTACTATTATTTGTCTGTTCCTCTATTACCTTAAAACGAATTCATCAATTATATCGAACAGTTCTCTGAAAGCATTAGTTACTTTTTTGGAGCAAAGTACTTCTTAGATCATGATAATCGTTCTATAACACCAAGAGTTTTAGTTTTTAAAGTTATGATAATACTTTTGTCACTTTCAGCGTGTTGTGTTTTGCACAACTTCTTATTTATACAGGGTTGGGCAAATGTGTATAAACACCTGATTTCTGGCTAAACTATAACTTCGATTTAAAAATACCCAAATCAAAAGTTCTTGTAGGGTTTTTATTCTATTTAGAGACGTACTTGATTTTCAACAGTTAGACGTCATCGGCAGTTTTTCAAATGGATGGATGAGCTTGTATATTTTTACATTTTAAGATAGATACTTCCTTCATCAATTATAATGATACAGGGTTTGGTGGGCGTGACTTGTGGTCTTTCTATCTGTCTTCAGTGTGGGATTTAGAAATTAAAAAAGTCATATCTGAACTAAAAAATAGCAAAGCTAAAGATATCTTTAATCTTAATAGCGAAGTTCTGAAATTAGTGAGTGATGTTCTTGCTAAGCCTATTGCTCACTTAATAAACTTATGCATTGAATGGGGAATTTATCCAGATATTCTTAAAAAATCACAAGTCACTCCTGTGCATAAAAAAGGTAGGTAGCTTCGATAATACTGATAGCTATAGGCCTATATCAATAATGCCGATTATTTCTAAAATATTTGAAATGATTCTAAAAAACAGATTATTGGAATTTTTTGAGAAGAACAAATTACTAACTGAGGCCCAATTTGGGTACAGACCGAACAGGTCTACTAATGCTGCGATCTGTGAAATTTATGAAGCTTTTGAAGAGCGCAAACTTTGTACTGCTAAATTTTATGACATGTCTAAGGCTTTTGATACCGTTAACCATGAGGTGTTTGTGCAAAAATTAGATTACTATGGTATTAGAGGAACCGCCTTATATTTATTCACACTGTATCTTGGTAACCGCCAACAATATGTCAAGTTTAATGATACCGTATCACAATTCTCTAGAGTCGATTGTGGGGTGCCACAGGGATCTGTCCTTGGCCCGGTGTTATTTATTATTTATATAAACGATATGTCTTCTAATTTAGCTTCCGAAGTGGTTCCAATACTGTATGCTGATGATGCCACATTTATATTTAGTAACGAATTATCGCAAAGTCTACATCACAACATCACAGAGTCGAATAATTTAATAATAGACTGGGTTGTTTTTTATCAGTCAATGTCAATTATAATTATATTATACTTATTTATGGATATTGTCTTAGTTTTGCATGGAACATCGTTATGAGTGGCTTTAGGCTTTTCTGATGAGTCCACAATAAGGACGAAAAACTTTTCAAAGGCTAAGCATTTCCAAGAAACTGAATGAGATTTTATGAAAATGCAATTCATTAGAATGAAAAAATTTTTAAAGACAAGGTACGTAAATAAATTAATTTCAGGCCTTTGTTCTCATTTTTAACTGAATTTACCTATCGTAGGGGATCATGTGGATACTAGTTTAGCCTGCTTAGCCGTAGGGAACTAGGTTGGATGCTAGTGTTAAAATGAGAACGGCAAATAAGAATTTTTACTTGTTAGCATAACCAGAAGTCAGGTTATCGAAAGAATGCAAAGATTTCATTAATATTTTTATATGTAGTTTTTCCTTTAGTTCTCATAGATAGCTTTTCTTTCCACTGTTTGCAAAATCCTATAAAGAATATGTTTCATTACTATAAGCAAACAAATAATAAATAATTCACTTTTAAACATGCATAGAGTATATAGGCTCCAATACTAGTTAGATAATAGATAGGTGAAGATCTGTTGTTTTTTATCAGTCAATGTCAATTATAATTATTTTATACTTATTCATGGATATTGTCTTAGTTTTGCATGGAACATCGTTATGAGTGGCTTTAGGCTTTTCTGGTGAGTCCACAGTAAGGACGAAAAACGTTTCAAAGGCTAAACATTTCCAAGAAACTGAATGAGATTTTATGAAAATGTAATTCATTAGAATGAAAAAATTTTTAAAGACAAGGTACGTAAATAAATTAATTTCAGGCATTTGTTCTCATTTTTAACTGAATTTACATATCATAGGGGATCATGTGGATACTAGTTTAGCCTGCTTAGCCGTAGGGGACTAGGTTGGATGCTAGTGTTAAAATGAGAATGGCAAATAAGAATTTTTACTTGTTAGCATAACCAGAAGTCAGGTTATCGAAAGAATGCAAAGATTTAATTAATATTTTTATATACAGTTTTTCCTTTAGTTCTCATAGATAGCTTTTCTTTCCACTGTTTGCAAAATCCTATAAAGAATATGTTTCATGACTATAAGCAAACAAATAATAAATAATTCACTTTTAGACATTTTATTGTTGTGAAGATCATTTTAATGTAAGTACAGTTTATTTGTTATCATCATGGTAGAAACTAATCGATAATAGCTAAATGACTCATTATCCTTAATATTGTAAATAGATCATACTAGGTATATACTTCCCTTAAAATTATGCTTGTAATGGTATGATATGTATTTTGAATTGAAACGAATCTAATTACTTAGTTATATTTAACCCTATGAACTCCCACCTATGTAATATATTACAAGATATAAATATACTTCTTTATTATGATCAGCTTGAGGAAGACATGAAAAATTACATGCGATACAAACTTATGGGAGGATATATGATTCTGAAGGAGGATGTAGTTCCACACATATTTGCCTACCAACCAGACAGAAAAAAAGATGCGTCTGGACCAGAACGATATCTGCCTTTATAACAGCAAAGAGGACCATTAGTGAAGTAGGCTTTAATGCAGGACACGAATTCCATTATATTAGAATATATATTACCCGTTACAGACTATCATCAATCCAAAAGCACTGAGCAGGTCAGATTAGACGAATATGTGATGAAACATGTTTATGAACATGAACAAGATGATATTCAAATTGTGCTGGCTAAAAATATGGAAACGATGTGTAATGAACAGGAGTATTTATCACCAGTTGTAAATTTTGATCAACCCAGTACGAGCACTGATCAGGTCAGTTTAGATTCAGACGAACATGTGTTGGAAAAATTTTATCAACAAGACATAGGTCAAATTATACAGACTAAAAGTGTGGGGGTGCAGGTCAAACCATTATTTCGTAGTAAATATGTGACATGTAAAATTAAAAGTGTTGTGAGACACAGAGCTTACTCAACAAGAAAATGTTTCGTATCCAAAGAAGTTGCTACTTCACCAATAAAAAATATTAGTCCAAATAAAACAAAAACGTTTTTATTCAATCAAGTTCAGTTCAGTGACATCATCAAACTCAAAACTTATTTCCATTGCTAAATTAAATTGAAAGGGTGAAGTTGGTAATGCGTTGCTGGAAACGCGTTGCTAACTTCACTTAAGTCGTATAACATGTTTCTGACAGATTGTACATGATAGTTGTATAGATTACCACTGTAGTATACTCAATACTGCTACATCTATATGATAAGTGATGTCACATATGATATAGGATACAGGTTTGTCCTTTTTGGTGGCGAATATTTAATTCAAAACTAAATTTCTTTTTAAAACTACTTAAAAACTTTTTTTTGCCGAAAAATTGTTTCAGTTATATACTATATACCACGAGTACTTTATAATTTTCGATTAAAAAAAAATAGTGCACACACCCTATTATGAAAGTAACAATTATTGTCGTAAATCCTCTCTATAAATGTACTTCTTGATACTGTTGACGCTCTGGAGTATATCGAATTATCACTAGAGACGCTTGTAAATTATCTGCAGTGAATGTTGGTGGCAAATTAGAGAAAGTAGAAAGTGATTGAGGAAGCCGTTACTCTGTGGTAATCCATAACAATAACGAAATTGAGTAAAACACTACTATGTTTTTTACCACTATATTTGCACAAAAACGTGTACTGCAGTTTCAACCTTTTTAGGTCATTTTCAAACGATGATTCAATTAAGAATTGAATCATTGTTTGAAAATGACCTAAAAAGGTTGAAACTGCAATCACGTTTTTGCGCAAACATAGTGGTAAAAAACATGGTAGTGTTTTCTGTTTCAGCAAGTATGATTAGTGTTTTCACAGACTGGTTTCGAACACCTTAACTTTCGTCAACGAGGAGTCGACTGACAAAAACCATCGATCTGACTTCCACTTACTCTACCAGGTTAGTTTTAAATCAGCAACTTGAGAATCAAGTTGATAGTTCCATCTGTCGTCATTCGCTGCAAATACTTGTGAAATCCCAGATTACGACAATCATCAGACCTTTGTCTTACATGGTTTCCAACAAAATTATTGCAAGGAAATTCTTAAGGCACGGGTCCTCATCATTTGATTCAGATACGGCGAAAATCTGATTCTAATATTTCGTATATTTATAATGAAACAATTTTGGGAGTGAATCACAAGGGTTTTTAATTCCACAAAAAACTACCGTGATACTGAGTTACTCCATCAAAATTCTAAATCTGGGTCTAATATAGTGGTGATTAATTGAAGATCTTGAAACATTTTCAATAAAACATTACTCGGCCTCGCCCCACTTAACCGCGTATTTGGCATTTCACGAATCAAAGTCCCTTTATGTGAAATCCTATGAATAATTTATCTCGAACTTAATAAATGTTCCCTCTGGAAATAACTTGAATAGATCCCAAAAAATAGATTTTTCCACCTGGCTTTCATCCTCGCGTAATTAGCAGACGTGACGGCATGAAAACAAAAGAACCACTGGGATTTCAGGTCTGAAATATTTTTATAGTCTCACTTGTAAAAAGGCAGAAGGTATAATTAACAAAAACGTCTAATCTAAAGCGTGTAGAAAATAATTAAAATTTCCATGCAATACCGCTCCGTTTGTTTTTATTGCAGTCAGCTCAAGATAATTAAACTGAAATTTTCAGCGTTAAATTGGACGAGGGCTTTTATATGGACTGAATACTGCGATTTGTAAGAAGAGGTTAAAAGCAGAAAAGGGTGCTCCATCACGATTTTTGTGAAATAATAATAATAACAAATGTCTGTAGAAGCGAAGTTTATCCTGTTTATGACTGTGTATAATGATTCTATTTAAAGCAAATTATTAATACTCCTACTAGAATCACACAAAATTCCAGCACTTTAATCGACGTTATACTATTTACAGATACAGAAATTTATGCAAGTGTAGTGGAGGATAATTAGACATTGACCCGAACATTTAAAATAACAAGGTAATTGGTGAAAATGTTGAGTATAGTGTTCTGATTGAAATCCCAGAAAATCCATCTTGGGGAAAATCATTTAGGCTACGGTATCTTCCAAAATACTAAAATTAATAAATATAGAATAATTTTGGTGCTCGAGAAAGTATAATATTTATTTAAATGCTATAAATCAAAACACAAGGCGTGAAACAAAACTACATTATTAAGGACAAAAGTTAGATAGCTTGTTTCGTGGTATCAATGGAACTCGACTGACTGTTCATTCACTGGCGAAAATCTTAAACGATGGGTAATGCAGGATCTGAAAAATTACAACCTGCATTAGCGTCAGCGTCAATTTAATAAAATAAAGTGTTCTTTAAATTTTGTAGCTATTTATCGTTTCTATGACAGCACGTCAGCCAAAGGTTCAACGTCATCATCGATATCCAAGTCAGCGTAGTCCATACGATTTGTACAGCCATGTCCTGCACAGTAGCCGCACATATTTGTACAATTTAAACCCCTTCTTCTGCAACCGCATCTCTTGTCGCACCCAGATTTACAATTGCAGGATACGATGTTGGGTACCCGTTCCGGTGCTGGTTCTTCTGTAGTTGGAATGGGTTTTAGCCGACCTGCATGCGCCATCCATCCCCATTCTGCCTCCGGCAGACGATTCCCCTTCCATACTTGAACCTAAAATTTATAAGGCATATTAGTTCCAAGTCCCCGGTGGTAACCAAATGATAGACAATTTGTTCCTTACCTGGTGGTAAACTCGGTATGAATGTTGTTTGACCGCTGCAGATGTAGGCGGAAGTGTAGGTACGTCAAACATTGTCGTGACTGACTGTTTGGCAACTGTCCTCTGGTAGAGCCGATGTCTAGCGTTGTTTAAGTTGCCTTCATCTTCACAGCCGTACAATGCAAGAAGAAAACGTTCGCCTGCAACCGCAGTATCATGGTGCGTAGCATTCGATACGTTAAACACGGATGCTATCTCCCTTAAAGAAACGTCTTGCTTGAACTTCTTAAAAGATCTCTTTTTGCCTTTTCTAAATGGAGCAGAGGTGGTATCACATGCAGTTGCTGCATGGAAAAACAAAAGATAGTTACGGAGATCTCCAAGAGCCGTGATTAGCTCTTCACTACTGAAGACCCGGGCTTCTGCATCCTTTCTTCCCGGCATCACCGTGTGGACGCTGGTTTCAGAGCTGGATGTAGCTGCCATCAGGATTAGCAGATCGATGTCCTCCCCTACTATCACTGACACCGCACCATCGTTAGCTGCTTTCACAGCATTTTACACTATGACGGTATCCGTATCACCCGGGGCTTGAATGATCTTGATACCATTTTCCATGAGGTGTCTTGATAGCAAAGCTATGAATCGCACCTTGTTTTTCACATTTGCCAAAAACGCTCCTTGTTGTGATGTTGAGGGCAAAGCATCGGCGACTAAGACCTCTGTTGATGCTACCCTGGCGTTTCTTTTGGTGTGTTCTTCATACTTGGTGCTTGGAGATTCGTAACCGTCGAAAACCACGGTAGCATTTTGCCCGAAGTGATTTTTCACGTACTTGACATACTGGAGGCAAATTTGGCTGAAGTTTGCTGGACACGCCCACACAACCCGGTGCAAAAGGAACCCGCCATCGACTGTAAACTGTGAGTTCACTGAAAAGTTGTTCTTAGGCGGCGCTATTTCTTCTAAAACGCCTATCAATCCAGATTTAGTGGCTTTCCGGATCAACGTCCCGTCAAACAGCGCTGGAGGTTTTGCTGCAAGTTCATATCTCACGTACTCCTTGATGTCATTATCGTCACGCACAACACACAGCAATCGGTGAAAAAGTTGGTTGGGGTTGATTTTGACGACAGTGTCTGATCGTTGCCGTTCTAGACGCTGTGGCAAACGTCGTGACTTTGTTGCTTCGTTTTAAGTGGACGTTACTAATTTTTTTTACGAAATACAGCAACGGCACTTCGCGCTTCTCGGACAACATACAACCACAAACGGCGTAAGCAAACTGTCGTCGACTCACCGAGCGACAGCCGGGATAATTACATGCGAGTTTATCCCCCCACAATGCATGCCGCTTAGCGCGGGTAATTTAACACTTTCTCATCGTCGCGTCTTGTTTCTTGTCCTGATATTAAATTTTAACTAAGCATATTTCATTACAATTACTATTATCTCCAAACCTATTAATGTTGTCAAGTATAATAGAGATTACAAACAATTTGGAACATAAATAAATAAAATCCAACGCTCGGTTGACTCGCTTCGCTTAACATTCGAATATTCCAATATGGGGCCAGTTTTTCCCAGATAGCGGATTTTCCCCGAGACAGATTTTTTGGGAATTTTGGGATTTCAATTAAGACATCATCCGTAACATTTTTACCAATCTTTAGCTTGTTATTTCAAATGTCTGGGTTCGGCCAAATTTTTGTCTTATTTGCCTACACTAGTGGTACTAAGAAGGCAAACAATACTTCTGATCATTCTCTAGTCTTTTATTGTTTAGATAATAACGTACGTAAAGGTTGTCACCAAAACATTAAAATTAGAAACTTAAAACGTATAGACAGAAATATTTGAAATGATTTTTTAGTAAATACACCGTTTGAAAACATAATTTATTTAGATAACGTAAATAGTAAAGTTGAATACTTGAACAGTTTATTAATCAATATATTTGACACACTAGCGCCCCTAAAAAATGTCATCATAAAAAACCAAAACCGCCATGGTTAACGGATAATACAAAATTAATGATCAGACTTAAAGATTGTGCATTTAATAATTACAAAAGAACCAAGACAGAACGCCATTGGAATTATTACAAAGATTTAAAAAATCAAACAAATATAGCTATACGCTACGAAAAAAAAAAAAAATAAAAAAAAATGGAATTTTGCATTAATAATAGTACTAATAGCAATAATTCTAAATTACTGTGGAAAAAATTAAATAAGCTTAACATTTACACAAAACCTTTGACAAATTCACTGCCACAAGACTTAAATAAACCAACAGAAATTAATAACCACTTTTTACAATTTTCTTCAAATAAGACACCAGCTGATTTGGAACTCTTACAATTTTATAATAGTAACGTTTAAGCCAATTTTAAATATTTGTTTAATTTGGAAAATTTCTCGCGTAACACCTTTGCTCTGTGATATAATGATCTTCGACCAATAAGTATACTTCCAGTCCTATCTAAACTCATTGTGGAAATAATGTACTACCAGATACGAGAACACCTGAATACTTAAGACATTCTGCCCCAGAATCAATCTGGGTTTCGCCCAGGCTTTAGCTGTGCTACAACACTGTTGAAAATAACTGATGATATCATTAGGGCTACTGATCAGGGTAACACTACGGTACGGACATATTTACAGATCTCGAAAGCCTTCGATACAATTAGCCACGAAATTTTGTCTATTTTACATTCCATTGATATTTCGGAGAGTGCAATTAAGCTTTTGGATAATTATTTAGCTAGTAGAGTTCAGTTTGTAGAGACTGATATAGGTCAATCGTCCAAAGGTAGCGTATCATGTGGTGTTCCGCAGGGCTCAATACGTGGCCCACTTCTGTTTAGTATATAGACGTCCTGCATAAAAGAATACAAAGTACATCTTTATGCAGATGATACACAACTTTATTATTCATTCTTACCAGATGATGTGGATCTAGCAAAAATTATTGTAAATGAAGATCTGGAACGCCTGGTTGCATTCTCCGAACGCCATAAATTTCAGCTGAACCCAATGAAATCATCAGTTATGGTATTTGGCAAATGTAGACTACAAATTGAGAATGAGTTTGTAATTAAAATAGGAAACGAGACTTTACAATGTGCGCAAAGTGCCAAAAACTTAGAACTAGAATTAGATACAGATCTACCTTTTAAAATACATATAAAGAGAAGAATTCAATAAGCCTAAGTCTCATTACAAATATTATTTCCAAATCGCCATTTAATATCACAGTCCCTTAAAATAAAACTTACAGGCTCTCTCGTTTTAAGTCATTTTAATTATTCTGACGCTACACATGGACCGTGCCTAGATAAGCTAGACATTAATCGAATAGAAAAAGTTCAAAAGTCGTGTTAGCGGTTCATATATGGCATCAGAAAGTTTGACCCAGTGTCATATAAATTAAGATTCAAACTCAAACTCCACTCTACAGTCTTATTTCATAACACTATTTAAATCAGCGTCCCCCTTATTTGTATAACAAAATAAAAAATAGAACGGATGTCCTTACCTCAAATTTAAGGTTTAAAGAACTCATTACACCTCCACCCCACAAATCTGCAATGTTTAAAAGATGTTTTACATATAATGTTTATTTTCTTTATAATAATGTACGAGCACCTTTGAAATCTTTAAAAGTAAAGTCATTTAAGAATCAATTTAAGAAAATTCTTTTTAATGCCTGACACAAAATTCATTTATTACGTTCTTCCTCGTACTGGCTGCCTATTCTATTTTTTTCCTTTCTCTATTTTCAGTTTAAAAAAATATAATTTTACTTTCCTGTGTTACCTGAGTATGATTTTAACTCGATGTATAGTGTCCATGTAATGATCTGTGTCACTGTTGGAGATGAACTTTGAACTTTTTAAAAAATGTTCAGTTCCATTATTCAACGTTTATTTAATTAATTATTTATCATAAAGTGTATATACTCTGATTGCATATAAAATTAATATTATTATTATTATTATTATCCATCGGCTACTCTGACACTGTGCCTTAAATATCTCTATTGCAAAATATTAAAATAAAATAGTAAAAAAAAATTGTACATTGTAAAGATAAAAAAAGCAAAATTTAATGAAACGATGAGTCGTAGAGAATCTTTTTTTGAAACAAAGGTATGTTATTGAACCAAAATTTCATCGAATCGATGAGTAGATACTAGCGTACCAGATGGCCCTCTAGAAGTCCCGATTTCACGCTGCTTGATATTTCCGGGGCTATATGAAAACTGAAGTTTACCACCCTAGTAGGGTCAATGGAATGAAGGAAATAATCAGCAGTGATGGATCTCATCGATACGAGCAATATCTTGGAAAATGGAAACTGTTTTTAAAAAACTGGTTCTCATATAGAACAATTTTTGTAATTTTTTGCGCATGGTATTTTATTATTTCCAATGCCTACTTAATAGTACAGGAGCCAGCGTGCAATTACCTGACACATTTGAGTCACGCTGTCTCCCCTACTATAACCTTTTGTCTTCAGTTTGGAATTTATAAATTACCGATACGTTTGTAGATATTTGCAAAACTAAGGGACATAAGAACATACTATATTATGGTACTGAAATAAAAAAGTGAGGATTGCGATTCTCGAATTAAATACAGGGACTATTTAAAAAAAAAACCGAGTGTAATGATTATTTCTCAAAGCGTCTTCTTTATAATACTTGAATGTGATGTAATTAGTAATGATTTTTCAACTAGTCTGTTTACATGTTGTTCAAATTATAATCTATAATCAAAAATAACTCCTCCATTTTTAATATCTTTTTGTAAGATATATTCTCATTACTGATCTGTATTGTCATATTGTCGATTTAAATGTGAATAATACTTTTTGGAGGAGAATAATATTACGGCCAATTTAGATGAATATAAAATTGATAACATAAATTTACATTAGCGTATCCAAGTGATTATACTTATCTGGATGAAAACTATAAAGCAGTTGTGTACCGTCAAAATAAATGTGCATATTGCAGTGTTCAATATGAAGACAACTGCCAGATGAGTAAATTAGAATTATGAAATGTACAGATAAGTATTTTAGATATTGTATGCCTTTCGACGGAAGATATTATTTCACGTCGATAAGAATGTCCACTCACAAAATGTTGATATTTTATTAACTAAATACATACAAATTATCTTGGCAAAAGATGGTTATGGAATTAAAAACTGCAATTTTAACTTATCTCATCCTTTTGTAACGATATCTTCAATATATTTCAAGTTATTCACCACACTGATATTATACAATATAACAATAAGTTGATAATATATACCTTTGTGATTAGGTCGGACATCAAATACGCGGCACCGGCATGGTACAGCCCGGCGATAACGGCAATAAAAACACTGAAGATTTTAGAGCACAAGTTCATGCGCCTCAAATCAAATGCTAATAAGTACATATTCCTCAAAGACCTCTATACACGTTGTCATGACGTAGCCCACTGATGGACTACGTTCAGCAAATCTCACAAAAGTTTTATACCTTCAAATTGGGTGATAGTCCGTTAAGACGCAACATTACATAAATCCCGAAATACCCTCTTCCGAATCAAACACACATTGTCATACCAGGCGTTGCCCATTTTCTGACAGCCACTCTACCTACCCTTCATCTTACCAAATATGTGTCCTAATTCACGCTATATCTTTGAAATCCTTACATCTAACTCTTTCCTGTCCTTCTCTTCGTTTCTGTTTGTTTTTTTTAAATTATTTTGTTGTTTTTCTAAATTCCTTCTCCTAACCAGCCACCTTTATTAAAGTCACAACCATTTTGGACCTCAACATTAAAAAACTATAGATTTGGCGGCTGGGATGCTTTCGCTGGGGTAGATGTCTCAAATGGTTTTTTTCGTTAAACTTTTTCCCGTGCCAGCTATCAAATTTAATAACCAGTGTTTCAGTGTTGATGATTGATTTTTATACATATATGTAATTGGTGTTTTAATCCCCTTCTCTAGTAGAAGGGGCTTCAGACTTACTTTTACAGTTTGGCTTCTAAGCCGAACCAGACCTGCCCCGTCCAGCCTCTCAACTGCCACAGCGCTACGCGCCGTGGATGGTCGACTCTATGCGAGTCCTTAAGGAGGCCATGTATTATCCTTGTTAATATTTAATAAAGTCATTCTGACTGATTGGTTGATTGGGACCACCGTCGTGCCATACTCCACACTTTGAAAAAGATTAGACGGATATTGTCTAAATGTTATTTGTGGCATTATCTTAATTTTTTCTAATTCTTTAGGACTGTTTTTTTCTTTTTAACCGGTGTTCGGGGAATCTACAAAATATCACAATTAACCAGTATGTTACTGGTAAATAACCTCTACGCCTGTGACTTTTACGTCAAAGGATCAGTTAGAGGTTGCTTTTTTAAACAAATAACACAAATAGCATAAAAACTTGAAATTATGTATTTGGCCGACGTTTCGGAAATCTAATCTGTGTCCTTTTTTCAGGATTTTTTAAAATATTTTTTGCTGTCTATGATAAATGCACAGCTCTAGGAACGTTTGTTATATTCAATATCCATAGATACTTACTATTTACATAGAACTGTTGATGCAGTTAAGAGTTTTTTTAAATTTTTATACAATGTTAAGTTTGTGAAGTTCTTTTAACATTGGCAACCAGGTTGTACAGACATCTACGGAACAATTCGACACGCATCTTTTCTCATTCAATAATATTATCGCTGATTTTTTAATTTTTCTTCTTTTGCTATCCGCCTCTTTCGTAAATATTTTTGCCGAGTCCCAGTTTATTCTATGTGCGTTCTCCCAAGCGAGTTCGCAGATCTTGGAGCTCTGTATTTCATTTTTTCTGATATAATTTTTGTGTTCGCCCAATATTAGAACTAAATTGAGTGTAAATACCATAATTGAACTTTTAACTATATGTATAAAAACAACTTATTTTCAATTGAAAAATGATTTCTATCAGCAGGATTTCGGTATGGCAATGGGTTCTGCATTGTCACCGATTTTAAGCAATATATTTGGAGGATTTTGAGACTAGACATGTTCTAAATTGTGCATACAAACCGGTTATCTGGTGAAGATATATAGATGATATCTTTGCAATCTGTCCTCACGGTGTTGAGTTATTAGACAGTTTTTTAGACCATTTAAATAATAATGAACCTTCTATTAAGTTCACTTTATAAAAGGAAACTAGAAATGAATTACCATTTTTAGATGTTTTAATTAAAATAGAGTAAATGGTACAATGGAGACAAGTGTTTATAGAAAACGAACACATATCAACAGATACTTAAATTTCAACTCAAATCAGCCGATGCACGTTAAGAGGGATGTTATAAAATGTTTGTATTATAGAGCCAAAATCATTTCTTCTAATGATGAATGACTAAACAATGAGAAGCGGTTTATACAAAAAGCTCTTATAAGTAACCGATATCCTAAGGGTTTTGTCGATAAAACCTTCATAAATATTGAAAATAACAACCATTTACGACAACAAGCCGAAAAACGTTACACAGCGTTAATTCCTTCGGCGATAGATTTTATATTAGGACGGTATATCAAACAAACAACACTTTAAGATCTATTCTGACAAAGACGAAACCGAAGAACCACGAGCAAAATTCAAAAAAATTCATTTATAGTATTCCGTGTGAGTGCATCAAACATTACGTGGGAGTCATCCAGACTGTTTAGTGTAAGATTGTGCGAAGACAAATATTATATCAGAAAAATTGAAATTCTGAGATCCAAGATCTGCGAATCCGCTTGGGAGAATGGACATATAATAAACTGGGACTCGGCAAAAATTTTAACAAAAGAGGCGGATAGCAAAAAAAGAAAAATTAAAGAATCAGCGATAATATTATTGAATGAGGATAGATGCGTGTCGAATTGTTCCGTAGATGTCTGTACAACCTGGATGGCAATATTAAAAAAAGAACTTCACAAACTTAACATTGTATAAAAATTTTAAAAATTGTTAACTATATCAACAGTTCTATGTAAATAGTAAGTATCTATGGATATTGAATATAACAAACATTCTTAGAACTGTGTATTAATCATACACAGCAAAAAAAATGTTTCAAAAAAGCCTTGAAAAAGGAAACAGATTAGATTTCCGAAACGTCGGCGAAATATTTAATTTCAAGTTTTTATACTTATTTATGTTATTTGTTTAAAAAAAGCAACCGCTAACTGATCCTTTGACGTAAAAGACAGGCGTAGAGGTCATTTACCAGTAACATACTGGTTAATTGGGATATTTTGTAGATTCCCCGGGCACCGGTTAAAAAGAAAAAAATACATGTGGCAAGAAGTCCCAAAGAATTAGAAAAAATTAGATGGAAGCCACATACGCTACATCTATTGAATACAGAAATACATACGGAAAGAATTATGAACCTGCTTCTTTTTTAAATTTATTGTAGTTGCTTAAAAAATACTTTGGTTAAATTGTGATAAATTTTCATACTTCCATAGAATTTTGAATACTATTTTAGTAGTATTCTTTACATGTATGATAACTTATAAGGTAACAGTGATAAAACTGAAATACATAACTGATGGTGCCCCAGTCTAGCGAGTCAATTAATACGCCAAACAAACTATCTATCTAATTTACAAAGTGACGCCTATCGACATTTTCTTTGGGAAGCGAGCCGTCCATCCGGAAACGTGACGAAGGTAATTGCTAGTATAATTAATGATTTTAATTATTATCGATTGTGATTAATTAGGGTTTATTCGGACGTTGAAAATAAATCAAATTCGGTGTAGTAAGAGATAAAGCAATAGTTCGACATCTGCATACAACTTTGACAAATGTGTATGTACATTAATTGTGTTGGAACACTAAAACTAGCAAGGTGCCGCAACTGCGAAATGAAATCAATCATTGTTATTGATGTTCGCTAACGAGGATTATGGAAAACAACACTTTTTTGCAGATGTTTCCTACTTCATGTAACTATCACATCAATATATTAGTACATTTCATATTTTCAATCCTTATAACGCTATATTGCATTAGTATAAACATCATAATCTGACTAAATTAAAAAGGAATACATTTTCGGAAACTACTTATATTTGTATGTGCTTTTATCATATTTTCCACTACTACTACGCATTTCTTAAAGCGCACATTTCTATATATAGGCATATGGCTAATTTCTGAGGATAAAGGCAGCACCATAGCCCGGGAGAGGCGCTACAATATTGTCATTCGATCGTATTTACATGTCAATAGCATGGTAATGTATGTTCATTGTATCATTTCAGTATCTTTATTTGGTAGTAGAGCAGTATGAATCAATGTTATACGGGTGTCTCACCGGGAACTGAATCGATCGACATAGGGAAAAGTATGTAACAAACAATTTTGAAAATTTTGGAAATTACTAAAGTCAGAGTATTGAATACCTAAACTCAGCAGTTTCGGAGATTAATGACGTTTTATGAAAAAAATTGACGGGTGCGCAATCGTTTGCAAGAAACGTTATAACTTTTTTCGATTAGGAGATCCTCATTTGCCCTTTGGCACATAGAAAGAATATAAGATCAGCTACGCTTTACCGTGAAAATCAATTTCATAATAATATACCAAGTGATCCATTTTTGATGTTACATGTTGTTAAATTCAAACTTTAAAAACTTTTTTAGTTCAAACGGAACACTGTGTATTTTTTTACACATAAAATTTACATTACTATCTTTATTCTTATTCTAGTATATTCTTAATGGCACCATTGGGAATGCAAGAAAATATCTCAGAATTGTTATTTCTGTTTTCGTAATTAACAATACGCTTCCTCTTTTGAATTCCTGCCTTGACAGAGCCATATATTCTAAAATTGTTCAATATCCAATTTACAGTGTTTGGTGATGGTTTCTGTGGGTATCGAGTAGCAAGTGTGTTACATGTAGACCATGAGCTGCCAATATGAACCCCCCCCCCGTGGAAATTTATGACTCACATATTTTTTTGTTGGTATTGGCATCTAGTTTAGGGTTTTAGTTGTTTGCCCTTTGTCAATTACAGCATATCCCGGAAAAGCCCGGAAAACCACAGAGATATGGAGAAAATGTCTTTTTTTGAATTCGTTCCCATTTAATTTCAATTTTAAGTTAAAGAAAGTATATTTATAACGTATATTTTGTGCAGAAATTCTGTCCTCAAGTTTTCTTGGCTTTCCTGGAAAATTGTTGGAAAATCGTACAACCCGATGGAGATTCTTCATTTAGGTCGAAATTATCCCAACATAAGTGCGACACAATGTTACCTGTAGCAGTCTCTAACTCAAGCAAGTGTGAGTATTACACACAATGACCATATCTATTTGCCAAAGTTAGCAGTTTTGCACTTCCTGTGCCTTGTAGTCATTCCTAAACTCAAATGCTTTGGCATTTTCCATTTACCATTAGTAATGCTATAGCATAAGTCCTGTGCATAGTAATTCACTGTGCGTTTGACTTTGTCATTAGTAACTTGCAGTGGTTTTCCGCTCGTTACATACGAAAGAAATTCACGTAGTAAATTAGGAGCCTTTGTTTCATCTGACGCAACGTAATAGAGACTAACTCGCATCACTCAAATGTGACTTCAAAGTTGCAATCACCTTCAAGCAGCTTTAATAGTTGCCGCGACGTTCTGGGAACCTTCACTATTTCTTTAAAGTAGTGGAACTTGTAAGTAATATTCATAGGTGTTAATGACGTTACTGCTACCTACAGAACTGTGTACGGCTACTACAAAGTGCACATCACCTCTGAAATTTACCATGAAGTAAATTTCACCATCTAGTTATCAATGTTGACCATAGAAAGTTAATGCAACAAACCTAACCTATATAATATATTTGCCTAACCTAGACTAGAATTATATGCTGCTATATTATGCTATGCAACATTTTATGTTTAAAATAAGGCAACAAAATTTAATATTTCAACACAGTTTTATTACACCTACCTTTTCTTCTATGTTATCTACACTATAATAGTATATTATATCAACAAGGTTTATGTTTATTAAGTCGTTGATATATGGCTGCATACAAGTGTAAATTGCGACAGCTGATAGGTTTGAAGTTAGGTAAATGATAAACAGCAAAAGCTAGGAACGCGTTCAGTCTAGACCTCAACGTACGGCTAACACGTACGTTCCGAATCAATATCGGGAAATGTAACCATGAAGTGGCAACTTTGAAGAGGTAATTTGTGGTAGTCACAACTTTGCTACGACTTTGAAGTGATGCTACAGTTCCATTCGCAGATTTGTGGTAAATATAACTTTAAAGTTACGTATTTGCAGTTTTCGTCACTATCCCCAAGTAGCATTTCTTTGTGAAAACGACCTTAAAGTCATATTTTCTGAAATACGCCAAGTTGATGGCCAAAATTATCGACGCCATTGTTATAACACACGAACCATAATTTCACAATTGACTAATAAATTTAATTTATCTCCATTTCTTCACCAAGTACAACAAATGAATACATAAAAACTAGTGTTAAGTTCCGAAGAACAATAAAAAATAGGTTTCGGTATCTAGTGTGTCATATTCTCGCATGACATTACATATTTAAAAAAATATATTTTCATTAAAAAATGCAAATTTTAAAGGCGCGTGGTTAGATTCGGACTTTTTATCATTACGTTTGTCAGTAAAATTGCATTCGTTTTAATTGTGACCCTTAGACCATTGGAAAATAGCACAAGTTTTGCTGTCTAATATTACCTTCTGATATTCAATTAAATTTCTGAGTTAAGGAAATGAACAAGAACAAGAATTATATGTAAGAATGAAACATAAATATAATAAAATCGGTTGCAAGACAAACAAGGGGCAACATCGATTTGAAAGAGTAGGGTGTGGTAAAGTTTTCTGAAAGTTGCGGCGTCTACGCCGCCACGTCGCCGCTCCGGAGCAACAACGTCATTGGAACGTAGCCAGACAAGTTCCAGGAACGTGGCTGGAACGTTATCGTCACCAAAAAATATTCCCCATTTTGGTTATAAACACGTATTAGGAACGTTCCTATTACGTGCCTGTGACTAGTACCAAGACACTTTAAAGTGCCTACAATAGTCATTGCTACGTTCCCACGACTAATTATCCTAGTTGGGATGCAAATATAATAATAATTGACGCAGAGTCAGTTGCTGAACTTCAGCCGCCTCGCCTGAAGGCCCAGATAAAAGCTGCCGAACAGGAACGTCTGCTTAGGCAGCATGTCGATAAACCCATGCACGGGATGTTTTACAAGAACCTAGACACACTCGGTTGATCGACAAGGCTGACATTCGCCTTTTTAAGGTCAGCTGGGCTAAAGTCGAAGACCGAGGGATTCATTGTGGCCTGCCAAGGTGGTGTAATTAACACTTTGGTTTACCGAAGCCGAGTAATGGGTGTAGAGGTTCCTGATATTAACTGCAGAAACTGGGTGCTATACTATCATCTACAGCTCTCGTACGGAGTAGACCAGATACTAGTGCTACCTTACGTCCCCGGAGACATCGAGTCCGTTGTCGAGAACGAGAGGTGCCGAATTTATTGGAACTTCTCGTTCCCGACAGTCAGGCTGATTCAAGCCAACAAGCCCGATATAGTCCTCCTCGACCATCAAAATAAGGTGATGTTTGTGATCGAGCTCTCGGCACCTGCTGAGCCAAACATAACTTTGAAAGAGAAGGAAAAACGGGCTAAATATCGTGATGGCAAGCCAGATGCAGAAGGCGGTTATCTTGGGGTCCCTTCATCTACATCTAGAAATTTAAAGGCAAATACATTTCTAAAGTATTTTTTTTGGAAATAGTTACAAATACATATCATATTTTTTCGGTTTTTATGTTTTTACTTGTCAATTTGAACGTTTGAAATCACAGTTTCGTGTTTCCCCTGATTTAATATACAGAATAGATAAATTTTGAAGTCGCTGTTGCCCCAAAGTACTTCTTTGGTAGGTACCGAGAAAGTACATTTACCTGAGGCAGTACTGACCCGAATGGTCAAGTAAATACGCAAAAGGGTTTCTACATTCGGAAATGTCGCCTGCAATCCATAAGGAGAATAAATGTATAAATTTGAATAGGCGATTTAAGCAGGCATATATTAAAAATTGATGCAACTCATCTGGATATAGCTCAGAATCTATGTCGCCTCTATAGATTGATACTACTGTATTGATCATTGTAGTGCGCTGATTTTTAGCTTGTTTTTTATCGTCATGGTCTTTCTCCGAATTTCTTCCTCTTCAGATTCTTTTTTCATTTGATAATCATCGTCAGATCCACTAGAATCGTTTTCTAATGGTTCTTCATTTTCGCAGTCTTGATCACTGGTTTCAAATTCAGAAAAAGAAAGACTTCGGGTTTTCTATTGTGTTCTTTCTCAAGTTATTAAATTTTCACATTAGCATTATTAGTGGATTTATTTTCATTGATACGGAAGAAATGTATTTAATGATAATTATAATTATTACTACTATCGGTAAGGCGAAAATAAATAACGACATAACACAGAAATAAAAGTATTACATCGTTTGCTTATCTCAATAAATCGGAAAATGGGGGACCCTGTGTCAGGTAATTACAGGATGGCTCTCGTACCATTATTCATTCTTCCAGTCTATCTAAGTCTATCCTAAAGTTGACAGATTCTTAAGTTATTACAACAGATTCATTAACAACGGACAAGCATATAAGGGCACAGATCCACAAACATTGAATTTGAGAACCTATTTTATGAATTTGTATAAAATACAATAATTAATAGAATACTATGTACAATATAACAAAAATTATTAATGTGTATAACATTCATTACGAAATAATTAGAAGAACGTTTTAAATTACATTACCAAGCAAATAAAACTCGAGTTTCTTTAGAAGAGCAAGCAATACGGGTGTAATGACTCTCATGCCCGCTGGAAGAGGATTATAAGCTTTAATACCATTATATCTGGCTCCTCTGTCAAAGAATGACTTGGTATGAAACGCCAGTCTCAGTTCATTACTTTGTCGAGTCGTCAACTAGTCAGTCAAATAAAGATCTCTACTTAACTGTTTTTGAAAACAAAGACATTTATTTTATTATTTCGTCTAGAACTAAAGCATATTAAAATGTTGATTTAGACCGTTCGTTTTAATAAACTCAAATATTTTTCTTTCGAACTGCAATTACGACAGAATATATGTAACAATGTTAAAATACTGCTTCCCTTTGTCGTGCCCTTTATTACATATTTAATAAACTGAAGTTTATTAACTAATATCTCCATACATATGCAAAATTGCTTTAGTAATTTTCCTATCCAAACTTGACGTGCTTACTAAATGTAATGATTTAAGACTAATTATTTAGAATAAATATTAAAAATTGAAACGTATTCTTTTTAGGGTTTTGTAAACATCAGAAAAAATAACTACCTATGATAACTAAAAGGAAAGCTATGTGTAAAGCTATTCATCAAATCTTTGCATTCTTTCGATAACCTGACTTCTGATTATGCTAGCAAACTAAAATTCCTTAAATGCATTTGTATAATTTCTTATTTGAAAATTCTCATTCAACAAGTAGCATCCACACAGTCCCCTAGGGCCATGCAGGTTAAACTAGTATCTACATAACCCCCTACGGTATATGAGGATTCAGTTAACAATGAGAACAAAGTCATAAAATGAATTTATTTATCTACCTTTCTTTATAAATTTTTTTTCATTCTAATGGAATACATTTTCATTAAATCTATCATTCTCTTCTTGGAAATGCTTAGCCTTTGAAACGTTTTTCGTTCTTATTCTGAACTTATCAGAAAGGCACAAAGCCACTCATAAAGATATTCCATGCAAAACAAAGACAATTTCTATGAATAAGTATGAAAAATTATATTTGACATTGACTGACAAAAACAACAGATCTTCACCTACTTAAATAGTGAAGATGAACTGAATCTTCATATACCGTAGGGGGTTATGTAGATACTAGTTTAACCTGAATGGCCGTAGGGGACTGTGTGGATGCTAGTTGTTGAATGAGAATTTTCAAATAGAAATTATACAAATGCATTTAAGGAATTTTAATTTGCTAGTATAACCAGAAGTCAGGTTATCGAAAGAATGCAAAGATTTCATTAATATTTTTACACATAGCTTTTCTTTTAGTTTTCATAGATAATTATTTCTTCCGATGTTTGCAAAATCCTACAAAGAATGTTTCAATACAATTAAAGCAAACAAATAATAATTCATGTTTAAACTAGGATTAAAAACACTTGGTATTACTGTTCCACAATTATTATTCAGATTTTTCTGACATATGTTTCGGCCTTTCGACCATTATCAAAGAGTTATAACAACTAACCTAAAAGTGACCATTACAATATATTTATAGGATTTGAGAGGTATAGATAACCTAATTAATATTTTATTAGTTATTTCTAATATAGCTACTACTAGGAATTTTATTTAAATTTTAATTACTATTTCTGGGTATGTTTAATTTTAGTATGGTGTCTATTATGGGCGTATTATGAAATTTAGTTTGTGTATTTGTAACGTTTTTCTGTTTATTTAAGGCCTTCTTGATTTCCAAAATTTCAAGAATGCCTAACCTATTTCCCTTATTGACATTGTGCAAAAGTTCAATACTACTACCGTTGAAAAAATGGTCTTTGTCTATACAATGTTCTGCGAAACCGGTTGATTTTTTATTCTTTAAAATAGACTTTTTGTGTTCATTTACCCGTACGTCTAAGCTTGGACCACTCTGACCTATATACATAGCATCGCAATCGTCACAATTTATTTCATATACTCCCGCTTTTTGTGAGTCTTCAGTTTTTTCTTTGTTGTTAATCAATAAGCGACCTAAGTTGTTTGTATTCGAGGAAATGGTATTAATGCCAAGTTCACTTATACTTATACCATTTCCTCGAATACAAACAACTTAGTTCGCTTGTTGATTAACAACAAAGAAACAACTGAAGACTCACAAAAAGCGGGAGTATATGAAATAAATTGTGACGATTGCGATATTATATATATAGGTCAGAGTGGTCGAAGCTTTTACCAAATGAAAGATAGGAAATTTTCCTTTGCTCAAATTTAAAATTTCGCCGTATTATGACATTCTAGATCTACCTCAAAAAAAACTTTCTTTCAAAAATAAGTTTGAAAATTTTGTCAAAGAAAAATGTTTTGAAATTTTTTTACTACTATTGAATAGATGATGGAAAAAAATTTTTTTGCTCTTTCAAATTTCCACGTTTCATGGCATTCTAAGCCTACTTAAAAAAAAAATAGTTTCTTTAACCACTACTATACTTCCACTCCACTACGTGGATGTGAAAATATGATAGATAGCAATAATATTTAACATATAGTTAATGCACTTGGCAAGGAATACATCTATTACAGTTTTATTGAAAAATATACAGAGTGGTAATTCTAAAAAATAATTCAACCATGTTTGTAAAGGTATTTACGTAAGCCTTCCATATTTGGCACCTTTTATTTAATATTGAATTTTCGCTATCGGATGACCACACTGTATATTTTTTTGACCAAAAGCTATCAGGTTTTCTTTGTAACAATACCTTCCGATTTTTATTCTCATATATGGTTTCGTAATTAATAAAATTGTAAAGTGACCGCCCTGTATAAATAAAGAGGGAAGTTCTGTGTTAATACCTTTACAGATTTTACTTCCCTCGCATACCGAAGGGAAGTATTGTATTCGAGAAAGAATCACCCTCCGAGATTTATTCGGATTTACACGATTCAGATCACGTAGATTACGAAAATATAGGTTTTTCAATTCTGTCAGTCTGTCTGTCTGTCTGTTGGTGCATTATCTAAAAAAAACTACTTGACGAATAATAGTCAAATTTGGTAAGTAGCTGGCGCTACTGTCAGCGAAGAAATGGTTAAACTTTAACTGTAAAATATACAGGGTGGACCGTCTAAAAGGATAAATAATGAAAAAAAAATTGTTTGCTCAAATTTACAACTTCCAGAAAAAAAAAATTGAAATTTTTTTTACCAACAATTTTGAATTTTTTTTTACTACGAATAGATGAAAAAAAAAAAGTTTATGCTTAAATTGAAAATGTCCACGTGTCATGGTATTTTTAACCCATTTAAAAAAAATTTCAAAATTTTTTTGAAAGAATTTGAAAATTAAAAAAAAATAATTGTAGTCTGTTACCACTACCATAGAATAGATAGAAAAAAATAATTCTCAAATTTAAAATTTCCAAGTTTCATGACATTCTAAGCTTATTTCAGAAAAGAAAATTCTAGACATTTTTTTACCAACATTTTTGGAAAAATTTTTACCACAAGAATAGACAAAAAAATTGCTCAAATTTAAAATGTCTACGTTTCATGGCATTCTAAACCTATAAGTAAAAAAAAAAATTAATTTTTTTTGAAAAAATCTATTTTCTTTTCCACTATATTCTATAGAATTGATGGAAAAAATATTATTTCACACAAATTTAAAATTTCCACGTTTCATTAGCCTATTCCAAAAACTTTTGAAAATTAAAATAAAATTTGCAAATTTCGGTCCACTACAAAATACAAAATAGACGACGGAAAAAAATAGTTTTTGCTCAAATTTAAAATCTCCACGTTTCATGACATTATAAACCTATTTCAAGAAAGTATTTTTACCACTACTATAGCATAGGTGATGAAAAAATTTTTAACCACTAGAATACATAAAAAAAAAATTAGTTTGCTCAAATTCAAGATTTCCACGTTTCATAACATACTTATTTAAAAAAATTATTTAATTTTTTAACCACTGACTGCTATACTTCCATTCCATTGCGTGAATGTAGAAATGAAAATGTGACAGATGGCAATAATATTAGGCATAATCACCTACGAGTGCACCTATTATAGTCTTATTGAAAATGTACAGGGTGGTCATCCCAAGAAATAATTCAACCATGGTGGGCATTTGTAAAGGTATTTGCGCAAGCTTTCCATATTTGGCACCTGTTATTTATTACTGAATTTTTGCTGTCGGATGACCACTCTGTATATTTTCTTGACCAACAGTTAGCAGGTTTTCTTTATAATAATAGTGATAACTATATTCCGATCATTATTCTCAATTCGTATTAATAATTTTTTAAAGTGACCGCCATGCACAAATATAGAGGGAAGTTCTGTGTAATTACCTTTACCCATTTCATTTCTAAACCCCTCCACCGCCCCACTCCATTAATTTTTTATTGTTCGATATATTTACATGTCAAATTTAAACTAAGTAATTTGATTTTTATTCATTTTGCAACCAATCACAGCTATATCATCTAATTATATAATATTACTGCTTATCACTAATAAATGAGATGACTGCCGATGGTATAAAAGGGTTGATAAACTAAATTGAGATTTCCACATGAAATTTGGTACATTATAATGACATCTGTAATTAGATTACATTTTGAGATGATTCCGTTGAAGAGTTGGGGGTTAAATATGGGTAAATTAAGTAAAGCAAACTGGTCAAAGTACAGAAACTTCTGATTTGGAGGATATACTAGAAGTTAAGGCTTCAAATTTTTTTATAATAATTTTCAGCCCCTCCACCATCCCCACTCCATTATGAAAGGCGCTGATAAAATTAAATTGAGAAATTCACCTGAAATTTGGTACACGTATGTATAACGACATCTGGAACTAGATTATATGTTGAGATGATTCCGTTGAAGGGGTGGGGTAAGTAGAGGCAAATAGGGGAGAATTAGCAAAGTAAGTTGGTAAGAGTACATATGGGGTGTAATTGAAGAAAATAAGTAGAGCAAGCTAAAAAGAGTCCACAAACTTGATTTTTAGCGTATGTACTAGATACATCAACGACTTAATTTGTTGATGACATCTACCCAAAATATTATTAAAATTCTATTACCAATTATTTCCACATATAGAGTGCAAATATAGTCAAGAGGTTTTCCTTTAAAGAGACTTGGATGGAAAATCTGAATGTGCAAGTAGTGATTCCTCAGGCAGAGGTTTTTAGTTTCTTGTAGCGTCTTTTAATTTTAATATTGATAAGTGTAATCTGTTGTAAAATATTTATAACATGAACTCAATAAATTTATTTATTATTATTATTATTAAATGGAGAGCACTTCATCTGTCATATAGGTGCTCGCGTGCAAAATTAAATTAAATCTAGGAAGAAGAAGGTTTACAGCTATTGTTGAATGCATGACGTCTACATAGTTTTTGCATCATATTGAGAAATGAAGTATACATAGTTTCCTTTTGTACCTTATATGTAAGAATAGTGCTGTTTATGATGTAAATTTATATTTATGTTATACACTTTTCATTGAATTTTTGCATGAGCAATACATCTTTGCACGCTACGCTGCTCTATTACCGCACTGGAAAATTTAAATAAATGGCGAATGCGCAAGTGATAATCAAACGAGAAAGATGCTTTCAAGGAAAATTTCAATTATCGCGGTGAAATTTAATGTATAATGTATTTCAGAATAATTTTCTTGGAAGATAGGTTGGAATAATGGGAGTTAAAATATTCGATATTATAATAAAATTCGTTGTATAGAAACTACTAGAAAATTTCCCATCTGGAAATTAGTTTCTGCTGGTGTTAACTGAATTAACAAACAATACATTTTACATACAGGCAATTTAAAATCCTTACTTTGCTCAAAAGAAATTCGTTTGTAGTTGGTAGTTCTGAACAATTTCTCTCTGTTGTTTGGGATATCCTAAGAAATAGCAAAATGTGGAAAAACAGAAAAAAAAATTCAAAACTTGATCAGTGTAAAGTCGAAAAATAATAATTTAATAATAAAACGTAACTTTCATATTTTTTTAAATAAAGAAACACTAAAAAGATGCTGAAGTCTTCAATCGTCAAGAACACATATAATTTAGTAGCCGAACATTTAAATTTTGGAACAGAAACGATATACATATCACTCTACAAAATGTCTATATTAACAATACAGCATTCTTCAAATTAAAACTTAACACTTGGCATGGATGAACAAAATGATACACTGCTATTAGACATATACGGAGTTTGTTTACATGGGCGAAGTTCAGGTGACATAGCACCTACTCCTCTACTTAACCGTGCGTAACCTAGAATTACAATACTTATCTATAAAACACACCAAACATTTCAATATATTACAAATTTTATGAAATCGACTAAAATATTGAAATTCACATAGAAATCTAATAAAAGTATATAATAAAATAACTACAAAGTATTATAAAGAGATAAAGCAGTAAAAGCGTAAATTAAAAAGTTTTAAAGTAGGTAATTTTTTAAAACTTAAGTCTCAACGCCATTTTTAATACCCAGTGGTATCTTAAGGGGAAAGGGTAATTTATTATAAAGTATATAGTATATTACATATTCGTCATCCATAGTAGTAGAATGCGGTAGAGAAGAAATTAAGTGTTTCAATCTAATATTGACATTATGAACATCTGTACGAAATTTAATTATATTGTATAGATATGGTTGACTGCTAAGAATGTTCATTTTATTTAGTAGTAACACAAAGAAAGTAATAATCGCCATTCAAACATTGTTAGCCACTTTATTGTCCTTAATTGAGTCGAAACTCCTACCATCCACGTATACCACATACAAAGTGAACACAAGAATTCTGATCACATTGTATATGTTGACTATTAGAATTAGTAAGACATTGCAAGTTTGCAAACACTACTTTTCAAGTACTAAATTTTTTATTGAATTAACACATCATGTAATCTTTTAAAGGGTTGACACTAAGACAATGTGCATTTGATATTTTATCAATGATCTTAAGTCACGATTCACTTTGACATTTACCTCTGCAACGTCCTTAATATCGACTGATAAATATAATTACGTATCGTCTAAATATAAATTTGTCAGGCAATTTCTTATATAGCTCATCAAATGGGAAGTGTACATTGTGAAAAATAGGAGACCTAGAATGGAACCCTGAGGTACAACGTACTAAATGCCTCTAGCAAGTGACATTTGTCCATTAAGTATTACTTTTTGCTTCCAGTTACGCAACTACTAATCAGATCTACGGCAGGCCCATTAAATTCGAAATAATACAGAACTGGTACAAACAGTTTGTGATTTAATGTGTCAAAAGCTATAGTGTAATCCAAAACAATTGGTGTATATATCGTTTAAGAGAAAAGGGGGCTCGCGTAACCATCAGAAACGATTGAATTTAAGGGAAGAAGGAGAATAATCTCATACGTCACACGGCAGGAGAGAAAAATCGGTCATAATATTCTGACTCAGGTCAAATTTGATGAGCTGAAGTAAACATACGCATCAATATCATCATCATCATCATCGGACCATCTATTGATATTTCAGTATGGCGAAGCCAAAAAGGTAGCCGAAATTAAAAGATGTAAATATCTATAAATCCTTCCAGTAGAATACTTAAGAGGATGGTAAACGCCGTATCTAAAACCTAAATCAATTCAACCGTTACAAGGAAACATTACACTTTCTTCCAGATAGTTGAACTTTTATTATGATCATTGCTGAACATTCTATAATATACTCCTTCTAGTTTTTTAGAAACGTGTTAATTTTTTTAAGTATAGGTTGTCATATTTGTAATTTTAATCAATTCCCAATGTAATCTTGATCCGCGGAACGCTCGTTGGTATAATATACAGTATACCTGTATTTGTAAAATCTCATCTAGGGTTACAGACACGTGGACAGACAAACAGAGGAACATTTTGAAAGTTGTTCAGAAATCAATGACTAATACAATGACGATTTTTTTCTACGGGAGGTATTTATGGTTTTAGAAATGTGACGACGAAATGCATGACACTCTCTTCCCTTTCAAATAATGAGAAGTATTCATTTCTACATAAATTCCAATTTGGCTTTCGAACTAGTAAGTGAGTGAGTGAGTGAGTGACATAGTTCAGGGCTTTAAGGAGGGCAAACATACAGTGACCACGCTGTGTGACCGTAGCAAGGCCTTCGACTGTGTTTCACTTAGTCTTTTAGTGGAAAAACTGAGTTTTATCTGTAAAATAAGCAGCAATGAGTTTCAATAAGTAACAAAAAATCAAATTTTAGATCGGTAGGGTATGGTGTGCCTCAGGGTTTTGTCTGAGGGCCACTGTTATTCATTATTTATGTAAACGATTTATTTTATTACTTATTTCCTAGCCGAATTATTATGTTTGCTGATGACGCTACCCTACGCAAATCAGATAAATGTCTTGCAAATCTACATGAAACAATATATGAAACTGGAAGTCGTGCCGAACTATAGTATAATTCCAATATGCTAAAATTAAATCGTGATAAAACATAAAAACTGATTTTTTTCCACTAATAACCTCAATGCCAAAGGGGACAATGTCAAACTGTTAGGCGTAGTCCTCGACGATACTTTAACTTGGTCGTGCCATATTGAGCAACTCGGTAATAAATTGGCTAGTTATATTTTTCTAGAAAGACGTCTTTAAATAAGTGGTAAATAATAATACATTACTATCAGCGTATTATTAATTCACTAATTCACTCTCATATAAGTTATAGGGTCGTACTATGGGGAAACTCATCAAATGTGCTCAGGATTTTTAGACAACAAAAACAAGTCATTAGAATTATTGCAAATGTTAATTTTAATGAACACTGTGACCGGTTGATTATCATAATCATGACACAAGGTCAGCAAACTTATTAAAACCTCCTAGATACCGTCTTGTTAAATCGGCCAAAAACTCCCTTAACTTAAATCTGTATAATAGATTACCCGAACAGATAAAAAACTAAAACATAAATAAATTCAAAAAAATTATTAGGACACATGGTCTTACATACTGGTTTTATTCTGTTAATGAATTCTTGTACACTGAACTTAATATCAATTTATATACTGGGTGTTAATATGGGGGATACTCACAGATTTTTAAATTAATCTTTTTAATCTTTCTAATATTTTTTATCTTTTTAATCTCTTCAATCTTTTACATGTTTCGTAAATGATTATGAAATAGTTTATAATGTCAAGTATTGTTAGTGTTTTTTAATAACGCATCTTAATAATTCAATAATATCAAATTGTCATTGACTGTAAATTTGGTATTCGTTAATTTGGTTTCAAATTAATCTATACATTTTTCTTCTATTACTTTGTGTTAGTGTGTGCCAATTTCTAAAGTGTTTGTCTTTGAAACCATGTAAACTATGTATATATCCAACTGTAAAATCAGTATTGTTGACTTGCTACAAAAGTATATAATGTGGTCAAATAAACATCTATCTATCAGTCTATTTGCCAAGAGTATAATAAAACAAGAGACAAACAAAAACACTCAGCCTTAATTTCCAAAAGCATATGCCTGCTCCGTGCCCTCGTATATAAAAACACAAATGTGGAAGATATTCAAAAGGGTTGTTGATGGAAATTGGATTGACAAGCTATGTTCTATGAACTAAATTTTTGGAGGTCGTATCCAATGAGCCTTTTGTAATCAGTTGATTTTAAACTACATTATATTCTAATTTCATCCAATTTGGCGTGAACCATAGTTACGTAAATCATGAGCTTGGTTGTTCGTGTAAAATTTAAGCTAGTAGGCAAACAAGTAAATACCTAGTTTTTTATATTTTTTTTAAATACCTATTCTGAATTTTTAATAAATTAGCTTACCAGTTCTACGATTTACATCTATTTCTTAAAATTAACTAATAACTGGAACCGTCAACTGTCAACTTGTTAACTGAGTAAAACTTGACGTGACAGCAAAGTCACAAAGTGCAGAAAGGCTGGACCCACTAACGTGTAGTTTTCTTCATATTTTTCTTTACGCCTATGAGACATGGACTGTGGGTCTGGATATGTTCGCTATGTATTCCCTGGATAGTTCATAGCACCAACAGCTCAATTCTCTACAAAATATATCTGGAAAAATAATATGTTAAGAGACGAAGAGGACGTCTTCCAAAACAGGGTTCCCACCAACATTGGAATTTTGAATTCCCTGACTTTCCAGGAACAAAATTTAAATTTTCCAGGACCAAAATATGAAAATATAGTACATTCCAATACGACTTTGTATATAAGTGGATATTAATGTATTTGTATTATCATCAGATCGGCGTGGAAAAAATATGAACAAACCATTAAAGTAATTTTTGTTGTTATTTATTTTAAATAATGAATAGTTAAAATTACACCTATATTTCTTAGCGAAATATATAAAATTCAAATCTTATAGGTAATAACTTCCACATCCACTTAGTAGATTGGAAGTATGGTAATCGTAAAAAAAATTGAAATCTTTAACATTGGAAATATATGTTCGTATATGGGGGTCGAGTTACCAGTTTTCGTTCAAGGTCAAAAGACAACGGTGTCGCGGTGGAGTGAGCCTGTCGTATATGCAACAGTTGATATATGCAAATGTAATATGGGTTGCATATATTACAGAGTGTCAAGTTACCAATTTTCATTTAAGGTCGAAATACAGAGGTGTCGCAATCGAGAGTGGATTGTAGCTGGAAAAAGTTTATGTTTTATGCGAGGTTTTATGTATGGTGTTATCATTTTCAATGTCCCGATGGTTGCAAGAACTGCGAAACCTGTGAATTTCTTTTTCTCGAAATAGGCTTAGAATGTCATGGAACGTCGAGATTTTAAATTTGAGCGAAAAAAATTGTGTTTGTCGGTCTGGCTGTCTGTCTGTAGCTTTTATGGTCCGCACGTTTTCTCCGGAACGGTTTAAGATATTGACTTAAAATTTTGTACACGTATACATTATAACGAGATCTGGAAACGGATTGTTCTTGAACATATCCGCTGAAGGGTTGGGGGCAAATAGGGGTAAACAAGGGGAAATAAGTAAAGCAAGCAGGTAAGAGTACAGAAACTTGAAATTTGGTGTATGTACTAGGAACCAAGGCCTCAAAATTGTTTATAATATTTCCTATCCCCACCACCCCTCCACTTTCATCAACCCAAGGGGTCGATAAAAAAAAAATTGAGACATTCACTTGAAATTTGATATACGTACATATTATATTGACATAAGGAATTAGATTATATTTTGGTATTATTCCTTTGAAGAGTTAAATTAGGGGTAAATAGGGGAAAATAAATAAAGCGAGCTGCTACGAGTACAGAAACTTGAAATTCGGTGTATGTACTAGAAGCCAAGGCATCAGATTTTTTTATAATATTTTTTGGTACAAATATGTATTATAATGACATCGGAAACTAGATTATATTTTGACATGATTCCGTTGATGGAGTGGGGGGGAAGTAGAGGTAAAAAGGGAAAAATATGTAAAGCAAGCTGGTAAGAGCACAGAAACTTGGGATTTGGTGTATAGAAACAAAGGCCTCAGATTTCTTTCTAATATTTTTTATTCTATGGCCAATAATATCCACATACTAAAGTCAAACATAGTCAAGATGTTTCCATTAAAGTGACTTGGACGAGAAATCTGGATGTGGAAATAGTGATTCCTTAGGCAGCGGTTTTTCGTACAGTAGAAAGTCAGTGCAAAATATTTTACGTGATGACTGGAATTCCAGGATTTTATTGAAATTTCTTGGATTCCCTGACTTTTCCAGGTGTCCAGGACCACATTTAGGATTCCCTGACTTTACCAGCTTTCCAGGTTTTTCCAGGTTGGTGGGAACATTGCAAAACGTTGAGCTGGCGTCACAAGGAGCTGAGGGGAAAGGCTTTGGTGAGGCCGTCTGTCAAGATGTTGTGTTGTGAAGAAAAAGAGAAGCGGAAGAGAAATAAGAAGAAGAAGAGTAGAAAGAAGAAGAGTGGGGAGAAGAAAAAGAAGAGTAGAGAGGAGAAGAAGGCGAGGAGAAAGAAGAAGATATATTGTACGTAAATTTTACCGTTCGTTGAAGTATTCCCGAAGAATTAATATTCGCCACGATTTGTTTAATATTAATTTTCCACCGGATCATTCAGGGCTTCTACTACGTTAGTTTACTTTCATACTTGACCTTTATTACAAAAAATATGCCTTATTCGATTTTCTTGGCTATTCTTAAAAACATAATCCCATGTGCCTGGACTAATAAGTGAATAACCGAATTAATTTAATGGGAGATGAAAGTCAGTAAAATTTTTAACATCCGAACGGTTGTTAAACTTAATTTCATCTTGATTCTTTAAATTCTGTTAACACAATGAACACGGCAATATAATACCTTTTTTATTAGAAGGTACTTTCACAGTCTCCTTGCATCACCAAAGCGCATTCCAACATCTGAAAAATGCTAATTAGAATGAAATACGGCCGAGGAAGAGAACTAGAGTAAGAAAAACTAAACGGCTGAAAACAAAACCCCCACAGAAAGATAAAACACTAGATTTAATTAAAGTTACAGCAAAGCACAGAATTTCAAACGGAGGAGATAAAAAAGCGTATAATTGCCAAGTTTTTATGTTAAATTAGACTTATTCAAACTTTTGACAATACGACTAGTAAAGTGAATAAAGAAAAGAAGCAAAGTGCATAAACAAGTCTGGAAAATTTATTTACTATTTAAGACGTTTCGTTCCACACAGTGTGCAGTGGAGTGATTCTCTCATTACTTCTTAATGAAAGGAAGTCATTTTAAGACGAACAGCTTTATTTGCAGACTATATACACGGTGTGCATAAAATAAGGAACAAATCAACTCGTCAGTTTATATTTCTTATTACCCTATACCAGATTTAGTGCATGTCCACGTCGCGCGTCAGTGCACCGCACATCGCACAGCGGTTAGCCTGGTCTGCATACAAAAGACATTGTACTAATTGTTCATATATTATTCGGCTATTTCTTTTTTTTGTTGAAATGTGTTTAGAATGTCATAAAACGTCGAGATTTTAAATTTTAGTTAAAAAAATATATGTCTGTCTGTCTGTCGGTCCGTAACTTTTTCTTGTGCACACGTTTTCTCAGCAACCGTTTAAGATATGGACTTGAGATTTGGTGCACATACAGTGTGACCCATTTAAAATGGAAACACCTTTATAACTTTTTATTTTTTGTCCGACTTGAACCAAATTTTACCAAAATATAGAACAAATTAGGATCTACTTATGGCCAAAAAACATTCGGCTCCTACAAATGCAAAGCCACCTGCGGTACCAAAATAAATGGAAAAAATAAAGAAATCATATTAGGAATCTTTTACATCGAGAAACTTTATTAATGAAAGTTGTTCAGAATTGTCCAAATATCTAGAGTCCAAAATTTCAGCAAAATTAAAAAATATAGAATTTTGTTCTTGAGGTCCAAACTTTCGACAGAATTTAAAAAAAATATACAAATCACTTGGCAACTACTTGACAGCTTACGTTTAGTTTTAAACAAAATTGTCATAGCACAGTTTTTTAAGAAAAAAAAAAAAAACAATAAAAATAATATTTTCGGACTCTGACATTGTTTTAAAAAGAATTTCAATAGTCCTTTAATGTTGCGGAAATTTTGGACTCTAAGCTTTTGGACAATTCTGAATAACTTTCATTAATAGAGTTTTATACGATTTCTTTATTTTGCCCATTTATTTTGGTACCGCAGGTGGCTTTGCATTTGTAAGACGCGAATGATTTTTTGGCCATTAGTAGATCCTAATTTGTTCTATTTTTTGGTAAGTTTGGTTCAAGTCGGACAAAAAATAAAAAAGTTATAAAGGTGTTTCAACTAGATTATATTTTGCGCTAATTTCGGTGAAGGGTTGGGGGTTAAATAGGGGCAAATACGGGAAAATAAGTGAAGTAATCTGGTATGAGTACAGTAATTTGGTGTATATACTAGAAGTCAAGATATTATTAAAGGGTTTAATAAAATAAAATTGAGATATTCAGTTGAAACTTGGTACACGTATGCATTATGACGACATCTGGAACTAGATTATATTTTGAGGCGATTCCGTTGAAGGGTTGGGGGTTAAATAAGGTTAAATTGGAGAAAATAAATCAGACAAGCTGGTAAGGGCACAGGAACTTCGGATTTGGTGTATCTGCTAGAAACCAAAGCCCTAGATTTATTTGTAATACTTTTCAACCCCCCACCACCCTACCCTATACTACTATTAAAGGGGTTGATAAAATAATATTGAGGTATACACTTATGTATTATAACGACATCTGGAACTAGATTGTATTTTGAGGTGACGCCCAAAGTTGTGAAATTTATTGTGATATATTATAAAATAGCATATAGCCACACTATCTGTAGTGGTGTGTACATTGGTTAGACAAAAAGGTACCTAACGGTCAGAATAAAGGAACATGAATATGACGTAAGAACGTCACATAGCACAAAAATAACTACACATGGTGGAACAATATACTTAAAGATTGATTTTGATAATTGTAGAATTTTAGGGACCGAAAGTAACTTAAGGAAAAGACTACTTTTAGAAATGATTGAGATTAAGAAACATTAAGGTTAAATTACCCTCCAACTCATTTTAAAAAACTCCTGGATCTGAAAGATGTTAAACGACCACCTTACTGCCTCATAGGACCTCTACGCCGTTTTATATTATGTTCTTTTGGATATCATTAAGCTACCGATATTTTAAATTGAATTTTTATCCATGACCATCCTGTTGTTACTGTAACCGTGGTTGGCGATAACTAGTAATTATACACCGCATTAGATGACAGATCAGGACAGTAAGTGCGATAATTTCACTGTTAATTAATATAATTATAATGTCACAGAATGCTGAATAACCGTTAACGATGTAAACAACTGTAAATCCTCATATCGCTGACAATGATTTTGACGGTATCTATAATTAACCCATGCAGTCCGCACAATAATTTAACTAAGTACTAAAATGAATAAAGATTTATGGTAACAAGCTTTTCCTTTAAAGATTGTATTGTATGTTTTGTATATTATTTCTGTATAAGTTAATTTATTGCAAATAAAGACAGATGATGAAACAGAAATAATTTGTTACAGGTTTCAACCTCCAAGAATAAATGTTTTGTATAGATATATATTTTCTAATTTTCATTTGCCTGTGTAGGCCTGGAACACATGAAGGATGATGCTGGTGATGATACGATTAATAATGGTGTGGTTATAGATGATATGGTCATAGATGATGAGGTAGAACCTGTTTTTTGATTGGAGGCTGGTACATATCAACAAATATTTTACTTATTGTCTACAATTGTTTATTTGTGGCATATTCAGATTTTCTTACTCTTTGTTGGGTATTTTGCCACCGAAAAATATTTAAATATTTTAATGGAAAAACCTCTGCGCCACACGTATCAGACAGGTTGGTTCATGAATATTTGATTGTTTCAAAAAGTCTCACACCTAAATATATAAACTAGAACAATGTTACAAAAAATGAAAATGAAAGCTATAGGCAGTTAACGTTTCGGAAGAATATCTACTTCCGTTCTCGAAACTTTTTGGCAGTCAACCATGACAGTTCGTTGTTTATGTATTTCCAAAGTAACGTGAGACATTAAATTACATTTATCTTATTTTTACTTACTTCATCTCTAAGGATGGGCAACGAACTAGTACAAAAATCTATTCAATAATTTGAAACGCATCTATCCTCGCGATTATTTTATTAAACGAGGATAAATGCCAATTGGCACCCTGAGCTCCGACTAGTCACGCACCCCCCAAACCCTTCCAAACTCCGAGAGGGTGCGGCAACAGCCGTTCCCTCTCACGACAGACGAAAAACGCTCCCGGGAGCCGACATGCCAGCGAAGAAAGAAACTCAAGACAGAAGAGCGCCAGACGAAACGACCCAGCTGGCAGGGTCCAACAGCCAGGGGAGGTCTGCTAACTTCGCCTACACCGTCTGCATTTGCAGGTGGGGTAGTCGTAAAAAGCAGGCCCACCTCTTACGAGGCCGGTCCAGGTCTACAGCGATGATTGGGGCAAAGAGCACAAAGCTCGACCCCTAATCATCCGAGACCGTCATCAAAGTCAAGAATATTGGCGCTAATTTGAATTCTTGAAGTTTCACTAAATACTTATATATATCTGCGGCCCCGAAACTACCCAGATACCGATTTTCATATGAATCAGACCCTAAATTACAAAACTTTTAACGTTGTCATTTTGAATTGTTAAATTTGGATCAAATAATTGGGGTTGAATCTAAGAATAGCCTAAACTAAACTTCGTCCCGAAGTTTGTATAGTATTTTATTATACACTGTACAATGAAAACATTTATTATGATTATTATTATTATAATTGTAATATGCAACCTCAATAACCCTCAGATACTCATTTTCAGTCGAATCACTCGATAAAAAATGATAAAACCTAGCCGCCATACAGAAGCCACCATTTCGGATTTTTGAGTTTTGATCAATGATCACAAATTTGTAATCTGCAATCTGAATAATCTCCATACGCTAATTTTTGATAGAATCGGATATTAAATGACAATAGACTGTCCTCCATCTTTGAAATGCCATCTTGGATTTGTCTATAGAAAATATCAAATTGTATAACAATACAATAAGACAGTTAGTGAAAAGTTTAGTAAGATTTCATGACAATGTTACATGTCAAGCTAATAGAAACGTGTTCAAGATGCACATGATTTTCCGAACACTCTCATTAAAAGTCTGAATTTCATGCATTTTAAAATTAATGGGAATACGCTGAATACTTTTTATAAAATACGTAAGCTGAAAAAGAATATAAAAAAAAAACTCTATTATACTGGGCCATTTTGGTCGTCATGGTTTAGAGCCTCTCTTCGAATTTAGTATCCCTAAACACATATAATTAGACACCTAACTTTAACATTAAAATAATTAAGGTAATATAAATTTTATGGGTGCTATTTGAGGAAAATGCCCGACATATTATTTGGGGGACAGGTTTCAAATGGTTACTATAGACTATCGGCAGAATGTCTACTAGCGCTGCGGCGCGGAATTGTTCCGCATAATTGTGCAGTGACTTTTGTGTTGTGTTCTATGCGTTGATTTGTTTTTTTTTTATGTTTTCTTGATTAAAAAACACATTGTTTCTTTTTGCAATTGTTATCAATCGTGAATACATAAAATTTTAAAGTTTCCTACAAAGTAAATACAATTTCCATAAGTATTTATAAGAGCGGAGTGTCCTTTTTTAACATCGGACTCGTGTTCAACATTAACCACGCCAACATTCTTGACTAAAGATGACGGTGTCGGATGATTAGGGGTCGAGCTTGAGCTCTGCCCCAATCATCGTTGTAGACCTGGACCGGCCTTGTAAGGGGTGGCTCTGCTTTTTCGCCTTACTAAATGCGGACTGTGTAGGCGACGTTGGCAGACTTCCCCTGATCCTGATACGCCCGGTCCTGTCTGTCGAACCCTGCCAGCTGGGTCGTTTCTTCTGGCACCCTTTTGTTGATCTTGTCTGTCGTGAGAGGGAACGGCTGGTGCCGAGCCTTTCGGAGTTTGGAAGGGTTTGGGGGGTGTTGACTAGTCGGAAGCCAATTGGCATCATGTGTTCCGATTTCGTCGGAAGGATGTTTTTAAACTATCTAGTTTTAGGATTGTGTTTGGCAAAAGACGCTTATCTTAGCGCCAGAGGCCGGCACGGGCTAGGGTAAGGGTACCTAGCTGGTTGTTTGCTTGGCACACCCGGGATAGGGTGATTGGGTTGTAACATTAACCACCTCGCACTTCTTTTCTCAATAAAATTGAGTTTTTGCTATGTTTGCCCTTTATTGCTCTTTAGAGGACAGATTGCCCTTTTTAATGACGGATTCGTAATCATCGCCCAAAAATACAGAGGAAGTAGTAATTCTTATTGTTTTGGGTAGGTACCCCTCATGTAAATACCTATAAACACATTTTACGTCGATACTTGGCAAAAAAACGTATTTTGACAATAAACACAAAGCACACAAAAATACTTAAGGTATGATAGATTTAGTCCTTGGAACCGAACTTTTTTTGTAGACCTGTGTTATTTATTACCCAAAATTCAGTGGCATAATCAAATTTTGCATTGCAGAAGTCCCTAATTCTGACTTCTTTAATTTCTGCTGTGAAATTATAGTAGGACTTGACTTATGTAAATAAAAGATGCCGTTTTATTTTGTGACATATGTTTTGATGCTCTAGGTTTAACAATAAAAATGGACTAAATTGCATGACAAAGTTTTCTACATAGGAGTAGCCGTTAAATTTCTTATTAAGCCATTAGGTTTCACAAATTGCATTTAATTGAAATGTTCGAATTGTTCCTGTTTTTGATCCTCCTCCTAAACATGAAGTTTTAATGTTTTATTTATTAATTGTCTTGATTAAATTATTGTATGATAATAATAAATTATATAATTAATTGTTTACTTGAGAATTAGCTTTTAAAATATGGTGAAAGTGATGTGCAATAGCGACATTTCAAGTTATAAAAATTATTTAAAATACAATTTACGTGTGAGAACAACGAATAGGTCAAATAGTAAATATACGACAAGTCTTGTAATCACCAGTGTATTGAGTAATCCTAGGATAAGGTAGGCTTGTGGGAGAATAGTTAAATTGGACTTTCATAGTACGAGACTATTTGGCGAATGATTTATAGTCAGATAATACTACGCGTATGCGTGTTGGTTTGTATACGGGGTATTTAATGTTTATGTAAACCTTTGAACCGTGTATTCTTTACTTAGAAAATAAAACGAAAAGTTTCTACAAGTACATGACCAAATATGATACTACAACTAAAGTAGTATCATGATGACCAAATAAATTCTTAAGAAGGAAGCGTATTTTTTTAGATATGACATGTGATTAAAAAGAAACATGCTCAAATCGCTGCAGTTTTATGGTATTTTCTCTAGCCCTATAAATAGTTGATAGTAGTTTGTATTTAGTTTCATTCGACATATTACAAGAAAAAAAAAATAGTACAGCTCAAAGTGGTAGGTATCGAAAACTAACTAGACACATAACATTTATTGTAAGGATAAAAAGATAAAACTCTGCACCAAGAGTAATAAAGATAAAGCTTATAAATAATCACAATTACTAAAAATCAAGAATAATTTGAATTACATATGGTTCTATTATCATAGGACTCAAAAATGACCGATCGCGTCGATGTCTTGCTAGGTTTTAAAAGGGTTTATTATTTGAAAATATAAGCCAACGGGATCACCAAATGCCTTTTTGGCATTTCTGAAAATGGATTTTTCTCCAGTGATCCACAATTCAAGATGGCGACTAGGCTGATATTTCAAAAAAATTATGTCTTCGGTGATATCTGATCAATTTTCAATTTCAAAAAAATAGCATGCTTGCAAAAAAATATAATTTACGGAAAAAAAAATACTACAGTTCAAAATATTTAATACCTAATGGAATATTCCCTAAAAAAAGTAAAATTTTTATTGTTTAATTTTATCATTTTATATCTTGAAAACAACAGGCCATATGGAATAATATTTAATAATATAGAATTTTATGCTAAAATCGTAATAACCGCCGTTATAACTTGGAAAATATATTGCTATGTATCCACACTGTGGAACACTACCCAAGTATCGTGTTTGAAATCATAAATAAAATTCACAAATTTGTATGTATTTTAGAAAATAATCATAACAGTTTTACTTTAACGCATCATACAGAAGCAGGAATATCTGTGGTTTATTTAATTGATTCAAGTTCACTTATTCTCAGCGAGTAGGATGCAGAGAATGAAACTTGATATTGAATTAGAACAAAATATTTAAATAAACATAAAATGAAGTTAATTTAGTTTAAAAAGGTTATTCTAAATAGTATATAATAAAACATGAACTTATAGAGAATCACAATCTCATTTAAAATGATTTAGAATGAAACTTAGGGCTGAAAATCATAAATTGTGTAGAAACACTGTAAATCTACACAAAATGAATATTAGATGAAAGACTATTAACAGTAGTTGCAGTGCAGCGTAATTAATTTAGAAATAGTAAGTCCATAGAATACAAAACACTGAATGACATTTTAAGTTTTCAGATATTTTCAAATATCATTGCAGAAAGGTGTTTTGTAAATGATATTTCACATCATGCATAAAGAAAGGACTAATAGTATGATGTTAAATGTTTGTTGGCGTATCAATTTCTTGTTTTAGTTTATTGTATCAGTATTCCGTCAGTATGAAAAACTGCAGTACGTTTTTAACTACTAGCATTTTGTGTTTATCATTGCTATTCATCTAAATGTATGAATTAGTATTTATTTGAGATTGGAATTGTTAATTGTAGTTATAAGTAGATTTTAAGAAAGTGTATGTAATATGTCAATATATTTCGAGTAATTACAATTATTCACTTAATCCTGAAAAGTAGAATAAGAAACTTATCAGGAAAATTAAAGAATTAAAAACAGTATTCAATTAATGTAAAGAACAAACAAAACTGAATAGTTTAAATTTTAAATTAAAATTAAATTTTGAAATATTAGATCAAAATAGAAAAAAACAATTGAAATATTGGAAATTAACCCATTGAAACGATTAAAAATAACAAATCAGTTGATCAGACACCGCTGAACAGCGAGCTGCGAAAAATATTCATCCTCGAATAATTAATTGAAAAGAGAAGAAAAGTGGTGAATAATTTGAAGGTTAGAAAATTACAATCCAGATATATTGATATCAAGAATAAATTGTAAAAGTTGATTAAATATAAGAAGTGAGTATACTTTGAAAGTATTACGAAGTAGATTATCCGGAAAGCAGATTTAGAAGAGGGAAGTATTTGTTAATCCAGTTAGCAAATTTATATGGTGAAGAAATTTCAAACGTCAAGCAAGTGATAGAAATACTTCAAGGAAATCTTGAAAATAAATTGGAGGTTAGAAACAAACGTCAATCCAGTAAAGAAGAAGAAGAAGAAGCCTTGAGAGGTTAAAAAGTCAGTCAAGTGACATAATATTTCAAGGATCATAATAACCAGTTAGAGGTTATAATATAACATTACTCGAGTCGAAAGAAAGACAAGGTAAAGCTTTACAATATCAGAAATCCATGGTACATATTTATTTTAAATAAAGGCCATATTTATCATTTTAGTTAAGTTAGATTTTATTTAAATTTGTTAATTACATTCCAAGTTCAAATACTGAGTTTGATTTATTTAGATTGTTATCTTGATCGATGAGCATTTATTGAACCGACTTCGTTGGACCTTGAGTAAGAGTCATTCTATAGATTGTAGATGGTCATGCTAATGGTGTTCTATAGTCTATAATATTAACAGCTTTTAAGAAACTGTTTGGCGCTCAATAAAATCTTTTCAATTTACTTTCAAAAAGTAATTTCGAACGTATAAAAAATAAAATAGATATCAGAATATAGAACAATATATCTTCTTCTGTTACAATTTGATTCTATATCAGATTAGGTGGTTAATATTTTACTCCTTTAGTTTTGAAGATAATTGATTGAAATTTAGGATGTACTACATACATAATAGGCGGCACTTTTTGACATACAATTGATTTTTTTTCACTTCCGGTTTCGCCGGAAATGACACTAACTTTCGATTTTTAAATGGAACACCCCATATATTATTGCATTTTTAAGTTATGCATAATTTTCTGAATCCAACAATGCGAAATAAGTGACATATCAAACATCAATTTTTATTCTAATACAATTTTTAGTGTTCCATTTAAGTGTGCCATGACGGTTCTGATTTATTCTAAATGACCCGTGTAATGCTACACAAATCGAAATCCTGTTCCATTTGAAAAAATTGAGTTTTGCCCCAAAAACGATTATGGTGAATTTTATTTGCTCATAGATCACGTAATTTAGTGAAATTACGTGATTCATGAGCAAATAAAATTCACCATAATCGTTTTTGGGGCAAAACTCAATTTTTTCAAATGGAACCATATCGGTACCGTGGTACCATTTATTAGTACTATTAATAATGAATTTATTCATATGTCGTATTAAAATGTGCGATAAATACAAACAAAATTACAGCTAAAACAACAAACAAGAAAACACAATTTTATTTTAATTACCTTGTTACTCACAAGGTGGTTTTGCAATACAAAAAATTTACACAAAACTTTACAACAGTTGTTCAAAATGCTGTCCATTAACGTCAATGCACTTCTGAACTCGCATAGCTGTCTTTCGAAGAACGTTCGGCAATTGCTGGGCCGTTATGCTATTAATTGCTAGTCTTACTCGTAGCTCCAGGTCTTCACGGGTTGTAACGGCGGTTGCATAGACAATATTTTTTAAATGACCACAAACAAAAAATCAAGGGCGTTAAATCAGGTAACCTTGTAGGCCACCTCACAGGACCATTCGTCGAAATTACGTTTTCTCCAAATCTCCGTTGAAGGTAATCAATTACTATCCTTGAATTATGAGGAGAAGCGCCATCTTGTTAGAAATGCATTCACTGTCCTAAATCTAAAGGTAACTCATCTAATATGTCCACAATCTCATTTTCCAGGAATCTCAAGTATCTGGCATTAGTCAGAGATCCTTCAAATATTATTGGACCAATGATTCTACTGCCGATTATTCCAAGCCAAACATTGAAACCGAACCGCACCTGAAAGTTGCCCTCCCGTAATAAATTTTGATTTTCTTGTGACCAATATTTTGTATTTGATCAGTTAAATAATCCCAAAGTTGTAAACCTTGACGCGTCCGAAAATACAATCAGTCCCAAAAAATCATTGTTTGGCTGCACGTTATTATGCAAAATCCAATTGCAATATTCCATCCTACTTTCGTAGTCACTTTCGTAGAAATGCTGGTACAATTGGTATTCAAAACATTTATAGTGGTATTTGTGCAAAATTTGGCTTACTGTTTGGTGAGTAATGTTCAATTCCAACCCACTTGCCTTAAAGAAACAGTCTTATCAACTCCTATTCGAGCCAAAACATTAATTTCCGTTTCTTCGTCAATAATGAAGTTTTTCTCGGGATCATTGTTGGGCTCTCTTCGGAATTGATTTCAACACGTTTAAAATAATTATTCTCTGGACATTGTCTATTAGGATATCGGCGGCCATAAAGGTCCATTGCTGCAATTGCATGTTTTTTACTTTACCCATAAATAATTAACATGTCTACTTTTTCATCTCTTGTATAAATTTGCGGCATTTTGAACACAATTAACAAGAATTTTAAACAATTTTTAAAGACACAATAAAACACCGTTAAACCAACCAATGTATGACAACCTAAATATTTCATTGCTTTCAAAGCCACTTTTAGTTACTTCTTAACATTTAATTAGAACAAAATTGTATTTTCTTTTTTAGCTGTAATTTTGTTTGTATTTATCCCACATTTTAATACGACATATGAATAAATTCCGTATTAATAGTACTAATAAATGGTACCGTGGTACCGATATGGTTCCATTTGAAAAAATTGAGCTTTGCCCCGAGAATAATTTTGGTGAATTTTATTTGCTCATAAATCACGTAATTTAGTGTTTTTAAGGGATTTCGATTTTTGTAGCATTTATTTATTTATTTATTTATTGCATACGCTGTTCAACAGGTAAGATACCCAATTACAGAACAGGAATAAAGGCATACAAAGCATTAATTACATAATATACAACATAGAAAGAAAGTAAAATTAGGAAAAAATTTACTTAAATGTACGAACTATGAATAACTAATGATACGAAGAAAGAGAAAAAAATAACATGGGAAATGTTTACATATAAAAACTATATATACATATATACACATATGTGATTCAAAGCAAATTAAGAAAAACAAAGACACTCACTGGTTATTTAATTTAGAACAATTTGTTTTATGTCACTAAGGCTGCAATTAAAAATATCGAAGTTGCTACATAATTTGTTAGAAGTACTGCAAATCGTATATAAAGGTGAATTATTTAGTACGTTGGTACGCGGCGTAGGTAAATAGAAAACTTGGTGATTACGAGAGTAATCTGGGAACGTGAAAATTAAGCTTGCTAATTATTTCGGGTGCGTCAAAATCATTGTGTAGTAATTTAAACAAAAATACTTGAGAAAAGTACGTATGCCTATCCTCAAGAGTAGTCATAGAATATCTTTCAAGCAAGTTACTTTGCGGAAAACCAATCACTGGATAGGTACCGTCGGATTTGAACCACAGTAATTTAAGAAATCTCCGTTGAACTGCCTCCAAGTTATTCTTGTGAACATCATAACTGGAACTCCAAATTAGCGATGCGTACTCAAGTTTCGATCTGACGAAGGATTGATAAAGAATTTTCAGAGTATCAGTATTAGTGAACTCTCGACTAGTACGAACGATAAATCCAAGGGCTTTGGAGGCTTCAGACACAATGGTATCGATATGATCAGTGAAGGATAATTTACTATCAAAAGTTACGCCGAGGTCGCGAAATGTTATAGGTCTTTAAAGTATGACATTATCTTACCTGTAATCAAAAATAATAGGTGATGTTTTTAAAGAAAAGGACATTACGTTACATTTACTAGGATTCATGAATAATTTATTTACTATACACCAGGTGTTTATTTTGTCAAGAGAAGTCTGCAGTTGAAAACAGTCATCGATTTCATCAATTACTGTGAAAATTTTTAGATCGTCGGCATATAAAAGGTGAGGCAAATTAATTTCGTTCACTATGTCGTTAATAAATATGTTAAAAAACAAGGGCCCCAGAATAGATCCCTGGGGAACTCCAGATGTGGCAGCAAATTCGATCGATTTGAACCCATTTAATGCAACGTACTGACTCCTATTCATTAAATAAAGATTTAAACAAAAGGAGCAAAGAATATGAGAAGCCGATTTTTTCTAATTTTTTAAGTAACAACTGGTGATCAAGTCTATCAAACGCTTTGGAGAAATGGGAATATATGACATCTACCTGCCCACGTTCATCTAAGGATTCAGAAATATATTGAGTTACACAGAATAAATTTGTTGTTGTTGAACGCCCTTTCATAAATCCATGTTGATTAATAGAGATTTTGGTGTTAATAGAATGATATATTCTATCATGAAGTAATATTTCTAAGACTTTACAGAAGTTACAAATTACAGAGATTGGTCTAAAGTTCTCAATATCTAGTTTGTTTCCCTTTTTGAAGATGGGACATACTTTGGAATATTTCCATAGGTCAGGAAATAGGCGGTTTTTTAAGATTAGGTTAAAAATTAGAGTTAGAGGGTATGCAAAGATGATAGCGCAATCCTTTAATAAAAAAGCTGGAATGGAATCGGGACCGGTCGTCATTTTGGGTTTAATTCGTTTTAGAGCCCGAATAACTGGCAAATGCATTTAGTATATCAGAGGGATTCTTTAGTGAAGATCCCTCAAAGAACATCTCTTCAGATACACTGGCCGAACCTTTTCTACTTTTGATGAAAGCTCAAAATTTATTGGGATCATTTTTTATATTGTCTTCTGAGTTCTGCACGAAATTTCTGTAGGCTAAATTACACGGATCATTTAGAATAAATCGGAACCGTCATGGCACACTTAAATGGAAAACTAAAAATTATATTATAAAAAAACTGTGTTTGAAATGTCACTTATTTGACATCGTTGGATTCAGAAAATTACACAGAAGTCAAAAATGCAATAATATATGGGGTGTTCCATTTAAAAATCGAAAGTTAGTGTCACTTCCTGCGAAACCGAAAGTAAAAAAATCAATTGTATATCAAAAAGTATGTAGTACTTATATCCAAAATTTCAATCAATTATCTTCAAAACTAAAGGAGAAAGGGGGATATATCATGATCCTATTACACCCGGTATACTAGAAAACTAGTACTTACAAAATATGCTTGCATACACTAAATCTGACTGAGCGAGTTAGAATTATTTAAAGTAAGACTTTAACATCTTTATCTATGTGAAATATGTGAAACAACTTTTTGGCTTGTCCTTTTTATTACATTCCAGTCTAGTGCATTAAGAGGTATCGTTCAGCTTAAATCTAGCGTATCCTGCAACTGTCAGACGGATGAAAAAGCACGAAAAATGCCGGTTAAAACATGGGATATATTAGTTCAAGTCGGCGCGAAATGGATACGGGATAATATATTGTTTTCGACTTGTGTGTATAAATATGCGTGTCTTGGAAGAGCTTCACAAAAAAGAAACACTTAATAATGGATGTTTAAACACGTTCTCTTTGTTTTTCACATAACTCATGTTTATTGGGGTTGTGTAATGTGTTTACTGGTAAATATATGGCTGTATTTATTCTGTTTTGACGACTTTTTAATGGCAATGGTCAATTGGGGTTTAATATATTTGAATCAATGGATCTTGGAGTGTATGGTACAACTTCTTGATTCATGCTTATTTCTGTTTTACTCATATTTTAATTATAACACTTGTTTTCTGTGAGGTTATTATCGTACATATTTTACTACTGTAATATACTCAAACCAAATTGAATACAACTAAGTTTATAAACACAGTAGAAAAGGAATTTTACAAATATACAAATCAAGATAAGGGATGCCCACACTAAGAGGTAAGTTATATGTTACAGAAAGCAAGGAGAACGTGAGAATTAATTACTTCGACATCCACGTAGTAATCCTAAAAAAAAAAATCTAAATTTTATGTTGTTAAAATGGGTTTAGAATGCCATGAAATGTCGAGATTATTATACATTTGAGCGAAAACAAATTTTCGGTGTGTCGGTCTGTCTGTCTAACTTTTTTGCGCGCACGTTCTCTCTGCAACGGTTTGAGATATTGACTTGAAATTTTATACACGTACGTATTATAACGAGATCTGGAACTGAATAGGGTCGTTGACCATTTTTTTTAAATTTATATTCAAGTGATTTAAAAATTTTTATTTGACCCGTATTTTTTTATTTTGCATTCCAAATTCATTTTAATAGTAAAATTAATTATTTAAGTTACGAAATTTTGAATTGGCGCCTATGGTGACATCAGATGTGAGAGCACGCGCAGTTAACAAATAGAGGAATAATCGACGGGCGTCGTTCGTTTACTGTTATAGTCTCGACGTGAGTCATTGTTATATTAATTGTCTTCAAACTATTGTTATTGTCATTATTTAACTTGGATTAAAATATGAAGTACACTGTAAGCTAAAGTAAGTATGTAAATGATTTTCTATTAATAATATACTGTTGCAGACGTGTTTTAAAATGGAAAATAAAATTCAAAATTTTTAGGTTATAATTTGCAAAGTAAGATTAACACAATGTAAACAAATAATACGCAACAAATCATCCGATCACTGTCACCAATATGATCAACGAAAACATGAAAATTCTCTAAAATTTAATTCTCATTACATACGTCATCATTTACCGCTTTGCTATTTTGAAAACCCATTTATTCTTGCATGTGATTATTAGGACTTTCTTTAATATGATATATGAAATGTATATTTAGTATACTTTTTGATGGCATAATAAGATTTTATAAATTTTGTTGAAGGAAACGACCCTATTGTTTTTTGAACTTATCTGATAAAGGGTTGAGGGATAAACACGGGTAAATAGGGAAAAATAACTAAAGCAAGCTGGTAAAAGTGCAAACATTTGGGATTTGGTGTATATACTATAAGCGGAGGCCGATTTCACTTGAAATTTGGAACACGTACATATTACAACGACGCCTGGAACTAGATTAAATTCTGAGATGAATCCGTTGAAGGGGAAAATAAGTAAAGCAAGAGCACAGAAACTTGGGATTCGGTGTATATTGCATAGTCATTTGCAGAGCATTTTGAATCTGTTTACCGAATTATCTGAAATCACAGATTTTGAAAATATAAATATAGAATGTGACCTTGACGTATGGTAATCCTGATGATATTACAAATTATCGCCCCATCGCTATTCTATCGAATATATCCAAGGTGTTTAAGCCCGTGATATATGACTACATTTATGTTCACGTAATAATAAGTTCAGGAAAAAAAGATCAACCTGTGGCAACTTAATAAGTTTTGTTAATTACACAACAAATGCCTTGGCAAATAATAATCAAGTTGATGTTATTTACACCGATTTTGCCAAGGTATTTGACGAAGTTGACCACTATGTAGTTATAAATAAGTTAAGACAATTTGGATTTTCTAGTGACCTATTACAATTTTTCGGTCTTACCTGTCTAATCGAAAATAATATGTAATGATCAATAATTACAAATCAAAAATTTATTTTGCAAGTTCTGGTGTCACATTTGGGTCCCTTACTATTTCTATTATTTATGAGTGATATTGTTTATAGACAACCATTTACCTTTCAACATTAAAAAAAGCAAAATATTGACTTTTTCACTTAACAACCAAACTATGGATTTTTCGTATTTTATGAACAAACTGATTCAGGAAAGAGTGGAATCAAAAACTGATTTAGGTATTAAGTTCGATTCTAAATTATCATTTAATGAACACGTTCTCTAAATCTCGATTACAGGAATCTTGGTTTTGTAATTCGCAATTCTAAATCTTTTAAAAATATAAAGCCCCTATCAACGCTATTCATGAGTTTTGTTCGATCTAGGCTTGAGTATTCCTCTGTAGTTTGGTGTCCTTTCTATACAAAGTACATACAGGCTTTAGGGAACATACAGAAAAAAATTATTAAACTTTCTAACTTCACCTTGGATGAGGTATATCATGGGAACTCCGAGTATTTGCAAAATTTACCACGATATAATCTAATGACTCTGTATAACATACGGGTTTATTATAGCATAATGTATTTACATAACCATGAACCAGCGCCCGAGTTGATGTGAGTTTGAAATATTCACGGTACCTGCTAAGGACAAAGAACTGGTCCTCGCGGAATGTTGGCGCTTGCAGTACGGTTTAATTTAGCTTAAATGGTGTGGGTTAGCTAAAGTCAGCTTCCACCGCATCAATACTAGTCCCAGCAAGGTTGCAGTAAGGTTTAATTTGGCTTGAACGGTGTGGGTCTGCTCCCACCGCATTCGTTTCAAATTGATTATTATTTAAAGACGATCCCGTGTCTGCAGCATCACAGATCATATCGGTGAAGAGTTGGTTTAATACGTACTATTTCTCGGATCCGTGATTGTAGTGACAAGCGTTCTCTGTGTTGACCTCCGTACCATATTCGGTTCTCCGACACAAACAAGTATACCCGCATAGCATCAAATATCCTATCCAGCATGCAGAAAGCTAAGCCTAAAAAGAAAAAGCCAGACAAAATAACACAACCATTAGATTTCACACACCAGAATATATACACACACCTCACCACACAGTCAGATCAGGAACAACCACCACAAACAGACACACAGGTATCTTTCTCAAATACTGAGGTCGATATTAACACTAATTTAGCTAACAATCCTAACAATTTAGATATAAACCAAACATGTACTAACACTAATCCATCAAATAACCCTGATAATACAAATAATACACCCCATAACCCAACAAAAAAACGACAAACACACCCTACTCCATTTAATTCTCCAAATTTAAGCCCTATATCTACACATTCAAATAGCCCGATATCTACCGAGCCACAATATCCATCTTTCATCACATTTACCACTACGACAACAACATACACTTCAACAAATACCCTCACTCATCTTGCTGTAATTCACTCCACCCCAAAAACATCACCCATTGCAACCACTTCTAATATTTCTCCCAACCTGGAAACATGCAGGGGAAACAATGACAGCGATTCCTCTGAGGCCTCAATGAGTGTAAAAAGTGCATCCGGTAATGAATCTTCTCCTCCAACCCCCCCGCCAAATCCCAAAAAACGTAAAACAGGCAAAAAGATACAATATCAGCAAGATCTTGACCAAATCACAGTTATCCCCTCACATTCTCGCTCAGCCACTTCCACCCCTATACCTCAACAAGATATTTCATATGCCTCATCTAATAATAATTCGCAAACATCCCATAACGTATCAAAAACGCTAACACCAACAACCCACACTCAAAATAACACTCCAAACAAAACTACCGGCACCGTATCTAGCCCTCCTATAGTTACCACACAACCTTCCCCCCGCCCACCAGCCATCCATATTTATACATCCAACCACAAGGGTACAGTGGCAGTAATAAATTCTCATATCGATCCAAACCCTGGGTATAGATTCAACAATAACTCCTTAATATGTTATCCTAAAGACGCAAGTGATCACTATAAAATACTAACCATCCTAAACAGAAATAAAATTGAGTATTATACTTATGATACAAACAACCTTAGACCAATAAAAGTTGTTGTTAAGTATATACCTAGGGATACATCAAACGACGAGGTCAGAGATGACCTCAATATGAAAGGTCTCCCATTCATCAACATCGCGAGAGTGATGATTTTTAACAAAGAGGGCCGTAGAACCCCCTCGAATATCCTTTTGTTAACTATACCAAAAGATGCCGCAGACAAATATTATTCTTTAAATAACTTATGTCACTACAGGGTTAGAGTATACGACTATAATAAATCAGACATCCCACAATGTCATCGCTGTCAACACTTCGGACATTCTTCGGTGATGTGCAACCGCCTGGTACGCTGCGTACGTTGCGGAGGGGCACATGGGGGTGAGCCCTGCGACGCAGAAACGTGCAAATGCGCCAACTGCGGGGCAGCCCACCCCGCGAATTACCGGGGATGTCCGGCGTATTTGGCAGCTCGAGATAGGCTAGCACCCAAACAAAATAACAATAAACCACCTGATGACTTACCCACACCCGGACAAAGACTCAACAGACAAAACCCCAGACAAGCAACCACCACACAACAACAACCTGCACAAACAGCTACAATTCAAATGCCTCCCCTCTCGCAAGATGCCGCAGAGAGTATTAGCACGCAGAATGTTAGAGCCTGGCAACAATTTAGAGCCAGAGACACACAAAGAACAACACAACAAACCCAACAAGCCAGTAACACCCCAACAAACGATAACGAAAATCCAATCAGAGATATTCTAAACTGCCTTAAGCAGTACAATATTAAAAACATCTGGGAAGGACTTAAAAATCTTATCGCACAATTGAAAACTGTCAAGGATCCGCTTGAAAAGATATTTATTATCCTTGAGTATGTAACATCACTTTTTTAAATGGCTACTAAAAACAAAAACATTAATAAATTAATACTTTTGCAGTTCAACGCAAATGGGGTCATTAGACAAAAATCCGAACTACAATTATTATTAAATTCTAAAAACATAGATATATGCTGTTTATGCGAAACCAATTTAAAACCCAATTTGCAATTTAGTATTCCAGGATACTTTATATACAGATCTGACCGTGTCGGTGCAAAGGGCGGTGGCACGGCCATATTAATAAAAAGAACTTTACCCCACCATCAATTGTTAATACCACCACTTATCTCATTGGAAGCCTGTGCAATTAATGTACAATTACCAAACACGCAAATCATGATAGTATCAGCCTATCGTTCTGCGGCTAATACTCTCAATACAACAGACTTCGACTCATTAGAAAAAATCAACCCCACATACTTACTATTAGGCGACTTAAACGCCAAACACAGTTCTTGGAACCGCTCCCCAACCCCTAATTCATCTGGCACAAAATTAAAAACATATTTAGACACTCATTTCGATACCAACCTTCTAGCCCCCAACCAACCAACCCGCCCAGCACCAGCTTCAACAACAATAGACATAATAATAACAAAAAACATCCACTTCCCCTCAGATACAGTAACAATACAAGAACTAAATAGTGATCATTACCCTGTCTTAACCTCCTTAAACTTAAATACAAAAATCCCAATTACCAACAGAAAACCCAAAGAAACAGACTATGACTGGCAAAACTTTACATCATATATATCCGCTCATATTCCATGTAACCCTCCCTGCGACACAACGGACGACATAGATCTAGCCGTAGATTACCTAACAACCCTAATTTCCACCGCACTACAAAGATGTCAGAAAAATATCTCTAATTTCAGCTACCAGTTTAAATTACCGAAACAAATCCTTAATAAGATAAAATACAAAAATAAAATCAGAAAATTATACAATAGAACACAATCCCCCACACATAAAACCACCCTTAATAAACTAAAGAAAGAACTGGACGCTGAAATTAAGGAATTTAAGAATAACTCACTACACAAACTGATAATTTCCCATCCTGAAGATCCTTACTTCGTCCCAAGATTATTCAAATTCAAACCCAGAATCATCCCCCCCCTTATCAAACCAGGAGGTGTTGCACAAACAGACTCGGAAAAGGCAGAATGCTTTGCTGAACATTTATACACCATCTTTCACCCGAATCAAATACCATAAAATACAATAGACCTCATACATCCACACATAGAACAGTTCAACAATACCCATCTCGAAAATACTACGGATCCAATCTTCTTTGCACCTTCAGAGGTCAGAGTCGCTGTTTTGCAACAAAATCCCAAAAAAGCACATGGCATCGATGATATCCCTTCATTCACTTTAAGACACTTACCACCTTCATCATACTTATACCTTACTAAACTTTTCAATAACTGTATGCGACTATCATATTACCCCATAGAATGGCGAATAGCCAAGATTATTAACATACCAAAACCCAACAAACCACCAAATCATCCAAATAGCTATAGACCAATAAGCCTACTAAACGTACTAGCAAAAACCCTAGACACACTTATACTTAAAAGATTGCAAGAACAGCTTACAAGCAAAGAGATACTGTGCGATTACCAATTCGGTTTCCGTCCATCCCATTCTACAACACAGCAACTTTTCCGAGTCGGAGAACGTATCACCTCCAACAACAATCGGGGCCAGTACACCGGAATGGTGGCACTCGACCTCGAGCGTGCGTTTGATAAGGTCTGGCATCCTGGGCTGCTCTATAAGCTCATCGTCTCCGGCATCTCCACGCGTATTATAAAAATAATACAGTCGTATATATCATTCCGCAAATTCCGAGTTGCAGTGATCAGGAATGCTCCCCTATCCTACCCTTATTCTCCGGCGTTCCACAGGCCTCGGCCCTAGGACCAATTTTATATAACATCTATACACACGACATCCCTATCCCTACCGATATAAGAAACACACTATACTTATACGCAGACGACACTGCCCTACTATCGAATTCTATAAATATAGACCTCATGCCAAAACTATTGCAACAACAGACCAACAAAGTAATACAATTCTACAATGACTGGGGGCTGCTGGTTAACCCCAGCAAAACCCAAGTCATTGCATTCACACGAAAACATAAAAAACCCAATAATGACATTGTGGTAAATAATATCTCCCTGGAGTGGCAAGATAGCATCGAATACTTGGGCTTAACATTAGATAAAAAACTTACATTTATCAAACATATTGACAACTTAGTTAACAAATATAGAGGCAGATTGCGGTCACTGTACCCCATACTAAAAACAGCACCCACACATATAGCCACCCTAATATATAAAATATATCTCAGGCCAATTATTACATACGCCTCACCAATATATTACCCTATATCCAGTAGAACCCAGCAAAACCGTTTACAAATCCTACAAAATAAAGCTTTAAAAATTCTACTTAAATTTCCACGTAGAACATCAACTGAATTCATTCACAACATCACAGGAACCCCAATACTTTCTAAATTCATCCTGAACCATTTGGTTCCCAATTTCGCAAATTCCCTGCTAACCTTAAACAACCCTACGTTAATTGACCCCCTTACCCCTAAATTCCTTAACGCACCCACATTCCCCTCATTAAACTACATCTACAATCCCTAACACATTAACCTGAGATATAGAAAAGATGATCTATTGTAAAAAAAAAAAACACAAAAGGACTGGTCCACCTAAAACACAAATACAAATATACAAAAATATTGAAACACCAAAATATTAAAGATCCAAAAGAGCCATAACATCAAACAGACACTATAAGATGCCACACACAAAACAATATAAACATGTACATATACTAACATATTAATATCGACCCAGTATACATTATCAGGCAAAATAGCACAAATATCCTAACAAATAAATTATCATCCTAAACACAGCCTAGCCCACCTCAGGGCAAGCCATAATCACAAAATATATATCCCATGGTAAGCACCCTCACGGGTGGACACCAAATGCACCCGAGTAATCGGGGCCATATACTTTCACGTGCAGCATCACAGTTTCTTTCAAAGAGTTAGACTAAACTAAACTAAGTTCAACAATGAATTCGAGAATTGTCAACAAAATGTGCTACCCCACTAAGAAGCCAAGTAGGCTTAGCATGAAGAAAAGTGGTTCCGAAAAGTGCTCCGAGTTATACGAAGATGTGTCCTTCGACGAAGAAGTTGAGCGGCACTTGAATACTGCTATGCTGGATGACACCGTGGCGTCCGGTATCGTCGTATTGGATGGGACCTTCTCCGACTTGAAGCCGATTGTGGGGCCCCCAGCTCCAACTACAGAAGAGGCGACATCTTCGAGGACGCCGATTACGATTATAGCAAGGTCTGCGACGGGGACGCACGCTATATAGGCGGTACCAAAATACATAGGCTTCGAGCCGACCACTATGTCGACACCTGATAGAGCAGCAGAAGAAGCGGCGTTGCTCTCAATGGATGTAGCAGCACACCTAAAGAACATGGAGGCGGCTACATGTAAGGAGAACTCTGAAATGCGTGTAAAAAATAAGGCTTTTTCGCTGATATTTGCGGCTACGTCAAGGCAAAATGTGATAAACACATCAGCAGCTTAAAAGTTTCAAAAACCAGTGTGTCAAATAAAATTGCATAGTTGAGGCAGCAACGGAAAATGTTCGACGCGATGATAGCCTCCTTAACCATTCAAGAGCAACACATCGACAAGGAAATAGATAACGTAAATTACTTCTCAGACCATTTTCCGTTCACGGATTGTGAAATGCCAAAACAATTTTATATTAATTTTAATTCATGTACAAATATTTTAGTACGTAAGTGTAGATATAAGTTTGTAAATATATTTTTAGTATGTAAGTATAGATATAAGTTTGTAAATATTAATTTTAGTGCTTTGTATATCGCCACAATTTTATAATTTTAATAAATTCTTTATATTTAACTTTATTTTATTTTCATATAAGCTGCTTTTTTCTGAAAATTAAGATTTGGTAAAATAAATAATTAATGTAATAACACACGTTATAAGTATGCATTCAACTTTTAAAGTAAAACATGAAAATATTCTGCAATAATATATTTACACTGAGGGCAATATTCACTTATCAAATAAGAGTGTATTTCAGATATTCATAGGAAACATAATATCAAATTTATTTAATTTTCAATACAATCGACAAAAAAGAGAATTCTAATTTTTTAAAGTAGCTTTTAAGACAAAAAGTCCCTAAAAATTCACAATTGCTAATAATAAAAGGCAACAGTAAGTTTCAGTTTTTTATTCAAACGTATATTACAAGTAAATACTCAAGTAAATACAAAAGACATGGAAATAATAAATATCATTTCTGCACTAGGTAAGAGTACAGAAACTTGAGATTTGGTGTATATACTAGAAGTCAAGGCCTCAGGTTTTTACACCATTTTTGAAACCCCTACATCATGCCTACTTCATTACTAAAGGGGCTGATAAAATTAAATTGAGATATTCACTTGAAATATGGTACACGTATGTATTATAACGACATCTGGAACTAAATTATACTATGATTTCGTAGAAGGGGTGGAGAAGGGGTGGAGAGGGGGTGCAACTGGGGAAAATAAGTAGAGCAAGCTAATAAGAATCCAGAAACTTCATTTTTGGCGTACATGCTAGAAATCAATGATTCACATTTTTTTATGAGATCTGCCCAAAATATTACTAAAATTCTGTGATCAATTATTTCCACATACTAGATTGCAAATACAGTTAAGACATTTTTTCATAATATAACTTTTAGTTTCGCTTTTTTGTGATGTTAATTTTCGGTAGTAAAATATTGAAAAATTTTGTAGTAAAATAAGTAACGTGTCTTTGATCGTGAGATTTTGCGAAAAAGAGAATTGTTAGTATTTTTGTTGATGTCGACCCTGCCTCTCGTAGTTATGGAGAACTGTTGGGAATAAATATTTGATTTTAACACACACAGTACCCTGTGGTGTTCTCATTAAGATTATCCGCGATTCATTAAATGCTTCAACAATTTTTACTTTTGTACAGTGTTACTCAAATAATTTGTTAACAGCTTTAATGAATCACCCTTCACCACAACCTCTTCAAAATCTAAGAATACAAGTGATGTTTTATTATTAGGAATATATATAATCAAAAGCATTCGAAGGGCAAAGATACTTTATACTTTAATACAGCCAAGCAGCATTAGATCTCTCAAGTTTAACACCTATAAATCTGAAATAATTGCTTAAGAATATAGACAACGTCCTAGAAGCATCTGGCAGAATACAAGGAGGTTATCTTAATGTCGGAGCCAGAAACCAAGAGAACAGAAGGCAGATTTGCAAAAAAAGATGCTGAAGCCATTTTTAGGTCCAAATCAAGAAACACATAACAGAAGAAGTGCTAAAATGAAATAAACAAATAAAATAATCATTTAGTAGAGGTTTACGAGATATGTGATTGGTTCAATGATCAAATTAATCACCTTTTTAATTATAAACATTGGAACATCATCTGTACAAGATGACTTCTTATTTTTAATTTTTTTTGTTAGTAAATCTAACAGTTCCTCTGTAGTAAACGACTTAAGAAATAAAGAATGGCTTTGTACAGTTATATTATTACTATTTGACGATAGATTATTTAATTTTGGAATTTGGTCAATTATATTTTTAGGTGTTTGAATAAAGAAATCATTAAAAAGTGAAACAATTACTTTAAGGTCTTCATACCGAACCCCATCCTTGTTTATTATTATATTATTGTGGTCTTTATTACGGTTACATAATTCAGACATAACCTCCCATGCAGCTTGAGACTGGTTTTCAGAATTAATAATTTTTGTATGCATAGATGACGTAGACAGCGAGAATGCCCTCGTCCTCATATCAATAGAGGGACATTTTTGAAGCGATATTCATGACCACCACAACCACAACAACCCCCGAGAGATAAGTTCTTCTCCATTTTAAAACAAATTTCATGCAAATTCCCGCGGATGTCTCGATAAACGGGTCATCCTAATCCGCAGGTACGTCGAGAAACATTTTTGACATCGTATCCAGAATCTACGACCTCGAAAGCTCACAAGTGAATAAATTCATTTCAATTGAAACGGATTTGAACAAAATTCCAGGGGATGATCTTGATACCTCGGTCAGTGATCACCAGGTGCATCGAGAAGAAGAAAAACCCCCACGTGAGAAAACTCGATGCGTTTCAATGAAAACTTGCGTAAATGTCCAAAGGATGGCCTAGACAACCAGGAGGACCTGACCTCCTGGTATATTGGGGAAGATTTTGAACATCAAAATCGCGATCAGCGACCTTAAAAACCCCGAGTAAAAAGTCTGGTTGGATTTCAGAGCAAATTTAGAGAAAAACAACGGGGATTGTCAAGAAAGAGGCAATCCGCCATTTTGTGGTGGCTGTCATATTGTATCTAACGTAATATTGAATATAGGTACTATATTGTATTGTCTTCAGAACCGAAGTTGTATCCAAAATTTCAGCATGATTGAATATTGGGAAGTGGTCAGATTTGAACATACATACATATACACAACATTTCGAGCTAAAGAAAACTGTTGAAAAAAGGAAAAAGAAGCTTTATTACATAGAGGAATACACCAGGCCAAGAAGTAACCTCTAACTGATCTTAACAGTAACATACTGGTTAATTGTGATACTTTGTAGATTCCCTGAGAACTGCTTAATAAGAAAAAATACATATTGCAGGAAGTCCCAAATAGTAGAGGGTCCACGCCTTCGAAAGCCGTCTAAATCGCCAAGTAACCCATTCCAGCAAGGTAAATAATTTTTGAGCTCGGATATCGAAAGAGGGTCCTAACGGGCATCAGAAATGGCTTGTTGGACTTTTGTTGACGATTGCACAACTTCTCCACAAGAAAAAAAGATAGCGAAATGTTATTTCAAAAATTCGTGTTTTTAAACGTATACCTCTCGCTAGAGAGTGAACCACATGCGATATTGATTTGATTTTTTTTATTTATATACTACTGACATGAGCGCATCTATCTGTACTAGTTAAATTTCAAACTCTCTTACGGTTTTTTTCTAAATAAATCCTAAATCACAGTAACGAAATTTGTGTGTTTGAAATTTCGACGTGCGGGCAACTATATTAAATATTCAATTTTTTTATATACTATATACGAATGAAATATGGCCTAAAGATCAACAGAGTTTTTGCAAAAAAAATTAGCTCGATATCTTATACAGTTTTTGAGTCAACGACTTTTTAAAATAAACCATAATTAGATTCGTGGTATCCCTGTTAGCATGCGGCTGTTTTCTGGCTAAGTGTAAAGCATTAAGATAGTAAGCCAATACATTTTTGAAATTGTGCTATTATTTACATTTTTACAATTTTGCAAAAATATGAACAGGTAAAAAGAAACTCATTTGGCAGATGATTTACTCGATCTATTAATTATGAAGGTGTTGTATAGAGATATTATTTATTAAGTATATCATTATTGTGGTACAAATGATATAGCATTTTACAAATATGAAAATATAAAAACGTACACAAAACTTGTAATATATACATAAGTAATAATAATAATAATAATAATGCATAATAAGTATACACAGCTCAGTAAGCATTGACAAACCACTACATAGGCATTACTATTAAGAAGCACCGTCTGCTAAAAACTGCTCTGTAGTATTTCTGCCCTGAAAACAATTGTTAGGAAAGGCTGCACATACAACAGAACACCAAGTGGACGCGCATTTTTAATCACAGTTTACTTTACAATTCCACTATTTGTTTTCATTAGAACCAGTTGTGATTTTTTGTCATCATTTGTGATTTTATTAGGTTATTCTCTATCAGATATCAAAATTTTCTGGGAAAGGGTAAATTGGGAAGGAGATCGGAAAATTGCTTGGACACTAAAATTTTATGTGCTTTGTTAACTGCTTCTCAAGTCGAGAAAATTTGTTATAAATCCAGGATTTTGTGTTAGGTAAGGGTCTAAACCACTTTTTGTGGATCATTTTTACAATTAAAAGTATTTCGCAGTGAGCAGGATTTTAACCTACTTCGCTAGGTTCTTCAGTTGCTAGCTAAGCTAAGTACACTGGACTACCGCCCCCTGTAATGCTCGTTTTAAATGCAGTAAGGAAGTGTCTTGTGTAGGACGCGGACGTAGCTCATGATACAATGAAATGAATTGTATCATGGACGTAGCTAACGTAAGTCTAATAAATACTGCCTTAGCAGTAAAGATTTAAATTCACTACAGATGGCAGTAGTGAATTTAAATCCTTAATCCGTAAGTCCTAATCTGTATGGATAGATTCACATAGGACTTACGAGCATCTTAAATTACACGATCATCAATTGCATCGCAGTTATCTCCAAAATTAATCAAAATATATACTTAGCGTATTCATTTTAAGGCAACAATAATTGCTCATTTATCCTCTTCGGAAAGGATAACTGACAGGTCACACAATACACCGACTGCCAATAACGTTTTTACAATATTTTCTTCTTCATATTTTTCACTTAATTATTTACTGATTTCGTGAGTATCCTAAGATACCCTTTGTTGTCATGTACCCAGACAATTTTTGTAGGTTTTCTATTTTGCAAAAATTAAACATACCTTGCGCAAATATTATTGTGTTCCCTTCTTCATGATTGCAAGTTTCCATTATTGGGCAACGTAGGTATGTCATTATTTACACCAATATTCTAAAATGTATTTTAGATTATTCGCTTTATATTTTTTACTATTTATAAAGTAATTCCAGTTTAGAATAAGTATTGAGTCTGTTATGGTGAATTCATATAATTCTGATGGGTTTTTAAGTCATACCATACATTTTCTTAAATATGAAATTTCGAACAATTTTTATTTTTTAATCTCACATTTGTATAATTTATTGACGATTTCATACTGTATTTGCACCTTTCGATATATACAGTCCTTCTATGCCAAAATGACGTAACTGAAAGTTTTCTAAGCAAATTGGACGTACTTCAAAGTTTCCTTTTTTCAGTAATCATTAAACTATTATTTCTGCATCTATATTTTAACAGACTCTATTTTAAAATCACGTAGTTGTAACATAACACATAAATGATTGTCTAATTTTCAGACAATTGGTGACCTACTGATTAATAGTACTATAATACCTTAAACAAATTAGTTATTAGACTAATGTCTATCCACAATTACACAGACCGAATCCTGCCGCAGCTGTCACGTTGCGCGTTATCATAACAAAACATTATTACGATCGAATTAAAAAATCTGTAACTCGAAAACTGTATGAGATATCGAGCTAATTTTTTTTGCAAAAACTTTGTTGATCTTTAGACCATATTTCATTCACATATAATATATAAGAAAATTAAACATTTAATGTAGTTGTCCGCACGTCGAAATTTCAAACACACAAATTTCGTTCCTGTGATTTAGGATTTAATTAGAAAAAAACCGTAAGTGACTTTGAAACTCTACTAGTACAGACATATGCGCTCATGTCAATAGTATGTAAAGAAAAAAAATCAGATCAATATCGCATGTAGTTCATTTTCTAGCGAGAAATATACGTTTAAGAACACGAATTCTTGAAATAACATTCCGCCATCTTTTTTTCTTGTGGAGAAGTTGTGCAATCCTCAACAAAAGTCCAACAAGCCATTTCTGATGCCCATTAGGACCCTTTTTCGATATGCGAGCTCAAAACTTATTTACCTTGTTGGAATGGGTCATTTCAATTTTTAATGCTTTGGACCCCTTACTAAAAGAATTAGGAGAGAGAAAAAAGTGAAGAAGGTTATAACTTAAGGGACAAAGAATGTCGTCACACTTGTAGAACTCGGAAAGTCGGACTGATGACATTCTAAAGGGTCATTGCCCATCAATGTCATCTTAAGGAGCCAGGCGGAAAATGATAAATGCAGATACTGTGACACTGCAATAGAGACTGCGGGTTTACCGCCTGAAAACAGAAAAATTAACTTTCAATAAAATCACAAGCTTTGTAAAAAGTTTAGGACTCCTGGGCTACAACTAACTGTACGGTAATTTACGAAGGGTCTTTTAGGCCGAAGTGAAGACGGGATGAAGAACCGATACACAACTTGAACAATCTAGGATCGTATTGGCAACAATAAAATGCTACTAATACATTATTGGCAACTGATAAACAGCTGAAGTAAGTATCATCATTTATAAGACATAGTGTATGTTAAAGTAACATAAATTTAAGTAATTAATTAAATATTTAATGACCCCATAATATTTGATGTTCTGAAACAAGGCCAATTATTCAAATACATCATGCCTGTGTCAGGTTGCGTGTGTAAATGTCATAAATAGTATAGTTATAATCATCTAATAGCGAGATTTTATTATTAACTAATAATGACACTTTTGAATTATCCTAACGGTAATTACTACCATCAACATAACTTTAATTAAGGTCCATTTTAGTGTGCTATTGATTAAAACTAAGCCAGCTAAGAATAGCCCAGACAAACCCTGCAGAAATCAATTTAGTCCTGTAGATCGAGCACTCAGAATGGGTCAATTGTACAGAGATTTCATAAATGATTACAGGACAAGTTTTATGTTACACAGGTCTACATGACACAAAAGTAATTAGATAAGTCAGATTTGACAGAAATTTGGTACATAGGCACCTATACTTCGCCTTTCTCCACCTAGCAATCTCTATCCTTTTCCTTCACCTCTCTGTTTATCATTTTGTTTTATAGTTTCTGTCTTTTTTGTCCTTTTGTCCTATTTTTTTCAAATTCATTTTAGACCGATAAAATTTCTAAAAAATTGTAACTGGTAAAAACTTTTCGCCTTCCCCACCTTTCTAACGGCGCGGCGGGTAGACCGTTGGGACCCCAATTGCTTCGATGAACTTTTTCCGTACCAGCAACCAAAATTTAATCAGTGTTTTGTGCTCTAGTTTTTATTGTGTTAGCTTGCTGTGCAGACATAGTGTAATGTTAATTTTGAGCCGTCATTGGCGGCGAATTTTTACTGGTTTGTCAATTTTATTAAGCGGAACCGGTCGCGATCCGCCCAACCCTACGAACACCACGGCGCTACGCGACGTGGTTGCCTGATTGGACCCGGATCACGATCCGGGAAGGCAATGTTATATTGTTGAATTTTAATAAATTATTTGATTATGATGATGGTACATAGGCATAAATAGTTTGGGATAAATTTCAAATACTTTTTAAAATTTTCAAATTCAAAAAAATAATATACATAATTCAAAAAATCTTGTACTGCTGGATATAGAATTAAAAACCATTTCACACGCCCCTCGTTCCATTTAAAATTTTTAAAGGAGGTTGAAGGGGGAGGTATAAAATTATGCTCAAAAAACGTCATTTTAGAATTAAAATTGATGTGTTTCAGGATTTTACTCATAAATTGTAAATTACGTAGGTAGTATAGCTATGGGGATTCTGGAATAAAACGGATGTTATTTCTTACGCAGGTTCATTTTGCAAATTTTTGTCTGAATTGGTCATTTTTGAATTACCCAGGCTCCGCCTTCATCTGTATGATTCTAAGCAGGGTCTGTATGGTTTTAAAACAGGTCTACACAATTTTAAACAGGGTCTGTACGATTTTCAAACAGGTCTGTACAGGTTTAAGCAGAGCTTAAACAGCTTTAAATCAGGTATACAGGTATGAAACTTATACGTATCTGTTTAAAAGTCGTACGGATCCTTGCCCTTAAAACAATACAGACCCTGTCTGTATGATTCTATACAGACAAGGACGGAATTTGGGTAATTTCCCAAAAATGATCAATTCAGGCAAAAATTAGCAAAATCAATCTCCATAAGAAATAACATCCGCTTTTGTCCCAGAATCCCCATAGCTATACTACTTACTTAGGTAACGAATTTATCCATTACTTATGGACCTCGCTGTATAACGAAATAATTTATACTGAAATTGCAATGACTAAAGTTATTGGAAACAACATTTTCTCATTGCAAACATCCATTTCAAATATTCAGATAGCTAAATAATAAATGTTTGAATTGATTTACACCAGTAAACATAAAACTTAAGTGAACTTCTACATCAGTAAATTTGAAACTCGATAAAAATAACATATTGGGTTGAAGGGGAAAAACACCAATAGGGAGAAGTGGTCATTCAGAATGGAAAGTGTAACGGAAACGAATAAAATTTAAAGATTGTTTTGAGACCAACTCAAGTGTTATATTTGGCGCGGGTTGAAAATCCATTTTAAACGTACAGTTGCGTTAGAAGAACAGTCGAAAACTAAACAATCGATCATGTAGAAGGGCATATAGTAAAAGCAATAAAACAGTTGAAGGATGCTTGGGCAAAAAAATAATGATAATTATATTTGCATACTTAATACAATACACAATTCATTATTACAAAGAACATATATCAAAATTAAATTAAATATGAATCTGTACATACGTCTGTCAAATTTATAGTTTGCAAATAAACAAAGTAACCCACAAGGCTTAGTCTGCACGTGGGTAATTTTGTTTATAACATGTTTAATACTTCATATAATGTAAATACAGTGAACGGTATGATTATGATATAATAGGAACCAACACAAGGTAAAAAAAGCAGAGAAAACAAATAATTACAAGAAGAAAAAACTAATTGTAAATTAACGGGCACATGAATTATTTGTAACACGGCATGTAGAAAGGATGGGTAAATTTAATCACTTAAAAAATATAAGATGGCTTTTCCATGGTAGTTGTTTAGTTTGTATACATTTTTCAATTTTTTATTTCAATGTATCTGTGTATATCACTTCTGTCTAGAGACAGTAAATATTTTCTTCTTTTCTTTTAAATGCAGATAGTGTATGAGTATATTTTATTTCAGTAGGTAGTATATTATAAAATCTTGGGCAAGATACAGATGGCATCTTTGACCAACTGATTTCTGGGAAGTTGGTGTTTTATATCTATGTTCTTTATGTCCAGTTTGGTAATTGTGATCTACACTAGTCAAAGTGTATTTATGTTTAAATTGGTAGGTAATTACACTAAAAAAATATAATTGCCATATATCAAGTACTTGCGCATCTTTATATAAATCATCGGATAGGTATGTACTAACTTTATGACATATTAGTTTCAGGAACTTCTTTTGGAATATTTCTAATTTCTTGACATAATCCACAACTGCACCACCCCATCCTATAATACCATATGACAATCTTGATTCCACCGAAGCGTAGTATAACGTTTTAAATTGTTTTTGATCTAGTATACTCCGGCACTTTTTAAACTTAAAGAGAATTGATCGTAAGTTTTGTGCCACGTCATTTATATGGTAAATCCATCTTAGATGGTTATCTATGGTGACTCCCAAGTATTTTGTTTTGTCTGTTTGTTCTATAGTACAGTGTACATTATCATATATGATTTTCAAGAAAACAAGATCCGGTAAACCACTTTTCTAGCAAGAGAACGGCAACTATTTGGTTTTTTCAAAATTAATTGTACGTAATTTATAATCAATCCACTTTTTTATACTGATTTATTCTGTCCATGAACCATGTTTGTAAAAATTGTCCGTGTCATCAGCAAAGTTTACAATATTACCACTCGATTTCAATTCGAACAAATTATTAATACATATACTAAAAAGTAATGGTCCTGATACCGTACCTTGAGGTACCCCGCATTCAACGGTACGCCAATTACTTCTAACAGAATTTATTTGACAATATTGTTTTCTTTCGTTTAAGTAACTTTTGAATAGGAGTAGAGACTTTCCTCGAATACCCATGTCTTCCAATGCGTCTAATAGTTGTGGGTGACTCACCGTATCAAAAGCTTTTGCGAAGTCCACAAAAACACATAGGGCTGGTTTACTTTCATCTAGAGCGTTATACAGGGTATAATTAGTTTCATGTCATTAAAAAAAACTGGTGGTAGGGGACGACAAGACAAACAAAAAAACCTTATATAACATGGGGTCTAAAGCTCATAGTTTTGGAGAAAAAAAAATAAACAAAAATTTCGCAAATTTTCAATAAAATCTTTTGAGAACTGCTGGAATATTGAGGTAGGTTTGGATCGTCGCGCGTGTCTTTGCCTATGATACTCAATATTTGTGTAGATAGCTATAAAATGTCGGCGGTCTTTAGCGGTGCGGTAAATAAGATAAAGACGTCGACGTTTTCTGAGTGTTTAGTAGATCTGATCTGAAGAAAACTATACTCTGACTCTCCCTTGTGCAATATTTTCATTATTTTTGAAATTTTTGCTTATACATTCAATACAGGATCTACATATCCCAAAGCAGGAAGGTTTCAACTGGCAACTCTCACGTGGTCCATATATTAAACTTGCTTATAAATACAAAAATATTTCTTAGGTCAAAATAATTAACGTTTGCTTAATATACAGAGCGTCCCAAATATTCTTCTAGATCTGTTTCACTTTTTTATTTTTCTTTACATTAGCAGATCAGTATACAAAATGTCTCAAATGTTCTCTCAGGAGTCTTCCTTAGTCTTCCACTGTAAATGGCTAATAAATAAAAGCTTCTTCCAGCAAGCTAATATATCTTGGCAAACAAACATAACTGACACACTAATACACAACGTTGAAACAAATTTCTAGGAAACATGAAACCACATCTGAACGTAAGCGGACAGAAGGATGTGCAGTGTGCATAGAATCAGAAACAGAAAGAAAAATCAAGAGGGGGATTATGTCAGGTGGAAGCTCTAAAGAAGCATCTCACGAACACCTACACTTTCCATTCTATATCCCTACACCATGCGTCACGTGGCTTTCGCTGCTGGCAACCAGCATGTTCCATGTCCCATCCGGCCTACGTAACCGGTCCGGTGGTATATAAAAATATCCAGATTAGATACCGGAAGTGGCCTAAAGTACGCTGGTTAATCCATCAATCAATATTTGTAATCTGTGACCTCAAAAATTCTCGGATACCGACTTTCACCGCCGCCATTTTGAGTTAGAAATATCTTATACATCGGTGGACGCATCCCGTCCTTCACGACATTAACAGGCAAATTGAAAGTACGGCTCTGTTTATCTGTTCCTGGGTATGATATTCCAGTTAGGGGCGATTCGGGTAACTAAATCACAAAAGTTAGAAATCTTAATTAAAAGAGGCGTGTTTCCGCTTATTTCTTATCTTAATCATATCAGAACATACTTTACATACGAGTAACGATGTTTCATCTATTAAGCAATACATTATACTTATTATTTAATAAAGTGTAGCAAAATAAAGCATGCCTTGGTCTCCCCTTGTAGTAGCTCGGTCGGAAGCTTTGAGTTTTTTATGCGCCGTATAAATATGGAGTGAACTTCACCTAGGTGAATAAAAGCTTGTAAGGATAGAGGTAATCTTGAACTGGAACGTCAACATGATGCACCACTTTTGAGCAAAATTCTATTCAGTGTACGGTAAATGAACTGCCATATTGATGTGTATTATTCTCATAGATAGAAAGTACTGTGTTAAAATACTGGAATGTTAAGTTTTCTAAATGACACGCGAATATCTGATAACACTTTAATTTCCCATAAGAAATATGTGTTCAGTCTCATATTGACTTCTGCCTCCTGGATAAGATTTTAATCACGATAAAATATATTACCTGAGATTCAAATGTAGCTGATAGTCAAGATCTGCGATGTACTATTCAGTGCCTTGTGAACATGTAGCTTTATATCAAAACATTTCTATGCTTTCATTTCACTTATTTCATCAGTCATCTCTTAAAGATAAATAGTGAAACGGAAAAGATTAAATTAATTTGCAATGAGTGAAAGAGAAACTTTTTTTGTAACTAAAATACTTTATGTTATATTACTTTAATTACTCTTATTGTGTTCGTAATACGTAATAAAACGATAGCATGTAAATCAATCCTTGGTACCGTTGCTATTATTGTTACAAGGTGTATACATAACCTGACCTGGTTTGTTATTATATCTATATGCTTGAAAAGAAATATTCGTAGTTGTCCAATCCTGCCATAATAACATAAACTTCAAGCAAATGAACAAAACCCAAATTTTTCAAAGTGAACAAAATATTGTTTAGGTACGTTACTTAATGTCAAGAAAGGTGGTTTCAAAAACTCAAAACGTTAATACCGAAATTCCTGAATTTCGAGCTAATACGCATGTTCGGTATAGTGTATTACGTTAAACGTATTTGCAGATTTAAATGGCCTAAAATTTCCCTAATCTATGACACATTGCTCCTTAACATTTTACCGCGTTACCGCTATAAATTTTAATAAGACAGAAAAAATTTTTTTTTCTAAGGCTGTATCGGTAAAATGTGAAAATTTGTAATGGAAAATATAGCAAGTGAGAAACTTGTTTCTAAGATTGGTAGGTTTTAACAAGATCACATGTGAAAACATTTGGTCAATAAACTAATGTTATAAGAATACGTATTAGATGAAACAACTTCCAAGGTGGGCACTTTTGGTTTCACTAACGATTGTTTCTATTGTCGTACTGCTGCTCCTGCGGCTTATTATCACATCATTAATCATTCTCATTCACGTGTTTATTTTTATATTTACTGTACATTAGTGTTTATTTAGGTTATTTTTGCTGTGCTGCGTAAATTGAGACATTAAAACATTGAAAGAATAATTACTCCGATATTTTCAGCCATCAAGGGGACCATTTCTTTAGTTGACAATTGGACCCAACGGTCTACCCGCCGTCGGGAAGGTAGGGAAGGCGAAGAATTAAGATGTTTAGTAGTTACAATTTTTAAACGGTTTTCGATCTAAATGATGAAACGTTGAACTTTCTTAAGTTGAAATAAAACGAATCAATTTGAATTTAATTACTTTAATAGTTCACCGAAAAAGACACAAACAATGGTAGAACATGAGACCTATCTAGGTGCAGGTAAACTACAAAGAACTTTCGTCAGAATAATAAAGTAAGAATCACTGAAAGTCCATCTGACACATAGTAAAGTGCAATGCAAAATGGTACATAATAAGAATCCGTATACAGTAAATAATGAAGCTAAACTAAACGCGGTCTGGCCAGGGCGTTATAAACAAATAATTTTTACAATAACATAAATAACCTCAACTAAATTACATATAGACACACAAAGGGAAAATAATACAAACTGTACGTAATATTAATGACAAAAATATGGCCCGATTTGTAATTTCGACATAAACTTGTTCGTTAGTTGAACACCAAATTTTTTTGCCCAAAACACATGGGAGATGTCTAAAACAACGGGACGGTATAGCTACGCAACCATAACGTTAAAACGAAATTACTAGTCTTCTCATGGGGTACGAGAAGTCTTAATCGGCGGTAACACTGGATACAATAGGAAATATTACTGGCCAAACGTGGATTGAAGTAATAAAACCATCAATAATTCTGCATGGTTGCAAGCGGCTTCAAACAGCAACTTTTGCATCACGAGAGGCGTACACAACAGAAAAGTTTGTACTTGCAGTTGATTTGAAGAAAACATTGCCTTGCTGTAGCTATGGGCAATGATACACAATAAACACATTCATATAACATAACATAACTACTTTACTGATTCTGCTAGCAGTTATTAATCACTATCTACAGGTATGGCAAATATATGGCAGCTTTATTTCTTACAGCCTACACGGCCAAACCGCCTGCTACGCCATTTTTCAGCGTCTTCTCGAGCCGACGTATGCTTATGCTCGTCTACTATTGGCTAAACTTGGTCATACAAGCTACCACGCTATTAGTCAAGCATTTGTCATGACTAATAAGATTTAAATGCTCATAATGCTAGGACCAGTATCTTATTTAAATTTAAACAATAAATAGAATAATCGCGCGCTTTATCGTTTTGGCACACATAATTGAAATTTACAAATAAACTTATAGTGTGTTTCAAAACGTGAGCGTTACAATGAATTTAGAACAAAAAAGGACAACATGAAAAAAAAAAACAATTGATAAACAGACAAAAGGAGGAAAGGATAGATAAATATATAAATGTGTGTAGGGAAAAGTGTGTGATAGAGAAAAGTCATGGTTAAGGAAAGTGTGGCTAGAGAGGTTGTCGATACGCCTGGTATAGTAGGGGGTGTTTGATCTGGAATGGGGCATTATGCATTCTGATTCTGGTTATGTTGCTTGTTAGTGGATTGTCGTCCTGTTGAAAGGCATAGAATTTCTGCGGTGTTTCCCGGACTAAGTCCGCTAGTGACGTTATGTCGTTGCAACGATCATACAAATCTCTGATGGAGGTGTAGTTGCTCGAATTCGAGATGAGGCGCATAAACTCATGTTCCAGGACCCGGAGTTTTTCATTGTCGTGGCCGAGATGCTGTACCGCATCATCGTATACAATAATGTTTTATTACGTCTGTCCAGTCCGCTACCCCTTACCAGGAGCGGATACAGACTCCTGGACACGGAGTAGACCTTACGTATAGTCTCGTTGATGTGAATGTTAAACGTCAGTCGTTTGTCCAAGTTCACCCCCAGATACTGCACGCACCTTTTTATCGGAATTTGTTGACCCCGGATCGAGATTGGTGTTAAAATGCGGTTCTAAGTAAACCGAAGCGTGAATAGAATGGCCTCCGACTTCGCAACTTTGATTCGAATCTTCCACTTGTAATACGCCGTCGCACGGGCCATGTGTGTCCATAGCAGCATGTTCGCTGCTTGTGCATTATGCGAATGTGCATAAATGGCCGTGTCGTCGGCGTACTTGGCAGGCTTGGTATTCGGAAACTCCGAGAACTCGGACACATACGGGTTGTATAACTTTGGTGGCAGGTACTAAGAGGTGTCTTCCTTGCCAAGTGTGTTAACTATATGCCAAATATTATTGCCATCTGTCATATTTTTAGTTCCACTTCCACGTAGTGGAGTGGAAGTATTGCAGCGATTACATATTTCTTTTTAATAGGTTTAGGCTCATGAAGCGTGAAAATTTTAAATTTGAGCACAAAAATGATTTTTAATCTATTCTAGTAGTGAGAAAAGTTTCAAAATGTTTTTTTAAAGTAGGTTTAGATTGTCACATGTGGAAATTTTAAATTACAGCAAACATTTTTTTTTCATTTATTCCCTTTAGACGGTCCACCCTGTATATTTTTCCGTGAAAGTTTAGCAGTTTTTTAGTTAATGTACCAACAGACAGTCAGACAGACTGACGGAATTGAAAAACCTATATTTTCGTAATGTACATGATCTGAAACGTGAAAATCCGAAAAAATGGATGGTGATTTTTTCCTCGAATACAATACTTCGCTTCGGTACTTATGCGAGAAAAGTAAAAATTGCTGAAAATTGAAAGAAAAAAAAATAGCACTACTATAGAGTAGATAACGGAAAAAATGTTTTGTTCTCATTTAAAATTTCCACATTTCATGACATTCTAAATTAATTACAAAAAAAAAAAAAAAGAAAATCGAAATTTTGTTTACTAGAAGAATTAAATGGATGGTGGGAAAAACATTTTTTTTCTCAAATTTTAAATTTCCAACATTCTAAACTTACTTAAAAAAAATATTTTCTCAATAAAAAAATATATATATATTTTTCGTAAGTTAAAAAAATATATTTTTTTGCGGACGGGAATTGGTATCTGATTCGAGCACGCCCACATTTCCTTTGATTTGTGTACTATTTACCGACAGCGAGGCAAACTTGGCCCATTCGCCATCAATCAAGACAAACTTACCATCCACACGTTGGCTGTGGCCGAAGTTTGCTAGACTAGGCCCAACGTGTGGAGCTAGCATAAGGTGTTCAACGCGTTCGCATTACATTGAACGGTAGTGTATAAGCTAATAACATCTACGATTCTTTAAATAACGCATTTGAGCATTTTATATCTCGACAAGGACATTAACAAGAATATTAACTCGACTTCATGTTACATTTCAACTGTCCTTAAAAACGCATACGATTTGAATATTCAGATATTGGCAATCGACTTATTCAATTCTTATTTCGTTTGCCCATAGGGATGTTCACACTGCGCGAGAAACCATTGTTATCTGGAGAGCAGCTCAACAAGCACTATTCATGTAAGATTTCCTTATTATTGCAGTAACTTCCGTCATATTTCCGCCTTTTTCGACTTCAATAAAAAGACAATTGAATGTAAATTCGAGTAGATTGCTTCTTGATTTGGCTTTCAAGCTGAGAAGGCCTTGGAAGCCGGAGAGGTTTCTATTTGTCGCATGTATATATACGTACTACGTCCGGATGCGTTTTATCATTGTGGCATAGTACAGGAAGAATAATTTTCTATTATATAAAAATAAATAATTGACTAAAATATCGAAATAATAATAATAATATTAATAACGAACATCTTTATTATTTCCTTTCAGTTTAAATTTTAACGGAGTAGCTATAATATTATAATGAAAATAAATGGCGACGTTCAACCCTTGTAGTAGAAATTCTGCTACAGGGTTGTCCTTCCACTTAACCTGGATAATGCCTTATTATTAATACAAAACATTAGTGCATACACGCATACATATACATACCAAATGCATGTTATTATAGTATTTACGAACTCAATTGGAACAGCACAGAACTAGAGGATCTTACGGGACATTGCCAATATATCACTTCACATTGAATGAGAGAGCACAGAATTTTACAGATTTATATTCACCACTCCTCGTCTATAGTCCACGTGGACTTGATCCGCCTGTCACATAGAAATATAGGTGGGATTAGATGCTTAGCGAATTTGATTTGTCAACACCAACCTTGTTCAGAGTTTTTGCTTGCCATAATATATAAAACAAAAAATAGGTATAATAGTATATTATTCAACGAGCATATAATGATGGCTATTATTCACGAGGGTGAAGTTTAAGACACGAGCCGCAGGCGAGTGTCGTAAATCACCAGAGTGAATAATAGCCATTATATGCGAGTAGAATACTACGCTTTGTCCACGACTATTAAATATTTAATATTTATTTAATTCGTCTTCATTCAATGTCTCCTATTTAGGAAACATTCATATGTCATCAGATATCATATATAATTTTCTCGATTTTTCGGGCCACAAGTTTAATGAGGCGATTTCTGCAGCTTCCTTTATCTCTGGCGGTATCTTTGAAATCTAGTTTTCACTGTCAGTACTGATTTATTAAATTATATTACCCTTTTTGAGTACCTAAAATGTAAAATTATTGTAAATAACGTTGGCGTTGAAATCGCACAAATTTTGACGTTTCAAATAAATTTACGTTTTGACACATCATGGCTTACTAATAAAATAATACAGTTTGTAGACATGTAAGTAAAGGGTTTCAAAAACAATGTTGGGGATTTTCGCGTGTTGCTAATAGAAATAGATGATGCTTTGAAAAGAACTTACTAATGTAGTTTTTGAGTGTTTATTAAAATACCTTTTCGGCATTTGAGTGCTTCCTAGAAAACTTAGGTTACTGCAATTTTGACATTTTAAATTGTTAGTAAAAAGCCACTTATGTCATTTCTTGCAAACAATTGACTGTCCTCATTATTCACTGCAATCAGTGAATAATGAAATCATTATTCACTGCAGAGAATAATGGATATTATTATCCTTAAGGAAACACATACATATTGAGTACATTATTTAATAGTCGTGGACAAACAATTTGTATCGTATGATCTGTACGAGGCAGTGCAGTACAGCCAGGCAACGATATAAAATACTTAATTCTAGTGAATATTTGAACAAATTATTAGTTTTATTATTGTGTTTGAGTGATTGTTTGCAATTAATTGTTTAAAATGGCATTTTGGAGGCCTTTCGATAGTAGTAACAACGAAACGGATGATTTTGATACAGAGTCTATACAAGCGGAATTTGAAATTAAACACACGTTCCAACTCAAAGGTTTATTTTGAATATTTACTAGTGTTTAAAAGGCATAGAATCAAATTGTGAAGAGGATTTGTGAATTAACTAAATTTAGCCGTACTACGATTTATAGGGTTATTAGAGCCAGGGATATAGTTGATCATTCTACTAAACGGAAGAGTAGGACAAAAACATAAAAAACTTGATAACGCGTCTAAAGATGACATTTCGTCGATTTGTGTATAGCTCTTACAATGAACAGAAGGTGCCCACATTAGAAACATTAGAAATGATTAGGGATAAGTTACGCGACTATCCAGATTATAACCATAAATCATTAGATACTTTGCGAAACGTTTTGCTCGATTGCGGTTTTAGGTACAAAAAAATTGGACAAACGAATGGTAGTTATGGAATTAGCACGCATCGTTGATCATCGACACGAGTACCTGCATAAAATAAAAGAATACCGAGATGCAAATAGAGACATAATTTATCTTGACGAAACATGATTTGACACCAATACGGCTGGGTAGATAACACGAAAAAGTGTAATTTAAGTACTCCATGTTCTAGGGGAAAAAGAATTATAATTCTACATGCTGGAAGTAAAAACGATTTTATTCCAAATGCGTTGTCTGCTATAAATATCAAGCAATACTCTGCCAACTACCACGAGGATATGACAGCCGAATTATTTGAGAAGTGGGCAAAGGAACAGCTGATACCAAATATCCCAGCAAATTATGTAATTGTTATGGACCATGCGACATGCCATTCGTGGCAACACATAAAAATTCCGAACAACAACAAAAGAAAAGGCGATATCATTGAATTTATGAAAGGCAAATACTTGGAAATGCCATAACAAAACACGAAGTAGACTTTATTAGAACTGATTGGAAAGCAAAACTTTAAAAAGGAACATGCCGCTGAAAATGTTTTTGAAGCACACGATCATATTATTTTACGTCTGCCTCCATATTATTGCATTTTCAACCCCATTGAAATGGTGTGGGCTGATTTAAAAACAAGACTACGTCAATATAATCAATCCCTACCATTAAGTGAGCCTCTCTTAAAGAATATAAAGGTAATAGTAGACGAAATAGGCAAAAGCGATATATGGAGGAAGTGTGTATCTCATGTGATAAAAAGGAAAATGAATATTCTATATTACCACCTATCAATCCAATTATTATTAATGTAAATACCAATTCAAGTTCTGAAAACTCGGATAGTGACGAATGAAATATTGTTTATTTAAAGTTCATAGACAAAGCTTTTTTGAAATTTGTTTATTTAACGTCGACCTATTTCCGCTACTGAGACCAATTACCGATGCCAGAAAACGAGTTCCCCCTCTAAAATTTTGCCGAGTCTTTCCTTTATAGAATAGTAGAAATTTTCTACCTGCCTAACATCATGATACTGCAAAGTTCATAGTATCATGGCCTAACATTTAATAAACAAGACAGTCGATGCTTTACACCCCTTCGGAAGGATTATATACCATCTATGTAACTCCCGCCTAAGATTACATAACTTTGCCGCTAGACGACAGAACGAGAGGTAGGTCACTAGACAATAGCTAGACATGAAGCGAGTCCTGGAGGCAGCAGAGAACGCCAAAAAAAGAAAGCACGGAGCGCTAATAACGATCGACATCAAAAATGCATTCAACACGGCACCATGGAAGGGAATCATGCAAGCACTAAACCAGATGGAGGTCAGCAACTACCTCCAAAAAATAATAGGCAGCTATCTAGAGGACAGATGGATCCTGGTGGGGAAACATCGCATGAAAGTAAATAGTGGAGTCCCGCAGGGGTCAGTTCTTGGCCCCATACTGTGGAACATCTACTACGACGATGTGCTGAAAACACGCCAACCAGAAGGAGTCAATCTAGTTGGATTTGCGGACGATACAGCCATAACAGTTGAGGCCCAAACAGAGGAGTTGCTAATAACAAATGCAAACATAGCCCTACATAGGATAGACAAAAAAATCAGAGAAAAACAGTTGCAGCTTGCACAAGAAAAAACGGAGGTCTTGAACCTGTACGGAGGAAGAAAGCTAGACAAAACAACGCTGGAGCTAAGTGGTAAAAGAATAGAATCCAAGGACAAACTAAAATACCTAGGCGTCCACTTCGGTACGAACACCAACATGAACGTACATATCAAGCAAAAAAGCGGAAAAAACTGTTATGGCCTTAAGAAAACTAATGCCAAACACCAGAGGACCGTTGGCGAGTAACCGCAAGATACTAGCGTCGGTGGCACATTCAACCATGTTATATGCAGCACCAATCTGGGAGAAAGCTATGAGGAGTAAAAAACAGAGGAACATGCTTACGAGCCTGCAGAGGAGATTAGCCATACGAGTCGGTAGCGCATACCGCACTATATCAACAGAGGCAATCCAGGTTATAACGGGGATCAAGCCAATAGAAATGATGATCAAAGAACGCAGTAGAATATACGAAGTAGGTAGAGAAGGAAAGAAAGCAAATCCAGGAAGAATCAAATCAGGAATGGCAAAGGCGCTGGGAAACGGATACTGGGAAAGCCAGATGGACCAAAAGGCTAATAAAAAATACAGAAACATGGAATGAACGAAATCACGGGGAAACTGATTACTACCTGACACAATTCCTTGGGGGACACGGATGCTTTAATAATTACCTTAAAAGATTTGGACGGAGAAATGTTGGCATTGCGAAGACGGGGACTCACCAGAACACACGTTCTTCGAATGTAAGAAATGGACAACCCAAAGGGAAGAAATGTGTCAAAGTACTGGGGAGAACGTAACGGTGGAAAACATCATAGAACTGATGTTGGCAAACGAAGAAAACTGGCGTACAATCCACAATTATATAAAGAATGTGCTCAAGAAGAAAGAAACAGACGAAAGGAGAATACAAGAAGAGGAGAGGCAAAGAGGTAGAAATGGTGACTAGAAGACCATAGGTAAAAAAACAATCCAGTCTGATGTAACGCTCTGCGGTTCCATACTGGAGGTGATGAAGGGGGGAGGGGTTTTAGTGGGTAGGTTCTCCCCCTCAGGGAGTGAATCCCACATACCCCCGTCGACCACATCCCAGACGGGAAGCCTATGAAGGTTTCCCCTCCTCCAATAGAAAAAAAAGACAATAGACGTAGCCTTAATATATCATTTATGTGACTTATCAAATGTGATAAACATATTTTTTTATTAACCATTTCTATTGAACAAAGGTATTATAGAAATCCCTTTCTTTATCAATTAAAAAATAATTATTTAAAGCATTTTTACATTTCTACCGCCGCCGCCTATGTCCCATAAAGGAGATGCCGACTTTACTCCGAGTTTTCGTTTTAATCCCAATTGAAATCATATATACCATACTAAATAAACAGTTTCAAGTTTGTAAATGATGCAAAAGAAACAAAGACGGGTATTATTAATTGATAACGAACATAAACACAGTAAAACGTGGTAGTATATAGCTGCCTTAATAGGGCAACAGAAACAAAAAAAGAAGAAGAAAAGACTACAAACAGGGAACAATGTATTTCGATTTATTTTATTTTAGTGTATTAATAATCCCTAACTATTAAGTAATTGTCTTTTTAGTGTGAATGAATGAACATACACAAGTATTTTTCAATGCCGATACAACAATAAAAATATATTACCAATATCTGTTCTAAATGTTTTGGAGTTAAACTTCGGCGTCTTTAGTTGAAAATCCTTTGATATTGCGAGAAGGACCGCTCGACGTTAACAGATGTAACTGGAGCATACTTAAAATATCTAAACTTTCAAAAAGTCACCACATTCATGCCCGGTGTAGCAAAGTCTACTTCTTTTCCGTTTAAAAGGTCTATTACACCTGTTATCGTAACAAATCTTAGATTTATTTTTTTTTAAACAGTCTGGAATTGTCTTTAAACCCCCGCAGCAATATCTCCCCGTGATTGAAAAATATATTGATGAAAATCGAAGACAATGTTTATTGCATCCACTGTAGTAAATTCTGATGTTGGCCTCTAAATTTTCTTGTTGAATCCATAAATGCCTGTTGCACCTAAATAGCAATTGCGTATTTGGACTTGACTGCTCTATTACGGATTTCACATTTTCAAAATCACAGTAAGGGCGACGTTGCCTTTAGCCAAATTCCCTATCGTGTTGTAATGGGTTCTGGAGGTAATGGAGTATTTGGTAGAATTTCGTGAAACAACCATATACGAGTTGTTGCTTTATGTGCTCATGCCCATGCCCATGTGCTAAACATGTTACATGTAGTATATACACTCCATCGGTAAGAAATAATAAGAACTTGTCCTTATTTTCTACATATTTGTCACCCCAAAAGTCTTGTAAACTTGAATTTACTGCATCCGCTATAGTGCAAGAATTTGTAGCTTCTAAACCTTTAGAGGCGATCAAGTATTCGCTCATTGCACAATTTTCCTTCAATGCACCCACCAAAAAATTCACTACCTTGAACCTGCAAGCACTTATCGTTTCGTCCACGCTAAGCCAGATGTACTTCCCATTAAGCTCAGAAGAAATTTTCTGTCTAATATTTTCGAACTCCGTGAATGAATATTTTTTCTTAGTGTAGACTCCGAAGGCACCTTAACATTGTTATATTTGCCACTAATACATTTTTCCGAAAAGTAGATTGTCTAGTTTCGACCACGGTATGTTACATCATATCATAAATTCTACTAACTCTATGTTAAAATTACGCGTGGCACTGTAAGTACATGACCACGAAACTGCCTTGTCACGTCTAGTGCAATGCAGCTGTCTACCATCAAAATGTAAAATTTTCTTTAGCTTCCGTCGGTTCAGTACGATGCGACATTTTAATTCTTCGTTTTTAGTACTTGCGTCGGAGTGAATCTACAGTAAGAGAGAAACTGAGTAATCCTGTTAAATGACTCCCCATTGTAATTTAAAATAATCAATTACGCATTACTTTTGTAATTAATATAGTGCATTTCTCGATAAAACTTGTTGCGAAGTTGTTAAGTTGCGCGTTAATATTGTAAAATTAAATAAAATTAATTTGTTATGTTGCATGACTTTCTGATTTTATACTATGGGAATGTACGTGTTGACAATATATAGGTAATATGTGTAAAAGCCATCCCTGGAATCCGATAGGCACATCCGACCTATGTTTATATGTGGCATATTGGTTTTTACACACTTGCCTTGCAATACATTTGGACATAAATTAAAATACCACAAGTACTAAAATTGGATGTACACCACTAAATTTGGCAAAAATACGTTTATTTTATTGTCCACGACAGTACCTTGAACATGAAGTGGATACATAATTGCTTTCTGTCTCGTTCATTGAAGTTACCTGTTAACAGCAGGCCAATAATATATTTTCTATGTAATAAAATCGGACAACCATGTACATTGCACACTGATACAATACGGCATTAATATTAAAGGCATCAAGCTATGTATTGAATTCTGCATAGTAAATGATTTGATATTATATCCAGCAAGACTAGGAGAAGACGTAGGAAGTGTTATATCTTTGAGACATACTATTCTGAGGTAACCTTATTATATTGAACTACATTAGTTTATAATGAAGTGCATTTGATAGGAAAACGATATGATGTCACGGAACTTGCATTATAGCATCTTAAGACGTATAGCGGAATTCTATTAGATAGTAAAATTAGATTTGAACAAGATGAGCGTCGAAATAACCATTTACTTATCCTGAGTGGGTTTATTAATTTTGATTCGATTCATAAGTATCAGAGCTAAGTTAACAGATCTTGGACAAAAATTGTTTTTTCATGTTAGTGATTTTGTATGTGCAATAATAATAATAATTTTTTATTAGTAAGAAAGCTGCGGTACAGCTAAAAATTTGGAACATACAGAGAGTTCGACAAAGACTTATTGTGTCGCTCTCTAAAGATATTGTGTGCATCACTCACACTATTTTGTGATGCTTTCATGTTCGCAGGTTAGCGACAATGACTTAGTGATTTATATGGGTCGTGTGCGAGTAACGTCACAAATTTAGACATTTGTCAGAGTTTAGGTACAACAAACCCAAATTCCCAAGATGTTAAATGGAGACTGATCGACTTTTCATTATACTAGTACTTTTGTGGCAATACGATATGACGCCAATTTTTATTAAATTACCTAGATTTTCCAACTAGTAAAAATTGAGGTTGGAACACGCCATCTTCGTAACATTCGACTATTTCAATATCTTGGACTTATTCTTTTAATTATGTACCTACTCCTTTCAAAGATCATACAATTACAATATATGTATGTGTAACATTCGGATATACATTGGCATCTGTACTAGAGTCTCTATTTCATATACAGGATGCGGCAATAGTGCGTCGCACCTCGATATCTCGAGTTCTACGATAGCTAGAAATTTAAAAGAGGCTTCAAAAAATGTACTGATATACACAGCATTCCATGGTCTTTTAATTTCGTATTGGCTCGCTCTGTATTTTCGAAAATAATTTCCAGTTATAGACTTTTTTATCTAGTTTACTTGCAATTTTTTAAAAAAATTTTAGCTATCGTATAGGGATTTAAACTGATGGCATCCCAGCTTTTTTCTATATACCTACCCGGAACATCATCGACAATTTCGTGTGAAATATAAACTCGTTTCCATCTTAGCAAACGAAATTCGCCACATGAATTGATTAAGGATATTTGTGGATGCTAAATAATCAAGAATTAAGTTTAAAACATCAGTCCACAGAATATACAGTTAAAACAACGCGTTCGATCAGCTGGTCACAAAGTGGCGGCCATTCGCAATTTGTATTTTAGTATTCCCTAAAGTATAGTAACATAGGAGGAAATTAGTTTTAATAATGTACGTAGAATAGAAATCAATTTTGATTATTTTAGTGACTTTTCTGTGTCACGTGACCTTTACTGTATAAATAGGAAAATGGGCAGCTACTGGAAGTGGCTGGAACCTCCTGACCAAATGTTGACAAAGGTTGATTTTAGTTCCTAAACGTCTTATGTAACTTCTACATTTATATTATACAGTACTATCATTTCATACCTTATTATTTTCATTATATACACTATTGGTTGTATTATTTGTATGGGTTTAAAAGGGAACTTTATTTTTGTTTAAATCATAGACGTATTTTGTGACGTATTTATATTATACCATACTGACGTTTCATATCTGTATAACCTAAAGCTATATAATATGCATGAATAAATATTGTCATTATTATTATCCGTTTTTTTTTCTTCTCCCTCCCTTGGAGTTGGATGAACCATCAGCCAGTAGCTCTTGATTTATAATATATCGATGTACGTGAAAACAAAACTAATTCAGCGTGTTTTGATTTTTAATCATATCTTTTTTCCTTATGCGCTACCCTAAATCAAAACCATACAACAATGTTCATTCATACTACACATACGCGTAAATGCGCACATACACACCTCAATTCGTACCAATCTATCCACCACCGGGATATACACGGGGCCACTCGTTTCACGTCAAGGGGTCCATCTTGACGACTTTATAAGTTACTGTTAGTTAATAAAGAGTTTATTACAGCTGAGCTATGGGATGTAGGCCTCCGTACCGTGTATGTTAGAACCTATACTTAATAACACACCGTTGCAGGACTCGGAATTTGTGTATACCGCCAGAATTAGGTTTTTAACATTAATTTAAAAAATACAGACATTTGTATAAAACAGGAAATACTATTACATATTTACTGTCGAAGTAGAATGGTAATACGAATTTCTGGAAACGTGGCGTCGTTTTTATGTATTGAGTAAAAATTCAAAATTTTCAAAAACAGGAAAAACCAAATTATTCATACGAATGGATTAGAAATTAGAAGTCCAAGAAATGCCTAGCTAAATTACATGCAGTTATAAAAGGCAGCCTTCCTGAAAAGCTCCTGAGAGACTACTTAACGTTTAATAATAGGGGTTATCTTGTAATGCTATTGTTACTTTATGCCGTTAGAAATTGTTCATTAAGTTGAATAAATGACGTTCCTACTTTCATAGCAAATAGTTCAAAAAATAGTTAATGCTAAATTCTAAGTCAGTTTTTTTAAAATAAAAATTTTTGTATTTACAGATCTACCTGAAACCGAAATTTCTTAACATTAAATTCGAGTTGCAATGCAATAGTTCTTTTGCTATTTTTTTAAAGGATGATTTTGAAGACTCACATCTTTCAGCCTATTACAACAAGTGAAAGAACCAAATGACGTCGATTTAATAGATTTTTTTCGTTTTATACCGTTAATACTTTTCGTGCATTTTTCGACATATCTATTTCAATTCGGGATTCTCTCTCCTGACTCAGAAGGAGGTAATCGTCCCTTTTCACCGTAATTATAGTCATTATACTACTAAGACTATTCTGACATGCCCTGTATAACTAAACTCGACCTCAAAATCAACATTTTATAGATTCTATATAATTTTCATGGGATGATTAAAACAAAAACACACAAGTAACTGTCACTAGTTACAAGAAAAATGTTGTTTTCAACTAGACAGCTTAACAACCATCTCACAAAACTTTCGTCTAACATTTATACACGATGTGATATATGAAAGTGATTATTTCATGACAGCTATAAATATAAATGTTATGTAGGGGTTTGACGTATTGCTACAAGCTTTAAATATGTCTTGAATTTAATTGCGCAAGACTTTGATGAGTTCAAATTGCAAATAAATTGGATAAATATACTGTCTGCATATTTCAGTTGTAATGCTGTGGAGTGGATAGAAATTCAGCTTAATAGGAAATATTTCTCCTGGGTTCGTGAAACCAAACAAGGAAGCTTAGCAGAGTAACATGTTGAAGGAAAATGGTTCGACAACAATAAAAAATGAAATAATATTTGCAAAAAACTGACTGCGTATAGTCTAATGTCAACTTTTCCAGCTTGAAAATGCCAATCTATCTGTACTTCACTGGCCACCTCTCCGTATATTTATTAAGTGCAAGGTTAAATAACATTATCTCAACTGCAGTCCTTCTAAAAGTTTCGAAATGTACAAAATAGCAAACTTATTAGCCAACTGAGTCACGGATAACAACGTCGATGATGAATACAAACTCTGATGAAAAAGAAAAATATTTCGTTGGAACAAGTTAGTGAAATGGTAATTAAGTTAGTTCATTTAATAGGGAGTAATGTTATTATTCCAAGAAGAGAGTTTATTTACGGATATCTTGAAACACATTTATGTTCCTCAAATGCTGCCATTAAAACTTTCTGATGAGATGTACTTACTATTTATTGAAGAACTCTGATTTTACTGCGTGTGAAGTATAGCCACTATTTTAACGACAAATAAAAACTATCTGTTTCTTACTGAGACACGGAGAGAGCGTAATAGGCTCGTTAATAGAGCCAAACAGTTCTTGTGATAAGTAAAAAACAAGTAATGGGCTCATTTAACACTTTTTTTAAATTTGGTCATCGGAAAGATATTAAAATTTGAAGACCCTGTGCAAAAAACTAAAATTTTGTGAGATCTGTAAATGGTCTTAAAAATATCATAAACATGGACCATACTCTCCTTTCCCCTATTCTCAACCGTATCACTGAGGTCCTCCGATGAGCAAATGTCTGCAGGACAGAAATACTACCTTGATTATCGTAATAAAACTTTAAACTCAGCATTTCTGAACATTAACAACATTAATTACTTTTAAACTGAAATCGCTCTATATTAAAACCGACGTCTGTGGCGTAAAAATGAGAAAATTAATAAAGAGCAATGAAAACACTACTTAAGAGGTAGTTTGTCGATATTTGTAATAAGAATAAAGCACAATTTTTAATGAATAGACGAAGCTAAAAGTAACCTAGTTTTTAATGAATTGACAAGTTATCAATTATAAACTATGACGAGTAATGAAATATTAATTACTATAATCGAAATGATGATGTCGATAATCTAATAAAATGGTAGAATATCCAATAAATAGCATGTATTATGAAAGCTACAATTCGTTATAATATAATATTCAATTAAGCTTTCAATTGCATTGGACTGTATTTATTAATTGCACTGTACTATACCGTCACATTAGCTGTTAGCTCACAAGCATTATAAAATTAATTATACTACTTTACCACTTCATTATTAGTGAGTGTCATACTCACATTTCTTATTCAGGTATTAGTAGACGACTTATGATCGATCTATTATTCTAGTTGGTTTCATTTTGATGAATGGCGTGTTTGAAGGAAACGTGACATCAGTGATGGTTGTCTGTTAGGCACGCGATATCTAAAAGCTCTTGTCAATCAGCTCCTTCGGAACATAGCAGCGTTTTGGAGACTGATTTCTTCATCGCTCATAAACTAGTATGTTCCAGGTCATTAACCGTTACATATTGTCTTCTTCCCGGTTGGTGTATCCCTTAGGATGCGGGGAAATAAGATGCTACAGAACCGTTTTTGAAGGTGCGCATCCTGGAAAATCGAACTGTTCTGAAAAGTTGTTTAGGGAATTTTTAGCAAATTTCTCGAGACCATATAACTATTAACTGGTAACACACTATGAGCCACTATGTACGAAATTGAGGCTAGAGGAGATAGTTTTCTATCTCTGCTGGGAACTTGGGACCCAACGCGCAAGCTCTGGCGACGCGATCTGATGAAGGAGAAAGGAAATGAGCTCTTGTATTAGGCCAGTGGCCCTGTGGCCAATTTCTCCGATTAAATGGTGACCATTTACCTTCTATATTCAGTTGAACTGTCACAATCTCGCGTCACTAAGGCATGCGCATCATACCCAGAGTACCCTTAAAGGATAGAGAGACAGGCTTTATTTGGCGTCAAGTTACGAACGAAACTCATGGTATATAGTTAATATGTATATGCTCGAGACCCACATCTCGAAAATACGAATACGGAATATCTTCGTCTCAGAAACATAAATGGCCCGATCTTTCTTCGAATCTCATATTTGCGGTTTCCAGTGTTGACAACAAAGGCTCCAAGATAGTTTTTGTCAACTCACACTCATCTATCGGTAACGTGTCTGGATGGTTTTATTTCTGTAGCTTTACAATCATAATTTGGGGCAGTCTATGGCAAAGAAGACCACTATCCTTATTTGAAATATTTACATTGGAAGAACATTTTATCTCCAATTATCTTCTTTTAACTTCAGTTTATTAATACTAAACGAGCTGCCAGCTTTAGACACAATATCAAAACAATTCAGAATTAGATCGAAGATTGTTTAAGATCGTTAAGTTGTCTAGTCTTTCTTCACCTTGACCCAAAGGATTTTTTGTAAATTACTCTACATTAGTTGTTGCTCAGGATAATTAAGCTTGTGAAGCCTTGAAGCTATTATTTTCTGCCTTCAGGTGTTAATTCCGTGTTTGCTTTGTTCGGTATTTGATATCTTGCATTCGTAAAGTATATGCTCCGCAGTCTCATTTTCAGCCTTGCTCAAGGACCTGCCATTTCGAGCTAGCCTTGTCGTATTTTTTATCCAATTAGTTACGCACTTCTTCGCTTACCTTAGGCCTGGAGTATTCATCCTATTCCGTTTCTTTTCCCATGTTAAGACCTCTTCCATTATGTGTCCCTTATCCTAGTCATTGAAGTTTAGCATCTTTGTTACTAAGGCTGCCAGCTAATGCATTACCTTCTATTCCCGCATGACTTAACACTCAGATTCAGGTAACCTTTTTTGCCAGTTAGTTTAGAGAATGTCTGTATTCCCAGACAATCTTAGCTTCAAAGGTGCAAGATCTAATAGCCTTTAATGCTACTTGGTAGTCATGGGTAACACTCTAAATTTTCTTGTGTCGAAACAATAACACTGACACTGCTTGAAGTGTCAACACAGAGTATCAGCACAGATGTGTCATAATACAGCAAGTACCGTACATCATTGGCGCTAAAGTATCTATCAGTATCAGTGTTGAAAATGCAACACAGCAGCACTGTTTAATAATACGATGCGGGATTCGCGGATTCCCAGAGAGCTACTAACAACCACACAAAAAAATACTTCATAACGGTTTTCCGTCTACAGATTGTTGTCTACAAGTGTGCTTGCGAAATTAAAATATAGTTAATGATAATTAATGAAAAACAGGAGACTAAAACAAAACATTTCAAGGTTTTTATAAATATCAAATTAACCAATAAGGATTAGTCCGTTTTCATTTTTGGTATAGCTTGATGCAAATTTCTAGTTTTGTTATATCCAAAATGGATGAAAGAAATAGTTTTATTGTGAATAAATTTTTTATGTTTGTGATTACTTTGTTTCATTTACCTACTAAACTGCGCGAAGCTTGCGCGTGCGTCTGCGTGATCTGTGATACCGCACATGAACCCTCTAGCTCCAGTCATCTTGAGTGTTATAAAAGTGTCACTGTGTCAGATAAGCTGTGTCAACACATGTGACACACCAACAGGTGTCAGCACAAAAGCGCCATTCAACACAGTGTTACACATCTCTACTACTTGGTTATCTGAAAGTATATAGATCTGTGCCCTTTGAATGCCTTTGTTTATGCACTTCTAAGCATATAGACCTATAGCATAAATTTCTGCCTGGAGGATGATTGTGGTGCTGAGTAGGGCTCTAGATAACTCACAATAAAGTCGTTTAACTTTTTGTAAGCACATACTAAGGTGGTCATTATCGGATAAAGACATATTTGTTAGGTGATATAAAATTGCATATATCATTAGTGTACATTATGAAGAGTAGCGGCTTAAGAACGGATCCCTGTGGCACGCCTCGGATTTACCAGTTTGGAAGCAGAATTTGTATTGATGTAATGTACGCATCTGTTCATTAAGTGGAATTGAACTACAAAATTGGCTGTTCCACTTATATCAAGTGGTGTTATCCAATTGCATATAGATTGATATTCTCTACCACCATCGGTTCATATTTCTATCTCCCATATTTTTCGGCATATTATGGGAAAGATTCTCACTGCATTATCATCAACAAGTGTTTCTGCCCTGCAACTGTCGACCCCAGCTACTTTTCCAGTTTTTGTTATTCTTAAGACTACCTCCACTGATTTCAATATTGCAGATTTACCTTCGTACTCCTGCCACTAGTGAACTTTTTACTTAGAATGATCATTTTGTCGAAAAGCTTTTCGCAGTGTTTAGTGTTAGATTATTGCATTAAAAGGCATAAAAACTAGCTGGAGCGATAACGCTCAATATTTACTGAAAACTTTGCTGCTAAGCTTTCTTTTATTTAGATTTCCCATGTACATCTCAACTAGCGGACTGCATTCAACAGATATCTAAAACATTTTAAGTTATGCAGCATCACACAAATCAAAGAGCACAATGCCTCGTTTCGAATAAACCACATCCTACCATAACGCAGCCTATCTAGCCATAATTAGATCCAGCAAATTTCTTCCTAACATAATTTACAAATCAGCTCTTTCCTACCCTCTCTTCATTTAGTTTTACATGTGTTTGTTGTTTATACTAAATTACTATATTATTATCAAATTCACATAATCATAACTTTTGAAATAATAACATATTTGTACTATAAGTCAAGCGGATTAGTGTCTGATAACACTCTGTTAACTATATAAAGCCGGTTTTTTCGTTTTATCATTTCTCCCGTACCAACACACGATTTTTTTTTTAATATTGGAATCTTTTACTGGCCACAAGTTTCACAATTTCTATTGGAAATCGCAATTTCCATATCTTTTTTAATTCATCCACGGTAATGAAAGTAGTTAAGATTTTGATATTAAAAGTTTCTTTTTAAAGTGCTATGTTGTCTGTCCGTCTGTCTGCTACAAATCTTGCAATCAAAATTTCGACCAGTTCTAATTAAGCTAAAGCTTTGAAATTTTGCACTCGTATGTAGGTTCGGTGACAATTCAATATAGTATATCTAATATTGGTCTAAATCAAATTTGGTGGACGTATAAAAATGATGGATTACCATCTTTTTCAAAATCCATTGATATAAGTATCAAATGAGATGGTTTGATACGGAAAATACGACATTATATGGCGGACTCCCCAAGATTGTCAATGGTCAATGACAAAAAAGACAAAAACACAAACAATTGACAAACAGACAAGAGGGGGAAAAGGATAGATAAATATATAAAGGTGTGAAGGGAAAAGTGGGTGATAGAGAAAAGTTGTGGTTAAGGAAAGTGTGGCTAGAGAGGTTGCCGAAAGATAGGCAACGTCTGGTATGGTAGGGGGTGTTTGATCTGGAATGGGGCATTATGCATCCTGATTCTGGTTATGTTGCGTGTTAGCGGACTGTCGCCCAGTTGAAAGGCATAAAATTTCTGCGATGTTTATGATCGCCACTAAAGCCTCTTATTTTCATGTTCTGGCCCCACCTCGTCTACCCTTCATCTACCACAGCGCTTACCGCTGTGGATGTCTGACAGGTTCCGAGCACATGTGTGGGAAAATTCATGTATTCTAAAATGTTAATAAAGTAGTTTTATTCTAATATTAAACCGAATTTTAGTAATTTTAACACAATTTTATTTACACACAGTTGCAATTAAATAATTCTGATTACAGTCCTCTCTGGAGAGTTGCGCCACTTGGGTGTATCCTGATCTCGCCTATAATCGCACCAATGAGCGTAAATGTTTACTCAGAAACCTCCTTTAAAATTTACTTTTTTTGAAAGACACTATAAGTTACACCGTTTACACAAGCTTAGCATCGATTTTGAGTTTGTTTCGTGCCCAAGAGGAGGGAAGAATCTCATCGTGCCGTGATATCGGTTGAAACATGTATGTGTGGGAAGACGCTACAGGTTGCAAAAGACAATGCAATCGATTCCAATCTTGTTGTATTCGCTTCGTCTATTATCAGTGAGAACGTTATTGAATTTTGGTCGAAATCAATGACTAGAAATAGAAACGCTAGACTTCATTAGAAAATTAGTGAACTTTCGTGATTCTTTTTCAGTGTCGTCAAGAGTTTGAGAATTATTTTTGATAATCATTTAACTCTTCAAATTCACGTTACCATATTACTGCAAAAATGTTATGACAAATAGAAATCTATTAATCAGACTATACCAATACACGATGAGAATACAACGATTCATATACCTATACCACGGAAGGAGCGGTGTGTACTCGTGCCATTGATACGGATAACCGGTATTGAACACCTGTAAGTATTCGCCATTTAGCTGGCACTGTTTTAAAGAATGTAACGAAATGTGAACAGAGTTTTAAACTAAAACTAATAAATTATTAAAATCGCATCTTACCTTTATTATCAATGATTGTAAGGGAGTTCTGCCACCATATTTCGATATCTGAAAAAAAAACATAATTAATGTACGTACTTTTACTTCCACATCCAGTGGATTGGAAGTATAGTAATCGCAAAAAAATTTTCTAAAATTTTTATTCGTGATATTGGGTTTAGAATGTCATGAAACGTCGAGATTTTAAATTTGAGCGAAAAAAAAATTTCTGTCTGTCGGTCTGTCTGCCTGTCTGTCTGTAACTTTTTTTGTCCGCACGTTTTCTTCGGAACGGTTTAAGATATTGACTTGAAATTTTGTACACGTATATATTATAACGAGATCTGGAACTGGATTGTTTTTTGAGGATATCCGGTGAAGGGTTGGGGGTTAAATAGGGGTAAATATGGGAAACTAAGTAAATCAAGCTTGTAAGAGTACAGAAAATTGAAATTCGGTGAATGTACTAGAAGTTAAGGCCTCAGATTTTTTTACAATATTTTTCAACCCCCCACCACCCCTACCACATTAATGGGGTTGATAAAATAAAATTGAGATATTCATTTGAAATTTCATACACGTATGTATTATAACGATGTCTGGAATTAGATCATATTTTGAGATTATTCCCTTGAAGGGTTGGGGGTTAAATAGGGGCAAATAGGGAAAAATAAGTAAAGCAAGCTGGTAAGACTACAGAATCTTAAAATTCGGTGTATGTACTAGAAGCCAAGGTCTCAGATTATTTATAATATTTTTTAAACCCCAACACCCATACTCCATTATTCAAGGGGTTGATAAAATAAAATTGAGATATTCACATGAAATTTAGTACGCATATGTATTATAATGACATCTGGAACTAGATTATATTTTGAGATGATTCCGTTGAAGGGTTGGGGGTTAAATAGGGGTATGGGAAAAATAAGTAAAGCAAGCTGGTAAAAGTGTAAAAATTTGGGATTTGGTGTATATACTAGAAGCGAAGGGCTCAGGTTTTTTTATTAGTATTTTCCATTAAAAGAGTTGATAAAATTAAATTTAAATTTTCGCTTGAAATTTGGTACATTTATGTATTATAACTATATCTGAAACTAGATTATATTTTGACATGATTGCGTTGAAGGAGTGGGGGTAAGTAGAGGTAAATAGGGAAAAATAAGTAAAGCAAGCTGGTAAGAGTACTGCAACTTGAAATTAGGTGCATGTCCTAGAAGCCAAGGCCTCACATTTTTTGATAATATTTTTCAACCCTTCCACTACCCTTACTACATTATTAAAGGGGTTGATAAAATAAAATTGAGATATTCACGTATAATTTGGTAGGCCTATGTATTATAACGACATCTGGAACTAGATTATATTTTGGGATGATTCCGTAGAAGGGTTGGGGGTTAATAGGAGTAACTAGTGGAAAATATGTAAATCAAGCTGGTAAGAATACAGAAATTTGGGATTCGGTGTATATACTAGAAACCAAGGCCTCAGATTTCTTTCTAATATTTTTCAAACTCCACCTCCCCTTCATTATGAATGGGATTGATAACATCAAACTGAGATATTCACTTGAAAGTTAGTACACGTATGTATTGTAGTGACATCCGATTGAGATGACTCCATTGAAGGGGTGGGAGGTGGTAGATTGTGAATAGTGGAAAATAAGTAGGGTAAACTAGAAACTTAATTTTTAACGTATGTGGTAGAAACCAACTCCTCAAACTTTTCTATGACATCTGCCCCAAATATTATTAAAATTCTATGACCAATAATTTCCACATACTAGAGTGCAAATATAGTCAAGATGTTTCCTTTAAAGTGACTTGGATGAAGAATCTGGATGTGGAAGTAGTGATTCCTTAGGCAGCGGTTTTAATATTAGGTATTTATATCCACATATTTTCCCCCTACCCAATCCGTTTTCTCTCTAGCACTAGTGATAACTACATTCCGATTATTGTTATGTCATTTATTAATAATTTTTTGGAGTGACCGCCCTGTATATATGAAGAGGGAAGTTATGTGCCTTTGTCGACTTTTTTCTTCAAAACTATAGGCTTTATATACCATGTTACACCAGATTTTTTGTTAGTCTGGTCGTTCCTCATTACTAGTTTCTTTATATATTAATGATTATAGTTTACTGGCTAATGAATCGGTATATGGTTTCCAGTTTAAGTTGTTATCTAGGGTTAGACCCAAAAATTTTGCACTGTTGTTTTCTGTTGTTTTTGTTGCAAATAAGAGTTGGTTTGCCTTTTGCTGATTTAGGCACAATCTGTTTGAGTTAAAACAGTCCATTGATTGAATAATATTGCTGTTGTATATTATGAGGCAGCAACTTGGAAGGAACTAAACTACAAAGTTAAAAACTTGCTTTAAATTTAAATTGTTATCTCTGGAAAAAAATGTCTGTATCTTTAGGGATGTACAAAAATTCATATCTGGATAAAGATGTACTTAGAGTAAAGCTTGAAACTTAACCATCTCAATTAAATAATAATGAATAAATAGATCATTAACTCTACTGGAGTTGCTCCAACAGAGGATGTCATAGTTTAATAATGACTGCACCTGTTCAAAGTAATAGGTTTTAAGTAGTTCTAAACTCGCACAAGAACAAAGTTGTCGGACGAAATAGCATCTAACTGATTTTTTTTGTAAAGTCTTCAATAAGTTCAAACCAGTTTAAATTACTATCAATAACTATACCTAATAGTTTTACAGAGTCATTGTTTTCTATAGATAAATCATTGATTTTTACTAATAAGCAATAATCAGGAGTGTTATTAGCAAATGTCAACATATGAGTTTTTGTCCCATTAAGTTCTGGAATATATAATGTTGTGAGGTGCAGATAATTGCATTACTTCACAACTCATGTACATTGTCTACCGTTGATGCAACTGTCACATCATCAGCAAATTGAGTAACATGGAAGACATTCATTGCTTTTAAGTGGCTTTGTAGAACATTTATAAAAATAATAAAGAGAAGTGATCCTCAGGTGCTACCTTAGGAACTCCGTTGGCACCAGCTTGGCATCTGTCAGACAGGTAAGCGAGGGAAGTAAAAATTCAAGTGAATGCGTTAAAGAGTGCGACCTGTAGAATGTTTCTGTACGTACCCACAGACCAACGGACAGAGACATAGTTTCCAATAGCCATAATACATAAGTATATTTCCAAAAAGCTATCAATGCAATCGATTTCTTGTAGAATTAACCAATAAAAAAATAATTTTATCAGTAAAATCCAGAGCTGGCGCATCGAGCGGAAACAGAGCACATATTCAGTAGAGTGTGCAATAACAGGGTATTCCAGTTTTTATGGCACCACAAAACTTATAAACAAATCAATATACCATACAATTTCATTGAACTTCGCTCACCGCGTACACGCATATAGCGATTATCTTAATGGTGGCGTAAAATACGGTATGAGGAAGTGTTGTGTATTCTATACACAGCCAGTTTCCTATTAGAATGTAAAGTGTAAAATATGTTGTTTGCGAGCTGTCTATAAATACAGATTTATCATAAAACTTTGCAGGGGAATTTACATCAACATTTAAAATTCTGCAACAGAAATAACCCAAATTGAATGCCGAATCCGATGATATCACAGCTGGCGTAGATCCCGAAGGCAGTAAAGCCGCTGATAAGACCTTCTAAATGTCAAGCTAAGTGACAATTTATCATGCAACAGAGGATACACTTTATCAGACAGGCAATCTCTATGTCTGCAGAATACTACATTACTACTTGCGCCACAGATATCTTACCTCGCAATATTCGTATACATAGTACACCAATAAATATCTACTACATGGATTAAGGAATATAATTAATAATTTCTAGTTATTCTTTTCTTCTTAAATGCATTATATATATATTTACCTATCACACAGTCCAATAAGTAGATGGCCCAGTTCTACTAGTACGTAAAACTTTTTATACCCTGTATATTGGTTTGTTTTTGTATTAATTAGCTGCAGTTCTCGTTTTCCAATTCCGCGCATTTTTCTATTTTATTACCTGCCCCCCGTTCAGCAGAGGTTAATTTTTGAAATTAATAAGAAACCGTTTAAAATATTATGCTTTGAATTAATACATTGAGTTGATAGAAATTAAGTTGGCAAAGTTATTAAAGTAATCAGAAAGAATAGAACAAAATATAATAAAATAAAATAATTTATAAAGCTTATCTCTATGTAGCGTCTGGTCCTGTGAATGCTGTATCATTTTCTTTCCTTTCTTGGGTTCATTTCGTCCACTTAAAAAACTTCCACTGCACACAATTACTTTAAGTCACAACACAGCTAATATGTCTATATTGCTCTGTAAACACATGTGCCTCATTTTGACACTATTTATTGCCCAGCTTTCTTTATCGCAATAAACCACTTACAGTGTACACCCAAGACGACTGTCTTGGGTGTACACTGCACTTGCACTTGTCTGCTTTATTTGATACTATTAAAACATTGTACAAGTAATTATTGATTCCATATGAACTCTGTTTTTCTATTAATTCACTTCACGCAGAACTTCTCGATCCACCGGTGGCTAAAATTCTTTTTGAATTTAACGGGGTTTTTATCACTGTTTTAGTCACTTTTTTCGGGAGCGTCATACAATACGTCTACACACGACGATAGCCAACGCTCGAAGCCCCATTTCATGTATACCACAGTATATGGAAACATAAGGAAATTTTACGAAAAAAAGTTCTAAGCAGATTTTTGTAGGTGGCATGACTTTCTAGCAAGTAAGTAATTAGAATGCATTGTAAGTTCATCACGGGGTAGTAGGGGCGGACGGAGTAGTATATTCTGTAGTTGGTTTCTGAAATAGCGCGCTCTCAGAAAGAAAATATAAGAATTTCTTTAATAATCATGGAAGTAAAACAAAACAAAAAGCATTCTAAAGGGGAAGATTTCGGTTTTTCAATTTATTTATTATTTAATACTTACACTTAATTTAAATTATTGACTATTTTCAATAATGGGAACAATTTTGAAATCGCAGATTTCTTAAATTTACTCATCCTATAAAATTGAGTACAATGCTAGGGAAAAAAAATTCTCATAGGATACATTGGTTCATACATGTATTTAAGAAATATCATAATCATCATATTTACACTTCACGACAAAATATGAAACGGTACTAACAAAAATCTAATTTCGTAATTTTACCTCATCTATTACACATTGTCAAGAAGTATATCCGCCCGCTTTCTGGAAATCGGTGTACAGAAAATCCTTAACGCGTCGAAACAATTTATTGAAAAATCTTTTTCACATTTCAGCGAGTTCTAATCCCAAATCCAATGTAGACGCTCACAAATTTCTCGAGAAGATAAGAGATGAAACCCACTGAAAAGAACATAAGTGACCCCAAGCAGACGATTTTATCGGGATCAACCCTTATATTTTAACTGGCGTAAGCAAATTAGACCGCATCCTCTGAACAAAGAGACGAGGATGTTAAAAAGTCACGTCAAGTAGAAAATTCAAAAGAAATCACGAGAAAGCTTATTTATAATCACATAAAATACCAGATGTAGACAGAGTTGGCTCATTTTTTATTTCATATAAAACTATAACTGAGATGTAACAGCATATTTATGTGATACACTCAGAACAAATCTGACTGCGTTTATAAAACATGTTATTATCAGTATCAATAGAAAAGATTAAAACATACGTACATGTACCAATAAAATATCAACCAAAATTTAAATACTTATTTATGGAGTAAAAAGCATCCGTGAGACTTTACGTAGTAATGTAATGAATACACAAATACAGATAAAGTCAAACAATAAATACCATCCAATAACTGATACAACAGAAATTGTTCATATATTTAGTTAATTTTTCGGCACCTTAACAAATTCTTCTTGTCCTCAACCAAATTCTCGAAATATTATAATTTTAAACCGTGAGCATAATTTGTATCTGGTACCAACAACTCCAAAAAAATAAATGATACTCTCATAAAAACAATATCCAAAACAGCTACAGATTCTGATGAAATACAAGACAACAATTTAAAAACTATAAGATGTTGCTTAATTGATCCACTATCGTATCTTACTTTACAAATCCCAAAATATCCGTTACATAAATAAGGCATCACGATTCAAAGTTAGCAACTAGAAATTAATTCATATGTAGTGTTAGTTCAAGCAGTTTATGCTTTGTCGATACATACAAAATAATTCCAGCAGCTTAAAGTGGCTTTAGACGTGGTAAATTCACCAACTCTGCATCTTCGACTGTGCGCACTCAGTATACAATTAATTGAAGAAATTAGCTTTGTTCTATGATCTCAGCAGGGCAATCGACACCGTAGAACATCAGCTGCTTCTAAATAAACTATGTGAATATGGCGTACGATGAATAAATCACCAATGGTTTATTTAATATCTAAATAGTAGAAAGAAAACCGTGACAATAGAAGAAATTAAATCACACAATACCAACAATGATTTAGAAGTCCCACAAGGCTCAATTATGGGGACACTTTTATTGTAGTTATAAGTAATACCACTGATGTGTATGTCTAAGTTCTAATAGAATAATTCTTTGCGCAAATGACATAATTTATTCTTCTGATCCAAACCAGTAAACACTCGTAGCAAAATTCAATGCTGCTTCCATTGAACCCTCGCACTAGTATAATAAAATCATACTATACGAAAAATGTTGATCCAAAGTTTAGTTATTTATTAGGCCATGCATCAGTCCATACAATTAATCACAAGATGTTTCTACAGCCCATTCGAAACTTTGACATCAAATTTGCAATATTCTCGACCCCCACCCCACTCATGGGGTAAAATGGAGAAATCATGCATTTTTATGAAATATCTCTCTACTTTTATATCTCCGGCTTTGATGGTTGCCGAGTTTCATTTTGATGTCAGATTTCCGATATATCGTGGCTGGAGAGCATAAAAGGTTTAACAACACGCTTTTATCAAAACTGCACTAAAAGGGGAAAAACGAAAATATGAAAATTGGAAAAATAATACAAGGTGCCTTCCTTAAAGGTATGTAGTTCGGTTAGGAAGCAATTCTTAATAAGGTGATTTATTTCGAATCGACATGAAAACATGATTTTGAGGTTCTCGCTTGGCAGAAGAATTTCTGCTTACACTGTATAAAAATTACAAAAAAATCTACTGTGGGAAGAATATCAATGTAGAATTAATTAGTTTCAATAATTTTACAACAAATTCCTTAGAAAATAATAGTCAAGTGACTGTTCCCTACACGAATTTTGTCATAGCGACATAGTTGATCATTATGTCAATTTGACTAAGTTAAAACAATTTTAGACTTCCAGTGATTTGGTACAGTTCGTTTTCATATCTTTCAAATAGAAAACAATTTATGAGAGTTGATAATTATGAATATTTACTTCTGATTCGGGTGTCCCTCAGGGTTCATATCTGGGGCCTCTCTGTTATTTTTTACTTCCACATCCACGTAGTGGATTGGAAGTATAGTAATCGCAAAAAAAATTTCAAAAATGTTTATTCGTGAAATAGGTTTAGAATGTCATGAAACGTCGAGATTTTAAATTTGAGCGAAAAAAAAATTTCTGTCTGTCAGTCTGTCTGTCTGTAACTTTTTTTGTCCGCACGTTTTCTCCGGAACGGTTTAAGATATTGACTTGAAATTTTGTACACGTATATATTATAACGAGATCTGGAACTGGATTGTTTTTTGAGGATATCTGGTGAAGGGTTGGGGGTTAAATAGGGGTAAATAGGGGAAAATAAGTAAAGCAAGCTTGTAAGAGTACATAAACTTGAAATTCGGTGTATGTACTAGAAGTTAAGGCCTCATGTTTTTTTATATATTTCAACCCCCCCACCACCCCTACCCCATTAATGGGGCTGATAAATTAAAGTTGAGACATTCATTTAAAATTTCGTACACGTATGTATTATAACGACGTCTGGAATTAGATTATATTTTGAGATGATTCCGTTGAAGGGTTGGGGGTTAATTTGGGGTAAATATGGGAATATAAGTAAAACAAGTTGGTAAGAGTACAGAAACTTCAAATTCGGTGTATGTACTAGAAGCCAAAGCGTCAGATTTTTTTAATAATATTTTTCAACCCCCACCACCCCTACTCCACTATGAAAAGGGTTGATAAAATAAAATTGAGATATTCATTTGAAATTTGGTACACGTATGTGTTATAACGACATCTGGAACTAGATTATAATTTGAGATGATTCCGTTGAAGGGTTGGGGGTTAAATAGGGGTAAATGGGGGAAAATAAGTAAACCAAGCTGGTAATACTACAGAAACTTGAAATTCGGTGTATGTACTAGAAGCCAAAGTGTCAGATTTTTTATATTATTTTTCAACCCCCACCACCCCTACTCCAATATGAAAAGGGTTGATAAAATAAAATTGAGATATTCATTTGAAATTTGGTACAAGTATGTATTATAACGACATCTGGAACTAGATTACATTTTGAGATGATTCCGTTGAAGGGTTGGGGGTTAAATAGGGGTAAATAGGGGAAAATAAGTAAAGCAAGCTGGTAAGACTACAGAAACTTGAAATTCTTTGTATGTACTAGAAGCCAAGGTCTCAGATTATTTATAATATTTTTCAACCCCCACCACCCCCCCCTACTTCATTATTAAAAGGGTTGATAAAATAAAATTGAGATATTCATTTGAAATTTGGTACACGTATGAATTATAACGATATCTGGAACTAGATTATACTTTGAGATGATTCTGTTGAAGGGTTGGGGGTTATTTAGGGATAGATAAGGGGAAATAAGTAAAGCAAGCTGGTATGAGTACAGAAACTTGAAATTCGGTGTATGTACTAGAAGCCAAGGCCTCAGATTTTTTAATAATATATTTCAGCCCCCCACCACCCCTACTCCATTATTCAAGTTGTTGATAAAATGAAATTGAGATATTCACATGAAATTTAGTACGCATATGTATTATAACGACATCTGGAACTAGATCATATTTTGAGATGATTCCGTTGAAGGGTTGGGGGTTAAATAGGGGTAAATAGGGGAAAATAAGTAAAGCAAGCTGGTAATACTACAGAAACTGAAATTCGGTGTATGTACTAGAAGCCAAAGCGTCAGATTTTTTTATAATATTTTTCAACCCCCACCACCCCCACTCCCTTATTAAAAGGGTTGATAAAATAAAATTGAGATATTCATTTGAAATTTGGTACGCGTATGTATTATAACGACATCTGGAACATTTGAGACGATTCCGTTGAAGGGTTGGGGGTTAAATAGGGGTAAACAGGGGAAAATAAGTAAAGCAAGTTAGTAAAAGTACAGAAATTTGGGATTTGGTGTATATACTAGAAGCGAAGGTCTCAGGTTTTTTAATTAGTATTTTCCATCTCCCCACCACCCCCACTCCCTTATTAAAAGAGTTGATAAAATTAAATTTAAATTTGCACTTGAAATTTGGTACATTTATCTATTATAACTATATCTAAGAAACTGGATTATATTTTGATATGATTGCGTTGAAGGAATGGGGGTAAGTAGAGGTAAATAGGGAAAAATAAATAAAGCAAGCTGGTAAGAGTACTGCAACTTGAAATTCGGTGTATGTCCTAGAAGCTAAGGCCTCAGATTTTTTAATAATATTTTTCAACCCTTCCACTACCCTTACTACATTATTAGAGGGGTTGATAAAATAAAATTGAGATATTCACTTGTAATTTGGTAGACGTATGTCTTATAACGACATCTGGAACTAGATTATATTTTGGGATGATTCCGTAGAAGGGTTGGGGTTAACAGGAGGACTAGGGGAAAATGAGTAAATCAAGCTGGTAAGAGTACAGAAATTTGGGATTCGGTGTATATACTAGAAACCAAGGCCTCAGATTTCTTTCTAATATTTTTCAGACTCCACCACCTCCGCTTCATTATTAATAGGATTGATAACATCAAATTGAGATATTCACTTGAAAGTTAGTACACGTATGTATTGTAGTGACATCTGATTGAGATGACTGCATTGAAGGGGTGGGAGGTGGTAGGTTGTGAATAGTAGAAAATATAAGTAGGGTAAACTAGAAACTTCATTTTTAACGTATATGATAGAAACCAACTCCTCAAACTTTTCTATGACATCTGCCCTAAATATTAAAATTCTATGACAAATAATTTCCACATACTAGAGTGCAAATATAGTCAAGATGTTTCCTTTAAAGTGACGGATGAAGAATCTGGATGTGGAAGTAGTGATTCCTTAGGCAGCGGTTTTAATGTATAAATTATAATATCGACTCAATAAAAAACTGTCAAATATCACAATTTGCTGATGATGCTTTAATGATCAATAAACTGTTTACCATTTAATGTCCAAAATGTAAAATTATTGCCTATACTTGTAATGAACGAGTCATGCAATGTCTAACGAATAATATACATTTAGCGAGGGTCGAGGAAAGCATTCACTTGGATGTTTCATTCAATATAAAATTATCATTTAATAATCATATCATGTCTATGACCCATCAGGCCTATAGGAATCTTGGCATTGTATTATGTAATTCAAAATTACACAACTTCCATACGCTCAAGATTTCAGTATTATTCTGTAATGTGGGCCCCTTTCTATACTAAATATATTTAAAATCTAGAGGATAAAAATAAATATATCTAAAATTTTGAATACATTTTCACTGGTATATATACTTAGTAGTTAACACCCGTGAAAACCTAAGAAACAACTTAGTAGTAATTATAAATATCTTCAAAACTTATCCAAATGTAACTTAAGGTGGTCATTTCCTAGAAAGAGACATCTTATAGGGAAATATTTATTATTTTAGGCTACAACTTTTTTTCTTAGTATGTATATTTAAAAAACTATAAAACTACCTACGTAGAACCATAGCAAGACTGTTACTATGAATTTTCACTCAATAATTCTAGTCGTTTCCAAAATAGTTAGATTTGAAACTACAAAATAGGAAGATTTGCATAATCTTTAAATTCAAATATAACTATTTTGCAAACCACTGAAATTATCGAGTGAAAATTCTTAGTACTTAATAGTCTTGTTATGGTTCTACTTAGGTAGTGTTATAGTTTTTTTAAATATACGTACTAAGAAAAGAAGGATATGGCCAAATATAATAAATATTTCCCTATCGGATGTGTTTTTCTAGGAAATGGCCAACTTAATGACTTTAGTGTAATTTTAGTATTATTTATCTGCACAAAATAATTGATATTTTAGTAGCTTATGAATCAACCACGTTAGACAAAATTTGCATTGGTGTTCCTAATATTAAAACTAGGTCATATATAACATCTTCTCTTTTTTAACTGTAACAATTTTCAGCAATTTTACTGTTTTGTTGTAGTTATGGTCATAGTTGTAGTTTAACTTAGTTATATTCCAGATCTTGTGCGTAAGTGGTATATGTACAATTATTATATTAATTTGGAGTAGGTACCACTCGCACATATTTAAACAAATATATGTAATTATTTCCTGTAGATATATTTAAATAAATAAATGGTTGAATAAATAATATCATTTAGGTCTAGTTTATTGTTTGGTTAGTCACTGCCTTAATAATATTACACCAGTTTTTTGTTTTATCGTAAATTCTGTGAATTTCCCCAACTGCACATTGAGCTACCGTTGGCGGAAGGGGGCTTCACAATTAGCTTTAAAAATGTAAAAGGCGACTTGAGCATGGCTCTTCATGGGTCATCAACACCGTCTAGCCTTTGCAAACTTCTTTTACTGCTACCTGTAGCATTTAGTATGCACATGTGGTAAATATGCGTTCAAGGTTGGAATAGTAGATACTACATTGCGTAGATTCTCGTTTCTCATCGTAAAAATACACCAGTCTTCTTGATCCAGTTTTATTTGTCGTAATTTATGAGTTAATAAAACCATGAGAGTGTTTACAAGTCTAGAGTGTAAAGCAAATAAAGAAATAATGATGCTATTTCAGTCGATTTAGGCCGACATTCGGTGTTTATTCTTACACAACAAAACGAAAATGATACTTTTGCAATCTTACTACGCCAAATAAATCTGATTAGATCGGGAATAATTTAAATCGGATCCTTAATCACTTTAGCGAATATGGAAGATATTTAAAGCTACACTATTAATTTAGTCGAGTTTCAAGTAATTTTCACAAACATCAAAGCACTTTATCATAACACTCGAACACTATAATATTCGATGCACGCTTTCGCCAATTACGTCGACATCATCAGGAAATGATTTAAAAAGCTCTCTGTTTCAACGTAGACGCAACATTTGGTATTTGCAGTTGTTATTCTTTTACTGTGATATCTCGAAAACCAAGGCACGTATCGAAGTCAGAATTGCGCGAAAGGATTTCTTGCATCTTTTTACGTACCCCTGAATTTCTTCAGATTTTTGCTAACTTTCGTTTGGCACAAATGGCCCTCGAAGCTATGCCGTACCGCTCGAGAAGCGAAATCCTCGTACTTTGGTGGCCAATATCTCACTTAAAAAGTGCCGACAGAATATCGTTCCCCACATCATGGGATTGGAAATTTAATTTGCAATCGATTTAATACAAAAAAGAGGGGGTCATTTTTGTCTAAAAAAAGTTACAATGATTTATGTGAGATGTCGAAATCACTTAAATTACGGGATTTTTGAGGTTATGGCAATATCCTGATGTGATGGGGTTAAACGGACCTCGGATTCTGATTCAGCGACCCCAAAAACATACAGTGAGCACGGTCAGAACCCCAGGCCAGAAAACATTTTTTTGTGTGTGGCTTTTTTATTTTCAGACTTTTTGAAGAAGTCTTATATCGCTACTGAAACTTGAATTTTTTATTGCTTTTTTTTATGGCAAATGTATTTTGTAAGTTAATTTTGTTTAGAATCTGTAACACGTCCTTTACCAAAATAAACTTAAATAATATTAATTTAAGTAAAGAATTTGGTAAACTTTAGTAAAAATAGTATTTTCAAAAATTTTTCACGACTAACAATAAGTACTGATTTTGCTTCTCATCAAAAGTGCGCAGTTTGTAACATTCTTCTACTAGGGCTACCCATCATTGTCATTTATAACTCACGTATTTCGAACTACACCCATAATTTTTAGTAACTTAGCAGCTTCCTTTAAAATATCACTAGAAACGCCTGCAATTAGAAAAACCTGCCTCGATTAAATACAAAGTTCTCGAGTCGATTTTTGTCCACCATTCTACAAACAACATGCAATTTTGCAGTCTCTATCATTTTACGTTCTATATCAAAAGTGACATCCATCGAAAAAACTAAAGTTACTACCATAGATTCACAAGAAGCTATTTCATTGTTATTTGGAAGAGTTTTTAGGTTTTTCGTTATATTTTCTGCGCTTCTTAAGGAGATGCAAATTATTTCTCAGAATACGTGGCCAACTTAAAATCAGAAGCTCACATAAATTGTGGAAGTAAAAATACAGGGTTCAAAAATGATTTCCTTTTTCTTGTTGGTGAGTTTGAACCTGTCCCGAAACAAATATACTTTTACTGAATTTAGTGCTTTCACCATCCGTCTAGCGTATCAAAGCTTAGATAGATAGATATATAGATCTTTTATTGGTCATATAAACACAAATTATGCTTTGACACGTCAAATAAAAATAAAAATATAGCAAGAAACCAACAAAATAGTGGTTGTCTTAGATAAAAAATTATACAATAAAATAAAATAAATAAATAACACATAGAGTAAATAACAATAACAATATAGCACATAGAATAACGAACAAATAATCATGATCATACAAGAGTAAGTTTATAATATTAAACGGGAAAAATCAGTCAACAGGAATTCGTCAAAATCATAAAATGCATTATCAAGGAGGAATCGTTTAATCATGTATTTGAAGTGAGTACAATCAAGTGATTGTACAGCATTCGGTAATACATTGAAAAATTTTACTGCATAATAGTATGTCCCGCTTCTGGTTTTTGAAAGTCGCAAAAAATCCAAATATATATTACCCCTATTACGAGTTGAGTACGTATGGACACTTTCACATGTTATATAATTGTTTAACTTATTTTTAACATGGACAAGGCACTGTAGAATATAAGCACAGGGCAAGGTAAGTATCTTAAGTCTTTTAAAATCATCCCTATATGATAACCCAGCAACGACTCTGACAGCCTTTCTTTGCAATGAAAAAACTGTCGAGGTATGTGCCGCTTAGCTGGTACTTGAATAATATTTATAGACAGATGAAGCACGGTGGAAAACCCGTGGCTGTATGTCTTTCTGATGAGCTCCAGAATATGGGCGAAAAACGTTTCAAAGGCTAAGCATTTCCAAGAAACAGAATGATAGATTTCATGAAAATGTAATCCATTAGAATGAAAAATGTTTAAGACAAGGTAGAAAAATAAATTTATTTTAGGCCATTGTTCTCATTTTTAACTGAATCTTCAAGATGGTAGGGGGTTATGTAGATACTAGTTTAATCTGCATGGCCGTAGGGGACTGTGTGGATGCTAGTGTTAGAATGAAAATTGTCAAATAAGAAATTGGACAAATTCATTTTAGGATTTTAATTTGCTAGTATAACCAGAAGTCAGGTTATCGAAAGAATGCAAAGATTTCATTAATATTTTTACACATAGTTTTTCTTTTAGTTATAGATAGTTATTTTTTCTGCTGTTTGCAAAATCCTATAAAGAATATGTTTCAATACGATTATTTTCATGTTTCTTTTATTGTAAATATATAGCGTATACGTGTTGTTGGCAATTCTAGTTTTATTTATTTGCAAACTTGTGGAGAGTCGAGTCATAAAGGTTAGATCAACGTGGCGAACCCGCAGGCCTGACAAAAGGGGTAAGTTTTAGAATTGCAACATATCGGAGTGTATCCAAAATGTCTCCCAGAATTGTTCGTGTATAAACGAGATTAATTCATCTAGATGATTACAGGGAAGTAGCGACTTTTAGTAACACTCCAAATTCAACAAAACTTTACATGCGTACGATTTTCGTCAACAGAAACTAACTAGCAAGATGTCCATACAAAATATCAAAAGTTTGATTTTATAGAGCACCCTGAACTAGAAACAAGGTATTAATTAGAAAGTTACCTGTACATATCTTCGCTATAAATGGATGTACCTTAATTCAATGCCCAATTCAATTCAATTAATGTGAGTGCGCATATTAAGACCCTTTGCGGTAAATCCAAAGAAATATCAACTCCCAACATAAGTTTTGTGACCTCTGCATTACAAAATATAGAGTACCTTAAAGTCCTACGCTAATAAACTAACTAAGCACATATTACATTTACATACATAAGTATATCTTTGACTAAATTTTAATCCACAAACACGGCTGAACAACGAAATGGAAACGTGGGTAGTAAAAAATATGTAAGAGGGTTATATTTGAAAAGAAATATTTTAATCGATATTTATGGCGCTATTTGGGGTAAGAATGACTGCCTCGCTTCCTGTATCATATACACTTTTTAATGTAAGGCTTTTCTACTTCATTTTTTGTGTTTGTGTAATACTTGAGATCTATCTTCAACAGCCCCCATTTTATCCTGAATAATGTTCTCCCGGTTGCCAGAATGGCATTTTCATAAAGTTTATTGGCTTTCATTTGTGCTTAGTAAATTCCACTGTTAAATGACAGTGAATAAAATCCACAATTTGTGTTTGCAGGCTACTACAGTGAGACGAAATATTCCCTAATCTGTAGAAAACTTTCATCTAGTTATTAGAAGCGTTCATCTATAGTTTTATTAGATACAAATAAGGTTTTCTGGTTTCACAAAGCTCCACAAATTTTCAAAATTAACTTTAACTAAGCGAAATATTCATATTATTTATATTATGTTGCATATTCTTTTCATTCGTTTGCTTCTTATTCCATGAACGCTTAAGCTTTTAATAGTCCGAAAAATCAGATTAATTTAGAAAAAAAAGAAGCAATATTTTGGTAAAGGTGCTTAAATGCCTTCGAATTTAAATAATTTGAGCAGCTCCTAGTTTACTTAATGTTTATAATCTATAACTGTTTATTTGTGGTATAGTAATATTTTTTTGCTTGTTTCTCATATAACATTATTAATGCTTCGCTGATAAGGAGCAATAACTCCGAAACACGTGTAGGTGCAATCTGGTTTCTTATTGGGGGATGTAGCGATATTCTTGTGTTCGTATCATTGCCATCTGAAACATATTTTCCATTATTCTTTTTATTTAGGAGGTATATTTTCCAGTGAAACTATATCCTATCTCTTCGTTAGCAGTAGAAATTGTCAAAACATTCGATTCAACTGCCCCATATTTTCACTAACAATTACATCAATTAACTCGTATTGCTAGTAATCAGAGTAAGAATGTTAATTTAATTAATTTCAGAATATTATTGCCCCAGTTGGTAATGTAAGTTACTGTAGTGTGTTTCTTAGCCTTTTCTATGAAAATTTACCACGTCTAGAGAACGTAGACATGTAAATTTTAGTTAACTCAGCGAGTTTAATAGGGAGCGGATAGTCCGGATTGCGAGAATCAGGAATTTCATTCAGTGAAATTGCCAATAGTGTGAATAAGAACCAAAGCACTGTATTAAATTGTTCTCGAATGTGGTTTCAACAAGGTCGAGCACGAGGAGTTGAAGTACAGGCCGCCAGCGAAGAACAAAGGAACGTTAGAATCGTCTCAGAACCTCAAATTATCCTAAAGAAGATTCTTAAATCTTTACAATCAGTGGCCACTCAATGGTTTACAAAGGAAAACCAATCACAATGAGAACTGTACGTCGAATATAATTTTTTAGACGTTTTTTATCGCCCCCATTTAGTGCTATATCTTACAGTTGATATCAGACACTAACACTGTACACGGGTGAGGATTGGACTGTGGTCGTCTTTAATGACGAGTCCAACATTTGTTTGGGTACGCATGACGATAGTTGGGCATGGGTAAGAAGACCTCAGGAGAATTACATCAACTTGAGTCTACTATAGAAAGACACCATAATTGAACTGTGGTGGTTATGGTCGTGAAGCATCCGTAATATTTGTTAGGACTATAGTAGTGACAAGTGATATTGTGAAGAGGCCGGCGAGGTAAGGAGGATCGTCTAAAGGCATGTTGGTCAAACAGCTAAAGTAGAAAAACTGAACCAGCAGGATTACCGCTGCTCTCCTCGTTCCTTCATTCTATTATATCTATTTCTTCAACTATAGCATAACACGTCGTTGTTATATCCAGGAAATTGTGAAACGTCATCTTCTGCCAATTGGGCCGCTACCCAATTCTATTTTCCAAGGTAATAACAGCCCGTTCACATATGGGTCAAGGATAACTTTGAAGGATCTTGAGAAATTCCAATTTAATCTCACCATAGCGAAAAAGATTTCTAGACCTTTGGCTTATTCAGTATGTATGGAATGAGATATCTGAAGACCACATCAGTCATCTCCCTAGGTCAATCTCCAGTTGACTGAATGAATATTTAATGCGTCGAAAAGAATCAACAAATTATTGACTGACACTTATTAACGCATCCAACGTTTTCATTTCAAATGTTAGTCATTACATCTCTATGTAAGTAATTCATACTGGATGTTCTATTTTTTGTCACTCAATATATTTTCTGAGTGAATAAATCTTGTTTTTTTGTCAGATTATCACAATTTCTAAAATGAAAGAAAATTTGAATCAACTACCCATACTAAGTACGATGTAAGATTTTGAAGGGAAAAAGTAACAATGAGCACACGGTTTAAGCTAAAAGGCTTACCAAAACGATTTATTAGAATGTTAATAAGTTGGTAAACTGCAGCTGGAAGGAGAGAGGAATCACAAGAAAGTAAAAAGGCTCAATAGTTTCAGATACCAATAATATTTTCCAAAACAGTAATAGTAATAGGTTTCTTTAACTATAGAGATGCATTTTTGACGATATTTAACAATGATCTGTAGTGCACGAAAACAAACTTGCAAGGCTATAATCCACATCGAGGATGCTTGTTAAAGCCTGGAAACGTTGTACTAAACAGCTTAAGTCCACAATTGAATAAAATATGATTTACATTACCAATATCTCCGCATTTACAGAGGTCTCTATTATTTCAATTTTATGGCAAGGAAATCAGCCGTGGTTAAATTGCCAGATGGGTTATAGTACTGTAGAAATGGGCAAAGATCCATTGTGCAATTCGAGATCAGATATAAACAGATTTAGTAATTAAATATAAATGCGATGAAGGGGTCTTTTAAAAAAAAGTATTGCACTCTTGGTTAATCTGTGAACTCTTTCAATATTTGAAAGAAATCTGTTAATTTCATAGTATATTCGTTTACATTTCAATACATTTTAAATTATTAATGTAATTAAAATAGCAAAAATTATAACACGTTTTATAAAATAACATAAAATGAGTAATGAAAATTATTGTCCAGAATTGTATAGAATTATAGAATTAAGCCACTTTATATCCATTCATAGTATACTAAGGCCAACTAAACATTGTTTTATAAAAAGGAAAAATACCGATTCAGCTTTATTAGATTTTCTCAGCAATCTATACAAATGCGTCAATTCAAATCACACATAAATGACCTTTTTCGTTGATTTAAGCACAGTTTATGACTTAGAGTGTCATGATTTGCTCAGGGAAAACCTTACGGTGTACGCTTTTAAGGGTAATAGAAACGGATGATTATCCTCATATTAATGCGATCGAAATCAAATAGTGGAAGTATGGGACCAGATTTGACAAATTAAATATTAAAATAGGTGTACCACAGGGGTCCATATTGGGCCAGATATTATTTTTAATATTTGTGAATGATTTACCAGAAATGTTCTTTCATAATAATTTAACAATGTTTGCTCATGAGAGCATACCACTCTTAGTGAAGTCAAACTAAAAGTATTGTGAGAATCATGCTACCTGTAATGTGCGGCAAATTAGTTGTTTAAAATGATATACGTTTTCTATACTATACGTTTTTTTGTAAATGTTGAAATAATTACCAATATGTTTTGCTAGTAATATAATTGTTTCCTGTTTCTAAAACTAGAATGTGTAGTAAATTTTCTTACTATAGAAATTGTTTTACCGAAACTTTTAAGCATTACAAGTGTAGTTAAAAGCTTTGGACTGAATTTAACTCGCGGAAGGCTTTTGTTTATACAAAAGTATGTTCAAAATTGTGTTTTTCTTCTGTTTTTCTTAAATATCTCTGGATATATAACTCGTATCACTATGGAAAAAAATAATTGTTCGTAATGAAACTGAGAAAAAAAATTTATTTGTCAGAACTTTTCAGTTAACCTGTCAAGTTGCAAAACATAAACACATTTAAGAGAAGCTATTTCTAAACAATTGATGATAACTTGTACAACAATGCACACATATACCGGAACATTATAAGAATGTGCCCCTTGTAGAGCTAAACCATAAAGCTAAATTATTACAAGTTAAACTGTTTATAATAATGCTTGAAAATTGTAAGTTCGAAAATGGAAGTGTTTAAGTGCATCGAGTTGTAGTACAAAAATTTTGCCACAACTGCACTGGTTTCACAAAGAAAAATGTACAAAATATGTATCTTATGATTAATAGTTTTATGACAGCAACTAAATTGTATTTAAATGCGCCTCAAAGTGCGTTCATCAATTCAAATCTAGAAACTGCACAAAACATATATCTTAAGTGAGAGGATAGATCAATTGAAAATGTAGATGTAACAAAATTTTTAAGTTGTGATAATCATATTGAGAATTTGTCGAAAACGTTATGCTCGATATCTTCTGCCTTTTACAGTTTACATAATATTACAAATAAAATCTGAAGAGATGCTGTGATTTTATTATATCAAATTTATGTCAAGGATCAGGCATGGAACACTTTTTTTGGGGGTCGGACGGTCCAGTTTTTCTTTGGCGGGCCCTTTTCCTCGTTAATTCAAAATTGAGTTATAATTCTGACTATTCAGTAAAGTTACACAACCACGACGCTGCCTGATGTGGTTGTCTGGTCGCATTCGGATCGCGATCCGGGGAGGCAATGTTTGTATTTTATTAATTTAAATAAATATGTTATGATGATGATGGTAAAGTTACACGAAAAAAATTTGCAAATGTGATGCATGCCTTTTTGTATTAAGGTTTAAGGAAAACAATGCATCAAAGGAAGTTGTAATCAGTACTGCTGTGGCAACCATCGGCTGGTGAAGGGATCATTTCTAAGTTTATTGCATCCTCTTATGGATATTATGTAAACCTATGTTAAAATGGAAAGAACATCATTCTTATCCGATTCAGTGGCTCAGTGCTTCATTGTTATGTTTGGAACCATGACATTTAGTGCTGTTTTTGATATTTTGCAGAGATGGTAGCAGTGGACTAAATCGTAACTGAGTAAGACAATAAGGATAATCGCTGTTATCTCTCCCGAGTTCGAGTCTTAGCTCTGGCGGATGGTTGTTGCGTAGTTGTTTATTGCGAGCGTGTCTTGATTGAGTGGTAGAATAGCTATGGCTAAACTAGACCAGGACGTTAATATAAACGTTAATAAATAATATGGTGGAATGGACCAAGACATTAATATACAAAAAATGTAAAAAATTAATAGAAACAAACATATAGAGAGGGTATACAGTCCAAATCACGAATGTTGTCGTTCACGTTATCAATTTATGTACTTATCAAAGACGTGACATTTCTCTATCAGCTTAAACACTACCGCATTACCATGAAAATAACAGAAAGCCACGTCTGGTGGGGCTAGGACAGTAGTTCCAAGCGTAATGATGCGTTCTAGAGATGAATGATACAGCCGGTAAATAGTTTGAGACAATAATGTCAAAATGCCCAGCAAAAGACTGAATGCAGTAGCCAGAGACATGGTGGTGAAATTAGGAGGTCCCCCTGTACCTTTGCAAGCATTCCATGAAAATTTAATGCGGAAGATGTGCACAAAGTGTATTTTCTTTTAGCGTACTTCTAATGTATTGGGTATTTGTATGCGGAAGGTCCAACGGATTTGTAAGGAAATTCGTGAGGAGCCGGGCACCCCAAATACTACTGTCGCAAAATAAAATTTAGGACTTGGTGGAAGCAAGGAAGATGGATGTGAGGGATACAATTTATAATATGTTCTCCGATAGTACGTCTGTGGCGTAGTGGATTTTGTAGTTTTTGTAGTTAGTCTATCCGACCGCTGAAGTAGTGTTATCGCTTGGCGAGAATATTATATTATATAATTAAAATTGTTATTTTACAGAAAACTCTTTCAAATGGTACGCCCACGCGTGCCATTTTGTGTGACATTGAGTCGATTTGATTAGAAAATTAAAATATGAACGACAACATTCGTGATTTGAACTGTATATACCTTGACTCCATTCTTGACCCATCTCCACGTTTTTTGTCTTCATGACACTCAATATCTGACTCAATTTTTGATTAGGCACTTATTATGTTGTATATGAATACAAAACGAAGAGCGAGGTTCTTACACAAAATAAATAGTTTTTCTTTTTTCATTTTGGGAGATAGTAATGTTTGAAGTGAACTGTGTATTTTAATTAATTATTACTCTATTTACCGCTGGTCCTAGCGGTACACGCCTGCAATACACATTCGCTCGTCACATTGATGCGATTGTATTGCACTGCATTCCCAAGGGTTCCTTTCTCCATGATTATAGAACATCCTTGAGGCTCGAATCTACTTGCTACATTTTAAACGTGTGTTCTATTCACCAGATTGCGGTATTGCTGAAATATCTCTGGATTAACTAAATTAATTAAAATTAAAATACGCCATATTCTGCAACTCGTACAGACAAAGGACTTTACCATAGTCGTTAGTTCATTAAATATTTATAAGTGGCAATTTCTCAAATAATTTTAGAAGATACCAGATGGCGTTACCAAATTGAGAGAAACTTAAATGCAAATACATTTCGAACTCCGTTTTTTGGCTGAAATCGGTTCAGGAGGCACCGATTATGAAAATTCATGAGACAAAATGGTAACCTGCTTAATATAGTTTAAAACAATTTGGTTTATAACAAAGAGAAATATTACATTTTTCAATTAAACGAATTTTTTAAATATTTTTTGGTCGATTTCCAACACGAAATGTTCTCTTTATTGGATTTTGCAAACATCAGAAAAAACTATCTGTGAGAACTAAAATAAAAACTATTCATTTGAATGAAATATTTTCCAAAAGACGAGGTATGTAAATGAATTCATTTTAGGCCTTTGTTCTCATTTTAACTGAACCTTCACAGCCGTAGGGAGTTCTGTGGATACTGGTTTACTCTGCATAGCCGTAGGGGACTTTGTGGAATCTAGAGTTAGAATGAGAATTGTCCAATAAGAAAGACAAATTCATTTTAGGATTTTAATGGCTAGCATTACCAGAATTCAGGATATCGAAAGAATGCAATGATTGCAAATCAATAATTTTACAAACAGTTTTTATTTTAGTTCTCACACATAGTTTTTTCTGCCGTTTGCAAAATCCAATAAGGAATATATTTCATTACAAGTATAAGCAAACAAAAAATAATTCACTTTTAAACGAAATGTTCTATAACTTTTTCGTAAAGTTGATATTTTCAATGTTATTAATTTATAATAATTGAAAAATCGTCTATTGCTTCTCTAAAAGTATAATAAAGTATAAAAAAGATGTTTCTTACAATACAGTATTTTTGTAAATATCTTTAGACCTTGCATATGAACTTCCAAAAAAAATAATTCACGATTTTTAATTCCATGTACAGTGTGTCCCACTTTTCATTAAGCCACCTCATATCTCGTTCATTCGATACCCGAATAATTCGAAATTTTGGTGGTGAATATATAACAATAGTCAACTTTTTTTTAAATGGAGTGCCATACTTTCTTGACAATTGTTGTAGACATTCTTTTCTGCATTCACCTGTGCAAAAAAGTATATACTTCCATAAGAAAAATTTCGAGAAAATTAATAATATATCATAAAACTTCATTCAAAGGTTTTGTTTCGGAATCAACATAGTTAGCCATGGAAACAATTGAATTTTGAGATTGTTAGTGACGTCAAATTGAGAATACTGTTATTTGTGATTACGTTATTGGTTTTTATTTTATGCTATACTTATAAATAGATTTACACTAATGAAGAAAACTTGGACTTTACATTCATTTATGGACACACAAGTAAATAATAATTACCAATAAAAAAATTCACAGATTTCGCAATCCTTGCAACCATCGGGACATTGGAAATGATAACACCATACATAAAACATAAACTTATTCCGGACTCGGCTCCGCATCGTCCAGAAACAGCTACGATCAAACCTGAATTTGTGAAAAAATTCATTAATCGTTACAAAATAAAAACAAAAATTCGGCGTGCCCAGGAGTTGACAAACAGCGCTATAGCACGGAAAATACAGTTGAACAGACAAGACGGTACGTAGAGAGCCAATTTTGTAGCATAAAGCCGGCATTGTTGGACCGAGAGTTAACGACACATTACGAACATAACGATTTTAATGATTTCAAGTTAATTTTGCGTTCTTCTGCGACGCTAATAGTACCTGCGGCGCTAATAATTATTAACAATTAGATATCAGAATAAAAACCTACTAAAATAACCTAAAGAAATCACAAGAATGAATTTATTTTAAGCAGAATAAAAACCTACAAACCTAACCCAAAGAAATCACAGAAAAAAATTTGTGAAAAAATATATTAATCGTCACAAAATTAAAGAAAACAAATTTAGCAGGCATAGGAGTTTGAACTCGGGACATTTCGCATCGTAAGCGAAAACATTACCTATGCGCCAACTGTACGGCCGATGATGAACACTAGGGCAAAGAATAAATAGTGAGACAGATGATATCACGCTTCTTTATACGTCCGCCGCAGCAGCACTAATGCGTTCCGGATCGAAGCTACAAGATTTGCTCTCTCCGTACCGCCTCTTGTTGAACAGGCGGCACAATATCGATCGGCGCTGACTGACATTGCTTCTCACATAGTAACAGGCTCTCGCTCAGTATTACATCTGACCTTGATACATTCATATCGAAGGCCTTGGAAAGAAACTCGTAACTTTTGTCCTATACGCGAGCATTAACATTTCCAATGTTAAAATGTGGAACACATTGTTTTTATTTGAGAATTCGTTTTAGGGATAAAAATTATATTTAGTTGAAAAAATTGTTTTTTTAATGGCCCCTGTCTCAAACACCTGTGAACAACACACTACGATGCACTCCTGTATAAAAAATGTATGTTATTAAAAAGCGAATAATTTTTAAAGCTCACTGTATAATACCCGTTATTAGACAATAGAAAACCTTCTAGTGCAATATAAGGTAGATACTAGTAGATATTAGGCGTCAAATTTTCCAACAACTTTTTTGTTGTCATGAAATCAGTAACATATTAAAACCTCCTCCTCATTGTCATCATCGGTGGCGCTACAATCTCGGGCTGGGTCTTGGCTTCTTCAAGGATACTCCGTCATCCGTCTCTATCTTGGGCTCATTATTTACAATTGATCACTCATGTTCCTCAAGTCCTTTTCTACCCCCATCTATCCATCGCCGTTTTGGTCTGCTTCTTCCTCAATTTTCATTGGGCTTTGCTCTTAGTATTCGTCTTGTAGGCCCTGCGTTTCTTGCTATAACCATATTGTGTGTTTTTTTTTTTTTCGTTTATTTCCAAACTCATTGTTTGTGCCGCTTTTTCTAGTTCATTAAAACTCTCTATATTAGCCCCTTGTGTTCTACTTATAATGTCGATGTCGTCTGCGTATACCAAAACTTGGACCGTTTCGTGAATATTGACCCAGAAGTTTCGATTTTTGAGTCTCGTACTACTTTTTTAAGTGGTATGTTGAAGAGATTAAAACCTCCCATTGGGTATAAAACATAATTGTGAAATTTTTTGTAAAATTTATTCAATGGTTTATCATACTCTTCGGAAATACAGAACGAAGAGTATACAGTATTTGATCGGCACATTTTAAAACCGGTAATATCGCTCGTAGAGAAAAAAAATGACTATCACTGTGTTGGTGACCAAATTTTGAACAACAAAACGTCCGTCCCCCGTCTGTCCGTCCATTCGTTACGTTTCTTGTAAGCACGATATCTTAAAAATGAGAAGTCCATTGTACTGAAATTAGGACAGTGAGTTAGTGTTAGAAGAGCCCTATCGCGTTTGAAACAAAATCAATAGTACAGGCAATGAAGGCAACATTTTGTAAAAACCTCGCAAAAACTAATAAAAGGATCATCTCCGGGATTTCAATAGGTAATAACCTGTAGAATGAAATGATGGCAATCTTTGCACTTCCAAGTTCCGGAAAAATTTAAAAAAAATTGGAAAAACTGTTTAATTTTTTTTTTTGCTCTAGCGACCGAAATAATGAAAATGGAGAAAAAAGTTTTCAACAAAAGTTGCAGCTCGTCTCTTTCTCTACAAAAAAGACCTTTACAAATGTTTGTATTACTTAAACTGTTTAGGAGCTAAATCCAGTTTTCCACTTTGTAACGTTCGGTATGCTCGATAGCATCCTTCGTTACACTGTTAACATTTATTAGAAAAGTTATAAGTTATCGGAAATATTATTCCCACAAACCTTAGTACAAATAGAGTGCACTTACTTCTTATACCATGATGAACGTACGTCATCTGTCAGAGTTAACGCTAGCGAATACTAGATAGCGCTCGAGGAATGATATTTCAACTAAATAACGCCGGGTAAAACTCTTTCTCGTTGAACCATTGAACTAATAAGATGTATTTATAATTTCGTTTGACCTGTAAAGGGGATAATAGAATTTGAAAAACCTCGTGATGATCACGTCAGGTAAGGTTTTAATTATTATACCGGCAAATACCGTCTAACATTTGAAATATTGTTTTAGGTTTTTCTTATAATTTTCTCATAAACGATTGATTTTTTTTATAAATGTTTTTGATAAGTATTTTCTTATAAAGAATTACTTCTTAATCAAATTTAGTTACGTCTAATGCTGTTAACGTCGAAGTATTTCCACGCTACATTATTTGCTTTGAGCAAGATTATTTACATTCAAGTTTTAAGACTTACTACGTTTTCTACTAAGCCAGTAATATTCATTTGAAGTCAACCTTTCTATACTACATTTTGAATTGGAATATACGAAAACATTCTGGGCGAAGAGATTTTCTTCATTTTGTCTTGGCGACAAATATACGAACGTTTCTACGATTTTATAACCTCAAGTTGGGATTAAGGCCGCCACATGTGAAAGCATAATCCACAATCATCGGAGAGCAGGACCGTATCTAGGAATTTCCTGGATCAGGATAACAAAATGAAAGATAAGTACTTTTCATTGTTACCAATAGAAGGGATTATTTTCACATGATCGTTGAGTCATAAGAGTTAAAAGTGTCTAAATTTAAAATATTAGATTCAAGCTAAATCTATTATATTTTTGGTTAGATTACATTTTAAATCCGTTGTTATAATTAAATCCATTGTTGTATATTAAGTAATTCGTAGTTGTTTGTATCTTGAATTCGTTGTCGCAAATACTTCGCCGTAGTATTGTTTCGTAGTTGCTTTTGTCGTGCTTCCTCATGATTAATATCTTATTGTAGTACTATAATGCACTTTTGTTAGTGATATCGTAAGTCGTGGTTCAATTTTTGTTGTAAGGAGAGTGTCTAATGTTTATAAATTTTGAGATAAATTTACGAGACTTATCTTTTGTAATATAGTTATTTTGTCTCTCGTAAGAGATCTCAAGTTTATTTAATTTTGTTGTAATATATGATTTTATTATTGAGGTAAAAGTTACGAGACGTATCTCTTGTAGTATATTTTGGTTCTCGTAAGCACCTCAAGTTTATTTTGCGGTTGAGCAAATTTGTAATATAGTGTAACTTGTAATATAGTATTTTATCGTCTTGTAATATATACTTTTGTTTAATAACTGAGACAATTTACGAGTCATCTCTTTGTAATATATTTAATTTGGCTCTCGTAAAAGTCTCAAGCTTATCTTGAACTTCGGTTATTGTAATATAGTATTTTGTATATATTTCTGTGTGATATTTTGCTATACAGTATCGCTGATGCTGTGATAGCTCGTTCATTTTTTTGTAATATAATATTTTTGTAATATAGTACTATTGTATATATGTAACTTTTGTCTTTTGTTTATCTTTATCTTTAATTTTCTTTGATTACCCTAAGTAATCAATGGCGCCCAAGCCTTGAACTCCATGCCCTTTTGCTCTCCGTATCTTTAGTGTGCTAGCCAGGTTACACCAGTGACGCTAACCACGTCGCTCGTAGGGTGGCCCACACTTGAACAACTTGGGCAAACTAAAACCTTTCAAATCAACGCCACAACTTATAGGTTTGAGCTGCTCCGAGATGCGCGGAAAATGTGAATTCTCCGGGAGTTTCGTACGATTGGGCACATCGATCGATAATTCTTAGTATTCAGCGCTGCTAAAAAAAAAATGAAAATGATATAAAATGTAGAGAAAAATCTCAGCTTAATGTGAAACTACTCACAAAATTCATACAAAATTTTATCATAAAGAAAATAGTGTTAGAAGGTGGCTTAGTAAACTTTATACAGTCGATTTATTCATATCTTTGAGTTTTGCACCTCCACCGTATTTCTCCCGTAACAGTAGGTACTTTTTCACTGCATGGATTCGATTCCACGCACTTTAATCTATATTTCGTGAAAATCTCATTGAAGAATGTTCAGAAACAAATAAGTTGTATAAGAAACAAATGAGTTGTATATGTTTTCCTGTATAATTGTGCATTTTCTGAAAGTGTATAAATAATGTAGACAAATTCAAGAAGTACTACACGCATTTAGAAAACTCTAAAGTCATTCGAAAGAATATGTTTTATTGTACTTATAATCAAAAAATTAAGAGTGTGCAATTATTATTAATTAAGATATAGTGAATTGAACTCCAAAATTTGGAGTAATCGATGAGAAATATACCCTCTACTTTGATCGCAAGGTATATTTTTCCAACAAAAGTAATTACAATAAAATGTTAATTGGATTAATATATCATTATATAAAAATATGTTAGTAAAATGAATTATCATTCTAACGACTCCCGGCAAAGACATGAATAGATCTGTGGATCAACTGTACAAAGTTTACTAAGCCATCTTCTAACACTTTTTCTCTATGATAATTTTTTTTATGAATTTTGTGATTAGTTCCACATTAAAGCTAAGACTTTTCTCTACATTTTATGTTATTTTGATTTTTTAGGGGCTTTGAATAGTAAGAATTATCGATCGATGAGCCTGGTCGTACGAAACTCCCAGAGAATTCTCATTTTTCGCGCTTTTCGAAGCGGCTCAAACCTATAAGTGGAAAACTCGATTTATCTTCTAAACGGCTTAAGTAAGAAAAAAAATTGTAAGGACCCGTTTTGTAGAGAAAGAGACGAGCTACAACTTTTGTTGAAAACGTTTTTCTCTATTTTTATTATTTTGGCGGCTAGAGCAAGAAAACCGAAAATAAAAAAGTTTTTCCTAATTTTTTTGAATTATCTAATTCTCCCGGTTATATTACTTACTTGAATCCCGAAGACGATCCTCTTATTAATTTTTGTTACCCTAAATGGCTAATTGGCCTGTACTACAATGAAAAAGAAAGTTATTAATTATTTAAATTTTAAAAAATATTTTTTTTAATGTTTTCTAATTAAACAAACAATGGCTAAAACTAATATTTGCAAAGAAAACTGCGAAAGGTATCCTACAGAACGTGTAACAATTATATAAAAAGTGCAACAAATCGGCGGAGTATAATGGTTAGCTTGTTTAATATATTACGATAGCGTCAAGTAGTTAGACTCAATTTCTAATTAAATGCAAATTCCCTACAATGTAAGAGTAGTCTAAAATAAAATCTGAGGAAATAAATATATTACTAGCAAAAAATACTTGTAATTATTTCAAACTCTTACTAAAGACTTATTATTATTATACTTATATTTAAAATTAAAAATAACATAATTGTGACAGTTACGACTGTAACGTAATGTGCATATTTCTTTCTTTTAATTCAATGTTGTTCGTGGCATATAGCCAGCAAATTATTTTGTTTAGAAAGATATATGTTTCTTTACTTATTTATGATAAGTCTTTAGTACGAGTTTGAAATAATTACAAGTATTTCTTGCTAGTAATATATTTATTTCCTCAGATTCTAGACTTAATTTCAATAAATTACCCTTGGGAAAATACTATTTAAATGAAGAAATGTAATATTTAATTCAATTTTAGTTACTTTTAACAATAAGCCGAGTTGATAATCTCTACATCTCCAAGATGTTCTTTAGTTTTAATTGAATATTACACCACTTAATTTTAATTGGACATATTTAACAGTGTAATTTCGAAATCTCCGTAATAGAATTTAAACACGACGTTTCCATCCTTCGGAAATCCTGCCTTCCGGAGCCTTTATCGTTTACAGTGTACGTAAAGCTCCTGTTCTATACCTCCCGTCGTGATACAGATATACATCTGACACCTAGCAATGGTCGAGAAAATACTTTTCACGCTTTGTTACATTTTTTTATTATTTTTCATAGCACGACTGGGCTCCGTCGGGTATTTATTGCGACTGTGAGATGAGCTACAAAGAAAAGACTGACTCTTTTACTTTTTGAAGCGCGAAAACTTTCTACAAAAGAAAATAAATACTCCGCATTAACTCTGCTCTGGATGGAACGAGAAAAAAATGTTTGTTCCATTTATTCTGAGTATCAAGAACTGCTGGCTGGGCAGGGAGAATAGAAAGAATAGGTGTCAGACTCACTTCAACTTCATAAATTAAGACAATTTAATTTTCCATGGAAATCTAACATAATACATTATTATTTACGTCGGTGATACATGTTAGTAACAAATATACAGAGTAATAAACAAGATTTTTCATATTAGAGTCACGTTAAAAATGCCTCAATAACATTTTAAACCAAAATTCGTGTATGACGTAATCTATATAATGGGTTGCAAGACGTGGCAAAAAAAACATTAAAGATACCAGCGTTCCGGCTAGTCAGTTAAGCGTCGAGGAGGAACTGGCTTTAGCTTTTCCTAAACATTGATAATTAACTTTGAACCATACTTGATACTTCAATAATTAATTATTTATATCAAATGGAGAAGTGTTGAAAGGAATAATTATTAATTTGATACCAGATGATGACCACTTTTACACTGAAAGTGAAATGCCACAAAAAGCACCTACACATGAAAACCGATGAATAACCATTAAAATTTGAAACAGAAATTCACAGAAAACAATATCTAATAATTGAAACTATTACTGCGTTATTAGATTTTGTAGATAGTTGCGGTGGCTGCCGCCTAACGTGACCATGAATTGTTTAATTATTCACAAACATCAAATCCTATTTCAAAAGTTACAAAGTAGAATAGGAACTGAATCATTTTTTATTCACTGCTGTAAATCTAGCCATGGCTTCCCAATAGTGTCCGTATGGCCCTGCACAATTCTGTTGCCAACAACTGATACTGATATCACTACTTACAGCTAGCCAATTTATGGTTCCTGTTATATCGGCGTAACCATTAGTTCGTTTTTTCAATATGCGAATTTACTGTGGCGTGCACACATCCTTAAAGTCAACTTTTAATCACAGTTTTCGAAAAATAGGATTTTCAGAACTCCTAGTAGGAATTGGAACAAACAATTGCTGAAGAATGTGACACCATAACAATTTCAACAGTTTATTTAAATTGGATTTTTTGTTAATAAAAACGTTAATAGTCTTTTATCTAGTTTACTATTGTTTATCCAAAATAAAGAACACATGAGCACATTACTGTAGTGTGGGACGTAATTTGAAAAACTTTGACATAATAAAGGACATAACCTAAGATTTTTAATTCCATGAACATCTTTGATTAGGATAATTTTCTATATCACGGTACATACATACACATAGACATGTTTTATTCGATATTTGACACACACGTGTGGTAGCGTGTTGTGGAATGAATTTCTGCACACATTTTTTGCCGGTTACACAGGAACTCTCCTCTCCTGTGCTGGTTATAATATACCTCTCTGATTAAATCAAATATGTATAATAAATATTTTCGTCGACGATTTGCATAGCCTTAAATAGTAAATTATTAATTAAATATACCTACATAATGAACACACACCGAGTTCATATCGCATTAAACAGCTAAAAACTATTTCAATTTTTTTTATCGCATTAATGAATCTTGTCATAGATCTTGATTAACATATCACGCTATTCCCTGTGCTCGCGAAGTTACTGAAATAACTACACTATTACTCCTACAGATGTTTTTACATGCCTTCCCCTTTTTGCATAGTTCCATTACTTCAGTTGAATCAATAAATCGGTAGTCCGGAAACTCCTGTATTTTAGTTTTATTAACAATGACTAGTTATTCATATTTAAAAAGTTTGAGGATTCTAAAAAGCTACGTGCGTTATTCTAGATACAAATGTATTTATTTATTTTTACATACGCTATCCAAAAGGTCGAGAAACCTATATGAAAATATCAATATTCAAATTAAATTAAATAAATAAATCGAACTGAAAAATGAAGATTAGTAGAGTATTTATAATAAAGTCGGGTAGTCACATGAAACGTAGAACTATCAGTAACAATATAGATCCTTTACGTAATTTAATATTTAATTAATAAAAGAGAACTACTTTTTGGGCGGAGCCACATGACTGCCGGTCCGGGACATATCGAACAATACGCCGCGCTAGACTAAATTCCTTCTCTTTCACTCGAGCCGTCATTCGAGATGGACGTAATTGAAATTTTGTTGGACCCTAAAGGGGATATTAATATGAAGGAACCTTATAGAAGTATAAGGTAATAGTTAAATAATAATATATCGTTAAATACCATCTAACGTTTAAAAATATTGTTTTAGGTTTTTTTTATATAACATAACAAATTTCCTTTTCACGTCGAAGTGATCTCATTGTTACATTTTTGCTTCATGAAAATTACCTATGTTCATCTTTTCTCAATAATTAGTAATTAAACTCTACAATACTACGTTTCTCTTTATTGCGAAATCTTTCGACACAACTCATATTCAAGACTTTCCACCAAGTAAAACGAAACTTTCTGGACGAAGAAATTTACTTAATTTTGTCTTGGTAACAAAAAATGATATACGAGCATGTTCTTTATGATTTCATAACCTCAAAATGGAATAGGCGACCACGTTAGAATCACTCCAACTGAGAAAATGGAGGTCCTCTGACATCGAACCACCTACACAGCTTTTAAATCTATAATCATCGGAGAACAGGGGCGTATTTAAGAATTTCTCTCATCAGGATTTTTAAAACAAAAGATAAGTACTTTTGATTATTACCTCATATAAAAGGGATTATTTTCACTTATAGTAGTTCTTGCTTCATGAAAGCAATGTACCTATTTTGGTTCATAAAGCCAAGTATCTTAAGTTTTAAATCTTAGGTTCAAGCGTCATTGGTAAGATTTTGTTTTCTTAATTCGTTGTAATATATTTTAATTCACAGTTACCATTATCTTGATTCATTGTTGAAATTTTTCATCGTAGTATTGTATATGCACTTTTGTTTGCTTATATATGGTAATAGTCGTGGTGCATTTTGTATAACGAGTGTATATAGAGTTGATGTGGTAAAACCATGGGGCATTTCATTGTAATATATGTTTTATGAGTATTGAGATACCGTTACGAGACATTTTTTGTAATATAGTTATTTTGTCTCTCGTAAAATTCTCAAGTTTACCTCGAAGTTAGGTAATAGTAAAGCCCCAGGCCTTATTTTGTAATATATCTTGTGTCGCCATTTTAGTAAATCTAATTGTGTAAGTTTTGTGTTGCATTTTAGTATATCTAATGCTGTAAATATTTTGTTTGTTGGATCATTTGCGAGATACCTTTGTAATATATTTCGGTTTAAATCTCGTAAGTGCTCACATTTTGTTATAATATATTATTTTTAGTATTGAGGTAAAGTTGCGAGATGTATCTTTTGTAATATATTTTTTTGTCTCGTAAACACCTCAAATTTATTTTGCTGTTGAGCAACTTGTAATATAGTCTATCTTGTACATATTTCGGGTTGATATTTTGCTATACAGTACAGTGATAGTGTCACTTTTTTTTGTAACATAATATTTTGCAATATAGTACTATTGTAAATATATAACATTTGTCTTTTGTTTATCTTTATCTTTATTTTTCCTTGATCATACTCAGTAATCATAGCGCCCAAGCCTTGAACTCACTGCCGTTCTGCTCTCCTTATCTTTACTGTGCTAGCCAGGTTAAACCAGTGACACTAACCACGTCGCTCGTAGGGTGGCCCACATAAGAACCACTTGGGCAAACATAAATACCTTTTCATTTTCAAAGCCACAATCTATATGTGTCTTATAATACGGTGACCAAATGATTGACGCACATTCCAAATTAGATCTCACGATAGGAAAATACAGTAGTTTGAGACCGGAGGCGTTATTGAAGTAAAAGTATTCCTCATAAGAAATCCCAGAGATTTATAGGATTTTTTGACATGATTAATATGATGGGTAAATGACAGCTTTTCATATCAAACACTACACCTAAATAAGTAAATGCCTCAGATCTAGAGAGACATTCAAGCACATAATCATATTTTATGGTATTCTGTTTAGTTGTTACTGATAGAACATTACATTTTGATGAGGTGAGGAACAATTTGTTTCTTACATAACACACATTAATTTTGCCTATATTGTGTTGCAAAATCAAACAGTCGTCGATGTTTGAAATTCTACAGAATAATTTCAGATCATCAGCATATAGAAGCTAGTTCAGGGCGATATCAGTAACAATGTCGTTAATAAACATAATGAACAAAAGTGGACCTAGATTAGATCCCTGTGGGATGCCTGAGGTAAAACCTCGACAGATCTATGGCCACAGAATAAGACAAATTGGGTGCTATTGTTTACGTAACATGAAAAATAGTTAGTGAGGTCATTTGAGAATCAGAAAACGTGTAATTTTTGCAATAGAATACTATGGTTTAGCCTGTCAAAAGCTGTAGAAAAATCTGTATAGATTATGTCAACTTAACTACAATCATCAATTGCATCAGATAAATACTCAGTTAAACATAATAAGTTGGTAACTGTAGATCGGCCTTTAGAGAAGCCGTGGTGGAATTCAGATATTTGATGTTTAACATGGCAAAATATATGTTCATACAATAATATTTCGAGGACTTTAGCAAAGTTATTAAAAATTATAATGGGCCGGTAATTAGGTATCAAAGCTCTATTCTCTTTCCTAAAGACGTGCATGATTTTGGACTGTTTCCAATATTGTGGAAATGTTGAAGTTTGAAAAGATAGATTGAAAAATATACATAATATAATTATTTGTATTTATACTTAAAATGACGCTCTATTTGAAAGGAAATTTAATGGTCTACCACTTCTTAATTTCCTTTTATAAAACTAAGAGCTTAGGTGCTAGAGGGCGCAGTTTGTCGAATAGCATGTAAAAGTGTTTTTCGTAAATTTGTGATTTTGATAGCGGATAATTTTGCTCAAATAGTTGAACGTATTAATATTCATTTTCATGTATTCAAATAAGCGCTCTGAATGCTGCCTTAGATCATTATAGAGGTTACAAAATTCACTAAAATTGTTTCGTTTTCTGTTGATGGGATGTACTGTGGCGTTAAAAATGATTGCTTACTATTATTATTATTTACTACCAACTTAGTAAAAAAAATTTATTAATAGTAAAAAGAAAATCAAACCAAAATAAATATCAATACCCCTTGTACGAATACTAACTGAACTGACTGCCTGCTAGCTAACAGTTGGAGGTTGGGGCAGGTTCAAATTTAAAAAAAAGTGTATATTAGAGAGGGCGCCACATGATTTGAGCCAGTCAGTATTGTGTTGTTATGTGTTGCCAGTTCGCCGTAAACCATGAAATTAGCAAAAGACAAATTATTAGATTTGGGCTCGTACAAGTAAATTTAGTTTCGTTAAAACCAACGAAAATATATGGAAAGATTAAATGAACAACTCTATAAAAAAAAATGTATAATATATTACTGTATGTAAAAACTCACATAAACAAAAGATGTGACTTGAAAATCAAATTAGCTCAAAGAAAATTACTTAAAGTGAATATCACTACCTATGTAACTAGTAGCAATAAAAAAAAACTAACCTACTTATATGACAATGAATATACCCGCGTTCAGATATTAATTAATAATAAAAAAAAATAAAATAACCTCGCAATACTCAGATGTTAGTATGAACGCACCGCAATATAGCTATATGTTGGCTCACAAATATGTATAAAAGTGTACCCAAATTTTTGGGTGGAGTGTATATAATCGTATTTAAAATGTTCATAAATTTTTACGCTGAGTATATATATGCACAATAAAGATGGAACCTAAATTATGTCGTTGAGTATATAAAGATTTTAAAGAAAAATATGAACCTAAATTTTTAAGCGGGGTATATATACGACATATATGCTAAATGATGTAACAAAAGAAGTAATAATAATGATTAAATTAATGCTCCAAAATATACTATTATAAGTATTACTGGTTAATAAATTACACAAAAATGAATATGACTCTATGATTTCAGCTATTTTAAATATGTACACACATAATTAGATATAAAATCATCAAGAATTTTAGCAAAATCAATCAATCATTAGCAATAATCAAATCAGTAGTAATAAAAAGAAAACTTGCGTGACTCCTGGTGTGACTAGTGGGTGGTGATGGCTGAACTGTGGTTGTAGGATGAAACTCGTGCAGCAAAATAAACTCCAAACTCAAACTTCCAATATATCTCCGGAAAAATTCCTCTCAATAAACCAACCATAAAATGGTAGAACCATAAAACCATAAAGCAAATCCAAATATAAAAATCCGGGAACAAAATCCAGAAATTAAAAAAAACCCTGGGAAGGAAAAATTGTTGTAAGATCTGTCTTACAAAAAAAATGCAATAATCACGTAAAAGTTACACTTATTTTTGCAGGAAAATTAACAGAAGAAATTTATATTTAATTACATACCTTTTACAAAGGGTTTTATTCCAAAATATCCAAAAAACGACTGTCTCATTAGATGACACGGCGTGGTGATGGTAATGGTAGTGTTTAATCCCCAATTTGGGTGTGATTTTCTTCAAAATATACTATCTAATAGCTTCTCCACCAAAAATAACAACCGAAAATCACAGTGGCACAACTCTAGACACTATTCCCATAAAGGATGATTCGAGATCACAAATTTACTAGGCGGCCGAACTACCTTTGCCGAAATCAAGACAGGAAGTGAATATATATGTCAAAAAGACAAAAGATTGAAGGATTTTTCCACCCACATTAAAGCCTATTTGAAAAAAAGATTAAAGAGAAGAGTTTGTCCCTTGATCTATAGATGGCGCACGAACGATAAGAATTATTTTATGCAAATGCCTATTAAAAATTATAATCACACTATAAAATGTTGTGACCTTAAACATACTTAAGTCCTATAGTAAATAAATAATTTAATTGTTCATATTTAAATAAATGATTTCACAGATCCTCCAGTAGAAAGAGTAGCAATTTGACAGATTGATATGACGTCATTACTCGCATTGTTTACAATAATAAATTGTTGTTAGTGCTTTATTACAATTGCAATTACTGAGGTGAGTATGTACTAGTTCGATAGGGAATATATTTTAGGGCCTATGTGTTCAAAATCACTAAATTTGAATGAAACAGTAACTAGAGGTAAAAATGTTAAAATTGTAAATAATAAATAATTTATTTTTCAGGGACCTGTGAATGGATTCTCACTTTACTTATGTCGATATTCTAGTTAGGGTGAGTACTTTTTATTACAACTAGTAAGAATACTCGATTAATCAATTTTGGAAGTATTTTTCCACATAACCTTATTTTTTTATTTTTCCAATTTTAGGCATTCACACAAGATTAACTCATTGTGTAACTAGTCCAGACTTTAGACTAGACACAACTAAAGGAAACAATACCAAAACAACCTTTAGGAAATCTTTTCTACACAGCCAAACTAGTAAGTGAAAATTTATACTACGATAGCTACGATGAGGTTCGGAGCCATATTTTGGTGAAATGGTCTTGGGCAAAATGGGATGCTAGCAGAGCAGACAGGTAAGTAAATATAAACAATTTGAGTTAGGTAGCCTAATATTAATACATTTTACAGGGTGTTACCAGAAAAATTGTCCATTTGTGCAGAAAAATCACTTATATTTCCTACAGAAATTAATCAGCAATGGTATACTTAGTAAATTATTGTTGTTAACTTGCATCTAATTATGTTGTACTGTATGTCCAAATAAATTAGGCTAAATAAATTGTCATAAATAATGTATTTGTTTAATAATTATTTCTAATGGAAAATCTGACTGCAACAGTACTCTAAATTTTCGTTACTTTTTGTACCTACATATATCACTTTTTAAAGTTAGACTCTAATATAATATTTTCTTCGTCGGATGATGATGTTAATGGAGGATTTATGTTGAACTGTTGGATGTCCACAGACAATTGACGTGCCACCAAAGACAACAAGCGACTAGGTATACCGAAATTCCGGAGACATTTAAATATTTTTATTCTTTTCAGCTATTGTAACATTGCATTCTTGTAAATGCCAGGTATCATATTTCATTTTACAATCACATAGGTAATATACATTCGACTACATTTTATAACATAAAAAATATATTCTAAAATGAAGAAGGCCTGATGACGAGCTAGAAGCCCAAAATGAATGTTTCTAATAAGTTAGCTGCATTGGCGCATTTGTTTAGTGTAAATGAGCATTTGATTTTGTTTTTCCCGAGGAAATTATGATCTTTAGATGTTAGATTTTATAATTGTTTTGTGCATTATATTTCAGAAATACAGGAAAATGCAGGTTTTTAACCTGCTGCAGATAATAATGGTCGATGAATAAAATCTTGGGTTATATGGTGAAATAGTTTTGGGATATATACTAGCTTGGCAACGGGGTATGGGATTTTGTGGGAGTGAGGATGTGGTTCTTATTGTTTTGTGTTTTGTCTGTATTTGTGTGTTGTCCGTAAGGTTATTGTTACCATTTTTCGTGAGTCGCTGGTAAAGTACTTTGTGTGTTTGTCGTCCGTCTTCTGTAGGTAAGGTTTATGATCAGCGCCGATTGTTGAATTTTAGTTAAGAAGTGAGATTTCATCCATGAAATCCCTAATCAAAGGGATTCCAGTGGCTCGATGTATTTCAACATTCGGTGTTTATCTACCTGTATTGTTCAAAAAACGCAGCAATTTATTTTGGGTTCTCTGTAGACGTTTACATTGTGTCGTCATAAGCGAGAACATTACGTATGCGCCAACCATCCGACTGACGATGGATACTGGAGGAAGGAATAAATAGTCAGACAAATGATATCACGCTTTGCGCATGGTCTAAGCTCCGGATTTTCGGTGTACCTAGACGCTACATCGAAGATATATGCAGACCAGGCTAGGCGGTGTGCGATGGGCGATGTGCGTTGTGCGGTGCGCCGACGTGACCATGCACTAAGGTGTAGTTTTAGGGGGTGATTGTCAGTGTTTTTCTCCTAACTTTTTAATTTTTTTCTTTATAAAAATTATAAGACCATTAGAAATAAAAAAAGTGTTCTTACTGTATTTCTATAAATCAATCCGTCCTTGGGTAATTTGTGTTTAAAAAACAACGTGCATTTACAACATTTTATTAACAAGTTCTTTTACACATAGAATGCTTTGAAATGTTACTTTTACATTTATAGACTTTGATTCTTTTCTTTGAAATAATTCTAGTTTAATTGTTAATATTATATAAACATGGGTGATGCACATTCTCTGAATGAACAGACGTAGTTTTACCTTTGATGTTTTGGTAATGCTGACGCAGCAGTAAAATGTTATTAATTGACTGATTGATTGATTTGCCGACGTAAGGTGGGCATTGCTGCCAATTCCGGCATCCATGGAGGTTCGTTCCAACACGCAGCTTGGTCGTCCGTCGAACACGCCCAACGCGTGCCGGAACCAAAATCTCGGATGTTTTATATACCGCCGCAACGGCTGCATACGCCGGGTTGGACATTGGATAAGCTTGTTGTCAGCAGCGAGAGCCGCATGACGCATGGGGTGGGAATATAGCATGGGAAGTGTAGGTGTTTGAGAGACGCTTCTTTTAAATTTCCATTTGTCATCATCGGCTGGGGTGTGGTGCAGTTGTTTGCGAGATGCTTCTTTTCAGTTTCCATGCTTCTTTTAAGTTTAAATCTATCGTCATCTCCTTATTTTTCTTCTTGTAAGTTTTCTTTTTCTTCTGTCTCTGAACCTGGCAGCTTTTATTTTTTATTTTATTTTTGCATTTTCCCCCTCTTTTCCCTTTTTTCACCGCTCCACAAGTAAATATCCATCTACGTGGTGTTGCTGGGAAGGGCCCTATCTCGCGGTAACAATATTTTTTTTGCGCGTTATGAGAAAAGAGGTCCGAAGGGATAGTTTGCTCACCCTGTATGTCGTTTCCTTGAAGCAATCGGTTTCACTTTCAGGCAGTTTTTCCATTTCATCACCTATATATTATGTTTATTACCTATATATGATGTTTAGTATCTTTTCAATTTTGATCTCCAATTCTTGTTTAAAATCTAATAAAGACCTAAATAAACCTAATGCTACACAAAACAAAAAAATTATCTGTTTCATTCACACATCTGGCTGGATATTGCTTATTTTAAATCACCCACTTCAAGAAGGGACGAATCCAGGTACAGATTTTACGATCAAGCACTCAAGCAGTACACTTCTCTCGAGTTGTTTATATACACTATTTTGTGTTTCTTTATTCAACCAACATAATTAAATTAATTAAATATCAACTATATGAAATAGCCATACTCGCGCCAATTTATATCAATCAATGCAGAATTGTTCACGCTTCAATTCATTACACTTTCGGCGTTTTGTTGCCGTTTTATCCGGATTTATCTCGATATCCCGCAGGAGCCACGAAACCTGCGTCTTTCACCGAACTCGACACATTTTGAACTCTGATGCAGTTGTAAAATGTTATGAAGATAAATTTCCGAACAGAAATATTCCTGATGCCAAAACTTTTTTAAGTACCTATATAACATTGACTTAGTGAAACAGGAAGTTTTCAAGTGAAAAACGGAGACGCTGCCGGATGTGCGACCGGAAGATTTCAACCGACTCTTCTTTTCTTTGTTTTATTTTACTTATCTGTCCGAGGTGCAAATTTTGCGAGGTATGGCAGTGCGACCTAAATCAGTTTGGCGCTTTTTAAAAAACACGAAGATTAGTTGAATTTCACTAATTTTTATGAATCTTGAGGAAGATGCGCGACGGGAAGATCTTAACCAATTTTTCATTTCTTTGTTTTATTTTACTTATCTGACCGAGGGGCAGTTTTTACCGCGGTATAGCGGCCCACCCTACTGTGTACAATTACTTATGTGACACACTGTACATGACAGTGGTATTTCCTTGATCTCCTATATCTACAGGGTGTAATTAGTTTCATGTCATTAAAAAAAACTGGTGGTAGAGAACGACAAGACAAACAAAAAAAACCTTATATAACATGGGGTCTAAAGCTCATAGTTTTGGAAAAAAGAAAATAAACAAAAATTTCGCAAATTTTCAACAAAATGTTTTGAGAACTGCTGGAATATTGGGGTAGGTTTAGATCTAGATCTGATCTGAAGAAAACTATACTCTAACTCTCTCTTGTGCAATATTTTAGTTCCTGTCGGTGTTTCGTTATGTACACACGTCCAACCCGCCCTTCGTTGTTTTTGTTATTTTTGAATTTCGCGTCATTGTGTATTTATAGTTAAGATTTATTTTATTGACTTACCGCTCAAGTTGTCAAATTCTTGATTATGTACAGACACAACTTACTTGTTCGTTCTTTTTGTATTCCTTTTTGGCTTTTGTACCAAGTTTTAATTTTATTTTTCTTTATTGACAACGTTAGTTGATAGTTTAGTGTTTAGCGTTGAACGAAGTGCGTATGTACTTAATTCGACGTACTGAACTGTGTATTGATACAGATGCAGAGATTTTGAATCATTTAGGTAGGTAGTAAGCTTTTAACCCAGGACACTCATTTATGTTACAAATGTTAATAAACCACATTTAAATTTTCTAAATTATAAACAATCCAATATTTTGTTCCAAATTAAAAAACACACATGTAAAGAAATGCTCTGTTTAAACCTCTATGGCCATTATTTGCTTGCAATTGTGCACGAAGAGAGAACGAATTATTTACCTTTTTATACTTGCCTCAGTTCAGCTGAGGCGGTACATCAAAGGCGGTCGATGATCCTTTGACACCGCGTGTGCCGGCCAGCACTTTTTTATGACAATTTAAAAGTTGTATAATTGGGAAGTACAAGTCCATCGACCAAGAAAAGCAGTGGTTCTCAATAGTTGTCTACCATAATATTAAATATGTTAACCTAGATCAGTGTTTTTCTAAGTGCCCCTAGAGGGGAAAAGTCATAAAGGTTTTTTGTTTGTCTAGTCGGTCCCCATTACCAGTATTTTTTAATGACATGAAACTGATTACACCCTGTATATAGCAAACTTGTGCAATATGCTTCCATACTAATACTCAAACAATTGAAATTAAAATAAATTTTACGGTATGTGAAAAAATAAAACAACGGAAATCTAGTAATGCAATACCCGGATGAATCCCCAGGGATAAGTTGTGGTTATGATAATTTTCAACAAACTTTTCATGTGTGCAAATCTCCCATTTTGCAATAAAAATAAATGCATTTATACGCTTTCAGAATACTGAATTGCGTAATATTGCATAAAAAATTTAAACCACACTTATTAAGTATTCATCGTTTATATGCAGTCAAATTGAAATAAACCAAAAACAATATAATATCCATGATATCGCAAAAACCTCAACTGATGAATACAGTATAATGTTTCACTTTTTTCACAATATACTACATCAAATTACCGAAATAAATTATAACAAAATTATTTCCAATTTAATTAAAATTACCTAAATAAAGTTAACATAAAATTTATATGAACGGAAACCTAACGCGTGGATTCAGCGTTACCAAATTAAATGAACTTTTAAACAATGCAAATTAACAAAGCATTGTTAATTATGTTATTTATTGCTGCTCTTCTTATGTTGTGGTGAAAATTAATCACATACCGATCATCAGTAAATTGTTTTGAAATTTAATTAAAGATGAATTACGACCTGTACCTTGTAATAACTTTTATTAAAAATTTATTTTGAGGTATTTGTTATTTAATTAAATATAAAATATGGTATACATTTGTTCTTTGCATTCATTGATGAATGGGAACAAACTAAATCTCTGGAATGGTGCGAAAGTTCCCATTGACAGAGACAGGCCGAAGGTCGTTTTCAGATGCATTAAGGTGGCCATTCCCTAGAAAAGGGCATCCGGTAGGGAAATACTTATTTTATTATTTTTGCCCATAACTTTTTTTTTCTTAGTACGTATATTTAAAAAAAATATAAGACTACCTAAGTAAAACCATAACAAGACTATTTCTATGAATTTTCACTTAATAATTTCAGTGGTTTGCAAAATAGATAGATTTAAATTTAAAAATGATGCTAATCTTATTATTTCGTAGTTTTAAATCTAACTATTTTGGAAACGACTGGAACTATTGAATTAAAATGCATAGTAATAGTGTTGTTATGGTTCTACTTAGGTAGTCTTATTGTTTCTTTCAATATACGTACTACAAAAAAAAAGTTATAGCCAAAATAGTCAATATTTCCCTATCGGATGTCTTTTTCTATGGAATGGCCGCCTTAATAACTTAAGACCGCAAAAAGAAAAAAACAATTGTGTCCGAGATTTCGAACCCACTTTTTTCTGCTTTTGGAGCGTTGAAAAAGAAAGTCAGGAAGCGTGGTCAGGGACGAATTTTCTATCTTGAGCTCGAAATTAGTAAAAAATCCTGGAATATCAATCTATATTCACATACGTCGAGGATAGGATGAAGAATGGACGGTGTGAAACGCAGATCGATATCTCGAACGGTTTTCGAGAAATAGGCGGTCCAAATCGCACGAGTCGCGCCGCCACAGTGGGAAATTTACCACTTTTTTTGGACAAAATTTCATTTGACGCACAGTTCTTGATGGTGTTATATGTATTAAAAAATGCGAAAAGAACGTTACGTGGTTTGTAACGAAAAAATAATTTTTCGTTTAAGCACCCGTGCTAAATAAATTTGAATTACCCGCCGAAATAGCGACCGAAAGTCAACAAGTGCGCAAACGCGGTAGAAGCATCATTTGAAATATCCCTGCTAGTTCACTTTTGATTTCGACCTAGGTGAGTGAAAATTGTTACTTGTTCTTTAACGAATTTTCACGTTTATTTCTTTAATCCTTTGATATTTTGAATATATTTGATTATTAAATGATGTCATATTATTGAGTTAACGTTGCTGTATAGTTATTTTTGGGAATTAAAGGATATTCCGTATAATAATTAATTTTTATTAACACACATGTTTGTGTGATGTCGGCGTCCATTTGGACACATGCTAATTCATTAATTATCGCGGCAATTTTGTATTTTGTGGTCGCTTGAGACACAATACCGTGGGGTTTTGTCATTATTTAGATTATTTGTACGAGGATTAAACTTGGAAATTAATCAAAGGATAAACTAGAATCTTTGTTTCTTAATCGTGTGTAGACAATCTTATCTCATTAAAAGTCGAAACCTAAAGTCATTTTGTCGCATTTAGTTAACCTCGTGTTAGTACAAGAGGTTAAGATATCATTTTTTATTAGTTAATTTTTTTGGGAGATTAAACCCATAATTTTGTTTGCTATATTTGTTACAGTATTAGTTTTTTTTTCAGATAGTAATTCAGATATTTTCTCTCTAATTCTAACTAAATTTTGTTACCTTCATTCAAATTTTTGGTCATAACCAGTCAGCCATTTTGTAAACGGCTAAAATTTCATGAGAGTAGAGTTTTCTTATTTATTAATTTCATATATTATATTAATCAGTAGTTTATTCATATATTTTCAGTAGTAGAGTAAAGAAAAATTTTATCAAGACTCAGGTTTTTTATTAAATTGCTGATAGTTTGGTTTTGCAGTGACCTTCGTCACCATACTTTTTTGTAGTTTTCTTGTATCTCTTTTTTCTCGCCATTTTAAAGTTTTTATATTATCAACTGGTTCTTTACATTCCCCTTTTTCATGTAAAATCCTGGACCAAACCACCATTGAAGCAAGGCACAAGGCATAACTTGAATATTTGGAGTTATCCTAAAAGTATTGGATACTATTCCGACGCAGCGTCTCCTGGAAATCAGCGTTGTCAGGACCTGAATATTACGTCCTTCCCGGGTACCCGTGGCCATCTTCAGGAACAGACCTCGTCGGGATTCCACGTCTCCGCTAAGCTAAGTAGCCAAATTTATGTGCAAAATTCAACTTTTGGTCAGAAGAAAATTTGTAAACCAGTTGATCGTTTCATTGTAATTTTTTTGTTAATATTCAAATTTAATTTTTTTTCTAAACTAAATTTTTGTTTAACTAATTAAATCAAATTTCACCATTAATATTTCTACTAAATTGTAAAGTGTTGTAAAATTTTCACTCTTTTATACTTATGTTAATATATTATTTGTTTTATATTTGATTTTGATTGTTTTCTCCCCCTGATAAAGTTTGCAAGAGTGTTATTTACTGAATACGCTGGCGTCCAAATTTGTATAGTTTATTAAAGTTTTGTTTGGTAAATTTGACAAGCAAATAATTGTTAAGAAACCAAAAATATATAATTCTTCTCGCCACCTAGTGACCCTCGACCAGCCCTGAGCTAACTGGTTGCTACTCTTTCATAGCTTCCTCAGCAGCCAGCTGAGAAGTTGTGGTTGCAGGTTTATGGACGACTCCTATGTAATCAAAAATGGAGAAAGTAATTTAGAATTGGTTGGTATCAACGTCTTGATTCATCGCCTGTTAAGTTTCCATCTAATTGAACAAAGATATGTAAAAGAGAAAGTTTCAACTAAGTGTATAGCCAATAATAATGAATAACCTGTATGTTTCACTGATAAATTAATTAGAAAACGCAGATTTAAGGAAACTATTCGAAACCCCTCGACTTCTCAAACCAAACGATATCAAAATTTGTATTAATTCGTCAAGAACAACGGTTTACTCGTGGTATAAGCAAAATTTTAAAAAACTTGGATATATAATTTACTATTACTGCTAGTTATTTAAATCATTATTTACATTTCAATCTAAAGAAACCAATCCAAAAAGTCCGTGGTTATTCTACACATCGTGGAGAAATTTCGGCTGAATACAATGAAGACGTTTTGGAGATTGTTTACAGTAAAAAAGTTATGCAAGATCAAGATAAGAAAGTGTGATGTGATTACACCGGTACACACAAAAAAATTCTCTGTTACAGAACACCCATCTATGTACCCCCATGTATTCTTGGCTACTGAATCCGAATCCTAGGTTAGAATTAGCCCGTCACACCAGGATTTTTTTTGAGAACCAAGAAACCACGTGGAAACCGGAAAAAACCGCTTCCCGAGACCATAATTCGAAATCGCAACGAGATACAGAACTGCGGTTTGCACCTTCCTACGTACCCCTGAATTTTTTCAGACTTTTGCGGGCACAGTATCCCATACTCATTTACTAAACAAGCTATACAAAATAGGCATCAGGAGGGAAAGTATATGACTTATTTAAAGAATACCTAGCCAATAGACCACAACAAGTTAATATAGCTAACGTTCATAGCACAACAAAAATAATAAAAACCTGAGTTCCTCAAGGAACTATCTTAGGTCCCACCTTATTCTTTATATATGTAAATGATCTCTTACAGAAAAACTACGGGTGAAGTATTATTTCATATGCAGATGATACAGTTCTAATTTGTGCGGAGGAGACCTGGGAATCCACAAGGCAAAAAGATACTGCTGCAATTCTTCTTCTTCTTCTACGGTCCTACAGCCCAAGTCGAGCCTTGACCTCCCTTAACTTTCGCCTCCAAATATATCTGTCCGTAGCTGTTCTTCTCCAACTTTGGATTCCTAGAAGATTCCTTGCGTCTTCCGCTACTGCGTCCCATCTTTTCCTTTTTTTTTCCCACTGGCCTTCTGTTCTGCATTCGTGACTGCTGCAATTAGCAAAGTAAGAACTTAGCTAAATAACAATCTTTTAAAACTAAATATTATAAAAACTAAATTTGTCCTTTTCCCCAACAAAATCTGGAATGTTCCGTGTACTAGAACCTATACTCATAAATGAATCGGTTAACAGCTGTGTACATAACACCGATACCATAAAATATTTAGGGCTGGCACTAGACCCGCACTTGAAATGGGGAAATCACATGGACTACTTAAATGGAAGAATACGTAAACTGATCTACAAATTTTATAGACTAAAAAATATACTGAACAACAAAACTCTCCTAACCACTTATAACAGCTTAGTTGAATCCCTTATTGGTTCCATCGTTGAACACCAATGTGAAACGAAGACTAGTATAAACAGCGCGCACAAAGTACCAATTCTTAGTCAAAATGTCTCGCAAAAATATATCAATACAACGGGATCAAATTATTTAATGAACTTCAGCCACACATAAAAATAATGAGGAAGCGATTCAGACGAAAATCAAAAAAATATCTGATTGACAAATACACTGCACTTCTACCCATCTTGGCGTAATTTAACACAAATCACTGTATATTATTTGCTCACTATAAATGGAAATTTATATTTATATATACAGTAATTGCCGTATTAATATTGTCTCATTAATCTACCGCTCACCGATACATTACAACATTTTTCTAATATTTTCATGGCTCACATATGTATATAAATCACTACACTGACCCTAGGCCGCCTTAAATTGCATTTTTTTTCACTTTTTCTTTTTTTCTCAACATATTCACTCGCATTTCTCTACTCACTCTACTAACTATTATAGGCTTTATATTTTATTATGTTACAAACTACATAAATATTAGGTTAGATACTTAGTATAATACAAATAAGATACTTACTACAGCAATTCCTTTTATTACTATTGCTATATTAATGCAACATACTCTTACGTGAATGTAAATACTGCTTGACACAATACGAGGTCCCCTCAGGTGTCATTTCTTTTTCATTGTAAACTAGGTTAAGACTCTTTGTTTTGTTAATCTCGTTGCAGTAATAAATAAATAAATAAACTTTCATTTTTTTGCAAATTTTCAAAATTTATACGATTTCGATATCTCTTCACATAAATCGCTGTACTTTTTCTAGACAAAATTGACTCCCCTCCTTTTTTGTACTTGATCAATTGTAAATTAAATTTGCAATCCGATAATGTGGAGCACGATATTTTCCGTTGATTTTAAAGTGAAAAGTCCGAATATTTTGATCCTCGAATGACACGGTCTAGCATCGAGGACCATTCCTTCCAAACTGTAGCTCCTACGGGATTTATGGTATTTTTCGTCATGGAAAATGGAACGAGAAATCGAAGTCGATGAGGTCTTTCGGTTCCGAGATACGACCGCTCAAAGTCACCGGATGGTAAAAATTGAAGTTTTTCATCGCTTCCCGAGACCATAACTTGAAAACGCAAGTAGATACGGAGCCGCGGTTTGAGCCATTCGATTTGTCTCGCCTTCCTACGTTCCCCTGAATTTCAGATTTTTGCGCATACTTGCATTTTTTTCTCATGTAGGTAAACCTTAGTTTGGCCGGTTTTCATGTGGTTTCTTGGCTCTCATGAAAAATCCTGGGGTGACGGGCCAATTCTGATCTCGAATTCGGATTCAGCGGCCAAAAAATAAGGCTTATTCTGGGTATAAAAAATGCCAGGGTCTTTGATCATTATCGTACCGACAAAGGCGTCGACACTTTTTATACCGAATAATAACAGAGTATTCTTTTGAGTGCCGGTGTTATTTAATTTTTTTTATCCTCGATAACTTGATCGGGTCTGAAACATTGGTTCACTATATTCAATTATTCAGTTTTCAATTGTGAATATTGCCAAATCACCCTCCACCTAACTTGCGTGAAATTACCACAGGAAAATCGTCTCCCTTTCCTAGACTATTATTACTGCGTGTAACAGTTCTTTTTTGCAAATAAAAGAATAACTAAAATGATTGGTAATCATATGAAAACTGTAACTCAGCGTTTAGAACATTTGGAACCCGCATCAGAAGTGATTGCTTTGCTGAAAGTTTGAAATTTTACCTTTACATTTTAGTACCTATATCTTTTCATACTTACCTAAGATTGACTGAAGTTGAGATGCAGTTTGCTTGATAAAGGAAAGAACTTTTGTGAGGGATAAGCGAGAATTCGTTTACTGTGAAGGTTACAACTTCGACACGAGATTTAAATGCAATTCTACCCTTTTAAACTAAATTGGAGCATTTTCCCTGGCTACTCGACCCCGACCTTGGATTTAACCTGGTCGTTTGACGGTCAAGTTGATTTTTTTCAAATGGAACACCCTACATTTAACCCCGGAATGAAACGAGCGCAAAATCTTATGTTCGGATGTTTCAGCACTTAGAAAATTGACTTCTAAAGGTCATCTTTACAACAAAATTTCCTACAACGTTTGTATTTAAAGTTTTTTTCTAGGATTCGTATTACTCCCACATCCACGAAGTGGAATTTTTTTTCTTGAAATAGGTTTAGAATGTCATGAAACGTCGAGATTTTAAATTTGAGCGAAAAAAAATTTCTGTCGGTCTGTCTGTAACTTTTTTTGTCCGCACGCTTTCCCCGGAGCGGTTTAAGACATTGACTTGAAATTTTGTATACGTATATATTATAACGAGATCTGGAACTGGATTGTCTTTTGAAGATATCCGGTGAAGGGTTCGGATGTAAATAGGAGTAAATATGGGGAAATATGTAAAGCAAGCTGGTAAGAGTACAGAAACTTGAAATTTGATGTATGTACTACAAACCAAGGCCTCAGATTTTTTTATAATATTTTTCAACCCCCCACCACCCCTAGTCCATTATTAAAGGGGTTGATAAAATAAAATTGAGATACTCATTTGAAATTTGGTACACGTATGTATTATAACGGCATCTGGAACTAGATTATACTTTGAGATGATTCCGTTGAAGGGCTGGGGGTTAAATAGGGGTAAATAGAGGAATATAAGTAAAGCAAGTTGGTAAGAGTACAGAAACGTGAAATTCGGTGTGTGTACTAGAAGCTAGACTCAAATTGTTTTATAATATTTTTCAATCCTTCATCACCCCTACTCCATTATTAAAGGGGTTGATAAAATATAATTGAAATATTCACTTGAAGTTTGGTACACGTATGTATGTATAACGACTTCTGGAACTAGATTATATTTTGAGATGATAAAATTTTCCGCTCATTTTATTTTCGGGGTTAAAAGTAGGGGGTCATGTTTGAAAAATCGACTTGACCTTCAAATGACCTTGAAAATCACAGTCAAGATCAAATACAAGGTCTCCATCGGATAGCCAGGAACATTTTCTACAACTTTTGTATTTAAAGTTTTTTTCTAGGATTCGCATTTTTCAAGTTATCCTGCTGTTCCCATATTCTTATGCCACCCTGTATAAACTTCATGAATGATACCTCAATAAAGTTTATCCACGAAGTTGGATCATTTTTAACTATAATGATGTATCTTGTAGAATTAAGCATATGCCCTGGTAAATCTTAAAAGACAATAGGTCCAAAAATAATATTTTTATCAAGTAAAAAATATGTTTTTCGAACTCGTGTTTACACGCCTAGTAGTAGTGGGCCACCATCTGAGTTTAGAATTGTGTTATGCGCGGCAAAAATATAGGTTTCTTATAAAATATCATAGACGGTTAAAATACCCTACATGATACTCCCGTAATAGTTTACTAAGTCAATTTATCCAAGAGATAAACATGAACCAGGACATTACGGAAATGTAGTAATCATTCTACTCTAAAATCGATTCTTCTGGAACTAGTTTAACATTCTTGTTTAAATTAATTAAAAATTTTGACTGCAAGAAAGACATGAGCATACCACAATGGAGCTGAATGTGTTGCTAATAATTACTTTCACATCCACGTAGTTGATAAAAAAATTCTATTTTTTATTGAAATAGGGGAGGGGGGAAGCAACGACAGCTAACCGCTTTATGTCAAAAGTTGTCCCGTCCCCTAGGAATAAAAATTAACGTGTCTCGGCAATTTTTCATACAATTATTTTCACAAGAGTTATTGAAGGTGTTTCAGTTAATAGGACACCTGGTATTTTATTAGAGATCTCATTTCATCAGAAAATATTTCCAAAGCGTGATTCAGGAAACGATGTATTTTCTTCATATAGTTCGTCTGGCTCATATAAATCATTTAAAGCGTCATAACTGTGGAAAATAAAGATAAATTAATTTATAAACTCTCAATATATAATAACCGCCATGTACCTAATTCTTTCGGCATAAAATGAACTGGTTTTGAACAGGAGCAAAAATGTTGGGGTGAACGTGCTAGGATCCTGCTGCTTGTGACGCTCTGTTTAAACAATAAATATAGGGTATTTTGTACAAGCACAAAAAGTGTTTGAAAATCAATTGAATTTAAACTGTATGTGTAAACTACATGTGTGTCAAGGGTTATACTTTTATTTTAACAAGTGAAAAAAACTACATTTTGATATGCTTTTAATCCAATTTGTTGGGATGATTCATAACATTTTCAGCAGAGGGTCGCAAGATGATTCAGTGCTTTGACATGTTTTATTTTTCTTTTCTTTTTTTTGTAAATGAAAATAAGGAAATGAATGATGATATTTTAAATATAACATTACATTATTTTTTTGCACCTCTATCGCCCGGAGAATTTATCAATTTGTAATATTTTTTTAACAATTCTAAGGAATGCATATTCGTAAATAACTCGTTTATTTTAAGTTTTTCGAAAAAACTCTATTTCAGATTTTTTGTTCAAAAAGGTCCGTGCCTTATACTGGTTATAGAGATCGATCGACGGAATAGTTAATTTTCGATTTTTATTAGGAAACTGTTCGGAATTTGTAGAATTTATCAAAAAAATCAGGTTTTCAAGGATTTGTAGATTCGCTTTTGTTTTCTCAAATTTCTTCTCGAATCGACAGATACGACTTTCACATCGATCCGACGTTTTTTTCGGGTTTCGACGGTCCACCGGAAAAATGCTAAACGTATACTACATTTTTTTTCAAAATGTAGTAACAAGTGAAAAAAACTACATTTTGATATGCTTTTTATTGAATTTGTGGGGATGATTCACATTTTCAGCAGAGGGTCGCAAGATGACTCAGTGCTTTGACATGTTTTATTTTTCTTTTATTTTTCTTTTTGCATTGACTAAAGTAAAAGCTAACTACATTTTGAAACACGGAAAGGACATAGGTTCTATTTTTATTTAGTAAATGAAAATAACTAAATGAATGATGATATTTTAAATATAACATTATCACTTATCAATATGTACTTAATATTTTTTTAAATAATTCTATGGAATGCATTTTCGTAAATAACTCGTTTATTTTAAATTTTTAGAAAAAACTCTATTTCAGATTTTTTGTCCAAAAAGGTCCGTGCCTTATACTGGTTATAGAGATCGATCGACGGAATAGTTAATTTTCGATTTTTATTAGGAAACTGTTCGGAATTTGTAGAATTTATCAACAAAATCAAGTTTTCCAGGATTTGTAGATTCGCTTTTGTTTTCTCAAATTTCTCACATACGTCAACTAATAGAACTAATCAAGCCCTACAATTGCCATTTTTGAAAATAAAAATCGGACCTTCGGTTCGGGAGTTATTAATTTCTTTGAAAAATCATACTCGGCTCTGGAAAACATACTTGCGGTCAACGGATTCGGGCCGCCATCAATAGGCTTGATTTGTGGCCGGGAACCTTTGATTCCACCAAGTCTCATCGAAATCGATCAATATTCTGGACAGTTATCGTGCTTCCTAGCCCGATTTCGAGAAAACCAGTTTTTTGCAAAAAAAATCAATTTTCATTTGTTTTTCGACATAGCCTCTGGTATACTTATTTGTAGAGCTTTGCCAGCGGCACCATTTCTTTTTTGAAACGTCTCGATCCGACTACCCGTTATCGAGTTATTCAATTTCTCCCGAAAAACTCGAAACGTCTATATCGGGTACTTCCGGTTTCCGAACGGAGCCGAGCTTCCGGCGTTAAGGTTTTCTAAAGACCTCCTATTAACCACCCAAGTTTCATCGCAATCCGAAAACGGCTTAGGGGGGCTGGGCGTGACAGACAGACAGACAGACAGACAGACAGACAGACAGACAGACCGACAGACAGACCGACTGACCGACGGACGGAATTTTCTAAATTCGCTCTCGAATCGATAGATATGACTTTCACATCGATCCGACGTTTTTTTCGTGTTTCGATGGTGCACCGGAAAAATGCTAAACGTATACTACATTTTTTTTCAAAATGTAGTAACAAGGGTAAATAGGTACATAAACAAAATACTTTTTCCACGGTTGCTAAAAATATTTTAGATCTGTCAGCCACTGAAGATGAGTCTCGAGAAAATGATAGCTCCAAAAAAATCTGTCCAAAGGGAATTTCAGGAGCAAACGGAAGTCGTGGATGATGATGATAGGGTGTAATTTAACATTGTATTATATTATTCACTCTACGAAAACGAAGAGTATATTGCATATCGCTCGTAAAAAAAAAATCATATCACTGTGCTAGTGATCGATTCTGAACAACGTTCAATATGTCCGTCCGTCTGTATGTCCGCCACGTTTCTTGTAAGCACTGTTTTTGTACAAAATTAATCAATAAATAAATAAAATAGTTAAGTACTAATTATTTTAATATAAAAAACATTTTTTTTTTATGTTTTGTAATTAAACAGAAAATGTCTAAAAGTAATATTATTTACCAAAAAATACTGCGAAGAGTATTCTATAAAATGAGCTACAATTATGTAAAAAGTGCAGTAAATCGGCGAAGAGTATTTATAATTATTTATAATATGCTTGCTTTTAGTCCGATATATAAGCCTAATGAATTTCCAATCTTCATTACTATTAATTTTCAAATAGTTTGCTTGTTTTCATCATTCCAAGAGGACAGAGCGAAGAAACTATATGCCCGAGGAGCAGAGCATGGGAATCCGCTGGTCAGACAGGCGACTGACTACGACCCCAACGACGCTCCTAGGCACAAGAGGCCGAAGCTCAAGATCCTGGATAATGGGTAAGTATAACTAACCTTCCTTTCAGTCCGATCTTCAAGTCACGCCGCAAGAAGACAATAACCAAAACACCCAAATCACTCGATCCCGGGGGTATCCAGCAAACAACCAGCTAGGTACCCTTACCCTAGCCCGTACCGGCCTCCGACGCTAAACAAGCGTCCTTGACCGAATACAATCCTTGAGCTACACAGCCCAAAACTTCCTTCCGACGAAATCGGAGCAAGTGATGATGTGCATGCCAGTTGACACCCCTAAACCTTTCCAAACTCCGAGAGGGTGCGGCAACAGTCGTTCCCTCTGACGACAGACGAAAGGCGCTCCCGGGAGCCGACATCCCAGCGAAGAAAGAAACTCAAGACAGAAGAGCGCCTGAAGAAACGACGCAGCTAGCAGGGTCCAACAGCAAGGACCAGGGGAGGTCTGCTAACTTCGCCTACACCGTCTGCATTTGCCGGTGGGGTAGTCGTAAAAAGAAGGCCCACCCCTTACGAGGCCGGTCCAGGTCTACAGCGATGACTGGGGCAAAGAGCTCAAAGCTCGACCCCTAATCATCCGAGACCCTCATCAAAGTCAAGAATAATGGCGCGATCATTCCAAGACCACGACCCTCGCATTTTGAACATAAGACTCTCGAACTTTGAACATAAACCTTACATAGGACAATAGTATGAAAATGGCATTTTGCTTATGCTATATAGTAAAGGGAGGCCAAATAGAACATTACGTGAGTCACAAATCGTCTGTAAATTAATCAAGATCTTAATAGTTATAAAAAATATTTCTTTACCAACTTACTAAAAATTAACAATATACACACACAACATTAAAAAACCTAGACTTCATAATTTTTATCTTTAATTGGCAATAAAAAATTAAGACAAAGGAGAAGACTAATCCTAATTTATGTGCCTATGTTTTATTTGCAGTCTCTTTCAAATCACCTAAATTTACAAGAATTATTGTATTTAAATGGCCTTCTTTCTCGTTTCATCATATGGAGGTATTTCAATAACGAAGTTACACATCAATTATTATATTTACGCCTGAGAGAACTAAGAATTATTTAGTAATGTATACAGGTAGACCATTTAAATTACATAAAAAAATTAACATGCTCGATTTAAAATTGTAAGCAGTACATAGAACGACATTGGCCTTGAATGAAATATTTTTGAGAAAAATTGAAGCGCCTTAAAAAAAACAACCACTAGATTTATGAAATAAACGTCGCACAGTGGTCCAGAAAAAAGTTTTTTCGTTCAAAATTGTCTAGAGCTCTTACTTGGCAACCGATTGGAATAATTTCTTTATAAATATCCGTGATATAATTACGAAAAAATCTGTCATGGGTGATTTTTTAAATATGAAAACTTGAAGACGGTGAATGTGTTTAAACGGCCACTTTCTGTAAAAAATCTTGCAGACAAATATTTTACTTTAACCAATTTACACAAATCTTGCTAGTTGAGGGGTTTTCGAAGTCTCTAATCACGAATCCGATATTCAAATTGTCGTAAACCAACCTACAAGATGGCAGAATAAATAGCCGCCATGGCTATAAAATGTTAAAAGATGATCAAAAAAATATTTTCCTTAAAGTTAATACTGGCAAGTTTAAAATATTACTGATTACTATTTTTAAATTCTGTTTTAGTTTTAAGTACCAATAAGAAATTCAAGATAACGGATCCAAAATGGAAATCAAAAAATCATTTAAATGCATTATTCTAAATAGGCTACTTTTAAGCATGATTGTAAAATTTGAAAAGTGAAAAAGGCTGCTATATGTTAATCATCGATCATAAATATGGGTAGATTTTGAACTAGCCTCGTGTATAGACGTGCTGTAAAATGCTCCCGAAAGAAAGCGATAAAAAAGCGGTAAAAACCACGTTAAATTCGATAAAATTGAAGCCACCGATACATCAAGAAATTCTGCGCGAAGTGAAACGCCATAATAGAAAAACAAAGTTCATTTCTAATTAATAATTACGCATAGTGTTCTAAATAGGATCAAATAAAGCAAGTGTAAGTGCCTATACTTATGCTAAGACGACTGAGAACCATTTCTCAAGTGGTTAATGCGATAAAGCAAACATCTGGCAATATAATACACCATCAGTGAGAGGCAACGGACTGGTTTCTAATGAGTGGAAGTAGTAACATAAACAAAGCAAAGGATGAAAATATAAGTTTTATTTTTATTTTCTAAGTTCTATTTATTGGTTAATTAATCCCTGTGACAGTTTAGTACACAACAGAGAAAACATTTACGGATAAAAATGAAAAGGTATTAAATATAGGTAATGAAATAGAAAATACCTTGAATTGGAAAGCGGCAGTTGAGAGTAATTACTGTAGAAACAAACTTAATATATTTATATTTCTCATAACCAACCCGCAATAAAAAGCTTTTTCATTTCGAGATAGGGCACTTCCATCATAAATGGATATTTACCTGTGGAACGGTTAATAAAAAAAGCTCCCTGCGGCGAGCGAATGCATTTATGTCTTGGCAGACAAACGAAGTGGACGCAATCTGGCAGATTCTAGCTAGATTCAGAAACAGAAGACTTCGAGGCAAAATAAATAAGGAGATGATGATAGATGGAAACTTAAAAGAAACATGGAAACTAAAAAGAAGCATCTGCAAACGCCTACATTTCCCATCCGATGATGGCAGATGGAAACTAAAAAAGAAGCATGGAAGCTTAAAAGAAGGATCTCACAAACACCTACACTCCCCATCCTATATTCTTACCCCATGCGTCATGTGGCTCTCGCTGCTGACAACAAGCATGTCCAAGCCAGTGTATGCAGCCGGTCCGGCGGTATATAAAATGTCCGATATTTGGTTCCGGCGCGCGATTTGGCCGTCCGTTGGGCGTGTTCGGTGGACGACAAAGCTGGGTGAAGCTGACGAACCTCGATGTATGCCCGGAATCGGCAGCAATGCCCACCTTACGCTGGAAAATCAATCAATCAATAAGATCGATTATAAATATGCTGTTCAGTCCTCTATTAATTTTGTGCATTACATTAACCAATATAGGTAATATTATAATTATTTATCCACCAAGTGCGTTATATAGATCATAACGCCCGGAGGGTAACATGATGCAGCCCGACAGCCTTTGGCTAGAGGGATGCATGTTGCCTGCTGTGCGTTATAATCTAATAATGCTCGTGATACATACAATATTTTATTTTTCACGAAAAATATATTTTTTAATGAAAAATTGACTTATTATTTAAATACATTTTCTTAGTAGTCTATGATATTTGTTCAAATTTTAGCATTCTAGTTCAAAGCTGCTAGCTTCTTCTATTTACCCTTTTTACCAAGTAGTCTATGACAGTTGTTGATATTTTGACGTTTGCTGATGTTGCTTTGCTTTGTACGTAGATAATACATTTAACAAAATAAAAGGAAAATTAGTATAGGAATACCACAAAATATCCGAAACAATGCGGGAAAAGAGACAGAAAATGTATTGCCGGTAACCTAACCTAACCATTATACGATAAGGAATATGAAACATTTATTCTTTCTTTGTTTCTCATATAACAGGGCGTTATGGCCATAACGCAAGCTCATTATGCCCGTGGTCATTATGAGCGTCTTTATGGAAACCGTATCCAAGATATAATTAACAAATAATATGCAGGTGAAAAATAAACATTTTTTCATCAGCTAACAATACAATAAGTATTTAACACAAAAAACTTCAAACCTTTTTGTTATTTACTTATTGTATTATTAGCTGATGAAAAATGTTAATATTACCTATATTAGGTTATGTAATACACAAAATTAATGGAGCACTGGATAGCATCTTGAATTTCTTACTGGAACTGAGACAACTTGAATTTAAAAATAGTAATCAGTAACATTTGAAACTTATCAGAAACTTGCAGGTTGGTTCATTATAATTTGGATATCTGATTCGTAATTAGCGACCTCGTAAACCCCCCGAGTAGCAGGATTTATGTAAATTGGTTAAAAAAAAAATCTGTAAGATTTTTATTAAAAAAAATTTAGACACATTAACTATCTTCAGGTTTTCATATTTCAAAAATCGGCCATGGCAGATTCTTTTGTAATTAAATCACGAACATTTCAAAAAATATATATCCCAATCGGTTGCAATATAAGAGCTATAGACAATTTTGAACAAAACACTTTTTTCTGGACCACAGTGTGTTGTATCATTGGGTTAAATGAACCTTACCTTATCACCTAATCTAGATTTTGAGATCGGGTAGAAATTCGTTCGAGGTTGTTATATGTTCATTTTTACACCGACCTTAAAATCGATATTTCGGGAAAATCTACAAAATTTACGCAATTATGGCAACTCTAGTGGATTCACAATTTTCAATCTTCAATTCTCGAAAATACATGACAATTTACATGCAGCTGCTCCTTCGCCATAACTTCGAATGTTCTCTAATTTAAACTTATTCTACCCCACACCTTCGCCATAACTTCGAATAATATTTAATGCTTCTTACTCATACTCATACTTCTTTCCGCTTTTTGCTCACCTTATACTAGACATAGCTCGATGACAACAATATGGAACTGTCTCATGCTTTACAGTTTGCAAAAGATTTCGCTTAAACCATTACCAAGGAAATCGATGAACAAACGTGAAAAAAAAAACTTACAGGGTGTAATTAGTTTCATGTCATTAAAAAACTGGTGATAGGGAACGACAAGACAAACAAAAACACCTCATATAACATGGGGTCTAAAGCTCATAGTTATGGAGTAAAAAATAAACAAAAATTTCGAAAATTTTCAATAAAATTTTTTGAGAACTGCTGGAATATTGAGGTAGGTTTAGATCTAGATCTGATCTGAAGAAAACTATACTCTAACTCTCCCTTGTGCAATATTTTAGTTACTGTCGGTGCTTCGTTATGTACAGACGTCCAACCCACCGTTCGTTGTTTTTGTTATTTTTGAATTTCGCGTCATTGTGTATTTATAGTTAAGATTTATTTTATTGACTTACCGTTCAAGTTGTCAAATTCTTGATTACGTACAGACACAACTTACTTGTTCGTTCTTTTTGTATTCCTTTTTGGCTTTTGTACCAAGTTTTTATTTTATTTTTCTTCATTGACAACGTTAGTTGATAGTTTAGTGTTTAGTGTTGAACGAAGTGCGTATGTACTTAATTCGACGTACCGAACTGTGTATTGATACAGATGCAGAGATTTTGAATCATTTAGGTAGGTAGTAAGCTTTTAACCCAGGACACTCATTTATGTTACAAATGTTAATAAACCACATTTAAATTTTCTAAATTATAACAATCCAATATTTTGTTCCAAATTAAAAAACACACATGTAAAGAAATGCTCTGTTTAAACCTCTATGGCCATTATTTGCTTGCAGTTGTGCACGAAGAGAGAAGGAATTATTTACCTCTTTATACCCTCAGTTCAGAGGCGGTCCATCAAAGGCGGTGGATGATCCTTTGATACCGCGTGTGCCGGCGAGCACTTTTGTATGACAATTTAAAAGTTGTATAATTGGGAAGTTCAAGTCCATCGACCAAGAAAATCAGTGGTTCTCAATAGTTGTCTACCATAATATTAAATATGTTAATCCAGATCAGTTTTTTTCAGTGTCCCTAGAGGGAAAAGTCATAAAGGTTTTTTGTTTGTCTAGTCGGTCCGCATTACCAGTTTTTTTTTAATGACATGAAACTGGTTACACCCTGTATATGCGGATCGATTTGAAAACCTACACCTTTTTGAAAAAATTTATAGCCGATTAAAAGGGCTTAAAAGCTGCACAGGATGAAGAATATAAAGCATAAAATATTAATAAAACAGTGAAATTAAATGGCAGATATGCCTTTTTAAAGCGAATATAGCATGACAAAGCTCAATGTGCGAGCGATACGCACGAAAGTGCAAGGTTTAATGTGCGTAAAGTACGCCATTTGAATAATTAAATCTGATACCTCCTGATAACCCGCCAAGTATTAAGATTAATGATTAGTTTAGAATGCATGCCGATATTACAGAGTTTATCCAAGAGTCGGTATAAAAATGAACGTATTGCCCAGCGCAGTTTGTGACAACTATAATTGCCTTAGGGCCGGTCAATGTCCAGTTAAAAGTGCCAGATAGGTAGCTGCTAGTTACGCTTAGCCAGCAGTTATGTCTATGGCAGTGTTTATCAACAGTAATTTAACTGCCAGCTACGTATTCAAGAGTTGAATTATTTCTTAGCTATGTTGGCACTACTGATTCTACATGAAGTTTCTTTCAATTGGTTTAATTCAAATTGCGCGCGTGTTTTAGTGACAGTTTATCTAATTTAACCTCAAAATTCATTGCGTTGTCTAGCGTGTTGATAGATGTTCTGTTCTTAATTTTGTGCGTTTGTGTATCAGCAATAATTGCAATAGAGAATTTAAAAAGAAAAAAAAGGTGCTAATTACACTTTAAGTGATTGGAGAAACAGAATTATTCCTGCAACTTCCTCTATCATCTCAACGATATGTAAAACAGTTTCTTTACGCAGTCGAAATCTTATTAAAAAATCTTTATCATTATAATTTTCAAAATTATTTTCTCGTTCCCTTTTGGTATAGGGTCTCCTTTCATACTTTATAAATTGTATAATATCATTGTCATCATCACTCATATCCAAAATATTATTATTATTCATTATTGGCAATAATATATTTAATATAAATCACAAATTAAAAATGAACATATCAATCAATCACATTGGTTTTTAGATTAGAATGTTTTAGAATTGTCAGAAATTGAACCAAATGCGCATGTGCAAATCCACTAACAGTAGAAGAAATCCTTAACTGGCACTTTCAACTCTCTGCTAAATTTACTTTCAGATAGTGAGTTTAACCCTCCGGTAAATTTTACCTGCACATTGAAAAACAGTTTATCTGCCAGATCAATTTTATCTGACAGTTAGACTACTTAACTGGACATTGAAAAACTGGCCCTTAGTCAAATTACGATATCTCTCAGACAAAATTATTATCTAGCTGAAATATAAAATTATCCCTGAACGTAACGTAAATTAAATTCAAATAAACCATCTTTAAACCTTTTTAGGAATCCGAATAATACTCAATATTAAGAGATCATCTAAATATATTTATTGATGGCACCTCGCTTAAGATTGTAGATGTATGCAGGTATCTTAGTATTTTTATTGACTTAAGCTTAAGATTTAAAGAACGTGTGAAAAAGCGGATTCCAAAATCCTATTCGTTACTTAAAGTCGTATATTCTAGTCATCATTTTCTTAGTGTTAAATTAAAGACAAGCTAACCATTATACTCTTCGCTAAAATTGACCACTTTTTATATAATTGTTGCACATACTATAGGATACTCTTTGCGGTTTTCTTGTAAATAATATTAGTTTTAGACATTTTTTGTTTAATTACAAAACAAAAAATATATTAAAAGTGAATTATTTGTTTGCTTATAATTGTATTGAAACATATTCTTTATAGGATTTTTTTATTATCTATTTCCTTTAGACGGTCTACCCTGTATACTTTCCAGTGAATATCTAACCATTTCTCCGCCGGCAGCAGCCGGCTGTTGACTGTTCTCCGTCAAGTAGTTTCTTAGTTAATGCACCAACAGACAAATAACAGACACACAGACAGACGCACTGACAGAATTGAAAAACCTTTATTTTCGTAATCTACATTTTAAGTTTTTCTCGAATACAATACTTCCCTTCATGCGAAGGAAGTAGAATCGGGCATTTTCGCATTTTAAAATCCATTTAAAAAAAATTTCGCCATAATAATTATTATCAGAAGGTGCAACGGAATTTCGGTTTTTTGAAAATTTAAATTTTTTCAGGACAAAATCTGCATTTTGTTTCATCAAATATTTGGATTTGGTCTCTAGGGCTGACCATTCTTAATCAAATTATTTTTTTTAAATGTCTAATATAATTTTGACATTATTAGCGTACATGTACTCACTAAATAATAACTCATTCGAATAGTAAGAAGTTTCATTTCAGAACATTAAAGGCCGAATTTCAACTTAATAACCTGAAATTTTAACTCATGTTGAAAATTCGATTTAACAAGTTGGAATTTAGACTTGTTAGGAGCTGAAATTTCAACTTATTTTTATTTCGCCATGACCTTTGCATGATTTCGTGTTTTTTAACATATTGATCTCGTTAATCAATAATTTTAAAAATATGGTTTTGTGTAGCTTTCATATATTACTAGGAATTTAAAATTATTTAAAAAACCAACTTTATTTTTCTCCCTAAACAAGCGATATGTATATGAATATGAGATGCGTTTCGCCCTGTACATTCCTAAGAATTAATAACACATATAAGTTTAAACAATTGAATACGTATGTAGCAACATTCATCCTCTTCTAACGCAATAACGATAAACACACATAATAGGTGCATTTCATTTTTACCACGCTTCAAAAACTTAACACATCGCATTAATGAGCTAAATATTCATTAGGATTTTCGGCACCTATATAAACTAATTTCTCCCTCAAAATGGAAGCATAATAGTTGCAACAGTCCTAGACAACCAACCGTCTAGGAGGTTGAAATCTATTTATATTTATTTATTTATTAAAAAATACAAAAAAATGGAACTACAATTTCTAATCGCGTGTGTTTTGGCAGTGGCAAACGCCGGGTATACAAATTCAAATTATCAAGTGTATAACTCGATTGAAGACGGTAACTCATACGCTCCAACTAGTACAAACTTCCAAGGTAGTTCATACGTGCAAAGTGGTGCGATCGACCATGGTAGTTCATTCGGACCAAGTAGTTCATATGCACCAAGTGGTTCACTGGCCGGAAATTCATATTATCAGGACGGCTTGAACAATTACGTTTCTGTTGGTCACGATGAATACATTCCTGAAATAAAAGATGGAGTACCTGTCGATACCCCTGAAGTTCAGAGAGCTAAGGCAGAGCACTTCGCCCTTTTTGCCAAGGCTGCGGCGGCCGCGGCTAAGGCGTCAGCGCAGAGCCGTGGACAGACGTATTATGAACCCAGGAAGACACAGTAAGTACCCAGATTTTCATGATTCATCAAAATAGACCGCATTGTGGACGCGTTGTTTTCAAATAAATAAGTCAAGGGCTTTTCCATGTAGAACCTCCTTTAGAAGGAGTTTCATTGTATCAAAATGCATGGTCATTAGCTGTGGCTCGAAATGCCATTTTGAAAAAATGGCAGTCAAACTTTTTTTGTATTTTAAAAGTTATAATATATTTCTGAAAATTACGTAGGTTCTTTTTTAATTTTCATACGATACTAATAAGTGACTATATGATCCTTCGACAAACAACATAACCTTGTAATTTTAGAAATAGCTGCCCCTTAAAAAATTAAATAAAGTATTTAAAATGTGAGTAAAAATCATATCGCATAAAATTGTGTTCTAGTATGTACACCAAATTCCAAATTCTTGAACGCTTACCCAGCTTTCTTTACTTATTTTCCCCTATTTACCCCCAGCCCTTCACCGAATAAGTTCAAAACACAATCCAGTTCTAGATCTCGTTATAATACATACGCGTATAAAATTTCAAGTCAATATCTTAAGCTGCTCCAGAGAAAACGTGCGCTCAAAAAAAGCTAAAGACAGACCAATAGACAGAAAATTTACATATCAAATCAAATTTAAAATCTCGACGTTTTATGGCATTCTAAGCTTGTTTTAACAAAAAAAAAAATGACATTATTTTACGATTACTATACTACTACGTGGATGTGGAAGTAAAATACGATTTTCCCAAAAATTGAAGCCATTTCTACCCCCCTAATCTAGGCATCAATGAAATATATTCAATGGGGATATGCGCTCTTAGGTACCTTAAAAAAATATACAACTTACCTAAGCTTAAAATACATCGCTTTGTTAATAACGGAGTTACAAAGGTGCTACCCTGAAGTGAGACACGCTGTATAGAGAGAAGAGTAGAAAATATGATGCAAACCGCCAAGGCACATTTGTTTTTTCTTTTCAAGTTTATTTAGAATGATTCATTATCGACTCGAAAAGTTAGCTAAATAGAATAGAATAGACTTCTATTTGACCAATCTACAAAAAACGTTTTTGGCAAGCCAACACACAACAGAAAAAATGAATTATTATTTGTTTGCTTATAATTGTATTGAAACATATTCTTTATAGGATTTTGAAAACAGCAGAAAAAAAACTGTAACTAAAAGAAAAACTTTGTGTAAAAATATTAATGAAATCTTTGCATTCTTCCGATAACCTGAATTCTGGTTATGCTAGCAAATTAAAATTCTAAAATGAATTTGTCTAATTTCTTATTTGACAATTCTCATTCTAACACTAGCAGGTCCAATACTAGTTAGATAATAGATAGGTGAGGTTGTTTTTATCAGTCAATGTCAAATATAATTATTTCACACTTATTCATAGAAATTGTCTTGGTTTTGCATGAAAAACCTTTATGAGTGGTTTTATGTTTTTCTGATGAGCTCCAGAATAAAGGCGAAAAACGTTTCCAAGGATAAGCATTTCCAAGAAACAGAATGATAGATTTCATGAAAATGTAATCCATTAGAATAGAAATTTTTTTAAGACAAGGTAGATAAATAAATTCATTTTAGGACTTTGTTCTCATTTTTAACTGAATCTTCATGATCATAGGGGGTTATGTAGATACTAGTTTAATCTGCATGGCCGTAGGGGACTGAGTGGATGCTAGTGTTAGAATGAGAATTGTCAAATAACAAAATAGACAAATTCATTTTAGGATTTTAATTTGCTAGCATAACCAGAATTCAGGTTATCGAAAGAATGCAAAGATTCCATTAATATTTTTACACAAAATTTTTCTTTTAGTTATAGATAGTTTTTTCTTCTGCTGTTTGCAAAATCCTATAAAGAATATGTTTCAATACAATAGAAAAGTAATACAAGTTAATATAAAACATGAAACAGAACAGAGCTGAAATAAAAAAAATAAAAAAATATATATAACATAAAATATGTATGTAATATGTACGTCACAAACAATGAAATTTTTCCTTTGGTGAATAGAATCACAGTATATCAAGCGAGTTGGAAAAAAATAGTAAATAATAAAATGTCTATTAACTACCAATTTGTGTGTTCAAGAATTCTTCATTTGAATAGAAGCAATACTTTAAAATGTGTTTTTTTATTGTCGATTTGAAACTGTTAAGATTAAGTGATTTAATGTCATTAGGAATATCATTGGACAACTGAAGGTTTAGAAAAATTTTTTTGTGATTCATTTAACCTTAGGTGAAGCTGCCTAAGTTGATAAGCAGACCTGGTGCCGTAGGAATGAAAATCTGAATTTGCAGAGAATGAGTTTGTGTCCTTGTGAATTTCTAATCAAGTATTATATTATAAATAATGGCGTTATTTTCATTTCACCGTTATTAGTGGCTCATTCTCATGTAAATTGGCAAAAGTTATGCAATCATGGCCATCCTATAGGATTCTCAATTTTAATTTTTAACTTTTAATATCAGACTCAGTATCAGCTGCTTCGAAAACACCTATTTAATTTTAATTGGGCCTCCGCCAGAATTTCGCATAATGTCAAATGAAAGCATTTATTTCCAATTTTTGTTCATCTTATACTAGACACAACTTGATGAATATGGCACTACTATTGTTAAACTCTAGAGCTTGTAAAAGATTTCCAATGAAATTGTTTACACAATCCGAGATAAATCAATCGAACTGAGAAACTCCTTTTGAAAATTGCTTAAAAAAGCAGATTAATTCATAGCAGATTTATAAAATATATTTGAAAAAAGTAATACTGGAGTCATGGTCTAGGAGATAGCACTCACAGTTACTATTATTTGGTACGAAAACTACAAGTCTGAGAAGGTGCCAACATTTTTCCTTTTGAAAACCACCACAGTTTTAGCCTGTTTTTGGCCAAAAGTTTAAAAGATGGACAAAAATCTGGAAAATGGGCAAGCAGAAAATGTTGGCATATGATTTTTCAGCAATGAGCATTTTCCGCCTCGTCAGAAAGTGTTATTCTACGTTCCAATTTTGACCATAATTGATGTCGCCAGTGCTCCAATTGCACGGAGAAAAAATGTTGGCATATATCAAATGATGATCACCAAGATACCCCCCATTTAACTAGCCCCAAGCCCCAAAGTGTTACACTCTGTTCCAAAACTGAAGGTTTTCTGGGGCAGCTAACGCCAAAACGGACACAGGGGGAGGTCTCACTCACATAAGATAAAATACTCACAAAAATATTTGCTAAAACATAACTGCAATGCCAACATGTTATATTCCAGGCCCCATGTATGTAGCTATCTCCTAGACAATCATTTTTTATTGTATTATATTGTAATAACAAAATGTAAGAGAATACACAAGACAGATTATAAATTAATATAGGAAAATAAGTTGAGTGGAATCCTCAAGGTTTAAAGAAAATGGACAGCAATAAAAATAATGTGTTAACAAGAACAAGCAACAAAAAAAAACTGGAGGCTCGTTACTAGGAACCAGTCAGTTTTAGAACAAAATGGTGGCCATTATTGGCTGCATTCTGATGTCCTACGCGCATTTTCAACTCACTCCTTACAGTACTTTTTCGAAAGTATTTAAAAAGCCCCATTTCATGTCTACAGAGCAGCGAATTCCTTCCATATCGGAAAAAAGTATACACCAATCATAATTCGTTGAATAATAGAGTTATAAAAAATTTAGTGCCCATTAAAACCACATGTTAGGATAAAAATTCAACAAGAATAACCACGAGAAAGAAATAAAACTCAGGTCGACTTCCTTCATAAAGCCTGCGTGAGTTACGTTTATTTCTTTTTCCCCTGTTAATGTGGTCCTTTAGTAGGGGCATTACAGATACTTAGCAGCACTTAACAACAATAGTTGGGAAATACGATACGATCTTGCCCTTGTCGAATTTTATACAGTTCACATTTACTGCTGTTGTAAAATGGAAAAAAATAGTCTTAATTTCTTAATTCGCAATTTACTTGATAATATTAAGAAACTAGACGAAAATATGAAAACAAAAAGAACGAAACACATGATAACCACAGGAGAAATCTAAATTAATCAAATTTTAATTTGAAATTCATTCGTGGTTAACTAAGGGCAGCGTAATCATTAGTGAGCGGATTTTGAGTATTCATTCCAGGGAAGGTTTTACCATACATACAAATGAAATAATAGTACACTGTAAACATCGAATATAATAGATCGAGCTCCCATGACAAAAGAGATACCCCATCGAACACCTCAAATTTAAAAGGTGAAAATGGTTGCAAAACATGTAAAAATCATATTATTCCCGCCAGACTATAGTACAGCCGAAAAGTGTAGTCAGCAGAGCAAAAAATCAGCGGCATTCTGGTCAAAGTATAGTAGCTGTTATGTAATACTTAAGCGGCACATCGTTTTACTATGCAAAAATCATATTATTCCCGCCAGACTATAGTACAGCCGAAAAGTGTAGTCAGCAGAGCAGAAAATCAGCGGCATTCTGGTCAAAGTATAGTAGCTGTTATGTAATACTTAAGCGGCACATCGTTTTACTATATAATCCCACATAATCGAGAGAAATATATTAAGTTTTATCCGCCTACCAGAGATGAAAACCACGACTAGGTCATTACGTGCAACTGGTACATCCGACCAAATAAAATAAATGTTTGAATATGGTGACTTTATACCTAATAATTTATTTAACAACTGCGAAATTGGCGCAAATGTCATAAATGAACTTCACGAGCCTAACGTAGCGCATTCAGTGGCACCACACATATGTTTGCAATAGTAACGGTTTCAATGCAACTGACAAATATTTGCGGCTGCGCTGCTAAAATACGTGGAAATAATGTTCCCAGATTTAAGCACAATATTTTAAATTTGAGACATATGGTAGCTCATGCATAATAAGTAACACAATCCGAGTGCTTTTATTTCTTCGTATTACGTACATGCCAATTTACGAAATTCGTTAATCTGCATGTCCCTGGCTCTATTGACTACACTTTTTTGCCGTACTATAGTAATAATTTGTTAATTGTTATATTTAATACATTTTTGAATTTAGCCTTATACAAAATTTTACTTTTCAAAACACCTGCTTGAAGTATACGCAATTTGTGATAAATAATGGACCATTTTTGTAAAATGTCTCTGCCTGACAATTTTTGTTAATTAATTTATCAGACTTAATTTTTTATATATATATTTGTTTATGAAAGTACACTTCCTAACACCTTGATCTTTGTTTTAACATGAACTTTAAAATCTCCTATCTATTACAACTTGATTTGCTGACAATTTTTGTTAATTAATTTATCAGACTTAACTTTAAATGCGCAGCATCAATTCATCAGGATCAATCACCGGCATCTCATAACACCTCCTTAAAAAAACAACTGAAGTTTAAGATCTTCTCTGTACATAAAAATTTGTCGGTCATTGAAAAAATGTTTTTCACCATACATTCCTTAATTTTTTCGCATTTTCCTATCATTTTCCTGCAAAGGAGAGTAGACCTTCGTATCCTACGGGAAAAATACTACAAAAAAACACCTGAATTTCGCATAATATGCTCTGAATTGCAAAAAGTGTAAACCTTTACAGCCTCGAATTTGTGAATTTCTAAGCACTTTCTTAATTTTTCCGCATTTTTCCTCATTTTTCACGACATTTTTCGGCAAAGCGAAGTAGAGCATCATATTCTATGAGAAAAATACTAAAAGAAACCACCATAATCTAGAATAAAATATTACACATCTGAAAAGTTTAACTTATGAATATCTCAGACAGGACTTCATAAATGCTCAAGCATTTTCTTAAGTTTCCACATTTCTCCACCATTTTTCCATAAGACTGAAAACATCATCGCTGTTCAAGACTGCCGCTTTTAAATAATTTTAACAATAGTTTTAATATATTTTTAATAGTTATAATTCATTTATTCATCCCCGCGCCCCCCTCTTTACCTGGCACAAACCTACACCGTGGTTGTGGGGAGAGGGGAGAAATCGACAGAACAAGAGTGGAATAAACAAAATAATAGCCTGCTTGCTCAAGTGCTCTTAAAACCTCGTGCTGTAAAATTAAAATAAAATAATAAACTCTTAACAAACATAATAATCTAATAAATAAATAACAATAAGTGTGAAACGTTAAGTTAATGTGTATGCTAGCTCCGTCACAGTCCACTGTCTTGAAGCCAGAAAACAAGGAGACTTCCCAACAGTCAGGTCAAGAAAAAGGTGAGTCCCAGGCTTCATTTCCAACGGCAATTTTAGCCCTTAACAGTTCAATCGCATTCTACGGGAAAAGTGCTATCAAATAAGTTCAAAAAAAAAGTTATTAAATGACACGGAGTAAAAGGTGCACAAATCTCATTTATGTGTTATGTAGTATTAATTTTGTATGTATCAACTTTATATTGTTCATTGTTTTTATAACTGTTTTATGTTTCTATGTTTTTATACTCACTGTGTTTACATTATCATTGGGGGGAGTGGAGAACGGCATTGCCGAACTCCTACCTTTCATGTAACATTCTTTTTATGTTACTTAATAAACGATTTTATTAATATTATTATTATTAATATTATTATTATTATAAAAACCATGTTCATTTTTGGAGCCTAGCTTAGGCCAGAATTAGCCACTTTCTAACATCCTCCTTTGTAGATTAATGATTCAACACTAGTTAAATAAAAAAAAAGACCCGGTTGTTCCATATCAACTCTCATGTTTTTGAAATTGTAAAAAAAGTGTTCCGTTCCAAAGTTGGCAAGACAGAACACTTCGACGTCTGTCCATCAGTCCATCTGTCACATGCAATTTTTAAAGGCACAGTAATTTTAATATATGTAATTTAAAACACTTCAAAATTTTAAAAAATGGCAGGCGGTTCTATTGGTTACAAGTGGATGCCGGGTGATCCTGAAGTTGTTCTGTGGACTAATCTGCACAGAGTAAAAAAAATAACCCTAGTGCTACAATAATCGGGTAAAATATGTACGTCGATAAAATTTAGCTTGGCAACTACTTCAGTGAATCTTCTTATTCACAACGTTTGATAATTCATGTAACAGGGTTCCAACCAAAAACTATTAATGAAAGTCCAGGACTTTCAAGGTTCTTCATGACCAAAATGACATTAAATTACATGACTTCTAGGATGTTAATCAGAAAAATATTTTGTCTTAATTTTTTTTACATATATATTTAAGTAATGAATAAAATCACAAACACAAAAAACAATAATATATAGTAACGTATAACATATAAGTAATACCGATCGAAATTTGACCATGTATAAACAAAAATCTCAACAAAAAAACCATTATTCATAATTTTTGTATGATATTGGCATACAAAAATCTTAAAATATATTAGCCTACTTTAATCCTTAGTTATAATATCTTTGCAGTTAAATTCTGTTTATCTTTCTCCAACATTTTGTTCTTCCTTGTTCTTCTGTAGTTCTTTCATCTTTTTTCGTTTGTTCTAAAGCCATCTTATAATTTCTATTTGCAGAACGGCAATAACTTATTAGTTTATTACCGATGTCTATATTCCTCTATGTAACAGATACAATTCATTGAGCAACAAGTGAGTTTTCATGTAAGTTCTCTAGAAGTAATTCCTTATTTATTGAAAATCCACTTTCCACTGAGGCATTTTCATGTGAAAAAATCAAAATAATTTTTAAAATCCTATAAAAATCCTGGTAATCCTCATGTTTATTTAATAATTTTGTAAAAAAATTGGCCTAGTCTTTCACTTGATTTGAATGTTTTAAAATTATTTATAAATTCAATAATACATCTACTAAACTGCATTTTACATTTATCAGCTACATCAGAATTAATAATTCCTTTCTCAGTATTTCTATTGTTAAATTCATTCTTTGTTCAACTTTCTTTGGATAATTACATATTAATGAAGGGTTTAAACATGAAATTCCTTTAACGATATCATATTTTAAATTAGATCTGGAAAAAAATTTTGAGACACGCTATTAGAAAATGTCTGCATTCTTTATAAAACATATTTTTCTTTGAATCTGCAAAAAATTTGTATCAACTTACGAGTTGCAAATACACCAATTTTATTTAAAGGTAATAATATTTCTAAATCTTTAAAATTTATATTTAACATTTTTTTTTATCATTGTGAATTTTACCTTTTTTACAAATTTTTCCAGTAAATTTATTAATAATGTATGAATTTCGGTATATAAAAATGGCGCTAAGGGTTCATCAGTGAAATCCCCTGACTTTTCATGACTCTTTTTAAACTACCCTAAATTCCCTGATTTTTTCAGGTTTTCCAGTTTGGTGAGAACCCTGTGTAATGTTCTAATTGGCCTTCTGTTGCTATGTAGAGTGTCCCACAGCGTCACATGATCTATCGTGACTGCCTGTTAGAGGCGCGGTCTCATCCAAGCTCTCTCCCATTAGCTCATGGTGACATCAGCACAATGTTTTGGAAATAGTTATCTTCGGGGAAAATCAGGTGGCAAGAAGTCTAGCCACGTGGTTTTTCTTAGACTATCAACCGCTCTATATTATGAACATTCCTGCTGATGTGGTCAAACTATTAAAGGATTCGATGCTGGTGAGTCGTTTTGGTGGACGTATTTCTTGGAGCGATGAGCTGTTGGTGTGATGGGCTGTCCAAGGAATTCGTAGCAGACATCTTCACACCCACATTTCGAAAGTGTTAGCCTGCCTCCCTACCTGTCCACGTCTCAGAAGCGTAACAAAAGATGGAGAAGACCAGAGCGTTAGCAAGCGTGATCTCTTAAGCAACACCATTCGGGTCCAGCACATGGACGGGTGGCCCAAATTCTCGTCGGAAACCTCAGTTCATGCCATGAGCTGTAAAAGCCTTGACTGGACTGAGGCGGCTTGGCGAGAAAAAGAAGCCAAGGGCTGATAACTTCACCGACAGACTCGAGGTCTAGTAAGGACATTGTCTGGGTAAAGAGCACTAAGGTACAAAAATGGAGTACTACAATAGACCTATAGAGGTCGCAGTGGGTAAGGCCAATCGCCAGCTCCTTCCAGCTAAAATCTAAGCATCATAAGAATTCTCAAAATTTAAAGAACATAAATACTGAATAGCATACCCCTGCCGCCGTTTCGCCAAGTAAGCTGACGTCATCAAGAGATTATTAAAATTAAAAAATATTAGCAACTTTAATAATAATACTGATATGGATAATTATTGTCTGGACGTTATTTTTTAAAAGAACGATTATTGAAGGTACGCATCAAATTAAAGTAGAGTTCAGTCAGAGGTAGAGGCGGAAAATTCTCTCCCTAATTTAATGTTACAGGCGCGGCCGCTTCTAAAATGTACTACGACAAAATAGGGTTACATTGGAACGATCGCTATGTAATGCTCTCGTGGGGTCGCGGTCAACCACCTGTCGTTCATCGCATAATCAGTTATTTTAGCACTGAGTAACTTGATGATTAGATTAGATTAGGAAGGAGGAGCTGGCTGATTGGCCTTGACCACCGCGACCCCCATGGATCTATTGTGGTGCTCCTGATTGTTTTCCTTAGATGATACTTTACTTAAAAATACCTCGACAAAATAACGATACGGAAATAAGGACCTACCTCTAGTCAGCAGTACTTTGTAAACTGAGTAATTATTTACAATTGCGGATCTTCGATTAATTTTTTCAAAGTGAAAACATTCTTACACATACGGCCGAGTACGCCCCTCATAAATTGTGAAATGACACTCTGTTTTACGAACTCTTGTTATAACATGATTGTCTTCTGGAGAGTTCAAAACTGGTGAGAACCGAAACACGTATAGCAGTTTTTTTAAATTTAATCAGGGAAATTCACACACACATGGGCTGAATTTGTAATATCCCTAATGTCATTAAAAAAGCTCCATGCAGTTACATCACATAACATTACTTTGAAATTTTAAAGTAATTAGATAGTGCTACAAATAAAACAAGGCACCTTGTTCATGTATAGGATCAAATTGTTAATATCCAGCACAATGGTTCTTACCATTCGTTTTTACTAATTTACATTTTGCATGAGAAAATACCCCGGATATAAGCAGCTTTACATTGTAAATGTTACTGTTTTAGTTCCTCTATACAGGAAAATGCTCGGCAGAATGTTTTTGCATGATTAAACAAATTTAAGATAACTTCAATTAATGTCCTTTCTCTGTACACAAATTTTGTACAAAGTTTACAATAACGATTTTGATTATATCTCGACAAGGAAGGAGCTCATCAACGATACAAGCATGACACCAATCTGGTCTGCTTACAGATATAGTTTCTGCAAGGGCATAGTTAGCCAGAAATTCTTGAAAGAGGTCAAAAAGCGATATTTCTGGAATAGTGGGATAAGGTTGTGCTTTTTCCTTTTATTATTTGCGGGGGAGAGGATTTTTTTTGTGGAAATGCAATACATATGCTATTAGAAAGTTACAGTAAAGGCTTCGTCCAATGTGGCAGGTGAGCGTTTTTTTGAAAATTAAGATTCATTTTGAAAAACATGCTTTATTTAGTATTTCTTTAATATTTCGGGGTTTATTCATCGTATCAGGTTAAAAACAATTAAGTGTTTGTAAATAAGCGGGCCTTTTCAATAGGTGCTAAAATCTCAAAGTATGGTTCCTATTAATTAATTAAAGAATGCGTTGACGAATTCTCCGTATGTTTCTCTATAATAATCAACAAATTTATTGAACTTTGGCATTTTTCTGAAAAATTAAAGGTTGCACTAATAATCCCTGTTTTCAAGAAAGGCGAAACTGATATAAAAACTATAGGCCTATACCACTATTAAGTGTTTTTTCAAAAATTATAGAAAGTGTCATGGCAAATTGATAACAATATTTTTAGAAAAATATAGCATATTGACTAAATCTCAACATGAATTTAGGAGTAAGCATTCAACCGAAACGGTGGCAGTGGAACTGGTGCAATCGGTGAACGATAAATTAAATAGCAATGAATACGCGATAGGGTTATTTTTTTATCCCTCAAGTGCGTTTGACACTTTAAACATACCATTTGTTTTAGGTAAATTAGAAAAAATCGGTATACGTGGTAAAGTAAATGACTGGTTAATTTCATATTTGTCGGACAGAAGACTTTCTGTTAAATTAAGGGATTCACTATCGGACGAACACGAATTATCAGTTGAAACTCCCCAGGGCAGTGTGCTTGGCCCTTTTATATTTCTTTTATTTATTAAATGATCTACTTGAGATTATCAATCACGGGAAACTATTTATGTATGCAGATGATACATCTATAATCATTTCAGCCAAGACTCTCGAAGAACTAGAAATTGTAACTAATTTGACCCTTGATAAATTCAATACATGGTGCTATTGATCATCAATTATGAGAAAACCGTATGTGTCTAATTTAAAACACGGACAAAAATGTTTACAAAACTGTTAATCTTATGTTAAATGGTAGTCAGTTAAGCTTAGAAAAAAATACAAATTATCTAGGAATAATTCTAGACGAACATTTACGTTGGACTCAACATATTGATCAACTTTGTATTAAACTAAGCCAATCTTCTTTTGCAATTTCAATGTTGACGAAGAGTTTAGATCGAAGCTCTTTGATATATGTGTATTATGCTTTATTTTATTCAAAACTATATTATAAAATAATTGCCTGGGGTCAAGGCATAGATCTATAGAGGGTATTTGTTCTGAAAAAAAGAGTATTGAGAATAATTTTCAGTTTGGGGTACCGAGATCCTTGTCGTGATACTTCTAAAAATAATATAATTATCACGGCCACATGCATTTATTTATATAAATTATTTTTATACATCCATAGTATACAAAATAGCTTATTAACACACCGTGACAAACACGAATACAATACAAAAAAACGTAATAATTTATATGTTAATAATTTCGATTTAGCCCTATATAAAAAATTTCCCATATATGCTGGAAGCTATTTATTTCATAAATTGCCCTTAAACGTTAGACTAGTCAAGAACTTAGCCGAATTCAAATCTAAATAATTTAGATTTTTATCTAACAATGGTTTTTACTCTCTTCATGAATTTGAAAATTTTAGTTAGTAGAAAAGACTCGTTTAAATGGTCACTTTTATATAACTTAAAACTTATAGTCTAGGTGGCCGCGTACAAAAAATGAATTTATACATATCCTCTTGTAACTTCTTGTATGGCTTTTTTCCTCTGCGATAATTTCCGAAAACGCGGCGTCCCCCCTCCACTTCTTCCGAAATATTTCCAAGCGTCGTACTGGAAAATGGGGAAATCTATTTTGTCGGACAATTCGAAAATTGGATTCTACATGTTACTATTAAGCAATCTTGAAAAAATCAGCTGTTCATCAATAAATTTGTAAATGTTGTTAATTCGGAATTTACAAACGCATTTCAAACATGCGTAGCGTATGTCGATGATGGTATTTTAATTTTGACGGCACAGTAAATTTAAGCTGCCTATGTTGGCTGCTATGATTCCGACAAAGCAGAATGTTCCTAGTCTTAGGAACTTTCTTTTCTACTTTCACCGGTTTCAATCACAATTTTCATATATTTTTCTCTTTCGGAAAGTAACGGAATATTTTATTTGGGATATTAAGTATATTATTAAACAGGTGAGAAAGTTAAACATTATTCACAAGGACAAAATTTGTGCCACTCGCTTCGCTCGTGGCAACAATTCACCCGACTGAATACTTAGTAATTTCTCACTCTTATTAAACAGTTATTAGGTCGTTGTTAACAAATTAAGAGTACGAATAGAGACAAAACCTAAATCACTGTAAATCACCAGAGCGAATAGTAGCCATTATATGCGAGTAGAATATTACACTTTGTCCATGACTATTATAGTTATTTATGTATGTGCGTTATATAGATTATAACGCCCGGGGGGTAACATGAAGCCCGAGGGATGCATGTTGCATGATAGGCGTTATAATCTAATAACGCTCGTGGTGCATACAATATTTTATTTTTCAGGAAAAATTTATTTTTTTAATGAAAATTGACTTTTCATTTTTTAAATACATTTTTTTAGTAGTCTATGACATTTGTTAATATTTTACGTTTATTAACAGTGTCTGACAGTTATTGATATTTTGAAGTTTGATGATGTTATAAAAGGAATATTAATATGGAAATACCACAAAATAAACGAAACAATGCGAGAGAAGCCACAGAAAATGTAGTGCCGGTTAAATTCAAACCATTATACGATAAGGAATATAAAACGTTTACTCTTTCTTTGCTTCTCATACAACAGGGCGTTATGGTCATAACGCCCGCTCATTATACCCGTGGTCATTATGAGCGTCTTTATGGTAACCGTATCCAAGGTATAATAAACAAATAATAATAAATAATATTTAATATTTATTTAATTTCTCTTCTTTTCATTTCTCCAATTTAAGAAATATTTATATGCCACCATATATAATTTCCTAGACTTTCTTCGGCAATAACTTTAATGAGACGATTTCTGCAGCTTCCCTTGCCTCTGGCGGTGTCAAAGAAATTTCGTTTACGCTGTCAGTATCCATTTATTTAATTATGTTACTCTTTTCGAGTATAACTAAGAAGACATTAAAGACACATGTAAAATTATTGTAAATAGCATTAACGTTTAAATTTAATTTGACAAACCGCTTTTCACACATAATGGCCTACTCAATAAAATTTAAAAACGAAGTTGTATGATAAAAACCGCTGCCTAAGGAATCACTACTTCCACATCCAGATTCTTCATCCAAGTCACTTTAAAGGAAACATCTTGACTATATTTGCACTCTAGCATGTGGAAATGATTGGTCATAGAATTTTAATATTATTTGGGGAAGATGTCATAGAAAAGTTTGAGGAGTTGGTTTCTACCATATACGTTAAAAATTAAATTTCTATTTCACCCTACTTATTTTCTACTATACACAACTTACCACCTCCCACCCATTCAATGGAGTCATCTCAATCAGATGTCACTACAATGCATACGTGTACTAATTTTCAAGTGAATATCATAATTTGATGTTATCAATCCCATTAATAATGAAGCGGAGGTGGTGGAGTTTGAAAAATATTAGAAAGAAATCTGAGGCCTTGGTTTCTAGTATATACAAAGAATCCCAAATTTCTGTACTCTTATCAGCTTGATTTACTTATTTTCCCCTAGTCACTCCTATTAACCCCAACCCTTCTACGGAATGATCCGAAAATATAATCTAGTTTCAGATGTCGTTATAATACATACGTCTAGCAAATTACAAGTGAATATCTCAATTTTATTTTATCAACCCCTTTAATAATGTAGTAAGGGTAGTGGAAGGGTTGAAAAATATTATTATAAAATCTGAGACCTTGGCTTTTAGTACATACACCGAATTTCATGTTTCTGTAGTCTTACCAGCTCGCTTTACTTATTTTCCCTATTTACCCCTATTTAACCCCCACTCCTTCAACGCAATCATGTCAAAATATAATCTAGTTTCAGATATAGTTATAATACATAAATGTCCCAAATTTCAAGTAAAAATTTAAATTTAATTTTATCAACTCTTAATAAGGGAGTGGGGGTGGTGGAGAGATGGTAAATACTAATAAAAAAACCTGAGACCCTCGCTTCTAGTATATACACCAAATCCCAAATTTCTGTACTTTTACCAGCTTGCTTTACTTATTTTCCCCTATATACCCCTATTTAACCCCCAACCCTTCAACGGAATCATCTCAAAATATAATCTAGTTCAAGATGTCGTTATAATACATACGCGTACTAAATTTCTTGTGAATATCTCAATTTTATTTTATCAACCCCTTGAATAATGGAGTAAGGGTGTGGGGTGATGAAATATATTATTAAAAAATCTGAGGCCTTGGCTTCTAGTACATACACCAAATTTCAAGTTTCTGTACTCATACCAGCTCGTTTTACTTATTTCTCCCTATTTACCCCTAAATAACCCCAAACCCTTCAACGGAATCATCGCAAAGTATAATCTAGTTCCAGATCTCGTTATAATTCATACGTGTACCAAATTTCAAATCAATATCTCAATTTTATTCTATCGACCCTTTTAATAATGAAGTAGGGGTGGTGGGGGTTGAAAAATGTTATAAATAATCTGAGACCTTGGCTTCTAGTACATACACCGAATTTCAAGTTTCTGTAGTCTTACCAGCTTGCTTTACTTATTTTCCCCTATTTACCCCTATTTAACCCCCAACCCTTCAACGGAATCATCTCAAAATATAGTCTAGTTCCAAATGTCGTTATAATACATATGCGTACTAAATTTCATGTGAATATCTCAATTTTATTTTATCAACCCCTTGAATAATGGAGGAGGGGTGGTGGGGGGTTGAAAAATATTATAAACAATCTGAGAGCTTGGCTTCTAGTACATACACAGAATTTCAAGTTTCTGTAGTCTTACCAGCTTGCTTTACTTATTTTCTCCTATTTACCCCTATTTAACCCCCAACCCTTCAACGGAATCATCTCAAAATATAATCTAGTTCCAGTTATCGTTATAATACATACGTGTACCAAATTTCAAATGAATATCTCAATTTTATTTTATCAACCCTTTTCATATTGGAGTAGGGGTGGTGGGGGTTGAAAAATGTTATAAAAAAATCTGACGCACTGGCTTCTAGTACATACACCGAATTTCAAGTTTCTGTACTCTTACCAACTTGTTTTACTTATATTCCCCTATTTACCCCAAATTAACCCCCAACCCTTCAACGGAATCATCTCAAAATATAATCTAATTTCAGACGTCGTTATAATACATACGTGTGCGAAATTTCAAATGAAAATCTCAACTTTATTTTATCAACCCCATTAATGGGCTAGGGGTGGTGGGGGGTTGAAAAATATTGTAAAAAAATCTGAGGCCTTAACTTCTAGTACATACACCGAATTTCATGTTTCTGTACTCTTACAAGCTTGCTTTACTTATTTTCCCCTATTTACCCCTATTTAACCCCCAACCCTTCACCGGATATCCTCAAAAAACAATCCAGTTCCAGATCTCGTTATAATATATACGTGTACAAAATTTCAAGTCAATATCTTAAACCGTTCCGGAGAAAACGTGCGGACAAAAAAAGTTACAGACAGACAGACAGACAGACAGACAGACAGACCGACAGACAGAAATTTTTTTTTCGCTCAAATTTAAATTTTCGACACATTGGGTTGATTCTACGGTTGGTTCCTTGTGAAACATTCTTCAATAATTTAAACATACGGGAAAAATTATGCTTTTTAATGTTTCAAAAAGTTTTATTAGAACTCTACACGTGTTTCGGCTTATTAGGCCTTTATCAAGAGTACAAGATAATACTAGTATTATCTTGTACTCTTGATAAAGGCCTAATAAGCCGAAACACGTGTAGAGTTCTAATAAAACTTTTTGAAACATTAAAAAGCATAATTTTTCCCGTATGTTTAAATTAAATTTTCGACGTTTCATGACATTCTAAACCTATTTCACGAATAAAAATTTTTGAAAATTTTTTTGCGATTACTATACTTCCAATCCACTACGTGGATGTGGAAGTAAAAAGGGTCAGTTCTGAAATGTTACATAAAGTTCTCTATTCATAAATTTCATAATAACAGTAAAATTGTTCACACAATTGTAGCTTTGACAGTTAACGAATAATTCTATTTAATATTCAGAAACTGACCACAATTCATTAGTGAATAATTAAATCATTATTCACTGCAGGGAATAATGGATAGCGTTGTTCTTCAGAAAATACATACATAATGAGTACATTATTTAATAGTCGTGCACAAATGTTCATTATTCATCACTTTTCAGCCCATACCCCTCAAGTTAGACGAATCCATGTGCCTATCCCTCTGAAGTTGGACGAGTCCATGTTCGCAAAAGTGACATAACACCGCTGACATATTAGATGAAGTTGAGTTTTGTCGTGATTTTGTCTGTATTGATGCTACGTATTTTTAATATGTTAACAACGACATAATTATTTAATACGAGTGAGAAATTGCCTACTAATCACTCGGATGATTAATGCCGCGGCATAGCATAGCGGTAACAAGCCCGGTATTTAACCAAATCAAGGAACGTTCGCAAACACGTTATGGGGAGGTTTCAGCCGCTTCCAGTAGCTGCCCATTTTTTGTATTTGTAATGAAATTTCTCGACTAACCAAAGCAAGACAATTATTTTCTTATATTTTTATATTTTCTTATAGCTTTCAAAAGCATCATACAACTTTTTTAGGCAAGCAAATAATCAATTTTGTTTATGCATAACTGACAAAAATTTCAAGTCAATGTGAAAAAACTGTGCAAGATACGAAGATGTGTAGGCAAGAGGTGAGCCACAGTGCCGAAAGAGTGAGCAAGGCGCCAAGATCAGGGGGGAATAAGGGGTAACGCACGAAGTGAAGAGAGATCTCCCTAATATGCCAATTTTAGCAAAAATATTCTTCAACAATCCTGTAGTATATATTTATGCACAACTTACACTTATTTTCAGTTTAATAACATCACCCAAACGAGACTTTTTAATTTTAGTCCCATTGTCTCAAGGTTGCAACTAAAAAAATTAATCAGTTCTTGAGAAATGTGAAGAAAAAACAGACAAATGACCAAACATCTCCCTACTATATTGCGTGGCTTGAGCTACGAAACAAATAATTGAGTTTTTCTTTAGTGTTATAGCGAGTAACACAGATATAAAGTTTCACAAACAATAAATAATATGCAACATGTTACACCATTTTCGTATTTTCAGGGCCTACTACCCCGCAACAAGCAATCGATACGAGGGAGATTATAACAATGGCTACAGCTATCAGGCCACTGGACATCCTTTATCTAACTCAGGTAAATGCGATAAATATTCGTTATTTATTACTCCAGATGAACCAAAGACAATAGATTCCGGTCTCAGGGGGAATGTAAATAGGGATTAGCCTAATCGTCGAGTACAAATACAGGCAGAGCCTGCAGCATTAACCTAAACCATCGTCTCACACTTTCAGAGCTCTCGGCAGTCAATACCAATACAGAGTGGTGTCTAATGACACATTTGCAATATCGTCTTATATTTCAGTCATCAGGTATTTCTGTAGACAGAGAAAAATGAATGCAACTGCCTTAAAAGTGACATAATATGTGCAAATAATTATTACAAAGCCACACAAAGAATAGTTCTATACCAGAGACATGAGTACAGATATTGTGTATTCTTTGAAGCTGAATCCGAATACGCAGCCCACAAACCGATTTACTAGGTAATTTTTTAGTAAAACGCAAAAATAAAATATCCCCTAAAATAGAGTGAAGTAGTGAGGACAAGGTAAAGCTTTATAAAAACGTTTTAAAATAACGAATGTTAGTGTAAAATATTGTGAAAAACTACAGCAGCCTTGTATATTGGACTACCAAATATATAAATGTAGGTTGATATAGACCATAGCAAAAAAATATAATATAACTTATCCCTCAGAGGGTTTCAAACCACCCCTACAGACCAGGGTCCCACTTACTCTTTTAAGTCACACATTTTTCTATTCAATATTTTTCCCTGAATTTTGTTACCGCGGGTTTTTGGGGTCGCTGATTACGAATCTGAAGTCCGAGTCTTAAAATTTCTGAATAAAAGATGGCGGATCCAATATAGCATAACGGATATAAAAATCGGAAAAGCATTCAAAATTTGAATATTATGGCTGAAACTTGTTACTCGGGGGGGTTTTCAAAGCCGCTAATCACGAATTTAAGGTTTTAATTCTGAAATTCTTAAATCCAAAATGGCGAAACCCATTATGGCGGATTAAAATACCGCTGCCTAAGGAATCACTACTTCCACATCCAGATTTTTCATTCAAGTCACTTTAAAGGAAACATCTTGATTAGATTTGCACTCTAGTACGTGGAAATTATTGGTCATAGAATTTTAATAATATTTGGGGCAGATGTTATAGAAAAGTTTCAATGCAATCATCTCAATCTGACATCATTACAATACATAATACTTAATTGTCCTAACTTTCAAGTGAATATCTCAATTCTATGTTATCAATCCCATTAATAATGGAGCGCAGATGGCGGGGTTTGAAAAATATTAGAAAGAAATCTGAGGCCTTGGTTTCTAGTATATACACCAAATCCCAAATTTCTGTACTCTTACCAGCTTGATTTACTTATTTTCCCCTATATAATCCTATTTAACCCCCAACACTTCAACGGAATCGTCTCAAAATATAATCAAGTTCCAGATGTCGTTATAATATATACGTCTACCATATTTCAAGTTAATATATCAATTTTATTTTATCAACCCCTTTAATAATGGAGTAAGGGTGGTGGGTGGTTGAAAAATATTATTAAAAAATCTGAGACCTTGACTTCTAGGACATATCAAGTGTCTGTACTCTTACCAGCTCGCTTTACTTTTTTCCCTATTTACCTTTACTTACTTCCCACTCCTTCAACGCAACCATTGTCAAAATATAATTTAGTTTCAGATATTGTTATAATACATACGTGTACCAAATTTCAAGTGAAAATCTAAATTTAATTTTATCAACTATTTTAATAAGAGAGTGGTGATGGTGGGGAATGGAAACTATTATGGAAAACCTGAGACCTTCGCTTCTAGTATATACACCAAGTCCCAAATTTCTGTAGTCTTACCAGCTTGCTTTACTTATTTTTCCCTATCTACCCCTATTTAACCTTCAACCCTTCAACGGAATCATCTCAAAATATAATCTATTTCAAGATGTCGTTATGGTACACACGTGTACCAAATTTGAAGTGAATATCTCAAGTTTACTTTATCAACCCCTTTAATAATGGCGTAGGAGTCGTGGGGGGAGGATTGAAAAATATTATAATTTGATATCTTGGCTTCTAGTAGATACACAGAATTTCAAGTTTCTGTACTCTTACCAGCTTGCTTTACTTATTTTGCCCCATTTACCCCTCTTTAACCCCCAACCCTTCAACTGACTCATCTCAAAATATAATCTAGTTCCAGATGTCGTTATAATACATACATGTATCAAATTTCAAATGAATATTTCAATTTTATTTTATCAACCCGTTTAATAATGGAGTAGGGGTGGTCGGGGTTGAATAATATTATTAAAAAATCTGAGGCTTTGGCTTCTAGTACATGCACCGAATTTCAAGTTACTGTACTCCGACCAACTTACTTTACTTATTTTCCCCCATTTAACCCCCAACCCTCCAACGGAAACGTCCCAAAATATAATCTAGTTCCAGATGTCGTTAGAATACATACGTGTACCAAATTTCAAGTGAATATCTCAATTTTATTTTACCAACCCCTTCGATAATGGAGTAGGGGTGGTGGGGGGTTGAAAAATATTATTAAAAAGTCTGAAGCCTTGGCTTCTAGTACATACACCGAATTTCAAGTTTCTGTACTCTTATCAGCTTGCTTTACATATTTCCACATATTTACCCCTATTTACCCCCCAACCATTCACCGGATATCTTCAAAAAACAATCCACTTCCAGATCTCGTCATAATATATACGTGTGCAAAATTTGAAGTCAATATCTTAAACCGTTCCAGAGAAAACGTGCGGACAAAAAAAATGTTAGACAGACAGACAGACACAGTCAGACAGACAGACACAGTCAGACCGACAGACGGCAGACATTCTAAACCCATTTCAAGAAAAAAAAATTGAATTTTTTTTTGCGATTACTGTACTTCCAATCCACTACGTGGACGTGGAAGTAATACCATAGTCCCAAAAAATTAGAAAAAAAAAGAATATATTCGTTATGAATGTACAAAAAATTGAGTCATTTGATTAAAAATAGGCAAATGTCTAAATATGAGAAACAAATATCTTTGTTTATCATTTTTAGACATTTGCCTATTTTTACTCAAACGGCTCAATTTTTTAAATATTCATAACGAATTCATAGATATTCTTTATTTCCCATTTTTAGACATTTGCCTATTTTTACTCAAATGACTCAGTTTTTTAACCATTCATGACGCACTTCTTTGGGTGGTAAATACCTTTTACTGCTGGCACTGGACATATAATGGAAATTAGAAAAATCTGTACAAGTTTTTATTAATATATAGCATTACTAATATACTCTAATTTTTGGCATTTTAAGGCAGTTGTTTTTAAAAATATACATACCTACTTTAAATTAAGAAAAATTGTACGATATTGCTGAAGAAATTCCTTCTTTTTGTAAATAACTCCAAAACAATTGCATTAAAGAAACATATACAGGGTGATTCACGTAGGCCATTCATTAGAAGTTTTTCAACTTGCAGTTGGATTAGAACCTTGAAATTTGGTATGCAGCCATAATCGATCATGCCCGTTCTATCTAAAATATTTCAGTCCTCCAACTATACAGGGTGTGCCAAAAATTGGTACCAACTTTCTTATTTTAAATGAAAACCTATATTTTTCTTTACATGGTTCGATTATTCTAATTCTGAGTTTAGAGAACCTAAGTTATGTTAACTTATCTATTACAATTTTTGACATATGTCCAATTTTTTGAAAAAAATTGCCGCTGTAGTAGTTTACGAACAAATTTGTATCTCGCAAACCTTTCAAAATTATGAAACCAAATTTGTGAAGCAGTTAGCTGGAAGTCCAGGCTAACTTTTGATGTCCCATCGGTGGTCCCATTTCATACCATTTGGGCGCAGTCGATTTTCAAATGTCGCAATCAAAAATTGTCAAAAAGTCAATTTTTTCAAATGGCACCTACTATTTTTTTTTCACACCATTCGAAAGAAAATTGAATTTTAGGGTGAGTTACTTAAGCATTCCCTATACCTAACTTCACCCCATATCGAGTTATTCTATAAAAATCAAGAAATACCTTATCTTGCCGAGAGATTCCTTACTTCATCAAGTATGCCATGGAAACAAAAGACAGTTGTAATAATTTTTAAAGAAAAATGTGGATTCTTATTTAATTACACACAACACCAACAAATTATTATTAACGAACAAGAACAATGTTGACGAAATTCAGTCAGTGAAAACGGTGCACACATTGAGCATTTGTACTGAAATAATTATTTTGTTAATCTATTTATTTGTTGTTATTATTTATTATTGCAATGCGATTTTTGAATAAAAATTAAAATTAAATGATTGTTTCCAAAGCCTACTACCCTTGAGAAAAAAAAAACAATATTTTTTTTCAAAAAATGCCAAGAACTCAAAAACGACTGTAGATAGACATACACAATGTTAATAAAAGTGGCCCTAAAATTCAATTTTGCATTGATTTCTGGCGTCAGAAATGGTAGGCGCAAAGATGTGCTACGCGATCTGTTGAAAGTAGAATAATAGAATATTTGAACAAAAATATGGTGGTCACATTGAACATTTACGTCAGAATTTCGTCAACATTGTTCTTGTTCGTTAATAATAATTTGTTGGTGTTGTGTGTAATTAAATAAGAATCCATATTTTTCTTTAAAAATTATTACAACTGTCTTTTGTTTCCATGGCATACTTGATGAAGTAAGGAATCTCTCGGCAAGATAAGGTATTTCTTGATTTTTATTGAATAACTCGATATGGGGCGAAGTTAGGTATAGGGAATGCTTAAGAAACTCACCCTAAAATTCAATTTTCTTTCGAATGGTGTGAAAAAAAATAGTAGGTGCCATTTGAAAAAATTGACTTTTTGACAATTTTTGATTGCGACATTTGAAAATCGACTGCGCCCAAATGGTACAAAATGGGACCACCGATGGGACATCAAAAGTTAGCCTGGACTTCCAGCTACCTGCTTCACAAATTTGGTTTCATAATTTTGAAAGGTTTGCGAGATACAAATTTGTTCGTAAACTACTACAGCGGCAATTTTTTTCAAAAAATTGGACATATGTCAAAAATTGTAATAGATAAGTTAACATAACTTAGGTTCTCTAAACTCAGAATTAGAAGACCAATCGAACCATGTAAAGAAAAATATAGGTTTCCATTTAAAATAAGAAAGTTGGTACCAATTTTTGGCACACCCTGTGTAGTTGGAGGACTGAAAATATTTTAGATAGAACGGGCATGATCGATTATGGCTGCATACCAAATTTCAAGTTTCTAATCCAACTGCAAGTTGAGAAACTTCTAATGAATGGCCTACGTGAATCACCCTGTATATCTGTATATAGTGAATAATAACTGCGAATAGAATCAGTAAAGTAGTTATTTTAGTTTACATGTTCTGTGTGATAATGTACCATTGCCCATAGTTACAGCAAGGCAATATTTTTGTCGAACTAGCTGTAAGTACAGACTTTTATATTATGTATGCCTCTCGTGATGCAATTGTTGCTGTTGAAGCCGTTTGCGACAATACAGAATTATTGATGGCTTCAATACCTCATTACACGTTTGGCCAGTAATATTTCTTATGGTATCCAGTGTTCGATTTAGACTTCTCGTACCTCTGGAGAAGGTTATAGTGCGTGAATAACCTCGTTTTGGTGGCGTAGCTATACCGTCCCGTTATTTTGACAAATCCCGTGTGTTTTCGGCATAAAAACATAGTGTTCAACTGCCGAACCAGTTTATGTCGAAATCATTCATTGTCGGGCCATTTGTGTCACTAATTAGTAATATTTTACTTTTGTGCGTCTTAATTATGTTATCGTAAAAATTATTTGTTTACAACGCCCTGGCCAAATCACGTTTAGTTTAGTTTCATTATTTACTGTATACGGCTTCTTATTATGTGTATAATTTTTACTTTGTCTTTTGTTATATGTCAGATGGACTTTTAATGGTTTGTTTACATGATTATTCTGACGAAAGTCTTTGTAAAGTTTACTCACAACCCTGATGTCAATTGCTCTGCCTTTGTTTGTGTATTTTTTTAGTAAATCATTAAAGTAAGTTAAATTCAATGATTCGTTTTATTTCAACTTAAGAAAATATAACGTTTCATAATAAAGAACTGCATACCTTGTTGTACATTCTCCATGACACAGATTAACTTAAGCACAATACCACGTTTAAAACACCTTTGCTCAACAATGTCTAATCATAAACTGACTATTATCTAATCTGCATCAGTCCGCAATCGCTTATAAACCGGTCATCATAAAAATACGAAGAACGGGATAAGTACGGTAAAATTCTCAGAACTATCCAGTTTAGGGTATTTATTACAAAGACATATTAATACATGTTTTATTGGAATGGGTTCGAAATTTGGATTATGTCCGCCTAGATTCATAGAAATGACCACTGTGCGACGGCCCACGCACGGGTATTTAAACGATTTACGCGGTCATAAGTCAATTTTTCAAAATGCAATAGCATACAATGCAAACGGCTAGTTGGGATAGGAGACTAGTCCGAAAATAATACCCGACCCCCAGGGTCAGTCGGACTGTGATCGTCTTGGTTGTTGTACGTGTCTGTTTTCGGCGTTTGTGTGAATTCATAAATTTTAACAGTGAATATTTTTAAATCTACTTTTATCTCGGGAGTGATAGTGATGGATTTTGATATAGCAGGTAAGAATGCACTAATTGTAATATAATTTCAATTATTTTTATAATTTTAAGGTTAGGTTTTAGTATTTGTTATACTATCAAGTTAGATCCAGCTCTACTTTTTAATATAGTCGAAAGTTTGAAGTCCTTAGCAGTGACTAATTAAAAAATTAGCCGCGGAAAAGCGCCGATAAGTGCTATTAGGGTACTTTTTATTAGGGTAGATTCGTTAAAAAAATTTTGTATATAAAGTCTTATGCAATTTCAAAGAATATATTTTCGTTCTAGGTTCACAAGGTCCCTTGGGAGTAAGAAGTGTGACCCGAAAACACTTGTTTGAACGTATGAAGAATCTGGAATTGCCTAATTTAGAAGAGAAACTAAATGAAAAAGCAACTTTTATCCTGTAAAGGTTACACGAAATCGACAACTTGAAACATACTTTTGCACATTTTAAATCGCAAATTAAACAAAGGTGGTCAAAAGCCCATAAGAAGGAAGATGTATTTCTTAAATACAATCAATCATGGCTAGAAGGAACCATTCAAATTCCCGTGGTAACACAAAATCGGCCAGGCCGACCACCTAAGTCATTTGGGGAGTCAAGTGAGAGAACGAAAAGGAGAAAAACTGAGGAGATTCGGTCTACCTTGGAAAAGGAAGTGATTGTACATGCTGCTCAGGTTGAGTTACGGAAAACTGGAGAACGAGATACTTCTGATATACTGAAAGAAATCACCAGTACTACTCCAAAACGTGCTACTAAATATAAGAGGGCATTTTCTAAAGCAAAAACAGAAGAAACTTGCTCACTTACTCCGACAGAAGCATTGTCAATGTTCGTAGAAGCAGATTTAACTCGTCGACAATATGAAATTATTAGAAATACCAACAAGAAGTTCTTCCCCTGTTATAGCCTTTTACAAAGAGCAAAGAAAGAATGTTACCCACCCACAGAAGAATGTAAAGTAACAAGTAACTGCGCCGAAAGTAATTTACAACCTTTAGTTGATCTAACCGTAAGGCGTTTGTCTGCCTACCTGGAAGAGGTCCTGATGACCTTGAGAGAGGAAGAGAGAAACAGCCTAAAAATTATTTGTAAATGGGGTTGTGATGGGTCACAGCAATCTCATTTTTCAAAGCTGTTTCGTACCTCTAAGACTAGTTTGTGGCAAAGATGGTGAAAAGATAGTGTGGGAAAATCCAACATCTTCTTCTCCAAGATACTGCAGACCTATAAGGTTTCGATTCGTTAAAGAAAGTATTGATATTACAAAAGAAGAAATTGACTATGTGAGAAATTCTGTGCAGTTGCTTAATGCAACAGAGGTTGACCTTAATGGGAGGAAGTTTTTAGTTAACCATGTCTTCATTATGACAATGGTAGACGGCAAGGTCTGCAATGCTGCCACTGGCACGACATCAACTAGCAAATGTTACATATGTGGTCTAACTTCTAAAGAATTCAACCAATTGGGTGTTCAAAAAGAAATCTCTTCTGAAGCTACAGAGTTTGGGCTTTCAGTTTTACATGCCAGAATTCATTTTTTCGAGAGTATTCTCCACTTAGCTTATAAATTGCCGGTAAAAAAGTATAGAAAGAGAAAAACTGAAATGGAAAAAAATATGGAAAAGGAGAGGAAACTGGAAATCCAGGCCAGATTTCGCAAAGAAACTGGATTGTTGGTGGATGTCCCGAAGGCAAATTTTGGTAATACAAATGACGGCAACACGAGCAGGAGGTTTTTCGAAGACCCGAAACTGGCATCAGAAATAACAGGCATCAGTTATGACCTAATATATAGATTAAAGGTCATTCTAGAGGCAATTTCAAGCGGATATATAATTGATCCCGATAAATACGACCAATATGCATTGGATACTGCTCGCTTATATGTTAGTTTATACCCTTGGCAACCAGTGACCCCAACTATGCACAAAATTCTTATTCACGGTGCAGCCATAATAAAAAAAACTCACTGTTGCCTATTGGACAGCTGTCCGAAGAGGCCGCGGAAGCGCGAAATAAACATTTCCGAGCATACCGCCAAGACTTCGCGCGAAAATTCTCCAGGGAAAACTGCAATAGAGATATTTTTAATCGGCTACTTTTGAGTTCCGACCCACTCTTAAGTAGCATAAGGAAAGTAAAAAGAAGAAAATTGGCTTCCTTTTTACCCGAAACTATTACACTTATTATGCCTGCAAAGCCAAATAAAACTGATGTATATTCTTCAAACAGTGAAGATGAAAATATTTTGTCTGACGAATGTTAGTATTTTTTTTTGTTACCTTTTTACATTAAATACACCTCAACCAAACATTAAGAGCTTTGTTTTATTTAGTAATATTGTTTAGAACTGATAAAGATAAAGAAATATTTTTGGCCGCGTAGATCATTCAAATACCCGTATGTGCGGCCCTGGTTATAAACTATACAATAATTTATACAGCGATTTATTGGGTAACTAGATTAAAATGCTTAAAATATAACCATTATCCCGCACTAAGTGTCTAATAGGAGTGATTTGTTCGATAGCACGGAATATTAAGACACGATAAATGAATAATCCATGAATTTTATCCATTTAGGCATTCATTCTCCAAGCCAATACATCCAAGCTGGACCTGTTGACACGCCCGAAGTCCAACACGCCAAAGCAGCGCATTTCGCTGCCTATACCAAAGCTGCAGCCCGCACCGCCCCCAGCAAACACTACAGATACAGACGTGGTCTCGACTACTCTCCACTTTCCAACAATTTATTCAATTCCCAGTCGCAGCATGTGCCTATAATTACTAAGGAGGGAGTTCCAGTCGAGACACCAGAAGTGCAAGCTGCCAAAGCACAGCATCTTTTAGCGCACGCTAAAGCCAAATCTGGTCATAACGAGTGGAGACAAGGTAGGGTGTAAAAATCACGGACATTCGCGGAAAGACTGAAAATGTTTTAATTTGTTTGTGGATCATGTGGAAAATCCCAATATTCTTTATTATTTGTATAGTTAATAACTATATTGAAACATATTCTTTATAGGATTTTGCAAACAGCACAAAAAATTAACTATCTTTCGAGAACCTGAATTCTGGTTATGCTAGCAAAATAAAATTCTAAAATGAATTTGTCCAAATTCTTATTTGACAATTCTCATTCTAACACTAGCATAACCAGAATTCAGGTTATCGAAAAATGCAGATTTCATTAATATTTTTACAGATAGTTTTTCTTTTAGCTATAGATAGTTATTTCTTCTGGTGTTTACAAAATCCTATATGTTTCAATACAATTATAAGCAAACAAATATTAATTCATTTTTAAAAATGCATATAGTATACAGACTGTCTATTTTGCGAGGGCCACACCAAATATCTCGCTTAATATCTATTGTAGAAGAATAAAGTTTTAGAAACAGTTATCCCATTTTTTGTGAGCTATATTTCAGTAAAAAGAAATTTGAAATCCATAGCCTACTTTATGAGATATGTTACAAAAACCTGAAAAATAGGAAAACCACAAACGGTTATAGCTTCCTTATTTGAGGAGATACGAACAAAGTTAAAGGAATGAAAGTTGACGGCAAAGACAATAAGAATAATAACGTGTAACAAAAAAATCGAAAAATGCAGTTGGCTTTGACATACGCTATTGTGCAAAAATGAAAAATACATATCTTAAAGTAGGCCATGACGCCATTAATTCCGTTATTTTTTTCTCATTCCAACGATATAAAACATGTCACAGAAATTTTAACCGATAGTGTCAATATTTAATATTTTACGAATACCACAATTCATATAATTGAATCGTAACAATCAGCTGTGCCATAATAGTAAAAATTCACTTTATAATAATTATAATTCCGTAATTATTTATTACAATTTAATACAAACCAATAAATATCTCATAAATAAAAATACAAGTACAAAACGAACATCCAAAGAAAAAAACGAAAAACTATGTATAACAGTACTACCTACTACTATATTGAAAAGAAATTGTGTGTATTTATTTTTCTAACTACAAATGCTCAAATTGTGCACCATGCATTCTGACACATAAACGTGCTCTACGAGACACGTCACGCATTACATTTTGGAGCATTTCAGGAGTAATTGCCTCACATGCGTTTCGAATTCTGGTTTTGATGTCCTCAATATTTTCAGGGGCAGTTTGAAATACCTTGTCTTTAATGTAACCCCAGAAGAAAAAATCCAAGGGAGTAATATCTGGTGATCGAGCTGGCCATAGAATGGGTCCATAGGTGCCTATCCAGCTATCTGGCATAACTTGATATAAATAATTTGTACATATTACAGCAGTGTGAGGTGGAGCCCCATCTTGTTGAAAATATGAATAATTTAATCTTTCTGCCACTGTTAATTCATAAAGAAAATCTTAAAATTCGTGTTGCAGGAAATTAAGGTATCTACGAGCGGTTAATTTGCCATCATAAAAATAAGATCCAATTACTTTAGTCCCTAAAAGACCCAACCAAACATTCGTAGAAAATTTTTCTTGGAAAGCTGTCTCTCTGCACCAATGTGTATTTTCTCGTGTCCACTTATAATGCATATTTCTATTGAAAAATCCATTATTAGAAAAATTTGATTCGTACGACCAAAGAATTTTGCTACATATCAGCGCGTCATTCCTTTTCTTATTTAATAACCATCTACAAAATCTTACTCTCCTTGGCTTATCTCCCCCATTTAAATATTGAACTTTCCTCATTTTGTAGCATCGAAATCCGTTTTTTTTTTATATTTTTCTTGCACTGTCTTTTTTTATGCGACAGTTTCTCTGAATTTTTCTCAAAGAGGTTTCCTCATTTTGGTTAACATAATTCATTACTCTATTCACTTTTCTTACATTATCCGCAACATGCGCTCGCCTTACTACTTTTTTTGAAAATGAACCGTGCGTTTTTAGATTTTGAACTAACTTCCTAAATCAACTTCCTAAACATAGTTCGATTTGGCTTCGGAGCATCTGGAAATCTATCTCCGTAAACCTTGACTGCCATCTCAGCGTCAAAATTGCACTGACAATAAATGCTAATCATATCGAATTTGTTATTATTGGTGTTCACCATAATTACTGATATAAAATTTGTCTTAGAACTCGACAACGCAACATACAACAGTGACAATCTGTCAAATTTATTAATAACTGTATACATTGTTTTTCACTAATTATGGCACAGCTGATTGTTACGATTCAATTATATGAATTGTGGTATTCGTAAAATATTAAATATTGACACTATCGGTTAAAATTTCTGTGACATGTTTTATATCGTTGGAATGAGAAAAAAATAACGGAATTAATGGCGTCATGGCCTACTTTGAGATATGTATTTTTCATTTTTGCACAATAGCGTATGTCAAAGCCAACTGCATTTTTCGATTTTTTTGTTACACGTTATTATTCTTATTGTCTTTGCCGTCAACTTTCATTCCTTTAACTTTTTTCGTATCTCCTCAAATAAGGAAGCTATAACCGTTTGTGGTTTTCCTATTTTTCAGGTTTTTGTAATATATCTCATAAAGTAGGCTATGGATTTCAAATTTCTTTTTACTGAAATATAGCTCACAAAAAATGGGATAACTGTTTCTAAAACTTTATTCTTCTACAATAGATATTAAGCGAGATATTTGGTGTGGCCCTCGTAAAATAGACAGTCTGTATATAGGCTCCAATACTAGTTAGCTAATAGATAGGTGAAGATCTGTTGTTTTTATCAGTCAATGCCAAATATAATTATTTCACACTTATTCATAGAAATTGTCTTGGTTTTGCACGAAACATCTTTATGAGTGGCTTTATGTCTTTCTGATGAGCTCCAGAATAAGGGCGAAAAACGTTTCAAAGGCTATTACAGTCCCTTCAAATTAGAAGAAAATTCACTGATTTTGGGAAATTTTTCCTACAGCTAAGCCACCCATATAGAAAGTTATCTTGGGGTTGTGTTAACATATTTTTCACCAAGCGCACGAAAAAAAGGGTTGTTTTTTAGATATAAATACATATATATGTTTCTTTGGCCATTTTGGTGTTTGTTTGCGTTTTGCTGCAAAACTATGCATTTTGAGAAAATATTATCTGATTTGATATTGTAGACTTAGCGATTCTCTACAATTTTTGTTCTTTTCATGTTTTTGAAATTCCGCTTAGTTACGTCGCTAGAGCGCACTGAAGTTTATGTAAATGTATAAATTTCTTTGGTGTTTGATTTTAAGCCAAAACTATGCATTTTATAAGAAAATATCAAGATATCAAAGTTGTAGGTAAAAAAATTTTCGATAAATTTTGTTCCATGTTTTTTTTTCAAAGTCAGGCGGTTTTGCCGTTAGAGCGCCGAAAACATTTTTTCAATACTCTTGAGCGGAAAAAAATATAGCGAATATATTTTTGATATACAGGCAAAACCATGAATTTTTTTAAAGTACCTACTCGTTAATTATATAAAAATTTGGAGAGCAAAAAAAATATATTTTTTTGAAACCCATCGTTCATTTCTTAAATAGCTGCGCATAGAACGGTGCATTTAATAGTATGAACCACGCGCATTCAGCTGTAGTGGTCGTGATGGGCCTTTTTGTATGTCATCCTTAATGTCATCTATATTAGCTTAGCCGGTAAAAAATATTGAGTAGAGGGAGGTGGAGGGGCAAAATACTACAGCTGTTCACGATGCCTATGTTTTTTAATCCGCTCAAGAATATTGAAAAAACGTTTTTCGCCCTCTAGTGGAAAAACGACGCGACTTTGAAAAAAAAACAAAGAACAAAATTGGTCGAATTTTTTTTTATCTACTTTGATATCTTGATATTTTTTTATAAAATGCATAGTTTTGGCTTAAAATCAACCACCAAAAAAATTTATACATTTACATAATCTTCAGGGCGTTCTAGCGGCGCAACTAAGCGGAATTTAAAAAAAATTAACAGAACAAAAATTGTAGAGAATCGCTAGATCTACAATATCAAATCAGGTAATATTTTCTCAAAAATGCACAGTTTTGCAGCAAAACGCAAAAAACCGCCAAAATGGCCAAAAAAACATATGTTAACACAACTCCAAGACAACTTTCTATATGGGTGGCTTAGCTGTAGGAAAAATGACCCTCAGATTTCCTAATTTGAAGGGACTACTAAGCATTTCCAAGAAACAGAATGATAGTTTCATGAAAATGTAATCCGTTAGAATGAAACATTTTTAAGACAAGGTAGATAAACAAATTCGTTTTAGGCCTCTGTTCTAATTTTTAACTGAATCTTCATGATCGTAGGGGGTTATGTAAATACTAGTTTAATCTGTATGGCCGTAGGGGACTGTGTGGATGCTAGTGTTAGAATGAGAATTGTCAAATAAGAAATTAGACAAATTCATTTTGAGATTTTAATTTGCTAGCATAACAAAAATTCAGGTTATCGAAAGAATGCAAAGATTTCATTAATATTTTTACAGATAGTTTTTATTTTAGTTACAGATAGTTATTGTTTTCTCCTGTTTGCAAAATCCTATAAAGAATATGTTTCAATACAATTATAAGCAAACAAATAATAATTCAGTTTTAAACATTAATAACTATATTGTAATAAAAAAATATGAAAGGAATTGAACCGCCTTTAGAAAAAGTCTATAGTCCAGTGAACGAAGGGTTTCACCTCTAATTTAAGTGCTACTAAATGGATTTTAATGAAACCTCGTGCATTATGTTTGTAATGACGTTAATAAAAAAATCGGTAAATGTGTTTACACAGAACTTCCTTCTTTATTCATATAGGACGGTCACTCTAAAAAATTGCTAATTAAGAAATGACATATGAGAATAATAATCGCAATGTAGTTAGCCCTATTATTACATAGAGAACCTGATAAGTTTTTTCCATCATCTACTCTATAGTGGTGGGGGGATTTTTTTCTTTACTTTCAAAACATTTTTTTGTTGAAGTAGGTTTAGAATGTAATGAAACGTGGAAATTTTAAATTCGAAGACATTTTTTTCCATCATCTATGCTATTGTAGTGGTAAAAAAAATTTAAAAATAGAAAAATAGAATAATTTTTTAAAAATGTTCAAAACAATTTTTTTTGTCAAATCTTTAACCTGAAAATTTTAAATTTGAGCAAAGAAACATCATTTTTCCATCATCCATTTTATGAAATATATTGATTTTTTTTTGTAATTTTCAAAAACATATTTTTTTAAATTTGTTTAGAATGTCATGAAACGTGGAAATTTTAAATTTGAGCAGAAAAAAATTTCTTTCTCAAAATTTCAAAATGTATTTTTTTAAATAGGTTTAGAATGTCACAAAACGTGGAAATTTTAATTTGAACGATTTTTTTTTTCCATTAATCTTTAGACGGTCCATCCTGTATATTTTCCAGTGAAAGTCTAACAATTTCTTCGGTGTCAGTGGCATCAGCTACCTACCAAATTTGATTGCTATCTGTCAAGTAGTTTTTTAGTTAATGCACCAACAGACCGACAGACAGCCAGACAGACTGACGGAATTGAAAACCTATATTTTCGTAATCTACATGATCTGAAACGTGATAATCCGAGAAAATTTCGGAGGGTGATTTTTTCTCGAATACAATACTTCCCTTCGGTGTGCGAGGGAAGTGAAAGTTGAAAGAAAGATTAGAGTACGAATTGATCGGAAGAGGAAGAAAACACCCATTCGGATTTTTAAATAATAAACTTTTAATCACGGAAAATAAATAAAGCTACTAATTAATTTTCCCTATATGGCAAATATTTTGGATAATACAAAATAAATAGAAAGGCAGCAGTTGTCTTTCTCAATTGTTTTCTTTACAGTTTAAAAGAACCTAAACTGAGATTTTTTCTCGTTTAAAATAGATAAAAATTTCAATGGGTTTTTTTATAGTCTATTGACTATGTCGAAAAAAGCTAATAAGTTTAAAGTATTTTATTGTATCATATATGTCCAATTGTACCCGAAAGACGATAATTGCAAAAAGTGCTGTTAAACTTAGGCTTGGATTTTTGAGTACGGAGTAAATTTGTCCACGTTTTAGTTTTTTAACTATAACTCAAAAACTATACATTTTTATTATATACTTACACATAACACGATTTATTTAGAGAATCAAATTTCCTATACAAATGGCACTTTATAAGGTAAAAAAAAAATGTTTTTAAACAAAATAAATCAAAGAAACTATTTAAAAAAAAAAAAACTAAAAATTTAAATTTTTTATTGTTTTTAATTCTTGTGTATAATTTTTTTCTGAGTGGATTTAGGTATAGGAATTGGTACACAAAAAAGAAAGCTGACGTAAATCCTGTCAAAATAATAACCGATAAAAGTATTTTTGATAAAAATTGTCTGAGATACCGTCGTTCAAAGTTACCCACTTTTTACCTTTATATCATGTTATTTTTAACTTTTACACGCAAAAATTATTTTTATTCAATACAAAAATTATTTTCAGTTTATCAGTGATAATGATAAAGGTATTTGTTTAAAGTGTTGATATTCATATGATCTTAGACATAAAAAAACTTTAATGTTGTACGAATTTATAGCTGTTTTAAAGATAATTGTTAATTAAAAATTAAACACTGCTTTTAGATGAATCAATCTATATATTATAAATACTCTACATATGTTTCGGCTTATTAGGCCTTTATCAAGAGTATTACATAATAAATAGTAAAGTTTCCGACGTGCTTATTCTAATTTATACCTAAAAGTATTTATATCTTAATCTATTTATGACTTAATCTATTTAAGACTTAATTTAAAATTCTTAATTATGGCACAGTTTGAAGTGGACCTAACTGGTTATATGAATCAATGGATACTTCTTATCAATTTGTTTATTATAGGGGTATTCAGGAAATTTTGCTGGTCGTTCGTGGTTTTATTTCTAGTTGTTCTAGCAGATCTAAATATTTACCTTTTCTTTTTGAATGAAGTAAATTTAAGTTATGAGTATCTATGAAATGGTTGTTTTCAATACAGTGTGTTGACATTCCTGTATTTTTATTGTTATTTAAGATAGATTTTTTATGTTCTTTTACCCTGTTTACAACGCTTCTACCACTCTGACCTATATAGACAGCGTTACAGTCTTTACAATTAATTTTATATACACCAGATGTATTCATTTTATTTAGCTTTTCTTTGTTATTAACCAAAATATTTCCTATATTTGTTTTGTTCACACTCATTGTGGAGATACCTAAATTGTTTAATTTTCTAGAAATTGTGTTACTATATTTCGGAACATAATTAATAAAACTATATTTTGTAGGTTTGTTAGGCACAGTGAAAAATTCTTTTTGAAGCATTTTGCGTTGTTTATTTTTGACCATGTTATCTATTAGTGACTCGTATCCGTTATTTCTTGCAATTTGTTTAATTATATTTAATTCTCTATCAAAATCACTTTGATCTAAAGGGAAATTTGTGAGTCTATGTATTAGACTATGAAAGGGTGAAATCTTAATTAGCCATGATTGCTGCGAATTATAATGTATTACTGTATCTGTAGTAGTAGGTTTGCGGTAAATGCTAAATTTCAACTGATTGTTATGCTTTTTGATATTAATATCTAGAAAGTTTAATTGACTATTTTGCTCTGATTCCATTGTGAACTGAACTTTACTATTAAAAGAATTTAAGAAATTAAGGTAATTACGTAGGTTCCTTTCTGTACCGGTCCATATACAAAAAATATCGTCTGCATATCGAGTCCAATAAAACACATGTGTATTTAAACTGTTATTGCTACTAAAAATTAAATTTTCTAAGTTTGATATAAATATTTCAGCTAACAAAGGAGAAATTGCTGAACCCATTGGTAGCCCGTCTTTTTGTCTAAAGAATTCACCATTAAACTGAAAACAGTTTTGTTTAATACAAACACTCGAAAGATTTTTTAACTCTGTTTTCTCGTTTTCACTGATTTGTGAATTTTCTATTAAACTACTAAAATTAATTTTAGTTCTGTGAGCGGGACTGAGGTGAGCAGACTTTTATTCTCCTTTGACGTTAAAAGTCTGTTCTATACGGCGCTCCACCTATTAAGCCGTGCTGTTTAGTAGCATCAGAAGTTGGTGGCAAATCGGCTAGAGAAAATTTTGTGCTCTTCGATAATCTCTGAAAACCTGTAAGCGACGCAACTTAAACTGTTGGTCTTAATGCCATACAGAGAAATTACGATATGTTTAGATGCGAAACTGATAAATTTTATCATTCTTCTTCATATTAAAGATCATCTAAATATCAAGACTTTGAACAAGTACTTTTACTTTAAGAACTTGTTAGTTGCATGATGTGAATTAATAAATAATACATACAAGCAAATAATAAACAAGTTATAGAACAGCCATAAATTAGCACGGCATACAAATTTTGTTATGTCTAAGATCATATGAATATCAAAATATTAAATAAATACCTTTATCATTATCATTGATAAACCGAAAATAATTTTTGTATTGAATAAAAATAACTTTTGCGTGTAAAAATTAAAAATAACATGGTATGAAGGAAAGAAGTGGTAAAATCGTAAACAAGTGGGTAACCGCTGTATGTCAGTCACTAAGAAAAAGTTATATACAAAAATTTAAATAAAAAACAAAAACTAAAAAACTGAAATTTTTCTGTTTTTACTTCCCTCGCATACCGAAGGGAAGTAGGTATCTATTCTAGAAAAAATCATCCTCCGAGATTATTTCGGATTATCACGTTTCATATCTTGTAGATTACGAAAATATAGGTTCTTCAATTCCGTCAGTCTGTCTGTCTGTCTGTTGGTGCATTAACTAAAAAAACTACTTGACGGAGAACAGTCAAATTCGGTAGGTAGCTGACGCTACTGTCAGCGAAGAAATGGTTAAACTTTCACTGGAAAATATAGAGGGTGGGACCGTCTAAAGGGAATAAATAGAAAAAACAAATTTTTGCTCAAATTTAAAATTTCCTCGTTTCATGACATTCTCAACCTATTTCAGTAAAAAGAAAAAAAAATTCCGACATTTTTGAAAAAATTTTTACCTTTAGAATAGATGGAATTTTTATTTTGCTCAAATTTAAAATTTCCACGTTTCATGTCATTCTATACCTTTTTTTTTTTTAAATTCTAAATAGAAAAAATTTTGATATTTTAAAAATTTTGAAAATTTTCTAAATGGGTGATGGAAAAGATTTTTTGCTCAAATTTAAAATTTTCACGTTTCGTGACATATTAAACCTATTTAAAAAAATCTTTTTTTGAAAATTTGAAATTAAAAATTTTGAAATTTTCAAAATTATTTAAAAAAGGGATGGATAAAACATTGTTTTGCTAAAATTTAAAATTTCTTCGTTTTATGACATTCTAAACATATTTCAAAAAAAAAAAATAGAAAAAAAATGAACATTTTTTATAAAATGGGTGATGGAAAAAAAATGTTTTGCTCACATTAAAACCTCCACGTTTCATGACATTCTAAACATATTTCAAGAAAGAAATTTGTTTTGAAAATTTTTAAAATATCTATTTTTTATTATTTTACCACTACAGTAGAATAGATGATGCCAAAAAATGTTTCTTCGATTCTAAAATTTCCACGTTTCATTATATTCTTAACCTACTTCAACAAAAAAATGTTTTGAAAATTAAAAAAAAAATCCCACCGCTATACAGTAAGTGATGGAAAAAAGTTATCAGGTTTTTTCTGTAATGATAGGGCTAACTACACGGCGATTATAATTCTCATATGTCATCTCTTAATTAATATTTTTTTAGAGTGACCGTCTTGTATGAATAAAGAGGGAAGTTCTGTGTAAATACCTTTACCGATTTTTTTAAATAGTTTCTTTCGATTTATTTTGTTTAAGAAATTTCTTCGATGGGAAATTTGATTCTCTACAAAAAATCGTATTATGTGTATATACTAAAAATGTGTATTTTTTGAGTTAAAAAACTAAAAAGTGGACAAAACTCCGTTTTCAAAAATCCAGGGTTAAATTTAATAGCTAGCACTTTGTGGAATTGTCATCTTTCGGGTACAATTGATCATATGAAACAATAAAATACCTTTAACGAATTAGTTTCTTATTCTATTACATTACAATAAACAGCTTATACAGCTAGAACTACATTTTTAAATATTTTTTCGATCACAACGCCCTTATCAGGTCAAAGTAGCAAAAATGACTTTTGAAAAACATTTTTTTATGTCAACGGAAAGCTCGCATAGAGATCTACATTTTGAAAATGATCCATTTTGGACTTAATATCATAAAATGGCGGGCAATTCCAATTTTAGATAACAAATTGATTTGTATCTACAGGATTTGGGCACCACAATTTCAGTGCGTCTTGTTTTCAACAAAAGGTATATGTTCTGACAGTGTGAAGCCGATCGGAACTCCTAACGCTCCTGGGCGTTAAAGCGAATAAAACTAACGCTTTTTAGCCAGTTTATTATTTAGTATGTTATGTACATACTCAAATGACCCAAAACCAACGTAGATTTGTTGGAATTTTAATTAAGAAGATTTTGGTTTTTTATTTGTCCCGATGGAACTTTTAGACCCGAAGATATTTACACTTTTTTACTTAAAAAAAAACGCTGTTCAGAAAACTAAATTGTTTATTAAAAAAAAAAATGCAATAATAATAATAATAATAATAATAATAGGTCTTTATTTTCCATTAGGCGGATACAGATGTATAAAAAAATATTATGTAAAACAATACCCACTAATACCTAATGATAAAATGCCGAAGATCAGATGGTGGTGCATGACTCCACCCCTGTATTTAATCTTAAGCATGTAGCGTAGTTAAAATACGATATACAGAAATCATGGAATCAATACAACTAAAAGATAATTGATGATTTATACTAACTTATAAGACAATAGCAAAATAAGAGAAAACCGAAGAATGTACACCATTTACGTTAAATTATAAATTTTGCGCCCGTTCGCCACCCTTCTTTAATTTATTTACTTTTATAGTCTACTACATTTGTGTAATGAGTTGTTTTTTCAAATAACGTTTAAATGCGGGAAAGGATTTATTTTTATATTGAGAGGGTAGAGAATTGTAGACTTTGGAAACTTGATAAGAAAATGATCATTTGAATATTTCAGTGCGGTGTATTGGAGGTGTGAGAGTTCCCTTGAATCTTATGTTAACCTTGTGGACGTCAGTTCTATGTGAGATTTTTTTATGTAGATAATTTGGCATCTTATTAATAATAATTTTATGAAATGGGCACGCAGAATGTAACATACGACGTTTAGCCATATTAAGCCAACCAATTTCATTAAGCTTGTGCGAAATGCCCTGCCGACGTCTGATACCGAAGATTAACCTGAAACAGGAATTTTGGATAACCTGTATTCTGCGAGAGTCCTCAGCATCCAAACATGGACCATATACCGAATCAGCAAAGTTAAATTTAGATGAAACAAGTGATTCGCACAAGATTATTTTGATTTTTTTATTTAAGAAGTGACGGTTGTTGAAGATCATTTTTAAATTCATGTATGCTATGCGAATTCAGTCATTAACATGGGGTTTGAATCTCAAAGGTTGTGTCAAAGGTTAGGCCTAGACTCTTTGCAGATTCCGTAGGTAATATATTCTGACCACTCACGTTTATTTGGAGTTGCTCTGTTAAAATTGACCTTGCATTTTGAGACCTAAAAATGAGCATAGAAGTTTTATTGGCATTGATATGCAAGGCATAGTTTCTGGATGTCTCTATTAGGGCCGCGATGTCCCGATTGATATCAGTCGGAGCCTCAATATGCTTAGAGGGATCAAAAGAGTGATATAATTGCGTGTCGTCAGCGTAGAAATGAACTTGACAGTGCTTAAATATTTTTATAAAATCTGAAGTGTATAAAGTGTACAGCAGTGGATCTAAAATAGATCCCTGCGGAACTCCCGACGACACACCCAGAGGAGCAGATACATCATTGTCAATTTTAACTCTTTGTGTTCGGTTAGACAATAAACTACGAAAAAAATTGATGGAGTTAGTATTTAGGCGAAGAGATTTCAATATAGCTAGAAGTATTTCATGGTTGATAGTGTCGAATGCTTTCGAAAAATCAAAAAGCACCAACAGTGTAGACATTTTGTTATCCGCTCCCCTCAGTGATGTTCAACAGAGCTGTTTCACAGCTGTAAAGCGGACGAAAACTTGATTGAACAAACTTCGTGACATGATGACGGAGTTGCAAGTCTACCTCTCTTTCCAGTACCTTCGACAATACTGGCAGTATATTGATTGGGCGTAAATCTTTAAATTCTAAAGGACTTGATTTTTTGGGAATAGGTTGTACCAGGGCTTGCTTCCAGACTTCAGGAAATACACCTTTCTGTAAACAAAAGTTAATAATATGCGTAACATATGGTGGAATAAAAGGACAACACATTAATACTAGTTTGATGTTAAGACCATCAGAGCCTTGCGCATTTGATTTAATCTTATATACGATTTTTTGAACATCGTATTCAGAGCTAAGGGACGAAAAACAAAGGAAGCAGTAATATTCTCTCTAACCTTATTATTATATTGGTCAATAATATTTTGGTTAGGTGGCATGTTAGGAACGCTGTTGACAAAGTACTCATTAATAGCATCAGCATTTTTCAAAGTGTTTGGTATGCTTTTCCTTTTATTTTTAATGTTTAGCATATCCAAATCTTTCCAGATCTTATTGACGCCGTTTATTCTCAACCTATCTTCAAAGTATGCCTTTTTTTCATTTCTACAGGCCAAAGTGGTGTAATTTCGTAGAGTTTTATAATAGTTGTGATGGGCTTCACCTTTCGTTCGCCTACAATAGGCTTTGGAAGTCCAAAACTCAGATATATACTCCTGGTAATACCCCAGAAGGTATAATTTTTCTGTTAAAAAACTATGCATACCTCATCGTTTTATTATTTTTTTTTTTACTGCACTAACAGTAATATGTTAAACAAAGACCTGAAAATATCTATAATAAATAATATTAAAAATATAAAATGCTATTAAAATAAACATAATATCTATAAAAGTAAATAAATAAATAAAAAATCGTTGTTTAGATAAAACTTAAATTACATTTATATAAACTCTATATCACTGTGGAATGCTTTTGAGAGTATATATTTTTTAAATTTAACTTTGAATTCTTGTTCTGATAACGCTGTTACATTCTGAAGCAACACATTTCATACCGTAATAACGCGTTCCATCTCTGGTTTTATTGAGTCTTAAGTAGTTTATATTTAGGTTATCCACATTTCTCGCACAACCTGAGGGCAATATGACCTAGTTGTGGATGCAACACTTCATTGGCTTTGATGTATACAACACACTGCATTAATAAGTCGATGATATAATGTTTATTGCTGCAAAAAAAACTTTACAATGTTTACAATGTAGGAGGCAAGAACTAACAAATTTGTTACCAGTTTAAATATATTTTCGACAGTCTTGTCCAAAATTTATTCATTCAATTGAACTGAAAGAACAATATAATAATAAACAATTTTTATCGCAATACAACAGGTGGAAGCTATACAGGCAGCAACCAAGGCTGGAATAACTACGGAACGCCACAAGTGAGCCAAGTACAATATTCAATCCACCATCAGAATTCATACGGAGGTTGGCAGGCATACCAACACCAACACATTCCACAATTGGATAAAAACGGTGTACCCATTGAAACTCCTGAGGTACAAGCTGCCAAACAACAACACTTTATAACTCACGCCCAAGCCAAATCCAATGGTTACGGATTGAACCAAGCTTGGCAACAACAGAACTTTGGAGGGTAAATATGTTTTCCGCTAACACTATTTCAGAAACTACAAATTTCACAACTAAAAATTGTTTCATTTCAGCACACTGTTATAGAATAATACCGCAAGGCTTTCGATAAATCAGAAGCCGTTAAGTCACATTTTTAATGGTTCGATTGGTATGGTTACGTCGAACAAAAGATATTTATTTCTAGCTTCGCATTTGACGTTTTCAACAGTTTTGAAGTTTTTTTTGTGTAATTTCTAAAATCTTGTTAGAGAAAGTATAGTCTACACCATGTTTGGAATGGCACATTCCACACTCGCGGACCCTTGTCCTCGCCTTCGGCTCGGACTACAAACATTTCGCTCGTGCGGAATTTGGGCCATTCCATAACTTGTTATAGAATATACTATGCCATAACAACTTCGAAAGATGTTCGGTAACGAGCTCAGCTTTAAAACCTCATCTGCTTTAAAATCGCAAATTGTTCCTTTTGGCCCTAACATAAAACCTTGGAGCACACAATATCATCTGCATTAGTCTATGATTAAAATGAATTATAACTGAATTTGTAGCATTTAATTGAACATATTTGTAAAAAATTATTATCTCCTTCCCACTTATCGGAATGCTGTGTCGGGTAGTGTATTTTAAATACATAAATAAGCGAGTAGATGTTGCAGTCGCGCGTGGCCAATTGCGAATATTCATTTGATTGACATTTTGCTCGAAGACGAAGAAATTCCATTTTAATTTGGTGCCACTGAGATTAAGTACCCAGTCAACACATTTTTTTATTTTTGTTTCTTAAGACAATTTCGCAATTGATAACAATGCCACAGTGATTAACTCAAATAGGGGATACTGAGAAGAGCAGTGTGATCAAAAATATATGTTATCAAACAGAATACCGACATTAAGTCGGACAAGACCTCTAAACAAATATTTATGATATAGATATGTCTTCTATGAGATGAAACGCGTACATCAATATTGCTGCAAATACACCATACACCATTGGTCAATGTCGGAGACATGAAATTATTAAAAAAGATAATGAATATATATTTCAGCCACAATGTTACTGTATACACTTTTAATATTTAATGGGTCGTATTAAATCATGTAAGTAGATTAAAAATCAAAAATTTGTGCGAGATAGTGACAAACGCCTCAAAGTAGTCAATTTTTAAGTTCTAGTGGGACAAAATTCTTCTAATTTGCAAATGAATACAAAATATTCGTTAGAAAAGCGGAAGAAAATTGAAAAAAAATTATACACAAAAGGGTGGTTCTTGAGGGGGTTTTAAAAAGTTATTTAGTTTCAAAATTCTGAAACTTTGTAGATACGATAATACTGTACCCGTGAATACATCAAAAATAGTAAAAAAACTCTAAGGGGCAAAGGGATGGTTTTTAAGGGGGTTAACCTCAGTCCTACAACTTTTTAGCTATCTTTCAGAAATTTGATATCCAATTTTTTTAATTTTGTATTGCCTGTTCTGAAGTTCCTCTACAATGTTGTACGTAAAGGACATGCAAGAACATCCTATTATTTTTTCCCCTTCGTCAGATTCCATTGACCATACCTCAAAGAGACTTCTCCGTGATATAGCATAAATAGCTAAAAGTGAAAACATGATTAAGGTAGCAGATGGTAGCAGCTTTGTTTTTCATAAAATGATAAAGTAATAATAGGTAATTATACTTCTTAAAACGACAAAGCTTAAATCAAAATGTATAAAACTATACAGCTGCAAGAATATGTAGATATTAAGAAAATTACAATCCCCTACTTTTACGCCTCTCTACTTGAAGCAATTAATTTTAAATACAAGTTAATTTACAACATATCAATATTATTTCAAGAACAACCTAAAATTATAAAGTAAACCATTTGCACCAAAAACAAAAAATATAATTGAAACAATTTCGACCTCCTCAAAAATCACCCCTTTGTGTCTAAATTTCTTTAATATTTTTTCGCTTTTCTATAAATATTTTCTATTCATTTGCAAATTTGTGGAATCTTATCCCCCTAGAACTTGAAAATTAACCACTGGGTGCCTGCTGCTTATAAACTATTCAGTCATCATTACCAACGTATTATTATAAACCCTTTAAATATGAAAAATAATAAAATTTATAGCTAAATTCCACAGAGCGGAACAAAAGATATTTTGAACGTATATTAAATTTACGTTATATTGATATAAGATAAGCAAATATTTCTTTAAACATTAAGATCGAGGGGACATGTTTCGGTTAATGTTATCAAGAATTTCATAAACTTTCAGAATATATAATTAAACACATATTTTTTTATAAAACGCGTCGTTATATTTTCGTTTCAAAATTCATTTTTCTATACACCACATTATATACATTCAGAATAATGCATTTCAAAAGTGCAAATTAATATCAGTGTGCCTCGGGGTTCAATATTTGGACCCACTTTTTCCTTGTTTACATAAATGACTTATCGGTAAATATAAGATTCTCAACAAAACTGTACTATTTCATATCGACAACACTTTTATAAATATGAGAAAACGTATTCAAGTACTCAGTCAAACTACACAGAGTTATACGATGTTGCTTGATGATTTGATGCTAATAAATTAAAAATTATAATTACAACGAGAATTATATAAAGTTACTACCTTCAGTTTAAGTCTATTAACTCAATTAAAAAATAATACTAAAAATGTGTTTACTTATTAAATGCTTACTGAAATCAATATCCCATAAGAAAATTAGTAAAATATTTCCTAGTCATTATAAACACATCTTGTTTCGGTATTGGATTTGAAAGTTTGATTATTCAAAATTCTACATTCATCTTTGTTCATTGTAGCCCCTATGGATTATCCCACTCCCACCAAGGCACGTACATAACACCAAATGGAGTTCCTGAAGAAACTCCCGAAGTCAAAATAGCCAAGGCCCAACAATTTGCACCCCACGCTCAAGAACAAGCCAAACATTCTCAATGGGCTGGTCAATCCACATCTGATTTTGGTAATGAATACTCCTATGGAGGAAATTCGTACACGCATTATTAAAAAAATATGTTAAACGTTTATATTTATGGTCAATGAGTGCGATACTCTTATTTTCTACTTGTTCTTTTTATACTTTCTTTTTATATTAATTAAACGATTTGTTAGAAACAATTTAATTCATTTTAGTGTAAAATGTTATAGGAAGCCATATAATCACAGAAAAAATACACAATACAATAAATCTTGTTACATCACTACTTGGCCTTAGAAAAATTTAGAATGGTATCACCAGTTAAGGTGATAACCAAAGGCAATTCAACCAACACACAAGTAGTGATGGCGCGGTGCGTGGCTGGGATTTCGTGGATTATTTTTTTTTTAATCAGCCAGAGGGTGATAACTTACTAAGCTAGTTTATTCCTCCACTCACAGGTAGTTTAAAATTATGTAAATATTACGGGCGCCATCCACAGAAAAATTTAAGAGTTATTGCTACCCCTGTGATGGTGAAACCAACCGCCGTGGAAAGATTTGACCTTATGGTGAACAGACAAACAGAAAAAAATTGAATTTTATGATAAAAAATAGATATTTATTAATGACTTTAAAAAATCATCAGTTGATAAAACAGTCAACAAATTTGATCAATATAAAATGTAAAATAATGTTATTAATTATCAGATAAAAATATTAAGTTATATTATCACAATTTCCAAAAATATTTATAGCTTAATTAATTTATTACTAAAAGAAAAGAAACACTTTATGCAATAAAAGTTACACAATAAACGCTATACGATAAATGTGATACGAAAAATCATTGAAAATTTCGGAATCTCACCAATCCTTCTAGCGATGGATATTGGATGAGGGCCCCTGGTGAGGTCTGATAGGTTTTTCTAACAGTCTCTCCAAACACAGATGGCCCTTCGACGTGGTTTGACATCTTGGTAACCAGTATAACGCTAGGGTTTTGCTGTTGATTTGGATTTACTGGACTAAACTAGACTTGACTAAACTGATTCTGACTGGACTAAGCTGAACTTGACTGGACCATCTTATAAAATCTAGCAGGTACTTAACCATCAAACGGAAAGAAGTGATTTCCCTTGTATTCTTATTAGATAATACTAATATGTATTTGGCAGTGAAAGTATTTGTATGTTAAGTTACTTGTATGTTAAATTTGTATTACTTGTAATTTAAGTTTCTATTTTAAAGCAGCAGTTCTCTACGTTTGGGAAAAAGAAAAAATGTTATCAGCATGCGTTTCAGAATTATGGTTATCTTTAGTTAGATTAAATTATCAGAATGGAAAAATATGGCTGAACGACGTTAAATACTACTGAGAGGAATTTATTAAACAAATTTAATTACCTTTTATTAGATAGATCACTGAAAGAAAATTTGATAACACCAAAAGAGACACACCTCGTGTGACGAAATAATTATCAAAAACTTTAAGGCTGCTACAGAATTGAAAATGGCCGATTCTGCTCTAGGCCAGCTAACAAAAATGATATTCCCTCTCAATTAATATATTGCTACCATATTTCATAAACTAAAAATTACTAAGTATTTGTATCCGCATTCTATGCAATCCACAATACGTTCTGCTGTATTTTATTTGTTATAACCAATAATTAAGAAATAGGTTCGTGAAATATTGATACGTTTACCATTCGAATGAAACCTCCGTGTTCTACGAGAGCTGTTAGCAAAAACTGTAATAAAAAAAATAGAAACAAATGAAAATATATTACCAGAAAATACTAGTAATTATTCAAACTTTTACTAAATACTTATCACAAATAAGTTTAAAACATATATCTTTCTTATATCAATTATAACAAAGAATATGCCCATTATGAACAGTACAACTGTTATCATAATGTTATTTTTAATTTAAATTATCCTGCTCAATGAAACCCAAAGATAATCAAAACAAAAGCACTTACCGATATAGCAGTAACACAAAACTTTAGAACATCCACAGACACATTTGCATATAATTATATTGATAAAAAAAATAGTTTAATGGTTTAAATTTGAAAATATAATAAATGTGTCCATTCCTAAATTTAAACAGATTGCCTATGATAATTGAATGTCTGTGGTTTTAGTTACTAGAGTATGGTAAGTACCTATACATATTTCTCAAAAACTAAGTTTAGTTTATTAGAATTTAGTCAAATTACTTAAAGTTCCCAGATATACGCAACAATTTGACCGACATTAGCATAGAGTGGCTTTGAGTAAACATTGAATCAACTGGGTAGTACAAATAGTAAATAATAGTGGACTCACGGTAGAACACTGTGGCACTGAAATCAACTCAATATAATATAATCTATTGGGTATTGTCAGTACACACTTTTGCTGTCAATTTCTACTATAATTACTATGTAATTCTACAGATGCATTAGGCAAGTCAATATAATGGAACATTGCTTCGGGGATTTCAAAATTTATAGTATTGAACACCCTGCTGATATCTAGATTTACTAACATAGTATGAAGTCCTTGACCGGTGACTTCCATAATATCAACTCCCAATGAATAGTTCCATAGAGGGTATGTACAATTTCTAAAAGACATTGTTACCTTAAGCTTTATAGTGGCATTGTAAACATTTCTATCACAGACTTATAAAATATTTAGTAAATTCTTACGCATGATTACAAACGAGGGGAGGAGGGTCAGAAAAATGTTAGTTTCATGCCTGCGTAAGTTACTAACAATTTTTAAAATCCTGAATGATTGATTTAACTCTTGCATATACAACATAAAATTAAAATGATTCAAAATAATTAAATTGGTGTCCCTGTACAACATACTTTGTCACTTAATATTTTTTATGCGGTACTGGTCATTTCAACATGGTCCATTTAACTTTTTGTAATTTTTTATAGAGATAAATGAACACTTGCCAAATATAATATACGTACTTGTTTACCTCGATATACACAATGCTGTTTGACAGGATAGACCGCTCAGTTTAAAACAAATTACATCACTTTTAAGTAATAAAACTGTATATTTTTTAGTTTATGGGAATATGGGCATATAACATGATACTAAATAATAAACGTTTAAAACAAAGATAAAAACATGAGTATTAAAATTTTTACGAGTTACTCATACATTTGTTTGAACATTTAAAAGCCGCCAATATCCTGTTGAGAAACCTAATTCCAGGCTAGGGTATGAAGATACTCTATATTGTCCCAAGGCCAAAATGTATGGTGATGGCGATGTATGGAATCCATAAGTAGAAAAAATCATTTGATAGTTATCGATAACTAAGTTTTACGAAGTAAACTAATATTCAATGCAGCTGTAAAATTACCGCCTACAACTGCAGGGACTCAACAACAAATGTACAGCGTAAATTACCAATTTAACCAATTGAACACTCTTTAAAAAACTGCCAATAAAAATTATGAAACAAATTTCGATATTTATTCATTTTTGTACAGCCTTCAATACCTATATTGGGTAATAAGGTTCAATGAACCGGGCGCCGATGAATTTAAAAAAAAACACTTTAATGACAGTTTTTTTAAAGGCGGTTTAATTTATTTAAAATTTGTTTTTCACTTTTTAGGCACCTCTTATGTAGTTTCCACAAAGTAAGGTAAAACATCCGTCGTTTTGAATTTTAAGACTTTAAGATCAGATCCGTTATCAGAGAATCATGTATCAAATTCATAAACATCTGCGAAAGTTCTGTGATTATTGCAACCTTATTGGATTCGCCACTTGTAATTTTTTACTTTTGTCATCAAATTCAGTATCAACCACTCTGAAAATACAAATTTTAATGTACGCATTCATTGCATAAATAACTACTGAATTATAATTTGAGGTTTTTTATATACAATGTTTACACATTTATTTAATTCGTACCGAATACGATATCATTTCTCCTTGTATTTTAAAATGTCAACAAAAATCGTTAGATTACTATAAAAGAAATAACGAAAAACAAGCACTATGGAACCTGTTCCTGTAACTTCAGAGACTAATGCGAACTTAACTATCGACTGCGCCATTTTTTTGTTATTACTGTTATTTTAGAAAATGTTAGATCCTACCAAATCCGTCAATTTTTCTTATTTATACAGGAACATGTGTCATGGCGAGTGCTTTCTTGAAATCCACAGATATATGGTTTCTTCATATTTGTATTCGCAATTCAAATGGTCGAGAAAAGTCGTAAGGTTACCATTAAAGAATCACAGAATACAAACGCCTCGAGATCCTAACTTTGAGATTGTAGAAACTTAACTATGAACTCTACGTTTTCCGCGTCATAACCATTATTTTAAAGAATTTTATACTGTACCAAAAGATACGTAAAATGTGACCTTTATTTTGTTCTATTATTCTTACTAACTTCTTTATCTGAAAAGGAGGGTACATACTATCCAAATGAGTATGATACTCTAAATAATTCCCTTTTTTGTAACAGCTACCTATAAAGACCAATATCAGGCACAAATATATTATATATTCGCCTCATGAGACGTTGAATCGATTAACAAACTGAAACTTTACCGACCACTTCCTATTGAAAGTATAATATGTAAGAGAATTTAATAACGGCGCGGCGGTTACAAACCGGTTTATTCGAAGTCACCTAGAATTTGCGCAATTATCTTAAGTAAGTAATATCACAATGGCGAGGAGACGTAAATTATCCTGGAAAGGATTTCCTAACTCCGGTAAGTAATTGCAGTTTTGACCGCAGACCTTCCTGAACTAAAGCCATTTAATAAAGTTGTATACTATTACCCCGTCTAATGGAACGGTATATAACTGAGTAATTTGCATTGGCCTGATTAACACCGACAAATGAGGCTTGGTTATTGTAAATTGTAGCCGGTTAATAATCAGCTAACCGTTCTGTATCATTTTAACGATATGTAAGCCAGTGGGATCATATTTCAATTAGACTTTTTAGTCTTTAACAGTACAAAATGTTATTAATTGGAGAATTTGGCCGGCTTCGACGAACGATTAATATATAGATTAATAGAAAACCATTTCTGATGACGAGTGAAAAAATGCATATTGTCTAAATGTTATTTGTTTCATTATCTCAATTTTTTTTAATTCTTTGGGACTTCCTACCACATATTTTTTTCTTTTTAACCGGTGCTCGGGAATCTACAAAATATCACAATTAACCAGTATGTTACTGGTAAATAACCTCTACGCCTGTGACTTTTACGTCAAAGGATCAGTCAGAGGTTGCTTTTTTTTAAACAAACACAAATAAGTATAAAAACTTGAAATCAAATATTTCGTCGACGTTTCGGAAATCTAATCTATTTCCTTTTTCAAGGCTTTTTTTGAAAAATCTTTTTTGCTGTGTATGATAAATACACAGCTCTAAGAATGTTTGTCATTGGTTGAGGTCCAAATAAGTTATTGTATTCAAAGGCCGTTACTAATAAGCATCTACTCCGCGAGCGTACAGTCGGAAAATCGTTCCGTTTTTTTTTTTTTTAATTTCTGGAAAACGATTTAGAATTTTTAAATGAAATTAAATGCAAAGTTAAGTCAATAAAGATACTTTTCGACTGTTTTTTGTTTGAAATCGATATCTATAATTGTTTTCAAATGCGATCCCTCACAAGCACCTATCACACCAGCGCGTGATCGGAAAATTGTTCCGTTTCTTTAGAATTTCTGGAAAACGGTTCAGAATTTTTGAATGAAATAAAATGCAAAGTTAAGCTAATAAACGTACCTCTCGACTGTTTTTTGGTTGAAGTACATATCTATAACTGTTTTCAAATGTGACTCCTCACAAGCACCTACCTATCCCACCGGCGCGAGGTCGGAAAATTGATGTTTTTTTTTTCAATATCTAGAAAACGGGTTCGAATTTTTTAATGAAATCAAATGCAAAATGAATACAATAAACGTACCTTTCGACTATTTTTTGTTTGGAGCCAATACGTGTAATTGTTTTCAAATGCGACCCCTCACAAGCACCCATCCCACCAGCGTACAGCTGGAAAACCGCTCGGTTTTTTTTAATTTCTGGAAAAAGTATTCGATTTTTTGAGTGAAACAAAAAACAAAATGTTTCTAACGAATGCACCTTTGAGCATTCCTAGTTTCTAGCCGATTTTTATCATTTGTTGTTGTGATAGTCCAAAATCACGTTGAGTTCTTTAATTATATAAATTCACATTTCCAACGAAAATTTTTTTTATGTATTTTCCAGAATATATGATATATGTGGAATTTTATTTTTGGTGTATACGTAGATAGGATGTATCTATAAGATTCACATAAATGTACGTCTATGATAATGTTGCGTATTTCCACCTCTTAGGAAACACCCTGTATGAATCCGTGGGTTCTAAAATAATTTCAACAAGAGATAAACACCACTAACACTTTATTTAACAATTTACTGACTATACAATACTTCAAATTCAAAATAACCTTTACACTTTGTTTACTTGATATTTAACCTCACTTTCCACTTTTCAACTTGTTCACTTTTATAAACTGCCTTCTCAATAAACTTCTTCTTCCGCGCTAGTAATTGCGCCTTATATACTCCGAATTTGACTCTCTAGATCCATCTAGAAACAATCAAGAATCTTCTCTTACCACACTCCAGAAAAGTCCATTTCTTTCTACTAGCTTCCAGTCACTAGTAGGCATAGGTGTATCAATTTCCAGTTCCATGGGGGTGTAATTCATAACAATAATATATTATACCTTGTATAGGAATTTAAAGATCATCGTTTATTTGGAAATGCGTGCGGAGTTTTGTATCTTAATAAATTTTTTGTTAATAAACAAATACTTTTTATGAATTTTTAAATTTATATATGTAATCAACGACCCCCAAAACCCCCCCAAAAAAATTTCAGCTACTTTGAATAATTATTCCGGAAGTTATTCAATTGTTACATAACTTAAATTGTTTATTTAACAATGTCGGAGGTTCGACCGACAAGAAAAAAACTCTTAACTTTTCGACTTATGGACTAATCACTTACTTTATTCGTCAATGTGCATCCCACTAGAATCACATTTTCAAAACATTTACAGAATAACAAACACGTTAACAAAATATTTAAATGAGGCAAAATAATATCAGGGAAAGGTTCATCCACGAAGAAGATTGAATAATGAAGTGTGGACTCTCACGTCACGACTTAATTCCCCAGGAGACGGGTGTCATAATCCCCGTTAGTCCCTTGATATATTTTCATTTGGACAAGAAACAAAGACAGCGAAAAGGGTTAATCAAGATTAAATACTGATTTTGTTTATTTATACGACTCAATTCTGCTCATGTTAGCTCTGAATTGCCCCTTGAAACTATGGCAAGGTTTCGGGAATTTATTAGACGCCCCCAGGGTTTACTTTGAAGATTGAATGCATGTATTATAATTATATTGTCTTAGAAGTTAGGCTTTGATTAAACTTTGAGGCTTTTAATTACCGAAGTAGGTGTATCATCCATATTGTGAGTTAATTATTTCGGATCGGTATTATAATATTACAAAGGATATTCGTCGATTTATTCGGTTTCTACATCTAATAGTACATAATAAAGGATTATTAAACATAAAATAATACTATGTAGTTAATCCAGTTAAATTAAATTTTAAAATGCCCAAATCTGAATAAAAATATCCGCTCCAGTTGAATTATTGAATGAGACATTTTTCGACATTTTAAACGTAGTGTTTTCAAAAAACCTTATAACGGAGTCCAATGAAGCTTCGAAACTATTGAGCCCGGCGCCTCCACCATGTATCACCATATGTCACGATGAAAAAAGGGCTAGGGCCCTAACCCATGTGCCCAACGTGACGGGGGTTATTTGAAGAAACGTGCGTTAATAAGGGGCAACTTTAGGAATTTACATGGTTTTATTACAAAACTCATTTAGGGGATAACGACGAAACAAGAGATACAAATATTCAACAACAATAATACACATAATAAAAATACACAACATAATAACTTAAACGGTCTTACCAATATACATAGTGGGGAGGAAAAGGTGTCACTTTCACTTAACTTAGTGATCTCCCGGGTGGAGATCACTAAAACTGCCTGAAGGGCCTGGGCCCCACATCCTAAGATGAGGGCCCCAAACTACAACTGTCGTCGACACTAAAACGTCGAAACTCAATGAATTAAAAAGAACCAAGCGCCTCGTTTGTTTTGATTATTCGATTTATATACTTGTTTATTTAGATAACGGTCAATGTTATGTTTATATATATTTGTGTTTTATTATTAAACAATTCTACTAATTGGCATTGAAATTATTTAATTGTTTTTTATTTAATATGGACTAGGGTCGAATATATTTAATTTATACAAACATTTGCGACTTTCCCGGATTTGGCTGTTTCCTGCGTGACATATTTCCCTCCCCCAAAAGCTGGCCTCCAGCTTAGATTATTCCTAAATAGGGAGAAAACAACAGAGAGGATTTTATTTATTCTAGTATCACAGTTCAGCAGGGGTAGCATCAACAAAGTCTCGTTATAGGTAATTTACTAATGCAACACCAAAAAAGAAGAGGAATAATGAGAACTTTGCCGATGCCTACTCTGCCGAAATATTAAAAAATTTACATCAATTTTAAAAAATGTTTGGCATGTTCACCACTCGGTCTTTGATCAAGTTTTTTGGCACACCCGGTTCAAATTCATAGTTCGGCACTATCACTACAGTTCGTTCACGCAGTTCTTCCAGGACTGTGGGGGCATTGTACTTGTCACCTATTGTTCGTTTGTCTCATTTTGTGAGATAACGGTTCCAAGTGCCCGGAGGTGTGGTCGAGTTACATCATGGTAATTTTTGTTGGTCCCTGGATGGTTATACAGCATCTCCTGTGTGCCAAGGGTCGGGCGTTGACGATACCGGCCGCCTTGGGACTGTCGGCCAGCCTGTTGTTTTTTGCCATTCGAGTAGCCAATGTTTTTGTTCCCTCCGAAATGCCGGTGTTGATGGCATTTGTATGACCAAAAATACTTGGAGTGGTCGCTCGGCCTGGGTGCGGCGGACGTTGTCGTGGAAGGCTTCTGTAGTATCACCTGCCCTTGAATTTGCAGATAGTTCGGGATTAGTTGAAAGTCCTGCCCTTGTACAACTTGGAGGATGCTGCATATGATGTTTGGATTATACGTATGAATGTAACTCCCCCATTGGTTGAGTGAATTTCCATTTCGGGTACCATCCCTCTGGAATGGTGCGCCCCTGCCAACTGCTGGGAGACGTCTGGTAGTGCCGGCGAGTGTCCATGTGAGTGTGGATTTGCATGATTTCTTCTGTAATGTCTTTTCAAAGATATGTAAATTAATGTTAAAAACCTCACAATGTCTCCTTTTTGTTTGGGGGTGATTTTCCCCTTATAGGGGGTAGATAAAAATAAAGAAGTAACTGCTGGATCTGATAGAGAATTAAACTGTAAGAAGAAAGACAATGCTTATACAATTCTTCACAAAAATGGATATTTTCAAAGTTATGATGATTTGGAAATTGCTGTTTTACCGTTGCAAAATTGATACTTTGACCGTTTTTCGTAAATAACTCGAAAAGTCTTACACATAATGAGGAAGTGGAATAGCACAAAAAAGAAGACTGTGAAATGACAAGCACCTTGGTTTTTCCTTATTTCTGTACGGTGAATTGTTCTAAAAATTCAACTGTTTGAAGATGACGCTCGAGCGTTTATAAGCCAAGACATAGGTAATTATTAAATCTCAAGTATTTTGAAAATACTCAGTCTGACGTTAAAGATACATATATTGGAAATTAAAAGTTTAGAAATTCTCTTTAAAGCCTATGTTTTTCTATCTCTACATCTTTTAAAACTAACAAAATTATGTGCGAGTGTTTTGTTTCCTTTTTTAAGCTTGGGATTCTCCTGCTGTTATTGGCCGTAGCGTAAAATATTTAGATATCAGTTTTCGGTAATACTTAGTATTACTAAAATGCTCTATTTTTTAGTAAAATATTTTTCCAGCGAAGTCGCAAAGTATATTTTCTAAAATGGGTGCTTCCGAAATATTAATTTTAGAGGCATCCATTTTAGAAAATACACTTCACTGGAAAATTTTTTTTTTCTGTAAATACCAAAAAAAATGTATTAAGCGAAAACATTATAAAATTCAAAAATAAAGCTTATAAAATGATGTTCAATATGCATTCCATCACTTTTCGCTTAATACGACAGTTAGTTTTTCTGTTTTTCTTTTTAATAAAAAAACCGCTGCTTTAGGAATCATTACTTTCACAGATTTTTCATCCAAGTCTCTTTAAAGGAAAGCTTCTCGGCTGTATTTGCATTCTAGTATGTGGAAATAGTTGGGTGATATAATTTTAGTTATATTTGCGGCCGATGTCATAACAAAATTTGAGGAGTTGGTTACACCCACCCCTCCAACGGAATCATCTCAATTGGATGTCATTCAAATATATACGTGTACCAAATTTCAAGTGAATATCTCAATTATGAGTTGAAAAATGTTACAAAATATCCTTGGCTTCTAGTATATACACCAAATCCCAAGTTTCTGTACTCTTACCAGCTTGCTTTACTAATTATCCCCTATTTAACCCCCAACCCTTCAACGGAACCATCTCAAAATAATCTAGTTCCAGGTGTCGTTATAACTTATATGTGTATAGTTGCCTTCATATTTCCAAGGCACATAAAAAATTCCCGTCAAAGGAGTCCGCGCGGCGGTATCATTGAATAGGTAAAGATGCCGCCTGCCCGCTTTGTAGTTACCGCATTTTTTACATGCCTTAAAATTGTGAAGACGACTATACTATATTTCAAGTGAATATTTCAATTTTACTTTATCAGCCCCTTTAATAATGGAGTGGGGGTAGTGTGTACCAAATTTCAAGTGAATATCTCAATTTAATTTTATCAGCCATTTTAATAATGAAGTGGGGGTGCTGGAGGAGTTGAAAAATGTCATAAAAAAGCCTGAGGACTTTGCTTCTAGTATATACAACAAATCCCAAGTTTCTGTACACTTACCGGCTTGTCTGACTTATTTTCCCCCCTTTTATCCCAATTTAGCCCCCAGCGCTACACCGGATATATTAAAAAATCAATCCAGTTCCAGATCTCGTGATAATACATAAGTGTACAAAATTTCAAGTCAATATCTCAAACCGTTCCAGAGAAACCATGCGCACAAAAAAATATACAGACTGACTGACCGACTGACAGACAGACAAATCGACCGACCGATAGACAGACAGAACATTTTTTTGTCGCTCAAATTTAAAATCTCGGCGCTTCATGACATTCTTAATCTATCACAATAAAACAAAAAATGATTTTTTTTTACGATTACTATATCTCCAATCCACAACGTGGATGTGGAAGTAATAATAAAGTTGTGTAGACAGTTTGAAACTGTTAATATCAATGTTAAACAAGCACAAGGCGATGTTAACGTTCTCGCTTTTAACATTGCACTTGGAGAATCCAGTACAAAGTTTAGTATGGTTGTAGAGAAGAATATTAATTTATTATCGGAAAAAGTGAAAAGCAAATATACAAACAAAAATAAAGTAAAAATGACAATTAATTTTGGCATACAATTACTGGATGTAATTTGACATCAATTTTAGTGACGGAGTTCTAATATTTTTGATAGTGTACGGTGCTCCACTGTATGAAGATTCCATATGAGATATTTTTTACTTGCTAAGGTTGCGCACTTAGCTGCACTTCTACTGAAATCCAGCGCAGCTCAGCGACATTTATATCAGGTATAACATCAAGTACAAATATGGCAATACACTTTATGCAGAAAATTGGGGTTGGATGATGACAGATGGCATTTGGAGATGATCTCGGAGACGATTCAAAAGTTGTTACCATCTGCGCCCGATATTTTATTAAACAGAATTTTTTTGCGATTGCTCCAAAGGCTGGACCAAAGTGTAGCTGCAGAAACATAGGATCGAACTACTCTCTTGTTTGTAATTATTACCACATCCAATCTTGTCAACATTTTATACCTGATTTGGAGAAAAACAACATGATGGAAGACGTACATCCTACGAATTTCTTATATACATTGAGGAAGTTAGATCATGAATCCAAGAGAATGACGTTAATACGAATATTTTGGTAGATATTCACGCATAATTTTTTATCGGCCATTTTATAAAATCAAATTCATAGTGCAAATGTTTCTTCTTACAAAATAACTTAAAGATTTTAGCTTCAGCTGCGTGGAGTGGTGGAGGGGGTTGTGAGAAAATTTGAAATATGTAAAAAAAGTCAATTCATTAAACTTGAAAATTTGTAGAATTTATATTTCAGTAATAAAGATTAGAAAATAACAGTCAGCTGCATTGAAAACGGGGGATTACTCGTCAGCTACCCTTATGAAGCGGTAATAAAAAGTGAGGATGCAAATTAATTTCATAAAGGACGGAACTCATACAGCGTGTTTATGGCATTATTTTATTGATAAGAACCATAATCAGCTGTGCATCCTGTGGGAGCAAGACTGTCAGCTAGGGGGTTACATATCTAGAGCGGGCATGGTATTTAAGCCTGGAGTAATTTAATTAACTGCTTGACTGACGACCTTTCTCCTATTAGATCGTCAGCGGACTATATTTTTTTCATTAAATACAGTGTCTCAAGTAGCAATTATAAAAATTCCAGCCATTATAAAATTGATTTTATTATTATTTTATTCTCTTAATTGTTCTTTAAGCATTTTTAACATATTAGAATTTCAATAACTGCTTGACTGACGATCTTTCCCCTATTAGATCGTAAGCTGACTAACTGATGATCTATTGGGAGGAAGATCGTCAGTCAATCAGTTAATTAAATTATTCAAGGCTTAAAAGCCATGCCCGCTCGACACCCATAATCCCCTAGCTGGCGGACTTGCCTCTACAGGATGCACAGCTGATTATTGTTCTTATCATCAAAATAATGTCATAAACACGTTGTATGAATTTCGTCCTTTATGAAATGAATTTGCACCGTCACTTTTTATTACCGGTTCATAAGGGTAGTTGACAAGTAATTCCCCGTTTTCAGGACAGGTGACTGTTATTTTGTAATCTTTATTACTGAAATATAAATACCACATATTTTCAAGTTTTATGAAACGATTTTTTTAAATGTTTCGAATTTGCTCACAGTCGCCCCCATATCTATATCTAAACTATAATTTTTTATATAAATTAGATTTAAAAACACTTGCAAACTTTCAACGCTACCTACCGGGCTATATGATAATAATAAATGTTTTTCTTTAAACCTAACAGTTCCCAGATATTTGAAAAGAAAAATCTGTTTTCTTTTTACCAATTGTTGAAAACATGCTGATACAATAATTTGATTTAGTTGGCTAGAAATTTATATTCAAACAAAATTTAATTTTCAATTCAATCACACGTGATTTTTAGACAAGAAGAAAGCCGCCTTCAGAACCAAAGATACTAACTTGTTATCTACATTGTCCAAATTTTATTACAATCAATCAAGCAATTTCAAATCTCCGAAAAGAGTGACCTAGAAAATAGGCTAGATGGCGAGGGATTTTGATTGGATTTTTGGCCCATACAGATATCCGAGATTATTGTTGGAATCGCTTCATTTTGGGGTGTAGTTGAACACCCTAAGTTAGCTTACAAATTAGCGACCGCTTGATTTTATAACAATTAGTGAGCAAAATAGGCCCTTTTTCTACATTTCTTTAAATATCTACGTTCCTGCTAACCCTTAGTATTAGGAAAATTGTTCGTTATGAAATTCTCTAAAAAATGAACCCCGACAGAGGCCGCTAGATGTAATTGTTAACTTTCAAATGGCTTCCAAAGCTTTCAAAACACGTTATTTTCACTATTTCTTTACTCAAAAACAACTGCACATAGAGGGCTAAAAGAAGAATGGTGAAGGTTGAAGACGATATTTATGTTGTCCACATAATGTACTTACAAAAAATTTCCGCAAGATCGGTTTATTACTTTTTGAGTAAATAAGGGTGTTCAGCTACACCCTAAAATGAAGCGATTCTAACAATAATCTCGCCTATGGGCCAAGAATGTATTTTTTAGCATTATTTCCTCCCTGCCGTCTAGCCTAAAAATAGCTAGCTAGTGTTATTTTCACAGACTATACGCTACCGAAGTATTGCCCCATATGCATTGCCTGAGATATAGAAAAAACGCATGCGAGTCGAATTTAATACCTCCTTCCTCTATATTCTTATTGAAGTCGTAAAAATCATATGCGTATTTAAGATTGATTGACATTATTCACTTTAACAATCAGGTGTTGAATACAACCATATGCAGTGTTCAAACTTTGCAACAGTAATTCGCTGTATCTCGTGCAGAATTCAACACATTAAATCTTCTAAATCGTTTTGAAATCCCTCATAAACTCAATCCTCAGCTCCCAAAATATGATACACACGTTAACAGTAATTTGGTAAATTTATTTATTTATTTGTGCCTAGATAAACAGTTATTTGATCCATATCATAGAAGTCCAGTATTTCCTGTATATTCCCAACATATCGAATACTGAAATACATTTCTGTTCGTTCCATATTCTTATCTATAGCTATTGTCCCTTTTACGAAAAGGAAATATTTATTTTACGTAGTGGTAACTGTCTTAATGTGTTTTCCGGGGGACTGTCGAGAGAAAATCGTTATTCCTTCGGGAATGCGATACACTGGAAATTCTGGGAATGACATTAAATTGTTTCCCACACGTTGTGATGTACAATTCATCATGAGACACGGTCCGTTCCTGTCAACTTTGTAACAAATTATGTACTCACCGCAATCCGATGACATTTGCGTCGTATCTCCATTACTGTTTTTGTTGTAAACTCGCCGTGAAATTGGGCAAATGTACGCAACGCGTTCTGTTTATTGCTACAATGGTGTGTCGTGTTTTGTTCAGTTTGTTTTTTTTTACAACGTTTTCAACACTTTAGGTGGAAAATTGTGAATTATAATAGCATGGATCTTTTTTAGTAAATCGTTCCTTGAAAATTCGTTTTATTTAATGATTGATAGTTGACAAGTCTTGCTACTAAGTAGTATGTAGTGTAATGGTAATGATATACAGGGTGTAATTAGTTTCATGTCATTTAAAAAAACTGGTGGTAGGGAACGACAAGACAAACAAAAAAACCTAATATAACATGGGGTCTAAAGCTCATAGTTTTGGGAAAAAATAAACAAAAATTTCCAAAATAATTAACAACATAGTTTGAGAACTGCTGGCATACTCTGAGATTTGTGCAAATAAGTATGGTGCGCCTAAGAGAGTTAAAAAAGCAGTTAAAAGCGACCGACAGAGGACACCGCCATGTTTTTTACTTCTTTACGGCCAAATTATCTTATTACGCGTGGTATACTCTCCCTCGTAATATTCTGAAGTAATAATTTCAGTTTGTGTCCTTACTTGGTAAATAACGCACCACACGACGTGACCTACCCGTTCCTTGGTTTTGTCTGTTGCTTTTGTTATTTTTGAATTTTGTGCCACTTATGTTAGGATTTATTTTATTGACTTATCGTGCAAGTCGTTAGTACTTGGTTACGTAAGACACTACTTCTCGTTCGTGCTTTTTGTGTTACTTTTTGGATTTTGGACCAAGTTTTTCTTTTTGTTCTCTTTACTAATAACGTTAATTCACAGTTTAGTGTGGTGTTTTAAAACGCAGATTTTGGACATTATGGGAGATTACACTTATCCAGAGCTCGCGGATATGCACTTAGTGTATGGAGAAAGTGGTGGAAATGCAGCTGGTGCGGATGAGCTTTAGAACAATTGCAACAACGTATTTTGATGTGCATAGAAACCATAGAAAATGATCCTAATTTACCAAATGTGTTGAACGGAGTGCGCTATATCCTTAGTTCGATGTGCCGAAATATGTATACGTGGAGATGGAGATCATTTCGAACAATTTTTGTGAAAAATTCAAAAGAATTGTTCAGTTATTGGGTGTCACCTATTGGGCATTATAGGTATGATTATTATTATTAGTATTCGGTGTTTAATTTTGATCTGTTTATTACTGTTTACATTGATTTTCATAGAGACTCGATTTTCAGTTTTCGATACCTGATTGGAAAAAATTATGCGCTCAATTTGTTAAAAAAATCAGGTTTTTTCCTAACTTAAAATAGATAGATAGATAGATAGATAGATAAATCAATTTATTTCAAAACAAACTTTGGTTTAACAAATGTTTGAAACAAGTCAAAAAACTTCTTACTCGACATAAAATATAAAATATAGTAGGTATAATAAAGTACTTATTTTAAAATAAAATTAAACATATACAAGTATCTGCTACAGGAGAGGCTTACTTTACATTTAATATAACATATAGACAAGTATAGAGTTCACAAATAGCTGAAATTGATGAGCGTTAGTTAATTAAAAGAAATTCACTAACAGTGTATGGCTCAGCATCACGGATATACTTAAGAAGCTCTGATTTGAAGGATTTAATATTGTTTATATTTTTTATTCGTTCTGGAAGATGATTATAAAAATAAATACATGAGTAGTAACTCCCCTTTTCGGTTAAAGTTAAAGCATGTGTAGGGTAATTGTAATTAATTTTTCCTCTTGTGTCATATTTGTGGCTTATCGAGTTGATATTAAATATTTCAGGATGGTTTTTTAGAAAAAGTATGCATTGAAATATGTACACACCTATGACCGTTATTAGATCATGCTTTCGAAATACACCCCTGCAATTTTCAGTAGGGTTCATTTTAAGCATTATACGTATGGCTTTTTTCTGGATTTTAAATATTACACAACTATTTTCTGTTATCGTATCTCGGACGTCTAACTGTTCTTTTTCCAATTTCATAAAATAATTGCTAACTTTTTAAGCTTTTAACAACACAATGTTACAAATGCTAATTAACCAATTTTAAATTTTATAAATTCTTATAAATGACAATAAAAGCTAGAATTACTTTGTTCCAAATTAAAAAACACATGTAAACAAATCCCATTTAAACCCCTGCGGCCATGCTATGCTTGCGTTGTACCGAAAAAGAAGGAATTATTTACATAATTAGTGGTATAAAAAGTTCGATACAAGTAATCCCATCAAAATTCCGCACTTCTGCGAGCGGGAACACAAGTCGCGTATTACAGTTTTTTATTATTTCTAATATTCAGAACTATAACATCCATTGACCCCGAAAAACAGTGGTCCTCAAATGTTTCCTACCATAACATTCAAATTTTAAACTGGGTCAGTTTTTTTCAAAGTGCCCCTAGAGAAGAAAACCATACAGGTTTTTTTGTGTGTCGAGTCAGTCCCTATTACCAGTTTTTTTAATGACATGAAACCAATTACACCCTGTATTTGATTATAACGGACTATTATGGTCCAGTATATTTTAAGTTGGTCCGTTCAAAGGCCGCTTAGTCGGCTGAACTAAGCTTTGTCGACATACGTGATTTAACTTAGTGTGCAAGAGAAAATGAAATCGTACGCGCACTTAACTCATAGACAAGACAAGTTCAAGTTCGAAATAACTGTCGATATTGCACGAGTTATGTTACAGGTCGACCATCCTAGAATGGCCAACGAGATTAGGATGCGCAGTAGTTGAAACCACCCCACCTTTACGGAGCTCACTTGTTTATGTTCCTTCCTCGTGTAAACATCGGTACAGTCTTGAGAAAAGTGCTCGTAGTGTATAACTTATATTTAACACATGGTACCTATTAAAAGTATCTACTTATAAACATTAATGTTACGTGTACAAAGAACTGTTGTTCAATCGAAAACATCAATTGGCCTGTGACATACCCGAATTGTTGGTAAATAAGAGAGCACCTTTTACTTGAACTTCTTCCCCCGACTGTACTACGTTCATAGTTACGAAACTTGTCTCTATTCAACAGCGACGATATTTCTTCTCTCTCTGCGCGGCTGCCGCGGCTGTTGGCCATCCTACAATGGTTTACTTGTACTTTGGGCAACGTACCTCTAGAAAAAATGTATATAAAATTTGAAAGCATTTGCGGCATTTGCGGAGCTGGGGAAGAACAATAGATTGCCCTCCTAGATATTGAAAAACAAACTATTTTTAGCTTAACAATGAAAAAAAACCTCCATCTTGTCAAATACAAGTGGCATCTGGTATGTATAAGAATTTACTGATTTCGTTTTATACGGGGTGTCCAAAAATCATCGAAGGAGCTCGTAATGAGATTGTTTATAATATTAACAAAAAAATCTTGATTATGTCACGGCCCCAAACGGTTTCGAGCGGGACCTTATTAAAGTTTTATAGTTTACCTGTGCGAGGCACGTTAAAGTTATCAGAAGCTTTATTTTAATGTTCGTCTATCAATCTGTAGAGCCGGTTTTTTGATTTTTAGCTATAATGTTTCACAATTTTGATCTAAAATTAAATTTTTTCTAACAAATATAGTTTTTTGCAATTAAAATTAGTCTACAGGTAACAAATATACAGGGTGTTTCAGGTATGCGGTTAATAATTTCTAGAAGTGATTTTACATAAAAAAAAAATATGAAAAAAGTTCATATAAACATGGGTCCGGAAATTCCTCCTAAGGGCGCTACGGGTCTCTGAAAATTAGTGAAATTGCATTTATTATTGTCTTGAATGAACTAAGGAAAAATAACAAATGATTACTAAATTAAAGGACTCAATAGGTTTTAAAAATTAACAAATTAAAAAATTAAATGTTCAAAATGGGCGCCATTCATTTCCGCGCAAGCTGCTAGGCGATTCATTGAAGCAGACTCGTTGAAAAATTCATGGCATGTTCCTGATAATTTCGCATCCCATTGTTACACGTTCACTTAACTCTTCGAGATTGTCACAGGAGTTGAGTAGACAAGGCTTTTCAAATAACCGCAGACAAAATAGTCAGGAATATTTAGGACGGGGGATCGCGGGGTGCCCCATTTCGGTCCGTTTCTGCCAATCCATCTATTGGAATAAGATGCATTTGGATAATTTCGAACAACTATTTCAAAATGGGGAGGTGCACCATCGTGCATGAACCACACTGTCCTTCTGGTGTGATAAGGCACATCCTCCAAGAGATATCTTAAATTATTTCCTACAAAACCTAGATAATTTAACCCATATGATCTATTAGGCAAAACAAATGGTCCTAATAATATGTTGCCAAGTATACAGTGTGAACCTAAAGAAACGCACAAAATTCATATCTTTGGTATGTGTCAAAAAAAAACCTCGTTACAGTAATCGACAATTTCTTTTTGTATGTGTACCTCTGTAATCAGTTTCAATATAAATTTAATTGTTTCAATCAAAAACTGTGCGTCTGACAAGAAAAACGCAAGACGTCATTTTCATGTAGAATTGACCTGGGTAATCAGGAAACATATCGACACGCAAAGATTTCAGTGGCGTACCACTCTTTTGGTAAAAAATATCAGGGGACATGTTCGCAGGGACGCCACTGGTGGAGCAATAAAATAACTTTTCCAACAAAAATATGTGGTTTTATATCGTATTAACACATACCAAAATTGAAAATAATATCTAAAGTGTTTTCTGAGATATTAAAAAATAACGATTAAAAAGAATTTTCAACTCTTCTTCATAAAAAGACCTAAGGGATCAGACCCTGAAATATTAGCATGTCATTAAGGAACACCCTGTACAAAAAATTATTAAACTTAAAAAAAACAAAAAATAAAGTGAAAATACCTTTAAATGACTCTTTAAACCACTTTAAATCACTTACAGCACATTTAACACCGAATGTGTTTTGAATTCTATACAGGGTTGGACAAATGCGTGGAAACACTTGATTTCTGGCTAAACTATAAGTGCGATTGAAAAATACCCTTAACAAAAGTTTTTGTAGTATTTTTATTCTATTCAGTGATGTACTTTGATTTTCAACAGCTATCCTATTTTTCGAGATGTGACGTCATCGACAGTTTTTTTAAATGGATAACCCTGTATATTTTTACATTTTCAGATAGAAAATTTTTCATCAATTATAGTGATATAGGGTTTGGTGGATGTGCGGCTTGTGGTTTTTTAAATATTAAATAAAATAATAAAATAAAGTGTAATAAATATTTATTAGTTAATGATAATTAAATTTCTTATTACAAAATATTGAGCACTTTAATATTGAGAAACGAAGAAAATATTCATAATAAATGTTCAAATTGGAAACCTTCAGCAGCCTGACAATATCCTATTCGATCAACGAAAGCTCTTAAAGAGTTTTGAATAGCATGCTGTGATATTTCTTGAACAGCCATCCTAATTCGATCTTCCAACTCTTCTAACGACTGAGGCTTGGTCCTATAGACAACGGATTTTAAATGACCCCAAAGAAAATAGTCTAAAGGACTTAAATCTGGCGATCGCGGTGGCCATTCAATATGTCCTCTTCGACCTACCCATCTCTGTGGAAATATTTCATTAAGGTATTGACGCACGTCAACTCCATAATGAGGCGGAGCTCCATCTTGCTGATACCAAATTTCATCTGAGAGTCGTTCAGGATTTGCCTGGTTTGGAAATAAACGATTTAATAATGGAATAATTTGCTCGCGTAAAAGTTGTAAATAAAGATTGGAGTTTAAATTTTCTCTAAGAAAGAATGGTCCGATGATGTGTCCTCTGATTATCCCCGCCCATACATTTAATTTTTGAGAGTATTGGGCGTGACTTTCTTCCATCCAATGAGGATTCTGATCAGCCCAGTAGCGACAGTTATGTCGATTTACAAAACCACTCAGGCAAAATGTCGCTTCATCAGAAAAGACTATATTATGGAAAAAGTTACAATTAATTTCAATTGTATCCATCATTTCCTGACAAAACTGCATCCTTCTATCAGGATCATCTTCATTTAATTCTTGTACTAAATGTACTTTATACGGATGAAATTTATTTTTGAACAATATCCTTCTTACTGATCTCTCGCTAATATTGTGATGTAAGGCTAGTTTTGGTACTGAAGTTTTTGGTTCTTCTTGTAGGCTAAGAAGAACATCAAGTGAAATATCTTCTTTTGTAGCCGATTTACTTCGACCGGATTTTGGCCGATTTTTAACACTTCGCGTTTCGTGAAACTTTTGCACAACCTTTGAAACTGTTGATTTTGAAATATGAGAATTTCTATCAATATCGCATGCATCTTGTAGAGATCTCTGCTTGTCTCCAAAACCAACCATCATTAACAACGTAATTATTTCACGTTCAGTTAGTTCAGCCATAATTAAAAAACAATGTTAATATTTCACACCGAAACTCTCTAACAGTATTGACTGCAATTGACAGTAATACGAATGATTTGAGTTCGGTTAAAGAAAGTTTGCAAAAAGCATGGCAAGAAAAAAACGAATATTTTTTTATCAGATAGCCCTGTTGACAAGTAAAAATATACAGGGTTGTCCATTTAAAAAAACTGTCGATGACGTCACGTCTCGAAAAATAGGATAGCTGTTGAAAATCAAAGTACATCACTGAATAGAATAAAAATACTACAAAAACTTTTGTTAAGGGTATTTTTTAATCGCACTTATAGTTTAGCCAGAAATCAGGTGTTTCCACACATTTTCCCAACCCTGTATATACAGTCGTATACAAGTCGTTACTGCGCAAGTTGTTCGGAGCGTAAACCCTACAAAACGTTGAACAACGTTCATAAATTAATTGTTATAAAAGCAAAAAATGTATGAAAAAACCAATGTGTGACAATTGAAAACTAGTTACTTTACTATATTAATTTTATGTTGTCAAAAGATTTTTTTCAAAAAATGTATTAATAGACAATTGACAGTCGGAAATGCAAAATGGTCTATATCTCCGGTTCTAGTTAACGGATCGAGGTCTATCTAGGCTCAAAATTTTCCTTTTTTTTATTATCTTTCATTTGCCGATAACTGTATTTCGATACGATGTTCCTGAGCCGAGATATTTCCTTTGTTTACTAAGCAATTTTTTTAAAACGTTGGCGGGGGGGGGGTAAAGAAAAATAAAAACGCCGAGACTACATAGACATGATAATTTTTATCAATATTTATTGATTGCCGTGGGTGGGAAGTGCAAAAAATAAACAAATTAACTTATTTGTTTAAACAACTGCAAAATACTGAGATATCGATAAAAAAAACTGTAAATTCTATGATGAAAATGCAATATATTGACCATAATAAAGTATCCGTATGATCTCTTGTTGAAACAAGAAAAAAAAATGTTAATTTTGGACCTTAATTGAACGGTCAAAGATAAAAGGTCGCTAGTCTAAAAAGACGCGTATTGATAAAATAAAATAATGTTTTTTTATATCTTCTCTTTTTGTCCGACCCACCGTTTTCGTTAAAAAATCAAAAAACATCAAAAAATGAGAATTTTCGCTAAAAACCATTGTTTTTAACAATGAATCCTGTGCATTATAAATTTTTTAATGTCACCATCGTGTTCAGCGTAATTTTTCCTATAAGAGTAGTGAATAAAATTGCTGTTTTAAATTTCTGACCAACAAAAAGTTACGACGAGCGGACTATGACCGTTCTTCTTAAGGCAGATCAATTTTTTTCAATTTCTTTTTGAATTCTCCATCGACCTAGAAAAGACTGCGCCTGAATAAATATGGAATCAACTACCGCTAACTGCAATAACCGTAATATTGCTTGTATATCACACCAACTCCAATCGATTCCATTATCAAGGTTTCGTTTAGAAATGCTCAAACCAGTCCTGTTTGCTGCGAAATTCCAACATACGTGCTTCCAGAGAAAAACTGCTTAATTGGGGAGAAACACGATACATGTTATCAACAAAGGATAAACGATAGGCCACGTATACCGTATAGTGTGCGCTATTAACTGAGTGTGTGTTGCATGGTGGTAATAAAAAAATTATGGCGTTATCAAAGATAAATAGCGATCATAACAACTGTGAAGCAGGTTAATGTGCAAGAACGCCTTTTCACACAAAAAATGCGTGATTTTTGTAAATGAAAATAAATCACGCACTATCACGCGGATTAGAAACGTTAATTTCAAGGCATTCACATTTAAAAAGTTCTAGAATATGAATAGTAAGATCAGTAAAGGGAAAATATGTACCTGAGAATGAAATAATTTCAAGAAAAATATTTCTTATTCCATAACGTTAGGAAAAGTGTAATTTGTGTTCTTAAAGTCCAGCACAAAAATGCCTTTTGAGCACCTTGTACTGGAACGTTCGCTTTAACTGATTTCTCCTCCATCTGTCTCTCGCTCTCTATGTTCTTTCTCCTTCATGTTTCTCTCCCTTTGTAGGCGGGTACGTACAATTCAAGATGGAGGAAGTAGAGGTACATTTCGAAAATCTTGGCTGACTTTTTCTGCTGTCCACCGAAAAAAGGCGAAAGTAATATTTTCTTTCTTTTCCCGTTGTGAGGATAATAGAAAATGAATTATTTCGGACCAAAGTGGTCGTAGGATGCTAATTTTTTTTAAATGTGTGAAAAAATGTATACTTTCGATTACTGTACGCGGAATTTATAATTACTCAATTCAAAGCGATATTTCGCAAAATCACAACCAAAAAATGTGACGATATTAATTCGCTTTTCTTGGGGTTACAAAGTGACTAAAAATAGTTATATCTGAAATTATATGATATTTATATCCCTTATGAAGAATTTAAGCCCAGGTTTGATTCTCTAGGCCATCCCAATCGTGGGCAATTGCCGATTTACAAAAAGTTTTTTTTTTTTCGTAATTGCGCTATAAATCGGGTATTTCCAAATTTTTGAAATGTTTCAAAAATGTTGTTTTTCTGCTCAACAGAGGCAATATTTGCACTGAATAAGGAGTAATTTAAATCAAAATTGTAATAAACACATCAAAAACAATAATATGCGATTTTTGACGGTATTTTTAGGTTAACTCGAAAAAGAAATAACGAGTCTTTATTCTGTTGGTCGCGTTTGATAGGTTTTTTTATTACCTAAAACTTTCTTATTTAACTCTTATTTGTAGGATGCTTGGTCCTTTTTTTAAATTGGAAACAACCGTTTTTTCGACTTTGCATAACTTTTTAGGTTATGTTCTGCACCAGCTAGAGCGATGCAAAAAACGCTATCTTTCTTAGAATTTTTTCCTCTACACGACCCTATTTTTTTCCGGGTAGCATCGTTTTTTAATTTTTCCGTAGAAATACTGGAATAAAAGGCTTATAGCCAGAAATCCAATAGAAGACTGCAGAACCTGTGTTGCTAGAAATCATATCAATCTGCTTGTTCCCTTTTTGAAATTACTACCAGTTTTAAGAACCACGTATTTTAAAACAGAGAGAAGGTTTGGAATATCAAATCTATAAAAACAAATCTTGGGGATCCTACTGAGACCCTAAAGTTTATCAATTTAATATTTGCTTGTGATACTATTTCTAAATTGTAAAATATTGGAAAACTGATGGCTAAAAAGGTGAAGATGTCAGAAAATATACTCAAAGAAGAAACTGCTGAACAGTCATTAACTAGAATGTACAGGGGCTAGGAAGTGAGTTCCTTCTTGTCTTAAGAATTAAAATGTTGATATTTAAAGTTTGGATGTCAATTGCTTCGGCAAAGACGACTCTTTGACATGAAATAGAAGAGATTTACTTGCCTAATAAGGGCAGAATATTGAAAATTGCCGCATAGAAATGACATGCATGTATACTACTTTCCTTTGAGAACCGACAAGAAACTTGCTCCAGATAACATATTGACTTCTAGAACTCCAATGGGATCTGTACAAGACTGGGGTACTAGTGCAGATACTATGGTTTTTTGCTTATATGACTTTGTGTACAGTGCGAAAATAGAGGGAAAAAATCGATAAAGGTATTTATACAGAACTTCCATCTTTATTTATACGGTCACAGGGCGGTCACTCTAAAAAAAATTTAATTACGAAACGACATATGAGAATAATAATCGGAACGTAGTGATCAGTATTATTGCAAACAAAACCTGATAGCTTTTGGTAAAAAACATATACAGGGTGGTCACCTGACAGCATAAATTAAATATTAAATGGTAAATTTGTAAGACTTGCGTGAATACCTCTACAAATTTCCACCATGGCTGAATTACTTCTTAGGATGATCATGGCCACCCTGTATATTTTTCAATAAAACCATAACAAGTGTCTTCCTTGCCAACTGAGTTAACTATATGACAAATATTATTGTCACTGTCACATTTTTAGTTGCAAATCCACGTAGTGGAGTGGAAGTATAGTAGTGGTTAAAAAAAATTCTTTTTTTTAATAGGTTTAGAATGTCATGAAACATGGAAATTTTAAATATGAGCAAAAACCAATTTTTTCCATCTATTCTATAGTAGTGGTAAAAAAAATATTTTTTTAAATAGATCTAGAATGCCACGAAACGGGAACCCTTTAGACGGTCCACCCTGTATATTTTCCAGTGAAATCTAACCATTTCTTCGATGGCAGTAGCGTCAGCTACCTCCCAAATTTGACTGTTCTCCGTCAAGTAGTTTTCTTAGTTAATGCACCAACAGACAGACATCAGGCCGACAGACAGACTAACAACTGACAAACCTATATTTTCGTAATCTACATGATCTGAAACGTGGAAATTCGAAGAAATCTCGTAGGGTGATTTTTTCTCCAATTGCGTGTTGGAGCAAATCTCCATGCCCCGAAATCGGCAGCAATGCCCACCTTACGCTGGCAAATCAATCAATCAATCAATCAATCAATCAATCAATACAGTACTTCCCTTCGGTATGCGAAGGAATTAAAATATTGAACTTTATGAGGATCTACAGAAACTGTAACTTAGAATCTACTGAACATATAGAGTGTAATTAGTTTCATGTCATTAAAAAAACTGGTGGTGGGAAACGACTAGACAAACAAAAAATCTTATACAACATGAGGCCTAAAGCCCACAGTTTTGGAGAAAATAATTTCATTTTTTTTATAATATTGTTTGAGAACCGCTGGCTGTGTTGTCTTCCCGTCTTGTGATATTCTCAAGAGATATTTTAGTTTATATCGTTACTTAGCTAAGAACGTACACACAACTACTTGTTCGTTGTTTTTGTATGTTGCTTTTCTTCTTTATGAATTGTGTGCCACTTAAGATTTATTTTATTGAGTTACCACTCAAGTGTTTAAGTACTTGGTTACATACAGACACTACTTGTTCGTTCCTTTTGTGTTGCTTTTTGGATTTTAGACCAAGTTTCTCTTTTTTTTCTTTCTTTATTGACAACATTAGTTGATAGTTTAGTGTGGTAATTTACCAGATGTGTTGAACGGAGTGCGTACGTCCTTAGTTCGACGTGCCGAAATGTGTACTGATTGAGATGGAGGTCATTTCGAACAATTTTTGTGGCAAATTCAAAAGAATTGTTCTGTTATTGGGTGTTACCTCTTGGACAATATAGGTATCATTGTTATTATTACTCTTGTTCGCTGCTTTGTTCTGATCTGCTTATTATTGTTTGCATTGATTTCCATAGAGATCAAATACTCGATTTTTACTTTTCGATACCTGATTGAAGAAAATTATGGGTGCAATTCGTTAAAAAAATCTGATTTCTCAGAATTTAAATCACAACTATTTTCTGTTATTGTATCTCGAAGTCTAACTGTTCGTTTTCAAATTTTTTTATAATATTGTTTGAGAACCGCTGCCTGTGTTGTCTTCCCGTCTTGTGATATTCTCAAGAGATATTTTAGTTATATATCGTTACTTGGCTAAGAACGTACACACAACTACCTGTTCGTTGTTTTTGTACGTTGCTTTTCTTCTTTATGAATTGTGTGCCACTTAAGATTTATTTTATTGAGTTACCACTCAAGTGTTTAAGTACTTGGTTACATACAGACACTACTTACTTGTTCGTTCCTTTTGTGTTGCTTTTTGGATTTTGGACCAAGTTCCTCTTTTTTTTCTTTCTATATTGACAACATTAGTTGATAGTTTAGTGTGGTAATTTACCAGATGTGTTGAACGGAGTGCGTACGTCCTTAGTTCGACGTGCCGAAATGTGTACTGATGGAGATGGAGGTCATTTCGAACAATTTTTGTGGCAAATTCAAAAGAATTGTTCTGTTATTGGGTGTTATCTCTTGGACAATATAGGTATCATTGTTATTATTACTCTTGTTCGTTGCTTTGTTCTGATCTGCTTATTATTGTTTGCATTGATTTCCATAGAGATCAAATACTCGATTTTTACTTTTCGATACCTGATTGAAGAAAATTATGGGTGCAATTCGTTAAAAAAATCAGATTTCTCAGAATTTAAATCACAAGTATTTTCTGTTATTGTATCTCGGACGTCTAACTGTTCGTTTTCAAATTTCGTGAAATAATTACTCATTTTTTAAGCTTTTAACACGGAACAATTATTTTATGTTACAAATGTTAATAAATCACATTTAAATTTTATAAGAGCTCCTATAATTGTGTTCCAAATTAAAAAACACACATATAAACAAATCTTCTGTTTAAACCCCTGTGCCAGCTTGTACTTGCATTGTGCAGAAGGAGATAACGAATGTTTATATTTTCATAACTGAGACCGCGCGGCGGCGAGGATACAAGTCGGTAGGATACCTTTACATTTTTTATGACTTCTATATGATTCGGAACTATATATCCATTGATCCAGAAAAGCACTGGTTCTCAAATGTCTCCTGCCTTAACATTCAAATGTTCGGCCTAGGTCAGTATTTTTCAAAGGGCCCCTAGAGGAAAAAGTCATACAAGTTTTTTGTTTGTGGTCGATCCCCATTAGCAGTTTCTTTTAATGGCATGAAACTAATTACAACCCGCATACAATAATATACATAAACGCATAGAAGAAACCAGTTGTACTATTTGACACACAATGAGCTTTCAACAGTTTCGAATTTGATTTTATCGAAAAGAAATATGAACAATCTCAAGCACTGGAAAATACCACTTAGAATTGGAAACATTTTTTCTGATAAATCTGAAACCCAACTGTGCTGGTTCCTCTCATATTTTTATTATTTATCAGTGACTTATGAGCAAATATTTCCGCAAATTGTATTTTAATGTATGCAGGTGGCATCACTCTACACCTGAAAATTCCGAATCCAGAATATTCCGGTCTTATCTATAACCTAGCGCCATCTCTGAAGGGAGTGTTGAACTTCCGCAGTACAGGCTGTTACTGGGTATAGTGTCGCTATCTCTTGTACTACGTTAGAAGTATCAAAGTTCCTCTACACGTGACTGCATGGTGCATTAATATGAAAAGACACTACGTTATGCTGGACGAAAATTGTATAATCACTAACTGACAAATTTTAACTTTTATTTTGTATCGTTAACCAAAACCATTTATTTGTATTGTTTTGGTCCCAGGTCCGTCTAAGATAGTCATAAAAAAAATTGTTGGCTCTAAAAAAATGTAATAACAAACCTAACTCACATACTATGGTATAATTTTAATAAAAAAGCAATTAATGCGAAACAATATTTGCCATTTTGATACATATTTCAAATACATGTTATATAATATATATTTAATTAGAATATAAGCTCTTTAATCAGAAAATTAATTATTATTCTTGCGCTTCTTAGCCTGTCTCTTATAAATTACTTCTGGAGCATCTCTTATGCATGCCCAACAGTGGTCTGCTAACATCACAGAAGTCCATTTGCCCTGATCTTTTTTCCATATTTTGAATATCCTGGTGGAATCTCTCTCCATGCTCATCACTTACTCACAGTTTTTTGGGAAATAATCTAGATGTGAATGTAGAAAGTGGACTTCTAATGCCATTACATCCTAATTTCTGGTAGCAAGAAAGAAGATTCCCAACAAGATCTCTATAGTTTTCTGCTCTTTTGTTACCGAGAAAGTGTGTTGCTACCATTTTCAAGGAATTCCAAGCAGCTTTTTCATTACCTTCTAGAATGTTGTCGAATTCAGCATCTTTGAAAAGGTTCTTGATTTGATCCACAAAAATTAATTTTCGCATCACTAAGTCTGGGAAATTTTTGTTTTAAATAACTGAAAGCACGTCCTTCTTTGTCCATCGCTCTTACCAAGCTTTTCATAAGCCCCAGTTTTATGTGGAGTGGTGACAGTATTACTTTTTGTGAATCAACTAATGGAATGTCAGTAACATTTTTTGCTCTTGGTTCAAAACCCAGTCTTGGCGGCCAAATCTTTATTTTGTAATGTTATAATTACGCTCGACTGTCCCACTCACAAAGAGAACAGCAATGTTTGGTATACCCTTGCAGCATACCAAGTAAGATAGCTATGACTTTTAAGTCTCCACAAGTCTGCCACTTATACTTGTTATATTCTATAGTTTGTAGCAGTACATTCATGTTACTGTAATTTTCCTTCATGGACAGCATGGGCGATTGGAATTGATGACAATATATTTGCATTGTGGAGTAGCACAGCCTTTAGGCTAAGTTTCGAGGCGTCAATAAAAAGTTTTCAATCACTATTATCATGGGAAATGTATAAAGCACCCATTAAACTGTCAATGTCCTTGCGGGCAACCAAGTCATTTTCCATTTTGAAAAAAGGTATAAAATCTTTTTGACGACTTCGATACATGGAAACTTTAACATTTTCTCATAGTAAATTCCATTGTTGTAATGGAGATGCCAGAAGCTCCGTTTTCGCCTTGGACAGATGAAGGTCTCTTATAAAATCACTTAATTCGCGTTGTTTAATTCTGTGTGGTTCATCACCGGACATTTCGGCAGAGAAATCGGGATCTTGTGATGTTGATGACTGGACTAAGTCGTCATCTACATTATCATCCGATTGTTCGTCAAAATCAAGACTGTATTATTGAGGTGGAATAGGAATAGGTAGTTCATCACTATGGGAAACCGGGCGAATGGCAGATGGTAAATTGGGGTATTGTATTACCATCCCTTTTTTCTTGTTAATACCCTATCTAATAGGAGGTATCACGTAAAATAACAATCGGTAACATGATCCTTAGGTTCTCGCCAGATCATGGTCGCAGCAAAAGCCAATGAACGTCCTCTTCCACTTAGCCAACTACAAAAATTGTTCGCACAATTGCTGCAACGTTGCCCATTTTTTGTCTTCATCTCCAATTGTACAACCAAAATACAACTGGTACGCCTTCTCAATTTTGGGAGTAAAATTATGTTTTTGACGCGCGCGTCACTTCACCACAAATATAACAAGAGTTGTTAGGTGTATTTACACAATCTCGTGGCATATTTTCAAAATAGCACTATTTACTTTCGAAAATGAACGCTTCACCCACAAGGTACAAATACGACTACCTCATAATGAATATTAGTTTTAGTGACAAATAAAAAGGTAGGTCAGTACTTATAGTATGTCTATTGTTCGTAGAATTCTAATTCTACCTATTATTTGTGATAGGACCGCCCATAAACTAGGGTTTATACCTGCGCCATTTTATTATTTGTATTGAGAAAACCAGAGCCAACTTAAACTTTTGCTTCTTATATTGTTATTTAGCATGACAAAGTTAATAAGAATTTTCTATTCTTACTCCCGATACATGTAGGCTGTCGGCTAGTGTCAGTTGCCTGAAGATATAAAATGAAAAATCAAACTAAATCCGTTAAACAAAACGAACTAATTTTTAATTACTAAATCTTATTATTATCTGAATAATTAATTGAACGAGCAACAGCTACGTGATAATTAGTTGCAGTATATTTTCATCTTGGAATAGTTCTGACAGAGTAAAATTGTATTTAGAAAGATAAAGTTTTTCTCATATTAAAAAAATTTATACGTTTTGAAATAATTTATTTTTTTATTATCATTTTTGGTATTATTTTATTAAGTCTATTAATGTATTTCTTAGACCTGTTCGATATCGTGATTTAAAGGACCCATAACGTCTTATTATTAGTTCTTTGTTGACAACCAAGTTAAACAAAAACAAAGAAGACAACATTTTATTCGAAACAGTTATCGGCGATGACAGGGGTTGGTCCACTTCTAGTAACGATTCACACAAATGCCATATAAACAATTTAAATAGGAGTGTACATGATGCCGTTCATGTTCAAGTCACGGTTTGGTCTCGAGCTACAAATTGCCCTTTCAAATAATACTTGAGTTGTAGTGAGAATGTCCGTTTATTAAAGAAACTGCCAGTGTAAACTCGTAATGTGCATCTTTCATTATTTTCCTTAGACAAGCAGTTTTTGCCTCCGCGACAGAGCTGGGCAAATACTTTGAAAAAGTATTTAAATACTGAATACTAAATACTTTCAAAAAATTGAAAGGATTTAACTATTAAATATTTTCAGAAGATAAAAATACTTAAATACTAAATATCAAAAGTAATTAAATAGTTTAAATAAGTATTTAAATACTTTGAGAATATTTAGAGGTGTTTCAGAATCTCATGAGCCGCGAAATGCGCAAAAGACAAAGTTTAATCTGAGTTATAATTATGTTTTTGAAGACACTGGAGGCTGCCTTGCTGCATACATAAACAAGAGCTCGGGATAAATTGTAAACAATAAATATAATATTTTTAAGAAGTGTAACTGAGTCAACAGGACGGATTATGGCTCTGCGCATATGAAGGTCACGGCTCATGAGGTTTTAAAACACCTCTAAATACTTTGATAAGTGATTTTGAATGCATGCATGGTTAAGTGTAAGATAGCCCTTAATGGCTAAACTTCGCCGAATTGTATTTTCTGTTATTGTATTATGTCCGTAGAAATAGACCAGGAACAAAAAGAATATTTTGATTTTTTTTTTTTTTCAGTTTTATTATAAAAAAATAAATATATAAAATAACAGTCATTCTAAATAAAAAACTGTTGTAAATTATCACATTATTTTTGGCACGAAAATATAAAAGTTAATATTCCAGTACGTCAAATTAAGGCGGAGAGCGGATTTTCTTTTTTAAAATAATTTTGTTTATAAGTGAGGAACAACATATTAAAAATTTGAACATCCATATTGGGATTATTTAGCATATTTTTATTACGTTTTCCGAAAGATTTCTTAATTTTAGAGCAAAATGCAAAGAAAAAACAGAACATTGTAGGCTTTATAGGCTAGAACATCGAACCTGCTGACATTCAATTCTAGTTGCATTTTCATTTAGGCACTTATATACTACATGAGCCTCGGATGTTCACATTTTTGGTATGTTGTTCTTCACCTCTAAAAAAAATTATTGAAGAAAAATTCTCTCCGCCTCAATTTGATAAAAAGAAATACTTGCCAACTGGACTACAAAATAATAAAAACGTAAAGGAACTTAGGCTCCATTAGCCTTCATCAAGACTAGGTTCTCAAAAATTGTATCATATTAGGCATGTCGTCTAGGGGTATTTATGAATGTTGCATAAGAAAACATTCTTTCCACTGATGCGGATGAGGGCAGTGTTGTGTTATATTTCAGAAAAAGTCTTTCAATGGTCGGATATTTCTGCAGCATTTTCAAATTTGTATCTGGATCTTGCAAATATTGTAGTACTTGAAGTTCACCTTGTCCAGAACCAGAAGAACTTTCTGTCGATTTAAACATACTGTTAATTTCTTTGAATTCAAAAAAGTTCATAAATGAATCTTTCTCTTTATTTACTGCAACTGTAATTTCTAAATTTACACTGTTAGAAACCGAAGCTTCTTTGTTTGCAGCAGCAATGAAAATATTTTTTATTTTTACATTTCTAAATATTCTCTTATTTAAATACTGTTGGAAAAGAATTTAAATACTTTCTAAAAGTATTTAAATACTTCACAAATATTTAAATACTTTAAGTATTTATAAATACTTTTAGGATCATTTTCACAAATACTAAATACTAAATATTTCAAATAAAGTATTTGCAAATATAAATACAAATACTTCTTGCAAAAAGTATTTAAAAACTCGGTATTTAAATACTTTCTAGTATTTAAATACTTAATAAGTATTTGTAAATACGTATTTGCCCAGCTCTGCTCCGCGACATAGCTCTTGAAAACTTGTATGCCCTTCCCATCAAATTTTAAGTACTATTTTCAATACTACTATGTTTACGCAAAAGTGTTGAAATATGTGTTACAATCAATAATTATATGTCATTGTTTGGTTGAAAAGAAAGTACACTAGGTTTCTAGTGCTGGGTTCGATTTATTTGTCTGTGTGCAAGCATACAAAGAAAATGCTCAGACGTACTAGAAACAAATCTGTAGTCTAAATTGCTCAGTATTTCTTAACTCGTAAAGAATACTGCAGATAAATGACGCAAAAACGATTTTTCGTGATTAACGTAAAAATTTGACGATCTGAGTATTTGGACATCAGAAATCAAACAATCAGTATAAAAACACTCTTTTTATGTATGTTTGTGTTAGTAATATTGTAGGTTATAAGATTTTCCAAAACTTTAGTTGTAAAAAATTTCGTCTACGGTTAAGTGTTTAAAAGGTACGCTCGAAATTTACAAAATTTGCTCGAATTTCAGAAACTTGTCTACCTCGTCTTTAATTCTGAGTAGCAATTTATGAACAGGTTTTTAAAAATCCACGATTTCTACGGAAATCTATTGTAAACAGTAGTCCCTGGAATAGATGGAAAAAAATTTTTTTGCTCAAATTTAAAATTTTCACGTTTCATGATATTCTAAACCTATTTCAGAAAAAAAAACCGAAAATTTTTTTCACCTTTTAAAAAAAAATTACCACTAAAATAGATGAAAAAATTTTTTTCTTTGCTCAAATTTAAAATTTTCTCGTTTCATGGCTTTCTAAATCTTTTAAAAAAAAAAACTGATATTTTTTTTAACCATTTTTGAAAAATTTCAAAAAAAAATAAATTTTTTAACTACCACTATACTTCCACCCCACTACGTGAATGTGGAATTGAAAATGTGACAGATGGCAATAATATTTGGCATATGCACCTATTATACTATTATTGAAAAATGTACAGGGTGGTCATCCCAAGAAATAATTCCGTCATGGTGGACATTTGTAAAGGTATTTGCGCAAGCCTTCCATATTTGGCACCTATTATTTAGTATTGAACATTTGCTGTTGGATGAACACTATATTTTTTCGACCAAAACTTATCAGGTTTTCTTTGTAATAATAGTGATAACTATGTTCCGATTATTATTTGCAATAGTGTGACCGCCATGCCCATAAAGAGGGAAGTTCTGTGTAAACACCATGACCTATTTTCTTAATTATAAAAATGGTAATGAGATTTAAACGGCATTAGATTCGTAAGAGAAAAAAATACGTTGATTTCACTTTTTCTAGACCCCTTTCGGACCATTATCAGCCGAGATATCAACTATTTTAGTTTCTCTTTATTATCTGAAGTTACATTTTTATAGTTTTTTCGTACGTATTACACTGAAAAAAAAAATTATGAACAACTACGACTGCTCGTACAACAGTACGCATTTTCACCAATGCGTACAAGCGGTCGTAGCTGTTCATAATAATTTTAACATTGGATAGAAATGTTTATGTTCGTATATGGAGGTCGAGTTACCAGTTTTCGTTCAAGGTCAAAAGACAGCGGTGTCGCGGTCGAGTGAGACTGTCGTATATGCAACGGCTGATATATGCAAATGTAATATGGGTTGCATATAGGAAATGTTTATGTTCGTATATGGGGGTTCAGTTACCAGTTTTCGTTCAAGGTCAAAAAACAGCGGTGTCGCGGTCGAGTGAAAAGCTGAATTGACTAGACTTTCTTAGAAGATATTGGTAATTTGAAGTTTCATAACCGCTTCGAAAATATCCGCCAATATTGAAACTACGGAAATAGATGTGTTGGGCGACACATCCTCTACAGAGCCCTTTTTAAAAATGGCCATAATTCTCAACGAGTCAAGAATACGTGGCAAGTGTTTTTAAATTAATAAGGGGACATAACAAGGTATTTTTTATTGTTTTAATTATTCGCATCTTCATATTGTAGGTATCTTTGCTTTTTCTATTTTTTTAATTATCATTATCTCTCTAACTTCCCTAAATCTAGAATACATAATACTACAATAATATAATTTGACTTACTTTTATATGTTCACATCATGAGCCACACGAATACACCTGAAAAAAAAATAGTGTAAGATTTTTAATTTTATATGTAAAAGCAATACAATTGCAATTCCACGTTTTTCTCGTTCCGATTAGAAAACTATTACTCAAATTTCTGGGGCAGATGGCCATGATAAAGATTGAAAATTAATCGACTGTATTAATTATTATCAGCATTACTTATCGATAGGATTCTTGCGGAGAACAATCCGTTAAACGGTTAGCCCTGTAACTTTTTCCGATACATTTGCTTCGCTATGAATGCAAGTACTGATAAGTCCACAGAAATCGCATAAATCACCCCTAATCTCAGCAGCCGCTTGAATATTCATTTAAGTAATCTTATAATAGATTTCGCTAGTTATTTGACACTATAATTAATAGTTTCTATACATCGGTAAGGGAAGGCTGAGCCTCGGATAAATTAAATAATGTTTAAATTCAATTCAATAGTAATAGCTTTAATTCCCTAACTTGTTGAAAACAGCAGTTTAAGGAGTTTAACTTCAAAGTTATTTTATGAAAAGTGGATAGTCTGTGATTTGTTCTGAGCTAAAGCGATTTAATATAAAACTATAGATTACAGCTTCGAAAGTAAGCTTAGAACTTTTAAGAATTGTGAAGGCCGTTTAAAGGAGCTTTCAGACAGATCTAGACATAGTATAGTACGTATTCCGTAATTATATATTGTCTTGCCCGTTTATTGTCTATTGAACTTGTTTTATTTTCTACATATAAATAATAGTAATGCTTATTTAGGAAAAAGATTATAATATACAGGGTGTAATCAGTTTCATGACATTAAAAAAAACTGGTAATGGGGACCGACTAGACAAACAAAAAACCTTTATGACTTTTTCCTCTAGGGGCACTTTGAAAATAACTGATCTGGGTTAACATATTTAATATTGGTAGACAACTATTGAGAACCACTGATTTTCTTGATCGATGGACCTGTACTTCCCAATTATACAACTTTTAAATTGTCATAAAAAAGTGCTCACCGGCACACGCGGTATCAAAGGATCATCGACCGCTTTTGATGGACCGCCTCAACTGAACTAAGGGTATAAAGAGGTAAATAATTCTTTCTCTCTTCGTGCACAATTGGAAGCAAATAATGGCCATAGAGGTTTAAGCAAAGCATTTCTTTACATGTGTGTTTTTTAATTTGGATCAAAATATTGGATTGTTATAATTTAGAAAATTTGAATATGGTTTATTAACATTTGTAACATTTGTAACATAAATGAGTGTCCTGGGTTAAAAGCTTACTTACTACCTACCTAAATGATTCAAAATCTCTGCATCTGTATGAATACACAGTTCGGTACGTCGAATTAAGTACATACGTACTTCGTTCAACAATAAACACTAAACTATCAACTAACGTTGTCAATAAAGACAAATAAAATAAAAACAAAAGTCAAAAAGGAATACAAAAAGAACGAACAAGTAAGTTGTGTCTGTATGTAATCAAGAATTTGACAACTTGAACGTTAAATCAATAAAATAAATAACGAAGAACCGACAGTAACTAAAATATTGCACAAGGGAGAGTTAGAGTATAGCTTTCTTCAGATCAGATCTAGATTTAAACCTACCTCAATATTCCAGCAGTTCTCAAAAAAAATTATTGAAAATTTGCGAAATTTTTGTTTATTTTTTTTTTCTCCAGAACTATGAGCTTTAGACCCCATGTTATATAAGGTTGTTTGTTTGTCTTGTCGTTGCCTACCACCAGTTTTTTAATGACATGGAACTAATTACACCGAATTACACCCTGTATTTGTGGTGAAGTGACTTCTATAGATATTATAGTTTCATGTAATTTTGGAAACATTTTTGTGTTTCCTTAAATAAACATGAAAAAAAATAGGAATAGTTATAAATTATGTGTACGAGTGTAAATAATAATTAAAGTTAGTACATTCAATGTAATTTACCTTAATAGAGTTGAGCCTTGTTATCAAAATTTTTTCATTATCTGGAGGTCATAACAGTTTAATTTTCTGCCTAATTCGGTATATTTCTATTATTATTTCTTACATACCTATATATTATAAGTTTAATGATTTAGTTTATAAAATCATGTGTTTGTATCAATGAAAGAGTCAATATTCTTTAATGTATTTGGTCCACAAATGTACGTAAATATTTTATTTTTGGTAAAAAGCCTCTCATCTTATTTACATTATCAATTTGTAGGTTTCATCCAAAGTGCTTGTCGATTATAATGTCGAGTTATTTCAAATTCAATTCTGATATCTATATTTCTTAGTTAATATCTAAACATCAAAAATAAGGTGAGGACTTTTTGTAAGATGTAAAAAGTAAGTAATGGTTTTTATTAAAATTAACGGTGAGCAGGTTACAGTTAAATCATAGTTTAAATTTTTTAAATTCGTTATCAATAATAGTTTTTAAGTTTTGCCATGTATCTGCTTAATAAAAAACATCCCCGTTAAAAACAACTTATTTTAACAAATATTGAAGAAAACGGGACTGTCCCTTGCGAGATCCCAAATGTTATTATTTTAGTTTCGCTAATAACATCACCTATCTGAACATATTGTTCTCGCTCAGACAACAGTTCTAAGGCTCTACCTCTCACATAATTTCTTTTGGTTTATTCAATAATAGTCTATGGCTCACGGTATAGAAGGGCTTTGCGAGATTTACGAAGATGTATATGATATACAGGGTGTAATTAGTTTCATGTCATTAAAAAAACTGGTGGTAGGGAACGACAAGACAAACAAAAAAACCTTATATAACATGGGGTCTAAAGTTTATAGTTTTGGAGAAAAAAATTAACAAAAATCTCGCAAATTTTCAATAAAATCTTTTGAGAACTGCTGGAATATTGAGGTAGGTTTAGATCGTCGCGCGTGTCTTTGCCTTATACTCTGACAACGTTAGTTGATAGTTTATTGTTGAACGGAGTACGTATGTCTTTAATTCGACGTACCGAACTGTGTATTGATGCAGATGCAGCAAAGATTTCGAATGATTTGCTTAGGTAAGCTTTTAACCCAGGACACTCATTTATGTTACCAGCGTTAATAAATCACATTTAAATATTCTAAATTATAAACATTAATCCAATATTTTGTTCCAAATTAAAAGGCACACGTAAAGATATGCTCTGTTTAAACTTCTAAGGCCATTATTTGCTTGCAGTTGTGCAGGAAAAGATAACGAATTATTCACCTCTTTATAATTGCCCCAGTTTGGTTGAGGCGGTCCATCAAAGGCGGTCGATGATCCAAACAAAGCCTTTGCTTTGACACCGTGCGTGACGCCGAGGACTGCACTTTTTTATGACAATTTAAAAGTTGTATAATTGGGAACTACAAGTCCTTTGACCAAGAAAAGCAGTGATTCTCAATTATTTTCTACATTAATATTAAAAAAATATTTAATATGTTAACGCAGGTCAGTTTTTTCAAAGTGCCCCTAGAGGGAAAAGTCATAAAGGTTTTTTGTTTGTCTAGTCGGTCCCCATTACCAGTTTTTTTTTAATGACATGAAACTGATTACACCCTGTATATTTTATCAAGAGAATTACAAACCCATTATGTTAAGAAGGTTATAGCATCTCCGGTAAACATTCCATCCTTAAGTCCAAACCGCTTGCTGGAAAGTATTTTGTATTGTTCCAAAAAAGCTGATAACTCGCTGATGATTTGGTCAAAAACTCTTCCTATATTTGAGAATATACTGGAGGGTCCATAATTAATGAGTTCGTTAGTTTCACTGCCTTTATGCAGTGCTTTAATTATCCCAACTTTGAAACGTTTTGAGAAGCTTTTATTTATGGCTATACATAGGGGTAGAGGTGTTTCAGAATCTCATGAGCCGCGAAATGCGCAAAAGGCAACGTTTAATCTGAGTTATAAGTATGTTTTTGAAGACACTGGAGGCTGCTTTGCTGTATACATAAATAAGAGCTCGGGATAAATTGTAAACAATAAATATAATATTTTTAAGAAGTGTAACTGAGTCAACAGGACGGATTATGTCTCTGCGCATATGAAGGTCACGTCTCATAAGGTTTTAAAACACCTCTAATGTAATGTCTTCCGCTATTGTATTCAACATTTCTGAGCTTATACCATGTTTACCAGATGACTTGATGTTTCAGGTTTTTCGTTAGATCAATCATTTCTTGAATTTCGACTTTATACAAAAGAAAACATGGAATTTTCTAAAGCACTTGTATAGTCAATACTTTGTAGGAATCTTAAATTTATTAGAATAACTTTCGCCAAGTTCTCTATAGTGTTTATAAAATTCGTTGGCAATTTCCGTTTTATTTACTATCGATATATTATTGTCTATTTTTATTTCATTGATTATAGTTTTAATTTTATTCTTGTTAGATAACATTTTTATTGTTTTGTTTAAATTCTTATTACTATTACTTGTCGCAATTTCTTGTTCATAATATTGCATTTTTCAAGATTTCATTTTTTGGTCAATTATTTTCTATAAGTTATATAATTTATTTTTGACTTTGAATCATTTCAATGTAATAATGTTTAAATTATACAGTATTTTTTATTGTTTCCCCAATAAAATCATTTGTTAGTCACTGTTTTCGCTATCGTACTATTTTTTGTTTCACAAATTTTGCATTCTTTGTTATATAAAACTGTAATCTTTTAATAAACATATCTAACATTTCATCGAGATTCGTACATTCCAGTTTTTCCAAAACTTTTTACTTAGATCAGTTTTTATTTATTTACATATTACAATACAGTGTGAACCTAAAGAATTGCACAAAATTCATATCTTTGGTATGTCATTTGTCAAAAAAATCCTCGAACAGGTCGATTTGACTTTGGTAAATATTACGTTTTGTCACTATACCAAAATTTATGACGTCATTGATTTTTGAGTCATGTTATATAAATCATAATTTTTTTTTTAATCGAAATAGACATTTTTGTTTACTGTTTTTGGTGGCATATTCCTTTGGCTTTCTGGTGATATGAAAAAAATTGATATTGCTTAAGACATTCTTTTGGAAACAAATATTTTTATTGATTGATACCTTACATAAGTAATTGTGAAAAAAAATCATCTCCATTGCTCAAATTGCGACCCTCCAACCATTTGGCATTGACCAAGACGGGTGTAGACACTTTGCACGCTGTTCTGGATCATCTCATTGGCAATTCGTCTCATCTCCAAGCCAATTCTGCCTTTCAATTCTTCTATGGTATCCGGTCTGTTAAAATACACCCTTGACTTTAAGTAACCCCAAAGAAAAAAGTCTAAGGGGGTTAAATCCGGTGAACGAGGGGCCACTCAATCGGAACTCGATGACCTATCCACCTTCCAGTAAAAGTGTTATCTAAAAACTGACGCACTGCTATCCCAAAATGAGGTGGGGACCCGTCTTGCTGAAACCAGACGTTTTCAGCAGGAATATCTTCATCTTCATTGTTCGGAAACATAACTGCTAACGCTGGCACTAACTCAACTCGCAAAAACTGTAAATATCTTGCGGCCGTAAGATTTTCTTAAAAAAAAAAGGTCCCAATGAACGATCACCAATTATACCTGCCCACACGTTTACTTTGCCTCGTCGCTGTGTATGGGTTTCTCGAGTCCAATGAGTATTTTCACGTGACCAATACCTACAGTTATGCCGATGTATAGTCCCCTTTACAGAAAATGTAGCTTCATCAGAAAAAACAATGTTCTTTAAAAAATTTGGGTTTTCATCGCACAAGGTCATCAACTGTTCACAAAACTGTAAGCGCCGATCTGGATCGTCCTCATTCAGTTCGTGAATTAATTGCACTTTGTATGGATGGTATTTTTCTTTTTTCAATAGACGTACAACAGAAGCTTGACTCACGTTATGATTTAAAGCCAGCTGCCTTGTCGAAAGATGGTGGTTTTCATCACTTTCTAGAAGAATATTTAATTTGGTTTCGTTGCTTGTGCTAGGGAGACCAGATTGAGGGAGGTCAGCTACACTGCCAGATTCATAGCCACCAATATACTTACAGTGGATCTAGAAATTTGCTTTTCAAGATACTTGTCATTGAAAACATCACATGCTTAATGATGAGTTCTCAGCCTATCATTGCATTCACTAGTTTTCCACTGTCTCAGAAGTGTCACAAAACTGAGGTTCACACGTGCCAGGAATAAAAAAGTTATCGATACTTTACACAAAAAGGCCTATATCTCTCTGTTGTTAAGGTGATTGTATTTTTATTATTTTCTTTGTTTTGTTTTTATGTCAAATGTTTTCATGCTAGTTAAAACAAAAATGTAGGCAACAAGATTTATCAGTCCATAAGAAAGTGGAACATTCCTGGGGATTTTGCGAAATGTAAGCTATTTTTACATAAAATGTCATTTTTCCAATAGAATGACTCAGATAATATCATTTTTTATATCACCAGAAAGCTAAAGGAATATACCACAAAAAACAGTAAACAAAAATGTCTGTTTCCATTAAAAAAAATGATGGCGTCATAAATTTTGGTCTAGTGACAAAATGTCGCATTTACAAAACTAAAATCGAGCTGTTCGAGGATTTTTTTGACAAATGACACATACCAAAGATATTAATTTTGTGCGTTTCTCTAGGTTTACACTGTATTTTATGCTTGTCTTCCGAATTAACTTAATATTTATTTGATGTCTGTTTCAAAATTCGTTAGAAGGATTATGGGTTAGTGATCAGTGACTTTATGTGTAATCATTTATTTGAGATATGTAATTTACTGTGCTAAAAAGTACAACCGTGGACACGTGTCCCGGACTTGATCGTCCTTATCAGCACGGTGTAGTTAAGTTGAAAGAATGGACACAAATCAGGAAAACGATACAAACGGAAACCACTAACAGAAAGTCGGCTGCACATGACTGCAACTGGAACACCGCGAGGTTTAAGCAACATTACCACGGACGCTACTAAAGCCACTTGGCAGTTCCAACCCAAGATACAACAAAACAAAGGGGTAGCCATCGCAAGAACAAAGCTACTTGTCGGGAAAAACCATCAATAATGTTTTTAGTAGCAACCTCCTTCATCCCTGTATCCCTGAAGTAATTACTATGTACGGATGTTACACATTTGGAAACAAGGATACACACACCTAAGTTTGTTAGGAATTTTTTTAATCGCAGTGCCGCAGTCGGAAATCAAACCCGGGATTTTAGGGTAGGGTCAACACCTCTTGACTTTAGATCAAGCAGTAAATCAAGAACATAATATCCATAATACTTACTTAAAAACATACATCACTTAATGCATCCTATTATTGCTTCAAAACAATATGCATTTACGTTCGCCTTAACAGTTAAGAACCAGTAAAGCTTCATCTGGCGCCTTAAAACAATTTACTCTGCATTTAACATAAATTGTAGGCACATAGAATAAACACACAATAAATATCCGTAGACAGGTTATACATAGTCGTTCATCTTGCTATATTGCTTGATTGTTGAATTAAAATCATAATTGTTACCATTAATAGCGTGAAGTGTGTAGTTAATGACAACCGCGTTATATACTCCATAATGAATAACGATACAGGTGAGATACATGGTGGTTGTCGCCCTTAAACGTGACTCGGTGTTGCCAACAGACAGCGTCAGGTATTGTTGGGAAAATTTCCCAAAGGTATAGTTATCCTATCGCACCTTCGTTAGCAGCTCTCCCGCTGGCTGCCAGACGTCTGATTTCAGTAGCGTATGTGGAAAAAAAGAATATATCTCCACAGTACATTGCTGGCTATTATTTATCAGTAACTGTGAAATTAATATCAAATCAGGCAACTAGAAAGTTGCTAATAATCCAAATGAGAGAGAATAAATACTCTGCAGCAGTTCTGCATATCCCTTCTACATAATTTTTAATTTATGTCTTAGGAAATGCTATTTGATATTTGGTAATACTCCAAAGTGTGCCCTGTGTATAAAAAAGGTGAAGGAAATGATGTCACTACTTACAGACCAATAACAACCATATGTAACTTTTGTAAAGCTTTCGAAATCCTACTGCATGATAACATTTATACACATCGTCGCCCTTATCACGTATGGGCGTATTTGAATTTTGCATATTTTACAGGAGAAAGCAAAAACAGAAATGTGTGACATTGAAATGGCCGTATCATTTCTGTTTCACAGTATTCTAAAATGATATCTTAGAGTTGATACCCAGAGAATATGTATTTTATGCTCATTTAATAATAGTTAATGTACCTATCATACTTTTTTGTTTAGAGGACTAAATTTGCAGATACGCCTTTACGTGAAAGTATATTTATTTCGTTACGTAAAATAGGTCTATAATAGAGACGATAAATAACCATTAAAAAATGGTGAAAGTTAGTGTAATTTTTTTATTTAATAGCTTTTTACACAACTAGTGTACTTTACTTTTCAATTCCATTACTGTTCTAACAAAAAAGAATACTGCTATAAGTAAAAATGTAACATTCTGTAATGCTGACTGCAATGTTTGCAAAGAAAAGAATAACGATAAATTAATTCACTGTTGGCCATGACGCAAAGATCTAAAAAATTCTTTACACAGAGTGAAAACAAATCTTCATATTTTCATTCAGGTATTTTTGGGATCATTATTTAAAGCATGAAGTTGCATATTGGATATGCTACTTTCTAAACATTTCAAAGTAATGTAGTCGTATTCTTTATCAAGATGGCTTTTTTAAAAAAATATTATATTTGTACTTTTGGTCACCATTACTTCCATCATATCTGGCTACATCACATTGCCTCGATCAGTTTCTCTAATTGTCAAGATAATAAGTTGCTTTGAAAAAGACTTGAAATCTTTAGTCATTATAATTCATTGGTATAACTCTCTCTATAGGGCTGTTTCCGTCACACTAATCAAATACTAGGGTGAAGCTGGGCAGGAATACATATGTCCCCTTCAGAAGAAATTGCACTATGAGCAGAATCACCCTCGTTGTACCCATGTGAAGTTTCGAAATATCATAAAGATATTTCTTCTAATGAGAAAGAATAGAGCAACTCTCGTTACAGGTTGCGACCTCTGAAGAACCACGCTTACTTATGGCCTTATTCCAGACAAAGTAGAAATCTTCTTTATTAGCAATATCGTAAATTACAAAAAACATAATTATTAATTATTATTATGTTTTATGATTATACTTGTATTGGTAATTCTCCGAAATCTGTTTTGGATTGTCCTGTTCGTTAGAACCATAAATAATTATTGCATAAATACCTATTACCTGGTAAGTGACTGTTTAGTTCATTTTCAACTTTGAAAGAAGTAGCACTGAAGAAGTATCCTTGTGTAGGATACAGAAACACGTGTCTGTGAAAGTTTTTAAAGTTTTTGGTAAGTGTTTTTGTCTTTAGTTGTTTTTTGGTTTTGTTGAACAGGATAATTTAAAATTAAAACTAACATTATTGTGACAGTTTTCTGTACGTAATGTGCATATTTCTTTCTTATAATTCAATGTTGTTCGTGGCATGTAGCCAGAAAAGTATTTTGTTTAGAAAGATATATGTTTTTGTACTTATCTATGAATAAGTCTTTAGTAAGAGTTTGAAATAATTACGAGTATTTTTGCTAGTAATATATTCATTTCCTCAATTCTATTTTAGATTACTCTTACATTGTAGGGAATTTGCATATGTCATATAAATCTGTTGAATATCGAGCCACGTCAGGGGTACCCCAGGGATCAATACTTGCACCTCTTTACTTTCATATTTTTATTAACGATATCAGTGATCACTTAAACATGTATTTCTAAACATGTGCCGATATACGAAATACTAGACAGAAAATTTATTCTGAGCTTAATGGGAAGTACATCTGGATTAGGGTGGACAAAGCAATCAATACTTGTGGGTTCAAAGTAGCGAATGTTTTAGTGGGTGCGTTGGACGAAAATTGTGCAATGAGCGGACACTTGATCGCCTCTAAAGTTTTAGAAGCTACAAATTCTCGCACTTTTGAGGTGACAAATATGCAGAAAATAAGGACAAGTTCTTATTATTTCTTACCGATGGAGTGAATTATATGAAAGCTGCTGGAAGGAAACATATCTCGATACGCTAAATGTAACATGTTTAGCACATGGGCTTCACAGGATTGCTGAAACTATTGGGAGGTGCTACCCTAATGTTGATAAATTAGTCGCTAGTGTCAAGAAAGTTTTTCTTAAAGCACCGAGTCGTATACGGTTGTTTCACAAAATTGTGTTCACGAACTTGACTAACGGCAGCATCGTTCTATTACTGTCATTTTGAAAATGTGAAATCCGTAAGACAGCAGTTAAACCCAAATGATGCAGTTGCTATTTCACAGGCACAACAGGCATTTGTGGATCCAACTGTTCATAGACGGATGTTTTTTACGAATTCCACTAGCCATACGGACCTTCAATATCAGCCAACGTCAGAATTTACTACAGTGGATGCAATAAACGTTGTGTTCGATCTTCGTCAATATGTTTTTCAATTACAAGGAGATGTTCCTGCGAAGGTACAAAGACAATTCCGGACTGTTTAAAAAAAATCCCGGATTTGTTACGATGACAGGTGTAATACACCTTTTAAACGGCTAAGAAGTAGACTTTGCTACACCGGGCATGAATTTGGTAACTTTGCGAAAATTTAGATACTTTAAGTATGCCCCATTAAAAATGTAATAGGTGTCTTTCTTGCCAATTGTATTAACTGTATGCCAAAATTATTGCCTTTTGTCACGTTTTTCATTATTTATTCCCTTTAGGCATCAACTACCTACCAAATTCGACTGTTCTCCGTCAAATAATTTTTTAGATATGGTGCCAATAGACAGACGACATACCGACAGACAGACTGACTGACGAAATTTAAAGACCTTCATTTTTTTACAGGGTGGATCATAATAATACGCTATAATTTAAGGATACATTATTTGGACCAAAATATGAGGATATAACCAAACATGCTTTAGTAAATTGTTGCTGTGGAAAAAGATACAGAGTGTTGGAAAATGCAGAGAAGTAGAAGGCCACATCGAAAATTTACTCTAAGTTGTAGCAAACAGTTCTTAAAAAAATCAGTGAGTTTACGTAGTTGTCACTCCTTAGTTTTCATTTGTGTACAGTTTGTACTTTTCAAATTGACTTTGTTTTCAAAGAATTCTTGAAATCTTCTGCGGAAGTTTTCTCGAAATCGGTTGGAATTATTAAGTTCTAGAAATAACTCCGGCATGAAATTTTCTAGACATAAGTGCCACAACGTTTCGAAAAAAGGAGAAAAATTTTCATCATCAGGTATAGATCATGAGGCGCCCTCCACCGGATAGCGTGATGTGATACATAAATTATTGTTTCCTAGCTTAAAAAAAGTTTCTTTACCAAAGGAGAAGATCGGTCAAGAGGTAGCTGTGATGTTGTAAAAAAAAAAAGAAAAATATTGACACCCTGCATCTTTTTTTCACAGCAACCTATTGTTAACGGTCCACCCTGCATAAAGAAATATTTATAATTTATCAGTGGATTTATTGTTTGTATTCTCATATTAATTTAGACTCATACAGCTTAGAATTGAGTTTTTAAATAGAACTGGTAATGACGGTATGCAGACTGATGAATAATTACGATCAGCTATTAGATGTTATTATCAGCGTTATTGGAGAGGTCAGTCAGTAGAATCTCGATAGTACATAAGGAGATAACGTTTTCCATTTCAGATTACGTCGAGATTATTGAATATTGACGTAATAAGGGTGTATTTATAAGCTCCTATAAGTAGAAAGCTTCATTAGCTGCTCACCAGATAACTATCAAACCATTTTGCGTTAGTTTGCGATAGACTGCAGTGGGTTTATTAAAGTGGTCTTTTTAGGATAGTACCATTTAAACAATTGTAAAAATTTAACAGTACCTAAAGCAAAATTAAACAGTTGTACAGTGTTACAACTTTAAAAAACCTACAAACTTCAGTAAAACATTAAATTTAGGACTATTGATGATTAGAGTCGTAAGGCTTATGTTCAAAATACGAGGAGCGAGGGCTTGAAATAATGATAAAAGTGATCTATTTGGTTGATAGGGGGATCTAATTTACAACACAAAATTATTTTTTAGCCAACCCAAATATAATACATCGGGTCATTAACATTATACACTCTTTCGAAGGAGAATACAAATATTCTGTAGTGTATACGTTGATTTTTTATCTTCAACGAGATACGAGATACTTTTGAAATTGACACCCTCAAAAAATGTTTGCAAATAACTGTAAAATGTTTCTGAAATAATAACACAAATCAACAAAAATAAAAAGGTCTGCGCTCTTGATAAGAACCATCTGTTGCGTACATCTGGCAACTTTAAGTAATTTTATTAAATTCTATTAAACAGAATGAATTTTTGAGAAATATGTACAGGTATTTACCATACTCTAGTAACTAAAACCTCAGACATTAAATTATCATAGGTAATCTGTTTAAATTTAGGAATGTACACATTTATTATATTTTCATGTTTCATCCATTTAACTCTTTTTGCTAACAGCTCTCGTAGAACACAGAGGCTTCGATCGCATAGTAAATATATCTATTTCACAGCACAAATTTCTTAATTATTGGTTAAACCAAATATACTGCAGGAAGTATTATGGGTTGCATATAACAACGCGGACCCATTCTTAGTAATTTTTAGTTTATAGTATGGTAATATGTTAATTGAGACTTGAGAGGGGATATCTCTTTTATTAGCTAGCTGGTAGGAGAATGGCCATTTCTGTAGCCAATTCTGCAGCAGCAATTACTTTGACTTTTAAGTTTTTTTGATAATCATTCAGTCGCGAGTTGTGACACTTCTGCAGTTATCTTAGTTTCTGTACCTAGTATTTACCATATAGATAAAATAAATTATCATAAAATAACTTCCAGACATAAAATTATTGCACAAATAATATTTTCAAACTCAAAACCTAAATTTCTGTCTCTCATAAGATCAAACTAGCTTATGCTTGATACCACAAAAACTCTAAAATTCACCTCTACTCATTTAAAAATCTGAAACTTACATAACTTGACTAAAAAAAATGAAACTTACTGAACCTTATTCGGGCCCCACGTTGGGCGCCATTGTTACATCACTACTTGGCCCTAGAAAAATTAACAATGATATCACCGGTTAAGGTGATAACCAAAGGCAATTCAACCAACACACAAGTAGTGACGGCGAACGGCTAGCTGATCTGGTGCGTGGCTGGGATTTCGTGGGTTCAATTATTTTAAATCAGCCAGAGGTTGAACCAATATTTTTGTGATATTTTGCCTAGCTAGTTTGTTCCAACACTCAGAGGTAGCTTAAAATGATGTAAAAATTATGAGCGCCATCCACGGAAAATTTAAGAGTTACTACTACCCCTGTGATGGTGAAACCAACCGCCGTGGAAAGATTTGATCTTATGGCGGACAGACAAACAGAAAAAATGAAAAATTAAATTTTACGGTAAAAGATACTTATTTATTAATTACTTCAGAGAAATCATCAATGTAAAAACAAATCAGCGATTTTAATCAATTTAAAAATTATAAAATAATGTTATCAATTATGAGATAGAAATATTAAGTAATATTATCACAATTTCCAACAGAAAATATTTATAGCTTAATTAATTTATCATTAAAAGAAAAGAAATATATTGTGCAATGAAAGTTATACAGTAAATATTATACAACAAAAAATATCAATGAAATTCTTAGAATCTCACCAATCCTCCTGATGATGGATAGATAGTGGATGAGGGCTCCTGGTGAGTTCTGGTAGCCTTTCCTAACAGCCTCTCCGAACACAGACTGCTCCTCGACGTGGTTTGACGTCTTGTTAACCTGTATAACGCTAGGGTTTTGCTGTTGGTTGGGATTGACTGGACTAAACTGGACTTGACTAAACGGAATTTTAATCGACTGCTGAACTTTACTAAACTGTGTTTGACTGGACTATCCGTCTTATGAAATCTAGCAGACATTTAACCATCAAACGAAAATGATTTTCCATGTGTAAATTATGTAGACTATTTGTACTAATTATGCAAATTATTTCGGTAAATGATTTAAATAATTTGTATTAACTATCTAATCAGTTATTTGTTAATTATCTATGTAATCAGTTGTTAAAATAATCAATTATATAATCATCTATTTACTATATAATCAGCTATATAATCATCTATATAATCATCTATTTAATCATCAATCATCTATATAATCATCTATTTGCTATATAATCAGCTATATAATAATCTATTTGGCAGCAAAACTCTTTTATTAGATAGATCACTAAGAAAAAGTTTGATAACGGCAGAAGTGTCACAACTCGCGACTGAATGATTATCAAAAAAACTTAAAAGTCAAAGTAATTGCTGCTGCAGAATTGGCTACAGAAATGGCCATTCTCCTACCAGCTAGCTAATAAAAGAGATATCCCCTCTCAAGTCTCAATTAACATATTACCATACTATAAACTAAAAATTACTAAGAATGGGTCCGCGTTGTTATATGCAACCCATAATACTTCCTGCAGTATATTTGGTTTAACCAATAATTAAGAAATTTGTGCTGTGAAATAGATATATTTACTATGCGATCGAAGCCTCTGTGTTCTACGAGAGCTGTTAGCAAAAACTGGAATACAAAAAGAGTTAAATGGATGAAACATGAAAATATAATAAATGTGTACATTCCTAAATTTAAACAGATTACCTATGATAATTTAATGTCTGAGGTTTTAGTTACTAGAGTATGGTAAATACCTGTACATATTTCTCAAAAATTCATTCTGTTTAATAGAATTTAATAAAATTACTTAAAGTTGCCAGATGTACGCAACACATCTTATCCTATGTTCCTTGACAAACTGAAAAAGATTCTGATATTAAAAAATATATAAATTACATCGGTTTTTGCCTATAGTCATTTTAAAACCAAACTTTAAAAAAATGACAAAATATGGCTGTAGTCAAAAACTGATGCATTAGAGTTTCTTTTAATATCAGAATCGGTTTCAGCATGTCGGAAAACATAGAACAAAATGGCTCTGGTCACGAGCGCAAACCTTTATTGTTGACCTGTGTTATTATTACCAAAACAATTATTTTCATTATGATATACTTATATCTGTATTAACAGTTGTTCAAACTGCTTAAATGATTTTAAAGAGAAGGGAGGGCTTATCTACATCGGAACATCAATGTTCTTGCTTCTTTCCATTACAATTTAATATTGGCATTAGTTTTACTTCCACATCTACGCCACGTAGTGGAGTGGAAGTATAACAGTAGTCGTGAAAAAAATGTTTTTTATTTTTTTGTTGAAATGGGCTTAGAATGTCATAAAACGTGTAAATTTTAAATTTGAGCAAAAAAAAAAAAGTTCCGTCTGTCTGTCTGTCGGTCGGCCTGTCACCTTTTTTTTTGTACGCAGGTTTCTCAGGAGCGGTTTAAGGTAATTTGGTATACATATGTATCACGACAAGATCTGTAACTAGATCATATTTCGTGTTGATTCCGGTGAAGGGTTGGGGGTTAAGTAGGGGTAAATAACTTGGGATTTGGTGTATACACTAGAAGTCGAGGCCTCAGATTTTATTATAATATTTTTCACACCTCTCGCAACACCCCCACCCCAAATAAAATGGAGATATTCACTTGAAATTTAGTACACATGTATTATAACGACATCTGGAACTAGATTATATTTTGAGATGATTTCGTTGAAGGGTTGGAGGTTAAACAATGGTAAATAGGGGAAAATAAGTAAAGCCAGCTGGTAAGAGTACAGGAACCTGGGATTTGGTGTATATACTAGAAGCCAAGGCCTCAGATTTGTTTGTGATATTTTTCAACCCCTTGCAACCCCCACTCCATATTAAAAATGTTGATAAATTAAAATTGATATATTCACTTGAAAGTTGGTACACGTATGTACTATAACGGCATTTGGAACTTGATTCTATTTTGAGATGATTCCGTTGAAGGGGTGGGGTGTAAGTAGGGGTAAATAGGAGAAAATAAGTAAAGCATGCTGGAAAGAGTACAGAAACTTGGGATTTGGAGTATAGACTTGAGGCCAGACCTCAGATTTTTTTATAATGTTCCCTTCGACCAAGCCCCACTTCATTATTGAAGGGGTTCATAAAATACAATTGAGATATTCTCTTGAAATTTGGTCCGCTTATGTATTGTAATGACACCTGATTGAGACGATTCCGTCGAAGGACTGGGGGAGTGGTGGTAACTAAGAGAAAACAACAAAAATAAGCTAATAAGAGTCCAGAAACTTCATATACCCTATATGCAAGCCAACGCCTCTAATTTTTTTATGACATCTGTGTCAAATATATAAAATTTCTATGACCAATTATTATTTCCACATACTAGAGTGCAAAATAAATATAGTCAAGATGGTTTCATTTAAAGGGACTTGAATGGATAATATGGATGTGGAAGTAATGATTCCTCAGGCAGCGGTTTTTATTATATCGTCACTGCCAACCTGTTTTACAGAAATTCTTTTGAAAAGTGATTACAATTCCCGCTTTTCCCACGGAATTTTATAAAGTATTTTATTTAAAAAATTAATATGACAATATATCGTCCCCTCATCTTTCCACAAAAAGAATTACAAATCATATATAGACCAAAACAGACTAACAAAAAAATTGAAGGAATATTTCTTAAATTATAAAAAGAAAATAACTAGAATGCAGGTTATCCAAAGAATGCAGAGATTTCATTAACATTTTTCCAGACAATTTTTCTTTTTGTTTCTTATAGATAGTCTCTTCTGTTGTTTGTCAATAAAGAATGTTTCAATAAAATGAAAATGTTTTGTAAAAAATCCTTACTTTGCCATTTTTTCTATTTTCCTCTCCTTTTTGCAGGTGTCAATATTTAATATTTATGAAATGGGGGTAACATGGAATGGCATTGTTTCTAAATGTACGATGAACATCGTCCAGAACTATGCATCATTCATATATGAAGTTATTTAATACTACCCAAGATACAGGTTTTTCTAGAGACTTTAATGGAACTAAGGATACTTTACTCTTGTGTTTCTTTAATTGTTGATAAAAATGTATATAAATATCACAAAAACAACAAAAATAGTAAGTCCAGGTTAGGTCAGTGGTGGATTTACCAGCAGGCTGAGTAGGCTGGAGCCTAGGGCGGCAGATTTTAAGGGCGGCAAATTTGGAGCCAACATTTTCTTAATGTCTTACAGAAATTAAAAAGATTCATATTTATATAGGTAGAGAGGACATGTAGAATTTTGAGAGAGTCTTGGCACGAAGTCCTTAAAACTTTGGAATCAACCAAGGACGATTGTACCGAAAAGCCTGTAACGCGAAGCGAAGCGACGGGAATACTTTTGAATTAAAAGAAACTGGAAACGGCGGTAATGGTTGTTGTGTGGAATGTGTTTTTGGAAAAAATAAACAAAGTGAATATGCAAATTCAGGCTTCTACCGTAGATTTGATCACTGTGCCGATCTTTACGAATTTCATTGCAAATTTTTCGTAGCTGAACGAGAAAATTTGAGTATTTCGAAGAAAAAGCGATGGAATTAAGCGTGTCGAAGCAGTATACAAAAGATATGGGAAAAAGACAACCGAAAAGGAAAAAAAAATATGATGAAACACCCGATGAAGAAATGAGAATGACTGCGAGTGATACTTTCAGGGTTAACACATTTCTCGTCCTCATTGATAGACTCGTATTCGAATTAGAAAAACGACAGGAGGCTTACAACAATTTCATCGAAAAGTTTTCATTTCTAGCCAAAATCAGTGAATTGTCATCATTAAGCCTTACGGAAAATACCCTTTTCTTGAAAGAAGTGTATCCTAATGATTTAGAGACTGACTTAGTTCAAGAATGCATACATTTTCCATTCCACCTTTCTTCTGAAAGAATTTTGGTAAAATCAGATTCTGGATCATTGAAAAGTCTATCTTCGTTCCCGCGAAAACAGAATTTACAAAACGTTTATGCAAACTTGGATATACCAGTTCTCATGGCGCTATGTATACCAGCGACGAATTGTTCGGGTTGGAGAAGCTTTTCTTGCTTAAAACGGGTGACAAATTATCTAATATCTCCCTTAAGCCAAGAAAAGCTTAGCTCTTTTGTGCATAGAATCAGAATTAATGAACAAGATTTCATACGACGATATAATTGATGATTTTGCGAATAGAAAATCGCGCAAAAAGGTATTGTAAAACTTTCATAATTTAATTCACTGAATTTCAACGTCATCATCAGCCGGATTGTTAACAGATCATATATTGTTTTTAAACTGTAACAATAAAGCGCAATAAAAATTATTTAATTGCATTTACCGAATGTACATTAATCATTAATGATTATGATTGTGAACTAGGGTATCGAATTGTAGAGGTCGGTAGAGGCGGCAAAATTTGAATAGTCTACTGGCGGCAAATGTGTAAATCCACCACTGGGTTAGGTACATTTTGAACAGAACCCTGCCACAGAATTAAATATATGCACTTTTTCCAGACTTATTCCGTTGCCTACGTTGTAAAACAACTGAATATATTTAAATAGCACACATCTGAATTTAAGAGCTACTTGAAAGTTCTGCAACGTTTATACTGTCCATAAAATTTGATTTCAAAGCGGGAATTTCGCTTCCCTCCTCGCAATTCTTCTGGATAGTATAACTGGAACTCATAAATAATCCACTTTACATTACGTTAACTTTATTTCGTGGAACTAAAACACAAATCTCACGGTTCAAATTATGAGAATTTGATGTCTCTTTGATACGCCTCTGGTGAAGTCTATTTCATAGATAGCTAGTTGAGACGAACTCCATGCGCTCGACATTGGAGAAATAAATAAAAAACACAACGAATCTCAACTGCAGTAAATAGCCTTGTAATATCATAAGCTTTATGTGTAATTAAATTTGAAAATGTTTTACGGCCGACTCTTAAGTTGTTGGTGGTCGTTTTTCTTTAAAGTTATTTTATGTTGAAACTTGTAACTGCACGATACAATGAAGATTTATATAGCGTTTTTATATCCTTTTTTGGTACGAGAACGTGATATAAGTATATTAGTACTTAAAACAGTAATTGCGACATAACTTAAAATCGTAGTTTACAGAAATATTTTCTAGAAATCGTTTCTAAACGGAAAGCTTTATCTACAATATTTTCATATTAAAATCACATTCATTTTTGTATGCAGGCTATTTAGGCCAGTCAACAAACGAAAAATGGGAGAAATAATTCGTGTAGTCGCCAATTTTTGTATAATTGCCGAGGGCAGTGCCCTGAACCACATATCAAAAGTCGTTTAAAGGGGGTCGTTTAAAGGTCCCCTTTTCACGTTCTTTTCGAATAACTCTAAAACTGCGCCCTCTAGCGAAAAAGTACCTATATACAATATTATACTAGAATTTCTTACAAATAAGTGCCTATTCTTTTTTTCCTAGGATCAATACTTTACGAGATACAGACGATGGAAAAATAACATAACGAAGGGTATTCGAGACAAAATCATGCTCCAAGATTTTTTCGGATTTTCATGTTTCAGATCGTGTAGATTACGAAAACATAGGTTTTCCAATTTCGTCTGTATGTCCGTCTATCTGTTTGTCTGACTGTCTATCTGTTTGTCTGTTGATCTGGTTGGTGCATTAACTATACAAAACTACTTGACGGAGAACATTCAAATTTCAAAATTCAAAATGTACTGGGTGGACAGATAATGAAAAAACATTTTTCCACTCAAATTAAAATTTCCACGTTTCGTGACCTTCTAAACATATTTTTTTTAAATTAAAATAATTTTTACCACTGTCATAAAATAGATGGAAATAAATATGGCAAAAGTATTGATTCTATAAAAAAAAATGTATACGTGATACTCTTGTCTACTTATTCTGTAAGTATCAGAATTTATAACTTATTTCTTAGCGAACTACATTCCCGAGACTGTAAATATCGGTATTTTTGCTTATCACGAGGTGCACTAAAGATTTAGAAAAACATGTAAAATTACACTTTTTTTAATATTTGCAAACTGGTATCTTTTACTTTATAACTGAATTTGTTTTATGCATCTAAGTAATTTTTCTCTGAGTTTTGATAACATGCATATACAGATTCAGAAAGTGTTCGTTTTGGTATGGCAATAATTGGAAATAAGAGCAAGCGAGAGCGAAGCGTGGGGAGCTCTCTCTGCGGAGTTTCAATTTGTTTCCGTCTTGCACCGTTCAGTTCTCGTTTAGCCTTATACGATAGAAAAGAATAACATAGTCACTTCGTTCTCGCATGTTCCAATTGTCAATTATTGCCATACCAAAACGAACACTTTCTGAATCTGTATATTTGTTCCACAAATTCTAAAATTACGAAATTATGAAAGAAGTTCGAACTTTTCCTACGGATTCTCATACAATATACAAAAATTAGGTCATTTTCGAAATATAATATATATGATTTGCTTCTAGATAATAGCTTTATATTAATATACAATTATATGCATAAGTAAGGTAAGTCTTCTAACTTTAAAATGATTCCTTAGTTTTTAATTTGTGTAATTTTTGTTTGTCTAAGCAAAGGGTTTATCGCGCGCCAAGTACTGCAAAACGCGCATGAGAGCGCGGGCAACCTTGCACCGCGCTTCATCCAATATATCCGCTTAACTAATATTTTATGAAAATTTTTGTAGATACATTTTTGTGTGAAAATGCAGGCTCTTTCTAAAAATATTTTTTATTTTCTCCTACCTCGACTCATTTTCTAAATTATGGGAAAATACTGGAAAAACGAAGTTATTGAATTTATTTTCAATGTTGCCGATCTAGAAATCATGTAAACTTTACGTGATATTATTGCTTAATATCCAAAGAACTCATTAACAGTAATCACCGGTCTCCGATTTGTTTATAGATAAATATCTCTATAGACTGGGCTACAGGTGGTATGGACGTATTCGTATCGAATACCTTCATTTCGATCGGAATTTTTGCTCGAATCAGTTAAGAAGACTATAGCGATTATAATAACAATAATAATAATAATAAATATTTATTGTCATAAATTCTTTGAAGTACATCAGCATTGTCATATCGTTGTGCACAGCAAGTTATTGGACATTTTAGAATAAAATCACATAAGTACATAACATATACAAAAAATATTACAAAGAATTACACCAACAATAAGACTTTACATTTAAAATTAGGATCAGATATATTAACTCCCTAACCCTAAGTGTATCTATAAGTTTGTATTAGTTGATTGATTGATGAGTATTGATGTATTCGTTAAATGAATAAAAACATTGGCTTATAAAAAACTGGTCTTATTTTTAAATAAGTTACAGCTAGATATTGCTTTAATTTGAGGAGGAAGGTATACCTTCCTCCCGAAATTACAATAGTAAGCTTTTATAGCTTTATAATGTACATTTTTTTGGTAAACACTTGTGAAATGTGCTGGTATCCGTAGGTCGTTGCCACTTCTAGTAGTTCTATTACTGATTTCATTATTTTTTGTAAAACGATGCACATTTGATTCCATAAAGTTTACTAGGCGTTAAATATATAAGGAAGGAAGAAATAATATACCTAAGGCAATAAAATGAGACGTCCTAGCATACATCGGATATATTTTCTTTGTGCTGAGAATAATGTGAAGCACTGCGAATCTGCACTCCAAAACATAACCCTATAGTGCAAGTGAGATTGCATATGAGCGAAATAATAAACTTTCAACGACTCCAAAGATATATGTTGTTTTATAAATCGGCCAACATAGATTTCACTATTTAATTTAGCTACCAAGTCATCAATATGAGCTTGCCACGACATGGTATTTTCAATTGTTGGGCACATAAACTTTGTTGATTCTGAATTTGGTATCGTATTACCATTTAAACTGATTTAAACGAATTGGGATCTATTAAAAGTTTTTCCGAAAACCATTAGACTTGTTTTATCTTGATTTAAATGAAAATAATTATTTTTAGACCAATCTATAATTTTTTTAATGACATTATGAAAATTAAAAGAGATTTCTTTTATATTCGTACAATTTACTACTGCCGTGCTATCATCTGCAAACTGGTAAAACGAGAAAAGGTCAATAAAAGACGGCATATTACCAACGTAACATAAAAACAATAAAGGGCTCAGAATGGACCCCTGCGGTACCCCTTGCGACATTATTACTTTTTCTGATAACGTGTATATTTCAGTGTTTACTGAACCATCATTAATCACGGTTTTTATAGATATCTGTTGAGATCTGTTGCCTAGGTATGAATGAAATAGGTTCAAACATGTATTTCTCATACCGCAGTTCTCTAATTTGTGAAGTAATGTTACCAAACGGTAATCTGGTCTGACACTCGATCATATGAAATTAGATCATCAAATCTTAGTACAGAAAGACGATACAGGGCAGTAGTAAATGTATGGATAAGTTATAGTTATTAACACTCTAGAATATTTCACTTTTTTTAAGAAAAATAATTTTATTTACTCACAATCCTTGTTTTGGATTTCATCTTGGTTCGAGTGTACTTTACTACTTTATACCAAAATTAAAGACATTATTTAGTCAAATATCATACTCAAATATCTAATATTATTACTCTATTGTCCCTACAAAAACCTGTTTTCCCGTTTTGAAACTTATGAGATCCTTCGTCGGTGGGGATAGTTTTAACCCTCCTTAGGGGTGAGTCTCAACCATGTGAGAATACTGGCTGGTTGCTGTACCAGAGTCAGATATTTTGCACTAAGAGATACAAAAATTGGACCTTTATATATGTTATTCACACTCACCTGCGTCTTTTAAGTTTTCACTCCCCATAAGGGCGGATTTTGGTGTAAATCATAGGGATAGCTTATCGTAGCTCAAATTTATATTCGCTACTTTAGACTACAAACCATCTACCACTTTTCACACTTCGTTAAGAGTTATGCCATTATTTCTATGATTCTACACCATTTTCAGGGATGTCTATCCAAAAAAAAAAAACATTGACCTGGGAAACGCTTTTTTGGACTACGGATTCGAATTCAGCGTCGAAAAATACACCAAATCCATATATTTTGGTTCGTGGTACATTTTTTTTTCTTGTGTGGCTGTGTAATTAACGGATTTTGGTTTGAAGTTACGTTAGTCTACTAAACGCTCGACTAAACGCTTTGTGAGTTTTAGTCAATAACTACTGTGTTAATGGTTATCTCGTATTAAAATTTCCGGACCCACGCATTAGGGGTGGTTCCCAGGGGGTGGAAACCTGTGACGTTATTATTTAATCATATAATAGATCTTGAGGCACCTACCGATATATTTATATAATGTTTGAATGGTAATAACAAAAAATCAACAATGGAAATATTTTAAAAATCCTTTTGTCTACCTAATAGACAAATATTCACGGGATCCATTACCTTATTGCTACCATAATAAAGAGATAATGTGGTGACCAAACTAATCGATACTAATGCTCATAGCTATTAATCATATTTACAACAAATAAATATAGCTATGCTAACATGATTTGCTAAGGTAAATTGTATACGGGTTTATTGATTTCAACTATATATTTACATATTTTGGTATATTTCCGAGGAAAAATGTTTCTTTTATACTTCCCTGGCGGCTGATTTACATTGTCATTAATTTAGAAAGGCCACCTTAATTGACGGTACTATAGTTAAGATGTTAGTTTCTTGCGTCACTTAAAATGGTGTAAAATGACCAACGTATAAAAAATAATAGATATACTTTTCATAGAAGAAAATGGGCAGCTACTGGAAGCGAACTAGGCCCTCCCCACCAAATCTTTATCAGATTCAATAATTTGGTCTTCCCATCGATGCAATGCAGGCCTCGTTTCAGCGAGTAGCAGAACCTATGTCTAACGACCTACTACCTACTACTGCGATACTTGCGCATCCTGCGAGAATTATATTTTCAACAATAATTTCAAATCCAATAAAATCAAATGAAATTATTTTATGGGCGCTATATAGATTGTATTAGCACAAATCAATATTTTAGAAATATATACAAATCTTATAAACATATAAGGTAGAGAACAAACAAAAATATAACACACGAACATTTTCTCATAACACATTAAAATTATACGCTAAAAATTCCTCATATGATTAAAGTCTTTTCGAGAAGGATGGTCCTTATTTTTTTCTTGAACGCCCGATCTGGTAGGCTTATTATTAGTAATTTAGTAAGAAAGGGCGCTAAAAATTGGATTCCCTTTTGACTATTGGTTAATCTTACGTGAGGTGCAGTTAATATAATTTTGTCTTGAATGTTAATGGTAGTCACATTCTTTGTTTACACTTTAAGGATACAAGTTCTCTTTAGCCTACAAAAGTTACTCATAAATATATATATTGATGGTAATGTGAGTATGTTTAGCCTACGAAACTGTTCTCTACAATCATGTTTATAATTTAAGCCAGTTATTATACGTATTGCTCTCTTCTTTGTAGAGTAAAGATTCTAGGCCAAATTGATGCTTGTCCCCAAACTAAAACAGCATAGGAAAGCAATTGTGCAAAGTATGCATTTTTAAGGCCTCTTCACCTTCATTTGCTAAATTTCTCAAGATATACGAATTCTTTATTTTTCTATATGTACCTACCAGGTCAATTTATCATCTAGACAAACTGTTTATTTCTGGGGGTCGGGAACATTGGGCATTTTATTACGCAGTAAGAAGATCGTATGCACTGTTCTTTCTCTATTTAAAGTAAATTTATTTAACTTGAACCGCTGTTCTGCCCTTGACTCCATCTCACATGCCATTGCAGAAAGTTGTTCAATATTCTTGTTTTAGACCGAAATAGTTGTATCGTGTGAAAAAAGGATGTCACCAGAGTGTTCGTTTGAATATGGGAAATCATTTAAATATATTAAAACTAGGAGTGGGCCAAGCACTGAGCCTTGGAGCACCTCCATGTATTGTCTTGTTTTATTAGAATATGTATTATTTAGTTTAATTGTTTGATATCTATTTGTTAGATATGATTTCAATAATGATATACTGTTATGGCAGAACTTATATCTCTTTGTTTAGGTTTTCTAGCAGTACTTCACGTGAGACGCAGTCAAACGCTTTACTTAAGTTGCAAAATATAGTGCACATATGTTCCCGACCCTTGACAGCCCCTAAAACCTGTTCTATCAAACCGAGAATTGCAATTGATTTTCTAAAACTAAATTGCTTATTATAAAAAACAATATTGCTCTCAAATTAGTTTCCTATTTGCTCTGAAAAGTATTTTTCCACTATCTTTAAAAATATTGGTAGTAGTGACATAGGTCCATAATTAGTTTGCATCATTTGCATCACCTTTTTTGAATATGGGAATCAGAATAGCCTCTTTGAGGCAGTCTTTGAGAATTATGTTTAGACCATAGACGTCTTTACTGTTTTGTCTTTTATTGAATCAGTGGCATCTCTAATAGTATTATGAGTTACTAGTTTAAATTCAAATACATTTATATTGGTTAACTCAGTATGATGCATTTTATCTACAAGATCGATCTATCACCCAACTCTTCTAAAAGATTTTCAGCAATTTAAAAATTACAAAGACATTTGCATAACAATAAAATACCGTCACATATTTACTGCAGTAAGTGGGCTAAGGAGTGTCTAAGAATATATATAGCGTCGTTTTTATATTTTGTAAAAAAAATGCAAAATTTTAGCGTGAAACCTATTTTCTGTAAAATCTCAGGAAAGACTTATTCATAAAAAATTGGTAGCTAAATTAGAACTACAGGAAAAGTCTTGCCGAATTACATGCTATTTTGCCATCACATGTATAGTATATATGATCTCAATTGGGACAGCATAAAAACGAAAACTCGGAGGAAAGTCGGCATCTCCTTTATGGGACATAGGCGGTGGCGGTAGAAATGTACAAATGTTTTAAATATTAAATAAATATTTTTTAATTGTTAAAGAAAGGGATTTCTGTAATACCTTTACTCAATAGAACTGGTTAATGAAAAAATATACTTATCACATTTGATAAGTCACATAAATGATATATTAAGGCTACGTCTATTGTCTAGTGACCTACCTCTCTTCTAGCGGCAAAGTTATGTAATCTTAGGCGGCAATTGCATATATAATCCTTCCGAAGGGGCGTAAAGCAGCGACTGTCTTGTTTATTAAATATTCCGCCATGATACCATGAACTTTGCAGTATCATGATATTAGGCAGGTAGAAATTTCTATTATTCTATAAAGGAAAGACTTGGCAAAATTTTAAAGGGGCAATTCGTTTTCTGGCATCGGTAATTGGTCGACGTCAAATGAAAAAATTTCAAAAAAGCTTAGTCTACGAGCTTTAAATAAACAACATTTTATTCGTCACTATCCGAGTTTTCAGAACTTGAATCGGTACTTACATTAATAACAATTGGATTGATAGGTGGTAATATAGAATATTCATTTTCCTTTTTTATCACATGAGATACACACTTCCTCCATATATCGCTTTTGCCTATTTCGTCTACTATTATCTTTATATTCTTTAAGACAGACTCACTTAATTGTGGGGATTGATTATATTGACGTAGCCTTGTTTTTACATCAGCCCACGCCATTCAATGGGGTTGAAAACGCAATAATATGGAGGCAGACGTAAAATAGTATGATCGTGTGATTCAAAAATTTTTTCAACGGCATATTCCTGTTTAAAATTTTGCATTCCAATCAGTTCTAATAAAGTTTTTTTTGTGCTTCTTCCTGGCACTTCCAAGCCTCTACCTTTCATAAATTCAATGATATCGCCTTTTCTTGCGTTGGTGTTCGGAATTTTTGTGCGTTGCCGACAATGGTATGACGCACTGTACATAACAATTACAGAATTTGGTGGGATATTTGGTAACAGCTGTTTCTTTGCCCACTTCTCAAATAATTCGGTAGTCATATTCTCGTAGTAGTAGGCAGAGGATTGCTTGATATTTTTAGCAGACAACAACAACGCATTTGGAATAAAACCATTTTTACTTCCAGCATGTAGAATTATAATTCCTTTTCCCCTAGCACATGGAGCACTTAAATTACCATTTTTGGTGTTATCTATCCAACCGTATTGAACTACATCATGGGTGTCAAACCATGTTTCGTCAAGATAAATCATGTCTTTATTTGCATCTCGGTATTCTTTTATTTTACGTAGGTGCTGATGATCAACGATGCGTGCTCATTCCGTAACTACCATTCGTTTGTCCAATTTTTTGTACCTAAAACCGCAATCGAGCAAAAACGTTTCGCAAAGTATCCAGTGATTTATAGTTATAATCTGGATAGTCGCGTAACTTATCCCTATTCATTTCTAATGTGGGCACCTTCTGTTCATTGTAAAAGTCATACACAAATCGACGAATGACATCTGACGCGTTATCAAGTTTTTAAGTTTTTGCCCAACTCTTTTTCGTTTAATAAAATGATCAACTACATCCCCGGCTCTAATAACCCTATAAATTGTAGTACGGCTAAATTTTGTTAATTCACAAGTCCTCTTCGCAATTTGATTACATGAAGAATCAATATTTTCGCCCTTTAAACACGAGTAAATCTTCAAAATAACCCTTTGAGTTCGAAAGTGTAAGTTTTTATTTTCAAATTCCGCTTGTATACGTTCTGTATAAAAATCCGTTTCGTTGTCACTACAATCGAAAGGCCTCGAAAATGCCATTTTATTCAATTAATTGCAAAAAATCACTGAAACACAGTAATAAAACTAATAATTTGTTGAAATATTCATTAAAATTAATAACTTATAACGCTGACTGGCTGTACTGTACTGCCTCGTACAGATCATACGATACAAATAGTTCAGACGTATTTTTTTTTTTATACATTATGGCATGCAAAATCTCTGAACAAAGTTGGTGTTGATGTCAAAATACCTTTCTTTAATAAATTAAATCGGGTAAGAATTAACGTCCCTCTGTCGCTCTGTAAAGCCCGCGAGCTAGAAAAAACACTTTTTACATTATTAGAATAATTCGAAAAGCAAGACTTCGCTGCTGGAGAATATACACAAGCCACTCTCCCCTACCGATCGAATTTTCGGGAATGGCGAACAATCTGGAACGACTAGAACGCCTGGAGTATTCGATTTTCGAACACTTCCAGAAGCTTTGATTTATCTTATATAAACCGAGGCGCACTCAACGCATTCAGTCGAGTAAAGAGAGTCGAGTCGACTAAGTAGAGTGAGTCGAGTCAAGTCAGTCAGTAAGTCAGTTCGGGATCCAGCCACGCGACAAAAACAACAACAACCAAAGGCAAATTTCTACTCTGAGTGTCACCATTCAACATAAATAATTTAAACATACTTAGTGATAAATAAATGTATTAGAACGTGAACAGTAATATATCGTTATTGTGACTTCAGAATTTTTGACTTTTAATTATTCATGTAAAATCGATACAGGGTGTTACTTTTTCGCCGGACCAAGTAAAAATAAGATCATACCAAAATTAATTGTGCAGTGTTCTTGTGCGCGAATCTGACCAAAACGAAAGTCACGTTCATGTTCATTGACAAATCAAATACTCTAAACATCTAATCCCACCTATATTTTTATGTGACAGGTGGATCAAGTCCACGTGGACTGTAGACGAGGAGTGAATATAAATCTGTAAAATTCTGTGCTCTCTCATTCAATGTGAAGCGATATATTGACAATACCCCGTAAAATTCACTAGTTCCGTGCTGTTCCAATTGACTTCGTAAATACTATAACATTAAATTAAAGGCATAATAGTTATTTATGCACCAAGTGCGTTATACAGATTATAATGCCAGAAGGGTAACATGATGCAGTTCGAGTGATGCATGATGGTCGTTATAATCTAATAAAGCTCGTGGTGCATACAATATTTTATTTTCCATGAAAAATATATTTTTTTATGAAAAATTGAATTTCATTTTTTAAATACATTTCTTTAGTAGTCTATGACAGTTGTTGATATTTTGACGTTTGTTGATGTTGTTTTGCTTTGTACGTAGATAATACGTTTAACAAAATAAAAGGAAAATTAATATGGAAATACCACAAAACATCCGAAACAATGCGGGAAAAGCCACAGAAAATGCATTGCCGGTCAAATCCAAACCATTATACGATAAGGACTATGAAACATTTATTCCTTCTTTGTTTCTCACATAACAGGGCGTTATGGCCATAACGCCCGCTCATTATGCCCGCGGTCATTATTAGTGTCTTTATGGTAACCGTATCCAAGGTATAATAAACAAATAATATGCAGGTGAAAAATAAAATATAATTATAACACGAAACTTATAAAAGGCAGCCTTAAAGACCATCCTACCTTTCAATAATAGGGGCCATTGTGCAATGCTTTATGCCGCTACAATTTTTTCTGTGAGTGAGCAAGGTGACAAGATGAATCCTAAATTCTGCGCCTATATGGCGCTAGCGACTACTATGGTTATCTAGTTTTATAAGTATATTCAATAGGTGTAAAACATCAAAGTTTTTTTTATATATTACGGATGAAGTAGAAGCAGTACTTTAATTTTAAATTTTAAATTGTACCGAAGTGGTTCCATCTTCTAAAACAGCATTATACTAAAATCATGATTAACAACAAGCTAACCATTATACTCTTCGCCGATTTATTGCACTGTTTTTATAATTGTTGCATATTCTAGAGGATACTCTTCGAAGTCTTTTTTAGGTAAAAAATATTAGTTTTAGACATTTTTAGTTTAATTACAAAACATTAAAAAAACAATTTTTAATTTAAAAAATTAGTAATTTTTTTATTTATTGATAGATTTTATTCAAAAACAATAAGGTTCTTCCTCTAGCTAACAGTAACTTATTTTCCAAATTTCAACACAATCGAACATTTCGTTCTTAAGTTACCGAGCTTACAAGAAACGTGACGGAAGAAAAGACAGACAGACAGACAGATGGACGGCAAGACGGACAGACAGACGGACGGACGGACTTTTGTAAGTTGTTCAGAATTCGATCACCAACACAGTGATAAGGACATTTTTTTTCTACGTGCAATATTACCGGTTTTAGAAATGTGCCGATCGAATGCAACATATTGTTCGTTTTGTATTTGCAAAGAGTATAATAAGCTGTTTTTGGCAAACTGGGGAATGTTATTTAACTGAAAATAAGCGTAAGCTGTACATAAAGTACACAGTAATTGATGAAATCGACGACTGTTTTCAACTTCAGACTTCTCTTGACAAAATAAACACCTGGTGTATAGTAAATAAATTATTCATGAATCCTAGTAAATGTAACGTAATGTCCTTTTCTTTAAAAACATCACCTTTTATTTTTGATTACAGGTTAGATAATGTCATACTTCAAAGACCTATAACATTTCGCGACCTCGGCGTAACTTTTGATAGTAAATTATCCTTCACTGATCATATCGATACCATTGTGTCCGAAGCCTCCAAAGCCATTGGATTCATCGTTCGTACTAGTCGAGAGTTCACTAATACTGATACTCTGAAAATTCTTTATCAATCCTTCGTCAGATCGAAACTTGAGTACGCATCGCTAATTTGGAGTTCCAGTTATGATGTTCACAAGAATAACTTGGAGGCAGTTCAACGTAGATTTCTTAAATTACTGTGGTTCAAATCCGACGGTACCTATCCAGTGATTGGTTTTCCGCACAGTAACTTGCTTGAAAGATATTCTATGACTACTCTTGAGGATAGGCGTACGTACTTTTCTCAAGTATTTTTGTTTAAATTACTACACAATGATTTTGACGCACCCGAAATAATTAGTAAGCTTAATTTTCACGTTCCCAGATTAACCTCTCGTAATCACCAAGTGTTCTATTTACCTACGCCGCGTACCAACGTACTAAATAATTCACCTTTATATACGATTTGCAGTACTTCTAACAAATTATGTAACGACTTCGATATTTTTAATTGCAGCCTTAGTGACATAAAACAAAATGTTCTAAATTAAATAACCAGTGAGTGTCTTTGTTTTTCTTAATTTGCTTTGAATCACATATGTGTATATATGTATATATAGTTTTTATATTTAAACATTTCCCATGTTATTTTTTTCTCTTTCTTCGTATCATTAGTTATTCATAGTTCGTACATTTAAGTAATTTTTTTCTTCATTTTACTTTCTTTCTATGTTGTTGTATATTATGTAATTAATGCTTTGTATGCCTTTATTCCTGTTCTGTAATTGGGTATCTTACCTGTTGAACAGTGTATGCAATAAATAAATAAATAAAAAATAAATAAATAAATACTACAGGATTGTTGAAGAATACTTTTTGCTAAAATTTGCAAATCGTTTTCCTCGCGTTCAAAAATTCTCCAATTCGTGTGGGGCTTTTTGTAACGATTTTCAACTGAGCCTGTTGTCTTCAATTTTTGAAAAATACATCCAATACGTTGAATGAGAAACAGATTTTTGTGGATATCTTTGGTTAAGAATATCGGTTGTACCTCTATTGGTTCTATTTTGGCCCTGAATTAAAATAATTTCAATGTTTTCTTCTTTAGTAAGTATTTTTCAAACGATCCCCAGTAAGAGAAAAATTAGACTTTGTTGTGAACATTAGTGAGGCATCGATAAGTCAAAAGCTAGCATTTGTTTTCAAACTTATTTGATTACCTAGCGAAAGTTATTAAATACATCCGTATTATTCAGTTTTAAGGTTTTCGAGGTAAATTTTAATAGGATTTTAAATTTTATTTATGTGATCTAAATTTGATTTAAATGAACATTCGCTTCTTTAATATTTAAACCCAGTATCGCGTAAAATTCCACAGTAAGAGTTCAGAATTACTCAAGAATGTCCTGTTGTTTTTTGTAAAAATGTTTTCTTGCCATTAAATATATTTAAAAAAGAAATGCAATATTAAAGTCTTTTTGCATTAAAATATTTCAAATTAACTCAACTGTAAAAAAAATTTAAAAATTAAAGGTTTTTGGAAAAAAAATGAAGAAACTAAAACATTGAAATTTGCTAACCAAACTTCACATTTAGACACTTAATGTAAAAACAAACAACTTTTCTTTATGGTACTTTTCCATATTTTGATAACGGCATTTCAGGCCATTTTAAAATTTCTAATAACATTTTGGAGGTGTCATAGCTGTGACATGGCAAATATGTTTGGCAATTTTGTTGTTATTAATCATGCTGAAACTAATGCTGAAGCCCGTTTGAGGAACAATCGAACAAAAAAGTCCTCCATATGGTGCCGACTTTTTGGCGGACACTGTATATGCGAACTTTGTCGAAAGCACTATTCTTTGTAGAATTTTGGTCTCTTTCATTTTCCTTTTTATGGTAGTTTTTGTGTCTTTCGTATTTTAAAAATTATTTCCCAAAAAAAAGTTTGACGCCATTTTATTTTATGTTCCGCACACTTTTTAAAACACTTTTCTACTGCGGAAAACATACCAAATAATCTCATAAGTTCTCACAAGGATTAATTAATCCTAGCTCAAATCCCGCTGAGGACTGGGCTTTAATAGTTTAAATAAAGACGAGCCTAACAGATTGTTATTAAGAATTCAGATACGAGATAAAAAAGGAGATCTAATCTTTCTCTTTATTCTTAAAGTTGTATGCAAATTCCTCCACACCCATGCTCCTAACGATGCCATTATGCCTCGCATATTATAAATTAGTTCCTTTATGGCCTCATAATATTATCTTTTGTTAAACCAAATTGCGTTTTTCGCAGTTATTAGTTTCACTATAACCCATTTGGTCTGGCAAATAAAAGAAAAATAATACATACGGTACATTACTCGCCATAAACTGTTTATCAGGTATAACTATCAGTATTATAACAGCGAGTTTCAAACGCAAGCAATAAATTCAGTAAAAAGGCAGCAAAATATAATGGGAGAAAACGGTTGGCCACATGGATTAGTGCTATGTTCAATAAAACTTTCTCATTCAATGTATATATTAACTACAGTCGCGCACAAAGTTATAGTTGTTAGACATCCTCCTTATCAAATTGTTACATCGGTTCCAAATTTGATTACGCGTCTCTTAATTTGACCCCTCTTAAAGAAAACATCACACAAGCAGTAATGTGACACAAAGCGAAATAGGTAGAAAAATATAAAACAACTGTGGATAACTGCTGAAACTCTAACTAAAGTACAAGCCAGGGAATCCTCAATTCTCAAAGTGTCAACACTGTTTTAGAGTCTGAAGTATATAACAGACTGTCGCGGAGAATTCCGGAGCTGACAAAATCACGGACGAGGTTTTGTACTTAAGAGGAAAGCGACGAATATCTGTGATAATTACAGATTGATTATATTAACGTCACACATTAACAGAACAATTCTGTGTATTCTTCAATGAAGACCTCAGAATTATTTAAAATTCTAACCAGAGTATTCAATCTTTGTTGAGAAGGCAAAAGAACATGATGTAGCTTAGTCTCTTAGAATACCATAAGGGTTTTGACAATGTAGAATGTGACAAACTCTGGACTGTATTATAAGATTGGATGTATCTCCAATACTCTCTGAATTTGAGGTATAAAATTATAAAATTAAACGAACTTACTTTAAGTGAAGTTCTATTATAATTATATGAAGCGCCTTGTCCGAATAGATCACATACGTAGTATACCCATTTCTGCTAAGTGGTACCACACATTTCAAAGCTAACAAATTTCGACACCAGCTGTCCCTTTCCTCATGCCCATATATTGCGTAGCATTGTCATTATTTTAAAGCCATGCTAGTGTTGCAACATTCAATAGATCACGGGAACCCAAAGAAAAACAAATTATTAGTAGGGAGGGATGGAAGTGATCTATTCGGACAAGGCGCTTCATATAATTATAATAGAACTTCACTTAAGGTAAGTTCGTTTAATTTTATAATTATATTTCGCGCCTTGTCCTCTAGATCACATACGTAGATGTTTAAAGCTGTTGCAACACCCGATCCGAGTTTTCCCTATGGTCACAGATGCTGCAGTATGTTAAATGTCTTCAAACAATTATACCAACCAAAAATAGTACGTAATGGTAGAAACAGTTACTAAACTGTTGAATAATGTTCTTGTGATATATGGAAAAGTTAAACAGGTAACAATTTCCGAAAAATGTCGGAAATATATGTGAATCATTGCATTCCATATCAGTTACAAAACTGTTTCCGACTACGAAATATGTCTCGAAACTGTGTCTGAAAATGGTGCTTGGGTAGAGTATAGCAAAAGCAGCAAGACTCCTATTATTCTTTCACCCAAACTCGATGAGCTCTTCATCAACTATTTACTCAAAACTCGTTGAGAATAGTTTACACACCCAATGTTTACTTAAAACTCGTTGAGTATGACAAACGTATTTGGGTCGGTCAAACTAGTTGACCGCTCCATTTCACGCAGAACTCGTTGAGCATAGTTGAAATACATCATTTTTTACTCAAAACTCATTGAGTATTACACTCTATTAAATAATTATTCAAAACTCGCTGATCATAGTTAAACACATTCAATCTTACTTAAACGTCTTTGAGTATGATATTTACTCAAAACTCGTTGAATTTAACCAGCAACCAGAGATTAGTGGTCTGTGAGACATTTTCAAGGTCGTTCTCATAACTTTCAAGGTCGTTCTCTAAGATACCTTTCAACAACTTACTTTTAATCCATTCTCCGCGGCTGCATGTCATTTTGCGCCATCTCCGTATTTTTATTATAGTTTGAAAGTAAATCCTGGTCTATCAGACCAGTAATCTGAGTAAGTGTAACTTTGTATAGCTAAGTAACAATTTTAGTTTCATATCCTTTTTTGTATTGTTTTTTAATGGATGCACAAGCAGGTCCATCTAAACTTACGATTACTTACGACGACCTTGACTTTGAGAAAACAGTTTTTAAAATGGTTAGACGAAGTAGAAGATGATCCTGTCTATCAAGATGAGAGTGCCGGCGTTGATGAAAGCGATTTGGAGTCAGACTGGGAATATATTCGAAGTGACCATGATACAGACAGTAGTATTAGTGTTGAAGAGTATAGACATGAACAAGCACTCAATGAAGAATTATCCGAAAGTACGGAAATTGAAGAGGCAAATAAAACAAACAGTACTGAAGAATTAAAAATAACAGGTATGTTTATAGCAAAAATAGATTTAAATGGTTCCTAAATCCCATGGTACCTAAACCTACTCCTACTCTTCAACATAATATAGTTCTAAAACTGGCACGGTAGCTCAGTCGGCTAAGCGTCTTAGTGGCGATCGCGCTTGGTCAGACAGCCTAACGTGTACTGGGTTCGATCCCCAGTACCGGCACTGGCGATGTTGGTGGGTAATGGATGCTGTCTGCGTTTTTTCTAAGAGGCTTTGGATTTGGGAGTTGTCTACTATGTGTGATGTTTATGTTGAGTTGTCTACTAGGTGTGACGTTTATGTTATGTTTAATGTCCTGGCCTGCGAGGGTCTAATGCTCTGCAAGAGACATCCAAATCTATTGAGGACTGGAGTCGTTTATTTACTGAACAGATGCTTGCAGATATTATACAATGGACAAATGCAAAAATTCGCAAAGAACATCAAAAATATAAGAACCCCTTGAATAGCGACTTACGTGATTAGATGTAACTGAACTACGTAGATTTTTCGGCCTGCTGTTATACACTTCCATATTAAAATCAAATCACGAAGATATAAGATCTATTTTTGCAACTGATGGTGCAGGACGTGACATCTTCCGATGTGTAACAAATCTAATAGATTTGTTATTATTTTATCTTGTCTGCGTTTTGACAATTTGGCAGACAGATCTGAAAGAAGAAAAACAGATTCAGTTGCACCTATTTCTCAACTGTTCAACTGTTTTGTCGCAAACTGCCAACAAGAATCTGCAAAATATGATTTGAAAATTATGGCACTGACTGACTCTAGAAGTGATTATTTTTTAAATGGATATATATACCATGGAAAAGATTCTGATGGGTACACATTATTTGATGACGAGAAATAATATTATCAATCCTCACAGGCTGTCATTCGACTCAGCAAACTTATACAAGGCACAAATAGGAATATTACAGCCGACAATTGGTTTTCCTCCATGGAGATTGTAAATTATCTAACTACAAAAAAACTTACTTATGTGGGAACGCTAAAGAAAAATAAAAGAGAGATTCCTCTCAGTTTTTTGCCCTCAAGGCAGCGGTCTGTGGGATCTTCATTATATGGGTTCATAAAGAATGCGACGTTACTTTCACATGTCACAAAAAAATAAGGCTGTTATATTATTGTCATCTGTTCATCATAATGAATATACATATCCACGAACAGGAAAATGTGAAATTATGGAATATTACAATTGTAATAAAGACGGGGTAGACTCACTAGATGAGAAGGGTTCTGTGTTTGTATTAAGAGAGTATTGGGAGGAACAGAATTTCCACTTGATTCTCCAGAACAAGAAGCTGGCAAACTTGTTAAGAGGAAGTTATGTTACATGTGCCCCTACAAAAAAAAGGCGCACAGCGTCCTATTTTTGTATCAATATGTAGACAGCCAATATTCTTACAGTGTAGCAGCCAGATCTGTAGGGAATGCTCAGGAGAGGCTTGCAGTTTTTTTTTTTTTACAGAAAAATTTGTTTCTGCAGTTTCGATTTTTTTTTTTTAATACTTACTCCTTTCTTTGTTAGAAATGATTATTCTGTTTTATAAAATGCATATCTTACAATAAATTTATATATCAACTTTGCATTTTTTTGTTTGAGTTTTGGTTGATTTTTTTTTTTAACTCACTTTTACCATAGTACTCTACCTTCGAAGACTTATAATTCATTAAAGTAAAGTTGCAACATTGGTTCTGAACGTTTACACATTTTTTTTTTCAATTATCAAAGTACAAAATAAAAATGTCATAGTTTATGATCTATTAGACCATTAATCTGTAAACTTGTGTCAAAGTTACAACATTAGTTCTCAACGATTACACATTTTTTCAATTATCAAAATAAAAAATAAAAATGTCATATGGCTTATGGTCTAGGAGACCGTTAATCTGTAAACTTGTGCCAAAAATTATACGTCTGTGGTTACGGGATACTTTAAATATATTCAATTTTTACTCAAGGCTCGTTGAGTACGACACAAACATCCAAACTCCTTGTATTGCTTCGTCCAAATTCGTTGAACACTCCTTCAACTATTTACTCAAAGTTCATTGAGCATAGTTTAAACACATTCAATTTTTACTCAAAACTCGTTGAATATGACAAAAAAAAACATCGTTGAGCATTCCATCAACTATTTACTCAAAACTCGTTGAGCATAGTTTAAACACATCCAATTTTTACTCAAATCTCGTTGAATATGACAAAAACGTCAAAACTTCTTGTATTGTTTCGCCCAAATTCGTTGAGCATTCCATCAACTATTTACTCAAAGCTCGTTGAGCATAGTTTAAACACGTCCAATTTTTACTCAAAACTCGTTGAGTATGACAAAAAAAAACATCTTTGAGCATTCCATCAACTATTTACTCAAAACTCGTTGAGCATAGTTTAAACACATCCAATTTTTACTCAAATCTCGTTGAATATGACAAAAACGTCAAAACTTCTTGTATTGTTTCGCCCAAATTCGTTGAGCATTCCGTCAACTATTTACTCAAAGCTCGTTGAGCATAGTTTAAACACGCCCAATTTTTACTCAAAACTCGTTGAGTATAATAAAAACATCCAAACCTCTTGTATTGCGTCGCCCAAATTCGTTGAGCACTCCAAAAACTATTTACTCAAAACTCGTTGAGCATAGTTTAAACACATCTCATTTTTACTCAAAACTCGTCGAGTGTACCAAAAGAATTCCAACTCCTAGTATTGTTTGGCCATATTCGTTAAGCACTCTATTTACTTCAAGCTCGTTGAGTACAGGTAGTTTAAACATATCCTATTTTTACTCAAAACTCGTTGAGTATGGCAAAACTATCGAAACTCTAAGTATTGCCTCATATAAACTCGTTGAGCACTCCATCAACTATTTACTTAAAGCTCGTTGAACATAGTTTAATCATCTAACGTTTACTCAAAACTCGTTAAGTAGGTATGACAAAACTATCCAAACATATTGTACTGTTTCACCTAAATTTATTGGGTTATTATTATTTCTTGTTCTTGAGCTATTATTATTACTATTATTTCTAATCCAAGCTCGTGGATTTACAGCCCAAAACTTGTTGGTTAAATAGTGTTACAAGTAAACGTAAAGCTCGTTGCGTAATAATTATCTGTACCCTATTATTTTCTTAAAAATTCATTAAACAAACTCAAAACTATTAAGAGTACAAATTCTACTTCTGTACATATAATGTAATCAGCTGACCGAGCATTAGAATCCAACAGTATTTAAAATAAACTTACCGTCACAGTTCTCTGATTCAGAGGTGATCGGGGAATCCCCCCGTTTCGTCTCTGCATGTTACGTTTGATTCAGCATTCAGCTGAGGTAGCGGAAAATCGGCGATTTCGACGTGAGTGTGAATGATGCCAACTTGTCGGATTTGCATACATTCTTATTAAGTATTGAACCTCTTTTAATGCTGTTTTTCTTTATTATATTGTATTTCGTGCATTTATGAGGTCGTTTTGCTCTTCTGTGCCAGAGGATGAAAAACTTTTATTTTCCATTTCTACCCCACAAATCCGTAAAATCACAAATCACTTAATCTTAAAACTTTGCGTACGTACCACTGCACACACAAATGAATAATGACAATGCTACGCAATATATGGGCATGAGGAAAGGGACAGCTGGTGTCGAAATTTGTTAGCTTTGAAATGTGTGGTACCACTTAGCAGAAATGGGTATACTACGTATGTGATCTAGAGGACAAGGCGCGAAATATAATTATATTATTGTAACGAAGTTAATTCAACATTATCATTTTAATTTAATTCCTAGCGTGACTTCCATTATTTTTTCTGAGTTTCCTGATTTCTCAGCAAGGTGAAAATAATAATTTCCAAAAATTAATGAATATTGCTTAAGATATAACTTCGGAAAGCGGGGTGTAGCATTCCTTACAGTGCAATATTTATCTCAATTAAAATTTCGAAGAACGGAAGGTGATATTCTCGCAATAAAATTTCTATCTCGGTTGAAATTTCGAAGAACGGGGAGGTAACATGCAAGTTGACCCTTTTCGATATATTTAGAAAAATATCGATATTTCAACCCGATATTCATGGTTTAGAATTAATATATCGATATTTATTTTATATCGATACATCGTTGCCACACCTAATGAGAATTAGCCTGCGTTTTCTGACTTCTGCGAACTGTTCTGTGCGTGTAGTTCTTTGTTTTGCGACTTTTAATTTTAATTAAGGCATACATCTAAAACGGAGGAAGGTTTTCAAAAGGCGGACTCGCATAATCTGCTAACTGTGGACGTTACCATGGTTTCAGAATTTTTGGCCATGGTGATAGACTGCAATCAGCCTCAATCTAGTGATGTAAAAACGAAACAGTAAATACTGTTTATATAAATAAGTAATAAGTACTATATAGTACCAAACGTTTAGTAGTACATTATACAGTGTGTTCCATATTAAATGTGCTTTGCTACGTTGGAAACAGGGAAGTGAAAACATTGTATAATCGGAAACCGATTTTGATAAATGCGTTTAAGGTAACAAAAGTTTTAAAAAAATATCATTGGTTTAAAAAAGGACCTAAGGTTCTTTCTTTTTACATTTTGTGGCACAGACATAAAAACCTTTTCTGGGTTGTTTACTGATGTATTTGTACATCCAGGAACAAAACAACACTTGTTTCTATTAACTTTCACACTTTTTGAGTCTCCCATCATTACAAAAACAGAGATTAAAATAATACTGAAACAGACAATCCATATCACGTTAGTATAGGAGTTCCGCTATGAGCATTATGACATCACGCGCGCTACTCTCACTGCAGGGATCGTTTACTAGCCTCGTTAATTTCGGAGTTTTTATTTTTAGTTTATTTTCAAGAAAAAAGTTTTTAGGCGTTTTAATGGTTATTACGTGTTTCTGTAGCCTTAGAACTATCGTTTTTTATTACAATTAAAAAATACAAAACATCCCTATTAGTGCTTAAAATGTTTGCACGTTATTACGGGACACCCTGTATATTGCGTATACAGTAAAGAAAAACACATCTAAATCCATTTTGTACCATCCTTTTTAAGAAGTGATTACAAGAACAAAATTTATCTTGAGAGTTGTAGAATAATGCATCCTAAGTTCCCATCCTCTACTGAATTAAGGTCTGGGATATGAGCCGTCCAACATCCAAGTCATTGCGACTTTACTGATGTGTTAATACTCCTTCACTAACTTGCAGCGTGTAGTCGTACGTTATCATGCATTAGCATAAATATTTTTTGAATGAGTCATATAAAATCATATCAGATTCTAAGATATTTTATGTATTGATTGACCGTCATCCCACTACATTTACTACTACAAATATCGTCCTCCTTAAATGAAGATACATGCGAATCTGATGTCATTTTAAAGGTAATTTAATATATTTGAAAATTTATGAAGACTTGACATATCATTTATAAAAATATTTAATTCATACACACTAATAAATTGATTTACAAAAACTCAACAAAAAGATAAAATTTCAAATGCGATTTTTACACCGACCTCAATATCGATATTAAGTAATAACATTGTACTCCAGGAAAATAAGGCAAAATAAGGGCCAAACCTCTGAATGGGAGGGAATAGGGTGTAAATTTGTATAAACCTTTGTTTTGGCATTCTGAAGACTGGTACAAAATTCTCATATAATCTTGTGTCTGCATCGCAAGATATTCAAGGTCAAAGGTCATGAAAACGGTGCATCGCTATTATCTCGTCTCCTATGCGAAATACGTCATTCAAGACTATTATAATACTCATAGATCGTAAAATTATCTACAATTGCTGTTTCAAGCATTTTTTCGTATCTTCAACCATTCTCGAGATACAGCGCGGAGAGTAGCAAGCGAAGCACATATCAGAAAATCGCCAATATTTCAAAAAGTTGTATACAGGGTGGCCACTTAAAATTGCTCCTTAAATTCCCCGACTTTTCCCTGATTTCCCTGACTAATACACTTCAGTTTTCCCTGACTAATTTTTATAACCAGGGCCGTGGAACATTTTTTTGATGTGCAAGAGGGAGAAAAAGCCTGAGGAGCAGAGGTCGTAAAATGGGCTAGAAAAAAATTTCTCCACCGATATTTTCCTAAGACTACATGTAAAAGTTTTTAAAATTTTTTAACTTAATGAGTTTCCTAATGACTGGATTCTTTACAGAAAATTGCGTCATATAGAAATCTATTAAAAAACTTTATTTCAGATTTTTGTCATTATTTTCGTCTAACGCCGCAACCCTCCTTAACCCTTACAATGCTTATACTAAAATAAAGGGAATCTAATTTTACACAATTTGATGTAAATTGATTTCGTGTTCCATTGGAAATAAAAAAGTTATTGAGGTTTGAATTTGACAAAATGTAACGTGAAAATAGAACGTTTGATATATTATGGACTTTATTTTTATTGTAGAGACTACCTCATCTTGTATTCTTTCTACGTGCCAAACAGCAAATAAAGATTTCCTGCATGAAGAAAGATAACTGTTATTGCAAACCGATTCACCTGTCAAATTTTTTATAAAATGTCAAATATCTCCGAAATTGTTGGGTTTAGGTATGTGTGCTACATGTTTCAACTCATAATTACATGGTCATTTCGAAAAATCGAAAATATACAGGGTGTTTCATTTAAAATAAGCAAGTATCCGCGCTGTATCTCGAGAATGGTTGATGATTCGAAAAAATGCTTCAAATGAAAATTGTAGATAATGTTATGGTCTACAAGTTTTATAATAACCTTAGTGACGCATTTCGCCAAGAAACGAGATAATTAAAAAAGAAAAAAAAAGATTTCGTGACCTCTGACCTTGAATATCTCACGACGCAGACACGCCTTTCTAGCAGCCGCAGCCTTCGGAATGTCAATTCTCGCATATGCTCGAATCTAACATATTTTTCTGATTTTTGCCCACCTTATGCTCAATATAGTTTGACAAAACTAATAATTTTGCAAAAGATTTCCATATAATCAACTTAAGCTATTCCAGAGAAATAATTGAGCAAGCATAAAAAAGTATGCACGAAGTTTTCTTTCAAACACAATGTACTTCTAACCTAAAAGGTTTTCCTATCAAGACTTTAAAAAACGCATTCAGCTCATTTCTGTAAAACGAACTGAAGCCGTCGATGTTTTCAATGAACATGTTAACTACTGCATTTCCGTGATTAACTTGGTCTGTGCCATCTTTGTGTGGTCACTAACCTTCCATAAAAACAAGACTAGTCATATAGGTGTGTAATCATTGATGTTTTTAAAGTAACGAGTTTGTACTTTTCTATATTGGAATCTTGTTTTAACGTTATCATCATACAATTTTTATGGTAGTTTTTCTATTGAAGTCTATTTAATTAAGTCCGGAGTTAATTAGCGGAATGCAGGGTCGAACTAAAACCATTTTATGACGGACATTTTATCATTATCTTGACGTCGGCAACTCATGCGAAGAGAACTTACCCACAACGAGTTGTATTTTAATATTAATTCATTAAAATTCGACAACAAATGGGCACAATTGTTTATTGCATCCAATTTGAAACTTTCAGGTCCGTTATACATAAAATGTCATCATCATATTAATTAAAGCGGCAACTGATTTATGTGTGTTCTTTACTGCGAGAACTGCATTCTGACTCCACTTGTGCTTATGGATATGATTTTAGTGAAAAATTGTTGCTAGAACAAAGGAAAATATAGGTATGCCAACTCCACGATATTCTTCAGTGAACTAACCATGGTTTATAATATAGTGTGAACCTCCGACGCGTGATCAATATAACTCCAACAATATCATTTTACTGGCTATTAATTCTTAAATAAAAATGCCTAAAATAATAATGGATATAGGTATAGTCCCTTCAAATTAGTCAAGAAATCCTTGTTTTAAGGACAAATTTACTACAGGTATGAGACCTGCAAAAAGCGAATCGTTTGGGTTGTCTAAACATGATTTTCAGTCCCCGCAGTTCTAAAAAAGGGTGGTCTTTGAGAAATATATACATATATATGAATTTTAGCGCTTTTTCGCTTTTTTTTCTATTTTGAGGAAAAACTATGCATTTTGATGAAAAATATCAGGAGAGGAAAGTTGTACAACATAAAGTTTCCTATTAGTTTTTGTTCGAATTCCGCATAGTTTCGCTGCTAGAGGGTGCGAAAAAATATTTATATATTGTTCTATATTCTTTTCATATTTTTATATTTTGTATCTCCGAATTTACTTCTTGAAAGTTAAATTGAAATGAAATTATTGGACGCCAAATAGTTTTAAGAAACTATTAAAAATTACAGACTCCAGAACATCATTAGCATGATTATCTATATTCTATAAAATGACTCTTACCCAAGGTTTGACGAAATCGGTTCAATTATGCTTATCGATCAAGATACCAATCAAAATAAATCAAACTCAATATTGAACGAACAAAGTATTAATTTATTAATCAAATCAAATCAATTTGGAATGTAACTATCAAATTTAAATAACAACATCTAACTTAATTAAAAACTAATAAATATGGCCTTGTATTTAAATAATTTATGTAGAACAAAAACATGTACCATGGATTTGTAATATAAAGCTCTACCTTGTCTAGGTTTCTTATAACTCGAGTGACGTTTAATTATAACCTCTAACTGGTTATGATAATTTCCTTGAAATGCTATGTCACTTGACTGACTTTTGTAACCTCTCAATGTTTCTTCTTCTTCTTATGTCACGGAATTGACGTTTGTTTATAATCTCCAAATTACTTTAAAAATTTTCGTTGAAATATTTCTGTCACTTGATAGACGTTTGAATTTCTCCACCATCAATTATGGATAACTGGATTAACAAATACTTCCCTCTTCTGATTTCAGGATAATATTCTTCGTAATACTTCCAAAGTTTACTCACTTCTTATATTTAGTATTCTTGCACAAATATTTATTTGATGTGGATATATCTGGATAGTAATATTATTCTAACCTTCAAATGATTTCACTACTTTTTCTTTTATTATAAATTTGTTGGTCTAAATATTTTGAGCTGTTAACTGTTCAGCTGTCGATGATCAACTGATTTGTTACATAAAGTCGTTTAATTGGATTAATTTCCAATGTTTCAATTGTTTTTTCTATTTTGATCTACTTATTCAAAACTTAATTTTTAAACTATTCAGTTTTGTTTGTTCTTTATATGATTTAAATACTATTTCTAATTCTTCAATTTTCCTGATAAATTTCTTAATTTACTTTTCATTATTAAGTGAATAATTGTAATTACTCGAAATATATTCGTACATGTACTTCTTAAAACCTACTTATAACTACAATTAACAATTTCAAACTCAAATAAATACTATTTCATACATTTAGATGAATAGTAATCGTAAACAAAAATTGCTAGTAGCTAAAAGCATATTACAATATTTCAGATTGACAGATTCATGAATATTGGTATATATTAAACTAAAGACAAGAAATTGATACGCCAATAAACATTTAATATCATACATCTTTCAGCATGATATGAAATATCATTCATAAAACACCTTTATGTAATGATATTTGAAAATATCTGAAAACTTAAAATGTCATTCGGTGTTTTATAATCTACAGACTTACTATTTCTGAAGTAATCACGCTGCAATGCAACTACTGGTAATTATCTTTGATTTAAGATTTATTTTGTGTAGGTTTAAAATGTTTTTACACAATTTAAGATTTCCAGCCCTAGGTTTTTGACATGAATGTCAGATTTTAGAAATATTACTTACTATTTTAAACGAGACTGAAAATCTCTAAAAGTTCATGTTTATAATATACTACATAGCTTAACCTTGTTAAAACTAAATTACCTCCTATTTATGTTTATTTAATTACTTTGCTCAAAGTTCTATTCTATGCATCTTACTCGTTCAGAACAAGTGAACTTGAATCAATTAAACAAACTACAAACATTCCCGCTTCTGTATGGTCTGTTAAGATAAAACGGTTATGATTATTTTCCAAAATGTATACAAACTTGTGAATTTGATTTATGATTTCAAACACAATACGTCGGTAGTGTTCCGCAGTGTGGATATTACAGCAATATATAGACTTTTGCGACTTTTTAGATTTTCTGCCAAAATTATGCATTTTGATGAAAAATATCAGGCGAGCAAAGTTGTAGGGCATAAAATTTCCTACAAATTTTGTCTCTACGTTTTTTTCGAATTTCGCATAGTTTCGCCGCCAGAGGGCGCACCCTCTAGCTGCGAAACTATGCGGAATTCTGACAAAGACGTGGATACAAAATTTGTAGGAAATTTTATGCTGTACAACTTTGCTTTCCCTATAGTTTTCACCAAAATGCGTAGTTTTTCCTCAAAATTGAAAAAAGGCGAAAAAGCGCTAATATTCATATATTTGTATATATTTCTCAAAAACCACCCTTATCAGAACTGCGGGGGGGGGGGGGTAAAAATCACGTTCAGACAACCCAAATGCTTCACTTTTTACAGGTCTCAGCTATAGGAAAAATATCTTCAATTTTTCCTAATTTGAAGGGACTATTAAAATAACGAATTTGGTAGGTTATCTTGTGACGTAATAAAGTACAATACGCATTCAATGAATATGCCAAACACCGCCACATTTTGATGTCATATCTAGAGACAGAATCGTAGCGACAAATAAAGTCAACAAGGGCTGGCTGTAGGTGATAATGTCACCATGTAAAAAATGTTCATGCATATACGACGCAATATTTACTTTGTCGTTATTTTTGCAAATCCCGTAACGTCCAAAGTTAAAACGATATTATTATAAACGCTCTCAAAGATGGTTCGAAATACTGGTAGATTTAACATTAACCCGCTCAAAAACACAGTTACGTATTTTCAATTATCAATCAAGAGTAAGAGTAGTTTACTGTCCTAAATATTTTGTTAGAGTTAGAGCTAAACTTTAATTCAAAAAGCAAAGTTAGATTATTTAATTAGGTAGAGAGAACTTCCTAAAACGTGCAATGAGTGCTATAAATTTTAATTTACGATGCATAATTTTGATTTCTCAAATTATCAAGGTGTTGTTCTATTATGATGGATCACCGTAAGTATATTCTTAACATATACCTTCCGGGGCAAGTGTTATTAACTTATTTCTGTGTGTACCTTTGTCATTTCTGAGCATATACATCCAAAATTGTCTCCCAATATTTTCGCGGCTTATAGTACACCTAAAAATAAAGGTAGTCTTCTATATAAACTTATTTCCGGAAATGAATAATAAGGGAGATATTTCCCTTAACTGGGGATAATAAATTTCGGTTGTTCTGCAATATCTCCCCTCTCCCTTAAAATATCAAATATCAGTCATATTTGAAACTTAGTCACAGGCCATCTGGACACTAGTTTACACGGTATTAGTCAAACCCTCTCTTCTATTTAAGGTGTAGTTTTAGAGGGTGATTGTCAGTATTATTCTCATAACTTTTAAATTTTTCAAATTTCTGAAAATGATTACAAAAAAACTAATTTTTAGATTATTAGAAATAAAAAAGGTATTATTGCATTTCGATAAACCAAGCTGTCGTCCAGTAATTCGTGTTTAAAGAACAACGTGCATTTATAACATAGTAATAAATTCTTTTACGCATAAAGAATGCTTTGAAATATTATTAAATGTAGAAAATAGTTAATTATCAATTACAAAAATTGTTCTAAATGTCCTCCAGTTTCCCTTATGCACAATCTAAGTCTATTTTTGAAGGAACGCTGAACAACCTGTAGCATTGTAAACTCTTCACCATTTTTTCTCTTAATTGTTTAATCGTGTCAATTTGAGTATTATAAACTCGTGATTTTAGATAACTCCACAAAGTGAAATCAAGGGGAGTCAGGTCAGGAGACCGAGCAGGCGACTCAATCGTTGCATCTGTACCCCGGCCAATCCATATATTATGATACTGGTTGTGTAACCATGTTTTACATGATCTGGTATAATGCGGTGTTGTGCCGTCTTGCATAATGAACATATTATTATTTTTTTCTTTCGCGATGAAATATTACCTAATATTCCTAAAAATCATAATATATATTGCCATTTAAATTTCCAGGAAATATATGGTATCTAACAAACTGATTCCCTAGAGTTGTTGCCCATGCATTTATTTTGAAACTATGTTTAAAATGAGTCATATAACACTATTGCATGGCGGTACATAGTTTATCGCATTTTACTCGTCAAATACTTTCATTTGATACCCACATCAAGGGGGTTGTGAAGAAAAAGGTAATCCGTCATCTTGGGGCGTCCACCATATTAGATTTAGAACGATATTATATATACTGTATTACATTAACACCGGATTTTCCACGGTTGCAAAGCTTCAAAGCTCTAGCATAAATAGAACTGGTCGATATTTTTATTGCAAAATTTACAGCAGACAGACAGACAGACAACAAATCAAGTAAAATAAAAGACTTTAAAAGTAGAGTTGCGTGCGGTACCTTCCACAATCATATTTGCAGCCGCAGTAATGCCTTCTATGGACTCTTATTGTTGGGATTACTAAATTAAAAATGTATTTAAAAGGGTTAAAGTCTCTAAATCAGAAGCAAAATGAACAAATCCACTACACAATAGCTAATGATTTTAACTGTCAAATGCTTCACTACGATCAATCACAACGAGAATAGTCAATTCAATGGTTCAACCCCCAAACACAGAAACAGAGCCATTGCGGAAAGGGTGTATAGTATACGTTTCATAAAATATAAAGTTACAATGAACCATTTATGTTTGTAATAATATTTTCTATACCATTTTCTTACGGTAAATCATTCTTATACATTTATTATACGAAGTATTCTGTATACTTGATACCAAGTATAGATTCTTCATATTTAATTTAAAATTGCATTACTGTGCTATTTTCATCATTTTCAGTTGTATTATTCAAATAGGTCACAGTTATAAATATACCGTTCATTCAATAAAAAAAATCAATATTACTTCTGCATTCAACATATTTGTCGTTTATTATTAAACAAACTAACTAGTCGCTGATGGTAGCTCTAGAATCAGGTCAAAGAGTGAACTTGAATTACAAGTCAAGTTAAATAGTTTTTTATTTAAACACAAAAAGGAAAATAAACCTGTATATTGTAGACAAATGACTGGACTCTCCATTTTGATATTTCTAGACAAATTATAGAAACTGTCTATCTTCACTTTTGTATGTTCATTAGTGCTTGCCACGTTAGTTGTATCAAGCGAAGATGAGCTCATACACCTACTGGGCAACCTCCAAACAATATGCTCTGCATACGGTTTGAGTATAAATAATAACAAAATGAAAATTGCGATTGTAGATCAAGTAAATGAAAACCCCACAAAAACGTCAAGGTTAAGGGATTGTGAAGTAGTAAATATGGTCTGCTTTGAAACCCCTGTGGACAACGCCGGAAGCCGCAAACATGAGATAAGACAAGGTATAAAAACGGTAACAACTTGCAAGTTGAAACGCACGAAGATTAGACTTGCTAACGCTGTATTATTCTGCATCTCTCTTTTGGTAGAGTAAAAATATCGGCAAAGGTATTTACACAGAACTTCCCTCTCTATTTGTGCATGGCGGTTACTCTAAAAAATTATTAATTACGAAATTACATTGAGAATAGTATCGGAAGTTATTATTACAAAGAAACCTGATAACTTTTGGTCAAAAAAATATACAGAGTGCTCATCCAACAGCAAAAGTTCAATACTAAACAACAGGTGCCAAATATGGAAGGCTTGCGCACATACTTTTACAAATGTCCACCATGGTTGAATTATTTCTTGGGATGACCACCCTGTACATTTTTTTAAATAAAAGTATAATAGGTGCATATGCCAAATATTATTGCCATCTGTCACATATTCAATTTCACATTTACATAATGCAGTGGAAGTATTAGTAGTGGTTAAAAAATTTGATATATTTTTTTAATTTTTCAAAAATTTTGGTAAAAAAAGTTTTCAATTTTTTTTTCTCTGAAATAGGTTTAGAATGTCATGAAACGTGGAAATTTTAAATTTGAGCAAAAAAAAAATGTCATCGTAGGTAATTACCTATGGTCACAAATTGACACCAATAATACAGTATATCTTCCAAGCATTTTAAATTTATTTACGTGTTTTAATATAGAAGCATTTTTTTCTAGGAATGATTCTGTTGCACGATTTCATCGCATGGAAATGAAAAATTGTCATATCCTAATACTGGTACAACGTTACAAGGGTCAAAATATAACCATATGGTGAAGGGGGGTGGGGAGATATAGCAAAATTAAAACTATTAAATTACATTGAAAAACGTAGAATGAGATACTTATTTTGAATTTTTATATGATGATGTAGAAATTTGAGTGTGGGGATGCTGGGGCGAAATCCAAGGGTCATGGGTAAATCATGACCCCAGATTCGTTCTTAGCACACCGAAAAACGTAGAATGAGATATTTATTTTCAATTTTTATATAAACTAACATTTCACACTTTGGGGGGATTCTGGGGGTCCTGGGGCGAAATCTAAGGGTGATGGGTAAATTATGAACTCAGATTCGTTCTTAGCACACCGAAAAACGTGTTATGAGATATTTATTTTGAATTTTTATATGATGTGAAAATTTGACCATTTGAGGGGATGCTAGGGTGTGCTGGGGTGAAATCTAAGGGTGATGGGTCAGTTCTGACCTGAGATTCGTTTTTAGCACACCGAAGAACGTACCAGAAGGTACTTCATCTTTCTGTATCAGGACTTTGGACTTTATTTTTTTGTGGGCCTGTGTAATTATTAACAATTAGATATCAGAATAAAAATCTACTAACCTAACCTAAAGAAATCACACAAGAGAATAAATTTATTTTAAGGTGGCCATTCGATAGGGTAATATTTAGTCTTTTGGCCATAACATTTTTTCCTTAGTACGTATATTGAAAAAAACTATAAGAGTACCTTAGTAGAACTATAACAAGGCTATTCTATGAATTTTCACTCAATAATTTCAGTGGTTTGCAAAATAGCTAGATTTAAATTTAAAAATTATGTTAATCTTCCCAGTTCGTAGTTTTAAATCTAGCTATTTTGCAAATCACTGAAATTATTGAGTGAAAATTCAAAGTAATAATCAATCTTGTTATAGTTCTACTTAGGTACTCTTACAGTTTTTTTTAAATATACGTACTACGAAAAAAAAGTTATGGGAAAAAATAATAAATATTTCCCTATCGGATGTCTCTTTCTAAAGAAGAAGAAGAAGAAGAATAAAAACCTACTAACCTAACCTAAGGAAATCATAGAAAAGAATTTGTGAAAAAGTATACTAATCGTCACAAAATTAAAGAGAAAAAAATCAGCAGGCATAGGAGTTTGAACCCAGGACCTTTTTCTTTCCTGATCAAAATATTCAAAAAAATTTTTCATAATAGCCGTTGTTATTTGGTTTATAAATAAAAGCCGAAAACATTGGCCAAAAAATTTTTTTGGACTTAATGGCACAAAATGGCAGGCAATTATAATTTCAGATAACAAATTGATTTGCGTCCACAAGGTTCAATATTAGGACCCCAAAATTGTTGTGTGTTTTGTTTTTCACAAAAGGTTTACTTTCTGAAAGTTTGAAGTCGATCGGAACTCTTGACGTCCCTGGGCATTAAAATGAAAAAAAATGCATTTTAGCCAGTTTATTCAATTTTGTATGACATGTACGTAGTCAAATGACCCAAAACACAGATTTGTTGAAATTTTAATTGCGAAAATTTTGGAAATATTCACCTTTTTACCTACAAAAACGCTGTCAAAAAAACAAATTGTTTATAAAAAAAACACGCAATAGGCTTTGGAAAATCAAAACTCAACTTATACAGTGTGTCCAATTAAGTCGGCACCATATGGGAAACTTTTTTATTATTGGTTTTATGAAAAAAAGTTATTCTTGATGAAAAGTTTTGCATGGCCTAAAACCAAAAATGAAATAATCAGATATCAGTTTTCTGCAGTCGTATACGAGGTTTGTCGAAAAATGTAAATTTTGCTCAAGAGTAAAGTACCTTTATTTATTACAATATCGACAATCGTTATTAAGAAAAGTTGATCCTAATTGAAAACTACGGTCAGATGTCTAATATTATCCATCCACCATGAATGAACAGATTTTGTTTATGAATGTTAGTTATTAGTTAAGTTATCTTCTGTTTAACTTTTCATTTGTAAAATAAATTATTATGATATGCATGCATTAATTATTCAAATGCAATGGCAAATTGTTACATTACTTATTAGTGAACCGAAAGGTTATCATGTTTTTCAACACAATAAATGTTTTATGATTTGCAAAATTAAATTATGTATAATTTATACCCAAAAATTATTAAAGATCATTTTTTCATGGTAGATGGATAATATTGGATATCTGACCGTAGTTTTCCATTAGGATCAACTTTTCTTAATAACAATTGTCGATATTGTAATACGTAAAGGTACTTTACTCTTGAGCAAAATTTACATTTTTCGACAAACCTCGTATACGACTGCAAAAAATTGATATCTGATTAATTCGTTTTGGGTTTTAGGCCATGCAAAACTTTTCATCAAGAATAATTTTTTTTCATAAAACCAATAATAAAAAAGTTTCCCATATGGTGCCGACTTAGTTGGACACACTGTATATACTTCTGGTGATACCTAAGAAGATGACATCATAATTTTGCTGTTACAAAACTATGCATATCTCATCGTTTTTCTCAACTTTTTTTACTGCAGTAGTTATGATTCTCAAACAAACGATATACTGACGTTTTTGCGATGTGGATCTATAATAATAATAATTATTATTATTAATTCATGTGAAGTACATTATTAATAAAAATGTATGTATAAAACAAACACAAATATATAATGATTAAACGTAAAAAATATACGGCACTTTATTTTTACCCCCATGTTGTCATTTTTCAAATTCTATAAAAGGGGTCTTATAAAGGATTTATTTGAAAATAAATTCTTATTTCTTATTTTGTGGATAATTCTAAAGAGAGCTCAATGTGTGACTTTTTCATCATATTTTCACGATGCAAAACAATAAAATGTATTTTCCCATTAAGAAATAGATGGGAAACTTTATGAACTCGGAGACAACTGAGAATATTGCCGATTTTGTGGTTTTGAGTTCATTTTGCTTGAGATTTCGAGCAAATTTGGAGACGAGACAAAAAAAAATCGAAACTTTTTTTTCATTGGTATAAACTTGAACCACTCTGGGGAACACATTGCCTAAGGGTCTTAGTGCTTATTTAAATAATTTATATCATAATCAAGTAGAGACTGCAAAACAAGCATATCATGATCGAGAAATCTATAATTCAGATAACAAAACCAAAACCATGTGGAAAATAATATAGACAATACAAGGATCAATCTCGGTTTCAAAGGATACATGTATCACAAAATATGGTAATGAGGTACCCATGGAAGAGGTGGCTAACAACTTTAATTTACACTTTTCAAGTCCCACAAATATAAATACTCTCTTCGATTTTGATTACTTAGAAACTAACTTACCTAATTTTCACAAATCTTTTTATTTGTCTCCAGTTACCTCTACAGATGTCGAACTTCTGATAAGTAAGTTAAAATCTTCAAATTCTAGTGGCCACGATAACATATCCAATAATTTGATAAAAAATTGCAGATATGTTGTCAGCAGTCCAATAGCCTATATAATAAACCTTTCCATAGAAAAAGGCATATTTCCCAGCGAATTCAAAAGAGCCATTGTTCAGCCTCTATATAAAAAAAGGAGACCCTAGTGATTATAACAATTACAGAGCCATTAGCTTACTATGTAGTTTTTCGAAACTCTTAGAACTCCATCTTAAGGATCAGTTGTCAAGTTATTGACAAAAAAATCACTTGCTTTTCCCCGCCCAACACGGTTTTACCACTAGCAAAAGCACAGAATCGGCTTTGTGTGACTTTCACCAGAAAATCATTAAAGCCCTAGATAAAAAAACGTTGTAGGCCTTTTCATAGATTTATCTCGAGCTTTCGATTTGGTAGATCATCAGTTCCTCATAACTAAACTTGAATGATATGGCGTTCGAGGAACAGCTTTACAAATATTTTCGCCATATCTCGACAACAGAACTCAATCTGTAAAACTGCCCGGTGGAGCAGAAAGCAAAATATGTGTTATTAAATAAGGAGTTCCACAAGGTTCAATATTGGGACCACTCTTGTATATTCTTTTCTCCAATGACATTATTAATTACCTTCAAAAAATACCAAATGTTCATGTGGTTTGTTATGCCGATGACACAAACGTTATAGTCACAGGAAATGACTTAACGGAAACTAAGGTAACTGCTGAAAGAGTTTACCAAAATACAATTTGCTAGTCCCACAATAACAAATTAAACCTAAATAAAACGAAGACCACTTCCATCCAATTTACATTAAATAATAATTCCGAAGGGCTAAAACTTTTTGATGATACTGGCACTGAATTAAAATCCTGTGACGCCAATAAATTATTAGGCGTTACTTTTGATGGACATTTGCAGTGGACCCACCATATAGAAAATTTGTGTACTAAGCTAAGAACAAGCTGCTGTGCTTTAAAGTTCATGTCGAAACCCTGCAGCCAGGAAGTTCTTAACACACTTTATTAAGCCAACTTTCATTCCCATCTTAGATATGGAATCGTGAATTGGGGTAACAGCAGTAATGTGGCCAGGGTATTTTTATTACAAAAATATGCAGTCCGTATCTTGTCAAACCTAAATTACAGAGAGACGTGCAGAAATGCTTTTAAAAATTTAAAAATGTTGACTGTTGCGAGTCTTTATATTCTGGAAGTGTGTAATCAGGTCAAACATTCACATAAAACCAGATCGAAAAACATTTTAATACCTGACCAATACAGAACCACCATGTATCAAAAAGTTTCCTTTGTCAAGGGTGTAAACTTTATAATTCATTAGATGTAGATATTAGGACTTCTGGTAGCGTTCAGATTTTTAAAAGTAAACTTAAAAAACTACTGCTCACCAAAAATTGTTACACGATTAACGATTTTTTTTTAAATACACTTTGACTTACAAGTATTTGTGTGTAGGAATGTTCTTGAATGTGTTATATATAGTGTCCCGTATTATATATATTGCATAGATGGTATTTTTTTCTATTGCTTGTAGTATCTTATGCGACGCGTTCTTCATTTAATGTGTGTATACTCTTAAATGTATATATATTTTTTTTAATGAAGAAATAAAGATTATTATTATTATTATTATTTCCAAAGTTCTCACACACTGAGGGTGGGGTTCGCTTATTATCGGCTCTTTAAAGCAAGATAATAAGTTTCTATTGTAGGTTCATTAAGTTGGTAGATTTAAAAACTTCCGGACTGTATTGCAAGTGCTGAGTATCGTAGCTTTCTGTATCAGACCAATAATATGCTGACTAAGGCCGAGTGTGTCCAGGCCCTTCTTCAAGTCATTAGGAATAACGCCAGTTGAGGACAGAACGATCGGGACAATGGATACCTTGTCTTGCTGCCACATCTTTTTAATTTCTTCTGCAAGTTCATTGTATTTATTAAGTTTTTCCGCATGTGCTTGTCGTAGTCTGTGAGTATTTGGTATGGCTATGTCAATCAGAAAAGTAAGTTTCTCTGATTTGTTCGTTAGGACGATGTCTGGTCTATTTGCAGAGATGGTTCTATCAGTAATAACAGAGCGGTCCCAGTGAAGCCGGTAGTTGTTGTTCTCCAAGACTGCGTTAGGCGAGTACTCGTAGTATGGCTGCTTCGTGCTGGTCAATTGATGATTAAGGGCCAATTGAGAGTGAATTATTTTGGCTACTTGGTTATGCCTGTGCGTATAGTCAGTCGCTGCCATAAGGCGGCACCCTGGTGTGATGTGTTGGATTGTCTCCGGAGCATCTGCGCATTGTCTGCAAGTGTCATTTGGGATGTTCTCCTTGAGTATATATTTTCTATAATTCTTTGTTGGAATTACTTGGTCCTGGATCGCTATCAGAAAACCCTCCGTTTCCGGGAACAAGTCCCCATGAGTCAGCCAGTAGTTCGACGCTTTTGTGTCTACATTTTCTTGACTGAGATCATGTGGGTGTCGTCCATGGAGAGCCTTCCTCTTATTATTATTATTATTATTATTATTATTATCATTATTATTAAAGTCAACACTCACGAGACAACTTAACTCATATTAATTTTGCATTTATGTATTTCACCGATATATACATCATTATGTTTTTCGTCGATATGTATATATAAATATATTATTAGTATTATCACGAATACTATCAAAAACCTTAATAATCAACGGGCAAATTTTAGCTAGATAATATTGAATACCCATATAATCGACTTACCATTTATCCGGAAGACTGCTGCTTATGCTTCTTAGACTTTCAATTAAAATTTAGCATATCTCTAAACGGCTCCGTAACTCTCGACCTATGAATTTCCTACTCGCAATATCGCATAGACGAACGAACGGAGTTTGTGCTAATTGAGCACAGTTATTGCGGATTACCGCATCGTGCACCGAGTTAACCTCATGTCAAATATCTAGAAGTGACACAAACATCGACCACGTATTGCGGAATTTTGTTAATTAAGGGTGAATTTTCCATGTTTATGTCATTATTAACTATTTTACGTTCATCTATTAAATGAACTGTAAATTTCGGGGCGTGCCACGCAGGGCAATAATTTCCCAGCGGAATCGCTTTATTGGTTTTCGAAAAATATGGACTGTTTGTGAACGTTTTAATCTGTGTTATTTTCATCCGGGGAGATATTCGACTATCGAATATTATTTTATTTATATTAGACAGAGCGATTTGAAGGGCAGCATAATTATCAGATTTTCACTTATACCTAAATAAAAACTGTAGTACTTAATAATATTCTTTTCGGCTACAAGATTCGGCAGATTTAAGAACGGATTGTGCGAATAGTTCCAAATGTTTGTTATGCTCATTTCTATTTCAATGAGTTTCAATAGGCATCTATTCTGACATCATATGGCGCTTTTTTAATAAATCAAGCAGACTCTTTGAAAACAGCGACCTATAATGTTATCGCACGCATGCACGTGCAGACCCACGGGTTTGCTATATTATTTTTCATTTTAGGAGTTAATATCAATCCAAATCAATTTAAGAATGATTTAATAGTCATGAGATTATTTGAACCTATTGTGAAAAGTCAAGCGAATCCATTGAAAAAAACGACCTGCTGTTACCCGCATGCATATGCAGATCCGCAGGCAAATGTTTTTCGCTACATTTATTTTCCATTTTAGGAGTTAATATCGACCCCAATCAATTTAAAAATGATTCATTTTCTGATATTATATGAAGCTATTTTGAAAAGTCAAGCCGATTCATTGAAAAAAAAAACACCTATAGTGTTATTGCACGCATGCATATGCAGACATTGCATACCATAGGCAAAGGTTTTTTGCTATATTTATTTTCCATTTTAGGAGTTAATATCGACCCTAACCAATTTAAAAATGATTCATATTCTGACATTACACGTGTAACGAAAAAAGTATTTTTTCATTGAAGCACCCGTGCTAAATAAATTTGAATTAATTACTCGCGGAAATGCCGACGCGGTAAAATTATAACTGAGACCATTTTAAATATCCATGCTACTTTACTTTCGCTTTTGACGTTGGTGAGTTAAGATCGTTTACTTGTTCTTTAACGGATTTTCACGTTTATTTCTTTAATCCTTTCATATTTTGAATATATTTGATTATTAAATGATGTCATATTATAGAGTTAACGTTGCTGTATAGTTATTTTTGGGAATTAAAGGATATTCCGTGTAATAATTAATTTTTATTGACACACATGTTTGTAGGATTTCCGCGTCCATTGGACATATGTTAACTCATTAATTATTGTGGCAATTTTGTATTTTGTGGTTGGTTGAGACACCATACCGTTGACTTTTGTCATTATTTAGATTATTGTGGACGAGGATTAAACTCGGAAATTATTCAAGGGATAAATTAAAATCTTTGTTTCTTAATCGTGTGTAGACAATCTCATCTCATTAAAAATCGAAACCTAAAGTCATTTTGTCGCATATAGTTAACCTCGTGTTAGTACAAGAGGTTAAGAGATAATTTTTTATTAGTTTATTTTTCGGGAGATAACACTCATAATTTTGTTTGCTATATATGTTACAGTATTAGTTTTTTTTTTTCAGATAGTTATTCAGATATTTTCTCTCTAATTCATTTGTACTAAATTTTGTTACCTTTACTCAAATTTTTCGTCAGCCATTTTGTGAGCGGCTAAAATTTCATGATAGTAGAGTTTTCTCATTTAGTATATTATTCAGTAGCTTATTCACATATTTTCAGAAGTAAAATTTTATCAATACTCGGGTTTTTTTGTTAAATTTCTAATACCTAGTTTGGTTTTGCGGTGACCTTCGTCACCATAGCTTGTTGCAGTTTTCTTGTATTTCTTTTTTCTCACAATTTAAAATTTTGTTCTATTATTTATCAACTGGTTCTTTACATTACCCCTTTTTCATGTAAAATCCTGGACCAAACCACCATTGGAGCAAGGCACAAGGCATAAATTGAATATTTAGAGTTATCCTCATGAATATTACGTCCTTCTTCCCGGGTACCCGCGGCCATCTTCAGGACAAGACCTCCGCTAAGCTAAGTAGCCCAAATTTATGTGCAAAATTCAACTTTTCAACTTCAACTTTTGGTCGGAAGAAAAATTGTAAACCAGTTGATCGTTTCTTATTGTAATTTTTTTTTAATCTTCAAATTTAATATTTTTTTAAACTAAATTTTTGTTCAACTAATTAAATCAAATTTCACTATAAATATTTTTAACAACTTGTAAAGCGTTGTTAAAATTTCACTCTTTTATACTTATGTTGATATATTATTTGTTTTATATTTGATTTCGATTGTTTTCTCCCCCTGATAAAGGTTGCAAGAGTGTTATTTCCTGAATACGCTGGCATCCAAATTTTTTTCGTTAGGTTAATTTGACAAGCAAACAATGGTTCAGAAAAATATATAACTTCTCGCCACCGAGTGACCCTCGACCAGCCCGGAGCTAACCGATTGCTACTCTTTCATAGCTTCCTCAGCACCCAGATGAGAAGTTGTGGTTGCATATGAAGCTCTTTTGAAAAAACTAGCCGATTTATTGCATTTTATGCAGACATTGCAGACCCACAGGCAAATGTTTTTTTTGTTATATTTATTTCCCGTTTTTTAGGAATTTCCATCAATTTAAAACGATTCAGCAGGCATCTATTCCGACATTATGTAAAGCTATTTTGAAAAGTCAAGCCAATCCATTGAAAAAAGACGACCTATAGAGTGTTGTTGCACGTATGCAGATCAACAGGCAAATGTTTTTCGCTATATTTATTTTCCATTTCAGGAGTTACTACCGATCCCAATCAATTTAAACATGATTCAGCAGGCATCTATTCTGACATATGGAGCTATTTTGAAAGTCAAGCCAAATGTATGTGTTATTCCCAACTTGTATTTACAAGATGGGAATCTATAACAGTACAAGAATATTTGGTCCTGTACTGTTAGATGATCTATGTACAAAATTTAAAAAAAAATAAAAACTAGAGTAAACACTATATACTCTTCGCCGATGCCGATTTACTGCACTTTTAATATACTTTAATTGTTTCACATTTTATAGGATACACCTTACAGTTTGTAAATAAAGGTATTTAAAAAAATGTTAAAGGTATAATTCCAATTTAATAGGTCTTCTCCTATTAAATTGTTAATATAAAATGAGATAAAGGAAAATTACCATTTAACGAGTTCAGGCCTGAACACGCGACTTTTCGATTGTAAATCATCATCATCATCATCATCATCATTGTCAACACATTTATCATAAGTTAAGATACTACAAGGATTGTTTCCCCGGATCTCGACCTGGAGCCAACCAAACAACTACGATGCGAAACGCCGTGGTGAATGTAAGATTGATGAAATAAAAATGGTTAAAACTCCTACGGCCGCCGTAAGCGGCTTAAATTTAACATTAAAATAGGAAATACCTGCAAGGCAGGTTTAAAAAAAGAATGAACACTATAAAGTACATTGGCACACATATCAGTAAATAAATTTTGACTGCTGGTACGCGAAAAACACAACGAAAAAAACCCGTTCGAAGCAACTGAACTCCCAACGGTCTTCCCGCCGTAGCGTTGGGAAGATAGGCGTTTAAATTTTTAAAATTATTGTAAATCGAAAGCTTTCGCCAATACAGTTACTGCTAAAAATGTTTTGAGTCCATATGATCGAGCCTGACGAGAGGGGAGGGGGGGGTTTCCCCAGGGCCCGGAGTTGTTGAGGGAGCGACTTCTGGAATCCGGGAAAAGTTGGAGATGCAGATGCAAAATAAGACTGCGCTGATGTGTCTCAGAGACTATCGGATGATGTTGTACACCTCAAAAGTATCTATCAAGTGAATTTCGAATCCGGACTGCCTCCATTTGATTTACTTAATGCCATCAATGTAATGAAAATAAACACTCTTCCCAAACGTTTGCATCGCTCTGCGTATATTTTGCACGATTCCAGTGCGAGCGTTGCCAGTGGCGAGCGTTCATTCAGTGTTTTACGAAGAATAAAAGACTTCCATCGATCTTGGTCGACTCAAACTAGAGTATCAAGTCTAGCCACTTTGTGCCTAGAATCACAATTGGCGAAAAAGAAATTTGGAACAGATCATTAATGCATTTGCATCAGCTAAAGTAAAGAAGGCATACTTCTAAATGATCAGTATGATGTAAATTGTAAGAGGCAATATTAAAAACTTCCTATGTAAAAAATGAAATGATATTTCGTTCAGGATGTACGAATACGAGTACTTAATATGTTATATGTTAGTTATTTGTATATGTATTTTATACAATGATCAACCTAATTTCTATCGAGATAAATATTCTACTCTATGACAAATTGGTAATTGTTTGGCAAAAAGGAATAAATTATATCGATCAGCTTCAATGTGGGGGAGCCCGTATAATATAACGTTTTAATAAAAATCATAATTCCACAGATATTATATTATGAAATGCATTATATCAGCATAGTTAATGACAGAAGATAACATTTCACAAGATTTTTATTCAGTTAAAAGTTTAAAAATGAAGAAACAAATCAAAATTTAAATTATTAATAACTTTTTTATTTACTTGTCGATTCTATTAAATATCAATAGGGCTCTTCCTCTAGCTAACACTAGTTCACTCTCCAAACTTCAATACCATCGGTCTTTTGTTAAGTTATCGTGCTTACAAAAGAAAAAGTGACGGGCAGACAAATCGAGGGACAGACGGACAGATATACGGACGGACGGACGGACAGAAGGACAGACAGACAGACAAGCAAGAAGACAAGCAGACAGACAGACAGACAGACGGATGGATGGGCGGATATTTTGTAAGTTATTCAGAATTAAATCAATAAGATATGAATTTTTTTCTCTATGGTCGATACTTACGGTTATAGAAATGTACCGATCAAATGCAATGTGCTCTTCGTTCTCGTATTTGCGAAGATTATAATAAGCACAAGTACTACAATATATAAGAATTTTAGAACGTTTCACCGAAACACAAATTTAATTTAGAATAAGCAGAGTGTTTTAGGCTCCTAACGATTCAATGCAATGCAATGAATTCGTTCACAAATGTGTTTGTTTTCTCATGATATGTTAGCGTAGAAGTAAATGTTGACTTTACAAGGCAAAAAGCTGCAGCTTTAAATCTAAACCTAAATTACCAACCTCATCTACAAGTACGTAGTTATTTACCTGACTTTAAACTCTCCGTTTTTACACCCGGAGCAAACTTCCTCCTTTTCCTTTTATTTTTTTCATTTTCTCTCATTTCTATCCGGAGTAAGCTGAAACTATTGTAATGGGAACGCGAGAATAAACATTCACATATTTTCTAATTCCAAACGTAGAAAGGAAAAAAGAGCTGCTATTTTGTCCGACTCGCAAAATAGGGCTTTTACAGTATTACCTACGTTAAAAATATCTCCACGGAGAGTAATAACAATTTTTAATCACCCATTTTAGCATTTTAAAACTCTCGTAGTAGGGAGGTCGTATATACATAATGCGCTTTAATTAGCGAGATGGGAGATAATTAATTTTCATTGGAGAAAGGGGATATGTATGAGGGGTTGGACTGGCAGATACGTACGAGTGCGAAAGATTATGATACATGTATTTAAATAAAATGCTAGTCTATGAGGAATTTCACCTATAGAAATGAAAGCTCTTTAAATCAAGAGTGCACACATCGCAAATTGCTTTGCTCAGTAATGGGAATGTCCCTCAATTCTAGAAAAAGCACTTGAATTTCAGTTCATTAATCGATAAAAGGTAATAAATTAATAATGGTTCAATTATTATTAATAATTATATTACGATAGTATATGATTTGCACTCGTTTGGCGATTTAAAAGGTATATGAGCTTTCTTTCTTGGTAATGTCAACTAAATATAAAATATTATATTCTTCCATCGTTTTCTTACTGAACCTTAGGGTTACCACTTTGTAGATTTTCACTAAAAGGTACAGCCGGTTTCTTCATAATTAGTTCCATATTCACGTAGTGGAGTGGAAGTATAGTAATCGTAAAAAAAATAATTCTTCTTGAAATAGGATAGAATGTCATGAAACGCCGAGATTTCAAACTTGACCGACAAAAATATTCTGTCTGTCGGTCTGTCTATCTGTCTGACGCACAGTGGGTCAATTTCAGGCATTTCTGGCCGAAACTCAAATCAACCGATTTTATCAGATTTCCGAGAAGTGGGTAGTAAACAGGCTTCTTGGTAAGGATGATTGTTATACTTTGGGGAACACAAGACCCCGAACACAATACCTGCTTCCTTTGCGTTCTACGGCTCGAGAACGAAACATGCGTTATGTGTTAAATTTGTGCAGTGAATATTTAGTGTTTTGCGAACAGTGAATTTTTTGCTTCTTTGTCTTCAATTGAATGAATCGGCAATGTCTGATACAGAACAAGGTAAGAGCTTTATTGCAAGCAGTTAGTTGATTGATTCTGTTTGCCATTTGGTATCTAAATTATAGCCTTTTATCGAGTCAGCGATTTTTGCCGTAAATTTTGATGAAAATGAAACTTCACGTTTCTGTTACGCTTTACTTCCCTAAGCTTCCGCATTGTAGTTTCTTTATGATATTGAATGCAGTGTCTATTACATGTCCTGTGAATTGCAACTGCCTATAGCTGCCATATTTTGAGTTAAGACATTTTGAATACGTTGATACAGGCGAAAAGTATTAAATTTCAAATGTAATAATAATTATTATTGATATTGCAGTCACTGATTTCATTCAATTTGTTCACTAATCACTACTTCAAAGTGAAATTTACTCTCAATACACAACAACTCTAATGTATACACCATCCTATACTGTTTAACTCCTATATTAGATAAGTAAGCAGATGAAATTGGCAAACATTATAATACCTCCTCTTTTGCGTTTCTTTCAGATCCTAGCGCTCATCTTATAAACCCAAACGACTTAATTTATTCAAGATTTGGAGAGAAAATCTGAAAATTCCAAAGAGAAATGTCAATAAAGAATTATGACCAACGAGAATTTGTTGCGTATACTTTTTTGCTTTCCTTTTAAAAATATAGAAATGGAAATCTCAGCTGATTATGAAGAGCCACATATATCTCAAAGCCAAAATAGTTCGAGTAAAACACAAAGTGAATTCGAGTGATTATTAATAAACGAGTAAATGTTTTATTTTTAACATTGTAATCCTTTGATTTTATAAAATTATACATTAAAAGTTTTTTTTTTGAGGTGAAATTCTACTAGTATCCTAAGCTTCCACATTTTATCAATGAGTTTCGATTTGCACAACCTGAAACCAAGCCCTATTTATCAGTGAAAGTTTTTTACAGTTTTTCCTTCAATCTGGAGGTAATATTCTATTCGAATCCTAAATTTCACCACAATTTTATACAGTTATTTCAATTTCCACCCTCTGAAACCCACCACCCCCATTTATTGATGGATTTGTTAAATTATTTATCCTGGAATTGCCAGCTGATATTAGGGCGTTTCCATGAGTTTCAGAATTGTGGCCAAAAATTTTTAAATCTGACCCACTGTAGCTATACAAAAGAGACGGGGAAATTATTTCTCACCAATTACGGATGGTATTATATGCCGGCATCTGCGCACAAAATCTTCATACATGAAGCTGAAATTGTTGAGTCTGTGATGTTACCAATCGGTCAACTCTCAGAAGAAGCTCGGAAGCCAAGGAATAAAGACCTTAAACAATATAGGCAAAGCCCAACTAGAAAATCATTTAGACAACTAACAAACAAGAATCCTCTTCATTGCCTATTAATTTCGCCCGACTCGTTCATCACAGGACTTAGAAAATGCCCCAAAACAGGTCAACAACATTACCTTCCGAAGTATTAAGTCTACTAGCAATACCAGAAGTACCAGAACCTTCAGCAACTACGATGACATAAACACCACAGGAAAGCACCTCTGACAGAACAGTAGTGACTAGGTAGACAAATGCGTATTTCTGATAGGTGGTCTTACTTTATTATTTCTGTTCAAAGATCTATAATACATTTATCTTTTGAATGAATATTGTGTCGTTTTATTCCGCAATGTTAACAATATATAATTTTTTTAAATCATTTTCTAAAAACACTAATTAAACAATTTTTTGACATATCACTCCCAGGACGAGAAGGTGTTTTTCTCATAGAAATTTAGGTATCAAAAGTACGTAAACTGAGTTTCAAAAATATTGAAGGTTGTTTATACTTTCAACCCCTATATCTCACCTCCAGACGGTGTCAATTTTTTTTTACTATTTTTTCCTTAATGGCCTATGCACACTAAGTACATTTGCAGAGTTTCAGAATTTTGGCCATAAATTAGATTCTGACCCACTGTGAGACGGTCTGAAAATTGCGTATTTTGTCAAAATTTCATTCTTACACCCCTTTCAACCGCTACTTTATTCGATTTTCACCTAAGAATCAATTTTTGGATTTTGCAATTTTAAAATTTGAAATCAGCAAACTCAAAAACCCTAGGATAGTACATAAGGAGTAGGCGATTTTACCCTATTCTAAGGGTGGTTTTTAGCTCAAAATTTTGAGGGTGTTTGGGTTTTTCTGAGGTCGGATTCGAATTTAGCATCAAAAAATACAATGGCCTACTCGGGTCAAGTTCCAGGATCAGGACTTTCTTTTCGTGGCTAGGACATGTTATTGAATTTTTCATCTTCTTTACTTTTTCTGACCCAAACTTTGAAGCAGCAATATTGAAAAAAGAATTCTGCAGCAAAACTGAATTTAGCATATTCAAATATATAACTACCAAGTTTCATAAATTTCTATCGAAAATTGGCTAAGTTACCGACTTCTGATGTCTATTTTGAAGAAAAGCACTACTGTGCGACGCTCTAAATCTAGCGAACTTATAAAAGCTACATTGTGTTATTTTAAAATGTATCCGATTACTTAGCATTTTTCAATATGTATATTTAATTTACATATTGTACACCATTACTCACATCAATTTTAAATGACCAAGTATCCATAAATTCACAAACATCAAAGCTTTTTACACTACAAAAAAATGTAAGATAAGATAATTTGAAAACAGAAGAAAAAGGATCGTTGGGCACATTCATAAATATAAGAAATATCAATGAACTCAGATTTAACCCTTGTGACGCAATCGACATGAAAATTGAATTAAACGTTCATTGTTCAGTACAAAGCTAATTAAAATTAGTTCTGAATAATAAGAGACGGTATGAAATTCTCTGTCGTCTTACTAGGAAATGGAATATATAAACGATATTCCAAACGTTATCTATAATTCTCACATTCTAAAATTTATTGGATCGTCTTATTCTTTAATATGATGCGTTTTCTTTCTTTCCTACCCGGAAACCAATCAGGGAAGTCAAACAAAAATATAAAATTTCTTCTTCATTTCTGGCTTTATCGATATTTCGGTTAAATATTCGGCCTCGCCTTCTGATCGACACCTAGGTAAAACACCCACTTTTAATAAAATACAAAAGGTATATGTACACATACAGTAAGATAATATCACGAATGACGCAGTTCCCCTTTACTTTAACCTAGGTGATATTTTCTTTTTGTGTAAACAGTCAGAAACTAAACAATTAAAAGTAATTATGAGCACGAAACGAGGTTGACTTCAAAAGAATGCAAGCTTCATAATGCCTCGCGGTGAAAAGAGAACTTTTTTAATATATATATTTTAGTAGGCGGTACAACGGTATAAATCATTTTATGAAGTCGCTTGTAGTGGGTGAATATCTGCTGTAAATCAGATTACACCGCAACAACTATGTGTGTCTCTTAACCAAGCAGTCATAATCTAAATATAAATTAGTACGTATAATTGGAGCAATTAATGATCCGTGATGTAAGATTTTTGTTCTTATAATTTGACGTTAATTCTTGTAATCTCTCCAACTAACATCGATGACTCAAAGTATAGTTGATTTAAGACTCGAGTTATGATAACTCGAGTCTTAAATCAACTATACTTTATCTCAATTTAAAACACTTGTAAAGATAGTGTGTCCTTGTCTCTGACTGGTACATATGCAAACCAATTTTACGCAGAGAGAATTAGTAAATAGTGTATTTTTTTACTAGAATAAAATAGGAACATTTATGCTGCAATTTAAATTAAATAACACCAATATTCTTGACTAAAGATGATGGTCTCGGATGATTACGGGTCCAGCTTGAACTCTTTGCCACAATCATCGCTGTAGACCTGGACCGGCCTCGTAAGGGATGGGCCTGCTTTTTCGCCTATCCCCCCGCAAATGCGGACGGTATTGGCGATGTTAGCAAACCTCCCCTGGTCCTGGCTGTTGAACCCAGCCAGCTGGGTCTTTCTTCCGGCGCTCTTCTGTCTACGCTGGCATGTATAGGCGCCCGGGAGCGTCTTTTGTCTGTCGTGAGAGGGAACGGCTGTTACCGAGCCCTCTCGGAGTTTAAAAGGGATTTGGGAGTGTTGACCAGTCTGAAGCCCAGGGTGCCAATTGGCATCATGTGCTCCGATTTCGTCGGAGGGAAGTATGAACTATGTAGCTCAGGATTGTGTTCGGCCAGAGACGCTTTCTTAGCGCCAGAGGCCGGCAGGGGCTAGGTGCATTATTTTGGTCATTGTCTCCTTGCGGTGTGGTTTGCAGATCGGGCTGAAACAGATTAAGGGTTAGTTATACTTACCCATTATCCAGAATCTGGAGCTTCGGACTCTTGTGCCTCGGAGCGTCGTTGGTGTCATAGTCAGTCGCCTGTCTGGCCAGCGGATTCCCATGCTCTGCTGCACGGGCTTATAGGTTCTTCGCTCTATCCCGGATGACTTCAGTTATTGGGGTGTATTCCAGGTCTCTGAAGATGTCGGCGTTTCTGACAAACCATGGTGCATCCACGGCGCACCGAAGTGCGACGTTTTCCACGGCTTGTATCCTCTTCAGATGGGTGGCTGCTTGGTATCCCCAGGCAACGGAGGCGTAGGTCAAAATAGGTGCAATGAGAGTTCTGATAAGCGTGAGCTTGTTCCTCAGGTTCAGTTGGCTCTGTCTACCTATCATAGGGTAAAGTAGAGTCCTCCTCGTCCTCACTTTCTGTATTATCGCTTCCGTGTTCTGTCTCCACGTCAGGCTTCGATCCATGATAACGCCAAGGTACTTGATGGTATAGTGCCATTGAATGTTCTCGCCGTTCAAGGAGACGTATCCGGTGGGAGTTTGTTTCCTGATTCTCTTGAAGAAGATGGCTTTGCTCTTCTCCGCGTTGATTTTGACTTTCCACTTGTTGCACCACTCTTCCAGAAGGGATGCTGCTTCCTGGAGGTTGCGGGTGGCAAATCTTGCACTCCATGATCTTGCGATTATGGCCGTGTCGTCTGCGTAGAGCGCCAAAGAGGTCCTTGCAGTTCTTGGCATGTCGGAGGTGTAGATGGTGAACAGGTGGAGAGAGAGAGTACCGATCCCTGCGGTACACCTTCTTCCATGAGCCTGTAGTTTGACAGCAGGATCTCACAAGCTTGACTATGCCGACAGGGTAACCCATCGACAACATCTTCGCCAGGAGACCTGCATGCCAAACCCTGTCGATTAAATTAAATAAATTCAATGTAGTTATAACATCGCAATATACCAAATAAAAGTAAATTTAAACCATTAATTTTTATATTGCGTATCAATGGCCTTGAGACCTCCTAGATGGGGATTCCACTTACTTGAGAATTCCCATGTGCATGTATATACTAAGCTCCTTTCATAACGTAAACAGCTGCATTCTAATCTGAGACCGACTATAGTAACTAAATTGGTTATATCAACAACTTTATTTTAATTGTTCGGTTATGTGCTTTATGTTAATTTCAATAATTCCACGTATTCGTGGTGAAAATCACCAGGAAGATTTGAATATATTTCAAATAATTTTTCACGTTTATACTCGAAGGGGGAGAAATACGCCGTTTTATGCAAATTTAACGAGATAAGTTCGCCTGAAGTGATCGTAGGAAGGTTCATTAAGAAAATTGACTTAATTTATTTGAGAATAATACTATATGGGTTCTGGTGTTTCAAGCCGTCACTTCAAAACTCTTAAATAATTGGGGGAATTAGGCTCTGGGATTAAATTTGCATAGCGCAGGGAACCGGTTGTTGCGAATGGCATGCCTGGATTATTCATTATGATGAGGTATAAAAAATAACTTAAACTGTATACTCAATTGTATGAAAGCAGCCAACGACTGAATGAACTGGGTAAAGTGTGAAAATTGTACTCGACTAAATTAAAGTTAAATGTATTGTTTGTATATAAACTTCGAGCAAGCGAATGAAACAGATGTTAATATAAAATTCACAACCAAAAACACAGCCGAAAGTGAACTAAATTATTGCAAAGCCAAGTTTGTGCAAAAATATTTGCCAAAACTATCTCTATGTCGGCATAAATATTCATTGTTCGACGTTGTTTATACGTTGACTAATACGCAGGGTTCGGATGCCAGAGCGCCATTCTCAATTTATGAGGGGCGTATTCAGACGCGTTTGTAAGAATGTTTTTACTGTGATAAACATAATCGAAACTTCGCAATTTTAAATAATCACTCTATGTACTGCTAACTAGAGATCGTTATTTCTGTACAGTTAACAAACGATGAACGACAGGAGGTCAGCCACGCCTTCACGCCCTTCGAGAACATTACATGGCGAACGTTTTGATGTGATACATGACTGCAACCGCTTTTCACATAGTTACGTAGACTTAATTCTGTCTTAATTTGATGCGTGCTTGCATGCAATCAATCATCTGTAATTTGAAATAAATAAAGTGACATGTGACCTTCACTCGAACGATATCTATTACTGGCAGCGCTCCCTGATATACGGGTTCTACATAAAACGTTGCCAGGATTTGGGGAAACAGCAACAATGTCGATATTTTAAAGTATATTTGTGATGATCATTCATGCTCAAATTAATCTGTTATTCACTTTGTTAAAGAAATGTAACAAATAGATGGAGAGCCGTCTGTACATATTTCCTATGAATAGGATACATGAAGAACTTTGTGTGTGAGTAAGTACTACCGCAGACCTACAAGGAGTCTTCTTTTTTCTTCTTCTTTTATCGGGGCGCCTAGAGGTCCCGCACTCAGGCTTTGTGGCCCAGTGTGCTACCGCTAACAAGTTAATGAGCTCCCCCGTACAGACCGGATTCCAGCCCAAAGGCTGAAATCCTTCCCACAGGAGAACTCCTTATTTCCTCCAGCACTGGAAAACCAGTACCGAAGTGTTTGTGCCTCAGGTTCATCAGTCCTGGGCAAGAAGTGAGGATGCGGATGGAAGTTTCCTCCTCGTCCTCGCAGAACCTACAATCGGGGTGGTCAACCACCCCCATTGTGTGCAGGTGTTTCCTAAAAGAGCCGTGCCCTGTCAGGAGGCCTGTCACGGCTCTAATTTGCTTTCTGCTTAGACGCAGAATTTGCTTTGTTCTCTCCGGCAAGGGCCGGAGAGCTTCGCTTGCCGGAGTCCTGGATAGGAATCCCAGAGGTCAATGAACTGGGAACGAGTCCAGTTGTCTATTAACCTCTTGGCATGAGATCTAGGGTAGCAGGGAGCCGGCTCCGGGCCAAGCAGAGGCTTCCGAGAGCCCCTCCTGGCCAGAGCGTCCGCCCGCTCATTACCCTCAATGTTGCTGTGTCCAAGCACCCAGAGAAGCTTGACCCAGTTTGATGAGCCAAGTTCACAGAGAGCCTGTTTAAAGTTTTGGACCAATTTTGACTTGGGGCCGCTTGGCTCCTACAAGGAGTCGCGTTTCATATAAGCAAATACCACATAAGTCATGCAATTTTGGCGTCACGATTTTTATGTTTTCTTAACTCATCGAATACATGAATAAAACATACGTCAAGCTGTAGGTTTTAAGGTGTACAATGAGATTATAGTGAGGAGCCAGGCTTAATTTGCCCGTAACACTGATACCCTCAATTAGAGTCTTTTTTTGTGTTTTTTTTATGTCATTGAATACATGGATGAATTTCTCATTCTGTTTGTCTACTCTGGGGTAATTTTCAACCTCATTAAGAAGATTGGGTGGTTGTCGTATCAGATTTATATATTTGGTTCAATGAGCTACAAGTATATAGACTCTTTCCGAATTTCAACAGCACGGATATGCATCATTTGAGCATAGGGGTAGCTCTTAAAACCCTTTAAGGGTAGTCGCTAGTCCTATGTCGGTGGTTGGAATGAATTCATTCCACATCTGCCCACTCGGCCCAAAATTACAAGAGCCTGAATTTTTACCCGTTTTGAATCTTCCTTGTAACCCTCCATAGGGGTGTCTCAACCCTTTGAGAGTAATAGCTAGTTGTCGTACCAGAGTCAGATTTTGCATTAAGAGACACAAACGTTTAATACATGTTATTCACACTCACCTGCGTCTTTTAAGTTTAAATCATAAAAATAGCTTTTTGTCGCTCGAATTTATATTCTCTACTCGAAACTACAGCACATCTACCATTGTCACACTTCATTAAGATATTATGATATTATTTCTATGATTTTACACCATTTTCAGGGACGTTTTTGTTATAAAAAAAATGACCTGATAAACCTTTTTTGGACTGAACCCTGGATTCGGATTTAGCGTCGAAAAATACACCAAATCCATATATTTTGGTACAGAACATTTCTTTTGTGTGGCTGTGTTATAAATAATTCGCTTGAAATTTTTTGCTTGCACAACAAACAATCGCATTTTTTTCATACTTGCTCGTTGTGTATTTAAGAGTGTTAATTTATTTCTAAGACTATCTTCCTGAAATAAAACAAATTTATACAGCTCGCGCTATTCTCTAAAAGAGTAAATGATACGTAAAAGGAAAAAGGAAGCAAGTGTGAACGAATTTTATACGATAACGAACGAGGAAATAACCTAGACGAACCTTAGATATCGCTCCTTAAATCTTTTTATCTGGAGCGGACTGGCTCAATTGATGAAGTTGAGGACATCAGTCAAATTTAGTGGATTACGTCCACACTACTTTTTGTTACATAGTTTTCTTAGCTACGAGGGTAAATGTGTTTCTCCTACAAAATTACATTTATGTAACGTTTACAAACATATTTATTCATTCACGTTAAACTATATAATGAGGTTGAAGGCTCAGTTATAATAGTCAATAATAAATGCTATAACCGGGTAAAACGTATAAAATCAGCTTTGTTTATTAAACCTGTTTTATTTGATCAATAAGGTATATTATAACCGGATGAAAATTTATGATAGATAATTCATTTTACAACAGGTTGAACTCAAATATTTTTTTAAAAATCTGCCTGTCTGTATGTGTGTATACCGGGTGTAACAGGGTCATAGTATACCCCCTTGTCCTCCTTTAGTTTTGAAAATAATTGATTGAAATTTAGGACATACTACATACATAATAAGCGGCACTTTTTGACATACAATTGTTTTTTTTCACTTTCGGTTTCGCCGAAGAACGTTCGCCAATTGCTGGGCGGTTCGACTATTAATTGTTCGTCTTACTCGTAGCTCCAGGACTTCAGGGGTTGTAACGGCGGTTGCATAGACAATTTTAAATGACCCCAAACAAAGAAATCAACGGGCGTTAAATCAGGTGACTTTGGAGGCCACCTCACAGGACCATTCGTCGAAATACGTTTTCCCTGAATCTCCGTTGAAGGTAATCAATTACTATCCTTGAATTATGGGGAGGAGCGCCATCTTATTGGAAATACATTTCCTGTCCTAAATCTAAAGGTAACTCATCTAAAATGTCCTCAATCTCATTTTCCAGGAATCTCAAGTATCTGACACCAGTCAGAGGTTCTTCAAATATTATTGGAGCAATGATTCTACTATCGATTATTCCAAGCCAAACATTGAAACCAAACCGCACTTGAAAGTTACCCTCCCGTAATTAATTTTGATTTTCTTGTGACCAATATTTTGTATTTTGTCGGTTAAATAATACCAAATTTGTAAACCCGACTCGTCCGAAAATAAAATCAGTCCCAAAAAATCATTGTTTGGCTGCACGTTATTATATAAAATCCAATTGCAATATTCCATCCTGCGTTCGGAATCACTTTCGTACAAATGCTGGTGCAATTGGTATTTAAAAGATTTATAGTGGTATTTGTGCAAAATTCGGCTTATTGTTTGGTGACTGATATTCAATTCAAACCCAACCTGCCTTAAAGAAACAGTCTTATCAACTTCTATTCGAGCAAAAGCATTAATTTCCGTTCCTTCGAGATCATTGCTGGGCACTCTTTGGAATTGGTTTTCAACACGTTTAAAATAATTTTTCGCTGGACATTGTCTATCAGGTTATCGTCGGCCATAAAGGTCCATAGCTGTAATTGCATTTTTTTTTTTTTACTTTTGCCATAAATAATTAACATGTCCACTTTTTCATCTCTTGTATACACTTGCGGCATTTGGAACACAATTAACAAGAATTTAAAACAATATTTAAAGACACAATAAAAACACCGTTAAACCAACAAATGTTTGACAAGCTAAATATTTCATTGTTTTCAAAGCCACCTTAGTTACTTCTTAACATTTAATAATAACAAAATTTTATTTTCTTATTTTCTTTCAGCTGTAATTTTATTTGTATTTATCGCACATTTTAATAAGACATATGACTAAATTCCATATTAATATTACTAATAAATGGTACCACGGTACCGATATGGTTCCATTTGAAAAAATTGTGTTTTGCCCCAAAAACAGTTTTGGTGAATTTTATTTGCTCATAAATTACGTAATTTAGTGTGTTTAACGGGATTTCGATTTTTGCAGCATTACACGGGTCATTTAGAATAAATAGGGAACGGTCATGGCACACTTAAATGGAAAACTAAAAATTATATTATAAAATAAATTGATGTTTGAAATGCCACTTATTTAGCATCGTTGGATTCAGAAAATTATGCAGAATTCAAAAATGCAATAATACGTTTCATTTAAAAATCGAAACTTAAGTGTCACTTCCGGCGAAACCGGAAGTGAAAAAAATCAACTGTATGTCAAAAATTGTCGCTTATTACATAATAACACTACGCTACACACATATGTAGCATATCCTAAATTTCAATCAATTTTCGCCAAAACTAAAGGAGAAAAGGGGGGTAATATAATGTTATACAAAAATCTTGAGGCCTTGGCTTCCAGTATATACACGAGATGTCAAGTTTCTGTACTCTTACTAGCTTGCTTTTTCCCTATTTACCTCTACTTACCTACCCTTCCCTTCAACGGAATCATCTCAAAATATAATTTCGTTCCAGTTATCGTCATAATACATACGTGTATGAAATTTTAAGTGAATATCTCAATTTAATTTTATCAGCCCCTTTAATAATGGAGTGGGGTGGTGGAGGAGTTGAAAATTGCTATAAAGAAATCTGAGACCTTGACTTATGGTATAATCACCAAATCTGTTTTATGTTTCAGACTGATTTATTTTAGAGCCCAGGAAACATGCTTTGTTAACTTTACTCTTTATTAGGTAGTCGACGTTAGCCACTTGTAAACAATAAATAACCATCCAAATTATTTTATGTCCAATTCGCTTTTCTTACTTGAAGTTATGGACACTTGTTTAAATACGACCTCACCGGGGGGGGGGGTCTTGTTAAATTTTCTAGACTAAGGCAGTTGAAATAGGATTCCAGAAACATATGTAATAGACTAAGATAGATAGACCAAATAAGGCAGATTTTTTCCCTATACAAAGGCAAAGCAAGGAACAAAAGGGGTTTTTTTCCATCTGCTGGAGTGGTATAAAATGTTAAGATAGGCCATATGATAAATACCATGGTCCGTTAGGTAATTTCAAATAGGGGTACGGTTTAAAGTAGAGATTTTAATTAGTCGAGGGTTTAAAGTTTACTGCCCACTTTTGAAACGTCTTATTTCGATTGAGAGAATATCGCCACTCTTGGCTTAACGTCCGATCGATCGTCATCTACCTACAGGGTATAGTAAATTCTCGTTTTGCGGACCTTTTTCAATTTTAAAGTTAAGTACATTTGTTCACTATTTTGCCGGTTATAATAAGCATAAATTAATGTGTTGTAATTGAACTAGGAGTATTCGGCCGCGATTCAGCTAAAGATTTGAACTTGCCGCGGACCATTTCATTTCCTGATATAGTGTAATTACTGTTTGTTAATTTATTTAATCGTTTAAGTATCTGTGATTGTCATTTTCATTTGGTTTCATTTTCCTCTGTAAATATAGTGGTTTAAGTGTTTTGAGAAATCACGTGTTTCATTTGCTTGTTATCAAAGTTTGTTTGTGAAGTAACCTGGTTGAGGGACACCAAAAGGATATAATCACCTAGAAGGAAAAGGGTAAGCACAGTTTTGATTTCGATGGATATACTATAACATCGACGGAGTCTGCAAAGTGATTGGGACACTCCGTACTCTGCCAGTGGTAATGTCTGATTAATCCATATAATTAGGGGAATAAAACCCCAGTTATTACACATCCACTACGTGGATGTGGAAGTAAAATAACAAAATCAAACATTTTCGATCGAAATTTGGATTTGGTCTATTTTGATGATTCTACGCAACTTTTTTCAAATTCTTATTTAATAAAAGTATTACCTTTTAGAATCATTACAAAAAAGAAAATTAAACTTTTGCTTGTCAAAAAATCCAACAGCGGACAACCGCAACCAGTGGAAAACTTCCGTTTTAATTAATGAAGTAATAATGGCTAGGTAAACAAGAGAATTCCAATAATTCCAACTTACAAATGATAGGCAATTGGGCGACTAATAATCTAAAACTAAAGGCTTTAGGAGTATCTCCACTTCGGCAACCGCCAAACTTTACGCCTATAGAAAAGCCGTTTGTTATTTTGAAATTGTTCCTGTCACAGACTAATGACTAAATTAGGTATCATTGTTATTAACGAGACTGTTAATGGACCATGAAATGCCATGTAAAACTGGAAACTAGAGTAATCTTGCATGGCTATGTTTGATGAAGTGTCTTTCAATCTCACATACCAGCTAGATTAATTTGTTCAATCGACCTAGTTAGACTGTCGGAGCGTGCTAAATTGGCATATAATTATGAGAGCGGTCCAGACGACTGGAACTGAGAATGATACTGTAACAGGAAAGGGATCGAAATATGCATGTTACAAAAACGTTTTAATCAAATCTAAATCTAATAAACGGGAATATTATTATACTCTTCGCAAATACAGAACGAAGAGTATATTGCATTTCTAAAATCGGTAATATCGCCCGTAGAGAAAAAAAATTCATATCACTGTGTTGGTGATAGAATTCTGAACAACTTTCAAAATGTCTGTCTATCTGCCTGCCTGTAAACATGATAACTTAAGAATACAGATAATTTTTAATATCACGGTAATAAACATATACCGGGTGGCCACGAGTCAATGTAAATTTGGTTTTTGGTACACATAAAGTAGACAATAATAAGCTACTTTTAAACTAACAGGAATGAAAATATCACCACTTTTTTTTTCTTAAATGGAATGACTATATTTTTTTTGGTTTCTCATTAAGCATAAATTTCTAAGTGCAACAGTTTTTTCAGATGTAAAAAATTCAAAAAAATAAGTGAGATACGAACAATTTTTTAATTTTTTCAAAATGGCCGCGTTAGATGAATGCGATGTAAGAAAATTACTAAGTAGGCTATGGAAATTATTAGTAAGGTTGTAGACTTGTCTGTAAAGAAGAAACTAGTTGTTTGAATTACTTATAGGTACTGGCATTTTTTGTTTTTTTTTTTTTTTTTTAAACGGAATTTCATTTTCATTTCCGTAGGGGTCCTATGGATTTTTTTTTTAATGAAACTATGCTATTTCTTTTATTAATCAGAAATAATGATTCATAAACTACAATTTTTTCCCCATTAATCATTTCTTAACGATATCCTTCGTAATAATAGAAGTATTTTTAAAAAGTGGGCGCCAACAAATCATTTTAATAAGGTGCCTATCTACATTTATATCCAAAATTGCAGATAGCCATGAAAATGACAGAGATTCGCAACAATTGAATTAGTCTTGATTTACTAATTTTCTGAAGCAAGTGTATTAAAGTTGTTATAAACAAGAAAATTAATATAAAATGGCTGAAAATTATTCAAGAGATGAAAAAGTTGACATGATCATTATTTATGGAGACTCGATGTAATGCAACTAGAGCACAAAGTCTGTATGGACGGAGATATCCAGAAAGAAGACAATCTCCGAGAAACTATTTCGCCCGGTTGGAGTAATAATTAAGAACTGAACCTAATGTAGAAATTGAAGACAGATTTATTGTGGATAAAGAAACGGAAACTAATGTATTAGCTTTAGTGCATGTTGACCCAACCATTTCGATAAGACAAATTGAACATGAATTACCAGTTTCCAAAGAATGAGCCAGAAAAGTTTTAAAGAAACACGGCTATCGTTCCTATAAATACCAATTGCATCAATTTTTGTATGAGAATGATTATTAACGAAGAATAACCTTTTGTAATTGGTTACAGTTACGCCAATTAATAAATGAGAATTTTATCAAAAACATTTTGTTCACTGATGAATCGAGATTTACAAACCTTGGGTTATTTAATCGAAACAATACTCGATATTGGGCAACTGATAATCCTCACATTATGAGGTTTCAGGAGCGGTTTGGCTTCAATGTTTGGTTAGGCGTACTGGGCGACCATATCATAGGTCCAATAATTTTTAACGAAACTCTAACTGGACTAAGATATCTAGAATTTCTCCAAAATATAATAGTTCCACAGATTAATCAAATTCCCAATACAAATATTGAGGAGGTTTACTTCCAACAAGACGGGGCTGGACCACACAATGCTATGATCGTTATGGATTACTTAAATCAATTATTTCCAGATCGTTGGATTGGGACCCATGGTCCAGTCAGATGGCCTGCAAGGTCGCCTGACTTAACCCCACTCGATTTTTTTATTTGGGCGCATTTGAAAAATAGAGTCTACATGACTACTCCGACCACAAGGCAAGATCTGGAAGAAAGAGTTCGACACGAAATTGCACAAATAGCACCTCAACAATTACAGAATGTTAGACGTGCAACGATAAGTCGCGCTACTCTGTGTATTAATCATAACGGTGACCAGTTTGAACAATTTTTATAATGGTTTATTATAATTTAGGTTTTAAATGGTTTTGCTATTCTTGATAATTTATTCATGGTTGTAACGTTATACCTATTAAAATCATTCAAATTCCGTTTAAAAAAAAAAAAAAACTAAAAATACTGGTACCTATCAGTAATTCAAACAACTATTTTCTGCTTTACAGACAAGTCTACAACCTTACTAATAATTTCCATAGCCTACTTAGTAATTTACTTACTGACGCGGCCATTTTGAAAAAATTAAAAAATTGTACATATCTCACTTATTCTTTGGAATTTTTTACATCTGAAAAAACTGTATGAACTTAGAAATATATGCTTAATGGGAAACCATCAAAAAAATATAGTCATTCCATTTAAGAAAAAAAGTTGATGTCACTTCCGGTTCAACCGGAAGTGATATTTTCATTTCAGTCTAACAGTAGCTTATTATTGTCTAATTTATTTGTACCATAAACCAAATTATTAAATACAAAAGCAACCAAAATATTGGGGGCGTACCTTGACTCGTGGCCACCCTGTATACTGTAAGCGCCCACCAGTATACATGTTTATTATTATTATTAATTTTTTGGTATGTGGCTCCTATTGGAATCACGTTCACCTGAGCTGTGCAAAGTCCGCCTTAGTGCAAGATTGTTAATTGCTCCCTAATGTTGAAAAGTATCGTCAAGAATTCGACGACTTTCTGCGAAATGCACCCAGTGACACTTATTTAGCTACAAAATTAAGAAATTTAGTATCCTTTACTAATGATCAAATAGGTAATTGTTGATCGATTGTAGGTTATGTTGATATTCGGAGTCACAGGCGCCTGTCGCTGTGAGGAGCTATTAAAATTGAATGTAGGAGATGTCGAGGATTGTCGAACATTAATTTTAGTAAAAATTATAAACACACAAACTAAAAAGCCAGGGTCGTTTACTATTGTCGGTGACTTTTACTTGAATTTGTGCCGCCAGTATACCAAACTTCGCCCGAAATATTTCCAGCCCCCCACCCCCGATTTTTTTTATCAAGTATTAAAAAGGAAAATGTCACAAAGCAGTTACGGGCATACATAAAATTTCAAATACGGCAAGAGAAGTTGCTCTGTATTTAAATTTGTCAAATCCATCCGAATATACAGGGCACTGTCTACGACGAACGTCAGCAACAATTCTTGTAGACATTGGTGGAGATATTTCTTGTTTAAAAAAACATGGGGGCTGGAAGTCAAGTTCCATAAAGAGGAATCTACAACGAATAAAAAGCAGGCAGTCAAAAGAATTCTAGCCCCGGTCGATTATAATAAGCCTAGTACTTCTAAAGACACAAATTGGAGCACCCCTAATGAATCTGTTCCAAATGAAGAATACACCATAACAAACAACTTGGAGGAAACTAACAATAAAATTATGAATATAGACAATGAAACATCGACTAGTGGTTTCAACGTGCAACACTGCAATTTGAATAATTGTACATTTATAATAAACAAAATAAATAAATGTTTGTATTTTAATACGCTTGAAGAAAAAATAGTATATATTACACGGAGTAGAATGCTTTTTTTGGATTTCGCCCAGTTTGCAGCTTTGGCTTCGCCTCAGCTGCAAATTCTGGGCTCAACACTAAGAAAGAGTGCGTTCTACTCCTAGTAATATATTATAATTTTTACTGTTACTAATATACTTACAGAAACTTTCAGATATCATACACTTACCTTGTTGAATGAATAGTGGGATGCTGTTGGGACGAGAACCTACGACAGAGATCTACAGTTGCAGTTGGTGGCTTTACTCTCTGGGCTACCTGGTCTTGCGTAGAACTCTCGCTTACTGTATATACATATGTATATTTATGTAGAGATAGGTATAGGTAGTTACTATATTTTAATCAAAATTTAACGAAATTCAGAAAAACTAAAAAGAAAACTTGTCGTCGTTGGGCGGAAGTGCGAACTGATACGGCTAGAGGATATGAAACTCACCGACATTTAAAAGTAGAATTTCAATATAGGGTATAAATTATTTTATATAATATACTCAATATATTTGTTTTATAGAAATACTATAATGTAATGACTGCCGATTATGCTACAGACAATGAAATTCCCGAATTAAATTCAAGTAATGTACGATGTATTTTATCAGTAGATCCATCAGGATCATCGCCCCATGATAACATGGAAGAAATTGATGAGCAGGTACTGACTCAGAATAGTATATTTTATACCAAGTTATGGAATGGCCCAAATTCCACACGAGCGAAAAGCCTGTAGTCCGAGCCGAATGCGAAGACTACGGTTCGCGAATGTGGAATATGCCATTCCAAATGTAGTGTAGACTATACTTTCTTTAACAAGATTTTAGAAATTATACAGAAAATCTTCAAAATGGTGTAAAACGTCAAATGCGGAGCTAGACGTAACCATAGCAACCGAACCATTAAATATGGCTTAACGGCTCCTGATTTGTCGAAAGCCATGCGGTATTATACCATAACAGTGTGTTGGAATGATACTTGTTCCGACACAATTTTTAGTTGTGGAATTTGTAGTCCTCGAAAACAGTTTTAGAGAAAATATATTCCGAGAGCAGCCGTGTACCAAGTATTGATATCATTGGCTTATTGCATCGCCCCTACGGAATTGTTGGACATGATACTAACAGTGCTATAAAGAGCACTTTATTCTAGATATAATGTGAAAAATTCAGAGTGGTACACTTTGTCGTTTTCAAGTAAAAAATATAATCCGGGAGCAGCCCTGTACCAAGTATTGATATCTTTGGCTTATTGCATCGCCCCTACGGGATTTTAGGAAATGGCATTACCAGTGCTTTAAAGAGAACTTTATCCTAGATATAATGTGAAAAATTCAGAGTGGTACCCTTTGTCGTTTTCAAGTAAAAAATATAATCCGGGAGCAGCCCTGTACCAAGTATTGATATCTTTGGCTTATTGCATCGCCCCTACGGGATTTTAGGAAATGGCACTACCAGTGCTTTAAAGAGAACTTCATCCTAGATATACTGTGAAAAATACAGAGTGGCACACTTTGTAGTTTCCGAGTAAAAAAATATGAACCGAGAGCAACAGTGTACCAGGCATTGTTATTTCTGGCTTACTGCATCGCCCCTGTGGATTTTTGGGAAATGGTTCCACTAGTGCTATAAAGAGCACTTTATTCTAGATTTACTGTGAGAAATTCAGAGTGGCACACTTCGTAGTTTTCGAGTAAAAAAATATAATCCGAGAGCAGCCGTGTAGCAAGTATTGATATCTTTGGCTTATTGCATCGCCCCTACGGGTTTTTGGGAAATGGTTCTACCAGTGCTGTAAAGAGCACTTTATTTTCGATATACTGCGAAAAATTCAGAGTGGTAGACTTTGTAGTTTTTGAGTAAAAAATATATTCCCAGAGACAGTGTACCAAATATTGTTATCCTTGGTTTATTGCATCGCCCCTGCGGGTTTTTGGGAAATGGCACTACCACTGCTATAAAGAGCACTGTATTCTAGATATACTGTGAGTGAGAGTGAGCACACTTTGTAGTTCTCGAGTATAATGATAATACTTTATAACCGCTGTAAAAGATTATATAGAGAATATATCTGTAGAGGGAATATTTTAATATTTAGTTGTACTATAAAAACGCTCTATAGTTGAAATCTTTATCGAAAAATCTTTATAGAATATAGCTCACGGAAACCTATATCAATTGGTTATACGGGTAATTGACGAATTTGCCAAACTTAAAGTTAGAAGAGTAAAATTGCAGTAAATGTGTGGAATACACCCAGGTAACTGAAGTCATCCGGGGCAGAGCGAAGAATCTATACGCCCGTGCGGTAGAGCATGGGAATCCGCTGTTCAGACAGGCGACTGACTATGACCCCAACGACGCTCCGAGGCACAAGAGGCCGAAACTCCAGATCCTGGATAACGGGTAAGTATAACTTAACCGTTTTTCTGTTTCAGTCCGACCTTCAAGCCACGCTGCAAGGAGACAATCACCAAAAACATCCAAATCACTAGATCCCAGGGGTACCAATTAAACAACCAGCTCGGTCGGCCTCTGATGCTAAAATAAGCGTACTTGGCCGAACACAATCCTTGAGCTACACAGTTCACACTTTCTTCCGACGGAATCGGAGCACATGATGCCAATTGGCAGCTAAAGGATAAGAGCATATCAAAATGCAGTTTTTTTTAGCTTTTTATTATGTTATCTAAACATGTTTCTTTTAAATACAACTTCCCTTCTTAATCACGACGTCTTCACAGACAATATGTAAAACATTATTCTAGCTGGCCATCTTTTGCTGTATAACACGTCTGACAGCTTAATGTCATGCAAAAATATCAAAAAAATGTCTATAGTGGATGTGTCTCGTCAAAAATCACTCCTAAAGTGCTTAATATTTATTTCACTATTGTTTTCGTTGAGAAGTTGAATCGGTATTTACATTAATAATAATTGGATTGATAGGTGGTAATATAGAATATTCATTTTCCTTTTTTTTCACATGAGATACACACTTCCTTCCTTCGCGTTTACCTATTTCGTCCACTATTACCTTTATTTTCTTTAAGACAGAGTCACTTAATTGCGGCGATTGAATATATTGACGTAGTCTTGTTTTGACATCAGCCCACACCATTTCAATGGGGTTGAAAACGCAATAATATGGAGGCACACGTAAAATAGTATGATCGTGTGCTTCAAAAATTTTTTCAACGGTATATTCTTTTTTAAAATTTTGCTTTCCAATCAGTTCTAATAAAGTCTTTTTTGTGTCTCCCTCTGGTATTTCCAAGCCTTTACCTTTATCGCTTTTTCTTGTGTTGGTGTTCGGAATTTTTGTGTGTTGCCACGAATGGTATGACGCATTGTCCATAACAATTACAGAATTTGGTGGGATATTTTGTAACATATGTTCCTTTGCCCACTTCTCAAATAATTCGGCTGTCATATCCTCGTCGTAGTCGGCAGAGGATTGCTTGATATTTTTAGCATACAACAACAACGCATTTTTACTTCTAGCATGCAGAATTATAATTATTTTCCCCCTAAAACATGGAGCACTTAAATTACACTTTTTGGTGTTATCTACCCAACCCTATTGAACTACATCATGGGTGTCAAACTATGTTTCGTCAAGATAAATTATGTCTCTATTTGCTTCTCGGTATTCTTTTATTTTACGCGGGTACTCGTATCGATGATCAACTACCATTCGTTTGTCCAATTTTTCGTACTTTTATTTTTTGTATCTAAAACCGCAATCGAGCGAAATGTTTCGCAAAGTACCTAATGATTAATAGTTATAATTTGGATAGTCGCGTAACTTATCTCTAATCATTTCTAATGGGCACCTTATGTTCATTGTAAAAATCGACGAATGACATCTTTGGACGCGTTATCAAGTTTTTTAAAGTTTTTGTCCAACTCTTTTCCGTTTAATAGAATGATCAACTACATCCCCGTCTCTAATAACCCTATACATTGTAGTACGGCTAAATTTGGTTAATTCACAAATCCTCTTCATAATTTGATTTTATAAAGAATGAATATTTTCGCCTTTTAATCACGAGTAAATATTCAAAATAACCCTTTGAGTTTGAACGTGTAAGTCTTTATTTTCAAATTCCGCTTGTATAGGCTCTGTATCAAAATCGTCCGTTTCGTTGTCACCACTATCGAAAGGCCTCCAAAATGCAATTTAAACAATTAAAGTAATAAAACTAATAATTTGTTAAAATATTCAATAGAATTAAGTTATTTATAACGCTGCCTGGCTGTACTGCACTGCCTCGTACAGATCATACGATACAAATAGTTCATACGTATTTCTTGTTTTATATATTATGGCATGCAAAAACTCTGAATAAGGTTGGTGTTGACAAATCAAATTCGCTAATCATATTATCCCACCTATATTTTTATGTGACAGGCGGATCAAGTCCACGTGGACTGTAGACGAGGAGTGGTGAATATAAATCTGTAAAATTCTGTGTTCTCTCATTCAATGTGAAGCGATATATTGACAATACCCCGTAAGATCCTCTAGTTCCGTGCTGTTCCAATTGACTTAAATACTTATAGCTATAGCTAATACAAACACCAGTCTCCGTATTAATTTCGGAGGTTGGTTGTAGTAACTCATTTGTTACATTTGTATTGTACCTGACATTTAATTTTATATAAAACATACAACGTGCCTAATATATGAATCTGTTGAAAAATCTCGATTTCGTGTATTTGGGTAAACAACAGTCTTTTAAGAGAAAAAAACAACAATATTTTACAGGACATATACAATATAACGCAGACAACAACTGCGTAAGTACGAATTTTGATATGAATGAATTAAAAAATAGGCTGGAATCTTTTGTAATATTTTACCTCAAATATGTTATGAAAAACCCTCATTTAAATGAGTGAAAGTTCTGTCACTGACAGAATATAAAATAGTCATCATTTATTTTATAAAACATGTGTATATGTATATGTATTTTTCATACATCCAATAGCATAAAACAAATAATTCTTTTAACTGTAGAAATACTAACTAGTGCGCAGGCATTAAAATAAAGAATTAAATAAATCCAATTAATTATATTTTTGAGATATGGCGGATCTCTCAACTAACAATTAACCGGTCGAAAGACAAATTATATTTCATAGTTTTTAGGGACCATTTTTATAAAGGCAGTTTATTAAAAAAAAAGAAATGTTTTTCACTCTTTTTAGTGGCGGCCCTGTTGGATTCGATATTTTGAATCTTTTGACATCAGATTCAATAATAGCTTCTCTGATAATATCTAATTACTAATTGATAAACCTCTGTGCCTGGCGACTCCGCCACAACCTCGACAATTTTCGAATGGAAACATTGTCCACTTTTTGCTGACCGTAAACTAGACGTAGTTTGATGAAACTAATATGGGACCACCGCCAGGCCATACTCTACAGCCTACAAATAAGTTCCATAGAAGTCGCTCACGCCATTTCAGAGGAATATTTGAACAAAAAAAGAAAACATGCATACTTGTCGAATGAAGAACCTTTTCCTCTTTAAAAAATGTTCAAAGCCTGTTCAAAAAATGCATGATTGAGAATAAAAATCTGCTTAGAATAAAAATTAAATTTAAAAGTAAGTACAATATTCTTGTATGCATGATTTTTGAAACATCTCAAAACTGGTACTTTATTGATATAGGGAAGTCACACAATTTTGCTATATTTTATGACGAATCATGAACTGAAATAAAATTTGGGAGTTGCCATTTAAAGAAATAAATGCTCTTGAAACATGAGTTTAGTGCTATTTTTTGATCGACCTGTATGATCATTTTTGATTACTTTTATTTGAATTCCAAAAATTCTAGCAAAAAGAGTCCTCTTGCTATTAACTTAACTAACATCTGTCTATATTTATTACTAGCTTGTACCCACGGCTCCATTCGCGCAGAATCGTTAAAGTTTCACGAATAGACAGCTTCTTCGGAACATCCTGAATAATAAAAAAGTTAAAATATGCAAGACATTAAGATAAAATAGACGTGTTTGAGCATTTCAAGAAATTATTTAACTTCAAGACAAAAAATATTTTCATACTAGAATATGGCGAATGCGCTAGGGACAAAATTCAAATTTCATCGGATTTAAATTAAAATTGACAGTTCGGTGATTTCTGAGTAGCTGGTACTGAATCTGATGCCAAATATTAAAAATTCAAAATGGCGACCAGGTAGGGCTACAGAACTTTTATAGATTCGCACAAAATTTAGTACAGGATAAGAGTATTATTTCTTCTTCGATTGGGACTTCCTGCCACATGTCTTACTTTATTTTTAAGCGGTGCTCGGAGAATCTACAAAATATCACAATTAACCAGTATGTTACTGGTAAATAACATCTACGCCTGTGACTTTTACGTCAAAGGATCAAACAGAGGTTGCTTTTTTTGAATAAACAACACAAATAAGTATAAAAACTTAAAACTAAACATTTCGCCGACGTTTCGGAAATCTAATCTGTTACCTTTTTCAAGGCTTTTTTCAAAAATATTTTTTGCTGTGTATGATAAATACACAGCTCTAAGAATATTTGTTATAATCAATATCCATAGATACTTACTATTTACATAGAACTGTTGATATAGTTAACAGTTTTTTTAGTATTTATACAATGTTAAATTTGTGAAGTTCTTCTTTTAACATTGGCAACCAAGTTGTACAGACATCAACGGAACAATTCGACACGCATCTATCCCCATTCAATAATATTATCGCGGATTCTTCAATTTTTCTTTTTTTGCTATCTGCCTCTTTTATTAAAATTTTTGCCGAGTCCCAGTTTATTCTATGTCCGTTCTCCCAAGCGTGTTCGTAGATCTTGGACCTCTGAATTTTATTTTTTTTTGTATAATTTTGATGTTCGCCCAATCTTACATTAAAAGGTCTGGATGACTCGCCCACGTATTGTTTGTTGCACTCACACGGAATACTAAAGTGTTCTTTGTTTGAAATACCGTCCTAATATCAAATCTATCACCATAGTATATACACCAAATCCCAAATTTTTGTGCTCTTACCAGCTTGCTTTATTTATTTTCTTCCATTTACCGCCAACCCTTCACCGGATAAGTTAAAAAAACAATCCAGTTCCAGATCTCGTTATAATACATACGTGTATAAAATTTTCAATATTTTAAACCGTTGGAGAGAAAACGTCTGTACAAAAAAAGATACAAACAGACACATAGAAATTTTCTCCTCTCAAATTTAATATGTCGACGTTTCATGACATTCTAGACCTATTTCAGCAAGAAGTAATTTTGAAATTTTTTTACGATTACTCTACTTACTTCCACTCCACTATGTGGATGTAGAAGTAAAATCAACTTATTGAATAAGACCTAGATCAAAATTGCACAGTATATCTAAATTAAATAACCAAAAGCATTTGCTCATACTGCAGAATATTCCAGACTCGGTGATGCACATTAATCACGAATTGTCTGCCGCTTCAAATAATGCCCGGCAAAGGCCATCCGGCATAATACTTCATGTTTTAAAAACCCAATCATTTAATATTGTCGCATTTATTCACCTTTTTGGAAACACCCTGTATGAATCCGTGGGTTCTAGATAATTTTAACAAGAGATTAAACACTACTAACACTTTATTTGATAATTTACTGAGTATACAATACTTGAAAATACACTTTGTTTACTTTAACCTCACTTTCTCCCGAACGTGCCACTTCTAAAAATAAACTTCTTCCTCTGCGCCGGTAATCGCGCCTTATATACTCTGAAATTACCTCTAGATTGAACCAGAATCTTCGACCACCTCTAGAAAAGTCCATGGCTCTTTCTAGAGTCTTTCCAGTCACTATTAGTAGGCATAGGCGTATCATCTCCAGTTCCAAGGGGGTGTAATTCATAACAATATCAATCAGAAATCCTCCTGTTTCTGATACCTGCCATTTTCACCAACAATTGTCAATACATCATTTCCTCTTTATTGCATACAAGACACCACGCTGACTTAAATCATTAGATACCTATGCTTGATATTCAAGTTTTAATATGGCGATAAAAGTTGGAATTCCTTTAAACTTTATATTTCTTTGTTAATAAAGTAACTAAGTTCACAAAATGAGACAAATAAAATTCGATTCCTGAAATATGTTTATGTCCCATGAGTTTCCTAGGAAATTACTTACTACATACATCTTGATAAAATACTAAGATTATGTTCAGAATTTTAAGTGAGGAAATTTGTTAATACTGAAAAGAGAACAATGCCCTTATAGTCCAGTATGATTTGCTCTAGACAAAAATGTTTTGTCACATTTATTTATGCCAGTGAGTAAATCTATAAGTGAGTAAAATGTCACATGTTGCAGGAGTGGAAAGTTTATCAACAGTCGCCATCGGTTCTTGCTGTAACCAAAGAGTTCAAACAGATGTATGATATACGAATATTTTTTTCCACAACCACACCTCCCCGAATATTCGATTGTAAGAAAATTAAAAATTACGATACTTGACAATTCTGATTCCATCATCACTAAAAATGAGGTCGTCATTGCTTATCCATGCCATCACAGTGGGTCAAAATTCTTAAAAGATGGCCAAATTGCAAATTACCAACTTCTCAGAAGGTTCCCAAACAAGTTTTACCACGAAAGAGAAACCTCCAGAGCACACAATACAAAGGGTTTTATGGCGGTAGGTAGGCAAATTTGCCCTGTGCAGGTAGAGGAGTTCGTCAGTTCTTATCGTGCTATCGGTGCGGTGTGTAATGTTCGCTACTTTAAGATAAGTTAACTTTCGCTGTGTCGTGAGTGAATTTGACAGACGTTATCAAAGAAATTTAAGATGGAACATCTTCCTCTGGGTAGGTACAACACAGTGTTACATGTTTTTTAAATAACCTGTCACTTTTAATTTGTCAAACGTGCATTAAAAGTACTTAATGCCGACGCTTTTAAAATCCACTAGAAATAAAAGTTTCTGTTGAGCTACAAATCGAAACCCGCTATACTCCCGTGTGTTTTTGACATCAATTGATCAGTCATTAAAGCTAGTTTCTGCACACGCAAAAATGACATTTAATACGTGCTATTCCTGGAGCTTCGATTTTTTTATACAGCATTGACAATTTTAAAAAGAGGCGTATAGGTTTAAGTAGTAAGTAAAACATATATTTTAAAACAGGAAATTTGCAATTACGTGTTGTTATGTAATTAAATAATAATAATAACCCTAAAGTAATAAGAACAATAATAATATTAATACCCTTAAACAATTATTTTATTAGTTCCAGCAAAATAAAAAGCAGAGGTATTATTATAATTATTTTAGTAATTAATTGTTTTTTTACAGAACATAAATCCATCAAATACCAGAAGTACCCAAACCGTCAGCGACTTCGATGACACAAACACCACAGAAAAGCACCTCCGAAACCACAACTTCTGACATCGATTCGGACAGTAGTGATTAGGTAGACAAGTATGTATTTTTGATAGGTCTTACTTTATTTATTATTTCTGTACAAATATATATAATAAATTTAACTTTTGAACGCCTTTTGTCTCTTTTTATTCCACAATGTTAACATATATAATTGTTTTGGATCTTTTTCTAAAAGATTGATTAAACAATTTTTTGAACTCTTACACATCACTCCCAAGTATTTAAAAATATTTTTCCCATAAATACCCAAGTGCAATAATTACGTTTGCCAACTTTGAAAAAAAAACGTGGATAATTTATATTTTCAACCCTTATAACTCATCCCCAGGGGATCATTTTTTTTCCTTATTTTTCTCATAGAAATTTAGGTGTCCAAAGTACGTAAACTGAGTTTAAAAAATATCGAAGGTTGTTTATATTTTCAACCACTATATCTCACTCCCAGAGGGTTTCAATTTTTTTACTATTTTTCCCTTAAAGACTTATGCACAATAAGTACATTAGCAAAGTTTCAGCATTTTGGCCAGAAATTTTGGATTATGGTCCACTGTGCGATGGTGCGAAAATGAGGGTATACCAATTTCTGTTTGATTTGATTTGAAGGTATTTCGGTTTTGAGGGTGAATATCGAAAAGCCCTCGCACGTACAGCCCCGAAACACCGGAAAGGAGGGTCGCTTTTTGCATTTAGGGGTGGTTGGTGCGGTTGGGGTAAAAAATAGTATCACCGTCGTCTTCCGCATCTTCGAAAACGGAAAGGGAGAGGTCTTTTGCTGCGTTCGCAACTATTTGGGGGTCTTTGTATTTCTACAAGGGATTATGATATTCAACCCTCAAATCGGGCAGTTCTCGCATAGGGGTAGTTTTTTCGAAAAACCAAAGATAATACTCATCTTTGAATTTCCCAAGGATTATTTTGCGACCAGCAGGATTGATATTGACCTACTACTCCACTCGTAATGAAGGACCAGAAACGTGCAGTTTTTGTGATCACTCCTTGGTCTATCAATCTGATAAAGTAAAATGGACAACGGCTTTGTGTTTAAAAATATTATTGTAGCCATTTTGAGGTTATGTGTTCTTAAAAATCCTGACCTAACAGAGCAAATCGAGTAACCTGATTGTATTTGGCGCGTCGAAATCTTATGAAATTAGCTATTTAGGTCCGATTTACTTGTATATATTATCACGACAAAAAGTCTAGTATTTCTTGCTAAACTCAAAAATAGAATAATGTTTGCGCCATCTATTAGTTTTTTATTTTTAGTAAGGATTTTTAAAGAATTTATTGGACAGCTGCTAAACATGAAGCCGTTATCTATTTTACTCTATCAGATCATTATATTGAGAAAACATAACCTCACAGTGAAAAAAGTCTGTTTATAATAGATTTAGGTGTTAACAACTTGAAAATCAAATAAGATGTAAATCGTGGAGAAAGTTATTAGTAGTGGTTAAAGAGCTCCATTTTTTTGTTCTTTTTTAAATTGAATTTTAGTTGTTTTTGTGTTTTTTTTATTTAGTTTTTGTGTGATTTTTCTGTTTTTTGTTTTTTCGTGTTTTTTTGTTTCTCTACGTCCACGCCGTTATATCTGGGTGATGCTTAAGGGAATTATATTAAACAGAGTTCGTATCTGCTCGTTTAGGGCTAAACCAATTAGGTTATGATAGATAAAGAGGTTGAATTGTATTATCGCGAGTCCCATTAGGTTGTTAGGTTTCAAGGTCATTGCTTATGCCTTTCTGCTCGTTTATACCTAGACTTGTTAGGTTATATTAGGTTTGGAGCATATACTCTATTTCTTTCTGCTTGTTTATGACTCCACCTATTAGGTTATGTTAGGTTTAGGCCTGTGGTGTTTGCCTTTCCTCTTGTTTGTGAAAGTTTCATTAGGTGTAGATACGTTTAATACCAATTAAGTGTTTTTTTACCGACTTACCTGCTAAACTTACATAGACATTTGATAACTTTTTCCACCATTTATATCTTATTCACCTAAATATATTATAAACAGCCTTTTTTCACTTTGTGGTTATGTTTTCTCTATATCTTGATCTGATAAAGTTATAAAAATATTATTGTATCCATTTTAAGGTTGTTCTCTCAAAATCCTGACCTCATAGAGGAAATAGAGTAACTTCATTGTGTTTGGCGCGTCGAAATCCTGTGGAATTTGCTATTTAGGTCCAACTTACTTGTGTATATACTCACGACACAAATTCTAGTATTTCTTGCTAAACTCAGAAATAAAATAATGTTTGCGCCATCTAATATCTTTTTTTATTGTTACTATTGGTTTTTAAATAATTTGGACAGCTGAATAAGATGGTCTGGTCCGTTTTATCGTATCATTGTCAAGTTATTAGGGCATGAATATAGGCGGAAATGCCATTTTTAGCACTTTTAGGATAGATTTTCTCAAAATTGTGATGTGATAGCTCAATACGGTCAACGGCATCGTGTTCAGCACGTCATGAACCTTCGGAATTACTTATTTAGGTTAAAAAAAAAACTTACAGATCAATGTTAATATTATTTAAATATTTAGATAAATCAAACAGCAGTTTCAATAATTTATGACGGTAATGTGTTATTTCAGGTTAACAAAAGGTCAAAAATGTATGTATTTGTACTTAAATGTTGGCACGTAGACAAATCACTTTGGAAATTAGTGACTCATTTAATAAGTGAACTGAGGAATAGAACACGATACTATAATAACCAAATATATAAAATACACTGTAGTTTTTCATAAATACGTAAAATACTAAAGTATTTTAAAATTCTTCCTCTGAGTATTCTGACGAACTATCTGCGGGTTCTATAGTGATGTTTTTACGAGTGTCAATACAATTGTTCAGTTCCCACATTTTCACCTCTTCTTTGAGTACTTGATTTATACAGCTTTGCCACTCAGTTATAGTCACTCGTTCCAATGAATTGATCACCAGAACTTACCGTTATTTCATTTAAATGTAGTCTTATTTCGGGCTACTTTACCTTTTACCTGAGCCCATACCAATTCAATGTGGTAAAGTAGTAGGGTGGCAACACAGTTATTTGACGACTATTTGCCATTTTATCAGTAAAGTATTTTGTGGGTCCCTTATTTTAAGACTGGCAATCGCCAATAGTTCCTTAACCATTTCCATTCAAAAAGCAATTTTTTTCCCAGATAACCATCGTCTTTATACAGGGCGGTCTTAGGCGTCCACTCAATCGGCCTGGGGTGGTAATTAGTATTACCCATTATAGTTACAGATTTCAGAGGAATAAGGACCAACATTTGTGTAAAAAATTTCTTGAAAACAAATCTAACGATTTAATTCTTATAATTTCAATAAATTTGAGAAGATATAGTAGCACGCTCATGGCTGGTTCTTTTTATTACTATCTCGCATTAACATAAACATAATCATATCATAAAACATACCACACATAGTAGACAATCCCCAAATACAAAGCGTAGGCTGCTCGGACGGGGGCGACAGATTTGAAAAAACGCAGACAACATCCACACTACCCTCCGACATTACCAGTGTCGGAATTGGAGATCGAACCGAGAACACAATAGACAGTTTGATCAAGCGTGCTTGCCACTAACACGCTTTAGCAGGCTGAGCTACCGTGCCTGCTAAATAGACTTTTTATGTATAAAAAATATTAACAATAATAATAATAAGTTTATTTGACGAGGGTCAATAAACAAAACGCAAGAAAATATAACAATTTTCATTCAACCTCACTGGAAAATCCCAGGATATAAGTACATCAAGTTAATTTAACATCAATGGTGAAAAAAACCCATTTATGCATAGATCTGAAAAAAGACAGTAGTACGCGTCTATGGCTGGTCTTTACCTCATTGACTTATTACTATCTGTCTTTTCCGAACAGAGTATAGTTACGTTAGTGCTACATTGAGACATACGATATACAAGTCTTTATGTTTTATTTTTAGAGTTGTTCCTTTTTCTATGCATTTAAATGATATCTTTCAAATCGATCGTTACCGACATCAACGTTCTATGATACAAGAGACAGGGCTTAGATAGTGGCATTCCCTCCAGAGGTTCAATATGATGTGTTTCGGTTACATCACTTCATTATATACCGGAAGAGGCAATTTAAAAATCATTATCGAGTTATCTTTTTGCAAGCACGAGCCCTCCAAAATTGCAAGATTTATTTTTAGATCGCTTTAGAACCGAGGGAGTCGAGAAATAGACCGAAGGCAATATTCCTGGGAAGTTAATAAAGAAAACAGTTATCAACGCGGGCCATATGCAACCTCCGGGAATGTTATTAAAATATTTTATAATGGATTTCTGTTACCCTCGCCCCGCGATGTTCCTACTAAGATATTGCGTGCCTCTGAAAGAGATTTCAATTATTTGCCCTAGTTGCTTTCGCGGTTTATTTTTACTCTACTTATATTTGAGTTAAAGTATATAATAGTCAGCGCCTTCCACCCAATTTAAAACATCATAGACACTCTTTGGGATATGTTTTCGTGTGTATCAAAGTTAGAAGTTGCTTCAGATATGAAAATTTTAAAAAAACACACTAAATGCACTATAATGAGACTGTGCGATAAGATATAAAATTAAATTTAAAAAACAATATTATTTCGTTTACCCGCTCTAACTCAAAACGCGGAACAATGAAAATGTATCAAATTTCTACCTTCTGATCATCGTATATTTGTTAACAAAATGTGCCAATATAAAAATCTAAATTTAATAAATGTCTCGCTATATGATTGGGGTGGGGGACATTCAGCTATTAATACTGTTTTTTATTTTTGAAGTTAGGGTATTCCCAGAAGTAAACAAGCTAAAAAAACTACATTTTGATATGATTTTTATCCCTGTTGGGATGACTCAGTACATTTTACCATGTTTTATTTTTCCCCTTTTTTTTCTTTTTGCAATGACTAAAGTAAAGGCTAACCGCATTTTGAAACATAGAAAGGGCATCGGTTCTATTTTTATTTAGTACATGAAAATCTGCCAAATATTTATGGGGATAGAATTTTCTCCGATATGATCTTCATTTTTATTTTGGTTTGGACACCTATAGATAATTTCGTGTATACTTAACTAAAATAGAGACTTTTTCGAGAAGGCACGTTATCAAAACGTGTTTCATAGTAAAACCTGTTTTATTTTGCATTCGTATGTTTCTTTTACAATGGGTACAACACAAAAATTGAAATTTATTTTTTTCTGATTAAACTTATTTAAAATACCTATCAAAATTTTACAAAATATACAAATTCATCATAATCAGTTTTTCTACTTTATAAAGTTGGAATTATTTTAGCTACAATAAATAATTAACGCTTAAAGCCTACTTCGCGTCACCCCAAAAATTTAACACCATTACTTAACCAAATAAGGAAATGAATGATATTTTAAATATAACATTACATTATTTTTTTGCACCTATATCGCACGGGGAATTTATCAATTTGGAATATTTTCTTAAATAATTCTATGGAATGCATCTTCGTAAATAGCCCGTTTATTTTTGATTTTTCGAAAAAACTCTATTTCAGATTTTTTGTCCAAAAAGGCCCGTGCCTTATACTGGTTATAGAGATTGACTGACGGAATACTTAATTTTCTATTTTTATTAGGAACCTGTTCGGTATTTGTAGAATTTGTCAAAAAGATAAAATTTTTCAGGATTTGTAGATTCGTTTTTGTTTTGCCAAATTTCTCAAAAACGTCACCTAATAGACCTAATCGAGCCCTACAATCGCCATTTTTGAAAATAAAAATCGAACCTTCGGTTCGGCAGTTGTTAATTTCTTTGGAAAATCATACTCGGCCCTGGAAAAAATACTTGCGGTCAACGGATTCGGGTCGCCAGCAATAGGCTATATTTGTGGCCGTGTATCTTTGATGCCACCAAATCTCATCGAAATAGATCAATATCCTGGGCAGTTATCGTGCTTCCTAGTCCGATTTCAAGAAAACCAGTTTTTTTTTAATTCAATTTTTATTTGATTTTCGACATAATCTCTGGTATATTTATTTGAAGAGCGTTGCCAGCGGCACCATTTCCTTTTTGAAATATCTCATTCCGACTGCCCGTTACCGAATTATTCAATTTTTCCCGAAAAACTCGAAACGTCTATATCGGGTACTTCCTGTTTCCGAACGGAGCCGAGCTTCCGGCGTTAAGGTTTTCTAAAGGTCTCCTATTAACCACCCAAGTTTCATCGAAATCCGAAAGCAGATTAGGGGGGCTGGGCGTGACAGACAGACAGACCTACAGACCGACTGACCGACGGACGGAATTTTCTAAATGCGGTCTCGAGTCGATAGATATGACTTTCATTTCGATCCGACGTGTTTTTCGGATTTCGATGGTCCACCGGAAAAAAACGCAAAACCTGTATTAACTACATTCTTTTTCAAAATGTAGTAACAAAGCTAAAAAAATTACATTTCGATATGCTTTTTATCCCTGTTGGGATGATTCAGTACATTTTCAGCAGAGGGTCGCAAGATGACTCAGTACATTTTGACATGTTTTATTTTTCTTTTTCTTCTTTTTGCATTGACTAAAGTAAAGGCCAACTACATTTTGAAACACAGAAAGGGCATCGGTTCTATTTTTATTTAGTACATGAAATAAGGAAAAGAATGATGATATTTTAAATATAACATTACATTATTTTTTTGCACCTATATCGCACGGAGAATTTATCAATTTGTAATATTTTTTTAAATAATTATATGGAATGCGTTTTCGTAAATAACTTGTTTGTTTTAAATTTTTCGAAAAAACTCTATTTCAGATTTTTTGTCCATAAAGGTCCGTGGCCTTATACTGGTTATAGTGATTGATCGACGGAATAGTTAATTTTCGATTTTTATTAGGAAACTCTTCGGAATTTGTAGAATTAATAAAAAAAATCAAGTTTTCCAGGATTTGTAGATTCGCTTTTGAAGTATCAAATTTCTCACAAACGTCAACTAATAGACCTAATCGAGCCCTACGATTGCCACAAAATCGGAGCTTCGGTTCGGAAGTTATGATTTTTTTTGAAAAAGCATACACGGCCCATTCGTGGCCGTGTACCTTTGATCCCACCAAGTCTTTTGCAAAAAAAATCAATTTTCATCTGTTTTTCGACATAGTCTCTGGTGTACTTGTTTGTAGAGCTTTGCCACCGGCACCATTTCTTTCTTGAAATATCTCGATCCGACGATCCGTTACCGAGTTATTTAATTTTTCCCGAAAAACTCGAAACGTCTATATCGGGTACTTCCGGTTTCCGAACGGAGCCAAGCTTCCGGCGTTAAGGTTTTCTAAAGACCTCTTATTAACCACCCAAGTCTCATCGAAATCCGAATGCGGATTAGGGGGGCTGGGCGTGACAGACAGACAGACCGACGGACGCAATTTTCTAAATTCGCCCTCAAGTCGATAGATATGACTTTCATTTCGATCCGACGTTTTTTTGGGGTTTCGATGGTCCACCGGAAAAAATGCAAAAGCTATTCTTTTTTCAAAATGTAGTAACAAGATGATGTGCTTCTGCGAAAATAGGCTAAACTTTTATTGAAACATTCTTTATAGGATTTTGCAAACAGCAGAAAAAATAACTATCTATAACTAAAAGAAAAACTTTGTGTAGAAATATTAATGAAATCTTTGCATTCTTTCGATAACCTGAATTCTGGTTATGCTAGCAAATTAAAATCCTAAAATGAATTTGCCTAATTTCTTATTTGACAATTCTCATTCTAACACTAGCATCCACACAGTCCCCTACGGCTGGATGCTAGTGTTAGAATGAGAATTGAGTTTTTCTTTTAGTTATAGATAGTTATTTTTTCTGCTGTTTGCAAAATCCTATAAAGAATGTTTCAATACAATTATAAGCAAACAAATAATAATTCATTTTTAAAACAGGCTAAACTTTTGTTAGAAATATATTTATTATTAAACTACTTTATAAACATATTCTAAAACTGGTTTTATTAAACTGAAGTAAAGATTGTTTACACACTTTCCGACCGAAACTGTTTTCACGATATCCGACATAAAAATAATACAAAATGTAGAGAAAGAACGATAAAAGTCCTAAAAAAACGTCAAGGCTAAATGGAAGGTGGATGTGATAATAAGAATAACGATTAGATATTTCTGATGTGATGGCACTCTCATTCAGAAAAATAGGCTTGCGTCGCTGTTAAAAAGCTGCTTTCTAATAAAAATAGAACGGCTAAAAGTCGCGAGAGATCACTTAACTCAATTGACATAAAAAATGACAATATTCCATTTGTAGAGCGTCGATAGTAGTCGTGGCGAAGAGTACGAATGATGACAATGATTAATTTATGATAAAATATATGTCTCTAATCCATATAGGTATAAATACAGTAGTGGACTTAGCTTGTTGTGTGGTGTGCAGCGAAGCAAACGTATATACATATAGTATTTACGAACTCAATTGGAATAGAACGGAACTAGAGGATCTTACGGGGTGTTATCAATTTTACAGATTTATATTCACCACTCCTCGTCTACAGTCCATGTGGACTTGATCCGCCTGTCACATAGAAATATAGGTGGGATTGGATGCTTAGCTAATTTGATTTGTCAACACCAACCTTGTTCAGAGTTTTTGCATGCCATAATGTATAAAACAAAAAATACGTATGAACTCTTTCTATCATATGATCTGTACGAGGCAGTGCAGTACAGCCAGGTTGCGTTATAAATTACTTAATTCTAGTGAATATTTGAACAAATTATTATTTTTATTGCTGTTTTGAGTGATTTTTTGCAATTAATTGTTTACTATGGCATTTTGGAGGCCTTTCAATAGTAATGACAACGAAACGGATGATTTTGATACAGAGCCTATACAAGTGGAATTTGAAAATAAAGACTTACACGTTCAAACTCGGGGTTATTTTGAATATTTGCTCGTGCTTAAAAGGCAAAAATATTGATTTTGCATATAATCAAATTGTGAAAAGGATTTGTGAATTAACCAAATTTAACCGTACTACAATTTATAGGTTTATTAGAGCCGGGGATGTAGTTGATCATCCTATTAAACGGAAAAGAGTTGGATAAAAACTCAAAAAACTTGATAAAGCGTCCAAAGATGTCATTCGGTGATTTGTGTATGACACAATCAACAGAAGTTGCCCACATTAGAAATGATTAGGGATAAGTTACGTGACTATCCAGAATATAACTATAAATCATTAGAAACTTTATGAAAGGATTTGCTCGATTACGGTTTTAGGTACAAAAAAATAGGACAAACGAATGGTAGTTATGGAATCAGCACGCATCTTTGATAATCGACACGAGTACCTGCGTAAAATAAAAGAATACCGAGATGCAAATAGAGACATAATTTATCTTGACGAAACATGGTTTCACACCCATGATGTAGTTCAATACGGTTAGGTATATCAAAAAGTGTAATTTAAATGCTCCATGTTCTAGGGGAAGAAGAATTATAATTCTACATGCTGGAAGTAAAAACGGTTTTATTTCAAATGCGTTGTTGTTGTCTGCTAAAAATATCAAGCAATCCTCTGCCAACTACCACGAGGAGATGACAGCCGAACTATCTGAGAAGTGGGCAAAGGAACAGCTGTTACCAAATATCCCACCAAATTCTGTAATTGTTATGGGCAATGCGTCATACCACTCGCGGCAACACACAAAAATTCCGAACACAAACACAAAAAAAGGCGATATCATTGAATTTATGAAAGGTAAAGGCTTGGAAATACCAAAAAATAACACAAAAAATACTCTATTAGAAATGATTGGAAAGCAACATTTTAAAAAGGAACATGCCGTTGAAAAAAAATTTGAAGCACACGATTATTCTATTTTACGTCTGCCTCCATATTATTGCGTTTTCAACCCCATTGAAATGGTGTGGGCTGATGTAAAAACAAGACTACGTCAATATAATCTATCCCCACAATTAAGTGAGTCTGTCTTAAATAATATAAATTTAATAAATAGTAGACGAAATAGGCAAAAGCGATATATGGAGGAAGTGTGTATATCATGTGATAAAAAAGGAAAATGAATATTCTATATTACCACCTATTAATCCATTATTATTAATGTAAATAACGATTCAAGTTCTGAAAATTCGGATAGTGACTAATGAAATATTGTTTATTTAAAGTTCATAGACAAAGCTTTTTTGAAATTTGTTTATTTAACGTTAACCTATTTCCGCTACTGAGACCAATTACCGATGCCAGGAAACGAGTTCCCCCTTTAAAATTTTGCCGAGTATTTCCTTTATAGAATAGTAGAAATTTTCTACCTGCCGAACACACATACTGCAAAGTTCTTAGTATCATGGCCTAACATTTAATAAACAAGACAGTCGCTGCTTTACACCCCTTCGGAAGGGTTATATACCATCTATGCAACTCCCACCTTAGATTACATAACTTTGCCGCTAGAAGATAGAACGAGGGGTAGGTCACTAGACAATAGACGTCGCCTCAATATATCATTTATGTGACTTATATGTGATAAACATATTTTTAAATTAACCACTTCTATTGAATAAAGGTATTATAGAAATCCTTTTCTTTAACAATTAAAAAATAACTATTTAGTATTTAAAGCATTTTTACATTTCTACCGCCGCCGCCTATATATGTCCCATAAAGGAGATGCCGACTTTACGCCGAGTTTTCATTTTTATGCTGTCCCAATTGGGATCATATATACTATACTCACTCTTTACATTCATTAGGTTTGAATCACAGCTCTGTTAGATGGCATTGTCTCAGCGAAGGTAATGACTGTCTTTCCGCGTTTTTTCCGTACTCATATACCTACAAGGTGAGTCAGTAGTGCATGGACGGTCAATATCTCAACCGTTTGTAATTTGAAAAAAATGTCCTAAATCGAGAGCAGCATATTTTAAAATTATCTAAAATATGCTGCTTTTTTTCATATTGGTGACAAGCCAAATACTTGGATTTTTTTTAAATGGAACACCTAATGTTCACTATTCCTAAAATTGCCGGTGTGATAGATCTAAAGGCAGTTATTATTTTTTCCTTCATATTTTGTACTATTGTTGGTGCGTCTCTATAAACAATTTCATTTACGTATTCCCATAAAAAGAAATCAATTTCGGTAAGATCTGGGGATCTAGCAGGCCATTTAGTAGGTCCATTTCTTCCAATCCATTGATGATGGTAGGTATTATTTAAGTGGTCTCTAACTGCTTTTAAATAATGTGGTGGAGCACGATCTTGCTGAAACCACATCCTATTTCGAATTCTTTCAGGGAGATTTACCAATAATTATAACCGATAGTTTTCCAAAAAATGAAGATAAATAGCTCCACTCAATGTACCATCAAAGAAATGTGGCCCTGTTACATGTTCTCCAATAATTCCTCCCCAAACGTTTATAGGCCATTTGTGTTGGTTATCAACTTGCATAAAAAAAGTGACGATTTTCCGAAGCATAATAATGGAAATTGTGCCTATTAACAATTCTATTTTTATGAAAAGTTGCCTCATCAGTGAACAAAACATTATTAAAGAAGTTGACACCATCTTGCATTTTATCACTGGCCCAATTACAAAATTGTAGGCTCTTTTGAAAATCGTCATCAGATAATTCCTGGTGCATTTGAATATGATATGCATGTAACTTATTTGTTTTTAAGATTCGACCCACAGAGCGTCTACTTATTCCTACTAATGAGCTCACTTGTCTTTGACTAACATGGGGATTCTCAACAGTTGCCAGCACCACAGAAAACTTATTTTCTTCGTTCACAGCACGTTTTATTCTTTCACTTTTTTTATATTCGACATTTCCAGTTTCCAGAAATCTATCGTGAAGGTTTTGGAAGCTACTAGCATCAGTAATCCTTCTTTCAGGATAACGTTGGAGATAAATTCTATTGGCAAGTAAACAATTTCTGTCTGACTCGCCCAAAACAAGAGTCATGTCTACACGTTCCGCTTTATTAAAATTCATATTCTAAAATTCCAAATATTTTAAATTCAATACAAATTGTAACTAACGACCGATAAGTGTAATAAACGCTCCGTTGTACACGACAATTTATAGCAAACTGAGGTTTTACTGCTTGTCGAATAACGAAAAATGCAAAAAAATGTAAGTACAAAAGAAACGGTACAATAAAGGACCTGTTAAATACTATTTACTCATTTCAATTGATTAGAAGAATTGGTCCCACTAAATGGCCTCATTTCAAAATTGTATAAAGACGTTTGTCAATCAAAATGGGCAATACGTCGAACACGTATTATAAATTTTCCTAATGAATTATTTGAGGGAACCTCTTTTGTAAGTTTATTCTTGAATTTGACATTTATTTATAAAACGAAAATGGTTGCAATTAGCCATAGGGAAGTACTTTCAAAAAAATGTTCGTTTTTCATTTCTACATCACATCGTTGAAAAATATATAAGGTGTTCGATTTGAGAAAGTTGAGAAAATTCAATTTAAAAAGTTCTTAATTGAAAAATTATGTTTGGCCGCCCTGTTCACCCTGCTTTAGGAAATGAAATAAAAATGAAAATGATTCAAAAACATTAATTAGATGTCTCGTAACTGGTATTTACATAAGTTTATCTTAAAACCCATAATTGTGACTGTGGTGATTTTTTTCGTATCCACCTGCAGATTGCATTATTTCAACAAAAAAATTTATTACATCCAAGTGGTTGAGAGATATCCAATGCTAATATAGGAATGAATAGAGCCTAGAAAGAAGCTTCAAAAAATGTACTACGGCATTTCATTTAAAAAAAGAGGCACTTGGTCCTGTAATTTCGTCCTGGCTCGCTCTGTATGTTCGAAAATAATTTCCAGTTACAGACTTTTTTATCTAGTTTACTTGTAATTTTCAAAAAAATTTCTAGCTATCGTAGAACTCGAGATATCGAGATTCGACGTACTATTGCCCCACCCTGTATATCAATTTTATATTTACACTACGATAGAAGTATACTAATTATGGCAGCCCTATTGGACTTGCAATTTTTAATTTTGATATCAGATTCGATATCAGTTATTTCTAAAATATCTAACTCCCAATTTTAATGAAATTGTGACTATATTATCACTAGGAGCATTCCCTAGATTCTTAAATAGATGTTTTTTATGTTTTCTCATTTTATAATGAACATATCCTAATGAAACTAATATGAGCCTCCTTCGTTTAAAAAGATGTTTCAATCTGATTATATTTCTAAATGACTCCCAAGAACATTTGGCAGTAAAGTTATCCTACATTTTGATCCAAAATGACTGCCCCATATTAAAAACTGTAAGACAATATAAGAAAAAACAAATAATAGAAATCTGAGCATCGAACGTGAACTTCAATTAAATTGAGATATCACAAGACATGCTATAACCTCTTGTTATTTAAAAGTTTATTTATTATTTGTTTGCTTATAGTAATGAAACATATTCTTTATAGGATTTTGCAAACAGCGGAAAGAAAAACTATTTATGAGAACTAAAAGAAAAACTATATGTAAAAATATTAATGAAATCTTTGCATTCTTTCGATAACCTGACTTCTGGTTATGCTAACAAGTAAAAATTATTATTTGCCATTCTCATTATAACACTAGCATCCCACATAGTCCCCTACGGCTAGGCAGGTTAAACTAGTATCTACATGATCCCCTACGATATGTAAATTCAGTTAAAAATGAGAACAAAGGCCTGAAATTAGTTTATTTACCTACCTTGTCTTTAAAAAAATTTTCATTCTAATGAATTACATTTTCATAAAATCTCATTCAGTTTCTTGGAAATGCCTAGCCTTTGAAACGTTTTTCGTCCTTATTGTAGACTCATCAGAAAAGCCCAAAGCCACTCATAACGATGTTCCATGCAAAACCAAGACAATATCCATGAATAAGTATGAAATATTTATATTTGACATTGACTGATAAAAAACAACCGATCTTCACCCATCTATTAGCTAACTAGTATTGGAGCCTATATACTCTATGCATGTTTAAAAGTGAATTATTTATTATTTGTTTGCTTACAGTAATGAAACATATTCTTTATAGGATTTTGCAGCATGTGAATCCGCTGGTCAGACAGGCGACTGACTATGACCCCAACGACGCTCCGAGGCACAAGAGGCCGAAACTCCAAATCCTGGATAATGGGTAAGTATAACTAACCCTTTATCTGTTTCAGCCCGATCTGCAAACCAAACCGCAAGGAGACGACGACCAAAACATCCAATTACCGGATCCCGGGTGTACCACGCAAATAACCAGCTCGGTTCCCTTACCCCAGCCCGTGCCGGCCTCTAACGCTAAGAAAGCGTCTCTGGCCGAACAAAATCCTGAGCTACACAGTTCATACTTCCCTCCGACGAAATCGGAGCACATGATGCCAATTGGCACCCGACTAGTCAACACTCCCAAATCCCTTTCAAACTCCGAGAGGGCTCGGTAACAGCCGTTCCCTCTCACGACAGATGAAAGACGCTCCCGGGAGCCTATGCCAGCGAAGAAAGAAGACCAAGACAGAAGAGCGCCAGAAGAAACGACACAGCTGGCAGGGTCCAGCAACCAGGACGAGGGGAGGTTTGCTAACATCGCCAATATCGTCCACATTTGCGGGGGGGGGGTAGGCGAAAAAGCAGGCCCACCATTTATGAGGTCGGTCCAGGGACGGGAAGACACTTGGTACTTTAAAACTGAATTATTTTTTTGTTAGCTTATACTTGTGCGCGCCAATATTCTTGACTAAAGATGACGGTCTCGGATGATTGGAGCCAAGAGCTCAAGCTCGACCCCTAATCATCCGAGACCGTCATCTTTAGTCAAGAATATTGGCGCGCACAAGTATAAGCTAACAAAAAAATAATTCACTTTTAAAGTGCCAAGTGTCTTCCCGACCCTTCTTATAAATTATTTGAAACTCACGGATCCTGAAGGGTGGTTTCGGGGTCTAGATACGTACCAATAGAAAGAAATTACTACATAATAAGCACCTTGACTTTGCATTTATAGGATTTGCATTTATAATGAGTTTTCATTACTCTCTTCCATTTCCAAATAGACTTTAAGGAATTGCAGGATATTGTTACAAGTAGGTTAATAAATGTAGTGTATAGAATTACCAAGTACTTTATTAAACGACTTGGTAGTTTGTGGACGCTGTAAACACCTAACTATTTGGTGTTAAAAGTGGGATTTCATTGTTTCTCTCGACGATTTGTGGTAGCATGGGGAATTACAGGATAGTGGTTAAAAGCTCTATCTAAACTGATTAGTGTGACTGTGAAGTAAACGTTCGCACAATAACGTTAATAATAAAGTGACTGTAATGATATACTATTGTACACAGCGTTTTATATACAACGCGATTTTATAAGAAATGTTACAAACCAGGCAATGTACGTTTGCGTTAATATATTCTTCGAAAATATGAAAATGACGAGCAAGTATATTGCATTTGAGCCGCTTATTTATAAAATCGTTTTCGCTCGTAGAGAAGAAATTCACATATCGTTGTGTTAATCGAAATTCTCCGATCAAATAACTTATTCCCTTGATACCTGTGTATCGGTTTGTTTGTTGCCGAGATTATAACAGTCTAAGGCACTTCAATTACAAGCATTTCCTAAGTTCCTGATGGGCGCAGACTACTACAGACTGTTTACTTTATTGGAAAGAAATGCCGATTGTTCTGTCACTTCCACATATTAAATTGGCTATAACTTTATCCTCGTCTTTCTTCTGCTAAAGCAGTCGTAGAGGGCGGGACGCTATATGCATATATGCAGTGTTGTGTGTACACAAACTACTTCCGTAGTAGAGCACTGTAGTCCTTCTTGTATGAAAACTAATCTGGTTCCGAATAAGTCTTGTAGATGGCAGAAGTAAATGTATGTATAGCCGTGGTTCACTAATTAGGTTATTATTTGTTGTTTTAGGTATAAACAAATAAATTTTAGAACCCAGATCTTAATACCTACAAAGAGGAATACGGTTCTGCGAGGAAGGCATTAAGGGAGGCCATAAAGGCTGCAAAAAGAAGACATTGGGATGCCATCATTGACGCGGTGGACGCCGACCCTTGGGGAGAAGGCTACCGAATTGCATGTAAACAAACGGGAGTCCGCGAGCAAGTATATCTGTCCAAACAAAAGAAGATGGAAATCGCTGCTAAGCTCTTTCCCACTCGCCCAGCTACAGTCTGGGAAGACACACAGGAGGACCTCCCCATACCTCCGCTCACAACCGAAGAGGTCATCAAGGCAGCCGAAAAATTGAAGCCCAACAAGGCGCCGGGACCCGATGGCATCCCTCCTGAGGTAACGAAACTGGCTGTTAAATTACGGACGGAAAAATTTGTGACAGTAGTTAACAATTTAATAGTCGAGGGCACGATTCCACCACAATGGAAAACTGCGAAGCTGGTACTGGTCCCGAAACCTGGCACACCGGTGGACGTAGCACCACGACCCATATGCCTTATCGATACCACGGCAAAACTTCTGGAAAGGATAATAGCAGCTAGACTCGATGACGAACTTGATGCCAGGGGGGGACTGTCTGACAGCCAGTATGGCTTCCGCGAGAGAAGGTCCACCGTGGAGGCCATACAGGAAGTCGTACGCATCGCCCGCTCCGCCAATGAAGGTAGTTGGAGGCAGCGAGAGATATGTTTACCCACTGCAATCGATGTCAAAAATGCTTTTAATACAGCCCCATGGAGACCTATCGTCGATACCCTAATAAACAGAGGAATCTCGACATACCTTGTCCGGCTTGTGATGAGCTACCTAAACGAAAGGACCCTACTGATAGACGGGGATAGCAGGTCAGTCACCTGTGGCGTCCCCCAAGGGTCGGTTCTTGAACCTCTGTTATGGAATATTCTGTACGACGGGGTACTAGACCTTGTGACCCCGATCCCCAGGACGGAATACCACATGGTAGCTTATGCCGACGATCTGATACTCATCACCATCGATAAGACAGAGGGCGGAGCGGTAGGCAAGGAGGAAGCCGTCATTGCCGCCATTGGAGAATGGATGACAGAGAACGTCACAAATACATATTTTTGTGGTATGTTTATTAAATATGTCATTCAATACTGCAGAAATATAATAAATTATAATGACCAGCATTCGACATTAACAATTTATCTATGTGAATATGTATGTAATTTATTCCCTTAATATATGTAAACTTTCAGAAAGAGTGAATGGAATTTTTAAGAATGATGAGACATTTTACTGATTTTTGTCAATAGATATATTTAAAAGTTTAAGCTGATTAAATTTAAAACATATCAAGCATTATCTTACTGTAATTTTGCATGCCTATATCACATTATTGTATAAACAGCAGGTAATGCAAGAAGTACAAAAATTTATTTTGATGAAAATATTTACCTTTCAACGCATACCCGCCGCTGTTGCTTAGGGAATGTTATGATTATCGATCCTTTTTTATGGCTATATAATGTGACTCATGTAAGCAGCAAACAAGGTATGTACTGAAAATATAGCTATTATATATTTAGACTTGTTCTTCATTGAAGTCGAATTCTGAACTAGAGATAGGCACGTGACGTGCTTCTCATCATGTCATGTGGTGTCATGACGTGATCGTGTAACACTGAAGTAGTTAAGCAGGAAAATTGTCGAAAATGTGCATGACAAAAAACATTCCGTACGTGAATGTGAGCGTGAGTGTGAATTAAAATGAGTGTGTTACTTGAATTTTTTTATGTCACGTTTGATATCACGACATCGCAATGGATCTTGTATCTTAAATTTTAGCCTTGGTCGTTAAGCCTTTGCGATCGTATTTTAGAGGAGAGAAGGACCCAACTTTGAAGCAAAAGTGTCGATCAAATATTACTTTTGAATAAAAATTTAAAATGTTTCTTATAAAAAAAATTGTTTTTGTTTTGTTTTAATTTTTCGCGACTTTAAAGTGTTGAGAATTTATATCCATAACTCACATAAAAAACATTGTCGACACGAACAATAATAGTACGTACCTATTATGTCCTAAGATATTATATTTATATTAAATTAGCTAAACTTACCAATTCCAAAACCTGTCAAGCTTTTCTCACGGTTAGGACCACTGGAAAGAAAATAAAAAATAAGTAGGAGGAAAAAAGTCTGTTATTTTATTATGTTATTGTTTATAATTATTTCTTCTGTAAAAATACGTGAAAATTTAATAAAGAAAACTTATGCACCAAATGGGTCAGAAGTTGGCTAGTTTTTTTAGTAGTTTTGATATTTATTCTATGAGTGTTATCAAATGTTATCAATTCTATGATTGTTAAAAACTTACATATGACCATCGGAAAATAAATTAGAACAAAATTTTAGGAAACCGACAGGATAAAATTGAATCTGACTGAGGATCCCGAGTTGTAAGGATATGAAGTATGTTGGGCAAACAAAACGGAAAATTATATCAAGATTCAAAGAACACAATCCATCTCAAAAATTGAAGAACTGGAAAGTTTAATGTTGTCAAACATTCTACGATCTTGATAACGGTCATAAAATAGATATCAATAGTGTATGTATTACAATAGATAAGAGGCATGTTAGGTTAATTAGAAATATAACACATAACACACAACTGAATGGTTTTGAAAGCTTAGACATTGCAAAATATAAAAATAGTATGAATAGGTGATAAAAAGACTATTCCAAATAGTCTGCTTTATTAGGTCAAGGTTCATTGAACCGTGACAGATAAAAAGCAAAGATTGAAAATTAATATTTTTATACAGTATGTCTCACTTAAGAGTGTTACGGCGTAATAATTTTTCTATTTTTGTCCGATTTGAATCAAAATGATCTTAAAAGATAGGGGTCACCAAGATCTATTTAAGTCCACAAAATCACTTTCCATCTTTAAATTCAAGGCCATCTACGACACTGAAGTGTATGAAAAGCATAAAAAAATCATAGTAGGCATTTTTTAATAACAGAATTTTGTTAACAAAACTGCTTCTACCATCTACGACACTGAAGTGTATGAAAAGCATAAAAAAATCATAGTAGGCATTTTTTAATAACAGAATTTTGTTAACAAAACTGCTTCGAAATCATTCAAAAACTTTGGATCCGCAGTTTAGTTAAATTCTAAAAATGTGAGGTTTGTAGATAGTTTTTCTTTTTATTTTTCATAGAATAGTAGAAAAAGTATTTCTACTGTTTGCCAAATTCTATAAATATTGTTTTATTACAATAATACGCAAACAAAAATAATTCACTTTAAAGTCCTTTATTATTCTGTGGACTCGCCCTATATATTTATATAACAACCAACTCGATAACCAAAGTTAGAACATTTCCAGTCACAAGACTAACTCGATTTTACGTACAATTTGAATTACATTCAGTAATTAAGGAAACGCAGGCAAAAGTTAGTACTCATTTATTATTATTTACCTACGCTACACAAACTGTAACTGGAGTTTGATTCAGAGCATTATGTATCCTTAATCAACATGACAGAAAACATACTTAATTTAACATTATTCTGAAGCGCAGAACGATAGCTAGGGAAGTGGTGCCTAAAAATGTAAGTAATAATCATTGCCCATATGAATAAGTTTTGTAATTTGAGTGTATGCGAATTGGAAAATCCATAACAAATCATGAGTGGCGCTGATTCCTTCGTAAAAAAAAATCAAAATTGAAAGAAAAAAACTATCGTAAGTTATCGATTCATATCTTCAGGAAAACAAAAATACCAAAGGCAGATGCATACCTTTCTGTATATTATTAATTATGATTATGTAATTTCAGCTTATAATAATAACAATAATAATAATCCATTGATTTTCCCTTAAGTCAATACAAATTTGTAATGGAATCGTCACAACACTAATTTAACATATATTCATTAACAGGATATAAACATTTTTCCACCAGAAATTCCTTAAGCTCTAATTTAAAACGATTTAAGGGTTTGACTTACTTTAACTAGTGTGGTAGACAGTTACCTTACGTCCAATGTAATCTGGACTATCTGAGAATATTTTGTACTTACAGAATGACACATAAAAGTATTTTTTGTTTCGTACATTAATAGAGTGAACCTTTTCAGTTGTAGTAAAACAATTTCTGTTAACAAAACTAAATACACATAATTCAAATATGTATAAACCAAAGAGTGTTAATGTTTTGTATTTTTTAAAATATACCCTTCACGAGTGAGTTATAGATTGGTATAGATTTATCAGTTGCTTTCTACACTGAACACTTTTTAAATTTTTAAATAAATACAAAAATTGAATCAATTTGGCTATCAGGTAATTGCATTGTTCCCTCCCAGTTTAGACATTCATCAATGTTTACATCCAAGAAACGTACGCTACCTATTTGTTCGAGATAAGTTTCGTTAATATTCAAATTTAAACTTGTACATGGTTTCTGTCTATTGTGAAACCTCATAAAATGTATTTTATCGATATTTAAATACTAAGTACAAAATAAATGCCTCATCATCTACGTACAAGATAAATTCCTCTGAGGTTAAAATATCAATATCATTGGTGTATAATAAAAATAGCACAGGGCCTAAAACTGAACACTGTCGAACTCCGATTTTAACTTCACCATACTCTGAATTGAACTTACTTGATGTTCCTTCTCTATGGAATGTCACACTGATGGATTGGCTTCTGTCATTCAGAAATGAACGGATCCAATCGAAAGCAACACCCTTAATACCATAGCTTAACAAGATATTCATAAGTTTATTCTGGTTTGCACAATCAAACGACCTGCCAAGGTCGCAAAAATGCCAACAGGACATTCACCTGCCTCAATATAGCCATTTACTTTTTTGTGTATGAGGAGGCAGACGTGAACACATAATATAGGGAAGACTTCCCTATAAAACTTCGTTTAACAAGTTTAATGACCTGTTAATTAAAAAATCAGAGGGTCATGATTGCAGAGGTCATTACAACTATTCCTTATCATTAGAGCTTCATAATTAATAACGTCTTTTCCATAAGCATATGATTTAGAAATATATACCACCAGCTCCCTGGCTATAAGTTTGTTCAACGGATATAATTGGTCAACTCGAGTGGGCTGAGATACAGACAAGAAATAATGGCCCTGTAAATAAATGGTACAACGAGATTTATGTTCTTTAGATTTAAAGGCGTTAAAAAATTTATAGTGAGTCCTGGTTCAAACAAATAATGGACCTCGGGGCCCACTCCGGAATATAAATGTTAGATCGCCCTTTGTCAGGACAGACTGATAATCTATCATTGGATATTAGCAATGCATAAATCAGCTGAAGTTTCTGCATTGTTGTTTAATATACCGGAGGTTGTCTTTTACATGATCAATAATTTTTTTAAATCAGTTTGTTTTTATGTCATCGGAATCGCGATATTGATTGATAACATTTTTTTTTGTCAAATGACTAGACAACGCTTTTTCTCCGGAAGTAATAATTTATCAGGCAGGATAAAAAGCTCTTGCGTAATTACAATCGAAAATTAACAAATGTCCACACACACAGTTTTTCAAAAATCTCCTCCTCGAAATGAAATTTTAATAAATAGTTACTTACTAATCAATTACCGTCTGCCCAGGTTTCACGGTATACAGCTTATATACAAAAATGTAACCCTTAAATAAAGAGAAAGTGCGGTTTCTCTTTGAAATCTGGAAATTTGCCAGAAATTTTCAAATTACTATAACTTTTGATCATTTGTAGATAACAAATAATAACTCATTTCAATGCTCTACAACTTTTACTATGAGGACGTTGCTTGTAGAACTAAGGGCTGAGGAGAAAAAAGCGTTTTATTCGAAAATTTTACATTTTCATTGGTGGATATCTCGAAAGGTTTTGGGAATATAGTAGGGGAGCTCGGAACCAGCACTTTAACCTCATCGCGGCATGAAAATTTCGATTATTTTTCAATAGTTTATCACTCCCTGAAGAAAAAGTTTCCTTACTACTGACATTCCTGACCTTGCTAAATGGGTGAGTTCGTTTATCGAACATGTAATAATAAATGATCCGTTTTTTATCGCGGCACGTCAGTTTCCTTGTTTTTCTATTAAAGGTAATGTTAGACAATGTAGGAAAAATAATAACTGACATTTCCCGCCATGCCGGCGACTCTAGTGGGGGGAAATTTCCAATTTTCCGACACTTGGAAAATATTGTCACTACGGTACGTCAGTTTCCCACATAATTGAATAATGAAATTTAATCTAAAAAGTTGAAAAACATGAAATTTTCAAACGTTCGTAACTAAAAAAATATTTCGAGTGGAAGCTCGTTCTATGTATCTATCGAAAGAGGAAGATCAACGATGTATTGACATCGTAAATTGCAGGATCAAAATCGAGGATTCAGGTCGACACGAATGAAAAAAAAATGCTCAGATTTCGCAATCCTTGCAACTATTGGGACATTGGAAATGATAACACCACACATAAAACATAAACGTATTCCGAACACGGCTTCGCCTCGTCCGGAAACAGCTAAGATCCGTCCCAGAAAACATGATTTTAGATACTTGTTACAAAAATAACTAAAAAAGCGGGGGGCAGAGCTCCGCACCCCCCTTTACTTTGTCTGCGACGTTAATAATTATTAACAATTAGATATCAGAGTTAAAGAAAAAAATTCAGCAGGCATTGAATTTTGAACCCGGGACCTTTCGCACCGTAAGCGAGAACATTACCTATGCGCCAACCGTACTACTTATGACCAACACTAGAGCAAGGAATAAATAGGGAGACTGACATCACGCTTCTTTATTCGTCCGCCGCAGCAGCACTAATGCGACCCGGCACGATGCTACAAGATTTGCTCTCTCCGTACCGCCTCTTGTTGAACAGGCGGTACAATATCGATCGGCGCTGACTGACTACACCGCATTCGCTTCCCACATAGTAACAGGCTCTTTCTCAGTATTACATCATCTGACCTTGATACTTTCATGTCGACGGCCTTGGAAAAAACTTGTCCTATACGCTATACGTAAACATTAACATTTCCAATGTTAAAATGGGTATTTTTTGACGTCTAGTGAATTTTGCGTGAAATGAAAGCGACTGAAAATGAATTTTCACCCATTTCGCGACACTTTGGGACTTTGCTGCAAGAAGAAAAGTTATTTGTTTTGAATTTAGCCATGCCGCCATTACACGAAATTTTGGTCCAAGGCTCACCTACTAATAGAATATAAATAATAGTAACAATATTGTAAAAAAATTCATGTCACTTTTTAGCCAATCAGAAATTTTGTATTTATGTCGTTACTATGGCAATCCAAAAAAATTTCAAAAATTTTCATCCTCTAAGGTACCCTGAAAGAGATTAATTTTAAATGACGTAGATGATTTACTTTCGACCATTTTTCCTGTTTATAATAATTTAATTTTATTAGGCGATATCAATATAAACCTGTTAGGTAACTCTAAAGAAAAAAATGAATTTAACTATTTACTCGAAGCATATGACTGTAAACAAGTAATAAATGTACCAACTAGGGAAAATCAATACACAAACTCAAATAGCCTAATAGATATAATTGCTATAAACAACTCATTAAATATGATCGAGACAGGTGTTTTATCTCTCGCAGAGGATATTACTGATCACAAGCTGGTTTTTGCGAAAATAAATGTGCCCAAGTTTGTAAAGCAGGAAAAGTATGTAGAGCATAGAAATTACAAAAATATAGACTTTGAGCAGTTTAATTTTGATTGCAATAATATTAACTGGCTTGGTATATACCAAACTAATGACATCAATGAAAAAATTTATATTTTAAACAAAATATTTGTGGATTTGCTAGATGTTCATGCTCCTGTGGTAAAGAGAAAAATTACAGAAAGGCCATTCACTCCTTGGATAACGGATAACATAAGAATACTTATGAAATTAAGAGACAAAGCACGGAAAAAATATGAACAAATTAAGACTGAGGCGAACCATAACTATTATAAAGATTTACGTAATTATACAAAAGCTGCCATACGTCGAGAGAAAGTAGCATTCTTTAATTCTATAAAAGATGATTCCCAAAAATTTTGGTCTACAGCAAAAAAAATTAAATTTAACTAAATCCCGAATTATGATCTGCCAGCAAATTTACAAGATACTTTGAACTTTTATAAACATAACAGGCATTTAAATATTACAGAAATTCTATCATTTAATCAAATACACGAAAATGATGTCCTCAAAATAATCAACTCAATAAAAACACATGCCAAGGGGATGGATGATCTTTCAATAATTGATATAAAATTATTTATTCCATATTGTTTACCTGCTCTTACACATATTATTAATTGTATATTGTCACAAAAGAAATTTCCTACGTTATGGAAATACACTATAGTAAAAAATTGCATTATTTTGGTTTTTCAAGTAATGCAATACCAATGTCCAGTTACCTCAGCGAAAGGAAACAATGTGTTAATATTAATAAAAATTATTCACAGTCTAAAACACTAAACAGTGGTGTCCCTCAGGAGTCAATTTTAGGACCATTACTATTTTCTATATATGTCACCGATATGTCCAATAGTTTAAAATATTGCTCGTTACATCAATACGCAGATGATCCACAAATTTATTATCCTTTTAATGTATCAGAATTTCAAACAGCCGAAATCCTAATAAATCTGTATTTAAAGAACATTTATACATATGCATGCAATCATAATCTGAAATTAAATGGCTCAAAATCTCAATCAATTTTAATAGGTACTCCTTCAACGAGAAAATATTTCACTGCAATTGACTTTATTAATTTTGTGATAAATAATCAAAGCATCCCTATTGTTGATAATGCAAAAAATTTGGGAATATATATAGATTCGGCTTTAAAATTCGAAAAACATGTTGTTAATAAAGTGAAGCTCTCAAATTTTCGACTAAAGAAATTGTATAATTTAAAAAACATTTTAACTTTAGATACTAAACTTAAATTCTGCAATACGTTAACTCTATTTGACTACGGCGATGTCGTATATGGAAACACTATGTCTTCTCTAATGAGAAATACTGTTCAAAAAGTACAGAACTCTTGTATGCGCTTTATTTATAGTATTCCATACAGAAACCACATATCACCTTATTTACGTGAATTTAAGATATTAAATATGGAATATCGTAGATTGTTACATATGTATACTTTCATCTGGAGAATATTAAGTACAAGTGAACCAAACTATTTACGTACAAAATTGGTTACCCAAGTTCATCACCATAATACTAGATATATAGAGAATTTTTTGGTAAAACAACATAAAACCGCAATTTTTCAAAAATCATTTAGTTTTATTGCACCTCATTTATGGAATGCACTTGATAATGACGTCAAACATTTTTCTTATAATAATACTATAAAAAATATGCTGTTACTTAAACAAAATGAACAACCTCGGTATTGACTGCCTCACCTGTATGCTTCGATGGGTATATACTGCGGGAGACACCACCAGAACTTCAACAGAGGTACACCTACGTATATATTTTTCTTTATTTTCTTACAAATTTGTATAGGAACTTCAAATATTTTGTAATTTTTTAGGTAATATAGTATTTATTTTGCGTGTGTGTGTGTGGGTGTGTGTGTGTGTACGTGTGCAGGGCAAATGGAAGAACGGCTGTATGTGCCGAATTTGTACCTCTTTACTATGTATTTTGTACTGGTAAATAAATGTATTATTATTATTATTATTAATAAGTGGAAAATTTTCTGTCAACTTATTGACATATGTACATATTTAACATTTGCTATTACATAAAAATGAAATTTTATTTTTCATATTAAACGAAATAGTTAATTAAAAAATCATTGAGACTTGTGAAACAACATTTTATTTCATGTTTAATACGTAATTATGATCATGAATAACTTCTCATTTTGGTTTTCCTCCGTGAAAAACTAATGACGTTTTGTTTCAAAGCCATCTCTGTCAAGTTATAATGTGCTGAAACTTTGCTATGCCACGTGTATAAAACATGAAAAAATATATAAAGAAAGCAACGGCCCACATGTTTTAGTGAGTAAAACTTATACCATAAGACACAAATAGAGTTGTCCTAGGCAATTCTCAGTATTTTTTTGGAACTAAAATGGATGGAAAAGATATTATTTATCTATTACACGCATATAGGTATTCCATTTTCAAATAACTCTTATAATTTTAACTTTAGACACAACAACACTACTTGCTAATTCCGATGCGTTTCTGTCACTTTGTCAAGACCCATTCATGGCCCACTAATCTTATACCTTGTTATGTCTTGGAATAATCTTAATGTCAGTTGAAATTAGTGTTTATTTCATTTATTTTCGTGCGAAATTTTCTTACCGAATCTCCCGCGAGCTTAAATTAATGTCCGGAAATTGTTCCTCGTTCATGAATATTTTAAGAAAATTAATTTTCAAAATATTCATGACCTCGAAATAATTTCTGGAAATATTTTAAGCATATTATAAGTAAAAATTTTATCAACTTTCGTTTAGAATTGAATAATCTTCTTGCTGCGATGCTGTTTTCGAGATACAAGTAAAAAATTCAAAAAGTGATCTTCCTCGTGGCCCCCTGCACCCCGCTCCCCTCGGAGGTCAGGAGACTTTTACTATGTTTCCCCCTTAATTACTCCAAACACAGCCCTGAAGTCGAGAATTCTGTTCCCGACCGTGTCCTCTACACCCCCTTCATTGACTGGACTATTACTCTGCACAGTGGTACGTACACCAGTGACATCAAAAGTACGACAAAATTATTTGCGGCAACTTTTTATTGCAAATGAGAAAAATAAGTTAAATTTAGGTAAAGACAGTTTTAATAACATTAAAAAGTGTTATATATTTGTGGCGTTTTCATGAAAATAATACATTTCTGCTGAATAAATTAATTTTATTCAGGGGCGCATTTAGATAAATTGGGCCCCTAGGCGCTGTGAGATTTAAGGACCCCTCGATTAAAAAAATATTAGATCAAAGATTTGAAGGCAAGCATATTTTTACAAATGCGTATTATCATATTATTTTTTTCCGGCTTTATATGTTTCTATTTGAACGTTTGATATCACAGTTTTGTGTTTCCTCTGATACAGTATACAGAAGAGGCAAATTTTGAAGTGGCTGTTGACCCGAAGTACTTCGTAGGTAGTTATTAATTCTTTTGAGCGCCGAAAAAGTGCGTTTACATGAGGGATTATTGACCGGAATGGTCAAGTAAATACACAAAAGGGTTTCAACATTAAAAAATGTCACCTGCAACACATTGAGAATAAAGGACTCCGCAGTTTTTTATAGTAAGAATAGGTTTCAGTCGATTGTTCTGAAACTTGGGGAAAATATTCTCCTGGACGCCCTGATTAAAATTCTCTCTGACCACCAGTCCGACCGAATTCGATTTTTTGATCTAGAGGCGACTGAAACTGTGAACATCTTCGAAGGTCTACGTAAATGTTCCATAAAAATTCTGAAAATATTCGTGTTTATTTCTTGAAAAAAAATAAGCATCTTTTGTCTCTTGGCATTTTTTTTTCAAAGTGCTTCCTTCTCCCGAAAAAAAAAAACAAACAAAAATATTTTTTGTAATTTTTTTAAGGGAAAAGGAAGCACTTTCAAGATAAACACCAAGAGACAAAAGATGCTTATTCTTGTTCAAAGAATACGCCTACCGGTTTTCAGAATTTCTTAGACAAAAATTATTTCGACCAAGAATTTCCCTAAAATTTATTTTTTTTCTACTTCAGAAAGATCCCAAAATATTCAGGCACGTTCTTTAGGTAAAAATAATCAGCCTATGCTCCTTCAACTTTTTCTTCAAAGTGCTTCCTTTTCCCGTAAAAAAACTGCAAAAAAAATATTTTTTTTCTTTGTTATTTTTTTCCGGGAAAAGGAAGCATTTTGAAAAAAAAAACACCAAGAAACAAAAGATGTTTATCATTCTCCAAAAAATGAGTATGAATATTTTCAGAATTTTTATGGAACATTTAAGCAGACCTTCACAGATGTTCACAGTTTCAATAGTCTCTAAATCAAAAAATCGAATTCGGTCGAAATGGTGGTCAAAATGAATTTGAATCAGGGGGCCCAAGACAACATTTTCCCCAAGTTTCAGAACTATTGACGGAAACACATTTTTACTATAAAAAACTGCGGGGTTCTTTATACATTTCGGCAGGCGATTTAAGCCGGCATATATTAAAAATTGATGCAATTTATCTGGAGATAGCTCGGAATCTATGTCGCCTCTATAGGTTGATACTAATGCATTGATTATTGTAGTGCACTGATTATTAGCTTGTTTTGCATCCTCATACTCTTTTTTCAAATTTTCTTTATTTTCAGATTCTTTTTTTATTTGTTCATCATCGCCAGATTCACTAGAATCGTTTCCTAATGGTTCTTCCTTTTCGCAGTCCTCATCACTGGTTTCAAAATCAAAATTTTCTCATTTATCTTCTCGGGTTTTCTAGATTGTTCTGTCTCAGGTTCTTGAATTTTCGCATCATCATTATCAGTAGATTTATTTTCATTAATGTGAAATATACCGAAAAGCTGATTCATCATCTGGTACGTGCCGACTGCCAAAACTTAAATAGTAACGTCTGAGGAATTGCCAAATTGGTCTGTTAATTGATTGCATCTTTTTATAATACACTAAAAAAATATGTTCGAGAAATCAATGAACGAAAGTTCATTGAGAATTTATTAATCTGTTTATTGATATAATGTATATTGTTCATTAAGACAATGTACACATTTATTGTTACCATGTAAACGTACATTATATTAATAAACGGATTCATCACTTTTCAGTCGATGAACCGATTCATTAATATTACGAACATATTTTTTTCAGTGTGATATAGTGAATAAAGATTAAAAAAATAAATATTCAAGAATATCCAAATACGATAAACACAAACAATAAATTCCTATAGACTTCTACATTGAAATATGAAAAAAATTGAAATCGAAGGGAAGAACTATAAAATGATTTCAAATTCAAATGATATAAAATGTAATTAAACAAAGAAATAAGTAAATAACAAAGAAATACATTTTTTATATCGCTTTTTTACCTCAATAAATCGAGAAATGGGAGCCCCTAGAAAAATGGGGCCCTAGGCGCGCGCCTAGTGCGCCTAAGCCTAAACGCGCCTCTGATTTTATTTTTAAATAAAGTAACTGTGAAAAAACAAACCCTAATTATACTATCTTATACTAAAGAACCATACATACTACAATATTTATTCACTGCCACTATTATTGTTATCCTCGATATCATAGTCATCGCTGCTAATATCAGAGACAATTTCGACGTTTTCTCTATTAGGTGCTGTTACTGATGACAGTAGTAGATCCAAAACATCTGCCGCTTTATCTTCGTTTATCCATTCTGAATTATTTGTTACGAAACGGTCGCGAATACGGTCGTTTGCCTCCTACTTTGACTTGAATTTCGCATGAAATAATTTCAATGAGTTCTTGATGCTCAATTCTTGACGTGAAGTCATATTTGAAATGTTTCTTTTTGCTAAGCAATTTATTAACCATATTGGACACATTATTTTCCCCTCTTATCGGTAAAGCGTCCAATAACTCTTTTCTTGTACACCTGATACCTTAAAAGAATGTTATATTTTAACCACAGAATCTCATTATTAGAAATAAAAGAATTATGCTACGTTTTACTTATTAATGATTTATAAAAAAAAGAGCAAAATCGAGCAAACAACTTTATAACACCCTGTTTCACAAACATATACTGCAACTGAATAACTTCATACATTTATGTGTGATATATCGCATATTTTTACTAATATAAAACAGAAAAGGGAATTTTATAAATGATAAAAATACTTATTTACCTGAAAAATGACCATCCATAATAAAATTTATTAGAAGTTACTTGGTTACTAAAATAACACAGGTCAACATTTTACCTAGGCTTGTGCACGGGCATTGGAGATGGTATCTTAGGGTTTTTGGGGTCGCTGATTACGATGAGCGGGTCGGTTAGGCTCCATCACATCAAGTTCAAGGTCATTTGAAGGTCAAACTGTCAAAAAACCTTCCAAAAAATCTGAAAAAATTCATGGATATGTTTTTGAGGTAACTGAATCCGAGTCCGGTGTTTGTTTTACTTTGCGTGCATCCTCGAGGTCATTCAAGGTCATTTGAGGGGGTTTTGGGACAAAAATGCTAAGTACCATCCGAAAAATCAGAAAAAATTCATACGTTCGTTTTTGAGGACCCTGAATGTTCTAAAGTCAGTCGACCTCATTCCAAGGTCATTTTCAAGGTCATTTGAAGGTCAAACGGTCAACAAACCTTCCAAAAAATCTGAAAAAATTCATGGACATGTTTTGGTGGTCGCTGAATTCGAATCCGGTGTTTATTTTTACTTTGCATGCATCCTCGAGGTCATTCAAGGTCATCTCAAGGCAGGTATTCTAGTTCTCTGGCACAACTGTGCATTTCGCCGATTGAGATTGTTACCATGTTATGCATTAATGATATTTATACCAGAAAAAATTCTTTGTAAAATAACTGCAGAATCCAGGTAAATAAGTAGAATCCAGGCTGTCCATTTGACTACTTTTTTTTCATATATCTATATATTTACCAAGTAATGAACACGAATTTAGAATTGTACTTAGATTTTAAGTGGAAACCTAACATTTAGATAAAAAACATTATATATTTGCACTTTTTCACCCTAATCCCCTAATTTCAACATTTTGGTGTCATCAGAAACAAACCTTTCCATTCGAATCAGCACCTTCCAAAACCCTTAGAGCCAAATTGTGTCCCTGACCAGCCGCCGGTTCTGGGGATCCGAACCCCTGTCCCGTAACACTTTTACGTGTGGTTGCCATGACGGCATGGAAGCCATAACCCAGGGACTTTGCCGGATAGTGGGACAACTCCGTTGCCCAACGTCACCACGTGTAGGTGCCCTGGGTGCAACCACAAGTTTTAGTTAGTCGTGGTCAATTCGACAATTTGAGCCACATAAAATTCTTTGGACAATTCGTATAGTCCGATAGACAGCCTGGATTCTACTTATTTACCAGGATTCTGCAGTTATTTTCCAACCAATATTTTATAGAATAAATCCACAGGACTAGAATTCCTGCCTTGAGATGACCTTGAATGACCTCGAGGATGCATGCAAAGTAAAAACAAACACCGGACTCGGATTCAGCAACCTCAAAAACAAAACATATCCATGAATTTTTTCAGATTTTTTGGAAGGTTTTTTGACTGTTTGACCTTCAAAGGACCTTGAACTTGACGTGATGGAGTCTAACCGACCCGCTCATCGTAATCAGCGACCCCAAAACTCTAGGATACCATCTCCGATGCCCGTGCACAAGCCTAGATAAAATGTTGACCTGTGTAATAGTTCACAAACTTTAACAAAAGGCACACAAAATACGTCTACTTAGAACAACGTTTGCAAATCGACCGCTTTATAAGATGCCTGTAATGCGTAAGCAAATGAAAAACTGGTTAGTTCCTTATAGGGGTTGTACAGGGGAGGATTGTAAAACAGTAAATGTAGTAAGTACTCATTGAAATAAATATTTAGTTTCACCCTTTTTGTCGCGTTTTACAAAACAACGGTACCACTGTGCTCTACCACGATCAACGGAATAATAGTAAGGTGATAAAAACCAAGCATCTCTACAAAAATAAACACTTCAAATTTCCACACTTAACAACTCATCAAGGTACAATAAACACGTAGTCCATTTGCGGATGTTAATTCGCTTATAATAAACGAGCTTTTCCAGTCGTTTGTGAGTCTGTCGGGGGGCATTTCTTCTTATCTCCATGACCGGGGTCGACAGGCACGTTCGGCCCTGGGAGCTTTGAATACAGCCGAAACACTTCCTGCTGTTACTTGGTAGCTTTGTAGCTTTCACAGCGTGCCGCCACCCTTTCAACGGAGCGAAGATGTGATCTGGACGTGACTTAGATTTTAGGGGAGCCCCGAGACCTTCCTTGGAAATTGTCGCAGGGAAAGGTTATTAATTTGATTTGCAGTTTTATTAAGTATCACAGGAAAACAATTTGGTAGGAGTTTACAACTTTAAAGTAACAAAAGGAAAGTTAAGCGTCAACTGTGAACCACGTGGGGATTTTTTAATGAAGTTTACAAAACTGTCTCTACAATAATGAAAACATTAAGCGTTTAAATAAAAAGCATAAATTTTTGTAATACCCAATAAAACTAATGTGTTAAAAGTATAGTAAAAATACTTTTAAAAAACAAGCTTCTGTTCAAATATACCAAAACTAAGAAAATGAATATCACGGTATTTGAATGAGGCAGGGCCGTAATCCAATAAGTAGACTCGGTGCGGGTGTTAACAAAGGTAAGATAATAGTATATTAATTAACGAGCGGTAATGTAGCTAATAACGAGAGCTGGGAATTACCTATCGGGTTCCAGGGACGACCTTTACAGATATTATAATATATTGTAAATATGTACTGAAACATTCCCAAAGCATAAAAACAGAAAGTCATGCAACATACTGTTACGTGTTTCCGCCTTTCAGGAAACACCCTGTATGAATCTGCGGGTTCTAAATAATTCTAACAAGGGGTAAACCACTAACACTTCATTTAATAATTTACTGACTAAACAATACTTCAAAATAACCTTTTCACTTTGTTTACTTGATATTTAACCTCACTTTTGCGCTACCAAACTTCACTTTACTAAAAACTTCTTCTTCCTGCCATGGAATCTCGCCTTATATACTCTGAAATTGCCTCTAGAGTTATCTAGAACATAACCGAGAATCTTCTTTCACCACACTCTAGAAAACTCTATCTCATTCTATAAGTTTCCAGTCACTATTAGGCATAGGCGTATCAGTCTCCAGTTTCAAGGAGGTATAATGCATAGTAACACTAAATTAATTTTATTTAATTTTACAATGTTAATGCGTAATTTAGTTTTATCGAGAAACGCTCTACTTATATTAAATAAAAACGAAACATGTAATAGATTATTTTAAAATTCAGCAGGTATACCTACTAGATGTTTACCTGAAACCCAATCCCAGGCGGGGAGGGGAGTAATTTAACATTTAACAAGATTACTCAGTTTCTCTTAATGTATATTTATGCGGACGTAAGTAGTAAAAACGCAAGCTACAGTACATTTTGATGGTAGAGAACTATATTGCACTAGATGTGATAAAGCAATTTTGTGGCCATGCAAAACAAATATTAATTCACACATTTCTTCGAAAAACCATAAACTAGGTGGCTTTACCTACAGTGACTCGCAACGTAATTTTAACTTAGAGTTAGTGGAATTTATGATCGGATGTAACATACCGTGGCCGAAACTAGACAATCCATTTTTCAGACCATTTTTGGCAAGATGTATTAGTGGCAAAGATAGCAATGTTAATGTGGCCATTCCTTAGAAGGAGACATCCGATAGGGAAATATTTATTATTTTTGCCCATAACTTTTTTTTCTTAGTACGTATATTTAAAAAACTATAAGAGTACCTAACATAACAAGACTATTACTATGAATTTTCACTCAATAATTTCAGTGGTTTGCAAAATAGCTAGATTTAAATTTAAAAATTATGTCAATCTTCCTGTTTCGTAGTTTTAAATCTAGCCATTTTGCAAACCACTGAAATTATTGAGTGAAAATTCATAGTAATAGTCTTGTTATGGTTCTACTTAGGTACTCCTATAGTTTTCTTAAATATACGTACTAAGAAAAAAATCGGTAAAGGTATTATTTACACGGAACTTCCTCCAATATTTACACCGGGCGGTCACTCTAAAAAATTATTAATTACAAAATCACATCGAAAAGTATTATTACAAAGAAAACCTGATAACTTTTGGTCAAAAAAATACAGAGTGGTCATCCGATAGCAAAAATTCAGTATTAAACAAAAAGGGCCAAATATGGAAGGCTTGCGTAAATACTTTTAGAAATTTACAAAATGGCTGAATTATTTTTTAGGATGACCACCCTGTATACTTTTCAATAAAACTATAATAGATGTCTTCCTTGCCAAGTGCGTTAACTATATGTATAATATTATTGCCATCTGTCATTTTTTCAGTCCCATATCCACGCTGTGGAGTGGACGTATAATTGTGGTTAAAAAAATTTCAATTTTTCTTTTTTTTTTTTTATATAGTCTTAGAATGTCACGAAACGTGGAAATTTGAAATTAGAGCGAAAAAATGTTTCTTTCCGTCATCTACTCTATAGCAGTGGTCAAAAAATATTTTAAAAATTAAAAAAAATTTCAAAACATTTTCTTCTGAAATAAGTTTAGAATGTCATGAAACGTGGAAACTTAAAAAAAAAAAAAAATTTTTAATTTTAACGTCTTGTTTATTTTAACGTCCTGGCGAAGTTTAGCTAAAGCTATTCCACCACTTAACCAGGACGGCGAAATGAGATGCGGTCACCCATCCAAGTAACGGACTCTCCCGGCGTTGCTTAACTTCGCCGATCGAGTTCTCGCCACTTAAACTGGCACCGTACCTCGCCTTAAATATGAGCGAAAAAAAATTTTCCATCACATGTTCCATAGTTGTATTTTTTTTTTTTAATTTTACTTTGACAAAATTTTCAATTTCTTCTTTTTGAAAAATTTTTTTATGAAATAAATTTAGAATGTCATGAAACGTGGAAATTTCAAAATTGAGCAAAAAGAAATTTCACATCTTTCTACTAGTAAAAAATTTTCAAAAAGTTTTGAAAACTTATTTTTTTTCTGATATGGGTTTAGAATGTCATGAAAAAAGAAAATTTTAAATTTTAGAAAAAAAAATGTACACCTTTTATTCCAGGTATTAGTAATTTAGCAAATTTCAAAAAACGTTTACTTTTAATATTTTTTTTTTCTGAAATAGGTTTAGAATGTGATGAAACCTGGAAATTTTAAATTTGAGCAAAAAAATTTCCATCATATATTCTATTGTAAAAAAATTTTCGAAAAATTTTTCTGACAAAACTTTCAAATTTTTCTATTTGAAATTTTTTTTTTTATCAAATGGATTTAGAATGTCATGAAACGTGGAAATTTACAATTTGAGCAAAAAAAAATTGCCATCTTTCTACTGATAAAAATTTTTTCAGTTTTGAACAAATTTTCTTTTTCTGAAATAGGTTTAGAATGCCATGAAACGCAGAAATTTTAAATTTGTGCAAAACAATTTTTTTCCAAAAGACAAAATTTTCAAACGATTTTTCTTTTTGAATTTTTTTTATGAAATGGATTTAGAATGTCATGAAACGTGCAAGTTTTAAATTTGAGCAAAAAATGTTTTCCACCTTTTATTCTAGGTAGTAAGAAAAAATTGAAAAAATTGGTTCCATTTGAATTTTTTTTTTTTAGAAATAGGTTTAGAATGTGATGAGACGTGGAAATTTAAAATTTGAGCAAAAAAAATTTCCATCATATAAAAAAATTTCCCATCTTTCTGATAAAAAAATGTTCAAGTTTAATTTTTTTTTTCTGAAATAGGTTTAAAACGTCATGAAACGTACAAATTTTACATTTGAGCGAAAAATTTGTTCATTATTTATTCGATTTAGACGGTCCACCCTGTACATTTTCCAGTGAAAGAGTAACCATTTCTTCGCTGATAGTAGTGTCAGCTCCCTACCAAATTTGATTATTATCCGTCAAGTAGTTTTTTAGATAATGCACCAACAGACAGACGACTGACGGAATTGAAAAACCTATATTTTCGTAATCTACATGATCTGAAACGTGAAAATATGAGAAAATCTCGGAGGGTGATTTTTTCTCGAATACAATACTTCCCTTAGGTATGCGAGGGAAGTAAAAATTTATGGCCAAAAATAATAAATATTACCCTATCGTAAAATTTCTTCTGAGCTTAATGGGAAGTACATCTGGCTCAGCGTGCACGAAACAATAAATGCTTGCGGGTTGTGGATGCATTGGACGAAAATTGCGCAATGAGCGGACACTAGATCGCCTCTAAAGTTTTAGAAGCTACAAATTCTCGCACTATAGAGGATGCAGTAAATTCAAGTTTACAAGACTTTTTGAGGAGACAAATATGCAGAAAATAAGGACAAGTTCTTATTATTTCTTACCGATGTAGCGAATTATATGAAAGCTGCTGGAAGAATTTTAAAGGAAACATCGGAACATGCTGCATGTAATATGTTTAGCACATGGGCTTCATAGGATTGCTGAAACAATTACGAGGTGCTACTTTAATGTTGATAAATTAATCGCTAGTGTAAAGAAAGTTTTTTTTTACAGCACCAAGTCGGTTGTTTCACGAAATTGTGTTCACGAACTTGGCTAAAGGTAGTATCGTTCTATAACTGTCATTTTGAAAATGTGAAATCCGTATTACAGAAGTTGAACATAAATGTTCCAGTTGCTATTTCACAGGCGCAACAGGCATTTATGGATCCAACTGTTCATACACGAATGTTTTTCATGAATTCAACTAGCCATATGGGACCTTCAATATCAGCCAACATCAGAATTTACTACAATGGATACAATAAACGTTGCATTCGATCTTTGTCAACATAATTTTCAATTACAGGGAGATCTTGCTGCGAGGGTACAAAGACAATTCCAGACTGTTTTAAAAAAAATCCCGAATTTGCCACGATGGCAGGAGTAATAGACCTTTTAAACGGCAAAGAAGTAGACTTTGCTACACTGGGTATGAATTGCGAAAATTTAGATATTTTAAGTATGCCCCTGTACCACCAACTTCTGCCCCCAGCAGGTTAGGAAGTTGAGGTTGCCCGGTTCTCGTTTAGATAGTGGAGACTGGGTCGTGGTTCGGAAATTATTCAAGAAAAACTTTTATTTTTTTTGTTAGGCGCTAGTAGTCATATTAAAAAAAGCATCTATAACGTACTTGTCTAATTGTACGACTGTGACTACTCAGAGATAATTAATGTTATAGATACTTATGAAATTATCAACACTAAGTTAAAAATATCTGGTTTATTGACTCTATTATAAAACTTGAAATGGTTTAATTTTGATTAATTGAAATGTTACACCTTATGGTTGGATGTAGCTACTTCCTTACAGAAAGTTATATTTTTAATTAATAAGTTTGACTAGGTTGAAGACCAAAAAATTTACAAAATATGACAAATTATTGCTAAGCGGTGATTAAATAATTAAATGGAAGAAAATTAATAATTAGCTGAAGGCAATATATAACATAAAACAATTTAGAAATGTATAAAAGTTTGTCGAAAGTTGAATAATGTCGTTGAAAGTTGAACGTTGAAAAGAAATGTTGAAAAGCAAATTCAGTTGATACAATTACCACCGGCTGGGTTCTGCAGTAACCAACCCTGGTCCTCGTCTTACTGAATCTCCTTGTGTTGCCACCACTCGATCATTGACTCCGTAGAGATCCCAAGAATTTAGACGTCGGAACTGTTACCAAACCAAACAACTTGGTGCTCTCATCCAGCGAGGACTATTCCATACCAAGCCACTCCAACCTTGGATTACAAAACTCCTTGGAAAATAGTCTGGTTCTCCTGGATTATAGCAGCCACCCAATTTTTCCTGGCACACAGTTAAGCCAAATGTATGGTAAAATTCCCAATTTAAGGATTAACTTAACTTCAAATCTGAAGGGTCAACTTAACACCTCATTCCTACAAGAGTTATCATCTGTTACTACACTTGAAATTACTTGTTTATTAGTGGGCACTCTTAGTGCGTTTGATAAAATCCCCACGTTAATGCATTACTGGTATCTCTCTAAATAAATTACATTAACATGCCCTTCTCGCCCCTACTAATATCGAGTTAAATTCTTTTGAATTTTAATTATTCGACAAGGTTACGAAAACGTAATTTAATAAATTCGAACTGTCTTTAAACCCTTATTAAACCTCAATTACTCATTAATAAAATTTACTTCTAAATATATCTTAATACTGAGTTAAACACATGTCTCGAAATACCCCGTTCATACGATAACATGACCGCGTCTCTTTCAAGCCACGCGCCGCGAATGAAGGTAATTTGTGATCAACAAACATCGCGTTTAATTATGATAAATTCAACAATTAAATTGCAACTACATGTACAACAAATACTACAGAAGGTAATTATATTTATATTATCAACTATCTATTAACATACCACACTAGATGAGGTGCTAATCGGACAGCACGTCTGTATTGCTCGAAGTCAAAAGGAAAATGGCTATCACGAACTGTTCGGATACCGTGTTTGATCTCTAAAAAACTGGTTACACTTCTCTACGCGAGATGTCGCTGGTAGTGGGAACATAAATCATTCTTTAAATATAATACAAATCTACACAATTACTGTACTGTATCATTCCTATGCATTCATGAGTTCCAATTTAATCAGAATTATCGATTTATAATTTTGTTTATTGATTTTTGGGATTTATTCACTTATACAGATTTCTTCTTTTAAATATTCGTTGTACCAGATGACTTGTAGGTGTTTATCAAGAGAAGTAACAGATGGCGCTTGTATGCTAATTTATAATTTAAAGTTGGATTGACGAACACAATTTCTTCCAGATTCAGTAAGACTAGGGCTTTGGGATTGGACTGAAAAATTAAATAATAAGTTTACTGAATTGTGGTTTAAGACTACAAAAATTCATTGCTATTAGAATAAAAATTAACAAGTGGCATTCAGGTAATTTTGAATGTCACACTGTCTACCACCCTGTCAAAAAAAATATGTGTACATAGTTACATGTATTTTTTTTATTTATAAATTGAGACTTCAATTTCCAAAGTTAAACAGATATTACTAAAACCTATTGCTAAACTAAATTACAAACTAAATTAAGCAAAAAGAAGGTAATTCTGGTACCCACTCTCTAACTTTTTAATAACTATTCTATATGTAAATATCAGTATTTACTACTAATTTACTACTATACACTGCTAAAAGGAAAGATTTAATACTCAATAGTAGCTTCGCGTACTACACGCCTAATATTTAGGGACAAAATCGGTAAGAACACTATCGGGAAAGTCATAATCGGTAAGTCATCAGAGTACTAATCCAACCCAAATAGCATATAAACTAAACATACTTAACCTAACTTAACCTATGGAAGAAGTAAGAGAAACTAACATAACTGTTCATACAAGAACCCACATGAAAATAATTTTATCACTGGACAGCACTCGAAAACTCCTGGAAACTCCACTCGGAAAGGATAATGCTTCCTCCAGTGTAAACTAGAAATAAAAGAGTGATAGAAAAGAAAAGATGAAATGATTTAGGAGAGGATCTCGAAGAATCAGTCTCCACAGACACTGTGGTGGAATGCCTGAGCAGCGCTGTAGTGGTTGCCAGTACTAAAATTGGTATTAGGCATAAGCACACCTAAACCATGATACAGAAGGATAACCAACTGCCTATCCTTAACAGTGGGAACAAGTATCCAGACTGTTAATAAATCAAAAAATTGTTTGGATATAGCTCCAAGGGCTGAAATTAGACGTACGTATCAACTAAAAATTCTTTGGATATAGCTCCAAGGGGCTGAACTAGAAGTACGTGACGACTAAACAACAAAAAGGACCATTGTTCTGGAAAGCTCTTGCTTCAGGTGCGATGAACAGTGTTTCGATCAAGCGATAGGCCAAGGGCTGAGGTGAAGCGGGGAGGAAGATATGTCTCTCGAAGAACGTCAGACGACCTAGGTCACTCCTGACTGACAAGCTCCCTTACCTATGTTTACGCTCGACCCTCCTTGACCACCTGTCATTCAAGACAGTCGACCGAAACTAGTCCATCCCCATCCCGGAACAAGTTCCTTTAATGGCCGTTAAATATCCTACGAACTAGGATAATGATAAAATGTTTACTTACATACAGTAACCATTAAGAAAAGATAATACGAAAAGTAACTAATTATACAATAACACAAGTACGAACGATATTCGGTACTGTGACTACTGAACGGTAACTAAGGTTTTCAAAAAGAACTACAACTAGCTCTGATAGCCTAGATCAGTTAGAACACTCAAACAAAATTAAGATACTAGAGGATTACAAGTAGGATGTTATCCAGAAACGACAGAAATACAAAAGAATTATACAAGCAAAGCATAATGTTTCTGAGTCAGGTTTGGTAAAGACAAAACCTCCGAACAAACGAAAGGAAGACTAACTCACTGTTTATCAAAGGACAAATTGACCATCCAGGAAAAAACATTCCCTCCAAACAATTTTCCCTGCCTCGCTTGGACTTTTAAGCCACAACTAAACAATTATACTTATTTACCAGACCACGAGAATGCCTTAGCAAGACTGGCAAATAGAATACAATAAATATAATAAAAAACTAACAGGTGGAAAGTTTCCATAACGAAAATTCAAAGTCTGCCCTAACCCTTCCTCAAACATAAACCTAAGTAGAGTAACACAAAAGAATTATTGAAGTGAAAAATAGAAAGTATAGATGAAAATAAGGACAACACAAAGAAGAATGACGTTGTTATGTCATTTATTGATATTTTCCAAGCGCATAAAAATCACCAAAATGTCGTATAATCACAAAAGGCTAAACCGTTACTACATCGGATTCCATATCCCTGAGACAAATCTTGCTGAGTTTCACTTGCTTGGTTCACATCAACTGCGTGGCGTGCAGACGCTGAAGACGCTACACCCACTAAACGTGGCCCACCCTTCAACCCTTGGATAAAAGATATCCAGCCGGAACAATATTTCTGAAGTTTACTGTAAACATACCACACTACTAGAAAATTACTACAAATGCAAGACATGAACCCTCCAGGTATCTTAACTAAAATTTGTGCTCCCATCTAAACTTATGGAGTTATTAAAATTGTTTACCCGACTGAAACGTCGGAGTTTCATCCATAATAAGTTTTTAAATCTGAAACGTGCCAATGGCCTGCGTCGGACCCATCTGCATAATCTAACGCGTAAACCAATTTTGAAATTTTCTGGCGAACTGTGCAAAGTACAAATTTGGGTGCTAACTTGTCTGAAAAATGTTTTGCAGCATCTGATAAAACCTTATTTTTCTTCCAAACTTTATCGCCTACAGCATACTCAACTTCTCGTCTACGCAAGTTGTAGGTTTTCTGGTTTTTCTTGTATGCATCATTTAACCGCTGTACTACATCTTTATATGTATCCGAAAGATTAGATATATCATCACAATATTTATTCCTATCACCAGGTGCTACTTGAATTCCCGAAGTTGACTGTACTTGCCCGTAAAAGTCTCCTGAAATGGGAACTTTACGACCAAAATTTAAAAACGTAGGAGGAAAACCTGTTACCTCATGAGTAGCCGTTCTGATTGCATGAGCAACTCTGAAAATTTCTACATCCCAATCCTGATGATTAACCTGAATATAACTGCGTATAGCTCTACCTACAGTAGCGTTTGATCGTTCTACTGGGTTAACTTGTGGGTGATATAATGCATTAAACCAAATTTTTTGTACTTTGTACCGTTCGGCCAGTTTTTTAAAAGCTGTAGAAGCAAACTGCTTCCCATTGTCTACCATAATGAACTGTGGCACACCGTAGATCAAAAATACTTCATTCTCCATAAATTTAGTGATAGTCTGTGCAGTGGCATTTCGCATGGGGTGTACGAGTACATACTTAGTGAACCAATCCAAAACTACCAATAGAAATGAAAAGCCCCTTTTACTCCGTGTTACCGGACCAAAAATGTCTACGCTCACTACCTGCCATGGAAATTCTACTTTCTTTTCCTTCCCCATTAAACCGTAACGTGAAAATGAAACTTTTTGAGAACCGCAAATCTCGCATGACTTGACATACTTCAATACATCTCTTCGCAACTTAGGCCAATAATAGTCGTCGCAAATTCTCTTTAGTGTTTTAAAATACCCAAAGTGAGCTGACGTACTCTCATCGTGACATTGTTTTAGAATTTCATTTCTTTGTGCAATTGGTACCAAAAGTTTCCATTCAGTTAAATTAGTTCTTACTGGTAATTTATTAGCAGCATGTTTAAAAATTAAATTATTCTCCACTCTAAATAATGGATATAAATTTGGATTTGCTAAAATTTTTCTACGTAAGTTAATATACCATTCATCTAAACTTTCTTGATTAATTGACAACAAATCAACTGAGAAATTTTGCTCGTCATGATGCACTACTCTAGATAAAGCGTCAGGAACTACATTTAAATTACCCTTCCGGTGTACTAAGTTAAAGTCATATTGCTGTAACTTAACCATCCAGCGAGCCAATCTGCCCGTTGGTGATTTCAACTTATGCAACCAACTAACCGCTAAATTATCCGTAATAACTGTAAACTTTTGTCCTTCAACGAATGGACGAAATCTCTCCAAACTGAATAATAAAGCCATTATCTCTTGCTCGTAAACACTGTAATTTCTTTCTGCCTTATTTAGAGAGCGACTGGCAAAAGCAATCACCTTCTCTTCTCCTCCCTGAAGTTGTGTCAAACAACAACCTAGTCCTGTACTACTCGCATCACACTGTATAACAAAATTATTCAGTTTAAAATCAGGGCTAGTTAAGATTGGAGTAGAGACAAGTGCTTGTTTAAGTGCCAGAAATGCTTGCTCTGCCTTTTCGTTCCAATTAATCGGTTGTCTTTTACCACGTCTACCTTTAAGCAAATCATTTAGCGGAGCAACTAAAGTAGAAAAATGAGGTAAAAATCTTCGGTACCAAGAACACATGCCAATAAATCTTTTAATTTGAGTTGTATTTGTTGCACGAGGATAATTGATCATCGCTTCTACCTTTTCTGGGTTTGTACGTAATCCCCCTTCAGTATCGATTACATAACCTAAATATTTTAGAGACTTCCTAAAAAATTGACATTTTTCGAAATTTACTGTAAGGTGAGCATCTTCCAACCTATCAAACACTTCTCTTAAAATGTTTACATGTTCCTCAAAACTAGAAGCGGTGACAATTATATCGTCTAGATAAACAAAAACTTTGTTTTCTAGCCTTGGGGTTATAACAATGTCCATTAAACGTTGCATAGCCTGTGCGGCGTTTGCAAGACCAAACGGTAATACTTTAAAACAAAATAAGCCTCTCCTCGGTACTGCGAATGCGGTTTTGGGTTTAGAAGTTTCCGAAAGTGGAATTTGCCAAAAAGCACTTTTCAAATCTATTGAACTGATATACTTTGCATCTCGTAACATACTCAAAATACCATCCACAAAAGGTAAAGGATAGGAATCCCTAACAGTTACTGAATTTAAAGACCTACCATCAAAACAAAATCTATAATCTCCATTATCCTTCTTAACCAGCAAGACCGGTGACCTCCATTCACTAAAAGTAGGCTCAACTACATCGTCTTCTAACATTTTGTCTAGCTCTTTATTTAATATAGTCATCATGTGTGGTGATAAAAGATATTGGCGTTGCCTGATAGGCTGTGCACTACCAGTGTCTATATTATACGTCATCTTATCGGTAAGACCTAACCTCCCACTACTTAAACCTTTAAATAACTGCTTGACTCCTTCAACTTGCTGAAGTTGACCTTCAGTTAAGTCAGCCAAACCTCCATCATTGGTGTCAGTTGTGTTCACATGACAGAGAGCAGAAACTTTAATGCTACCAACTTTATTTACCCACTTATTTGATTCAAAATCTAAATGAATGCCAAATAATCTGCAAAAATCTATTCCAAAAATAAAAGAAATAGGCAAAGATGGAACTATATAAACCTTAAGTATTTGAACAATGTTGTTGATCTTGAGCGGTAGGTGAGCTATACCTATTACAGTCTGAGGAGTACCGTCTGCTGTAGTTACATATCTTAACTCTGAAGTTACAATTTTACATTTAAATCGTTCTAAAATGTTCATACCATCCCTTCCAACTACTGAACGATTACAACCAGTATCTACTAAAGCTAATATTTTTTTATCGTATAAAAAGACTGAAATGTATGGTCTATCGTCACCATTTTTAGACAAAAATAGAGGTGTTACTCGTACCTTATCACTAACTCTACGATAAGTTTTGTAAAAATTCCCTACTTTACTTAACCAAAGATTCCAATCCGATTTGTTAGTCTTAACATTTTTAAACTTACTAGAACTACAAGGGGTTGGACGACGACTAACATTACGTGTCCCCCTGGTTAGTTTTTTGAACATTTTTTACAATCGTTAAATGTGACATTCGATTCACCACATTTAAAACAAAACTTATTTCTTTTAGCCCTACATTGCCTAAAAACATGATTTTCTCCCCTACAGTTGAAACAAATTACTGGTGCTTTGGTCGTTTTTATTTCATTAACATTAGACTGTGTTGGTTTATCTTTACGAGTAGGCTTAAAATATGATTTTGAAGTTACTGGTTTATCTGACTTTTCATGCGACTCATTTATATTAACTGAAGAAACTCCTACATACAAAAGATCTTTTTCTACCAAATTACTCCTCATTGGAGGTGGAACATATTTTTTAGTACTCTCTTCGGCATATTCTACTTTTTTACAATAAGAAATTAATTCAGAAACTGAATTTATAGTAAGCAAAGCTAAAGGTTTAGCAAAATATGGCAACAAATTTTTCCTAATCTGCTTAATACGATCCTCTAAATTTGGTTTCGATTTAATTCTATTATATAAGGCTTCCATAATCCTAATATAAATGTGCACTGGTTCATCCATGTGCTGGGTTCGTTTTTCTATGTAATCCAACATACTCTTGTTGAAATCTTCATGCAAAAAATCATTTTTTAATTGTTCAATTAAAGTTTCCCAACTATTAACCTCATTACTACTTCGTACTGATCGGTACCATTGTAAAGCTGGACCAGAAAAAAGATCTAAACCTGATTGAAATAATTCACCCCTTGTTACATTTCTAGCTACCGCTAACTCTTCGACTCTCTCTATAAATGAAATAACATTATTAGGTTGGCCATCAAATGTGACACCCCACTTATAAATAGGTACAATTTTAGCACTTGAACTTGGAATATTTACAGCTACTGGTAAATTAGGTTGGTCATCCGTTCCTAGTTTTTCAAAAAGGTCAGCCTCTAATAGATAAATTGTTGCCCTACTTTCATTTTGAAAAGTGCGTGACTCCTCAGGATCTCGTTCTGGGATAGGCATTCTATTTACTCTTACCATAATATGTACCAATTGTGATTTTAATTGCTTAACCGGTAAATCATTCTCAGATGGATGGTTCAAATTATTAATTATATTTCTAAGCGAGTCTAAAGTATTGTTAACTTGAAGTTTTTCAGTATTAAAATTAAAAAGTGGATCAGTAAGCGTTAGATCATTGCATGGTCTAATCTTTAAAGCTCTAGCCAGTACTCTGCACCGTGACTCTACTTCTCTAACTGTAACACAACCTCTTATACGTAGTTCGTAATCTACTTGGTCTGCCTGCAATAACTGTGGTATGAAAATTTCAGACATCTTGTATATCTTTTCTTAATACTATTATCCTAAACTGTTCAAAATGCAAGGTAACACAAAAAATTAACCAAATGGTTCAGCAAATACTCTACTCTTATGCACTCTGACTAAAATTTCCGTAATTTTCGAAGGTATTCTAAAATTCTACGATAAGTCGTTTTTTCCTAACGATTACCCTAATCGAACAATACAGACTCTCAAAACTTTCCTTTCTGTCTACCGCTATGATTTAACCCTTCTTTTAACCCTTCTCTCACGACTAATTCTTATCAAAGCTTGAGGTCTCAATTATAAACACAATACATAGATATCAATAATGCACACAAAATTATAAAACAGCATAAAATTCAACAAAGAAAGAATATTATATGTTTCAAATAGTAACACAGCTCAAATATTTTCAAAAAAATGAATATTACTCAACTTTCGTTTTCTATCTTGTACAAATTACAAGGATAGAGCCCCACGTTTTACAGCGACACTTGTGTACCACCAACTTCTGCCCCCAGCAGGTTAGGAAGTTGAGGTTGCCCGGTTCTCGTTTAGATAGTGGAGACTGGGTCGTGGTTCGGAAATTATTCAAGAAAAACTTTTATTTTTTTTGTTAGGCGCCAGTAGTCATATTAAAAAAAGCATCTATAACGTACTTGTCTAATTGTACGACTGTGACTACTCAGAGATAATTAATGTTATAGATACTTATGAAATTATCAACACTAAGTTAAAAATATCTGGTTTATTGACTCTATTATAAAACTTGAAATGGTTTAATTTTGATTAATTGAAATGTTACACCTTATGGTTGGATGTAGCTACTTCCTTACAGAAAGTTATATTTTTAATTAATAAGTTTGACTAGGTTGAAGACCAAAAAATTTACAAAATATGACAAATTATTGCTAAGCGGTGATTAAATAATTAAATGGAAGAAAATTAATAATTAGCTGAAGGCAATATATAACATAAAACAATTTAGAAATGTATAAAAGTTTGTCGAAAGTTGAATAATGTCGTTGAAAGTTGAATGTTGAAAAGAAATGTTGAAAAGCAAATTCAGTTGATACAATTACCACCGGCTGGGTTCTGCAGTAACCAACCCTGGTCCTCGTCTTACTGAATCTCCTTGTGTTGCCACCACTCGATCATTGACTCCGTAGAGATCCCAAGAATTTAGACGTCGGAACTGTTACCAAACCAAACAACTTGGTGCTCTCATCCAGCGAGGACTATTCCATACCAAGCCACTCCAACCTTGGATTACAAAACTCCTTGGCAAATAGTCTGGTTCTCCTGGATTATAGCAGCCACCCAATTTTTCCTGGCACACAGTTAAGCCAAATGTATGGTAAAATTCCCAATTTAAGGATTAACTTAACTTCAAATCTGAAGGGTCAACTTAACACCTCATTCCTACAAGAGTTATCATCTGTTACTACACTTGAAATTACTTGTTTATTAGTGGGCACTCTTAGTGCGTTTGATAAAATCCCCACGTTAATGCATTACTGGTATCTCTCTAAATAAATTACATTAACATGCCCTTCTCGCCCCTACTAATATCGAGTTAAATTCTTTTGAATTTTAATTATTCGACAAGGTTACGAAAACGTAATTTAATAAATTCGAACTGTCTTTAAACCCTTATTAAACCTCAATTACTCATTAATAAAATTTACTTCTAAGTATATCTTAATACTGAGTTAAACACATGTCTCGAAATACCCCGTTCATACATTAACATGACCGCGTCTCTTTCAAGCCACGCGCCGCGAATGAAGGTAATTTGTGATCAACAAACATCGCGTTTAATTATGATAAATTCAACAATTAAATTGCAACTACATGTACAACAAATACTACAGAAGGTAATTATATTTATATTATCAACTATCTATTAACATACCACACTAGATGAGGTGCTAATCGGACAGCACGTCTGTATTGCTCGAAGTCAAAAGGAAAATGGCTATCACGAACTGTTCGGATACCGTGTTTGATCTCTAAAAAACTAGTTACACTTCTATACGCGAGATGTCGCTGGTAGTGGGAACATAAATCATTCTTTAAATATAATACAAATCTACACAATTACTGTACTGTATCATTCCTATGCATTCATGAGTTCCAATTTAATCAGAATTATCGATTTATAATTTTGTTTATTGATTTTTGGGATTTATTCACTTATACAGATTTCTTCTTTTAAATATTCGTTGTACCAGGTTACTTGTAGGTGTTTATCAAGAGAAGTAACAGATGGCGCTTGTATGCTAATTTATAATTTAAAGTTGGATTGACGAACACAATTTCTTCCAGATTCAGAAAGACTAGGGCTTTGGGATTGGACTGAAAAATTAAATAATAAGTTTACTGAATTGTGGTTTAAGACTACAAAAATTCATTGCTATTAGAATAAAAATTAACAAGTGGCATTCAGGTAATTTTGAATGTCACACCCCAGTTACATATGTCGACGACGAGCGGTCCTCGCAATTAAATAGATTTTCAACGAGAGACGCCGAAATTTAACTCCAAAACATTTAAAACAGATATTAGTAATATATTTTTATTCTTGTAATCGGCATTGAAAAATACTTATATATGTTAATTCAGTGTTAAGCACGTCCCCATATACCTCCAATCCAGGTTTTTTAATAAATTGACTTTATCAGCTCTGGATAATAAGAAAATCGCAACAAAAAAATTGAAGGGAAGATATTGTTCCACACATGCGTGCAAATATTTATGCGCTGACATATGACCACCTAAAGCCAACCCTGGTTTTACCACATATTCTATAGGTAATTCCGACCTCTGGTAATAACTCACGCAGATGAAGTTTGCAGCGCGAGCCGCAGGCGAGTGCTGTAAACCATCAAGTGTGTTATTACCATTGCCGCAAGATACATTTTTCTTTTTTGCATTTTCATTATATTTGTGCTTTCAAAGTCGTAGAGAAATATTAATTTAAGAATTTAGCAGACAATATGAGATGTTGAATATACTGGTTGGGATCTATAGTACGGCCGAAAAGTGTAGTCAGTAGAGCAAAAAATCAGCGGCATTCTGGTCAAAGGATAGTAGCTGTTATGTAATACTTAAGCGGCACCTCGTTCTACTACATAATCCCACATAGTCGAGAGAAATATGTTAAGTTTTATCCGCCTACCAGAGATGAAAACCACGACTAGGTCATTATGTGTAATTGATACAATCGAGAAAATAGAATAAACGTATGAATGTGATGGCATTATACCTAATAATTTGTCCAACTACTGTGAAATTGTTTGAACTCTGATAAACGAACTTCACAAGGCTAGCCTAGCGCATTCAGTGGCGCGACATATATATTTACAATAGTAATGGTTTCAATGCAACGGACAAATATTTGCGGATGCGCTGCTATAATACGTGGATATAGTGTAAGATTAAAGCATAATATTTGAAATTTAAGACATATGGTAGCTGATGCATAATTAACACAATCCGAGTGCTTTCCTTTTTTCGAACTACGTACGTGCGAAATTCGTAAATCTGCACGCCCCTAGCTCTACTGACTACCCTTTTCGGCCGTACTATATTAATATGTTTACTCTCGCCTGTTTATATTCAAACAATGACTCCTGATTATGATCATGTAAAGCATCATCACAAAACAATAACAAAGGCACTCAAAGAAAAGTTGTTTATTCCACGGACCAGACCAATCTTCTCGGATGTACTTTGGCTTGCCGAATCCGAATACGGTGTCAGTTTTGTCCCACCACGTCACAAATTTCTTCTGTCCTCAAGAAACTGTTAGAAAAATCCAAACATTGGATTTTTCTAACTGTTTTTTGAGAATAGAAAAAAATTGTGACGTGGTGGGGCAAAACTAACACCGGATTTGGATTCAGCAAGTCAAGATACATCCGAAATGATTGGTCTAGTCTGTGGAATCGACAACTTTTGTGTGTGTGTGCCTATGTAATTCATTGCCTTCATTTCTATTCACTGGTCAACGCACTGTAACTAGGTGAATATTTATTTCATAATTTAGTGAGTTTTTCCATGAACGCGGTACAATTTATCAAGAAAAAAAAAATTCCCTACGCTGAAGGTCACGTTGTTTATTATACCTTATATTCAATATCATGTTTCAATAAGAGGAAATAATATTTGTAACCAGAAGTAAATCGATAAATGTACGTGTACATTGAAATTATTGGCCTCTGAAGCGATTCCAAACTTAATAATTTACATAAGTTTAAAAGCTTTTACCGCCCCGTAGATATATTGTACACTTTCCCACGTAATTGATGATCACATTCTATTAATGTAAAATAAGAATCGAAAGGGCTAAAGTTGAACAAAGTGTCTTTTCAGATATATTACTGAAATTTGGTAGTAATGTAAATTATATCGACTGAACCAAGAAACATCAAAAATAATACAATAAAACAAAATAGGTTTTGTTTGTGCTAAAGTCTGTAAAAGTGTACAAGAACACACAATTTATTCACACCTCGTTCCATTCTGACTCCAAACTTTTCCTAGAAATTCAACATTATTTGTTTTAAATAACAAAATATCCTAGAGTTCATTTTAATAAAAAAAAAAACGCTGCCTAAGGAATCACTACTTCAACATCCAGATTCTCCATCCAAGTGTCTTTAATGGAAAACTTCTTGACTATAGCATGTGGAAATAGTTGGTCATAAAATTTTAATAATAATTTGAGAAGATGCCGTTATAAAAAATTTGAGGCCTTGACGTCTTGACATACACCACATCCCAAGTTTCTGTTCTCTCACCAGCTTGCTTTTTTCCCTCATATACCCCTATTTTTTATCAACTTTTCTAATAATGGAGTGGAGTGGTGAAGGGGTTGAAAAATGTTTTTTAAAAATCTGAGGACTTGGCTTCTACTATATACACCAAATCTCAAGCTTCTGTACTCTTACCAGCTTGCTTCACTCATTTTCCCCTATTTATATATCTTAATTTGATTTTATCAGCTCTTTAATAATGAAGTAATAATGGGTGGTGGAGGGTTGAAAAATGCTTTGGCTTATAGTATATCCACCAAATCCCAAGTTTCTGTACTCAACAGCTTGCTTTACTTATTTTCCCCTATTTACCCCTATTTAACCTCTAACCATTTAACGGAATCATCTCAAAATATAATCTAATTACAGATGTCGTTATTACATACACGTACCAAATTTCAACTGAAAATCTCAATTTTCTTTTATCTGAAACATATATTCTTTATAGGATTTTGCAAGCAGTGGAAAGAAAAGCTATCTATGAGAACTAAAGGAAAAACTATAGTTCTCATAGATAGCTTTTCTTTCCACTGTTTGCAAAATCCTATAAAGAATATATGTTTCATTACTATAAGCAAACAAATAATAAATAATTTTCTTTTATCTGTTCCTTTAATAATTGAGTGAGTGGTAGCGAGGATGGAAAATATTATAAAAAATCCTTCACCGGATAAGTTACAAAAACAATCCAGTTCCATAATACATATGTGTATAAAATATTAAGTCAACATCTCAAACTGTTCCAGAGAAAACATGCACACAAAAAATTTACAGACAGACAGACAGAAAGAAGAAATGAATTTTTTTTTACTTCCACTCCACTACGTCGATGTGGAAGTAAAGTTACTCAGTGTAAACACCATATAAAGGTCGCCTGTAAAAAATTCTTTAAACATTGTGAAATAGAGAGAAATAGACTCACTTTTCAGATTGTTTAGTATAGATCATCCCCAGAAGATTCCAACTTAGTGTAACATATTTTGATACCTAATTATTAAAACATGTTATTCCGGTGCGGATGGCAGCCGATTTTTGTTGGAGAGCATAGGCCGTGGGTTAGGATTGTGGGTGGACACTCAAAAGGGCGCCACCGGCTGTATGTTACGTAATGTGACTTAAATAATTTTGCCAGCACGGAACAAAATTAAGTTACTAGCAACCATGCGATGGAATTCTCAAAATATCTCTATGATCTCAAAACTCTTACTTTACTCTATGAAATCTCAAAGTTTAAACAAATATCAGGAGTACCAGTGCAAATAATAAGAACGTGTAGACATTAGACATTTATTAAAACACAGACATGAGATGTACCACAATAAAAAACAAATAGTTCCCCAACTGTTCCCTAAACTTAATCTACATGTGCAAAAGAAATGCAACATATGTAATGACCACTTCTAAAGTTATTTCAGTGATTTGACCTCTTTTTATAGAAATGCAACTACGCTTAAATGATACCAACAATGAGTTTTAGATTCACAACAGCGAGTTAAAGATTCACAATGGATTAAAATTACAGCTCATCAACAAAATATTACGTAACAAACAAGATCCTGTGAGCTAATTTTCGCAATGCTCGCTGTGTGCACTAGAATGTTACAGACTGATCTAAAAGAATATGTTCTATGAAAAATACTTCATATATGACATAGTAGAAAGTAAACTAGTATCACGTGGTACCATGCTCTACTTACAGTAAAAATCTTAAGATACTTCATATACTAGGGGTGTAGTTGCAAAATCGTTGTGTAATTTACTTTAATATTTTGACAAAAAATCACTGAATGAAACTATAAAAATTTCTCTAAAATTATGTAACTAAAATGAAACAGTAAAACCTGGTTAGAGCCTTGGCGTTTTCTCTGACAACTGCAGCGTGACCTGTCACCACTTCTTAAGATGTTCTCGACGTTGCTTACAACTACGACTCCGTGTCACTCCCAAAACTCTGCCAAAATCTCTTGGAGACTGCTGCGGACAACTCTCCAACCAAAACTTTTCAAAACGTTAGCAGGACCCACATAAAACCAAATGTCTGAGTAATAGACTTCCTCCTATTACTCCTCTAACAATACTGGGCCCCCTTACATAACCAAAATGTCAACACCAAACATATGCCTATACCAAGTACAAGCCTCTCCAAAACATGTGCTTATACGAAACATAAGCCTCTCCAAAACATATGCCTCTCCAAAATACTCTGTAATATTTACAATAAATAAGAACTAAATAGAACACCAACTAAGTAAAATAAAAGCTTACCTCATATAGAGAGTATTGTATAACCTTACGAGCACGTGGCGATCAGATTACGACAAGCAACAAAATTCCTTCCTGGAACTTACAAAATGCTTCTGGCAGGACGGTAAAGAAACACTGGGTACATCAAATCAAATCCCTTTTCAGTGTCAGCGATGTAAAACCCAAATTCTTCACTACAAAACCGGGACCGCCGCCATTCCGCTAATCTCGTCGCTGTCGAAGAACGAAAATCCGACCAAAATCTCCTACCGTTCTCAGTGTTGCCAACTTGAGCATCTAGAGAACTCTTTCTCTAGCCAATAAAAATGCGCCAACAAAGGGCCTTGCATTTAAAGACTGAATTACACCATTGTGTAATATCTCAACTACAAGAATATGTGAATAACACCAACACCCCTAACTCGAAAGTATGCTTCAAGAAAATATGTTTACTACCCATAATTTCTCATTAAGATAGGCAACCATCCACTATCGGATTCTAGATCGTGGGTTGCATACTCAAAAAAATGAATTAATCAAGGTTAATTTACAGTATTCAAACTGAAATTATTAATGTAGATTTTTCAAATGCTACATTAGTTAGCGAAACTTTCGCTGATTACACTACACACTGAATAAATACTGGTGGAAACTAAGTCAGACCTATTACCAATATTATTATTGCTCCCTCACTATACCGAGCTACTAAATTAAACTTAACAGTCGCTTTATGGGAGGCATTAATTTTAGTTCCGAGCCACCCGACATTAAGAGTCGTGGAGTCGCGCTGATTCCCTGCAAATCTGCATTTTTACAGTTTGAAGCCTGCTTAACATTCTGCCTACCTCTCCGCCGAGTCCAAGAAAACGTATAATTCAAAGAAACTCGAACGCCTGCTCCAACGCAGTTCAAGAGTAACGTATGTATATATTCATTTTATTGCCCACTCGACACTAAAGAGGGGTGGGCATCAAACTTTGGCAATTTCAAGGCAAGTTCTATCGTCTAGAAACCACTAATTTATTCTACGTTCGTCCCTTTCCAACTAACCAGGAACATGGCAACTGGCCCTGGATCTTAAACGAGCTGGAGAGCCTCTATTTCAGCGAGCCAGACGGTTTACGATGTTCGGATTTAATATGTACAAATGGTTGCGAGATTTACCACTGGGGCACCCCCGCGCGTGCTTTTATCCTTAAGAGGGTTCGTCCTGTCTGGTTTTATATTAACTGTGCACACTGCACAGTAAGCTTATTATTATTAGCTTGTTACCACTGAGTTTTTATATCTAATCAATCAAAACGTAATCGCCTTGGGGAGGGTGAGTTGTATCAATCGAATATAAACTAATATACGATTCAAATGTCTGGACCCCTCACTTTAACCGCGAATATCTCAAAAACGAAGGAGCGGAAAAAACTGATAAAATTATATGTTCATTACATGTGAACTGGAGATCGCCATTGAAATTTTAATAATTTAGGTTAAAACGTTATGAAAATTATTTAATTTACACCACAAAATGTACTAGCCCGACAGCTCACGACACCGAGGGTGAAAGAGTTTTGTAAAATCTAATATTAATTTACTAGTTTATTTATTTATTTATTTATTTACTGGTCTATTAAAAAATAGTGGTCAGCCGGCGCGCTGGTAGAACAGCGAGTAGTTAGCTCGCATTTTCATAGAACCGACCGAGAGTGGGAAATTTACTACTTTCTTTGAACAAAATCCCATTTGACGCACAGTTCTTGACCAATTTGAATATAATTTTTCTTAAAAACTCGTGAATGATTCTAGTTTACCTTCCGATTGCTACAATTTGAATATCTTTTTTCTGACGAACGTATCTGACCCAGCATCGGAACATTTTTTCATGGTGTACTGTATTCTACTAGTTAATCCCTTTCATTTGATACCCATATTGAGGGGGTTGAAGAAAAATATGCAATAAAATGTTTTTCGTCCAGAATAAGGACGAAAAACGTTTCAAATGCTAAGCATTTCCAAGAAACTGAATAAGATTTTATGAAACTGTAATTCATTAGAATGAAAACATTTTTAAAGACAAGATAGGTAAATAAATTAATTTCAGGCCTTTGTTCTCATTTTTAACTGAATTTACATATCGTAGGGGATCATGTAGATATTAGTTTAATCTGCCTAGTCGTAGGGTACTATGTTGGATGTTAGTGTTATAATGAGAATGACAAATAAGAATTTTTGCTTGTTAGTATAGCCAGAAGTCAGGTTATCGAAAGAATGCAAAGATTTCATTAACATTTTTACATACAGTTTTTCTTTTAGTTCTCATAGATAGTTTTTCTTTCCGCTGTTTGCAAAACCCTATAAAGAATATGTTCCAATGTATAATATTCAAATTTTAGTGAATGACAATAAAGAGACCCGTAATGAACAAATATTTTTTTCAATTTTTTCCGCTCCTACGTTTTTGAGATAGTCGCGGTTAAAGTGAGGGGTCAATGCATTTGATTCGTGTATTAATGTAGTAGACAGAAATTAGTAAAAAAAAAAATTAAGAAAAGTGATACAATCTGTAAGTGGTATTTTTTGCTTCGTTCTTTTTGTATTCGAAAATTAGTTAAAGTTCGAGAAAATCGGTAAAATCGGACTGGAATTTTCCGAGAAAAGTGCATTTTAAAGCATTTCGAGTGGATCGCTACACTATTTTTGAAGTAGCTCCGGTTCTATTGTTCATAGAAAAATGAAAAATAACAAAACACTCGTAAGTCAATAGACAATCGAACTGTATAGGTTTCGTTACATTAAAAATGCATCCTAAACTGAAAAAACAAAAATTATCGAATTATACGGCTACAAACGGGCATTTTTGAAAAAAACATTTTTTAATTTTTTTAAATTATTTCAACTCTAACAAAACACTTATCACAGATAAGTACTAAAAAACAACTTTCTCAACAACTGCTTTGCCGGCTACATGCCACAATCAGTATTGGACTACAAGCCAATACACACATTACGTTCAGCATAACCATCTCAATAATGTTATTTTAATTTTGACTATTCTATTCAATGAACAGTGTAAGGAAGTTGCATTTGCATTTAATTATATTACGAAATTGCCTTGAATTTGAGACTAGTCCTGCAAATTTGCCTGCCAAATTTTCTAAACGCGCGTTTTTTTCGTAGTTAACTCAAACACTAAGGGCTTATAAATAAAATATTAGTGTCAAAGTTAAACTTCCTACAATTTGTACGTTTTTATGAAAATGAAATTGCAAATTTAATGTTTTAAATGACGTTCTAACAAAAAATAAATTTATAATCTCTTGTAGTTATTGAAATGATAATTGATAATGTGTACAGATGTCAGCGTGCAGTTACCTGACTCATCTGTATCAGCTAAAGACATGATTAATTCTGTTCGCTGTCTATTCTCAAACCATGACTAATAAGTATTAAGCTGGTTTTTATACTAATTAATTAAATTCATAAATTAAGTTTCCACCACTAACAAAAATTGTTAATCACTTTTGTTGTCTGCCATTCTCTAGCTGATACGAATGTGTCGGATAATTGCATACTAGCTCCTATAATATAATTCAAATAGCACATATTTTTTTGTTTAAAAATAACCAAATACTTATAAACGGGACACCCCAAATAATATAACAAAATAAAATACTAGAACTTATCTCTAGCAGATAAACACGGAACATCCCAAATTATATACGTACAAACATAAATACTAGGCCTCGATTCCTAGCAAATAGATACGCATTACAACGCGCCCCGATTATCCGAATTCCTTTAATATATATAATCCACATAAGTAATATGAATTAATGAGACAAATCTAGGAAATTTCAGATTACACGACGCGTATTATGTGCAAATAATTACCAATATGTCCAACTCTTAGACATATCCAAAACAAAAGTACTTTGACAAAACAAATCTGCGATACTGGCAAACACAAATAATATCATATTATCAAATGTCTACAGTTGCGTCAAACAAAGTTATACATAACGACTAACAAGTAAACTTGCATTTTATCACGTTGTAACAAGTAGATCTTTTCTTTAAGAAATTAAATTGCGTTTGGATTATAATAAAAAACAATGTCCAAAACCTAACCTCAAAAAAGTTATGGCTTAAAGTGTCAAATAATAGTACTGCAACTAGCGCCCTCTATAAAATGTGACATCAGCAATATCAGCATTGTAATTAGCGACCTGAAAAAAGGTCGTTACCAACTTTGATGTACATATGTATAATGAGTCTCCAAGATAGACACAAAATATTGTAACACCGTGTATCTCGCAAAGGAAAATAGTTAGATCGTTACTTTTTGGGTTAACTCGACATGTTTTGATGTCAAAAATTTACGGTTAAACGTTGTCTTTTCAAAACACTTTCATCGTCAACATGACCAGAATAACTTGAATTATTATCTATGTATACTCCAAACAGATTGGCATTTTTTGTTACAGATAAATTATTATTAAAGGTACAGAGAAACTTATGAGTTGTATTATAGTTTAATTTAAGTTTATTCACGATGAATCAGATTTCAGCTATCATCTGACATAAATCTGAATCCTGAATCAGATTATTATAGTTTTTGTTAGATGGTTACTACAGTTCTAACAACTCCAACATTTTATTGGCGATATAAAATTTATATAATGATTTACATAAATTATAATAAGTAGTGGCTTTAAGAAAGAGCCCTGGGAAATACTATAATTAACGGCATTCATTTTTGATGAAGTGTTAATATAAAAATACACGGTTTTCGATTTAAGAAACACAACTAAAATTTTCTTAATCAATGTTAGTAATCAATCTGTCAGGAGAGACTGTCAAATGCATTAGAAAGGTTGTAAAGCATTATCAATGTACACTTTCCTTTTTCAGGGACAGGACATCAGTTAGGTCACTCACAACAGGCTGAACAACCTGAGTTGTGGATTTGTCAGTTCTGAAAACGAACAGAAATATTTTGAAAAATGTGTATTTTTAACATTATTACAATCATTTTTCGGAAAATGGGCACAATATTTTTACTGGCCTAAAGTCGTAACTATTTTAATTTAGTCACAAACAAGGTGTTAGATATCTCAAGCGCTTTGCCTATTTCTAAATATCAACACTACACTTTTTCTAAATTACCAAAGAAATACTGACGTCGAATAAATAAGGCTAAAATATTTGAACGTATTAATTATCATCAAACTTTATAGATTTTACCCATCTGTAATATGAAAACTTTCTGGGTTGGAATATTTCGTGGAGTTTTCGGGTGGCTATAACACGAAGGATTAGATATATAATTTAAAGACTTATCTTGACTTATCCTTAAGTGTCTCTGGAGAGCCAGGTGCACGCAACTTTTCAATCTTGACGGATGAGGGTCTTTATACGTTAAAATAAGTTGAACTTGGCGTGGATTAGGACATTCAATTTTTTTCCTTGTTTCTGCACTCTTCGACGGGCCTTTAAAATTTTAAAAGTACACATTTAAGCTATAAGTTTACATCTAAATATTTCAGCAAATTGGGAACTCCCCGTCTATCTCTTGACTGAACTTTATACCAATATCTATGTAGATATATTGTACAATAATTTAAATGGTTACATTCCATGCAAGCACAATATATTGGCAATCAATTAATACCAAAGCGTAGGTTTTAGTTGCATTAAAAGTTTCCGGATTTAGTAGCATTCTAAATGACTTTAGGACTCACTAATTCAAGTTATTACCTGTTACAATAATGTACAGGGTTATTCATTATATTTTGATCCCCTTTATTTCTGTTATTCATCATCATCTATGGCGATACAACCCTGTGCGGGTCCTGGCCTCACAAAGTTTCCACCTCCATTCGTCCCTATTCCTTGCAGCTTCTCTCCAGTTTTCAAGTCCAATTTTAGATGCGTCTTCTAATACTCCATTCTCCCATCTCAGTTTTAGCCTTCCCTGTTTCCGCTTTCCTTGTAGCTTATCATTCATTATTTTTTTTTAGTATGTACATGTCCTGTGCTCGTTCTATGAATCTTCATGATCGTAGGGGGTTATGTAGATACCAGTTTAATCTGCATGGCCATAGGGGACTGTGTGGATGCTAGTGTTAGAATTGTCAAATAAGAAATTAGACAAATTCATTTTTGGATTTTAATTTGCTAGCATAACCAGAATTCAGGTTATCGAAAGAATGCGAAGATTTCATTAATATTTTTACACATAGTTTTTCTTTTAGTTATAGATAGTTATTTGTTCTGCTGTTTGCAAAATCCTATAAAGAATGTTTCAATGATGTATGTTCTGTTTAGAAGAAATGAAAATGGAAAGTACGCGAATGTATATGTGCAACGAAATGATGGATAGCGCAAGTTCTTAAAGTGAGATTAAGACAAAAATAAAAAATAACCAAAGAGAAGATGGTATGTGTTTTAGAACTATGTAATGGGCTTGTTCCATGATATTCTTTTTATATGGTTTTTATACTTTTTCATATAGTACTTGATATTCTCATTATACACTTAAAATTTCGTATTATTAACTTTTTCAGTTCTCGAGATATAAGGAGTTGAAATTAGTAATAGTTGCAAAAACCGATCACTCATTTGTGACGTCACTATACGCAAGTGACGTAAGAAAAATGGCTTTCTGGGACTTTTCAAATTTAACCTGAAAAGTCGAAAAACATGGAATTTTTAAACGCTGGTAACTAAATAAATACGTCGAGTGAAAGTTCGTTCTATGTGTCTACGGAAAGGAGAAGGTCGGCGATGAATTCTAATCGTAAATTGCAGGGTAGAAATCGAAAATTCGTTCCGGCAGGAGCGAGAGAAAATTGTAATTTTTTGACATTTCACCAAATTGTACTCCCCTACTGTCAAGTAGTAAGCAAAACAAACAATACTTGAAAATACTTATAATTATAACCAATAAGGAGCATCAAGTCTATTGAGATCGCCGAGTCTATGCGTATAGTGACGTAGCGCCTGGCCACGCCCCATTTTCGCGAGATAGAAATTTGTAATAGTTTTTAAGATACTAAACGTGCGAATAAGATTCTGATTTTTTGCAGATCCATTAATTTATACTTGCACTTTCGATTTATGAAATAAAAAAAAAATGCCGAACAAGCCCATTTCGAAAAACAAATAATTTTGGCTGTTTGGTTTGCCACCGAAATTATTATTCTAGTTTTATGTGCTAGCAATAGAAATATGGAACATTTAAGGAGAAAAATAAAGAAGAGAAAGAAATTGAAAACCGTTCAGATGGATGGAATGCCTGTCCATCAACTTCTTCAGGTCTTTGCTTAAAATTATTTTTCTTACAATAAAAAAGCTTTCTCAAGTAATGACCACGAACACAGAAATAAAAATAATTTTCCAAAAGAATTTGTGCTAACGATTTAGATGCTACAGAAACTAAATATCATGTTTAATATTTCTATGTCACAATAAAAAATACAAAGGTTTATCTAACAATAGAAATAAATCCTACATATTCTTTGTAACTTTTAACATCTAAATTTTTATATTTTTTTAAATTCTGGAATGTCATTGATAGCTGTTATATAAAAACACAAAGAACCTTATTATGTGATATATTTGAAGATGTATTCATAATTAGAAACTGAACTGTTTCATGCCTCGTTTTCTGTGGAATTAGAATGCCTTTTTCGTTTCTTCTTGTAGATTTAACAATTTCGACTCCTTTGCCGGTAAATATCTTTATAAGTACTTAAATAGTCTATTAATCTCTGTTTTAGTCTTACATCCATCCAATTTTAGATACTTCTCATAAATTGACGACATACCCTTTTTGCTTTAAAAAACGTTTCTCAAGAGTAAATTTACATTTCTATCAAGAATATTGCCATTCTAGTAGGTAACTAGGTATTTTTTTAGAAACATACAAGCATCGGTTGGACTCTAATCTGCTGAAAGCTTCTGATTCCCATACAAGGGTTATTGAGAAATGCATTCATTAAGGTTCGAAAATAAGATTCATAGTAAAGTCCTTTGATCCCAATTAAACAATGTCAAACTCTCATTTAAGTATCGGGAACTGAAAGCATCCACTACCGTAATAGGATCCTTAAAAGATAATGGAAGTAGGATACAGAGAAAATCTAATTTCGTCATTATTTCGCGTTGTCATAATTCTAAGGGTTGGCGTCCCTAATATTCTTCACAGGATTGGTAATGTGATCAAATAGTTCAAGCACACTAGCTGAATTAAAGGCGAGATCCGAATATACAAAATAGGTTGTCTTATTTAAAAATTTTACTTTTATGGAAATTCGTACAAATTGCATGAAATTCGGGCTCTTTACACCACACAATTGGAAATTTTATCTCATATTACCCACATTGGCCAAAATAATAGAAAAAATTATAGACATAAGAACTACAAAATTTTTTGAGGACAATAATGTTCAATAGCTCCCAGTTTGGCTTTAAAAAGGGTAAATGCACATCAGACGCCATTTTTCAACTTGTCAATTATATAGGAGATGGTATCGAAATGAAATCATCCCCACAATGTTTTTAAACCTCGTTAAGGCATTTGATTATGTATCTGGACCAATTTTATATCAGAACTAGGTTTTTATGGCTTTTATGGAGTTACTCGCCAATTAATATCATCCTATCTATCTGAAAGGCAACTGGAAAGGGTGGAATAAGTAATTTATTACCTATGAAGTACGGCGTTCCACAAGGCAGTATATTGGGCCTACTATTATTTTGAATATATATATTAACGATTTACCTGAAGCCTTACCATTTTTCATGGTATTTGCTGATGACACAACTGTTGCTAAACAGATAAAGGATAGCAGTGAGGAAACCATTAAGGAAGAATTAGATGTATTTAAACAATCATTCGACTGGTTTAATGCAAATATGCTATGCTTAAATCAAGAAAACACAAATTCAATGGTACTCTCCACTAAACCAGGTGTATCTGAAAGTGTTACATTTTTAGCATTAACTCTGGATAATCGGCTAACATGGCATGCACTTACATATTGTCAACTAAACTATCTAAAAAATACATGCTATAAGGCTAATTAAAATCAGATTGGTCTAACCTCAGCAGTGGTCGCATACCATGCCTTATTCCATAGTTTAATGACATATAGTCTAATCAACTGGGGTACCTCTAATCATGTCCAGCAAGTATTTACTGTTCAATAGAGGGCAATTAGAACCGTATTAGGAATAGTCAGTTAGACAGCCGTAAACAGTGGTTTATAGAATAGTTACAGTTACCTCACCCGCAATAAAAATGATATACAGATACCACAGCAAAAATTATCGTATACAAAAACAAACAATTTCGAAATTTCACTCTTTAATTCTCTTCCGATATCTCTAAAACATGCACGCACTAAATAATGTCTTTTTTTAAGCAAAAACTGAAAATCCGTTATTATAACCAAGGCTTATTATAGCACCATGAATTTCTTTATACAGATTTGTAATTATACTAAATTAATTACGCCTTGACTTAGTCTAAATTTTTTATATTTTTTTTCTGTGTTTAGTGATTGTCATATACACTTATAACTTACGCCTTGACTTCGTTAAACTTTTAATATTATTTGCTATCTATGTTTAGTGTATGTTATATACACCTATCTGTAAGATTGTACTTTTTACAAATTATTTTTTGTAGTATTTATTGTACTATTTAACATGTCACACCATGGTGCACTTTATAACCAATAAAATCTATCTATCAAAACAATAATTATGTTAATAAACGTAATAGCGTAGGGCGCAACAAAACTTTAGTCACTGGGCGTTTATTAACATAATTATTGGTATATTAATATTATCTTCTTCTTTTTAGTGAATTTCAGTTTTTTAGAGTGTGTTTTTTATTTTTTTATTATTATTTATTTTTAAGAGTACCTTCATATTGCATATTTTCAACAGAGGTGTACAACTATCGCCTCAGCCTTCAATAGTGCGATGGAGAATATAGATATCTGCTGCCTGTTATCATTCTGAAAGTATTCAAGAAGTTATTAACACTTTACCAGACGAATCTAGTGCTATCAACAAAGTCAAAGGCTTATCAGTACTTAATCTAAAAGAGGATTCTATTTTCATCATAAATAAATTTCAAATAATTGCGGAAACAATAACTTAAGGATCCTAAGCTACTAATGAATGAACCATTAAAAAAATTGAGCAAGAAATAATAAACAATCTATGGGATGGTAGCGAAAAGAGAAAAGTTCAAATCAAAATATTCATCAATTTTAAGAGAAATCCCGACTTCGAAAGTGTAAAAGAAGCAAAAGGATAAACGAATCCTTATGTAGCAGCATTTTGACGACAGTCGCTTGCAAAAGATCGTTTTCAATACAAAAATAAACACTGAATCCTCCTCGAAACAGGTTGAACAAGCAAAATTTAAAAAAGTAATCATAGTATTTTTCGAATCAAGAGACACAATTCAAAAAAAGTATAAAAATAGTGTACTTACACGATTTTTGTCAGATCAGAAAAAAAAATATTTAACGTATTTTTACACCACTACCAAATTTTCGAACCCTGATTATAACCGAAAAAAGTACAGTTGATTGAGGTTTTTACCGGTTGAGAAAATCTGAAAAATGGGATCTCGATGCGCGTATCATTCGTTATTTTTTGAGAAGAATATCACACATCTTCTATGAACCCCAAAACCTATTTTTCATAGTGCAACCGATTTTTTTCCATCTCTTTATATTTTTGATATTACTACATTCTTCAGTATATAAATTTAAAAAGGACTTTTTCTAACTCACTATCAAAATGTACATTTCAACTGTCATTTTAGTGTGAAAAACGTCACTTTAGCGCACCAGTGGACCAATGCGAAAACCACTGTCACTTTTTACACTCAGTGCTAAAATAGATAGAATTGATTATACAAAGAAACGTCAAGATGCAAATTCAAAATATTTTGACATTTTGAACGTCAAGATATTTAATATTTTTCGATAACTTTTTTTTTTATATTTGTACATTCGTAGAGAAACTCGGCTGCGCCGCGTTGTGTAACTTTCATACGCGTGCCTTAATCATGCATTTTTCGCATCATAAATAGCTATTTTGGCATTGTCGTAATTTTTTGGGATTTTTGAGTCTTAGGTGAAATTTTCGTGGTATCAAGCCTCAATATTAGTTTTAATTTATAAAATAACTAGTAAATATGCATCTACAATATAAATAATGTACACATCAATTTTTATTAGCATCCCTTTCCTGGAATACAGTTTGAGACGCCCGTGACTTTAATTTTCAAATAAATTGGGGCATTTTCGACCTTCCGTTTTTACACTGAATGTTGAAAAGCACATTCTGTGGAACATTTGACATCCTCTAATTCTTTTCAACTGTGACAGCTTTTTTCAGCCCCCTTTTTACGGTGCTCGAGCACTTAGGGCTAATTACGGAAATGGGAAAAGTACGCGCCCAGCTGATGGCCGCCGTCAGTAACTTTACGATTGAAAATAAATAACGTAAGAGGAAACATCGTGAATTAAGACACATGAATCTACAAAAAATTAGGCGGAACACAGCGTAGGGGCAATTTCTAGTTTTCATTTCGGTAAAAGAGTAAATCAGAGTACGTTATTTGTAAGTAATTTTGTGCAGTTTACTTCTAGTTTTAAAATAAACTATATACGATGTTATAGGCAATTCTAGCGTCCTTGAGCTAAACTTGAAAGAGAGTTTGTATACAGTGTAGCAATTCGATTGCCACACTAACTGAAAGTTACAAACAATACCATTTCCTTTTCTTTTTACTATGCTGATATAAAAAAACTAACAAATATTTAATTCTGTATAGATCTGCTAAAATAAAATCGCAATCTTATTTCTATTTTCACCTTGACAAACATTATATTTAAAAATGTAGATCACCATTGGTCATTTACCTGTATTAATTAAAATAACAAACTTATCCTGTAATTATTTTCACTTAATAAACCTAACTGTTTAAAGATATCACTTAGCTAAAAATATAAATACCGCTGCCTAAGGAATCACTACTTCCACATCCAGATTTTTCATCCAAGTCACTTTAAAGGAAACATCTCGATTAGATTAGCACTCTAGTATGTGGAAATTATTGGTCATTGAATTTTAATAATATTTAGGGCAGATGTCAGAAAAGTTTGAGGCGTTGGTTTCTACCATATGCGTTAAAAATGAAGTTTCCAGTTTACCCGACTTGTTTCCCCTCCTCACAAATTACCACCTCACACCTCCTTCAATGGAATCATCTCAATCAGATGTCATTACAATACATACGTGTACTAACTTTCAAGTGAATAACTCAATTTTATGTTATCAATCCCATTAATAATGGAGCGGAGGTGAATCGGGTTTGAAAAATATTAGAAAGAAACCTGAGGCCTTGGTTTCTAGTATATATACCAAATCCTAAATTTCTGTACTCTTACCAGCTTGCTATATTTATTTTCCCTTATTTACTCCCATTTAACCCACAACCATTCAACGGAATCATCTCAAAATATAATCTAGTTCCAGAAGTCGTTATAATACATACGTGTACCAAATTTGAAATGAGTATCTCAAGTTTATTTTATCAACCCCTTTAATAATGGAGTAGGGGTACTGAGGGGGTTGAAAAATATTATAAAAAATCTGAGGCTTTGGCTTCTAGTACATACACCGAATTTCAAGTTTCTGTACTCTTACCAACTCGCTTTACTTATATTCCCCTATTTACCCCTATGTAACCCCCAATTCTTCAACGGAATCATATCAAAATATAATCTAGTTCAGATGTTGTTATAATACATACGTGTACCAAATTTCAAATGAATATCTCAATTTTATTTTATCAACCCCTTTAATAATTGAGTAGGGGTGGTGGGGGCTGAAATTTTTTTTTTTTAAATTGAAGGCTTGGCTTGTAGTACATACATCAAATTTCAAGTTTCTGTACTCTTACCAGCTGGCTTTATACATTTCCTCCTAATTACCAATATTTTCCCCCCAACCCTTCACTGGATATCTTCAAAAAACAATCCAATTCCAGATCTCGTTAAAATATATACGTGTACAAAATTTCAAATCAATATTTTAAACTGTTCCGGAGAAAACGTGCGGACAAAAAAGTTACAGACAGACTTACAGACAGACCGACAGACTGACAGACAGAAAAAAAATATTTTTTTTAGCTCAAATTTAAAACCTCGACGTTTCATTACATTCTAAACATATTTCAAGAAGAAAAAAAATTGACAATTTTTTTACGATTTTTTACGATTACTATACCAATGCACTACGTAGATGTGGAAGTAAAAGTAAATTAACGGAAATAACATTTCATAGGTAGTGTAAACAACAAACATAGCCGTATTAAAAAAACAGCTAATTAAACGATTTTTTTAATATACTCAGGTTATATATTTCGTAGAATAGAAAAAAAAATTTTATTTTAGGATAACATTGCACATTTTATATAATATATCAAGGTAAATAAAAACTGTTATATATTTTGTCTATAGTTTTTTAAATATTGAGAAGTTATATCAAAAAATGTTTTATACAAATCATTTTTTATCGTTCTCTTTTTATCTACAAGGTTGGTGTTTATGTTGTTAAATAAGGTATAGTCATATTATAGGGTGTGATTTAAAAAACAAGTTACTAACTCAAGTGTCAAAATAGAAATTTGTATAAAAATTCAAACCACAAACCTGTTCGATTTTTATTTCACTTTTGTATGAAACATTATTCAATAAAACTAGTAATTAAAAAGTTATACAAGCTGTACAATACTTCTTACTCAAATCGTATGCATATTGTTGACATTTTATAATGCCACATTTTTTAAAAACATATTGAACATGTCTACTTGGGGAAAAGTACAATAAATATATTTTAAAATGTTTATTTTGAGTTTTGTTTGCATATATATCCTTTATTCTAATTCTTTTTGCTAAAACTCTTGCATTTATTGAACTGAACATGTATTTACGTTATCCAGATAGACCGTCTCGTCGAGATATATAGTTCTTATTATTTTAATTAGTCCGGGTCTAGCAAAACCACCATATTGTTACTATATTTAGCCACGCCTACTGATGCCGATTCTGTATAGTAAAGGACCCCGCACGGAACATGGAAATTGGCCCTCGGTTAGAGGTGTTTTAAAACCTCATGAGCTGTGACCTTCATATGCGCAGAGACATAATCCGTCCTGTTGACTCAGTTACACTTCTTAAAAATATTTTATTTATTGTTTACAATTTATCCCGAGCTCTTGTTTATGTATACAGCCAGGCAGCCTCCAGTGTCTTCAAAAACATACTTATAACTCAGATTAAACTTTGCCTTTTGCGCATTTCGCGGCTCATGAGATTCTGAAACACCTCTAAAGTGTTTGATACTCGGGGATATTATCTAAATATCGATGTTGATCAAAAATCTCTATGGGCTCAGGGTCGGAAATTGGACAGTTTTCCAGATATCGGGGGTGTAAAGGGGGATGCTCATTTCTTGTGGGAAGTGGCCCCCGCTCCAGTAAAATTCGCTGGAATCGATATACGTCATTCCTCTCGACCTCCTGATCAAAAATTGTCAGGGGCACAAGTATGGAAAATAAACAGTTTTCTAGATATGGGAGGTGCAAAGGGGGGTGCCCATTTTCTATAGGAAGTGACCGCCAGTGAATTTCATTGGAATCGACGTATGTTGTTCCTCTCGACCTCCTGATCAAAAGTTCTCATAGACACAAGGTCGGTAAATACACAATTTTTTCGATATCGGAGGTTCAAAGTCGACTTTGCAACCCCCGATATCTGGAAAACTGTGCATGTACCGGCCTTGTGCCCATGAGAAATTTTGATCAGGAGGTCGAGAGGAACAACATATGTCGATTCCAGTGAATTTCACTGGGGGTCACTTCCTATAAAGGAAATGAGCACCCCGCTTTGCACCCCCCATATCTAGAAAACTATCAATTTTTCAAACTTCTGCCCCTGAGAATTTTCATCAGGAGGTCAAGAGGAATAACATATGTCGATTCCAGAGAATTTTACTGGAGTGGGGGCCACTTCCCACAAGAAATGAGCATCCCCCTTTAAACCCCCGATATCTGGAAAACCGTCCAATTTCCGACCTTGAGCCCATAGAGACTTTTGATCAACATCGATATTTGGATAATATCTCCGAGTATCAAACACTTTAACCGAGGACCAATTTCCATATGTTCCGTGCGGGGTCCTTTGTATAGGAGGTCGTCTCCCTACCTTCTAAATCAATGCACTAAACAAATGGAGACAAAAAATATTTGACAGAGAATAAAACGGTGACGTATCGAAAAAGCCATCCAGCTTTTTTACTATTTGTTGAAATACATCATAGTCATATTTTGAAAACATCGCTACTTAAAAATCCATATGCAATATTTTCTAGTTTTTACACACACTGTAGATATAATTGTGAAAAAATAAGAACCGCTTTATCACTTCGTTTCTGTAGCCTAAAATTACAAAATTGATTAAAATTAATGCGTCTTGAGCATTCAGAGGTCAATATTACTATATATTTCATTCCCAAACGTAACTAATGGTACCAAACCAATTAATCACGGCCGAAACGTTATTAAACTGTGATTAATTAATATTATGCAGACCTGAGCGATTATAATGACTGCTGTTGGCATTCTTGCACCTGGGACACCAACGTGCCCTGTTAGGTAATTATGGTAATTGATAGGTATTATACTAAATACATACACAAATCTAGTGCTGGTATGGCCAATTATGGTAATGGCACCTTCTGTATACAAAATTTTGACAATGGCAAAGCAACTGCGCGAATAAAAAACATATTTTTAGTCAATTATAAAATAACTGGGGAATATTATCTTTTGAAACATCTGCTCATTTAATTTTAATCGCAGAGGTTTCTTAAAGCTAATGTAATTATTACAAGTATAAGACAAATAGACATGTTAATTTGTTCTTTATCCTTTGAAAGAATTTCTTGAAAAATATACATATCCGTAGAATGAATTATATATAATTAACATAAATATAGATATATGAAGGTAATCCGCATTTAAAAGATGTTTCAACTCTGTTAATTGTTACAAGTTACTTTACTACTAGGAAAATCTATTTTCGTTGAAATATTAAAGACATAATAAGTTTCGAACTGAAATTCTAGATTAAATTCAGCAAACTAAATATAGTCCAGGAGCTAGGTGTCATAGTTTTATGATGTGTGAAACATTTTTCGTTCTGTGGATCCCATCATCTAATTCACACCTTGACAAACGTTTTCTCATTCATGTAATGTTCTAGAGTAATTTTGTCTAAGCTGAATAACTTTGGATTTGGGAAATCTCTTATAGCACTTGTTAGTTTCTAAACAGTTCATTGCTACTTCTGGTGTACCCCAGGAATCAAACCTTGATCCGCTGCTATTCTTACTCTTCATTAATGATTTGGTAGGTTGTTCTTTGTGAAAAAGTAATGTTTACTGTCGATCTCAAAATTTACCTTGCTGTAGAAAATGTTGAAGATTGTTTATTTATTCAAGAAAATCTGAAAAAGATTGAAGTTTGGTGTAATTAAACATTGAAAAGTGTAAAAGCTTAACTTTTACATCAAAGAAACAGCGTATTGAATCCACCTATCAATTACAGTGTACTAACTTAAATTGTTGTGAATCCATAAAAGATCTTGGTATAGTGTTCTATTCGAGACTATCTATCAATGAACATATAAATAATATAGATAGGTGAAGACCTGTTGTTTTTATCAGTCAATGTCAAATATAATTATTTCATACCTATTCATAGAACTTGTGTTGGTTTCGCATGGAACATCTATAAGAGTGGCTTTGTGCATTTCTGATAAGCTCCAGAATAAGAGCGAAAAACGTTTCAAAGCCTAAGCATTTTCAAAACAGAATGACAGATTTCATGAAAATGTAACCCATTAGAATGAAAAATTTTTAAGGCATGGTAGGTAAATAAATTCATATTAGGCCTTTGTTCCCATTTTTAACTGAATTTTCATGACCGTAGGGGGTTATGTAGATACTAGTTTAATCTGCATGGTCGTAGGGGACTGTGTGGATGCTAGCTGTTGAATGAGAATTTCCAAATAAGAAATTATACAAATTTCATTTTAAGATTTCAATTTGCTAGCATAACCAGAATTCAGGCTATCGGAAGAATGCAAAGATTTCGTTATTATTACACATAGTTTTTCTTTCAGTTCTCATACATAGTTACTACTTCCACATCCACGTAGTGGATGGAGTGGTAATCGCTGCTTGGCTTTTCTTGTTTTCTTTCATTGTAATTATTAAGACTAACACACAGGTAGGAACACCAATGGAATCGAATCACTTTAATTTTTTTTATTCAGGATCACACGAAACTTTAAATTCGGAGGAAATGTCACAGGGTGCTCTTTCACAATTACAGTCCCTTGTGATTATGCAAGAGCAGTAAAAGAACAAAACTTAGAAAATTTAAAGAATTGCTTTATTATCAGATTATTTATTTATCTTCATTATTGCAAATATAAAGAATTAGGCCAGGTGCCAGGTAGTTTAGGCTCCGAATAAGTCCGTTCGTTTGCAAGCTTGTTGCATTTGTAAACCTCAATGTTCTTAAAAATGAGCAAAGCACTAGAACAATGGAGAACACGCACTGCACCAAGTGAGCAGAAATCTTAATAAGTAAATTTCAGTAAAAAAATATTTCGACAAAGTATTTTTTCCAGTCTAATAATATTAGTACAAAACCATGGACACGACCAGAAACATCTAAACGGTCTAAGCCACCGACACTATTTGCATTCCCTCCCTTGTTGTACCGTTGTAAATCCTTAACATATGCATTGTTACCATCTAAGTAGAATTCCTGCTAATTTTTAGAGTTTGTGCTAATTGAAAATAATAAACTCTTTCTTAATGTGTACGACTTCAAAGAAGAGGAGGAAATCTCTTCGGACATGAAAATATTTGAAAATAATTGTTAACATATTTTTTTTATTTCTAAAGGGTAGTGCCAGGTCGAATTAAGAATCAACAGCGGTGGCAACCTAAGAATATTTGTTCTGAGAGTGAGTAGAAGAAATATAAACATAAACACCACACATAGTAGACAACCCCCAAATCCAAAGCCTCTTACAGCCAGTTTTTCAATGTTGAGTTAAAGTTCGAGTTAGATAACTCTTACTCGCACCTTAACTCGAGGCTAAATTCGAGTTAACGTTACAACTGTTTTTCATTACTATTTCTCATTCGAGTTAGTTAACTCGAGTTGTGTGAAATATTTTGTTATGTTGACATGAGAAGTATGAATTTTAACCATATTTTAGGAATTTTACACAAGTATTCTAATGTCTTCTATAGTTCTGTGGACTGTGATGTTAAAAATGTTACATTAACCTAACTTTCTGTGATGTTATTTGTAAAATGTAATATTTATATTTTTGTTTATACAATTTATTTTAACGAGGTCACTTTAATGATGGTCTGTTGATCGGCAATAGTGGCCATCCTATGAAACCCTACCTTATGACGCCTCTTGTGTGGTTCAGAAATAATACTGAGAATTTATTTAATTAATCCCACATCATAACGAGAAACACAGTGGAGAGGAGTATTAGCACTAAGGCTGCGCCTTAAAATGAATACCATACAGACAGTTGCGGCTACAACAATTCTCCACAACATAGCATGGGATGAGAGGGAACCAGTCCCCTCATGTAAAATAAACATTGCATGTTAATATTTATACAACATAAGATAACGAATAAATATTCGTAGAATACGAAATAATATCTTGCACTTCTTTTAATATATTATCTACAGTTCTTGGATGCAAATGAAATCGCGCAAAAAAAAATCGTGTCGATCCCATTCTTCCATGTGGTTTGGCCTATATCTGATTATCTTGGGTCATCTCATCACTGCCGTAAGCATTTACATTAAAATCATAATCCATGATGTGTTTGAAAAACATCATAATTTATTTACACCATAAAATAATTTTAGGTCAGTTTTAAGCCGAAATTTGTAATTAACTCATACCTCGTCTAGAGTTATCTTAACTTCGATTTAAATCGAGGTTTCAAGTTAACTCGCATTGGAAATACGCAACAGTGCGCTTAATCCAGAGTTAACTCCAGTACAAGAGTTAACTCGACATTGAAAAACTGGCTGTTATAGGCTATCCGGAAGGGGATTACACATTTGAAAAAACGCAGACAACATCCATTACCCACCAACATTGCTAGTGCTGGTGCTGGGGATCGAACTCAGTACACGTTAGGCAGTCTGACGCTTAGCCGGCTGAGCTACCGTGCCGGGAAATCCTAGGAAGGTTCTAAGGCATCAATTTTAAACAAAAATATTACAGAGGCAACTACTTTCCTTTTGTCCAATTCGGATGATACATTAAGGCGATAAGGCCGAACTACGTCGGGAACTCAATTTGCCAACAATTACCACGAATTATATCGATAACCGATTTGGGGAACCTAAGTTGTATTATCTAAAGCTGGGGATATAAACATTATACGTGGAACCGCAAACCACTGACCTTACAAATGTAACATACACAGTACGGTGAGTGTTAATATTCATAAACTTTTGGCAGTTCCGCGTGCAAAATTCTAGAAATTAAATGGCACCAGCTGCTCTTTACTCAATACATTTTATGACTAAAAAAGGCAGGCCTATGGAACATGACATCCTGTGAAATGTAATTATAGAGCTATGTTCTCTACTAACCGACAAGGCATTACACGTTTATGCATTAAATGGCGGCTTACTGTTGACGTGCCACTCATGAAGTTTATGTAGATTATTTTGCAACATGTCACATACTTCGATAGATGTTATTCCCATAACTATTTTTAAGTCATTAGCATAAAGCAAGGCTTCCACATTAGGATTAGACGCAATATCATTTACAAACAAGTTAAGAGAAACGGACCCAGCATAGACCCTTGTGGAAGAACGCACTGCAGGTATTCCACAGACCTGTAACCATGGTGTTGAACTATTTTGCAGATATGTTTTACTTAAGTTTAATGGTCGATTATTCCATTGATATTCACTGAGAGGCCATAAATAGTGTTATTAGAGGACATTTGAAATATTAATTTTGGTCTCAGTACAATATTTGTTTCTTGAATCGTTTTTTAAATGAGTGTAACATAACGTTGGGATTAGTTGAATGCTTATTACCTTATTATGCATAATGAATGCAATACTTGTATTGCAGAAATAACTTATTATGGACAATGTGTACGCGTTCAATATATGCCGATGTATACGTAATGTTTATTGCTCTGAAACTAAAAAATACGGACTTACCACAGACGATAATCAACTTTAACGTGGGACAGAACTGGATTAGATTTCCCAACAGTGAACTGATCAAGCAAAAAATGAACGCCAGCTAATTTGTAATTTCTCTTGGGACAGAACCTTAATTAGGATGTTCACATAAACAGGAAAACTTTTCACCAATTAATGTAATTCGAATAAATATTTGCATTGCATGTACACGAGATAGCCGATATCAGCTTCAATAAAAAGCATGTCATTTAATTTGCAATATTTGCACACTGTAAACTAAATTAATACAGACTGGAACGCAAGTAGTTATGCAACTCTCATAAATCTAGAGCACCGTATTTAGGTCTTAATGTGTCGGTTTTGTAAAAACTTATAGAAACATCATGTGCTTAAGGTTATTAGTATAATGTGTCCCAGATTGACGTTGCGTGTATTTATATCTTCGTTATTATAAAAGACAGAAAGTCGGTAAAGCGGAAAAAGTATTAGGCATTTTTTAGCATTATTTTAATTATGTCTGGGGCTTCCCATAAATAACTATCCGTTTTTTTGTACAATCCCATAGAAAAAAATCAAGGGGACTTAGATCCGGGAACCTTGCTGGTTATTTATTATTTTCTATAATATATTAAACTCTAAGTGCATGCCTTGAATATACGACACAATAACATAATAAAGGTTTTATAGTGACTTTTGTACAATTAGTTCCTGCAGTTCCTACACTAAACCATGACATACTGATAAATAAATGGTTTTTATTTGTAAGTAATTAAGAAACTAACTTTGCCCTATTGTGGTGCATAATTGAAAAGGGAATAAACAGTACTTCCGAAAACACAAATAATCCATTTAAAAACAAAAGTTGTAGCGAATGTCTCGCAAATAATAGACCATTTTTTTCGCTTATCGTGCTATAGAGATCTAAAAAAGTACCTGTACATTGTACAACATAAGCTAAAATGATGCAACAATTTAAATCAAGGAATCAGGAGGAGTTTTCAAAAATGCACTACTGTGGTTTTTTTTAATTATTTCAAAGAATTGTAAAAAAATGTATTTTGATATTTCAAAATACAAAAACCAGCCAAACGCAGGACAAACAATGCAAAAACAAATTATTTTCGTGGTTTTAGAGCGAAAATAAAATAAATAAATGGAACCTAGCAAAAGAGTAGGTACTGTGGCGTTGTTTTGAAAGGTTTTAAGTTGCCCAAGTAGTTATTATGTGGGCCACCCTACGAGCGACGTGGTTAGCGTCACTGGTGTAACCTGGCTAGCACAGTAAAGATACGGAGAGCAAAAAGGCGTGGAGTTCAAAGCTTGGGCGCCATTGATTACTAAGGGTAATCAAAGAAAATTAAAGATATAGATAAACAAAAGACAAAAGTTACATATATACAACAGTACTATATTACAACAATATTATATTACAAAAAAGAATGTACTATCACAGCATCAACGATACTGTATAGTAAAATATATCACAGAAATATATAACAAAATAGGTACTATATTACAACAACCGAAGTTCAAGATAAGCTTGAGACTTTTACGAGAGCCAAATTAAATATATTACAGATAGATGACTCGTAAATTGTCTCAATGATGAAACAAAAGTATATATTACAAGACAACAAAATACTATATTACAAGTTACTATATTACAATGTGCACCACGGCAAGGAAAATCTGAGGCGTGTACGAGAACCAAAAATATATTACAAAAGATACGTCTCGTAACTTTCACCTCAACACTAAAACCTTATATTACAACAAAATTAAATAAACTTGAGATCTTTTACGAGAGACAAAATAACTACATTACAAAAGATAAGTCTCGTAAATTTATCTCAAAATTTATAAACATTAGACCTCTCGTTACAACAAAAATTGAACCACGACTTACGATATCACTAACAAACGTGCATTATGGTACTACGATAAGATATTAATCATTAGGAATCAACTAAAGCAACTACGAAACAACTACGGCGAAGTATTTGCGACAACGAATTCAAGAAATAAGCAACTACGAATTAATACACAACAGTGGATTTAATGATAACAACGGATTTAAAAGGTAATCTAACCAAAAATATAATAGATTTAGCTTGAATCCAATATTTTAAATTTAGACACTTTTAACTCATAACTCAACAATCATGTGAAAATAATCCCTTTTATTGGTAACAATGAAAAGTACTTATCTTTCATTTTGTTATCCTGATCCAGGAAATTCCTAGATACGGTCCTGTTCTCCGATGGTGATGTTAAAATTTATTCACATGTGGCCGTCTTAATCCTATTGTGAGGTTATGAAGTCGTAGAAGGTTGCCGCCAAGACAAAATTAAGAAAATCTCTTCGCCCAGAATGTTTTCATATATTCCAATTCAAAGTGTAGTATAGCAAGGTTGACTTCATATAAAAATTGCTCGCTTAGTGGAAAATGTAGTAAGTCTTAAAACTTGAATGTATTAATCTTGCTTAAAGCAAATAATATAACGTCGAAAGGCTTCTACGTTACATGCATTAAACGGAACTCAATTTAATTATCAGAAAAACTTCATGAGAAAAACTCTATGAAAAAGTTACGTATATTTATAATTACGAGAAAGTTATAAGAAAACTTATAAGAAAACTCATAAGAAAAACCTAAAACAATATTTCAAATGTTAGATGATATTTACCGGTATAATAATTAAAGCCTTACCTCATGCGATCGTCACGAGGTTTTTCAAATTCTATTATCCCCTTTACAGGTCAAACGAAATTATAAATACGTCTTATCAGTTCAATGGTTCAACAAGAAAGAGTTTCACCCGGCGTTATTTAGTTGAAATACCGTTGCTCTTGCGCGATCTAGTATTTGCGAACTTCAACCGCTGACAGATGACGTACGTTCATCATAGTCTAAGCAGTAAGGGACTCTATTAGTACTAAGGTTGGTGGGAATATATTTCCGATAACTTATAATTTTTCTAATAATTATTAACAGTGTAACAAAGGATGCTATCGAGTATTCCGCGTGTTACAATATCTCGTAGCCCCCCATAAAATATATATTTCATATATATATTTTTTTTTATAAGAGATTATTTCCACATCATATAAATCATATATCAACCTTATCTTACTATAATACAACATAATACAATTTACATTTATAGAGGCAATTTACATAAATCCTAAGTACAACATATTATATCAAATAACACAGATAATTTGGTCTATTTATCACCATTCTAACAATTATTTACCAAATCAATGGAGGTATCGTTATGCATGGCCTTTAGGTCTTTTATATGATAACGACCAATGCTCTTCCCTTCTTTGTCTTGCAACTCATATATTATAGGCGAAATTTTACTAATTATGGTGCATTTAATGAACTTAGGAGCCAATTTAGCTGAAAAATAGTTACCAGCATCACTCAAAACATAGTTCCTTTTATAAACTATATCTCCTACTTCAAATTCAACATCTCGTTTCCTTAAGTTATAATATTTTTTATTTCGTTCATAAGCTAACTTTATTTTCCCCGCTACGTTCTTATACAGATCGGGTAATTTACTTAATTCGTTTACAATGAGGTCGCGATTTGCAAATTCATATGGAGATAGGTTTCTACTTTTGATCTTACCATAATATTCTCCGTTCCAAGGGATATGTCTTCCAAACACTAGAAAATTTGGGGTATACTGTGTCACGTCGTGCACAGTACTATTTATAGCACTCATTATTTTAGGGATAGGTAAGTCCCAATCACGTTGACTTGTCTTGATATATGACCTTATGGCGGTACCAATAACACGATTAGAACGTTCAACATTATTAGTTTGCGGATGATATTTAGCATTGTACCATATATTTTCTACTTGATACGTTGTTAATAATTTTTTGAATTCCTTCGAAGTAAATTGTGACCCATTATCGAGTACGATTGTTTGGCATACTCCAAAAATTAAGAAAACATTTTTCTCCAGGTAAGTACAAATATGCTTTGCAAGAGCACGCTTTAAAGGATGTATAAAAGTAAATTTAGTAAACCAATCAACAATAACTAAAATATAGCAATTTCCGGATTTTGATTTAGGAAAAGGACCCATTAAATCAACTGATATTAACTGAAAAGGATGCGACACATTTTTAGGATTACCCATCAAACCCATTCGTCCTAATTGACTAGACTTTTGTTCATTACAATTTCGGCAGTTATAAATAAACTTTTTAACATCATATTTCATACCTGGCCAAAAGTATTCTTCGCATAAGCGATTATAAGTTTTATTTACACCTAAATGTGCCGATAACTCATTATGAAATTTTTCTAATAGCTCTTTCCTCTTTATTTTTGGAATTACTAATTTCCATTGTTTTAAATTAGTATTAATGTTATGTTTCTGTTTTACATATTTATACAGATTATTACTGTCTACGTGAAAAGATGGAAACTTCTCAGGATTACTTGAGACATTTTTAATCATTTTTGAATACCATTTATCGTGTTGAGCTATATCTATCGTATCTAACTCAATTGGTGGTCTACTTAATGCATCAGGGACTACATTTAATTTTCCTCGCCTATGTTCAAATTCGATGTCATATTGTGATAATTCTACAGCCCATCTTGCTAATCGACCAACTGGATTTTTTAAATTATTTAACCATAAAATAGATGAATTGTCAGTTATAACCTTAAACTTGGTTCCTTCGATGTAACAACGAAACTTAGATACGGCCATAAGAACACTTTTTAATTCTCTTTCTAAAATAGTATAGTTGCGCTCAGATTTAGTAAACGTTTTAGAAAAATACGCTATAACATGTTCATTATCTCCCTCGCCTTGAGTTAAAATGGCACTAGCGCTATGATCACTAGCATCGGTTTGTAAAGTAAACATTTTAGAAAAGTCAGGCTTAGCTAATACTGGAGTTGAAATTAAACGTTCTTTTAATATTTCAAAAGAATTCTGCGCCTGATCAGTCCATACTATTTTCTGACCTTTTTTACGACCTTTAATTACATCATTCAAGGGAATAATTAATTCTGAAAAGTTATTTATAAAGCGTCGATACCAAGATGCCATACCGATAAATCGTCTAACCTCAGTCGTATTCCTAGGAGCAGGATATTCAACAATAGCTTTTACTTTATCGGGATCACTATGTAAACCATTTCTATCTACGACATAACCTAGAAATTTTAAGCTTGGTTTACAAAATTTGCACTTTTCTAAATTAATAGTAAATCCTCCAGATTTTAAAATTTCATAAACTTTTGTCAAGGTTGCGAGATGATCATTAAAAGATTTATTTACTATAATTAAATCATCAAGGTATACAAAAATATTACTATTGATATCAGACGGATCAAATAATCTATCCATTACTCTTTGAAGTGTACTAGCACTTGATATTAAACCCATGGGCATTCTAACAAACTCAAATAGACCTCGGCCTATCACTCTAAAAGCTGTCTTTTCGCAACTTTCCTCGGCTAATTTAATTTGGAAAAATGCTTGCTTGAGATCGATAGACGTTAGAAAGTGTGCATCTCTCACTTTATCTAGTATGCTGTTTAAACTTGGCAATGGGTAAGAATCTGGTATTGAAATTGAGTTTAATTTCCTACCATCGAAACATAAGCGATACTGACCAGATGGTTTTTTCACTAAAATAACATTAGAAGCATAAGGACTCTTTGATGGACGAATAACACCTAAATCCAATAAACGATCAACTTCATCGTTCATATGCTTTTGCATATAAGGAGATAATGGAAATGCTCTTTGTCTAAAAGGTTGATTATCAGTTAAATTTATTTTATGTTCAGCTAAAGAAGTTAAACCTAACTTTGGAGATACTAACTCTTGAAATTTATCTGTAACTTTACTTAACTGTTGTTTTTGACTATCGGTTAAATCATACTGAGCAGTTATAGAACAAGTGTACAACGTATCGCTTAGATTTAATAAAGGATTACTTTGATTAATATTTTCAGTATCATCGACTGCACTATTAGTTTTATTTAACACATGATTTTTATTTTTATTTAATTCCCAAACTTCCTTTTCAAAATCTAAATTCAATTTGAAAGCTTTACAAAAATCTACACCTAAAATCATAAAATGGCGAATATTTGGTACTATTAAACATTTTAAATTGTGAGTAATATTTTTTAAAGTTATTGGTAAATTAACAGTGCCTACGACATGTTGAGATGTTCCATCCGCGGTGGTTACACACATATGATTTACATTATAATCTACTTTGAAATTCATATCTAAAATGGTTTTAAAGGCAGAGTTTCCGAGAACACATTGATTAGCCCCTGTATCTAATAAGCCTGAAAATTGTCTGTCTTTTATAATTATATCCATGTAAGGACGTGAATCGCCAATCTTATTTGAAAAGACGGGTGACACTTCGTTATGTAAATAGAAATTTTTGACAACGTTTAACCAAACTGACCAACAATTTTCTAATGAGAACCTTTTATTAATTTTACTTAATTTCGAATTTCTAGTGTTTATTTGATTTGAAACAGAAGCATTTCTATAGTTAAATTTAATTTTTTTTCTATTATTCTTCACAATACCTTCGGTCTTAAACTTTCTTAAACAGTGTCTGCCGAATTGGGCACTGTGGGAAGTCGGTTTTTTGACTTACACTTAGGACACTTAGATTTTGTTACGTTTTTCATACCGCAACTATAGCAAAATATACTCTTTGGCCTTTTACAATTTTGATGTGAATGACCCTCTAGTCCACAGTTCCAACATTTAATGCTTTTTAAGGCATTTACTCCTACAATATTTTCACCTTGCAATAACTCTAACGATTGGTTCTCAGAATTCAAAATTTGACTACTTTGTGCCTCGTTTGAATTTTCTGGGAATTGTATAGTTGGTAACGAATTAGAATTATACTCAGTATTAAAGTTTTCTATCTGAGAAGTAATTCCATTTACTTGAAGTCTCTGATTATGACTACTTGGTGGCTGATATGCCAAATCAGGTGCTAAAGTATTTGCAGTAATAGGTGGTGGATTTCTAAATTTTTGTGCTCTATTTCTAGCCTCTTCTACTACTCGACATAAGTTTTTAAGTTCTGATAAACATGTAGGATTTTGTAAAGATATATGGTATTGAAAATACGGTTGTAAATTTCTCAAAATTACTTGTAGCATGAAAGATTCTTGGGGTGGATTAGGTAGTCGTTTGAATAAATTTTCCATTATAGCTATATAAATCAATGATCGCTCATTGCTACCTTGTGTTCTTAACAGAATTTCATTCCACAAGTCAATTTCAAAATCTACAGGTAGAAAAATTACTTTTAAAGCGTACACTAAATCATCCCAGTTTGTAAATAAATTTCTGTTAGCTCGAAACCACTGTAAAGCGTCCCCTTCAAATAATTCATAAGCAAAATTTAATAGTTGTGCTTTATTTACACTACACATAGCACAAAATTCTTCTACTTTCTCAAGAAAACTATGTAAACTTTGGTTAGAACCTGAAAATTTCAATCGTGTTCTGTTTATATATGAAATTTTATAATTTAAGTTTGAATCAACCTGACTCGTAGAAAAAGTGAGGTTATCTCTAGCTATATTCATGTTAGGATAATTACTTTGACAAGTTGTTGGTAGTCTTTGACCATATAACCCTACATTATTAGAAGTTTGATTGTTTAAATTTTGATGATTTACCTGAGAACTTGGAAAACAGAAAGTACTACTAACTTGATAAGTTGGTTCCATGTTTGGGTTCCTATTTAAAGTATTGCTATGATTATGGTTAGGTAGTATTGACCAAAAGTCAGAGGTTAAGTTATTCGTTAGTGGGGGTTGTAATTGAGAATTGTTTACACCCTCATTACTATATCGTATATTAGGCATTGAAGTTACATTTCGATTTACAGGTGATACGTGACTATTAAAGTTTGGACAAGAAACATTTCCGAAACGTACATTTCTATTTAGAGGCTCGCTAGTTCGTACATTATTTAGTAAAGGCATATTATCATAAAAATTTTCGTTAGCTGTGTGAACGTTATTATTACTGACTATGTCCTGTTGTTCTAGTAAATTCTCTACAGATATTCTATTATTTAAATTACTAGGACTATTTACTGACTGAATATTTTCTGCACTTGAAATTTGAAGTGGCACATCTAAATTTATTAAATTTTCATTAGTACCTATGTTTTGAGATATTCTTTGTTCTAATTGATCAAATAATAACATAAGTTGAGTCATAAGTTCGGCTTGCAAATCAGCTACTTGTTGATTTAACATTGGAAAATGGTTTATACGGTTATGCACATGTAATAATTTAGTTTTTATCTTTTTATAATCAGGATGTCGAACATCAGAATTAAACCTAGATATCATACCCTCTAATATACTAATTTTTTCTCTACATATTAATGTTTCCTCATTAACATCAATCTGCACGGTGGGGTAAGAGACTTGGTCCATTCTCTCACGTTGAAAATGTCCTCTAAGAATTGATCTTTTAATATTCATATTTCCATTAACGATAGCTCCTCTGATTCTCAGTTCATAGTCCAATTCATCTGAATGCAAGTAATTTACCTCCATATTGTATAACAATAATATTTTCGCTAAAACACAATTTCCAAATATCGATTAGTATTTATCACGCGATCAACTAAATCATTAGTAAATAAATGGAATTTTAAAAGTATTAGTATAAATAAGCTAATATTAAATGTTAAAAACAATAACTATTTACAACTTACTAAAGCTAAGAATATAAAAGCTCGCAAAACAGTAAAAGATAAAAGACGAATAGATAAATAGCAAAAGATAAAAAACAAAGATTAAGATAAACAACAAAAGATAAAGATAGCAGACAAATAGTGAAAGATAGATAAAGAGAATTTTCCTTGAACTCTACTCCTTTTAAGTAATCAAGCCCCGCGTTGAAAAGGCGCTACTTTGTGTGGCGTTGTTTTGGAAGGTTTTAGTCGATGTTTATATATTGCCCAAGTGTTCAAGTGTGGGCCACCCTACGAGCGACGTGGTTAGCGTCACTGGTGTAACCTGGCTAGCACAGTAAAGATACGGAGAGCAAAAAGGCGTGGAGTTCAAAGCTTGGGCGCCATTGATTACTAAGGGTAATCAAAGAAAATTAAAGATATAGATAAACAAAAGACAAAAGTTACATATATACAACAGTACTATATTACAACAATATTATATTACAAAAAAGAATGTACTATCACAGCATCAACGATACTGTATAGTAAAATATATCACAGAAATATATAACAAAATAGGTACTATATTACAACAACCGAAGTTCAAGATAAGCTTGAGACTTTTACGAGAGCCAAATTAAATATATTACAGATAGATGACTCGTAAATTGTCTCAATGATGAAACAAAAGTATATATTACAAGACAACAAAATACTATATTACAAGTTACTATATTACAATGTGCACCACGGCAAGGAAAATCTGAGGCGTGTACGAGAACCAAAAATATATTACAAAAGATACGTCTCGTAACTTTCACCTCAACACTAAAACCTTATATTACAACAAAATTAAATAAACTTGAGATCTTTTACGAGAGACAAAATAACTACATTACAAAAGATAAGTCTCGTAAATTTATCTCAAAATTTATAAACATTAGACCTCTCGTTACAACAAAAATTGAACCACGACTTACGATATCACTAACAAACGTGCATTATGGTACTACGATAAGATATTAATCATTAGGAATCAACTAAAGCAACTACGAAACAACTACGGCGAAGTATTTGCGACAACGAATTCAAGAAATAAGCAACTACGAATTAATACACAACAGTGGATTTAATGATAACAACGGATTTAAAAGGTAATCTAACCAAAAATATAATAGATTTAGCTTGAATCCAATATTTTAAATTTAGACACTTTTAACTCATAACTCAACAATCATGTGAAAATAATCCCTTTTATTGGTAACAATGAAAAGTACTTATCTTTCATTTTGTTATCCTGATCCAGGAAATTCCTAGATACGGTCCTGTTCTCCGATGGTGATGTTAAAATTTATTCACATGTGGCCGTCTTAATCCTATTGTGAGGTTATGAAGTCGTAGAAGGTTGCCGCCAAGACAAAATTAAGAAAATCTCTTCGCCCAGAATGTTTTCATATATTCCAATTCAAAGTGTAGTATAGCAAGGTTGACTTCATATAAAAATTGCTCGCTTAGTGGAAAATGTAGTAAGTCTTAAAACTTGAATGTATTAATCTTGCTTAAAGCAAATAATATAACGTCGAAAGGCTTCTACGTTACATGCATTAAACGGAACTCAATTTAATTATCAGAAAAACTTCATGAGAAAAACTCTATGAAAAAGTTACGTATATTTATAATTACGAGAAAGTTATAAGAAAACTTATAAGAAAACTCATAAGAAAAACCTAAAACAATATTTCAAATGTTAGATGATATTTACCGGTATAATAATTAAAGCCTTACCTCATGCGATCGTCACGAGGTTTTTCAAATTCTATTATCCCCTTTACAGGTCAAACGAAATTATAAATACGTCTTATCAGTTCAATGGTTCAACAAGAAAGAGTTTCACCCGGCGTTATTTAGTTGAAATACCGTTGCTCTTGCGCGATCTAGTATTTGCGAACTTCAACCGCTGACAGATGACGTACGTTCATCATAGTCTAAGCAGTAAGGGACTCTATTAGTACTAAGGTTGGTGGGAATATATTTCCGATAACTTATAATTTTTCTAATAATTATTAACAGTGTAACAAAGGATGCTATCGAGTATTCCGCGTGTTACAGTACACCAAACACTAAATGGAAAAAAATACCTGCAATTTGTTTTTGTATTATTTCTATGCAACAAAAGTGTGACTTTTCGGTAAATAACGTAGATAATAATTCTGCAATTTTTTAATAAGAGAAAAACACCTTATATAATACATTTCGTTTTGTTACTTTACTCAAGAGTTGACAAAAAATAATAAAATGTATCCAAAACATCGCTTTCGTATGAAAAAAAGTCACATGCAATTTTTTTGCATATTCATGTTCGGGATATGCCCCTGAATAAAGAGTTGGTCGGACAAAAATCTGGTCCCAATTTGTTTAAACTAATTTTATTTAAACAAATTGCAAAAATCGCTTTTTTATCCGAATGAGTTTTTTATGTTTTTTTGGTTATTCTAAACAAAAAAAGTCTCTTGTCATTTTTTCGTAAAGTTGACCGTTTCCGACTTATAAACGATTTAATGTGGAATGAACGCAAAAACGGCCATTTTCAAGGTTGAGATACAACAGCATAAAATGAATTTTTTGAGTTTGCCAAAATTCTCATACAATCTTTGAACATCCATTAACAAAATCCTGAAGAGTAAGTGTAGATTTTTTTATTCTAAAGCTTGAGTTTTTAATTGTTAAATAGACGTTTTTAGCCGGGCGCGCGCTCTTTTAATTGTTTATAAGTCGGAAACGGTCGACTTTACAAAAAAACGACAATAGACTTTTGTTGTTTAAAATGACCGAGAAAACCTAAAATTCGGGTCAAAAAAGCGATTTTTTTGTGATTTATTTAAATTAATTTTGTTTAAACAAATTACAAAAATCGCTTATTTTGACCCGAACGAATTTTTTTCCCATGACAAAAAGGTACTCCATCGAACACCTCGAATTTAAAAGGTGAAAATGATTGCAAAACATGTAAATATTATGTAATACTCATCGGAGCTTGAAAAATTTGTTATTTGTTATTTTTTAGGAATGTTTGAAATCAGCTAAAAAAAAGATTTTACATTTCAAAACACCTTTGTAATAATGAATTGTGTATTGTACTAAGTATGCAAATAAACTTATTATAATATTACTACTAGTGCTAAATAAAACACTGGATTCTAGATATACTGTGAAAAATTCAGAGTAGTACAATTTATAGTTTTCGAGTAAGAAAACATAATCCGAGATCAGCCGAGTACCAAGTATTGATATCTTTAGCTTACTGCATCGCCACTACGGATTTTTGGAAAATAGTAGTAAACTCAAATCCAAAATATAAGCAGCATTTGCGGCTTCTTTTATTCTTTTTTTACTATTGCGTTCGTTTGCAAGCGCGAGACGGCTCTCTTTGTGATGTAATTCTTGAGAGATGCCGCTTTGAATGTTATATTTTGCACACAACTTTACTAGTGCTAAATGACGCACGGTATTCTAGATATACTGTGAAAAATTCAGAGTGGTACACTTTGTAGTTTTCGAGTAAAAAAATATAATCCGAGAGCAGCCCAGTACCAAATATTAATATCTTTAGCTTATTACATCGCCACTGCGGGTTTTTTTTAAGTGCTAAAAAGAGCACTGTATTCTAGATATACTGCAAAAAATTCAGAGTGGTACAATTTATAGTTTTCTAGTAAGAAAATATAATCCGAGATCAGCCGAGTACCAAGTATTGATATATTTAGCTTATTGCATCGCCCCTACGAGTTTTTAGAAAATAGTACTACTAGTGCTAAAAAGAGCAGTATATTCTAGATATACTGTGAAAAATTCAGAGTGGTACACTTTGCAGTTTTCGAGTAAAAAAATATAATCCGAGAGCAGCCGAGTACCAAGTATTGATATCTTTAGCTTATTGCATCGCCATTACGGGTTTTTGGAAAATAGTACTACTAGTGTTAAAAAGTGCACTGTATTCTAGATACACTATGAAAAATTCAAAATGGTACACTTTGTAGTTTTCGAGTAAAAAAAATATAATCTGAGAACAGCCTAGTACCAAGTATTTATATTTTTAGCTTATTGCATCACCACTACGGGTTTTTGGAAAATAGTACTACCAGTGCTAAAAAGAGCACTGTATACTAGATATACTGTGAAAAATTCAGAGTGATGCACTTTGTAGTTTTCGAGTAAAAAAAATATAACCCGAGAGCAGCCGAGTACCAAGTATTGATTTTTTACATAGAATTTTGTATCCTTTAATTTTCACTTTTACGTTATTTCCAAGAATTTTTTTTTTCAACTTTGGCACCTGGATTAACAGGTATAATGAAGATATTCCCACGTCAACTCTAACCGTTTCCATTAAACTATGTGAAGTTTGTTTTAAATTTATTGACATTGCCATAAAATAAAATACTAAAACCAACGCCAATTTTCTATATAAATAGAAACGGTTGCATTTTGACGTACATTGTACAGTTCGTTACATCTACGTAGGGCCGCGCCGTGCTATGATGCGGAGAGGCGATCGAATCAGGCGGCACGGCACCATCAAGGAGCGGCATTTCAAGCAGTGAATTACAATTTTTACAATACTGAAAAACCTTTATGCGACAATGTTTTTATTTGCCTATTAGACCAGCCCATATGGGCGCATGAGTATCGAATACATTTCGGATGCAGTTTCTTTGCTGGAATCGGTTCAGGACACACTATCGATTATGAAAATCCATGTTACCAGACGGTAACCTGGTTTGATATTGTTTAAAACTATTTTGTTTATAAGCATAGGCGTAATTCGAGGGGGGGGAAGGGGGGGCAAGAGGGCAACTGCCCCCCTAATATTTTGAAATAGTATTAATCTGGCGAATTACTCCAATCAAGACAAAGGTTTTCAATACAACTAGGCAAGGGAGGACTTTGTGGGCCTCTGGCTAAAATTTTGAGAGGCTACTTTTTGACTTTTTCTCGTGAAACCGCAAACAGGCGAGTTAAAGTTAAATACCAGATGTCCGGGGGGAAAGCAAGTTCAATACTCGTAAACCGTAGTCAAGCAACTTAAACCCCAGATGTCCGGGGGACAGCGAGTTCAAGACTAGTAAAATCATAGGGTACTAATTACAATTATTCATTACTTTTGTGTGGCACTTTAAGGTCTAATGGGCTTAGGGTATCTTTTCTAGGCGAACGGTTTGCTTAGAATGTTTTACTAATATTTATACCAGTTTCTAAAACCTGGTTTAAATTTAAATTATTAGCGAAATCGTCCCTTGGGAACCCATTTTCCTAATAACAATTTCATAAACAAATCATAAATAATGCAATTGTCGTTTCCAATACACTTCTATCGTAGAGTATGGGTTAATATAATAGAAAAAGTCTTATGTACACAGTGTATCTTAAGAGTGTAACAGCATAATAATTGTTTTGTTTTTTGTCTGATTTGAATCAAACTGATCTTAAAATAGAGGTCACCGAAATCTATTTAAGACCAACAAATCACTTTCCATCTTTAAATACAAGGCCATCTATGATACTAAATTCTAGAACCCCGAATCCAAAGTTTAGTTAATTTCTAAAAAATGCGGTCTTGATGAAAAGAATCCTGAGGAATTTAAATTAAAATTATTTCTAAATTTATTATTTTGAAACAATTTACACAAACGACTAATAAATACAACCAAAAAATTAAATATTATGTTCTATCAAACCTCCATCAGCACTATATAATTGTCCCAATTCTGCATTTCTGTTATTGTTGATAACTTTTCGCAAGGTTGCAGAATTTAACTAAACTGCGGATTCAGGGTTTTTGAATAATATCGAACAAGTTTTGTAACAAAATTTTCTTAGTAGAAAATGCCTATTGTACCGAAAACTCCCAATTTTGAAGTCGGTATAACTTTTATATTGATGTAATTTCTATAATCCTTCGGCATTCTGAAGTTAAAGCCTTGCACTTTCAGAATATTTTTTGAAAATCAAAAAATTTCTTTCCGTTCCAAAGTTATTGAAGGTAAAATGGCTAAAAATGCATTTTTTTCAATGTTTATACGTCAACAACTATTTAAGCTTAAACCTTTTCAACATAGCAAACATGACTTTTTTGTTGTTTTAACTCATACTTTACGATAAAAGTAGTATAGAATCGAAAATCATATTATTTACAATTTATTTATAAAATTGTGAATGCTCGCGAAGTTATCGCAAAAAATTCAAATTGTACACGCGAACGTATGCAAACGATCATCATCTGGGGAACATTCGCGCAACCGTTCGGCGAACAATCGTTAAGTCTTCCGATTTTTGCGCAAGCCTTATTTACCAAGTTGTTTTTTCACGCCACTCTCTTTCCCTCTTTTGAGTTTAATATTACCTGTGAAGTGATAAACTCGCTTTCCCTCGGTCATTTGGGTTTCGGGTTTTCAGTCTATGGTTTAACTTTTTGTAGCACTCGCTTTCCCTCAGTCATTTGGGTTTATAGGGTTATCGATTAAGAATTACAGGGCTCGCTTTGCTTCCATCTATTGGGTTATCTGTAAAAATCCCTGCCTACCCAATAAAAATGCTGAAATTACGCCAGTGTTTATAAGAAACGAAAATATTAAATTTTGTTAAACAATTTATTTTTATTTTCTGACCGATTTCCAACAAGAAATGTTCAATAACTTTTCTTCGTAAAGTTGATATTTTCAATGTTGTTATATTTTATTTGAAGTGAATGTAGTCTCGAAGCTATTGCAATTTGCAACTATAAATTTGTCAGATTGCATGCGGATGTTATCAAAAACCATACAAAAACTGAAAATTTATTGACAATTTGGATATGAACAGATGAAAATTGCTGCTAATGAGATTGCAGAGGTCTTGAATTCAGCACAAAATTTCCGACCGAAACTGAAGTTAGAACTAGAAGAAAGAAGCGTCAATTTGATTACGAAGCTGTCGATGAACCCTTAACAGAGGAAAATGAATTTAAAATAACCTTTTTTAATTATGTTCTAGACATTACCCTTAATTCTCTGAATGAATGATTGTCGCTTCTGGAAACCCATAGTAACAAATTTCAGATTTTATATGACTCAAAACTAAAAAATATAGATGATCAAATGTTAGAAAACTATATACGAAACCTCCAGTCAATACTTTCTGTCGAAAATGATTCAGATTTAAATGCAACTGATCTTCATGATGTATCCCGAATGCACCCATCATGTAGGAAATCTTTTGATGTTTTAAATTATTTATGCGAAAATGACTTATAAATACTTATTTGTATCCGAATACAATTATAGCGCGCAAGTATTTTATTACCACTCCCTCTGTCTCTGTAGCCAGCGGAAAACGAGGCTTTTCTAAATTAAAGTTAATAGAAAAACTGCTGCCTAAGGAATCACTACTTCCACATCCAGATTATCCATCCAACTCTCTTTAAAGGAAAACACCTTGATTATATTTGCACTCTTCTTCTTCTTCTTTTGTCTCATAACCCTTGGTGGGTTTTGGCTTGCTCCATAGATTAAATAAACGATTAAATAAACGAGAGATAGAACATAGTTCATGGCGAACGCTACCAACTCCCCACTGCTGTCACCCACCAATCACAGGCAGTGTGTCGTGAAGTGACAGTCGATCGATGGCATCCATATATGGTATTTCGATTTTCGTTGTGAAAGTGAGGTTTTCTTTGACTATTTTTGTGACTATATACAGTGAAAAAATGCCCAGGTGCGTTGTAAAAAATTGTGTTTACCACAAAAGTGCGAACTGGCTAAGGGATAAATCATCTATTCATATATTTCGGTAAGTTACTTAATAAACATGTTTGTTTTGGACGCCATATTCGATTGTTTAAGAAGACACAGAGCCGTATTTCCGATTTAAATGTGATTTGCAAAGACAATTATTAATTAGTGCAATAATGTCGATTAATATATTTAATTTATTTTACATAATAGGTACTTTAAGATTGTATTATTTTTAGTGTTCCAAAGGATACTAAGAGAAGAGAGGCTTGGAGAGTATCTTTAAATTTGGAAAAAGAAGATATTTTTGTGAATTCCAATGTATGCCACTTACATTTTACCTTATGATTTAGTCTTATGATTTTGAGAAGTCACCTTTTTCACTCCATTTAAAGCGATATGCTATATACAGTGTGTCCAACTAAGTCGGCACCATATGGGAAACTTTTTTATTATTGCTTTTATGAAAAAAAGTTTCGCATGGCCTAAAACCTAAAATGAAATAATCAGATCTCAATTTTTTGCAGTCGTATACCAGTATTACAATATCGACAATTGTTATTAAGAAAAGTTGATCCTAATTGAAAACCACAGTCGGATATCCAATAGCAAAATACAAATTATTTCATTTCCAATAATGTTATGAATGTTACTTATTAGTTAATTTGTTATCTTCTGTTTAATTTTTCATTTGTAAAATAAATTATTATGATATTCATGCATTAATTATTCAAATGCAATAGCAAATTGTTACATAACTTACCAATGAACTGAAAGGTTTTTCCATACAATAAATGTTTTATTATTGGCAAAATTAAATTATGTATAATTTATATCAAAAAATTATTAAAGATTGTTTTTTCATGGTAGATGGATAATATTCGATATCTGACCGTAGTTTTCAATTAGGATCAACTTTTCTTAATAACGATTGTAATAAATAAAAGTACTTTACCCTTGAGCAAAATTTACATTTTTCGACAAACCTCGTATACGACTGCAAAAAATTGATGTCTGATTATTTCATTTTTGGTTTTAGGCCAAGCAAAACTTTTCATCAAGAACAACTTTTTTCATAAAACCAATAATAAAAAAAAATCCCATATAGTGTCGACTTAGTTGGACACACTGTATATATATGATGCACATTTAAATAAATTATTGTTAGAAAATTTGTTTTTTTCATTATTTTGATATATAGGTTCATAGAGTACCATTTACTATTTAAAATATACAATGCATAGGTTACTTAATATAAATATTGTGAATTTTTTTTAAATAAAGCCACTTTATTTTTAATACTTATTTTTTTATTTGAATTTAACTTCAGAAACCAAGATAAAAATGTAAATGGTTTTAATGAAAATTTAAAAAAGTCTGGATGTTCTTTATGCGTTACTTAAAGAAATATACCCAAAAAAACCTGATATTTGAGACAGAAAAGATTACATCTAGTTAAATAAAAATAAATAAATATAAACCTATAACTTTCTTAGTTCTATTATTATTTAGTTCTTGCAACGAAATTAGGAGTCAAAATGTTTTGTTTCCGTGTTGTACGTCTCCTATAATATAATTATATTAATATATTATGATGTATACATAAACCCGTTTTATGGCATTGTAACGACAAAAAATACCGAGAAAAATACAATATGACTGTAATAATAATGCTGAAAACTTATAAAACAAAACTGTTACTGATGGTAACCTCTAAATTGTATCAGTTTATTTCTAACAAATTATCAACAAATGTATTCATAGTTTGTGTACCTGGACATAAAGCTGAGATAAAAAATCTTCATATTTGAAAAAAGGTGTCATAAAGCCTTAGTGCGCCCCTGTGCTTTACCCCACCTATCTCACCCAAACGTGGAAAAATGGCAGCCTTCGCGCATTGCAAATTCTGCTGTTTGTTACCTCTAGTCTATTAAAACCTCTTTGGCTTGCTCAACTATGTTCCTCCATTTGTCTCTGTCTACCGCTATTCTCCTCGAGTGTCTTGCTTAGATTTTTTAGGTCTTCTTCAACATCGTCTATCGATCTCATCTTGGGCCGTCCTTTTGGTCTTGTATTTTGGGGCTTCCATTTAAGGATTCTCTTCACTATTCTTTCATCCACCATGCCCTTATTCTTTGACTTTTTACATATCTTACTATGTTCTCTCCTTTTATAAGTGCATCAATTTCGTGATTCATTCTTATTCTCCACATACCTTTTTCTTGTACGGGGCCGTATATTCCTCTAAGGACCTTTCTTTCAAATACTCTTGATTTTCATCATTGTTTGTTAATGTCCATGTTTCACATCCATAGGTTACCACAGATCTTATAAGGATTTTATATATTGTGGTCTTTGAGTTTCTGTTTAGTATATTGCTTCTTATTAATTTTAAGTAGGCGTAACAGCATTTATTTCCTTTCAGAATTGTACTTATTTCATCTTGAACGTTACCATTATTGGTAATTTTGGCCCCTAAGAAATTAAACGTTTTGACTCTTTCAATTTGGCTGCCGTTTATATTAATATTTGGTGGTTGTATTGGCGGTTTCCTGCAGCAATACATATATTTGGTTTTGGCTTAGTTCACTTGTAGGCCTCCTGTATTTACCTGTGGGTCAAGATCTATGGTGGTTCGATTCAGGGAGGAAAAGTCGCGTGCAATTATTGTAATATCGTCTGCGTATCCAAGTATTTGTGTGGCTTTCTTTACAATGCGTCCAGTTCTATTTATGTTTCTGATAGCTGCTTCTAGCAATAGATTGAAGAGCACTTCCGAGAGAGCATCTCCTTGCCTTACACCTGTTTTTACTTTAAATTCTTCGCTGAGCTTCTGCTGTAATCTATTAGTTGCTGTCGATTCTGCTATGGTAACTTCTACCATTTTTATTAAATTTTGGGGCATTCCTAGAAGGGTTAAACTTTGTAGCATTTTTTTCCTGTGCATCTTATCGAATGCCTGCTTGAAATCTATAAACAGATAATGCATGTCTATATTGTATTCGTAGCATTTCTCCTGCATTTGTCTTAGTGTACACAGGTGGTCTACTGTTGACCTATTTTTCCTGAAACCACATTGGTATTCGACTAGTATTTCCTCTGAATAGGGTGTCATTCGATTATGAATCACCCCTGATAATATTTTATAAGGAACACTAAGTAGCGTGACACTTGCACTCTAGTATAACTAGGATATAACTAGTCAAAGAATTTTAATAATATTTGAGGTGGATTTTCTTACTTTTTATTGGGTATTTTGCCACTGAAAAATGACAGTTGTCATGGTTGACGGCCAAAAAAGTTTTGAGAACGGAAGTAGATTCTCTTCCGAAACGTTAACTACCCATAGCTTTGATTTTGAGTTTTTAGTTTATAACATTGTTCTAGTTTATATATTTTTAGGTGTGAGACTTTTTGAAACAGTTAAGTACTCAAGAACCAACCTCTGTCTGATCCGTTTGGCGCAGAGGTTTTTTCATTAAAATTTTTAAATATTTTTCAGTGGCAAAATACCTAATAAAAAGTAAGAAAATCTGAATATGCCACAAATAAACAATTACAGACAATATTTGAGGTGGATGTAATAAAAAAAATGAGGCGTTGGTCTCTAGCATATACTCCAAAAATGAAGTTTCTGAATTCTTAAAAGCTTGCTCTACTTATTTTCCCCAATTGACTATCACCCCCACTCCATTATTAATCGGCTGATAAAATTAAATTAACATATTCACTTGAAATTTGGTACACGTGTGTATTATAACGACATCTGGAACTAGATTATATTTAATATATATAACTAGAGGTAAATAGGGGAAAATAAGTAAAGCAAGCTGGGGTAAGACTACAGGAACTTGAGATTTGGTGTATATGCCAGAGACCAAAGCCTCAGATTTCTTTGTAATATTTTTCAACCCCCAAACACTCCATTTTTAAAGGAGATAATAAAAATGAGATATTCACTTGAAATTTGATACACGTGTGTAATGATTTGGAAAGATAAGTAGAGCAAGCCAAAAAGAGTCCAGTAATTTCATTTTTGGAGCGTATGCTACAAACCAACGCCTCAATTTTTTTGTGACATCCGCGTCAAATATTTTTAAAGTTCTATGACCAATTTCTTACACATACTAAAGTGCAAATAGATATAGTCAAGATGTTTTCCTTTAATTAGACTTGGATGAAAAATCTGGATGTGGAAATAGTGATTCCTTAGGCAGCGACATTTTAAATTGTTATTTTCGAAAATAAAAGTACCTGGACATTTTGTAATGTAGTTTTTTAAATCACAAATTAAGGTTACTTTTTTTTACTTTTCACATAGAGGGCGGCATTTCGAAGACTGGCATCATACTGAAAAAATCTACCGCACGGCCCTGCATCTACGTATTCTTACTGCAGCAGCTTCTATCCACCTAAAGAATTACTTTTAAATCGATCGTTACCAACATCGTTTTAAAATACACCTCTCAAATCAAATAAAAGTCAAAGCTTAGATAGTGACATGCCTTCCGGACGTCCGACATGATGTGTTTCGGTTACATCACTTCATTATATGTCGGAAGAGGGCGATTTAAAAATCATTATCAAGTTATCTTTTTGCGAACACGAGCCCTCCAAAATTGCAAGGTTTATTTTTAGATCGCTTTAGAACCGAGGGATCCGAGAAATAGACCGAAGGCGATATTCCTGGGAAGGTAGTAAAGAAAACAGTTATCAGTGAGGGCCGTATGCAACTTCGGTGAATGTTATTATTAAAATATTTTATAATGGATTTCTGCTACCTTCGCTATTAGCCCAGTTCCCAGGGAAAAACCGCAGTCTAAGGAATCACTATATTTCCACTCTAGTATGTGGAAATAATTGGTCATAGAATTTTAATAATATATTTGAGGCAGATCTAAAAAAATGTAGGTGTTGGCTTCTCGCATATACGCCAAAAGTGAAGTTCTGGACTTTTATTAGCTTGCTTTGCATATTTTCCCCTATTTAACCCCCCTCCCCCTTCAACGGAATCATCTCAATCAGATGTCAATACAGTACATACAATTTTATTTTATCAACCCCTTTAATAATGAAATGGAGGCGGTGTGGGATTAAAAAATATAATAAAGAAATCTGACGCTTTGGCTTCTAGTACATACACCAAATTCCAAGTTTCTGTACTCTTACCAGCTTCCCTAGTAGCACCAATATTGCACCAATATATATAATCCATATAGGACCAATATACAAACATTGGACCAATATACAAATATTGGACCAATATACAAATATTGGTCCTATATAGGACCAATATATTGGTCCTATATAGGACCAATATTCATATATTGGTCCTATATGGATTACATATTGGGCCAATATGTTGTGCTACTAGGGTTGCTTTAGTTATTTTTTCCTACTTACCGCAAACCCATTTCAAAATATAATCTAGCTCCAAATGTCGTTAAAATACATGCGTGTACTTTTCAAGTGAATGTCACATTTTTATTTTATCAGCCTGTTTAATAATGGAATGGGGAGGGTAGAGGGGGTTGAAAAATGTTATAAAAAAATCTGAGACTTTGGCTTCTAGTATACCGGGTGAGTCACGAATTGCGCTCGCCCGGATATTTCCTAAAATATTTGGAATAGAAAGTTGAAATTTGGAGGCCTTATTACACGACTAAAATGCCATATTTTCACATCCGGTTTGACCGGAAATGCCCACAACTTTCGATTTTTAAATGGAACACCCTATATATTTTTACATTTTTGGAATCTAGAGGAAATTTTGAATACAATACATCCATTTTGGTCACTTTTTGATAAACATTAAAAATTTTATTAAAAAATCTATTTCTGAATCCAGAGTGCTGTGGTGCCCAAAATATATTTAATTTGTGTGCTACGTTACTATAAAAATAAAAAGAGCAATATGATTGCATTACTTAATTCTCTAGAGGCGTTCAAAATTTTTAAATGTGATTTTTACCCACTAATTCGGTTTTTTTAAATGGGAATTTAATCGTTCACCAACATTTTTAAATACCTCCTTTTCATACGAATCTAATGATACCAAAATTTTGAAAATCCGCTCAGAAATATTTGAGATTTCAGCCAAAATACAAGCAACCAAGCTTTTAGAAACTTGCGGCTAATAGATAATAGATTAGTGGGCTTTGGAAACTAAAATGGCACATTTCTGTGTAAATCTGGTAACCTAATAACATTGGAAAAATCATAGTAGCCATTGAATGTAATAAAACAATATCTGCTGTCAGACAGATACAAAATAAAGCGTTGCGGAAATCTCTTTGAGTAAAAATTAAAGAAAATTAATAATTTTAGTAGAAATGAAAAGGTCGATATGTTACTGATATATGGAGAGCGTCTCAAAAATTCAACTGCAGCTGCAGAACTGTATCAGCAACGATATCCCAACAGACATCATCCAAACAGACACTTGTTTGCCAGAGTGGAAGAAGAATTAAGAAACGAACTCAATCAACAAGATGACCATCAAACATTTATTGTATGTGAGGACAAAGAAATTGATGTATTAGGATTTGTGATGGTACACCCAACAACATCAACAAGGGAATTGTCAATGGAATGCGACATTAGTCAGTCATCGGTTTGCAGAATTTTAAAGAAACATAAGTTTCGGTCTTATAAATACCAAATACACCAACATCTTTATGGAGATGATAACGACAGGAAGCTAGTATATTGCAACTGGTTCTTAAATGCAGTACAACAAAACCCAGGTTTTCCTTTTCATATTTTATATTCAGATGAAAGTAGATTTACGAACCAAGGCATGTTTAACAGAAATAACACTGGGTACTGGGCTTAAGAAAATCCGAGGTTGGTAGGGCGGGGGAATATTCAGGAAAGATTTGGGTTTAACTGTTGGCTTGGAGTACTTGGAGATCGAATAATTGGATCCATATTTTTTTATGGAACACTTATTGGCGAACGATATTTATTCTTTTTACAAAACCAGACAGCAGAATTTCTTGACTTACTTCCTCTTGCCTATTTGCAAAATCTGTTTTTCCAACAAGATGGTGCTCCCCCACATAATTCCAGAAGAGTGATGGAATATTTAAACAACTTGCATGGTGAACGCCTTATCGCAAATCAAGGTCATATCAGGTGGCCTCCTAGGTCACCTGACTTAACACCCCTCGACTATTATGTATGGGGCATTCTCAAAAATAAAGTTTATAAAACTTCTTCAAATACCCGTGAAGAGCTGCAAAATAAAGTTGTACGGGTTCTTAATGAAATAACGCCGGCTGAATTGCGTAGAGCCATTCAAGCAACTGTACGCAGAGCCGAATTGTATATAGAAAAAAATGGTGGACATTTTGAACAATATCTATAAATGTCAATTTATGGTTTAATTATATTAATTATTTTAAATATACCTACTATTCCCTTGTTTAAGTTTAATTGTTCAAACGGAATTGATTTTTATTTATTTATAGGCCCGATATTTATGTTCATTTAAATAAAACTCTGAAAACCGAACTGATGTCGCATTCTATTGCAAATGTCCTTGTGGATGTAATTGTGTTTACCTCCACATACCTATGCTAAACTTAATTGTAACGTTCTTTGCGCTCACAATTATTAAATGTTTGATAGCTCAAGATTGCCTATAACTACACGAGTCTGTCTGACAGCTGATATTGTTTTATTACATTCAATGGCTACTATGATTTTTCCAATGTTATTAGGTTACCAGATTTACACAGAAATGTGCCATTTCAGTTTCCAAAGCCCACTAATCTATTATCTATTAGCCGCATGTTTCTAAAAGCTTGGTTGCATTGTATTTTGGCTGAAATCTCAAATATTTCTGAGCGGATTTTCAAAATTTTGGTATCATTAGATTCGTATGAAAATGAGGTATTTAAAAATGTTGGTGAACGATTAAATTCCCATTTAAAAAAACCGAGTTAGTGGGCAAAAACGCCTCTAGAGAATTAAGCAATGCAATCATATTGCTCTTTTTATTTTTATAGTAACGTAGCACACAAACTAAAATATATTTTGGGCACCACAGCACTCTGGATTCAGAAATAGATTTTTCAATAAAATTTTTAATGTTTATCAAAAAGTGACCAAAATGGATGTATTGTATTCAAAATTTCCTCTAGATTATGACAATGTAAAAATATATGGGGTGTTCCATTTAAAAATCGAAAGTTGTGGGCATTTCCGGTCAAACCGGATGTGCACCAAACTTGATTTTTTATTGAAAATATGGCATTTTAGTCGCGTAATAAGGCCTCCAAATTTCAATTTTCTATTCCAAATATTTTAGGAAATATCGGGGCGAGCGCAATTCGTGACTCACCCGGTATACACTAAATCCCAAGTTTGTGTACTCTTACCAACTTGCTATACTTATTTTTCAATATTTAACTCATAACCATTCAACGGATTCATCTCAAAAAAATATTATAGTTCCAGATGTCGTTATTATACCAAATTTCAAGTGAATATATTTTATCAACCCTTTTAATAATGGAGTGAGGGTTGATAAATAGTATAAAAGAATTTGAGGCCTTCGCTTCTAGTATATACACTAAATCCCTTTCTGTACTTTTATCAGCTTGCTTTACTTATTTTCCCTTATTTACCCCTATTTAACTCCCAACCCTTCACCACAATTAGCGCAGAATATAATACAGTTCCATATATCGTCATGGTACACATGTGTACCAAATTTCAAGTTAATATCTTAAACCGTTCCTGAGAAAAATTGAGCACAAAGAAGTTACAGACCGACAGGCAAACAGAATTTTTTTCCGCTCAAATTTAAAATCTCGACGGTTTATAACATGTTAAGGCTATTTCATAAAAAAAAAAATGTTTGAAATTTTGTTTACGATTGCCCTACTTACATTCCACTACGTGGATGTGGAAGTAAACATAGTGGCAAGAGCTGGAGAAAAATATTCCTTATGAGAGTTTTTGTTTTTTTTTTTGTAGGTTTGACTAGTATTTAAAAAAGTTATTAAGTTCACCATCTGCGAAGCATAAGAAAGAATGGCGTTACTCTTAAAAATCAAAGTTCTATAAAAAAAATGTAGCCAATAAATTTTGTATATACAACGGTTTTCTCGTAAAATAAGAATCAAACTTACTTTTTCCTTGCGTTTCGGCACAAAACTTTAATAACTTTTGAGGATCGTAATGAGGAAAAACATATAGTAAAGAGCAAAAATGCAGCTATCATTATTTCTTCTTCTTCTTCTTCTTACGGCTTTATAGCCCTATGTGGCTTTATAACGCCTTTTTCCAGACTTTAATAACTTCTGAGGAAATAGTCGGATCGTAATGAAGAAAAAATATAGTAAAGAGCTAAAGTTAATCTATCAATATAATATATCTTCTTCTTCTTATGGCTTTATATCCCTATGTGGGTCTTCGTCTGGTCAACAATTATTTTCCATCCTGCCCTTGCAGAGATGATCCTCTCATTCCCAATGTCCTAATATCCTGCTCCACATCTTCAATCCATCTTTCACGTGGCCTTCATCTACGTTTCTTCTCCGCTGGCTTCCATTGCATTACTGTTTTTGTTGCTCTATCTTCATTCATTCTTTGCACATGTCCAAGCCACTCTAATCTCCTGCTTTTTATGAACCTAACAATATTGCGTCTTTTGATCAGGTGGTCTAGTTCATGGCTTATTCTTCTCCAGGAGCCGTCTACCTCCTAGATGGGGCCATATATTCTTCATAGAGTTTCTCTTTCAAAGACTCTCAACTGGTTCACATCAGCGCTGAATAATGTCCACGCTTCACACCCATATGTAACTACGGTTCGTATCAAGGATTTGTATATTTTAAGTTTCAAGCTTCTGTTTAAAATTTTTGATATCATTAATTTTATATTACCAAAATAGCACCTATTTCCACTCAGTATACGTGCCTTTATCGCATCATCATTATATAATAAAATATATTTTAACCATAATATGAAACAACTCTTGATACTCTGTACTTATACAGACAGAATCCTCTTAAATTCAACTGTCAGCGGGCATAAGTTTAGACCAATACTTTCAATGTCTGGAAACTTTACTAATTTTTTATGCAGTAAAATGTACTCCCAGTACGTTCGTTCGTGAGCTTTCGCATCATTTTCTTTCATATAACTCCCTTGTCGACCCAAAACCTGCTATCTCGACTTGACATGAGACACATGAATCTTTTTATTCTAATGTCTGCAGGAGGTCTACTCAGTTTTATTAAAAATATCGTGGTTTTCCATCGTGTACACTTTCAAGATGTCAGTGTAATGTTACACAATTTGAGAAATTACATGTCACCTGTAGTTCATAGATAATGGCCAACTTTATTACGATATGACAAAGTTTACTCTAGTTTTAGGGTTGTTATATTCCAAAGCGAAGGGTCTGTTAGAAAAATATTTAATAATTTTGGAAGCAACTTTTTTCTTGAGTGAATCAAAATATTTATTTATTAATTCATTGATTTATTATACCCATTTGATTAAACCAAATAGGTATATTATAACCGAACTATCAGGAAAAACCTATACACAATCGGTTGAATTCAAATATTAAATAAAAAATATCTGTATGTCTGCATGTGTGTGAGGGTATGTATACCCTTTCTCGCAAACACGATAACTTCTGCTGAACTTAAAATTCTTATTTTTTTAGCACGTATATAAAATAGCGTGGCAGAACACTTAATATTGAAACGTACCCGTCGTCAGAGCCGCGTTTAGGCCAGGCGCATTAGGCGCACGCCTAGGGCCCCACTTTTTCAGGGGCCCGCAATCCCCACTTCTCGGTTTATTGAGGTAAAAAAACGATGCAAAAATTTGATTTCTTTTTTATGTCGTTATATATTTTCCCTCGCCGATAGCAATAATAATTACAATTATCATGAAATATATTTCTTCTTCCATATCAGATATCAATTTGAAACAAAAATAACAAAATAATAATGTATGTATGTAAGTAACATGGCATAATACATAATACGTTGACTTTCATATGGTTCTTAATGCGGCTACGGCTGCGGCTCTGCGTTTGTCGTTTATTTACATTTTATATCATCTGAATTTGAAATCACTTTATAACTTTTCCTTTCGATTCTCACTTTTTTGGGCATAAAGGCCCAAAGCCATACAACTAACTACAATTTAGTAAATAAAAATTAATAAACAAAATACTAAGCTAACCAATAAGAACTATTATATGTATGTCAGCCGCAAAACAAGGGATGAATACGGGTCACAAACTTCTCTCCCAGGGGTCTATCAAGACATATTTCTGACGCACAACACAAGACCACGGTTAGGAAGGTGTATATGACATGAGGTTGTATAACATAAGGAAAAAAGCTAACCTACTGATCTATAACTTAATTTTCGTCTCTTCTTCTTCCAAAAACCCAACAGATAATCAGAAATATTTTTCTTATTTAAGGATTACAGATGAAGTATATGTTTTTTATTATATTATTATATAGCTTATCAGACGCTTCTGTGTGCTTTTTATATTTAAAACATATATGATCCTCCTGTAATGTTACAATATTCACAAATATTAGAGTTATAAACTCTTAGATTAAAAAAATGTGTGCAGGGATGCATGACCTAATTTCAAACGTATAATCGTTGTTACATATTTTCTTGAACACTTTATTTTTTATGCCAAAGGTCATGAGGCAGTTCTGAGAGAATTAACGAATATCTACTTGGTTTAATAAAGGTTGATTCTATCCAGATATAATCCCAATGGTTTCTTAATTTAGATCTAAGTATATTCGTTGCATCTGGTAAATATAATTTATAATTGGAAGTAATTCCTACATCTATGATGTTCTTGGCTAGATAGTCAACATGTTCGTTGTACTTTAGTTCTATGTGTGCCTTCACCCATATAAAACCAATTTTTTTCATATTTCAACATAGAAGTCTATAGAAATTTATTGTTTGTGTTTATCGTGTTTTTAAATAATCCGATCTTCTCTTTCATATGAAAATTAATTTTTGTATTCACTATTCACTATATTACTCTGAAGAAAATATATTCGTAATATTAATCAATCGGTTCATCGACTGAAAAGTGATGAAAGTGATGAATCTGTTTATTAATATAATGTATATTTACATAGTATTAGTAGATGTGTATATTATATTAATGAACATACAAGTATACATTATATCAATGAACAAATTCATACATTCTCAATGAACCTTCATTCATTGATATTACGAACATTTTTTTTCAGTGTATTAAAAAAAGGTGCAATTAACAGACATGTCTGGCAATTCTTCAGACGTTACTATTTAACTTTCTGTAGGCGGCACGTATCCGATGACGAATCAGCTTTTCGCTATATTTCATATCAGTGAAAATAAATCTAGTGATAATATCGGTACTACTGAAATGGACTTTACTACAGTCACCGCCGATTTTTATCCTGTTGTCAAAAAATACCTCTGGCATAAATGGAATCAATATTGGCAAGCATATGGTGTACAAACTAATACCTATTATTACAGTATTCACCCAAATATTCCTACGTCACAATGGTATCATAATTGTCACCTTAGTAGAAAAACCATATCTACCATAAGTAGAATTAAACTTAATCATGGTAAATTTCCCGCTCACCTGTATAAAATTGGAGTATGTGAAGATCCACACTGCCCCTGTGGCGCAATCGGTGATATTAATCATATTATATTTAATTGTCCATTAACAGAACCTAAAGCAAAACATTTTCTTAAATTCCTGCATGATAATGATTTTATTTCACCCATATGGTTACCATATGTCTAAGTCTAAAAAATCCTGCTTTAATGAAAAAACTTGTCTCTTTCTTTTTTGACACCAACATTGATATTTAGGTATCTTACCCAAAACCCTTGTTTCATTCCCTTTGTTTATTAAGTCCTTCCAACCGTGGCCCACCTGTGCTTGTCTTATTAAATGCCCTGAAAGGCCCCTGGGCGAGAAGTGACTCGTCCTTGTTTGAATTCCTTACAAACCTTCCTTATAAATGAGTAGGGCAAGAGTTTTTTATTGCTGTTATTTTTTTTTGTCTTATTTTATTTATGATTTTTTTTTTAACTTATAAAATTTGCTAGAGCTGTTATTTTAAGTAATTTTCTATTTTTAATAAATTTATAATACATATTTAGGTTTCGGTAACGGGTACCTATTTCTACATTTACGGTGTAATATTTTGTATCCTCTAATCCGGTTTATTTTTGTCTCATAGTAGGTAGTTATATGTTCGTGGCCAAAACACTTTGCTTGTAAGGCCAATAATCGGAAGAAAAAAAAAAAAAGATAATGCTGATGCGAAAATTCAAGAACCTGAAAAAAGCAATCTAGAAAAGAACTGAAGAGAACATTGACTTTGAAAAAATTCGGAAGAAAACTATGACGACGAAAAAGAAGCTGAAATTCAGCGCCACATCAATGATCAATGATCAATGCACTAATATCAATCTATAGAGACACAGATTTCGAGCTACGTCCAGATGAGTTCAATCAATTTTCGATCAAAGGGCTTAATAGCCTACTGAAATATATAAATTTATTCTCGGTGGGTTCAGGTTAGTAATGCCTCAGATGAATTCACTTTTTCGGCCTACCTACGAGATACTTCGGGGCAGCAACGACTTCAAAATTTATCTATTCTGTATATTGAATCAGAGGAAAAACGAAACTGTGCTTTCAACGTTCAAATTGACAAGTTAGTCAACATAAAAAGCCGGAAAAAATAATATGATAATTTGCATTTGTAACCATTGCCAAAAAATAGTTTAAAAATATACTTGCCTTTAAATCTTTAGATCTGATATTTTTTTAATTTGAGTTTTTCACTGTGGGGCTCTCAAATCTCACAGCGCCTAGAGGCTCAATTTATCGAAACGCGCCCCTGTCCGTCTCCTGAAGTATTTAAACTATCACGTTTTATGCAAACTATTATAAGATTTTTTTTTATTTTGGACAAGTCTGCGAGCTTGAGATCGTGCTGCTATAAATCTGCATAACAATTTTTATGAATTACGTTATTGCCCTGTAGCATTTGAAAAATCTACATTAATAATTTCAGTTTGAATACAGTAAATTAACCCATTAGTTCATTTGTTTGAGGGGAGAGGTAGGCAACCACACGTACTTCAAAGGGGCATAGCAGGTCGCATATCTGAAATTCTCAACAAGGAAAGAAAGCGTGTTTTCTTTTATGTATTATTTTTGAGTCAGAGGTGTTACTCACATGTTCTTGTTGTTGGGATATTACACAATGGTGTAATTCAGTCTTTAAATTACAAGCCCTTTTGTTGGCGCATTTTTATTGGTTAGAGAAGGTGTTCTCTAGATGTTCAAGTTGGCAACGCGGAGAACTGTCAAGCAGATTTCCGTCGGTGATTCGTCTTTGAGACAGCCACGAGTGAACAGCGCCGATTTTGTGTGGAATTTTTGGGTTTTACATCGTTTACACTGAAAAGGGATTTGATTGATGTAACCAATGATCCTCACCGCCTTGCTGTGAAGATTTTGCGAATTTCCAAGAAGGAGTTCTGTTGATTGCCACAAATCTGATCGCCACGTGTTTCGCGAGGTTATGCAATACTCTCTATAGGAGGTGAGCTTTTACTTTACTTAGTTTGGTGTTTTATTTAGTTCTTATTTATTGTAATTATTACAGAGTGTTTGGTATAAGCACATGTTTGGAGGGACTGGCCCTTTGAAAATAAGTTATGTTTTGGAGAGGCTTGTACTTGGTATAGGCATATGTTTGGTGGTGTCATTGGTTATGTAAGGGAGCCCAGTAGTTAGAGGAGTAATAGGAGGAAGTCTATTACTCAGATGTTTGGTTTTATGTGGGTCCTGCTGACGTTTAGAGAAGTTTTGGTTGGAGAGTTGTTCGCAGCAGTCTCCAAGAGATTTAGGCAGAGATTTGGGTGTGACGCAGAGTCGTAGTCGTAAGCAACGTCGAGAACATCTTAGGAAGTGGTAACAGGTCACGCTGCAGTCGTCGCAGAAAACGCCAAGGCCCTAACCAGGTTTTATTGTTTCATTTTAGTTATACAATTTTAAAGAAATTATTAGTTTCATTCAGTGATTTTTTGTCGAAATATTAAAGTAAATTACACAACGATTTTGCAACTACATATCTAGCATGATGAAATATCTTAAGATTTTTTTTGTAAGTAACGCATGGTACCACGTGATACTAATTTACCTCCTACTATGTCACATATGAAGTATTTTTAATAGAACATTATTGGTATCATTTAAGCCGTAGTTGCATTTCTATAAAAAAAGGTCAAATCACTGAAACAATTTTAGATGGGGTCATGTACATATTTTGAATTTCTTTTGCATATGTAGATTATGTTTAGGGGACAATTGGGAAACTATTTGTTTTTTATTGTTGTATATCTCACGTGTGTGTAATAAATGTCTAATGTCTACATGATCTTATTATTTGCACTGGTACTCCTGATATTTGCTTAAATTTTGAGATTTTATAGAGTAAAGTGAGAGTTTTGATATCATAGAAATATTTTGAGAATTCCATCGCATGGTTGCTAGTAACTTAATTTTGTTCCGTGCTGGCAAAATTATTTAAATCATATTACGTAACATACAGCCGGTGGCGCCATTTTGAGTGTCCACACACAATCCTAACCCATGGCCCTATGCTCTCCAACAAAAATCGGCTCCCGTTCGCATCGGAATAACATGTTTTAATATTTAGGCATAAAATATGTTACAGCCCATACGGTTACTGCAATATGGCAGATACAGCTTCAGCAGAAAAATATGATATCCAAATGAAACTATAATTTAGAAAATATTCTGTTGAGTACACCCCTGTTTTTAACTGACAAATAATTCGCTGAATTTTAAACTCCATCAAAAAATGTGTGTGTGAAAACTGTGGGCTTTCCGTCTTTTGTTCTTAACGCTCCATAATTCATTCGCTGACCCCTGCAAGCAGACCATCTGGCACTCCATCGCGAGGTGGAGGTCTCGAACTCACCTCGTCCTTCCTGCACTTTTAAGCGGTGATTAGTGACCTAGCGTAACCGTGGCCTGTGGATCCAGCACCAGGAGTCGATGAATCGATAAGAATGTGACAGCGAGTGTAACTACTACATCACCATGGCAACGAACGGTGTGTTGAGGTCACCAAACACGTGGTCGCGCAAAACATGTTTTGAGTTATTGCAGAACAGGTCTATATGCATGCACTTATGCGGTTCGTGTACTTCTTTTGCGTTCTGCATTACTTGCGTTCTCGAAACGGTTGGATGGAGCGGGGTATGTCACAGATGATGGATGGTGCATCTCGGGAACGCTTTGCCATTGAAGTCATTAGTTAAATTGATGGTTTTAATATTGAATACTGCCAACTAATGGGTTCGCTATAAAACTGAGATTATAATTTAATGAAAAGTAATCGCTAACAGTAGTTATAATGAAAATATATTACTCACCGTACAATGATCGTTCGTCTAAGTTTTAATAAAGTTTACATGATTTACTATTAAATTTTTTAACGCCTTATTTATACAAAAACTTGAGATCTGTGGTATAAGAGGTGAACAACTAAATTGGTTGAAAAGCTATCTGTGTGGCAGAGCACACTTTGTTCGAATTAATAACTGCAAGTCTGACGTCCTTGAAACTTCAATAGAAGTACTACAAGGATCAGTTTTAGGTCCCTTACAATATATTATTTATCTAAAGGATTTTATTGTGGACGACTCTATTTTATTCGCTGATGATTCATCTCTTTTAATATCAGAATGTAATATAAAATATACGGTACACAAATTTAATGTAAGGCTCTCACAAGCTCAAGAATGGTTTAGAGAAAATAGGCTCATTCTAAATAATAAAAGATCTATATTTTTACGGTTTAGCAACTTAAAGAAAAATTATGAGGAAAGTCTTTTAATAAAGGCTAATAGTGTACTATTTGTAGTAGTATTAGTAGTACTTTTAGGCAAAAACAAAATGTTAAATTCCAGGGATTACATATATCAAACAACTGTTCGTGGTCTATACATATTGACAACTTTTGCAAGCGAATTGCTCCAGCTTGTTATTGTATTAATCCGTGACGGGTTGTTGTTAACAGGTCGGTCTAGATTATGTACTATCATGCGCAGTATCATTCCATAACCTCTTATGCCACAATTGCCCGGGGAGCTGCGAAAGATAGTAATAGATGTTTCAAATTTATTACAAAGAAAGCTGTGACATATGCATCATGACGAGATCTGGAACTAGATTACATTTCGCGCTAATTCCGGTTAAGGGTTGGGGGTTAAATAGGGAAAAATAAGTAAGGCAAGCTGGTAAAAGTACATAAACTTGGAATTAGGTGTACCAGAAACCAAGGTTTCATATTTTTTATTTTTCAATTGGTCCTATATTGTAATCAAGATGTATTCCTTTAAAGAGACTTGGATGGGAAATCTGGATGTGGAAGTAGTGATTTCTTAGACAGCGGTTTTTTATTCGTGTTCGTAATTTTAACCGTTATTTAATAGATGTATGTTTTATACATATTTGTATAGTTTTAATTTGATATTTACCTACCTAGTTTAACTTAGTTTATTTATGTATATACTGTTTAAATTTTTATGTACCTACTATTTGACAGATTCTATATCATGTATTTGGGATCGACATGATTAATAAATTATTATTATTATTAATATTATCATTATACTAAGCACCACTCAACTATGACAGGTACACGTAGACAACAATACAACAACCATTCTCTTGCGACATTGCCATCTGCCGCAGCAGAGACTAGAACTCAGGAGAGATACCTACGACTAGATAAAGATATGTTGTCACTTAACATCGGTCTAACCCACTGCTATCATCTCGGTAACACATTAAAAATGCCGCTAAACAAATACACATCCACACCTTGGCCAGGATTCGAGCCCGGAAATCCGTGGTCGCAAGCCTAATACAGTACTGTGCCACTGAGTCGCTTTCAAACTTGGTGAAGATATTCATTTAGGGATAAATTAAACATACTAATAGTCCTGAACCCAATCTGCTGCGACTGAGACGCCATCTTGGAAAAATGGTGCTCCGATGAAATTTATTGCGTATTGCTTTAAAGCAGTTTCCATGAAGACCAAAACAATTGAATCCAACATTCGCATTCCAACACTGGACGTACGTTTCGCCAATCCAGTCAGCATCATCGTATTAGAAGACGAAGTTCATAACATATTCGGCAAAAAATGCCACAAGGCTTCTAGAACTCGAAAAGTCTAACTTGACAGAGAAGCTAAAGTGCCTAGAAAATGTAGAGTTAACCTATCAAAACATAGAAAATAGTTCCCAGGAAAATCACCAGCTTTTTAAAAAATTTGGAAATCTTAGGCAATAACTATTTGTAGGGTAATTCACAAAAAAGGCTTTAGGTCGAGATGAAGAACAGCTTATGAGTCGATCTGCTTTTTAAATAATCTACAATCTACCGTAATTTTTTTGTGATATTTGATAGATACTTTTGTTTTTTATATAAATCCCTATTGTTTTATTTACTAAAACACAACTATTTTCTTTCTGTTTCCATTACATACATGTATTTTTCTGAAGATCGTGGAATAGTTTCATTTTCAAAGTATTTTGTTTTGTTTACGAGCAAACTCATGCCTATTCTTTAACATAGATTCCATTGCGTATATATTTTATATTTTGTTCACAGAAAATTTGCTTATTTTGTAACAGTTTTGTTTAATGGTTTAATGGGAAATTTGAGTCCTTTAAGTGGGAAAATCTGTATTTAATTTACAAATTTTAGAAGAAAATATTTAAAGAATTTTCCATATCTTATGAATTAAATACATTATTTATCCTATAATTCAAACATTTAAGCAATAAAAAAAATATTACGAACATAAAACAATTTTTACGAACTAATGAAATTAAAATAACTATTTTAATAGGTGTTCAAAATTATTGCCATTTTCATTAACACACATCGTAAGCCTATTAATTAGTTCAGATCTACAAACTTTTAATAATGTATGCCGATTAATGGTGGCAACACTAGCATAAATTTTATTATAAAGATCTGCCATGTCTTCTATTGGTTATTTGTACACTTCACTAGTTAAAAATCTCCATAAATAAAAGTCTAAGGGAGTAATGTCAGGAGATCAAGCGGACCATCTAAGTACTCCATTGGTACCAATCCATCTTCCTGGGTATGTTTGATTTAAATAATTAACAACCTTCTGATGATTATGTGGGCATGCTCCATCCTGATGAAACCACATATTATCCAACTGAGCGGGCAAATTCCTTAATAATACTTGTAAATCATTTTGCAAAAATTGTAAATATCTTTTACCTGTTAAATTCTCATGGTAATGGTATGGGCCAACAATCTAACCATTAACGATACCACACCAAACATTTACCCAAAACGATTCTGGGATCTAGTATGTCTCATCCACCTAGGATTCTCTTGAGACCAGTAGCGACAATTATGTGTTGTGATTACTCCATTGTTGTGGAATTGACTTTCATCACTCCACATAATTGTATCTAAAAGAATTGAAAATTGCGCCAAAAATCTGATTTCCGCTCATTGTCCCCTGGAATCAAATGATGAACTAAATGAACTTCATATGGAAAAAATTTGTTTGTTTTAAGAATTCTGTGGCAGGAGGAACGTGCAATATTTGTTTCTTCCGCCAACTTGCGTACTGACATGTTTGGGTTATTTTCTACTTGATGTAATACCAATGCAATATTTTCATCAGTTGCAGTTCTTTTTCTTCTTGTTGTTTTTGGTTTCTTAAAATCTCCATAATTTTTCAAATTAGAACATAAACTTACAAAAGTTTTCCGATCTGGTAAGGGTCTGTAAGAAAAACGTATGTCATATAAACTTACAGCTCTTGAAGCGTTTTTACGACATTCCCAATAAATTAAAATCATGTTTAATTTATCTTCAATTGTATGAGAAACCATATATAATAATAAATATTCACAAAGAAAACAATAATTAGGTACAATAATACAGTTCTATTGACACACCAATAAACAAAATGTGATTGAAATTGAGAATGTCAAAACTATTATTCCAAAGGTAACTTAAATTGTATTTAATTTATAAGGTATAAGGGTTATTATACTCACTAGATATCAAATATTTTTAATTATAATCTAACCTAATAACAAAGCAATTATATGAAAAATTCTTTAAATATTTTCTTCTAAAATTTGTAAATTGAATACAGATTGTCCCACTCAAAGGACTGAAATGTTGAAGAGATTACAATTATTCAATATTGGCAAAGACCAACATTTGGACTCAAATATCTGGAAAACGGTTAGTTTTATGGTATTTTTTTAGAACATAATCTGCTTAGAAATGCATTTTGTTTCACATAAACCCCATTTCAAAGTTTCTCCTATCGAAATATTTCTTTAGAGCACAGCGTCATCTATATACTGATATTTTAAAAAAAACTATCATATTCAAAAATGAAGCTCTCTTTATGCTCTACAAATTGGCTTTTACAGAATTAAAATATCTCGATTTGTTTACAATATTTCCGGCCTGGGAGTTTTTATTGGGACACCCTGTATATATTTGAATATTTAGATATGTATTATTTTTAACGTTGAAATATTTTAATTTTTAAATATTTTTTATAATAAAATTTAATTTTGGTAAAATTGTCTGTTACTTTTAATAATAACCGCTTGTATATCATAATGAATACTTACCTGGGGGAGGGGGCATTTGCCCAGTGCGTGCTCTTTTGCACTTTAGGAGACTATTCACTCATGCCGGATGACTTTTGATCCCAAAAGGGAAACTTTTTTACCAAAAAAGATGGTCTTTGGGCCCCAGGGGGTCAACCCAACGAGATGAATATTCATCCCAGGGGAATGTCCTTGCCCCAGGGGTTGATTCATTACCCAAGCTTTATCTAATTCACGTGAGTTTTCGTTAAAAAAAATGAAAAAATTGAATTTTGGGCCTGACGCACGGGATTTGGAAATTTATAAACTACCTTAAAAATTGCGTTATTTGGTCGCAATAATATGACGAAATAAAATTTTCCGCACCTCTTTATCATAACAAAAATATTCGACTTTAAAAAATTTAAAAATATTTTTAGGGGCTTTAGTGGGGCCCAACAGAGCCCCAAAAAAATGAGGCTATAGGTCTTTGGGATTACTACACGCATGAATTTTTTCAGAATTTTAAATTGATTCGACTTTTGTAAAGAAAAAAATAAAAATTGAAGTGGGCCCTCTCTTGAGCAGGAGGGAGGGGCAAAATGATGATGATATATGGACCCTGTTGATCCTATAAAAGGTTTATTCCAAAATCCGTGGTCAAGGGGCATTTCACCTATCTTATCACGAGGTATCCTTTATTGAGTAGGCAGATTTTTCTCCCAATAAGGACCAAAAAATAACACTTTGCAACATATCAGAAGATAGCCACCGCACTGAATATTTTCAAAAAACCATTACGAACGATTAGTATAACCTAACTGACTTGGAGTTTGTGCGGATTTAATTTAAGTCAGATGATTTTATTTTTACCCCAAAAGAACCACAAACTGTTCCTGTTCCCCCCGGGTGATTTCAGGAATTATTGTCATACAAGTTAGAGGCTGCATAGAACATATCCCAAAACAGGTTTGCCCTCATTTTTTTTCTCAGAAACTCACTACACGGTTTAATATTCCTGTACTAACATAACTTAAAACTCATGACTGCTTATAATTACTTAAACAAATAACCGTAAACAAACTTATAATCCCGCGTATATCTACACAAAGCTCAAGCATAAAAAAGAGTAGGGGTTATTAAATATATTCTAAATTTAATGAATCCATTATGTTTTTTATTATAATTCAGCCCATTTATCTAAAACGTTTTCGGTGTCGTTTGTTGAGTTGTACACCCACCAAATGAAATCTTTCAGTGAATCTTGAAAAGCTTTCAAAACCGCAAGCACTGCATACACGACAATGCATATTAATATTATTAATGACACAAAAATCTATGATATATAAGCGGTTATTTAACCAACTGCAACTGTAGTGTTGGTAAAGATATATAAAATTCTTCCTTGCATGAAATATGCATTTAAAAAAATAAATGTAAATACCATTTCGTCGCTTTTTAAACAAATTTTTGGAGGGGTGCATAAAATACTCAACTGGCTCGAATGTTAGAAACCAAGTCGAGATGCATTTAGTAAGTACGGGTGTGTTAACTAATTTTTTCTATGCTTATGGAAGTCTAACAAGTGATTTAGCTAGCACTAATTACGCGATTCTCCAGCTAGCAGTGAAGTAAATATCGAGAAAATTTAAACTTTTTACCATAGACAATGATAATCCTTTACAGGATATGTCAAAAATATGAGACACAAGAACATTGCTCGATGATTGAAGTCTACACCAATACATAAAGTTGTTTTAACAAATCCTATATACAATTATCTACAACCATATAAATTATTTTATAACGCAAAGTCCACATGGATTTGTCCCTAAATAATCTAACAACACATATCTTATAAATCTTTTAAATGAGACTGTCCCCAACCTCGATAAAAAGAGCACATTGATGTCATATATATAGATTTTGCGGAAACCTTTGGCAAGGTGTGCCACGACACCATATTAAAAAAATTACACAACTTCGGGTTCACTCTCTCAATGTTCAGTTTTTATACCTCATGCTTTTAGTAGATAATTGTTTACGTCAAATATAATGGTTTGCTATCAAATAAATTTAATGCTCCATCAGAAGTGCCCAAAGGGTCGAACCTCGATCCGCCGTTGTTTATTATATTTACAAATAACATACCAGATGCCATAACATATTAAGCAGGCATCTGCGCGTTGCATCCCTACCTCGTCATCGTTCAAATGTCTTGGCAGTACTCTTCATTTCTGCGACTAGTATGACACTGTGTGACATTCATTTTGATAATAATTCCTTAAAATTTTAATGAAAAATAATACAGTTATATTGAATGGCCCGTACAGGCTTCAGTAATCTCAAGAGCTAGCAAACAAAAAGAGCAACTTTTAACTTCAAACAGCAAAATCAGTGGCGGATTTAACAGGTCTGCATCCAGCATTTGCTGACTAGGCTAGACTTCGTACTTCTAGAGGTATCTCGTCATAAAATTCTTTCGAATACAAAAATACATTTAGAATTCATTTTGTATTCTAAGAATTATTTCGTCGATTGCTATTAAGGGCCCCGTATACCAAAAGCTGGTGTATTTGTTAAACATTTAGTATGCTTTACATAGAATGAGATGCTGCTAACTAAGCTGACTTAAATACTACAACTGATTGATTTGCCGAGCAAAGAGCGAGGATAGAATTCAAAATTGTATAAAGATTTCCATCGTGTATTATGTAGACAAATAAAATGTTCACTTTGTTTCTCAATAAAACAAATATATTTTATACTTATGTATATTTTCTTTTAAAAAACTGGGACACATCAAATCAAAATTGTATGCCTATTACCACAGTTTAATAATATACAGTTGGGTCACTTCCCCTCATTTTTGTCCATGACCCCCCACTCTTGCCATCGACGCGTGGGCTACACTCAGACGACACAAGTTAGTTCTCGATTATAGCTCTCGAATAGAAGGTCAATTGTTCAAATGTTGTTGTGTGTTATTTGTTTTCGAATTCAAAAGTTCAAAACGATTGGAAAAATGAGTTCTACAAGTTATTTAAATTATTAAGGAATTCATTTAATAACACCTCCAGCTGCAACCAGTGTATATCGTACAAATCTCAATGAACTATTTGATTCATTACATTATTATTATGCGTGTAACACCTTGACAATATTCTTTAATGCTTGAAACGGTTTCCTAATTATTTCATTTGTGGCCGTGTACCTTTGATCCCACCAAGTCTCATCGAAATCGATCAATATTCTGGACAGTTATCGTGCTTCCTAGCCCGATTTCGTGAAAACCAGTTTTTTGCAAAAAAATCAATTTTCATTTGTTTTTCGACATACTCTCTGGTATACCTATTTGTAGAGCTTTACCAGCGGCACCATTTCTTTTTTAGAATATCTCGATCTGACTACCCGTTATCGAGTTATTCAATTTCTCCCGAAAAACTCGAAACGTCTATATCGGGTACTTCCGGTTTCCGAACGGAGCCGAGCTTCCGGCGTTAAGGTTTTCTAAAGACCTCCTATTAACCACCCAAGTTTCATCGTAATCGGAAAACGGATTAGGGGGCCTGGGCGTGATAGACAGACCGACAGACAGACAGACAGACCGACAGACAGACAGACCGACTGACCGACGGACGGAATTTTCTAAATTCGCTCTCAAGTCGATAGATATGAGGTTCATTTCGATCCGACGTTTTTTTCGGGTTTCGATGGTCCACCGGAAAAATGCAAAACCTACACTACATTTTTTTTTAAATGTAGTAACAAGGACACACTCTTTACACCCAGAGTTCTTTCAAGGCGACTTTATATAAACACGCATACATACAAAACACAGGGTTAAACTAGAGGAAAATAATTCTAAACTGACACTAATCTATAACTCAATTCCTATTGTACGTAGGAAGTCCGGTACAATTTTACCTAATGGCGAGTTTTCATTAATTCGAATCACTAAAGAGATTATAATGGCCGTTCTCCAATTGGAGTAGATCAAACTATGTTTGTATTTTTTCGCTGTAGGAACATTAGTCCAGTCGAGAGTTTGTAAGAATCTATTATCTTCTATAAAAATGCTAAATTAAAGAGTTACATAAATGCGTAAAAAAGAATTGTAACTAGTCAGTCTAGTTATTTTACTTTCAAAGAATCAAATTTGTCAATTAACTGTTATATGAATAATTCGTCACAACAAAAGAGACTGTCATATTTGCTCCGGATATTAAAAATGATATTATAAAAATCAAATTATATATTAACTTCGTTTAAATAAAATCTAAATGCGCGTCGAAAGGCAAATGATTATGATTTATTAAGGAAGATAATTATTTTCAAGCGAGTAGACGTAAAAATCCCATTTACTTTATAATCGTCGGTCTTTCGCTCGATCACATTATTTGATTTCGAAAGTTAATTAAGACGCAGATTCAATTTAATTATCTAACCGCAAAGGTAGGTCAAAGTATATTTAAAATGTTATAATATCGTGCTAAAATGCATCTAGGAAAATTATAAATGTAATATTAAGTAAAAGTGGTGAGAAGCCATTGCAGTTTACATAATTTATAATTTCTTGTTTTTAATTTGGATATTCCTGTTTTGTGACGAGAGAAATATACAGAGTGTAGGTAGATAGCTACCTTGAATAACTTTGGAGGGAATAATTTTCTGAAAAATTGGCGAAATACATGGAGCGTGTTTCCAGAGGGAATGCATTTTAGCATATTTGTATATTACCTTCATCCCTACATCATATATAGCCACCCCGTCAATAAATAGCAAGGGGGTAAAGTGGTACATCTTCTCGAACAACTCAATTAAGTAAATCCTGAAAAGATTTGGATTTGGTTACGAAAAACTTCGGTTTCAAATGCTTCCATAAATATAAACCTTAGTGAGATCAAGTCCATCACTCAAAAAAACGATTATCAAATATTTATAGAGTCGGGTACAATTTAAACTGACTTGTGTCATGGCCGCTAAAACGTCTGAACTAAGATTTTATTTGCTGCATAAGAAATGCCAGTAGTTCTCAAACAGTTTCAGCAATGATGTCGCTAAATAATTTTACAAAAATAGGAAAGATATTATCATAAAATGTTAAGATTATTAATTTAGTAACTTCATAATTTTAGTGGAATTCTGATTATACAGTGGCTGCCATAAAGTTGGCTACATATGGGAAAAAAATTGTATTTTTGACATTTCTAAAAAACTCTATTGGGGGTTCGTTTATGCATGTCCAACAACAACAAAATTACATTTTGACACATGTCATGTGATCACCGGTTTGGTAGGACTGTAAAAAATTTTTGACGGTGGTACCAAAAAGTGGGTCAAATTGTTAAGATATCGAAACATTTTATGAAGAAAAAGTGCATATAGAATACAACAAGGACCCCATATATCAATTTTGAATCAGATATGAGGAAAATAAAAAAGGGCAAATGTTACCCCTACCATTAATTACTATATGAAAAATCATAAACTCTTGTGTCTATTTCACAAATATGTGATTAGTTTCGATAAAAACTTTATGTATTTTAGTTGAATAAAGTTATTTGCATGTAAAAAAATAAGCGAACCCCCAATATGCTATTTTTTAGAAGTCTCAATAATACAAATTTTTTAACATATGTAGCCAACTTTATGACGGACACTGTGGGTATATAAGTTCGGGCACAAATGAAACTGATAACAAAAAATGAATTGCCCAATTCAGTCAATAGCAATGAGTGATCAGAAAAAGAAATCAAAAACTAATATTGCTACAGTCTAGCAAGAAACACGGGAAGGTTTGGGCATCTCTTGCCAGGAAAGGATAGGATCGTAGTATTAGTAGGGGAAACGATGTCAGTAAAAATAAAATATTTCATATAACAAAAACAAAGATCTGAAATCTCTATGAGAATAACGAAAATAAATTACTTTTCTTTTAGCGGTAATAAATAAAAATTCTGGTTGACATAATAAATATTAAAAAAATTTACAATAATTTTAAAACAAATAAATTAAAACAATTCTGAAACAACAACTCATTGACACGTTTTCATAAACACTAAAACACTACACTTGAACAATTTATCTACTCGATGCACGTTTCACCATTCGTGTGTTAATATATAACGTAAGAAAGTAGATTTTATTAGAGATAAACACGCGCTAGTAGAATAAAAGACACATTTTTGGGGAAAATAAAGTTTTAACAAAACTCGTGGCGCAGTTTAACAAAACAAAAATTTTAGAAGGAAAATTATTAACTTTTAATAGAGCTTAATCAAATAAATAAAAAGTAGAAGTGCGCAACAACCACATTTATATTTATTGCTGTTCGAGCATCTTACCGATTGAGCTACGCGATCATGTTCGCTATTCTAAAACGTGTAATATCTACGTACTAGAAAATTGTAAGATTTAGTGGTTTGACATTGTTCGTTTGACAGATGAATATCCACTATTTACCACTAAAAATAACTTAAATATTTCATATAAAGACGTTTTTCATATTTAGAGTGGTATTAATTCACGGAAATAAATAATATTCGTCGTCAAATCACACACAGTTTGAGAATCGCTAAGCTTATGACTATGTTTCTCACTCCACAGTGTACATTTCATACTTTCGTCTCAAAAGAAGTGGGAAAGAATCTTGGTAGATATACATTGACAATGTCTTTAGGCTATGGCTTTAAGTTTGTGTGCAAGAGATAGTGAAAACGTATGTGCAATATCAATTCATAGATCGGTCTTTTTAAACTAGACCCGACTCTAGCAAGATATGCGCATGCTCTCCATGCTAGTGGAAAAACAGTTCGACCTCTAAAGTATTATTTTTTTCAAGGGTTTGGATAATAATTGGGGCGGTGTAATTTAATTTAAAAAATCAGTTCAGTTCAAGTCGTTCTTGCGTAATTAGTGGTCTGTATCATCAGGGGTTGAAATTTATGACACATTAATGAGTATTCGAAAATTGAGTAGCATCGGGTGAATACTTCAAAAGACAGAAGAATCAAATTACAAACACCTAAATTTTCACCTTAGAGTAAAAAAAAAGCTCAAATATTAGAATGTATTCATCATCTCGCTTTACTTAATCTGATTGAATTTTTCCAACATTCACAGGTTAAGTAATGAAACGTTCAACATTTATTGGACCTTAATTTTTATATTTGATATTAAATTTATTGAACTAATGATTTCCCGGAGAGGAAACAAGATATTGAAAATGGATTTTAAAGGCGAAGAGTACTTTCAAATGCCGTAAAGAGCATTATGTAGAGATATTACCTCGTACTCTAACATAACCTCAAATATAGCAAAAGAACGAATTTCTTCCAGTTTTAGGTTAGAATTTTCGAAAACCTGAATGATGGAGCAATTTTGAGGTCGGATTCAGATTCAACGCTTCAAAAACCTTCAAAAAGGTAGTCTGGTTTCTGATTTATAATTGCGTCGGCATGTGTAAGGAAACAATGATTTCTCAGGAACGAATCGATAAAAGCAAAAAATGCACCAAATTGTAGAGCATTTAAAAACCCCTAAAAAATGTAACACCCTGCCAACCCTTATTAGCTATAAACTTATTGTTTTGAGGGTGGCTACTTTTGGTTGTAACAGTATACAGGGTGTTTCAGTTAAAAGTCCCCAGGCCATTATCTCTAAAATTAATAAAGATATTTTATTTTTGTAAATGGCAGATGATTGATACCAAAGAAAGGTTTAAATAACGGGGATTAGAATTTTTCCTCAACAGCACACAGAGATGGCGCTGCGATGCAAAACTATTTTTTGATGGCTGGAACCTTGAAACATAAGTCATGTGATTAAACAATAATTTGTGAATAATTTTGATGGTATAGAGAATTTACAAAAAACAAGCCGTTTTGGAGTTACATGAGTTTCTTTCATTAATGCCAGTACACGTGAATTTTGATAAATCCCTATAATTTATTGATTATTTATTATAGAATATTGGTTACCAAACACTTTTTTTCAAGATAAGGAAAGTGATATAATACACTATCATAAAATTATGTTTACCACTTCCGGCCAAACCGGAACTAACATGATGAACCAATATCCATATGTTCCTACATATTACATTTTTTTTTCTAATAACGCTTCTAATAAAACGGCTCCCAAAACTTAAAGTAAGTAAGACAACAAAGAAAATTCACACTAATTTAGAATGGTAATGAAAAATCTACTTAAGAGATATTAGTAGGCTTTGATTTAATTTTAAGTTTGACAGTTATTAAACAAAGTTTGTAGTTGGTGCATTTCAATCATAGTTTCAAACAGAAATAGTGTACTTAGAAACAATTCAAAGCAAATTAATCCAAATAAGGCAATAAAAAAAAATTAAAAAATGGTTAGATACACCAATGAAGATAAGTTAAATATGATTTTAATATACGGTGAATGCAAAAGAAATTCCCGACAAGCAAAACGATTGTTTTGTTTACGATTTCCAAATAGACCTACACCTGATAAAAAAACATTTATCATGCTGTTTAAAAATTTAAGAAACTGGGGTAGTTTTAAGAAAACTATTCGTAACAGAAATAGGCCAGTTAGAAACGATGAAAATACAGCCTTGGTGTTAAATAGTGTTGTCAACAATCCTCAGTGTTCTCTCCGGAAATTGGCATCGGAAACTAATCTGTCGATATCTTCGTGCCATAGAATATTAAAATCAAATAAATACCATCCATACAAATTAAAATTGATCCATCATTTAAGGCCTGGTGATTATGAACGAAGATTACATTTTCTAGCTGAATTTTCAGTTCTTTCTGAAGAATGCCCAAATTTTTTAAAAAATGTGCTCTGGAGCGATGAAAGCCGTTTTCACAACAACGGAGTTGTGAGTAAGCATAACTGCCGATACTGGTCACAAAATAATCCTAGATGGATGAGAATGACCCGAAATCAGGTAACTTTTGGAGTTAACGTGTGGTGTGGAATATTAAATTCATATATTATTGGACCATATCTATTCCATGGGACTTTAAATGGAAGAAAATATGAGATATTTTTGAGAAATGTATTGCTAGGATTATTAGAGACTATCCCTCATAACCAGGAGAATATTTGGTTTCACCAAGATGGTGCACCATCCCATAACTCAGTACTAGTCAAAGATTGTCTTAATGAAATGTACCCTCAGAGATAGATTGGTACTAATGGAGTAGTCAGATGGCCAGCACGATCACCTGACTTGACTCCATTAGATTTTTACCTTTGGGGGTATTTAAAAAGTGTAGTGTACATTGAACCCATTGAGGATATGGCCGATCTGTATAAAAAATATATGCAAGTGTTGCTGCTATAAATAGACATACGTTACAAAAAGTTTGCAATGAAGAGTTACTGAAACGGTACAATATGTGTATTCATGAAGAAGGGAGAAATTTTGAACATTTAATATAATAAGTACCTACTAATAAGGAAGAAATTAGTTTAATTTCATTTTTAATAATATTTCGATAGTTTTTAAATGTTTGTTTATAAAACTTTTGTTTACGTTCTTTACTGAATTGTTAATATAAATTTAGCCCATTCTAAATTAGTGTGTATTTTCTTTGTTGTCTTACTTACTTTAAGTTTTGGGAGCCGTTTTATTAGAAGCGTTATTAGAAAAAAAAATGTAATATGTAGGAACATATGGATATTGGTTCATCATGTTAGTTCCGGTTTGGCCGGAAGTGGTAAACATAATTTTATGATAGTGTATTATATCACTTTCCTTATCTTGAAAAAAGTATTTGGTAACCAATATTCTATAATAAATAATAAATAAATTATAGGGATTTATCAAAATTCACGTGTACTGGCATTAATGAAAGAAACTCATGTAACTCCAAAACGGCTTGTTTTTTGTAAATTCTCTATACCATCAAAATTATTCACAAATTATTGTTTAATCACATGACTTATGTTTCAAGGTTCCAGCCATCAAAAAATAGTTTTGCATCGCAGCGCCATCTCTGTGTGCTGTTGAGGAAAAATTCTAATCACCGTTATTTAAACCTTGCTTTGGTATCAATCATCTGCCATTTACAAAAATAAAATATCTTTATTAGTTTTAGAGATAATGGCCTGGGGACTTTTAAGTGAAACACCCTGTATATAGCCAGAGAAAAAATTTGATGGGTGCAAAGACGCAGTTATCCCAAATATTTGACAGCGAAAGGCACATAAGGTTTGATCAGGGTCTGGTGATGAACCTGATGAAACTAAATTTGAGAACGACGACGATGTAATTAATAACTTTAAGCACATCTGTCAACCAACTGCGGATGGAAATGCGTAAATAAGTATTTAGTTTTACGATAACTGGTATTTTCATTATACTTTTAAAGGAATGATATATCAGACAAAACTTGGGTGGACACTGGACAGATTTCAATAGTTTGCAAAACTACACTGATCCTGATACCTTTCGTCCTTTTGTTTTCTTTCCCCTTACTAGAATTGCTAGTTGAGACAAACGATGGTCACTAATCATGTCACCGTTGATCCTACGAAGCAGATAAAAAAAGCAATTCCTTTGTTTTTTCAATAACTTTTAACATTGGAAATGTTTATGTTCGTATATGTGAGTCGAGTTACCAGTTTTCGTTTAAGGTCAAAAGACAGCGGTGTCGCGGTCGAGTGAGACTGTCGTATATGCAACGGCTGATACATGCAAATGTAATATGGGTTGCATATATCACAGGGGGTCAAGTTACCAGTTTTCATTTTTTCGAAATACAGCGGTGTCGCAATCGAGAGTGGATAGTACCTGTTTCCGGAAAAAGTTTATGTTTTGTGTATGGTGTTATCATTTCCAATGTACCGATGGTTGCAAGAATTGCGAAATCTGTGAATTTTTTTCTCTAAACTCTTACATAATATACCTAGGATGTCGTAAAAAAAGTTATGGACGAATTACTGGAAAAAGAGAAAAGCGAATTTTCGTAAATTTTTAACTCTGTTCAGTAATTATTTTTATACTTACTAAAAATAGGAAAAATAATTTTGCAGCAACGTACATGGACGTGAAATTTAATTTTCTACAGAAAATTATTCATGCAAAAATCTCAAAATTTTCATTATTTTTTAGTTACTTTGAAAAAAATGAAGCTTTTCGGGTTGCTCTCAAAAACGCACCACGCAATATAATAGCACTTTGTGATTTTATCGTTTTTAGGTGTTAAACTAACATATTAAACAATAAACACCCTTTAATAGTTCCGTTCTACCCCTTAATTTTTGACATATTCAATAGCCTATATAGAAATAGATTTGGTAGAGATGTTGCTACTATAGTTAATATGATTCATAATACATTTTCTGGAATATTCGTATGTTTTTCGAAAACACCTTGTATATGATATAATTTTAAAAGCATGTGGGGAGTTACACCGAATATCAGTTAATCTATAAAATGAAACACATAATTCATATACTGTCATACATGACGTTGCCTGAACAAAACACCGCATTAATAATATAATCAATTTTTCCACTATTGTGCATTATGTCTACACCGCGTAGGCCAGCAGTATTGTTATGATTTAAAAGAGAGGAAGTAACCTTTTTCAAGGCCAAGCCAATTTGCTCCCGTCCGGCCTTTGTCTATTAGCAACCGCAGGAAGACATAAAACAGATTTATCACTTTACTTGGATTGGACGTTAGTAGAAAAAAATCAATTTTTTGCTAGAAATAGGTTAGAATGTCACTAAACGTCGAAATTTGAACTTTGAACGAAAAAGAAATATTCTGTCCATCTGTCGGTCTGTATTTTTTTTGCGCAAGTTTTTTCAAGAATGGTTTAAGTTATTGACTTGATTTTATGGACGTATGTATCATAACGAAATCTGGAACTGTATTGTGTTTTGAACATATCCGGTGAAGGGTTGGGGGTAAATAGGGGAAAAATAAGTAAAGCAAGCTGGTAAGAGCACAGAAACTTGGTATTTGCTGTATATACTAGAAGCGAAGGCCTTCGATTTTTTATAACATTTTTCAACCCCTCCACCACCTCCACTCCATTATTAAAGGGGGCTGATAAAATTAAATTGAGATATTCACTTGAAATTTGGTACACGTATGTATTATAACGACATAAGTAACTAAATTATATTTTGAGATGATTCCGTTGAAGGATTGGGAGATAAGTAGAGGTAAACAGGGGAAATGAGTAAAACAAGCTGGTAAGAGTACAGAAACTTAAGATTTTGTGTATACAGAATGGGGCAACAGTGCGTCGGACCTCGATATCTCGAGTTCTACGATAGCTAGACGTTTTTTAAAAGATTGCAAGTAAACTAGATATATAAGTCTATAACTTGAAATTATTTTCAAACATACAGGGCGAGCCAGGACGAAATTATAGGACTCAGTGCCTTTTTTTTTAATGGAATGCTATGTATATTAGTACATTTTTTGAAGCCTCCTTCTAGGCTCTAGTCATTCCTATATTAGCATTAAATATCTCTCAACCACTTGGATGTAATGAATTTTTTTGTTGAAATAATGTAATCTGCAGATGGATATTTAAAAAATCACCAGTCACAATTATTTAAGAAAAACTTAAGTATGTGAATACCAGTTACGAGACATTTAATTAATGTTTTTGAATCTTTTTCATTTCCTAAAACTATGCATGGTGACCAATAATTGTTTTTCAATTGAGAATTTTTTAAATTGAATTTTCTCAATTCTTTTCAAATAGAACTCCCTGCATATTTTTCAACGATGTGATGTAGAAATGAAAAACGAACATTCTTTGTAAGTACTTCCCTATGGATAATTGCAAGCATTTTCGTTTTATAAATAAATAAGTGTCACATTCCAGTATAAACTTAAAAAAAAGAGGTTCTCTCAAACAATTCATTAGAAAAATGTATATATAATAGGTGTTCGACGTGTTGCCCATTTTGATTGACACACGTCTTTATGCTATTTTTAAATGAGTCCATTTAGTGGGACCGTTTCTTTCAATCCGTTGAAATGAGTAAATAGTATTTAACAGGTCCTTTACTGTAATGTTTTTTTGTACATTTTTTTGCCGTTTTCGTTATTCGACAAGCAACAAAACCTCAGTTTGGTATAAATTGACGTATACAACGGAGCATTTATCACACTTATCGTCGTCAATTACAATTGGTATTGAATTTAAAATATTTGGAATTTTACAATATGAATTTTAATAAAGCGGAACTTGTAGACATGACTTTTGTTTTGGGCAAGTCAGGCAGAAATTACTTGCCAATAGAATTTATCACCAACGTTATCCTGAAAGAAGGATTCCTGATGTTAGCAGCTTCCAAAACTTTCGCTATAGATTTCTGGAAACTGGAAATTCCGAATATAAAAAAAGTGAAAGAATGAAGTGTTGTGAACGAAGAAAGTGAGTTTTCTGCCTACAATTTTGTAATTGGTGCAGAGGTAAAATGCAAGACGATGTCAACTTCTTCAATAATGTTTTATTCACTGATGATGCAACTTTCATAAGAATGGATTTGTTAATGAGCACAATTTTCATTACTATCCTTCGGAAAATCCTCACTTTTTATGCAATTTGATAACCAACACAGATGTTCTATAAACGATTGGGGAGGAATTATTGGAGAACATGTAATAGGGCCACATTTCTTTGATGGTACATTGACTGGAGCTATTTATCTTAATTTTTTGGAAAACCATCTGCCACAATTATTGGTAAATCTCCCTGAAAGCATTCGAAATAGGATGTGGTTTCAGCAAGATGGCGCTCCGCATTATTTAAATGCAGTTAGAGACTACTTAAATAATACCTACCCTCATCAATGGATTGGAAGAAATGGACCCACTAAATGGCCTGCTAGATCCCCAGATCTTACAAAAATGGATTTCTTTTTATGGGGATGCGTGAAAGAAATTGTTTATAGAGACACACAAAATATGAAAGAATAATAACTGCCTTTAGATTTATCACACCGGCAATTTTATGAACAGTGGGAACCTCATTTCAAAAGCGCATAGAGATGTGTATCAATCAAAATGGGCAACATGTGGAATATTTATTATAATTTTTATATTTAAAGAAACCTCTTTTTTTAAGTTTATTTTTGAATTTTGTAATTATTGCTCAATAAAACGAAATTGGTTTCAATTAGCCATAGGGGAGTACTTACAAAAAATGTTTGTTTTTCATTTCTACATCACATCGTTGAAAAATATACAGGATATTCGATCTGAAAAAATTGAGAAAATTCAATTTAAAAAATTCCTAATTGAAAAATAATTTTTGGCCACCCTGTACAGTTTTAGGAAATGAAAATAATTCAAAAACATTAGTTAGATGTCTCGTAACTGGTATTCACATGATACGAACATTTTAATAAAATCTAATACTCTCGGTAATGCTGAAAACTGTGCAAAAACTATATATGCCAAAGTAATATTGTGGACTGAAAATAATAAACTATGTATTAACCAAAGTAAAACAACCTGTATTCTCTTTAAAACTTTGCAGTCTAATATTGTCTTCAACACTAATATCCTTCTATCTCCTACTACAAGTGTGGAGTATGCCAATGAATCAAAAATGCTCGGTTAGAAAATCGACTGTAGCCTTAAATGGTCTAATCACATTCATGATATGTGTGTTAAACTGTCAAAGGTCTGTTATGCTTTGGCTTTAACATCGAAACAATGCTTATCAATAGTAAGACAGTTGCATTTTGCTACTTTTCATTCTTGCATAAAGTACGGTATAGTGCATTGGGGTTCCTCATCTGAAGCAAATAGAGTTTTTTTTACTACAAAAAAGGGCAATACGTATAATAGCCAATCTGGGATATAATATTTCCTGCAGGGAAGCCTTTAAAAGCTTAAACATTCTTACTTTGAACTCTATTTACATTTATGAGCTGTCATGTTTTGTTTAAATAGAAGTAAATTTAACGAGATTAGAACTGATCATCCATATAGCACTAGGAATAAACATCTCCTTTTACCAAAAGAACACAGAACGGCTTTGTACCAAAAAAGTCTATGTTTCATGGGCTGTAAATTTTTTAAGTGTTTGCCGGAGAACATTAAATCTATGAGAACATTTTTTAAGTTGAAAAAGGCATTAAAGTCATTTTTGTTGGACATAAACAGCTACAGTGTTGACGAATTTTATACAAAATGTGGGACTAATTTTGTATAGTTCTAGTTATAATATTTGTTTAATTGCTCACTGTTCACATGTTTTTTACTTTCTTTCTTTTGTGGGTACTTATATGTTTTTACAATGTTATTTGTGATATTTTCTTTGTATTTCGACAATGTTTCTTAACTGTAATTGTACATTTTCTGAAACTAATAAATATTATTATTATTATTATTATTATTATTATTATTATTATTAAGTTTCTCTTAAAACCCATAATTGTGAGTGGTATTTTTTTAATATCCATCTGCAGATTGCATTATTTCAACAAAAAAATTCATCACATCCAAGTGGTTGGGAGATATTCAATACTAATATAGGAATGAATAGAGCCTAGAAGGAGGCTTCAAAAAATGTACTGATATACATAGCATTCCATTTAAAAAAAGGTATTTGGTCCTGTAATTTCGTCTTGGCTCGCCCTGTATGTTCGAAAATAATTTCCAGTTATAGACTTTTTTAACTAGTTTACTTGCAATTTTTTTTTAAATGCTAGCTATCGTAGAACTCGAGATATCGAGGTCCGACGCACTATTTCCCCACCCTGTATACTAGGTCTCAAATTATTTTATAGTATTTTGATATGAAATTTTAATACTATGGAAATATAAAGTTTTGAAACACTTTATATCTCTTTTTCAAAGAAAACTCACATCACAACTGTCAAGAATTAAAAGAAAAGGGAGAGAAGAATCTGCTTTAGCAGATCGATTATGAAGATTTAAAACTAAAATTTTGCGAATCTTTATATATTTGTGACCTGTAGACTGATTTGAATTGAAAAAAACGACATTTTTTAGTAAAAATTAAATTTTAGATCAAAATTATAAAAAAGTATAGCTAAAAATAAAAAATCTGGCTGGACATATTGATAAAGAATTTCAAAACGAACATTTAAAAAAAAAGTTTGTGATAACTTTAACTTCAAGACCTGTAAACTGATTTGGATAGCAGAGTGGGGCTTAGACGAAGGAAACGTTTGCTGATTTTCAATACCAATTTTAGAACCTTATAAAAGCTCAAATCGCTATTAAAAATGGTACCATTTTTGAGAGCAGAATCTTTCCTTTTCAAAAAGCTGTAATTAAAATCGATTTCTTGCAGAATCAATTTGCACGAATTGACCGAGAACAGATCACAATTCTGCAACAGATTTATCATTTTTTTATTAAAAAATATTTCGAATAGCGTGAGCAACATTTGTTCCCTCACATATAAATAAAACGTAAACAAACGAAAAACCTTTCACAAATAATATATGTTTTGTTTTATTCGCATGTTTTATTAAGGGAAGCCAGCGCGGATTGTGGCAATGAAATTTTTATGTAACAGTTGAAATTTACTGCCCTCTTAAGAACGGCGTATTTTAAAAGAAAAAGGATTTCAGAATTATTAGAATCCGGGGGAAAAATCATCGGAGTGCGATGGAAGTTGCTGATTTCCACATAAAATTACTATTTCTCTTATTTCCAGTTTCGGCCTACAATCATAATGCCTTAAATCGTCAAGTAAATTGTGAGGATATAATGTAGACTGACGAAATACATGTTACAATTTGAACAATGCACGAATTTTACGTGTTATTTTTATAAAATATTATAAAGAAAAACGAAATGTGCTAATAGCTATAATGTTGGCTGTATTCCATAAAACTTGAGACCTCCTCTCGTCGACGTGGCTTCACGAGCGGACAAGTTTCTTTTACAGATTTTAATTTGAGACACAAGAACAAAGTTTTTTGAATATTACATATGATTAAGCGCAGCAGTACGTAGGGATTTTAAAAATATTGAATTCTGAAACAGTAGTGCTTGTTTGAAAGCAAAATTAATTTTTTTGCAAAAAAAATTCACTGCAAATTGTTTATGAAGAAGAAACTTAACGAAATATCAAAAAAACGGCTATGTACTATTCTGTAGAATATAATTACAAAGCTGCTGTCAAGTTTTGGAGTGAATCAGTAAAAAACTGACCGAGAAATATGTCGCTTGGTTCGAAAAACGTTGTTTCGAGTAAAACATACCATTAAATTAGTAAATTAGTAATAGCATAATTTTTTATTATTGCTATTATTCATTTGTATTTAAGTAACCCTTCTCCCATTCCATTTAGTAAGTGAAGTAAATCCATTACAACTCGAAGTGTCCCGCACATCAGATTATGGACCGAACGGTGACATCCTGTAGAGCGGCAGTTTCGGTTTCGAGATAAGCACTTTACGTACATTTTTCATTTTTCTAAGCTACGGGATCAAGTATACCTTATTTTTAAGACCCCAAGACATCATTTAAACACAAAAATGAAAAATCCATTTTTTAGAAATTCTTTAGTGGCATTACCACTAACCTTGACTTTTATATTTTGTTTTAAATCGTAATTATCGTTATCATAATTTATCTTTTTTATAGTAATAGTGACAATATACACAAGTTAATATAGGTGAAATATTATAGCAGCAGCTGGCTAAACTTCGCCTATGTAAATTGAAATATATGTTTATGCACTTTCATAAATAAAGACATTTATTATTATTATTATGTTGTTTACCTTATTTATATAGGTATATCATATTGTCTATAATTATTAGTTTACGGTGTACTCGTATTTTCTTTTCCTTTTTTTATTAATTTATTTAGCGACGGCCTATTTCCTCTATCAAAACCAATCACCGATGTCAGGAGTCGGGCTACCACCAAACTGGAAATTTTGCCTTTATCGAAGAGAAGAAATTTTTAACTTGCCTTACATTTAATAGACAATGGGCCAACTGGTTTACATCCCCACTGAGGAATGATATATCTGCTAGACAACTCCCGCCTAAAGTTGTATAGCTTTTACGTAAGCGCTGATATACAAGCCGCTAAAAAATCGGGCGGGAACTCTGTATTTCTCTGGACTCCCATCCAAATACTAACTGCTCTTTCCTACTTTTTTGTTCTTTATTAGGTACTATGTCACTTCTTCAAATATACTTAAATACTTAAGTACATTACAACAGTTTTCTTTTCTATATAATAATCGCCACAGCCATTCATTCAATGGAAAAAAAAATAAAAACGATTGTGGATTTTAATTTAAAGAACTGAATAATAAAAAGCCTAATGCCTGTAATGGAGGAATATTACATTAACAACTATAGCTCAGGATAATAATATACATGTATCTTAAAAATCATCCATTGTCAGTTGTTGGTTCAAAGTACAACAATCTTCAGCGCATGCGTCAACATCTAAATCTCCTTTATGGCAATTATAAGAGAAACCTCACTAACAATAATAACATGATACTAAGTACATATCTTTCGATCTGATTACCGCTGTGGAATAAACCTGGGTAAAAAGTATCTTATGACAACTTTATAAAATGCCATAATAACCAATAACATGCAATTTGGAAAATTATTAACAGCCATAAAGCAGTTTCAAATAATATGTCCAGCAATATTATAGTTTATCTAAAATTAGTTTGAAAATCACTAAAAGATCGACAAAAGAATAGTTGATAATACGAGCGATGTCATGAACGTCGGCCGACATTTTTTAGAATCACTTTTACTTGCACATCCACGTAGTGGATTGGAAGTATAGTAATCGAAAAAAAAATTTCAAAAATTTTTTTTCGTGAGATAGGTTTAGAATGTCATGAAACATCGAGATTTTAAATTTGAGCGAAAAACATTTCTGTCTGTCTGTCGGTCTGTCCGTCTGTCTGTCTGTCTGTAACTTTTTTGTCCGCACGTTTTCTCCGGAACGGCTTAAGATATTGACTTTTTGCACACATATATAGATAGATACTTTATTAGTCATAATACACAAATAGTGTTTTGACACGTCCAGCATATACAAAATAAAATATTAACATTTATCTGTGAAAAAAAAACAATACATACAAAAAGGGAACATACAAATAAACACAATAAAACATACAATAAAGTGTAAATATAAAAGTAAATGAAAAACAATATACTATTATACTAAACTATTCGGGAGAAATCAGACAACATGAATTCATTGAAAGTATAGAAAGCATTGGTCAGCAGGAAGTTTTTCATTACTGTTTGAAATCGTCTAATTTCAAGTCCTTGGACGGCATTAGGCAATACATTAAAAAATTTTATTGCGTGGTAGTCAGTTCCATTTCTAGTTTTCGTCAGTCTCAAAAATTCAGTGTTAATATTGCTTTTATTACGCGTTGAATAAGAATGAATATTTTCTAACGTAGTGTAATTATCTGCGTGTTCCTTAATATACAAAAGACATTGCAATATATAAACACAAGGCACGGTAAGTATATTTAATTTTTTGAAAGCCTCCTTACAATCGTCTCTGTATGCTAGACCTGCAATGATTCTTACGGCCTTTCTCTGCACGGAAAAAACTGATGAAATATGTGTTGAGTGGCCCCATACCAAGATAGCATAGGTCAAGTTAGAATGAATCAGTCCGTGATAGGCAATTAATAATGTTGCCTGTGACACACATTTTACCAACTTACGTAGCAGAAAAATGTTCCGGGAGACATTTTTGCAGACTAGCTCTGTGTGTTTATCCCATGTCAATTTACTGTCTAAAATAACACCCAAAAATTTAACACATTTAAAATATTTAGCATTGAGAGTATGTCGTTTTAAACTAAAAATCATGGTTTCAGTCTTGTCGTCATTCAAAACTAGTTGATTACTTAAAAACCAGTCTTGAGCCAGAGTCAGACTGTTACAGGCTTCTTCTAATAATGTACAAATATTTGTGTGAGACTGAGCCAAAGTTGTGTCATCCGCGAATAAGGTGAATTTAGACAAGGTTGCACTGTTTGGCAAATCATTCACATAAACGAGAAAAAGAACTTGTCCCAAGACCGAACCCTGGGGTACGCCGAATTTAACGTCTATTCTGTTCGAATTTATGTTATCGACATTAACATATTGAGATCTGTTAGTAATATATGATAAGATCAAATTCTTACTACCTTCCGAGAATCTATAAAAGCCTAGTTTATGCACCAGAATATTATGCGAGACGCAGTCAAAAGCTTTGCTCAGGTCTAAGAACTGTACGTGAACAGATTCTTTCGCCTCAAAGCCTTTATTTATAATATCTGTTAAGGAATTTATTGCTAATGTCGTAGATAATTTAGACCTGAAGCCAAATTGACTGTTACTAAATAGATTATGATCTTCAAAGTAATTAGTTATCTGTTTTTTAAGTATTACCTCAAAAATTTTAGCAAATAAAGGGACAATGGAAATAGGTCTGTAATTAGTGGGGTCATCAACGGAACCTCTTTTAAACATAGGCAAAACTTTTGAAATCTTAAGAACTTTCGGAAAAGTATTATTCCTAATACATTGATTAATGAGTTTGGTAAGAGGAATAAGGATGATATATTTTATAGAGTTCAGCACTTTTATGTTAATATCATAAACATCTTTACTTTCAGTTTTTTTTTTAATTTTCAATTACGTCCAGAATTTCAATGTACGATACTTCAGCAAAGTTAAAATCCCTGTCTAAGTGTCTGAGAGTGGAATTATTCAGGAAAACATCAAAATTATTATTAGGTGGTGTTAAGGAGTTAATTAAGTTTTTAGGAATGTTTGCAAAATAATTGTTAAATTCATTTGGAGAAATATTTTCAGAATGAGGGCGAGACTTATATTTATTTGAATTAATTAAATTCCACATGGCTTTTGGTTGATTTTTATTTCGAGATATGTAGTTATCGTTTGCCTTTTTTTTCGCTTTTTCTAGCTCGAATTTATATTGACGTTTTTTGAGATTGATTAATTCTTTCAAGTCACTGGAAGGTTTGGATTTGTAAATGTCTAGAAGAGAATGAAGTATTTCTCTCATTTGTTTAAGGTTATCAGTAAACCAATTAAGTCTATTTTTTTTGTCGTTTGTTATCGTTTTGGTTTTAATGGGAAAACATAAGTCTAGTACGGGCACAATTGTATCCAAAAATAACCCAAATTTGACATCAACATCCAAGGTCGAATCGTCGACAAAACCCCAGTCAGCTTGTTGTAAAATACTATTTAAATTAAATAACCCTAACTCGGTGATGGGTCTGTAAGTAATCTTTTTTTTAATATGTGATGGTTTACAGTTTTTTACACCTAAACTTATGCCAAGGTGATCGGACAATTTCGGATCCATTGTGGAGGATATGCAGCTATCACTGGGAAAATTTATGAATATATTATCTAAACAGTTATGCCAACGAGTTGGGGAATTAGTGCATGCAACACCAGTCAATTCACAATGCGGGTAATTATAAGAAGATCTAGAACTTTTTTGAAGATATCCGGTGAAGGGTTGGGGGGTAAATAGGGGTAAATACGGGGAAATATGTAAAGCAAGCTGGTAAGAGTACAGAAACTTGAAATTTGATGTATGTACTACAAGCCAAGGCCTAAAAAAATTGTATAATATTTTTCACCCCTTCTCCATTATTGAAGGGGTTGATAAAATAAAATTGAGATATTCATCTGAAATTTGGTACAAGTATGTATTATAACGATATCTGGATCTAGATTATATTTTGAGATGATTCTGTTGAAGGGTTGGGGGTTAAATAGGATTAAATAGGGGAAAATAAGTAAAGCCAGCTGGTATAACTACAGAAACTTGAAATTCTGTCTTTGCACTAGAAGCCAAGACCTCAGATTTTTTATAATATTTTCCATCCCCCACTCCCTTATTAAAAGAGTTGATAAAGTTAAATTTAGATTTTCACTTCGGTACACGTATGCATTATAACGTTATATGAAACTAGATTATATTTTGACATGACTGCGTTGAAGGAGTGGGGGTGAGTGGGGGTGAGTGGGGGTAAGTGGAGGTAAATAGGGACAAGTAAGTAAAGCAAGCTGGTAAGAGTACAGAAACTTGAAATTCGGTGTATGTCCTAGAAGCCAAGGCTTCAGATATTTTAATAACATTTCTCAACCCCCCGCCATCCTTACTCCATTATTAAAGGGGTGGATAAAATAAAATTGAGATGTTCACTTGATATTTGGTAGACGTATGTATTATAACGACATCTGGAACTAGATTCTATTTTGAGATGATTCCGGTAAAGGGTTGGGGGTTAAATAGTAATCAATATGGGAAAATAAGTAAATCAAGCTGGTAAGAGTACAGAAATTTGGAACTTGGTGTATATATACGAAACCAAGACATTAGATTTATTTCTAATATTTTTCAAACCCCACCACCACCGTTTCTTTATTAATGGGATTGATAACATAAAATTAAGATATTTACTTGAAAGTTAGTACATGTACGTATTGTAATATCTGATTGAGATGATTCCATTGAAGGTGTGGAAGGTGGTAGGTTGTGAATAGGGGAAAATAATTAGAGTAAACTAGAAATTTCATTGTTAACGTATATGGTAGAAAAAAACGCCTCAAACTTTTCTATGACATCTGCCCCAAATTCTAAGACCAATAATTTCCACATACTAGAGTGCAAATCTAGTCAAGACGTTTCCTTTAAAGTGCCTTGGATGAATATCTGGATGTGGAAGTAGTGATTCCTTAGGCAGCGGTTTTTAATTATTGTAAATATTGTTTTACTACTTTATATTAATTGATAGGCATGGCGTAAATTATTTATTTATAATGCATTATTTATAATAAATGTTAGTTTAATGAACAACTCCATAAATGATTCAATAAAAGTAAATAAATATCATTTAACCTACGGCTATGCTACCGGCAATATCAAGAACGAAGCAAGAGCTTATAAGGGAGCCACGTACACAATCGAGTACTATCGTTTGCGGTAAGCGCATAACATAACTGGTTAACTATATTCGTATACGCATAGTGTTTGCAACGCGGTCTTGGGTGTTATTCTATCACAAACAGGCTGGAGGATTTTCTTTCTGTGGATGTTTTTCTTTTACCAATAAGACATGTTGACCAATTTTCAGCGCCGCAGCTCAATACCAGGGCAAGGACTCCTAGAGAAAACTAATTTTCCGACCGCAACAGAGAAGAGCAAAGAGCTGGCGGGATTTTCTTTCGGTGAATGCTTTTCTTTTGCCAATAAGTACGTGTTGACCAATTGTCAGCACGTCAGCTCATTTCCATGGCGAGTTTTCCAAGGGCAAAGGGAGTTTTTCAGCCGCAAATAAGAACAGCAAAGAGCTGCTGCCATTTTCTTTCTGTAGGTGCTTTTCTTTTAACCACAGCCAACTAATTTTCAGAGCGGCAGCTCAATGCCAAGGCGAGTTTTCCAGTAGGAAATCTCTACTTCCCCCAGAAAACTCGTCTTGGTATTGAACTACCGCGCTGAAAACTAGCAAACAGGTACCCATTGGTAAAAGAAAAGCACCCACAGAGAGAAAATCGTGGCAGCTCTTTGCTCTTTTCTTCCACTGTCGGAAAACTCCCCCCTGGGCAACAACTAATTGCAGGGTAATTCACAAAAGATCTTTTAAGTCGATATGAGCAAGCACTGAAAGAGCCGAGCGACCCCTAAACAATCTACAATCTACAACGAAACTAAAAGGAAATTTAAAAAATCTGTCATTATTTTATTAAATGACTATAAATGTGTATTAACTAACCGTAATGTTTGACGTATTGAAAATTATTCAAAGCTTTGACAACGAAGGTGTGAGACATTATGTGGTAAACAAGAAGTATTCAAAAACCAACCTTTGTCTAATCCACAAAGCACCGAAGTTTCTTTCATTTAATGTTTTAAATATGCTTACAGAAATGACAAAATACACAACAAAGAGCAAAAAAATACGAATATGTCATAAACAAATAGTCACAGACAATATCTATGCCCATTATTATTAATAGAAAATAACTAATTAACTTTGAATGGTTTTCATTGTTTTCAGGACAGAATGAAAATAGTTTACTAAATTATTTCATCAAAAATCAATAATCTAATTTAAGACTTCCTTGGTATGCTGAATATTCCTATGTTGGAAAAATACCCTATCTAAACTAACTTTTCATTCTGTTTATCATAGTAGAGGGCTTGGTGATTTATTAACCTAATTAAAATAAACGGAGGTGTAATATTTCGTTAAAATCTGACAGCAGATAACCAACATACTTTGGGTAATTATATGGTAATTTTGATGGTCCCAATACATTTCTATTTTAATTTGTCTTTTGCCGAGAAATGGTCAATTAAAATACCACTCTTGCAACAAAAATAGTGTATTTAGTATACATTAATTTACTTCAAATGGTGGGTTAGTATGCACTGATACATAAATATGAATTCATTCATATTAATTGTATCATCAGGTTGAAATAAACACTTTATTTTACAAAATTACAATTTTTAAATGGTTTCTAAAAAAATGCTTACTGAAGGTGACGTCGCATATGACAGATTGTTTACATATTATGAGTCTGTTAACGTGTTTGCATTTTTATAATTTAATGTGAGTCTTACACTATTTGAAAATGAATAATAGCTTCTGGAGGTTTTGTGAAAGTTCATCAAACCAAGTGTAAATATTAAAATAAAGCTAAGGATACTCGGAGACACAAAAGCGTCGAGAGTTGTGTCTAGAATACTCTTTAGATTACTCTACAGCGCGTTCACATTGTGTTCTAGGTGCTGTACAGCTGCAGTTCGAGAAGCTTTGTGGCATTCTTTGTCGAATAAGTTATAAACTTTTTCGCTTATCTTTGGCCTGGAGTATTCCTCCAATAGGACTCTATTTGTTCTTTTTCTCATTTTAGAATCTCCTTCATTATGTACCCCTTAGATATAGTTTGGGCCCAAAATTAGGGCTTCAGCTCCTTTTTTTCGCAAGGGCGTCAGCTAATTCATTCCCTTCTATTCCCTCGTGTCCTGGCACCCACATCTAGGTAACTCTGTTTGCCAGTTGCTTCAGGGATTGTCTACATTCCCAACCAATTTTAGGCTCAAAGGTGTACTGAGAGCTTTTACCGCTGCCTGGCTATCTGAGGGTATATAGATCTTTGCTCTTCGAATGCATTTATTTATGCATTCCTAGCACATAGATCTAGAGCATAAATTTCTGCTTGGAAGATGGTTGGGGTCTTACCTAGGGCTCTGGATAGCCTGTAATTAGGCCCCGCTACGTCCACGCCAACCCCTTCAACCATCTTCGAGCCATCTGTACACCATATGAGTGACCCTTTCTTCAACTGCAGGTCTTCGACTCTGCTCGTCTGACGTCTTTCAATCAGCACATGAAGCGGACAGTCAAAGTCCAGCTTGATTGGCATTGAGTCAGGGGGTTTGGTCTTGTATTCCAATTGGATTAACTCCAAAGACATAACAACGCTATAAACAACCTCAATGATATAGAGAATTTAAGCGAGCATATGTCATTAGATTAACTAAAAGGATTAATATAATTATATGACATATTTTTACATGTTTCCATCAAGTCCACAAGATAGTGCTTAAAATATTTTATTTCGCACTGCCAGTCATTAACGAAAGCTTGAAGTCCAGTATCCATAAATTAACTTTTATCAATAATAACATATAAACAAACCAAACCATAAGTACAACAGAAACAAGAAAGCAAGCAATACTTTTTGTCAGCCTTTAGTTGCGTTAAAACATTTAACAGAAATAAAAATAAGATGTTATAATATTGTACTTAGAAACATTTCAAAATCACAATAATTGTAAATATGCATACATTCCAGGCAATAGAGACTCACCTGGAAAAAATAGGAGGATTTAGTAGGCTAATTTTATGTTTTCTGGATAGGCGATTCTGAATTTTTCACTTCCCACCAAAAAATCTCACCGAAAATACCTCTATTTTGAAAAAATGGCGTCAAAAATGATTTTTTCAAAATAACTCAATTTTTGCTAATTTTCAGAAGAAAATGGCTTGAAATATACAAAGAAATAAACAAGAAAGGTTTCTAATTGCTTGAATACGTCCGATCAAAATACACAACAAACCTCGTCGTTGTATTTGATGGCTATCCAGAGGACGCCGAAAATCTCAGCACCAAATTCGCGGAAAGAGTGAGAAGTGCACGAGAACACTCATCGGTGGATATAGTTTTTGATGCATCAATGATACCCAGAATTCCTCAAGACAAATTTTTATCAAACAGCAAGAATAAACATCGATTTATGTCAATGCTAAAGAGTAAATTTGAGGCCGAAAACTTAAAAGTACGTCAAGCGAAGGAAGATACGGACTGCTTAATTGTTAAAACGGCGATTGGAGAGGCGTCAAAACATCCATCAGGAGTGATAATTGTTGGCGAGGACTTAGATTTATTGATTTTTTGATAGATCTGTGTAAGGCCTCGAATATTTATTTTTTAAAGCCTGGCCGAGCGAAAGTGTCGCCACAGGTATTTTTAACTTTAAAGTCTAGAGGAAAAGGTAATTGCTGAAAACATTATATTTTTACATGCATTCAGCGGATGCGACCAGTATCTGCTTTGTTTGGAAAAGGTAAAAGAAAATTTATTATTGTATTGATTAATAATTCTGATTAACTACCATTCGTCAAGCATCTCCTCAAACCAAACGCAGATCCGCAAGCCATTGCAAACGCAGGATATCAATTCCTACTTCACTTCTATCGCTGCAGCGCTGGAAATTCAGCTTTAAATGCGTTCAGGCACAAAACCTTTATTAGAACGGCGTACAACAGCAAGCATAACATCCCAAATTTGCCTCCTACCGAAGCCGCAGTTGAACAGCATGCATACGCACATACCATCAAGTGCAACTTTGGCAGGGGAACGAGTTAAAAGCTGAAGAATGAGGCTGGAAAAGAACAGACGCAGGCTTATCTCCAGTCGCTACTTCTATGACTCCCGCTCCAAGGCAGCTTTTAAAGCTCATATCTTGCAAATGCAAGAAAGGTTGCCTAGCAGCATGCGGGGGATGCGATGTTCGGTGATGTGCCTTTAATGCAACAACAACACCTGTAAAAATCAGGAGAAAGATCAGACAGAGAAAACGCCAATAATTTGATATGTGAGTTGATTTTTTTTCCATTCTCCTCTCTTTTCCTCTCTATGCCTCAGTCCATTTACTCCCTACCTGTCTTAGACGTAAGAATGTGTTGAAAGTAATAAGTGTGCAACACGTAGTCACTACACCAAAGCTAACTTTATTGTCTCTTTAAAAGAAAAAAAATTAGGTAGATTGGATATTTTTTCATTAAGTATCGTGACGTTTTTCCTCGTGTTTCAGATGCTGATAAAAGTGATTCTAACTCAGAAACTGATGCCTTTGATGAGTCCTTCAAGAGCTGTAAAATGACACCGGAGGAATTAACTTATTAGAGAAAAATTAGGTTAAGTGAAAGACTTGAAATAAACCTTGCAACTTTCAATTTGAAATATTTTCATCATTTCCTTTCCGGTTTTCAAGCGGTTTCAAACTTTACCCTAAAATTTTTGTAAATTGTTAATTGTTTTTAGCTTTCTCTGGCTTCCTCTAATCAATTTATAGTGATCACAAGTTGCTTTTTTTTAAATTAACAAAAATAAAACAGTTGTGAAAATAGTCGTTTTTTGGCGCCATTCTTTCAAAAATTGCGGTATTTCCGGTAGGAAATTTTGGTGGGAAGTGAAGAATTCGGAATCAGCGACCCAAAAAACATAAGGTAAGCCTATAAAACTAAATCCTCCTATTTTTTTCAGGTAATATTGTTTATTTCCTGGAGTAATATTCAAGTTTAAAATCTTGTTTGTTTGTAAATATTGTACTGATGAGGGTTAACAAACCGAAACGTAAGGAAATATGAGAATTTTCCATTTAAACTGACCGAAAAATTTCAGGACATACATCAAGCTAATTATTTTAATAAAAAAACTACTTACACCCTAAGTATCTAATTTTTATTTTTCAATTTAAAAAAAACATGTGAAAGCATCCAATTATAGTTGTCTCCATTCGTTTAATACAAATAAAAAAAGTGATTAAAAACCGACCATAAATAACTACCTTGTTACCTCCCACAGAGCCGCACTTAAAATTTGTGCTATTGTGCAGTAGAAATTTAGAACATATTATCTTTGGTATATAAATAGTTATTTGGTACAACGATAAATTGAAAAAAATTACTCTGTTACGCTTGTATCGAGATAGGAATAATATCTTATATATATATATATATATATATATATATATATATATATATATATATATATATATATATATATATATATATACATTTGTTTAACCGTTTATACAGACCAATTTTGGATATTTCACTTACGTACACAGACCAAAAGTGACGAAGTCAGACCAGTTTCTTGGCTTGAAATCGTTTGACCATATTTTTCATAAATAGGTGACGGGAGGGTGCAGAGGACGAAATTTGAAGTGGGTCTGGTTAGACAGTAAAATATATAATTATATATGAATTTAGTTCAGGATTTCTAAGCTTTGGCGCTCGCGTCTCATTTCTGTATATTGTATAATCGTTCATATGACCATTATGTTTTACTGATCTTCCCAGACCATAGATGTGGCAACCTCCAAATATTATGTTTGTAAATAGATATTTAAAACTTAGAAGTGAAATCAAATGCGGTGTAGAATCTTAGAGTTTATTTATAAATTTTTATTTTTTTGAAAGTAGGTATTAACAAAAATAATATATAGCATACATGTAAAGCTTCTCACTAGTTTTCACTAAAATAAAAAAGAGGTTCCTGTATTTATTATGAATCTTAAAAGTAAATCTAATACATATGTATATCGTTTGACTGTGAAAACCATAAAAGCTATAAAAAATCTAATAATATATCCCCTTACAAAATTGATAAATAAATGTCTCTTGGAGGGCACATTCCCAAACATATTAAAAGTGGCAATAGTTACACCCATTTTTAAGAATGGCGATATGGATGCCTTACCAATAACTATCGGCCAATATCAATTCTTCCGGTATTCTCAAAAATATTGAAAAAATGCTTGTACACTCGATTAATTACATATTTTTAATCAAATAATCTCTTTCTTGAATGTCCACATGGCTACCGAAAGAACCGCAACACTACTAGCGCAATATTGGCCTTAATAATGTCCTAGACGCATATGAAAATCATGAATTCAATGATGCAATTTTCTTAGACCTTGGTAAGGGTTTTGACTGTGTTTCACATGACATTTTAATTGAAAAATGACAAAAATATAACATTTACGTTAATAGTATAAAAATATTGGAATCTTATTTATATTATAGTAGTCAGAGCGTTAAATTTAACAACATAACATCAAGTAAAGAAATATTAAAGACCGGTGCACCTCAGGACTTCATATTAGGACCCTTACTGTTTTTGATTTACATTAATGATGTCCTTGGCAAAAAAATGTCTCACGTATATTCTGTACGCAGATGACACTACAATCTTCATTAAATCAGATAATTTAAATAATGTTGAAGTGAATAAAGCGAAATTCAGTCAAAAGTTGAACAATGGTTTGCATCTAATAATCTAATTTGTAATAAAACAATATCACAAGATATGATGTTCACGTTACGCAATTTCGACATTTCTACTGATGTAATATCTACTGTACAAATTTTTGGTGTTTATTTGGATCTACATTTGAGGTGGAATATACACATTGACAACATTTGTCGAAAATTGAGTAGTAGAGTTTTCGTTATTCGTAACCTTTCGGGTACCGTGTCTACAGATACGTTGAGATCAGCTTATTTTGCATCGTCATTCAATAATGTGTTATGCTATAATAGTGTGGGGAGATGCTGCAGATTTTAATCAAGTGTTTGCTATACAGAGAAAATTAATTAGAATTATAGCATGCTTAGGATATACTGAAGATTGCAAACATGCTTTTATTAAATTTGGTATAGTAACATTACCTTCTCTGTATGGTTTGGAATGTTTAACATATATTAAATCAAATTCAAATGGCTACCCTACCTATGTGAACCAACACGGTTATAATACCAGAACTAAAAATAATATCATTACTCCATATTATAGATTAAAGAAGTCACAGAATGGACCAAATTATTTAGCAATTCAAATGTTTAATAAACTACCATCCAACATAAAAACATTGATAACCTAAAAAAAATTCGAATGATAATTAAAAATTTATCAAGGCATTCTATCACTACATGTTTTTTTTACTACGATTTTTTAGATATTGAATGTACTTAGTATCAGTATTCGTTTGTAAAAATCTGTTATAGGTATACTGTGTTTTTACGTTCGTTTACATATGTTTAATTTTTTGTTCATATTTTTTTATAATTTGTACAATGTAAGTTACCTGACCTGTTGACTTGCGTAAGTACTCCTATACATCAACACTAATAATTTATTATTATTATTATTATTATTATTATTTATTTCATTCTCTCAGCTTATTACTGGTTCCTCATTAACCGGGACTCTACCTGAGTCCTAAGGTTTAGTGTTGGCTGTTGCGTGCCTATTCTATAGAAAGCACTTTACGAATAATGTGGGCAGTACCGAGTAGAGCTATTTTTTGTACTTGTGATGGACAGATTTTTCCTGGTAGCTTTTCGATATTATTCTGGAAACCTATTTTAACAGTTCCTAGTGCCCCTACTATAACTGGTATTACTTTGGTTTGAGTGCTCCACATACGCGATATCTCTATCTCAAGGTCTTTGTATTTGCTTTATTATTATTATTATTATTATTATTAGTATTATTATTATTATTTCTAAGTGGTCTAGAGAGATTTAATTTGAAAATGAGATATTACCTAAAATAGCCAAATGAAATATTATCAGTTTAGTATACAGTATGTCTCATTTTTCGTTACCCCTCATATCACAGCTCCTTTACCCACACAGCACGACATCCCTAGGATATCCTCATTTGGTCCCGTATATCCCAATCGAGGACAACATTCCTCAGGATATCCTTAGGATATCCCAATAAAATATATACAACCTGAGAATATCCCAGATGGGGATATCCTAGACAAATCCTGGCAGGATGTCCTAGTAATATCCTGCAAAGATATTAAAGGCCTAACAAAATATTCCTTGTGGGAATATCCTGGGCAAGTCCTGGAGTCGTCCTATTATAGGTATTATTATTTAGGAGATTTCAACAACAAAAATAATGAAAAGTATATATATTATTTTAAGGCTATTTGTTTATACTGTCTTATTGGTTTGTAAAATTTGCTTCAAAAACTTATTTGTTTGTTCTATTTGATAATCCCCTCCAGTACAAATAATTCATTAAAAATGTATATCTTATTTAAATAGTAGTTATTTATAATTTGGTCTTAATACATTTACTGTGTTTTGAATTGGCCGCCATTTTCTGGCAAGTCGAAAGTTCTAAGAAATCCGCCGGGCGTCGAATGGCGTCGATGTCTTTTCCTCGTTCATTTTAAAGTTCTTTCGACAAATAAGATTACGTTAAATATTTCATAAATATAATGCTGCTATGTTATATCTTTTTATTTATTATATTATCTAAAAGGGGAAAATGTGATTGGTTATTGTCCGCAGATGTTATTGTTAGATTACGTATCTAACAATAACATCTGCGGACAATCCTTTATATTTTTCTGAATAATTTTTTTTTAAATTCATTACAAACTTTTCAGCACGCTATGATTTTTTAAAGTTGTATATATCATCCCTTATAACTTCTAACCGCCCTAAACTCTGTTGATTTTTAATAATACCAAAAAACGGCAAGAGATCATTTTTGTGTAATATTTCATGCTTTTACAATTTTTATTTGAAACTTTTTTACTATCTTTTACACATTTTGAGTAATTTTGAAAAAACACTTTGTTATATTCTTTTTCACCCCTTGAAAAAAAAACTTTCTTTTATTAATCGTGTTCAAATACTTCAAAGTAACATATCAAAATTTTGATATGTCGACCTATTTCATTAGACTATATATAACCCCTACTAGTTTGGTAGATTTACTTTTAAAGCGATATAAATATGTATATGGAGTTGTGCATATATGTATCACATTTTTATTAGTCATTTTACCTTTGCCATTATATAAACTTGTATTCCTTTGTCTTCGCTTATTGGCGCAGTTTAAAAGTAATGATCTTATAAAATAATATGTATTTTTTGCTGTCATTCAATAAACCCTAAAAGAACTATAGATGTCCTATATAAAGTCCTATCAATGTCCTCAGGTTGTTCATAGTAAAACCCAGGCATAACCCATATAAGAGCTGATGATGTCCTGTACACACCGGTACTGATGTCCTGAGGACGTCATCAGTAAAGCCCGAACTGTCCCATTTGGATATCCTACACGGACATCCTAAGGTGATAATGGGATTTTCCCAGGATATCCCATATGTCCTGAAAAGTTGTCCCCAGTATGTTCTGAGGATGTCCTTGTGCTGTATGGGTATTAGCAATGTGATTTTTTTAAAATTTGGGTGGAAGATACTTACCCATCAGGAGATTGTGTAACGGTAAAATATTTAAAAAATCACCAGCGGCGTCCGTCGTTATGAAGAAAAATGTACCTAATATTTCAAAGAAAGATGGCAATGTTTTAACTGTAAAACAATCTCAAAACCTTATTCGTTGTTATTAAAAAATCATTAACATTAACGAATTTCAATAAAAAAATAAAATGTTCTTCTTTAAAGTACCAATTATTAGGCGTAACTTTATCTTCGGACGTAATGAAGCAGAAGAGAGTTGTTCCATTTAGAATTAATCATGTCATATGTTGAACACACTGTGATTTAATTATCTATGTAAATTTTATTATATATTGAAATCGTTCATGAATGAAATTTGTCTAAAATTGATTTTTTTAAATTTCCAAGTAAATGATTCTTTGACTTTGACTGTTAAGTAAACTGACTGACGTCACGTGATTAATTCTAAATGGAAAATCTGTTTTCCTCCAGCTTAATTAACTCCTAACTAAGTCCGAAAATAAAGTCATGACTGTAATAGTTGGTACCCTAAAAACAGAAGTTTTATTTTTCTATTACGTGATCACCAAGTACACTATCTTATTGAAATACGGTTATAGTGAGTTCTCGATAACAATGAATAAAATTATGAGGTTGCTTTACAGATAAAATTTTGCCTAATATCTTTTTTTGGAAAATTAGTTATATTTTTCTTCATAAGGACGGACGCCACTGGTGAATTTTTAAATATATTACCGTGCCACAATCTCCTGATGGGTAAGCACCTTCCACCCAAATTTTAAAAAAATCGCATTATTAATAAGAATGCTGTGATATGGCAGTCATGAATAGTGAGATATACTGTATAGCACAGAAAGAACTTTTATTTTTTTTATTTTTGTAGGAACTTATTTATTTTAGTTAGTGAAGACTTTGCTTAAAAATAAATTTGCATTATTAAAACAAAAGTAAAAGAACAAACAATATTTCACTTATTGCGACCCATACAGCACAAGGACATCCTCAGAACATACTGGGGACAACTTTTCAGGACATATGGGATATCCTGGGAAGATCCCATTATCACCTTAGGATGTCCATAGGATATCCAAATGAGACAGTTCGGGCTTTGCTGATGACGTCCTCAGGACATCAGTACGGGTGTGTACAGGACATCATCAGCTCTTATATGGGTTATGCCTGGGCTTTACTATGAACAACCTGAGGACATTGATTGCACTTTATATAGGACATCCCCAGTTCTTTTAGGATTTATTGGATATTTCTAAAGACAACAAAAAATAACTTATTTTATAAGATCATTACTTTTAAACTGAGCCAATAAGCTAAGACAAAGGAATACAAGTTTATATAATGGCAGAGGTAAAATGACTAATAAAAATGTGATACATAGGTATATGTTCAACTCCATACACGTATTTGTATCTATCAATTGGCTCATATCGCTTTAAAAGTAAATCTACCAAACTAATAGAGGTTATATTATATAGTCCAATGAAACAGGTCGACAAATTAAAATTTTAAAGTAAATACTTGAATTTTTGATATGTTACCTTGAAGTATTTGAACACGATTAATGAAAGAATTTTTTTTAAACTCTGAGAAGGGGTGAAAAAAAATATAACGAAGCGTTTTTTCAAAATTACTCAAAATGTGTAAAAGATAGTAAAAAAGTTTCAAATAAAAATTGTAAAAGCATGAAATATTACATAAAAATGATCTCTTGCCCGTTTTTTGTATTATTAAAATCAACTGAGTTTAGTGTGATTAGAAGTTATAAGGGATGATATGTACAACTTTAAAAAATCATTACGTGCTGAAAAGTTATAATGAATAAAAAAAATCTATTCAGTCAGAAAAATATAAAGGTACGTATTTGACAATAACATCTATGCACAATAACCAATCACATTTTCCCATTTTAGATATTATAATAAATACAAAGATATAACATAGCAGCATTATATTTATGAAAAAATTAACGTAATCTTATTTGTCGAAAGAACTTTAAAATGAACGTGGAAAAGACATCGACGCCAGGCGGATTTCTTAGAACTCTCGACTTGTCACAAAAAGGCGGCTAATTCAAAACACAGTAAATGTATTAAAACCAAATTATAAATAACTGCTATTTAAATAAGATACTTATACATTTTTAATATATTTTTAACGAATTATTTGTACTGGAGGGGACTATCAAGCAGAACAAACAAATAAGTTTTTAGAAGCTAATTTTACAAACAAATAAGAGACACTATAAATAAATAGCCTCAAAATAATATATATACTTTTCATTATTTTTGTTGTTAAAATCTCCTAAATAATAATACCTATACGACTCTAGGGCTTGCTCAGCATATTCCCACAGTGGATATTTTCTTAGGCTTTTAATATCTCTGCAGGATATTACTAGGACATCCTGCCAGGATTTGTCTAGGATATCCCCATTTGGGATATTCTCAGGTTATATATACTTTATTGGGATATCCTAAGGATATCCTGAGGAATGTTGTCCTCGATTGGGATATACGGGACCAAATGAGGATATCCTAGGGATGTCATGTGCGGTGTGGGGATAGTTGTTGAACACTAAAGTTTCAATCCGAACCCAATCGCTTTCTTCAAAAAGATCCGAATATTTTTGTATGAAGTTTAAACATTTATTTTTGTTTGATGCAAGGCTGTTTTCAATATTATTAAAAAAAAATGTAGTTGCAAGTTTCTTCTGCTTTGGTAACCACCTCATACGACCTGTCTTCTTAGCCGAGTTCCCTTTGTCCTATGAACCATTAGATACATTTTTTATTTTTTTTACTAAAGCCAGCTTCTGCAGCATTGGCAGAAGAATCCGCTTCAAAATTATAAAATCAGTCTGGTCGTTGAGTTTTTGACTTCTCTACAGATTCTTCACAATTTTTCACTCTTGTAAAATTTTCGAGTATTATTCGAGATATAGCTGTTCGAGTTCTTCTAAAAAGGGGTGGAGGAGTAACAAAAAGTAAATATAAATAATCCAAAAAAATTATGGTGAATGTATAATTAAAATAGAAGACTTTTTTTTCCTTTACGACTTTTTCCAAAAGTGTACTTTGTCCAAGTTTTTCCGGAAAAGCACGAATAAAAGACCCTCATCGGAAAATGGTAAAACTCGTAAACTATGAAATTTAAAAATTTGGAAAAATTCAGACGTATCGGTTAATATATTCTTTAAAATGGGTGTTACTTGTAATTTTTTAGTAACGTGCATATTTTCCGAGTTTTCAACAGTTTTTCACATTCAAAAACGTGTTTTTGATCGTTCCTCTAATTACACTATTTTTTTACTCCTAGTTAGCATTCATTCCTTTGTTTTTTCTAGTAGATTCAATATTTTTTTACCTCGAGTTGACATGTTCTCAATGCTACACATACGAACTACTTTTGAAAAATGGTAAATATTCGTTGTTGCTTTATTGGCTGAACTAATAAATTCGGCAACATCGTAAGGAATGTGTACGTTAGTAAAATAACAAAAATATATACACCTGGCACAAATAGGCGGTTCTTTATAAGTGGCTCGATAACAACAGTGAAATATATAAAAATATAATTTTTCATATTCTTCTACCCCTCTAGTACTGTTGCAGTTTATTTTGTTAATATAAACAATAAATGGCTATATATACACTGGAAAAATAAAGATATCACGATGGTCTGTGGTGGCCTGTAAGATATAGGTGGCTTGGTAACGTCGGTTGAACGTGTATATATATATATATATATATATATATATATATATTTTAAATGAGAATAATGATGTTCTTTGTATTAAGTAATGCAATATATTTATTATTTAATATGTTACAGAGAAATTCGCTAGAAAATTCACATGCCCTGATCTCCCCTCAATGCTGCAGTCAAGTCTAAGCGGCACAACTTTAAGGTTTTTTTATGTGCATTAAACGAATGATTTTTTTTTTAACTTTACCTGATAATGTTGTAATCAAGTAGATTGCCTCTAGGAAAGAGCATTGGTTTACTTACCATACCTGAAGCGATATCCATAATCACATAGAAACAGAATTACATGATTTTTTATTAAATCTTTTCATCTTAATTTACTAAGAATATACTACCAAAAATACACATAGATTTAATTAAGAAGTGTGTTTCATTTGCACTTTATTTAAACAGGTTTGCTGATAAAAATCCCCAGCCATACCATCGGCGTTTTATTGCTTTCATTAATAAAATCAATAAAATTATCAATATTGAATGCAATGGTATATTAGCTTAAGAATCTGATATGTATACAGTTAAAGAAAATAAAATGATTTAAATGGTAAATGGTTTACTGTCATAGTCACTTGAAAAGAACTTATCAAAACTCATGCGATTTTCAGGTAAGAAAATTCATCTTATTTACATGTTGACATACGTTTTATGTAATGTGGAATTTTCAGTATTTTTTATGGAATAATACGATAACTAATATTTCTAAGATAAAATTACATGACGAAATACTTTCGTAACAATATCTACGCATAATTTCTTAATTATTTTTCAGACTAATCACAACGTACACATTAATTAACAGAGTCAAAAACATACACCACCCTCCCACATATAATTAGTAATCAACTTAACCTTGATTAAATCGCGTAATGTTGTCATAATAGCCGCCTTAATACCATTCCTATAATACCTAGGTAGGTACACAACATGAAAACATAAATATGTATATGCAACTGTTCGTGTGCATATTTTAGCTCCCTTCTACTGTATTTACATTAACAAATACACATGAATCAGTTGCCTTCACGCCTTGACGATTTTATTGGGGATTTACATTAAAACACAGCACCCCTAAAAAGTACTTAGTTTAATGTCGGGCTCACAACAAATGGACAAAATGGAAACAAAACAGGAACTTAATGTCTCGTTTAAATCTTGGTTTAAGTTATTTTGTTATTATACTGTACCTGCAAGATATTATTAATATCATGAGTACATCCATGATATTATGTAACATGAAGTATATCTCGTTTCCTTTATACACGGAGAGCCAGTGACATCGAACCGTCATGCGTCATCGCGGATTTTTAAAATTCTAGTGAAAATTTCACACGTCACCATTTCAGCCAATCAGAAGTTTGTTTTTGTGTCGTTACCAAGGCAACCCAAAAAATTTCCAGAAGTTTTCAACCTCCAGGGTACCCTGAACGAAATTAATAAGTGGAAATTTTTCTGTCAAATTATTGACATAATAATATGATCATATTTGACATTTGCTATTACATAAAAGTGGAATTTTACTTTTCAAATTAAACGAGATAATTATAAGAAAATCATTGAGCTTTGTGAAACAACATTTTATTTCATGTTTAATACCTAATTATGATAGTGAATCACTTCTCATTTTGGTTTTCCTCCATATTACACTACTCATCGACTATGATAAGTAAGTATTTCAAGTTTGGATGGCTTTTTTAACTTCACAACATTCCTCGCAATGTGTGCATATTGTATATTATGTTCTTTTTCCATACTCTATAATCTTATTCTTTTAAAAACTTGAAAATAACTTCAACAATAAGACATATTAAGCTTAAACTGGTTAATCTGTCAATGAAATAATGATAAATAACCAATAACGTTTCAAAGCAATCTGTCAAGTTACACTGGGTTGAAACTGTGCTATGGCCATGTGTATAAATCATGAAAATATATAAAGAAAACACGGTTCCACCTATTTTAGTGAATAAAACTTATTCCATAACACACAAATAAAGTTGTCCTAAACAATTTTCAGTAATTTTTTGAAACTAAAATGGGTGGAAGAGATATTATTTACCTATTATACGTATGCCATTTTCAAATAACTCATAATTTTAACTTTTGACACAACAACACTACTTACCAATTTCGATGCGTTTCTGTCACTGTCAACAAGATCCATTCATGGCCTACTAATCTTATACCTTGTTATGCCTTAGAATAATCTTAATATCAGTTGAAATTGAATTTATTTTCGTGTGAAATTTTCTTACCGAATCCCCCGCGTGCTTGAATAATTGCAGGAAATTTTTCTCATATATGAATTTTTTAAGAAAATTACCTTCGTCACTGCGCAACTCGAGATAATTTTCAAAAAATTCATGTACTCGAAAAATTCGCATTTTTTAGGAAATTGCATGCTCTTTCAGAAAAACCTGGTATGACAACCTTCTACTCTGCCGAAAATGTCTGTCATACCTATTTGAAGGAGGTGATAGGTAACAAAGTTTTATCAGAGAACACACAATGTTCTCTGGTTTTATGGCGTAGAAACTTTTTTTTCCAAATTTAGTTCATTTTTGTGCGCTCTTTCAGAATATTATGGTATGACAGCCCAAAAACTGTCGGAAATACGTATCATACCGGTTGCACTGAGTGGACTGTCTGAGAGTAGATAAAAAAAATATATAGAACTCCCTAATGATCTTTATATGTATCAATATTTTTCCAAATTATTCAATAAATAGAAGAACTTTTTTAAAGTAAATTTTATCGAACAAAAGACTAATTTCTTTCTTATGTTTGAAGCTTTATAAGTTTAAACTAGTGCAAATAAAAAATAGGCTAATTTTTAGAGCAGTTAATCTACATATAATTTTTGAAATTTTGAAATAATCCATTCAAATCATATTAAAAGAATTATATCATACATTTTTTCTCAAGTTGCGATTTATGTAAAGTTAAACATCAAAAATCGATCATTCTAGAAACATATCAACAATAAAAATAAAATTCAAGAATAACTTTTGCTAACAAGAGGAGAAATGAAGGTTATATAATTAATAATTGTTCATTTTTGAGAAATAGTATTCATCACAATCATAATGTCTATCGTCCTCTTATTCTTCACATTATTATTATTACTCATAATTTCTTCGACTTTTAGTGGAGTTGCTTGGCCAACGTACCATAATGGTTCAAATCTGTTTTCTTCATTAAGTTGCCATCCATACTCTGTCGGGTCATATAAAATACAGGTTGGTTCAGTCGCATTTTGCCACGTATGGTAACCACTTTTACCGAAATCATCAGAATTTAAATTCAAAATCGTGACATTTAATTTTTTTATTTTTCTATAATTTAAAATACTTTTTAAATGAGTCTTCAGTAAATGGAGTAACTTTGTCATCTGGACTACCAAACTTATCACAAATGAAACACTTAATTTTAAAATATTAATAAAAAAGTGAAAAGATTCAACACAGTTACTTAAATGCTCCACTACAAAATACAGTTCCCTAAGATCGACACTACGTCAGAAAAAAAAACAATATTAATCTCGTGTATTAAAAAATGCAATTATACTATACAACCCATTCTCTTAATTTTATAACGAAAAAAAACTCCATTTTATTATTATTAAACGTTGAATTTCGTTTAAACAATGAATGTTATTGAAATACTTATCGAAACGTTGAAACATTCAACAGTCCTCAAGACAGAAGACTGAAGTGACAGGATGACCTAGACCTTTAAAAAGGCTATAGGGTAACTTTACTGCAATGCTCTATACATGCAATGTGGCAAATATAGGTAAATTTCAACTATTGGGAGCTAGGGGCAGAAAGAATCATGCAGGGTTCCAAAGTGAACCCCAAATCTCTCTCACTTATTCTCACGCAGACTGTGAATACTGTTCCAGCACGCAGGACCCGAGTTTGCCCACTTTTGTAATATAGTATTCCACACTATTTTGTGCTGGGTGTAAGAAAAGCAGAACTAGAACATTGGCCCCAAAACAAATTAATTGAATTCACTACTATTTTTAATTAGGAGAGTCAAAACGATGCAATAAACCGGTATGACGGGTATTTTCGGCAGTTTTTGGGCTGTCATACCATGATATTCTGAAAGAGCGCACAGAAACGAACAAAATTTAAAAAAAAATTGTTTCTACGTCTTGATCGTAAAAACTTTGTTACCTATCACCTCCTTCAAATAGGTACGACACACAGTTTTGGTAGAGTAGAGGTTGTCATACCAGGTTTTTCTGAAAGAACATGAAATTTCTTTAAAAATGCTGTAATTGAAATCAATTACCGCGAAAACGGTGAAACATTATTGTTTTATAATAATAATTAATTTAATTAAAAATACTTCCGGCAAGAAAAACCTCGTCATACCAGGTTCATTTTGTTCGTGTGGTTTTCTACAGGCAATTTTCACTAGAATTTTTAAAATCCGCGATGACGGTATTTTCGATGTCACCGGCTCTTGGGCTATTGCTTTTTAATAGTAGAGTGCTCGTGCGCGCGAAAGTGCCTTAAAAAATGAATTGGTAGGGATTTAACACTAAAAGCTGACACCTGGCTAAATCGATAGCTTATATATAGGTAAACTTCCAAAAAAAGTTGTCCAAAGATTGTCCTGTACAAAAGGGCGTTATTCACAATTTTCGAGTTATGTAGTGCGTCAGATAGCCAAAGGTCAGTTCTTTCTTTGGTAAAAATTTTATAATATTCTCTGTAGCCGTTTGGCTGTAAAAAAATTAATTATTTTTAAAAAAGCATTGCATCTTATGGGAAACGCAGACTTTAAAAGTCCATATCTCCGCTAAAAATTAATTAATATTGTCGTGTTTTTATATTTCTCACTCCATTGCTCGGAAACCAGGTCTCAAATAAAAAAAAAATTACAAATTGAAAAGCGATGCTTTCTGGCTAAGACAGTAGTGTTAAAAATATTTTTGCGGAAATAATAACTGAGTTATGATTTAAAAACCAACGCAACTACAAAATCTCCAGGAGCTTAGAACTGCCGACTTCGATAGCCCTCCTGCACCACACTTTTCCCCGCGGTCGAACGTTGCCCATAAGATCTGTGATCTATCGTGTATTGTTTTGACTAGTGAGCCCTTGCTTATTTGTAATTAATACTAGGTCGTGTGAATTAATTTATTTCTCTATTAGCTGCATAAATATTTAAGGGGTAAGTGTGTATTAAATTAATTTTAATTATTTCATACATACCTAGATGCAAATAATCATTCACGCAAAACTAATACTAGAATATCATGGCACCACAAAAAGTTCTTCATTGCCAACTACTAGCAATGCGAAAATTTGTTATATTTTCGATGGAATGTTTATTGTACACGCTATGGGTAAACCACCTAACGCTAAAACATTTGAATATTCAAAGATATTCTCATCCATTGATTTTAAAAATGAATACAACGCCGATAGGATTGATGTAGTTTTAGATAATTACCAAGAGCACTCCATTAAAAACATGACCAGAATAAAAAGAAGTTCTATAGCATCTATTGAAAAAGTTATTAATTCAGGTGATGTACTTCTACCTCAGCAATGGAATTTATTTATTAATTCAACTAATAACAAACGACAATTAACAAATGTTTTATCATTACAACTAAGTGAATTATCTAACAAACAATTCAATTTGCGACAAGTGGCGGATTTCTTGACGTTATGGAGTACAGAAGCCATTTTAAGTTAGTGGATGATTTGTTAGTATCGAATCACGAAGAAGCAGATACTAGAATTTTGCTTCATATTTTATCGGCAAAAAAAAGCTGGGTACAATAAATGTATTATTGATTCCAAAGATACTGATGTTTTGGTACTTCTGTCTCACTTCAGGGAGCACCTGACACAGGAAGTTTGGGTTAAAGCTGGAAAGAAAGGGCAAGAACGATTTATACCGGTACATAATTTAGAAATAGACTGCGTTATTAAAAAATTTACCAGCGTTTCACGCAATCACAGGGTGTGACTCTACTAGTCAATTTTCTGGTATTGGTAAACAAAGTGGTTGGAAAGTCTATCTTATATATTCCAAATTACTTGATCGTATTGGAACAGCTAATTTTGACGATACCTTGTTCAAAGAAGCTCACACCTTTGTTTTAAGATTATATACAAACAACGAAGAGATATCCTCAGTAAATAATTTACGTGGTATACTAGCAGCTTCAAAAACACTGTATAAATTACCTCCTACAGAAAACTGTTTAAAACTGCATTGCTTACTGGCTCATTATCAAACCATTATTCGGCTCAATGCTCTTAATCCTGTTATAAACCCCCCTAATGTATTTGAATATGGTTCTTATCAACTTATCAATGGTAAACTGGTACCCTTATTTCAAACTCTTCCACCTTTTCCACAAGATCTGGCCATTTTAAGCAGCTGCGGGTACAAAAAAGCTACCTACATTTAAAAGTTATAATTTTTTCAAATGTTTAAATAGACGTTACTCCAAGCTGTGTTTAATAATTATTATTTATAATACTACTATTGTAAAATGATAAATAGGCGATAGATCACAGACACAAGATTTATATGTGTCGCAGATCTTATAGGCAACGTTCGACTGCGGGGAATAATGCAGTGCAGGGAAAATCGAGGTTGGCAGTTCTAAGCGCCTGGAGATTTGGTAGTTGCGTTGGTTTTAAATCATAACTCGGTAATTATTTCCGTAAAAGTATTTTTAACAGTACAGTCGTAGTCAAAAAGCATCGGTTTTCAATTTGTAAAAAAAAAAAAAAATTATTTGAGTCCTAGTTTCCGAGTAATGGAGTGAGAAATGTAAAAACACGGCAAAATGAATTAATTTTTAGCGAGCATCGAACGGAGATATGGACTTTTAAAGTCTGCGTTTCCCATAAGAAATAATTTATTTTTTTACAGCCAAACGGCTACAGAGAATATCATAAAATGTTTACCAAAGAAAGAACTGACCTTCGGCTATCTGACGCACTACATAATTCCAAAATTGTGAATAACGCCCTTTTGTACAGGACAATCTTTAGACAACTTATTTTGGAAGTGTACTATATATAAGCTATCGATATAGCTAGATGTCAGCTTTTAGTCTTTAAAGCCCTACAGGATGAACATTTTGAGCCTCTGGGCTCTCTACTATAATCGTAAGATTTAAAAAAGAGATTTTAAATTCACCCGTATGTATAATTTTTTTATGTATTCTCTGAGATGACTTACTCTATTTCTATGGAAATCTTTTCACACTGTAGGGTATAAATCAACAAAGAGAAAAGAGAAATACCCGAGAAAATCTATTACGCCTATATTAAAATTAGCACTCTTGGTCAATATTGCCCTCGGTATTAATGAGGATACCCTCGACTATAATATCATACCAATCCATACTAAAGGGGTTGAAATTAGGCCACTTCGAGGGTTACTTGGCTGTAGCGACTACCCTTTTAAAACGACCCGACAAAAACAGCTGATGGTTTTTAAATCTAAATTACAGTTAATTTATCTAGAATGTATTCAGTATTTTATACACATGTAACGACCCTTTACTGCTCTTTGGAACGAATGTCCATTTGAGTGTAATAATTTCCGAAATGAAGATAATTAAAAATTTCATCAATTTGGCTTGTTGGAAACATTCTTTTTCATATTTCATTCATTCCATGGTCAATTTAACAACGAATTTCGTTTGCAATTAATTTACAGCAGATAGAGCTTAGAAAAAAACCCTCAGATATATACAGTGTGTTCACGGATGGAGTACCACACTTTCTTATTATTTATTTTATGAGAAACAATCGTTATTTATCAACGGTTTTGTTTGTCTTGAAAAGTCCTAAACAACTGTTAAACTTACCAAACACTAAGTACCTATACAAGCTATTCCCTAAAAATTAGAAAATATGAAATGAACCCCAAGCAAACTTTCAGAAAATATACCGTTTGTTAAACACCCTAAAATTTTGGTGCCCAAGTATTGCATTTCGTGGGCACACATTAATTTGTTATCTGAAATTTGAATTACCCGCCATTATGTACCATTAGGTCCAAAATCATTGAGTTAAAAGGTAGGGAGAAGCTATCACGTGATCAAAAACGGCATCATTTCGCCATCTTGTTACTACTTTTCCGTCAAATAGTGACAGTTTGTTTTCCGTGCGATTTATTATGATTTTTACAGACAGTTTGTTAAAATTTACACAATAAACATTAAAAGGACTATGGTGTCATGTGCTAAAAGAAGTTGCTCTTCTAGAGATGGTGTTGACAATAAGAAATTAACGAGAATAACATTTCATAGGTAATGTAAACAACAAACAGAGCCGTATTAAAAAAAACAGCTAATTAAATGTTTTTTTAATATACTCAGGTTATATATTTCGTAGAATAGAAACAAATGGTTTATTTTAGGATATCATTGCACATTTTATATATCAAGGTAAATAAAAACTGTTAAAACTCTTGCATTTATTGAATTGAACATTTATTTACGTTATCCAGATAGACCGTCTCGTCGGGGTACAAAGTTCTTATTATTTTAATTAGTCCGGGTCTGGCAAAACCACCATATTGTTACTACATTTAGCCACGCCTACTGATGCTGTTTCTGTATAGGAAATTTGTATAGGATGTCATCTCCCTACCTTCTAACTCAATGTCCAAAATGGATCATGTTCATTTCAATCAGGACGCCAGCTTTCCGGTGACATTAGAAAAAAAAATTTAAGTCATTTTGGCCACCTTTTTGGCATTTATTTATAAGCCAAATGGAAACAAATGGATATATTCAGGTAGACAAAAATTTACTTTCTTTTTTTTTAAATTAAAATTATCGCAATTCTCTTTCTTTTCTGATAAAAATTTTTCAAAAATGTTTTCAAAATAGCCGAAAAAATCCATTTGTTGCCATTTGGTTCATAACTAAATGACAAAAAGTGGCCAAAATTACTTTCAAAGAATTTTTTTTAATCTCAGCTAGTATCCAGATCTACATTTTGAAATAAAAATAATCATCCATTTTGGACATACTGGCACAAAATGGCGGGCAATTCAAATTTTCCATAACAAACTCATTTGTGTCCACAAGGTTCAATATTTGGACACCAAAATTACAGTGTGTTTTGTTTTCAACACAATTTAATTGGTTTTCTGTTGGGTGGTTGTATCTAAATAAATAAATAAACAAAGTATATTTTCTGAAAGTTTGAAGCCAATTGGAACTCTTGACATCCCTGGGCGTTAAAATGAAAAAATAACCGCTTTACAGCGAGTTAGTTCCATTTTGTACGTTATGTTCGTACTCAAGTGACCCAGAACCAAAGCGGAATTGTTGGAATTTTGATTGCGAAGATTTTTGGTTTATTGTTTGTTCCGATCGAACCTCTAGAACCGGAGATATTCGCCTTTTTACTTAAAATACGATGTTAAAAAAACAAAATTGTTCATAAAAAACCCGCAATAGGCCTTGGAAGTTCAAAACTCAGATATATACTCCTGGTGACACCTCGGGTGATACCCCAGAAGCTATGAAATCATAAATTTGCTGTTACAAAACTATGCACATCAATGTATTTTTTTACTCCACTGAAAACAATAATGTTTTCCACGCGTATTTCTTCCTATGGGTAAATTTTCAATGGAATCGTTGAAATATAGTGGAATAAAAATCGCGCACAAGTCCCCTCTTCAGAGGCCCAGTTGCCTAGAGAACACAAATTAATAATTCCTTTTTAAATTAAGATCCTTTTATAGGTACCCATAAGGGCAAAAGAGTAGGTATCCACGTATTCATGGCGTTAATTTTTGCTCATTTGAGATTTTTTTCGCACAAACTATCATTAATTAGTTACGTCGCATTCTATAGTTTGTATTAATATTTTACTTTAAAATTATGTTTTGCTATAAAGTAAAATTCTCAAGTTTTTTGAATTTCAACAACTTAGTTATTTAATGTTACTGATTAAGACCAAATTATTGAAACAATTCAATTCTATTTAATACATATTCCTTCAGCATTAAGCTCGAGATAAAGCTAGAGAGTTGAAGTTTTAAACTCTTTTCTTCGACTCTACTCATATTTAAAATACATGTTTTAAATAATCGATAATTGTTTATACTCCAATGATAATAATGATTTCCATAACAAAAAATGTTATCTGAGATTCTCCTTCAGTAACTGTTAGTGGAGGGATTATACATCACAAAACCACAAAAATCAAGTCTGGGGGTGCCACGGAACCCCTCAAAAAACCACCCCTTCGATGAAAGAAGCCTATTTTACTGATAACTCGTTACCGTTGAAGAAATAAAAAAATGCTCATTATAAAAAAGGAAGCTGGACTAATTTTCCTAAAAAAAAAGCCCAATTGTAATTTTCCTGTATATGCCATGATTTTCGAGAAAATCGATGTCGAAAAAAATTGCAACATTTGTGTTTTTAATGCGTACGAATTTTCCGTTATTTGAAATTTTTTGCGTGGGGCCTATAGAAAATGTTGAATTGCTTGAAAACCAAACAAGCTAGGAAGAAAAATTAAAATGGGTTTTTAAAGGGGATATAAAATAGTTTCTTGTGTTTCCATTTTTGATGGCTATTGATATCTATTAGTATACAAAAATAAAAACATAATATACAGGGTGTTGCATCATGAGAGGGACATAGCTTAATAGGAGGTAGAGAACACCAGTGGTAACCGGAACCTCCCATAGAAATGTCTCATTGGGCCTTCACTACGAAATTACAGGGTGTTAAATAATTTTTGGCCAAACCTGTTTTTTGTCATAACTTTGACAGGAAATGAAATAACGGATTCATATTTGGTACGGCTAATATACAAACGAGCCCCAAGAGGTACATGTATAAAAAAAATATATCCAGGTCCGGACTCACTATAATTTATGTTTCTTCTTTGCATCAATAAAACATCACCCTGTATATATTTTTTTGAAATTTCGATACGATATTCGAAAAGAGCAAGAAAAAACAAACAAAATGGCCTATTTCATTTTTTTTGTTACACCTTCGTGGTTATTTAAATACGTTGTTAAATGTGCAAGAAAATGGATTACAGAACCCTATTAAATGAGAGGCACGTGAAATAAATAGTTTTATAACTACAATTTGCAAAAATTCTATTGAGCCTAGGTGGTCTGGGTGAATCCTAATTCCGGCACGTTTTAAAGGTCCATTTTGGTAAAAAACTGTGGTCCTAATAAGTAATCGGGTATGAAATAACAAAATTTTTAATCAATCACAGTAGGCTTGTTCAAAGAATAAAAGTGACAGATAATTTAAACCATTTAGGCCTAAGCAACCAGTTACTTTGATCAAGAAAATTATCAACATTTTATACTTAATAAAAATTGGTAGAGAACAAACTAAAATCTAAATAAATAAAATATTTTCCATTCAATTAACAATAAATAACAAAACAATAACTAAATGTGTTTAAAAATAAAACGTAATTGACACTAAAGTAAATTTTCAAAATGTCCTCCCCCAAATTCTGTGCATTTTCTTGCGCGTTTAGAAAGGTCACCAATTGCTCGACGTATCATTTCTGGATTATTCCGTATTTCGTCGCAGGTTGTAACGATGCGCTGGATTAAATGTTGTCTACTTTCAATTTCAATGCTATAAACCTCGTTTTTTAAGTGGCCCCATAAAAAGTAATCACAAGGGTTACAATCAGGAGATCTTGGTGGCCATTCATGTGGACCCCCGCGTCCAATCCATCTATTAGGATACACATTGTTAAAGTGTTCTCTTACTTGAAGGTTAAAATGTGGTGGGGCCCCATCATGCTGAAACACTCTTATACCGATATTTTCTAACATATTCGATAAAATGTTTTGAAGAAAATCAAAGTAAATTTCACCATTCAATCTTTCTTCAAAAAAATGTGGCCCTATCAAATGTCTATTCACAAGTCCGACCCAAACATTTACAGAAAACCTGTGTTGCGAACGGCGTTGGCGTACCGCATGTGGGTTTCCTGTGCCCATTTATGATTATTTCGTGAATTGTTTACTCCATCCCTTGTAAATTGTGCCTCATCCGTAAATAAGGTTCTGTAAATGACTGGGCGATGATTAGACAACCAACGACAAAATGCCAGGCGGGGGATATCGTCGCCTTGTTGAAGACGCTGTACCTGCTGGATATGATATGGATGGTAACGTTCTCTTTTTAGGGTTCTCCATACTCGCCAATGAGGAATACCAGTTGCCAAACTGATTCGTCTAGTGCTCATATTTGGGTTTTCTTGAACTACGTTTATAATATTGTTTTGTTCCTGCACACCTTGTTGTAAAACACGCTCCACAACTGCAGAAGTAGGAAACTTTCCGTGTTGTCTTGCATACTGGAACACCGTACTAAAGGTTTTATGATTAGGGCATCGACGACCAGGAAAACGCAGCCGATATTCTCTTTCCGCCGACCTACCATTTCCATTACAGAAACCATAGATGAATATTATGTCAGCATATTCACCGTTTGTAAATTTTACTGGCATAGTTAAAATATTTTCACAAGTTTTCACTAACTAAATGCGGATTATTGACACATTAAATTACTAACAAACAATTATTCAACTGTTTAGGAGATTTCTTTTTATTATCTGTCACTTTGAACAAGCCTACTGTGATTGATTAAAAATTTTGTTATTTCATACCTGATTACTTATTAGGACCACAGTTTTTTACCAAAATGGACCTTTAAAACGTGCCGGAATTAGGATTCACCCAGACCACCTAGGCTCAATAGAATTTTTGCAAATTTTAGTTATAAAACTATTTATTTCACGTGCCTCTCATTTAATAGGGTTCTGTAATCCATTTTCTTGCACATTTAACAACGTATTTAAATAACCACGAAGGTGTAACAAAAAAATGAAATAGGCCATTTTGTTTGTTTTTTCTTGCTCTTTTCGAATATCGTATCGAAATTTCAAAAAAATATATACAGGGTGATGTTTTATTGATGCAAAGAAGAAACATAAATTATAGTGAGTCCGGACCTGGATATATTTTTTTTTATACATGTACCTCTTGGGGCTCGTTTGTACATTAGCCGTACCAAATATGAATCCGTTATTTCATTTCCTGTCAAAGTTATGACAAAAAACAGGTTTGGCCAAAAATTATTTAACACCCTGTAATTTCGTAGTGAAGGCCCAATGAGACATTTCTATGGGAGGTTCCGGTTACCACTGATGTTCTCTACCTCCTATTAAGCTATGTCCTTCTCATGATGCAACACCCTGTATAATATAGTTATTAGTTACCTCTTGATTTTTTGCTCTTTTAACTATTCACAGGCCCATAAAAAATAACTGACTTTAATATAAGTTATTTAGTTAGTACTTCAATGCAGACAAACTTAGGAATAAAAATATTCACATTTACAAATTTACCAGCATGTTGAAAATAGACAAATTTTGGCCAGTTTTTTATTGATTCCTAAAAATATAAAAAAGACCCAGTTTTTGAGTTTATACATCATATAACTATCGTTTCTAATCATTTAAGCGTTAAAGAATAGCATAAAAAAAATCATCAAAAAATTGAATATGCAGCCGTTTTTGGATTTTTTTTTGGCTAACTTCAACATGCTAGTAAATTTGTAAAGGTGAATATTTTTATTCCTAACCTTTTCTGCATTGAAGTACTACCTTGAACTAAAAGATAATGCATTTATAACTTATATTAAAGTCTGTTATTTTTTATGGGCCTGTGAATAGTTAGATGTACAAAAAATGAAAAGATAACTATATTATATTGTCATTTTTATATACTAATAAATATCAACAGCCATCAAAAATTCCGCAATTCCATTTTTTATATTGCCCCGCGCGCAAAAATTTCAAATTAACGAAAAATCGCGCGCATTAAAAATACAAATTTTGCAATTTTTGTCAATATCGATTTTCACGAAAACCATGGCAAATACAAGAAAATTACAAGAGGGGCTTTTTTTATGCGATTAGTCAAGCTTTCTTTTTTTTGTTGTGCAATTTTTTTATATTTTCAACGGTTAACGAGTTGTCAGTAAAATAAGGCTTTATTCACCGAAGGGGTGGTTTTTTGGAGGGGTTGCGCGGCACCCTCAGAACTGATTTTTGTGGTTTTGTGATGTTTAATCCTCCCACTAACAGATACTGAAGGAAAATCTCAGATAACATTTTTTGCGAGCTTCTGATGGATTTTTTACTTTACCGACTGGACTATTATACAATGGATTATTTCAATAGGATTTTTTTTATTACATTACTGTTAAAGTACTCATTGAAATAATACATCCCTTTAAAAAAATGTTCACGGCTAGTTATCACAGTGAAAGATATTATGAAAAATGTGAAATTCAGCGCTTCCTTTAAATGGCGATTTAGATGACGTCACAATACCTATTTTTATTTTTTTAAATTTCTATCTGGACTGCTAGCTGATTACATCTCTGTTTGTAAATTGTGATTCTACGTATATCAGATGGTTAGATTTTACGTTAGAATTGTGTTAACAAGCTAAAACAAAATGTTTAATAGTCTAAGAGCTAGCGAACTCGACAACATACCCATTTTCACAAGGCTGGAAATATGCTACAATGTTAGTTTATGTCTCCCCAAGGACGGAATGGCCGATATGTCCAAAGGACGTCGGTGGGGTGAGTGCCCAGGAATTTTTGAAGTTGATATTTATTTATTTGCCTCTAGAAAACTTGGACTTTCAGAAGGCGAGTTTAGTAGCAGTTGGAGAAATACTTCGCATGCACGAGGTCCAGTGTTCAAATCTTACATAACGGCAGAAATATATATTTTCACTCTTTTTTCGGCCAGAATGTCTTCCTCGAATATTATATTACCTACATTTTACGCCTATAAATGTTTCTTTGACTTTGATAAGTTAAATAAACTACTATTTCCCAAGCTATTTCCTTTGATAAAAATGTAGGTCATTTTTTGTTCTACTTTTCCCCCTTTATGAACCTACTGTAATTAGATTCGAGAGCGATTTACATTTTTATCCTTTGGGGATTTTTTAGAACCCCATAAAATGATTTTATCGAAGATTTGTTTTCTCTGGACAGTTCTGAAGGGGAGAGTTAAGTGCGATTTTATTTCACTATATTTCCACGATTCTGTCACAAATGTGGGAGAAAATGTATTTTTCCCATAAGAAATACATGAGAAACTTCATAGTCTTGGTGGTACGCATTAATATCAATCGATATTGCTCTTTGACGGATATGGGTAACGTCCTTTTTGGTTTCGAAGACAAAAAAATCGAAATTTACAATTTTCACAAATACAAATATGAGCCATCTTATTATACAAGGTAAGTCATAAACTTTGTACTTAATTGTACTTTATTACACTAGAAACAGGTATAATTAATAGCCCAGGAAAATTAGCATTTGACCTGGACAAAGTTAAGTTCTGTCGCGTTTTAGTTCACTTACCCTCACTGATATTTTACTTGTATACATTATCAATCTCTTAAACATCTGTGATTTGCTTACGATTTTAATTAAATGGAAACTGAAGCGGTCCCACAGTCCTATCTTTATATTAGATTTACTATGTATTACTCCTGCATTTCACAATACAAACCTCTGATTTGTTTTATTAAAGTGGTAAACACTTAAACTTATTAGAAACTTTTGAGCCTAATTAAAGTAAGATATAATAAATAAAAAGTTGACGTGAAATATTTTACATTGTCTAAAAACGTAAAATTTCACAACAGATTTATGAAACCATTAATATATGATTGATATATTGACATAAATCAATATATTGTGACAACTTTTAACCTATTGTAAGAATACTACCCTCGATACTACCTAACCTATATCACCGCATAGCTGTAACTAAGCCTGTATTAATGAACCATTTATTAAAATATGTCGTAGTATTATATATGTACAAAATAAGTAAAAAATCCAATATAGCCTTTATTTTCACTATTTTATGGGTTCACAAAGATGTCAACGTACATGGCATCAAATTTTACGTGTAAAAACAACACAAATAAAGTATATATAAAATTCTTTCTCACACTAGGCTTTTAAAAAAACATTAATAAACATCACTACACACATCTGATATTCAGAAATCCTCCACTTTAATTTATATCGAACGAAAACTGACACCTGCTCTTATGTCAAATTTCGGAATTTCCACCCAGGCAACTGACAACAGGCAAAACTGTGACGTCACTGCTAGTGTTCTATTCAATAGTCTAACCTTCGACCTTGAATATCTCGAAAAGGGCGAGGGTTTGAGAAAAAATGCAAAATACCAATCTGTAGATTCTCTACTTTCATGTTAACTTTACTGGTGTCTATTTTTTTGGCGCGAGATAGTCACGAAAAACCATGTTTTTGAAAGTTTGACCTTGAATATCTCGAAAAGGGGGGGGGGGAGTTGGTAAAAAATTTAAAAAGCAACTTGTAAATAATTTCATTCTCTACAACTTTCACATTGACCTCATGGGCAGTGGGCATCCGATGCATAGGATGCGAGATATTTGCAAAAAACTTTGGCCTTGAATATCTTGAGTAGTCATGTTAGGATTTTTGTGATTTTTGTGCATTTGGGTTTGGGACACCTCAAACAACGTCTGTGCAAAAATTCAGATTTTTACTAATTTTGTCCAGATTTCCTCCTTTTTTGGCTAATTTCCCTGTACTATAAGCCAAGTTTTAAGAAATTCGAAATACCTAGGTACCTAGCTAATTATTTATGCAACTAGCAAAGAAATGAAACGTAGACGAGTTTTCCAATCAGATGAGTAAGAAAATAACCTATTTCTAGGTGTTGCATACAATATTTGTTTCTAAGACCTTTATAAAAATGCCAAAAATTTACATTTCAAAAAGTGACATCTAATAAGGGGGCCTTTCAACAAATACGTTTGCAAAAATAGACTATTTTTGACTTCCGCCCCTTTGAAACGCTATGCAACATTTATGGGACCCCCTTAACCAACGTTCGTTTGCAAACGCTTCCCTTTAAAAACGATAAAAAAATTACACTTATATATTACCCCCTAGTATTTTGTCCATTTGTCAAGCATTATAAATTATTTATGAAATTATTACCAAGTAGGTACTCAAACAACAATTAAAATATGTTGATTGCCTGGTACCTAAAAATGCATTTTGCAGCAGTGTGAAAAAAGATTTTGTATCGAAACCTTGGGTGATATCCCAAAGTTAGCTTTTCGAAATGGTTGTTGAAAAAGTTCATTAAACACCTATTATGCCTATACCTATTTCCTTTTCAATAAAAGTAGGTTAGGCACCTCTGTGTGATTCTTATTAAATTTATTATTTGACTTCTAACCTAAAAAAAGGAATAAAAACAAAATATAATTGAACGATAAAGTAATCCTGATACACATAAAATAAGCGAAGTAACAAAATGAAATTGCAAAATAAATATCTTGAAATTTAAACATTAAATATTATTATGCAGAACATACAAGAGTCAATAACCTATTAGCAATGTTATTGTTATTATTTTACCGGCTAAAATGAAACGTGAGTTGGTCTCTATTATAGTAGACAAAACTGTTAATTAAAATTATACGTATTTATCAATTTATTACCAAATATTACATAAACAGAGTATTAAAATAGCCATCCTTTGTGCATTTATTGTGTTTACCTTTTTTATAGTTTTTATGTTGCCTTTTTATCTCAACAAAAACATGGTTTTAAACGCATGTCCAAAACAAAAACAAATCATTTCTAAGTGAATTCTACATAAATAATTGCTAATTTACTATGCAATCTATTTTATTATTTGCTTGTCCATATCAATGCAAAACAATAACAAATCTAAAGACCTGTGATTCACTGTTATCACCCGCACAATTGAATTTTAAGTCATTATACATTATAAATCGTTCGTACTTCAATGTTTTTACTAACCTTTGTTAATTGGCTTCTGTATTCCTGTCGTAATGAAACACACTGTCACAAACTCGTTGGAAACTGACCGAAACGGCACTAACCCCACGTAAAACCGATCCGTAACTGGCGAATTTTCACTATTTCAAACATACGCGATGTTGACAACGGCGCGCCGTATCTTGAATGCTTTCGCGCCCCACTACACGGCCTGCAGTGGCGTACGCATGCGCAATTTTATATCAAATATGGATTTTTGTTATTTTGTAAAGGTAATTTTACTCAGGTAAATATCCGAATTGGTTTGCGATTTTTAATTGCAATTTTGGGTTTTTACGGTTGTTATTTGGTTTTAATTTAGCGCAAAAATCACATCTTCGTGATGAACTGGGTGGAAAACGTGCACGCAAGGTGCGTGTTCGGTGAGATACGGGTATTTTGAAAGGCGAAAGGGTCCTGGAAAATGCTGTGTATGCTACATTCTACAAAGGATGTTATAAAGTATTACGGCATATAGGTAATCTGATAAGAATTAAAATGGGAAGGATAGAAGAAACTGAAAGTAAACAAATGTTTGAGGTTGATATTTTAAAAACACTTCCTAGCGCCTGTTGCCTCTGATGAATTTTTCAAAAAATATGCTATATATATTATGTGGTTGAGAAGAAATCGTTAGATATTACGTACCAAATACCACTGCATAAAACAAAAAATATATTAGAAGAACCAAAGCAACTTTTCATTAACGTCCATCGATTACAAAATCCCACTCAAAGGGTGGTTATACCATTATTTTTCGTAAAGGTACGAGTGGTCGAGTCGCTATATTAAAATGTTTAAAAAACCCAAATAATGTTCAATTCTTTACCGATTTTTTTGAAACTTTGGAAATATCTTGGGTCCATACATCGAAAAGTCAAGAGTATTTTTTTTGTCGGTCGAACCTCCGACATTATTAAATAAACAAATTAAGTTAACAATTGAATAACTTCCTGAATAATTATTCAAAATGGCTGAATTTTATTTTGGGAATGTTTTGGGGGTCGCTGATTACGAATTTGATATTAAAGAGTTCAAATTCAAAACGGTGGAATCAAAATGGCGCATATGTTATTAATTATTTCGTATATTTTTAACTAACAGTTGAATAACTGCCAGAAAAATAACTGAAAATGGCTCAAACTTTTTTTTGGGGGGTTTCAGAGGTCGCTGATTACGAATTTGATATCAAAGAATCGAAAATAAAAATGGCAAATTCAAAATGGTGGTTGTGACACTAATTGTTTGGAATATTATCTGTGAATTTTCATAATTGTATCAGAAAATTTCCAGAAAAGCTTCTTAGGTTGCAAATTATTAATTTAACATAAAACTAAAGTCAGAATTGAAAATGGCCGATGCAAAATGGCCGAAATATCATCCATTATTTTAAATATTTTTGTAAATCTCATTCTAAAAAAATGATAACTCTCAGAGAAACCGAATTTTTTAATATAACAAAAATGTTAAATATGACCATGCTTAACGTACGTTTCAAATGTTATTGGTTTAGAGTCCAAATCAGTTATTGTATTCAAAGGCCGTTACTAATAAGCATCTACTCCGCGAGCGTACGGTCGGAAAATTGCCACGTTTTTTTTCGAAATTCTGGAAAGTGGTTCAGAATTTTGGAATGAAATAAAATGCAAAGTTAAGCTAATAAACATAACTTTCGAATGTTTTTTGTTTTAAATCGATATCTATGATTGTTTTCAAATGCGACCCCTCACAAGCAGCTAACACACCAGCGTGTTGTCGGAAAATCGCTCCGTTTTTTTTTTCAATATCCAGAAAACGGTTTCGAATTTTTTAATGAAATACAATGTAAAATGAAGCCAATAAACGTACCTTTCGACTGTTTTATATTTGAAGCCAATACGTGTAATTGTTTTCAAATGCGATCCCTCATAAGCACCCATCCCACTAGCGCCAGTGCAGGTACAGCTGGAAAACCGCTCCTTTTTATGATTTCTGGAAAACGGATTCGATTTTTGAGTGAAACAAAAAACAAAATGTTTCTAATGAACGCGCCAACATTTTTTATACCCATAATTAGTCTGAGATAAACTGTACTGATATCTATTCTATGATTATTATCAAATATGTATGTTGGGCAACCCTGGACTTTTCAGTTTTTCATTGTTTAAGATGGGACATATATTCTTTGATTCCTGCTGCAAATGGACCTTAAAATTACAATCCTTATAACTTATAACTTATTTCGATAATCCTGGACCTTTGGTTACATTCAATTTCATCATTTGTATGAACAACTATTATACCAAGTTTTTAAAAATCCTACTCAGATCACGTGTAAATCGCGATTAGTTGAAAATTGATAAAATTTTTGAATTCTCTTCAATTTGAATGGTCGAGGAGTTTCGAAGGATTTCCTTAAATATACGTTTCCTAATTAATTCATCAAATAAAACAGGGTATTCATTACTCTTAGCTATATCCTTTATTGTAGCTTTATCCTTTGCAAACCTTTGTTCATTAATAGGCGATGAATCAAGAAATTGGGACCCGCCATTTTGTGTTGAGGACAATGATGTGAGTAATTGGTGATATATCTTAGAGTGCTTGTGTCTTTTCTACATATATCAAATTCCAACTTATTTTTACTAATTCTAATTACTAATGTATTTGAAAATGGTAGTTGTACGTTGCTTTCCATTTCATATTTAAATACTGAAGAGAAATGACTAGTTAATTTCGAAACAAAGTTGACTACATTTTCAACCTTTGTATAGAATGTTCCATTATATCATCCACATATTTTCACCATGCCTTAGGAAAGTACTCGATGTTTTCCTTTATCTATGTTTCAAACCTGCCTATTAATAGATTGCCAATGAGTAACTCCTTGTCACTTCTCATTTAGAATTTTTCCCAAAAACTGATTTTTGGATACTTTTTATCAATAATTGGGAAAACAAGCGTTTTATGAAAACATGTTATTGAGGTTAAATTAAAGTTAAGAACATTTCCCATATATCTATGTGCTCTAGTTCCTGTTTACATTAAAGATAATTGGGTTACAACCATTTGAAAAGTAAATATACTTTTCATTCACCAATATTGGACAGTAAAAGAATTAATATTTTTAACCGTTAAGAACTGCTGAAATTGAGTAACTCTTGACCTCCTCAAATTATTCCTGACAAAACATAACTCTTCAACAGTTTAAGTTACGGGCCTTCAAAACAAAAACATATTTTAAGTACCTTTGAACATGAATATTACTAAAACAAGAAGCGTAACCGTAACTCCACTGAAATCATAATGAGCTAAATGAATATTTTGCATCAACATGTAACACAACCCTGCTTGCAATTAGTTACTAAATTATTTTGATTAGAATGTCTCTAAATATTATGGCAAATTTTCTGTTGAGGAAGTATCATAAAGCTCTCAATTCAGTCATGTCAAATGCTTCTGGTACCGACTCAATGTAAAGAAATGCTTCAGATACTGACTCAATGTAAAGAAATGCTTCTGATACCGACTCAATGTAAAAAAATGCTTCTGTCACATCTTCCAGATTTACTAGTCTACTCAACTTACTTAATAAATCAATGTATTTTGGAAAGGTGTGTTTCCAGATATTTGGAATGAAGCGCTTGTAAAACCTCTCAACAAGTTTAAATATTCCGCTAATTTTACTGACTTGTATCTCATCAGTTTATGAGTAAAGTCGAAAATAATTGAAAAGCGGATGATCGATCCCATTATTAAATGTGTGACAAAACACAATATCAAAAAATCAGTCTGACTTTAAAGTTCGTCACAGCACCACAGGTACTCTCCCCAAATAAAAGCATCTAATGAGATAATTACAAGTTGCGATTTTATGATGCAGAAAAAACTGCATCTCTCCTGTTGGTTAACCTTTCTGAAGTGTTTGATATGATTAATCACAATTTATTACTACCTAAACTGAAGTAACTTTCCTAACGGTGCTTTAAAAAATTCTTAAATCTTAACATTACTAATCGCAAACAAAAGGTTATAGTCAACAATACCTTTTTCTCTGACTTAAAGATTTTTGGATCAACCGTTATTATACTATAAAAAAAATATTCATATCACTGTATTGGTGACCGAATTCTGAACAACCTTGAAAATGTCCGTCCGTCTGTCTGTCCATCAGTCAAATTTCTTGTAAGTATGATAACTTAATTATTAAGAATTAAAAGTCGGATTTTATTGAAATTTGTACAGTAAGTTAGCGTTAGCTACAAAATTGATCAATAAATAAAAAGTTATTAATAACCCAAAGTTTAAAAAAAGCATATTTTTTATGTTTTGCAATTAAACGAAAAAGTGTCCAAAGCTAATATTATTTACAAAAAAACTGTGACGAGTATTCTATAGAATGTGCAACAATTATATAAAAAGTGCAATAAATCTTTGAAAAGTATAATGGTTAGCTTGTTACTACATTTTGAAAAAAATGTAATATAGGTTTTGCATTTTTCCGGTGGACCATGGAAACCCGAAATAACGTCGGATCGAAATGAAAGTCATATCTATCGACTCGAGAGCGAATTTAGAAAATTCCGTCCGTCGGTCAGTCGGTCTTTCGGTCTGTCTGTCTGTCTGTCACGCCCAGCCCCCTAATCCGCTTTCGGATTTCGATGAAACTTAGATGGTTAATAGGAGGCCTTTAAAAAACCTTAATTCCGGAAGCACGGCTCCGTTTGGAAACCGGGAGTACCCGATATAATTTCGAATTTTTCGGGAAAAATTGAATAACTCGGTAATAGGCAGTCGGATCAAAGGTACATGGCCACAAATGAAGCCTATTGCTGGCGGCCCGAATCCGTTGACCTCAAGTATTTTTTCCAGGGCCGAGTATGACTTTCCAAAGAAATTAATAACTCCCGAACCGAAGGTCCGATTTTGATTTTCAAAAATAGCGATTGTAGGGCTCGATTTAGGTTTATTAGGTGACGTTTGTGAGAAATTTGACAAAACAAAAGCGAATCTACAAATCCTGGAAAACTTGATTTTTTTGATAAATTCTACAAATACCGAACAGGTTCCTAATAAAAATCGGAAATTAAATATTCCGTCGATCAATCTCTATAACCAGTATAAGGCACGGATCTTTTTGGACAAAAAATCCGAAACAAAGTTTTTTCGAATAATTAAAAATAAACGAGTTATTTACGAAGATGCATTCCATAGAATTATTTTAAAATATATTAAAAATTGATAAATATAGGTGCAAAAAAATAATGTAATGTTATATTGGTGTTAAATTTTTTGGGTGGTACGAAGTAGGCTTCAATTATTGTAGCTAAAATAATTCCAGCTTTATAAAGTAGAAAATTTATGATAAATTTGTATTTTTGTAAAATTTTGATGTTTTAAATAAGTTTAATCAGAAAAAAATAAATTTCAGTTCCGGCATTGTACCCATTGTAAAAGAAACATACGAGTGCAAAACAAAACAGGTTTTACTATGAAGCAGATTTTGATATCGTGCCTTTTCAAAAAAGACTCTATTTTAGTTATACACGAAATTATCTATAGGTGTCCAAACAAAAAGGAATGAAGATCATACCGGAGAAAATTCTATCTCTATAAATATTTGACCGATTTTCATTTACTAAATAAAAATAGAACCGATGCCCTTTGTGTGTTTCAAAATATAGTTATCCTTTAGTTTAGTTAATGCAAAAATTAAAAAAAAAGAAAAATGAAACATGTCAAAATGTACTGAATCATCCTACGACCCTCTGCTGAAAATGTACTGAATCATCCCAACAGGGATAAAATGCATATCAAAATGTAGTTTTTTTAGCTTGTTTATATTAAATAATGATGATTTTTTTAATGACTTAATAATTTGTAGATCACACTGTGCTGACGATGTTCAAATTTGATTTTGATTCACCACAGATTAAGTATTCCATTGAACGTATAAACTAAGATATTAAATCTTGTAAATAATTCTGGTAGCCACTGTTTATAAATTAATGCAATTAAACCAGCTGTCATTGAACTAGGAAAAGAAGACAATAGACAATTTATTAGAGACAATATCAATGTTTCCTTGGAAGATCAGAAACTAACATTCACGGACAGTACAAAATATTCGGGCTCATTTTTATCCCAACTTTAAATCTCAACATGTTAATAGTCTTATGAGGAAATCTTACTTCACGTTAAAGAAATGATACTTCCTTGTCATAGTTTGAATGCATATTTAATTTTTTTTTATTGAATCTCTATTCTTACTTTGTATTAATTAGAGTCATTATATATAGTCCTTATCTCGACGAAATAAAAGTTTTCTATAATTCAAAGGGTTCAACATACTTGAATTAGGTTCATATTTAACTTTAAAAAGTTTATGATGTAGCCCAAAAGTTAAAAACACTTGAAGAGTTAAATATGACGTTAGGACACATTTTCCAATACTGATAAATTGGTAGAATCAGCTAATCCCTCATACCTAATAGAACTTTTGATTCCCAGATCCCCCATTCATCAGCGAAATTAAAGGTATTCTGAACATTTACCAATTAATCACCACACAATGCGACGGCTTCTTTTTACTTCTACTTCCATGTAGATGAGTGGAGGTACAATAATCATAAAAAAAATCAAAGATTTTTTTGTAATAATTTTCATATTATATTGAAATTGCATCTGATTGAGATGATTCCGTTGAAGGGGCAGAGGGTAGGGGGTAAATAGGGGTATTAAGTAAAGCAAACTAATAACAGTCCAGAAACAATATTTTTGGCGTGTATGCTAGTGGCCAACGCCTCAAATTTTTTCTGGCATCTGCCTTAAATATTATAATATTAAAATTCTATGACCACACACTAGAGTGCATATATACTCAAGATGTTTTCCTTTAAAGATACTTGGATGGGAAATCTGCATATGGAAGTGATTCCTTAGGCAGCGATTTCTTAGGTCTTTTACGTACTCCTCATCGGCATTATATAATTCAGTTCCTGTTAACATTAAGCAAGTTTGCAGCACAGTCCTTTATATTTCATTATAAATCAAAATCAGTGAACAAGGAATCAGAATCCAATTTTTTTAAGGCAAGTTAAGGTAGGCACATTCTTTTCTCTATATTTCAAATTTTGTTAAGCATAGTTTTATTCCTATTTGGTATATTTCTTGTGTTAATTTTTATTATTGAGTATTTGAGCAGCCTCTAGGTTGGAGTCCGCCATATGAATATTTTCGATAAAGGCACTTTATTATTATTATTATTACTATTAAATAAAACTGAAAATATTTCTAGATAGTAGGTCTCCTTGTACAAACATAGTTAATGAATATTTATCATACCACGCATTCCCTATCTTTGATGTTCACTTGTTTTTCTCTTCGCGTATCCGACTCAGAAAAACATATTTTTATCCGCATAATTTTTTCTTGCCTTCCATAATAAAGGAAAAGTATAGGTATGGGAACTAAAACCGGTACCGCCAAAGTCGGCATTCAGACGCTGGAATGTCATTTCTTACTCCAATGAGCTATAAATGTACATCTTAATTCAATGAAAAATAGAGCGAAAGGAACAAAGATAGAGACGAGAAAATCGTTGTGAGTTCGCTGTAATGGATAATGCATGGGTGTTGTGACTATTTTAAGATGTTTAAGAAAAACACGCGATCTAACAATTTGCTGGGAAAATAACAAATTATGGTATTACTTTGCTTTTAGATTTTCGCTGCTTACTTCTGTTAAAGCGTGTAATGTCTGAAAATTTCAATCCTAAAAGATTTCTGTGGGGTCAGTGTCATAACCAGTTGTTTATACATTCATGCAATGTAAAGGTTTACATAAAGAGTGGTGCATCAATATCGGTAAACTGAATTTAATAATGAATAATGCATATAGAGTTAAATTTGCATTACGGGATATATCAGTGGTGGGTTAATATATTTTTACATAACACAGATTTTTCAATTTAAATACCACTATCGTTCTAACTGGTAAATTTCACTCTTTATGTGTAACGTGTACTGTTTTTTTAACTGATAAATACAGTTTTTAACAAAGTAAAAAAAAGCTGATATTTTAAATGGTAATATATGACTTTGAATGTAGTCCAGTCAATGAATGAAGTGTAGAGGACATGGTCGCGTCCAGAATTTTTTACTTCAAAGCTATGCTTGACGTAGTTAGGAGGTAAACATACTGAAAGTCCCTGAAACTACTAAGTCAGCGGGGTACAGAGGGGCGCATAGAAGGTCTTTGGTTTTTGGCTTATATCTCAAAAACTGTGCATCGCAGTGACAAGATTGTTTTATTCAAAATGAAAGCTGATGAAATTTGCTACAAGATTGTTACTATTAATTTGTTCTATTCCTAATAACGAAATATCCACTAGCGAAAATTGCAAATTTTTGAAAAACGCATTTTCGCCTCAGCTATTAGTTTTACAGCAATTTCCTTATAGTAAAAGTTGTAGAGCATTAAAGTTCCTTTAAAATGAGTTATTATTTGTTATTCTATTTTCAATTGATTGAAAGTTGTAGCAGTTTGAACTTTTCGGGCAAATTTCGATATTCCGAAAGAAAACCATATATTGCACTATGTCAAACTGTGGAGGCCGAGGTAAATGTAACCCCAACTTCTTTGTATTTAATTTCTCTCAGTTTTTTTAGTTGACTCTTAATTATATGTGTTTTAAATATAATTAAATGCAGGGACGCTGCTTGAGCTTAGTGCGCCCGCGTGCAACCAAATTTTTGGCACCCTATTTCCTAATTTCGAATGAAATTAATAACGTAAAACATAATTAAAACAAAAACAACCATTTTAAAATACGTACAATGTACATATATTATAGGTAACATAAACATAAAACATAAAATTTATAGGTAACATGATTTTAAAATACGTACATATAAAAGTATTATAGGTAACATAAACTAAAACGTTTAATCCACTAATAAAAAAAAACGAAATACATTAATATAGGTACAACAAATTATAGAAACTGAACTTTTCTTGCTTTGAGTGCTGCAAATTCTGAAATAGTTTGGTGCATGTTTAAAGTATCCAGTATTTCATGCTCGATTGAAATAATGGGCAAATTACTAAGTCCTTGTTGTACCATTGTGGACCTCAAATAATTTTTTATTAGAGTGGTTCATTTATAGGTAATCGACGAAAAACTTTCTGGTATAAATATTATATTATATATTTGGTAATTCCAGCGCCCCTGACAAAGGGCGCCTGCGTGCCCTGCACGCCTTGCACGCCCGCTTACAGCGTCCCTGATTAAATGCAACTTCCTCGAACTGTAAGAGCTCTACTCTATAACAATAAAAACAAATGAATAAATATATTACCAAAAAACACTAGTAATTATTCAAACGTTTACAAAATACTTATCACAGAAAAGTTTAAAACATATCTCCTTCTTATACAATTATGAGAAAGAAAATATGCCCATTATGTACAGTACAACTGTTATCATAATGTTATTTTTAATTTAAATTATACTGCTCAATGAAACCTAAAGACAATCAATCAATCGGCTTCTTCTAAAGTTCACAATCAACTGAAATATGTAAGCAAATACTCGTATTGTAACTATCAATTGATTACCAAAACATAGGTAAAATATTGGCCGCAGTGTTCACATACGAGGTGCTTAGCTAAACGTATAGAGCATTTAAACTCCTACTTCTGAACGTTGCAATGGACTGTCCTAATTCATTTTGCACTGGGTTCTGGAAAGAGTGAATGTAATATTTAAAAACAAACCCTACTACCGTCATAGCCATATTTGCATATTTTTAAGATATAACAGTCCTATAGTTGTAATATTTGCCGAAAGAAATGGGTATTTTTAGACGGTTTCTCGAAATTCACTGAAAAACAGCAAAACTTATCAAGCAAGTTGAACAAGTAAAAATGAAGAGCCGAACAATTTATTACACGATTTTCTACGATGAACGGTTCTCGAGACATTGAACTTTAAAGATGGCGCTCGCGCAGTTTGAAGCTGGAAAGAAGCGCTTTAAAGTGAAATAACTTGAAAACCATAGGACATTTTGTAGCTCTTTCTAATTCAAGAAATGGCGGAGTTATGACCAAAAGTTGAAGCACGTTTCAATGTTTTTTATGATAATTTGAAAATTACGTGGTTTTAATCAATAGTTAAGTCAATATTCTGTTGAAGAAGAAGGCGATTTCAAGAAAATAATTGAAGCGAGGGGATGGCTACCAATTCATTATATGGAGAAACACAAAATGTAAATCTCGAAGATCTGCGATATAAGTCCTTTATAAGATCTACTACTAAAAAAACATCCGTACAATTAGCATCACTAGTTCCAACGCAAGACGATTTATGTGAAAACACAAATTAAATTATGGCTGGGAATAATATATTGCCAACTGAGTGTAGATGGGATGAAGAAATTCACTTGTACCATGTAGAATGAATCAACCACCAGCAAGGCATTTTTAACGTACTTTTGTGTATCAATTTGAATACGCAGGCCTTCTAGTTGGATACCCAGTGAACATGAAATGGATATAGAAATTTGGGCCTTGGCCTTTTGTAATAAATAGATACTTAGTAATTTATAAATTGATATCAGTGGTACTTAAAAATGCAGTAATACAAAAGAGAAGAAGTTAAATAAAAGTAAATTATAAACATTTAATTCGACAAAAACGACAGAAAGATAAAACACAATCGAAATCAAATATAAACTCTTTACTCTTTCTAATACAACAAACATTCTTGAAATTTGGTCCATTTTTCACCACTTTGGTGGCAATTGCTAAAAAAACTGCTTGACAGAAATGTCTGCCACTACAGTATAGCACTGTATTCGCCAAAATAAACATGTTGCGCTAGGTTTGGTCCAGTAACTAGATTTATTTTTCAATTTTCGGTTACCCCCCACCCCCCCTCCATGCCAAAAATTTCCAGATAGAAAAAAGTTCCGTAGTTATATGCTCTCTTCAATTACCCACTGGCAGACGGTAACTTTTCGTCGTCTAATTTGCACGTCATATTGTTATGTATTTCCACCTCTTAGGAAACTCCCTGTATGAATCCGTGGGTTCTAAAATAATTTCAACAAGAGATAAACACTACTAACACTTTATTTAACAATTTACTGACTATACAATACTTCAAATTCAAAATAACCTTTACACTTTGTTTACTTAATATTTAACGTCACTTTTCACTTTTCAACTTGTTCACTTTTATAAACTGCCTTCTTAATAAACTTTTCCTTCTGCGCCGGTAATGGCGCCTTATATACTCTGAAATTACCTCTAGATTAAACCCGAATCTTCTCCAACCACACTCTAGAAAAGTCCATGGCTCCTTCTATAAGCTTCCAGTCACTATTAGTAGGCATAGGCGTATCATCTCTAGTTCCAAGGGGGTGTATTCATAACAATATCTTAGATAATATATGATGTGATGAGTAGGTATTTATGCTGGGATCAAAGTATCAGAAGTCAGAAAAAAAATAAAACAGGGCTTTTTGAAACACATGGACACGCAGTAAAAAATCACTGAAATATGCCCTGACCACCAGCGCCCGAAAATGTGCTTAAAATAATATTTTGCGCAAAACTGAATGCCGAGCTACTTGTAGTTGCCGCAAAGGTGGCTTTTATTACACATCTGCATGCACATCATGTAACAGTTGCTCTAATACAGTACCCATCGGTTTAAAAGAAGTTGAAGAAGAAGAGGAAGAATAAATATATGAATTGTATGTTATATGTATTGAGCTTTTTGGACATTTTTGATGCTTTTTTTGCACGAAATGATTTATGCACTTTAAAACAATTTTGTAAGATTTTTATAGACTTTCTCTCCCTATTTAGGGGTCGCCCATTTGTTATTTTTATAATTTGACCTTAGATTCGAACTCCCCGACTCAATAATCGTAAGTACGAGGAACTTGGCAATTAAATTCCTTAATTTCGAATATTTGTAGTTCTATTCTTAGTTAGGGGTTACGTTAGGCGTGGTAATTTTTTTTTTTTTTAATTTTACTTATACCCTTCTTTGCATAAGAAATCGGGATAATCCGTGGAAACGTTGAGGCTTTGCTGTTTTTTGAGCTTTATTGACTAGCCTATTTTTTGAAAAAATTAACGTCACATAAATATCTGTTTTTTAAATAAAAATGTTAAGATGTAATGATAGGTCATGCAGCAAAGACAAAAATCTGACAACTGACAATTCCACAATACAACTACTAATTAGGAGAATTATTCTTTAATTTGTTTAAAGATGTGTCCAGAATGACCTTTGGTAATGTGTACATATTTTCTCATCGGTCATTACATGCAATCTAAAGCAGCCTCTGAAACCGCGAGGAGATAATTTAAGTTTTTGCAAACTTTACCTTTCCAAACATAAAATAATCAAGAGGGACTAAATCAGGCATTTAGATGGCCATCTAACTCTACCAATTATTTTCAAAGAATCACGTCAGAAGTCTAATGGTATCACAAGCAGAGTATGGGGAGAATAAAAATAGTGGTTATATGGTTATTTTTATTAGATTATATACAATAAACAAGGCTAAATGCAATATGGTAATCCTATACTATGTATTACAATGTATGAACTGGATGACTGTTTAACATAATATCACAGTCTCCAAAATTTCCCCTCAAAGCTTCATAATTTTTTATGGCACGGCAAAGAGACGCAAAGGTGCACCTGTTCCTTCCTTTAGCTTCATTGGCATTACCAATAATGTAAATCCTTTCGCTAAAAAAATGAATATAATATTAATTTAGATACTATAGTATATACAAGATGTTTTTGAAATGAGTATTTAAAACTTTCGTCATTATTTCACTTGTACAATATCTTAAGTTTAGCATATTCATTTCGAAAACACCTTGTATATTTTTAATAAAAAGTAGTCCACAATTTAATGTAAAATTAGTGACCTAACTATCGCAGAGTCAAAGTGCACAAGACAAATTCTTCGACTCATTTAAAAATTTAAATACAAACATAAGATATTCCCTCGATAATCTCTTGTACTTAATTGTAACTTTAGTAGCAGAAAATGTGGGGAGAGATTATTTACCAAAGAAATGGTTATTTATATTACGAAACAACATAAAGTAGAATTAAAGCCAGATTAAAAGAATTTAGTTTAATTACTTCCAGAGTCACGTAGTGGAGTGGAAATAGGTAACTATACTAAAATTTCCTATTTTTTTTTTTTTGAAATAGGTTTAGAATGTTATGAAAGGTCGAACTTTTAAATTTGAATGAAAGAAAAAATTATGTCTGTCAGTCGGTCGGCCTGTCTGTAACTTTTTTGTGCGCACGTTTTCTCTTGAGCGGTTGAACATATTGACTTGGTACACGTATGTATTAACGAGATCTGGAACTAGGTCATATTGTGGTGTAGGATTGGGAGGTAAATAGGGGAAAATAAGGAAGGCAAGCTAATTAGAACCCACCACCACCTCCAACATTCCCACGTCATTAGTTTGGATATCAGCTACCCCCATTACCACCTCGGTGCATACGATTTCAAATATTATATTATTAAAATTATATGAGAAATAATTTCCACTTACTATTTGTGGTGCAGATATAGTATCAAAGTGTTTTCGTTTAAAGAGACTTGGATGATAAATCTGGATGTGGAAGTAGTGATTCCTTAGATTTATTTATTTCTGACATATATGCTAGTTACCTTAGGCTTGTTGCCAAGGTGTTCGAACTGTTTATTTGCAAATGATGCTAACAATCAATACATGATATTTTGTGAAGGCATTAATTTATGGTTAATATGAATATTTAGGGTATCGACAAAACAATTGCGTGTTCTTCGTGATTACCGGGAAAAATCAAAGAAACGTTACGAATTAACGTACATATTCTTCAAAGATTTCGGTCAAAGTAGGGACAATGCTGTTATTGAAAAATCGCTATTAGCTTACTTACTTATATTACTTTTTGCTGTAATGAAGTCATCGTTAAGCCTATGGCATGATTATCTGATGAGCACCCCCAACAATTTATATATGGCTACACGTTTGCTTATTTAGATGCAGTAGCAGTAATGGGAATTGCAAGGGCACGCAGTTCTAATGAGCTGTGCATATTGAAATTAAAATGCACGAAAGAATAATTGCCAGAATGCCGGATTCTAGAAATACGACTTTGTGTTTGCTATTTGAAAATAATTTAAAAAGTATAACAAAGTGAAATGAAAGATTCGCAACGATGTTCTGCTCTTCTTTTTATGATATCAAGAAGGATCACATTACAACCAGTCTGTCGGCAAAAATTTTTATACTATACCCAGACACCCAGTAAAGTCGCAAAACTTTTAAATCTGGTTAATCCTGAAACCTATACAGATCACTTATTTAAAAGAACTTCGACCACTTTATCTATTAACATAAGCGCCAACGCTCTGCAGCTCAAAGGAACTGGAAGGTCCATTGTTGTCAAGAGTTATGTGGTGGATAGTATAACAATCGAAAATTTAGTGAACAACATTCTCTATATCCTTGATAAATATACCAACTGTAATTTCACTATAAACAGAAATGAACAACATATTCAACGATAGTTTATGTACTTTTTTGCAATAAAAATAGGTACTTCCTCACTTATATCCCAGGAAAATGATTTAATTACTTCTTTAGGGAAATAAAATCAACCTAAGTCTCTAACAACGGTGACATAATAGAACAGTAGAGTGGGTGTGGAAAAAATTATGAAAGACTAAGTGCCCAATACACAAAGTGTCATCCCGATTGCTATGGGACTGCCACCAAGAGCTGAAAATTCTGGGTGAGCAGAACATAGTTAAATTACTCTGGGTGCCAGGACACTCCACAATCGACGGCCACGAAAAAGCTGATGAACTTGCTAGACAAGTGGCAGCTAATATATTCTATGGCCCAGAACCCGCGCTGGGCATTTCCAAATGCTTAGCCAGAAGGGTGATCAAAAACTGAGTCAAGAATAAACACTAACATCGCTGGAGGAACATTCCAAGAAATCGACATGGAAAAACACTCATAAATGCCCATGTACAAAACAAACTGAAGAACTGCTTACAAGAAATAGGAGGCAGTTAAGACTAATAACAGCACTTTTTACTGGACACTTTCCTGTAAAGAAGTACCTGAAAACAATCGGTAAATTAGACGACAACCAAAACTGCAGACTCTGCGGCAAGGAGCCGGAAACGGTTGATCATATCATATTCAACTGCGAGGCAAAAGATACGGCGTCTACAGGCACACGACCAGACCCGAAATTCATCAGCACCCGCCCAACCATAGACCTGTACCACCTGAATAGGGGTTGAGGGGTACTGGAGTGGGTGGAGTGAAGCAGGACAGGGAGAGCACAATAAGCCCAGAAGGCTGCCGTGCCCTCGGAGTTTCTTTCAACAGGCGAGCCCTGAGAAAAAAGGTGCCCAAATACACTGCGTGTACTTTAAAATAGGCAAAGGCGAATTTTTTCCCACTATTGAATTTATAATGTTAAAATAAACAAAATCGATGTTATTAATGACTTTGTACATAAAAACCTACCTGGCAATTCTTGAGTTAGTTTTACATTCTCCAAGTTATACATCTGATTTTCACTAAAAATTCGATGTGCTATAAAATCTGTACTATTTCCTGGATCCACACTTGCTGTATCAAGCCCCACGCCATAGAATTTATTTGAATTAGCTATCCACTCAGCAGCTCCTTTTGAAACTCCTGTATTGAAAAAAAAAATTAAATAAGTTATGTGTTTGCACGGTGTGCTACATTTTGAAATTTAAAATTTTATCTGGAATAATCATTTGTCATAACAATTATACAGGGTGTAATTAGTTTCATGTCATTAAAAAATCTGGTGGTAGGGAACGACAAGACAAACAAAAAAACCTTATATAACATGGGGTCTAAAGCTCTTAGTTTTGGAGAAAAATAATAAACAAAAATTTCGCAAATTTTCAATGAAATCTTTTGAGAACTGCTGGAATATTGAGGTAGGTTTAGATCGTCGCGCCTATGACACTCGATATTCGTGTAGATAGCTATAAAATGTCGGCGGTCTTTAGCGGTGCGGTAAATAAGATGAAAGACGTCGACGTTTTCTAAGTGTTTAGTAGATCTGCTATACTCTGACTCTCCCTTGTGCAATATTTTAGTTTCTGTGGGTGTTTCGTTATGTACACACGTCCAACCCGCCGTTAGTTGTGTTTGTTATTTTTGAATTTCTGGTCGCTGTGTATTTATAGTGAAGATTTATTTTATTAACTTTACCGTTCAAGTCGTTAAATTCTTGATTACGTACAGACACAACTTATTTGTTCGTTCTTTTTGTATTCCGTTTTGGATTTTGGACCAAGTTTTTCTTTTAATTTTCTTTATTGACAACGTTAGTTGATAGTTTATTGTCTAGTGTTGAACGGAGTACGTATGTCCTTAATTCGACGTACCGAACTGTGTATTGATGCAGATGCAGATTTCGAATAATTTACTTAGGTGGTAAGCTTTTAACCCAGGACACTCATTTATGTTACAAACGTTAATAAATCACATTTAAAAATTATAAACATTAATCCAATATTTTGTTCCAAATTAAAAGACACACATGTAAAGAAATGCTCTGTTTAAACTTCTACGGCCATTATTTGCTTGCAGTTGTGCAGGAAAATATAACGAATTATTTACCTCTTTATAATTGCCTCAGTTCGGTTGAGGCGGTCCATCAAAGGCGGTCGATGATCCAAGGCCTTTGCACTTTTTTATGACAATTTAAAAGTTGTATAATTGGGAACTACAAGTTCATTGACCAAGCAAAGCAGTGGTTCTCAATTATTTTCTACATTAATGTTAAAAAATATTAAAAAGGTTGACCTAGGAAGGTTTTTTTCAAAGTGCCCCTAGAGAGAAAAGTCATAAAGGTTTTTTGTTTGGCTAGTCGGTCCCCATTACCAGTTTTTTTAATGACATGAAACTGATTACACCCTGTATGTAAAGAAAAAATAATTCATTTTTAAACCCATAGTACTATTTATATGTATTCTTTTTTCACGAATCTGACTTTAGCAACCTCATCCTTACTGCACGGATTCCGAGCAGAATAACAAACGCAACAGTAAGTAGACGCAACCACATATAATACTAAGATACCAAATTTTAAAAAGTTTTATTTTTTATTTATTTAATGATGGACACGAAATATCGATGAAGCGTTTTTGGCTGTTATTAAAGATCACGAACATTATCGGTTCTTGACGGTGTCAACTTGTAATGAGTTCATTTCATATATCAGGATTGGCCGAGAGACTGACTCAAATTATAAAGTTAGAAATTGAAAAAGTTTTAGGAAATCAAAAATAAAAATTTTGTTTATTCTACGAAAAAGAGATACTTACCTGGAAAATTTAATTTGCCATTTTCGTCCAATCCAAGGTATTTAGTTTCGTTATACCAATATTGAGAATATCCAAATTTTACTAATAAAACCGAACCTCCCTCGAACGGTCCATTTTCTTTCTCCCAGTCTTCTAAATGATTAACATCGAGGGTGGCGTTTCCTTTAAGAGATTTTGTGACATTTTGCAAGTCAATGACAGCACCTTTATGTTAAACACAAATATTATTTATTTATTTATTTATTTAGATACAACCACCCAACAGAAAACCAATTAAAGGGTGGGAATGTTACACTAGTAAGCACCAACAGTATAAGTATTATATATACCAAATTCACAGTACGTGACGTACTATGAAGAAACACAATACAAATGTAATGCTAAGAAAAAGCTGACTTAAAATATATATACACATCACATAACTCTAAAAAACATGTAAACGGCAATAAGGGAAATGGGGTTATACGCATAGTAATCTTTTAATTGATGCAGGACTACAATTAAATATATCAAGCTCATTTTGCACTGAATTATAATTTTTGCACATAAAATGTATAGGTGAAAATTTTAGTAAATTTGTTCGGGGAGTAGCAAGATAGAATGCTTCACGATTTCTGCTTCCTATACGAGGTACACGAAAACACAGTTGCTCCAAAATAGAGGGGCAATCAGATATATTGTAAATAATTTTATGCAGAAATATTACAAAGTGTGCTAGTCTCCTATTTTCTGGACTCGACATATCAAATCTTTCTAACATGAGGTTTTGTGAATAACCAGTTGTGGGATAATTGCCTCTCCAATAAAACACAAATACTTAACAAAACGACGCTGAATGTTTTCAATGCTTTTTATATACGTAGCATAGCCCGGGGACCATACCAGTGAGCAATATTCTAATGTTGATCGCACAAAGGAGTAGTACAATAATTTCATAATTTCCGTATTATTAAAACCCTTACAATTCCTTATTACAAATCCTAGGCTTTTTAAAGCTGATGATACAGTTAAATTTATATGTTCATTGAAACTTAGACTTCTATCAAAGGCCACCCCCAGATCTTTAATTGTATCAGGTCTTTGTAACTCCTGGTTATTTAAATGATAATTAAAATTAATATAATTGCGTGCTCTACAAAATGTAAATGCGCTACATTTGGATACATTGAGAGGTAGTTGATTTAGTAGACACCAATAATTTATCTTATTCAAGTTATTTTGAAGCTTGTCACAATCTTCATCAGTTTCAATTACACAATAGATTTTTAGATCGTCCGCATATAACAGGCTTTCAACGTCAATATTTGTGACAATGTCATTAATAAAGATATTAAATAAAAGTGGTCCCAGTACAGATCCTTGAGGGACACCTGAGCTAGCCAAGACGTCGAATGACCTGAAACCATGGTATTCTACATACTGCCGCCTATTTCCTAAATACGAGGTAATTAAATCTAATAGTGACACTGATAGTCCGAATTTGCTAAGCTTTTGTATCAGAATACCATGATCCAGGCGATCAAACGCCGTGGAAAAATCCGTATAGATAATATCAACCTGTTTGTTATTATCCAATTTTTCAGAAACGTATTGCGTGACACAGGTGAGGTTAGACTCAGTGGATCTGCCGGATACAAATCCATGTTAGTGTGTTATAATTTGACCTTGCACGTGCCTTGTTAGTGGCATACTCAAGGTAAACTCATAAACTTTCGCAAAATTGCAAATGATTATAAGAAGCAAATTTTAGTAATAATGTTTTATAATGCCATGGTCTCTCACGCTTTGGAACTTGGAGGTGTTATCAAATTTCTTTCTTTTAATTTTCAAATTAAAACACCATTGTATGTGAATCTGTAGAATCTATGTATTAAACTTCATCATCCACGTACAGTCGGGTCTAAAAGAGTAGTCAGTAGAGCCAGGGGCGTACGTAATTCGACGAAATCAAAGCACTGGTATTTTGTTAATTATGCATAAGCTACCATATGTCTTAAATTTAAAATATTTTGCCTAAATCTGGCAACAGTATCTCCACTTATTATAGCAGCGCAGCCGCAAGTATTTGTCCATTGCAGTGAAACCGTTACTATTATAAGTTCAATTTACAATCAGTGCTATAGTGTGTTCGTTTATTAATCGTGCGTTATTAATTTCTTGCATATAAATTACGTATTTGTTGTATCATGGTGCCTTAAAATATTATTTTGTGTGAAATATTTATAGCGTCATTTATTAATTGGGCGGAATTAATTTGTTGTTTATAAATTACTTATTTGTTGAATTACAGTGCCTTAACATTTTATTTTATTAATGCTTTAGCGAAAATAAGTGTAATTGGGGTACAAAGAGAAGAAGATTATTTTGAATGTACCTATACCATGCATAGGAGAAAGATTATCCGATGGTACAGAAATAAGGATCAACAGGTTCATATGGCTTCGAGGTATACCAGCGTGAGTGAGCGGACCATTTACAGAATTTTAATAGAAGAGAAAAATGAAAGGTTATTCAGAATCCTAACGCGAAGTCTAGAAGAAATAAAATAATATTAGAGAAATTCGAGAAAACTGGAATTCAACGTAAAGTTCATACATTTTTCTATGATAATAAAATCCCTACTGTAAAGAAATTTTTACAGCCCTCAAATAAAGATAAAGATATACCCAAATTGGGCAAATCGTTGCTTAAAAAATGTTTACATGATATGAACTTTGTATTTGCAAAAGGAAAGAGAGAAATTATATTATTTGTTAGCGAAGAAATTATACTCGGGCAAATAGAGCTGCTCGTGAAAGAGAAAGAAAATGCTATAATTTGGATGAGACGTGGTTGAATGAAGGACATAATGTAACGAAATATTGGCAAGATAGGAATGTAAAAAGTGTTCGTCAAGGCCATATGGAAGATTGATGTACAGGATTAAAAATGCCAATAGGAAAAGGGAAACGCTAAATAATAACGCACATAGGAAGTGATTCAGGATTCGTGAAAGATGGACCTATCTATCATTCGTGTAAAAAAAAAGTTTCGATTATCATGAGGACAGGAATAAGGATGTTTTCGAGAAATGGTTTGCAAAAATTCTCGCAAAGATAGAACCCGGATCTATCGTTATTATGGATAACGCCCTGTACTACAGCCGATTACTGAAAAAATTACCAACCAATGCATGGCGCAAAGCGCACATTCAAGAATTGTAGATAGTAAAGGTATATCATTCGATCTTGCTGCGGTTAAAGCCGAACTGCTAACCCTAGCGAAACAGCATTCGCTAATATATAAGAAATATATTGTGGATGAAATGGCTAAAGCTAGAGGTATTGAGACATTGCGACTGCCGCCTTACCACTGTGCACTCAGCCCGATTGAGCTTATTTGATCTAAAGTAAAGGGTTGCACGAGAAAATAGAACCTTTAAATTTTAACATGTAAGTTCTAGTGCACCAAAAGGAGTTACAGCTGAATATTGGCGAAAATGCGTAGAGCACGTTAAAAAAGTTAAAAAAGAAATGTTAGATATTCGGATTGATGCAGTAATCGAGCCAATAATTACAAATGTAGGAGCCAGCAGTGATGATGAGTGAGTGATGTTAACCTGTGATAGTGTCGTGTAGTAATTATTGTGATAAGATAAATTATTTATTGTGGAAAACTATTGGTAAGTTTTATTTTTAATTATGTAATTTTGCAAAAAAGTTTAGTTGTGTTGTTAGAAGAGTTATTTATTTTTTACTTGCAAGTTTGTTAATTCATGTTCTTTTTTAACCTGTTACTTCCTAATTAACAACCCTGTCACCATCCTTTCCTGGCAAGGGATATACTCACGCTCGGCAATAAGAACAACTGGCATTGTGTAAATTTTTATAAACATCAAACGCTCTACAGTTTTGATGTTAGATTTAGTAGATATTCGACTCCTAAACAAAATTATGCGTATCATTAAGAATGTTCTTAAAAGAACTCCAGTTTTTCTTTTTGGCTGAGTTGAGTGTAAAAACAAAAATTATATAAATTTTTTATTTTATGAATTATGAATACTGTTATTATTTCATATATACCTATATAACTATATATGTGGCGTTGTTATTGAACCCAGTAAAACGATCCTTTTTAAAAAATATCCAAATTATTAAGAAATTAAATTGAGACCAAAATTCCCATAAAAAAATCGACTTTGAAACATTATCACTTTACAAAATACCCATAACCACCTTTGGCATCGTGTTTCAAATTATTTCACTAAAAATGACCAAAAAATTGACTCAGAAAATAATTTCATTTCGAGGACTACGGCCAATCGTCTTTCGGCTCCGTCCTTCGAAAAATAAATATTTTTCGAAAGTACCAAAATATTGACTTTCAAGATGCACGCGGGGCGGAAAACCGCTCCGCCCGACATATTTTTCGAAAGTACCACGAATTTAGTTTTTCGAAAGTACCACGAAATTGTTTTTTCGAAAGTACAATAAAGAGAATTGCACACGGCAGAAAACCGCCACACTCCACAAAATTTTCAAAACTACCACGAATTAATTTTTTCGAAAGTACCACGAATTTGGTTTTTCAAAAGTACTACGAAGAGGATTGCACGGAATCCTCAGTCAGGATGTAGAGAGAAGCTATTTTAAATGTCAAAATTTACGAAAAAACCAATGGGACGGTTTTTCCAATAAAAACCAAAATCCTCATTTAATTATTCTGAAAGTGGGTGAGAATAATCAATGTCCGAACCACAAGAACGTCCATAAAAATAGTCAAAATTCAAGGTCAGAGAGTCGATTCCGACAAACCAAAAATAACATTAATCCAGGCTCAGGTGGGCAGTGCCATAGTAGTCGCTCGAAGGCGAATCGACGGAAAAAAAAATATTTTGGTTCACTGCCGTTACTACATTTATACAAGCAGGAAAACCATTGAACTCATATAGATACCTTCTTTAAGGATTTGAAGCAATTCGAATATTTCAGTGCAAAATTAAAAGTGAATAATTTTCAAAAAGTTCGACATACATCTTAACATTCATAACTGACTGGGAGTCTAAATCTTTTTGTACAGTCGATTGTCATAGTTCTCTCGACGCTGGATGAGTTACGATCCTACGGGATGTAACGGCTTGCCAAGTGGTAGTGCTCTCCGATGTTTGCCCTATTAGACCGGTAGCACGGGAAAGATTCTGGTGAACAATTAGCTAACGTCTGCGTCTCATGGAGACCTTTCTTAAGCACGTAAAATAGACTACGAGATATTTTTTATCATTGCCACTGGCGCAAAACAATTTTTAATTCATTATTTATTTTGTAAAATAAATGCATCATTTTTGTCAATTAGTTTCACGTCTGCGATGTTAATATTAGTTTACTTTAGGAAAAAAAAGTGACGGGTAGCGTAATCGCAGACGTGTAGGTGGCGCACTTGTCTTTGAAATCGGCAATCGCATTTGTATCGAAAACCGGCTTTTAAAAACAATCGGTTCACGTCTGCGAAAGGCGTCACCCGGTATATAATGTCTTTTTAAGTACTTGAACAGTCTCCCAGACGATTTGACTGTGTATGTGATATTTTTATACATTTTCGATTATGCTACTGATTCCAATAATTTTGTACGATTAGCTAACGTCTGCGAAGTGCATTATCAAAAACTTTGAGCTCAAACTGTTGTATCAAATTATTCCCAGACGCGTAGAACAAGCCCAGACGCTTGTCTGTACGCTTTTACTTTGTGAAAAAAAAAAATTTTTTTGAACAATTAGTTTACATCTGCGAATGGTTTTTTATGCAAAGTACGTCACTTTTAGGCCACGAGATTATTCGCAGATGTGTATATTGTGCATAGTTGCTTATATGAGTACAATAGCATGAATTTTATTTGCGGTCGCTTAAAAATAATACTTGCAAAGAAAGAGTTTTTGTTTGATTTTATAGTCGGTCAAACAAACATTTAACTATTTACTACCGTGACAATGGCAAGAAAAAACCAATTCTTATGAAGTATGGTAAAGAAAAGGGGGGATGGACGCGGCAACACCCAGGTCACTTGTTGAAAGCATTTTCGTTGTCGCCAGGATTTTGTAAAATAAACGATTAGGCCACGATGGGTGTTAAAAACCAAAAAAAGACATGTATTTGTAAATTATCTTGAACGCGAGTAAAACATTCATTCGTCGTCATCGTCATCATCATTATATTGTCGTCCTCATCTATTGGTAAAAAAAAATTGCTTGTATTTGCTTTATTATTTTGCAATTATTTTATCGTACGCGGAGCTTAAGATTAGTCGAACATTAAGCTTCCTTAAAAACGTTTGTAATTATACATTTTAAAATCAATTAATTGAGAACTGTAGTCAGTTTGCTTGTATGTGTGTATTAACGTTTCGACAATAACTTTCATGTAAACACAGAATGTAATACTAATAACACACAATCAGCAAATGATGCCCCTTGCACATGTTTAATTTTATTGAAGTTGATAAAATAGTTTAATAAGTCTCATTGAAATACAACTCTTAATAAAGTATTTTAACATTGGAAATATTTAAGGAATCGGGAATGTAATGGTAGATATAGGGGGACATATACATCGAAAGTGAAACATATGTTCGGGCGTCACCGCTGGACGCAGGGGTGATCAGATCGGAGTCATTTGAGTGGAGTTGTGTAGGTTGTTAGGTTCTAAGTTTACGGGGGTGGCAAGGGGGAGGTCAATAGTGAAGGTCTGCGTTTTGACTATTTTAATAAAATTATGCCGAGGTTTAAGTGCGATATAAGAAAATTAGGATGGTCAGATCGGGATACTTTGAGTGACGTTCTGTGGGTTGGACCTTTGTGTATCAAACAAAAGTTGTCCGGGCATTCTAAGTTTACGGGGGCGGCAAGGGGTAGGTCAATAGTTTTACATTTTGACTGCTTAAAATCATTGAATGGGTATAAAAAATAAAAACTTTTGTGCATTGAATTGGACGTAGAACGGGCCCATAAGACCGATGCTCATTTTTGAGATTTTTCGGGAGGGAAGAAGGGCGGTGGGTGGCAAAATGGGATGCTAGCAGAGCAGACATGTAAGTAAATATAAACAAGTTAAGTTAGGTAGCCCAATATTAGTATATTTTACAGGGTGTTACCCGAAAAAATGTCCATTTGTGCAGAAAAATCACCTATATTTCCTACAGAAATTAATCAACAGTGGTACTCTTAGTAAATTATTGTTGTTAACTTGCATCTAATTATATTAGACTCTCCACACATATAAGACAAAACACTTGTACGAATCAATAGATACGTATATGATAATGAAAATTGTGACAGTAAAACCGAAGTAAGTCATGTATTGTAATTGTTTTTTTTTTTAATTCAAATTCAACGCTCCCGCAATGCTGCTAATTCTACGGAAGGCGCTGCTTATACATTACGCTTATGGAGCTTGTCTCCTCTATTTGTTAAACACTTTGAACCTAGCACGCTCGAGAACTAATAAGAAAAATGATATCACCAAGAAGGAGCAGTACCGCCAGTACCGGATCAAGGGAATACCTTTCAACGATCAGTGGTATGATAGTAAGTATAATATATTTCATGACAAAGCAAGACCCATAGAATACACTAGCTAAAATGATAACGTGCGGAACGTTCATGAGCACCTGATACATTCATTTGATTGAAATATATGCAAGTAGTAGGCGTCTGCAAAATTCACTATGAGTAAGCAGAAATCATTTATTAACGCGGTTTGCACACACAGACGTGAACTGATTGTTCCACTGTGTATATGGTTTTCAAAGTTCTTAATCTTAATGTTAAAACTATTTATGCGGACGCTAAACGTCTGTGAAAAATATTTTAATATTGTTATACCATTATAGCAATAAACAAGTTATTCGCAGACGTGAGTCGATCGGTAAAAAATGTGTGTTATTTTTTACAAATTTATTTTTTCTTTACTTACACTTATACACGCGCGCAACGTCTGCGAATGCGTCCATAAGTATCGGTATATCAAAAAATTTTAATATCTATTTGTGTGAAAAGTGAACTTATTGTACAAAGTTACCGGAATCGATAGCATAATCGAAAATATATAAAAATATCACATACACAGCCAAATCGTCTGGGAGACTATTCAAGTACTAAAAAGACATTATATAACGGGTGACGCCTTTCGCAGACGTGAACCGATTGTTTTTAAAAGCCGATTTTCGATACAAACGCCATTGCCGATTTCAAAGACTAGTGCGCCACCTACACGTCTGCGATTACGCTTCCTGTCACTTTTTTTTCCTAAAGTAAACTAATATTAACATCGCAGACGTGAACTAATTGATAAAAATGATGCATTTATTTTACAAAATAAAAAATGAATTAAAAATTGTTTTGCGCCAGTGGCAATGATAAAAAATATCTCGTAGTCGATTTTACGTGCTTAAGAAAGGTCTCCATGAGACGCAGACGTTAGCTAATTGTTCACCAGAATCTTTCCCGTGCTACCGCTCTATATATACATTAGTTAACTGGGTGGGTAATATTGTTGAGGGTCTGGAGGAAGGAAAACATACTGGACTTGCTTTATGTGACCTCTCCAAGGCCTTTGATTGTGTATCTCATGACCTGTTGGTAATAAAGTTAACGTCTTATGGTATAAGAGGTGTATCTCTCTCACTACTTAAATCGTACATAAACAGACAACAATGTGTTAGTATCAATAATATGAATTCTGCTCTTAACAATATCGAAAGTGGCGTTCCCCAGGGATCGGTCTTGGGACCGTTGTTGTTCATATTATTTATAAACGATATAGATCACTTTCTTCGTCCTGATAAGTGTGTCCTTTTTGCAGACGATACAACTCTAATTGCCTCCGACGCAAATTATTTGAGTTTGCTGAGTAGTCTAGGTCAAATTGAAACAAAGAGGCTAATCAATGGTTCATTACAAACAAACTTAAACTTAACAGTGATAAATCACAAAAACTTGTTATATCATCAAACCATAGAATCAGTAAGGGTGAGAGTGTAAAGCTACTGGGCGTTATATTAGATGATAGATTGAGTTGGTTGGGTCATGTTGAATTTTTGCTGAAGTCACTTTCGAGTACAATTTACTTATTACGCCAGTTGAGGCTAATTATAGGAAGAAACACTTTGCTCTCAGTATATTTTGCCCTTTTTCATTCCCAAGTTACTTATGGTGTGATTTTATGGGGAAATTCAATGCACACCATAAAAATTTTTCGGCTTCAAAAGAAAGCTGTCAGAGTGCTGGCTGGAATTATTGATAATAGAGTACATTGTAAGCCTCTGGTTGTGAAGTTTGGTATAATGACGTTACCATCTTTATTTATATATTATTCTTTAATTGAAATACACATAAATATGAATATTTTCAACACGCACTCTGTCATTCATAACTACAATACTAGATCCGTAAATCTATTGAGAACTCTCCGTTTTAAACTGAAAAAAATCTGAGAATAACTCTTTAAATTTAAACATGGACAATGTCTTGCCAAATAGTATAAAATCATTAAACATAAACTCTTTTAAAAAGGCCCTGAAAGCAATTTTAATTAAACAATGCTACTATTCTGTAGATGACTTATGACAAACTCAATTCAGACTGAAATAAATTAATGACAGATAATTAATACATTAATGTTGATATGAAGCACGAGATGTTTAAATAATTTTGATTTTAATGTAGTATTTAGATATTTATAGTTTTTGTTTGTTTTTTTTTGTCATGACAAAAGATATTTATCATTTTTTATATATTTATGTGATCCTTCTACATTTAGGCTCGTGTGTTACTTTTATATTTATATATGTTTTCTTCTTTTTTTATAGTTACCCTTTTACAATAACTTAATTTCATATTTAATTTAATTTTTGTTTTTCTGACTTGCTACAAATGTACTCTTGTGTATGTAATGTAGTTAAATAAATTATCTATCTATCTATCTAACTGTTCAATATTTATATTTTTTATATTTTATGAATTATTTCAATAAATGAAAATATATTTTGAATTCGATTTCTTATCGATCCACAAATTATAAGATTGGCGACCAACGTGCGATTCTGTGGTGTGAGTTGGATAACTAGTTACTACGGGTCACCCTTGATCCCGTCACGTTGTTGTACTCCCCCTTGTGAGTAGAGTTGATAGATATCGTAGCGGCGGTACGGCTCCGGCCTAATTACTATAAAATCCTTGTCGGGTCCATCAGACCCAACGATACTAGGTACATCTACAGCCCCAGGATTATAGGATTATAAGGTATAAAGGCACCACATTCAAACATTTATTCTATTTGGTCGATTGTACCAATTACACATAATGACCTAGTCGTGGTTTTCACCTCTGGTAGGCGGACAAAACTTAATATATTTCTCTCGATTATGTGGGATTATATAGTAGAACCAGGTGCCGCTTACGTATTACAAAGCAACTACTATCCTTTGACCAGAATGCCGCTGATTTTTAGCTCTGCTTACTACTCTCTTCGGCCCGACTATAGTGGAATAAATAGGGAAAAGCTAGCAAAGCAAGCTAGAGAGGGATTTGGTGTAAATATATACTAGAAGCCAAGACCTCAAATTTTTTATAACTAGTGATTCCTTAGGCAGCGGTTTTTTAAATGTTGATACACTTGAGATGCTCTGTTATTGCTATGTTAGCTCGAATAAGCCTTAGCCGTTTGATCCCTACACTAGTGTCATTTATTCTATGTTAGAAACAGATTACAAGATAATATTAAGGAACATTGGAATCAATAGATACCTTTCGCAATTAATCGCTCAATTGGTACATCTCCAACTTTCCATCCATCTTTGCTAAAATGGTAAGGTGCATCAAAATGAGTTCCACCGTGTTCTGCAGCACAAAATTCGTTTACAGCGTACCTACAATACATAAACAAAAATGTATGGCAATCGTGATTTTTTCAATTACGAGATTATTTTAACTACCACTGGTGTAAAATATATGTTTTTCATTGCATCTGTGATGTCTGCCGGTCGATGATCGTATGTCCATGCGTCTGTGGCTTTGTGCGAGTCTAATTAACTCGAAAAGTTCCCATAGGATAATTAACGAATTTTATGTTTAAGATTTCTTATTTAAGATTCAAAATTTGATACTCTATCAGTAGCCGTTTAAAAATTAGATGATAAATATGGGATAATTCATAAACGTTAAATCGAAAGCTAAAGGCCATCGCAGATTAAGATAAGTGTCCGTGTCTTTGCTACCTTTTTGCATGTACTTCCTTCCAGTGATGTATCTTGCATAAGATAATGCCACAAATAGTTTTGACCTCAAAAATTCATAATATCTGAGGCAAATTTTATTTTGGAAAATCCGAAAATAAATTAGTTTTTCTCAATCAAGTGAACCAATTAGTTCATGAAACATATTCTTTATAGGATTTTGCAAACAGCGGAAAAGAACTATCTATGAGAACTAAAAAAAACTATATGTAAAAATATTAATGAAATCTTTGCATTTTTTCGATAACCTGACTTCTGGTTATGCTAGCAAGTTAAAATTCTAAAATGAAATGGTCCAATTTCTTATTTGACATTCTCATTATAACACTAGCATCCAACATAGTCCCCTACGGCTATGCAGATTAAGCTAGTATCTACATGACCCCTACAGTATGAAGATTCAGTTAAAAATGAGAACAAAGGCCTGAAATGAATTTATTTACCTACCTTGTCTTAAAAATGTTTTCATTCTAATGGATTACATTTTCATAAAATCTCTCATTCAGTTTCTTGGAAATGATTTTCGCCCTTATTCTGAGCTCATCAGAGAGTCACAAAGCCACTCATAATGATGTTTCATACAAAACCAAGGCAATATCCACGAATAAGTATGAAATATTTATATTTGACATTGACTGATAAAAAACAACAGATCTTCACCTATCTATTAGCTAACTAGCATTGGAGCCTATATACTCTATGCACCTTTAAAAGTGAGTTATTTATTATTTGGTTGCCTATAGTAATAAAACTAATTCTTTTAGATTTTGCAAACAGCAGAAGAAAACTATCTATAAGAACTAAAAGAAAAACTATATATAAAAATATTAATGAAATCTTTGCATTTTTTCGATAGCCTGACTTCTGCTTATGCTAGCAAGTTAAAATCCTAAAATAAATGTATCCAATTTCTCATTTGACATTCTCATGATAACACTAGCATCCAACATAGTCTCCTACGGCTATGCAGATTAAACTAGTATCTACATGATCCCTACGGTGGACTGGTAGGTCAGTAGTTGTAGGTTTTAGGGTGGAGCTAATTTCCACAAGGACGGGGTTTAAATTTTTTAGAACGTTAATATTATCTTCTTGACATACTCAAAGTCTAGTAAGATCTAAGTGTGCAAAATGCGTTTTTTGGCCGTCATTTTAAATTTTTTTTTAAAAATCATAAAACATTGTGTGTGGTATCAAATTGTCGATTTCATGCTGAAAGAGATTATGATATTGGTTTTAAAAATAAATAACACAGTAAAAGTCTATACCCTAGTCAATTTATATACAAAAATGGATTCGATCTTGCAAAAGGTCCTGTATTTCTAATTTTTTATATATTGCTAGGACCAATGCCAATAGTAAGAAACCAAACTTGCAGCTTCCACAAACCTGTGCGAGCTGCGCAATACCCAGAAGACAGCGAAATTATTGCACTTATTTCGGTTTTTTCTCTGTATCTCCTAAAGTATGCATTGTACAGAAAATGTTATTGCTCTTTTTTTAAAGTAGATTAAATCTTCTATAATTCAAGCAGAAATATAGTACTGTAAATCCAGAACTTTCCGAGATACGGCTCTTCTGAAATTGACAATTGCCTACAAAAAGTGAAAAAATTTCGTTTTGGTCATGTATGTTGCCAAATATCGGGAAAAGTACTCATCCCACGAGGAGTCATAGATAATGGATATTTAGTAAGTACATAAATATACCTCAAAATCATTACCTATGACTTTCCTCGTGGGATAAGTATGTTTCCTAATATTTGGCAAGATACATGACCAAAACGAAATTTGTTCACTCTTTGGAGGCAATTACCCATTTTTGAAGGCAATTGCCCATTTTTGAAGAGCTGTATCTCGAAGAGTTTTGGACGTACGGAACTCTATTTGGACTTGAATTTAATCTATTTTGAAAATGGAGTAATAATATTTTCTGTACAATGCATACATTAGGAGATACTGAGAAGAAACGGAAGCAAGTGCAAAAATTTCGCTGTTTTCTGGGTATTGCGCAGCTGGGACAGGTCTCTGGAAGCTGCAAACTTAATATCTTACTACATATTACAAAATTAGAACTACATGACTCTTTGCAAGGTGGAACCCTTTTTGTGTAAAAATTGACTGGCGTATAGACTTTTAGTGTATTATTTATTTTTATTTATATCATAATCTTCTTTAGCATGAAATTTTCTGTAATTTGATACATCACACGATTTGTTGTGATTTTTTAAAAAATTTCCAAAATAGCGGCCAAGAGACGAATTTTGCACACTCAGATCTTTCAAGACATTACTATTAGTGCAGTAAAAAAAGCATTTTAATTTGCACAGTCTGGATACAGCAAGATTATGATTTTATCCTGTTTCGGGTATCACCCGGAGTATATTCCTAAGTTTTGAACCTCGAAACCCTTGTGCTACTTTTTTTATAAACAATTGAATTTTTTTTACTGCGTTTTTCGAGCTTAAAATGTGAATAACTCCGATTCTATAAGCCGGATCGGGGCAAACTAAAAACCAGTCTCTTCGTAATAAAATTGCCAATAAATTGTCGGTAGTATTAATTCTCTGAAATACGTACATAACCTACAAAACTGAAAAAACGGGAAAAAAACAGTATTATTTTCATTTTAGTGCCCAAGACCAGCAACTAGACCAATTTGCATCAAACTTACAGAAAATATACTTTTTGATGTAATAAAAAGACGCTGAAAAGTTGGTGTAAAAATATTGGACCTATTGGCCAAAATTGCATTTGTTATCTAAAATTTGAAATGCCCGCCATTTTATGCCATTAAGTCCAAAATGAATTTTTTTATTTCAAAATGAAGATCACGACGTCAGCTTTCGAATGCAATTAAAAATAATTTTTTTTAATGTAATTTTGGCTACTTTCTTTACATTTGTTTATAACTCAAATAACAACAATTGCATTTTTTCGGCCATTTTGAAAAACAAATTAAAGTTTTTTATCAGATCTAGTAGAGAATTTTGGGTCCTTTAATTAAAAAAAAAGATTGTTCACTTTTGTTAACGTTAACTCGAGATATTTAACTTTTTGCATTTTGGCCAAGTGTTAATTATCAAATGCATATTTTGAGCTAAAATTTGGACTGTATCATTCTGAAACGTATTCATTTCATATGATAAATTAAAAAAAAAAAAAGTTTTATAGAAATTTATTTACAAACATTATAATGTAAGTATTGTTAATTGAGCTAAAAAGTGATTTTTTTGATTTTTTCATAAAGCTCAATTGCAAAATGCAATAACTTCCTTGTTTCTTAAAACTCGGCTGACTTTATTTTTTTAAATACGTTATATTTTCCCTCGCAATGCGATCATCAACTTAGTTTTTTGTTAATAATGCAAATGAGTATTTTTTATTTCCAAATTCATGTGTACACATGTACCAACGATTGCTAACGTATAAACCTGTATAATTTTTTTTAAATCTTTTTATATAAATATGAATACTTAGATTAAATTTATATTGTTTTTTAAATATAATGTTTTAAGTTTTATTTAAAACAGGCAATAGTAAATATTGTAAAATAAATACTTGTTAGAAAAAGTTTTAAAGGCAAGGATTAATAATATGGTAAAAACATTTTATTTAAAAATAAACATTTTTATTCTTATAAATTTACAAAATCGTAATTCATGTATTTTATATCTTTTGCTTGGTAATGTGTACAATTCAGTTTCACTCTCTGAATCTGTTTCAAATAATAATTTTTCACCATTTTCTTCTTCATCACGAATTTGAACACGAAGACCTGGTACATTAACTTGCAAGCGTTCGCAGTCGCTTTGGGGTTCCGATTCTGATATATCGGTACAGCTTGAATGTATGTCTGATTCATCTATATTGTCTTCTTCAACTTCACGATTTTCTTCTTCACTGACTACAGTTCATTCTGTACAATTCCTGCAATTAATGTCTCCACAATATTCACACAAACTTGTACATTATAGTCCGAACTTCCTGCATCGACATCTCAGGTCTTTACAGCCGGCTTTACATTCACAAGCGAGAATTTCAAGAATTTCTTGTGGTATTGGCTGTTTTCTCATTGTAATAGGCATTAAACCATTAATTGTATCCTCCCAACCAAACAATCGTGGATCTATTTCTTCATATTCCAGCCATTTGTGTATTTGAAGATACACTCAACAAATGTTCATTTGTAGCTTCCTCGATCGGTGGAAGGTTTTCAATGTAAGTTTTTGGAAACAATGAAATCTTAAATCACCTAAATCCATAGGTTTTATTAGATTACACCCATCCAAAACTTTCATGATATTTTAAACACCTAATAATCTCACTTTCACTTGAAGACATTTTTAATTTATATGTCGGCGGCACCGAAAATAATTTCTCCACGCCTATGATTCTTAGGAACCCTTCACTAGTACTTATGAGTGTTTATTATTTTTGTTAATGTAAACATTCAGGTTGACTTATCCCAACCAATAATAGTTTAAGATTCTATGTATTTCCTTATATGGGCATAGGAACACGCTTAGGGCGAACGAAACGAAATCAGCTAGCCCGGGGCAGAAAGGCATTCTATGATTACCTGTGAAAGAGTTAAGATTTGTTTATTGCGGGTTAGCGGGTAGCGGATAGTTAGTTCCTTTATTTTACTAGTTTTATTCGGTGATATTAAGACTGTATTATTTACTTGCATCATTCGTGTGGACAATTACACTTTGTTATTAAATTTTGTATTAAGTGAAATATCAGTGTCGTACTTGTTAACATGTCCGAGCGGTCTAACCCTAAACGTGCCCCCTTAGTATCACACATGTATTAAATTAATTTACAGCTTCTCAAATATAAAAATGTAAACAGACAATACTGCATGGCAACCGATCTAAGCTGTACGGAATGGAACTGGTGGGGAATAAGAAAGAGAAAGAAAATGTAAACATTTCTCCTCATTTATAAGCAACTATTCGCTCCGCAGGTAAAATAGGTTTGTACATTAGCAAACGTTGGTTGTATATAAATTTAGACGTTTAAAATATTTATTATTATTATTATTAACAAAAAGCTAAGTTGATATCGCACTGCGAGGGAAAAAACAACGTATTTAAAAAAAAGTCCTCCGAATTTTAAGAAACAAGGAAGTTATTGCATTTTGCAACTAAGCTTTATGAAAAATTAAAAAAATCACTTTTTAGTTCAATTAACAATACTTACATTATAATGCTTGGAAATAAGTTTCTATAAAACTTAATTTTTTTTTTAATTTATCGTATGAAATGAATAGGTTTCAAAATGATACATTCCAAATTTTAGCACAAAATATGCATTTGTTAATTAACAATTGACCAATATACAAAAAGTTAAATATCTCGAGTTCACGTTAACAAAAATGAACTTTCTTTTCTTTAAATTAAAGGACCCGAAATTTTCTACCAGATCTGATAAAAAACTTTAATTTGTTTTTCAAAATGGCCGAAAAAATGCAATTGTTGTTATTTGAGTTATAAACAAATGTAAAAAAAGTAACCAAAATTACATTTAAAAAAATTCTTTTTAATTGCATTAGAAAGCTGGCGTCGAGATCGAGATTGTAAAAAAAAAATTTCATTTTGAACTTAACGACATAAAATGGCGGGCATTTCAAATTTTAGATAACAAATGCAATTTTGGCCTATAGGTTCAATATTTTGACAACAACTTTTCAGAGTCTTTTTATTACATAAAAAAGTATATTTTCTGAAAGTTTGATGCAAATTGGTCTAGTTGACGGTCTTGGGCACCAAAATGAAAAAAACACTGTTTTTTTCTCGTTTTTTCAGTTTTGTAGGTTATGTACGTATTTCAGAGAATTGAAACTAACGACAATTTATTAGAAATTTTATTACAAAGAAACTGGTTTTTCATTTGCCCCGATCCGACTTATAGAGCCGGAGTTATTCACATTTTAAGCTCGAAAAACGCAGTAAAAAAAAATTAATTGTTTATAAAAAAAGTAGCACAAGGTTTTCGAGGTCCAAAACTTAGTAATATACTCCCAGTGATACTCCAAACAGGATAAAATCATAATCTTGCTGTATCCAGACTATACCTATCTCCTAATTTTTTTGGCCTTTTTTTACTGCACTATATGTCAAAAGGATAACATCAACAAACTAGAAAATTCAATCCCCGCCTTTGTGGGAATTAGTTCCATCTTACACATATTTCTTGCATATATCTACTATACTATGGGGCGGAATAACGATTTAAAACAAATAAATTCAAGCAATTTCTTTGGAGATGCTCTAAAACTTCAAGTTTTCAATCTTTCATAACTAAATAAATATATCTATTGGAAGGTCGTACGATGTGTAAAGGAAAAAGGCAAACTGGCATTTTACCGACATAGTAAATTGCACCTGCGAAATCGGAAATTCAGTCCGGCATGATAGAACCAACAATGTCATTTTTTGACATGTCTCTAAATCGATTTTGCTTCTTTCTCGACATTTTCTAATAGAATACTCTGGGAGGTAGCGTTCAATTTATGGTAGTGTTTTCATATGGATTGATTTTTCTTTTTTCTAGTAATAAATTTGGTATAAACAATATAGACCAGAAGCGGAAGCGGAAAAACATCGAAGTGCTGCTATAAGCACGAACTACATGACTCCCCCTGTTTCTTGGGTCGCTGAATCGATTGCGATGGGTGCAACGCGTCAAGTGAAGAGAGATCTCCCTAATAAGAAAATTTTATCCAAAAATATTCCTCAACAATCATGTCGTATTTATCTATGTACAATTTACGCTTATTTTCAGCTAAATCACATCATCCAATTTTTCAAAAACAGATTATTATTATTCATAATTTTAGTACAATGCTGTTTTAGTAGATGGAACTTATATACAATTTAAAATTTAGGTTAGGGCGTTTAAGTACTACTTCATTCGCACTATCTTTATCCGTAATATGAAACAAACTTTGATATTTTACACTTATTGAATATACATGAATATTCATATTGCCATCTTGCTTACGCTTTAGAAAATTTGGAAAGGGTAGAAATATTGACAAATAATGTTAGGGGCCTGATATTTCTGCAGTAAGAAAATAGAAAACGTGCTTTCCAGATCTTAAAGGATATAGACATAAATTTGTGAAATTTTTAGATTGACTACAAAATTATTATAAACCCCTTCCAGTTTTATGGGCATCTTAAAAAACGTGGAACTGAATACTTTTTCTCCCTCCATTATTTTTATCAATATGTGTCTGATTTTCCCGTGTACTTTTTATAGTGTCCCAAATTTTCTGTGCATTTAATAATAAATAGGATCTAGTAGTATAAAAGTGGATCAATGAAAATTCAGCTGAATTCAAAATCTGAGGTTACAATTTGTTACAATAATGGTATGCTTGGACTTTAAACCAAGTTGAACTGAATTCTGGCGGATCTACTTTTACACAACTGGCCCTTAGGTACACAAAAAGATGGTTATGTACTTTTGAGCAAAGTATAATACCCCATCCCGTTTGTATTTTCAGCCGCTGAATTCGATGCCGCAGTCAGAATTACTCCATCACGTAAGTATTTTCCTAAAATCCTCCCAATTAAGATTTTCACTGATTTTCAGCAATTTTTTGAGGGAAAAACCCTGATGTCGTGGAGCAATTCTAACGACTCAAAATGCAGATCATATTTGCTCAAAAGTCGCCTTTTGTGTGTGCCTGTGTTATTATCCAATATCCCCAAATATGCATCTTACCTAAAAGACTCAAAATCTAACGCCCAAATTAGAGCCTTGAATAATTTTCTAGACACTAATAATTTATCTCAATACAACTCAATATTTAATGGCAATGACAATATTCTTGATCTAGTATTACACAACAAAAACTGTGATGTATCTCAATCTCCTGATCCGTTAACTAATGAAGATTTTCATCACCCTGCTCTGATCATATCAACTGAAATAAGTACTGTTAAGTACCTTATTAATAATTTTCCAACCAATCATGACGTTAGTTATAATTTCCGCAAATGTGATTTCTCCAAATTGTATGAAAACCTTCTCAACATAGACTGGTCTTCCCTCTCTTCTTTTAATGACGTCAATGATGCATGCACTCATTTTTACAACAAACTTGACTCTGTATTTGAATCTTGTGTACCTAAGAAATCGACTTCTCGTAGCGGCAGATATCCTCCGTGGTTTAATGGCAGTATCATAAAAAAAATTAGCCTTAAAGAACGTCTTAGGAGACAGTATGCAAGAACCAGTGATCCACTTATACACAATAACCTCAAAAACATCAGAAGGGAAATAAAATATGATACCAATTTAGCATACAGAAATTTCGTGCAGAACTCTGAAGACAATATAAAAAATGATCCCAATAAATTTTGGGCTTTCATCAAAAGTAGAAAAGGGTCGGCCAGTGTATCTGAAGAGATGTTCTTCGAGGGATCTTCGCTAAACAATCCCTCTGATATACTAAATGCATTTGCCAATTATTTCGGTCAATCTTATAATGAGTCTTCATTAGATATCGAGGAACATCACTTTGAGACCGATATACCTAACAATAACCCTATTGTTAGCATAAACTCTTTCAGTGAAGATGAGGTTATTCGGGCTCTAAAACGAATTAAACCCAAAATGACGACCGGTCCTGATTCCATTCCAGCTTTTTTATTAAAGGATTGCGCTATCATCTTTGCATATCCTCTAACTCTAATTTTTAACTTAATCTTAAAAAACTGCCTATTTCCTGACCTATGGAAATATTCCAAAGTATGTCCCATCTTCAAAAAGGGAAACAAACTAGAACTTCAGACCAATCTCTGTAATTTGTAACTTCTGTAAAGTCTTAGAAATATTACTTCATGATAGAATATATCATTCGATTAACACCAAAATCTCTATTAATCAACATGGATTTATGAAAGGGCGTTCAACAACAACAAATTTATTCTGTGTAACTCAATATATTTCTGAATCCCTAGATGAACGTGGGCAGGTAGATGTCATATATACCGATTTCTCCAAAGCGTTTGATAGACTTGATCACCAGTTGTTACTTAATAAATTAGAAAAAATCGGCTTCTCATATTCTTTGATCCTTTTGTTTAAATCTTATTTAATGAATAGGAGTCAGTACGTTGCATTAAATGGGTTCAAATCGATCGAATTTGCTGCCACATCTGGAGTTCCCCAGGGATCTATTCTGGGGCCCTTGTTTTTTAACATATTTATTAACGACATAGTGAACGAAATTAATTTGCCTCACCTTTTATATGCCGACGATCTAAAAATTTTCACAGTAATTGATGAAATCGATGACTGTTTTCAACTTCAGACTTCTCTTGACAAAATAAACACCTGGTGTATAGTAAATAAATTATTCATGAATCCTAGTAAATGTAACGTAATGTCCTTTTCTTTAAAAACATCACCTTTTATTTTTGATTACAGGTTAGATAATGTCATACTTCAAAGACCTATAACATTTCGCGACCTCAGCGTAACTTTTGATAGTAAATTATCCTTCACTGATCATATCGATACCATTGTGTCCGAAGCCTCCAAAGCCCTTGGATTCATCGTTCGTACTAGTCGAGAGTTCACTAATACTGATACTCTGAAAATTCTTTATCAATCCTTCGTCAGATCGAAACTTGAGTACGCATCGCTAATTTGGAGTTCCAGTTATGATGTTCACAAGAATAACTTGGAGGCAGTTCAACGTAGATTTCTTAAATTACTGTGGTTCAAATCCGACGGTACCTATCCAGTGATTGGTTTTCCGCACAGTAACTTGCTTGAAAGATATTCTATGACTACTCTTGAGGATAGGCGTACGTACTTTTCTCAAGTATTTTTGTTTAAATTACTACACAATGATTTTGACGCACCCGATATAATTAGTAAGCTTAATTTTCACGTTCCCAGATTAACCTCTCGTAATCACCAAGTGTTCTATTTACCTACGCCGCGTACCAACGTACTAAATAATTCACCTTTATATACGATTTGCAGTACTTCTAACAAATTATGTAACGACTTCGATATTTTTAATTGCAGCCTTAGTGACATAAAACAAAATGTTCTAAATTAAATAACCAGTGAGTGTCTTTGTTTTTTCTTAATTTGCTTTGAATCACATATGTGTATATATGTATATATAGTTTTTATATTTAAACATTTCCCATGTTATTTTTTTCTCTTTCTTCGTATCATTAGTTATTCATAGTTCGTGCATTTAAGTAATTTTTTTCTTCATTTTACTTTCTTTCTATGTTGTTGTATATTATGTAATTAATGCTTTGTATGCCTTTATTCCTGTTCTGTAATTGGGTATCTTACCTGTTGAACAGTGTATGCAATAAATAAATAAATAAATAAATAAATAAATTAGTGGAAAAGTATTTCTCATAGGAGCGTTCACGTGTGAGTTGAAGAACTGAGCCCCTGCCCTGAGGGGTGGAACTTGGTATAGGTGTGAGCTACGTTAAATCGTCATATTGTTAAGCACTACACTCTCTAAGAAGTGGAGACTGTTACGTCCATGATTACTACCAGCTGAAATTAAGTAGAAATGGTTAGGCAGCCAGTAATACAAAGCCTGGATTCATTCATGCACGCCATCTCTGAGACAGTAGCATACTTTCTAAAAGTAGGTATACAGAAAGAGATCGAGTTTTCTGGAGTGTGGTAGGAGAAGGTTCTCGATTTCGTTCTAGATGACTTTGGAAGGGCCTTAGAGTATATAAGGCGAAATCCATGGCGGGAAGATCGAAGTTTGGTAAGGAGAAGTTTTATTAAAGGGAAATTTGATAGCGAAAAGTGAGGTTAGAAATCTGAAAGTAAATGTAAAGTGTATTTTAGTCTAAGAAAGTAATGTTAGTTTCCAGTAAGTTGTTAAATAAAGTTTAGTGTTTATCCCTTGTTAAAATTATTTAGAACCTACTAGTGTTGGGAAATACAGTGATTTTCGAGTAACCGTTAAACCAGCGATAGTGATTTAAACAGCGATTTGAATCACTTGAGTTAATGAATATTTAGAAAGGCGATATTCATTTATCGGTTGGTAGCGTTATATATGGCAAAAGGAATATTAATACGTTTGAATTATTGATTCATTAATAACGAATTAATGAATGATACATTTCACTCCCAACTTACCTGTTGTTGTTGCATGTTAAATTTTCTTACGTTTTGGTTTATTATTAACCATCGTCAAAATTTTTATTATGTGATTTTTACTTCCACATCCACGTAGTTAATTGGAAGTATAGTAATCGTAATTTTTTTTTCTTGACAGGTTTAGAATTTCATGAAACGTCGAGATTTTAAATTTGAGCGCAAAAAATATTTCTGTCTGTCTGTCTGACCGTCAGACAGACAGGGGAAAAATAAGTAAAGCAAGCTGGTAATAGTACATAAACTTGAAATTCGGTGTATGCCCTAGAAACCAAGGCCTAAGACTTTTTAGTAATATTTTTCAACTTCCCTTCACCCTTAATCCATTATTAATGGTGTTGATAAAATGAAATTGAGATATTCACTTGAATTTTGGAACACGTATATATTATAACGACATTGGAACTATATTATATTTTGAGATGATGCCGTTGAAGGATTGAGGGTTATGTAGGAGTAAATAGGGGAAAATAAGTAAATCATGCTGGTAAGAGTACAGAAATTTGGGATTTGGTGTATATACTATATAGAAACCAAGGCCTCAGATTTCTTTCTAGTATTTTTCAAACACCACCATCTCCGCTCCATTATTAATGGGTTTGATAACATAAAATTGAGATATTTACTTGAAAGTTACTACACGTATACATTGTAATGACATCTGATTGAGTTGATTCCATTGTCATGGTAGGTTGTGAATAGGGGAAAATAAGTAGGGTAAACTAAAAACTTAATTTTTAGCGTATATGGTAGAAACCGACGCGCGACGCCTCAAACTTTTCTGATATCTGCTCCAAATATTGTTAAAATTCTATGACCAATAATTTCCACATCCCAGAGTGCAAATCTAGTCAAGATGTTTCCCTTATAGTGACTTGGATGAAAAATCTGGATGTGGAAGTAGTGATTCCTTAGACAGCGGTTTTTTTTATCAAATATCAAAATCACTCTATTTGCAAAATACGCGCATGATCCTAAATATTAGAATAACCGGTTCGGTTTTTCTCTGATCACTGTTAGCTACCATGATTCTCCGATCACAGTGATTGAATCCCGGTGATCGATATATCGCCCAACACTAGAACCTACGGATTTTTACAGGGTGTTTCCTAGGGGCGGAAACACGCAACAATTATTACCACATCTACACGCAGTAGTCCTATGATCACCTAGTTACAAGTTACCCTGTATAATAGAAGGAAGTGTATATTTACCAGTATTGCAGTTCTGAATATTTAGCAACTTGTTTTGTATAAGTGAACGGCTGGACTCCAGTCCAATACACTGTATCGTTATCAAAATTCCAAGTCAAATCTACAATATTTTTCAAATCGCAGAACACGTGACATTTTAAAACTATTACACAGAATAGAGCAATTATCGAGAAATAGTTCATGTTTGTCTTTTTGTATAAGTAATGCACGCACTTCCACAGAATTCACTGATTGATAAATAAATAAATAAAAATTTAATCACATTTTGGGTCAGAAGTCGATATTTTATCACATATATTTTGAATAGTGAAACGTGGTAAATGAATATCTTATCAATTAAAGAGGTATTGTAGTTACAGTGCCGTTTGTTTAGACACAAAATCAATCATTTAAAAAGCAATATGTACAAATTGCAAAAATGGAAATTAGAACTTGATGGAACTAAACAAGACGGCCGCTAATATAAAACTGCTCTACTGCTCTGAAATTCTATAAAGAGCATATTTGAGCTGTATAGAAATATGTAAATTTAGTTAGTTATGTGATACAAAAAGTTAAGCCATATTATCATTCTCTCATCGTATACACAAGTTGGTCAGGAAGGTGCCCCTTGACACGGATTTTGAAATAAACCTGATAGGATCGTTCCTTGGCTCTAAAAAATAAGATAACAGGGCCAGTATATCAAAATTGTCCCCCCTGTCCAAGAGAGGGACCACTTCAGTTTTTATCTTTTTTACAAAAACGAAATCAATTCAAATTTTGAAAAAATGCATGTATGTGGTAATCCCAAAGACCTATAGCCTCAATTTTTTGGGGCTCCACCAAGGCCTTTAAAGATATTTAAAAATTTTTTAAAGTCGAATACTTATTTTTGCTATGATAAAGAAGGGTGGAAAATTTGATTTTATCACATTATTTGCGACCAAATAAAGTAATTTTTACATTTCCAAAACCCGTGCGCCTGGCCCAAAATTCAATTTTTTAATTTTCTTTTTTCTTTTTTCCAATTCTTTGGGACTTCCTGCCACATGCATTTTTTTCTTTTTAAGCGGTTCTCGGGGAATCTACAAAATATCACAATTAACCAGTATGTTACTGGTAAATAACGTCTACGCCTGTGACTTTTACATCAAAGGATCAGTTAGAGGTTGCTTTTTCTAAGCAAATAACACAAATAAGTATAAAAACTTGAAATTAAATATTTCGCCGACGTTTCGGAAATTAATCTGTTTCCTTTTTCAAGGCTTTTTTGAAAAATCTTTTTTACTTGTATGATAAATACACAGCTCTAAGAATATTTGTTATATTCAATATCCATAGATACTTACTATTTACATAGATCTGTTGATCTAGTTAACAGTTTTTTTCATTTTTATACAATAAGTTTGTGAAGTTCTTCTTTTAACATTGGCAACCAGGTTGTACAGACATCTACGGAACAATTCGACACGCATCTATCCTCATTCAACAATATTATCGCTGATTCTTCAATTTTTCTTTTTTTGCTATCTGCATCTTTTGTTAAAATTTTTGCCGAGTCTCAGTTTATTCTATGCCTATTCTCCCAAGCGTGATCGCAGATCTTGGACCTCTGAATTTTTTTTCTGATATAATTTTGGTGTTCGCCCAATCTTACACTGAACGGTCTTTATGACTCACCCACGTAATGTTTATTGCACTCACACAGAATACTATAAATGCAGTTTTGTTAATTTTGCTCGTGCATGGTTCTTCAGTTTCGTCTTTGTCAGAATAGATCTTAAAGTGTTGTTTGTTTGAAATACCGTCCTAATATCAAATCTATCACCGATACGGCGCAACTTTTTGGATAATCCGCATACATAAGGAATTAACGCTGTGTGACGTTTTTCAGGTTTTTGTCGTACCATTGTTATTTCCAATTTCCAATATTTATGAAGGTTTTATCGACAAAACCCTCAGGGAATTGGTTGTTTATAAGAACTTCTTTTATAAACCGTAACATACTGTGATATTTTGTAGATTCCTCGAGCACCGCTTAAAAAGAAAAAAACATGTGGCAGGAAGTCCCAAAGAATTGGGAAAAAAAATAAGATAATGCCATTTAGACAATAATCACTCTAATTAGATAGGACGAGTAGCCTTTAAAGTGTGGGTAATGAATCAACCACTGGGGCAATTGCCCCAGTAAAGGACACTGGGATCAACAGTCACCTCATTGGGCTGGCTCCATGGGACTCAAAGACCACCTTGTTTCGTAAAAAGTTTTCCTCTTGGGATCAAAAGTCATCCGGCATAAGTGAATAGTCTCCTAAAGAGCAAGAAGGCTCGCACTAGGGGTCGTCAAAAGATATCCAAATGAAGGAAGTAAAAAAAATAAAAATAAAAACTGAAGTGGGCTCTCTCTTGGACAGGGGGGGGGGGCTAATTTTGATATACGGACCCTGTTGACCTTATTTTTTAGGCCCAAGAAATCAGATTTACACCAAAATTCATGTCAGGGGGCATTTCACCTATGTTATCCCGAGGTACCCTTCCGTGTATGCGAATCATTATTTTCATGACATTACAATTTTTTGGGGATTAATATACTTCCACTTCATTTCGTGGACGTGCAAGTAAATTATGTAGACGATTTAATAACGTATGTAACTATCAACATTAACGTCAAAACTGTGAATTTTGAGATTATGTTCATTGTGTGACCACTTTTTTAAGCAAATCTACTCTATGACTGGCTAAAAACTACCAAAACCTGTTATTTTTTGTTCCATTTGAAAATTAGACAAAAAAATCTACTTTTAAAAATGAATTATTATTTGTTTGCTTATAATTGTATTGAAACATTCTTTATAGGATTTTGCAAACAGCAGAAAAAATAACTATCTATAACTAAAAGAAAAACTTTGTGTAGAAATATTAATGAAATCTTTGCATTCTTTCGATAACCTGAATTCTGGTTATGCTAGCAAATTAAAATCCTAAAATGAATTTGTCTAATTTCTTATTTGACAATTCTCATTCTAACACTAGCATCCACACAGTCCCCTACGGCCATGCAGATTAAACTAGTATCCACATAACCCCCTACGATTATGAAGATTCAGTTAAAAATAAGCTCCAGAATAAGGGCGAAAAACGTTTCAAAGGCTAAGCATTTCCAGGAAACAGAATGATAGATTTCATGAAAATGTAATCCATTGGAATGAACAATTTTTTTAAGACAAGGTAGATAAATAAATTCATTTTAGGTCTTTGTTCTCATTTTTAACTGAATCTTCATAATCGTAGGGGGTTATGTGGATACTAGTTTAATCTGCATGGCCGTAGGGGACTGTGTGGATGCTAGTGTTAGAATGAGAATTGTCAAATAAGAAATTAGACAAATTCATTTTAGGATTTTAATTTGCTAGCATAACCAGAATTCAGGTTATCGAAAGAATGCAAAGATTTCATTAATATTTCTACACAAAGTTTTTCTTTTAGTTATAGATAGTTATTTTTTCTGCTGTTTGCAAAATCCTATAAAGAATGTTTCAATAAAATCTACTTTGTTTATACCTACCAATTTCACCAAAATGGGTACTTACTAACTGAGAGAAAAATCGACCACATTTCGAAACGAATTGTGTGCATTTTGTGACTGTAGAGTGAATAAATGAACATTACGGATATTCATTTATTCATTCACTCACTAAAATAATTATTAAATATTGTTTTCATATTTTTAATACTAGGAACCATCTGTACTAAATGAGTACTACTAATTACCATTAAATGACCAGAGCCCCGACAGGTGGCGCTGACAATAACTAAAATTTAAAATAGAGTACCACCAGTAATGTCGTACCGTACGCGTTCACAGCTGTTCAGAATGATAATTTTAAATAACAAATATTTTAAACGAAACAACCTATTTTCAAAGTTTTTTCATGTAAGTGAACATCTACCGAGACTTGAACGCATTAACTTTTTCCTGTACTTCTTACACTGTTTCCAAGTTCCAGCAATAAAATGTACCTACTAAAGTATATTAAAACAATTTCTGTTTAAGTAATTTCTTTCACTGATCAATAAAAGACGTAGATAAAGAATACTATAGAAATGGTATATACTGTGTTCGTACACTACCTATTTTCGTGTGAAAGATAGATTATCTTTCCTACTCTAAGACTGTGTTTGAAACCAAAGTAAACAATAAAGTGATAGAAAGTGCAAGGAGAGGTTATGTTTACATTCGTCCGCTTACATAGGCGCATCGTTTGAAGAGGGTTAATTACGAGCTAAGGATTCTCATTAATTTTTGATGATGTGTGGTACTTATGAAACTATTATATTACACTAGGTATGTTATATAAATGATTCTGATTCATCTATTATATTAAAATAAAAAAATGAGAAAGACGAAAATATTTATTTTGATTAAAATAATAATTTTATGAACTTAAAATAAACATGGCTATCTGACCCGCCCACTACGCCTATGCGTCTATTGACTTTCTTCTTATGAAAAGATGGCATATCTTCTTTCATTTGATACGCATTATATACACACAAAGCACTTTTTAGGCATTGTTAAAATTGTATACATATCAATAAACAATGGTTAAACACTTTATAACGCACATCGTACAGAAACAGAAACATAAAAGCAAACCACAGACCAGATTGCTCTTGTTGATATATCTATAACTGTCAAGTACGTTGACCGGGTGGTCCAAATTGCCCAATCATAAGCCGGCAAAATGTAAACAAAATAATAAACACAACAAATAAGATTTTGGCTTCAAACATTACTTGTTGTTTTCAATATCTATGTTTATTTCTTGATCTGTGGTTTCTTTAAACTTCACTATTAGGGCCGGCGCGAGACTGAGAGGGGGGTCTAGGGGGTAATCTGACCGGGGCCTCGAGGTGAAAGAGGGCCCCGTAACTGCAGATATGATATTATTTAAATCAAATGATTTTAAAAAATTCAATTTAAAAAATAAAATGTAGTAGGTAACCCTAATCTAACATAACTGCATAAGTGTATAAATCAAATTATATCCCTATATTCGAATGTACACTGCAAGTACTAAGTACTAACAGTAAAGCAATTAAAGACAGAGATAAAGTTGTAAACCTTAAGCACAGATTTGCACACACGGCTAAAATCTCCAATTTGTTTTCACCTTTTTTAAATTTTCGATATATGAAAGAACAGATTCTAGAAAATTGCAAGCTGCTACGGTAGAAGCATCCGAATGGTTTGACCACATGCAGCGTGCCGCAAAGTATTTACAACAAAGAAGTTTGCATTTTCTACACTCTTCCAACTAGTCGCAGAAGGAGAATGAGCATTCATGCAGTAAGCAGAGTAAGCTTACCACCATTAACAATTATATGCGAGCAATTATACACCAAAAGCACTTAAATAGTTTGGCATTACTTTCAATCAAGCACAAACTAGCTCGACAAATTTATTTCACTAATGTCATAAAAGACTTTGCTGCTGTGAAAGTGACAAAAAGGTTACAATATAGTTTACTATACCATATACTACATACAGTGTGTATTATGTATTAAACGTGTGCTTGTAATTTTCTGTGGAAAAGCAATTCTTTATATTCTTTTTATGAAAACTACAAAAATGATACTATTTTCGGAAATGTATCTACAGGGCGCTAAATATTTGCAAAAATGTGAAAAACTACGGAGCGAAATATCTTAATTTGTGCATTTTGAAAAAGGGTACTAAAAATAAACATTATAGACTAAATGCTGTGGTAAATATAATGAAAGCTTGGCTTCTTACTACGAAATTATTTTTCTGCCATTTATTTCATTCATTGAAACACTTTTTAAAATAATTGTAAATATTTAGCACCCTGTAGATTTATATATTGTGGAGAAAAATACTATTTTCGAACTGTCCCTAAATTGTAGGGGTTCTTAAGGAAACTTTTCCTCTAAGTTTACAAATAAAAAGTTTTGCCTCTTATAAACACACAATACTTACTTTAGTGTTCATTCAGTATTTCTATAAGAGTTTGACATATTTGACAAATATTCAAATACTTAATGTAACATTAATTTGTTGTTTATTTTACTTATTTCCTTTCTATTATGACTATATTCATTCGACGAATTCGAGAGATCGGAGGTCGATGAGGATAGGGGCCTCCCGATCATAAGTTTACTGGGCCCCAACATTGCTCTCGCCGGCCCTGTTGACTAATAGTTATGTTTCGTAAATAATACCCAGTCTTTTTCAGAGAGAGGGTTTGGTAGACCTGAATAAGAAGAAATAAAACCAAAGAGTCGCTAATTTTTTAAAGTTTATTCAGAACATCAGTAAATGCTTTATAAAATATAATTTAGCTCATTGTATATAATAAACAATATCACAATATGAAATATAATACATAGCTCGGAACAAAAAAAGTACAATACCATAAATTCATTGATTTAACGCTACTGGCTATTTTGTACAGAGCAAATTTAAGTAGATTCTTTAAACAATCTAATTGTGAAGAAAATCATTACATTAATGGCTAACTACAACAATGAATATGTTCTGCAAACGCACTAGCAAACAGCAACATGTATTGCTATATAGCACGTTCTTTAATTAGGTGTCCTCCTTTATAAATTTTAATTCTTCCGTGATTGTGAAGATAATACTTATCATACCTACTTTATTTAATCTACTAGGTATATTATAACCGAATCAACTTATTTAAATCAGTATTGAAAAAACATTTTAGTAGTAAAATCTGAACTCAAATATGGAAAAGAAAATGTCTGCGTCTGTATGTGCGTGTAAACTGTTTCTTCCAGACACGATAAGTATTTACTTAGAATTTTGTACGTAGTGTGTACATATATTATGTTTTATTATAATCTGAAAATAAAATATTACAAATATTTTTGATTAAGCAGATACAAACTACGACGTCGTAGAAGATATCGAAACTGCATAATATACAGCATGTCTTTTTGATTTGAACCAACATAAATTTTATTTATTAAGTTATTGTTAATGACTCTTACCAAACTGGTAGGAATAGCAGGCAGCATGGCCAACTGTGTATATGATATAATTCACTGTTACGTGGTAAAGCTGAGATTAAATATATAGCCGTACCCATTCGGCTGTCATACTCTTTTATATAAATGATTCTCTGCCTTTTCAATATTTTCGAAATTTTAAAAACATATGCCAATTACAGATTAGAGCTACTAATAAAGGTAAAATAAGCTGTCTGATTTTGTTAGATTACAGCAAGGCATTCGACACAATGGATCCCAATATTTTAAGTAATAAACTGATCTATTACAATTTTTCAGTGAAGTCTGTAGCACTAATCAGAAGTTATTTGCAAAACCGCTGTCAAACAGTGTTATACGATAACAAAATATCAGAGTTTCGACATAATTATTTAAATGTACCACAGGGATCCATACTCGGGTCTTTACTGTTTTCGATACAAATCTTAGTTGTACTATATATATATTTGTGCAGATGACACCAAGCTTATTTTTGATTCACTTCGGATGAAGGTCTATTGGCTGCCAACAAAATATGTGATGATTAAAATTAGTTGATGTATCAGCGGCTCATAAACTTCAGCTGAAGGCCAATAAATGATCTGTAATACTGTTTGGATCTAAACATGAGAAGGAACTTTTAAAACCATCTTTCAAAATTTAAATAAACGGCGTAGACTTATCTATCTTAGCAGATATAAAAAATTTAGGTTTGTGACTAGACTCAGATTTACAGTTCTCCAATCATGTAAGTTATTTATGCAAATCATCATAATATTCTTAGACAACTTTATCCTCAGATAGTTATTAATTTCAAATCTTAAATGTGAAACTTTAATTATTTCAAAAATATCACAGAGGCATAATTTATGATTAACTTAAAAAAATCTGTTCTCTCTTTGTTTCCTGATTTGTGCATATTTCTACATTATTTCATAGGGTATAATATAAATGTAACGTATTTAGTTTAGTAAAATGGGTTTTTGTAAGTTACTGATTAAGTTGAAAAATGCTCATTGAGTGATACTTCGACATTTCAAAGCATTGTACATCTGCAATTTACAGAACTTTTGTCAATTGTAAGAATATTTTGTGAATGAGTAAAGACGTATTATTATTAATAAAAGAACGATTTTTTTAAGTGCAATAAATGTCTCTACAAATGAAATCTCAAAATTACATTAAAATTTTAAAACTTAACAAGCATTTCTTTTTCAATATCTTGAGCTGCCACCGAAAGACAGAAAAAAAATCTTGTTACAGAATTCTTTAAAAATAAAATACTTTAAACTTGCTCTGTAAGTACAATGCACATAATTATCTAAGTTAACAATTTTAATTTTAAAACTAGTATTACCCTGTAATATGTCAAATTTCACCAAATAACACACATTTTTCTTGTTCCTGTCAAGTGTTCCATCTTAAGTTAAACAAAATATAAAAATATATGCCTATCCCAAAAAAGTGGCCATGGTCACAATTCTTTTTCTGGAATGGGTTCTTCTGTGGTATCCTTCAGGTAACTAAATTATTTAATTTGTTAGTAAAGATAAGTACATATTTAGTTTAGAGGTACAAAAAATTGTATAGTTTTTGAGCAAATGAAAAATAATTGTCTAAATGGACTATTCGAAGATACTTAAACCTATTTACTTGATCATTTGTTTCTATATTCTCTTCTAAGTTAGGAAAACACTATAATGTGCATTATCATCATGGGTTATGGAGGCAAGAAAAATATTCTTGGATCGAGATTTTTTAATGAAATAGAGAGCATTTTTGGAAATTATTCGGTTCTACTACACACAATACATAATTAAATTTGCTCTACTATGTATTAAGCTAGCTGTGATGTAATAGATGTTAATCGTCTCAATCCAAGATGTTTTTCTGTAACATCACGATGAGAAGCTGATTAGCAGGTTAAAAGATAAATTGTTAAAGACACTGTCCCTTAATTACAATTCAATATTTTAGTTTGCCATCACAATGTAAGCTGTGGCTTGGCTTATCATGACCCTTACTGGCATGGCAGTTGTAATCACCGAGACAATTTTAGTTAATAGACCCCAGTCAACTGTGAAAAAAGGTCAAAAAGGTGCAAGTTATAAATTTATTTGGTAATTCTTATTTTAGGGTACTTTCAAGTGGTGAAATGATTGCAAAAAGGTTCGGATTTATTTTGTTTTAGTTGAAATCGACTGTATTTGCAACATAAAACATCAGTGCCTTACTCGATATTTTTTTAATAATGCCATTTTTGATCACTTAAAAAGTTGCAACTGATGCTGAAGCTACATAACGTACCTGTGTGTAAGGCTAAGCCATCTGATGACAGCTACTAGACAAACGCCACACTTGTTAACGTAATATGCACCCATACTCTCCATGTTTATGTTTACGTAGTAAAGTCAGATGAAACTAAATGCCACCAAGAAACCAGTGATTTATGCCAAAATATACTGTTATGTCCTCTAAAGTCCCTTTAAAAAATTTGTGCCTGTTCCGATAGCCCTTAAAAAACTACAAAGTGGTTTGCGCAGCAAGGAGGAATGCTAAGGAAGAGTCACCAACATCAGCCGTGTAAGTGAGCATCATTTTGATGTATTTAGTTCTTTAACGATAATGATAAGTATGTGATAATGTTTCGTTTGAATATTGTAGGAGAAGGATATGGAAGAACCGCTGCCTAGTGCATCACTACTTCCATATCTAGATTTCCCATCCAAGTCTCTTAACATGGAAACATCTTAATAATGGAGTGGGGTGATGGTGGAGGGTGGCAGATGTCATAAAAATATCTGAGGCCTTGACTTCTAGTATATACTCCAAGTTTCAAGTTTTGGGACTTTATTAACTTGTGTTACATACTTATAATTAGTTTTTACTTTATGTCCGAACCTGCATATTACTGAACAATGAGTACCTTCCTTCTAAAGATGGCAGCAGCAACATTGATAGCTGTTTTTTTATCACTATTTAAAAAAATATTTGTCACTACTGAACAAGTCATCAAATATTGGGGAGTGGGAACACATATTGGCCTTCCCAACTTTCCACAATGAAAAACACACAAGTCACAGTTGGTAAGACTGAATAACTTCCAATCAAATCGAATTCTGAGTAACAGTTAATGCTTTGTTGGAAAGTGTTCTTAGCAATATAATAAAATATGAAATACTTCTACATGTGCAAAGCGAAATAACAATGACTTTGACGAGGATACGTTTACTAAATATATCAATTTGTTATTCTCACATAACAACACACTTCAAATCTACGAAAGTAACAACAATAATAATAATTGTAAAAGTTCTTTATTGGTTATTATTAACATATCAAATGACCATTGATCTAAATAATGTATGATTACAATAATATCACAGGTAAAAAAACAGGTACTGCTTAGAATTTGGAAAGTTAGAGCTCTTCGTTTATCATTTCCATTAACATCATATAGACGGAGTTTTCTGGATATTGACATCTAGGAGAATACAAAATTATTTTATTATATTTCTAACATAATAAAATTCTACGTTTGTATTAGAGTAAATACTATTTAAGTTTATAAATTCACAAATACAATACACATAATTAATAACATATAACACAATCACTGTCACTATCACTTGAATTCGATTTTGTTTCAAAACTATTTAATGTTGCCAATATTGTTAGTAAAGCAAAGTCTGTCATTATTGCACCTTATAAAATACAGTAGGTACACTCAGACATCATTTTCAAACGTAACATATATAGAAACGCACATACAACACAGGTAACCAATTAATGATCAATTTAGGCAATTCAAATGCTGTATCTGAATCAGCTTAAAAACATTATTTATGTGTGAAAACAATATAAAAAACCATTTGAGAAAAAATGTGTAATTCAGAGTGAATTTTGAAATACAAGCAAATATTTAGACCAGTTGAGCTTTGACTCCCATAAATTTGTAAAATATCAGAAAACCAGCAAGAAAAAAATTATTTGATTTTCAGGTAGAATAGGAGCCCATCCCAGCAAATATTTTTGTTAAAATTAGTTTCAACTCGACTTGGGAAAAGATAAATTTACTTATAAAAGTAATTATGACATAAAATTGACTGGAAAAATGGACTTCTGATAAAAATATACCTATTAGTCTTAATTTAGATTTCAGTTTACGTAAATAATATCAATTAATCTACCTCATACACAATTTTCTTTGAAAGTAAATTTAACGAAAGCATTGAGTGAAAAACTACTAAAAAAATCTACCAAGATGACCTCAAGGATAAATTTCCGAAGTAGGTAATATAATTAGGTAGTATTTACCTTTTTAGCGACTAAAAATATTTCTAACAGTTGTTACAAATCCTACGTAATGTATACCTAAATAACAACCTATTTGGTCATAGAATTTACCAATAGGTAGTATATATGTTCAAAAATAAGACAACATAAATATTTACCTACAAGTATAATTATTTGATATAACATCAGAGTTTATTTTACTATACTTTCAATAGGTAAAGTTAACCAAAATGTCGCAAACTTTAGGGTAACTTGATCTGTGATAATTTCTACCTATAAAATACGTAGATCTTTGTGCTCATTTTAACTTTGAGGTCTAATTAGCATAAAACGCCATATTTTCTCAGTGCACGTAAAGTGTGATTCCAAACTGAATTTTTACAGGAACGAACTGACAAAAAGCTAAATAAAAATACATAATTATACCTGTAAACTCATAGCTAACAAGTATAGCATACATTCGGCTTAAACTATTATTATAATTTTTTTATTTAGCCATAGAAAGTTCCTTATTGATGAATATTTAGGAGGTGCATTATTATTTTACGTAGTACAGCTGCTATTATTCACAAAAAAATTTCCTTATTGATGAATATTTAGGAGGTGCATTATTATTTTACGTAGTACAGCTGCTATTATTCACAAAAAAATTTCGGCGCATTAATTTCAATAAGCGAGAACTGCAAATTATTTCTTTATAAACTGGATATATTTTAGTTACCAACATTCATCTTGTATCGTTATTGTATCTCTTCAGTTTTGAACGTGACTGACAACAATATTTCGACCACTTATAGAGAAAAATACCAAATAAGTGTAAAAATCTTATCTTCCGTTACGTATCATTTTCCAATTTCACATACGTTCAAAGATTCTACCTAAAACTAATCAGTTTGATGTCGATCTGACATTAAATTTAAGTAAAATTCACCTAAACAGGTATTAGTAACCAAATATACTGTGCAACTATAAGTACGATTTATGTGTAATTTTACTTGGTTTAGTTGATATAACTCAATTTCAAAGTCGTCTTATTTTCCACTTATGTCAATTCCACTTAGCGTCAACGTAAATTTTACCAAAACATGGTTGATTCTAATTTTGTGATTACATTAATTATTGACATCAAATAATACTTAAATGTTTGCTGGGATAGGATTTCACCTAGACCTCTTTTTGCTCCCATAATGGAGCCTCTGCAGGGAATCGCCTAGGCCTCCATGTTGGAATTCAAGCATGGTTTCGCCTAGTGCTTCAAAATGCAGCAATATAACATGAAAGCCGTAACAGTAAGATTACAGGTTCTTGTTTTAGGGCCGGTTTATCAATGCGAGGATAAGCGAAGATAAATCCACTTTGGATTTGGGGGTTCTCTACTATGTGTGGTGTATCTGGAGCTGCAAAACTGTTCTTTTTTTGACCACCGTGACACCTATGGATCTACTGTGGTGCTCTTTATCTAGCTTTGCCCTTTGTATGAGATTCCACAGCCTTGATACAGGCCCCATAGTATAACTATCAGCTCTTGGTTTTTCCTCTCCAGGTAATTGGAATCTGCATGTTGTATAACAGAGATTTAATCTGTATCCATTTGTCAATGGATGCTCGTATGCATGGCTTAGCCACACTGCAATAGGGTCCGGGTCCTATTAGGGCCTTAGACGAGCCTAAATTGCACGTTAACTTGTATTTCAAAATCACTTTATATAATCATAATCTTATCTTTTCAAGATTCTAATATTCATATTATATTTTGTTTCAGAATGTTAAAAATTTATTGGAAAGTGTGTACATCATGAATTAATAAACAAAACATTCTTCAGTTTTAGTCATCTCCCGTTAATGCCAATGTGGTTGATGAAATGCGCATCGAATATCAGTATTCGAGTGTTTGGAGTTTGTTGAAACTAGTTCAGAGGCAAAACATACTTTGGTTAATTATTGTGGTTTTTAAGGATATTTAGAAAAAAAAATGTGATTATAGTCGACTTACCTTGTTCATTGCCAAAAAAGTTATGAGAATTATTATCTTACGTGTTATTAAGCTGTGGTTATAACTATTTAAATGACCCCGCACTCCTCTTATGGAAAGTGGCTTTCGGCCAAATTTGCTCATATTGCAGGTTTTTGTAGATCTTGGCATTCTGATCAAAAGTTCTCAATGGCACAAGGTCGGAAAACGGACAGTTTTTGGGAGTGCTCATTTCTTATGGAAAGTGGCCCCCGGTGAAATTCGTTGGAATCGATATATGTTATTCCTCTCGATCTCCTGATCAAAAGTGCTCATGAGCACAAGGTCAGAAAATGCACAGTTTTTCAGATATTGGGGTGCAAAGTTGACTTTGCAACTCATGATATCTGGGAAACTAGGCATTTTCTGACCTTGTGCTCATGAGAACTTTTGACCAGGAGGTCGAGAGAAATAACATATGTGGATTCCAGTGAATATCACCAGAGGCCACTTCCCATAAGACATGAGCACCCCCGATATCTGGAGAAGTGTCCATTTTTCGACCTTGTGCCCATAAGAACTTTTGATCGAGAGCTCGAGGGGAATAACATATATCGATTCCAGCGAATTTCACCAGGACGGGGGCCACTTCCCACAAGAAATGAGCACCCCCGATATCTGGAAAACTATCAATTTTTCGACTTTGTGTCTATGAAAACTTTTGATCAGAATGCCAAGATCTACAAAATCCTGCAATAAGAGCAAATTTGGCTGAAAGTCAGTTTCCATAAGGGGTCCTTTTATGTAAAAATAATATTTGGTTCACTATCACAATTTTTTTGTACTCAAAACTAGTATAAATAATTTTATATAATATCTATAGGGTTAATATATATGTATATATCTAAATAAATATGTAAGAAAATAAAAAAATCAGTGGCTTTTTACTAACACATTCAGATATTCTGCAACAAAAACTCTTAGTATTTTGTTAATATCCTCGACAATTTTCTCATCTATAATGTCTCTGTTGTCAGCTGGCGTGTGCCATTCGTCGGGGAAAGGGTTGGAAATTAAGTGGAGAATAGGAACATCTAAAAACAACGAAATGAATTAATCATAATGCTTCAAAATTGTAAATCTATGCTTTTGTAACAATCTTATAATCAGTCGCGGAGGTCTTTGCCCTACAAATGGGGACACAAACGATTTTGAAATATGTTCTTTGTTTTCTCCAAACTGATTCACGAATGTTTGATCCAACGGCAAGAATGTCTATGACAAAGTGTAAAAATGACAAATTCCTTACATTTTTTTTGTAAGTCTAATGTGTAACGAGGTACACTCAAGGAAAGATGAATATTTTTCCTAAAAATCGTCAAAATCCATTCTTGTTGGCAAATAGTCCCCCATCTTCAACCAAAGTAAAAAAATATTGTTCACTTGTCCAGAAAAACACATCATGATACCAAACCAGAAGATATCACAGACGCCGGAACATTCTGGCATTAGATGATGGCAACATGGATGAAGAAACCTTGGAAAAAGTTCGTTGCCAACGTTTCGTAAAATCAAAAACAAAAAGCAAATTAAATCTTACTTCTATGTGACCAGTGAGGGGCCCATGGTACCCAAGTAACATTTTGAGTTATAATTCTTAGTCTACATGCCCAATTAGTTGTACAATGGTAGTAAAATGGTTTTTAAAATAATTATAACGACTGTAGATCATATGAAGGTCTTTAAGAGGTCGTTACGAGATTGTAAAGAGGTTGATATCACCTACAATGCAACACAGCTTAAGGAACATAATTGTATAAAAGTCATTGCAAAAATAATGTGACCACGTGATGACCTTGTAGGAAGATGGTTATACTAAAATTATTAAAAAACATGATAACACTTTAATAGGACTCAGACATGAGATAGGACCTGAAAATAAAGGGAGTCATAAAGTAGGTTATATTGATTTTGAGTAAGACTTCCATATGACCCATAAATGAAAACATGGCGTCCATAAATTGATAATACTAACAGAAGTTATATCAATAGTCAATACGAGCCATAAACATAAACAATACCCTCCAAAAAGTGACAGTCGTAATAGAGGTTTATAAGATCTCGATATGATTCATGAATAAAAATATCACGCAATTAATTTTCGCTCCATCAAATGTCTATGTTAGACTGTTAGTAAAAGTACGAAAGTGAATGTCTTCTACTCTTAAAAAATTAAATGATGAATTTTACAAGAGATTGGCGTAAATATAAGCAGTCGGCGATCTATAGAATGGCAGTTTAAAAATTAGATTGAAAGGTCATTTAAAGCATGGAAAATGATAATATATTCATATGAAATGACAATTGAGCCACATGAATGGTGCGAACATGCCATTGGCCGATCCATCATCACTAATATATGGTGAATAAGACTGATGTTCGTATTTAATATATCCTGACTCCGGTTAGGTAAGATCGATTTTCATGAAATAAACAGCATTTGATTCGTAATTGATAGTACTGCAAAGTCTACATGAGGTGTGCTTTTACCCTGGTGGTGGATGCTATCCCTTCTTGGGGGTGGAAATTGGTATACTTAAATTGGTTTTATTGCTGATTCTTTTCTCCGAGAAAACGAGCCACCATTTTATTTTCATCATAACTCCGTAAGTTTTTATGCTAATGACTTTTACTAAAGCTCATTTTATAGGTCTTTTCAAGTACTTTAAAAAAGGTCATTTTAAATAACGAATATTGTAAATTTCTTTAAAAAGGACTTATACACATATTTCTGACTATTTCTAAAGAAAAAAATACTAATATTGACAGAAAACAAATTAATTCTTACTTTTTATCAAAAATGGAATATGATCATCTTCAATACGGCCACGGTAAATCCTCTTTTCAAAGTACGTTTTATTGGTTTTTTTCAACCTTAAACTGCTGAGTCTATCTTCAGCATCTGCCAGCCTTAAATACCTAGAAAAGAACTATTATTATTGTAAGATATTATTATGTACTATTATCAAATTTAGTGTTATTAAACAGGGACATTTTCAAATTTGAGCAAATCAAGCAAATGAATCCTATATAAGGATTTACCTTTGATACCAACAAATTCACCAATATATAAAAATGATGACAGCGTTAGCATTATGGGCAAATCTCAACTATTATCTTTTAAAGCTTTAACAATACGAACATTTGTTTATATGGTTATCTACATGATCAAAGATATTAGTATAAAAGTACTACCAACTAAATTGCAATTTGAAAAAAAATTCAAACGTTATGTCTTGATTTTATTTATCCTACCAGTGCTGTGTGTCTTCAAAGTAGCTATAAAACCTAGTCTTCTTATGTCCGATAAGGTCCAAAAGCACCAACATATCCATTTTTTCCAAATCTGAAACTGCTTCACCAGTGCTTCTACTAAGTTGTATGTTTTTGTGGTAGCGATCAGCTAAATGTTTAGCTCCATATATTGAATCTTTAGGTCCCCAGTTGACGAATGCCTCTTCACCATCAAAGAAAATAAATTTAAGACTCAAATCTGAATTATGCTTTATTGTATTTAACTCGTGTTCCATCACTTTAGCAAGATTGAGCATCATGGCGCATGGAACGGCCGAGTCAGTAGCTCCTGCAAATGAATTTTATATGAAATGCACATCGTGATTTACATAAACGAATTAAAATATTTTTTCGTGCGAAACTTCTTCAATTATTAATTTAATTGATATAAAAACTGGTATAAAAATTATTAAAACACCCTAAGCAAACCATTTGCCTAAAAAAGAAACCCTAAAGCCATTATAGACCTAAAAAATTAATATATGATGTTACAAGTATTGAACTCGCATCTGGGCTTTAAGTCGCCTGTTTGTGGTTTACGAGTATTGAAATCTGAGGGGGCATCTGGGGTTTAACTCGCCTGTCTGTGCTTTTACAAGAATTGCAAAAAGGCCCCGCTCAAAATTTAGCCAGAGTCCACACAAAGTCTTAATCCGCCCCTGAAAACTTTTGACTTTTGGCGTAATTGTCATATTTATTATTTTTTCCGGAAGAATTTCGGAATTCGCCAAATTTGCCTTAAATAATTTATTGCTCTTTCATAATATAGGGTGGGCAGTTGCCTACCCTTGCCCACCCCGAATTACACTTATGATTTGTTGTAAATAAAAATATACTTTAAATATTTTAATTTTTATATGCACTATTTTAAATTGCATTTTGGAAATGAGTGCAGACCTGTAAACAAACAAATAAATAACTATACTGTTATGTATTACACCCCCTTGGAACTGGAGATTGATACGTCTATGCCTAATAGTGACTGGAAACTTGTAGAAAGAGATAGAGTTTTCTAGAGTGTGGTGAAAGAAGAATCTGGATGGATTTAGAGGCAATTTCAGAGTATATAAGGCGCGATTACCGGCGCAGAAGAGGAAGTTTAATGAGAAGAAGTCTATTAAAGTGAAGTTTACCAGCGAAAGTGAGGTTAAATATCAAGTAAACAAAGTGTAAAGGTTATTTTGGTTAATTAAGAAGTATTTTGTAGTCAGTAAATTATTAAATAACGTGTTAGTGGTTTACCCCTTGTTAAAATTATTTAGAACCCACAGATTCATACAGAGTGTTTCCTAAAGGGTAGAAAACACGTAATAGTACATTTAAAACAATTCGAATTTAAAACATTTTTCCAAACACATCTCTGTATCTGCCTTAAGAGGGATCGGTTAAAAATCTTCACAACTTGATTTTTAATTTATTTTTATGTGTAAAATACGCATAATGTATTTTACACGCATATTTTGGATACCCGCCCTATATGAAGGCACAGATGGCTTAAACTAAAGTTGCCAAATTGAAATTCAGACATGTTAAGGTGGCGATTTCCAAGAAAGTGACATCAGATAGAGAATTATTTACTATTTTTGACCATAACTTTTTTTAGTACGCATATTTACAAAAACTATAAGACTACCTAAGTAGAACCATAACAAGACTATTACTATGAATTTTCGTTCAATAATTTCAGTCGTTTCCAAAATAGTTAGATTCAAATTTAAAGGTTATGATAATCTCAATATTTTGTAGTTTTAAATCAAACTATTTTGGAAAAAACTGGAATTATTGAGTGAAAATTCATAGTAATAGTCTTGTTATGGTTCTACTTAGGTAGTCTTATAGTTTTTTAAAATATAATGTTCTAAGAAAAAAAAAATATGGCCAAGAAAATAAATATTTCCCTATCGTATGTCTCTCTCTTGGAAATCGCCACCTTAAGTTGAAATTTAAACTTATTATGTTGAACTTTCTATTTAATAAGTTAAAGTTTCAATATATTACTTTGAAATGTCATCAATTTTTTTCTTTCGTCACGGTTTCAATCAAAGATAGGCGCGTGACGTGATTTTCATTGCCAGGAAAATTTTGGTGAGCATCCGTGAATAAATTTTTACTCATGCGTGAGCATGAATTAGCTAAACGTGTATGACATGTATGATTTTCATAGTGTCACCTTTGACCACAACATCACAAAAGAAAAATTGTTCAGATAATTCGTGTTTGTGTTCTCAAAATTTGAGACGTGTGTGAGGTTACTTCAAGATATATATTCGCGAGTGACCTTGTGTGAGTAACATCTTGAAATTTGTGAGCACGCGTGAGTCTACATCATCATACGGATTCGGCAATTACAGTTCATGATATGTAAACGTGTATCTGCGCATGTAAACCACACCTTGTCATAGAGTAACATAGGGCATTGGTATTCGTTCATACCACCACCGCATGACCGGTTCAATAGGAAGTTTATTCCCTATATCATGAACTACATTTGTCGAATCTGTATATGTTTTGTGAGTGAGTGTGCGTGAATAAAATCCTAAAAGTCGTGAATATGCGTGAGCGTGAGCCAATATTGACTCACATGCCTATTTCTCAATATGCTTCCATAGGAAATGATCATACCAAATGAATAAAAAGTTTTATTACTCACCAACAAAAATATCTTTTTCAAAGTATTTACTGTCATAATGACATGCCAAAACCAAATATCTATCTGCTTTGGGGTTCAACGTAGCAATGATGTTTTTAAATTTTAAAATTCCAAAATTTGGAGTCTCGTCGTTAAATTCGTCAACTTCCACATCCCAGCTCAACTTGTCAAGTTCTCTCTGAATGTAGTTTGATACTTTTTCGTGATTAGGTGTACTTACTACCCTAGGTATTAATATATTATCTAATACTTCGTTGGTATATCTGGTGTTGGAAAGGCCAGCTAAATATATTACATCAGCATCGGAGATGTTTTGAGCTTTGTGGTCTCGCTGAAAATTCGGACAATTAAATACATTAATCATAATAACAATATTTATTCGTCTAGTAGATTAAATCAAATTCTGACATAGGATAGGACGTAGTAAAATAAGTTGAACGTTTCTTGTACTGTAAAAGTGTGAAATTTGATTGCGGTAATAATAATAACAATAATAATAATAATATTAATGATGTCGGAGGCCACGGAAAAACTGTCCAGCGTCGGGAAACCGAAATAATAATAATAATAAGTTAACTGTTATAGTCTTTGCCGATTTACTGCACTCTTTATATAATTGTTGCACACTCTCTACGACACTCTTCGAAGTTTCTTTGTAAATAATGTTAGTTTTAGACATTTTTAGTTAACTACAAAACAAAACAAAAAAGATTGTAAAAAAAAATTTTTATTTAAAAAATATGTAACTTTTTTATTTATTGATCGATCTTGTTCAAAAACAACAGGGTTCGTCTTCTAGCTAACAACAATTTACTGTTCAAATTTCAATACAATCGGACTTTTCGTTCTTAAGTTATTGTACTTACAAGAAACGTGACGAACTGACAGACGGACGGACTTGTTTATTTACAAAAAAAATACTATCAACTGCATAAATAGTGACGGGCATATTTTGAATATAAGGTATATCTTCGTACATATAAAGAATAATTTAGGTCCCAATATAGAACCATGAGTAACACCTCTATTAGTTCCTAAAATGGTTAATCGCGTATTTTGCCTTATCGCATTACACAAGAGATAATTTTGACCATTTTATTTACGGTTTTCAAGGTAAGATGCATCTTATTTAAAGTTGCTTGCAAACCACTTTAACAGCCGGTTTTACAATCGCTAGTTAACTTCCAGTCAGAGTTAACTTTCAGGTTATTATAGAAATTGGGTTTTACAATAGCTGGTTATTTTCGATGTGGTAGTTATCTATTAGTTAACTTTACTAGCAGATAAGGTGTGGGTAAACTAGAAGTTGGCAGTTTACTGGCAATTTATAACCTATAAAATAACTGTCATAAAATAATTTTTTGATATTTTGCCTAAAAATGGATATGTACGAAGTAAACGCATATAGCAGTGATGAGTAGCCAAGGTAATCCTGTATAGACCTAACTTTTTCGAAGAATACGATGGAAGAGATTTTTTAAATAGATCGAGACTAAATACTACCTACTTACTTAGTAATAGACCACTAACTCACAAATTGCTTCTGACATTTATATTTGATGGCAGGTGACGTGACTTTGGACCAAAATTCATACATTTTATGTATATTACCCATTTTTCCAGTACCAACATTATAAATTTTATTCACAACCTCTCGTTTACAAATCATCACCTAACTTTATATTGATCATTTTCGGTCACCTGACTTTGACACCGCCGTCTGGAGGGCACACAAACCTCATCCAATCACAAAGGAGGGCAAATGTAAAGAATTAGAGATGAGTGGCTAGCAGAAGCAATTTAAGCTTGTCATTAAAGAATAACAGCTTTTCCCCATCTCTAAAAAACAGAACAATGAGTTGTGTGCCCCCCACGCCGACATCGTGACGTCAACCTAAAATGATCAATTGAATGAAAAACGCATGTGTCGGTAAAGTTATAGTTAACCTGCAAGTAAAAGTCAACTAACATGAAAGTTAACTTGCGATTGTAAAACCAGCTGTAAGAGGATGCCATACATTCTATATTTTTCTAATTTATGTAATAAGCCATAATTTACACAATTAAATGGTCGACTTAAATCACAAGAACTTCTACTGAGTTTTATTTCTTTTCAAAGCATTCAATAATTTTATCATAAAAAGATAATGCGGCAGTAATAACACTTATTATACTCTTCGCAAATACAAAACGAAGAGTATATTGCATTCGATCGGCACATTTCTAAAACCGGTAATATTGCTCGTAGAGAAAAAGTTTTCATATCACTGTGTTGGTGACCGAATTCTGAACAACTTTCAAAATGTCCGTCCATCCTTCCGTCTGTGTGCCCGTCCGCCTGTCTGTCCGTCCGTCTGTCCATCCATCCGTCACGTTTCTTGTAAGCACGATAACTTAAGAACAAAAAGTCCGATTGTATTGAAATTTGGACAGTGAGTTAGTGTTATAGAGGAAGAACCCTATTTTTGAGCAAAATCGATCGATAAATAAAAAAGTTATAAACATTTTTTTACATATTTTTTTTATGTTTTGTAATTAAACTAAAAATGTCTAAAACTAATATTATTTACAAAAAAACTGCGAAGAGCATCCTATAGAATGTGTAACAATTATATAAAAAGTGCGAAGAGTGTAACGGTTAGCTTATTTATTTATATATAATCACTTAGGCTGTTACAATACTGTTTTATATTACTTCCACATCCACGTAGTGGATTGGAAATACAGTAATCGTAAAAAAAAAAAAATTTCTTGAAATAGGTTTAGAATGTCATGAAATGTCAAGATTTTAAATTTCAGCGAAAAAAAAAATTCTGCCTGTAACTTTTTTTGTCCACACGTTTTCTCTGGAACGGTTTAAGACATTGACTTGAAATTTTGTACACGCATATATTATAACGAGATCTGGAACTGGATTGTTTTTTGAACAAATCCGGTGAAGGGTTGGGGGGTAAATAGGGGGAAATAAGTAAAGCAAGTTGGTAAGAGTACAGAAACTTAAAATTTGGTGTATGTGTTAGGAAGAAAGGAAAAGAAATTATGTATTATGTGTCTATTGTCCCATATATAATTTTATCTATTTTATAACTAAAATAATCTTGTCTTAATATTTTAACTGTTTTTTTGTTTTTGTGATTACTATTTTATATACTGAGCTTTTATCTATGTACTAGTAATGTTGAATATTGTGACCTGCCCTTTGTACTGTGTATGTTAGTTTGGGCCAATAAACTATTCTATTCTATTCTATTCTATTCTATGTACTAGAAATTAAGGCCTCAAAATTTTTTATAATATTTCATCCCCCCACCACCCCCACTCCATTATTAAAGGGGTTGATAAAATAAAATAGAGATATTCACTTGAAATTTGGTATACATATACAGACTGTCTATTTTACGAGGGCCACACCAAATATCTCGCTTAATATCTATTGTAGAAGAATAAAGTTTTAGAAACAGTTATCCCATTTTTTGTGAGCTATATTTCAGTAAAAAGAAATTTGAAATCCATAGCCTACTTTATGAGATATATTACAAAAACCTGAAAAATAGGAAAACCACAAACGGTTATAGCTTCCTTATTTGAGGAGATACGAAAAAAGTTAAAGGAATGAAAGTTGACGGCAAAGACAATAAGAATAATAACGTGTAACAAAAAAATCGAAAAATGCAGTTGGCTTTGACATACGCTATTGTGCAAAAATGAAAAATACAAATCTCAAAGTAGGTCATGACGCCATTAATTCCCTCCTTCCCTTTTTTCTCATTCCAACGATATAAAACATGTCACAGAAATTTTAACCGATAGTGTCAATATTTAATATTTTACGAATACCACAATTCATATAATTGAATCGTAACAATCAGCTGTGCCATAATTAGTGAAAAACGATGTATACAGTTATTAATAAATTTGGCAGATTGTCACTGTTGTATGTTGCGTTGTCGAGTTCTAAGACAAATTTTATATCAGTAATTATGGTGTACACCAATAATAACAAATTCGATATGATTAGCATTTATTGTCAGTGCAATTTTGACGCTGAGATGGCAGTCACGGTTTACGGAGATAGATTTCCAGATGCTCCGCAGCCAAATCGAACTATGTTTAGGAAGTTAGTTCAAAATCTAAAAATGCACGGTTCATTTTCAAAAAAAGTAGTAAGGCGAGCGCATGTTGCGGATAATGTAAGAAAAGTGAATAGAGTAATGAATTATGTTAACCAAAATGAGGAAACCTCTTTGAGACAAATTCAGAGAAACTGTCGCATAAAAAAAGACAGTGCAAGAAAAATATTGAAAAAAACGGATTTCGATGCTACAAAATGAGGAAAGTTCAACATTTAAATGAGGGAGATAAGCCAAGGAGAGTAAGATTTTGTAGATGGTTATTAAATAAGAAAAGGAATGACGCGCTGATATGTAGCAAAATTCTTTGGTCGGACGAATCAAATTTTTCTAATAATGGATTTTTCAATAGAAATATGCATTATAAGTGGAAACGAGAAAATACACATTTGGTGCAGAGAGACTGCTTTCCAAGAAAGATATTCTACGAATGTTTGGTTGGGTCTTTTAGGGACTAAAGTAATTGGACCTTATTTTTATGATGGCAAATTAACCGCTCGTAGATACCTTAATTTCCTGCAAAACGAATTTCAAGATTTTCTTTATGAATTAACAGTGGCAGAAAGATTAAATTATTAATATTTTCAACAAGATGGGGCTCCACCTCACACTGCTGTAATATGTACAAATTATTTAAATCAAGTTATGCCAGATAGCTGGATAGGCACCTATGGACCCATTCTATGGCCAACTCGATCACCAGATATTACTCCCTTGGATTTTTTCGTCTGGGGTTACATTAAAGACAAGGTATTTCAAACTGCCCCTGAAAATATTGAGGACATCAAAACCAGAATTCGAAACGCATGTGAGGCAATTACTCCTGAAATGCTCCAAAATGCAATGCGTGACGTGTCTCGTAGAGCACGTTTATGTGTCAGAATGCATGGTGCACAATTTGAGCATTTGTAGTTAGAAAAATAAATACACAATTTCTTTTCAATATAGTAGTAGGTAGTACTGTTATACATAGTTTTTCGTTTTTTTCTTTGGATGTTCGTTTTGTACTTGTATATTTTTATTTATGAGATATTTATTGGTTTGTATTAAATTGTAATAAATAATTACGGAATTATAATTATTATAAAGTGAATTTTTACTATTATGGCACAGCTGATTGTTACGATTCAATTATATGAATTGTGGTATTCGTAAAATATTAAATATTGACACTATCGGTTAAAATTTCTGTGACATGTTTTATATCGTTGGAATGAGAAAAAAGGGAAGGAGGGAATTAATGGCGTCATGACCTACTTTGAGATTTGTATTTTTCATTTTTGCACAATAGCGTATGTCAAAGCCAACTGCATTTTTCGATTTTTTTGTTACACGTTATTATTCTTATTGTCTTTGCCGTCAACTTTCATTCCTTTAACTTTTTTCGTATCTCCTCAAATAAGGAAGCTATAACCGTTTGTGGTTTTCCTATTTTTCAGGTTTTTGTAATATATCTCATAAAGTAGGCTATGGATTTCAAATTTCTTTTTACTGAAATATAGCTCACAAAAAATGGGATAACTGTTTCTAAAACTTTATTCTTCTACAATAGATATTAAGCGAGATATTTGGTGTGGCCCTCGTAAAATAGACAGTCTGTATATTATAATGACATCAGGAACTAGATTATATTTTGGTATTATTCGTTGAAGGGTTGGGGGGTAAATATAGGTAAATAAGGGAAAATAAGTAAAGCAAGTTGGTAAGAGTACAGAAACTTGAAATTCGGTGTATGTACTAGAAGTCAAGGCCTTAGATTTTTAAAAATATTTTTCAACCCCCCACCACCCCTACTCCATTACTAAACAGAGTTGATAAAATAAAATTGAGATATTCACTTGAAATTTGGTATACGTTTGTATTATAACGACATCTGGAACTAGATTATATTTTGAGATGATTCAGTTGAAGGGTTCGGGGTTAAATCGGGGTAAATAAGGGAAAATAAGCAAAGCAAATTGGCAAGAGTACAGAAATTTAGGATTTGGTGTACATACTAGAAGCAAAGGCTTCAGGTCTTTTTTATAAGATTTTCCATGTCCCCACCACCCACCCCCACTCCCTTATTAAGAGTTGATAAAATTAAATTGAGATTTCCACTTGAAATTTGGTACACGTATGTATTATAACGACATCTGAAACTAGATTATATTTTGACACGATTCCATTGAGGGGTTGGGGGTAAGTAGAGGTAAATGGGGAAAAAGAAGTAAAACGAGCTGTAAGAGTGCAGAAACTTGGGATTTGGTGTATATACTAGAAACTAAGTTCACAGATTTCTTTTTAATGTTTTTCTATGACATCTGCCCCAGATATTATTAAAATTCTACGACCAGTAATTTTCACATACTAGAGTGCAAATATAGTCAAAATGTTTTCTTTAAAGTGACTGGGATGAAAAATCTGGATGTGGAAGTAGTGATTTCTTAGGCATCGGTTTATTAGAATGTTATTTGGAATATATTAACACCTAAATAGTCTAAAATGGTAATCACATTTCTTGTTACTCTATGGGTAATATTACAAATGTGGTGGCCAACACTGTTTATTGTGTCACTACAAATATTTTAAATATAAGAATTTGATTATTCACAAGGATTTCTCCCCCTAGTCAGGATATAGGTACATATTATACGTATAAATCTAAATTCATCTTATGTTCATCTTAGTTCCATTTTGATCCCGACTCATGTGACAGACCTTTCTTATGACTTTTCTGAAAAAAATCTCATTTGTCCTCTTCATTGGTCTTCCTGTACCTATGTAATTTGTATATTTATTTTAAATAATTTACGTCTAGATAAATATAGATGAGTTACTTTTTTCTTTATAGCAACTGTACACACGTAATATGTAAATTTATTTATAACATGTACAGAATTTTTAATTATATATTATTATATATCATAACAGTATGATAAGCATGCACGTAGCACATATGGGAGAATTTATTTATTTACTATTCCCATTCTATTTATACCTAACATAACTACTATCACATAATAATAAAACAATATCACAGACAATATCAAGAAGACTTTGCAACAAGTTTGGATTATTCGAATTTTCTACCTAAACTAACAAAAGTGGGTAAAACATCAGATATAATTTTGACCGAGCTGAATTTTAAGATCCTTCGGTAGGCGAGTAGTTTAACATATTTAAAGGTAGAAACAAATGAAAATATATTACCAGAAAATACTAGTAATTATTCAAACTTTTACAAAATACTTATCACAAATAAGTTTAAAACATATATCTTTCTTATATCAATTATAACAAAGAATATGCCCATTATGAACAGTACAACTGTTATCATGTTATTTTTAATTTAAATTATCCTGCTCAATGAAACCCAAAGATAATCAAAACAAAAGCACTTACCGATATAGCAGTAACACAAAACTTTAGAACATCCACAGACACGTGTTTCGGCATCTATGCCTCTTCGGTGCGGCTTTTTCTAAAGTTCACAATCAACTGAAATATGTAAGCAAATACTCGTGTTATAACTATCAAAGGATGACCAGAACAGGATATTAAAAATTAAAATTAGATTATAGGAAATTCCCCGTAAAGGGATAATTATCAATATAATTATATGCAAATGCAACTTCCTGGAACTGTAAAAGCTCTATAACAATAGAAACAAATGAAAATATATTACCAGAAAATACTAGTAATTATTCAAACTTTTACAAAATACTTATCACAAATAAGTTTAAAACATATATCTTTCTTATATCAATTATAACAAAGAATATGCCCATTATGAACAGTACAACTGTTATCATAATGTTATTTTTAATTTAAATTATCCTGCTCAATGAAACCCAAAGATAATCAAAACAAAAGCACTTACCGATATAGCAGTAACACAAAACTTTAGAACATCCACAGACACGTGTTTCGGCATCTATGCCTCTTCGGTGCGGCTTTTTCTAAAGTTCACAATCAACTGAAATATGTAAGCAAATACTCGTGTTATAACTATCAAAGGATGACAAGAACAGGATATTAAAAATTAAAATTAGATTATAGGAAATTCCCCGTAAAGGGATAATTATCAATATAATTATATGCAAATGCAACTTCCTGGAACTGTAAAAGCTCTATAACAATAGAAACAAATGAAAATATATTACCAGAAAATACTAGTAATTATTCAAACTTTTACAAAATACTTATCACAAATAAGTTTAAAACATATATCTTTCTTATATCAATTATAACAAAGAATATGCCCATTATGAACAGTACAACTGTTCTGGTCATCCTTTGATAGTTATAACACGAGTATTTGCTTACATATTTCAGTTGATTGTGAACTTTAGAAAAAGCCGCACCGAAGAGGCATAGATGCCGAAACACGTGTCTGTGGATGTTCTAAAGTTTTGTGTTACTGCTATATCGGTAAGTGCTTTTGTTTTGATTATCTTTGGGTTTCATTGAGCAGGATAATTTAAATTAAAAATAACATTATGATAACAGTTGTACTGTTCATAATGGGCATATTCTTTGTTATAATTGATATAAGAAAGATATATGTTTTAAACTTATTTGTGATAAGTATTTTGTAAAAGTTTGAATAATTACTAGTATTTTCTGGTAATATATTTTCATTTGTTTCTATTGTTATAGAGCTTTTACAGTTCCAGGAAGTTGCATTTGCATATAATTATATTGATAATTATCCCTTTACGGGGAATTTCCTATAATCTAATTTTAATTTTTAATATCCTGTTCTGGTCATCCTTTGATAGTTATAACACGAGTATTTGCTTACATATTTCAGTTGATTGTGAACTTTAGAAAAAGCCGCACCGAAGAGGCATAGATGCCGAAACACGTGTCTGTGGATGTTCTAAAGTTTTGTGTTACTGCTATATCGGTAAGTGCTTTTGTTTTGATTATCTTTGGGTTTCATTGAGCAGGATAATTTAAATTAAAAATAACATGATAACAGTTGTACTGTTCATAATGGGCATATTCTTTGTTATAATTGATATAAGAAAGATATATGTTTTAAACTTATTTGTGATAAGTATTTTGTAAAAGTTTGAATAATTACTAGTATTTTCTGGTAATATATTTTCATTTGTTTCTATTGTTATAGAGCTTTTACAGTTCCAGGAAAATGCATTTGCATATAATTATATTTAAAGGTTGTAAATGATCCGGTGTATAGGTTTCGAACGCCTTATTGCAAAAAGTGATTTTTTCTCGAGTATCTTGTGAACTTCAGTATAAAAGTATAAAGAGTCTATAGTACCTAGGCCAGCAATGAAATGGACTTCATGATTATAACCCTTTTAAAACCTATTCGGGGGGGTTCCTTTTGACGAGTCTACCACGAATATTCATATCGCCCTATATGGAAGCGGCGCTTTAACCCTTACGCACCCCTCAAACACGTCATTTTTCAGCCTTTAGGGTTTGTGATAAGAACCCGTTTGTTTTTGATTTTAGTGAGAAGATTATATATAAAAACCCCTATACGGAAACAAAAAAAATGACGCGTTCGCCCAGTCCGACACCCGAAACATGTCAATTTTGAGCCTTATGGTTTCGTGACTATAACCCTTACCACTTTTGGCACAAAGTTTAAAAATTGAATGTAAAACATCGTGGTAAACTTGTCCGACAAAAAAAATGACGCGTTCGCCCAGTCCGACACACGAAACATGTCAATTTTGAGCTTTATGGTTTCGTGACTATAACCCTTACCACTTTTGGCACAATTTTTAAAAATTGTATGTAAAACACCATGGTATAAACTTGTCCGACAAAAAAAGTGACGCAAAATCTAGAAAAAATGGAAAAAAGACATTTTTTTTATGCAAAAATGTTTTTTAATGCGTTTTACTATAATCTTTACTTTAAGAACATAGGAGGTTCTAAATTAACGATCAGTTTTTATTCAATCATGAGAATTGATTAATCAATGTCCTAAAAGTACTCAGTTCAATTTTTGTAGCCCAAGCGTGTGTTTGATTTGAATTATAAGTATGTCTATTTTTACTTGTTTGACACGGTCTTAAATGGAATTTAACGGAGGGAAAAATCGAGATTTTTTCATGTTTAATTAAACATATCTTAGTAATTAATGCTCAGTTTTCATTTAAATTTGATAAATGAGCAACGAATAAACAACTTTCTATGCGAAAAATTGTACTAGCATGTCTCTAAAGGTAGAAATCAAAGAAGTAATGTCATAATTTAGAATAATTTAGATGAATTAATATTCATTAATCAAATAATTATCTCTTTATATTTCTTTAACAAATTCAACTATTTGATAATAAGTACTTTTCAAGCTATATACTTGTACCCGTAATTTATTTTTTCTATACTAATAAAATAATGACAATATAGCTTCTTCATGGGAATTTAAATTTCCGCGGCACGGAGTAGTATACTAATACTACTTCGTGTTCTGCGGTGATCTTTCTTCCAAGAAAGTCGTACTACAGAGCATGTACAAATGAAAGAAAGGGAGTAAAAAAAGAAGGAAGGGCATCAGCTGCTCCGTTTCATTAGTATATTATATACATCAGTTTTGCTCCATATTATTTCACGTGGTCGTAATTTCGTTTTTACAGTATTTATTGAAGGGTATTTACAGTATTTATTGAAGGGTAGAAAACAGTTATTATTTTGCAAATTATTTTGCACTTGTTCAGTAAAGAGTGAGATAGTAAGATCTTATGTAAAACTTAATTACAAAACTTTTATCTCTTTTGAACTTTTCACTAAAACTAGAAAAAAATAGTCAAAAAGTCATTTTTTTCGGAATTTTACACAAAATTAATCACCAAAAATTTAGCTAAAATTTTTCAGGCTACGAATTCCTCTATTACTGTTCTTTATGTTATTCTTAAGGATTTTTCACAAAAAAATTATGTGCCCTTCATAACAGCCAACTGAAAACAGATGCTTCCTAGTCTATAAATATTCTGAAAAAAAAGCACCACTAATAAAACATCTTTTTTGCATTTTTCTTGTCGGACCGTCCATATTTTTGTCGGACATAGATATAAATGATTTAAGAAAGTGTTAATGAATCACGTGGTGCCTTTGTCCGACAGGTTATAGTCACGAAACCATAAGGCTCAAAATTGACATGTTTCGGGTGTCGGACTGGGCGAACGCGTTATTTTTTTTGTCGGACAAGTTTACCACGATGTTTTACATTCAATTTTTAAACTTTGTGCCAAAAATGGTAAGGGTTATAGTCACGAAACCATAAGGCTCAAAATTGACATGTTTCGGGTGTCGGACTGGGCGAACGCGTCACTTTTTTTGTCGGACAATAGCTTCCATATAGGGGTTTTTATATATAATCTTCTCATTAAAATCAAAAACAAACGGGTTCTTATCACAAACCCCAAAGGCTGAAAAATGACGTGTTTGAGGGGTGCGTAAGGGTTAAAGCGCCGCTTCCATATAGGGCGATATGAATATTCGTGGTAGACTCGTCAAAAGGAACCCTCCCGAATAGGTTTTAAAAGGGTTATAATCATGAAGTCCATTTCATTGCTGGCCCAGGCACTACTAATTTTATACACAAAAAATTGTTTTATCTCTATTTACATGAGACACCTTTTCTATGTAAAATGAGGGTTATTCATGCATTTTTAGGATGCGACCCCATCTCTTCTGTAATTAGGAAATGCATGCCCATGACATAGAGTTTTTGTCAGAGGTTTGCAAACTGTCATGATTCCTATAAACTATTTTATTACAATTTTAGAACAAAATGTTGATAAAGTGTTTCAAAAATGTACAAGTACAATACATCAAACCTTTTACACACAGTGTGTTCCTCAAGTTCGAACACGTACTTTACGTACATTTTGTTAATGATATTATCAGTTATGCTTTAAAATAGTATTAAAGACTTTTTGTTAAGGTTAGTGCGAAACTAGCCAAAAGAGGCATTATCACATATAAATGTTTGAATGTGGTGCCTTTATACCTAATAATTTGTTCAACTACTGTGAAATTGACGGAACTGTCATAAATGAACGTGAAACGAACCCATCTGGCGCATTCAGCGGCGCCACATACATATTTATATATAATATAATAATAGTATTCATATTTCATAAAATAAAAAATTAGTATAATTAAATTCAGCTAAAGAAAAACTGGAATTCTTTTAAGAAAATCTTTAATAGCACACATAATTTTGTTTAGGTGTGGCACTTCAAAGGGCTGCTTCATACTTAACAAAATGTACACAGACTGTAGTTTTAGACAATTTTAAATCAGATTTACAATTAATTACATCAGGCGTACTCCAGGGTTCTATCTTGGGTCCTCTCTTTTTTATAATATTTATGAATGACTTGCCACTACTTGTATTACATCTAACAAAATTATCCTCTATGCAGACGTTACAAATATTATGTCCAATAAAAATATAAGTGATCTGATTCAAAACAGTAACACGGCTTCTAATAAATTCAGTAACTGGTGTAATGAGAATGGCCTCCATATTAATGCTAAAAAAAAAACGCTCTGTATGAGATTCTTAAAAAAATATATAAAACCAAATTTTGATCCTCTTGTTACGGTAAATGGAAAAACAGTAAAATCCACTGAAAGTATCAAATTTCTAGGAATAACAATAGACCAGAAACTCACCTGGGAAGACCATATAAATACAATCCGTTCAAAATTAGGTAGCACATGTTACATAATAAGAATGCTAAGAGACTCTGTCACAATTGACACACTAAAATTGCTTTATTATGGTCTTGTACAGTCTGTGTTACAATATGAACTGATATTTTGGAGCTCTCCCCTTACCTTAATAAGGTATTCGTAGTACAAAAGATAATCCTAAAATGTATGAATAATGCTCACCCTCTTTCTCACTGTAAGCCAATATTTAAATAATATAATATCCTCATGTTACCAAGTCTCTACCTCTATCAGTTGATAACGTTTGTGAAGGAGAATGAAACATCCTTCTTAAAGAATAGTGACGCACTCATATTGCACACAGAACATGGGATATATACATTAACTATATTCTAGACTCACGATTGGCCAATGTAATCCAACTCACATAGGGGTTATATGTTACAACAGGATAATAGGTATCTTAGACTTTGATAATGTACGCTTATTTAAGAAAGAATTACACGATTTTTTAGTAAATGAATTATTCTATTCTGTGGATGAATTCCTTAAAATAGAATTTTTTTCTAAAGAAATATAATGTATTTTTATGTATTTTATTTATTCTCGTCTTTATGTATTTTATTAAATAACGGCCTATGTATTTCACCACATGTTTTATCTTGTTTGTGTTGAATTTCAGTTTTAAATTTAATGTGTATCCTACTAGTGATTTGTCTTTTAGTAATTAAGTTTGTTTTGACTAGTCCGATAATTGGCGCTGTATGCATCAATTTTGTAATGAATAAAGATTCTGATTCAGAATACCTACAAAATCTGACATCAAAACTGTAAAATGTTCAATGTTTATAAAAATTTACGCAAATTTCAACCATACCAGTAATTCTTATTGCCCAGCCAGGGGAATCGGTAGAACTCCATCTTCCACGAATTCTGAATCACTTCTTATGTGTGTTATTATTAAGCGTTTCTCTTTTCCTGTTAGCATTTTTAATCCTGTTGATCAATCTTCCATATGATCTCGACGAACACTTTTTACATTCCTATCTTGCCAAAATTTCGTTACACTATGTCCTTCATTCAACCACGTCTCATCCAAATAATGGCATTTTCTTCCTCTTTCATGAGCAGCTCTAATTGGCCGAATATATTATATTTCCTCGCCAACAAATAATACCATTTCTCTCAAGTAGGAGGCTATTCCTCTTTCCTTTTTCAAATACAAAGTTCATATCATGTAAACATGTTTTAAGTGTCGATTTGTCCATTTTGGGTGTATCTTTATCTTCATTCAAGAACTGTAAAATTTTCTTTACAGTAGGTATTTCATTATCATAGAAAAATGTATGAATTTTACGTCGAATTCCATTTGTATAGAATTTGTCTAATGTTATTTTATTTCTTCCAGACTTCGCTTTAGGTTTCTCAACAACCCCTTAATTTTTTTCTTCTCTCAAAATTCTGTAAATGATCACCTCACTCACGCCGGTATACCTTGAAGTCATATTAACTAAATCTGTTGATACTGATTTTTGTACTATCAGATAATCTTTCTCCAATATACATTCAAAAGATTTTCTTCTCCTTGTACTCCAGTGGAGAATTTTTAGGGGTACAAACTTTTATCACTTCTTTTGAACAACCGGGAACCGCTTCCATTTTTTCAGATTTAAAAGTATTATGACATCGGACAATTACACTTATTTTCGCTAAAGCACTAATAAAATAAAATATTAAGGCACTATAATACAACAAATGCGTAATTTATAAAGAACAAATTAATACCGCACAATTCATAAGCAACACCCTATAAATAAAAATTTAAGGCACTATGATACAACAAATACGTATTTTATAAACAACAAATTAATACCGCATGATTCATAAACGAACACACTATAACACTGAATTTACAATAGTAAATCCGCACGGCCATGGCTCTACTGACTACTCATTTCGGCCTGACTATAGATATTCTCAGTCAGCCACACCTGACTACAACTTCTAGTTGTTAATTGCTTATAATTACAAACTAAATTTCATCATTTTAAAAATAATATTACAATGTTAAACTTTTGTTAGTTCATCGTTCATACACTATATTTATTCTCCTAGTTGACTCTGATTTCTATATTGCCTCTTTCACTGTTACTTGCATATGTTTGAAAAAATGAAACTTTGTGTTGTTTGTGGGCAAGGCAACTCTGTATTGACAATACTTGTACTCAACACGAAAAGTCAAACAATAGTCGCGGTTAATGTTTAGCTCGATGTTTAGACAGGTGATCTTTAGATAAATACAGCAACCTCGCCCAATCTAAAGGTTTAATATCAGTACACAGGCAGAAGCTATACAATCCTAGACGAGCATTGTGTACATGACACACCATCCTTCAGATGGGGTGTAAAGCAGTCAGTCCTTTGTTTATTAGATGTTAGGCAAGTAAATTCCTAATTTTCGATAGAGAAGAGGTTCCACAGAATTTCCAGGTTGGCGCTGATGATTAAAAAGAATATACTTGCGTTCACTCACATATATTGTGTTTGTGTGCATTATGTTCAACGTATGGAGCCATCTTTCACAAAGCAAAATTAAGATACATAGATACAGGGTGTCCGGAAAGTAAAGGGACCCAGCTTAACTATAGCTTTCTCAAGTCAAATGGAGTCGATTAAACCAAACATACCTTATACAAAAGTGCTTTCTTATCGAGTTATAGGGCCTTAAAACATTTTTTTTAAAAATTTTTTTAGGAAAGCAAATTACCGATCAAGCTGAATATTGGTACACATAATATAGAGAAGCTAGAATATTGTGAGGGTATAAGTATAGTTGCATATCATACATGGCGCTGTCGACGTATTTTTTTGACACATCCTTTATCATAACTTTTCATTATTTTTGTTCGTATGGCTTAATATTATGATGCAAAAAATAATTTTACAAAAATAAGTGCTACTTGGTTCATGCCGATAAAATGCACCGTTTTCAGTGCATCGCACATGTATTTCAGGGTATTCCTAGAGCTATCATGTAACGTGATACTACATCAAGTTAGCGTTTGTAAAATTGACATTATTGAATCTGTTTAGTGACTAAAGCAAACGTACATTAGCCATAAAGTGCTCCCTTACGAAATTATGCGTTTCTAAATAAGCTGAAATCACAGCTGAATTTTTTAATTACTCTTGTTACACTTGCAAATGTCTTAATAGAACAACAATTATAACTAAACTAACTCAATAACGTCAATTTGACAAACGCTAACTTGATCGAATTTCATGTTGCATGGTAGCTCTTGGACGCTGAAATACATAAGTGAGACCGAGAACGGTGCATTTTATCGACATGAAACAAGTAGACCTTATTTTTGTAAAATTAGTTATTGTATCATAATATTAAGTCATACTAACTCTAAGAAGAACTAAGAATAATAATAATAAAAAGTTATGATAAAGAATGTGTCAAAAAAATACGCCGACAGCGCCATCTATGATATGCAACTATACTTATGTCTTCACAATGTTCTGTCTTCCCCATATTATATGTGTACCAATTTTCAGCTTGATTAGTCATTTGTTTTCTGAAATATACCCATTATAAGTTTAAAAAAAATTGTTTTAAGGCCCTATAACTTGATAAGGAAGCACTTTTGTACTAAGGTATGTTTGGTTTAATCGACTCCATTTGACTTGAGAAAGCTATAGTTAAGCTGGGTCCCTTTACTTTCCGGACACCCTGTATATCATATTATAATAAAAATTATATTATAATTTTTCGAAAGAATCCACAAATCAATTTCATCATTTAAAAAAGTATAACAAATGCCAAATAATTTTCTGCCTTTTGGAACTTATCTTATCTGCTCTGTGATTTGCCTCAGTTTTGCACTAAATAATCTAAGTATTAACTTTTTCTTTATCTAGGTATAGAGTAGTTATCATTATGCCATAAGGGCTCGACTGAATAAGGTACGGGTGTTCTATCCAATTTTCGTTTTTATCACACTTCTAACAGCTGCTGCATTAATATTATCCAGTAACGACAATGACTATTTGCTACTCAAATAAATTACTTTACTCACATTTATGATATTGTGTTATGAGCATATTGATCAAAAGAATGAATTTATTTTGGAGTAATTAATTTATATTACTTATTGATTATTAATTTAGATATCTGCAATGCAGATTCTTTCCCCGTTTGCGAATTGCTCAATAGTATTAAATCCAACTCTTTAAGTTAACACAATTTTTTTTATCCACTGAGGTATTTTAACAATGCCGAATTGTTGCTAAACTGTATAACTAAATAAGTACTAAGTAATAATGTGTGTACTTACAGTAAACATTTAGAATTACCTACATTGTGCTCAAAATCAACCAGAACAGAATTAAAATATTAATTTTTTGCAGAGATTTACATGGAGGTTTAAAAACGTACTTATATATGCAGTTTGAACATTACAATTGACAATTGACAATTGAGAGGTTCGGTATTTATGCTACGGTATCTAAAAATTTGATTTGAAATGAACAGAACTTTTTAAGTAGGTATATATCATTTACCAAAATTTTATCTTGACATCTCGTATACTGGTTTCAAAATTTAACAATAAAAATGCACGTTTTAAAATTATCTTCTCTAATTTGAAATATTATATTACAGTTTTCGGCCTGATTTTAACAGCACTTTGTGATTATGTAACAAACATTATTTATTACTGTATGAGGCACTTATTAAAAAAACCTTAATAATGTGACTATATACTATGTTCAAAAGATCTATAAGTATGCTAATTTCCTTAAATATTTCTTCATATATTTATTACACGTAACATAAAATTGTTATCTTGTAATCCAACTCGGAATTTGTCAAATGAAGATACCTATCTACTCAAAGAACAAGTACCTGTATAGTAATCCAATTTCAAGTGTTTACCTGTGTTTACTAACCTACTTGTAAATGTGTTTATACAGATAAGTAATATGAAACAAGTATCTCTCATCTGTGTGAATACAGTATTAATTGTTATTATATTAAAAATCTGTTAAATTTGTATACAATAATTGTAAAATAGATCTAAAGGGATAAGTTACAGCAACTTAGTTTATTGGACTTAGAGGCATTATTTATTATACCTATTTAAATTCAATCCGTTACCTGTAATTTTTTTAGTAGAGTTCCGTTTCCTTGAGCAAAAAGTAATGCTATAATCACAGATGTTCTAATAACTGATAACATTTTATTTATAAAATTAACCAAATAAATTAAGACAACTTTCTAATGCATATGTCAAAAAATACGTCTAACCTAACCTCCAAAACAGCGAACTAACAACTCTACCACACCGCACTGGAATAACTGGCTAACTGGCAACTGGCGAACTGGCTTTTTCTCTTTCCGCAACTTCTGTTCCTCGAATTACTGTGCTCGAATGACGACCAGCGGACGAGATTGCGAATCTGACGCAATTCTCAAATAAACGTGGGAGAAATACATGAACTTACTTTGTCCAATATCAAGGGAAATGTATTTTTTCTCTCTTAAAATATACGAGTGTAACATTATTCATGAGATGAGAAAATTTAATATGTTGGGGGCATATTAAATGGAAATTCTATACAATTTTCATGAAAACGTGGGCGTATAAAAATCTAAATTTATCTGAATATATACATCATAATAATGCATCTTGAATATAGAATGGGGTGGAATAAAAATAAGAAAGATTTTGAATAAACACTGCGCGTAAGACAAGAAATAATATTAACATACCTATATTATTTTTTTAACTCTAAAATTTCATTTTAAATGGTATTGTTCTCAATTCTATACAAACAATGGTAGTAATATAATACCTTTTCGAGTTTCGGGTATAGTTAAATGGAATGAGGAAATAAAAACGGTACGGAATACGGAAAAGCAAAAATCGTGGCCTCGTAATTTAAATCCGTTGAGTCAGTGGCAGCGCGCATATGTATATAGGGAATCAAATTTAAAAAAATCAAACATAATCGTAATCGAACAATACGCACTTTGATTACTGAAACAACGTAATACATTCCAGTAAACACAGGGCTGTGTTTGGGACGTCCCAAAAACATCAAGCTGGGACGTTTAAAACGTACCTCGGACATCCCAAAACCGCATACAGGGACGTTCCAGCAGGGCAGCCATTTGGGACTGGATGGACTAGCCGTGTCACGTCGCAACAACATCCTTTTAGGTCACGTTTGGGACAATGTTAGGACCTAAGAAGGACACGTTTTAATCGTTACCTAAGAAATCTTTCGGTTTTTATTCATTTTACGTCTCTATTAGGAATACATATTAATAACACTGTAACAGAATCTTTAACTTACCTTAAAATCCGGCTGTGCGCTGTGGGATTCGAACCGTGGACTTTATGCTTGGTAGTACAGAACGCATCCTCTGGGCTGTTGTCCTTCATGAAAATTTTGCTTTAAGGAGCATATTTAATATTTGTAATTGAGTATCCGGTTTAAGCATAATATTCCCTTTTAGCCTTAACTGTACAATTTGTGCATTAATAAAATCAAGTGTAATAAGCTTTCTATACAGTGAACATGTAAAGGTTGGAATAAATTCATTAAAATAGTTAGGTACAAAACAAGTAACAAAAATTCGCTAAGACCCGTCGATTTTTAAATACATTTCTCAATCTGTTTATTCAAAAACAAAGTGCTGCAAATATGTTTTTAAAAGTTATGACGTCATCGCCATTTTTTTAAAAATGGCAACCCCCATTTTTTTAAATGTCATTTGAAAGAGCACATTTTTCTGCATACAGTACGTTAAATTGTAGGGAGTATTGCATGATGAAATTATCGAGAAAAAAACATTTAACACATTAATAGAACACATTCATTACTTATCGTCGAACCTTTTTACAACTTACTTTTTTTCATTTGCTTAGCAATGTGGACCTAGCTCTAACACATTAGTTGGTTACGCGCATTGTAGTATTATACCTAGAAAAATTTCCAAAAATATTTAAAAAAAAAATTTAATCGCCTTATATTTTAACGTCCTGGCGAAGTTCACGTCCTTTACAGATTTTGAAAGTGAGATAAAAACCTGCAATTTGAGTCTAAGAATGTGCACATTGCTGCCCGATCCAAAATATTATACTGATTTTCACTTCTTTGAGGTTAAGTCGTACAGAAGACAATATTTTCAAAATCGGTCTACATCACCTTGAGAATACTTTTAGTTTTAATTTGTAAAATTTTGAAAAAATTGTTTTTTCTTTTTTCGAAAATATCATCGGGTTTAAGGAGTAAGTTGGTTTATCTCCTGTTTAAATTTTGAGATTAGATTTCATTACTATGTCGTCTTTTGGTTGCAAAAAATTAATCCACCGATCTATGTACTTATTAAGAATCATAACATCTAGCAATAAAAAAAAGCTACCTTCTACCTCAAATCGATGCAATTCGGTCATTTTTTATTTGGTATATAAGTATATTTTATATTTTTACATACAGTTGAATGATACGCCACTGATCAAATACCATGTTTATCTTCCCTTCATCTAGTATATGACATAACAGGTTTTTCATTTAATTGCCCTAATGTTAATATTTTTGTCCTTGAATTTAACTTTCAATACAAATCCATATCTAGGTCCATGTTATTCATCGAAAGAGACACAATTTAACTACAGTTACTTTTAGTATTATTAATCAAATGTATTCATCCTTACAAATCGAAAGAAGATATAGTTATAATTTTATTTCAAATTATTATACATCCACACCAATATAGTAAAACAAAACAAAAAATTATTTCCTTTAAAATATAATTGAAATTCTCAATGAAAGCATTATTTCTTGCCCCATCCCCATAATCCCTTAACAAATCCAGAAATACCAGCTCCTTGTTTCTGCTTGGGTTGTCCTCCTTCTAACTTTTCTGTCAAGTCAGGATATTCGACAAAATTAAGTGCTAAATCATAGAATAACGGCTTAGCAGGAACCGGCTCCAGAGGAGGAGGCAAAGTAACAAGGTTGGGATTTTTAGACAACAGCTGTGGCTCTTCTCTAAACTCATCCAGTCTTTCAATAAGTGGTTTTTTACTCTTGAATGATTTTTGGGGTATTGGAATGGCTTGGTCCTCTTGCTGGTCTAGAACAAAGTTGGCTTGAGCGTTTACAGTGTCCACTTGAGAGTTGTCCTTTACGTTGACAAGTAACTCTTTCAATTCGAGGATGAAATCACCTAAAAAATATTAAGATTATTATACTAATGCCACTTTAAAATGTATAGGCATATATTTTCTCAAAATCCAAATAGTAGTTTGCCATCTATGTGAAACACTGTGGTCATATGTCATATGAACATAATATGTCCACAACGGCTTACATTTTTTTTAATTGTTATTTTTTAATACCTCGAAAAGTACTTTAGATATTATTTTCAATTTTGGTGTGTGTTAATAGGATATCAAACCACATATTTTAGTCAGAAAAGTTATTTTATAGCTCCACCAGTGGCGTTCCTGCACACATGTCCTCTCATATTTTTACCAAAAAAAGTGGCATGCCACTGACATTTTTACATGTGAATACTTCCAATCAGCATGGTCAATTCTAAAAACGGTCTCTTGTATTTTCCTCGTCAGATGCACAGTTCTTGATTAAAATGATTAAATTTTAGATTATTCTAATTTTCCTATTGTAATGCTCACTTTTTAAAAGAGCGCCCTGTGTGTGAATCAGAAATTAAAATTCATTCGAATCCACTACAATTCAGTTAGCAAACTTACAACGTAAATAGGCACGTTGTAAATTTTATAAAACTACGTTATTAAATGACAGAATTAATCTGTATTTAATAGCAGCAAATTGCCTAGTTAGTTTGGGATGTTTCTTTTGAAGTGATCGGCAATCATTAGCGTTTTCCAGCATCTTTGCCTTGTATGGCAGTTTTGTAAGTCCAGTTTTCTGGGTGCTATCGTTCAGTAATGTGCCAATGAATAAAACTGTAAGTAGTTTATTTTATGCACTATGTTATAGTGGCTAAGGCTACACGTTTTGAGGGACCGTGTGCTCTGGTGCCGCTAACGAACATGTCATATAATTGAGTTTTTCCCCTGGTTTAATTAAAGTGACAAAAAATCAATAGACAATTAGACCGCTTTTATGTTATTCACGAACAGTTGCCGCTTGACTTGATTTGTTGACAATTCATAGGTCCCGGTAGGCATAAATAGTGGCCGAGGTAGTGCGTAATCTCAAAGAAACAATTAAGTTTGCCTAGAAACAAGAGAGAAGCCGTTTTGGGTGGCGTGGCAATTCCTATTGCTAAATAAATCTTGTATGAATTCGGTTTTGAAATCCAATGATGGTTAAGTAATGCAGATTAATATAGTAGAGGGTCCACGCCTTCGAAAGCCGTCTAAATCGCCAAGTAACCCATTCCAGCAAGGTAAATAATTTTTGAGCTCGGATATCGAAAGAGGGTCCTAATGCGCATAAGAAATGGCTTGTTGGACTTTTGTTGACGATTGCACAACTTCTCCACAAGAAAAAAAGATGGCGAAATGTTATTTCAAGAATTCGTGTTTTTAAACGTATACCTCTCGCTAGAGAGTGAACCACATGCGATATTGATTTGATTTTTTTTTTATTTATATACTACTGACATGAGCGCATCTATCTGTACTAATTAAATTTCAAACTCGCTTACGGTTTTTTTCTAAATAAATCCTAAATCACAGTAACGAAATTTGTGTGTTTGAAATTTCGACGTGCGGGCAACTATATTAAATATTCAATTTTTTTATATACTATATACGAATGAAATATGGTCTAAAGATCAACAGAGTTTTTGCAAAAAAAATTAGCTCGATATCTTATACAGTTTTTGAGTTAACGACTTTTTAAAATAAAAAATAATTAGATTCGTGGTATTCCTGTTAGCATGCGGCTGTTTTCTGGCTAAGTGTAATGCATTAAGATAGTAAGCCAATACATTTTTGAAATTGTGCTATTATTTACATTTTTACAATTTTGCAAAAATATTAACAGGTAAAAAGAAACTCATTTGGCCGATGATTTACTCGATCTATTAATTATGAAGGTGTTGTATAGAGATATTATTTATTAAGTATATCATTATTGTGGTACAAATGATATAGCATTTTACAAATATGAAAACATAAAAACGTACACAAAACTTGTAATATATACATAAGTAATAAAAATAATAATAATAATGCATAATAAGTACACACAGCTCAGTAAGCATTGACAAACCACTACATAGGCATTACTATTAAGAAGCACTATCTGCTAAAAACTGCTCTGTATTATTTCTGCCCTTAAAGCAATTGTTAGGAAAGGCTATACATGCAACAAAACACCAAGTGGGCGCACATTTTTAATCACAGTTTACTTTACAATTTGTTTTCTTTAGAACCAGTTGTGACTTTTTGTCATCATTTGTGATTTAATTTGGTTATTCTCTATCAGATATCCAAATTTTCTGGGAAAGGGTAAATTGGGAAGGAGATCGGAAAATCGCTTGGACACTAAAATTTTACGTGCTTTGTTAACTGCTTCTCAAGTCGAGAAAATTTGTTATAAATCCAGGATTCTGTGTTAGGTAAGGGTCTAAACCACTTTTTGTGGATAATTTTTACAATTAAAAGTATTTCGCAGTGAGCAGCGTTTTAACCTACTTCGCTAGGTTCTTCAGTTGCTAGCTAAGCTAACTACACTGAACCACTGGACTACCGTCCCCTGTAATGCTCGTTTTAAATGCAGTAAGGAAGTGTCTTGTGTAGGACGCGGACGTAGCAAACGTAAGTCTAACAACCTTAAGGAAAAATAAATACTGCCTTAACAAATCTAAAGATTTAAATTCACTACAGATGGCCGTAGTGAATTTAAATCCTTAATCCGTAAGTCCTATGTCAATATGTATGGATAGATTCACATAGGACTTACGAGCATCTTAAATTACACGATCATCAATTGCATCGCAGTTATCTCCAAAATTAATCAAAATATATAGTTGGCGTGTTCATTTTAAGGCAACAATAACTGCTCATTTATCCTCTTCAGAAAGGATAACTGACAGGTCACACAATACACCGACTGCCAATAACGTTTTTACAGTATTTTCTTCTTCATATTTTTCACTTAATTATTTACTGATTTCGTGAGTATCTTAGGATACCCATTGTTGTCATGTACCCACACAATTTTGCAAAAATTAAACATACCAAATATTATTGGTTCCCTTCATGATTGCAAGTTCACATTATTGGGCAACGTAGGTATGTCATTATTTACACCAACATTCTAAAATGTATTTTAGATTATTCGCTTTATATTTGTTACTATTTATAAAGTAATTCCAGTTTAGAATAAGAATTGTGTCTGTTATGGCGAATTCATATAATTCTGATGGGTTTTTAAGTCATACCATACATTTTCTTAAATATGATATTTCGGACAATTTTTATTTTTTAATCTCAAATTTGTATAATTTATTGACGATTTCATACTGTATTTGCACCTTTCCATATATACAGTCCTTCTAAGCCAAAATGACGTAACTGAAAATTTTCTAAGCAAATTGGACGTAAGTACTTCAAAGTTTCCTTTTTTCAGTAATCATTAAACCATTATTTCTGCATCTATATTTTAACAGACAAATCACGTAGTTGTAACATAACACATAAATGATTGTCTAATTTTCAGACAATTGGTGACCTACTGATTAATAGTAATAAAATACCTTAATCAAATTAGTTATTAGACTAATGTCTATCCACAATTACACAGACCGAATCCTGCTGCAGCTGTCACATTGTGCGTTATCATAACAAGACATTATTACGATCGAATTAAAAAATCTGTAACTCGAAAACTGTATGAGATATCGAGTTAATTTTTTTTGCAAAAACTTTGTTGATCTTTACACCATATTTCATTCGTATATAATATATAAGAAAATTAAACATTTAATGTAGTTATCCGCACGTCGAAATTTCAAACACACAAATTTCTTTCCTGTGATTTAGGATTTAATTAGAAAAAAACCGTAAGTGATTTTGAAACTCTACTAGTACAGACATATGCGCTCATGTCAGTAGTATGTATAGAAAAAAAATCAGATCAATATCGCATGTAGTTAAGTTTCTAGCGAGAGGTATACGTTTAAAAACACGAATTCTTCAAATAACATTCCGCCATCTTTTTTTCTTGTGAAGAAGTTGTGCAATCCTCAACAAAAGTCCAACAAGCCATTTCTGATGCCCATTAGGACCCTCTTTCGATATGCGAGCTCAAAACTTATTTACCTTGTTGGAATGGGTCATTTCAATTTTTAATGCTTTGGACCCCTTACTAATATTGATTCATGTTATTTAGTTAAATGGTTTTACCTAAATTTTTTGTATAGTTCTTAGTAGTTTAAGCTAGTTAGTTAAAAGTTTTCGTATTCAAGGTCATTGAGCTTAGGCCGCGCGATACATGATATTTCATCTCTCTGTCTTTGACTGTACAATTAACGAATAGTGCATTTCCCTGTCCATGTAAACCAGAACGGTTAATAGATTATTTTGTTATAGTCTTTGTTTAATTTCGATAAATTCTCGCTCATTCAAACTATGATAGCTCGGTGTTTTCTTATTTTGCCGGGCCTATTTATAGTTTGAAGTGATAAGCTAGTAATATCTGTAATATTTGATTTCTCCTAACGCGTCCATCTATCTTTTGATGAGTTTTTTTTTAAATACACATACTAAGAAAAAAAGTTATGGCCAAAAATAATAAATATTTCCCTATCAGATGTCTCTTGTCTCTCTCTTGGAAATGGCTACCTTAACACATTCAGCGCCATGGCGGACACCGGTGTCCGCCTTACTTGCTTACTTAGTCATTATCATTGACCAGCGGACACATTAGAAGAGTTTTTATCGTGCCCTGTATAATGGCGTATATGTCATGGATTCTTAATAAAAAAATGTATATAGATTTTGAAAGCTGTGTCCGCCATTGTGACCGCTGTAGCCTGCTGAGAATGACTTAAAATTATATGTATTTTAGAGGCCAGGGCGGACATGTCAATCTGTATCGACCGCATAGCGCGGTGTCCGCCGATTTATTTATGTCCGCTAAAATGACCGCTGCGGTCTAGGAAAATAACCAATTTTTCGATAAATGTGCCCGCTATGGCCTGGAGCGATAAAAAATATGCTTTTTTTTGATAGTCTTGTGCGTAGATTCAACAATATTAGCTTGGCGCTGAATGTGTTAAAAAAAAATCCTGTGGCAAAAAATTTAAGCCGCTGCAGACATATGTTCACATGAATTTTTCTTCATAAAACGACCTAAGGCATAACACCCTAAAATATTAGCATGTCATTAAGGAACACCCTGTATATCCCTCAAGAGCCAAGTATACAAAAAAGTAATAAAAATATTGTTAATAAAATTGTAAAACATGATAAAATGATAACAGAGCCAGTCAAAATTGCAAATAACTTTAATGAATTTTTCATAAATATGCCTGAGCAACTACATGAAAAACTAAAAACCTATAAAGTTGACAACAATTTTAAAAGCAGTAAGTATTTTACGACTATATTTCTAGACTCAATTACAGAGAATGCAGTTTTTCATGCAATTATGGAGAAAAATTCAAATGAAACTGATCTCGATGGTATCTCAACAAATATTTTAAAGAAATCTATAAATTTCATAGTCTATCCGCTTACGTTTTTAATAATTTTTCCCTGGTATCTGGAATTTTTCCTAACATATTCAAAACAGCAAAAATAATACCACTTTTTAAGAAAGGAGATAAAATAAATATGGAAAATTACCGTCCAATATTATTGCTGTACACTGTTAAAAATATTAGAGTAAGTAGTATTAAACCAATTAAAACACTTTATCTCCATTCATAACATACTAAGACTAGCTCAACATGGTTTTATAAAAGGAAGAAATACTCAATCTGCCATATTAGACTTTCTCAGCAATCTTTATAAAAATCTCGATACAGGTTGTGCATCAATGGGCCTTTTCGTTGACCTGAGCCAAGCTTTCGACTTAGTCGGCCATGATTTGCTCCGGGAAAAGCTTAAGGTGTACGGTTTTAGGGGCAAGATAAATGAATGGTTACGTTCATATTTATCTGATCGAAATCAAGTAGTGGAAGTAAATGGGGCCAGATCTGAGAAATTAAATATCAAAATAGGTGTACCTACCGCAGGGGTCTAGTTTGACAATGTTTGCGGATGACAACACACTGCTCTGTACTGGTTTGACAAAGAAAGATGTTGCACGAAAAATACAAAGTATGATTAATACTTTTACGACATGGTTTAAAGACAATAAACTGTATTTAAACGCATCTAAAATTGTGTTTATCAATTTCACGCCTAGAAGTTGCACAACTGAATAACTGAAAGTTATCTCATAAAAGTAGAACATCGATCAATTGAACAGGTAAATGTAACAAAATTTTTAGGGGTTTACATTGATAACAGACTAAGTTGGGAAAATCATATTGAGAATCTGTCGCAAAGGTTGTGTTCGATCTCGTTTGCTATTTATAGATTAAGTAATATTACAAATCTGAAGGTGATGTTGTCATTTTTTCATGCCGAATCTATGTCAACAGTAAGGTATGTAATTCCTGAGGTTCTTCGAGATATTTTAACAGAATTTTTATATTACAAAAGAAAATTGTAAGAAATATTGTGGGTGCCTCAAACTACCAATCATGCCGTCCAATCAAAACAATTTTATTAGAAATATAGATATTCATAGCTACAATACAAGAAATAATACAGAAATAACCATACCTTCCCACAATAGTGCTCTATTTGAAAGAAATTCTAATTATATAGGTGTTAAATGTTACAATAAGTTGCCTTCCACAATCAAAGATATTTAAAACTTGACAAAATTTAAGGATAAATTACAGACATTCTTGTTAGGAAAAAATTATTATACTATGGCAGAGTATTTGGATTATTAATCACCGAACAACAATTTGCCAACAGTTACTGTCAACCATCACATTCAACCACTCAAACAGTGAAATATCTGGGTATAAGCTTAGATCACAAGTTAAACTTCAACCGCCACACGAAATCTGTAAAAATGAAGGTTCATCTCTAGAAGTAAACATATTCGCTGCATGACACACAAAAATAAAGGAATCAGCAAAAAAACTGCAGCTCACATCTATAAATCGATATGCAGACCAATGTTAAATTACCCTTTACCTAAATGCCAGAAAGCCAACAGTAAAAAACATCCATGTTAGCAGGTACATCAGCACTCAGAGCCATCACTAAATATTCACAGCCAAGAAATCCTATGCACAATCCACCAAATGCTCTTCTTTATCAAATAACTAACATAGAGCCAATTCTACAGAGACAGTCTAAATTATCCACTAAGTTCACCAAGACTGACCACAACATAGAAATATTTCGGCTTCTAAGTATGCAAAACAAGAAATCATTAAAGACCCAGTAACAGGACATTTCCAGGAAAACCCTGTGGGAACACTTTAATGAACTAAGGACCACATAATAATAAACAGTCAATAATGATTATAACATTGTAAAATATATTTACTTGAATATTTTTTTTGCACTTGATATCTAAATTTTATTATATGTGTATTGTCTATTATCCATACTTTAAGTTGCAAAATGTATTATATTATCGTTAAAAAAAAAAGGCTGAAGGACTTCGGTCAGTATTTTTACTCAATAAAGTACTTTTATTATTAATTGAATTTTATAGTGTTTGGGTTGTTTATACAGAATTATAATGTAACAAAGTAATCAGAAAAGAAGAAAGGTATGAAAATATATTTTTTTATTTTAACATCTTATTTATTCTAACATCCTAGCAAAGTTTAGCTAATGTTATTCCACCACTTAACCAGGACGGCAAATGAGATACGGTGACACATTTAAGTGACAGACTCGCCCGGCGTGCCTTAAATCGAGATCTCGCCACTGAAACTGGTACCGTACCTCACCTAAATATACTAACTATTTATTATTAGGTTTTATTTTCTTCTGAACTTCTTCATGATAGAACTACTTATTTGGATTAGTTAAGACTGATTGTGAATACTCTTAGAAAATAATTTATTCATTATTTAAACAGGGAAGCTCTTTACATTATTATTAACATTTTAGCAAGAGTTTCGCGTTGCACATTAGCAACTATCATAATAGTATAAACATTTACTTTACCTTGTTCTAGATTCTTAACTGCCTTATCAGCAGCATCAAATAAAACTGCAGCTTCTCGCCACCGTTTCTGAGAAACATGAGTCCTTGCCAAATAGTATGAACGTAATCCTTTATAAGCTTGCAAATGAAGATCATAATAATTCTGTGCTTCTTTATTATCTCTAATTGATTCATTCTGAGACAACTCCGTAGTCTGCTGAATGTTAATATCTAGCAAACGTACACAATCCTGTGGTTTACGAGTCTGCTTTATTAAGAGTAAGTTACGCTGTGAGGTACGTTCTATACGAATGGACAACAAATACGACAAAAGTAACTGATCCTGCTTTTCAGTACGAGCACTATCTCTCGTCAAAGAAATAACATCACGCAAGTCAATGAATAGATTTTCTAAAATCTTTATCTTCGCCTGATTGTCTTCAGCGTGCTTTAAAGACTCATCTAAGCCTTCTATGCTCACCAAAAACAATCTGACTCTTTCTATTCTCACGGGAATCTTCAAATTAAACCACTTCACTTCATGTAGAATTGCGGCAGTTTTCTCTTTAGTCTGAGATACCAAAGCATCGAAATTTTCAAGTACTCCCTGACTACGAAGTTCTAGCAAATCGACAGCCTTTTCGTCACCAATATTATAAGCACAGTAGCGAAGACTTGGTGCGATTTCTTCAACTCTTTGTTTGTAAGGTAGTTGTTCCTCTTCAGGTAAAGCCGATGCTAATTTTTCATAAATTACTTGGGATTTCTTCAGATTTTCAACAGCTTGTTGCCAAAGCTGAAGTTCGAACTGTAGAGATCCTTGAATCCAGGCAACATAAGCTTGAGCCTCAAGACGAGTTCTAGCGTCACATCTCTCTTGCTGCAAATAAACAAATACCTTTTAAGAAATTTCTGATAAAATGTTTGTATAGATAATATCACTACATCTTGATTAATGTATTTGATTATATGTCAGGTATAAAATAACATTCCAAAAACGAAAAAGAACTTTCTAAAACTAAAAGTATGGAATTGTTGACATTTACCTTACAGAGTTCATCAAGTTGCATGGCATAAACACAAGCTTTTCGCAACTTTTGAACCAAATGAAACTTTTTTCTCGGTTCTGTATTGGCTTCTTGACGCAGCTGCATAGCATAAGCCCAACATCTCTCTGATAATACTAACGGAATATGGAGATACCTCTCGTCTGCCTTTGGATTAGCTACATGTGCTTCAGTTACATCTCGCTTTTTAAAATGTCTCCTATCCCCCTGGGGTATCTTTAAAACCTTCCTTAATCTGCTAATCCTTCTTGAACAATATCCTCTATATCTCTGGTAGTCACCATGTCTTAAACCGTGTTGTTGTTGTGCGTCTTTTATTAATTTTAAAACTGAAAGTGGACAGATGTTTGCAAGTTGAGGTTATAAATCAATTAGAAAACTTACTTTCTACTGTAAAAGGTTTCAATGGTTCAGGCTCCGGTTTTTTATTATTCGTATTGACCTCCTCTGATGGAGCAATTTTATTTATTTCTTCTACACCCATTTTAATTTAAAGATGTAAGCTCTGCCACAAACAGATGACACGACGGGACGACAGGTACATGGAACGTCAAAAATATTGAGAAAATTAGTTCATTTGACATTTATGGAATATGCAAGCAACCCAACATGCACCTAAGTCACAGTTTAATAATATACAGTTGGATCACTTCTTCCTTTTGTCTTACGCTTAAGTCTCACACAATCCAAGGTAGAAATATATACGTTTCTACCATGACGCGGAGTTTCGCCACAAATCTGACATTTCAGGATAAAATATATTAATTTTGAATATGGAAAAATTATTGGTGATAATATTTGGCTTAGGCTTCTATTGAATGAAAATAATACTAAAATAGAATGTATCAACAAAATGTAACTACTTCTGTCATGTAGATTTGTAGTGTTCTGCGTATATGCACCGATCTGACGCTTACGACACTATGAATGCACCTCTCTAAAATTAAGTCATACGTCTTATGCTTACATCTTATGGCTTAATGCTAATGCACTCTGAAGCCACCTTTACCGTTTTCGTTTTCCCATGGTAGAAATATATTATTTCTACCATGCGTTTTCCATTAACCATATTCTACCTACAGTCAGAATAATTTCTTTCACAGACTGCCAAAATCTACAACTTAAAATTATTAAATTCTACTGAGAGTCTACCGCCATCTGGCGTCGGGCGGCAATATTATGAAACAATTCCTGTTTAAGGGAAACCTATAAGTTAATGTTTGCCGTGCGTTAACATGACTACCACTAGATAGAGCAGCACTACTTTTAAACAAAAATATCAGCAGTAATAAACACTTAATATTTACTAAAATAAAATTAGTGATTTATTATTTATTAATTACAAGCGAATAAAAACATTTTGAACGAAAAGTTCATATCTAAACATTAAAGCTTAAGCCCTACCTAACATCATTGTATAGTCTATATACAATGCTAACATGTCAGAATAAGGTTTAAACCCAATATGCTGTGTTAATTCTAGTACGACATCTGTCTGAGAAGGACTCAACTTACATTAAACACTGCAGCAGTTGTCTTTATAGTCATTTGATTGAGTTCTGTGCTATTCCAGTAGGTACCACTTAGGTTACTTCCTCAGATTATTTCTAGATGGAGATAAAATATAGCACTATAACTGGGATTCAGAAAATCTACTAAAATTCTACTGTCCACCCTCATTTTTCTTGAAAACCTACTAATTTAGTAGGCAATAATCATTTCTAAATCGGTACCTGCCCGGAGGGGAGGAGAGAAAGACAGAAAATTAAGCCATGAAACGTCATCAGTGAGAACTCTATTTAAATCTACTCTGTTGTTTTCTAATTCTCAAGTAAGTATGTGTTCTCAAGATTTGCAAGAGGTGATTGTAGAAATAGTAGGTCCAATGCATCTAACATTAGACCTACCATATTCCCAGGAAATTTCAAATAGGGTAGGTAGATTTGCACAAAAAGTTATACATACTCTGGTTCATGTTTTATCTTTTATCATAATCAAATATTTATCCTTCAGAATCTTCAGGAACAGGTTGGTTTTGATGATTTTTTAAAAAACTTTACTTGTAATACATTATTTGAAATTCAGACATTCTGGTCTGTGGACTCAAGTATTTATATTATATTATTATGCATATTAATTTCAATATAGTATAAATATTCTAAATGATCTGCCTCTGAAAAATACGTGCTGAGGATATATCTGCCTTAGCTACTTTCAAATGAATAGGTAGGTATATGTTTATGAGAGGAAGATAAAAATTATACTTATATTATTTTCTCAAAAATAATTATATTAATAAACATCTAATAAAAGCAACATGCATATTAATGCAAATGCCAATTTATTACTAGTATTAGTGCTTCGGTCTTGGGTCCGTATGGTAAAGTATCGCCAGTATCGGTCTTATACACTATACACAGAGACTCTAGCAGATTTCGATGCTATGAACATGGAATATCCAAAATTGATTGATTGCACATACATGTCTCACCATGCAGTGCCTATCTAACTATAAAGTACTTAAAATAAACAATCTGATTGCAATTGTGGTGCAAGTGAGTGAAGTTTATGCTTATATATGCATGCAGTCATTTTTAATGGATGAAAAATATCAGAAATATGTACCAAGACCAAGATTCTCGGGGCACAGTCTCAGTCTCGGACATGGAGTCCTGGTCTCACTCTCGTTGACGACACCAAGAATGTCTTAGTATCATCGGAAGCATTATTTAGTATAACATAGTTTCATTCCTAAAAATACTTTAAAGGATCTACCTGTGAAAAATATGTATTGAGGACATCTGCCTTAGCTATTTTCTTAGTAGTTGTAGTTAAACCATTGAGCACAGAGGAAGACGTACACACATAATTTAATATTAAATTCTTTTTCTAATAGGTTTGAACTGTAGGCATTTCATTTCTCAGTAACACCATGCTCGTAGAGGTTGTATTTATTGTCAATTACAGCCTAACTGATAAAAAAAATTATGATCTGCTATGTGTGCTCATTATTTAATTTTTTATATCTCAAAATTACAAAGAATATTAATTACTAATTAACGCAGAAATAAGCACCTGTGCCTCATGCATTTCTATGAATTTTATGTTTCGATAAACAATTTCGATGGAGCACGAGCACATAATTTGATCTCTTCATTTTATCAAGTTTAACGGGCTTAAGAAATTAGAGGGGTCATGATGGCAGAGGACATCATACTATTCTTTATGGTTAGATATTCATAATAGGGAACTTGCCTATAATTTAAAAATTAAAAGTAATACTAAAAAACATAGCGTGACTTAATAAAACGTGTACTTTACAAAAAAATAAGATTTATAATTCCAGGCGATCATCAGTATGAAGGATCTAAACAAAGACAAAATTGAAGTGTTCCGGAATGAGCTACTATTGGCTGTGACGTCACACCCTACAATATTCGGTAGTTGTAGTGCCGGGAAGCAACACAATCAGATGTTTACCGGTGTTGTTAGACTGTGATTGATTTGTTAGTGACTGTTCTGATATAAATATATAATTGTGTTTTATATAGTATTGTCACGCAGGAAACAGCCAAATCCGGGAAAGTCGCAAATGTTTGTATAAATTAAATATATTCGACCCTAGTCCATATTAAATAAAAAACAATTAAATAATTTCAATGCCAATTAGTAGAATTGTTTAATAATAAAACACAAATATATATAAACATAACATTGACCGGCATAAAGATTTGCTAAATAAACAAGTATATAAATCGAACAATCAAAACAAACGGGGCTCTTGGTTATTTTTATTTCATTGAGTTCCGACGTTTCAGTATCGACAGTCAGTCTTAGTTTTGGGCCCTCATCTTAGGATGTGGGGCCCAGGCCCTTCAGGCAGTTTTAGTGATCTCCACCCTGGAGATCACAAGTTAAGTTAAGTGAAAGTGACACCTTTTCCTCCCCACTATGTATATTGGTAAGATTGTTTAAATTTTTATGTGTTCTATCTATTTTTGTATTGTTGATTATTTGTATCTGTTGTTCGTTCGTTATCCCTAAATGAGTTTTGTAATAAAACCATGTAAATTCTTAAAGTTGCCCCTTATTAACACACATTTCTCCAAATAACCCCCGTCACGTAGGGCGCAGGGCCCATGGCTAAGGCTCTAGCCCTTTTTAAGCGTGACACATGGTGGAGGCGCCGAGTTTTCTTTCCCAGGGATGATTCTTCATAATCATCCCTCCTCTTACAGCCCACCATATGCTATATGTTTATGACATATGGTGGATAAGCCGAGTTTTCGTCCCAAGGGGCTGGTTCTTCATAACCACTCCTATTTAGCTATCACAAGTTTTTTTGCTCTCATTATTTTTAATTTCGTATACGTCACCCCAAGTTTTTTTCTTAGAAATGATTTTTTATAATCATCCCATTCTTTTAATTTTATATTGCCATCCTATTTTAACTTTACGTACATGATTCGTGAATCAAAATCGAAGACGTTCAATTTTGGTGAGAATGCTTATGTAATATTTCTAAAAATTTTAAAAATGGCTATTTTAATGTTTAAATTCGTCTCTAGCTTGGAGAAAATTAATATTTTCCTCTCAGGCAGATAAATATTCTGAAAGGATTTCCTCACTACCCCTTTATTATCTTTTTGTCTGAGTGCAAGCTATTTTTTTCTTCTTTTTAACCCTGACATAAAATTTGTAAGTGTACCTAGTATTAAACATATGTTTCAAATTGTTTTCTCGAAATGCCAATGGTTAAGACAAAAACCCTTGTAATCTTAGTTTTTTCTTCTGGAGAAAGTTAGTGTGGTACTTATTTTCATAATATCAGAATTTCTAGCAGAATACTTAAACATAATGTAGGCAAAACTACATCATTGATTATCTTTTTGAAAAATAAAAGTTAGCATCAATGAATCTATATATGGTTTTTCTATTACAGTATCTAAGGGCAAGTGAATTTCTGGGCAATTTTTTCGCAATAGGTTTCCTTTTCAGAAAAGTTATCAGTAATACGGAATCAATTAGTTGTCTTATGTCAAAATACGGGCTTATCATATACAATATACATTAGTGTGGGAGAGGGTGCTCTCTACCAGGTAGGTAAAGAGAGGTTTGTATTAGGCAAATGCAATTGTCTTAGTAAATTGCCAAAAAGACGATCTGCATTTGTTGTTTTTTTTTTAAGGGATGAAAAGTCATATGGTCATCATTGAGCTCATTTACATTGTGTACATCGCGTCCTTTTGTTAAGTATAGAAATATAATAAAATAGTGCAGATACAAAATAAGATATATTTTTTTATCATTGACGTGAAATTTAATTTTATTAATACAAATTACTTAGTTAGAAGTTTAATTATTACATTAGTAGACGACTAAATGATAGAGATTAGTCAAATATTTCAATTGGTTAAGTTTGATGTATTGAACGTACTTATGGTTGGGTAGCTTTCTAGAGTAAAACGTTACAAACAAAAGTCATTTAAATTTTTCGTGATTATAAGTAAATTGAAGAAAAAAAAAATCAGAAGTTTTAGTCAGGAAGGTACTGGGGAAAAAATAATTAGGTCATAAGCAAATAATTGTTTGCTGCTTGCTAGAGTGTATTTTTTTGTTCTCTTCGTCTCTCATTTTGGTAAAGTTTTCATTAGGGTCTACTGGGTCGTTTAGGCTATACATTGCGATGGTGCGCAACATCGGTTACTCAGCCCAAACTGCCTTGTGGACAACGATACAGCACAAATGACAGCTTAATTCTAAATTAAAAAAATAAATAAATAAATGTCTTGAGAGACAAGTAGTTTATTTATTCAAATAATTCATCTAGGCAAGAACTTAAAGTTTGAAATGTAGAATGACCAATTTTTTTTTTAATTAGTAAACAAGGGTACCAAGATTCATTTCTTAAATTTTTTGTGAAGTGTGTATACTGTGTATCATAAACTTTCATAGGAAGCTGGGAAAGTTAATAATAATAGTTAGGGACAATATGTTTTTTATGTAATGATGATGGGTGATGTTTTTGATTACGAAACTAGATGTTTCAAGTTGAAGACGACGTTGAAAATAGTTCAAAAAGAACTGAACGTCAGCCTTGTCAAATGAAATATACGTGTTATGGTTTTCGCACACAGAGATGTGCAAGATGAGTAAGAGTTGATGATTATTTTATTGAGATGTATAAGGGATTATTTTGTCTATGATGTTACGGGCAAGAGGTTTTAAGATGAGGGTCACGTGGAAGAAGGTTAACAAGGAACTGAACGTCGGCCTCGTCAAATAAGGTACATGTAGTACCATTGTTGCAAATAAAGATGTACAACCCCAAGGGAGATATTTGTGAATAATTATTATTGAGGTATATAAGGGGGTACGTTGCTGATAGTTTGCGAGTAAAATATTTCATGACAAGGAAGGCGTGGAAGAAGGTTCATAAACGGGAACTCAACGTCATCTTCGTACGATAAAGTTTCAAAAAACAAATGTTTAAGAATGTCCGTGCTAAAGCTAAACAAGTAAATGTATATAACTATTTTCTTCCTAAAATAGAAATAAATAAAGGTTTAACTATGTCCTTCCTAAAGCAGAGTAGAGATTAATATTGTGATGTTAAAAGTTTACTTACAGTTAAAATCATTAGGAAATGATACACACAAAAAGAACGGTACCCTACTTAGGTAAAAACTAAAGAAGTTAAACAATTCACTAATATTTTAAAATATTTTCCCCTTACAAGCATAATCACTTGTAAAAAATAACTTTTTTCTTTTGTCTCTTCATTAATTAAATATTATCATATCATTGCATATTAGTTACTGGAACTTGCAATAATAGGTGAATACATGTAAAGTTTGTTTGTGTCGTAGTTTACTGAGTGTCAAGTTCAACTTTGTTTTAAATAAAACACCCACTAGCTTGTAATGGTACAATATAGAAATGTAATATTAGTAATACTCAGCAATTATGTCCAGGCCAAGTTCAATTAAAGGAACAGAAGTGTAGAATCAGCGAATTCTTTAGGTTATATGTAAACAATGTCAATAGACTCAGGATATAATTTTTAATTACAAGTTTAAGACAAGCATTACTAAATTTCTTTTCTTTCTCGAACATAAGCGTTTAAATCGTTTGCCTATAATAATTAGAATAATAATAAAAAGAATAAGAATAGATCATAAGGCCAAAATGTTCATTTATTTATAAATTGTTTTTTTTCATGTTTCACGGGATCTCTTGGCACACTCCCATGGACACTCGCCGGCACTACCAGACGTCTCCCAGCAGTTGGCAGGGGCGCACCATTCCAGAGGGATGGTACCCGAACTGGAAATTCAGTCAATCAATCGGGGAGTTACATTCATACGTATAATCCAAACATCATATACAGCATCCTCCAAGTTGTACAAGGGCAGGACTTTCAACTAATCCCGAACTATCTGCAAATTCAGGGGCAGGTAAATACTACAGAAGCCTTCCACGCCAACGTCCGCCGCACCCAGGCCGAGCGATGCCTCCAAGCATTTTTGGTCATACAAAATGCCACCAACACAGGCATTTCGGAGGGAACAAAAACATTGACTGCTCGAATGACAAAAACAACAGGCTGGCCGACAGTCCCAAGGCGGTCGGTATCGTCAACGCCCGACCCTTGGCACACAGGAGATGCTGTATAACCATCCAGGGACCAACAAAAACTACCATGATGTAACTCGACCACACCTCCGGGCACTTGAAACCGTTATCTCACAAAATGAGACAAACGAACAATAGGAAGAACTGCGTGAACGAACTGTAGTGATAGTGCCGAACTATGAATTTGAACCGGGTGTGCCAACAAACTTGATCAAAGACCGAGTGGTGAACATGCCAAACATTTTTTTAAAATTGATGTAAAATTTTTTTAATATTTCGGCAGGGTAGGCATCGGCAAAGTTCTCATTATTCCTCTTCTTTTTTGGTGTTGCATTAGTAAATTACCTATAACGAGACTTTGTTGATGCTACCCCTGCTGAACTGTGATATTAGAATAAATAAAATCCTCTTTGTTGTTTTCTCCCTATGTAGGGCTAATCTAAGCTGGAGGCCAGCTTTTGGACGGGAGGGAAATATGTCACGCAGGAAACAGCCAAATCCGGGAAAGTCGCAAATGTTTGTATAAATTAAATATATTCGACCCTAGTCCATATTAAATAAAAAACAATTAAATAATTTCAATGCCAATTAGTAGAATTGTTTAATAATAAAACACAAATATATATAAACATAACATTGACCGGCATAAAGATTTGCTAAATAAACAAGTATATAAATCGAACAATCAAAACAAACGGGGCTCTTGGTTATTTTTATTTCATTGAGTTCCGACGTTTCAGTATCGACAGTCAGTCTTAGTTTTGGGCCCTCATCTTAGGATGTGGGGCCCAGGCCCTTCAGGCAGTATTAGTGATCTCCACCCTGGAGATCACAAGTTAAGTTAAGTGAAAGTGACACCTTTTCCTCCCCACTATGTATATTGGTAAGATTGTTTAAATTTTTATGTGTTCTATCTATTTTTGTATTGTTGATTATTTGTATCTGTTGTTCGTTCGTTATCCCTAAATGAGTTTTGTAATAAAACCATGTAAATTCTTAAAGTTGCCCCTTATTAACACACATTTCTCCAAATAACCCCCGTCACGTAGGGCGCAGGGCCCATGGCTAAGGCTCTAGCCCTTTTTAAGCGTGACAGTATCGCTTATTGTAGTTGTACAGATATTTTAAAATGAAATGAAAGTTGTTCAGAATTCGATCACCAACACAGTGATATGAATTTTTTTTCTCTATAAGCAATATTACCGGTTTTAGAAGTGTGCCGATCGAATGCAATATACTCTTCGTTTTGTATTTGCGTTAACTACTCTGTGAAATATGTTTTTCATTTCTTCTACACGCCTTTAGTGATTTTGATCAACGAATCTTATCTTCTGGCAATATTATAAATATTTTATCTGGCACCTTCACTGTAGTATTTTTACACAACGGTACAATACAATATTTAAAATCAGAAGTTTTTGTCTCCAATTTAATTATACACTTCAAATTGATGGCGATGCTGGTATTTTTACGGTTGAATGAACTATGAAATCAAGCGTTCGAGTGCTGGGATCTCCGGCGTCACTTGTAAATTGTAGGGTGTGATGTCACGACTACTCCCGCGCTTTGGAACCTCTTCGAAACGGATCGCTCGCACGCGAAACTTTAATCATTTATAATAAATTTATTATTGGAAATTAAGGCGTCATATTTTGCATATCTTATTTTTTAGTATGGTATAACATTTTTATGCAGTAAAAAAAAAAGTGCAAGTTCCCTATTAATAATGTGTCTCTTGAGCAGATGATTTAAAAATTTATGTCACCAGCTCCTAAACTATTATAAGGGGATATTAAATGAAAAAGTACGCCAAAAGTCAAGAACTGCACTTACCTTAAACACTTAACTTGTCAGGCTCTGTGATAGCCCTCTGATGGGTAGTCAGTAAATAATTTTATTCTTTCCTTTTATTTTTGGGTACTTACCGTAAAAATTCAGTTAGTCAGTTCACAATACTTTCATTTTTTGTTTAGAAGTTACAAAATATACATTTTGTAGAGCCAAGAATTACTGTACTCTTAAGTTCAGAATCAGGATGAATTAAAAACACACCATTAACAAAAAACATATACTTTATATATAAATTATGAAAATACAATGACTTCTTATAAGATAATTTTACAATAAATACTTCAATGAGAAGAAGAATCATTAAAGAAGCCGCCATTTGCATATTTCAAGGTTAAAGTTAAAAATTGACTTTCATGAGAGCAAGAGGTATATGCAAATAGATGCTACTTTTTAAATATGGTGGATAAATGACTATAGTACAAGAGCCGATAACAGTGGATACTACTCTTATCTAAACTTTCTCATTTTGTTACCAGTCAACATAACATATAGACAAGACAGTGTAACTAATTTTTTAGGTCGCGGTGTTTGTACGTTATTTCTTAACGAACTAAAAGCTTAGAAGTCATATTTTGCATGTGACTTAACTTTCTGTCGATTAAAAATTGTGGATTTTCATCATAAAAACATATTGTTGAATTCGCCAGAACAACATACCATGGGAAGCTACATAAGCAAACGTAAAATTTTGCATATTTTTTAACCGGCTGTAAATGTTGTCATATTGTAAGTTAGAATTTTCATGGGCGAAAAATTAAATGCCTGAAAGCCCAGTTAGCACCATTTTTTATTATTATTGATTTTAACCCCTAAAAACTCAACAAAAAAAACCCACAAAATAGAAAATAATTTTCTAAGGTGAAAATGGCATATTAAGGGCTATAACTTGGCACACTTAATGTTCAAGACGTATGTAATAAGATTTACACAACACCAAAAAGATACATCATCAGTTCCCCTCCTTTCTTTAGGCCCCCAAGAGTCCAATTTTAAGGCAGAAAATTGCCAGTTTTTTAAATTTGTTTATTTAACATGGACGAGATTAACAATTCTAAATTTTAAAACTGAATTCATGATAGCGAACCAAAAAACCCCCAAGTAAGAGTTTTCGCCTCATTTAAACAAATACTTTCTGAAAGAAGGGATTAACAATCTTAAATTTTAACATCAGTTTTATAATCAGAGATACCGTGTACGAATTTTCATTGCATTTTAGCAAAAACTTTCGGAGATAATTGATTTGCTCATTAAGCGTAACCAAAAAAATTTCACAATTCCTGAAAAGTATCCCACCCTTTGGGGGACTGAAAAAAGGGAGGGGGGAGGCAAATTATACAAATCTTATTAAAACGTCCTTAAACAATAAGTATGCCAAGTTATAGCCCTTAAATATGCCATTTTCACTTTAGATAATAATTTTTCATTTAGTGTCTAAGATATCAGGTTTTTAGGGGTTAAAATTAATAATTATAAAAAAACTAAATGACACCATTTACAGCTGGTTACAAGACGTGCAAAATTTTACTTTTGCTTCCGTAGCGTAGCATCCCATGTTACAGGTATGCCGTTCTGGCAAATTTACCAATACGAACTTTTACAAAAAGTTACGAGACACGCAAAATGTTACTTTTATACCTAAGTTCGTTAAAAAATAATGTACAGGCGCCATGACCTATTAAAAATGTGTTATGATATCCAGGGGCCACTCTAGACGGTAGGCACAGTGGGCTGCCGTCCAGGATACCAGAATTGTGGGGCGGTATTTTTGGCGTTGTGGTACAAATATTTTAAGAATCGGTGGGAGACAAAATACCACGTCCCGAATCCCCGCCCCACCCTCAAAAATTTTCAAGAGAGAATTATTTGTATTAAGAAAGTGACTATTTACGATATCTACTGAAAAATTTCGACTTATTCTACCGAACTCGCCGTAAAGGCTGTGGCAACACTTTTTGCCCAGGGCGCCAGAATTGCAAGGGCGCCATTATCGGCGAATATTTTAAAAATAGCAGGGAGGGGGGGCGACAAAATGCCATTTCACCCAGGGCGGCAAAGAGCTAGAGCGACCCCCGATGCTATCTAGTCAACTATGCCATATCGACCGGTAACAACACCAGAAAAGCTAGGCTCCAAGTAGTTTTCACTGTCATCAACTCTTGGACTACTATAAATGATTTAAAAATACATTAAGATCAATATACAAAAAAAACTTACTAAATCTTAGTGACTATTATGAAAACACATTCTTATATAAAAAAAACTACAAGACGTGTGTAAGGCGTGTTAATTCTTATATCTTAGGCTAGTGATTTTGTACTTATTTTATTAATTTTAAAGCAAATCACAGACTCACATTAACTCTCTATATTAGACGTTTGTTTTTTTTAACAGCATAAGAAACCAATAAAAAATAAATTAAAAAATCAATCACACGACTAATAGAGACTCACCATAATAGAAGAAAATTATATAATAAATTAAAATATAGTTCTTTGGATTTAAGGGCAAGTAAAACGTTATTTTGTAAAAAGTAGCTCTAAACGTAAACACCCTTAATTGTTAGTATAAAATATACATGTATATATTTAAAAACAATGTTAGTAGGTTATTTTTGGTTTGAGTATAAAGAAAGTTTATAGTTTCACAAATTGCTTGAAAATCTTATATTTTCCTATAAGATAAGCGATTTTTAAACTACTTTTGAATCCGGCATTTTATGCCAAATATCTTAGAGATAACTACTAAATTTCAACCCTTATTACTTCTCCATACTCACAAACTTAACGCTAAAAATGCACTATCCCATTTAATCCTATAAACAAATACCTTTGGAGAAAGCAAACATTTTAAAGACAGAATTTTCTTCCTAATAACTATAATGGGGTTTTTGGTTTCTTACACACGTTATTTACTTAAGTGCTTCTACAAATATTAGTTACATGCAATAACCTTCGTCATTTAATAAAACTTATTACCAGTTAAGTACAATTTAATAATTATTGCTACTTCCAAAAAACCGTATAAAAAATTCACAACAGTAAGATCTAAAAAGTTGAAATACTCAAAAAATATAAAAAATCCTAATACTGCCTGCTTAAAATTATTACAACAGATGATATTACAAAGTAAATGAAATTATATACAAATCTACAAATAAATTATTACATTAGGAACGCGCACTATGTTGATGAATGAAACGATGACCAATATATACAAAAAGGCCAAAAAAAATGTAGACTTGAATGGATAGTATCAAACTGTTAGTTTCTCCCTGAAGGCAGTGGCAGCTTTTGATATTGTTAAGCTAGGTGCAGAAAACTGCGTGTAAAACAGAATTAAGTTTATCAAAATTTGTTGCAAAATATACACAATTACTTAATGAGGTAAATAACATCGTATGACATTGTCATTATACATTAAATTAGAAACTACTACACAACAACTGCCATAAACCTACATGTCACTCAATAAACAATCTCTTCTTTAAATGTACAATGCACTGCATCGAGACAAAATACAAGAATCATGTATCAAAATTCACACATAACCTCAAATTTTCGATAAATTAATGAAAATCTACCGATTATATTCACTTTAGAGACTGTTACAGGATATAATACTTAAAAATTCCAATAAAAGCAAGCAATACACTGAGTGTATCAAAATTGTTAGTTACTAAAAATAGGTTAAGTTTATAACCAAGAAAATATTATTTTAGTTATTAACAATATTGATATATTATGGTATGCATTGCTTTTATTGAAGTTTAATAAAAACTACTGTCAATTTTGAACAAAAAGATAAATAACTAATTAATCTGTAAACTGTAAGAAAGGTATACGATTTTTAAGTTATAAGGATTTGAAAACTACGATTTTACTATTGAAAAGTTAAAACCTCCAGACTGTTTAATATGGAGGATGATAAGCAACTGCAATACTAGCATTTCCACACCTTGATTCATTCACTTCATAGAAACCGTAACATGCACCTTCTCTGAGATACTAGAAGTATGACTTTCCCACAAGCTGGAAACTTGTAGATGATGGATCGAGACTTTGCTACATTGTTTTGGATATCGCACAAGAAGGTTATGGACCTTGCTAGAATTTTACAGATGCATTATGTGGTGTATATAAGGCGATGTATACACGCGGAAGGCAGTTTTTAAACGAGTTGGAGCTGATATAAATCCAAAGTGATACAAAGTGAACAGTTGAGTGAAAATATCAAGTAATAAACATTGTTAAAGGTTATTTTAGTTAGTAAATGTGTGCTGTAAATAATAAACATATTGTGAGGTTAAGTTTTCAGTTTATAATTTTCGAACGCACGGATTAAGGTAGGTTTCCTAAAGGGTGGAAATTCATGACAATACATTCACCGCTTTCAAATTCGTTTTTGCGACCTTTTGACTATACTAATGCAACTTTCAATAAAGTTCAAAATTTACAAAAATACGAAAGTTTGAGGTTAAGTACAACATTTAATACGCACTCAATGTTCTGACTATTGTAATCTTGCAGAGACTGCTTAAAAATTAAATAGTCATACACAAAATTTCACTGTCAAAGTGTAAAAAAAAGAAAGGCATCAGTTTTTAACTTAAACCTAACAAAACCAAGAATAAATCAACAATAATCTAAATTCCACTGCTTATTTCAGAAACTCAGTTTGCTGTAGACTGCCGACTGACGCACTTATATGTATAACTAAAAATCTCTTTAGTAAAGCATGAACAGGAGATCAGATTCTTGGACCAGTTCACGTAAACACTTCAAGTAGGCTCTTGATGTAACTTACCATGTACTCTAAACCTATACAAACACGTATAATTAGGATTCCCGTGATTTGAAACAATCCTTATCTCGATGATGCCGAATATATGCCCCTCGTTTTGAACCGGGAAAAACTGCAAAGCTTCACCGTCATAGTCATAAACATATTCACCTAACTTTACAGGTTCTCTGTCGTTTTCATCAACAAGTCCATAAACTTCAAAATCTTTTGGGGCAGAATCAATTTTTCCGTTGGGCACTAAAAGTTTACTTATATGTTCCATGGAGAACGCCTCGATCTTTACATGATTGGACAGCCGGATAACTACAAAACCTGGGAAGTTTTGAAAAGCCCAGCATTCCCCCGGGTTTATGCTAGGAGTTATGATGGTTCTAGGCGAGTTCACTGGATACCACAACGGAATACCTAACACTGACACTACTGCCTTGCCATAATGGTAATTCTCCGTACACCTAGTTGTTAAGATTTGTCCGCCCATCGTTTCCATCGCATAATCTACTAACCCAGTTCTGTCAGCATCATAGATGGCTAGAGTGTTTCTTACGATTTCCTTTATACGTTCGTCTGTAATAGAACCGAAACTAACATCACTCTTACGTTCGGAAGTATGAATGTGCGTTTTAACGTTCTGTATCTTTTCGTTCATTTCCAAAGTAATTTTGCCGGTTATCTCGTCCATAATATTCCGACTATTGTCCTCGATGAGACTATCGAACTTGGAGTTTAAGTTACGAGTTAAGTTAACCAGGTGCAATTCTAGATCCTGCTTAGCCAGGAATATGGTGTGCAAGTAATCCGTGAGGCCTTTTTGGTTTTTGAGGAACTCTGCATCATTTAAGAGATTTCCTAGGATCCGAGTCACATAGCTCTCTATGTTAATTATTGGTTTTCTACAGCAACGATTTATCTGGTAAGTTAAATGAGCTGAACTCTGTGCATTTTCTGCTCTCAATTCGGCTAAAATTCTGCTCAGATCTTCGTTTCGGGCCTTTTGTATATCGAGCATATCTTGTTTCATATAATTCACCTCATCTCTTAAAGTGTTTATGATTTCTTGTTGGCTGTTCAACAGCTCTATATTAGCATCTGCACTTTCTTTACTACTTATCTGAACGTCATTGTAATTATTGATGATGGTTTGAAAACTTGGGCTGTGTATTATTTTTTGAACTATCTCCTCGGTATTAAAGTGCTCGTTGATGTCTATAGAGTTTTTTAGTGAAGCTGATATTGCTTCTAATTGTTCAGACGACAATCCTGCCGCTATTTCGCCAGCTTTTGGTGGATCTATGTAAATCTGTTGAGTTATTAGTTTTTCTTCTACAGCTGGTTGTAGATTCAACTGACTCGCCTCACTTAAATCCTGTGCGTCTGATGTAATTAGTGAAATGTCTTCATTTGTTACAGTGATAGGTGCAGCGGCAAGAGTTGAGTTGAAATAGGCCCCATACAGGACAGTTCCCAGGCTCGACAGAATCCACCACCCTGAAATTTACTATAATGTTATACACTTAAAGACAAATTGCTAATATAATATAAGAACTGTTACGGTGGCAAAAAGAACACAATTAGATTAGTGCTTTGTTATTAAGAAATAAATTAGGAGCAAGAAGCAAAAATAACAGTAAAACAAGTAGTAAGCATCGAGTAACTTCACAAAGATATCTTTAAGTGTATAATAACCCTTGCCGCTTCGCAACCACCTTTAACTGCAATATGATTTGAGGGAAAAAGCAAAAGATGATATTTTGTGCAGATTTTATTGTTTTATTAAATGTTATAACAGATTTACTTCATAAATAAAAAAATTACAATCACCGGTTAAAAACAAAAAACATTGTATATTAATATATAAATGCAATAAATAAATAAAAATCTATATCTAATATTATATTTGGTTAGTACATCTTTTAAAACCACACTTACTTATATAAATGTTACAAAAATTACCTCTTTAAAATAAGTATATAGGGGGTGTTTAACTTTTTATGAAAAAAGAAACTGTTAGAATTCTATTGTGTCATGAAACTTATATAGGAGGAATATAGAATTTGAGATCAATACGATACTTTAAAATATTCCTATATAGTTTAAATTGTTTTTTAAATACTTATATGGATTTTTTTAGCATATTAGTTTAATTAAAGTTACATCTAATAGTCTTCTAATTTGTACTGTTACAATAAAATTACCTTTTTAGTCAACATTTTTACTTATTAGTCAAAATAAAATAGCTTTATTTTTTAACAATCACTTTCAAATATTAAAGAGTGACTGAAAAAATACTTTATGCGCCCTTGATCCAGGACCTGACACACATTGGGAAAAGTAGTTTATGATGTCATGTTGATGTCAGATATTTATTTAAATAATTGACGGTGGTTCTCACCCCATCTGGAAGGATTGGCAAAAAATAAACTATCTAACCGATGGACAGAGAACTAAACTGTAAGAAAAAATGGAGGTATACATGAAAATTGACATTTTTCAAGTTATAATGACTTGAAAATTGCTACTTTAGCATAGGGCGCATGCAACATAACCTCAAATATTACATTTTTGCAAGTTTATACTCTTTTTTAACGTTTTTATTCACATTTCTAGATTGGTACCTGTATAACATTAATGAATCCTCGGATTGGATACACATAATTTTTTTAAATCATTGATTTTTTTAAATATCCTTACTGATATTTACAGGTTGGAAATCCAACCAATAATTAGCGGTCTATTTTTAATGTTCAATGATTTAAAAAAATTATATGCATCCTATACGAGAGAGTTCATCGATGTTACACAGGTACCTATCTAGAAATGTGAATAAAAACATTAAAAATGAGAAAATGTAATATTTGAGGTTATGTTAAAAGAGCTATAGCACAAAAAATAATATTATGAAGTGACGAATACTTTTATTTCTTTTTATTTATATACGATGAATAGTTCTGAAAATATGGCAGTCAATATAACGTTTAAATCTCAAATGTCTCGAATATAATCAGTCTAACGTTATAAATACACACAATTTTTGATTCTCTTTAAAATGCTTTTTTTTCCTATTCCTACGTCTTTAAAAATAAGTTATGTATGAAGCAACGAGTGTTTTGTAATTTTTTTAAAGAAAAGTTTAGGATTTTACTGCTGCTATTCCCCGTAGAATGAAAATTAAGGAAGTCCATATTGGTTTTTGTTAATATATAATATTACTAACAAGCTCTAATTTTTTAGTATTTTTAAAGTGCTCATTTTAGAAAATATTATATTTTAAATAGGAAGTGTTCCGACTTTACTGGAAAAATTCTTTTTTCTGCAAATAACAGAAAAACTGTTGCATTAAGCGAAAAAAAGACAAAATATAAAAATTATGCTTATGAGGCAATGTATTCGTAATTTGTATTCCATCATTTTTTGGCTTAATACAACAGTTCTTCCGTTGTGCGCAGCAAAAATAATTTTACGTCAAATTGCGAAATTATTCTATAAAAGTGTAATATTTTCTAAAATGAGTGCTTCAGAAATACTACGGTTCGAAGGTAAAAACATAAAAGGCCTTCACTATAATACAAATCCTCTTAGATAGTAAAAGACTAATAGCCTCAACGTGAACATTTTCTAACTCTAATTTGACATCATAAACTACCTTCCTCAACAGGTTTCAGGTCTCAGATCGAGGGTGCAGAAAAATATGATATCTGCAGTCACTATGTGCGAAAAAAAATCATTATTCGCATATTACCTTGACAACTCTAAAAAATGTTGGTTCTCATAATATCAAACCAAGAAAAAAAACAGCTTACTACTTTATACTTTCCCCTTTATACTACTATTGACAAAAATATTTGAACATTTCCTCTTTATCATTACTAATACTAGTGCGAACAATAAAAAGGCAAAGATTAAAAGCACAGAAAAATTGTGAAAAGCCTGCGTTACGATGATTATGACTTGGTGAGGTTTAGATATTTGTAGGCGGCACTAATGTATGAGTTAAAGTAAGTAGAGGCGATACGTCCGCAATAAGGGTGGCAGGAAGGGGCAAGGGACACGCCACTAGCCAACAACACGTGCAAACCTGAAAGACACGTATATGTATAAATATATTATGGCATTTTTTTGCAAATAAGTATTATTTTTGTGATCAGCAGACAAGAGTTGCTAATTTCATTGTCATAAATGGTGATGAAAAGGAACGTTCGTGAATATTTGAGAGGGTGCGTTTCATAATTTACATTTCAATAGGTATCTAAAACTTGTTGCTAAGAAAATATTTAAAATTTTTATTTTTAACAGTTAATTACTCCAAAATTAATAGTAAATGAATTGCAAAATTTTAAAGCCAGATGCAGTTCCAATGAATTTTTGTAAGAGAAAGGTGTTTTGATGAAAAAAAATTAGTTTATTCTATATTTTGCCAATAATTTTCAAAATAGATACCACAAGGTGTACCAACAGTTGAAGTAATAAGCACTTATAGTACTGGAGGTAGAGTGCAATTACCTGACATATTTGTACAGTGCGATCGAGAAAGAATGAAAGTCAAGTGACACAGAAAAGTCAATTAAAATTATCAAAATTGATTTCTATTCTATGTACATTATTAAAACTAATTTCCTATGTTACTATACTATAGTCTGTTTTTAAACCAGGACGAGTAAATATGGAAGTTCCATTCACACCATAAAAGTAACCAGAAAATACTTTAAAACCTTTATGGCGTTTTGGGCAACCAACAGCACACGACTGCAGTGTGTTTTTGTGTGTATTTTATTACATTAATATAATGCATTGACCTATAGGTATTTTATACAGTATCCATATCATTTATGCAATATAAAGGCACGAAGTAATTAGTCAGTTTTACCTTCAGATTTATACAAAAGGGATTAAAAACTGAGTTATAATGTACAAACGATAAAATAGAATTATAACCAAATAATTTATGACATGAAATTAATATTTTTACAATATGTCAAAATTTATGAGTATTGCCTTGTGTAAAACTGGCGAGGGCATATCCAATCACAGATGTATGATTTAGCGCGTTAAATTTAAAACGCTCCTCCTGGTTTAAAAACCTGGGGAGTACTGAAATGCAAATGGCCGCCACTTTGTGATTAGCTGATCGAACGCATTGTTTTAACTGAATATTTTGGGGATTTTGTGAGGTTTTAGAAGTTAATTTGATTATTTATCATCCACAATTATCCTTAACCAATTCATGTGGCGAATTTTGTTTAAGATGGAGATGAGTCTATATTTTACGAAATTGTCTTATGATGTACAGGTTAGGTGTATAGAAAAAAGTTGGTGCTATCAGTTTGAATCTCTATACATTAAATAAAGACTTTGGCGCAGATGCCGATGTGTTTCCCAATATTACATATACATATCTCTCAACCCGCTGCACAACCCCCCCAACCGTCTTTTATACCAACAGACTAATATAATGCCTATAGAAGACCGTCTAACCCATCTATCTAAAAGATTTTCCCAAATACCACAAAATCTAGAGAGAATCGAGAAATACTGCATTAGAAGAGACCCAGGAATAAGAACGGTACATAAGCACCCGGAACAAACCCTATTAGAAAATCTACAAAGATTAGCCAATAACAATTAATCAACACCGAAACATATTATTATTGTTATAATTATTGTTGATATTAGTATAACTATAACAGCTATCACATAAAATATTATTTATTGTATCATAAAATTGTAAAATATTATATGTGTGTATATGTAATTGTAACAATAGGCTGAAGGACCTAGGTCAATAGCCTATTGAATCAGTTTGTGGTTCAATAAAGTTCATTTATTATTATTATTATTACATATACATATATTGTAATTACATGATTTTTGAAAGGAGTGCATAATTAAAAGAATAAGTCTAAGGTAATCAAAAGTCGAAGCTTGTCGTGTTCCAACCTCAACTTTTCCTAGTTGAAAAATCGAGGTAATTTCATAAAAACTGGCGTCATTTCATATTGCCACACTTCCATAATTAATAACACAGCCAAAACTTGACATTTTGTATGATACAATGTCTACAAAACAGGGGGGCCTAAAACTGCTTTTGAAATTTCCTGACTTTTCTATGACTTCCCTGACCGTTAAACTTCAGTTTTCCCTGACTAAATTTTATAACTCAAAAGCCAATTCCAACTATTTTTTACATTTTATTAACAGAAATTGTGACTGAACATAAAAATTAGCAAATGTTGACCTTTTTGCTTAATTTTTTTTTAACTTCGATTGACTTGCGTAAAACTCGAAAATTTTTTACTGCAACCAAGAATACAAATGTATTAAAATAAAGGCGTTTTTTCCTGACTATTTATTAAAATTCCCTGACTTTACGTTCAAATTAGTACAAATTCCCCGATTTCCCTGACCAACATGAAATTCCCTGACGTCCAGGTTTCCCCTGTTTTCCAGAAAAGTGCACCCTGCAAAAGTACTAATATAACGAAAAGTTCGATTAGTCTCCATTTAACATGGGAATTTGGGTTTGATGTTCCCAAACTGACCAACGTCCAAATTTTGACATTGCACGCATAGAACATATACATGTGTCGTTCGACTAGTGGGTGGATCACAGTCGGACCAATCAAATACGTTCGTATCAGCGATCTGACTATTGGTCGATGTTATCTCATTTTAAGACGTGACTGTGGACGAACCTAAACGGTCAGGTTCATTCGAATGAAAGGCCAGACACATCAGTGTACACAACCATATATAAATATTAGACCCAAATTGTGTTTACTGAGGTTATTTATGAGTACATTTCGTGAAGAATTGTTGTCGCAGCTGTTTCTTTTGTTTTAGATGCCAATGCCTCTGAAACTTCATAAATTATACACAATATTTTATTATTCATATTATATTTTTTCTAAGCTCTAGTTCAATTCTCCTAAAAAGTCACTTTAGGCTGGCAATACATACACCACGTGTTTGATAGTCGCCGAAAACATCACAAAATAGTGTTCGACTTAGTCCACTGTGGGCGGGCCCACGATACTCCCAGTCGAATATAGCCTTAAATCACTAATTACTGTCATGCAAATATTGAAAGTATCACAAAATAGTGGGAGTGGCACACAAAAAATCTGTAAGGAGCGGCACATTCAGTCTTTCTCGATCTCTCTGTATCAGCTAAAGATATTATCAATTCTGTTGCCTAGAGCATGGTAGACGACAAAAGTGATGAGATTTTTCTTATCAGTGGAAACTTAATTAATCAATTAAATTAATTAGTAAAGAGAATCAGCTTGATCCTTAATAGTCATGCATGGTCCAAATTGGAGATTTAAATGAAAAGGTTTTGCACCCATATTCAGGCACGGTTTCTGAATATTTTCCAATAAATTTTGAAATAATCGCCATGGTACTTTTTAATTTCTTTAAGGTTAACAATGAGAAAAATCTAAAATACAATTTTCTTTTTTGTTCGAAAACGATGTGGAAAAACATGTATTAAAACTCAATGAACAGTAACCAAATAAAAATGAGACCTGACGATATGCCACACACTTATAATTATGAAAAAATTCAATAATGACACATATAGAACATTGCAGACTATTTTTTAAAAGGCAGCACCAAATCATTCTTGAGGAAATTAATGAACCAAGTACGTCCAAAATGAGTCGAGGCGACAATGAATTTTTACAATGTGAAATGATTCAACAACAGGACCTGGCAATCTAGATGATTGTATCAAAATGATGTAACATATCAAAAAAGTGCAAGTAAACATTAGGCCCAAGATGCTATCAAAGAAAACAGAGTGTAATTGAGGCAACATTTTAAGGAAACTAAATCTCCTTCAGGAAGATTTATTAAAATTCGCTTCGCACATTTCTTAATCACCACAAAAACATTAAAAGATGTTATACCTATAATTTCAAGCCTAGAAAACTAAAAAAGACTCGATGATCTCAACTAAATATATAACACCTTTGCTAAGGTGCGGAAACATTTCTGTTTTCTATTAAGTGACGTCAAGATGTTTAAAAGAGCCACGAGGGTCCATACCAAATAGTCTGCTTTAATACTTGAACCATGACAGAGTTTGGTCAAATTTATTCAACTATGGTATTATTTGAGTATAAACAGAGGTATATGTTTAATGTTCAAGAGTTTCGGCATTTGTGGAAACTATTTCAGAGCCAGTATCACATCGAAGGTTCCAGCCTCCTCCAAAATCATATTGTGAATCACTCAATCACCATTTTAAGCAGAATGATAAGCAAAGAAGTTGAATGATAAACAAATCATTCCGTGTATTCAAGACTAAACAATAAGCATAAATTTAAATTTTTTTAAACATATAAGTCAAAAAGTTATCGACGTATTTAGATAACGTTTCCATAAAGGAATAATTGCGAGTTATTTTCAAACTACTTCCTTTTGTTTATAAATGCAAATTAATTACATAGATAAGCTAATCTTATGGGTCAATATCAGCTAAATAATAATGAATTGAAAAATGTGACGTTTTAAAAATGATGTAAACAATCTCAGCTAGGATGTGGACGTGGACATGCCCTAGCCTTTAATAATGTATACAACAAGCATAAATTCACCAACATATCTCATCAATATACTTGCTTCAATTGTAACAAACAGAACTGTTGTGTCAGAATAAATAATTGCTTATTGGATAAAAACCAAATCAATGCAGGAATACCTCAGGGATCTATTTTGGACCCCTTACTCTTTAATGTATTCGTTCATGACATACCTGTACCACCGACATCCACAATTGCCATGTATGCAGATGACACCTCAATAATAACTCAAGATATTCATACTGCTGCGAACAAACTGCAAAATTCACTTAATGTTTTACACGACTGGTTTATGAAATGGCAACTGAAGTTAAATGCAACAAAATGTGAAGAAAAAATATTTACCATGAAAAGATCACAAAACTCCAATAATATCATCAACAAAGAGGAAATAAATTAAATATCTAGGAGTCTACTTAGATAACCGACTACATGGAGTTACCATATCAATAAAAAACTTAATGATGGGTATGCCCGGTTATCAACGCTATATCCCAGTTTATTAACAGAAAATCGAAACTCAGAGTTAAGTGGGCAACATTAACATATAAATCAATTCTAACACCATTAGTAACTTACAGCTGTGTGATATGGAGCAAAACTAATATTCAAAAGGTGCAAACATTCCAAAATAAAGTGTTATAAGAATGGTCAGGCCAGGTGAGGAATCAGGTAGGTATTAAGCCTGACCTAGATAGACTCGCTGAAGTTAAGCAACGGCCGGAGCGGTTACCGCATCAATGGGTGAACTGACCATCGAGATACATGGGGCGCCCCAAGCCGGTGCTGACCTGAATGCGAGGAAACCACTTACAGACTCGCACCGGCCGGTCATAGAACTAGGTTACACTCTAGGTCTATAAGGAATGACCGGCACAGTACAGATAAGACTGGGAAGTGGCACAATAGCCTACATGGCTGCAGTGCCCTCGGAGTCGGCATGACAGCCGGCCCTTACAAAAATAAAGGCCATAAATGCTCATTGGTTTAAAAGAAACAGTTAAATCCATCGGGAACTTAATGTGCCACACATTTAAGACTTCATAAAATCATGTGCAAATACCTTCTTCAACACTTTAAACAACTGTACCAGTGTCACAAATTTAACTCTAAGTGAAAAGACTACCATAAGATATCTTACTTTCCAGTAGTGAATCCGAATGATATTAATATCTACGTTCTACTATTGTTAGGTTATACCAAATATTTGTTTTCTTTCCTTTTAATTGTTAGGTACTGTCTTACTACACACTACCATGTATAACATCAATCTGATGATTTGGTATTTCAAATAAAAAAAAATAAAAAAAAAGCTGTACTAAAAAGTTCTTTAAAACAAAAATGGTAATTAATTTAGACATCATTGAGAAAGACATAATATCTGACTACAAAATGTTTTTCAACGCGAAAATGTGAAAAATTAGTCTTATAAACTTTCTAAACATCAGAGACTTTTTAACTGTTAGACATAATTTATTTTTTAAACACTGAACTACTAAAATATAAGTTAATAAGCTATATAATGAATCAAAAACTCACCTCCAAACAGTAACAATGGTATCAGGCACAACGCCAGCAATTTCGTTGACTTGTTTCCTCCGCCAGTCTTCCACAACAACCAAGTATCCAGTAGCATAACCCTACTCGTGAACTTATGCAGCCTTGCAAACCAAGACGTTTGTACCTCATATGCGTAATAGAAAATCGTCAGGATGGATGTAAAAATACTGACAACAGATCTCTTGAATCTTGTCCACCTGCTAATGGTGTAACTCTTTTTCTCGTATAACTCATAGTCACTGTCGTAGTTGTTGTTAAACAACTGCCGCGGTCGAGCACCGTAAAGATCAGTGTTCGAGTATCTGCTTTTGTAATCTGACTGTGACTTTGAGCTGGCATATGATTCTGTGTTGGTTAAAAAGGATTCTGTGTTGGTTTCTTTGTGCGCAAGGTCTGTGTAAGCGATTGACTCTTCTGACCCGTGAACAGAATGTATCGTTTTACGGGACATGTTGGGCATGGCAATCACACCCGGTGCTAATTCCACACGGTCCTTAGAGTGGTGCGAATACGTCCAATCTGTTTTAGGATATACACTGAAATAAAAAGCAATTTAGAATTAGATTGGATCTCTTTTAAAATTGTTGTATTTTTAATAATAATAACAGTTTATTGTCCAAAATGTAAATACATTTGCACAAATGGATTAGATACAGATACAATGATATTAAACCGATTCTTTTGAGATTTCGTGCGACATGTGTTTTCACTAATAAAAATAACTTCTGTGGATTCTACAAAATAATACAATTAGCCAGTATATCACCTATAACTTTTACGTCAAAGGAACTGTTAGAGGGTTGGACTGGACCAGCTGGACCTATGTCAATCTACTTTCTTTGTATTGTTATGTGTTACCTAGTTTATACTAGGCCTAGATAAACTAGACATTAATCGAATAGAAAAAGTTTAAAAGTCGTGTTGGCGGTTCATATATGTCATATATTATATGGTATCAGAAAGTTTCAACCAGTGTCAGATAAACTAAAAGATGTAAACTAGTTAAGCATGCGGGACAGACGAAAACTACACTCTACATTTTTGTTTCATAACGTTATTTTAAATCAATGTCCCCTTATTTGTATAATAAAATAAAATACAGAATGGATGTCCATACCTTAAATTTAAGATTTAAAGGACTCATTACCTACACCTCAAAAATCTGCAATGTTTAAAAGATGTTTTATATATTGTCGGTAATTGTTTATTTGTGGCATATTCAGATTTTCTTACTTTTTATTGGGTATTTTGCCACTGAAAAATATTTAAAAATTTTAATGAAAAAACCTCTGCGCCAAACGGATCTGACAGAGGTTGGTTCTTGAGTACTTGACTGTTTCAAAAAGTCTCACACCTAAAAATATATAAACTAGAACAATGTTATAAACTAAAAACTGAAAATCAAAGCTATAGGTAGTTAACGTTTCGGAAGAGAATCTACTTCCGTTCTCAAAACTTTTTTGGCCGTCAACCATGACAGTTCTTTGTTTATGTATTTCCATAGTCACGTGAGACATTAAATTATATTTATCTTATTTTTACTTACTTCGTCTCTAAGGATGGGCAACCAACTAGTACAAAAATTTATTGAATAATTAGAAACGTATCTATCCTCGTTTAATAAAATAATCGTGGATTCTTTAAGTTTTCTTTTAGTTCCGTTGCTCTCTTTTTCCAAAATCTTCGCCGAGTCCCATTTAATTCTACGATTATTATCCCACTCGTGTTCACAAATTTTGGATTTTTCAAATTCTCCCCTTCTAGCGTAATTTCTATGTTCACCAAGCCTTACGTTGAAAGGTCTAGATGATTCACCTACGTAATGTTTTCCACACTCACACGGAACACTATAAATACAATTTTTTGAATTTTGAACAATATTTGGAGGTTTGGTTCTTGATAAAACTGATCTTAGCGTGGAGCCCGTTTGAAAAACCGTTCGTACGGAAAACCTATTCCCAATTTTTCGTAATTTATCCAATAAACCATGTATATATGGAATTACTGCCATTGTCCTAAATACCTCAGGTTGTGATAGTATATTCTCTCTACTACCAATGTTCAATAACTGACTATCAACAAAACTCTCAGGATATTGATTATTTAATAAGACAGTTTTTATAAAAACATTACGTAGGTGAATCATCTAGACCTTTCAACGTAAGGCTTGGTGAACATAGAAATTACGCTAGAAGGGCGCTACTATCACAACCTGAGGTATTTAGGTCAATGGCAGTAATTCCATATATACATGGTTTATCGGATAAATTACGAAAAATTGGGAATAGGTTTTCCGTACGAACGGTTTTTCAAACGGGCTCCACGCTAAGATCGGTTTTATCAAGAACCAAACCTCCAAATATTGTTCAAAATTCAAAAAATTGTATTTATAGTGTTTCGTGTGAGTGCGGAAAACATTACGTAGGTGAATCATCTAGACCTTTCAACGTAAGGTTTGGTGAACATAGAAATTACGCTAGAAGGGGAGAATTTGAAAAATCCAAAATTTGTGAACACGGGTGGGATAATAATCATAGAATTAAATGGGACTCGGCGAAGATTTTGGAAAAAGAGAGCAACGGAACTAAAAGAAAACTTAAAGAATCCGCGATTATTTTATTAAACGAGGATAGATGCGTTTCTAATTATGCAACAGATTTTTGTACTAGTTGGTTGCCAATCCTTAGAGACGAAGTAAGTAAAAATAAGATAAATATAATTTAATGTCATAAAATGCCAGAGATAAAAAGAAATATTAACGATCTCAACAAGAACATTCACATTTTGATACAACAGTTTAAAACACACAAATGGCTACAGGTATGTGAAAAAATTAATCAGGCACATGGCAGGAATTTTTATCAAGAAGTGAACAAACTCACTAAATATAAAGCGAAACAAGGCATATCGACAATAGTGGAAAACAACAAGGAATATATCTCTGACGCGCAGAAAGTTGACATTTTTTCGGAGCAGTTCAAGGAAAACTTTTCTGAAGACAATCTTCCATATTTTGACCAAGAAAATTTCAACCATGTCAATGAGTGGTACGACGATTATTTTAAAAATACAGCTCTTGAAGAAAATATTTCGGTCGAAGAAGAATATTTTCAAATTTTAGAAAAACAAAGAAACTCAGCTCCCGGTTACGACAACATCCCTTGGTTGGTAATAAAAAAACTTGATTATAACATACATTTATATATACTGAAAATTTATAACCACTGTATCGCTCATCAATACTTCCCTAAAATATGGAAAAAAGGCATGGTAATAGTCATTCCGAAACCAAACACAGATCACTCAAGAGCAAACAACTATAGGCCAATTATTTTGCTTCCTGTATTAGGCAAACTTCTTGAGAAACTTCTTAAAAATAAAATTCAGGCTTTAATGACAGACCAAATTCCGAGACATCAGTTTGGTTTTAAACAAAAATGCTCCACGTTACACCCACTCACCATTTTAACATCAAATACGCAGTCAGCTAAACTAAATAATTATAAAACAGCTGCTTTATTCCTGGACTTCAAAAAGGCGTTTGATAGTGTATGGCATAAAGGATTATTATGGAAACTGAAAAGACTCGACTTACCAGACAAAATTATTTACATGGTGAAAAGTTTCCTTGAGAACAGAAACTTAACAGTGAAAATAAACGATACCATGTCTCAAGAATTTACAGCTGAACAAGGAGTCCCGCAAGGTTCCTCACTATCTCCTCTTTTATATAACATTTATTGTTCCGACATATTTAATAATCAACCTGAACAACTATCATACATTTTACAATATGCAGACGATACAGCCTTGATCTCACATGAACGTTCCATTGCAAAGGCAAGGGACAAACTTCAAATATTACTGAATAATACTCTCGCATGGACAAGCAAATGGAGACTGCAAATCAATCCGCTGAAATCACAATTCATTTTATTCAATCACGCAATAACCAATAATTCTCCCTCTATCGAAATAAGTGATCACCAAATTCATCCAGTAACCAATGTCAAGTATTTGGGGGTTTATTTAGACAATAAATTAAACTTCAACATGCATTCTAAAATGGTAAAAAAAAAATGCATATCCAGAGCGAAACATTTCAGAGTATTAACATTCAAAAATAAGGGGATAAAAACCACAGCAGCTGCCAAAATATACAAAACAATTTGTAGACCTATTTTAGAATATGGACATACATTATACATGAACAGCAGAAATCCAGCTAAAAAAAATTTAAGGACAGCTGAAACTACTGCACTAAGGAAAATTACAAAGATTCGACACCCACACAATCCTTTACACAACCCTCCTAATTCACTTTTGTATGAATTGGTGCAAATACTGCCTATCGAGGAGAGAATACAACTTCTCAACGAAAAATTTGCACAGAGAAACTACAATATCGAAGTAATGCAACCTCTAATAATCGCTCGCAACAACAATACACCCAGATTCGCATATCCGGAAAGACCAATTTTTGACCAGATGATGTTGACGTCGCAGGAGTACTGAAGCACTACGTCTCACATTGGATTTTTTTTTTTTTTTTTTTTACAATTTATCTATGTAATCAACCTTTTGTTTCCCACCATATTTTTTATACAAAATGTTAAATTTAATATTATTATCTCCTTGGCTGAAGGACTTAGGTCGATGGCCTTTTGATTGTATTATATTACAATGTATATTAATGCAATCAATAAATAACTTTTATTATTATTATTATTATTAATTTAATGTCTCACGTGACTATGGAAATACATAAACAAAGAACTGTCATGGTTGACGGCCAAAAAAAGTTTTGAGAACGGAAGTAGATTCTCTTCCGAAACGTTAACTACCTATAGCTTTGATTTTCAGTTTTTAGTTTATAACATTGTTCTAGTTTATATATTTTTAGGTGTGAGACTTTTTGAAACAGTCAAGTACTCAAGAACCAACCTCTGTCTGATCCGTTTGGCGCAGAGGTTTTCTCATCAAAATTTTTAAATATTTTTCAGTGGCAAAATACCCAATAAAAAGTAAGAAAATGTTTTATATATGTTTATTTCCTCCAGAATTTTTTTTAATCTTTAAAACTAAACTCATTTAGAAATCAATTTAAAAAAATTCTTTTTAATGTGTGGATTTAGGTCTAGGCATCGGTCCATAAAAGAGAAAGCTGACGTAATTCCCATCGAAATGGTGACCAATAAAAGCATTTTTGATAAAAATTGGCTGACATACAGTCGTTCAAAGTTACCTACTTTTTTATGATTTTACCACTTACCTTTATATCATTTTTAATTTTTACAATTATACAAAAATTATTTTCAGTTTATCAATAATAATTATAAGGCTCTTTATTTAAAATTTTGATATTCATATGACCTTAAGATATAAAAAAAACTATAATGTTGTACTAAGTTACAGCTGTATTAAAGATACTTTTTTGAAAATTACATATCTATTATATTTATTCAGTAATGTTTTCGAATTGAATATTAACATCTTCATAGACATCGTTTTGAACATCATCCTCCGTAACTTCTGGATCATCAGCGTTTTCACAATTCAAGCCCATACATTCTTTACAGAACACGGAGCAGTAAATTCTTAATTTCCTGCAGCCACAATTTCCTTGGCAACCTTTTATGCACCCACAAGCTATTTGCTCCAGAAAAGTCTGCAGTGCAAGAGGTTAGTTGTGCTAGCTAATTGGCATTAATCCGTGTTTAGACTTCTTTCAACCCCATTGAAAAGAATTTAAAATATTTCCTTTCCACTATTGAATTTGGTGGTACGTCCCTAAGCCGTACTGTTTAGTGGCATCAGAAGTTAGTGGCAAATGTGCTAGAGAAAATTTTATGCATTTTGATAATCTTCGAAAAACTTGTAAACGACGGCTACTTAAACTGTTGGTCTTAATGCCATACAGAGAAATTATGAAGTGTTCAGATGCGAAACTGATATCTTCAGGACTTATTAGAGAGATATGGGAGCGTCAAATAATGCATGCGATATTACGGTACGACGTTATATGACAGCTGCGCACGCGTCGTTGAGGCGTACGTACGTATGTGTTAGGAATAACGTTGTACTGAGGATTACCAAGTTCGTCCGAGTGGATACGAAATTCGCAAATCAACATTTTGTTGCGTTTGTTTGGGTATCATGTATCATGTGTTTAAGTTAGGTCGTTATGTAAATGTCACTTTTTCGCTGTGTGTATTTCTTCTGCAGTTTGATATATGTGTAATTGTTGAAAGTAAATACGAAAAATGTTGAATAAAGAAAATATCCAAAAGAGGCAAAGGTTTCAGCCCGATGACGTGACTTGGCCCTTTTCATACACCTGTTGGAAAAGTATTTTTCAAATACCTACCTAAATACATATTTTCATATTGGTGTCACAAAAGCCCACTCGTACTTTCTAAAATACCTATTCAAAAAATGATGACGTGGTATAATTTATTCTCGATTATAAACATAAACTCTAAACAAATATTTTTGTGTTATGAAAGTGATAACCTCAACTTTGCCACTTGACTTTTGCTAGCGTTAAAGGACCCTGCGGCCCATAACTCTGTAAAAATCTAGATTGTGCCAACCCGTGTTCTGTTTCATAGCGTAACGGTAATAGAGAACGTCATGCGCTATTGAAAATTACCATTACTCTCTATTATTTAAAAATACTTCCAAATGTTTCTCCAAAGATAAAGTATTTTTATCGATAAATTTCATGAAATCTATCATTCTTTTTCATATTTATAATTTGAAAGAAATACCTTTATCATTATCATTGATAAACCGAGATAATTTTTGTATAGAATAAAAATAATATTTGCATGTAAAAATTAAAAATAATATGGTATAGGTAAAAAGTGGTAGAATCGTAAAAAAATAGGTAACTTTGAACAACTGTATCTCAGCAAATTTTTATCAAAAATACTTTTATCAGTCACCATTTTGACGGGAATTACGTCAGCTTTTTTTTCTTGTGAACCGATGGGATGGCTATATCTAAATCCACTCAGAAGAAAGCTATACATAGAATTAAAAAAAAAAATGAAATGCTTCTGTTTTTTTTAAGTCTTTTTGATTTATTTTGTTGGAAAAAAATATTTTGACTTTATAAAGAGGCATTTCGATAGGAAATATTATTCTCTACAAAACATCATTTATGTGTATGTACTAGAAATGTATAGTTTCTGAGTTATAGTTAAAAAACTTAACAATGGGCTAATTCACTCCATTCTCAAAAATCCAAGCCTAAATTTAATAGCACTTTTGGATTTATCATTGTTTGGGTACAATATGAAATAATAAAACACCTTTAACGAATTAGTTCCTTATGCAACTACATAGTCAATAGCCTATGAATCAATGTCTGAAAATGACACGTTAATGTGACGAAACTGCAGTAATGTGTATGGTCCAATAAATTATATAGAAAAATGCCCTTTCATATATCGTCATGATTAACTATCACAAAGTAAGGTCTTCCACAATCCATTTTTCTACTCTGTTTTCGTTCTCAAAGCATTTTTTGAAAAATCAAACATTTAACGTTTACAATAAATCTGTCAAATCAACAGTTCTGTATAAGTACTAAGTATCTATAGATTTTGAATGTAACACAAACATATTTTTAGTGCTGTGTATTTAACATACACAGCAGAAAAAATGTTCCAAAAAAATCTTTAAGAAAGGAAACATCAGCAAAATGCTTGATTTTTATATTTTTATTCTTATTCATATTATTTGTCAAACAGTCTCTCTAAGTATTCCTTAAACGAAGAAGTCGCAGGCATAGAGATTATTTTCCAGTAATATATTGTAAAAACTTACATTTTTGAAGATCCCTCAAAACTTATTCTTAGAAGAAATATACGGCAGGAAATCACAAAAAGAAACAGAAAACTTAAGATACTGCGCCACAACTATAATATTTAGACAAATTATTTTAAAATAATTGAATTCCTCAACAAAGCGCACAATTTTTTTAGTGATAATACTAAATAATCAGTTGCTTTTTCATTTTTATGGAACATGTTAGTTTTGTTTAAAAAGTATATATCTATAGATAAAGAATAATAATTTTGTAGAACATATGCAGACTATGAAAGTTTAATAAATATAAAAGCATTTTAAAGCTGCGCTTTGAATACAAATCTTGTTTTTTAATAACAACAAATATTTTATTTGACCTAGAATTAGATATTATGTAGTGTATTAGAAAAATCTTTCAATTACTTCACATTAGTACCTACCAATTATTGCCACTGAGTATTGGCAAAAGTCATTTACATATTAACACAATTTTACCATAATAATATACGTAGACTTTTCCAGTTGCTAACAATGTATTTTAAGAAAGTACTTAATTCACAGATTTTAAATAAATACTACAAACTTTGTTACTAGGTTGTTACTTGGTAAACACTGCCACTAGTTCTTTACAGCAAATTAAAGAATATGCATATTTTTTAACAAAAAATCTTAAGTTTTTGCCATGTACCTTTTTTAGGAAAAAAAGATATGGCAATTATTTTACTAATTATCTACTTAAGAAAATACTTAAGGTAACTTACATATAAACAAAATATTTGTTAATTATTTATCATTTAAAAAATACATTAGCTAATATTAATGTTTGAAATATGTATGGAATGTAAAAAGGTGATATTAAAAAGAAGTAATATTTTTCTAAATAAAGTACTTAAGTAGAAAGTTTTTGAAAGTATGCAGTTAATTTGAAGAAATCTTCGGTTAAATTTCTGAATAATATATGAGTGATTATGATAGTCATTATTCACAAAGATGATGCTTGAGCCCATGAGCCATAGGTGAGTGGCGTAAACCATCTGAGTGAATAATGGTCACAATCACAAATTTAGAAAAATACTATGCTTTTTCTACACCTATTAAACAAATAAATTATATTGAAAGATAACATAATACTCGTAAGAAGTGCATACTCTGGAAAATGTAAACAAATAATATGGCGATACACTTGGTTGTCAGTGTCACTTGAGTTGATTGTCAGCCGCAGCAAGAGTTGATCGTGGTCGATTTTAAATATCATTGAATCAGCGAAACACTGATTTTTGAATTTGAGATTGGCTGGATGCAGTGAATTATGAATCAATAATTCACTACAGTGAATTATAGGTACGATTTTTCACAAAAAAAAAAAAAAAAAACTAATTATTGCCATATAATTAAATAGGTGTAAAAGAAATTATAACATTATTTCAATCATATTCTTAAAAGTGTATTAAATCTGAAGAGAGGTGCCAGTTCTTAAGGCAGAATTTATTGATAAATTTTGTATTGTAGAAGTCCACGAAATTTGCTGTCAAAACTTTAATTTTTAGCAAAATATTTATTAAAACCTATTAATAGACCCCTACCTCGATTCAGTTTCTCAATTAAAATGTTTATAACTTATACAATAAAACAAGTAAGATAAAGAAAGGAACAAAAACACAAAATCGAGAAACAAGTTCATTCTTGATTTTTTTTATCATAGTAGCAAAGATCTTTAATGTATATTTAAATACTTAACACGATGTTCTCATGATTTTAATGACAGCAATACGCTGAAACTACTTTATCAGTCTTTTGTTCGATCAAAATTAGAATACTCGTCAATTATTTGGTCTCCTCATTACAACCTACATATACAAAATATAGAGAGAATTCAGAGACGTTTCTTAAAGATTTTAAGTTACAAGGAGGACGGTGTCTATCCTGCTATTGGTTTTCCCCAGACTGCACTTTTAAACAGATTTTCGCTTTCGAGTTTGGAGACTCGCCGAACTATTTCACAACAAATATTTCTTTTTAAAGTAATACATAATATAACAGATTGTAGTGCTATCTTAAGTTTACTAAATTTTCGAACACCTAGACCAGGTTCCAGACAAAATACTTTATTTTATCTGCCGACCCCCAGAACTAACGTACAGAAATTTTCACCATTGTACAAAATGTGTGAGAACCATAATAGTCTTCAAGGCCAGTTTGATATATTCCACTGCAATGTAGCTGAGATAAAGAGATTAACTGTATAAATTAAAACACGTTACCATATTTCTATTTACTTCTTTTAATATTTTTTTAATATATTTTATATGTACTTATCATCTCCTGCCCTGTAATTGGCATGCTCTGTTGGGCAGTGTATTGTTAAATAAATAAACAAATAAATAAATATGATCTCAATTGGGACAGCATAAAAACGAAAACTGCTTTGTACAGATCATACAATACAAATAGTTCATACATATTTTTTATTTTATATATTATGGCATGCAAAACAACAAGGTTGGCGTTGACAAACCAAATTTGCTAAGCATCTAATCCCACCTATATTTCTATGTGACAGGCGGATCAAGTCCACGTGGACTGTAGACGAGGAGTGGTAAATATAAATCTGTAAAATTCTGCGCTCTCTCATTCAATGTGAAGTGATATATTGACAATACCCTGTAAGATCCTCTAGTTCCGTGCTGTTCCAATTGAGTTCGTAAATACTATACCTGTTGAGCAGTGTATGGTAAATAAATAAATAAATAAATAACGAGTAGAGTATTAAAAGAAGCGACACTATGACAACCGCCTTTGATTTGGTGACCTTGAACAGCTGGCCCTTTACATGGGTTTATGAATAAACTAGAGTTGGCTTCAGGTGACATGTCACTACGTAGAATTATAGCGTATGGTGTATCCCAAAAAGAACTGTTCAGATGAAAATGAGAAAATGGTCACGACATTTGATCGAAAAGAAATATATACAGGGTAAGTCACTAGTGTATGGACAGTCAATATCTCCTCAACTGTTTGAAGTTAGAAAAATGTCCAATATAGAAATTGTAGGAGATCTAGGGGGGCATATTTTAAAATTATTATGAAATCTATGTTTGACATAATGGTGGCAAGCATATATTTGGATTTTTCGATGGAACACTCAGTAGTAATTTATATAGTTATATTTGATTCCTAGTTCTCTATCCTGGCATATATCATTTTTGAATTTTCACTGCATGGTTGCCACGTTATTTCATTTTTTTTAATTAAAAAAATGCATTAACCACAGTAAAGAATAAAATCTCCAAAAAATACAGTTTCATAAATTTCACTGTTTTTTTTTTCACATTAAGTGTTAGCACACCTGTGTATCTATAATAAATATATACCTTTTTCACTAGACGTTGTTTCATTCGGATTTACTCATTGTGTGTTTCTGGTTACCTCAATGATATTTATTGAAACGACTATGCGTTCTGTATGTAATTAGGTTTGTATTATGTTGTGTTAATGAATGTTGTGCAATATTTTCTTTGACCACGCCTAAGAGAGGAATATAGAATAGAATAACCAATGTTAAATTTTACTTCTATAATAAAATTTAAAAAAATTAAGGTTTTTATACGGAAAATTTTCAAACAAATTTACTAAATTATAGAGAAGGTTTAATTTGATCTTCGACAATGCATTTTTCAATCATGGGAGACCATCGGAATAAGCAAAGCTTTAGATTGGGCTTTGTATAACAGTGATAATTTCACAAACTTCTTAATTATGTCTGATTCTATCTCAATTTTGACCGCTATTTCTAATCCACCAAAGCATGTATACTCGAACTCAATTATAGTAGAAATTATGGAGAAGCAGGCCAAGTTAAAATATCTTAATAAAAATGTTATATTCATATGGGTTAAAGGACACTCTGATATAAGAGGCAATATCGCAGTAGACCAACTAGCAAAGACTGCAAGTATTGATGGGGATTCAATCAATAGTGTACCTCATTCTGATATAGTTCCAGTGATAAAAGAAGACATGAAAATACTATGGGAAGAAGAGTGGACCAAAGTATGTAATAGCAACAATTATACTTATTGTAAAATCAACAATAAGCTACCTAGTTCCCCTTTGGCCTGTAGAAGTCATACAAATAGAAATGTTTACATTAAATATGTGAGATGTATGTTTGGACATGGAGCTGTCAACTCTCACCTGCATAAAATGAAGTTATCAGAGTCACCCTTTTGTGATTGTAATATACCTCGATGATATAAACCACTGGATGTTTCAGTGCCACCACAACACCCGTGCAACTAGTTTATTAATGAAAAAACTAATAGATAATAATATTCCATTGCCACAATGCAACACATCTCTTTGCTACCTCATCGCTAGGAATGATCATTTAAGAACAATATTCTACGAATTTTTAAAACTTACTAAACGTAAAATTTAATTAGTCTACTTTATTTAGTTTAGCTGTAGCTTCCTCATGTACCAAATCCTTTGTGGGTTAACCTGTCTACCGTTGCCTATCTTGTTGTAAAAGAAAAAAGTCGCCATGAACGGCACCTTGGCGTGAAGTGTGTGTCCCAGTTTATTCTCCCTTGTTGTCTCAAGTACTGTCTGGTATTTTAATTTCGTGTTAGGTTAGGTACAATAATAAACGAATCGTGGCTGAATGGGCTGAGCCCAAAGTCAAAGAATAAAAAAAAAAAAAATCATGGGAGACATTGCTGAAATAGTAAAACAAAAGAATTGCAGATTCCTTGTAAGTCCAAAATTGATATATGCTTGGATAGAGAACTAAGAGTTAAATATAAAATAAAAATATGTTGGGTATTCGATTAAAGAAACCCAAATATTAGCTTGTCGTGCCCCTATGTAAAACATTTTGTAGATTTAAAATTAATTTTAAAATGTTACCTTTCAGCACCTTCAATTGTTATATGAAGCATATTTTCTAATTTCAAACGGTTGAGGCGATGCCTGCGTCACTAGTGCGACTCACCCAGTATTTTGTTAGAGTCAGAATGGCATGGTTTATTTTTTGGTGGAATTTTGAATTTCTTCCTTGTTAATTCAAATTTGAATCGTAGTTCTTGAACTACTCGGTCCAGTTATGTAAAAAAGTGTTTTGCAAATCAAATTACCGCATTTAAGGTTAAAAAACAAATTATTTCAATTAAAAAAATTAAGGTTTGTCAGAGAATAAATCAACAAGCAACTGGTTTTGGTATTTTTACTCGTATCTCAGAAAACAATTCTATAGTATGTCATTTTTTGACGGCAGGACAACTACATCGAAAATTTTACATCAAGTAAAAGAGGATTAAATATTCTATCTTATTCTGTAAATTGTTATGGCACAAAAGATATCATGTTCAAGTGACAAGCTCTTTTAATGAAATTAATTTTTAAATGATTAAATATTAAATATTTATACATTTTTTTATATTCTAATCAACATTTCCTTTACTAATCCGACCCATTCAAATGTTTATCATAAAATAAGATGGATTATATGTCTGTTAAACATTCAACTCAATGTGATGATTTGAACCATTCTTTAATATTTCTCATTTTTATTAATAAGTAGCTAATATGATAAATATAGATTTTAAATAATCAAACTGAACACCTATCAAAATAGCATCAAACCTGCTTTGTGCAACAGTCTCCTAGTATGAATGGAGATTTTAAGAGAAAGAGTACTAATTTCGGATTCAGCATTCAAATTTGTCTTTATCAATCTTCACTTTTTACTGCTTGTGGTAATTTTCTTGTAACACTATTTAATTTTTTTTATGCAAGTGTTTACAATGAGATACCTACATGAGAATTCGTACTAAGAATGAGCCACAATAAATTACAAAGTAGCAGTGGAAAGTATGATTATAAGCCAACTCAAATATCAACCAAACCTAACCTAGCATTAAGGCTGATTTGGCTACAAAATACCTAAATATTTTCTCAACAACATGTCATAACAAATATAGTAAACAGTTTACATTGGCTTTTGAGGAGTTTACATATTTTGGGTAGGCTTCAAAATGATCGAATGGCATCTGCCTTCAACCATTATTTTTATTTTTGTTATCATGCTCATATTTTCCCTTTATTTTTTATTTAATAATATAATATATCGATAGGACCGAATAAGATTTTTTATGTTTAGGGATGTTCCGATACTACTGATATGATACCAGCATTAATAATATCTTCTGATACTAAGTAAATTTAATATCGATACCAGCCTTTCAATGTTTTACTCTTATCAGTATGAGTGTATCAATATTGCATCGGATTAAAATGCAATAATTTGAATGAGTACTGATTAATATTTTGAGGTGTCGATACTTGAAAGTATCGACACTTTGCTTTCGAATTTATTGATACTCAAGTATCGATGATACTTTCACATTATTGCACATTCCTATTTATGTTCCTAAAGGTAAATGCGATGTCTACCAAAATTATAAATAATGGGCTTGTTCCGCATTTTTTTTTTATTTCATAAATCGAAAGTGCAAGTATAAATTAATGGATCTGCAAAAAATCAGAATCTTATTCGCACGCTTAGTATCTTAAAAAGTATTATACTATACTATACTATACTATACTATATTTATTTATCACTATAGATATACATAGTATATATATGAACGTCAACATCACTAAAATTATACAGAATAAAATAAAATAATTTACAGTTAGCTTTACAATAAAATAACAATACACAATGAATAAAATATAAATTTCCATCTCGCGAAAATGGGGCGTGGCCAGGCGCTACGTCACTATACGCATAGACTCGGCGATCTCAATAGACTCGATGCTCCTTATTGGTTATAATTATAAGTGTTTTCGAAGTATTGTTTGTTTTGCTTACTACTTGACAGTAGGGGAGTATAATTTGGTGAAATGTCAAAAAATTATAATTTTCTCTCGCTCCTGCCAGAACGAATTTTCGACTTCGACCCTGCAATTTACGATTAGAATTCATCGCCGACCTTCTCCTTTCCGTAGACACATAGAACGAACTTCCACTAGACGTATTTATTTAGTTACCAGCGTTTAAAAATTCCATGTTTTTCGACTTTTCAGGTTAAATTTGAAAGGTCCCAGAAAGCTATTTTTTTTACGTCACTTGCGTATAGTGACGTCACAAATGAGCGCTCGGTTTTTGCAACTATTACTAAATTCAACTCCTTATATCTCGAGAACGGAAAAAGTTAATAATACGAAATTTTAAGTGTATAATGAGAATATCGAGTACTATATGAAAAAGTATAAAAACCGTATAAAAAGAATATCATGGAACAAGCCCATTGAGCAGTACACAGCGAAGTTGAAAGATGTCAGCACCATCTGAACGAGGACGCGTAGGTTAATTAAAAATGAGCTGTAAATCAGCCCTTTAAAGTATCCAAGTAGTTATTTCAATTGATTGTCAACTTTCAGTGCTGGAATCAAAACTACTGTCGACCATATATTAATAATAACAATAATCATTTATTGATGCTATATACCGTTAGTAAATAATACACATGAAAATGCTGAGTACAATCCACTTCCCAAATCGGATAAACATAAACAGTAAGGTATTAAATAATATCATAAAAATTCTTTTATATCGTAGATAATAAAAATTTATTTACAAAAATCAATAAATTTTATGTTTCCTTATCTAGGCCTGAGAAAGCAGGCTCTATTAAAACAAGTAGTACTACAGAGCAAATATTGAATATACGACAAGTTATCGAGAAAGCCAGAGAACATATACCTGAATACCTTTGTTCTATTTACTATTATAAGACTTTTGACAATGTGGGACAGCTAATTTTCAAGTGTAATGGACAGATGGAACAGTTTGAACGAAATCTAAGGAGCATACGACTCATTGCAAATATGAAAGAATTAATAAATTTATTGATCCCAACGTGCTTTTGATAACAATTATAGAATAGATAACACCTTAAGGTTAATTAGGAATGCAACAAATAATAGACGTGCTTGTCACGCGTACTGAAGAATGGAAATTAATATAATTTGAAAAGTAAGATTATTTTATTGTTTAAATAAAACATGTTCCACTTAGGAACAACGAATTTACGGTTCATCAGAACTCAATATATTCATCTGGACTACTTTGTAACTACGGCTAAGCTGTAAAACAGGCTGAGGAAAAAGGTTGTAAAAGTCAGTTGGGTTTCAAATTTTGTGGGAAAAAGTCGCTGAAGGTGCTGCGTGGCCCAACTCCCCTTCTAGGGGGTGGTTCCTCCTCAGAGCGACAAAAAATGTAAGTACAACTTTGATACTTGTTTCTTTATCAATTAATTTTACCTTGTTTTCTATCACATTGTTTTATTTTACAAAATATTTATTCAATAACTCTGGGCGACAAAGTAATATGGGCGATATCTGTGGACATTGTGCATTTTGTACAATAAACAATTCAAAAACCCAAGAAGGGTTCTTTCTAGCGTGACAATATCTTGCAATAAATAAAAATGATTACAACTCAACGTAACCAAATTATTCTGTCAAATACAAACATAATTTACTCATCCTATACTACTTTATCAATCAGTCACAGATTACTTAAAGTTATAGTAGCTACTCCATGATTTATTATAATTTACCACCGCACTAAACAAATAAGAATCAATCAAATAATTGAAAAATACATTATTACGAATGCAATATAAATATACATCAAGTTATGAATGCTTCCTCTAAAAATAGATAACGTTAAAATTATATCTGACGAAGATAAAAAATGACAATCTAAACTTACTAACTTTGTTTGCAAAATGATATAGGATTATCCTGTTAATGAGGCCTTGACAGATAAATTCATATAGGTAATTCACACAAAGGACCACACACTAATCGTATGGAAAAGTGGTCCCCATCAAATTGTCTGAAATTTTGGTATGTTGTAGTTCACGTGATACTGATTAAATGTCTCAATGGGCACAAACCTCTGCTAAGGCTAGTTTCGTCACTACAGTCACCCGAAAATCGAATTATTGTGCTATGAGATTTTAATAAAAATGGTTCTGATGTTTGAGTTTTACTTAAACATTCTTTAAAATGTAATATTAAGATAACGGCGAAAGAAAACAATAACAAATTAATAATTGAATAATAACTATATAATTAATAATAACAAAGCCACCAGACGAAAAAGTCACACCAAAAACCTATTCAGAATTATGGACCTCTATAAAAATAATAAAAATATTAATATCAACACTAATATAAATATATAATAGTAATATTATATAATAATAAAATAATAGTACTATTATATTTTTAAGGAAGATTCGGAACAGGTATGGATGTGGCTTTTTCTTCTGCCACAAGATCTTAGCTTATTCACAATTATTTGTTATCACCTTGAAATAGAGATAAATCTATATAATTTAATTAAATTTAATCAATGATTCTCATTAGGTACTCCCATTTTGTGTAACTTTATATTTAGCAATAAAATATGAATGACAGGACATGGAAATACAATTATTGCTGAATGATTAAATGTATGTAGATATGTTCCTCTTTATCTACGTATTATTTACAAATTGATATTACCTTGGTTTCGATATTACTATACAGAGTGTTAGGGGTATGATCACCTTAATTTTTAATAGTGATTGTATGAAATAAGTAAAGAACTCTTATACAATACAATTATATTATTTTTCAAAATTCTATGCAGGGTGCTAACTATTTGCAAAAATGTTAAAACCACAAAGAGTGAAATGACTTAATTTGTGCATATATACAGAAGTTATATTTAAAAGAAATGTTACAGATTAAACATTATAGTGAATTATAAAATCTTCACTAGAATATTATTTTTCTGTTCTTTTCCAACAGTTTTCCATTAGTTGTTTTTTTAAAACTATCTAAACTATTATTAAATATTCTTATATAAATTATATTTTTCTCTGACACCACTATATCGAATATCCTCCCCCAAGCCACAACATTTAACAAATAAAAATTTTGTGTTTCTTAGCATTTCTAGAAAAATTTTTTGCTACATCAAATATATTGACATAACAGTAAATACATATTTTAGCAAAATGGATGAAAACTGTTAAAAACCTTAATAGGGTGTGCATACTTTTTTTTAGGTCGAAAAATATAAAAAGGCAGAAGGACCTCGGTCATTTTTGGTTCAATAAATTAGGGCGCTTGCATTGTGTGTTCAACATAACTTCAAATATTACATTTTGTAAGTTTATACTCATTTTTAATACTTTTATTTGCATTTCTAGATTGGTACCTGTGTAATATTAATGAACTCTCTCGAATAGGATGCAAATAATTTTTTTTAATCATTGATTTTGAAAATATACTGATATTTACAGGTTGTAAATCCACCTATAATTACTGTATTTTTAATACCAATTATTTTGTTTAATTACATGCATCCTATCCGAGAGAGTTCATTAATGTTACACACGTACTAATCTAGAAATGCGAATAAAAACAGCAAAAATGTAATATTTGAGGTTATGTAAAATCATATAAAGCACACGCCCTATAGCTGAAACAATTTTTCGGCGAAAAAAATGTATTTAAATAATTTTAAAAGAAATAATGATTCAAATTAAATATTCGCCACCAAAAAAGACAAACCTATAACCTATATCATAAATGACATCACTCTGTATGTAAATGTAGCAGTATTGTGTACTATAGTGGTAGGTAATATATACAACCTTTTTTTTATGTGTTTATTTGTCACATAGATGATGACTCGACGAATTCAATTTCGGAGGACACATTTTTATATTTACGATTTCGTTGTTTTCAACATTGGCACAAAACTTATTCCCGTTGCCACCCATTGCCGTTGCGAGCAACGCGTTGGTAACTATACACACTGATATACGTGACGACGTCACCAGGATCAATACCCAATAAGGTTATGTACTTAAAATCATTCAGATATTTGAATTTTAGGTCAATTTGTTTATTAAATATTTACTTTAATCTAATGATATAATTAATATGTATGCGCTTAAGCATTTTTATAAGCATTTTATAATTGATTACAAATTTTAATCCATTATATTTTTTTAAATACCATTTCTAAATATTTTTACAGATACGGAAACTTCACTCTGTAATTTTTTACCCAGGGGCGGCCTTAGCCATTGCGAGGCTCCGGGCGGGTAACTCTTTGCAAGGCCCTTGTCTTTGTGGAATTAGAATTAGAAACAATCATATTAAGCCATTTTGACTTCTTTTTGTCTATATTATCCCTTATTAAAATTAAGATACTTATACTACTAACACCCTGTATAATATCTTACTATAACATAACTATAAAAACTACAGCTGTAACACTATAGTACATTCTAATACTTCATAGCTACTCTTTTAGTTCTCTAGTGAAATGGAGATAAAATTTTGCAATAGAATTTTTTAGGTGTTATATATCTTTATACATCAACCTAGGAAAATAATAAGTAATAAAAATAATAAAATCGTCAATACTTACTCCCAATATCTCCCCGACTTCTTGTACAGATCTAGGGCAGAAACCTCACTTGTTCCATTAGCGGCTGCTCTGGCATCCTCTATAAGTTGATTTTTCTCATTCTGGCTGACAGTCCTCGTCGAGCTAACCTCATTTTCCCCATCCTCAGAAGAATAATCAGAAGTTTTGTAGAGCTTTCGGAGGTTTCTTTCTGAGCGTGTTGATCTCCTCACCGGTTTAACATGTGATGTAAATTCATCTGTTGAACTTGTGGCGTTGTCATTTGTTCTGAAAAGATTAGATAAAATAAGCATCGTATTTTTATTGTTGTGCTGTAAAGGCTACAACATGTAAACAAAATGATACCATGTGTTTATTGATCAAACAATTTTGGCCAAGTAAATATTAGGATAGGGTGGTTCAAGTTCCATAAACATAATAAGCATATAAAAACAAAAGTTGATAATGTTAAGAGGTGGGGGAGGGGAGATAAAGCTAATCTACCTAAATAATCTAGCTATGTAGCCAAGTATTAATAATGAGAAAGCATATTTTGGACATTTTATTTAGATGGTTTGTACAAATTATACCAATATCAATGATCAGGACGAAATGTTCAACTTTTCTCCATTTCTGTTATTTATTTCATTAAATATCAACATTATTTTTTTCAATAACATTACTTTGTTATTCAAAACTTTGTTATGAATACAGAATAGACCAAGGGAGGATATAAAATTTTCTGGTTTTAACTTTATGTACTAGCAAATTAAAGCATACACTTCCAGAAAATTCAATCGTAGTCATGAAGTCGATGAAGCCAAAAAATCTTCGGACTCAAGTAATTATATTGTTTAAACAATTATAAAACATGTATGTAAATTATTTTCTTTCGATGATATTTAAAAAGTATTCATGATATTGGTGTTTCCCATTAGTGTGCGTTCAAAGTAATTGAATTTAAAATGAACTGCACTATTTATTTAACATAGCTAATTTACATAATCTCTTGCAGTGTGTTAATATCCAACAATTCAATTTGTATATTTGTATAATCTAGAAATTACGAAACTGTAGAAAAATTATAGTGATATATATCGAAGAAATTTTGAATGTAATTTTCAATATGATCAACCTCCACCGTTATCTTTATCTAAAGAATGATTAATATCTGAAAAATATTTGGTTGATTGTCTTGTCTTCCAAAATTCTTTTTCTAAACCTCTTCCTATTTAACCAATATCTGTTTCATAGCCTGTACCTACCTCATGGCAGCTACGTACTTTTTATTAGTAATATTTACGTTAATATTCTATCAGGCCAATCAAACTAAGCAGGAGATTGTTTTTAGAAGTAATTCCCACTAGAAAAAAAAAAAAAACACTGGGATCATATTCAGTACATGTAAAATATAAATTTTCAGTCCAATGCATCCAACACAAAATTGCAGAAACAAAATCGCGGACGGTTTACGCAATGTGAAAAAGTCGGTTTTATCTGCGAATGTAACTTTTTCATTGAAAAAAGTTTAAGACAATACCTAGTTGTAGGCATTTAAAATACCTACAAAATGGCATCCACTGAATGAAAATCCGATTGTTAGATTGTTTGGAAATTAAAAGGAAAACATCGAAAAATTACATTTTTAATTTTGCTGCAACTTTTGCAATAATTAATTTATGGTATCAACAATCTTAGGAAATATGTGTAATGTGCGTAAAAAGTGGCCATAACCCTAATTCCGACGGATGAATAGTTGATTGATTGATTGATTTGCCAGCGTAAGGTGGGCATTGCTGCCAATTCCGGGCAATACATGGAGATTCGTTCCAACACGCAGCTTGGTCGTTCGTCGAACACGCCCAACCGACGGCCAAACCGCGTGCCGGAACCAAATCTCTAATGTTTTATATACCTCCAAACCGCTTGCATACGCCGGGCAGTAGCGAGAGCCGCATGACGCATGGAGTGGGAATATAGGATGGGAAGTGTAGGTGTTTGTGAGATGCTTCTTTTAAGTTTCCATCTGTCATCATCGGTTGGGGTGTGCAGGTGTTTGCGAGATACTTCTTTTCAGTTTCCATGCTCTTCTAAGTTTCCATCTATCGTCATCTCCTTATTTTTCTTCTTCTAAGTTTTCTGTTTCTTCTGTTTCTGAATCTGACAGCTTTCATTTTTGCTTAATTTTTTTTTTGCTTCGTTTTTATTTATTAATCATTCCACCGGTAAATATCCATTTACAGTGGAGTTGCTGGGAAGGGCCCTATCTCGCGGTAACAATATTTTTTTTGCGCGTTGTGAGAAAAAGAGGTCCAAAGGGATAGTTTGATCACCCTGCATGTCGTTTCTTTGAGACAAACGGTTTCAATTTCCGCCTTCCAAATTAATAATAAAACATTATGTTTTGAATCAATTAATCGAGCTGACAAAAATTAAGATGTAAAGATCAGATAGAAAGATAGAATAGAATCATATCAATTAAATCAGACAAAATAAAATAAATCAATTTATAGCTCATCTGTCTTTCTGCAGAGTCTTGTGATTGCTGCTTTATTTTATTTCCTTTCCTTTTCTTCCTTGGGTTGAGTTGATTTTGTCCATTTAAAAACTTTCCACTGTATACAATTACTTTAGGTCACAACACAGCTATATTGCTTTGTATACATATATGCCTCATTTTGACACTAACTGTGCTATTATTTATTGCCCATGAACCACTTAAAAAGTATTTTGTTGGGTCGTCTAGGGTGTACGTAGAGACACTGCACTTCACTTGAGCTTGTTTGCTTTATTTGATTTAATATTATTAGAAAACCTTGCAATTATTAATTCCATATGATCTTTGTTTTTCTATTGAGGCGTTTCATTTCACACAGAGTTTCTTAATTTACCGGTGGCTGAAATTTTCTCGAGTTTAACAGGGTTTTTACCGCTTTTCTTACCGCCTTTAAGAGAGCATCTTAAAAACACGTCTATTCACGACGGCACTTAACTCACCCCCCGAATTCCAACGGATGAATAGTTTCCTAAAAATTCAATTGTTTATTAAATAAGTGATTTTAATAACATTTGAATTCCCCGAAATGAGGTGGTCCGATTTCAATTTTGGAAAAAGTTTTCTATTCTTCAAGAATTGTACTATCACTGAGCTCAAAGCCGAAGTCAAATATTTCAATTAAGTTGCTTAAAAATGCCATTGAATATGATGCATATTTCTTCTGTATAAACAAATGTCCTCAATAACTTTTCCATTGTTCGTGTAGCGAAATGTAAAGTGGATACTCGTGTAGCTGGCATTTTTATACGAATTAAAAAAAAAAAAGAATTCCCTCCGACCTTTAGGACTCGAAATAATTTATTATAATTTTTTTTAATTCCCGAGATCTTATTCTTTAACTAACAGCTCTGAGATTTGCAGGTATGGCACAAAAGGATTTTTTTAGGTACACCAGAAACCAAGATATAGACAAAAGTGCGAACTATTTAGAATGTGCGACATAGAAAGACACCGCTGCTGCAGGCTCTCCCCCCACTCTGCCAGCATACGCTGGCTTCACTAGCTGGTGCGAGCGCCTCACTTCAACATGAACCATGTTAACAAAAAAGACAGCGAAATAATTACTTATATTTTACTATCCAAAGTTGAAGTATTCATGTGCAATACCTGCAAATCTCAGCGCTGTAAGTTAAAAAGTAAGGTCTCGGGAATTTTTGAAAAAACAAATTATTTCGCGTCCTGAAGGTCCGAGGGTGTTCATTTTTTTTTTTTTAATTCGCATAAAAATGCCAGCTACGCGAATATCCACTTTACATTTCGATACACCAACAATTGACAAAGTTATTAAGTACAAAAAATTATCTATGAGAACTAAAGGAAAAACTATTTGTAAAATTATTGATTTATAATCTTGCATTCTTGAATTCTGGTTATACGAGCAATTAAAATCCTAAAATGAATTTTTCTTTCTTATTGGACAATTCTCATTCTAACACTAGTTTCTACACAGTCCCCTACGGCTATGCAGAGTAAAACAGTATCCACATAACCCCCTACGGCCATGAAGATTCAGTTAAAATAAGAACAAAGGCCTAAAATGAATTTATTTACATACCTCGTCTTGTGGAAAATTTTCATTCAAATGGATAACATTTTCATGAAATCTATCATTCTATTTCTTGGAAATGCTTAGCCTTTGACACGTTTTTCGCCCTTATTCTGGAGCTCATCAGAAAGGCACAAAGCCATCACACGACGTTTCATGCAAAAACCAAGACAATTACCAAGTTTTTTAACATTAATGTTTGACATTGACTGAATGAAAACAGATTTTCACCTATGCATTACCTAACTAGTAATGTTAATATGTTTCAATACAATAATAAGCAAACAAAAAATAATTCACATTTATACATTTGTTTATACTGAAGAAATATGGAGATTTTAAGCAACTTAATTGAAATATTTGAGCTCAGTGATACTACAACTCTTGAAGAGTAGAAAACTGTTTGCAAAATTGAAATCAGACCGCCTCATTTTGGGTAATTCAAACGTTACTAAGACCACTTTTTTAAACAATTGAATTTCTCGGAAACTATTCATCAGTCGGAATTCGGGTGATGGTCACTTTTTAAGCACATTATGATGCATATTTCCTGAGATTGTTCTTAACCATAGTTAATATGGCAAATTTTCTTGCACACTATAGATTCCTCAGTTGCCACATATGAATTATCAGCATATCGATATAATCATCTATATTAATATGATCTTTTAAGTCATTAGTGCACAATATAAATAAAAGGGGCCCAAGCACAGATCGTTGATGTACTTCTTGTGATACATGAACTTTATTTGAAAAAAATTTGAAGTACATTGTTTTAAAAAGTTTGTTATAATAATATATAATAATGACTAGAGATCTATCGGTAAGATATGACTAAAGTAGTTTGTTACTATATTCTATACACCATAACAAAGAGAATAAAATAGAATAGTCAATGGAATTAAAGGCTCACTTGTCATATCAAAGTAGCGGCAGCTCTCTTTCAATTTGATACAAGTGCAGCAATAATTTTAAATACTGGTTGGTGTGTTGTTTCAAACACATTTATTTTATCTTACAGATTGCAAGCTTTCAGGTAAGTTGCTAATTTACTGCCATTTTTATTGTTTAATAAGGCCAATTATTATTTAACCAAAACCAGGAAGAGTTCAGTGATACGCAAAATTAACAAATTGTTAATTATCATCATGTATTAATTGAAAAATATCAAAAAATGTGTGGCAGCAACGAAATGTGGAGGTTAGATACAAGATAAAATTAAGAATGCCTTGTAGAAACGAGACATTCAAAGATATCTCTTAGGTTGAAAATTTACCAGAATTAGATCCCTGGAATTTTTGTACTATTTATAAATACACATACTAAGCTAAGTCTTAAATTAAAGTGTTCTTGTTGATAAATCCAATACCACAATTTAATAAATTGTTGAAGTGATTTTTACGAATTTTAATTAACTACTAAGTGGAATAAAGATGATAAACTCATTTTTTATTTGTATAATTATTCATATGTTTACATAACAAAATGAAAACTAGTTGCAAAATACGTAAATATATGCATTCCTATCTAAATGGTGATATTTGACATTTTAGATGAATCAAAAATTAACATTTCTAAATAAACTTCCTAATATTTTAATTATAATTTCAGGAAAAACTAGTTTCTGTCTGTATTTATATAAATGCTTTATAAGAACAGATGGTTTGGGGCAACAATTTTAATATTTACCATGTTTATGTTACAAAGTGTTTATAAAATACATGTTGGTATTGAAGATTGTTTATTTTATCAAATGAAACATACACACAAGATGGCACCTTGTTTAATTTTACAATTAACAAGGCAACCATTCCTTAGAAATCTTACTATTATGTCAGACCATGAACCTATCTCGTATTTTTTAAGGTGCATTTGCTGGAGAGTTAAATTAAAAATAGTATGTGTGAGATATAAAGTTAGACCTTTACAGATACAGGAAATTAAGTGAATAGCTATTTTTGGTTTGTTCAGGAAATTATGTAACTACATAAAACATGAAAAGGATTCATCGGTACAATAAATTTTAACTAAATTTAGGAATCTTTACAGACCTGAACAAAACTTTTCATCTATTCATTTTTTTTAAATATTGTGTTAATAAAGAGGAAAACAAAATGGTTAAACTCAGCATCTTAGTTATTCACAGTATTGGAAGTTATGGCTTAGAAAAACAAATAAAAAATCGGACATTTTAAAACATGGCGGATTTTCTAAATTCATTCAATTTTTTCTTGATTTCAAATAATGTTGCAAATTGCAAAATCGGTATATTGCAGATCTCTTTGTTTAATAAGATGGTAACTAATAATTCTAAATAAACTAGAATACTAAAAAATGAGATGATGTGCACCGGCACAAAATAAGTTAACTGCAAGAACTTTTAGAAGAACTAGATGGCGACGATGCCTTCTAATGCAAATAAGTTAGAAAAAATAATGAAAATTTACAAATTGGTTTTAAACAATTTCAAATTTATAAAAAAAGGAATAGGCTCTTAATAATAGTAGCACCATATGACAAACATAACCTCAAATTTTATATTTTTGTAAATATATCATAATTTTTAATGTTTAAATGTTACACTGGAGAAACGCTATTCGCATTTCTCCAGTGTAACATTTATAAACTCTGTTAAGTATATAGAATAAATATAATTTTCTAATGTGTGTTTGTCTCCTCATAGTTATTTATTGTGTCAGGTTTTTTTATGTTGCAGAATAAAGAGGTATTAACATCCACGATTATATTACCTCAATTGCAGTGACATTTAGCAACACGCTTTACATTGGTTAGCGAGCTCACAACAGTTTACTATAATAAAAAAATAATCATGTTGAGTGATCATTTTCAAGGGTTGTATTCCTAAACATACCCAATGTCACAACCACAAGTATGTTTTGTAAACAAAACAATTTAACTTTAGATATACCATTGGCTTCTTTTGTTTTCACATTTTTAAACAAAACCTAAAGAGTCGGGGGGTCAGTCAACTTGCTAGCACATAATGTTTAGACCTAGCACACCCCCACGCAAATAATAAATAGGGATTGTTTTCGGGAAGGGGGGGTAAGCTAGGGCGTCAACCCCCCCCCCCCCCCAACAAGTTGACTGACCCAACAGTCGGATTATAGTATATGGTTATCTATCACTTGTTATTTAAATTGTTCTACCCAAATTGGCCTTAGGTACCACTTTGTCTGTTACAGCATTGTCTCAACATCACCACAGTAGAGAAATATACAGTAGACTCACTCCCTATCTAGTCTATGTAGAAAAAATGGGACTTGGTTTCGTTTTTTATGCTCTAGACCAGACCAGAGCAGACTGAGTGCGCAAGACCACGCGCACAGAGGGGAATGGCGCCAGTTTTAAAATCGAGTACCGAACTCTCTTATTCGCACGCTGTAACCGAGAACTAACTTGTTTCGTACTGAGTGTAGCCCACGCGTCGATGGCAAGAGTGGGGGGTCATGGACAAATATGAGTGGAAATGACCCAACTGTAAGTTATTAAACTGTGACATCACTATAAGGTTGCTACGGTAGCTGTTATAGCTAAATAATTGCCAGTACTTGCTGCCACAACGTTTACATCTTCTTACGCCACTTGGGATAATTACTTTGGAACGGCATAAGCGATCTCTGACTTGGTTCTGATTCCATATTAATTTCATTAGGTATTTTTAGAGTAGCTGACTTTTTTATTAAAAAAGTAAATAAGAAATGTATTGAGCTAACATTTATTCGAAAGGTTATTCGCTGAAAATTGCCTAGATTTAATTATTGTTTTTCTTAAAATTGAATTACATATAATATTCGTTTTGTTGGCAATACCTTGTGACATCTGAAATATGGCATGCTAGGCCACTGCCCTGTTTGAGGAATGTTGCACCAAGCATTATATTCATAAATAACAATAACTTGATCAATTATACCTACCTATGTCGAAGAAATATAATTATGTATAGCTAGATTTAGAAAACAATTGAGTTTACACTTGTTATAACAAGTTAAAGAGCAGTTCACTAGCGTGATATTTCCTGTCAAAACTTGAAAATGTGGGTTGAAACTGAAATATATATATCTAAAATAAAATAAAATGAATCTGATATAAAACAATAATATTATGGTTCAAGTCATTTCGTATATTGTTGACTATTATGAATAAATTTGTTTTGATTATTTTTAACTGTTAGCTTTAATGGTTTATAAAAATAAGGTGACCTTTGATTTGAATTGTAGATTAGAAAATTAGGTTTTAAAAGAAACTGTTTATATATGTAAGGCTTTACGCTATGTATCGATTTAAACACCATTTTGCACTGTTCAACTTATCTCTTGTATTTACTACCGGTTAAATTAGTTGTGTTAGTTTTTATTTACTATTCTGCCTCACGTGTTTTTATAAAAACTGTAGTTGGAAGCTTTCTTTACAAATTATTTTCAATACATACTTTTCTGAATAAAAACTGTCACACTATTCTGTTTTTAAATATTATATTGAGGAGTTGACCAACATGAAATATGACACAATTGTGTAATACCGGTAATTTTGCTCGTAAAGAAAAAAATTTCATATCACTGTGTTGGTGAATTCTGAACAACTTTCAAAATATCCGTCCGTCTGTCTGTCCCTCCGTCTCACAGTGGGATAGATAGCAAGTCTAGGAAACAATAAATCACAAAACCAGTATTCTCAGAATCGTAAACATTCTACTTAATGTAGGTCTCAAGTAGTTGCTCATGTTCCAAGTTTCACTGTCTAATGCACTAATCTAAGAGGAAGGCCCTTTCAAATTTATATGAAAGCAAATATAATCTGCCTACTTGCATCAGTATCCTCTTATGCGTTTCACTGCAACTATCGCTGTGCTTTTGTTTATTACGTGATCATTAAAATATTTTAGTGGAGAATTGTATAAAGATAAATCAACATTTTAACGTATTTCATTTTAATAATTTTGTTGTAAACTCTAAGTAACACTATTCAATTGTCATTATAGACATGTTACACCGACTAATAATATTTTATGACTTTAAAAGACACACAATTCTCAGATTTGAAGAGATTTGTTCTGAAATTTTCTTTTCAAGTTTTGTAATTCATCCTAATTCGTTTTCTAATTAACTGCTGCAAAGGTCTGCATATAATAATAAATAAAGTGTATTTTTTCAGCGCCATCTCCGTGTCACGAAGAGAATTTTTTGATATTTGGCGACAAGAACATGACATAACAAACAAAAATGCTGCAGTTTTGGCTTATGTAACTTTGCCGATAAGTGGAAGAAATGTAGTCGATCTCTTCAGGAATCGCGCGACATCATGAATGGCTGGATGACATTGCAGTTGTAATACCTACCGAAAACCCAAAAGGATGATTGAAAGGTCGAATATCAAAAGAGCTTGCTGAGGCGGGTGATCAGTCCAAAATGCAAAAGTTTTACTTTTACTCGAAACATATACTAACACAGGAGTTATCATTTGCGACTAGCACCAGTTCAAGAATGTCTGGTAAAAGAGATGCTGCGCTAATAGTACAAACTGTCGCAGCAAACTCTCCAAGGCGAGCGACTCGGATTAAGAAAGCTCCTTAGTTCTCCAAAATCGGTGGCTACGAAATAATCCCCAGAAGAAGCCTTAGCCCTGTATGTTGACGGTCGAAGCTGTTCCCTCTATAGGAATGTTGTCAGAGGCAGTTTTAGAATGGAGGAACAAAGATCTTAGGAAATACAGGGAATTACATACACGGGAAACGTCCAGAGAAAAAACTGTAGTAGATTGTTTACTGTATTCTTCAGATCCTATAATCTCTACGTTATCAAAGAGCACATCAAAAATCTGGAGGAAAGAAAATGTACTAGGATAGGATATCTTTAAGTTATTAGCAGGTCCAGCATCCCAATCATGATACTGACGATGACTTTGACATTTCTCAGGACTCCGACACAGATTAGAATCAAAATAAATGTTGTAATATATAAAAAATTTCGCTTAAAAGTATGTATTTTAATAAATAATTGATTTAATAAAACATTATGTATGACGTAAACTAATTGGCTTTCTTTTCAAAATATGCAATTAAATAATTTATATGTGAAAGCATTTACGATGTTGATTACTCATTTATAATTTTTCATTGCAAATAAAAGATATAAAATATTGCTTCTGAGTATTTCAATTTTTTATTTGCTAGAATTGCTATCTGGCCACCGTGCCTCTGTCGTCCATCACTCATGTTTCTTGTAAGCATGATAACTTAAGAATGAAAAAGTATTGAAATTTGGACAGTAAGTAACATTAGCTAGAGGAAGAACCCTATTGTTTTGGACAAAATTGATCAACAAATAAAAAAGTTATTAATTCTTCAATTTTTTTTTAAATCAATTTTTTTGTTTTGTAAATAAACAAAAAATGTCTAAAACTAGTATTATTTACAAAAAAAATTGCGACGAATATTCTATAGAATGTGCAACAATTATATATTATACAGGGTGTAATCAGTTTCATGTCATTAAAAAAAAACTTGTAATGGGGACTGACTAGACAAACAAAAAACCTTTATGACTTTTCCCTCTAGGGGCACTTTGAAAAAAACTGATCTGGGTCAATAGTTTTAATATTATGGTAGACAACTATTGAGAACCACTGCTTTTCTTGATCAACGGACTTGTAGTTCCCAATTATACAACTTTTAAATTGTCATAAAAAAGTGCTCGCCAGCACACGCGTGGTCTGCGGTGTCAAAGGATCATTGACCGCCGTTGAAGTATAAAGAGGTAAATAATTCGTTCTCTCTTCGTGCACAATTGCAAGCAAATAATGGATATAGAGGTTTAAACAGAGCATTTCTTTACATGTGTGTTTTTTAATTTGGAACAAAATATTGGATTGTTTATAATTTAGAAAATTTAAATGTGGTTTATAAACATATGTAACATAAATGAGTGTCCTGGGATAAAAGCTTCTTGCCTACCTAAATGATTCAAAATCTCTGCATCTGCATCAATACACAGTTCGGTACGTCGAATTAAGGACATACGCACTTCGTTCAACACTAAACACTAAACTATCAACTAACGTTGTCAATAAAGAAAAATAAAATAAAAACTTGGTACAAAAGCCAAATAGGAATACAAAAAGAACGAACAAGTAAGTTGTGTCTGTACGTAATCAAGAATTTGACAACTTGAACGGTAAGTCAATAAAATAAATCTTAACTATAAATACACAATGACGCGAAATTCAAAAATAACAAAAACAACGAACGGCAGGTTGGACGTGTGTACATAACGAAACATCCTCAGTAACTAAAATATTGCACAAGGGAGAGTTATAGTTTTCTTCAGATCAGATCTAGATCTAAACCTACCTTAATATTCCAGCAGTTCTCAAAAAATTTTATTGAAAATTTGCGAAATTTTTGTTTATTTTTTTTTCTCCAAAACTATGAGCTTTAGACCCCATGTTATATAAGGTTTTTTTGTTTGTCTTGTCATTCCCTACCACCGGTTTTTTTTAATGACATGAAACTAATAACACCCTGTATAAAAAGTGCAGTAAATCGGCGAAGAGCATAATAGTTAGCTTGTTTAACACCATTTTCGTGGACCAATTCTTTCGCTCTTGAAGTCTGTTGCATAAATCATTGTTTAACTCTCTTAACATTTGTTAAGAAAATGCCTTAATATGATGGTCATAAGTGTAGAAAATATTAATTTACAACTTCATAAACATTTTTCCGGTATTTTATACCATTTGTAATATCACATGATATCCCTATTTTAATAATTTAAGAGAAAAAGAAATAAATATGTTCAGGTAGCATTAATTTAAAAAAAATTAAAATGCTAATAATATTATGGTTTATCAAATTCTTTAGTTTTTAGAAAGAGGGTACTTGGAATGATATATTTACATGTCTGGCATACAAGCTACAGTTCACAAATTAGCACAAGCTATTCATTAAAAATAGTGACCTAAATAAACATATACAATCGGTTGAAATCTGTGTTACCTATATTACTGTATTTCAAGGTTAAGATTAATGTTTCCTAGAAACTGGTCATATTTTTATTTATAAAAATTATGTTACAATTTCACCACATGTAGAATATAGATATCAAATATTTCATTCATATACATTGATGACATAATAATGCCATAGTGTATACAGAGTGTCTACGATTTATAGGCGGAATGATAATTGATTGTTGACTTCGTGATATGCAGGTTTTTATTACAAATATTTATAAAAAATATTTTTGCATTTACAGCGTGTACAGGTATTGAGTTCGGAAGAGGGAAAACTTTATTAGTTGTAAATTTATGACGAAAAATCATTCTTTATAGAAACGCCTGCTGGTAATAAAAAGTCGGAAAATGATGCTACTTTCCAAAATGTATGCATTATGCACATGTGGCAAATATTTGCAAAAATGTAAAAAAACTACCAAGAGTAAAGTAATTCATTTGTGAACATTGTGAAAAATGGTAGTAAAAAAAAATGTTATGGATTAAAATTCATACTTAGTCAATTATGTTATCTTGACCTACTGCCAAATGAAGTATTTTTCGTTTTTTTTTTTCTCAAAGATTCACGTTTCTGCAAACAGTTTTTAACTGTGTTAAAGAATTGGCAGTACTCGAACGGTATCAGACACCATTAGATATGTTTATGGATAAGGCACGTTCGATGATGTCAATGGAGCCGAGGGTATCTGACGGAGGGAATGAGGACAAACTTACAAACGGTACGCATGTATTTTTGTTTTCATTCTACTTGTATAGGGTTTTTTCATGTTGAAAACTTAAAGATATTTATCAATTTGAATATTAGAATATACAAGAATAATGTATTGGTAAATACTATTTCTTTATTATTTGTTAATTATTCATAAATCAATAAGAAGTATCATCAAAAATTTCAATTTTATTAACTTAGTTTACAACTAAATCTAGGAATATTTGTTTGTGTTAAGATTCCTCACATCCTCACTGGCAATTAGGGACGTTCCGATACCACAAAAGTATCGATACTTGTATCGATACTGGTATCGAATGAAAAGTATCGATGTTGGTATCATATCGGAAAGAAAGTATCGATACTTGTATGGTTACTGGTATCGAATGAAAAGTATCAATATTGGTATCATATCAGCAAAAAAGTATCAATACTTCGCTAAAATTTTTTGAAGAGCGGGGGGGGGGGCATTTTCTTAACTTTAATGATACCGATGTCACCTAAAAAGTATCAATACTGGTATCATATCAAAAGAAAAGTATCGATACTAGTATCATATCGATAGTATCGGAACGTCCCTACTGGCAATACAAAAGAGGTAGAAGAAGATTCACACGTATGACAGTTTGCTTTGTGTTTATTATTGTAGTTTGTGTTAGTTCATCATTTTTTACTAATTATCACATTATGGAGCCTAATTTCGTTAAAGCTAGCACTGAAAATTTACCGGAAGTGAACTAAGTTATAATTCAGGAATTCTTTGCGGTAAATATGGACTATTTCAGTGTCGAGTGTATTAAAATGAGTATAAACATTTTCTTGGGGTAGAAACTTCCTAATGTTATTAACAATATTCGTAAAATTAAATCATATCACTTAATGATATGATATAACTCCATACACAACGTCTTAAAAATTAACAAATCAAAACAAAACCGCAAAACAAACAGAACACCAGAAAAAACTAACCTAACTGCTACACTGTTGCTTTAGCTGTCAGTTTTTCTTAGTGAAGTTTGAAACTTAGTGCTGCCATACAAATATTTCATCTACGCTATAGTGTGCATGCGAAAACATGCACGTCACGACTGTTCACGGGAACCAATATTTTCAAATTACAAACCAAATTTAAAAATACGTAGCCGCATTTTTTTTTTTTTTTCCAAATATACTGAGATTTTAAGTGTTCCTGATTGTATATTTGACATAAACATAAATTGTGAAATAACTCCATTATTTCTTCACTTCATGAAATATATTGTTTTTTAAAGTACCTACTAGTTTTATTACAAAATCTTACATCAGAAGGTGGGGTTCGCTCACATGTCCGTGTAGTACAGTACAGTGTGATGCAACCAGTTATTCTAGTAATGAGAGTACATTCAGTAATTAGACGGTATGGTATACTGTGGTATGGTACAGAAGGCTAGAAGATCCTCTTATGGTCATCGGTCACCAGTCACCTATGCCAGATCGATAATAAAGCATATTAGTGTTTTCGGATTCAAAATATTGTTACGGAAATACGTGCGGCTTATCATTTAAATGCCGTTGGGTTGCCTAGAGGAAACTGGCAAGTTGAGAGGTGTAACAGAATGCTCCTTGAAAAAGAGTGGGAGATATAACCTATATGATGACTGCTGGGAAAATGTTGGTAATATTTAATGGACTCATTTATGGCCACAAGGAAAGTGTAGAGCACAAGCGATATGAGGTCAATGATATAAAAAGAATGTAAGGGTCACAACTTCCCTACTGTGGAGTAGTAGGATTCAAAAATATAATGTGATGGATTAATTCCACTAATGGTGATTAAAAAAAATAGGATGCCTCGGTCTGTTTTGCCCAGTAAGGTGAGGAAATTGTCTGGTAGTCCAGCACGATACCTTGATCTGGTTTGTCGAGTAAGGTAAGTACCTTGGTCTGGTTAAGTCCTGCAAGGTGTGAGACGATGTTTGTCCTAATCAGGCAAACGCAGTATCTGTAGTTTTAAGGGAACTCGACGACCTGATAAGTTAGAGTCCGCGGACCTGAACGTAAGTCAGTGTCTTGTGGATCTGTATCTCCACATGGGTCGTGTTGGGTACCATAATTAAGTTAGTGGAAGTCGATAGCCATTAGACTTTCGATTCAAGTGGAATCATATATGACAACTGCCACAAATGAAAATAACTAAAGTAATTAAATATTTTTGTGTTCCCTTGTGTAGAGAAGTACAACTATCTCGTTCCAATTGTCATGTTCACGCGCGGACGCTGGTCGTTAGGAAAGGTCGTGTTAAAGAATCAGCAGTACTTGAACCGTACCAGGCACCATTGGATATGTTTATGGTAAAAGCTTGTTCGATGATGGCAACAGAGCCCAGGGTATCTGACGGAGGGAATGAGGACACTTGGTTCCATTTAACTTGTATTATTTCTTCACTTTGCGGAATATATATTGTTTTTCTAAAGTACTAGTTTTATTACAAAATCATACAACTGTTTTGCTAAAATCTAATCTACTGTACATCAACAATATTTATTGTTGTTAGTATCATGTGTAATTATATTTGACATTGCAAAATATTTCCCTAGAAACAACAATGTTTATTGTTAAATGTTACCCACCTGGGAGCCCTGATCTGACTATAGTGGAATTTTTTAAATATAGTATTATTTAATAACCAGTTAAAAAATGTGAATCTTAAAAGGAACAGAAAAACAATTTGGCAATATAGGAGGTCAAGATTGATCCTAAATTTTAGTCCATAACGCTTTTTTACCACCATTTTTCAAAATACTCACAAAAGAAGGCACTTTACTCCTTGTAGTTTTTGCAAGTATTTATTACAAATAAAAAAGGTTTCCCTCTTACAAAGTCAGTTGTTTTTATTTGAAAAATATATTTGGTCACAAAATGCTTTTAAGCTGTATAATGGTCATACATTCACATCACGAAGGGATATATAAAATCTTTAAGTAATGTCTTTTTCATCATTCAAAATACTTTATCAAAGCTGCGGCTATTTACAGAAGTATTGCCAGAAAGAATTTTAATGAGTTCACATAAGGTTCTATGGGTTTATTGACCTATACCGATATACTCAGGTTTTATTTGAATACATAATGTATATAAAAAAGTGCTCAACTAAAAGTATGATGAAATCTAAATAATTTACAGAAATGGGGCAAAAAAACATCAAATAGGTACCTTATATGAGTCTAGCTGATTTGCACATAATTTCGGAATTGTTAAAAACTACAAAATCTTATACATTTTTCAAAATAATTTAACCATTGTCCATCCATTAAGTATAATAAATATCTCTAAAGCATTTGGTTTATAGTGAATACGTTCACTTTCTCACTGCTTCATGTAAATGATATGGGATTAAAGTAAACGTAAACTTTGAGCACAGTGGTAGATGTTAAATTTACTGTACCATCCTTAAATTATATTAATATGAGGCCAAAATAAACAGAAGCACTCAAAATTATACCAGGGCACTGATTTTATTTGATGTCAACAAACTTATTATACAATAAAATATTACTAAAGCCTACAAATTTTGAACAACAGCCAATCGGCCTAGAAATCCTTAACCTACTCTAATCAAAAGGATATTATTATATACGAATTAAACAAAAGCAATGGTTAACATTACTTACTTGATAGTTGTTGTTCTTCTGGTGCTCCTTGTGATTGTTTTTTCCACATGATTTCCTTTTTCAATAAGCTCTCCTTCGAAGCTTTCAATTCTTGTAAAAGGAGTTTTTGATCTGGACCTACTGGATCTTAAATCCATTTTGTCCCGATTAAGTTAAACGAAAACTAAAACACATTTATGAAAATAACTAGTCTTATACAAACTTCTCTGTGATTTTATTTTAACGTTCAAGAATAAACTCCAGTCTCTCCCCTATGTTGTATAAATAGCGCGCAACGCGCCTTCTGTACTTGGTCTATTTTTAGTCCTAAATAACCGTCGCTTTTGGTCGTTTATTTACATGAATTAAGACATAAACGCCCACAATTGGCAAATTATGGCATTAAACTTTGTTAGGAATATTATATAAAATGGAGAAAAGATCCTCTAACCTTAAATATTTAACGCACAACACAACTAAGGACTTAACTTTTTAAACCAACTAATGATAACTTTTATTATGACTTCATACACATGGCACATGTATTTCAAATACTATAAAAAAACTATACGTACGAAATAGGTAAGCACTCATTTGAAAAACATTACGTGACGAATATGAACGTAAAGATAATGGTGACGTCATGTATATATTTAAAGGTTTTCTAGTTCATAGAAATTCTTAAAATAGGTCTTATGGTCAGAACAAATAAGGACGAAAATACCTGTATCAACTCTGTGTCGTCAGAGTTTTATTTCATCTGATTTATGTATGCATTTGATTATAAAGGTTGTGTCACATTAATTAGAACCATATAATTTTCATTACAAAATCTAAATACCTGGCAGGTTTTTAATAGTTAGTAAATATTGTGAAATATTTTAACACGAAGGAAATAACAGCATACCTATCCACACTTCACCGAAAATACACAAGAAAAATAGAAATTCTAAATATTTTTTTTAATAATAGTGATCTGCAACTAGCCTTATTTTATTTTCCTTTGCTGCTTTGTAAAAAGTGAGAAGGACGGAACACATCTTGACTTGTCTAACCTAAATCCAAAAGGAAAGGGAGAGTCATTAGAACAATGGAAGTACAGGACTGTCTCTGAAAGGGGAACTAGCCAAAATTTCAATAAATAAGTAAGTAGGTAGATGTACCTACAAACACTTATTTTTTTTTATGTGTTCCACAGTATGAATGTAAACGTATATTTCATTAAATTCACGATTCAAACAAATGGTGAAGTACAATAACAGCGACGTGCAGGGACGGCCCTAGCATATTCATTCCTTCCCGAAGACTAAAATTAGCGTCATACCTATTTTAATAAATTATAGCCAATATTTGGTAGGTATCTGTAACTGGTATTGCAGAGCGGTAATTATCGTCTATTCAAGTATATGTATATGTCGGACACCCCCTGACGAAATTCCAACATTCCTGAGATCGATGTGTCGCACTATATAGAGGAGACAAGCTATACTCTTCGCAAATACACAACGAAGAATATAACGCATTCGATCGGCACATTTCTAAAACCGGTAATAAAAGCAAAGATTAGGGAATTCATTATCTAACCTTTGATAAAAGCATTGCTCGTAAAGAAAAAAAATCATATCGCACTGTGTTAGTGATAGAGTTCTGAACAACTTTCAAAATGTCCGTCCGTCTGCTTGTCCGTCCGTCATGTCTCTTGTAAGCACGACAACTTAAGAACGAAGAGTCCGATTGTATTGAAATTTGGGCAGTAAGAAAACCAATATCATTTGGCGAAGATATGAGTGCCCATCAGGTATTTAACATTTACAAGAAGAATTGTTTATCGGTTTCCGCTCATTAATGGATTGAATTAGCTTTAGCGTACTACTTAGTCATTTAATTAGCAACTATTTTTAGAAATAGAAATTCGATATTATGGTATCAAATAAATTTGTACAAATGAGAGCTTTGATGCCATGCTCTTTTAATGTTGTGGAAATTTGCTCTAGTGGGCTGGAGGTGGCGGTAACTTTGATTTCTAATAGCAAATTATTTAGCAAAAAGAAGATGTATAAATAATATTAATTATAAACAATTTAACAAACAATATGTAGTGCCTAATGTGGATAATTTGAAACGTAGAATCACAAAAGACAGTTCTTGTCTTTTGTGGTAGGTAGAGTGATTATTATAGGTATATCATTTGTTGTGTCGCTAACTGGTGTTTACAAACAAGGCGCGTATTGATGGATGTTTTTAAATTTATAATTTCTAAATGGATTGTGAAGTACTTAACGATTTGGTAATACATCTGCTGCTACTGACAACAGGTAAGTAAGGAAATTATTTTCTTAGATAACTATATTTAATTCTTAGGTATACTTATAGAGGTATAAGTACCTACTGCTTATATTTACATTTTAATTTTATTTCATTCAGCATGAAGTTAAATAATACATCTAAACTCGATTACCTAAATCCAAAGAGGTTTTTCTATGCCTAAATCCGAGTGAGACGCACGAACTTCGTAAATTAAAATTTATGAAGTTCACGATTTATCTATACCAACAATAACTCTTTGGGTCAAGTTATTTTGATGCTAAAAAAAAATGTATATATTTATTACAATATATGCTCACATGGGTTCCATTCTTAATCCAGCAATGTCCCAGTTGATCATTAAAATTTCATAATACAATAACTGCTATTATAGGTATATAACTTGCATATACAGCGTGTATATATGCTAAACATATTATTTTTGTCTAACCATACATTATATACATATAAATGAAGTCAAAATCTATAGAACTAAAAAGGTCAATTTATCCCAAACAAACGCTTATACTCTATCAAAGTTAATATATACTTTGTAGAATAGAGGTGTGTCATTCGTGAATGATTGGACCATTGGGATTCGATCACTTACAAGTTTAAAAGTATTGATAGACAGAAGCGAAAGCAAAGCGAAAGCTCGCCTCTACGGCGGCACAAAATTTGTTCATATAGTCACCACGACGATAAGGTATATATTTGTCAAAAGCCATATGATAATTCTTGATGTTGTGCGATTGGCAGTCTTTCAACGTTTACACGGTGGTAGGTAATATTGGTGGCGTTTTCATTCTATTTTCGACAATTGTGTATATTGTCTTTACCTATTTATTTACTTTATTTTTGGTGTTTTGGAAGGCGGGTGAAACAATAAGCTTCTTTTTATTTCCCAAAGATCCTGAAAGGTAAGTATAGGTACAAATATATATTACTGAAACAACTAGAAAGTAATGTTAAGTATATTAAATAATTAGCAGTTGAAAAGAAGTAATATTAAAGGAAACATTTTCTTGTCAGTTGTAGCCGCTAACTATCTGGATGAACTTGACATACGATTTAAAAATAACATTTTGATAAAAAGGATGGAGTTCTTTGACATCATAGGAAAGCTTAAATATTATAAAGGAACATAATTATTTAACGTGAATTTAGCATTTTCAGGGCTGCAACTTGGTTGAACGCATGTTTAAAGCATGATCTACTTGACATAGACGTGAATAAACTTCATTTAAGTTATAACTTATGCAAGAGACATTTCGGGAAAAATATGTTTGTGTAGGAACACGTAAACGTTTGTTTAATGAAGTTGTTATCCAACAGTTCTTATACATGTACTGAAACAAGATGCAGCTGATAAATGTGCCGTTGAGGAGTCAAGCACAGAAATGAATATTTTATCAGGTGGGTCTTTCTGTTTTAAAAATTTACAGAAGTATGTAGATATAGAAGAAAGCAGCAGTACATATTTGTTTCTGGATTTGCAATGCTTAACATTTTTAAAATCATTTTCAGGCATTACCGTTGTTCCCCATTTATATGAAAAAAAAAAAATTATTTCTGTTCAAAGTTTTCCTACTACAGTAAGTATTAGCCATGTACCTATCTATAGTCTGTTTTTAAACCAGGAGGAGTAAACATGAAAGTTCCATTCACACCATAAAAGTAACTAGAAAATGCATTAAAACCATTTTGGCGTTTTGGGCAACCAACAATACACGACTGCAGTGTTTTTGTGTGTATTGTATTACATTATATAATGCATCTACCTCTATTTGACCTCTAGATATTTTATATAGCATTCATACCATTTACGCAATATAAAGGCGTCAAGTAATTATCCACTTTTACCTTCAGGTTTATACAAAAGGGATTAAAAACTGATACATAATGTGCAAAGGATAAAATAGAAATTATAACCAAATAATTTATGACATGAAATTAAAATTTTCATAATGTCAAAATTTACGACTATCGCCTTATGTGAAACTGGCGAGGGCCTGTCCAATCACTGCATAATTTAGCGCGTTAACTTTAAAACGCTCCTCCTGGTTTAAAAACAGACTATAGTAAATATAAAACAAGACAGTTTTCCCAGTGTACAGTGTATCGGACTGAAATATTGATATATTTTGTGTTTACATCATTTCTCTGAGTGTAGTAAGACATATTACTGTCATTTCAATATTAAAACTTTGAGAATTTCTGACTCCAAGACTATAAAAAAATTATATAGAACAAAAATTGTTCGTAAGTGGCCAACGAATAAGTGTGAATTTTTTCAGATATTTTTTTTTAATCAATTTTTGGAGATTTCTAGCAATAATTGCGATGGAAGAAAAACATGAAAAAATTGAAATTTCCAAAAATTGGCAAAAAATTCAGGCGTATTCGTTGACCTCTTCAAACAATTTTTGCTCTATATATTTTTTTCATAATGTGCGTTGTCTTGGAGTTAGAAATTCTCAAAGTTTTAATATTGAAGGTTTTTTAACCCAGTTTTACTGAAAAAGGTTAACTTTTTAGAAAAAATCTCAAGAGATATTTTTTGTTTGTTTTTACTCAAAAAATAAGATGCCGTCCCTTAAATTAAAGAATTTTTTAAAATCATTTTATTCAACGTCAAAAATTTTTTTGAAGAACCCTCTTGCCTTATTAGGGCTGTATCAACCATAAAACATAAAAATTATAAATTACGCCACTCAGAATCGTAAAGTAGACACTTTTACCGATCTTTTCATGCCCTGCTACAATATTCTTCAAATTTTGGAGAAAGTGGGGTCGTATTTTCTCAGAGAATGGTCCCTATATACAATAAATGAGCAGAAATAAAATTCTAACGTATTTAACAGAAAAATGCATACAGAAAAAGTATAAATTAACTTGAATAATACTACACCTATATTTGTAACTATCAACCATGACAGTTGACGGCCAAAAGTTTTGAGAACGGAAGTAGATTCTCTATAACATTGTTCTAGTTTATATATTTTTAGATGTGAGACTATTTGAAACAATCAAGTATTCAAGAACCAACGTCTGTCTTATTCGTTTGGCGCAGAGGTTTTTTCATTAAAATTTTTAAATATTTTTCAGTGGCAAAATATACCCAACAAAAAGTAAGAAAATCTGAATATGCCACAAATAAACAATTATACACAATAATAGAATTACTATCATACTCTAATTTTTTGGCATTTTTAAAGCAGTCATTTTCAAAAATACACCTACTTTAAATTAAGAAAAATTTGATGATATTGTTGAAAAAAATTATTTTTTTTGTAAATAACTCCGAGGCAGTTGTTTTAAAGGAAAATATAGAAAAATAAAGCTGAAGTAGCAATGTATTAATTTGTTTTTTAAAATATTTGTAGAATAGTTTCAGAAATATGACAGTACAAATGTGGGGCTTGAATTTTTAGTGGCAAAGAAATACGTTTAAATCTCATATTTCTTCAAAACTTTTGATAAATTGAAGCTCTCAAAATTAGAGCATATTGGTAATATATTCATAAGAAGTAGTACAGATTTTTTGAATTTCTAGTCTATGGACAATGACAGTAGGAAAATCGTACATTTTTTATTTAAAAAAATTACAAGGCACTCATTGTTTTGCACATAACATCATTATTTTTCAAGCCATAGATAGAAAAAAAATTATATCAAAGAATACTTCAAGCCGTTTAATTTCTATTATATGTATTTTTAACATCATACTGATTGTTTCCGACATATTTGAGATTTAAACATTATATCTCGACTGATAAATGTTCGAGCGCCATTTTTAAACTATTCATCTTACAGATACAAATAAAAGACAAATCTTATTTTTGTACATACCACTATTTCTATAAATGTAAGACTTATGTGAGTCTATGTAATGAAGGCAGAAAGAGTAAATATTTCATGCAAAGACGAGATTACCTCTCCCCCACGTTTTCGAGGGTGCTGAACACGATGCAAGTGGTGGGAGAAGTTTCTGACCGCCGCAACCCCCTGAAACGGTCAAAAACCACCCCTTTTATGGATAATCCCTGTATGTTTTCATATATAAACGGGTCTGGAAAGTGATTTATTTAGACAGCAGCCTGATTAAACCCTTCCAAGAGGTTGAAAATCATTTTTTTTTCAAATTATTTGGTTGAAATGCATATCCTCCCGTTTTTGGGGTCGTTGATCACGGGAAAAATATTCATGTGTAGCCCCAACCCCTCATCATCCCTCGAACGGGCAGAAACCACCCCTCACTCACCAGAAAGTATGCTATTCGGGATTTACAGGTTTTTCGACACATGATCGTTATTCGTGTGCATATCTCTTCAGTTTTCATGGAAGAGAAGGTGGTAACGACCTCAGGGGTTGCTCAACCCTTCCAAGGGGTGTAAAATTCATTAATTACACTTTGGAATATCAATACACCCTCCCCCGTTTTCGCAGGCGTTGATCACAATAAAAATATTCACCACCATTTCCGACACTCCTCAACCCTCATAATGGACGGAGACTTACCCTCATCCACCAGTTATCGTTGGGGCAATGATTGTGTAGGTTGCTGAGTAGGGTATAATGATGGTCAATGGCAATGTTGTTTATTCAAAGAATTACATGAAAATATTTTTATAAAATAAATTATTTGCTTGCAATTAGTTAAAAAAACCTAGATTGTTTACAAACAGCATTACCATCCTCTACATCGCACGCGATCTCTTCTTCTTCATCCGCCGTTTCAGGGGGCGAGTTTGAGTCGGAATTGCTTAAACCAATTTTAGGGATTAAATTAAAATAAAAATCATCATCATCATCTGCTCTCTTCTGTACACATATATTTATCATCTGGCTTATAATTTTCACATATTTCGATACTTTTATTGTGATCTGTGTCTGTGAATACGGAGGAGGGCATATCTTTTTTTTACATTTATTGATTTTTGTGGCTACAATGATAGTAGATAAGATAAGTCAAAATATAAAGTTTTCAAACTTTATACTTACTATACTTACATACTTATTACAGTTTATGATATAATAATAAAAAGTATAAGGAACATATATGAGAGGAGAGGTATTACAATATAATATAAAAAATGTTAAAAATACAAAAAACACATTTAAAATATAGACACATTAAAAACATATCACAAAGAATAAAATGTAATTATTTAGACTAGTCAACTGACTTCTCGGTTTCAATTTTTAAAATAAACTCACCAATGGTGTAAAATGAATTGGAGGTTAGGAAATTTGTTTGTTTTTTTTTAAGTATGGACAGGTAAGGCTTTAAGGTTTGTTGGTAGTAGATTGTACAACAGAGATCAGCTATCATACAGCTCACTCATTATAATATAAAAAATATTAAAATAACGTTTTTTTTTAAATTATCTGAAATATTTATACAGTAGGTATTGCGGAATGGGTGGGCCTCCTGCCAGAATTTCGAAAGTTGGCGCCTATGGCTCCACTGCTAAATTTGGATTACCTTAGCAGCATGGCAAAAAGAGAAAGAAGACTTTTGGGACGTAACACATTTATTAATTAAAAATACAATTAATGTATAAAGAAAAATATACAGTGTTAAAGCACTTGAGTACCAGGCGTATTGCATAATTAATCTGAAAATAAAAAAAAATGTATCCTAAGAAAAAATACTTTCTTCATATTCATTCCTCATAAATTTTCGGATAAAAGCAGACATTCCAATTTTTTTAAAGAAAATACATGGCTTTGTAATAAATAGCACATTTGAAAATTTGGCAACGCTGCACATCTTTAAAATGCAATTGGAACATGGGACTTATTGCTCACACATACAAAACATACAATTGATAAAATTAAGTTAGAGAAACCCTGAGTGTGAACACTTAACAAATAACCGGTGATAATATAATTCTCCGTGCATTGTTGCCTCTTTTCAGAATATTCGTTTAAAAAACCATATAAATATAAAACTTAAAAATTATAAACTAATTTATATTTCAAACTAGATAAAATGAGCTATATGTTTCCGCAAATTGTAGTAAGGCCCTACTGATTTACATAATCAGTAAAAATTTCAAAAAGGCTTTGTAAATTGGTTTCAAAAAGGTATATATAAAAGGTATAAGGTTTCAGGCAAGGTAATACTTCAAAAGTTCTAGATAATACTTTTTCATAGCTTGCCGCAAACATCTGAAAACAAAAACGCAATTAGTTTTAATATTTCTAAATTATGGATATGCTAAAACTAGTGCACAATAGTTGAAATATGTAGAAGAAAGAAAGGACAACAAACAAGCAATCGCATTTTTTTTTTTTGTACTATGATATCAAAAATTATCTTGGTCGAAGATGGACATGGAAGAAGGGAATTTTCATCAATTTTCAAATGTCTCTCTTTTGATGACTCCCATATCACAGCTCTCTTAATAACATCGCGATTTATTAAAAATTTGGGTGGAAGGTACTTACCCGCCAGGAGATTGCGTAACAGCAAAATATTGAAAAATTCACCAGCGGCGTTCGTCATTATGAAGAAAAATGAATCTAATTTTCCAAAAAAAGATACTAGGTAACGTTTTAACTGTAAAACAATCTCATAATATTATTCGTTGTTGTTAATAACTCAGAATATTCTAATGACGAATTTCAATAAGGGAAGTGAAAATCTGGAGATTTTTACAAGAAAGCTTTGTTGTAGAAAATTAAATTTCCCATCTAAATACGTTGTTGAACAATTTTTTTCCCTATTTTTAGTATTAAAAATAATTAAGAACAAAGTTACATATTTAAGAAAATTCACCTTTTTTTCTTTTACCAAAAATTCGTTATTAAGAAATCAAATAAAATGCTTTTTTTATCTGCTCCATACGACCAACGGTGACCCAGATATCGCCATTCAAAGTAGACCATTTTTTTTGCCATATTTTACCGCATTTGCTCTCATACATTTGTTCTTTTAATTTTCGGTAAATCAATTTATTTTTGTGTAATAAAACATTAACTTTAAGATAATTTAATAATAATACAAATGTTTCTTTAACGTTCTAAAACAAATATTACGTTTTTACGAAAAACTAATATTACAAATAATTAATGTTTGTGGTTGAGCTATATAATGTTAAAATAATTAAATTTTATTCATTATTTAAAATAAACTGAATTTTAAATAAATAAATATTGTAGGTAAACATTATGAACAATAAACGCATTTCAAAAAATAACATTTTTATTCGTGAAGGTAAAAAAATATTATACATCATTAATTTTAAGAAGTCAATTCTTCAATATTAATACTTTCGATGGCAATATCAACTTCGTCGTCGATATCTTTATCGACATCTTTTTTTAATATCGTAAAATGGGCTCAACAGAGACGCATGGCTGAACGGAGACAAAATCCGGTAAAGTAACTTTATATTCTGTAAGTTTTTTTTTTCTTATAATTGGATCGGCATTCCTGTGGTTTGTTGGTCACCGATGTGCAGATAATTGTTTAGAACCGTTGCGTGTGCCTAATTTCACGCCGGTTGGAAATATAATTCAACTGTCACTCTATTTTTAACAGTAAAATTGTAACCTACAAAAGTTGATTATTAGTAGGGATGCACCGACTAGTGGCCGACTAGTCGGGAAAGCCGACTATTCGGCCAATTTTGTAGTCGGCGAGTAGTCGGTGATTATTAGGCGAAAAAAATAAAACATACCTTGCTGAATTAAGAGGGCGTTTTTAATAATATTTTAATAAAGTAAAGCAACGCATGTGTAAAATGTTGGAACAAAATTTAAACAAAAAACACTGTATTTCACTACATAGTACGTACTACATGATACAAAATAAACAGTAAGCTTAATATTGTTCGAGGGATCAGATTCAGTATAGAAAATATTAAAACTAAATAAAAAAATACATTGTTCTAGTATACATTACTCTATATTAGTAAGTATGTGATGTATTACAATACATCACATACCACAATTTTATATGATTGTTCATATTTGAGGTATTAACTGCTTTTCCGCGGCCACCGCCGAGAAATTAACAATTGGCATTGATTAAACTTCACTTTATTGCTATTGTCTCCTTTAGTTTCATCAAAGAATAACCAAACACGTGACGTTTTTTTTACTTGTTTTCGACATATCTATATCTAATGGTTCTGCAGCTAAAATTAAATCCAATACACACAAAAACTAACCTTAAAACAACCGGCAAAGCAAACAATGTTCTAAGTGAAGTGAAGTAAACAACAAAGCAGAAAATACGTGTTCGTGACTGTTCATAGTCAGGCGCGCGAAGAAATTGGCCGCGTATTTTGCTGGCATTTAGAAATAGTCGGCTGGGTCGACTAGTCGGCTTTATGAAAAGCCGATTAGTCATGAAACCTCGAAAACCCTCGATTATAGATTCTGATCTAATTCTGTTGATCATTTTCAGAGATCCATAATTTGTTTATTAATTGTTAATAAAAATTAACAAAAAATTAAATGCAGTCCAAAATACTTGTCAAACTTGATTAATAAGTGTTTCTGAACACTTTGCATAAACATTAGGAAAATAGGTAAAATCTATGAGAAATCAGAACTTCTTCAGTTTTTCAGGTTATCTGGACACGACTAAACAGACAATTTCAATAGTTATCTTACATTCGCTTTTTTGTCAATAAAAACGTTAATAGCCCCTTATTTAGGTTATTATTATTATTACATCTATACAAGTAAAAGTGCATATGCACATTATTGCAGATGATGGTATGGAGCATAATTTGAAAAATTTTGACATAATCATTACAAAAAGTTGACATAAGCTAAAATAGTAGTTTTTCATTGCATGACCATCTTTGACTAAGGTAATGTTTGATAGAAATCAGCTGCTCTCTTTTATACCTTTCTTTTTCTAAAGTTTCTGTGATCCTCATAAAATATGTAAGTAAATTCTATTTAAGTACCTTAATCCTTCCAATCCTTCTTAATTTCAAAGGTCCACTCCCATTTGAGATGTTCATTTTTGTCATCATCGGTAAACAACGAATGAACAGTGTAACTGCCCCGCGCCATTAGGCCGGAAGGAGCATCCTCAGGTGGGGTGGTGTAAGATTGGATTTCAGTTTTAGGGGCGTAAGAACCAACCATATGTGTCATTTTGTCCACTGGAATGGGAGACAATCATAGTTAGGAAATATATTTAATATTTGAAGAAAATCAGTTTTAATTATTTAGTGGTAGTGGAGTCAATTGAGGCTGAAAACATGCATTATTTCGGAATAATTCCGAGAAGCAGTAACTTTTGAGAATACATTTCTGAACGTGTCAGGAACAACATACCAAACATTACCAGCGTCATTTGTTATTAAACAAATTTGTTGCAAAATATCAGTTTTTGTCAAATATCTCTTAAGATATTTTTACTAATTGTGCCATTCAATAGTACGAGAAATGTCACATCACACGAAAATGGAACAGGGCGACACGTAAGTACGGTGCGCGAAGCGTGCTACACTAAATTTGTTGTAACTTTTGAACTAATTAATGAAATCGATAGTAAAACTGTGAGTCAACTCTACCAGCTCCCTCTACAGAAGACTCAAGAGATTCTGGCCTGAAGACCTTGCTCACTAGCAGTAGATATGGATGGTACCCAAGACAAGCCAACGAACTATCATATTTACTAATTACCCTATTGAATAGATTATTTGAGTAGATTTTAAATTTCTTGAAAAAAAAAAAAATAAAATAAAACAAAGCCTAAATGAAATAAGAAACATGTGGCTATTGGATTATTATATTTACAATTGAAAATATGAATGTATGTAGGAATAGTACATATTCAATCAAAATATCTTATTACAGAAAGTTGTCAATACAGTGAACTCGTTATAGGAATATTATTCTGCAAATGATCTTTTACTCAATGTTGGGAAAACACAATCATTACTTTTTGGAAATAGAAATCACGAAAGCATAACTATACACTATAAAAATGAGCAATTGATATCAAGTGAGAGTGTTTTATTCTTAGGTGTTAATATTGACAGGAGATTAGACTGGAAGCTGCATATCAACACACTAGCACAAAATATTGCAAAATATTCTTTGCACTGCGAGTAATAAAAAATAATGTCAGTACAGAAGCTGCGCTCTCTGCATATCATGCTTACATTCATTCGAGAATTAGATACGGAATCATTTTTTGGGGCAGCTCCAGTGACGTACAAAGAATTTTAATATTACAAAAAAAGTGTCTAAGATCCATATACAAAATGAAGCAAACTGATAGTTGCAAATAAGTTTTTATTAATAAAAATTTTTTAACAATAGCCATGTACGTTTATGAGGCTGTCATATTTGTTAGTGAAAATAAAGATCTTTTTGAGGATTGTGACAGAAAACATGAGTACAATACAAGACTGAAAAATGATTTAATAGCTGATAGATGTAAATATGCATATATTCAAAGAAATGTACATTTTACTATGATAAAAGTATACAATAAATTTCTGATAAATTTTAGAAGTCTCAGGAAAAGCAAGCTTAAAATTTTATTAAAAAACTATCTTTTCAATAAACCTTACTATACATTACAAGAATTTTATGATGACATGGAAATAGGTAAAATAATGTTAAATTGATTTAATGTAAAAATGTATTATTTCATAAGTTTTAATAGTCTTGATTTGTCTTTTAAGTGTCTTTTTCTTTGTTAGATATAAGTAATGACATTAATTTTTATATGTACAGACAAAAATGTTAATTGTAATGTAATTACCCACATAACATCTCATGGATATGTACATCCATAGCATATGCATTAGGTGTTGGAATTTGAATATGTATTGTTAAATATACATATGATATGAAATGTATATTCAGCTACTGATATGCATCAGCATCATATACAGTGTATATTGCTGGAGGTATATACATAATGATTTATACATAACATGTCCATTAAGGTATAATTAAATTATACGCGTACACGAATTTTATCTCATTATCTGATTAAGCCCTGTAGTGTTGTGTGCATAGTGTTTATGTGTGATGAAAGTTAACTCTTTCTCATTCTCTGGATTTTATATTTGCTTATTGCTATATTATATGCTGTTACATTTGCATGAAGCTCCCATGATGTAAGAGTGTATTATTATAATGCAATTCTTTAGATTCGTAAATACACACTCTTTTAGGGTTAGAAAATTTACAAGTTTCATATTTAATAACTGATTGTGGCAGGTGTGTGTTTAGTAAAGATGGCGGAAAGTGACAGAGGCCTAAAAATTTGCTGTTATGTCATATTGGGTATGTATTTTATAAATATAGTGAATAAAAATTACATACGTTCATATTATATAACTTACTGATGGTTGAGAATGTTTTAAACATATATGTAGGACATGAGTAACTATAGTAGGTATTATATACATGTTTACAATTTGTTAAACTACCGGAAGGTAAAGAAGTATACGTCAATATTGAAAATTTTAAATATTGTGTAATATTAGGTTATTTTGTAAAGTTTGTGTATGTTTAAAACAGTTATATAAAATATATTTCTTATTAAGCTATCTGTGTTTTATTACCTCTTATATGGATACTATTGGATACCTCTGAAGTAGTTCCCACGAACATCAAAACACTTGAACACTTTCATTCGATGCGTGCTGCTCCAATCGTGTTGGTATCATCGGGATCATTAAAACTCTTCGTTTTAATCATCTGCCGATGATACCAACATGACTGGGGCAACACGCGTCGGGTGCAGTATTCACTAGGCGTTTTGATGTCCGTGGAAACTACTTCAGAGATATGTAATGTATATTCACAAAATATACGATTGTGTATATGATGTGTGTTTCATATCCAATGAATGTACATTGCATATGTTTATGTACATTCACTGGATATAAAATAGATATGGAAGTCGGCGACAAACGTATCTGCTGGGAATGTTAATTCCACATCCATTAGATGTACATTAGATATACTATCTCCATCTTGTGGATATACATATCCATAGATTGAAGATACAATGTATGTACATTGCATATCATTTTGTTATGTGGGTATAGTGATATTTATTTTCTTATTGTGACATGTTCCACACCCGATGAGGTTTTTTTATTGTAACTGTTGTTACGGGAACTAATAAACGATTATCTATCTATCTATCTATCTATCTATGAAGTCGGAACATAAAGAGATTTCCGATGAAATCGGTAAAAGCTACAATTCTTAAGATAAAAAATTTAAACTTTTACATATTACTTTTGAAGTAATGTATAAAAAGATTTGGTAAGTGAAAAAAATCTCAAAAAATTATTTTTGAAGATGTACCTACATTTTCAATATTAAAAATTTTGAGTGATAAAATTGACATGTATAACTAACTTAAACCATCTATACTACTCTGGTTTAAATCGCATTATTAGATTCCTGTAAGTGGGATTTTTAATTTAAAGCTTGAAATGTGTACTTTAAGATACTTCAAGGAGATTTACCTTAAAAATTAAATTAACCCTCTTTACTTTAGAAGAATTTAAAAAAATATATTTTACTCCAAAATTCGTGAAATTAGGCGTATTATAAACATTAACAACTTTTATAAAAAAGTGTATTTAGCATACTTACTACAGCGATTTTTTATACATTACTTCAACAGTAGATGTGAAAGTTCCAGGTTCTTATCTTAAAAATTATAGAAATAGTTGAGCTTTTACGGAAATCTCTTTATGTTCCGACTTCATATATGTACTATTCCTACATAAATTCATTTTATTAATTTGAAAATATAATAATCCAATAGTCATATATTTCTTCTTTCATTTAGACTGTTGAGCTCAATTTCATTAATTACTTCAAAAGTTACAACAAATTTAGTGTAGCGCGCCTGAGGCCACACTCGTTTCGCGTGACGTACTTACATGTCGCCGCGTTCCATTTTCGTGAGTGAAACAAAAATATCTGGAGCCTACACTATTGATACAACAAAAAAACTCCATGTACACTTTTGATGTAAAATTTCCCGTACCTTCGAATGGCTTAATTAGCTTTTTTAAGAAAAAAATATTTGGAGATATTTGACAAAAATTGGTATTTTGCAACTAATTTGTTATATAACAAATGACACTCAAGGGTTATTATTGGTAACTTTTGGTATGTTGTTCCTGACATGTGAGTTAGCATCATGTTTTAATTTTGTGTGCTTGTGCCCCAGCAGCCGCCCGCCTGGCCAGTGCCTAGCTCCAACTCTGCTTGGTAACAGGAAATGCACAATTGCTTTTTTGTCATAGGTATCGATCATTCAAATTTGATTTTTAAATCTGCATGATGATATTTTTAAATACATTAAGCAAGAGTTTACATATATTATGCTACAAATGTCACAAGTTAACTTCTTGATGTAGATTCAAAATTATAATGAGGGGATAGTGCTCATAATGTAAAAAAAGTTGGCGACTTCTGATGGACACTACAATTTTAAAATTATTCAACCTCTATAAAAAAAATGGCTATTACATATACTTAGTTATTAATCAATCAGACACAGAATGCCAATTTAACATAATTGCAAAGTACACTATTGCATGTTGTACATAAGGATTTAAAAATATTTCTTTAATAAATGGGATCCTTAATTTTCAGAAGTTAAATGTATCTGTTTGAAATACAGCCTTAATGGTTTCTTTCGACTTGAATACACAAAAATTACTAAAACAGCAATTTTGCGAAATTTAGATGCCAATTTTGAACTTCTGAAAGGAAACAAAAAATAATAAAAAAAAATTAAATTTCCAACTTTCAACAAGTTTTGTGTGAATATGTAGCAAAATAATAGTTTGTTGAAAAAAACTTCCTAGATACTATGTACTAGCATTCAGTCAAATTCTTCTACAGTTGTAGCTTCATCTCATAAAAAATGAACAATGGAAATTCCTCAAAAATATTGCCCTGAAAATGAAATGTAATTCTAATGTTGAAATTTTATAAAAGTGACTTTAGATGACCTTATTCGATACCTTCAAGGGTTCATTTTGATGTAGTTAGTCATTTAAAATCACTTCTAAATGAAACATCAATGCAATGAATTTCTAAGCATGTCTTTACCTGGCTCTGAAAGCATATCCATAAAATGTTTGCATTGTTGACAAAAAATGGGATTAGTTCTGATTCATAAAATTTATAATAGCATATTGTTGTCTAGCACATTATTTCTTTATGACAAAATTATTTAAAACAACATAATTTAAATCAACATGTGAATATTGTTTGTTGATATAACCATTATAAATAAATAAATAAATAAATAAATAAAATACTACACACAAATTTTGGTTCAATGAACTCATTTATTATTATTATTACCATTAGTTTTTGTCTGACACCAGTTCTCTTCTGAAATTGTAGTGATTTTATATTTCTTAGATAGAAGCATAGGTGTTATTTAAAAAAACAGCAAGTGTAGGGCCTAAAATTGAATCCTGAAGTACACTATTAAAGTAGAGCTTATTTTGCCATTTGGTAATTGAACTTTCTCAACCCTCAAGGTTTTAAGAACCTTAGCAACAGTTTTGAGAGTATGGCGTCAGTTGTTTTCTTATCTGATCTAAAATGTATTGGATAAGAGCTAAGCTGGAATCAACCTAATTTAGACTTATGCTGACCCTATATTCATATCATATATTATATAAACATTAAAAACATTTACAATGACAAAATTAATGTATTAAACAAATTCTCTATTTGCTTTACCTGTAATTCCCAATTTGCTGGTCTTCTGAACATATTTCAAACCATGCACAATCTCCCTCTGCACTATAAACTCGATCCTTATTCTATATGACACACCTTCCTTGATAATGAACGTTTCTTTCTTCAGCTGCGACAAATCTCCACTAAGATCCAATGAAATCTCTGGTCTGTCAGCAGCTACCAGCACAAGTTTTTTCACGATAACCTTCTTAGGGTTATCCGGCTCTAAAAACAACCAAAGAAAAATAATTCTCTGTTATTGTCTGACGTACAAATAATAACAATAATAAAAGTTCTTTATTGATTGTATTAGTATGCAATGTAATACAGTACGATCAAAAGCAGTGGCGGCCCGTGAAATGTTGGTAAGCTATAACTTACTAATGGAGCATGGGACCCATGCCAAACTTTAACGGATCACTACCACGGCCAAACGGAGACGTTTTGTGGAAAAAATATTTGATTGGAATTTGCGAATTTTTTTTTCAAAAAATGCTGTGCCTCCCCCTGGAATCTGGAAAAGTACTTGTAAAATATCTATAGCGTATTTTTTTCTCGAACAAGGAAGAAAATATAAGGATATGTTTTTAATTTTATCAAAAAGTCTTCATTTTTTATAAAGTTACATCATTTTGAAATTTTATAAATTAAATATCAGTGTAAAATAAAACTTCAAACTGATGTAACTTTATAAAAAATGAAGATTTTTTTATAAAATTAAAAACCTATCCTTATATTTTCTTCCTTGTTCGAGATAGAAACACACTATATATATTTTACAAGTACTTTTCCAGATTCCAGGGGAGGCACCGCACTTTTTGAAAAAAAAAAATCGCAAATTCCAGTCAAATATTTTTTTCCACAAAACGTCTCCGTTTGGCCGTGGTAGTGATCCGTTAAAGTTTAGCATGGGTCCCATGCTCCATTAGTAAGTTATAGCTTACCAAAATTTCACGGGCCGCCACTGATCAAAGGGCCATCAGCCAAGGATTTAAAACATATTTAACATTTTGTACAGAAAATATGGAGGGAAACAAAAGGTTGGTTACATAAATATATTGTAAAAAAAAACTGTCAGGCGTAGTGCTCTTGAGACATCAATAGCATCTGGTCAAAAATTGGTCTAATGTGAAACTGGGTGTATTGTTGTTTCAAGCAATTCTGAGAGGTTGTATTACTTCAATATTGTGGCTTCTCTGTGCAAATTTTTCGTTGAGAAGTTGTATTCTATCCTCGATAGAAAGTGTTTGCACCAAATCATACAAAAATACATTAGGAGGTTTATGTAAAGGATTGCAGGGGTGCCGAATCTTTGTAATTTTCATTAGTGCTGTTTCAGCAGAATTTAAGTTTTTCGTGGCTAGATTTCTGCTGTTTATGTATGACTTATGTCCTTATTCTAGAATAGGTCTACAAATAGTTTTTTATATTTTGGCAGCTGCTGCGGTTGTTTCCTTATTTTTGAAAGTTAATACTCTAAAATGTTTCGCTCTGGATATGCATTTCTTCTGTGCCATTTCAGAATGCATGTTGAAGTTTAATATATTATCTAAATAAACCTCCAAATATTTGATATTGATTACTGGATAAATTTGGTGATTACTCATTTCGATAGAGGGAGAATTATTGGATAATGTGTGATGGAATAAAATGAATTGCAATTTCAGTTAATTGATTTGCTCCATTTGCTTGTCCATGTTAGAGTACATCAATATTTGATGAAGTTTGTCCCTTACCTTTGTAATCGAACGTTCGTGTAAGATTAAGGCTGTATCATCAGCATATTGTATGTACGATAGTTGTTGAGGTTGTTTATTAGTAAATATGTCGTAGCAATAAATGTTATATAATAGTGGTGCTAGTGAGGAACCCCGCGAGACTTCCTGTTAAGCTCTAAATACTTGAGACGTGGTGTTATTTATTTTTACTGTTAAGTTTCTGTTCTCGAGGAAACTTTTCACCATGTAAATAATTGTGTCTGGAAAGTTGAGTCTTTTCAGTTTTCATAACGAGCCTTTATGCCACACACTATTAAACGCCTTTTTGAAATCTAAACTACCAAAGCACGTGAATAACTATTAACTGCTTCCAAGACATTTTCTTTCATACTTATTTCTATTTATTTTTTGGATTTTCCCCATTTGTTAACTTTCTGCTACGACCTCCAGTGCCATTGTAATATTAACACTTCATACATTATTAAAGATATTAGAAACATGCACCAGGAAAATGTCCGAAATTACAATTTTCACAAAATATTTATTAGTTAATTATTATCAGTAAAATTATGCGACTCGTCATACACCTATGGCACCTGCAATCCATTCCTTGAATTAGTGCATAGGTTTTAATAATAACCAATTTTAAAAACATTACTAAAAGCAACTAGTTTAGATATCAATATATAAAATAATAATAAATAAAGTATAAATCAAAATAAGTTCTGATGAATTTCAAGAAACATCAAATTATCTAAATAATCATATATACCTACTTACTGATGCCAAATATCATTTACATATAAAGACAATGATAAATTCATTGTTTTCAAAATATTTATCAAGAAATGTAACAAAAATTTTGTGATGTTTATAAAAAGATAATGCATCATTGTAACAGAATAACCCACGTAGATTAAATCTATGATTATAATTTTATTTTTTAACTGAATCTAATCATAACATCAGTAGATACTTCAGATGTAGTTATCAAAACACAAATTAATATTCTGAATATATTTTAATAACAAATCTAAGTCATCATCTTTAAAGCATCCTATATTAATTGCATCATGTTTAAAAAATAAAGGAAACTTTCACACAATTTATTAACGTTGCATGGAAAAAATATATCTATCTAGCAATTGGTCTACATCTCTGCGGCAGACTAAGTACAGTTAAAAGAACTGAAGAAGGTAGTGAATCATAATACTCTCCTCACAGCTTACTATGGACATTTTTACAGTTTAATGTCATATGGAATTATATTTTGGGGTGGTTCTCATATCCAAGAAATTTTCGTAGTTCAAAAAAGGGCACTGCGAATCTTATCCGATTTGAGAGTAGATGAATCATGTCGACAACACTTCAAAGCACTCAAATTATTAAGAGCTCCAGGTCTTTTTGTTTATGAATGTCTTTGTTTCATTTTCAAGCATATGAACGAGTTTAAAGACAATGTCAGAGATCACAGCTATGATACAAGACGCAAAGACACTCTCTCATATCCAATTCATAACACAACAATTCTAGAAAAAGGCTGCTTTTATAAATGTTTGTATTATTATAACTTGTTGCCCACTCAACTGAAAAAAATTACATCTGTAAATATTTTCAAAAATACAGTAAAAAAATTCTTAATACTTGCAGAACCTTACACCTTAGAGGAAGTGAATGAAACAACATTTACTTAAAAATAATATTTTAACTAAGTTAAGCTGTTATCATTATTTGAATTTTTGGAAATTTCTGGACATGTAACAAACAAATTGTAAAATTGTCACCGTTACGCAATAAAATTCTATTCTATTCTATAGGGTGTTAATTAACTAGGAGGAGTAAGTACAAAAGTAATATTCAAAATATAAACCTCACTAAAATAATATAGTAAAAAGTTTGCGATGAATTTAAATTATTTCATATTATAATGTTAACAATAATTGTAAACACTAATGTATTTTTTTAACTTTCTGATTTCTACGTGTAAGTGCTTCGAACACCTGATACTTCAAAACATGTATCAAATATATGCAACTTTGGCACTGCACAAATCCGGCATAATCTTAGCCTATCTCAGACAGGACTTGCAATATGGAGAGGGACACAAATTAGCCACACTTAATTCGGAAAAGCAGAGAGGCCCCAACACTATCCGTATACTGGGCCACAGAATTTCTGTTAACTTGTCTAATCACAGATGTAAGTTTTAGAGGGACAAATTTTAAAGTCTTCCTCACTAAAAACACAATCTAATATCTATAATATATAAAAGAATACGAGTTCATATAATATAATGCATTATATTTAAGAAACTATAAATTATAAAAATCATCAAGGTACCTACTTAAATAATAATCATGGACATAAACTATTTGAATCTTATATTTGACATGATTTGTCATGTTAAGGTAAATTTAACACTTATTATAAACATAGTTCCAGAAAATTACATTATTTTAATTTCAGAGTCAAATATTTAAAAAAAAATGAAAGAATTCAAATTAAAGTCTTGGAATGAATACCTGAATAAAAAATCAAATAACTCGAGAACAACTAATTCTACTGAATATCCGGGAGAATACCTTTCTTAAGACTAGGAGACCAAAGAATATCTTCCTTTTTGATGTTTTTAAAAAGTTAGAAAGAAAAAGACGAGACCACCCAAAAAAATCCATCAAATAAACTATTCCAGCATGCTCACCCAAAGGTAAGTTCTGCTACACATTACTACTGACTAAAATTACAAATTGATATTATAAATCGTAGCATAGAACTCGTCACTAAAAAAAAGTTATTTTCGTGTTTTTTTGTCAATTGTCGTCTCCTATTACAAGTATTTAAAAGTTAGCATGTACAAAGTAAAAATGTCTACTATAAAATTCTCATGATTTCTTATTTGATATTTTTAAACTCAATTCTTAAAAATTAAATTCATCTTGTTATTTAGCAAGGATTTATTTACACATAAAATTACATTCAGGTAAATATTTAGATAAAATTTCGCAAAAGTAATATTGCATTATTAATTACATAGGGGGCCGTCCATAAAATGCATCACTCAGAATTTCACCTTTTTGGACCCCTTCCTCCCCCTTCGTCACGCTATCACACTTTCAGCGACCCCCCTAACAAACACTACGTCACAAAAGTTACCCCCCCCCCCATAAACGATTTCTTGTGATTAAAAATAGCATACAGATGAATAATAATTTAAAATATGATCTTATGATTACATAAGTAAATAAATAAGTGTATACAATCTGAACCATTAATTTTTTACTATCCATGTGTATTTACACGGAGGGCAGTTTTCAAAATATTAATTTTGAAGAGAGCGGGTGGGGGGGGGGGTGGACATCCCTGATAATAATTATTTATCTCAATATTCAAAACTCATTGTTATTTACATCACACTAATTATTTAAAGATATACCTCTCTCATTTTGCCTAATACAAATTCTTCTCTAACTTCAAATGATACCGGGCCCCTCAAAAACCTCCAGGCCCTGGGGAGAACCCCCCTCAACAGACCTGTTTACAGACGTTTAGTGTACTTGGGAATGACTTTTTACCATAATGAAAACATTTTGGGAACTGCCAAGTTAACAGAAAAATTAAAATAAAATTGATTAACTGCGAACGTCACACTTCCCTAGACTCCTCCCCTCCCCCTTGCCACATCTCGTCACACTAAGCAATACCCCTCCCTCCCCCCTATTTGCGAACGTATTTTATGAAAGTCCCCATACCTAAACAATATGTGAATACATTTTTTAAATTTCTACACTTAATATAATTTAAAAGAATCCATTATACTTTTCGCTGTTTTTTTTGTCAATAATATCAGTTTTAGACATTTTTGGTTTACTTACAAAACATTTAAAAAATACATATTTTTTAAAATTTAAATAATAGCTTTTCTATTTATTGATCAGTTTTGTTTAAAAACAATAAGGCTAGAGGTAGAACCTCTAGCTAACACTAACTTGTGTCCAAATTTCAATACATCTGGACTTTTCTTTCTTAAGTTATCGTGCTTACAAGGCGGAAGGACATTTTGAAAATTGTTCAGAATTCCATCACAAATATACTGATATGAAAATTTTTCCTCTACGAGCGATATTACCGGTTTTAGAAATGTGCCGATGGAATGCAATATACTCTCCATTTTATATTTGCAAAGAATGTAATAATCTAATAATCTGCCAGTTCAGATACAGCATAAAACTATACTTTGTTTTTCCTGCAAAGATGCAAATAATAGTATAGTTTCACATAGTTATAATTCTCTTCATATACTTAAGGCATATAAAAAGTGTCGGCGCCTTTGACTTTGCGGTAAAGATCAAATACCCCGACATTTTTTGTTTGCTTTAAATATATGAAGAGAACTATAAGTTTAGACTCCAAGGAGGATGCAGGATTTAAAGAGTGATACATTATTTACATCTTTAAATGCCAAGCAGTATTTTTCATTTTAAACATATTTAACACCAACCGTACTGAAACATTTCTTGTATGATATACAACTTCTTATCTTGTATATTATTATGTAGTTTATGATCAAAATTAACCAAAGGATAATTATGTACTCTGGCAGCTAAATATTTTTGTAATTTTTTGAGAAGTATTTGATTGCCGAGTTGTAGATCACAAAATTTATTAATTTTATTCTTTTAATGGTTGATGGTCTCTGTTATAATTGTGATGGTAGTTTGACGGTCCTAGACCAATTAATAGGTGTAAAGAAAACAATTTTTTTAAACGGTCGACGTTAGAAAGAGAAAACACATATAAATGGTTCTAAGGATGCAAATAAATTGAAGCCAAACATTGACTGTTCAAAAGTTGTTTTTCTTTACACTCTTTATTTGGTCTATACCAGTCAAACTTTACCATCAGCATTTATATTATTTTCTCATTCACTATGCATTTGAATTTGAATTTTTTTTTTTTTTGAAAATTCAAAGTAATTTGCAGCTTGTAAAAAGAAATTACATTTCTGTGTGAAAACGGTAGAACTTGGTCAATGTATATTACAAAGGAAAATGTGTCCTAAGAAAGTATATGTTTCGGCAGTCTGGTCAGCAGTGACTGTAGTCACAAAAGCAGTACCAGAAGTCACAGCAAACATGACTTGCATGTGTGCTTCGGTGCACATGGAACGTATGGTCAGCACCGACTGTAAGGACGTAAGAGTGTAGCCTACAGCTGTTCAAAAAGAATTAAAGGGTATGCGTTTGAAAATTCGAAAAAAAAAAATTTTTCTCATGTAAGGGACACACTAACCAGCACGGACTGGGGTCGCAAAGAGAATCTGGACCGCAACGGAATAATAATTGAGTTAAGCGTGCACTTTTAATGTCTGGAAATACAGTTAAATCCATGTGGGATATAGTCAATGATAACAGAAAACTTAAAAAAGTGTCTTTATCAAAAACCCCCAACCTAAATGCAGACATTCTAAATGACTTTTTCACTGACATTGCCACAGAAATTATAAAAGACCTACCTAAACCTAAAGCTCATATATCGGAAAAGGATTTTATAGTCTCCTCAAACATAATGAAACCGAACCTAACTTTCAGTTTCAGACTGGTAACTTGTTGTGAAGTAAGTGAAGCTATTGATATGATAAAGCCTAAAGACAGCAAAGATTGCTTTGATATGAATGCCAAAATCCTTAAATTTGTAAAAAATGTTTTAATTTACTCATTAACTAAACTGTTCAAATTATGTATATATAACGGAATATATCCCAGTTTGTTTAAAATAATTAAAGTTATTCCTATATTTAAAAAAGTCTCTGCCGATGATCCAAATAATTATAGGCCTATATCATTAATCCCTATACTATAAAAAGTCTTCGAATACTTACTAAAAAACCAAATCACAGACTATTATCAGTCGAATAGTTTGACAAATCCCAATCAATTTGGATTTCAGAAAGGGAAGTCAACTACCCTCGCTATAAATAGCACATATAAATCCCATATGCGACACTGAAAAGGACAGATATTGTGTGCAACACTAGCAGAGATATATCCAGGTTAAAGAGCCGAGACTCATACACATAAATAGTTTAGCTGCAATAAAAAATTGAATTTTCGTAAGACGCACAAATTTCACTATTATTTTAAAATAAGTGTTACAAATGATACAAATAGGTAATGTAAGGAATTATTATGTAGGTAAATGTATTGTATGATGCAGATATTATAATCATACGATTAAAATCCTCTATTACCTGCTTCAGTCAGGTACTAAAATTCCGATTCGGATTATCCGAATCATCCCAAGCGTATTTAATCTTGACGTGTCAAATCCACAGTAAAAGACCGAGGTCATCGGCGGCATTTCTGCTAGATCAAAGGAGTGCCGCATATGGGATTTATATGTGTAAATAGCCTAGTTGAAAACATAATCAAAGGCTTCGAATCGGGAATGTTTGTAGGCTCATCCTTCTGCGATTTAAGTAAGGCCTTTGATTGTGTATGTCATGAAATACTCAACAAATTAGAGTATTATGGATTTTTACCAAATGCCATTTGCTTGATGACAAGTTATCTGTCTGAACGCCATCAGAAAACTTTTTATGACAATAAATATTCAGAGCCTCAAAAAATGAAATATGGGGTATCTCAAGGCTCATTGCTAGGTCCAATACCGTTCTTAATTTATATAAACGATTGTTTGCTGATGATGCTACAGTCACAAATGTCGACTCAAATTATGAAACTCTTTCCCAAGCTATGGCAAAAGCAAAGTATGATGCAGAACAATGGTTCTTATGTAACTCTTTAAAACTAAATAATGATAAAACTGAGGAAATGGTTTTCAGCTTAAGGCATTAGACTACTAATAATCCTATTAAAGTAAAATATCTGGGGGTCATATTGGATCCTACACTAAAATGGGACCAACATGTTGACTATATATGCAATAAATTATCCAAACATCTATATTTGCTAAAATCCTTGACACAAATTACTTCACGTGAGATATAACTCTGATGACTTATCATGCTCTGATCCATTCCACCTTAAGCTACGCAATACTTGTATGGGGCCCCTCTGCCCACAGTGAAAGGGTTTTTAACATTCAACGAAAAGCTATAAGGCTGGTACTAGGATTGGAATATAGGGCAGATGTTAAAGAACATTTTAAAAATCTTGGTATATTAACTACATCAAGTCTGCATATTTATCAAAGCTTAATTTATGTTAAAACTAACATCCATAAATATATTAATGTATCTAAAGTACACGATCACAACACGCGGACAAACTCCAACATATACATTAAATATTTAAGGTTAAAAAAATCAAGAAATAGTGTAGATTATGATGGTCCATTGTTTTATAATAAATTACCTCCTGATTTAAAAATACTGTCTCTAAATCTATTCAAAATAAAAGTTAAATCAATCCTAATAACTTCTGAATTTTATAGTTTGAATGAATTCCTAGAGAGTAATTTTTAGACAGACGGATTCTTATGTGAACTTGGCAGAGGCAGATTAATATTATCATAAATAAAATTTTTTTTTTTTATATTAAAATTAATTAAGGGCAAAATTCTATGATTAACTATTGTTTGGCCTTGGCGCTCTTAAATAATTGGGTGGGCACTGCCACCGTTGTGTCCGTTCTCAGAAGCATGTCTGTAAATCTTCAATCTATGAATTTAATTCTTTCTAATGCCATTCTTCTGTTCACCCGATTTTACACAATGGATGAGTCATCCATTCAGAGATTGAGAGGGAGGGGGATGTATTGTCCATTTTTAGAAAAATAGTTTTAAACAAGGCACTTAAAAAGAGCTATAGCTACCTGGTAGACAATGACAAAATTTAAATTGTTACCTCGGACATAATTAGAAAATATATATAGTTAAACTTAAACTATACTGGTATTAATAACGAACTATGAAAATTAGGTGGAAATGTTAACTAGGTATCAAGCATTTACAAAAAAAAAAAGTTACGTTATGAGAAAAAGATTGAAAAGTTGCCAAGAAAAATAATAACATATTTTAAATGTCTCACATAGTATAATATCTATGCAAGGAAAATGAAGTATAGATACTTTGACTCTGCTATTTAAAAATAACATGTCTTTTATCAAACATATTGCTGGTATTCAGCAACTGTCTTACAAATATAATTCTTTTAAGTGATATAAAAATAGTTCCGTACTTTTGAAGCCATAAACAATCAAAGATAAATAACTAATGGCGTAATAAAAATTGAACATAAAAATTCTAGTACTAACCAACTATAATCGGTCCAGTTCGTGCCTGCCCCAATAATGCATCTTTGTATTTCCTCAGGCTTTCGTCTTCTTGATCGATTTGCAGAATTTCTTCAATTGTTTTTTCTGGAGGTGGCTTGTAGTTACTTTCATGCTCGTGCTCGTTATCTACGAATTCCTCGGGAGTCTTGGCCTCCTCAGTTTCAGACATTTTATCTAATAAAAGTTATTTTTAATTATGCGTTAAGAGTAAACAAAAAGACTGCGGTAAACATTTAGGTTAGGGTTAGGTCAACCAACATAAAAATAAACAAATATTAACAAAACATGCTATAAAACTAATTATGTATTTACACGAATTACAACTTAGTGATCGGTGAGTATATATATAGTAACGTGTAGTGCAATGTTTATCTTTAATGACGATCTATATAAACTTTTCACCGGAAATCGTTCGCGAGTAAAATTTGTTTTACAACTCACACCTAAGTGTTTCTGTAATAAAATTATGATGTATACACTTACTAGTTTATGTTTGTTTTTAGAATTAACCAAATAGCAACGAAAACTGGTAAAAAAATCAGGAGAATTTCTTTTCACAAAAAATGGGTGGATACCCCCTAGCACTTTTGGCAACGACTACGCAAGTTTCACGTTGCGCATGCCCCATTAGTCATATTCGTATTTCGTATCGATAAAAAAGCCAAAGTATGTTACCTTACGAACTGAATTGAATTTATTGCCTAACGAATTAACGAATAGTTAATTGTCTACTTCTGATAAAATTCTTATTTAGAGTCATCAGATTGACGAAAATTTGAAAGAATAGGGTTAACTTGATGTTTTTCTGAAATAAGCAAAATAGTTTTATTAAAGGTATTATAAACTTTAACTTTGGTGAATGTTAACAATTTTGATTTAAATTTATTTAAAAATTTCGTTCCGATTTCCCACCGGAGTACGCAGTTAAGCTACTGACCAAAAGATGGCGCCATCTGTACTATATTTAAATACAGAAACTAACCATTAAATTGTTTTTTCTCATGCAGGACCGGCTTTAGGAGGTAGCAGGACTAGCAGAACACATTTGCCTAAAGTGTCAAATGTGAAAAAGAAAAAGAAAAATAATAAATAATTTAAATCTAGGTTATATTTTATTCTCACTCAGGGTGTCAGTGGCCTCATATTCGAAACGATGAATCCATATACCTATTAACTATATACTGGTAATACGCTATAAGCCACTATGTACGGAATTGAGGCTAGAGAAGGAAACAGTTTTCCATCTCTATAGAGAACTTGGGTCCCAACGCGCACGCTCTGACGACACAAGCGCGCTCTTGTAGTAGGTCAGTGGCCACGTGGCCAATTTCTCCGATTAGATTGTGACCATTTACCTTCTATATTCAATTGAACGGTCACAATCTCGCGTCACTAAGGCATGCGCACCATACCCAGAGTACTCTTAAAGGATAGAGAGACAGGCTTTCCTTGGCGTCAAGTTACGAACGAAACTCATATTATATAGTTAATATGTATATGGATGAATCGGTCTCAAATTTGTATCTCGTTATCACTACGTATTTATTATCAAAATTTATTGATATGAGAGTTAAATTTTAATAATTTCTTTTAAGGCATATGGATAAAATGCTATAGAGTAAGATCCCAGAGCCGCCAGACCTACGTCATTTTAACAAAGTTAATATTTTGGCAATAAATAGTGTGATATGTAGTTAATAGCCCGGGAGGCAGCAACAGTTTTCGTGAAGTCATTTCTATAAAGCTAGATTTTTTTCAACAGAGAGTGTAGATAGTATCTATAGTGAAGGTGCAATTCTACCAAACTTGCAGTGGTGCATAAATGAATAAAAAATTAAACATGTAAAAAAATGGATGAAAATTTCGTTTTTCGAATTGTCACGAATTGTCAAAATATGACGATTCGCCTTTGCTTCTGCTGGCCGGAATTTTCCATTCCATTCACTTCGCGATTTACGTTGTACGGTTATTGCCGACCTTCTCCTCGCCATCGAGACATAGAACAGGTCTCCGATCGCCGTATTTATTCAGTTCTTACGTTTGAAAAATTGACTTGCGGTCGTGCTAATCGGCGACTATTTTAAAAGTGGTTTCCCGAGTTCGAATCCCGGCCGGAGATACTTTTTTTTTCGTTTTCAATTTTTTGGCACATATTTTTGATTCAATAATTGCTGTTCTCTCCGTTCTGTTACATTTCTCGCAGAAGTTTTGCATTTTCCGCCGCGGAATACGTATACCAAGCCAATTATAAGTGAAAAAATATATAAAAAAAGAAAATTCTAATATCAAAAACGGCTTATATATTACAACTATAAATATTACGAAAACACGCAATGCAGTAAAGTTTGTCGCACTGAATACATCTGAAGCGATAAAATTGCGTTAGGTTTTGTGCACATTTTCCACCATTTTCGGAGGAAAGTTTTGCTTAACACATTTTCTTCGGGCAGAAGATGGAACCTTTTCTAAGTGGTGACCTTCGCGAGCACGTGGGTTGAACGTTTCAATATTTTCAAGCCTACAAAGATCCAAGAAATGGCTCACCAGTACCAGTTCCTCTTTGAAAGAAGCGATAGAGAGTTTCTGATTGGTGATTTTCTCGTGCATTATGTAGGCGTTGGCAAGTGCTGATCCAATACAGTGCGGTTTTTTCCTTTCTTTTTTCTTTATAAACTTTATTAATAATTGCGGAAAATGTTACATGATTAAATATTATCATATATTAGGTGTTTATAATTATTCAGAGTTTGAGGATTGGTCACTAGTTTTAAATGAAATATAAATAATTCTATTGCTGTTTTGGCGGTGAACTCATACGACGTCGTAAATTAGATAAATACAGGTGGGTCATATTACAATAATATATTTGATTTAAAGGCATGTCATGACGGCTGATTTGAATTGACTATCAGAGCTCGTAGCATTTGCTACTGCTACGAATCAAATTACGTACAGTTAAAAAGTAGCAGACTACTGTTTAGCAGCCCATCACTAATTTCAACTGGGTGGAGAGGTTCCAGCCGCTTCTAGTAGCTGCCGATTTTTTAAATTTATATTTGCGCTTGGCTGGATGAAGTGAATTATGAATCGAGAATTCACCACAGTGAATTATAGGTACGATTTTTCACAAAAAAATAGTAATAATTGTCATATAATTAGGTGTAGAAGAACCTTATTATTATTCCAGATTAAATAACGATATGAATGTGGTAGCTCAAAGTTACAGTCAATTTAATACTTCACCTTTTGAAGGGGTGCAGGGGTGAACAACGCGTATCTGGGTTGGCCAAGAAGTGGTTTAATGTTATATATTAATTTCCCTAGCAGATGCAATGGATCGCTTGCTTTCATCATTCCAAGTCCACAAAATGACACATGCCCGTCCACTATAATAAATCACTTTCCTGAGTGTGTCTTACTAACGATTTTCTCTTCTATTGTTTATTAATGGCTAAAGGACTAGTTTCCAAGGCCAAAAATCTAAAGGAAAAGAAAGATTATTATAGAACTGTGTTACAATTTATTTTGAGTTTTCGAACGCCCTTGCCTATTATTCCCTACAACGATTTATTCACAGAAAACTAGATTTTTTAAAAGTATTGACAGTTATTAACGTGAATTCTCGAATATGTCACGTCTCGGTTTTGTGACCAGTGAATCTTTTCATTTGACTTTATTTTTCTAAATTTTGTTATATAATTATGTAACATATTTTTTCCACAATTACTGGCTAAATGTTAACTTTCTGATTGCCATGTAGATGTCGAAGTGTCACTGCCACACCACTGCGAAATCCATGAGAGACAGCTATCCCAAGATTTAAACATGAATGGAGATAACAAAGGTGGGCAGCAGAGCTGTGTAGTCTGGGCATCTGCTTTGTTGATTTGCTGTGGTATATGTGTTTTTCTTGCAATTTTTATAGTGGTATTGCCGATACTGGTGGCATTTCTAATATATTTATAAAAATGTTCTTTTTATATACATTAAAGCTGTCAACACAAGAACTGAGTAATACAATAATTATTAAAGCTACTCAAGGCTGCTGTCATAAATCTCAATTCGTAATAATTTAATAAATGATTCATGTGTGTATAAAATGTAAAAAATAATGCAAAATCATCGTAGAAAGTTTAAATTTGGCATGTACATTGTACACACAGTTATTAAACGATCAAAATCTGAAAAATTTCCGATGGAAATATGCAGAGAGGACCTGGATGAAATAATATTTAAGTAATGAAAAATTTTTTTTAAAGTTCTCATATTTGGTATGTAGATAATACTATTATAAAAGTATAAAACTTGATAAGTGTGTGACATACAGGAGTCAGTATAAGAAAATAGTTTTAAAAGAAACTCATATTTGGGATATGGGCACATGAGTAAGTAATACCGTTGCAAAGCAACAAAACCTGTAGTAGAGGTTCAGAATAAGAAAAAATCATCTATAGAGACGTGTTCCGTAGGGCACTGAAAGGTAAAAATGTACTGAGAACTTTATTGTGTATAGGTCAGTGGAATTAGGTAATGAAAATTCGCCACAGGAAGCCAATAAATGGTTTAATGGATACATTTACTAGTAAGCTTTGAATTCGATCCCATTTTAAATAGTGGGAACATTGTTAAATCTACGTTAAATTGTGCAAAATGTTTTTTAAAGTAGCTCCAAGACTATTGTTAAGGGAAGTATCCGTTTTTTTCTGGTGTGTAGGTAATAAAAAAAACCGTTAAGCGAAACATCGTTGACTCATTATTATTCTCTCCAGCGACTATGGTCAATTTAAAATTAGTTTCTACCCTTGTAGAACGCTCGTTTTATATTAAACTTGATGGAATTACGAAATTCAAGTATTCAACTAGATATAATATCAATTTCGATCCTTAATGTTTATAAACAAACATTTGGCAATAAAAAAAATCTTGGTTTCTAAATGTGCTGGAGCTATTTTTTTTAAATGTACGTTAAATTACCAGCTACTCAGATATCAAAGTTTTATACCGATGAGTTCATTTATAGAATAGAATAGAATAAAGATTATTTAGCAAAAACATATTTACAAAAACACATACATTTGTCCATAATCATTCATTATTTTGTGCTCTAGCAGCTATATATAATTTAGTAATATTTTTAGTTAACTGTGGGCAAAGCGTTGTAGACCATCGCTAAAAAAGTTTTTTTTAAAAACGATATTTTTTAATAGTCTATGTTGTAGGTTTCAGCATACGTTACCGAATACTTGTGCAGTTTATATCTTTTAATTGAGAAAGCTTTAAGGTAGGTAGAGACTAGATTTTTCTTTATTTTATATATTAAAATTAAATTTGCTGTTTCAATACTTTGCTCCAGTGAAATCCAACCCAATTGGTTTAACATATGTTTCTATCGATCACAATTTAATATTGCACGCATTCCTTTATTATGTAACACTTGTATCTCTTAATATCTGAAAAACATCAACTGTTGATTTAAAATAATTCCTAAGTATTTAATTTCACTTGCAAATTCAACTTTTGTGTTATTAATGATAAATGTGTAAATAAATATAAATGTATAAATATATTTGTACATAACCATCTATATAACATACAAAGCTCTTTATTCATTATATCTGTGATTTCAGTATGGCTTTTTCCAGATACAGATATATATTAACATGTCATCCGCAAAAAGGTTCACATATGAATTTTTTAGAACATGACTTATATCATTCAAATATATAATGAATAAAAGAGGCCCCAACACACTGCCCTGCGGCACCCCATACGAACTAGGAATTTTAGTAGACATCTTATTGTTCACTTTAGTTTTATGGTACCTATTTTCTAAATAGTCTTCAATCCATGTTGAAGCTGTTTCACACCATATTCACTTAACTTTTTAACTAACCTACGTCAATCAATAGTTTCAAATGCTCTCTTTAGGTCTACAAACACGCTTAGAACAACACGAAGTGTAAACTTATCTCTCCTGAATGACTTTGTCCGATTGACCACTACATAAGAGTTTGTTCTCTTAGCTGTTAGGCCACCACAATTTCTAATATTTTATCCACTATTGGAATTAAGTTTATTGGTCTATATTCGCTGGCATGCTTTGGGTTTAGAACTTTCGGAACTGGCAGTATAACACTTACTTTTAATTCAGATGGTACTTTTCCGGTTGTCATCGACGTGTTTATTAAATTTAACAATGGGTATCCAACGCTGTCAAATATTTCTTTCAATAAGTTAATACTAAATATTTCGTCACCAGCAGATTTATTCTTTAAACTACAAATAACATTTTTAATTGTTTAAAGCTTATTGTCTTAAACTCAAATAGTTTAGCCGCTACTGGTACCTTATTTTGAATTTCTTCATCATCAGATAAATCATCAATGCTGTTCGCAATACATTCAATACTATCAGTATATTTGTTAAAATGTTCTTCAGTGCGTCCCATGTCGGTTTCAAAGGTTATATCTTTTTTAAAAACGGTAGTTATTCCACTCTATAAAGGCGGAGAGGTAAATAATCCATCTAACTTCCGACCAATCTCACTAATCCCCACATTAGCAAAAATTCTCGAAAAATTAGTCAAAAAAAGGGTTGTAGAATTTTTGTCCTCCTGCAACCTACTAAGTGATCAACAATTCGGATTTCAAAAGGAAAAAAGTACAAATGATGCAATGTTCTCATTTTTAAGTCAGATTTATACCGAAATCAATAACGGGGAGGCAGCGGCGGCAATTTTCTGCGACTTATCGAAAGCCTTTGATTGCGTCCAGCATGAAATGTTGTTACGAAAGCTTGAGCATTATGGTTTTCGAGACACTACCCTAAAGTGGTTTCAATCATACCTATCAAATCGTAGCCAAATAGTTAGAAATACAAATTATTCTAATAAACTAAATATAAAGTTTGGGGTACCCCAGGGTACCGTTCTTGGCCCCATTATTTTTTTATTATATATCAACGACCTGACAAAAATTAATACTGAAGGAAAATTCACTGTATTTGCTGACGACACCACCATACTGTGGCACAATAAAGATGATATTGTCCTTCAGCAAACGGTGTCGGCCGATATAAATAAGATTAAAGAGTGGTGTGACTCCAATTTGCTTTCATTCAACATTAACAAAACAAACATAACTACATTTCACTGCAATTTAGTGGACATCTCCCTAGGTAACCATTTTCTTGAAAATAAACCCTGCTCAAAATTTCTTGGACTAAATATTGACTGCAAGTTAAAATTCAATGAACACATTAAAAGACTTAGTAACAAACTAGCATCCGGATCCTACGCTATCAGAGTGATCACAAATGAACTGGGTATGCAGCTGCTAAGACTGCTTATTTTTCACTAATCGAATCACACTTAAGGTACGGCATTACCTTCTGGGGCGCATGCAGTAAATATCTTTTACAAACAATATTGGCACTTCAAAAACGTGCTATTCGCTTCCTGCACAAAACTAGAATTCGTGAATGATGTAAGCCAGTGTATTTGACATATGGATTTATCACTGTGATATCCATTTACATTCTAAAGTTTGTTTAGTTCATAAGCATAAAAGTGATATTATAAATAATTCCTTCATACAATATGTAACTCGGCAAGTCAATAACGTTACTCTGCCAATTCCCAGATCCACTCTAGTCAAAGACTCAATTATTTACAATGGCTATAAGATGTTCAATCACTTAGCAAATAATACTAAAGAAATGAGCTCAAATACAAATTTCAGAAAGGCGGTTAAAAGCCTTTTAATTGTTAAATCCTATTATAATTTAGACGAGTACTATAATGACACATTCTAATTAGGCATTTACTACCTTATCTTATCGTATTTTTTGACTTTTTATATTAACTATTATAATTATTGTATTAAAATTTATATGTAATCTATGTTTTGTATTCATATAATGTAGGTGCACTGTGTAAACTATATATGCTATGGACCTACGCTTATTTACATTGTTAATGAGAAACTCTTTCTTCTGAACAATAAAGTATATTTTGATTTGATTTGATTTGATTTGATTGGTTGCTTCAAAGTCCCTTTTTTAATTAATACCCAATAAAGTTTTTATTGTCTTGCCACATTTGCTTACCGCCACCCCGACACATATCTATTGATTGTTTAAAATGAACTTTCTTTTCTTGTCTAGTTAGTTGCAAGACATTATTACTTTGTGTTTGTAATCTATCCAGTCCTCTTCCATCTGCACTGTGTAAATTGATATTTTGGGTATGCCGTGTCACGTTCTTTCTGAGCACATTTAATTTTATGGTTATACCACTTGTTTCCTTTGTACCTTAGTTTATTTTGTATAGGCGCAATTTTATTTAATTACAGTTGCAATACTATTAACAAAATTATCATACAGTGTGTCCATATCAGTGCAGTCATAACCCCAGTCCTTATCAATCAAATCCATTTTTAGTTTATCAATATTTTAACATTGAAAATGTTTATGTTTGTATATGGGGATCGAGTTATCAGTTTTCGTTCAAGCTCAAAAGACAGCGGTATCGCGGTCGAGTGAGACTGTCGTATATGCAACGGCTGATATATGCAAATGTAATATGGGTTGCATATATCACAGGGGGTCAAGTTACCAGTTGATTTAAGGTGGAGATACAGCGGTGTCGCAATCGAGAGTGGATCGTAGCCGGAAAAAGTTTATGTTTTATGTATGGTGTTATCATTTCCAATGTCCCGATGGTTGCAAGAATTGCGAAATCTGTGAATTTTCCTTGTTGAAATTTCTAAAGCGTGTAGTTTCTTTTTTATTTTTAATACGAATGTCTAATTTTGTGCCAATTATTATGATCTGAAATATTTGGATATATCGTTGACAATGGTTCTAATGCATACATATGTGTTATAATTAAATCTATCATTGTTGAGGAGGTATTTGTATTTGTCCATAATTCTAGTATCGCGATTCATTATTTGCTTCTACCCAGAGTCTTGTATTAAATTGCTTAATTTTTTTGTTGAGTAGTTTTTCTTGTCATTAAAGCTAATATCAAGGTCTTCCATTACTAAAACATCATATTTACATATGTCTTCATTTTCAAGTTTTTGTCCAAAAAAATCTAAAAATCTTTCACAGTTTCCTTTCGGTGAACGGTAAACTGCTAACACTATCAGTGTTTCACTGCTTAACTGGATTTTTATAAATAATGACCAATAATCTAAAGAAAATTCATTATACACTATGTTACTATTTACAGACGTTTTAACATATGTTATTATTACTCCGCCTGTGTGTCTACTGTGTGATAATCAGAAGATACATTTGTAACCTGGTATGTTTAGTTCAGTTTCCTCTATGTCTGAAGTTATGTGACTTTCAGTAACATAAATCAGAAATAGTTCTTCAATTATAAATTGATATAACATCTGTGTGGTTAGACCTTGAATATTTATGTACAGACATATATTATTAGGGTACTTTTTTGTCATCTAATTACAATGATTGATATTCTATTTCAGATTTAGCTTGTTTTATGGCCCTTAAATAATATTTACAAGTTTTGTCAAAAACAGTATGGTTACAGGTTAAATTAGGTACTTTTATTACCTAACATGCATGCTTAAAATTTGTATACTCGACTTTACCCGGAGGACATTCACTACTGTTTGGGTGATTTTCATTACAGAAGGGGCATACACTTTTCTTTTGCCTGCATTTGCTTGATTTGTGGCCAAATCTCCAACATTTGAAATATCTTAGGACAGTTATATAGGTACTCATATACTGGACAACTGTTCCATCCCACAAAGATTTTTGGATTGTATAGAACTTGACTCAAATAATCCGCAAAGGCTAAAAAGTTTTAAATTATTATAGTTATTTCAGTCAATTCTTATCATATGGCAACCAAAAAAAAAACTAAATGAAAGGAAATTTTATCTACTTTAGAATAGGTTTGTTGAAATCTCTTTATTTATTATTTAGTGCGTATTGTTTTAAGTAAAAGGTGAAACACCGCAATTGGCCCTTTTTTTATGTTCCACCCAATGTGCAGCTAGGAACTCATCGGTTTCTTTAAAGGACATTTAGACATTTCAAGAAAAAAATTGGAGTACCCTTACTATTCCTTCTTGAAATTCAATTTAACAAGACCTACTATTAGTGGAGTCATACTATAAGCTAAAAAAATTTGAAAATAGATGTAGCTGATAGAAACGATTGTTGTTTTGTAAGCCATTAGCCGGGTCTCATGGGTTACTAAAATGCTATTCATTGTGGTCGAAAGTCGCCGCTCCACTCACTAGCGCCACTCTTATACAAAATTGTCGCGTGCGTGGGTATTAGAACTTCTCTTTGAAATAAATCATTGTTTCTAAGAGGGCAACAAAACTAGAGGAGTGGGAAAGCTCAAAAGTTTAACATAACCTCAAAAAACCAAGAAATATGCGTTAACTAGTAATTTTCAATTTTACTCTATTACTGACTATTTAAAAAAATAAGAAGAATGGGCACTTTTCAAGAAAAATGGCCGCCATTTTGTAGTGACTCGCTGTAGTGGCTTTTCATTCTCATCTCATTTGAAAGAAGATAAAAAAACGAAAATTGTGAAGAAAATTTCTGTCGATATATCATCTAGAATCAAAATGACAGTCTATCAAAATTACATGGTAGTGGCTATCGAACCGCCGCGGCGGTTCATTTTTAACATATTACTGAACCGCCGCGGCAATTGGTTTGGTTACATACTATTTATTCTGTGCTATAGCGGTGTTTTGCATATGGATCGCTGGCCCATGCGTAACGTTATCGCGTTGTTTATTTTCCTATATAAAATTTAAGAGTTATTTCCGTTCCGCACCTCCAACACCGGACTATAATTTATCTTTATAAAATAAAAAAAAAACCAAAGATAACAAACATAAAACTATTGGGATGTTTGATAGCCGCTAATAAGTTAGATTAAGCTCCAAGGTCCCCAGCCATACCATCGGCTCACTTTAAACTATGTGTTTATATGAAACTATAATTTAATGATAAATGTGAAATCGAATGTAAACCTAGTATTAAGCTTTAAAACTTTGTAACAAAAATATTTAATAAATAATTTTAATGGTTTAATGGTTATCGCGTTGTGGAGCGACAGGTCCCGGGTTCAAATACTGCCCACTTGACTTTTTTTAAAAATATTTTGTAACGATTTATATCCTTTTTCACAAATTCTGGTTGGATTTGACGACAGAAATGTTCTTTTTTTTTATATAATAATTTATCTCTTTCATGTGATGGTAGTTGGGTTAGTTAGGTTGATTTTTATTTTGCTAAATACCTAATTGTTAATAAATTATCAGCGCCGCAGGCATCATTAGCGTCGTAGACAAAAAGGGGGGTCCGCCCTGTTTTTCAGAAAATTGCATAAAATATTTCAATTTCTATGCGCGGCGGTTCAATAAGTCGTGAAAAAGATCCGCCGCGGCGGTTTCGTAGTCACTCCCAAATTACATACGCTTAGAAAATTTAAGGTTAGGTACGTATTTTCCTTCCTTGATATAAACCGCTTCGAAATTTCAATTACACTTTAGTACTGATAAGAGAAGATTTCTCTCCAAATGTCCTCAAAATCGGTGTACTAGAATCCGAGCAAGAGTAGAAAGTTTAAAAATTATTCGTTAACGCGTTGTCTTTTGAGGTTATGTTAAACTTTTGAGCTTTCCCACTCCTGTAATTTTGTTGGACTTTCAGAAACAAAGATCTTGAGATCTTACCAGCTCCGAAAGGATCAATAGAACCGGAGATATCTAAAAAAGAAGTTAAAAAACCAGTCACGGCGGCCATTTTATATAAACTGGTCCACAACGAATAGCATTTTCTTAACCCATGGCATACGACTAACGACTTAAAAACCAAAAATCACTTCTATCAGCAACATCCTTTTCAAAATATTTTTAGCTTAATATGACCACTATATTTAGAAATAAAAATACTGAACAAACATATATGTGTACATACTTTATTTGAAACATTTTTTATAAAAAAAAATACCTATTAGTAAGTATTATAGGTTCATTGTAATGATATATTGTACGTATTTATATTATATTACATATTTTTTAAATATTTAATACAAAAAATAAAAATAAATTTACAAAAAACCTAAGTCTTTTTGGCACTCTGCATAAATTTGCCCTGCGAAATACATATAAATATAATACAAAACAAAATAATTATTAAGATAAGACCAGAATATAATTAATATAAATATTATATACTATCACACAGAAAATATTTACATTCTCATTCACACTTAAAAATCCTAAAAATCCTAAACCAAAAATGGAGATTCGACTATTCATTTTGTAATTCTTCTATAAATATATACAAACAATAAGAAAATATCAAATATGGCCAATGTTGCTAAAATCTCTCATTTTTTTGTTAATAATTTACGTATAGAAATATAAATCTCGGAAAATAAAATAAAACTTTCTATACAGTAACAGTAGTTATAGTTAAATTAAATTGTCATTTATCTGTAGACAACATATCATAAATAAATATACCACAGGCACTCGATTCGTAAGGCACATTTATAATGAAAATCACGTTTCGGCACTTTGATGATCTGCTAAAGTGATTCAAATCCTGATATGTCGCTTCCCTGAAAACAACAAAAATTAGTGTATGATCTCATATGCCAGTAAGTAGCGGAAAAACGTATTAGAAAAAGTTGTTCAGAATCAAATTTTTAGCCCCAACACTAAATTTCATTACATAATTTGCAGTTTTAGTTTTCTCAATATTTTCCCGCAAAGTCCACACACGGTTACAATTTTGGACTTCAATTTAATAGGATGCCACACAGAAGCTATGATTAAAATAAATGTCAATCAGACAAAACTTTGAGTTATAGTGTAAAGTCCTAGTGTACAATCGTAAAATGCGTCTTCATTTAAGGGAAAAATCGAAATAATAAGGTTATTTGGTGATGGGGTTTGTAGTAGCAGAGAAGAGATCCTCTACTAATTGATATTACTCATGGAACTGTAGCCACCATAAATGCTCGTTCCAATGAAAGTGGCAGAGTTAATAAAGGGCCTCAGAATGATCAGCCGCGTCGAATACATCCACATCCTGAAGATAACGTAATCTTAGCCGCAAATCAAACGAATCCAAGAGCGAGTCTACGAAATTTAGCGTCTCAACTGAATATCGACAAGGAAAACAATTAGAAGATGTTTCATACGTTTCATAAAATCAAGCCTTATAAACCAAAATGTTTACACACTTTGAAAGAAGGTGATGAAAATAGGAAAACAGGGAAATTTTAGACGAGCGGAAATTTCTAAATAAAATTTTGTTTACTGATGAGGCTACATTTACCACTAATGGGGTGGTAAGTTCTCAAAACTGTAGATACTGGGTCACAGAAAATACTCATTGAGTTATTAATTGTAAAAAACATATTCTTTATAGGATTTTGCAAAATCCTATGCAGAATATGTTTCAGTAGTATAACAATCTCTGACCAGGCGGAAAATTTTCGTTGTCAATGCTCAGTGCTGAAAAATCATATGTCAACATTTTCTGCTTCCCCATTTTCCAGATTACGGGCCAAAATAGGTGCTTTTCAAAAAAATGTGTTGGCACCTTCTCAAACTTGTAGTTTTTGTACTAAAGAATAGTCTCTGTGGGTGCTAACATTTTTTTCTCAATGTGACCCCCATCCCCTCAATGTACCCCCAAAAACCCCCAAGCACTCAAATATTAAATAAATAAATAAATAAATAAATATTTTTTCAGTGATTATTCGCTAAACGTGTCATTTTTGTATTCCTTTTTGCATAATATTCGTATTTAAATTTTTATAGAGGATTCTTATATTTATTCTCAATTTTCAAACTAGAAAATATATTGAAAATTCCTCGATTCCGAAAAACATTAAAAATGTTATTAAGAATATCCAGTTCTGTTAAACTTACCCTATCAGGTTTATATAAATGTGTATGTGGCAGTAAAAATGTGGATCCCAAATCCCGTTCTGCCATCGTATTTGCCTCCTGAAAAAAATAAGTCATTAGATGTGAGATTTGCGATTTTTTTTCATACGCCATAATTTCGTCCCCATACTAGTTATATAATGGTTTAATTAACGTTAATAAAACTTTGCTTAAAACTGTGCAACTTTTATTAACACTCAAATAAAACCAAAACATAGCTATCTCAACGTTCTATAAACGTTTATATAAATAAAGACTGTTACAAAATATTGCAGTACCGTTTCAAACACTTTCTTTAACACTACTAAGCAACTAACCTTAAACAGTCTTGTTTTATTTTGGTACCGGTGTTTCAACAACATACAAATAATGATATGTAAAGATGTTAATACAACATAGATATTTTAATACAACTATTTAAAAACACAAAAATAATCATTTACAACGTGGTTAACACCATTAAACAACTCCAAATAAAACTACAATACAACGTATTTATTATGTCATCCATAAACGTTTAGGAATAAAAAAAAAACTTCATCAACGTCTTGTACAACGTCGCATATAATACAGTACAACTTCAAATCGAACTAGTGGTAAACTTCCGTAAAAGACGCGGTATGTATAAACTATAATACAACTCCAAGCCAGAAATATATGAGAGCTCGTATATACAACGTTTTATTAAATATTGTTCGTCTCTTGGAATTTTTCCGGAAAACTTTTTCACATTTTCAATTTAAACATTATATTGAACCTTTAGAAATTGTGTAACTAGGTATATAGGTATTATATTTTTTTATAATAATATACAGGTTGGACCATTAATAATAGACCATAGTGCAGGGGTAGATTCTTTGGGCCAAAGTATGAGGATATAACCAAACATGCTTCAGTAAAATGTTGCTGTGGAAAAAGATACAGCATGTCAAAACTCAAATTATTTTTTCGTTTTTTTTTTGCAGTAACTCGACAGCCTTGACTGATTTTCGCCAAATTTGCTAGAGGAACTTTCTTTATATAAAAATAATATATGTATTACATCACGTTAGATCATAGAGGGCGCTGCAGGACCTGTGTCTGATGATGCATTTTTTTCATATTTTTTTTGGACGAAACGTTGTGGTACTACTGAGCAGAAAATCTGTCATTTCCACATATAAAAGGTACACTTGGTAGAACTTGATAACTCCAATCGTTTTCGAGGAAATTGCCGTTAAACATTTGAATAATTTTTTGAAAGACAAATTCAAATTTAATGAAACAAAGTGTATTTATCGAAAAAAGTCCAAAACGTAAGGGAAAGTAAAATCGTAATAACAGCGTAAACTTTTTCTCACTTTCTTACGAACTAATGGAGTATTTTCATGGTATTGAGATAAACACATAAATCAAAAGATTGTGTAAACTAAGGATCTAATCTTATTAGAAGACATATATAAAAAATAACATAAAAGTTGGCTTAACGACATTAATATTGTATAAACTTTCTCCCCATGCAAAACCACTTTGCCTTTTCTAATTCTTTTCATAAAAGATTTTCTTACATTGAAGAATATTGTTATGAATTACACCCCCCTTGGAACTGGAAATTGATACGCCTATGCTTAATAGTGACTGGAAACTTCTAGAGTTTTCTAGAGTGTGGTAGAAGAAGATTCTTGATTGGTTCTCGATGGATCTAGAAGGCAATTTCAGAGTATATAAGGCGCGATTACCGGCGCAGAAGGGGAAGTTTATTAAAGAAGAAGTTTATAAAAGTGAAGAAGTTTGAGGAAAGTGACGTTCGGAAGTGAGGTTAAATATCAAATAAACAAAGTGTAAATGTTATTTTGAAGTATTGTATAGCCAGTAAATTATTAAATAAAGTGTTAGTGTTTATCTCTTGTTGAAATTATTTTAGAACCCACGGATTCATACAGGGTGTTTATTAAAAGGTGGAAATCCGTAACAATATATTTTCCTGTCCTCTAATAAAATTGGCTGCGTTTTGTATTTTGTCTCACAGTTCGTCTCATGAATTGATAGTATTTGCATAGACTAAGGACCTCATATGTCTCCACACATAATGATCTAAAGGATTATAATCAGGACTCCTTGGTGGCCAAGCAAACTCACTTCCTCGACCGATCCATCTGCATAGGAAAGTCTCATCAAGATAATTCCTTACTTTAATGGAGAAATGAGGGGGAGCTCTATCTTGCATAAACCACATTCTGTTCCGTATGTCTAGCATGAAAGCATGTAATATATCAGCAAGAGTATTTTGAAGAAAAAACAGATAAGACTGTCCATTTAAATTTGGAGGAAGGACAAATGGTCCCAATAATCGATCGCCGATAATACCACACCTAACATTAATCTTAAATTCGTGCTGAATGATGCGTTTCTTTAACGGCATGAGGATTTTCTACTTCCCAGTAATGGGTATTTTTCCAGTAAAAAACGCCTCGGCGAGTAAAAGTTACTTCGTCGGTAAAAAAAATGTTCTTAGTAAAAATTCGATCCCTGTTGTGTTTATTTAGAACAAATTGACAAAATTGTAGCCTTTGTGGAAGATCCCTTCGAAGTAAGTCTTGTACAGGAGTGAAGTGATATGGGTAGAAGCGTTCTTTGCGTAAGACTCTTGGAACATATTGTTTATTCACCCATGTTGCCGCTGATAAACGAATTGAGCTGACTTGAGGATCTTCATCCACACGAACTAAAATTTCTAGTTTTTGATCTGGAGTAAGTAAATCGTTTCGATCGTCCTACATTATTTTTATGGCAAAACGAAACCGTTTCTCCCAAACGACGAAACAGATCTTTGAAAATTTTATGGTCTGGCAGTTTTCTATTTGGATATTGAAATGATCTCCTCGCTGCAGCACGTCCGCTAAAATTTTTTGTACGTAAACACATATCATATCTCTCATTTCCCTATTTGAAAAAGTATTATGTCGATGCATTTTAAATAAAGAAGTTAAAGAAATTAGCTCGAGGAACACAAGAACAAAATAAAATGATTAAATGACGTACATGATAGAACTATTACGTAACCAAAGCACACTTTTCAATAAATACACTTTGTGAATTTGTCTTTCAAAAATTATTCAAATGTTTAACGGCAATTTCCTCGAAAACGGTTGGAGTTATCAATTTCTACCAAGTGTACCCTTTATATGTGGAAATGAAGCCCTCATCAGATTTTCTGGTCAGAAGAAACACAACGTTTTGTAAAAAAATACATAAAAAAATTCATCTTCAGATACAGGTCCTGCGGCGCCCTCTATGATCTAACGTGATGCAATACATTAATTATTGTTTCTTAGAATAAAAAAAGTTCATCTAGCAAATTTGGAAAAGACCAGTCAAGAGGCTGTTGAGTTGTTGCAAAAAAAAAACAAAAAAATAATTTGAATTTTGACGCCCTCTATCTTTTTCCACAGCAACATTTTACTAAAGCATATTTGGTTATTTCCTCACATTTTGCTCCAAAGAATCTACCCCTGCACTATGGCCAATTATTAATGCTCCATCCTTTATATAATTCACGCCCATTTTTCGAATTTTCATGTATTTTTTAATGTGCAAGAGATGTAGTACATAATGTATCGTGAAAAACTGCCTGTGACTCGGAAAATTAGCAAGTTACAAAAATATTCCTAGTGACAAAAAGTGTACAGAAGGCCTCAATGCGTACGTCTGATTTTATTGAAATTTTTAAATCGCATAAGTTTAAAGCGTTACAATTTCAAAGAAAGGGGTAAAATCGCATCTTTCAGAACAGTTGCAAATGAAAAAATGTCTTTTATTTCGATGATACAATCACCTGAATTTTTTCAGATTTTCAACTTTTACATTTCATCTCCGTGGGGGACGAATTTTCAAGTGGCCATATCTAAAAAAATATCCATTTTTCGAAAAAAATCACAAGAGTGAAAACATCTTATTTTGGGTATTATTTTTTTCCTTTTTGACCTAATTCTACATGTTACGGAACCCGTGATAAAGGGGGTGTATTCTACCCCTTCCGACCGCACACACCAAATGGGTTGTGCAACCTTCAACCATCGTCATCACTTATCTGTTTGGCAGCAACTAGTTATCTTCTACATGTAGAAACTTTAAGAAAAGCTTTCTCTTAGAGCTACTCAAAGGGAAACCCGTATTTGTCTGGATATAATGAAAATAGATAGAAATATTAATGTAGAATTATTCACGCTAAAGGGAACGGAAAAGAATAATTTATTTCTGTCAGCAGCGTCAGATAGCTGTAGCATTCTTATGAATAATTTTCGGCTACACTTTTATAGGAAATCTTACTATTTTTGCTTGTAGAATCAACTTTTACACGAATGGGAGTTAACACCATATAAATAGATACTTACATCGTTCGGATGCTGTGAAGAAGGCTTTGAGTCGTAATCGTTTCTAAATGATTTCATAGGCGGAGGAATTGTAGTTTCATCATAGGACCTTGACTCTGACACAGTGCTAAACAACAAAAGGAAAAATTATCAAATTAGAACGTCAAAATTCAAAAAAATAGCGACTCACGTTACTCTCGGTACTATGTCTAGCCAATTACTGGAAGATGCTACATCGTCGTCTCTGAAACATATAATTCGTTCAAAATTCTCTAGAATAAGAAATTATGAGTAACTATATAGTCCAGTAATTGTAAAGATAACAAAAACTGTTAACTAAGATTTTCCTTCAGTAACTGTTAGTGGAGGGATTATACATCACAAAGCCACAAAAATCATTTCTAGGGGTACCGCGCAACACCCACAATCACCCCTTCGGTGAAAAAAATTGTTTTACTGATAACTCATTAACCGTCGAAGATACAAAAAAATTGTTCATCATAGAAAGCTTGACTAATTGCTTAAAAGAAAGTCCTCTTGTAATTTTCTTGTATATGTGATAGTTTTAGAGAAAATCGATATTGAAAAAAATTGCAAAATTTGTGTTTTTAATGCGCACGAATTTTCGTTTATTTGAAATTTTTTGCGCGCGGCTTATAGAAAAAATTGAATTGCTCGAAAATCAAACATGCTAGGAAGAAAAATCAAAATGGGTTTTAAAGGGGATGAAAAATACTCTTTTGTGTTTCCATTTTTGATGGCTATTGATATCTATTAGTATATAAAGATAACAATATAATATAGTTACCTCTTGATTTTTTGCCCTTTTAACTATTCACATGTCCATAAAAAATAACTGACTCTAATATAAGTTATAAATGCATTATCTCTTAGTTCAAGACAGTACTTCAATGCAGAAAAAGTTAGGAATAAAAATATTCACATTTACAAATTTACCAGCATGTTGAAGTTAGCCAAACTTCGGGCAATTTTTTATTGTTTTCTAAAAATTAAGGAAAGACCCAAACATATTGAAAATTTAGCTCAAAAAATGTTTTTTCAGTTTATGTATCATATAACTATTGTTTCTAATCATTTAATAGTTAAAAAATTGTATTAAAAAAATATCATAAAAAAACTGGATATGCAGCCTTTTTTGGATTTTTACTTCCCTCGCATACCGAAGGGAAGTATTGTATTCGAGAGAAAATCACCCTCCGAGATTTTTTCGGATTTTGATGTTTCAGATCATGTAGATTACGAAAACATAGGTTTTTCAATTTCGTCTGTCTGTCTGTCTGTCTGTTGGTGCATTAACTATAAAACTACTTGACGGACAGCATTTAAATTTGGTAGGTAGTTGACGCTACTGTCAGTGAAGAAATGGTTAAACTTGCGAAATATACAGGGTGGACCGTCTAAAGGGAATAAATAATGAAAATTCCTGCGTTTCATGACACGCTAAACCTATTAAAAAAAAAAAAAAAAAATTGAAAATTTTTTTCACCATTTTTGAAATTTTTTTTGCTACTAAAACAGATGAAAGAATTTTTTTTTTGTTCAAATTTCCACGTTTTAGGGCATTCTAAACCTATTAAAAAATAATAAATATTTTTTTTACCAACAACGCGCTAAACCTATTTCAGAAAAAAAATTTTTGAAAATTTTTTACACGAACATTTAAACAATTTTTTACCACTAATATAGACGGAAAAAAAATTTTTCTTTGTTCAAATTTAAAATTTCCATGTTTCATGACATTCCAAATCTATTTCGAAAAAATTATTTGCAACATTTTTTTACCATTTTGGAAAAAAAATTTACCACTAAAATAGATGGAAAACATTTTTTTTTGCTCAAATTTAAAATCTTCGCGTTTCATGACATTCTAAACCTATTTCAGAAAAAAATATTTTGAAAATTTTTTTTACTAACATTCTTGAAAAATTTTTTGCCGCTAAAAAATAGATGGAAAAACTTTTTTCTTTGCTCAAATTTAAAATTTTTACTTTTCATGGCATTCTAAACCTATTTCAAAAAAAAAAAAAATTACCACTGCTATAGAATAGAAGGAAACTTTCCTTTTTGCTCAAATTTAAAACTTCCACATTTCATGGCATTCTAAACCTATTTCAGAAGAAAAAAAAATTGAAAATTTTTTTACCAACAATTTTGAAAAATTAAAAAAAAATGAAATTTTTTAACCATCACTATACTTCCACTCCACTACGAGAATGTGGAATTGAAAATGTGACAGATGGCAATAATATTTGGCATATACACCTATTAAGCATACTTTTATTGAAAACTATACAGGGTGGTCATCATAAGAAATAATTCAGTCATGGTGGACATTTATAAAGGTATTTGCGCAAGCCTTCCATATTTGGCACCTGTTATTTAGTATTGAACTTTTGCTGTTGTAGGAGCACTCTGTATATTTTTTTGACTAAAACTTATCAGGCTTTCTTTGTAATAACAGTGATAACTATATTCCGATTAATATTTTCAATGTCATTTCGTAATTATTAATTTTTTGGAGTGACCGCCATGCACAAATGAGAGGGAAGTTCTTAACCGATTTTTTTTTGTTAACTTTAACATGCTGCTAAATTTGTAAATGTGAATATTTTTATTCCTAACTTTTCTGCAAGTACTACCATGAACTAAAAAACAATGCATTTATAATTTATATTATAGTCAGTTATTACTTCCACATCCACGTAGTAGATTGGAAGTATAGTAATCGCAAAAAAATTTTCAAAAATTTTTATTCGTGAAATAGGTTTAGAATGTCATGAAACGTCGAGATTTTAAATTTGAGCGAAAAAAAATTTTTCTGTCTGTCTGTCGGTCTGTCTGTCTGTCTGTAACTTCTTTTTTTTGTCCGCACGCTTTCTCCGGAACGGTTTAAGATATTGACCTGAAATTTTGTACACGTATATATTATAACGAGATCTGGAACTGGATTGTTTTTTGAGGAAATCCGGTGAAGGGTTGGGGGTTAAATAGGGGTAAATAGGGGGAAATAAGTAAAGCAAGCTTGTAGGAGTACAGAAACTTGAAATTCGGTGTATGTACTAGAAGTCAAGGCCTCAGATTTTTTTATACTATTTTTCAACCCCCCACCACCCCTACCCCATTAAAGGGGTTGATAAAATAAAGTTGAGATATTCATTTGAAATTTCGTACACGTATGTATTATAACGATGTCTAGAATTAGATTATATTTTGGGATGATTCCGTTGAAGGGTTGGGGGTTAATTTGGGGTAAGACAAGTTGGTAAGAGTACAGAAACTTGAAATTCGATGTATGTACTAGAAGCCAAAGCGTCAGATTTTTTAATAATATTTTTCAACCCCCACCACCCCTACTCCAATTTGAAAAGGGTTGATAAAATAAAATTGAGATATTCATTTGAAATTTTCTACACGTATGTATTATAACGACATCTGGAACTAGATTATATTTTGAGATAATTCCGTTGAAGGGTTGGGGGTTAAATAGGGGTAAATAAATAAAGCAAGCTGGTAAGACTACAGAAACTTGAAATTCGGTGTATGTACTAGAAGCCAAGGTCTCAGATTATTTATAATATTTTTCAACCCCCACCACCCCTACTTCATTATTAAAAGGGTTGATAAAATAAAATCGAGATATTCATTTGAAATTTGGTACACGTATGAATTATAACGACATCTGGAACTAGATTATACTTTGAGATGATTCCGTTGAAGGGTTGGGGGTTATTTAGGGGTCAATAGGGGGAAATAAGTAAAGCAAGCTGATATGAGTACAGAAACTTGAAATTCGGTGTATGTACAAGAAGTTAAGGCCTCAGATTTTTTTACAATATTTTTCAACCCCCCCACCACCCCTACCTCATTAATGGGGTTGACAAAATAAAGTTGAGATATTCATTTGAAATTTAGTACACGTATGTATTATAACGACGTCTGGAATTAGTTTATATTTTGAGATGATTCCGTTGAAGGGTTGGGGGTTAATTTGGGGTAAATAGAGGAATATAAGTGAAACGTTGGTAAGACTACAGAAACTTGAAATTCGGTACTAGAAGCCACAGCGTCAGATTTTCTTATAATATTTTTCAACCCAACCACCCCTACTCCAATATGAAAAGGGCTGATAAAATAAAATTGAGATATTCATTTGAAATTTGGTACACGTATGTATTATAACGACGTCTGAAACTAGATCATAATTTGAGATGATGTCGTTGAAGGGCTGGGGGTTAAATAGGGGCAAATAGTGGAAAATAAGTAAAGCAAGCTGGTAAGACTACAGAAATTTGGGATTCGGTGTATATACTAGAAACCAAGGCCTCAGATTTCTTTCTAATATTTTTCAAACTCTACCACCTCCGCTTCATTATTAATGGGATTGATAACATCAAATTGAGATATTCACTTGAAAGTTAGTACACGTATGTATTGTAGTGACATCTGATTGAGATGACTCCATTGAGGTGGAAGGTTGTAAATAGTGGAAAATAAGTACGGTAAACTAAAAACTTCATTTTTAACGTATATGGTAGAAACCAACTCCTCAAACTTTTCTATGACATCTACCCCAAATATTATTAAAATTCTATGACCAATAATTTCCACATACTAGAGTGCAAATATAGTCAAGATGTTTCCTTTAAAGTGACTTGGACGAATAATCTGGATGTGGAAGTAGTGATTCCTTAGGCAGCGGTTTTTTTTATGGGCCTGTGAACAGTTAGATAAGATAGTAAATACCAATATCCCTCAAAAATGGTAACACAAGAGAGTATTTTATATCCCCTTTAAAACCCAATTTGATTTTTCTTCCTAGCTTGTTTGGTTTTCGAGTAATTCAATTTTCTCTATAGGCCGCGCGCAAAAAATTCCAAATAAACGAAAATTCGCACGCATTACAAATACAAATTTTGCAATTTTTGTCAATATCGATTTTCTCGAAAACCGTATACAAGAAAATTATAAGACCTTTTTTTAGGCAATGAGTCAAGCTTTCTTTCTTATGATGAGCAATTTTTTTATATCTTCAACGGTTAACGAGTGATCAGTAAAATAGGACTTTTTTCACCGAAGGGGTGGTATTTTTGGGGAGTTGTGCGGCACCGCTAGAACTGATTTTTGTGGTTTTGTGATGTTTAATCCTCGCACTAACAGTTACGGCAGGAATATCTCAGATAATATTTTTTGCGTTCTTCTGGTGTATTTTTTACTTACCAACTGGACTAATAGCAGTAACTTAGGAGCTAGCAAACTGTTGTAATTGTAAGAGTTAGAAGTTTGGTTTTGATTATTTCTTATATGTATAGTAAATAAAAGAATATTGATCATGAGTCCAAAATGTGTCTAAGTCTACTAAAGTATTGATATTATTAGCCAGTCGAAGCATCGACAAGAGGGGTGAGGGTAAATTACTATCGGTACATTAAACATATCAATACATTACGAGTTCGTCGTGGAAGTACATTAAATGGCACTAATACTAAAATGTCCGAACTATTTTGTATTTTTTCAAGTGTATTTAGGTAAGTAAATTTGAGGTTGTGTGTGTCAAATTATCGATGCAAACTCAAGTTTGTTTCTTACAAATACATAGTGTAGGGTAGTACTGATTTTGACGTTGGTGAAGGTGGATGTTTGTCCCATTATAAATCCTAAGGTACGATTTACAGATGCAGAGATGTTTCCAACGTCATAGGTAACGCCCAAGACTTTAATCATGTTAGTCCTTTTTAAACAAATGTGATTCATTTTATAGTAGAACATAATAGTCTCTCTCCTTCGCGTAGTTGTTATTATAAAACACTTTTTTATAATAAATTGTAACTTAATATCACAGCTCTATTTGTGAATACTATTAATATCCTTCCTGAGTTCCATACAATCTTTAACTGTTTTATTTATTTAAACATTTAGAGAATTCAACAACTAAAGGCGTTAATAAATAATATAAATAGTAATAGACCCAAATTTGATCCTTGTGGCAGTCCAGAATTAGCATAATATTTACTGGAAATGTTTTCAATGTGTTTTCCTGCAACACATCTGTACAAATTGCTTATGGTAATGTAACTTACACCAAGGACTTTCTCAGAGTATTGAACTGCGACCTAGTACCAGTACTCGATAAGAGATCCGCGCTGATTTTCTGAATCAAGGTAGCATTCTCGCTTCTATCAGCTTCTGTACCACACGTAGTTACCATGGTGCCCACCGTCGCTGATACTTCAAAACCAGCAGAAACCAAAGCCCCTGAGGCTTTTCTCGAGCTTGGCTTTTCTTCGATAAAAGATTCACTCGGAGTGTTGCTGAATTTTCTCTTGGATTCAGACTGAAATAACAAGTATAATGTTAATATAAAATTATATTATAAAAGAATACTAGAATACTTATTCCCATATATAAGGGGGATATCATATTTGGATGCTTTATGGAATATACACGTTTTTTATTATTTTTTAAACATATGGTAGAAACTTGTAACTGTGAGTTAAGTCACCCTCCACCCTGCATCAAAGAGGCAACTACAGATGGAGGGATGCCGTTAGAGGCTTTATACAGTTAACGTAGGAACGAGAATAATTCATAGATTACAATACATCTCGTAGCACGTGATGAATAAGACAAATGGATTAAGTTATCGCTCAGGTATACCTTGTTTGGTGAGGGGCCAGCATCCAAATAACTTAGAAGTTTTGCTTCTGTAACTGAGGGTACAGAAGGTTTCCGTGCGTCAAATGTCGTGTAGTTTATTAAGGGTGATGTGGGCGGGGCAGGATGGTACTTTGCTCTAGGAATCATCACAGTAAGAGACCTGTCCTTTTGATCAGAGAAGGTGATTGTACTTTCTCCATTTTCGACATTTCCGGTATGTTGCATGGAAACTTTCGATGTCTTCTTTAACGCGCCTTTGGGTTTCTTTTGTTTCTGAAAATAATGCAAAAGAAATTAAATCATACGTAGTAGTCTAAGCATATTAACTAAATCTGCTATCACAAGTTACCATTATAAGAACTAAAATGGTTTTAGAGTTCCATGAAAATGTATATCCCCCTTTTCCCGACAAAGATGCTATTTATAATAAAATCAACAACATAAGAGAAGTTGTATGATTTTTCGTTAGTATCTTGAGTATTAAGGAAGATAGGGTAAAATATACGTACATGACGTAAATATTGTCTGTTTGTCTGTAGTTCCGAACATGTTAAACTAACCTGTTGGACGTAAGGTAGCGTATTGGTTTCCGACCTGCTATCCTCTGAGCTCGTATCTTGAATCATGGCTCTTCTGTCCAAAGTACCTCTGTTACCAGAATTTCCAACTCTCTGTGGTAAGAAACTCATACCAGATGCTACTCCAGCTTTCCTTGGTTCTCTTCTTGCGCATGTTAAAATGATACAGATGAGTAGAAGGACGAACAAAACGGTTCCTAGTGTAACCAGAGCTATGAGAAGTACTGTAAAAGAGATCAAATATAATGTTGTAATAATCAGTATTCGTATCACTACATAAAATGGGAGCTAGAGATGACTATGATGACTAGGAAAATAATGTATATTCTTCAATTCAGATTTCAGCATTAATCATATCAATACGTCATATGGCAAAATGAGCGAAGTTTTTAAATGGGGAGTCCCTCAAGGTTCAGTATTGGGCCCGTTACATTATCTCATTTATGTGCAAAATATTATACGAACGCCGATATCCTCATCTACACAAATCAGATACAATAATGTTTAGAAAATTCTATTAATGATGGCCTGAACAAGTATAGGCAATGGCTACTCAGAAATCACTTGAAGCCTAATAAATGAAACTGTTAATATCACATTTCAGGTTAAAAATAAAATATACTAAAACATGCATATCAATGTAAAAAATTGTGAGCTAAAAGAAGGAGCATATCATAATTATCTTGGATTGAAAATTGATAATAAGTTAACACATCTCAATTATTAAATGTATATATGTTCTAAAATAGCACCATTACGTGGATCAGTTTTTCGGGCTAATAACTTATTAAATAAAATTTCTAAAACACTAATTTATCTATCTTACTTCGAAAGCGTATTTCAATATTTGATAATTATCTATTCATCCTGTTCGAACAATCTATTTAACAAATTTCATACTTCAAAATAAAGCCATTAAAACTTGCTTAGGATTACACTATAGAACACCTACATAAGAAATATTAAACTCAAGTAATGTTTCATCAATACAGCAGTTGAATAAATTAGAGCAGTCTAAATATGTCAAAGATCTTATAAATATAAGTCCAATATAGAATTACAGTTCATAATACACGGATAACATTAATCTCAAATTGTTATTGTAAATGGAGTAAATGATAATCCCTTAGACTCCTTAAGGTTAATGAGACTAGGGAGTTAATCTTCATCCTTAAATCGGATGGAAGCACTAAAAATGTGGAACCTAAGACGACTTCTCAGAATTCCTTGGATAAACCACACCACCAATGAGGAAGTCCAACAGAGAGCTGGCACTCAGAGATAAGTAATCGAACTGACGAAAAAAAGTCTCGTATTTGGGTCACATATTAAGGGGTAAAAGACTTTCCTCATAATTTTCCTTCCTTTTTTGCTAAACCTTAAAAATATGGTTGTGATAGTCTGATATTAGATTTATTTGTCGTATCCTTTATATATATTACATTCTGATATTAAAATAGATGAATCATCAGCGAATAAAATGGAGTTGTCCGCAATGAAATCGTTCACATAAATAATATATAGTAAGGGACCTAAAACGGACCCTTGTGGTACTCCTGTTGAAGTTTCAAGGACATCAGACTTGCAGTTATTAATTTGAATAAAGTGTGCTTTACCAGACAGATAGCTCTTAAACCAATTTAGTGGTTCACCTCTTATACCATGGCTCTCAATTTCTTATAAGGCTAGCATAGCCTACAAGATCGAACGCTTTACTCAGGTCAAGAAAGATACCGACACTATTTTTATATTTATCTAAGTTGTCATATAGATTATTCAAACAGTTTATGATAGCAGTTATCGTAGGGACACCAGCACGAAACCCTAATTGATTACTATTGAAAAACTTATACTTATCAAAGAATTTTGTAATTCTTTGTACCACATATTTTTCCAATAGTTTACAGGACGAACTTTATGGATATTCTTTTAAAAACGCGTGTGTTTTAAAGATACCATGGCAACAACTACAACCCGAGTCAAAATGTCAACTTTTTAATTATTGATCTGACAGGATTTTTTGCGGTATTAACCGCAAATCTGTTTTCTATTTTAGTAATCAATGTTAAAACTCATTTTAAAGCAATATACAATCAGTAACAACTGTAGTGACAATAATTAATCCTATGTGACAGATTGCAAATTAATTTTTGCATTCCTCATTTCACACTGACAGGTATCCTGATGTCACATCACGAATTCAACCATTTTACATTCTTAATTCTTATTTTCATTTTTTGTAGTAATAACACCAGTATTTATGATTTCAAAGTGTACCAATAAAAAAAAACGCGTAAAGCGTAAAGTATTCATGGATAATTGCTCTTTAAAACACTTGCTCTATTTCGGCTTCGTCGTCATGCTCGAAAAATCGCGCGTGTTTTAAAGACCTTAATATCCACTTATACTTCAATATGCTATTTTGGCAATATTCAGTTTTTCTGGAAAAATCCCTTCACTTAGAGAACAGTTCAATAGTTCTGTTAATGATTTCAAAATTGGCATTATACATTTTTTTAAGTAAATTTGTGCTATTCTAGTATCGATCCAAAAGTAACCAAGTTAAAGGGGAAAGACGCTTATGGTGAATCACCCTGTACATGGATGGAAAATAAATTTGGTAAAGCTGCATACCTATCAGAAAACCACGACAGGTGGCATAATACTGTGAGATCTACCATACAATAAAAGGACGTTAATTACAATAATTTGTATGCCACACCAAACATAACTCAATACATGAATAAGAACGTATTAATTTCTTACCCTTTAAGTTGATGTGACAGCTTTCTCCAGTATACCACTGGAAACATTCACACAGTACGTCGTCGTCTTCTCTAGAATAGCAGGTTCCGTGGTAGTTGCATCGTTCACATCCGATTTGTTCTGCTGAGCAGATTCGACCAGGATACAATATATTTTCCGACAAATCTGAGAAACCTTCTCTACAGCTACAGGTGTATGTTCCTTTAAGGTTGAAGCACTGGGCGTTTTCTGAACAGTCGTGGAATCTGGGGAACGAGCATTCGTCGAAATCTTGCGCCTTTAGTTCGTCTAAGGATTGGGGCGAGGCGAAAATGTCAGTTCCTCCTAAGCTGTAATTGTTGTTGCGCAGATATTTTTTGAAAATTTCTTCTAAACGGCTTTCGTCTATGTTGTCTGAGAGCTGTGGATCCGAAAAATAAAATCAAATAAATAAAAATTCAGTTACCAAGGCTCGGAAAAAAGAAAACGGCGGAAATTCGGTATTTGACTAAGTTGAGTTTGAATTTTGAAAATTTCGTTTTTCTCAAATATCTTAGGAAATATTCATCGGACAAAAGAAGAGTTAAATTATTTTTATAGAAGAGGTTATTAAAAAAAGTTATCTGATTTTTTCGTAGGATGAATAGTTTTGTGTAAAGTGAAGTAAAAGTACGCTCTGATTTTATGAATTTGCTTTTGCTCGACAAGGGGAAAAAATTATAAATTTCATAAACGACGCAACTTCATAAAAAATGTCATAGCTCTGTTAAAAGTTAACCTAAACAGCAGTAAGCGTAGGCATTCAGATACATTAATTTTTGTTTTTAAAAGTGTTCACCTTTTAGAGGTGTAGTAGTGAACTTAATATTATTACATATGACACGCCACTGTACTAATTTGAAGCCTGTACTGTGGGAGTTCAGCGACAATTCTCAGAGATAGCGCTAAAAGTGAGATTCCAGAATCCTATTCTAGAAGATCGGAATATTCCAGAAATGCCATCTGTGGGTACATAAAGAAGACAGTCGGCTCCAGAGTTCAAAAGATTAGTCCTGAATGTATATGCGTTTGAAAATTTTACTTAGCGTAATAAAAAATACGTTGTTCTTTCTGCAAAAACTGAAATTTTTAAAAATTGTGTAATTCTTGTTGAGTCACAATTTTTATAGAACTGTGCATTGTAGTTTAATAATAGGGAGAATCATTTTTCTCTTATTGATTTTAAAAGAAAGCATATTGAATCTTGTGAATTTCCTCAATTTCGAAGTTAATCATAAAATTTCAATTGAAAATACTTGCGAAATCGCTAAATTTAATAGTTTTAACAAGAATATGCAGAATGAAGCTAAATCCATGTACTAGTTAGTGCTCAACATAGTTTTTAATTTCACAATAAACGTATAAGGAAAAATTCACCTTTCTGCGGTCATGTCTAAAATGCTCGTTGATAACTTTAATAAAAAGTATTCTGTAACCGTAAAATTTTAGAGGACTTGTAACTCACAGATTTTTTTGATGAAGCCTCATTTTAACTCATAATAATCAATTTTCGCTTGGTTCTCTCACAAGAAGTATAGTAGGTTCAAAAGCATGTAAAATTCTGTAAGGAAATAGTTAGGGGTAACATGGTAGGTGTCTACCGCGGCATTGTGCACAGCCGCTGTTGAACAAATTTTGGAATACATATGTAATTTTTTAGCGTTTTTACAAAAATTTATATTATTAATAATAATAATAATAATAATATTAATAATAATAATAATTAATATTTGTATACAGCGTGTCCTACTTAAAAGTGCAGCGCCTTGTAATATTTTGTGTTTCAATCCGGTTTGAACTAAATTTTCCCCAAAAATTGAAAACATAAGTGCCTAATTATGGCCAAAAGCTATTCGTTCTCTTAAATTGGAAAACCACTTGTGACAGACACCAAAATATATGAAAAAAATTAAAAAATCATATTGGTTAATTTTTATCCGAAAGTTTCACTAATAAAAGCCATTCAGAATTGCCAAGAAAGCTTAAATCTATTTGATAAAACACCCTGAAAGGACCCCGCAGTTTTTTATAGTAAAAATGGTTTTCAGTCGATTGTTCTGAAACTTGGGGAAAATGTTCTCCTGGGCCCCATGATTAAAATTCACTTTGACCACAAGTCCAACCGAATTCGATTTTTTGATCTAGAGGCGATTGAAACTGTGAACATCTGCGAAGGTCCGCTTAAATGTTCCATAAAAATTCTGAAAATGTTCAGGCTCACTTCTTGGAGTAAAATAAGCATATTTGCTCTCTTGGTGTCTTTTTTCAAAATGCTTCCTTCTCCCGGAAGAAAATAAACAAAAAAAAATTTTGTAACACTGAAGAAAAAAATTGGGGAGCATAAGTTGCTTATTTTTGTTCAAAGAACACGCCTGGCGGTTTTCAGAATTTCTTAGACAAAGATAATTTCGACCAAGAATTTCTCTAGATTTTTATTTCTTTCTACTTCAGAAAGATTCCAAAATATTCAGGCATATTCTTCAATTTATGCCCCCAACTTTTTCTTCAAAGTGCTTCATTTTCCCGTAACAAAATTACAAAAAAAATAATTTTCTTTATTTGTAATTTTTTTCCGTGAGAAGGAAGCACTTTGAAAAAAAACACCAAGAGACTAAAGATGCTTATTTGTCTCCAAAAAATGAGCCTGAATATTTTCAGAATATTTATGGAAAATTTAAGCAGACATCCGCAGATGCCCACAGTTTCAATCGCCTCTAGATCAAAAAATCGAATTCGGTCGGACTGATGGTCAAAGAGAATTTTCGCCAGGGGGCCCAGGAGAACATTTTTCCCAATTTTCAGACCAATTGACTGAAATCCATTTTTACTATAAAAACTGCGGGGTCTTTGCAGGAAGTATACAAAATACGCAAAAACAACAAAACGACTTCACAATTACTTGATAGTTTATGTTGTTTCAAATATACGCACTTTTATCAAACCACAAAAATCCATCAAATATTTTCGGACTTGGTATTTTTAAAGAAAATGTCAATATCTTTTAATTCTGTTCAAACTTTGAATTTAAGCATTTTGGTTAATTCGGAACAACTTCTGTTAGTAGAACTTTTCAATGAAAAAATGCTCAATATGATTTCATTTTCTTCATTTATTTTCGTATCACAGGTGGCCCTACATGTCATAGACCTTAATATGTTTTACCCTTGAGGAACATTTGATTTTAATTCGATAAAAACTAGAAAGTTAATAATTTTTAATTATATTTAAACTACAGCAATGTTGTAATAGTTGAAAATATTTTAATCGTCAGTTTTTATTTAAAGTTTCATATTTCTTAAAGTTGAAGTAAAAGTTTTTAAAGTGTAAGCGAAAATTTTTACAATTTAGTGTTTTGAAGAGATCATTGTAGAAGAAGATATTACCTCTGATTATGTACAAACTTTAATAGAAGGAGGAAATGAAGAGACTGATGAGAAAATTAAAGTTGAACAATTTAAAATTGTGTGAAATGTGATGAAGTTTGCAAGTTTACATACAGGGTGAGCCACGGTGGGTGGAGTATTAAAAGTATATGGAGAACGGATGAACCGATTGCTTTTAAATTTTGGTTACCAAAATAATTGAGTATGATCTCTCCAACTAAAATATGTTCTAAAGTGTGGTGTTGCCACTTATACGTAAAACTGGCAACATCTTCGTTATTTTAAATGGAATACCCTGTATATTTTTACATTTTTTGGATCGTCGTCTCTTTCTGAGTAACTTTTGTTAATATTTTCCTATACCTATCTCAAGCCGTTTTCGAGATAATAATTCTTTTCTGAATTTATTTCCAAAAATTTGACTTTCAGTAAATCGTGTTTTCTCCTACCTACGCAGCAATTAAAAGATAATTTTTTAGCTGCTGCTAGGCAAGGCCTGGGGGCATCTCCTCCATTAATCAAATGTTTCGAATATCATACAGGGTGAGTTAGAGAACGCTTCCTATAAGTGACTTAGAAAAGTGCACGAAAGTCAATTTTTTTAAATGGAATGGAAGGCACTTAATTTGAATAGCTGTAGCACAAATATGGCAGAAAATAATTATACAAACACAGTTTTAATGGATTTGTTTATTATCCATGAAGAGTGCAATAAGATTATCAGCAGAACTTGTAGAAGATTTAATGAGAAATATCCGGATTTTCCGCAGATGAACAACAGAAAGTTTCTACGAATTCAGAGGAATTTTACTAATTTTGGTTCGTCATTAAGAAAATCAAGATGTTTACCTAAACCTGTGACATTGGACGAGGTAAATGAAATCAATGTGCTAGCATATTTTCATGCAAATCCCCAGTATTCCATACGTTGTGCTAAACGGGATTTAGGATTGTCATATTCATCCATTCGAAGAATACTAGTAAACCATGAAATGCATAATTATAAATTTACAAGAGTCCAGTTTCTCATGCCTCATGATTATCTACAGAGAATAGAATTTGGTGAAATGATACTTGTACATACGCAAGAGGACCCCAGTTAAAAGAAAAAATATATATGGACTGATGAATGCAAATTTTCTAGGGAAGGGATGTATAACGCACGAAATCGTCACCATTGGGCCACAGAAAACCTCCACGTTACTAGAGAGGCTGGTTTTCAAGTCAAATTCAGTTTCAATGTGTTTTGTATATTAATGGATGACAAAATAAAATATTACATATACGACGGAAAACTGAATTCCAGAAAATATTTAGATATAATTAGAACAATTGTGGAAGACTTTCTTGATAATTTGTCAATTGAAAAATATAGAACTTGTTGGTATCAACTCGACGGGGCTCCTCTACATTGTACACATGAAATTAGTATGGAGTTGAACCGCTTTTTCGATGACCGTTGGATTAGACGTTTGGGACCGTGGAATTGGCCTCCGAGGTCCCCTGACCTTACCCCGTTAGATTTTTATCTTTGGGGTAGTCTCAAAGATAGAGGTTATAAAACTTCAGTCCACACTAAGGAAGAATAGAACGTCGAGTGATTCAAGAGATTGAAAACTTGGACCCCGCTGAAATAAGAGCTGCTACAACAAACGCCGTCCACCGTCGTATACAAAAGTGCCTGAAAGTTAACGGTCTACATTTTGAACAATTATTACAATAGTTTTAACATTTTTATTATTTATTACTGTTATTAATATTATTTGTTATTGCTACTTAGACTTTGTTACTGTTATTGCTGCTTAGGTATTATTTTCTCGTAATGACACTGTTATTGTTCTGTTAATGACGAACCAAAATTAATAAAATTCCTCTGAATTCGTAAAAACTTCTGTTGTTCATCTGCGGAAAATCCGGATATTTCTCATTAAATCTTCTACAAGTTCTGCTGATAATCTTATTGCACTCTTCATGGATAATAAACAAATCCATTAAAACTGTGTTTGTATAATTATTTTCTGCCATATTTGTGGTACAGCTATTCAAATTAAGTGCAAATATCACTAACGTCAAATTTATTTAGAAAAATAGCATGTCAGTTGTCATTACAAAATGACAACATAAACATTTCATGGCCCACCCGTTATGATATACCAAAAGACTAATATTCTTGGTAAGGTTACAGAAAAGTGTCCATAAATCGAAAACGGTGCGCATTAGGTATAGGGTATATTACATTTTTAAATAGGTAAATGTATCACCTTTCCGAATCAGTAATAATTGATTGATTAATGGAGGAGATGCCCCCAGGCCTTGCCTAGCAGCAGCTAAAAAATTATCTTTTAATTGCTGCGTAGGTAGGAGAAAACACGATTTACTGAAAGTCAAATTTTTGGAAATAAATTCAGAAAAGAATTATTATCTCGAAAACGGCTTGAGATAGGTATAGGGAAATATGAACAATAGTTACTCAGAAAGAGACGACGATCCAAAAAATGCAAAAATATACAGGGTATTCCATTTAAAATAACGAAGATGTTGCCAGTTTTACGCATAAGTGGCAACACCAAACTTTCGAAAATAATTTAGTTGGAGAGATCATACTCAATAATTTTGGTAACCAAAATTTGAAAGCAATCGGTTGATCCGTTCTCCATTTACCTTTAATACTCCACCCACCGTGGCTCACCCTGTATATTAAATAGTCTTAAGCAGGAACATATAAAAATACAAAAATCTTATTTTTGTAACTTTTTAAATTCCATTTTACCCAAATACTATTCGTACTACAAAACATATCAATAGACCTATTTTTTCAAAAGGACCCATTCTGGTGGAAAATTGGGCTTCAGAGAAATTGTCTACATTATTATCATGCAGGTTCTGACCCGTTGAATATGTGTCAATGAGCGTGACCTTAAATAATAAACAAGTTTTCAACTTCTGTTGATAAATGTCATTATTTTTTGTCTTTTTTTTCTTTTTCTTCTTTTATTTCCAATTCTTTGGGATTTCCTGCCGCATGTATTTTTTTCTTTTTAAGCGGTGCTCGGGGAATCTAGTAAATATCAGAATTAACATATTACTGGTAAATAACCTCTACGACTGTGAATTTTACGTCAAAGGATCAGTTAGAGGTTGCTTTTTTAAAAACAAATAACACAAATAAGTATAAAAACTTGAAATTAAATATTTCGCCGACTTTTCGTAAATCTAATCTGTTTCCTTTTTCAAGGCTTTTTTGAAACATCTTTTTTGCTGTGTTTGATAAATACACAGCTCTAAGAATGTTTGTTATATTCAATATCCATAGATATTTACTTTTTACATAGAACTGTTGATATAGTTAACAGTTTTTAAAATTTTTGTACAATGTTAAGTTTGTTAAGTTCTTCTTTTAACATTGGCAACTAGGTTGTACAGACATCTACGGAACAATTCGACACCCATCTATCCTCATTCAATAACATTATCGCTGATTCTTTAATTTTTTTTTGCTATCTACCTCTTTTGTTAAGATGCCTGTACAACCTGGTTGCCAATGTTAAAAGAAGAACTTAACAAACTTAACATTGTATAAAAATTAAAAAACCTGTTAACTATATCAACAGTTCTAAGTAAATAGTTAGTATTCATGGATATTGAATATAACAAACACTCTTAGGGTTGCGTATTTATCATACACAGCAAAAAAGAATTTTCAAAAAAGGTTTGAAAAAGAAAACAGATTAGACTTTCGAAACGTCGGCGAAATATTTAATTTCATGTATTTATATTTATTTGTTATTTATTTAAAAAAAAGCAACCTCTAACTGATCCTTTGACGTAAAAGTCACAGGCGTAGAGGTTATTTACCAGTAACATACTGATTAATTGTGATCTTTTTTAGATTCCCCGAGCACCGCTTTAAAAGAAAAAAAATACATGTAGCAGGAAGTCCCAAAGAATTGGAATAAAAATTAAGATAATACCACAAATAACATTTAGACAATATATGTTAGTATGCCATATATATTTTTTACTGATAAATAAAAGCTTTTAAAAATGTAGACAAATGCCATAAGCCTCTTTGGCTTCTAGACCACCCCCTAAAGTTAATGTAAACAAGAGTAAAAAAATCTTGAATATCTAAACTGACAAGTCATATCTCAAGAACTGTTAATCTCTTAAGGTCGTGCCCATTGAGATTTTCATTCAAGAAGTCAAAATCTGCAACCTAGTAAAAATGTAGATAATTCCATCGAAACCCTATTTTCGACATGAATGGTGCCGGATTGTCTCGTCTTCTTCAAAAAATAATGTAACTTTCTTAACCGATTAATATTTTTAGGAATATTTAAGAAATACGTAATTTTCAAAATATAAACTATACATTTTCAATGAAATGTCCCATTTTTAAAAATATTGGTGGCACGTCTTTTCTTCATTATCGTATTTCATCCTTCGAAATTTCAACTCCCAATCTCAACCTCCAACATTTTCACCCCGAACTCACTCAATCCACTTTTTAACTGAGAGTGGTGAATGACATAGTAATGAGTTATTGCGCACAAAGAGCCAAAGGTACGACAATTAGTGTCGCCTGATTGCCGATGAGATCATCACGGGTTCGGCAGTCAAAATGACTGACTTTCGTGAAAAGCCAACCCAACAAAAGTCTGTTGTTACACGAAAATTTCCTATATTCTTTGCAGTTTTTCAGTTTTTTTTATTTTTCAGATTTTCAGTTTTTTAGTTTTCAGTTTTCAATTTTTCAGTTTTTCAGTTTCTCAATTTTTTATTTTTCAGTCTTTCAGTTTTCAGTTTTCAATTTTTCAGTTTTCAATTTTCAGTTTTTCAGTTTTCAGTATTTCAAATTTTTAATTTTCAGTTTTTCAGTCAAATTGAACTATTCAATTTATATAATTTTTTGGAGTTGAAATGTCGGGAGTCGAATTTTCGAAGAGTTGAGACGTCGCGCGTCGGGGGTTGAAATAGGCGAGGATTGAGATGTTGGGGGTTGAGTTTTGGTATTGAAATGTCGTATGTTGGAATGGCATGATGATGAAAATACGTGTAACTTCTCCAAGTATATTATTTTGGTTACACTTTTATTCAACATGTCAATGTCATACCGTTAGACGAATTCGTTCTTCTTATTCTTGGGAAATTCGATCCCTTTTTTGTCTTTGGCGATTGGACAAATAACACAAAAAAGTTTTGATCTATGCATAGAAGCTATCATTTCCCATGAATTTTCACGCGCTAAAGAAATCTATGGGGTGGAATTAAAAAAAATATATTCGCTTCGGTGGGTTAAAATACATGGGCATGGGAAATGATGACTTCCATGCATAGATCAAGACTTTTTTCGTAAACTTGTGTAATTAGCAGGTTAATTTCATTTACCTGTAGGTAGAATCTAGTAACGATGCCTTTGAAAGTGGGACTTGGGTTGAAAGAGTGCACTTGTACCCCATGGAAAATATCCCTCAAATCAGACTGCATAACCATCCTATCGAGAGCTTCATGGATTGCCTGGGCAAATTTCACAAATTCTGTAGAGTTGGAATTCGACAAGTCATTGTAATAGTGCAGCTTATCTTTGCCAATTCGTTCCAAGGTTATCCGCAGATTGTATGTATAAGTTGCTGAAAAATACATTCGTTATATTAAAATCAATATAATTCCTTGCGTATTATAATTATGTATGTTTGTTTCTAGTTTCGACCGCATATGTGGTTCAGTTTTTTCGATTTTCTTTCACTCTATTTATTGCCTCTTATGTAATTTATACAAAACAGAGATATTTGTATTAAATTTTTAAACTGTATATTCGGACGTTATCAGAGAATTCCTATAATTGGACAAAGAAAAATGTATGTACAAAAAATGCCAAGAGTTTTGTCTTCTTCAAGTTTCTCACAGTCATTTTTACTTTAGGAGCCACCGTTGAGGATTTCTTTGAAAAAAACAATTATTAGCACCTTAAATCCAAGATGACGGCTCGTGGCTCCCCTCCACAAGGCTGAAAATTAGGATTTTTCAATCTAAACAACATATAAGTATCAAAGTCCTTTAATAAAGCAGACCTCTTTTGTCTCTACTGACTAAAGTAATTCTATAGAAACAAATCCCAAAAAAGATGAAATACAAAGTAATGCAATTTCTTTGAATTGTTTTTTTACCTCTGTACGATGATTCTGTATGAAACAGGAACAACTAAAGTTAGCGTATGTATAGCAAAATAACTCAACTGCAAATGCAAATAGATTTCCGATTTTAAAAATCTAACTAGGTGCACCACATCAAACTGGGGAAATGTTTTTCTCAATATTTTTTGAGCAATTGCACATCCAAAAATATATAAAGTTGCGAGCGTGCCGTTGTTACCGCTCATGACAATAGTGTCTCTAGAAAACAAACATCCATGTACTTGTTCGACAAATCGTGTGGCAATAGTCATATGTAAATTATTATATTTATGATCTTACACACTTACGTAAACATGGTCTATCGGGGAACATCCTGGCGAATCCTGGCCTGCAAACGCACCTCAGTATACCCTCAACTTTTTGACACAATTCGTTCCTCGATGCCTTACATTCCGGTTCGCATTTGTCTGCAACCTTTGCTGCAGGACCGTCAGGACTTGGAGGACTGGCACTAAGGATACCAGCAATTAGGACATTACTACCTTCGTTCGGAATCATTTCATCCCGCTCTGGAGTTTCATAGCTGCTGTCTGGTACCTTAATAATACCCTTAGTGTTTTTGTCCGTCATCACTACGAGAATTGTATCGCTGTTGTTAAGTTCTTCGTGTTTCTCGTCCGATCTAGGAGGATCCGTTGCAGTTATAATAAAATCTTCAAGATCTTCCTCGGATACATCATCGAGAGCAGACATCGTCTCTTCAACAAATGGAGCTACAAGGCTAGGTCTTACTTGAATAGAAGGGTAGGTACTACCATAAACATCAGCGGGATATAACGAACTGTGTTGCTGAATGGTTGTTGTAATAGTTTCTACAATATTCGTCGGCTTTAATAACGTGTGGAATTCTGTCACTGTATCAACAATAGTACTCTTTTCAGTTTTTGTTACTAGTATAGTTAATGTAGAGGGAGGCCCGCCTAATGTTTTAACCACGGTTGTTTTAGTTATAGTAACCGTAGACGTCTTCGTATATGTGATATATCTCGTAGGTACTACAGGCTTAGCGTCTTTAACAATGGTAGGCAATACTCTTCTTGTCGAGGTATTCATGAAACTTACGTTTTCATCTACCACTTTAACCTCGTTACCAGCATGATGTACAGCTTGTGTGATGGTATCCTTCCTGCTACTTGGCTCTGATGACTGCACGCTCTGAATTACAGTAGGTACAGCACTTTCAATTGGTAGCAAATCGGATGGCTCAGTATTAAGCACTACAGTTTTCTCCGTGGTACTTTCTTGAATTGGTACTTCGGAACCAGTAAGCTCCACTACAGTTTTATCTTTTACGCTACTAACTGTAGCGCTTGTGGTTGATCTAGTATTGTCTGTGTTTACGTTGGGATGCCCGATAATAACTTCTATGGACGGTTTTGCCTTAATAGTAGGAGATGGAGTTATAATCTTCTCTGTTGTCGGATTTTCATCTACGTACTTTTTCGTGGTCGTAGTATTTCTGTTAATAGCGTTATAAACAGGATATGTAGGTCTTCTTTTAAACGGAGTTGTACTCACTGTACTTGGTGCAGATGTCGTGGTTCTATAGTATCCGGGTCGCCTTGTATAAGGTCTTCTAGGCCTACTAAATCTATTATACTGTTCAGTACTAGTACTCGCACTTGGTTTGAAAAGTGTAGGTACTTTCTTCGGTATGTCAACTTCCATGGAAAATATGGGCTTGATTGTGACAGTTGGTTTATTTGTAATGGTGTTGGTATGCGTAGATCCCAGAGGTGGGGGACTCATCCCTAAAACTTCTTCATCTGTTGTAGTTTGGGGTGGTGGAGGGATTTCTTCCAATGGATTTGGAATGTATGGTCTTGGACTAGACGAGTAAGCCTCCGAATCGAAAGGTGATTCAGACTGGACCCCTGGCACTCTTAGAATATCTGCGCTATGTGTGTCTGTTTCAATTTTAGGTGGCTGCATTTCTGTATCAGGTTCTTTAATGGGTAAATCTGCAACGAGGGGAGGTGGCTTCATCACCTCCATATCTGAAAATTCTGTAGTAACGTTCGTATAAGTCACTGTAACTTCTCCAGTATTTAATTCGGACGGTATTTCTGGAGTAGGCGAAGTTGTAGTGCTTTTCCTGGTTGTAAGTTTGGGTTGCTCGCTAGTTACGACATCATTGATAATAATTTGATTTGAGCTGACGGAAGGTTTTTGCTGTGGAACAAACGGTTTCTCTGTTTGAGTATTAACATGAACGTTATGTTCGTACTGCTTGAAAGGAGGTTCAGGAGGCTTAATAGTGTGAGTATCGATTGGAAGAGACGTGACGCTTGGTCTTTCGTCAGTACTTTTAATCTTGTTTCGATTAACGTTGTGATGGAAAAATTCATCCTTATTTTCGATTGAATCATCAATGTAAATAATAATCGGTTTTTGTGTAGTCGTTGTAGTTCTTCTCGGTTTGTAAATCGAGATGGGGTTTTTGGTTTTGAAACCGAAAACAGAACTTATAGTGTTTTCAGTAAATGTTGGATAATCCTTAGAAGACATTTTGGGTGGCTTATTAATATCGCCGCTTGGTTTTGCAGTATTTACTTCTGCGAGATTAGTGTCATGGCCTTTAACTTTGTTACGATTTTTGTCTATTTGGCCTAACACGTCGGTGAACTGGCTACCGCTTACAGACAATGGTTGATTACCTGTATTTTCAAATTGGCTGCCTACAACCACGATAGCGTCAGGGCCATTTTTATGTTTGTGTGTTACATTCTGATCATAGCTGTCTGTATTTGCATTGTAATTATATTCTACAGCATACACACTGTGTTGATCTGTGCCAGAATCATGGTTACTAAATACATTAGAGTTATTAAATTGATTCAGATTAACTGCATCAAAGTTGTTTATTTGATTTGTTTGTTGATTTTCCGGTCTGATTACAGGATTTTGTGGTCTCGAAATTGGAATTTGTGGTTGTGAAACATTGTTTGCAGGCCTAGTGTTAGTTGAGAAAGGTCTTGCGTTTTGAGATATGCGAGGTGGCTCTTGATTTATAAATTCATTATTATAATTAGGGAATATAATTTGTTCTTCACTTGGGAACCGTACTGAATGGTTACTCGAGACTTTTATGCGTTCCGTCGTTGTACTTGTTTTTGCTTTCAAGATTTCAAACGGCACTTCGCCAGGTAGTAGTGGCCTAGTGTTAGATTCTTGTATAACCTCGCCTTCTTCATTTTCCATATCGTCATCTCTGTGGTCTCCAATGTCTAAATCGCTATTTGAATACGAGGGAATATCCTCATTGATATTGTGTATGTTGTACATCTGGAAGTTGTTTGGTGAATTCATAACTATGTTTTTATTTTCTTCTGGGATGTTTTGTGGCTGGTGCAAGGATATATCTGTATGATGCACAGACATTTGGTCACCTTGATGGTGTATTAAGTGAGGATTATATGATAGACCAAAACCACTCTGTGGCTGTTGGTGAGTGTTATATTGTTGTTCACTATTTGGTAGAGGATTAGGAGATAGAGGAATGGGTAGTGGCCTTTTGCTCGTGGGTCGTCGAAGATAGGGACGTTTAGGTAAAGTATTCCTATTGAATGGTGGAGGGGTCATATATTCTGATATTTCAAGATTTGGCCTATCTGGTCTTGGAAGTCTTGGTCGTAAGTTATTCTTTTTAGGGGCATTTTGATATTTCTGCTTATTTTGGTAGGGTTTGTTAACTTCTATAGGAAGGTTAACGTATGTTTCTTCCGGCTTCCTGTTAGATAAATCATTTAGAATGTCATTTGATTGGACATTGTGTGGCTTCTGTTGATGTGGTGGTACTTTTTCAATTGGTCTTGAATCAGGCCGGTGACCCATGTGATGGTAATTCGACTCACCTTCATTACTAGGATGTGTGTTTGGTATTTCTATAGGTCTACCGTCATTAGTAGGTCTCCTGTTATAGTTATGGCCCATCGAAATGTCATTTATAGGCCTGTTGTAGTCCTCAGGTCTTTTGAAATGAGGAATCTGTTGAAAACTTGGTCTGCCTATATTTTCGTGTTCATTTATGACCTCGTACTGTGTTGCGGGTGGTCGAAATTCTATGTCGCCATGATTAATAACATGCGCGTTAAAGTCATTACCTTGATGCATTAGCCCAAATGATATTGGTGGTACGTTGATGCTTATTTCGTTGTTGCTGCCGAACGCAACTTGGGCATCGTTATGTGGTCTCGTAGGATTAATATTAAGTTGTACTTTTTTGTTTTCACTAGTAGCTGGTTCAACGTTTATTAGTTGGTTTCCTACTTTAATTACACCGTTCACTTGCTTTTGATTCGGAGGTTCGTCATGATACACAGAGGCAATGTTAGGTACGCCATTATTAAACTCTATGCCAGAGAACTCAGGTTCCGGATAAGGTGATGGGTCGTCGAAGTACTGTCCATTTCTGTGGGGTTCAGTGGAACCTCCATAAATTAAAGCGGTTGTTCTATTGAAAGGTATATTTACGAAGGCTACCTGACTAGGCTGGATATTTACCAGTAAGGGTTGACCTGTCGATCTTTCGATTACTTCGGGTAATACTATAGGTTCATTTATAACAGAAGGTTGAATATTGAAGTCGTTGATAGGTATTCCTGGTACAATAGATGCCTGATTCTGTGCATACATAGGATAGGAGTCTTTAGCTGCAGAGTCATAATTCTTTTGAATAGACTCTTGTAAGTTGGGCAAATTATTTTCGTGATTCACCTCGTTTGTTGTGTAGAGTGTGCCATAGTTGTTTAAATTTTGCGACGCGTACATATTCTGATGTATTGGAATATCATTGTTTCCATATTTGATGTTGGGATTGTAGTGTTGCTGTTCATAGTAATGTTCCTTCCGCGGTGGCGTCAAAGGTATATGTTTTCGTTTGTCCCCGCGTAGGTTTTCCTTTTGACTTTGTACTGGTGGTGGAGGCCCTACATAATCATCCTTGTTTGGAGCGTGGACGATATTCGGCAACGGTTTGTCATTTCTAATATTCGCAACGGGAATGTGCTTGTATTCATGGTTTTTCTTTGGCCAAGTCTTGTTGGGTACCGGCGGAGGCTTCATATCTATAGGAACATTATCTTCTGTTTTAATCTGATTTAGAGGAATGGATGGTATCCTAGGCCCGATCCTTCCGGGTTTGCCAACAATGACGTCGGAATTGGCAGTTATGACTTCTCCTGGTGAAATGGGTATGCCTCCGTTTAAAAGAGGCGTTTCGTGTGACGTTTTCCCGGGCAGTTGATCTTTTGGGGGAGGGTCCACCCAATCAAATGTTGCAATATTCTGGCTTTCCGCTATTTCAAAGTCATCAGCCAAGCCCCCTACAGGAATGTAAATCGGGGATCGATTTTGGACGTCTACAGCGGGAATAAAATGATTGTCGGCTTTGACACTTAATGGTGGTTTCGAAGTCGTTGTTGTAGTAATATTTACATCATGCCTTCTGTTTGACTTCAAATTGGTTTTTATCAATCCGGCCATTGCATTGAGAACCGGAGTTAAAGCCTGCAAACTATTCATGTTTATGGAGCCTAATCCTAGTAAGTCTGGGGTTGGAGCTACCGGTTTGGTTATTTTCGTCGCAGCTGGTGTTGCTGTTTGTTTTTTCTTGTCGTTCTGCGACTTTCTCTTATTGGATGGAGTGGTACCCTGACTATTTTGTACTTTTGATTTGTTAGTGGTCTGGATATTAGCAGATTTTGTACTAGTTGGACTGATAACGTTCACCTGCGTTTTTATTTTAGTTTTAGTTGAACGCTTGCTCTTGTTAACTGCGGTGGATATTTTGGTATTTTTTACAATTTCCGAACTAAGCAAGGAGCTTAAATTATTTCTGATTGAAGTCGTCGCAGCTTTCGACTTTGAGGCAAGAGTAGGGGTGGCAAGTTGCGCAAACGGATCATCATCGACGAAGATTATTGTGGAACCTGTAATAACGCTCGGTGGCGTCGAGGATTCTAACGTTAGCTTTTCACTGATTATGGTAGAATCTGGAACATTTGTCTTTTCTATTGGTAGCACACTAGTGGGTTTTATTTTATTGTGAATTTCATTTGCAATAGCAACAATTTCAAGTTTTTGCCCATCGTGCAACGTTGCTAATTTGGTTATGCTGTTAGAGCCTTCTTCAAATTCTTTTTTGAGGTTGTTTAAGTATTTCCTGTCCAAAAGGGTAGGATCGACGGTCTCAGTCACTACGTTCTCAATCACTCGCGTCCTAGAACTTATAACAGTCGGCGTTTGTAAATTATCTTCTTGCAGCAAAGTCGTAAAATGTGTAAACGTTGTGAAGTAAGATTTTGTAGCCAATATATAGAAATTTTCTCCAGACAAATCGACTTTGTGCTTTTTCTTTTCCTCATTCCTACTAGGAGTGGTATGAACTACATTACTACTAGTTTTCTTCGGATACAAGTATAATTTTTCCGTGACAACATCACTGGATGTGGAAACATTTGTGTTTATCACAGGTTTACCATTTTCCATTATCGTGTTGTAGTATGTATAGGTGACGAAGTAAGTCTTAACAACGTCCGTTGTCGTATAAGGTAAAAGCGCAGTGTTCGGTTCTTCCATATCTAGGGCTATATAAGACGTCATTACTGATGTTGCCCTGGGTGGTACACTTTCTGTAATCACTACTTGAGTTACCACTTCATTTGTACTCGTTACGGAGGACTTGTCACCTTCGTAGAGCGTTTTCTCTAGCGCTATAGTGCTGTAATAGGTGTTCGTGTCCTTAACAGCTGATAGGGTTTCTGAAGGCTTCAACAAAAGAGAAAGATAATTGTCAGGAGCTGTAACCGTATTTGTTACTGTATGTTTTGAAGATACTACAAGAGGTTGCTCTCCGTCCAGGATTGTGTTAAGGTAGGTGTATGTGGTGTGGAATACTCCAACAGATAAATTTGGATACTGAAAAGAAAAAAAAAACAATATTAGTGTAAATTCAGCTGTTGCATTTCTCGACGTACCTGGGTCAATGTAATACCCATGGCTGGAGTAGGCAAAATTTTACCAGTATTTCTTTCTTCGGTGGCGATGTTAGACACTACTTGTTCGTGACTAGATACAGTAGTTGTGCTACCCTCCAAATAAGTCGTAAGATACGTAAACGTAGTTAGACAAGTTTTTGTTACAAATTGACTAGGATACAATGATGATAGTGTTTCAATCTGAAAAATATATTTATGTAATTGGTATTACACAAGGCGAAGGCTTCGCCTTCGAAAGAAAATAATGTCCTATACGATATTTTTGCATATTCACGCTCGGGGCAAGCCCCTGAATAAGGATCAAGAATTTGCTGGTCCCAATTTGGTTTACTAATTTTTTTTAAACAAATTGCAAAAATCGCTTTTCTGTACCCGAATGATTTTTTTAAGGTTTTCGTGGTCATTCTAAACAAAAAAGGTCTCGTCATTTTTTCATAAAGTTGACCGTTTTCGACTTATAAACAATTTAATGTTTGGAGAAACGTAAAAACGACCATTTTAAAGGTTGAAGTACAACATTTATTTTGACCCGAATGAATTTTGTTAGGGTTTCTTCGTCATTTTAAACAAAAAAGGTCTTCTGTCATTTTTCGTAAAGTTGACAGCTTCAGACTTATAAACAATTGAAAGAGCGCGCGCCCGGCTAAAAACGTCTATTTAAGGCTGTGTTATCAATGTCAAAATACCGCGTTCACAGTCGTAAATCTTTCAACATATTGTTCTCAAAAACAAACCAACAGAAATCGAATTGGATTTAAATATTAGAACTAGTTAACTTAAATCTAGTACGTATCATATTTTATATTTGAAAACTAAATGAAATTAAATATTTCCTTTGGATTATTACACGCGAACGTGCCACTCAATCGTCCGTAATTCACCATTAATTTTTGTATATTCTTTAATGGGACTCAAATATTCAAAAAAAATATGATACGTACTAGAATAAATATATTAAATGTAAAAAAAAGTTAAAAATCGGCATAATATTTGCTCCTAAGGGAGATTAATATGTTAGAAAAAATGTATTCAATTTTGCCAATTTAATTGGACGGTTTACTAATAGAGGGCGAAGCAGTAGTTATTCGAAGTACCAACCATGCTTCAAATCACTAAAAACTGCAGGGTCGAACTTTTTGTTTTCTCTACCATTTGAAATGTAGTTTAAAATAATTAGAATTTACTTGCCAATTGAATTGTTACATTTCTAGTAGCCCGGGAGGCAGCGACAGATTTTTCGCGTTAATATCTATAAAGCTAGATTTTTTTCCAAAGAGAGTTTAGATAGCATTTATAATGAAGGTGCAATTCTACCAAACTCCTAGTGGTGCATAAATAAGTAAAAAATTAAACATTTAAAATTTCGTTTTTCAAATTGTCACGAATTGTCAAAAAATGATGATTCGCCTTCGCTCCTGCCGGCCCCAATTTTCGATTTTAACCTCGCGATTCATGTTGTACGGTCATTGCCGACCTTCTCCTCACCATCGAGATATAGAACGGGTCTCCGATCGCCGTATTTGTTCAGTTTTTACGTTTGGAAAAGTGACTTGCGGTCGTGCTAATCGGCGATTATTTTTAACTGGTTTCCCGAGTTCGAATCCCGCCGGGGGATATTTTTTTATCTTCGTTTTCAATTTTTTCTCACATATTTTTTATTCTATAATTGCGATTTGCTCCGTTCCATTGCATTTCTCGGAGAAGTTTTGCGTTTTCCGCCGCGGAATATAAAGATGGTCTATTTGGATTAAAAATCACATTCTACCTCCGACTGGCTAAATCTTTGGTAGACGTTGCAAAAACGGCAATACGTAGTCAAATCTCGACAATTATATTCCTCATTAGTATTAATGAACAGACAGTATTTTTATAGATCTGTTAATAAGCTTTTATTTACTCCATTATATTAAATTATTTTGGTAAGGAGATTTCTAATTTTTAATCGAAATAGTGCAGATTAATATTTCGCGGCGGAAAATGCAAAACTTTTCAGAGAAATGCAATAGAACGGAGCGAATAGCAATTATAGAATAAAAAATATCTGCCAAAAAATTGAAAACGAAAAAAAAAAGTATCCCTGGACGGGATTCGAACTCGGGAAACCACTTAAAAATAGTCGCCAATTAGCACGACCGCAAGTCAATTGTTTAAACGTAAGAACTGAATAAATACGACGATTGGAGACCTGTTCTATGTCTCGATGGCGAGGAGAAGACCGGCAATGACGGTACAACGTGAATCGAGGGGTGAAAATCGAAAATTGAGGCCGGCCGGAGCGAATGCGAATCGTCATTTTTTGACAATTCGTGACAATTCCAAAAACGAAATTTTCGTCCATCTGTTTTTTTCTTTAATTTTTTACTCATTTATGCACCACTAAGAGTTTGGTAGAATTGCACCTTCATTATAGATGCTATCTAAACTCTCTTTGGAAAAAAATCTAGCTTTGTAGAAATGATTTCACGAAAACTGTCGCTGCCTCCCGGGCTATAGTTTATTCTACATCTTCAATAACTTTTTGTTAGTAATATTGCTAATAAATCAGGAGCATATCTAATAATAACAAACATATCATTACTGTAAAAAGTAATTTTTATATGAACTAAATGTACCTATTTTTAATCCAGATTGTGAAAAATCAAGCCAAGCGGGATTAAAAAGAACTTTGATCTTGTGGCATATAGACAAACTATCTTTGCATACACTCTAATAGTGTAGATTGTAGATAATCAATTATTATTTTGAAAGAGTAAAATGTCTCTTTTACTCCCCGAAGGAGAGCTTACATTCTTTCTGGGAGAAAAAGTGACACGTTAGTCTTTGAAAATGATAACTAAACTAGCAGTACAGAAACATTGTTTTGAAGAATTCCGATTTCCTCATTTCCTCAAGCACGCAAAAGGTCTTTCCATTGTTTTCCTCTGGTTTTTGTAATTTCCTTTTTCAAACATTATAATTTTATGGTTATTCATTGCTTGTCGTGTATATGTGTTTTCGTGATATTTCACTTTTGGCGTGAAAGTGATCATCAAGTGACAAAAATTTGATGTTTAAGGAAAAGCCTGCGAAAGTTCGCACCCGTAGTGCGTAGGAAGACGAGAGAAATTGATTGGCGGACACCTGAGTGTTCCATCTGCATTCTTCTTCTGAATAGGGCCTTCAAAAATTTGAAAATTTGTCACATTTTCCATGTTTACGTGTTTCTCGTTGAATTTTCCTTTCGGTGTGAAAGTTGTCATCATCGGGTGACAAACAATTCGATGTTTTAGGAAAAATTTAAAATAACAGGGATACGCAGTAAGCGGAGAAAAATCGAATAGTGAACACCGGAGTTTTCCATCTTTGCTCTTTCTCTGAATAGGGGCCTTCGGAACGGTTTCGCAATGGAAAATGTCAAATTTTTCGTATTTACGTGTTTTTCGTGATATTTTACTTTCGGTGTGAAAATGTTCATCATCGGGTGACAAAAATTTCGATGATTTAAGAAAAAAGTTGAAAAATTCACTAGTAGGTATGAAGTTGAGAGAAATCGAATAGCGCAAACCACTATTTATCTCGTTTCGTTTTCGAGATACGATCGCGGGAATCGGTCCTTAGTTTCCGAGATACGGCCGCTCAAAGACTCCGGAAGGTAAAAATCGAACTTTTTTACCTCTTCCCGAGGTCATATCTCGAGAACTAAACGAGTTAAAGAGCTGCTGTTTACGCCATTTGATTTCTCTCGCCTTCCTAGTTACTAGTCCAAATAGGTAGGTTAAATCGCAAAATTGTGACCGGAGGAGGATCTCTACGGGAAAAGTTGTATTGAGCTGAGATGTAAAATAAAAAGTCTAATACACTATTAGTCACACACTTTCCTTAAGGGTACAAAAAGGACGAAATGGTTTATTTTTGCGTATAAATCGAGAACGATGAGAGATATGGAAAGGTTTCAGATAAAAAATGTAGAGCTAATAACTTGGCTTACGAAAGGTCATATGCATTTACATCCTATTTCTGATTGTTTGGCTGTAAGATCTGTTTGATTTTTAGGGGATGAATGGAATAATAAAAAAATCGTTTAAAATCGAAAAGTTGATACTTTTTGTTAAGTATTTCTTTTCTGAATCTCCTTAGAATAATTTCAACTTTATTTGCAGAGATAAAGTTTCTCTGTTTGTTTAGATAGAAGTTATATACATCTGAATTTTTAAATTCACGACTTTTCAGGCCTAAACGTTTTAGTTTAATTTTTTCAAGCAACACTGACCTCTTAATGAAATTTCCTTAAAAAAATTCCATTACAGTTTTTTTTCTCACGGGTGCCAACGTTGATATCCAAATATAATTACTACAATTCCTACGATTTTTATTTCACTCGACGTCACTGCAATATAGTCGTTGTAACTTTTTCTAGAGAAAATTGATCCTTCTTGTACGCTTAATCGATTGCTGATTAAATTTGTTTAAAATCGAACGAGAAATCGAGTGGGGCAAACCGAAAGTCGCTGCGGTCCTTCGTTTCCGAGATACGGCCGCTCAAAGTCAGCGGAGAATGAAAATCGAAGTTTTTCACCGCTTCCACTCTCTCACTTTCCTACGTACTCCTGAGTTTGTTTAGATTTTTGCTGAAACGTCGAAATTTTGTCACCCGACGATGACCACTGTCATTCCAAAAATGAAATGTTACAAAAACACCTACTCACGAAAATTGTGACATTCTTTCACGTTCCGAGGGTCCTACCTACATAAAGAACACAGAAAGAGAACGCCACTGTGCGCTATTCGATTTGTCTCCCGTTATTGCACACTCCTGACTTTTTTCATGTTTCTTCTAAAACATCAAAATTTTGTCACCCGATGATGATCACTTTTATACCGAAAGTGAAACGCCACGAAAAACATCTACACACGAGAAATGTGGCATTTTTTTACTTTCCAAGGGCCCTATCCACATTAAGAATGCAGACTGAGAACGCCACTGCACGCTATTCGATTTCTCTCCCCTTACTGTGCACCCCTATTTTTTTTCAGATTTTTCCTGAAACATAATTTTTGTGATGATGACCACTTTCATACCGAAAGTGAACTGCCACGAAAAACACCTACACACGAAAAATGTGACATTTTTTTACTTTCCAAGGGCCCTATCCACACAAAGAACGCAGATGGAGAACGCCACTGAGCGCTATTCGATTTGTCTCCCATTATTGCATACCCCTGATATTTTTCATATTTTGTCTAAAACATCAAAATTTTGTTACCCGATGACGATCACTTTCATACCGAAAGTGAAATGCTACGAAAAACACCTACACATGAAAAATGTGACATTTTTTCACTTTCCGAGGGCCCTATTTACATAAAGAACGCAGGCGGAGAACGCCACTGTGCGCTATTCGATTTCTCTCCCCTTACTGCGTACCCCTGATTTTTTCAGATTTTTCCTAAAACATCGAAATTTTGTCGCCCGATGATCACCACTTTCATACCGAAAGTGAAATGTCATGAAAAACACCTACACACGAAAAATGTGACATTTTTTCACTTTCCGAGGGCCCTATCCACATAAAGAATGCAGACGGAGAGCGCCACTGCGCGCAGTTCGATTTCTTTCCCCTTACTGCGTACCGCTGATTTTTTTCAGAATTTTCCTAAAACATCGAAATTTTGTCGCCTGATGATGACCACTTTCATAACGAAAGTGAAATTCCATGATAAACACCTACACATGAAAGAAGTGAAACTGTTCTATTTTCCGAGGACCCTACCGAAGAAAGAACGCAGATGGAGAACTCCGGTGCGCGACATTCGATTTCTCTCCCCTTACTGAGTACCACCCCTAATTTTTTCAGATTTTTCCTAAAACATCAAATTTTTTCACCCAATGATGACCACTTTTACACTGAAAGCGAAATTCCACAAAAAGCACCTACACACGAAAATCGATGAATAACCATTAAAATTTGAAAAAGAAAATCACAAAAAACAATATCTGACAATAATTGAAACTATGACTGCATTATTAGATTTTGTAGATAGTTGCGGTGGCTGCCGCCTAACGTAACCATGAATTGTTTAATTATTCACAATCATCAAATCCTATTAGTAGAATAGGAACTGAATCATTTTTTATTCGCTGCTGCAAATCTAGTCAAGGCTTCACAATAGTGTCTGTACGGCCCTGCACAATTCTGTTGCCAACAACTGATGATGAAATCACTACTTATAGCTAGCCAATTTATGGTTCCTGTAATATCGGCATAACCATTAGTTCGCTTTTTCTATATACGAATTTACTGTGGCGTGCAAACACATTCTTAACAATTAAAAAAGAATGAAAAATCTGCACTTACTCTTTCGGGACTTTACTAATAGTACAGGCAAATTAACAATTTGGGGTAACAAAAATTAATAAAAGGATCATCTCTGGGATTTAAGTAGGTAATAACCTGGAGAATGAGATGATGCATTCTTTGCACTTCCAAGTTGCGGGAAAATTTTAAAAAATTTGGAAAACTTTTTGATTTTCGTTTTTTTTGCTCTGATAATGAAAATCGAGAAAGAAGTTCCCAATCTTTTTCTCTACAAAAAACGTCTTTACAAATTTTTGTCTTACTTAAGCCGTTTAGAAGATAAATCGAGTTTTCCACTTATAGTTTTAAGCCGCTTCGAAATGCGCGAAAAATGAAAATTCTCCAGGAGTTTCGTACGACCGGGCTCATCGATCGATAATTCTTATTATTCAGAGCCCCTAAAGAAATGAAAATAACACAAAATGTAGAGAAGAGTCTCAGCTTTAATGTGTAATCACAAAATTCATAAAAAAATTTATCAAGGAGAGAAAGTGTCAGAAGATGGCTTAGTGAACTTTGTACAGTTGATCCACAGATTTATTCATATCTTTGCCGGGAGTCGTTAGAATGATAATTCATTTTGCTTACGTATTCTTATATAAATATATATCAATCCAATTAACATTTTATTGCAATTACTTTTGTTGGAAAAATATGCCTTACGATAAAAGTAGAGGGTATATTTCTCATCGATCAATCACCTTCAAATTTTGGAGTTCAATTCGCTATATCTTAAGTAATAATAATAGCACAGTCTTAATTTTTGGATTGTAAGTACATAAAACATATTCTTTCGAACGACTTTAGAGTTTTTTAAATGGGCTTAGTACTTTTTGAATTTGTCTACATTATTCATACATGTTCAGAAAATGCACAATTATACAGTAAAACATATACAACTTATTTGTTTCTTAACATTCTTCAATGAAATTTTCACGAAATATAGAATAAAGTCGAATCCATGCAGTGAAAAGCACCCATTGTTACGGGAGAAATAGGCAGGATGCATAAAACTCAAAAATGTGAATAAATCATCTGTATAAAGATTTACTTAGCCATCATCTAACACTTTTTTCTCTATGATAAAAATTTGTATGAATTTTGTGATTAGTTCCACATTAAAGTTGAGACTGTTCTCTACATTTTACGTTGCTTTCATTGTTTTTAGCGGCTCTGGATAGTAATAATTATCGATCGATATGTCCGGTCGTACGAAACTCCCAGAGAATTCTCATTTTCCGCGCATTTCGAAGCGGCTCAAAACTATAAGTGGAAAAGTGAATTTATCTCCTAAACGGCTCAAGTAAGACAAAAATTGGCAAAGAACTATTTTGAAGAGAAAGAGACGAGCTACAAATTTTGTTGAAAACTTTTTCTGTACTTTCATTATTTTAGCCGTTAAGGCAAAGAAAACCGAAAATCAAAAAGTTTTACCAAATTTTTTTGAATTTTCCCGAAACTTGGAAGTGCAATGAATGCATCATTCCATTCTACAGGTTATTAACTACTTAAATTCCTTTTATTAATTTTTGCGAGGTTTTTACAACAGTTTGCCTTCATTGCCTGTACTATAAGGGATGTTCAAAGACTGTATAAGAATTTTGGCGAGGTGAAAACATTCATTTTGTAATATTGTATTTCTACGTTGAAAATGGTCGTTTTTACGTTTTTTCAAACATTAAATTGTTTGTAAGTCGGAAACGGTCAACTTTACGAAAAATGACAACAGACCTTTTTTGTTAGAATCACCAAAAAAAACCAAAAAAAAAAATCATTCGGGTCAAGAAAAGCAATTTTTGCAATTTGTTTAAAAAAAACTGTTTAAACAAATTGGGACCAGATTTTCGAAATAATGAAAATTTCTTCTCCTATTCTGCAACATCATATGAATAAAAGGAAAATGTGCGATACACAGAGAAAGAGGAACCAAGTCACATAATTCCGCTCTCTTTTGCATTATTCTGACGACGGCTGTTAAGATAGGGTTAATAATTTTTCGGAAATAATTTAGAAACAAATTATGTTATGAATTCACAAAAGACGTATGTAATGAAATAGCGTTATCAAAAAAGTAATATCATGTATCACTTAATATTCGGTTTTAGAAATAAACGTGTTTTTATTTGTTTCATTTACGTGTTCTTTATATACTTTTAAAATCTAATACATTTTTAAATTTCAGTAATTACCATTATTTTACTCAAAAAATGGATATTTTGCGGCAAGAGATGAATCATGCGACCTTGGCGCCATTATTTCCGTGTTCTGTACATTTCTTTCTCCATTCAACAGTTTTGAAATAAAATGTAGTTTTTGACTTAATTCGATCTGATCCAGAGAACTTGAGATATAAAAAAAATGCAAAGCGGTAACAAGAAAAAAAGATTCAAAGAAAAGATGACTTCCGTTTCGCTGACAGAATAAAAAAATCGTTAATAGACCTTCTACGATTGTCGCAATAAGTTAAAAATCTCTATGTTCCTAATTAGTTCCTTTTTTACGAAAATTTTCGTTCATTTGCCTCCACTGTAATGCCATAAATGTTAAATTGTGAAAATAATAATGTGAATTTTCAAAGGAATATTTGAGCTTGATCTGATCTATGTTTGACAAAATGCCGGTTCCAGATGCGAACGGACATTTCTAAGACATTTCGTAGACAAATCGCTCTCTTGCAGTCATTCTAATAAATCGATTATAACGGTAGGGCACAGTGACTTGAAGGTTGTAAGTTGCGATCAATAGGTCGCAACTTACAACCTTAGTTGATATAGTTGAAAGAAATCAATAGATTTGTTATAACTAAGACGGAGAAGCCGATATTGTAATATCGACATCGGGTTTTATAAGAACTACTTACATCTGATGAGTCCTGTGGCATCATCATCACCATATGATCAGTCAAGGTGCTTGGTTTGAGGGTGACAGGTTTTATAACGCTGCTGGGAAGTAACCTTTTAAAGTCCGGCTCTCCTGGTAGGGTGCTTTTGTCCCCAGCCACGATAACCTCCACACCATTGGACATGATTCTCGTTGCAAGGTTGTACCTGGCTTCCTCGTAACCCCTACCTGCATTATCTACCGCAAAACTTTCATTAATATTATGGTACTCAGGAAATACTACGTATAATAAAACACGGAACATATTTTCCTACAATTTTTACATTACATAAAATCTATTTACATTACGATGTTAAATTTGAAAATGAAAGAGAAAAATAGGGGACATTTAGGGGTATTGAGAAGTTTAAAAATTTGTACAGTTAGACCAGGCAAATTAGGATTTTACCTATGGTAAACTGTTAAGTAGACTTTGTTTTGTTGAAGTATACTGCCATCCTTAAAAAAGAGCCCTATCTGGCATTCCAGCATAATGTTATTTGGACATATCAGTTATAAATGTACTGTCAGGTACACATTTTAAAAGAAGTTTAAAACACATTTAGCATTTCGGAGAGAAAATGTGAAAACCTAGAAGTTTTAATATTTGTAAATAGAACGCTTTTTCTTTAGACGGCAGTGTAAAATTTAAGTCATATGCAAAATAAAAATGACGAAGTCAGCTGACTCCTCTACAATGAGAGAACGGGAGCATCTTTATTGAAAATAACAAATTCCTGGTCAACTTCCGGTATAACTGGAAATGACACTATTTCGAAAATATTTTCGTTGAATAGATTCTACCCCATCTGAACTATAGTCAGATTTTTCACATCAATATTATTGTTCTTTTTCCATGTATTTATATTGGTCGATCAAAATGGATTACTCTGTATATTCTTAACTCCAGTTAATACCTGGTGTGTAAAAGGCTTCTACTTGTCCTATTTGAATATATTATTTTTATAAATACTTATCTTCGCAGTCCTACCCAAGAACAATGTAAAAAATTGATGCCTCCCTCCTGTCTGTTTGAATAACGGGTAATATGTATTAAATCCACGGAAATTAGGATTTTGATACGGAATAAATTCTATATTAAGATATAAGTGTGTTAAAAAATCTTGCTCCGAAATGTTTTCACCCAATTTTTGACAAATGCGCGATGGTCAACAATCTTTTATTTATCAGTTCTGATCTTAGTAATAGACAACAATGTGTCATCTATAATGTTAGAAAATCCAAATTACAAAAATTAAATAATGGCGTTCCCCAGGGCTCAGTACTGGGACCTATCCTTTTTCTTAGCTTTATTAACGACTTCCCAATTTCAGTTCAAGATGATGTACTGGCCATATTGTTCGCCGATGACACTAGTTTAACCTTCCCCAGCTGTAACTTGGGATACTTGTTGAATGAGTTACCGCAAATCCAGTCAACTATACAAAACTGGTTCATATCTAATAAGTTATGCCTGAATACATCTAAAACGGAGACCATAATATTCATTTTGCGTGACATGAAGGAAGTAAATAACCCTGAATCTATTATATTTCTGGGTGTGAACTTACACCCAAAGTTGTTGTGGGAAAATCATACAGGTTATGTTTGTACTAAAATCTCTAAATACACTTAAATGCTCCGAAATCTTGTTGGTTAAGTATCTGAAATTACCTTAACAACTGCTTATCACAGCTTCATCCACTCTACAATTTCATACGCGATTCTAGCATGGGGTCATGCAATAACCTGTGCAAATGTATTATCATCCCAAAGGAGAGTTATACGAATAATATTCGGATTAAAATTTAGAGATGACTGTAAAGAACAGTTTAAAAAAATGACAATTATGACTGTACTCTGTACTTATCTATTCCAGTGTCTTCTATAAATAAATAAAATCAAGACTCATTTAACACCAGAAGCCATTTTGGTCACTTTCTAAATATTTATTTATAAACCATATGACAATAAATAGATTTTCTCGGCCATATTGAAACATTTTTGATTATCAGAAAGGAACGAGAATTGCGAGAACTTTGATTTAAAAAAAAGTTAATTTTCGTCCATCTAAACTCCAGATATTTAACTTTTAAGCATATTGTAAAAAGATAAATAGCAGTAAATACACACATAAAGAAAAACAGTTGTCTCTAAACAGAACAAATATTTGATATTAGTTAAGAAAAATAAGGTTCTAATTTCATAATGAGAAGTTTGCAAGATTTCAATTTCCCCTAAATACATACGTTAACTACCAACTTAAGTAAGCCAGAAACAATTGAGTACGGGCAACAAAACGAGAGGTAATCTTGATATATGAATTTTACAAAAGGCTATTCAGGCTAATTAACAACAATGAAATGTAAATGCTTGAAAATTAGTTTTATCAGTTAAACATGTTTTGTGGGCATTTCATATGAAGGAAATATGTTTCACAATGATACAGTTCAAATATTAGCCAAAAATAGGCATTTGTTAATTAACAGTTGGCCAAACTGCTTAAAGTTAAATATCTCGTGTTCAGATGGACGAAAATGAACTTTTCTTTTTTAAATGAAAGTTCTTACAATTCTCTTTGTTTTCTGATAATTTTTTTTGACACAAAATGGCGGACAATTTAAATTTCACTTAACAAATTCATTTGTGTCCACAAGTTTCAATATTTGGGCATCAAAATTTCAGGATGTTGGAATTCTAAATGCGAAGATTTTAGTTTTTTGTTTGTCTCGATCGGGCCTCTAAAACCGGAGATATTCGCCTTTTTACTTAAAGAAACGCTGTCCAAAAACAAAATTGTTCATAAAAAACGCAAGAGGCTTTGGAAGTTCAAAACTCAGGTATATACTCAGAAGGTATGTTGTTACAAGACCATGCATATCACATCGCTTATTTGGTCTCTTTTTATTGCACTATACTGACTACTAACAGAACTTTATGCTCCCATAATAAACAATATGAGAAGAATATTAAAACTCAATCTGTATCAACTATTTTTATTTTGATCTTTCACTTATGTTATTTGAAGCGTTGGAGCTACAAGCTGATTTTAAAAAATCCAACAGTGGGGCTCGACTACTATTTTTTATGGTTTAATGATATTGAGCCCAAGTTATGTACATTTCTAACAAAATAGTCTACGTAACAGCTTAATCCAAGTAAATAATAAATAGGTTTAACCTGCTAGGTCCAATTTAGTGAAATAATTTTATACAAAAGCGGACTCACCTTGGTTAAGAAGTTGAGGTTGGGGGTTATCCAAAGTAGGAATTATAGTTTTTTGTAGCTCTGTCAATGTCTGTGTGGCGTCGAAGTCCAGAAGCGTTAGAGTTGTGAATTTCGTGTAAGGTTCAGTTAGAATGCTCGTCTTTATTTGAGGTTTCACTTCCGTAGTCGAAGTCACTATTTGTTCATCACCATTTACCCTGGTTACGACAAATGTATACGTCCTCAGTCTGCTTTGTACAACCGTTTTTGTCACAAGTTCAATAGAAGAGAGAATAGTGGTTTTCAAAAGCAGTACGGGAGCGTCCAGGGATTCGGAAAGCTCGGGGAAGAAGGGTTCATACTCGGGAATATCTTGGAATGTGGGTTGGTTATTTAGTTCCGTGCTATCATCATAATTGTCGCCATCTATTACATTTTCTTCAGTTGCATCTCCATACTCCTCGATTTTTGTTTCGTCGGTATTATACTCATCATTTACATTAACTCCCTCTGGTTTCAATTCATTTTCAATGCCCTCGTTCTCATTTACACCATCCTTGCTACTTGTATTTTTTGCAACATTTGCATCGCTTACATCTTTATAGCGTTCGATGTGATTATCATCATCAATACTTGCACTAGTCACATCTTCATCGTTATAGTCGTTAGTTCCATCGTCCACTAAATTTTCTTCCGTCACATCACCAATATAGCTGCTTACATGATCTGTCATACTCTGTTGATAAGATTCCGTTGTTGCTCCCACATCAACATTAGTTACTTTAGAAGATTCAATAACTACATCTTTTAAACTTGTATCGGGAGTTACACTTTTTTTGGGTACGAGACGTTTTCTAGTAACAACAATTTTTCGCCGGGGTTTGGTTGCTTGCTGCAGATGATCAATATTTTGATTGTTCTTGTTATTCAGCAGCCTTTTCTTCTTCTTTTTTACTCGTAACCGCCTTCTAGCTCTTTTAGTGGTACTACTAATTTCGCTAATTTCTGTACTCGAACTAGAATCGCCATCTAAATTATTAGTTACTGCTTGAACCCTGACAAGTTTTTTAATAACTCGCTTTCTTTTTTGAGGATGTGGTATATTAATGTCTTCATGTGAGTCTCGTTTAATTCTAAAGCTAAATTTAGTTTCATTTCTATTTTCTATTTTAAAATGTAAATTATCGTCTACTTCCTTGCCAGTATTATTCGAAACGTAATTACTATCATATTCTGTATTAGTCAGCTTGGCCCCTAGATTTAGTGACGTTTCGACCTTTGGCATTCGTGGGGCTACCTTGCTAAGGTCACTTACGCTAAAAAATCATCGGAAGATTTCTTGTTTCCTTCCGAGGCTTTCACATACTTGATTTTGTATTTCTTCGATGCGCCACTAGATTTTGTTGGTTTGACATTGAATAATTCCGGCGTTTGCGTGGCCAAATGTTTCGTAACATCCCCTATGATGCTCTCTAAACTCTCCGTCTCTTTCGTAGTTTCAGAGGCCTCTAAGTATACTTCCCTATTCGTAGGCATTACGTAACTGTCAAAGTAGACACTCGTTTTAAGTGCCAAATCGTCACTTATTATAGATGGTTTTACAGGAATATATGACACCTGCCTCTTTCGCCTGCTGTTCTCTTCGCCAACTGTAACTGTCGACAAAACCGTAGTAAACTCACCAGGAGTTCTCCCTGATACATAAAGTGTTATTATGCTAGTTTCTTTGGGTGGTACAATAGGTGCAGGTTTATTCTTCTTGTTCTTCCTTGAAGTTTTCCGTCTTGGTGCTAGAGTTACTTCCTCAGCATTTTGAAGTTCGCTGGAATCATCAATGGCCAAATTGAATTTTTCTGGCTCTTGGTACAGGGCTTGGGCTTGGGGTTCATTTAAATTGAACACATTTGCCGGTTGCTGCGGCATCAGCGGATTCGAAGATTGTTGTTGAAGTTGTTGTTGTAATAGTGGTAACAGCAACGCAGTGTTTAACTGTGGCGCGACAGGAAATCCTAGCGATGGCGTAACGACAACTGTCTCCGTTAAAAATTCGGTAGCGGTGATCACGCTTACACTACTATCAATAATTGTTGTCAAAATTTCTTTTCCCCTGAACGTCAATGGAATCACAGTTGAGGTCTCGCTGGTAACTGTGGTTACGTACGTTGTGGTTCTGGTTTTGAATTCGGTGGTTGGTGTAGCCGGCATAGCTTGCTGTTGTAAACCCAGTAGAGGATTGCCTTGTGGTTGTAAACCGCCCAATAAGAGTTGTGACAACAAAATATTAGCTAATGGAGCCTGAGCCGCCAGAGCTGGTTGAATAGTGTTGACGACTTGTTCTACTTCATACACAGTACTGGGAATAACGTGCGAGAATGAGGTTTTACGTCTGTTTATATAAGTTGGAGTGAATACAACAGTGGTAGTTGGAGTTTCGTGCAGGATAAACTGTGTGATTAATGTAGCCCCGTTGTTTCCAACAGCGGTGTTTTCGCTTAACAAAATTTTAACTTCTTTTCCAATAGCATTAATTGTTGTTGAATATTGCCTAGGATCTAGGACTTCGGTACTATGGACAGCAGATACTACGTTTTTATATTCTGTTATTTTTCCGTTGACAACGGGTATAGTAACCTCGGTAGGTATTTGATGGGTAATTGTGATCTTTCCATCAAATGATGGTATTACATAGTTTTCTTGCTCGGGTTGATCTTCTTTCTGATAACGTGTTCTGGAATTGTGATTTCTAGCTCTACCCACGTTACTTCTCGAAGTTTGTCTGTTGTTACTAGTGGGTTTCCTATAGTTAGCCGTTGCCTCAGTTTGGTAAGTGTTTCTTAATCTTGGTGCCTTTGGTCTAGAGGCTGCCGTAGGTCTGGTAGTTCTTGTTGATGCCTTAGGTCTTTTAAAGTTAGATCGAGAGGGAGAGGACGTGTCTTTCTCTCTTAAAGTAAATTGGGACCTACCCTGCGTGGACGCCTTACTTGGTGATATTCTCTTACGAGGTGCTGGAGCAGATGTCGTTGTTTGAACAGATTTATTTCGGTTTTTAGGTGAAAATCTACCTCTGCCTGCAGGTTTTGGCGCTTCAGTATCCGCTTCTTCATTAGATGCTACTGGCGCTGCAGTAGTTCTACCCGTTGGTCTTCTGAATCTAGAGTAAGTATCCCTTCTTGCTCTTCTCCTAAAGAATGGTTTAATTTGTACGTTGCTAGACCTTCCGGCTCTTCGCGTCGCAGCCGTAGTAGGAGGATTGGCAGTCTGAGTATTAGTTAACGAGCTATCATAATCTGTATCTTCTTCAGCGTCTCCTTCTTCTTCAAGATCCTCCATGTCATCCTCCACTTCTTCTTCCTCAGGAGCTGCGGTTGTCGTTGTGAACAAACCTCTTCTAGGGAAAAGTGCATTAGGCCTGGGTCTATTTAGCAAACTGCTAGGTCTATTGTATGAAACTTTGGGTTTGGGAGTAGTAGAAGTAGCCTTTTTATTGTTCAAGTTACCGCTCTTTCCAGTTCTAGTGGAAGAAGTCTTAGCTGCTTGAGTCGGACGAGGGACAGGTGGTCTTCTAAATCGTAATAGGGGATTTTGACTGCGTCTAGAAGCGCCTTCTGTTGTTGTTTGAAGAGCAAGTGTGGTTTCCCCATCTTCGCCAAAACTATCAGTGGGATTGTCCGTTACCAAAGTTGTTAAATCATTTTCATCTTCAATGGAAGCTTGAGTCACAACGTTTGAACTAGGAGATCTGCTTAAGCCAGAAGCTATAGTTGGCCTGATCCTAGGTCTGGCGCCAAATAGTGAACTAGGTCTTACAGCACCTCCCGCACTAGAGGATCTGAAGCCTCCTCTCCTAGAACTAGAACCAAATCCACTGGCCGTTGGTTGAATTCTAGCTGAGCTACCTCTTCTGCCACCCCCAAAGGATGAAGAACTGGGCCCTCCAGCAGCGCTGGTAGATTTGGGACGAGAGAATCTTCTACCGCCCGAAGCAGTCGGTTGTACCACATGGGCACCTGAAGAGGTACGTCTGCCGCCGAACCTATTTGCCTTAGATGCTGGAACAGCAGTTACAGTGGGGGTAAAGTCGCTTCTTGTAATAGTTGCTGCGGTGACTTGTCCAGATTGTTTTCGTTTTGGTGCGAATGTTGGTCTCTGCCGAGAAGCAAACGGTCGAATTGCAGGAGTGAATGTACGTTTACGCGACTGGAAAGTTAACCTAGATTTCACTCGACTATTATCTTTGTCATCGCCTTCCTCCTCCTCTCCGTTTTCTTCAGTAGAATTTTCTTCCTCATTCGTGGATGAATCGCTGATGGAACCTTCTATAACCACTGGTGATGGTGAAATTGTACCTGTAGCTGCAATTTGCTGATCGGGTGCCTGAGTGGGCGATGGTACAATTTCGCTCACAACACTACTTGGTTTAACAGATGCTTGTGAGCCTACTAAAAAGCTGGATGTACTTTCTATGATTTGAGCGTACCTTCCATCAATTACGGTACCCAACACCTTAGATTCGTATAACGTAGTGGTATCATTTTGTATGATAGATCCTTCGATAAGTCTTACTAGTCCCGTTCTGTGAGCTATAGGCAAGTCTGTTGGAAGACCTGCTTTCTTTTGTTCGTCCACTGTAAGAGAACTGGTACTCTCAATTACTTGAGCGTATAGGTTGTCTATGTATGTACCAACCGCTTGTGTTGTATAAAATAATGTGCTAACACCTTCAGCATCAACTATTTTCCCTTTATTAATGCTTACAATTCCGGTTGGTTTTAAATTTTCTGTTACAGACGATGGAGTAATAGTATCTGTTATAATGCTAGAGGTACTTTCAAGTATTTTTGCGTATAACCCGTCAATATAAGTGCCATATACGTCAGTCGAAAGTACAGTTGTGGTTCCTTCATTTTCTTCTGTGTTTACAATGGTAGATAACAACCCGGTAGGTTTAAGGGTACTACTTAAACTGGTTACTTCAATTTTCGGTTTTTCAACGGCATTTTCGAGCTGATTTGGTTCACCAGCTCCGACAACTTTAGTTATTTGATTCGAATCAATATCAGCGGAGTTATTTAAAACGTTGGTCACCGTTTCTAGTCTACTATTCAGAACGGTACTATTTCCAACATAAGAGGTTGTAAAGTACGTGTAAGTGGTAAAGTAAGTAGTTAGGTCATCATCCCCCACTGTAGATGGTACTATGGTTTCAGATGACTCGGTTGGTATAATTTCATCTGCAGCTGGAGTAGTAACAATCGGAGTGATACTGATAGAAGGGGATATTGTAGCTTCGATGGAGGGAGTTACAATATTTGACACTGTCTCCTCACGGCTGGTAACTTTAGTGGTGCCATTTTTAAATAGAGTAGTCCAGTATGTAAACGTAGTAAAATATGTTACTGGTAAGCTTAAATCCTCAACGCTTAACGTGTGCGTTGGAGTTAAAGTTTGTGTAACAACGTTGGTAATCGTCTCTAATCTACTCACTACGTTGCTGGAGGTAGTGCCATGGTACATAGTTGTGAAATAAGTAAACGTGGTATAACTTGTTTGTAACAGTAAAGTTGGTGATGGAATAATTTCAGAATCGTTATTGGACTCTGAGACAATTTGGTCTTCATTCAGCACATTGCGTTTGTCTACATTATCGATTATTCTTCTATCTCCTTCAGATGTGCTGCTGCGTACATCTGTGACCATGGTTGCTATTGTTTCGTACTCATTTAAATTTAATATGCCATTTTCAGTAATCTCGTTGTCCTCTGTTGTAGGACCACCACGTTGTAGGGTTACATATCCTTGACCCTTAATACTAGGAGTTGTTACAATGTGGTTATCCAATTTCAAATGTTCGGATGCGTAAATGTCGTTGTCTCTTTCCGTAGGACCATCGGGTGCTGCGGTTTTATGCCTGTTAATAGTATTATAACTGTTTTGAGGGGACACGTTTAAGTGCGAAATTTTTCTCCTAATTTCGTCTTCCTCCTCATCGTCGTCTTCACTAGGCAAGTCTAGTTGGTTTTTCACACCTTCGTGCAGATTTACAAGTTTAGTAGGCGTTATACTGCGGGCAGAACCACTGGCTTGTATAGTAGGAGTTACGTAGTTTGTATACACTTCGGTTCTACTGGAAATTTCAGTTTCGCCGTCTACAAAAATTGTCGTAAAATAAGTGTATGTGGTGTAATAGGTTTTAATACCATTCGCAGTTTGTAATATCTTTTCACTGTCTAATGTTGGAGTTGATTTGGCGTACTCAGCTTCACCTACACTATTTTCTTCTTCTTCATTTTCTTTCAAAGTGTAGGCAGACGAGGCAGTTCCAGCACCAACGCTGGTAGGGGCTATATCCGCTAGGTCCTCAAATGAGACTGTCTTTGATTTGTAGCTTGAAACAAGGCTGTCTTCTCTTTCGAACAGGCCGGCTACAGCTGCATCTGTCGCCTCACTGCCTGGATCCAACGTGGACGTAATAACGTTGGTGGTTACAACGATTCGACTGGCTATGGAAGAAGTAGATTCTTGGAAATATGTTGTCAAGTAAGTGTAAGTTGTATACAACGTTTTATATATTAATTCAACTTCGTCACCGTCTTCAGTTGTCGCTTCAGTGGTTTCTGGTTCAGATTCGGTTACATGACGGCGTTCTGTTGTTATTTCTTGAGGAGTGGTTTCTGGGAAATTGAAAGTTGTTAATTCAAGAGTTGTCAGATGTTCTGTGGTGGCTTGTTTTTCAATAATTTCGTCACTTATTTGCTCTGTGCTACTTTCAGCTGTCGTTATTCTCTGTTCTTCGTCTGCCGTGGTAAGTTGCTCGGTTGTTGTTTTAGGAATACTTGTAGGTTCTACTACTTCCGTGACTGACGAAGGTGTAATACTGTTGCATGGTACGGTGTGAAAGCCGATTTCAGTTGATACAACTTCATTAGATTTTACGGAAGTTGTGGTGCTATCATCAGTGGGAATGAAGAAAGTTGTCAGATAAGTTAAAGTTTTGTAAACAGTCGTTGGTAAAGTTTGGCTACCCTCGGTACAAGCAACGTCAACAATTTCGTGGTCTTCGTCAGAGTCGTCTTGTTCTTCTTCTTCTTCCTCTGGTGCGTCAGTATCAACCTCATTAGAAACAATTTCAGGGGTAGTTTGTTGAATTGGTATAGTGCTAATTACGTTCTCACTAGTTGTTAGAATCTCATTTGTAGTTGTGTCATAGATGGGTAATTTTTGCGTAGTCTCTGGTAACTTTTGTGTAGTTTCTGCGAGCTTCTCCGTAGTCTCAGGTAATTTTTCCGTTGCGGGTGGCGGTGGCTCAGTTGTAGCAATTTGTTCTTCTACAGTATGAGAAGCTGTCGTGATTTCTACAGCGCTGGTCTCTATGGGCGCGTCGTCGTCGAAGAATATTGTTGTTGCACCACCTGAACCTTCTTTTGTAGCAGTTTCCGCTTTGGAATCATCAAAGAATATAGTCGCCGGACTATTTAATGGTTCTGTCGATTTTTTGGCCTGTGCTTGAAGTAAAGCGAAAATTTTTGCAATATCCTCATCAGATGGCGTGGATAACATCGTTGGTTGACTCTCCGATGGTTGTATAAGGTTGGGAGTAAAAGCAGCTTTAGATTTACTTCTTGAGGTGCTAGTAGTATCCTGGCCTTGTTCGTGGGCTAAGACAGCAGATTTGGCGTCCATATCTATATGTTCATCTACTAACTGGCTCTTTGGTTCCCTGGTCCTGTCAGTCTTATCTATCACCATCGTTGGTAGAATGGTTTTCATTTCTAATTTGTGGCCCTCGACAGTTTGTGTTTCCATTGGTGGCTCTTGGGACAAAAAAGTTTTGACTTCAGTTACAACGGGAGGCTCTAACAATGTGGTAGTTGGTTGAATAAGAGTGGGCTCTACAGAAATAGTAGTGACTTCTGCGAAGTTTTCAACAATATCTGTAGTGTGTGGCGTGAAAATGATCACAGTATCACCAACGGTAGTGGTGAAATCTGCGAAGCCTTTATATGTAATTGATGTGAAATCTCTGGGGTTCGGTTTGGCTAAGCCGGCTCTAAATAATAGCTTTGCTTTGCGCTCGGCAGGCGTAGTTGGCTTAGAACGTTCTGTGCGTACGTCGAAATCAGGAAAATCGCCAAGGAATGATAATCCTGATGGGGAAAATTCGTTACGTACGGTAAAAGTGGGCAGGTTATCCCATGGGCGTACTTTGGATGGTGTAAAATTTTCTTGTAACGGGTTGTCGTTAGATTCCTTATGATTTATTACATTTTCCTGAGTTATATCCCGTACTTGTGGGCTTATTTTAAAAACTTTGACGTTATTTTGAGACGCGGCAGCATTTTGCTTCTTCAAGTTTTCGTCGTACAACGCTCTAAAGTTATTTGTGGGCGATTCTTTTAAAATCTCCTCGTCGATTATTTCCTCCGAAGTCCTAGGAGATTCTTCTTGGCTGTTTGTTTCGATAGGAGCATAGGAAATGGGACTATCAGTAGGAAAGACGTATACGGCGTCTGATCTGCTAGGTGAGATATAATCTGTATTTTTAATGAATTGTTTGACGTTGATGACATTTTCATTCTCGTTCAAGTTCCATTTTTTTTTATTCGGTTGGTCGTAAGATTTCGAAGGAGAGTCGTCGTATAAAACTCTAGAGCTTTTGGTAAGTAAATGTGCATACAATCGTCCATTGTCAAGGGTTGTACCGAGTACTTGGGTTGCGTACTCGGTGGTAACCCCTTCTTGTATAAAGGTACGTGCAGTCGAGGTAATAAGGCCTAGGTCTGGTTTAACACTGAGGAACTTTCCAAAAGAAGACCTTCCATTACTGTCCACCAGCAGAACTGTGGTGACATCTATAGGTAAGGAGGGAAAAAGTCAGTTTTTACATAATAGAAGTAATATATTACAACTAAGAAAGAACTACTTGATAGGGGAATAGCTTTTTACAATAGCGTTATTTGGGGCATTTATATAATTGTACACCTTATACATACACACACACATACAGCGCTTACAGTTAGCCACAAACAAATTGAATTATGAAAATTCGATTTAACAGGTTTAACAAAAAGTATTCTAGACTTTTCTATAGTGTTTGCGCGTTTTAAGCGAATGAATAAAGTCTTATATCAGAAAACATCTAGATAAATAGGTTTCTCTTGGATGGTGTTGGTGTCACACTTACGATGAAATTGTTTGCACAAACACCAAAACATTTGAATGTTACTTGAAATCTAAATATCCCGAGATCATGCCAATATGGTTCACGAAACGAGCGTCGAGAATCGTATTGGAATGATTGTGTTCAATTGTTTTAATGTTTATGGAAGCTACGTCGTCGTCATAAATATATTTTCCTTGAAATAAACAACTTTTCAAATAAATCCAACAGTTCTTTACGTAGAGTCTAGTTAAAAGATGGTTACAATAACGGTGTCGAAATGTATGGGCGGTAGGTCATCGGCTATAGACGCCATGCTGGAAAAGTGGCCGGAGACGTTTATTTTTTACAATTATCCCAATACCTGTGGAATATCATAAATAAAAACGTATGTATTAATTTTACTTATATCTGTGCGATAAAAGTAAACAGACATATAATACTTTGAAGAAATTACATTTTGTGATTTTAGATATAGCCGTAGTAGGCTATTTTACGTATATTATGAAGGTAGGTACTTAATTATGAGTGTACAATATTCTGAAATTAAATGAACTATATTTGGTGTTTCTGTAATTTTCTATGCGACTGAATGTCATCGAGTTACAGTAGGAGATAGAAAAAGCCAGAATTATAAAAAAATAAACTTACTTGTATCATGTGTTAGATTTGTTCTAAACAAATTTATTAGTGCGTTTTTTAAAGATCTTAAAGAATAACGCTGGTTTTATTTATTTAATGAGTTTCACTTCTTTAATATTTTAGACAAGCAATATGTTCCTTAAATCTTGTCATAATTAGGTGTTCAGTTTGTCCAACACACTCTAAATTAAGATTCTTACGACTAACTTCGTAAATACACCACAGACCTTTGGTTTGATTCAATTTTATCTTTTTGGGTTGTCTAAGAGTTGCAATTTATTTCCTTGAGTATAAACAATTCTCATATCTAAGATTTTAAAAAATCTGCTTAGACCACGGGTAAACCGGAGACCATATATAAGTGATAAAAATTTTGAATTTCGTTCTGTTTCAGAGGTCAATTTAAGCTTTTGATTTCAAGATGTTTTAATTCAAAAATTATTACTTATTTCTTAACACATTTTTTTCTAAATAAAAGTTTTGTTTATATATAATTTTAATTTCTACTTTTTAGTATCTACTTGTTTTACAGACAGACAGACAAGACCCCTTCATTTGATACCCATGTCAAGAGGATTCGAAGAAATAGGCAATCCGTCATCCTGGGGCGTTCGCCATACTGGATTTATATTGACGTTACATAGTTTATCGTATTTTACTCATTTTATTTGATGCCCACATCAAGGGGGTTGTGAAGAAAAAGGTAATCTGTCATCCTGGGGCATCTGCCATATTGGATTTATAAGTTACATAGTTTATCGTATTTTACACATCAAGTCCTTTCATTTGATGCCCATATCAAGAGGGTCGTGAAGAAAAGGGTAATCCGGCTTCTTGGGACGTTCGCCATATTGGATTTACAACGATATTAGATACACTATATTGCATTGTCACCGGACCTACATACATGTACAAAATTTCAAAGCTTTGACTTAATTAGAACTAGTCGAAATTTTGATTGCAAAATTTGTAGCAGAACGACAGACAGACAACAAAGAAAGTTAAATAAAAGCTTTTAAAAATATTCTTTTTATCAAAAACTGATGAATGAAGAAGCCCAAAATGTTTAAAGAATTTGTACTTTATACGTACAAAAAGTACCCAAAATTTCGTTGAAAGAGACTCTGGGACAGCTAATTCATGCTTAGCCTGCTACGTCCTTTAGGAATATTGTTCTAATCATCTCCAGATGATGCTGATAAGGTTGGCGAAATGTGCATCAAGTAATAGTATTCGAGTGAATTGGTGTTTGTGTACACTATTTCAGGGGCAATGATGGTTCCAGGCACCCTTTAGACATAGTTAATATTAAAAGAAAAAATTAAAACTGATTTTAATTTTAATGCCTGTATCTCATTAATTAGTATTATTTTAGTCAATCATATTTGGCTCAATCGTCAATCGAGTTTTTATTGCTTACTACTAGCTTCTTTGCCAAGAGTAACAAAACTATGTGCCAAAGTCGCCTATATTTAAAATGGGAAGAGCACGTTATTGTTTCGAAAGGTTGTCTCCATCAATTTATATGGAAGAAAAATAGGTAGTTCTTTAATTTCCATTTAGTCCATTGAAATGTTACATTTTGGGTAAGACAAGATTTTTTTAATATGTAAGGGTATGCAGTGTGAGTATAAAACTCGGTTTTCGACGTTGGAAGCCCCCCTCCCCCCCATTTGGCCGCCATCTTGAAAAAGGGGATATGGACAGTTCTTCGGCGATATCTTGAGAACCGAAAATCGCAAAGACATTTCTAAAACTTTTTTGATAGAGAATCGAATTCTCCGCAATCTTGGTTTAGACACATCTTATCGTAAAATTGAAAATGAAAAAGTTAAAATTAAGAATATACTAAAATCTACAAAAAAATTATCATTTAAAGGTTATAACAATTTTTTCTATTGATTTTATTGAAAAAACACATTAGATGTTTTTTGTAGATCATTTTATTGCTAATAATTTTCTCCACTCATTTTTTTTTATTTCTGTTTTTTGGAGAGGTGTTAGGACGCTGCAGGGGATCAAACTCCGTTCAAAGCGCGCGTAAGGGTGCTGGAAAGAGCACCGGTCTGAAACTACTTTGACAATACGTTTTTTGGGTCGTTGATTACGAAAATCGGTGTTTCGCAATCCTAAAAGTTGGGGAACTTACCTAAGAGAGTCCATTCACCCAAATTTGAAGCAAGAGGTAAACAAAAATATTTTCAATATGTTTATTTAATTTTATTTCGATTTAGAGGTGGTTTAACTCTCCGAAGTGTTAAAGAATAAATTTTAAAACCTTTTTAATAATATTTCATCAAAAATGAAATGAAAATTCATAAAGAAAATTAACTCGTTTTTCAAAACCTGCTTCAATTTAGGGGTAGGATATTTTTACTCTCTTGTAGGTTCAGAATAATTTACCTTTGCCCAGCAATTCCTATTCAACCAAATTTGAAGCAAGAAGTAGAAAAAAAATATTATTACCAATTTTGTAAATTTTAAGTCGATATACCCTATCTGGTTATCCCTAATCATATAATTTGGCTATACTTGGTATAAATCCACCACCCTTGCAAATTGACATTAGGAAGAGGGGAATTCATAGCATCCTTTTTGATTTTTATTAAAATTATCGCGAAAAACCCTTTAAAGGGGGGGTTTCTTGCGTCCTTAGGGGTGCTCCCCACCTTTTAGGATTTCGGGACCCCGATTTTCGTAATCAGGACTCAAAAAACGTATAGTTAATGTAGTCTCGGACCGATGTTCTCTCCTGCACTATTTCGCGAGTTTTTATGAAGTGTTGGTTTGATCCCTTTACATCGTCCTAACACATTTCTAAAGAAAATAAATAAAAAAAATGGGTATAGAAAATTGTTGGCAATAAAATGATCTATAAAAAACATCTGATGTGTTTTTTCAATGAAATCAATGGAAACAAGTTAAAAACAACCTTAAATTGTATTTCTCCTGAAGATTTTAGTCTGTATTTAATTATAACTTTTTCATTTTCAATTTTACGGTAAGAAGTTCTTGGATCAAGATTGTATAGAATTCATTTCTCTACCAAAAAAGCAATTTTTTTTGTTAGACTCACAGTTCTCACGATATCGCGGAAAAACTGTTTACATCCCCCTTCTCAGGATGAGGCCGAAAAACCGGGTTTTATACTCATACTGGACTCCCTAAACATAAAAAAAAATCTTGTCCTACCTAAAATGCCAGCATCGGCCTAAAAATGTTGTAACATTTATATAACTAATTGGAAATAGTGTCTTTCCTGTTCTTGATAGTTCCAATAGTTTTTGACACAGTCAAGAAAATTCATTGTTGCGGCCACTTTGTGAAAATGGCACCTGGAGCCCAACGAGCTATGGGTGTGCATTTGGATTGGAAAACGCAACCCTCTTTTAAGTAGATTTCACGAGACCTTCTGGTTTATTTTTCGGAGGTTGCTACCTTATTTCTTTTCATTGCTGTATTATTTGCGATGTAATTCTTGTATTATTTATTATTGTTCAAGAATAAATAGAATCATAACGACGATGCGTATTTATTTAATAAGAAATTACAAAATAATGTTTTTATGGGTGGCTAAAGTAATCTTCCAATAGGAATTGAACCGTTGTGGCTTGAAATATAAATTGCTATGTAATAAGAATAAGAAAAAAAAGAGAAAGTGCAGTTCAATGATGATTTTGCATCAATTAATTACGCCCATATTCTTCATTTATTTTTTTAAAGTTATGAATAAAGTGTACAATTATATAACTACTAAAAATTACAGTTGTATTAAAATGGCCAGTTAGTATATAATTTTTGTAGTTACATAAAAAATTACCATAGTAGTAAAGTTATTCTATTATCGTATCTTGTTAGTAATAACGAAAATATTTATCCCATCCTTGACATTTTATATAAAATAGTTGTACATTACTCGCTAATTATCTATCGCGTGTTGTATAATCTTCATTGTCATTGAGCGGCAAGAAAAATATTTTATTTTTAGTAAATGGCTTAAAAAAAATACGGTGAATATTTAAAGAAATATTTTCAAGTGGAAGAGTTATTGTGAAGAATGCTGTTAAAAATTACCGACTTTGTGCAAAAGTGAATTGATGGCATTAAATAGTTGTTTTTGTCACCAAGTAAAAAAGAGAGAAAAAATTATGACGGAAAATCTCGAAAACACGAAATATGTCTAAGTCAGATATTTCCATTATTTGAAGGACTACGAAATAACTTCTGGGGCGAAATTTTTTTACCAACTAGAGTATTTTAACAACGCGACGTATGACGTAATTTTCTCAGAACTGCTCGATTTCGAGATTCGTTCTTTAGGATGTTAAAAATAGGCTATTGAATATGTACAAAATTAAGGGGTAGAAAGGAACAATTGCTTTAAAGGATTTTTATTGTTTAATATGTTAGTTTAATACCTAAAAACGATAAAATCTCAAAGTGCTACTAAATTCCGAGATACGTTTTTGAGAGCTATCCGAAGGAGCCCATTTTTTATTTTTTTCAAAATAACTCAAAACCATGCGAATTTGGAGATTTTTACAAGAATACTTTTTCCTAGAAAAATATATTTCCAGAGCAAATGCAAAAAATGGTCAACTTTGAATGGCGATATCTCGGTCACCGTTGGTCGCACGGAGCAGGTACAAAAAGCAATTTCCTTGTTTTTTCAATAACTTCTTTTTCTCTGAACTTATATACACTTAGGATGCGGTAAAAAAAATTATGGGCGAATTATGAAAAAAGGAAGGAAAAAATGAATTTTCGTAAATTTCTAACTTTGTTCTTTAATTATCTTTAATACTAAAAATAGGAAAAACATTTCAACAACGTACTTGGGTGGGAAATTTAATTAAGAAAGTGTACCAAATTACTCCAAATTTGCGTTGTTTCTGAGTTATTTTGAAAGAACTAAACAATGGGCTTCTTCGAGTGGCTCTCAAAAACGCACCACGGCTATTAGTAGCATTTTGTGAATAAAATCCCTTCAACGAAATTGTTCCTTATTAAAAGACATATTCAATAGTCTAAAAATACATATGAAATAAAGGGGAAATAGTTTCATAAAATAGAATACTTTTCCCTTTTCCAACGGTATGTCACATGCCATATTTATTCATTAGAACTAAACAAGTAGTCCAATAATTATAAAGATTTCCATAACAAAAATTGTTATCTGAGATTTTCCTTCAGTAACTGTTAGTGGAGGGATTATACATCACAAAATCATAAAAATCAGTTCTGGGGGTACCACGCAACCCCCCTAAAAAACCACCCCTTCGGTGAAAAAGCCTTATTCTACTGATAACTCGTTAACCGTTGAAGGTATAAAAAAATTGCTCATTATAAAGAAGAAAGCTTGACTAAGTGCCTAAAAATCGCACTTGTAATTGTCTCTTGTAATTTTTTTGTATAAGCCATGGTTTTCGAGAAAATTGATATTTAAAAAAATTGCAAAATTTGTATTTTCAATGTGCACGAATTTTCGTTTATTTGAAATTTTGTGTGCGCGGCCTATAGAAAAAATTAATTGCTCGCCGTCGCGTCGGTTACCTGGAAAACTCAAGCACAGACCGGAAAATCGTGTAAAGTTGGCCACTTTCCAGGTACTTTTTAAACTTTTTATTTTTGACTTCAAAAATGTCTTCCAGGGTTTTTTTTTGGATCGCTGAACATGAATCCAGGGTTGGTTGTCTAGAAAAATCATCCTTAGTTGGGAAAATTGAGAAAAATTGGTCATTTTATAGTAACTTTATCAACTATGCACTTTTTACTTCAAAAATGACTTCTATGGGTTTCTTAGGGTGCTGATTACGAACCCACGCTCGGTTATCCGGAAAACTCAACCACAGGCCGGAAAATCGTGAAAAGTTGGCCATTTTCTAGTTATTTTTCAAACTTTTCATTTTCGACCTCAAAAATGTCCTCAAGGAGGTTTTTTGGGTCGCTGAACACGAATCCAGGGTTGGTTGTCTAGAAAAATCATCCGGAGTCCAGAAAATTGAGAAAAGTCGGTCATTTTATAGTAACTTTGTCAACTATGTACTTTTTACTTCAAAAATGTCTTCTAGGAGGTTTTCTGGGGCGCTGATTACGAATCCATAGTCGAACTAGGTACTTGAAAAGTCATCAAGAGATCGGAAAATCGAAAGAATTTGACTTTTCCCTAAAATAGTGAATATTTTTTGTTGTTAACTACGACAAAAATATTACAATAGTTAAAAAATGATATTTTTTCAAAAATCGAAAAAATGAAAAACTCATTAATTTTTTCATTTTTAAACAATTCATTAAAGTTTTTATTTTTTTATTCAGAGCTTCAACATTGCAACAATTTTTTTAACAATAATTAATACTGTGTATAATTTTATTTTATATACATTTATATTTTTTCATTCATTGTAATATATAATATTCAATAATTATCATCATCATCTGATTCGTCTACAAGTATTCGGTTAGCACCTTCACGCTGTGGAACACCTTCATCATCACTTTCATTTGAAATTAAATTTTCAGGTCTGTGGTTGGGTTTTCCGGGTAACCTACTTCGGATTCGCGATCAGAAACCCAAAAAGCCTCCTAGATGCCATTTTCTAAACTTTAAATTTTTTAAGAAATCAGATAACATCTAATATTGGGGGTAGAAATGGGTCAATCTTATCATTTTCGGGGGGGGGGGGGAGGGGTGCATTGGCAAGTAGTTATCTAGTCGCGAATGACCTTTGGGATCCATAAAACATCATGCAAAAAAAATTTTTTCGACTCCACCTTCTGTAACATTTTTACATATTCGGCCTTTTCCCCCAGCTTACAGCCTAGACTACTATAATCTCAAGTTATTAACGTTGATTCCTAATGATTCACTTAGGGTTGACGCAGACTAGATATTGTGAGTTATCGGACAATTTCTTGACCTTTCTACATTTTTCGGTATTTAAACGCAACACAGAGTAGACCCATCGTATTCCAAAGAAAAAATACTGCGAAAAAGTACCTCGATATTTAGTTATATACTCTGCATCTTAATTTTGTGAGTTTCAAGCATCTTTTTAATTTTAACGCTGTTTCCCAACATTTTCCTGCAAAAGAGAGTGGGCCCTCGAATCCTACGGGAAAAATACTATAAGAAACCACCTGAATCTCGCACAATAAGCTCTGGATCTTAAAAAGTTTAAATTTTGAATATTACAGACTCGAATCTGTACATTTTTAGATATTCTCTTTATTTTTCCCCATTTTCCTCACATCTTTCGGCAGTATCGAATCATATTCTATGAGAAAAATACTAAAAACAACCACCGTAATCTAATGTAAAATATATTAGATCTTAAAAGTTTAACTTGTGAATCTCTCAGGCCGGATTTTGTGAATTGTTAAGCATAACTGATTACTTCATCGCATTCTACGAGAAAAATGCTATCAAAAACCGTGTTCATTTTCTGTTGCCCAGCTTAGGCCAAAATTAGCCACTTTTTCTAACGAATAAATATGACATGAATTTTTTTACAGAACGTTTTTAACGTAAAATTTAATTTGAAATAAAATGTGTTCCTAATATTTTCTTCTTATCTCGCATTATTCATCAGATATGGCCTATAAAAGTTGAAAATATGTTTTTGTTGAATAAAAAAGGAATTTTTTATTAAGCAATTGTTATAATTGATCTTTTGAATATTGCATATTATGTCCAAAGGGTAATCTTTGTTGTTTCTGTACATTTTTCATAACATTAAAATCAAAACAAACCATTTATTGAGTTGACAACGCTACAAATCAAATAATTGTTATAAACAATAACTCAACATGAATTTTTCTTGACATCGTGCCCTTTATTATAGGTAAAGGGTCAATAAAACATATTCTGAAGAAAATTGCGTAGCCCTAACTTTGCAAGCGAAATGCTCTACAGCGCCTGGTCTGTTAGAAATATTCAATAAAAATAAATTACTCGCGACTTAACTTCTATTTTAAATGATTTCATAAAAATGGCTAAAAATATCTTTTTACGTAGGATGAAAATATAAGTTGTGTATAGTATCTTTATAACATTACTTGACTCTTGATATTTTAACTATTTTTAAGTTATTAGATAATAGAGAAATGCCTTACAGGTGCGTAATCCATACTGAAAGTGTTTAATGGATTATTAATTTGTTTATTGTTATTAATTTTAATATACGTTTTTGTGTTATTTTGTATTTTATAGTTGTATCCCAGTACATGCAAGAGTAGAAGATTATTTTGTTGACTCCAATTTTTAAATGTTCATTAGAATTAGCTGTTTGACAAATAGGATCTCAACAAAGTATTTTATCTCACTTGACTACTCATCGATTATAGAGTTATTCTATTAATTACATTTAGGAAATACTTCGCCTTTTAATAATTTGCCTGCTGTGAAACTGATTACATATTGTTAATTTCTCTATCAGTGGTACAGGATTAGGTACTCTAACGTGCCTTTCACTCGATGTTCGTGTTTGTTATTGCCTTATTGAAAATCAAATTCCATAACTATTTTCGAAGGTTTCTCGTACTTGACAATATTGGAATGTCATTGAATAATTTAACGGCAATTTAACAATTCTTAAAGTGTATATTTTCAGTGTTTATTCTTAAAACGTAGATCACTGTATGTAAGTAGGTATTTAGGTAGAGTTTGGTTTGGAGAAGGAAATATAGTTAGGAGTTTCATTGATCTGCAGGAGTCGCTTCCCTCTTAGGGATGTTTTTTGGCTTCAATAATTTGTTCTTAACATAAAAGCTTTATACATTTTTTTATTCTTCCTAATACCAGGCGCATAAGATTTTTACTCGAAGAAATTTATGTAAAGCCCTATTCTTGTCATAGAACAGCATATTTAAATTCCTGTCGTTTCTCATGTCGGTGCCGTGGATTTCTAGGTCTAGTAAGCCCAAGCAAACCAAATTTTCATTATTATTATTACTGTCAATCTTTTCAACCCCAAATCAAACTTCCCGGATACATCTTACTATAAACAAACAAATAATAAATAATTCACTTTTAAACATCCTACAAGGAATCGGAATCTTGTTGTGGGTCGATTGCTTTCCTCGCTATAACTCTGTTGGTAGTTGAGATTAGAAAATGTGATGTATCCTAAACTTACCGGGCGTGTTATGCAGATCTGATTTTTCTTATATAATTATGGACCTTGTGAATGTGTCCAGGGGATCTAATTTAGTACTAGCGTAATTGGATAAACTGGGACTCTTGCTCGGCAAACTCGATTCACATGAAAATGAAGATGTAAAAAAAACACCTTATCTTGAAGCACATTTAATTTTACAATTTTTTTCTGTTTCTAAGTAGAGGTGCTTGAATATCGTCGATTTCTTAATTTGTCTATAGTTTCATGATTAAAATTTAGTTATTTTGGGTCAGCCATCTTGTATTTTTATTTTTTAACGTCATTATGGTTGGTAAAAGAGTTATAAACGGCTGTGCTTTAACATTTGAACTATCTCTGAAGGTTGTCATATTATAAAAATTGGAGTTAACAAGAAACGTCTAGTACAACACATACCACACCTTCGTAAATTAATACTTTCATGCATCTATTTTTTACAAATTATTTACCGTCAGATCATCACTCCATATAATTTTAGAAATATGGTTAAAAATAATACCTTTTTCGTCCTGCCTTCTTCTTCTGGGAGATGTATTTATATAATCTTGACCTGCAACAATAAATACAGTAAATATATTTGCCACCATTTGCAAAACTTAATAGTAACTTATTAAAGAATTTTAAAAATATGGTTCGCTATGTGACGGATATCTACAGTGCCGCTATTTAACCCCCAACCCCTCGTCGTAATCATCTCAAAATATAATCTAGTTCCAGGTGTCGGTATAATACATACGTGTACCAAATTTCAATTGAAAATCTCAATTTTATTTTGTCAACCCCTTTAATAATGGAATGAGGGTGGTGGGAGGGGATGGAAAATATTATGAAAAAATCTGAGGCCTTGGCTTCTAGCATATACACCAAGTCCCACATTTTTGTAATTTTACCAGCTTGCTTTACTTCTTTTCTCCTATTTACCCCTATTTACCCCCAACTCTTCACCGGAGAAGTTCAGAAAACAATCCAGTTCCAGATCTCGTTATAATACATACGTGTACAACAATTCAAGTCAGTATCTTAAGCCGTTCCAGAGAAAACGTACGCACAAAAGAAGTTACAGACAGACCGACAGACAGAGAGAAACATTTTTTCGTTCAAATTTAAAATATCGACGTTTCATGACATTCTAGGCCTATTTCAACAAGAAATATTTTTGAATTTTTCTTTACGATTATTATACTTCCAGTCCACTATGTTGATGTGGAAATAAAAGAACAAAATAATGTTAGTAATAACAATAATTAAGTTAATAAACGTAAAAGTGAACCACACTGTGTTTTAACACTTTTTAGTGTTACTAATATCTAATATTTTTAGACTGATCAATTCAAAACTCTGCTTTCGATGGGTACAAAAGGCGAAGTGAGGACTGGTTATATGGATTACGAAAAAGCAATACTACTTTGTGTAATTTATCGAGAAAGAAAAGAGATAGAAAATTATTATTATTTTCTTCTTTTTAGTGTATTTTTAAACACTTTCAGGTTTGTTTCAATTAGAATGTTGTGTATGTGCGATAAAATAATAATAAAGAAAATTGATTGTGCGTCCTATATCCTTAGTGTATCGACGTAGTTAAAATCCACTTGTCAGGAATATATTCTAAACTATGTAAATAATCTATCCAAACTAATTAAGTACTTGATGTCAATATACTAACATTCGAGAGAAACTTTCGTCTAAATTCTAAAATGTGTGGATCTGACCTAGAATTACCAGACCGCCTACCGTGGCCAGGTAATGGATACTCTAATGTGATTTGCTTACACAGTGTCTCAAAACAAAGAAGCATTACTTCAATACAGAATATCAGAGATTTATTTAATTGTGAAGGATAATCTTCACATTTTATGTGTAACCTGAACAAAGGAAGAGAATTTCGTTAGATAAACTTTGTTAAATAGCATACCAAGAAGTGATATCGTCTTGCATAAAACGACGAATGTTTCGAAAACATTTTTACCACCCTCACACAATTAGGTGTTTTCACTATGTGCAAATTTGCTTTTTTTATATTATTAAAATGAAGTACTTGTTATACTAAAGCACTTATTGATATTTAAACAGCATTCTATCGTCCGTCAAATTAAAATTTCAACAAGTAAATAACATAAAGTTTTAGTAATTGAACGAGTATGCAAAACACGCGGTGACGTCATCGGTTATATTCGTTTCTTAAATCGCGTTTAAAAATTGTTAAACACAACATTCTATTCACTTTATTTACGTTTTACATGTAATTAAATAAGTAACGCCTACCTAATACGGGACTTGTAAAAGCTACTTTAGGAAATGTATCTGCAAAATAACTTGTTTATAGCACAAAATGACACTGACAATATAACTGATGACGCCATGAGTGCGTAGTGAATTGATGTAGTGTTTTTGGCGAGAAAAATTCAATACAAAATTAAAATGGCTTGTTTTAAGGTATTATTGGACTATTTCTCAAAATTCAAGTGTTTTCAATTATAATAAAGCATTATCTGTGCAGTTAAAGTGAATTTAAAATTTGTGAAAACACCTAATTATTTAAAGATGCACGACTCGTCAAGTGAGTGTCAGCTTGATCCGACGTTATTATACCTCCTGAATTTTCATTTATTGCTGATATGTTTTTAGCGACATAACCGATACCAGAAAGGAAACAACAAGTTTGTTCATGCAGGAGGTCAGTGGAAGAACATGACATTTAAAAGTAAGGATCTTAGGGCAACTAATGATGCCCTTTTAAATATTAACGAGTAATAATAAAGTATTACATGAGATGTAAGTAAAGATCATTTGTTTAAAATCTGGGTAATAATTCATAATATGGAAAACCTCTATCTGGCTAAGTTCCTGAACTTTAAGAAAAGTTTCAATGTTAGAACTCTAATTTTTATATCCAAGACTATTGATGCATATTCAAATTTTGATCTAATGAACAAGTTAAAAGGGGTTTTCTTCTTTACAATTACGAATAACATAGAGTAACTTTCTGAATGAACGAGTTATACAAAAACATTATTGTTCAAACCCTAGGTTTGAACATCCTTATTATAAAAATAAAGATACTACACCATGCAACTACTGCTGTTTTTTAAGAGAAACACTAAAATAATTATGCATTCTTGCAAAATACAAAAGCTAGGTAACATAACAACAAGTTTAGAAACGTATTTAAATAATTTGTAGGGGCCCTTACCGCAACTTATTGAACTAAAAAAATGTTTCTGTATATTTAATATAAGTAACTCTCAAGAACCCTGCTAAGAATTGCTTATTTACGGTAGCTCAGTGGTTTAGCGCGTCTAGCTTGCATACTGGCATACCTAGCGAAGCAGGTTCAATCCCTGCGGACCGCGAAATAATTTTAATTATAAAATTATCCCCGAGATGTGGTTCGGACTCCACTATAAATTGTAGGGCCTCGTTTCTCTTTACCTTACACAAAATCATTCTGGATTTTCAAGGAGTTATTTCAGTGACTTGAGAAGCGGTTAAGAAAACATTTTTTTTTAAGATGCATTTATGTAAAGGAATTAGCAGCAATTTAATTCATATGGTTAACAAGAAACAAGAAACAGAATTCCGACGTCTTTTAAATTACTGTAGCTTTCCAACTCACTATTAATTACATACATATAATTTTTACGAGAGCGTAGTTGAATTCGGTATATTATGATATAATTAACTGTAAGTTATTTGCACAGAATGACAGTTGTACAAGATTATTTCGCAAATTAGTGACCAATATGTAAATTGTTTGACCATCAGCATGCAGTAGTACCATTTTACAACGTAAGCTACGCGCAGCATCATATATAAATATACTAAATAGCAATGACTCAAGCAGAGTAATAGATCATAAACTATAACGCACTATCTATCGCTCATTTGCTAAATTGGATCAAGATACTTGTGCAGTTAGATAGAACTCGGATAATTTGCGCAGCAAAAATGTTGGATCACTTTATGAAGGCCGCATTATTGCATCGTTTCCAAGTCTACAAAAAATGATCAAACATTAATCAAATTTGTGGTTTCACATTCATTACCCTTCGAGAGCGTGTACGACCCTTAGCAATGAACCAATGGAAAGATAATGTTCATAGTTCCTTAAATGTACAATGACTCAAAGGTTTGTTCAGCCTGACGTGTATTTTCTCCGGCCGCATCTTAGCAGACCAAAATGTTCGCCATTTCGTCATTTGTAAAGAACTTAAAAAAAAACAATAAATCACAATTATCACGTACACGTAGCGTCCAGTGTGCACTTAGACTTGTTGCATTTCAATAGAGGCGGGGCCAGGTTCATGGAAACAATACGTAAACGCAGTGCCAGGGGCACCTATAATATAAGTCCTTAATGGGTGGTTCTATTTGTTAGCAAAAAATGTCCGGGACTCTTTTTGATATTATCTGAACACCTAGAAACCTAAAATTTTCTACAGATGTTCCTTGGCATTTGTATGTAAATACTAGTACACAATTGTTTTAAATATTCGAAATGAATCTGTTCGATTATTTTTACATTTTTTTTGTGTATGGTTCAAAGATGTGAATATTTATAGATCTAAAATATTAAAAATGTCTGTAGCTATCGGTAGCAATATATATTTAAATACTCTCTTTTTTTTGTAGGAATCACGCTTATATAATTTTGAGACATTCTGTATAGCTGCAAGAAAAACAATCCGCAGTCCTCTTGACATCAAGTCAAAGGAAGCTCTGAATCCGTGTGAAGCAGCCCACGGCAGTTTGCCGATTATGAAAGTAAAGGCACACCCAGCCGCGTTGAACTTACACCCAGAAACACACATTCCTTCATTCAACCTGTTTAAGTCATTCCATTCCATTTAGTTATCCTGATTATGTTACGAAATGCGTCATCACAGCAGTTAACCTAAGATGGGGATTGTTTAAATTATGATTTGCCGTGACTCAATTTCGTTATTTTTTCTCATTGGCTTTATGAATTTTCAAATGAGAGTGACCCGGTAGTAAGAGGTAACCTCAAGGTCTTAGGTCAATAACGCTCGTTTTTGCTTTTCTGCATGTTCGCATATTTGCTGTAAACAATTATCTTGTCTAGATTGAATTGTTTTTTGTTAATATAATTAATTGGTCATACCTGAGACAACAAAACTTTTCAATTTGATATTTAATTTAATTGTATGGATCAGTAAGTTGTGTTAATAACCAACAGTATTCATTTTTAACGAAGATGAGTAGGAATTACATTGATGTTTTTGTTTAGTTGCAACTTCTCATCATAAAGTATTCTACAGGGTGATTAACATTGTGTAAGGCAACCAGCTTAGTGGAGGTAACAAGCTTTGGGAGCTGCTAAAACAAACGATGAGTATGACTTGCCCCAGGGGGAGGGGCGCGTTTGGTATCATTGGATAGCGCCTTTAAAATTATTAAGGATGTTTTTTCTTTTTTTGGATCCAATGTGTATTTCTCGAGCTATTGGGCCGTTTCCAGATTTTTTGGACACCCGGTGTGTATTAGTTTAGGACATATAAAGAACATAGAACATAAACATGTGATTTTAGATACATCGTATCTTAAATGCATGACTCAAATTATAGATTTGTAATTAAAATAATTAACATTTGTAATAGCAGATGCCCCAATTTTTTAAGGCTCATTTTAACATAATTGAATTTATAATTCCACGTAATTTTCTGATTTCAAGCGTGAATATAATTGTCTGTGCCATATTGTAACTATAATCCAAATTAATATTATTTTAATATTAAATTTAATGTTGTTCGTTAGGAGGTCAATTTGCGAAATTGAAGATTACTGTTATTTATAGCAATTATGTTTTGTCTCGAAGCAACTTATCGAATTTATGTGAAATAAAATAGCCGTATGCGGTAGGGTGGCTCAGATTTATGTTGGTGAAAGAAACAAAAATTTCTTTGTTTCACCCCTCAGATTCTTCGAAATCCAAATAATGATATCCAAAGGATAAAATTGGTTGTATAGCAACCCTACCAACATCTAATCTAAAATCTAACCCTACCAACATACTGAAATTTGTTGTGTTTTTATTGTATTTACAAATTCATTAAAATTTAAAAAACTCAACGTGCACAAAAAAACGTACATACGTTCACCTTTTAGAAGTCGGTTATAAGCAGAGAAACTAAAAATTTTATTTTTTCCAAAGGACAGATAGCGACTATCGTCGACTTAAGACGTCACTAAATGTTATATGGCTGAATTTTTCAGGATAACAATTTTTTTAGTGTAGAATACGACAAAAAAAAGTTTACAGCTGTAAGGTATGGCGCCCCCTCAAAAAATCGAAAATAATGGCCGAAATTCGGTTTTTGGCCAATAACTTGAAAAATAAAAAATATGTATAAAAAACTAATAGCATTAGACGATATAGGGGTAAATTTCACATAAAAAACGCATATGAAGTTTTTTCGTACGATCAAAAATGCAGGCTCCAGATGTTTGTGTTTAACGCACGAGAATGGAACGTGGCGACACATAAGTACGGCGCGCGAGGCGTGCGCGGTCTCGAACGCGCTACACTAAATTTGCTGTAATTTTTGAACTAATTAATGAAATTGAGCTTAACAAAGCTTAAATGAAAGAAGAAACATGGGACTATGAGATTGTTCTAGTTTCAAATATAAAAATGAATGTATATAGAAATAGTATATACATGAAGTCGGAACATAAAGAATTTTCCGATGAAATTGGTAAAAGCTCTAACATTTTGCAATGTTTAAGATAGAAACCTGGAACTTTCATATATTACTCTTGAAGTAATGTATAAAAAGATCCGACAAGTGAAAAACATCTCAAAAATCTGTTTTTGAAGATGTACACTTCCAAAATTTCAAAATCTTGAGAAAGCGATAAAAGATATGTATAACTAATTTTAACCATCTATTACTCTGGTTTAAATCGGGTTATTAGATTTCTGTAGATGCGATTTTTAAACCTTGAAATGTGTACTTTAAGATGCTTCTAGGGGATTTACCTTAAAAATTAAATTAACCCTCTTTATTTTACGAAAATAAAAGAAACATTTTTCTGTGCTCCGAAATTCGTGAAACTAGGGGTAAAATAGACGTTCATAAGTTTTATTTGTAAAATTATTTGGCATACCTATCCATCGGATCTTTTTATGTATTACTTCAAGAGTAATATGTGAAAGTTTTAGATTTTTATCTTAAAAATTGTAGAAGTGGTAGAGCTTTTACCGATTTCATCGGAAACCTTATGTTCCGACTTCATATATGCACTATTCCTACATACAATCATTTTATATTTGAAAATACGATAATACAATAGCGACATGTTTGTTGTTTCATTGAAACTTTGTTGAGCTCAAGTTCGTTAATTAGTTCAAAAGTTACAATAAATTTAGTGTAGCGAGTCCGAGACCGCGCACGCTTCGTAAGCCATACTTTTATGTGTCGGCGCGTTCCATTCTCGTGTGTTAAACAAAAAAATCTGAAGTCTACATTTTTGATCGTACAGAAAAACTTCATATGCGTTTTTGATGTGAAATTTCTCCCTATATCGTCTGGTGCTCTTAGTTTTTTTAAAAATAAATATTTATGCATCCCTCGCATACCGAAGGGAAGTATTGTATTCGTGAAAAAATCACCCTCCGAGATTTTTTCAGATTTTTAACGTTTTCAATTCCGTCTGTCTGTCTGTCGGTGAATTAACCTAAAAAACTACTTGACGGAGAACAGTCAAATTTGGTAGGCAGCTGACGCTACTGTCAGCGAAGAAATGGTTAAACTTTCACTGGAAAATATCGAATAAATGAACAAATTTTTTTTGCTCAAATTTAAGATTTCCACGTTTCATGACATTCTAAACCCATTTCAGAAAAAAAAACAAAACTTGAAAATTTTTTTATCAGTAGAAAGATGGGAAATTTTTTTTGCTCAAATTTTAAATATCCACGTTTCATCACATTCTAAACCTATTTCAGAAAATAATTTTAAATGGAAAAATTTCTTACTACCACCTAGAATAAAAGGTGGAAATTTTTTTTCTGCCCAAATTTACAATTTCCAGGCTTCATCACATTCTAAACCAGAAAAAAAAAATTTCAAAAGGAAAAATTTTTTGAAATATTTTCTTATTACTAATACCTAGAATAAAAGGTGTAAAAAAAAATGTTTTGCTCCAATTTAAAATTTCTACGTTTCATGACACTATTTCAGAAAAAAAATCAAAATTGAACATTTTTTTATCAGTAGAAAGATGGCAATTTTTTTTCTCATGTTTAAAATGTTCACGTTTCGTGACATTCTAAATCCATTTCATAAAACAAATGTTCAAAAAGAAAAATTTTAAAATTTTGTCGAAGAAAAATTTTTCTACAATTTTTTTTACTATAGTAGATATGGAAAGAAAATATATTTCGCTCAACTTTCGAATTTCTACGTTTTATGACATTTTAACAGCCGGTTTTACAATCGCAAGTTAACTTTCATGTTAGTTGACTTTTACTTGCAGGTTAACTATAACTTTACCGACACATGCGTTTTTCAATGTAAAGTTAAGTGATGATTTGTAAACGAGAGGTTGTGAATAAAATTCATAATGTTGGTACTGGAAAAATGAGTAATATACATAAAATATATTAATTTTGGTACAAAGTCACGTCACCTGCTATCAAAAATAAATGTCAGAAGCAATTTATGAGTTAGTGGTCTATTACTAAGTAAGTAGGTAGTATTTAGTCTCGATATATTTAAAAAATCTCTTCCATAGTATTCTTCGAAAAAGTTAGGTCTATACAGGATTACCTTGGCTACTCATCACTGCTATATGCATTTACTTCGTACATATCCATTTTTAGGCAAAATATAAAAAAAATATTTTGCGACAGTTATTTTATAGGTTATAAATTGCCAGTAAACTGCCAACTTCTAGTTAACCCACACCTCATCTGCTAGTAAAGTTAGCTACTAGGTAACTACCACATCGAAAATGACCAGATATTGTAAAACCCAATTTCTATAATAACCTCTGAAAGTTAACTCTGACTGGAAGTTAACTAACGATTGTAAAAGCGGCTGTAAGACTATTAAAAAAAAAAAAGAAAAATTGAAATATTTTTAACCACAACTATTTGTCCATTCCACTGCGTGGATATGGAACTGACAAAATGACAGATGGTAATAATATTTGACATATAGTTAACACATTTGGCAAGGAAGACACCTATTATAGTTTTATTGAAAAATATACAGGGTGGTCACCCGAAAAACAATTCAATCATGTTGGAAATTTGTAAAAGTATATACGCAAGCCTTCCATATTTGACATTTTTTATTTAATATTGAATTTTTGCTATCGGATAATCACTCTGTATGTATTTTTGTGGCCGCCCTGTATAAATACAGAGGGAAGTTCTGTGTAAACACTTTTACCAATTTTTTATTTTTCGAGTTATTTGTTAAAAACCGAATTTATGCCAATATTTTCGAATTATTTAGGGGTTGCTGGCACCTTACTGCTCTAATTTTTTTTTATCGTATTCCACACAAACAAAAACACTTATTCTGAAAAATTCAGCCATATTTAGCGACCGGCTTTTATCAATTTCTGTCTAGCAACTGGGCTACAGAAGAAGGCCAAACTTCAAGACGATGTATCTTTGTCAATTTTAATTTGACTAGTCTCAAACAAATTTTAAAACTTAAAATAATCTATGCATTTCCGGGAAACCCATTTCACGTCCCGTTCCGCCCCTCCAAGAAAAAAACATTGTCTCGATGTTAAGGTAGACTCATCAATCCCTGAGAGGGTGGGTAAAACTAAGCATGCATGCAAAGTTTCATCGACCTAAGTTGTTCTTTTGTGCTACCTATTATTATCGAACTCTAAAATATAAAATAAACTACTATAATTAAATAATTACGTAGTCGTTGTTTTCAAGAAATTGTTGTTATAATACGGAACTAAATATTTAAATGGGTATTTGCATACGCTGTTTATTTACATAAACCGTAAAACCATATTTAATCGAATTATAATTGGCGGATTCTTTACTAATTTAAACTTGCATCTCCAAGCCCCTTACAATATTGAAAGTAAATCGCGAAAAAATGGCATAAAATCGAGTTAATTTTTCTTGAAAAAATTAAATTGCAATTACTAAATCTAGACAAAGCGATTGTTAAAGAGCAATTTAAGTAAAGATGAGATTTCACAATCAAATTGATTTCGTTCAAGATTGAGTAATGTGTCATCGTTTGAAAGCACTGCTAACAAAATTACATTGAAAATAATTGATTATACGGACACAGCCTCCGACTCCATTTAAAACGTATAAACAACCAAAAACATATAAAACATTAAAAAATTGAGCCACTTCAAAAAAAAAAAAAATAAAGAAATCTTTCGAAAGTTTGTAATAAAATTTTAGTGTTTTAGAATGTCTGCCTACTTATTAGTCGAAGTTAAGAGGGAACACCACGTAAGGCTAGTGGGGAGGGAGATAAAGCAACAAATTAGGAGATATCTCCCTTATAATCAAATTTTATCCAAAAATAGTCTTTAACAATCCTGTAGTATTTATTTATGTACAACTTACACATGTTTTCAGTTAAATAACATCAACCAATTTGCAGAAAACAGCTTATTGTTAATCATAATTTTAATGATGAACTTTGCTCCACACATGATGTAGGTTTAGCTAACAAATGAAAATATACTTTAATTTAAAATTGCTAAAAAATGTTCCACCAACTCTATACGATAGCTATGTAACCATAAAAACTATTTCAATTATTTTTACTGCGTGTGCTAAGAAATCCCTAAGCCAGTGCAAAAAAGTGTGGCAAAGTAACCCCGCTTTACGGTTTATTGCATTTGATTTGATTCTAAAACCGGTAATATCGTTTGTAAAGAAAAAAATTCATATCACTGTGTTGGTGATCGAATTATGAACAATTTTCAAAATGTCCATCCGTCTGTGAAATCTGTCCGTCTGCCCGTCCGTCTGTCCGTCCGTCACGTTTTTGTAAGCATGATAACTTAAGAGAAAGAACCCCGATTGCATTGAAACTTGGGCAGTAAATTAATGTTAGCTAGAGGAAGAACCCTATTATTTTTTAACAAAATTGTGATTATTTAATTTATTTCAGCGTGTGGGAGCTAGGTGACTAGCCACTCCACTACGTGAATATGGAGATAGAACAACAATTATGTGAACTACATTTGGCATTAAAATTGCTTCTGTAATTAAACGAAAGTACTAAATAATTTTTCTGATTGGGATAGTTAATAATTAAACCAAATATATTGCCGATTTGAATAAATCTCCTATTATGTCAATAGTATGTGAGGAATGCTTATTAGCGAAGTAGGTCGCCGTATACAAAATCATTAATGGCCAATTACTGCTCGATTCTCGTGGCGGCTTCCAAAAAATATAGAAGGAGATTAAATGTCGACACACATTTTGATTTAGCCTGTCATTCATTAATCACTTTTTACAGGGCTTTCGACGGAAGTCTGCGACATTTTACTTCGCTGCGTTTGCTGAATGAACCTAATGAGTGAAACGCGAGGCATTTGTTACTTATTAAGGCGAAAGGGAAACGACTTGGGGAATTTTTCGCATTTTCGAACCAATTTGCATATACGTCCTCAGTAGAGAGTATATACGTTAACCAAAGTATTACATGAGGATAATTCAAGCTTAACTTTCGGTATTTGTGATTGTCGAATTTGTCAAACTATTTTACTGCAATTGTAATATAACATATGAAGTGTTCAACGCACATTGATTATTCGTTATTATTAATATTGTACTATTAAGTCCCTTCAAATCAGAAAAAATTAAAGAAATTTTTCCTACAACCACGAGACCTGTAAAGAGTTGAAACGTTATAATTTCTTAAGTGGAAATAAAACGAATCATTGAATTTAACTTACTTCAATGATTTATAAAAAATACACAAACAAAGCAGAGCAATTGACATCAGGGTTGTGAGAAAACTTTACAAAAACTTTCGTCAGAATAATCATGTAAACAAATCATTAAAAGTCCAGCTGACATGTAGCAAAATACAAAGCAAAACTGTACACAATAAGAATCCGTACACGGTAAATAATTAAACTAAACACGATCTGGCCAGAGCGGTAAAACAAAGAATTCTTAAGTTAACATAAACAAGCTTAATTAAATTACATGAAAACACACCAAAGGAAATACTATAGACTGTACGTAAAATTAATAACAAAAAATGGCCCGACAATTAGAGTGTTTCAAAATCTCATGAGCTTTGACCTTGGTATGCGCAGAGACATAATTTCGGCGATCGTCTCAATTACACAACTTCCTAAAAACATCAGATTTAAGATTTTCGCTTTATCCTGAGCTGTCGTTGTTTACAGACCTCCATTCCAACGGCCCTTTGAGATTAATTTAGAAACTAGCGAATTTCGCGCGAAGTTTTCATCTAATCCCAACAATATGTAAGTAAATCATTTTATTAAATTTCTGTGATAACCGAGTCAATGTTTTCAAAATGTACTTATTCGGAATAAACTCCGCCTTTTGCGCATCTCGCGGTTCATAAGGTTCTGAAAGTACTGTAATACTTTCGATATAGACTGGTTCGGTAGTCGTACACTATGTTTTTATGCCCAAAACACACGGGAGATGTCTAAAAACGGGGCGATATAGTTACACAAACATAACGTTCACATCAAATTATTCACGCACTATAGTCTTCTCATGGGGTAAGAGAAGTCTTTACCGGACGGTAGCACTGGATACAATAAAGAATATTACTGGCCAAACGTGGAATGAGGTATTAAAGCCGTCAATAATTCTGTATTTTCGCAATCGGCTTCAAACAGGAACATTAGCATCACGAGAGGCATATATAATATAAAAGTCTCTTGTACTTACAGTTGATTCGCTGAAAACATTGCCATACTGTAGCTATGGGCAAAGGTACACCAATAACACAGAACATATAAACTATAATAACTATTTTACTGATTCAATTCGCAGTTATTAACCACTATATACCGATATTTACAAATATATGACAGCTTTTAATTCTTAAGGCCTACACGGCCAACCGCATCTGCGCTATATTTTCAGCGTTTCCTCTGCCAGAGTCGGCGCGTAATTTCTCTACTATTCGCTAAACTTGGTGGTACAAGCTACTACGCTATTGGTCAAGCATTTGTCATGATTAGTCGATAAGATTTAAATGCGTATTATGCTCAAATCAGTATCTTATAATTTAAATTTAAAATAATGAATAGAATAGTCGCGCTTTATCTAATTTAAGGGTGTTCTTACAAAACGTGACCATTACAAAGTGAAGCATTTGGGTTGTGTAATCATGATTTCCACCCCCAGTAGTTTTTAAAAAGGGTGGTGTTTGAGAAATATATACATATATATGAATTTTACCACTATTTCCCCTTTTTTCAATTTTGAGGAAAAACTATGCATTTTGGTGAAAGAAATTTGTAAGAAATTTTATTCTTTACAACCTTACTGTTCGAATATTTTTCACCAAAATGCATAGTTTTTCCTCAAAATTGAAAAATGGCGAAAAAGCGCTAAAATTCATATATATGTAGTTACATGTTTCTCCAAACCACCCATTTTTAGAACTGCTAGATAGCTGTAGGAAGTTTTTCCATAAGATAGTGATTTTTTGACTAACTTGAAGGGACTAATTTGGGTTTGAATCTGTTATGTACTTGATTAACAAATAAATAAACAAGTAGGTACACGTCTCTGGTATCGCAATATAGTACTTTTATTTTTCAGTCTGGAACTGGAATATTAGAAAATAACATAGAGGTAGTACAAGAGTTCACGTGCCTAGGTAGCAAAGTGAACGAGACCATCGACTTAGCAGAGGAAATAAGAAACAGGGTTATGAAAGGAAACAGGGATGCATTACCGAAACCATCAAATTAAAACTAATTTAAAGAGACGCCAAAGTGACCATATATAAACCCTAATAAAGTAAGGTTGTCATCTACGGCTGTGAAATGTGGACCCTCACCAAGAAAACTGAAGACATGCTAGCCATATTTGGAGAGAGAAGTGAAAGAAAATGCAGGCTGGCGGATTATATACAACTATGAATTGATACAACTGTATAGTGATATGAAAATAGTTGATTACATCAAGGTTCAACGGCTTAGATTGGTGGGACACGTTGAGAGAATAAGCGAGGACCGGGGCCCAAAAAGAATAATGAGGGGGCAAATCATAGGCAATAGGCACAGGAGACGACCAAAGACCCGCTGCGCTGGCGGGATAACATACAAAATGATGCAGAAAAATTGCTTGACACAAGAAACTGGCAGGGAGCAGCGAGCGACCGAGACAGATAGAGGCAAAGGTTATAGAAGGCCAGGGTTCAATGAGGGACTGTAGTACCATGGGAAGAAGAAGATTTCTCAATCACAAAATCTCAGATTTTCCAGTCTCCATGCCCTTCTTGCAGTAGCGTCAAACATCATGGTATTTTCTGCTTATTCATTAGATTTAATACATGACGCTTCCTGTGGGTCTCTTCAATGATATTTCAGTCAGGCTATAAACCGTGATATAATTTTGCACATCTGCTTTCGGGGAGACGAGGCAAATCCTAACTATAGGCGAAATTCATTTCGCCTATAGTTAGGATTTGCCTCGTCTTCCTGTTCATTTTCTTGATGTAGCTTCGAAGCAAATCGATAATTCCAAGACTGTAAGTAACTAAGGGGCACTAATAGCCGCGATTTTATTCTGTGCGTTCAGTTTGGTATTCAGAGTATTCGTAATGCGTAGATAGTATTTCCTTGCTGCTCTACTTTTTGCTTCATTGATGTCGATCTCGGTGCATTCTTTGACACCCAGGTACTTATGTACCTCCAAGATCCACACTTCATATCGTAGATTGTTCATTCAGCAGGACGTTCTGGCTTTTCACATGTTTACCTTGCTGGAAGATCACTGTAGGCCTGTAGGGCCATTGCCTAAGCTAAATTTCATTCTGATTTTGTTACCGAATCATTCGCCGATATCTGGCTCGTGCTTTAATTGAGCTTCATTCTTAGCAAATAACTTTAGATCGCCCACATGAAAGAGGTGGTTTACTGTTGTTGTCACTGATTTCTAAACTAACCCCCTTTTTATTCAGTTGGTCTGAAAATGGGACGATAGTCAGACAAAACAGTGAGGGCGAAAGATATTCTTCTCGGAAATATATATTCCCTATTCTTATGTGATCTTTCAAGTGGTGGAGCCAGATCTTCGTTTTCCATTCCTTCATTGTTATGTTCACGTAGTCTTATTGTTGGGCATACACGAAAAGCTTTGAGGGATTTAGCTAGAGATTTCTGCGCCACTTTGCAATCTCTATGATGCCCTTACTTACTAGCAGTTGATCCACACAGCCTCTAGAAGCCTTGTGTGCCACCTTTCTGTTTCTCTGGGAACCTTTGGTACCCCAACAGGTGGTGATAGATTGCCATAGCTTTTATTTGCTAGTACAGCACTGTTGACATTGTATATCGTTGATATGCAGGTTACTGACTAGTAGTTTTTGAGATCCTCCACGTCCTTGCCTATGTATAGGAGGAAAGTGTTTCCTGTCGTTCATCATTGGGGAGGTTTGCTCAAGGTGTTGTATGATTTTATTAGTAGCCGTTGTTATGCTTTTATGAGGAGCACTAAGGTGATTTAATCAGAGGTTGTGTATCCTGTCTGGTCCAGGGGTCTTCCAATTTTGCGCCAGCTAAATTATTCGATGTAGATATCCAATATATGGAAAATATATGACTATAGAGGATAGAGGTAAGCTCTTTATCTGAAACTACGGTTTTAGTAGCAGTTTTTGAGAAAATCGTATGTGAACAAATTTGACCAACGAATTAATGTTATATGCATAACACTTTTGCTTTTATCTACGATTCTGTTTGTGTTTGTAGGTATATCCCTGTACAATCTTATTGAACGATTATGGAATAAATAAATAATACGCTTATTGAATAAATAAATCAATCAACTAATTAATAAATAAATAAATGCTTTTATCGTATGACCTCTAATATTATATACAATAACATCTGTTCCATATTTGCTACTTTACTTTCACTATTGTACATTTTGTTCTTTGATCTCTACGAATTACTCTCATTTATATTAACACTAACACCACTCATATTCCTCACTCCTGTATATACTCAAGACATCTTTTACTTCTTTACTATATAAATCTAAAAGTAGACTTCAAAGCTCGTCTTACAAATTCCACTGTATATCCACTGAAAATGTGAATTTAAACCTGTGAATAATAATAATAACTCATATTGTCAAATCCAAATAAAATTATACTTAAGGCTAGTACCACTGCGTTTTCACCATCACTCTTTCTTTGCCTAGTTAAAATTACTTTTCTTTTTTATAAAATGGAGGTCATGTAAAAACGAAACATTCATAAAGATAATAAGCAAACAAACCTAATATTATTAACAATTAACAACGACACAACTATTTAAGTGAAATTCGTTCGGACCAATTAGCGTTAATTTAAAAAAAAACAGTTAAACTAATAAGTTACTGAAAACACAGACTATGTCCTATCAATAAGCATTTTAACAGTGAAAACTGAATCACGACCAGTAATGTAATATGAGGACGGGTAAACCAATTTGGGTGAATCGTATGGCTAATAAAAGTTTATAAAGTTTACATACTCTCACTCTTGGTGACCATACCATAGTTCCGTTGGAGTTGCTGAAGGATACACCATATGATAAAAATGTTTGAAACTTTCTTTTAAATCAACGTCTATATACATTTTTTACCCAGCTAAAATTTATGGGGAGTTGACATATACCATTTCTTTTCTGGGACTTGTTATAAACATTACAAGAAATGCAGCAAAATGTTTCGTGTTTAAGTTCAACTCCAAGAAAGCATATTCAAAATATTTTGAACGAAAAAACAAAAACACGAATTATTCACATGGAAATTGCAAAGAGAACTAGATTTGTTTGAACATTTTTGATCGATTTGTTAAATTCCAAAATATTAAACAAATGGGTGGCCATTTTTAAACAACTCATGATAACCTGAACAATAGTGCATATATTTTAAAAAACTTTACAGAAAATATACTCCTTATAGAGCTAAAACATCATCCCAAATTTCAAGTTAAAGTGTTTATAATAATGCCTAAAAAGTATTGTAGAGTCTAAAATTCAATCGTCAATAGTTCAAGTGCATCAGCACAACACAAATATATTAAAATTTTTTAATTGAAAATATAAAAAAAACAATAATTTGTCCAAAAATTAAAATTATTAAATAAACTCACGCAAATAGATTTGTCGAGTATGATTAAATAATAATTCATATATGGAATCACAAGTAATTATATTGCATTAAACAAAATGAAGAAAGGTAAACATTTTGTTTTTTAGTTCCACAAAATTTATTCAGATTTATCTAATTTATGTTTTGGTCTCTCGACACTTATCAAAGAATCACATAAATTAACTTAAAAGTGCAAATTATAATAATTTGTCGTTACCTAAAATGCCAATATGTCTGGATTTGAATATTAATAAAGCTGTATATAATTTTGGTATTTGTTACCTGCTTTCCATTTTTAGCAGCTTGTTCAAAGTTTTTTCCTTTATTAGCATTATGTAGAGGTTTGACATTATTCTAAAACATGATCCTGATCAATACAATATTCAGCATAACCTGTCGACTTTTTATTATCTGTAGTGTTTCTTCTGTGTTCTTTCAACCTTACATATATGCCCCTACTACTGTGACCTATATGTAGGCAATGCATCACAATCATTACATTTTGTTTCATAAACTCCAGATTTTTTGTATTTTATTTTTCCTGTATTGCTGACTAATAATCGCGACAAATTATTTTTACTTATCGCAATGATATCAATACCATAGTTACTTAATATTTTACACACATTGGGGACTTTTCTCTTCATTTCCGTCTATAGCATCGATATAATTTTTTTTTTTTTTATATATTGTATTGACTAAATGAAACCAAATTGTGATTAAAATCAGGAATATTATCCATATTATTTTATACTTTTCGAGGTTTTGTTTATTTGTATTTTAGTTATTTAATCAATATTTTCATGCAGTTTTTAAAAGTGTTTAATTTAACTTGGCATCTATCTTGTGTAACGTAATTTCTAAGCCAGGTCAGGAAGAAATGGCAGGGGAGTGCTCACGAAATTTCAGAGGGGCGGGGCAACAAATTTTTCAGATCACTTGTCTTTTTCCTTCCCTTGCCGGTGATGGGAGTGCTTAACCTTTCTCAAGGGATGTTCAAATTTGATGCTGGGTATTCCTGGCACCCCTCTAGGTATATGTCTGATAATTTCTGTGGGATATAAGTCGCATGTAACAATCAGTTTTCGCTAATAAGAGAAAGTAAACAAAGAGGAATCTGACATTTAATCGATTGGCCCCATTTTTAAAGAATTTCTATTAATGTTAGCCTTGAACATTTATGTATACATATCATATATTATGAGCTGGTGTAATGAATGTCGATCACAGCTACTGCTGGACGCTGGTGTGTTTATTTAATAACTGAAACATAATTAAAACCCCCTTACATCACAGATGAGCCATTCTAATAAAGCTCCTGGGTGTTTTTTCAATATGTTCGTTGGTTGGCAAAGTCATTAATCGCATTATATTATAACATTTGAAGACATGATTGAAGTGTCCTTTTTCTCTTGTGATTATATTAATATCACCTACCAACATTTGATTTTGTATATAGGACAAAAGTTCACAGTTTGTTTAAACTACACTTACGCCATTTGGATGAGGGCGAACTAATGAACTTTGTCTCTGAAGCAGTTTCTTCAAACACTTAAACACTCCACGTGCGTTTTGCTAACTACGTTGGCAACGTCGGGAGATGATTAAAATTGTAGTACAGTGATTCATCATAAATGTTTCCCCTCTGACTTGATTATTTCTGGACCGATTCCAGAATTTCAAAAACCAAATTAAACATTTTTTAGCAAGTTGTTATACGTCATATTAGGAAAATAATGACGATCCAATTTTAACCGTATACAGGGTTTTACTTGATTTTTTTAAATAGAGTGCCCTGTATCTAACTCGAGAGTCACAATCCCCATTTTTCTCTGATTTCAAAAATATAATATATCACATGGCTATCTTCTATTGTTTTTCCAACATTTACAACGCCGATAATTTATAAATTACAAACTGCCCCGCAAATTTTAAGTAGGCATTGAGAACAAAACACCCAAGTATTAGTAATTTTATATTGTCGAAAGAGAGAGTTTATTGTCATCGATAAACAATGTCCTATTATAGCTCAATAATAATGAAAATTCTAGATTTTCAGTAAATGATTAGAGGAGACTATATCTGAATTGGCGATACACGAGATTTAAAATTTTTCGAATATAACTCGTGCTGTCTGGAAAACTACAAAAGCTATAAGGAGAAAGTTTTAGAAAGAGAGGATAGAGAAAAATGAGGATTACAATTCACCCTAGACATAGGGTGTTCCATTTAAAAAAATTAAGTAACACCCTGTATACTATTAGATTTGGATGTCATTATTTTCTCAATATGACATAAAAATTTGGTAAAAAATTATTTATTTTGGTTTTGAAATTCTCGGTCCAGCAATAACCAAGTTAGAGGAGGGGCATTTATGACCAATCACCCTGTACATATCTAAAAAGGTTATTTATACTAAAATATCGTTGAAGCTGAACAATTCAACCAATCTTGTTATCCCAATTTAAACTCTGTCACGGTTCAACGAACTTTGGCGTAATAACTAATAAAATCAGCTTTTTGAAATAGGCATTTAAATTATTTGCTACATTTCTAATTAACTCTAAGTTATTAATAGCTATTTTATAATTGTTATCAACGGCTTGTTGAACAATACCAGACTTTTCAATTCTTCTATTTTTAAGATAAACGATATGTTCCTTGAATCTTGTTATAATTGCACGCTTTGATTGTCCGACAAACTTTAAATTACAATCCTTACAACTAGTTTCGTAAATCCAGGACCTTTGGTTTGATTCAATTTTATCCTTAGGATGGCTTAAAGGTAGTTGCAATAGCAATTTCCCGTTGTATGACCAGCTGTCGCATTTAAGTTTTTGCATTTTGCGTTTCCTAATTAATTTATCAACTAAGTTTTTTCTTATATAAATATCTGAAGGAAACTTAGTAGACGATGAATCAAAAAATTGAGACAAACCATTTTGTGCTGGGGTTAATAAACTTGGTCGTAATTAACTTTATAATTTATTTAGTTTTGTTCAGTGGATGACAGCAAGTTCAACCTTTCAAAACTTGGAAAAACAATTAGTTATTCAGGTCTACAAACAAACAAAATTCTGCTCCAAGGAGTTAACCTGTCACGCCTTAATTATTTTTGTGTGCTGAAACTGAATTTTCAATTTAAAAAATTTTCAACCTCGTAGATTTCGTGTAAATCGCGGTTTTTACTGTCAACAACTGTATTTCGGCAATAAAAGCCGGGATACTCGAAGTCTATGTGGTAGAAATTTTTTTGTCTATGCACAGATCTACAAAAAGAAAAATTTCGGCTAAAAGGACTAAACCTATCATGACTTAAGTATTTTTGTGTGCTGAAACCGAATTTTTAATTTAAAAATTTCTACCACGTAGATTTCCAGTAAATCCCGGATTCTATCGCCAAAAATCGTATTTAGGCAATAAAAACCGGGATTCCTCGAAATCTACGCGGTAGACAATTTTTTAAATTGTAACTTTGGTTTCAGCACACAAAATTACATAAGACATGATAGGTTTAGTCCTTGGAGACGATTTTTTTCTTATTGTTGACCTGTGTTATTATCGTTTTGTGATCCCTGTAGCAACTTGCTAATCATTTGTTTATTCAAAAAGAGACACGATTTTATTGAATGTCAATTTATAGAAACCGCGATCCATAAATCCTTGATAACTATACACATTCTAAAGAAACTTTATACCTAAACACACCCAGAGTCATTGGCTGTACCTAAACTGATTTGCATTATAATTAGGAAAAAAAATGCAATACAGGAAGTATTAAATAAAATACTTTACAAATTAAATCTTTTGTATAACGTAATTTTTTATCGTCTTGTTATTATTAACTTAAAATTGGTCATAGGATACAGAGCATATTGTGCAACATTATACATATGGTTGTATTCAAATGATTTGGTTACTTTATTGTTATTTGTCACGACAAAACTATGTTCTTCGTTGGTTTCTTTAAATAAATACGAAAAGTTAAACTTTATATCTTCCTACGCCGATGATTCGACAAACTTTATTGACTTCTTCAGTACTAATAAGATGGTGGAAATTATTATTAGGATCATAACTAATATTTCTGTCTTTCTTTGGGCTGAGGTGATGCGATTTAGTATGTTTATTGAGTCCTTAAAAATCCAATTTAGGAATTATAAAACATTGAAGAGCCAGAAAATTATTTTGTTGATAATTTGTTGAGACAAAAGTTATGTAATTTTGTAGTCCATAATATATAGATTATTTGCTATTTTTTTCATTTTATTTTTTATTATGTGCACATATTCCGGTGGAGCCTTTGAAAAATATGTCTTTGTCTTCTTTGGACAACCCTTAGTAATGGTGTAGAAACGACCAAAATCCAAGTGATGAGGGATGAAATAGGAAATATGAATCTTTATTTCTTTACCTCATCTTAACTATTACATCAGACTGAAACCGGAACACTGATTCTGATATCAATAAAATTATACGCTTTCTTTGTTATAATAACAGTTTTATTGATTTCTTTGAAAAATGCCATAGAACTGAATTTGAAACATTTCAATTTTATATACACGGTGAAGCATCAGACAAGTTTGATAACGGATGATGTTTTCGAAAAGTTTAATCTTTCATTTTCCTTTTCAGTTGTTACTTACTAAATTTATTTTGGTTTATAATATTCTCAGGTGTTAATCATTTTGTAATAATCAAAAAGTATTTAAAAAGCAACCCCTGCCTGATACATTTGGTGAATCCTTCATTACAAATTTGCAATATTTTTACGAAAGGATAATATTGAATATTTTTCCACTGGCAAAATATCCAATAATGTGTAAGAAAACAGTATGTTAACATTCCTTACAGTTTTCATCGCAGTCAGTTTATTCCCATTTATCATTTACACTTTGTGGCCTCGTACGACAGAAACAAAATATCTCAGTCATTAAAAACGCGAACAATAAGCCAATCCATCGCCATCAGATAATTGCCATCCCATTAGCGCAAAGCCTTTCTCATAATCACTCTCAGTATCTCTCGGTATTTTATCTTGAAATCGTGAGGAGCGATCAGGCGTTGAGTGGTATCCGAAACAAAAGAGGACACCAGTGAATTGAGAAGAAGTCACAGAGCACGGCTCAGTGGGATGCTGTACTTCTTCAGCGTACTAGTATTGCCCAAGGCTTAGTCGATTGACCGACTCTCGACTGACCCACATATTGCCGGTACGTTGTCAGTCTATGTACGCGAGCTGGGCGGTACGAATTCTATCAGTAGAAATGATTTATCGTTTCGGTACTCTTTCAGTCATTATTAAATTTAAGGGCTACGAAATTCTTCATACGTTGTAAAATGACGAGTTTCGAAATTACCTCGCCTTGATAGAGGCATTACAATATAGCTTAACTCTAAAAGAACGAGAAATACTAATGATTACCGACAGCAAAAGCAGCCTAGAAAAGATAAAACATTTAAATCCTAGACCAAATACCGATTTCTTAATAGATACTGTTGTTACACTAATAAAAAAACTTACAAGATTCCTCAAAAAGTGTGAACTTAGTACGGGTAAAAGGGTACTGCAATATCATCAATAACGAAAAAGTCAACAAATTAGCAAAAGACGCCCTGACAAACCAAACCATTGTAGATTACCTTTATCCTTATGAGGATATACTCCCAACTATTAAAGAAAAATTGGGAAAAAGCTTACAGGCAAGAACTAAACGGAATGTATTATAGAAATATACAACCAACCATAGCCAAAACGGTTCAAATACAGTAAATTCAATAAAAATAGCGCCAAAAATATATGTAGACTCAGATTTAATCACGTAGTGGTTTCTACCTACCTACATAAAATCAAATCAAAGGACAGTTCTCATTATGATTGTGATCAATTAGGCGATGCGGAGCACGTACTGTGAATTAAAATGAGACAAAATTAAGAACTTTGTCGAAAAAATGTACAAATTAAAAATATACCTGCCATTTAATTTAACACAACTGTTAGACTGTAAATACCTTGAAATATACAAATTGCTGTTTGTTCATATAAAAAATCTAAGAATAAAAATGTAATATAAAACAGACTAGATAATAAGTTTCTTGTAATACAGTATTAAGTGATCCTCTTGTTTTTCCCAATGTAACCTACAATCATCCTGAGGTAGGTACTTTTGATTTGTGTATAAGACTAGACAGACCCCTAGTCAAAATAGTGTCCCCGTTTTCTTTCCCTAAAAAGATTATTGAAACAGAACTTACACCTGAAAGAAAAAGGAGAAAAGGAAAAAACATATACACTTACTTATTTATTTATTAAATAAAAACAATTGTGCTAATAATAATAATAATAAAAGAGAGATAACTAGGTTATACTAGGTTATAGTAGCACTATAACAATAAATAAATATTAAAAAAAATATTTATATACACGTATACAAATTTGGAGAAACATAACATACGAAATTGTAAATTTACTTCTGATTGGAGAAATGTGAGAATAAAAGATACAAAATTATCCAGAAATAATAAAAAATAAGCAGTCGGCCACACTGAGCAAATGGAGTGCATTCCCTAGCCACAATCGCCACAAATTAAAAAAAATTATCAGAAAGAAAAATCGAAATTATATAGTATTTGGTGTATATTTTCGAAGGTCATTCCTTTCGTGGCTTCCCTCAGATTGGTTCCATTTGATGGAAAAAAAGTTCAACCCGATTGGATAAGGGGAAAGGGTGCCCCCGGGCCTATAAGTATTAAAATAGATAAAAATCGATTTCATTTTATTATCTCTTACAATTTTGATTTTAAAACGAAACATAACAAACAAAAGTTGTAGATCTCCTGAAGGAGAACATTTTTCATGTGAAAAGGTTTTTCCGCTCTTCTAAAGATTTCCGAGAGAAATTCGTCACGAGCATACTGCTAACTACATTCAGTATCGACACCTGGCCGTATAAAGATTTACGCTTGCAATGAGATAAAAAGGCAGCTGCTGTTTGTGACTTTCTGAACGGGATCTTCAAGATTCTGTAAAAGGGTTAGTATTTGATACCAAAGCGGTTAATACTGGAAGTTTAAATGGTGCATGCATTTTAATAGAAAATGCTTTAGAAAGAGATCTTCTGTATTTAGCTTGTAGGCATCATATGATAATATATGAGATTGTTCTTAAAGGCGTTTTCCGTTTTCGACGAATACATCGACAAGCTCAAATGTGCAGATTTTCAAACGATTTCAGAACTCTTGGTCTCTAATAAATGTCAAGAGTTTTTTATTCTGAATCGAATGCGAAAAAGTCAGGACACACTTAAAGCAGAATAATGTATTGCGAATCGTCAATCTTGTTAAAATTACGCTGGAGGAAAAGCAGTCACGAGATGATTATAGAGAATTTCTCGAATAAACAACAGTATTCCTCGGAGAAGCACTAAGGAGCCGTCGATGATAAGAGATGGAGGGCAAAAGATAATTAAAACATTTTTCTGTTCTGGAATAAACTCGAATTACCATTTAAGGTGATCATTTCCTAGAAAGAGATATCCGATGGGGGAAATATTTATTATTCTTGGAGAAATGGTTTTGGAATGAATGAGTCGCTTTTTAAAAACCAATTTTTATTGTTCACACATGAGAGATCAAGACAAGACTAACTATCATTTACAATTTGCTTCTATTTATAACATTCAATATGCTTACTCTAACATTTATTTATAAAAGGATTACAATATGGTTAGATATATAACTCCTCCATCCCTTGATGGAAATCATCCCTGATTTCTTAGATAATGATGTCTTCATTCTTCTGTGTCTTCTTTACATTTTTCTTGGATATGTATTTATTTATTAATACAGGGGTGTAGAATCTGCTCATTCTTGTCGAATCTTCTTAATTCTAATCTTCCAGGGTCTTAGGAAGTCCTAAATCTATTCTTCCGGGGGTCTTCGGAATTTGTGCCTCTAACCACTAGGCTGCGTGGGAGTTCTTGCTTGTCGTCTCAGGGTTTCCAATGGTTGAAGAGATTCGAAGGATAAATCTGCTCCAATCCTCGACGGACAAATCTTCTTCGTTGGCTTCTGTAAGCTACTCAGTTCACTTACTTGATGGGTAGGCTACTCAATTCACCTACAGATTCGTTTTCGTGATGAAGGTTTGAAAACCAAGTTATTCTAGGACTCAGGATAAATCTGATCCAACCTCAGAAGGGCATCACTAGTCTAACTTCACAAAATCCGTGCCGACTGCGCCAGAAATGGTTTTGGAATGAATGAGTCGCTTTTTAAAAACCAATTTTTATTGTTCACACATGAGAGATCAAGACAAGACTAACTATCATTTACAATTTGCTTCTATTTATAACATTCAATATGCTTACTCTAACATTTATTTATAAAAGGATTACAATATGCTTAGATATATAACTTTGGCCATAACTTTTTTTCTTAGTACGTATATTAAAAAAAACTATTAGATTACCTAAGTAGAACCATACAAGACTATTACTATGAATTTTCAGTAAATAATTTCTCTGGCTTGCAAAATAGTTAGATTTAAATTTAAAAATTATGCTAATCTTCCTATTTCGTAGTTTAAATCTAACTAGGAAGAATACATGACTCCATCCAGGAGATAGACGGCTCCTGGAGAATAAAAATGAACCATGAACTTGACCATCTTGTCCAAGGAGCCGATATTGTTAGATTCATAAAAGATAGGAGGTTAGAATGGAATGGGGCATATGCAAAGAATGGATGACGAAAGGACAACAAAAAGATTAATGCAGTGGAAGTCGACAGGGAAACGTCTCAGAGGAAAGCCACGTAAGAGATGGATCGAAGATGTGGAGCAAGATATTAGGACATTAGGAGTGAGAGGATGGAGAAGGACTATTTCTGAGAGGGCAGATTGGGAACTAATTGTCGAGCAGGCAAAATCCATATAGGGATATAAAATCATAAGAAGAAGAAGAAGACTAAGAAAAAAAAGTTATAACCGAAAGTATTGTTAGCATATACGTTGCACAATGTTTTGTGCTCCTTCGGCTGTTAAAGCACGCTATCAGGATTTCAGGGTTCCGTCTAGGATTCAACAATATCAAACTATCGATCGTGATTCTCTCGCGCTGCTGTACAGAAGTTTAAAAATAATTTATGTTATTTAAGCCATGAAGCTGTTGCATCTGCTCTTTTTTTATCCAAATTTGCGTATTGAAACAAAAAATGGTTAAAGCTATAAATCGCGAAACTGAGTTAGATGAAGATACACATGTTAAACGAGCAACAATACGGGACGACAGAATCTCTGAAATCGTTAAAAAGGATATGAAATAATTCGTTTCAACTGAAACGAAACAATTTTTGCTATTTTCTACGTTTAATAATATTTCAAAGCATTCTTTATGTGTAAAATAAAATGTTGTAAATGCACGTTGTTATTTAGAAACAAATTACTCGAGGATGGCTTGGTTTATCAAAATGCAATAAGAATACGAATAAGTTATGAGGTCGGAAGATATTGCAGAAAAACTATCCCCCTTTTAAGGGGTATATCTCCCTTATTATTAATTTTCAGAAATAATACACCTATTTCGTTTTCTCAACAAAAATATTTTCATTGTATATAAAATATATATTTGTAAGAAACCTTTTTTATTTTCAGTTTTAGAACAAAAAAGTATTCTTTATAAAAAGGTCTGCATCGTCTAAAACCTAAAATGAAACAATAAAACTTCAAAATTTATCAGCCATATACGGGGTTTGTAATTATGAATTTGGTACAAGACTTATGTTTTTGACAATATCGAAAATTGTAATTATGATAAGTTGTTCATAGTTAAAAAAACGTTCAAATATGCAATCATATCCATTTACAGTGAAAAACGACATTTTTTTTCTAAACTTTGCTCTACAATAACATTGAAACTTTAAGTGTTCACATTAATTACATTTAATCTAGGATGCACTGACAAGAAATGTTTGACAGTAAACGTCAATACAACTGTTTATACGACGTATTTGTTTATAATAATAGATAAAAATGCCAGCAACATTAAGTAAAGAAAAAAAAATTTAAATTGTATTAATTGTGGGTGAAAATTATAAATCACTTCGAGAAACTGCAGAAATTTTTAATAGCCGGCATCCAGAGAAAAATATTCACAGTGAAACAGTAAGAAAAATAGAAATTTAAGACTTTTAGAGATGTAAGCAATAAATTTAACAACAAACTCCATAAACGGATTGCCAATAATGACAATGAGTTTGAAGTAATGCTCTCAGTAATTGAACATCCTAAGTATTCTTTGCGAAAAAGGGCATCTCTGATGGCAAATACTATAAGCAAAGATACGGTTTCAAAATTTTTAAAAAAAGAATAAATTTTACCCATACAAGCCGCAATATATGCACACGTTAAGACCAGGAGATCGCGACATAAGTTTTGAATTCTGTTGTGATATCCAAGGAATGCTGGAAGGTAACCTATATCTGGCAAGGCATATTCTTTTTTCGGATGAATCAACATTTTCATCAAATGGGACAGCCTCTAACCAAAACTGCCGTTGGTGGAGTGATATGAATCCGAATTTTATAATCAAAACTCGGTACCAGTATTCATTCAAAACAAATGTGTGCTGTGGAATTTATAAAAATAAAATAATTAAATTTTTTATCCGAAAATATTTGAATGCAGACCGTTATTTACGCTTTTTAGAAAACGAAATAAATTATTTTCTGGATAACTTTCCTATAGTTGAACGTCAACAGTTATCGTTCCAGCAGAATGGTGCTCCATGTCACAGTAGGTTAGATGTAAGGTAATACATTGAAAATAGATTTAATGGAAGAGTTATACATCAATTTTCGAAAATTCGTATGCCACCTCGGTCTCCAGACTTGACCCCGCTATTTTTTTTATGGGGTTACTTGAAGCAAGAGGTAAATCCGAGGATGTAATTAAAAGAGTGAATTATGAATGTATAAAATCATATTTTTGTAAATAATAAAATTAACCAATGGCCTTCAGATGATTTAAATGAGAATTATTCTGTTTTAAATGACTTATTGCAGGTTAGTTTGAATATTGGAACTACACATATAAAAAAAAGAGCAAACTATATAAAAAAATGATTGGGTAAGCAACGAGTTATTAATGGCAATTGAGGAAAGAGATGCTATATATAGGTAAGTTAAAAATCGCCATTGTAATGATATTCTTAAGAATAATTTAAAAGAGATTAAAGAGTGGTTTAAAAAATTGCGATAAAAAATATTATTATAATAATAATTTTAATAATTCCAAAAACTCCCGTGAAACTGAAAATAAAAAGTTTTCCATATGCCGCTAACTTAAGTAGACACACTGTATAATAGTATAGTCCGTTCATAAGGCTACTAGTATGCTAGTTGAAATTGCAACTACGCAATTATTTCACATGTACATAAATGCGTAACAGAAAACTTACTGCACACAGGCCATACGATCCCGTATGTCATAAATAACGTATTTGCAATGAAGAACTGTCTGAAACCGGTCATTTTTCCACATGAACCGTTCAAGAGCAACTTGTATTGCACATATTCCAAATTACGAGTAGCAGCGTTGCATTATAGAATTCAGGATCTAGAAATAAGAGAAAGAACAAGGTGTTGCGAGACAGCTGCATTTTTACGAATTACATAATAAGCCGTAAATGTAAGTCGTAAAATATTTAGCATCTTAACGACGTTTTAACTGCCTGCTAACTGTTTTGCAATATTTATTAGTGAATTGAAAAAGGAATATTTAAAAAATGCCACGAAATTAATATTCATAACAATGGACGCGCCAACGGTACATCATGTTGTAAACGCAATGAGAATTTATATTTTATTTAATGTAATAATAATTAACAGGTTTAGGTGTTTATTTACTCAGCAGGCGGTGAAGATCGTTCATCTTGATAACGATTCTATAATAATGAAACAAAATATTTTTGGCTCCTTAACTATCCTTGACAAAAAATGTTTTTCCGCTCCCACTATGGTAGGTATGTTGTTTTGACTACAACCGTTGACAATATTCTAGAATATAAAAATTAGCGGGCTTGGCACTTGTTCAGTGCAGAGATCACCATTTTATATATTGAGTTTTTTGTTTGTGGTTGTTTTGGCTTTTTTTCTCGAGTCAGCACTCCGAAATTTAAAACAGTCCGTGTTATAGTTGTCTACACATATTTAATGCAAATAAGGAAGACTATATAAATTGGTGCGGAAGCTATGTGTCCAGAGGCAGCATCATACCAAAGATTCCACCCTCCTCCAAGACAAAAACTCCAAAATATCCCAAAATTAAACTCATCAACTACCACATAGTGTTAAATTGTTCAACCCAATTTTTCAAAATACAAATTTTTCATGTAATTAAAAAAACTACATAAGATCTTGTGGTATTTGTCGCTAAAAGGGACTGCATTTGTTTGTGTAGTTTGCTAATTACAGTTTGTTTTATAAAATGTCTTTCAAATAACCATCATGAACATTTATAAAAATAGTCGGATATAATACTTACTATAATAATTCTCGATCCTTGATTAGTAGTAGTGAGAACTAGCAGGACCAGTGCAGTGGGAGGCAGCATCTGAATACCTGTAATTTCCCCCCTCCTCCCAACGGCCTTGAATATGTTCCTCTCCGCAATAACAAATACCGGTACAAAATTCTTCACAAAAGTAAGTACAGTTTTACTGCGTGTTTGCAGTTTGACTGCATACTACAATAACACAATATTAGACAAATGCATCATTGCTTTGTATTTATATATTTCTAGTTGACAGACAGTTCAAACAGACACAACCAGTTATCTGAGCGTTTAATAGTTTTCCGTTGCCAAGGCAATCCTAGAATCTAGACGGATCCGAACAGAGGCTGATGTATACAGTTAAATGAATATGACTGTTAATGTGCAGCTCCGTTAATACGTACGAGAAGTACTGTTGGATTGCATGTGACGACCTACACTAAAGTTTTTCTGATTCATCGTGACGTTTAGTACGTGTGATGTTTACTTTTTAATTGGATTAACGGTGCATGGTTTATTTATCTATTGGACGAGGTGCCATGAGTGTATTTTGAATAGAACAAAAGTTGCCGCAAATATAAAGAGTGTTCTAAACTCTGCCTCATAACTCATAATATAAATAGAAGGGTGGATTGAAAAATGAATATCTTAAATTAACCCAGTGGCGCCCAAATGTTGTCTCCTACAGCGCGTGTATAGGGAATACTATTCTCGGTGATTCTTTTAAGGCGGCCATTGGAGTATTTCCCACTTGCAAATGAGATAGACAATTGAGATTTGGTACCTTATCATAGTCGATCATTGCGAATTCTAAGATAATAATTTTTTTTTTAATTCGGCGTTAAATTCTGAGGATAAAGCGGTCGAGTTGTTGGTACTTATCCGTAATAATTTTCACAAATAAAATTTGCTATAATTATATTTAATACCACACAATAGAAACGTGATACATTACTCATTAACGCTGTAAAATATCATTGGATTTCTGCCTCTCCAACGTCGTTGAATATATATGTTTACAATTGTGATTCATTTTCTACTTCATGCGCTTGTGTTTAATTTCGCTGCTTTTTTGATGAAGAAGGATTCCTGTTAAATCAAAAAGGAAACTCAGACAGAAAGGATAAAAGAATTGCTGAAAATGCTAAGCATTCAGAAAAGAAAGCGTTCACTCCTGAAGCTCTAGCTAACTGTTCTTCCACTTCAAAGCTAAACATTTGCTCTGAGACCTTTTATATCTTTCAAAGCTAGCACAAAATAAAAATTTAATCCATAGCTTTTGCAAGAATTTGCAAAAAACATGACGTATCGAACAGATCTGCAGCTGCTCCTGTATCTACATTTTTGCATTGTATTGGAAAATCTTTCCAAAGTAATTAATAGAAACAAAGCTAGAAAGGAGACTGAAGAAGATCGTTCAAACCTACTGCTGCAAGAACCTTTTGCGGAAACTTGCATGGCCTGTAATGGGTGTAAAGACAAAACCTAGTGTTTAAGCCGAAAAAGGAGAAAAATATAAAGTGTTTGGTTGCTTAAGTTGTTAGATATGTTAAACTTTGTCTAATATTATGACAGATAAACTATCCCAGATATAGACGAAGATTATTTGATGCGATTTGTCGCTTTCGCTTGATGTCACAAAGAGAATGAATCAGGGCAATCTTATAGAAAATAAAATACGTTACAATGTTTGTTTGTACATTTTTGCCATGGTACGGCCAGATTTCATGTTAAAATATATCTGGTCAACCAGGTTTTACTCCAGTTTAGTAAGGTAGGTATATATTGTTAATAAGATTGTATAATATTGCATGTCAACGTATACACAAGGCGTCAAATAAAAAAAAATCATTACGATTCCAAATATTTTCCATGTTCATTAATTAGATAATACCAACTATTCCTCAACGTATTATTTCGTAACTTGCGTTGAATAGATATTTACATTCCATACCCTTTGCAGGAGTTCCTCATACTCTAATAGTTCTCTGCCAAATTAGACAAAAATTTTATTAGCACATACATACTTTTTAAAATTATTTGAATACCTACTCGTAATATTTGTAGTCTCATCCTTACTATGTAGAAATTTCCACACTTATTTGGAATGATATGCGAGTGTTGTTTTTAATACACTAGTTAAGCATGACTTAAGAAATCTTAGATGTTTGCAAGAACACTTACCTGATATCAGTACATTTTTATACAGAAAAAATTGGTCAATAGTACGTAATTCATTTCACAAAATTGGAACACAAATAAGTACAGATAAAAGTTTGTATATATTGTGGATCGCTTTAATGGAGAAAACAAGCAATTCCGGAATTCCAGCATCCCAGCAAATACTTCCACATCCACGTAGTGGATTGGAAGTATAATAATCGTTTGTCTGTCTGTCTGTCTGGAACTTTTTTTGTCCGCACATTTTCTCTGGAATGGTTTAAAATATTGACTTGAAATTTTATACACTTATAGGTATATTATAACGAAATCATCTGGAATTGGATTTTGAATATATCCAATGAAAGGTTGGAGTATAAATAGGGGTAAATAAGGAAAAATGAGTAAATCAAGCTGGAAAGAGTCCAGAAACATGAGATTCGGTGTATATACTAGAAGCGAAGGCCCCAGATTTTTTTATAATATTTGCCGTCCCCCCTACCACCCCCACTCTATTACTGAAGGGGTTAATAGAATAAAATTTAGATATTCACTTGAAATTTGGTACACGTATGTGTTATAACGACATCTGCAGCTGTATTATATTTTGAGATGATTCCGTTGAAGGGTTGAGGGTTAAATAGGGGTAAAGAAGGGAAAATAAGTAAAGCGTGTTGACAAGAGTACAAAAATTTAGGATTTGGAGTATATGCTAGAAGTATTTTTTTAAAATATTTTCCATCCCCTCTTCACCCTGATGTAGTGATTCTTTAAACAGCGGTTTTTTTCAAAGTAACCCAAATTTCACGTACAGCTTTTAAAAAATCAGCGCGAACTACCAAAAATTGTCAAGAGATCGCTTTGATCGACAATTTTCCTTCTTTAAAATGAGTTTAAGCTAGTTAATATGGGGTGATAAGTGTAACAGTTATAAGCAAAATCGCAAAAATTACATGATAATCGAATCTGGAGAAAATCAACTGGAAAATTCCTCTAATTTTGAAATAAAATTTCAACGGATTAGCAATTCATATTACCACAAATATTTCTTCTGTGTGGCGTACGCACGGGTTAAAACACTAAAACTTCAAAAGAATATTTACTCCGATATCTCCAGTCCTTCAGGAGATATATCAATACTCATATGATTTGTCAGTTCTCAGTGAAAATGTAGTACTACTACTAGCTTTTTGCAATTTGTTAAAATTACGGTTACAGCAATAGGGCGCGTGCAAAATCTGACAGCCAACGTGAGTGGAGGGCATATAACCTCAATGTTCCAAATTAATTATCGTGAAATTCGCTGTATTCGTTTGAATTTTTAACTTTCTTGTGCTATCAGCTATTGAAATAAACATTTTTAAGTTTAGTATTCATTATACAGTGTGTTTCACTTCTCGTGAAGACACCCCTGTATCTTCTTTATTTGTGGCCTAATTAATTTCAAATTTTTATGAGGTTTACAACTCTGTAAGGCGACTTTAATCAACACATAAATGTCGTTTAGATATAAAACCTCGGCTTACTGCGATAAAAAGAAAATCGAGATTTTCGAGAAATCATAGTAGGCTTAGATATAGATGAAAATTTTATTAATAAAAGTTGTTCAGAATCACTAGATATGCCCCCCTATAAAATTTGGTGAAAATCGGAATACTTTGAAAAAAAAATTTTTGTTTCACTTCTCGTGAAGACACCCCTGTATCTTCTTTATTTGTGGCCGAATTAATTTCAAATTTTTATGAGGTATACAACTCTGTAAGGCGACTTTAATCAACATATGAATGTCGTTTAGATATAAAACCTCGACTTACTGCGATAAAAAGAAAATCGCAATTTTCGAGAAATCATAGTAGGCTTAGATATAGACGAAAATTTTGTTAATAATAGTTGTTCAGAATCACTAGATATGCCCCCCTATAAAATTTGGTGAAAATCGGAAAACTTTGAAAAAAAATTTTTTTTTCATCTCGTGAAGACACCCCATCTTTTTTTTATTTGTGATCGAATTTTAAGACTAATTTATTTTAAAAAATGTATCAATTATACAACTCTATAAAATGACTTTATCCAACCCACAGAGAGAACTTTTTCCAACAAACGAAAGTCGTGAACAAAAATCATGATTCAATAAAACGCTAAAAGGGCCACTTTTTATTACATATCAAGTTGTAACACTGTTCCTTTTTTTTTGTTTTTTTCGTTGTCAATGTTCTTGAGGAGTAACTTTCCATCATATCCTTCTTATCGACTCAGAATTTTAGGAACATTAGGGGTTTTTTGATTTTTTGTTTTAAATGTTAAGAGTGCCGTGAAATTAACTGTCAATAACTATTTTGTTTATTTCTCCATTCTTACTTTTATGACAGAAGTGATTATTGTTATTTATTGTTCAGTTCGTAAGTTTAATTATTTAATTTTTTTAATCATAATGGTTAGAATTCTTTTAACCACTGATGAAAAAGTAGAAATAATAAAGATAGTCGGTGAAAATGTACGGTCTTCAAGAGAAGCTGCAGAAGAATTTAATTTAAGACATCCTCTAAGACGACCAATACACCATGGTACCGTTGCAAGAATATGTCACTTGTTCAATACAACTGGTAATGTGCTTAAACCGAGAGTATGACGTTATATTAGCGGCGTTTAACGCCAATCCCACTACCAGCCTTAGAAATATGGCTCGTGACCTCAATTTGTCGGCGTCAAAAATTTGGAGATGTTTAAAACGCCATAAGTTACAACCGTTTAAACCAAAATTTGTACATACCTTGGAGGAAGGTGATGAAGAGAGAAGACTAGAATATTGTTTATGGATCCAAGGTAATTATTTAAATAATAGAGACTTCTTGAAAAAAGTAATTTTCACGGACGAAGCAACTTTCTCCACCAACGGAGTAGTATCATCACAAAATTCTAGATACTGGGCAGTAGAAAATCCTGATTGGATAATAAATTGTAAAAGGCAATATTCCCAGAAGGTAAATGTGTGGTGTGGAATTTTTAATGAAACAATAATAGGGCCGTTCTTCTTTTTTCAAAATATAAATGCGTTACATATGCTACAATTTTTAAATAATGATCTGTGGAATGCAATAGTCGATTTTCCTTTGGAACAATTGTATTTCCAACTCGACGGAGCATCTATCTATAATTCCGTAGTAGTAAGAGCATGGATGAACGAACATTTTCCCCAAAGATGGATAGGACGAAATAGCCCTCTAATACATTGGCCACCCAGATCTCCTGATCTCACTCCCATGGATTTTTATTTTTGGGGTCATATTAAAAATAAAGTTTATAAGACCAGACCTCAAAATGTGGAGCAGCTTTGTGTGAGGATAAGGCACGCGTGTTTAGAAGTTACGGCTCAAGAACTGCGAAGAGTTGTAATAAATAACAGAAAGCGGATTGAGAAGTGTATTACACTTGAGGGTGGGTTAGTAGAAAGGGGCCGAATATAATAGTATAATAAGTGGCATTTTAGTCATTCACTGTAAATACTGTTTCATTACCTTTTATTTAATAAATAATTTTAATAATAATTGTGCACGACTCATTTGTTGGAAAAAGTTCTCTCCGTATGTTTGGACAATATCGCTGTGTAACTGATAATTTTTTTAAAATAAATTAGTCTTGAAATTCTGTAACAAATAAAAAAGATACGTGTTTTCACGAGAAGTGAAACAAAAATTTTTTGTTCAACATATTCCAATTTTCACCAAATTTTATAGGGTGGCATATCTAGTGATTCTGAACAACTATTATTAACAAAATTTTCGTCTATATCTAAGCCTACTATGATTTCTGGAAAATTGCGATTTTCTTTTTATCGCAGTAAGCCGAGGTTTTATATCTAAACGACATTTATGTGTTGATTAAAGTGGCATTATAGAGTTGTATACCTCATAAAAATTTGAAATTAATTCGGCTATAAATAAAGAAGATACAGGGGTGTCTTCACGAGAAGTGAAACAAAAAAATTTTTTTTCAACGTATTCCAATTTTCACCAAATTTTATAGGGTGGCATATCTAGTGATTCTGGACAACTTTTATTAACAAAATTTTCGTCTATATCTAAGCCTACTATGATTTCTCGAAAATTGCGATTTTCTTTTTATCGCAGTAAGCCGAGGTTTTATATCTAAACGACATTTATGTGTTGATTAAAGTCGCCTTACAGAGTTGTATACCTCATAAAATTTTGAAATTAATTCGGCCACAAATAAAGAAGATACAGGGGTGTCTTCACGAGAAGTGAAACACACTGTATATAGACAATTACGTGATTTAAACAATAAAATTTCATTTGATTTGGTGATGTGCATTGTTTACCTATATGTTTTTAGTTATTTTCTTCGTATTTAAACAACGTATGGGATTGATCTTATTATTATATATAGAGCATATTTAGATTATTTAAAATTGAAATGCTGTTAATTATTCTGTTACCAGTTTACCACAAAAAGCCATCATATTGTATGGAATCTGGTTGTCAAAGTTTCACTGAATGCCAATTTAAGCTTTAAAAGGTATGTGATTATTACTTAACATTGGAATTTAATACTTATTATGTAACATATTTAATAAATATATAGTATAGTATACCTACCGCATGCACGAAAACGAAAATAAAGTTATAGTTATTTCAGATTGCCATCGATTTACACCAAAGAAGGTAAGTTTGTGGTCAATTAAGAGTTCAAAGAGAAAAGTGGTTAAATGCTTTAAGGCTGCATAACCCATAAATTACTTTGTTAGTCAATCTAGATGAGTTACCTTATCTAGTTCAGCAGATTTTCCTAAAAATTAGAGAGTATCAAATTGAAATGAATTTATTAAAGATCATCCGCTCAGACAATGTCTGGAATTATGAGCATATTTCATCTTTGACTCAGTAAGATCGGATCTCTCTAAGGCTCTTTTCGTTTTGCTCTTTTGATTGAGCACAAACTTTTCTTCTTTTGGTGTATTGGTGAAGGTATTTACTACTACGTATTTATTAAATATGTTATATATTAAACACTAAATTCCGATGTTAAGTAATTATCACATACCTTTAAAAGCTTAAATTGGCATTCGGTGAAACTTCGACAACCAAATACCATAGAATATGATGGCTTTTTGTCGTAAACTGATAACAGAATAATTAACACCATTTAAATCTTAAATAATCTAAATATGCTCCATATATAATAATAAGATAAATCCCATACATTGTTTAAATACGAACAAAATAACTAAAAACGCTTAGGTAAACAATGCACATCTCGCCAAATCAAAGGAAATATTATTGTACAAAACACGTAATTGTCTATATATAATGAAAACTAAACTTAAAAATGTTTATTTCAATAGTTGATAGCACAAGAAAGTCAAAAAAGCAAACGAAAACAGCGAATTTCACGATAATTAATTTGGAACATTGAGGTTATATGCCTTCCACTCTCGCTAGCTGTTAGATTTTGCGCGCGCCCCATTTTTTCGCGACTGAAAAATAGACCATTTGTCTTAATATGTAGTAACTATCTCGTTCTCTTTCTATATTTACATGATCTCTCTCATACCATAGTTTCTCGCCAAAATGGTAATTGTCTCTTAACTGGGTGACAGTTGACAACTGACAGTAGTGACAGTTGAGTTCAGAGTCTCTGGTTCAGAACTTTTCTTTTTGTTAGCCAAATAATTGTATTTTTTGTTTGGTCGTAATGGATTTCAATTTATTTGAATTTTTATATTTTTGTCAATTATGGAAAGATAATGACGATAAAATAGTTGAGGCTATGATATATCTATTAAATGCAAACGATTTCTTGTAGGTACCAGAAGTACTTAAAAATATATTTAACATACCATTAAGCTAGATCCACAGTAACGATTACATCTGCACTTCTATAATTTAACCGTAAAGACAGTAACTCGGCTTCCAGTTTTTATTTTTTAACAAATTGAGGTTATTAAAAGGTTTTGAAAAGCCTTCAGTGACGAAATACAGGTTATGTAGCACTACTGTAAAAACGTTTTCAGACGCTGAATACGGAAAGAGCGTAGTGAGTTGAAGGCCGAAGTAGTAAGTTACTTGACCTAAAATACTGACGTCAGTTGCAGATAAAATAACATACTACTAATCGTGAAAACGAAATATTCAGTCTCACTACACTGACCACAACATACTCTTCAGTCGCGAAAAAATGCTTAAAATGGAATCATAACCAAAGAGTTCTGTTATAGACTTTGTTGATCATAATTGTGTTGCCGTGTAACCGTAATAATAAAATGACAACTCCTTCAGAAACCAGATTAACCATCCTGTTGATAATTTTGGCGTTTTTAAATATTGGAACGTTCCTTAACATCCTGGTAATTTTGCTAACACCATGTATACCCGGACAGACAAAATGGGAACGGTTCATGAGTAATTTTGTGAGTTCATTGAAGTTTTGCAATATTTTCTTAGCTGCCTTATTTTTTATATAAACTGCCATGTGATAATTAAACACGCATTGTTGGCCCCAAAGAGCTCAAAGTATTGCTTAAAATATATTGCTACTGTAAAAGCTTCAAAGCAATACGTCATTTTGTCCATATTTAAATCACAAGTTTTCTCCCAGTAAGCACGAATAAACAAATCACAGTACGTTATCTACTTAGCGTGTCAAGTTACACTGCTTTGAAGGAGTAGGAAGTTTTCGTTAAGATCCCATTCAAAACAAACCTTCACACGTGAGTTGCATATAATATTTTTTGAATGACATTGTAATGGGAGTTTAATCGCATGGGAAATTTTTTGTACACCCTTCAGGAATTTAGTGGGAATTCATGAGGAATTCAGAGGATCTCACCAACCGCAGCCACAGAACTGTGGGTGGATTGTTCCAAAGCAGTCTTCACGATAAGGACGTCAGCATCATCCGTGGCCTGGAGAGTATGTAGCAAGGAGATGAACTGACTTTTGTTGATAGGATTGGACAAAAAATCTTCTTGCTTCACAGGTATCGATATTTTCCATATCAAATTGATGTCAGCCGACCTCCTTAGTCTGAATCATCGCCTTTGTTCTTGTGACTTCGTACTATTGGCTGTGTTTGCATATCCATCAAATACCACCGCGTGACTCATTCCAGGATAGTGGTGGTCGACGTAGGTGATATATCCATCACAAATGGTGGAAATGGAGGCATCCTTATTCCAAATTACTCTGTGCAGTAGGAATCCCCCGCCTACTACTATGTTCATCTGAGACAGTTGAACAGCCTTATCGGAATTTAATTTTTCACAACTTCCTCTCAGATTAATAGTTTAGACGATATGACGGAATGAAAGAATGTTTGATGAAAAATGTGAGGAGCGTGTAGCTCGAAAACGGTTGCGAATTCGAAATGAGTATATAAAAAGAAAATTGCAGAGAAATTCATGAGCTTTCATTTTTCCCTACGACGCACCGTTTTCGAAATATAAGCGAAGAAATCAAAAGTGGGACTTTCTTTGTCCCCCCCCTCTCCGCTTACTGAAAGTTCTGACGTCTAGAAGGTCCTAGACGTCAGGACTTTCAGTAAGCATCCTGAACAACTTTCTAAAAGAATTGCCTAGGTCCCTGCTTACGCACTCTACACCACCCTTTGGGCCATTCGTTGACTGGACTATATACACGATTTTTGTTTTAAATTCCATCATCTTCTATATAATTTATTAACGTCAGTTTTGTTGCTAATAGCATTCAACATCGATGCTACATTAGAACTTTTATATAAAGTACATCGTAATACCTATAGGAAATTGCATGATCTATTAATAATTTTGGCCATTTTGGATCCACTATCTTGTATTTTTCCTTTCTAACGTTCCTTTCGTTGTTAAGATTATTAAAAACACCCTTGCCATAATATGTGAAGTTAGATATGAAGTGTTTATTAATATCTGTTTTTGAATAATTCCAATATTAAATTCGGTTATTTTGAGCCGCCATTTTATATTTTGCGCATCAGATTCGTAACTTGTTGTAGCAACCAATTTGTTAAAGCGGTTTTAAATTTTTACAAAGAATATACAGACAAAAGGACGAAATTAGACTAATTTAGCACTGACAGTTTCTATATAAAAGCGAACAGTTACAATCTTAAATAAATACTACCGATTTTCAGGGGAAAGATGCGAGAAGTCAGCCCAATTTATAGCAGCCAAGAGAACACTAAACTGTACGGTGAACAAAATGGACTAGAACGTTTGTGTCATTTATTTATAATTTCTCTCGAGGGTGTCGGAAGAAATCATAAACTAACAATTGTCGACGTATCAGCAACACCAGTGAATTTTCTAAATGATCCCATAAATGTAAACTTTCTATAAATTCGCCATAAACTACATTTTTACCGCTTTTGATAATCTAGAGAGAGTGTAATAAATCCGTATCCCATTAATGCGATTTTGGTTTTACATCTGTTTATAAAAGTACCATAATATAATTATTAAGCTTTATCTTTATTAATGATTATCAATGAAGACGATCGTTATTATTATTATTAAATATTTACCTAGTAGTATTTGTCAATCCATTTGGTGAACAAACTTTTATATCACAATGTTGATTTAATCTGTTAAAATGTATCGTTATTTTGATGCATTTTTAGAAAATTACCATTAGTAGTTGTTTGATGCATTCTTGTTTTTATAATAAGAAGGCTCAACCTGAGTATCTAGAAAATATTTTTTTGTATATTTTTGGACAATTTCTTGTACGTATGTATACTCTATTTGAAGAAGACAGAGAATAATAAATCACTCAGACAAAGACCAGGCAGGTAAATACTATTATTTATTTTCATATTTATGAAAATTGTACTGAAAAATTAATTACTAAATTAATGTATCCACTTATTTCATGTTGTTAATCTTACTGTCAATAATTTCATGTAAAATAAAAGTCTGTTGTGTAATTTATCTCAATATTCCCATAATGATAATAATAATTAATAATTTTCTTAAACTACAAAAGAACCCAAACCTAGTTATGGTGTTTGAATTTGCTGATGATAACTTTTACGACAGAAATCGATTGACAGTCCATAGCGGCAAGGATAAGGACAGATCGTCAGAGCAGCAGGTAGAAATGGTCGTAGCACGAGTATTTCAAATATGTAACAGAAAGAAATTACTAATAAGCATCTGACTAAGTTTTTATATTATTTACATGTATAAAGAGCTTTTATTACTTTCTTTGATTTCCAGATGGACCTTAGTAGGGATTATTTATTTATTACAAAGTAGTGTAGCTACATTGTCGAAATTAAGATGTCAATTATTTAATTAATGAATATCAAGGTACGACCTTGGCTAATGAAACAAACGAAAGCGCGTTAATTCAAGGATAATGCTATGTGATATATAAATCATTCACTTAAAAAATATTATTTGCATTGTTGCGCGTTGCGTTCTTTTGAGTAACTGGTTCATTTTGCATAATTGTAACCAAATAAAGATTAATTATTAATTAATGTCAGATCTTAGATATACCAGAAACAAGCAGCATTTGTGTAATGAAGTTTAAAATTTAAATACCAAAATGTGAGCGTTGTTGATGACATTTTTCCTTATATTTATTAGGCAAAAGGTTGCTAAATTGTGCAAAAATTTTAGTCAGTCGATGGAGACTTTTGAAAATGATTTAATTCATATATACAGAATGCTCTGCTTACAACAACCCCATCCCCAATATTTTTTTAACAAATATAGGTCTGTATTTTTTTTTGCTGTACTCAAGGCATTTTACGATTTTTTTAAAAAGTCGATATGTTTAAGGAATTTTGGACATTGCGAAACTGATCTGGTTATATATTTTTTATTGATAAATATGACCATGGCATATGGAAAATTCGTCTCTCAAAACTGAGAATTGAGCAATTCATGATAAGCCAAGAATAATATTAACTTCCAAATGAATTTTGCAACTAATTATTACGAAAGCAGCAACCAACGCTTAGAAGAATCATCTTTAAAGTCAATGTGTTGAAATTATGCTAATTATTATTTACGTCTACAAGACACATCTACGATCTAGTTCCACGCTGAGAGATGACTTACTTTTACTTGGATAAGATGTAATATAAAGATCAGATGTTGATAATTTCGGTATTAATTTTTTAATCGATTTGGTTTCAGTATGAATGCGAATAATACAAATACTTTCAGAATTTTCTGTTTCAATTATTAAAAATTACATTGCTCATAATGTGTTTGGTCTTAGAAAGTACATAAAGAAATTCAACTCTATTTTTTCAAATGGAATATTTTATTAATTAAGTTCGAAAAGCAAGATGTGTTTGACATGTCAGTTTTATGATGCTTTATTTGAGTAGCAGAGATATTCAAATTAAATTTTTGTAGGATCCTCAGAATTTTTCTGTTATAATTTTTGAGATTTTTTACCACGTTGGTTTTCTCTTCTAAATTAATGTCTGCGGAATCTGCAAAATAAGTATAAAGTATACTATTTAAAAATAATCTTTACACCTTTTATGACAAAGAAACGGAGGATAGTTTGACAAATTATATGAGTAAAAATATAAATGTGTAAATAATGTATTTTATTAAAAATTATTTTATGAGCTGTGTAAATGCACAGAATATGTTTCTTATATTCAATATCCATAGATCCTAACTACTTACTGTTGATATCGTTGACAGTTTTATCTTAAACAATGTGATATTTGTTAACTTGCCCTTTTAATAATGGTAACTTGGTTGTACAAACATCTACTGAAATATTCATCATCCACCGTTCTCCCAAGCGTTAGAAATCTTCGATCTCTGAATTTCATTCTTCCTAATATACCTGTGGCCGTTTAATCTTACACTAAAAGGTCTAGATGACTTACCTACTTAATATTTGTTACATCCACCGGAATACTCTAAATGCAGATGTTTAAATTCTATTCATAGCTTTGTGGTAGTTTTCAGTATCCCTCAACAAAATTGATTATGCTTATTAAACAGATCATCAGTGTATGGTTTTAGCGTGTACTTAGGCATACTATTTAAAACGTACTTAAAGAACAGTACGCACATAGTAGCACAATTGTTGTAAACCCATACCGACATCAGGAGTACCTCAAGGATCAAACTTGGTCCCTCTCTTATTTACGCTGTATGTAAATTATTGAACGGAAAAGCTAAGTTATGATAATCATTTCCTTGCTGATCATTTGCAAATGTATGCGTGATTCTTCACTCTCAGATTGTAGATAATTAACGCATCAAGCGGGTATTGAAGGCTGGTTATGAATTTAAAGACACCGCTATTTTGCATTGGTGGTCAATTAAGGCACTGGCAGAAAAATTAACGAAATGGCTTCAAACTTCATTAAGATATTTTGAATTCCATTAAAGTTACACAGTTTTGAAATTCTGAAATTTATTTTTGATATTACAAATAGTAACAAAATGCCAAAAAAAAAACTGTTTCCGTCAAATTTATGTTAAAGACTGATAATGTCATTTACCTCGTCATTGTTGTTGGCCCTAGTGTTTGTTGTATTGTTACACCACAAGCACTTACGCGGTTCAGTACTCTTCTTCTGCCAGGCGCAGGGGACCGGAAAGTTTCACATCATTTTGGGCCCGCAAGTTTAGTCAAATTGAATGATAATGTAGAAAATTGGATGAATAATAACTTTCATTTGGAGTTTCTTTTTGTAAAATGGCGAAAAAGACGAATTTTAGCAACCATTTTCCAAGAAAGAAAGGAACATCTTGTAGAATGTTTCTTTCTTTTCTTGGGGGAAACATTTTTAATTAGAAAGCTAGAGAAAATATGTCTACAAATTCTCTGACTTTAATGACTCTTTTTATAATACATCTTTAGTTAATTTTTAGGTGCTGCATTTTCGACAATGTGCGTTTCTGATTCTATTGCAAAAAGTAAACACTTAGATGTATTGAATTGTCTAGCATCACATTATTTCTGCAAACTCATGTATTAATTACAATAAATTAAAATTATAATTAAATTTAATATAATTGTTATATAAAGAGAAGAAAGTTGTTAGAAGGGAATGACATTTAAAGATACTGATGCTGATGTTAAGTTATTATAGAATAACATTATATTAGGGGTTATTAATTATATAACAATGTAGAAAAATTACCACGTTGACCTTTGTGTTTATTTAAATAACTGTATATATGCAAACAGAAGATGAATAGACATTTAGATGTGATACATCACTTATGTAAGTAAGTTTGTGTTAAAACTCTATCCTTATTATATTACTTTAATTTTACTTCCACATCCACGTAGTGGATTGAAAGTATCGTAAATGTAAAAAAAGTTGTTTTTTTTTTCCTTGAAATAGGTTTACAATTTTTAAAAGTGAATTATTTTTTGTTTGCTTTTAATTTTAATGAAACATATTCGTTATAGGATTTTGCTAACAGCAGAAAAAATTATCTATGAGAAGTAACAGAAAACTATCTTTAAAATGATTGATTTACAATCTTTGCATTCTTTCGATAACCTAAATTAGGGTAAATATCGATAATTTTAAAGATAGTTCTTCTTTTAGTTCTCATAGATAGGTTTATAATATCATCGAACGTCGAGATTTTAAATTTGAGCGAAAGAAAATTTTCTGTCTGTCTCTCGGTTTGTCTGTAACTTTGTCCGCACATTTTCTCCGGAAATGTTTAAGATATTGACTTGAAATTTTGTACACGTATATATTGTAAGGAGATCTAGAACTGGATTATTTTTTTAACATATCCGGTGAAGGGTTGGGGGTAAATAGGGGAAAATAAGTAAAGCAAGCTGGTAAAAGTACAGAAACTTGAAATTCGGTGTATGAACTAGAAGCCAAGGCCTCAGATTTTTTCATTATATTCTTCAACCTCCACCACCCCTACTCCATTATTAAATTGTTCATAAAATAAAATTGAGATATTAACTTGAAATTAGGTACACGTATGTATTATAACGAAATCACTAGATTATATTTTGAGATGATTCCGTTGAAGGGTTGGGGGTTAAATAGGGGTAAATAAGGGAAAATTGGTAAAGCAAGCTGGTAAGTGCACAGAGACTTGAAATTCGGTGTATGTACTAGAAGCCAACGCTTCAGATTTTTTATAATATTTTTCAACACCCCACCACCCCTATTCATTATTAAGGGGGTTGATCAAATAAAATTGAGATATTCACTTGAAATTTGGTACACGTATGTATTATAATGACATCTGGAACTAGACCATATTTTGAGATGATTCTGTTGAAGGGATGGGGATTAAAAAGGGGTAAATAGGGGAAAATAAGCAAAGAAACCTGGCAAGAGTACACAAATTTGGGATTTGGTGTATATACTAGAAGCGAAAGCCTCACCTTTTTTTAATAATATTTTCCATCTCTCTTTCCACCACCTCTGCTCCATTATTAATGGGATTGATAACATAAAATTGAGATATTCACTATTGTAATGACATCTGACTGAGATGATTCCGTTAAAGGGGTGGGAGGTGGTGGGTTGTGAATAGTGGAAAATAAGTAATAAGTTAGAAACTTCATTGTTAACGCATATGGTAGAAACCAACGCCTCAAACTATTCTATGACATCTGCCTCAAATATTATTATAATTCTATGACCAATGGATGAAAAATCTGGATGTGGAAGTAGTGATTCCTTAGTCAACGGTTTTTAATAAGGGGGCGTTCATAAAATACGTCACTCAGAGTTTCACCTTTTTGGACCCCTCCTTTCCCCTTCGTTATGCTATGCGTTACACTTTCAGCAAACCCCCTAACAAATATTATGTCACAATAGCTAGCCCCCCATAAACGATTTCTTGTGATTAAAAATAGCATACAGATGAATAATTTAAAATATTTCTTATGACCCCATAAGTAAATAAATAAGTGTATACAATCTGAAACATCATTTTTGACTATCCTTATATTTATTTACAGGCAGGGCCGTCGAGAGAAAATCGGGGCCCGGGGGGTGGTAACATACGACTTCCAGCAATTTTCAATAAAAATTTCGAACAGCGGGGGGAGGATGGTATTCCCTAAAATTAAATATCGATAGAAAATTTGAAAGGGGGGGGGGTAATACTCCTTAAAATTGAATATTTTCCTCGATCGAAATTTTGAACAGCGGGAGGTGATATTCCTTGAAATTAAATATCTATCTCGGTCGCAGTTCTGAAAAACGGGAGGTCAGCAATTTCATATTTAGTCATTCAAAACTCATTGTTATTTACATCACAGTAATCATTTAAAAGTATACCTCTCTCATTTCGCCTAATACAAATGCTTCTCTAACTTCAAATGATACCCGGGCCCCTCAAAAACCTCCGGGCCCAGGGGGAAACACCCCACCCCTCTCAACGGCCCTGTTTGTAGGCTTTTCGTACTTGAGAATGACTTTCTATCGTAATGAAAAAAAAATAAATACTATACAGAAAAATTAAAATAAAATTGATTAACGGCGAACGTCACATTTCCGTAGACCCCCCCCCCCTTTAGTCACATTTCGTCACGCTGAGCAATACCCCTCCCTCCCCCTTATTTGCGAACGTATTTTATGAACGGCCCCTAAGTAGGTTATAGTTTATTTTTACAGAAAGGCTTGAAAGTAAATAATAATATGTGCAACACCAAGAAACCGAAATGGAGGCAGTATAAAAGTTACAGATGTTTGCCCAATGGGCGGAAAGGAAAATAATGGCTGTTTTTATATTCGAATGGTATAATACAGATGACAGAGAATAGTATGTTAGAAAAATTTGTTTAAATGTTTAAACTGGTTATAAAAAACTAAATGCCGATCAAAACTTGTTATTGCCAGTAATTTCACAGATTACTTCAAGAATCAATCTTAAAATTCAGTATTTCAATCTTCTTACGAGAAAATGGTTGCATCTACGAAACTTTTTTCAAAGACTCTTTTTGTAGACTTTTGTGATTTTCAATCGCCACATCGACGATCTATTTGAGTTTGCCAAAAATTATTTAGGCTATTTTGTTTTATGTTGCAACTGCGGTAGCTTTGAGAACTTTTCTTTTCCCTTTCTACTAATAAAAAGTTACTTTTATGTAACCGTTCACATAAGGATTATTTAATACCAGCTCTTGCTATTATGTTTTCTTTGGAGACTGAACTATTAAAAATCTATGAAAAGTTGATTGCTGAAAATAACATTTTTGAGATAATTGCAAAAAGTCCCACTTTGGTCCATATTACTCCACTTAAAAAATATATAAATTTAACTGTATTATACCTATTTTTGGACTGTTCATCTAAAGATACATAAAAGACAAGTTATTCAATTTTTGATTAATTCATCATATTATATGACTATGTCCCACTCCCAGTCTCATCAGATTGAACCTAATTACGTAACGCCTTTTATTAGCAAAGAAGACCGTCAGTTTATCGATAAAATAAAAAAGTTATATACATCCTCGTCTGTTGTCTAAGTCCAATACTATCTTGCCCAAGCTATATTTGTCTTATATAGAAGCATAACCATCTAGTCCGAATTATAATACTGGTATTGCTTGTACACAAGTAGCATCCTTGACTTTTTCAAAAGGTTGAGACGGTGCCCACGCTAATTTACAAGAAACGCAGGTGTATGTTATTATTGAAAATAAAAGTCTGCAAAATCTACGCGCTTGGTTTAAATTAAGGAAGAATGATTCATAAGTGAACCGTACTCTTCTTCATTCTGCGATAGTAATAAAAAACTTTTTGTTTAAGGTACAAAATTGCCTAGAAAATGTATCCACGCTTATATATGTACTCTGTTGCATCACATCAAATCGATAAAAAGGATCACTAAAAATATCTCCCTTTAGTGTGTCCCAAATTGACACCGCACGTGTTGCAACTCACATTGTTATAACACAATAGGTCGATTAAATGGAAACTATGTTTCTACCATTTTAGAAAACTCACGAAATTTTTATGCATTTCAACAGTGCCATTAGATTTGATCCAACTTTTTGGTATTTGAAATAACTAGGAAAGACCATAATCTTGAATTTTTGAAAAACCCCTATAGTTCCTTAATTAAATTGTTATGCCATTTTTATTTACACATTGTAGTGATTTTTTTTGAAGATTTTTATAGTAAAGGTAAGAAGAAAAACTGGTTTTTGTGTTTAGATATTTATCACAATTTTTTTAAATCAATGCTATATTGAATATTTTGTACATATAGTACTTTTAATTCTCTTTTCTACCCTGTCATTTTGATCTATGCTATTAAAATGAATTACTTTAATTTTTTGGGATTTTTTTAACTCAGTTTTAGGGGTCGCTACCAAGTCTTGAATTTTCCAGTTAATCGAGAATTTCTGCAAAGTTTCTATCAAAATATATCAAAGTGATGAACATCAAAATGACATTGATCATCAATTAAATTAATAAAATAAAACAGTACATTGTCCCTCACTTTCATCCCAACCAATCATACTCACTGAATAGGGGACAGCCATACCCAGCGTTCATGTTAAGACAAGAGTGTTTCATTTCCAGACGCGCGCCTGGCAGTGTCATGCAGAGTGACTTGAGAGTTGTTTCCTATCAGTACTGTACTGTGAGGAGTATTGGTGCAGCTGTGCTTCTTAAAACTATGGTCTTTTCTAAATTATTTTAACTGAAAATATATTTAGTTGTTTGCAATAACATATTTATTGCAGCTTACAATAATTTGTTAAAGTGGCTTTATTTCACTACTTTTTTTAGTGCACTAAAATGGCCCGAACGTTTGATTATTAGCCCAAGAGAGGTGGTATACTGTATAAAGATGGGCAGTTAGAATATCGAGCTATTTGAATGCATTCATCATAGGGTAAGCGGAATTTAATCATTGGATCATTTCCTGGATTGAAAAGTTATTGTATGAATTATTTTTTCTGCATTACAAGAAGTTCCCCAACATGAAAACAATTTCCCCAGCAAAGTAATAAAATTTCGAAATATTCAAGCCAATATATATGACTGTTTGGATGAGTGGCAAGCGCGCTTGACTCTCAGCCTCCTACCAAAACTTCCAACTATCATACACTTTTCACCACCATATCTTTTATTCTGTATCTATCTCTTTCCTTCTTCTTGTTTGTCATATGTTTGTATTTTTGTAATTTTTGTTATTTTGTACTTTTTTGTTAAAAATTCAATTTAGACCGATAAACCTTTGTAAAAATTCTAACTATTTTAAACTCAATTTTCCTTTCCTACAACCAAAAATTCCCAGCGGCGAGCAGACTGTTGGGGTAACTTGTTTAAATGGAGCTTTTCCAATTGAGTTCGTCTCCATCTAAACAACAAAATTTTTAAAAGTGTTTTGCCATAAAGTAGATTAAGGTTTTATTCATTGTTTGTAGTTAAGTTTTTTTTAGCATGTTCAAGTCTATTGATAATTTTAAGCCGCCACAGGCGGCAGGAGTTTTTATCTTTTTAATAATTTTATTGAGCCAAACCGGTCACGACCCGTCCAACCGCACTAACACCACGTCGCTGCGCGACGTGGTTGTACGGTTGGCTCCGGGTCATGATCCGGGGAAGCATAAAATGTATAAGAAAAATTAATAAATATGTTGATGATGATGATGATGATGATGACTCTCAGCCAGGAGTTCTGGGTTCGATTCCCGGTCGTGGCACTGGGATTTTTTCCGAAAGAAATTAATCCTAGTATACTCGGATATTGGATGTGTGTCCCTTGTCTCTAATTGTGTAGCCCTCTCCCGCACAAGGCTCTTTCAGAGCTTTCAGGGATAAAGAGGGTTGTATTACCTGTGGTGTTTATTATTTATAAAAAAAAAAAAAATATGCTGTTGCATTTGACATAGTGCACAACAATAATTGGTGGACGGTCTTTATAAGAAGAGGTAAGAGTCTATTTGAAATCCAAGATGTCAGACTTCCTGACATCTATGTAGTAAATATAACTTAACTTAGTTTTCAGCGGATCCTCTAATAAGTTCTATAAGATGGCATCTTGTGTTGATTAACTGCCAAATCGGTTATTTGTCAAACTGATTTCTTTGCTTCAACAGTTATTTAGTCACATGTTTAAGGGCATAAAATGTAGTTCCTCACTCTAGAGTTCTAAGACAAAAATACAGCAGACATTTCCTCATGGAATTCTTTGTTTTCGTAACAGCAAACAGCTTTTGTCTCACTGTATCATTTGTGGCGCAATAGTCGATGAAACAATTCAAACAAAAGAATCGATCGACACAGTTCTCTGTTAGACTTCTCTGCAGCCCACAGTAGCAGCAACATTATAAATTTAACATCTCATAAATAAGTATATCCAGTTGACTTTATCACATCGAAAGGTTGTTGTTGCCAATTCCAGCTCGAAATTACTCGAATGTTGATAAAATAACCAGAAATATTTTCTATAAAACTAGACGACCTTACAGGCTCCATGTGTTGTGTACCGTCTCGAAACCATTAAAATTATACAAAGACCTTGCTACAGTTACTTAGGAATGTATAATGCAGTGTTATTAATTATTATAAATTATTGTAGTGCAGGTTTCTATCTTTAGAAACAAGTGTAAGTGAATAATTCTGTCAGTAGTTTTTTTGCTGAGCACAAAGAAATAGCTTGGTTTTTAAGGTGTTTGGTAATTTATATTCGGTCATACTTATAACCTGGTACTAATACAAGTAAAATTATATGCGTTACTGTGCAATATAATTAGAGGCATATTAAAAACCAAAACTAAAAATAAGAAATATGGTGACAATAATTTTTATATTTAATTTATATAGTACATGTTAGAGGAGTAATTTTTTTTGCTTGAAAATTGTGGTTGTCCTCAAGGAATACAGAAAAAGAAATTGAAATAAAGTCGGTTATGCCTTATACAGGGTGTTTTTAAAATTACAAAGTACAAATATAAATCCAATTCATTGTTCCGTTTTGAGTTGGTCGAAGTTAAACAAAAAAATAATTGTTCTCTTGTTTTAATTTTAATTATTATTATTATTATTATTATTATTTATCCCACAAATGCTGAGAGCGAGAGAAATTGTCCTCTAAGACGGTGTTAAATGACTATTCATAATGATTATACTACTCAGCGGATCATTATAAAGACTGACACTGAAGTTTGTAGATTGTAATACATTTAGCATCAGTGTGCTACAATTTTTAAAAATTTGCCTTTCAAGATATAATTAAAATAAGTCATTTTTTGCAGAATTAACTAACACTTTTATCAGAAAATTTAGCGTTCTTGCGTTGAGGTAGAATAAAGTACACAATCCGCAGGTTGTACAATACTATATGAAGTATTACTAGTAGAGTGAATTAGAAATCAATAATAAATTAATTAAATAACATAAAGTACGTGTGGGGACGCCATTCTGGCAAATAGTATGTGATAGCTGAGAATTCTAGAAAAAAGTTTTATTTCATATCGGTATCAAATTCTTTAAATAATTCTAACTTTCACTTGATTGAATGAATAGACAGGTGTCTAGTAAAAACCAAAAATAAGTGTTACGCATGAGAGATATATCATATTATAACACTAAAAAAGTTAAAAGGCCGTTCAATAAATCGAAGCTTCTTTAGCAAGCAACTTTGTCCCAGTTTTATATATTTAGTCCAATTATATTAGATATTTTGATGGATACCAACCAGAGAATTAATTTACACAGGATAAGATAAGCACCAATCAGTTCGCTTTGTAATCCTATTAACCGAGGAAAATATTTGGAAAGCATGAATTGTTTCTAACAGTTATTAATAAATGAAGTTGTAATAACGATGAGTCTATTTCCAAGTAAAGGAATGTATTGGGGATAAGTTTAATAAGTATTCTATAGTAAGTTTGGAGATATCAAAATTTTATGCTGACATCGATAACGAGAAAGATAGAAATATTGCTCCAGATTCATTATGCGCAATATATCATGCAAAGTAAAGGGATCTCGGGAAAGCACATGCCTTTCTTGTCAGAAACTTGACCTACGGGCTTCATTATCTGCCTCAGTTTCAAAGGACTTTCAAACGCTAATAAACAAGCAATTGACATTGGGAAAGATGGCAAGAAAACATTTCCAAATTACCGCATTGATCCAAGTGTTGAGGTTTTTACTGAACTAAAGGTATAGGTAAGTGTTGCAGAAGCGGAGATGAAAATTTTAAAACATTTATTTTTCAAAAAATTCATAAATAAATTACATATGAACTTTATTCAAGTTAGAGTATGACAACTACTAATGTTGATAACGTTAGTAGCCGTTCTCTAAATTATTTAAAATTAATAAAAAATTGATAAACCAAAAGTACTTAAAGAAATAATTGTATAATGAGAGGTTATAAATGACCAAGAACAAACGATTGTATAAAATAATGGCGAAAATTAACTTTTACGGAAGCGCAGCAACTAATTACGGTGTCACAGTTTTCGAATAATTTTTGTAGAAAATTTTAAGCTCCAGTGACTCAACGTTAGGCTCAAGGTCGGTTTGTATCCTGGCTAAAGTTTGGATGTTTAGTGGCGTTATTAATGTGCTATCGACATGGTAGCAGGGCACGGTTAAGGGATACAACATGCGGTTAGTCGCACTAACTCCTGAGTTCGAATCTCAACAGTGGTAGATGACAATGTCGTAGACAATGGTTGTTGTGTAGTTGTCTGTTGTGAATTTAAATTAAATTAAAAAATGCTTGGTATAATTTGTTATTCTAAGTTGCATAATTTTTGAGATATTTCGAGAAAAGTGAAACGGCCACGTCCTCAAAATGTATTTTATTACAAAGTTTGTTAGTGTCATTTTGTGTTTTTCAACTTTCCCTCTTATAAATGAATTACAAAATGAACCAACTAGCGTTGGTTTTATCCTGTCTAAAGAATCGATATCTCAAGCAATATTATTGAACTAATTCTGCTGGTGTACGTCTTCCGTAAGAAGCACTGTAATATTACTTGATATTTTCCTAGCTAAACGAGTATTATTGTTAATGTTACATTAAGTACATTTTAATAATATTTTACGGATGGTTCAGTAAGGAAAAAGAGAAATAAAATAAATGATGCAAAGCTGAAGGTTAAGCGCCACTGTTCTTTACGACGATCTCTCTTTCTCTCTTGCTCTGGGTGATGTTAGAATTAGTAACGAAATTCAATTAAATTTATATAGATCGTGTGGCAGATTTTTAAATTCCAATCAATTGTATTGGTGGCATACAGATCTCACTTAACTGATGCATTGATGACCTATCACGGAATTCAGGTGACGCCCTTCTCCACGATTTAAAAAAATAAAGGTTGGCATTTATGAGATGTATGGGCGGTATATGGTGATAATAATAGAGAGAATAATGTCATATTGTAAATATCACACTACAGTCTAGTATGTTTTTTACGTATTCGTCGATCAATAAAAATAAAAATGTATTGACACACACATGCGTTAATGTCCCACAAAGAAAGACAAGTGTAGGGCCTTGATTCAATTGGCAAATGCAAGCAGTGAGTCAAGAAAGAGTCTTTTTTAATTCACTGTTTGGCAATGACTTTGTGAGTCGAAACTGCAGTCGAAATTTTTATAAATACGTAGTGGTGAAAACAGTAATGTGTGCAAAATAAATCAATTTGATAATTGAGCTACGACGGTGTTACCGTGAAAAGTGGGACACACTGTATAAAAACAACGAAGAAAATTCCAAAAATGGGCTCTGCGTGTAAACGTCACGAGAGGGCCTGTATTCTTTATTAAAATGTCAATTAGACCACATTTTGCGGAGCATGCTTCCCTAGATAAAGTGACTACATACGGTTATATTTATTTTCGTTTTAAAATAATTGAACTGTTATTAAAAATACTGAAAAAGCTTATTAAATGACTAACTAAAGTAGTTTTTTTCAGGAATTTGAGGCCAATTTTCCTAGCTTAGCGATACCTATCCTTTACTGTGTAGCGTAAATTGCAGTGATGTCATCGACAAACGTGCGTTTGAAATTATAAATAATTATTTTTTTCTAGAACTAAGCGAACATTTTATATGTTTAAACTTTCCAATAAAAACCCTAAGTTTAATATTGGAGCACCTACTCAAAAGGCCCATCGTCATCAAATATTTTTGAAGCTTTTCAAAAGCAAACAAGATTCACTTAATCCTCATTTTTTTATTTCATCAAAACTCACCTTAACTGTTTCTTTGCCACAGGTGTGAAGATTACACAGCCACACACAAAAGAGTTCTGGCTGGCCTGGGGATCTGACCATGTTTACTATATGTTTCTGGGGTCGCCGAATCCAAATCCGAGGTCTATTTAATTCCATCTCATCAGAATTTTGCCATAACCTCAAAAAACCCATAATTTAAGCGATTTTGATATCTCTTCACATAAATCGCGGTAACTTTCTCTAGACAAAAATGACCCCCCACTTTCTTGTACTATATCGATTGCAAATTAAATTTACAATCTGATGATGTGGGGCACAATATTTTTCCGGAGCTTTTTAAGTGAGATATCGGCCGCCAAAGTGAGAGATCTGAGGATTTCGCTTCTCGAGCGACACGGCCCAGCTTCGAGGGCCATTTCTGCCAAACGAAAGCTAGTAAAAATCTGAAAAAATTCAAGGGTACGTAGGAAGACGTAAGAAATCAGAGGTTGGTGAGCGCCTTGGCTTTGGAGATTGGCCGCTCAAAATCACCGAAAGAAGAAAATTTAAATTTTTTTACCGCTTCCCGAGACTATATCTCGAAAACAAAACGAGATACAGAGCTGCGGTTCGCCACTCGATTTCTCTCGTCTTTCTACATATCTCTGATTTTTTTTAGATTTATGCTGGCACTTTCATTTTTTCGCAAAATTTCTAGAAAATTCAGAGGTATGTAGGAAGGCGAGAGAAATCGAACAGAGTAAATCGCAGCTCTGTATCTCGTTTCGTTTTCGAGATATAGCCTCGAGAAGCGGTAAAAAATTTGATTTTCACCTTCCGGTGAATTTGAGCGGCCATATCTCGAAACTAAGGCGCGACTCTACCTCAGACTTGCGCCAAACGATTTCCTATATCTTTCTACATACCTCTGATTTTTTTTCAGATTTTTCGTTTGATAAGAATGGCCCTCGAAGCTGGGCCGTATCGCTCGAGAAGCGAAATCTTCGGACCTCTCACTTTGGCGGCCAATATCTCACTTACAAAGCGCTGGAAGAATATCGTGCCCCACATCATCGGATTGAAAGTTTAATTTGCAATCGATCTAGTATAGAAGAGAGGAGGTCATTTCTGCTAGAAAAGTTACAGCGATTTATGTGAAGAGATGTAGAAATTGCTTAAATTATGGGTTTCTGGAGGTTAGGTTAAAATCCTGATGTGATGGAGTTAAACAGACCTCGGATTCTCCAGTAATATATTGGATAATCATATTATTTTGCCGATTCGCTGGACAGCTCGGTGGCGCAATGCTGAAGGTGTTTGGCTTTCGACCACGGAGTCCCGGGTTCGAATCCTTGCCAGGGTATGGATGTTGGTGGCGTTTTTTCATGTGTTACCGAGACGGTAGCAGTGACCTAGACCGCTGTTGGGTGGCACAACATGTCTAGTCGCTGTTATCTCTCCTGAGTTCGAGTCTGAGCTGCGGTAGATGGCAATATCGCAGGGAATGGTTGTTGTGTTGATGTCTATGTGTAAGGGTCCTGGTTGAGTGGTAGAGCAGCAATAGCTGAACTCCGCCAGGACCTTAATATAAATAAGGCATTAAAATAAAATAAAAAATAAAAATATTTTTAAAACAAACAAAGAAAATTGTGTATCAAGCCTTCATTTTATTTAAATTGTCAGAGTTACAAATTACCTGGCATCAATAAATCAATTTTAAATGGCTGCTAATGGAAACCGCCTTACGTCACATTGAATTGGTTTTGATAATATTGTAAATATATTCAAATTATTGCAAAGGTTGATCTTAATGTCTTATAATCCACATATATAAAAATTTTTGAATTTAATACAGTAATTTATTACAGTAGGCGAAGTGAAAAAGTAGCTGCTCCCTATTTAAATAAATTAATATAAATTGATTAGCAATATATTTTTGTATACGTTAAGAAGGTGATATGCATAATTTGGTGAAATAATAAAAATGTATAAATAATTGCATCATTGCTTAATTTACAATAACTACTATAAATTCTTAATTGTATATAACTACCTAACCTTTTTAATAAATTTTCGATACTTCCCTCTCTTCATTGTTTTTGCTAACTGTTAATATTTTTACAAAGATTTGAAAATGGTGAATTTTTAAGGGAAAACTGAACAAGACTATTTTTAGTAAAAATTTAATCATATTTTGTATTCGCCTTGTTATATTATTAAAAGTCCCTAATATATATAGCCGCCATATTGAAAAAGAGGACCAGTTTTTTATTTTCTTTTATTATACTGCTTAATCGTTGCAGATAGAAAAGAAATCAACCACAAATGTAGATTATAATAAAATAAACAATTTTTTTTAAGCCTTTCGATTCTTGTATAATGAATTCTGGAAAAAATCCTAATTTTGAAAAATGTACTGAAAATACCACTTACTATATCTGTAATTAAAGTTAGTTATTAGATAATAATGTTCAAGTGGTGAGAAACGTAGGTAGACAGTGATTTTCACGTTCCTTAAATATAAAAAACGCCTTGCGCTATGTAGAAGAGGAAAAATCGTCGTTTAAAATGTAATTTACTAGGCACAATGATTATAAGAAAATACATGTGGTGTAGTGGAATTAGAATTTTAACATAATTCACCAGTCTGTCGCTGCTTTGGATCGTGATTAAGATCGGGAGACTTTAATTGCTTTCAATGCAGTCTTATGATAATGTTACTTTTTTCACTCAGACTGTGTTCCCGAATTCCATTAACTACCACATCAATATGAAAATATTCTTCAATTATGTAGGTTCTGTGCTCTGTGGTAAAATCATAATTAAAATTATTGAAAAACTAATTTTAAGATTAGAGAATAGAAACAAAACTGCTTGTCATAATTTAATATTCATAAAATGGTTGACATAGTCATTACCACAGAAGAGAGTAGTGAAGGTAGCTCTTGTCCTCTGTGGTGATTACAAAACTATAACAGCAGCTTTGACCAAAATAATTTTTGATGTCACGGTAAAAAAAGTTCTATAAATCGATGAACAGTTTTACATCCAATTATTAAATTTGCCTTGTTACGACAATTCGAGTTGCAAACAATATTAATAAAAATGAATGGATCTGAAAATATAGTAGTTATAGAAGAGCATATCCGGTTTCCGTTCACTTAATATCCTTATGGTTTTCAGTGCAGATATTGTCTGCCTTTCCAATCGATCTTGATTTCTAAGATTACCTTTCCTGAATATGAAAATGATATATGTCTATATTTACCATTATCTGAGGAATTAGAGAAATTTTTTCATTAGCATAAAATATTCGTAAAAAAGTAAATATGTGTACAGGTTCGGCTGAACGTAAAGACGATTTTTAGGACACAAAGAACTATTATTGAATTAAGTACTCATCGCAATTATGTATAATCTGTATGATACAGAGCTTGGGGCGATCAGTATATTTCGAACAGGATTTCATTACAAGAGAAAGTCTTTGTGTGAAAAATTTTAAATCTAAGGTGCGAGTATGTTTGTTACAGGGCGACCCACTTAATTTATCATAGCTCGAGGAGAAATTCTCACTCACTGATATGTACATATTAGTTTTTGATTAACTGTTGCTGTAAATTGCTTGTAGACGTCAACTTAAATTATTCGTTACACCAAAATCACGCTTTCTATGTCTAAGCAACGTCAAAATATGATAAATGATGTATTTGACAGCGAACATTAGATTTTACTCCAATCTATAACGTTCAGTTACATTTTTCTTTATTCACTTATTTAACGTCGAACTATTTACTCTACTAAGGACAATCCAAGCCAAGAGACGATCTACCTCCAACCTGAAAATTTTGCCAAACCTCTTCTTTGTCGAAGAATAGGGATTTTTTGTTTGTCTTAACCTATACTAGACAAGGAACCGACTGCTTTACATCCTCTCCGGAGGATGGTATATCCACTATGCAACATCCGCCTAATGTTGCATACCTTCTACGTATGCGCTGATATACAGGCCGTTAGAAGACGTAGCGAGAGTACTGTGTTTTCCCGGAGAAGTTCTCTCATCCAAGTACTAACCGCGTTGGAGTTGCTGGACCTTTCGTATCGAAATACGAGTATAGCGAAGACTCGTCTACGCTTGTTTCATTGGTCAAGTTAAAATTGTTTATTTCATCCTAAGGATTACTGCATGTACCTGAAATTTAAATCAATTATGCAGACTTTACAAGTTGATGTATTCAATGAGTGCTATGTATTTTTTCAAATCTAGATTATCGTGCAAATGTTAGCAGCAGTAAACAATTTTGACATAATATATTCTCGAAATTGATATTATATACGTGAAAAGTTATATGATTAAAATGGAGTTGCTACTATGTACAGCGGAGACTTTAATGAGAGATCAGAACACAAACCTCTGAGTTTGTGTTCTGCTCTCTCATTAAAGTCTCCGCATATGAATCCAAAGATCTAGAGATCTTTTTTAATATTTTTTATTCATACCTCAAAAAATGTTAATATTTATATTAGTTAGCTAGTGTAGTACAGTTATATGTCATTTATGTTAAACATTCTCACTTGTTATCAGAATTGGAGAGAAATTCTTAGATACTATCAAAATATACTCCCATAATTTTACTAGAGGTTTTGGCGACATGACTTTTTTTGAGAATAAAGTTCAGTAATATTTTTAGAAAATATCTCCAATATGTTATTTACAAATGGCGATCAAATGAAATGTTAAACTTTAACGGATTTAATATTGTTGTTTGAAAAGGTCTTAATAACATAAAGTGCACAAAATTACCTGAATAATGAAATATGAATACTGAAACCAGTGGTATAATATCCAGTAGCTATAGAAATATAAGAATTGACATATTCGATTTTTTGTCTAGCTGAAAGCGTCCGTTAAAGGTTAACGTGTGTAGATTTTTATAAACTCTAATTAATGTGTTTTTTTTGTTAACATTAAGTAATTATCTGTATTGATTCTGAGACATATATTTAGTCAGCATAGAATATGAATAATTTTAAAATTATTTGAAATTTTAGAAACGAAATTCATTGGCAGAAATAATTCTTCGAATTTTGTTAACTGACAATTTCCATGTTTGTAACAAAAGTGTACATGGTACTTTACAAAAATTAACGAATCGATTATGTTTTTTTTTATCCATCAAATGTTGCATTCATAACCATAGTTTTTATTAATATTAGACATATTCCTTCCTATTTGGCGATCACGGTACAACTATTGATTTAATTTATAATATACCGGGTGTATGTAACAATTTTACAAAAATATTTTTCGATTGCCTCTCGTACATAATACAGCAGGATCTTGAAAATATACAGGCAAGTAGTTGGCCTTACTCCAAAGGGATGCATTAGAACCTTGACGGTCGAACACTTTCTTCGGGAATTTATTTTTAATTTATCTCCAGTTCTTAATAAAAGAGATAAAAATATTTTCTGACATTGTTAAAAGTATGCCTCTGTCACTATTTGGAAAATATGTAATCATATACAAAACTGTTGCTAATGACATCGAATTGAAATGTTTTCAAAATGTTTTAATTAAACTATCACCTCCAGTAACTGTTGCTTTTAAATAACTAAAAAAATTGGTAAATTTTTTTAAATACCAATCATCGGGCACGGTGTATTAGTGGTGAGGATGCTTAGCTACTAGGGTTCGATGTTCGAATTTAAATTGTGCCGCCCCTTCATTTGTTTCTAAATTTAAAGCAAAAATTTTGACCCCAATTAGAACTTTCAGATTTGATCCTAACCGGTCGCTGCAACGAGGCGAAGTTTTTCATTTAAAATACGCATCATTTTTTTATCCTAATGTAATTACTTTACCGAAGCAGCTAGTTATTGGCGAAAAAAAAAATAATTTCATTTTCAAGGGGAAAAAAAAGGAAACATGTATCGGCATTTTAAATCATTTTTACCCTGCTTATTTGAATGTTTTCTTTGTTTTGATTGGAAGTGGCAAAAAAAAGATATCAGTCATATCATTTGAAAATTCATAGAGTATACTTTTTTGAAAATAGAGAGAGCTACGAAAATCATAGCTTGTTTTAAATAAATACATTTTGGAATAACCTAAAATGTCAATCTCGAATAACAAATATTTTTCCAAATGTTCTATTTTTTAGATTAAAAGCGGATGACTGTTATTTGAATATCTCTGTAATGATTTCGCAAGAATATGAAATTCTTCATATTATATTTTTAGATAACCTGAATACGTAGAAAACGTCAGATATGACTGATATGTTGTTTTATTCCTACCAATTACAATTAAAACAAAGAAAAAATTGAAATAAGCAGGATAAAAATGATTTAGAATACCGATACTTTTTTCCTTTTTTCCTTGATAGTACTATCGATCTCCGTCAATTTCATATAAAATTAATTTTTTTCGTTAATAATTAGCTGTTTCAGTAAAATAATTGCATTAGGATATAAAAATCACGTGTATTTTAAACGGAAAACTTCTCCTCGTTACAGCGAATGGTTGGGATCAAGTTAGGAAGTTTCAATTGGGGTTAAAATTTTTATTTATTTGCTAAAAAACAAATGAAGGGCGACATACTTTAAATTAGAACATCGGTCAAATAAGAACCACCCTATTAGCCACACTGTCTATGGTGTAGTTGGGTTCCATCTCCTGATCCACCGCTGACAATGTCGGTGGGTAATGGATGTTGTCTGCGTTTCTTCAAAGGTGTAATCTCCACCTGGACAACTTTGGGTTTGTATTTCATATTTATTTACTATCTGTGTTATGTTTACATGATTCTATCGACCCCGTATGTGACATCTGTTGTCAGAGCGTTTATTACAATCTTTCATTATTTAATTATGTTTAATTTCTTTATTTGCTTTGTCTGTTGCTTAGCTACATTAAACAAATAATTTCAAAATAAATAAGCACATTAGCTTGTTCCCGTAAAAGCTTCAATTTGTGCTGAAAAGATGAGAAATAATAGATACATTGAAAATATTGCCTGTTTAAATTACTGCAAGGTAAATCAAGAAAATGGTATCAAATCCCTTGTGGTTCATTGAATAAATGGTTAACGAGAAATGTGTAGGTTTTTAACAGAAAATAGGACCATAGGACACTAATAGACCTCAAATCCTTGAATTCTATTATTTACTCATTTTTTTGGCAAATGGTACAAAGTAGTTTTCTTTCAATCATAGTTAAATCCTTATTTCTCGAGACAAATATCATTTATGTGTGTAATTCAGGACAACTTTTTATACAGGGTGTCCCAGAATTGAGTTCCTGAACGGGAACCTTTGATTCCTGAGCTCGTGTTGGGCGCGTATAACTTAATTTACCTTAGGCCAAAAATGCATCCCTGAGGTAGTATATCCTCTTAAAGTGCAGAAAAAATATTTTTTTTCCGATAATTTACGTTATATTGATATAAAATTTTCAAATTTTGATGGGAGCTTTATCTCTATAAGTACTCTGTGTAAACTTGACAACAACCAAATATCTTTTGTTTCTCAATTTTTTTTCATAATAATTAATATTTGATTGGCTATATATTTTTAATCGCCCTGTAAAATTACGGAATATAGTTGAATATTTTTGCAGAGAATTGAGAGGGCTGCAAAAAGCTACTCTTGAAATTGTTGGTAACATTAATCAAAATACAAGGAATGATCGTTTTGTCCTTTGTATTTAACATTCATTCACAATTCTAAAACAAAATGTTGTAATAACAGAATATTACAGTTTATTCCTAAAAATACATTAATAACAAATGTTACACGTGACGTCCACCTGTTTCAGTACCCAAATTAATACTTTTAAAATTTTGTGTAACATGACCGTAAAATCAAGAATCATCATTTTTTCTCTGCAGGTTATAGGTGCTTGTGAAACAGGAAACCAGTCGGATTTGAGAAATAAAAGATATTTAGTTTTTATTAAACTTACATAGAGCACTTATAAAGATACAGATCCCATGAAAACTTAAAATTTTATCTTCTATATTACGGAAATTATTTAAAAAATCATTCTCTCTCACTAAGAGAATGTACTTCCTCAACGATGCATTTTTGGACTAAGGGAAGTTGGGTTGTACGGGTTCAATATGAACTAAGGAAACAGGTTCCCGTTCGGGAACTGAATTCTTGAACACCCTGTATCAATACATTTTTCAATATAATTTTATTAAATCATCCAATAGGCTCATTTAATAAAATCTAAGGCCTTGGCTGCCATATGTACGCACCAAGTCCCAAATTATTGTACTCTTACTAGCTTACTTTCGTTATTTTCCCTTATTTACCTCTATTTTATCCACAACCCTTCACCCGAATTAGCGCAAAATATAATCTAGTGTCAGATGTCGTAAATATATATTTGTGCCAAATTTTAAGTCAATATCTTAAACCGTTCCTGAGAAAACGTGCGTATAAGAAAGTTACAGACCGACAGGTAGACAGACAGACAGACAGTAAGTTTTTTGCCGCTCAAATCTCGACGTTTTATAACATTCTAAGCCTATTTCAAGAAACAATTTTTTTTTTTAGGATTACCATATTTTCATTCCACTACTTGGATGTGGTTTTTTAGATTTGAATCTTTTCTTTTTAAGGAGCTATAATTAAAAACGATTCTTTCAAAACTAACAAGTTAAAGATGACTTTTATCAGCTTTTATATTTTGTTTACGCACGTCACCTTTCTTTTGGATATGGCTCATCGAACAATTCGAAAGTTATCTCCAAATCATTATCGAATACTGTAGCCAAGAGCTAGGGGAAATAAACTGTATAAAATCCATATGCAGAAATCCAGTACATTAATGAGTATGTGAATGGAATTTACCTTAATGTCTTTTCGATAATACGGAACCGGTACCAAGAAGTGACAACATTTTTACTTTCTTTTTCATGTGGTCTACCGGAACAACAAACATTGCCTGCTAGTATCAATTAATTTCTAATAATTAATATCATATATGCATGTAATTCAAATACATAATAATTTCACTTTCTTTGTTTTAGTATATTAGAATGCTAATTACCTGTTGCTAATTTTACGGTTAATGAGTATATCATAATTAAAATACATAGGCATTTAAATAAATTAAAGTTTATGATTCTAGTTGCGTGTTTTTGGTAACTTTAACAGTTGTTGCTTGTTTAAATAGCATGTAAATATTTGCGTTATGTGTTATTATAACATTCATTGTGTAATAATAATATCGTTTTCATAAAATATTATGTAGCTTCAAGAGAAACCTACAGCTAGTAAACCAGACGAGTTAAATGGATTTTGTTTTCGAATCCGTATCAATAAGGATTTTGTGAGATGTGTTGCCGAAGAATACTGATGAGTTGTATTTTATTAACAGGTTTAAATTATTTTTAAAATGACGAAATTGAACCGACCTGAAAAATTAATTAAAGCTTATTACTTAATATTGATTTGAGATCGGCTAAGATACGTTCAAGAACTATACCAAGTATCCTGATTCAACTATTAAAAACAACCTATTTACACTATAAGGCATATGTACTCCTAGATAATTTCGAACATGAAGTGTTCATACAACTAAAAACTAGTGTTGAGTCTAGAATAATTCCTAAACATTTTTGCAACATTTTGCATTTAGAAGTGTGTCTTGAAATCTGATACTATGTAAATGTAGAGATAGATTTAATAAATAGAATATCAGAAGTACTTGTAATCTTCTAGTAAAGATGGACTGAAACTTAACGATTATAATAGAACTGAAGAAATAAGTCTTTGAAGTTTGACATCATGTGAACCAATGTACGCAAGAGAAATCGAAAAAAGTGAATAAATGTAATAATTCCTTTTACAAATATTAATTATTGTACAATTAAATGTTAAGGCCAAATTTTATCCCAGACAGAGATTGTGAAAGGACCTGGGGCCGCTTCGTATGGGCAAGGACCCTCCTTTCGAAACTAATATCATTTAGTAACAAAATAGATATTTGTACCATTTTGTTATGAAATTTGATTTTAATTTTTTAAAGAATTCGTTCAGAAAACCTCTTTACTTTTCTCTGCAGCTACTGGGATCTAATATAGTACAATATTGTAAGTTTATACTATACGGGGCGATTTGTAATCATGGGGAAATGTTTCAGGGGCTGTCTGTAGACAAAAAATAAAGTGTGGTTTGTTATATTGCCGATATTGCCCTGACATCGCATAATAAGAACGATAAAATACAAAAAACCTGTCTCATGAAAGTCAATTCAGTAGTTTTAGGAGCAAAAGAGCTAACAATATTTAGCGTAGAATTAAAAAATAGGGCTCTAGTCAAAAATATGCCCCTTCATTACAATTTTTTGCCCAAAAATTGTCCTTTCTTTCATAAAATACCATGGTACCTGATTATCATACAAAAATGTGATCTAAGGTACTCTCAATTCAAAATTAATAACAAAAAAATAACCCTTCAACTCGAATAGGTCACAATTTTTAACCTCTCAAAGTGGATTGTCTCACGTCTGTTCCATAGGATTGCCATTTTCCACAAATAACTTTTTGAGCGTATCCATGCGTTAAAATGGATAAAGGTAAAATTATGCGTAAAACTGACAAGAATAATGTTTTAGTAATACTTTTTAAACCACACGATTTCTAAGGATTCCCTTTAAAAACATTTTTACTTGATTTTATTTTTGTGTACAAAATAAATGGCTAATCTTTTGACCATTTACGTGCGATCATCAACAGCAACATAGGTTGAATACGTTCGACTTATGCGGAGGAGATCGATTTAGCTCATAGTAATGGAAGGTATTCACAGGTGTTACTAGATAAAATAAGATTATACTTACTCAAAACAATATATTAAATGTGTATCTCAAGTTGAGGAAGTTGTCGAACAATAAATGGGACTGTCTTATCGAGCAAGCATGGAAAATAGTGTATCCTGACTTTAAGTATTTTAAGAATAAAAAGATCGAACTAGAAATGATGGAAAAACAGACGTTAGAGCTACGAGGGTGTCTGTTAGAAGTATCGAAAGGATAGTGAATCAACCTTCCTTTAGTGTGCGACCAGGAAAGAGTTCTTTAATGGACTTATTAGAAAATAAGACAGCTGGTATTGTCTATGAATTTCATAAGACGGAGAAATATCGTGCTGCACTGGCAAAACTGAACCAGAAGATACAGACAAATGATGGAATGAAATGGTACCAATAAGACATTAAGAGTTCTATTATATAACGTAGAGTATAACACATAGAGTGATTATGTGGTTATAATGTATGCTGGTGAGGAAATGGGGTTTTTATCTGAATGCTTGCTAATGTTTAAAGTGAGGAGAATTATCATGGGAAAATGTATACTCTACAGACCAATCCAGTACCGCCATCAAATTCTAAAAATACACAGATGTGATAAATTGGTTAGTTATGAATATTATAATCAGCTATATAGTACTTATCAATTTGATACCTTATTGCAAATCATGAACATATCATTTTATGTTCACCACCATATCAACCGGATTTAAATCATATTGAACTGGTATGCGCTACAGTTAAAAATAATGTTGATGCAAAAAATGCTTTTAAATTAGAAGATACACGTAAGTTATCCGAACACGAATTTGGCGAAATAACGCCAGAAGATTGTAAGGAACACCACGACCATGTGATCAAGATACAGGGCAAATATTTGAAAAATGAAGTGCTCGTAAATAATTGCAGTGACGTTGAACTATTAATTATATGCTAAGGAGGTAGTAATAGTACCGATAATTATTCTGAGTGTTAATTATTTATACGTGCTAACATACAGTTTTTAATGTATTATTTTTAACAGCTATTTATTAATTATATTATGAATAGCATTTAATTACTTGTTTTGATGTTTTATTTCTTATATTCTTTTAATGGTGATGCAATTTTGCAATAAAATCTTTTTGCATGCACGGCACCGGGCACTTGCGCGTCGCAGTCCTACGCTGATAGTACGAGAGCCCATCGACAAAACCTTATGATCATCACTTAAGGTTGAAATTTGGTGGGGATACTATCTCAAGTTCCGTCCACCGGCAGGGCAAACCGGGTTGCAGGGGGACCAGGGGGGAGGGAGAATTGAAGCAGTTGACATAAAATTAAAAAAAGAAATTAGACATATTCTATGATTAATTTGAAGACTTTTTGTCCTTACGGAATTTTTATAAAACTTGATTCTTTTAGAATTAAAAATTCGGAACTTTAGTTTTTCAAATTTAGGATTTTTTTACTCGAAAATAATCAAGTTATATAAAAATTTTTCAAGAATAAACAAGTCTCATAATTAACCTTAGAACATGTCCAAATTGTTCAGAATTTCCTGTCACTTGTTTTGATTTTCCAAAAAATCGGAAAACTGAAAATTCAAAAAATGTATCCAAAAATTCTGAGCATCTTCCATAATCCATTCTAAGAATTTTTGTACTTTGAGAATTGTTATATACTTAACTTCATTCTTTTAGTAAAGTAAAAAAGTTCTTAAATTTGAAAATTTACAATTTTTTTACTCGAAGAGAATCATGTTAAATGAAAACTTCTTAAGAACAAAAAAGTCTTAAAACTGATCATAGAATATGTCCAAATTTTTTTAGAAATTTTTATCAACTGTCTCCGTTCTTCCTCCTCCTGGCCACCTGCAACCCGGATTGCCCTGCCGATGGACCCACGATGAGATGATGGCTTGAGAAGCACCCCCACCAATTTTCAAGCTTAATAGTGATCATAAGGTTTTCTGTCTTCATAGTAAGAAATTGCTATGAAGAAATGTTTATCTGAGAACTCAACAATGACTTGCCCAGTCTTGTTTCCACATCAGTTATAATTTAACGAGATACTCCAATCCGCTTTTTGCTTCGAACACGTTAAACTTGACAAAGCAAATAAGCAAAATATGCTGTTAGGTCTGCGTTAGTTTTCCCGACATGCCAACTCGTCTACAATGTCATATATAAAAGTAGTAAATAGAAAAAATTGTCCAACCCTAGGTAAAACAAGTGCAATTAATCTTTTTCGAAATCGCTGCTCCTCATCAATGTAGCGCAGCACAAATGGTGATTTATGGTCGGTTTTTATGGTTTTTTTATATGCATTAAATAAGTGTAGACAACTTTACACAGTTCGCTAGGTTGCGATATGCTGATGATGAGCAATTACTCCGAAACGCGTATTCGTAGCTACGTTGTTGTTTTTGTTTCGATTATTAGGTAACTATTTTTTTTTTTTAATTAATGAGCCCAAGTTAGTAAACTCTGTCATTCTCTAACTACAGCGGAAAAGGTGATTTCGGTCAAGTATGGTTATGGGATTAAGAATTGCTATCTTAATGATCTTTTCGAAGTTTTTCAAGTTTACACTGATATCATATGAAATCTGCAGAATGATAACAAATTAACGATTCTATTAACAAGAAGTCGGTAAAGGTAAACATCTTTACCGATTTACACAGAACTTCCCTCTTTATTTATAGAGTGATCACTCTACAAAATTATGAATTAAGGAAACGACATAGGAGAACAATGTTAGGGATGTAGTTATCAATGTTTTAAAAATGAATTATTATTTGTTTGCTTATAATTGTATTGAAACATTCTTTATAGGATTTTGCAAACAGCAGAAAAAATAACTATCTATAACTAAAAGAAAAACTTTGTGTAGAAATATTAATGAAATCTTTGCATTCTTTCGATAACCTGAATTCTGGTTATGCTAGCAAATTAAAATCCTAAAATGAATTTGTCTAATTTCTTATTTGAAAATTCTCATTCTAACACTAGCATCCACACAGTCCCCTACGGCCATGCAGATTAAACTAGTATCCACATAACCCCCTACGATTATGAAGATTCAGTTAAAAATGAGAACAAAGACCTAAAATGAATTTATTTATCTACCTTGTCTTAAAAAATTGTTCATTCCAATGGATTACATTTTCATGAAATAATCTATCATTCTGTTTCCTGGAAATGCTTAGCCTTTGAAACGTTTTTCGCCCTTATTCTGGAGCTCATCAGAAAGACATAAAGCCATTCATAAAGATGTTTCATGCAAAACCAAGACAATTTCTATGAATAAGTGTGAAATGATTATATTTGACATTGACTGATAAAAACAACCTCACCTATCTATTAGCTAACTAGTATTGGAGCCTATATACTCTATGTATGTTTTAAAAATGAATTATTATTTGTTTGCTTATAATTGTATTGAAACATTCTTTATAGGATTTTGCAAACAGCAGAAAAAAATCGGTAAAGGTATTTACACAGAACTTCCCTCGTTATTTGTGCATGGCAGTCACTCTAAAAAATTAATAATTACGAAATGGCATTGAGAATAATAATCGGTATAGCAGGTGCCACATATGGCAGGCTTGCGCAAATACCTTTGCAAATGTCCACCATGACTGAATTATTTCTTGTACATTTTTCAATAAAAGTATAATAGCATATGCCAGATATTATTGCCATCTGTCACATTTTCAATCCAACATTCACGTAATGGAGTGAAAGTATAGTGGTGGTTAAAAAATTTCATTTAAAAAAAAAAAATTCAAAATTTTTTTTTTTTAATCAGGCTTAGAATGCCATGAAACGTGGAAATTTGAAATTTGAAGAAATAAAAAAAAATTATTTCATTTTAGTAGTAAAAATTTTTTCAAAAATATTGGTGAAATTTTTTTTTTTAAATAGGTTAAGGGTGTCATGAAACGTAGAAATTTTAAATTTGAGCAAAAAAAAAAATTTTTTCATCTTGGTAAAAATTTTTTCAAAAACGTTTGAAAAAAATTTTCAAAAATTTTTTTTTTTCTGAAATAGGTTTAGGGCGTCATGAAACGTAGAAATTTTAAATTTGAGCAAAAAAAATTTTTTTCATCTTGGTAAAAATTTTTTCAAAAATGTTTGAAAAAAATTTTCAAAATTTTTTTTTTCTGAAATAGGTTTAGCGCGTCATGAAACATGGAAATTTTAAATTTGAGCAAAAAAAATTTTTTTTCACTATTTATTCCGTTTAGACGGTCCACCCTGTATATTTTCCAGTGAAATTTCTACCATTTCTTCGCAGTCAGTAGCGTCAACTACCTACCAAATTTGACTGCTCTCCGTCAAGTAGTTTTTTAGTAAATGCACCAACAGACAGACAGACAGACAGACAGACAGACAGACAGACAGACAGACAGACAGACAGACAGACAGACAGACCGACAGACAGACAGACAGACAGACAGACAGACTGACGGAATTGAAAAACCTATATTTTCGGAATCTACGTGTTCTGAAACGTCAGAATCCGAAAAAATCTCGGAGGGTGATTTTTTCTCGAATACAATACTTCCCTTCGGTATGCGAGGGAAGTAAAATAACTATCTATAACTAAAAGAAAAACTTTGTGTAGAAATATTAATGAAATCTTTGCATTCTTTCGATAACCTGAATTCTGGTTATGCTAGCAAATTAAAATCCTAAAATGAATTTGTCTAATTTCTTATTTGACAATTCTCATTCTAACATTTTTCATTCTCATGAAAATGTAATCCATTGGAATGAACAATTTTTTAAGACAAGGTAGATAAATAAATTCATTTTAGGTCTTTGTTCTCATTTTTAACTGAATCTTCATAATCGTAGGGGGTTATGTGGATACTAGTTTAATCTGCATGGCCGTAGGGGACTGTGTGGATGCTAGTGTTAGAATGAGAATTGTCAAATAAGAAATTAGACAAATTCATTTTAGGATTTTAATTTGCTAGCATAACCAGAATTCAGGTTATCGAAAGAATGCAAAGATTTCATTAATATTTCTACACAAAGTTTTTCTTTTAGTTATAGATAGTTATTTTTTCTGCTGTTTGCAAAATCCTATAAAGAATGTTTCAATATAGTTATCAATATTGCGACAAAGAAAGCCTGATAACTCTTGGTTGAGAAAAATATACAGATTGGCCATTTGGCATTTTTTTTCCACCATAGCTGAATTATTTCTTAGGATGACCACCCTGCACATTTTCAATATAAGGGTAATAGGTGTGTTAACCATGCGCCAGATATTATTGGCATTTGTCACATTTTATTCATTATTTATTCTCTTTAGACACTCCATCCTATATATTTTCCAACGAAAGCGCATCTATTTCTGTCCCTGCAGTAGCATCAACTGCCTGCCAAATTTGCCTGTTCTTCATCAAATACTTTTTTTGATATAGCGCGAACAAACAAACAGACAGACGGACTGACGGAATTGAAAGAATTTTCGTAATCTACATCATCTGTCTTCTATGACAAGAGAATTACATAAGATACGATAGCAGTTTTTAATTCCAAGGCCTTCTTTGACAAAGATAATTTTTAATATCATCATAAGACATCGCAAGTGAAATTTTGACAATTGGTCGTCAATAGCCATACAAATGTAAACATGAAACATGCTAAACGCTAATTAAAATAAAGAAGAAATCAGAAAATGAAAACTGAATATTATCGTATTATCGGGATTTAAAGTAGAGAAAGTGCTTGTAGATCATAGATACACATGCACGTTGTAGTTTTAAGGCTTTCGTTCGTGGAGAAAAACAATTCTTATTTACCCAGGTACGTAACTATACTACCGTTTGCTTAAAAGCTGGTAAGAAGTCATAATAATTTAATTATTTATTACTTCCAGGCTTTTTATATAATTTCACGCTTTTGTGATCATGCATATTAAAGTGGCATAAAGTTAAATGGCCTATGAATATTTACATGGAAAACAGTGCCAATGACTTTGTATAAACTGGATTATTAAAGGATTTAATAACAATAATATTAATATTAATATTAATATTAATATTAATAATAATAACAACACCCACTCACGATTTTTAACATCATATATGGAGCCAGCTGAACTAAATAATTAGAAAACATCTGCTTTATTCCCAGATTTCAAAAACACGTTTGATGGTGTATGGAATAAAGGTTTATTATGGAAACTGGAAAGACTCAACTTACCAGACACAATTATTTACATGATACAGCCTTAATCTTAAACACACACAAATTTTAAATATTGTTGAATAGCAACTCATTTTATTCTATCACATTTTATCCAATTATTCTCCCTCTACCGAATAAGCAATCGCCAAATTCATTCAGTAACCAATGCCAAATATTTGGGGGTTTATCTAGATAACAAATTAAATTTCAACATGCGTTCTAGAATGGCAAGGAAGCGTATCCAGAGCGAAACACTTTAGAAAAAAATTGAAAAACTGCTGAATCAACTCCACTAAGGAAAATTGCAAGGATTCGGCGTATCACAATCCTTTACACAACCCTCCTAAAGCACTTTTGTATGATTTGGTGGCAACACTTCCTATCGAAGATAGAATACAACTTCTCAAAGAAAAATTTGCACAGAGAAGCCACATTATTGAAGTGATGCAACCACTCATAATAATTGCTCGAAACGACAATACATCCAGATTCGCATATCCTGAAAGGCCCATTTTTGACCAGATGCTACTGAAGTCTCAAAAGTACTGAAGCACTACGCCTCACATTAGATTTTTTTTTACAATTTATTTATGTAATCAATATTTTGTTTCTCTCTATATTTTCTGTGCAAAATATTAACTATGATATTATCTCCTTGGTTGAAGGACTTTGGTCGATGTCCTTTTGATTGTATTGTATTACATTGTATATTAATGCAATTAATAAAGAACTTTTATTATTATTATCATTAATATTATTATAAGACTAAATGTCAGTATTTGAAAATATAACAGTATGTTTATGATTGATATTTATAAAACTTTCGATATCATGTCACAACCCCATAAACAGAAATAGAAAATATGATATTTCAGAAATTTGACCCTTAATGGTTAAAAGAATGAGGGCGCGTTAAATAATGCAACGTTTAAAAGGGGCAATAACGTGATTAATACTAAATGTAAGAGTACAATACATAAAATGATTTTGTTCTTCAATTTAAAATCTATCAGAAAACTAGTCACATTTACATTTTATGAATTTTTCATATATTTTCTTACATTATATGGTTCAACCTCTATTAACTTAGACACTGATTTTTTGTTTGACGAAGTTATCAATTTTTTAAAATTTCATCTGTTAATAAAGTTACGTCCATTGTGCAGTGAGCAAAACTCTAAAAATTGGGCAAAGTTGAAATTCTGTTGGTATTGCATTAAAGGTGGTAGTGACATTGATAATTTCGGAGAAGCTTATTTCGAATTTGATGTAAAAAATTAAAAAAACTACAAATCTACGGATTCAAAACATCTTCACCAGTCTGAATGACGAATAGAAATATCGTTTCAAAAGACACAAATTGTGACGTTATATAGTAAATTAAGGAGATTGCTATTTTCAGAAAAAAGATGTTCTTAGAGAGATGTATGTAGAAGATAAAATGCTCGCCGAACATTTTTGTCATAGAACCTAAAATCGGACATATATATTGTAAAAGCTTGTATGGAATTATTTCGACCAAATTGATCATTAATACAGGCAATGAAGGCAAAATTTTGTAAAAACCACGCAAAAATTAAAAAAAGGATCATCTCCGAAATTTAAGTAGGTAATAACCTGTAGAATGGATAATGCATTCTTTGTACTTTCAAGTTCCGGGAAAATTCAAAAAAATTTAGAAAGAGTTTTTGATTTTCGCTTTTTTTGGCTTTAGCGGCTAAAATAATGAAAATACAGACAAAAGTTTTCAGTAAAATTTGTAGCTCATCTTTTTCTCTACAAAAAAGCTCTTTACAAATTTTTGTCTTACCTAAGCCGTTTAGGAGATAAATTCAGTTTTCCACTTATAGTTTTGAGCCGCTCCGAAATGCGTGGAAAATGAAAATTTTCTGGGAGTTTCGTACGACCGGACACGTCGATCGATAATTGTTACTATTCAGAGCCGCTAAAAAAATGAAAACAACATGAAATTTAGAGAAAAGTCTCAGCTTTAATGTGGAACTAATCACAAAATTCATACAAATTTTTGACATAGAGAAAAAAGTGTTAGAAGATGGCTCAGTAAACTTTATATAGTTGATTTATTCATATCTTTAAATTTTATGCATTCTGCCTATTTCTTTCGTAACAATAGGCGCATTTTCACTACATGGATTCGATTCCACGCACTTTAAACCTATATTTCGTGAAAATTTTATTGAAGAATGTTAAGAAACAAATAAGTTGTATTTGTTTTACTGTATAATTGTGCATTTTCTGAACGTGTATGAATAATGTAGACAAATTCAAAAAGTACCAGCGTTTAAAGCATTTAGCATTTAAAAAATTCTAAAGTCTTTCGAAAGAATATGTTTTATTGTACTTATAATACAAAAATTTAGACTGCTATTATTATTATTAATTAAGATATAGCGAATTGAACTCCAAAATTTGGAGGTGATTGATCGATGAGAAATATACCCTCTACTTTGATCGCAAGGCATATTTTTCCAACAAAAGTAATTGCAATAAAATGTTAATTGGATTAATATATCATTATATAAGAATATATAAGCAAAACGAATTATCATTGTAACGACTCCCGGTAAAGATGAATAAATCTGTGGATCAACTGTACAAAGTTTACTAAGCCATGTTCTGACACTTTTTCTCTATGACAATTTCTTTTATGAATTTTGTGATTAGTTTTAAATTAAAGCTGAAAATTTTCTCTACATTTCATGTTATTTTCATTTTTTTAGGGGCTGTGAATAGTAAGAATTTTCGATCGATGAGCCCGGTCGTACGAAACTCCTGGAGAATTCTCATTTTTCGCGCATTTCGAAGCGGCTTAAAACTATATGCGGAAAACTCGATTTATCTTCTAAACGGCTTGAGTAAGACAAAAATTTGTAAAAGCCTTTTTTGTAGAGAAAGAGACGAGCTACAAATTTTGTAGGGAACTTTTTTATCTATTTTCGTTACTTTGGCCGCTAGAGCAAAAAAATCGAAAATCAAAAAGTTTTTCCAAATTTTTTTGAATTTTCCCGGAACTTGGAAGTGCAAAGAATGCATTACCTCATTCTCCAGGTTATTACCTACTTAAATCCCAGAGATGATCCTTTTATTAATTTTTGTTACCCTAAATGGCTAATTTACCTGTACTACATGGTATATTGTTAAATAAATTACAAAATTTCGAGTTTAGCACGCGTCCCATATTAGTTTTCAGATCTTATTTATTAGACAGAGAGCAATATGTCTCGTATAATGGTTATAGATCTGAGGTTTTCCTAGCTATTTCTGGTGTTGCACAAGGCTCCAATTTTCGACCTTTCTACTTTTTATAAACGTTTTGTGTTGTCAAATTAACTGCAACAAACCACTTTTTGCTGATGATCTCAAGATATTTAATAGTATATACTCTGAGGATAACTATGATAGCTTGCAGGATGATATTAATAAATTACAAGACTGGTGCGTATTAAATAAACTTCACTTGACTATTAATAAATACAAAATTTTATCATTTGCTAATAGAAGAACTAGTTTTGTTTATTACTACAGTATTAATGGCACTATTTTATCCCAATCTACAAACACTAAAAATTTAGGAATAATTTTCGATTATCAACTTTCATTTAAAAAACATATTAATTCAAAAACATTAAGAGCTATGAAAGTGCTTGGTTTCATAATGATGAACTGTAAGAATTTTAACAATTTACAAGCGCTAAAAATTTTATATTATTCATTTGTCAGATCTAAACTGGAATCCTACAATTATTACAAAAATGCAGTGGAAGAAAATCTGCGAAAATTTTTAAAATTTCTGTCTTTTAACATAGATGGCACTTATCCTGCTAGAGGTACTGACTACACTGTTCTACTTAATAGATTTAATTTTCACAGTTTGGAACTGAGACGCAACTGCTCATATATAAACTGTTACATAGTGAAATTGGCTGTACTGAGATTCTTGCACAAATCAATTGCTTGGTACCTAGACTAGGATACAGGCAACAAACCATATTCAATTGCAATAACTGAAGAACAGATGTACACTTGGAGTCACTTATTACAAATATGTGCCACAATGTCAATAAAATAAGCAATTACTGTGATATTATTATATGTACCAAAAAAAAAACTTTTAGATACGGCCAAGAGTCATTTATAAATTGAGTTTTTAAAATGTAGTCTTTTTTAACTTTATTTTTGTATTTTTAATCTATGTATCTATATTTTTATACTCAACAACACTAGATTTATTTTAATGTATATGTAATAAGTCAGACTTATTTTTAAAGATTATTTGATCCTTTGTATACTTTGTCCTGTAATTGGGATTATCCTGTTGGGTAAATAAAGATTATCATTACTATTATATTTTTAGCTTCACAGGTTTCCCTGGTATTTAAATAGTTTTGATCGGCTGGCTGAGAAAGACCCGATCTATTATTATTATTATTTATTGATTATATCTCTTATTCTGATCTAGATATACTTACAGTAGTGTAACGAGACAATGTTCAATCATACCTGTAACAAAAAAAAAGTTTTAAAATAAGATAAATACCATTTTTCAATTAAGCATAAATAAAAATATACAAGACAACGCTACATACTTTTCAGACACACTGTATCTAGAATAGCCTAAGTACATATACCTACATATCTGGCATGTAAAATTTTTGACGAGTGAAAATGAAAACAGCAGCCCTGTAATAGATCCCTGTGAAACTCTCCGTCATCCTGACCCCAATCTGCGACCTTCGCACATGCTACGCATAAACATAGACGCACAAGCCAGCCCTAAAAGACCACTAATAAGTGGCTAAGACCGTTAACTAGATGCTATGTGTTCACATCCAAGATGAGAGTGTGGGTCAACAGTTAGCGGTACTGCGGCAGAGAACGCAGTGTCGGTAGGTCGATTGGGGCCCCGGGCCCCAGGATGTACTGACGATTCTGACATTTACACACTGTTGCCACTTTGTTCTCAAATTATTTGGTTTGCGTCCATAACGTCTTCATCATTTAAGGTGAATGTTCTGTTTGTTCCAGCGGGTATTTAATTACGTAGGCGAAAGAAAAAAATCTAATCAAATTTATTTACGATATTATGTAACATGCAGACAAAAATCATAAGAACTGAATACGTCATATACAGGGTGTAATAGGTGTAAAAGCCTTTGGTATCTTGTTCATGAAGTCATTTTAAGAAAAAAACATTTAAAGAAATAACCAGAGTAATTAACTAAAGAAAACAAATAAATATATTACAAAACTATTCCATATAATTAGTTATCCTGAATGCAAGCATGACACCTGCGAACTATTGAGTAGTATACACGTGCTATTGTTGCACCATCTTCATGAATTTTAATAAATCTAGCTGTTATTTGGTTAAGTAATTGTCCACGTATGTTAAGTTCGACACTGTAAACATATTACTTGACAGTACCCAATAGAAAAAGTCCAACGGGTTTAAGTCGGGAGACCTTGGATGTCAAGCAAAAAAACCTCCGTAACTAATCCTTCGCTCAGGAAAATGAGCTTTCAACGATTGAATTACGTGTCATCCACAGTGAGCTGAATCGCCATCATGTTGAAACCATATTTGTTGACGATCAAGAAGCGGAATATGTTCAATTCTCTCAGAAAGCTTTTCATCTAGAAAATTTCGACATTTTTTGCATTTTAGTCTGTATGGTAATAATTCTAATTCAAGTAGTTCAACATTACAGATACCAGCCCAAAAATTGTAATGCTCACTGTAGGGTTGTCCAACACTGTATCAATTACATTTTCTTCGTTGTTATCAATACTTTCTGTAGCGTTATTACCTCTATTATTACGTGGAATAACAAGCGAACCAGTTTGTGTGGATCGTTGGAAAGTACCGCTGAAAACTCTGTGAGAGGGTGGACGTCTATGTGGAAACCTTCAGACGCCTGAAGACCGTTACCATCACAGTACCCATACACATAAGCAATATCTGCATATTCAACTGCACTAAACTCATTCCTTTTGTACACTGTCAATTAGTTAAAATTTTCTCACAAATTATGTCCTTGATTTCCATGGTAACAACATATTCAGCTTTGAATAGAACATTTAAATCTGTTGTAGTTCTGTAACTAAAAAATAAACTTTTTTTTCTTAAAATAACTTTGCGAACAATATGCTAAAGTTTCTTACTCCTATTATAAATCACCCTGTATACATATTCAGGTTATTTTCCTCTTTTTCTTTCTATACGAAACTTCAGAACTTTTCAAATCCAATAAGCTTATTTAACAATTATTTTTATTACACATTCCGAAAGAACTTGACAAGTATAGTAACTGTGGCAAAAACTAAAATTTTCAGACTACTCCTTCATATACAAAAAATATATAAGCCGGCGCTTTCAAAAACGCCGAGACAGAAACAGAAATTGTTGCTAAAACAAATTTGATCAACATAGTCTTAGAAAAAAAATCATGTTTTCTACACTTATTAAAATTTGACTTTCAAACGAACCCTTTTTTTAACAAGTACATAGTGATAGCACTGTAACAACTTGAGACCAGCTCATTATTACGTCTTTGGGTTAAGTTAGTTGAATAATAAACATTGGCGGCTTATTTTAAATTATTTATGAAACGGATGTCGAGGAAAATGGTCGGCGAGAACGGTGTTAAATAATTATTTATAATACTTAATTGACAGATTATTATGAAATGCAATAGGGTTCGGTTTTGATAGTACACGAAGTGGGCCACAAAATCAAGTGGATTTGTTAAGGATTACGACCTTGCAGGTGCAGAGCGTATTCGTAAGTAGAATAACTGACGGAGACTTATTGCAATTTTCTTAAGCAACTTTAAAACTTAATGAAGTATCAATCATTCTAGAAATAGTACCATCCTTTAGAGTACAATCTTTCCCTTCCAAAGATTGATTCCTTGTGGAATTAACAAATTAGAAATTACTTTTGTCGGAGATTCTCAGCGCCGGCGTGCCGTTCTAACGGACTATATCAAGCATAGCCACGTTGCGCGATGTGACGTTGTCTTATTGGGCCTCGGCTGGTCGAGTGTATTCCCATATAAACGCTAATATCTTTGCTGTTGCCGATTCAACTGAGCTGATTTTTTTCCCTACGCTAGTAGTATGTCATCCCTTAAATGAGAAATAAATAATGGGAAACTGCTATGTCGCTAAATGATACTATGGCATTTTCAAAATTAAATAAATGAATCTCTATTTTGAAAATTTATGAAATCAGTCATTATCTTAAGTATAATTTATCTACTGTCAGTTTGAACATCGTAAAAGACGACCGACAAAAGAATAGTTCATAATACCAGCGATGTCATGAACGTCGACCGACAATTTTTAGAATTATTTTTTAATTATTGTAATACATTGAATATTGTTTTACTACTTTATATTAATTGGTAGGCATGATGTAAATTATTGTTTATAATAAATAATGTTAGTTTAATGAACAACTGCATAAATGATTCAATAAAAGTAAATAAATATCATTTAACTTACGGCTATGCTACCGGCAATATTAAGAATGAACCAAAAGCATGTAACGGACTTGTAACGATGTGCCAGGTAAGCAATCGACTACTTTCATTTGAGGTAAGCGCATAATATATCTGGTTAACCATATTCGTATACAGGTATTGTATGTAATATTCAAGCACCTTCCGGTGTTATTCTATTACAAGCAGGCTTTGGAATGATTTATTCTCTAGACTGAATTTCTTAATTGAGAACAGAAATGCTATACCGGCAGATAAGCAATACCCAATATGGTTTAAATAGTGTACTTCTTCTTACGAGTGAGTACATTTTTGTATTCCATCACTATTAACGCATATTATTCAACTAAAAACTAGTAACACTGATGATGAAACAACAATTATAATTTCATATTATAGTATATTCAAAAAGTAAAAGTGAAAATTAGAGCAAAAAATGAGTGGCACTTTTATCAAAGAAAATAGCAGGTTTATTTCACTCTCTATACTCTTGTTGACAATATTATACACAGAGGCACATTAAATATTAAGTGGTTTTGCTACATAAAAAAGAAGAGAGAGCGTCTATCCGTTGTTCGATTATTTTTTTCTTGGTATACGGGGAAACGACATGTCCATAAAATGTATTTGGCGTTCCGCCAGTACGGGCTTTCTTACAGTGGCGTTGCCTTGGATAGTTTTGTACATTATGTATATGATTCTTAATTACCTATTAAAGGTGAAATATTGCCAAATTGTAGTTGTCTGAGGTTGTCGGACCCGTTTTACAGAAAAGGGAGGATATGAATCACAAGATGTCTGTTAAGTCGTTGTGAACAAGAAGAAGAAGAAACAGAAGAAGAAGAAGAAGTTGTATATGTAGAGAGACACTACACCAGTCTATATTAAAAATAAACATTATATCTGTACTTAGTGGGATTGTCAATGTCTTGAGGGGTGTCACGTCATTACAATTTTCATCTCACAATTGTAAGTTATATTACATTTATTAAATTTTATTAAAGGAAGTAAAAGGTATGAACTTATCTATTCGTGATAAATGTTGTAACAAAATAATTTTAAGTAAGATTAGGCAACGCTGTCGTAGAGCTCGTCTCTTAGGTCGGGACCGACTACACACAGACAACTGGGGAAAGGTGGGTGTAGAGTAGCATCTTCATCCCACTGACACAGTAACTAATAATGTATCCAAACTACTCGTGAGTTGAGTCTTCCACCGGCTCCTACCTGCACGCACCGGCAATAGGATAACGGATGTTTATTAGAATAATGACTCTTACCTATTATAATCAGATAATAACTTTAGCCAGAACAATGTAGTAAACCTTTTTAAAACCATATTGTTAAAATTTGGTACATGAGCAAAAAAATCTTTAACCACCCAATAATAAAATATGCATAACAAGTGATGAAGCTCTGCTAGTATCGTACACTTCCTCTTAAGATGTTGTGTTAAAAACATAGTTAAGAAAAGTCAACATTTTCATCTTAATATTGGCTCAGGATTGTTAACTAACTATTAGAGCCACCAGTGACAAATTCTCCACAGTTAATGTGTGATGGTACTAGATATGATAACTGGCTCGGTAATTGATAAATTGGAATCAATTTCAAATAGTGATTTTTCCATGATTACAATACTTCCATTTGGTAAAAGTGGTTAGAAAATACCATAAACCAAATTATCATACATAATCAAGCAATTTTACTGTAAGAAATAATGTCTACCGATTTCTATACAAAGGTTACATCCTATTCTTTTAACGATTCGTATACTATTTAATGATAACGTTCCTCATTATTATATAAATAACGAGAAACATATTTAAATAACCAGTTGCCATGACGCAGAAAGTAATGTAGCGTTCTGTATTGAAAAAATATCCCAAACTTTCTGAAAGAAACATCTCAATCGCGTAAATACAAAATAAAACAAGTTCTGTCGATTCAGCACGGCAAAGTTCTTCGACTTTTTAATTTGCGATTATCCATGAAAATACAAATTTAACAAGGCATATGTAAACTGGGGTTGATAAATCTGTGGGTAGAGGGTTTTGATTTAAAAAATCAGCCAAGAACGCATTGGGTATACATATGATAGGGTTCCATAACCATAGTTACTAATATTCTCAGCTTTATTTGATAAATTCGCTCATTCTATAAAAACTTTTGCTACAGCGCAGCGCACAGTGCGAAATTAATGAGTTGTCATTTTCAAAATTCTAGCTCACGTTCAATTTTTGACCAAATTGGATGGAATTAGACGCAAAAGATTTGATAAAGCTGGTACTTTATGAGGTAACTGCTGGTTTTACAATTAAGGTATTATATGCCATTTAACCGCGAAAATTAAAACAAAAATAAAATTTTTAAAACGGCTAATATCTTGAACTTGGACCATTTTTGACCAAAATTACCATTACATTAGCAAACAATCATAAAACCCTGTATGGATACAAATATTTTTTATTAGAAATAAATGCATTAGAACCACTAAAATAAAATGGTCAATATTTTGAACTTGAACCACTCTAGACCAATATGACCACACTTGGACCAGTTTTGGTTGAAATTAATATTGTATTCATAAGCAGCGAGCCAAAAAACATTCATTTAAGTCCGTTATACAAAAACCTAGACTAAACAAATTTTAAACATTTTAATTTCTTTTTAATTCTCGCGGGGTCTTGGCAGCTGTCAATTGGCATATAATACCTTAATTGGCATAAAATACCTTAATTGTGGAACCAGCCTCACCACCTCATAGAATACCATCTTTCTCGAACATTTTGCGCCTAATTTCATCCAATTTGATAAAGAATTGAGCGCAGGCCAGAATTTTCAAAATGACAACTCATTAATTTTACACTGTGCGCGTCCCTTATAATTTTCGTTGAAAGTACTAACTAAAAGCTACTTTTGGGAACCTTCAGAAATTAGAGGGAGAGGGACGCGTTGATAACTACTTTGAAAGCGAATATCTCGTGGTTGAATTGTTAAAATTATAAAGTCCCAAAAGATTTTTGTTGCAGTTTAGGAAACCTATACAACGACATCCCACTCGATGAGGTAAGTGTAAATGTCTATAGGTTCACTTTTCGGGAGGGGATCAAAATTTTTTTTTCAAAAATCACTTCGTGTCGGATATTGAGTCATTAATTTACGTTTGTATACCATATTTCATCTCAATAGGTATACAAATGAGAGAATGGGAGGGGCTGAGATATGCAGACAGATTGACGGACATACTGTAATTATAACGGTTCCTACGGGTCCTTAAAAGAGATAATCAAAATGGAAAGAAATGGACTGATCGGAAGAAGAGAACACCTTGTGTTTTCAGAATAAACAGTTTCATAGATTTTTTTTTTGTCGTTTTACTTTTTTCATATATGTGAACGCTTCTGAGACCAAAATTGGGCGGTCATCTTGATCACAGCCTGGATTTATTCGAACTTGATGTTCTCGTTACTAGAACTTATGTCGAATAGGGTGGTCCTTAGCTATTTATAGGTGCGATTTTTTTTTTAATGTGGTCTTCTCACCCACTGTTCTAATATAAGAAGAATAAAATCACACAAAACTTTGAGTGGTTAGCTCAACCCCTTCCCGTGCCGCAAAATGGGTGAATTTTCCTATGAATTTCTTATGGGTAAGTTTGCGACACAATCGTCAAAATGTGTAATAAAAATCGCACACAAGTTTCCTCTTCAGAATTGTCCAGAGAACACGAATTAATCAATCCTTTTTTAATTAAAGCCTCATAAGACTCTTTTAAACGGCCCCAAAATGACCCTATAAGGGCAAAAGTAGAGTATCCCATAATTTTGTGCCCATTAAGACATTTAATCAAAAATATGTGATACTGTACTTTTGCCTGTGTGGGATTATTTTGGGGCCATTATTAGGGTGTAATTTGAAAAATAATCATTAATTCGCATTCTTTGGATAATTGTAAAACTAAAATAAGGTGGAAATATTGCAAATTTATTGTAGAATATAAGTGTTTAAACAATTTTAAAAACATTAAGATATAAACACAATCTAAAATGATTAATGATTGAAAATTAATTAGTCAATTAATAATGCAAAAACACTCTCAAAGAAACAATAATAAATGTCAAAAACACGCGATACTTTATTTTTGATCTCACGGGGTCACACTGGGGTCCTATAAAAGGGTTTAATTCAAAAATAGTTATAAATTTGTATTCTCTTGACAATTCTGAAGAGGGAACTTGTGGGCGATTTTTATTTCACAAGATTTTAATGACTCTATTGCACATTTACGAAAAAGTGTCTTTTACTCATATATAAGAAACATATGGAAAATTCATCCATTTGGAGGCCCAGGAAGGGGTTGACTACCTATCCCTAAATTTGATATAATTTTTTTTCTTTTATTTCATAATGATTTAAAATCGTGAGATGATCAAATTTAAAATGTCAAGAAATAAAAACCACCCTAATGTTGAATTTCTTATAATTAGATATAATTGCTTATTGTATTTCAATGTCGATTATTACATTTAGAATTTTATCAGAAATAAGATTAAGTTCTTTTCTCTTTTCTTAATAATTTTGATTATATAAAGGTATAAATAGGCAAGATAATGTCGATACTTTTGAGTAAAATTTTAAAGTCATCGCAGGCTTTTATTTAAATGGGATGTTTAACCCCGTTGATGTATAATATCTTCAAATTTAAAAAATTGTGTCTGATATAACAAAATTTTTCGACTCATGTTTACGAACAACAGTCATATAGAAACAACGTATAATTTGCAATCACCTACTAAAGTATTTTAAAACCATAAAAATATCGATAGAAGTACATTATGAAAACATCAACAATAAGGCTTTTCACTTTCTAAATAAGCATATGAATAACTTAGATACAAAAAAGACACACAAATACATTAGATAAATATTTTCGCAAACGATTTTGCTTTGTTTAAATATTATATAAGTTTCATATGCAACCGCTGCTAAAGTGGGTCAAACAGTTATAACATTTCTTCGATAGAAGAACCTGAAATGAGAATAAATCAATAAAAAATCTATTAGAGATTGCACTTTTACTTGATTGTTTTTTCAGGTAAAAAATAGTATAATAAAAAACTTTACTTTTGGAAACATATTACTTTACACAATTAGAGGTTTATTGGAAAACTGCAATATATGAGCAAAATTATATAATTCTAGTTTTTTCAAACACGTTGGTTGGTTTCATATTTCAGCAACACTTTTTACCTCAAGTTAATGTATAAAGCCAATGAATAGTAATAGTAACTTGTATTGAAAAACGCATGTTAAATTGTTACAGTGTTAAAGCAAAAAGTGTGTGCTTTTCCATTTATTGGAAAAATATTTCGAATGATTCATATAGTAAAATACAACGCCCCTTTCCTTGTTTTATGTACCAAAAAAATTACTTAAAGTAATGAAATCCTGATAATTTTCGTTTATTTAATACCATACTCCCAATATTCACGATTTTTTTCACATGTTTCTAACCATTGGCGATATGGTGTGTTTTGACAAGCTTTCATTTAACACCCCAGATGACGACCTTGAAAAAAAAATGACTTCCTATTCTACCCCCGAAACTAATCTCCAAAAACAAAATTGTGCTTTTTGAACTTTACGCCTGTAATTGGGCTACAACTTTCTATAACTGTGCCAAAATTCAACTTTCTATATCAAGTAGTCTTTGAGAAAAATGTCTGTGGCAGACGGAGGGAAGGACAGGCACCGAGGTGATTCCATAACTGCTCTATCTTGCCACCGCTGGTATGGAAGGCATAAGTTTCACGTGCTGTTGGAACGTCACAGCCGTCTAATCTCTTGCCGCAAGTTTGATTCCCGCTAACGTCAAATAAATATGAGTATTTTTTAACATAAGATTGAGAGAAGTGTTTTACCCTAGATGTTTCTGATGATACTGAAAATTGAACTCACTGCAGCAAGACCAGTAGCCCTTAGAACCAGCTTCGCGCCTCACATGGTGGTCGCCGCTCCATAAAAAGACGCAAATACTCCACTAGGTAATACTACGATGCGAGGGTTAGGTTACAAAAACATGTTTAGAGAGAAAATTCTGAAATTATTTGATTTTATTATTAATACAACGTTTCTATATAAAATAAGTGTCAACGGATGACAGGAGGATGTTATGTTACAATGCCTTTTCTGAGCTAGAGAATATAGGACTTTATTTATTATTATTCTCCTTAAATATGTAAATAAGAGACTGTGTATATATTTGTATTTAAATTATTGTATTCAAGGTTTTTAAGCTTTATTGAGGTTGTATTTACTCTTAAATATAGATCATTAACCTTAATCCTTATTACATTATCCGATAATAATGTATATATTTAATTGTGTATGGCAGTTAGTTATCTTGCATTAAAAGTAAAAATTTATATACTGATGTCTTACGGAATCTTCTTTGAAGAACTCTTTACCACAATTAAAGTAAACAAATTACATTTTACAATATTATTATATATTGTTCACACCTGAGGCAATTTGCTATTCTTGCCTTAGATATGTGTTTTTTAGATACAAGTGGTTATAATGTTTTACATTATTTGTTTTAATAAATACTCTCATTTCGATCTGGCAACATATTTTCTATTAGTAAGGGATTTCTTTTATATAAAAGTATATTTATGTAAACAAATCTTACTTTATATTTTCTTGTTTAACAACATAGTTTTTTGGTATAACATATATACTATAACATTAATTTCAAGAACATATGAACAAACCTAAATATCTAGAAAACATAATCTATATATCGCATGGGATATACACATATAATTATGTGATAAATATGGCTAGAAAACTTAATAGGTACCAAATATTATAAAAATTTATAAAACGAAAACTAAGAACAAGGAGCACATAAATAGTAATTAAATTTCTATGTTTCTGGTTTATACACTTCATTTAGGGAACAGATGCTAATGTTAAAGGCTCAAGCTAATTTTATAATTGCGACACATGCTGTAATTAACACTTACCATGGGACTATAAAACGTATAAAGCATATGGGTTTCTGTTACCCCATCTTTATATATTAACTTATAGATTAGCAAGAGTATCTGGTAAATCGATTTTAAGAAAAAAATAAAAATATTGAAGGAATTTCTTAAGGGATTTTTGTTGAATTTTTCGCAAGATACAAGGTGTTACAAAAGAATGTGCCTAAATTCTGCTGTTGATTGATGAGACCGAAATATAAATATTTCACTAACAGTTTTCCTAGGTCTACCCCCACCCCAACCGAGCTATATCTCCATAAGGTAGTTGCTAGGTAACCGGTTGTTTTCCTTATAACTTTAAAACAGATTTGCGTACGATGCGCGATGATCAAATTTAATAGACCATTTTTGGTCACGTGATTTTGACGCAGCTGTCTGAAGGGCAGATAAAACCTCATTTCAGATTAACAGTTCAAAACACACATATTTATGAAAAATACCTGTTATAAAGTGTTTTGAAAAATCCTAGCATTTTTCAGACCTGTTTCACTTAATTCTCTCCGTTTTAGGGACCTTATCCTGTTTCTTGGCACTCTTTTGACAGCTTGTTATTTTCTGCACGGTCCTTTGAAATAGCATGAATTCTAAAGAAACCAACGTTGTCTCTTTCTTCTGTTTTCACAATTCACTACTGAATAAAACAAAGGCATTTCGTAATTTTTGCAAATGAAAACAGCGGCTATTATAACATTCACACTTCAATAACACAGCTATCAAAATGAAAACAATGAGTTGTCTGCCCTCTACGCAAGATGGCGCCGACGACAGAGTGGAATCGTCAACCGGAAATAATCAACATGCGGCGTTTTCTTTTAATGAGGGACACAAAAATGTTCCATACAAAATGCACGATAGTATCCAGTTGAGCGCTGCCATGTTCAGTTATTTTCCGAAATGTACCGTAGATTCATTATATTTGACATACAGTTTCTATGCAGGACAATTTGAAGTCAAATATATACGTAAGTCTTTAGGTGTTATAATTCTATGGTAAATAAATAGCAAGAATAGTAAAGGCCCCAAATTTAAACCTTGGAGTATCCCTTATATAGCGATTGTGCTAGTAGTTGCATAATGTATATGTATAATGATTATACTGTGCATATGGCAAGCTAATGTCGAAACACAAGGAAAGAATAATACAATGAAATTGAAATACTTTAATAAGAATTCATTATAAAGCTAATGCGCGATTTAATTTGAAATTTAGAACAAGTTTACGTCGAGAGTGGTGGATTCTGATTATGGTTCATTAATAAATTGATATTTCTCTCACATCTTTTAATTAGATAACTTTGTTTCCGTATTTAAATTTTGAGAATGAAAAATTGTTCTGCCACCATTTAAGGCAACAACTTTCTACAGAGCTAAAACCGATTATTCAAGTTTCTACACGGAAAGAAAATACATTGTGTTTATTGTTGCACATTTTCATTTTCCATAATTGTTGACTATATGTTGATAAAGCTTCGTTAAGCGTGTTTTGCCGGTGATTTATTGCAGATTTCGCCTCCTTATGTTGACCCGACTTTAAGCAAGATGGATAAATCCTCCAAAAATAACGTGTTGACTATATTACTGCAAATTTTCCACATTCTAGCTGTTAGATATGTTCAGTTTGTAGATTTTGCTTTATAAACCATGTTGTTTGCAATTTAAAATAATTGCTAAAACCTAAAGTACACAAATCACAAATTATTCTACACAAAAAGTGCTATACTTACGTATAATATTAATCCATTAGACAAATTTTTTACTTGCGATTTCCTCGAAAATTACTAGCTTTTGGAAATAACTATCAAATAAATTTTGTCTCCATCCTTTATGAGTATTTATTCTCAATATAGTAGGTATCTATTTCGAGGAATAAAAAATTTTGCCGCTTGATATACTTACCTCTACATAATTTGTTAGAAAATATATAGTCACTATACAGGAAAGAATTGAGACTAATTTATTGCGTCATTCTTAATTAGAACAAGTTAATGAAAAAATAAAAGTTTGTAATTTTATTTTTAATTATTTATCCAATAGACGCCGAGAACGAAAAAAACGATCCGCGAAAACTCGTGACTGTTTAACTTATTATTAGTAACAATTAAAGTACTTCACGGACCATTATGAAATTCAATAGGATTCTACTCTGATAACAGAGGAAGGGATTTAATGAAATTTACCAAATTCGTTAAAGATTGTGGACTGTAGAGTACATACAGATCAACTGCCGGAGAATTATAGTAATTTTAAATCATAGTAATAGTTCCAATGAATCTGAAAATGGTACAATTTTAATAGTACCTAGAATCTTTTATTTTCTGCAAGCTACAAAATAGTTTCATTGCAGAAGTTACTAATGAGGAATTACTCTTGTCACATACCCAGCAGAGTATACAATATGGTTTTCTCTAAAAAGTTGTCTTTGCCAATAAATATATTTAATGTATTCATTTAATTATAATCGTCATAACTTATAAAGAGATACTTTGTAAGGAGTCACTACTAGATTTACAACGTGCAAAAAAAATGAATTGGCTATACAGTATGTCTCACTTTTCATGACCACAATGCCCTTATTAACAATGCGAATTTAAAAAAAGTTGGGTGAAAGATATTTACTTATCAAGAGGTCATTTCACGGTATAATATTTAAATATTCACTAGTGGCGTTCGTCCTTATGAAGAAAAATGAACATAATTTTCCAAAAAAGATATTAGGCAAAGTATTAACTGTGAAATAAGCTGATAATCTTATTCTTTGTTATCAAAAACTCATTAATGCCGAATTTCAATAAGATAAGATACTTGGTGTTCACGTAATAAAGAAATAAAATCTCCCTTTTTAAAGTACTAATTATCTCTCACGTCTTTTTTATATAGTAACGACCTGCTATCCAAATCACAACATGGCTTCACTAGTAATAAAAGCACCGAGGCAGCATTATGTGTCTTCCATGATAAAATAATTAATGCACTAGATAACAAAAAGTTCGTATTAGGGATTTTTATAGATTTCTCTCGAGCTTTCGACTGTGTTGACCATCAGCTACTAAAAGCTAAACTTTGTAGATATGGAATAAGAGGCTCTCCTTCAAATTTACTGTCCTCATACCTAAAGGACAGGAGACAAATTGTACAAATTCCCAATGGTGCATCCAGTAATAGTCTAGAGGTAAAACAGGGAGTTCCACAGGGATCTATACTTGGGCCCTTACTCTTTATACTCTTTGCGAACGATTTAATTCTATACCTACATAAAATACCTAATGTTCTTACAATCTGTTATGCTGATGACACTAACATCCTTATAGTTGAGGATAATTTAGCTAGTTTAAAACTTACCACTGAAAAAGTATATAATGCAATATCTAACTGGACAAACAAAAATAAATTGTGCTTAAACAAAAATAAGACCACTTCAATAGTATTTAGCTTAAAGAGAAACCCTGAGAAATTGCATTTTTCTAACAATTTTCAAATATTTCCTACAGAATCCATTAAAATGTTAGGCATTACTGCAGATATGCATCTACAGTGGAATCAACATATAGAAATGCTATGTGGGAAACTAAGAAGCAGTTGTTTTGGATTAAAATTTATGTCCAATCATTGCAGTGCGGAAATTCTATTAACTCTTTATTATGCCAACTTTCATTCAAGATTAAAATATGGCATAATTAATTGGGGAAATGGTTCTTAAGTAAATAGGGCTTTTACATTACAGAAATATGCAGTGCGCATAATTGCGGGATTAAAAAGTTTAGAAACGCCTTCAAAAATCTTAAAATTTTGACTTGATCTGCACATACGTTTTCAAAAACAAGACTATGTACTTAAACAATCAAAAAAGACACGGGTGTGAAACGCGGCATAAAGAGCAAATGCATACTACTTCCTTTCGAACAGCAATGTACCAAAAAAGTTTTATATATAATGACTGTATGTTTCAATTTTTTAACCGATGAAATTAGATCATCTTCAAATATTAAGATTTTTAGATTAAAACTCAAACATTTATTGGTACATAAAGTATGCTATACCATGGATGAATTTTTTGTTTAATACAGATATATTTAAATCTTTTTACTGTCTACACGTTTTATATAAGTAATGTATGTTTTCTTTTTTTAAGTGTTTTTGATTTTGTTTGTTGACTATTGTATTATTTATTACATTTCTAGTGTTTATGTTTATATTTGCACTCTAGTATAAGGACTGACATATTCTACATTTTGTTGTATATTTACATTTTAAATGTGGAAATAAAGTATTATTATTATTATTATTATTATCGCAGTCATAACTTTATTTTCGGATGTAAAGAAGAGTTAATTAAGCTGGAGGGAGAGAGGTTTCCCATTTAGAATCAATCACGTGACTTCAGTCAGTTTACGTGTCTAAATAAAAAATTATTGACTTGGAAGTAAGAAACAGTTCAGTTGCGAATTTAATTCGGGAATAATTCAATAAATAATAACACTTAAATAGATACACTTGTGAAGTTCTGCTTGTGATTTACAAAAAATTAAAAAAATGTGTTTTGCATATGTTATCATTCTCTTATGTAAAATGTTATTGGAAATAAAGGCATTCATTATTATTATTATTATTATTATTATTCTTATAACTAAATCGTAGTTTGCTCAATAATTGTCATGACCAACTTATGTTTAAAAGGTAGATGTTATAGAAATTTAACCCCACTGAAAATGTACTATTATCATTATGATTTTAGAAAATATTGGATATTGATCAAATCTCTGAAATTGCACTTATGGTGCTTATTATTACATTAAGAATGTTAAATATGTTTAAAATTGATTTTTTGAAAATTTCCAAGTCAATTATTTTTTATTTAGAAAATTAAGTAAAGTAACTAACGTCACATGATTAATTATACATGGAAAGCCTGTCTAGCTCCAGCTTAATTGTCTCGTAATACTTATTTATCACATGGTGTGTTCTTGGCTAAAGAAATGGGGGCTACTCCTGAACGTATGTAAAATATTATCTGTGCAATGAAATATTTTTTTTAAATTTCTTATTATGGAAAATAAATGTTAAGTATACGCTTGTAATACAAACACGCGTGTTGAGGTAGCAAAACAAAAGCATGAACATAGTTTGTATGTACAGTGATTTAACTCTATTTCACAATTTAACACCTGGGAAATCTTTGTGAAATAAGAAATTCATAAAAATTAGGTGCTAGAAACTGCTTACTTTAGTGAAATGTGCAAAAATAGAAGAGCGCGTTCAATAGAGCAATAGTAAACCCCAACGCAGGAAGAAAATGTATATACCTGGTTTACACTATTGACCAGTGGAAGAATAATTACAGGGTCTCAGTTTTTCGTGAAATGTATTTCCGAATCAGGGAAGAATGGATTCATCATGAAAAACATAAGCCCATCTCATGCATGCCCAAAGAAGCAGTACAAGAAGGAATTTAAAAAATACTCTTCTCATAAACACCTAAGTGCAATCAACACGTACGCCAAGTTTGAAAAATACCGTGCATTATTTATATATTCAACCCCTATTTATAACTCACCCCCCGGGGTTGATAATTTTTCTCATAGAAATTTAGGTGTCAAAAGTGCGTAAACTAAGTTTGAAGAGTGAGTTAAGTGTCTTCGTGAATAGACGTGTTTTTAAGATGCTCTCTAAAAAGCGGTAAAAAAGCAGTAAAAACCCCGTTAAAGTCGAAAAAATTTCATCCACCGATAGATTTAGAAATTCTGCATGAAATGAAGCGCATCAATAGAAAAACAGAGTTCATATGGAACTATAATAATTACAAGATTTTCTAATAATATTAAACCAAATAAAGCAAACAAGCTCAAGTGAAGTGCAGTGTCCCTACGTACACCCTAGACGACCTAACAAGATACTTTTTAAGTGGTTCATGGGCCATAAATAATAGCATAGTCAGTGTCAAAATGAGGCACATATGTTTACAAAGAAATATAGCTGTGTTGTGATTTAATTGATATTATTCTATTCTATCTTTGTATTTGATCTTTACCATCTTAATTTTTATCTTTATTGATTCAAAACATAATATTTTATTATTAATTTGGAAAGCGGAAATTTTAACCGATTGTTTCAGGGAAACGACATATAAGGTGAGCAAACTATCTCTTCGGACCTCTTTTCTCATAACGCGCAAAAAATATTGTTACCGCGAGATAGGGCCCTTCCCAGCAACTCCACTATAAGTGGATATTTACCTGTGAAACGGTTAATAAATAAAAACAAAACAAAACAAAAAAATGACAGTTGCCAGATTCAGAAACAGAAGAAACATAAAACTTAGAAGAAGAAAAATAAGGAGATGACAATAGGTGGAAACTTAAAAGAAGCATGGAAACTGAAAAGAAGCATCTCTCAAACACCTGTACACCCCAATCGATGATGACAGATGGAACTTAATAGAAGCATTGAAACTTAAAAGAAGCATCTCACCAACACCTACACTTCCTATCCTATATTCCCACCCCATGCGTCATGTGGCTCTCGCTGCTGACAACAAGCATGTCCAATGTCCAACCCGGCGTATGCAGCCGGCCCGGCGGTATATAAAACATCCGAGATTTGGTTCCGGCGCGCGGTTTGGCCGTCCGTTGGGCGTGTTCGACGGACGACCAAGCTGCGTGTTGAAACGAACCTCCATGGATGCCCAGAATCGACACAATGCCCACTTTACGCTGGAAAATCAATCAATCAAAAGTACGTGAACTGAGTTTCAAAAATATCGACGATTGTTTATATTTTCAACCCTTATATCTCACCCCCAGAGGGTGTTAATTTGTCTTTACTATTTTTCCCTTAATCACCTAAGCACATTAAGTACATGTGTAGAGTTTCAGAATTTTGGCCAGAAATTTTTTATTCTGGCCCATTGTGTGCGGTATCGGAGTCAAGAAAAATGAGACATAATGTGTACTAGTTTTCCCATTCGTTAATAATTATTTCACAGATAAAATTGTAACGTTTCCGTGGTTATAAACTTATACAATTTATTACTTGAAACCAAATTTAAGGTGACCATTCGTTTCTGTTTTTATGGACTTCTTCTTTTTATAATACTAGTAATTCTTATTTCTATAATTCTAATTTAATTTCTTACACCAAATCATTGCGGTGCATTAACCCACTTACAGTCTGGGACGATACCCGATTGTAATAATTTTCTGTAAAATTAAAATTATATTGCCATATGCTGGAATAGAGGAGAATATTTACATAATACAACATCTGTAACATTTCAGATATATTTGACGCACATCATGAATTTGTTAACATAAGTATGCCAATCTATATAATATGTACAGTTACATCGTTAGTATCGCATATTAAAAAAATAGCTGACAATGTGAAGAATTTCTTTTGATGGGATGAATATGTTGTAAATCTGCTTAAGGCTGCTGCCTGTTGATAATTTATTTGACATTTACGCCTAACGAGAGCGGTTCTACAATGTACAGATACTTATTTAGAACAAAAATGAAACCGTTAAAAAGTACCTGTCCATTTTGAAATGCTCTTTCACATTTTGTAATGTAATTAACATTTTCTGTCATGACAAAATCGTTGTATTTTATAAACCACAAATGCTTTGTCTTTGCATATTTTGCATAATTAAACTTTTTGTTAGAATATTACCTACCGTGTTTTTCTAATGTTACAAAATTCTGCAAGGCAACTGTGTCTTTTTGTATATACTTAAACAAATCCTCAATCTCCATGAATTACAATAAGCAATAAACATACAATAACTAGCAAAACTATCAGATTAAAAATGAAACTGAAAAATGTTGAGTAGGTTGGTATTTTTAACGATTAAGCGGAATGTCACGTATATAAGTAAGGCCATAATATTTTTAACATTTTAAGAAGTTTTCCATTGCAGACTTCTCATGTTACTGGGAGGACATATATTAAATTGAACACAATTTTAAAACTCCTCGGCGCTTAATTTTTACGCAACAAAAAAGTTCCAATAATATAGTTATATCTTTTTGACAATCTAATTACAATGATGTTTTTATTATACTAGCACGGAATTGTTAAATATGTATTCGCACCTACTAGTGGCAGAATGTAGATATTTTATAAATATTTTTAAAATGTCGTTTGAAAGAGCACATTTTTCTGCATACAGTACGTTAAATTCTAGGGAGTATTGCATGACGAAATTATCGAGAAAACAATCTTAACTACTTATAACAATGTAATAAAATAAAAATACAAGAATTTAAGAATACAGCAAAAAATAATTAGACAAAATGTTCAAATTGCGCGCCATTTGCTTCATGACAATGTCCAAGTTGAAACTGAAATTCTCGCAAAACGTTAATAATTGTTTCGGGTCCAATTCTTCCAATTTCGTAAGTAATTCTGTCTTTTAAGTCCTCAATATTGTTCGGTCAATTAAAATAAACTTTGGATATAAGGTAACCCCATAAAAAATAATCCAATGGGGTTAGGTTAGGTCCGGAGATCTAGCTGGTCATTCTATTGATCCGTGTCTCCCAATCCATCTGCGTGGGAAAATTTCGTTTAAATAATTACACACTATTACCGAATAATGTGGCGGTGCGCCATCCTGTTGAAGCCATATGGAGTTTTCTGGTACATTAGGGTTTTCACCATTTGGATACAATGCAATTATGTTTTGTTGGAGCAGCTCCAAATATTTTTCGCCATCTAATGAACCTTGAATAAAAAATGGACCCAATCTTGTAGTCCCAACAATTCCAGCCCACACGTTAACTTTCTGTGGTAACTGAGTATGGGCCTCCACTATCCAGTGTGAATTTTCACGTGATCAATATCGATAATTTTGCCTATTTACAGTGCCATTTAAACACAAGGTGGCCTCTTTAGAGAAAAGTGCTCGACTTAAGAAATGTGGATTGATATTACATCGTTCCATCATGGTTTCGCATAAATCTACTCTGCGGTCGAAATCATCTTCGTTAAGCACTTTATATGGGTGCCATTTATTCTTCTTCAAATATTTTAAAACAGTCGACTGGCTAATTGACTGTTCTGCTGCGACTTCGCGACTTGGTTTGTGAGGATTCTCCTCCATTGTCAGTAAAACATTTAACTGTTTATTTTCTGAATTGTAGGACGACCTTTCGTGAAATTATCTCTTACATGACCACAATCTCGGAACTTCTTTTCTATTTTGCTAACAGTTGATTGTGTAATAGGTCGATTAGGGTATTTACCATTAAATAATTCACAAACCATAGTTTGCGTTCGGGACTTGTCTCCATAGCCAATCATTATCAAAATTTCAATTCGTTCTGTCTCACTTAAACGTTGCATTATCAGCAGTTTCAATACGATATCACAAGTAAATACTAATGAATGGGCCTACCCCTTTTAGCGTGGTGAGGCTAATATAATTTAGTGAACTGTATTTAGGTATAATAAAAAAAATTATGTGTCGGAAACTTACATAGTAGGTTTGATGGATTCTCCGTCGTCCATGTCGGCAAAGGAAATAGGAGGGACAAAGGGGGGCCAAAAGATAAAGGTACAAATCTCCGACGCACACAATTAACGTAACAATTATTAAATTAATTGAAGAAAGAACAATTATAATTCACTTATCACTGATAAATAACTATAGCGTTCTGCGGCGTAAGTGACTATTGTCTTACTTACTATCATACTACTGTCTCTATGCGGGTCACGCTCGACCCACAGGGCGTTAAAAAAACTAGCTAAAAAAAACTTCTTAGTATTACCATAAAGAATTCAAAACATATATTTTTCTAGGTATAATACTACAAGGCGCGTAACCAGCTAATGTGTTAGAGCCTGGTCCGCGTTGCTAAGTAAATGAAAAAAAGCGTAAGCACAAAAAAAGTGTATGTTGTAAAAAGGTTCGACGATAAGTAATGAATGTTTTCTATTAATGTTAAATGTTTTTTCTCGATAATTTCGTCATGCAATACTCCCTAGAATTTAACGTACTGTATGCAGAAAAATGTGCCCTTTTAAATGACATTTAAAAAAATGGGGGTTGCCATTTAAAAAAAAATCGCAATGACGTCACAACTATTAAAAAATATTTGCAGCACTTTTTTTAAATAAACAGATTGAAAAATGTATTTAAAAATTGACGGGTCTAAGCGAATTTTTGTCACTTGTTTTGTAACTATTTTAATGAATTTATTCCAACCTTTAGGTGCTCACTGTATATGTATGTATGTATGTTCAAATCGAAGCTATGTGATGGCATTCTAAACCCATTATCGCGGCCGGCACAAAATGGCAAATCACCTATTTTTTTACAACCCCCTCGGCATGGTATCAAATCAATGTTTGACAAGAGTAAACGAAATGATGGTGTTTGAATAAAAAAAAGAGGCAGACGAGAAACTAAAAAGTAAAAAATAAATAAATATTTTTTTTAAAAGTGAATTGCACTATAAATTAGAAAATAATTTTTTGTTCAGTGATTAAATTACAAAATGATGATGAAAAAGAAAACTATTGGGCGCTTATAAAGTATTGCCGTTGCTGTTATATTACAACATACTATTATTCATAACGTGTTGATTGTTGATAAAGGTAATAATATATTATATATTATGAGCGTCCATTGGTTTTCTTTTTCATCATCATTTTAAAGTTTAATTAATGAATAAAAATTATTTTCTACTTTTTAGTGCAATTCAGTTTTAAAAGAAAACCAGTGTTTAATTTTTTTTTTTTAATTATTTATTTAATTCATAATTTTGCTTCATTAAATTATCCTTTCATAGTTTTTCGATCAAAATTTATTAACAAGGTAATTCCTGCTTCAATTCTGTCATAGTGTCAATATTACAAGGTTTAATGTAATATCAAAAGTGTTGTTAGTATCGGCGCCTACTACGTTAATATTTCTTATAATGTATATTGAGACTGATTAAGTATTAAAATACGATTTTTTCGAAAACGGTCAATTTCTAAGACTAATTACAAGTATTTTTTTTTTCGCCAAAATGAGAGAAATTAGAATTTTGTAATAAAAAAGGAATGACGTTACAGGTTAAAGAGTTAAGAGTACATTTACACCTTAAACATTGCTTATGTGGCGCCCTCTAGAATCTACACAAAAATGGGAGCAGATTTGAAATTTTTTATATCTAAAAACCCCTATTCACCAATTTCCATAACAATATTTGAATTACTTCAAAAGTTATGTGACACAAGAAGAAAACTGAAAGTATTTGACAATCTGCTAAAAGTAATATTTTTTGATAATGAAAGTATCCTTGGGAAAATTTTCAAGTTACTAAATATTTTTCTGCATTAATACACTTAATAGCAAAGGTTTACTCAATTAACTGTATCTTGTTGAATTTTTAGTATAGAGAAACAGGCAAGAGACAAATTAAGAACAATTATATTAAATGCACAAAAGCACATTACATTTTTTTAATAAAAATATTCAAACAGATCTTTATGAAAAGCATAAAAAAGCTGAATAGCGTAACAGCTATTGCTAAATTCCGCTGAGACGTAAATATAAATAAAGCGATTAAAAAGAAACCAAACTTTTTGACTGTAACAATCTGTATTTCTGTTAATATCAACTTTTGTATTAAAGTAAGTTTAGCTACATCTCAATGTTTTAATATTATATATTCGCTGTTGCTCTATGGACCATTACTTACGGACCATCCTGTATAAACCATCTAAATACCATTCATCACGTACTAACGATATCGCACTAGCTTGACAAACCTGTCATCATCATTATATTATAATCATTAAAATGATGCTCGCTTCCAAGAATAATTTCAGTAAGTCTCAGACGCAGGTATTGTTGTCAGGATGGTATTATACACACTTTCAAAAGCGTGTGATTGTATCAGTTACTTCCGTAGATTATGTTCGTGAATACAATAGATTAGTAGGGACCTAGTTGCAGTATGTAGTGAAAGGATGTGTTCTTGCATAAGTTTAAATATCTGTTTTTTGTAGAAAAATTACAAAAATGTTCTTATTGCGCCAACAAGGTTGTGATGCATGGTTGGTTTGGATTTATGAATGTGAGAAGTTCGGAAGTGTGTAATTAATGTTGTTTTTCCATCAAATTCATTTAGCGGTATTCGCATATTTAAGCTGATCGAAAATTGATCGTTTAAACTAACCCAAGATGCCGATTGAAGAGACATAAAAAAGGAACCGGTTGAAGAAACATACGAAAAATATAAACATTTGGGTGGCCCTGAGAACTTTAAAAAAATGTTGAGATCGGTTGAAAAGACTGCTTCAATCATTACCTAGTGCAAACCTTTATTCATTTAAACTAAATTTCATATCATTTGCAAAATATAAAACACACTTACCTAATTTTTACAAAATGACTTTAAAAATAAATAATTTAAATATAGAGTTGACATCTGTAGTAAAACATGAAACATTCTTTATAGGATTTTGCAAACAGTGGAAAGAAAAGCTATCTATGAGAACTAAAGGAAAAACTATATATAAAAATATTAATGAAATCTTTGCATTCTTTCGATAACTTGACTTCTGGTTATGCTAACAAGTAAAAATTCTTATTTGCCATTCTCATTTTAACACTAGCATCCAACCTAGTCCCCTACGGCTAAGCAGGCTAAACTAGTATCTACATGATCCCCTACGATATGTGAATTCAGTTAAAAATGAGAACAAAGGCCTGAAATTAATTTATTTACGTACCTTGTCTTTAAGGCCCGGTACTTTCACTTAAGTATAAATATAATTTATCCGGCGGATAACTATCCAAAGGATAAGATAACCAGAATTTGCTATCTAGTGGATATCTTATATCTGTACTTTCATTCAAATCACACCTTCGGTTAACAATTCGATGGATAAGATTTTAGACACTTCCCAAAGTAAGTGTTGCCAATTTAAGATGTGGTAAAACAAGAGAAATGTATGCAGAAGCTATGTACTTCAAATAAAGATAGAAATAATCCCCTACTATTATTGCTTACTTGTTAATGACATTTGAGTCATTTTGGTTGTTTGACATTGTGAGTATAGTGTTTACAATGGCTCTTATTGTGCGATTTTGTGTCTGCATATTTTTAAATGGTATATATTAAATAAAACTGTGTTTCATGTGTTATATTTTTGGACAAAGTGAGGAAATACTTAAATAGCAGTTATTAGATTTTTTAAATTATTCTTCCCGCCGTGGCTTGTGAAAGTCTGTAAAATCACCCAGTTATAAAAGTCACCACTGGCTAAACCTTATCTAAAATATTGTTAAACACAAAACAACCAAGAACTTTTCAAAACTTAGGTTAGAAAATAGAATAGCACTGCCAATCAGAGCGCAAGCGCATAGGCGTAGCCTCATTTATCCGGTAGATAAAAATCTTATTCGTCGATTTGGGCGCCGAATAGTTTATCCTAGGAATAAGCATATTTATCTGACTGATATCACTATTTGTAGGTGAAAATAGCGATTTTTTGCTTATCTTCTAGATAACACTTATTCTAAAGAATAAATGTCGCTATCTATAGATGAAAGTACCGGCCCTAAACATTTTTTCATTCTAATGAATTACATTTTCATAAAATCTCATTCAGTTTCTTGGAAATCTTAGCCTTTGAAACGTTTTTCGACCTTATTGTGGACTCATCAGAAAAGCCTAAAGCCACTCATAACGATGTTTCATAGTAAAACATGTCAAGTACTTGGGAGTCCACTTAGATAGTAATCTGAAATGGGTCGTAAAAATAAAATTGTTATGTAAATTAAAATGGTTATCTGAGGTACTTCAGGTGGATCAGATTCTATACTACTCACTTGTAGAATCACATCTAATCTACGGACTTTTGGGGTAGCACTACTAATAATATAATAATGAATCTGCAAAATATCCAAAAATTAATAATGAAAGGGTATTCAATTTAAAATCGACTTACCCAACACAAAACTTGTTTGCAGAAACTAAAATATTTGATATGCGGCAGCTATATTCCCAAACCATATTAATATGGCTATATAAATACTGAGAGCCAATTAATATTAGCCATACTTATAACACACGTTATACAGGGTGATTCGCTAGCAATGCGCGATATCCTAATGGCAGATAGAGCATTTCAAAACAAGTCCTGATCAAGAGGGAAAACATGTCTTTGTCCACTGGTTAAGAAGATACAGGGTGCTTTATGCATTTGGTCTGAAAATTCAAGGAGTTATTTATATCTCTGCAACGGTTGAATGTAATCGAATGAAATTTACCAGTAACATTTCACAGCTGGGACTTATCAGATTAGCCTGATTGGTTTTGAAAAATTCAGGGCCGGACTCGGAAAGGATCTGCCCTCCTCGTTTTTGACCAATAAGTACATTTCTCTATCTAATTTCTGGAAAACTAATAACGGATTCGAAAAGTTCCGAAAAATGCTATAAGAATAGCGATTCAATATTGACGGCATGCTTAAACCGTCGGCAAAAAATCACAAAACAATTTAGCACATCAGGACTAATAACTTAACCGAGCATTATTTAAGGAACAGTTTGATAGAGTCCATGCAAACTCTTCAGATACATATTCCTTCGAAGACTGCACATAATACATGCGAATAACCTAGTATAAAAAAACAGGGTCGTACTTGTGAAATTTTTTATTGTTTTTTTTTAATAAGAGAGGAACTACGGCAGCGAGTAGTGACAACATTTGATGACATGAGGAACTAGAGACAAATCATCGGGAAGGCCACACGAAAGTTATTGGTGCGGTGCAGGAAATGTATCGAAGTTGGGGGAGGACATTTTGAGAACCTTATATGCTAGATTTGGTGCATTGCTTATGTAATATTACGATGTTAAGTTTGTTTCTTTATTAAAATAGTTATGACATGTATATGTGCATGCTTTTTCTATGAAGGTTATACCCATAATTCATTCAAATTTTATCATCGTATCTAGATTACATAAGATGATTCAGAGGTGTGATATCGGTTACCGGTTTTAGTGGCACAATCGATCAGTGAGTAAGGCTCGCTGCTTGAGTTCGGCATTTGGATGAGCGACCAGTATCTCATCTCGCCGTCCCGGTTAAGTGGTAAAGTAGCAATTAGCTAAACTTCGCCAGGAAGTTAATATAAATAAGGTTTTAAAATAAAAAATTTAGAAAAACAACTCAAAGATTTCACAGACCCTGTATTTTTTTACTAGGTATGTTATTCGCATATATAATGTGCAGTCTTCGAAGGGATATGGATCTGAAGCATTTACATGGACTCTATCAAACTATACCTTAAATAATGCTCGGTCAAATTATTAGTCCTAATACGCTAAATTGTTTTGTAATTTTTTTGCCGAAACGATTTAGGTGTTTCGTCAAATTGGAATCGCTACTCTTATAGAATATTTTCTGAACTCTCTGAATCCACTAATAGTTTTCCTGAAATGCGATAGAAAAATGTACTTATTGGTCAACAACGAGGAGGGCAGTATGTTTCCAAGTCCGGCCCTGAATTTTTCAAAACCAATTAGGCTAAGTCCCAGCTGTGAAATGTTGCTGGTAAAATTAACTCATAATATGTTGTTAGTTATAGTTCTAATTATACATATAGTTGTAATTATAGTTATAGTTTAGTTTAATTATTTTCTATATTATGTGTGTGAGTGGTATGACTACAATTATTATATCAATTTGGAGTACGTACCACTTGTGCACATTTAAGAAAATAACTCGAATTGGAAATTTATACTTACACAAATAAATAAACAAAAATATATATTTTTTTTTAAAGCAAAGGTATGGATGTTCAGTTGCGTTTTCAATGTGTTACTGAGATGGTAGGCTAGACTGCTGTTGTATAGCACAACATGTCTAGTCGCTGTTATGTGTACTGAATGAGCTTGTTCCATGATATTCTTTTTAAATGGTTTTTATACTTTTTCATATAGTACTCGATATTCTCATTATACATTTAAAATTTCGTATTATTAACTTTTTCCGTTCTCGAGATATAAGGAGTTGAAATTAGTAATAGTTGCAAAAACCGAGCGCTCATTTGTGACGTCACTATACGCAGGTGACGTAAGAAAAATGGCTTTCTGGAACCTTTCAAATTTAACCTGAAAAGTCGAAAAACATGGAATTTTTAAACGCTGGTAACTAAATAAATACGTCGAGTGGAAGTTCGTTCTATGTGTCTATGGAAAGGAGAAGGTCGGCGATGAATTCTAATCGTAAATTGCAGCGTCGAAATCGAAAATTTGTTCCGGCAGGAGCGAGAGAAAATTGTAATTTTTTGACATTTCACCAAATTGTACTCCCCTACTGTCAAGTAGTAAGCAAAACAAACAATACTTCGAAAACACTTATAATTATAACCAATAAGGAGCATCAAGGCTATTGAGATCGCCGTGTCTATGCGTATAGTGACGTAGCGCCTGGCCACGCCCCATTTTCGCGAGATGGAAATTAGTAGTAGTTTTTAAGATACTAAACGTGCGAATAAGATTCTGATTTTTTGCAGATCCATTAATTTATACTTGCACTTTCGATTTATGAAATAAAAAAAAAAATGCCGAACAAGCCCATTAGAGTCTCAGCTGTGGTAGATGCCAGTATCGCAGGGAATGGTTGATATATTGATGTCTATCTGTACATATCCTAGCTGAGTGGTGGAATAGCAATAACTAAACTCCATCAGGACGTTGATATAAATAAGACGATTAAAATAAAAATTTAATAAATAAAATAAAAATATATATTTGAAAGTTTCAAAATTCAAACCTACATCTTTTAATACTGGTGCGATGCTGAAATTAATAAGCTTCGTAAAACACAGATATTTGTCAAAGATAAGATCCTTTACTGTACCAGGCCTCTGAAATCCTTGGCAGATTATATGATAATTGTGCTCGACGGAGTTACATATTGGAAAAAAAATTATGTTTAGATATGTTGAGAAGCAGGTGATTAGATAAGCACCAGTCATTAACCATATTTAACTTACTCCGACGATTTTCGCTTTCTATTTCTCAATAGATGTTCAAGTCATATACATATGAAAGGACTTCTACATTAAGATCACTTACAATGCCATATATAAAAACAACGAAAATAAGAGGGCCCAGTACGGATCCGTGGGGAACGCCGGATGAGGCCAGGATATCAAACGACCTGAAACCACAATATTCCATTTACTCAAGTAGACTTCTTTAGATATGGATGGAAGATATATAATGGTGACACTGGTAAACCTAATTTATTCAATTTCTCTAACAAAGTAATATGATTATACTATCGAATGTCTATCGATGGCTGGGCAGTCTCAAACGATAAACGCAGAAATATTGTCTGGTCCTTTAATTAGCTCAGTTTTGATTTTTGTTAAGGAAAAAGTTGGTACATGTTTGTCATTTGTCAATTCTCTGCACACTCAGTTTCTTGGGAATATTTACTTAAAAACATGTACTTCGAATTTATTTCTTGTTCAAGATGAAATTTTTCTGAAAGCAATTTGTTTGTGAGGGATATCGCTTAATTTGAATATATTTTGATACTATACAGTAATTTGAAATTTGAGTTCTCGGAATAAATTTAAAAAACCTGAACAGGACCGACAGCAAAATTGTGTTCTTAATAAGAAACGAGTACCAATAATAAATGATAGACCATCAATTTAGGGAAAGTCAGCACCGTGCTCCTATACAGATAATTAAGGTATCAAATTTCCTAAATATGGCCGCCAATTTGCGTTTTAAACAGAATAATTTACAGCGACATATATGGCGAAATTAAATACCAAATTATTATATTTAATCGTAGAAAATGACTATAATTTATCATTTTTATTTCCTATAATTGGGTCAATTGTATGAAACATTACGTAAATAGCATGCAATTTGTCGACGTATAACGTACCGTCAAACTCTACTAAGACCTTAAGTAGCATTTATCTATTTTAATTCGTAATGTTTACCAAAAACCGGAAGTTCCGGAAAACTGTTATTGTGTGGGAATAGCACTGTCGCAGTAGACAAAGAAATGAGCCTCGAAGATTTTAATTATGCACCCGCTTATGAATTCAAACAGTGGTATTTATGTTACTGTGCTAAAATGACTATTAATTAAGACAGTTCTAACACTTTTAGTAGTGCTTAAATTCAAGTATAATATTATATTTCCTGATAGAATCTAATAATACAGGAGCTAGTATGCAATCACCTGACACGTTTATATTAGCTAGATACATCATTAATTATGTCCCTTACAGCATGGAAAACACTGAAAGTGATATGAGAAACTTTCTTAATAAATTGTCACAAATTTACTTTTACCCTTCCTGTAAAAAGCATATGTAGTATCGCATCCTGTGAATACGTTAATAATCACATGTTCCTTCAGTATTTTAAAGCCACTATAAGAGGTTTTAAGTCAATTTATTTACCACACGAAAATTGCTGAGGTCTTGCCGTTTTACAGCTTCACTAACTCTTCTATTTGATTTACTTTCAATTTTAAAATTCGAATATTAACTCGATACTCGGTATCTTAGGTTAGAATTAAATTCTGAACAACTTTTTCTAGTAACTTTTTTTGATATCTCCAACGTGACGCAAAATATTGAACATCTTTTCTATTCACGAGATCGCAGTAGGCTAGGTTTACACCTAACATTTAAGGTGAGTTCTTCAAGAAATGTATCTTCCTGAAGTTCTATCTCTGTACCAATATTCAAATCTTTTATCTTCTATTTCTAAAAATAAATTGAAGCGAAAATTCAATTTTCATCTAAAGAAACGATAGTTTTTTGATTATTAAGAAACCATAAAAGAAAAAATAAAATCCTTCGTGCAGACACTGCATAATTATAAAAGAAAAGCGTTGATTAAATGAGAATTAAATCGACAGGCGTTCCTGCGCAATTGTGATCACCGATTTGAAAAATGCACGCATTTTGTGTTACAACTACAGTACGAAACGTATTATTTTTTATACTTCCATAGAATCCTCTATTTCAGTACCCTAAAGTAGTTCCTTTCAGTTTGTAAAGCCTCTAAAACTGCAACTTGAAATAAATCGATTTTTCGAAATTTTACAATTTATTTCTTATTTATTTTTTTAATAAATAAGTAGGTTTACGTGTATGTAGAATTAATTAAGTGTATCTATTAATACAAAGTAAGTCAATGATTTAAACTTCAAAATGCATTAAAAACAATGTTGGCCAGGATGCCAGTGCGGCGATGCAAATTCTTTTAACTTATTTATTCGGAAGCTGGAGTGTTTATTTGTTGCTTTAATTGTAATTAATTCAATAATAAGCACTAGTAGATTATTTATGGAAATCGCTTTCGTTTCCAATAACTTACATATTGATTATAGTTATAAATAGTAATTATAGTAACATAAAAAACTTCTAGAAAAAGTTACCAATCAAATAATTTCCCTTGCAAGAAGCTTTATGTTAGAATTCAGATTGGCTGGGATCTGGCAAAAAAATTTAGCAAATAATAATAACTTTATATGCCCAACATTTAACACCTGATTATAACTTAATTATGTACAAATTATATCTATTCATACTTACAAAAGGAGCAATTAACAATATAAATGGTTTTAAATGGCTAGTGAAAGTGAAGAAATAGATATTTAACAGTACAATAAGGTTATGTAGAACGACTTAAACGAAATAAAATAATAATTAAACTATCTCTAACGGCTTTTTATGTTTTACCGTATAAATAGTACACAAAATATAGATCTCGCTACCGAGAGGCTTACACAAACTATTAAGGTAGTCATTGAAAGTAGATATCTAGCTAAAATTGTATTTTTATTGCCTTCAAAAGCTTTTATTTACCTTGATTTGTTGTCTGTCAGTCTGCCTGCCTGCTACAAATCTGGCAATCAAAATTTCGACTAGTTCTAATTAAGTCAATGCTTTGAAATTTTGCACACGTATGTACGTCCGGTGGTAATGCAATATAGTGTATCTAATATCGTTCTAAATCCATTATGGCGGACGTCCCAAGACGGCGGATTACCTTTTTCTTCACAATTCCCGTAATATGGGTATCAAATAAAAGGACTTGACGAGTGAAATACGCTAAACTATATGACGTCCTTCTATATCCAATACGGCGGACGCATCAGGATGGGGGATTATCTTTCTCTTCACAACCCCTATTGATATGGGTATGAGGTGAAAGTGTTTGACGAGTAAAATGCGATAAACTATATAAAGTCATTATAAATCCAATATTTGGGGGCGGTCAGTTGAGCAAAATAACTGTACAATAGTGTTGTATGATCGCCCCCAAAGCTTTTAGTTTCCAGAAGAATGAATTTAAAAATTATTTTTTACTTTTTAGTACATTTTGTTAAATAAAAGCATTGTTTTAAAAATATTTTTTTGTATATAATTTTATTCTTTTATAACCACACATGAGTCTTCAAAACGTATTCTCATGTAACATTGATACGGTTAAAAAAAAATAACGTTAAAAATACATTGTGTTTTCGCGAAAAATGTTGGCAGTTTTTTTTCCAACATTAAATTAATGTTATTTAAAGTGGTTAAATGAAACTATTCTGTTATACTTGTGTTCAAAATATAAGGAGCATTTCGGCACCCTTTGCCTTTGTCGGCATCCTTTTTATTCTTTGTAGATAAGAAACCGCCAATGCTTTTTATATTTTGGTGTCGACATTAAACGTTCGTGAAACGTCCACATCAAGTGAATAATTTAGAGCCGAACTAAAATATTTTTGTAAAGTTTTGAAGTTACGTACACTAATATACGATTCAAATGTATTGACCCCTCATTTTAACCGCAAATATCTCAGAAACGGAAAAGCGGAAAAAATTGAAAACATTTTATGTTCGTTACGTGTTTATTCCAAATCATTCACTAAAAATTGAATAATGTACATTGAACAGTTTTGAAGTTCTGATAAGTTATATTGAAAAATGTCCTAATTTTTAAGGGAATTTTGGCCATATCAGTTTTAAATCCATTATATCTTGGAAAATATGTCTACTGTGTAAATAATATTTTAGATACCAATGAAGCAAGGACATTTTTTCATAATTTTTGTATTATGCATATTATGCAACGATGCATGCAATTATGGACTCAAAATGGCCGTTAAAGGGTTATGAATGACTTTATGTGTTAAGTGATATTTAAATAATGCTAAAACAAAATATTTCTAACCCATTTTTATAACTTCATATTTTAAAAAATTTCGAAAAAAGTGCAAAAATAGCACTTTTTTTCATTATAGTGAATGTAAATATGTGTCCTCTCACCCCTAACTTTTTCCGGAATACGATTTTCTGATTAATACACCTTATATTACACTTTTATGAAGAAAAATTCGATGGGAAGAAAATATCTTGAAAATCGACTTTCTTAATATTTCGAACGGCCTAATATGTCAACAATAAGACATAACGAGATTGCCTGTCTTATGCAGTATATTTTCATCGACTAGAGTACGCTATTATATTTAGAAATATGCGAAAATTGCTCTGTATTTATCAATTATTTATTACGATTGCCAAGTACAATAATTACACCATTATTTAGTAATTTTTGGGATAAAAGCGGGAAGATACTACAACAGCTAAATTATTTTTAGGAAAAAATCCCCCAAAAAATGGACCTAATTTGGTCACCGTCCATTAAATAAATATGTTTTCAAATCTAATCTGGTTAAGGAAACACACCTGCTGCATTTAATATGTCCACTGAAATAAAGAATTCGTTGAAACAAAAGAATAAATGTTAACAGCACAACCAACTACACACAATAAGTACCTGCTTATTGAAAAAGAAAATTGCGTCCAATTTTTTCACAGCTTTGTCTTTAAGTTAAATTGATTTACGCGTTCCAGCAATATTTAAATGAGCCCAACTGACCTACTGCGATAATTTCCCGCCTTGCTGAATTAGTATTCCGAGCATTGCATAACCTAGTCAAAACTGACCGCCCGCTATATATTCTCATTGTTACCTAATAATGAACCACATAAACTAAAAAGGAACATGGTCATAATTAATATTTGAATGAGTTGCTAAGTTATATAATTCCTTGTTCATTCTTGGTACAGGGGACTGTTAATGATATATTAATATATTTTTTGAGGTTGTTAATGTGTGATTTGCGACATAAGCAAATCACACAGATTTATCTTAATTAATTTCAAAACCGAATATACGAATTGAAATAATCGGTGGGAATATAGCGTTATAGGCTTTTAAAAGCTTTTATAAGTGAATCTCATTTGTATAAATTAAGCTATTGATTAATAATATTACATCGTGGTAAAATACGGAATAATGTAATATTAGTCTCTGAAATTTAGTACAGTTAGGTACACTTATAAATTCTATTTTACAAGTAGCATTTCCCAAAGTTTTTTATTTCTATTAACATCAGTATAAGTTACGGTCATTGTGTAGAATGGCCTTAATATTCAGGATTTGTTTTGCAAGTAATTATTGAATTATACAGATTCAGCAAATTTAGTTTAAGGTACGTAAACCTGTTTCTGCACAGATAAACCACGCCTTGCGTAGAACAATGCAGGGCATTGGTACAAAACAATAGCGCCGTCGCTTAACCGCGTCGAGTTGAGAACAGCGCACCCATTCGGCTTTTAATAGCGTAGCTGTTTAGACGTGTGGGAATAAAATAAATTAATCTCAATTTCGTTATTAAAATGCTGTGTGTTTACACAACTGCAGAAAAAGTGCAAATTGTGGTACTTCGGAGGCCATTCCACTGAAGACACAATAAATTTATTTACTGTGGCATATCAAGACAGACCAATCCCCTCAGCTAACATAATTTCATACATTATTAAAATATTTAAGAATTTCGGGTGTCTCGTGAATTATTGTAAAAAATGCTGTCCGCCCGAACCCCGTCATCAACAAATGAGCGAAGAACGTGAAATTCGCGAAACTAATGTCTGTGCACTTGTTGGAACTAGTGAATCTTGTTCTAGCAGGCAAACTGCTGATGAAGTTGACATGAAGGAAAGAACTATAAGAAATATTTTAAAAACTAATTGGGTACAGTTGTTTTAAAGTTCAAACATCGCAAGAAATATTTCCCGAGGACAATTTCAAACGGATGGAATTTTGTGAAATCATGATAAATAAAGTGAATGAGAATGAAAACTTCTTAAGGAATATATAGTTTACAGATGAATCATCCATTTCATTTCATAGGAAACACAATCCATCCGTAGTACGATATTGGTCTCGGAAAAATAAACATTTGAGTGTTGCTGTGCGACCTCAGTATCCTCAAAAGTTGAACGTTTGGACGAGAATTTTAGACAATCATATTATAGGCCCACTGCTAATCGATGGCAATTTAAATGGCAATAAATATTTAGAGCTCAACAAGACGGCTGCCCAAGTCACAATACCTTAACTGTTATTAATTTTCTGGAAAGAACATTTCCCAATCGTTTAATAGATACGAGGGGAATAATAAAATAGCCACCCCAGGTCACCTGGTCTAGCACCCCATGATTTATTTCTGTGGGACTTTTTAAAGGAAACCGCGTACAAACATGCGTTTGAACAAGCCAAAAATTAGTTGAATTACGGGAAAAACTTATCCAACTTTGTGCAAGAATTACTCCAAATCAACTCAATGATATGAGAGGTTCATTGTATAATCGGTTTGGTTATTGTTTGGCACAAGAAGGTGGTTTGTTGGAATCTATACTTCATTAAATTATTCTTTGACAATTATTAGTTGATTCTAGTTTCTGAGGGTTATTTAATTGTACTTTAATGTTCTATTTTCATTACGGTTTTAATAAGAATTATTATTTTATTCCCATAGCATTTACGGCTAAAAAAGAAACTGCAAAAATGCTTTCAATTGAACAAATTATTTGCCAAAAATTTGACAAATAACTTCTTCGCTTTTGACGAAGAGATATTGTCTCGTTTTGCATTAGAAATTATTACCAACGCCCGCACCCATCCTTAGTTCATGCCGTACTAAATTCAATTCGTTGTGTCCATCTGCTTTGGCGATTTATGGAACTAGCGGGGCCTGGTAAATTACATCGTTATTCCGAATCTGTGTATTAAAACACTATTTCAACATTAGATTTAAATCTTTCCTCAATTGGTTTTGGAAATTGAAACAAACTAACAATTATTCTACTGATGATACCTCAAATACAAATTCATCGAATACTTTGGATTCATGGATGGCTTAATTTAGTTTTTAATGTCATTTGTGTTAGAGAATTTGGTATGATAAAAATACTATAAAAAGCATACAGATTAGGTTTGCCATTTCCCAGACTTTAAAAGATGTTTATACAAATCTCATTAACTGTATCCATGTAGATTACTGTAGATATGACTACAATTCCAGAAGCTCAGAATTTATAAAGAAATAAAGATTAACTTCGTAGGTATAACTTGATGGTTAATAAGAATTAGTTACTATTTCGAATAAAAATTCTCTCTTTAGAGAATAATTTATGCTTTCTGACCTCTATGTCGACACATTTTGTGTTAATACAGAAGGCGGATCATTATGAAATTAATAGCATTCTATTCTGAGTAGAGAGAAAGTACAGAAGAAATTCAAATGAATCCGAACTAATCAATTAAAATAACGTTTTGCAGGAAACTAAGCACAAGAGTGCTGAGCTCAAACTCAGCGGGTACAATATGACCGTCTAGCAAATTTTTTAACAAATCTTTCTTATTGTGTACACACATAAATGCTATTTGCATAAAAAGAACAATATTACGTTTATTTCAAACAATAATAAATAATATTTTTATAAAAATTTGAGGTCTATTTAACATATTTTAAAGTCCTTGTATGATTTTAATGAAAAAAAAATTAGTGACCAATCCTCAAACTGTGAATAATTATAAACACCTACTATATGATGATATTTAATCATGTAACATTTTCCGCAATTATTAATAAGTTTATAATGAAAAAAGAAAGAAAAAAAAAACAGCGCTGTGTTGGGATCGAACCGTCGATCTCTTGATTTGTAAGTCGACGCTTTAGCTCACTGGACCACCGACAACTTGTGACGTAGTTTTACATGTGTTGATATTATAGAGACAGCGAATTTTGTTTGTTCTCTATACAATAATTTGTATAAAAAAATGTAGGTATATAAAAAAAAGGTGCAAGTGTGATATATCGTTGAAATCGGAATTTTAACTGCTTTCCAGTGGTTAGATTACAAACTGTAAGTAATAATAAAATAAACAAGTTGTTGTGCCAAAATGGCACTAAACGTAATCCGATCTCAACCAAAACCTTTTCAGATCTTCTAGAGCACTAAAGAAGCCCTCGTGCAAAGTTTCATCCAAATCCGTCCAGTAGTTTCGCCGCTATCGTGCTAACACACATACACACATACACACATACACACATACACACACACGTACACACCCACAGACATTTTTCAAAAACCACTTTTTTGGATTCCTGGGACCTCAAAACGTAAAGATTTGATGTTATCTCAATTTTCGATTTTGGACCAATTTTAGTAACCTCCCACAATTTTATTGTAGGGAGGTTAAAATGTTAATTTACTGATCAAATTTGAAAACCTATTTACCGATTTTTTTGCTGGAGAACTACGGAAAAATATATAGACAATTTACGTATAATCACTTAAAATTTAATGTGGCTTGAGCTAATTTCCTCCAAGTGGCAGGTTTTCCAAAAAATTCACCAAGAAACGTTTTTTTCATGTTTCAAGTTGCATTTTTTCATAAAAGTGACCACTCGATATTTGTAAATCATCTTCCATCTTTTTAGTAATATCGTTAGACAAATTCTCGATCATCTTGGTCGTTCGTTCAGGTTGAGCCCCTTTTTCGTCTCTGGAAACTGACCTATTGTCTTAAAGTTTGTATGCTTGTGGATTGTTATTGCCCGCGGTTTCTTAGGCCACGAACCGTTCGTGTAACCACCTGTCTTAAGGAGGAAATTATAATTTAAAGACCTGTATCATCGTTTTACATAAAATATTTCGTAGACAGTGATTCTCAAAATTTGATTACCATAATAAATATATTTTCTTAATTTCTTCTTTCTTTATAATAGTTTAGAGTTTCTTTTTTAATGTCATTTCTTAATAAATTTACATAGTTTTAAGTTGTGTATTACAACGCTTAGCTTGATTTCATGATAACATTTTTTCCTTTTCTTATTCATGCGTCCGAAGGAAAATATTCTTAGAAATAACAAAACCCATTGAAGCATATTCTTTATAGGATTTTGCAAACAGCAGAAAAAATAACTATCTATGAGAACTAAAAGAAAAACTATGTGTAAAAATATTAATGAAATCTTTGCATTCTTTCGATAACCTGAATTCTGGTTATGTCATCAAATTGAAATCCAAAAATGTATTTGTATAATTTCTTATTTGAAAATTTTCATTCAACAACTAGCATCCACAAAGTCCCCTACCGCCATGCAGATTAAACTAGTACCAACATAATCCCCTACGGTCATGTAGATTCAGTTAAAAATGAGAACAAAGGCCCAACATGTATAGTTACCTACCTTGTCCTAAGATAAGGTAGGTAAACAATAGTGAATGTAAATGTTTAATACAATTATAAACAAACAAATAATAATTCACTTGTAAATATAACAAAACCTAGATCAAGTCATGTTTATACCAGTAAATATGCTAAATACGCTAAAATAGAGAAGCTGTGTCGCTAACTCCTTTGCAAACCCAATCTGTTATTTTATGGGATTAAAAATATAACAGAATAAAATGATTTCAAATTTACTTGTTAATAAATTATTCATTTCTTGTTCTTGCTGATTTTCACGATGATCAACTGATTAATGTAGAGGCAAGTCCCAGCAGAAATATCTCCAAAACATTATATTTTCGTTGTGCACCGTCAAGCTAGGATGTCAGTTTATGTTTAATTTCATTAAGGCTATTAACATGTTTCGTTATATCATCTACCTATTAACATGACAAAAATAGTTTACAAGGAGTCAGTGATTAGGTCCGATAAAAACTCTGTGTTCCTATTGACCCACTACATGAGTATAGTCTAAGAATACCTTAATATAAGGATAATGGGCTTGTTCCATGATATTCTTTTTATATGGTTTTTATACGTTTTCATATAGTACTCGATATTCTCATTATGCACTTAAAATTTCGTATTATTAAGTTTTTCCGTTCTCGAAATATAAGGAGTTGAAATTAGTAATAGTTGCAAAAACCGAGCGCTCATTTGTGACGTCACTATACGCAAGTGACGTAAGATAAATGGCTTTCTGGGACCTTTCAAATTTAACCTGAAAGGTCGAAAAACATGAAATTTTCAAACGCTGGTAACTAAGTAAATACGTCGAGTGGAAGTTTGTTCTATGTCTCTACGGAAAGAAGAAGGTCGGCAATGAATCTTAATCGTAAATTGCAGGGTTAAAATTGAAAATTCGTTCCGACAGGAGCGAGAGAAAATTGTAATTTTTTGACATTTCACAAAAATGTCCTACCCTACTGTCAAGAAGTAACCAAAACAAATAATAATTCGAAAACACTTATAATTATAACAACAAAGGAGCATCAAGTCTATTGAGATCGTCGAGTCTATGCGTATAGTGACGTAGCGCCTGGCCACGCCCCATTTTCGCGAGGTGGAGATTTGTAATAGTTTTTAAGATACTAAACGTGCGAATAAGATTCTGATTTTTTGCAGAACCGTTATTTTATACTTGCACTTTCGATTTATGAAATAAAAAAAAATGCCGAACAAGCCCATAGTTACTGCATTTTTTATGTTACAGCATAAATAGACATTAGTCCTATACTTGCTTAAGTGGTCGAAATCCAAATAAACCTTTATCTTTATTTGAAAAATAAACAGAAAAATAAAAAAATATCACAAGTGCAAAATTAGCGAAAGCATAAAATTTGGAGTCATAAATATAAAAATATCAGACGAAGAATGAAACAGTATGCTCTAGTGTGTTCTTTGCGCTAGTTTGAGTGCCCAACTCAATTTTGTGTCTAATCGGTTTCCTAAAAATTGAGTGGTTTGATTCAGTGGGATGATAACATTGTTAAAACCTATGACATTTTTAGTTAATGATTTTCTATGGAAGAAATGCATACATACAATTTTAATGATAATTACGATGAAATTATTCTTGGTGCAATCATTACCACATTTCTTTAACATTGCAATAATGTTATCAAAGGGTTCTATCAGATTCGATGCCGAAATGCCAAGAGAATTATGATCCGCAAATATGGTAATGCTTCCCCTGATCATAAGTGATAATAAATCATTTACAAATAGTAATCAAATTAACAGTCAGCACCACATGGTGTAGATTAGGAGGTTACCTCGAATTTTCTTGTACAAAGAAGAAAAAAGAAAAAGGAATATAAATACACCTGCTGAAGGTAAATTTAGTTTGGCATATGAACAGAATTTTGTTTACTTCTGCATTCACCGGTGCTAAAAATGGTGTATGTATTTAATCGGAGTGTTATAAATATAAGTGGTGACTAGGAATTATATGGAAAATTATATAACTAAGGAGAAATTATGCTTGCTATAAATCAAGTTATCGACGTCCAGATCCAGTGAAATCTTCGTGGAACATAATACTGATGAAACGCCTTATCAATTTGTAATTTATCGTCTATGCTCTACAGCGCAACACGCAGCAGATGTTACTATTATTAATGCGATTTGTTTATATAACGCAACAACAAATTGCTAATGGCCTTATCTAATTCATGGTAACGGAGAAAGGCGTTATTAAAACAAAAACAATAAGTGGAGAATACTTAATTGGAATTAGGGTCCCGCTTTAATTACTCACAATAATTAATACACTTGAATTTAAACGTTTTTATTTTTACAGTTTTAATTGCGATATAAAAGAAATTGATTTGATTCTGCAGTACTTAATGATTGTTTAGTGCAGTTAACAAGCTGAGCCAGGGGAATTTACAAACAATTACTAATATTAGTTGAAATTAAAGTTTTTAACTTGGTTTTACAAAGTACAGTTGTTTACGTACAGCGGAATTATAATTTCTTCATTAAACTGGAATGTTTATTTAAAGGTTCTTAACAAGTATGTATTACTTCAATGAAATGACCAGTAGATGCATTTTAACATTCTATATATAATTTAATATATTTTGTTTTCCATTAACGCTTTCTGAATGACGCCATGAAATTTTATAATTTAGAGGTGCTAAGATATCTACATGCAATTTGTCTATTTTTATATTTAATAAATATGATGTCCCAGAACGTTCTGGAATATGGAGATACTAGGGTTGCTATATTTATTAGTCAGAAATTCTTATTTATTGTGTACGCTGTCCAAATTTAATGAAAAGTGATGTGGTAATTTGGAAATTAGGACCAAGAAGCTATCTTCCAAAGGGCCTGTAAGAGTGGCTGCAGACATCACCTTCTCCATTAGACATCCTAGGCAACAACTGGGCCCCTGAAAAACTACATTGCATTGCATCTTGACAAAAAATCTCCACTTCATGCCTACAAGGCCCAATTGAAGCATGGCTCCGTGCATTCGATAATTGCTGTTAGAAACCGCAATTGAGGACGACTTTTCGAAGAAAATCATCAGTCACTGTTGGGTGGGCTTACAGGACTGAGGGAGTCACTGGACCATACATTTTTGAAAGTCGAGTTAGTAATGTTAATGGTTTATGGTAACTAGATGATTTGAACTTGGATGACATATAATCTAAGACGGACAGTGCAATCTGCCATACAATGGATGGAAAACTGTCTGCTCTGAGTTCTAAATTATCCGGACACATTATTCTCGACAGGGGTGTATTTAGGATCTGTAGACCCCCAGGCTGAACCTGTGGTGTAAAATGCCCCTTGTAAAATGGGGAACCGGTAACTTATTGAAATATAACCTGTAAATATCGCGTTTTAGAGTAATTTTCTGACTCAAGAACTAAAAGGAAACATTAAATTGTAGAAAATTTTACTATAGCAGGAACAGTTCTTCTAACAATACTGCAATTCATTACTAGAGGATCATATTTACGACCGACTTAAGTTCTCGCATTAGATTCTTTCCCTTGAGGCTATTCTAAGGAAGAAGTCGATACTAATAATTGAGCGACGATTCAAGACCTGGGAAATAGCTTCCGTCCTGCGATAGCCCAAATAAAGCCAAGATTTATGATTTTGATATAAAATTTTATATTGTCAGCATACAAACAGGAAACAATATTTATGAAGAAATTCAGATCATTTAAAGATACTTTGAGTAAGAGAGGTCCTGGAGCTCCTAATAATGTCTCGATAAAAGATATGGTTAAAGAAGATCCCAATTCTTAAATTCATTTATAGAGTTATTATAAAAGCATATTGGCCTACTTTTTTGCCCGTTCTCATTCCATGGCATTCTTGATACTGTGGTGATATTTTTATAGTGTAAGAATTTGAAATTAAACAAAAAATATATATATTTCGAAACGTTGGCATTTAATTCTATAGGAATGGGCTTGTTCGGCATTTTTTTTTTATTTCATAAATCGAAAGTGCAAGTATAAATTAATGGATCTGCAAAAATTCAGAATCTTATTCGCACGTTTAGTATCTTAAAAACTATTACAAATCTCCATCTCGCGAAAATGGGGCGTGGCCTGGCGCTACGTCACTATACGCATAGACTCGGCGACCTCAACAGACTTGTTATAATTATAAGTGTTTTCGAAGTATTGATTGTTTTGCTTACTACTTGACAGTAGGGGAGTACAATTTGGTGAAATGTCAAAAAATTACAATTTTCTCTCGCTCCTGCCGGGACGAATTTTCGATTTTGACCCTACAATTTACGATTAGAATTCAACGCCGACCTTCTCCTTTCGTAGAGACATAGAACGAACTTCCACTCGACGTATTTATTTAGTTACCAGCGTTTAAAAATTCCATGTATTTCGACTTTTCAGGTTAAATTTGAAAGGTCCCAGAAAGCCATTTTTCTTACGTCACTTGCGTATAGTGACGTCACAAATGAGCGCTCGGTTTTTGCAACTATTACTAATTTCAACTCCTTATATCTCGAGAACGAAAAAAGTTAATAATACGAAATTTTAAGTGTATAATGAGAATATCGAATACTATATGAAAAAGTGTAAAAACCGTATTAAAAGAATATCATGGAACAAGCCCATTGTTCTATTCCTTTCGACCTATGCATCTACTATATCAGAGAAATTCACCACAACTAATATGAAGGTTGCTACACTGGTATTAATTATTAATATCAGTTGTAATTTCTTCTCATACTTGCCTTTTACTTCCCTCCCAGTATTGTACTTGAGGAAAAATCTCCGTCCGAGTTTTCTTCAAATTTTCACGTTTCAGATCATGTAGATTACGAAAATATGGGTTATTCAATTCCGTCAGTCTGGCTATCTGTCTGTCTGTCCTCCTTTCTTTCTGTCGGTCTGTTGTCTGTCTGTCGGTACACTAACTAAAAGATTATTTGACGGAGAACAGTCAAATGATAAGTAGTTGACGCTACTGCCACCGAATAAATGGTTAAACTTTTACTGGAAAATACACAGGGTGGACCGTCTAAAGGAATAGATAATGAAACTTTTTTTCCGCTAAAATTTAAAATTTCTACTTTTCGTGACATTCTGAACCTATTTAAAAAAAGAAAATAATTTTTTTATTACTGCTATAGAATAGATGATAATATTGTTTCAATTTAAAAAAAAAATGAACATTTTTTAACCACTACTATACTTCAACTCCACTACGTGAATGTGCAACTAAGAATGTGACATATGGCAATACTATTTGGCATATAATTAACACAATCGGCAAGAAAGACGCCCATTATAATTTAATTGATAAATATGCAGGGTGTTCATCCTAAGAAATAATTCATGGTGAAAATTTGTAAAGGTATTTACGCAAGCCTTCCATATTTGGCACTTCTTACTTAATATTGGATTTCTGCTGTCGGATGTCCACTCTGTATATTTCTTTGACCAAAAGTTATCAGGTTCTCTTTGTAATAATTAATAGTGATAACTACATTCCGATTATTATTCTCATATGTCGTTTCGTAATCAATAATTTTTTAGAGTGATCTCCCTGTATATGTATAAATAAAGACTCATTGCAAATGCCAAAATGAGGAGTATTTGATGGCCACATTTTTAAATCATAAATGTCTCGGTAGAGAGAAAATTCATTATATTTGTCATTGGATTCTTTTTAATCAGTCTGTCGGTCCATCTTCTGCTTATTTGTCCGTTCGTCACGTTATTTTACTTTACTATAACAAATAAAAGTCCGTTATATTAAAATTTGTACACTAAATTGGTGTTGGTCAAATGACGAATTCTTGTTTTTGAAAAAAAAAAACGATCAGTAAATATAAAAGTTGTTTAACATTATCAGAAAGAAATATGTGTGAAGAACGTTGTAACCTTTGATAAGATTTTACAAACACAAGAACTATAGCGAATAATATTTGGTAAATGAAGATGGTATTATCGGCATATGATTAAAAAATGACAAATACTGCATATAATTGTCAAAAAATTTTATTTATAATGTTTACATCTAGTTGGCTTGGTGAATATTGAAAGTATGAAAATAATTAAATAAGTAAAAGCATATTTCTGCATTTAAACTTATAACCAGTGCAGTTATGTAGACATTAATTAGTTAACAAATCTTGTAATAGGTGTCAGGGGGAAAGTATAATGACATAATCTGAAATTTATTGGCGAATTGCACAAGATTTTGATCATATAACCGATTTATTAAAGCATCTCGATCAGTGACATATATTCAATAATTAATCGACGTACACCTCGATTACCAGTTTAAACGGTTTCAAATACAAAGAATAACGGTCGAGAAATAACAAATTGCGACCACATGGCACATTTTGTTCTGTAAGTTCTTGTCGATATTTTTAGTTTTATCAAGCACTTTGAATTAAATTTAAAAACAATTGGAAACTCTGCATTGTTTGTGTTTTACATTATTTTAGGTAAAGTAAAAATATTATTTTTGATAACAAAGATTCTTCTGTCTCGAAAAATATATTCAATATGTTGGAGTGTTAGTAATTGGCAGAAATATTCATCATTTTAAAGGTGTTTACTTTTTATTTGCTAATTTAGTTATTCAGGAAGAACTTTTAATCTTTCCCGATGATGCCGATGTAATTAACAAACCGTACGTCGAGGGATATTATTCGAGTGTATTCCTTAAGTGTTTTGGCGTTTCTCCAAACTGCTTCAGAATTCATTGATATTATTTCCAATTTTTATTATATGGACTGTGTTTGTCTTAACTATGGATAATACCAAACGGATTTAATTATCGTTAATTCAAAATAACCTTCTATAGTTCATTTGTCTAAGAACCTTCTAGACATTGAAGATAATGTGAATTGTGATCTCGTTTGACAAAATAAAACATTAACACGTGATATCTAATTTAAATAGAAAACTTTTCATTGTAGATCAACCCTGCAACCACATCGTTGCATTCAATAATATAAATTGACCGAAAATAAAGCGTAACCAGGCCATTTCCTGTTGCACAGGATCTGATAGCTTCGAGTAATTTGCGATTATGATGAGCTACATACTATACCGAACAAATAAAAGAAGGTAAAGTACAAGTAAGTCATTTCCTCTTAAACCAATCTGCATGTGTTATATGTGCTTATAACAAAGTTAAACGTTGATTAATTTGCTTTAATACAGCCTCGTGAAAAATTAACAACGGAATAAAATTATGAACGTGAGAAATTTCATACCTATTTAATAGAAATGTAGTGTATCATTTTATGGAATGAAATAGTGCAACAGTTTTCTGAATATTTATATTTTTGGTAATTTATACTTGAATTTAATAAATTTAGGTTTTCCTTAAAAACGAATTTTGTGTTTTAACTTTTTTTTTAAATCAAGGAACAAGCAATTTAGCGCATAGGCCAGAACTTCCCCGAAATAAATATAATTAGATACGCTGGAGAGAAATTGTTTCAGGTAATAGACACAGTATAACGCCCCTTTCTGAATTAAACATATCTTATCATATAAAACGCAGCGCATCTTCTGGCAGCCTATATAGCCAATCATTCCTATGTTATAATTTCTTCTTGCACTACTCTCTGTCTCTGAAGATTTCTATCTTTAAACTCTTTTCTGTCCCCTTCTTCGTCTCTATTTGTTCCTTGCTGTTTTGTTGTTTGTTGTCCTTCTACACTTTTCTCAACCGGTCACTATTATTAATAAAAGAACTTTTTCCGGTCATATAATTACAGAACTGTGGACTGGAACGTAGTTGCCTCGAACGGGTTTTTTCATTCTTTAATTCCTTTATTACTGTTTTAAATTCGCCCCTGGAGAAAGATGTTTCAGTTTCTATTTTATTTATCTTCAATTTCAGCTGAACCGGATCCGCCCCGATTAGCCCCTCAATTACCAAGTAGATGCACATAGTGGTTGTTTGGTTGACTCCGCGTTGGAATCCGGAGAGGTGTTAACAAATTTGTTTTGACTTGATTTGATTTGGTAATAGACACATAACTGCCGTCTCCATTCATGGGTTAGCAAGGTACAGATTTGCTGAACTACTAGATCTGTTCGGTCTGTACTTGTATCAAGTATCAAGTAGTAGTAGAGATTCTATGGCTTTTGCTGCATGTGAACCTCCAACTATTTATATCGAGTCAATCATCTTCACTAAGACTTCAGTTTTCCATCGCTATCTATATTCCTTGTTTTGATATATGTCTTGTCCTTTATCTTAATTTTCTCTTCTTCTTTTGCTATAGATTCAGTAACTATAAGGTATCTTTAGCCACCAACGCTGCCTTTGTGGTATTCTTACGATTGTTGTATCCATGTTCTATCATCTTTGTCTTATAGCCTCATTTCTGATATGGTCTAATTTCGATATGCTATATGCTCAACCTCTCCTCAAGAAATTAAGTTCAACTATTTCTTCCGCCTCTCTTCTAAATGTCAATTTAGACATATTGGTCATATATCATATGCCTGCTCTAAAACCATTCTGTTCTCTGAAAGTCCCTTATATGCTGTTCTTCAAAATTCTACAATAAATCCTCTCAATAGAACATGTGATACTAAATTCCTTGGTAGTCTTATGTATTAAGAAAACTGACCAACGTTACATTCGTTTGGTGCACCTTGGTACACCGTTGGTTGATTAACAATTTATTAGGTATATTACTTTTTCTCACAATATCATTTCATCCTACCTCACAACTTATATTGCAGTACTTCCTGGTCCAGAAAACTTTTAATTTATCATTTCTATGTTAAAGTAAGTACTTTATTGATATTAAAATTTGCTTTCTTGTCGAGCCTTAGAATGTACCATACTCTAAATATTATAATGTTACCTAGTTTTCAGAATTATTTGTAACAATTGTTTAAATGCATTTTTCCAATATTTATTTACGATTCACATAGTTAAATCTGTTCAAATAAAGCAGTTTCTAAGGATGACATTCTTTACTATCTTCCAATCAAATCGTTTAAATTATTCAAATGGTTTGATAATTTATATTATGCACTTATAATGATCTTAGTCTTGTCAAAAGACCACACACTGGCAGATAATGGAGGCACTCATAATAAATTATGAAAAGTGGGACACATTAAATGTACCAGAAACGATAAATGGATAACTTAATAATTAATTAATTGTCCAAATGAAGAATGTTTTATGAATATTTTATCGATAAAGTAAATAAGTAATAATCTTCGCTTAGAAACGTATATTTTAATTTACATAAAATTGCACGCACAGTTTAAGATAATACACCTTCTGGATTAGAATGAGACGTTTCGTCGGCAGCTTACTACTTCAGGGGTTACACACTACTATTTGGTGCTGAAAGTATTTTTTAATAACACATGTCCAAAAACAGCTATTTAGACAGCTTCATTTATTACAGTGTGAATTCAATTATATTTTTTGTTAGCTGTTGACCTATTTCCCATTTTTCTCAACAAATCTAACCCATATGTATATGTATATTCTTTCTAGATGTATAGTCCACCTTATTAATTTCTATTAATACGTATTTTCTAGTCCTATTCTGATTTTTAATTTTTTCGCTGACTTTAAAATTCACCAATCAGAGACAAAGAGACAAGTTCTATTTTTTACAAGCACTACATACTTAACTGAGGCATACTAGCCACTTTACTATATCTATGTATACTATACATTATACAATGTATTTATTATACTCTCCGCAAATACAAAACGAAGAGTATATTGCATTCGATCGGCACATTTCTAAAACCGGTAATTTTGCTCGTAGAGAAAAAATATCATACCACTGTGTTGGTGATCGAATTCTAAACAGCTTTTAAAATGTTCGTCTGTCTGTATGTATTGAAATATGAACAGTAAGTTAGTGTTAACTAAAGGAGGAACCCTATTTATTTTGAACAAATCACTAAATAAAAAAGTTATTAATTTTTTAAATAATAGAATTTTTTTATGTTTTGTAATTAAACAAAAAATGTCTAAAACTAATATTATCTTCACAAAAACTGCAAGAGTATCCTACAGAGTGTGCAACAAGTATATGAAAAGTGTAGGAAATTGGCGAAGAGTATAATGGTTAGCTTGTTGTAATTGCGCTTTGTTTGTTGAACTTCGAATTGTTTTGAATCAAAGTTAAGAATTTTCAATTATCTTTAAAGCCTTATTAATTAATTTTTACTAATCTTATTGTTTTAGACGGTTAATTTTCATACATTTACAATTCTTGCATGTATTATTACAGGCATGTATGATCATTATAGGCCATTTCGCAATAACATCGAATTAATTAGGAATCGGCATTATTCACTGTTATTCAACAACTTGGTCAAGCCTGTGTCCTTCTACGCCCCTGTGAATAAGCTTAAACGGGGCGTGGTAGCCAACAGCCACTCGTGGTCTACTGGATGTTAACACACTGCTTGTTGCATAATCCGCAACTTATCCAACTGCACAACAATGCTTCTTGTTCTCAGGACATTTCTGTTAAAATGCATCTTGGACAAAAGAAAACAAACGCAGAAATTATGATTACAAAGTAATTCTCTTGCGTCATCTGTGCTACTGTCTCACGGTAGTGTTTTTCCTGGTTTAGCAGTCTTCTATGTAACTATATAATGGATTTCTACTCGAAAGTTATGTTCTCATTTAATGTACATAATTTATGTAATTAGTGAGGGCGAATTGTATAACTTAAAGCCAAATATGATAAGAGATGTGATGAAAGAAGTCCAATATAAAAATGTTTATTATTTTTTACTACATTGCGAAGGCCGTGTAAATACATCGATCTATCTGTCAACCTGAAGGTCATAGACAAGGCCTCCAAATGTTAAATAGCGAGGAACGTTGACATTTTTTTCTCACATTTTATTAAAGTTGAAAGCAACAATTGTATTTACCATTTGGAAATACTTTAAATTGCTTTTGACATATATATTTTTTTAAATGCTCGGTGCTTAAGTTGTCTGAGAAAAAGTCTTGCGGGAAAGGTTATATAAAGTCACGTAAATCTTATGAATGATCAAAATTGCGAATGTTTTAAATTCATTCAAAGAGCATTCACGAAATCATGTAGCATTTTACAGAATATAAAAAAGGAACAGAAGATGTGAAATGAGCCACTTTATTTAACAGAAACTCGGAAAACTATTTGTACTCATATCATGGGATCATCAACAAAATTGATCTCTCTAGTTCAACCAGTATAAGAACTTTCAAGTTTACCAACAGTGTTTAAAGTTCTGCGAAGTAAGTAAATAACAACGTGGACTCATATAACTAATAAAAAACCCAATATATGAACATCTCAGTAGCATATTTAAGAACATGTATTAATAAAATTTAAGAAATCTTTTAAAACATCAAAGAATATACTTCCTTATCGGTAAAAATTGTAACATGTTTCAGTTATAAAAAGGAATGTATATGTGTACTTGATATTTCATGTACGTAGACGGCGGTTTTAAAAAAAATGATGATGGAAAATATTAAATTAATACAGAAAATGCTAGAGACTTCAACGTTCGATAAGACAAGAAACATCGCGAAGACTGAAAATTACCGTGAGTAGCTTTGTACCTGCGACGAAATCCAATAACTAGTTTAAAAAATATACGATTTTCTTAACCTTTAACGTTATAGTTAAAGTATAAAAATTATTGAAGTATACCGTTTTATGTCCTCCTTGGTGTATTTGTGCACGATATTATTCGTTGGATTTATCTTCGACCATATTCAAGGAGATCAAGTGAAAGGTAGTCGATTCTTATTTTATTAAATACCTGCTGCAAAAAACATCACTCACTGAAATTTATACACGAGCACCCAATTTATGCAAGGCTGTTGCACACATCAAGTACATATTGCTAGTTCAATAATTTCCTATATTGATGCGGTTCTAGATTAAGAAAAAATAGTTTCTACCTATTGTTTTTTGTATATGTATACATAGTTATTTGAAAATACTATGAGAAACTTTGACAGATGAAGTATTCTGTAATATGATACTTTTAATGGGTGGTAATTTCTACACAGTTCAGCGTAGCTGTTTCATGTGTCACCATAAAAAATAATCCAGCGGATTTAAATCCGGGGATCGTGGTGGCCAAGTTATTGGATCTCTATGACCGATCCTTTTTTTTGAAAAATGTTCATTTAACTAATTATGTATTTGTCGTCCTTGATATGGAGGTACATCATCGTGTTTACACCACATATTCCATTTGAATTTAAGTGGTAGATAAAAAAGTTTCCAAAAAATGTAATAATAATTATAATTCTGTACTTTGGAATGAAAAGGGCGGTTGTCACAAAATCGGATTTTTTAGAATTGGACATTTTTGTATTACATCCATTTTAAAATGTAACATTGTTAATGATGGCTGTAAGATATACATTTTTATTATTTGTAATAAATGTATGCTATATCGTTAACTCCAGTTCCTAAAATTGGCTTGAAAGCAAAATTTCTTTAAAAAGGGTGACACCCTCCCTTTATTTTTATCTATTTATGTTTGCTTATGCATAAAGATCGGGCTTTTTATTATCCTAAAGAAGAATACATGTATTTTAATACACGAAAAGCAAATAAAATAAAACGTTTCGAATACAATATTAATATCAAAAGCAACTAGACAAAATAAAATTACATGTATTTTATAATAACAACTTAAGTATATGTTATAAAATTAAAATTTATTTACTTATCATCTTCAGAATTAATAGTATAATAGTAAATTATATAATAATTCATGCTGGGTCATATATTTTTCTTTATTGGTGATAAGAATCAGATTATTATTCTTAGGTTGAAGGATTGTGTCAGAAAAATTCAAAGCCTTTCTTTTGTTTTGCTTGAAGTCGACTTTTTCAGAGTCTGGATAACCGTCCTTGTCGTTTGGCAGGAAGAGATTTAAAAGCCCTATGGCCAATAGAAACACCTTTTCACCCACCTTATATTATATTTGAAAAAGCCTCATGTCTACATAAGGCTTTTTAAAATTAACTGGTATTGGACAACCGTATCTTTAAAGTGGAAATGTATTAAAATATTACATATATGGACTTCTGTCCTTTAGATATAGAAATATAAGGCTTTTGTTTACTAGAGACAGTTCTTACATAAAATTCACACAAAGTAGACACCTGCCCTTTTCATTCCAAAGTGCAGTATTATTATTATAATCTTTATTCATCACTAGTTGATGTACTTTAATTTTGAATAATTTAAACAAGACGTGTACACATATTCTGTTTTGAAAGGATGAAGTTCATTTGTGTCAATAGATTGTCACACCTTGCTTTTCAACTTAATACTTTTACTCATATAATATTAAAATATAATATTCATTAGCCAATAGGAGAGGAAAACAAAACACTCAACATCAATATCGATATTAGTTAACAATATTTAATTAACCGAGCGACGGCAAAATTTTATTTCGTATTTATATTACTGTTTTTTAAGATGGTTCAATTTTTTATACCCTTCTCACACTTTTACTAGCTCACTATGTCATCCCTACAAAGTAAAAGAAAGGCCCATAGATTTGAACGTTTAAGCTTTGACATCGCTTGGGAGCGGGAATTAATAGAGTGGCCAGTTAGATCTCCTGATTTAACTCATCTAGATTGTTTCTTGTGGAGTTACCACAAAACTAGGGTCTACCTGAATAGACTCAATGACCAATGCTGGTTTTAAATATAAATTGCTGCTAAGCCGAGGACAATTTTGCGCCCCTCCCCTCTCGGGGACTTGCCATGGCCTATGAGGCCTAATCAGGAAACCAGCCCTGTCAATGACATTGAGGACTTAAAGAACAGAATTAGGCATCAAATTGGGTTATTCCGACCAGAAACCTTTTAACCCTTAATAAGGTTTTAGTCTTGGATGTTGTCAATAAGAAAATATGACTATTTAATTTAAATTTATTGCCATAAATATTAAAAAAAAAAAAATTCGAAATGATTGTTATGTAACATACTATAATATTTGTGGCTTCATATGTAAAGAAAGTGTGCTCCTTAAAATGATACTATCAGAAATTGAGAATGCTACTAAAAGAATGTCGATTACTTTTCAAAAAAAAAATCAATACGAATAGATAGAGAAATGAATTAAAAATCGACCTGTTCGAACGACTTTTTGACACCCGCTTTGTAACAATTCTATCTAATTTATTCCAACCTTTACACATACTGTATATATCAATAGTTGGATTAAAAAGTTATAGTAATTACCGGAATTGAGTATAATTTCTTTTATTTTTAATTCCTTTTCTTTTCTTCAAATTCTGAGACTACCTCACAGTATCGATCTCTGATATATAGAAGGTCTTACCTATAATTATTACTATGGTCCATGCTTTCCTAGACATAAGAAAGTATCTTTAAGTGGTTACCTAATTTTATAGATAATTGGTTGTAATAGAAAAAAGTATATAAGTAAGATTAAAATCTACTGATAGACATCTAAGCGCTCAGAACAACTGTAAATTAAATTGTAGATATATTCAGCTACATAATAAAAAAAATGATTAAATCTATATAACGTCGTACAATATAGTTTAAGTTGTTCCTGATTGTCTTTGGCATACATAATTTATAACTTATGGTTCTGTTGAAATATTAAATACGTAATTGCTGTACAATGTCGTATATTCTCGTATATTAAAGAACATTTTCATGAATAAAGAATATCTCGACACATACAGGTGTTAAACCACTTAGATACATAAAATATCCTTAGATTGAAAATTCAAGTATTCTATGTTACCATGTTACCATGTTATGTTCCTGAATTTTACAGTTTTATAATTTATTTTAATTTAAGTAAATAAGGAAAATTCTTAAACACGAAATGGAGCTATAGGACTGTGAGAAAGTGAAACATTTCTGTTGTTATATCTGTCAAATAATCTAATTATTCCAATGTCACTGTTGATGAAAACACTTATTTTCAGATTGCCTTGTAATAGAAATTTTATTTTGAATGAATTCTGTGCAATTTAGAAGACTGGTGAGATAAGAACGTGTGCATTTTTTTGGTGGCTTGATATCCTTCTATAACAGAAGATGTTTTATTTATTGACATGCAATGAGCGAAATTTTATATTTTTTTTAGTTTTACTTTTTAATGCTTCCTAATTTTGTAATGTAACAAATGTTTTATTTAGGATATCACATAATAAAGTATATTCTAGGTAGATCTATGGGTACTACTATATTTTTGATTGATAGTAATTTCTAATAAGGGGGACGTTTTGTATTAATTTTTTCAGACACTGCTACATCATATAATTTCACATTGATGTCATCACCGACGCCAGCAGACGAGCTGCCCCAACCTGGAAATTTTGCGAAACCTCTACTCTATCGAAGATTCGAGATTTGTTACTTGCCTAACATTTAATAGACACGGGACGGACTGCTCTACATCCCAACCGATGGATGTGGATAGTATATCCACGGCACAAGCCAAGTAAGATTAAAATAACATATAAAGAGTAGGTAGGTTATTTAGTATTAGATATTCGGTGTATGAGAATGTGCTAAATATCCAAAATGACATTGTTCTCTACCTGCATTATGTCTACATATATCTGTGGAGGTGGTATTTAATTCTTAGTGTTAGATTAGATAATTAAAACAGGTTTTTAACCATTATTTTCCCTCGTAATAAAGAAAAGCCAATTCCGCCAAATGATCAAAACATCCAGCAATTGAATTAACACGTCATCTGCGGCAAATTAAAATAGGAGCACGCAACATCGTGCAGCAGAAAGCGTCACAATAATTATGCTGCTGTGATGGTAAGCTGTGCCCGCTAACATGTACCTCACGCCAATGGCGCGTCTGTAGGGCTTCATGTATAATCGATTGTAAACAGATATCACATGAATACCATACACCCAATATGCTTGAAAAGTAGGATTAAATTAGAAAGACTCTTCTTTCTAAATTATTTTTGAATAGGTTAAATAGGTAGGTACGTAATCAGATGGCCTTTTGCCCAGTGTAACACCCTGTATGTTATTGCTTTTTTAACGTATAGTAATCGACATTTCTTGACATCTATTTATTTTTTTGGGCGTAATTTCGATTTCATAGGTGAATTTTACTGCAGGATGTGTAATTTAAAGAAGCTGCAACATTGAAGTTAAATACTGCAAATATATTATCCAGAGAAGTACTGTGATTCTTCCTCGTCTCTGATCAACTTGCTCAAAAATAGTCTAGCAATAATAGACGACAATGCGTTTCCTAATGCAGTCCCTTAGTATTGCTCTACTATAGTGGTATTGAACTGAAAGCAACTGTGCTTCATGCAAGGTTTATTAAGCTCAGTATGTTATTTAACAACTCGATTATTATTTAATTCAAGTAAATAAATCCTCAAGATAATTAAGATATATGTAAGAGATAGATCAAGTATCTTTCATAGAGACAAGACGTGTGCCGAGTCGCTCCACTTGAAATCACATAATGACCAGTCAAACTTTGTGCGAATAAAATAAAATTTATACTGTATTATTATAAAAATTCTGCTTCACGCAATATACGTTTGAACTCAAGCAAAATCAATAATTAACAAGCTAACCATTATACTTTTCGCTGATTTACTGAAATTTTTGTATAATTGTTGCACATTCTATAGGATACTCTTCGCAGTTTTTTGTCAATAATATCAGTTTTGGACATTTTTAGTTTAATTAGTTTAGTTACAAAACATTAAAAAAATATATTATTTTTTGTTTGAAAAATTAATGACTTTTTTATTTATTGATCGATTTCGTTAACAAGCAATAGCGTTTTTCCTCTAGGTAACACTAATGTACTAACCAAATTTCAATACAATCGGACCATTCGTTATTAAGTTATCGTGCTTACAAAAAAACGGGACGGACAGACAGGCATACGGACAGACAGATGGGCAGACAGGCGGACGGACAGGCGGACGGACAGACTGACGGACATTTTGAAAGTTGTTCAAAATTCGATTACAAACACAGTGATATGAATTTTTGTTTTCTCTCCGAGCAATATTACTGGTTTTATAAATGTGCCGATCGAATGCAATATACTCTTCGTTTTGTATTTGTGAAGAGTATAATAATAAAGTGTGGTGAACAGCATCTTAATAACTCGGCCGCATCTTGAAATGTAATAGTGCATCGAGAAGCAAGGGTCCAGTGAAATTTTTACCTATGGTGAAGTGGATGGTACTCACTTAACAACATCTGGAAGGATGAAACCAAGTGCAAGTAGTGTGGGAATACTAGAGAAGAAAGAGGGAAGTTACCAACAAAAACACAAAGCGACCAAAAGATAAGTCTAATCTAGTCTATTAATTGTATTTGTTTATTAATTTTTAGTTTATTAAACAACAGAGAAAGAAATTAAAAGTAAAATTGAAACGGTATTAAATGTAGGTAGTGAAATAGAAAAATACCCGGAATTGAGAAGCGGAATTGGAAAACGGAAATTGAAACTGATTGCTTCAAAAAAACAATATACAGGGTATACAAAATATTCCCTTGGGTCTGCTTATAACCCGTTATTAAACGCTATTATTTTTTTACCGCGAAATAGGGCCCTTCCCAGCACTTCCACCGTAAATGGATATTTACCTGTGGAACGGTTAATAAATAAAAATAAAAAATAAAAATACAAGCTGTTAGATTCAGAAACAGAAGAAACGGAAAACTTAGAAGAAGAATGAATAAGGAGATGATGATGATAGATGGAAACTTAAAAGAAGCATGGCAAACGCCTACACTTCCCATTCTATATTCCTACTCCATGCGTCATGTGACTCTCGTTGCCGATGGTATACAAAACATCCGGGGTTTGGTTCCGGCGTGCGGTTTGGCCGTCCGTTGGGCGTGTTCGGCGAACAACCAGGCTGCGTGTTGGAAGGAACCTCCAGACTGGATGCCCGGAATCGGCAGCAATGCTCACTTTACGCTGGTAAATCAATCAATCAATCAATCAATCAATCAATCAATCAACCAATCAAGATAATTAAGATATATGAAATTGGAGCACTTAGAGATAATGAACCAACATTGAAGGAGATGAGGATTTCACTTTTTGCAATTGTATTTATAATTTCTTCGTCAAACATACAATCAAAATATGAACTGACGATGTGTAATTTTCATATTCCGCTGTTGGATTCTTATATTGGATTAAAGGTTATTTATGTTAGTCTTTTAGTCAAGATCCAACTCCGGTATAATTTTTGCAATGTATGAAAGTATGAATATAAAAATATGTACTGAGCTATGCAGTTAAAGGAAACACAATATTAAAAGTTAATTGGGATTCTAATGGCATTACATCTATTTTAAATATTGTATTGAACGATACTTATCAGCATGTTTTTGACATTTTCCTATCTGTGATCATCTTTAGTACAATAAGAAATAGTTTTAACCTTTAAAGTTATCGACAAGAATGAAAAAGCATAGGTCACACAAATGTTCAAAAATCAAATATTATTTAGGTTACAATATACCAGTCGTTTCAATTATTCGCCCACTTTCGGTAACATTTGACCTTAGGACTGATAAACTAAACTCTGACTGTGGGGTTAAGAACTAAATTCACCATCAAATTAAAGTTATCTACGGATCGGAGGTGATGGATGCCCTTGAAATGAAAAAAATATTCATACACATTAATATGTTGCTTCATTGGACTTAAGCAAAGATAATGTGTTTAAAAATGAATTCATTTTTAAACATGCATAGAGTATATAGGCTCCAATACTAGTTAGCTAATAGATAGATGTGGTTGCTTTTATCAGTCAATGTCAAATATAATTATTCACACTTATTCATAGAAATTGTCTTGGTTTTGCATGACACATCTTTATGAGTGGTTTTATGTCTTTCTGATGGGCTCCAGAGTAAAGGCGAAAAACCTTTCAAAGGCTAAGAATTTCCAAGAAACAGAATGATAGATGAATGAAGAACATGTAACACATTTGCTACTCGATACCCAAAAGAAAAGAAACCTTCACCATACATTGTGAAACGCATATTGGATAACTTTAGAATATTTGGCTGTGTTCAGGCAGAAATTCTAAGGAGGAAGTCTTAGATATATTAGCTGAAGAAGAAATGCTTCTAACTTACTATTTAAATTTTCCTGAAAAAAATTGTAATATCACCACTCTCTCGTTTCTCGTGGCACAGTAAACAATAAACTGCTCATGTTCTTGAATATTTCGCTCCCTAAATACATGAGGATTCAAGATACTCCAGTAATGGGAACTTTATCAATTAAAATGTCCATTTTTGGTAAATTTAGCATCATCTGTCCATATAATATTTAACATAAGAGAATGACTGATATTATTGATTGTTTCTAATCATGGCAAAGTTGATGGCAATTTGTATTATAAATCTTTGAACATTTCAGAAAATCACGAATATTTCAAGAAATTGTGACTTTAACTCCTACTATGTCTATACTAGAAAAAGGGAATTTAATTTTACATAATTTGATGTAAGAAAAAACGAGTGTTCCATTTGAAATAAAAAAGTTATTGAGGTTTGAATTTGACGAAATGTAACGTGAAAAATAGGGTATATTATTATGGGATTTATTTTTATTGTAGAGACTGCTCATCTTATGCTCTTTATACGTGTCAAAGAGTAATTGAGGATCTCCTGCAAGAAGTAAGTCATAACGGTTATTGCAAACCGTTGCACCTGACAGTTTTTTTATATTCCCAAAACAGCTGATTTTAGGCATAGGATGCGCTACATGTTTCGACTCAGAATTTCATGGTTATTTCGAAAAGATGAAGATATATAGGATGTTCCATTTAAAATAATCAAGTTAGTATCGACTTCCGGTATAACCGGAAATACCACATGCTTGTAATTATTTATTTGGATTGGCCACACTGACTTTAGTAACTCCCAACCTTTTCAAATTTTTTTGTTGCATGCTTTTTCCAATATAATAATAATAATAATAAACGCCTTTATTTTACACCCTCTATAGTATGCCATATTCTGATATATGAATCTCAATTAATTAAAAGTTTATTTTATAAAATTCCAGAACACTCATAGTTTTATTTATTGTGTATTGTAGACATACGTCGCATCAGGTACCACGGATAGTTTTTCATCTTGTTCCACCGCATCAAACTGAATGAAACTTGGACACGTTGAAGTTAAATTAGCAACGTATATTTCATTAGGATCTGGTGGGTGTGCCAGAAGGGATACTTACCCCGTAGGGGGTGCTAATTATTTGTACGTGTTGCTGTTGGGGTTGGAACAGTCGCAGAGGGCTCCTAAATTGTCCATAAAGTCACTTAATAACATGGAATATATGTACCATTTCGAGCGAACTATCGCTTAATAGTGGAGAAAGAAAAATAAGACACTTTAGCCGTAAAACAGCCATTTCAACCTCTTCAGCAGGCACACTGGAACGAAACGTTGCGAAATTCCGATTTTTGAAAATTTGAAATTTTTTGAAAAATAACCAAACTATGACATGGAGATCATTTTTTATTATTCACATCAAGGTTATCTCGTGACCTGATCTCTGGTCTAGGACCCGGGCTATTATATAATTGATTTCGGATGTAGTTGCATTTTCACAAGTAGGCACTATAATTAAATAGACAATATACCAGTGTTCCAGTTTCCAACGACAAAAAATTACTACAACAACCAACTCGTCCTATATTCTCTAATGAAAATGTCTAGTCAGCGCAATTTTTTCTCACCTCATCATAGTACATCTAGTACACTAAATATTCTCTTCGTCTTCGGAACTACTGACCCACATCGAATTCCGTCTTGTTTATACACACGCTGGATCTGTGAGTCATTGAGCCAGCGTACATAAGAAGTATTGAATAGTGGACCTACAAACTTAATGATAAAACGTTGCAAGTACAGTTATCCTAGAATCATAGGCAGCCTTGGACGACATAGCATTCTAGATGGGCGCGGACAATCACGTTCTTTGGCGTCTGACTCCGGTAGCAGAAGTAGCGGTTCGCGATAATTTTATGGTTTGTTTGCCGGATTCGGAAATAAGAATTAGCTCGTCCATGTAATTTGTGACATCGTTGCGCGAGCCGTCGTGAATATTTGATAAATCGCCGCTATACCGATTGTAAATGTGCATTGCATTGTGACTTTGTCATTTATTATATTGCTTATTACCGATATATCTTATTTGCATGGAAAATAGAGATGGCTCGTGGATAATAAACAGTATTAGAATGTTATGAAACACAATCTTTCCTATATAGTTAATATACCAGGCATTTTCTTTTTATTTCCCTCGAACACTAAAGGGAAGTATTGTATTCGAGAAAAAATCACCCTCCGAGATTTATTCGGATTTTCACGTTTCAGATTATGTAGATTACGAGAATATAGTTTTATCAATAGCATCAATTTGTCTGTCGGTCTGTTGAATGTCTGTCTGTTGGTGCATTAGCTAAAAACTGCGTGACCGAGAACAGTTTAATTTGGTGGGTAGTTACCGCTACTGCCAGTGAAGAAATGGTTAGACTTTCACTGGAGAATATACAGGATGAACCATCTAAAGGGAATAGAAAATGAAAAAAATTCATGACATTCTAAACCTATTTTTTAACCACTGCTATACTTCCACTTCACTACGTGGATGTGCAATTAAAAATGTGACAGTGGCAATAATGTTTGGTATATAGATAACACAATTAACAATATTCCAAGTAATAATAGTGTCTTACGTACGTACAATATAGTTTTTGATTCACAAAAGAATAGACATTTAAATAAATTTAGAAATTTATATAGTGAAGGACAACATATTGAATTACAAAACTTTCAAAATAATCCTTTAATTGACAAAACTGTCATCAACCTGTCAAACCGCGAACTAAATATATCCGAGAAACTAGTATTAACTAAAGGCTTGAATTATGCGTCAACACCAAAGGCTATTCCTAAATTTGATATAATAACTGCACTTGAACAGGCTGCACAGAAGCTTCCATTAGATGATGCTAATGAATACCGAATTCGTTCTAAAATTGAATTAGAGAAACAATATAAGACTAAAGATAATTTAACATCCGATGAAAAACGTTCCATTTCATCTCTAAAAAATGATCATAGCATTAAAATTTTACCAGCTGATAAAGGCAATGCCACGGTAATCTTAGACACAGCTATATATGATACAAAAATTACGAACTTGATAAATGATGGAAATTATTCCAAATTAAATAAAGATCCTACAAATTCTTTAGAAAACAAAATATATAGAGTCTTATTTAAACACAAAAACGAATTTACAGATATTGAACGAAAGATGTTAACTCCACATTACGGCAAGCCTCCTCATTTCTATGGTTTGCCAAAAATTCATAAACCTGACATCCCCTTAAGACCAATTGTGAGTTCAATTAATTCTCCATGTAGTAAACTCTCAAAATATTTATTAAAAATCCTAAATCCTTTATCAGGTTCCTCTGAGTCTTATATTAAAAATAGCAAACATTTTTTGGAAAAGCTGTCAGAAAATTATTTTAACAATAATCATCTAATGGTCAGTTTTGGTGTAGTAAGCCTATTTACAAATGTTCCTGTAGATAAAACATTAATAATAATTAAAAACAAATTGGAACAAGATGGGAATTTGGCGAATAGAACTAAGTTAAGCATTGAAACTATAATGGAATTACTTACACTTTGCATTAAAACAACATACTTTCAATTAAATAATGACTTCTATCAACAAGACTTTGGGATGGCCATGGGTTCTTCATTATCTCCAATATTAAGTAACATTTTCATGGAAAATTTCGAGGAAAGTAATATTAATAAACTAGCTTATAAACCCATTGTATGGTGGAGATATGTAGATGACATTTTTGCTATATGGCCTTATAGTAAAGAATGTTTAAGTAATTTTTTGAATCAGATTAACGAAAAAGAACCTTCAATTAAATTTACAATAGAAATTGAGAATAATAATGAATTACCTTTCTTAGATATTTTAATTAAAAAATTAGATAACACATACCAAACCAGTGTGTATAGAAAACAAACACACACAAACAGATACTTAAATTTCAATTCAAATCAACATATTAGTGTTAAGAAAGGTGTTGTTAAGTGTTTGTATGACAGGGCCAAAATTATTTCTTCAAATGATGTAATATTAAGGAACGAAAAACAATTTATAAAAACTGTCTTATTAAATAATCAATATCCTGAGAGTTTTGTTGATAGTCAGTTATTGAACATTGGTAGTAGAGAGAATATACTATCACAACCTGAGGTATTTAGGTCAATGGGAGTAATTCCATATATACATGGTTTATCGGATAAATTACGAAAAATTGGGGATAGGTTTTCCGTACGAACGGTTTTTCAAACGGGCTCCACGGCAAGATCGGTTTTATCAAGAACCAAACCTCCAAATATTGTTCAAAATTCAAAAAATTGTATTTATAGTGTTCCGTGTGAGTGCGGAAAACATTACGTAGGTGAATCATCTAGACCTTTCAACATAAGGCTTGGTGAACATAGAAATTACGCTAGAAGGGGAGAATTTGAAAAATCCAAAATTTGTGAACACGCGTGGGATAATAATCATAGAATTAAATGGGACTCGGCGAAGATTTTGGAAAAAGAGAGCAACGGAACAAAAAGAAAACTTAAAGAATCCGCGATTATTTTATTAAACGAGGATAGATGCGTTTCTAATTATTCAATTGATTTTTGTACTAGTTGGTTGCCCATCCTTAGAGACGAAGTAAGTAAAAATAAGATAAATATAATTTAATGTCTCACGTGACCATGGAAATACATAAAAAAAGAACTGTCATGGTTGACGGCCAAAAAAGTTTTGAAAACGGAAGTAGACTCTCTTCCGAAACGTTAACTACCTATAGCTTTGATTTTCAGTTTTTAGTTTATAACATTGTTCTAGTTTATATATTTTTAGCTGTGAGACTTTTTGAAACAGTCTCAAGAACCAACCTCTGTCTGATCCGTTTGGCGCAGAGGTTTTTTCATTAAAAATTTTAAATATTTTTCAGTGGCAAAATATCCAATAAGAAGTGAGAAAATCTGAATATGCCACAAATAAACAATTACAGAGAATATTCCAAGTAACACTCAAAAGTTTGTTGCATGCAAACCAACACCTATTCTTATAGGTCAATTTAGAAAAGTATCGAGGTAGCTGTTGAAAATAATACAATGGTTCCTATCAGCGTTTCCTAGTGGGGATTATTTAAAAGTCTACTTTTTGTACAAACTCCAACTGATAGGCATTTGCGAAATATCTTCAAGTAAGGAAATATAAGAATTTCGGTTCGCATAAATCTGACCCTTTATTAATTATTAATTTATCAAAAACTATGGCTGTTAGAAACATCATAATATACATATATATTTAACACCACTAGTTTTTTCGAAATGTTTGCTTTTCAAGTTTCGGAAATAAAGGGGAGGAGAATCAGTTCTTGATATGCGCGAATTTTCAAAAAATACCTAACATAAACCCCGAAAAAATTGTTCTGAGATCCTTAGGAAAACTTTTTCAAATGATATCCCACGTGATCGAATACAAATATTTTTTTTTTGAGGTGTCAAACTTTGACTCTCTCAAATTAGGCTTTCACTAGTGGAATATATGCGGGTTAGTAAGCTTTATAACAATGATATTCAGCGTGATGCTTTTATTTAGTACAATAAATTTCATAGAGAGAATGATTTGGAAGATTTTAAGCGCATTAGAGCAATGGTCAAAACTCAAATTTCAGAAGCATATAAATTGTATATATCTAAACTAGAAGTTAACGTAACGGCCGATTTCAAACAATTTTGGTCCTATATACATAATAAGAAAGGCCAAACCGGGGAAAATGCATTGTGACGGCCTAATTTACGACACACCTCAAAATATTGTTGATGGATTTAGTAGTTATTTTAATAGTCTGTACTCCAAGTAATATATCTAATTATCCGTGCATTAACCTTATACTTTTGTCAGAATCTGATATATCGGAAGCTATTAAAAAGTTAAAAAATAAAATAACGTCGGGTAATGACCAGATTCCTAGCTTCCTAATAAAGGACTGCTCTAACGTGATTATTACTCCACTGTTAATCGTATTCAATCTATCGCTAAAGACATCAATATTTCCTGAATGCTGGAAACTGGCAAGAGTGTGTACGATACATAAAAATGGTGACATAAGTGCTTAACTACAGATTTATTTTATCCAATTTTGCCATGGTTTTCGAGGTGCCGATGTATAATGTAATATATCCTGGTGTAAAAAAAAATAATTTCTATATCTCAACATGGCTTTATGGAAAAACGAACTACAATATCTAACTTAGCGTGTCTAACCCAATTTATTTCCAATATACTAGAAAAACGAGGGCAGGTAGACGTAGTGTACAGTGACTTCTCGAAGGCTTTTGACCGCATCGACCATAGACTTTTAATAAATAAACTTGGCAACTTTGGCTTTAGTGATACACTTGTTAAATTGTTCAGTACAATGGTTTTAAATTAAATCCGTATGTCGCAACCTCCGGCGTACCTCAAGGTTCACATTTGGGTCCGCTCTTATTTTCGGTATTTATTAATGACTTATGTGATGGACTGAATTGCAATAAACTTCTCTTTGAGGTTGATCTGAAATTAATACCGTAGAGGATTGTGTAAGATTACAAGAATATTAAATATCATTGCGAATTGGTGCCTGGTGAATAAATTATCAATGAACGTATCTAAATATAAAGTTACGACTTATTCACGAAAGGTAAATCCGGTTGAATATTCATATAGTTTCAACGACATCTCTTTAACACGTTGTGAGAGTATTAAAGATTTGGGTATACCTACTGTTCGACTCCAGGTTGGAGTTCACAGGACACATTAACTCGATTAATAAGTCTGCTTTAAAAACACTCGGTTTTATTATAAGAAATTCAAAATTTTTTACTAATACGGAAGCATTAAAAACATTGTATTTGTGTTGTTCGTTCGAAATTGGAGTATGGTTCAGCAATATGGAATCCTATTTATGAGAAATTTTCACAATTATTAGAATCTGTTCAACGAACATTTTTAAATATTTATCTTTTAAAATAGATCACCAATACCCCTAACAGGGATATCCAAATTACTTATTGTTAACGCGGTTTAACTTGGATTCATTAGAAAACAGAAGAATTATCTCAAATTTAATGTTTATTTACAAGCTGATCAATAATACGATAGACTCCTGTCTCAAACTAATTTCAGGATTCCACCTGTAGGCTCGCGACAAAACTGTACTTTTGCACTACCATCTAAAAGAACAAATATCCTTGCTAAATCACCCATTTATTCCATGATGGGAATATATAACTCTATTGGTGACCATTGTGACATGTTTAGTCTTTGTTTAAATAACATGCATTTAAGTACATAACCGTAATATTAAGCTACCCTAAACGAAATAGGTATTTTACACTTATATGTTTTCTCTACTTTTATATTTTATACTTTTATATTTGAAACTGTTTTTTATACATTTTAATATTTTTATTTTCTATATTTTATGTTCCATATTGTATACTTTGAATTTATGTAATTTAGTTCTATTTTATAAAATATCCTGTAACTGGAGGATTCTGTTGGATAATAAATTCTTTATTATTGTTATTATTATTATTGTTATTATTTAGCAATAATAGTATTGTACGTCGTGGAAGTAATAAAAAAATAAGAATCGACTTGTTAGATAGCTGGATATTTAGCGTTATTTACGATAAACTGTTACAATAAGTCTAGACAGTTTAGTGTACATTAACAATAAGATAATTAGTTGTTATTTAAATGCGTTAGTTTTGCCAGGTTGGTATATTTACATTGCCTATTTCAGATAAAATCTTGTTTGCTGTTTTCATGCTAACCTTGTCTAGGTAAGATAATCATAGAAGTTTTACTGCAGATTTTTCGGTAAAACTTCTATAAATTCATTTGCTCTCTAGGAATTAAATATAATTATTATATATATTATTAAACCGTCACACTAAATTATTATAAATGGCAGCCTTTATCAAAACATACAGAAAAAAACTTGAACTGAGTGTTATCTTCTTCTTCTCTTCTTCTTTTAGCGGGGCGCCTGGAGGTCGCCGCACTCAGGCCTTGTGGCCCATTGTGCTACCGCTAACAAATTAGGGAGCTCCCCCGTACAGACCGGATTCCAGCCCAAAGGCTGAAATCCTTCCCACGGGAGAACTCCTTATTTCCTCCAGCATTGGAAATCCAGTGCCGAAGTGTTTATGCCTCAGGTTCATCAGTCCTGGGCAAGAAGTGAGAACGTGGATGGAAGTCTCCTCCTCGTCCTCACAGAACCTGCAATCGGGGTGGTCAACCACCCCCATTGTGTGTATGTGTTTTTTGAAAGAGCCATGTCCGGTCAGGAGGCCTGTTACGGCTCTAATTTGCTTTCTGCTTAGACGCAGAAATTGCTTTGTTCTCTCCGGCAAGGGTCCTGCGATTAGGAGCTTCGCTTGCTGGAGTCCAGGATAGGAATCCCAGAGGTCAGTGAACTGGGAGCGAGTCCAGTTATCTATTAACCTCTTAGCTTGGGATCTAGGGTAACTGAGAGCCGGCTCCGGACCGAGCAGAGGTTTACGAGAGCCCCTTCTGGCCAGAGCGTCGGCCCGCTCGTTACCCTCAATGTTGCTGTGTCCAGGCACCCAGAGAAGCCTGACCCAGTTTGATGAGCCAAATTCGCAGAGGGCCTGTTTACAGTTTTGGACCAGTTTTGACTTGGTCCGATTCGATGCAAGGGCCTTGAGGGCCGCTTGGCTATCGCTACATATATATATATATATATATATATATATATATATATATATATATATATATATATATGTGTTTATTAGAGTACTCCTTTCGGATATTCTCCTGTGCGCAGACCAAAATGGCAAAGATCTCGGTGTTATCAGTTTTATAAATTTTTAACTGCAACCTCTATAAAAACTCTTTATACCACAGTAATAGTTACTAAAGGTTTTATGCCTGATAGAAATGTTTCCATTTCCATTTTATAAAACTTAAGGTAATTATATATTTTAGTAATTTTACATACCCTCTATGGAACTATGCATCTCTTTAGTAATCTTATAAACTGCTTATGTAAATTCACATTCTTAATACACTACTTATATAAAAACAGTTACGTCAAGTGATAAAAATTATTCATTCAACAACTAACAATTACCAGATATTGGATTTACCTACCCGATTCCAGGGATGGCTCTTACAGACATTATATATTGTAAACACGTACCGAAACATTCCCAAAGTATAAAAACAAAGTCATGCAACATACTAAATTAATTTTATTAGGGTTACAATGTTAATGCCTAACTTAGTTTTATCGAGAATCGTACTATATTAAATAAAAACGAAATACGTAGGTAACAGATTATTTTAAATTGTAGTAGGTATACCGTATAGTACTGGCTGTTTACCTGAAGCCCAATCCCAGGCGGGGAGGGGAGTAATTTAATAAAATTACAGTGACACGCAACGTAATTTTAACTTAGAGTTAGTGGAATTTATGATAGGATGTAACATACCGTGGTCGAAACTAGATAATCCACATTTCAGACAATTTTTTGAAAAAAGTATTAGTGGCAAATATAGCAATGTTAAGGTGCCTTCGGAGTCTACACTAAGAAGGAAATGTTTATTTACGGAGTGCGAAAATATTAGGCAAAAAATTTCTTCTGGGCATAATGGGAAGTACATCTGACTTAGCGTGAACGAAACAATCAATGCTTGTGGTTTCAAGGTAACGAATGTTATAGAAGGTGCATTGGACGAGAATTGCGCAATGAGCGGACACTTGGTCGCGTCTAAAGTTTTAGAAGCTACAAATTCTCGCACTATAGCGGATGCAGTAAATTCAAGTTTACAAGACTTTTAGGGTGACAAATATGCAGAAGATAAGGACAAGTTCTTATTATTTCTTACCGATGGAGTGAATTATATGAAAGCTGCTGGAATAATTTTGAAGGAAACATATCGGAATATACTGCATGTAACATGTTTGGCACATGGGCTTCATAGGATTGCTACTATAGGAGGTGCTGCCCTAGATAAATTAATAGCTAGTGCAAAGATAGTTTTTCTTAAGGCACCAAGTCATGTACGATGGTTTCACGGAATTCTACCAAATACTCATTACCTCCAGAACCCATTACAACACGATGGGGAACTTGGCTAAAGGCAACATCGTACTATTACTGTCATTTTGAAAATGTGAAATCCGTAATACAGCAGTTAAATCCAAATGACACCGTTGCTATTAACCAAACCATGGTTATGTTTAAATGTTAGAAATCATTTTTTAACATATTCTGAAAAAAATCATGTTACTACTTTAAAATTTTCCAATTGTTCCTGCAATTATGAACCATCATATCTCAGAATTAACTGTGGATGTCCGCCCTGTTTTTATTAATTTAACATATTTATGCACTTAACAAGAACAAAATTGGGATACTCATATAAACTACGAGGCTTGATACGCTTATTAAATGTATCTAGGTTAATCGTCCTTCATCGATAAAAACTTGATATTATAATGACTTGGTCGCGCATTTTGACTGACATGCGGTTACAAGTTACATTTTTTTTCGCCAATACTCAAGGTCACACCAACGTATCACTTTTTAAATATAATGAACAATCGATACAATGTTTGCGGTTGTTATAATTCGAATGAATGGCAGTGGAAAAAGTAATCTTAGTGACAATTCGCCAAGGTACGTTTTGTATTTTGAGTTATGGCATGGCTCGGAAATAATTTGGCGTTTCACGATTAGATGCGAGTGACAATAATGACAGGCTCTGATTTATTGCAGTCCCGACTAAATAAGAGTACTGCAAAACACGAGCAGCTACTGGAAGCGACTGGAACCTCCTCACCAGATGCTTACGAATTTGCTTTAATTTGGTTAATAACCAGGCTTATTCCCGCTGGGCTGTACAATGCAGTCCTCCTTTCCACGGGTTCTAGAACCTATACTTAATTGCCCGCCATTAGAGTAAGTACTCGAAATTTGCGTATTCAGACAGAATTAAATTTTTAACCTAGTTCTAGCCTTAATGGTTCCTGAAAGACTACCCTACCCTTCAATAATAGGGCTCATTGTGTAATGCTGTGTTACCTTATGCCGTTAAAAAAATTTCATTATTTGGGTATATAATATTCTTACTTCTATAGTAACAAGTACAGAAAACCGTTAATGCCAAAAGTACAGGCAAATTAGCCATTTAGGGTAACAAAAATTAATAAAAGGATCATCTCTGGGATTTAAGTAGGTAATAGCCTGGAGAATGAGATGATGCATTCTTTCACTTCCAAGTTCCGAGAAGAATAAAAAAAATTGGAAAAACTCTTTGATTTTCGGTTTTTTTATTCTAGCGGCCAAAATAATGAAAACAGAGAAAAAAGTCCTCAACAAAAGTTGTAGCACGTCTCTCTCTCTACAAAGAAGGCCTTTACACATTTTTGTCTTACTTAAGCCATTTAGAAGATAAATCGAGTTTTCCACTTATAGTTTTAAGCCACTTCGAAATGCGCGAAAAATGAGAATTCTCCGGGAGCTTCGTACGACCGGGCTTATCGATCGATAATTCTTACTATTCAGAGCCCCCAAAAAAATTAAAATAACATAAAATGTAGAGAAAAGTCTCAGCTTTAATGTGGAACTAATCACAAAATTCATAAAAAAATTTATCATAGAGAAAAAGTGAAGAAAAGTAAACATTGTACAGTTGATCCACAGAATTATTAATATATTTGCCGGGAGTCGTTAGAATGATAATTCATTTTGCTCATATATTTTTATATAATGATATATTAATATTTTATTGCAATTACTTTTGTCGGAAAAATATGCCTTGCGATGAAAGTAGAGGGTATATTTCTCATCGATCAATCACCTCCAAATTTTGGAGTTCAATTCGCTATATCCTAATTAATAATAATAGCACAGTGTTAATTTTTGGATTATAAATACAATAAAACATATTCTTTCGAATGACTTTGGAGTTTTTTAAATGCGTGCAGTACTTTTTGAGTTTGTCTCCATTATTCATATACGTTCAGGAAATGCACAATTATACAGTAAAACATACACAACTTATTTGTTTTCTAACATTCTTCAATGAAATTTTCACAAAATATAGACTAAAGTGAATGGAATCGAATCCATGTAGTGAAAAAGCAGACGATCTGGCATTTCTATCAACCATTTGTGACCGAAATCGCCATCCTTGTCAGTGGACAGACAGTCGGTTTTCCGCGACCGATTGTTGGAGGAAACCAAGACTTTAGGCTGTGATTAAAAGGAGCAAAGTACGTTCTTTACAAGTATTCCGAGAAATAAGCTTTATTTTCCAGGAATGAAGGTAGAAAAATATTTTATACAAAAGGTAGTCAATTTTATCGAATTTCATATACAGCCCTGTAAACATTTTCTGAATAAATGTATTCAAATGTTAGCGTTTTAAAAAACTGCAAAGAAAGTTTGAATCGGTTTGCACATTCAAAGAGTACAACTGTTCAAAATTCAACGGACTTTCAATTCACGATTCCATTTTTGACAACTTGATTTTATGATGTATTTTCACTTTTTTATAAAGAAAGTAGAACGAGGATTTAAATACGGATTATTCAGAACAAACAAACGACCCACGCAGTTAGCATTTTTTGAATATTTTGGCAAATAGGTAAATTATAATAAATCAGTGTTATCTTCCCTGCAAAATATACCTACAACATTGTGAATATATACGAACCTATTCCTTGAATTTTCTACGTTACCTGCAAAAGAAAACATGCATTAGCTAAATTATTCTGTTTCTTTAATTACTACGATGTTAAAAAATACTACATAGTTGTTAGTTGTCATGCTATAATATAATGTTAGTTTTTTATAATCTAGGGTAGTTTAATTTAGGAAAATATTTTAAGCGAATTTCACCAGGGCGGGAGCCATAAGAAATGAGCACCCCCCTTTGCACCCCCGTTATCTGCAAAACTGTCTATTTTCCGACCTTGTATCCATGAGAACTTTTGTTCGGGACCGACTGAGCTTCAATATGCATATGATTTCATCCAATTTGACCGAAAGTAATTTCCCATCTAAACTGAGCAAGGTCCTTATTGCTGGAACACATAAGGATCTTGAATAATAAATTAGCTTCGCACAATTTCTATCAAATTGATATTCTCTACATTGTCACTATCAGCGCACTTATTTTATAAAAACGGGTGATCTATAATATAATATCCTTGACCTCTGGCTCTGCCTGTTAGTAAATATGCGCAGGACTTTCTTTAGTACTTCCTGAATTTTTCAAAAATCATGGTCATTGTGAGGTATCTGTGTGTAAGGTCATTGATTAAAATATTTTAAGTAAAAGTATATAGGCAGTTCCAATGACTTCACCTATCTGAAGTTATTGGGCAGATCCATTTAAAAAAATAAAATTATGATGTTTAAAAACGTACAAATTTGAATAATCCTGGAAACACCCTGTACGATTAGGATAAACTTTGACCTGAAAGCTAGTACATAGCCTTGACTAATTTTGAACGTTAAATGGCGGTCAAATTTATGAAAATCCTTTTCTTGGGGATTTTACTCTCAATTGCAAATGAATTGTTTACCAGAGAAAGTGGAATAATATGGCAACACCACAGTGTAAGTCAAAAAATGTATAAAATAATGATGCATGTCCTATTAAAAAAAATTAAATATTAACTTGCGCCACCATAAGAAACGCCTTGAAAATTTAAGAATATTTGTAAATTTGCTACAATTTGTGTCTAAGACATTTTTCAAATTTGCACCCTGTATATCTTAAATATGATAATAAATATCATTGGCATGACGTTACCGTTGAAACATTTTTCTGGGCATTGCTTATGTTCCACTTCTATTTTTGTAAATACTTAAAACGCCTCTCAAAAATGCTCTTTAAACGCTCATACTCGATCCGCTTTCTAAAGAACACCCACTACAAGATCTTGGTAATTTAAAACCAACAGAAGAAATAGTACCTAATATTTTCTAATATTTGATACTAAGTAAGTTATTAATATTAAAATTGTTTATTTATTTTTGTCATGGGAGCTGCGCAACGAAGAATCCTTTGAAAATCGTAAAGCAAAGAATAAATAGGGTAAGCAATCACTCGACTGTAATTTACCATTACGCAATGTATCATATTACAGTCGTTTTTCATACGGTTTATTCTGCTGGGACCAAATTACAAGCAAAAAACTGGTATTAAGAAACTTGTACTACCGAGACATGACATTTACTTTTTTATGGCGTTCGTATACTGGTAACGCTGTTTTATTTGTACCTTTCATTAATATCGTGTATTATTTATTTATCGTTAGGTGCATAAAAACATGAAAATAGCTTTTAATATTTATCTAATATTATTATTGGTGTAGCATTTCATGTGGTTTACTTGCTTGCCTTAACAAATGGTGACAAGGGTAGCTTGCTTAAAAGGCTTTTCTTGCTACACCCACCAGTAATTCCCACCTGAGCAATTTCCTTGACTGTTTTTTTTAATTACAGCTACTGACTAACATATTTGTCAACACTACCTATATTCTTTTTAAATCGTTGTTTTGGAACCAAGTACACAGTGTGTGCTCATGTTCATTTGAAAACGTTGAACTGATATCACCAATAAACTAATAAGAAAGAGCTCTGGTGAGGCCGTACGCCTAACAGGCAGCCGCGATAGATAGCTTGATGCTGTCGGGCATATCGTACAGTATGGGGAGGGCAGCTAGAATAGTGTGCGGATCATAAAACCTCTGCTAAGACGTTATGAATAAAAAGGTGAAGATGAATTTAACACCTTCCGATATTACGCTGCCTCCTTGCTTTCGGAGGAAATAGTTTCCTATGCGCCTACCATTTCAGTACAGGAAAAATAATTTTGTGTTACATAAATATAGTCATTTCGGCATTTTACTTCTAAAATTGCAAATAAAGGGTCAATTGACTTCATTTTTGTTGCAAAGAATTCAGAAAGACATTTAGAAAAAATCGGTAAAGGTATTTACACAGAACTTCCCTCTTTATTTGTGCATGGCGGTCACTCTAAAAAATTAATAATTACGAAATGGCATTGAAAATAATAGTCGGAATATAGTTATCATTATTATTACAAAGAAAACCTGATCAGTTTTGGTCAAAAAATATACAGATTGCTCATTCAACAGCACAAATTCAATACTAAATAACAGGTGCCAAATATGGAAGGCTTGCGCAAATACCTTTACAAATGTCCACCATGACTGAATTATTTCTTGGGATGAGTATAAGAGGTGCATATGCCAAATATTATTGCCATCTGTCACATTTTCAATTCCACATTGACCTAGAGGAGTGGAAGTATAGTGGTGGTTAAAAAATTTCATTTTTTTTAAATTTTTGAAAAATGTTGGTAAAATAATTTTCAAATTTTTTTTCTTCTGAAATAGGTCATGAAACGTGAACATTTTAAATTTGAGCAAAAAGGAAAGTTTCCTTCTATTCTAGCCACATAATTTTTTTTGAAATAGGTTTAGAATGCCATGAAACGTGAAAATTTTAAATTTGAACAAAGAAAAGATATTTTTCTATCTGTTTTGGTGGAAAAAAATATTTCAAAAATGGTGAAATAATTTTCAAATTTTCTATTTCTGAGGTAGGTTTAGAATGTCATGAAACGTTTCAGCAACAAACAATTTTTTACATCTATTCTAGTGGTAAATTTTTTTTCCAAAATGGTAAAAAAATGTTGAATTTTTTTTTTTCCGAAATAGGTTTGGAATGTCATGAAACGTGGACATTTTAAATTTGAGCAAAAAATTATTTTTCATCTATTCTATGGTAAGTAGTGATAAATAGATTAAAACATTTTTCAAAATTTGTTTTTAATTTGTTCAAATAGGTTTAGAATGCCATGGAAACGTGGAAATTTTAAATTTGAGTAAAGAAAAAAAATTTTCAATCTATTTTAGAGGTAAAATTTTTTCAATAATGGTAAAAAAAAATTCGATTTTTTTTAAATAGGTTTAGAACGCTATGAAACGTGGAAATTTTAAGTTTGAACGAAGAAAAAAAATTTCATCTATTTTAGTGGTAAAAAAGTTTTCAAAAACTTTAGTAAAAAAAAAATTCAATTTTTTTATTTTTTTTTTAAATAGGTTTAGAATGCCATGAAACGTTGAAATTTTAAATTTGAACAAGGGTAAAAAAAAATAATCTATTTTAGTGGTAAAAAATTTTCAAAAATATTGGCGAAAAAAATTTTTCAATTTTTTTTTTCTGAAATTAGCGTGTTATGAAACGGAAATTTTAAATTTGAGCAAAAAAAAAATTGTTATTATTTATTCTCTGTAGACTGTCCACCATGTATATTTTCCAGTGAAAGTTTAACCATTTCTTCGCTGACAGTAGCGTCAACTACCTACCAAATTTGACTGCTCTCCGTCAAGTAGTTTTTTAGTTAATGCACAGACAGACAGACTGACAGACAGACAGAATTGAAAAACCTATATTTTCGTAATCTACGTGATCTGAAACGTCAAAATCCGAAAAAATCTCGAAGGGTGATTTTTTCTCGAATACAATACTTCCCTTCAGTACGCGAGGGAAGTAAAAACAGTACATCTATTTTTTTGGCGGAAATGTTTGGTTTCATTTTTTGTCCAATAAATTGGCCAATTTTAATGGCCAATTTAATTAAATTAATTGAATAATTTGTTATCATACACAATATGCCATAAAATTAGACGAAAATGGTTACTCGGAGGTTTTCCAATGTTGGAAATTCAAAATGGCTGACTGGAAATTGGGACATTTTCCTGAAAAAATAAGAATGAATATCTTGGCCTTAAAAATCTATGCTTGGGGGATCTTCGAGGTCGCCGATTACGAATTCGAGGCCTAACTTGGGACATTCAAAATGGCAGACCTGCAGTAGAGCTAATTTCTCCGGAAAAACTCGTACTCTTTTCTTTTTTTGGGCTGAAAGTGGGAACTCGGGGGATTTCTTTATCGTTGATAACAAATCTGATGTCCAATTAGGAAAAATCGCCACGGCGCCGGCGATTGGCACCGTGGATGTCTGGTTGGCTCCGATGAATGCACGTGGAGGATAATATGTTGTATGTTGATTTAAAGTAAAGTTCTTGGTTTGATTTGGTTCATAAATACTTTATATTATTACTTATACGACAGCTAAGTCATAGTCAGCCATGTATATAATAAACTATTACACCAAATTATTTATTTCCTGTACTATTTTTAATTACGGCAATGACCATTAATAAATCGCAAGGATTAACTCTACATGAACTAGATTATGAATACATATCTATGTATCAGTATTAATCCATAGTCAATGATTCTATTTAGGAACATCACAAAGTGTATACTAGTGTATACATGTATAATTTGTAAAAATGTCACGTGTGTCTGGTTTGGAAAATTTAAAAATTAAGATTTTGCCAAATGAAACGTAACATCACATTATACATTGTTTATAAAAATGTGGTGATAGTGGTAAATGTTTTTAAAACGGATGCCTCCATTTGTTAATAAAATTTATAATGAAGTGTTTAAATGAACAATTAGTATATAGCTGTACCGCATACGCATATACACTCATTCATGACCGGTCATAATTTCTTGCACAACTAAGCCTGCGTCAACACAGCTATCTGAATTTACTCATGTTGTGAAACTAATCTTGAATATTTTGCAAACAAAAGATGAGATGCCTTAACTGTGGAAATCCGTAGAAAATTGTAAATAATTGTCTATTTTATGAAAACGTAGGATGGAAGCGGGTTAATGTGTTCATGTCAATTTTTAGTAAGAAAGAGAGGAATACCAGTGCTGGTATTGTTTTATTTTAACAAGCAGAATTAGTAATACCCTTACGATTCACATACAGGGTGTAATTAGTTTCATGTCATTAAAAAAACTGGTGGTAGGTAACGACAAGACAAACAAAAAAACCTTTTTATAACATGGGGTCTAAAGCTTATAGTTTTGGAGAAAAAAAATAACAAAAGTTTCTAAAATACTTAATAACATAGTTTGAGAACTGCTGGCATATTGGGGTAGGCTTTATTGCCTCGCGTCTTGTTGCAGATATGATACTCAGATATTCGTGCAAATAAGTATGGTGAGCCTGAGAGATAATTAGGCCGCGACGGGGGTCATCGAAAAGCATGCCGACAAAGCAGTTAAAAGTGACCGACAGAGGACACCGCCCTGTTTTTTGCTTCTTCGCGGCCAAATTATCTTATTACGCGTGCTATACTCTCCCTTGTAATATTCTCAAGTAATAATTTCAGTTTGTGTCCTTACTTGGTAAACAAATGAGAATCTTTTAAATGTTCTGTGTTTCTCCGATGAGTCGTGTTTTACCAGAAATGGAGTGTTTAATTTAAAAAAATATGCAACTATTGGGCAGGTGAAAATCCACGTGTAATAAGAAGGGCGCATTTTGAACGACGGTTCAGCGTTAATTTGTGGTCAGGAATTTGCGGTAATGAAATTATTGGAACTATACAATTACCCGCTAGATTAAATGGTGATGTACATTTAAATTTTTTGCATCAAACATTGCCAAAATTGCTGGAAGATGTACCCTTGGCTACTTGCAGAAGAATGTGGTATTTGCACGATGGCGCGCCAGTTTATTTTAGTCTGGCTGTTCGAAATTTTTGAACAGAAAGTTTCCTCGACGATGGATTGGACGTGGCGCACCAGTACCATGGCCTGCTAGATCGCCCGACTTTAGTCCGATGGACTTTTATTTTTGAGGGCATTTTAAATCTCTGGTTTACCGTAATCCAATTGACACTTTAGAACAATTGCAACAACGTATTTTAATATGCATAGAAACCATAAAAAATGATCCTAATTTACCAAATGTGTTGAACGGAGTACGTATGTCCTTAGTACGACATGCCGAAATCTGTATACGTAGAGATGGAGATCATCTCGAGCAATTTTTGTGAAAAATTCAAAAGAATTATTCAGTTATTGGGTGTTACCTTTTGGGCATTAAAGGTATGATTATTATTATTATTATTAAACTCTTCGCAAATGCAAAACGAAGAGTATATTGCATTCGATCGGCACACTTCTAAAACCGGTAATATTGCTCGTAGAGAAAACATTTTCATATCACTGTGTTGGCGATCGAATTCTGAACAACTTTCAAAATGTCCGTCCGTCCATCTGTCCGTCTGTCTGCCCGTCTGTCGATCCGTCTATCTGTCCGTCTGTCTGTGCGCCTGTATATCCGTCTGTCTGTCCGTCTCTTTGTCCGTTCGTCACGTTTCTTGTAAGCACGATAACTTAAGATCGAAAAGTCGGATTGTATTGAAATTTGGACAGTAAATTAGTGTTAGTTAGAGGAAGAATCCTATTGTGTTTTTATTTTGAGCAAAATCGATCGATAAATAAAAAAGTTAAATTTTTTTAATGTTTTCTACATTATTTTTTTTAAATGTTTTGTAATTAAACTAAAAATGTCTAAAACTAACATTATTTACAAACAAACTGCGAAGAGTATCCTATAGAATGTGCAACAATTATATAAAAAGTGCAATAAATCGGCGAAGAGTATAACGGTTAGCTTATTATTATTATTATTAGTATTCGCTGTCTTGTTTTGATCTGTTTATTGTTGTTTGCATTGATTTTCATAGAGACCAAAGACTCGATTTTTAGTTTTCGATACCTGATTGGGAAAAATTATGCGCTCAATTCGTTAAAAAAATCAGATCTTTTCCTAATTTAAAATACACAACTATTTTCTGTTATCGAATCTCGGACGTCTAACTGCTCGTTTTCCAATTTCATAAAATAATTACTAATTTTTTAAGCTTTTAACACAATGTTACAAATGTTAATAAACCACTTTCAAATTTTAAAAATTCTTATAAAGGACTATAAAAGCTACAATAACTTTGTTCCAAATTAAAAAACACATGTAAACAAATCGTATTAGAACCCCTATGACCATGCTATGCGTGCGTTGTGCCGCAAGAGAAGGAATTATTTACATTTACATAATTAGTGGTATAAAAAAATGTTAATAAACCACTTTCAAATTTTAAAAATTCTTATAAAGGACTATAAAAGCTACAATAACTTTGTTCCAAATTAAAAAACACATGTAAACAAATCGTATTAAAACCCCTACGACCATGCTATGCGTGCGTTGTGCCGCAAGAGAAGGAATTATTTACATTTACATAATTAGTGGTATAAAAAGTTCCGTACAAGTAATCCCATCAAAGTGCCGCACTTCTTCCGGCGGGAACACAAGTCGGGTATTACAGTTTTTTATTATTTCTAATATTCGGAACTATAACATCAATTTACCCTGAACAACTGTGATTCTCAAATGTTTCCTACCTTAACATTCAAATTTTAAATCTAGGTCAGTTTTTTTCAAAGTGCTTCTAGAGAAAAAAGTCATATAGGTTTTTTGTTTGTCTAGTCGGTCCCTATTACCGGTTTTTTTAATGACATGAAACTAATTACACCCTGTATAAATAGTTCAATAAATCAATGAAGAGTATAATGTTCAGCTTGTTAATATTATATAATTAAAAAATATGCAATATTAAGACCTGATAATGTTCGTTTCCTCAATGATGCACTCGGACGATGTCTTGCAAGAAATATGAATGAAATCAAATTATAACACATTGGTTAAGAAAACTTTCCCTTTCGAGTCATGTGGTTTCATAAGTGATAATAATACTAATATATATCTCTACATCGAAATAAAAATGCTGTAGATTTTCGTTGTTGCGGGGTATTGGAATTAGGTCAATAGGTCGTCATTTTACACACATATTTGTTTTAAATTATTGGTTTTCAATGATTCACTTCTATACAATTTTGAGAAAACGATCGAATTAAAATATAAATGACACAAATACTCCATTCACTAGTACTCGTTCTAATTCTGAATATTGGCAAAATTTAATTATAAATTTGATCCATGTTTAACATACATTTCGTGACAAAGCTACGGAATAAGTAAAACTAGTTTATATTCGTTAGAATGGATTGAGTTGCTAATCGATGTTTTGCAGCACGTTTCCTGTTTGTTATTTATTTTGACTGAATTCTTTACTTGCCCCAGGTTTTGTGGTTAATTAAATTCATTGCGGTCAGTATTTTTATTGTTTTCTTATAATGCACTAAAAGAATCTTATCATAAAACTCAATTTAATCATATCTTATAGCGTTTTATTTTATTGGAGGTACATACAGGGTGTAATCTGTTTCATGTCATTAAAAAAAAATTGGTACTGGGGACCGACTAGACAAACAAAAACCTTTATGATTTTTCCCTCTAGGGGCACTTTGAAAAACACTGATCTAGGTTAACATATTTAATATTATGGTAGACAACTATTGAGAACCACTGCTTTTCTTGGTCGATGGACTTGTACTTCCCAATTATACAACTTTTAAATTGTCATAAAAAAGTGCTGGCCGGCACACGCGGTGTCAGAGGATCATTGACCGCCTTTGATGTACCGCCTCAACTGAACTGAGGCAAGTATAAAGAGGTAAATAATTCGTTCTCTCTTCGTGCACAATTGCAAGCAAATAATGGCCATAGAGGTTTAAACAGAGCATTTATTTACAACTGTGTTCTTTAATTTGGAACAAAATATTGGATTGTTTATAATTTAGAAAATTTAAATGTGGTTTATTAACATTTGTGACATAAATGAGTGTCCTGCGTTAAGTGATTCAAAATCTCTGCATCTGTATCAATACACAGTTCGGTACGTCGAATTAAGTACATACGCACTTCGTTCAACACTAAACACTAAACTATCAACTAACGTTGTCAATAAAGACAAATAAAATGAAAACTTGGTACAAAAGCCAAAAAGGAATACAAAAAGAACGAACAAGTAAGTTGTGTCTGTACGTAATCAAGAATTTGACAACTTGAACGGTAAGTCAATAAAATAAATCTTAACTATAAATACACAATGACGCGAAATTCAAAAATAACAAAAACAACGAACGGCGTTGGACGTGTGTACATAACGAAACACCCACACGACAGTAACTAAAATATTGCACAAGGGAGAGTTAGAGTAGAGATTTCTTCAGATCAGATCTAAATATAAACCTACCTCAATATTCCAGTAGTTCTCAAAAAAATTTATTGAAAATTTGCGAAATTTTTGTTTATTTTTTTTCTCCAAAACTATGAGCTTTAGACCCCATGTTATATAAGGTTTTTTTGTTTGTCTTGTCGTTCCCTACCACCATTTTTTTTAATGACATGAAACTAATTACACCCCGTATATACTGATGATTGATTAATTATACAATTTAGGAAAATCCACCAGCAATTTGAAATCACACTTAATGCATATAAATAAAAATTACTTTAATCTATGGTGCGCGATGAATTTCCTACTCAAACATACTCTTGCTTTGTGTAGCTTATAGAGACGTAGACGTAGATACGTAGTCTTTATAATTCTGAATATAATCCAATATATATTACCGGGTGATTTTTTGAAGACGAGCCACTCTTAATAACTCGAAAACCATTAAAGATTTAATTTTGCAGTAACGGCATTTTCTTGAGTGTCAAGGGGTACACATTCCAACGAGAAAAGGTGTGATCCAATACTCACCCCCTTACCCCCAGCCACCCTAAGTTTATAATTTTAAATGGCACCCCTAGTTCTTTTCATCCATTTCTAATAGCAGAATTTTTTTGAAATGCAATCATGAAAAATAGTGTGACCTTGAAAAGGAAACTTTTGAGAGAATGCAAAAAACTGAATTTTTGTAAAAAAGTGATTAAAGCCATAAAAATCTAGGTAATGTGATATTACATTTGGAAGGCGCACGTTAGCAATTGCCGGCATGTTAAAAAAATTCCCTTTACCCTAAATTACCCCCACTTCCAAATTATTTAATGTGATATCAACTTATTAGACTACGTAGGATTTATTACAACCGTTAAATTCGTCACTTTTTATTTGTGTAAAACGAAGCAGCAGACATAAAAAATCTGACAAAAAAGGGTGTCCTTTATAAGGTAGTTTACCGACAATATCAGCTGGACAGTAAACAAATACACATTGAAGGTAAGTGGGGCAAATATTTCTTTGAATTATTTTTATCACATTGATTATTAATTACACTATTACAGATTATTAATGACAGTATTTTAATGTGGCTTAGCTCGTATCTACTTAATCGCTACCATTACACTTGAATTGACACTGCAAGTGGGGAAAAAATTTCCTATAAACGCATGCTACTTTCTGGAGTGCCTCAGGGTTCTATACTGGGGCCCTTGCTATTTAATATCTATACTGCAGACCTACGTCTCATCACAAGGCACTGTTCTATTCATATGTATGCTGACGATGTTCAGCTCTATTTTTCGTTTGTTGTTTTGGGATCTAAAGACGCAGAAACATGCATCAACTATGACTTAAATGAAATGAAAAACTGGACCTTTCAAAACTCAGTTGTTCTAAATCCAAACAAAAGTAAAAATATTGTTTTCGGTTCTTCAAATGAATTAATAACTCTCTCAAACTTTCAACTGTCATTGGACAATGTAATCATTGAACAGGCTGATAAGGTTAAAAACTTAGGGTTGACACTCGATAAGGACTTAAACTTTATTCCTCATATTTCGGAAGTACCAAGAAAATGCTTCTGGTCTTTTAAACAGATTTCAGGTCTGAGAAACATCCTAGGTAGAGATACTAAACTACTGCTATGTGAATCGTTAGTCTTATCGCACATCAATTATTGTGATTATGTTTATGGACCTTTATTGAACGTATCAGAAGCATATAAACTACAAAAAATACAAAACATCTGCGTCAGATTGATAGTTCGTTTTATGAACATGTTACACCTTATATCAGAGAGTTAAATTTACTAAAATTAAATGAACGGCGTTTGGTGCACTTGACCTCTATGCTATTCAAAGTGATCACATTGAGAAAACCCGATTATCTATCTAATAAGCTTCTCATGAGAAATGCTGTTCACAATCGGAATTTGAGATATACTAACGACCACTTACATACACTACGACCTACATATGAAATATTTCGTTCATCTTTTACATATATATCAATGTACGTTTACAACAATCTGCCCCAGCAGTACCATTTTATGTCTGAAAATACATTAAAAAAAACAACTTAAGACTCTGATTTTAAGCAATGACTTGAATATTAATTTTAATATGTTTTAAAGTATGTGTTTACACTAGGTTTTTATATAATATCATGTTTTTTTTAGGTTAGTAGTTTTTACATCAGTACATACTGTACTGCTAACCTTTTGTGTCCAATATATATATTTTACACAATAAACTGTTATTTATTTATTTATTTATTTGTCTAAATCTTCCTGAATACAACTGGGAATAACTATTTTAATAAATAGGTATGTAGAACATGAATGCATACATAATCGATGCCAATTACTTGCTTTTAATCTCTCAAGTAAGAAAATTCTGTAATTGTTTTTCTAGTCACTCTTAGCTACCCTTTTTTACATTGATTACACTAATATCACGTGTGGCAGGCCTGTACTTGTTTTGTTTTTGTTGCACTGAATCGTACACGCACCAATTTATTTTCCATCACAACGCTCCGTAGTTGTCTCAAAAGTTTAAGATAATTTTCGATTTACATTCTCGCTGAAAGAACACAAATGATTTTAATTTATGATGATGAAAAAGAGCCCGCTCGAAAAACGGCTGATACTTTTAATCGACGGAATGCAGGTAAAAATGTGCATCATAAGTATGTAACAGAAGTAGTTGCAAAATTTAAGGAAACTGGCTGTGTGGCAAACAGAAAGAGAACAAATCGCAATGTTTTGAATGAGGCAGTTGAAATTGAAGTGTTAGGGCACTTCAGTATGGATCCTACCAGCTCACTCTGAAAATTTTCTGCTCTAACTGGACTTTCGTATAGTTCAGTTCGGAAGGTAAGGAAAGTACACAAATTCCATACCTATAAACTTCAGATCTATCAAGAGCTTGGTGAAGACGATTACGACCTCAAAGTTGAGTTTTGTGAAGCAATAATAAAAACTTAGTAAAAAATATTTGTTTTCAATGAAGAGTGCACATTTTTTACACGGATTTGTGAATAAACATAACTGTCGCTACCGAAGCGATGAAAACCCTCCCATTTTCAGAGAAGATCATCAAACACCCGAAAAGCTAAATGTGTGGGCGGGTATACTTGGGGATACCATTATGGGCCCAGTTTCCATTGACAGAAATTTGAATAGCGATATTTACCTCGATTTATTGGAAAACATTATTGACCCTTTAATAGATGCATTGGAAAATCAGCGTGACGAAGAGGGGAATTTGATTTTAAGTGAATATCTGCTCTACTTTCAGCAAGATATGACTGTTTGGATGAGTGGCAAGCGCGCTTGACTCTCAGCCAGGAGTTCTGGGTTCGATTCCCGGTCGTGGCACTGGGATTTTTTCCGAAAGAAATTAATCCTAGTATACTCGGATATTGGATGTGTGTCCCTTGTCTCTAAATGTGTAGCCCTCTCCCGCACAAGGCTCTTTCAGAGCTTTCAGGGATAAAGGGGGTTGTATTACCTGTGGTGTTTATTTATTTATTTTATGGGGCTCCACCTCATTATCACATGACGGTTAGCCAGTGGCTCAACGACAGGTTCCCAAATAGATGGATCGGACGAAGAGGACCTATTGAGTGGCCAGCCAGATCCCCTGACTTGACCAGCCCAGCTTCCTTTCTTTGGGGTCACCTTAAGTCAGTTGTATACAAAACCCCACCAAAAAAACATTGCAGATTTACGTCAACGAATTACGCAGGAACGTAGATCAATTCCGAGTCCCGTATTTCAGAAACTGTGAGAAGAATTTGAAAGCCGGCTGTATCATTGTATGCACAAAAATTTCGAACATTTGGAACACGTATTATGTTAGTAAATGTAAAATCTCACTACCTAGATTTTTATGGCTATTATCACTTTTTTATAAAAATTCATTTTTTTGCATTTCTCTCAGAAATTTTCGTCTTTAAGGTCACACTGTTTTCTACGATTGCATTCCAAAAAATTCTGCTATTAGAAATCAACGAAAAAAATTAGGCCATTTGTGAGGTGGGGTACGGTACCGGTTCCAGTGGCGACCGCCACAACGTCACGAGCCGTGGTTGTCTGGTTGGCTCCGGATCGCGGTCCGAGGAGGCAATGTTTGTACCCTTTTAATTTTTAATAAATCTGTTAAAGTAAATAAGTGGCGAGATCACGATCCGCGGAGTTAAGTCATGTTGGTCGAGTCCATTACTTGGATGGGTGATCGTATCTCCTTTCGTCGTCCTGGTTAAGTGGTAGAGTAACATTAGCTAAACTTCGCCAGGACGTTATAATAAATAAGAAAATGAATTAAATAGAAATAAATACATTTGAAATTATAAACTTGGGATGGCTGGAGGTGAGGGGGTGAGTTTTGGATCACATCTTTTCTCGTTAAAATGTGCCCCCCCTGACATTCAAGAAAATGCCGTTTACTGCAAAAAAAAATCACAAATTTCGCAATCTTTGCAGTCATCGGGACATTGGAAATGATAACACCATACATAAAACATTAAGTTTTTCAACTTTTTCCGGATAGCACGATCCACTACACCGCTGTATTTCCACCTTAAATGAAAACTGGTAACTCAACCCCCTGTGATATATGCAACCCATATTACATTTGCGTACATCAGCCGTTGCATATACGCAGTCTCACTCGACCGCGATACCGCTGTATTTCCACCTTAAATAAAAGCTGGTAACTTAACCCCCTGTGATATATGCAACCCATATTACATTTGCGTATATCAGCCGTTGCATATGATAGTCTCAGTCGACCGCGACACATTACTTTGAAATAAAGAGAAATTATTATGGTCACTCAATTTGTACAACAGACAACCTATATCAGTTAGTTGCAATTCTAACACATAATTTATTTGCAAGCAGGCACTTATTTGTAGCAAGCTGTACACTTTTCTGTTCTACCATCAGCATCGCTGTACAAATTTTAGGTAATCTCCCGACACGGTAGGTAATGTAATTGGCAATCGCAGCAGCCTAATCCATAGTAGCGTGGCCTTTTCGGCAGCCGTGTACAAATTTTTGCTTGAATAATATAAAGTCATACATTTTCTGTTTGTGACGTGAGACGCGGATGTTATGTAATAAATTTAAGTAAAAGCAGGTCAAATTTTAATTCGCTACTTATTGATTAATCAGTAAATATTAAATTCAATCGCAAAATAAATCATCTGCCAAGGATATCTTCAAACAAGAATAATTTAGTGTCATTGTAAGTGTTGGCCAGTTTATTAGCATTTTCCAGCTCGAGCAGTGTACATATAGATGAGCGTACAAATATCGGATCCGCAGTGGATTCATAAAAAATAAAATCGATTATAACAAATCTCAAGAGTGAACCTACTGGTCTTCTCTCTACTGTGCCGCGACACCGCTGTCTTTTGACCTTGAACAAAAAGTGGTAACTCTACCCCATATACGAAAACATAAACATTTCCAATGTTAAAATTTTTAACTGTTTTCGGGTTATTAAGGGTGGCTCGTTTTCAAAAAATCACCCGGTATATTGATACACAAGCACACAAAATAAAAACAGTGCTCTGTGCTTCTGATCAAATAAAGTGGAACTGCGCCTCGAATTGAATATAAAAAGAATATTGGCTACAAAATATTGAGAAGCGTTAGGAATCTGTGAAATATGTACCCATACTTACACACACACACACACGCAGAGGTAAGTGTAAATTGATAATGTTACCTGATATTGTCAAATAGATGATTATTTAAAGCAATATATATTTTAATATATTTAAAAAATTGTTGATACTTTTTATTTCTTGCAGGTTGACAGGTAGGGCCAAAATAGAGTACAAAATTTGTTCTTCTGTTTAAATTTCTTATTTTTTGAATGAATGCTTTCACTTGACTGTAAGAGCAGCAGCTCTTATTTATTTATTATTTGGGGTAATGCATTTTAATCCCCAGGGAAAAATCATTGGTCTATTATTTGGAATTGCAGCTACTGATGCTTGCAAACCACATTTTGAATACAATTCTGACACAAAGTATGTCACTAAAAATGGAAACCTTATAATATCACAATACAACTCTAGCTTGTATGAAAGATCATCATCTTATGTAGATATAAAGATTATGAACTGCCTCTTGACATTACAGGAAAAAGTGTAATGCAAGTCATAGTGAAAGACCATCTTGTTACCAAATGTTTTTATAACTTATTTCTACTTATTTTAATGCATGAAGAATAATAAAGACACGCCCACAGAAAAAAATTTGTCTGAGCGTATTAGATCCTTAATAATGTACACATAAGCAAATTAATTATTTCTACTTTAATCCCCTTAATTATATTTTAAATAAAACCATCACCTCCACAGAAATCAGAGTTAAGTGAACATAAACATTTAGGTGACAATTACCAAAGTGTTGGCTACCTTGATGTCATGGCCAGAATGACCAATTTAATGTTTTGGAGAATGCATGCTTTCACGGCCATTTCCAATTAAATAGTTTCTTCCGGGTGCTGCTGTGGTCGTCGAACTTGACATGACGTTTCGTTGATCATACTGGGCTATAAATCGTCTTTAGCAAACCCGGAAGGAGCTACTTCATTGGTGTTTATTATTAATATTTATTTATTATTATTATAGAAGAAATGAGCAGAGATTTTATTCCATTATAGTTTACGTCAAGATTATTTACTCATAATTTAGTCTAAAAGGTATTACAGTTTTTGAATCGAAAATGTAAGATGAATAGATTTATTTTAAATATGTATAATGAATCGTTGTTGTGGAATACAATTATGGTAGTTAATATACGTATTTAGACCAAATGGATTTGTTTAACTTGATGGTTAGTAGCTATTTTATTGGAGGATAATAAATTTATGACAACCGGCTGCTCTCCACAGGATTAGCTGTGTAGTATGTGACCAAGACTCAAAAAGGTAAAATTTATCGTGAGGTGTGATTATACAGATACTTGCTTAAGAGAACAGTATCTTTGATTCAATCGAGAATAAATCACAGACTAAATAAGGATAGAGCAAATGAAATAGGAGGAAATGAGTTAGTCTGTGGTTAAATATTATGGATGTTACTTTTATAATATGTAATATACGAAGAGCATGAAATAAAAAAACAGTAGATATAATTACGAAATATCACATAAACAACAACGTTTCTTAGATAGGAAATTATTTCTTGCGTATTTAATAAGAAATAATTAAATATCCACACCTATAAGAGTAAACTGGATATCAGAGCTACTGGTATTTAAATAAAGTTAGACACATTTCACCAATTGTTTGTACAAATTAATATTGAAAAATGCAAGGAACTTTCATTTTATGTAAAAATTTCAAATATTTATCCAGCAGATTGTCGTTTCTCCTTCAAAAATATTTTTCAATTAATGCGTGGCCAAAATATATTTAGCTGATGTCTTTAAATTTAAAATTAATGATTATATTTATTATCCGGAAGTGTTTAGAAATTCTATTTAATTACTTAATATTTGTGTTATGTATTTGGGTCACTATTCAATTTTTATATCAAACACTGACTTGGTAAGTGTTAAAAACATTTCTATTTGCTCGAAAACTTCATGATGTTTTTATCTGCTGCGAATCGTTTGTATGCGTTTGTATATTTTAATCATATTTTTAAATTAAGTTTTCTTAAATCTTGTTCCAAAGGTAATCGTATTTTTTTAATAAACAAAAATCCAATTACAGGATAAATAAATATAATATATTAATTCAATATTTTCTATTATTAGTTAAACGAGTAATTGTTTTTATGAGTTATAGTTATATTTATTATTTTTTTGACAATGTCTCTACAGATATGGCAACATTTAATAACTCGCTTTGCCGTAGGGAATCTGAATTCATCAAAAATTCGGCGAATACCATAGCATTCCTAGGCTAATTTAAATTTATCCTCTTTACATGTTCTTGAAAATTTAACTTATATCCAACATACAATCCAAGAAAGATAAGTTATATACTTGAATTTCAGCATTTCTTCGCCAAACAAAGAACCGGGCCAAGTGCAGATCCTTGTGGAATTCCCGTAGCTTCTTTGGCTGTACCATTCACACTGAAAAGACTCCATTTATCAAGCTTCTCTGAAGAGGAAACAAATGATCTGACGTTACCATATGTCGACCGCGAAAATTCGTGTCATCAAACCTATTTTACCGCGTATGTAAAAGTGCACTGTTTCAGCTTCATTCAAAATACAACATATTTCAACGAGATTAATAATCAAATATGTTATTATGAAAAAGGAGAATCCAATTTTATTGATATTAAAATATGAACGCATTCCATACTGAAGAAACTTGACATAAAGAGTAATAGGGTTTTATAGAAGAATAGAAGAAACATATATTCATGGAAAACATTTTGCTTAAAATATTGTTGGTAAAGTCCTATCCATTAAATTGTTTAGATCTAAGAGGTACGGTGATTCCAAATCCATAGAAATTGAATTATTTCTTCTAATATTACAATAATCAATATAAAACTTGTATTTTGTCATATTAATACTGCTCAGAAAACGAAAATTATCTGAGAATTATATTAAAATATGCACAAAACAGTTACATCATTCAGAAAGCATGGAAAATTCTGGTCGGTAGCTACTTGCATACACACAGCTCTTATTCAAAAAGCCACTACATCTTAACAATGGACTTTGCTAATTTATTAAGTTATTCATTATTCAAGCTTACTTCTCTACACACAAATAATGGCAAAGGCGAGCTATAAATTTCCCAACAAAAATAAACAGGAAGTGGTTAATATTTATTTATATTCAGTCACAAATGTTAATGTAGGAGGGAAATGGTCAAAATTAATAAAATAAATGCAATTTGACATTGAAAAATAAAATCGTGTATTAAATGGACCCCCCATTTTTCGTAATTTTAGGCATTCAGGAATTTTGTACTCTGGTTTACATTAACTTCAGGGGGAGCGTGCAAAGAACAAATAATGTTTATTTAAGGCTAAAGTAATGATATACGAATTTATTCTGAATTTTGTGTCAACTTTTATTAGTCTGTTAGTACGTCATATACATATTTACTGATAACTAAAACTTTTGAAAACCTTTCCTATACTTTATTGGATTTAAATAACTTCCGTACTTTTCCCTGAAATAAATGTAAACCAGAGTAAAAAATTGCTGAATGTTTAAAATGATGAACACTGTCTAGTTGTGAAAAGCCAAAAACTCAGATACACTTGATTCATTCAGGAATTGTATTCAGGAGGTCAAAGTTTAAAACACGGTAGAAATGCAGCACAATTTTTCATAAGAATAGTGTGAGAAGCGAGAAAATAATATACAGTATGTCCACGGTTCGAGTTGCAAAAAGGAAAAACTTTTTTATTTTTCATTTTACAAGAAAAATGTATTATCGATAAAATCTTTTGCATGTCCCAAAATGGTCAATTCAGTTTTAATATTTTCAAATTTTCTTTTAGTTTTAGAGAAAAACCAAAAATGGGTACTTATATTTAGTTGAAAATCCCAGAAAATTAGTTCGCGTTATCATAGTAATAATTGTTAACATGCCTTTTGTTCGCTAAATTTTAAGTCCATAAACTTAACAACAAAAATAATATAACCAATAACTATTCTACTCAATTCATTCACCACCCTTTTCAACGCACGATTCTAGTCTTGGACGCAATTCCATACAACTTTTTCGAATTTGTTCGAGAGTTAAAGATGTCACAGCGTCTCTAATCCTTTCCTTTGAATTCTCTACGTTTGGAGAAAGATTATTTGCATAAACTTTGTTTCAAACGACCTCAAAGATAAAAATCAGCCATAGTCAAATCAGGGCTCCTTGGTGGCCATAACGCGGGACCATTTCGGCCGATCCAATTCTGTCCAAATTGCTAACTTAACCATTCTTCAACAATCCGAGCATAATAGGCCGGACAACCATCTTGTTGAAAATAACACCTTACTAGGTAATTAATCGGTAAATCATCCAACCTTTCAACAAGAAAATTTTGCAGCATTTACAAGTACGCATGCTGATTGACAGTCGCAGTCGTATCAAAAAATATGGTCCAATATGACTATGGCAAGAAACTGCACACCACACATTAGCTTTTGCCGATTATTGTCGATTACGAGGGATTCAGAAATTCGAATTACAATCGCTCCAATATCTCACATGTTGAGATGCAACAGTACCATTAGTAGAAAACTTGGCCTCATTAGAGAAAATAATGTTTCGGTAAAAATATTGATTATCCTTGATTTGAGCGCCCATCCACAGACAAAAATCCAAACGTTTCGCAGGATCTCCGGGTTCTAATGAGTTATCAAAAATGGGCTTGTTGAGTTGGAACTTCCATTGTTTCAAAATCTTTTGAATGAGTGAGTAATTCCCAAGTGGAGCGATCCTCGCCGCAAAGAAAGTTTTGGATAGTTCACTACTGAGTCCATTGCAATAAGAGTGGTAGCGTCATCTTCATCTCGTACTATCTTGGTTTTTTTTACATCCAGTATGGAGCCAGTTGATAGGAATTTTTTGACCAATTTTCGTGCACCTGCATTTGAGATGTAAATATCCGGAAACTTTTGGTTGAATTCTTCGACAACTCGACGGATCGTTTATTACCTTGCCATAGCATTGGATTCGGTAAATTCGTTAGTCTTTTGACAACACTTTCAACGATTAAAGCAGATTTTCCTAACTGACAGTCGATGAAAATAAACAAATAACGGCAATTGCTATGACAATCGCCTCTTTCTCTACAAAATAGGTCTTTACCAATTTTTGTCTTACTTAAGCCTTTTAGGAGATAAATCCAGTTTTCCACTTATAGTTTTGAGCCGCTCCGAAATGCGCGGAAAATGAGAATTCTCTGGGAATTTCGTACGACCGCACATATCGATCGATAATTATTATTATTCAGAGCTACTAAAAAAAATGAAAGCAAAGTAAAATGTAGATAAAAGTCTCAGCTTTAATGTGGAACTAATCACAATATTCATACAAATTTTTATCATAGAGAAAAGTAAACTTTATACAGTTGATTTATTCACAACTTTGAGTTTTATGCATCCTGCCTATTTTTCCCGTAACAATGGGTGCTTTTTCACTGCATGGATTCGATTCCACGCACTTTAATCTATATTTCGTGAAAATTGTATTGAAGATTGTTAAGAAACAAATAGTTGTATATGTTTTACTGTATAATTGTGCATTTTCTGAACGTGTATGAATAATGTAGACAAATTCAAAAAGTACTGAGCGCAATTAAAAAACTCTAAAGTCATTCGAAAGAATATGTTTTATTGTACTTATAATCCAACAATTAAGACTGTGCTATTATTATTACTTAAGATATAGCGAATGGAACTCCAAAATTTGGAGGTGATTGATCGATGAGAAATATACCCTCTACTTTGATCGCAAGGCATATTTTTCCAACAAAAGTAATTTTAATAAAACCTTAATGGGATTGATATATCATTACATATAAGCAAAATGAATTATCATTCTAACGACTCCCGGCAAAGAGATGATCTGTGGATCAACTGTACAAAGTTTACTAAGCCATCTTGTGACACTTTCTCTCCTTGATAAATTTTTTTATGAATTTTGTGATTAGTTCCACATTAAAGCTGAGACTTTTCTCTACATTTTGTGTTATTTTCATTTTTTAGGGGCTCTGAATAGTAAGAATTATCGATCAATGAGCCCGATCGTACGAAAATCCTGAAGAATTCTCATTTTTCGCGCATTTCGAAGCAGCTTAAAACTATAAGTGGAAAACTCGATTTATCTTCTAAACGGCTTAAGTAAGACAAACATTTGTAAAACCCTTTTTTGTGGAAAAAAAGACGAGCTACAAGTTTTGTTGGGAACTTCTTTCTCTATTTTCATTATTTTAGCCGCTAGAGCAAAAAAACCGAAAATCAAAAAGTTTTTCCAAACTTTTTTGAATTTTCCCGGAACTTGGAAGTGCAAAGAATACATAATCTCATTCTCCAGGTCATTACCTACTTAAATCCCAGATATGATCCTTTTATTAATTTATGTTACCCTAAATTGTTAATTTGCCTGTACCATAAACCACCTACCTAATTGTTAAAAAACCTAAATAATCCGAATTTTACAAACAGGTTAACTTCTGAATTTCTGTTATATAGTCAAGTTCACCATGAGGTCGATTTGCCGTGTTACTGCTACAAAGAAGTTTAAAATTTATTTCTTCGGAGTAACTTTAAGGTCTGTTTAATGGTACCTGACTTAATGGTTGAAATTAGGTAGATAAGCTAGGTAGAATTTATCGACGTTGCTGACCTAATATTACTTCAAAGGATAGTAGTAAAAGTTACCGAATAAGTTGCTATTTAGGTATATATTACGTAGGATTTCCAACAACATCTACCTAGTAAGCTATTCGACTATTAGAAATATTTTTACTCGCTAAAAAGGTAAATACTGCGTAATTATATTACCTATTGGAAATTTTTGGTAGATTTCTTTAATAGTTTTTCATTCGCTGCTTTCGTTAAATTTACTTTCAAAGAAAATTGTGTATGAGGTAGATTAATTGGTATTATTTACGTAAACTGAAATCTAAATTAACACTAACTGGTAAATTTTTACAGGAAGTCTATTTTTTCACTCAATTTTACGTCATAATCACATTAATAAATAAATTTGTCTTCTCCCAAGTCGAGTTGGAGCTAATTTTAACAAAAATATTTGCTGGGCTGTGCTCTATTTTTTGTCGGTCTGCAGAAATTATTGTCCGTCAGTAATTTTTATAATATCAAGTTCACTATGCACATTGTACCTATCTGCTTGTTTTTAAGTTGACATCATATTGCACTAAATATAATCTCTTGCGCGTGCTAATTTCCCTCCTGGTACTCGCATTGCCCCTATTTAGTTTTTCCTTACTGCTATCTGCAGGTACTTTCTTCTCATGAATCTAGAATTCTCGCAACCTTACCTGTAAGGTAAGCCAGGCCGTCTTTACGCTACAATGAGTAGTATGCCTAGGCACTTTCACTCTACCCTTTCTAAATAATCATGGCCCCGGGATATTATTCTAACCATATAGTACTCAGCATCTGTGTACCGCCAAATCAAGCACGTATTTATCACATAATTGCGAAGGTAAACCCACGTTGGCCTACGTACAGGTTTGGTTTGTTTTTTAAAAGAAGACATACTCGCATAGTCTACCTTCAATGTCGGCGAAGATATTATGTAAGATACAACAGTTTTCTACAAGGAGTGCCATAAGCCCCATAACATGCTAGATGTTTAAATAGAGAAAATATATCGTGATGTCAAAAATTATTTTGTTCAAAGAATATCATGAAATAAATAACTGCCGTCTTATAATCCATGTAAAACGCAAGGCTTTGGTGCTCGGAATTACCGCCTCATCAGGACTACTTGTATGTTATGTACCAAAAACCACACCTTCTGGGTGGTTTTTCGCGGTAATGTGAATAATACTGTAAAATAATGTTATGAATGTGCTAATTGTAATGATAATTTGCCAGTTCAGTATGTTCATCTAAAATAAAGACAAGTTTTACGTTGAGGGTTAACCAAAGGGGTAAACTACCCCTATTGACGTAAAATGAAAAATTGATAGAATTTTTTTTTTCACTTTTTGATTTGAGTTTAGATGAATGGGTATTGTACAATGAAGACAATTTTATTCCAATCCTTCAGGGGTGAAAACTACCCCTATACAGGGTGTCCCAATAAAAACTCCCAGGCCGGATGTATTCTAAACGAATAGAGATATTTTAATTCTATAAAGGCCAATTTGTAGAGCATAAAGAGAGCTTCATTTTTTAATATAATCGTTTTTTTAAAATATCAGTATATAGATGGCGCTATGCCCTAAAGAAATGTTTAGATGGGAGATACTTTGAAATGGGGTTTATGTGAAAGAAAATGCATTTCTAAGTAAATTATGTTCTAAAAAAAATACCATAAAACTAACCGTTTTCGAGATATTTGAGTCCAAACCTCTTTAACATTTCAGTCCTTTAAGTGGGACAATTTGTATTTCATTTACAAATTTTAGAAGAAAATATTTAAAGAATTTTTCATATAATTGCTTTGTTATTAAGTTAGATTATAATTAAAAATATTTGTTATCTTGTGAGTATACTAACCCTTATACCTTATAAATGAAATACAATTAAAGTTACCTTTGGAATAATTGTTTTGACATTTCTCAATTTCAATCACATTTTGTTTATTCGTGTGTCTGTGTGTCAATAGAACTGTAATATTGTACCTAATTATTGTTTTCTTTGTGAATATTTATTATTAAATATGGTTTCTCATAAAAATGAAGATAAATGAAACATGATTTTAATTTATGGGGAATGTTGTAAAAATGCTTCAAGAGCTGTAAGTTTATATGAAATACGTTTTCCTGACAGACCTTTACCAGATCGGAAACTTTTGTAAGTTTGTGTTCTAATTTGAAAAATTATGGAAGTTTTAAGAAACCAAAAACAACAAGAAGAAAAAGAACTGCAACTGGTGAAAATATTGCATTGGTATTACATCAAGTAGAAAATAACCCAAACATGTCAGTACGCAAGTTGACGGAAGAAACAAATATTGCACGTTCCACCTGCCACAGAATTCTTAAAACAAACCATTTTTTTCCATATCATATAAAGTTCATTTAGTTCATCATTTGATTCCAGGGGACCATGAGCGGAGATTAGATTTTTTGGCGCAATTTTCAATTATCTTAGAAGAAAATCCAAACCTTTTAGATACAATTATGTGGTGTGATGAAAGTCGATTCCACAACAACGGAGTGATCACAAAACATAATTGTCTCAAGAGAATCCTAGGTAGATGAGACATACCAGATCCCAGTTTTGGAGTAAATGTTTGGTGTGGTATCGTTAATGGTAACATTGTTGGCCCATACCTTTACCATGAGAATTTAACAGGTGAAAGATATTTACAATTTTTGCAAAATGATTTACAAGTACTATTAAGAAATTTGCCCGCTCAGTTGGATAATATGTGGTTTCATCAGGATGGAGCAGACTCACATAATCATCACAACGTTGTTAATTATTTAAATCAAACATACCCAGGAAGATGGATTGGTACCAATGGAGTACTTAGCTGGCCCGCTCGATTTCCTGACACTGCTCCATTAGACTTTTATTTTTGGGGATTTTAAAAAAATGAAATGTACAAAGAACCAATAGAAGACATGGCAGATCTTTATAATAAAAATTATGCTAGTGTTGCCGCCATTAATCGGCATACATTATTAAAAGTTTGTAGATCTGAACTAATTAATACGACGTGTGTTATGAAAATGGCAATAATTTTGAACACCTATTAAAATAGTTATTTTAATTTCATTAGTTCGTAAAAATTGTTTTATGTTCGTAATTGTTTTTTTATTGCTTAAATGTTTGAATTATATGATAAATAATATTTTTAGTTTCTTTTCCAAGGGTTATTTCAAATATATTTAATTCATAAGGTATTAAAAATTCTTTAAATATTTTCTTCTAAAATTTGTAAATTAAATACAGATTGTCCCACTTAAAGGACTGAGATGTTGAAGAGATTACAATTATTTAATATTGGCAAATGCCAACATTTGGACTGGGAGTTTTTATTGGGACACCCTGTATATCGCCTTTAAATTGAACTAACGCTTAGAAAATAACTAGAGATGTATACTTGAAAACGACAGATTCTGATGGTTTACGGGATTAATGATAACTTTAAGTATTTCAGAAAATTAACTGAAGTAGAATTATCTCACGGAGAAGCTAACAAACGATTAGGAACATGTATCTCACTAACTTGTATGCAGCGTTGTGTTTAGAGGTGTTCTAAAACCTCATGAGCTGTGACCTTCATATGCGCAGAGACATAATCCGACCTGTTGACGCAGTTACACTTTTTAAAAATATTATATTTGTTGTTTACAATATATCCCGAGCTCTTGTTTATGTATACAGCAAGGCAGCCTCCAGTGCCTTCAAAACCATACTTATAACTCAGATTAAACTTTGCCTTTTGCGCATTTCGCGGCTCATGAGATTCTGAAACACCTCTACAGATATAAAGTACGTATGGTTGTGTTGAGAGAGTCGCCTAGGGAGTTATCTAGGGCTCCCGACTCTGGGGTCTTTTGGTCTTTCCCGTTCATAAGGCGGATTCAATTCGAATACACTCACACGACAAAAATAATTTTTCCTAATTTTATAATCCCCATTCGTCCTGTGACGTGCTTTCTTCCAGTTGCCTAGCGCATAGGCAAGTGGAAGCGTCACTTTGGTGCTGAGCTATATTTCGGTTAAATTCGGTAATCTCGAGCGCCACCTTTGCAATTTTTACGTGGGGCAAAGGTCCCACATTAGCCTCCTAAACGCAGCCTGTTGCAGTAGGGCTGGGATAGCTACAGTGGAGACACGGTATGTCCAGGGGTCCGGACGGCAGATTAGACTTTCACTCACATTCAACAGTAAAAGGCAGAGGTCGGTAAATAACAAAGTTTATTAACATACAATGAAATGTTTACAAAGCAATAAAAAACGGTTAAGTACCAAAATACGGAGTTTTGCATAAATAAAATAGAAAAAACTTAAGATATGTCATTTTAGTCTAATTTGAAATAGGTAGGGCGCCATTTTGTGACGTACGGGTAACCAGGCGGTGAGAAGCTAGTTAGCTACTCATTAATGCGGAAGCAAGCGGTGGTAAGCAAGCAAACGGTGAAAACGGTGAGAAAAAAAGACAGTAGTAAAAGCGGTATTAAAAAAAAACAGTAAGCGGAAAAAACTACACAAGTAAGTAATTAAAAAAAAACGGACAGCGTGCAAATACCAGGCAAAAGCAAGCGGATATCAACAGCAATAATTATGCCTATATGAACGGTCAGAGTGCAAGTGTGAAGAACTTGGCAAAACTAAATAAAACTGATACCAAATAAATAAAACGGTTTTCGGATTCGGTGCGGTGTGTAACTTAAGTCACACTCGGATCGGAAAGTAAAACGGTTATCGGATTCGGAGCGGCGTGTAACCTTGGTTACACTCGGTTCGGAAAATAAAACGGTTATCGGATTTGGTATCAGCTTACGGCGGAGATTATTCTGCCTAGTCAGACAGACAGCAATAATCAGAACGGTGGTATTTCGGTTCGGTAATGTTGAAATTACATCAACACTGAATGCGGTGTTTGCCAAGCGCCTCAAACCCCACAGCTGGGTGCCTTCATTAAATGCATTTCGGTTCGGCCACGTGGTATCTTGTCGGATTGTATGCAGAAAATGTCTATGTATCAGAATATAATGTTAGTTAATTTATTTACGGTAGCCTAGATTTTACTTTCAATTCCCGGACTATCATAAATTTCTATAAATTATTTCAAAGTAAGGAATTTTGTTCCATTTCGTATCAATACGAAATAATGGGAACAAAATAAACGGTAAATTAACGAAAACACTACAATAAATTTCACAAAAATAATTTTTGCAAATACAGATTTTATTTTGCTACGACCTAGCTAAAATAAAATATACGGTAATTAAAACTTCTACCCATTTGGTAGAACAACATATTATTTTATCGCAGTACCATCACAAATGGTCTGGATTAAAATAATATAAACGGTAAACGGTACACATTTTCTCTCGAAATATCATCCATGTTCTTTTTCCCATTTGGAAATTCTTGCGAACATGGCTATTTGGATAAAATCGGAGAAGTTGACATGTCCTAACTCGGACTCTCTTACTATATTGTAATAGTTTAATAAATTTATTTAATTTCGGCTAAGTCGGGAAATAATAATTATATTCTGATACATTTAAACGGAATCGGTTTCAAATTATTGCTTTAAAACACACATTTCAGTGAATTATTCTTATCGGTGTTAATATAAAAAGGTCGACAAGAAACCAGCGGCGGTGATAAAACGGTGTACTTACATGTTGTGAATATACGGAATAATACCCAACTGGGCTGTTTGACGGATCGGACAGAAGTGATATTCAAATGTGGTCTAATGAAACTGATTTATGCAGCTGACTTATCAACGCCCTCAGTATCAAATCTTGTAATTAATATTAATATTATAGACAGCCCTCTCACCGCCAGGTTTATCAAATTACCTATTTAAAGTAGAAATCTGTTTCGCGGTTTCAGCTAGCTAAATTAGGAGAAATCTATAATAATAATTTACAATACCTATGATTCGAATGTAAGCGGAGCAAATAACGAAGTATATTGTTAATTTAAACTGCATTTTTGGCTACGGAAAATTCACCTCGTTACAGTCCAAATTAAAATTCAAAAACTATGAAAGAATATTTTGCATCCGTTTATACAGGTTAATTTACCACAACATGCGGAAAATCAAATGGTGTACTAGTTTTCAATGTGGGAAACCCCCTGCAAAATTTTAGAGTGATCCGAAATAATTCAGTACATTTTTTTGCATTAATACTTGTAATGATACGCTACTGAACCATGGAATTTGGCTACCCTTATGCTTCATTTGTGTAATTGTGCGCCGCTTCGTGTCTTTTTCAAGCAGCGATCAGAAGTTGTTTACGTATGGTCAGTTTCATTCTTGCTTCCGTTTTGAATTTTTATCAAATCAAAGAACAAGGAGCCCAGATATCACCCCTATGGATTTTTTTTTGTGGGGTTACATGAAGATTTTGGTGTACGCTAAGTAGACTCCCTAGAACAGTTACAACAAGCCGTTGACAATGTGGTTTCAATCATACCTATCAAACCGTAGCCAAATAGTTAGCCAAATAGTTAGAAAATAGTTAGAAATACAAATTATTCTGATAAACTAAATATAAAGTTTGGAGTGCCCCAAGGTTCCGTTCTTGGCCCAATTCTTTTTTTATTATATATCAACGACCTGACAAAAATTAATATTGAAGGAAAATTCACTCTATTTGCTGACGACACCACCATACTGTGGCACAATAAAGATGATACTGTCCTTGAGCAAACGGTGTCGGCCGATATAAATAAGGTCAAAGAGTGGTGTGACTCCAATTTGCTTTCATTCAACATTAATAAAACAAACATAACTACATTTCACTGCAATTTAACGGACATCTCCTTAGGTAACCATTTTCTTGAAAATAAACCCTGCTCAAAATTTCTTGGACTAAATATTGACTGCAAGTTAAAATTCAAATAACACATTAAAATACTTAGTAACAAACTAGCATCCGGATCCTAAGCTATCAGAGTGATCACAAATGAACTGGGTTATGCAGCTGTTAAGACTGCTTATTTTTCACTAATCGAATCACACTTAAGGTACGGCATTGCCTTCTGGGGCGCATGTAGTAAATATCTTTTACAAACAATATTGGTACTTCAAAAACGTGCTATTCGCTACCCGCACAAAACTAGAATTCGTGAATCATGTAAGCCACTGTTCTTGACATATGGATTTCTCACTGTGATATCAATTTACATTCTAGAAACAGTTTGTTTAGTTCATAAGCATAAAAGTAATATTATAAATAATTCCTCCATACAATATGTAACTCGGCAAGTCAATAACGTTACTCTGCCAATTCCCAGATCCACTCTAGTCAAAGACTCAATTATTTACAATGGCTATAAGATGTTCAATCACTTACCAAATAATATTAAAGAAATTAGTTCAAATACAAATTTCAGAAAGGCGGTAAAAAGACTTTTAATTGTTAAACCCTATTATAATTTAGACGAGTACTATAATGACACATTCTAATTAGGCATTTACTACCTTATCTTATCGTATTTTCTGACTTTTTACATTAACTATTATTATTGTATTAAAATTTATATGTAATCTATGTTTTGTATTTATATAATGTAGGTGCATTGTGTAAACTATATATGCTATGGACCTACGCTTATTTACTTTGTTAATGAGAAACTCTTTCTTCTGAACAATAAAGTATATTTTGATTTGATGTCTCGAAGTTAATTCGTGATCAAAGAGACAAATGTGATGCCATACACGAAAATATTATCTGCGCTTAGAACAGTGCATTGAGTGTTAATGGTCAAACATTCGAACATTTTCTTTGACTTTTCGGTACTTTTAAGTTTTCTGGTGTGCTGTATTCAACAAAAATTATTTTAATTTTTGCTATTTATTATAATAGTCACTTCTAACCCCACCAGCTTCGCTGTCAGTCCAGTCTGATAAAAGGGGAGGGGAAGTGATATGGTTGCACCGCATTACGTGAGATTGGTTAAAGTCATAGGCGGCGCATTTCTGCAAAAAAAATAAAGCAATTTTTTTTTTCATGTTTTTGTAATTTTTCATTTTTTTAACTCCTTTCGGTTTGGACAACTCACTTATAAATTTTCCGCATGTTGTGGTAAATCACTATATTTATATTTTTTTATTAAAAATATTGCAAACAATACGAATTGTTCATTTATAAAGAATAATTCTACCTTCTCTTTCAATTTCCTGCAAGCTTGGAGGTAGTCTTCACCCTTAAAGGAGTGAACATGGCTGGATACGAATCCCTTAACATTAAATTATCTATATCGAACCAAATTCATTAGTTTTTCCATCACAAATATTAACTGAAATCACATATAAAATCTACTCCTACATAACAACTATTGTATTTTAAATGATTATCAAAATTGTATGTATGGGATAAGAAAATTTACTCTGTAAATTAAATAAAATATTTAAGAGTTATTATAGTTGACCAACGTTTAAAATAGAGAGGCCACATAGAACTGATGTAAAAAAAAAATAGAACATCTATCCCTATCTTTTATGAACTGAGCAATAAATTATTAATTCAGGGAATAAAGACAGAAAAAAGGTCAAACTTCGGAAAAATTCCCGGAAAGCTGGATTTTCATATGAACCTTCCTTTTGTGGTTCTAAACAATATCCCAAAAGTCTCCGTCGATATGTGTGCCGTTAAAAATGTTACTCGGGGTCAAAGGTCACAAAAATAAATCAAATGTGTACATTAGAAAATTACCTACAAAAAACATAATATTACTTTTTTCGTAAGACTAACGGTTGTCGAGAAAATTGGATTAAAAAAATTGTAGCGTAAAATATTCACCACTGATGAATTTCATGAGAGACTGATGATCATTTCAGACCTAGTCCCACAACTAAATTTACTACTAGTGCATACTGCATGTACGCTACAATTTTTTGAATTGCATTTTTTCGAAAACCGTTAGTCTTACGAAAAAAAGCAATACAATATTTTTCATTGGCAATTCTCTAAGCTATAAATTTGATTACCACTATTTTTTCGATAAAAGTGACCGTTAACGAGATTCTCGTGAAAAACCATTTTTGTGACCTTTGACCCCGAGTAATATTTTTAGAGGCACACATATCGATGGGTACTTTTGGTATGTTGTTTAGAACCACAGAAGAAAAGCTCATGAAAAAAATCCAGCTTTCTCCTATTTTTTCTACTCCGCAATGTTCCCTGTATTATATATAAAACAGCTATTATTTGTATGTAAAGCGTTGGCAGAATTTATAATTAGCTATTATAAGTTTGGGGGGTCAATGTAGCACTACAGTTAATATGCTACAAAAAGCGCAAAATTATGTAATAAAAGTCATATTAAAAAAACAAAAAATCATCCTACACAACTGCTATACGACGAAACCATGCTATTAAACGACAGGCTTATATATATTATACAATCAATCATTTTCGTACATACAAAAGGCGAGAAAAGTTCGCTAAAACATAATACCAATATCCGCGCAATAACAAATAATCATATCCAACAATTTTTTGCAAAGACATGTCAGAAATTTATTTCATTTTTAGGAACAAAATTTTATAATAATATTCCAAATACTATAAGAACATTAAGTAATTTAAAAACATTTCAGTACAGAGTAGAAATGTATGTTATACAAAACAAAAACAGCTTCCTGCAATATGTTTAATAATAATTCTTCTGCAAAGTCACATAGACTAAGGTCTGATTTACTGTTCTCATCAGAGCATATTTTAAGGAAGTTGCACTAGGCGGCACTAATAAATCAAAGGAACAAATTTAAAAGGGAGTTTAAAAAAAATCTTGAAGAACTCATCATTTTTGTATAGGTCCTCTCAGGAATCGTCGCCTTTGCGTGACGTTCATTTCAACATCAGATAAGACCAGGCCGGATCTGTGAGCAACTGCACCATAAACAAAGAATATCTAATATCTCTTTGTTAATAATCCTTCAGATAGACCCAGAGTCCATTGTTTTTGCCAGTATTGGCATTTTCTCCATCAATTGTAAGGCCTGTAAGTTTTTGTTTAGTAAATTGATCAATGTTTATATCCTCAAGCAAAATCTTGATAGCTTTCGAAAGACCTTCAGCGCCTCATCTCTCGAATTTGTTTTCCCCTAAAAATACTGATTCCATTTACTTATTTTTAGCGGCAGCAGCACACAAAGGTTCTGGTTTTAATCGGTGTACTGTCCAGGCCTCGTTGATTTTTCCCCTTTTTCCATATTTTTCGACATCGGCACTAATACCTACCACTAAGACCTTCACCGTCAACCCCGTTATTATTTACATATGGGCATTTCACTTGTATTAACTAACTACAAATCTGTATATTAAATGGAGCACAACACACATTTTTAAAATTTAAAATTAATGTATTAATTTAAATAAGTATTATATTTTAGCAAAATTAAAAAATAAATAAATAAATTTCAATACTGATACAAAATATAGCTGGGACAGTTATCAAGGGTCTCTATTGAAATAATATCTTGGGCTGTATCCCAAAAAATGCAAATGAACAGACTTAAAATGGAAGAATATCCCGTCCAGAAATAACAAAAATTGAAATCTTATTTAGTTCTCAGATGTAAGAAATGTGCATTTGTACTTAACTAGATTGATCAATAAACAGAACAACCGTTTCTATGTATAAGAAAATTACGCGAGAGATATTTGCATGCTGAAAAAATTACAATGTGAGGTGCCGTTAAGCGGAATGTGGTAATTAGGTCATACATTTTTGAAAATTATATGGTGCTTGCCGTAATGAACGGTGAGTAAGTCTTACACGTAAATGCTAACAGAAAATAATTGTAATCTGATATTGTCGATTGCAATCACTAACATTAATTTGGCTTTACTGTAATATAATAATTTACTTACATACTCAAAGTTAATTTTACTTTGAAATGTTAGTTCTTATTTTCAATTGATAAATTAATTAGGAAACGTATATTTAAGAAACCTTTCATACCGATTTTCTGATTATTTCACTAAAATTTGTTTAAAACTTAAGTATATCAGTTGTTCATACATCGAGAACTAAATGCATCAACTATTAATCAATCCAAACTATAAAATTGAATCAGATCGATGCGCAATGGTCCGGAATTTACTAAACTAGTTGTGAAGTTTGTTGGGCAAACGAAACATCTAACTATAACGAGAATCAAGGAACATATGACCCATCGAGTGTAGGTATTCGAGTGCTGTGTTCAAGAATTTTGGTATTTATCTTCAGAGGCAGTGTCACATCGAAGACTCCAGCCCCTTCCAGGACATATTCTGATACTATTACGCAATCTATATATGGGGGGGGGGGCTATTTTTATTAAACCATTAATCCAAACCAATTACCTGTACCTATTTTAGCACCAGCTTGAAGTTATAGTCCTACCTAAAGTTGTTTAAATTGTTCGTAAAATATACAACATTTTTCTGTATTTAAGAATCGTCTTTTTCTTTGTAGAGTATTTGTAAAAATAATCTAAGGCTTCTTGCAATGGGGTACAATTATCCAATATTACTTATTTGAGGGGTTTGCGTATAGAAAAAATTAGCAAAATTTTTTGGTACCATTTATATAGTTCTAAAATAGTAACAGTCCAGGAGTACTCCCGAGGTGACTATACAGGATGTTTCAAATTACCTGTATTTCCCTTTATGTGCTGATTCTACGTGCAGAAATATTGAGAAAGCTGATTTTCTCGGAAATAATTTGACAAAACTATTTTGTACTGTTAAGACTTATTTTTGTGTGGTACCAACTAAAACTAATTTTATCCATTGATGAAGAAGCGACGAGTAATTAATGTTTATAGTTACTACTTTTTTATTACGTGCATTACCAAACGAATCATTAGTGTTTCCGATAATTAATTGTTATAGTCAATTTGTTTGTTAACTTACAAGAAGTTGTTATCAATGATTGAAAATGTTTATTGCAGTTTTTATTCTTTGTAATTTTTCGAAAAAATGCCTCCTTAAAAAGTTAATTCCTTTAGTATGATTAAAAAATGTTTTTCTCGATTATTTTTTGACATATGGAAAAAATGAAAAAACAGAATTGTAGAAAAATTCCTGTAGATTTACTCAATATTTCTTAATGAATTGTTTAACAATACGCTCGCGCACATAAGTACTTTCCTTCACGTTAAAAACAGCTTTTATGGTCTAAATTGTTAAATAATTTCTTTAAAAATATTGGGTTGTACCAGAGGCATTTTTCTACAATTGTTTTTCCATTTTTTCCATACGTTAAAAAATAAGCGAGAATTTCGTGTATTTTTGACAGTAAAACGTTGACAACTTTTTAAGGAGGCATTTCTTCGAAAAATTACAAAGAATATAAAGTGTTTATTTTTACCATTTTCAGCTAAAATAAGCATTTTTAATAGTTGATAAGAATTTTTTGTTGGCTAATATTTAAATTTTTTGTAGCAATTAATGGACCACCCCAGCCTGATTTTTTTTGCATAAACTTAATCGGGGGATGTAAAGAATAAATTAGAAAAGGTTTTACGCGCTTAAAATATTTCAAAATTGGTCACCCAATGAACGCAAAATAGGGGTAAACCTCACGTCTACTACCTGTGAATAAATAATAAATATATCCAACAGATTCAAAAACTTTACAAAAAATATGAAGTATATAAATCGACGATAATAATTAATCACCAAGTTTTTTTACTAATCTGTGGCCTTATTACCACCTACAAATTCATCCGAGGAACATATATTTCACTACAATACACCTACAATAATATTCTATTTCATACTGTCCGGTAAATGACTATTTCCGGAACTCATTTGCGGCCGGAAAATCGATGTGTTACCTGGTAACACTATTATATTATTATAATTATTATTACATTAGTAAGCAATTATTTTTTAATTTTGACTTTTGACTACATACTTTTCTATAGAGTTTAGTAAATAAAGAATATTATATAACCATAGGTTATAAAAATTTTTAAACTTAACGAAAATTATCAATTTTTACTTAAGTTGGAGCTATATTAATACTGTTAAGCATTTATAGGTAGCACTACTTGTTAAATGTAGTTTTCTACCAACTATTAGTAAATGAAGAATGGTAAACAAGAAATAATCGGGCTTCTCTTTATTAGATTTTTATTATTTTGAGTAAATAAAGTTAGTATTCTCTATTTTAATTGGAGCCAATATACAGATCATTTAGATTACACTTTTCTTCACTTTTATTTGACAGTGACAAGTTAAAGACAATCATAATTAGCTTCGAAAAACAATAGCTACAACATCGTTAAGATGATGCGATTGTTAGATTACGGACTAAGTTTTTTAAATTAGAATAATTATAACCTTCTATTCATTTTAAAAATGATTATAAAGACAGCATGAAATAAAATATTATACGATATACGTCCGGTAGGTCTCGTTACAGTACTCGTTTATATTCCTGCGTCGCCTCGTCCGTAAAATAACTCTTACTGTAATAAGTCACCTACCGGACTTATGACGTAAATTACTCTTTTGGGTCAGCTACAAAATGTCTTGAGGATTCGATATATAAAAAGTTCGAATATGGTCGATGTTTGGTAGTTTTGTGCAATAAAATGTACAGGGACTATATTATTAAATATCAAATAATAATTATCTAAAACAATGAAAAAGAAAGTAGATAATGAAGTGATCCATATCACTATGAGAGACAATTAAAAAATTATGTAACGAATAGTATTCATTAAATGTTGTCATTCATAATCCTAAATGCAATTATAATTATTGTCGAATTTGCTGATGTGAATAATTTGTTTAAAATGCCATTTATGTAAGAGAAATAGGAAATAAATTAAATATTTAATCCAAAACTAGTCCGTGGGTACATTTTGTAGTAAAAATCTCACCGAAGATTAAGTAATTTCACTGAGAATATACTTTACAATAATATAATTGTATCATCCATCCACATTACAATTGTATCATCATCATTGTGGGCAAAATCAGGCTAGGATTTTTATGTCATGGGAAATATAGAATTATACAAGTGTGTTAGGTATGTACATATATTAAGTAGTGTGTAATAGTAGATTATTTATGAACAAACCCTGTTTAAAGGATAGCAGCGTAATTTAAAAATAATAACATTATTTATGCATTGCAGCAACACTGCGAGGCAGTAATGATAGCAGATTAAAGTGCACTAGGTTAGTGTAATTATATTAGTCTAAGCAAGGAGTTAAAATAAACGGAATGAGAATCCCTGAAGGATACAATAAATTTAATAAACATTTCCTCAAAAATCGTAAAAGTTGATTGATTGATTGATGCATACGCTGGGTTGGACATGGGATATGCTTGTTAGCGGCGAAAGCCACATGACGCATGGGATAGAAATATAGCATGGGAAGTGTAGGTGTTCGTTTCTTTTAAGTTTCCATGCTTCTTTCTTAGTTTCCATCTGGCATCGTTGGATGGGAAGTGTAGGCGTTTACAATGCAAGATGCTTCCTTTTAAATCCGATGCTTCTTTTAAGTTTCCATCTATCATCATGTTATTTTTTTTCTTCTAAGTTTTCTGTTTCTTCTGTTTCTGAATCTAGCGGTGTGCACGTGCACCTCCTTCTGCCCGCTTGCGTTCACTTCGTTTGTCTGCCACGACATACATACATTCGCTCGCCGCACGGAGTTTTTATTTATTAACCGTTCCACAGGTAAATGTCCATTTACGGTGGAAGTGTAAGGAAGGGCTCTGTCTAGTGGTAGAAAGAGTTTTTACGGCGGTTTATGAGAAAGAGGCCCGAGAGTATGTTTTGCACACCCTGTATATTAGTTTTTTCTATTTCATTACCTATATTTAATACCTTTTCAATTTTACTTTTAAATTTTGTTAATAAATTCAGTTAATAGACATCAAGTTGATAAAGTTATTAAAGTAATAAAATAAAATAAAATAAAATAAATTAATTTATAGCTTAGTTTCATGTGGCGACACGTCTTATGATTGCTGGTCTTATTTTTTCCTCTTTTTGGGCTGATTTGGTACACTTAAAAAAAATTCCAAGGCACACAAAATGTACTATTTATTTATTTACACTTTTACATCTAGTATGTCTATATTGTTTTGTTTTGCTAAACACGTATCTGCCCTCAAAAATTGTAAAAGTTAGAAACAAATTAAGTTAACAAAAATGAACGTTCCAATCTTTTGATAATTTCTCGAAAAATTTTATACATATCGTAAATTTTCAAAAAGCACGAAATTCCTGTTAAGAAAGTCTTAACTTAGTTTTAATTATTATAGGTGATATTTAATGTTGAAAATAGCATTTTAAATGGCCGTCTCGGTAAAAGCGCGTCTCATTTGTAAGGTGTGAAATTACAAATTTCATTTTTATTTACCACCTTGTAATTGTTTAACATTAATAGCTAAATTTATTTCCTCTCGTAGAGACATTATTCATGCTCTATGCTACAAATTTCTAATGTAAGATTTTTTAATTAGCTGTACACAAATCGTTATTAATCAATGTCTTCAAAAAATTGAATAAAGAATTTTCGTTGTAAGAATTTTTTTTTCAACAAAATTGTGCCTATATTCTTTTTCGAACAATGAACGTAAATTCATTTTCAATATTTTCTTCACTGCTTTGTTTAAATAATTGTTAAACAAATACCTCTGTTGCAGGTTTGAACAACAAAATATTTTTTACCAATTTTTTTTTTTTTAATTCATGAAACCACCGGCTCAATGAAATACGAATAAAAATTTTGTTCAAACGTGCAACAAATTCATTTGTTTAACAAAGCAGTCAAGAAATCATTAAAAATTGAATTTATGGTCGTTGTTTGACAAATAATATAGACATAATTTTGTTGAGGAAAAAAACAATTTTGTTGACAACGAAAATTAATATTTAAATTCTTTAATAGTATTAGAAATTAATAACAATTTTGGTATGGCAAATGAATAAAATATTACATCAGAAATTTACTGCATAAGGATTGAGTAATATCTCTACGAGAGGAAAAAATAGTTTTTATTGTTAAACAATTACAGGCTAGTCAAAATATTTAAGAGTAAGAAAATAATTATGGAACAATGGTTAAAAATTATTTAAAAATCGGGGTAAATTTGTTTTTAATACAGGATATTGTATTGATGCATACTCTTTATAGGATTTTGCAAACAGCAGAAGAAATAACTATCTATAACTAAAAGAAAAATTTTGTGTAAAAATATTAATGAAATCTTTGCATTCGATAACCTGAATTCTGGTTATGCTAGCAAATTAAAATCCTAAAATGAATTTACCTAATTTCTTATTTGACAATTCTCATTCTAACACTAGCATCCACACAGTCCTCTACGGCCATGCAGATTAAACTAGTATCTACATAACCCCCTACTATCATGAAGATTCAGTTAAATGAGAACAAAGGCCTAAAATGAATTTATTTATCTACCTTGTCTTAAACATTTTTCATTCTAATGGATTACATTTTCATGAAATCTATCATTCTGTTTCTTGGAAATGCTAGCCTTTGAAACGTTTTTCGCCATTATTCTGGAGATTATCAGAAAGACATATAGCTACTCATAAAGATGTTTCATGCAAAACCAAGACAAGTTCTATGAATAAGTGTGAAATAATTATATTTTACATTGACTTATAAAAACAACCTCACCTATCTATTAGCTAACTAGTATTGGAGCCTATATACTCTATGCATGTCTAAAAATGAATTATTATTTGTTTGCTTATAATTGTATTGAAACATATTCTTTATAGGATTTTGCAAACAGCAGAAAAAATAACTATCTATAAATATCTATCTATCTAGGATATTATAGTTTGCAATGTTTAGATATACTCTACACTTTTTCATGAAAACCACATATTTCGTATAAATGTATTCTGCTTCTTCGGTGACAGAAGTATGGTGTTGGAAATTTGACACTGATGAAAGTTTCAAATTAAGTGAAAATATGGCAATGTAGCAACGTATTGCGCTGGGTATATATTTGTCCACCATATTAGCATCTCATATGAAATAATGAAATAAGATATGTTAATTACGAAACCGGCAACATGAATTTAAGTCTTATTAATTAATATGTGTTGAGTATGACCATATTGTTAATGACTATTTTTAGTGTGGGTTTCAAAATTCTCCTTTGTTCGCTGTTTTTTAAAGTCCTTGATGAGTAGGTACCTATTTGTATAGAATTCCGTCTTCAATGATCTCCTTACTATCAATTTACTTGGCAGTGAATAAAACATTTATTTTGATTTTCACATTTCAGTACTTGTGTACAAAAAGCATACATTTTCATACAATATATGCATAAAATTTCATATTACCTCCCACTGCAATGGGTTAAATATCCGTAAAATAGAAGGCTGATTTATGCTGATGTATGCAATGTTAATATTTAAACTTAATAGAAAGCCTCCGTTTCTGCTTGATTTATTAATATATCCTCCATCCACTAACGTTGCGAAATATGATTCGAAGCAGCTGTTCTGCAACATTTGTTGTTTATTTAACTGATCAAATAATTAAACAAAACAAAAGAGTTCTTTGTCCTAGGAATATTCGATTATGGCTGATAAGAATCTTTAGTAGCTTGCTTAGATATTATGAGTATTGCTTTGAATTATTCTGAAGTTCAATTTTTGAAAGTTTATTAAAACAGTTAACGCTCGACAGGAAAAAATCATAATTCCAAAAATTTGCTCAAGAAGAAGCTCACGCACACGATCAAACGATAAATGTATTATAATTTGAGATACGGGTATGCACAATGACTCCAAAAATTGAAGTTTGCGTTGGGACACAATACTGTAATACTGTAGCTCTAGACTACCAAATGCAGTAAATTACCGCGACCTACTTGGCAATAACGTAGCTCCTATGGTCACTGGAGTACTTAGAGATAACAAGAGTTTTTTAAAGTACGAGTTAAGGAGCTCCCACATTATGTGGCCCATTGCGCGATATTCTGGATAATAGATTTCCTGGACCGTATATGAGTTTAATTGGTGTAGATTGGCCGGTTAGATGACCTGAACTTAATCCCATAAATTTCTATCTTTACACATTTAAAATCGTCGAATTACTCCACTAAATCATAATTCTTTCTATAATTACATAGTATTTGAGAATGTACTTCACTGAATCTAAAAAGAAGGATTCAGTAACGTCCGAAAGCCTTTCAAAATTTGACTGCGCCACTTAATGGAGGTTGATATTGATCATTTTCCGCATATAATAAAATAATTTGTTAAACAGTTTCCATGTATTATTACATTTCCAAAAGTCTTTTAGGAATCATGTTTTCCATGAAAATGTAAACTGTTAAGGCATATTTTGCTGTGGGGTTATTTTAGCCCAGTTAATTTACAAAAATTTTGACTCTGACAAGATATTGTATATCTATAAATTGGTGGAACGGTTTTTTTTCATGTGCTTCTCAGTATTAGAGCTTGAGCATAAAAATACTTCGTAGCGTACTTAACGTTAATTTTGAAACTAGCATAAGAATAAAATAAAACAGAATAAAAAAAGATAACCCTAGAACTTTTAGTGCGTAGTTTGACACGAAAAATTCTATAGGGTGAGAAAAGTCTGCTTATTTATTCACTCAAGAAGGCGATTAAGAAAATTACTAACAACTGTCTGGTAATACAGCAGATTCGGATCATAAACATTCTTTTGAATTTCGAGGAGATCGACTAGAATCTAATCAACTTTTATAACTACGATTGATTTACTGAGAATATGAAGCCATTAATAGCATAATTTGAGAACATAAGTCTAATTTGAAGGTTGTGATAACTTAAGTCTAGAAATGATACAACGCCAGTTATAACGCATGTAGCCTTTGTTGCTCATTGATTGATTATTTTCCAAAAGTAAGAGAGATGCTATAGTGTATCCAAGATCTAAAGTTCCAGTAACACACCCGATTATAGAGATTTAAGACAGTAAATTCAGCTTTCCATTTATTAGTGAAATTCTTGAAAAATGCGTGTCGCTCCAGCTAGAATAATATTTTTGGCAATATTGTTGACTTACTTACCAATTAGAAATTAACATAGTACTACAACTGCCTTACTGAATACCTCAGATAATATCTTAAGAATTCTGGAATGTAAAAAAACTGTGGCATTGATATTCTTAGACTTTTAAAGATGCTTTTTTATTATTATTATTTTTATCCAATATCGTCGTCAATTTAAAGATTTATAGTATTTTTGTTCACGTTTTGGTAAAATTTCATCTAAAACGCAAGTGCTATTTTTAAAAGCTCTTATTTAACTTGCAATGTTAGTTGTGTTAGTTTGTTTAGGTCAAATCTTGCAAGCTGAATTAGAACCACTTCCGCTTACCCTACGGCGTTGAAATTTTACACGTTGATTCAGTTTCGATGACAGTGCATTTTTATGATATGCATGACCTGATTTTACATATCTACACCTAGGATATAAGTGTGCAGCAAATGGATTTTTTTTTAGTTGCAACCAAAGTTTAAATACCGCCAAAAGTTATTGCATGTCCGATAACCATTTCAGGTGCACTTAGAATGGCTTCAAGTGACAGGGTAGGGCAAAAAAATATGAAAATCGTTCAAGAGTAAAGTGCGCTTATGTCGAAAAATAATTATATAAAAAATGTTTTTAAGAAAAAGCTTTTATTTTAAAGAACCATTCTAAAAAGTAAAAAATATGTATTTTTTTATTCATACACCTGGAAACCAAGAGCTTTGGGGGCGATCAATTGCAAAGTAACTATGCGATAGTGCCATATGACCACCCCCAAAGCATTTGGTTTCCAGGTGTATGAATTTGAAAAAATTGTTTTTTACTTTTTGGTAGTTTTTTAAAATAAAAGCTTTTTCATAAAAATATTTTTCTACTTACATAATTTTTTTTCTTAAAATTAATAAAACACTTTTGAGATTTATCAGTACACAGGGTGAAATCAGTTTCATGTTATTAAAAAAAACTGGCAATAGGGACCGACTAGACAAACAGAAAACCTATATGACCTTTTTCTCTAGGGGCACTTTGAAAAAAACTGACCTGGGTTTACATTTTTAATGTTATGGTAGGAAAGACTTGAGAACCACTGTTTTTCAGGGTCAATGGATGTTATAGTTGCGAATATTAGAAATAATAAAAAACTGTAATCCCCGACTTGTGTTCCCGTCGGTAGAAGTGCGGCACTTTGATGGGATTATTTGTATTGAACTTTTTATACCACTAATTATCTATCTATCTATACTTGTAATCTATGGCTGTGGCTGCAAATACCACTAATTATGAAAATGTAAATAATTCCTTCTCTTTCGGCACAACGCAAGCATAGCATGGCCGCAGGGGTTTAAATAGGATTTGTTTACATGTGTTTTTTAATTTGGAACAAAGCTGTTGTAGCTTTTATTGTCGTTCATAAGAATTTATAAAATTTAAAAATGGTTTATTAACATTTGTAACATTGTGTTAAAAGCTTATAAAATTAGTAATTGTTTTATGGAATTGGAAAACGAACAGTAAGACGTCCGAGATACGATAACAGAAAATAGTTGTGTATTTTAAGTTAGGAAGAAATCAGATTTTTTAACGAATTGAGCGCATAATTTTTCTCAATCAGGTATCGAAAACTAAAAATCAAGTCTTTGGTCTCTATGAAAATCAATGTAAACCGTAATAAACAGATAAAAACAAGACAACGAATACTAATAATAATAATCATACCTTTAATGCCCAATAGGTAACACCCCATAACCGAACCATTCTTTTGAATTTTTTACAAAAATTGTTCGAAATGACCTCCATCTCCACGTATACACATCACGGTACGTCGAACTAATAACATACTTACTCCGTTCAACACATTTGGTAAATTAGGATAATTTTTTATGGTTTCTATGCACATTAAAATACGTCGTTGCAATTGTTCTAAAGCTCTTCCGCACCAGCTGCATTTCCACCACTTTCTCCATGTACCAAGTCCATATCCGCAAGCTCTGGATAAGTGTAATCTCCCATAATGTCCAAAATCTGCGTTTTAAAACACCGCACTAAACTGTGAATTAGTGTTATCAATAAAGAAAACAAAAAGAAAAACTTGGTCCAAAATCCAAAAAGTAACACAAAAAGCACGAACGGGAAGTAGTGTCTTACGTCACCAAGCACTAACGACTTGAACGATAAGTCAATGAAATAAATCTTAACATAAGTGACACAAAATTCAAAAAGAAAACAGACAAAACCAAGGAACGGGCACGTCGCGTCATGCGTGCGCTCTTTACCAAGTAAGAACAAAACTGAAATTATTACTTGATAATATTACAAGGGAGAGATAGCACGCCTAATAGGATAATTGGACGCAAATAAGCAAAAAACATGACGATGTCCTCTGTCGGTCGCTTTTAACTGCTTTGTCGGCATACTTATTTGCAGGAATGCCAGAGTATCTCGTGTGACAAGACGAGAGGCAATAAAACCTACCCCAATATGCCAGCAGTTCTCAAACTAGGTTATTAAGTATTTTGGAAATTTTTGTTTATTTTTTTCTCCAAAACTATGGGCTTTAGACCCCATGTTATATAAGGCTTTTTTTGTTTGTCTTGTCGTTTCCTGCCACCAGTTTTTTTAATGACATGAAACTAATTACACCCTGTATATGTTGCTCATAAAATGGCAAAACGCAGTTGCTCCTTGAATACTTATCACGGTATCCGCCTTTATTTGTGTAAAATATTACTTGTGCAGACGCTATAAAATCCTTTATTTCCACAATACATTCTTGGGTGTAACCGTAGCCGCATGTATTGTACAAGTTACGTATAAAGTTGTTATATCAGCCATACCGAGTGACACTTTCAGTTTGAAAAACCGGAAGTTTTCCGCATTATACATTACAGTCTAGATATTTAATTATGTCGGTTACGTATGCCGTCAAATTCGCCCACAGCTTTGATCATTTTAAATGTACTACTACTGAAATGAGTTAATTACACATTAGTTTTTGTTTATATTAGTTGCCCATTCGGACGATTTAACTATTAGATGATTCAATATTACAGTTCTACCGATGCGTATTGAGGACATGGCGAAAAAAGAAGTAGAAGGACCATGGCAATTTAAGATAAGTATCCGCGACTTTGCTATCTTTTTGTGTGATGTATCTTTGTATAGAATCCTACCCAAAAACTTGCTAATATCAGAAAAAAATGTTTTTTTATAAATCTGAAGGACACTCTAAGCCTATTTCAACAAAAAAATATTGATTTCTTTTAGATATACTATACTTGCACTCTATTGCCTGAATGTAGAAGCGTTCTATATACAGGGTGTATCATATCATTAAAAAAACTGGTAATAGGGAACGACTAGACAAACAAAAAACCTATATGACTTTTTTTCTCTAGGGGCACTTTGAAAAGAACTGACCTGGGTTTACATTTTTAATGTTAAGGTAGGAAACATTTGAGAACCACTGTTTTTCAGGGTCAATGGATGTTATAGTTTCGAATATTAGAAATAATAAAAAACTGTAATATCCGACTTGTGCTCCCGCCGGTAGAAGTGCGGCACTTTGATGGGATTACTTGTACCGAACTTTTTATACCACTAATTATGAACATGTAAATAATTCCTTCTCTTTCGGCACAACGCAAGTATAGCATGACCGCAGGGGTTTAAATAGGATTTATTTACATGTGTTTTCTAATTTGGAATAAAGTTTTTGTAGCTTTTATTGTCGTTTATAAGAATTTATAAAATTTAAAAGTGGTTTATTAACATTTGTAACATTGTGCTAAAAGCTTAAAAAATTAGTAATTATTTTATGAAATTGGAAAACGAACAGTTAGACGCCCGAGATGCGATAACAGAAAATAGTTGCGTACTTTAAGTTAGGAAATAATCTGTTTTTTTAAGGAATTGAGCGCATAATTTTTCCCAATCAGGTATCGAAAACTAAAAATTGACTCTTTGGTCTCCATGGAAATCGATGTAAACAATAAGAAACAGATCAAAACAAGACAGCGAATACTAATAATAATAATCATACCTTTAATGCCCAATAGGTAACAGCAAATAACTGAACAATTCTTTTGAATTTTTCACAAAAATTGTTCGAAATGACCTCCATCTCCACGTATACACATTTCGGCACGTCGAACTAAGGACATACGCACCCCGTTCAACACATTTGGTAAATTAGGATCATTTTTTATGGTTTCTATGCATATTAAAATACGTTGTTGCAATTGTTCTAAAGCTCTTCCGCACCAGCTGCATTTCCACCACTTTCTCCATACACCAAATACATATCCGTGAGCTCTGGATAAGTGTAATCTCCCATAATGTCCAAAAATCTGCGTTTTAAAACACCACACTAAACTGTGAATTAACGTTATCAATAAAGAAAACAAAAAGAAAAACTTGGTCCAAAACTCAAAAAGCACGAACGAGAAATAATGTCTTACGTAACCAAGTACTAACGACTTGAACGATAAGTCAATAAAATAATTCAACATAAGTGGCACAAAATTAAAAAGAACAAAAGCAACAGACAAAACCAAGGAACGGGTAAGTCGCGTCATGTGGTACAGTCGTCTTCATAATTTTAAGGCATGTAAAAAATGCGGTAACTACAAAGCGGGCAGGCGGCATCTTTACCTATTTAATGATACCGCCGAGCGGACTCCTTTTACGGGAATTTATTGTGCCTTGGAAATATGAAGACAACTATACGTTATTTACCAAGTAAGGACACAAACTCAAATTATTACGTGAGAATATTACAAGGGAGAGTATACCAAGCGTAATAAGATAATTAGGCCGGGAAGAAGCAAAAAACTGGGCGGTGTCCTCTGTCGGTCGCTTTTAACTGCTTTGTCGGCATGCCTTTCGATCTCTTAGGCGCACCATAATTATTTGCACGAATGTCAGAGCATGCCAGCAGTTCTCAAACTATGTTATTAATTATTTTGGATATTTTTGTTTATTTTTTCTCTCCAAAACTGAGATTTGGACCCCATGTTATATAAGGTTTTTTTGTTGGTCTTGTCGTTCTCTACCACCAGTTTTTTTTAATGGCATGAAACTAATTACACCCTGTATGTCTGCCTCTATTCTCATTACCTCAGTTTCGAATATAATTGCAACATTAGTACCATATTAGTAAACATTTGAAAACGATACAACAGATTGACATTTGTCTTCATTTACATATACGAAAAAGCAAAATGGCTTAGTAGTCGTTCATGTTAACCCAAAAAAATCATAATATTTATAACACAAATCTTATTAACTAAAACTATATAGTTCCGTTTAAATTACATGATACTGTTTTTAATTTCCACATCCAGTAATTTTTATGGCCATCCTAGATTAAGAATTTAGTTTTATGAATTTGGCCGTAAAGCTAAAGATATATAATTGTTATTATTTACGTTATATAACTATTACCTTGAACTGATGCACTATGTAACTGTTATAGACATTAGTGTACATATTTTTTTAGAATGTCCATTTGTAAAAGAGCTCAATATTATTATATTGTTATTACAAGTTTTTATTACTAGATTATCTAGTTTATAGTTAAGAATTGCAAACATGTTTTCCTACGACTTTACTGTACATTTTAGATGGCCAAAAAAATTGTAAAATAGGATCAGACACAGAAAATATGTAGAAAGAAATTTGAGAACAAACCATGCGAGGGAGTTATATTGTTTATCGCCCAAATACGATAAACAATATAATAATATTGCTAAAAAGAAATTTGAAGTATATTGCATCATTTATTAAATGGGAAAAGGTAAGTGAAACCGTTTTGGAAATATTTTCAAGTGACAGCATTGTTTTGTTATTTTTCCTCAAATATATAATATTTTTAAGAAGTTGTTACAGTTACTGTACGACCTACATTTATTTAATATTTATAAACGTGGGAATACTGCTTTTATCTATAAATATGGCTTTTATATCTCATATCAGATGATCTACCTGTATGACCTACATAGCCGCTCGTGTTGATGTGAATCAACACGAGCAGCTATAAATGAAAGAACTATGTTATATTTTTGAAACTTGATTTATTGGAAATATTTATTATTAATTCAATCTGTTTATAATTTAATTTTAAATTCTACAGATCACTTCAAATGGTTCCCTACACTTTGAGAACGAAAATCCACGGGTCATCCAAGATAGTGATGTGTAACGATTGGATGTAAAGAAAAATATAAAATTCATCCCGGTATTCACTATAGCTTATGTAAATTCATGAGATATTTGCTGTCCGAGTTTCGGAATAAAGAAGTGAAAGGAAATATTTTTATAAGTTTGAGAAATGAACATAAGTCTACGGCAGTGTTGCGCAATGGACTGTAATGAAGTGTGGGTGTTAATAAAGTATCAAAATGTGACAATAATATAGGTACATTTGTATCTGTACAATTTAACATCATAAGTAATACAACCTTCCGTATTCCTGAATGCCTGAAGTGACTTTACATGTAAAAGGGCTGCACATGTCATTCAGTGTCTAAGTATACTAGTAGAAGTAGCCTGTTTGCTCAAGAGGTATTTACTCAAATAGATAATGCTGAAGAATATGCCGCATTCTTTACTAGAATACGATATTATAGTCAGCAATCTGCAGTTGACACAAATATCTGTCGCTATCTGCTTATGTAGCGGTGCGAGGACTGAGGTTGTCCCATAATCGCTTCAGATTCCCGCTGCTTATATTTTTTGGCTAGTTCTGTGGAGTAATCTCACTTCTTCACAAACTAGCTTAAGCACCTTAGTAGTATATCTGTAAGAGTTCTGGTTAGGTAGGATGGTCATAACGGACATAATGTTGTGCCTGTATACCTGTTTTAAAGCTGTTTAAGACTTGTTTAAACTTGTACAGACCTGTTTATAGACCTGTTTTAAGCTGTTTGAGACCTGTTTAATCGTACAGACATGTTTACAGATCTGTTTTAAAACGTCTTCAGCAGTTTCTGAACAATTTGTCTCCTTCGTCGAACCACTCCCCAACACCTATGGTCGCTCCGGATGGACACATGCCATCAAGTTCTCCCCATTGCCTATCTACTGATCTAAGTGACCCAGAACTCTTATAGCTATGCTACTCACCTCAGCAGTGATTTTGTCAATTCTAACTGCTTTGCTAGTTTATAGTTATTGTAAACTGCTGCCGCTTCTGATTGTAGTATGGAAGGTTCGCGCTCATATTCTGCCTCAGGGCAACCGTCATCCTTGCAAAGTTCTTGCAGTATTGGCACCAAACCTCAATAATCTCTTCCCAGTAGATCCGTTTTGAGGTTACATTTACGAGTTACCCTTACTTCTTGTAAAAGGTCCTTATGATCTGCATGTGATCCCAATGCTTTACTTCTTGTAGATAAGAACTCTTGTCTTCCCGACAATGAGTCTGAATTATCAGCATTAGTCGGTAAAGGCGTTGCAGTCTTGTTGGAACATAGTATTAACTATCGTATAGGTAGGTATTGTTCAGACATAACTGAATTAGCGGGTGTGCAGTACATCATTAAAAAAATTGCTATTTTTTTCTCATAACCTAATTTCTACGCGTCGAGCAGCAAAAATGCATAGAAGATGAAGGAAAGTATAATGACAAATTGTGTATTATCACAATTCTTTATAATTGATAGTTTCAAAGACACACGCCTGCAAACTGGACTAAAAAAGAGACCGATGACGATATGACGAATCACTTAAATATTTTGTTAGAAATTGCGTCTAGAAAATGTAGAACGCATACAAAGTTACAAAAAATAGGAGCAGCGATAATATAAATTACTTACAGATGTATAAGTATTGTCTAAATGTTAGTCTTGGCATTCTCTTAATTATCCTACTTTTATTTTTAGGACGTCCTGCTCAGTCAACATGAATGTTGTAAGGCAAATTATTTTTTGTTTAATTATAGTTATAATAAAAAATATTTCTTAACAAACTGATTTTATGTACAAAACACATCTCTATGTAATTAACAATGAAAATCTAATTAAAGTACCTACTAATTTTCAACATCTGTACTGCTTTGACAACCCATATATGGTTGTATTAGAGAACAGAGCTCTGAAGCGTATTTATTTACAAATATCTATTTGAAATTTTTATATTGAAAAGGACTCACCTTGAAGTGTATGTGTCATCTCTTAAAAATTGCTGAGTCCTTGAAACGTTTCAAGGACATAAAACCACTATCAACATATTTCAATCGTTAACCGAGAAAACAGTTTTAAAGAATGTCATAAAAAATTAAGTTATGCAGTTTTTTTGACAGACACAATAATAAAACATTCTTCATATACTTCATAAATATTTTAAAGTCAATTGTTGTCTGTTTACTTAGAGCTCTAGTGATAGGATTTTTCAAGCAACAGATAAACTAATCTATGAAAAAATAAAAAAAAGATGACCTTTTTTACAAGGTTAAGGACTGTGTCTTCAAGTGGCGTTCTGATACATAGTTGGATTAAAATAAGTGAAAAGTGGATCCAAAGGCATGCGATTCCATAATTTGTTTTAGTTATTATTTTTTTTAATTTTTTGCAATATGCGATTAGCGACCAACAAATGTCTCAACCGTAATCTTATTTACTTGAATTTGCAGCACGTCACCTTGCATTCAGTTTTTAACTTTATAATAAGTAATTAAAAATTGTATCCAAATGGACGCCACTGTAAGACAAGTCATACTGGCGGACCGCCAATAAAATTGTATAGCCAAAAATAAAAATAAAATGTGTTTTTGACTAACGTGTCCTAACAGGTATCTAAGCAACACATTCTATAAGTGTGCTTTTTAACCAAATAATAAAATGTTGTTGTTTAAATTTCAATTTCTTCTTACATTTGTGCCTCAAATTAAATTAAGTTTAAAGTTGTAATTATAGTATTAGGATCATAGAGAATAAAATGTGGGTAATTTTCAACACACTACCATTATATTATGTTTCACCAAGTACATTTTTAGTAAAAAAACACAGCATTGGATTCATGATGTGAATGCATTTGTCTGCTGGTGTATCCTCTTATCCCTTCGCGCAGCACCTCTGCCAGACATTCATTTTACCAATTCTCAACGCTAATTTGATAAAAAATGTTCACTGCCTACCGTACCATCATTGTTGTTACACCAGATTTTTTGTCAACAATCGAGTTGCATGGTTAGAAATTCAGTTCTTACTACACATACACTTTTTATCTACTCTTGTAATATTTGCCAACATGTTAATTGAATTTTCGCCTTTGCTATAAAGTGCATTATTTCTTGTCTTGAGATAACTTGCAACGATTTTGCAAGTTAAGTGCTCAAAATAATAGAGGCAAAAAATTGTAAAAAATAAGTGTTTTCTGAAACCTGAGGTTAATGCTAGCCTTAAATTGCAAATCTGTTCACTCTTTTGTTAGCTTTGACGTTAATTATAACATTGTTATGCAATGCATTAACTGTAATTGAATACCAACTGCTAATTTGGTAATAATACCTTTGTAAATTATTAAATATAAAATTGTGAGAGTGCAATACATTGCTGAAAACATTTCTTGTTTTTGTACAAAAAATAACCAGAAGAAATTATTAGGTGTTACTTCTATCCTTAAGTTTAGAAATTTAAAATCACTTAATTGAGATACTTGGTAACATCGATATTGTCAGTAATTGAATAATATTAGTCTACATAATTGAAGATTTCTCTTTTGGTGTTTAAAAATCAACACAGATTTTGTGAAATTTACAATTTAAAAGCTCTCTAAAAAAATATTTCGTGTAGAGGAAATAAGGTAAGCAAGAAGTAGATAAAAAGTGAATTTTTATATATAAAATGTGTAACAAGGTTCGATATCAACACGAACTATGGGATAAGTATTATATAATATGCAAGAAACCAGCTTTACACGAGCATGAAATTTGATTTATATATATTTTAAACGTTGTTGTCAGTATTATATTAATTTATTTTCTAAAGAGTATTATTACGTATGTTGAAATTATAATAATTTATTCATTTATTACATTTAAAAATGGTGTCTAATTTATAGCGGTCTCTTCTACACGGTTTAAAATCAAACTGTTTGTATTTAACCCCCGCAAACCCGAGGAGGTTACTACAATTTCCAGTTTCCAAGAACACGAAAAAGTAGTCTTAAAGGAATGTATGTACTTACATACTTACCTATAAGAATATATGTGGACACGCCGGAACTAGCGAACAGATTTTTGCAAAAGGATAATATTGGTGCCGTACATAAGCTGAAGAGCCTACCAGGCAGATCAAACAACGCTGAAGGTCTTTTTGGTACATAAACTGTCGCAATTTCTCCTAAAAGATATCCTCGACGACATCAAAGCGACATGCGACACGTTGAACGAAGGTGTTCGTCTTCTCATGTATCATTGAAATCTCCCAGTATTTAGGAATTTATAACGTTTTTTAACAAATCGTATGGAAAAATGTTAATATTTAATTTTCAATTTAGCTTTTAAAACTCGCGCTCAACATTAAATTAATTGTAAAATTATAGTTTTTAATATTAGGCACCTAGAAATAAATAGATGAGTAACTTACAAAAATAATGAAAGAGCTTGTAGAACTTGTTTTACCTTGAAATTCATTTAATGGTTGAAGAGAATATTTCATTATTGAGACATGCTATGGGGAATTTTACTAGCTTTAGTGTTTCTTCTCGAGATTTTTCTCCTAAACCAGTACCTACGTTTCAAGATATGTGCAATAAAATAACAATTTGACATTCGCATATTTTGAATAAAACTATCGTTTTTTATAAAAAATCTGAAAGGAACTGCATATAGGTACTGTGATATACCTCACAGAAAAGACAATTGAGAGGGATGCGTTTATTTGCACTTCCATATTCAAATCGTGGAGAGGAAGTATAATAATCGTAAATAGTATTTTACACAACAAGTTTTGAAAAATAATCTCTTCACACGAGTGAGACAGACGTTTTGTGATCCATTTAATATTCTAGTTGTAGTTGCTCTATAGATTAAAAGTGAATTATTTATTATTTGTTTACATATAGTAATGAAACATATTCTTTATAGGAAAGAAAATCTATCTAGGAGAACTGAAGGAAAAACTATATATAAAAATATTAATGAAATCTTTGTATTCTTTCGATAACCTGACTTCTGGTTATGCTAACAAATAAAAATTCTTATTTGCCATCCTCATTTTATGAAAATGTAATTCATTAGAACGAAAAAATTTTTAAACACAAGGTACGTAAATAAATTAATTTCAGACCTTTTTTCTAATTTTTAACTGAATTTACATATCGTAGGGGATCATGTAGATACTAGTTTAGCCTGCCTAGCCACTACGTGGGATGCTGGTGTTAAAATGAGAATGGCAAATAAGAATTTTTACTTGTTAGCATAACCAGAAAAGAATTTATTTTGAACACCATTTTTCCAACATTGTGACCGCAGCAACAACAATTTTTTTGTTGAAAACTTGGAATAATGATTGTGGGAATCTGCCCCACATTATAATAGAGAAATATTTCTTGTACAAATTATTCACGGATCCCCCACCTATACTGCTCCACGGCCTGCTTAATCAATTGGTCTAATTTAAATTTGCTCCATTTAGTTTCTACGCTTTGGGTCTAATCTGATACTATGTGCATGTAAGTACGTTTTGTTTAATTCAAGGCCAAATTTCTTCCAAATTACCTATATTTAAGGTGGCCAATTCCTCTTTTTTAAGAGACATCCGATGGGGAAATATTTATTATGTTTTGCCATAACTTTTTTTCTTAGTACGTATATTTAAAAAAACTGTAATACCTAAGCAGAACCATAATAAAACTATTACTATAAATTTTTACTCAATAATTCCAGTAATATCCAAAATAGCTACAGTTCTGCTTAGGTACACTCTTATAGTCTTATAGTTTTTTAAATATACGTACTAAGAAAAAAAAGTTATGGCAAAAAATAATAAATATTTTCCTATCTCTTTCTAGGAAATCGCAACCTTGAAAAAGCATTGGTAATTGATATATCATCTCCCTGTGCATTAAACAGATTTAGATTATGTTTTAGTATATGCGTCATATATTGAGATTACCTCCTGATGATGCCAACATTATTGACCACACAATTGTGGTACTCGGCGTCTTGATATAATGTACCTGTTTACATCTGTATTAATTTTTTTTTGGCATTGCTACTTACGGCGATGCAGTCATATTTAATTATTTAATTTAATGCCCAATAGGGAATGACTTCAGTGGGGACTCTAAGACCTCCCCACCGATCACGAATGGACTCTGGGATAAAACAAAGACACTCTCTTCTCGTCCAGGCGTGTGTCAGAGTATTTTGTAAAGACATACAGAATAACACCACGGAAAGGTAAGAATGTATATGAACCTCTCTGTAATAAAATGTAATCAAGATTGAGAGAAATAAACGTTTCCAGTAAACACGTATGGCTAGTAAATTTACTTTATGTTTACTTCCATTCACGCAATTTTTAATGCACACTTTCACCATGTTTTATTACCATCGATATGTCCAATTGACACAAAAAATGTTAACACTGTATTTATGTATTTCCTATAAACCAGAAGTATTCGGTATGTTTTTTCATCATCGGTATACTTTAGAGTTAACGGCTTGTTCCTGTATTTGAGCAAGCTTAGATAACAGATATGACGTAACCTTTTAATTAGATTGTCAAGTCCATATTTAATGATCATGCCAATCAATTCACGAATTACCTATTACTCAATCTCTTCCTTCAATTTTAATAACTTCCAACACATGCGTCACATCGTCTTCAATAGCGATTGTAGGAAGAATGACATTGGTGACGAAATCCCAACGTTATGCAAACTTTTTGAAAATGCAAAAATGTAGAGCTAAATAGGGAGTGTCTATTGCTTGAGCCGAGTTGCACACGTTTCACGCCAACGTGGGCAAGATATAAATATATTTATAAATCTACATCGTTGTACAATCTAATGCAGAAATAATGTCTACTAGAAACTTGAAATAAATTTAAAGAAAAGGACGTTTATGTGAATTATATGTTCTAAGTTATATTGAAAGTGCACTATTGGATGGAAAATAAGACTGCAAATATTATAAAAAATTTAAGTTTTACATATGATATAGTATGCTTATAATATAAGAATATGTTTCAATACAATTATAAGCAAACAAATAATAATTCACTTTTAAACATGCATAGAGTATATATGCTCCAATACTAGTTAGCTAATAGATAGTTGAATATCTGTTGTTTTTATCAGTCAATGTCAAATATAATTATATAATACTTATTCATAGAAATTGTCTCGGTTTTGCATGAAACATCTTTATAAATGGCTTTATGTCTTTGTGAAGAGCTCCAGAATAAGGTCGTTTCATTTCCAAGAATCAGAATGATAGATTTCTTGAACATTAGACTGAAAAATAGTTTAAGACAAGGTAGGTAAATAAATTCATTTTAGGCTTTTGTTCTTATTTTTAACTGAATCTTCATGGCCGTAGGGGATTATGTAGATACTGGTTAAATCTGCATGGCCGTAGGGGGCTGTGTGGATGCTAGTGTTAGAATGAGAAGTGTCAAATAAGAAATTAGACCAATTCATTTTAGGATTTTAATTTTCTAGCATAACTAAAATTCAGGTTATCGAAAGAATACAAAGATTTCATTAATATTTTATAGTTTTTCTTTTAGTTCTCATAGATAGTTATTTTTTTTCTCCGGTTTGCAAAATCCTGTAAAGAATATGTTTCAATACAATAATAAGCAAATAAATAATAATTTTAAACATAAACACACATTTCGAAAATTTATAAGCAATGCCAAGTTACATTATTGTACTCTGTAAAGATCTCTTTGAATGAAGAATGGGTACTAGAAATACGAACTATACAACGAATTATTCGTTTTTGAGGAAGGAAAACGTTCTGTGATACGGTGAAGTTGTCCCAGAAACAGACACCATACCTCAATTTAGACTCAACTTGGGCATAATATAAATTAACTAATTGCTTCTTGGTAAGCACGGTTTTAATATTATTAAATAAAAATTAAATTGATGCTAGCTTGGAAATTAAATATTCACAATGTGATTTCCAACTCAAACAGTCGTCAATATGTTAACCTAAAAATTTTATACCCGCGTGGGTACTCGTTATATTATAATCGACTCATTGACCTGGAAAGAAACAGACTCGCACTTTTTCTGTCTACTATGAGACTGAGTTACAACTGATGTTGATTGAAAAATGTAGATACCTTCTCTACAAAATTATCGAATTTACTTTCTAACACATTATACATAGTATCTGAAATAATCATAGAAAGACCATCAGCATATATTGAAAAGAAATTATAACATAAAATCCAGCCAAGCTCATTAATGTATAATATGAATAACACAGGGCCCAATATTGAGCCCTGTGGAACTCCCATATTTAAAGACAAACGTGCAGAATTGGCTCTGTATACCATATTTTTACTAACATGTCCTATACTCACATACTGTTGACGATTGGTTAAAAATGAATTCATCTAGCTTAGTAATTATTCACTAATCCCATAGTCATACAGTACAGTCAACAATTTTGCATGATCGACACAGTCAAATGCTCTGCTGAAATGAAAACTTATTCCAACAGGGCATTCCCTTGCCTCAATATATTGAATTATATGCTTATAAAATTTTTGCTATAGCCTTTATAGTGGATTTTCCCCAACTGAAACTCTGTTGTTTCTCGAAGAAAATTTTAAATTCTGTTAAAATAGTTTAACAAAGAAACAGTGTAGATACAAATATTCAAGTAGTTTCGAGAAACTAAAAGGAATTGCTACTGGCTTATCATTTTTCTTAAAAATTGGTACAACTTTGCTCACTTTTAAAGATTCTGTAAACTTTACCGTTTTAGAAGATACATTTACCAAATGAGTAAATAGTGCCACCAGTTTTTAATTAAGAAGGCGGGTCCAGAGGACCTTTTATTTGTGAGTTTAATATTTAATAACAAAAACATCTCGTGTTCAGTAAACGGTCTTAGAAACAATGCATATTCGATCATTTTTTATTTTGTAGGGAAATAGGGATTATTATTATTATGATGTAGTGTATTCCTTCAAATTTCGTTGATCTTTTGGATAAGGAGAGAGTGAAGGACTCTGAAATATTTTCACACTTCTTGCCAATACTATACCAACGATAAAATGATGACATGTAGGAAGTTTATTAAAAATGACCAAATTATTGGTGATTCCTGGGCTAGTAGCATTTGCTTGGTCAATGATCATTTTGAATCTCGTGGCAACTTTCTCTTCGATTTGTCCAACTAGTTTTCATCCATGTGCTCTACCTCTTTCCTGGGTTAGCACTATTTGATTGGTCAATGATCAGTGATCACTTTGAGTCCTGTGGCAATATTATCTTCGATTAATTAGGTTTCATTCATGAGCAAGTTGCCGCGTCGAGTTTGGACTGGTACTTGAAGCTGCTAAAGATCTAATATCTATCATGAGTCGTGAAGTAGCAGAGAAAGCAGACACTGAAACATCGTGTATGAAATGAATTTGTGTGACGTGAGCATAATTGAACATAACCTCCAAGTTCAAAGTTTTCACACTGTTAATATTAATATGACTGATTGATTAGCCAGTGTAAGATAGACATTGCTGCTACTTCCGGATATCCAATCTAGATATCTTTATATACCACCGGCAGCGAGAGCCACATGACACATGGGGTAGGAATATAGGATAGGCAGGGTAGGTGTTTGTGAAATGCTTCTTTTAAGTTTCCGTCTATCGTCATCAGATGGGAAGTGTAGGTGTTGGTGAGATGTTTCTTTTAAGTTTCCAGAGTTTTTGTTGCTCCGTTGCCGTTGATTTTTTGCATCAGCAATTGGTGTGTTCTCGTTTTAACGTCCTGTATTAGTGTGTCCATTTTATTTGTTTTTCAAGACCTATATTAACTCGCTGTGAGAGATTTTTCTAAATTATTGTTATCTGTATCGCGGCAAAGAGCCTTTTACAGCGAGTTGCAAATGAGAAAGAGATCTAAGAGTATCTTCTGTATACCCTGTATATTGATTTGTTGATGTTTTTGTAGTAATTAATTTCGGTTGCTGTTTTCCGATTCCAGGTATTTTTCTATTTTATTACCTGCCTTCTATTTAACACAGGTTTATTTTTGATATTATTAAGAAACTGTTTTCTCTTTAAATTAGGTTTTGAATTAATAAATAGAATTAATAAAAAAAATTAATTCAGTTAATACTTAATAAAGTTACTAAAATAAACTAGTATAACTTAGCTTTCTGTAGTATCTGGTCTTGTGATTGCTGGTTTAAATTATTTTCTTGGGCTGGTTTCTTACGCTTAAATTTGTCCACTGCACCCAAGTTTATTATTTATTTACACTTTCTAAAAACAATTCAGTAAATGAAAGGGTCTTTGCTACAAGTCGGTCCGTTTCCATCGATTTCGAAACTAAGGCCCACTGCACTTATTTACTTTATTTTTGGTACTATTAAGAAGCATTTTACCAGCAATTTTCAATTATTGATTCGGTATGCACTTTGTTTTTCTGTTGTGATATTTCACTTTACGCAGAATTTTGTGTCCCACAGATGACTCAAATTTTAACCGATTCTTTTGTGTTTTCTTCTGAGAATTCTACGGTATGTCTACCCTCGGCCTTCAACTGTTGATACTGTTATGATGAAAACGAAAATTGCCTCTAAAGTAGTTTGCACATACGCCAAAACACTTGAACAGTGTACTCCATTACTAACATTCGGTACGCATTTGGACAACGACGTTAGCATTATCGAGATGTGGTTAACCGTTTTAATCATATCATATTTTGACTTGATCTACATAGTACTTGTTCCTTGTTCTACGTCCAGTTAGACGTATTTCTGCTTACTAAAATGTTCTATGAGTATTTTCTGAATTATCATACACTACTTTTGATATCGAGAGTGCATATATTATATTCCGGACCATTCCAACGACCTCATGCGGTTTAGATAATAAAGTCACATAAAGTATCCAAGCAGAGCGTTACCGATATCGTTAAGCAGACTGAGCCGGTTAAGTGTTAACGCCCGATTTTACTAATTGGCCGTTTGTCAGAAAGTCTATAAAGTTTAATGGTGTTTCGAATTGCCAACATGTTACACCTATAGCACTGTTTGGGTGTTACATGTTCATATGCGGTACGAGCATGCCGCAGAATTAGATATGGAAATAACCATAAACCAAAATATGATATTCCCTTGATGTTTATCATGAGCAAGGCTCGGGAATTTTACCTCGCTGTCAGAGACCGTTGTCGTATAGACATAATATTATACAGCAAACACCTACTGAAACAATCATAAAAACAACCAAGTGGTGAAATATTCATTATTGCCAGCTACAAAGTATTTTTGGTAAATTTAACCTAAAAAGCACATACTTTCCTGTTCTGTTTATCTTCATATTAATTAAATATAGAAGCCCAATTAACTGGTAGCAACAGAAAACATTTTTCCCAATAAAATTAACCATTTTTTATAATATTAAATCATACAAAACAAAGTTAAGGATTAATCGCATAAAATTCCCATGTATCGTGTGCATCCCAAATGTACACAACGTGATAAGGTGAATTTTATTTCATTTTAAAATGTTAATAAACATGTATAACCTACTTTTATCGGAAATCATCTAAATTTGTTAAACGTACTGACAATTACCTAAAAACGTAGTGGATTCTTTTACAATTCCAGTACTTTTATGTTTTTACTAATGCGGTTGTATTATTCCCTTTAGTTAGACGGCGCCGTCGAAATTGTGATACATTGCTTTGACAAAATCCCTTTTTACCTACAATGTGGCAATTCTTGGCACTTACGTCAACACTTAATAAAGTTAAAGGCAGACCATCCGATATCGCAGTTACGCAGTTTCGCAAAACGTAGTATAAATCCAGCCATATGTATATACATCATGTACCTACAAACCTTGTGTAAAATTATACAAAGTCGGTGGTATACAAAAATGTCTAATGCTTCACTGTGTAACTAAACTACCAAAATTTAAAACCTTAGAAGTATTAATTAAATAAATAAATAGCACATGTGCCTATGTATTTATATTTTCACAAAATTGGTGTTCTGTTAGCCTTATAATTAATACATATTTTAAGGAAAATAAATGAATTACAATTTACGTAAGTAACATTATATTATACTTTTCTCTCTTATATGTTCTCGTATCTAAAGTATTATATTTCTTTGAAGAAATCAGCCGGAGAACAGGCGAATTTGGAATCAGACAAAAAACCGTCTGTTATCCAAAAATCTTCAGATTTGCTGCTGTACTTTATAGTATTTAATGTACTTCTCCATGTTAAGTCATCAAACCCATTAAAATAGTAATGCTTAGACATCTATATATGTATATGTGGACTTAATGATATATTTCAACTATCTTTGAGCCCTCTAACACTCCTACTTAATTGATTTTTCATTTTTTTATCTTCCTCATTAGTTTGAGAGTATAATCTAAAAGAGGGCTTTGAACTCTCCAGAATATCTGGAAGTTAGATTTTCTTTCCATACAAAAATACATTCTGCATTATATTAATTATTCACATATTGTAAAGTGTTTCAACATAAGATATTAACTTGTTCAATTTATTTTTACTATTTTGCAAAATAGATACGAAATAGCATTCACAAAAGAACTCAAAAACTAGAAAAACTGTTGAAACATCAGTTAGGCAATCCTTGCATTAATTTGAATTTGAGCTGACAGACAATCGTTTAATACGTTGTTGTTATGTAGGTACAATATGGTTTTATTTATAACCAATTATCTTGGCATAAGGATTGCATCCAAATGAGATAAACCTGAGACAACAATAAATTACACGTTAGCCAATTTAATAGTACCTTGACTAGAACTTGCAAAACGCTAGGAAAAAACGAGACAGATGTTTTTTGATTGACAAATAGCAATCAATCAGTACAGAATCGCCGATTAATTCGAATTATGCGAGAACGTACACTCACGGTTAGACAAGCGGAACTATTGATCTTTTGGCTAAAGATAATGATAAATTATAAGTACTTAGTCAGTTGCGCAGATCTCTCGCAACGTTTGCCTCGATGTTGATAGAAGATGTCGCAAATGAGAAGTCCTATATAGCTTACAACAGTTAATAATGTGCGTATGAATGTGATTTAATTTCGTTAGTATTTAGAAAACTAATAAGGCGACTATAAAATAAATATAATAAAGAATTCTTTTACTTTTATTTTTGGGAGCACCTGGCACATGTGTTTTTATTTCTAAATGACGCGCGAGAAATCTACAAAATAATACCATTTTAACCAGTATATTACTCACTGGTTATTTAGAAGTTCAAATACGTTTAGATCTCAAAGTCTCAAGTCTCAAAGAGAAAAGTAGAAGAATTGAGATCATGCAATAACTAACATTTAAACATTATTTATAACAAAAAAACCCACACAATCCTTATGGGAAATGTTCCTCGGCCAAATTGGCTGAGATTATAGTATGTAACAATTCTTATTCTAAAGACCACAAGTCTTAAAATCTTACGATCTTATTTTCCTGCCATAAAACATGTTTGTGGGTGATCAAGCTATTTAGATAATAAATTGTTTAATAAATGAAAAAAAACGAGTTTGAAAACTCGATAAAAAAATTTCATCAAATATAAGCTATATGAGGTTTGTCTTGCTATTATAGTAATAAAACTTTACAACGATGCGACGATTAAACAATTTCTAATTTCTTGAAATGAATCATCCAAATGAAGAGTTTTCTGATATTTTGAAAGCAATTTCAGAAGCTACCTCAAATTTACTCCCCACAAAGTCCAGCATGAGCCAAACCTTTAAACGAGCCTGGCACCAAAACTCCACAATAATTACAGCTCTACAAAATTAAAAATTATTTGATCTGAGGATCTGATCTATGTTATCCCATGTATTTGAACAAAAAGAAAAAAATCTGATGAGACGTATTAGTTCTATAGCCTTTCAGTGGTTCCTGTGGGGGTGGGAGCTGAGAGAAATGTTCAAATACAAACACTGACACCAGAGAACGTGTGTGAGGGTTTTTGAGGTCGCTGAAAACGAATTCGGGGTTAGAATTGACTTTTGACAATATGACAGCTGTCAATCAGCTGTCAAAAGTCTTGGAATTGTTGGAAATTCGATAACGGGTCAGGGTTCTTAAGTTTTCGGGTACGCCAAGCACGAATACCAGGATGACATTGGATTATCACGTCATATGACAGCGGTCAATCTGCTGTCAACACTCATGAAAGCCTTCGGAACCCAGGACAAGGCACGGATCCTCCAGTATTCGAGAAAACTGAGCACGAATTCCAGGTCCAATGTGAATTCAAGATCGCTGAACACGTACCAGGCCTTAAGATTACGCAGTGACGCGATGTCAGCTGTCAAAAGCTATAGAAGCATCGAGTCAGCAAGATACGGCCCCAATTCTTATATTTTGCCTTCATAGAATACGATTTCGTAATAGATCCCGACATTGCAATACCTCCATTGGATGTCACGAGTGTTAACAGCTCACTGGCAGCTGTCATATGACGCGATAATCCAATCTTATCCTGGAATTCGTGCTTGGCATACCCGAAGAAAACTTAAAGAGCCTGACCATTTATCGAATTTTCAATTCCAAGAGTTCTGACAGCTGATTAACAGCAGTCATGTTGTCATCAGTACATTCTAACCCCAAATTCGTGTTCAGTGCCTCGAAAACTCCCACAACGTTCTCTGGTGTCAGTGCTTGTATTCGAATATTTCTCTCACCTCCCACCCCCACAGGGACCACTGAGAGGCTGTAAAATTAAAACGTAGGTCAGATCCCCAGATCAAACATTTTTTTTGTAGACCTGTGTTATTGACATAATTCTGGTTTGGAAAGGAGTTAGTTTGATGCACCCTAATTTTTTTCTTATGTTTTTAATTCTGTTTCAATATTCTTTTCTTTGAAGGCCTTCAGAAATATTTCATGCCGTCCTTCATTAATTTAAATTGTTTTTTAATGTTGTGAAGCTGGTAGGACAGCAAAACCGTCATGTTTTTTTCCGGTTCATTTCGGTTAGCCATGTTGTCTTATTTAATCGCGGTGGAACCTTCTGTTGTCGATAACACATTGTAAATGGCAATAAACATACATATCCTAGTCAGCATTCGAACCCAGGAATTCCCGATCTGAAGTCTAATACCATTTACAATTTAGTACTTTTATTAACTATTTTCAGAATTTAATTTTATAGTGTACATACATCTACGGAGTATGTTTACAGGTTAACGGTATGGTCTCTCTATCGGGAGAAGCTAGTATTATATGTCTCAGTAAAAAATTGAATTTCTACTTTAGGCAGAACACAAGCGTCTAATAGTTTCTATTTCATATAAACAAACAACAAATAAGCAGATACCGTAGATTTATTGAGTAAGTACAGAGTTTAATATATTGGGCCGATGGGAAATAACTTTGGTGAAGCCTTAAGTCTCACACGCAAGCACATATGCTGTCAGACGTGCAACGTAGCAAAGGTGGCCCAACTGAAATATTACATAGATCAGAAAACCTCTATCAAGAAGTTGTGAATATGAAGAAAGTTTTTTGTTAAAGGTATTTGTATTACATAACATGCGTGCGTTAGCAAACCAATTGTCATTGATGTTAAGGTCGAGGCAAAACAAGAAGCGAGTGATTTTAGAACCAGATTATAAGTAGCATCATCTCGGCGATAATGGCAGGCACAATTTTGTGACCGATGTTACTTTCCGGAATTTAAGTTTTACATTCAAGTTATTCCTAATTAAATAACGAGTTACTTCTTGGTTATGCTCCAGAATGTTTAGTATTGAATCATGGATACACTTTATTACAATCATTTCTATAGTGAACAATTTAAAACTACAATAAACTGAAAAATGATTTCCTACTTTCCATATTGATTTTTCACCTTCGTTGCGTTCGTTTTTAAGAGTAATTTACAATTTCCTCATTTTTATGTATTACTGTAGGTAAATGAATAATAATTGCAATTTTATACCGAATGAATCCTGTTATTATAGTTACAATACCGTTTGTATTTCATTATAGTCCAGTTGTTAATGATCTCAACTTGAAAAAATGTCCAAAATATGCAAGAAGGTAGATTAATACTTGCTAATAATAACGAAATACAGATTACATATAATAATATGGGTTGCTTTTGAAAAAAAATTTTTAATGAGTTTGTTTTTTGTGAATATTTAAAAAAATGTGAATTTTAAGACAAATTGGTTAACGCTACTTCATGCATTTTAAGGAAATCAATGTTCCTACATTTTCTCTGTAGCGACAAGAGTTTCCCATAAAAAGAGATTTAAAAAAGTATTGAATTATAAATTATAATGTAAAGTGGTCGAATCTTTACCCTATCATATATGAATGTGTCGACGGATAAAAAGTAAACCTTAAGGACAGGATCGAAATGTCAAAAACTCGTAAGCTAGTACTTATGTTAATCCTAGATGGCACAGTGTGTATCTTATCTTATTTTATTTTCAAGTTTCAATATTTGTCGGAATGTTGTCCGCATTGCCACATGTACAAAAATTTCTTTAGTATAAGATACAATTAATGTTACAAATTATAATTATAAATATTACTCAATTACATAAATAGTCGTAAAATAGCTAGTATGTGGTTAGGTAAATTCTAAAATGTAGTTTTGCATAATTTATGCCATGTACATCTAATATCATATAGGGATATTGTTTAAATTTTAAAACGAAATAGTTAACCACATTATTAATTTCGAATTAAACAGCAAGAACCTTTTATCCAAATTATGGGAACACATCAGTTTTAATTATTGAAAATGGCAAAGACAATATGTATTTAAATTTGGCAACTGTTCATCACCTAATTTTTATTCTACCTAACAGTTGTAAATATGTCCTTGAACGTAGTGTGTGTGACAAGCGTATAGGTACACGAAGCTTCGACCTTGCGCAAAACGGGATATCATTTATCTGACTCTTTAATATTTATTCCTTGTTCTAGCGTTCACCGTCAGCCGAGTGGCTAGCGCGTAGATAAAATCATGGATCGAAGGTCCCGGGTTCAAACTCCTACGTCCGCTGAATTTTTTTTTTCTTTAATTTTGTAATGATTAATATATTTTTTCACTAATTCTTTTCTATGATTTTTTTACGTTAGGTTAGAGGTTTTTATTCTGCTTAAAATAATTTAATTCTTCGTGTAATTTCTTTAGGTTGGATTAGTAGGTTTTTATTCTGATATCTAATTGTTATAATAATAATTATTAGCGCCGCAGGCAGTATAATCGTCGCGGATAAAGAAAGGGGGGGTGCGGGGGAGTCCCCCCGCCTTTTTTTCACAAAATAACACGAAATGCTTCAATTTCTCGACTTGCAGAATTTATTACACATTTGCAAGGTAATGCGCATGCTTGAAGCTCCTAACTTTCGGCAAAGATTAGGGAATTAACAAGATAGGACAGCCAGCGGTAAACCTTGTATCTTTTAGCAATGGCGCCATTGACCTCGACATTTAAATTTGAGTTTTCGCGCAGTTGCCACAATGTGACAATCAGACGGAGAAGGTAACATTAGAAAGAGAGGCCAATAGTGAAAATTGGACAACAGTCTCCTCATAGAACGACCGAACTCAGCTGACTGTCAGTAGCCAAGGGCACTAAAAAACAGGTTGCTTAGTAATATATGTCACACGAAGTATTTCTGTTTATATGTAAGGTATCTATTTGGTTAGGATAGAATTGTACATTGTAAGAATAATTTTGAAACTCTTTTCTATAAAATGAGGAAAAAACAGCCACACGCAGCTGTCATCGAGGTCTATACGTGACGTAGCACTGGTCGATTTTGATGAGCCAACCTATCTTTTAGTAAGCTTGGTCAAATTCGTTTAATGCGTAACCGACAAATCCCGAAACCGTTTCCGCTGGATGTCGTGTCCCTTTAAATTGGAGTACACCACTGCTTCGTCTATTTCGTCTTCTCCGTCTGACTGTCCTATCTTGTTAGGTCTCTAATCTTTTCCTGACCTCTAGATATAGCGTTTCATTATCCTATTTTCCAAAAAATTAACATACTTTTGCATATATCTAAGAAAAGAACAACCAATATCTGAGTAAGTATACTGGGTTAATCATTCTTACACAATAAAAATTTACCAAAACTGGATGATTGAACCCGTAACTTCAGGGTTTAGGTTACACGTTGTTTCCTTTCGGTGAAGCAGTCACACATTGAAATATAAGATACTCCTTTCTGCGGAAGCATAAACTAGATAAAGTTATGGACAGTTGATTAAAACACCAATGCCATGAACCATATTCAGGGTTCGAATCTAATTTATATATTTACATTAATTGAAAATTCACTCAATTTTTGACAAAAATTAACAGAATTTATTGTACCTATATATTATACTATTGTATATACTTGTATATACTTGGGATATAGTGCCATTTTAGTGCTTGAATACAGTTGCAAACTATTGACCATTTAATAATACTTTCATTGTTTAGTTTATTTAACAAATTTAAATGTGTCACTCTTCATTTCATTCATAAATCAAAATCATTACCCCCTTTCATTCATAAAGGCTATTGGCGCCATCTTTTAGTTACATGCTGAACTTATTCTAAATATTCTTTACAATTATTCTGATGACTCATCGATTTGTGTTAAAAATTGATTTCATACATCACAATTTACAAAAGCAATTTTCTGCAAATTTTTACACAGATAAAAGATAATGACTGTAATACGCATCAATACGACCTAATTAAATGTACTTAAATAACTCTGATTATCTAATATAGCTACAAATGTATCGTCTGATAATTAGGCAATTTTAAAAATTTATTCCGAATTTATCGTGCACTTAAAAAAGAAACGAACAGGTCAGTCGTATTTGGCCGACTTCTGTTATAATACTGCCCACTTTAAAACTCCGTTTGAATTACTTGTAAAAAAGTTATTTATGAAATACCAAGTGTCGATTTGATGGAATTTTAATGATTACTAGGCAACCACATATACACTTTTTGACATTTCGATCCCGACCTTAACGAACAGTGAGAAAAAGAAGAATTTAAAGAGAAAAAAACGGCGTAGCGGATTGCGAGCTTGGGTAAAATCGTAAAAATGTTTAGCAGGTCTCAAAGTAATTGTCATTAAAGCCAAAAGAGGCATTGCTCTTGGTATTTTGAAAATCTGCAGGGGTTGAAATGACCCCAAATCCTAAAAAAATTAAAAAATATCAATAAATCTAAAAATCTTTCAAATCTATTTGTATTATTTCTATTTAATCTACCTTAAAGAAGCGAAATTTATTGGATATTTTGGGGACGATGTCACCCCCCTCGAGGGCCTATGGGTGAATTTTTAATCCCTCTTGATAGAAAATACATCATTTCACTTTTGAAGATTTCTTTAATAGTAATAATACAAATAGAATTATTTTTAGGTTTACTGATATTTTTTAAATTTTTTTAGTGTTTGGGTTCATTTCAAGCCCCGAATACTGAACATTTTCAAAATGCCAAGAACAACATTTAACAGATGTTGAAAAATTTATTATATTTATTTATTTTCTAAAATATATTATATTATTATTATTAATTCCTCAAGCATAATATTTCTTATAAACTATTTCAAAATCAAATTATGATAAACTTATTATAATTTACTTGGAAAAAAGAATGAAGCAGAAACCATTATCTGGATTCGCTCATGACATTACATCAACGAATTTTTCAAAAAAAAAAAAAATCCACCATTAACTAAAGCTTTTGAAATCTGTAATGAATTAAATCTATGCATAGACATTATTAACAATAAATGAGTTTAAAACCTAGACCCTGAATTTGTATCAACGGAATCAAAATGTATTTTTCCTTCCCATAATGGAAAACAACAACTTATATTTTTGGGTGTAGTAGATCAGTTTTCCAACTATACAAAGGCATGTACGGATGGTTCGAAAACAAAAGATGACGTTTCGTGTGGTTTTTAGATAAATAAATGGGACATCTTTTCCACATTTTTAGTCGTAGCCATAACTTTATGGATGTGCCTTGAATTTTTACCTCCCTCATATACCGAAGGGAAGTATTGTATACGAGAAAAAATCACCCGCCAAGATTTTTTCGGATTTTCACGTATTAGATCATTTAGATTACAAAAATATAGATTTTTCAATTCCGTCAGTCTGTCTGTCTGCCTATCTGTCGGTCTGTTGGTGCCACTGCCACCGAAGAAATGGTTAGACTTTCACTGGGTGGGTCTAAAGGGAACAGATAGTGGAAAATTTTTTTTTCGCTCAAATTTAAAATTTTCAGGTCTCGTGACATTCTAAACCCATTAAAAAAAATATAATGAAAATTTGAAATTTTTAAAATTTTTTGTAAAATGGGTGATGGAATTTTTTTTTTTAATTTTGAATACAAAAAAATTTTGGAATTTTGAAAATTTTGAAAATATTTTATAAAATGAATGACGGGAAAAATTTTTTTTACTAAAATTTAAAATTTCCAGGTTTCATGATATTCTAAATATATATTTTTTAAAAATTGAAAATTAAAAAAAAAATTAAATAGGAAAAAAATAGAAATTTTGAAAATTTTGGCAATCTTTTATAAAATGGGTGACGGAATTTTTTTTTTTACTCAGATTTAAAATTTCCACGTTTTATGATATTCTAGACATATTTAAAAAAAGAAATTTGTTCTGAAATTGAAAAAAATATATATATATTTTTAATTTTTTTACCACTAATAGAATAGATGATAGAAAATTTTTTTTTTGAATTTTAAAATTTCCACGTTTCATTATATTCTAAACCTATTTCAATAAAAAAATGTTTTGAAAATAAAAAAAATTGAAAATTTCTTTCCCCACCACTAAATAATAGATGATGGAAAAAAGTTAATCTGGTTTGCTCTGTAACAATAGGGCTGATTACATAGCAATTATAGTTCTCATATGTCATCTCTCAATTAATATTTTTTTAGAGCGACCGTCTTGTATGAATAAAGAAGGAAGTTCTGTGTAAATGCCTTTGCCGATTTTTTAATACTAAAAACCTAGCTGAAACTGTACCAATTATCTCAGCATCAGTTCTATCGGTCACGTATAACTTCACAAAATAAGAACATAAATAATTTTTTGTTCCAGCATTAAGAACTAAAGCTATAAGTGTTACTTTGGTGTGGGCTAAAAGTCACTGTGGTGTGCAAGGATATACGACAATGGACAATATTATAAAATGTCAAGAAACCGACAATAGGTTACTGAGTATAGGAAGTCCGCTTCTTTGTCATGTCCAGTAACATGGCTTACAGGTTAGAATGTCTGTCGTTGCATCTCCACTGATCGGGATGTATACAATTGAAAATGTATCATATACATTTCTTCCTCTGCCATGCTGTTAGGAACAGGATTAATAATGTATCTAGCTGATACAAATATGTTAGGTAATTTCACGCTTGCTCCTGCACTATAACGTGTTTGTAATTTTTTATGGGAAATACCTAAAATTCAAAGTGACTAATCAGTTTGATCAGAGTAGCATATTTTCCAAAAAATTTACAAAGAAGTCATTTATCTTCGGCTTAAATTACATTTTTCTGTAACAATCTACCACTCGATACCTGCAAACTATTTTCCATCTTTTTCCTAATAGCTCAAACTACTTTTACCCAAATTTTTAGCCATTTTGGTTGTTTTCTGTAGCTTGGTCATCTTTTTTGTCTCAGGCAACTGGACTATTACATAAAAGCAAACAAAATGACGACCAACACTGTAGAGGTTCTGTCTGACACCGAGACGGGCAAATTCTTTTTAAAAAGTATAATAATTGAAGCAAAACGAACGGCTGTTCTTCACAGTATAGTGGTTTTTATTATTTTTTTATTAGCCGAAGTTCTATTCTGTGCAATGTTGAATAGTATTTTACAGCTTCTTCCATTTTTTGTGAGATTATAAATAGACCGATTTAGAGAAAATGGAGATCAGTAATGTACTTACATACTATTTACAAATATGTAATGAGGAAAATTCTTTCATTTGCTATTTTATGTTATGCTATTACAATCAGTTAAATTATAAATGTCAGTATTTAACATTTACTATACTAAAAAATCCAGTATCTACCATTCGCTCTTGCGTACGTTATTATATAACAGGTAGTTAAAGATTTAACGTGATATATTTATGTGAAATATATAATGCACATAAAATTATACACGGTGTCTGATATTTAAGATGGGTACTTACTCCTTAGTATTTTTAATTAATAAACGGCATACCCGATTTCCACCCAACATGTCTAAGAACTATGTCGCGTATACTAGTGTTTGAAACAAAAAAAAAAAACGATTTGCAATCGGTTTACCTCGGAGCTGGGATGCCACACATACACATACACAGACAAAGGCTTTAAATTTATAACACGCCCCCTTTTCGAGTATTAATAAGATGTATACCACAAACTTCCGTAGTTCTTAAGCTACCGGAAAACACCTTCAAGTTTTTTCCAATACCAAAAAAGTGTGTACCCACGAGCCTGTTCTGCGTAAACTTTAAAAATAAAGGTCTGTTATTACTTTTGTTAAAATCCTTTGTTAAAATTCTAATACGAAAGTGATTTAATTTAAATTTGGTTTTATGAAAGCAAATTGCGTGAAAATGTTCCATTGTTAAATTATAAAATACCTTATAATATAAGTAAAAGAAAATTAATTTGTCTTTATTAAAGTAAAATTTAAAGAATATGTATCTTAGCTAGTCAATAATTTTTTACTTTCTTATTCATGCACGACGTATGCATATGCCTACTTTAATTGAGTGGCTTTCACATTACCTTAATTCTAATAGCGAAACATATTTTTTATCCATTTATCTGAGTGTGAACCTGTGCATATATTTTATCCTAATAGTACGGGAGCCAGAGTGCAAATACCTGACATATTTATACAAGTTAGAGACATGATCAACCCTTTGCCTTAGAGCAATGAACAGAAGAAAAGTGATATGAGTGGTGGAAACTTAATTTATAAAAGAAATAATTTTTTTATATGCTGTCGGCGCCTCTCCATCCCCAGTTTCTATGATTTCCTGTCAAGAAATTCTTCCTCGGATAAATTCCTTGCTTCCATTATCTCATCTAAGCCGTCTCTCCAGCTCCTGCTAGGCCTTGTCTCCAGCTCCTTCTAGGCCGTTTCTCCAGCCCCTTCTAGGCTTCCTCTCCTTCTCCTCTCTGGTGGTATCCGCTCCAAAATTTTCCTGAATCTGTTCTCGTTCATTCTTTTCACATGACCAAACCATGTCAGCTGTGTTTTCAACTTCTTCCGAGATATTCTTTGCCCTGCCCATTCTATTACGTACCTCCTCATTTCTCACTCTATCCCTTCTTGACAATCCACAGCTTCCTAGGAAAAAACTGAAGAAAAAGAAGCTAGATGAAATTAATTATTAAAAAAAATCAGCTTGACATTTACTAACCTTGGCCTAATAGTAGATATTTTGCTAGTTTAAAATATGCACCTCCCGTTACTAGGACGTATGTCTGCCTCTGAACCTCCACTAACCGAGACATATGGCGATCGTATTTTTATAATGACCAAGTGAATTAATCGATAACAAAGAAATCGGCTTGATACTTCTTTATCATGCCCAGTGACAGCGTGCAAGTTTAGAATGTCTGTCGCTATACATGCACTATCCGGAATGTATGCTGATTGTATTTTTGTATTCACTAAGTGGCAAGTAATCGATAAATACATTCACTTGATACAAATACTTGTAACTATAAAAAACATTTTGAGTTATTTAGTGAAGTTCCTACCAATAAGAAAATTGCTCATATCACTTTTCTTGTCTGTCATGCTCTATCTATCTCTATCTTTATTTCAATGACTGCCATGGAATCAGTCCGTGTAAGATGCTTTAACAATGCTAAGAATTTGTAGGCCCATGATTCAATACTAGTTAAATAAGTAGTCGATGACTTGGCAGATAAAAAAAATGTTTTCTTAAATTCATTTGATATCCATGCTACAGAAAAAACTCGGTTCCAACTTTGTAGTGATGCAGGCCGAGGCAGGTCATTATTAACACAGCGATCGGTATGCCCTTATCATATGATTCTGTTTTCATTGTAGGGGAAGATATAGATCTTTGAGTTTCTTTGACAGCGCCTGGCGAGGCATTATCAAAATGCGTATTTTGGAAAACCCTTCAAAGAGAAAATTATGAAGATATACTCTTCCCGAAACTTTACACCGCTGGGATAGAGTAGCTCATAATATCTTATCCCTACACCCATTGAGTAGCTGCGATATCACATCCGCAATTTTGTCGAAAATTTAAAAGACAATGAATAAGTATAGTTCTCTTCATATAAAAAGTGTCGGCGCCTTTGACTTTGCGGTAAAGATCAAATAAACCGACATTTATTATTTGCTTTAAATATATGAATATATATACGAATCGTTTAACAAAATTCCAGAAGCATTCAAGAATGAAAATACAGATAATAAAATCATAATTTCCGCTCTTGGAAAAGTCTTGATCGTAAGTTACAGCTACTCTCAGTGATAACAATGTAGTTTTAGACACTCTGCTATCAACATTTCGCAAGTAAATATAATTTAACAGTCCTACAAGCAATGGCGCATAACACCGTTCATTTAAGTCCTACCACCAAGTTCAATCAGGTCGAAAAATGCACAAGAGTGGGGATGGAAAAAGAGTAAAGTTGGCCTTACCTTAATAACAACCCTAAAAGACCCCGCTATTGGGGCACTATTAAAATGTATCTTACGCAAATGTAAGAAAGGCTGTTGTCGAACGTGCAGATGTAAAAAAATGAGATTAAAGTGATCAATTATATGTATTTCTTTGTAATGTAAAATCATGTGAAAACATTCTAGAAATTTCATAAGTCTTTAACGATGAAGATGAAAAAACTATAGGTATCAATCAATTTCTCACTATCGAAATAAAAGATGATGATGCCAAAGAGGAGACTGAAGAGGAATAGGAAAATTTTCAACAAGATATCGATCCTAATCACCTAGTCCTGACTAACATATTCATTATAAAAAAAACTGAGACACCGAACTTCTTTGAAACTAGTGCATTACGGATTAAATCCACTAACATCTTATTTAACGTCTTATTTATTTTACTTTAACGTCCTGGCGAAGTTTAGCTTATTGTTATTCTACCGTTTAACCAGGACGGCGAAATGAGATACGGTCACCCACCTAAGTGACGGACTCTCCCGGTGTTGCTTAACTTCGCCGATCGAGTTCTCACCACTGAAACAAGGGAAACTACATGAAGAAAAGTACACCTATTACTCTATCTCTGTGATATGGTGGTGTTAGACCGAGTTTCCATGACTTAAAAGGTATATAATGAACCACTTTAAAAAAAAATGTCTGTCTGACAATGTTTGTTAATTTATTTTTCAGACTTAATTTTTTATAAGTAATTTTTGTATGAAATTACACTTCATAACACCTTAATTTTATTTTTAAATGAAGTTCAGGATCTCTCCTATCTATTACAACTTGTCTGTCTGACAATTTTTGTTAATTGATTTGTCAGACTTAATTTTGAATGCGTAGAATCAATGCATTATAATAATAATAATAATAATAATAGTTTATTGGTGTTTTATACACGTAGTATTTACACAAGTCAAGACATGGAATATAGAAACTTTAGAATGCCATTAAAGTAAATCATAAATAAGATAAACACATTAAAATACAAAAGTATACATAAGGCGAGAACTAACACAGATTAAAATGACTATAGTCTGCACATAGAAATTCCTCAAATGAATAAAACGCCTTTCCAAGCAGAAACAGTTTTATCGTTTCTTTAAATTTTCTAGAGTTTAACTGTTTGATATGGTTGGGTAACGCATTAAAGAATTTTATTCCGTAGTAATTTATACTGTTTCTACTTTTAGTTAACCTCAGATAGTCTGGCAAAATTGAGTTACACTTTCTTGTGGGGTAGCCATGTAATTTGCTGTGGGTTGCATATTTGCTTTCATTTACTTTTATGTGCATTAGACAATGAAGGATGTACGTACAAGGCAGTGTAAGAAATTTAAGTTGAATAAATGCGTTCTTGCAATCATCCCTATAGTTCAGACCAGCAATCACCCTAACAGATTTTCTTTGCAATGAAAAAACAGTACTGGCAGATGGAGCATGACCCCAGGCCAGAATTGCGTATGAAATGGTGGTATGTATTAATCCATGGTAAGCAGTTAAGAGGGTTTTTTGTGAAACTTTGTAAGACAGACTCCTTAGTAGGTATACATTTTTCGAGACTTTTTTACATACATATGTTGTTTGTGGTTCCCATGATAGCTTTGTATCAAGGTAGACTCCTAAAAATTTGATTTCACTACTAAAGGTAGAAATATCTACGTCATTTACATTTCTTAGGCTAAATATTACTTTCTCAGTTTTAGACCGATTTAAGCATAGCTGGTTGGACAGAAACCATTTCTCAGCTCTTGACTGCGATCTATTTGCATTTTCTATTAAATCGTTGAGGTTAGAAGAAGGGATTGAGATAGTGGTGTCGTCAGCAAATAGCGTAAAATGACTGTCAGTCATTGAACTGGGCAAATCGTTAATATATATAAGAAATAATATGGGGCCGATTATAGACCCTTGTGGTACTCCATATTTTATAGGTAACAAGGCCGAGCTTGTGCTTTTGTTGGTAACGAATTGATGACGGTTGCTGAGGTAGGAAGCGATTCAGTTTTCACTGTTTTTGTCAAATCCATAGAACCTTAGCTTGTCTAGCAAAATATCATGGGATACAAAATCAAACGCTTTGGTAAGGTCCAAGAATTGAGAGTAAATGTATAAACCTTTTTCAAAACCATTGCTTATAAAATCAATTAACGAGAGGATAGCTAATGTAGTGGATTTGTTGCTCCTAAAACCGAATTGATGTTGATTGAAAAGATTATTGTGCTCAAAGTATTCTGTTATTTGTTTTTTTAGAACCATCTAGAAGATTTTGGCTAGAAAAGGAATTATTGAAATTGGACGATAATTCGAGGGCTCTTCCTTGGAGTCCTTTTTATGTATGGGTACTACCTTGGATATTTTAAGCTCATCAGGGAAAATATTATTACGTATACATAAATTGATCAAGTCAGTTAATGGGATTAATATTAAATATTTTATTGTTCTTAAGATTTTCATATTAATATTATAGGCATCATTACTGTTTGTTTTTTTTAGATTTGATATTATATCCGAAACTTCATTATAACTAACTTCCCTAAAGTGAAATTTAGTGTTAGAAGGAATATGTAATTTTGATGTATCTAAAAATCTATCATAGGTTGTTTCACTTTGTGGTAGATTTTCTATTATCTCGTTCGCGATGTTTACAAAATAATCATTGAACTTATCGGGATGAATACAAGGATCAAAGTCATGTTCAATTTTGTTATTATTTATTAATTTCCACATAGCCTTTTGCGGGTTGTTAGAGCTGTTAATAAAGTTATCGTGCGCAAGTCTTTTAGCCTTATCCAAGTCATTTCTGTAACTATATTTACATTTCTTAACAAGCTCTCTCAACTGCTCAGATGGACTAGCTTTATAAATACCTTGTAGTAGGTGGAGATTTTCCCTTTTCTGCCTAAGCTCATCATTGAACCAGTTTAGTTAATGAGAGGATGCTTTATTGGATAGTTTTGATTTTATAGGGAAACTACTTTCCACGGCCTGCAATATGCACTGAAAGAAATATTGAAATTTGTTAGTCAAAGAAATATTCGTTTCTCTAATAATCGTCCAGTTAACAGTAGATAGAGACTCGTGTAGATCAAGCAGACCTTTATCTGTAATGGGACTGTAAATTATTCTCTCAGGTATATTTCTTAATTTATTTGTGTTAAAATTCAACATTAAACCCAAATGATCCGAAAGGCCAGTGTTAACTGTTCTTATTCTATACTTATTAGTATCTGTGTTAACAAAAATGTTATCAAGGCAGTTTCTATTTCTAGTCACTTCAGCATTTGAAAAATCTAGGTTATATGAATTGAGTGTATTTGTGACTTTCAGGACGTCATTATTATTAGTTTGGAAATGCACATTAAAATCGCCTGTTATGATAATTTCTTTATTTTTCTCTAGCAGTAAATCTAATGCTGATGAAATTATTTCCAAGAAAATACTTAAGTCACCACTTGGTGATCGGTAAACAGTCATAATAATAGTATTAAGTTCAATCACTGGCATCTCATAACACCTCTTTAAGAAAAAAACAACTGCCATTGGTTACAGTTTTTTTACTATCAAACAACATTTTGCTTGTTTATGCATAACAAGAATTTATACATTAAGAAGTAATTATCGAATACTAAACTAAATTAGGGAAGTACAACTGCTGTACTACACATGAGGTAAACCACAAACAACCTTTTTGTATTAATTTAACCTCGACTTTCTAAATTATAATAAAGTCGATCAACAAACTGGAAAACCTTTTGTGCAATTACGTGTCTATCTGTTCACCAAATGCAATTATTTAAATTTCTTTGTTGTTAATTTCAATGCATTCCAATAAATTAGTTGCTTAGTTAAAATTAGTTATTAATATAATTAGATGTGCAAAAAATTTCTGGGTTAATTACTTGATGAGTTTATTAATCGATTCGAAAATGTCGATATTTAAAGAATATATTAGAGACAAATAGCTCTAGAATCTCCGTAATAAATTGATTGTTCTGATTTGGAACAATAACATTTATACGTAAACATTGTTCCCAGAAAAGAAATAGTCATAATAGCTGGCGAAAAATAATTCGTAGGAGAACTTTTGATATTTTGGTAGGATTTTAGCAGTTAAAGTAGTTTTCAAGTCAGAACATAAAGCAAAGTGGCGTCAATCTTCGAAAAAAATTTTTTTGGAAATAACTTTAAGATGCAAAATTACAGTAACTATCATCGATGTGAGAAAAGAAGAGTACAAAATTCCATGCAAAAAAATGCCTTTATAAAAAATTTCATACATGCAACCACTTTCGCATAAAATAAGAATCTAATTTATGACGTCACGAGCCAAAGCACGGACGCCAGAAATACCCTTTTTCCGTGCGATTCGGCACAAGAACTTTAATAACTTTTGAAGAAATAATCGGAATATAATGAAGAAACCATGTTTTAATCGGCAGAAGTGCAGCTTTCATTTCTATATAATAATGGATATATTATGTATAACATTTGTTTTTTACTTATATTGAAAAACAGATGCAAATTTTTGTTTATTTTATAGCCTATAGAGATATTACATTAATATCTTGAAATATACTTGTTATTGTAATAAGTTCCGTTAGAATTGGAATGATTATATATCACATTTTAATATCTTGATAGAAAAATATGTTTAAAATGCACTGGACATAAAATAAATTAACTTTACATTTTTTGGAATATCCGAGAATTTTATAGTTCATTAAATTTTTTAATTCCAAATGCTCGCAAATGATGAAAAACTAACTTTGACACATGACCAAAAATGCAAATCTAAGCTAAGATTATCTACTCTTACTAAGCTATATTCATTTATTCATTATAATTCACATTTATGTGAGATTGATTGAATATGTTGAAAAAAATAATTTCTTAACACCATCTCAGCATGGCTTTAGATCTGGCAGATCAATAGAGACTGCCTCATGTCATTTGCTAAATTATGTACACTCTTGTCTAGATCATGGCAAGTATGTTTTGTCAATGTTTTTCGACTTATCCAAGGCCTTTGATACTGTTCACTCCGAAAGGCTTTTAAGCAAACTATTTGACCTTGGAATTAGAGATACTGCCCTGAGATGGATCCAGACTTACATGGAGGGACGGTCATTAACAGTAAGTTACAACAATGCTATGTCATCTGTTCATAATGTCAAGCTCGGAGTACCACAGGGCTCAGTTCTTGGACCCTTGCTCTTTATGCTGTATGTTAATGACCTTCCTGATTACATAAAAAGTGCTGGGCATGTCACCATGTTTGCTGATGACACGACTATTTCAGTATCGGCAATAAATAGTGATGATATCCAGTTGTATGCTGAAAATGTCGTGAGTATATTAAGGGCCTGGTGTGATAGTAATCGATTCATATTAAACACAAATAAAACGATGATTATAAACTTTCACATTAGAAGACCTCTACCTATAAATTTTAAAATATTTGATATAAAGCTAGAAGAAGAAATTAAATATCTTGGTACTTACTTAGATTCTAAATTATCATGGGACAAACATATCGATGACGTATGTAATAAATTAAACAAAGCTTTTTTGGCATCTTACAACTGAAAGACGCGTTAGACGAAAGTGGTCTACTATGCCTTAGTCTACTCGCACATTTCGTTAAACATCATAAGTTGGGGGTGTGGTAGAGAAATGGGTAGGGTATTTATTCTACAAAAAAGACTAATACGTCTTATATTTAACTTAAAGTACAATGAAACTTGTAGAACAGTGTTCAGAGAAAAAAGAATTCTGACTCTTCCTAGCATATATATTTTTAAATGTCTCATGTACACTAAAAACAATCTCTGCTCGTTTGCTCAAGTTGCAGACTCCCGTACATACAAAACCAGACATGGGAAACTCTTAAGTATCCCATTGCATAGAACTACTTCTTTCAAACATTCCTCATGGTATAACTGCGTTAATCTGTACAACGCAATACCTGAATCTATGAAAGTAATAAATTGCCCCAAGTTATTTAAAAATAAAGTTAAAAACATGCTACTAGAGGGTGTTTTTTATAGTACTGACGAATTTGTGTCCAGATCTTAACCTTATGCAGTTAGCAAAATTAAAACCTGCTTATCCACTATTTATTTATATTGTGTCTGATTTCTTGTATCTACAGTGTATGTATGTGTATCTGTGTGTATGTATATATGTGTATATATATATATATGTTTATTTATGTATTTTATTTCGCCGATTACTTTTTACTTATATACTTGTCTGACATGCCATATGTACTCTATGTATCTTATGTGGTTAATAAATTATTATTATTATTATTATTGGGGGTAGTTTAAAGGTTCCCTTTTCACGTTTTTCTTGATTAACTCGAAAACGCCATCTAACGAAAAAGTATCCATATACAATATTAAACTACATGAAACTTCCAACAAACAAGTTCCTATTATATTTATTCTAGGATCAATACTTTTTCGGAAATTTTTTTCGATCTATTCTAGCGGTAAAAAAAAAAATCCAAAACAATTTTCTACGAAATAGGTTTAGAATGAAACATACTCTTTTTAGGATTTTGCAAACAGCATAAAAAACTATCGATGAGAACTAAAAGAAAAACTATGCGTAAAAATATTGATTAAATCTTTGCATTCTTTCGATAACCTGAATTCTGGTTATGCTAGCAAATTAAAATCCTAAAATGAATTGACAATTCTCATTATAAGGCTAGCATCCACGTAGTCCCCTACGACCATGCAGATTAAGCTAGTATCTACATAACCAGGCCCGTCGAAAATGGGGGTCGAGGGTGTTTCCCTCCGGACCCGGTGATTTTTGAGGGAGCCCGGCGGTTTTGAGGGTTTTACCCGACGTAGATTTGCATTAGGTAACATGAGAGAAGTATACTTTTAAACGATTAGTGTGATGTAAATAAGAACGAATTTCGAATGACTTGTATCGTTTATAGTGAGATAAATATGAAATTGCTAGGTAAAGGAATATTTTCCCTCCGCTCTTTAAAATTTTTACCGTGATAAATATTTAATTATAAGGAATAGCATGTCTCCGCTTTTCAAAATTTCCCTCGCGATAAATATTTCATTCTGAGGAATATCACCCCCCTGCTCTTCAAAAGGTCTGGTGCGATAAATATTTAATTCTAAGAAATATCACCTTTCAAAATTTCGATCGAGATAAATATTCAATCCTGAGGAATACTCCCCGCACTCTTCGAAATTTTTGTAGAGATAAAGAGTGTATTATTATGGATGCCATCCCCCGTTGTGAATGAATTTATTTACTTACCTTGTCTTTTTCATTCTAATGGATTACATTTTCATGAAATCTATCATTCTGTTTCTTGGAAATGCTTAGCCTTTAAAACGTTTTATTGGCCCTTACTATGGAGATCATCAGAAAGACATAAAGCCACTCATAAAGATGTTTAATGCAAAACCAAGACAATTTCCATGAATAAGTATGAAATAATTATATTTGACATTGATTGATAAAAACAACAGATCTTCACCTATCTAGTAGCTAACTGGTATTGGAGCTTATATACTCTATGCATGTTTAAATGCAAAACTAAGACAATTTCCATGAATAAGTATGAAATAATATATTTAACACTGATTGGTAAAAATAACAGATCTTCACCTATCTATTGGCTAACTAGTATTGGAGCCTATATACTCTATGCATGTTTAAAATGTTTAAACAGATTTAGAATGTCACGAAACTTGAAAATTTTAAATTTGAGTGGGAAAAACTTTTTCCATTATCTATTCTCTTTAGACCCTTTACCTTGTATATTTTCCAGTGAAAATCTAACCATTCCTTCGGTGGCAGTAGCGTCAGCTACCTACCTTTGACTGTTCTCCGTCAAGCAGTTTTTTAATTAATGGGTCAACAGACCGACAGATAGACGGACAGACGGGCAGACTGACAGAATTGAAAAGCCTGTATTTTCGTAATTTACGTGATCTGAAACGTGAAAATCCGAAAGAATCTCGGAGGGTGATTTTTTTTCGAACACAATACTTCCCTTCGGTATGCGATTTTTCCACCCTCAGTATTTCGTAAAGTATTGATCCTAGAAAAGAAATTAATGGGAATTGATTTTCACTAGAGGGTGTAGTTTTTGAGTTATTGAAGGAACACGTGAAAGAGGAACCTTCAAAGCATGCCATTCCATTTTTCACATAAAAAATGCTCGTTTTACTGGGGTACGACGTATGAGGTAGAAAATTCAAAAGAAAGAGAAGACCCACAATTTCAGCTAGGGGGTAAAGTGCTACTAAAGGCTTCAAGTTTGGGATAACTTGTGATTAAGGAATAACTTGTTAAATAATCACTCTTTCTCATTTGAAAAAGGCAGTAAGTAGATCAGACATTTTCAAATTAACAAACTATTAATACCAGTAAATGAACAGTGTCTGGCAGTTCGACATACTTACATACAGAAATACGTAAACTACACGTATATCTAGTTTATTTTCTAATAGCAGCATACGCTGACGCTATACTTCCTCTGTAATTATATTATTAAATCTGAGCAAAAAATCTTTTCACTTTTACTACCTATTCCAAATATAAATACCGTGAACGGGGAAATGCCGTGTTCAGATAGCGAGCGGAAAAAATAATGAAACGAAACGATGTGAAGGTCTTTTCATTAAAAACATACACATTAAATAACAACGGTATACGCGTATATTTTACTTTGTAGTCGGCTGTAATTTAAATATAATTACAACTGTTGCTTTAACAGTTATCATAGTAGTCTATGGCCTACCTCAAGCGCATCCAGACTTGATTTATCGCTGTCTTAATTTATTAAACTATATTACTTACCTTAGAAGTTTTTTAACTGACAACGCTAATATTATCTAGGATACTTACGTTTTTAACCAAAATGCAATGAATATGTTAATTATTGCTGTATATGCTGTGGTGTTGTTTTTGTTAACTGCAAGTATGGCTGTAAATTTAATGAAACAGTATAAAGTTTGGTATACAGTTGTCTTTAATGTCTGTTGTCTTATGAGTTGCGACTTCATTTATATCAGAAAATATTTGAATTTTAAACTATGCTTTTAATTTTGTACCTCAAATCAAGAAAGATGTCGGAAGGTGAGTGGAAAAGAGTTTTACATAGCCAAACAGGGAAGACTTTTCAACATTTTGCGAATGGAAAGTACAGTGCTTTAAAAATTGCCAAAATTGACACATCAGTTGCTACGAGGAAGTATTTTTTTATTTATTTTATTTATTCATTTAATTATTTTTTATATAACATACACCATTCCACCGATTACTGAGTGGGATCAATACATATTTACAATAATATAAAGTATGATAACATAACAATGAATGTGAATACGCTATGAATACAATGAGTATATGAATAAGAATATATGAATATATGACTGCTAGGAGCAATAATCATCGATACACACACACTATAGTTTCAGGTTTTTTATTCAGGCTGCACTGCAGTTAAACAGATCAATCTAAAATAAAAAAATGGATATTATCACTCGGTAGATTGCATGTACATCAGTTAATGGACATAAAAAACACTTACCTTTTTAATAAAAGATACTACTAAACTTAGCCATTCTGTTCCATGGATTTTATTGAAATTGTATGAAACTTGTATTATATAGTTTTTATACATACCTACTTTATATGCATCTTATGTTTAATGCGTAAAATCTAATTATATGTTTTTTATCTCATACACTGCGTACAAATTTATTTTTGCAGGGTTTATTTTATTTATTATCATTATACAGTAATAATAATTAGATATAGATATTGTAAGAATAGGTGATAATGTATTTAAATTTTTAACTGGAATAAATATTATTATTATTATAAAAAAAAAAAAATCTTGTTTTGAACTGAGTTATAATTGCTGCTTATTTGGTGAAGAGGTGAACATTTCTTAACATACGAGGTGTTGGGAGATTGAAGGTGAGAGGTTGCTGTAAAGATATGTGAGGAATGCAGGGATTTAACTGGCTAAGAATATCCTCACTATCAATGTCACTTGTTATTAATTTACTCAGGAAGACTAATTGGGTAATAATGCGGCGATTTTCAAGATATTCAAAGTAGCTCTTTATGTGGAAATCCAACTGTTGGATATAGAATATCTTCCTTGTAGCTAAGATACTGTATAAAATGCCTCTCTGCCCTCTCTGTGTTTTGCACATGTACATTGCAGTGGGGACACCATATGATGAAGGTATATTCAACACGAGGACTGACGACAGTATAATATAATAATTTAATGGTACTTAGATTGTTGAATTCACGAGCGTTTCTTATCACAAAACCAAGAGATCTGAAAGAGTTTGTTACCGACTCATTTATATGATCGGAAAATGAGAGACGTCCTCAATGACATAGTCATGTTCTATGACATTGTGTTTCAGAGAAAAGGACATAGTTACATTTAGAGGGATTTAGAGGTTCTATGTACACCAGATGTTAATTTTATTTAATGCTAGTTGTAGCTTATTACAGTGATCAAGGGATTTTATGGTAGTGTATATTTTCATATCATCCGCGTAAAGTAAACAATTTGCTTGCATATCATTTATAATATTGTTAATATATATTAAATAATAATGGTCCTAGTATGGATCCTTGTGGAACCCCAGAAGTTACAGATATCTCAACAGATTGTTGACTGCAAATTGTTTTCTACCCTCAAGGTAAGATTTAAAGAAACAGCATATTATTTGATAGGGCAAAATGATCTAACTTATTAAGCGAAATACCGTGATTGAGTCTATCAAATGCTTTCGAAAATCCGTGTATATAACGTCCAGTTGTAGATCTTCCCTTCAAAAACCATGTTGTTTCGGTGTGATTTTATACTTTAGATGGAAAAAGAGAAAATCATGAAACAACATTTCAAGACAGAAACATTGTTTCATTTTCAATTTTGTTTTTTTCCAGCTTTTTCATATACGGGTATTATTTTAGAAAGTTTTCAAGAAGAGAGATACGTAGATGTTTTAATAGAAAAATTAAATATTGTGGTAAGTGGTGTTGAAAGGAGGCATGCGCAATCACGGAGAAAAAATACAGGTATTTTGTTCGAGCCGACAGTGCCTTTAGGTTTAAATCTCTTAAGACTTTTAAGTACCTCAATTTCGGTGAATTGCGTTAAATGTAAGCTATCGGTCAGAGTATTTTGACCAGCATCGTCACAGTGGTCGCTTTTTATATAAGAAAGAAAAAAGTCCACAAAGGCATCTGCAATGTTTTCTGGATCATTTATTAGTCTGTATTTATATGCCATACTATTTGCCATGTCATTATTATTTCTTATATTGTTAACAAATTGCCATAGTTGTTTGGAATTATTATTTAAGTATGTTAGAATCGTCAAAAAGATAGTATTAAAATTACATCCGAGGGAAATTTAAATTCAATATGGAGATGTAACTTTAGTAAATTATTTCTTTTCGCCATATAAATTATAAGGGGCACGTTCTACTGTGCCAGCTTCTGCATCCACCAGGGCATGGTTTATGTAAAACATACCAATTTACACGCCTGTAAGACGGAAGCGGACCAATTTCAATTGGAAATATTATACTAGCTACTTAGTATAGTGAACCAAATTTGAAATAAAATTTTTAGGAATGTATCGTGATTGCAAGAAAAAGTTTGCGCATATACGGACATACACAGTCATACAGATCATAAATATAAAACTGCGTCTCGATATACTAGATCATGTTCATAAACTTTACCATATTTATATGGTTTTTGAAAGCAGTTCTTTCAGTTCGGTTTTGTTAAAAGGTCTCTATTCGGAAATACCGAATAGAGACCAAAATGCAAATATGTAATTATATCAGTACGATTTAATCTGCTGAATGTTAATTAAGAGCACTCCTTCCTAATGCACCAAATACACCACATTAATTATAACATATTTCAACTTATTAAATTATATTTTAATGTCGACGTGGTAGATTGCTTTGAAAGTAATGTAGTTTTTGTCGTTCCGCAGGAGTTTCAACGCTGATGCCGCCCTTGTAATTATATCGGAATGCTTTTTAATCGGAAGTGGAATATGAAATTTAAATCGCTTATAATAATGAAAGTGTCATGGTCTCGTTCCGCCGACAAGCGGGTCTAATTTATCCGTATCCTACTTTTTGGATGACCAACATTTAATAAATTGATCGATATTTCAGTTTTTTGCGTAGAAATAATAAATATTTTCATTTCTCCGTAGAAAAAAAAACGAGTACGCACTCTTACACAACTTTCATGTTAAACCGAACGAAACTCTTTTATTGTCCATGAAAAACATGTAGCATTATTCCTAGCCATATCAGTTATAATCAAGCAAGATCTGTTGTTTTTAAACGAGATCCTCGACCGCTGATGCGTTTGATGAGTTCTGTAAATCACTGCGTTAGGTAATAATAAAGCTGCGAGTACAGGAAGTCATCAGAGATCTGTGATTTTTAATAGCTGAGCATTCCAGAGAAAGTGTGTTTGTTGAATTTTGCTTATCATTCGCCGTCCTATCTCATCACTGATTTATAGAACGGTAATTCCTGCAATTTTAGCGTCGTGAGATTTCTAAGCAGCATTAAGTGTTTTTCGTATAGTATCACGATACTCACGATGTTGTGGAAACTCTCGAGCACCAGGTGCAAGGTCGTTGAATTCTTCCGAGTATTAAGTATAACTATTTTTATTAAGGAATTGTACATACCGCGCTACACGAAACACAGGTCGATTGTCGCTCAGAGTGGTAAGGCCGAGGTATCTAGATAAAATATTTTAAAAAACAATTGAAATTGAATTGAAATTTTAAAAAACGGGCACTAGAAATTGTGAAATCAAACTTCATTCTCTCCTGGATTGGCCCGTATTACCTAATATCGATGTTCAGGATGATTAAAAATACGTCTGTTTTTTACTTCAACATCTACATAGTGGAGTAAGTATAATAATCGTAAAGAATTGAGATATTCACTTGAAATTTGGTACACGTATATTATGACATTTGGAACTAAATTATGTTTTGAGATGATTTAGTTGGGGGGTAAATAGGGGTAAATAAGTAGAGCAAGCTAGTTATAGTCCAGAAACATGGGATTTGGTATACATACTTGAAGTCATAGTATTAAGTTTTTTTGACATGCCATTCTCACCGCCACCCCACTACATTATTAAAGATTTAACTAAATGAAATTTACATATTGAGTTTGATACTCGTGCGTTGTAATGAGCCGTTTTTGGGTATACGTTAGTTGGTTAATTTTCAAATTTAAAATATCCAAGCACTGCAAAATTGTGCAACATTGAAAAATCTGTTTTTTAAGCTGCCTGGCAGTCTAAGATGTACTATGAGTTTACGTGATATTGTTTTATGTTCAGTCATTTTACTAAAACACTAGTAAACTAGATAATTTGGGAGATAATGTGGTTTTAAGAACCTCACGTGGTTATGGATGTATCAAACTGGCAAATTGCTATAGCTATCATTTCAATGTTGAAATATTATGTTAAAGTATGTACACCACCTATAAAAGCTGAATATATTGCTTCTAACAGGTTACACAGTAGTTTTGTGAGTGGAGATTTTATCGTTCTGGAACCTAGCAGCCATCCGCCATCTTTACCTCATCATGTCGTAAGCAATCGATAATCTAGTGCGAGATTCTCACAAGACATCGATGTTGATTGCTAAATCTAGTAACTTTTTATTGCATTGTGTTCCCTTGTAACAGGCGGTAAGCACTTTTTTGATAAGTTGGATAAATTAATTATTTACTTCCAAGCGGTATTTTAATTATGACATCCCGTGTGAATAATTTATGAACCAATAAATCAATATTTGGCATTATCTTATAGCCAACCAGTCGTAATGTGTATAGTAACTTAATTTGACTATGACCTTTGTGAACTGGTCAAGTAAACATAAAGTAGTAATTTACGTTAAGTATAATATGCCAATTCTTACGCTCGTTACTGATTTTAGTCTAAATAAATGACTGTTCTGGATAATAAGAACTAAATATCGATTATTTCTCTTTGTTTGCCTTGATCTTGTTATCATTGTATGTCAAAGTATTTTTGCGTTTATATTTATAAGTATCAATTAAGCTTGATTATTTTCTCTACATATCTTTACCTGTTACCATTTGTTTATCTTCTCGTACGTTGACTATTTTCTGTTGTAAACAGCATTTCTTTTTTGAATGAATCATTTCTAGCTATTTAACGTTTTTTTTTCTAGTTTTTAGGAGACTTACCCAAAAAAATATAGTGGAGCCCAATTCTCTTTTTTAGTCAAGGTGTATTCGTTAATTAACGAACTTTAAAATATAGTAAACACTTGGTGACAAGCTTGAATTAACTACGTTTAGGGATCTGTCAGATTATTCCCACACTTTGAGAAAATCTTGGCAGTGACGAATTTTTAGTTATTGTTTTTCTTCATTAAGTTAAAGTAATCGTTACAGTGTATTATAACGAGACCTAGAACTAGATTATATTTTGAGATTATTCCTTTGAAGGGTTAGGAAATAAATAGGGATGAATGAGTAAAGCAAGATAGAGTTCAGAAACTTGGAATATGGTGTATATACTAGAAGTCTAGGTCTCAATTTTCTTTATGACATCTGTCACCTCCACCACCACCACCTACAACGCTCCACTCCATTATTAGAAGATTATCAACATCAAACTGAGTTCTTGTATGAATATGAGAACAAAAGTTCTTTAAAAAATTTTGGATATCAGCCATGTGCCTTACCACCTCGAAGTCGATGATTTCAAATATTGTTAACTCTATAAGCAATTATTTTTATTTACTATCAAGATGTTTCCGTTTAGAAAGACTTGGATGGGAAATCTGGATGTGGAAATAGTGATTCCTTATCCAACGGTTTTTTAATTCATACAAATCAAAATATCATCGTGAATATAATTGTTTTGTATTTTATTTATTGTTATATACGACTACCTAATATAAATATACAATCGATGGTTTATATTTACAGTTTTAATTTCCATATTAGCATTCTACTAATAAACAATTTCACTCCATCAATGGAATATTATAGTGAGACACGATACAATTGTTGTAGGTAAATAAATAAAAATCCGTTAGAACTTCTCGTGGATTGTGATATCCATGAACTTTATTTACTTTTAGTGTTGTTATTGTTAATGTTAATTCGATATATTGTACTGCAATATTAAAAGTAACTCAGAGTTGATTGTTTGCTGCGTGATGCAAATAGGATAATGGAGTATTGTTTCATCACGATTTATTTTTTTAATGTAGCTTTTATAAAGGTCAAACACCATTTTGACTTCGTTTCGCAAGATAATCCCACAGGTTTCTTCTTTTTGGAAAACTGTCACTTTCATGTTCTTGCAAAATCCGCTTTTGCTCATTGGGCAAAACGTATAGACGAAATGATTTTTCAGTGAAAATTATCTCCAAAATGTGGTTCAAACTCCGTTATAAACTGAAGGCCCCCGTCTCCTTTACACAGAGAAATCTAGCTCTCCTAGACTTTAGAGAGTCATTAAGATGTTCTGGAAAGTTAAAAACATTTTCAAATAGTTTTTAAACATTCACCTCTATAGAAACTCTATATTTTTGCGTTTAAAAATGGTTCTGAGGTTATTGTACTTACAAAAATATGTCAGGCCATCCGACTATAGCCATAAACTTGTTCCAACTAATCATTTATGTATAGAATTTAAAACAAATACTCTATCTGATCAGCGTATTATTTCTATCTTGTTATTTCGATACAAAATATAAAATTGTTTTATTTATCTGTGACTTTTAACCATTCTCACTATTTTTTAAATAGTTCTACCTGTAATATTAGCTTTTGTTTATTCCTACATGCTCCACTGATTGTTATGTCTCGACTAATTAACCAAGTTTCATTTAATATAATGATAATTTTTCAAGTCTAATCACTTTAGTTATTAAAACTGTTAAAGTATTTTTGATATTAAAAATCACACTTCTGAATTATAGTTCTTCTTTCCTTCTTCGCTGATTTTTTTCTCTGCTTACCAAACATATTTTTCACTCTATCTAGTTGATTATTAGCATTGATCGGAATTAGGGTTTATCTGTCAGGTGCGTCGTTACAAGGATTTATTGAAATATGGTAAATAAAATAAATAAGCACAGATGTTTAGTTCACTCAAAAATAAATAAATTTTGATTTATGTTTCGTGTAGTATAAATTATATAATCTATTTCTACAAAAAAAAAGATATTTAAGTTAAGGAAACAGAGCGCGTAAACAATGCACACCTACAACAAGTGGCCGACACGTTTGCAATACAAACATTGTTTATTATATACTCGCCTTTAAATTGAATGGACTTGACCCAGGCCTAGTTTATAATGGTGTTTACTGAAAGAACAACTTATTATCAATATGCCACATTTTAGTCCGAGGAAAATTACAATCGAAAAATGGATTAAGCCTTATAAAGAACAACATTTTGATGGCGAAAAAATAATTTGTAATATTTGTGATGTCACAATAAGGTTTATACAGAGAAATGTTGTTTTAAAACATGTAAATAGCTACACACACGAGTGTAATACAAAAAAGGAAAAGGGAATTTCAAAGGACGAGTTTTATTTCGCTTTGGCTCTTCTCTTAATATGTTTAAATCTTCCATGGAGTGTACTGAATAACGTTAATTTTACAGATTTTCTAAACAAGCATTGCGTGGGGCAACATGTTCCAAGTGAAAGCCTGCTTCGTAAAAAAATTCTTAGTGAATTATATGAAGAGACATTGGAAGGTATTCGGAGTGATCTTCAAATTGGTTGGTTTTGGGTTACAATAGACAAAATGGCAGATTTTTAAGTTGCCAATTTATTAGTTACAAAATTATATGTTGATAGTTCTGGCAAGTGCCATTTAATAGCTTCTAAGGTTTTAGAAACAGTGAATGGCGAGTCAGTGTTTAATTTTTTTGAAAACAATTTAAAATGGCTTTAGCAAGACTTGGTTGAACAAAATTGAAAGAAAGTTGTTGTTTTTACTAGTGATTCAGTGTCGTATATGTTTAGTGCTAAAAAAGAAATTAAAAGGAAATACCCACAAGTGTTACATGTTACTTGTTTAGCGCATGCGTTACACCGCGTATGCGAAACAGTAAGAGATTGTTTCACAAATGTTGAAAACTTAGTGCTAATATAAAGAAAATTTTTCTAAAAGCTCCTAGTAGGACAAAATATTTCCAAGAAAAATGTCCTAATTTGCCGCTTCCTCCAAAACCAGTGATCACACGTTAGGGAACATGGATACATGCGGCATGTTACTACCATGTTAACTTCAATTCAGTAAAGGAAGTTGTGGAAACCTTAAGTGTAGATGCTACTGCGATAAAGCATATAAGTAGTTAATGAATATTCCAAATATTAAAAACGAATTAAAATTTATTTTCGAACGTTTTGAAATAATAACAAGAACTATAGAAAACCTTCAATGTCCAAAGTTGTCCTTGGAAGAAACATTTAACAAACTAGATACTGTTCAAAAAACAATGAATGAACTTCCGGGTGCATCTGGTGAGATTATATCAAAAAAGTGGGTTGTAGTTTTGCAAAGGAATCCAGACATGGCGGTCGTATTTGTCATTACAAGAAAATTTTGAAAAAATACTTACCGTATACATTGAAACTATGAACACTCAGTAAAAGTATAAATTTTGAAACTTGAAAGTGCTGTGCGAATTTATATGTGAAATATGTGTACATACATTTATTATGCCAAAATACATCATAAACTCATTCGGTAAGTGTGTATTACATTTAATTTTGTAACTTACATTTAATATTTTGATGTAAAATTTCATATATGCGCGCCACTGGAATGAAACCCAAATTCCGATCACTGATTATTAGGTATAACCGTTTTGTTAGTTTCATATTTATATATTGATGTAATTGATAACATGTTAAGTTTCATTTACATTATGTTGATGAGTCTATAAAGTATAATTTCCTTTCAATGAGGCATCTGTGCCTATTGGGAAATAAATAAATGATTTGAAGTAATATTCTCTGCAAACACAGCTCATCTTTTTGAATTTTATTTACATAACTTTTTTCATGATATATTATCAAAAGTAATGTAACTCGTGTACATTAGGAAGTTCGTTATTGAAGATTAATACTTCCCAGTCAAGGCACTCTGGATTTAATCTCATAATAAACTGTCAATTTATGCTCAGAAATTTTACTCACAAAATCTAAGCATTAATGATATTACATACGATTAAATTGTTATGTTTGGTATTTGTACTTGTCATTGAAATATCTCTTAGCTAATAACAACAGAATTCTCGGATGCTAATCAGCCTCGACTACATATTTTTCTATCGGAAGAATAAGGACGAAATATATGAAATTCCATAATGATTCCTTAAGTAACAGATTTACATATTAACAAATGGTCTAAGACAACAGGGCGTATTAGTTCTATTGAACGTTGAGTTGTTCTTTGAATATATTTCCTATTTATAGACTTGATAGCCTTGGTAAATTTTTTAGGCGATGTAGTCAAAAAAATACACTACCTGTTAGAAGCGGAACATGAAAATGGCAAAGACCGCATATGGCTAAAATTAAAATAGCATGTTGGCATCACAACTTAAAGATGTTCGAGTTTAAGGCATGTTTAGCACGCAAGAGATTTATTATTATTATATTTTGTAATATTCCATATAAAGGACCCCGCACACCATACATGGGATTTCTGCCTCCGGTCTTTAATCTACTCTATGTAAAAATGTTCTTCTTAACCCCCTAACCAAATGTTCAAACGCAGCTAAGGTCCGAAAACGACGTCGTTTTGAGATATGGAGCCCTAAAGATCGATTTTAAGAGAAGTTTTTTATTTGGAAAAAAAATATCGCAACCTTATCCTTGAATTGAAAAACCTGCTGCGATGCCCTTGAAGACCCACAGTGTCGTTAATACGAGTAAGAAATATGTGTTATTTAAAAATTAATTACGCAGTTCTGAATTTCCATAAAATCAAAGCCAACTTAAAATTAATTTTTTCTTGCTGCAAGAAGATAGTTTTTTCTGTGTGACAAATGTTTTTTCATTAAATACGTGGTGTTTTCCATGCGAGCAGGAGAAAGAAAGTCTACAATTTTCAACATGTGGCTGAACATTTAATTTTTTTTTGTTTCTAAGATATAATGAAAATCTGCTTGACTTCATCTTCTTGCAGCAAAAAGAAAACTTATTTCAGCAAGAACAAACTACTTGCAGCAAGAAGTTGATTGTTCGAAAAGTCATTTACATGTTATATAATATATCGACCGACGCGACGGTTACATTTTGAGAGAAAAGTTAATTGAACGCACGATTTTTTTCTTTTGATGTTTAGGGGGCGTCAATGGGAGTATAAAACTCGAATTTCGGGGTCGAGCCCCCCCCCCCCCCCATTTGGCCGCCATCTTGAAAATGGGGGCGTAAACAGTTATTCCGCGATATCTTAAGAACCGTAAGTCTCACCCAAAAAAGCGTATTAAATTCTCTACAATTTTGGTCTAGCTACTTCTTACCATAAAACTGAAAATGAAAATGTTATAATTCAAAATAGACTAAAATTTTCAAGAGAAATATCATTTAAAGGTTATAACTTTTTTCTATTGGTTTTATTAAAAATCTCATCAGATGTTTCTTGTACATCATTTTATTGCGAACAAGTTTCTCTACTCATTTTTTAAATTTCTCTTCTTTGGAAATGTGTTAGGATGCTGTGAATGGATCAAGTGCAACAAAAAGGGCATTGGACAATTCTGAAAGAAATTGAGAACATTCCTGGGATCATTCCAAACTCTTTTTGTTTCCTGCAATTTTTGTCCACACCTCTTCTTTTCCGAGTAAAAAAATCCCAAATTTCTAAAATATTGATTTTTCCTCGCCAGATAATTTTAAAAAATTACAATTTCAGAAAAAATATTTCGAACAAAAGTAATCTATTTTTAAATATAGGGGTTACTGATTGAAAAACCGAATTTGACCTTGAATGACCTTTCCTCCAAAAGTAAAAGTGACATACCGCCTTACTGCCTCCATCTAATTCTACAACTTTTGTTTCAAAAGTTTTTTCGTAGAGTGCTTTATTACTCGAGATATTTGAAAGTTTAATCACCCGGGTGATTTTTTTAACCTGAATCTTTCAAATATCTCGAGTAATAACTAATAAGCACTCCACGAACGTATATTTTAAACAAAAGTTGTGAAATTGATTGGGGACAGTTCGGCGGTATATGTCATTTTGACTTTGTGTGGAAGGGTTAAGGTCATTTAAGGTCAATTTTTTTCAGAATTGTCCAATGCCTTTTTGGAGGAACTTGATCCATTTGCAGCATCCGAATACCCCTCCAAAGAAGAGAAATTTAAAAAACGAGTAGAGAAAATTGGCAGCAATAAAATAATGTACAAGAAACATCTGATGTGTATTTTCAATAAAATCAGTAGAAAAAAAATTATAACCCTTAAATGATATATTTTTTGAAAATTTTAGTCTGTTTTGAATTATAACTTTTTCAGTTTCAATTTTACGGCCAAATGTGGGGGCTCTCGGCCAAAATTTTGTAACATTTCAATGGGCTATGGCCCCTTGAAAAAATTTAATCTGTCTGACAGATACACATAGTGTCATTCTATGAAGCCTCATGGTACGACTCGAGACTTTCTATCTCAATCAGATCGGGCACCTTCAGTAAGGAGTTAAATTAAAAATAAACCTTCATATTGCAAAACATATATTTTGTTGCATTTAATTTCTAATATAGGCGTCGACAAGTGCATAAAATAAAGGAAATATTGCTAAAGATATTGGCGAGGTTAAGTAAGTATCTGTAAACATAAATGTTTTGCTATATTACCAGGATTTAATTTGATTTATTAGAAAGATTGCTTCATTCAACGATCATGGCAACTAATAAGCTTGAAGTGGTATAACCCATGACATTTGTAAACAGGTATGTCTTAAATGTAAAAGTTACAAGTACACTTCGACTAGTCGCAAATATTATTCGAATAGCATATACTCTTAGATGGTGATGGTTATAGCGTCACTAATAACTTTAGAAATACACAGAGTTAACATTGTATACGTAAAACGAGCTTCTGACATTAACTGATAGGAATGCATGGCTTATGTAACGAAAGTGCCTTCAAGATGTTATACTGGTATAAGGATTGTTACAGGCAATCAATAACAAGAGACATAATACTAGTTTTTTGAAATAGTAGCCGTTGAGATTAAATTATTTACAAGGTGGTTTATATCACTGTAGAGGTTTCGTCAACCATGATAAAACATTCTGAAAGTGGTTAAAACTAAGCGTATACACATTTATGTCTAAACTATTAGCATAGATAAATGAAGCATCACTTGCCATTTGTTACAAGCAACACAAATCATTGATTCTAAATTTGGTGTAAAATTATTAAATCTTTATTTAATTCACATAAAATTATACGATACGCAAAAAATGGCTGACTTAGAAAGCAATAATTGAACGGAAAGCGGACTATTTTTCAAAAGCTATGCTACCTTAAAGTAATTTACATCTGAGCGCACTGGTGGTACCATTTTATGGCACAAGGACCCAAGGCCATACAAAGCCATAAATTAAAAACATCACATACTTATACTAAGCTATAGCGAGTTCATAATGAGTAAAAAGTAGATCAATAATTGAGCGGCATTATTATTAAACGAAGTAGCAGGTTTATTTCACAGAAAATATACTGTTGTTGACACAGAAGTACATTAAATATTAAACGATTTTGCTGCCTAGTGAAGAAGAGGAAACGTACTATTTGTTGTATAATTATTTTTTGCTTGGTGTACAAGCAACCGACAAAGGCTATAAAATATAATTGTCGTTCTTCCAGTACGAGTTGTCTTACAGTGGCATTGCTTTGTATTATGTATATGATTTTTTATTACTTATCAAATGTGAAATGTTGCCATGTTTAAGTAAATAATGTATTATGGGCAAAATACTTACCAGTCGTAGATTGCATATTGCAGAAAAATAAATAAATAATAATCAAAACAAATGATGGAATTTGTGAAACCCATACAACCGCACGCCCTTGGATTTACTGTTTACTTTTCTTTCATCGACTAGAGGTAATAAAATACATGATGTACATGTCAGTTACAAAACGAAGAATGTACAATATGGATCACAAACTTCTTGTTCGGATGTGTTTCAGAACATTTTACAGACACAAAATTATACTACTGCTAGAAGGGTATATACATATTATATTATCCGCCAGTGATCGGCTTTTGGGGGTAAGTTATATTTGTAGAAGGGAACATTATCCTGAATTCATTTGCTCAATTTTGTTATATGTATCTATTGCATAATACAGAGTAGGTATATTTTTGCATTTTCGGACATTTTGCAATAGTTAAACAATTTTTTTACCTTTTGTTGGGTATTTTGCCACTGAAAAATATTTAAAAATTTTTAATGAAAAACCTCTGCGCCAAACGGATCAGACAGAGGTTGGTTCTAGAATACTTGACTGTTTCAAGAAGTCTCACACCTGAAAATATATAAACCGGAACAACGTTATAAACTAAAAAATGAAAATGAAAGCTATAGGCAGTTAACGTTTCGGAAGAAAATCTACTTCCGTTCTCAAAACTTTTTTGGCCGTCAACTATGACAGTTCTTTGTTTATGTATTTCCATAGTCACGTGAGACATTATATTTATCTTATTTTTACTTAGTTCGTCTCTAAGGATGGGCAACCAACTAGTACAAAAATCTATTGAATAATTTGAAACGCATCTATCCTCGTTTAATAACATAATCGCGGATTCTTTAAGTTTTCTTTTAGTTCTGTTACTATCTTTTTCTAAAATCTTCGCCGATTTCCATTTAATCCTGTGATTATTATCTCATGCGTGTTCACAAATTTTGGATTTTTCAAATTCTCCCCTTCTTGAGTAATTTCTATGTTCACCAAGCCTTACGTTGAAAGGTCTAGATGATTCACCTACGTAATGTTTTCCACACTCACACGGAACACTATAAATAAAATTTTTGAATTTTGAACAATATTTGGAGGCTTGGTTTTTAACAAAACCGATATTAGCGTGAAGCCCATTTGAAAGTCCGTTCGTACGAAAAACCTATTCCCTATTTTTCGTAATTTATCCGATAAACCACGTATAAATGGAATTGCTGCCATTGACCTAAATACCTCAGGTTGTGATAGTATATTCTCTCTACTACCAATGTTCAATAACTGACTATCAACAAAACTGTCAGGATATTGATTATTTAATAAGTCAGTTTTTATAAATTGCTTTTCGTTCCTTAATATTACATCATTTGAAGAAATAATTTTGGCTCTGTCATACAAGCATTTAAGAACACCTTTCTTAACACTAATATGTTGATTTGAATTGAAATTTAAGTATCCGTTTGTGTGTGTTTGTTTCCCATACACACTGGTTTGGTATGTGTTATCTAATTTTTTAATTAAAATGTCTAAGAAAGGTAATTAATTCATTATTATATTCTATTTCTATCGTAAATTTAATTGAAGATTCTTTTTCATTAATCTGATTCAAAAAATTATTTAAACGTTCTTTACTATAAGGCCACATAGCAAAAATGTCATCTTCATATCTCCACCATACAATTGGTTTATAAACTAGATTATTAATATTACTGTCCTCATGAAAATGTTACTTAATATCGGAGATAATGAAGAACCCATGGCCATCCCAAAGTTTTGTTGATAGAAATCATTATTTAATTGAAACAATGTTGTTTTAATGTAAGGTGTAAGTAATTCCATTATAGTTTCAATGCTTAACTTAGTTCTATTCGCCAAATTCCCATCTGATTGCAATTTGTTTTTAATTATTATTGTTTTATCTACAGGTACATTTCTAAATAGGCTTACTACATCAAAACTGACCATTAGATGATTATTGTTATAATGATTTTCTGACAGCTTTTCCAAAAAATGTTTGCTATTTTTAATATAAGACTCGGAGGAACCTGATAATGGATTTAGGATTTTTAATAAATATTTTGAGAGTTTGCTACACGGAGAATTAATTGAACTCACAGTTGGCCTTAAGGGAATGTCAGGTTTATGAATTTTTGGCAAACCATAGAAATGAGGAGGGTTGCTGTGATGTGAAGTTAACATAATAATAAGTTAAACAATATTTTTAATTTTCGAATATTCTCCATTTTATGAAAAGTTTAATAGCAAACAAAAAAGTACAATGAAACTTTTCTCTCAGAACTCAAGGAAAAAGGATATTTAACTTTTACGGCTCAGAGTCTCATTTCTCGTCACTAATTGTTTAATAACAAAAGCACAGCTCTTTGACCAATACCAAAAAGGTTTGTTTATTCTACAGCTATTTAAAAAAAGAACCATCATGTCTCGACTTTCCACCAAAAATTACATCTCGCCTGGATTAATATAGCACCAACAGACAGACAAATGATCGACAAACTGACTGACACAATTGAAATAACTTCACTTTTGTAATCTATTTAGTCTGAGACGTGAAGATTTGAAGAAATCAGAGTGATTTTTTCATGATTGATTACAATACGTCCCTTCCGTAAGCAAATAAACATTGTGACAAATTTGATATTTTCAGCTGCACTGTTAATTCCATAAAAGATTTTTATAGCCATTGATTCTTTGTTCTTCTTTGGATTCTGTTTTTATATAGTTTTATAATTATGCTTATCTTATAATGTGTATTTTTATATTTCTCGTCTTTGATATTTGTTTTTCTTTAGTTATAATGTTATGTTATTTTTAGGAGTACTTTTTATTTCGTTAATGTATATTGTGTATACTTAATATTTTGTTTTTATGTATCCGTGCTGCTCTGTAAATGGGTTATACCTGTTGAGCAGTGTATGCTAAATAAAAAAATAAAATAAAAATAAAATAAAAAATTTATAGATATGTAAAATTGTACAAATATCTCAAAAAAATTGTAAAAGGAAATAGACGTTAAACATTAACAAATAAATAAGTCTCAACACATCTTGTAATATTTTGATTACCAATTTTAAAACAGAAACATACAAAAACATTGTTTAAAACAAAACTTCAACTGTATCATCGGTTCTGTAGAAGTAGCATGTATCTGTGGATATAAACAAAAGCATATTCTTAAATCTGTGTATACACACTAGATAACTATTTTCTGATAAAATTGTTTAAAAAATTATAATTTAACTACATCCAACCAGGATTTTCGTAGTTTTCTAATCCTGATTTCTCAAAACTTGCTTCTAATTTTCTTCTGACATTCTTTACCAACAACTTTTGACCTTAATTAGTTCACTTTACAATCAGTAATAATACATTTGTAGAGTGTTTTGCCGCCAAGCAAATTAATGTACTTAAAATACAATAAAACAGCAATCAAACATTTACCACACCTGCCTCACAGTCACCATTAATAATTACCCAAAAAGAATTCAAAACACGCCGAGTAAGGCGACGAGTATTAAATTAAATATTAATTTGGAAAGTGTAACGGTGTGAAGAGTGCATACAAAACACATAGGAATGAGTAGGTAAATGGTAAATAATAATTTTCCAGTAGTTATTGAACAAACACACAAGAAAACGATAAACCATTTCCTTAGGCAGTGTAATACGGTATAATATTAATAGTCCAGTTAACAGTGGTTATAACCTCGAAAAGAAAACAATAATAACTGAAGTTTGGCACACAATGATTTTAAGTATACTGTTTGAAAACAAAAATATTTATATTCCTATTATAGAAGGCGCTACTGATTTTATATTGAAAGTCTCGTTTTTTTTTAATATCTCGGGAAATATTTATCGAACACAAGAAAGGCAAAATTGTTTTTTAAAGGAGAGCATATTTAGAAGAAATGGTCATACTAGAATGAATCATGTTTGTGTAATATGAGGTAAAAATTCGCTCTGATTTTACGACTTTATTTTTGCGACACAACTTCATAAAATAGGTTATATCCCCGTCAAAAAAGAACTTAATTTTTTTTAAACTCCCGAAGAAGAAAGTATGAGCTTCCGGGTGCATTAATTAGTTTTTTAAGAGATCAATTACTGAATTATGTATATGCGATTAAAAATTTACTTTACGGAAAAAACATATTATTGCTTCAAATTTTGATTTATTTCAAAGAATTTATCAAGACGTGGGTTACATTCTTAATACAATAATATTTTGAATTAATAATGGTGAGAATTACTTTTTATTCCTTGATTAAAAAGGATTATGACAGCTTCGAAATTAATAATAAAATTTAAATCAAGAATAGCTCTAAAGCAGCGAAATTCATTCGTAACAAAAAATTATCCCATATGAAGCTAAAACTCTGTACTATTGAGTTGGTAATATAGTATTTAATTTCACAATCATTTTTTTTAATTCACTTTTATACGGTCATTTCCAAATTATAAGTGTTCTTACTTTATTATACAATGTTCTGCACTGGTACAATTTTCAGTATCTCAGACGAAGAGCTGGCTACGGAAATTAAAAATCATACGGTACAGTGAAAGTTTTTATGTAAAAACCCTCCTTTCTAGCTGAAAAGTACATCGCCCTGAAGTCAGAAGTCCATCTCGGGGACGGAAGCGTGGGTAGTCGGTCAAACACGTTAATTTCTAATTAAATTAAAATCTTTGAGTGCAGCTCTGAAATGTGTAGTTATAGTTTTTAACTGTAGAAATAAATAAATAGACTTAGAATAAGAAATATCAGCCAAAAAGTTCAAATCAAATTAAAAAAGTACGCCGGTACAGGATTCGAACCGAGAAATCCGCTGTGAAAGTCGTCGCTTAACGCGATGTGCTACGGTGGGGATGGACTTGACATTTCAATTAGTTTCGTCGGAAAAAGTAAAACATGGAATTTTTAAATGTTCAGAACTGAATAAATACATCAGCAGAGAGGCTTCCTAATATCGATATCGAGAGATCGAAATTGGCATTTTCACGGCATCGTTAAATCGAAAATTCGAGCCGACAAAAGTAAATGAAAAATGGCATTTCTTGACATTTCGCGAATTTGATTTTTTTCTGTTCCATTAATGTCACTGGTACGTTAATAACCGGAAAACCCGGAAGAATAGGAAGATTTTAAATACAAAATCTAAATAGCCAGGACTGCAGCTTGACCAATGTCAAATTTTAATAATTTGAACAATTTTCTTACAACTTTACCGACTTCTGGCAACGTTTAGTCCCCGATTTAGACTTTTGGCAATAATTTCACGCAATTTCTACAGTTGAAAACTATAACTACACAACATTTCAGAGCTGCACTCACAGATTTTATTTTGATTAAAAATTAACGCCTTTGATCACCCGCTTCCGCTTCCCTCCACTGGTTGGACTTCTGGCTGCAGAGCTAGGTACTTTTCAGCTAGTAAGGAGGATTTTTACATAAAAATTTTCACTGCCCCTTATCATTTTTAATTTCCGTAGCCAGCTCTTAGACTACCATGATTCCGGTACTTTCAAGTTCAACAATTAATTTTAACCTGGTTCTTTCAGACAAAAATACAATCGGCTTAAAAACATAAAGTTCTGTCAAAAAAATGTGCTGTCTGTCAAAACATTGCGCACGCAGCCACCCATGACAGCTTAACTACGTTTGTCAAAAATTTGTTTTCGTTCATCGCATAAAAATTTTGAAAAATATTTGTTTTTAATTACATTTTTAATAAAATATATAAAAGTTATGCTACGGATGAGTATTTTCTGAGTAACAGTTTTTTATATTATTTCTTAGAGTTAAAGTTTTTAATGTATAATCGAAAGTTGAAAAAACATTATTTTAATTAATTTTGGAAAGAAAGTGGTTGGTTAACTGATTCTGTTACAGTTTATTTTCTAAATAAATAAGGATGGAAGTAGTAAAGTTTACCTGTTTCGTATGTAACAATTTTGAAACTGATTCTACTGATAAACCTACAGATTTTGTTTGTATAGGGAGGAACCGACTAATTGAAAGTCGTGGGAGGAAAGATGGTATGGATAAAAAACTACGCCATGTAACTTCCATAAAAGTGTACCGTAAATGTCAACAATATACATTAAAAAGGAAGAGCACATTGTTCTTCACTTCACTCAAAATTTCAATACAATCCTGCCAGGAGTAACATTTCAAAAATATCACATTTTGATTATGAAATAAATGTATTAGTTGTGATTCACATACACATGTTTTGCGAAAGCTACAGTTCAAAAGAAGCTGAAAGCTCGCCACCCACATTTGATGTTACAAAACACAATTTTATAGTCTATCTACAGGTTTAACAATGCCTATATATATCAGGGATTTGGGATTCGTGTAAGGGAGAGATTTAAATTTGTGCGCATCAGCGCCACAAACCATTCTGGAAATGATTTCTTGCAATTTCAAAAAAGGGTATCTCAGAAAGGAAACAGGAACTTCAGAAGGAAAACAGGACCCTTATGCACATCAATATGTGAGTATGCAACTCTAAAGTCTGCAAAAATATTTTAATTATGTTAGAAGATATTATATCTGATAAAGGAACTGCAATCGAAGAAGAAAATGAACAGGCTAATGAGGAAAATTTAAGTTCAACAAAGACTATTTTCAAATATTTTCTTATTTTTTTAAATTTGTAAGTGAAGAATAGGTGATTTGTACACAAATAAAATTTCTTCATTATGAGACTTTTAAAAATCACTCAAGCGGTAAAAAGGTAAAAAAAAATCTGCATTGTGTATAATTTAAATTTAATGAGATCTCAAAGTTAAAATGAATTTGTCTATTTCGTATTTGACAATATTTTTACAGACAGTTTTTTTTTAGTTCTCATACTTTTTTCCGTTCTTTTCTTCCAAGTCCTATAAAAAATATGTTTCATTACTATTACAAGTAAACAAAAAATAATTCACTTTTAAGGGTTAAAGAAAACTCAATTTCTTCAATGCGCCCCCTAAAGAAACCTGAAAATCTTTGAAACATTTTCTTTATAGGATTTTGCAAACAGTGGAAATAAAAGCTATATATGAGAACTAAAGGAAAAACTATATATAAAAATATTAATGAAATCTTTGCATTCTTTCGATAACCTGACTTCTGGTTATACTAACAAGTAAAAATTCTGATTTGCCATTCTCATTTTAACACTAGCATCCAACCTAGTCCCCTACGGCTAAGCAGGCTAAACTAGTATCTACATGATCCCCTACGATATGTAAATTAAGTTAAAAATGAGAACAAAGGCCTGAAATTAATTTATTTACGTACCTTGTCTTTCAAAAATTTTTCATTCTAATGAATTACATTTTCATAAAATCTCATTCCGTTTCTTGGAAATGCTTAGCCTTTGAAACGTTTTTCGTCCTTATTGTGGACTCATCAGAAAAGCCTAAAGCCACCCATAACGACGTTCCATGCAAAACTAAGACATTATCCATGAATGGTATAAAATAATTATAATTGACATTGACTGATAAAGAACAACAGATCTTCACCTATCTATTAGCTAACTAGTATTGGACCCTATATACTCTATGCATGTTTAAAAATGAATTATTTATTATTTGTTTGCTTATAGTAATGAAACATTTTCTTTATAGGATTTTGCAAACAGTGGAAAGAAAAGCTATCTATGAGAAGTAAAGGAAAAACTATATATAAAAAAATATTAATGACATCTTTGCATTCTTTCGATAACCTGACTTCTGGTTATGCTAACAAGTAAAAATGCTGTTTTTCCTTTAGTTAAATAAATAATTCACTTTTAAACATGCATAGAGTATATAGGCTCCAATACTAGTTAGCTAATAGATAGGTGAAGATCTGTTGTTTTTTATTAGTCAATGTCAATTATAATTATTTTATACCATTCATGTATAATGTCTTAGTTTTGCATGAAACGTCGTTATGAGTGGCTTTAGGCTTTTCTGATGAGTCCACAATAAGGACGAAAAACGTTTCAAAGGCTAAGCATTTCCAAGAAACTGAATGAGATTTTATGAAAATGTAATTCATTAGAATGAAAAATTTTTTAAAGACAAGGTACGTAAATAAATTAATTTCAGGCCTTTGTTCTCATTTTTAACTGAATTTACATATCGTATGGGATCATGTAGATACTAGTTTAGCCTGCTTATCCGTAGGGGACTAGGTTGGATGCTAGTGTTAAAATGAGAATGGCAAATCAGAATTTTTACTTGTTAGCATAACCAGAAGTCAGGTTATCGAAAGAATGCAAAGATTTAATTAATATTTTTATATATAGTTCTTCCTTTAGTTCTCATAGATAGCTTTTCTTTCCACTGTTTGCAAAATCCTATAAAGAAAATGTTTCATTACTATAAGCAAACAAATAATAAATAATTCACTTTTAAACTGAAAATCTTTATTCTTTAAATAATATACTTTTAAAATACCCAGTGCCGAATTTTACTGAGGCTCCTTTTTTCCCCGAGGTTGGAGCTCATTTTCGTCTTTGATAACCGGACTATAATTTCTGCTCTTACTGAGCCAATATTTAGATTCTATTTAATCGTAAGTGCTACATAACAGATGTGTTAACTGTTCATTCGAATAGAAATAAATAAAATGTAACACTATAGCGCAGTATAAACGTAACATTTATATTTATTATACAAATAAAACGACAATCAGGTTTCGCACTTATTATTTAATTTTCAGAAAATTGCTTTAGACGAATGGGTTAGTTATATCATGTCATGTCGTATCAACCAGCTGGTGCTCGGTTTGGGTGTCTTCCGTTAGCCCAAATAGCATGTTGGACAAACATTAGTGTAAAATGTCAAGTGTAAACATCGAATTCTTGAATTAAGCAACGCAAAAATATAGCATAAGTTTCAAGTTCTAAATAAGTAGTTTTACGACGTATACATACATATAGTAGTTTGGTTTATTAGTTACTTTGAAGAAGTTGCTATAAATTATTTCTCTTTACTTTATCTACCATCCGTTAGTTTTTTATTTTTACTTTTTATACCTACATAACAGTACAATAATCAAGTTTTTTCAATTGCGGTATTTTAAATTATTTACGATTTGATTTTCTGGTAACCAATTCTGATTAACAGGTTGACACCGTTTTGGCCTTAAAGTAAATGAAATTGTTTCCAATAGATGTTGATGCGCTGATTATAAATCTCTGACCCAGAAAATGTCGGGTTACGTCAAGCTTTTGAGATATTCTAACCCGAAGGTGCAAAAATTATTGGAATCTTCAACGATGTATGAAATCTCTAACAACTTTTTTTTCAGCATTCAGATAGATACCACATTAAAACCAACCGTTTCCAACGTATATTGCTATAATCCAACTTCTTTCGCTAAGATAAATTTGAGACCAAAACAAAAATAAACCGAACTTCTTCCCTAGTATGAATTTATGCCATCTTAATAGGGTGGCGCATATTTTTCTCGTAAATTCTGAAATGTAGTAAAATAAAAATCACCTACAAGTTCCTTCAAAGTGTTAAAAATTAAACACCAAATTTCAAGTAGGTGCTAAAAGCAAAGATCTCACGTAAATGACATATAATAGGTGGAGAACTGGCTGTACGGATTTCCTATGAACAAGATACATAAAAAACTTTGAGTGAATAAGTACTACCACAGACATACAGTGAGCCACTTTTCATATAAGCAAATTTTGCCCGCGTCATGGAATTTTGACATCACTTCAGGTCACGATTTTTTGTGTCATCGAATACGTGAATAAAACTTACGTCAAATATAGGTTTTGAGGTATACAATGAGATTGTAATCGGGTGCCAGGCTTAATTTGCCCGTAACCCTGAGACATCCTCGAATAAAGTTTTTTTATGTTTTCTTAAGTCATCGAATACATGAAATATTATTTTTTTAGTTAAAGTACAAGCCTTCTAGTTACTAAAAAAAAAGGGTGCCTCCTCTTATTTGCCCGCATCCTCCCATTTTGACGTCACTTCCGGTAAAATTCCATGATGCGGGCAAAATTTGCTTTTATTAAAAGTGGCTCCCTGTAGGTCACTCATACAAAGTTTTTCATGTACCTTATTCATAGGAAATCTGTACAGCCGTCTTTCTATCTATAAGTGCCTAGATAGGCAGAAGAACTTCTACTTGAACATTGTGTTCATGTAAGGGGTGGGTTACAAAATCAAGTTTAAACTGTTTTGTCTCACCTTTTAGAATTGTTCAAAATCCTAAATAAATGGTAATGTTAATAAGTGCTTTCGAAGACCATGAAGTTTCCCTGGTATTTTTTTATGAGTAAAGGGTATTTCTTCGTAAATTTGCGATGGAATCGTTAAAGTGAAGTGAAATAAAAATCGTATACAGATCAACTCTTCATAATTATTCAGAGAACATAAATTGATTATTAATTTTTAAATTATACCCCCTCAAACCATTTTCTAAGGTGCCAAATGTTTCTTGCACAAATTAATTTATTATTTAGTCATATTTAGTTGATGTTCATAGTTTAATTTTTTTTCAAATGATTTAAATAAGTATATTTGAAATTCTCCTACACCATTATATTTTTAACCACGTAAAGCATCAAATATCAATAGCTCAACATGGGTTCTTCAAGGGCCGTTTAGCAGTCACCAATTTAATTAATATTACAGAATTTATTTCTGATTCTATTGACAGGAGTGTACAAACAGACGTTATATACACTGATTTTTCCAAAGCTTTCGATAGACTGAATCACGGTAAATTTGAATGTTATGGCTTCTCGGACAACCTTATTGAGCTATTTAAGTCCTATCTAACTGATAGAAAGCCATATGTTGTATACCATGGTGTTAGATCTATTGAGGTTTTAGCCACGTCAGGAGTCCCCCAAGGCTCAAACCTAGGTCCACTTTTCTTTAACTTGTTTGTAAATGATATAGTAGATAATCTTACTGTTAACTGCCTTCTATATACGGATGATTTAAAACTCTTTTGTAATATTGCAAGTGAAAAAGATTGCTATGAACTTCAAAACAATATTGATCGTATTAAAACATGGTGTGTGATAAACAAATTACCCTTGAATGAAACAAAATGTAACGTTATGACATTTACAACAAAGCAAAATATTATCATGTACGATTACAAATTAGACAATCATATACTTTTCCGGCCAGACACTTTTCGGGACTTGGGTGTGACATTCGATAAAAAAACTAACGTTTATAAACCACATCGAACTTGCTGTCACCAAAAGTTATAGAATGCTGGGTTTTGTTATTAGAAACTCCGCACATTTTGAAAATGTACGCACATTAAAGCAACTCTACACTACTTTTGTTAGACCTCACCTTGAATATGCTTCAATAATATGGTGTCCAACCTATAATGTACACATACAAAATTTGGAAAGAATACAACGTCGTTTCCTAAAACATGCGACTTTCAAGGCTGACGGGACTTATCCAGCTATTGGTTATCCACATGACGAATTGCTCTCTAGGTTTTGCCTAGATAGTCTAGAGATCCGTAGACACCAAACGCAATTAACTTTTTTATACAATATTTTGCACAATAACATCGACTATGGAGATATTTTAAGTATGCTTAATTTTCAAATTCCTAGACCGGCATCTAGACACAACAATTTATTTCACTTGCCTTTCTCAAGGACAAACGTAAAAAAAAATTCTTGTATCCAGCAGATGTGCAGTATGTACAATAATTTAAATAATCGATTAGATATATTCACTTGTAGTATTACAGAGATAAAGAATCTGTCTTTAACTTAAATTTTGTATTTTGTTCCTTTTTGTTGGCACAAGTAGCCTCACCGTGTACTATACTTCTTGTATAAGCTGTATATTTTTTATGTATGTATATTGTATATGTATATTTATATTAAAGTGTATTTTATAAGTTTAGTTTAGTTAGTTGTCTCTTGGATGAATTCACATGTATTCATGTGTTTATGTGTGTATATGTATTTTTCACAAGTTACTATTTTTAATTTAAGTTTTTATCTCCTATTCTGTAATTGGGTTTTTTAACCTGTTGAATAGTGTATCAAATAAATAAATAAATAAATAAATAAAATAAATAAATTTTGCTACAAGTTTGTAAAATGTTCATATTTTTCATAAGTTTGTCGATTAAAATATTGCACATTGTTTAAAGAATTTTCGGTTGTTTAAAAAACGTCTTGTATTTCCTCTATGTCAGTAGATAGCCGAGGAAAAATTCCTTTGGAATTTCTAATAAATGGGGGTTAGACAAAATGAAATCGAAACTAGCGTTTTAGTAAAAATAATAATTTACTATTATTTCACATTAGAGAAAAAAAAAGTGTTGAAAATCATATGCACTTTTACCAAATGCTGTAACTTTTACAATAAATAGTCAATCCCAGCATTTTGTAGCTGAGGGCCTCATCATGTTTTGAGGCTTATATTTATTACCATTTTCTTATTTTTTAAGTGAGATATTACTCGTTATCGCTACATAAAGTTAGCCCTGTTGCTTGCTGCATAGGACACAGCCATGAAACATTTTAAGATAGCGAACTTTTAGGTTCAGCTTTGATTGGATAATTGACACCTGAACTCTGGGGCTGAGAATCTAAGTAATTTAACACTAAATTTGATGAAAAATTTGCCTGCTTTAATTTCATTTTTATTTAATTTTAATTTTATGGAAATGATTTTTTTGCAGATTTTAAAAAGGGTGTGGGGTAGCCTGCTGCTGAGTTATATTGCTGGCCGGTGTGTTCTGGTTACAATGGTCAGAGCTAACTAAATTGGTATGATGAACAGATTGATGAACATAGTAATACTGCAGATTCATTAGATGTCCAATCAACATAATTAATGTTGCAGCATTCTTTTTGTGTGTTGAAATACGTAATCACCATTTTGTATCCGCCATTTCGATTTTTTTATTTATAATGTGAAATCTGCAATCAGCAACGTAATCCGTGGCCTCGGACATTATTATGTGATTTTTTTTGCTAATTTTATCACTTGAATTCTTTGATTTTCAGAATATTTTTTGAAAATATTGCTTTTAATTTTTGAAATTATTTTAATTTGCACACTTTAATGGGTAATGTTTCAAACTTTAGAGTGCATTGCAGAATGTTTCAATGGGCCACATAAACGTCCATTTTGTTTTGACGAATTATTTTTTAGTAATATTCTCTTCTCTTATCAAATTTAGGAAATACAGAACATTAATGGGCAATTGTTTCAGCAATTTAACAATTACTGAGTGTTTAAAAGATGTTGTGTATTTTAAATATGCGTAGAAAGGAGAAAGATGTTGAAAAAACAATAACAAATTGTTCAAATAATCTACGGGATCCATTACAAACTCTTAATCAACAAAATTAGATAACTAACGTGTGAATTTAATAAAAGGGTGAACATTTTATAAAATGGCAAAATATAATTGTATTGAATTATATTTGTTGCAGAGTCACATGTTAATATTACCTGATTTAATTTGGAGGTGGTCATTTTTTTAGAACAATCCTGAGGGTGAGACAAATTTTAATTTGATTTTTTTGAGCTACGCTATATGTACATGGTGTCCTAGAATTGAGTTCCCCGGCGGGAACCTGTGATTCCTGAGTTCATGTTGGGCTCATATAACCCAACTACTGACCTTAGTTCAAAAATGCATCCCTGAGGAAGTACATTTGCTTAAAGGGAAACAGAAAGAACCATTATTTCCAATAATTTAACTTATATTGAAGATTAAATTTTTATATTGTCATTGTATTCTTCGGCTTGGGTGCTTTTGTCTGTATATCTCCGCTTAGAGACTTGAGAATTATGTTTTATTTCTCCATATATCAAATAATGTATATCGGCATATTCTTCATTAGTAAATTGATTCATAATGCAGAATTGCAGCCCAACTCGTTGCTGGTAGATTACCGAAATTAAACATATACCTACTTGCTATTTTTTTATGTTAATGAATTAATTTTAGTATTGTCATGACAACGTGACAGGTTTTGTGTTTCAAAGGGCACCTATGACCTACAGAGAAAAAACGAGAATCCTTGATTCTTACCAGAATTTTAAAAATATTAATTTGTATACTGAAACAGGTGGACATCATGTGGAGCATTTGTTATGAATGTATTTTTCTGTTATTACAAAATGTTCTGGAATTGTAAATAAATGTTAAATACAAATAGAGGAGAGAACGATAATTTCTTGTATGTTGATTAATATTACAAAAAATTTGAAGAGTATCTTTTTTGCTCTTTCAGTGCTCTGTAAAAGTGTTTAGGTATTCCGTAATTTTACAGAGTGATTAAAAAATATAGCCAGTAAAATATTAATTAATATGAAAAAAAAAAAGAGAAACAAAAGTTATTTGGTTGCTATCAAGTTTACATAGACTATTTATAGACATACAGGTCCCATTAAAATTTGAAAATTTTGTCTTCAATATAACGGAAATTATTGGAAAAAAATGTTTTTGTCTGTCTCAATTTAAGAGTAATCACAGGTTACCGTCCAGAACTCCATTCTGGGACACCCTGTATATCACCAACTGTCACTAACATTGTGCGCATCTCCAAGTTATAAGAATTAATGAATTCTGAGCTTTATAAACATTTTTATTTCTTTATTAATATTTGTTATAAGTAATTGATTAAACAAAGTCCATTTTTTCCAAATTACGAACTGTTACGCGAGTATATTTTGTCAATTTTCTTTTTTTAAAATCAAGCGTTTTTAAACAAGTTTAAATAAAATAATAATTGAATATTAATTGGTATTATCCAACGAATCAAATTCCTCTCGGAAAGTTCGGATTTTTATACTTTGCTTGAAATTCTTAAATAAAAACTCACCTTTTAAACAATCCACAAGAACAATCAAAACTAAAAACAGAACAGAATGCCTCCTAGGCTGCAGCATGATTCCAAAATTAATCCAAAAATAAAAATCACTATAAAAATCCTAATGTATCGCACTAAATCACATGAGTTAAGACGATCCCCACATATTTCCACAAGAAAAATAAAAAAGTCGCACAGAAGTAGGTCTTTTAAAAAATGCAGTTCTACGCGCGCGCTTTAAATACCACTGGAGTGCGTTCTTGTTCACTTGGAAGGCTTCTTCGGAGCAACACACTATTCTAAATCCAAGAAGTAACTGAGTGTGGTAACTGCCTTCAAGAATAAATCCCCAGTCACCTGTTTTGCCAAGTGCTGGAAGGTAGAAAGCTGCTGCTGTGCACCTAAGAACTGATTGTATACACATTATACGTGCTAGACGTGTTTATTTGGTTAAACGTTTTCAACGAATCGGGAATCATTTCACAAAAAAATATTAATTATATCTCAATTTATTTGAAGACGAATTTAAAGAAAATACGTATAGAATCACGAAAAAAAATTTTTAGCATACTTTTATATTATATTGACCTGTAACTGTAACTTTGTATGTAATAAAATCTTGCAACTCAATTTTCACCCTCTTTCAGACGTCGCATTGACTTGAAATTTTGCATGTGTACCTTTATGGTTCACATGACAATTCAAGTTGACATTTTTTATAGATAAATCCAATATGGTGTTTCCAATATAGATTATTGTCGTTAAATATCCAAGTCTACCAAATATCGGAATCTGAGGAATTTTTAAGTCGCAGATTATGAATATGTGATCGAAAGTCAATAAGTCAATAATTCCAAACGACGCGACGGCGTCAATATTGCGGATAAGTTTTATCATTTATCGTCTGATTCGATTGAAAATCAATAAATGTGGGTTATCGAGGCTACAGATTATTATAATTGCGAATAGGGTTTGTCATTTATGGAGCGTTGTCAAACAATTCTAGTCTAAAAAGGAAGTAAACAAATAATAATTTAAAGTAATTAAAACAACTGAAACTGTTGAAAAATGCACTAAAAAGAAGAGAATAATGTTAATAACAGTTATTATTACGTTAATAAACATAAAAGCACGGGGCACTCAAAACACCTAGAAGCACAGGTAATTTTACTTGTCGGGCACTCCACGACTTTACATTTATTATTTTTATTATTATTAATATTATTTTATTTTCTTCGTGCATTTTTTAAAACAGTTTTAGATGGCTCTCAGAAGTGTGTTTTTATATTTTTTAAAATTATTTATTTTTTAATGAATGGAGAACGAACCGTTTTGAAAGAGGCGGAAAATCAGTCCCAATTGTGTGCAATTGTTCCTACTATTGTCTTAATTACCTCTACATCCACACATGTAGTGGAGTGAAATTATAGTATTCTTAAAAATTATTTCAAAATTTTTTCTTGTTCAAATAGGTTTAGAATGTCATGAAACTCGAGATTTTAAATTTTAGCGAAAAGAAATTTTTGTCTGTCGGTCTGTCTGTAACTTTTTTTCCGCACGTTTTCTCTGGAACGATTTAAGATATTGACTTGAAATTTCATAAACGTATGTACTATAATGAGATCTAGATTGTTTTTTGAACTTATCCGGTGAAAGGTTGGGGTTAAATAGGGGTAAATATGGAAAAATAGGTAAAGCAAGCTGCTAAGAGCACAAAAATTTAGGATCTGGTGCATATACTAGAAGCCAAGGCCTCAGATTTTTTATAATATTTTCCATCGCCTCCACCACTCCTACTCCATTATTAAAGGGGCTGATAAAATCAAATCTATATTCACTTGAAATTTGGTACATATATATATTATAAATACATCTGGAACTAGATAATATTTTGAGATGATTCTGTTAAAGGCGTGGGAAGTAAGTAGAGGTAAATAAGGGAAATTGCGTAAAGCAAGCAGGTAAGAGTACAGAAAGTTGAGATTTGGTGTAGATACTAGAAGCCAAGGCCTCAGATTGCTTTACAACATTTTTCAATAAAGCGTACCTATCAAATGGGGGTACGTAGGAAGGCGGCAGAAATTGAATGGCGCAAACCGGAGATCGCTATCTTCGTCCATTCTCCGGATAGGGCATTAGGAAATACGAAGAAAATCACATTTCTACCTTTCGGCGACATCAAGTGGAGGTCGCAGCTCGGAGACGAGTGGAAATACTGAGCTGCAATTTGCTCCATTCGATTTCTCTCGCCTTCCTACGCACCCCCGATTTTTTTCGGATTTCTTTATTTTAAGTCGATATAGGGATGGTTTTATCCCGCTATGATTATCCCTAATCATATAATTTGGCTATATTTGGTACACCTTTGATAATTAATATTTAACGAAAGGGATTTCATAGGATCCTCTTTTATTTTTATTGAAATTATCGCGAAGAACCCTCTGGAGGGGGTACTGTTGGCGTTTTTAGGGGTGTTCCTCAACTTTTAGAATTGCGGAACTCCGATTTTCGTAATCAGCGACCTATAGAGCGCATAGTCAAAGTAGTTTTAGACCGGTAGTTTTAGACCGCATGTCAATTACATTTCCTACAGGAGTATCATAGCGATTCAGCCATTAAAACAGTGCCTCTGAAACAATCATACTACCTATTACCGAGATCATTTTCTCTAGGTTCTTCAAGGTATCTCTCACCTCTACCTACTCACACAAAATGTTCGTCTGTGAGGACTAAATTGATCCTGATTTCGTAGTTAAGCAAACATTGCCTCTATTTCACTCTGCCCACTTGTGTCATTTATAGTAATCTTTCTTTTCCCGATCGCATTCAATTGAATGTATTACAAACCACATTTAGAAGATACTGTCTTTCTTTGCACTCTATCTAATAACTCCATATATATTACGTACTTTGGACTTCAAATGATAGAATTATCTTCAAGTCGGAATCTGACTCATGAGTCGTATAGTAATTTAGTTCTAGATGGGCTAGATAACTCACGGGAAGTACGTATAATAAATCCTAAGCTTCTTCTGAATACAGTTTTTTGTTGTGATCTATATCATCTGTGTACAGTAAATGAGGGATATTCAAACAGCTAACAGCTATTAATAAAAATGTTGAATAGTAACGGGCACAGGAACAATCCTTGAGGAACACCAAGGAGAATATCAGATTTCGTTGAGATGGTCTCTGTAGCATAAGTACGCATTGTAATAGTTGCGAAAGATCGGATTTAAAGAGACTTAGTGACAAAACGTGTGGATCCGTTGATATTGTGCCTCCAAGGCCATAATAACTTTATTTAGTACAAAATAGTGAATGATCAACTAAATCAAAAGCCTTACAGAAGTCTAAGAATATCAGTGGTACAGCTTTTTACGTTCCAGCATTCTTGTTGTTCTTATTTGAGATGTTTAGTAAGGCAATTGTAGCACTGTTTCCCTTTATAAGTTCCGACTAATAAAATGAAAATATGTCATATTACCAAAATATACAGGGTATAATTAGTTTCATGTCATTAAAAAAACTGGTGGTAGGGAACGACAAGACAAACAAAAAAACCTTATATAACATGGGGTCTAAAGCTCATAGTTTTGGAGAAAAAAAATAAACAGAAATTTTGCAAATTTTCAATAAATTTTTTTGAGTACTGCTGGAATATTGAGGTAGGTTTAGATCTAGATCTGATCTGAAAAAACTATACTCTAACTCTCCCTTGTGCAATATTTTAATTACTGTCATGTCGGTGTTTCGTTATGTACACACGTCCAACCCGCCGTTCGTTGTTTTTGTTATTTTTGAATTTCGCGTCATTGTGTATTTATAGTTAAGATTTATTTTATTGACTTATCGTTCAAGTTGTCAAATTCTTGATTACGTACAGTGACAACTTACCTCTTTATACTTGCCTCAGTTGAGTTGAGGCGGTACATCAAAGGCGGTCGATGATCCTTTGACACCGCGTGTGCCGGCCAGCACTTTTTTATGACTATTTAAAAGTTGTATAATTGGGAAGTACAAGTCCATCGACCAAGAAAAGCAGTGGTTCTCAATAGTTGTCTATTATAATATTAAATATGTTAACCTAGATCAGAGTTTTTCAAAGTGCCCCTAGAGGGGAAAAGTCATAAAGGTTTTTTGTTTGTCTAGTCGGTCCCCATTACCAGTTTTTTTAATGACTTGAGACGGATTACACCCTGTATTTTTAATTGGAGGGACACGCATTTCTAAAGAATTTTACTAAAAACTCATAATAAGCTTATGAGTCTTAAAATTGGGTGAGTTACTGACTTTAAGTACTGGACACGCTATGGCCTCTTTCCACTTTGTTGGCAAATAAACTGTTAATATGTAACAATTGACTGTATAAGGCGTTGTATAAACATAAAACATAATAGACAACCACACACAATAGACAACCCCCAAATCCAGAGCCTGAGCAATGCGGAAGGGGGTTACATATTTGAAAAAACGCAGACAACATCCATTACCCACCGACATTGCCAGTGTAAGAGCTGGGAGACGAACGCAGTTCACGCTGGACAGCGTGGCCAAGCGCGCTCTCTGTACTGATTTTATTAATTTAAATATCCGTCTTCTTTAGTAAATTCCATAACTTAATTGATCATGCTCTTCTGGAAATTTTAAACAAACAGTTATAGAAGCTGCCGTGTAATTTCTTAATCCTTTAAAGTTTTGCCACTTTTATTTTGTTTATATTTTATAATAATTTAACTCTTTCTTTTATTATGCGCTCTGCTTGTCTACAAACTTTGAATACTGTTCAATTCGATCGAAATTTAGATTATCTTATTATTTATTGCTTTGTGGACTTTATAGTGAGTTATTCTACTTGATTATACTGGCCTAAATAATTAATGAACACCCATCCATCTACCTAGATACCATTTAAATGAAGTGAATAGTTCACACTCACGAAAATAATTAGCATTACAAATAACATTTTCCAATAAACTGCCGTGGAAGGAACTTTCACATATGTAACCTAAGATTAACACCTTGTTGTCTTACACAAATACAAAGCAAATTAATATACGTTCGTACAAGCTATTAAATAAAAATTTTACTTAATTAGTGGAATTTTATTTAACCCACATTTTTGCCGGTTTGTCCACAATGCCAATTACACTGTCTGGTCTCGTTTCTGAACAGTTTTAAGTTGAATTGACTTTAGTGATTGCACACGTTCGCTCAGATAGTATTGTAGTATTGTTTTCAATGTTCTCTGTTGAATTTGACGTCTTTAAGAAATTATATAATTTCTCCTCTCTACCAAGTACCTAGAATTCAAACGAATCATAATTATACGCGAAGAATGCTGCTACGCATTGCTAGCCCTGGGGGCTAATAACATGAGTAGCGTGTCCCATCTACAACTGGATTAGTTTACTTCATCAAAGTCTGTAGTGTGCGCTATCTCTGAGACATTGGCAGTACGTTTTCTAGAAGCTAGAAACTTATAGAAGAGGATCGAGAATTGTACATTGTTCTGGAGAGCCGCACGCGACTTTGCTAGATGGTTGTAGGATTTGTAGGATATATAAGCCAATGTAAACATGCGGGAGGGAAGTCTTGAAATTAATTAAGGTAGAAAATCCGAAGTAATACAAGGTGAACAGTAGAGTGAAAATATTTTATTTATTTATTTAATTTTTTTCATTTATTTAATTGCCTTATTTATTTCAACGTCCTTAACCCAGCGAAATGAGATACGGTCACCCATCCAAGTAATAGACTCGACCGACGTGACTTAACTTCACCGATTCAGATTAAGTAATAAACATTGTAAAATGTTATTTTAGTCAGTAAACGTGTATTTTATTTAACGAAAGTATTGTGAAGTTTTAAATAAATTATTCAATACAATGTGTTAGTGTTTATCACTTGTTATAATTTTTAACTCACAGATTTTTAAGGGAGGTTTCCTAGCTGTGGAAACACGTGACAATACCCTTCATCTTTTAGGAAACACCCTGTATGAATCCGTGGGTTCTAAATAATTTTAACAAGAGATAAACCACTAACACTTTATTTAACAATTTACTGACTATACAATACTTCAAATTCACTTTATTTACTTGATATCTAACCTCACTTTTCACTTTTCTACTTGTTCACTTTTATAAACTGCCTTCTTAATAAAACTTCTTCTTCCGCGCTGGTAATCGCGCCTTATATACTCCGAAATTACCTCTAGATTAAACCAGAATCTTCTCCAACCACAATCTAGAAAAGTCCATGGCTCTTTCTAGATTCTTTCCAGTCACTGTTAGTAGGCATAGGCGTATCATCTCCAGTTCCAAGGGGGTGTAATTCATAACAATACTTTCGTACCCTAACTTAAATGATTTTTTTAAATTGAGTAGCTCCTAAAACATAAAAACCACTGCTTAAGGAATCACTAATTCCACATCCAAGTCTCTTTAAAAGGGAAACATTCTGATACTTTATTGCACTCCAGTAAGTGGAAATATTCCTCATAGAATTTTATTTAATAATATAATATTTGAAATCATCTACGCCAAGGTGGTAATGGGGGGTGGCTGATGCCAAAACATTTTTTGTATGTACACTCAATCACAATTTTTTTAATAGCTTTAATAAGAAAGCGGGTGCGACGATGGGGGTAGCCGATGGGGGTGACCGATGTCACAGAAATATATTGAAGACCTTGACTTCTAATATACAGGGTGATTCTTTTAAATGCGGCCATTAAAATATTTCCCACTTGCAGACGAGATAGACATTTGAGATTTGGTACCCTGCCATAGTCGACAACTGAGAGTCCGAAAATAGCAATTTCGATAAACATAAATACCATCTACTTTATTATCTCTTTGTAACTATAGAACTAAAGGGAATGAAACTTACCTGTTTAGTTGTTAGATATTTTGTACAGTAATTTGTGTTATACTAAAATGTAAATAAAGTTGAGAAAACTTGCCAGTTCTACCCTCATTCTGATGTTCTCGAGAAACTAACTTAGAAATGTATAATATTTTACACTAAAATTGCGTTATATATAGGTTCTAAATAGCAGTTATTCAAACCGCAAGTCAATACTATTTACGTCAAGTCTTCTTCGTATATGGGGCATAATATAATTTCGTTCCATTGCCTCTAACAACTATAAAATTAGTTGCGAAAATTTCATAATAATCATAATAGACAAAAGGTAATGCTGATCAAATGGTGATGAGAGAACGTGGCGCAGTTTTAAAGCATTTCAAATAGCACATTCTGCATTATATTTATCAAAGATTATTATGTATTTTAAATGGAACGTCCTATACATTTTCGACTACTCGAAATGACCATATAGTTTTGACTCAGAACATGCCGCACACTCAGGGCCGATTTTCTGACTAGGCCTCATAGGCGAAGGCCTAGGGGCGCCACTCTGCAGGGGGTGCCTTTGCATTTCATCTTAGTGGTTAGTGCTTATAAACTGAAAACAAGCCCCCAGGTGGGGGCACAAAATTGACCTGGACCTAGGGGCAATTTATATCTAAAACCGGCACTGCGCACACCCTATACCTAAACCGAGGAGTTTCGGAGATATTTGACATTTTATAAAAAAATTGATAGATGCAAGGGCTTGCAAGAACTGTTATAACTTTCTTCGTGCACGTAGAAAGAATACAAGATGAGCTTCTCTCTACTATAAAAATTCCATAATAGTATACCAAGTATTTTTCACGTTTCATTTTATCAAATTCAAAAATTTATGCACTCATGTCTCTAGTATACTTTATTCCAAACTTATTGCCGGTATAAAAAATGTCGGAATCTTTGTTCTTTACCGCAATATCAAATGCGCCGACATTTTTTATACCCAGAATAAGTCTGAGATAGACTGTACAGACCTTTTTTTGTGTGTGTGCTATGAATCCAAAGCAAATTCGTCAATGTATTAAGTTATTGGCACTTCATAAACTCCAGTTGATCGTTTGTTTGATAGCTCTAGTATATTCTTTACTTCATCGTAAGTTACAGGATTGAAGAGCATAGATTTTTCGTTTATTGCCATACATGTACAATTGTTCGTCCAATTTATGTTTAACATCAGTAAAAAAATAATTTGCAAAGATATTTGCCAACTCTTTTTTTGATAATTTAAGTAATCGTGGAAAGCACCCTGTAGAATAAGAACTACGTTCAAGTCTGTACTCCTGAATGTTTTGACTTATAATGTTTCAGCAATCATTTACCTACAAGCTGAAATCTATATGACAACTTTTCTTCGACATTAATTTTTCAAAAACCATCGAAGAAAAGTAGTCGCTGTGAGGTATAAAATTAAAAATCGTCAATACCATTTTTTGGAAGTTCATATGCAAGGTCAAAGATGTTATAAAACTTTATCAGTTAGAAAGAAACATTTTTTATAACACTTTTAGAGCGTCGAAAACGAGAAATTTTAAAAATTAAAACGGGAATTTTAAATTTAAAAAAAATTAATGACATTGACATTGCAACTTTACGAAAAAAAGTTGTCGAACATTTCTTATTGGAAATAGATCGAAAATTATTTTAAAACATTGTTTTATTAAGAAAATGTAATATTTCCTTTTGTTATAAACAAAATCGTTTTACACAATATTAGACCGGGTTACCGTCTGGTAACATGGATTTTCAATAATCGGTAGTGTCTCTTCAACTGATTTCAGCAAAAAAACTGCAACCGAAATGTATTTGAAACTCATGTACCATTTCCATTTTAACATATTTTATTTTGTTTAACTATGGTTACATTATATTGCTAAGTATTTTATTTATTTCATTCTGTATACAATCATGAAAACAAACATAGATTTAACACATTCTATAATGCAAAAAATTATGAAGGGTAGATGTTGGACCAGGGGACCCAATATACGATTCAAATTTATTGACCCCTCACTTTAACCGTGAATATCTCAGAAACGGAAGAGCGGAAAAATTGAAAGAATTATGTGTTCATTATGTGTCTATTCTAAATCATTCACTAAAAGAATAATGTACATTGGACAGTTTTGAAGTTCTGCTAAGTTATATTGAAAAATGTCCTACTTTTTAAGGAAATTTTTTACTATACCAGTTTTAAATCCATTATATCTTGAAAAATATGTAAGCAATATTTTAGATACCGAAAAAGTAGTGCATTTTTTGTAAGAGGAAATTATTTTATAATTTTTTATAGTAAAGTTTTGCAGTTATTCTCAAAAACATGATCTCATGTTTATTTGATTATATTATATTATCTATTGCGCTTGATAACTAAATTAATATTTATTATATACCAGTTATGTTCTCTGAAAATGCTTACATTTTATATAATTAACTATTTTATCAAATTTTTTTTAAATACGTTGATAAATAACCGAATAAACATGACGTCATATTTTTGAAAATAACTGCAAAATTTTAGAATAGAAAGTTATGAAAAAATTTCCTCGTATAAAAATGCTCTGCTTTATCGATATCTAACGTATTATTTACATAGTAGGCATATTTTTCAAGATATAATGGATTTAAAACTGGTACGGTCAAAATTTCCTTAAGAAGTGGGACATTCTTCAATATAACTTAGCAGAATTTCAAAACTGCCCAATGTACATTATTCAAATTTCAATGAATGATTTAGAATACATAATGAATACATAATTTTTTTCAATTTGTTTCGCTCTTGCGTTTCTGAGATATTCCCAGTTAAAGTGAGGGGTCAATACATTTAAATCGTATATTAGTAAGAATGATTCGTATTGCGCTTGTTTATTGCACACTCTCGGATCTGTATGAGCATTCCCTTTACTATGTTCTTCAAGAGAGGATTGAGACAATGTCTAGAAAACAAAATTTTATTTGAGTAATGCCAAAATGTTATATTTCAGACATGCAGGAAAAGACAGAAAATCCTGCTGCAGATAACAAGTCCATCAAATAAAAACCGCTGCCTAAGAAAACACTACTTCCATAGATAGATTTTTCATCCAAGTTTCTTTAAAGGAAAACATCTTGACTATAGATGCACTCTAGTATGTTGAAATAATTTGTCATAGAATTTTAATAATACCTGGGCAGATGTCATAAAAAATTTTGAGGAGTTGGTTCTTAGCACATATGCCAAAAATTAACGAATCTTATTAGCTGCTCTACACTAATTTTCCCCAGTTTACCCCCCCCCTTACACATCATCTCAATCAGATGTCAATATAATACATACTTACGTATACCAAATTGCAAGTGAATATCTCGATTTTATGTTATCAGCCACTTTAATAACGGAGTGGCGGAGGTGGAGGATTTGAAAAATATGATAAAGAATTCTGAGACCCTGGCTCCTAGAATATTCACCAAATCTCAAGTTTCTGTAGTCTTACCAGCTTGGTTTATTCATTTTCCCCTATTTACCTAGAGTTAGCCCCCACCCCTTCAAGGGAATCATCTCAAATTATAATCTAGTTCCATTTGTCGTTACATTACATACGTGTAAAGTTGTGTCCAAAATATAACATTCAAAGCGGCATCCCTTAAGAATTGCATCACAGAGAGCCACGCGCTTGCAAACGAACACCTGCTTAATGCGTTCAGAATCGGATTCAAAATTTTTATGACTACATTCGTATTTTACTTGTCGCATGACAACTCTCCATTTAAATATTTATTACCACAAAAACACTACTGGCAAATTTTCCAAATTAATCTCATTAAAATACTAGCACTACACTACAGTTTCTTGGTTTCTTCTTATCGGCAGTTTCAACAGAAAGGGCACGCACCACAAAAATAATAAAAAATTAGATTCATATTTATTCAGCGAATAAAAAATTGCCGTCAAAGGAGTCATCGTATGTGCTTTATAAATATGAACTCAGCTTTTTAGCATTTCTTTTATTACTGTCAAATATGTTTGTTTTTAAATGTGTTTCCTCGCATACCGAAGGGAAGTATTGCATTCGAGAAAAAAATCACCCTCCGACATTTTTTCAGAATTTCACGTTTCAGATCACGTAGATTACGAAAATATAGATTTTCTAATTCCGTCAGTCAGTCAGTCTGTCTGTCTGTCTGTTGGTGCATTATCTAAAAAAAACTGCTTGACGTAGAACAGTCAAATTTAGTAGGTAGCTGACGCTGTTGTCTGAAATGGTTAAACTTTCACTGGAAAATATACAGGGTGGACCGTCTAAATGGAATAAGTAATGGAAACAAATTTTTTTGCTCAAATTTAAAATTTCCACGTTTCATGGCATTCTAAACCTATTTCAGAAAAAAAAATTCAAAACTTTTTTTGGTCGGATGACACTTTAAAATGTTCTCCAAATGTATCTTCCTCGAGAGGTAAACGTATAATAATAGTACACGCGGGTAGAAGTGTTTCAGAATCTTATGAACCGCGAAATGCGCAAAAGGCAAAGTTTGTTCTGGGTTATAAGTGAATTTTGAAAACACTGAGGGCTACCTTGCTGTATATATAAACAAGAGCTCAGGATAAATTGTAAACAATAAATCTAATATTTTTAAGAAGTCCACAGGAGGGATTATGTCTCTGCGCATATGAAGGTCACAGCTCATGAGAATTTGAAACACCTCTAATGAAGATGGATTTGTAAAAGGGTGTTTAATGCTTTCCGCAAAAAACATAGCAAAGTCATCGGCTGATTACCACCAAGATATGAATGCCACTTTTTTGAAAAATGTTTTGCAGAAAAACTATTGCGTTACATAAAGCGAAATTCGGTCATAGTGTTAGATAATATGCCTCTTACCATTCGCGACAAGCTGAGAAAATACCAACTACATCGACGCGAAAGTTTGAAATAATTGAATTTTAAAAAAAGCGGTGAAAAATGCCATTGTTAGGTAGGTTCAATATAATGCTAGAATTAAATCCTAGATAAAATGAATGTAGGGTTGTTGTATTTTTATTTAATAATAGGTAGAATTGTGAAATTCGACATTTATGAAAGCAGGAATATTTTACTTTCATTGTTTTATTACTTGCCAAACTCTGAAATTCTAACTCCGGCTCTGCAAGTCAACGTGGACTCTATATACTAGACTAATACGCATAATAAAATTCGACCAATCAGTAGATCTGTAGCAGAATTTGCCATCAATCAGATTTAGTGGGCGTGCCTTATTTACTTAACTCTGTCGTAGTTTATAAAAAAACTACTTAATTTAATTTGTGGTCATTTTTTGTCACACCTCCAGACAATAGTAAAAAAAAGAATAAAGGAAGCCGCAAATGCTCCTTATATTTTGGATTTGAGTTTACCAAATTTCCTGTGAATAACTTTTCAGCTCCTTTAATAATCGAGTGGGGGTCACAGAAAGATTGAAAAATGTTATAAAAAAAATATGAGGCTTTGGTTTCTAGTATTTGCACCAAATTCAAGTTTCTGTACTTTTACCAGCTTGCTTTATTTATTTTCCATTATTTACCCCTACTTACCCCCGAACTCTTCACTGGAATCATAAAATATAATCTGATTACAGATGTGGTTATAATACAAACATGTACCGAATTTCAAGTGAATATCTCAACTTTATTTTATCAACCCCTTTAATAATTTATTTATTTATTTATTTATTTATTTATACTGCATATATACAGATACAAAAAATCCATTTACATATACACAGTAATAGGCAGGTTGGTTAGTAACACAAATTATACAACAAATTATACAACTAAAAACAATAAATAAAGCTTCCTGAGTAAGCTCACGAAGAGACATAAAAGGTTTTTCACAAAATAGTATCACAGATAGGAAAGTAGTTTACTCTTGCTAATATTAAAAATATCAATGTCAAATCGTCCTATAAGGTTATTCACGACTGACAAAGAATTTTCCAGTTGCGATTTGAGGTTGCAAATTTTAAAGAGATTGTCCCTACGCCTGAGACGAACATCCGGTACATTAAAATTTATTGCAGACAGTAAGTATATCAGGTACAGTAATATTACATTGTAAAATATTAAATATAAACAAAATTTGAGCCATTTCGCGACGCTTGCTCAACGCGGTTATATTAAAATCATTAAGTCGGCTATGGTATGATACTAAGAAGGGCCAAGCTCCATGTCGTCTCAGATGTAGCGACCTAACAAATCTTTTTTGTATTTTTTCCAATACTTCAGTGTGGAAGAGAGTTCTAGGATTCCATATTACAGAGCAATATTAAATTTTAGAGCTAACATATGAATTAAAGAGCAATATACATGTTTTGTAGGTAAAGTCTTTACAGGCTCTAAGAATAAAACTCAGTTTTCTACTACATTCCGCAGCCAAGTTCATGACATGTTCATTAAAGGTAAAATATCTGTTAAATACTACACCTAAATCTCTGATTTCAGTTACTCTCTCTATTAACACTCCATTAATGGCATATCCCCCTAAGATGGGATCTTTTTTCCTAGTAAAAGATATTACTTTACATTTTGACTCATTCAGGGCTAAATCGTTATTTCTACAGAATACAGAGATTGAATTGATATCGCTTTGCAGTCGTGCGACATCTTCTACGGTTTTTATAACGAGATAGGCTGTTAGATCCTCTGCATAAAGAACAAATTTTGCGTGTTTAATATAATTGGATATGTCGTTGACAAATATGATAAATAGCAAAGGTCCCAGTATCGACCCCTGAGGGACGCCAGAAGTTGCTACGAAGACATCGGAATTACTATTGTTAAATCTAACAAATTGTGTACGACCTGACAAATAGGACCTTAAAAAGATCAACAGTTCTTCATCAAAGGAGAAAGACTTTAATTTCCTTATTAGCACGTTATAATTGACTCTATCGAAAGCCTTAGCGAGGTCGGTATAAATAGTGTCTATTTGGGAGCCTGAGACTTCATTTGCTAAATACTCACTAAATACACACAAATTTGTGACGGTAGACTTTTTACAGATAAACCCATGTTGCTCTTCTAGTAACACTGGTGATACATGGGGATAGATTCTGTTATAGAGAATACGTTCAAATATTTTAGCTGGCGACGAGAGAATTGTAATTGGCCGATAGTTTGAGATTACACTAGTGTCTCCCGCCTTGTGTATGGGGGCCACTCTCCCGATTTTGAATTTGTCAGGAAAGACACTGTTTTGTAAGGATCTGTTAAATATTATTTGCAGGGGGATGGCAAGTATGTCAACATAGGCTTTGAAAAAATATGGAGGAATACCATCTACACCGAGAGCTGATCTGGGTTTTAAAGACTTAATTGATTCTTTTATTTCATCCACAGTTACATTTGTTATGTTGAAAATATCAAGATTGTAATTCGGAAATTTGGTGTCTTGCAGAGGTAGTGCACTGTCAGTGTAGACCGATTTAAAATATTCCGCGTATGCATTTGCAATATCTTTATCATGCTCAAGACTCTCACCATTATAGGAGAACCTATAGGCTATACCTGAATTAGCTCTTTTATTTTTTATATAGTCCCAGAATTTTTTTGGGTCATTATTGATGTCATTTTCAATATTCGCGATATAATTCGAATGACACCTTCTTAGCAAGTATTTGACCTCTCTACGCAAATCTCTATATATTTCTATATATGAGGGATTTTTTTTTTTACTTTTTTAGGGCTCGATTTTTAGCCTTGACTTTCTTTATAAGCTCTGCCGTATACCAAACAGGATATTTATTTGACCTGTATTGTTTTTTCTGTGGAATACATTGATCTAATATGCTGTAGAGAGTACCATCAAATAGGCTAACTGATTCATCAGGGTCTTTACAATTGATCACTTCTGCCCATTCACACTGACCTAGCAAATGGTAAAGCTTGATATAGTCCCCTTTTTTGAAGTCATAATTGCGGGTAATATCATTATTAATTGAGATCTCTGTAAAAGTGTTGATACCCAGTCTGAAGTCAATTTCTAATGGAGGGTGATACTCGTCAGCTGATACAAGAGGGCAGTCAGAAACCGAAACCGTGGCCTCCGTCACATTTGTCAGGACTAGATCCAGTGTGTTATGATACCGGTTGAGAACATTATTTATCGAGTATAGGTCATATCTACACATCATTTCATGAATTGATTTAGCCTTGGAAGAGCCACTAGGAAAATCGTAAGTAATGCCATTAATTTCGCGAAAATTGAAATCATCAATGAAAAATAGGTAGTCAGTTAAAAGCTCAGTATGAACCTCAAAAGAATCTAGAAAACTCTCATATACTGCAGCATTGCTGCCTGATTTAATGTACACGGTACAGATTAGAATAGCAACTTCTTTTATAGTCAGCTTAACACATAACCATTCAAAGTCAGTATTTTCACTTTTACAGATGAGAATAGGTTTGTATTTTTTTTTAACACAACACAAAACACCGCCTCCTCGATCAATACCTGCCCCTAAATAGTTCCTGTCATTTCTAAAGACAAGGTACCTGGGATCAGAAAGTTCCTGGTCGTATATTGTATCATTAAGCCAAGACTCAGGGGATACACAAAGCATCATGTGAATTCAGTAGAAGGTTTTCATAGAATGTATTTAGTTTAGTTCACGTACGTTCTGATAGAAAATTGTAAAAAAAAATTTTTCAACTCCGTTTGCTGTTTTTTCCTCCCTATTTGGACTGTTTAAAACGTTTGGACGAGACATAATGCAGTGGGGTGGTGGGAGGAGTTGAAAAATATACAGAATCTGAGGCCTTGACTTCTAGTACATACATCAAATCCCAATATTCGGTACTCTTACCATCTTGCTTTACTTATATTCCCCTATTTAACACCCACCCCTTCAACAAAATAATTTTAAAATATAATCTAGTTCCAGATGTCGTTATAATATACAGGGTGTCCCAGAATTGAGTTCCCGGACGGGAACCTGTGATTCCTGAATTCATATATTGAGCCCATATAACCCAACTTACCTTAGTCCAAAAATGCATCCCTGAGGAAATACATCCTCTTAAAGGGAGACAGAAAAAAAATATTTTTTCCAATCATTTCCGATATATTGAAGATAAAATTTTCAAATTTTGGTCTGAGCTGTATCTCTATAAGTACTCTATGCAAACTTGACAACAACCAAATATCTATTGTTCCTCAATTTTTTCATAATAATTAATATTTGAATGACTATATTTTTTTAATCGCCCTGTAAAATTACGGAATACTTGAATATTTTTACAGAGCACTGAAATGGCTGCAAAAAGATACTCTTAATTTTTTGTAATATCAATCAAAATACAAGGAATTATCGTTTTTCCCTCCATTTGTATTTAACATTTATTTACAATTCTAGAATAAAATGTTGTAATAACAAAAAATTACAGTTTATTCTAAAAAATGTATTAATAACAAATGCTCCACATGACGTCCACATGTTTCAGTACACAAATTAATACAAATTAATACTTTCAAAATTTTGTGTAATATCAACGGAAAATCAAGAATTTTCATTTTTTCTCTGTCGGTCATAGGTGCTTGTGAAACAAGAAACCTGTCGCATTTGAGAAACAAAAGATATTTAGCTATTATCAAGCTTACATGGAGTACTTAAATAGACACAGGTCCCATGAAAACTTGAAAATTTTATCTATAATATAACGGAAATTATTAGAAAAAATATTTTCTCTCTCACTTTAAGAGAATGTACTTGCTCAGAGATGCATTTTTGGACTAAGGTAAGTTGGGTTATACATGCCCAATATGAACTCAGGAAGCATAGGTTGCCGACCGGGACCTCCCCAGCAAACATTTTTGTCAAAATTAGCTCCAATTCGACTTGGGACAAGACAAATTTACTTATCAAAGTAATTATAACGTAAAATTGACTGGAAAAATAGACCTCCGATAAAAATTGACCAATTAGTCTTAATTTAGATTTAAGTTTACGTAAATAATACCAATTAATCTACCTCATACACAATTTTCTTTTAAGGTAAATTTAACGAAAACAGCAAGTGGAAAACTACTAAAAAAATCTACCAAAATTGACATCAAGGGCAAATTTCCAATAAGGTCGAAATAGGTAATATAATTAGGTAGTATTTACTTTTTTAGCGACTAAAAATATTTCTAATAGTCGAATATCTTTCTAGATAGATTTTGTTGGAAATCCTACGTAATATATACCTAAATAGCAACTTATTTGGTCACTTTTATTACTCTTCTTTGAAGTAATATTAGGTAGACAACAGCGGTAAATTCTACCTAGATTATCTACCTAATTTCACCAATTAAGTCAATTACCCTTAAACTGACCTTAAAGTTACTCTAAAAAAATACGTTTTAAACCTCTTTGTCGCAGTAACCTGGCAAATCGACCTCAAAGTAAACTTCACTATAAAATAGTAATTCAGAAGCTAACCCCCGTCTAACCTGTTTGTAGAATTCATATTATTTAGATTATTTGAACCATTAGGTACTTAGGTGGTATAGTTATTATCTAAAAATTATTTCAGTCATTAAAAGAGGCCATTAACGTAGCATGGTTGAATAATTCGTGGTGCAAATGTACAAATGAAGTATGCCAAAGGTAAAAAGCCACCACTTAAGGAATCACTACTTCCGCATCCAGATTTCCCATCCAAGTCTTTTTAAAGGAGAACATCTTGACTATATTTGCACTCTCGTATGTGGAAATAATTGCCTATAGAATTTCAATAAAAGGGTATTGCCGAATGCCAGCCGAGCTTCCAGAACTTTCAGGCGCTGTCGAATACCAAGGCAGTATCATATGGCTCCATTATGACAACTCACTCGTCAACACAATGCACTAGTCGAGTTAAAATTTACACATAATAAGTAGAATTTACCAATAGGTAGTATATTCAAAATAAGGTAATATAAATAGGTTATATTTACCTACAAGTAATTATTTGATATAACAACAGAGTTAATAATACTTTCAATAGGTAAAGTTAACCAAAATGTCGTAAATTTTCGTGTAACTTGACCTGTGATAATTTCCACCTATAAAATACGTAGATTGTCATGGTAATTTTAACTTGGAGGTCTAAATAGCAAAAGACGCCATATTTTCTCAGCGCAGTTGAAGTATGATTCCAAATTGTAGTTTGTAAAATGAGTGTATATGGAAACAAACTGACGAAAAATTTAAGAAAATACATAATTATACCTGTAAACTCATATTTAAAAAGTATAGTATACTTTCGGCTCAAAATATTACAATAATTTTTTTATTTGGTAACATAAATTTTCATATAGATGAATATTTTTGAGGCGAATTAGTATTTTATGGAGTACAGCTGCTATTATTATATAAAAATACCAAATAAGTGTAAAAATCTTACTTTTTGCCACTTGGTGTCATTTTTAAATTTCATATATGTCCGTAAATTCTATCTAAAACTAGTCAACTTGATGTCAAATTGACGTTGAATTCAAGTAAAATTTACCTAAACAGGTATTAGTCACCAAATGTACTGTGCGAATACAAGTAAGATTTATATGTAATTTTACCTGTTTTAGTTGATATAACTTAATTTCGACGTCGTCTTATTCTCCACTTATGTCGATTCCACGTAGCATCAACGTAAATTTTACTAAAATATGGTTAATTCTAATTTTGCGACTAAATTTATTATACATAATTTAGGTAGTCTTGACGTCAAATAATACTTAAATGTTTGCTGGGTCAATTCTGGGACACCCTGTATATGTGTTCCACATTTCAAGTGAATATCTCAATTTCATTTTATCAACTCCTTGATTAATGGGGGGTGGTGGGATGATGTAAAATATTATAAAAAAATTTGAGGTCTTGGCTTCCAATACACCAAACCTCAGAGTTTCTGTACTCTTACCAGCTTGCTTTACTCATTTTCCCATTTACCCCTATGTACCCCCAACCCGTCACCGGATATGTTCAAAAAACAATCCAGTTCCAGATCTCGTTATAATACATACGTGTATAAAATTTCAAGTCAATATCTTAAACCGTTCCAGAGAAATCGTGCTGACAAAAAAAACAGACAAACAGACAGACCGACAGAAAAATGTTTTCCCTCTAATTTAAAATGTCGACGTTTCATGCCATTCTAAGCCTTTTTCAACAACAACAAAAATTGAAATTTTGTTTGCGATATACTTCCACTCCGCTACGTGGATGTGGAAGTAAAATTAGGTTTAGCGGGAAATGTATTCTCCTAAAGACGTACCATGTGTTTCTATTGTAATTCTGTATGGTGATATGCACTCCGGGGCAGGAACGGAAGAATAATGGATTTTTTTGTATTTGATGGTTTGTCCGTCTGTCGTCATTGTCACCATCTATCGAAATAAACGGTCGTTGGTGCAATAGCCTTAGCTTATGAGTGTGTAAAGCACCGTCGTCGTGGCGTACGTTTGTCAAATCAAGTCTACTGTCAGTGCCGATTGCTGAATTTTAATAGTGAAAAACTTCTAGGGCGCCCATACCGCCTGCTCTATTAGGGCATGGGCAGGCGCGGATCCGGTATTTCGTTGAGGGAGGGGCGACAATTATTTGATGGGTAAAAATAAAATAAGTGCATTAAAATAAATTTATTTTTATATCGAGTTTTCTTATGTAAACTTTGCTCCAGGGGGGCGATACTCCCTTCGCCCCCCCCCCACCCTTGAATACGCGCCTGGGCATGAGCCTCCTTAAGGTTCGCATCTTGTTTCTCTCATTTTCTTGGACAATTTTAAGTAATTCAGTATGTATCGTATTCTACATCGGTATGTAACCAACATAAAGCGGTATTTATATTAGTTGTTGAATGGAATTGAGGCCTTTAGTGCATTTGCAATTAAAATTGTATTTATTATTATGCATTGGCCATAACTGGACAAGTAGATTAAGAGATTTTATTGAGTTCGAAAGACAGCTAGCAACAAAAGTTTAATATATGTATTACCATTAAGAAGTACATTTTACAAAATTGTAATAAGTGGTTTTATTATCTTTATGGAGTCCACAGCGGCAAGCATTTGCGTTGGTTTTAGTGCACTACGGTAAATGTAATATTTAGGATACGGCATTTATTCGTTTTCAATATTAAAATGTGAAAGTTGTTTATGGAATTTGTCAGCATTAGTAAGGTAGCTATTTATAAATGTTGTTAATGCTACGATGCAAAATAATTATATAAACTTGTATAAATGTTCAACATAAATATAAAATTTTATTTCTGTTCTGAAAATTGGCGTAGTATTCAAGGTCTGCCAATGAAAACTCAGAATGTGTATTGTCTGGAGCATTATGGCCAAGAGGCCAATAGAATTAAATGAATCATCCTTTCAAAATGTCTACAAATAACTCTGGAACTAACAATTCTATAAAAAATATTCCTGAAAAAAAATTTAATCTTATCTTAAGCTGTGTATACAATCATTAAACGTAAACTAATAACAAGTGAAAAAAACTACATTTTGATATGCTTTTTGTCCAATTTGTTGGGATGATTCATAACATTTTCAGCAGAGGGTCGCAAGATGACTCAGTGCTTTGACATATTTTATTTTTCTTTTCTTTTTTTCTTTTTGCATTGACTAAAGTAAAAGCTAACTACATTTTGAAACACGGAAAGGGCATCGGTTCTATTTTTATTTAGTAAATGAAAATAAGGAAATGAATTATATTTTAAATATAACATTACATTATTTGTTTGCACTTATCGCACGGAGAATTTATTACTTTGTAATATTTTTTTAATAATTCTAAGGAATGCATTTTCGTAAATAACTCGTTTATTTTAAGTTTTTTGAAAAAACCCTATTTCAGATTTTTTGTCCAAAAAGGTCCGTGCCTTGTACTGGTTATAGAGATCGATCGACGGAATAGTTAATTTTCGATTTTTATTAGGAAACTCTTAGGAATTTGTAGAATTTATCAAAAAAATCAAGTTTTCCAGGATTTGTAGATTCGCTTTTGTTTTCTCAAATTTCTCACAAACGTCAACTAATAAAACTAATCGAGCCCTACAGTTGCCATTTTTGAAAATCAAAATCGGACCTTCGGTTCGGGAGTTATTAATATCTTTGGAAAATCATGCTCGGCCCTGGCAAGCATTCTTGCGATCAACGGATTCGGGCCGCCAGCAATAGGCTTGATTTGTGGCCGAGTACCTTTGATCCCACCAAGTCTCATCGATCAATATTCTGGACAGTTATCGTGCCCGATTTCGAGAAAACCAATTTTTTGCAAAAAAAATCAATTTTCATTTGTTTTTCGACATAGCCTCTGGTATACTTATTTGTAGAGCTTTGCCAGCGGCACCATTTCTTTTTTGAAACGTCTCGATCCGACTACCCGTTATCGAGTTATTCAATTTCTCCCGAAAAACTCGAAACGTCCATATCGGGTACTTCCGGTTTCCGAACGAAGCCGAGCTTCCGGCGTTAAGGTTTTCTAAAGACCTCCTATTAACCACCCAAGTTTCATCGCAATCCGAAAACGGATTAAGGGGGCTGGGCGTGACGGGCAGACCGACAGACCGACAGACAGACAGACAGACCGACAGACAGACCGACTGACCGACGGACGGAATTTTCTAAATTCGCTCTCGAATCGATAGATATGACTTTCACATCGATCCGACGTTTTTTTCGGGTTTCGACGGTCCACCGGAAAAATGCTAAACGTATACTACATTTTTTTCAAAATGTAGTAACAAGGAAAGCTTAATCCCCATATAATACAGGGAATAGACATTGCAGAGTAGAAAATAGGGAAGGTTGGATTCTTGCACGTACCTTCCTTTTGTGGTTCTAAACAACATCCCAAAAGTCCCTATCGATATGTGTGCCGCTAAAGATGTTACTTGAGGTCAAAGGTCACAGAAAACGGTTTTTCGTGATAATCTCGTTACTGGTCACTTTTATCGAAAAAAATAGTCGTTATCAAATTTGTAGTTTAGAAAATTGCCTACAAAATACATATTATTACTTTCTTTCGTAACACTAACAGTTTTCGAGTAAATTCGATTCAAAAAGTTGTAACGTTTATGTTTCTCATGATACGTGCACCCCCTTCCACACCACCTTGATATAGAGTACAAGATGCGTTATTTTTTAAGTGTGTCCCCAATAGGTATAATCCACGTCTGTTTGTGATTGAAAAATGTTAAAATTAAAAAAAATAAACAAATCATCATTTTTTTAAATTTAAAAATGATATTTATAAAAAAATCATAAAAACAAAAATAAAATAATGAAAACAAAAATAATTTATTTTTCTCTTTAATTAAAAAAGATTTTTTTATTATTACAATTTTTTTTGTTTAAAAAATGTTTATTTTAATAACTACAATTATTATCAAATGGTTATATAATTATTTCATCAAAGCAATTATAGTTGTTCTTCAGATTCCATTTCGATTTCCAGCTTCCTCTCTTCATTATCTTCATCTTCTTCCGTTTCCAGTATTTCAGTCAAGAGACACGATAGATCTACTTCTTCAGTAGGCTCGTCATTAGTAACGTATTTTAAGCCGCATTCAACGTTTAATTACAAATATTCGACACATAAATACCGTTAAAGAGTGCATTATATACGTTATAATTTCTTGAATCGAATTTTCTCGAAAACCGCTAGTCTTACGAAAAAAAGTCATACTATGTTTTTTGGCAATTTCCTAAGCTGAAAATTTGATAACTGCTATTTGTTCAGTTTTTTGTGACCTTGACCCCGAGTAACATTTTCAGCGGCACACATATTGATGGGGACTTCGAAATATTGTTTAGAACCACAAAAGGAAATATTTTTTGTTTGCTTGTAATTGTAATGAAATATATTCTTTATAGGATTTTGCAAACATCAGAAAAACTATCTATGAGAACTGAAAGAAAAACCAATTTGTAAAATGATTGATTTAAAATCTTTGTATTCTTTCGAAAACCTGAATTCTGGTTATGCTGGCAATTAAAATAAGAAAGACAAATTAATTTTAAGATTTTAATTACTAGCATAACTAGAATTCAGGTTATCGAAAGAATGCAAACATGACATTTGACGTCATTGGTAGCACTATGGATGTTGCCTCAGGTGAAGAGAGCCTGATCATAGTATTATTTTTAATTGATCTGACTCATCCCGTACAGTCCTTCATTTACCACGATGCTATGTGTGTCGTGGGTGGCTGGCTAGCTCCGGACATGAGTACCAGAAAAAGCTTGTTTGTTGCGTTTAACTTAAAATAATTTTTTTAATTCAATTAGTAGCAACATGGTGGATTTTTTTGGTGTTGTCTATATTAACAGTTTTTCTTCTCTCGAAATTTTAAGTGACTGATGTAGTTACAGGTCCTAGTGTGAGCATGATTTATTATTATTACTTAATAGCAATTTTTGAAAAGTTTATGTTTTTATTCGTGGATTAAATTAAGTTTAAATTTTTTCGGTTTCCGCTAATAGTCCATTAATGGTTTTTCGCTCAGAATTCTTTCGAATTAAACCGAATGACATGAAATTTGGACAGTGAGTAGGGAATGGCTCAAGGAACAAAAGTTATATAGTGCCGATGTGCGCTTTTACCATGAGGGTGGATGCTACCCCTTATTGGGGGTGGAAATTAGTACACTTAAAATGTTCTATGAAGTTTTTTCGATAAATCAATATTTTTCGAGTTATTCGCGATTGATAATGTTGATTTTTCATCTAAAAATGCATGTTTTAGAGCAATTTTTCACGAATAACTCAAAAACCTTACGCTTTGTCAAAAAAAAATGATATAAAGCAAAAATGAAGCTTATAGTTATAAGGTAACAAATCGATTGTTCTTCTTTAATTTCTGTAAATGCAATACGAACTGATGTATGGTTCGCCGAAGACTGAATTCGAACCATTCAACGTTAATTAACGGAAAATGACGAATCTTTGGAGGAAAACGTGTCAGACCTTTTTTAAAGTATTTGAAAGGACCTTTAACATGAGCTTTAGTTAATGTCGTCAGCATAAGAACTTACGGAGTTATGATGAAAATAAAATGGTTGTCTCGTTTTTTCGGAGGAAAAATCGGCAATGAAATCAATGGCTTAACTTACTTAATTTTTAATATACCTAATCGTTTCAGAAACCATTTTGCAGTGAATTTCAAAGAGTACAAGGCTTGTAAAGTTGAACTTCCTTGAACTCTTCGTTCTTGAAATCTTTGAGGGCTCGGGGAGGAGGTCCTCGTATTTAAATGCGAGTACCACCACCAATGAAAAAAGACAACATTTTTTGCACGAAAAGATCTGAATTTTGGTACTCTTGCATTTTTTATAAAAATATCCGAATTGGATATCCCGGAAGCGGCAGCAATGCCTATCATACGCTGGCTAATCAGTCAATCAATCAATATTACTTAAATAACATTTTCTTAGATATACTTTTTATAGTACATCAAGCCTGATATCTTTTATTATCTCCTGGATTATAGTGATCCAGGTAATTTACCAATTCCCGGACATTTATTCATTAAGTTTTGCCATAGTCACTCAAAATAATTTCTGTTTTCGTAGAAGTGGCACCAAATTTGTTATTTTAAATAGAACACCCTGTATATTTCTACCAATTTTAATATAGTGAAACGTTTTTATTAAACCCCCTTCCTATACATATATTTATTATGAGCTGTTTCTGAAGTATTCAGAAAGAAAGTGAAATAATCACTTAAATAGCATTCAAGGTGCAAGACAAACTTTAACATCAGTACTTTTTAAGACAAATGTCGAACAATTATTTCTTCTTGGACATTTCAACAATTTCAGGCAAGATTAGATGGGTTTCCTGATAATCTTTTAAGTCCTCAATATTATTTGGTTTATTGAAATATACTTTAGATTTTAAATAACTCCATAAGAAGAAATCTAAGAGAAATCAGGTAACCTAGGTGCCCACTCAATATCGCTATTCCTTCCGATGCATCTATTGGGAAATGTTGTATTTAGATACACGAACGTCGAGCGAATGTTATGTAGCATAGGAAAGTATCATCGTGTTGAAACTAAATTTGATCGTTCAGTTTATTGCCACAAAATGGAAAATCTAAATGGTAAATGGGTTGGAATTGAAGAAAGTTTAAGTAGCGTGCACATATTAATTTTTTATGAGTGTGCACCTCTTACATCCAATACAGATTTTCTGTCGCTCAGTTATTGCAATTTTGTCTATCGACACTACCATTTAGACACAATGTCGCTTTATCAGAGAAAATTATTTGTTGAACGAGATTTAAATGTTCATCATGTCTTCTAATTGCCTCCCCGAAAGATTCAACTCTTTGGTCAAAGTCATCTTCTGACAACCTATCCACCAAGTTGACTTTTTAAGGTTGGTATTTTATTACTCGAAGTATTTTTTATATGAATCCTGTCTTAAGAATTCTCAAACTGTCACATGAGGATTTTCTTTAGCTATTAACACGATGTTTAACTTAACGTCTGCCAAGTTTTCACTTTTGGTGATCGGTCTTTAGGTAAGTCTCAAATGTGACAAAACACCCTAAATGTAAAATATAATTAAATGCAAGTGCAAATTCGCTACAATATGAACAGTTCCCAAAAATAGTAAGAAGAGAAACAATTATATTACTAGCAAAAAATATTAGTAATTATTTCAACTGTTACCAAAAAACTTATCACAGATAGGTACGGCAAATATATATATGTTTATCAACAGCTGCTTTGCCGGCTACATGCCACGATCAATATTGGATTACAAGAAAGAAAAGATGCATATTACATACACAATAATGTTATTTTAACCTATCAAGACTTATCAAAAATAATAGTTGTATCAAACATTAAAGCACTCTTAGGCCCGTGTCTCGATGTCTACATCTCACCAACATAAGTTCTCTCAAAGCTTAAAATAAGCTGAGAAATATCTGAGGCAAATGCTTCCGTAACATCTGTAATATCGAGACAGAGATGTAAGAATTGAAATAATCACACAGGCACACATAATAAAAAAAGACCATGTACTTTTGAGTGGAGTATGATATCCCCTGTATTTTGAGCTGCTGAATCTGATGTCGCCTTCAGAATTGCTCCACTACATCAGGATTTTTTTCTAAACTCAAAAAATAGGCGGGTTCGGTCATAAAAGAAAAAACATTTTTCTTGGTAGATGTGAAGTTAAATAGTCAACAAAACACGTGTGTGCAAAAAAATGAGAAAAAAAATTGCAGCGCCTGCAATTGCTAAATTAAAGTTCGGTGATAATGGAGGACCCCACAACGGAATTGACGTCAGTGGCCTGATATAAGCTCCGGCTCCACCCTACGCGCACGTATCCCGCATAGCGCAAGCAGCGAATCACTATAATATTTAAGTTTTGTGACATTTATCGGTGGTGTTTTTTAAAGTCCTAGTCGTACAATGCAACCGGGGTACCAGAAAGCCGATTCCCGAAACACACCACATTTAAATGTGCAGATGGTATTTGATTTTTTGACAAGCAATGAGAACCTAAATCAAGCTCAAAGCAATGGCGCTAAATACTGTAAGTACCATACTTGTGGCATATTTTTTATTTGTATTGTATTTGTATTTATTATTTAATGAAGTTTCGGTAAAGTTTAAACAAACTAACATTTGAATACGTATATAAAACAGGCAATCTGCTAGACAAGTAACTTTTCACCGTTTGTCTATAAACTATTTTGTTTCCTAACAATAAATTATCATTTTATATTTATTTATTTAGTTATTTATATCTATTAGAATGGAAATAGGCAGAGATATAAGCAACTGACAAATATACGTCGACGCTTTCACGCTCCGACGTTTAAGAATTATAATTAATATGTATTTATATAAGTTTACCTTGTATTTACTAAATATAAAAATAAAAAATGCCGCATGTACAAAGCAGATTTAATGGAACCGCCGGCGTCGCAGGGACATTAATGGGAATTCTTTATGTGACAAGTAAATATGAGGTAAACTATACCGATTTGTGTATATTAAAAACTACTTAATAAAATTTTGAAGATAAACTTATATGAAAAGCATTAATTGCTAACAGTAGGTATATTATATATTATATAGTGTGAGCTTCCAAAGACCTTTGAATAATTGCAAATAAATTTACACCACGTACCTACCCACTTTTTACAGATCAGGAAGAGAAGATTATGGAGACCGCTCAGAACTGTCGGGCCACTGACGTCACCGCAGTAGCCTCACGCATAGGTACGTTTCTAGCCTCGCGGCTACGGGAAGATTTTCAATAAAATCTTTATTTTTGGACATTTAATTTTTAAATTTTATATGGTTGTTTTTTTCCATGGTTTCTATGGATTTAAGCAAAAATTGAAAATTACCGAACCCGCCTATTGCTAAAAATCAATGAAAATCTTAATTAGGAGGGGATTAGCAAAAATCCTGACGCGATAGAGTGATTCTAACAAAGCAGTAATGCACCTTTTTTATCGTATTTTTGCTTTTTCTAATTTTCGAAGATATGCAATGAATTCTCATTCTGTAGTTGATTTTGTTCAAGTGTGTTTAAAATAGCTATACTTTGTTAAATTTTTGAACAACTATGGAGCAAGGCGTCTTTTATCATAATTTGATGTCAATAGTGCCTTTACATGCCTCAAACTGCCTTGCGTCAAGTTCGATTTTATTTTTTGTGCATTTTTTCACCGATACTATAGGTAATAAGGTTCATTTAACCGAACGAGACACAGCGGGACCAATACTATGAAAAGTTGGCAAAAATACGAATAGTTCATTGTGATCATAAACTGTCCTAAAATTTCTAGTAATCTTACCCGGCTCCCTGGAACCACCTTTACCTGATCGATAATGGGCCATGAGCGTAAGTTACAACAGTCCAAACTTGTTCTTTGAGTAAGTTGGTTATTGTCGGTATTTATTTACGCCCGTGATCGGTTGCATTTATTTTAGTGTTATTTTATGATAGAGACATTTACTCACTTTTTATTAACATGGCATCAAGTACAGTAAGTCAACAAATATTTGCTAAAATAAACCTACTTTTCATACACATAATGTATAAAAAAAATCACCAATAACTGTTATTTGTATACGGCGTGTAATATTAGTTACCCATAAGGTGTACGCCACGAAAACCGAAATGGTAATCGAAGCCGTAGGAGAGTGGATGGCAGCAAACGCCCTAGAAATCGCCCCGGAAAAATCCGAGGTAATCACTCTCACTGGCAGGAAAAGATACAGGAAATTACAGTAAACGTGCTGGGCACAAACGTTGCAGCTAAGAAGCACCTGAAATACTTGGGAGTGCACATCGACCACAGATTCGCCTGGAACGTCCACATTGATAAGACCACGGAAAAAGCTGAGAAAGCAGCAATGGCAATAGCCAAACTAATGCCAAGGGCCAAAGGTCCCAGGACAAGCACCCGCCGTCTTATCAGTTCTATCGTAACATCCATTCTACTCTACACCGTCCCAGCATGGGTGGATGGACTCAAGACGGAGACGAACAGGAAAAAGTTACTTAAAACCTAACGAGGAGCACTCATCAGGATATGCTGTGCGTACCGCACGGTTTCGACGGTGGCCCTGCAGGTGATTTCTTCAACTCCGCCTATCGACCTCCTGGCCAGGGAAAGGGCGTATAACTACGGTGCGGACGATGCCGCCAAAGCCTTCAATCACAAGTGTTTAATGGAACCCTGGCAGTCCCGCTGGACCAACGCGTCGGAGGGAGCATGGACTTGCACCCTAATCCCCAATATCCAAACGTGGGTCGAACGTAAGCACGGCCAACTGGGCTATCACCTAACACAGGTCCTAAGCAGCTACGGCAACTTTGGTACCTACCTTTGCAGGATCGGCAAAAGGGCAACAGACACCTGCCCCTACTGCCCCATGCCCGACACCGTGGCCCACACCATGTTTATCTGCCTCCGATGGAGCACCGAAAGAGACGATGCCACCGCGACCGTTGGACAACCTTTCAACGAAGATAACCTCGTCGACATCATGCTTAGCACAGATCAGATATGGCAAGCGATCAGCGATCTCTGCGTCGCCATCATTGGCACGAAAGATGCCGAAGATAGAGCTACTTAGCCTAAGGCCAGCCCTGCACAGCACCCCGTAATAATGCTAACGCGGTCCCGGGATGCCGTGTCGAAAATGAAGGGGTTTTAGCCGGTAGAAGTCCGGCACTACTCGGCGCGCTAGATCTAGCGCCGAGTGTCCATGGGGATTTCCCCTCCCTCACAAAAAAAAAAGTTGTACGTCCGAGCACTTTTTTCTCATTTATAAGCTAAAGTCATGTACTTTTAGTATGTATAAAAATTATTATGCCATATTTTGCCTTCTGTAAAAAAAATCAAAAAACAAATAGTTGTTATCTGAAATTCATGTCGACATTGCGGAACATATATATTAATAGATATAATTCTGACATGAATTCTTCAATTCTTTTTTTAACATTCAGATATGTTTTCCTTAATAATCGGATATATGCTTTAATTTGATATTTCATTGAAATTTCCTAGAAACTTTGAGTGTAAGCTGAAAGGGATTCCTAGATTTCATGGTTTATCTCCGGCCAGATGTAATTAGAATCTTCTAATCCCTTTAAAATAGTACTTTTCAGGAATCGCTTTATCAGAGTGGCCTACAAATATTAACGTTCATTATCTAAATATTTCCTAAATTTAAATAATTTTCAGTAGATAAATATTTTTATACAAATAAACTTAATTTCAGTCAAATATGCCTGCATTAATCAAATTTACTTTTTAATTTAGGATCAAGCTGTACGGACCTGTTTTTTCGAGAAGATTCCTTTATGAAAAAATGAGCGAATCCGGTCTAAACAAGTTAGATGATCATGTTTCGGTTTTAAAAGAATATTTGCAAGAACGAACGAAATGTCCAAAATCTGGAGTGGCGAATTTCAATAAAAAAATTGGTTACTTTGACTTTAAAAAAAGGTGGTCGGATGCTCACAGAACAAGAGAAAGATTTTTAGCTAAAGATTTTTAGTTAGAAACATCCATAAGTTTCACAAATTATAGTATGTCCGAAAAAAACTGAAGCTGGAGTTGGAAGACAAAAGTCTGATTTTAGTACAACTTGCGAGAGGACTAAGCGGCATAGAACCAAAGATTTACATGCTAAATTCTCTCATTCAAAACTATCATATGCAACTCAAATGAGTTTACAAGTTTCAGGTCAAACGGATGCCTCAAAATTAATTAAAGAAATTGCGACTACATCTCCCAAAGCTGCAACTCGGTTTTTCAGTCACCCTGTATATGCTGTTATTATAAAATTAGTTATGGAACGTGGCTTTTATTCAACAACTGTTTTTTTAATTTTCACGCATAAACTTTATGAAATAGAAAAATTATAATTGAAATATGCATAGTGTGTCACCCTGTATATAATAGAATGCACGAAAACCCGATTAACAGCCGGTTTTACAATCGCTAGTTAACTTCCAGTCAGAGTTAACTTTCAGGTTATTATAGAAATTGGGTTTTACAATAGCTGGTTATTTTCGATGTGGTAGTTATCTATTAGTTAACTTTACTAGCAGATAAGGTGTGGGTAAACTAGAAGTTGGCAGTTTACTGGCAATTTATAACCTATAAAATAACTGTCACAAAATAATATTTTGATATTTTGCCTAAAAATGGATATGCACGAAGCAAACGCATATGACAGTGATGAGTAGCCAAGGTAATCCTGTATAGACCTAACATTTTTGAAGAATACGATGGAAGAGATTTTTTAAATAGATCGAGACTAAATACTACCTACTTACTTCCCAAACAGCACAAAGACATCTTAAAGGCGCCCAAGAGATGTCGGGTTGAGATATTCAAGACATCTTAAAGATGTCTCATTACGCCTTTTGTCGTCTTTAAGATGTCTTTAAGACATCTGTTGTTACAAAACCCAACGTCTTTAAGATGTCTTGATCACAACATCTTTAAGATGTCTTGAGTACAACATCTTCAAGATGTCTTGAGTACAATATCTTCAAGATGTCTTGAGTACAACATCTTCAAGATGTATGTCAGGATGTTACGAAATTGTTGATACTGCTAGGTAGGTATATGAAATAAAATAATTCACCTCACCAGTAAGTATAATTTTATTTTACAAAATATGACATTAGCTTGGTGTATATCCTGGGATTTTTTGGTCAGTTTTAAATTAAAATTCTCATATTTCCTTACGTTTCGGTTTACTAAACTATCATCAGAATAAGAAACTACAACATTTATAATAAAGTACGATTGTTCTATACAATTTTACAACTTGAATTTCATTACTTACAATTATTGTGAATTTAAAAATTGTTTATACACTATTATACAATTGTGTGTCTGTTTCTGTTAAGAGTTTTAATGCAACTAAATGCTAAAAAATCTATTGCCTGTTTTTTGGTCATGTATTGTACTTAGAGGTTTGGTTATGTCACTATTGGTACAATTTAATTTATGGGTAGGTACCCGTTGGAGTTTTTGTTAATGACTGGTGGTGTGAAATATATTTTAAGAATTATCTTGTAGACTTGATGGAAAGATGTAAAAATATTGTTCTATAATAATATCCCTTTTGCAGTTAATTTAATAAGTTGAAATATGTTTTGCTTAAATTTTCTTATATCAGTGCGGTTGTTTATTGTGACATAACAACGCAATAAACAACCACACTGATATAGTAAGTAATGTACATCAAGTTGTAAAATTGTATAAAACAATCGCACTTTATTATAAATATTGTAGTTTTTTTCCTCTGATGATGATTTATTAAACCGAAACGTAAAGAAATTCTCATTTTCATTTAAAACTGACCAAAAATTCCCAGGATATAATTATATCAAGCTAATTTGAGATCAACAGTCCAGAAAATACAAATATTAATACATACAAAATGACTTAAAATTTTTTCATAATATTTGCTCGTCGGTCCGATGCTCTTCTTAACCATAATTGAATTGTTCGTTCAGTATCTTTTACAGACTTTTCAAGTCCTGCTGCTGCTACTGAATCTAAACAAAAATATTTTATGTTGAGTTATATTACAAATATATTTCCTAAGGTACGGTTATAGCCATGGAAATTCGAGCAGTTAGGTTATATTTTATTACAAGTTTATAAATAGAATATGGGTATTAAAATTGTTAAAAATGTCACACCAGATTACCATGGCTATAACGTAACTTATTTTGATTTGTTGTTCCTACTTGCGGAAAGAATTTTTTCCTCACAAGAGTATGTTTATGGTTACTTACTAAAAAAATATTAAAATTATGCTATTTTTAATTTGATTATTTATATTCATTTCAATTTTAAAAACAAAATCACTAAGTTATTAAATTAAAAGAAAAGTTTATGTTATCGTTTAGTAAATAATTTCAATTTTGGTACAGAAAACTACTAATGAATATTTTGCATATCATGTAAGTACACCATTTTTGCATGAAAAAATAAAATACTGCAAAAATGGATGTACAAACACGTAAAAAAGTTATGATTATTCTTCTTTTTTTGAGGTTGGAGTGTTAAGTGAGTAGGAATGTTTTTAATAAGAAAATAAATTTGCAAAAATAATTTCTTTTGTAAAAGGTTAGTTAGTATATTACTTAAACATACTTGAAAGTGGTATCTTCCAGGTGTTGCTGTGGTTGTCGAATTTGACGTTTCACTGATCATGATGTCAGGTTCTTCAGAAGGATTTCAGTCATTTCCTACACTATGCTCTTAGTCCGCAAATAATATTTATTTAATTCTGTCCTTTTCATTTTAAAGCTGTGAAGTAATAAAATTGTCACTATATTGTAGGTCAAAAGTTAGATATAACCTTGTTCACAACGTGATGTGATTGAAATAAACTAGAATCACACACAAAGCAAGAGGTGTTTAATGAGAAGAACACGGAAAAATCACATACCAAAATTAAAATTTGAAAAATTTTTCACCAGCAATACGTGAAGCCACCATACAACTTGCTCTTCTTGTCCCGTTTCTCTTTTCTTTCAACATCATTTGGCCGCTTTAGAACTTTTTGGGACACATATGTCCCATATTCTGTGAGGGAACCCAGTGAGGATTGTTTTCATTCAGTAAAGAAGCAGGTTTTCCTGAAAGGAACAGACAAGGTACACGTTAGCGCGGAAGTAGAAACTATGTTTCATAAAAGGCCATTGAAAAATAATGGTCAAGTTTTCGATGGAGGCGCGATGTATTAATTCACTTACCTCTTATAAAATGTTTGCTACAGACTCTCTGGTACTTGAGTTTTGATGCTGATGTGAGATCATCTCGCTTTATTGCAGCTATCCATAGGGCCCTATGCCTGGATAATTCGTTTTTATTCATTGAAAACCTGTGGTTGGAAATCGCAGGGTATACAGTAAAAACCTACTTGAACCCTGTCGGCTCGATTCCCACAACTAACTACAATGCAACTCTTAGGCATTATGCTTGTAATAACACAAATCAGTCTCACAAAACTATAAAAACAATTATGAACACGTAAAAAATAACAAAACGAAGTACTTTAACATCAACATTGTGTGCGGCCATATTGAATTATGTTTGACAAATGACAGGTGGTTGGATTGCCTAATAATAGATTTACACTATAATAGAATGCGCTATATTTCGTAGAATTATATTAAAAGTTTAATTCTTTGATAGACATGTTTTAAAGCATGCTAATTAACTTCAGCTTTTTATTTAAGGACTGACGACTGAACCGTATTGCACTAAATACGCCTCTTTTTAACAGCAAAAGGTAAAGATATAGACAAGGACAGAGCGACGTCAGGTCTCGACTACACAAATTTATGTACATAGTTAAGTTTAATTTTGAAATGCAGGTCCGAAGACCTTAAAGAGACGTCTTAAAGACATCCATTTTAGATGTCTTTAGAAAATCATAAAAAGATGTCTTTAAGATGTCTCTTTAAGGTCTTCAGACGTTCAGACATAATATGCACATAAAAAAGATGTCTTTAAGACATGGCGTGCTGTCTGGGTTAGTAATAGACCACTAACTCATAAATTGCTTCTGACATTTATATTTGATGGCAGGTGACGTGACTTTGGACCAAAATTCATACATTTTATGTATATTACCCATTTTTCCAGTACCAACATTATAAATTTTATTCACAACCTCTCGTTTACAAATCATCACTTAACTTTATATTGAAAAACGCATGTGTCGGTAAAGTTATAGTTAACCTGCAAGTAAAAGTCAACTAACATGAAAGTTAACTTGCGATTGTAAAACCGGCTGTAAGTGTTAATTTTAAAACCCTCTATGCATTATGTACAAAAACATTGATAGATAGATAATCACTAAAAATAATTTTTGCCAACTTTTCATAGCATTGGCACCTCTGTGCGACGCGGCGACGGTGAAATTTTACCTTACAACTTTTAGAGGCCGTTTTTTAAAGGCAGTTCACTATCTTCAGACATTTTCCCCCACATTTTCTAGTGGTTCAATTTCATGTACATATGCAAAAGTTATGCAATTATGGCAGCCCTATTGGATTCACCATTTTGAATCTTTAAATTTTGGCACCCGCGCCTTCGCCATAATTAAAAACTGAGAACTGTTTGTGTCCATTTGAAAATTATAAAGAGCAGTAATGCTATAAAGAAACGGGCATAACTTCTTTATTCTGAACATCTAACTATGCAAAACATATAATACGGGAAAACATTGGAGGGACTTGTTCCCGTGTACTTTTTACTTGTGTGTATCAGAAATATCATCAGTTTGTATGAATTTAGCTTTTGCCAGATTAATCTCTTGTAAATGTAGTATCCAAGCGATCAAGGATTTCTTCAATGAATTTCTAATTATTCGAGACAATTGTTATTCCAGAGGAGAACACACTGGACTTTCTTGATAGCACACCCTCTATTTTTAGCATATTTGTAAAGAGAATGTCAACTATTCCATCAAAGGACGATTTTTACAAACGCTGAGTTATTATGAGATCAAAATCAAGGCAAAAATAAATTAAAATGCAAAATAGGAAATTGCCATATGGCGTAAGATAAATTCTTACTCTTATTTATGTATTTATTCAACATTGTTGGGTGTATTCATAGGCGTAGATGGAATATCCTACGATGCGACGTACGGAAGGTTCTATTAGACATTATTTGTTGTAGAAAACTAATAAAGTAAAAGTCTAAAGCTGAGACAGTCTGAGAGGCGAGCGTAAAAAGTGTTCCTTATTTTACTTCCACAATGGATAGTAAAGTAATCGTAAAAACGTTTCAATTTTCTTGAAATAGGTTTAGAATGTCATGAAATGTCGATATTTTAAATTTGAGCAAAAATTTTTTTCTGTCTGTCCGTTTGTCTGTCGGTCTGTGTGTCTGTAACTTTTTTTGTCCGCACGATTTCTCCGGATATTGAATTGAAATTCTGTACACACATATGTTATAACGAGATCTGGAACTGGATTGTTTTTTAAACATATCCGGTGAAGGGTTAGGGGTAAATAGGGGTAAATAGGGGTAAAGAGGGGGAAATAAGTAAAGCAAGCTGGTAAGAGTACAGAAACTTGAAATTCGGTGTATGTACTAGAAGCCAAGGTCTCAAAATTTTTTATAATATTTTCCATCCCCCCACTCCATTATTAAAGGGGTTGATAACATAAAATTGAAATATTCACTTGAAATTTGGTATACGTATGTATTATAATGACATCAGGAACTAGATTATATTTTGGGATTATTCCGTTGAAAGGTTGGGGGTTAAATAATAAATATAAATATAAATATAAATAGGGAAAAAATATTAAAGGAAGCTGGTAAGAGTACAGAAACTTGAAATTCGATGTACATACTAGAAGCCGAGGCCTCAGTTTTTTTAATAATATTTTTCAACCCCTCACCACCCCTACTCCATTATTAAAGGGGTTGTTAAAATAAAATTGAGATATTCACTATAAGTTTAATACGCGTGTGCATTATAACGACATCTGAAACTAGATTATATTTTGAGATGATTCCGTTGAAGGGTAAGGGGTAAATAGGGGAAAATAAGTAAAGCAAACTACTAAGAGTTCAGAAATTTCGGATTTGGAGTACACACTTGAACCGAAGGTCGTAGGTTTTTTTATCAAACTTTCGAACCCCCCTTATTAAAACAGTTGATACAATTAAATTGAGATTTTCACTTGAAATTTAGTATACATATGTATTATAACGACATCTGAAACTATATTATATGTTGACATCATTCCGTGGGAGGGAAGGAGTGGGGGTAAGTAGAGGTAAATAGGAGAAAATAACTAAAGCAAGCTGGTAAGAGTACAGAAACTTGAAATTCAGTGTATATACTAGAAACCAAGGCCTCAGATTTTTCTATAATATTTTTCAACCCCCCACGACCCCTACTCCATTATTAAGGGAGTTATAAAATAAAATTGAGATATTCACTTAAAATTTGGTGCACGGGTTGGGGGTTAAATAGGGGTAAATAGGGGAAAATAAGTAAAGTAAGGCGATAAGAGTACAGACACTTAAGATTCGGTGTATGTACTAGAAGTCAAGGCCTCAAATTTCTTTATAATATTTTTCAACCCTCCACCACCCCATTATTAAAGGGGTTGATAAAATAAAATTATTACATTACATTATTTACTTGAAATTTGGTACACGTATGTATTATAACGACATCTGGAACTAGATTATATTTTGAGATGATTCCGTTGAAGGATTGGGGTTTAATAGGGGTGAATAGGGGAAAATAAGTAAAGCAAACTGGTAAGTACAGAAATTTGGGATTTGGTGTATATACTAGAAGAGAAGGCCTCAGTTTTTTTATATAATATTTTCCATCCCCCCACCACCCCCACACCCTGACTAAAAGAGTTGATAAAACTAAACTGAGATTTTCACTTGAAATTTGGTACACGTATGTATTATAACGACATCTGGACATCTGAAACTAGATTATATTTTCACAAGATTTCGTTGAAGGAGTGGAGGCTAAGTAGAGGTAAATAGGGAAAAATAAGTAAAACAACCTGATAAGAGTACAGAAACTTAGGATTTGGTGTATATACTAGAAACCAAGGCCCCAGATTTCTTTCTAATATTTTTCAATCCCCCACCCTCACTACCTCCACTCCATTATTAAAGGGATTGATAATAGAAAATTGAGATATTCACTTGAAAGTTAATACCTACAATATGTATTGTAATTACATCTAATTGAGATGATTCCGTTGAAGGGGTGGGAGGTGGGGAGGGTTCTCAATAGGGGAAAATAAGTAGAGCAAGCTAGAAACTTCATTTTTAAAGTATATGTGGTAAAAACCAAAGCCTCAAATTTTTCTATGACATGTGCCCCAAATATTATTCAAATTCTATGATAAATAATTTTCACATACAAATATAGTCAAGATGTTTCCTTTAAAGCAACTTGGATGGAAAATATGGATGTGGAAGTAGTGATTCCTTGGGCAGCAGTTTTTTTATTTTTTTATTAAAGTACATTAAATTCAGAGGGCTAGTATTATTCTCTCTCTAAGGGAGTTCTTTCCCACTTACCCCCTTTTCAACAGGGCTCACGTATTCGCAGCCCCGAAGAGCGCTACCATAGTAATTATTTCTCTGTTAAATCAGAGTAGTGACAGCGAACTACCAACTATTTGGTTAATTTCTTTTATTAATAGTGTTCGTTTTAATCTTTTTATTATTTTGTGGTGGGATTAATTGTAGGGAAGTAAATTTTTTCCTCCCACCACTATTTCATTACAATGGCGACACGGTGGGATTATGTTTAAATTCCCCTCACTCCCCTCGTTTTGTACAACACTTTAATTTACACTATAGCAAATCGTGAAGCTGGAGCTAAAAAAAAATAGAGGAATTAGGGCTATCATTAGGAAATGCTCTTATTGGTACTTTGGCGCGTTTTTTTACCCCAAAAAAAATTCATATTTTTTAAATAAATGTAATTATTTAATTTAGAAAACTCGCTTATTGATTTATTCATAGTTTTGTTATACTTAAATTATTATAATTTTTATGAACAAAACTAAGAGTCCAGAGTTATTTTTTTAAGGCTGTGTATTAATTAATACAATCTAATTAAAAGTAAAGGAAACTCTATCATTATATAGTATTATTATGGCCGATATATTATCAGCCTCCTTTCTGCGTTGCGACAGATACCAATGATCTTTTTACTTTCTACGTAAAGGAATGCAACCTCACAAAAAACACCCATACCTTATTTTATTTTTACACGAACGCAATTTGCAAAACAAAGTGAGGATGCACCTGCAGCATATTTTATCTTCAATGAACTTGTACCGAATGAATGTACCGCGTTTAGTGTGTAAATAGCGTATAGAAATTTCATTTGCATTTTGCACTGTTTCAAAATTCACAAGGTGAAATTCACGAGACTTGCGTGAAAAATATTTTGCTGTAGAATACTGAATACGAAAGTAGTGTTAGGCACATTTCAGGTTAAAATTTATGTATCAGATTTAGGAAAGTTCGAAGGACAGTTTCGAAAATTTTCAAGGTCACAAAAGGTGCGAAAGTTTATAAATTTCATTTTAGGCCCAGTAAACAACAGCCTTGAATTTTTCAAGTGATAGTGGGAATCAAACCCATTGCGAGAAGACCAGCAGGCTATGGCATCCATACTCTGGACCATATCTCGACTTTCTTGACCAACATCGCTTTTAGGAGTCTATTGAGGGTGTTCCGTGAGTGATTGGCCATACGCTAGTGAGGAGTACAGTACTCTGAGACGATTTCAAAATAGAATTTATTAAATCCCTAATGCCTCTTGACCTCTCGTTTCTGATACATAACGTGTTTATTATTTTTTTCAAAAATTTCGATAGGCCATATTTTTTTATTAGCTTCACTAAACAGAATCAAATTTAGTAAGCATGTTTATGTTTCACTAATACCCAGTAAACAGAAGGCTGTTTCCCGGTGAGAACGTCACAAAAACATGAAGCTGGACATTTAAAACGCCCCAAGGGCATCCCAAAACCGCATAGGGACGTTCCAGGGCAGTCATTTGGGACCGGGTGGGTTATGCTAGTGTCACGTCGCAACAACGTCCTTTTGGGTCAGGTTTGGGACAATATTGGGATCTAACAAGGACATACTTTAACCTTTACTTAAAACATATTTTTAACTTGAGGATACCATTTAATCTTTCGGTTTTTATTCATTTTACATCAGGAATGCTTTGATATACATATAAATAATACTATAACAGAGTGTTAAACACTTACTTTGAAATCCTGCTGTAAGATTTGAAACGTGGACCTTACGCTTGGTAGTACCTCTCCTTTCCTTTTAAATTGTTTATTGCCTATTAATACATTTCTATCTTAATCTTAAAACCAAGTATTTCAGATAAGTATACATATATAAGTATACATACACAAAACATCGCTTATAATTTTATCAATGATAAATACAAAAAAGGATTTTAGTCGATGGTGAGACTGGGGACCTTGCTAAAGCTTATTATAATTGTAAGACTGCTATCAAACATTTCTTAAGAATTTGTGTTCATTCTCTTTCGGCTTTTTACCGCAATGGTTAAAATTAATGATAATAGTCCGGTGGTAGCGATGCAGAACATAAACAATCTTTAATGCATAAGTAGAAAAATACAAAATAAAAACCTACTTAAGGGAAGCTTGGTAGTACAGTACGCTTCCTCTGGGCTACTGTCCTCCGTACGAATTTTAATATTCTTTTTAACTTTAACTGTACAATTTGTTCATTAATAAAATCAAGGGCAACAGACAATTTCTATACACTACTTAATGGTGCGAAAAGTGAATGTTGTTCAATTTAACAATGGATGCTATGTTTACATGGGTGTCTAAAATTATTTAAAAATATTCTTTTATGAAAAGGGGTTCGATATTTTAAAATTAAATTTAGAAAAAAAATAGGTTTTATTTAATGTAGATGGCGGCACCCCTATTTGCACTATAATCAAAGATAGTGTTAATTATCTAATGTTTGCTATAGTGGTAATAGGCTGCTATTTTAATAATCGTAACGTTGAGGTTAAAGGTCAGCGGTCAGCTACCGCTTGTTAAACCTATTTCTAATAAAATTGTGCTGAAAATGCATGTGTACTGCAGTTGTGATAGAGATGCAGTATTGAATTTAAACGTCATAAATGTCTATTAAATCCCAGCTAACAATTTAGGTGTCATTCGACATCAACTGCACGTCGAATAAGTGACGCCACCAATTTCGATAGGTGATATGGGACATAAATTCGATGTCGATACAACCTAAATTGTGTTTGTCGTATGGACGTGCAAAATAAGTTAAACAGGTATATTTAACCTATTAGGTTAGGTCGTCAGACACCTATTCAGTGTCGAGAATATGGAAAATTAACGTCGTCGATTACTTATTTCTCACCATTCACACCTTCTATTTGCCTTCAAAATTTTGTTTCGTCAAAATTATAACTTAATATGATAAAATGGTTCATAATATATTATAAGATATATAATTTTATATAAGTTGTGTTGTTTGCGGCACGTTTTTTACGCATGACTCGCGTGAATTTACGTGGTAAGGATTTTTTGCTGTAAATATTATATATTGTACCTTGAAATATTACAAAACCCCTCCTTAAGAACATCAATTATTATAAATATATATAATATGTCAATATAAATTGTGACATTTTAATTTTTCAATTTTCATTTTTGTATATTTTTTGCAATCCGTTTTGTTTCAATTTAAAATTTAATAATTGTTAATATGTTTAACGATTACTTATGAATTAAAATATTTTCACAAACAAAGTTTACATTTTCATAGCGACTTTTCACCATTCCATTTTTAAGTAAATATGGTTGCTCTTTGCCTAAATTACTTAATTAGTGACATGAAGTAATTTCGACTTTTTGGTAGAAATTTAAGGACTTCTTGGATCCTTAGTAGGTACCAAAGATGTCTTGTTCAAGAAATATGATTATCGATCTATTTAGTTATTTCAATACATTTCACCTATATCTTCTATTAGGTTCTAATGATAACTTAACCAAAATTACTTAGTAAGTGATTTAACAATCGTATTACTTATTAGGTGACAAAAAATGTCCCCTTATTAAGTTTACCAAATTTTTCCAAATAGGTCACTTTCTACCTACTTACCCTATTAGGTTATTAGGACAATGTATTCCCTACCACTTAATTAGTGTATTTTAATGTACACTACCTATTAGGTAACAAGTGAACTTAAACATTACGTAATTTTGACCTGTTTGGGCGAATCTCCTTTAACTGGGAAGGTAGAATAAAGATTACACGGCATAGATGTAGATTATAATAATATATCTTTATCGAGCGGTTATGCCGGGCTACACACTCGGTGTGAATTTCCCAACCAAATGTACAAGTAGATTCTTAAATCTGCATTTAATCTCCTTGTGATGCCAACATGATTAGTGAAACGTACCTCGAGGTAATAATAAGACTACCCACTTGTCAAAGTTAGCGAAAACGCAATAAGCATCAAAGAAATTATACAGAATAAATAATAAATAATTTACAACACTGCATAAATATATTTATTATAACATTCAAACATACTGAACATCAAGATTATTGTTTATATTTTTCACATTTTTCTATGATTACCTTTTGTTGAATATTTCTTGATATGCCTATAATATCAACAGTTATAAACAAAGGACAAAAATAATATTTTCGTCAATTGTCAATAGGCTTTCGGTTATTTCCATATTTTCTTCGTGTTTATAAAAGTAACCAAAAATATCCGTTATCTTAAGTCCTTGGGATGTTGACCAAGGTTGTTTCAGCATTTGGGACGTCCCAGGGTTTTTCTTTAATACTGTGCAGGGACGTCCACTGTCGAAAGTCTCAGGGACGTCCACTGTCGAAAGTCTCAGGGATGTTCCTGTGGGATCATTCAGCCCCTGAGACCTTCTAGAGATATTTCACCACGACCATCCCGCATGGAACGCAAACGATTATATTATTATAATATAAGTAATAATAATTATATGGACATCCCATGGACGTTTTGTGCTAGTAGGTAGAGGTCTTCACAGTTCAGTACTTATCGCACACGAAAAAAATATCAGGAACGTGCTCATTTTTTTTTACTTTTGGCATTTACCTAAAACTAACACTCGGCGTAAGGATTTTGGTAATTTTCAATATCAAATTTAAAAATTCTTTAATAACGTATTTAAACCATGTATTTAATTAGTTTTTTGGGTACACTTTTAATATTTCGGGAATTAACAACTGAATTTCACAATAAATCAATTTCAAAAATATTTGGAAGCCTTCTCGCTGCAAAACATCAGTAATTACATAACATCCGTTTTACAAAATAATTGAATTTTGTTTGAATAATTTATATTGGTTACGCGCCAAAATCTCTAGCCTACTACCATCTACTAGACATTATGGTAACTACAATGCCGAGACTAGCCCCTTAGAAGAAATCTTTTCTCATTGACTTTGAGTTCCTCTCTACTCCCCAGTAGCGTGGCAGTCTACATTTGACGTTTGACACCTTCTTTACACTTGACACTTATATGCTTGACCTTGACAGAATTCAACTGTGCGAAGAATTGTTGATATAAGTACGCAATTTTTTCGCTTATTCATAAACTTATTTTCTAAAGTGCAAAGCAAATGTGAGGAACGAAGAAAAATACAACAATGCTGGCTTTGCAACAGTATGCTAGTAGCAGTGACGAGGAGGATGAAAATAAAGTTGCAGACGGTGATTTTAATGCCGAAGCTACTTATTTAAAACCAATGTTTGACAAAAATAACGAGTATTCTATTAAAAAACAGCTTTCTGTATGTGCAGCGCCTACTGTTCTACCTACAGGACTTGATGACGATAAAATACACATACATCCGGATACTACGGAGTTATCATACAATCCAAAATATGATGAATTATTTGCACCAGTTGTAGGTCCTATAAACCCCTTCAAAACACAACAACAACAAATTGAGCGAAATATGTTGTCGGGCCACGTCGAACCAGCTCATGTCAGTGAATTTCAATTTGAAAACCAAAGAAGAACTTTTGCCAGTTTCGGTTATGCCTTGGATCCTTCGGTCAGTACAGATGGACAAATTAAAGTTGTAGGTTCCACCGAAGAAGGGAAAAATGTGGAGAGTGTTAAAACTGTATTTGAGGCAACCAAAATTAGACCTTTGGACAAACGAAAGCGTAAGAAAAACAGTGATCCTAGTGACATCGATGGATTTTTAGGCCCTTGGGGAGGTTTTGTTGATGAACAAAAAGTTGCCAAGCCTACTGAAGAAGAGCAAGCAGAATTGGATGAACTTACCTCTAAAAAGAGCAAACGGGGTAAGTTATATTTATTTGTTAAAATATTTAGGTACTGATAGTGTATTTTTGGTAGCGTTGTTGTAATTAATTACATTTTATTTATATCTCTTATTTCAGGTAAACCGATTGAAGATAAACCAATCGAGGAAAAATCTGTGCTTCACATTAAAGATGCTGTGGATTACCAAGGACGTTCCTTTCTTCATGCTCCTCAAGATGTTGGAGTTAACCTTAAATCTGATACACCTCCAGAGAAATGTTTCCTTCCGAAATCTCACATTCATACTTGGTCGGGCCACTCGAAAGGTATTGCGGCTATTCGATGGTTTCCCAGAACAGCGCACTTATTTCTTTCAGCTAGTATGGATTGCCGTATTAAACTTTGGGAAGTTTATAATGAAAGAAGGTGTATTAGAACTTATTACGGACATCGACAGGCTGTTAGGGATATAAATTTCAACAATTCTGGCAAACAGTTCCTCTCGGCAGGATATGATAGGTATGTGTACTAGGTGTATGTGCCATCTCTGTTTGGGTTATTTTACTAAAGGGTCTAACCGTACTTCCATGGTGGAATTGCTCCCAATAGAAACCGGTCACATTGTCAGTGTCATAATGTATGTGTGGTTGCTAGTACCTAACTGATTAAATGTAGTAGACCAAGATCCCAGAGCCGCCAGACCTACTTCATTTTAGCAAAGCTAATATTTTGACAATAAATAGTGTGATACGTAGTTAAGAACGTATACATATTTGCTAGCTTGAAAGCTTTTTGTTCTGTTTAGTTTTTTACATAGTTGGTAGTAGATATGATTTCACAGTTATGTTAGGCTAGGTTGAGATTTTTTTTAGGTTTAAAGTGTCTGGTGGAAGTTAGGGCCCACTGAAAGTGTCTGGCAATAATGAATGTTGGTTTTTAACAGTATTCTGTCAAACATATATGAAAACAGGCTATCATACTTTAACGTAGGTTAAGGTTTTGTACCTGTTATCTGTAAAAGGGTCCCGCTTTCAAGCTAGCGAATATACATTCTTAACTACATATCACACTAATTATTGTCAAAATATTAGCTTTGCTAAAGTGGCATAGACCTGGCGGCTCTGGGATCTTACTCTATCGGACATTACTGGCATAGATAATGTAGGTTCCCATTGGGGACAATTCCACTGTGGATGTATGGCTAGATCCTTTAAAATTTAAAAAGAAGCTCTCCAAAATTATTAACAATCTGTTTTAGGTATATTAAGCTTTGGGATACTGAAACTGGACAAGTTATGTCAAGATTTACTAGCCGCAAAATTCCATATTGTGTCAAATTCAATCCTGACAAAAACAAGCAGCACTTGTTTGTGGCAGGTACATCGGATAAGAAGATTATTTGCTGGGACACCCGGTCTGGAGATGTCGTACAAGAGTACGATAGACATTTAGGAGCTGTTAACTCGATCACTTTTGTCGATGAGAACAGAAGATTCGTTACCACATCAGATGATAAATCGTTGAGAGTATGGGAGTGGGACATTCCTGTAGACATGAAGTACATTGCAGATCCTACAATGCACAGTATGCCAGCTGTCACTCCGGCACCCAATGGTAATAATGTATATGTTTATATTTATTCTATAAGGAAATGCAAACGCAGAAATCAAGTGTAATAATCCTACTTTTGGCTGTTTGTACATTAAGTGCTTTTCGGAGGCTACAGTGTGTGTGGCATTTAAAAGAATTAAACTTACAGTAAACCTAGATGGAATTCCAGCCCTTTTACTAAAAGTCTGTGCCAGCATTTTTTCATATTCCCTCGGCGTCATTTTTAATTTATGTCTAAAGTAATGCTACTTTCCTCATATTTGGAAGTACTCCAAATTATGTGTACAAAAAGGGTGAATATAATGAAACTATAGACTAATAACTATCATGGTATGTAACTTCGGTAAAGTTTTTCTAAATCCTACTCATGATAACATTTATTCGCATGTTCAACAGAAAATCTCTACCCAACAACACAGCTTTATAAAAGGTGGCTTCATTATAACGAACTAAATTTACGCTATTGAGTATATTGCTGAATCAATTGACTTTCAAATTCAGGTAGATTCAGTTTATACAGATTTCTCTAAGGCGTTTGACAGACTAAGAAGATTAACCTCATAATTTAAAATTCAGTTTTTTCTTTATTTTTTGTGTGTTTATTTTACATTATTTTGTTTGTAAAATACATATTTGTAACTGTTTATTATCTCATCCTACCCTGTAATTGAAAGGCTCTGTTGGGTAACGTATTGTTAAATAAATAAATACAAATCTGTCTAATACCAAACCACGCCAGGAATACCCCAGGGAACAATACTCGGACCTCTTTTCTTTAATGTTTTTATTAATGACAATGATAATTTCGACGTGTATTTCTTAATATATGCTGATGATGTTAAGATGTTGCACAGGATTTATGATCCTAGTAAACAATTTAACTGAACATTATCTGCGCGGTTGATGAAAATAATCTCCTAAATGTTGGAAAGTGCAATATTATGACTTGACTGTTATGCAACCAAGGAGTCCCCAATTATATACAATTATAATGTTAATGGTGACGTACTAAACAAATCATCTATTTTCAAGGACCTAGGTATAATCTTTGATAATGAATTAACCTTCATTAATCATATTGATGCTGTAATTTCGGATGCATTCAGAATGTTAGGTTGTATCTTGCGTAATAGCCATGATATTAATGATGCTAAAACCTTAAAATTGCTTATTTTACTTTCGTGCAATTTAGGTTTGAGTAAACATCACTTATCTGGCAGTCAAGTTATACCACTCATAACCAATTGGAAAATGTTCAGCGTCGCGTCCTGAAATTTAAGGTACATATCCATCAACTAGGTTTCTCAAAAGCAATTAGTTGGACAATTTGATATTATTAGTCTTGGCTACCTTTGTTTTGAGCTTTTTAGATAAAATTATGCTTAATAAAATATTGATTCAGCTGAACTTTCACGTCTAACACATTAAATCTCATGTTCCTCATAGCATCTATAATCTATACCAGCGATTATGGCATCTGTACTCAGGATTCGGACTCGTATGGAAAATCTGGAGAACCTGGAAAACTCAGGGAATTTAAAAATCTTAAAAAAAAACTGGAAATATCAGGGAATTTTATAAATTGTATAAAAAATCAGGGAATTCTACGCCTCGATATGGAAAACTATAGAGTTTTTAAGAATTTTCACTGATTCAATTGAATTCAAGGAATTATTTTATGATTAAAAATTAGTTCACTAAAGAATATATGAAAATTAATATTTTTAGTTATGGAAAACCTGGTAAATTCATGAAATTTTTTTCAGCTTCATAAAGTCTGAACCCTGGTACTGCTTGAGCTATGCCTTGCTATAAGATTTTTTCTCATTCATACACATATCAAGAGGTAAGCTATTCTAAATCTACGACTTTCCACTTATATAACTTCTACAATTATACGTTCATCTCTTTCATTCTTTCATGCGGTTAAACTCGATAATGGGACAATGTTTGTGCTTGTGCCCACTCATTTAGCAACGCTGCGCGACGCATTTTGACTGGTTGATCGAACACTGTTTGTCCCTCGCATCTTAGACTGTATGCTTCTCGTGACACACACGCCATAAACTCTGAGACAGACTATATCTACCTGCTGCTAAATCTAATGTGCTAAAATTGTCTCCTCTATGCAATATTTGTAATATTGCAGTAAATTGGACATATTTGCCCACCAGCAGAAAATTTCATTTACAGTACCTATTATAGTCTAGGCTTCATAATTTCTACTTGAACTTTTTATTGAGGTTAGGTTAAGTTAATTTAGATTTGCATTCTACAAATGGTTTTGTATTGTTGAATGATATATTAAATAATTATTATTACAAATTACAATCAGTATGTAATTAACTGATTAATTTTAAGTTTCTAACAATAATATGTCTATTTTTTTACAGGAAAGTGGTTGGCCTGCCAAAGTATGGACAACAAAATAGTCATATTCTCTGCCATGAACCGGTTTAAAATAAACCGCAAGAAGACTTTTGCTGGTCACATGGTGGCGGGATATGCTTGCTCCCTGGACTTCTCCCCAGATATGAGTTACCTTGTCTCAGGAGATGCTGATGGGAAATGTTATATTTGGGACTGGAAGACAACAAAGTTGTACAAGAAGTGGAAAGCACACGATAATGTTTGTATAAGTGTGTTGTGGCATCCTCATGAGCCCAGTAAACTCATTACAGCTGGGTGGGATGGGTTGATTAAATATTGGGATTAATGTTTTGTCCATTTTGTATTGTAATATTAATAAGTAATACCCTTGTTTGTAAAATATTAGTAATCTAACTTTCCTGCATTACTAGATGATCATTGACATATGCAACACATCTGCCTATCATCCTCTAGTACTAATACGCAGTTGACTACCTTTACTTTATAAACAAGGACAATAGGTTAGGTGTAAATATATCTTTTACGATGGTTTTTTATTTTTATTATTTATGGCCAATCTTTCCCATCAAGCTGCGCAACAGCATAGGTACCTTGTATATTTGTACCATGTAGGTTTCCAAAAAGTGAATACTGGTCGAGGTGTAGAGACATGCTAAATAAAAACGATCCTACATATTTATGCCACCCAAACCTAGGGGACTCTACTGGCGTTAAATTATATAGAGTCTATAGTACAGTATCTTTACTGCAATTTAATTTACCTTGATCCTATGGATGCAGCATGGTTTACGTACTGATTTATTACCGTATGTCTGATTATTGACGGTAGTTTTATTATTGCCAAAGGAATGTTTTTGCATTGTTGCAATTAAGATTGTGTGTGTAAATATTGATTATAATTTATTGAGCTTGATAATATTAAGCAGCTTTCATATAAGCATGGGTTAATATTAAACTCAAAAAAATACAATTTAATGATTTCTTGTAATAAAGGGAGACATTTTTAGATCAACATTTAAACATTAAAATTGATAATATTCTTGCATATAGTTAATCATACAAGAAAAGGGGTAAGTAATCCTTGACTCCGATTTACGTTTTAGGGAACACGTTATTACAAAAATCTTAAGCATCTCTTTATGGGTCTTGTCATAATCAAAGTGAGAAAAACAGTATGCAAAAAGTTTAAAGTTCATGCTGTAGAATGCTTTATGGAATCAGAAAATAAGGAAATAATGGAATCATAAAATAAGAGTGCAAGTGGCTTTAACCTTTTCGTTGTTAAGAAGGGATAAAACCGAAAAGTAACTCGTGACTACTGTACATGAACTGGATATTTACGTGAGGATGGACGTGTGGTTAATTATAAGATACAAATGGTAACACACATTATATTATGTTCATAGGGTATCCAACTTCTGATTCTTACAATAATTTGAACCCCACTGGTAGATGGTGGTAATTACGATTGTTAAAGAGTAACAAGTGGCATTCTCATTTGTACTGTTTACTTCTATATTTTCAAGTTATGATCTAAAGTAAGATATCTGCTATGTAACCTGCCTAAAGTTACATACCTTCTATGCATGCGCTGATATACAAGCCCTTAGAAGATGGAGTGAGAACGTTCTGTTTCCCTGGACTGGTTCATCCATCCTGGTACTAACCGCGCTTGATGTTGCTGCAGTTTCATATCGAAAAACGAGTATCGGCAGACTCTAAGCTCGCTCCCGGATAGCTTAGATTGATCTAAACTATCCCCTTTAGATCACGGGTTGCTGTGCCACTTTCTGTGTACTGTTTGTTATTTACAAGAATACTAAGAACATATGTGTTAACATTATTTGTTATAATTTAGCAATTTGTTGTTTACATACCTTCTACGCATACGCTGATATACAAGCCCTTAGAAGATGGAGCGAGAATGTTGTGTTTCCCTGGACTGGTTTACCCATCCTGGTACTAACCACGCTTGATGTTGCTGCAGTTTCATATCGAAATACGAGTATCGGCAGACATATCTAAGCTCGCTCCCGGATAGCTTAGATTGATCTAAACTATCCCCTTTAGATCACAGATTGCTGTGTCACTTTCTGTGTACTGTTTATTATTTACAAGAATACTAAGAACATATGTGTTAACATTATTTGTTGTAATTTAGCAATTTATGTTTAGCGGAATATCTACAGGGTGTCCCAAAACTAAATGTCATCTTGTGATTGGCTGATAGGCCAGCTCATAACTGACCAGATAATCAAAATATAACCCCTAAATCAGTTTTTCTCGTGCCATAGCTACAAAATTTCATAATCCGTAACTTATGAATCGGGCAAAAATGTTTTTTTTTCCAGATGTATGTCACTATTATTTTTATTTAGAACTGTGATCAATAGCAGCTCTCCATGGGATGACGTTGAGTTTTGGGACACCCTGTATATATTTTTTTATATACATGACATGCGAATGTGATTTAATATTTACGAAGCTTACCTATACCTGCCAAAAATTTGCAGTTTCAAATCTTACGGCACCCATTATGATGTCTCAGAAGTAGTGTGGAAATATTGTGGGAAATTTATTCATTTCCTTTCGACACAAAACGAACGAACATACCTGGCATATCCGCAGTTGCACTGTGGTGTAGTAGGTTAAATTCGATACCGATTAATTAATATAAAGCTACTATTCTATCAAATAATAATATTTTTGCTTTATAAATTACCATTTTTGCACTTAGAACTGATTTTGCAGTAAAGGTTGATATTAAAATTCATGTTAAAATGTTTGATTACATTTATATCGAAAATAGTAAATTTTTCATTTAAATTAAATAAAGAAACCTCTGAATTTGAACTATTAACTTAGGTCGTAGATTGGATGATTACGATGGTGACGAGGATCCACCATTTGTAGAAATTTGTACACGGACTGTCAAAGAGACTTGAAATTAACCTCGACCTGACAATAGTTAGAGGCGTATGATAATTTTTGAAATTGTTAGAAAAGATTTGTAAAACTATCTCAACACATATTGCGAATTGTTTATTATAAATGTAGACAGTGAAACACACAAGTGAAATTTGTGTGAAATAATTATCAGTTGTAGAGTTTTATGCATTAAAAAACATTAACTATATGATTTTACTTTCTTATATCCTCCACAAAAAATACCAACATTGTTAATAAAGGATCAGAATACAGGATCAAGAGATAGTTTGAGTTGCAAGAAAAACTTTTCTGTTTGACAGAGTTATGTTCTCTAATCTCAGCATTTTCTTCGTCAACTTCGATCGTTTTGAAAAAGAGATCATATGGAAGTATTTACTGGTGGTGAGAAAAGCTGAAAATTATATGTTCTTGAAAATAACATTGTAAGTATGACTGAGATCCGGGCCAGTGCTGAATGTGTGGGCTGAGTATCTGACGTGGCAGCAGAATGTTATGGTAACTGAATAAATATATTCATCGGACAGTTACTGGTGTGGTAATGGTTTATTTCATAATACTGACTGGCAGTTGCCGACCCAGTGCGCCGGCAAGCATACTGTTCATCTGTCACTTTTTTTGTGGGTCACGGCAGTTAGGAAACTATCTGTTCTAGAACAAAGATTCCCCTGCCTCATCTCAAATTCAAACAGATACACCTCCTTGAGAGGGTTATACGCCTATTGTTACGACATCGTTCCACTAGCGGATTATATCAAGAATATTTCTCACACATTTTACTAATACAAACTTGGTGATAGCAGTCCACTAACAAGCAACATAACATGAATAAGAGAGCATTATTCACCTTTTAGGATTTAACAAATTACCATACCAGGTTCTGCTTAATTGCCTATCTTTCAGTTCAGATCAGTTTTTATTTACTTTCATTTGACAATTATTACAGAAAAAAATATGTATAAAACAGGCCAAATGGGTAATTAATATAAATTAGACACATGACACATATTGCAGATATAAGAAAATAAAATTCTACACTAAAAGTAATAAAGATAAAACTTAAAAATAATTACAATTAATAAAAATCAATAAATTCCTGGAATGATTGTGGTTCTATATCACAGACATATTGGAAGACTTGTCCTCTGAAATCCTTTTGAAGAATTTTGTTTTTAAGAAAATCGGGCAGTACATTAAAGAATTTTATTGGGTAACAGAATGGTCCTTTTTCAGTTAGAGTTAAATGGTGCATAGGAAATGCATGATTGCTTTTGTGCTGAGTATCATAGATATGATTTAGGCTCAATGTTTTGAAATCAGCCTGATGATTTTTTAAATACAGTAAGCAGGAGTATACATATATAGTCCTGGTATTGTGAGCATTTTGTTTTGCCTAAGTGCCCTAGGCATGATTCAAAAAATTTCAATTTGTATGTTATTCTAACTGCCTTTCTTTGAGTTTCAAATACTTTGTGGAGGTCCAAAGAACCACCCCATACCTCAATTGCATACTTAGCGATGGAATAAAAGTTTGCATAGTACACACCATTTTAAGACGCAGCAAATCAAATAAACATGATAGAACTCTAAGTGCAATGCATGTTCTGTTAAGTTTTTTCATGATTTCATCAATATGCAGAAACCATTTAATATTGTAGTCTAAATTTATACCTAAGAATTTAGTGGAATTGATGTTTGAAATTGGTACCCTATCAGTTAGCAACTCTCATATTTTTAATAATGAACGATCCATTTTAAATATCACACAACTTGATTTAGCTTTATTTAATATAAGTTCATTGGCATAAAACCAATCTTTTACATTTTGCCACAGTCGAGAGAGAGCGTTTCCAACTTCCTCAAGTGTGGGACCCTTTATTAAAAGGTTTGTATCGTCTGCATAATTAATTATTTTTAATTTGCCATTTGGTTCTGCACAATTCCATAATTATTATTGAAGATATCAGTTTCATGCCTGGCCCCATTAATGGTTATTTATTGATGTTTTCTGCCTTCTGTTTCGCAAGTATGAGCTGAACCACTGAAGACTGGTTCCTCAAACTCCCGATTTCTCCAGTTTATGAAGCAAGTGATTATGATTTAATGTATCAAATGCCTTGGATAAGTCCAGAAACAGCCCGCAGGCAATCTCTTGATCATCCAAGGCATTCACTATTTCACTGACAAAATTAAAAAGAGCTGTTGTCGATTTGTTCTTTACGAATCTTTCGGCAACCTATGTAGCCAGCTCTACTACTGAAACTATTGCTACGACTACTTTACTTTTCCCACTTTTATTTGCCTCTTTTTTTCGTTTCTTCTTGTTTCCGTTTTTATTCTTTCTTCAAAATAAACAAAAAAAAATTGTTAATCTATCCAGTTTTAATCCATTGTTTTTAGCATGTTTAACTAATAAACCTGCTATATATATAGGTAGAAGTAGATTAAGTTTTATACATTATTTTAATTTATTGCTTCGGCCTGATTCCCGCTCGGCCCTTCTATTATTGTTATGGTGTCTCGGCAGCATGAATGATCAGCTGGATATGGGAGCAGGTGCGAAGATTGTTAAACATTAATTTGAAAATAAATCCGATATTTGATTTGATTCAGTTATTTATGCTGCCAAGGGCACAACCCTCAGGGGGGCGCTCTTTGCAGACCCACAGCTGCAGGTCACTGGCTGATGTGTTATTTCTCTTCCTAAAAAATAAGTCTTGGGGAGCGCAAAATTCAAATCTTGCCAGGGGCGCTCATGACCCTAGCTACGATGCTGCCTACAAAGCGCACAGGTCACATACCTATAAGACAACGATAGTATTTTACGACAGCTAGTGAGGATCATTTTAAAGTTAGTTATTTAAAACTTCAGCATTATGCGTGATTATATTAGGCACGTACCTACTGAAAATCTACCCAACACTTTTTAAAATTTGTACCGATTTGTGAGCTCTAAATTAAGTATACATATTTTTTATTAAAAGTGCTTAAATAAGTTCGCGTGAAACAAGAAATGTTTGAATAGAATTAATTTTCCCAGCCATCTTCTCTGCAGCAATTATAGATTATATTTTTATCACTGTATGATATTACCAAAGACTAGAGAGTTAATTCACTAATTTTTGATATAACATTTGAGTATAACAATAAACATACAGTACTATTATATTGCAGTTTAGAGTCCCTCGCCTCTCCAGTGCTAAAATATTCGTCTTTTTGCGTAAACTCGGCAGACACAATAAACACAGCAGGTACATTTCCTGAAATACAAAGTTTTTATTAACTAATAATAAATTATTAATTTCTTGTTCAATCACACTTAGATACATTATAAATAAGGTGAATAAAATGCCATGTAGCATATTATTAAACACGAATTCAGCCATTTAATAAAACCGATGACGCCACCTCTAATCACGGTATTTTACGTAGGTACTTACTTGTTCAATTATTCAAATTATTAAGTTATCTCTTTGTTGAAATATTAATTTAATACTGCTTGAATGTCGAAAAATTCATTAATATCACTTTATATTAATTAATTCTAGATAATGAAAACAAATAAGTAGGTAATATCAATAGTAGTTCTAATGTATCGTTGACAAAAGTAGTCCCAAAAATAGAATAATTCCGACTGAAATCAGAAATTAACCAGTCTACTGGTGGTTTATTTGGGATATGTGTGGCAGGTGTATCATGCAGATTCAAGAGTTTGTAATTAATTCGGAATGATTATTATTAAGGACTAAATTTAATTAGAATATAATTAGTTTCATAGATATCTGCGGTAAAACTAGAATATTAACTAACTACAATTATTAAAACCGTATTGGCACTCCAATTAATAATTTATTTTACGATTTTCATTTCTTAAACGGATTTTTTAAAGACAAGAAAAAAATGGATAACCCAGATGATCAAAAAAGTGAGTAGGTACAGTCTTTTAACAACACAATATCAGTTAAAGTCATGTATTCTAATTTTAGGATTTGGAAGTCCAAGCTTGAAAAGAAAACCATCAGAAGAGGATCCACATTGCTCTAAGAGAATGATGCCAACTGAAAATGAATGTCAACCCATTTCAAACTTAAGTGATCTGTATGGTGTTGTACAAAATCCTCCAAACTGGGTTGAAAATGTAGAACCCCTAGCGCCAAGATCTGCAACGGCATTAAGAAATGCTATGGGCGATTGCCACACTGTACACGAAAAATTTATAATGAGAAGCAGAGTTGATACAAGAACAGCTCCGAAAACTTTAGTTTGCCATGATTATAATGGAGGATATCGAACTGATAGGTTAATATCATTTTTCAAATTTATTGTGTACCACACATGAAATATTGTAAGATTTATAAAGCATTTTGTGTGGATTTTTTAAAAAGTGACATGTTTTATATGTATACTTACTGGGTATTTTCTTTTCTTTCCTTTTTAGGTTTGTAAAGTATCCTCAGTGTCCGGTAGGAACTGGTTACCCTTTTTACTACTGGGCGCAGATAGACATTTTTGTATATTATAGTCACCATCTTATTACAATTCCTCCTCTGTGTTGGATAAATGCTGGGCATAAAAATGGTGTAAAAGTTCTAGGTAATTATATATTGTTTTTATCTGTGTTTTTATTTATTGTGGTTTTTTTTTAATAGCTTTTTACATCTTTCATGATGTTTTGTCTATTTAGAACGTAATATATATAGGCTCCTTAATGTGAACTATGAGTGAATCAAATTAATAATTGTGGGAATAGTTTTTCCTCATCTCATATGAATTCTACATTTTAACACAACTAAATTATTTCATTATTTCCATTAAACTCGACAGATTTGTCTAAGTGAAATATTGAGAAATCGTTTATTTCAATGATTATTTCAAAAAGACGTAGAAATTTGGGCTTATTGAGAGTGAATTTTTAAAAGCTTTTATTTAACATGTTTTGTTGTCTGTCTGTATGTCTGTCTTTCTGATACAAATAATCTTGCAATCAAAATTTCGACTAGTTCTAATTAAGATAGGGCTTTGAAATTTTGCACATGTATATGTACTTAGCTCCCGGTGACAATGCAGTATAGTGTATATCTAATATTGTTCTAAATCTTATATGGAGGACGTCCCAAGATGACGGATTACATTCTTCTTCACAATTCCCTTGATATGGTTCGAATGCAAGTACAATAAACTGTGTAACGTCATTATAAATCGAATATGGTGTGTGCCCCAGGATGGCGGATTACTTTTTCTTTCCAACCTCCGTGATATGGGTATCAACTGAAAGGGTTTGACGAGTAAAATACCATAAACTATGTAACGTCATTATAAATCCAATATGGCGGACGCCTCCAGGATGGCGGATTATTATACTCTTCGTAAATACAAAACGAAGAATATATTGCATTTGATCGGCACATTTCTAAAACCGGTAATATATATTGCTCGTAGAGAAAAAAATTTCATATCACTGTGTTGGTGATCGAATTCTGAACAACTTTCAAAATGTCCGTCCGTCCGTCAGTCTGTCCGTCGGTCTGTAAGTCCGTCCGTCACGTTTCTTGTAAGCACGATAACTTAAGAACGAAAAGTCCAATTAGCTAGAGGAAGAACCCTATTGTTTTTGAACAAAATCAATCAATAAATAAAAAAGTTATAAATTTTTTCAAAAAAAAAAATTTACACAATTTTTGTTTTGTTTTGTAATTAAACCAAAAATGTCTAAAATTAACATTATTTACAAAAAAAACTGCGAAGAGTATCCTATAGAATGGGCAACAATGATATAAAAAGTGCAGTAAATCAGCGAAGAGTATAAAGGTTAGGTCCCCCTATCGCAGTGGCGGCTCGTCAGGTGAGGCAGGGGAGGCTGAGCCTCCCCTTGGAAGAACCACCATATCTTCAAAAGTAATATCTTAAGAAATTTCAATTAGGTATATCTCAATTTTCAATATTTTTTATTGTTTATAATTCATTAATTAATGTTCAGTGTATATATAAAAGTTTTGCATTTCCTTTCCAGAAACATACCTATAACGTTACAGTCCGGATAGTCTTTGTATGCATATTTCCCGGTCGGCCGGTCTTTTACTGAACAAACACTGCGGTTCGCTGGAGGCTAATACGAAATAGCTTCCAACTTTAACGCATTTACTTATAACATGAATGACCTTGAATTTCTTTGCGCTGTGTAAAATAGCAGAGCACTTCGAATAGCCAAAGGAAGCCAGCCTCCGATCTCAGTTCTTTATAGCGCATGTGCACATTGTGCACAGGTTTTTCAGGTGATTCACAAAGAAAACGAACTGTTAGTTGCGTATAGCCGGTTAAGTTGACGTAAAAATGCATAAAACATTTGATAGGCGGGCTAAAAATGAGTGCTCTAGGTGAAAATATGTCTTGTTGTCCAGACGTGGTGGATTATTTGTTATTAAATGGATTTACTACTCTTACTTACGACGAAAAGGTAAGAATTAAAAGAAATGCCAGGCCTACACCAGCAATGACTTCGTTAGTTTTTAAAAGTGGTAAACAAAACAGAGGGTTTTGTGATAACAATTATAAAAAAGTCGAGTGGTTAACGGCATCAACAGTTAGAAACAAATTATATTGTTGGAGATGTTTATTACTTACTAATGGTTAATCCTCAATTTGGGGCAGGGCCGGGTTTAATAATTTGCAAAATTTATCGCGAGGTTTAGAAAGGCACGAAAAATCCCAGGAGCACATTTCATCTTGCATTAAATTCGAAATGTTTGGTAAACAAAATATTGTAAATTTCTTGGATTCTGCACATAAGAGAGAAATAGAAAATTTTAACGAAAAGGTCCGTGAAAATAGGGAAATATTAAGGAGGTTAATAGATGCTGTTATATATTTATCTTCACAAGAAAATTCTTTCCGAGGACAAGACGAAAAACGAGAATCGTGTAATAAAGGAAATTTCAAAGAGCTGATAGATTTTTTAAAAACGTATGACCCAAAATTAGAGAACTTTTTGAATAACGCCACTGTTTTTTCCGGAACGTCTAAATCAATTCAAAATGATCTAATTGAGAGTGTTAGCTCGATTATTAAAGGCAAAATTTATGAAGAACTATATAATTGCGAATTTTTCTCGTGGCAAATTGACGAAACGACGGACGTTACTTGTAAATCTCAACTTTCCGTAATTTTTACATATATAATGCACGGAGAAGTTATTGAAAGGTTTGTTGGTTTTTTTGATGTGAGTAGTGGAAGAAACGCGGAGAGTTTATTTAAATTATTAATCGATGAATTTGGTAAATTTGATTTGAAAAAAAAATTAATAGCACAAACTTATGACGGCGCTGCAGTTATGTCAGGGCATCTTAATGGACTCCAAACAAAAATAAAAGATATTGCTCCTCAAGCTTACTTTATTCACTGTTACGCACATCAATTAAATTTAGTTCTGAGTAAAGCATGTAACGGAATTAAAGAAGTTAGAATATTTTTTTCAAATATTACTGGTTTTTCGTCATTTTTTTCAAAATCTACCAAAAGAACTGATGTTTTAAATAAAATTAATATGAAACATAGAATTCCGACAAACGCTCCCACTCGTTGGAATTTTTCATCTAGAGTTGTTTTCACTGTTGACAAATACAGGAAAGAACTTATTGACGTTTTTAATTTTATTTCGGAAAGTGAAGATTTTTTAAATGACGATCAGACTTTACGAGCAGCTTACGGATTAAAATCGTTATTGTTGGATAAAAATTTCACATTTTTTCTAAAGGCTTCTAAAATGATTTTTGAGCAAACTGATGTTGTTTTCCAAATTTTACAAAATAAACTAACTGATATAACATATTCTAAAATTAGACTTAATTCACTTATATCTAAATTAAAAGAATTTCGCAATACCGAAATACATTTCAATACTTTATACAACATTTTTTTAGAAAATGTTGAAAAAGTAGACGATGACGATGAGCCTGAGCCACAATGTAAAAAGAGAAAGACAACATATAACTTTAACATGGCAGATACACATTACAAACAAATTTTTATAGAAATTTTGGACACCATTATAGTCCAAATTGAAATGAGATTTTCTGATTTAAATTCTTTGCAATGTTTCGATTTAGTAAATCCCAATAATTTTACAACGTATTCTAAATCATTTCCTACTAGTCTAATGGAGAAATGAATGGACCATTATCCTTTTTTTGGCCGTATTTCGTTAAGAAATGAACTATGCGTGTTGTATTCTGACCAGCAACTTTTAGCAAATTCAAAATCATCTCAAGAAATGCTTACTTTTATATATAATAACAATTTAAAAAGCTGTCTCCCCGAACTGTACAAACTTTTGTCATTAGTGTCAACAATTCCGGTAACCTCAGCTTCTGTAGAACGATCATTTTCAGCACTTAAACGCATAAAAACATTTACTAGAAACAAAATGAGTCAAGACCACCTCTCAAATGTATCGCTTATTTCAATAGAAAAACGTTTTTTGTCAGAATTGAAGAAACACGATTCATTTTATGATGAAGTAATCAACCATTTTGCCAGTTCCGAAAATCGCAGGTTACCACTCATTTATAAAAATATTTAGGCATTAAAGCAGAGATTAATATAGGTAGTTGTTATTTTAGAAAAAATGCTTATTTATATTATTTATTTTTTAGGAAATATTTTTTAATTCTCCATAAGAGTTCCGCGTTTAATTTTTTTATATAACTTCTGTCTCAAAACAATTTTAATTTTTATTAAAAGTTATAATTTTACACTCCTGGCAGTGATAATGAATACAATTTTTTGTTTGTAGAAAAACACTTTAATTTTTTTACCAAACCTGTTTTTATTTTTATTAAAAGTTATATAATTTAATTACAAGTGGGATAGTAGGGCTCCTTTGGATACCGATACTCGAGTCGTAGGAACAAGAATTTCATGAGAATGATTTTTTCATGTCATCATATTTTCTATTTCCTTTTCTTTCTATTCTTTTATTAGTTCTATTCTCTCAAGTCGTGATTCGGTATCCTGGCGAACAACCCACGGCAAAAAAATGTAATGCGCCGTTGTACTACCTCAGGGGTGGTGGGGAAATGTACAAATTGTAGTCATATTGCACGTCAGTTGTCTTTCAGAATATCAAGCCTCCTCTGCAGACAATATCACGAGCCGCCACTGCCCTATCGATAACTGTGGTTATTTTGAGTGTACTAATATCCACCCCCAGGGTAAGAGCACACATCGGCAATATATAACTTTTGTTCCTTGAGCCATTGTCTACTTACAGTCCAAACCGTCAAACACTGGACTAAGTTATATAGGTAACAACGTATACATTACGGTAGCTCAAGAAAATCAAGTTTAAAATGTCTTTTGACTCACTCCCGCCCCCGTTTTGTACGAACTCCCAAAAAATTATCCCAAAGTTGAGCAAAATCAGTTAACATGAACACGTGCCTTCAAGACTATGAAGTTTCTCATGTGTTTTTTGTGAGTAAAAAGCATTTTTCCATAAATTTGCGATAGAATTGTTAAAACGTTCTGAAATATAAATCGCACAAAGTCCCCTCTTCAGAATATGACTTTTTTATACAATCCTAAAGTGACCCTGTGATGGCAAAAGTAGAGTAATGCCTATTTTTGATATTTATTGTTATACTATGTCTAAACTGTCTTCGAATATTCAAGACTCTTCAAGAAATTGTTATATTAAAAATAAAAACCACAAAATTAAAGCCTGGATTACTATTGGTATTATAAAGTCAATAACACGTAGAGATAAAATGAAAAAACAATTAATTGAAAGTTTCTTTTGCAGTGGAGTCGATCTGGGTTTCAAATCGTGGTAAAAAAATTCTGAAAGAGAATTGATTGCCCTTGAAAATGGATCCAGTCCAAAGTCCCTAACCCTTTTCCTTGTCTTTCTATGGGCTAAAAACTATGTGCTCTCCTCCCTTCCCTTTTAATCATCCAATCGCAATCTGGCCAGGCTCAAATCAAAGAGAAAAAAAATTCCGCATATGATGGCGAAAAAATTTCTTGCCCCACCCCTTTCCTTCGTGGCGAAAAATGACTCTCTAAAAAAAAAAAGAAAATCGGTTTTTCCATAACCATTTGTTTATTTATGCCGAAAATTATAAACAAATGATAAAACGTTGAAGTAGGAAGATCGATACACAATGTCGCGTTTGATGGGTGATATGTGGCCAAAATTGAGGAAGTTACAGCAGCTTTAATTTGATTTTTGTATTCCCCTCCCCCTCCCCTGCTAATCGACCTAGCGACTTGAAATTTAGACACAGTACTTTGGACCCAACTATCTATTAGGGGAAAGGAGGCAAGTCGCTAAATTGTTTTCTTTCCCGCAAAAAACACGAGCACGGCTCTCGGTACGTTACCTCCGCAGCGACAGATTCGTATATAGAACCGGACATTCAAATTGTGAGTTATGTCCAAAAACTGATTTCTGGTATCTTTACAAGTAAATTTCCCTCCCTGCACCACCCGTGAGTCGCCCACACGGGTCACCACAAATTTAGGGAAGTCCGACTTTATAATTTCACAAAAAAAAAATATATTCGAAAAAACTGTTGTCACTTCTGAGGATTTTTCGTGCCAGACTGACCCCACTATTGAGGCTGACAAACAATATTGTCACAGGTAAACTTAACCTCACAATACATTTATTATTTACAACACACGTTTACTAATAACATAACCTTAGCAATCTTTCTTATCTGATGCTTTCGCTCTACTGCTCACAACTGTCTTCCCGTGTGAATTAGTCATCTTATATACGCCACATAATATGTATCTGTAAATTTTGAACAACCATACCCTTCTACAAGTATCTAGAACCATCTAGCAAAGACTTGATCCGCTTTCTGGACTTTCCTACAAGTTCCCAGCTTCCAGAAAAGTAGCCTTACTAGTGCCTCAGAGAAAACACATTACAGGTTTCTATGTGAATGAATCATGTTGTGGAGATATGCTAATAATGAATACAGTGAGGTAGGTAACTTGTGGATTCTAGAACTTACTATCAAGAACTGGTTCGGATTCCACTATAGACTGTAAGGCACTGTCTCCTTTACCAGGTTGTCTACTAATCTGGAAAACCTGGGATTCTCAAGGAATTTATTTTAGTCAGGGAAAACCTGGAAATATTAGGAAATTGGCTAAAATAAGCAGTATAGCCTGGAATTTGTATTTTCAGATAATTATTAATACAAACTATTGAATCTGTTAGAAATGTTTCGCAGATAAAGTATGAACATTTCTTGGCACAAATTTTATATAGCTATATGAATGCGCAGGAGCACTGCTTCTTTCTTCAGTTATTATTTATTGCTAGAAACTCCAGAGTTGATTGTCTATGGTAGTTCAGATAGTCTGGCCGCAATCAGCACCGCCGACGTGTGGTAATGTCTGCGGGTCTACTTCTGCATAACTGATTATAGTTTACGTTGAAAATATAATGCATGAATAGCTAGATTTTTTATTTGTACTATTTCACTATTTCTATTTTTTTTATTGTTAATTCTGACTAATTTAAAAAAGAGAAACTTCTTTAAAGACTAAAAAACAATGATAATCTTTGTAGAAATAATTCAAATCGTAATGAAACGCAAGAATTTTTCCTTATTGTTTCATGGAATTTATAATTTTTTTGAGGTGAATGCATATTTTCATATTTGTTCAAATGTAGGAAGTTAAAAACCTGGAATTTAGATTAAATAGTATCTGGAAAACTGGAAAAGTCAGGGAATTTTAAGATTAAGATTTAGTAGACACCCTGCTTTACTCAAACAAATTAGATCTTCCTAGGCTTAAGTGACGATCATTGAGGTGACCTGGTTGTTAAACATTTTGTTTCTTCTAACTTTTACATACATTAAGTTTGATGAACTTTTTTAGGAACCATAATCACTCAAACTGATCTAGGAGGGTATGACCTGTGTAATGACAAAATATTCGAAAGTCAAGACACAATGAAAAGATTTGCCATGTCCTTAGCGGAACTTACAAGCAAGTTTGGATTCGATGGTTGGTTGTTAAAAATAGACAATATCGTAGACCAGATTGATAATCTCAAGGAATTTGTTACTTACTTCAGATCATTATTACATATCAGTAATCCTTCCAATTTGCTTATTTGGTATGATAGTATCACAGTAAGAGGGCAACATCAAAGCCAAAATGAATTAAATGCACAAAACAGGTGAATTTTTATAAGTGTTAGTTCTTAACGGATATTTAGGATGTCTCAGAACTGTGAGGCAATACTTTGGGACAGTATAATTTGAGTCAAAATACTACTAAAAGTAACCTATAAATTATTTTTTTCTAGGATGCCCCCATTCGGAACTATTCACCTTTAAGGGTTAAATATCTTCAAGTGCCTACCTAATTAAATGAAAAACATGAACATCCATTTCTTAAGAAAATATTCAAATGTATTAACAGAATACATCAGTAGAGAATTAAGTTTAAATGGTGTAGTGGTTTATTGGCATAACAAATTTTTCATCTGGTAAACAGCGTTGTAGCTAAGGTCATGAGTGCCCCTGGAAATATTTGAATTTTGCGCCCCCAAGACTTATTTTCTAGGAAGAGAAACAACACAATAACTTTGAAGGTGTATTTTATGCGTGTTAGCATCTTGTTTTAATATTGTGTGCCTGTGCCCCAGCGGCCCGCAGGCCGTGGGTCTGCAAAATACGCCCCCTTGAGGATTGTGCCCCTGGCAGCTGCCCGCCTGGCCAATCCCTAGCTACGACGTTGCCGGTAAATATAGCAAGATACATTTTATGTACAAACTATAAAGCTGAACGTAATGGTTTGAAAGCCGAATGGCTTTATCAGGAACACTTTCCTAATAATCTTTCAAATAAAAAAATGAAGAATTATTCGAAACCAGAAGCCACATTATACATTCTTGTGAGACCAAAATAACGAAAAGCTAAACATAAATTTCCATAGATTAAATAAAACCAGGGATTGCACTGGATACTAGATAAAAAAAAAATAATAATAATAATAACTTTATTGCCGTATCATCTTACAAAGATATTGACAACGTCATTAATTAGGAATAAAAGATAGATAGCAATAATTAATAGATAAACCGATCAATAATAAACACTAGATGTAAAATCTTATGAATTAAACGATTAAAATAAATAAATAAAACAGAGGTAAGAAATTCATAGTACGTATCCAAAAGTGTAAAAACATGATGCAATAATGCAGTTTAAATTACTTATTGTAGTATTCTTGAATAGAGTAAAAACAGTTGTCGAGAAGGTAACCCCTTACATATTTTTTAAATTTGCTTACCGAATCAATGTGTTTAAAAGAGTTAGGTAGGTGATTGTATATATCACTACAAAAGTAATAGGGACTTTTTTTATACATAGACAAATTTATGTTTGAAACATAAATGTTAGTGTTTGACCTAGTCAATATTTTCTTAATAATGCTTTTTATGGTACAAACGAATTTTTTTAAACTGTCTTAAAAATGACACTTTTGGTTCATTGATAAGTGAACTAAAAATTGACCTTTATAATGTTACGCGTCAAAAACACTTTTAACACTAGTGTTAAAAATAAAATGCTATATACTATATAGTAATATGTGTTCCTCTCAACATAATAGAAAGCTGTGTTGATAAAAATAGAAAGAATATATTATTTAGAAACAATACATATTTATTCGCACAATTATGAAATATAGAGTGTCATATAGACAAACTTCGCCCTCTAAAATAAAGGTGTTTATTGTTATTATTAATATTACAACCCGAATAGTTACTTATGTTAATTCCCCGAGAAGCGATTGCAGAGTTATTCCGTTTTGTACTCGCAAAATAATATGTCACTTTTAACATTTGTATCTTAAATAACTATTTTAGATAGTATTTTTTCCTCGATTGCAAACTAATGTATGTATCTCATGCAGTATTCTAGAAACAGCAGTGATAAATTATCATGCCATACCCGCTATGTTTTATATTTATAGTTTCTTTTTTTATTTAGTTTGTCTTTTGTATATATTCTAACTTTCTTATTGTATGCTGACCTGTGTAAACACTGTGTATCTTAACACCAATTGAATTTAATTGAAAATAGGAAGATGTTGGTCTTTGTCCCCATCATTAAAATTCATTTTCCTCGAAAATAAATTGCTTTATTAGTGAACAAGAGCATCTTTTTTTAAGAAAATTGGTTAAGAAATTTAAAAATATCGGCCAAGTTATAAAAATTAATTTATGTCAAAATTTGGTGGTAAACAAGCATATTAGGAGAATTCCATGCACTCCTGGCCTCCTAGACAACATATGAACGGCACCACACCTCTGAATCAAAGACACCAACTTACTGTCTATACTGTCCACATTACAATAGATAAAGCAGTTTATAAGCTATTAGCAAATAACTTTTTCAAAATTTAACCTTTAAAAATGAATAGCTCCGAAAGGTCGTGCCCTAGAAAAAAGTTATGGGTACTTTTAGTGTTATTTTGACCCAAACTGTATACTTCCGAAGTGTTGACCTAGCTTCTGAGACACCCTGTATTTTATTTGCCATAAGCATTACAAATATGTTATTTAGCAGTGAAAATTTTGATGTCATTTTTGTTTTATTGTATTAATGATTTTTATGATTTCCTCTTTTAAAAAACAGGAATATATTGAAAGAGAAAATGCAATATTATATATTTCATATATTTTATTTGTAATATACCTATTTTTAAATGAAGATTTTGTGCTCTTAAGGTATTTCTTTGATGCTTGCGACGGTATAATGTTAAGCTCCTTTTGGAGTGACGTAAATCTAAAACAAACGATGAGAGCTGCAAGGCACAGAAATATTGACGTTTATGTTGGTGTTGATGTATTTGGAAAAACGATGTTGGGTGGTGGAAAATTTCATACATATAAGGTGAGGTGCTATAAGGTTTAAAACATTTTTAAATATATAGGGTGATCTATTTAAGCGTTACGCCATAAACATGTGTTTCTTAAATGAAATACTTGGTATATTATTACATATTTAGATTTTATTCTTAAAGTGGATTCAAACGATATGCCATTTGACAGACCTGTGATAGGTTGGTACCATAATATGAATGACCTAAAGAAATCTCAGGGCCCTTGCCGGAAAGAACAAAGCAATTTCTGCCTCTAAGCAGAAAGCAAATTAGAGCCGTGACAGGCCTCCTGACCGGACATGGCTCTTTTAGGAAACAGCTACATACAATGGGGGTGGTGGACCATCCCGATTGCAGGTTCTGCGAGGACGAGGAGGAGACTTCCATCCACGTAGTCACTTCTTGCCCAGGACAGATGAACCTGAGGCACTAGCTTTCCAATGCTGGAGGAAATCAGGAGTTCTCCCGTGGGAAGGATTTCAGCCTTTGGGCTGGAATCCGGTCTCTACGGAGAAGCTCCTTAACTTGTTAGCGGTAGCACAATGGGCCACAAGGCCTGAGTGCGGCGACCTCCAGGCGCCCCGCTAAAAGAAGAAGACCTAAAGAAATCAGCTATTTTGTACAGGGTGCGTCGACTTTTTTCAACTGGAATGTCCTGTATGTTATAAGATCAAAGGATAGTTCTGTGGAAGAAGTGTCATTGTTCTATCTGTCATGAGTACCGAAATATTTGACACAATTAAAAATTTATTAAAAGATAATGGTCAATATTCAATTGTTTTACAGAAATTCGTGAAATCTCGTCTGTTCAGATTTATCCAATTCAAAACAATTGAAAACATTTTCAGCTTTATTGTAGGTATTATTTATGTAGAACTTACCATGTTTGTGAAAATTGTAACAAACTCAAGTGAAAATCGTGTATCTGAAAGGAATGCTGAGCTTGCATGTAGTCATAATAACAGTCTACTTTTATTGTACAAAAATGTTAATGATAAGGAACTTTAAAACAGATAAATATAGATTTTGCACTAAAATCGTTATTTTTACCTCTTCTACCCCAAATAAAACTAGAGACAAATTTTCATTGTAACGCAGGAAAATTAGGGTTTTGCGTTCTAAGAAATCCTAACCTTTTTTGAAATTTCAATCGCCTTATTTTGTCATTTTAAATATATTGAATATAGAGAGGGAGACCGTTCCGGCATTGAAAAACATAAAAGGTCAAAAGTAAAGAAAGTCATTTTTTATGGATAACTCACTTCCTATTGCTATTAAGGTTAATAATAATAATAATAAAAGTACTTTATGGCATAAAGAACACAAATAGCATTAATCGAAGTTTTTCAGCCTTTTTTTAACAGTAATATAATTTTGTAATATAGAATATGGATAATAGACAGACAATAAAATGTATATATTGTGAAAAGAAAGAAAAAATTCAAGAAAACACATGTTACAATACGTTATGTTCATTATTGCTCTTTATTATGCAGTCCTTATTCGTTAATGTGTTCCCATAGGGTTTTTTCTGGAAACTTCCTGTTATTGTGAATTAACTTCATATTTCTAAGTCAAATAAACAATTCCCGACAAAGGACTGAAGATGGCGCGAGACACCTAAAAAAAAGCCATAAAACTCGGCCATAAAAGTGTCAAAGCCGACGTAATATATTGCGGCTCAGGACCGTACTTAAAATTATAATAATCTTTATTTGAAATAGGACAACCTAATACATGTCTTCGACACATTCCACATAATATAATAATTTATAACAACATTCTTACATTTAAAAGCATTAACAAAATATAAAAAGTAGTAAAAAGTATGAAAAAGATTAAAATAGTAGGTAAAAATAATAATGTGCATGGGTGCCATGTTATAAACTTTTAATATGTTCTAATAATCCTTGTTTAAATGTAATCAAGTTGGTACTTTCTTTGATTTTATTTGGTAACATATTATATTCCCGACAACCATCAGAAAACAATGTGTGCATATGTCTGGTACACTTTTTCCTTCCAATGTGTAGATGACTATTTAATCTAGTTGAGTGATTATGTACTTGATTATTAAAAGTAATATATTTGTTGAAATAAGAAGGGAGTAAACCATTTAAAATCTTATATAAAAATTGATGTAAAATATTTTAAACGTTTCACACTTAACCAGTCCAATACATTTAACATTGATCTAATAGGTGTAAGTCTGTTGCATCTTATTGTGCCGTGAATTACAATCTAATTAATTTAATGTATGGTTGATAAATAAATAGTTATTTGTTACAGTGATAATGATAAATTTAAACAAATTCTATTTTGCTTCTGTTAAGATAAAAATAATATTTTATGTATTGGTGGAGCATTGATGAATTTTATTAGTCTAAATTAAAATTATGCCAAATATTCTTTTATTGCTCAGTTTCGCCAATAATAATTTAATATACCTATCGAATTATTGTTATTGCCCAGCAAGGACCACGAGGAGGTACGAGCAATTCCTTGCCAAAAAATGTGGGTTCAGAGTTATCGATATTATTAAAATAGGTCAAAGAAATAAAGTAAATTTTTAAATTCATTAAATAAAGAAAATATTGAATTTATGTCAATAACCCGTAATCTAATTAACCCAAATCAAATAAATAAATAAAATTCTAAAAAACAAACAAATAATTGAAATAAATCAATTCTGGACAGCAAATAAATAACTATAAAATAAATAAATTCAGTTCTGAAAAAGAAACAAATAAATAATTATGAAGTACAATACGTATACATATAATATAATAAATAAAAATCATGTTATATTGCATTTGCGCGTATGTAAAACACTAATGAAACGATAAATTCACAATGTACACTAAATCAAATCACATATAACATTTTATTTAAAACTCTAATCACTACACTCACTCAACACTTCACAACCACTTTCTAAATCGGTATCATCGTCGGTATCTGAATCTACAGATATTATTAAACGGTCTTGATTAGAGCTGATGCTTTTTTCTAACTTAATAAATTCATCTTCAATTTTAATGACATGCTGAATACACTTTTTCCAATTACTTGGTGTATTTCTCCCACTTTAGCTTTAATAAAGTCGACTACTTTGGCATCAAATTTGGGGAAGGTGTTATTTTTGCGAATACTTCTTTTCAGCTGACTCCATATTAATTCTATCGGGTTAAAAATGCAAAAATATGGGGGTAACCGTAAAACTGTATGTCCTTGAGCTTTAGCCATGCTATCAATCACATATTGTTTTGGGAAGTTTTGCTTCTTAACAATTTCCAAAAGATCTTTTTTTCTAAAATTTTCTTCAAATTCCAAATTATGTTTTCGGAGAAATTCTTGAATATCTTTTTTCTTTGTTCCCGTATTTGGTATTTTTCCAATTTGTCGTGAATGATACGAAGCATTGTCTAAAACAATTGCGCTGTTTTCTCCTATATTTGGTAACAATGAAGTCTGAAACCATGCTTAAAAAATATGTCATGTTTTGGTGATAGTCAACTTTTGATTCTTCCATTTTTTTTCCACTCAATTTGAGAGAGACCATTATGCACCCATCCATTTTCTGATCCACAATGTACAATTACTAATCTGGTTCCTTTATATTTGCAGGCATATCAACTTTACATTTCTTTGAACCATCTATCCAGCCTTTTTTCACTGTATCATGGGTATCATACCATGTTTCATCTAAATAATAAATAGGTCGTTGTTCATTTCGAAATTTTTTTATATTTTCCAAATATTCATTACGCCAGTGCACAATTCTGAAGCTTTCCATAATACCTGCCCTTTTATTAATAATCTTGAACCTAAATCCTATCTTTATTATCCAGCACCGAAGTGTTGCTTGACTAACTGACACTGCACCATTTGTTTTCAGTTCTATATGTATTAATTCCTCCGTTGGTACCTCATTTTCCATATACTTGCTATAAATTAAATCTCTTAATAATTTCACCATAGACGAATCTAATGCTCGTGCTGCTCCTTTATCCGATCTAACTTTTCGATTAGGTACCACATCCATTATTCTATAGATAGACCGTTCTGAAATTTCTGTTAAGTAGACCGTTTTTTCCACGGCCCCTTTTTCACCTTCACTTTCTTTTATATTTTTATAAACATTTAAAACTACTTATTTAATATGTATTTTACCACAGCCATTAAATAACGGAAAACACTCGAATATTTCACCATCCGCCGGAATATTTTTACACAACTACATAAAATACGTTTAAACAAAGAGCAATTTCACTTATCTGTTAAAGTATTATACATTCTAGGCTCTTACAATCAAAATAAAATGTAAACACTTAACCACATACTGTATTATTGTATGAAGCACATAACCTATATATTCTAAATATAACACAACTCGTTCGAAATATCGCGGAAGACTGTGGTCTGTCTCTGCTTAATACCTGTGCCGTTCTGCTTGCCCTTTTACAGCATTATGTATGTGTGTAAAAAATGAAGTAAACAGTAGTGACCGTTAGATCGTAAAATATTTTAGGAGTAAGTGGCGTAATTATTAGAAATTATAACTGAGTTTCCCTTAATTTCTTATTTTAATCCATGCCCCGCTCTATCCTAGTGGTAATAGGCGGCAAAGCTTTGAAATTTTTTATCTGGCTTAGAAATATGAAATTTACTTTACTGGGTTTTCATGATTTCTTGCTTTGCATAGAGGTTAAAGTATTTCTATGTTGTGGTCAGTCTTAGCGAACTTAGTGGATAATTTAAATAGTCTCTGTGGAATTGGCTCCTGTATTAGTTATTTAATAAAGAGCATTTGGTAAATTGTGCATAGGATACATTTTGGGTGTCGATATTTAGTGATGGCTCTGAGTGCTGATGTTTCTGCGACATGTTTTTTTACTGCTGGTTTTCTGACATTTAGGTAAAGAGGATGACTGTTCTAACATTGATCTGCATATCGATTTGTAAATGAGAGCTTCTCTCTTTTTGCTGATGTCCTTATTTTTGTAGGTCATGCAGTCAAAGTCTTTACTTCTAGAGATGCACCTCTTTTTTATGGATTTGGTCCGGTGGTTGAGTTTAACTTTTGATCAAAGCTTACGATATTTCTCTGTTATTTGAGTGGTTAGATAATGATGGTTGACAGTAACTGTTGGCGCATTTTTGTTCAGTGCATGATTAAAAATAATGTATTCGGATTTTATCGGGTTGGGTTTCAATCTCCATTTATTGAACCTTGTCATCGGCCTGTTCATTAGGCCTTGCAATTCAGCAACGGTTTTTTCTAGATTATCGCTAATTAGGGCAGTATCATCAGCATACTGTAGGATATTATATGCCAAGGTGATTATAAAGATGGAAGATAATCAAATTTTCTACAAAAAAGTTATATATTTATGCCTAGAATTACTGGACTATTGATACTCCATTGTTTTTTATGGCAAGGACCCTGCAGTTTTTATAGTAAAAATGGGTTTCGGTCGATTCTCTTTGACCACCAGTCCGGCCAAATTCGATTTTTTGATCTATAGCCGATTGAAACTGAACGTCTGCGAAGGTCTGCTTAAATGTTCCATAAAAATTCTAAAAATATTCAAGCTCATTTTTGGGAGAAAAATAAGCATCTTTTGTCTCTTTCTGGTTTTTTTTCAAAGTGCTGCCTTCTCCCGAAAAAAAATAACAAACAAAATTTATTTTTTTTTGTAATTTTTTTACGGGAAAAGGAAGCACTTTGAAGAAAAAGTTGGAAGGGTATAAGTTGATTATTTTTACCTAAAGAATATGCCTGAATATTTTGGGATCTTTCTAAAGTAGAAAAAAAATAAAAATCTAGGAAATTCTTGGTCGAAATTATTTTTGTCTAAGAAATTCTGAAAACCGGCAGCCGTGTTCTTTGAACAAAAATAATCAACTTATGCCCCTCCAACTTTTCTTCAAAGTGCTTCCTTTTCCCGTCAAAAAAATTACAAAAAAAATATTTTGGAAGAAGGAAGCGCTTTGGAGAGAAATGCTTATTTTTCTCAAAAAAAAATGAGCCCTGAATATTTTTAGAATTTTTATGACATTTTGCGTAATCTAAACATAGTAAGAACTGCAGATACGGAGGAAAATTACTAGACAAATAATTTCTCTAATGAATTACGCGGAACACTAAAATCCAGCCTACTCGCGGCAAACTGCTAAAATTCAGTACACGTTTACTAGACAATTAAACCGGTTGACTCATATAACTACGCTTAGGTCGATGCGGCCACAGCATAAATGTTATTTTAGTATTTCGCTACATGTTTTTTAATCATTTGTTTTCTATATTAACCATATTTTTGTCATTTAATAATGAATCGGTAGTTTACTTTTCAAATATAAATACGGGTTGTAATAGTATTTGTTTTAGTTAAATTCATTTTGTTAGCTAATAGGTATGTACATAATGTGACGCGACAGCCAATTTCACCTCATATCTACAAGTTTTATGGATTTGTCGGTTTCGTAATTTGGTTATCAAATATTTTCGATTTAGGTACATTATTGTCAACCGAAAATTACCTTATGTTTTATGTGGTATTATCTTTCAATGTATTTTTAATATAATTCATTGTGCTTTATTTAATGCTCCTGAGTATGACCCTGTTATCGCTGATAAGGTAAATGTACATTTTACCGACCTCTTATGACTTTAATCAATTAATATGGAAATAATAAGATTTCAAATATATTAATTTTACGCTTGATATTTTTTAAATATTCTAAAATACCCTTGCTTGCGTGTAGTAGTCAAATATCGGACTAGAAATGTAATTTCATACATATAAAAAAATTATTAAATTGTCGTTTTAAAAATGTAGGCAAGTCACCCTTTACCGACCGGCTTCAAGTAATTTGCCTAATACCGACCATTTGTGAACCTATTACCGATCTTATTTTCCTAATACCGACCACTTGTGGTCCTATTAACGACCCCATGAAATTAACACGTTATTTTGTAATGCATAATTATTTATTCAAGGAAAAGTATTGAAATAGCAAACCTGTTTACGTTATAATTAATTTATTTAACAAAAACTTACAAATAACAAAACTTACATACATATTTTATTTTTTATTTATGTAATATTTGTTTCTAGTACGGCTAGTAATGTAATTAGCACTTAGACTGACGAAGTTTATCAATTTCAGGTACGGCATACATACCCCGTTTATTTATTAATTTTGGAGGATTAATCACACAAAGCATATCTTTGCTGTCATATGTCAAAATGTCATCCTTATCTGGCCATTTCCAATGATTTCCGCTCATTGTCATTGTTTTAATTGATGCCCCCTCAACATTCTTATTTATTATTATGCCGGGAAAATACTCTCCTTCATAATCAACTATCACATATTCGCCCTCTTTACAGCTCTTAACATTATTATCAGCTAATTGCTCGGTTTTTGATTTTTTTTTACTTTTTAGATTAATGTTTGGTAAAGCAGCAGCATCGTTTTTTGCTTTTCTCTTCTTTGCTGTCTCCAATTTCTCGTTTTCCTTTTTCTTTTTTTCTTCATCAACTTTCTTTTGATATTCCATAAACTGTTCCGACGTTGCCACTGTTGGTGTTACTTTTTTTTTTATTTTCGCTTTTTCTTTCTTATTTTCTTGAGGCCAGAACAAGGCTTTTTTAAACGGGGTTGCCACATTTTTTAGAGGGCTTGGTAAAAATGGATTTTCATTCTCTTTGTTAGGAGTGGACTCTGTTTGCTGCACAACAGAAGTTTTCACGGAAGTATTCAGAGGGCTTGGCAAGAATGGATCTCCGTTCTCATTAATCGGGGTGGAGATGTAATTTGCCGGCTGATCAGCATTAGCTTTCGTAGGAACATCAGGAACAGTAGAAATATCAGCAAGAGGTTGTTTAATGGAGGTGTTCAGCTCATTTGCAACTCTTGGAATCTCAATTGTGCCATCAGGTTGTACCTCTAAGTCTAAAATATCGTGATTTTCTAGCCAAATAGAGTCATTAATTAAATCTACAAATAGCTCTGATTCATTGTCACTAACAATTAGCGGAGGTAAATTAGCGTTTAAAGTTTCATCATGTTCCGTATTAGTCTCATTATTTTTCTTGTCATGCTCGTGACATATTTTTTTCCAAAAATAAAACAGGCTCCTATCACTTTCTGGACCTCCCCAATCCTCGCCACTTAATTTAAATTGTTGCAAGATGTCTGGATCTATACTTTTTTCGATCTCTGATAACAGAGTACTTCCCGGTGGATTATCGATAAGTGTTTTATCCATGACTGTTCTTGTAGGTGCAACATTTAGTTGAGTCAACAACTTTGAATAATTAAAATTATCGGCATTGAATGGATATAAACCACATGATCTAAAGCCATTTATAATGGTATTTTCAGTTGCCATTTCCGTCAGGCAAATGTCCATTTGAGAAGAAAAGTCCTCGCGTTTCAGTTTTTGGCCAACATTATCAATTCTCCACTTTTGTACTCTATTCTTCCACGCAAGTTTAAGTGGTCGAAATACAGCTACATCCAAAGGTTGAAGGCGGTGAGTTGAGTTGGGCAGTAGTGCTGTCAAAATGATGTCATTTTTCTTGCAAAATTCAGTAAGCGGCAAATTAATATGAGACGAATGTCCATCTAAAAACAAAATAACTGGCATGGGGATCCCATTTGTTACTAGCCATGGGTGAAATACATTCGTTATGTATTCGTAAAAATTTTCTCCCGTCATCCAACCAGTCTCTGATCTGCCAATACCCCAACTAGAAGGCATTTTCGAAACCACATTCGCCGGCAACCTCTTATACGGAAGTAAGATCAGCGGTGGTTGTTTGCTTCCATCAGCAGAAATAGTGACCAAAACAGTCAAACATTCTTTTTCATCATTTTGAATCCTGTTATAAACCTTTTTGGATCCTTTTCTCACAATTACTTGTTTCTCTTTAGGTGATAAATAGAAAGCTGATTCATCACAGTTGAAGATTCGCCTAGGGTCTTTTAATACCTCGTCATAATTGTGCTCGGATATATAATTTTGAACTCTAGAAAACCAATCCCGAATACTCTTTTCAGTAATATTAGCACGTGGCTGAGTGAGATTTTGAGATACTCGGGTAGACAGTTCAGGATGTCTCTTCAAGAAATTTTCGTACCAGTGACGTCCTGGAATGCCGTTTTTAAATGGTGTCTCCCGATCAAGTTGTTTTACTAATTTAGCAACACTCTCCAACAATTGGCTTTTTGTCACTGGAAATCCTACGTTCTCTAGATGGTAAATCCATTGCACTATATTTTCTTCCTCAGTTTTAGTAAGGACAGTTGAAGCGCCGCTTGTCGAACCGTCTGGATATTTATGGTGAATTTTATCTATCAAAGTAGTTTTTGGTATTTTAAAACTGTCTGAAGCTTTTCGAATACTCATTCCATTTTTAATAGCATCTAGAGCAATTTTCATTGACTCATCAGTATAATTCTTTCGTTTTCTTTCCATTTGAACTAAAAGAAAAATATTTTTATTGCACATGTTTATACTCTTTTCATGAAAAATGTGTCAAATATTGTAAATTTAAAAAGAAAACGAGTAGGTCGTGTTGTGGATATTCTTAAACCTGTCAACGACCGCTAGGTCGGTAATAGGCGCCTCATCAACTTATGCTTATCCTAGTCACCGACCATACTTCAGTGAATAATTATTCACTTATTATATAATTATCAGTAATGATTAAACAAAATATTTAAATAAAATAGTGAAAAGTACAAGAAGACAGTAATTTTTTCTCATATAAAGCCCTATAGTGAATGTAGAAGTCGTAAATTATTAGGATTCACAGATGTTAAATATCAACTCAAAACGATTTAATAATACATTTTCAGAGGCTTGTATTAAATGCACTGTTATGTATTTTGTAGGTCGGTAATAGGTCTTAATTTATAAAGTTATTAAAAAAACCAATAATCACTGCCTTTTTCATTATATTATAATCTATATTTGATGAGTAAAAGATTTTAAAAAATTTTGCTATGTCCTCAAAACCGACCACCTGGTCGGTAATAGGAACATTGCACACTGCTCGTGTACTTTTCACCGACCGATCTTTTTCACGTAATTAAAAATATTTATTAAAAGGAAAACTACTTTAGTTTCTGTTTTAACCACTAAAAGATATACATTTACGATATAAAGAAAAATTTTTACTCGTTTACTTACCTAAACCTCAACCAAACACAAAAACAAATCACGTTCAAATTTAGATATTTTCGTAAGATTTTTCTATTCACTTGTGCACTCACTAAAGTGTAGCTTCTAACTGGAATATGATGGTGCGCCAATGTAAGATAGTGACTACTACTGTTATCGATTGGTTTCTAGATTACAAATTGTAGCCAATAACTAACATTGTTCAGTGTGCAGTATATTCTTTTTTAATAAAAGTATCGTGGTCGGTATTAGGTGCTAGGTCGGTGATAGATGCAGTTACCTTAGATTCTGACCCTTGGTTATAATACCAAGGGACATTTCACTTGAGGATAATGCGAAAAGGTAGATTTGCCGTTTTCCAACTTATATAAATTAGCCAACTTCTATAGATCTGAGTATTGTAAACTAGAAGTTTTTGAACAATTTTTGACATAAACTAGATCTCAAAATGCGACTCCATTACGACACAGTGATCTGAAAAAGTTCACATTTTTTTGGGTACAAACTCACCCATATCATATGGTACCAATCGCAGATCGGTTAAATGGTACATCATTTGAATCGCCTTTAAAAGGAAAATCCAGATATGTAATAAAATACCTAATATTTCAAGTTTGTTACATCAAGCCTAAAAGGATCACCTTGTATGTTTTTAAATATTTGGAACTATATTCCTTTGTGCTCTCTACTACCCTGCTATTTTATGAATAACTTGTAGGCAGCAGAATTTGTGAGACGTCATAATTTCTCGATGGCTATCTGTGCTCCAAGTTGGACTTATGAAACGACAGATTCCAAAGAAGATTTTTTTGAAGACTTTTTAAACAGAAATGCTGCTCTTTGGTGTAGTATCTGGATGTATTTGTATACTCATCCTATATGCACTTATTTTACTACAAACTTTTACATAGGATTAGACCGGGTGAGTTATTTTATTTAAATTCAACTTAAAAGTAAAAAATTACAATTTACTACGTAAATAACATAAATCTTTGAATATATAGTTTATGCTATGTAGATTTGATTTCCATATTTGATTCAGGAATTGAAAGACATTCTAATATTTTAAATATTTTTGTTAAGTGTTATTGCTTTAAGCACAGCTATCTAAAATAAAAACAAGAAATTACCCAAGATGTTTAATAGTTTAATAGATATCAAAACATGCAATATTAATGAATAAACCTCTACTCCATATGGATCAGGCAGAGGTTGGTTCTTGAATTGTTACAAAATGTCTCACACCTAAAAATGTATAAACTAGAACAATGTAATTTCAGTAAGACACTTGAAATTCTTCTGTCTTGTTACCTCATTTCATGTTAGAAGCAATATTATACCCGAGCAGCACGGTTTCATTGAAGGACGATCAACAATTACTAATTTAGTCTGCAAGTCTCAGTTCATTTGTGAAGCCCTTAATGAGAGAAGTCAGGTAGACGTCATCTACACTGACTTCTCCAAGACATTCGACAGTCTGGGTCATAGTTTATTACTTATGAAGTTAAATAAGTTAGGTAAGATTTATATGTTGATGCTTTTCCAATCATACCTATATCAACGTACCCAGTATGTCCATTGTCTAGGATATAAATCTTCTAGTTTCCCTCAATCTTCTGGAGTTCCACAAGGCTCTGTATTAGGGCCCCTTCTGTTCATAATCTTTATTAATGATATTGCGGACGGCTTAAACGTAAACTAGTTAGTATATGCAGATGATTTAAAACTTTTTTCAAAAATTGAAACCAAAATGGACTGCATCACACTACAGAACAATTTAAACACATTATTTTGGTGTAAAGAAAACAAACTGCTTCTTAATGCAGCTAAATGCAAGGTTATGTCATAAAGAATACCATTAAAGATCTATAGGTACAATATTTGACCATAGGTTTTTACCTTTGGCATTTTTTTTTATTTCACAAATCGAAAGTGTAAGTATAAATTAATGGATCTGCAAAAAATCAAAATCTTATTCGCACATTTAGTATCTTAAAAACTATTACAAATTTCCATCTCGCGAAAATGGGTCGTGGCCAGGCGCTACGTCACTATACGCATAGACTCGGCGATCTCAATAGACTTGATGCTCCTGATTGGTTATAATTATAAGTGTTTTCGAAGTATTGTTTGTTTTGCTTACTACTTGACAGTAGGGTAGGTAGTACAATTTGGTGAAATGTCAAAAAATTACAATTTTCTCTCGCTCCTGCCAGAACGAATTTTCGATTTCGACCCTGCAATTTACGATTATAATTCATCGCCGACCTTCTCCTTTCCGTAAACACATAGAACGAACTTCCACTCGACGTATTTATTTAGTTACCAGCGTTTAAAAATTCCATGTTTTTCGACTTTTCAGGTTAAATTCGAAAGGTCCCAGAAAGCCGTTTTTCTTACGTCACTTGCGTATAGTGACGTCACAAATGAGCGCTCGGTTTTTGCAACTATTACTAAATTCAACTCCTTATATCTCGAGAACGGAAAAAGTTAATAATACGAAATTTTAAGTGTATAATGAGAATATCGAGTACTATATGAAAAAGTATAAAAACCATATAAAAAGAATATCATGGAACAAGCCCATTCAATATGATATCTAAAGCTTATAAGAATCTCGGTTTTATCGCGCGTAATATGAAGAACTTACAACATTAATACCCTGAAGTTACTTTTCACTAGTTTTGTAAGATTACAGCTAGAATATGGTTCAATATAGTTTGGAATCCTATATATAACACCCATATTATTAATATTGAGCAAGTTCAGCGAAAATTCTGTAAGCTAGCAACGTATCAGTTAGATAAATAATCAATATCTCCAAAGAGGTACCCCACAGGAAATTTTCTATGCCAGATTTGAAATGAACACCTTGTTACAACGCCGCAACATGCACTCGATTGTTTTCTTGTACAAAATAGTCAACTACATAACTGTGTAGCATTACTTTGGCATGTTAGAGTTTCATGTACCCAGAATTAATTCTCGGCACAAACGGTTATTTTGTACAAGAAATCTTCATACTAATATATATATATAAAAGGTCCCCTACATATTACATTTTTTATTAATTTTTTTATTTATTTAATGCATTTTGTACATATTTGACAGTTACTCAGAAGTTGAAGCAAATTTAGATTATTTATTCTGTAATGCTAGTAGCATCAAACTCCTGTATGGATACTCTGATCCTGGTTAATCTTTCTCGAAATTGTCTAGTTTTGTACACTTAAATCATTTATTGTGTATTTAATAAGTAGTGCTGCTTTTTATTGTTCACTTTTTCTCTCTTTCTCTCTTTCTCACTTTTTTCATTGTATATTTTCTTTGTGTTTTATTGTAGTTTATATTTAATTGTATTCTAATTGTATTGCTATCAGCATTTTTCTTTTTTAATGCTGATCACTTTGTAACCTTATCCTGTAATTGGGTTTATATCCCGTTGGATAATGTACCGAAATAAATAAATAAATAAATGTTATAAACTAAAAACTGAAAATGAAAACTAAAGACAGTTAATGTGTCAGAAGATCTACTTCCGTTCTTAACACTTTTTGTCCGGTCACCATGATAGTTCGTTGTTTATGTATTTCTATAGTCACGTGAGACATTAAATTGTATTTATCTTATTTTTACCTACTTCTTCTCTAAGGATGGGCAACCAGCAACCAACTAGTACAAGAATCCATTGAATAATTTGAAACGTGTCTATGTTCATTTCATAAAATATTCGCGGATTCCTTACGTTTTCTTTTAGTTCCGTTGCTCTCTTTTTCCAAGGTCTTCACCGAGTCTCATTGGATCCTGTGGTTATTATCCCGCGCGTGTTCACAAATTTTGGATTTTTCAAATTCACCCCTTAGAGTAATTCTATGTTCACCAAGCCTTACGTTGAAAGGTCTAGATGACTCACCTATGTAAAGTTTTCCACACTCACAGGGAATACTACAAATACAATTTTTAGAATTCTGAACAACACTTAAAAGTTTGGTTTTCAATAAAACCGATCTTAGCACGGAGCCCCTTGAAAAAATCATTCGTACAGAAAACGTATATCCAATTCTTCGTAATTTATCCAACAATCCATGCATATATGGAGTTACTGCTATAGATCTAAAAACCTCATGTTGTAAGGGTATTATACTCTTTCCTTCCAATGTTCATCAAGTGACTGTCAACAAAACTCTCAGGTTATTGATTATTTAATAAAACAGTTTTTATAAATTGCTTCTCGTTCCTTAAGATTATATAATTTGAAGCACTTATATGGCTCAGTCATACAAACACAACAACACCTTTCTTAACATTAATATATTGATTTGAATTGAAATTTAAGTGTCTGTTTGTGTGTGTTTATTTTCTATACACACTGGTTTGGTATGTGTTATCTAATTTTTTAATTAAAATGTCTAAGAAAAGTAATTTATTATTATTTTTTATTCTATTGTAAATTTAATTGAAGACTCTTTTCCTTAATTTGATATAAAAAATTACTTAAAACATTCTTTACTATAAGGCCATATTGCAAAATTGTCATCTACATATCTCCACCATAGAATGAGTTTATAAGCTAAATTGTTAATATTACTCTCCTCAAAATTTTCCATGAAAATGTTACTTAATATTGGAGATAATAAAGAACCCTTAGCCATCCCAAAGTTTTGATAGTAGTCAAAATTTAACTGAAAGTATCTTGTTTTAATACAAAGTGTAAGTAATTCCGCGATTATTTTATTAAACGAGGATAGATGCGTTTCTAATTATTCAATAGATTTTTGTACTAGTTGGTTGCCCATCCTTAGAGACGAAGTAAGTAAAAATAAGATAAATATAATTTAATGTCTCACGTGACTATGAAAATACATAAACAAAGAACTGTCATGGTTGACGGCCAAAAAAGTTTTGAGAACGGAAGTAGATTCTCTTCCGAAACGTTAACTACCTATAGCTTTGATTTTCAGTTTTTAGTTTATAACATTGTTCTAGTTTATATATTTTTAGGTATGAGACTTTTTGAAACAGTCAAGTACTCAAGAACCAACCTCTGTCTGATCCGTTTGGCGCAGAGGTTTTTTCATTAAAATTTTTAAATATTTTTCAGTGGCAAAATACCCAATAAAAAGTAAGAAAATAAGTAATTCTATTATAGTTTCAATGCTTAATTTGTTCTATTCACCAAATTCCCATTATGTTGTAATTTATTTTTAATTATTATTAATGTTTTATCTACAGAAACATTTGAACATATCTATAATTCCTATGTAAATGACGTGACATTTTGCAATTTCGACCTCAAAGTCTTATTTAGCGGTTTAAAATACATAGCCCAGCAAACATGTTTGTCAAAATTAGCTCCAATTCGACAAATTTACTTACTAAAGTAATTATGACTGGAAAAATAGACTTCCGATAAAAATTTACGTAAATAATACCAATTAATCTACCTCATACTCACTTTTTCTTTGAAAGTAAATTTAACGAAAACAGCGAGTGAAAAACTACCAAGAAAATTTACCAAAAGTGACATCAAGGATAAATTTTCAATAAGGTCGAAATAGGTAATAGAATTAGGTAGTATTTACCTTTTTAGCTACTAAAAATATTTCTAATAGTCGAATATTTTTCTAGGTAAATTTTGTTGAAAATATTACATAATATATACCTAAATATCAACCTATTTGATCACTTTTATTACTCTTTTTTGAAGTAATATTAAGTAGACAACATCGATAAATTCTACCTAGATTACTTACCTGATTATACCCATTAAGTAAATTACCGTTAAAATGAGCTTGAAAGTTACTCTGAAAAAATACATATTAAACCTCTTTGTCGCAGTAACCTGGCAAATCGACCTCAAAGTAAACTTGACTATAAAATAGTAATTCATAAGCTAATCCCCGTCTAACCTATTTGTAAAATTCATATCATTTAGGTTATTTGCACAATTAGGTACTTAGGTGGTATAGTTATTATCTAAAAATAATTACTATTACTATCAGTCATTAACAGAAGCCATTAACGTAGCATGGTTGAATAACACAAAAAAGTGTGCCGAAAGTAAAAAACCACCGCCTAAGAAATCATCTCTATAAAGGAAAACATCTTGACTATATTTGCACTCTAGTATGTGGAAATAATTGGTTACAACATTTCAATAAAAGTCGGATACCAAGGCAATTTCATATGGCTCCACTATGACCCTTTCGGTTAACTCACTCGTCAACACAATACACTAGTCTAGTTAAAATTTACAAATAATAAGCCTGAATTTACCAATCGGTAGTATATTCAAAGTAAGGTAACATAAATAGCTCATATTTATCTACAAGTAATTATTTGATATAACTTCAGAGTTAATAATACTTTCAATGGGTAAAGTTAACCAAAATGTCATAAATTTTAGTGTAACTTGACCTGTGATAATTTCCATATAAAATACGTAGATTTTCGTGGTAATTTTAACTTAGAGATCTAATTAGCACAAGACGCCATATTTTCTCAGTGCAGTTAAAGTGTGATTCCAAATTGTAGTTTATAAAATGAGTGTATATAGAAAGAAACTGACGAAAAATTTAAAAAAATACTTAATTATACCTGTAAGCTCATATTTAACAAGTATAGTATACATTCGGCTCAAATTATTACAATTATTTTTTGATTTGACTATAAAAAATTTCTTATAGATGAATATTTTTGAGGCGCATTAATATTTTAGGGAGTACAGCTGCTATATTTCACAGAAAAATTTTCGGCGCATTGATTTCAATAAGCGAGAACTGCAAATACTTTCCTCATAAATCGTATTTATTTTAGTTACTGACATTCGTTTTGTATCGTCATTGTGAGTTAGGTATCTTTTCAGTTTTGTAAGTGACTGACAACCATATGTCGACTACTTATAGAAAAAAATACCAAATAAGTATAAAAATCTTATTTTTTTTCCACTTGGTGTCATTTCCAGTTTCACATATATCCGTAGATTCTGCCTAAAACTAGTCAACTTGATGTCAAATTGACGTTGAATTCAAGTAAAATTTACCTAAACAGGTATTAGTAACCAAATGTGCTGTACCTGTTTTAGTAGATATAACTTAATTTCGACGTCGTCTTATTCTCCACTTATGTCGATTCCACGTAGCATCAACGTAAATTTTACCAAAATATGGTTAATTCTAATTTTGCGACGAAATTTATTACACATAATTTAGGTAGTATTGACGTCAAATAGTACTTAAATGATTGCTGGGAGGAATATGGGTATTGCTCTAGGGAAAAACTTTTTTTTCATATGTTTGCTTTCTGCGACAGATCTTGTGTCGAATGCAAATTCTTAATGGTTTTACTTGTTTAGGAGTACTACAACATTTTTAATCAGCAACCGCAACTATCCAGGTGTTTACACCCTTATAAGAAACAGGCTCTGCCAGGCCACGAGACCATAGCTACTTTGAAAGGTTCATGCAAGTGCTTGCAAGCAGTGCCGTTGCATTCAAAGAATTCCTGTTTAATAACAAGGGAAGGCCTGAATGGGAACTGGGACTTCATACATCACTTGTTCGCTTGTGATATCGAAATTGATGGTGCAACCTTGGTTTACTTTTTAACAAGAAATGTGGACCTCAAGCCGACTACGCTCACTGTAACCATCTTAACTTCTAGAATGAATAAGTGCTGTAGAGCGATTAAACTGTTAGGGTATATGAAAGATGATCCTTTGAATACCGAATCGGTTTTGGAGGTAAATCAAAGTGAGGAGGCCAATCTATATGAGATTATCAAAAAAAGATACTTAGAAATGATTCAAGATCATAAGTGGGTTCTTAGGTATGTACAGAATCAAGTAATTAGTTTCTTAGGTAGTAGCACTCTGTCGTGAAAATTACGACATTATTAGGTACAAATTTATCACTAATCACATCATTCGAATAGTCATACAGACATCTATATGATCCTAAATAGACGGCCATTTGACACAACTGACATCAAATTTATGCACAATGACCCAGTAATGACATCAAATTTACATAGAAAAGACCTAACATTGACGTCAAACTTTCATAGAACAATTACCTAGTATTAACATCTATAAGAATTAAATCTAACAATACAATTAAAGAAGCAACTTAAAACTTATATTTTTATTTGGGTAACAGTGGGTCATACATGCAGGAAATATTACAATTTATTATAAAATATTTTAGTAACCATGTTTGCAGTAAATATTTGAATTAATACTAAATTGTACATCAGAAATATACACGTTCATAAAGCATAAAATGATAGTAAATTATTTCACACCGTATAATTGCATATACCTACATTAGAAACTATATTACAAACATGTAAAATTGCACAGAATAGTAACCGTTTTAAATAAAATTAAGTAGGTGTTTTCACTATATGCAAATTAGCTTTTTCGGTATAATTAAAATGCAGTACTTAATGTATTAAAGCATTTCCCTGTATTTAAAAAGCAATTCGTCGTCTATTAAATTAATAGGAAATGGATGGCGTTAATCAATAAAGAAATAGTTTTAGGCCCATTATATCTTGGAAAATATGTCTACTATGTAAATAATATTTTAGATACCGATAAAGCATGGCATTCTTTGTACGGGGAAGTTTTTTCATCATTTTTTATTCTAAAATTTTGCAGTTATTCTCAAAAACGTGACCTCATGTTTATACGGTTATTTATCAATGTATTTAAAAATGTTTTGATGAAATAGTTAATTATATAAAATGTAAGCATTTTCAGAAAAAAGAATTGGAATATCACTTTTATCCTAGAACTCTTATTGTGATCTCAGAATTCCTAATTATAATTCGAAATTTTGAGTTATAACTTAGAATCTTGGATTGTGTCAGAATTTCGTCATGAACGTGAGATTCTAACTTATATCCCTTCTATGTTTTCGTACCAATCTTTTTTAAGAAGGTTCTAATATGAATATTAAAAAACTGTTGTGCTACGACGTAAAAACATAGCGAATAGTATTCTACAAAATGTCTAATAATTGTATAAAGTCCCAATAAATTGGCGAAGAGTATAATATTTGCGTTGTTTGCGTAAAAAAAAAAAATTGAAAACGATATGTTACATTTTAAAAGTATATGACGAAAATCACGTGAATTGATTAATGCTTTACAACTGCTATACATTTAACTCATTTTAAATATGATAAATTGCTAGTAATGTCAGGGGATGCACGATTATAAAAAAAATACGGATATACCCAAAGCGACACCACTGTCTCATTCTCGAACAATGACACAAAAACTGTACACTTTTTGGAACAAACCCATATTTGCGATATAATCTAAAATTAACTACTGTTATTGTATATGGGCTTTACGCAATAATGCATTAGAAAGTACTACTGGTTAACAGCGCTTCATTACGTTTAATTAATGATTCTATTTACATTTATGAGGACATACAGTAAGTAAAGAGCACCTTTTATTATTACCAATTCAAATGTTGCGTAAAAATTAATATTGAAAATAGCTATCTCATAACTTGCATGGCTCCAGGATTTCCGTGCTCCCAAATGTGAGTGTTATGCTCTGACGTTTTATTCACCCGGCAGTTGGTGATGAAGTGTCGCTTTGATACTTGAGCTTTGGCTGTCGGTTGACGGTAAGCTCGAGCGCCATTTCCTTTTGTGATGGAACAACCAATTACTCTTAAAGCCGGACTTAAGTAGCTACACTGAAGAAACGGTAATGTCCAGCAGGTCTAGGGGTAGTTAGACTTCACACACACTAAGTAAAAAGCACGAGTTAATCTCAAAAATTGATCCTGAATGTTTGGTGGTATATCTGAGTTACCCCTTATATTTTTCATTGCAATTTTTCGATGTAATTATACACCAAGAAAAAGAACAATTTTTTTATAGGCTTGGTATAAAATGTCAAACAAAATTATTCTCTTTATTCATTAGAGTATTTTCTCTGTTAATTAGTAATATAAGTAATATTTAAAAAATTACGCCACATTATAAATGTGAATTTTTGAAATTTTTCACAACTATTACGTATCTGCTTTTGTTTTTAGTATTTATACGTTTGATACACCTTTATCTAAAATAATGGAAGTGGGAGGAATAATAGAACGTGGAAATTCTCTTTACTTGGGTGCTTTTGGAATTCAGGATGGAGATGCCTATATGAGAAGTGGTTAATTTTTTTAATGCCATTTGAATCCAAATGTCGGAAAATGTTAGTCTTGGTTTATATAACTGCTACTTGTTCGTGCTGTTCTCTGTGATATTTTCATTAATTTCAACACTTAGTAAACTACTTATTTAATGTGTTCAAATTTATTATGAATTTTATCTTTATCCTAAATATTATATATTTTACAATCAATTTAAATTCTTTTGTATAAATAATTAATAAATTAAGGTTTTAAATTAACTTAATTAATTTTTAAACCTCCTCCTTCTCCTTGCTCCAAAATCGAATGCCTACTAGGTTGAATTTTATATTGTCCATTGTCTCACTTAAACTATTGTCCAATTTCCCCATATAGGTTCCTATTTTATCAGTAATGGTACTAAATTCTATTAATGCCATGTTGGTGGTTACAAGTTTTAGTCGCCTGGTATTTATTTTGCTCATAATATTGTCATAGGTTTCCACTCCCTGGGAACCACCCCTAATATGTAGGTGCGGGAAATTATTATATGAGATAACCTCATAACATACTTTTTATTTACTGAACTATTTACAACAGGTTTACTAAACTCACATAACCCTAAACAATGTTTATTATTGGGTACTTCTCACTCTACTGTTCACTTTGGACACTGTGACGTTAAATTCACCTGGTAGGTGATGAAGGGTCACTTTGACACTCGAGCTTTGGCAGCTGGTTGACGGTAAGGACGAAATGCGGTAAGCTCGGGTGCCAGTTCTTTTTGTGGTGAAACGACCAAGTACCTTCAAAGCCAGTTAAGCAAAGCTTGAGTAGCTACAGTGAAGAAACGGTAATGTCCAGCGGGTCTAGGGATAGTTAGACTTCACATATACTACAGTATAAGCACGATTCAGATTATATAATAATACTTATTATCTTAAAATCTGCTATTTAACACATTACCAAAAGCGACAGTCAAGAGTTAAAACTTAAAGCTAGGCTACGGTGAACGAAGTTTAATCCAAGTGAGTAAGTAAGTAAATAAATCGTTTATTTCTACAGAGTAATACAGTACAAGACGTTTGGTCTGAGAAATACGTTAAATTTCTATGGAAAATTAAACAGTGCACAAAATAAAACAAAATATTACACATATTACACAGAAAATATAACATACCAAATTACAGATTAAAATTATCACAATATGTTAGGTATTCAGATTAAAAGAAAAGAATTAATCCAAAGAGTAGGGTCCAATATCACAAAGACATTTACGAGCATGTTCTAAGAGCATTTTGTCACATTGAATATTTTTTTAGAAAGGCGATGACAAGCAGTTAAACGGTTAATGAAACGATGAGGGTGAACGAGTGGGGCTGGTGCGGAAGGCCAAAGCTACAACAAGAGGTGGTAATGCAGTCAGTGGAGCACGGATACCAAGAGCAAACAATTACCAAAAACTTATGCAATACCACTGTACGGGAAATTATAAGCACAACTTAGTTAATGTGCAGTGTCCTAAAGTTCAAAGCACAAATATAAATACACATTAAAAATAAACAGTTACAGTCCCAGCTTTCGGCCTAATTTATTATCACTGGTATATTTTAGGCGCCTAAGAGCCTATGTGACAACACTAGCAGAGGAACTACACCAGTGCTAAATCACGAGACATGCTATCGGCCCAAGGTATCTCCGTAATAGATACAAATACACATGAAATTAAAAAAATGCCCTTACGGTCCCAGCTTTCGGCCCAATTTACCACTGGTGATAAATTAAGCATCCAGGAGCTTACATAAAGCTTATCCTAACTAACAGGTATTCCAGGCAATATTCTAGGCATCCTAGGGTGCAATGTGATTGTACTAGCAAAAAACTACAACAGCGCTAAATCATGGTGCCCACTTTCAGTTCAGAGCATTCCTGCAATACCTCGAGCTTCCCAGGGCTTGGCAAAAACACAGCTGAAAAGTAAGGTATGATTAGTAACTACGGTACCTAACACTAGCCAAGTCGTTGCTTCCTCACTATTGGCTATCCTTCTCTTCTGGGGCATAGTGTTGTTGCTGGTAGCTGGGCTGCTCACGGTGGATTGTCGGTGTAGACTGAATCTCTCGCTTGTAGCAACTGTAATAGACACACAGCATTGCTAGAGTGGGGAATGGCATAATCGGAATGTGCACCGGTTTCAGACTTATGGGAAAATATAATCGGTTTTACCCACATGGTTACTTACACTTACTTACACTGGAACTGGTTTACACTGGGACACTTCTGCTTCCTCGGACGGTGGAATGCCAATTGAAATTAAAGGGTTGCTGGTCTGCCGAGGAAACTTATTGAGTTATACACAGATGCCCATTTGATCGGTGGTGGGGAACAGAACATGTTATACTACAACCTGCATGCCTTTACTTTACATATTTTCATTGGAACCTAGCTGATATAATTTGATACAATATAATAGAAATATTTAACATACTTAATTAAAATAAAATGATTATTTATACTCGCCACTTTAAATATATAGTACAATAGAAATATAAAACATCCTTAATACTAAAACAAAATGATAATTCAGGGTGCAATTTCCAAAATATGCATATGAATTTCTTCAATCAAACACTATAAATGGAGTTATCTGAAAGATTCAAAAGAACCGATTTATTTATAGCCACAATGTACTTTCTAGAGACCCTTCAATCCAGGACCTTTCGTGACAGTGGCACAACATTGCATTTACACAAGGCAATAAAAATGATGGTGAGAATTTTTAATTTATTTTTAATTTAACGCTTGTAAGGTGTTTCTAGTTTTTTATAATATGCATCAGTTTCAAAAATGCTAGGAATAGAGTAGAATATTTCATGAAACCAAAAGTGCCTATCAATAATTTTGAACAGTTGAGGTTGGCATCCTCTCTATGTCATTAGCAGTTTCTAATAGAATATATCTTGTATATGTTTAGACATTTGGGAATTTCTGTTTCCATCAGGGATGCAGTGAAAGGACTGTCATTATATACAGTAAGCATCAGTGCCAGATTTCCCAATAGGCAATCTAGACAACTGCCTATAGAGGGGCAAATTCTTTGGGGTGGCATGCTGCCAAAAGATTTTATGACTTTTAAAGAATAATAAAATAATAATTCTTATCCATTTTATGATTTTTAAAGAAAAGTTGGAATTATTATTCACTCCAAATTATATTAGTATATAGTATACTTTTTTACCCTTGAAAGGGCTCGTGTGAAATAAGTACGTCTGTTCCCTTTTTGACGTGAAAGAGGGCGTCAGATTCAAATCTGCCTACGGGCAGAAAATTAAAAAATCCGGCCCTGGTCAGCATGCATATAAAGGCCAGGTAGAGAATATTTATAATTATTGGGTATGTATGCCCGAAATTGGGTAGATATTTTAAGTATGTGCTGTATTGCCTATATCGTCAGTGGCTGGTAGGTATATTTTGACTTTTATAAACAATCTATATAAGTTGTTAATGTGTCCACCTTTCGACCACGTGTATATGGTTGAAAGATGTCATGATTTTAATGTATTATGTGTAAGTTCATTTATTCTAGTTGAATATATTTGGAATTTAATTTTTGTGATTTTTTGGGTGCCATCTATTGATGAGTGTGAATTTTAAATATTTAATAAAAATCACAATAATTATAACTAACGCATATTCAAGTTGTGATGGTTGGCGATATGGTTAATAAACCGAAACCTAAAGAAATTACAAGGCGCCAACTGAAAGATACCAAGTAGGGAAAGGAATTCTTTATTTAATAAAAATTGAACAATTAATTTTAAAATTGAAGCTTTGTTCAATAATCATCCATAGGTTTGTTCCAACAGACAGAAAAACCAGTTCCGGAACTGTCGGGAGTATGCGCAATAAGAAATTAACGTTCCAACATTCTTATTGCGCATACTCCCGACAGTTCCGGAACTGGTTTTTCTGTCTGTTGGAACAAACCTCATAGTTATAGTTTCGCTGTTGAAAAAATATCTAGAACCGGCCCTGAGGAAATGTGAGAATTTTACCAAAAAATTCCAGGTTAGTACATCAAGCTATCAACTAATTTGGTCTGTTTTATGTGTATGTGTGGACTGAGTTAAGTGACGACCGATAACGTAATTTCTAACAGCTTGAATAATTATTATTGTGATTTCTTAGAATTACGTGAATGACATGATCACGATTTTCATGCATTACGAAATCAATTAAAATTAATAGTTATTTATTTACGCATAAATATGTATTTATATTTGAGGTATTTAATTGCTAACTGTACATTTTAATAAATATGGTCCAAAACAAAAGTGGAACCAAAGGGTCTTAAGCCGCGTTAATATGATGTGCAATGCCAGAAAGTCGTGAATACGGTGTTGTAACAACTTTAGTAATAGTCGTTACTTGTGATTTCTTAATATCAGTGATTAAATCACTGTTCCTCATTCATCCATCACTACAAACAACTGCTATATCTTTTAAAAAGTAGTTCTAATGAATCGCCGGCCAAAGTTATCATAAAAGTCAAAACTGACAAGTGACATTTATAAAATTTGATATTTATTTATGTTTTGCACTTTGCATGTTTGTGTCCAATTTGTCTTTCAGTTTATACGTGGATTTAATATTAAAAACATGAATAATGGCCTTATTTTTATTAAGTCAATAGCTTTTTCGCGGCACAAACTCAGGGATTTGTGATTAATTCAGAAATCTTCAAAAATTTAAGTTTTTCAAGCTCCATATGAGTTGTAAATACTTATCTGCGGCAAGAAACGGATGTTATATACAACTGACCTTATTAGAACCACATGCATGCGCTCCATTAATAGTATTGATAATTTATTTCCCGTTTTATTTCATGCACTAGTTTTATGACGATAAGGATGAGATAAGGAGTTGATAACATGGGAAGTGAGTACATGTACTAGTAGGTACTTAATGAATTAAAGAACTATTTATTTACAATTTTAGATTGGTAAAGTTCACACAATTAAATAGCTAACATTTCAAAGAAAGAAGCAATGATGCCGAGTATTTTCAATGAATGTCATCCCATTTCAAATTTAGATGATCTGGATGGTGTCGTACAGTATCCTCCAAGCTGGGTTGAAAGAGTTGAACCGCTAAAACCAAGAGCAGCAACAGTGGTGCAAAATATTTTGTCGGACTGTCATAGCGAAACCGATCATTTTTTAGCGAGAAACAGATTGGATGCTAGAATTGTTCCGAAAACATTAGTTTGCCATGATTATAAAGGAGGATACCTGGCTGATAAGTAAATATCTTTGTAAATAGGTATTAATTGACGAATTCGTAAAGCAATTTATCCAGAAAATGTTACAAAGTATATATAAGTAAAATATGTTAATTTCTAAAGGGTTAAAGTGATTTATCTTGTTCTGAAATGAGTATATTTTTAGGTATTTACATTATTCTAATGAGGATATATTGGGAAATGGCTACCCTTTTTATAATTGGGCGCAGATAGATATATTTGTGTATTTTAGCCATCACCTTATTACTATTCCTCCTCTGTGTTGGATAAATGCTGGGCATAATAATGGTGTAAAAGTCCTAGGTAACTGAATTGTTCTTATTTATTTTTTAAATTTATAGGTGTTTTTCTAAAAAACTTGCTGCCGTTTCCATCTTCAAATATTATGACCCGTGAAATAAAAATGTAATCAATTTATTAATTTATTTATATTTTAAAATGTATATAAATGATAATTGATATATTTTACTTAAATTTGTGCAAAAATACAGCGAGGATTGTAAATATTCTGACCATTGATGTGCATATAGTGTGTTAAAAAATATTTTTTAATTGTTAATTTTTTTAGGAACATTAATTACAGAATTTGGTCCAGGAGCTGACCTTTGCGATAACAAAGTATTCAGAAGTTCAGAGAGTATGCGAAAATTTGCAAAATCAGTAGCAGAACTTACAAAAATTTTTGGATTTGACGGTTGGTTGCTAAATATAGAAAATAAAGTTGGAAACGTTGAACTTCTAAAGGAATTTGTTGTATATTTCACAAACTTAATACATACTGATAATTCTGAAAGTTTGGTTATTTGGTATGACAGTGTTACTGAAAATGGAGAGCTTAATTGGCAAAATGAATTAAACGAGAAAAACAGGTTAGTTTTTATAATTAGAAAATTTGCAAGTGTATTTTCAATTCATGATAGTAGCATTATACTCTGTTTGGAAAGACAACAAATAAATGACTCGCAGTAGTACTGGGAAATTTTTAATGTTTCTTATTTTAGTTACTACTTAGAGTGCTATGTAGGGCGACGGTAAAATACTGTGCATGTCTATATTCTAAAGTCTATTATGATATGTGCACTTGTGACATCAATTGAATGCCTCCAAAATATGATCTTATGTACAGAATAATTCACTATAAATGTCCCCTCCTCTGAGTTGGTTATTGCGAGACCGATTTGACAATTTGAAAAACAATTTGAAGTCATTTTCTTGCAGTAGTACGGCATCCGGTTTCCAAAAACCCATATCAAAACAGCAGGCTTGATCACAGGGAAACTCTATAGATTATAAAATTCTAAGACACTTTTTCATACGATAAAAGTGCAAAAAATGATACGGGCGGCTGGCAAACGACTTTCTGTCTGTCGAGAAGAAAGTCGTAATTTTTATACGGTGGCGAGGCAGTTCCCGATTAATTCTCATTAAAAATGATGAACAAGGCACGAATTAATCGAGAACTGCCATTTTTTATTGGCTTAAGTTCCAATCATTTCAATCAATGTTGTATCAAATTGAAGGCTAAAATTGTCAAAGCAGCGAGGCTAAAACTTTTTCCTATTTATAGAGTGGGGTGTATAAAGAGACAAAAAAATTCGAACTGCCAAAATCGAATGGAGTCACATATAAGTTCGGCATGCTAGCACGAAGAAAGTCAGTCTGTGAAAAAATCTGAAAAAATTCAGGGGCAAGAGAAATCAAATGGCACAAACCTCACCTTTCTATCGCTGCTCCATTTTCGAAATAGGGCCTTCGGAAGTACGAAAAAAATCACATTTCTATTTTCTGTCATCTTTGAGACATCATATCTCGAAAACACTACTCCAGTAGCTAGCGGTTAGTGCCATTCGATTTCGATTCGTTCAATTATCTATAATAAGAGGTTTCCCAGCCTTTGCGGTACTCGGTTTGAGAGGTGTGCCTCTCAAGGGTTCACTTTGTGAACTGGGAAAACGTTCAGTTCATATTTTTTTCGTCTTCTTAATGATATTTGGAAGAGCATGAAGTGGAGAGCTGCCTCGCCCCGATGACTCCATCAGCCCTCAAAATTAAGCAACATGCGAATGTAATCACCCATAACTGAGTTCAGTTAAAAGCAAAAGGTTCCGTTCGAACTTTCTTGTGGTCAAGAGACATCAAAACTACTCTATAATGAACAGAACTGCCTTGCCGCGGTGACCAAAATTTTAACCGGTAGTTGTTTGTTATTATTTCGGGGTCAGTAAGCATTGAATAGTGAAATGGTGCACAAAAGATAACATTATTTTGAAGAGAACACGAGATTTATTGAAAGTAATTATAAATTCCAATAATAGTTATACGCGAGAACCACAATTGTTTACATAGAAGTTCATTATTTTAAAAAGTTTCTGGATACACGTTTTCAAAAGTAGTGCCCGCATATTGATGTAATCGGTTACTCCAATGATATTTTCCCCCAATTCATCGATATTGTCAGATCTTTTTTGTAAACTTCATTAATCATATAACCCCCAGAGAAAAAAAAAACAAGTAGTGTGAACTGTGGACTTCTAGGGAGCCATCTTATGTGCCCATATCTACCCATAACAAACAACCATGACAGTTGGTTTCATGCTGTGAGTCCATGTTATTCAATAAAGAAAAGCGAGTTAGAATAATTTATGTCACAAAACGTGTGCCAAGAGAAGAACAGATTAGACTAGGCATATGTTATTTTGGAAATTTAAAAATATAGTATTGAATTTCAAATAATATCTTTGTTATACAACTCATATGCAAATAGATCAGAATTGTGCTTTTTAGATTCTTCTTTATGTCTTGTGATGGTATTTTTTTAAACTACACCTGGTCTGAGAAACATTTGATAAACACAGTGGAAGCTTCAAAGCACAGAAATTTAGATGTCTTTGTCGGTATTGATGTGTTTGGAAGAAATATGTTTGGTGGTGGAAAATTTCATACATTTAAGGTAAGAAAATCTATTATTTAAGGTGGCTATTTCCAAGAAAGAGATTAGATTAGATTTAAATTTAAAAATAATGCTAATCTTCCTATTTCGTAATTTCAAATCTAACTCTTTTGGAAACGACTGGAATTATTGAGTGAAAATTCATAGTAATAGTCTTGTTATGGTTCTACGTAGGTAGTTTTACAGTTTTTGTAAATATACGTACTAAGAAAAAAGTTAAAGCCAAAATAATAAATATTTCCCTATCAGATACCTCTCTCCTGGAAATGGCCAACTTAAACGTTATTGAATTCTAAGTGTTAACTCTAACATAACTAGGTACTTGCTTAATGAATCTATAGAAAAATTTAAAAAATGGTATTTATTTTAAAATGTTGTCCATTAATACAACTGAAAAATTATGAAAATAGTCTTATAAAGTGTTTTTTTTTTAATTTCTATCTGTGTGTGTCTCGCCTCTCACCTACACACACTGGTATCTTTACCAGTTTTTTCAAATCAACTTCAATTTTTTTTCAATCGTGCAATCAACAAAATTGATTATTTTATTGCCTACAAAAATATATTGGCTTGTCGATCATGGCATATTGAGAATGGTTAAAAAATATGAAAATTTAAAAAACAAATTTCAAAATTAGAATTTTGTTTCAAAACTCGGTATCCAAGATTATAATATGATTCTGAACAACTTTTCCTAGTAACTTTTTTTGATATCCACAATGCGATGCAAAATATTGAAAATCTGTCCTATTCACGAGATCGCAGTAGACTGGGTTTACACCTGACATTTGAGTTATGTTCTTTAGGAAATGCAGCTCCTGAAGTTCTACCTGTGCACCAATTGAAAACTACTTCTAAGAATAAATTGTGTCACATTGTATGTAAAATTATGGCCACCATATTTATAGCTGAAAATTTAATCTTCAGAATTATATGATCTATGTAAGGCGTAGAAGGGACACGTATATAAATTTTATGTTTTCATAACAAAAATTATTAATTCCATGATACGTAACATGGAATTAAGTATGAAATAATTATTTCTTCATTACGTAACACAGAATTAATTGCGAAATAATTATTTCTTCGTGACGTAACACGGAATTAATTATGAAATAATTATGTCTTCGTTACACATCACGGAATTGCGGCTGAACAAAACTGAACAAGGTCGTGTTTGCTGTTTACTTCAGTCGAAAGATATAAATAGTTCTGTGTTACATAATGAAGAAATAATTATTTCATAATTCAATAAAAAAATTGTAAAGAATACTAAAAAAAAAATTAATTCCGTGTTACGTATCACAAAATTAATTTTTGTTATGAAAACATTAAAATTTATATACTTGTCCCTTCTATGCCTTACATAGATCACATAATTCTGAAGATTATTTTCAGCTATAAATATGGTGGCCATAATTTTATAGAAAAAAAATTACAAAAATATTACTTCCATGTACAATGTGACACATTTAATTTATTATTAGAAGTAGTTTTCAATTGGTACACAGGCAGAACTTCAGGAGCTGCATTTCCTAGAGAACATAACTCATATATACATGTCCCTTCTACGCTTTCGTATCTATCTATGCATCTTCAAATCTAAGTTGATTTTCTTATTCTATATACAACACAATATTAATTTATACAATGATGACAACTGATTTCAAATTATTTTTTCTCAGCACAACACGTCCTTATTACAGAAATAATTGTCTCCGTGCAGATAGTTTATACTAGTTGGAAATAAGGAATAATTATTATCACATTATAAAAGACATTAAATTATGAATATTTTTGTTCTTAACATTTTTCCAAGGCACAAGTTGTAGCATAATTTTAACTTGAGTCAATTTTATTATACTACATCTTAAATTGATTCTAGGCAGCAGAAATGGTGACACGATACAACCTTTCGATGGCTATCTTTGCTCCAGGTTGGACGCATGAAACACTGGAACGCACTGACAAATTTTTTGAGGAGTTTTTAAACAGGGACTCAGCTTTTTGGAGTAGCCTCTGGCCATATTTGTATACTCATCCCATATGCAATTATTTTAGTACAAATTTTTATATAGGATTGGATAAGGTGGGTTGATTTTTTAAATATATTTTATTTCATCCTATTCTGTTTGTATAGTACCTGACAACCTCAAAGCTCTGATAATGATGGAAAGGAGTGAAGAGTGGTATACCATTTCAATTAGAATGATATCTACTTTCCAATGGTGTAATATAAAATGTATTCTGAAAAATAATAAGAAAGTTTATGCTAATACCACACTAAACATATTCGGTCTGCTCATGGCTCATGTTTGATGCCAATATTACCCTTGTACTAAATAAGACAAGATGGGATACCTGAGATCTAGTTTTACTACGTTTGAAACTAAATCTCAAATACCTATGTATGTTTCTATGTAAAAGTTGCCTTGACACAATCCTTGTGGTATACATTTTATATTTCTGAAGGAGTTTTTGAAAATCTTTCGTATTTAATGAAATATATTTTTTCAATTAATTTGCTCAGGAGAACCCAGTGGACCATACACTCACATTTTTGTACTAACGTTCATTTAATGAAATAAGGGTAACTAGTAAGGGGCCATCCATTAATTACGTCACGCAAATTTTACGGTTTTTCTACCCCAATGTCGCAGGTTGTCACATTCGAGTCAACCTCCCCCCCCCCCCCCCCTGTTGCGACGTCACGTCACGTATTATAAGAAAACATTACATGCAAGAAAACTTACTTTAAAGTTGAGACTGACTTTTTAAATTCATCTAAAATTATCTCTTACAACGTTGCTGCAACTGCTATAGTTGAAAGTGTAATAACTAGATAGTGCTGAAATTCAGTAGAATCTATCTAATTGTGAGGTCCTATCACTTTGGTGCTATCTGGAAACCCGATCTAGTCAGTCGGTGACATTTGTGTACCACATCCCATTTATCAGTTATGGAAGCCCTGTAATTATTATTAATCCCATATTATTTGTAAGTCTCAATTATTTTGCTTATTTTAGAAATGTTACAACATTTTCAATCAGCAACCACAACTATCTAAGTTTTTACATCCCAGAGAGATAACGATTGTGCCAGACCACGAAACTATACATACATTGAACAACAAATGCAGCTGCATACAAGCGGTGACGTTGGGTTCGAGGAATTCATGCTTGATAACGAAGAAAAACTTAAGATCCAGCTTGGAATACATCCATCACTTTTTTGTTTGCGATCTAGAAATTGTCGAAAACACCGTGGTTTATTTTTTAACCAAAAATGTGGATCACAACCCTGCTGTACTCACTATAACTATGTTGACTTGTGGCCTCAATAATGGCTTTAGAAAGATTAAATTGTTAGGGCACAAGACAGATAGTCCTTTGAATAACATGTCGATTTTGGAGGTGAACGAGTCGGAAGAAACAGATGTGTATGAAAGTATCAAAAATAGATATCGTAAAATGATTGAAGACGAACAGTGGGTGCTTAGGTAAGTAAACAGTGAACAAAAGTAATTATTTTAGAAAACATATAGCCTGATCGTTCTGACCTAAAAATTGGTATGTTTTTTGTCTTATAATCGATAACTCCTACTTTATGTATCAATCTTGGAGAGAGTTCCTTAAAAAATATACTGCACTGTGTGTGGTGGATAAAAATGAACCGGAGTTTTATTCATATAAAGAAATAAAATGGTAATGATTTAGAAGAGTAACAGTGTATAAATGTATGAGTCTGCGTTATGGTTGGAAATATTACATCTATCGATGATACACACTAAAAATTTTTGCAAACCATCAGCTATTGTAGGTATCTTATCAGAAAACCGTTTTCCTGAAAGAATATTTTTTTTATAAAAAAGCTTCACTTGAAATGAGGGATCTAGACCGAAATTAAATAGCGGTTCTGGCACGGTTTCGGTTCTAAGAAAAACTGAAGAAACAATCAGGTTCGGTTCTAGTTTTAAGTAAAATGAGTCCAGTTTGGTACCGGTGCTTACAAGTTTGTCAGATTTTATTTGAAGACAAGAAGTTGTTACGAAGAAACCGGTTTTTTAAGAATTCTCTTGGCCAGTGGCGGACTGACACTTGTTGGTGGTTGTGGCGCAGTGTTGCCAATAATATTAAGCGTAATTATCCTCCGGCTGACATGAAAATGTCCCAGATTTCGGTACATATTAAGGCAAGTAGATTTCGTTGAAGGTGTTCTCTTACAAGTTTTGAAGAGCGGGAGGAGATATTTCTCTAAACGGTTTTTCGTTCCCCACACTCGAGGTTTTGAAAAGGGGGAGGGGTTCTCTACACCAATTTTTCCCTCCGTCAAAATTTTGAAGAGCAGAGGGCGATGATGGTCCAAATTCATTTGAAAGGCCGAAAAATATGCTCCAATAGGCAGCATTGTTGCGGCGGCAATATGTACCTAGGGGCGGCAATGTGTACCTAGGGGCGGCAAGAGCACATGTCCATAAAGGTTCTCAATATATAATGGGGGCTTTGTGGCGATCGCCACCACGTCACTATTGTTAATCCGCCACTGCGCTTGGCTGTGGAAAAAGAAGGGGAGAAGGTTTTTATTTGCCGTACATGTTTAGTATCATAAAATTCAGCATTTAAAAAAACAGCAACCTTCTAAGTACCTCAGTTTGACGCATTTTGGGCTTTTCTCGTCTCTAGTGTGCTTGATCGAATCTAAACATGTATGATTTTGTACTACCCTTTACTTTTTAATATAAGTAAGAAGTTTACTTTTAAACTCGGGAACTGATTTAGCGTTCTTAATAACATCTGGCAAGTCGTTAAGGCCTTTATAGAATAAAGATTTCATACATCTACTTAAGTGGTACTTTGGCAAATAATAATTAGAATTTGTTCTAGTTGGATAACTATGTATGTTTTATTGACGTATTTTATGACATGTATGTTTTTTTATTGAATAAAGCTTATTATTGTTATTATTATTATTTGAGATTGTAAATGAGAAACTCTGCAGAATAGAAGGGTAACAAATTATTTAATATTTTAAATATAAATATCATGGCGTTTAAATATAATCTTTCATATATTGAAATCCACTGTAATGTATTAAGCATCAATGTTATACTTGTATATTTACTACATTTAAGTATTATGCGCATACCACGATTTTGTAATTTTTGTAATGCTGATAATTTATTTAAATCGAGGGAATAAAGTAGGCTGACACAATAATCAAAATGCGGTTGTATTATAACGTTGTACACTGTAATTTTTTAGAAAGTTGATAGACATGACGCTATCCTGCTGAAGAAAAACAATTTTTTACAAATTTTTTTATAGATGTATGAAAAGTGTGAATTAAATGATAGGTAATTATCTAGCATAAAGCCTAGATACTTATATTCTGTAACAAATTCAATGACATTGTTATCGATGCTTAACTTGCATTGCTCTATTTCGATGTTTCTATATCTATATGGTGTAGTTAATATCATTGCTTTCGTTTTACCAATATTTAATTTTAGTTTATTTTTACTGAAATAGGTGTTGATCATTCTTAGGGAACTATTCATTTTTGATAGGGCCAAATCAAGATTACTATTTGAGACTGAAAGGAGTGTGTCATCTGCAAATAAATTAATAAAATCACAATTATGGAAAAAATTTATATCATTAATATAATATTAAAAAGAGGAGCGGCCCTAATACACTTTAGACGTTAACTGTGGCACTTTCTCGATTAAAAAAAATGCATTTATGACGGTGAATAATAAAATTTACAACATATTTCCCAAAAAAATGCATCCTTTCAAAATATTTTTCACGCTTGCCTTAAGGGTAATGTTTAATTGCTTTTAGTCGAATTTGCTTTTTCATAATCGGGTATTTTTATTTTTAAAATTATATTTTGTATATAATGTGTTTGCATATCATTTGTTTTTTTTTAGTATTTATGTATTTAATACCCCTTTGTGCAAGATATTGGAAGTGGGAGGAACAATAGAAGGTGAAAATTCTATTTACTTGGGCGCCTTTGGAATTCAAAATGCAGATGGTGACTTTTTAAAAAACGTTTAATTTTCTTAATTATCATTTAATTCGAACATCTGACAAAGTCTATAATAGGGCATTATTTGTGTGTACTCTTCCTCTTTGTATCAGTCTGATCTGACTTTTTATGATTTTCAATGTAAGAGTGAGCAAGGTGATAAAATGAATCCTAATTTCTGCGCTAGATGGCGCTAGCAACTACTGTGGTTATCTGTCTAGTTCGTACTTTCTTTGCACTGCGGTGCACGTCTAAAATTCACTAAACATAAAAAAATACCCATTTTCTTTCATTTGTGTGGGCTCGAAATTAACATTTCACGGGTGAAATTTACGATGTAACGAAAACGCCAATTTCAATCTTTCGATAGTGATATAATGGGTCGCATATTCAGAAAGATCCGGTCGATTAAAAAATTTGTGTTTTCAGCTCTTCGTTGCTAAAAGACAAACTACTTATAGAGTTTGAACCAAAGTTTAGACAAGCTCTCGGGTGGTCTAGCGACGAGAGAAAAACTTCACACACGTAAGGTCTGGAGATCGAATCCTACCAGGAAAAAATTTTTAACTTTTTTTTAAAAATATATCACATGTATAGCAAATCTTTCCTCTATCATAACTACTTCTTGCACTACCCTTTGTTTCTGAAATATTTCCATATTTAAACTCTTTCCTGTCCCTTTCTTCGAATCTGTTTGTTTGATTATGGCTTTTACTGTGTTTGTTGCTGTTTTCTAAATTTTTCTCAATCACTATTACTTACTGTTATTAACTATTATTATCACTATTATTGAAACTAAAACTTTTTTTGGATCATACAATTAAAAAACAATTGTTTTGACATCTGGAACGGGCCTCATCTTAAATTTTAAATTGTATAGTGTTGATTCCAAAATAGGGGTAAGTTGTACATAAATATATACTACAGGATATTTGAAGAATATGCTAAAAATGACTTAATAGGGAGATATTTCTTCACTTGGTGCGTTACCCCTTGTCCCCCTGATCTTGCCGCCTTGCTCACTCTTAACGATCTAGTGAACTATTTATTTATTACCAAATGTCATATATTGTATATTTTAATTTGTTGCTAAGTATTATATTTGAAAATTTTTGTATAAATTACTTAATAAATTAAGGTTTTAATATAATACATTAATTAATTTGATGGAAATCTGAAACCTCTCCCTCCTCTTGGTTCCTCATCCAAATGCCTAGATCGTCCCAAGGATCTTCCTTCAAATTGTCTATAAGGGTGTCTACCTTGCCTAAACTGAGGCCCAGTTTGTACATATGGGTCTCTACTTTGTTGATAATGATACTTGTTTCGATTGACATGTTCGTGTATCTTTTGGTTATGATAGTTTTTGGTGGCCTGGTAGTTGTTTTGCTCATAACGTCTATTGTAGAAGGCTCCTATAATAAACAAGAACTCATTTCCTAGAATTCGATACGATTAGTAATATTCAAAGCATCATTCTGTTAAGGTGGGCTCCCACGATTGGTGTACTTGACAAATATTTGTCACTTGTTTTTTCCTGCTGGTTGTCAGAAGACATGACAAGTTAATGTCTGTGACACCTGACAAGTTACAACTTGTACAATCATTTTCAAGTATATGAGTTGTTGTACATCAATGATAAGACAAATATAAGATGTTTCAAAAGAAAGTGCTTAAATTTTAAATTCACCATCAGTTGTTGCCTCAAAATGGATACCTGGCAATCATTTTTCCTCACCATTTAAATGGCTTTAATGAAGTATTCTTTCTTTATTTTGTGGGGTAGACACGCATTAGAGCAAACCTATAGTGATATACAAAGTGTGTCCTATACTTAGTAAAAGATAAATTTCGATGAATTATGGGATAGCATATTTGTTTGTCAGTTGTCGTTATTTGTATAATGAACCTTTTTCAAGGAATGTAAAAAAAAAATAAATAAAAATTTTATTGAAATACTAAATGAAAGTTTATTTCAAGAAAAAAAATTTAATTCCTATATTTTCATGATAAAGATCAATATTTATTTTTATTCTTTAACACTTTGACTGCTGATAACGTCTGGAGGCGTCATCTCCCTACTGCCTTTCAATGCACCGTCAGGTGTCATGTTGTTCTTGGGCGTTAAGCAAAAAAGTGCTTTGGACGTCATGTTTTTTTTTGTTAATTTTTGCTTCCATTTTTTTAAGATTATATTTTTGGCAATATCTTGCCAAAACCAGTACACGTGCAACAGAAAAACAAGTTTGATTATGTTAGCTACCAGGTCATATAGGCCATATTACGTCAGCAGTCAAAGTGTTAAATTTAATATTAGAATACAATGTTCTGTTATTTTCAGTATTAATTCTATTTGAAATTGTATTTCTTTTGTTATTCTAGTGAATGTATCCATTTCTTAATGTAAACCATTATTTTCTATTATATTTTTTACCGTGTACCCAAGTATTTTTTGCTACATTAATGTTAGTTTCTTACTAAAAAAATTTAGATTTCGTGGAATATTTTTTAAATGTTTCTTCTAATCTTGTTAAAATATTTGCATAACTGGAACTCGTGAATAATATATTTGATTATGGATGATAGTACAACTCATATAGTGATCTGGATGAGTGGCCTGCAATGGAACTAAATTGGACTGAAGGATTTTTACTATATGTGACTTTTTATTGAATTTTTTAACATTTCTCTTATCTTAAAAAATGTTTTTGTTGTTATGACAATATCACCTAGGAAACATGGCATAACTCTTAATCTACAAACTATTCTAAACTTGTTGAAAATTTGGTAAGTGGTAAGTTCAATCCCAGATAACCAAATATTCACATAAATAGTTGAATCACTTTATAATTATGTCTTTTTTTTTACTTAAATTATACCTCCACTATGCTTCCTTGCTGAATATGTGATGATTCCATTATATGCTTAATATCTATTCCATATTATTCTTCACATGCTCACATGCTTTTTGAGATGCGTCTTACTATTATAGATCTCCATTAACAAATAATCCATTAAATTGAGTTTTATTTTGTGGTAGACCCTGTATGTTTAGGTACAATATAATTTATTTGTTCTCATATTTTCTATCGAAAGCTGTGTGATAATAGTCAATATCTTATATTTTTAGTGTGCTGAAACATATTGCACTTTCTTTTGAAACACTCTGGATTTGGCAAGTAGAGAAAAATAGCACTAGTACACCATGCATGGGAAGCCAGCTATTGAGTGATAAAATTAGTCAGAAAATTAGTAATATGAGGTGCAAAAGAAAATTTGAGTTTCCACAAATATTAATTGAGTGTTTAATTTTAATACTGTATGTCAAATACAACACAGAAAATAAATAAAAATGAAATAACTTAGTTTCGAACGGTTCATCTACATAAATGATCCATCAATTTCTGAATATTCGAAGAATTTTTGCTGCCTATAATACATCATATACTCATGACAAACGTGTCTCCATTTGTTTAAAGCACATAAAAAATGCAGTAAAAACCAGCCATCCGAATATCAAAGACAGCGCTATTACCTGCCGATAAGGTACTACAGAGCCGCATTTGAAATGTTTGCGAATTGGAATGAACAGAATAACACTATCGAGATTTTTTGATGTATTTATTAGTCATTTGTGTAAACTGTTTCAAAAAAAATAAATTAGAAATAATTTTAATTTTAATGCCTCAGAAGGATTTTTTTCATCAAGACCTCATTTTTTAGAAATTAACTAAACTTTGGATTCGGTGTTCTTGAATTTAGTATCGTAGATGGCATTGCATTTAAAGATGGAAAGTGATGACCTCTTTATTTTAAGATCAGTTTGATTCAAATCGGACAAAAAACAAAACAATTATTATGCTGTTACACTCTTAAGTGAGACACACTGTATATATGACTTTTCTTTCTTATATTAACCCATACTCTACGATAGAAGTGTATTGGAATCGAAAATTGCATTATTTATGATTTGTTTATAAAATTCTTATTAAGAAAATGGGTTCCCAAGGGACGATTCCACTAATAATTTAAATTTAAACCAGGTTTTAGAAACTGGTATAAAAATTAGTGAAACATTGTAAGCAAACCGTTTGCCTAGAAAAGAAACCCTAAACCGATTAGACCTTAAAGTATACTATATGACCATAGACGTGCCACGCAAAAGTAATGTATAATTATAATTAATAGCCTACAATTCTACTAGTCTTGAACTTGCTGTCCCCCGGGCATCTGGTGTTTAAGTCGCTTGTCTGCGGTTTGCAAGTATTGAACTTGCTTTCCCCGGGCATCGGGTATTTAACTTTAACTCGCCTGTCTGCGGTTTTACGAGAGGTCCCACAAAGTCTTAATCTTCCCCTGCCTAATTGTATTGAAAACCTTTGACTTGATTGGCGTAATCGTCATATTTATAATTTTTTCGGAAGAATTTCTGAATTCGCCAGATTAATACTATTTCAAAATATTGGAGGGCAGTTGCCTAACCTTGCCAACCCCCCCCTCCTAATTACGCCTATGATTTTATTTTTACTGCACATAAAAAATTCAAAGCTGCCGACCGAGCTAATAGGGAGACCGGACATGCTGAACTTTTGTACACTTGATGAAATAATAAATATAATGTATTACTTAATAGACTCTCATGTAAAATATGTTCTGGCATGATTGAGATAAGAAATAAACGAAAACACACTTCTCTTAATTAAGATTTCTAAACTCTTGTGATACTCTAGTGAGTTACACGAATCACCCCTAACTAAAATGTCATACCTAAGGAACAGATAATGTCGTGAAGGACAGGCAATGTGTCCACCAATGCATCAGATATTCCTATCTTGATGCAAAATAGAGTAAGATTCTTTAATTTGCCAGAAACTTCATTAAATTTCTACCGAACACAACAATTTTTAAAGCTCTACAGTGTTATTCTATTCATTTTAATACGCAAAAATTTGAAATACAGCTTGATATTTAGATGGCTGGTTTTTGTTGTATTTTTTATGTGCCTTAAACAAATGGAGACAACTATACACGTTTGTCATGCGTATATGATGTATTATAGGGAGCAAAATTTCTTCGAATATTCCGAAATTTACTTATCATTTATGTAGATGAACCATTATGATTTGGGAACCAAATTGTTCTGCTTCCTGACTCTTCAAAATATAATGCTGCATGGTGAGTTTTCATCGTTATCGTACCGAAACTTCTTTTGCTTTCTGGACACCTGTGACTCTGTAAAACCCATCATTCCTCTCGACCCTTCCCCCACCCCATGTTACTTTTTCACACTTATGGAGTTACCCCCCCTTCTCCTAAAAGCGAACGTATTTGTTGAATGGCTCCTAATCAAAAAGGAGAGTTTTAGATAATATAATTCTGTCTGAAACTATAAGGAGGGATGAAGTAGACGACGTCGTCAGAAAATGTTCTTCTATTGGTAGGACATGCATATTATCAGCTTTTGTCTCTATAATGAAAATAATATAAAACTAGCATTTTGTGTACTCATTTGAGAAGTATAATCAGGCCAGGAGTAGCCTCATTGCATAATTACAATTTTTATGAAACACCCTGCAGTTTATTTCGCCTCTGATTTCAAATTTTATTAAAAAGTTTTAAAATTTTGGAACTTTTTTTTAAACTGGCTCAGTTTACATTCCCATATCTTTTAGACATGGAAAGTAGCAGATCAAAAAGCACTCAATATATTTGTAGTAGTAGTATAAAACAATTAGGAATAGAGCCCCAAGTTTCAAATAGGTAGGTACCTTAAGTAAAGAACAGATCGCAACCAGAACTGTGAATGGCATCTGAGTGCCTAGATAGACTGAAGGAGAGCCCTTTAATATTGTGCACACGCTAAAAAATTAATGTTTATTTCAAGTGGTTGCCTGCTATCTTTCTATCAGTCAGGCAGACCTTAGATGCCATTCGTGACTTTACAAGCTGTACAGGTACAATAATACTAACTTCAAGCAGCCAGGTTATCTTCTGAAAGCAAATAGGTCACTAAAGAAGTCCACAACCTCCTCCTTAAATTTTTTGTGAATTTTGAAGGGGTTAATATAGTCAAATTCGGAAAGGTCCTGGGTATGGGTCCCAAACACCGGGTGTGAAGCTACCAGATACTGACCAGGTGGTAATTTGTTGGTGAAGGGATCTGTAATAGGATCATGATTTTCGTGAACTGGTTTTACATCATCGTTATATATTGTATCGTCTGGATCCGTGGGGTCTGGGCCAACAGGCGTGACACTAGGGGTCGGGGGCTGTGTGATAGGTGCTGCGGATATACTGCCACTTTGGCTCTGGCTGCCTACTGGTAAATATTTTAAATGGGTTGTATTTTTGAACAGGGCGTGACATTTCTGTTTCCTTTACAAAACTCTGTGAGAGCAGTAAAGAATATTAGTTTTGATATTTAGCAGATAACTTTCATGCGTTCAGTAATTAATATATAATATGAAAAACAATAAATTAGGTACCTATTCTTTATATATAATCTATCTAATCCCGATCATGCTAGTATCCTAATAAAACTAACCAATGACATTCTTATTGAAATATAACATAGGGCAATAATGAGGTGCTTTTTTTGTTACATATATGCCAAATAGAATAAATATTCAAACGTCAATGTTGCATAAAAATTATTATCAGATAATTTTGTAACAGTAATGGTATTTCGAATTGTATAAGTGCTGCCCTCAAGATTTCAAATGAGAATAAAGAGACTTGCACAACTTTTAGACAGCTTGAGATTATCTGATAGCAGAAAGGAGTATTTTATTTACTAAAACTACATTTAATTTTTATTTTTTAATAACTCTAACTTTCAAATGAAACAGATATTTTCTTTACATGTTTTGTTACACAATAATGTGTCCTCAATGTATGGCTGGAGATACTAAAAAATATATTTATTATATTTTCAGAATGATTGGCCTTTTTAGAATATACTAACGTGATTATGTAGACTTAGATCAACAGTATATGTGAAGATAGAATTCTTTACTTTTTCGTTTTCTCATAATAAGAATTGGATATTGAGAGTTTGAAAGTAATTGGTTAGCTATCCAAAATTATATTTTTCAATGTTTGTGATAGCAGAAATAAAGATATTACAGTTAAATTTTCTGAGGCTAGGTTGAAACTAATTAGATTTGATCTGATGAATAAAAATTCGAATACCGTCAACCAACAATACACCATTGAATGAAATGCGGTTGCAAAACTACTGACTATATTAAAACGGAGAACGTAAAATATTTTTATATATTAGCCCAGGCGCTGTAGCTAATTTTGTCTATAAATGTCAAACATGTTCGGAGGCAGATGATATATTTTTTTATCAGTAGTCGGAAGTGTAATTAATAAGATCATCTAAGGTTTGCATGATTTCCAGAGCGGCAACATAAAAAAGATCAATAACTTTCTCTCTAGGTATTTTTTCAAAAGTTTTAGCATTAGTCGATGTATGGGAAAATAAAATATATTTTCATAAATAGCATACATAAGCAAAAAAATGTTTCTATAAAATTTTTTATTAGTCACAGTATTTCCGTAAAAAATTATTGAATTAGAAGTAGTGGTGCAAGCGGAGATGCGAATCTGTGTCATGCTATATTTGTAAAATATTACCTTATATTAGGTATGAAATATATTATGAAAATTGATAGAGGAAACAATGGAAAATAATGATTAAAAATGATATTTAGTCGAACGAAACCGACACGCTCCCGCGTCGGTACCTGAATTCAGTGCTTTGTATTATATACAGGTGGACAGATGTGCCTGTCCACTATATTCTCTGCATACGTGATACTCTTGCCTACTTATTCTGTAAGTATCAGAATTTATATTATATTTCTTAGCGAACTACATTCCCGAGTTTGTAAACATCGGTATGTTTGCTTATCGCGAGATGCACTGAAGATTTATAAAAACATGTAGAATTACATACTTACTTTTTATTTTTGAATATATGAAAAGTTGGTAAATTTTACATTATAAGATTATAACTTAATTTGTTCTCTGTATCTAAATAATTTTTCTCTCTGAGTTCCGCCGATAACATGTATATATTCCACAAATTCTGAAATTACGAAATTACAATAATTTCAGAAGTAATGTTTATTTAAACTACATTAACTTACCCAAGCAACATTTTTAGTCTTGTAAACAACGTAACGACGTCGTTACGATGTAAAATACAACTTACTTTTAGTCATGACGACCGTGTTACAACCCTTTTATGACCCGATTTGGACGGTTTGAAAAAGGTTGTCACGACTATTCATACAACTTTTATATGACTTAATTGGATGTCATAAAGAAGTTGTTACAAGGTCATGACAACCTTTATTAGGACCTTCATACGACCAAATAGTCTTTGAATGCGGTATTGTCGCATAAAGGTTGTTATATAGTCATTATAAGGTCACAACAATCTGATCTGACTTCGATATGACCTATGGTCTGATTCTGTACGCATGCGTGTTTGTGAATTTCGTTCCAACACGACTACAGAACATAACGCGCGACTGAGCATGTACTGTAAATATTTTGCCTATAAGTATGTCTTGTGTTAATTCGTTTACAATACGGAAAATAAAAGCTCAACAACCAAACTGCTAAGTATGAACCATGTGTTATTTATTATAAGAAAATGTTAAATATTTAACTCGATTTCTAGCAATGTTATGATGCCAAAACGGCTGGGGATTAATTTTTACTGTAAAAGCGTCGAAGATACCCCAAAAAACACAACGCGCCCTCAGAATAATGAACATGAAAAAAAAATTGAGAATTCAAGAAAAATAAAGGATTCTTAAATATTAGTTTCAATGGGCTACAATGTATACACATTTGCAGAGAATAACAGACAATATCAAAAAAACACATTTTCTAGTCAAACTTATATGTAAAAGGCCTACAAACTAAATTTTTAGTTTTAGTATTTTTGACTGTCAAAGATGGACGCCAAATTTGGTTGAAATTCCATCAGAAAATATGTCCGACACTGCTTATGATCTAATAGTTATAAATTTGTATGTGAAACTACCAAGCAGATATAAGACTGTTTTTAAATTACTCTGAAGTCATTTTATATTTTAGATACGAACATATAGAGTCTTATTCACCATAGAGTAGTAACGATAGACTGACCAATGGCGTATTCCCACCGTCGCCTTCCCATAACTCAATTGTCGTTTCATATGATTATATTGTCATTTTCCATGCTTTAAACTACCTTATGTTAGTCTGCTAGTAAAAGTAGGAGGGTGAACGTCTCTTACTCTTATAAAATTTAAAGATGAATGTTACAAGAGATTGGTGTAAATATAAACAGCCAGGGACCTATAGAAGGGCAGTTAAAAGAAATGTAGATGAAATACGCAGCAATGTGGTTACACAAGAAATCTTTGAGAGAAACTAGGTTGTTGGTCTAATTAAAAACAAACCAAATGAACCCGCCTGTAGTGTTAAGTATCGATACTTTATTTTTATATCAATATTGATATCGGTACTTGAATTAAGAATCGAATAAATATTTGATAAAACTAGTCACTATTTTTGTTTCGTTTTAGTCTTGAATATCGATAGCGAGTATAACCTTATAACGACCTTCATTTGATCTACAGTCGTTAACATTATTTTAAAAACCATTTTACGACCATTGTGCAACTAATTGGGCATGTAGACTAAAAACTATAACTCAAAATGTTGCTTGGGTAAGCAAATGTATGTTAATGAGGTTCAAACTGACACATTTCTCGAAGGTTTCCCGTAGACCAAATAAATGTATTTCCTACGGATTGTCATAAAATATGCAAAAACCGCTGCCTAAGGAATCACTACTTCCACATCCAGATTTTAGATCCAAGTTTCTTTAAAGGAAAACATCTTGACTATATTTCCACTCTAGAATGTGGAAATAATTGGCCCTAGAATTTTAATAATATATTTGAGGTAGACGCCATAAAAAAATTGAGACGATGGTTTCTAGCATATACTGAAAAATGAAGTTTCTGGACTCTTGTTAGCTTGCTTTACTTATTTCTTCAAATTACCCCCACCCCCTTCCCTTCAACGGAAACATCACAATCAGATGTCATTACAATACACACGTGTACAAAATTTTAAGTGAATATCTCAATTTTATTTTATCAACCCATTTAATAATCTAGTGGAGTTGGACCGATTTCATGGTACGTTCGAAAATATTTTGAATATATATTTCATGGTCATGTTCAAAATATTTTCGAAAGTAAAACGAAATCTATATTCAAAATATTATCCGAAAGTAGCATGAAATCCATATTTGAAATATTTTCGAAAGTACCATAAAATCTTTATTGAAATATTTTTGGAAGTACCATGAAATCCATATTCAAAATATTAGTGACACGAAATCTATATTCCAGATATTATTCGAAAGTAGCATGAAATCTATAATTGAAATATTTTCGAAAGTATCATAAAACTGCTATTGAAATATTATTCGAAAGTACCATGAAATCTACACCTAAAATATTATTCGAAAGTTGCATGAAATCCACATTTGAAATATTTTCGAAAGTACCATGAAATCTAGACCGAAATCTTTTCGAAAGTACCATGAAATCAATATTTGAATAATATTATTCGAAGATACCTGGAATCTATATTCAAAATATTTCCGAAAGTACCATGAAATCTTTATTGAATGATTTTCGAAAGTGGCATGATCTCTAGATTCAAAATTATTTCGAAAGTACCATGAATATAATAATCAAAATATTCGAAAGTACCATAAGATCTATCAAAATATTTTCGAGAGTACCATGAAATCTATACGAAATATTTTCTAAAGTACCATAAAATCTATCCACAACCTTCACTCCATTATTAAAGAGGTTGATAAAATGAAATAGAGTTATTCGCTTAAAATTTGGTACATGTGTGTATTGTAATGGCATCTGATTGAGATGATTCCGTTGAAGGAGTGGGAGTGTGGGTTAAATAGGAAATAAGTAAATCTAGTAAATAAGAGTCTCAATTTTTTTGTGACAAAATATTTTAGTACAACGGAAGATTTTCGAAACTACCATGAAATCTTATGCCACTTCAATACAAACCTCTCCTTACTGATTTCTCCATAACTAAGTTAATGAAAATCAAACACGTCTTATACCACCTTTTGACTCATGTTATCATTAAAAACTTCTCTCTTGGTGGAAATAATTAACAAAAATAATACCGAATTATCATATCGTTGTATGGGCCTTTAGGGTAGATGATTTCAAATATTACGTTATTAAAGTACCATGAACAATTATTTTCACATACTAGAATGCAGGTGTATCAATTTTTTCTTCGTAAGTATAGCACCAAAGATATTTTCATATAAAGAAATTTAGTCAAGAAATCTGTGTTCACTATATTCACTTAAGGTATAGAGGTAGGAATGGCCAAGCATCTATGTTCACTGTGTCTGCTTGAAATGTAAATATATGCTTGGCTGTTTCCATTACATTGTTAGTTAAAAAAAAATTATGTTAACAACGAAAAAATGTCATGTATTTTTGTAGTATTTTATATTACAAATAAAATATTACGTAACAGTCTATAAACTACGATTATCAATGCAAGAACTGCTAATGATCAGAATAATATGGCCCGACTCGAAGGACCAATGTTATTTTGATAATGAGCACTTCTCGAATTGCAAATCGTAGTTTATGGACTGTAACGTAATCTTTAATTTATAATAAATATACTACAAAAATACATGACATTTTTTCGTTGTTAGCATAAATCTTCTTTAACTAACAGTATAATAGAAACAGCCAAGCATCTATTTAAATTTCCAGCAGATGCAGTGAACATAGATGCTTGGCCATTTCTACCTCTATACGTCTATACCTTTAGTGAATATAGTGAAAAATCTGGATGTAGTAATAGGAACTCCTTAGGCAGCAACAGAATGCAAATGAACTGTTTCATTATTAAACTATTTGTTGTTGAATTTATTATTGAAGATAATGTTAATGTAAGCTCATTTCCACATCACCCTTGAGGTAGAGCTTGTGATGCGCTTTTTTTAAAGTGGTTTCCCCAGTAGGCCTATTCCACTTGAAATTATTCATAATCAAATTAGATCCTGCATTTTAAAATTTGTATCTTAAATAAAAGTAATAGTAATTTCTTAGGCAGCAATAGAACGCAAGTGAACTGTTTCGTTATTAAACTGTTTGCTATTGAACTTGTTATTACTGAGCTCATTTCCACATCACCCTTGAGGTAGAGCCTGTGATGCGCTTTTTTTAAAGTGGTTTCCCCAGTAGGCCTATTCCACTTGAAATTATTCATAATCAAATTAAATCCTGCATTTTAAAATTTGTGTCTTAAATAAAAGTAATAGTAATTTATTAAGCAGCAATAGAACGCAAATGATCGTTATTAAACTGCTTGCTGAACTTGTTATTACAGATAATGCAAGCTCATTTCCACATCATCATTGAGGTAGATCTTGTGATGCGTTTTTTTAAAAGTGGTTTCCCCAGTACGCCTATTCCACTTGAAACGAAACAATCAAATTAGAGGACTGTATATTTTTTTTTATCTGTAATATATATAATCCATAATGTTAGTATAACAGATTTGTCATAAACAAGTGTACATTTGTTGTTAAAAATAATATATTACTTACTTTATTATATTAATATATTATTCAAAATAACAGTATACCTGTTCATGCTTATTAAATCACTGGGAATTCTAACAATCTACGACTTTCAATAATCTTTAATAAATGCTTTCTTAATGTTATACTGACTTTACGATTTCTTATATTTGGATGATCGTCTAGAAAATATTGTTTTTCAGATGGATTTCCACCTAAAGCCAAAGTTGTAGCATTAGCAGCCGCAAATACTCCGCATGAATCGTTGTCCGGTTGCTTTTGGCAATTTTCAAATACTATGTCGGTCGACTGTAAAAATGGATATCTAGATTTAATATAAATTTTTTCTCTTGATATTAGTCTATCGTAGGTAAGTTTATATAAACTGTCGTAAATTCGTAAAATTCTGCCGTCGAAGTAAATGCAATGCCAATGATTAAAGTCATTTGTTCCGCCAATTATTTGTATATCTGGTGTTCCAAAATTAACTGCTTCAATATTTTCGGGCCTTTGAATATTTAACGTGGATATTGTTTGAAAATTGGTATTATTATCTAACACTTCTAAAAATGCGTCAAGCGCTTGATCGTCTAACCAAGAATCATAAGGTAATACTAGATTTTGAATATCTAGTCTTTGAACTGTTTTTTGTGTTTTCTGTGTATTTTTTGGTATCACAAGTCTATTGTTTTCTGTACTATTACTCTTTGTAACTGCAACGTTCATTTTACCTTGTTCAATATCACTTACATGTAACACACTTTCTTCAGAATTTATTATTATTGGTGTATCAATATCAGGTGTACATTTGTGAAATTCTGGTACAGACATTTCTTGATTGCACTGATCTAATATGCTTAAGGGTTCAGCTTGATTAAATCGACCACAACATATATATATTGGTTTATGATCGGAAAAATATGTTTCATAAATTCCTGCGTTATAGCTTAGAAGATTCCTTGTAAAACAAATGTCGATTTGAGTATTAAAGTTAGTTGTTGATATATGTGTATCCAATGCTCTTACAAATTCATGCTGTGTACAAAACTTTTCAATAGGAGATTCTTTAAGATATGCATCGATATTAAAATCACCAATTATAATAGTTGGGTTCTGATTAAGTCTATTAATGATACTATCTAAATACGAAAAGAATTCCTTGTTTGGTGTAGCAGGAGACTTATACCCCGTTATAATATTTACAGAAGTTACAGTAAAGTATACTAAGTCAACATAATGCCTTCGATTGTTAAAATTCGTTAATTTAAAAATGACATCATTTATTGCAATTTCGGATAGTGAATCCCTGGCAAAGCACATCAAGCCTATTTGTTGTCGTTGATCTTGATTTTGTTTATTATCAGATCGAAAAATTATTTTGTAATTGGGTATACGTATTTCATCACTTAAAATTGTGTAAGTCTCTGAAAATATTAAAATGTCTGCCCGTTGATACCATAGATCGGTGATTATATGTTGTAAATGTTTATGTAAAGATCCTACATTTTGGTAAACTACTGTTAGATCAGAACTGATATTGTTATTATAATTTAATTTCAGACTTTTCTGTGTTTTTAAGCGATGTATTTCTGAAAACAATGAATCTGACGATTTTTTACTCTTCGGAAATTTAAGATCTCCTAATATATATAAATTATTTAAACATTTCACTCTGCTTAATGCAACATATATCATGGCTCTTTTACGAACATTGGTTAAGTCAATGCATACTTTTTCATAGGTTTGTCCTTGGCTTTTATGGATAGTAATAGCTTCAGCAGGAGTTATAGGAAATTGTTTTCGAATTACCTGATAGCCGATTTTCTCAACAATTCTCAAAACCACTGGCAATTTTATCATGGGTACAAGATTTTGAGGTATTCCATTTTCTTTCATATACGTCATATATTTACTACGTATCTTTCTACCAATGCTAGCTAAACCGTATTCAAACCACAGAATGAGAATATTCTGATCACAGGATGAAAATGTAATATGCCTTAAAGTACCTACAGCACCATTTACCAAACCATCACTCACATCAATATTTACCGTTATCATGTATTTTATGTTAATTTTAATAGATATATTAAAAGATAATCCTGACGTTTCTGATGATCTTTTCGATTTTAAATTAGTTAATAGTTTTTCCTTCATATTTTCACTAATGTTCCCTAAAATTTTATCCTCTGCTGTAATGTTGTACAACCGTCCGGTAGACTCATTAATGATTCTATTATTGTAGATATCCACCAAACGATTTTCCCCATATAATCTTACAATATCTCTTGGCACATTTTCTTCAGTTGTTATGCGTGTTTTAATTAAACTTGTATCAGCGTCGGTAATATTGCCAGTAGATATATTATTTAAACAGCATATGAAAGCGTTGTCATTTTCTTGTCTCATCACTTGCGTTAGCTCATAATATTGAAATTCATTCCATAAAATGTTTTCGCAAAATATGTTCAATAATGATGTACTTGAGTTTAAATAAATCGGAGTATCATTCACAGGTGGTAGTTGATATAAATCTCCTACGACAACAACTGAGACTCCACCAAAACTTTCGTTTTTCCCCATAATCTGTCTAAGTCTTGTATCTATGCGCTCGAACATTTTTTTACCTACCATTGATATTTCGTCAATTATCAATAGCCTCAAATCTATTAAGTTTGCTCGAATTGTGTTCGCTATATCAGCAGACAACTCTGGCATATTTTTTCCAAATTGCGTAACAGGTAAAGCAAAAGCCGTATGTAATGTAACACCGTTTATTAGAAAAGCTGCTTTTCCTGAAGGCGCAGTTAGTAAAACTTTTACGCTATCAGGGTTTATCCCCGGTTGCTCGTTAAAATATGTAGTTAACAATTGATAGATTGCATTTATAACAGTTGATTTTCCACAACCAGCTTTTCCACTTAAAAATATGCGTAAAGGTAAATTATCTGTTTTAAAACAACTTAATATATGCATGATTAAAGTTCTCTGTTCTGTGTTTAACATACTTAAATTTCTGAAAATGTTGTCTTTGGTTAATAACTGAGGCTTGATATATCTAATTTTATTTAAATCAGGCTGTGCTTTCTCAATTCCTATTTGTTGAAATATATCAACTAATAAATCATTATTTAATTTATTATCATTAAACTCATCAATTTCTTCCATTTCTATGGCAGCTATCGCATTATGGGCTTCTTCAAGAGCTTTATCTATTTCATGGTCTTCAATAATGAAATATTTTTTACGATTGTTATTTATTACTTGGAAATATGTACGATATGTTTCTTCGCAATTTGTATTTTCCAGTGTGGGCTCAATTTTCCAGGGTAAAAATAGTAACAACTGTTCTCGATAATAATTAGCAGGATCTTGCTCTACTTTATATCGTCGGTACTTAAGAATTTTTGTCTTTTTTCGTAACTTTACACTATTTATATCGGTTTCATTATCACTGTCATCTTCGTCATTATGACTCAACTTTTTTAAAGACATTTCTGCAGCAAAATCTGCAAGGCATACATTTTCTAATTCTGATTTTCTTTGAGTATATTTATCAAATATATTGCTATAATATATATCGTCGGAATTTAAATCAAGTAGCTCAAGATCTTTCTTCGATTTTAACATTCTTGTTCGTTCACTTTGTGGGCAAGTGTTTACGAAAACACTACTACGACTACATTTCGTTAATGGTAAACTCAATAAAATGTAAACAGCTTCTTGACAACTCATTACCCGTCCATTAAGGAAAACATTGCCAATTTTTTGCAATCTCTTTCTTATATTAAGATTTCCACATTCAATGTCATTGGCTGCCTCCCTCAATAATTTTGAAAGTCCTGCATCAACTTTTGTTACATAATTTAACATATAAGAAACACAGCTATATGGATCCAAAACAAATTGTATGTCCATATTTGATTCTAAAATTGATAGGATAGTTTCATTGTAAGCGTTAATGGCTACTTCTAAACTCGTTCTTCTTAAAAATATTTTAGGAGTAGACAAATTACTGCGAAGGGCTAGTATATATTCATCACTATTTAGATTTAATTCGCTTAAAATGTCATTAAAACTCATGTCCGTATTTGAATCAAAAAAGACTTTCATTAGTTTCCTAATTTTCTCATAATTTTCTTTATTTCTAATATTATTAACATCATCTGTTAATGGAAGTAATATCATAGTTCTAGGAAGAACAGGCATTGGATAATGAAATCGGCAAACATTTTTGTTCTTTCTCCCTTTATAACATGTAGGTTTATGTTTGTGTCGTTGAAAACTCATAAGAGGATTTTTTGGATCATAGCGACATGTAACAAATTTATCAACAAAGTCGCAAACTTCTTGTGCATTAGTATTATTGAGTACTGGAGCATTGTTACAATATAATAAATTATGTGTATGTACACTACCTCGACTTTGAAATTCCCTCCTTTCAAAAAAATCTGTCACGAAAAACTGTTCAAAAATTCCGTTTTCGTTTTGCAAGTTTGTCATTATTTTGTTAAATCTATTTTCAATGTACCTTACAACTGTTACAGGATCTTCTCGTATTAATTTAGTTTTAACCTCCATATCCAGAAAGAGCGCATCCTTCTTACTTATACTTTTGTGCGTTGAAAGCTTATACAAAATTTGTAATAGTTCAGGCCACTTAGTTTCTGACGCTGAGAGCGTTAAAAAAAAAGTTGGCGTACCTAGTTGTCGAATCATTGCTAAAAGATGTTTCTTCTTATTTTCCCAAAATGCAGGAGAACAACGAACCTGTTTCAAGAATTTGTATCCGTCGTCGTGTCTAATAATGTCATCAACGAGATCTGAGTTTCTCACATCCTTAACGTTTAATTTTTCTAATCGCTTTACTTTTCTCAAACTTATTCCAATGCTGGACATTACTGCTCTTTCTTGTTTTTGTTGTGCCATAAATAGAAGTCTTGTTGGTATGCAAGACCTACGATCTACATTTCTAGCTTCAAACTTTGCTCTTTGTGAATAAGTTAATTTATGTAGCGGATCAAAATATTGACCACCAAATATTTTTGGAAAACACAGCTCATCGATGTTACTGACTAAGTGCCAAGGTACTGGAAATTTACCTTCTCCTGGAGCTATAACCTTTAAATTTGCAACTCCAGCGTTTTCGTCTAAAATTAACACTTCATCGTGAGTGTTAAAATCCATTATGTCGATATCATCCAATTCAGTAAACGTTTCTAATACATTCATATTTTCATTTTCCTTTAAATCTGTCTGTATATTATCTTCAGGGCTTATAATAAAATTAACATTGACGTCTGCATTATTTTCGTATTGTTGAAAAAAATTTGTATCGACTTTAATATTATTTGACACGTACAGTGGAGTATCTAGTAAATAATGAAGCGCTTCACAAATCCTTCCTGGTTTAATTGTTTCATACATATAAGCATTTTTGTATTCCATTTTTCTCTTTAGTTTTAATTGAATTGTAGACATATTATTAAACGTACGTGGCAGTACCGAAATCATTTCATGTATTTCAACGGGAACATTTACCACTGATCCTTGTAAAGACAGTTGAGGATTTAACGCAAATGGTTGCAGGGCCCTTATCTGCATAAAGGGTATATAGGGGGACACCATTCTTTCTTCTAATGGTGACAGTTCTCTAATCACATCAGGAATTTTAGGAAATCTTAAATTTTCATCTGCTGCGGTTTTAGGTATTTCGCCTTTTCTAATATATTTGTAACAGGTGTTACACATATATGAACTTATTTCCGAATTACAAACCTTTGACTTAAACGCCTCAAAATTAATATTCGCTGTTGTCTCTACAATCTCTCTAAGTTTATCAAATTTTACCAGAGTTACTGAATGAGGAAAAAATAAATTGATACAGCAACTACATACTATGTCAGGTCCTATGTCCCTATCCGAAATAATATCATATATTAACTTTGCCGATAATATTCCCCTTTTAACTTTACGGCTTAGAGTGTCTTTATATTGTTCACGACATCTGAAAAATTCATCTAGTCTTGCATTTTGTTTCGATACTTTATCAGAAATACGTTCACGTTCTCGGAAATTAACGTCTTCCCGTTTACTTTCTTTCGAAATTTTATCTGATATGCGTTCGTTTTCTCTATAAACCGGATCCTCTCGTTTATGTTGTTTTGTAGTTTTATCTGATATGCGTTCGTGTTCTCTATAAACCGGATCCTCTCGTTTATGTTGTTTTGTACTTTTATCTGATATGCGTTCGTTTTCTCTATAAACCGGATCCTCTCGTTTATGTTGTTTTGTACTTTTATCTGATATGCGTTCGTTTTCTCTATAAACCGGATCCTCTCGTTTATGTTGTTTTGTACTTTTATCTGATATGCGTTCGTTTTCTCTATATACCGGATCCTCTCGTTTATGTTGTTTTGTAGTTTTATCTGATATGCGTTCATTTTCTCTATAAACCGGATCCTCCCGTCTATGCTGTTTTGTAGTTTTATCTGATATGCGTTCGTCTTCTCTATACGACGGATCCTCTCGTTTATGTTGTTTTGTAGTTTTATCTGATATGCGTTTGTTTTCCCTACAAACCGGATCCTCACGCTCGATTTGCTTTGAAATTTTATCTAATATGCGTTCGTTTTCTCTATAAACCGGATCTTCTCGTTTATGTTGTTTTGTAGTTTTATCTGATATGCGTTCGTTTTCTCTATAAACCGGATCCTCTCGTTTACATTGTTTTGTAGTTTTATCTGATATGCGTTCGTTTTCTCTATACACCGGATCCTCTCGTTTATGTTGTTTTGTAGTTTTATCTGATATGCGTTCGTTTTCTCTATAAATTGGATCCTCTCGTTTATGTTGTTTTGATATTTTATCTGATATGCGTTCCAACTCCCTGTACGTTGGATCTGTTCGCTTGTTCTGTATATATAGTTGTAAATAGTCTTTTTTATTTTGCTTGTCTTTTTTGACATGCGTCAGAGAACGTTTTAATCTCTTTTGTAACTTTTGTACCGATTGTCGTGCTCTAGCTGACTTTTTCTTTAATTTCGCCATAATTATTTTATACACAATTCAATCAAACAAACGGTTCTCCTAATTAAACGATAAGCTTAAAACAAAAGTAAAAAACAGCAAATTCCAAGTAACAAATAAAGGTAAAAATTCTGATAGATTAAATTCTGTATTGTATTAAATACAAAAGGAGAATAAAAGAATGAGTCTAATAAGAAAGTAACTGAATTACAATTCTGTGTTATTAATAAAAGTAACAAAACAACGAAATTTAAATTCTGTGATATTTCTATATAAAAATAGAGATTAATATACAAATTTAAAAAACAATTTGAAATAAAAAGATTAAATTCTGTGTTGTATTCAAAATAGGGAAAATAAAAGACTAATTCTAATTATAACAAAATAACTGAATTACAATTCTGTAATTTTGTATATAAAAATAAATAAAAAAATATATGTGTAGTATTAAAAAATACAGATTTTGTTGACTATCAGTAACGCTATTATCACTTAGGTAAGTTCAATTGCTTGTACTAATCATTTAAGAGATCACCTTGTAATTTTTTTAATAAATTGCCAATGATAATAACGCTTGCAGGGTGGACCGCGTGCAGGCTGTCAACATCCCACCCCATATTAGCATATAACTTTAACTATTACATACTTCTACGGTACTCTCGAAAGAATCAAACCATTTTAAAAAATAATCGTAATGATTATTAATTATTCTCGCTCGGACAGAGGAGAGTTGTCGCACACTTTGTTTTATTCTTCCTCTTTAATCGACGTGCAAAGGCGATAACAAAAAGATGAAAGAACAAGCTGTGGAGGCCGCATAAGAACCGCTGACGCCAAGCGTACCAGCTAAATTCGCGGCCACGCTGTAGTAGTCAGTTTCTCTCATCTGAGAAACAACCACAGTCCGCACATATACATGTATATATGCACCGCCGTGGCAACTTTGAAGCGATCGACGTTCGCTATTTCGCCGTAGTTCCAATTTCGACACAGAAAGACTTTATGCACTCTTATCGAGGACTAAACTTATCGCATGAATAATCTCTCGTCATGTCTCCTGTGGAAATTATGAGCAATGCGACGAAGCGATATCGATTTTCATTATGACATGCCACGACGCGTGAACGAAGAGTCCGACTGCGGCTGCACACCGAGCGGACGTCTTGTCACAAATATACCAAACTGACGCCACACCGCATTCGAGCTAGGCGAACGATGGCCCGCCTGCATCTCTCCAATTCACCGCGTAAATACGATACGGTCTAACGCAATAGGCGCACCAACGGATTCACGCTGTGCTCCACTCCCAATATTTTGTCACCTTTAGTAAAAAATTCCTTTAACATATCTATGAACTAAACAGATTTACGAATAAAAACACGTGAAAAAATATTGTGAGTTGCATAATTTTTTTTTTCGGAAGTGCAATAAAAATCTACATTACGGGATTTTTTCGAAAGTACCACGAACGTTTTCTCTGCACGTCAATATTTTTTTTCGAAAGTACAACGAGAATCTATATTGCCGAAATTTTTCCTAATGTATACTGAATTTTTTTCGAAAGTACCACGGTATTATTTTCGAAAGTACCACGAATGCTTTGTCTGCAGGATAATATTCTTTTTCGAAAGTACAACGAAAATTTACATTGCCGAAATTTTTTCGAAAGTGCTACGAAATTATTTTCGAATGCACCACGTATATTTTGTCTGCACGTCAACTTTATTTACAAAAGTACCACGGTATTATTTTCGAAAGTACCACGAATGTTTTGTCTGCAGGATGGTATATATTTTCGAAAGTACCCTACAACGAAAATTTACTGTGCCGAAATTTTTTCGAAAGTACCTCGAAATTATTTTTGAATGCACTACGAATATTTTGCCTGCGTGACAAAATTTTTTTTCGAAAGTACAACGAAAATTTACCGTGGCGAAATTTTTTCGAAAGTACCACGAAATTAGTTTCGAATGCACCACGAATATTTTGTCTGTTTGACAAAATTTTTTTTCGAAAGTACAACGAGAATCTACATTGCCGAAATTTTTCCTAATGTATACTGAAATTTTTTCGAAAGTACCACGGTATTATTTTCGAAAGTACCACGAATGTTTTGTCTGCAGGATAATATATTTTTTCGAAAGTACCTCGAAATTATTTTCGAATGCACCACGAATATTTTGCCTGCGTGACAAAAATTTTTTCGAAAGTACAACGAAAATCTACTGTGCTGAAATTTTTTCAAAAGTACCACGAAATTATTTTCGAAAATACCACGGATGTTTTGTGTGCAGGATAATATATTTTTTCGAAAGTACAACGAAAATTTACTGTTTTTTCGAAAGTACCTCGAAATTATTTTCGAATGCACCACGAATATTTTGCCAGCGTGACAAACATTTTTTTCGAAAGTACGACGAAAATCTACTGTGCTGACATTTTTTCGAAATTACCTCGAAATTATTTTCAAATGCACCACGAATATTTTGCCAGCGTGACAAACATTTTTTTCGAAAGTACAACGAAAATCTACATTGTCGAAATTTTTTCGTAAGTATCACGAATGTCTGCATGACATTTTTTTTCGAAAGTACAACGAAAATCTACATTGCCGAAATTTTTCCGAACGTATACTGAAATTTTTGGGAAAGTACCACAAGATTATTTTCGAAAGTACCACGAATGTTTTGTCTGCAGGATAATATATTTTTTCGAAAGTACAACAAAAATTTACTGTGCCAAAATTTTTTCGAAAGTACCTCGAAATTATTTTCGAATGCACCACGACTATTTTGTCTGCGTGACAACATTTTCTTTCGAAAGTACAACGAAAATCTACATTGCCGAAATTTTTCCGAATGTATACTGAAATTATTTCGAGTACCACGAATGTTTTGTCTGCAGAATAATATTTTTTTTGTCGAAAGTACAACGAAAATCTACATTGCCGAAATTTTTTCGAAAGTACCACGAAATTTTTTCGAAAGTACCACGAACATTTTTTCGAATTCACCACGATTTTGTCTGCATGAAAACTTTTTTTAAGTACAACGGATATCTACTGGACCGAATTTTTTTCGAAAGTTCCACGAAACACAATTAAAACCAAACAAATAATAATTCACTTTCATACACGAAATTGTTTTCGAAAGCTCCACGAAGGTTTTGTCTGCATGACAATATTTTTTTACGAGAATCTACTGTGCCGAAAGTTTTTCGAAAGTGCCACGAAATTATTTTCGAATGCACCACGAATATTTTGTCTGTTTGACAAAATTTCTTTTCGAAAGTACAATGAAAATTTACATTGCCGAAATTATTCCTAATGTATACCGAAATTACCACGGTATTATTTTCGAAAGTACCACGAATGTTTTGTCTGCAGGATAGTATATATTTTCGAAAGTACCCTACAACGAAAATGTACTGTGCAGAAATTTTTTCGAAAGTACCTCGAAATTATTTTTGAATGCAAAACTGTTACAAAAAAACATGAGGCTTAGGCTTCTAGTATATACACCAAATCCCAAGTTTCTGTACTCTTACCAGCTTACTTTATTTATTTTCCCTACTTACCCCTATTTAACACCCAACTTTTCAGCGGAATCATCGCAATAAAATATGAGGCTTAGGCTTCTAGTATACACATCAAATCCCAAGTTTCTATACTCTTACCAGCTTACTTTATTTATTTTCCCTATTTACGCCTATTTAACACCCAACCCTTCAACGGAATCATCACAAAATACAATTCAATTCCAGATGTTATAATAAGTACGAGTACCAAATTTCAAGTGAATATCTCAGTTTTAATTTATAAATCCTTTTAATAATTAAGTGAGGTAGGGGGGTTGAAAAATATTTAAAAATCTCAGGTCTTGACTTCTAGTATATACATCACATCTCAAGTTTCTGTACTCTTACTAGCTTTCTTTACTTATTTTCCTCTATTTATCCCTAATTAACCCCCAAGCGTTTAACAGAATTATCTCAAAATATAGTCTAGTTCCAGATGTCGTTAGCATACGTGCTCCAAATTCCAAGTGAGTATCTCAATTTTATTTTATCAACTCATTTAAAAATGGAGTGAGGTGGTGGTGGAGGGGATAGAAAATATTAAAAAAGTTTCAGGCCTTGGCTTCTAGTACATACACCGAATTTCAAGTTTCTGTACTTTTACCAGCTTGCTTTACTTATTTTCCCCTATTTAACCCCCAACCCTTCAGCGGAATAGTTCCAAAATAAAATCTAGTTCTTGATGTCATTATAATATATACGTATACCAAATTTCAAGTCAATATCTCAATTTTATTTTATCAACTCTTCATATTGGAGTAGGGGTGGTGGGGGTTGAATAATATAAAAAAATGTGACGCTTTGGCTTCTAGTACGTACACCGAATTTCAAGTTTCTGTAGTCTTACCGTCTTGCTTTTCTTATTTTCCCCTATTTACCCCTATTTAACCCCCAACCCTTCAACGGAATCATCTCAAATTATAATCTAGTTTCAGATGTCGTTATAATACATACGTGTACCAAATTTCAAATGAATATCTCAATTTTATTTTATCAACCCTTTTCATATTGGAGTAGGGGTGGTGGGGGTTGAAGAATATTATAAAAAAATCAGACGCTTTGGCTTCTAGTACATACACCGAATTTCAAGTTTCTGTACTCTTACCAACTTGTTTTACTTATATTCCCCTATTTACCCCAAATTAACCCCCAACCCTTCAACGGAATCATCTCAAAATATAATCTAATTCCAGACGTCGTTATAATACATACGTGTATGCAATTTCAAATGAATATCTCAACTTTATGTTATCAACCCCATTAATGGGGTAGGGGTGGTGGGGGGTTGAAAAATATTATAAAAAAATCTGAGGCCTTAACTTCTTGTACATACACCGAATTTCAAGTTTCTGTACTCTTACAAGCTTGCTTTACTTATTTTCCCATATTTACCCCTATTTAACCCCCAACCCTTCACCGGATATCCTCCAAAAACAATCCAATTCATCTCAAAATATAATCTAATTCCAGACGTCGTTATAATACATACGTGTATGCAATTTCAAATGAATATCTCAACTTTATTTTATCAACCCCATTAATGGGGTAGGGGTGGTGGGGGGTTGAAAAATATTATAAAAAAATCTGAGGCCTTAACTTCTTGTACATACACCGAATTTCAAGTTTCTGTAATCTTACAAGCTTGCTTTACTTATTTTCCCATATTTACCCCTATTTAACCCCCAACCCTTCACCGGATATCCTCCAAAAACAATCCAGTTCCAGATCTCGTTATAGTATATACGTGTACAAAATTTCAAGTCAATATCTTAAACCGTTCCGGAGAAAACGCGCGGACAAAAAAAGTTACAGACAGACAGACAGACAGACCGACAGACAGACAGACAGACAGACAGACAGACAGACAGAAAAATTTTTTTCGCTCAAATTTAAAATCTCGACGTTTCATGACATTCTAAACCTATTTCACGAATAAAAATTTTTGAAATTTTTTTTGCGATTACTATACTTCCAATCCACTACGTGGATGTGGAAGTAAAATTAGGTAATTTTCGAAATTTAATATATAAATATTGATGATTTGCTTCCATACATTAGCCTCATATTAATATACAATAATTATATGCATAAGAAAGGTGAGACTTCCAATTTAAAACAATCCCGTAGTTTTTGCACCGCGCTTCATCCTGTATCTCCATTTCACTATTTTCTTATGAAAAATACGTGACATTTGACGAAATTTTTGTAGTTACATTTTTTGGGTGAAAATATATGCTCTTTCAAAAAATATTTTTTATTTTCTCCTACCTGATTTGTTTTCGAAATTTTTTGATTTCTGGCCTTTTTTTTTTTAATGTTACCGGTCTGAAAATTATGCAAACTTTACGTGATGTTATTGCTTACCATCCAAGGAACTCATTATAAAGAAAATCATCCACCTCCGATTTGCTTAGACGTACCTAAATATCCGTAATAACGACTGGGCTATATCTAACCACCATTCAGTGTGAACCCAAGAAATTTAATTATATTAATATGGTTAATTATTTGAATATTTTAGAGTCAAAGGTGAAAAATTATCGACACAATTACAATTTTTCTTTTAAATTAGGCAGGTGGGTAGAAAGAGGTACATTTGAAAGTTTGAACATGTATCTTTATCTTTATTTGCCTAGAATAAGGTCTACTATTTACGAGTACACATACTGTATCAACAAAGAAACGCCGTTTTCTGAATCATGCGTTTCGAAATATTTTCTGATAAAATATGAAATCTTCAATAAAATAAAATAGTGCAGGTAATTGAAAAGTTTATACTTCACAATTTTTAAAAATGACATAAAATACACAATATGTTTTATATTTGGCGGCATAAACTGAGATATAGTACTTAATACTTTCTTAATTTCGCATATTTTTCGTAGTTATAAACCAAGAAATGCTGAAAATATTCAAAACACAACGAAGAAAAGTGCAAATTAAAGGTTGTGTTTGCAATATTGCTTTACATGTATTTTTTAAACAGTATTCCTATAATTTACAATTAAAAACAAATCGATTTTTTTATCGTCAATATTTTGAATTGATTTTTAAAAATTCGGTCTGGATCGATTTTCAAGACTGATCTATTTTAGAAACATCGGCATCCCTGGTAGGAAATCTTAGATAATGAAGACCGTTTCAAAGTCGGCAATACTTAAAGTAAAGAGTGCTGTACATATTGTGCAAGCAAGTGCGGTCACTACACTTAAACGTAGACGGAAACAAAACTTGTTGCCAATTGTATTGTCGCAATTGACAATAATTTAACAGATTTTCGGATGTACACTTTCCTAATTGACAATGGAAACACAACGCATTTGCCGATCGTAGTACTGGGGATTCTCCTGTGGGGAAATTTTGTTACATAAGAAAATTGAATACGTGTTATGATGAAACAGAAATGTCCAGCCAATGTTCGCTATTTTTAAAATAAACAATATAATTCTGGTATTTTTTGTACTATACAATATGTATGTAGTGTGTTCCATTTTAGTCTTATATGTTTTTCCAGCAGTATATTTAAAAAACCAAATTTATCGGTAAACGTTTAAATAGAAGGTATTTTATATTTAATAAAACTAGTCCAGTATTTGACGGTAAAAATAGAATTCTTCCGGAAACACCGATGTTGATATGATTTGTAATTAAGCTTATCTTACTCCCCTTAACAAAAGTTGTATGTTCCTGATGTGTGCCCTTTGTTTTTAGGGGGTGAAAACTACCCCTTCTGACGAAAAATTTAAAAACCATAGATTTAAATGTTATTTAGATTGAAGTCATGTTTAAGTATGTAAAATAAACATTCTCTCATGTTCTGGTATATAACTATTTATTGTAATGTTTCAACCCTTTAATACCAACCCTTATGATGAAATTTACAAAAATGTGAGTTTTTAACAGTTTGTTTTTAATGATGCATTTAAAATGAATTACAATCCTCTCACCGTTTATAATAGTATGTTTATTGCAACGTTTGAACCCTTGAAAACCACCTCTTATTACGAAATTTGCAAAAAAATTAATTATCAACACCTTGTTTAATGGTACATTTATAATGAATTAAAATCTGTGTGACTTGTATATACTTATACATATGTAGATACGAACATATGTGTTTAGATATATTTATAAATGACCAAAATTGTCGAGAATAAAACAATTTACATGCTCCGAAAATTTCACCGAAAATCGGGATTGGTTTTGTAACGATAACTTCCTTACTCTTTAAGATATCTAATGGCTCCAAAAACAATTTTGCAGGGAATTTCAGGGGCTATAAGGCTTGTACAGTTAAACTTCCTTGAACCCTTCGCTTTTGAGATTTTTGAGTTTAAAGAGCTCGAGGAGGATGGTCCTCGCACTTAAATGTGAACATAAAACGGCGATATCTCCTTTAATTTTCATCCTAGTGAAATAGAAAACAAAATCAAAAATGTTTGCAAAAATATCTTCAATTTTTGTATTCTTGCGGTTTGTACGCATCTTCTTTAGTTTTTGAGTGAAAAAAAGAAAATGTTTTCGAAAATCTGAAAAATCATTTCAAAATTGAATGAAACTTTTTTTCAAATCCAGGCATTCTAAACCGTTAAAACGTCTAGAACACATTGTTAATACCTAAATAAAGTAAATTGTAAATGGATTACGTTTAAGTTCAATTCTTGCCATCTTCAAGCCATTGGTTTCGTTGCCGATTTTTTTCTCCGAAAAAACGAGACAACCATTTTATTTTCATCATAACTCCGCAAGTCTTTATGCTAACGAATTTTACTAAAACTCACTTAAAAGGTCTTTTCAAATACTTTAAAAAGAGTCTGACAAGTGTTCCTCCAAAAAATTCGTCGTTTTTTCATTATTAAATGTTAAAAGGTTCGATCGAATTCACTTTTCGACAAACAAACAATCACCTTCAACGAGCCATAACTCATATTGCATCTAAAGAAATAAAAAACAGCAATCGATGTATTATTTTATAAGCTTCATTTTTGTCTCTAATGACTTTTTTGATAAAACGTAATGTTTTCGGGTTATTGGTGAAGAATCGCACGAAAACATGCATTTCTTAAATCAACATTTTTCAATCGCGAATAACTCGAAAAAATTTAATTATCGAAAAAACATCATAGAACTTTTTTGCTTAAAATTTATCCCCCTATTTCTGCGGTTATTTTGAGTGTACTAATTTCCATCCCCGAGAAGGGGAAATAGACTTTCTATGTAAATAAATAAAAAGACAAAAAATTTTAACTCTCCATCTGTTTTATCACACTCAGACCATACTTGATGTAGTTAGATGATACGTAGAATATGATACTCTCGAGATCTCAAATTACCATACAGTTCATTAAATCAGTTTCGCTAAAATTGGGCTAGTAGTTTCGGGGGCCGTCACCTATATGCAAATAAAATTACATATTTGTATTTTCCTCAGTAGACACTAAATGACATTGCAAAGAGTCTAAGTAGTAATAGATATAAATATTTTCAGTTTTCAAGATGCTCCAACCTCATCACAATCAATTGAGATAGAATCAGCTCATAATTATCAAAACGCATTCGAGAAGTGGTGGCATCCACCCCCAGGGTAATAGCACACATCGGCACTATATAACTTATTCCTTGAACCATTCCCTACTTACTGTCCAAATTTCACGTCGATCGGTTTTATCCGAAAGAATTCGGAGCGAAAATCCGTCAAACGCTGCTGGAGTAAACGCTGAAATTTGAATAATAATAAAATTTGAATTCATGGATGGATCAAACGTAGTAGATATACAGGGTTAGTAATGGGTGATTGGTCAATATTTCCTCAATCATTTGAAATTTCGAAATATGTTTCAGATAGAAATTGAGGGTAAATAAAATTTTTTTTTATTATTTTTAAATTAACAGGGTGTTTTACATAGTGTTGGCAAGCTTGGATTTTTTAGATAGAACACAGTGTGACTCACTTAAGATCGTAACGCCCCTGTATACCCGTTAATTGAAGCTTGATTAACTTCAAACTTTGGTGGTAAGAAAAGATCGATAAGGTAATTCTTTGAACTTGGCAATATGTGATACTCGTCAGTAGCGTGCGATTTTAAGGGGGTTTGAAAAGTAGATTCGTCAAGACGATTTTTTTTTAGAAAAAGAAACTACTTAGTAAGGTTTTCTCAATCAGCACGTTTAGAAACCCCTTTGTATAAGATTACATCGATGTAGGTTCAATGGTGTTTGAGATAGTGACCGCCTAAGAAACAATTTTTTTGAACTAAAACTAATTTTATCTGTAAAACGGATTCTCAAGTCAAAAACATGTATTCTTTTTTTGTTGAGAATAATGCAATGTACTAGTTTGAACTGATTTTACAACAATAATATTGTGTATCTAGTAGTAAAAGCAATACATTCCCGGACGACGATGTAAATTGAAGTCCGGGAATGTGCTTTTACTGCAAGATACATGTACTATTTTTTTCTGAAATTGTGATCGATATTATTATAAATTACGGAATTTTTATAAATGCATAACATTTTCTCATTATTGTTACGTGTTTCCGCCCCTAGGAAACACCCTGTATGAATCCGTGGGTTTCAAATATTTTAACAAGGGGTAACCACAAACACTTTATTTAATAATTTACTGATTACACAATACTTCTAAAGTAACTTTCACAATGTTTATATTTACACTTTGGATTTATAACCTCAGTTTTCGCTACCAAACTTGACTTTAATAAATCTTCTTCCTCCGCCGTCGATTTTGCCTTATATATCCTAAAATTGCCTTTAGATTCATCCAGAGATTTCCATTTCCAGGAAAATACAACTCTAGAGCCATCTACAGGCTTCCAGAAGAGTTGGCGTGTATTACTGGTTGCTAACCATTGGTACTTAATTTCAGCTATTAGTATCATGGGCGTATTACTCGCCAGGCCTCAGGGGGCTGTAATGCGTAACATTATCATCTAATTGCCTATGAAATCGTTTCTTGGCAACCACTGTTTGATTATTGTTGTGATAAGAGTAAGAGATTCAGTACTTATTTCACTTTGATAACTACTTATCGCTAAAAAATATTAAGAACCAGTACGAGAAAGTTACCTGCTTTCCCGGCTTAGGACGGAAAAAACTTTCCCGAACTGTTTTCTGATGGTTGCTTAGCAACGGACTAAAATACTAGAATAGCGTATTTTGGGATCTGAATTGCGCTGAAAAAGTTAGCATTCTTGACCCATTTCAGAAAAAATAATTATTTATTCAATAAGGTAAAAAATTCTAATTCGTACATATCTACCATTTTTCTAACAAATAATTTTCAATAAAATCCTGTTACATAAGTACGAAATTTATTACATGACAATAATAAATTGTTATTTTATTTTCATTTTTTTTTCACTTCTATTTTATTGTTTTTTAAAATTTATTTTGTTAAAAAATCAATTCCGTCTAGTACAATCCATTGTTCTGTACAAACAATTAAGAATACATTTTTTTATTTGAGAATTCGTTTTAAGAATAAAAACGAATTTTAGTTCAAAAATTTGTTTTTTTACGGACACCATCTCAAACACATTTGAAGCTACTACGATGTAATCTTGTTCAAAGGGGTTTCTAAAGGTGCTGATTAAATATACTCTACTAGCTTTTTTTTTAAATGGCTAAGTAATACTTTTTGAAAAATTAACTTTTCAAACCTCCTTAAAATCGCACGCTACTGACCTGTGTCACATGTTACTAAGTTCAAAGAATCACCTTATCGATCTTTTCTTATCACCATATTTTGAGGTTAATCAAGCATCAATTAACCGGTTATACAGGGGTGTTGCGATCTTAAATGGGTCACACCATATACAAGGTGAACCAATGGTAAGTGTACATACTTTACCTGCATATGTAGGTTACTTGAACGATTCCATATCACCTAGGGACAATAATCCAAGATACAGGCTATTTGATTGGTCTTTCCTATTTCTGTCTTGGACCAGAATTTTAGAACCACTAGGTATAAAAAAATAGAATTTGGTGTGTACGTTTTACTCAGTCAATCATACCGATTTCTCAAATACAGGGCCGGGCAGAAAAAGGGGGCTGAATTGTTAAATCTCAAATACAACACCCTGTATCAAAAGTTTTAAAAATCTATTTTAAGATTTGGAAAGAGCATAAAAAAATAAAGCAAAGTACATTTTCAAATTACGCATCTCATTTTTCTATTCGTTTTTTTTATAAAAGAAAATTTTACAAAGATAAACCGAGTATCTCATACAAAATAGCGTTTTTGCTTTATGATTGACTACGAGTTAATAAAAACTTTCATATTCAATAAGAAACCATTCATTCAACGTAAATCCTGAAAAGTATTCAACCATCCAATTAAAACCAATAGATTTGCACATTATTTAGTCTTAGCTTGCCACTATGAAACACCATTCTTAATCTAATACAATTTTTGTCTAAGACATTTTTTCAAATTTCAAATGCTTGAGGAGATATTGACCGTCCATGCTCTAGCGACTCACCCTGTATGTATACTAAAAACACAAGGAAAAAGTAATTTTATTAGTCCAAAGTTATACTAAACCAATGGGACCGTATGCGTTAAAACAGTTTTACAGAAAATAGGTATAAAATAAAAGTGTAAAGTCGCTTGCTATTTTGGATAACGTCAGGTATAAAAAATTTGTCGAACTCAGTAATTTTGAATTTTTCAAATGAAATGGGTTTAGCATTTCTAATTTTACTTTTCCCCACAAATAAAGTCAAAAGGAGTCAGATCTGGTAGTCTATCTGGTTGAATTTATTCCAAAACTTTTTGGTAAGATTCTTGTAAAGTATAAAACAAGCTGCATTCTAAAAGAATTCGTGTACGTTTTACTTCACCAATCAATGAATGTACAACATTTTTGGTAACTATACATACTTACATATTGTACGAAAAATATATTTACACTGTAAGTTTATCGATACCTTGGGTTGAAGGTGGTAATGATGGTAAGGAAGGAAATTGAAAATTATCAAATGATGGCAAAAGAGACTGAAAGCTCTGCCCTATTTGAGGCAGAGTTTGTATGAAAGACGATATACCGTCTCCAAGACCCTGACCAATATCTTGCGGACCTGGTAACAGGCTGGCAATGCCTGAAATGGCTCCGCTGATAACTCCTGTTAGAAAGATTATCTGTTAAAAGTTTAATAAACACAAACGTATACAAGGTGTCTCAAAAAGCGCACAAGAACCATGTAATATGTCAATTACTCATTTTAGAAAAAAGTTATATAGGAAAAAAGTGTGCTTTCTCTTTCAGTTTTCATATTCTGTAATAATTAGAGATAGATTCTGATTTACAAATCGATATTTTTTCTAGCTGCCGTTGTTCGCATTGGTTAATTTTGAGATACCCTGTATATATTTGGTTCCAGTCATATACACATGGAAATAATCTAGAGATATTCAATTAATAAATATTGCTACATACTGTATCCGGTTGTTTTTTTTTGCTACCTGATGTCCAGTGTTTTTATTTCCAATCTAAATAAAATAGTATCTTGGATTCGAAAAGAATGTGTTTTTTAGTATTGTTCAGTTTATCAGTTTTAAACCCGGCTGTATATATTGGGCATCTGTTTGACATATTAAGTGGTACCTACATTTAGGTTAGCTAGTTGAACATGGAGAGACAAGATGCAACGCGGTAACAAGTTTTTAAATCCTTAATGACAATTTCATAACGATATAGCTACCCGTTGTCCTGTGACACAGAACGATGTTGTAATGCTACCCAAAATCAATAAGACCCTTTCTTGCAAAGGGGTGTTTGCATTAAAAAAAAGTATATTTTTCAATAAACTCATTGTGCTTTAAATTAAATTTCACTCCAATTTTTCTAAATGTTACGTCCTTTTGCAGCAGTTATTACAGAAAATGTTCGTTCTTATGCATGCATGATTTTGCACGACCGCAATGGCCACAATGGGAAGACTTTTCTGTGATATGTCATTGTAAGTATTGCCATTGCCTGCTCATTCACCCGATTTTAATCTAATTGAGTTCATACCACAAGCTACGAAAATGAGCTTTGAGGGGCGTAGATCATTTTCAAAATCACAAATAACTACTCACAGCTCTCCAGGTAACATAATTGCCAATATCCTAAGAAGACTTAGATAATCTCTTCCTAAGCATGCAAACGTGATGTGGAGCCCTTATTAATAATGTTTTTTATTTTCAATTTAAGTAGAATTCTTTTTTGTGCTTTGTTCTGTAGTGTTGTCACTTTTTTATTCTCATTATGTTTTGCAAAATTCTGGTTATACTTTCAATAAAATTCATTAAAAACTCTTTCTCCCTATTATGTTGAAGAATTCACAAGAACTTAACATTGTTAGCAGATAATCAAATGTCCTTAGATTATTTCCATGTGTGTAAGATACCGCACCTGTTTGCGAGTCAGACTGTGACTGGGATTGACTGAATAGACCCTGGAAAGGCCTGTTTGCTACAAGCATGGACAAAAGTGGTTTGTTCGCCAAAAATCCTCCTCCCTGTTGTCCTCCACCTTTAACAACAAATATTTATTTTTATTTTATACCAAGAAATTATACCTATTAAAGCTTGATGCATGTTAAAGGCATTATTCCCATGCACGGATTGCAGATCTAGAGGATGTACCTACTTTGTAAGTACAGAGCAGGTATATCTGGGTCATGGAATATCATTTGTATTATGTTATGATTCAGTACGATGAAATAATTCAAGCTGGATAATCATCGCGCATTAGAAATCGTCGTATTTCTAATCGACTCCTGCCAGTGGACAGAAGTCAGCTGGACATATGGCATTCACGTTCATATTTGGCTAGACCGATTGTATGTACAAATTACGTGAAACGCCCAGTTAATCTTTATATTACATATTCCATGATTATACTTTATTATCAAAATCTCGTTCTAAATTCGACATGAAATTCAGTAACTACATATGGTAACTGCAATCAGTGAAATAAGACCGCTTGTAAACAACAAACTGTTTGATCGCGACAGAAACACACTGCAATCGCGAGGGCTAACTTAAAAGTTGTAAAAATAGGTTCGTTGTGTGTACTATTTGTAATGAAATTTTATTTTTGGCGCACGAAGGAGGGCTGCAAAAAAAGATGACGGCTTTTCTGAAAAAAAAATTGGAAAAAGACAATTTTTTTGGGTTGTGAAATACACAAATGGCTGCCAGAAGTTTATTTGTGGTCAGATTGACTTGAAATTTTGACTGTTTGACTGTATGTCAAGTACCTCCCAAAGATCTTAAAACTATTTGTTGCAGTCTGACAACAACCCTTCGAAGTAAAGTGTAAGAAAATTTAAGGTAAATTTTCTTACACTTCACGTTGAAAAAATCACACTCCGAGATTTCTTCCGATTTTCACGTTTCAGACCATGTAGATTACGAAACTGAAGGCCTTTCAATTCCGTCAGTCTGCCTGGTGTATATCTGTCTGTCTGTCTGTTGTCTGTCTATTGGCGCTATAACTAAAAATTTACTTGACGAAGAACAGTCAAAGGTAGGCAGTTGACGCTGCTGCCAGCGACTTTCACTGGAAAATATACAAGGTGAACCGTCTAAACAGAATAGATACTAATGGAAAAAAAAATCCCTCAAATTTAAAATCTACGTTTCATGACATCCTAAACCTATTTCAAGTAAAAAAAAATGAGTTTCTTTTAATAATTACTATACTTCCACTCCGCATATGTCGTTTCTTAATTAATAATTTTTTAGAGTGACTGCCCTGTATAAATAAAGAGGGACGTTCTGTATAATCCCTTTAACGATTTTTCCCTTCTTAAAATCTACGACAACAAATAAATGTGTTTTTATTTGTATATGTTCCCTCTGTAGTATTTATTATTTTTGTTTGTTGTATTGTGATTTCAAGGATTATTTTGGTTAAAGGCGGTCATGGATTTAAAAACTGCCGTTTTAGCTTATGTTATTCTTTTGTAAAGACACTAAGCAAAATCGATTTCGTAAAATATCCAAGAATGCCTACCACATTTTGTTCACTCTTGTCAGCTCCAATTTTCGGATTCGCCCGTGCAATTCATGCTGCCGTAAAAATGCCAATTTACATCTTTCCATATCGGCATCATGGAGCTTTCCCGCTGATATATTTATTTAGTTATGAACGTTGTTTTGTTTGAAAAACTTTACATTTTTACATCTAAATGTATATCAGCTATAGTGCTATTATACATATATAGCTATGTTTGCTGTACTTTTTTCTGTACTTCTTCCAAATCTGCTGTTGATCAGATTGATTTTTTTTTCTAACTTGCTGCAAGTGTATACAATGTGCATACAGTAGTGAAATAAAAGCTATGTATGTATCTATCTATAATACTGGACATACTTACCCAATATGGGTTTCTCTATTGTTGGTTTATTACCACCTAGAATAGGTTTATTAATGCTCCCTCCAGTAGGATGACCTCCTCCGCCACCACCACAGTTAATGTTGTAGTTCTGATTGTAACCCACGTTAATGAACTGCAGGTCAAAGAATGTTCTTCCGGTTCCATCCGTCTTGTATTTTCCACCCTTAACACCATTGAAATTGCATGCTGACGATGCTCCTCCTGCACCTGGACGTCTTTTGCGACTTAATATGTCAAAGTTATAGTTTGTTGGTAAGTCTTTACCGTTTTCTTCTATCAGAATTGAATTCGACATAGATATTGCTTGCAGGAGAATAGTGATTAGATATTGCTGAAAAGGATCAAAGAAAATTAATTTAGTCCCTATACAGTATTTACAGCCTTAGTTGTGTTAAATAAAACCGTTTCTAAAATACTCAGTATTATCTAGCTGCGTGCCAGTTATGATGTAATTGCTATAAAGTACAGCAGGCGAGTTTGCCTGGGGTAAAAAATAGGTGATTTTACAAATTTTGTATACCATTTGAGTTGGCAACGGATTCTTATAGGAAAAATTCCGCTGGACAAGATTATCTTATGAAAAATTTTTCTAAACCGCGAGCTTCATGGTCTAATAATTGTATAAACAAGATTTTTTTCGTTTTTATTTAATAAAATAAAATCGATTTGACGGATCTAAAAAAATCTTGATTCAATCGAAAGGTATATTTTAAATACGCGTTGTTTGGCGCTAGGCACAACTCATTTTGTCAACCCGTTCATTTGTTGTAGCGAAAATAAATTTCTCAATTAACAAATTGATTACTCCGAAACTAATGAGGATATTGTTTTTTTCCAAAAACATGCCTCTTATACCAAAGAATATACCGTATTTTTTTTTGGCAAGATGTATTTAATGCTTTTTGATTGATTAAACAATTGGCATTATTTGTAACTTTTTTTTAGAAAGTTTGATCGACTTCAAACTAACTTTAAACGATAAAAATGGATGTCAGGCATAACTCCCATAGAAGTCTGCCCAAATACAACTTTTTGCTTCTATTTATTTAAAGTTTAAATTAATTTTGCAAATTAACAAATGGAATATCTCGGCTCTGGGTAAGCGTATCGAAATGGGGTTTTGTGCATATTATGAGAGTGCTTGGAAAAAGGAACATTTTGAGACCAGAGAGAACTTGATCGGATAACCGGAACCGGAAATAAAAGTGATATTGCGTGAGAGGCTCTAATTTGTTTATTAAGAACTTTTTGGACACGCGGTTTAGTGCAAATGAAAGTTAACAAGTTTTTCCATCAACCACAAAAAGTTCTACAAGAAATATTCAATCCTTGGAGAGTTATACACGTTTTTGACCCTTAAAAGAATCTCTTCCGCAACGTGAAAATAGTAAAATTTGACGCGCAATGGGGTGGCGGATTCAATCCTTGGCGTGGGCAATTTCTTTCGTCATATTTGCTTTTTTTTCATGTAACCAAGTATTTTTTATGATAATAAAAGTTTTTACTTTCTGAGAAATTTTTAAAAACGTCGTAAATAATGTTTTTTTTGCAATTTTCATTAAATAAATGGCTATCTTGCATCAAACATATGATTGTTCTTGTCCAAGGAGGGTTTATCGGCAGTTTTTGTTTTTTTTACTACTTTTTGTAAAAGAATGCTTATTTTACTTTATTTGAGGGGGGTGCCTGTCGAAAAAAGACTAAAAATAAAATAATAATGCCGTTAAAATAGTTAAATCTTTTGATTATTTCCCATTTACAAATAACAAAGTGTGTTTTTTTCATGAGACGTGAACTTTTTTCATTATAAAAAAAAAATGAATTTGTTTCCTTTTTATTTTCAAATAGAGTAAAGCAAGCCTTCTTCTTTTTTCCCAAAACCTCGCCCTTTTCGAGATATTCAAGGTCGAAGCTTAAGAAACGATTTTTTTCAAATATTTCGCTTCCTATGCATAGGACGTACATGAAGTCAGTGTGAAAGTTGTTTAGAGTTGAATTATCTACAAAATTGATTTCATGCATTTTTTCCCAAAATTTCGCCCTTGGCGAGATATTCAAGGTCAAATTTCCAAAGAAAACGGATTTCAAATATCTCACTTCCTATGTACCCGGGCGTCCATGAAACATTGTTTTACTTTATTTGACGAGGGTGCCTGTCGAAAAGAGACCAAAAATAAAATAATAATGCCATTAAAATAGTTAAATCTTTTGATTATTTCTCATTTACAAATAACAGTGTGTGTTTTTTCATGAGACGTGAACTTTTTTTCATTATAAGAAAAAAGTGAAAAATAAATTTGTTTTGCTTTTTATTTTTGGTCTTATTTCGACAAACACTCTCCTCAAATAAAGTGAAACAAGCCTTGTCTTTTACAAAAAGTAGTTAAAAAGAACAAAAACCACCGACAAACCCTCGTTGGACAAGAACAACCATATATTTGTTGCAAGATAGCCATTTATTTAATAAAAATTGCAAAAAAACATTATTTACGACGTTTTAAAAAATTTCTCAGGAAGTAAAAACATTTCTTTATAGGATTTTGCAAACAGTGGAAAGAAAAGCTATCTATGAGAACTAAAGGAAAAACTATATATATAAATATTAATGAAATCTTTGCATTCTTTCGATAACCTGACTTCTGGTTATGCTACCAAGTGAAAATTCTTATCAGCCATTCTCATTTTAACACTAGCATCCAACCTAGTCCCCTACGGCTAAGCAGGCTAAACTAGTATCCACATGATCCCCTACGATATGTAAATTCAGTTAAAAATGAGAACAAAGGCCTGAAATTAATTTATTTACGTACCTTGTCTTTAAAAAATTTTTCATTCTAATGAATTACATTTTCATAAAATCTCATTCAGTTTCTTGGAAATGCTGCCTTTGAAACGTTTTTCGTCCTTATTGTTGACTCATCAGAAAAGCCTAAAGCCACTCATAACGATGTTCCATGCAAAACTAAGACAATATCCATGAACAAGTTTAAAATAATTATAATTGACATTGACTGATAAAAAACAACAGATCTACACCGATCTATTATCTAACTAGTATTGGAGCCCATATACTATATGCATGTTTAAAAGTGAATTATTTATTATTTGTTTGCTTATAGTAATGAAACATATTCTTTATAGGATTTTGCAAACAGTGGAAAGAAAAGCTATCTATGAGAACTAAAGGAAAAACTATATATATAAATATTAATGAAATCTTTGCATTCTTTCGATAACCTGACTTCTGGTTATGCTACCAAGTGAAAATTCTTATCAGCCATTCTCATTTTAACACTAGCATCCAGCATCCTAGTCCCCTACGGCTAAGCAGGCTAAACTAGTATCCACATGATCCCCTACGATATGTCAGTCAATGTCAATTATAATTATTTTAAACTTGTTCATGGATATTGTCTTAGTTTTGCATGGAACATCATTATGAGTGGCTTTAGGCTTTTCTGATGAGTCAACAATAAGGACGAAAAACGTTTCAAAGGCTAAGCATTTCCAATAAACTGAATGAGATTTTATGAAAATGTAATTCATTAGAATGAAAAAAATTTTAAAGACAAGGTACGTAAATAAATTAATTTCAGGCCTTTGTTCTCATTTTTAACTGAATTTACATATCGTAGGGGATCATGTGGATACTAGTTTAGCCTGCTTAGCCGTAGGGGACTAGGTTGGATGCTAGTGTTAAAATGAGAATGGCTGATAAGAATTTTCACTTGGTAGCATAACCAGAAGTCAGGTTATCGAAAGAATGCAAAGATTTCATTAATATTTATATATATAGTTTTTCCTTTAGTTCTCATAGATAGCTTTTCTTTCCACTGTTTGTAAAATCCTATAAAGAATATGTTTCATTACTATAAGCAAACAAATAATAAATAATTCACTTTTAAAAACATTTATTATCATAAAAAATACTTGGTTACATGAAAAAAAGCAAATATGACGAAAAAAAATAGCCCACACCGAGTATTGAATCCGCCACCCCATTGCGCGTCAAATCTTACTATTTTCACGTTGCGGGAGAGTTTCTTTAACCCCATTTCGATACGGTTTTCCAGAGCCGAGATATTCCATTTGTTAATTTGCAAAATTAATTTAAACTTTAAATAAACAAAAGCATAAAGTTGCATTCGTGCAGACTTCTATGGGGCTTATGCCCGCCATCAATATTTATTTATCGTTTAAAGTTGGTTTAAAGTCGATCAAACTTTCCAAAAAAAGTTATTTGCTAATTAACAAATTATGCCAATTGTTTAATCAATCAAAAAGTATTGAAGATATCGGGCAAAAAAAATATGGTATATTCTTTTTATATTTTTCATAAAAAAATCTTGTCCTGCGGAATTCTTCTTATAAGAATCCGTGGCTAACTCAAATGGTATGGAAAATTTTTGGGAAAAATCCCAGACAGACTCGCCTACAGTGTCGTTTTACGCTAGTTTTTTAAATAACTTTTATTGTAATGCACGCTAATTAATCGTATGAAAATGGTTATGTGAAACCTAATTAACATTATAGCGTTATCTCAGGGCTATGCGTCCAGGATTTTTAGATCAAACAATCCCTGATTTTATTTGTAAAATATTTTAGAAAAATTGTCAAGTTTTACATATCCTTCAGGATTAAATTATGACATGAGTTTGTATAAAATCGTATTTGCTGATTAAGTTGGCAAGCGAATGAATTTTACAAGAGACAACGTTCCCAATTCATTTGTAAAGATGTCGCGGCTAGTAAATTACTTGTAAATGACAAAGCACAATCGTGAAAAATATACTATGTGATCTCTTTTATTGTTTTTTCGGGAAGCTAAGGTTATCTGAGATCGAATTATATTTAATAGTCTTAACCTTGGCATACCCACCACAAATTGATGCCATCGTATCAAAAAACCAACAGACCAGACGAAAACGTTGACCTGGTCTTCCTTTTTACTAATAAAGCAGAAGGTGGACATGATTAATTGAGATTTCTTTGTCAGTCTGAGGATATACGCAAGAATGGTCATAATTATTTTAATTTTAAATCGAAATAACGCATGTTTTAACCCTGTATTCGGTGACTGGAGGGTCGACTATCATCATCTGAAGGATTTTTTGGTGTGCATGTGTTTGATGCATCGTTAGAGTTCACCTTCCTGCGTAAAATACAGTAACAGCAAAGAGTAGAATATTAATTACTATTAGTGCAATCAGTTTATGGTTCAACTGTTAGACCGAGGTTCCATGACAAAAAACGTTCCCCATCGAACACCTTAAAATTTTTTTAAATAAAAGATGAAAATGGTTGCAATATACTAAAAAATCATGTTACGACCGTTAGACTAGTAAAAATTTGTTGTTATTTTTTATGAATTTCTGAATTTAGCTGAAAAAAAATCATTCTGCTTTTCAAACATGCTTGAAATTTTCGTAATTTGTGGTAATAGTGAACCATTTTTTAAAAAATTTGCCCGTCTGACAATTTTTGTTAACTAATTTCTAGCAGACTTCTGTTGTATTTTTTTTTTGTCAAGGTGCACTTCATAACACCTTGATTTTTGTTTTATTGAAGTTTAAGATCTCTCCTATGTATTATAACTTGTATGGCTGACAATTTCTGTTAATTAATTTGTCAGACTTAATTTTGAATACGCAGCATCAATGCATCAGGATCGGTCACTGGCATCTCATAACACCTCCTTAAAAAAAAAACAATTCAATTAAAAATGAGGTGTTGATGAAAAAAATCCTTTTCAATCATTTAAATAAAATTTATTCTTATTTTTATTCTTTGAAACAATTTACACAAATGAATAATATATACAACCAAAAGAATTAAATACTATGTTCTATCAAACCTCCGTCAGCCCTAATGCATGCCTCAATTCGCTTTCTGTTATTGTTCATAACTTTTCGGAGGGTTCCAGAATTTAACTAAACTTCGGATTCAGGGTTTTTGGATGATTTCGAACAAGTTTTGTTAACAAAATGTTTTCACTAAAAAATGCTTACTATGATTTTTTTATTATTTTCATTCAATTTAGTATCTATACGAGAGTTACGCCCCAGTCTTCGACTTGTCTCGATAATATTTTAACTAATATAGGGGATGATGGTTATGAAATAGCTGTAGTAGAGGCTCTCATAGCCGATCATCGGGCACAAATAATGTTTCTTAAAAATGATGTAAAATCTAACTGTAAGATTTGGAAACGTAAAATAACAGATAATGGCATCATACAACTAAGAAAATCACTTACTGACATTGATTGGTCTATTTTTGAAAGTCCATCAACTAATTCTACTTTTCTTGCTGAATTTTTAACACAAACTTATGCGGACCTAATAGTAAAACATTTTCCGTTGAGATCCTGTAAGACTAATAATAATAAACCACCGGTCGGATGGTTTAATGACGACCTAAGAAAAATGAGGGACACGTTGTCCTCTCTTAAAACTGTCTGTGACTGCTCAAAAAATCCGGGTCTTATTACATCATATAACATGCTTAAGAAAGAATATAAACAGAAAATGTTGTCTACTAAGAAAAGTCAATATGATGAATTTATTGCACAATCTGATAATAAGATTCGTGACAGTTGGCGTTTGGTTAATTTTGAAAGAAATAAACCACAATCTAATACAGTTGAACACGAAATTGAAGCCATCGATTTTAATGATTTTTTTACTACTGTAGCCGAAAACATTATTACTACTTTACCCAGTAATACTTCTCAAAGTAGAGAAGTTGACTATATGGACGGTGTGACTACTCCAAGTTTAACCTTTTTTATTCATCCAATTACAGAGAGTGAAGTCATTGAGGCTCTGGAAAAATTGAAAAACTCGCGCTCTACAGACATCTATGGCATGGATAGTAAAATTATCAAAGCAACTGCAGATATAATTATTCATCCTTTAACAATATTATTTAATGCTTGTGTAAGTGAAGCAAATTATCCTGATGCTTTTAAAATTGCGAAAGTGATACCGGTTTTTAAAAAAGGGGATATTTCGATAATAGAGAACTATCGCCCCATATCCATCATCCCCATTATTTCCAAGATTTTTGAAGTAATATTAAAAATGCGGCTTGTGCAATTTTTCGAATCTAATAACGTATTAAACTGTTGTCAGTTTGGATTCAGAAGTAAATGTAGCACATCCCAAGCAGTTTTCAAGGTAGTCGACGACATAGTCAGTGGTCTTGAGAGTCGCGAACTAGTATCAATTACATTATGTGACCTTTCAAGGGCTTTTGACTGTGTTTCGCACGATATTTTGTTAAACAAGTTATACTGTTATGGAGTCAGGGGTTTGTCTCAAACATTCTTCAGATCATATTTATCGAATAGAAAACAAACCGTATGTATAAAAAATATTTTTTCCGATTATAGGTCAGTCATATACGGAGTACCCCAAGGTTCAGTTTTGGGACCCCTGTTGTTTATTATATATATCAATGACTTATTCCATAACATGATCCCTAATACTGTGTTGCATTTGCTGATGACACAACCATAATAAATTCAAGTCCATACATGAATGATCTCATGCTAAAAAGTGCCGACTCTGTTTCACAAGCCAAACAATGGTTTACATCTAACAATTTGAAACTCAATGAAGAAAAGACTCAAAACCTAGTCTTTTCTACTAGTCATAATATAACTAAGGGAAATAGCGCGAAACTGCTCGGTGTCACTATTGACGACAGACTAAATTGGTCGTCCCACGTCGCACAACTAAGTCAGAAACTATCGAGATCGGTATTTGTTCTACGTAATCTAACAAGAACGTTATCAAAATGAGCTATTTTGCGCTATTCCATTCACACATTAGTTATGGTACATTGCTGTGGGGTAATTCTTCTTACGCAGATAAAGTTTTCCGGCTACAAAAACGAGCAGTCAGAATAGTGGCCGGTGCTGGCTTCAGAGACCACTGCAAGTCTATTTTCAAAAATCTTAAAATAATGCCTCTTTCGTCTTTATAGATTTATGTCACGTTATTAGAAATTTATAAAAATAAGATTCAATTTGCAACAAATGCTGAAGTTCATAAGTATGATACTAGAAATAGAAATGATTTTAGAACACCACGCTTCCGACTTTCGAAAACAACAAAAAATTCTTTGAATTTTAAATTGTTCAATTATCTACCGAATTATTTAAAATTCTTGCCTAATTCGAATACATTTAAGGGGATAATCAAAAAGCATTTGCTTACACATTGTTTTTATTCAGTTGAGGAATATATGCAAACCCCCTTTGAAATTATATCCCCAGTTAATTAATTATATATTTATACATAATTATATACTGAGAAATGCTTACCGTCATCACACTTTTATAAATTGATAATTGTTTGAGTTTTTACAAATTGTTTGTAAATTGTTCTTGTAGTTACTTATTTTTAGTGTGTCTTTTCATATTTTAATGTGTTTACAACTGCATGCCTTCGCAGTATGCATTCGATAACTCTATATTGTTATACTTATTTTATTGTTTTTCTTTGACTTGCCAAAAGTGTTATATTATGTAATTTGGTTAAATAAAATATCTATCTATGTATCTATCTATCGTAGATGGCCTTGTATTTAAAGATGAAAAGTAATCTCGTGATCTTAAATAGACCTTGGTGACATCTATATTTTAAGATCAGTTTGATTCAAATCGGACAAAAAACAAAAGAATTATTACGCTGTTACACTCTTAAGTGAGACACATTGTATAGGGAGACCAGGGCATACTGAATTTTTCTGGACTAAATTAAATAAGAAATAGATAAAACATCATTACTGTCATGTAAAATATCTTCTAGCATGATTAAGATAAGAAACAATCGAAAACACGCCTCTTTTAATTAACTCTTGTGATATAGTTACACGAATCACCTCTAACTAAAACGTCATACCTAAGGAACAGACAAACAGAGGCGTACTTTGAATTTATTTGTCAATGCCGTGAAGGACTGGCAATATGACCACCAATGCATCAGAATTCCTATCTTGATGCAAATCAGACTAAGATTTTTTAATTTACCAGAAACGTTATTAAGTTTCTACCGAAATAATTATGTTTATACCAAGGCTGCGAAATTCCTTTTTGTGTACCGAGAGAAAAATTATCGCCGAGGCCGCTTGAGGCCGAGGCAAGGTAATCTCGAGGACGCTCAACAATTTCGCGGTTATTGTGTAAACACTATTTTTTGTGTAACCGACAATTATTGTTAGTTCGATGGTGAAAATGACACCACCGTTTATGCTATATTTAATTTTAGCGTTGACATGTCACAGCGTTTCTATGGAAATGGTATATTCTGTATGTATACATTTTGACAGTTTTCTGTAATTGTTTATTTGTGGCATATTCAGATTTTCTTACTTTTTATTGGGTATTTTGCCACTGAAAAATATTTTAAAAAAAACCTCTGCACCAAATGGATCAGACAGAGGTTGGTTCTTGAATACTTGACTGTTTCAAAAAGTCTCACACCTAAAAATATACAAACTAGAACAATTTAATAAACTAAAAACTGAAAATGAAAGCTATAGGTAGTTAACGTTTCGAAAGAGAATCTACTTCCGTTCTCAAAACTTTTTTGGCCGTCAACCATAAGAGTTCTTTGTTTATGAATTTCCATAGTCACGTGAGACATTAAATTATATTTATCTTATTTTTACTTACTTCGTCTCTAAGGATGGGCAACCAACTAGTACAAAAATCTGTTGAATAATTCGAAACGCATCTATCCTCGTTTAATAAAATAATCGCGGATTCTTTAAGTTTTCTTTTTGTTGCCCTCTTTTTCCAAAATCTTCGCCGAGTCCCATTTAATCCTGTGATTATTATCCCACGCGTGTTTACAAATTTTGGATTTTTCAAATTCTCCCCTTCTAGCGTAATTTCTATGTTCACCAAGCCTTACGTTGAAAGGTCTAGATGATTCACCTACGTAATGTTTTCCGCACTCACACGGAACACTATAAATACAATTTTTTGAATTTTGAAAAATATTTACAGGCTTGGTTTTTGATAAAACCGATCTTAGCGTGGGGCCCGTTTGAAAAACCGTTCGTACGGAAAACCTATTCCCGTACGAACGTTTATATATTTTTAGGTGTGAGACTTTTTGAAACAGTCAAGTATTCAAGAACCAACCTCTGTTCCGTTTGGCGTAGAGGTTTTTTCACTAAAATTTTCAAATATTTTTCAGTGGCAAAATACCCAATAAAAAGTAAGAAAATTTTGATAGTTCTTGAAAAATCGTGAAATTGTCTGACAGCCATAACGATATTTTAATTTCGTGCACTCCTCCAAAGTTAAAAGGTATCGTAAATTCGGCGCTTTGGCTACTTTAAAACCTGAAAATCGAAAATTGTTACAGCGACTTACAAATTAAGTACTAATTCTCTTTAATAAAAAATAACAATTTTTGGTTTTCATGTTTTAGAATTGTCAATTTTGAAGTGACTTAAACGTCAATGAAAATGACTTTTAGTTGTACGGCCGTTACTAAGAGTAACGGCCGTACAACTCGGACTTTTGAGAATGCGAAATACTTATTTCGCGTGCGGCTGCACAAAAATACGATTTTTAAGCCACTAATGTAACATTTTGTTCATTCTAATACGCAAAAATTTGAAATACGGCTCTGCAGTACCTTGTCGGCAGACAATAGCGCTGTTTTGACATTTGGATGGCTGGTTTTTATTGCCTTTTCTATGCGCATTAAACGAATGGAGACAACCATATATAATAGTTTATCTGTAAACAGAATATAAAATATGTATACACTAATAAATTATGTAATTAAAAACTATACTTATATACTTATAAAATTTCTCTGAATAAAGGTTACAATTACGAACACGCAGACTGTTATGTTTAATAACAATAATAAAAAAATCTGTTAAAAAGCCGCTGCCTAAGGAATCACTACTTCCACATCCAGATTTTTCATCCAAGTCACTCTAAAGGAAACATCTCGATTAGATTTGCACTCTAGTATGTGGAAATTATTGGTCATAGAATTTTACTAATATTTGGGGCAGATGTCATAGAAAAGTTTTACGCGTTGGTTTCAACCATATACGTTAAAAATGAACTTTCTAGTTTACCCTACTTGTTTCCCCTATTCACAACTACCACCTCCCACCCTTTCAATGGAATCGTCTCAATCAGATGTCATTACAATAGATACGTTGTACTAACTTCCAAGCTTTACTTCTATTTAACCCCTTACCTTCAACGGAATCATCTCAAAATATAATCTAGAATATCTCAATTTTATTTTATCAACCCATTTAATAATGGAGTAGGGGTATTGGGGGGTTGAAAAATATTACAAAAGAATCTGAGGCCTTAGTTTTTAGTATATACACCGAATTTGAAGTTTTTGTACTCTTACCAGCTTGCCTTACTTAGTTTCTCCTATTTGCCTCTATTTAACCCCCAACCTTTCAATGGAATCATCTTAAAATATAGTCTAGTTCTAGATGTCGTTATGATACATACGTGTACCAAGTTTCAAGTGAATATCTCAATTTTATTTTGTCAACCCCTTTAATAATGTAGTAAGAGTGGTGGGGAGTTGAAAAATATTATTAAAAAAATCTGAGGCCTTGGCTTCTAGTACATACATCAAATTTCAAGTTTCTGTACTCATATCAGCTTACTTTACTTATTTTCCTCTATTTAACCTCCAACCCTTCAATGGAATCATCTCAAAATATAATCTAGTTTCAGATGTCGTCTTAATACATATGTGTACCAAATTTCAAGTGAATATCTCAATTTTATTTTATCAACCCCTTCAAAAGTGGAAAAGCGGTGGTGGGGTGTTAAAAATATTATTAAAAAATCTGAGCCTTTGGCTTTTAGTACATACACCGAATTTCAAGTTTCTGTACTATTACCAACTTGCTTTACTTATATTCCCCTATTTACCCCTAAATAACCCCCAACCCTTCAACGGAATCATCTCAAAATATAATCTAGTTCCAGATGTCGTTATGATACATACGTGTACCAAATTTCAAGCGAGTATCTCAATTTTATTCTATCAACTCCTTTAATAATGGAGTAGGGATGATGGGAGTTCAAAAAATATAATAAAAAAATTTGAGGTTTTGGCTTCTAATACATACACCGAATTTCAAATTACTGTACTCTTACCAACTTGTTTTACTTATTTTCCCCTATTTACACATATTTAACCCCCAACACTTCAACGAAATCATCTTAAAATATAATTTAGTTCCAGATGTCGTTATAATACATACGTGTACCAAATTTCAAGTGAATATCTCAATTTTATTTTACCAACCCCTTCAATAATGGAGTAGGGGTGGTGGGGGGGTTGAAAAATATTATGAAAAATCTGAGGCCTTGGCTTCTAGTACATACTATTACCAGCTTGCTTTGCTTATTTTCTCCTATTTACCCCCATTTAACCCCCAACCCTTCATCAGAATAATCCCAAAATATAATCTAATTCCTGATTTCATTTTAATATATGCGTGTACCAAATTTGAATATCTCAATTTTATTGTATTAACAATGGAATGGGGTGATGGTGGCGGGATGAAAAATATTATCACAAATTTTGAGGCCTTGGCTTGTAGTACATACATCAAATTTCAGGTTTCTATTCTCTTACCAGCTGTCTTTACATATTTCCCCCTATTTACCCCGCAACCCTTCACCGGATATCTTAAAAAAAACGAATTCCAGATCTCGTTATAATGTATGTATACGTGTACAAAATTTCAAGTCAATATCTTAAACCGTTCCGGAGAAAACGTGCGGACAAAAAAAAAAGTTACACACAGACCGACAGACAGACAGAAAAATTTTTTCGCTCAGATTTAAAATCTCGACGTTTCATGACATTCTAAACCTATTTCAAGAAAAAAAAATTTTGAAATTTTTTTTACGATTACTATACTTCTATTCCACCACGTGGATGTGGAAGCAATGCACATCGATTACGGCAAAAATGATAATAAAAAAGATCCAGAGAGAACGTATAATAATTAACTTCTATCGGCATAATATTCAGGTAAAGAATAATAGCTCTAAACTACTAATTTTTTTTTAAGTTCTGACTTAAAATATTTAACTTGCACATTTTTGTACTTACTAGGTAAATTATTGTAAGCTTTTATAGCCAGATATTAATTTGTCGAATCAAATTCCCGGTATAAAATAGTAATAGTAATATTTTGCTTGTGACAAAATATATCTACTTCTACTAGTATGTACCATAAAAACTAATAGACGGCGGTCACGTTTATTTTTCCATGAATTAATTTTAAATAGTTATGTTGTGTATAACCTTTTTATTAAATAATATTATGTAATGAATGAACAATTGTTTCAGCAGGGAAAATAGTAAAGGTCCATTGTTAACGTCGGAAAAAATGCATCTACGTACATGAATTCACGACTAAAACCTTTAAATTGGCTTAATGACTGTAATTTTATTTTTTAGCATAAATAACGACAGCTATTCAGGTTTTGTTTATTTGCTTTGGAATTAATTAAACATAAATATTGTTGTCATAACAATACTTGAATTATTACGCATTAAAAAAAATTGTGTTAATGATCTCAATAATTTCACGATTTTAATTTTATAAATGAAACGCGTCTTTACCGTGCCCTTGAAAGGACAGTAGGTAATTAGTATACGCCTATTTTATGACAATTTAGATACTACAATAAAATTTCCCATGTAAAGAAAAAATGGGAGGTCAATGAAAATTTTGAAAATGTACACTTCTACTTCTTCTTTTGATACTGCCTCTTTTATTTCAGCAGGTAGTTTATAAAAAAATTTAGGATATAGATAAACGAGTGAATACTTATACCTTTTATATTTTCAAAAATGAATGTATAAATTATTGTTTTGTCCAGTTCGTATGTTCTAGTCATTTTTTGTCAACAAAAAGTTAGATTTATATTTATAAACATACACACATGATAAATACACCTACAAGGGTTAAAAATATTTAAAAATTCTCTACATTATTCTACACTGAAAACAACTGCGATTCACCTTAAAATTTGCAGCAGGCAGGAAACTTTTTGATCTTTCGAAATATGTACCAAGCATAGTAAGAAAAAATAAAAATGACGGGTGGGGAAACTCGTTTTTTGAGAATCAACCGTTTTCGAGAAATGCATATGAAAATATAAAACGCCCCCGCAGACGAAATACCATACCTGAATTTACATTTATTGAGTGATCTATACGGATTCTCAACGAAGAAGTTGTTCTCGACATTACGCCGTCTCCACACATGCATCCACGAATATTCGTGTACTTTTACGAATATTTATGTAGACATATTCGTTTATGAATATTTGACGAACACACTCTCCACTCATAACATCGTTGTTTGTATGCGGCAAAATTTCAATACAGTGAATATTCATTCCCTTTGATGTGCATCTATTTATCGACTCGAAACTGAAACGTTTTCAAGCCAAATATCGAATATTTGTGCACGAACACGAACATTCCATCCACACTTGAGTACATTTCTACAAATGGCAAACGTTTGTATACGAATAACGTATGTGTGGAACCGGAGTTAGACAGCATATATGTGGTTTCGCCATGATGGTGCTCCAATACATACACTTTCAGGATCAAGTGCGACAACATTTGGATAAAATGTTTCCTGGAAGGTGGATAGGCCGAGATGGTCCAATTGCCTGACCTCCTCGTTCCCCCGACCTCAACCCCCTTGATTTTAATTTTTGGGGACAGATTAAAAACTATGGTGTACGTTATGGAAGTTATTACAAAGGGAGAGTTGGTAAATCACATATGTGCATCAGTTGCGACAATTCGACAATAACTTGGTTTAGACCGTGCATGTGTGGGGCAATGGATTCTGAAAGCTGACAAGTGCATTGAAAATGGTGGAAACAACTTCGAGCAGTTGATGTGAATTTTCCATTTTATTTAGTTTACTGGATTTTCTCTCTAAATAAAAAAATTATACTAATATTTTTTTTCATTATCAGTCATTATTAATCATAATCTATCATTCCCTAATTTTATACGTACAGTTTAAGAATCACCCTGTATATAAAGACACAATTTTAACAAACAGAAAATATAATTTTTCTTTAATTAAGTATTGGAGGTAAATGTTGAGTTATCCCCAACTCAAGTTCTGGTGGAAGATTTCTATCCCCAAGGTGTTCTTGTACCTCGTTGAACAGGTATCCCCCCGTATCCCGTTGGGGTAAGGGCAACCTGTCTTAAAAATCAGCTTTCTATTATACGATTCAAATGTATTGACCCCTCACTTTAACCGCGAATATCTCAGAAACGGAAGAGCGGAAAAAATTGAAGAAAGTCTGTGTTCATTTTGTCTCTATTCTAAATCATTCACTGATATTTGACTAATGTACATAGGACAGTTTTGAAGTTCTTCTAAGCTATATTGAAAAATGTCCTAATTTTTAAGTAGATCTAGACTATATCAGTTTCAAATCAATTATATCTTGAAAAATATGCCTACTATGTAAATAATATTTTATACACCGATAAAGCACGGCATTTTTTGTACAAGGAAATTTTTTCACAATTTTTTGTTTTAAAATTTTGCAGTTATTCTCAAAAATGTGACCTCATGTTTATTCGGTTATTTAACAATGTATTGCAAGCATGCAATAATACTATCTATTGCGCTTGATAACTAAATTAATATTTGATATATATCAATTCTTTTTTCTGACAATGCTTACATTTCATATAATTCAGTATTTTATCAAAAATGTCTTAAATACATTGATAAATAACCCAATAAACATGAGGTCACAATTTTGAGAATAACTGCAAAATTTTAAAATAAGAATTACGGTTTAAGACTTGAAATTTTGTACACGTACCTATATATTATAATGAGATCTGGAACTGGATGGCTTTTTTAACATATGCGGTGAAGGGTTGGAGGTAAATAGGGAGGGATAATTAAAGCAAACTGGTAAGACTTGAAATTTGGTGTATGTATTAGAAGTCAAGGCCTCAATTTTTTTATAACATTTTCCTTTCTCCCATCACCCCCACTCCATTATTAAAGGGGTTGATAAAATAAAATTGAGATATTCACTTGAAATTTGATATACGTATGTATTATGATGACATCAGGAACTATAGTGGAGTAAAACTAAAATTTTTAAGGAATTGTCTTATTACAGCAACTTTTTTGCTGAAATTTGTTGAAAACATGTTTTCTAGGAGTCACTGTAAACATTTTAACTTGAAACTTAGCTTGATGGCTTAACTCCACGAGGGGTAAGGTCAGTTGGGGTATCTGGGCCCAGGGGGTAACTGGGCCATGGTTTTTTTCCGTAGAACTTGTGGGGGTAATTTCACTTCAAGTAGTTGGCAGCACTGAAGGACAATGTCATCTCACTACAACAATTAGTCTCATGTTTCTGAGTGTTGTTGCTTTCATGTAGCAATTTTTTAAATTTTAAAATTTTCATAGCAACGTGATGTAATCTTGATTTTTATGAAATATCTACAGGTTTACTGTATATATTATCAACGTCACAGTTAATTTAGCATAAATTAGAAGCATGATATATCCCTAAAATGTTATTGCAAGCATGTATTCTGCGTTAGGTCATAAGCTTGAGTGGGTGGCCTAGTTACCCCCACAATTTTTCAAAAATGGGGTAAGTAGACCAGTTAATTAGGGCATCTGGGCACGGCTGGGACGAAGTTACCCCAAGCACATTAAGTATGTTGTTTTTGTTTTTATTTATTAGGTAGATCTAGATCACTGCGCAATCACACAAAAAATAGCGATCTGAACTCGGGACCCGACATATTAATCCCTATGTATTTTGATGTGTTGAACACGAATCTGATGTCCGTTTAGTTCCATCACCCACCATTTTTTTTGTAAATCGCGAAAATAGCCTAAGCAACCTCATTTCTTTAGATTATTTTCGCGATTTACAAAAAATTGGTGGGTAACGGAGCTAAACGGACATTGGATTCGTGTTCAATTTTTCCCTTTTTACTTTAACAGAAGTTGTGTTATTACTAAATTTGAATAAATTTCACACCTAATTGTTATGTAGTAGTTCTCTTACATCGTCAACAACCTGACTATGGTGTGGTTTAAATGGCTTGTGGTAATTTTTGTACGAAGTTTACATGTTTACCAACACGCCCACTTACCCCAGTTCAAGTAACAATCGTTTGTATGAAACCAAGACCCGTATGGTCCAGTTGCCCCAATTTCTAGGGGTAACTGGGCCCATCAGACTTTTTATTATTTAATTATAATTATAAAGAAAATTAAATTTGACTCGGGATTTGAATATTATATATTTAAAGACTGTATATTGTATTATATATAAAAAAATATTTTAGATATTAATATAACTTATTAGTGGTTCTCAGGCAAGTTCAAAGTATAATCTTCTCGCTCAGGTTGTAAAATCATGGCCCAAATACCCCAAGTGACCTTATACTGTTCTAAAGTTTCGTTAGAATATGTGCATTATTATTCAAGTTATCATCAATTGTTTCAAAATGGCCTCCCTAAAATATCTTCATGTTTTACGACTTGGCATATTGACCAAATAGTTTCGGACAAATCTAGTTCTCTTCGCAATTTCATTTTGAATAATTTGTGTCTCTTCCCTTTTTACGATACGAGTTATACTACCAGAGATATTTAAGAAAAACTGCGAAGAAACAGGATTCTGAACATTCTTTTGTTTAAACAAAAGATTTTCCCACACGAATTTAATCCAAAACATTTTACTACACTTCTTGAAATATTTTCAACAAGTTCCAGCAAAAAAATTGCTATAGTAACACAATTCCTCACTAGGCAATTCAGACCAATAGATTTGCTCCACTACCAGATTATATTTCGGGATTGTTCCGTTCAAGGGTTGGGGGGTTAAATACGGGTAAATAGGGGAAAATTAGTAAAGCAAGCTGGTAAGAGTACAGAAACTTGAAATTCGGTGGATGTACTAGAGGCCAAGGCCTCAGATTTGTTTCTAATATTTTTCAACCCCCATCCCCCCTCACCACCTCCGCTCCACTATTAACGGGATTGATAACATGAAATCAAGATATTTACTTGAAAGTATGTATAGTAATGACATCTGATTGAGATGATTCCGAAGGGGTCGGAGGCGGTAGGTTGTGAATAGGGGAAAATAAGTAGAACAAGCTAGAAATTTCATTTTTAACGTATATAGTAGAAACCAACGCCTTAAATTTTTCTATGACATTTGCAGCAAATATTAAAATTGTATGACCAATAATTTTCACATACTAGAGTGGAAATATAACCCAAATGTTTCCTTTAAAGTGACTTTTATGAAAAATCTGGATGTGGAAGTAGTGATTCCTTAGGGAGCGGTTTTTTAATATAACTTAGCAGAACTTCAAAACTTTCCAACATTATTAAAATTTCAGTAAATGATTTTGAATAGAGACGTAATGAAAACATAATTTTTTCAATTTTTTCCGCTCCTCCGTTTCTGAGATATTTGCGGTTAAAGTGAGGGGTCAATACATTTGAATCGTATATTAGGTCTTATGACTATCGAGATACATTTCTAAAATAGGACGACAAATGCTTTTACTTTAATTCAGTGCTCGGTCATTTTTTAAGAACGGTGCTTTCTTTCCTCAAAGTTTGGAAAGCTTGCCCGTACCCTCATCAAAAATGATAATAATAAAGAAAATTTAGAGGGTTTTAGATACTTTAATCAGGTTTTTGTCTTTTTGCTGCAGCTCAAGTAGTTTTACAGATATTTGGGAAAACTGAATTGCATTCTCTTTTCAAAATTACAAATAATATGAATTTTAGGTATCAATTTAAACGACTTCAAAGAGTAATTTTGGATTTTTAAGCCTCATTGGATGTTGAAATGTTTAGATGAATACATGAATTGAAAATGTAAACCTTACGAAAAAAAGTTATTGAACATTTCTTGTTGAAAATCGGTAAAAAAATATTTAAAACATTTTTTGATTGAAAAAATATAATATTTCTTTTTCTATTTAACATTATCAGAGCAGCTTACCGTCTGGTAGCATGGATTTTCATAATCGGTAGTGTCTCCTGAACTGATTTTAGCAAAAAAAATTCGTCCGAGATATATTCGATACTTAGGCGCCCATATAAGCTGGTCTATCTCTTAATAATATAATAATTAATAATAATAATAATAATAATTCATTTATTTTCCCTTAAGACAATACAAGTTTGTATAGGAATCGTCACAACTCACTTAAGTCTAATTTAACATATATTTATTTACAGAATATAAATATTTTTCCACAAGAAATTTCTTAAGCCCTAATTTAAAACAATGTAATGGTTTGACCTGCTTTAAATAATCTGGTAGACAATTAAAAACCTTAGGCCCAATATAATCAGGACCATCTGATGATATTTTGTATTTACAGAAGTCTTTCTTGTTTCGTACATTAATAGAGTGAACTATTTCAGTTGTATTGAAACAATTTTTGTTAATAAACATAAATACACATATTTCGAATATGTACAAACCAAAGAGTGTTAAAATTTTGTATTTTTTAAAATATTCCCTGCACGAATGATTGTTAGGGACTCCCTCTATACATCTTATAATTCTTTTTTGAGCGACAAATATATTCGGTGAGAGGGTGGAATTACCCCAGAAACAAATACCATATCTCAACCTCGATTCAAATTGAGCGTGGCATAGATTTATCAGTTGTTTTTTACTCAGAACAGTCTTTAGATTTTTAAATAAATAGAAAATTGAATTTAATTTGGCTATGACGTAATTACAATGTTCCTTCCAGTTTAGACATTCATCGATGTTAATACCCAAGAAACGTACACTATCAATTTGTTCTAGATAAGTCTCGTTAATATTCAAATTTAAACTTGTACATGATTTCTGTCTATTGTGAAACCTCATAAAATGTGTTTTATGGATATTTAAATACAATGTATTAGACGAATACCAATTGCTTAATAATTTCAACACGTTATTACTAATAGATTCCAACATTGCGTCAGATTTATGTGACAAAATAAGTGACTTATCATCTGCGTACATGATAAAAGATGCCTCTGAGGTTAAAATATCAAGCTCATTGGTGTATAATAAAAATAATACAGGGCCTAAAACTGAACCCTGAGGAACCCCGGTTTTAACTTCACCATACTCTGAGTTGAAATTACTTATTGTTCCTTCTGTGCGGAATGTCACACTGACATATTGGCTCCTACCATTCAGAAATGAACGGATCCAATCGAGAGCGACAGCCCTGATACCATAGCTTGACAATTTATTCATAAGTTTATTATGGTTTACACAATCAAACGCCCTGCTAAGATCGCAAAAAATGCTAACAAGACATTCACCTACCTCAATACAGTCAATAATTTTTTTATGTAAAGAATATAACGCAGTGCTTGTTGATTTAGATGCACGAAATCCATGTTGATTTTCAGTAAAAATTTGAAATTTTTCAAGAAAGTTTAACAAACGAAATAAATAGCAATATTTTAAAAAACCAGAAGGCACTGTAACAGGTCTATAATTAGTCATATCCTCTGTATCATGTTTTTTATGTATAGGAACTACTTTCCCCAATTTTAAACATTTTGGGAATGTTCCCTTTTGAAATGATAAATTTACCAGAAACGTCAAGGGTTCTACGATTGTATGTAATACTTTTTTTTATTAAAAACATGGGAGTTTCATCTGGACCAGATGATTGTTTATTTTTTAGTTTGTTAGTTAGTAAATTCATTAATTCTTCGCATAAAAAAGGTTCGAGAAATAAATATCTGTATGTTTATTATTAATAAAGTTTTCTGTAGGAATTTGTTTAATAACTTCATTAGGAGCATTTATAAAAAAATTATTGAAGTTTGACGCGACATGGATAGGATCATCTGTCACAACCCCCTTATAATTTATACATAAATTTTTCAAATTCTTATGCTTGTTTGACATTTCTGCGATAACATTCCATGCAGCCTTGCCAGGGTTATCGGAATTATTTATTTTATTTTGGTAGTATTCTTTTTTTGTTTTCTTTACCAATGTGTTATGTCTAGCTTTTGCGGATATATAATCTGGAATCAAGTTGGAATAAGAATTTTTCAAAATATAAAGATCTCTTAGCTTAGTACTGGATACCTTAACCTCATTATTAACCCAAAGTTTATCAGCATTGTTAGTCTTATAATACTTACGTTCTGGAAAATGTATATTAAAGTGGTACATAAATATTTTATGGAAACATTCCTATGCTTCATCTACATCTGATAAGTTATAGATTACAGACCAATTTTCGTTAATGAGAGCAAATTTAAAATTTAAAACTGAGCTATCATTGAAACTTCTTCTAAGACGCGAGGTCGGTGCATGGTTCGCGTGAGGTTCAAAATTAGATTGAAATAACACAGTTCTATGGTCGGATATATTATTGTCAATTACAACTGTCAGAGTGTTATCTATTATATTAGTGAAAATATGATTGATTATCGTTGAGGTGGTATTTGTCACACGGGTAGGCCACCCTACCATCGGTTTTAGATTAAAACTCTTCAAGTTGAATCGAATGGAGTGTCACGAAATGAGTGCAAGTTTTTACATAGTAGATTGTCTAATTGCACTAGTTCCAACAGACTCATCAAATTTCAGAAATGGAGATAAAATTAGATATTTTTCCAATTTCTATTCTTCTATTCAAAATTTCTATTTATTTGTGTTCTTATATTATCCTGTTTAACTAGACTATTAAACAAGATTAAAAACTACTAAGCGTATTATCTTGATTTTTAAAAATAAGACACTCGTACTAACCTTTTTCATATTTACACTTGTTTCAGTACACTTAGTAACTTCACAAAACTTCCTTGCACTGTAACTTTCTTGGCTCGCCCTCGTCGGTTTCGAATCGTTTCTTGAATAAAGAAAGTCCATCTGCATTTCGTGTGTTAAATCTTGAAAGTGAGAGTATTTTGCAAATTGTTATTACATAAATATTATGTCATTCTTACAATTTTTAGATTCTCATGTATAGCGATATAAATAGAAGATTGCGTGGGCGGAATATTTTATTTAGGAATAGTAGTTGCTGTGAATTAATTAAAGTTGTTGCATTGCTCTGGTTTGCCACATTTACAGCTAGGCTTTATTAGGTCGGTCGACGTAACTTCTTTTGGTCAGAAATTTAAAACAGCAATTTTATTGACTATTTTTAGAGGAAAAATTGCGCTAAACACGATGGTGACATTTGTGGCGTTGAAAAAGAAGGTTTTATGTTGCCCAAGTTGTTCAAGTGTGGGCCACCCTACGAGCGACGTGGTTAGCGTCACTGGTTTCACCTGGCTATCACAGTAAAGATACGGAGAGCAAAAGGGCGTGAAGTTCAAGGCTTGGGTGCCATTGATTACTTAGTGTAATCAAGGAAAATTGAAGATAAAGATAAACAAAAGACAAAAGTTACATATATACAATAGTACTATATTACAAAAATATTATATTACAAAAAAAATGAACTATCACAGCATCAACAATGCTGTATAGCAAAATACCAGACAGAAATATATACAAAAGAAACTATATTACAAAAATATACTATATTACAAGATACACTATATTACAATTTGCTCAACAGCAAAATAAATCTGAGGCATATATCTCAAAATTAAAAATCATATATTACAACAAAATTAGGAACTTGAGATCCTTTACGAGAGACAAAATAACTATATCACAACAAATATGTCTCGTAACATTATCTCAAAGTTCATAAACCTTAAACACTTTCGTTACCATCAAAATGACCCACGACTTTCTATGTTACTAACAAAAATGATTTACAATACTACGATAAAATATTTGCAGTAAGGAATCACGATAAAATTAACCACGAAATTAATACTACGATGAAATATGTGCGACAATGAACTTAAGTTATAAGTAACTATGAATTAATGTACGACAACGGATTAATTATAACAGCGTATTTAAAATACAATCTAACAAAAAAATTATAATAGACTTAGCTTGAATCTCATATTTTAAATTTAGACACTTGGCTTTTATGACCCAAAACTATAATCATGTGAAAATAATCCCTTTTACATGTAGTAATCAAAAGTACTTATCTTTTATTTGGTTATTCTGATTAAGGAAATTCCTAAATGTGATCCTGTTCTCCGATGATTATGGATTTAAAGGTTGTGGCTGCTTTAATTCCATTTTGAGGTTATGAAATCGTAAAAACGTCCATACAAGATTTGTCGCCAAGACAAAATGAAGAAAATCTCATCGCTCGGAATGTTTTCGTATATCCCAATTCAAAATGTAGTATAGAAAAGTTGGCTTCATATGAATATCGTTTGCTTAGTGGAAAACGTAGTAAGTAGGTATCGCTAATTGAATGTAGATAATCTCAAATCTTGCTTAAAGCAAATAATATAACGTTGAAATACTTCTACGTTAAAATCATTAGACGTGAATACGTTTTGTTCTTAAGAAATTATTTCTTAATTTATAAGAATATAAGAAAACTCTATGAGAAAATTACGTATATTTATAATTATGATTATGAGAAAACTATGAGAAAAACTGATGAGAAAAACTCATTAGAAAAACTATGAGAAAAACCTCATGTGATCACCACGAGGTTTTTCAAATTCTAACATCCCCATTACAGGTCAAACAAAATTATAAATACGTCTAACTAGTTCAATGGTTCAACAAGAAAGAGTTTCACCCGGCGTTATTTAGTTGAAATATCATTCCTGGTGCGCTATCTAGTATTCGCGAACTTTAACTGCTGACAGATGACGTATGCTCATCATAGTCTAAGGAGTAGTACTCTATTAGTACTAAAGTTTGTGGGAATAATATTTTCGATAACTTATAATTTTTCTAATAAATATTAACAGTGTAACGAAGGATGCTATTGAGCATTCCGCATGTTACACATTAAAAAAAAAATAAAACACAGACTTAATTGTTAAAAACAAGCGAAAATTCTCATATTTCGATGCTTTTTATACTTTTTAAGGACCCGTTACCGTTTTCATGTAGAATTGATTCTTTTCAAGTATTGTACAAAAATGTCTGATAAGTTTTTCTCCAAAACGTCGTCGTTATTCCGTTATTTAAAGTTGAAAGTTTCGAATTCAGTTTTCGGCAAAAGCAGTACCTCCAACGAGCCATAACTCGGTTCGTATTGCATCTACAGAAATAAGAAAAAAACCAATCGATTTGATATTTTATAAGCTTCATTTTTGCTTCTGATGTTTTTGGGTAAAACGTAAGGTTCTCGAATTACTCCTCGCTCTAAAACATGCATTTTTTGCATGAAAAATCAACAATAACTCGAAAAATATTGATTTATCGAAAAACTTCATAAAACACTTTTTGCTTAGAATTCATTCCCCTATCGATTTCTGCGGTAATTTTGAGTTTACTAATTTCCACCCCGAAATAATATATATATATAATTATTTGCGCCACTTGGGATGTTTCTGATTTTGAATAATATTAAAAAACACATTTAAAAAAAAGTCATCAAAATTGGACCTGTCCCTGAAGACTAAGAAGTTTTGAGATTTTTAGGCTTCATTGACTCGACTAGATTTTCAGATCGAAGCTGGTACTGCAAACTGCTTTTATTTCATTTCATACTCCAAATACTAGTTAAAAAGAAAATTTTTATTTGTTAACTAATTATTTTTGGTTTTGATGAATTTCACTACATTTAAAATGTACTAAGAATTCGTTTTACTGCATTTCTCTTTATGAAGCTCATTTACTCGCCGACACTTACAGCAACCCAAATTAATTAAACTAATCAGTGAAATTGTTTAATGAATTATAAATAGAATCTCGTTATACCACATAACCTCATCAAGGCGTTTAATTCAATTTAAATAACGCGGATCAAAACAAAAAAGAAATTGGTCTAGAGCACATAAACATGGCTTGGAAGAAAGTGGGTCATGACTCCTATACTTTTTATTTCTTTTGGGCAACTTCCCACCGACTGTTCCTTAAACGTTAGTGTTGCGTAAGTTTGCAATAATTTTGTTCATTGGCAGAATTTATCTCGTGAAAATTATGTATTCTGATTATGTAACTCGACCTAGTGAGATTTTCATTAATTGCATTTGCGTACAAATATGCGTCATTGGGGATATACATATTAAATTAAAAGTATGCGTTGGCATGCATCTTACACAAGACGACACGTAGTCGAGGATCTTTAGATCACCGTTCGGAAAATTTTTTTGAAGAAATACAAAAAACGTTCACAAAAAAACCGCTGCCCAAGGAATCAACCACTTCCGCATCCAGATTTCCCATTCAAGTCTCTTTAAAGGAAAACATCTTGACTATATTTGAACTCTAGTATGTGGAAACAATTATTATTGGTCATAGAATTTTAAGAATATTTGAGGCAGATATCATAAAAAAAATTGAGGCGTTGGTCTTTAGCGTATACGCCAAAAATGAATTTCTGGACTCTTATTAGCTTACTCTACTTATTTTCCTCAATTTACATTTTTCCACCACCCACCCACCTCTTCAACTGAATCATCTCAATCGGATATCATTACAATACCAAATTTCAAGTGAATATCTCAATTTTATTTTATCAACCTCCAGAGCTGGGTGGGTAACGTACTCTGGTAAAGTGCCTTCAGTAGTACTTGAAGCACTTTTAGGGCTTCAGGCACTGTGTTTTAATTACAAATACAAATACAAAATTTATTAATCTTTTGGGCCATTGGATACAGTGGATAAGACAGGTCAACAATACAAAAGTATAAAAAAATACAAAATAGATAAAATTAAGTATAAAACCTATTTTAAAATACATTTACATTTCTACATTAGACTAATGTTTTAAGACTCATGCCATTTAAAAACTCGGTAAGAGCTGGATAAGTATGCGGTATAGTTAAATTATTACAGAGTTTCTAAGTTGTTTAGTCTCTGTGAACTCATTAATGGTATAGAAACAATTTTCGAGTAAAAATCTTTTCAGTTTTTTTTTTTAAATTGAAGAGATGTTAATTCTTTCAAACAAATTGGAAGTAAAGTATGCAATTTAGTGCCTGAATATCTTGGTGATCTTTTGCGTCTTGAATGGTAGTATTTTATGGTTTGAAAATTGTTTTTGCCTCTGGTATCGAAGTGTTGTATTTGAGCATGAGTTTGAAGGAGATCTTTGTTGTCATGTATGTAAGTTAAAATTTTTAAAAGGTAGATACTAATTAGTGTTAAAGTTTTGTGTTCACGAAAAATATCTCTGTAGGATGTTTGATAGTTTAAATTGAAAATTAATCTATGGGTAGATTTTTGTTTTATAAATATTCTGTTTGTCTTTGTAGATAGTCCCCAGACAACGATGTTATAGGCCATTATAGAGTGAAATTTAGCGTAATACACTGATACAAGCGAATTTGTTTTTTAGAGATTTAATTAGAAAATGTATTTTGTTTAGTCTTTTAGCTGTGTAATTGATGTGGTCATGCCACGAAAATTGCGCAACAATCATTGTGCCTAAAAATTTTGTTGAGTTCACAGTGCTTAGATGTTCGCTGTAAAAATAAAAGTTGAAGTTATGTGCAGTTCTTAGGCTCATTCCAAATTCAACACAAATAGTTTTTTCTATGTTAATAATGAGACGATTTTGTAGACACCATTCACTGAATTCGTGTAACGTAGTGTTGACATTTTCAAATACTTTTTGAGAAGTTGTTCCGCATAAAATTATAGAAGTGTCGTCTGCATATATAAATACCTTTCCCTTTGTAATATTGTTGGGTAGGTCAGTGATATATAAGAGAAAAAGTAGCGGACAAAGGACGCTACCTTACGGAGTTCCAGTATTTGTTTTGTACATGTCTGATTTTACATTACCTTGTTTTACATAGAAGCATCTATTAGGGAGGTAAGAGCTCAAAAGTTGGTTGATGTTTCCTCGCAAACCCAGGCTTAGAAGTTTTTCGGACACAAATTTGATGTTAAGCGTGTCAAAGGTTCGGGTTACGTCAAAGGAAATATCAACGACAATTTCTCCGGCGTCAATTAAATTATATATGTGTTGGGTAAATGAGAGTGTTGCTGTTTCTGTGGAGTGATCTTTCCTAAAACCGTGTTGGCAGTCTGTGAGAAGATGAAACGTTTCAAGGTAATTATTTATCCTTTGAACTTGTAAAGTTTCAATGATTTTGGAGAAAATACTTACTTGTGAAATGGGGCTGTAATTTTCAATATTTGTTCCATCTCCTTTCTTTAGTATGGGTACAAGGGTAGCAAGCTTGAGCAAATCTGGAAATTGTCCATGCATGATGTATAGGTTTGCCAAATGTGCAATGGGTTTTGCAAGTATGCTACTACATTCTTTGATAATTTTTGCAGACACTTCGTTGTATCCTGTACTTTTTTTATTTGGTAGTGATTCAATGACCCTTAATACCTCGTTTGGGGTAACTGGAGTAAGAAACATATTCCAATCAACATTGGAGGATGTTGTAAATTTTTTTGGTGCCGTGTCATTAAAGTGAGTTTTATTTTGTCCTCTACGATGGAGGAAAAACATTTCCCAAAAGTCTGTGTTATCATGGCTAATGGTTATGTGGTTTGCGGTTTTCTTTAGTTACTTTTAAGAGAGAGTATTTGGTACTTAATATTAGAATTACTTTGCATAAGTACTTGGGACCTTAAAGCTCTTTCAGAAGGCTTCAGTTTCTTTCGAAAGTGCTTCAATTACTTTGGAAAGTAACCCTAACCCACGGACTCGTTGAAGCAAATCCACGGTGGTTTAAAGAAAGCAAACACGTGGATATAAATATTCTTGTACACCATTCTTAGCCGGGCAGATCTGGGTTTTGAAAAGTGACTGCTTCGAATGAAAAATATTTTTTTGGCAACTTATAAAGTTAGGTTCCCTCCATCATTCCGACCAGTTTTTACATGGCGGAGTCGGCGGGGGGTGGGGGAAACGGCCCATTAAAAATATGGGAAAGCAGTTCTTTCGACGTATCTCCGCAGGTCTTGGTGCCACAAAAAAAAATCATACTTACAAAAAATGGAGAGCTAGACAAAACACGTAAGCTTGCTCTAACCCTAATCCGATCGCATAATCAGTTCGCGAGATATCGCGTTTGAAGTTGTGAAAAAACGAAAAATTAAATTAATTATTTCTCGAGAAGGAGTTGGGGCCTCAATTTTTTCTGAGTAGAAGGGTAATGATGAACACTTGATGAGCCTGGAAAGTGGGGTTGGTGGGACAATTAGAAGGGGAGATATGGGGGGGAAACCAAAATTATTAAAGCGCTGATAACTTTGTTATTAATAGAGCTACAGCAATCTGGCCTGGACCAATTTCCGTATTTTTTATTTGTTAAAAGATAGCACTGACAATTTTTTTTTAATGAAATTTGATGTGGCCATTACTAGTGAAGTAATTAGTGTGGTAAAGGTGGTGGTGGTGATCGTGGTGGTGGTGGTGGTGGTGGTGGTGGTGGTGGTAATAAATGTTAGTTTGGGGTCTTCGATTATAATGTCTGTGAAGCATAGGTTATCATAGTCTGAATCAAATGTGTAGTATGGGTGTACATGTATGTTTTTCACTGATTAGATTGGAATGTCGAGTTTTATGGGTATCTGCGTTTTTTAAATGTGTATTTATACAAGATCTTATTTTGAGGATTGGATACTGTTGAATCGTATGGTGGGAAAGGAAACTGATCTAAGATGGATGGGTTGTTTACTCTTACTCTTCTGTTTCTGCTGGGTATCTTCTTCATGAGCGAGGAATCTGTTCTTAGTCGGTACTTCGTGGTAATAAGTGGTTTCTTCTTTCTCCACTAAGTCTGCCCATTGTTCTGAATGTGGCTTAGATTCATGTTTACGTTCGGTAGTGGATTTATCTCTAAATTTATGTTTTTGCTTGAAACTCATGGTCGCGTTCAATACGGTTTCGGAGATGTTTAATTATCGTCAAAAACTTAAGACGAGCAAACAAAACGAGAATACGTGTGCACGTGGAGAGTTCACGAAGTAGATTGTCTCTTGTACACCAATTCACAGCTTACCAATTTCAGCCAACTTATGTAGCAATAATAGGTACACCGTGCCATCTATTTAAAATTTTATAGAACGCTTACCACCGTTACAAAAATAGTTTCTCTCTATGACATCGAGTGATGGATGATTGGCACCTCGCACAAGTATAAATAGGGGTTGTCAAATGGTTTATGCCCTGGGAAGTTTAATCTTTCTGTATTAAATTTTTACCAGTGTCGTACTGGAAATACCAACTCATATATTTACTTCAATTGAAACAAGGCCCATTAGTCCAATAATTATAGAGATTTCCATAATAAAAAATGTTATCTGAAATTTTTCTTCAGTAACTGTTAGTGGAGGGATTATACATCACAAAACCACAAAAATCAGTTCTGGAGGTACCGCGCAACCCCACCAAAAAACCACCCATTCGGTGAAAAAAAGCCTTATTTTACTGATAACTCGTTAACCGTTGAAGATATAAAAAAATTGCTCATCATAAAAAAGAAAGCTTAACTAAATGCCTAAGAAAAAGGCCTCTTGAAATGTTCTTGTATATGCCATGGTTTTCGAGAAAATCGATATTGATATAAATTGCAATATTTGTATTTTTAATGCGCAAGAAAATTGAATTGCTCGAAAACCAAACATGCTAGGCAGAAAAATCAAAATGGGTTTTAAAGGGGATATAAAATACTCTTTTGTGTTTCCATTTTTGATGGCTATTGATATCTATTAATATATAAATATAGTTACCTCTTGATTTTTTGCACTTTTAACTATTCACAGGCCCATAACAAATCACTGACTTTAATATAAGTTATAAATGCATTATCTTTTAGTTCAAGGTAGTACTTCAAGACAAAGTTAGGAATGAAAATATTCATATTTGCAAATTTACCAGCATGTTGAAGTTAGCCAAATTTTGGCCATTTTTTTATTGCTTTCTAAAAATTAAAAAAAGAAACATCTTGAAAATTTAACTCAAAATATTTGTTTTCAGTTTATATATCATATAACTATTGTTTCTAATCATTTTATTGTTAAAACATTGTATTAAAAAAATATCAAAAAATTGAATATGCGCCTTTTTTGGATTTTTTTTTGGCTAATTTTAACATGCTGCTAAATTTGTAAATATGAATATTTTTATTCCTAACTTTGTCTGCATGAAGTACTTACTACCTTGAACTAAAAGATAATGTATTTATAACTTATATTATAGTCAGTCATTTTTTATGGGCCTGTGAATAGTTAGATGCACAAAAATCAAGAGATATTATATTGTTATTTTTATATACACTAATAAATATCAATTCCCTCAAAAATTGCAACACAAGAGAATATTTTATATCCCCTTTAAAACCCATTTTGATTTTTCGTCCTAGCTTGTTTGGTTTTGGAGCAATTCAATTTTTTCTATAGGCCGCGCGCAAAAAATTTCAAATAAACGAAAATTCGCGTCCATTAAAAATTCAAATTTTGCAATTTTTGTCAATATCGATTTTCTCGAAAACCATGGCATATACCAGAAAATTACAAGAGGACTTTTTTTAGGCAATTAGTCAAACTTTCTTTTTTATAATGAGCAATTTTTTTATATCTTTAACGGTTAACGAGTCATCAGTAAAATGAGGCTTTTTTCACCGAAGTGGTGTTTTTTTTTGGGAAGTTGCGGAACCCTCAGAACTGATTTTTGTGGTTTTGTGATGTTTAATCCTCGCACTAACAATTACGGAAGGAAAATCTCAGATAACATTTTTTGCGAGTTTCTGGTGAATTTTTTACTTTATCGACTGGACTACATCAGAAATATCAAACTAATACGTACACTCTATGTATCAAAATATCTACCCCAGTCAAATTAGGCAAAAAAAACTTGAAACTTCGCATTAATTCACACGGAGCTGAAAATTGGTACAGACCTTCAATACGCTATTACAAATGAAATGTCAAAAGTCCCCACCGATCCCCCGTATGTTAAAAATTTTATTCGATGTCTAAGGTCAGAAATATCAGTTTTTTGCATATTTCTCGTAAACGTGGGTTATACAAAGTTTGTACGTGTACGTGTTATCGTAAAAATGGGTTATACAAAGTTTGTAGCTCATGCAGTTATCTACAAAAACTGTTTCAATACTTTTTTCCTACGAATCATCATTTATGAGATATCGCGATTTCAGAAGTTGGAAACGTTATATTTTGTGTAAAAAGTCGATTATTTTGTTCACCAGTATGTACCAATTGCCAAGGCCAGTCTTACTCCAATGTTGCATCAAATACAACAAATGAGAATACTTATATCAATGAGGAGATAACTGATCCATCTTTTTTCTTGCAACAATTTGCAGAAATCCAGCAAGGGGAGGAAGAAGAAAGCGAAGGAGAATGCGAAGAAGAAGACATGACTGTTGAAGTGGAATTCGAAGATTGGTAATCATTCGACGGCTTTCAAAAATTAACAATAATCCCTTCGATTAATTTGATAATTACCAGCAATACTATTATTTTAAATCAATATGAAACTGTCTAATCAGACTTGCATAATCATAATCCATCGCGGATTGTGCCTACTGAGGAAACCACGTTAGAAAAATTGCGCCAAGCACACTACCTCGTCTAGATGGTGCGGAAATGTGTGCATATTATGCAAAATATGACGTTTCCAACTTCTGAAATCGCGATAATAATAATAATAAACTTTATTGTCGAAAAGACCATACAGTAACATGGTGTGTGACACGTCAATGTGAAAATCAAAAGTAGTCAGTACAATAAAAATGCATAATAAAACATACAAACTAGATATAAAAAAATTGATAGAACAGTTATTATACAATTTTAAAAACTAAGCTACATTTACATGAAACATACATATACACATGCACATATTTATATATACATTTATAGTTAAATTTCAAGATCGTCTTCTAGAAATTCTTGCAGAGAATAGTAACATGTTGTTATTAAAACATTTTTAACGATATTATTAAAAGCTCGACTATCTAAATTTTTTATTCTGGCAGGTAATTTATTATATAATATAATACCCACGTATTGCGGACTCTCTTCATATTTAGATAAATTATGACTAGGAATTAACAAGTCGTCACCTGATCGGGTATTGTTTAAAATTATTTGGTAAAAATATGTTTAAATTGTTTCTTATATAGAGTAATATGTGTAGGATGTAAATGCAAATTAGAGGTAAATTTTTTAATTTTCTAAATATTTCTCTACCAGCAGTGTATTTTGATGCACCTATCATATTTCTTACTGCCTTTTTTTGAATTAAAGAAACCCTTTTTGCGTTTGAAGATGAGCCCCAACAAATAATACCATAGGAAATTCTGGAGAAAAAATGTGCATAGTAGTACGATAATATAGTTTCCATACTGGTAATTTTATGTAATCTATAAATTGCATAACATACTGGTGTTAACTGTTTTGATAAGTTATTGACATGAGGTTCCCAGCTAAGCGCATTATCTATTCTTACACCAAGAAATTTAGTCGAATCAACTTGTTTTATCGATTTACCCTCAATTCTTAATAAACTACATTCTAAAATTCTTGATATCCTTGGTGTAATATTTATGAATACTGTTTTTGAAATATTTAAAAATAATTTATTATTGCGAAACCAGTCAGTAAAGTTGAAAATCTTTGTTTTAGTGTTATTAATAGCATCAGTTAAGGAAGATGAACAGCATAAATAAGAATTGTCATCTGCAAACATAATCAGGTTGTTTTTATTTAACACATTATTGGGCAACTCATTTACATAAAGTAAAAAATGCAGTGGTCCCAGGACTGATCCTTGAGGAACACCGCACCTGATATTTGTGACTTTGACCTCGAATACAATTTTTAGCCGACAGGGAATCGGTGGGGACTTTTGTCATTTCATTTGTAATAGTGTATTCAAGGTCTATACCTAGCAATAAGCGGCACACCGCTCCATCTAGTTAAAATTTTATAAAAGCATCAAAGCAAAGTGTATTATATGACATCGAGTGATGAAGTTGTTGTTGGCAATTGTCGCAATTATAAATAGGGGTTATCAAATGGCTTATGGTCTGGTAATCGTTCAACATAATAAATTTTTACCAAACTTGTACTGCAAATCTCAACTCATATTTTCTAAGATTTAATCAAATGAAAAATCCACCAATAGAAGTATTAAACCAATACCTACACTTTGTATCAATGTATGTGTTCCTTTGGAGACTATGTTATCAACAATTTTACGCTTGAAAATATACAATAGAAATATTTTATGTATAGTGGTATTATGACTTTTCATTATGTGAATGTTATAGGACCATGAAAAAGTTTGTTGGTTGATTTATCTAGTCGGATGGCAATACATAGATAAGAAAACTAAGTTTCTACAAAATATCGTACTAATATACGATTTAAATGTGTTGACCCCTCACTGTAACCACGAATATCTCAAAGACGTAGAAGCGAAAAATGTTGGAAAAAATGTGTGTTCATTATGAGTCTATTGTAAATCATACACTGAAATTTGATTAATGTACGTCGGATAGTTTTGAAATTCTGCTAAGTTATATTGAAAAATGTCCTACTTCTTAAGTAAATTTTGACAATACCAGTTTTAAATCCATTATATCTTGAAAAATATGCCTACTATGTAAATAATATTTTAGATACCGATTAAGCACGATATTTTTTAAACGAGGAAGTTTTTTCATAATTGTTTTGCAGTTATTCTCAAAAACATGACCTCATGTTTATTCGGTTATTTATCAAGGTATCTAAAAAATTACATAAATTATAAACATTTTCAGAAAAGAGGATTTGTGTATATCAAGTATTAATTAAGTTATTAAGGTGGCCGTTTCCAAGAAAGAGACATCCGATAGAGAAATATTTATTATTTTTAGTCATAACTTTCTTACTATTTATACTTAAAATAAACTATAAGACCAGCTAAGTAGAATCATAACAAGATTAATACATACTATGAATTTTCACTCCATAATATCAGTTGTTTGCACACTAGCTAGATTTAAATTTAAAGAGAATGCTTAATCTTATTGTTTCGTTGTTTATGAATTTTAAATCTATCTATTTCGCAAACAACTGAAATTATTGAGTGAAAATTCATAGTATAGTACTATGCGTAATTGCTAAGAGGCCTATTCTATGTCGACGTCGCGTGGTATGTATTTTAGTGCCAGTTTAACTGGTCTATCTTGAAACGAGTAAAATGAATGAAATTCAACATCATTTCATTTTAGGAGGTCTAATATAATTGTAAAATCAGGTTTAGATTTCGGGTAACAGAATAATGATCTGGAATTGTATTTGAATGTGGAATTCTGCCTGGTATTTGAGTTAATTAAGTGAATTATTTTGTTATGATTATCGGTATATATTGATAGGACTGGGGTAGTTTCTCTATTAGAGGAAAAGGTGGTTTGGTTTCTGGTGTTAAGAATGGTTGTAGTCTATGTATTACTACAAGTTGTGGTGGGGGCGGTGGGGATGGTGGTCCGATTAGGGGTTGGAGAGGTATACTGCTCAGTAAACTTGACTTTTTGATTCTTTTTTCTTTATTTGGCGGTGTGGAATATTTCTTCAGGTGTGGTAGGAGACTGAGAGTATGACGTTTGTGGCGTTATTGAGAAGGTACTGGATTTGGATCATTCTAAGAGTCGGTTAAGTTGAACTGTTCATGGGTGATGGTGTATCTTAGTTGTTGTGGGGTTGTTTAAGGTAGTAGAGATGATGGATGTATGTGATGGGGGTGAATTGGTTTTAGAGGTTGCCATTCTTGGTATGAAATTGATGTGGCCATTACTAGTGAAGTGCCACGATGCATGGAGCCCTACAGGGGCCCAATAGGGGCGACATGGGGCCCAGCGAAGCCCTATGAGGGCCACGATGGAGTCCTAAGGGTCCGTCCAAAGTGCACTACTTCAAAGGTTGTACTACTTACTGTGCATATTTTGGATCCGATCATCACCGACGAAAGCAGAAATTAATGGAACAAATCGCATATATATTTTAATTGTTAGAAATATAAAATCCTGTGTTTTTATACGCAAAGATCGTGGCTACGCATTGCTATGCACGTATCTTCGTTAATATGTAATTAATATCGTTGATCGGGGTCTCAATCGATAGAGAATTATCGATTTATAAGTACAACTGAACAAATTCTTAGTTAAATCTTTATATTTACCTATTGAGAAATTTCAATTAAAAATTTGGATGGTGGTAGGGGTAGGTATTTTTCCTGTAAAGATACACGGGTGCTCGCCTATTATTTATGTGAGCGGGGATGTTTGAGTGAACTCGGCGCGAGACACTTCCGTGTCTTTTGATCAAGATGTATATCATGACGAGATCTGGAACTAGATTATATTATGCGCTAATGTCAGTGAAGAGTTGGGGGTAAAATTGGGGTAAACATGCTTGCCGTTCCGATCATTCTCTACTCCTTTGGGGTAGTGAAATTGACGCAAAACGAGCTGCGTCAACTCGATGTAGGAACCCGAAAGATGATGCATCTCAATCGAAGTTTGCATCCGAAATCGTCCGTTCCACGGTTATATCTTTCCCGACAGCACGGAGGCCGTGGACTCTTGAGTTTGGAGTATCTGCATAACAGGTCTGCTCTGGATGGAGCCTGTAACGTCATCAAGAGTTCGGACCCCCTCCTCTGCATGGTTTGTGACCATGAAAACGCAGGGGTAGGAGCATTTTTGTTTAAGGCAGCACAAAGAGCAGCCGATGAACTTGGTCTCGACTTTGACACTAGGCGGATAAATTCAAGCTCTGTCATCGAGCTGGAATCTGCCCAGCTGAAATCCCCCACAAAAGCAGCAGAGCAAAGAAAACTTCTGCAGCTGCATAAAGATAACCCCTTACATGGAGTCTTCTACAAGAACATTGAGGACCGGGGCTTATCGGAGAAGCTGACCTTTGCCTTCTTAAGGTCAGCTGGGCAGAAGTCTGAGACCGAAGGGTTCATTATGGCTTGTCAAGACGGTGTCTTTAACACACTTGTTTATCGAAGTCATGTCTTGGGTATGGAGGTCCCTGATATAAACTGCACGGCCTGCCGAAGGGCGCCGGAGACGCTGATGCACCTGTTGTCGGCTTGTCCGACATACGCAGTCTCGGCCTATATTCACAGACATGATGGAGCAGTGCGAGTGCTGTACTATCATCTACGGCACTCGTATGGGATAGACGAGACACCAGTGCTGCCATATGCCCTGGGGGATATTGAGTCCGTTGTGGGGAATGAGCGGTGCCTGATTTACAGGAACTACTCTTTTCCTACCGTCAGGCAAATACAAACTAATAAGCCTGACGTAGTCCTCCTCGACCACCAACTCAAGACAATGTTTGCTATTGAGTTCTCCGCCTCAGCGGAGACAAACATTGTCTTGAAGGAGGAGGAAAAACGGACTAAATATCGAGTTCTTCTCTAAGAAATCCGCAGACTCTTTCCAGACCACTCTGTTAAGTTTGTCGTATTGATAACAGGATCCCTCGGTGGAGTGAGGCACACACTGCTCTCAGAATTGAGAAAAATACCGGCATGCCGAAATTCGGCAGAAATCTTAGCCGGAAAAATGCAGAAGGCCGTCATTCTTGGTTCGTTGCGCCTGCTCAGAGCACACGATTCGCGGACCCAGTAATCACTGACTACGGCGTAGAGAGTGGTTACTGGTACTACCAGCGTACCCTCTCTGGTTGCATCGTAGACAGAGAGAAGGGCGACTGGCTTTGGAAATAATAATAATAATAATAATAATAATACCTTTAATGTCCAATAGGTAACACCCAGTAACTGAACAATTCTTTTGAATTTTTGACAAAAATTGTTATAAATGACCTCCATCTTCACATATACACATTTCGGCACGTCGAATTAAGGACATACGCACTCCGTTCAACACATTTGGTAAATTAGGATTATTTTTTATGGTTTCTATACACATTAAAATACCTTGTTGCAATTGTTCTAAAGTGTCAATTGGATCACGGTAAACCAGAGATTAGAATGCCCCCAAAAATAAAGGTCCATCGGATTTAAGTCGGCCGATCTAGCAGGCCATGGTCCGCCACGTCCAATTCATCGTCGAGGAAACTTTCTGTTCAAAAATTTCGAAAAGCCAGACTAAAATGAACTGGTGCGCCATCCTGCAAATACCACATTCTTCTGCGCGTAGCCAAGGGTACATCTTCCAGCAAATTTGGCAATGTTTGTTGCAAAAAATTTAAGTATACCACCACTTAATCTAGCGGGTAATTGTATAGGTCCAATTATTTCATTACCGCAAATTCCTGCCCACAAATTAACGCTGAACCGCCGTTGAAAATGCGCCCTTCTTATGACACGTGGATTTTCCTCTGCTCAATAGTGCATATTTTTGAAATAAACATTCCATTTCTGGTATAACACGACTCATCGGAGAAACACAGAACGTTTAAGAAATCCTCGTTTACCGCGTGTTTTCTTAAAATCCACCTACAAAATTGAATTCGCTCTGCAAAATCTTGAGGTTCTAGTGCTTGGACATGTTGATAGTGATAGGGATGTAAGTTCATATCTCTCAATGTCCTCCATACCACAAAATGGGATACTTCCACACGGTTCGCGATGTCGCGCTCTTCTACAAGTTCCAAAATTTGACACTCTGCGTCAATTACCCTTTCTTCGCGTTGTGGACCTCGTTCTCCTCCAATGCCATCGAGACGACCTGTTTCTCGAAGACGCTGGTCAATACTAACAAATGTACGAGCACAAGGATGACGTCGATTATGGAACCTTAAACGATAAAGCTCTTCCGCACCACCTGCATTTCCACCACTTTCTCCATTCACCAAGTACATATCCGCGAGCTCTGGATAAGTGTAATCTTCCATAATGTCCAAAATCTGCTTTTTAAAACACCACACTAAACTAAATCAACGTTATCAATAAAGAAGACAAAAAGAAAAATTGGTCCAAAATCTAAAAAGTAACACAAAACGCACGAACGAGAAGTAGTATTTTATGTAACCAAGTACTAACAACTTGAACGATAAGTCAATAAAATAAATCTTAACATAAGTGGCACAAAATTCAAAAAGAAAAAAGTAACAGACAAAACCAAGGAACGGATAGGTCGCGTCGTGTGTACGTTGTTTACCAAGTAAGAACACAAACTGAAATTATAACTTGAAAATATTACAAGGGAGAGTATAGCACGCGTAATAAGATAATTTGGCAGCGAAAAAGCAAAAAACATGACGGTGTCCTCTGTCAGTGGCTTTTAACTGCTTTGTTGGCATGCTTTTCGATGACCCCGTCGCGGCCTAATTATCTCTTAGGCTCACCATACTTATTTGCATGAATATCAGAGTATCATGTGCGACAAGACGCGAGGCAATAAAGTCTACCCCAATTTGCCAGCAGTTTTCAAAGTATGTTATTAAGTATTTTGGAAATTTTTGTTTATTTTTTTCTCCAAAACTATGAGCTTTAGACCCCATGTTAGATAAGGTTCTTTTGTTTGTCTTGTCGTTCCCTATCACCAGTTTTTTTAATGACATGAAACTAATTACACCCTGTATACTAGAGGCCAAGGTCTCTGATTTTTTTAGAATATTTTTCACTCCCTCTTCAGCACGCCCGCTCCATTATTAAAGGAGCTGATAAAATAAAATTGAGATATTCACTTGAAATTTCGTGCACGATGACGACATCTGGAAATAGATTATATTTTGAGATGATTTCGTTTAAGGGGTGAGGGGTGAGGGGTGAATAGGGGTATATAGGGGAAATAAGTAAAGCAAGCTGGTAATAGTGCAGAAACTTGAAACTTGGTGTATTATACTAGACGCCTAATCCTCAGATTTTTATATTACATTTTTCAACCCCACCACCAACCCCACTTCATTATTAAATTGGCTGATAAAATAAAATTGAGATATTTACTTGAAATTTGGTACACGTATGTATTGTGATGACATCTGGTTAAGATGATTCCGTTAAAAGGGTGGGGGATAAATACGGAAAGTAAGTAAAATAAAAAAACTCCATTTTGATATGCTTTTTATCACTGTTGGAATGATTCAGTACACTTTCAGCAGAGGGTCGCAAGATGACTCAGTACATTTTGACATGTTTTATTTTTCTTTTTTTTTCTTTTTTCATTCACTAAAGTAAAGGCTACATTTTGAAACACAAAAAGGGCATCGGTTCTATTTTTATTTAGTAAATGAAAATAGGGAAATGAATGATGATATTTTAAATATGGCATTACATTATTTGTATGTACCTACATCGCATGGAGAATTTATCAATTTGTAATATTTTTTTAAATAGTTCTATGGAATACATTTTCGTAAATAACTTATTTATTTTAAATCTTTAGAAAAAACTCTATTTCATATTTTTTGTCCAAAAAGGTCCATGCCTTATACTGATTATAGAGATTGATCGACGGAATAGTTAATTTTCGATCTTTATTAGGAATCTCTTCGGAATTTGTAGAATTTATCAAAAAAATCAAGTTTTCCAGGATTTGTAGATTCGCTTTTGTTTTGTTAAATTTCTCACAAACGTCAACTAATAGACCTAATCGAGCCCTACAATAGCCATTTTTGAAAATCAAAATCGGACCTTCGGTTCGGGAGTTTTTAATTTCTTTGAAAAATCATACTTGGCCCTGGAAAAAATACTTGCGGTCAACGGATTCGGCCCGCCAGCAACAAGCTTCATTTGTGGCCGTGTACCTTCGATCCCACCAAATCTCATCGAAATCGATAAATATTCTGGACAGTTATCGTGCTTCCTAGCCCGATTTCGAAAAAACCAGTTTTTTGCAAAAAAATTCAATTTTCATTTGTTTTTCGACATAGTCTCTGGTATACTTATTTGTAGAGCTTTGCCAGCGGCACCATTTCTTTTTTGAAATATCTCGATCGGGCTACACGTTACCGAGTTATTCAATTTCTCCCGAAAAACTCGAAACGTCTATATCGGGTACTTCCGGTTTCCGAGCGGAGCCGAGCCACCGGCGTTAAGGTTTTCTAACCACCCAAGTTTCATCGAAAACCGAAAACGGATTAGGGGGGCTGGGCGTGACAGACAGACAGACAGACGGACGGACGGACGGACGGACGGACAGACAGACAGACAGGCAGGCAGACCGACAGACAGACCGACGGACGGAATTTTCTAAATTCGCTCTCTAGTCGATAGATATGACTTTCGTTTCGATCCGAAGTTTTTTTCGGGTTTCGATGGTCCACTGGAAAAATGCAAAACCAATGCTACATTTTTTTTTTAAATGTAGTAACAAGCTGATAAGACTCCAGAAACTTCGTTTATGGCGTATATGCTAGAAACCAATGCTCCAAATTATTTCATATCTGCCTCAAATATTATATTATTAGAATTCCATAACCAATCATTTCCACACTAGAGTGCAAATATGTTTTCCTTAAATAGTACTTGGATTCTAGTCTGGATGTGGAAGTAATGATGCCTTGGGCAGGGGTTTTTACATAAATCTGATTGATGTGATAAAATATGTACAATATATATCGCAATATTGTGGTAAACGTTTTTTTTTGCAACCTATCATTTATGAGTCTCGCGGGAGTCCAGAAAATCTACTTTTTTGGTTCTTTCTTGACTTATTAATCAAGGAGTGAATCAAAAATGAGTTGGCATTTCCGTGAAAGTTATAGACTATTCGCTTAATTCCACTAGTACGGAGCGTTTTTGATAAATTGCAAATATTTTGTAGAAAAAAATCAGTTTTCTTGTCTATGAATTGACATCCGACTAGAAAAGTAAACCAATAAACTTTTTGCATGGCCAATAACATCGCCATATGAAAAATCATAATACGACTATACATAGAATATTTCTATTGTATATTTTCAAGCGTAAAATTGTTGATATCATATATTCTCCAAGGGAACACATACATTGATACAAAGTGATTTAACAGTTCTATTGGTCAATTTTTCATTTGCTTAAATCTTAGAAAATATATGAGTTGTGATTTGCAGTACAACTTTGGTAAAAATTGAATACGCCGAACAACCACTTCATCATTCGATGTCCTTATACATACCTTGCTTTGATGCTCAAAGACTCATTTTATAGAATATTAACTAGATGGGGCGGTCTGCCTCTTATTGCTAGATAATTGCATCAATCGCCATAAGTTAATTTAAATGAATAAGTTTTAGACACGAGACTAGTACCGTAAGGTACCTTCAGTACCTAGGTACATAATTTTTTCTAACGGGGTCGCCGAAGTCCGTATAATATTATCATGGCATGGACTTACCCTTGCATGCGGGGACCCCTAAATTTCAATCAAAGAGTAATGTTTGTATTTAATGTTTGGTATTCTTGTTAGAGTGCTGATTTATAAACTCAGGGCACCAACCATAAAAGCTATACTTGTTTATTTATGGATATTGAAAACTAGACTTGTTTAAGGAAAGTAACAGCTGGAAACAATGCTCTATTACACACGGTCGAAGGAAATGTGCCTTCATTTGTAGTCCAATAATTATAAAGATTTCCATAACAAAAAATGTTATCTGAGATTTTCCTTCAGTAACTATTAGTGGAGGGACTATACATCACAAAACCACAAAATTCATTTTTGGGGGCGCTACGCAACCCTTCCAAAAAACCACCCCTTCGGCGAAAGTTATTATACTGATAACCAGTTAACCGTTGAAGATATAAAAAATTGCTCAACATAAAAAAGAAAGCTGGACTAATTTTCTAAAAAAAAGTCCTCTTGTAATTTTCTTATATAAGTATGCCATGATTTTCGAGAAAATCGATATCAAAAAATATTGCAACAGAAAAAGTTGAATTGCTCGAAAACCAAACAAGCCAGGAAGAAAAATCAAAATGAGTTTTAAATTCAAATATTCTCTTGTGTTTCCATTTTTGATGGCTATTGATATCTATTAGTATATAAAAATAACAATATAATATAGTTACCTCTTGATTTTTTGCGTTTTTAACTATTCACAGACCCATAGAAAATAACTGTCTTTAATAAAAGTTATAAATGCAATATCTTTTAGTTCAAGGTAGTATTTCAATGCTGAAAAAGTTAGGAATAAAAATATTAACATTTACAAATTTACCAGCATGTTGAAATTAGCCAAATTTTGGCCAAATTTTTATTGCTTCCTAAAAATTAAAAAAGGACCCAAACAACTTGAAAATTTTGCTCAAAACATTTTTTTGAGTTTATGTGTCACATAACTATTGTTTCTAATCATTTAATAGTTAAATAATTGTATAAAAAAATATCATCAAAAAGTTGAATATGCCGCCTTTTTTGGATTTTTTTTTGGCTAACTGCAATATGCTGGTAAAGGACCCCGCACGTTTTATATGGAAATCCGTCTTCCGGTGAAATTGATTGAAAATTTGTGAAATGGTTCATTTTGTATCCCTGATCAAAGGTCTCAATGGGGTCAAAGCTTGAAATGCCCATCTTTAGGCAGTACGGCCGTTTTAATAGGCATACGCGGCAAAAATTTAATTTTTTATGTACTATGTTTAATTCTTAAATGTGCCATTAAAACATGTATTAAAAAAAGTAAAGTTATATTACCATAAACCAGTAGATTATAGGTATTATCGATGACATTAGAGTCACCCAATGTGCTCCATGATGAGGTTGTCAAGTCGAATTTTGCATATTATTTGGCCCTGAAAAGGGCCGATTTTTCATTGTAATTAAAAATGTTTAAGTTTTTTTTTTGTTAAATGTAATATAAGTATTTCTATGTTTTGATTTTTTTTGTTTGTTTATTTTGAAATATATATTTGTATACTAAAAAAATAAATAAATAAAACATTTTGTGTTTTATGCGATTAAAACAAAAATGCAGTTACGACTTTTGACGCTGTTTTGACTTCATATCACTCATATCTCATAGAAATATAGTAAAACAGCTTATCATAATTATAAGAAATAAACGTAAACGTCCCGTTTTTATTTAAAAATAAAATTATTTAATTTTTCATTTTCTTTTCTTTAATTGTGATATTCTAAAGAAATAAAAGCAATCTACTTTGATAGCAATCCTTGTCAGTACAACTTAATATTGTATCATTCAAAATAATATATTCAACAAAATAAAAGAAGGCGGGTAGATCGGCAATAATTAAGTGTATTAAATGTATTAAATGCAATAATTAAATGTCACTACTGCATTTGTAAATTAAAAAAAACCTTTATTGCTGAGTCCATATTGTTAATATTTTTGGTGTTTCGGTCATATTTGGCAACAATCTCATATTAAAAATCATTCAATAGATTTATTAAACAATTAAGTATTATTAAGTATTAAGTATTCATTGACTTTTATAATTTAACACTAACGATCCTCGTACAACTATATTATCAAAAAAATCTGTAGTTTTTAACTTAAACATTTGTTAACGCAATATAATATTGGATGGGTGGGTTTACAGTAATAAAATATTGCAAATCTTACAATAAATATATTTAATACAGACAATCACGCCCATAAGAGTTCAGTCGTACACTTGTGCGTTCAAAAACACACACTTCAAAAATTAGAACATTATAACACTTACGTTACACACATTAAAAAAAACTTTAAACACTTTTAATTACAATGAACAATCGGCCTTTTCCAGGACCAAATAATGTGGAAAATCCGACTTGACAACCTCCTCGTGGGGCACATTGGGTGACTCTAATGTCAGCGGTAATACCTATAATCTACTGGTTTATGTTAATATAGCTTTACTTTTTTTAATACATGTTTTAATGGCACATTTAAGGGGGGAGGAGGATGTTACACTTTTTAGGTTAGGTTAATCCTAGGTTGTATTTGTGATTCACACATGGGCAATGTATGAATCGCAACTGTCGTATCTATGTATATTATAGTTAATAAATGCAACAAACATTCATTCTTACATACATGTATTCCCACGCACACGCACACATACAAATTACAAACACACACATAGACTCAAAAAAACACATACACATGCAAAGTATCCCAACAGTATAGCAACTCAGAAGAATATACAAGAATTACATAGAACATAAACAAATTGAATTTTTGCCGTTTTTGCCCCTTAAAAACGGCCGTACTGCCTAAAGATGTGCATTTGAAGCTTTGACCCCATTGAGACTTTTGATCAGGGATACAAAATGAACCATTTCCCAAATTTTCAGTCAATTTCACCGGAAGGCCGATTTCCATATAAAACGTACGGGGTCCTTTGTAAATATGAATATTTTTATTCCTAACTTTTTATGCATTGAAGTACTACCTTGAACGCTTGAACTAAAAGATTTTTCATACTTATTCATAGAAATTGTCTTGGTTTTGCATGGAACATCTTTATGAATGACTTCGAGCCTTTCTGATGAGCTCCACAATAAGGACGAAAAATATTTCAAAGGCTAACATTTCCAATTAACAGAATGATAGATTTCATGAGAATGTACCTAATCCATTAAAATGAAAAACTTTTAGGACAAGGTAGGTAAATACATTCATTTAAGGCCTTTGTTCTCATTTTTAAGTGAATCCTCATGACCGTAGGGGCTTATGTAGATAACAGTTTAATCTGCATGGCCGTAGGGGACTGCGTGGACGCTAGTTGTTGAATGAGAGTTTTCAAATAAGGAATTAGATAAATTCATTTTAGGATTTTACTTTGCTAGCATAACCAGAATTCAAGTTATCGAAAGAATGCAAAGATTTCATTAATATTTTTACACATAGTTTTTCTTTTAGTCCTTATAGATAGTTATGTTTTCTGCTGTTTTCAAAATCCTATAAAGAATATGTTTCAATACAATGTACAACATATATCGCAATATTCTAGCAAACATTTGCAACCTATCATCATTTATAATATGAGTCTCACGGGAGTCCGGAAAATCTACTTTTCCGGTTCTTTCTTGACTTGTTAATCAAAGAGTGAATTAAAAATGAGTTAGCATTTCAGTGAAAGTTATACACTGTTTGCTTAATTCCGCTAGTAAGGGGCGTTTTTGATAAATCGCAAATATTTTGTAGAAAAATTCAGTTTTCTTATCTATCAATTGACGTCCGACTAGATAGGTAAACTAATAAACTTTTTGCATGGTCCAATAACATCGCCATATTAAAAGTCATAATATGACTATACATAGAATATTTCTATTCTATATTTTCAATCGTAAAATTGTTGATATCATGTATTCTCCAAGGGAACACATACATTGATACAAAATGATTTAATAGTTTATTGGTGAATTTTTGTTTGCTTAAATCTTAGAAAATATATGAATTGAGATTTGCAGTACAACTTTGGTAAAAATTTAATACGCTGAACAACCACTTCATCGTTCGATGTCCTCATACACATCTTGCTTTGATGCTCAAAGACTCATTTTATAAAATATTAACTAGATGGGGCGGTCTGCCTCTTATTGCTAGATAATTAAATCAATCGTCATAAGTTAATTTAAATGAATAAGTTTTAAATATGAGACAAGTACCGTAAGGTACCTTCAGTACCTTACGGTACATAATTTTTTCTAACGGGGTCGCCGAAGTCCGTATAATATTATCATGGCATGGACTTACCCTTGCATGCGGGGACCCCTTAAATTTCAATCAAAGAGTAATGTTTGTATTTAATGTTTGGTATTCTTGTTAGAGTGCTGATTTATAAACTCAGGGCACCAACCATAAAAGCTATACTTGTTTATTTATGGACATTGAAAACTAGACTTGTTTAAGGAAAGTAACTGCGGGGAACAATGCTGTATTACAAACGGTCGAAGGAAATGTGCCTTCATTTGTAGTCCAATCTCCAATCATTATAAAGATTTCCATAACAAAAAATTTTATCTGAGATTTTCCTTCAGTAACTATTAGTGGAGGTACTATACATCACAAAATTCAGTTTTGGGGGCGCCGCACAACCCTTCTAAAAAACCACCCCTTCGGCGAAAGAAGCTTTATTATACTGATAACTAGTTAACCGTTAAAGATATAAGAAAATTGCTCAACATAAAAAAAGAAAGCTGGACTAATTTTCTAAAAAAGGTCCTCTTGTAATTTTCTTATATATGCCATGATTTTCGAGAAAATCGGTATCGAAAAAAATTGCAACAGAAAAAGTTGAATTGCTCGAAAACCAAACAAGCCAGGAAGAAAAATCAAAATGAATTTTAAATTCAAATACTCTCTTGTGTTTCCATTTTTGATGGCTATTGATATCTATTAGTATATAAAAATAACAATATAACATAGTTACCTCTTGATTTTTTGCGTTTTTAACTATTCACAGACCCATAGAAAATAACTGTCTTCAATAAAAGTTATAAATGTAATATCTTTTAGTTAAAGGTAGTATTTCAATGCAGAAAAAGTTAGGAATAAAAATATTAACATTTACAAATTTACCAGCATGTTGAAATTAGCCAAATTTTGGCCAAATTTTTATTGTTTCCAAAAAATTAAAAAAGGACCCAAACATCTTGAAAATTTTGCTCAAAACATTTTTTTGAGTTTATATATCACATAACTACTGTTTCTAATCATTTAATAGTTAAATAATTGCATAAAAAAATATCATCAAAAAGTTGAACATGCCGCCTTTTTTGGATTTTTTTTGGCTAACTGCAATATGCTGGTAAAGGACCCCGCACGTTTTATATGGAAATCGGTCTTTCGGTGAAATTGATTGAAAATTTGTGAAATGGTTCATTTTGTATCCCTGATCAAAAGTCTCAATGGGGTCAAAGCTTGAAATGCCCATCTTTAGGCAGTACGGCCGTTTTAAGGGGCATACGCGGCAAAAATTCAATTTTTTTATGTACTATGTTTAATTCTTGTATATTCTCCTGAGTTGCTATACTATTGGGATACTTTGCATGTGTATGTGTTTGTTTGAGTCTCTGTGTGTGTTTGTATTTGTATGTGTGCGTGTGCGTGGGAATACATGTATGTATGTATGAATGAATGTTTGTTGCATTTATAAACTATAATTAATATACATAGATACGAGGGTTGCGATTCATGCATTGCCCATGTGTGAATCACAAATACAACCTGCGACTAACCTAATCTAAAAAGTGTGACATCCCCCCCCCCTCCTTAACTGTGCCATTAAAACATGTATTAAAAAAAAGTAAAGTTATATTACCATAAACCAGTAGATTATAGATATTATCGATGACATTAGAGTCACCCAATGTGCACCATGAGGAGGTTGTCAAGTCGAATTTTGCATATTATTTGGCCCTGAAAAGGGCCAATTTTCATTGTAATTAAAAATGTTTAAGTTTTTTTTTGTTAAATGTAATATAAGTATTTCTATGTTTTGATTTTGTTTGTTTGTTAGTTTTGAAATATATATTTGTATACTAAAAAAATAAACAAATAAAACATTTAGTGTTTTATGCGATTAAAACAAAAATGCAGTTACGACTTTTGACGCTGTTTTGACTTCATATCACTCATATCTCATAGAAATATAGTAAAACAGCTTATCATAATTATAAGAAATAAACGTAAACCTACAGTGGGTAAAGACATTTTTTTTTGCTTTGAAGACTCTCAGGATGCAAATCGTCCCGTTTTCATTTAAAAATAAAATTATTTAATTTTTCATTTTATTTTCTTTAATGGGCTTGTTCCATGATATTCTTTTTATATGGTTTTTATACGTTTTCATACAGTACTCGATATACTCATTATGCACTTAAAATTTCGTATTATTAAGTTTTTCCGTTCTCGAAATATAAGGAGTTGAAATTAGTAATAGTTGCAAAAACTGAGCGCTTATTTGTGACGTCACTATACGCAAGTGATAATTGGCTTTCTGGGACCTTTCAAATTTAACCTGAAAGGTCGAAAAACATGGAACTTTCAAACGCTGGTAACTAAGTAAATACGTCGAGTGGAAGTTCGTTCGATGTCTCTACGGAAAGAAGAAGGTCGGCGATGAATCCTAATCGTAAATTGCACGGTCAAAATCGAGAATTCGTACCGACAGGAGCGAGAGAAAATTTTAATTTTTTGACATTTCACAAAAATGTACTCCCCCTTCTGTCAAGAAGTAACCAAAACTAACAATACTTCGAAAACACTTATAATTGTAACAACAAAGGAGCATCAAGCCTATTGAGATCGCCGAGTCTATGCGTATAGTGACGTAGCGCCTGGCCACGCCCCATTTTCGCGAAGTGGAGATTTGTAATAGTTTTTAAGATACTAAACGTGCGAATGAGATTCTGATTTTTTGCAGAACCATTATTTTATACTTGCACTTTCGATTTATGAAATTAAAAAAAATGCTGAACAAGCCCAAAAGCAATCTACTTTGATAGCAATTCTTGTCAGTACAACTTAATATTGTATCATTCAAAATAATATATTCAACAAAATAAAAGAAGGCGCGGGTAGATCGGCAATAATTAAGTGTATTAAATGTATTAAATGCAATAATTAAATGTCACTACTGCATTTGTAAATTAAAAAAACCTGTATTGCTGAGTCCATATTGTTAATATTTTTGGTGTTTCGGTCATATTTGGCATGAATCTCTTATTAAAAATCTTTCAATAGGTATTAAGTATTCACTGACTTTTATAATTTAACACTAACGATCCTCGTACAACTATATTATCAAAAAAATCTGTAGTTTTTAACTTAAACATTTGTTAACGCAGGATAATATTGGATGGGGGGTTTTACAGTAATAAAATATTGCAAATCTTACAATAAATATATTTAATACAGACAATCACGCTCATAAGAGTTCAGTCGTACACTTGTACGTTCAAAAACACACACTTCAAAAATTAGAACATTATAACACTTACGTTACACACATTAAAAAAAACTTAAACACTTTTAATTACAATGAACAATCGGCCTTTTTCAGGACCAAATAATGTGCAAAATCCGACTTGACGTGAATATTTTTATTCCTAACTTTTTCTGCATTGAAGTACTACCTTGAACTAAAAGATTTTTCATACTTATTCATAGAAATTGTCTTGGTTTTGCATGGAACATCTTTATGAATGACTTCGAGCCTTTCTGATGAGCTCCAGAATAAGGACGAAAAATGTTTCAAAGGCTAACATTTCCAATTAACAGAATGATAGATTTCATGAGAATGTACCTAATCCATTAAAATGAAAAACTTTTAGGACAGGGTAGGTAAATACATTCATTTTAGGCCTTTGTTCTCATTTTTAAGTGAATCCTCATGACCGTAAGGGCTTATATAGATAACAGTTTAATCTGCATGGCCGTAGGGGACTGTGTGGACGCTAGTTGTTGAATGAGAGTTTTCAAATAAGAAATTAGATAAATTCATTTTAGGATTTTACTTTGCTAACATAACCAGAATTCAAGTTATCGAAAGAATGCAAAGATTTCATTAACATTTTTACACATAGTTTTTCTTTTAGTCCTTATAGATAGATATGTTTTCTGCTGTTTTCAAAATCCTATAAAGAATATGTTTCAATACAATGTACAACATATATCGCAATATTCCAGTAAATATTTTATTTGCAACCTATCATCATTTATAATATGAGTCTCACGGGAGTCCGGAAAATCTACTTTTCCGGTTCTTTCTTGACTTATTAATCAAAGAGTAAATTAAAAATGAGTTAGCATTTCAGTGAAAGTTTTACACTGTTTGCTTAATTCCGCTAGTAAGGGGCGTTTTTGATAAATCGCAAATATTTTGTAGAAAAATTCAGTTTTCTTATCTATCAATTGACGTCCGACTAGATAAGTCAACCAATAAACTTTTTGCATGGTCCAATAACATCGCCATATTAAAAGTCATAGAATATTTCTATTGTATATTTTCAATCGTAAAATTGTTGATTTCATATATTCTCCAAGGGAACACATACATTGATACAAAATGATTTAATAGTTCTATTGGTGAATTTTTTATTTGCTTAAATCTTAGAAAACATATGAATTGAGATTTGCAGTACAACTTTGGTAAAAATTTAATACGCTGAACAACCACTTCATCGTTCGATGTCCTTACCTTGCTTTGATGCTCAAAGACTCATTTTATAATATATTAACTAGATGGGGCGGTCTGCCTCTTATTGCTAGATAATTGCATCAATCGTCGTAAGTTAATTTAAATGAATAAGTTTTAAATATGAGTCAAGTACCGTAAGGTACCTTCAGTACCTTACGGTACATAATTTTTTCTAACGGGGTCGCCGAAGTCCGTATAATATTATCATGGCATGGACTTACCCTTGCATGCGGGGACCCCTTAAATTTCAATCAAAGAGTAATGTTTGTATTTAATGTTTTGGTATTCTTGTTAGAGTGCTGATTTATAAACTCAGGGCACCAACCATCAAAGCTATACTTGTTTATTTATGGATATTGAAAACTAGACTTGTTTAAGGAAAGTAACTGCGGGGAACAATGCTCTATTACAAACGGTCGAAGGAAATGTGTCTTCATTTATAGTCCATTAATTATAAAGATTTCCATAACAAAAAATGTTATGTGAGATTGTCCTTCAGTAACTATTAGTGGAGGGATTATACATCAAAAAACCACGAAATTCAGTTTTGGGGGTGCCGCGCAACCCTTCCAAAAAACCACCCCTTCGGCGAAAGAAGCAATATTATACTGATAAGTTAACCGTTGAAGATATAAAAAATTGCTCAACACAAGAAAGAAAGCTGGACTAATTTCCTAAAAAAAAGTCCTCTTGTATATGCCATGATTTTCGAGAAAATCGATATCGAAAAAAAATGCAACAGAAAAAGTTGAATTGCTCGAAAACCAAACAAGCCAGGAAGAAAAATCAAAATGGGTTTTAAAGGGGATATCAAATACTCTCTTGTGTTTCCATTTTTGATGGCTATTGATATCTATTAGTATATAAAAATAATAATATAATATAGTTACCCCCTGATTTTTTTCGTTTTTAACTAATCACAGACCCATAAAAAATAGCTGTCTTTACTAAAAGTTATAAATGCAATATCTTTTATTTCAAGGTAGTACTGAAATGCACAAAAAGTCAGGAATAAAAATATTAACATTTACAAATTTACCATCATGTTGAAATTACCCAAATTTTGGTAAATTTTTTATTGCCTCCTAAAAATAAAAAAAAGACCCAAACATCTTGAAAATTCAGCTCAAAACATTTTTTTGAGTTTATATATCGTATAACTATTGTTTCTAATCATTTAATAGTTAAAAAATTGCATAAAAAAATTTCATCAAAAAGTTGAATATGCCGCCTCTTTTGGATTTTTTTTGGCTAACTGTAATATGCTAGTTATATAACCGCCCACTGTTACTTATAAAAGGATATGAGGCTCTTAGAATAGATAAGGGAATACGTTAGAATAATTATTGCAATTGCAATTTTTACCTTTTGTTTTAAAGTATATTATAGACTAGTCTTAATTTGTATCCCATACGGTTAAGACTCTGTGAAATAAAACTTTCTTCTTTTTGAAAACGGGATTTTCCTTCGAGAAAACAACAGTGGCGCAGTCGATTCGGATTTTGTTGCTGTGAATAAGATTTCCTTCGATTTTTATCGTTTGGCAGCAAAACGGACAAATTTTTCGCGAAAATTCGTCAAGTGAATATTGTTCGAATCTAGTGAAAGTGGTAGGTGAACGAAGTAGCCTACAAGAAGAACGTAAAAGTGAATTGAGTAGCTTTTACAGAAGCAGAAGCCATTTTTCAAAGAAGAATATTTCACACCCTTGTGATTGGTGAAAAAATCTCGCCGCTGGACGATTAGGTCAAGTCACAAGTTTAGGATTAAGAAAAGGAAGTGGGAACTTCACCTTGGTCTCCATATTTCCACCTAGGACTAAGTTGGAAATAAGAAAAGGAAGTGGGAACTTCACCTTGGTCCCCATATTTCCACATAGGATAAGGAAAGCAGGAAAAAGGAGAAACTTCAAATGAAAGCCGCAATTTTTTCAACATTAATATGGCAGACCCTCTGCATTGCAATAGGTATACCGAGTTACATCTACATAAAAACAACCCCGGAATACTACCCATCACTCTTGGTACCACTAAACTATCCTCAGACCGTTGGACTTTTACACAGACTTTCAACTTACAACCTATTATTGAAGAATTCACTATATTAAAAGGTAAATTCAATACAATTAAACTTTCTCTAGAAAATAACACAAGTCACAAAAGTGAATATTTCAATTCATACAACGTAATAAATACGCTTGAAAGTAAAATAAAAAATCAAATTATTCAACTCATACCCGAATTAAATTTAAGAAAGAAACGTGGACTTATTGTTGGACTAGGCTCAATAATAAAATGCCTTATCGGCAATCTCGATCAAGAAGATGCTAGAAAATATAACGAACAAATACAAAATCTTCAAGAAAATCAAAATAAGATCAAAAATATTATATTAGAGCAAATTTCTATAATGAATGCATCAATTAGAAACTTTGATGAAATAGCTAAAAATATATCACACAATCAACTTACCTTAGAATCAAGAATTATGCAAATTGAAACTTGTACCAAAAATCTTAAATTGCAAGAAATAAGTCATTATCAATACTTTATGACCTTCACTGTACTAAATCAAATAATGTCCATTTATCAAATCGTATATGATACATTGGAAAGAATAGAAACAGCAATAACCTTTGCAAAATTAAATACTTTACATAATTCAATAATAAACCCTATTACTTTCTCTCACGAAATTAAGGCTATTGAAGAATATATAGAACCCCATAATTGACCATTTGAAAACAAATTAGAAAATATTGTAAAATTAGAAAAATTAATTGAAACAAAAAGTTTTCAAAGAGGTAGAAATAACATTCATTCTAGAGTTACCCCTAGTAGAACCTATAAGTTATCAATATTACGAATTATATCCATTCCCAACTAAACTAAACGACACATATGTAACCATTATACCAAAAACGAAATTCTTAGCTATTAGTGATATGTACTTTCTAGAAATAAATGTACCTATAGATTTTCCAAACAAAGAATTTATTTGTAAAAACGAGATCAAAAATCGAATAGATAATAACTTAAATTGTGAGCTAGAAATTATCAAATATACTAAAATGGTTTCAACCTGCAATATAAATCAAATTAATGTAAAATCACCTTTAATCAATACAATAAACGACGCCAATTACATTGCAATAATACCTGAAACTCTAATTATTACTGAAACTTATAATAAAATAAAAAATAATAGAAATTTACATTCAGGTAGCTATTTAATTGAACTCGACCCAGATTGTCGTGTTGAAATACAAAATTTCAAACTAAAAACTAGAAAAGCAAAACCGATCTTAATAAATAATATCGACATCCCAAAAATTGAAATAAAACTTAATTTGTCCAATGTAGAAATCCACTTTAATGATTTAAACTTAAACCAAATTAATACAGACAAACTAAGAAACTTAGAATCACGATTAGAAAAACAAAAAGTTAGGACCGAAGAAATTAATGTCCAAACTTTTACCAGAAACCTTAGTATAAGTACCATAATTTTGTATTTAATCTTAAGTTCAATAATTATATATTTTATTGTTATAAAAATTGTAAATCCTTTAATAAGTAAAAGAAAGATGAGTAAGAAAAAGAAACTAGAAATGAATCAAGACATTGAAATCAAAATTTTATTTTATAAAAAAATTAAATTTTTCCCTTAAGGAGGGAGGAGTTACATAACCGCCCACTGTTACTTATAAAAGGATAAGAGGCTCTTAGAATAGATAAGGAAATACGTTAGAATAATTATTGCAGATGTAGCAATTTTTACCTTTTGTTTTAAAGTATATTATAGACTAGTCCCCATACGGTTAAGTACTCCGTGAAATAAAATTTTCTTCTTTTTAAAAACGGGCTTTTTCTTCGAGAAAACAACAGTTGCTGGTAAATTTGTAAATGTGAATATTTTTATTCCTAACTTTTTCTGCATCGAAGTACTACCTTGAACTAAAAGATAATGCATTTATACCTTATATTATATAGTATTGTATAGTACTAGACCAACTTTGAACAAAGACTTTAAACGTTAATCAGTTTGTTGTCCCTATTGATGAATGCGTTTTATGACAACATCTGCATTTTTTATTTTTCGCACAATTATGTTGCTAGTTTGCTACTGTGTGCATTATTGATATGCAACTTTGTTGCTACCGTTTTTATTATTGTTAATAGGTATAGTATGTTGCTGACTTAGTTCTTAATAAATGAGAGGAATTAAATAGATTCTTAATTTATTATTTTATTTATTTTACCCGTCCATAAAACTTGGTAACAAAAACATAATAATTATTGCTACAAGAAGAGTAAATGCCTAATTTAATAATGGAAGCATTTTTTGCTAGTATCATTCATCTATGTTTTCTAAAGTCTCAGATTGCATTACTTAATAGAATTTATTTCGAATACGGCAAAAGTGTGGCAACAAAATTATTGAATCCATTTTGTTCAGCTTTTTATGTAATTTTTGAATATAATATTGAAATTAAGAAAAACCGTATACAGGGTATTGTTTTCTTGAAGAACAACAAAAACATTTTTTTTTAAGTCAGGACTTGGATTTTTTCGTGTGATACAGGTACTTATTCAGGATCACTAGTGTATTATATGTGCCAAATATTAACTTACTATTTTATTCCAAATTTTGATAAAAATACATAAAACACTCTGCATTTCAGCATCGAGGGCCCAACTAGCTTTTTCAATGATTACGATTACCCTCGGTGTCCTCTACCTGCCATTAGAGCATGTCCGTTTCCTCATGAAACACCCTGCATAAACCGAGCACTAAATTGCAAAGTGCACAATTAGGAGCAGCAGCATCCGTGGAGTTAACAAGACACGAAGAATTATTAGAACTACATGACAAACCCTTATTTGTAATATATGGGGGTTTTTCATTTTTACGATTTACTATAGGCGCGGATAAACTAACTGACTCTAATGCATTGCATTGATCTAGCAAACATTTTAACTAAATTTTCATGAGTAGGAATTTATGTAGGGGTGTACTGTAATTCAATACTGTTTCTGTTTTTTTTTATTAAAATATGGAATAAAACCAAGCTCCATGAATCGACAGGCAAGTTAAGTTTTCGTAAACTTTCCAAATTTTCCGAAAAACGTTCGAACAACTCTCTTAGCGCAAAGGAAGAATCAGCGTTTAAATTTGGAGCGTCCCTTGTTTTTTATTTCTTGCCAGTATATGCTGGCTAATAGTTTATTATTTTGATAATGATCTATTAGAGTTTGGAGAGCAATTTCATAATTATCATCTGATAATGGTATGGACCTTGACTACAGCTAGTGGATTTTTAGAGAGGCAAGTTAACAGATATTGAAACTTTTCAGAATTGGATAATGTTTGATTATTATGAACCAAAGATCTATATAAATCTGAAAATAAAGGCCAATATTTGCGACTACCATAAAATTTTGGCAAGTCAATCTTAGTCAATTTAACAATAGGTACCTACCTTTTTGTTTAGTTCAGGCACAGGTTGTGTGTCTGTTTCAAATAATTGATTGTAAATTTCCTTAATTAAATAAAAAACGATCAAATTCAGTACGTACTGCCTCCTCCGGACATAAATCTGCACCATCCATGGTAGCTAAATATTGGATCAAAGCGAAATTGAATATAAATACTGCCAATATCGGAAAAGCGAATTTTAAATGAATTTTGACAAGTGGCGTTAGTAAGAGCTGTTTGTGCCACCTCCTGCAACTCCTGCATACGATTATACCAAATATCGCGTAGACTATTATTTTGTTTTATTTTATTTGCTGCCATGTTGCAATAAATTATGGAATTAAGAAATAATTTTTTTATGAGTCTATTTAAATATGCAACGCCAATAATGATCTAATACCATGTTTGTGATTAAGAGAACTCCTTGTAACTTTACAATACCATCCGATTCAGCTTCAAGTACTTCGAAAATACCTGGCAATTTACCTTCAATCATATATTATTAAAATTCTATGACCAATTATTTTCACATGCTAGAGTGCAAATATAGTCAAGAAGTTCTCCTTTAAAAAGATGAAAAATCTGGATGTGGAAGTAGTGATACCTTAGGCAGCGGTTTTTTGTTTTGTTCGACCATTTGTAATGGAACATTAATCCCATAGTTGTTTTCCTTAGACACAATACCAGTTTTCTATAATTTTCCAGGATGAAAGGTCGGGTGCGGTAAGTCAAAATATGTACAAGTGGATCACATCTATTGATTAGAATCGAAAAATCTGTTACCTAGACTTACACATTTCTATTATTTTTAAATCTAACCTTCTATTTTACCGTCTGGAGTTGAGTTTCGAAAAAATATCCCTCGTGGGTCGGTCTGAATACGTACACTTAATCTCGTCAATATTTTAAAGCTGTAGCTTTAAAGGTTTGGGGTAGCGTCCTTTTTTGTTATATTTAATGGGTAATTTTAATCATTTGGAACTAAAATTTCGATAAAAGTCCTTTTTAGTAGGTGTTTTTTTGACACTTTAAAATTTCAAGATCCTTAGGCTGTTATGATTTGAACCCTAAAGTGATGACGTATGAATCAGAACTCTAACAACAATACCAGTGACATTAATTAAAAAATTACTCTTTTATTGCATTTTAGGGGGCTGTCTCACCAACAACCACCCCGTGACCCCGGTGTGATATTATCATCACGTGGTGGTGAGATAACCTCTTCCAAAAATTATTGCCTAAAGTACTTTATGTAGGCACATTAAATACAAAAATTACTCTTTGATTAAATATTAGGGGGTCGGCTACTCGTGCCTTGATAATAATCTACCAGTAGGAGCGACCCCTCCAAAAATTAGTAACAAGTACTTAAAGTACTTGAATACTGACCTATGCACAATTCGTCGCATGCACCGGCATGCAGAATTGTGCATAGGTATTTGCTCGTGGCCATGCTACTCGCAATCAATAAAACTTATCCATTTAAATTAACTTATAACGATTGATTCAATTATCTAACAATAAGCGGTACACCGCTCCATCTAGTTCAAATGATTCACACTGTAACAAACAACAGTTGCTGCTATTAATAATAATGTACGTATACGTAGTCTTCGAGCATCAAATCATGGTGTGTACGATGATATCGAGTGATGAAGTCGTCATTATAAATATTGGTATCAAATTGCTTATGGTCTGGTAATCGTTCAGTACATTAAATTTTTACCAAAGTTTTTACTGCAAATCTCAATTGAACGTTCTGACATTGCTAATATTTTTAAATTGTTGAGGTATCTTGTTATACCTATAAGATTATTCCCATATACCTTGGATTTTCCTCATACTTTGATAAACTATGTATAGGGATCAACAAATTGTGACCTTCTCTTGTACTATAATTGTTGTTAGTTGTACAATGGTCGTAAAATGGTTTTTAAAAGATCGTATGAAGGTCGTTATAAGGTTATACTCGCGGCTATCAAAATTCCACGTCGCATGACGGTTACATGCTATATATAACTAGAATAATTAGACGTTACGGTGAATGGTCTTTAAGAGGTCGTTATGAGGTTGTAAAGAGGTTGATGTCATCTACAATAAAACTCCTAACACGACTTAACGAATATAGTTGTATAAAGGTCGTTAAATAAAATAACGTGACCTCATGATGACCTTGTAGGAAGATAGTTATACTAAAATCATTAAAAAACATGATAAGACTTTAATAGGACCTGGACAGGAGATAGTACCTCAAATGGATGTGGGGGAGTAGGTTATATTGATTTTAAATACGACTTCCATATGACCCACAAATGAAAACATGGCGTCCAAATATTGATAATAGTAACAGAAGTTGTACCAATTATCAATAGGATCTCGATACGACCCATAAACATAAACACTACACTCAAAAAAGTTGTAATAGAGGTTCATACGACCTCGATAAGATTCGTGAATAAAAATATCAAATGTCAATGTTAGCGCTTATTCGAAATACACCTATATTCGAAATAATTATTCTATTCGATTCGGTATTATTGATAATTGCATAAAACGTATTATAAATAGAATCAATTAGGTAGTGAACGATATTCAAGACTAAAACAAAACAAAAATAGTGACTAGTTTTATCAAATATTTGGTCTGGTCCGGCAGTATATAAAACATCCGAGATTTGGTTCCGGCACACGGTATGGCCGTTCGTTGGGCGTATTCTACGGACGACCAGGCTGCCTGTTGGAACGAACCTCCATGGATGCCCGGAATTGGCAGCAATGCCCACCATACGCTGGTAAATCAATCAATCAATCAATCAACAGACATTATGTGCGTATCCCAGTTTAGGGCATTATTAATGTTTCCTAAAAATTTTGTAGAATGTGTTTGTTGTATAGATTTACCCTCTAATTTGATTAGAGATGATTAATACATATGGAATTTCTAGGAGAATATACAATAAATACTATTTTAGAAATAGGAATTATCGTCAGCAAACATGATTAAATATTCATCATAGAAACTCGGTAAGTCGTTAATATAAAATAAAAACAATAAAGGTCCTAGAACGGACCCTGTGGTACGCCAAATTCTATTTTTAGTTTACTCGATTTTGTAAGAATGATGTCAACCAGTCTTTTGCTTTATCTCTAAGGCCATATTTTTCTAGTTTTATAATAGTAATTGAATGATTTATTAGGTCGAAAGCTTTGCTCAGATCCATAAAGAGTCCAGCACGTTTATTATTTTGATTTAAATGTTCATAAAGTTTCTCTAGAAACGCTAGTATTGTGGTCTTGGTCCAATATTTTTTGCGAAAATCATGTTGAGCATTTGACAATATATTATTTTTTTCCGAAATACTGAATAACAATTCTGTTAAAAATAACACGTTCTACTATTTTGGAAATAGTCGACAAAAGTGCCACCGGTTTATAATTCTCAGGTAAGGTATTATTATCTCCTTTTTTGTGCTGAGGAAGAACTTTAGCTATTTTTAAGGTAGATGGAAATGTTCCTTCAGTTAGAGATAGAATAATTAAATATGTAAGTGGAACCACTAAAAATTTGACTGATTTTTTAATTAAATTAGTAATTAAATTATCTACTCCTGATGCGTTGCTATTTTTTAATGCCATGATGATATTAAAGATTTCATTTTCTGTCGCTGGTTCTAAAAAACTTGAGGAGTATACTGATATACAATTTAGGTTTAATTCGGGAGTGACACCAAGTTCATCATTTAACTTGGAGGGTAGATCCATAAAATATTTGTTAAATTGTTCTGCAATGATAGATGATTCAGTTATTGTTTTATTATTAATTACTTCCACATCCACGTAGTGGATTGGAAGTATAATAATCGCAAAAAAAATTTCAAAATTTTTTTTTCTTGAAATGGGTTTAGAATGTCATGAAACGTCGAGATTTTAAATTTGAGCGAAAAAAAAAAATAATTTCTCTCTGTCTGTAACTTTTTTTTGTCCGCACGTTTTCTCCGGAACGGTTTAAGATATTAACTTCAAATTTTGTACACGTATATGTTATAACAAGATCTGGAACTGGATTGTTTTTTGAAGATATCCGGTGAAGGGTTGGGGGGTAAATAGAGGTAAAGAGGGGGAAATATGTAAAGAAAGCTGGTAAGAGTACAGAAACTTGAAATTTAATGTATCTACTACAAGCCAAGGCCTCAAAATTTTTTATAATATTTTTCATCCCCCCACCCTCTCCAATTCATTATTAAAGGGGTTGATAAAATAAAATTGAAATATTCTCTTGAAATTTGGTACACGTATATATAATAATGACGTCAGGAACTAGATTATATTTTGGGATTATTGTGATGAAGAGTTGGGCGTTAAATAGGGGTAAACAGGGGCGGTTTTAACATGTTTGCCGCCCCCGGCACTATTTTAAGATGCCGCCCCTACTCTTAAAAAATATAACATAATATATACTTATGCTACCCAAAAAATGTTTACCAAAAAAAAAAATAACACATTTTTTTTTTATTTTAAAAGAACAAAGGACACTACACATTAGAGGTGAGTGGTATATAAAATGACTTTTCTGTATAATACCTATTTATTAAAAATTAAGAAGAGATAAAATAATTTTAAAAATAAAATAATTAAAAAAAAAATTATACAAGGTAAAGACGAACTTTTCTTCCTTTTTTACAGCAAAATCATTGATTATATCTCCTGTTTTTATAGCTTTTAAAATTTCGTTTTCAATATTTAATACTGCTAGTGAATTTAGCCTTTCCTGCGTCATTGTGGACCGTAAGTAATTCTTTACCCGTCGCAAGGTCGAGAAACTCCTTTCTCCAGAACAGTTTGTAGCGGGTATTTATTTTCTAATATAAATGAGATATGAAAGAAAGCCGCCTCTGGCTGCCATCCATATTGCTCGATGCGTTGTTTTGGCTTCAATGGAACTGTCGCATTAGCGGAATCATAAAAACGACTAAAGCAATACCTATTCAAAAGAAAAAAATTCTGCCGCCCTGGGCACTCGCCCAGTGTGCCCAGTGGTAAAACCGCCACTAGGGGTAAATAGGGAAAAATAAGTAAAGCAAGCTGGTAAGAGTACGGAAACTTGAAATTCGGTGTATGTACTAGAAGTCAAGGCTTCAGATTTTTTGATATTTTCCAACCCCCCACCACCATTATTGAAGGGGCTGGTAAATTAAAATTGAGATATTCACTTGAAATTTGGTACACGTACGTATTATAACGACATCTGGAACTAAATTATATTTTGAGATGTTTCCGTTGAAGGGTTCGGGGTTAAATAGGGGTAAATAAGGGAAAATAAGTAAATCAAGTTGGTAGGAGTACAGTAACTTGAAATTTGGTGCATGTACTAGAAGCCAAAGCCTCAGATTTTTTAATAATATTTTTCAACCTCCGACCACCCCTACTTCATTATTAAAGGGGTTGATAAAATATATTCATTTGAAATTTGATACACGTATGTATTATAACGACATCTGGAACTAGATTATGTTTTAAGATGATTCAATTGGAGGGTTGAGGGTTAAATAGGGGTAAATGCAGCAAAATAAGTAAAGCAAGCTGGTAAGAGTACAGAAACTTGAGATTCGGTGTATGTACTAGAAGCCAAGATATCAAATTGTTTATAATATTTTTCAACCCGCACGACCCCTACGCCATTATTAAAGGGGTTGATAAGGTAAAATTGAGATATTCACTTGAAATTTGGTACACGTATGTGTTATAACGACATCTGGAACTAGATTATATTTTGAGATGATTCCGTTGAAGGGTTGGGGGTTAAATAGGGGTAAATAGGGCAAAATAAGTAGGGCAAGCTGGTAAGAGTACAGAAACTTGAAATTCGGTGTATGTACTAGAAGCTAAGATATCAAAATATTTATAATATTTTTCAACCCCCTCACCACCCCTACTCCATTATTAAAGGGGTTGATAAAATAAAATTGAGATATTCACTTGAAATTTGGTACACGTGTGTACCATAACTACATCTGGAACTAGATTATATTTTCAGATGATTCCGCTGAAGGGTTGGAGGTTAAATAGGGGAAAATAAGTAAAGCAAGCTGGTAACAGTACAGAAACTTGAATTCGGTGTATGTACTATAAACCAAGGCCTCAGCTTTTTTTATAATATTTTTCAACCACCCACCACCCTTGCTCCATTATTGAAGGGGTTGATAAAATATAATTTAGATATTAACTTGAAATATGGTAGACGTATATATTATAACGACATCTGCAACTAGATTATATTTTGAGATGATTCCGTTGAAGTGTTGGGGGTTAAATAGGAGTATATAGGAGAAAATAAGTAAATCAAGCTGGTAAGAGTACAGAAATTTGGGATTTGGTGTATATGCTAGAAACCAAGGCCTCAGATTTCTTTCTAATATTTTTCAAACCCCGCCATCTCCGCTCCATTATTAATGGGATTGATAAAATAGAATTGAGATATTCACTTGAAAGTTAGGACAATTATTATGTATTGTAATGACAGCAGATTGAGACGATTCCATTGAAGGGGTGGGAGGTGACAGGTTGTGAATAGGGGAAAATAAGTATGGTAAACTAGAAACGTCATTTTTATCGTATATAGTGGAAACCAACGCCTCAAACTTTTCTGTAACATCTGCCCCAAATATTATTAATATTCTATGACCAATAATTTCCACTTACTAGAGTGCAAATCTAGTCAAGAGGTTTCCGTTAAAGTGACTTGAATGAAAAATCTGGATGTGGAAGTAGTGATTCCTTAGGCAGCGGTTTTTTTATTTCACTTATTTCATTTATTTCACATGTATTTTCATTTATTTTGTCTTATTACTGGCTTTACTATAAAAGGAACATCCTCTTTGCATCAATAATAACCTTTATATAATTTTTTTATACTTATTGTAATAACTTATGTCATTTGAGCAATTTAATTTGATATAAGAATTTCAACCTTTCTGGTGATTTTTTTATGCCCGGTGTTACCAAAGCATTTTTTAAATGTTTAATATCTATTTTTTTATAGGGAAAACTTGAATCATTGTGATACGTCAAAATATTATAAAACTATTAAAACCCACATCGACCGTCAGTGCATTATAACAACATCCCAGTTTTCCAAAACTTACTTAAATAATTTACACATGATCATTATTATTATACTCTTCGCAAATACAAAATGAAGAGTATATTGCATTCGATCGGCACATTTCTAAAACCGGTAATATTGCTCGGAGAGAAAAAAAATCGTATCACTGTATTTGTGATCGAATTTTGAACAACTTTCAAAATGTTCGTATGTCCGTCTGTCGGTCCGTCTGTCTATCCGTCGGTCGGTCTGTTTGTCCGTCACGTTTCTTGTAAGCACGATAACTTAAGAGCGAAAAGTTCGATTGTATTGAAATTTGGACAGTAAGTTAGTGTTAGCTAGAGGAAGAACCCTATTGGTTTGGAACCAAATCGATCAATAAATAATAAGTTATTAATTTTTAAAATAAAAAAAATGTTTTGTAATTAAACTAAAAATGTCCAAAACTAATATTATTTACAAAAAAACTGCGAAGAGTATCCTATAGAATGTGCAATTATTATATAAAAAGAGCAGTAAATCGGCGAAGGGTATACTGGTTAGCTTGTTTAAATTAATGTTTACTATTTGTTCAGTTTAACGATGATTCTCGTCGGTCTCATAATATACGTTCATTGTAACTAATTCACTACACTGCAAATGTGTTTTGTATTAAATGTAATATTTTTAATTTTTTAAAGCATTTGAAATTATCTGTTTTATTATTACTTAATTAACATTTTTATTTTTATTTTTAATGCAATGGACAATTAAAATAAATGGAAATATAGGAAATTGCTTTACCTTTAATTTAATCTTAGTAAAATTTCTTCATAAAGCTGTTACTTTTCGAGGTATTGATGAAGAATTACCAATAAATTAGTTGGTTTTTTTTATTAGCTAAATTGACATTTTCCCATTTTATGATGGAATGCTCTAGTCAACGAAGCCCAAGAAAGGCCGAATAGGGGAAATAATTCGTGTAGAGGCCTTTAAACTCAAAAATCCCAAAAACGAAGGTTTTTGGAGCGATTAGATATCTTAAAACTTAAGGAACTTTAACCACGGGTTTCATTGCTGATTTTTCTTCCAAAAGAACGAGACAACCATTTTCTTTTCATCGAAACTCCCCGTAAGTCTTATGCTAACGACATTTTAGTAACGCTCATTTTAAAGGCCTTTGCAAATACATTAAAGAAGGTCTGACAATTTATCCTCCTAAGATTCTGCGAAAAAGCAGTCACCTTCAACGAGCCATAACCCGGTTCGTATGGCGTCTAGAGAAATACAAAAACTATCGATTTCTTATTCGAGTTGTTTATGAGAAATCGCTCTATAAAAAAATCGGTAAAGGTATTTAAACTGAACTTCCCTCTTTATTTGTGCATGGCGATCACTCTAAAAAATTAATAATTACGAAGTGAAAATAATAATCGGAATATAGTTATCACTATTATTGCAAAGAACACCTGATTAGTTTTGGTCAAAAAAATATACAGGGTGCTCATCCAACAGCAAAAGTTCAATACTAAATAACAGGTGCCAAATATGGAAGGCTTGGGCAAATACCTTTATAAATGTCCACCATGACTGAATTATTTCTTGGGATGACCACCCTGTACATTTTTCAATAATAGTATAATAGGTGCATATGCCTAATATTATTGGCATCTGTCACATTTTCAATTCCTCATACACGTAGTGGAGTGGAAGTATATAGTGGTGGTTAAAAAATTTCATTTTTTTTCAATTTTTCAAATAAGTTTTTAAAAAAAATTTCAAAACTTTTTTGTTCTGAAATAGATTTAGAATGCCATGACACGTGGAAATTTTAAATTTGAGCAAAAAGGAAAGTTTCCTTCTATTCTACAGTGGTATTTTTTTTTGAAATTGGTTTAGAATGCCATGAAACGTGAAAATTTTAAATTTGAGCAAAGAAAAAAAAATTTCCATCTATTTTAGTGGTAAAATTTTTTTCAAAAATGTTGCCGAAAAAAATTTTCAATTTTTTTTTTCTCAAATAGGTTTAGAATGTGTCATGTCAAATGTGAAAATTTTAAATTTGAGGAAAAAAAAAATTCCGTCTATTCTAGTGGTAATTTTTTTTCCAAAATGGTAAAAAAAATGTTGCAAATTTTCTTTTCCGAAATAAGGTTTGGAATGTCATGAAACGTGGAAATTTTAAATTTGAGCAAAAACAAATTTTTTTCATCTATTCTATACCCGGTGATAAATAAAAATTTTTTGCAAAAATTTTTTTTTTCAAAAAAATGTTTAATCAAAATAATTTTTAAATTTGTTTGAATAGGTTTAGAATGCCATGAAAATGTGAAAATTTTAAATTTGAACAAAGAAAAAATAACTCAGTCGGTATTAGTGGTAATATTTTTTCAAAAATAGTAAAAAAAATTTCTAATATTTTTTTTAATAGGTTTAGAACGCTATGAAACGTGAAAATTTTAAATTCGAACAAAGAAAAAAAAATTCCATCTATTTTAGTGGTAAAAATTTTTTCAAAAATGGTAAAAAAAATTTAAAAAAAATTTTTTTGTTTTAAATAGGTTTAGAATGCCATGAAACGTGAAAATTTTAAATTTAAACAAAGACAAAAAAATTTTTTAGTGGTAAAAATTTTTTCAAAAATGGTGAAAAAAATTTTCAATTTTTTTTTTCTGAAATAGGTTTAGCGTGTCATGAAACGTGGAAATTTTAAATTTGAGCAAAGACAATTTTTTTTCATAATTTATTCCCTCTAGACGATCCACCCTGTATATTTTCCAGTGAAAGTTCTACCATTTCTTCGCTGACAGTAGGGTCAACTACCTACCAAATTTGACTGCTCTCCGTCAAGTAGTTTTTTAGTAAATGCACCAACAGACAAACAAACAGACAGACAGACTGACGGAATTGAAAAACCTATATTTTCGTAATCTCCGTGATCTGAAACGTCAGAATCCGAAAAAATCTCGGAGGGTGATTTTTTTCTCGAATACAATGCTTCTTTTCGGTATGCGAGGGAAGTAAAATCAACATTTTCAATCCCAAATAACTCGAAAAATATTGATTTATTGAAAAAACTTCATAGAACATTTTTTGCTTAGGATTCATCCCCCTATCGACTTCTGCGTTTATTTTGAGTATATTAATTTCCACCCCTGAGAAAGGGTGGCATCCACCCCCAGGGTAAAAGCGCACATTGAGTCCAAATTTCACGTCAATCGGTTTTATCCGAAAGAATTCTGAGCGAAACACCGTCAAACACTGGACTATATGTGTACCAAATTTCAATTGAATATGTCAATTTTATTTTGTTAACCCCTTTAATAATGGAGTGAGGGTGCAAAATGTGATAAAAAAAAAATTGAGACCATTGCTACTAGTACATACACCAATTCCAAAATTTCTGGAGTCTAGCTTGCTTTATTACTTACCATCCCTATTTCACTCCCAACGCTTCAACGGAATAAACTCGAAATACAGTGTAATAATACATACCTGTATCAAATTTTCAATATCTTAATTATATTTAGTTAACCCCTTTAATAATGAAGTGGAAGTTGTGGTGGGGATGGAAAATGTCATAAAAATAATGGAGGCTTCTGGTATGTAAATCTGCAATTTGAACCTAAGATAGTCTGCATGGGTGCCAATCCCAAAAATTTGAACTATGATTTAAGTAAAATTCTGAGCTAATCATGTAGAAATCTAGTGTATTTAAATATAGTTCTTAAAAGTCCATACAACGGATTCAACTGGTCCAATATATCTATCGGAGAGGACTTCTTTTAAGTGGTAACATTGAACGCCGAAAATTAAAGAGAGTATGTATTAGTTTAATTAAGTGTAAACAATTCGTAGCTGAACTAATTTTTGCCACAGTAATAATAAGAGATTTAAACATAAAATTAAACTAGATGTCGCGGTGAACAAACTGCTGCTAGAATTTGATTAACTTGTTTTGAGTTATCATGGGCAGTGTGGGTTGTGGTGATTTTTTCTTGAAGCTGGTTCAAGTAACTGAACTTGAACTAACCCAGTCTTGAAAGATTTTAACTAGATTTGGTAGTATGCAAATGTGTCACGTGTTGACAATTATTATGAGCCAGTAAAGTGGAGGGGTCATTCACAATGATTACTATGTAGCGGATTCTCATGACTCCTTGAGACTGGGCAATCAATATTTTACTCAGCATGGTTTTACATCTAGTTCGATTGTTTTGTTGGGATTTGTACTTTTCTTATTAATATAGAAAATTATACATAAAATTTGTTATTTTTCAGCTAATAAAACAAAACTACACATATATTTTTAAAATATTTATTTACAACATAATACAATTCTGAAACACATACTTAATTAATATAATTAATTCGTTAACATATACCTCAAAGTGCGTATAGACATACAAAAGAGCATTCTTAACGTAATACTGTTGTGTATCATGTCTGGATGGTACCATCAGCGTGTGCCATAGAGATGTTAGAATAAGGATGCATGGATTGTATGACTTCACCTAAACCCGACGGTCCCCACAGTCCAAAGAAAAATAATACCATGTATCAATTTTGTCATTGCCTATTAACAATCAGTCAATCAATTAAATAAACTGTAATTTAAAATCAAAAATATTTTCCTAACTAAGCTGCACACACCGGAGCTAGCCAGACATCCACGGTGCCAGGCGCTGTGGCAATTGAAAGCTGAATAGGCCAATTCAGATTACAATTAAACAGTTAAAACGTAAACACCATCAACTTTGTATTAGATTAACAAGGTATAAAGAAAAACAAGAGGGTACTGAAAGATATGTATAAAAGTACCATTGACGGTTAGGGTACCACCGCTAATTAAGACACTCTCATAATTTTCTGTTTAAGCCTTGTATTTTTCAAGCATTTCTATTGATCATTAAAGTTGTGGCAGTGAATAGGAATTTAAAACGATAAAGCAATGAATAATAAAATGACAAATAGAAAAATAAGTTAAAGTTTAGAATCATCACATGAACAAGATGTATCGTTCACGCCTGTTTGAATTGTAATTTCAAATTATTTTGATATAATTACTCGACTCTCTCCTGCCAATATTATTTTATGATGTAACGATTTACAGCAGGTATGACAGAGTCGAACCTAATAGTGTCAGTGTATCATGGAATATCGAATTCGTCCATTCTCCAGAAATATATAAGATATTATTCGTATCTTGACACAAGCAAAACAGAGTTATAATTTTTAATTTGTCACTGTGCCAAATAACTATTTATTTACCAAAGACAGTACGTCTAAATTTTTACAGTCATTGTGCCCAACATTTTTAAGTACAGCCCTATGGGATATCCCTTATACTGACGACAATGATTTATGATCGGTTTTTGTGGCTTGTATGTATCTGAAAAGTAGTATGTAACTTCAAGGCAGGTATTCTAATTATCGTAACATAACATGTTTGCCTACATTTTAAAAAATATTTAAGACTGCTGGAGCTTCTATCTCTGGCATTTATTTTTAAAGAGAAATTGATCAAATAATGAAATGGTATTGCAACACAACATAATAAGATGTCGCAATTTCAATCGTGCAGATACGATATGTGCTGTCAGCTATCTTATTCACTAGGTATAATATCAGATACAATCTAGCTCCTCGCTATCACTTCATATTTTTTTAAAAAATTTGTTAATATGAAGGTCAACTTTTAATAAGTGTAGAAAACATGTAGTTTTTCTCTAAAACTACGTCGATATATTGTGGGAATTTGTAAAGACAAATAATAGATACCTACCAAGTATATGGGTACGGAATGAAGACAAAGGAGGGAGATACCTTCTTTATTTGAAACTTTTGTTTCTAGGACTAGCAGACTCGAAAAAATTGCAGGTGAAAATAAGGGACGGCCTCATGAGACGAAGCTGCGCAGAGAATACTGTCAAGGTTAGTACTTAGACATTGAACGCAAACTTGCATAGGCATTTAACATGCCTTGACTCTGAAATGCCAAAATTTGACCGCAGGTTTTTCTATATTATTACATGTTTACCAATGAAAGGTAGAAATATGAAAGCATCATTTTAGCAAGTCGAGAAAATGCAGTTTTTTGTTATGTTATCTCCGGGAGAATTGTTCTATCGCCAAGGTACTCATGTGCCACTTTGAGCTAAGGACAACACTTGCCTGCAAACTTTCAGCTTCCTAAGTCTTAGCTAATTATATATGTAGCTTCATTGCTTTAAGTGACTAGTGTCAACTCAATCTCCTTATAACTAGTATATAATTTAACATTGTACGAAACGAAAGTTGTCTCATTTTATGATGATTATTGACGTAACTTCTGCTCACAGATAATAATAATAGTAACGGACATATCTTTGATAACTGATAGACAAGTTGAAGCTAATCGGCCAGATTTAGTAGTGTTCAATAAGAGGTTACAAACAGATACCATAATGATTTTGTCATACCATCAGATGACAACATCTTACGAACAGAAGTTGAAAAGCGAAGAAAATACCAACCACTGACAACAAAACTAAGCATTGATTTCCAGTAAATGGCTAGTTAACAAGAGCTGGAAAGGTATAATGAAACACAGATCTTAACAACTTTCATAAGTGAGTTATCCAGAAAGTAGTATCACTTGGACCAGCAACTTTAATAAGAAAAGTTCTAGACCTTCGATTCGGTAGAGCATGAGACTCTTAATCTCAGGGTCGTGAGTTCGAGCCCCACGTTGGGCGCCACTTTTGTGTAGGGGTGATAATTAATAAACCACTAATTACATCTAAACACAATTTAATTAACAAGTGAAATGGATACAGGAAAATAAGGTAATAATTTGAAAGGAATACAATAGCGTGGTGCTTATAGTTCCACGTGTTTCACCCAGTGCCACTTGGCTTGGCTTCGGCGGAAAATGTGCAGTACTGCCCACCTGATTGGTTTGACATACACAGACCTGCTTCTTTATTAAGCACAGATTAATATGTCAATATTATCAATGATGTGCAAGGAACTAAACTAATCTCCAAGTAAAATATAAATTTGTGATTAGGTTAAACATGGAGGAGTAAACTCGAATTATTACCCGAGAAATGTACGACAACTACCGAACGTATTTCCGTAACACGTCAAAATCTGACCCGCTCATAATGTTCACCATAAGCCATCAATAATTTGCGCGTGCTTGTCAAAATAACGGAACAGAGAATACGGTATATGCCTTCAGTAACTCCCAAATTACGCGACAGCGTTACGTTGTAGTGATCTATTGGATGTCTATAAGCACATTCACATTAAAATTACTCTTAAACAATACAAAAAAATATCACATTGTCAATTAAATTACTTCTTGTAGTAACTGCTGTATTGATACCCACTGTACGGCCTGTAACCACCTCCGCCTCCACCACCTAAGAAGCTAGTACCGTACCCCGAACCTCCATAACTTCCATAGCTGTCATAATTTTGTCATAACCATAAGGCCTGTACGAACTGTAGGAGCTGTAAGGGCTGTACGTACTGCTACCGTATGAAGGTCTGTAGTAAGAGCTGTCATAATTGCTGCCAGAATATCCGCCTGGCCTGTACCCGTTGTTGTAATAACTGCTGTAACCAGGACGTCTGTATCCCGAATAGCCACTGTTGTAACTGCTGTAGCCAGGCCTGTAGCCGCTTCCACCGTAGCCGTTTGTGTAACCAGAGGAGTAAGTGGAATCGTAGCTATTCCATAGCCTCCGTAGTTTCCGTAGCCGCTTCCGTAGCCGCCTCCGTAGCCTGAACCGCTGCTGAGCAATCCGTAACCGGTGGCCTGGGCTGTAGCCAGTATTACAAGGATGCAGAATATCTGGAAAAGAAAATTTGAAGTTATTTATGAAATCACCACTGCATGAATTATATTAAGATGAAGAATAGGTACAAGTACGATTCATGGTTCGAATCTTAGGTGAGGTAAGGATGTTTAGTGGCGTTTTTAATAAATTACCAAGATACTAGCAATAGGCTAGACCGCGGCTGAGTGAGACAACGCGGCTGGTTCCTGTTGCTGAGTTCGAGTCTCAGCTGCGGCAGATGATAATGTCGTACGGAATGGTTGTTGTGTTGTTGTCTGTGTATATCCTGGTTGAGTGGTGGAATAGTTATGACTAAACAATGACAGGACGGTTAATGTAAATGTTATGATTTTAAAATCAATTGCACAAATAAAGTGTTTCTTGTCGAATAACTTAGTTTATGATAAAGAAAATTAAGAAACATAATAATAGCAAAATAGAACCAAGAGAAATTATCTATTCTTTTTTATAGCTACATAATTTGATTATGGTAAGGTATGTACTCAAAAGACAGTTGTTATGTATCTAGACTTGTTCTTTGATCGGAGGTAATTACGAAAATACGATTGGCATACGTATCGGTTGGTGCTTTTCTAGAGCCAGAAACGGTTAATCTGCAAGATATTACACTGAGCATGACAGATTTGTAACAGGCTAATTTAAAAAAAATAATTTGTTTAAATTTAACAAGTAGAAAAATTTTGCTGGCATACATTTTTAATGTTGCTGAATAGTGTTATAATTTCATCACTCATAGGAGTACGCTCAGTATATTCACAAAATCCAAATTCATAAAATTAATGATTTTATAATACTATATAGTTGCTTATATTCAACTTCTTTTAGCAGTTGTCTCATATATTAACAGGAGCAATTTGTGGTGCTAAACAATTTTCAACAAATTATTTTTATATAAACAACTTTTCCAAGTATTCGTCTTAAAATTAGCAAGAGACTAATAGGCGTTAAATGATAAAGTTCGATAGGCTTACTAATTCTTAGTATAGAACAAATTGCGCTTGCCTTCCAGCAAGTAGGAAAGATGCCTGGTTCATCAAAAGGAAAAGTGAACTTATATTCAGCATATATTTTGTTGTGTTTATAACGTAATACCGCACTTTATCAATATTTGCTGTGTTAAATTTAAAACCCAATTCTCTCGGGTTCTATTAGATCCTCGGGCAATTCATGTATCGTTGAATATTCTTATTTCTTAATGATTTTAAAAAAAATTACTTATTTGCTTCTAGATTATTTCATATGCATTCTTCTCTGCGAGGGGCAGCTAATGCCAAATTTCGTATTTGTTTATAGCGTTGCCAGTTTTGTTGTCTATATAATTATGTATTCCATTATGCATTAACCTTCGACTTCGGTGATACGTTATATTTTTGTTTGGAGATATAAAAATAGAAATGAGAGGTCCCTTTGTCTCAGCTTGGTCCTCATTGATCTTGCTTACGGTGTCTTATATAAACTACGAGAACAGTATCGGCCCCAGTGATGATCTCTGAGGCACACCCGACAAAAATAATGTTTCATTATAATATAAAGTATAGCACCAAGAGGGAGATCGAATTCTACTATAAATAGAACTTCGTCGTCCGTATTTAAACACATATAGAACTGAAGCTTAATCAAAAAGTTGGAGGGTTGTAGATAAATATTTCTAATAAATAAAAACATGAACTGTTTCTCTTAAGGACATTTCTTCAATTACTTAATGTGATTAAAGTTATTTTACTTCAATTATATAACATAATAAATAACACAATTAGAAAAGGACGTTTTATGAATTACAAACAAACAAATTAACATAACCTCTTGACAATGCACAGCGTACCAATGAGTGCCCCTCAAGGCATCTCTTTATCTCTTTTTTTAATCACTTCCTACCATATGCACTCGGTGGGAAGGTTTTTCAGTCCCTTATTTTCTATAAGTCACGCATAAACTAAAACATAAACAATTTCGCTACATTTTGAATAATTCACCAATTAGCAAATCACATCATGCATGAGAAGAAGGTCACTTGACTTCTTATTTTCATTGTCTGTATTAATGGTCATAAATTATATGCAGAATGGGTATGATAAAATCCAAATTTAAATGTGATGATCGATTGATTGTGATACATAGTGATTGTTGTGGGGAATTTTATTGACACTTTAGTGCAAACAAAGGGAAGGAGGAATTGATTTAAGATATTTCAGTCCGTCGTGAATTTTAATTATTTGCCTGTTGCTGCTATATTTTGTTTATGAAAGTAAAAATTAAATTTATTGCAGTCTCGCATGCAAATCAGTAGGTACAGTACTTTCAAGGACTGCAGAGATGACGATGGGAAAATGTACAGATAAATCAAAATGATCTAGGATTGACCATAAGAGTACTTAGTTGGGGAATTAAAAACCACAAATTTGATCATAGGGTGTACACTCGAAGATTTACTTTTAAAAAAAGTCTGTACGTTATGTGGAATGAATTATTGAATAAAAATGTGACGGGCGCCGTTCGGCCTGCGAAATATTCAATATTTTGAAGTGCAAATATAGTACCTATCAAGATGTTTCCTTTAAAGAGATTTGGATGGTAAATCTGGATGTGGAAGTGGGGATTCCTTAAGCAGCGGTTTTTGGTTTTGAATTTTGGAATATTGGAAACGTTTCTTTTGCAAAAATATCAATTTGTTTTCAATTTTCAAACCCTCAGACATTAGTACAGGCAATGAAGGCGACATTTTGTAAAAACCTCGCAAAAATTAATAAAAGGATCATCTCCAGGATTTAATTCGCTAATAACCTGTAGAATGGAATGATGCATTCTTTGCACTTCCAAATTCCGGGAAAATTCAAAAAAATCTGGAAAACCTTTTTGATATTCGTTTTTTTGCTCTAGCGGCTTAAATAATGAAAATACAGAAAAAAGTGTAGCTCGTCTCTTTCTCTACAAAAGGTCTTTACAAATGTTTGTCTTACTTAAGTCGTTCAGAAGATAAATCCAGTTTTGCACTTATAGTTTTGAGCCGCTCCGAAATGCGCGGAAATGAGAATTCTCTGGGTGTTTCGTACGACCAGACACATCGATTGAAAAAAAAAAATGAAAACAACGTAAAATGTAGAGAAAAGTCTCAGCTTTAATGTGGAACTAATAAAACAATTCATAAAAAATTTTATCATAAAGAAAATAGTGTTAGAAGATGGCTTAGTGAACTTTATGCAGTTGATTTATTCATATCTTTGAGTTTTATGCATCCTGCCTATTTCTCCCGTAAGAATGTGTGCTTTTTCACTGCATGGATTCGATTTCACGCACTTTAACCCATATTTCTTGAAAATTTAATTGAAGAATGTTAAGAAACAAATAAGTTGTATATTATTATGTTTAACTGTATAATTGTGCATTTTCAGAACGTGTATGAATAATTTAGACAAATTCAAAAAGTACTGCACGCATTTAAAAAACTCTAAAGTCATTCGAAATAATATGTTTTATTGTACTTATAATCCAAAAATTAAGACTGCGCTATTATTAATTAAGATAAACGAATTGAACTCCATAATTTGGAGGTGATTGATCGATGAGAAATATACCCTCTACTTTGATCGCATTTTTCCAACAAAAATAATTGCAATAAAATGTTTATTGGATTAATATATCATTATATAAGACTATATAAGCATAATGAATTATCATTCTAACGGCTTCTGGCAGAGATATGAATAAATCTGTGGATCAACTGTACAAAGTTTACTAAGCCATCTTCTGACACTTTTTCTCTATGATAAATTTTTTTATGAATTTTGTGATAAGTTCCACATTAAAGCTGGGACTTTTCTCTACATTTCATGTTATTTTCATTTTTTAGGGGCTCTGAATAGTAAGAATTATCGATCGATGAGCCCGATCGTACGAAACTCCCGGAGAATTCTCATTTTTTGCGCATTTCGAAGCGGCTTAAAACTATAAGTGGAAAACTCGATTTATCTTATAAACGGCTTAAGTAAGACGAAAATTTGTAAATACCTTTTCTGTAGAGAAAAAGACGAGCTACAACTTTTGTTGGGAACTTTTTCTCTATTTTCATTATTTTGGCCGCTAGAGCAAAAGAAAAACGAAAATCAGAAAGTTTTTCCAAATTTTTTTGAATTTTCCCAGAACTTGGGAAGTGCAAAGAATGCATCATCTCATTCTCCAGGTTATTACCTACTTAAATCCCAAAGATGATCCTTTTATTCATTTTTGTTACCCTATGTGGCTAATTTGCCTGTACTACATTATAACATTCAATTAAAATTTGAATATATAACCTCATCTGGAGTAGTAATAGTAGATGGGTGCGGCTTATTCACTTGTGACAAATTGTTCTTTAATAAACGATTACTTAAACTAGTTTTCCCAAGGAAAATTGAAAATGACCTAATACTAAGAGGAAATATAAAACAGTTTACGGCTTAATTATTAATATTACATGTTAATTTACTTTTAACAGACGCACCTTAAAGAGCTAGGCTGTGTTCGGTATTGAATATTTATGTTGGATGTTACTCAATTTCCTTTCGTGTAATGTTGGCATAGGAAGTTGTGCACAGTTGATTTCGTCAGTTTTTTGCCAATACATTATTTCGAATTATGAAAAGGTAGTATGGTTGATACAAATTTGTGAGACAATAACTGAGAAAATTAAAGAATTACTGTAAAAAATTAATGGTGCAGATGTAGTATAGATTTTGGACCATTCATCGACATTATGAATTATTTTAAATTAAATTATTTTAAAATGATAAAAGTTTTTTTTATTTATAACAAACCTTAAGTATTGTCAAGATATATGTTTGTAAGTACATGGTATTAAATGAGCAACCTCTGTTAAAGTAGGAATACTACATACTTTTAGTACTTAAAAACAGTCAATAAATAAATTACCTAGTATAGCTGTCTTCATTCGTTTAATGCACATAAAAAACCTCAAAGCTGTGCCGCTTATACTTGACAACAGCATTGAGGGGAGATCAGGGCATGTCGATTTTCGAGCTAACTTATCTATAACATATTAAATATTAAATGTATTATACTATTCAATACATAGAACATCATTATTCACATATAAAGTATGTTCTGGAATGATTAAAGTAACAAATTGACGAAAACACACCTGTTCCAATTATTTAATTTATTTATTTTGTTCATATTTACTAACTCGCCTCTTCGGAAAATATTTTACGACCTAGCGGGGGCGACAGAGTCGAACTTTTAATATTGTCAGTGTCACGGAATTTCAAATTAACCGCATCAATTAAGAATATATTTGTATGTGCTTTATAAAATAAATATAGTTGGTGATCTGTGTTTACATTATATTTAGATTGTAAGAGCTTTAAAGGGTATTATACTTTAACAGGTACATGGTATTTTCCTTTGTGTTTTAGGGTATTTTATGCAATTGTGTTTTTATAAATATTTTGGCGGGTAATGAATTATTCGGGTGTTTTGTGTTTATAAGTGGGTGTGGTAAAATAATATCGTGAAAATGTTTAGGCCTTGGGAAGGTTCTTTACCTAGCGCTAACAGATAATGACAGGAAAGTGTGGGGGATTATTAACAGTTTGCAAATTACAGAGAAAGTTTCTAGATAACATTTATGTGAACATACCCAAAAAGTAGCATTAAATGTTTATTAAAATATAAAAGAAAGTGAAGGAGAGACCAGAAAAAAAACGCCTACTTAACAGAAATTCCAGAACCAACTATTTATAAATTAACTAAGGAAAAGCTAAATCGGACAAAGGGAAATCCCGAGCATTAGATTCGTCTGTGGTGAAGTTGTTAAGAGATTTAATTTACAGAAAGTTTAAGGAAAATGAGATACCAACAGTACAATCAGTACATGTGGAACTGAGAACAACAGTTGTAGTGTCATTTAGTGAACAAACACTTAGACGATGGCGATTAAAGATAGGATTTAACTTTAAACTGATTCATAAAAGAGCAAGTATTATGGAAAGCTACAGAATTATACTGTGGCGTAATGAATAAATATTTGCAAAGTATTAGAACATTTCGAAGTTGCTCGAAGTTCTCTAGAATCGAAATTATTTATTTGATACTTGTTTGTTTTCTAGAATTGAATTATTTATTAAATAACTCTTTATTTGTTTTCTAGAATTGAATTTATTTATTTAACATAAATTGAATTCATATATTTAATCTGGGTCAATTAGATCAAGTTAGGATTATTGATATAAATAGCAATAACCTTAACTCTGAACCCACATTTTTTAGCAAGAAATTGCTCGTATCTCCTCGTGGTCCTTGCTTAGCAACAATAATAATTCAATAGATTAAATTATTATTGCCGAAACTGAGCAATAAGAGATTATTTGATAATTCTAATTTAGACACAAAATTCATCATTGCTCAACAGATTTAAATTTCCATCAGTGTGCACAAAAATAGTACGGCTCTGTGAGACATCAATTATCTTAACGAGCCAAATCTATGGCCCGTTTTTTACAGCTCTTTTTACCTGCACTAAACGAATGAAGGCAACTATATATGATTTAAAGGTATTATGCTCTTATTTTTACCAAGAATATCTCAAAAACGGAGAGCTGGAAAAAATAGGAAAACAATGAGTTCATTATTTGTCTATTGTAAACCACTCACTTAAATTTTAATAACTCAGGTTAAAATATTATGAAGATGAATTAATTTATACCATATATTGCGCCCATGTTTAACAAGATTGTTGTCATATTAAATTTTTAGTGGTAATTTTTCGAAAATCATTAATTAATTTTATGCAAAATCTTACAGTTTTTTTTTATGGTATAATTTTTTCAACTATTTTTGTCCAAATCCTTCGTTATTATTTCTTTACAAAAATAAGCTTAACTGCTCACTAGTTACTACATTTGAGTCGTATATTTAGTATGTATTTTATAGTAGAAAATGTTTTTCATGATAGCTGAGAAAATATATTAAAAATAATTATTTATAGTATTAGCGTTTTCCTGATTATCTTTGCTTGTTGAATGCTGTTTCTTGAATTTCGTATCAGTCTTAAAACATATTTCTTTTTGAAACTAGTTATAAATATGAATGTCGGTTTTTATATCATAAAATGATGTAACTAGTTGTAAAATAAGTTAAAAATATATAGTAAACAATTTTAGTTAGTATAAGAATTTAGAACAATGTTTTTATTTAATTCTGATACGATTATTATCTAAGTTCAACGCTGATGGTATTGATGATTCTTATGTAAACTATAATTAATATACAAATTAAATTTTACGGTTTTATTTTGGTTATATTTTTCCAGAAGATTAGAAAAATGTATGAAAATGAAGCAAAAAATGTCTTCTTATAATTGTGGAAAATTCAAAAGGGGTTCGAGAAATGTTTCGAGGAATTTACATTTTTTTAAATAACGTATAATTTGTTTCTTTCTCAATGGAAATAATAGATCAGCACTTGGAACGGAAGCTGTCTCTGAAAGCCGCAGTGTTATTGCCTTTCAGTAACGACGTGGACCGTCGTGCAGCATTTGACGCGTATTGCATCCATTTTGTAATAAATATCTACTAAACAAATACACCTAAGATTAGTACCGATAGTGTATATAAGGCAGGAATCTATCTATGAAAATTTTTTGACAGTTTTAACAACCAATTAAATTTCGTTATTTCTTGTCATGTGACGCAAATCACCCAATCATTTTAACATTACACTGATAACACCATCTAGTGAAATTTTCAATCACTACAATAAAAAAAGTATTTAACTTTGACAACTTCATAATAACTGTCAAATAAATTTCAAAATGTCACGTTTTGGCAATGCCAATTCTCAATCTATAAACGCGGTAATCAAAGAAAAATTCCAAAAAATACCACAAAAAGTCACAAATACACATGAGGAATATAAAAAATTGTTTTATTGTGTTACGAGTGTTTTATTTTATTTTTTCAAAAAATTTTCTGACATTTTCAAATACCTCATAATTTTATGAAAATCTCATGCACGTTGCTTGGTAATAGCCCTCCGCCTTCGGCGTCTGGCTATTACCAACCAACGTGCTTTTGATTGTCATAAAATTATCTCGTACATTATCAATGTCCTAGGAATATTTTAGCTGATAATTGTCATTTATGGTAAATTGAAAATATAGACTCAATGATCTTGACGTTTGACAACTTTGGACTTTCATATAATATTTTTACTTCGTAACTTAGCTAAAATTAAATTGAATTTAGAATACAAAAATATACTTTTCGCTTTTATATTTATTATTTTATTGTGTTAGGCTTAAGGGAAGAACGTCGATCGCCACACTGTTTGATCTTTTATATGTTTCAGTTTGAAAAAAAAATATTTTAATAATCTGAGATTATAAATATTTCTATTATTTTCAAGATTTGACAGAGACAAATATTCATCTATTTAATATTATAGTCTACTTATATCTTTAGCAAAAGTTTTTTAGAAAATCCGTTTATGAGTTTAGACAAGACTTTACGCTTAACTTAGCTTTAAGAATTTTAATCAAACAGAACCGTGATTTTTGAACCTTAACTTCCTTCTATTCTGTATAGTTATTCATTGCCTAACATGAAGATTAAAACAAAGTGGCATGAAATGCAGCTTTTCTGTATACCGCGTTGTGGCTTATTATACGTTATGATCCATATGTAGTGAATAAATTCATTTTCTACGTTATTAATGCTATTTATGCAAAATCCCGAGGCAGATAAATTTTTTATTTTAAGGTTACACTTTGAAGAAAAATGTTTACCCCCCACTTCAGCCTCCTACCTGTGACACTTACAATCCCTATTTTTTAAATTGGAAGGGATGCTAGTGATACCTCATGTGAAAGATATATTTATTCTCAGCAATATAAACTTTCTCGATTTCGTTCAGTAGTTATCGAGAAAATCGATTTAGAAAATTCACAACACGAGAAATAAGGAACTCCAAATATTATAAAATAACTCTTTATTAAAAAAAATCCAGGTAACAAAAAACATTATAAAATTGAAATAAAATGAAAGTAAACCTTTACTTGCAAACCGTTCACTTCTTGACAATAAGGCAGTTAGTAAATTCCCCAAGACTTGCCTTATCATATTTTTTAAATCTTCAAAATTTCCCTGTCTATTAACATATACTCCCCACTTTAAGTATTCCCATAAGAAGTAATCTAGTGGCGTCATATCAGGCGGGCAGGCCACTCTATTGCGCCGTGCCTACCAATCCATTTGCCAGGAGACACTGTATTTAAATAAGCCCCAACTTCAATTGCATAATGCGGTGGAGATCCATCTTGCTGGAACCAAATATTCCGATCTATTTCATTTGGATATAATGTTTGAACAAAAAAAGTACGTGGAAGATGTAGATACCGTTTACCATTTAATGAACCCTCGAAAAAATAGGGACCAATCATTTTATTTTCAATAATCCCAGCCCAAACATGAACTTTTCTGGGATATTGAATGTGAGCCACCATCATCCAATGAGGATTTTCTTGACTCCAGTGTTGACAATTTTGCCTATTAACGGCAATGTTTAAATAAAACGTCGCTTCATCAGAAAATAGATTTTATTTGTAAACTGCGGATTTGCATGACACATATTCATAATTATTCCACAGAATTCAATTCTGCGATCACCATCATCTTCGTTTAATTCATGGCTCCAAGGCCTAGTAAAACGTTTTCCTCATCAACTTGGGTTTTCCTTGCTGATTTAGGAAGATCTCGGACGTATCCATTTTCAAAAAATTTTCGTTCTGTTCTACTACAAGGTGAGCTATGAATTATCAACCTACTACAGAAATGCCACCTAAACCTTATGGTACAGTTTTGACACCTAATTATCACATAATAATACCTTATGACAGCCTTCAAAGCATGCTCGATAGCCTTACTGTATAAATTGTAAATCTCTCATATTGTGAATTTTCAAAATCAATTTCCTCGATAACCAGTGAACAAAATCGAAAAAAGTTGATGTAAGTGAATACAGAATGAATATATCTTTCAAATGAGGTATCACAAGCACCCCCTTCCAATTTAAAAAAATAAAGGTTGTAAGTGTCACGGGAAGGGGGTTGAAGTGGGGGTGAACATTTTTCGCCAAAAAGTATAATTTTAAAATAAAAAATTGACCTGTCCCGAGGATTTTGCATAAATACTGTTATGTATTACACCCCCTTGAAACTGGAGATTGATATGCCTATGCCTAATAGTGACTGAAAACTTGTAGAAAGAGGTAGAGTTTTCTAGAGTGTGGTAGGAGAAGATCTCGATTATGTTCTAGATAACTCTAGAGGCAATTTCAGGGTATATAAGGCGAGATTCCACGGCGGGAAGGAGAAGTTTTATTATTAGAGGAAGTTTATTAAAGTGAAATTAACAGCGAAAAAGTGAGGCTAAATATCAAGTAAACAAAGTGTAAAAGTTATTTTGAAGTATTGTATAGTCAGTAAATTATTAAATAAAGTGTTAGTGGTTTACCCCTTGTTAAAATTATTTAGAATCCATGGATTCATACAGGGTGTTTCCTAAGAGGTGGAAATACGCAACAATACTATTAATAACGTAGAAAATGAATTTGCTCGCTGCATCTGTACCACTGTGTATATTACAGAAATATTACGTTATTACAGCACTCTTACCCTTACTTCAATAACTCCAGGCTATACCTCACTACACTTATTAAATTTTATACATTTTATGTAAATATTGATTTACCTTAACTGTTTCCGTTAATATTGGGATCATTTTTCCGACGTATATACAAAACCGGACACAAACACATTAAATAATATCAAATTAAATATTACTTTATTCACTTTTGCATAAGGTCATCATTATCTTTTATTACAAATATTTTGTAGGACGGAATATTTTTATTGGTTTTGGAATATTGTTTACGATATTCTGTCGTAATGTTGTTTTCGAATTATCTAGATTTTGCCAATAAATCGACTAATAATTACGTCGGTTCTTGTACAATTTTTTGATAAGTTTAATGAGTAGTAAGTAAATAGATGAGAAATAGTTAAAAATACCACGTGCTGTGTTAATGAACAGAATCAGTCTTATTTAATAAAAAAAATGAAACCTTCGTGTAACAAAAAAGTTCTTTTAAGAATAATTTCTGAAAACAAAATATTTTATATTTTGAAGGGTTGATAGGGTCCTTTGCAATCAGGGCTGGACTGGGCAGATGGACTACCCAAACATTCCCCGCGGAGTTCCCTCACCCGAAGGACATGGCTCTCAAACTATTGTGTTTAATACAGTGGAATCAACACCTCCAAGAAAGTTGTTCATATTTAAGCGAAAAAAATTATATATGATGATAAATAGTAACATTTGAAATCTCGATTTCACTGTCAGTATCAATTTATTTAATTCTATTACTCTTTTCAGTACTTGTACTATGTAAAATTATTGTAAATAACTTGCGTTGAAATCGCACAAATTTTGACGTTTCAAATCAATTACAGAATTACGCTTTGACACATTGTCATGGCTTACTAAAAAATAATACAGTTTGTAGGCACGTCGGTAAATGGTTCCAAAGACAATATTGGGGATTGCCGCGTGTTGCTAATAGATGATGCTTTGAAAAAAAAACTTACTAATGAGTGTTAATTAAAGTACCTCTTCGGCACCTACCATTTTAGTGCTTCCTAGAAAACTTACAGAGACAACACTTGTCTTTTGGTTGCCGCAATTTTGACATTTTAAATTTTTAGTAAAAAGTCACTAATGTCATTTCTTATGAACAACTGACTGTCCTCATTATTCACTGCAATCAGTGAATAATGAAATCATTATTCAGTGCAGGGAATAATGGATAGCATTATCATTGAGGAAAAACATACATAATGAGTACATTATTTAACAGTCGTGGACAAACATTTTTTATTTAGGATATATAAGTCCGCCCCCTCAGCAGTACTTAAGTGATCTTCACAGCAACAATTCACAAAGACTCGCGTACTTATAAAAACCAAATATTGGAACAAAATTAATTTGAAATAGTTACTGTGTATACAATAGGTCAAAAACAAACGGCGAAAAATATTTCAAAAGGAATTTTCACTGCATCTAACAAAACTTTTTACTTATGTTCTAAAATATACCTACAAAGTTTAAGAAAATAAAATGTTTTCCAAAATACAAAATTAAAAAATATAAATACCATAGGTACCTGTAGGTTTAAATTAAATAAATTTAGAAATAATACTGGTCAATAACAAAGAAAAAATAAATACATTTGATGAATGAAATAATTAAATGTGAGAAGTGTATGTCATATTGGACAGAGTGGTAGAAGCAAGATAACCGTGTTAAAGAACATAAAACTTTATTTTATATAATTAGGAATCTAGAAAAAAAATCGCTGCCTAAGGAATCACTACTTCCACATCTAGATTTTTCGTCCAAGTCACTTTAAAGGAAACATCTTGACTATATTCACAACCTACCGCATCCCATCCCTTCAACGGAATCATCTCAATCAGATGTCATCACAATACATATGTGTAATAACTTTCAAATGAGTATCTTAATTTCATGTTATCAATCTCGGTTGAAAAATTTTAGAAAGAAGTAAGGGGCCTTGGTTTCTGGTATAAGTATACACCAAATTCCAAGTTTCTGTACTCTTACCAGCATGCTTTACGTATTTTTCCCTATTTATTCCTATTTAACCCTTCAACGGAATCATCTCAAAACATAATCTAGTTCCAGATGTCGTTAGGCCTTAGCTTCTAGTACATACACCGAATTTCAAGTTTCTGTACTCTTACCAGCTTGCTTTACTTATTTTCCCCTATTTAACCCCCAACCCTTCAACGGAATAATCCCAAAATATAATCTAGTTCCTGACGTCATTATAATATATACGTATACGAAATTTGAAGTGAATATCTCAATTTTATTTTATCAACCCCTTTAATAATGGAGTGGGGGTGGTAGGGGGATAGAAAATATTATAAAAAATATTGAGGCCTTGGCTTCTAGTACATACACCAAATTTCAAGTTTTTGTACTCTTACAAGCCTGCTTTACTTATTTTCCCCTATTTGACCCCCAACCCTTCAAGGGAATCATCTCAAAATATAATCTAGTTCCAGATGTCATTATAATACATACGTGTACCAAATTTCAACGGAATATCTTTATTTTATTTTATCAACCCCGTTAATAATGGAGTGGGAGTGGTGGGGGGATGGAAAATATTATAAAAAATTTTAAGGACCTGGCTTCTAGTACATACACCGAATTTCAATTTACTATGCTCTTACCAGCTTGCTTTACTTATTTCCCCCTATTTACCTTTATTTAACCCCCAACCCTTCACCGGATATATTCAAAAAAACAATCCACATTCTAAACCTATGTCAAGAAAAAAAAATGTTTTTTTTACGATTACTATACTTCCAATCCGCTACGTGGATGTGAAAGTAATACCCCCGGTAATTTAGCCTTTGTAAAATAGCCCTCGGTAAATTAACCCCCAGGTAAATTAACTCTGGTAAATTAACCCCCTAAAAAGAAGAATGGAACAATCGCTGTTTACAATTTGGTTGGTATGAAACATTTTGCAATTTGGACTTTAATTTCGAAAATGCAGCAAGCAAGGGTTGATTCAACAAAAATGGCACAAAACGAAACTCACCCGATGATGATTAAAATAAGTCCAAAATGCGTAATCTTACAATAACTTTTAAAGGATCATTGTATCGATTATAAGTATGGTCATAGAAACATTTCAAATTATTTAAAAGCAATAAGCGCAAATATTAAATTTACGTCATCTATATTTTAATGCATAATAAATGTACACATGCATCCTTAATTAAAAATATTTTGTGCAAAATAGGTTTATGTGTACTACGGACCACCCCATACCACAATATCTCTTAGCTGTAATTTTTTTACTTCATTTGCTCTTTTACTTTTATAGTAACTATTGATATGGGAATAATTTAATTAATTTTTGTTCGGGGCCTGGGGGCCAAATTACCAGGGCTGTTTTTCTTTTTATCGAAAAGAACCATTTTACACACAGATAATATAAATTTAATTCATGATGAAAGTAAAGGTAAACGTTTAAACCTTCTAGGACAATCAGAAATTAAATAATCCCTTATAGCCTAATATAATTATTAATAACCAACGAAATATCTTAGACATACCTATAATATGAAGTGTTAAGAATTCTTCATTAAATTATGTAATCAGGTTAGGTCTGATAACCCGAAATTCCCAGAATTGTAGGGAGTAAATCAGACTTTAGGGATAAATATTAGACCTATTAACTGCCCTATCACTTCAATATGGCTTGTAATGCTCTTTATAGAGTCCTAACAAGCAGAAAGATGTGTTGAGTATTCTATGTATAATAATAATAGTACACGTACTATATCCTACAAAATATTACACAGAAAAAAAATTTACTACTTAGTAATGTGGTATACAAAAGGCGAAGTTAATGTGTCACAACCATTTGGTGCACAATCATGATCATCAGCCTTATCCGTTGCTGTCTATATCCACAGATAGAAACTTACTTTACATAATATAGGTACATGTTTGATTTTATGTATTATGTTACTTCTAGTAAGTACGAGAGTTGTTTATTTCAGCGGTCCTTGACGCACTTATGATTTTTTTTTGAATAATGATGATGTCTTTAAAAGTGAATTATTTTTTATTTGCTTATACTTGTAATTAAATATATTCTTTATAGGATTTTGCAAACAGCAGAAAAAACTATCTATGAGAACTAAAAGAAAAACTGAGAAAATGAGAAACAAAGGCCTAAATTGAATTTATTTACATATCTTGTTTTTTGGAAAAATTTTCATTCAAATGGATTACATTTTCATGAAATCTATCATTCTGTTTCTTGGAAATGCTTAGCCTTTGAAACTTTTTTTGCCCTTATTCTGGAGCTTTTCACAAAGGCACAGAGCCAGAATTATTTTTTGTTCGCTTACACTTGTAATGAAATATATTCTTTATAGGATTTTGCAAACAGCAGAAAAAAATATCTGTGAGAACTAAAAGAAAAACTGTTTGAAAAATTATTGATTCTCAATCTTTGCATTCTTTCGATAACCTGAATTCTAGTTATGCTAGCAGTTAAAATCCTAAAATGAATTTGTCTTTCTTATTGGACAATTCTCATTGTAACACTAGTTTCCACAGTCCCATACGGCTATGCATCATAACCAGAATTCAGGTTATCGAAAGAATGCACAGATTGTAAATCAATAATTTTACAAATAGTTTTTCTTTTAGTTCTCATAGATACTTTTTTCTGTTGTTTGCAAAATCCTATAAAGAATATGTTTCATTACGATGATATCTGTAGCTAAACTAACCTAACTGAAAACTATTAATCCACGCTTCAACAATGAATTTATAGAAGAGAAATAGCCGGTGTTTCGAGCCAGCGAATATAAATTATTTGTTCCTTTTTAAAGGTTAATTTTTTGTGTCGTGGGTTTTCAAAATTTCTAATTCAAATTTTATTTGTGATTCTTATTTTTAATTTAACTTTTATTTTTAATTTTTCATTTATACAAGAGTAACTTAAACCTATCAAGTTCAAGATATTTTTTAATACATTTCAGATAAACATTAATTTAATATGTGAGATCCTCCGCCATTTCTTAGAACACAACGTCCGTTACACTGAGTGTTTAGTAATAAAACCTGAAAATCTTGGAAAGGACATATCCGATTTCTAGCAAACATGGCTAAGAACCATCTTGCAAATATTAGCTTTTGAAACAAAAAAAATCGTTCTGAAATCGATTCAACAGTCTTGGAGCTAGGATGCCACAGACAGACACACACGCACACAGACAAAGGATTTTGCGTATCGGGATTAAAAAGCAATGTTTGATAGTAACTGTTTGTGCGGTTGCTGCATTTTTGTCCTACAGTATGTAATTTTGCATTACAATTTTATTTATTTTATTTTTTTGAAAAAAAATAGGGCAAAGAAGCCCTAAATTTTAAAATGTATGTATCTACCTACAGTAAAATGCCTTTGACCATTAAATAAAATATTATTAGGCTAAATGAAGAACATTAAGAAAAGCCGTTATTATGCACTCCCCGTTTTTACAAAAATAAATCTGCCCCTTCAGGAGTACTTACAGTGATCTGCATGGTGATAACTCACTAACACTCGAGCACTTATCCAAAACAAAATAATGGAGCAAAATTGATTTGAAATAGTTACTCTGCATACAATGGGTGTTGTTATATACCGCAAAATAAGGATTAACCTTGCCATTATCTCCCACCTGTTCGTACAGATTTAAGTTAATTTCAACGAGCTTGATTGACTGACTAATGACGCCAAATTGTTGACCCTTCGGAAGTGAAATATAAGTAAATATTGGAAATGGACGGTTTAAGTTTGTCAAATATTCCGTTTGAAGTTTCGCAAGGGTGTTTGCGTTTTAATGTATGTACGTATATTTGCTCTAGATGCAATGGTTAAGTGATGAAGTTTGCTTAAGGAAGTAATTTTGGGGTCCATTTTGAGGAATTTGATTTATTCTGTTCACGTACTTTTATTGTGAAGATAAATACAAACAGGAAACGTTGTAAAATTATTTTTCAAATTATTTGCACGCACGAAACCCATAAAATTAATATCTATCACTTAAAACTACAATAGACAATTGAAAACAGAGTGTTATTTTCCTATATTAAAAATATATCTTTTCCATATAGTATTATATCATCACATTTATTAGTTACATTATTATACCTATTGATTTAATTAAATAGGTACATTATAGCCGGACAAAAATTTTTAATGTTCACAGGACCGTTTCTAGAGATTTGACCGCTGCACTGTGGTCCGAAATAAATAAAAAGTTGACAAAATCCAAATTTCGTAAGTGTGTTATACGGCTTTCACGTTCCAGGTGTACATTAGGGTACATCTCAGGTACTTTCCCAAAATATCGACCCATTTGTGATAGTATAAAAGAGATAGTCCAAAGTATTCCTGATTCAGATCTTAATATGGAGAATAATGAAATAAGCTACACTGAACTAAATGATTTCAAAATGATATCATTGGCAGAATTGAGAAAAATGATTTTAACTTTAAAAAACAAAATGTCTTCTAATGCAATATTAGATGTAAAGCTGCTTAATAATATTTTTATGGTTTCGGGGCATGTAATGCTAAATATTATTAACACATCATTAAAAACCGCTGCCCAAGGAATCACTACTTCCACATCCAGATTTTTCATCAGTCACTTTAAAGGAAACATCCTGACTAGATTTGCACTCTAGCATGTGAAAATTATTGGTCGTAGAATTTTAATAATATTTGGAGTAGATGTCATAGAAAAGTTTGAGGCGTTGGTTTCTACCATATACGTTAAAAATGAAGTTTTTAGTTTACCCGACTTATTTTCCCCTATTCACAACCTACCACGACCCACCCCTTCAATGGAATCATCTCAATCAGATGTCATTACAATACATCGGTGTACTAACTTTCACGTAAATATCTTAATTTTATGTTACCAAACCCATTAATAACGGCGGAGATGGTGGTGTTTGAAAAATATTAGAAAAAAATCTGGGGCCTTGGTTTCTAGTACATACACCAAATCCCATATTTATGTACTCTTACCAGCTTGATTTACTTATTTTCCCCTATTTACTCATATTCAACCCTCAACCCTTCAACGGAATCATCTTAAAATATAATCTAGTTCCAGATGTCGTTATAATACATACGTGTCCCAAATTTCAAGTGGATATCTCGATTTCATTTTAGCAACTCCTTTATTTAATAATGGATTTAGGGTGGTGGAGGTTGAAAAATATTACTAAAAAGTATGAGGCCTTGGCTTCTAGGACATACACTGAATTTCAAGTTTCTGTACCCTTACCAGCTTGCTTTCATTATTTTTACCTATATAACACCAATTACCCACACTCGTTCAACTCAATGATGTCAAAATATATTCTAGTTTAAGATATATCGTTATAAGTGTAACAAATTTCAAGTGAAAATCTAAATTTAATTTTATCAACTCTTTTAATAAGGGAGTGGGGGTCATGGGGGAATAGCAAATATAGAAAAATCTGAGGCCATCACCTCTAGTATATACACCAAATCCCAAACTTCTATACTCTTACCAGCTTGCTTTACTTAGTTTCCCCTATCTACCACTATTTATCCCCCAACACTTCAACGGAATCATTTTAAAATATAATCTAGTTCCAGATGTCGTTATAATACATACGCGTACCAAATTTCAAGTGAATATTTAAATTTTATTTCATCAACCCCTTTAATAATGAAGTAGGGGTGGTGGGGGTTGAAAAATGATTATAAATAATCCGAGATCTTGGCTTCTAGTAGATACACTGAATTTCAAGTTTCCGTACTCTTACCAGCTTGCTTTACTTATTTACCCCTATTTACCCCTATTTAACCCCCAACCCTTCAACGGAATCATCTCAAAATATAATCTAGTTCCAGATGTCGTTATAATGCATACGTGTCCCAAATTTCAAGTGAATATCTCGATTTCGTTTTATCAACCCCTTTAATAATGGATTAAAGGTGGTGGGGGTTGAAAGATATTACTAAAAAATATGAGGCCTTGACTTCTAGGATATACGCCGAATTTCAAGTTTCTGTACCCTTACCAGCTTGCTTTACTTATTTCCCCCTATTTTGCCCTATTTAATCCTATTTAACCCCCAACCCTTTAACGGAAGCTTCTCAAAATATAATCTAGTTCCAGATGTCGTTATAATACATATCTGTACCAAATTTCAAGTGAATATTTCAATTTTATTTTATCATGCTCTTTAATAATGGAGTAGGGGTGGTGGAGGTTGAAAAATAATATAAATAATCTGAGACCTTGGCTTCTAGTAAATACACCGAATTCCAAGTTTCTGTACTCTTACCAGCTTGCCTTACTTATTTTCCCCTATTTGCCCTTATTTAACCCCTAACCCTTCAACGGAATCATCTTAAAATATAATCTAATTCCAGATGTCGTTATAATACATACGTGTACCAAATTTCAAATGAATGTCTCAATTTTATTGTATTAATCCCTTTAATAATGGAGAAGGGGTGGTGGGGGGGTTGAAAAATATTTTTTTTAAATTTGAGGCCTTGTAGTACATACATAAAATTTCAAGTTTCTGTACTCTTACCAGCTTGCTTTACATATTTCCCCATATTTACCACTATTTAACCCCAATCCTTCACCGCATATCTTCAAAAAACAATCCTGTTCCAGATCTCGTTATAATATACACGTGTACAAAATTTCAAGTCAATATCTTAAACCGTTCCGGAGAAAACGTGTGGACAAAAAAAAAGTTACAGACAGACCGACAGACAGACCGACAGACACCGACAGACAGAAAATTTTTCTTCTCTCAAATGTAAAATCTCGACGTTTCATGACATTCTAAACCGATTTCAAGAAAAAAAATTTTTGAATTTTTTTTACGATTACTGTACTCCCAATCCACTACGCGGATGTGGAAGTAATAAAGGTGTCGTTCCTGAACAGTTAAAAGTGACAACAGTAAATCCAATCCCTAAAACAAAAAATACTTCGGTAGCCTGTGAGTTCAGACCATTAAATGTGCATCTTGTGATGAATAAAGTATTAGAATGTGTTGTGTATGAACAAATACTTAATCATTTCAAATTAAATAAAATATTTTATGAAAACCAATCAGGATTTCGGTCAAAACATTCATTTGAAATAGCTATTCAAGCTGTAATAACCGAATGGAGGGAAGTTATTGATGTGGGTGAGACGATACTTGTGGCTTTCTTGGATTTGAAACTGTAAGTAGGGATATACTGCTAATTAATATGAATTCATATGGTGTAAGTGGAATTGTATTAAAGTGGTTTGAAGTATATTTGTCAAATAGAAAACAAGTTGTTAAAATAGGGGATACAATTTCTGAAGAAATGGTTAATAATTATGGTGTTCCGCAGGGTACTGTGTTGGGTCCTTCACTGTTTTTGATTTATATAAATAATATATGCATATCATCAATAATAAAAAATTGCAAACTACATTTATTTGCCGACGATGCACTTTTATCAATTACTGGTAAAAACCACAATGCATTAACAAATGAACTGACTGAAGATTTGTATAATTAATTTATCTAGGTATTTTGAACACAAAAAATTGAAAATTAATGCATCAAAATGTAAATGTATGGTAACATCAACAAAAAACCAAGTTGATATATATAATACTAGTAATCATATAGTGACAATAGACAATGAAACAATTGAACTTGTAAGCCAACATAAATACCTAGGAGTGATATTAGATAGCGAATTATCATTTAAGCAGCATGTTGAATATTTAATAAAGAAAATTAACAAAAAAAATGTTTTCTGAAACGAGTAGGTAAAGATCTTTCAACTTACACTAAACTTACAATATATAAAATCATAATATTGCCACATTTTATGTATTGCACTACTGTGTTGCATTCAGTAAATGAAAATTTGAAAAATGATCTTCAAATTGCTCAAAATAAATGCATGCGAACAATATTAAAATGTGATCGCTATGCACCTATTCACTTAATGTTAAATGTGTTCGGCATTTTTTCAGTTAATGCTATTATTTATAGTCAAACTATGGTATTTATCTATAAAATTGTCAATAATATGTTACCAACTTATTTGTGTGATTTAATTAAATATGTAAAAGATGTTCATTCATATAATACTAGGCGGAAAAGTAATATGTATATAGATCACAGAAAACCACGAAGGGGCAAAAGTCGTTAATAATTATTGGAATTAAGGAATATAATAATATACCTAAAAATGTTAGAGATTTACCAAATTTAGAGAAGTTTAAAACTGCAATAAAAGATAAAATTATTAATAATAATTGTATAACATTTTGTATTTTAAGTAGGTACTTCTTGTTTCTTTTATTATTCTTATACATGTGTATTTGTTTTTACTTCCCTCGCATACCGAAGGGAAGAATTGTATTCGAGAAAAAATCACCCTCCGAGATTTTTTCGGATTCTGACGTTTCAGAACACGTAGATTACGAAAATATAGGTTTTTCAATTCCGTCAGTCTGTCTGTCTGTCTGTCTGTCTGTTGGTGCATTTACTAAAAAACTACTTGACGGAGAGCAGTCAAATTTGGTAGGTAGTTGACGCTACTGTCGGCGAAGAAATGGTAGAAATTTCACTGGAAAATATACAGGGTGGACCGTCTAAACGGAATAAATAGTGAGAAAAAAATTTTTTTGCTCAAATTTAAAATTTCCACGTTTCATGACGCGCTAAACCTATTTCAGAAAAAAAAATTTTTGAAAATTTTTTTCACCAATATTTTTGAAAAAATTTTTACCAAGATGAAAAAAAATTTTTTTTGCTCAAATTTAAAATTTCTACGTTTCATGACACGCTTAACCTATTTCAGGAAAAAAAAATTTGAAAATTTTTTTCACCAATATTTTTGAAAAAATTTTTACTACTAAAATGAAATAATTGTTTTTCTTTCTTCAAATTTAAAATTTCCACGTTTCATGGCATTCTAAGCCTGATTCAAAAAAAAAATTTTAAAAATTTTTTTTTACTATTTCTGAAAATTTGTTTACCACTAAAATAGATGGATTTTTTTTTATTTCTTCAAATTTCCACGTTTCATAACGTTCTAAATCTATTTAAAGAAAAATTAGAAATTCTTACTATTTTTAAAAAATTTTACCACTAAGACAGAATTTTTTTTTCTTTGTTCAGATTTTGACTGTCCACGTTTCCATGACATTCTAAAACTATTCAAACAAATTTAAAAATATTTTTGAAGAATTTCTAAAAAAAAATTGAAAACATTTTTAATCCATTTATCACTACTATAGAACAGACGAAAAAATGTTTTTGCTCAAATTTAAAATTTCCACGTTTCATGATATTTCAAACCAATTTCGGAAAAAAAATTTTGCAGCATTTTGTTACCAGTTTGGAAAAAAATTTAACACTAGAATGCTCAAATTTAAATGACATTCTAAACCTAGGTATTTCAGAAAACAAATTTTGAAAATTTTTTTCACCATTTTTCAAAAAGTTTTTACCACTAAAATAGATCGATTTTTTTTTTATTTGCTCAAATTTAAAATTTTCAAGTTTCATAGCATCCTAAACCTATTTTAAAAAATATATAATTTTTAAATTTAAAACTTTTTTTTGCACTACTATAGAATAGAAGGAAACTTTCCTTTTTGCTCAAATTTATATTTCTGCGTTTGACATTTTAAACCTATTTCAGAAGAAAAATTTTGAAAATTATTTTACCCACATCTTTTGAAAAATTAAAAAAAAAATGAAATTTTCTAACCACCACTATACTTCCACTCCATTACGTGAATGTTGGATTGAAAATGTGACAGATGGCAATAATATCTGGCATATGCACCTATTATACTTTTATTGAAAAATGTACAAGGTGGTCATCCAAGAAATAATTCAGTCATGGTGGATATTTGTAAGGTATTTGCGCAAGCCTGCCAGTGGCACCTGCTATTTAGTATTGAACTTTGCTGTTGGATGAGCAATCTGTATATTTTTTTGACCAAAACTTATCAAGTTTTCTTTGTAATAATATATATATATAATAACTCTATTCGATTATTATTCTCAATGTCATTTCGTAATTATTAATTTTTAGAGTGACTGCCATGCACAAATAACGAGGGAAGTTCTGTGTAAATACCTTTACCGATTTTTTTTTAATATGTGTTTGTTTTGTAAACATTTGTCATTGTAGTTTGTACAATATGTCTATATTATTAATAAAGTATATTATTATTATTATATTTGTTCGAGAAATCTACCTGCGATGGTTCATCGCATTTGAAGGTTCTTGAATAATTGTTAAACTATGATTTTACTTCAGTTTGTTAGAAAATTTCAGCGTGTGACTGTGCTTCAAATATTTGTGCCTTTGGTTTGTAATTTTCACATCAAAAACTTTAAGGCAAGTGCTTTATTTACATGTAAAATATTTCCACAGATTTTAGTTTGAAGCGGCTGATTTTATTATTTTTTATATAACGCAATTTCTTTGGCATTTTGTAAATTCTATTAGACCTAAAGAGAGTTTGCCACTAAAAGCCACGGAGATTTTCACTCTAAAATATAATCTAGGTATCCCTTTATTCCGCGGTTAAATACATTTTTGTTCAAAGTTGTTCCATTAGAAAAAAATCGCGTTTTTTTTATTTCGATACAGGGCGCTTTAGGTTATTTTCAAACCAAAATAAGATAGTGTCGGTGCCGTCAGTAGTATGGCAAACGCTATACTATGGAGACTAAAAGCTTTGCACCTATAGTACATATTGAAGCTATTGCATCGCCCCCATCCTAAACTACCCTAGTTTAAGCAACCACCAAATTTAAATTTTGTATTTTAGAATGCCTGCGAGAATAGAACTGTTTGACGTTTTGTCGGAAAAGTCTGGCGAAATGCGTGTAGCACAGAAGGCTCATGTGGTGAATTATCTAGTCAATCACTATGGAAAGGCAGGGGATGCGCAAGCAATCGTTCGCATAAGAAACGCTGCATTTGACTTTTGTAACAAAGTTTTTTCAAAACTGGACAAATGCAATCGCAATCGAGAAAGATTCCGTCAGAAGCATGGAAAGTGGCTTGACACTAATTTTGATGTTGACGAAGAAGAAGAACCGGAGAAGTGAATGTAAAACTGACACAGGCACGACTGATACCGGTGAATAACTTACGTTCCTCTCTTTTGTATTAATTATTAAGATATACGCATCTTTTGCGTTAAAAAGTTGTATACCTCCGTTAATGATTAGTGTTGCACTATATTTCTTGCATTATTTTTCTCGTATCTTGTGTCATTTAAATAGAATACACACATAAAAACATACAAATTGTTATTTTGTCCAAAAATCACCCCCGGATTTTATATTTCTTTTCATTATTTATCTCGTACTCTATTCTCTCTTCTCGTATTCTGTTTGCATAAAAATATATTAATGGTCACTTTGTCCAAAAACCACCCCTACGGAGCTACCCTGAGTTTGATATTTTCTCATTAATTTTCTCGTATTTTAAATAAAAATGCATGCATAAAAATATATAAACTTTCACTTTCTCAAAAAACAGAGGGCCCTCTGTTGATGACAACTAAATATCTTTTGTTTCTCAAACGCGACAGGTTTCCTGTTTTCACAAGCACCTATGACCTACAGAGGAAAAATGATAATTCTTGATTTTTCGTTGATATTACAAAAAATTTTAAAAGTATTAATTTGTGTACTGAAACAGGTGGACGTCATGTGGAGCATTTGTTATTAATGTATTTTTTAGAATAAATTGTACTTTTCTGTTATTACAACATTTTATTTTATGATTATTGTAAATAAATGTTAAATACACATGGAGGAAACAACGATAATTCCTTGTATTTTGATTAATATTACATAGAACTTTAAGAGTTCCTTTTTACAGCCCTTTCAATGCTCTACAAAAATATTCCAGTATTCCGTAATTTTACCGGGCGATTAAAAAAATAATGCCAATCAAATATTAATTATTATAAAAAAAAACGAGAAACAAAAGATATTTGGTTGTTGTCAAGTTTACATAGAGTACTTATAGAGATATAGCTCCCATCAAAATTTGAAAATTTTGTCTTCAATATAACGGAAATTATTGGAAAACAATGTTTTTTTCTGCCCCGGATGTACATCAGGGATGTATTTTTGGACTAAGGTAAGTTGGTTGGGTTGGGCCCAATATAAACTCATGAATCACAGGTTCCCGTCCGGTAACTCAATTCTTGGACACGTGTTCAGTTAGTGTTCCCTCGAAAGATTGTGCAAAAACTGCTAACTTTACAAAAAAACTTTCTTAACAAGCTTTCAATATTTCGTCTCTACTACGACGCGACGTAAAATTTTCAATTATACAAGTTGTCACAAAAACGAGTTACGCAAGAAATTATGATTATTTTAAATGGAATATCCTGTATTTTCTTGGCGCCTGTTAAGCGTCCAACGGTCCTGTATTATAGTCTAAAATATTTTGCCAATTGGATGCAGCGTTGCCAAGTTATGATTTTTTTCCTGTCTTTTTGGCAATTTACAAACATTTTTTTGACTGCCACGTCTCCGCGATTTATTAATTGTTTCTTCTAAAAATGTAGGATGTTATTTAATAATGATGTATTTATTGAAATATATTCTTGAAATAAATTATTATTGTACCGGATGTCCAAAATATTTGTTTATATTATAATTATTATTATACTCTTCGCAAATACAAAACGAAGAGTATATTGCATTCAATCGGCAAATTTCTAAAACCGGTATTATTGCTCGTAGAGAAAAAAATGTTCATATCACTGTGTTGGTGAATTCTGAACAACTTTTAAAATGTCCGTCCGTCCGTCTGCCCGTCTGTCTGCCCGTCTGTCTGTCCGTCTGTCTGTCCGTCCGTCAGTTTCTTGTAAGCACGATAACTTACCAACGAAAAGTCCGATTGTATTAAAATTTGGACAGTTAGTTAGTGTTAGCTAGAGGACGAACTCTATTGTTTTTGAACAAAATCGATCAATAAATAAAAAAGTTAAGGATTCTTTAAATAAAAAAAATATTTTTTTACATATTTTTTTAAAATGTTTTGCAATTAAACTAAAAATGTCTAAAACTAATATTAGGTATTTATAAAAAAACTTGTACAACAATTATATAACAAGTGTAGTAAAATTGGGAATAGCATCCTATAGAATGTGCAACAATTATATAAAGTGCAGTAAACCAGCGAAGAGTATAACGGTTAGCTGGTTTTTCTCAATTTTTTTAAATGGAATGCCTATAATTTTTTTAATGGATAATTAAAGCATACAATTCCTCCCATTTTAAATATCACACACTTTGTTTCAAATTTCAAACTGCTTTTGAGATATGATTTTTTCAAATAATTTTTGCGTAAATTAAGGTTCTCTTTATTTTAGCATAAAAATTCTAATACGGTTTTGGTCTTTTGTTTTATATATCTTTCATTTTTTGAATTTTTTTTAATGGAATGCCTATAATTTTTTTGCATGGATTAATAACGCATGCAATTTCTCATGAATATCATACAGTTTCTTTTAATGATTATGAACGGCTTTTGAGAAATATTTTTTTACGATATTGAAACTAACCTAACAATTGCTCAAAATGTCCACCATTTTCATCCACGCAACATTAAAGTTTCTTGGGAAATGACGTCTTACATGGTATAGGATATCAGCATTTATACGATTGAAAAACTGACGAATCCTTTCCATCATATCTCCTCGTGTCATTGGTTTTACTTTATAAACGTCTGACTTCACAAATCACCAAAGGAAAAAATCCATTGAAGTCAGGTTGGGTGATCTAGGCAGCCATGCATTGGGACCTAACACTAGTGTCTCGTGCTGTATACAGTGTCACAACGATATTAGTCCCGTTCCTATTTCTAGGTTAATTTTAGGAACACAATTTTGAAATTGTGGCATATCATTTGTGACACACAAAGCCACATTTTGCACTTATTAAATGAAAAATATCACTTCCAGTCCAACCGGAAGTAGCAACAACCTTTGACTTTAAAATAGCAACCTATACATATATTTTTGCATATTTAGATTCCACATGAAATTCTCGTTACAACGATGTATCACAACTAGGTATTTTTTTTCCAAATGGCATCGAAAAATTGAAAAAACTATGTTGGCAACTGCAAGACTGTAGACTGTGTTTTCAAAAAATTCACCCAGAGGCTTTAATCTGATGTTTCGCCTTCATTTTTATTATTGTATTTAAATATAAGTTTATTTCGTGCAGAAATCGCTAGGTATTTTGAATTGAAAAACAATAAAAAAAAAACATAAAGCAAATGAATTTTATTCAATTTTTTAAATGGTAACCATATTTTTTTACTTGCACTAACAAAGCCAAACACGTTAACCGTTCATTTTATGTATAATACGTCCAGTTTCGGTGCTAATTTACTTTGAAACTATTGGACTTCTGTATATTAAGGCCAAGAAGCGACATTCTGGTCAAAGGATAGTAGCTGTTATGTAATACTTAAGCGGTACCTCGTTCTACTATAAAATCCCACATAATTCAGAGAAATATATTAAGTTTTATCCTCCTACCAGAGATGAAAACCACGACTAGGTAATTATGTGTAATTGGCACAAGCGACCAAATAGAATAAATGTTTGAATGTGGTGCCTTTATACCTAATAATGTGTTCAACTACGGTGCAATTTGTGGAATAACTCTCATAAACGAACTTCACTAGCCTGTCCTACGCATTCAGTGGCGCCACATGTATATTTACAGTAGTAACAGTTTTAATGCAAGGGACAAATATTTGCGGCTGCGCTGCTATAATACGTGGAGATAATGTTGACAGATTTAAGCAAAAGATTTTAAATTTAAAACATATGCACATATAAATCCCATATGCGACACTGAAAAGGACATAGATATTTTGTGCAACACTAGCACAGATATATCCAGGTTAAAGAGCCGAGACTCATACGCATAAACAATTTAGCTGCAATAAAAGATCGAACTTTCGTAAGACGTACAAATTTCACTATTATTTTAAAATAAGCGTTACAAATGATATAAATAGGTAATGTAAGGAATTATCCGATGTGGGTAAATGCATTGTATTATGCAGATATTATAATTCTACGATTAAAATCCTCTATTACCTATACTTCAATCAGGTACTAAAATTCCGATTCGGACTATCCGAATCATCCCGAGCGTATTTAATCTTGACGTGTCAAATCCACAGTAAAACTCCGAGGTCATCGGCGGCATTTCTGCTAGATCAAAGGAGTGTCGCATATGGATTTATATGTGACATATGGTAGCTCATGCACAATAAACACAATCCGAGTGCTTTCATTTCTTCGAATTTACGAAATTCGTAAATCCGCACGCCCCTGGCTCTACTGACTAGACTTATTGGCCTTACTATAGATTCTACATTTACCAATTGGTATTGTTAAAAAAAAAACACAGAGATTAAATAAAATTTAGAGAATTTACTAATAATTATTTATAAGATAAGGGAAAATAAAATTATAGCAATTGTTCAAAATGCATTCCTTCAACTTTGGTACATTTTTGAGCCCTACTGATCGTTTCCCTTACCACCCGTTCTAACATTTGCGCAGTTACTGTTGCAAATGCTTGGCGAATTTTGATGTCCAACTCCTGGAGGTTTCTTGAGGATGATGTATAAACTCGTTCTTTGACGTACCCCCAGAGGAAAAAATCCATAGGGGTTAAGTCAGGTGATTTGACAGGCCATCTAGTGCGCCCATATGTCGAAACGATTCTATTTTGAAACCTGTTTTCTAAATAATTAGAGACATCTCGAAGGTTGTGAGGCGGAACTCCATCTTGTTGGTATATAATATGCTTCTTCTCAAATTCCTAGGTAATTCTCCTAAAAAGCCCCCAATTTAATTTTCAGGTACCTAATTCCATTTAAAGTCCCCTGAAATAAAATTGGACCTATATGATCCTAGTACCCACAATTCCTGCCCATATACACTTACACCAAATACTTCTTGGTGATTTCCTTCTCTAAATTCATGTAAATTTTCCTGAGACCAGTAACTCAAATTATTTCGGTTAAACATGCCACCAATGTTGGTGAACCGAATTTCATCTGTGGAAAGAATTCTGGGAAAAAATGTTCTATTTTCTAGTAACCAATTGCAATAATGAACTCTCCTACCTACCTGGATTAGCTTCATATAAATGCTGATGAAGTTGATATTTATATGATTTATATCCAGATTCTCGGCTAATATCGAGAGCACTTCCAATCTTACGTGTACTTGCATTTTTATTAATTCTAATTCTAAGCAAAAATATTCTATGAAGTATTTTCGATAAATCACAATATTTCTCGAGTTATTTTTTAGAGCGATTTTTCACGAGTCACTGGAAAACCTTACGTCTCATAAAAAAAAATCATCAGGAAGAAAAATGAAGCTTATAAAACAACAAATCGATTAATTTTTAAAAATTTCTGTGGCTGCAATACGAACCGACATATAGCTCGTTGAAGGTTCCTGTTTGTTCGCCGAAAACTGAATTCGAACCTTTCAACTGTAAATAATGGAAAAATGGCGAATTATTGAAGGAAAACTTGTCAAACTTTTTTTAAAGTACTTGAAAAGACCTTTAAAATGAGCTTTTGTAAGTCACATTCAACGAACCATAAGTTTGTATTGCATCTACAGAAATTTAAAAAACCAATCGATTTGTTGTTTTATAATAAGTTTTATTTTTGCTCCCGATAGTTGTTTTGATAAAACGTAAGGTTTTCGAGCTATTCGTGAAAAATCGCCCTAAAACATTTTTTTGATGAAAAATCAACGTTTTTAAACGCGAATAACAAGAAAAACATTGATTTATCGAAAAAACTTCTTAGAACATTTTTTGCTTAAAATTCATCTCCCTATTGATTTCTATGGTTGGTTTGAGTTTACCAATTTCCACCCCCGAGAAGGGGTGGCATCCACCCCCCAGGGTAAAAGCACATCTTCGATCTTTCCTAACAGGAGTTCGAGGTTTTGCACTTTTTTTGCCTTTACTGACTCGACTGAAAGTGTACTATTATGCTGCCGTGACAAAATCAAACGCCGTTAAAATTAAAAGGTAATTTAACATTATTGAATGTTTTCGTTATCAATATATTCTCTAATCCGATTCTGTAGTTGATTTCATAGTTATTTGTAAAATACAAAAGCTTTTCCTTCCTTCCATATTTTCAAAGAAATAATGTTACTATATTGTTACGCGTTTCCGCCTCTAGGAAACATCCTGTATGAATCCGTGGGTTTCAAATAATTTTTACAAGGGGTAACCACTAACACTATTTAATAATTTACTGATTATACAATACTAACTTTTACCATGTTTATAACCTCACTTTTCTCTACTAAACTTCACTTTAATAAAAACTTCCCTCTCCGCCGTCGATTTCGCCTTGTATATCCTAGAATTGCCTCTAGATCCATCTAGAGATTTCCAATTCCAGAACAATATAACTCTAGAGCCATCTACAAGGCTTCCAGAAGAGATGACGGAGCGTATTACTGGTTGCCTAACCATTGGCAGCTATTATAGTAGTCATGGGCGTATCACTCGCCCTCGCACTCGCTAGGCCTTAGGGAGTGGTAATGCGTAACAATATCTATTTCAGCTTTGTTTCATTAGTTTAAAATTTAAATACTGTTTTTTGTAAAATTAAAATTAGTGATTATTTTGCACAAATAAATAAATAAAACGCAATATGTTTTCTACCACTATGTATTTATACAAATTGCGACTGCAGTTTCCACTTACAAAGTCATTGTCAAACAATGAATAAAAAAAACCCGAATTTACAAGTGTACAGAAAAATATTATATAGACAGTTTTGGTTGGATTTGTATATAGGAGAAATTTTATATATTTAACAGCCGTATTCACCAATGTTAGTTAAGTAGATAACGATTCGTTAAACTGCTAGCGGATTGTTAAATCAATCTTTATGCATTCATCGACTTTAGTCAGCATTTAACGCGCCCTCTAACTTGACTGACGAATATCGGGTAGGCAACTAGTTTAATGGCTTGTTAACGATTTTAGTTTGAGGTTATGTTATTTTTTGACAGTTGTGAAGTGAAGCTACAATTTGATTTGGAATAATTTTGATGTTTTTGTTTGTTAATAAATAGTCAAGCTTATCACAACAGTGCACATACCTAGGTAATTTAATAAGTGCCTGCATCTTTTTATGTATAATAATAAATAATCAATTATTTTCTTATTTTCCACAATGTGGAAAAAATCTTTCACAATATTAAGCAAATTTTCTTTCTCACGTTCGGTAAAATTTTTGATATACTTTTCTTTCAAGCCATGTTTTCAAACAAAACTACCGACACCAATACAAAAGCAAATATAATAAACAAACTGATGACATTGACATTCACTATTTGTATTAGAGCGCCTGCGCTACTACCCGCCCGGAAAACATTAAAAATTCATATTTAAATAACCTTTTGTTAAATATTCTAATATTTCGTTTGGTGAATACATAATAGCACTAGCGGTAATTTAAAATTTAACGAACTGTTAGTAAATGAGTTGTTAAGCACGTCTTGGTGAATACGGCTGTAATACATATAATTTCCGAATATTTGTAAATTAGCCTTTTTTTGATCCCCTGCTTGATAATGACTTTGTAAGTTGAAATTGCAGTCGCAATTTTTATAAATACATAGTCTGTTTTATTTATTTATTTCTGCCAGAGTAATGATCTAGGTGCCTGTGTACATAAAAATGAATTTATACATATCTTCTTGTAACTTCTTATATGGCTTAATTTCGACTAATCTACAACTTTTTTCCTCTGCGAAAATTTTTGAAAACGCGACGTTCCCCCTCCACTTCTCCCGAAAGATTTCCACGCGTCCTACTGGAAAATCGGAAAATCTGTTTTATCGGACAATTCGAAAATTGAATTCTGCATGTACCTTAACTATTAAGCAATCTTTAAAAAATCAGCTGGTTATCAATAAATTTGTAAAAGTTGTTAATTCGGAATTTTTATAAAAATTTAACAACTTTTACAAATTTATTGATAACCAGCTGACTTTTTCAAAATTGCTTAATGACGATTTTCCAGCATGACGCGTGGAAATCTTTCGGAAGAAGTGAAGGGGGAACGCCGCGTTTTCGAAAATTTTCGCAAAGGAAAAAAGATGTAGATTAGGCGCAGTTAAGCCACACAAGAAGTTACAAGAGGATATGTATACATTTTTTGTACGCGGGCACCTAGACTATAACGACTGCCAAGCAAACTATATGGCTAGACAATTGCTCTAGTCAGAACAAAAATTGATGTTTGCTAACCATTTTAGTGCAATTGGTTAATTCTGATGAAATATCTGCTACTGAAATATTTCTCAATTACTTTGAACCAGGGCATTCTTTTATGTCATCAGATCGTTTCCACCACCAGGTGGAACTATCACTTAAAAAACAGTATAAAACTTGCGATCTTGACAATTTTGTCAGTGTTGGACTGGCTCGATATGACCTCGGAGTCCAGGAAAACTTTTTGGCCCCACGTCACAGAAAGAGCTGTTTTAACTACTTCAAACGCACCAAAAGATACGTATGTATCGGTATATTAGAAATTTTTAATTAAAATTGGTAACAGAGCAATAAAAAAACTGAATGAAAATAATATGAATATGTTTATTTTTATTTAAAAAAAAAACCGAACTACAAAACCCCTATAAAAAACAAAGGAACTAGCATATATTAACAGTGAAAAAACCATTAAAATTTATATTTTCGTTGAAATCAAATTTTTGCTTTTAAAACATGAGTAGACAAAAATAAAAAATATTCAATTAGCAATTAACATATATTGCTAGTGGTTTAACATATAAAAAGAGACCAGTAACAGGTACTTGAGACTAGAAGAAAATAATTTAAAAAAATTTAAATAATTATTCCATTACTAATTTAAAGAATGTGCTGCTAGTTCTTGCAAGTTTGTTAATAATCTGTTCGGGGTTAATTTGTTGTAAAACATCTTTTTCAATATTTAATAACATTAATGACTTTAACAAGTCATGTTCAAGAAGAGATCTTAACCTGTTTTAATAATTTTTAATCAAGAAAATGACCTTTCACATGCAACCTGTGTACATGAGAGGGTTAATATATATTTATATGTAACATGAAGATTTGAAAAAACTGATATATGCATGTTGTATTCTCGCAAAAACTTGAAACAGCAATGGGCGCACCCAGAGCATTTGTTATCAGCATCTTTCTTGTTAAAGCACAGTTCAACGGTAACGACATTTTCAGTATTTTTTAAAATAGAGACAAATTCTATATCAGATTCGGTAGTTACTATTTTATTTTTTTGCCACCCCTCTAGAGGGGGTGGCACCGCCCCCAAGTAAAAAGCGGCAGTTCTTAAAGGGTAAACTATTTTGTGCTCAATATTAGGAACTTTATGCAAAAAAATCATTTAAATCCATTTAGGCTCCGTCATTTTTTATTATTAATGACTAACTGCACCGCACTAATTGTCCTATTGTAATTCCTTACATACCTACAGTAAAATTATCTCAAATACAACTTAAAACCTAAAAAGTAAAAAGCACCAAGTTTCGGTCACAAACTTTAAATGTCAACGGCACACGGAATAGATACTAGAAAGTAAGCGCGTCGAGGTCAATCATTCGATCACATCAAAGATCAGAGCAAAAATAAACTTGTTTTTTTGGTTTCAGAAAATCTTTAAACAAAAGTATCGTTTACAAAATGTATCAATCAGGGGTTTATGAACAACCTATTAACTTTAAAACCATTATACAAAATATTTGGCCTGAGTACCCTATCAATACATGGGTCAGGAGAATTACAATTTATGAGGGGTTGATTTTATGAAGGGTAGAGTTGCATAGAAACTTGAGAATGCATATCTGCAGATAAGCCACACTAACTCGTCTGACTTTTTATCAACTCTACAATTTTGTATTTTACGAATCACACATATCAAGATAGCATTTAAACCTCAACAAAAATTATCAAATTTAATTTACAACGCCAAGGATAAAACAAATAGATACGAAAAATCTGGAGTCTATAGGTTGAATTGCTCAGAGTGCAATAGCATATGTACAAACCGGACGTCATTTTAGAACCAGATACTTCGATCATGATAGGTCCTTCAGACTACAAAAAACAGATTCTGCTTTTTCTAATCACACGTATTTTAGAGAGTGGACATAACTTCCCAGATATTAATAATATGGAAATCCTACACTATGCTAGCATAGGTTTGAAACTTAATTTGTTAGAAGCATTGGAAATATTATATAAATACAATAAGGATGATTTAATTTTGTTAAATGATCAATTAGTTATTATGTATTCGCCCCTTTCTACTGCTACCAAAATGTAATTAATGTTTCTGAGAAACCCCACCCTTAGATAGTTAGGATATCAAAAACTACCTGTGTACTTTCATAATTCTCTAATCTGTTTAATTCTAGAAACATATTTAAATAGGGACCAAATCTTTTGTATTTCATTCTTAGTTGAATAATCGTTTGAAAATGATCTAGAGGGTTGAAACTGCAGTCACGTTTTGTGCAAATATAGTGCGGTAAAAAACATAGTAGTGTTTTGCTCAATTTCGTTAAAATTATTTTTCCTCGAATTACGAAAGAGGAGATACAATTTGAGCCTGAGAACATTATAGCGGTTTTCTCGATTTTCACTCTTTTGAGAACATTAATAATTTTTGCGTGACTTAAGCCGAAATTAATACTTTTAACATCGGTTCGTACCTACCATCTTTACTTTGAGTTATATGATTGGCTAAGTTTTCAACCCAATCACGCATTATTCTAACAGAATTTTGGATTTAAAGAAGTAAGTGTTTTTTAATCTTAAAATTAAATTTTATTATTTTGAGTTTGCATAGATCAATAACTTCATTTTCAACAACTTTTATCTCAAATGTTTTTTCAAGAAATAAAGTTATCGCGAGAAACCTGTTTTTTCAAAAATTACTGTGGCTGTAAGAAAGTAAGTAGAAACAATTTTCATTCGTCAGTCTACGTATTCAGTCAAAAAATCTAGAGAATATAAAAATTGCAACCTTCTATGTCAATTTAACGCTAGAAATTCTCTAGCGCCTGGTCTATTATACCAAATCATGTATGCCAAGAATGATGTTTTAGAACTTTGTTTCGTTTATAGATATATAAAACCTACAATACAGCTTGGTGTATTGGTAGTTGCGGACTATTGTAATGATGACTTTCCATTGTTCTAGGAAAGTTCCAGATATGCCCACGAGCGACGCCGTTTTCGCCATCTTGAATCAGTAAAATAATCTTTGACGTTTAGTGGTAAAAGCAAAAATATTCGCAAAAAATGCCGGTTAGGGTGGATATTACACCTCCCCCACCGGCAAATTCGAAACAACCAGGTGTGACAAAGTCATTGCTATATAATGGATCAAAATTCCAAGGATTTCAGAAGTCCAAAGGCAATAGTTACGAAGTGGAAGTTGTTTTGCAGGTTAGAAAGTTTTTTAAATTTCTATTTTATTTATAAATATCGGGTGAATATTGTTGAAATAGTTTCAGCGTAGGTACGGCAAGTGTTATATTTGAGTTTACGTAATCCGTTTCCTGCATTTATTTTGGGAAAACTAAAAATAACAACATATGTTTGAGTACTTGACATTTTTACTGACACTTTCTTTTTTCTTCAGCACGTCGACGAAGAAAATTCTTATTTATGTGGATATTTGCAAATCAATGGGCTCACTGATGAATACCCAAAACTCACAACATTTTTCGACGGAGAGATTATTAGCCAAAAATACCCCTTTCTCACTCGTAAGTGGGATGCAGATGAAGACGTAGATAAGAAACACTGGGTAAGCATTTCCAAAAAAAAAAATAAAAATGATTTTGAACCGCAATTTTTTTTGCAGAGCAAATTCTCACTATTTAGTCAGTACGCTAAAACGTTCAATTCCGACACCTTTGATTACAAGGCATTGGCTGACACGGACTATGTCTTCATGAGGTGGAAGGAGCACTTCCTAGTACCTGATCATACCATAAAAGATATCAGTGGGGCTTCGTTTGCGGGCTTCTATTACATTTGTTTCCAAAAATCCAAAGCTACCATAGAAGGTTATTATTACCACAGGAGTTCAGAATGGTGAGTACTCTATAGAAACTTTCCAAACTGAAATTTTGTTTGTCATGCATATACTTAAACTTATCTTGAAGTATCAAGGACATATGAATATTTATAATTTAATTAAATTTGATATATAGACGACATTTATAAGAAGGTTTATTGAAGATAAAATGTGTGCCATTGTAAAGTGCGAAAACATTGCGAAATTATATTTAGAAATTGCATAATGGGTCCACATCCCAAATTTTGTGCTTTATGTAGAAAGATAAAATGTAGTAAACATGAGATAATATTTCCAGACTGATACATTTAAAATAAGTGTTTTAAAGTTATAGGATAGTTTATGTAGAGCCAATTGGAAAATAAAAAAAAGACCGACAAATGGGGGTGGATGGGGTCGGCCCAACCGGCACTCTCAAATTTAGCAAAACGACCCAATTTAATTGTTATTGATATTAATTATTATTCGGTATCTATTTATTAATATTGAAAAACAAAGACGAAATAAAAAATAAAAGCATTTTAATGGTAAACAAGCTAACCATTATACTTTTCGCCGACTTAAGTACTCCACTTTTTATATAATTGTTGCACATTCTATAGAATACCCTCCACATTTTTATTGTAAATAAAAAATAGTGTTATCGTTTATATTAGCGAGTGACAGCCGGTTTTGCAATGTAACAGTACCTGTTATATAATATAAACATATAAATTTAATAAATTTATCCCTTTCACTGCGGCATTACCTCCCAGAATCATGGCCACTGTACGGCAGTTTCTGGACCGATGCGTATATATACACCCAGAGCTGTACATATAATAATATGGACTTGACAAAAAGAGCACAATTTAAATTGTTTTTTTAGATTTATAGTATAGAAACACTTTATTCATAAATCATTTAAAACACAATATTTTGCACAAAAAGCTCTATTTATTGAAATAATTAGAAAATAACTGTCAAAAATATAAGGATATTTTACTTAATTGAGAAATATATTTTTTTTAAACTCTAACACATCGAAAAAGTACTATTTGAACACTGCAATCCTTTACTTATTAGCAAAACAACCCATCTTTACTTGCGAAAGCCTGTCGGCCTAGACTTCTTCCACAAAAATGGCACCGCTTTGCTGCAATTGGCTCTAACTCATGTCCTGACTTATCATATGTATACGTTTATAGCAGTCTATCGCTCTAAATAATTTTTCTGGGAGAAACATATATTTACGCCGGGAGCAGTCTTGAACAAAATATATTTATACGCCTGGAGCAGTTAGAAGGTTAAACAATTAATAACTTTGTATTTATTGATCGATTTTGTTCAGTAACATTAGGATTCCTCTTCTAACTAACACTAACTGACTGTCCAAATTTCAATACAATTGGACTTTTCATTCTTAAGTTATCGTGCTTACAAGAAACGTGACAAACGGATGGGCATCACCAAAACAGTGATGTGAAAATTTTTTCTCCACGAGCAATATTACCGGTTTTAGAAATGTGCTGATCGAATGCAAAATACTCTTCGTTTTGTATCTGTAAAGAGTATAATAACAATTAACAATAACTATGACTAATAAAAAAAAACAAAAGAAAAATAAAAGTTTCAAAGATTGATTGATTGATTTATTTGCCAGCATAATGTGAGCATTGCTGCCAATTCGGGGCATCTAGTCTGGAGGTTTGTTCCAACACACAACTCAGTCATCCGCCGAACACGCCCAACGGACGGCCAAATCGCATACTAGAGTCAAACCTTGGATGTTTTATATACCTCCGGACTGGCTGCATACGCTGGGTTGGACATGGGACATACTTGTTGTCAGCAGCGAGAGTCACATGACACATGGGGTAGGAATATAGGATGGGAAGTGTAGGTGTTTGTGAGATGCTTCTTTTAAGTTTCCATGCTTCTTTTTTAGTTTTCATCTGTCATCATCAGATGGGAAGTGTAGGCGTTGCAAGATGCTTGTTTTTTGTTTCCATGATTCTTTTAAGTTTGTCTGCCAAGACATACATACGTTCGCTTGCCTCAGGGAGCTTTTATTTGTTAACCATTCCACAGGTAAATATCCATTTACGGTGAAAGTGCAAAGAAGAGCCCGGTCTCATGGTAGAAAAAGCTTTCTACAGCGGGTTATGAGAAAAGGGCCCAAAAGAATATTTTGCACACCCTGTATATTACTTGGTTTTTGTTATAATTACTTTCAACTACTGCTTTCCAATTCTGGGTATTTTTCTATTCCATTACCTATGTTCAATGCCTTTTTAATTTCACTTTATTTTTTGGGATGTTCTGTATATCAGGCAGACGCCTACTCCTCTAGCCTGAAAGACATCCCTGCACTAGCAAATAAGCCCACTATATGGACAAGGATTAATATATCAATAAATAGAACTTAAAAATAAAAACTTATCTTTTCATCCTTTACCAATGTTACTTTCTTCTGTCAAGTGTCATACACACATCGGTCCAGCTAAATACTAACACGGATGCATTTTGTCCAGTTGACTTTCGTCCACACTGGCAGGAGCCGATTTGAGATACGACGATTTCCGACGCACGGCGAATAACGGCTTGTTCAGCATGTTCAACATAACATTTGGTGGGAATATACTTTTAGATACATTTTACAGTGATTTTTAGTACAAGAGAAATCTTTAGTATTACTGGATATTAGTTGTTCCGGACATTTTTTGACAGTTCTCTAAACTCGGTGGAGCATTGCTATTTATATGGTCAAAATATCGTAATTATATTAAAAATTGTAAGCATTGAACTAATGAAAGCGAAATCGGTGTTTTGCACGTTTCTAGCTTTTTTGACTAATTAACCTTGTCGATACCTTAGAAAGAAGAAGATAAAATGCCGAGGTTGACTGCATTTTGAATGTTTTCTCATAATTATTTACAGTGTGACCCACTTAAGATCGCAACACCCCTGAATTCCTGTTAATTGATATTTGATTAACTTAACATTATGGTGGTAGGAAAAGATCGATAAGGTGATTCATTGAACTTAGTAATATGTGGTACATGTCAGTAGGTCGCAATTTTAAGTGGGTTTGAGAAGTCGATTTTTCAAAAAGAGTATTAGCGATTTAAAAACAAAAAAAAACTAGTAAGGTATTCTTAATCAGTACCTTTAGGCACCCCTTTGTATAAGATCACATCATCGTGGATTCAAAGGTGTTTGAGATAATGGCTGTTTTATCAGTAAAATGAATTCTCAAATCAAAAAAATGTTATCTTTATTTTTTTTGTTCAGAGTATTATAACTAGTTTGAATTGATTTAACAACAAAGTATTTTTTTTTTGCTTTGGTTTTCCCTTTAGCCAAGGTCACCGAATTTAGACAAATATCACTACTCCTTTGCTAATCCAACATGTTTCTGCTCTGCTGTACCCGTAGCATTCTCGGTCAAATTTTTACATATTTGGATTTAATAAACATTTAACACCGATCATTAACCACCATAACAAGCTCTTGGCTCAGTATTACATATTTCATATTTCTTTTTTTCTTTTCAATATTTTTCCTTTTTCCTTTTTCGTCTCTTTTTCCTTTCCCTTTCTTTTCTTTTTTTAAATATCCCTTTTTCTCCTCTTCATTATTTCATTATTCCCTTTTTTTAAACTACAGACTTATTAAAGAAATTACACTCTCATGTACTCCAGTAGAGTTTACAAATCGAACAATGCTTGATATGCTCGCAAATTTTCAGACCACAGGATTAAGTCAGTTATTGACTATGTTGTGTAACTGTCCTCCTTCAATATCTTTATTAGGTAATTAAACTTTGACAATGCCAATACTGTATTAACAGTCTAATGGAAATAAAGATTATCATTATTATTATTATTCTGTTCATTAGTAACAGGAGCTCCAACATAAGAAGCTTTTCCATAAGTTGGGCTCATGCTGCTGAGAACAGTATACATTAAAAAAAAAAGTGATTTATATCCCCCTCTCTTCTGCACGAACATAAGTTATTATTTATAATTTTTATTTTATTTAAATGATACAGGAAACGACCATGATTAAATTTTAATCAAGTTATTATGGAATACATTTTTCTTGGTTCCGCTATATCATGATACGATTTGTGTTGCAATATGCCCGGGTGTATAAGGGAATAATTGGGTGTGTGCACTATTTTTTTTAATCGAAAATTATAAAGTACTCATGGTATTTAGTAAAGCTGAAACAATGTTTCGGCAAACAAAACGTTTTTAAGTAATTTTAAAAGAAATTTAATTTTGAATTAAATATTCGCCACCAAAAAGGGCAAACCTATAGCCTATACATATGTGACGTCACTCATCATATATGTCGATCTACAATCTGTCAAAAACACGTTCTACGACTTAAGTGAAGTTAGCAACGCGTTGCCAGCAACGCATTACCAACTTCACCTGTTCAATTTAACTTGGCAATGGAAATAAGTTTTGAGTTTGATGATGTCACTGAACTGAACTTGATTGAATAAAAACTTTTTATTTGGACTAATATTATTTATTATTTATTGGTGAAGTTAACAACATCATTGGATTCGATACATTTTCCTGTTGAGGAAGCTCTGTGTGTCACATCACTTTTAATTTTACATGTCACATATTTACTACGAAAGAATGGTTTGGCCTGCACCCCCACACTTTTAGTCTGTATAATTTGACCTATGTCTTGTTGATAAAATTGTTTGTCTGCATCTAATCTGTCTATGATCAGTGCTCGTACTGGGTTGATCAAAATTTACAACTGGTGATAAATATTCCTGTTCATTTGTTCATTATATATCGTTTCCATATTTTTAGCCAGCACAATTTGAATATCATCTTGTTGATAAACATGTTTCATCACATGTTCGTTTAATCTGACCTGCTCAGTGCTTTTGGATTGATGACAATCTGTAACGGGTGATACATCTTCTAATATAATGGAATTCCTGTCCTGCATTAAAGCCTACTCAACTAACTGTTCTCTTTGCCGCTCTAAAGGGAGAGATTGTTCTGGTGCAGACGCATCTCTTTTTGTTTCTGGTTGGTAGATAAATATGCGTGGAACTACATCCTCCTTCAAAATCATATATCCTCCCATAAGTTTGTATCGCACGTAACTTTTCATGTCTTCTTCAAGCTGAAAATAATATATTTATATCTTGTAATATATATAACATAGGTGGGAGTTCATAGGGTTAAATATAACTAAGTAATTAGATTATTAGTTTCAATTCAAAATACATATCATACCATTACAAGCATAATTCTAAGGGAAGTATATATCTAGTATGATCTATTTACAATACTAAGGGTAATGAGTCATTTAGCTATTGTCGATTAATTTCTACCATGATAATAACAAATAAATTGTACTTACATTAAAATGATCTTCACAACAATAAAATGCCCATTTCGATTTGGGAATCATTTCATTCTTCGTGATAAAGTTATTATTTGGGGCATTTACAGAAGTATTTCAGCATGTTGGCACAAAACACCACTTATTTGCTACTTCACTCATATTTCTAACTTATATTAATGACATTAATAACATCTGACATATTGCTTTTAACATTGGCTCAAAACTTATTTCCGTTGTCTCCCGTTGACGCCATGTGACGTCATCTTCTATATCAATGTGTGTGAAGTTAGCAACGCGTTGCTAGCAAAGCGTTGCTAACTTCACACATAAGATGTATGACGTCACATGATGTTTTCGAAATCATTCAAATATTTGAATTTTAGGTCGATTTGTTTATTAAATATTTATTTTAATCCCATGATATGATTAATATGAATGCGTTTAGGCTTTCATATTTATGTATTACTTGATATTAATGCATCATTTGAAGTGAATTGTTATATAGTGCACACACCTAATTGGTTGGCTTCTCTTTGTCAGCGTTGTTGTAAATTCTAACCCAACTTGACATTATTTCCTTTTTAAATATTGGAAGAATATTTGTACCCAGAACTTCGTTTAACTTCTTATCATAATCGGTACAGGCTCTTTTCACAAGTAGATCGACCTGCTCGTTATAAGCTAGTCCTGTACGTGTCTTTATCCACATGAAATGTATGATATACCCCCTTCTATGTAACCCCTTGATATGTTTTAATTATATTCATTATTATGGGAGAGATAATTTTATAATTTTTTTTAGGCTTTTAAGTACTGACATGGAATCCAATAAAATTAGACGTTTTTTTAAATTATTTTCTGAAACTAATAATAATGCATCCAGAATGACATACGCCCCAGCTGAGAAAATAGACGCTTCTTTGGGTAGATTAATTCTTTGTTGGATTTCTAATAGGAGAATTAAAAATGCACACCCAAATTACATTTTGAGCCATCGCTGTATATTTTGGTAAAAATCTTCAAAATTGCTCACTTGTTCCAGTAAAAAAAATGTATTGATGGTGCTACTATTGTCCGCAAAATTGGGAAAGGTTACCGCTACTTGAGCAAATAAACTTGTCCAATCTAAACAACCAAGGGTTACTGATGCCTTTATAATTCTATAGTCGAATTTGGCAGTATCGGTAAATGCGGTAGTTAATAAATGGGAATTACTTTTCCCCCAGTACTTGTTTATGAGATCATGTCTTGTTAGGTTATTAATATTGATCTTGTACCATCTTTAACTTTATTATGAATTTTTTGCTTAAATATTCTCTTCTAAGACATAAAGGGGGTTCCCCTGTTTCAACTCTGAGAGCTTCTATAGGCATAGACTTCATGACGCCAGAACAGATACGTAGGGCTGTATTTTGTAAGATATCTATCTACTCGCTCTAGTAGGCTGTCACTTGCAGATCCGTAGAAAATACACCCGTAGTCAATGATAGACAGTGTCATTGTCCTATACATAAGTGGAGCTGTTGAAATATCTGCTCCCCAATACACACGAGTCGTCATTCTAAGTAAATTTAAAGATTTCTCTGCTTTGGCGGTTAAATTACTAATGTGGCTACTCCAGGTAATAAGTTTTTGATCCATCCAGAAACCAAGATTATTTATATATATTTAATAAGGCAGAAATTCTAATTCGTACATACCTACCATTTTTCTAACAAATAATCTACAACAAATACCTAGGTCAGCCATGAAAACAAAAGTTATTGCAAGTGTCTATTTATTTGATTTTTTTTTTCACTTATTTTGATATTTTCTTAATTTATTTTGTTGCAAAATCAATTCAGTCTAGAAAAATGCATTATTCTAAACAAGAAATAAAAAATATATTTTTTTGATATGAGAATCCCTTTTACAGATAAAAATTAGTTTTGGTTCAAAATATTTTATTTTTGACAGCCACTACCTTAAACACCTTTGAACCTACTACAATGCAATCTTGTACAAAGGGGTTTCTAAAGGTGCTGATTAAGAATACCTTCCTAGCTTTTATCTAAAAGAAATCGCTAATGCTTTTTTTTTGAAAAATTTACTTTTCAAGCTGTTTTAAAATCGCATGCTACTGACATGTATCACATATTACTAAGTTCAAAGAATCACCTTATCGATCTTTTCTTACCACCAAAGTTTGAAGTTAAGGTGGCCATTCCCTAGAAAGAGACATCCGATAGGGAAATATTAATTATTTTTGGCCATAACTTTTTTTTCTTAGTACGTATATTTAAAAAAACTATAAGAGTACCTAAGTAGAACCATAATAAGACTATTACTATGAATTTTCACTCAATAATTTCAGTGGTTTGCAAAATAGCTCGATTTAAAACTACGAAATAGGAAGATTAACATAATGTTTAAATTTAAATCTAGCTATTTTGCTACTCGCTGAAATGATTGAATGAAAACTCATAGTAATGGTCTTGTTATGGTTCTACTTAGGTACTGTTACAGTTTTTTTAATTATACGTACTAAGAAAAAAAGGTTATGGGCAAAAATAATAAATATTTCCCTATCGGATGTCTCTTTCTAGGGAATGGCCACCTTAAGTAACGAGTGTACGGGGGTGTTGCGATCTTAAGTGGGTCACACTGTATATCAACTGTCATTGGCACTATGGTAATTCTATAACAGTAGCATTCGCTCTGGGTACGTAAATGTCATTGATGTCAAAGGATATTGTTGTATTAGGAAATTGGGGACATTAATCTATTCATTAATGAATGTAAGGTTCACAAAGTGCACAATTCGATTCGAAATGGATTGCCTTTTTTTCCTAATTAATATCGTTTTAGTGAAATTGGTGTAAAGTCGATTTTTAACAATATTTTCAAATTGAGTTAGTAGGTTTTTGTAGATTTTCACCAAGAGTATAGTAGATTTGGTAAAAAAGATAGGTCGCATGGTCACCACACTGCAATGCTCTAAAAATAGAGCAGGCATTAGAAATTTATAGTTTAGAAGAAAAAAAGCAAATAATTAAATGGCGTTACTGTCTTTTTTAAGGAAGGGATACTTTGGGGCATTTATTCGGATAGTTTCTATTTAAAATTAATTTGTAGTTTCCTTTATTAAAATCTTTCATTTATTTCTTAACAATGTATTACTCGTGTATAAAGTTTTATAACAAACTGCCCGCAAATGTAAAGGAGATAACCTGATTTAAGGATTTTAAAAAACAAATTTTTAATATTATTTTAGCTCTTGAGCCATATAGTGAGAAGGAATTTTTAAACGCAACCTAAAGCTATATGCTACTATTTATTTGTTCTTTTATTTCTTATAATCAAGTTGTTTTTAAAACAAAATTTTAATTAATGATTTTATGATTTGAAATAACTGTTAAATATATATTGACGCCTTGCACTCAATTAGATTAAAAAAAAAAATTTATAAGACTGATTTTCATGAAATAAAGTGTATTATTATTATTATTATTATTATTTTAGTAAAATTACTTCTTTTTTTCCAAAAAACAATATGTTTTTGTTTAACAAATCGAAAATGGCAAAATACCTATAGCCCAATCAATAGGTAGAAGTGTATACCAATATTAATACCCGGAAATAAAAATATGGTTGTATAGAAGAAAAAATTCCGAGAAAGATTTGTGTTTCGATGGACTCTATCTGGGTAGCTATTCTGTATCGGTGTGATATGATGTGAGCACATGTTTTCATGAGAAAGTGGGCGGAGTTCTCTTGAAAACCAAAATACCGTATTCTGTAACTGTGGGAGCGGTCACATCACGCCAAAAATCGGGGAGAAGATGAAAGTATAACCTCACTTTTCGGCAAACTGTCATGTTATTAGTGCATGATATTTGTTTATTTGAAGTTATTTTTGTCTCAGATCATTCAATGAGTTTTGTGTTACTTAAACTGTAGGGATTAAAGGGCGATGAATATTGCCGATGTACTAAGTTATCAATGAGGTACTAGAAGACTTTCAGATTGCTGAAAAAATCCTCAAAAAGAACAATTTCATTGCATGAGCAATTCCTTCGGCTTAGCAGATAAGAGCTTTTATAATTAAGTAAATAAAGAACATGACAGCATTTAAAGTGGTTATTACTCTTTCCCACATTTCTTGGCATCTCTTTGTAAATGTTCCACAGAAGCTGTAGTTGTTTTTCCACCCATTTAATCAAAATATATTTTAAGGCACTATTCAACGGGTTGAAACGGATTTTTGATGTTGTTATTTCTAGCCTAACAGAAAATTATGTCACTTTTACAAAATAATAGATATTGCACTCATTTTGAATGTCAGAAACTTGCATTTTGGCAAGATGCATTTCCCATCATACTACGCACGACCTTCGATCATGGCGTTGCGGCAATTCTATTGGTTGAAATGTAGGAGCAACTGTTGGCAACACTGGAAGGATCACTTCACGTCCCCGTGTAGTCACTGTAGTTACAGAATAGTATTTTTGTTTCCCTGGGAAGGGATCGTGATATGAGCTCTCTCCTCTCACGACAAATACTCACGTTCACTGAAATTACAGAATAGCTACCCTGAAGTGGCGAACTTAACCTAAAAAATTGAAGGTGAAAAAAATTGTTTTTCATAAAGAAAGTGTCTAGTAAACCGCCGGCGGTATTGTAATAAATTGCTATCGAACCGCTGCGGCGGTTGCTTTAACTATTTACGTGACCGCCGTGGCAATTGGTTTGGTTACATACTATTTATTGTGCTATAGCAGTGTTCTCTACGTGGATCGCTGGCCTATGCGTAACGTTGTCGCGTTGTGGAGCAACAGGTCCCGGGTTCAACTGCTACCCACTGGACTTTTTTTTTTTAATATTTTGTAACGATTAATATCCTTTATTTACATGTAACTCATCTAATATTGAGAATACGTTCGACAGCAGTGTTAGTACATTGACAAGTATCCCAGCAATGACTTTCTTGGGATTTAAAATTGATGCTAGACTTGACTGGAAAGCCCATACTGCCCATACCATATATTCAACATTAAACAGACGGTTAGTTGCAGACCACAATTTATAGAAAAAAAAAATACTCACCTTAGTCAGTCACTATATATATATGAGTCCGTTATTTTTGTTGTATGGAATACTTGTCTGTTTGCAAATCATGAAAGAAACCACGTACACGACACAAGTAACAAAGATGATCTTTTAAACATTAAAACAAGCTTTACTTTTATCCAAAAAAACATGCCATATACCATGATCAAAATTTATAATAAGCTTCCACATACTCTTAGAAATGGTACAATTAAAGAACTACAAACTAATTTAAAGGCCAGTTTAAAGAGTTTTTAATTTGTAAGTTGATATGTGTATGTTTGTAAATTTAATATAAGATTTTAATCTTTTACCTTTTATCTTTTTTATACTATACATACATTATACAAAATTTTATACATTGTGTTAGTTTTTCTGTGACATGTTCCACACCCTTTTGGGTACTTGTAAAAAACAAATTATGGCTTATATATCTATCTATCTTTTTCACAAATTCTGGTTGGATTTGACGACAGAAACAATGTTCTTCTTTTTCATATAATAATTTATCTCTTTCATGTGATTCTTTTAAGTTGTTAGGTAGTTGGGTTAGTTAGGTTGATTTTTATTTTGCTAAATAATTGTTAATAAATTATTAGCGCCGCAGGCAGCATTAGCGTCTTGTTTTTCAGAAAATTGCATAAAATATTCCAATTTCTCTGTGCGGCGGTTCAATAAGTCGTGCAAAAGATCCGCCGCGGCGGTTGTGTAGACACTTCCTTTCATAAATTAAAAAAACTATGGCTCCAATAAAAAAAAGTTAAATGAGGGAGTTGTAGATGCTAAAAAGATCTTTCGATTGTTATTTCTTTAAGTGTCAATTACAATAACACTTCGAGATATATCGAAAAAACTGTAAAAAATCGGCTTTTCTTGTTTTCCCTGTATCTTTTTTAAATCTACGTTTAAATATTTACTGTTAACTGTAAGTATAGCTCACGGCAAAGCCGAAAAAGTACGTTTTTGAAAGATTCAAAAATATCTTTTATTTTTCAAGATATATCGATTTTTCTAAAAAAAGACATTCTCGAGGGTCGAGGGCTTTAAAGTAATTGCATTTTATTAGGTTGTTTTTTTTTTTTAATAATTTTGCCAGTTTCAATTTCTTCTGGGCTCCAGAAAGTCAGGACGATTTTTTTTTGTAAATTCGTTTAAAGTTTTCAGTAATCGATTCCCGTATAAGTCATTTCTGTAAAATTATTGAAAACAAAAACAACCTAAAAAAATGCAATTATTTTAAAGCCATATTTGTTTACCCTTAAAATTATTTAAGAACATGCTTTTTCTGCTTGACAGTAAGTATTATTTAAACGCAAACTTAAAAGAGATACGGGGAAAACAAGAAAAGCTGAATTTTTTATGGTTTTTTTGATATATCTCGAAAAATGTTATCGCAATTGATACTTACAAAATAGCAATCGAAATATATCTTTTTAGCACCTACAACTTTCTCATTCAACTTTTTTCGATTAGTCATAGTTTTTTGTCATTTACGAAAAACTGTTTTTTTCCGCTTCTCCAATTTTTTAGGTTAAGTTCGCCACTTCAGATCGAGTCCATCGAAACACAAATTTTTCTTAGAATTTTTTCTTCTCAAAAACAATATTTTTTGTTTCCGGGTATTAATTTTGGTAAATTTAACATTAAACTGTGACAGGTTGACTATCGTATGGAGTATGCCTTTAATGGACAATCACCAATTGGTATCATTTCTTTGGTTCTTAGGATGTTTACTGCATTCGGATTATGTTGAATGTACATGACATCTCACACAGACAAATCAGTTAAATAGAGTTATTCTAAGTTATTCTAAGATAGATTGCAGTTGCGGCCATCTTGATGATGTCATAATGGCATATTCCACACAGAGCACGTCAGCAAGAATTTTTCCACCCAGAAGAACTTCTTAAATATGTTTTTTATAACTCAGCTCAATCCGATGAAAATTCTATAACTCGATTGGTTTTCCGACTTGTAACGACTTTTAACATTGTGTTTTGGTGTAAAGAGAACATAACGATTTGTGCTATTCTTAGTCATATATTTGATTAACGCTTTAATTTTCTTTTTTAGGTTCCAATCCCTAAATCTGACACACGTGCCTGAAAATAGTATACAAATTTACGAATTTAGGTAAAATGCGAAAATTTCATACGTTTTTTATTAAGTATTACGTACACATCATTTGATTTTGCAATAGGCTCTCTGTACTAACACTATATCAATTTTTTTTACGTTTCTTTTTATATATACTTTATATATATAGACTAACCTGCTTTGGCAAGATGTTTTTACTTGAGAATTTTATACACTTTTTTTTGTAGATCGGAATATTAACTGTTACCTATATGTGTAATAAATGACTATGTGTAAGCAATTAATAGAATACACTTTTTATATATCATGTAAAAACATTTTGCTTTTTTAATATTTCATTTTTTATATATACATGTAGTGCCTTTAGCCAAAGAAATTAAGGATGTTATTTATTGTTTCATTTTCTGGAAGGAATTTGCAGGTATAATTTTTATTTCGGAGTGGCTACATTTTGAGGTATTTGGTATTTGTGTAGTTTAAAACGTGTCATCCAAATACTCTTAACAGTTTTTTTTTGGAGAGAATATTCGGTCTGTGAAACTTTTATCGTGTGATTTTCGTATTAAATAGTATTAATGTGATTCTATGTCTTTAATTGCTTTGACCAAGGGTATTATTTCGAAGGTGAACTGAACTGAGTGGGAAAAACTGTTTTTTAATTACGTACCTACTATTAAGATTTTTAAATTTTTTGTTAAGATCGTAAGATTCTTAAGCCACTTTATTTTTTTTTTGTGTATATTATGTATAAATGTATTAAATATATTTTTTTGAATTGTTTTTACACTTGTTTGTGTTATTTCAAATCCAAATAAAGGTTTTTATTTTAAATGTATATCTTTGCTTAAATAAATTATTAACAAAATTATTTACTCAATTATTTTATTTATTACATATCAAATTATAAATACATTTTATTATATACATTTAAAAAAATTTACAAATTAAAATAATTATATAAAATTAAACAACCATAACTTACATCTCTTATTTATCCAAATTATGCAGAACTAAAACGTTCTCTCGTTTAATGTGGTTGGAGATTTCTTTCTTAAAAGAAATCTATTAATTTACTTATAAGAAATGGTATTTTATAAGAGTTGTTAGAATTTTTTTCCATACAGTGTGAATAATATAACATGATTACACAGCATGTTTGGGAAAGGTATGTAACAAACTAGGTATGGTTTCTAATCCTGGAGGGGAGTTGAAACCTTCGGTGTGATGCTGCATCAAAAGCAGTTTCCACGAACGCATCACTCGATCGTTTCGCCAGTCACGTTAGCATCATCGGGAGACGATTCAAACTCCCGATGATGCCAGCATGGTTGGTGAAACGCACGTCGATGTGTGCAAGAATTTTGATGGTTTAAGATTTACCCTGTAAATGTCAAATCAATTATGTTGTTTAAGAGAAATAACAAATAAATATGCTTTGAAGGACAACATGAGGTGTTATGCCTTGGGATTAAGTTTGATGGCAATTGGTAGACATGGTGAAAAACAGTTTTCAATGACACAAATTTTTATGCAGAGATCTTAAACTTCAGTTGTTTTTTTTTAAGGAGGTGTTAGGAGATGTCAGTGATTGATCCTGATGCATTGCATTCAAAATTAAGTCTGACAAATTAGCTAAATTCCAAAATTCATAAAAAATAATCTAGTGGGCATAAGTAACATGATTTTTACTTGTTTTGCAACCATTTTCACCATTTAAATTTGTTCGATAGGATACCTTTTTTGTCATGGGAGCGCAGTCTAATAGCTGTACAGTACTCCACAGAATTGTCCATTTTGAATTTTTATAGCAAGTCAGGCAGAACAATTGACTTCATTTAATCATCTCAAATTATTCAATTTTTTTCTTTAATTTTTGAAACATGAAGCAGTTTGAATTGGAGAGATTATTGTGAGGATAAGTATTATAGTACACGAAATTGTTATGGTGGCTCTACAAGTGAGACGCAAGGCGAGGTAAACGGCGGGAATTACATCTTCAGTCTTCATTATACTTTCACCCATCGAACCATTATAAAGATTGCGTCTATTATACATTAGAGACGTAATACTAAGGAAAAATCCCCTTTGTGAGCACCAATTTACATAACAGACCCTGCGCTGGATGATTTAAATATGCTACTGACAAAGCAATGGCAACATTTGTGTTTCGTCCAAAGAACGAGCCTCGCCCCAACTCATCTATGAACTCATAAAAAAAAAATCCCACCTTGCTTTCCCTGTCGACCCTGACAGCATACTATCCTTTATCAATGTTTCAAGCTCTGGATGAAAAACAAAATAAGTTTTCAAAAACTCTTTAGAATAGACATGAAATTAAGAAGTGACGTCATCACATCACATGTTCATGAATGCTTGAGATATTTAGAATCTGAAACTTGTTTTGATTGGTTCCTCATGGAGAACTACTATGTGGTATGGGTGACAACCCTGTAACTAATGCACTTCTGGTCAAGTGTAAGAGCAGCGCAGCTGAACTGCCATTTTTTTAAATTTGTAATTTAAAAAAAATAAAGTCAACGTATTATTATTATTATATTTCTGTCTAGCTTAAGAGGTGATGTCATACTGCATTTTTCAAGAACGGCCTGAGATATTTGAAATCTGTAAAGTGGTATGGATATCAGCCCTTGTACTTAATGCCCTTAGGTGATACTTAGGCAATTTTTCATTTATTATCTATAGCTAAAATATTTGTCATACTGCGTGTAATGGACCAAGCAGATCCCAAAGACCCAAAGCAAATGAAAACCTCCTACTTATCTTTGAATGAAAGATTCTGAGAGGAATACTTGGTACTCTCCGCGATAATGGCATATATGGAGCAGAGATACAACTATGAAATTTATAACAACTAAAAGCAAATTGCCAGTGGTAGAGATGGGCAGGACATCTAGTGAGGACATGCAAAATCAATCCTTCGAGGCGAACCCTTATAACTCAGCCTGCAGGAAGTAGGTGTAGAAGTAGGCCAAAATTACGATGGAAAGATGGTGTAGATGAGGCTGCTGGAAAGATTGGCACGACAAACAGACAGCACTTGGCAATGGATAGAGCTGACTGGCAAAAAAGTCTAAGGAAGGTCAAGGCTCAACTAGAGCAGTATTGCCATTGATAATGATGATGTAATGGTGTATTCGACATAACAATAACTTATTAACTTTTAGTGGTATGCCGCCAGTGTTGAACCGTGTCTGTTTCACCAAGTGTTACCATAATCATATTGACAAGATATGATTGTATCAGTATAAGTAGGTAAAGCCATTTTTATAAATGTGTCAAAGTGTGTTCCTGATAAATTGTGGAATGGAACCCTGACATTCGAATTTTAGTATAGTTCACTCCATATTTATAATGCACATGAAAAACTCAAAGCTGCCGACAGAGTGCTAGTTTCACAAAATGTGTATTATTTGTAAATCGATATAGTGTGCCTTAATAGGTTATCGATGATCCATTGAAGACGTGCCCATCAGTCTGCCAGGCTGGGAGCGGTGCATTGAGCAGCGAGCGGCAGCTTAGTCAATAACTTACGTGCGGTGCCTGTCACAAATGTCAAATAGTTTTCGATTTCGGTGCTTCTAAATATTTTTAAACAACATGTTTACCTAATGAAATAAAAAATTTGTATTTTCAGCTTTTCGGCGCTAAAGGACACATTACTTATAGTGTTTCAACCAAAGTTTAGACACGCATTATAGGCTTGATATATAGGTAATATATCTGAGCAACAGATTAAGGCCGAAAATGTAAAAATAAGTTAAAACAAAAATTTCCGCATGCGAAGTATTTCTCTCGCCGCTACGCCAATTGAGGGCTTATCTAAACTTTGGTTCAAACGCTATAAGTACTTTGTCTTTTAGCGACAAGAAGCTGAAAACATGGAATTTTCGAACATTAATATCTAAATAAAGATGTCAAGTGGAGGATCGTGCGATGTCTCTATGGAAAAAGAAATATTGTTGTAAGTTGCGACGGCAAAATCGGAAATCCGGCTTGGCACGAGAGAATCAAAAACGTTTCTTTTGACATTTGTAGCAGGTACCGCATATAAGTTATGCCGGTTGCTACTCAACGCACCGCTCCCAGCCCGACAGGCTGATGGGCTGGTGTTCAATGGATCATCGACAACCTATTAAGGCACATTCTGTCCATTTACAAATTTCTGTGATGCTAGCTAGCTCTCGGGGTATAAGGGCAGACCGGTATGCTCTATTTTTCTACACTATATTAATAAATGTAATGTGATACTTAATAGATAAAACATCAATACTCTTAATAAAGTATGTTCTGCCATGATTAAGATAAAACATAAATGGAAACAGGCCTCTCTTAATTAAGATCTTTAACTCCTGTGATATAGTTACGTGAATCACCTCTAACTAGAACAGATAAACAGAGGGAACAGATAAACAGAGCCATACTTCGAATTTATCTGTCAATATTGCGAAGAACGGACAATGCGTCCACTAATGCATAAGATATTCCTATCTTGATGCAAAACAAAGTAAGATTTTTTAATTTACCAGAAACGTCATTAAGTTTCCACCAAAAACACGATTTTTAAATCTCTAGTATTATTTTGATCATTCTAATACGCAAAAATTGGAAGTACGACTGTAGTACTCTGATATTTTGATGGCTGGTTTTTATGGCCATTTTTATGTGCACTAAACAAATGGAGATAATTATAATGAGTCATATTATTATGACAATAATTATTTTCTGTTACGCCATCGCCAGCTCGGCTGACCCAAGTAGAAACACAGTAATTGTAGTCGAGCTAAATATCGGGAAAATTGATTTTTAATGAATTATATTAGCCTCACAACATTTGAAGAGATATTAACATATATTTTCACAGAAGTTTCGTAAATGACTTGATGTGTCATTCTCCATTATCAGAGTAAAAATATATTTAAAAATGTTTGATTAGCAGCCTATACTTTGTTTTTAAGTAGCTTCGCAACCTGTACATACATAATTATTTATATACAAAACACAGTAACTGCATTTACTGTATTTGTAACTGGTAGATACTTAAAAAGTAAATATTAGATATACAGTATGTGTGTTTGGGCGTAGGAAATTGACAATTGAGACGCACGTAGGTCTTTAATTAGAAATGAAGATCTCTTAAATAACTGAATCGAATGCTGCCCATCATTGCATTTGACACAGTAAATGGTGGTAATTATGGAAGGGGTGATCTGACCACCATTTTCAAAACAAAGTAACTACGCAGACCATGCAAAAACACAGTAATGCCAAAGTACTTAACTGTGTTTTCCAATGGTATTTGGCTAATACTGTGTTTTGTTCCGGTACAGCTACTCATTCAGAGTCACTTACTGTGTTTTGTGCACATAATAACTCTTAAATGTTCATTATTTAGTCAATTATAAGTGTTCCACAAGACGTGTTGGGACACAGTAAGTCCCATACTTTAGAAAACTCAATTTTTATAAATTTGTCAATTACTGTCTTTCTGCTTGGGACAGCCGAGCTATTGGATGTCTTCTTCAATATTATGCCCTGAGGGTTACCACGAAAGTATAGCAATAATAAAAATGGGTCATCACTATGCATTGAGAAATGTCTTGACTGCATTTATACAAATCTTACTATGGTGTAGTGTAAATAAAACTTCCGCCTTGAAAGGTATATGTTTGATTGTAGAAACACATCTCCAACTGAGTGATATACTTCATGATTACTATATTTGTTTAGCAATTAGACAATATAGACTATAGTCTGAATTAGTCATACCTATAGCTACTCATTTTAATTCTCATATGATTTCAAATTAATATTAACTCATATCTGTATATACGTCTCCGGCCCTAATAAAAGACTCCTTTTTTTGTAACATACCATTCCAAATCAACCTGTATAAGCCATAATTTTAAATTCATGTTTACATGTAAGAGCTGTATGACGACATCAAATTTTATATAAAATTTTATATCGTCATTTAACCTTAAGACAAGATTGGAATTATACCCACACTGTTGAAGTAAAGAAATTAGAACTAAAATATTTATATCACAGTAATTTAAGCAATAATTAAATTCACGATTACAAAAGCTAGTAATATAATATTATATCTATATAATAAAAAATTAAATAATAGTAAATAATAATTGAAAAAAGTTTAATATTTTTTATCACAAAGTTCTTGAATATTATCATATTTTGCAGGCAAACTAGGTGGTGTTAATTTCTGGATTTCAGTCTTAATTTTTTTTCCAACTAAAGAAATGATATGTAAAATAGGATAATAATTTAATAGACTGTTAGGTAAGCATATAAATATAAGGATAGAACAAAAAATGATTATTTTATCTGATAGCGATAATGTTTCTTTTTCATAAAGCGTCAAAGCATATAATATTGTGTCTAGGGTAATGGGAATTACATGCTAAAAAAGGGAATTATCTGAAAAGTTTTACAGGAATTTTGATATGTGGCACTTTTAGAACTATTTCGACTTTTTACGTTGTCATTCGGGCCGCCATATTTAAAACATGGCGCCAACAAAGAATTCGACATGACCTACTATCTGACTTAATTTACCATAAAAATAGTTTATATAATAAATTAAAGTAGAGAATATGTCTTATATAATTTGTCTTATTTTTTGAACAGGTAATTGCACGTCAGCTTCTGTATTTCTATTTGTTACAAATGCAAGGTGAGATTATTTGCACAAATTGCGATAGTGTTGTGATATTGATGATTCTTTGAGCCACTTTAAGATGAAATCGAAACAAGCTAAATGTAAGGTCGACGTTAGGCATACTAGCTAGGATATCACCAAAAATAATGTGGTCAATACTCTGTCTCATGGTGGTGTTGATTAAGCATTTTTATGCTGAAGTAGATTTTATGCTGCTGTATATTGAAACTATTTAAAAAAATTTAAGGACGTTTATTTCCTAAGTATTCTTATCATAAAATGAATTGGAGAGGAGATAATGTAGAGGTACTGTTTCTTGGCGCCATTTTTTCATTATGGCAGTATCAGTGATAAAGACGCAAGGTGACACAGTAAAGATACGAAAACAGCAACTCAAAAATAATAAAAAGATCAAATATGAAAACTTTTCAGATAAAACGACTTAATACTTGGACTACTACAGAGTAGTAGCATCATAACATAACCTCAAATTTTACGTTTTTGTAAGTTTATCCTCATTTTTATGTTTTTATTCCCATTTCTAGATTGGGTCTAGTGTAACAATAAAACTCTCAAATATCATACAAAGAATGTATTAATATTGTTGATTTTAAGAAATATACTCTGTTATTTACAGGTTGGAAATCCAACCTATAATTAATGGTCTGTTTTTATATTCAACAAGATTAGAAAATTATATTTATTCTACATGAGAGAGTTTATAAATATTACATAGGACCCAGTCTAGACATATGAATCAAAAACGAGGATAAACTTACCAAAACAAAATTTGAGGTTATGTTAGTCATATTACTACTGGAATAACTGCCATTAACTTATGACTTTAATTAATTACCTGCTGTAAATCAGTGTTTAATTGCCACTTAAAAACTATATTATATGCTTTTAGTCATTTTAAATAAATGATTTCCACACAATAAGTTAAGGAGAAGAAAACTAGTAAATGGTGAGCATTTTAAAAACGCAGTGAGGAAACAATCGGAAAATTATTACATCACATATTAGCCTACACAATTTATGAAAAGGCAGTGAAAAAATTTATTAAAACTAGGCAGTATTTTTCCACAAACTTTGTTTAGGCTTAAAATTAGTAAAATTGCACTGTGGCCTATTGTTAGAACTCCTGAATAAGAGGACCAAAATTGACCTATTCTGTTACTGTCATCATTCATCATGACTACTGCGAAACATCCGCAGAACTAACTGGCGATTCGAAACTATTTACACAATGATTTTTTGGGTATTGTCTTGTTATGTCATTGGTGTTTCATTGTTACTATCTTATCCCCCTCTCTCACAACATTAAAAATGGGAGACATTAGTAGGTATACAAACTTAGTCTCACATAAAATTGATCACAGTCAGCTTTATTGAATGGCTTTTGTTATTTCTTTAAATACAAAATTATTATACTGGGTACACACAAGTACACCCAGTATAATAATTTTTCTATTTCTCATTATGTTATATACAAATGTAACTTATGAGAAATAATAGAGGATATTGAGCTGGTTTCAAGACACCCTCATATGTATCCACTGGAGTCCCTGGTTACTAATATACAGGGTATTTTCTAATTTTCGCGGAATTTCTGAGCCGCCATACTTTTTTATTTAATTACCTAAAACTTGGCACACGTCTGGGGTATTCAAGTTACACGAACACTACCATGTTTTCAAAAATACAGAGTTAAACTGGAAAAACTTGTTTTTGGTTGCTTATCAAAAATCGTCCTGTATGAGAATTATCAATTATTTTAATGAATACAAACACTTCATAAATCAATAATAAATATGTAATAAAACCATGGGCACGTCATGTAGTTCTATCTTTAGCCGCCGTAGCGGCCAGGACACTTGACAGAAAATGAGGTCCTGCACCAACAGAGACATTTTTTACTTTAGTCTATTCAAAATTAAAATTTTTAAACAGTTATTTTTTCTGTGTGGTGATGTGGGCCTCTTTGTCACGTAGGCTCATAGGCTGCAACCTAGAGAGCCTGCGCGTAAACATGACCTGTTCTGGTTTTGTCTTTTTTCTTAGGATTTTCTGCCAAATATGCCTTTTACTTTTAGAACTGAAGGTGTAGATTTCAGGCATTATTTTTAGGAATATTGTCTGTGAAATCTGAGAAATGATACAATGAGTTATACAGTATATTGTTGGAAAATAACCTTTATCTCTGTGACATTTACGTCAAGGAAGTATTAAGACTGAGTCTGACAAATGATTTGGGAACCTCTAATTTGTTTCCCTTTTCAAAAGCTTTATTACACAATTTTTTGTACTGCGAATATTAAATATTCAGGTTTAAGAACATGTTTGTGTCATACTCGATATCCATAGATACTACGTACATAGAATAAAACTATTGACCATATCAACAGTTCTATGTAGGTACAATGGATATTGAATATAACAGATATATATTGTTAATAATATTAATATTTAATATACATGGCATAAAAGCTTCCACAGACATTATTTTTAGAAGTGAAACAAAAATATATTGTATTGCCGAATCAAATTAATTGTAGTAAAAATTATTTAACTTTAAAAATGTATTATTAAAAGTGGCCTGTATTCTAAAAAAATAACTAATTATGTAAGTAAGGACCTTAAGCAGCTCAAAAATTTGGTGAATTTTCCTTGTATAATGTAACGAAACACTCCACGGTATGGGATGTCTTGGAATAAACAACATCTTCTAAGCACAGAACTCTCCATATTATTTCGTTATTTAGAAGAGAAACTTGACAAATCTACTTAAGACTTATTTAAAAATCTTATTAGTCGAATGGATTTTCATGATTCTTCTTGCATTGAGTTTCTAATACTGAGGACAAAAAAGTTTACCCTTTACAAATTACCGCCTTTTACTTGGGGATGGTTCCCACCCCCTCTAGAGGTGTGGGCAAAAAAATAGAATAATAACCACCGAATCTGATATAAAATCATATTGTAAGAGATAAAGGAGGTTTACAATTTTTCATGAAAAATTTATACTTTCCAAGTTATAACGATTCGAAGATTACGATTTTATAGCTTTAAGAAATTGGTATATTGAGATTGTTTTTCGTAAATAACTCAAAAGTCTTACATTTATGGAAAAAGTGGCCTACAAAAGGATGATATTTTTATTTTTTGTTTATTTCGGGTACGATAAATAGTTCTAAAAATATGATGGCTAAAAGATGGGGCTTGAACGTTTATCAGTCGAGATATAATGTTTAAACCTCAAGTATGTCAGAAGCAATCAGTTTGATGTTGAAAATACATATAATAGAAATTAAAGAGCTTGAAGTACTCTTTTAAAGGATTTTTTTTTTGTCCGTACAGCTTGAACCATAACAATGTAATGTGCAAAACAAAGAGAGCTTTGTAATTTTTTTTGAAGAAAAAATTTAGGATTTTCCTGCTGTCATTGGCCATAGAATAAGAATTCAAAAAATCTGTACCAGTTTTTCTTAATATATAGCATTACTATAGTCCAGGAGGAGCGTTTTAAATTTAACACGTTAAATCATACATCTGTGATTGGACAGGCCCTCGCCAGTTTTACATAAGACAATAGTCGTAAATTTTGACATATTGTGAAAATTTGAATTTCATGTCATAAATTATTTGGTTATAATCTCTATTTTATATCAGTTTTTAATCCCTTTTGTATAAATCTGAAGGTAAAAGTGGCTAATTACTTGATGCCTTTATATTGCGTAAATGATATGGGTGCTGTATAAAATACCTAGAGGTCAAATAGAGGTCGATGCATTATATAATGTAATAAAATACACACAAAAACACTGTAGCCGTGTATTGTTGGTTGCCCAAAACGCCAAAAAAAGGTTTTAGTGTATTTTCTAGTTACTTTTATGGTGTGAATGGAACCTTCATGTTTACTCCTCCTGGTTTAAAAACAGACTATAATAATTTATTCTAATTTTTGGGCATTTTTAAAGCGTCGTTTTTAAAAATATACCTACTTCAAATCAGAGTTGTTCAAGTAACCAAAAAAAGTACTTAAGTACAAGTACAAGAACTTGTACTTGAAGGAAGTACAATTACTTTAGGAACAGAATGTACTTAAGTACAAGTACAGGTACATTAGTTTAAAATGGACTTTCAAGTACTTTTGAAAAGTAAATAAATCATATTTTAAAAGAAAAATAAACAAAATCTGAAAATTTCACCCTCGGATTTGCTTTCATTACTACTAATTGTTCAAAGTGTCTATCTGAAAGTGCATGCTTCTTCGGCTCATTCACAATGGTGGCAAATGAAAAAATTTTCTCCACTGGTGCAGATGACGCCAAAGGCATATTATATTTATTAACAAATTACTGCTTCACCAATGGGTAATTATCTAAAATATATAAGGTTTTTCTTTTATTGTCTAAGTACTGCAAAACCTTAATATTTCTGAAGTGCCATCATCCGCATCCATACGCTCCTCATCTACTTCTGATTCTGAAATTACTTCACATGCTGAAATTATTTTACTCTGAATTTTGGTCATAGAAACACTGACTTCGCTCGCGTTCAGATAACAACCTTTTGCAGGTTGGAGCTTGCAAATGTGAGTATTTGTACTTGTAAAAGTACTTGTACTTACATAAGGACTTGTACTTATAGACGTACTTGTACTTGTAGCAAAACAAAAACGGCAAATACAAAGTACAAGCATCTTCACTAAATTTAGTAAAGTACAAGTACCAAGTACTTCAGTAATTATTGTACTTAAGTACATGTAAAAGTATTTACTTGTGCTACCAAGTACAATTTGTACTTGTACTTGCACAGCTCTGCTTTAAATTAAGAAAAATTTTATGATTTTGCTGAAAAAGCTTTTTTTATAAATAACTTCAAATCAATTGCATTAAAGGAAAATATGACAATATAGACAAATAAAGCTTAACAACGATATATTAATTTGTTTTTTAAAATATTTGTAGAATTAATAGTTTCGGAAATAGGACATTACAAATGTGGAGCTTGAACAATTAGTGGCAAAGAAATATATTTAAATCTTATATTTCTTCAAAACTTTGGATAAATAGAAGCATGTTGGTAATGCTATATATTATAATAAAAACTGGTACAGATTTTTGGAATTTCTATTCTAATATGACCAATGACAGAAGGAAGATTTTAAATTTTTTATTTAAATTACAAAACACATTGTTTTGCACCTAACATCGTTATTTTTTAAGATGTATGAAAAAAATCATATTGGAGTACTTCAAGCCCTTTAATTTCTATTATATGTATTTTTAACTTCATACTGATTGTTTCCGACATATTTGAGATTTAAACAATACATCTCGACTGATCGAGCACTATTTTTAAACTATCATACTTTTAGAACAATCCATCGTACAGAAATAAACAAAAATGAAAACAGTTGTAATTTGATAATCTTATTTTTTGTACCATACCACTTTTTCCATAAATGTAAGACTTTTGGTTACTTACGAAGAACAGTCTCAAGATACCAATCTCTTAAAGCTAAAATTGTAATCTTCAATTCGTTATAACTTGGAAAATATAAATTTTCATGAAAAAATGTAAACCACATTTCTCTTACAATATGATTCTATATCAGAATCGGTGCTTACTATTTTACTTTTTTGCCAACACCTTTAGAGGGCGTGGGAAGCAACTCCAAGTAAAAGCCGGCAATTTTTAAAGTGTAATCATTTTTTGTACTCAGTATAAAAACTCAATGCAAAAAAAAAATCATGAAAATCCATTCATTATAACTGGGTTCCGTCATTTCTTACTTTTTGTGTCTAATCGCACTCGACTATATATAAATATCTTGGATACCCGCTTGTAATGGATGGTAAAACTTCAAGATTATTTGGTCAATGCAAAAGTATTAGACCTTTGGGTAGTGGATAACAGTAATTCCTCATGAGAAATGGGAGACACCATCACATCAGCAATGTGACACCCAAGAAATCATTGTGAAAATCTACATGGCCAACACCCTTTATTATCTCTTCAGGTCCTCTCATTCTGGGAATTATTTTTATAAATTGTCTAAAGCCTAAAATTTGTAGGAGTTAAACCAAAAAGAAATTATTCAATTTCTTTTATTTCTAGACTTTTTTTAATAATTTTTATTCTTCACAAACAAAACAAGTTGCCTGAGCCTTCTGCAAGATTTCCATTTTGCCTGCTTACATAACGATAAAAAATATCGAATTAAGCAGGTATTCCCCATACTTTATCTTCCTTACTACTACTTATAAATCGATTTTAGGGAATACTCCTTAAATTTAAAACAAATAATAGTAACGTTACTAAAAGTGCACCTAAATTACTGGTTTTAACCGAAGCACTAGAGGGCTTCGATTCCACTTTGTAAGGCAGTTTCTGTCCCAGATCGTTTTCTTCATAGTTCTTGCTGCAGCCCATCCAGAATGGTGCGGATAATTTTTGTTCTATGTGATCAACTCGCATGTGGGAATCGTTGAATTTCCAGAAGCCTTTGCCTTTGAAAAAGTATGTTTTTCCTGTGGAAAAAAATGTTTGCTTAAATAGAAATTACCAATATACATACATCGGCAAATTTAAAAAAACCAGCAAGTGCTGCTCTAAATGAAATATAGGAAAATTTTCCTCTCGACATGATCGATAATGTCATCATAAACATGGGAAGATGGATGACTGTAATCATAAGGGCTCGTGTGGGACACATATGTTATTGAAAAAATAATTGTTGTAAGTCGAAAAAATCTACTATACATTTTTTGAAAGAATACTATTGTTTTCTATTGTTTTTCATACAGACCTCAAAATGGCATGAAGTTTTGTAGTGTAGGAAATGGCATGCCCATTCGACAATGAAAAGTTACCGTCCGTCAGTTGGTAATTGAATAGAACATATAGTTATGAAAGTTCTTTTTCTCTGGAAATTTTTGGTATGGTGGGCACATATGAGGGGCGTGGGAACATTTTCTTTAATCAAATAGTTACCAATAGATTTCAGCATAGGTAGTTAGTATATCGTGGGTTCCTTGGTAAAAGTGATCAAGTCCACTTCTTTCATAAAATGAGTTAATATGCACAAGACAAAAGTTTCAACTGAAAAAAATGACCAAGTCCAAATGTACATTAATATAGCACCACATGTGCATGTGCCTTATGACTAAGTCCTATATTTATTTTGTTATACTGGTAAATCTGCCCAAGTCCCATAACTGTACGTCTAATTATGGAATTGGTCACTTTTACCAAGGAACTCACGATATGTACTTCACATACACCAATTACCCTGGCGGACGAAACTTCCGGTCGGTGCGTACAGTACTAGGTATGCTGTAGTGGCAGACATTTCTGTCGGGCGGTTTTCGAGTAATTTGCCATCAAAGTGACGAAAAATGAATCAAATTTCAAATGTTGGGTCATTTTCGCCACTTTGATGGCAAATTGCTCAACTTTTGACAACCAATTTAAGCTGTGATTAGAGCTCTCGGGTGCTGATCACTTTGTATATATATCTAGAAAATAAATATTTACCGTCTTTCCATTGGAAAACTGCATCAATGTCAGAACCAACTCCTTTCCACATGCTCATATCTCGGGGATAATCCAATTCCACTTTTTGAAGATCTTCGTCAAATCTGAAATTAATGCAATCAAGTAAGCCTCGAATAAGTTATATTATATAAGTATAATAGTAATCGTTAAAAAAAAGTCAAACATTTTTTTGTGCAAATAGCTTTTGAATGTCATGAAACATAGAGATTTTCAATTTGAGCGAAAAAAATTCGGCCTGTCTGTAATTTTTTTGTGCGCAAACGTGGAACGGTATGAGGTATTGACTTGAAACTTGGTACACATATGTATTATATAAGATCTGGAACTGGATTATATTTTAAACCTACTCCGGTGAAGGGTGGGGGGTTAATAGGGGAAAATAAGTAAGTAAATAACTTGGATTCCACCAAAGTAGCATATACAGTGTGTCCACGAAGTGAGATGGGAAGAGGGAAAACTGCTTTATTTGTAAATTTACGAGGAAAAGTAATTTTTTATAAAAACGACTACTTGTCATGAAAAGTCTGGAAATGATACTATTTAAAATCAAAATGTATATACAGGGTGGTAAATGTTTGCAAATATGTGAAAAACTACAAAGAATAAAGTGAAAATCCACAATAATCAGATCAGGGCCCCCAGGTGGCCAACGAATTGGATCATGAAATTTTTCTGTGACTCGTCCATAGCAAATATCCACCTCCAAATAATTACATTTAACAATAAACATTTCTTGGTTCTAGGATGATATTTTGCTAATTTAGTGAATAACTTTTCTTTGTAAAACAAATTAAAAACATTTTCCTCTTCCGAATCCAATGCGTAAACACACTATATATTCAGTCTAGTGAGAAATGGCTAAAATATATTCCGTTTTATTTTTTGTTAATTTTTATGCCAGCTTATAGGCCGGGAGCCCGCGTACAAAAGTGTTGACTATCCGGCGAACTTTGACAATGTGTGCAATCGATTGTTCACACATAACTGAACAATGAATGGACTGACAGCTGGCTGAGTAGCGGTGGGGGTGAATGTGAATGGGTTGAAAACATGTAAAAAAATTGGCAGGCAGTTTTTCACGATTAAATAATATACTTACTACAAATCCGGGAAACTTTTTTACATTTTCAATTTATAAATTATAGAGAACCTTTAAAAATGGATTAAATATATAGGTTTCATATTTTTTTATAATAGTAACTATATATAAATCACGCTGATTTTTCGAATTTTCATGTATTTTTTAATGTGCAATAATGTAGTACATTATCGTGACAAACTGCCATCTAACTCGGAAAATTAGCAAATTACAAAAAAATTCCAAGAGGCAAAACATGTTTACAAGGCTTCAATGCATACATCTGACATTTTTCGTATTTTTGAAGCACTGCAATTTCATGCTCTTCCGGAGAAATTTGGTGAAAACTAGAAAAGTTGCAATTAAAAAAAAGTCTTCAATTTCGATGATACATTCATCAGAATTATTTCAGAATTTTGCTTCCCTCGCATACCGAAGGGAAGTATTGTATTCGAGAAAAAATCACCCTCCGAGATTTTTTCGGATTCCGCCGTTTCAGATCACGGAGATTACGAAAATGTAGGTTTTTCAATTCCGTCAGTCTGTCTGTCTGTCTGTTGGTGCATTTACTAAAAAACTACTTGACGGAGAGCAGTCAAATTTGGTACGTAGTTGACCCTACTGTCAGCGAAGAAATGGTAGAATTTTCACTGGAAAATATACAGGGTGGATCGTCTAAAGGGAATAAATAATGAAAAAAATTTTTTTTTGCTCAAATTTAAAATTTACACGTTTCATGACACGCTAAATCTATTTCAGAAAACAAAATTTTGAAAATTTTTTTCACCATTTTAAAAAAAAAAAATACCACTAAAATTTTTTTTTGTCTTTGTTCAAATTTAAAATTTCCACGTTTCATGGCATTCTAAACCTATTTCAATTTTTTTTTGAATTTTTTTTTACCATTTTTGAAAAATTTTTTACCACTAAAATAGATGGAAATTTTTTTCTTTGTTCAAATTTAAAATTTCCACATTTCACAGCGTTCTAAACCTATTTAAAAAAAAATTTTTAGACATTTTACTTCCCTCGCATACCGAAGGGAAGTATTGTATTCGAGAAAAAATCACCCTCCTAGATTTTTTCGGATTCTGACGTTTCAGAACACGTAGATTACGAAAATATAGGTTTTTCAATTCCGTCAGTCTGTCTGTCTGTCTGTCTGTTGGTGCATTTACTAAAAAACTACTTGACAGAGAGCAGTCAAATTTGGTAGGTAGTTGACGCTACTGTCAGCGAAGAAATGGTAGAAATTTCACTGGAAAATATACAGGGTGGACCGTCTAAACGGAATAAATAATGAAAACAATTTTTTTTTGCTCAAATTTAAAATTTTCACGTTTCAGCACGCGCTAAACCTATTTCAGAAAAAAAAATTTTGAAAATTTTTTCACCAACATTTTTGAAAATTTTTTTACCAAGATGAAAACAATTTTTTTTTGCTCAAATTTAAAATTTCTACGTTTCATGACACGCTTAACCTATTTCAGGAAAAAAAAAATTTTTTCACCAATATTTTTGAAAAATTTTTTACTACTAAAATGAAACAATTTTTTTTTCTTTCTTCAAATTTAAAATTTCCATGTTTCATGGCATTCTAAGCCTGATTAAAAAAAAAAAAATTTGAAAATATTTTTTACCATTTTTGAAAATTTGTGTACCACTAAAATAGATGGAATTTTTTTTTGTTTCTTCAAATTTCAAATTTCCACGTTTTAAAGCGTTCTAAATCTATTTAAAAGAAAAATTAGAATTTTTTTTCTATTTTTAAAAAATTTTACCACTAAGATAGAATTTTTTTTCTTTGTTCAGATTTTAACTATCCACGTTTCCATGGCATTCTAAAACTATTCAAACAAATTTAAAAATGTTTTTGAAAATTTTTTTAAAAAATTTGAAAACATTTTTAATCCATTTATGTATCACTACTATAGAACAGACGAAAAATTTTTTTTTGCTCAAATTTAAAATTTCCACGTTTCATGATATTCCAAACCAATTTCGGAAAAAAAAAATTTGCAATATTTTGTTACCAGTTTGGAAAAAAAATTTAACACTGGAATGCTCAAATTTAAAAGTTCCATGTTTCATGGCATTCTAAACCTAGGTATTTCAGAAAAAAAAAAATTGAAAATTTTTTTCACCAACATTTTTCAAAAAGTTTTTATCACTAAAATAGATCGATTTTTTTTTATTTGCTCAAATTTAAAATTTTCACGTTTCATAGCATTCTAAACCTATTTTAAAAAATATGTAATTTTTAATTTTTAAACTTTTTTTAGCACTACTATAGAATAGAAGGAAACTTTCCTTTTTGCTCAAATTTAAAATTTCTACGTTTGACGTTTTAAACCTATTTCAGAAGAGAAAAATTTTGATAATTATTTTACCAACATCTTTTGAAAAATTTAAAAAAAATGAAATTTCTTAACCACCACTATACTTCCACTCCACTACGTGAATATTGGATTGAAAATGTGACAGATGGCAATAATATCTGGCATATGCACCTATTATACTTTTATTGAAAAATATACAGGGTGGTCATCCCAAGAAATATTTCAGTCATGGTGGACATTTGTAAAGGTATTTGCGCAAGCCTGCCATATGTGGCACCTGCTATTTAGTATTGAGCTTTTGCTGTTGGATGAGCAATCTGTATATTTTTTTGACCAAAACTTATCAAGTTTTCTTTGTAATAATAGCAATAACTATATTCCGATTATTATTCTCAATGTCATTTGGTAATTATTAATTTTTTAGAGTGACTGCCATGCACAAATAACGAGGGAAGTTCTGTGTAAATACATTTACCGATTTTTTTTTAACTATTTTTGAAAAAATACAGACTGATTCTATTTTTCTTTGTTCAAATTTAAAATTTTCACATTTTCATGGCATTCTAAACCTATTCAAAGAAATTTAAAAATTATTTTGATCACAAATTTTTTTGAAAAAAAATTTTTTTGCAACAAATTTTAATTTATATATCACTGGGTATAGAATAGATGAAAACATTTTTTTGTTGCTCAAATTTAAAATTTCCACGTTTCATGACATTCCAAACCTATTTAGGAAAAGAAAATTTGCAACATTCTTTTTACCATTTTGCAAATAGATGGAAATTTTTTTTTCCTCAAATTTAAAATTTTCACGTTTGACATAACCTATTTGAGAAAAACCAATTTTGAAAATTTTTTTCACCATTTTTGAAAAAATGTTACCACTAAAATAGATGGAAATTTTTTTTCTTTGCTCAAATTTAAAATTTTCACGTTTCATGGCATTCTAAACCAATTAAAAAAAAATAGCACTGTAGAATAGAAGGAAACTTTCCTTTTTGCTCAAATTTAAAATTTCCACGTGTCATGGCAATCTAAACCTATTTCAGAAGAAAACAAATTTGAAAATTTTTTTAAAAACATTTTTGAAAAATTGAAAAAAAAATAAAATTTTTTAACCACCATTATACTTCCACTCCACTACGTGTATGTATAACTGAAAATGTGACAGATGGCAATAATATTAGGCATATGCGCTATTATACTATTATTGAAAAATGTACAGGGTGGTCATCCCAAGAAATAATTCAGTCATGGTGGACATTTATAAAGGTATTTGCCCAAGCCTTCCATATTTGGCACCTGTTATTTAGTACTGAACTTTTGCTGTTGGATGAGCACTCTGTATATTTTTTTGACCAAAACTTATCAGGTGTTCTTTGTAATAATAGTGATAACTATATTCCGATTATTATTTTCAATATCTCTTCGTAATTATTACTTTTTTAGAGTGACCGCCATGAACAAATAAAGAGGGAAGTTCTGTGTAAATACCTTTACCGATTTTTTTTAACGTTTACATCTCCCCTCCCCCACTTTTCGGAATTTTCGAGTGCCGATATCTCGAAAAATATGCATTTATGGAAAAATTCACAAGAGTAAAAACATCTTATTTTGAACCTTTTTTTCATTTTTGACCTAATTCTACAATAAAATGGGTGTTCTCTACCCCTTTTGATCATTTATCTTGCTCAAATTAAAAATTCATGTATAAATTTTCCTTTTTCGGCCCAAAATTAGATATTTTTACTCTTCCGAATGTTTTCGAAAAATGCATATTTTTCGAGATATAGGCACTCGAAAATTCCTAAAAGTGGAGGAGGGGAAATGTAAAAGTTCAAACAAAAATCTCAAATAATTCAGGTGATACATTCACCTGAATCGAATCGAAATTCAAGACTTTCTTTTATTTGCAACTTTTTGTAAAGTGCGTTTTCACAGAGTTTTTCCAGAAAAGCATGAAAAACTACCCCTTTCTTGAAAATTGAAGTGCTTTAAAATTACGTAATTTGAAAATTTGAAAAAAATCAGACGTATGCACTGAAGCCTTCTAAACATTTTTTGTCTCTTGGAATTTTTTTGCAACTTGCTAATTTTCCGTGTTACAGGCAGTTTGTCACGATAATGTACTACACTAATGCTCATTAAAAAATACATGAAAATTCGAAAAATGAGCGTGATTTATATATATTATAAAAAAATATGAAAAAGTTTCCCGGAAATGTATATTAGTTATAGTGAAAAACTGCCTGCCAATTTTTTTACATGTTTTCAACCCTTTCACATCCACCCCCACCGCTACCGAACCAGCTGACGGTCCATTCATGGTTCATTTATGTGTGAACAATCGACTGCACACATTGTCAAAGTTCGCCGAATAGTCAGCACTTTTGTACCCGGGCTCCCGGCCTATTAGTATCGATATTAGATAAAAAGATTTACCTAACTGAACGAGGGTGGAATTTTATTTAATAATTTTTGGTTACTATTTTTTTACAGGTGGTTCAATTTTTTTCACTCTGCTTGGTGGCCTCTCATACAGTTTCCATAACGTAAAAAAAAATTAAAATTCCATGTACCAAATTTCATGTAAATCTACAAAAGCTACAGTTATGACCGCCTTATTGAATTCACCATATTTAATTTTTGACGTCAGATTCATCATCAGCTACTTAAAAAAATATGTAACAACCAATTCTATCAAAATTTATAAGTAATTTCTGCAGAATATAATCTACAGAAAGGACAATAATTAAAACTTATTGTCCAAAGTACTTACTTCCAATATCTGTTTCCGGAGTAGAAATAAGTTTGTCCGTTGTGGCCCCACACCATCGCCCCGTCAATTTTCCTCACGTTCCTGGATAGTCCAAGCTCAGTCAGAGGCTTGGGATAGCCGCGTTCGACCCTGTTTCCCACAAAAACGTAGTATTTGTCTCCAATGAAAAACACAATTCTGCCGTCAGTCCGCTCGTATACGGCATCAACGTGTGTCAGATTATGGGGTAAACCAAGCCATAATCTTCTTATTTCCGCTGGATAACCCGGCATTAGGCCGTCTTCGCCTATTCTCCAGAAATACTGAAAAAGAAACGCAAGTGTAAGCAGTTTTTCATTTTAAAAGACCGAGAATGGACAGAATTATACGACTTTATTTTAAAGCTAAAAGGCAATGCGTATACATACAGGGCCTCGCAAAAGGTACTGACCATTTTAAATTTCCTATAAAACTATTGATATAAATCGGAGGCAAACAAATATGTAGGTACCTAATATACAGCATGATACCGATTTTCTCAGGATTTCAAATTTGAAATCTAGATGTCAAATCGACCACTTGGATGAAAAATTGATAAAGTTATTGTTTACATTGAATCACTGCAATAACATATACAGAGTTCGCGACTTAAAACTCACTCACCAGGTCCGTATTTCTTATAATTTAGGAACGGCCCAGTCTTGCTCAACAATTCGTAGGCATTTTAAATTGTCCATAATACAACATTTCGTCTTTGTCAACTAACTCAAAAATAACCAGTAACAATAGAAAAATCATTTATTGTCGACATCATATTACATGTCTATCGCCTTTAAACAACTTATTTGACATAATTGTTAATTATGAAATAAACACTCCTTTTAGATGAATCAATCAATATATTATAAATACTCTACATATGTTTCGGCTTATTAGGCCTTTATCAAGAGTATTACATAGTGAATACTAAAGTTTCCGACGTGCTTATTCTAATTTATACCTAAAAGTATTTATGTCTTAATCTATTTGTGACCTAATCGATTTAAGACTAATTTAACATCCTTAATTACGGGAATGTTTGGAGTGGACCTAAACTGATTATATAAATCAACGGATAGTTCTTATCAATTTGTTTATTATAGGGGTAATCAAGAAATTTTGTTGGTCGTTCGTGGTACAAGGGTTGTACTTGAAAGATTTTTTGATTTCTAGTTGTTCTAGCAGATCTAAACGTTTACCTTTTTTTTCTGAATGAAGTAAATTTATGTTATCAGTATCTATGAAATAGTTGTTTTCAGTACGGTGTGTTGACATTCCTGTATTTTTATTGTTATTTAAGATAGATTTTTTATGTTCTTTTACCCTGTTCACAACGCTTCTACTACTCTGGCCGATATAAACAGCATTACAATCTTTACAATTAATTTTGTATACACCAGATTTATCCATTTTATTTAGTTTTTCTTTGTTATTAACCAAAATGTTTCCTATATTTGTTTTGTTCACACTTATTGTAGAGATACCTAAATTATTTAATTTTCTAGAAATTTTGTTACTATATTTCGGAACATAATTAATAAAACTATATTTTGTAGGTTTGTTAGGCACAGTGAAAAATTATTTTTGAAGCATTTTGCGTTGTTTGTGAAGACCATAAAGAATGGGGGCTGAAGGGTTCATAATTTTCAATTTATACGCCTCATTACTTTGAATAACAGTATTCCATTTCTTTAAGTTAGATACAATTTCGGATTGAAATTTACTGGTAGGGTTTTTACTGATTTTTTTAAAGTCTTCACTATTTAAGATTGTTTGTATTTTTTCATTATGTTCTGATTTTGTTAAAATTGTTATGGTGTTACCCTTATCCGCTTTACAGAGAACCAAATCATGATTTATCAGTTTTTGTTTAATGCCTTTTAACAGGTTTATTTCTTCTTTGTTAGTATTACATTTTGTCGAGTTAAATATATTAGCTACACTATGTCTTTCCAATTCCGAGATTTCCTCCACTGAGAATGTAGCTAGCTCTGTATTAACGACAAGAAGTTCAGAATCTTTTTACTTACATTATGTGGGGAATATTTTAAACTTTTTTGAAGGAGGTTTAATTCTTGGTCCGAAAAAGTAACATTGGTTACTCTGGCAAAAAATGTGAAATTATCCTGAGTTTGAGCAGAATTCCTAGCTACTGCGATATTATTACCTTTTTCCCGATTTAAACTATTAATTTTGGCTAATTGTCTCTGCTGTTGAACATGCACTATTTTTTGTATGGATTTCCTTTTTTGACGGTCTAAATATTTGAAAACCAAGTAATTTTCTTTATAGAGTAATTCTGTGTATCAGTTTTAAATGTAGGCCTATGTTGTCTATATCGGTCAGAGTGGTAGAAGCGTTGTCAACAGGGTGAAAGAACATAAAAAATCTGTCTTAAATAACAATAAAAATACAGGAATGTCAACACACTGTATTGAAAACAACCATTTCATAGATACTGATAACATAAATTTACTTCATTCATAAAGAAAAGGTAAAGATTCAGATCTGCTAGAACAACTAGAAATCAAAAAATCTTTCAAGTACAACCCTTGTACCACGAACGACCAACAAAATTTCTTGAATACCACTATAATAAACAAACTGATAAGAATTATCCATTAATTTATATATACAATCAGTTTAGGTCCCCACTCCAAACATTTCCATAATTAAGGATGTTAAATTAAGTCTTAAATAAATTAGGTCATAAATAGATTAAGACATAAATACTTTTAGGTATAAATTAGAATAAGCACGTCGGAAACTTTAGTATTCACTATGTAATGCTCTTGATAAAGGCCTAATAAGCCGAAACATACAGGGTGTTGCATCATGAGAGGGACATAGCTTAATAGGAGGTAGAGAACATCAGTGGTAACCGGAACCTCCCATAGAAATGTCTCATTGGGCCTTCACTACGAAATTACAGGGTGTTAAATAATTTTTGGCCAAACCTGTTTTTTGTCATAACTTTGACAGGAAATGAAATAACGGATTCATATTTGGTACGGCTAATGTACAAACGAGCCCCAAGAGGTACATGTATAAAAAAAATATATCCAGGTCCGGACTCACTATAATTTATGTTTCTTCTTTGCATCAATAAAACATCACCCTGTATATATTTTTTTGAAATTTCGATACGATATTCGAAAAGAGCAAGAAAAAACAAACAAAATGGCCTATTTCATTTTTTTGTTACACCTTCGTGGTTATTTAAATACGTTGTTAAATGTGCAAGAAAATGGATTACAGAACCCTATTAAATGAGAGGCACGTGAAATAAATAGTTTTATAACTAAAATTTGCAAAAATTCTATTGAGCCTAGGTGGTCTGGGTGAATCCTAATTCCGGCACGTTTTAAAGGTCCATTTTGGTAAAAAAAACTGTGGTCCTAATAAGTAATCGGGTATGAAATAACAAAATTTTTAATCAATCACAGTAGGCTTGTTCAAAGTGACAGATAATAAAAAGAAATCTCCTAAACAGTTGAATAATTGTTTGTTAGTAATTTAATGTGTCAATAATCCGCATTTAGTTAGTGAAAACTTGTGAAAATATTTTAACTATGCCAGTAAAATTTACAAACGGGGAATATGCTGACATAATATTCATCTATGGTTTCTGTAATGGAAATGGTAGGTCGGCGGAAAGAGAATATCGGCTGCGTTTTCCTGGTCGTCGATGCCCTAATCATAAAACCTTTAGTACGGTGTTCCAGTATGCAAGACAACACGGAAAGTTTCCTACTTCTGCAGTTGTGGAGCGTGTTTTACAACAAGGTGTGCAGGAACAAAACAATATTATAAACGTAGTTCAAGAAAACCCAAATATGAGCACTAGACGAATCAGTTTGGCAACTGGTATTCCTCATTGGCGAGTATGGAGAACCCTAAAAAGAGAACGTTACCATCCATATCATATCCAGCAGGTACAGCGTCTTCAACAAGGCGACGATATCCCCCGCCTGGCATTTTGTCGTTGGTTGTCTAATCATCGCCCAGTCATTTACAGAACCTTATTTACGGATGAGGCACAATTTACAAGGGATGGAGTAAACAATTCACGAAATAATCATAAATGGGCACAGGAAAACCCACATGCGGTACGCCAACGCCGTTCGCAACACAGGTTTTCTGTAAATGTTTGGGTCGGACTTGTGAATAGACATTTGATAGGGCCACATTTTTTTGAAGAAAGATTGAATGGTGAAATTTACTTTGATTTTCTTCAAAACATTTTACCGAATATGTTAGAAAATATCGGTATAAGAGGCATGTTGTTTCAGCATGATGGGGCCCCACCACATTTTAACCTTCAAGTAAGAGAACACTTAAACAATGTGTATCCTAATAGATGGATTGGACGCGGGGGTCCACATGAATGGCCACCAAGATCTCCTGATTGTAACCTTTGTGATTACTTTTTATGGGGCCACTTAAAAAACGAGGTTTATAGCATTGAAATTGAAAGTAGACAACATTTAATCCAGCGCATCGTTACAACCTGCGACGAAATACGGAATATTCCAGAAATGATACGTCGAGCAATTGGTGACCTTTCTAAACGCGCAAGAAAATGCACAGAATTTGGGGGAGGACATTTTGAAAATTTACTTTAGTGTCAATTACGTTTTATTTTTAAACACATTTAGTTATTGTTTTGTTATTTATTGTTAATTGAATGGAAAATATTTTATTTATTTAGAGTTTAGTTTGTTCTCTTCCAATTTTTATTAAGTATAAAATGTTGATGATTTTCTTGATCAAAGTAACTGGTTGCTTAGGCCTAAATGGTTTACATTATCTGTCACTTTTATTCTTTGAACAAGCCTACTGTGATTGATTAAAAATTTTGTTATTTCATACCCGATTACTTATTAGGACCACAGGTTTTTACCAAAATGGACCTTTAAAACGTGCCGGAATTAGGATTCACCCAGACCACCTAGGCTCAATAGAATTTTTGCAAATTTTAGTTATAAAACTATTTATTTCACGTGCCTCTCATTTAATAGGGTTCTGTAATCCAGTTTCTTGCACATTTAACAACGTATTTAAATAACCACGAAGGTGTAACAAAAAAATGAAATAGGCCATTTTGTTTGTTTTTTCTTGCTCTTTTCGAATATCGTATCGAAATTTCAAAAAAATATATACAGGGTGATGTTTTATTGATGCAAAGAAGAAACATAAATTATAGTGAGTCCGGACCTGGATATATTTTTTTTATACATGTACCTCTTGGGGCTCGTTTGTACATTAGCCGTACCAAATATGAATCCGTTATTTCATTTCCTGTCAAAGTTATGACAAAAAACAGGTTTGGCCAAAAATTATTTAACACCCTGTAATTTCGTAGTGAAGGCCCAATGAGACATTTCTATGGGAGGTTCCGGTTACCACTGATGTTCTCTACCTCCTATTAAGCTATGTCCCTCTCATGATGCAACACCCTGTATGAAGAGTATTTATAATATATTGATTGATTCATCTAAAAGCAGTGTTTAATTTATAATTAACAATTATTTTCAAGATGTTTCACAAGGTACCTACCACAAGTTCAGTTCAGTGTACATATTTTACATGTCTATTTAAAAATATTAGTTTTGTAGAGCAAAGTGTTTTTTGGTCTTTTCTCGTAATATTGTTGCCAAAATTCGTAAAACCCATAAGATTCTTATAAAAAACTGACCACATATGACTGAAAGCCTGATAATTATAATTAATATGAGTCCTTGAAAAGGGCATTTGTCAATCTAGTTCAAGATTTATTTAGTAATAAAGATCAAAAACAGATGGAAGTTGGTAGCACTGACGTCGAGCGCGCTGCTGATGAAATTTAAAAGGTGTATATAGTTTTTCATGTGTCACATACTCTTTTTATTAATAATTTCTTGAAATGTAAACTTAAAATGACTATGATTTGGCATTCTGCATAAAATCGGAAACTCATTTTCCCCATTCTCATCCTGTAAATTAGTATATGAAATGCCGGCTGATGCCATTTTTTGACAGGTCGCTGTATTTGTTATTTTTTTTATTACCTGCAATGCAGACATTTTACATTATATAAACACCTACACACGAAAAATATGACATTTTCCTACTTCTGATGGCCCTATCCAGAGTAATGATGCAGATAGAGTACTCTACTGTGCGCCATTCGATTTCTCTCGTCTTCCTACGTACCCCTAAATTATTTCAAATCTCTCATAGGACTTTGATTTTTTCGCAGCTGATGATCACTTTCACACCGAAAGTGAAATTTCACAAAAATCCTGTATTTTCGCAGATAGAGAACTGAGGTATACGCCATTCGATTTATCTCGTCTTTCTACGTACCTCTGGATTTTTTCTCATTTTTCCTAAAACATTGAATTTTTCGCACCCGATGATGAACACTTTCACACCGAAAGTTAAGTCTCACAGAACATATCCACGCGAAAGAAAGCCTATAAATAGCCATCAAATCATGAAAATTTAAAGACAAAATTCATAGAAAACATGAGGAAATCATTAAAAACACCTGTTACGTGCTTGAGAAAACTAGAAAATGAGGAAAGCGGAATTCTTCTTCCGATCAACTCTGACATTTGACATTTCTCGCCAATTCTCCGATATTGACAATCCGGCGTCCGACCAGCGGAAACGTATCACTTTCTGTGTTATTTTCATCTTTCATTTACTACTCCTAACCTTATTCCTTTGAATTAATCTTTGTTTGTTATTTATCACTGACGGTTTAACAAATAAACCTCGAGAATCTCGAATTCTTTCCATTGTTGCACGGGAAAAACGGAGCAGAAAGTAACAGGAGACAATGCAACACGTGCGGGAGAAACTACCAACCTTTGCGAGATTAGAAGAAACTCCAAAATCATCATAAACAAAATGGCAATAAAACCGATCAAGAGCGTGTGGAGCACGCTCAAAGGATTTCGTAGCCGCTTCAGAATTGAAATGTGTACATTTAATTTGCCATGGAAACTGTTTTCATCTTGTAGCAGTGAAGTAGCAGTTATAATGATTCATAACTGTAGAAAATTTCAGCCATATAAGTCCAATACTATCTGAGAAAAGCACCTATGATCTTCAGACTGACATGACGAAACTATAATAAGAGTTCTATCCTAAAAAGACCCTATCGTAAAGTTTTGATAAATTATTAAGTAAACTACGAAGGCGAAATAAATTATCCGAATACTCGTCTTCTATTATTTAAAGAATTAATATAATGTACGCGTTTACTCGATTTAATATGTCAGGAAAACACGTTGATATCTTAATTTACAATTGTACTAAAAGAAGATTTAATTTTGAACCGTAATTTTGATAGTAGAGTATCTATATTAATAACTGTGTGATAATTTTCCGGATGTTTAGCCAATTGTTTATTCCACAAAACAGATATACTTGTCGCATTTCTGTCATTTGTGATATTACCTATGGTTTAATTCATTCATTCATTATTTGCACGCACTCCTAGAGCCTTTTTTCAGAATACCGCGCAGTCCACGAGAAAATTCGGCCTATCAGCTGCGCCAATTTCGCCTAAGCAAAATTTCCCTGATGTCGCTTTATTCTCAATGCCACTGATCATGTTTTACAAATTTAGATTGCTCTTTTCAATTCTCTTCCTAAAATTCTTGGACACATTTTCAAACTTTAAATAGTTCTCGTGACCTGGTTTTAAAAGCATCGTAAATATAAATATCTGTAAAATTATCGTATTAATTCCTTCCGAAATATTTTGAGTTTAAACCGTCAATTTGAGAGGATCAATCAAAAGAAAAAATGGCAGATATTAGAATGCGGTACTTACCGCGTCTTTGAAAATAAACACTTCTCGCCTAATGACCGCCACAGCATCATAACTAGTATCACAAGTATCTGGTGGTGGTTTTGTAGTTGGAGATTCCTTAGGAGGGCTTGTCTTCGGGTGGTTCCTTTCGGGAGTGTGTTTTGGGTACTTATCCGGGCTGATTGTAGGATATCCCCATGTAGGATATACTCGATCTGGGTTAGTTCGCACTGGCGTTCTCTCTGAAAAAATTATAATTAAAATGTTTTCAACAAGTTAACGGTGTCTATCCATATTTTAGAATGTAATAATAAACACGGTGAAAAAAAATATACAGGGTGAATTCCATAATTCACCCTCTCCATAGAAGGGGTCATAGATGAGTAACTGGAGATTCTTTGACTCAAAATATGAAGATTTAATTGACTATTTATTTTTACTATTATTATTATTTCAGTGAAGTATGTTTTGTTAAATCTTCATATTTTCAGTCAAATAATTTTAATTGCTCTATGTTCCATTTTTATGGCTCACCCTGTATTTAAAGAAATAAAAATCCAAAAACAGTGAAGAACCAAATTACAATCAATCTTAGAAATCTGAAATGTTACCTGGCACATGATATGGAGTCTTCCTGTCTGGTATATACGGGGTTTTCCTCTCTGGCCCGTACGGATTCTGGTCAACTCGTGGTTTTGGATAGTGTGGTTTCTTATCTGGGTGCATGGGTTTGTGGGGATAGTGAGGTTTTTCAGGCCGTTGCGGCGGATGGGGATTATAAGGATGTCGGTTGTGGGGATATCTAGGATCGTACGGTCTTTGTGGCGGCCTGGTATGATAAGTTCTTGGGGTAGGTCTGGTAGTCGTTGTGGTTGTTGTTGTAGTCGTCGTCGTTGTCTGCGGGGGATGGTAGTCTGGTATAATACCCCAATTCCGTCGGGTGTCTCGAGAACCTGAAAACAAATGAACAATTATAGTATAATGCTGCCATATACACAATATAATTATGTTCAGATATAAATTTTAGACATCGATTCATTTTCTTTCCCATGTATTCTTATGGAAAAGTATGAAAACATAATGAAATATAAATCACAAACAAATCTCCTCTTCAGAATGGTTCAGACAATAAGAATTAATAATTCCTTTTTAAATTAATAGCCTATAAGTTTCTTTTAGAGGACCCTATCACTATCAGTAGAGCCACTAGCACTAATATGCTTTTGTGAGGAAATATGTCTTCTAACATTTGTTTTAGACGTCCAAGAAATTGGTTTGTTGAAACTACTACAATAAAGATCTGTTCCATCAAATTGCAGTTCTGGGAAATCGCGAATCCACAAGTCTATTGCAGCCTGAGAAGCACTAGACATTTCTGTATATCACCGACTCTGTATAATTTGACACCAGGTTTGTAGATACATATGTACATACATATGGCTAGATTTATACTACGGTTTGCAAAACTGCGATTTGGGATGGTATGCTTTTTCCCTTATTAATGTTGACGTAAATGCCAATAATTGCCACAGTGTACGTAAAAAGCGATGTTGAAATGTTTCACAATTCAGGCGGCGTCGTATAATAATTAAAGGAGATAAAACCACATAAGTAAAAAACATAAAAGTATATCCGTACACTGGAATTTAATGTTGACACTCGGTCGGGGTCGAATGCCCTACACAGCAAATATAAAAAATTAACTATGTTTTTGGGTAATTGTCAGTACGTTTCACAAATGTAGTAGATTTCCGATAAAAGTAGGCTAGACGTATTAACATTTTAAAATGAAATAAAATTGACTTTATCACGTGATGCAAACGGTACATGGCAGTTTTATGCCATTAATCCTTAACTTTGGTATGTATGATTTAATATTATTAGTGCAGTAAAAAAAGCATTTTAATTTGCACAGTCTGGATACAGCAAGATTATGATTTTATCCTGTTTGGGGTATCACTGGGAGTATATTCCTAAGTTTTGGACCTCGAAAACCTTGTGCTACTTTTTTTTATAAACAATTGAATTTTTTTTACTGCGTTTTTCGAGCTTAAAATATGAATAACTCCGGTTCTATAAGTCGGATCGGGGCAAACTAAAAACCAATCTCTTCATAATAAAATTGCCAATAAATTGTCGTTGGCTTCAATTCTCTGAAATAGGTACATAACCTACAAAACTGAAAAAACGGGAAGAGAACAGTATTTTTTTCATTTTAGTACCCAAGATCGGCAACTAGACCAATTTGCATAAAACTTTCAGAAAATATACTTTTTGATGTAATAAAAAGACACTGAAAAGTTGGTGTCAAAATATTGAACCCATTGGCCAAAATTGCATTTGTTATCTAAAATTTGACATTCCCGCCATTTTATGCCATTAAGTCCAAAATGAAATTTTTTTATTTCAAAATGTAGATCACGACGTCAGCTTTCGAATGCAATTAAAAATTTTTTTTTTTAATGTAATTTTGGCTACTTTTTTTACATTTGTTTATAACTCAAATAGCAACAATTACATTTTTTCGGCCATTTTGAAAAACAAATTAAAGTTTTTTATCAGGTCTGATAGAGGTGTCAAGGAGTGCGTCGGCTCACTCGGCCCCTTAATTGGGTTTACCGGGGTGGGTTGACGCACACCAGGGACGGTTGACGCGAATATAGCATTCTTGCCCTAGCCTATCACCGTCCAAGACCGTCCGCCAGCTTCACCAATGCCCCTTCGGAGGTGCTGGTAAGCATGTGGTGAAGAACCACACCCTGCACGAGGTGACACTGCTTAAACAAAAGGCGGCGGATCTAGACCGGGAGGTTCGAAAAACATCCCCCAAGTCAAGGTGTAAGCCATCGTGCCGAGGACTGAATGGTACCAGGGTTAGGGTACCTCTAACGATGCCTATGGGAATTTGGGCGACATCCCATAGTAACCAGCCCCCACGTGTTTGTGCCGTGCGTGGCGACCCGTGTCGTCGGATGAAGGAATCCTGGTGGTTGAGTGGGCCGTGCCTGCAACACGCCACTTTGGTCCGGAGTTCGGCTAGACGGGCGGTCGGGAGCTAACTCACTCCTGATCAACCGGCTGCGTCGTCCCGTCAGAGGGCCGGCAGGGTGAGTCTCTGGCGGCAGGGGGCGCGTAGGGGGCCGTGGATCTGGCTGTCGATCGCCTCGGCAGTCAGGTTTGCGCCACCCTCTCACAGCGTTGCCTGTCTCTGGGGGCTATACCCATCTGGTATCCTTGGTGATCGCACGGGCTTGCCGTGCGACATCCCCAAAGAGGGCTCCGTGGCGGGTGGGGAACCAGATGGACGAAATCAACAAATAACCCATTTTATTATCCCATATGGATAATAAAACCTTAGCCAATCAAGCGGCAGAGCGGCCACGCTCGCCGCACCAACCAGTGGATGAGCGCCAGCGCCCACCACAACATGCACAGTCTGCGGCAGAGCGACAACGTTCGCCACAGAATGAGCCAAACAAGGTAAGAGTAGTCCAGTGCAACCTGCAACACAGTAGAGCGGCAACGGCAACATTGTGCCGACGACTCGATGTGGAGCAGGATACACTGGCTCTAATCCAAGAACCCTGGATAGTTAAATCTAAAATATCTGGTTTAACAAAACTAAGCGGAGTTATTTTCAGCTCACCAACAATGACGCCGAGGACAGCGATTTATGCCCCCCGGCACATCAAAATCCAGCCATTACAACACCTTTCAACCTCTGATCTCACGGCCGTGAGGGTGGAATGTGCAATATCAGGCAAACCAACAACAGTCGTAATAGCATCAGTGTATCTCCCCCAGGACCAGGCAACACCACCGCCGACAAGGGAAATGGAGAACCTGGTAACTCATTGCCTCACCCAGAAATGGGAACTAATCATGGGATGTGACGCCAATGCTCACCATGTAACCTGGGGCAACAAAGACAACAATGTTAGAGGTAAGTCACTTTACGACTATATAATCGGTAATAACCTTAATATAATTAACCAAGGCTGTACACCGACATTTATTAACTCTAGAAGTCAAACCATAGTAGATATCACCTTAGCTACAAACCGTATATCCAACTCGATCCAAGACTGGCATGTGTCTGACGCTGCTTCAATGTCAGACCACCGCTGGATTGAATTCGGCATTAAATTAATCAAAGCACCAAGAAAACTCCTCAGGAACCCCCGAGACACTGACAGAGATGAATATCGACGTCAACTCAGGGAGAACCTGAGGGATGTACACAATGGGGTGCCACAAAACAACGGAGAGATTGAGCAGTATGTTAAAACTGTTCAAACCGCTATGAAAAAAGCTTACGAAGCATCGTGTCCCTTGAAGGCCGTACAACAGCAGCCTGGGGAAGCCACTAAATGGTGGTGCCAGACGCTGACCGACCTCAAGAAACAAGCTAGGACATCGTTCAACAAGGCGAAAATGACAAAACTTGAATCAGATTGGGAGCTATACAGAACCAATCAAAGAGAGTTCAAAAAACTAGTCAGGCAGAGACAACGAGAGGCATGGAGAGCCTACTGTGAGGAGATCGAGGATTACTCGCAGGCTGCTAGGCTACATAAAATACTTGCCAAAAACAAAGACAATCACCTAGGTCTACTGAAAAAGGATGATGGTACCAGTACCAACGACCTACATGAAAGCCTAGAGTTGCTTATGGAAACTCACTTCCCAGAATCTGTAGTGACAGATCGGAAGGAATGGCCAAATGAAACCGACACTCAACCCACCGAACTGGACTGGCAAACTGCCAAACAAATTGTGAGTGAAGACAGAATTAAATGGGCAATACTGGGCTTCTCCCCCTTCAAATCGCCAGGTACTGACGGCATTCATCCAGCCCTTTTACAATGGGGTCTGGATGAAATAGTGCCGCACCTGACAGCAATATTCAGGACGTGCCTAGCACACCTTTATATTCCGAAGGTGTGGAGAGAAGTCAAAGTAGTGTTCATACCAAAGGCGGGAAGAATAGACTATACTACCCCCAAAGCATACCGACCCATTAGCTTGACCTCGTTCCTTCTCAAGGCGATGGAAAAGCTATGTGAGCGATACTTGAGGGATGTTGCGATTACTGCTAATCCCACACATCCCAATCAGCATGCACACACCCCGGGCAGATCCACCGACACCGCCCTTCATGCGGTTAGTGGTCGGATTGAAAAGTCTTTGGACAATAAAGAGTCCACCCTGGGTGTCTTCATAGACATAGAAGGCGCTTTTGATAAAACCACCTTTCCAAAAATTACAGCAGCCCTCACGAGCAGGAACGTTTCTCCGATCGTAAGTGGCTGGATATCCAACATGCTCTCAAAAAGAGCGGTACAGATTAACATGGGAGACATCGCTGTTAGAGGAATGGTTGCAAGAGGCTGTCCTCAGGGGGGTGTCTTATCACCTCTTCTATGGAACTTAGTTCTTGACAGCCTCCTGCGCCGCCTCAACTCCGAGGGATTCCACACAATTGCATACGCAGATGATCTAACGATACTGCTTAGTGGTAAATTCGAAGGAGTCCTCTGTGATCGAATGCAGATGGCCCTGAGAATAATCGAAAGATGGTGCAGAGAACACTCTCTGTCGGTCAACCCCAGGAAGACAGAGCTGGTCCTCTTCACAAGGAAAAGGAAATTGGGGCCAATGACGGCCCCCGTTCTCCTAAATACCACACTAAATTTCGCATCAGAAGTAAAATACCTTGGAGTAACTTTTGATGCCAAACTAACATGGAATCTTCATTTAGACAGAAGACTAAAGAAGGCTTACATCTCTTTTGAGCAGTGCCGCAGAACCATAGGGAAAACCTGGGGAATGAAACCCAAAGTGGCTATGTGGATTTACACTGCTATAATAAGACCAATGATAGCCTATGGAGCCATCGTCTGGTGGCCTAAGAGTCAGCAGACTGTAGCGAAACGTAAGCTCAGCCAGGTACAACGAGTAGCCTGTTTAAACACAATTGGAGCTATGAGAACAACACCAACAAGAGCAATGGAAGTGATGCTGTGCCTGCCACCACTAGACATATATCTAGAAGAGGTGGCCCTAACTACCATGGCACGTCTCAAATCCGTTGGCATACAGCCAAACATAGGATGTGGAGTGACCAGATGCCGGCTGTGGAATGAGGCAATTAAACAAATGCCACTTCTGCAGGTACGTGCAGATGGTATTTCTCCACAGTTCATCTTTGATAGACCCTATGAAATACACACCAACAGTAGCAATGAGGCCGTCAGTGAAGGAACAGTTAACATCTTCACAGACGGATCGAAAAAGAAAGAAGGAACAGGTTGTGGGGTATACTCCAGGAACCTGCAAATTCAAATTAAATGGGCTATGGACAAACAAGCCAGTATAATACAAACAGAACTGGCGGGAATAACCATAGCCGCAAAAGAAATTTCCCGTAGACAAATAACGGGAAAAACAATAAGAATCTACACTGATAGTAGACAATCACTACTGGCCCTACAGAGACACAAAATAACAACAGGGTCAGTATGGGAATGCCATCAGGCACTCGTGGGCGCCTCCAGCATGAACAGTGTCATTCTATGCTGGGTCAAAGGGCATGCACAGTGCAGAGGCAACAGGGAAGCTGACAGTCTGGCTAAGAAGGCAGCCAGTCTAAGTATACTTGGACCTGGCCCTTCCAACATACTGCCGACCTCAGCAATAATGCTAATGATTAAAGAAGACACCCACAGAAAATTAAAAAAACTGTGGGATGAAACTCATAGTTGTCAGTTGGCCAGGGATCTGCTTAGATACCCTGACAAGGATACAACGATGATCTACCTGGGAATGTCCAGGAAGAACCTGCGCTTCGCGACAGGAATTCTTACTGGCCATTGCCAGCTGAGGAAGCACCTTTACAACATGAAGTTAAATGACACACCCCTATGCAGAGGTTGTGAACAAGAAGACGAGAGTGTCCAACACGTACTCTGTGAGTGCCCGGCAGTCTCCTCTAGCAGAGAATCCATTTTGGGAGAACGTTGGCCTACACTGGCCGACTTGAGGGATATTCCCCTAGGCAGCATCACCACCTTCTTCACAAGATTAGGATGGTTGGAGGCCTAGGTGGAATCCTGTATCCCTCGGGAGGACGTACAAGGGGCCCAATGGGGCCTAGGTGCTGCGGTCACCTAAATGTGACTGCCCTCCCACAAACTCCAAACTCCAACTCCAGGTCTGATAGAGAATTTTGTGTCCTTTAATTAAAAAAAAAGAAAGTTCATTTTTGTTAACGTGAACTCGAGATATTTAACTTTTTGCATTTTGGCCAATTGTTAATTACCAAATGCATATTTTTAGCTAAAATTTGGACTGTATCATTCTGAAACGTATTCATTTCATATGATAAATTCAAAAATAAATTAAGTTTTATAGAAACTTATTTACAAACATTATAATGTAAGTATTGTTAATTGAGCTAAAAAGTGATTTTTTTGATTTTTTCATAAAGCTCAGTTGCAAAATGCAATAACTTCCTTGTTTCTTAAAATTCGGCTGATTTAATTTTTTTAAATACGTTATATTTTCCCTCGCAATGCGATCATCAACTTAGCTTTTTGTTAATAATGCAAATGAGTATTTTATATTTCCAAATTCATATGTACACATGTACCAACGATTGCTAACGTATAAACCTGTATATATTTTTTTAAATTTTTCTATATAAATATGAATACTTAGATTAAATTTATATTGTCTTCTAAATATAATGTTTTAACTTTTATTTAAAAAAGGAAATAGTAAATATTGTAATATAAATACTTGTTAGAAAAAGTTTTAAAGGCTAGGATTAATAATATGGTAAAAACATTTTATTTAAAAACAAACATTTTTATTCTTATAAATTTACAAAATCGTAATTAATGTATTTTATATCTCTTGATTGGTAATGTGTACAATTCAGTTTCACTCTCTGAATCTGTTTCAAATAAAAAATTTTCACCTTTTTCTTCTTCATCACGAATTTGAACACGAAGATCGGGTACATTAACTTGCAAGCGTTCGCAGTCGCTTTGGAGTTCCGATTCTGATATATTGGTACAGCTTGAATCTATGTCTGATTCATCTATATTGTCTTCTTCAACTTCACGATTTTCTTCTTCACTGACTACAGCGCATTCTGTACAATTCCTGCAATTAATGTCTCCACAATATTCACACAAACTTGTACATTGTAGTCCGAACTTCCTGCATCGACATCTCAGGTCTTTACAGCCGGCATTACATTCACAAGCAAGAATTTGAAGAATTTCTTATGGTATTGGCTGTTTTCTCATTGTAATAGGCATTAAACCATTAATTGTATCCTCCCAACCAAACAATCGTGGATCTATTTCTTCATATTCCAGCCATTTGTGTATTTGAAGATACACTCTCAATAAATGTTCATTTGTAGCTTCTTCGATCGGAGGAAGGTTTTTCAAATTACAACCGGTTTTCAATGTAAGTTTTTGGAAACAATGAAATCTTAAATCACCTAAATCCATAGGTTTTATTAGATTACACCCATACAAAACTTTCATGATATTTTAAACACCTAATAATCTCACTTTCACTCGAAGACATTTTTAATTTGTATGTCGGCGGCACCGAAAATAATTTCTCCACGCCTATGATTCTTAGGAACCCTTCACTAGTACTTATGTTAATGTAATGTAAACATTCAGGTTGACTTATCCCAACCAATAACAGTTTAAGATTCTATGTATTTCCTTATATGGGCATAGGAACACGCTTAGGGCGAACGAAACGAAATCAGCTAGCCCGGGGCAAAAAGGCGTTCTATGATTACCTGTGATAGAGTTAAGATTTGATTATTGCGGGCTAGCGGGTAGCGGATCGTTAGTTCTTTTATTTTACTAAATTTATTCGGTGATATTAAGACTGTATTATTTACTTGCATTATTCGTGGACAATTAGACTCTGTCATTAAATTTTGTATTAAGTGAAATATCAGTGTCGTACTTGTTAACATGTCCAAGCGGTCTAACACTAAACGTGCCCCCTTGGTATCACACATGTATTAAATTAATTTACGGCACAGAAGGGAGTGAATATTAAGACTCAAAACTTCACTTATTTATTGTTGGGGGTATATAAAACAAGTTTGTGAAGTCGCCAGTCAAATTCATCCCCTGCTTCCCTTTTCCACCCCCTTTAAAATACGCATTTTGTAACAAAATGATGTTAAAAAAAAACTTTCTTGGTGTTTTTAATAAAAATATGTAGTTTAACGTATTAGTTTCAACTCATATTTGTATTATTATAATTTTTGGACGTCTTGACGAAAATACCCCCTTTTCAACCCTTATTAAGGGGTCGAAATATACTAAAAATACAAGCTCAAACTTTTATCTTCTTCTATTAATACCAATGAGGATTTTAGTTTATTTTAAGGTATTTTTTGGCTTAATGTATATTTTTTAAAGATTCGTAACGCTACCTTACCTTCAACCCCATTTTAACTCTTTTCAACCCCTTACAGCAGTTAAATAAACATGGCGCTTTTTTTGTTTAAAAAAATGTTTTATATGATGATTTACACACAAATTTTAATACGTATTTTAACTATTATAATTTTCGAATGTTTAAACGAAAATACCCTCTTTTCAACCCTTATTAATGAGTCGAAATATACTAAAAATATTAGTTTACATTTTTTTCTTCTTCTATTAATGCCAATGACGACTTCAGCTCGATTTAAGGTTTTTTTAGCTCAAATATATTTTTTTATTTAAATTAACAAATACATGCAATTTTACATGTTTTTATAACATCATTTTGTTACAAAATGCGTATTTTAAAAGCGGTGGGAAAGGGGAGAAGGGGATGAATTTGACTGGCGACCTCACAAACTTGTTTTATATACCCCCAACAATAAATAAGTGAAGTTTTGAGTCTTAATATTCATTCCTTCTGTCTAAATGAATTTTTTGAAAAGCGATAAAAAAATTTCGGTCGAATTTCATGACATTTTAAGATTTTGTAAAAAATGGATGAGAATATTTAATTGGCGTTTGTTGCTTTATAATGTAACTAGTTTTGCAGTTGTTAATAAAATAAATCAAGTGCATTTGGTACTTATGTATGTCTGCATTAGACTACCATATGTACTTACCATACAAATATTGTATAGCCTGTTTGTCATCCTCTGGTAGTTCATAATCGAATCCGTTATCCATTTCCTTGTACCACGGATACATGAGAGCACTTTCCACATTAGAATGGGACAGACCTAAGGAATGGCCAACTTCGTGTGCCGCCACGTTGAACAAGTTAGTACCTGAAACAAAAAAGACATACTTAACTATACAATTCAAAATACTACTTTGAAATGATACATAAAAGAGGAAAATAACTTGAAAAATTACGTTGCTTTTGAATACTATATTTTAAAATCTTCTGCAATATATTCCGTTAAAAAGGACAGGAAGGCAGGCCATTTCGTGTCACACCATTTGAAACTTGTTGTTAACTTTTACTTGTTGCAGAGCGTGATTCAAGTCATTAAAATGTATACTCTTGTCCACTTGGAAGCATTACCTAAAAGTTAGTACATTACTCTTTCAACAGATTTATGTTAATGGAAACTCTTAAAACTGAAATAAGCACACCAAGTCATACAGTTTTAGTTACCGTTGTATATGCCTGGTAATAGTTGTATTCCGGACACTTCCCGGCCAATCTGTTACCTTATTTTGATAATAAAAAGAATAATTCTTAAGAAACTTTAGAACAACTTTGCGCATATATGCGCTAATTTAAAATATAGGTTAATATCTACCATGTGAATAAAATTTTGCATTTTTTATTTGATACAGAAATGCTTTACTATATTTTCACGTATAAAATACATTTTTAAAAATTAATTTTCTATTATACAACGACCCCTTTATAACTTAGACTTTTGAAATTTTGTTCCCATTATTAAGATGGCTGAGCCAAAACAGAAACATTTGCAATGTTGTGCTTTTTGCCGATATCACTTTCCCAACTCTTACAACTTACTATTTTAAGGTTTCATCTATGAAATTATTTTTCATAAATATGAGTCTATATTTGGCTCATTTGACAAACTTTAGAATTTTAGTCAATTTTATTTTATAATTTTTGGTGACCGATTTTGATTTTATAAAGCCGGTTAGATATTGTTCAAAAATGTTTTGTTTCGACACGGCGTCAAAATTCATTTTTTCAGGAAAGTGATCCTAGCCCTGCAATCATTGCTGTTTCTTGATGTTCCTTCGGCTCCACAATCTCCCTCCGATGGGTTTGAATATAAATTGTGATTTATTCGATTTCTATTCAAATTCATATTCTCACACCCTTCTCATAGACTTTCCCTTCGATTATAAAGTTCATGTTTACTAAAACTTACATAAGATTTTGAATATGGCTAGATTTATTCAATTTTAAAACGAATTTGAAGATTGTGTAGGACTAAACATAACATGACATTATTACGAATAAGAAACCCTTCAAATCCCATTGTGCGTCAAAACGTTCTTCGCTCTCACTGTATTATGTTCCGTTTTTTAATCTGTTTATAACCGCTTCCAGGAGCTGAAAATCCCCCATACAGACGATTAAGACGAAATCCGGAAAATATTAGGAAAACTGCACTTTTTTTAGCGAGAGAAACAGTTTTTCACTTCTCATCATTATATTTCATCCCGCCGCACCGTGATGGTATCATTAATTACATAAGATTGTTCGGGCTATAATACACCTTTATTGTTATTATTTTTAAGCTTAATTGAAACTGTAGTAAAGTAATGGAATTATAGTAGGTAATTGATGCTTCGAGTTTAATTAAAAATAATAAGATGATTGCATGAAACCCGAAACTTTTGTATTGAGTTACACAAAAGTCTCTAACAATTACGTATTAAATCAGTTTTCTCCCAGTCCCGATGTGATTCCCTGGAAGTTTGGTAATATTGTATTAATTTTATTTGTACTTCTAAAAGTTGATGTTTGTTTGGTGTTCGAAAAGGCCATTGTTATAAATCGTTTAGTGTCGAGAGAAAATTGACTTATATTGGGAACGATTTAAATGCAATTTACATTGAGAGAAAAAATATTGTCACATATATTCACCACTGAAACCACCTTTCAGGATCCGTGGGTTTCAAATAATAATAATAATAATTCAACAAGGGATAAACACTAACACTTCATTTAATAATTTACTGATAACTACACAAACCTTTTTTATTATCCACTAAAATGCACTATAACTGTCTAAAATAACCTTTACAATGTTTATTACTTGATATTTACTTCGGATTTCTAACCTCTCACTTGTCACTTTTCTACTTCCTCTTCCCCCGCGAATCGCGCTTTATACAGGGTGTAATCAGTTTCATGTCATTAAAAAAAACTGACCTAGGTCGACCTTTTTAATATTTTTTAATATTAATGTAGAAAATAATTGAGAACCACTGCTTTTCTTGGTCAATGAACTTGTAGTTCCCAATTATACAACTTTTAAATTGTCATAAAAAAAAGTGCAATGGCCTTGGATCATCGACCGCCTTTGATGGACCGCCTGCCGAACTGCAAGTAAATAATGGCCGTAGAAGCTTAAACAGAGCATTTCTTTACATGTGTGTCTTTTAATTTGGAACAAAATATTGGATTAATGTTTATAATTTAGAATATTTAAATGTGATATATTAACGTTTGTAACATAAATGAGTGTCCTGGGTTAAAAGCTTACCACCTAAGTAAATTATTCCAAATCTGCATCTGCATCAATACACAGTTCGATACGTCGAATTAAGGACATACGTACTTCGCTCAACACTAAACAATAAACTATCAACTAACGTTGTCAATAAAGAGAAATAACTTGAATGTTAAAGTCAATAAAATACATCTTCACTATAAATACACAGCGACCCGAAATTCAAAAATAACAAAAACAACGAACGGCGTGTGTACATAACGAAAGACCCACAGAAACTAAAATATTGCACAAGGGAGAGTAAGAGTATAGTTTTCTTCAGATCAGATCTACTAAACGTCGACGTCGTTCATCTTATTTACCGCACCGCTAAAGACCGTCGACATTTTATAGCTATCTACACAAATATTGAGTATCATAGTCAAAGACACGCGCAATGATCTAAACCTACCTCAATATTCCAGCAGTTCTCAAAAGATTTTATTGAAAATTTGCAAAATTTTTGTTTATTTTTTCTCTCTAAAACTATGAGCTTTAGACCCCATATTATATAGGGTTTTTTTGTTTGTCTTGTCGTTCCCTACCACCAGTTTTTTTTAATGACATGAAACTAATTACACCCTGTGTCAAGGAGTGTGTTGTCTCACTCGGCCCCTTAACTGGGTTTACCGTGGTGAGTTGACACACACCAGGGACGGCTGATGCGAATACAGTGCTTTGGCCCCAGCCTATCACCGTCCAAGACCGTCCGCCAGCTTCACCAATGCCTCTTCGGGGGTGCTGGTAAGCATGTGGTGAAGAACCACATCCTGCACGAGGTGACACTGCTTAAACAAAAGGCGGCGGATCTAGACCGGGAGGTCAATAAATATCCCCCAAGCCAAGGTGTAAGCCATCGTGCCGAGGGCTGAATGGTACCGGGGTGATGGTACCTCAAACGATGCCTATGGGAAACCGGGCGACCTCCCATAGTATTTAGCCTTGCCCCCGTAACAGGCTCTGCGGGGGTCGACCATCTTTCCTGTTTACTCGTGGGAACAAACATGAACAAAAACAATAAAAACCTTTCCGAGGAGTGCTCTAATCACAGGGCCTCCTCCCCCACCTCTTCCGGGGAAGATTCCTCTGCAGGGATCTCCCCCCTCCTTAGAAAGGGTGGCTCCAGAAATGGGGCAACCCTATCCCGTGGCACCGGAGAAGGCTCCTCACGGGGGACCTTCTCCAATCCCACACCTCCCACACAAGAGGGAATCTCCGTCTCGGGGGCTCCCTCTACTTCGGACGTCGCTGGAGGGCTCAACCTCACGGATGGGCAACCCAAGCGACGTAATCGCAGCGGCGCGGCTCGAAAGAGAGCCAGGAAATTGCGGGTGGAGAGGAGTTCTGGGGAGGGTACACCTCGGGCAAACGTTCCCAAAAGGGGACGGCCGGAGGAAGAGACCCCCCCCAGCACCTCTAAACCTATTAAAAGAGCTAGGCCTGACCTTTCATACAGTCAGGTGGCTAGCAAAGGGGTCAAGGTGGCGGTGGCCGCAGCTGGTTTTCCAGAAGAGCGGCTAACAGCTGCCCTGACCGACAGTTTGCAAGAAGCCCTCGACACTCGGATGGATGGGCTCCCCGCAGGGGGGCCTCTTCCCGATTTCGACGGCTTCAGGCTAACTGAGCAAGGAGTGGTGCAGCTGTTCTGCGGGAACGAGATGTCGCTGTCATGGCTTAGATCGGCCATAGGCGGCATCTCTCCCGTGGACGGCGTAACTCTCCAGCTCTTGGAGGGGGACAAGCTCCCCAAATATAAGAAGATGGTGGCTACGGTCCCGGGCAAACCCATGGACCAAGCCACCATCTTCAGTAGACTTACGCGGCACAACCCGGAGCTCCGAACAGAGCTGTGGAAGGTCCACGGCACTCAGGTTGTCGAGGCCAAGGGGCTTCGACTCATTCTGGGTGTCGATGAGGCCTCCGCGGCGAAGATCGCGAAACTAGGTTACCGCGCTCAGGCGGGGGTGATCAAGGTGTCCTTCTGGGACCCGAAACATCCCCGGGGGGATTCAGTAGAGGCCGGCCCAAGCGGCGGCAACAACGCGCCGCCGAGCACGACGGACACAGCGATGGAGGGGCTGTCGGGCTCGGAGGAAAAGTAGGGTAGTTAGTAAGTTAGTTAAAAAAAAAAAAAAAAAAATGGAAATACTCCAAATCAATCTGCAACACAGTGAGCCGTCCTCCGCATTAGTAGGACGACAGGCCGCTGCGGGACAGACACACATTGCCCTGATTCAGGAGCCTTGGGTTCGCCATGGCTCCATTCGAGGTTTAGACAGGCGGCACGGAGCCATTTTCTCCTCCGCACACAACATACCCAGAGCATGCATATATGTCTCGAAGGAGATTAAAGCAACAGCAATTCCCGAACTTTGTTCCAGGGACGCGGTTGCTATTAAGGTGAGTCTTAGGGAGGAAACCGACAGAGCAGAAATCGTGTTCGGCTCAGTCTACCTTCCCTACGACTCGCCAACACCGCCACCTTCAACCGAACTGGAGAAGATGGTTCAATTCTGTACTGATAGACGATTGCCTCTCATCATAGGATGTGACGCCAATGCTCACCACATTTGCTGGGGCAGCACAGGAGTCAATCCTAGAGGCAGTAGTCTATTACAGTACCTGTACACTACCGATTTAGAGATAATAAATCGGGGCAACACGCCCACCTTCGTTACCCAACGGAGGCAGGAGGTCATCGATGTCACACTGGGATCCAGACTAGCGGTCCCCCTGTTCAAAAATTGGTACGTATCAACGGAACCCTCATTGTCGGATCACCGACACATCAGGTTCAAACTGGACTGCGCTCCCTCCTCAGAGGAGTGCTGGTACAGGAACCCCAGGGACACCGACTGGGACGTCTATAGACGAGCCCTCTCGGATAAAATAAACAGGGTTATTATACCCAGAAACACAGAGGAGATAGAATCCTCCGCCAAACTTCTCAATGGAGCGATCACTGCCTCATACGAGAGCAGTTGTCCTCTAAAAAGAAGCAAGGGTAAAAATAAAGTTCCCTGGTGGAACAGGGAACTTTTGAACCTACGCAAGGAGACACGCAGGCTCCTTAACAGGGCTATGCGCACTCAACTCCCAGAGGACTGGGACGACTACAAACGATCCCAACGCCTCTACAAAAGCCACATTCGTAGCAATAAGAGGGCAGCCTGGAGGAAATTCTGCGAAAGCATTGAAGATCTTCCAGAAGCCGCTAGGCTCTGCAAAGCCCTTAAGAAAGATAGACCTTCACGGCTGGAGGACTTGAGGCTTCCTTCCGGTAGACTAACGGCTACCAATGAGGAGCGCCTCAAGCATCTACTAGAAACTCATTTCCCCGAATCCGTAGTGGAGACGGAGGAAGCACCATCCCCTCGGCCCCCCGCGCTGCTGTCACGGCGGCAGATTGGAGGACAGCCTCGAGGGTGGTAACAGTGGAAAGGGTCAGGTGGGCTATTTCCACGTTTGATCCGTTCAAAAGCCCAGGACCGGATGGAGTGTTTCCGGCACTTCTGCAAGAGGGGAAAGAGACACTCATCCGTCCGGTCTATCATTTGTTGAGAACCTGCCTGGCCACGGGGTATATTCCTATACCCTGGAGGGCCGTCAAGGTGGTTTTCATACCTAAAGCAGGACGTACGACCTACGATACTGCCAACTCTTACAGAGCTATCAGCCTAACATCCTTCCTACTCAAAACTTTAGAGAGGTTGGTTGAAAGGTATGTCAAAGACGGAGCACTGATCTCAGCACCTCTGCATCCGTCACAACATGCTTACCAGGCCGGCAAGTCAGTGGAAACGGCCCTTCATCCGATCGTTTTGAGGATCGAGAAGGCGCTGCACCACAAAGAACTTGCGGCCGGAGCCTTCTTAGATATCGAAGGAGCCTTTGACCATACCTCCTTCGATTCAATCTGCGCCGCCGCTGCATATCATGGCATCGAAGACACCATCATTAGATGGTTGAGGGCCATGTTGGCGGGAAGGCAAATAACAGCTGCCAATGAGGAAACGGCAGTTAAAGTTTCAGTAAGGAGAGGCTGCCCACAAGGGGGCGTCCTATCTCCTCTGCTATGGAACCTTGTTCTCGATGGCCTATTACAGGAACTCGAAAACGAGGATCTTTTTGCGCAAGGTTACGCAGATGACCTTGCAATCATCATCTCGGGAAAATTCCCAAATACGGTCAGCGGACTCTTACAAAGGGCCTTGCAGATCGTACAAAGATGGTGCAATGACCAGGGCCTTAGAGTCAATCCCTCAAAGGCGCAAATGGTCATTTTTACTAGAAGACGCAGGCTAGACGGTTTCGTCGAACCCGTACTCTACAACACGACTCTAACGATCTCAAGGACAGTGAAGTATCTGGGGGTCATCCTGGACTCTAAGCTGACCTGGAGAGATCATATAGAGAGACAGGTACAAAGGGCCACTACAACCCTATGGGTATGTAGAAGAACCTTTGGCAAAACATGGGGGCTAAACCCCAGGGTGGCTATGTGGTACTATACTGTCATAGTTAGACCAATGATTACGTATGCCTCTGTTGTCTGGTGGCCTGCCACAACCAGGTCAACCATACGACAGAAGCTAACACAACTCCAAAGACTTGCCTGCTTAGGAGTCACAGGAGCAATACGCACGACCCCCACGGCAGCTCTGGAGGTCCTTCTGGACCTTGCGCCCCTTCACCTAGTGATTGTGGCCGGGGCTCGGAAAGCGGCCTACAGACTGGAATGTGGAGGTCAGTGGATGAAAGGAGGAGAACAATCAGGTCACACTAGGGCCCTAACTGATGCGATAGGAGCCCACTCACTTCTGGAGTCCAGGAGTGACGACGTGATACCTTCCTTCTCCTTCGCACAACCCTTCGAGGTAGTCTTCCCGAAAAGGGAAGACTGGAGACAACTCGAGGACATACTAAGGCCTGCAGATATTGTCTGGTTCACAGACGGATCGAGGCTTGAGGAAAGTACCGGAGCGGGTATATTTGGGGAAAGGCCCAGGGCTGAGCTTTCTTATGCCCTGGGCAAATTCGCCACCGTATTCCAGACCGAGATCTTTGCCATTTTGGTCTGCGCACAGGAGAATATCCGAAAGGAGTACTCTAATAAACACATATATATATGTAGCGATAGCCAAGCGGCCCTCAAGGCCCTTGCATCGAATCGGACCAAGTCAAAACTGGTCCAAAACTGTAAACAGGCCCTCTGCGAACTTGGCTCATCAAACTGGGTCAGGCTTCTCTGGGTGCCTGGACACAGCAACATTGAGGGTAACGAGCGGGCCGACGCTCTGGCCAGAAGGGGCTCTCGTAAACCTCTGCTCGGTCCGGAGCCGGCTCTCGGCTACCCTAGATCCCAAGCCAAGAGGTTAATAGATAACTGGACTCGCTCCCAGTTCACTGACCTCTGGGACTCCTATCCTGGACTCCGGCAAGCGAAGCTCCTAATCGCAGGACCCTTGCCGGAGAGAACAAAGCAATTTCTGCGTCTAAGCAGAAAGCAAATTAGAGCCGTAACAGGCCTCCTGACCGGACATGGCTCTTTCAAAAAACACCTACACACAATGGGGGTGGTTGACCACCCCGATTGCAGGTTCTGTGAGGACGAGGAGGAGACCTCCATCCACGTTCTCACTTCTTGCCCAGGACTGATGAACCTGAGGCATAAACACTTCGGCACTGGATTTCCAATGCTGGAGGAAATAAGGAGTTCTCCCGTGGGAAGGATTTCAGCCTTTGGGCTGGAATCCGGTCTGTACGGGGGAGCTCCCTAATTTGTTAGCGGTAGCACAATGGGCCACAAGGCCTGAGTGCGGCGACCTCCAGGCGCCCCGCTAAAAGAAGAAGAAGAATTACACCCTGTATATTCAACAGAATACATCCAGAAAAATCTAGCATAGACTCTAACCTTTTCAAGAATATACATCTAGAACAATGTATAATTCTAGAGCCATCTACAGGCTTCCAGAAGAGATAGCGTGTATTACTGGTTGCCTAACCATTTCTACTAAATTCTTAGCTTCTAGTCATCATGAGTTACAAGCTTCAGTCCCTAGGGGGCGCCACCGCGTAACAATATTTATTTATTGTAATCGCGTAGTTAGAGAGATCAGTGCAATTTTACAACCAATCAGCAAAGAATTTATATAAATAGAAGCAGATACACATTTATAAGTGTGTTGTCAACATCTCGTACTCAAGTTCAGACATTACATTTTATAATTATCTCTTTCTTTATGATGAAAATTACTATAGCCCCATCTTTGTTGCAGTACTACTGTTTTTAACATGACAAATAAATGTAAGACAACAGGCTATTCTTATCCTCAACTACACCACAAACAACACATTTTTTCACTATTTTTACGATTCAACGAGAATAATTGTTTAAATTTACAAAACACGAAAATAATTTTGAGGTTAGAGTAGTTAAAACGGACACAGTTCTTAAATGATTAAATTCCACATATGTCTTTGCTACACTCATACCACGGTCTTGGAGTACCTGCAAAAGAGATAGCGTTATAGGCAATATTGTATCTTAGAACGAAATGGTGAGAAAAAGGTATGTTGGACATGATGGCAACAGTATCGTATAACTTTTACACTTTATCTCGGCTTCTATTTATATAAATTCTTTGCCAATCAGTAGAGAGAATAAATCACGGTTTTTGGGAAGATAATACTATACAACAGTTTGAGATTGTAAAAACGGAATTGTAAATCAGCGACGTGGTTTTTCTCGGGGTAGATCTACATGTACCAATTTAGTTATTTATAACAATTTTACTCCCTTCAGGTTGACTCTGTCTATACAGACTTTTCTAAAGCGTTCGACAGAGTCAACCATGATCTACTTATTGCAAAATTAGCAAGGTTAGGTGTTAGTGGCAATATATTGAAATGGATTAGCAGTTATCTTAATGGTAGCTTTCTATCATCACCGATTAAAGTAACATCAGGAGTTCCTCAAGGATCTCACATTGGTCCTCTAATATTTAATCTCTTTATGGACGATTTAGCTTCAGTAATAGAAAATAGACACAAATTATTCAAAATGAAATTGCGAAGAGAACTAGATTCAAAAAGTTCTCTTCACAATTTCATTTTGAATAATTCGTGTCTCTTTCTTTTTTGCGATACGGGTTATACAATCAGAGATATTAAGGAAAAACTGCGAAGAAACAGAATTCTGAACATTCTTTTGTTTAAACAAAAGCTTTTCGTCACACGGATTTACTCCAAAACTTTTTACTACACTTCTTGAAATGTTTTCAATAAGTTTCAGCAAAAAATTGCTATAGTAAGACAATTCCCTGGAAATTTTAGGTTTACTCTAATAAAAGGTTATTTTAGACACATAAAGTGCAATAAAAATCTTGTGTGGTTTGCAGTAAATTATTAAATAAAGTATAAGTGTTTATTCCTTGTTGAAATTATTTGGAATTCACGGATCCTGAAATGTGGTTTCAGGGGTGAAAATACGGGATAGTATAATTGCTGTAATGGTATCAAAAAATGGCATTTCATTAGCTACCCCGTTAATAAGTGAAATGATAAATTAAAAATAGTTTTTTAATTCTTTAGATATGTAAGTATATAATTCCCAGCCTAAAGTCATTATGCAAAAATAACGTAAAATCTATCATGCAACTAACAATGGACGAAATTGATGTTTGTAAGTTTTTTTCTCAACTGATATTATAACAAAATAACCAGGAGATTTATACTTTATTCAGATTACATTTCGCAGAGGACTTAAAATTCATTTACATCTGAAAAACATAATCAGAAAAATAATTGCTTTAATTAATATAAACATTGTATATGTTTACGGTTCGATCAGCAACAAAGAGAAGTCAAAGTTCAAAATATTTTATGCGGAAAATTACAAAGCCCCAAAACCAACTCACCTGTATGTAAAGGCAAACACAAAAGAGAAAAGCAAAATAATTTAATGACATTAATGTCGTAAGCCATATTTTTAATCCAGACACGTGAAATTAAATTAATCTTTTTCCAGCTTGCACAATTAGAACAATTTCTAATTTGGTATGGATTTACACACTAAGGCACCGACAATCCTAGGTTAATTAGATGGATATTTAAATTGTTATAATTGAAATTATTGGATAAAATCAAGTGACCTAGTATTCGCCCGGCATAGACAAAGTTTCCGAACACTGTTTGGAGCTGGGCACATGACGCATATATTTTAGAGTTTCTATATTTATCATGTATTATTAGCGTTTTCGTGTATTTTAATAACTCAAATCTAATTTAAGTTTTCGATAGTGTTATTATTAAACTTTGTTTGATTTCACGCATTATACGTTATTCCTCTATACATGATTAACGATCTTGGTGTGTATGGTTGCGTCTACGGGAAATACAAAAATAAAGATAAAATTGTCATGTATGAATGAATGTTAGTTTTAAAACAAGATGTTGCAGAATAAAGGACTCTTCGCATTATCCGGACCGTCAACGTCCCGTCACGTAACAGCAACGTCACGTCAAAATATTCTATCATGCAACTGAATGATAAAATTCACAGTACCAGGCACCGTCAAGTCAACGATTAGAGAATTAACAAGATAGGACAGCCGCCGGAAAACCTTTTATCTTTTAGCAATGGCGCTATTGACCTCGACTTTAAATTGGAGTTCTCGCGCAGTTGCCACAATGTGACAATCAGACGGAGAAGGTAACATTAGAAAGAGAGACCAATAGTGAAGAATGGACAACACTGTCCAGATAGAATGACCGAACTCACTGACTGTCAGTATCCAAGGTCACTAAAAAACAGGTTGCTCTGTAATATATGTCACATGAAGTATTTATATGTTATTATGTAAGGTATCTATTTGGTTAGGCTAGAATTGTACATTGAAAGAATAATTTTGAAACTTTTTTCTATAAAATGAGGAAAAAACAGCCACACGCAGCTGTCATCGAGGTCTATACGTGACGTATAACTTGTCGATTCTAATGAGCAAACCTATCTTTTGGTAAGCTTGGTGAAATTGGACAATACCTTTAAATTGGAGTTCACAACTGTCTTCGTCTATTTCCTCTTCTCCGTCTGACTGTTCTATCTTGTTAGTTCTCTAATCTTTGGTCAAGTACTGGTATTGATATGGACCGTCAAGTATTATTTGTTCGGAAGAATGATTTGACAGAAGATACTTGTACGCGACTGTTTGATATCAAGAGTGTTTTGATTTTGAATTTGGTACCCTATTTTATCTAAAAGAAAGAAGAATATGAAACTGATATTTTGACATTCTGAAATATTTGTAGAAGCTTAATTCATTATCTTCTAACTCTTTGTATAATGTGTGGTATTCTCCTCTATATTTTCTTATTCTCAGCATTTTGCGTACCCGTTTTAGGTTCTCGTTCTAGTTCTTCTTGCTCCAAAATAAACGCAATCATTACGAGTTCTTTTTTGTTAAATTTCGGCATGTTTGTGTTTAATTATAACTGCATTGCTCACTATGCATAACATGACGGAATACATACAAATCGGAAGCCAAATTGACGTGACGTTGACGGTCCGAATAGTGCGAAGAGTCCTTGTACATTATGAATCAGAAGCAAAATTGACGTAACGTTGCTAGTACGTGACGCGACGTTGACGGTCCGGATAGTGCGAAGAGTCCTTAACTCGCTTTAATGGTATTGTTATGCTTTACACCCCCCTATGATACGCCCATGATTAATAGTGACGTCCTGGAAAGTTGTAGAAAGAGATAGAGTTTTCTGGAGTGTATTGGAAGAAGATTCTCGATTATATTCTAGATAACTTTAGAGGCAATTTCAGAGTATATAAGGCGAGATTCCATGGCGGGAAGGAGAAGTTTTATTAAAGTGAAGTTTGGTAGCGAAAAGTGAGGTTAGAAACATTGTAAAAGTTAGTTTAGAAGTATTGTGTAATCAGTAAATTATTAAATAAAGTGTTAGTGGTTACCCCTTGTTAAAATTATTTAGAAACCACGGATCCTGAAGGGTGGCTTCGGGGTGATTTCCATTAAATATCGTCCTCTTATAAACTGTGTATTTTATAAAAAAGAGCGATGTTATGCTTTTGACCTGTCTCAAATAGTGCAGTAAAATAAGACAAAAACGGGATTAACTTCGGAATCCTTTGTAACAGGGCGGACTTTTTTCCATTCGCTTCTAAATTGTATAGATAATATATGATAAAAAGTCTTCTTCCTAAAAAGTGCCGCTGTAATATTACGGTTTTTCGCGAGTGACTTTTAAAACTTAATTTTATCGAAAAAAACTGCTTACGCCAATCGAAAGTACGGGGAGAGCGAATTTTTAACAAATTTAAAAATATCTTTCATTATTCGAGATATATCGATATATCGAAAAAAAGACGTTCTCGAAAATCGGCTAGTCTTGCTAACAACAGTAACGACCTTGGGCTCGTTTTCTTTATAAAGAGTTGTCCTATCATACTGTAAAATAATTGTAACAGTTTTATTAATTAAGGGTGAATAAATGGCTTTAAAATTGTTGCATTTTTTTAGGTTATGTTTTAAAAAAAATAAGTTTACAGAAATGACATACGGGAATCTATTACTGACAATTTTTAACGAATTTATAAAAAAAAGTTTGTCCTGCGACTTTCTCTAGCCCAGAAGAAATTAAAATTGGCAAAATTATTTTAAAAAACACAACCTAAAAAAAATGCAATTATTTTAAAGCCATTTATTAACCCTTAAAATTAATAAAACCATTTCAATTCTTTTACAGTATGATAGTACAACTCTTTATAAAAAAAAATGAGACCAAGATCGTTACTGTAGATCCCGCCGTTGTGCAAGACTAGCCGATTTTCTTTTTCTCGAAAAATCGATATATCTCGAAATATAAAAAATATTTTTAAATTTTTCAAAAACGTGCTTTTTCAGCTTGCCGTGAGCTATACTTGTGGTTGACAGCAAGTATCTAAACGTAAATTTGAAAAAGATACAGGGAAAACAAGTAAAGCTGATTCTTTACGGTTTTTTTTAATATATCTCGAAAAGTGTTATCGCAATTATTGATACTTAAAAAAATAGCAATCAAAAGATATGTTTAGCACCTACAACTTTCTCATTCATCTTTTTTCGATTAGAGTCCTATTTGTTTTTATTTAAGAGAAACTGTCCTTTTCAATTTTTTAGGTTAAGTTCGCCATTTTAGATTGAGTTCATCGAAACACAAATCTCTTACAATTTTTTCTTCTATTCAACCATATCTTATGTTTCCGGGTATTAATTTTGGTATACACTTCTACCTATGGATTGGGCTAATAGCTTTATCGCTGTAAGTTGCATTGTAGCCACCGACATGCCAAGATAATTATTTCGTGGAATATTTTTCGCAACTAACACTTGTGCTTTTAAATTGTATCCATCTACTAGTGATATTACACACGAAAATCGAGTTACAGATATATCTGCTCACGATTTTCTAAGTAACCACCCGTCTCACCTTCGTGAAAATTCGAAACAATATACCTGTTTTATTTCCTTTTATTCCTCTTTGTGCGAGAAAAAAGTCAAGGAAACCTATAAAGAGCTTTGTGGTTACAGAAAAATTATTTCTTCACCATTTAACAGATGAAAAAGAGGATAAAACACATAAAAGAAATAAAGCGAAATCTTACGTCACAATAATTTGTTGTTGACAAGACATTCTCCACGCACACTTTGATTATTTTCACGTGTTTGGATTCTACGAAGACATGCCCTGACAATAGCAGAGGCTTACGGAGATAGAAATTACAGTAGTGTTGATTAATTAAAAAAGAAAAGAAACCCTTATATTTCTTTTTGAGGGTGTTGAACGCAGCAACAGAGACGGCTCCTCTCAATCGTCAATTCCCGTTATTTTTGGAGCAGAAATACACGCACGGATGATGTTTTGATAAATAAAGTGTGTTTCTGATATACCTGATTAAATTTCTTTGGCTGTAAAACGGTATTGCTACCAAGAAAACCTGATAACTTTTGGCTAAAAAAATACACAGAGTGTAAATAATAAATAAAAGTTGCCAAATATGGAAGGTTTGCGTAACTACCTTTACAAATTTCCACCATAGTTGAATTATTTTTTAGGATGACCACCCTGTATATTTTTCATTAAAAGTTCAGCACGTGTCTTCCGTGCCAATTGTGTTAACTTTATGCCAAATATTATTGCTATTTGTCACATTTCTTCATTATTTATTCTCTTAAGGCGGTCAGCCCTGTATATTTTCCAGTGACAGTCTACCCATTTATTCGTTGGCAGTAGCGTCAACCACCTACCAAATTTCTCTGTTCTCCGTCAAAAAGTTTTTAGATATAGCGCCAACAGTCATAGAGAGACATAGACTGGCGGACAGACAGACATACGGAATTGAGAGACCTTCATTTTCGTAATCCATACAGCCTGAAACGCGAAAATCCGAAGAAATCTCGGTTAACTAAAATACACTTTTACTGACTAAAATAACTTTTAACAATATTTAATAATTGATATTTGTACTCTACTGTTCACTTTATATCGCTTAGGATCTCTAACCTTACTTTTCATTAAAACTTCTCTTTTCCCTCCACGTAGGCCATTCATTAGAAATTTTTCAACTTGCAGTTGGATTAGAAACTTGAAATTTGGTATGCAGCCATAATCGATCATGCCCGTTCTATCTAAAATATTTTCAGTTCTCCAACTTTACAGGGTGTGCCAAAAATTGGTACCAACTTTCTTATTTTAAATGGAAACCTATATTTTTCTTTACATGGTTCGATTGGTCTTCTAATTTTGAGTTTAGAGAACCTAAGTTACGTTAACTTATCTATTACAATTTTTGACATATGTCCAATTTTTTGAAAAAAATTGCCGCTGTAGTAGTTTACGAACAAATTTGTATCTCGCAAACCTTTCAAAATTATGAAACCAAATTTGTGAAGCAGTTAGCTGGAAGTCCAGGCTAACTTTTGATGTCCCATCGGTGGTCCCATTTTGTACCATATGGGCGCAGTCGATTTTCAAATGTCGCAATCAAAAATTGTCAAAAAGTCAATTTTTTCAAATGGCACCTACTATTTTTTTTTCACACCATTCGAAAGAAAATTGAATTTTAGGGTGAGTTACTTAAGCATTCCCTATACCTAACTTCACCCCATATCGTGTTATTCAATAAAAATCAAGAAATACCTTATTATGTTGCCGATAGATTCCTTACTTCATCAAGTATGCCATGGAAACAAAAGACAGTTGTAATAATTTTTAAAGAAAAATATGGATTCTTATTTAATTACACACAACACCAACAAATTATTATTAATGACCAAGAACAATGTTGACGAAATTCTGACGTAAATGTTCAATGTGACCACCATATTTTTGTTCAAATATTCTATTATTCTACTTTCAACAGATTGCGTAGCACATCTTTGCGCCTACCATTTCTGACGCCAGAAATCAATGCAAAATTGAATTTTAGGGCCACTTTTATTAACATTGTGTATGTCTATCTACAGTCGTTTTTGAGTTATTGGCATTTTTTGAAAAAAATATTGTTTTTTTTCTCAAGGATAGTAGGCTTTGGAAACAATCATTTCATTTTAATTTTTATTCAAAAATCGTATTGCAATAATAAATAATAACAACAAAATAACAACAAATAAACAGATTAACAAAATAATTATTTCAATACAAATGCTCAATGTGTGCACCGTTTTCACTGACAGAATTTCGTCAACATTGTTCTTGTTCGTTAATAATAATTTGTTGGTGTTGTGTGTAATTAAATAAGAATCCATATTTTTCTTTAAAAATTATTACAACTGTCTTTTGTTTCCATGGCATACTTGATGAAGTAAGGAATCTATCGGCAACATAATAAGATATTTCTTGATTTTTATTGAATAACACGATATGGGGTGAAGTTAGGTATAGGGAATGCTTAAGTAACTCACCCTAAAATTCAATTTTCTTTCGAATGGTGTGAAAAAAATTGTAGGTGCCATTTGAAAAAATTGACTTTTTGACAATTTTTGATTGCGACATTTGAAAATCGACTGCGCCCATATGGTACAAAATGGGACCACCGATGGGACATCAAAAGTTAGCCTGGACTTCCGGCTAACTGCTTCACAAATTTGGTTTCATAATTTTGAAAGGTTTGCGAGATACAAATTTGTTCGTAACCTACTACAGCGGCAATTTTTTTCAAAAAATTGGACATATGTCAAAAATTGTAATAGATAAGTTAACGTAACTTAGGTTCTCTAAACTCAAAATTAGAAGACCAATCGAACCATGTAAATAAAAATATAGGTTTCCATTTAAAATAAGAAAGTTGGTACCAATTTTTGGCACACCCTGTAAAGTTGGAGGACTGAAAATATTTTAGATAGAACGGGCATGATCGATTATGGCTGCATACCAAATTTCAAGTTTCTAATCCAACTGCAAGTTGAAAAACTTCTAATGAATGGTCTACGTGAATCACCCTGTATACTCTACAAACGCCTCTAGAACCATCTAGAGCAAAGTCCAGAACCTTCTCCCACGGCAGTCCAGAACAATGTAGAAATCTCGATCTTCTTCTATAAATGTTCAGAAAACGTATTACTACCAGTGTCTCAGACATGGCGCACAATACAGGCTTTGATGGTACTGCAGTTACAGTTGCCCACTCCCATGCTACCCAATGTCACTACTCATGAGCTATCAGTCTCTAGCCCCTAGGGGGTGTAACGCGTAACAATATTACCCAAAGATAATTCCATTTTTATGACGGGGATTTGGGAAGACTAAAGTCATACACAAACCCTTAATTTGATTGTCCTGTAAATTTCACTAACCGTCATTGGAACAAATGTGTGTGTCGCTTCTGGTATCATTTTAAGTTGTTTAATTACGTTATTATGGACATTGAACATGAATAGTGATATAGCAACAAGCTGGAATCAATTACTCAAATCGTTCGATGCGTGTTATAAAATGTTTACATGATTGGGCCAAAATAATTCTAATTGATTGATTTGCCAGCGTAAGGTAAGCATTGCTGCTGATTCCGGGCATCCAGTCTGGAGATTCGTTCCAACACGCAGCGTGGTCATCTGCCGAACACGCCCAACGGACGGCCAAGCCGCGTGCCGGAACCAAATCTCGGATGTTTTATATACCGCCGGATCGGCAGCATACGCCGGGTTGGACATTGGGCATGCTTGTTGTCAGCAGCGAGAGCCACATGATGCATAGGGTAGGAATATAGAATGGGAAGTGTAGGTATTTGTGAGATGCTTCTTTTAAGTTTTCATCTGTTATCATTGGTTGGGAAGTGTAGGCGTTTGCGAGATGCTTCTTTTCAGTTTCCATGCTTCTTTTAAGTTTCCATCCATCCTCATATCCTTATTTATTATTCCAAGTTTTATGTTTCTTCTGCTTCTGAATCTAGCAGCTTTTATTTTTATTTTTTATTTTTAGCTATTAACCGTTCCACATGTAAATATCCATTTACGGTGGAAGTGCTGGGAGGGGCCCTATCTCGAGGTAAAAAAGGAGCTTTTTATAGCGGGTTATGAGAAAGAGGTACGAGGGAATATTTTGTACACCCTGTATTTGAAGCAATAATTTTCAATGTACGTTTTCTAATTCCGCTTTTCAGTTCCTGGTATTTTTTTATTTCATTACCTATATTTAATACCTTCTCAATTTTACTTTTAACTTTTCTCTCTGTTGTATAATAAACTAAAAAATTAATAAAGAAATATAATTACTAGACTAGACTAGACTTATCTTTTGGTCGCTTTGTGTTTATATTGGCAGCTTCCCTCTTTCTCCTGTAATATTCCCACACTACTTGCACTCGGTTTAATTCTTCCATATGTTCTTAAGTAGGTACCAACCACTTAACCGATAGGTAAAACTTCACTGGACCCTTGCTTTTCGATGTACTTTTAGCCACTATTACATTTCAAGATGTGACCGAGTTATTGCTTGAGTTCAAACTTATATTGAGTGAAGCAGAATTTTCTTAGCCACAAAGCCGTATAAATTTTATTTTATTCGCTCAAAGTTTGATCGGTCTTTATGTGATTTAAAGTGGAGCGACTCGGCTCACGTCTGGTCTCTATGAAGAAACACACTATTCTCTAGGGCCAAAATACCTCTAATCATGAAATATTAAACAACAACAAACATTTCATCAAAGAAGTTCCTACATAATGAATATTTTGAAGTCGTTTTGCCATAGAATGTTCTTAGATATTGAGAATAATGATAAATAATAATAAATAAAATAAAATAAAATAAAATAAAATAATAATAATAAAAGCCTCAACAACATTACACAACATTGTTTCCCTATGTATACGGATAATCTGAAAAGTTGCAGCGTGATTCTTGTATTCCAAACAAGAAACACAAACAAAACCGCTAAACCATCAACAAAATTCGAAAAACTGAATTTATAGAATTCCGTCTGAGTGTAAGAAACATCCAGAATTATATTAGGAAGAATGTTATTCAGTGTTCGAAGATTAACGATCACGTTTGGGAAAATAAACATGTAATAAACTGAATCTTTGCAAGTATGTTGTTCTAGAACGACAAATGCGTTTCTAATTGTTCCGCAGGTAATTGTACAACCTGGTTAACAATGTTAAAAGAGGAGCTTAACAAAAACATTGTCTAAAATAAAATTATTTAGGGTATACCCGTATTTTATAAGTTAGTATAGAATATAGCGTGTGTAAATTGAAACATGACCGTAACTTTTAAATTATTGTTTGTATAAAAAACCCTTGGACACGTCGACTTTTATTTTCAATTACACAACTTTTAGTGCTATTTATTATTTTTAGTTTTACACCCCCCCCCCCCTCCAACTTTCTTTTTTTCAAATAGCAACCTCCCCTTTAGAATGCCTCAAAAGAAAGGTATTTTAGTGGCCTATAAAACGACGTAAAGAAAATTGAAATCCGCCTATGCGATTCGTTTCCCGAACACATGCAATCCATTTATTTTTTTTGGAAAAAAAAGATTAACGAACCTTTTTATTTAAAAAAAAAATTGAAAAACTATCTAATAAGATATTCACACTTGATTTATTCATGTATTAGCGATTTAAGATACACAGTATATGTGGCAAGTCAACAAGTTACAAAATACAAAATAGATAGACAAAGATACACAAATAAAACAAAATAATACACATACACTCATATATAAACATGCTAACAGGGAGGTAAACTATAATATCATGCTACATGATTATATTAAAATTATACATAAAATAATAACATACTGATGTCTAAATGTTATTTGTGGCATTATCTTAATTTTTTTGCTTCTTCAATTCTTTGGGACTTCCTGCCACATGTATGTTTTCTTTTTAAGCGGTGCTCGGGGAATCTACAAAATATCACAATTAACCAGTATGTTACTGGTAAATAACCTCTACGCCTGTGACTTTTACGTCAAAGGATCAGTTAAAGGTTGCTTTTTTTAAATAAACAACACAAATAAGTATAAAAACTTGAAATTAAATATTTCGCCGACGTTTCGAAAATCTATTCTGTTTCCTCTTTCAAGGCTTTTTTTTGAAAATTCTTTTTTTGCTGTGTATGATAAATACACAGTTCTAAGAATGTTTGTTATATTCAATATCCATAGATACTTACTATTTACATAGAATTGTTGATATAGTTAACAGTTTCTTTAGTTTTTATACAATGTTAAGTTTGTGAAGTTCTTCTTTCAACATTGGCAACCAAGTTGTACAGACATCTACGGAACAATTCGACACGCATGTATCCTCATTCCATAATATTATCGCGGATTCTTTAATTTTTGTTTTTTTACTATCTGCCTCTTTTGTTAAGTTTTTATACTTAGGCTAGGCGCGCACGGGTGACTTTTGTCACGCAACTGTTTTGTCACCTACCTCGGAATCCATCGACTCTTATGGAAATGCGCTCACGAAGCGACGTGACAGTCACGTCGCTCGTGAGCGCATCTCCATAAGTTGCGTGACAAAAATCACCCGTGCGAGCCTAGCCTTTTATTTGTGTTGTTTATTTAAAAAAAGAAACCTTTAACTGATCCTTTGACGTAAAAGTCACAGGCGTAGAGGTTATTTACCAGTAACATACTGGTTAATTGTGTTATTTTGTAGATTCCCCGAGCACCGCTTAAAAAGAAAACATACATGTGGCAGGAAGTCCCAAAGAATTGAAGAAGTAAAAAAAAATTATACTGACAATATAAAATATGAGAAACTATCCACATTTTTTTTTTTAAGTCACTTATAGAACAGAAGGAATTTGTGAGAAGTAATTCTTTTACTTTTTTCTTAAATGTGTTATAATTCACAATGACTCTAATTTAATTCGGGCAATTTGTTATATCACAATATGCAGCTATAAAACGGAGAATGATCATATTTTGTTATGGAGTGTCTAGGAGTTGATGATAATTGGCCATGTCTTGTATTGTAAACGTGATTTGCAGATCTAGTCTCAAATAACTCGAGATTTTTTTTTGTGAAACATGGAGAATTTAATATGTAGATACATGATGAAGTAACAATATTTTTGGTTTTAAAAAATTATCTGACAAGCTTCTCGAGGTAACAAATCTAATAATTCTTTGTTGTGCTATAAATATACATTCTCTGTTTAGCATTATCCCAACAAATGGTATTATACGAAATGTGTCGAGAAGCCAATGTATATGTTTTTAATAGATCATTTTCATTCGAACATCTTTTAGTTATAGAATTGCAAAATAAGCTTTGTTTAATTTTTTGCAAATAGAATGAATATGGACATTTTGTATCAAGATTGGTACCTAGAAGTTTACCAAATTCAGATGAGGTTATATGATTATATATTACTGTTGATGGTGGCACCCTTTGAAGACCAAAGTTTAAACACATAGTTTTTCTGTCATTTTAGAATCGGTCTATTTATTTGACACCACATGCTTAATTCTTCCATGACGTTATGGATTAACTGCTCAATTTCTTCGGGGTCATCTGTGCAGATACTGTAATAGTAGTGTCATCTGCGAATATCACTGCATGTTCACTTTTAATATAATTGGGAATATCATTTAGATAAAGTAAGAAAAGTAATAGTCCAGGCACAGAGCTTTGGGGAACTCCAAGACTTAATTTTCCTAATAAAGAATATCAGTATTCAGCTTTACTTTCAATGTCGCACCAACAGCTAGCAATGATCGAAAATGGTCGATGTTACAGTGATGTTGCCGATATATTAGATAAATAGAAATCGACGTCCATCGTAATGTACGTTGGAGTTAACAGCTATGCAATGTGCAAGTCGCTGTTGAAAGGGTCGTAAACAGTTATGGAATACCGTTTGGGGTATAGTTTTCAGATCCTTCAAATTATTTGGCCTATTATTATAGATGCAACCCTTTAAATGGCCCCATAACAATATTGGGGGTTGTAAGGTCAGGAGATCTAGTTAGGCAGAAGAGGGTCATTCGAATGGCCAGCTAGATCTCCTGACCTGATCGTTCATTTTTGTCGACCATAATGCGTTCTTTAGGCGCCATGTCTTTGAAACGCAACCACCTAGTGCGACAGATCAACACCATTCAAGTATTCTACAAGATATAAATCCAGCCGTCCTACTGACGTTATAGAAATCTTCCTGAACTCTTAATACGGAATGTTCAAGATTTCCTGCCTCTCGTAATTACGACACTACTTCAGTAGTTCACTAGAAAATGACGATTGTGGCAGTTGCTTTATGACAAAGAATCAGTTGTATAACAACACAAAAGAATTTTCCGTCAACCATAAAACGTCAAGGTACGAAAACGACCGTATTAATTTAATTTTAAAATTGTGCGAAAAACAGTGCGCAAAGTTTTCAATACAAACAGCAATTAACGCAAGAGGGAGAATAATAATTATAATTCGGGAACTGATGATCATCTTTGTTACGGAAAAATGTACGATTTAATTAAATAAAAACAGAGGGTCTGTTAATTCAGTTTGTAAAGTTTGCTATTGAGGTTTGCGATTTTAAATGTTTTTGCATTTCCTTTGTGAAATAATTAGATTTTGTTACGAGAAATCTGCAAACCATTTAATTTGGATATTAATAGGTAGCTAGGTAGATAATACTTTATTCATGACCGAAATTTGGAACAAAAGTATAAAATTTATCGCAGTAGTCACAAAATAATAATAAGGTAAGGTAAATTGTACAGTATACGTGTAATTTTTTCTTATTTAGTTCCTATGATGTAAAAAATATCTCCGTGTACCAAATTTCACATAAATCAGCAAACATTATGCAATTATGGTAGCTCTATTGAAATTGCCAACTTCAAGTCTTAACTTTCATCAGATTCAGTGTCACCTACTTCAAAAATACCTAACTATCAATTTTAACGCAATTTTATTCATGGCGAATTGCAAATGTAAAACTCTTTTAAACTATTTTAATACGATGATGCCATATTTAATAATAGCAATAATTAGTCTAACATGTAGCATGTTATATTTATCGGAAAAAACTTAGTTGAGCGTTCTTGGAAGCATTACTACAACAATTTATTACTACCATGCTGAAAGCTGTCGTTTTTAAACATCAAACTAAATTTCCTAAATACATATAACTTGATAAATCGATGACTATAAATTGGTCTTTATTATAATTTATAGTCGTTGATTTCATTTAGGGTTATATAATATTGTGGATGAATAAGTTGGGTTTATATACAGTGTGTCTTGCTTTAACCCAATAACTTTTTTATTTTTTATCGGATTGGAACCAAATTTTTCTCAAAACTAGGGTGTACCACTATACCAGGGGCCAAATTGTCATGTTCACAAGCAAAGCCATAAAAATGTTTGTTTCTTAAAATGCTTTCTTAACTGCGAGTCAAGTTACCGAGGTAACTCAGAAAATTTAGCATGATTTTGTCAGGTAAAGAGAAACGAGATCCTACAGTTTATAGTGGAGTCCACTTATGAATAGAAATTATTTTAAAAAACCGTCTTTATCGGAAAATTGTACGAAATGAAAGTTGTCCAGAAAACTTCAAATTCCTGTATTAAATTCAAAGTTTGATCAAACTTTAGGAATGCAATGCAATGCAATTTCTAGAGATAAAATTGTAGCGCCAAATAGTCCTAATTTAATACCTTTGGATGCAATTTTGTGGGGATATTTAAAGGACAAAGTGAATTCTTTAATCAGAACGTTGAAATAATTAAAACTAAAATTAGGGACACAATTTACGAATTAAACAAGTCGTACGTGTCACTAAAATTGAGTACTGGATTTTAGTACTCCTCTCGTATAAACTGGCATTTATGACGCTTATGTTATATGAAATACTCACTTCCAGTACTTGTTTCTAGTGACTCGTACGATTTACTGGCACCGTGTGCAGCCCCCTTAAGAGTAAATACTGCGCTTCCTTCGATAACCATGAAATACTTATTGACGTGTTTGGAGCATATTCAGAGTCCCATATGTCAAGAAATATTGCAGCTAAACCTATTAACTCTGATATACTTGAAATCAGGGAAAAAGATCTAAAAGAATATGTAAAAATATACAGAGTTTTCCATTTAAAAAAGTATCTTCACTGTCATATCACGTGACCTATGCAAGCAATTGTTTTTTTAATTGCATTTAAAAAATATATGCAGGGTGATTCATAAGTAATGGTACAACACTTAACTGTAGATAGTAGGTGTCAAAATATTAAGATTTAGCCAATAACGCTTTAATGAAATGTTTTAATTAGTAGGCATAAATAATTTAATTCAAAATGGTAAACAATGTATCACAAATAATAAGAACTAGAGCAATAATAAGAACAACTTTAAAATGTATAATACCCACTACAATAAATGTTCAACATGACCATATTAACCTCAATACATTTTTTAAAACGTTTATTTAGAGACCGTCTAACTTCAAATAACGATTTTTTATTATCCTTAATAGTTTCCACAGCTTCACAAATTCTTCTCCATAACTCTTCTCGGGTATTTCTGTTATCATAATAAATACTTACAGTAGCCCAAAAAGTAAAAATCCAAAGGATTGAGGTCAGGACTACGAGGTGGCCATGAAAATTCACTTCCTCCACCGATCCAGTGATGTGGATAGTGCATATTTAAATGATTACAGACTTTTACCGAATAATGTGCTGGGGCCACATCCTGCATGTACCACAATATTGTTTCTTAAACTTATCAGAACATCATATTATAAGATTTTAGGAAGAATGTTTTCTAAAAAGTCCAAATAGGACTCATCGTTTAAATTTAGTGGAAACTCAATCGGCCCAAGTTCGCAGTCTCCAATGATGGCACCCCACACATTTATTTTAAATTCGTGCTGAAAGTGCTTTTCCTTGGATAAATGGGGATTTTCAACGAATGGTTATTTCTTACACAAAAATAATGAAAACTGTGACCTTTGTGGAAGATTACGAGGTAACAAATTTTGCACTGGAGTAAAGTGATATGGTTTAAGTTTTTCTTTCTTTAATAATCTATGAATTGATGATTTAAACTAGTTGCTGCCAATAACCGCCGCGTACTTGCGGATTTTCTACCACACGAACTAAAACGGCTTCTTCTTGATCCACAGATATTCTTTTTTGGGGGACCAGCAATATCACATTTTGGGCGGAATGCACCTGTTTCTCCCAGACGATCAAAAAGGTTTTCAAATAACCCATCGTCAGGCTGACTTCTGATTCGATACAGTTCTGAGTACCTACGAGCTGAGCACGACCACAAAAATTTACTTGCGAGTATACACAAACCATGTCTTTCATTTCAGAAGTGGAAAAAATTGTATGGCAAGGCATTTTTTATAAAACGATATTAGAAGTTAATAAAAAACGTAATACTTAATTAAATAAAACTCTCCGCAACAACTAATTAGTGTTTGATAGATTGATTGTTTGACAGGTAGTTTTTGTTTTTATCCTACTTGATAAATATGCTTCTTTATTTACTGTGACAATGCTGTGTCACAATGCCAAGTTTTAAAAATTATTATTTTAAAAGGCTATTAAAAAATTTGCATGTAACTTTTCATTTACACTTTTCTCAAAACCTGTTGTACTTAGAGACTTGAAACAAGTATACCTTTTTCTATTAAGAAATGATAAAGAAATGCAATTTATGCGAAATCTGCGGTAAAGGTCACGACCCTTTAAGACATTAAACATAGCGTACGTAGCGCCCTTTAGGAGCTAGACGGAAGTTGACGGCGTGTTATGATTTCCCACCACAAATAACCCCCACCCACCAATTTTAATAACAAAATGTTAAAAAATCATTAAATTACAAAGGAAAATAGAAAATTTCATTTTTACTCTAACACCCTGTATCTTTTTCCTATCAACACCTCATTAGGGCGTTATTGGCTGAATATTAATATTTTGACTTCTACTATCTACAGTTAAGTGTTATGCCATTACTTATGAATCACCCTGTATATACAATCCTACAACTTTTACAGGAAACATTTTTTTTACCGTCAATAATAACAGAGATAAAGGGGGGTCAAAATTAATGAATAACCCTGTACTCCTTGTCTTAGATTTTTAAAGTAATTTTAGTCCAGTAGATTTAGAAAAACCGCTGGATGAAATTCCTTACAGGTAACCACATGGTTTAGTCGATTTATTTATTGATAAGGAACATACCTGTGAATTTCCTCCAAATTTAAATTTTAATTCCGTGAAAAATTTTCCTATATCCTCAAAACTTGGTGCAAACATGTCTCGTGTGACCCTGAAGGTACCATAAAATTTCCATCAAAGAATATTTCGAGAAAATGCATTTGTTTATAAAAAAGGTATCAAATGTTTAATTCAATCTGACCCAGTGTCCGTCATCAAAAATAACTCTTCCGGAGTTCATTTTTTTTGTTGTGACGTCTAGTTTACTTTTTTTTTAAAACCATTTAATTGTTTTTATTTTCTTTAACTATTATACATTTCAAGCTTATAACTAAGGTAATAAAAAGTAGTATATTATAAAATGATATATAGTATTCTATGTATTTAATTTACGGATGTAAAACAATATACACAGAGTGCCGCTGTTATGGCTGGGGACCTTGCCAAGCTTGTTTAAATCTATGAGCTACAAAAACACACTTGTTGAGATCTATGTGTATTATATTTAAATTATTTTCCTAAGAAATTTAGATAATGGTAAGTTAAGAGAAAATATAATGGACCAGAGAGTAGCGTTTCAGATTTACAGGAAAAAATGAACAAAACCTGCTGTAGATAATGGGTCGGGTTCTTTAAAAACTGGAGCAATATTTTGATTGCTGTTTATGTTTGCAATTTAAGTTTTGTGATATTATAAGATATCAGCGGGTTAGGGGGCATGTCTAGTTTACCAATACATTGTTGGCATAACGATTTTTTAATATTTTCATAAACAAAGTGGCGTTTGAAAAAGTACGACTTTTTCGGACAGCGTTTTTGCGAATATCTTAATAACAAATTAACATGTCGGCACAAAACTTTCATATTCTGATAGCTGGTATTTTTACACGAATTAAAAAAAAAATAATTGTTGTAAGATGTTTAGAAGCAGAGACATTATTTTTTTGTTGTTAATTACGCCATTTATTTATTTATTAACACAAACATTTGAAATTTAGACGGTAACTAGTTGAAGACTTGAATTTTGTAATTTAGTGAACTGACACGTATAATGTTATGTTTTAAGGGACGTAATGTTAATTTTCGTACACCACAGTCTGAATAAGTGTTTGTGTCCCACCCTCAGCTGTCCACGTTAACGTTTTCGGTCAAGCGACTTTCGGCGGCGATGTATTTCCGTCATTTATGATGAGATTTCGCCAAATGTGTGCTCCTTCTCCTTCCTCCAACAATGTATTCGTAAACTAGATGTCATAACGAAAAAAATGAGCTCCGGATGAGTCATTTTTGATGCCGGGAACTGGGTCAGATTGAATTAAACATTTGAGACCTTCTTTAGAAACAAATGCATTTTCTCGAAAAGCTATAAATATTTTTTGATGAAAAATTTATGGTAGCTTTAAGGTTACATGAGACATGTTTCCACCAAGTTTTGAGGATTTAGGAAAAAGTTTCACGGAATTAAAAATTATTGAAATCTTCGATTTTTTCGACAGTTTTTTTCAATTACTTAAAAAAATTATTAACCGATTTAAATGATTCGGGCGGAAAATTAACTGTCTTTATTTCACCTACGAAACCTATAACATAAAATATGGTTATTGTCCATCGGCTTAGAGCTACGCTTAAAAAACCCGATTTTTCGTCATTTTTTCGCAAAAAACGTTAATTAGAAAATGTCCCCCCACTTTAAAATGGGAGAAAATTCACAGGTATGCTCCTTATCAATAAATACATCGACTAAACCATGTGGTTACCTGTAAGGAATTTCATCCAAGATTAGCCTTCCCATGAGCTAACTCTACTGGCCTATTTTAATATATAAAAGAAACATTCCTTTACGGACTGTCACATATCTGCGTAAGATCTGTTTAACAAATAAATTATTATTACTATTACGCTTAGTAAAAATATCATCCGAACTCTCACATTCCGCATGCCCTGAAAATAACATTCCTTCTATGGTTTGCAATTCTCAAACATACTTTAGAACCGATTCTGAACATTGTTAGTCACGTGTACCAGCACGACGCACTGCCACGAGAGGCACACTTCCTAGGGCGGAAGTTGATAAATGATAAAAATTCAACATTTGCAGACGTATTATATGAACACCCCCGTCTGTTCTTATAATCTACTGACTACTTGATAGACAGTCCCGTCATGTGGGTGGCACGATAAGTTAAAATCTGTTTTGTGTTTATACGACGACTGTAATTATTGTATATTTAGAGGAATTGCGAACGCCCTTGAACTTTGAGGTTTTCAGATCGCGTATGGTTTAGGGATATTTGTCTTTTAAAAACTAGTATTAATCGAGTGCAATTAGGTTTTTACGTCGGAACCCAGTTATAATGAATGGATTTTCATGTTTTTTTTTGCATTGAGTTTCTAATACTGAATTATTTGGAGGGTTCTTTCATCCCCTCTAGAGGGGTGGGCAAAAAAGTAAAATAGTAACCGCCGAATCTGATGTATAATCATAGTTTGGTACAAAAAAGAAGATTATGAAATTACATGTATTACATGTATTGTATATTTTGTTTATTTCTGTACGATGAATAGTTCTAAAAATTTGATAGTAAAAATGGCGCTCGAACATTTGTCAGTCGAGATATAATGTTTAAATCTCAAATATGTCAGAAACAATCAGTATAATGTTAAAAATACTTATAACAAAAAGTATTCATTGATAGGACTTTTTTCTATCCGTTCAGCTCGAAAGATAATAACGTTATGTGCAAAACAATGAGCGCTGTGAAGAAAAAATTTAGGATATTCCTGGTGCCATTGGCCATATAATGGAAATTCAAAAAATTAGTACCAGTTTTTATTAATATATAGCATTACTAATATGCTCTAATTTTTTGGCATTTAGCAGTCGTTTTTAAAAATATGTCTACTTTAAATTAAAAGAAATTTTACGATTTTGTTGAAAAAATCCATTCTTTCTGTAAATAACTCCAAAACAATTGCTTTAAAGGAAAATATGACAATATAGAAAAATAAAGCTTAAGAAGCGATATATTAATTTGTTTTTTAAAATATATGTAGAATTAATAGTTTCGAAAATATGAGTGCAAATGTAGGGCAAAACCTTTGATAAATTGAGGCTCTCAAAACCAGAGTATGTTGGTAATACTATATATTAATAAAAACTGGTACAGATTTTTTGAATTTCTATTCTGTGGCCAATGACAGCAAGAAAATCCTAAATTTATAATTTACAAAAATTACAACACATTCATTGTTTTGCACATAACATCGTTATTTCTCAAGCTGTACGGATAGAAAAAAAATCGGTAAAGGTATTTACACAGAACTTCCCTCGTTCATGGCAGTCTCTCTAAAAAAATAATAATTACGAAATGACATTGAGAATAATAATCGGAGTAGAGTTATTGCTATTATTACAAAGAAAACTTGATAAGTTTTGGTCAAAAAAATATACAGATTGCTCATCCAACAGCAAAAGTTCAATACTAAATAGCAGGTGCCACATATGGCAGGCTTGCGCAAATACCTTTACAAATGTCCACCATGACTGAATTATTTCTTGGGATGACCACCCTGTACATTTTTCAATAAAAGTATAATAGGTGCATATGCCAGATGTTATTGCCATCTGTCACATTTTCAATCCCACATTCACGTAATGGAGTGGAAGTATAGTGGTGGTTAAAAAATTTCATTTTTTTAAAATTTTTCAAAAGATGGTAAAATAATTTTCAAATTTTTTTCTTCTAAAATAGGTTTAAAATGTCAAAGGTAGAAATTTTAAATTAGAGCAAAAAGGAAAGTTTCCTTCTGTTCTATAGTAGTGCTAAAAAAAGTTTAAAAATTAAAAATGATGTATTTTTAAAATAGGTTTAGAATGCTATGAAACGTGAAAATTTTAAATTTGAGCAAATAAAAAAAAATTCGATCTATTTTATTGGTAAAAACTTTTTGAAAAATGTTGGTGAAAAAAATTTTCAAATTTTCTTTTCTGAAATACCTAGGTTTAGAATGTCATTTAAATTTGAGCATTCTGGTGTTAAATTTTTTTCCAAACTGGTAACAAAATGTTGCAAATTTTTTTTTCCGAAATTGGTTTGGAGTATCATGAAACGTGGAAATTTTAAATTTGAGCAAACAAAATTTGTTCGTCTGTTCTATAGTAGTGATACATAAATGGATTAAAAATGTTTTCAAATTTTTTAAAAAATTCTTCAAAAACATTTTTAAATTTGTTTGAATAGTTTTAGAATGTCATGGAAACGTGGATAGTTAAAATCTGAACAAAGAAAGAAAAATTCTATCTTAGTGATAAAATTTCAAAAAACTTTTTTTTTTTAATCAGGCTTAGATTGCCATGAAACGTGAAAATTTTAAATTTGAAGAAAAAAAAAAATTCATTTTAGTAGTAAACATTTTTTCAAAAATATTGGTGAAAAAAATTTTCAAATTTTTTTTTCCTGAAATAGGTTAAGCGTGTCATGAAACATAGAAATTTTAAATTTGAGCAAAAACAAATTTTTTTCATCTTGGTAAAATTTTTTTCAAAAATGTTTGAAAAAAATTTTCAAAAATTTTTTTTTTCTGAAATAGGTTTAGCGCGTCATGAAACGTGGAAATTTTAAATTTGAGCAAAAAAAAATTTTTTTCAACTTGGTAAAAATTTTTTCAAAAATGTTTGAAAAAAATTTTCAAAAAATTTTTTTTCCCGAAATAGGTTTAGCGCGTCATGAAACGTGGAAATTTTAAATTTGAGCAAAAAAAAATTTTTTTCACTATTTATTCCGTTTAGACGGTCCACCCTGTATATTTTTCAGTGAAAATTCTACCAGTTCTCCGCTGACAGTAGGGTTATCTACCTACCAAATTTGACTGCTCTCCGTCAAGTAGTTTTTTAGTAAATACACCAACAGACAGACAGACAGACAGACAGACAGACAGACCGACAGACAGACAGACAGACAGACTGACGGAATTGAAAAACCTATATTTTCGGAATCTACGTGTTCTGAAACGTCAGAATCCGAAAAAATCTCGGAGGGTGATTTTTTCTCGAATACAATACTTCCCTTCGGTATGCGAGGGAAGTAAAAATCATATCAAAGAGTACTTCACATACAACTGAGTGTCTAATTGAGGCTCATTTTCCGGGTTCAGATTGTGAAAACTAAACCCCTGGCAACGGAACCCAGATCAAAGGCTACTGCAGCAGACTGGAAAAAGGCGTCAGAGGTTATAACACATGACGAATTAAGATGGGCCATATCTACATTTGACCCATTCAAATCACCGGGACTTGACGGTATCTATCCGGCTCTAATACAAAAGGGCGCGACGGTACTGCTAAGTCACCTGTATTATCTATTAATGTCTTGCCTAGCTCTAGGATATATACCATGTCTTGGAGAGAGGTCAAAGTGGTCTTTATACCAAAGACAGGTCATCATATATGACCAGACTTTAGACCAATAAGCCTCACATCCTTTCTTTTGAAGATACCGGAAAGGTTGGTAGAAAGCTACATTAAGGATGGGGTATTGGCGCTATTACCAATCCACCCAATCAACATGCATACCAGGCGGGGAAATCTGCAGAGACGGCCCTCCATCCGCATATCGTCAGAGCTGAGAACGCGCTCGAGCAGAAAGAACTTGCCATGGTAGCGTTTTTTGATATCGAAGGAGCGTTTAATAACGCCACCTTCGAATCTCTCCATTATCAGATGGATATCGTCTATGTTGAGCACCCGTGAGATCGAGATCACGTTTCGCAACGAGACGGTCAGGGCCGAGGATGTCCGCAGGGAGGGGTACTATCTCCACTACTGTGGAATCTTCTGCTCGACGGGCTTCTGGCCGAATTGAATGAGGCAGGTTTCTTTGCACAAGCATACGCATATAATTTGGCTGTCATGATAAGAGGACAATTTGAAACAACTATCACAGGGCGCATGCAATGAGCTCTCAACATAGTTCAGGAATGGTGTAACAGACATGGGCTCTCTGTCAACCCTGGCAAGACAGAGCTAATGTTGTTCACTAAAAGGAGAAAAATAAGCGACTTCCAGCTCCCTTCTCTAATGGGCACACGTTTGTGTCTTTCCCGCACATTAAGGGATCTCGGAGTAAGTTTGGACTCCAAGCTGTCATGGAAGGACCACGTTGAAGCTCAAATGAGGAAAGCGTGCGCCTGCTTATGGATGTGCAAACACATCTTTGGTCCAAAATGGGGAATAAGTCCAAATATTGCTCTTTGGACATATACTACCATGGTCAAACCCCTAATAACATATGCGGCACTGGTGTGGTGGCGCTCCCAGGAGCACTCCACAATTAGGGCTCGCCTATGTCAAGTTCAAAGGCTAGCTTGCCTTGGAATTACAGAAGCTATCAGAACCACTCTAACGATAGCAATGGAGGCCATTCTTGGACTCACTCCCTTGCATATTGAGGAGGAACTGGAAGCTAAAAAAGCAAAGCAGGCAAAAGTCTGGAGTGGTACAGAGGCGGATCTAAGACTCAGGTGGGAACTAGTATATGCCATATTGGTGTGTGTAGGCGAGAATCTCTGGAGAGGTATAGCCAACAAACATATTTATATATGTAGCGACAGCCAATCAGCCTTGAGGACTCTTGTGTCAAACAAAGTGACCTCAAGACTAGTTTTAAACTGTCGGAATATTTTGACAGAACTGTGTGAACACAACTCTGGCAAACTCATATGGGTGCCCGGTCACAGAGGTGTGGAGGGCAATGAAGAGGCAGACCGATTGGCGGGAGAAGGAGCAAAAACTCCGTTCCCTGGCCCCGAGCCAGCCTTCGGTCTGCCAAGAAGTCTGATTCAATCAGAGTTACGAGACTGGGCCACTGCAAGGTTCAGCAAATATTGGACTCAGGCCCCTGGAATGAGGCAGTCGAGGCTCCACATAGAGAGGCCCTCGACTGACTCAACCATTAAGTGGCTGCATGGGCTCGGTAGAGAAAAAAAATAAGACGGATAGTAGGGTTGTTAACAGGACACTGTCCTCTGAACAAACATCTTCACACAATGGGGTTGAAAAATAGCCCTATTTGTAGGATGTGTGGAGTGGAGGATGAAACCACCACTCATATCCTATGCAGTTGCGCACCCTTAGGTGCGTTAAGGTATAGGCATCTCCAAAGGCAATTTTCACAGCCGGAGGAATTAAGGGATCAACCATGGAATAGACTGCTATCCTTTGTGGAGAGCACTGGTCTCTTCTAGAAGATCCCACATGAGGCCAATGCACAATGGGCCGACAGGCTTGAGTGCTGCGGATTCCACAGATCTGCTTGCGCTATAATAATAAAACTTCAAGCCCTTCAATCTCTATTATATGTTTAATTAAAACTAGTCGAAATTTTGATTACAAAATTTGACCTAAACATACACACTGACAAACTAACATACATGCAAAGCAAGTTAACAAAAGCTTTTAAAAAGCTACGCTTTTAAAAACATAATATACTTGTTACGTTACACAGAGTGAAAAATCTTTTAGCAACGTTGTGCAATAAGGTCTTCTTGCATTTTTTAATAATTGTAAAATTTCAAAGCAAAATGCTATTCAGATTTATTACAATATTTTATTTTACTTTACTTGTTTGTGAGTTAGAAGTCAATCAGGCCTTAGTCAGTTTAGTTCAAATCTTGCAAGTCATTTGGAACTATTTCCAACTGATCTATTGCCTTGAAATTTTGCACGATAAAATACATACAAAATGGAATCAAAAGACGAAAAAAAGGTCGTCCCTGTACCACCGGCGACTCCGGCAGAAATAGAAAAATCAACTCATAGTGCAATGGGGTAAATTTTACGTAGATTACGTGCTAGATTTCTAGACTGCTTACCTTCTGTTTACTTCAACTAAAGCGGAAATTATAAAACATAACAAAAATATACTTTTCAAAAACAAGCTTTTATCAAAATATACTAAAACGAAGGCAACAAATATTATGTGGTTTGATAGGGGAATGGTTGCAGTCCAATAAGAGAGCCGAGTGCAGTTGGCAAAATGTTAACAAAGGTACGTTAAAAATGTTCGAAACAAACAAATAACATCATTTTATCAATGTTGATGACCTGACGGTGTGATGCTGTTGGACGTACCATACTACAAGAGAGGGCTAACTAGAGAAATGCACCAGTCATAAAACGTCAACCAAGGCATCGTGAAGAAGATTAAATTAATTATCACATTTTTTTATAAATGAATATAATTTCTAGTATAAAGAGGTTATAGCTTCCTTAGAAAGGGGCTGATCTATATATATAAAAAAATGCTAGTAATATGACATGCTAGACTGAAGATACTTAAATATAAAAAACTCTGTATATCAAAAGTGTGACATGGTTTGTCTGCCTAATGTCCATATTTTTCTAGCCATAAACAAGCAGATATATAATCCACAAAAAAATGTCTAGCTATTTACGAAAACTATAATATTATCCTATTATCCTAACAAAATGCTATATATGGATTTTTCTCGACATTATGGCGTAATTTAAAATTGAGCAAAGTAGGGTTCCGCCAGACTGGAATTCTCTATCATCCCATTGTGCTGTCTGTAGTCATTATCATTCTTAACACATTCATTGAAGGAGTTCCATCCACCCCTAGTAAAAAATATATTTTAACAACCATACTACACCCTCTTAGGACCCTCGAACCACCTACTGTTCTCCACTTTCCAGCCTCTTAGGGCGCATGCAGGGCTGTGATATCCCTTCCTGTACTTATAGCGGCTTGTATGAAAGTAAATTACCTTGTTCACTGTCTCCTGTCGTGGTCCAGGCCTCGTCCGCGTCAAAGTGGACCTCCACGCTGGAGCGCACTCCCGTCGGGAAGAAGGCATGGGCTAAGACCACCCCCCTTCCATCGAAGGGGAAGCTATCGCCGTGGTCTCCCCTGAAAAAAACAAACTTCATGACTTACACTCCATCAGAGCTGACGTTGGTTCGTCTACTGTTTTAATTAAATTTAATAACTCGGTTTCAAATACTTTAAAAGAATTCAATTTTCTGATATTTCAAACCAATTAAATTCTCATCGTTTTTCTGATATAGACACCGTTTATTTTCTTTTTTATTGTACTGTGTTGCTAATTGAAAGCAAAGCCTTGGCTTAAAAGTTAAAAGTTGTATCAAATTTATTTTTAGTTACAATACAAATAAGTTTGAACATAGTGGAAGTACTTATTTAACCTATGTAGAAATATTGTTAAGGAATGCCACGATAGACCTGTCTGTATTAAAGGGCATAGTGTTGTGATCACCCCTCTTCAAAAATTTATCATAACTAGGGAAATAAAAGAGGAGTATAGGGGGCAAGTCACCTTGTTACAAAAAGCAATAAGCATGACACTGTATCTGGTACCTATATATGAGGAAATATATAATTATTCTATAAATAATAGGGTCACATTACACTGAGTATTTTGTAAACATTGCAAACAATTTTCATAATACAACTTTTAGTTTGTTTTAAATTTAAACTTTATTGACGATAAATTTCATTTTAGGTGGAAAAACTTGATAACTTTTGGAGCAAAATAAGTAGGTACGTAATACATTTTTGAGAGTTAGTTTTTGTCGTGGGCGTGGAATAAATGTTTATATGTAACTAATTAATTTGGTGTATTGATCTAAGTTTAAAGTGTCTGAATTTTTATAATATTGTAAAATAAATGTCTTTTTTAAAAATAATCTAAAAAACAGTGTCTTGGCATATGGTAAGATTAAGATTAGCATTATTATAAGTCCCATCCTAGTAACTATGCAGTATCTTAAAATAAGCTCGCCCAAAGCATTATACACGATAATAAGTAATTTTGTGTTTAAAACATTCTTTCTACGATAAAATTCGTTCGACACAACAATTTAGGAATGTTTTCGTTTTATAATCACAATGGTCAGTCCACCCATCAACTATTAGACTTAAATATTTTAATACCCTTATTCTTGTTGTTCCTGCGCATCAGCAATTTATTGATTTATTGGTCAGCAGTTATTTTGATGAATTTTCAAAGTATCTATTTCAGGATGATCAGCAGCTGAGGTGGAGAATGTTATGTAGTTAATTTTTTTCATTATAGGACTTAAGATGCTGGAATTTAGCGATGATTCTACTTTGTCTGAGTCCAACATCTGCAGTCCTGCCTACACCCAACCAAATCACATCCGTGGATAATATAGCTGTATCATCAGCATAAGAGACGATGCTAGAGCATCGGACAATACATTTACAAATTCGTTAATACATACAAAGAAGAGGGTAGGTCTCAGCACAGTACCCTGTGGTATCCCCATGGAGATTATCTGAGATTCAACAATTTTTACTCTTTGCATTTGTAAAGGCTAATGAAAATAGGTAAAGTGATTCCAATATATAAGAAAGGTGATCTATCTGAACCACAAAACTACAGACAAATTTCCATATTGCCAGTCTTTTCTAAAATCCTAGAAACTGTAATATTTAACAATCTGGTGGATTACTTGGACACGAATAAAATTCTATGTGCACAACAATTTGGTTTCAGAAGAGGGATGTCAACTACTGATGCAATAATATCCCTGACGCATCACATAAAGGAAGCTCTTGAAAACAAGAAAAGGTATTTGGCAATATTTACTGATTTAACATCAGCATTTGATTGTGTTGATCACACTATTCTGCTTAACAAGCTAGATTTCTATGGAGTACGCGGCAATTGTTTAAAGATAATTGAGTCATATTTAAGAAATAGGTCACAATTAGTTGAGTTTCATAATAATAGAAGCAAACCCATGCAGATAAAACGAGGGGTGCCACAAGGGTCCGTGCTGGGACTTTTGCTCTTCCTGGTATATATAAATGATCTACCAAACCATTTGAATACATTAAACGTTACCACAATAATGTACGCAGATGATTCAACTTTTGGAATAAGTCTAGATGAGAATGATGATAGTCAGCAAATCCTCACGCATATACTCGAGCAGGCTAAAGCTTGGTTTGCACCCAATCAATTATTATTAAATGATAGTAAAACTGTGTTGTCAACATTTCAAACAAAAAATAATTCTGATGATTGTCTCAGTACAAAATTCTTAGGGGTTCATACAGACACACATTTAAATTGGATTGAACATATCAACATACTTTGCAACAAATTGTCCAAGTCCATCTTTGCGATGAAGAAGATAAGAACTACTATAAATGAACAAGCTGCTAAGACAACTTATTATTCACTTTTTCATTCCCAACTAACATATGGAATACTCGCTTGGGGAAATGCAGCTCACTGCCATTTACAAAAAAATTTCATCCTACAAAAGTCAGCAGTAAGAAGTATAGTAGGTGCTAAATGGCATGAGAGTTGCAGGCCCTTGTTTACATCTCTAAAAATAATGTCACTCTTCTCCTGTATAGCATATCATAATATTCTAATGGTAAAACAAAACCTAAATAGTTATATTACGCATGCTGACCATCATCAACATGATACCAGAAATAGAGACAACCTAATAATACCTCAAACCAGGCTGCAGATAAGTAACAATATGGGAATTAGAATGCTAAATGTCCTTCCCTTGTCATTTCGTAATCTTCCCATCAACATATTTAAAAATAAACTAAAAAAAATTATGACTGAAAATTGTATATACATACTCAATTCAAGAATTTCACCAAGTCATTATTGAAAATGGACGCATTTTTGAGTAAAAATATAACATGTATTGATAATATCTTATTATGTAAGGAGCAAATAGCTAGTAATTTTTAGGAACATGTGTCCTATATTAGCTTTATTAACTTTTATTATGTTAGACGTATAATTTTAATTAGAATGGTAGATGTCTGTCCAATTTGACGTATCTATAAAACGTATGTTTTTTAAAGATAAATAAACTATTATTATTATTTTTTTTTCCTTTCACAACTTACGTTGGTGGTGTAACTTCTGACTGATTCGGGGCCCCTAGAGGTCAACGTTTCCGTCAGTGGCTAGCACACGGCGAATAGTGCGGCATGTCGATAGTATGACAGCTTTTTGTGCCAAGGTGATTATCTTATCCCCATCTAACACCCCCATTTTTCCCAGATTAGTAGGTAGGTGTTTGTCCACTAAGCCGTTACTTGATATTATGACAGGCAAGATGTTAACATTGTTTAGCTGGTATAGGTGCTTTACTTCATGCGCTAAGTCCTGATACTTTAATAATTTTCCATTTCTTGCCGTCTTAACGTTGCTATCGAGTGGTATTGATATATCTATGATTTGGGCCCATTTATCTTTCTTATGTATTATCAGAATATCTGGTTTGTTATGTCGTACCTCTCTATCCGTTATAATAGGTGTGTCCCAGTACACTTTGATTTTGTTATTTTCAAGGATGGCACAAGGTGAGTATTTATAGTACGGTGTTATGTTTTTGATTAAGTCGTTTCTTTTACAGATTTCCTGATGGATTATTCCAGCAACTTTATTATGCCTGTCCATATAATCTTTTGGGGCAAGGTATGTGCAGCCAGAAGACAGGTGTTGGATTGATTCAGTTGTTGTGGAACATAATCTGCATTTGTCCGATTTAATGTTCTCTTTATGGATATACTTCCTATGATTTCTGGTAGGTACCATCTGATCCTGTATTGCACCGATGAATCCCTCTGTTTCGGCTTGCAGGTGTCCATCAGTTAAGTATTTTACAGATAATCTTTTATCCACTTCCTCACTATTTAGATCTGCAGCGTATCGACCATGTAGGGCTTTGCCTGCCCATTCCACCTCGATTTGTTTTATAGATCGGGGCACTTCTACAACTCGGTCTTCAGCTAGAGAGAGCGGTGAATGATTGTAATCACATCTTACAATTGCTGCGTGAATAGGGTTCTGTTTGCTTAAGAAGTGTGTGCGGAGCAGGTTTATCTGCTGAAGGTGTTGTGTGTTCAAATTCTGCACTCCTCTGCCTCCTCTGCTTCTTGGCAAATATAACCTACACGTTGACGAGTGCGGGTGGTGTATTCGGAATTTAGCGAAGGCGCTTCTCACGCTGCGATTATTATTATTATTATTATTATTATCCCCATGGAGATTATCTGAGATTCAACAATTTTTACTCTTTGTATTTGTAAAGGCTGATGGTACACAACAGTAACTTTAAGATCTCATAATTCAGTAACTAATAGTAGGCTCAACTTGAAACTTAAAAGGGTTCAATGTCTTACCATAAAATATCATTTAAGACTAAAATTAACTTCAATTTTAAGGGTCACGAAGCAGGCGATTTTTGACGTCTTTTTGCGGCCACTCTTTCAAGAACCGAATAATACACAACTTGGAATTGCCACGTAAATACTTGTACTTTTAAAGGTGCTTGAAGTACTTCAAAGTATTGTAAGTACTTTAGAGACTTCCAGTAACGTACAAATAGTACCTTGTACTTGACATTTATATTTCTGTGGGCCTGAGTCCTTTCTGAAATACTGTACTTGGTAATGAAACTACTTATATAAATAAAAATATTTGATACTTATTACTTTAAAGCAATTTATTTCACTGTTTGGTAATTAAAGCACTTTAACCAGCTCTGTGAATGAATAGATGACTAACTGATGAAAATCATGTGGAATCGAATAATTCGAGAATTGAAGCAAGTTTTTGACGAAAACATTCTATGATCAAGTTTGTATACCAAAGGAAGGCAACAAGTGGCTAATTTTAGCGTAAGCTGGGTCACGGAATATGAACACGGTTTTTGATAGTATTTTCCCGTAGAAAACGAAGACAATGCTTGAAAATCCTGTCTGAGATATTCACAAGTTAAACTTTTAAGATCTATAATATTTTATTCTATTAAGAAAATGCTAAACAAATCACAAATTCCAGCCTGTAATATTCAAAATTTTAGCTTTTTAAGATTCAGAGCTTATTACGCGAAATTCAGGTGGTTTCTTGTAGTATTTGTCCCATGGGATACGAGGGTCTACTCACTTTTGCAGTAAAATGTTAGAAAAATTCGAAAAAATTAAGAAAATGTTTGAAAACTCACAATATATTTTCTGTGTCGTTCCCAAGTGAAACATATTAAGAACCAACATTATTAACTTGAGATTATAGTAGTTTTATCTCGTAGTAATTACCCAGTAATATGAAGCTTTACGGAAAATCCCTGGAAAATGTGGTTAAATCAAGAAAATTAATAAAAACTCACAATAGCTAGCTTGAAATATACATAAATGAAACCTATTAAAAGATCTACGGTATTAAACTGGAGTTCAGTGTGGTTTCTTGCCGTATTTTTCCTGTGATACACGATGTACTTTGAGAAAAAATGTGAAAAAAATCAGGAAAATATCTAATAATGCAGAATTTTTTACGCAATATTCACAAGTAAAATCTAAATAGTCCAATCAACAAAGTAAGAATAGGGGCAATAATTCGTGCAGTTGCCAATTTCTGTATAGTTGTTGGGGGGAGTGCCCAGAACAATATACTAAAAGTCCCGAACAGTGGATGGTCTGCGGGGTAGTTTAAAGGTCTCTTTTTCACGTTTCTCTTGATTGACTCGAAAACCACGCCCTCCAACCAAAAAGTAGTATTTACATGCAATATTAAAAGAAATGAATTTTCAAAGAAATAAGTCCCTATTCATTTCTTTTCTAGGATCAATACTTTACGAGATATAGAGGATAGAAAAATCGCATACCGAAGGGAAGTATTTTATTCGAGAAAAAATCACCCTCCTAGATTTTTTCGGATTTTCATGCTTCATATCATCCACTTCGTGGATGTGGAACTAATACTACGAAAACTACCTCTAGTGGAGCAGATCTGGAGAAAAAACAGGGTCGAAAAGTGACTACTCCGAATGAACAAAATTTTTTTGCCAACTTATAAAGTTAGGTCCCCTCCATCACTCCGACAAGTTTTTACAGGGCGGAGTCGGCGGGGGGTGGGGGAAACGACCCAATAAAAGTATGGGAAAGCAGTTTTTCCGACGTATCTTCGCAGGTGTTGGTGCTACAAGAAAAAACATATTTACCAAAAATAAAGAGCTTGACAAAACACGTAAGCTCGTTCTAACCCGAACCCGATCGCATAATTAGTTCGCGAGATATCGCGATTGAAGTTGCGAAAAAACGAAAAATTAAATTAATTATTTCTTGAGAAGGAGTGGAGTTGGGGCCTCAATTTTTTCTGAATAGAAGGGTATTGATGAACACTTGATGTGGCCAGAGGGTGGGGGAGCTGGGACAATTAGGAGGGGAGATATGGGAGGGAAACCAAAATTATTAAAATGCTGATAACTCTGTTATTAATGGAGCTACGGCAATCTGGCTGGGACCAATTTACGTATTTTTTTATTTACTAAAAGATAGCGGTGGCAGAATTTTCTTTGTTTCCAAACAAACGCCTGGCGCGCAAAATGAAAAATTGCCGATTTTTTGCCCGTCTTTTTGGGCATGAAGGAAGGGGGTGGGGGAAATAATTTTTTCACCAGTTAATAGAATTTTTTTTTATCTTCAATTTCCGTCCGGCAAGATCGAGATCGGATGATTAGCAAGGGAGATACAGACCGGCAAAGTTTTTGCTGTATAGCGGGATAACAGGGAGGGGTGGGGGGTTCGAGTCGGGATCAAAATTTTCTTTTGACTTTTTCATTTTTTTTAGTCCCCGATGTCCATACATTGTCCGCCCGCATGAATTACAAAAGGATAAACAAAACGAAATCGGGCGAGCGAGTCAGTTGAGCGGCCTGGGGCGAAGTTTACGATCTTCCGCTCTCTCACTCTCCTTGAATTGTCATCATCTGTCAGTGAACTGTTTGTAATGATGTTGACTGATTTTTAAGGGTGTATATTTTATATCTTTCATATATAAACATTGCATAGCTCTTCACCGAGACGGTTGTGGACAATGAGTGTATTGTGAGACGGAAAGCACATTCTGATTCTGGTTTTGTTATCCTTCTTTCCAGAAGCTGTTAACGTTAGAGATTTGAGAAAAGTCTTGCTTCTCTGGGTCATCAAATCCAACACTTCAACCAATTATTGTCTGCTGATTGATTGACTGTTCTGATTCCACGCATTTAACGAAGCTGCTGCCTCAAGAGATCGAGGAGAAAAGTTGAATACCTGTTGGTTGTGCAAGAAGAGGATTGTATCTCGGCCGAATTCATCAGCGTGTATACCACCAGAGATCCAAACCTATCATGGCCGAACCTAAAGTTTGTCTACTGTGTAATCTCCTCATCGACGAGAAACAAACTAGTAAAGTTGTTAAGAGCAAGGGTTTGGCTACATTGCGCACTACTACAAAAAATTGCAAGAAATTCAATCATGTAACTATTCCACGTAATTCGAAAGAGGAATTTTTCCATGTCAAGTGTTATATAGCCTGCATAAGGAACACCAATGACAATACCGGCATCGAAGATCCAACCCGCTTCACCCTGTGCTGATACTAGTCAAACACATGTTTAAGTACGCCAACCCTTCGCGCCGGGGGATCTAGTTAGATTTACAGGAATAAAGTAGTTGATTTGGAGAGGATTCCAGAAAATATATGTACCTAACAGTCTTAGTAAAAACTAGATAGGCCAACTAAGGTATATTTTTTGTCCCCATGCAAAAGCAAAATAATGGACACAGGTGTTTTTTCATCTGCCCTACTGGCATAACTGTTAGATAGGGCAAATTACGATAATAAAATAGTAGGGATTCTTTGCAGTATCATATGATGCACATAGTCATGTGTCGCAAATCCCATGGTAATTTCAAATTGGGGTACGGTTTAAAGTAGGGAAGGTTTTAATTGGTAGAGATTTCAGGGTATACCGCCCACATTTGAGAAGTCTTATTTTCTGTGGGGGTGAATTTCGGACTTTCTCGGTTATAACGTAAATTCATGTCTTGTAATTATCCTAAGAGTGTTCGGCCCGCGATTAGTCTAAAGATTTGAAATTGCTGTGGACCGCTTCATTTTCTTATTATATAATTAATTGCTGTTTGTTAACTTATTTAATCGTTCAATGTTTGTGTTTCTCATTTTCATTTATTTTCAATTTCTCTGTAAATAGAGTGGTTTAAGTGTTTTAAAAAATCATGTGTTTTATTGCTTGTTACGTAGATGAGTTCAATACAAATTCAGTAAAGTTTAATTGTGAGGTATCCTGTTTGGGACGTACAGAGGAAAGGATAACCACCTAGAAAGGTAAGCACAGTTTCGATTTTGATTGATGTACTGTAATGTCGACGGAGTCTGCAAAAGTAATTAAGACACTCCATATCCTAGAAACGGTAATGTCCAATTTAATTCATGTAACTAAGGGAAAACAACTCCAGTGATTACAAATGAAATTAATAATAGATCTATCATCTGCTCCTGAAACTTCTTTCTCATATTTCCTTTCCTCCTCATCATTCTCAGACAGTTCTATGCTAGCACATGCGCTGCAACGTCGCTTGACCTTGAAGGGATCACGACAGTCTTTTGTATAGCATCTTTCATTTATTACCTGCCATTGTTTTAATGGACCCAGGCCGGCTGGCGTAACATCCCGAGAAAGCAGAGATAAAAGGCTGCCGAGCTACAAGAGCGTGACTGAGGATTAAAAATCAAGTTATAATCCTCTCAGTACCTTTCTAGGTGGTTATCCTTTCCTCTGTACGTCCCAAACAGGATACCTCACAATTAAACTTTACTGAATTTGTATTGAACTCATCTACGTAACAAGCAATAAAACACATGATTTTTTAAAACACTTAAACCATTCTATTTACAGAGAAATTGAAAATAAATGAAAATGAGAAACACAAACATTGAACGATTAAATAAGTTAACAAACAGCAATTAATTATATTATAAGAAAATGAAGCGGTCCACAGCAATTTCAAATCTTTAGACTAATCGCGGGCCGAACACTCTTAGGATAATTACAAGATTTACGTTATAACCGAGAAAGTACCGAAATTCACCCCCACAGAAAATAAGACTTCTCAAATGTGGGCGGTATACCCTGAAATCTCTACCAATTAAAACCTTCCCTACTTTAAACCGTACCCCAATTTGAAATTACCATGGGATTTGCGACACATGACTATGTGCATCATATGATGCTGCAAAGAATCCCTACTATTTTATTATCGTAATTTGCCCTATCTAACAGTTATGCCAGTAGGGCAGATGAAAAAACACCTGTGTCCATTATTTTGCTTTTGCATGGGGACAAAAAATATACCTTAGTTGGCCTATCTAGTTTTTACTAAGACTGTTAGGTACATATATTTTCTGGAATCCTCTCCAAATCAACTACTTTATTCCTGTAAATCTAACTAGATCCCCCGGCGCGAAGGGTTGGCGTACTTAAACATGTGTTTGACTAGTATCAGCACAGGGTGAAGCGGGTTGGATCTTCTATGCCGGTATTGTCATTGGTGTTCCTTATGCAGGCTATATAACACTTGACATGGAAAAATTCCTCTTTCGAATTACGTAGAATAGTTACATGATTGAACTTCTTGCAATTTTTTGTAGTAGTGCGCAATGTAGCCAAACCCTTGCTCTTAACAACTTTACTAGTTTGTTTCTCGTCGATGAGGAGATTACACAGTAGACAAACTTTAGGTTCGGCCATGATAGGTTTGGATCTCTGGTGGTATACACGCTGATGAATTCGGCCGAGATACAATCCTCTTCTTGCACAACCAACAGGTATTCGACTTTTCTCCTCGATCTCTTGAGACAGCAGCTTCGTTAAATGCGTGGAATCAGAACAGTCAATCAATCAGTGCAATGTTTATATATGAAAGATATAAAATATTTACTCACCCTCCGATATTATATATATAGTGAGAGAAATCTTCGTACACCCTTAAAAATCAGTCAACATCATTACAAACAGTTCACTGACAGATGATGACAATTCAAGGAGAGTGAGAGAGCGGAAGATCGTAAACTTCGCCCCAGGCCGCTCAACTGACTCGCTCGCCCGATTTCGTTTTGTTTATCCTTTTGTAATTCATGCGGGCGGACAATGTATGGACATCGGGGACTAAAAAAAATGAAAAAGTCAAAAGAAAATTTTGATCCCGACTCGAACCCCCCACCCCTCCCTGTTATCCCGCTATACAGCAAAAACTTTGCCGGTCTGTATCTCCCTTGCTAATCATCCGATCTCGATCTTGCCGGACGGAAATTGAAGATAAAAAAAAATTCTATTAACTGGTGAAAAAATTATTTTCCCCACCCCCTTCCTTCATGCCCAAAAAGACGGGCAAAAAATCGGCAATTTTTCATTTTGCGCGCCAGGCGTTTGTTTGGAAACAAAAAAAATTCTGCCACCGCTATCTTTTAGTAAATAAAAAAATACGTAAATTGGTCCCAGCCAGATTGCCGTAGCTCTATTAATAACAGAGTTATCAGCATTTTAATAATTTTGGTTTCCTTCCCATATCTCCCCTCCTAATTGTCCCAGCTCCCCCACCCTCTGGCCACATCAAGTGTTCATCAATACCCTTCTATTCAGAAAAAATTGAGGCCCCAACTCCACTCCTTCTCAAGAAATAATTAATTTAATTTTTCGTTTTTTCGCAACATCAATCGCGATATCTCGCGAACTAATTATGTGATCAGGTTCGGGTTAGAACGAGCTTACGTGTTTTGTCAAGCTCTTTATTTTTGGTAAATATGTTTTTTCTTGTAGCACCAACACCTGCGAAGATACGTCGGAAAAACTGCTTTCCCATACTTTTATTGGGTCGTTTCCCCCACCCCCCGCCGACTCCGCCCTGTAAAAACTTGTCGGCATAATGGAGGGGACCTAACTTTATAAGTTGACAGAAAAAAAAATTCATTCGGAGCAGTCACTTTTCAAAACCCAGATCTGCCCCACTACTCGATCTTTACTTATATAATTTGCATCTTAAAACGTAAAAATTCTGATTATCTTAGGCTAGATTTTGTGAGTTTTCAAGCAACTTTTTCACTTTTATACGCTTTGTCCCAACATTTTTCCGCAAAAAGGAGTGGACCGTTGTATCCTACGGGAAGTATACTAAGAGAAACCACTCGAATCTCACATAATAAGCTCTGGACCTTAAAAAGTTTAAATTTTGAATATTACAGAACAAAATTTGTAAATTTTGGTCATTTTCTCCATTTTTCCGCATTTTCCTGATATTTTTCGGCAATGCGAAGTAGTGAAACATATTCTACGAGAAAAATACTATTCTCTAAAGGAAAATATAATGGATCTTAAAAGTTTAACTTGTGAATATCCCAAGCCGGATTTTGTGAATTGTCAAGCATTTTCTTAACTTTTCCACATCTTCCCGCCATTTTTTCGCAAAGTCGAATACAGCATCGCATCCTACTGGAAAAATACTATAAAAAACCGTATTCATTTTTGTTGCCCAGCATATGCCGAAATTAGCCATCCTCATTTCGACGCTGAAATTTTTTTTCTCTAAGAAATAAATATCTTTTGAAAGTTACAGGCTGCAGAATGTCAAATCTCATACATTATTATTTCATATCCTGAAAATTCCATCTCGTTTATAATTTGTTTCAGATCGCTCCCAATATTGGCGTAATTTCCCGAAGCCAAACATCGCCAAGTTTATTTCATTACTAATATTTGTGTAAATAGGCAGAATTTGGCAAAACAGCTTCAAATCCAGTTGTCATATTACATTTAATAAAGCAACTGTGGCGCCTTAATTGGTTTTCAGCAGTATATCTCAAGATGCAGCTTTAATATTCGCTGAACATAGCGCATTAATATTATTTCATCATTCTCCATATAGTCCAAGCGCTAGAAATTATTTTATATTAAAATGGGACAAAATGTTTTATTTTAATCTCTATATTTCGTGCTTCTAAACATGTACCTAAATTGGCGAATAAAAATATCTTCTGCTTATGTTATTACAGACAGAATAATTTTGAAAAAACAGACTTATTCGCAACAATATCTTTTCTTGAAAAGGTAAAAAATGTTTCAGACAAGAACTGTAGACAATAAAGTTATATATCGACCTCTTCAAACTCGATATCAAAATAATGAAATATAACTCCACAATTTCTAGAAAAACAAAGAAACCAACTGTTTTTCGGGAAAATAAGACATTAAGTTTGAAAATTTCATTAATTATATATAAGAGTGTCTTCAAGAAAGCGATGTTGACCGATTTTGAAAACATTATTTCTGGGTACACTTAACCAGAAATGAGTAAAAATCAGGAAAATCGACATAACTTTTGAGATCATTCACCAACGTAGTCGCAGTCGCTCTTGGGTTAAAATTGTCGGTCCTTATCTGTGGCTTTATAATCTGAAGACATATTTGGTTTGATTTTTTTCTCACTTTGAAAACTTCTAAAAATTTTAAAAAGTTATCTGCTAAACAACCAAAATAACATTTTTCAATAATTTAATTAAGTCATTGAAATATAACAAATTTTGAAAAAAAAGAATTTTACTCACAATCATACAGAAATGTGACGTTTCGGGTTGGAAAGTGACATTTCAGGTTGGAAAGTGGACACTTTCTTACCAGTTATAGTTATTTATTGTCCTAGTGTGTAATTATCAACATTAATCATGCAACAAAAAGTTAACCAGAAAGTTGCGCCGAGTGGCTATTTTTCTTAAGTGACTAATGTGTAATCACATACGTGTGTCGTGTGCAATACAAAATTTTATCCAACACTTTCCTTTAATGAAATTTAATTTCAATAATATTTCTTTTAATTTGACAGTTCATTTGACAAATTAACTTTTATATTTGTAAACATTATTATTGGGAAGGCCATGGAATGGTTGTGTTAATTGTTATTTATTGTCTACTAGTTTATATAGATAAACAAAAAATAAAGAGAAAAATAATAATTACTTGTAAAATATGAATGAAAATTGGTATGTCTCGGAAGAAACCAGTAAAAAAGCAAATGAAGTTTGTTTAAAAACTTACTACCTAAGAAATCCCAGAACGCAGAGGTGTTACTGGCGTAAATGAAGTAAAGTGTAAATGCTGGCTTATTTTCTTAGCGTACAGAAAAAGTGTTGAGCTTCTTCAATGTAGAAAAAGTATTCAATGCTGCAGGCAACAAGGTTTATACAAATACCTATTGATATTTTTAAATATAGAAAACTGATTGGTAATTTAAAAAGTGAGTCATGAACTGACAAACTCAATAAAGCTATTTTTATATTCTTTCACTAGTGACTTTTTGAATATTCTCTCATTAGTGTGTAATACATCATCTTGTATGTAAAATCACCATAATAATAGCCATATTCTATGCCTGTGTCGGATAAAAAATTTTGTCCACGACTATTAAATAATGTACTCATTATGTATGTGTTTCCTCAAGGATAATGCTATCCATTATTTCCTGCAGTGAATAATTATTTCATTATTCTTAAATGCAGTGAATAATGAGGACAGTCAGTTGTTTATAAGAAATGAAATTAGTGACTTTTTACTAAAAATTTAAAATATCAAAATTGCAGCAACCAAAAGACAAATGTCATCTGTCTAAGTTTTCTAGGAAGCACTCAAATGGTACATACCGAAGAGGTACTTTAATGAATACTCAAAAACTACATTAGTAAGTTTCTTTCAAAGCATCATCTATTAGTATTCAAAACCATTTACCTACATGCCTGCAAACTGTATTATTTTATTAGTAAGCCATGACAACGTGTCAAAGCGTAATTCTGTAAATGATCTGAAACGTCAAGATTTGTGCGATGTTAACGCCAACGTTATATACAATAATTTTACATATTAGGTACTCAAAGAGAGTAATATAATTAAATAAATGGATACTGACAATGAAAACGAGATTTCATTGACACCCCCAGAGATAAAGCAAGATGCAGAAATCGCGTTATTAAACTTGTTGCCCGAGAAATCGAAAAAATTATATACGATGATATATGAATCTTTCTTAAATAGAAGAAATGAAATGATGAATTAAATAAATATTAAATATTTAATAGTCGTGGACAAAGTATAGTATTCTACTCGTATATAATGTCTATTATGCACTCTGGTGATTTACGGCACTCGCCTGCGGCTCGTGTCTGAAACTTCACCCTCGTGAATAATAGCCATCATTATATGCTCGTTGAATAATATCTATATACATATATTAAAAACGACGCAAAACACTTAGACATTTGTCGTCTGATATAAGAATTTTTTGCTTATTGCCTATTTAATAAAAACGAAAATGTTATTTAAAAATTCAGTAAACGGTTTATTGGCTTTTTGATCATTAAGGAGGATAATTGTGAATAAAATAGTATACAAACCTTGGTGAAAAGTATCAATGCTGTCTCGAGGATTATCTCATCTCTCGACGACAATGAACCACTTTCCACTTCGATATGTAATACACTGTTAGAGTGATATTAAAATATTTGGAAATATTCAATGTGAAAAAAGGTTAAAAAAAATCAAAACAAATATTTAATCTTTATATTCAGAAGTCGTGCTAAAAATAATATTTTTAAAACCGCCTTCTTGAGAATACTTTTAGCTGCAAGTAATTGGTTAAAATTTAGATCTGAATCACTTATTTTTTCGAAAATATTTTTGTTTTTTTTATTATTTTTTTTAATGGCCTTATTTATATTAATGTCCTAGTGGACATTACAGCTATTGCTGTTCTACCACTCGACTAGGACACGTACACATAGACATCAACACAACAACAATCCCCTGAGATATTGCCATCTACCACAGCTGAGACTCGAACAGAGAGAGACATGTTGTACTACTCGACAGCGGTCTAGCTTACTGCTACCGACTCCTTAACACATGAAAAACGCCATTAAACATCCATACCCTGGTCAGGATTCGAGCCCGGGACTCCGTGGTCGCAAGCTAAACACCTTAGCACTACGCCACTGAGCTGGCAAAGAGTAAGTCGGTTTCTTTGTTTATTTTTTGAAATTCTGAGTTTAGATTGACATCAGGATTTACTATATTAAATGGAGCGATCGAAGATGAGTCTTGGCTATACCGGTATTTCGATACGAAAGGTTAAGCAATTCGATGCGCGGCCAATACTTGGATGGGAGTCCTCTTTTCAGAGAAACGTTCTTGTTCCACCTTCTAACGGATTGTATACCAGCGCATAAAAATCCCTATTTTTCGACAGAACAGGGGTTCGGTAAAATTTCAGCCCAAAATTATTTTTGGAAATAGGGTTATTTGGAAAATAGGGTCATAATTAGCCAAACAAGTAGTAATGTTATATGCACAGCAGCACTTATTAGATAAAATAATATGCAGGACGTGCGCTTTGATTTTAACAAACATTTTTGTTTCCGTATTTGATTTCTCGTACTAGGACTTTTTTAATAACTACATTGAATGAAATTTTAACGGTTTTTGGGTTTTATATTCATTTGACCTTCTTAAGGAACGCTGTCACGACATCTTTATGTTCTCGAGGTAAACTTATAAATATTTGATTTGGCGTTGTCCCGCCTGTCTACGAAACAGCATATTATAATAGATTGTCAAATTTTCTTAATGATGAAAAGTTACTTACAAATAATCAGTTTGACTTTAGAAAAGGTTTGTCTACACAGGATGCATCGTTAGCGCTGTATAATTTCATATTGAATAGTTTTGAAACAACAGAAGAAACACCCAGTATATTTTTTGACTTGTTAGCTGACAAGTTTTTCATGTAAGGAGTAAGGAATTCTCCTCTTTGCTGGATTAAATCATACTTAAAAGATAGAACACAAGAGGTTCAGTTAAAATACAACGAGAAATTATCTCAATCTTCGTCCAGGCCTACTCACACTGGAGTTCCTCAGGACAGTGTGCTGGGTCCTCTTTTATTTATTATATTTATTAATGATATTTTTAAAGCTGATATGATTAATGGGACATATATTATAATATTTGCAGATGATACCACATCGCCTGCTTCAGGTAAAAATTTTCATGATATTAGAGATCAAGTAAGTTCAACTATATTCTCGATTCAAAACTATTGCATTAACAACGGCCTTGCTTTTAATAACTTAAAAACAGATTACCTTTTATTTTCGCCAAAAAAAACTTAATGAAAGTTTGCTCATCAGAATTGATGGACAAAGTGTGAAATAAAGTAATTACCTATATCAAATTTTGAGGGCTTTACATCGACTCCCATCTATCTTGGGGATATCACATTGACCTTTTAATAAACAAAATTAAAGTCGCATGTTTCTTTATATATTATATTGTATAATGTGTTGGGGAAACAGCAACAAAATTAATGAACAATTCACTGCAAAAAAAGATAAGTACAATGTTACTCAAAGGCTGGTGACACTCCTGCAGCAATTTATTCTCACAGGTAGGCATTCTAACAATTTCTTGTTTATGTATTTTAAACTGTGTCTGTTATTTAAAGTGCAATCCATATAACTTCGTGCCCAACAACAATGAAACTCATAATTATTCCTTAAGACCAACGTACAATGTCGATGTACCTCAACATAGACTATCATTAATGGCTAATGGGCCCATGATTACGTCAATTAAATTATTCAATAAATTACCACTTTCGCTCAAATTACTGAATGACAATAAAATTTTCAAATACAAAGAAAAAAATATGTTGTTAAAATATAACTATTACCCTGTTGCGAAATTCTTGGAATGTTCTAATATGGAAGAATACGTGTCCGTCAGCGGCTAACACACGGCGGATAGTGCGACATGTCGATAGTAGATTTTTATGATACGGTGATTATTTTTTCCCAGTCTGAGAGTCCCATTTTTTCTAGATTACCAGGTAGGTATTTATTCACTAATCCGTTGGTTGTTATGATAACAGGTAGAATAGTTACAGTATTAAGCTGGTATATATGTTTAAGTTCATAAGCCAGGTCCTGATACTTTAGTAGTTTTCCATTCCTTGCTGTCTTGATGTTGCTGTCAAGTGCAATCATTACATCTATAATTTGGGCCCACTTATCCTTCTTGTGGATTACTAAAATATCAGGCCTGTTATGTGGTACCTCTCTATCTGTTATAATAGGCGTGTCCCAGTACACTTTAATATAACAGTTCTCAAGGATCTGACAAGGCGAGTATTTGTAATACGGTGTGATGTTTTGTACTAATTCTTTTCGTTTACAGATTGCTTGATGGACTATTCCAGTAACTTTATTATGCCTGTCCAAGTAGTCTTTTGGGGCAAGGTAAGTGCAGTCGGCAGAAAGGTGTTGAATTGACCATGTTGTTGTGGAGCATAATCTGCATTTATCTGATGGTATATTTTCCTTGTAGATGTACTTTCTGTGGTTTCTGGTAGGCATCACTTGGTCCTGTATCGCTTCTATGAACCCTTCCGTTTTAGCTTGCAATTGACCATCAGTCAAGTACTTTGTGGATAGCCTCTTATCTACCTCGGCACTGTTTAAGTCTGAAGCATATCGACCATGCAGCGCCTTACCTGCCCACTCTTCCTCGATTTGTCTTATTGATCGGGGCGCTTCAATAGCTCGGTTTTCAGCTGAGAGTGGTGAGAGGTTGTTATCACATCGTACGATTGCTGCATGGATAGAGTCTTGCTTGTTGAAGAAGTGATTGCGCAGTAGCTTTATTTGTTTAAAAGATGTTGTATGTTCAGGTCTTGCACTCCTCTACCACCCCTATGTCTTGGCAAGTATAACCTGCAAGTAGACGAATGCGGATGATGCATCCGGAATTTGGCAAAAGCGCTTCTGACATTGCAATTGAGACGATCTAGATCAGTTGCAGTCCACTTCAGAATCCCAAACGTATATGTTACAACAGGCATTGCCCACGCGTTGATCGCCTCTATTTTGGCTTTCGAATATAATTCTGTTTTTAGCACCTTGACTACCCGGTTGAGAAAGGAATTTTCAATAGTCAATCTCATATTTTTGTCGTCTATGACGAAGGCTTGTTTGATGCCTAGGTATTTATAACTTTCAGTCACGAGGAGTTGTGCTATTTCTATATCGCCAGCGAGTGAGATATTATTTTCTTGTAGTTTGCCCTGTTTGGCGTGGACAGATGTACACTTCTCTCCATATGGATGTCCCTGCTAAACGCAGCAACCAGTTATTATTATTATTATTATTATTATCATTATTATTATTATTCATGTTAGTACAAAATATTAATAATGGGCCTCTTAATATTTATTATAACAAAATAAACGACTCTACTAACAAAGCGGTATTAAGGAATGAACAACAAAATAGTCGCATCATACCTAGATAGATATTGTCATTAGCCGTGTTCTGGACTACCTGTTTATTCCGGCGTTTTTGGGAGCAGCCGGAAAATTATTAATTTTTGGCATTATTATCTCACTCGTCAAGTTCTATCGGAACATGTAATTAAAAAAATCGTTAAATATGCATATTTGATAACTATTGCCTTCTTTTCGCCTCTAGCGCTTGGTCTATTCGCAGAACATTAATATTATTTCGTCCTCATTCTCCACACTTACGAGAAGGAATGTGCCAATATTACCCTTGGGGACCGCCCCCAATTTAAAATAATTCAGAAAAACTAAGACAGGCAAAATACCCGTGCTAAAAATTGAATGTAAACATTTAAAACGGTTACAAAGGACGACTAGACGGGGACGTTTTCATGCGAACAGAGACGGAATAATAAGTGGTTTAGTGATTCCGGGTCGACAGATGACAATCGTGCGAAACGAGCCAAGCAGTGTAGCAGGAGTTCCCCGGGGACTCCTGGGATCCTCAGAAATTCACCTGGATTTCGATAATTCATCTTCCTTACAACCGATTTGTTTCGGAGAGGCAATTTTCAATCTCTGTGCCCATACATTTCCTTTAAAAGTCTACTCGCGGGGAGTATTAAGGTTTTAATTTAAATTTAGTCTCTTAAATGGATTTACGATAAAGTGTATGTGGTTTCAATCTCTCAATGTACATTGTAGCCGTCTCTAAGTGAAAAACATAAAGGGATATTATTCGATGAAAGTCTCATAAGAATATAGTTCGGAATATACTCAGCTGTTCATCAAAAATGTGGAGAAACGATGAGGGACAGGGTTTAGGTACCTCCTAGGCGGTCTACTTCTGTATTAGGCCCTCGATGAGGATGCCAAACGGTGTCCGCCTCTAGGCGCTTACCGTAGTGTGATATGTACTTTCTTTGTCCTAGGCTTGCCGTCTTTGCGGCTGGGCTGTCGTTGGCATGGTCATCTTTCCTGGTATTTCCTTTGGTATGGTAATTATCTTGGGGATTATTTAATATTAATTGGTTAATGTTAGCATAGGGTGTCCCGTGTACATGTTCTCGTTCTATCTAATGGCATCTTTTGTACAATGTTTGTTGCGGTGTAGTGCTGGTAGGCGAAAAAATTATTCTTATTATGTGGCTTGGCAGATTGATCGCATTCTACATAGTGGATGAAATGAATTGGGTTTGAATGGATTTACCTAAATACTCATTTAATGGCTTTCTAAAATAATAAATGAAGTTTTCCATAACATTTCTTGCTCATGAATTATGCTCTTCACACATACAAAACGAAGAATTAAGCTAGACGGCAGGGAGGAAAAATGCTAAAAAATAAATTTATGGCCCATAGGCGAGATTATTGTTGGAATCGCTTCATTTTAAGGTGTAGTTTAACACCCAAGTTTGATTACAAATTAGTGAACCGCTTGATTTTATAATCAACAATTAGTGAGCAAAATAGGCCCGTTTTCTATATTTCTTTAAATATCTCGGAAATCTCTTTATGTTCCGACTTCATTTATGTACTATTCCTACATACATTCATTTCTATATTTGAAAATATAATAATCCAATATTCACATGTTCTATTTTTTAAGCTTTGTTGAGCTCAACTTCATTAATTAGTTCAAAAGTTACAACAAATTTAGTGTAGCGCGTCCGAGACCGCGCACGCTTCGCGCGCCTTACTTATGTGTCGCCACGTTCCATCCTCGTGCGTAAAACAAACTAAATCTGGAGCCTACATTTTTGATTGCACAAAAAAATTTCATATATGTTTTTGAAGTGAAATTTCTCCCTCCATCGCCTAGTTCTATTAGTTTTTTTTACATATATTTTTTTTCGTGTTATTGGCCAAGAACCGAATTTCGACGAATATTTTCGATTTTTTAGGGGTCGCCGGCACTTTTCAGCTGTACGTTTTTTTACTGTATTCTACAACAGAAAGGCTTATTCTGAAAAATTCAGCCATATAACATTTAGTGACCGGATTTTATCAATTAATGTCTCTGACAACAACTGGTCTACCATTTCTAAATGGTATTCAAAATGTTATCTCATTTATTCGTTTTTGTTGCTGATTCGTTGCTAGTTTGTTGCTTAAAATTAATAGCACAGCTTCGGACCATGTAGACTTTGCAATACTATCAATGAGCAACATCGATAGCCAAGCGGCCCTCAAGGCCCTTGAATCGAATCGGACCAAGTCAAAACTGGTCCAAAACTGTAAACAGGCCCTCTGCGAACTTGGCTCATCAAACTGGGTCAGGCTTCTCTGGGTGCCTGGACACAGCAACATAGAGGGTCATGAGCGGGCCGATGCTCTGGCCAGAAGGGGCTTTCGTGAACCTCTGCTCGGTCCGGAGCCGGCTCTCGGCTACCCTAGATCCCAAGCCAAGAGGTTGATAGATAACTGGACTCGCTCCCAGTTCATTGACCTCTGGGATTCCTATCCAGGACTCCGGCAAGCGAAGCTCCTAATCTCAGGACCCTTGCCGGAGAGAACAAAGCAATTTCTGCGTCTAAGCAGAAAGCAAATTAGAGCCGTAACAGGCCTCCTGACCGGACATGGCTCTTTTAGGAAACACCTACACACAATGGGGGTGGTTGACCACCCCGATTGCAGGTTCTGTGAGGACGAGGAGGAGACTTCCATCCACGTTCTCACTTCTTGCCCAGGACTGATGAACCTGAGGTACAAGCACTTCGGCACTGGCTTTCCAGTGCAGGAGGAAATAAGGAGTTCTCCTGTGGGAAGGAATTCAGCCTTTGGGCTGGAATCCGGTCTGTACGGGGGAGCTCCTTAATTTGTTAGCGGTAGCACAATGGGCCACAAGGCCTGAGTGCGACGACCTCCAGGCGCCCCGCTAAAAGAAGAAGAAGAAGAAGAATGAGCAACATGCATGAATTTTAGAAATGCAATAATTTATTATTTTTTCGTTATATATGTTATATAAGTTGAGAAAGTAATGAAGAAAAGATTTTAAAAAATGTGTAGCCTAAATAAACGACTTTGAAATTCAAAATTTTATGGGAACATATCCACGTGACTGAAAACACCACGCTATTGGTCTGACGTCATTCGGCATAATGTCTAATGGTCGTCTATCTGCCAAGGGGTTAAATCGTAAATTGTTTTGTGTTTTATAAATGTGTATTGATATTTCATAAAAGAAATCATTCATTTATTTATTTATTTTAATTATTAAGTGGTAAAAATGACGGACAGTGGGTTTTTACGTGCCAGTGACAATTTGCCCGTTGTTGATGTGTTTATGATGACAAACTTTTTTGCTACTAATACTGATTTTATTAGTACAGAAATTGGAGGTTCTAAAGCAACAAGGTATGTGTCATTCATTATTCTAAACATTAATTCAATTGTGCCCATTTTATCCTTTTACTGTAGTTAAATATAACAAATTATGTATGTACCTAACCTCAAAATAGGTAAACAAGGCAATGTTTTAATGTTATATTAATTAATATTTTTCATTTTAGAATGCTTTACTTTTTTATATAATAAATACTTCCCGTCACATACTAAGTACGTACTTTTAGGTAGGTAGGTAGGTAGGTAGGTACATTAATAGTAAAAATAACTGTTGACATACATAGGCATATATAAATATATAACTGGATAATATGTAGAACGTCGAGAAGTTACATTATTCCCACCGTTCTTATACATTTATACATTTTAATTCAAGGTTCCTATTAACAGAAGTTAGTAAACTTTTGTATTCCTATAAATAGGAAAGTGACTAAATTCACCATGATATGTAAACAAATTATCACAATAATATTAGGGTTAGGTACATATTTTCATATTATTATAAAATAATTAGTTTTAATGGGTAAATTTACATCAAAATGATCCTGGCAGCAATATAATCTTGAGGATAACGATAATTCTGCATTTCAGTCGTCTCGTCTCATAGCTCAGCACCATTTCTTCCTAACTTTATCGCGTCTAGGCACATTAAAAAATAACTTTTCTGGAGTTTTTATTGTAGTATTTGTACATTTGGGCACAATACAATATTTATAGCTACTTTTCTTTGTATTTTCCATAACACAACATAAATAATGTGTACACATTCGCAATCACAATACGTTTTCTGTCGGTGCGATGTGCCCGATGACGTCACACACAAGTAGCGCGGAAACTTCTCCATTTAAACGCAGTTAAATTGACAGCTGCAGTAAATAATTTTTTTAACCTTTAATTAGAACATAAAACAAAAATAAAATACTGGAAAGATAATGTTTTTTAGTGATCTATTCATCTGTGATGTTTAAAAAAATTATGCATTTTGCTCATTACGAATCGAATTAGGTTTATTTCATGAAAATCGATCTTTCCTAACTGGAGTCCGAGGTTTTGCACTTTTCTTGTCTTTACTGACCGGACTATAAGACATTTTTACATTTTATTTAATACGTCGAAAAGATACCGTATACAAAAATTCAGCTGTGTGAAAATTATTATTCAGCTTGGGCATGTTTTAATGCAATATGACTGAGTTTGACTGGTCGTGTTCCATGAACGTCTCGGTGATCTGACGTTACAACTCGACTACCTGGTTATTCGAGTTTTTCCACAGTTCTTTCGTCGACGTAGTAAACTTATTGTTTTACAGGAAAGTTACCAGAAACAAGAAGTGTGCGACTGCCATGTCTGGAGTAGTAATATGTGGCATATGGTATAGAGTACGAAAAGATTAATTTGGAAAATGGGCTCTTCACAATCGAAAGAAGAAGTAATAATTGCACAAGGAGGCAATAGTGGGGGCCAGAGGACTGGATTTCAATTAAAGTCTATGGACATACAAGAAATTGTGAAAATGTTGGTAATGGTTTTATGTATAGGGTAATTTATATTTATTGTTATGGAAGGTGCAAAAAGCAGTTTGAGGGGACAATAAGAAGAGAAATTACTATGAGCCACGAGCTGGTGTAGAAGAAGCAACATTTTCTTTTCTCTTTTAGGTTTTTAGAAAATATAGCAAATAAGTAAAATAAACGAAATGGAATTTCAAGCACCCAGGGAAATGAGTTGAGATATCTCCTAGAGGAAGTAAGAGTATTTCATAGGAATTTAAACAAAGATAACTTAGAAGTAAGGAAGATGGAAGACATCACTCGCCGTAAGTTAAGAAAATTAGATAGAATATAGAAATGGTAGGAAAAGTTTGTACCAAAACTGGATAAAGATTGTTGAAGTTTTTAAAACAATAAGTTTACCATAGACTAATATTTTTTTACATGAAGGCAGCGTCAGTATATTCAAATTTTTGGCATAGCTACTATACTCATCAAGCTCTTTTAGAAATATGTAATAATAAGAAATATGTAATAATAAGAAATATGTAATAATAAGAAATATTAAATGAACCTATTGGGATAACACATTACACATATTTTTCTCTGAGCACTCTTCTACGAGCAGTGCACTTTAAACTATTCACCGTGTATTTCTATTGCAAACTTTTATTATTCTTCCTCGTTTCTAATAAGGTAAACAAACAATTCAAACCAATCAATTGAGCCAATAAAGGACGTTTCCTTCGATTTATTTGCAGGTCATTAAATTTTAATAGTTCATTACAGCTTTAACTAAGAGGTCGGAATATTTGACCATTTAACCCAGTTTCAATCTGGTGTGGCGATAAAAGCGATTGTCGTCGAAATTCCCCCAACACCGCAGTAGATTTGATTTTTATGGTTGGAACATAAAAATATATTCCAAATATATAGATGGATAACTGCTCGCTTATATTTTATGGGCGACAATTTATACAAAGTTGGAAATTAGTTTCTGGTTTTGTACTACATAGTACGCTTCCTTTGTTGTTGGAGAACAATTACAATTAGTTCAGAAGTAATGAAGAACATGAAAGAACATTTTGAGCATATTTGGGATTCTTTACAAGAGAATAAAAAATCTTTTTAAATACATGCTTTTATCATAATTGCACTAAAGAATCAAAACTATTTTTTCTGTTACCACCAGAAGATCCTGAACCAAAGGTGGTAGTAAAGTAAGGGAAAATGGGAAAGCGTCGAAAAGGTCACCCCACAAACCTTGTAGATTTCGGTAAGATCGTCTGAATTTGTAGCATATTATAGCTTTTGCCATCCTGAACAAAAGTCTCCATGGCCACGATGCTTCATATTTTAGTATTTTGGCTCCTATGGAGCACCAAAGCTCCATCAAAAGTTGAGTAGTTTTATAACATTTTTATAACGCATATTTTGATTATTGAAATACCTAACTTTATTGAAACATATTCTTTATAGGATTTTGAGAACAGCAGAAAAAATAGCTATCTATGAGAATTAAAAGAAAAGCTACATGTAAAAATATTAATGAAATCTTTGCGCTCTTTCGATAACCTAAATTCTGTTTATGCTAGCAAATTAAAATCCTAAAATAAATTTGTATAAGTTCTTATTTGAAAATTCTCATTCAACAACTAGCATCCACACAGTCTCCTACGGCCACGCAGATTAAAATCTCTCATTCTGTTTTTGGAACTGCTTAGCCTTTGAAACGTTTTTCGCCCTTATTCTGGAGCTCATCAGAAAGGCACAAAGCCACTCATAAAGATGTTCCACGCAAAACCAAGACAATTTCTATGAATAAGTATGAAAAATTATATTCGACATTGACTTTTAGTTCTCATTGATAGTTATTTTTTCTGCAGTTTGTAAATTCCTATAAAGAATTTGTTTCAATACAATTAAGCAATAATTCACTTTTAAACATGCATAGAGTATGTAGGTTCCAATTTCCAATACTAATTAGCTAATAGATAGGTAAAGATTTTTGGTAGAATACCATGGAACGTCGAGATTTTAAATTTGAGCGAAAAAAACTTTTCTGTTTGTAACTATTTTTTGTCCGCACGTTTTCTCCGGAACGGATTACGATATTGACTTGAAATTTTGTACACATATATATTATAACGAGGGTAAATAGGGGGAAATAAGTAAAGCAAGCTGGTAAGAGTACAGAAACTTGAAATTTGGTATATGTACTAGAAGCCAAGGCCTCAACATTTTTTATAATATTTTCAATCCCCCCACACTCCCCCACTCCATTATTAAAGGGGTTGATAAAAAAATAAGATATTCACTTGAAACTTGGTATACGTATATATTATATTGACATCAAAAGAAGATTATATTTTGGGATTATTGCGTTGAAGGGTTGGGGGTTAACTAAGGGGTAAATAGGGGAAAATAAATAAAGCAAGCTGGTAAGAGTACAGAAACTTGAAATTCGGTGTATGTACTAGAAGCCAAGGTATCAGATTTTTTTATAATGTTTTTCAACCCCCCACCACCCCTACTACATTATTAAAAGGGTTGATAAAATGAATTTGAGATATTCACTTGAAATTTGATATACGTATGTAGGTATTATAAAGACATCTGGCACTAGATTATATTTCGAGATGATTCCGTTGAAGGGTTGGGGGTTAAATAGGGGCAAATAGGGAAAAATACGTAAAGCGTATGAGTACAGAAATTTTGGATTTGGTGTACCTATATACTAGAAGCGAAGGCCCCAGGGTTTTTTAAAATAATATTTTCCATCCCCCTACCATCCCCACACCCTTATTAAAAGAATTGAATTGAGATTTTCACTTGAAATTTGATACACATATGTATTATAACGACATCTGGAACTTGGTTATATTTTGACATGATTCCGTTGAAGGAGTGGGGGGAAAGTAGGGGTACAGACGGAAAAATAAGTAAAGCAAGCTGGTAAGAGTACAGAAACTTGGGATTTTGTGTATATACTATAAACCAAGGCCTCAGATTTCTTTTTAATATTTTTCAACCCCCCAACATTTTTTATGATGTCTGCCCCAAATATTATTGAAATTCTATGACCAATAATTTCCACATGCTAGAGTGCAGATATAGTTGTATGTTATATATAAGATGTTTCCTTTAAAGTGACTTGGACGAGAAATCTGGAGTGGAAGTAGTGATTCCTTAGGTAGCGGTTTTTATACTTGAATATATCTTGCATTTTTCAACCAAACCCTAATTCGATTACACTATCTACTGAATGAGTGGAGTGAAGTGAGTGGTATTAATGCAATTTGATCCAAACAATTTGAGAAAATTTCGCTATCGTTGTATCCTCAAAAAATTTTAATTGTGAAACTGTCTATGACCTTGAGGAGAATATGATAATTAATGTAAATTTAGGCCACTTCACAAACCCCGTATAAAAGAATTTGATCTCGCTTACAGAATAATTCTAAAAATAGCGTCTCGTATGCCAAACAATCGAACGTTTGAACATTTTGGATTGGGAGTAAAAATCTGTTGAAGGTAAATCGATAAGCATAAAATGGGGAAATGCCTTAAGAGTAAAGAAAGACATCGCAAGTAACTATTAAAAAGTGCTTGGCTAGGCAGTATAAAGTTAGATCAAAATTTTATAGATACTGAGCAGGTCAGCAGGTTTCCATAAGCCTCCAGCAAACAAGATTTATAAAATTGTGTATTTATACAGTTAGCAAGGAAATATATTCATATATTTTTTATCCAAGACGGAATGGAATCTTTACATTGTTCGTTCGTTTGTTTGCCTGTTGCCTCATAAATTAAGAACGGATGTACCAATCTTGATGCAGGGGGCGCTGCAAAGCCAACATAACCTCATAAAGACTAATTGATTTCAAAGATATCCTCTCATAACTTTGAAACGAATGCACCAAGTATTAATATGCGAACTAGATTATTCATTAGAGCAGATTTTCATAGACATATTTCATTCACTTTAAGAATGAAGCATAGGTTTTATATCGTAAGCTATATACCAGTTTCTCATTGGCCCAGACGCGAAGCAAGTTCTTATCTGTGATAGGTCAGGTAGGTATTAAACCAGACCTACACTATATCACCGAAGTTAAGCGTTATAAGTACTTTGATGGGTGAACTGACCACCGGGAATAGCGCGTGTCGAAGTCGCTATTGTTTGAATGCGGGCTAGTAGACCCTGGACATCAACCCGTCATGGAATTGTACTGGCCATAGGCAATGATGACTGGACGGGATAAATAAGAAAGCAAGGATTGCGATTGGTACAATAGGCGAAAATGACTGCAATACACGGCGAAAGGCCCTTAAAAAAATTAACACCGATCTCTTGTGACCTGTGGTCAACTAGTCTGATTTGGTTCAGTATTATTTTAATACAAAGCTTGTTTACATTTTATAACGCTGTATATCTCACGCATACAGTGGCACGAATTACCTAAAAAGTGGATTGTTTAGTTTATCCCACGAAATATTACACCTGGCGATGATTTTCACTAAATCTAAGTTAAATGTTTGCTCTAGTTCACTTTAAGTACTCATAAGATCATTTGCTTTGTTACGTGATTTTTCTAACAAAATTAGTTACTTTGTTCACAAATTGATTTGGGCATGGATGAACATCACAAATATACTTTAAACTATACTAATTTGTCGTTTTTCTTGCTGTTTTCCCTTACAAATTGTGAAATGGCGTTCTGATATACGGCTTTGGTAGTAAGCTACTTATTAATGTAAAAACCGCTGCCTAAGAAATCACTGCTTCCACATCCAGATTTCCTACCAAAGTATCTTTAAAGGAATACATCTTGACTATTTGCACTCTAGTATGTGGAAATAATTGGTCACAGAATTTTAAAAATATAATATTTGAGATAGATGTCCTAAAAAAATTTGAGAATTTCTAGCATATACGCCAAAAATAAACTTTCTGGACTTTTATTAGCTTGCTTTACTCATTTACCATATGTCCCCAGGGGGTAAATACCCCACCCCCATCCCTTCAACGGAATCACCTCGACCAGATATCGTTACAACACATACGTGTACCAAATTTCAACTGAATATCTCTGGTGGGGGGTTGAAAAATATTATAATAAATAAATCTGAGGCCTTGGCTTCTATATACACCAAATCCCAAGTTTCTGTATGCTTACCAGCTAGCTCTACTTATTTCCTCTTATTTACCTCTACTTACTCCCCCCCCTCCTCAACGGAATCGTCTCAAAATATAATATAATTCCATATGTCGTTACACATACGTGTACTAAATTACAATGTTATTGGTTATTGCGAAAAATCACGAAAAATCGAGTTTTTTAAGCGTAGCTCTAAGCCAATTGACAATAACCATATTTGATGTTATACGTTTCGTAGGTGATATAAAGACAGTTCATTTGCCACCTGAATAATTTAAATCGGTTAATAACTTTTTTTAAATAATCGAAAAGAACTGTCGAAAAAATCGAAAATTTCAATAATTTTTAATTCCGTGAACATTTTTCTTATATCCTTATAACTTGGTGAAAACATGTCTTATGTAACCCTGGAGCTACCATAAAATTTTCATAAAAAAATATTTATAGCTTTTCGAGAAAATGCATTTGTTTATAAAAAAAGGTCTCAAATGTTTAATTCAATCTGACCCAGTTCCCGTCATCAAAAATGACTCATCCGGAGCTCGTTTTTTTCGTTGTGACGTCTAGTTTATGAGTACATTGTTGGCATAATGATTTTTTAATATTTTCATCAACAAAATGGCGTTTGAAAAAGTACGACTTTTTCGAACAGCATTTTTTGCGAATATCTTGATTGATTGATTGATTGATTTGCCAGCGTAAGGTGGGCATTGCTGCCAATTCCGGTGCAGGGAGATTTGTTCCACCACGCAGCCCGATCGCCCACCGATCATCCCACCGTGTGCCAGAACAAACCCCCAGTGCTTTTGTATACCGCCGGACCAGCTGCATACGCTGGATTGGACATTGGACATGCTTGTTGTCAGCAGCGAGAGCCGCATGACGCATGGGGTAGGAGTATAGGATGGAGCGTGTAGGTGTTTGTGAGATGTTTCTTCTTGTTTTCCTTCTGTCTTCATCGGATGGAAAGTGTAGGCGCTTGTGAGATGCTTCTTTTAGGTTTTCGTGCTTCTTTTTACTTTCAGGTTTTTGTGATATGCTTCTTCTTAGTTTCTGTCTGTGATCATCTTCTCTCCTATTCTATTTCTGAGTTTTCTGTTTCTTCTGTTTCTGAGTCTGGCAGTGTGTATATCCTTGATATTTCTTTATTGTATTCCATTTTTTGTTGTGCAAACTTTTCCCTGTGTGTATAATCCTTTCCTAGCTTATTCATAATTCTCTCGATTGTTGTAATCCATGTGTAGCATGGCCTCCCTATTTTCAGTTTGTTGCTGTTCATTCGCAGCGCTTTCTTCAGTAGGTGTGTCGTGTCCCGTCTTTGGACATGTCTCCAGTATTTCATCGCGTATGATTCTATTCTTTTGATTATTGTTCTTCCCTCTAGTAATGTTGACGTTTTCTGTCGTTTTTGTGGTTTTCCTGTTTTTGCTAGCAGTTGGATAATGTCCCTTTCAGCTCTTCTCAGGCTTCTTCGGTTGGCCTTTATCGTTGCTGCGTTTTTGACTCCATATATCATCGTAGTAGGCATTATGATGGTCGTGTATACCTTTTTGGTTAGGCACCATGGTGGTTTGTTGTCCTCAATGAAGGGTAGTAGAGCTCTTGTGACTCTGTAGGCTGTTTTGACTTGGTCCAGGACTGTGGTGAATAGTCGGGGGGATAGGGGACATCCTTGTTTGACTCCTATATTCTTCATTTTTGATTCCGCCTCTGTCCAAACCATTGTATTGCAGTGTTTTCGTGTAGGCATGCTTTTATTATTCTGTTTATTAAGTATTGCGATACTCCCCTGCTGAGCAAAGTGTTGACTATAGCCTCATGCCTTTTAGTATCAAATGCCTTTTGGAGGTCAATTGAGACTATATATAGTTTTGTTCCTTCTTTCCACTTTTCTTCCAGGATCCGTCTGGTGGTGTACATGTGGTCGTCTGTCGATCTACCCTTGATAAATGCCGTTTGATAATCTGGTAGTTCGCCGATGTATTTTTCCATTTCTCTGAGGAGGAATTGTGCGTAGTATTTATACCCTACACTGCTGAGTGTTATTGTTCTGTAATCGTCCACGTTTTGTGGTGATTTGATTTTAGGGAGCGGTATCTGTATGGTTGTATTCCATTCCTCAGGCAGGGGTGTGGTTTCCGTCCATGCATTGGTGATGATTTCTAGGATTAGCTGTTTTATGTTGTCCGGTCCATAGTATACTAGTTCGTTATTTATTTTATCTATTCCCGGGGCCGTGTTTCTTTTAGCTCTGGCCATTATTTCTAGTAGTTCGTCTTTTGACGGTGGCTTTCCCAGAGGCCAGTGGTCCATTTCTTGTATTGGTTCTATTTGACTTCTCTCTGCGTTTCCTTCTTCTAGTTTCCTGACCCAATGCTGCAGTGGTATGTATTTTCTTGACTGCGTATTGTTGTTTCTCCTGTATGTTTTGGGGTGTCTAAAGGTTTGGTTTAATCTCTGTCCTGCTGGAGTGGATTCTATGTTTTCGAAGAATTCCCTGAATTTTTTTTTTTCTGTTCGTGCCTCCTCTCTGTGTCTCTTCTTTCTTTCCTCGCTTCTATTATCTTTTTGTCTATGTTTGGTGTATATTGTTTTCCTGTGGCCTTTATTTTCTTTAGTTTTTCGTAATTTCTTTTCGTGTCTTTTCTTTTTGGGCTCATAAGGGATTTGTTCCTTTTCAACGTTTTCCTCGCCGCTATTTTGATTTTTAAACCCATTGTTGACCAATTTAGTTCCTTTCCTGTTAACTGTTTTTCTATCTCCTCCTGGTATTTCTTTTTTATTCCTTTGTTTTGTAGCAGTGAGATGTTCCATGTGTCATTTGCTGTTTTGTTGTATCTTTTTTTTCTTTTTTTCTTCTTGTTTCTTTATTACTAGTGTTCCATATAATATTTTGTGATCTGTTTTGACGTTTGTTGCTTGTTTTGCCTTCATATTTTTGACCCTGTCCCTTATTTTTCTATCCACTAGGATATGGTCTATTTGAGGGTTGATGTTTCCTTTATTCCAGGTATTAAGGCAGGTTAGGTTCTTGCTCCATGTGTTTCTAACTGTTAGATCTAACAGATGTGTCAAGTTTTTTAGCAAGCTTCCATTATCGTTTGTCCATGTGTGAAGTAAGATTTTTCCAATGATATTCTTGTCTTCATGTGTTTGAATAACAAATTAATGTATTGGCGTAAAACTTTCATATTCTGGTAGCTGGTATTTTTATACGAATTAAAAAAAAATATTGTTGTAAGATGTTTAGAAGCCGAGATAATTTTTTTAGTTGTTAATTACGCCATTTGTTTATTTATTAACATAAACATTTGAAATTTACATAGTAACTAGATAAAGACTTGATTTTTGTAATTCAGTGAACTGTCACGTATAATGTTATATATTATGGCACGTAATGTCAATTTTTGACGTTTCTATTTTGGTGAAAATTTTTGCACGTATGGATACGGTTCGTACTGTTTATTACTGTTTTAACTAGTAGATGAAAGTAGCAACGTGGTATCTGTGCAAAAATGTACCAACTGTCTTTTCCGATTTGATCAGTTAAACTTCAATTTTCAAATATACTGATTAACAAAGTGGTGTGCTCGAATTAGGGCTTGTTAAATTCTCGCGATTTTATCCAAATAGCTATGACGTCAAGAATTTCCAGAGGGGAAGGGAACATAGATGATATTTCGATGGAAATTGTGACAGTAGATACCGTTTACCAGATTTTAACTCAGACAGTCTAATCATTTTAACTGAGTTAAAAAAAATCCTGTTTAAACCCGGTTTATCCCTAAAGCAGGCAGAGACTTAATACGTATCGTCCATTTTGTTTATAATATTTCATGCTGCCTCGAGTCAAAACCACAAGCACAACTTTCATATATTTATTTGCTTCTATAAATGTATAATAGTCCAGGGATTGAGCATAAAATCTAGGTGAAATAAAATTAATTAATTATCCGTACATTTTGATACATTTTCCGCATCAACTCCGACAAGATATCACGTGGCCGAGCTAAATTTTCACACAAATGCACCGAAATTAAATTTTGCCAACTCTTCACACATGTATGCTGACCGCTCCTATAAGCATGATTTTACTGTAAATAATTGCTTGCTATTGCTTGGTATTTGCACACCGTTTTCTTTGCTTACTACTTACTGCTGTTTTTACCGATTTATTTATTTCTTTGCTTCTTACTTTTGCTACCAATTAAAATGTTGATACTTGCCAATAGTCTCAGAAAATAGTAAAAAATTTGGCTACTCACGGCCTGATTCGATAACCGAACTCACGCTCAGCGTCAAAGTAACGCTTCCGCTTGTTTATGCGCTAGACAAACGGAAGAAAGGACGTCACAATATATTATTTAATAATTTATTTGAACATCAATCATGCATACACATTCCACTTTTGTATATTCGCAGAAACCCAGTAAAAGGTACGTACAATACAAATCAATTTATATAGTGTAGTGTATGGACTAAGGTAAAAGTATTTTTAAACGTATGTTATAAACCACAATCATGTTCTTTCATTAGTTTGTTATTAAGTACTCATTCGGCACTCCGCTCCTCGAATAAAAGGCAAAAAAAAAGTTTTATTTAAATTGTTTATAACACATTCATTATCAATATTTCAATAATGTTAATACGGTAGTTAATATTTCATCGTGGTACCCCAAATTAAAAAAAAAACGTCGAAATCGCATCATAAATGAAACAGACACATCGATTTTTTTTTTCGTCGGAATTTGAAGTCGCTTGACCGAAAACGTTAACGTGGACACCTGAGGGCGGGACACGAAGACTCATTCAAACTATAGTGTACAAAAATTGACATTACGACCCTTAATACATAACATTATACGTGACAGTTCACTGAATTACAAAAATCAAGTCTTCAATTAGTTACTATGTAAATTTCAAATGTTTATGTTAATAAATAAACAAATGGCGTAATTAACAACTAAAACAATTATCTCGGCTTCTAAACATCTTACAACAACAATTTTTTTTCAAATTCCTGTAAAAATAGCAGCTACCAGAATATGAAAGTTTTATGCCCGTACATTAATTTGTTATTAAGATATTCGCAAAAAACGCTGTCCGAAAAAGTCGTACTTTTTCAAACGTCATTTTGTTGATGAAAATATTAAAAAATCATTATGCCAACAATGTATTCGTAAGCTAGACGTCACAACGAAAAAAATGAGCTCCGGGTGAGTCATTTTTGATGACGGGAACTGGGTCAGATTGAATTAAACATTTGAGACCTTTTTATAAGCAAATGCATTTTCTCGTAAAGCCATAAATATTTTTTGATGAAAATTTTATGGTAGCTCCAGGGTTACAGAAGACATGTTTTCACAAAGTTCTAAGGATACAAGAAAATTTTTCACGGAATTAAAAATTATTGAAATTTTCGATTTTTTTCGACAGTTCTTTTCGATTATTTAAAAAAATTATTAACCGATTTAAATTATTCGTGTGGCAAATGAACTGTTTTTATATCACCTACGAAACGTATAACATCTAATGTGGCTATTCTCAATTGGCTTAGAGCTACGCTTAAAAAACTCGATTTTTCGTGATTTTTGCGCAAAAAAGCATTAATTAAAAAATGTTCCCCCCACTGTAAAATGGGAGGAAATTGACAGGTATGTTCCTTATCAATGAATACATCGAATATACCATGTGGTTACCTGTAAGGAATTTCATCCAGCGGTTTCTGTAATTCTACTGGCCTAATAATGTTTTCCTTCTTTTTCCTATAATGAGTCAATCTATCATGGGATGGTTAGGTGGTTAGGTTAGTTAGGTTGATTGTTTATTTTGCTATCTAATTGTTAATAACTATCAGCGCCGCCGGCAATATTAGCGTCGCAGACAAAGAAAGGGGGTGCGGAGGGTGTCCCACCGCTTTTTAACATTGGAAATGTTAATGTTCGTATATGGGGCCAAAGTTACAAGTTTTATCCAAGGCCGCTGACATGAAAAAGCAGCACCAATCGTAGTCGTCATGGATTCACAAAGTTTGGCAAATAGCGAATAGTTTTGTAACAAGTACCTAAAACCATGTTTTTTTGGGACGGATCGTAGTTGTTTCGGAATCAGTTTATGTTTTATGTATGGTGTTATCATTGCCAATCTCCCGATGGTTGCGAAATCTGTGATTTTTTTTACGATTACTATACTTCCACTCCACTACGTGGATGTGGAAGTAATATTTGATTTTAAATGAGAACGTTTTTTGCAATCATACAGTGTCGCCGCGCCGCGCCGATTTGCAACAGATGCTGCACAGTACTTAATCGAATACGAAATATTAATAATAGATTGAGGATTTAAATTTACAGAAAAAGTAGTTTCACTACATAAACGTCATTCAGAAATAACGAAAAATCTATTTAGCAAACAGGAAGATACCAGGCCGGTTTTGCATGCAATGTACGAAACTAGATTAAAAAATCTGCGTTTGATGTTCTTAAAGAATATTGTTGTTTTTCACAAATTGTCGGAACTGCCATCGCTGTCTAAATACGAAGCTTTAAAAATCTTTACAAAATTGATTCTAGTACTGTACAAAAACAAAAATAAACAAATTCAGATATTAAACGACCTAAGGATCAAATTAGCAACAACAACAAACGGAGCTTCCTTCAACTGAAGGCACCTTTTACCACCCCTTCTTAAGGTAAACATATATATTTTAATAATATATTTCCTATCTAATGGTTCAGGACGGAATTTAAGTGACGAATATTTTCATTAAGTATTTATTGTTCAGATAAAAATTGTGAAAATCGAAAATATGATTGTGTTAAAGAATGCCTAAAATGTTGTAATGAGTGTAAATGTCGTACTTGAAATACTGTTATTTAAAGGTTTCGATGAATGTACAGACGAACTAGAATGCTTTTAACGCAGGGCCTACGTAACTAAATACTCATTTGTCAATAGAAAAATAGTTGCAAAAAAATAAAGTTGTTTTATTCCTGCGTCTTGGTTTAATTCAATAAAAAATGTGTAATAATCTACTTATTAGGTAGGTACTTACTTTATAACAATGATTTATATTTACCTACGTTTAAATATTTTTACCTTAAAACAACAAAAGGTAGGTTTATACCTTAGGTTCGTACCTATTTTGGAGCTGTTATTAAAAGCCCGATTAGTACACAACACCCGTAGTCCGCAGGCGGTAAGCAGTATAATGAGAGCCGGGCGCGCAAGAATATGTTTTAGCCCGTTTTAAAAAAATCGCTGACTACATACTATAACCTGCACATCAAAAATTATGATTCTAAAAACTTTTTTCATATATTGGCTTCAATTTATTCACAGCATGTATATACATATTTTCATAAATAAAAATTTTTCTCGATTGCTGAAAAATACATTCACGAAAATAAGAACTCTAAGTTTGCTATTATTTTAACAATTAAAAAAAATATATTTTATAATCACATTGAGTTAGAAGCGTTATTGTGTCTACTTCAATTTAAAAAAAAATCAGTTCCATAGTACAATTATTTTTAAAGATATAACGGTGGACACGTTAAAAAACATGTTTCATGGAAAAATAATTTTTTACAGTTTTTCAAAATAAAAAAGTTCCTGACCACCAGAAAATGTCGTGAAAAGTGGTTTCATGTACACGATCACCTAATTAAAGAATCGCACCAAGTCTGGTTTGGTTCTACGCCAGTTTTTTTTCTCGGAAACTAAGCGACTTTGCTTCCCAATTTTACTCGTCATACTTAATTAAAGTTTCGTTAAAATATGTGCAATATTATTTAAGTTATCGTCAACCGTTTCAAATTCTTAATTGTGAGAAATGTTAGTTTTACATTATAATTTTTTAAAACTTTATTATTAAGCATTTTTTATTGTCGGTGGTTTCTTATTGTTTTTTAAGTTATTATTTTTATATTTCAAGGAAGTAACACCTTTTTAAATTTGTCGAGAAAATATAATGTACAATTCCTTAGGGGTGAAAGTAATTAATAAATTATCTAGTGACCTTAATGCAAAGTTTTAAAAGATTATATCAGACCTGCTGTATATTTAGATAAAATCAACTGTAAACGTCCTATCAAAATAAATTAACTGTATACTTTAAAAGCTCTTTATTTAGTGGTTGCTTTGTGTTGAATATTAATTATTTTATTATCCGTAATAATCTTCCTTTCGTATACGACCCGGAACCACTAGAAGCTTTGGATTTAGTGTGGCGGTAATTCATAAAATTATGGATACAGTAACTTACTTTAATAACACATCATAAATATATTTTTATTCTATAAACAATGATGAAAGGAAAAGATAGGTACCGTATAAACATAAACGTGTTCATAAATAGGTTATAGTCAATAATGAACAATAAAAGTATATAAGTCCGATCTGGATAATAAACTATGTTTTATTTTTGGCTCTGCTAGTAGTAAAGTTAGAAACAATGTATCATTGGTGATTAGAGTACCTGCACTTAAAAGAAATATATAGTGTGTCTCACATCTTGCCTACACCCTCGTAGATTCCTAAGTTTTTCAGAACAGCTAGTATTAACAAAATGTAATAGAATGGCTAATGTGAAGAGGTAAAAACCTCATTGAACTCGTTTAAAATTTAAGCCACCGGTAGATGAAGCAATTCTGCGTGAAGTGAAATGGTATAATAGAAAAACAAAGTTCATATGGAATTATTATTTACTGGTACAGTGGTTCTCTATAATTGTACCAAATAAAGCAAACAAGTGCAAATGCAGTGCCTCTACCTATATCCAAGACAACCCAGGACCCTTTCAAGTGGTTTATTGCGATAAAGGAAATATCTGGCTATATAATACAAGCTGCGCACCATAAAGTTATCTTCTCAGTGAAGGGCTGGTTTTTAACGAGTGGAAGTCGTGTAGGAATCCTACAGAAGAGAGAAGGAAGCTTCCAACATAGGCAACAGATGAAAAGATAAGTTCTATTTATTGGTTTATTAATCCTTGTTACATGGTCCGTATATTGGGCTGATATGTGGACTCAAGCGGACAGCAGGAGGTTCGCACTACTAGATTCAGGAACAGAAGAAACAAAGGAATCAACAGAAGAAAAAATAAGATGATGATAGATGGAAACTTAAAATAAGCATCTCACAAACACCTACACCTCCCATCCTATGCTCCTACCCCATGCGTCATGTGGCAGCAATGCCTACACAGACTGGATGTCCTAGAGTGGCAGCAATACCTACCATAAGCTGGCCAATCAATCAATTAATGTTTGAAACTTGAGGTGACATTTTTGAATTCCTTAAACACTATTATATAAACAAAATTACTCCAACATTACTCCATGAAATTACTAAAACTTATCAATTTAGGAAAATACCCCGTAGAAATGAGTTGTGAATAGTAATTAGTTTGATTTGTAACAGTAATTTAATTAATGACAACATTTTTTTGATTTGATGAATATGCCGACATCCGTACGAACTGCCGCGAATGATGGTTTGGAGGCCAATGGCTGTCAGGAAAATTTTTCCAACAGAGTTCTTCCAAATAGGGAGATGTCTGTCTTTGTCCCAAATCATTAAACTCAATTTTTCTCGAAAACGAGTTTGTGAAGAAGAGGAACTTTTTGTTAAAGAATTGTTTATAGAATTTAGAAATAACATTATTGACTTTTGGTGTTATTTTGTTCCAAACTATACTCTCCCGAAATATTGCCCCATATACCTGGGACACTCTGTATATTGTATAACCATCAAAACATGATTGTCAACTAGACAACGGACACATTATATTTAAACACCAACACATTTCAATATAACACATGATGGTCTATCGTTTTGTGCTGGAAATTAAGGGTCACGAGTTTGAAACGCAAATAGGTTGATTATGCTCTTTTTTACCTACCATTGAGGAGAGTTTCACCAATTAAGTTGGCATCATAAAACTAATAAATAAATAATTTTTTTTTAAACAATTATTTTCTTTTAAAACTGAGTTGCACTAAGAAGTAGAAAATAATTTTTATTCGGTGATTAAATTACCAAATAACGATAAAAGAGAAAACCATTCGCATAAAATATAATACATTACCTTCATCAACAATGTGATAAAACGTTATGAATAGTATGTTGTAATATCATAGCAACAGCAATACTTTATGAGCGCCCAGTGGCTATCTTTTTCATCATTTTGTAATTTAATCACAGAATAAAAATTATTTTCTACTTTTTAGTGTAATTCAGCTTTAAAAGAAAACCATTGTTTAAAAAAAAAATATTTATTTATATTCTACTTTTTAGTTACCTGTGTGCCTCATTTTTTTCTATTCAAACGCAATCATTTCGTTTACCCTTGTCAAACTATTTCATTTGATACTCATATCAAGGGGGTTGTAAAGAAATAGGTAATCCGCCATTTTGTGTCGGCCGCCATATTGGACTTAGAATAATGTCACACAGCTTACTGTATTCTACTTGTCATGTCCTTTCCTTTGATACCCATGCCGAGGGAGTTGTAGAAAAATAGGTGATCCGCCATTTTGTGTCGGTCGCCATATTGGATTTAGAATGACGTCACACAGCTTATTGTACTCTACTTTATATACTCTTTCATTTGATGCTCTTGTCGAGGGGGTTGTCAAGAAAAAGGTAATCCGCCATTTTGTGGTGGCTGCCATATTGGATCTATCATAATATTGAATATACCATATTGTATTGCCTTCAGAACTAAAGTTGTATGCAAAATTTCAGCATGATTGGATATCGGGAAGTGGTAAAAAATGCACCAGATTAGAACATACACACATACACACAATATTTTGAGCTAAAGAAAACCATTGAAAAATGTCTAAAACTAACATTATTTGCGAAAAAACTGCAAAGACTATCCCCTAGAATAATGTTTGCTGTAGTTTTATAATAAGAATGTTAAAATTTGAGGGTCTAGACAAGAACGTTTTTTGTATATTTAAAACTATATAAGAAATCACCTAGCAAATTCATTGCACTCACTTTAAAAACACCCTGTATCTATAAACACAATAGTGTTTAGGAATCTAGTCAATTTAGAATCACCGAGTGTTTATTTAATAGCTTAATATTAGTTAATTTATTCATATATGCTTGACACTGTGAAAAATTGGGGCCATGCACCTAGCACAAAAAGAGGATATTTAGGTTAGAATGAAAGGTAATAAGAATGTAGAGCTCTCTTGAATGAATAAATTCGCTGGCTTTGTGCCAAGAAGTCAATAGACAGTATTTCGAACATTAATTATGATTCTTAATACAGTAAAAATAGCCTCAAAGGACGCCGCAATTTTTCTATGTAAAATAGGTCCAAACCAATTTTCTTCAAATTCTATAAACAGTAAGAAATATCCTTGAGTAAGTATACAAACCCCCGAAGGGACTTAACAAACATTGTTATCGGGCTGTGGGCACGATAAATGTGCTTGAGATACAGAGAAAGAACTATGTGATAATTCTAGTTGGAGCTAAAAACAACGCTTTTAAAAGCTAAAAGAGAAATTGGCAGTTTTTGTAGTAAATATGTGAACGATATTATTCATTAACATCGGATTTCTTTCGAGTTAAAATAGCCAAGCACTCTCGTTATATTGCAGCTATGAACTTCGCTTTAGTTTAACGATCCCTGTGCGGAATTTTTCGTTCGACTTTATCCCATAGGTACTCAATAGGATCCAAATTTGGTTTCTGTGGTGGTCATTATGATACATTTGATATATTTCGTAACGTTTTTCCAATCTACAAACAAATGATTGCCTCTTTCTGGTACACAATTAATAGCACGTGTTAGTAACATGTATACAAGAGTGACTAAGAAAAATTTAGATTAATGTTTTTGTTTCATCCGCCAAATTTGTTTGAAATCCCAAATAAATGGTCTCCAAATTTGAGTCGCGAATTTTTTACGTATATTATTGTTTGCTGGTGATTTTCTTGCACAACAAATTAGTTTACCAGATTCTTGTTTGTGTTAATATTCTAACGTTTTTCAAGAAGTAAATAATTATAGGTACTTCACTTAAACAACTAGGTATTGCTATAACGATTTATTATTCAAATTAAGAAAATACCGAACATTTAATGGATAAACAAATTTTCAAATATTAAAATTCATATTCTTAAAGTCAAATATTTGCATAAGAAAAGTCATAGCTTTAAACTTGCCGTTAAAACAAAAATAAGCAAAGAAAGATGTACAAAAATATAAATAGATTACAATCGATACTCGTTTAAAAAAATAATTGTTTAAGAAATGTTCTGTATTTTAAGTAAGTCGAAGAACAGCTGAAAAGTTTTAAAAACCGGTAACTCTCTAGCTTTAATCTGAAAAAAGATAAATTGGTTTTCCAATTATCCTAACAGCCACTAAAAAGTTCAAATGAATTACGATGTGTCTAATGAATTGTCACCGAGGAATGGAGTGCTTCAAGGTAGCATACTTGGGCCAATTCTGTTTTCCATATTCAAAACTTAAACTCCACTCCATCTTTATGCTGATGACCTAAACATATATGAATCAGCTAATAATGTAAATAATTAAGGTCATTAATGAAAAAAAAAAATGAAAAATAGAAACAGCTATCAGCTTATATAGATCCAAATATGTTTGTGTTCTCATAAAATTGGGTTGAAATTAACAAGTATCAGCAAATCAAAGATTGGAGAATTGGCGATTGAATACATCAGAAAAAGTTTTAGATTAAATCACTTTAATAAAAGAATTAATGATTCGATAACAGATTGAAGTTGATTCGACTGAGAACTTAAGTTAGCTGGTGGATAACAATATAAATTTTAACGAACAGGTATATAAAGTATGTAAAAGATCATTTGCAACATTACAGTCTCCGCACAAATTCAATGACATGAAACAATAAACGAAATTATTATTAGTAAAACTCTTATACAGGGTGTAATTAGTTTCATGTCATTAAAAAAACTGGTGGTAGGGAACGACAAAACAAACAAAAAAATCTTATATAACATGGGGTCTACAGCTCATAGTTTTGGAGAAAAAAAAATAAACAAAAATTTCGCAAATTTTCAATAAGATCTTTTGAGAATTGCTGGAATATTGAGGTAGGTTTAGATCGTCGAGCGTGTCTTTGCCTATGATACTCAATATTTGTGTAGATAGCTATAAAATGTCGACGGTCTTTAGCGATGCGGTAAATAAGATGAAAGACGTCGACGTTTTCTGAGTGTTTAGTAGATCTGATCTGAAGAAAACTATACTCTGATTCTCCCTTGTGCAATATTTTAGTTACTGTGGGTGTTTCGTTATGTACACACGTCCAATCCGCCGTTCGTTGTTTTTGTTATTTTTGAATTTCGGGTCGCTGTGTATTTATAGTGAAGATTTATTTTATTGACTTTACCGTTCAAGTCGTTAAATTCTTGATTACGTACTTGTTCGTTCTTTTTGTATTCTGTTTTGGATTTTGGACCAAGTTTTTTTCTTTTTTCTTTATTGACAACGTTAGTTGATAGTTTATTGTTTAGTGTTGAACGGAGTACGTATGTCCTTAATTCGACGTACCGAACTGTGTATTGATGCAGATGCAGAGATTTCGAATAATTTACTTAGGTGGCTATTAACCTAGGTCACTCATTTATGTTACAAACGTTAATAAATCACATTTAAATATTCTAAATTATAAACATTAATCCAATATTTTGTTCCAAATTAAAAGACACACATGTAAAGAAATGCTCTGTTTAAACTTCTATGGCCATTATTTGCTTACAGTTATGCAGGAAAAAGATAACAAATTATTTACCTCTTTATAATTGCCTCAGTTCGGTTGAGGCGGTCCATCAAAAGCGGTCGATGATCCAAGGCCTTTGCACTTTTTCATGATAATTTAAAAGTTGTATAATTGGGAACTACAAGTCCATTGACCAAGAAAAGCAGTGGATCTCAATAATTTTCTACATTAATATTAAAAAAAATTAAAAAATTAAAATGTTGACCTAGGTCAGTTTTTTTCAGAGTGCCCCTAGAGGAAAAAATCATAAAGGTTTTTTGTTTGTCTAGTCAGTCCCCATTACCAGTTTTTTTTAATGACATAAAACTGATTACACTCTGTATATTCTAAAATAGAGTATTGTAGCTCTGTATATTATTACCATTCAACTGCTCATAATAGGTAAAGATTGCAAATAATTCAGAACGCCTGCTTCCGATTTGTTTGTTGTGTGCCTTTTGGTGCACATATTAGTCCATATCTCTGACACTAGGTGAAATAAATGTCTTTACACGCGTCACTTACTTACATTCACTATATTTATAAACTGGTTAATTCTAGGTATCCTGATTACCTGTATAAAATCCTAAGATTAGGACCCAATGTGCACAACGTAAATACCCGCTATGGTAATTACAAAATACCTCAGCACAATACAATAAATTTTCAAGCCGCTAAATCATTAAATTTCATCAGATATCTTAAATCGACTTTTAATACATTCAGGAGTTAATGTAGATTAAAATTTCAGACCTGTTCTATTTCTTTGCTCTAATTTAATGTTTATGTATAAAATACAGATTTTTTTCTATATCATTACACTTATTGATGCCGCCATTTACATTTAGATCTTAGTGTTTAGTTGTAAGTGAACATTAAATATTACGTTTTATTTTAGTAATATTTTATATGGGGGAGTGGAAGAACGGCTTTGCCGAACTCCTTCCAATTGTGTAAGTTTTTATCACGCACAATAAACAATTGTATTATTATTATTATTGTTCGCTTCATAAACATTAGTAAGCGTATTCCAATAATTGTTATTTTAAAGCACCAACACTAATTTACAAGATGTTACATTAGCAGATAGTTTTGAGCAATTTACTAGGTCTCTGCTTCATACGAATAGTAAGCACTACAGAATATCCGGAACGGATTACTGTCACGGCATATCAAACTAAGTGAGTAAATACCTGTAAAAATATATGAGGATGTCGGCATTATCACTGTCAACCTCCGTGAAAGTCAGCTGCGAGTGTTTGGACCACACTGCTAAAGCTTTTGATATGACATCCCGTACGTTGTACTGACTTAAATTCTCCAGATCCTTGCTTCTTATGCTGAAACAAAATAAAATATTTTAGACATACGATGAATTTTTGTTTTGTTCCTATTAGTCTAAGCTCCTATAACACAAATTTGTATTTCATAAAACATCAAAAATTAAACATAAGAGAATGATAAGAAAACCTGTTAAAAAACGTTTAAGCCCGTAAAACTACGTTTCATTTGTTATTTTCTATTTTTTTAAAGTTTTGAAATCGGCGAAAATAAAATACATTTACAAATAAAAATACCAAATTGAAATTTTTACTGTATAATTAGAAGAATACATAGTTTTTAAAAAACCGTGTCTGACTGACTGATTTTGTTCATTAACACCTGTCAGACTTCTTTTTATACCCTAATTTTTCCACGGAAAATATATCTCACAACACAATTTTTCTTTATTCTTACTTCCCTCGCATACCGAAGGGAAGTATTGTATTCGAGAAAAAATCACCCTCCGAGATTTTTCGGATTTTGACGTTTCAGAACACGTAGATTACGAAAATATAGGTTTTTCAATTCCGTCAGTCTGTCTGTTGGTGCATTAACTAAAAAAACTGCTTGACGGAGAGCAGTCAAATTTGGTAGGTAGTTGACGCTACTGTCAGCGTTAAACTTTCACAGGAAAATATACAGGGTGAACCGTCTAAAGGGAATAAATAATGAAAAAAATTTGTTTTTGATCAAATTTAAGATTTCCACGTTTCATAACACGCTAAATCTATTTCAGAAAAAAAAATTGAACATTTTTTTCACCATTGTTGAAAAAAATTTAACCACTAAAATAGATGAAAACATTTTTTTCGTTGCTCAAATTTAAAATTTCTACGCTTCATGACATTCTAAACCTATTTCATTTTTAACAACGTTAAAAAAAAAAATTACCACTAAAATAGATGGAATTTTTTTTTCTTTGTTCAAATTCGTTTCATAGCGTTCTAAACTTATTAAAAAAAAAAAATTGAATTTTTTTTTTACTATTTTTGAAAAAATTTTACCACTAATACAGACAGAATTTTTTTTCTTCGTTCAGATTTAATATTTCCACGTTCCATTCTAAACCTATTCAAATAAATTTTAAAACGTTTTCGAAAAATTTTAAAAATGTTTTGAAAAAAATGTTATCTATTTATCGCTACTATAGAATAGATGAAAAAATTTTTTGCTCAAATTTAAAATTTCCACGTTTCACGACATTCTAAACTTATTTCAGAAAAAATAATTTCAAAAACAGAATTTTTTTGAAAATTTATTTGCTATTATAGTACTATACCAAGAATAAATGGTGGAAAAAATTGTTTTTGCTCAGATTTAAAATTTCCACATTTGATGACATTCTAAACCTATTTCAGAAAAAAAAATTCAAAACATTTTGAATTTTTTTTATCAGTAGAAAGATGGGAAATGTTTTTTGCTCAGATTAAAATCTTCCACGCTTCGTGACATTCTAAATCTATTTCATAAAAAAAAATGTTTTTTAGTGAAAAACCCATGACGATTGTATCATGTGGGTAGGACCTATGAATTTTTTCGTTTTCTGGTGTTGGTATTTTAATTATTACATGGTGTTGGAGGGTTGTAGGAAAATTTCCTAAATTCTTCCAAATACGCTACAGAATCATGCATAATGCTTAAAAAATTCATACAATATAAAATCTGAGTAATATCAGAGTTGTTTTATTTTCTAAAAAATTCATTATATACTGCCCTTTTTAAATATTTTCTACCTTTAAATAGGGGTGATTTTTGCATTTTTTCAAAAAAGTGAAACATATGCTCACCTCAAAATGTGTCAAAATTTAATTTGAGCCCTATAGGATTTATTTTGCTCTTTCCCTTCAAAAATAGGCCAATTTTAGGCCTTTTTTGCTGCGGTCAGTCTTTGTAAAGGTATTTACGAAAGCCTTCCATATTTGGCATATTTTATTTAATATTGAATTTTTGCAATCGGATGACCACTCTGTATATTTTTTTGACCAAAAGTTATCCAGTTTTCTTTGTAATAACACCTTCCGATTACTATTCTCATGTGTGGTTTCGTAATTAATAATTTTTTAAAGTGAGTATAAATAAAGAGGGAAGTTCTATGTAAATACTTTTACCGATTTTCTTTTAATTCTCATAGATAGTTATTAACGATAACGTTGAAAGGTTCGAATTCAGTTTTCGGTGAACAAACAATCACTTTCAACGAGCCAGAACTCGGTAGAGGTTCGTATTGCATCTACATAAATTTTTAAAAAAACAGTCGATTTGTTATTTTATAAGCTTCATTTTGGCTCCTGATGATTTTTTAAATAAAACGTAAGGTTTGTGAGGTATTCGTGAAAAATCTTTCTAAAATAACGCGAAAAATATTGATTTATTGGAAAAACTTCATAGAACATTTATTGCTTAGAATTCATCCCGCTATCGGTTATTTTGAGTGTACCAATTTTCACCCCCGAGAAGGAGTGGCATCCACTCCCAGGGTAAAAGCACACTTCGGCACTATATAAGTTTTGTTTCTCGAGCCATTTCCTATTTACTGTTCAAATTTCACGTCATTCGGTTTTATCCGAAAGAATTCAGAGCGAAAACTATCAATCACTAGACTACAGTTGTACACCTAACTAATAACGAATACTTTATGAAGAAAAAATATTTTTAAATGTAAAATCGCATTTTTAATAGAGAAGAAATATCGTAGGTTCTTGTAGTTAAATATCCTCGAAAGTATTGATTATTTAAAAAAATACTCCGCTTAGTGTTTTAAGGCTTCTGAACTTTTTCTTCGTAAAAAATCATATAGAAAAAAATACTTAAAAAAGCTTTTATTTAAAAAAATGTACTTACTAAACAGCAAGAAATATATATTTTTTAAATTAGGTACATCTGGAACCCAAATGCTTTGTGGGCGGTTAATTCGGCAAAACAACTGTGCAATAGTGTTATATGACCATCCCCAAAGCTCATGGTTTTCAGATGTACGAATTAAAAAAAAATCTGCTTTTCAGTATATTTTTTTATATATTACTGTATATTTTACTTCTCTCGCCTACCGAAGGGAAGTAAATTTTCGTGAAAAAATTACCCTCCGAGATTTTTGCGCATTTCAGACCGTACATATTACGAAAATGCGGGTGTTTTAATCCCGTCAGTCCGTCTATCTATCGTCTGCCGTCTGTTGACGTTGTAATTAAAAAACTGCTTGACGAAGAACGGTCAAATTTAGTCGGTAGTTGACCCTGCTGCCAGCGAGGAAATAGGTAGATGGTCTAAAGAGAATAGATCATGAAAAAAATTTTTTCGCTCAAATTTAAAATCTCCACATTTTATCACATTCTAAACCTATCAAAAAAATTGATTTTTTTACGAATTTAGTTAGGCATATAGTTAACACAATTGGCAAGGAAGACACCTATTAGACAGTTTGCATGATGTTCATCAAGGATCAGTTTTAGGGCCGTTATTATACATAGTTTATGTAAATGTCTTTAATGTTGCACAATCCATAATATTCGCAGACGACACGTCTATACTTATTTCTGACATCAAAACTGACAATGCATTTTAGAAAGCGAATCTGATGATACAACGGGTACATGAGTGGTATAATGACAATATGCTTATTTTGAATAATAAAACATCCTCTTTTATAAGATTTAATCCTGCAAACACTAGTTACTTAATTAAAACAAGACTGTTAAACAAGACAAAAATGTAAAATTTCTGGGCTTATACTTATCAGAGAATTGTTCATATTGATGCGGTTAGTAAAAGCATCGCCCCCATATGTTATTTTATTAATCAATTGAGAGAAATAAGTGTTAGATAAGTAGATCAGTGTTATTGACTTACTAATACGCGCATTTCTTACGGTGTATTGGCTTGGTGTGCCTCATCGGAAGGCGTCCGCGATTTCAAGCTACAAAAAAGAGCGGTACGTTTTATAGTGAGGGAAAAGAGAAGAACGTGCTCTAGAGATATTTTTAAAGAATTACTTACGTATATTAACTATGCTATGTACATTTATTTCACAGTTGCTCATTTATGCCAAAAGTCAATTGCAGATATACCTACTCTAAATAATAACCATTAACCATTCATATAATAACTAGGAATGAATTGATACTGGAGGTTCCAAATCATAGATCTATGATTTGGAACCTATGGATGATCATCCGTGTTTGAAAAAATTCCATAATATTTGGCAATAAAGGTGTACAATAAATTACCAAATTCATTCGAAGAACTCGATTTTACAAAACATAAAACATACTTTAAAAATATGTTGTACTATCAAAATTATTATTCATTAAATGAATACTTAAATGATGTTCTGTGATATGTTTATATTATGTATTGTATGTATGTTCTTTATTATTCCGTGTGTAGCAATATTGTTGATTCTATGTGTTGTACTTTTTAAGGAAATCTTGACTGTGACATTATTTTAATCCCAATTCTAATAGGATTGTTCTTATTTTGAAATTGACTGAATGGTAATTAATGTTGTATTAATATTGTGAGACTGCCTATGTATTTTGTGTTTATGTACTATTATTTATTTACTGCTTGCCTTTGTACTTTTAAAATTTTGTATGCATACTTGCACATTTTTTTTGTGATTGTGTTTATATATCTATTTACAAATTTTGCTTACTGACTTATCCTATATCATACTTTATGATCGAGTGAACTAATAAATTATTATTATTATTACTATTGTTATAATTTTATTGAAAAATATACAGGATGGTCATCCTAAGACATAATACAAGTATGGCGGAGGTATTTATGCAAACCTTCCATATTTGGCACCTATACTCTTCGCAAATACAAAACCAACAGTATATTGCATTCGATCGGCACATTTCTGAAACCGGTAATATTACTCGTAGAGAAAAAAAAATCGGCAGCTACTGGAAGCTGCTGGAACTTCCCCACCCGGTTGAAATTAGTGATGGGCTGCTAAACAGCAGTCTGCTACATTTTAACTGTAATTTGATTCGTAGCAGTAGCATATGCTACGAGCTTTGATAGTCAATTCAAATAAGCCGTCATGACATGCCTTTAAATCAAATATTTTATTGTAATCTGACCCACCTATATTTATCGAATTTACGACGCCGACGTCGTATGTGTTCACCGCCAAAACAGCAATAGAATTATTGATATTTCATTTAAAACTAGTGACCAATCCTCAAACTCTGAACAATTATAAACACCTAATATATGATGATATTTAATCATGTAACATTTTCCGCAATTATTAATAAAGTTTATAATGAAAAAAGAAAGAAAAGAAAAACCGCACTGTGTTGAGATCGAACCGTCAATCTCTTGATTTGTACATACATACATACATAACAAATTTATTCAATATTAAAATCGTATAAAACATTGCCTCCCCGGATCGTGATCTGGAGTCAACCGTACAACCACGTCGCACAGCGCCGTAGTGTTAGTGCGGTTGGGCGGATCGCGACCGGTTCGGCTAAAAAAAAAATAAGTAAAATAGACAAAACTCCTGCCGCCTGTGGCAGCTTAAAATCGTCATTAAAATTTTACATATTTAAAACTTAAATTTAAGAACACTGAAACTAAGAAAACACTGAAAAATTTGGATAAAAACACTGACTTAATTTTGGTTGCTGAGACGGGAATAAACTCAATGGAAAAGGCCCGTTCGAGGCAATTGTGCCCCAACAGTCTATTCGCCGTTGGGAAGTTGTGATTAGGAGAAAGGAAAATTGAATTTTAAAAGTAGTTTGAATTTTTATAAAATTTCTTGGCCAAAAGGGAATTTTACAATAAAAGGACAAAACAAAAATTTACAAAAATACAAACAGGTGACAAACAATAAGAAAGAGAAAGAGGATAGGTACAGAATAAAAATATGGTGGTGAAAAGTATGTGATAGAAAGAAGTTTTGGTTAGAAGAAGTTTGGCTAGAGAGGTTGCCGAAAGATTGGCAACGCCTGGTATGGTAAGGGGTGTTTGATTTGGAATGGAGCATTATGCATTCTGATTTGGGTAATGTTGCGCGTAAGCGGACTGTCGCCCAGACGTTTTTTTTTGTAAGCCCGATAACTTAAGAACGAAAAGTCCGATTGTATTGAAATTTGGACAGTAAGTTAGTGTTAGCTAGAGAAAGAACCATCTTGGTTTTTTTTTAACAAAATCGATCAATAAATAAAAAAGTTATTAATTTTTTAATTAAAAAAAAATGTTTTGTAATTAAACCAAAAATGTGTAAAACTAATATTATTTACAAAAAAACTGCGAAGAGTATCCTATAGAATGTGCAACAATTATATAAACAGTGCAGTAAATGGGCGAAGAGTATAATGGTTAGCTTGTTTAATATGTATTTTTTGCTGTCGGGTGACCACTCAGTATCTATCTAATCAGTTTAATTATTGCTATTGAAAGTAAGTAATCATATATTAAATTTCAGGAAAAAGTTACTCATCTTGAGAGAAATAATTTTGTTTAACAGTCGAGTACTCGAAAAAAGCTTTAATAAAATAAGTCAAAATAATACATCCGATTATTTCTGCAAGTAACGATAAAATCCGTCTGTTTTAATTTGCAGATCGATTACCCCTCTCAAATTACAATTTTGTTATTCTGTGAATTCCTTGTGCTAATGACAATTTTCTAAACATTCGCCTACTACCGCCGCGCCACCCTGTTGTTTTAGTCAGACCCGGGTTTTCTAGTAGCAGTTGATGTTAGCACATGTTAAGTTGCTTTGAATAGAAATAAATCTTGGTAGTCTCTCGAAAGCCGTAATCTGATAAATGAATGGTAATTTAGTGACTCGAGCTCGAGTAGTCGAGTAGCAATATTAGGGTGGTGGTTAGCGTCTAAAAGTTCCTTAATTACCAAGTATAGGGGCTGGTGAACAAGGATATTGTAAATAACATTACATAGAAGCCTTATAGACATACAATAAACGAATTAAATGTGAATTGATTTAAATGATAGGCTTAATAAGGTTCTATTATCGCGCCAGAAATGGCCTTTGTAATTCCAATTTCGGGCTCTTCAGTTAAATAAATTTAATTTGGGGAAATAGGCGAACTATTAATTGGAGCGCACCACATTAAAGCAATACTCTCGTAACTACTTTAAGTATTCATGTCGATATTAGATAATAAGGTTCAATAAAACTAATCGAACGATGCCCACACGACACGCGACGGTGAAATTTTTATAATTTTTAGTAATTGTTTTTTTAAAGTGAGTTCAGTTTCTTTCAATGTTCTTGAAGTAAAACTTCTATAGCGAGGGTAAACCAGTTTGGTAACATCACAAAATTTGAAATCCTTGTAGTGGGGGATATTGTAAGTGTAGTGAGTGTACCGGCACCCTACTTTGTTAGCTCGTGCTCGTGTTAGCATCGTGCGTAAACGTAGAGTGATATTTGTGCGTGGGCGTGAACATTAATTATACGAGAAGCTGTCGAATTTTTGTATTTGATTATAAACTGAGTAATTTTAAATTTCTATTGATAGTTTTTATGTTCACGTGCAAGTATCTCGTATCAAGTGCTTCATTCACTGTGAATTGAATAAGAAGAGAAAAGTATCTGAAGGTAGGAATGAATCGTCTAATGAGGCGATTCTTATTTTAACACTTAATGCATTTCGACTGGGAGGGAATCGTGAGAAGAAAAATGCAGGTAAACCTCCAACAATTCCTAATAATGGTAGTAACTTACATATCTCCCAATAATAATATAAGAAATTATACAATTTCTACATAGAATATTACTAGCATATACAGTTGATGGTTCAATTAGTGGAAAAAGCTGGTTTTAGTCGGATTTTCTCCCTTCCAAGTTATCCAACAAAAAATAATGACACGTTTTTATTTCCAGAAAAAATGAATAACTAGGTTCGAGATTTTAATATGAGGAAAGGTCAGAAAGTAAAATTTCCCTGACTGTAGGTGGCGTGTCGATCTCTTACCTTCCGACGCGCGATATTTCGAAACAAGTTTTAAATATTAAAACTTGTTTATGGTTTATGTCAACATGACCTCTGAAAATTTATTATATGGAAAATGTGACGCTACCCCATGACTCCAAGCATTAAAATAAAGGTAAAGAAGTAACTTTTGACAGTTGACACTACTGGGAGGGGCATCAATATAATACAGTCATTTTAGTCCTTTGAAGTAGGTAATTTAGCCAATGAAAACGTAATTTTGCCAAAAACAACCAGACGTGGTTAATTTGGCCTTCGGAGGATACAGATCGATCTATACCTGGGACCCTTCCAAGTACTTATAGACATATAATAGGCAAGTTAGCTGTGCTGTGACTTAAGAATAATAACACTCCATATAGAACTGTTCTTGGAAAGTGTAAATAAATAATAAATTTTTGTGTGCAGTGAAAAATTTCAGCGTAAGAAACCAGCCCAAGAAAAGAAAATAAACCAGCAATCAAGACCAGACACTACAGAAAGCAAAGCTGTACTAATTTACTTTACTAATCTTATTCACTTAATTATTAACTCAATTATTCTTAATTTTTTAATTTGCTATGAACTTAATTTATTAATTCAAAACCCAATTTTAAAAAAAGTTTCTTAATAATCACAAAAATAAACCTGTGTTAAACAGAAGGCAGGCAATACAATAGAAAAATACCTGGAATTGAAAAACAGCAACTGAAATTAATTTCTACAATGACATCAACAAATCAATATACAGGGTATACAAAACATTCCCTCAAATCTCTTTCTCATTTGAAACTCGCTGTAAAAAGCTCCTTTCGACTGGCAGATGTCACATCGTTCATACATTGGCTTATTTACGAATGAAAAAGTATTTCTCAGGTCAAGGTACCTGGTTGGGGCTGCTTAATATACAAAGCGTGCCAAATGTTCTACAACTCTTTTTTATTTTCTGCAGATTTTACTTTTTATTTTGCTTTACCGTAGCAGACCCTGACCGATGAGCTCTAGATCATCCCAGATGAGCAGTTCGCCTGCCGAACAGAACATTCCACCGAGCTCCAAGTACTTCGTCTAACAGAGTACATCACGGAGGGTTTCAACCACCGTCAAGTCACAGGAGCGATCTTCTTAGATGTAGCCAAGGCCTTCGACAGGATTTGGCATGAAGGTCTCCTGGCGAAGATGTTGTCGATGGGTTACCCTGTCGGCATAGTCAAGCTTGTGAGAAGAAGGTAGGAATCTTCATCAGAGGCAACTCCGTGTGAAGATTGCCGACAAGCTGTCAAACTACAGGCCCATGGAAGCAGGTGTACCGCAGGGATCGGTACTCTCTCCCCACCTGTTCACCATCTACACCTCCGACATGCCAAGAACCGCAAGGACCTCTTTGGCGCTCTACGCAGATGACACGGCCATAATCGCAAGATTATGGAGTGCAAGACTTGCCACCCGCAACCTCCAGGAAGCAGCATCCCTTCTGGAAGAGTGGTGCAACAAGTGGAAAGTCAAAATCAACGCGGAGAAGAGCAAAGCCATCCTCTTCAAGAGAGTTAGGAAGCAATCTCCCACAGGACACGTCTCCTTGAACGGCGAGAACATTCAATGGCACGATACTGTCAAGTACCTTGGCGTTATCATGGATCGAAGCCTGACGTGGAGACAAAACACGGAAGCGATAATACAGAAAGCGAGGACGAGGAGAACTCTACTTTACCCTATGATAGGTAGACAGAGCCAACTCAACTTGAGGAACAAGCTTGCGCTTATCAGGACCCTCATTGCACCTATTCTGACCTACGCCTCCGTTGCCTGGGGATACCAAGCAGCCAACCATCTGAAGCCAGTAACTGAAGTCATCCGGGACAGAGCGAAGAACCTATACGCCCGTGCAGCAGAGCATGGGAATCCGCTGGTCAGACAGGCGACTGACTATGACCCCAACGACGCTTCGAGGCACAAGAGACCGAAGCTCCAGATCCTGGATAATGGGTAAGTATAACTAACCCTTTATCTGTTTCAGCCCGATCTGCAAGCCACACCGCAAGGAGACAATGACCAAAAACATCCAATTACCCGATCCTGGGGGTACCAAGCAAACAACCAGCTCTTACCCTATCCCGTGCCGGCCTCTGACGCTAAGAAAGCGTCTCTGGCCGAACACAATCCTGAACTACACAGTTCACACTTCCTTCCGACGAAATCGGAGCACATGATGCCAATTGGCACCCTGGGCTTCCGACTAGTCAACACCCCCAAATCCCTTTCAAACTCCGAGAGGGCTCGGTAACAGCCGTTCACTCTCATGACAGACGAAAGACGCTCCCGGGAGCCTATATATGCCAGCGAAGAAAGCAGACCAAGACAGAAGAGCGCCAGAAGAAACGACCCAGCTGGCAGAGTCCAACAGCCAGGACCAGGGGAGGTTTGCTAACATCGCCAATACCATCCGCATTTGCGGGGGGGATAGGCGAAAAAGCAGGCCCACCCCTTACTAGGCCGGTCCAGGTCTACAGCGATGATTGGGGCAAAGAGCTCAAGCTCGACCCCTAATCATCCGAGACCGTCATCTTTAGTCAAGAATATTGGCGACCGTAGCAGATCGGTATAAATACAGGGTATCTAAAACAAGCTTCTTACAGCGAATGGACTCATTGATACTGGACGTTGAAACGAAAACATAAATTTTTGGTAAACATGAAACCATATCTGGACGCAAGAGGGCAGGAGGAAATGCACACTGCTAGATTCAGAAAGTGGCAGCAATTCCTACCTTACGCTGGCTAATCTATCAATAAATCAATATTTTACGTATCACATACCTATCGTGTCATTTTTAAATTCTGAAGAAACAGGAACAAAATAAAAGTAATTTTTTTCATTGAATATACAATAACGTTTCATTCATTTTCATAATACCTTACTGTTATATAATTTTCGCTTCAATCGCTTGAGTTTTCACAGATTTTCTTATTAAATTGTTTATTATTAAATATACTATACCTCTCTTTTAGTGCAATGAGTAAATATCAGCAAATTTTAACATATCAATATTTGATTTTGAAATTTAATATGAAAATATTGCGCATTGGTCAGATTTGTTGACAACGATAGCTATCTTGATCTGGCCTTTCCACTATTACCTGTAGTAAGGAGATATATCTTCTATAATAGTGTTATGTGTTTACATCCCCTAATAATCACCCCAAACTTCCACGGTTTGGGGTGTTTACTTATACTTCTACGTGAGTGTTTACTTATAATTTCCATAGCACAAAGACAACACTAAACACCTATTTATTAACTTACGAACTAATTACAATACTCATTATAGTTCACTCCATATTTATACAGCACATAAAAAACTCAGAACTGCCGACCGAACTAATGCAAAGGGAGACCGAGGCATACTTTATTTTTGTACACTGTATTAAATAATAAATATAATGTACTACTTAAGACATAAAACATCTCTAATCTCTACTCTTATGTAAAGTATGTTCTGGTATAATTAAGATAAGAAATAGACAGAAACATACCCAGGGAACAGATAAACAGAGAGAGCCGTACATTGAATGCATCTGTCAATGTCGCGAAGCACGGCAATGTGTTCACCAAAACATAAGAGATTCCTATCTTGACGCAAAACAGAGTAAGATTTTTTAAATTTTGCAACGTCAGCAAGTTTCTACCGAAAACACGATTTTTAAATCTATAGTATTATTTTGTTCATTCTAATACGCAATAATTTGAAATACGGCTCTGTAGTACTTTTGTCAGCAGTAATAGAACCGACTTTGATAGTTTGATGGCCGGTTTTTATGGCCTTCTTTAGGTGCACTGAACAAATGGAGACAACTGTATCTTGTATAACACTAAGCACTATATCTCACTTGATAATCCACTTCTCTGATCGATTTCTTTCAGTTCATTGTTACCACTTCCTAATTCCAATTAGAACTACTTCGTCTATACTGTCGCTTTATATACCCTCAGAAAATCTTCCTCGAATAGTTCGAGTCCTTCTACAACCTAGCGCCATCTCCAAAATAGTTGCTGAACCTCTATTCTCAAAGAGTACAAGCGTCGCGCCATCTCTTGGACTAGTTTAGAAATATATAGTTATCGACTACGTCACTCGTCCAGTGGTAACAATAGTTACATAATTATTTTAGGATATCGTGGTTACGCTAGGCATTCTTTTTCAGGTTGTAGGGGGTGAGGCGATCAATTTCTGGTTGCTGATACCCACCCGGTCGCTCACTCAAGGAGGTTGTGATGGCATCAAGAACACATCACACCCAGGTTGAGTGAGTAACCGAAGAGGCTAGTAATTTTTTCAGTTTCGTTTTCTTGATTCCTTATTATTGCATCAAAAAATGGACAGCTACTGGAAGTGGCCGCAATCTCTCAACCAAATGTTTAGGAAGCTAGTTAACAGCCCGACTCGTTACCGCTGAGCTATATAATGCAGGAGTCCGGTATGGTAAGTTGTGGTGAATTATTGTGCTCTCTGATTTGAGTTATGTTGTTAGTTAGCGGGCTTTCGCCAGTTTGTGTTCAAAGAACTTTTAGGAGGTATCCAGGACGTAGTCCACTAGTGGTTTTGTCAGTACAACGTGCATGTAGTCCTCTTAAGAAGGTGTATATATCTGAATTAGGTACTGGGCGATTGTATTTCTGCTCTAGCACTTTAAGTTTGCTCATTGTTGTGGACGATATGTTGCACCATGCCACGTTGGCGCCGCGTATGTTATGGCCGGTCTCATTATGACTGTGTAGATCAACCGCTTGTTCTGCTTAGTCAGTTTACTATTCGACGCCAGAAGCGGATACAGACTTCTGGTCATCGAATAGACTGTCCGCATGGTCCCGTAAATGTGTCTGATGAACGTCAATCTTTTATCAAGTCTGCTGTGCTATCGTACCAGTATCTATCTAGAATTTTCCCGCAGGAATTAATACCTGCACTGCGAAAATTAAAACAACTTCACAATACTTTGCAAAATAGCTTATTCTAAGGAAGAACAATCTTTGTATGATACTTTGTTCCACAGCGAAATGTAGCGGTAGTGTTATCTTCAGTTCATTATTGAAACGTTTTGATCTACTAATACAGCTTGTAATATAAAATGGTCAATGACATTATTGCTAATTATGAATTTGTTTTGATTCATATTCATATCCAGGTGATCATCAATCATATCCAACATTGTTAGCGAAGCATTAACAAAATGTAAGAATTTACAAGCGAGAACCTATTTATCTTACGAAATATCCTATCAATTACATTGAAAAAAAACAAAGGCAAAGGATAGAACTTTTTTATTTGAAACCTTTTTTCTAGGATGCGCAATGTAACCAGAATTCAGGTTATCGAAAGAATGCAAAGATTTCATTAATATTTTTACATAAAGTTTTTCTTTTAGTTATAGATAGTTATTTTTTCTGCTGTTTGCAAAATCCTATAAAGAATATGTTTCAATACAATTACAAGCAAACAAATAATAATTCATTATTAAATAAATAGATTATCTAACCAAACATCATAGTATAAGAGCTAGTGGATTCTACAACATACCCTTTTTACACAATTGGAAAAAAAACTAAAATGTTAGTTTGGATCTCTTCAAAGAGGATCAGTATGGCTAAAGGACGCTGGTGGGGCGAACACTGAGCATCTTTGAATTTTTGAAAGTATTTGCTGCTGAAATTTATTTATTTATTTCTATAAAGCTGAAATTGTTAGACCTTTAGTAGAGTAGTGGCCAAGAAATACTTCACATGCATGAGGTTCTACATAGGTAGATGCTTTTATATTACTTTCTTACCTTTTCAAATTTGAAAAAATGTCTTATATAGAAATTGTAGGAGATCAAGAACGACCAACATTTTTGTATATATTTATATTTGGCTCTTAATTCTCTTATATCTCATTTTGGACTTAAATTGGCGATTTTTCAATTTTTAAAAGTTAATAACGTTGAAGTATCAACAGTACGAAAAAATGTAATGCTCTCTTTTGTTATAAACAATATCAGACCAGGTTACCGTCTAAAATACTCATTACGTATCAATTTTTCGATAATAGACGTTCTATATAAAACGCAGCAAAAAAATATCAGCTGTTCCACGGACCGAAAGATATGTAAGTAATAATTCCGGCGCACAAGTGCTCCATGGGAACAATCCTGGTGTCCGATGGGTATGAAGTGAATGTTTTAAAGTAAGTGTGACGTCAATTTAAGTAGATTGACGGCGCCAGCCAGCAGCTATGGAACACACTTTATTGGATTACTTGAAAATTTACTACATCTAATATGGATTGACGTCCGGCCAGCACAGTAAATATACCTACAATATTGTAAACGTCTACCCCCAGGTCATCACATTATATTGTCCCACATGTTATTTATTTGTTTACATTGCATATAACCATATATTTACTAAATTTATTTCTGTACATTAGAGCGGATCGGATTACATTATAACGATAGCCAGGACAAAATCATGCAAAACGTTTCCGCAAAATGTGTGCTTTTCGTTTGGAAATTGAATTCTGGAAAGTTTGTATTTTCAATTTAGTTCGATTAGTGATGGGACATAAACATTTTGAACAATTATAACTCAATAGCTATAAGTACATCCGATTAATAATATCTTTATAAACGTAACAGCACAAATCCGTTAAAAATCAAGTTTCCAGTACCAAAATTATAGGCCGTTTGGTCCCAAATTTTAAATGGGGATAGGCGTAATTATTAAGTAAAATGCAATTTTCAACAGACTTTAAAAATTTTAAAAGGAGGTTTTTAAATCAACCATTATGTATGTTTTGTTTTTAAGTTTCTTCAATCACTACTCTAGAATGGGTTAAGCCATTTCTATACAAGCTGCAGGTAGATGAAAAAGTTGTAAAGACATCTAAAGTATTGTGACCAGAACGAGACCTGGGTACCCCCCCCCCGTCATCGGGGGCACTGAATATAATGGTGATATTTTTAGATCTCCCACCCCTCAGGAACTACCCCTAAACGCGAAGAACCACCCCCATTTCTTCCATTCTAGGCATGCGAGGACTTGTCAGATCAGGTTTTTCGGGTAGGCCGTATAAGCCAACATATTATCAACCACCGGGGTTGAAACTACCCCCTACCCTAATAGTAAAATCTTCCCAAAAATTTAAACATTGTGAAAACTATTCATAACCGTATTCGAGGATGCTTAACTAGATGGCAACATAATTTTCTCCCCCATCCTTCACTGAGCCACCCTATCGCCAAAACCACCCCCTCGTAATATTTCTTGCTACTGGGCATGTGGGGACGCGTTGGATCGGGTTTTTATGGAAAATAAACCATAAAACCCCGATCCAAGGAGTCCCCCACATGACAAGTAGCAAGAAATATTACGGGTGGGTGGCTTTGGGGATTTGAGCGTGGTTCAGTGAAGGGTGGGGGAGAAAATTATGTTGCCATCGTGTTGAGCACCCTCGAAAACGGTGATATAAACAGTTTTCACAAAGTTTGAATTTTTGGGAAGATTTTAGGATTAGTAGTTTTTAACCCCGAGGGTGATTGCATGTTTCGGCAATCAACTTGCTTTACAATACCGAAATCTTGTCGAAAACCTCGATTCAACGTCCAAAATTTCCCACGTGCCCAGAAGCCAGAAGTGTAAAAAGGGGGTGGTTTCGAGGATTTGGGGGCGGCTAGTGGAGAGCAATGGAGAAATTTATGTCGCTATCGTGTTAAGCACCCTTGAAAATGAGTAGAAACAAATTATTATCAATTTTTAAATTTTTGGGGAGATGCTAGTTTGAGGAGAGGAGACAATTTGAACCCCGGGGTTTGATAATATGTTGAATTGTCTAAGTCCATACGGCTTACCTAAAGAACCCGATCCGACAAGCTGTCGCATGCCTAGAATGGAAAAACTCGAGAAGGTGGTAGTATTTCGCGTTTAGAGGTAGTTCCTGAGTGGTGGGTGGACTAAAGATATCACCATCATGTTCAGCACCCTCGATAGCGTGGGGGGGGGGTACCCTGGTCTCGTCCTGGTCACAGTACTTTTAAAGTTTACCCCTTTTTTTGCAACTTTTTCATGGACTAAGAGTATGGTTCGGCAGTGGTTTCATATTAATTTCATTCAACTGTGTCCAAAATAAAATCGGAAAAAAGTTTTCTACTCGAGAACTTGATGAGTGCGCCAGAGGTAACTTTCAAATACATATCTTTCGTAGGAATTACAATTTGTAGTTAAGTATCATCGGAATAGATGATATTGAATCCAATGTCAATCCAAAATGGCGAAACCAATATGGCTGCTATAATTGCAAAAATTTTGCAGATTTATAGGAAATTTGACGCATTGGAGATACGAATATTCTCTGACAACGAGTCTGTTGTTAAAACTTGAAAATTCAAAACGACACATATTTTTCTTTACTTGTAGATACTATATAAACGGCAACTGAAACGGGTAAATATTTTTTTAAGGAAATTGAGCTGCCAAAGAAACTAGAATCAATTGAATCGTATTATCTAATATCGATATTAAGGTTGGTTAAAAACAAGTTTTAATTTTGTTAATTGTTCAATTTACACCATTTTCACTATCATCATCATTTTCGTCATTATTAATCTTTAGTTGTATTTTTTTTCAGCTTCTACTTGGCGAGAGAAAATATTGCGAGAGAAAACATTGCGAGATTATTATTATTATGATTGTTAATATCTGTACGATGACTTTCGTATAAAATGGGGAGTGCAAACCATTTTATCATTAAATTATTATTTGCAACATTTTGACCAGATTTAACATTTTTATCCTTAGTGATATAATCAATGTCAACAATCTAACTCTTGAAAAATGTGACGATTTTACCCGCATTTTCGTTTTCCAGAACGAAAACACAACCACACAAAAAGAAAAAAAAGTCGGAACCCAGAGGGTAGACCCCCTTTACCCCTATGTATGTTGTGACTGAAACCGAAAATGACAATAAGAAAAGGTTTTAATTATCCAATTTTTCCCAAGCACCCCTTTACAATCCTCATGGGGAGATGAAATTCCACCTGTGCTAAAAATTTGATAGGTAGGTATATTTTTAGGAATATGACGATAAAAACTTATTTGAACCACCGAGTCACCGCCTAGCACTCCCTACAGGCTCCAGGAGGGGTTGAAATTCCACTTGTTCTAAACATTTGAAATGTATGTTTACTTTTAGGTTTTTTGGTGCGCTGAAACCGATTATGACGGTAAAACATGATTTTAACCATCTGGTCACCCCCTAGCATCCCCTTATAACACCTAGGTGGGGTTGAAATTGTTATAAACACATAAAAAGTATGTATAATTTTATATTTGTTGGTGCGCTGGTCTCCTAAGTTATCCGAAAAATAGTTTACATGGGACTCAAGGAAGTGCAGTTTCAAATTTATAAGACAACCAGGCTTCTGATAAGCTATCAGAAGCTGTCAAGGAAGGTGGGACGCAAGTATGTTGGCAGACCCCGTCTTAGAGTTAGAAGGTCGTTTAAAAATAAGACAGTTCAGTATCATAGAAAGAAGTAAATTTAAATTTATCGCCAAAAAAAGATATCTCAGATATATTACATATTATTGTGCGACTTTAACCTCCCGCCGGGGGTTGCAAAGGGGTGATCAGGTGGTTAGAATCATTTTTAATCGTCATAATCTGTTTCAGCGCACCAAGAAACCTAAAAATATACATACTTTTCAGGTGTTTAGAACAAGTGGAATTTTAACCTCTCCTGGGGGCTGTAAAGAGGTACTAGGGGGTAACCGGGTGGTTAAAATCATTTTTATCGTCATATTCGGTTTCAGTGCACCAAAAAACCTATAAATAAACATACTTTTCAAATATTTAGAACAAGTGGGATTTCAACCCCTCCTGGGGCTTGTAAACTCTCTCTCTCGTCCTAATAGAATGGAGGTGATATTTATTTAAAAAAAGTCTTTCTTGGATCCTTTCAGTGTTTTGGGGTATTTCATTCTTTGGAGTTACCAATTTTTTATTCGGTACACTTTAAGGTGCTAGAATCGATGACACGGCATGGTATTTCAACATTATGGAAGAAAAAAAGAGTGTATTGTGAGTTGGTAGGATAATACTTCGACAACTTCCGTCTCTATCCTATAACAAAACTCTTCGTATCCGTTTGCATATATCAAAATTGCTATTATTAAATTATTAGTGCACAAACAAATCATTCAATTCAATATATTTATTCCAGCCTTGAGAATGTTAATTTCCATAAACATGCTATTGTGCTCCTAAATTATTATCTTATATAACAGGTAAAAAAATGGTTTCTGTAAGAATATGATTAATGTTGGCCGCGAGCAAACATTTGAATTTGACTTGCTTTTAACAACCCTTTATGAACCTTAAAAGCATTGTATTGTTAACAGCATTATCAGGTAAATACATTCGTGAAATGCTGTACTTTAACAAAAAAACTATTATGAAAGCCGTTGGTATGTTGAAATGTGTTCCTCCTTGGTGTTTTCGCAGATAATTTCACAAACCCCATTACCGAAGGATGTTCTATAATGGACCTAATGGATAAGAAAACGTTTATTATGTACATGACAAGATAGTTTCAATTTCTCAGCATTTGAAAAATTATTAATATGTGCTTGAGTACCTTCTGTTTGATGAATAGACGTCAATGTAAGTATTTTCTTAGTCTATACCAGATGTCCACTCCGAATAAAGGGCTACCTTTTTAAAAAATGATACAGGTGTTCTCAATTATGTAAATAACCAGAGACTCTTTTTATTTCCTATTTGTACTTGATATTAAGTATTATTTTTAAATTTCGAATTTAGCATTTTGTTTTATCGTCGAAAAAGCAAGTAAAGCAAGCTAGGAAAAGTCCAGAAACTTGAGATTTGGTGTATTTACTAGATGTTATTTTTGTATGTCTTTTACCACACCCACTCCATCATAAAGAGAGTTGACAAAATAAAATTAAGATATTGATTTGGCCTTGGCTTCTAGTATATACACCAAATCCCAAGTTTTTGTACTCTTACTGGCTTGCTTTACTTCATCATCATCAATGGTACTACAGCATTAGTTTAGCCTCGACATTCCTTAGCCTCTTTCGCCAGTCAGCTCAGTCCATTGCCAACCGCTGCCAGTTTGTTGCGTGATTCTCCCAGCATCCTTATCTATACCATTTGTCCATCGTAATTCTGACCTACATCTACATCTATTTCCAGCAGGTCGTGTCATAAGGGTTCGGCTTGGAGGTTTGATTTCGCGTGCCCTCACCAGATGCTTTGCCCATTTTAAGCTCTCTATCTGTATGAAGTATACATCTTTACCGTTGGCTATTTGCTTATAGTTGCTTTATTTATTTACCCCTAATTACCCCGCCTCCCTCCTTCATCAGAATAAGCTCAAGATATAATCTAATTGCAGATCCCGTATTAATAAAGCCTTTATTAACGGAGCATGGTGGTGGTGGTCGATGTAAAGAAATGAGACTTTGACTTCTAGTGCATATACCAAATTTCAAGTTTCTAACATTATACTAGCCTGCTTATTTATTTACCCCTATTTACCCCCCAACCAGAGTAATCGTGCGCACAAGAAAAGTTACTTAGACTGAGCGACCGACAAACACATCTTTTTCACTCAAAGTTAAAAGCTCCACGTTTAATGACATTCTAACCGCATTACAACAAAAAAAGTACTTTTTTTGACGATTACTTTACATCTATTTCATTACGTGGATCTGGAAGTAATACACAAATATCAGATTCAAATGGTCATAACTTTTGACAGTACCGCAGGAACATGCCATAAAACGAGATTTAAGTACCTTTAACGTCCCTTTAAAAATGGCTAATGTCATATCTTTCTACTCCAAGACATTTTCTACCCTGCTTAAGAGACAATTTTTCAACAACAGGTGAAGGGGGGAGGGGAAGGAAATCTACATTTTGTTTGTACACATTTGTAACAGCTAGAGATATTATTAATCTTGTTGCTTGGAGCATGACAGACAAAGAAAGTGATATCAGAAATTTTCTTAGTGGTGCAAACTTCACGAAGTAACTCAAAATAATCAATCCAAGAATTTACATCAGGCGAATATTTTTTCTGCTGAACACTGGCTATAAAATCCTATCAAACATTATATACAGCAAAATTGTAAGCTGTACTGAAAAGATAACCGATTACTATCAATGCGGCTTCCGCAGTGGATGATCGACAAATCATCAAATTTTCATACTGAGGCAAATTATAGAAAAGACAACCGAATTTATGATTGATACATACCACACCTTTGTTGATTTTAAAACCGCATATGATAGCATAAATAGGAAAACACTATATGACGCGATGTAAGACCTAGGAATACCGCCTAAACTAATATCTTACAAGACTAACAATGAAACAAGTAACATGCTCAGTCAAAATTCAAAATGAAACATCTAAGCAATTTAAAACGCAAAGATGAGTGCGGCAAGGATATGCTCTCGCACGCCTACTATTCAACATAGCACCCGCTTTGAATAGTAGTACGATACTCAAAAATCAAAACATCTAGGTTAATATTCACGAAATCGGTCCAAATTTTGGTATACGCAGACGGCATCAACATTATAAGTAGAACAAAAAGGACTACCTTAGAGGCTTTTAATGAACTAGAAAAAGTGACTCAAAAAATGGGTTTGGAAATAAATGAACAAAAACCAAAGACAAAGGTTGTAGCGCGAAACGAATATAATATAGAAATGAATTCCAGGAGTTCATATATCTAGACTCTCAAGTAAATAATGAAAGAAGAACCGAATAAGAGGTAGAGCGAAGAATACTTATAGCTAACAGACGCTACTATGGAGTCGTCAAATCTGTCAAGAAAATCTAAATGTAACAGCTAGAGGACGAAAGATGAAAATCTGAATGTATAATATACAGGTCAGTATTAACTTATGCCTCCGAAACGTGGAACCTAAGCAAATTAGGATGACCATCTGGGAATTTTTGAAAGAAAAATATTAAGGAATATGTTTGGCCTCATTCAAGAAAACCAAGTACGGTGAAGAAGATGCAACCACGAATTATACGAATTTATATGAAGATGGTGATATAGTAAAAGCGATAAACCTAGGACGATTAAGATTGGTAGGGAATATTTATTTATTTGAATACAATCATCCAACAGGTAACCAATTACAGGGTGGGAACATTACAATGAGAATACGAAAACAATATAATAAACTAAAAACTAATTAAGCTAATTAAACTATTACGACGTAAACCATTGCAAATATGTAAAAATATTACAATAAAATAGAGATATAAAGATAATTATAGGAAAAGTACAAAAAGAGAACGCTATAAATCATAAATTAAGTTGTTTAATAGAATTAATACTGCAGTTAAATATATCAAGCTGATCTTGCTGTAGATTGTAATTTTTACACATGAAATATAAAGGTGAAAATTTTAATAAATTAGTGCGAGGGGTAGGAAGATAGAAAGTATCACAATTCCGACTTGTTATACGAGCTATATGAAAATGTATTTGTTCTAAAATGAGAGGGCAATCAAACATATGTATAATTTTATAAAGAAAGACTATGAATGTATTATTCTTCTATTTTCCAAGTTAGAAATGTGAAATCTGTTCAGTATAATATTTTGCTAATAACCAGTTATTGGGTAGGTGCCTTCTTCAATAAAGCACAAATACTTAACAAAACGGCGCTGAACATTATTAACATTATTTATGTAAATAGCATATCCTGGGGACCATATCAACGAGCAGTATTCCAATTTTGATCGTACAAATGAATAGTACAGCAACTTCATAATATCAGTATTGCTGAATCCTTTACAGTATCTTATTATAAAACCTAAACTTTTTAAAGCTGACGCGATGGTGAAAGTAATATGCTCCTTAAAACTAAGACACTTGTCAAAAATAACTCCAAGATCCTTTACTGTATCAGGTCTCTGCAATATTTGACCATTTATATGATAGTTGTAATAGATAAGATGACGCATTTTAGAAAAGGTGGAGTATGTTCCACTTGGTTATGTTAAGAAGCAAGCAATTGGATAGGCACCATTCATTAACGATATTTAGGTTATTCTGAAGATTCTCAGTCATTTTCTTTTCTATTACACAATATATTTTCAAATCATCAGCATATAAGAGGCTCTCTACATTGAGATTAGCTACAATATCATTTATGAAAAGAACAAACATAAGTGTACCCAGTACAAAACCCTGGGGAACACCGGAAGTTGCCAGAACGTCAAACGACCTGTGACCACGGTATTTCACATACTGACGCCCTTAGATATGAAGGGAAGAAATCTAATTGCATCAATGACAACCCAAACTTACTCAATTTCTCTAATAGAGTATCGCGATCCAGGCGGTCGAACGCCTTGGAAAAATCTGTGTAAACGATATCAATTTGCTTGTTCGCGTCCAGTTCCTCGGAAATGTACCGCGTGATACATGCGAGGTTGGTCTCAGTGGATCTACCGGGAAAAAACCATGCTGATTAGATATAATTTGGCTATGTACGTGATTGGATAATGACGTAAGCAAAGTGATCTCGAAAACTTTAGCGAAATTGCAGATAATTGTAATGGGCCTATAATTTTCAGCTACCCCCTTGTTGTCTTTTTTACAAACGGGACATAGGCGAGAATATTTCCATACATCGGGAAATGTACATGTTTTTAGTGACAAATTAAATATTGTTGTGAGAGGACCAGCAAGGATGGCAGCGCAGTCTTTGACAATAAAAGCAGGGATGTTATCTGGCCCTTTAGTAAACTTAGGTCTGATTTTCTTCAACGATTTAAGTACTTCTATCTCAGAAAAGGACGTTAATGGTAAATTTGTACTATTACTACTGGTGTTTTCGTGAGAATGATATTTTTATTCGTCATGGTTAGGTTTCAAGTATGCAATTTGAAAAACAATAGCAAAAGCGTTGATATACTAAGAATGAACGACCAAAGAAGCAGACCAAAACTGTGATGGACAGATGGGATAGGTGTGATCAATTGGAAACACCGAGCCCAAGATAGAGACGGATGGCGAACAATCCTTGAAGACACCACCGATGATAATGATGATGAATATTTCTTCTGTGGATTACCTATCACTTAGTGGATATAAAAATTAAATTGGCATACATCCCGCTTAGTGGAGGTCCATCGATAGATATTCTAAACTTGCCAGCTATATCTCTGGGCATAATAATTTTTTGACATCGATTAATTACCACTTAGTTATGACAAAAAACGGTCGATACACTTCCCGATTAGTGAAGGTCCAGGAGCAGGCATATATTCCGATTAGTGGGCTACAGCGGCAGACATTTTGAACCTACGATTGGTAAATGTCGAGTTATTTCTTTTTAATAATAATTACTTTCATTTCCAAATTAAGTTTGCATCACTAAAGAAAATTGACTTTTCTTGTCTGCCATGTCTTAAGGCGAACTATTAATTATGTCTCTAGAGCTATTACAAATATGTCAAGGTAATTACACGCTGGCTGCCATACCATAACATTCATTTAAAATTTGAGATCCCCATTTGGAATCCCAGGAATAACGAGAAAATTCGGATTTTTCTGGTGCTAGCGGGAATTGAACCCACAGAGATAAGGCGGGGTTCCATCAAGCCATACCTTGACCTAACTGGCATCATCGTTTAATTTTAGCAGTTATACAAGTTGACACAAAATTTCTCAACAACAGGAGAAGGAGATTCCATAAAATATATTTACAAATTGAGATATTAAATAAAGAATTAGATGTCACGTAAAATTCCGATAAATACTTTAAGGGCGGGAAATGAATGGCAGAGGTAATTTTTGAGTTTCCTTATTTCATCGATCAATGCCGATAAAAGCTATTGGTGCGAATAATATTTATATTAGCGCGCCTTCGCTACAGAAAATCAAGTTTAACTCAGGAAATTCTCTCTCCTGATTATTTGCTTTTACTTTTCGCCGCTCCGTTTGGGAAAAACAAAGTTGGTCTTTACTCTTTTTTCCACGTTTAAGTGTCGACGTAAATACTTTTTTCAAAAAGCGAGCGTCTACCGTCTTTACGTAACGAAAAAGTGTCAGATAAATTAAAATACTTTGTACTCAATGGAATTTTATAATTTTAATTAGTCGCAGGATGAACAGTTTCAAATAAAACGGGGCTTTGCCGGTAAGCGGAATCGACGTCGAAATTTTATAACCAGCTTATTGATATTTTAAAAGAAAACGTTAGATAGGGCAAGCTTGAAAATCTTATTGAGAGAGATGTGGATGTGATATAAGTAAATAAGAAGGAACATAATTATAAAAATTTGAAAGTTTGAAGAAAAGATGCACACACCTGGCAAATGTTTGATTCAATAACAGTTATGCGTATAGCATAGTTAATCTTGTGATGAAATTTGAGTTCTTCACAAAATTTTCTCGAAAATTATTAATCCTACAAAAACAAAGTATTAAATAAAAAAGTTAACTCTACCTTTTATCTCTATTTCTTCTGAGCATAAGTACTTGGTATCTATTTCGAAAGATAAAAACGTTGCTCTTTTGCCATACTTACTCTTGCAAATTTTCACATTTTATCTCCTTAGCTTTGGAAACACATTAATAATTTCTACAGTTATTAAAATTTCATCTTTATATTAGTTCTCACAATTATTGAAGTCTTACATTTCAGACAGAGCTTTTAGAATTAAGCAGGAACTGAAAGAAATTAAGGCGGGAGTACCACAAGGTAGTGTATTAGAGCCAGTCCTCTACTTACTATACACCAGTGATATTTCTGAATTAGAGCATGACATGATAGCCACATTTGTTAACGATACTGCCATAATGGCTGTAAGCAAAATATGCGAAGAAGCTGCGGCGAATCTGCAAACCTCAGTTAATAAAATCAACAACTAGACTAAGCAATGGCGAATCAAATTGAATGAGACTAAATCTGTCTGCATCAATTTTACGAACAAAGGAAATCAACACATCCCTGTTAGCATAAATAATATCCAGGTACCATACGCTGATACAGTGAAGTATTTGGGTATTAATTTGGATGCTAAGCTACGCTGGAGAGCTCGTGTGAAAAAGAAACAAGAACTGGATATCAAATTTAGAAAAATGTATTGGCTGCTTGAACGGAATTCCACCCTGTCACTTGATAACAAGGTACTACTGTACAAACAAATTCTTAAACTTACGAACAGATGACATACAGCTGTGGGGTTATGCCAAAAAGAGCAATTTGGAAATAATCCAGCAATTCCAAAACAAAGTATTAAGGAGCATTGTTAATGCTCCTTGGTATTTCAGAAACAGTGACCTTCACAGGAACTTGACAATGGACACTGTTAACTAGACCATTATCAAATTCGCCAAGAGTCATGAACACCGACTCCATCGCCATGTCAATATCGAGGCCATCCAGCTCCTTGATAACACGAATCTGAGCAGAGGACTCAAGAGGACCAAACCTCTCGAGGTAGTATTTATAATGTTCAGTCAGTGCAAAAGTAGAGTATAGTGCTAGTGTATACGATATAAGTGTAAATAAATTATTAGAATCTAAGGGATACTACAGTCTGTTCCCTTTTCCTTTTTCCCCAAATTTAAGTAAAATTCTTTTCATTCACAATCACAGATAATAGATTAAGCAACGAGCAATGCAGCATTGAATTGATAAAAGTAGCAACTCAGCTGCATAACAAAATAAGAGGTTTTTATTTATAAAAAAGCATTAAAAGACTCTTAAAATATAGAATATAAAAAAAGATAATTACAAGTAAAGTAACCTACACCGAACCCTGAGATGAGAGCTCGACTGAGATAAGCAAAGTGAAAAAGAGGCTAAATTTACAAAATATAGCAGTATTAGGCCTATTCCTAGAGCTGAGTAAATATAAACAAGGTATATTTTATCCCGAACTTGATGTCGGTATAAGAAATGTCATCTTTGTTGTTTACCGCATTATCAAAGGCGCCGACATTTTTTATACCCAGAATAAGTCTGAGATAAAGTATAAGCAAAGGAAATGTGTTATATTTATCAAATTAAAGAGAGAGACCAATGTAATAATATTTATGCATTTTCTTAAATAAAGATGCCATTATTTTACATAAATGATTCTATCTAGTTGTTAAGCAAAAACATTTTCCGTTCTTTAAATTAGTTGAAAAACAATCCCCGTCATTACCGTACCACAAAGAGAGCCTAAATAGATTAACACCGACTTAAATTTGCATCAAACACGAATTCTGACACTCGCCAAATCAAATTAGCCTGTATAAGCCTTTTTGAACGTCATTTATTAGTTCGTGGCTGGACTTAAAACTAAAACAGGAATTAGCTGTAGGTCCATGCACTACAATGTCAGCAATGTTCGAGAGGAGACAATATGCGCGTTGATTGGAGATGGTTAACCGCCGATAAACCATTTACTGAATGGTCATAACCCACATAATTCTGCAAATACATATGGCTTCACATCGAAATGCTGTAGTAGTTTATATCGTTAAATTATATCATTTACACATCCAGTTTAAAGTTTTAATATCGTGCGGGTCTGTGTTGATATTGGCGCTACTGCTGTATATTATATTCTGGTAAATTAAACTGGTAGACATAATTAGTTGACGTTATCAGTCGCAATATTGGCGGAGTGCATATTTCAGAGTTGTTTCAATGTATTTGGGACAACTTCTCGGGTAGAGAGCGTACTGTCGCCAATAGTTTCACTCGATTCATTTCAATTTATTTATTAACTCGCAAATACCTATGTTAACTTACTGGCAACACACACTATTCTATATTAAATTTAATATTATGCATTAAATAAAATTCGTGATTAAATCTGTTATGATCAATTTATTATACATTCTATTGGCATTGATAACAAACCACTATGAACTATAATCACAGACACACACAAAATTTCTGATTCCAATCTTTTGACCAGATCACTGAATCCAAATCTGGCGTCAGGATTGTGCCTACACCCATCAGTTTTGTTATGGTTCAAGAATAGTCCAAAAATGGATGAAAGAGGCAAGTTTCTAAGAATTTGTCAAAGTACAGAAAAAAAATTGCCCAGCAACCGAGTAATTATAAGTAAGCTATTTTTTACACTCAATACCTATATTATGGCAAAACAACCCCTTGCAGGTTATAGAACCCCCCTAAATGTTATCATCCATTCCCATATGGTTTGTGTGTGCTCCTTTATTAGTGTTTTTAGGTTACTTTTGTAACTTTTACTATTGAATTTATTAAAACTGTTCTTAACAATTGTTTTAAACTTACTTTGCGTTTTGGTTGAATATCAATCTTCCTTGGATATTTGCTGATATTTTGCAGAAAACTGTCTGCTTTGTTAAATATTACCTGGTAAGTTATACTTTTGTATAATAATTCGATTATTGAATTTCTTTATATTTTTTAGTATCTTTGGTAATTTTTTATCAATTATTTTACTAGTTAAAATAACTACATTTAAAACTTCCTATTTCTAGTTTGTTCTTTGTTTAATTCTAATATTATTTTAGTGTTTAGCTTTATTTTACTTGCTACTTATAAAAATACATGTCAATATATATTTTAATTCACATAGAAAAAGAAAAAATGGGAACCTGTCATCCTTGAGTTAATATTAAGCCAATATAACCCAATTTACCTAATTCCAAATATAATATGTATCCTTGAGGAACTATATCTCTTAAAGTGATACAGAAAATAAATAAATTTTCCAACAACTTACACTGCATAGAAGATAAAACTTTAAGATTTGGAGGAAAGTTGTCTCTCGAACTCAATGTGAATTTGATCAATCAGATATCATTTTTCTTAATATTTCTTCACTATATTTAATATTTAACTGGCTGTAATTTCGTAATCATGTTGTAAAAGTCCGAAATACTTGAACATTTTTACACAGCATTGAAAGAGTTGCGAAATAAGCACTTTGGGAAACTGTATGAATCAAAGCATAAGGTTGTATTTAATTTAATTTTGATGTTTCAAAATAATGTTATTCATAATACCAAATTCTGCACATGACCTGTTGCAGTACAAAAATCCAATACCTCTCTCAAAGACGAACAAATTCAATGAAAAATACGAAATTTCCTTCTACATTCACTGCATGCGTTTTAAACACGTTGCCAAAGTTGCTTCCCAGTGTCAATTGTACTATACAATAGTTTTTAAGTAATTCTGTACAAAAAAGTCACAAGGATTCAAATCTGGCCACCTAGTAGGTCCGTCGGTGCCAATCCTGGTTCTAAAAACTTTGTTAATAAATTCTTGCACAATAACGCTAAAATCAGCAGGACAACTATCGCGTGCTCCATTTAAATGGTTTAGTGTAACTGAACTTATCAGTTAATAGTAATCAACTATACCACAAGCTCATTTTTTAAGCTGAATTTCTAAGCTCATAGCCAAACATGCACATTGAACATTTTTATATTCGAGACAACTAACAGTTTTAAAATCGTCGAATGCAGTGGTTCCTCGAACTGAATGAAATAACCTATCCCCTGTAGCACAAGATATTGGGTGGATATAGGTACAATGTGTTACCTATATTGTATATTGAGCCAATATATGTCAGCTTTAACCAATATTGTACTTGTATGTTTATCATCTGTATTTTCAATATTTTCACCCAATATATAGCCAACATTTTACCAACATTGGCAAATCAGATTCAATATTAACATTATTTAACCAAAATTGGCGCAATGTGTGGAAACTAATATTAGTTCCGAATATTGGACAAATATAACTCCTTTATTACTTATAGGTGTTCAATTATCATTTTACTTTAAGCATTTCATGTACGTGTTCCCATCCTTTCTGCCATTTTCCCCAATTTCCACTATAGGCACTGTTCACCTATCTTCCCACCACCTCTCACTATGCTCTGAAGAACTAGTTATGCAATCTATAGCAGTGCGCTTCTTTATTGTAAGAAATAAATAACTAAATTGTATATTTTATTTTTTTTGTATTCCAAAGTAAACCATCACTAGTAACAAATTACTCATTACACACGGCTATTTAGTAATTTTGTAATAAGTTTTAAGGCACTCTGTCCCACTGTTGCACCCCTTAAAACCACCCTATTTTATATAGGCAATTTTTTCGACATTTTTGTGTTAAAAATTGATACTATCAGGTTGTCCCGAAATTCCTGCATTCCCCTTTAGGTTCTGACTCTACATGCAATAGTGATAAGAGAACTTCCTATAAACATGTGTTCGAAAATGCTTCTTAATCTTAGTTAGTTAGTCTTTCTGAGGATGGCACCTAACTTTATGAAACTCGATTTTACATTATAAAGGTTTATTCTTGAACAATATCAACCAAAATTTATTTTATTCATAGAAGGAGAAACGAGAGATAGATATCCTCTTTTCAGGTATACATTTTTAATTGTTTAACACTTAATTATGATTCCCAGGATAATACATAAAGAAGGTTATCTATATAATTAGATGTATGACTTTCCGTTTTCAAGGGAAAGTAGTTTAAACGAAATATTGATGATTTCCTTGGTAATGAGTGTTATAAAGAAATGGGACAAAGATTGACTATCCCTCATTTCTCCGCCTATGAATAAAATTAGGTTTGGCTAGTAGTGTGCAGAAATAAGCCTTAATAATTAGTGAACCAAGTCTCAAAAAGTCGTCCCAATAAAAGCAGTACAAATCTACACTTAGGCTCCATCCCCTGAGGGTTGGAACTTCCTTAGGAAACATTTCCAGAAACAGGAAATTTTCTTACTATTTTTGCATGTAGCATCAGTGTCTAAAGGGAAATGTGAGAATTTCGGCACACTCTATATATTTTAAATATTGTGTAGCAATGGGGCGCCAATGCTGCTATCCAGTATGCTACCAATGCTGGTGTCCAATATATTGCCAATAGTGATATCCAATATGGCACCTATATTGTTATCCTATTCTATCTTATATAACACCAATGTTGGTGTCCAATATGGCACCAATGTTGGGATTCAATATGTCATCTATGTTGGTATATAATATGACACCAATATGCGATTTTGCAATATTGGACATTTATTGCAAAAATCTGACGTTCGTTATATTGACGCAATATGTGAATCCTATATTGGTCCAATCAGTTTGTGCTACAGGCGATGTAGATAGAAACAGCATTATTTGGAAGACAGTGTACTGTACACTCTAGTTATAGCACTATTTTTTTTAACCAGTTGATTAACAACTTGGGATAATAAAAACTTTGCTAGAAGGAAACATCTTCTATTAAACTTTTTATTGATCCAGATATAATGGAAAGAGACATTGTTATATAAAAAGTTATGATCAAATTATCTGCTTGACTAAATTTGAAAAACGCAGTTATACCGCAATACAACCCGAGACAGCTTACTACAAACATACACGCTCCCTGAAAGTCAATAGCAGGAAGACCCCACATTGGATAAGCTATCTGAAAAAAATGCAATAATAATTTTTCACAATTTAAATTTCAAATGGATTGGTCGCCATTTTTGACATTTGAATATTGTTTTTTCTGTAGTATGTATCTCATAAAGACCATTCAAAGATTACCTCAAACAAAAAAGTTTCTATGAAAATTTCAATATTTACACTTGTTTTTCCGTGTTCTATCTACTGTAAAACGGAAACAAAAAAACATGGACTTTACTATATATATACTGCTAAGATAAATGATTTTGTATTAAAATACATTAATCGATTGAGGTGATACATTAAATTTAAAAACTTTTAGATACAATTATCGACAAAAAATCATACTTTAATATTTGAAACTCTTGAAAACGTAAATCCACTCCACGATCCACTTAATATTGAAACCCGCTCTGTACGTAGGGCATCAGCAATATTAAGCTGACTATTTATGCAAAGAAGGCTTAAATTTAAAGAAATCGGGTATCTGTTTTATTATGAGATCTCTATTTCAATCAAATTAATTAAAAGGTTCACTAAGGCGGATTGGGAGTTGGTATTTATCAGCAAATGTATTAACGATTTCTCGCAAGTAATAAAAATACTGCAGAAAATAAGATACAATTTAATTAACAAAAGCAGTTTAATGACTGGATATGCTGAATTAGCTCCAGATCTCTGGGCTTTCTTGTAAATACAGTATTCTTTGAGTAGCTCCAAAGAAAAGAAAAGGCCAGAAGCGTACATGTCTGGAAATCTTGAGAGCCAGCGAATGTTGCCATAACGAGAAATTAGTTATTTGGGAACAGCTTAATGTTGCAGTGTAACTGGTTGTTGAAACTAATACTCATATACCTCTTTCTTTTTTTCCTCTTCAATTCTTTGGGAGTTCCTGCCACATGAATCTTTTCTTTTTAAGCGGTGCTCGGGGAATCTACAAAATATCACAATTAACCAGTGTGTTACTGGTAAATAACGTCTACGCCTGTGGCTTTTACGTCAAAAGATCAGTTAGAGGTTACTTTTTTTAAATAAATAACACAAATAAGCATAAAAACGTGAAATTAAATATTTCGCCGACGTTTCGGAAATCTAATCTGTTTCCTTTTACCAGTAACATACTGGTTAATTGTGATATTTTGTAGATTCCCGGAGCACCGCTTAAAAAGAAAAAAACATGTGGCAGGAAGTCCCAAGGAATTGAAGAGGAGAAAAAATTAAGATCATGCCACAAATAACATTTAGACAATATTTATATACCTATAAGTGTATATCTTTAAGATATAACCGTTACCCATTACTATTTTCCTCAAAAGAATGAGGCTCTGCAATCATTTAGGGCCACGAATAATTGATTGTCTAACCAGTGCCTTGCTTTCTGGATTGTACCTAGACCCCTCTTGCTGCTTGGCTATTACATGAGGACAATAAGTTCTCAATTAAATGTGGCTAGCATTTCAATTACTATTTACAATCTTTTATGCATGCGCTGTTTAAAATATACACAATAAAAGAAAAATCTTATCGATTAAATTCAACTACGTATACATTATTTACCTAATTATTGTCGCTATCAATACTTATTAACTATTTATATTCTTGTTACATTAGCCGTATTTACTTTGGCTTGCGTTTACTTACTGGGCGGATATATTTTAAAGTAGAGTGTAGATTATTTAAGGGGTCACTCAGCTTTTTAGCCTTTCTTTACTTCAAACCTAGAATATCTTTTTTGAATTACTCTACAATGAGTGTTGTCCAGGATTCTCAATCTATTCACGAAGTTTGTGATTGTATTAAGAGCTAATTTTTCTGTCTTCGGGCGTTAAGTGCCTTTTCTAGGTACTTTACCATAATACGGATTAGCATCTGACATTCGCAAAGTGTATGCTCAGCAGTTTATGTTGCAGTAGAGGTGTTTCAGAATCTCATGAGCCGCGAAGTGCGCAAAAGGCAAAGTTTAATCTCAGTTATAAGTATGTTTTTGAAGACACTGGAGGCTGCCTTGCTGTATACAGAAACAAGAGCTCGGGATAAATTGTAAACAATAAATATAATATTTTTAAGAAGTGTAACTGAGTCAACAGGACGAATTATGTCTCTGCGCATATGAAGGTCACAGCTCATGAGGTTTTAAAACACCTCTATCTGCGTTTACCATTTTCTGCCTTGATCATGTTCCTAAGATGATATCTCAAGTGGTAATGATCCGTTAGAAAGCTTATCATTATTAGCCTTAACTTTTTAAGTTCTACAAGTTCTACTGTCGAATAACTTATTAACTATTTCGCTTGTTTTTGGTCTCGAGAATTCATCTTCTTCTGGTACGCTTGTTTTTTGGCAGTTGTTGCTTTGCCATTGTCGGCATTCTCTGACAATTTCAGATTCAAACGCGTAAGACCTGAGAGCTATTAATGCTTTTTGTATATCTGCCCTACGAATATCTTTTTTATGTATCCCTGGGAACATAGATCTAGCTGTATGCCTAGAAGATGGTTGGAGTACTACCTAAAGCTCTAGATAGTATGCAATTAGGCCCTGCTACGCCCTTGCTAACCCCATCATCCATATGTGTAACAGATAAATGACCATTTATCCAGCCGCAGTACTTCGACCTTTCTCATTTGAAGGCTCTCTTACGGCACATCAATCGAATTCCTACTTGCTTGGCATGACAGTAGGTTTAGTCATAGACTCCGATTGAATTAGCTCCAATGTCCCAAAAGTGACCAATCCTGATGGTCTGAATTTTAAAGTACATAAGAAAAGACACAATCCTGACAACTAAAAATGCTTCATAATCTGGAATGCCCAAAAATTCCAAAACTTAATCAGAGTTTCCAAAGGCGTCGAAGTCAATAATAGAACAAGTGACCCTTTACTTCAAATTTCCTGGAAGATAGTTTTAAAAAATCTCAAAAAATTTTACAACCGAATTGCGAATTTTAAGGCGCCTAAGAAAATTCACAATGAGAAGCAATGCCAATAGTTTACAGAACAAATGAGATATTAGGATTCACGATTCGGTGTCCAACCGGTAGTGGGCATGACTTATTGCCTGTTTCCGGCTGATAATCAATATATTATTTTCCATAAATGTTGTTTATGTTGAACAGTGACCATATCAAATATTTGTTGTTCACGAGCCTAGATCATTTTCATAATTTGATCAAACTCTGTAAAGTCATTCTAAATGTTGTTAAATAATGATGGCCTTAGGTGTAAGCCTTGAGGAACTTAGGATTTTGGTCAAATTTCACTGAACATCAAACTACTGAACAGTTTGTTAAAAGAAAAAGAAATTTAATCGGTTTGACTAGAAACAACAAATGCGAAGTATGATAATATTGCCGTCTACTTTATCAAAAATATTAGAAATGTTATCTCTTTGAATGCGAATTCTATCATCAATACTATTAATTATGCTAAATACCTGTAATGGGCATGTAATATTTATCTCGCGTATATTGATAATAAATAACATTAGTGTTAAAGGTAACTTGCTTCAAACACAACATAATCGTTTGCCTCTCTTGTTAGAATCAAGAACGGCTCTGGATAACGTTATTTAAACTGTTACTACCCTTAGAGAATCTGTAGGCATCAAATTGTGCCTCAAGTTGTTGCCGTAATATAAATGAAACAATTTCTTCACCCTTGACTCCAAGGGGCTGCGGCTGGAGCCCGTATTTTTTTGATAGAGGTAGATTCAGCTCATGTGGAATAACCTGTCCGCGGGTTACAGGGTTCACTAAGTGAATTTAAAGAAAATGACAGAAATAAATCAAACTATATATATATTGGATGATCCATTCAAGCTTAGTATCTTCAAGCACATTATTTAAAATCCTAAACTATAAAAATAGTAATAATAAACGTCTCTATTATTTAAAAATATATACAGAGGGTGAGCCACGGTGGGTGGAGTATTAAAAGTATATGGAGAACGAATCAACTGATTGCTTTCAAATTTTGGTTACCAAAATAATTGAGTATGATCTCCCCAACTAAAATATTTTCGAAAGTGTGGTATTGCCACTTATACGTAAAACTGGCAACATCTTCGTTATTTTAAATGGAATACCCCGTATATTTTTACATTTTTTGGATCGTCGTCTCTTTCTGAGTAACTTTTGTTAATATTTCCTTATACCTATCTCAAGCCGTTTTCGAGATAATAATTCTTTTCTGAATTTATTTAAAAAAATTTGACTTTCAGTAAATCGTGTTTTCTCCTACCTACGCAGCAATTAAAAGATAATTTTTTAGTCGCTGCTAGGCAAGGCCTGGGGGCATCTCCTCCATTAATCAAATGTTTCGAATATCATACAGGGTGAGTTAGAGAACGCTTCCTATAAGTGACTTAGAAAAGTGCACGAAAGGCAATTTTTTTAAATGGAATGCCCTGTATATTATTACTGATTCGGAAAGGTGATACATTTACCTATTTAAAAATGTAATATACCATATACCTAATGCGCACTGTTTTCGATTTATGGACACTTTTCTGTAACCTTACCAAGAATATTAGTCTTTTGGTATATCATAACGGGTGGGCCATGAAATTTTTATGTTGTCATTTTGTAATGACAACTGACATGCTATTTTTCTAAATAAATTTGACGTTAGTGATATTTGCACTTAAGTTGATAGCTGTAGCACAAATATGGCAGAAAATAATTATACAAACACAGTTTTAATGGATTTGTTTATTGTCCATGGAGAGTGCAATAAGATTATCAGCAGAACTTGTAGAAGATTTAATGAGAAATATCCGGATTTTCCGCAGATGAACAACAGAAAGCTTCTACAAATTCAGAGGAGTATGATACTCAATTACTTTGGTAACCAAAATTTGAAAGCAATCGGTTCATCCGTTCTCCATATACTTTTAATACTCCAGCCACCGTGGCTCACCCTGTATATACAGCTACTTGCTGGCTACTTTTTATATTGAACAGTATTGCTATATCGTAAATCATTGAAATTATAAAGTCGGTTAAATGGGAAAAAAGTTTCGTGTTTTGAGGGTCAATAAAATGGGCTATAAAAATAAAAATATTCCGATTGGATCCGGAGATATCACGATAAAAACTGAAAGAACTCATTTCCTGTTTTTTCTCTAACGCTGTTATTACGATAAAAAAATGAAAAAATCATTTGAATATTTTGTTATAAATTGACTTTGCTGCAACTGGTCGTATTTAAATTTTTATTGCAACGTTTCGTCTCTCCAGGGCCACCATCAACAATATTTTTTTAAATACGGATCTGTCTTTTTTATTTAAAATTTTTAAAGCATTTCAAATGCTAAATTTGTGGTTGTGTCACACTTGACAATTTTACAACGTTTCGTCAGAAAAATAATCACTTTTAATTTTATTGGCATTGCCCTCCACAAAACTGCAATACGAGGGGTGACTCATCATTTTAAACTTTAAAAGTTTGTTTTATGAACAGTCCAATGTATTGACTAACTTTACTAGTCTAGTTCTGCTCACTATTATTATGGAAAATGGACACGAAATAAAAAATCAATATCAACTTAACAATTGTATTTCTTTAAACAATAAATCAAATTTACGAAAACATAGTAACTTGGTGTGTGAACAAGTAACTTTACAAAAATTGATGAAAATGACCACCATTCCTCTGAATACAAAGTCGCGTTCTCTCAGACATTTGTTTAGTAGCTTTAGCAATCATATTTGGGGTAATTTGGGTGAAAGCTTCAACAATTCTCCTACGTAATTCATTGACATCTTCGACCGCGTTGTAGTAGACTTTGTTTTTTAAGAAACCCCGTAAGAAATAATCTAGAGGATTTAAGCAAGGTGAGCGAGGTGGCCACCTTACTGGTCCATTGGTTACTAACCACTTTCTTTGAAAATGCCTGTTTAAATATGTTCTGACTGCATTAGCATTGTGAGGGCCACAACCATCTTGCATGAAACATTTTATTTTTCTTCGAACCAGTACCTAATGGCGTTTCATCGAATACTTCATTCAATTAATTTATATAATTTTCACTGTTTAAATTGCCCTCTATGAACTTTGGCCCAACTATAATGTTGCCAATTATGTCACACCACAAATTTACTGAGAATCGTACCTGAGGCCGTACTTGATTCGTTAGATGGGGATTAACAGTAAAAGTGTTTGTTTTTCCTGTTAAACATTCCAGAATTTGTAAAGGTAGTTGTTTCATCAGTTCAAAGAATGTTATTGTAGAAATATCTATTACCAGGGGCGGTTTTAACATGTTTGCCGCTCCCGGCACTATTTTAAGATGCCGCCCCTACTCTTAAAAAATATAACACATATATACTCCCCAAAAAATGTTTCCCAAAAAAAGAATACATACTAAACATTTTTTTTGCATATTTTAAAAGAACAAAGGACACTACACATTAGAGGTGAGTGGTATATAAAATGACTTTTCTGTATAACACCTATTTATTAAAAATAAAGAAAATATAAAATAATTTAAAAAAAATTATACAAGATCAAGACGAAGTTTTCTTGCTTTTTTTCACAGCAAAATCGTTTATTACATCGCCTGTTTTCGTAGTTTTTAAAATTTCATTTTCAATATTTAATGCTGCTAGTGAATTTAGTCTTTCCTGCGTCATTGTGGACCGTAAGTAATTCTTTACCCGTCGCAAGGTCGAGAAACTCCTTTCTCTAGCAGAACAGTTTGTAGCGGGTTTGTTTAAAAATATTCTGAAGCATATGTCGATATTGGGGTACGCGTCTTCTAAATTGTTTGACCTCAACAGCTTGCTCAATTCTAGAATTGTTAAAGATTTCTTCGTCAAATCGACCAAATCGTTCAGTTGAATTTTGAACTATGAGCATTCTGGCAGTAGGCTCCTCTAAATCTTGGCTAAAATTTGTTACTAATGTTGCAGCATTTGTCTATGTCCTGGTCACTAGTAATAATTTTCATTTAATTTCTTGTAAACTTCACCTCCTCTGTGCAGCTCCTCAGTTAATCTATCGATTATTACATTTAATGTAATTATTGATCTTAAAATGATCCCTCCCAATTGATGAAGTGCTTTCGATTCCGGGATTTTCATCAAATTTACATGTCCGCTTCGGCACTCTCTTCATATCATACTCATATTCTCTTAAACCACAAACTGATTTGGTAATTTTTTCTATGTGAGTAAACTGACTTCGTAACTTCACAACGAATTTTGATAAACTATCAAACACAGTAGTAATACCGCTTAAAGTCATTGTGGTTCCTTGAAGTTTTTTATTATTTTTATCGAATCTTTCAAGAATTGGATACCTTGAACTCGTCATTAAGGCCGTTTCAAAGCGTTTTTTAGAAGACCCGAAGCTTCACATTGTATTTTTTTTTTTCAGATTCTTCATCCTCTATGTATTGCAAAGCCTTTATTATTTTTGGATGTTCATGCCTAAGAGCCCTACAGGCATCAAACCTAGCAGACCAACGTGTTTTATACAAACTTTTTAACACCAGTGGGGGAGTAGGTCTTCGCTTACGTTTTAATTGTTCTGTTTCAGAATTAGAGGAAGTTTCTGCGTCTTCTACAGAACTTTCTTTGATATATTCTTGTTCTGTATTTTGCGGTACCCCTTCTTCTTAACATTTTCCTCTTTTTCTACTTCTACCATTTCTTCTGCAACTTGAATATTCTGTAATAGTTCCCGTCTATGAGTGGATACAGTGAAAAAATTATATAACTCTTGCAACGTCGAAAAATAATTCACAGATTCAATGCAACAATCTCCGGCAGATTGTCCAACCAGATTTAAGGAATGTGCTCCACAAGGTACGTAATCCAATAATGGATTATTTTCCTTTAGTCTGGCTAAAACGAGTTGTACTATGATTTATCAATTATCAAACCCGAAATAATTTATTTTGTATTTCGTTAGATTTACGGCTCACTTGCTTAAATGAAACAATGAATAAAAAAGTATTTATTTTCTAATATTATAAATTGGGTATGAAAGAAAGCCGCTTCTGGCTGCCATCCATATCGCTGGATGCGTTGTTTTGGATTCAATGGAACTGTCGCATTAGCAGAATCATAAAAACGACTAAAGCAATAACCAAAAGAAAAAATTTTTGCCGCCCTTGAAATTTTGCCGCCCTTGAAATTTTGCCGCCCTGGACACTCGCCCAGTGTGCCCAGTGGTAAAACCGCCACTGTCTATTACGAGTTAATTTTCTCCTAAACCAATTGCAGAAGGTTAGTCTGCGGTCTGGGCCACCTCCATGTTATATCTGCACTGTTTGAAATTTACAATCAGGATATTTGTATTTCTTTAATATTTTTTTAACAGCTGCTGCCGATATTCCACGTTCACTTGCAATATTTCGTGATGAATTTTCGGGGTTTATGTATATTTGAGCTAGTACAATAATATCATTTACCGTTTCAATCTACAAACACAGCCAATTTCGCATAAATTCTTGGACACAGTGTAAATAGTATTTCTTGTCGGATGGTGTCTGTCAGGATATAAATTCGCATATTCTTGCACTGCCCTGTCAACATTTCTATAATTTTTAATGTAAACATCATACATGTGTTTTTTTTTTAATCTACAGAATAACGAACCATAGAAGTATAATAGCAGCTAACAAAAATAAACGTCACCAATACGATAAACTATAATAAAATGGCATTTGATGAAATTATTTTGTTTTTCAAGGTACACTGAAAAAGGGTGAATAATATTGAGTGTACTTGCTCATTTTCCACAATAATATTGAGCAGAACTAGACTAGTAAAGTTAGTCAATACATTGGACCGTTCATAAAATAAACTTTTAAAGTTTCAAATGATGAGTCACCACTTGTATTTGTTTTACAAACAAAACAGTTTTGTGAAGGGCAATGCCAATAAAATGAAATGTGATCATTTTTCTCACGAAACGTTGTAAAATTGTCAAGTGTGACATACCCACGAATTTAGCATTTCAAATGTTTTAAACATTTCAAATAAAAAAGACATATTTAAAAAAATATTGTTGATGGTGGTCCTGGAGAGATGAAATTAAAAATTTAAATACGACCAGTTACAGCAAAGTCAATGTATTACAAAATATTCAAATAATTTTTTTCATTTTTTTTTTTCGTAATAACAGCGCTAGAGAAAAAACAGGAAATGAGTTATTTCAAGTTTTATCGTGCCATCTCCGGAACCAGTCGGAATACTTTTAATTTTTTAAGTCCATTTTATTGATCCTCAAAATACGAAACTTTTTTCCATTTAACCGACTTTATAATTGCTGTGGTTTACGAGACAGGAATATAAAAAGTAGCCACTCTGTATATTGTATATGTTGTTGGAAGCCAAAAGCGATATTCAACTTATTTAGTGAAAAAAAAACCACTGAAATGTTACTCTTACACTTAACTCACTACTGTTTTAATTACCTAATGAATACTAAATGTGTTAAATTGAATTTATATTAATTTGAATATTTAATTTATAATAATTAAGTAATTAACTTTATTGTTGTTTGGTATTTTAAACTTTATTTTCAATCGGTGAATATTTTTAGTTCTTAATACACAAGGCATGGATTTATAAATTTTGCATATCTGATAGCTGAAAGATGTCTTCAAACCTTATGTTCTTTTCGGTGGAGTTAATACAAATCTAATATTAATGCTGTAGGCATCAGTACAAAATTTCACTTTTCTGTGCCGATGGAATAGCTTTTAGTTAATAATAATTTTATCACAAAGTGACAGCATGCATAATTCTTCGATGTTCCATATTCAACCCAGCATTTTTTAACGTATGTAAGTGATATTCTTTGTTATCTTCACGCTCCAAATATAGATCCTAAATATGAATTCTGAATAGTTTGAATTTTAAATATATATTGATTGGACACAACCAATATTCCATTATTATACTCTTCGCAAATACAAAACGAAGAGTATAATTTGATGGGTATATTACCAAAACCGGTAAAGTTGCTCGCAGAGAAAAAATCATATCACTGCGGTGGTGATCGAATTCTGAACAACTTTCGAAATGTTCGCCCGTCTGTCTGTCCGTCCGTCCGTCCATCACGTTTCTTATAAGCACGATAACTTAAAAATGAAAAGTCCGTATAGTACAGGCAAATTAGCCAAAATTGAAAAAAAAAATTGGAAATACTTCTTGATTTTCGTTTTTCTTGCTCTACAATTTTTTGTTTTACTTAAGCCGTTTAGAAGATAAATCGAGTTTTCCACTTATCGTTTTAAGCCGCTTCGAAATGCGCGAAAAATGAGAATTCTCCGGGAGTTTCGTACGACCGGGCTCATCGATCGATAATTCTTACTATTCAGAGCCCCTAAAGAAATTAAAATAACATAAAATGTAGAGAAAAGTTATAACTTTAATGTGGAACTAATCACAAAATTCATAAAAAAATTTATCATGGGGAAAATGTGTCATAAGATAGCATAGTAAACTTTGTACAGTTGATCCACAGATTTATTCATATCTTTGCCGGGAGTCATTAGAATGAGAATTAATTTTGCTTATATATTCTTATATAATGATATATTAATTCAATTAACATTTTCTTGCAATTACTTTTGTTGGAAAAATATGCCTTGCGATCAAAATAGAGGGTATATTTCTCATCGATCAACTACCTCCAAATTTTGGAATTCAATTCACTGTATTTTAATTAATAATAGCAGCACAGTTTTAATTTTCGGATTATAAGTACAATAAAATATATTCTTTCGAATTACTTTAGAGTTTTTTAAATGCGTGCAGTGCTTTTTGAATTTGTCATTATTCATACACGTTCAGAAAATGCACAAGTATACAGTAAAACATATACAACTTATTTGTTTCTTAACATTCTTCAATGAAATTTTCACGAAATATAGATTAAAGTGCGTGGAATCGAGTCCATGCAATGAAAAAGCAGCCATTGTTACGGGAGAAATGTATAGGATGCATAAAACTCAAAGATATGAATAAATCAACTGTATAAAGTTTACCAAGACATCTTCTAACACTTTTTCCTCTATGATAAAATTTGTTATGCATTTTGTGATTAGTTCCACATTAAAGCTGAGGCTTTTCTCTAGATTTTATGTTGCTTTCATTTTTTTAGCGGCTCTGAATAGTAAGAATTATCGATCGATGTGTCCGGTCGTACGAAACTCCCAGAGAATTCTCACTTTTAGCGCATTTCGGAGCGGCTCAAAACTATAAGTGGAAAACTGGATTTATCTCCTAAACGGCATAAGTAAAACAAAAATTTGTAAAGGCCTTTTTTGTAGAGAAAGAGACGAGCTACAAATTTTGTTGAAAACTTACTTCTGTATTTTCATTATTTTAGCCGCTAGAGCAAAAAAACCGAAAATTAAAAAGTTTTTCCAATTTTTTTATAAATTATCCCGGAACTTGGAAGTGCAAAGAATGCATCATTCCATTCTACAGGTTATTACCTACTTTAATCCCAGAGATGATCCTTTTATTAATATTTGCGAGGTTTTAAAACAATTTTGCCTTCATTGCCTGTACTAGTATTAAAGTTTGAACAATAAATTAGTGTTAGATAGGGAAAGAACCCTATTGTTTTTGATCAAAATTGAATAAATAAAAAGTTAGTAATTTTTATAAAAAAAAAAAAAATTGTTTCGTAACTAAACAAAAAATGTTTATAACTAATATTATTTACAAACAAACTGCCAAAAGTATTGTATAGAATGTGCAGGAATTATATAAAAATTGTACTAAATCGGCGGAGAGTATAAACGGTTAGCTTGTTAAATTTTGCTTTGGTATATGTTTTGCTTTGGTTTGGTATAAGTATGCTTTGTGTATTGCTTTTATTTTCGATGTCAAATAATGTTTGTTGTTGAAAATCAGTTTTAAAGAAAAATATGAAAGATGCATATAGTCATGTATATTTTCAAATCTGACTAATTGAATAACTGTCCTAATTTCTTTACTTGATTAACGTTCAAGTTAAGAATAATTATTGGTTTTAATAATTATTATGTTATTTACAGTTTGACGATTTATTTTAGTTTCAAAGGTTAATAGAGTGAATTTAATAAGATTTATATTTATGGAAATGTCTGTGTTTTAACAAATAGCTCAAGATTACTATTGCTTAACATAACCACGTTAAGCAACATAGAAGCTGTAATAGACTTATTTGGTATCGTCTGCGTAAAAAAGTTGGTCCCGCACTGCTGTACACAGTTACTTAAATCAAATGCGTAAATTTAAAAAGCAAGGGACCTAAAATTGATCCTTGTGGTGCTCCCGAATTTAAATAAGAGCTTATCCAATACATACAGAGTGTTCCAGAATTGAGTTCCCTGACGTGAACCTGTGATTCCTGAGTTCATATTGGGCCCGTGTAACCCAACTTACCTTAGTCCAAAAATGCATCCTTGAGAAAGTACATTCTCTTAAAGTGAGACAGATTTTTTTTCCAATAATTTCCGTTATATTGAAGATAAAGTTTTTAAATTTTGGTGGGAGCTATAAATACTCTATGTAAACTTGACAACAACCAAATATCTTTTGTTTCTACCTTTTTTTAAATATTTTTACAGAGCATTGAAAAAGGTGCAAAAAGGTACTCTTAAAATTGTTTGTAATATTAATCAAAATACAAGGAATTATACTTTTTTCCTCCATTTGTATTTAACATTTATTTACAATTCTAGAATAAAATGTAATAACAGAAGATTACAGTTCATTCTAAAAAATATATTAATAACAAATGCTCCACGTGACGTCCATCTGTTTCAGTACACAAATTAATACTCTTAAAATTTTGTGTAATATCAACGAAAAATCAAGAATTATCATTTTTTCTCTGTAGGTCGTAGGTGCTTGTGAAACAGAAAACCTGTCGCGTTTGAGAAACAAAAGGAATTTAGTTGGTATCAAGCTTACATAGAGTACTTATAGAGATGCAGGTCCCATGAGAACTTGAAAATTTTATCTTCAATATATTGGAAAAAAATTTCTTTCTCATTTTAAGAGAAGGTACTTCTTCGGGATGCATTTTTGGACTAAGGTAAGTTGGGTTATCCGGGCCCAATATGTACTCAGCAAGCACAGGTTCCCGCCCAGGAACTCAATTATGGGACACCCTATATATATATACAATTCTTGTTCTTATTTTTGAAATAACTCTTTGCTTAATATAGTAGTAACAATCACTCCGATCAGTGGCCCTAATAATCACCTAGAGCGTGTAGCAAAAGCCGTTGTACTATTATAACCCTTTTGAAACCTGATTGTGCTGATGGTAACTGATTCGTTCTTCCAAGTGATTTCTCAACTAAACTTCGTTAATAAGTGTTATCAATACTTTGATTGCCCTAAGACCATTATAAAATTTTCTAAAAACAAAAATTCACTATTTGCGTAATTTATTGTATAATAAGTAGACAACACAATGTAATAAGTTTTATATTGTCTAGTAATCAAACGAGAAATACAAGTTGAATCCAATCAACAAACGAGAACAAGTAGTAAAATTAAATGGGATAATATCAGATCTGCTTCAAAATGTAGGTTGAGAATATAAAGATTTAACTTAACTTATTAAATACCAAGTTGCACCCACAGTTTCCGCTCAGACTGTGACAAAAAAAACTGGAAACCGTCTTTAAAAGAAGGGGTAACTAAATCTTGTGAAATTAAACTTCTTATTACCTAAATATATATTAGTCCGTATAAAAATTAACAAATAACTAAACCATTCGTATTTTTAATGATCGGAGAAAGCAGGTGGTAAAAGGCGAAGAAAGAGCCCTTCAAAATTTTGACCTGATGGTTTGTTAAGGCCGATGCTTAACAGGCAGCCGTGAGGAATGGCGCGATACTGTTAGGCTTGTCACACAGCTAAGAAAGGTCAATTAAAATAATAATTATTTCCATGAGACGTATTTTTTTTCTCATGTGGCAATTTTGACTTTTTGATTTTTTAACTTTAATGGCTACTTATGACGTTATGGGTTCCTCAACTTAAAAACAGAATAACTGTAATTGAGTGACTACTTTTAACATATGTTGATTCTTATGCAGACAAATAATAATTTATGTCATAGATCTGCTTATATATTTTACTTTTAAAAATCCATTTCGACAAAAATAATTCGATTTGTAGTCGTAATTTAACTAGGAAATGCCTTTCTTTGCCTTTTAACAGTACTAAAGTGAGTTAAATTAGGTAAATGGATACTCGGAATCGAACAATGAATAAAAAACAATCAATATTTGAGGAAAAGTGAACAATTTTCAGTAACATGGCTGGTGAAAATTATAAGTAATACTGAAAATTCAGTAACATTTCCATACCAAAATATGCCTCATTCTTTAACTAAGAGTAACAATATTTATATACATAATTTCCACAGATTTACAAAAAATGTTGTGCATCACATTACAAAATAAAGAAACGTGTGGATTGAAATGTACTATTTTGGTTATAGTTTTCCTAAAATCAGTTTGAAAATCATAAAACAAGACCGCAAAGGAATAGTTGACAATACGAGCGATGTTATGAATGTGGACCAACCATTTTTAGAACCACTTTTTAATTATTGTAAATATTGTTTTAGTCATGCTGTAAATTATTTGTTTGTAATACATTATTTATGTATAATAAATAATGTTAGATTAATGAATAACTTCATAAATGATTCAATAAAATTAAATAAATATCATTTATCCTACGGCTATGCTACCGGCACTACTAAGAATGAACCAAGAGCTTATAAGGGTCTTGTAATGGTGAGGCAGGTAAACAATCGACTATTTTCGTTTGAGGTAAGCGCATAACATATCTGGTTAACTATGTTTGTTGACGGATATCGTTTGCAATATTCAAGTAGGCGGCCTCGGGTGTTATTCTAACAGGCTTTGTAATGACATCCTGGCAGCAACGCTGAATTTTTAAATTGCCAGTAGAAATACTATACTTTATGGAATTTGACGGGCATTTCGTTTTAAGAATTAATGTTCAAAACACCGTTTTGAAAACATCTTGTTTTATTCTTATTTTATAACACAAATAGCAATCAAACTTTTCTAATGACACCTTTTCTAATTTGAGATTAAATTGGTCTTTTAAAATAGTAGTAAATTTTTATCTCATACCTTTCAGAAAAATTTTAAAATACGTCTTTCCAAAAAACCCAATTTCTCCTCATTTCTATCCCAAAAACTGTGTTTCCGATTTCTTAAAATATCGTTGTTCCTGACCATACATAGAAAAGTGGTTCAAAACCGAATTAAAGTACATTTAGTTTCCAAATAATTGAAATAAAAGCAGCCCCAAGAATGAACATCAGTTTTCGAGTATATCACGTAGAATTGTAGTTTCTCGAAAATAACTTTTTGTACTTAATTGAATTCAATGTAAAACTGAACTAAATCAAAACTGTACAAAAATATAGTCCAAGCTTTTATAAACTGGGCTTCTTCGAAATTACACACTTTGAAAATAACATATTTTCAATAAATGAAATCATTAAAATTTTAATTAAGTAACCAACCAAATAATTCTCCCGTTTCAACTAGAATTTAGAGTATACAGACTGTCTATTTTACGAGGGTCACACCAAATATCTCGCTTAATATCTATTGTAGAAGAATAAAGTTTTAGAAACAGTTATCCCATTTTTTGTGAGCTATATTTCAGTAAAAAGAAATTTGAAATCCATAGCCTAGTTTATGAGATATATTACAAAAACCTGAAAAATAGAAAAACCACAAACGGTTATAGCTTCCTTATTTGAAGAGATACGAAAAAAGTTAAAGAAATGAAAGTTGACGGCAAAGACAATAAGAATAATAACGTGTAACAAAAAAATCGAAAAATGCAGTTGGCTTTGACATACGCTATTGTGCAAAAATGAAAAATACATATCTCAAAGTAGGCCATGACGCCATTAATTCCGTTATTTTTTTCTCATTCCAACGATATAAAACATGTCACAGAAATTTTAACCGATAATGTCAATATTTAATATTTTACGAATACCACAATTCATATAATTGGATCGTAACAATCAGCTGTGCCATAATAGTAAAAATTCACTTTATAATAATTATAATTCCGTAATTATTTATTACAATTTAATACAAACCAATAAATATCTCATAAATAAAAATACCAGTACAAAACGAACATCCAAGGAAAAAAACGAAAAACTATGTATAACAGTACTACTACCTACTACTATATTGAAAAGAAATTGTGTGTATTTATTTTTCTAACTACAAATGCTCAAATTGTGCATCATGCATTCTGACACATAAACGTGCTCTACGAGACACGTCACGCATTACATTTTGGAGCATTTCAGGAGTAATTTCCTCACATGCGTTTTGAATTCTGGTTTTGATGTCCTCAATATTTTCAGGGGCAGTTTGAAATACCTTGTCTTTAATGTAACCCCAGACGAAAAAATCCAAGGGAGTAATATCTGGTGATCGAGCTGGCCATAGAATGGGTCCATAGGTGCCTATCCAGCTATCTGGCATAACTTGATTTAAATAATTTGTACATATTACAGCAGTGTGAGGTGGAGCCCCATCTTGTTGAAAATATGAATAATTTAATCTTTCTGCCACTGTTAATTCATAAAGAAAATCTTGAAATTCGTTTTGCAGGAAATTAAGTTATCTACGAGCGGTTAATTTGCCATCATAAAAAATAAGGTCCAATTGCTTTAGTCCCTAAAAGACCCAACCAAACATTCGTAGAAAATCTTTCTTGGAAAGCAGTCTCTCTGCACCAATGTGTATTTTCTCGTGTCCACTTATAATGCATATTTCTATTGAAAAATCCATTATTAGAAAAATTTGATTCGTCCGACCAAAGAATTTTGCTACATATCAGCGCGTCATTCCTTTTCTTATTTAATAACTATCTACAAAATCTTACTCTCGTTGGCTTATCTCCTTCATTTAAATGTTGAACTTTCCTCATTTTGTAGCATCGAAATCCGTTTTTTTTTCAATATTTTTCTTGCACTGTCTTTTTTTATGCGACAGTTTCTTTGAATTTGTCTCAAATAGGTTTCCTCATTTTGGTTAACATAATTCATTACTCTATTCACTTTTCTTACATTATCCGCAACATGCGCTCGCCTTACTACTTTTTTTGAAAATGAACCGTGCGTTTTTAGATTTTGATCTAACTTCCTAAACATAGTTCGATTTGGCTGCGGAGCATCTGGAAATCTATCTCCGTAAACCGAGACTGCCATCTCAGCGTCAAAATTGCACTGACAATAAATGCTAATCATATCGAATTTGTTATTATTGGTGTACACCATAATTACTCATATAAAATTTGTCTTAGAACTCGACAACGCAACATACAACATACAACAGTGACAATCTGTCAAATTTATTAATAACTGTATACATTGTTTTTCACGAATTATGGCACAGCTGATTGTTACGATTCAATTATATGAATTGTGGTATTCGTAAAATATTAAATATTGACACTATCGGTTAAAATTTCTGTGACATGTTTTATATCGTTGGAATGAGAAAAAAATAACGGAATTAATGGCGTCATGGCCTACTTTGAGATATGTATTTTTCATTTTTGCACAATAGCGTATGTCAAAGCCAACTGCATTTTTCGATTTTTTTGTTACACGTTATTATTCTTATTGTCTTTGCCGTCAACTTTCATTCCTTTAACTTTTTTCGTATCTCCTCAAATAAGGAAGCTATAACCGTTTGTGGTTTTCCTATTTTTCAGGTTTTTGTAATATATCTCATAAAGTAGGCTATGGATTTCAAATTTATTTTTACTGAAATATAGCTCACAAAAAATGGGATAACTGTTTCTAAAACTTTATTCTTCTACAATAGATATTAAGCGAGATATTTGGTGTGGCCCTCGTAAAATAGACAGTCTGTATAATGAGTTTAAAATTTTCGGAGGAAGTACCCGCTTAGGCCTCAAAATCGTCATAATAATGGGGTAATATGACCCAAGCGGCATTTTCGTAAATAACTTTCAAATTAAGGTAATTTAAGAAAAATTTCTAATACATCATTAAAAATAACAAATATTGTACTTTTTTAATATTTGTATACAATTTAAAAAATAGTTTAAATAATACACTTTTAAACATTAGATAATTATATTCTACATCATCATCATCATCATCATCGAAAACTCATTAAATAATTTTATAAATGAAATATTTAAAAATTCCTAAGCTTTAAATTACTTTCGACATGGTATCGCTCGAAACATTACTCGATAAATTAGATTTTACGGAATTAGAGGTGTATGTAGCGAGCATATCCGAGATTATTTAACCAATCGACAGCAACTAGTAACTATAAGATCAGAAAATAGTGAAAAGAATATTACCCTGTGGAATACCTCATGGCACAATCATAGGACCAATATGATTTCAAAGTTCTCTACTACGAGAGTGATACTCCATATTACTAAATGAAGTTAAGATGGAAGAAAGTAAACTAAAATACCGAAGTAACATTATGACAAATAAAAACTTAAACATAAACTTACTCACGGTAAATCAAATAAAACCGAAGTTTATTATATTTCATTAAGTCGTATTTATAACAACTTGTGCCTGGCTGCGTGGATAACTCCTAATGCCATTAAAAAAAGACTATGCAGAAGCGAATAAATTAGATATTGAACGATTAGGCAGGTTTACAAAAAAAAAGTTGTCTGGATCTGGGGTCAGACCATACGTTTCTTATGTATTTTTCGACGGTGAATTCGAATTTATTTTTAGTTTTGCTCTATCGCGTCCGGATTTTGACATATTCTAACCTTAACGTTGACATATTTGAGGTTATGTAGCTTCGATAATTTTTTTCTCAAGAAACCGTGTGTGGGATCTTAAAGTACAAGCCTTCACCTTTAAAATGCTGTTAAGTTTGCTCAAATGTCTTTTTTTTTTCGCCGAGATATTGCAATTTAAATAATGACCATAAGGTTTCCGTACTAATTAAATGTATTGGGAAAGATATGATATGAACAGTCAATTTTAAAAATTCGATATCTCAGCGAAAAAAAAAGATATTTGAGCATGGCTTTTCGTGAAAAGAAAATTCGCAAAGCTACATGACCTCAAATATGTCAAAAAACCGTGTTTGTTGCACTTTAGGTTAGGATATCTCAAAAACTAAAAACAGATTCGATTTCAGCGTCGAGAAATACATAAGAAACATATGGTCTGACCCCAGATCCAGACAACTTTTTTTTTGTAAACCTGTGTTATTGATAGTAAATGGAACAAATTATGTGCAAAAAGATCAAAAATTTTCAGATAAAAAATATCACAATGACCAAATTAGAACTAAAGTTACTGAACACTTCAAAACACTACAACCGGAGAAAGCTTCCTAGCTTTGCGTAGAAATAAAATTCCACAACGACCTAAAAAGTAAAATAAAGTAAACTGAAAGATTTTCAGTATTTAAAAGCCATTCCAAAACTTATAGATGTGATAATATAAAAACTTAAAAAGACATACACATGCAGGAAATATAAATATCTTTATATTCATATTATGTTGCTGTTATGTTTTTATACCGAGCATCATATATTTAAAATATTTTTAAATATTGTGTATTACATCCTACATTTCGTATTTTTCCTTTTCACTAATTATTTGCAGTTTATGTATTATATCTTATGTATTACCAAAAACTAAAAAGAAACTGATGTTACTATACTAATACAACTTATGAATTGCTATCTCTGTGACTTAATATCATTACACCATTGGAAGAGAGCATAAAAATGTATACAGAAATCTAAGTCTTCAAAAAATGAACTTAATATAGTCTGGTTCTAGGGCACACGAGTGCTTTGTACTTTGAAAAGCGAAACTTCAAAACATTTTTTTTCAACATTTAGAAGCAAATTTTTATATACTGCTGTTGCAACTCCTTCTCTACTGAAAACTAATGTACGATTCATTGTACGGCAAACTAATTTAATTGACATTCAAGCAAACAAATTGTCCCAATTAGAGTAGTTCAAATACTCACTTTTCTAAAGCATGACTATTTAAAAATTGCGCAATAAGTTAACCGATTAACTCTGACACCTCAAATTAACTCTATCAGACATAGCTACCACAACTTTAACGATTTCCGGTTTAATCAGGAACAGCAAATGGTCATCTTCTAAGTAGAACATAATTTTAGTCCCATCCGCTCACGGGTTTTTATCCTATTTTGTAAATATTAGCCAAAATAATTCCAATAATAACAATTAATAAAAATTGTTAATGATTAGCGACAAATTAAGTATGTACGTACCGTTTCTTTGGTCATTCTTAATTTTCTGCACACTAGATACGAATCTGAAGCGAAGACTTGCACCCCTACCAAGCTTGACGTTCGTAGAGCTTTCGCGGCACACTGCGAGCTTTCGACGTTGGAGTGCTTAAATGAGTAACTTTGGGAACGCTGTGACTGACAAGCGATCTAGTTTACGGACTTTATAAGCTTACGGAGTCTTGTGCGTGCGCACTAAAGTACACCCAAACATTGAATTAGTAAAAAGTAGATTTCATGTCACTGAAAATACTGACGGATGATTATTTATTTACTTGTAAGTAATATAGGGGATCTGTTGTAACAGTATCTAAGGAGGGTGGTTGGTAATGTGGGTATCGATTAACGCTGAAATTGTTTTATATTGTGAGTTGAACCGCTCGTATATAATTGGGATATGCGACCGGCATTTGGTGTGCATCTGTAACTAATACAATTTTGTTAACATTAGGTTAGACAATTTACTGTTTTTTGTATTTAGGTACTCTGTTGACAGGTACACCCGCTGTTCTTCGCATCTATCTTCCACAATATTTGCATTTATTTTCTGCCCTCTCAGCAGGAAAGCATACTGAATGTTTCGTTTTTTCTGTTTCTTTGAGAACATAGGCGTAATTTCAGCATTTTTATTGGGTATGCAGGGAATCTTTACAGATAACCCTATAGATAGAAGCAAGTGAAACCCTGTAATAGGGCGCGTGCAAAATCTGACAGCTAACGAGAGTGGAGGGCATATAACCTCAATGTTCCAAATTAATTAACCTGAAATTCGCTGTTTTCGTTTGGTTTTTTAACTTTCTTGTGCTATCAGCTATTGAAATAAACATTTTTAAGTTTAGTTTTCATTATATATAGACAATTACGTGTTTTGTGCAATAATATTTCCTTTGATTTGGCGAGATGTGCATTGTTTACCTATGTGTTTTTGGTAATTTTCTTCGTAATTAAACAATGTATAGGAATGATCTTCTTATTGTATATGGAGCATATTTAGATTATTTAAGATTTAAATGCTGTTAATAATTCTGTCGTCAGTTTACGACAAAAAGCCATCATATTCTGTGGTATTTGGTTGTCGAAGTCTCACCGAATGCCAATTTAAGCTTTTAAAGGTATGTGATTATTAATTAACATTAGAATTTAGTGTTTATTATATAACAAAACATATTTAATAAATACATAGTAGTAAATACCTTCTACATGCACGAAAATAAAATTATTAATTAGTTCAAAATGCCATCGACTTACACCAAAAGAAGAAAAGTTTGTGCTCAATCCAAAGAGCAAAGCGAAAAGAGTCTTAGAGAGATCTGATCTTACTGAGTCAAAGGTGAAATATGGTCATAGTTCCAGACATTATCTTAACGGATACTTTTTATGGATAATAATTTAATATAAATTTTATACTCTATAATTTTTAGGAAAACCTGCTGAACTAGGTAAGGTAACTCATCTAAGATTGACTAACAAATAAATTAATGGGTTATGCAGCCTTAAAGCATTTAATCAGTTTTCTTTTGAACTCTTAATTGACTACAAACTTATCTTCTTTGATGTAATTCGATGGCAATCTGAAATAACTATAACTTTATTTTCGTGCATGCGGTAGGTATTCAACTATGTATTTATTAAATATGTTACATAATAAGTTATAAATTCCAATGTTAAGTAATAAGTACATACCTTTTAAAGCTTAAATTGGCATTCAGTGAAACTTTGACAACCAGATTCCATACAATATGATGGCTTTTTGTGGTAAACTGGCAACAAAATAATTAACAGCATTTAAATTTTTAATAATCTAAATATGCTCTATATATAACAATAAGATCAATCCCATACGTTGTTTAAATACGAAGAAAATAACTAAAAACACATAGGTAAACAATGCACATCTCGCCAAATCAAAGGAAATATTATTGTACAAAACACGTAATTGTCTATATATAATGAAAACTAAACTTAAAAATGTTTATTTCAATAGCTGATAGCACAAGAAAGTTTAAAAAGCAAACGAAAACAGCGAATTTCACCATAATTAATTTGGAACATTGAGGTTATATGCCCTCCACTCTCGTTAGCTGTCAGATTTTGCACGCGCCCTATTCTTAAACAATAACCCTATAAACCCAAATGACCGAGGGAAAGTAATACTTAAACGATAAGCCTATAAACCCAAATGACCGAGGGAAAGTGAGTTCTGAAAAAAGTTAAACCATATACAGGAAACCCAAAGCTTAAATGACCGAGGGAAAGTGAGTTTATGACTTCAATAGAGGGAAAGCGAGTGGTGCGAAAAAACAATTTGGTAAATAAGACTCGCGCAAAAATCGGAAGACTTGGCGATCGTTCACCGAACGGTTGTACGAACGTTCCCCAGATGATTGTCGTTCGCTCGATCGTAAGGCTTTAACTTCAAAGCGCCGAAGGAATTATAAAAGTTACATTAATATAAAAGTTACACCGATTTCAAAATTGGGATTTTAGGCATGCTTTTGCGGTTACAGACCATGTCTCTGACAGCAAGCAACCTAAGTATAGTAATCATAGCATGCTATAACTTTGGAACCATTGAAGTAATTTTTACAAATCTTTCGCATCTTGAAGTTGAAATTTCCGATTGCTTTTGCAGAATCTAAAAATGTATTTCCATTCAAAACTTACTAAAAGTCAAACAGACTAAAAATCACATTTTTTTCAATGTCTAAACGTTAAGAACTTTTAAACAATAAATAACATAACATTATGTTATGTCGGAAAAGTCTTATATATGTTATTAACATATATAAGGCTGTCTTTCTTGTATTAACCCATACTGTACGATAGAAGTGTTTTGGAATCGAAAATCGCGTTATTTATGATTTTTTTTAAAATTGTTATTAAAAATGGGTTCCCATGGGACGATTTTGCTAAAAATTTAAATTTAAACCAGGTTTCAGAAACTGGTATAAAAATTAGTAAAACACCCTAAGCAAACCGTTCGCCTAGAAAAGAAACCCTAAACTCATTAGACCTTAAAGTATACCATATGATCACAGACGTGTCTCACATGCCTATGATTCTACAAGTATTGAACTCGCTATCTGGAGTTTCAGTCGCCTATATGTGGTTCACGAGTATTGAACTCGCTTTTCCCCAGGCATCTGGGGTTTAACTCGCCTGTCTGTGATTTTACGAAAATTGCAAAAATGCCCTGCTCAAAATATGGCTAGATGCCCCAAAAAGTTATGAATTAACTGTAATAGAGGCCCTCACAGTTGATCAATGGGCACAAATAAAGTTTCTTAAAAATTATATAAAATCTAACTGTAAGATTTGTAGACGTAAAATAACAGAGAATGACATCATACAACCAAGAAAATCACTTACTAAAATTGATTGGTCTATTATTGAAAGTCCATCAACTAATTCTACTCTTCTTGCTGAATTTTTAACACAAACTTATGCGGACCTAATAGTAAAACATATTCCGTTGAGATCTTGTAAGATTAATAATAAATAAACCGCCGCACAATGTGAAAATTACCACTGTTTTTGACAAAAATCCATTTGATGCACAGTTCTAGACCGATTTGAATATATTCTTTTTTAAATACTCGTGGATGATTCTAGTTTACCCTCCGATTGCTACACTTTAAATATCTATTCTTCTAATGAACGTATCTGACCCAATATCGGAACATTTAATAAAAAATTTTTAACAAAAATAGTGACGGTCCTATATTGTAGATCACCTTAATTTTACAGCTGCATTTCATGTTCTTTGGGTTGCTCATTGAGAATATGATGCGCAATTTGTCCAAAAGTGGCCCAATTTTTAAATATTGGCAATTTCTTGCTTTTTTGGGTTTTCGATATACTATTCCTTACTTAAGGCTGTTGTTGAATTATTTTATTATTTTTGGATTGCTGATTACGAACAGGTTACCCAACTTGTCCGAAAATGATCCAATTTCTAAATATTGGACACTTTTCGGGTCCTGGGAAGTTTTGAAGATCTTTTCGATATATTAATATAATATTAATATAGGTTGTTTAATTAATTGCATGTATGAATAAAATTAATTTTAAAAAGTCTAACAAATATAAAAAATAGGAATATTTACTCGACTATGACGTTAAATTCAAGCATTCTAAAATATAACAGTGTAAATAGATATATTTAAATGTTTACAATTAAGGACCAGATAATCAACTTTGAAGTTGCTTATCCATGGGTTCCTTATACTTCCAACTTCTTATGCTTTTTGAGCACCAAAATTGAAATTTGCCTAATTTTTTATTTTACTTGCTTTTTTAATTAAAATATAGCTCTATATAGGGTAATCACTATTTTTGTTTCATTTTTTTTAATGTTCCAATATTGGATCAGATACGTTCCTGAGAAGAATAGATATTTAGATTGTAGCAATCGGAGGGTAAACTAGAATCATTCACAAGTATCTAAAAAAATATATTCAAATTGGTCAAGAACTGTGCGTCAAATGGACCTTTGTTCAAACATGGTGGTACATTACCCACCGTCAGCCGGTCGGATGGTTTAATGACCACCTAAGAAAAATGAGGGACACATTGTCCTCTCTTGAAACTGTCTGTGACTTCTCAAAAAAACCATGTCTTATTACATCATGGCTAAGAAAGAAAATAATCTTAAAATTTTGTCTACTAAGAAAAGTCACTATGATGAATGTATTGCATAATCTGGCAATAAGGTTCGTGACAGTTGGCGCTTGATTAATTTTGAAAAAAATAAACCAAAATTTAATACAGCTGACCGTGGAATTGAGGCCATCAATTCTAATAATTTTTTTGTTACTATAGCCGAAAAAATTATTACTACTTTATCCAGTAATACATTTCAAAGAAGTTGAACGGTGTGACTACTCCGAGTTTAACCTTTTTTATTCATCCTATTACATGGAGCGAAGTTATTGAGGCTTTAGAAAACTGACAAACTCGCGCTGTACAGACATAAATGGCATGGACAGTAAAATTATCAAAACAACTGCAGATCTCCAACGCATACAAAAATTATAAAATTATTGTTTGCGATTTATTTAGAAGAAGAGAACCCATTAGTCATAAACTGCAGGCAACAAATTGGTTTAATAGGAGAAATAGGCGACATCTGCACCTTAGCACTCTATATCATAAAATCTTAGTAACAAATACGCCTTCATATCTACATATCAAGATTACATTTCGTACTGATGTACATAATATAATGGTTAGATTTAAAGGATCTTTAACTCTACCTGTACTTAGAACTACTTTCCATAGGTTATTTTCTTACAATTTATGTAAAATATACAACTCTCTAACCCCCCTTCAGTCAAATATCGCTCTTTCTCAAAAATGCAGAAACGTATTTTATTTTCTACTTAACTAATCAACATATCTGTTCTTTTAAAAGTGGCATTTTCATTTTCATTTTCAATATTAATTTGGCATATATTATCTTCGATGTATGTATTTCTCTTTATATTTTAATTACAGTATATGTAAGTATCTTTCCTTAAATATGTATTTTTCTTAAGTGTGTTACTCACCATTTCATTTGGTTAAATGCAAAACCAGCTTTAGGTATTCCTATAGCTGAACTTCGCCTTGCAGCTATATTAATTGGCTATCTAATTTGTATAATGACACAAAGCATGAATAGTGTATTATTATTATTATTATTATTATTATACAACTATTCATCCTTTGACACTATTATTTAATTCTTGCATAAATGAAGGAAATTATCCTGATGTTTTTAAAATTGCGAAAGTGATAGTGGTTTTTAAAAAGGGACATTTCGATAATAGAGAACTACCGTCCCATATTCATCATCCATATTTATCTCCAAGGTTTTTGTAACAATACTAAAAACGTCGCTTGTGCGAAACTAATAATGTCCTAAACTGCCAGTTTGGATTCAGAAGTAAATGTAGCACATCCCAAGCAGTTTCAAGGTAGTCTTGAGAGTGGCGAACTAGTATCAATTACATTTTGTGACCTTCCAATAGCTTTTGACTGTTTCACATGATATTTTGTTAAACAAACAAGTTATACTGTTATGGAATTAGAAGTTTATCTCAAACATTCTTTAGATCATATTTGTTGAATAGAAAACAAATCGTATGCATAAAAAATAAGCTTTCCGATTATAGTCCAGTTATACACGGAGTTCCCCAAGGTTCAGTTTTGGGACCCCTGTTGTTTATTATATATGCCAATGAGTTATTCCATAACATGTTCCTTAACACCTGTGTTGCATTTGCTGATGATATAACGATAATAAATTCAAGTCCAGACATGAATGATCTCATGCTAAAAGGTGCCGACACTCTTTCTCAAGCCAAACAATGGTTTACATCTAACAATTTAAAACTCAATGAAGTAATGACTCAACATCTGGTATTTTCTACCAGTCATAATATAATTAAAGGAAATAATGCAAAACTGTTCGATGTCATTATTGACGACAGACTAAATTAGTCTTCTCACATCGCACAGTCAGAAACGAGATCGGTATTTGTTTTACGTAATTCTCAAAATAATGCCTCTTCCGTCTTTATATATTTATGTCACGTTATTAGAAATTTATCGAAATAAGATTCAGCTTACAACAAATGTTGAAGTTCATAACTGTGGCACTAGAAATAGAAATGATTTTCGAACACCACGCTTTCGACTTTCGAAAACAACGAAAAATTATTTGGATTTTAAATTGTTCAATTATATCTGCCTAACTGTTTAAAATCCTTGTCTAATCCTAGTAAATTTAAGGAATAATCAAAAAGATCAACAAATAAATCGGCTTGATATTTTTTTGTCAAGCCCAGTGACATAGCGCGCAGGTTTAGAATGTCTGTTGCTGGACCTCCACTAGTCGGGATGTATAGGTACCAATTGTATTTTTGTATTCACTAAGTGGCAATCAATTGATAAAAAATGCTTGATACAAACACTTGTAACAACTATAAAAGACATTTTGAGTCATTTACTGAAGTTTCCACATCTAAGAACATTTCTCATATCACTTTTCTTGTCTGCTATGCTCTAAGATAAAGGATTAATCATATCTCTAGCTTACACAAACGTGTCAGGTAATTGCATATCGGCTCCATTTCGAGATATGGGCACACAAGATGGCCTGCCAGATCACCTGACCTAACCGCTATGGATTTTTTTTCTGTGGGGATACGTCAAAGAACGAATTTATTCATCATCTACAAGAAACCTGCAGGAGTTGGAAACCAAAATTCGCCAAGCAATATTAGACACTATTACCAAAATAATAGGAAATAAATTGCCATTAGTTTTGATACCCGTCGTTTCAATTTCCTCTTTCATTACTAGCAAATCGACTTTCATTCGGCAACGCTAGAATATACTTATTACAACCAGATTAACGCTATCAATTTATTACTTGTGTACATGGTTAACAATTAAGGCATATAGCGAAACAATGAACTATACCCAACTGTTTTATCCAGCACCACATAGCTGTGTTATGAGTTGGATATAAAACATTTTCAGAATTTCCTTAAACACTAACCTGTGACTAATGAAATACTAGCGATTAACATTAAACAAATCCATAACAATTAGATTATTACTCATTTATTTGAAGATTTAATTTTGTTCTACACATGAAAAGGTGATAAGCCACCTTTTTGCATGTTTCAATGTGACGCGATTGATATATACTTGAATCATCATCACATGCAGATGTTCATCTCTACAATTCGGATAGATTTTAATTTGTTAAAGAGTTTTCTTAATATACCTATACAGGATGTCCCAGCTCTATTTAGACAAGCATTGTATGTAAAACGGTGAGACATAGAAAGAAATGTAAAATGTTTAAAAAGATGTATTTGATCATTCTATTTTCAAATGTACAAGGTGCCCTAAAAAGGCTGCAGGTTATGCAAATTTATTTTTTCAAATGGAACACTCTGGAATAAATTTAAAATTCTAAAAAAATTCATGCACCTAGTAATCCTAAAGACTTGTAGCCTCAATTTTTGGGGGCTCTATCGAGCTGTACTAAGGCCCTTAAAAATATTTTAAATTTTTTTAAAGTCGAATATTTTTGTCATGATAAAGAGGTGCGGATAATTCTATTTCATCTTATTATTTGCGACTAAATAAAGCAATTTTTAGGGTAGTTTGAAGTTGTGATATACGGACCCTGTTGATCTTATTTTTTAGGCCCAAGGAACGATCTACTTATTCCGGTGATGAGTTGGGGGTAAAGAGAAGAAAATAAGTAAAGCAAGCTGATAAGAGTCCATAAACTTGCAATTTGGCGTATATCATAAAAACCAAGGCATCAAATTAACGATTTCTGTTTGTTTAATCCACAAAAGTTTGTTAAATATTGCTCTTATTACTAGACAAACAGGAATTATTTACTGAAGAGTTTAGTACTGTCCTTATTATTTTGCATCATCTTATATGTTCCAATCTCTGTATTGCGAATACAAATTCTGTTGGGTTTGTACAATAACACAATAAATAAGATAGAACATCATATTTGCTTTAAATGATCATGTATCGATATAAATAACAGAAATCGGTACGTAAACTATTTTGAATATTGTCAAACGTTTGTGATAATGTGTTAATTTAGTGATGGTTCGTGAACTGCCTATTAATGTGTATCATGGCAACTTTTAGCGCGAGAAAAAGCAAAAGGAGGAACGTAAATCCGCTAAGAACCCAAGATTTGTCTCATTCAAATAAAAAGGCAGGAACAAACCAAAGCACATTCAGTGTCATAACCACAAATCCACTTTGCATTTGAATACATCTGTTAAATTGTCTTTTGTAAATTCTGCTTGGGCCAGACATATTGCTATGTTTAAATCGAGCGGACGTCTATCAATTTCGTTAGCTCTTAACTGTTCTAATTGCATATTATAGGTCAGTTTTCAAGTGTTTCAACGAGTAGAAGTTGCAGTCGGGCGCAACCGACAATAGTCTAATTAAAAAGAAAAATAGAGTTCGATTAGTCGAACGATGGTGAAATATTTCGTAATATTCAATTACCTTTTTTTAAGTGGTTCAATTTGTTTCACCTTTCTTAGTAACCTCAATACTACCCGGCGCATTCGCCACATTTTGAAATGGAAATATCCTCGAATGAAAATATTTTTCCAATTCTTGCTCATCTTGTAATAAATATAGCTTGATGGAGTTAATAGAGGACCGCCGCCGAGCCATACTATACAGTTTGCAAAACATTTTCATTGAAATAGCTTACGTCATCACCAAGGGTCGGAATTTTTCAGTATTAACAGAGTCGAACTTGACTTGATATTTAAGAAATAAGAAATATTATAAACTAACAATGTTGTGTTTTAACAATTGTGAATTTGTAATTGTAATAGCTCTCTTAATGTTATTCCTATTTATAACATTAACATGTTACTTCTATAAAGTTATTTTATTGAGTAGACACATTTTTAATAACAATCAGTTGTAACCGAGAAAATGTATTGGAAAAGTACTTACTCCGGATATTTGCCCCTTTGTGGCCAGATTTAGACAACACAAAAAAGATACCAACAGCCAGCTAAGGATAGGTAGATATGTACAGTACAGCATAATGGCATTGAATGAAAGATGTAATAAAAATGTCTTATTTATTTATTTTATTTTATTTTTATATATATTTATTTGCATGGTACAAAATTATTGTTCTTTCCAAATTGTCTATAGTTAGTTTTTGACGCTGTTAAATATCCACTTTAATGCTGAAAAGGAGCATTCTGCATCTGTAGAAGTAAGCAGCGCCTACCTCATGGCCAAATATTTTGAATTTTCGGTATTACCCAGATTAAAAGTGAATTATTTATTATTTGTTTGCTTATAGTAATGAAACATATTCTTTATAGGATTTTGCAAACAGTGGGAAAAACTATCTATGAGATCTAAAAGAAAAACTATATGTAAAAATATGAACTCTTTGCATTCTTTCGATAACCTGACTTCTGGTTATGCTAGGAAATTAAAATCCTAAAATAAATTTGTCCAATTGGTTATTTGACATTCTCGTTATAACACTAGCATCCAACATAGTCTGTAAGGGACTAATAGATAGGTGAAAATCTGTTGTTTTATCAGTCAATGTCAAATATAAATATTTCATACTTATTCATGGATATTGCCTTGGTTTTGCATGACACATCGTTATGAGTGGCTTTGTGCCTTTCTGATGAGCTCAGAATAAGGGCGAAAAAACGTTTCAAAGGCTATTTCCAAGAAACCGGATGAGAGATTTTATGAAAATGCAATTCATTAGAATGAAACATTTTTTAAGACAAGGTAGGTAAACAAATTCATTCTAGGCCTTTGCTCTCATTTTTAACTGAATCTTCATACCGTAGGGGGTCATGTAGATACTAGTTTAACCTGCATAGCCGTAGGGGACTATGTTGGATGCTAGTGTTATAATGAGAATGTCAAATAAGAAATTCGACAAATTTATTTTAGGATTTTAATTTGCTAGCATAACCAAAGTCAGGTTATCGAAAGAATGCAAAGATTCCATTAACATGTTTAAAAATAGGTTTTCTTTTAGTTCTCATAGATAGTTTTTTCCGCCATTTGCAATGTCCAGGTCACTCTCCAAAAGTTTGCTAACTGTTGCAATTCCTTCAAATCCGGAGTTTCTTGAGAATAAAAATGAACTGAATCTGGATATTTCTCTTGCAAGACCTTCCCTGCCATCAGCATATATCTCACTCCATCAGTGACTAATAAAATAAACATGTTTTTATTACATTGCTTCGATTTCCACCACAACCACTTAAGCGTGTCTTTTACTGAGTTAACAACCGTGATGTTATCAGGTTGTTTCACAATTTTACACAACACTAAACGTGGTTTTATTGCTTCTCCTTTATCTAAACTCCATAAAAGGGTATTACTTATTTGGCGGCCTCTTGCATCTTTCGCTTCGTCAATATTCAGACATATGTATTTATTTTGAAGATCTTCTCGAATTTTCTTCAGCCTCTTGTCACATTCTTCTTTAAGATAGCATTTTCGAAGATATGAATGATTCACCTGGAAGCTTGAAATTCGTATATTTTTCTAAAAACTGTCTATAAAATGCGGACGGTACCATGGGATGTCGGATGAAATTATGAAATATATTAAATTCAACTTGAATTCATCCGCACTTAAGTCTTTAATATTCGATACATGTTTCATCGAATTGACGTGGTAATCAAAGTTGCACATCAACCATTGTGTGATACTTCTAAGTATCACAGTACAGGTTCACAGCGTCAAAATGCAATTCGGGGTAGTTTTCTATTCTTTCACGAGCTAACACGTTGTTACATCTTTTAACTTTTGGCGTAGACAATACCGATTAACTCGTATAACTTTACCCGCAGGTCTATGACGTGATGGAAACTATCACTGAGCAGTAAACACACGGCCACAGCATAAATGTTATTTTGGCATTCTGTTACATGTTTTTTAATCGTTTGTTTTTGTCATTTAATAATTAGTAGTTTATTTTTCAAATATAATTATGGGTTGTAATTGTATTTGTTTTACTTAAATTCATTTTATTAGCTATTAGCTAATAGGCATGTAAATAATTCGACGTGACAGCTAGTTTCACTTCTTATCTGCAGGTTTTATGGATTTATTGGTGTACTGTATTCTCTCAGTTAAGCCCTTTCATTTGATACCTATAGTGAGGGGGTTGATAAAAATATGTAATTCGCTATCTTGTGGCGGTGGCCATCTTGGATTTACAACGATAACGAATATACATAATTGTATTGTCATCAGAGCTAAAGATGTGTACCAAATTTCAGATCAATAGGTCAACAGGAAGGGGGCATTTCAATTACTAGATTTGACTCACACAAGACAAAAAAAGTAAGCTAAATAAAACCGTTTAATAATAATAAGGAATAGGTTAATAGACATCCCTCCCTTGTTTTGCGATGATAAGACATATTTGAGGCATTGAGAAATAGATCTTAGAGCTAATATTTTTGTTCCACATTATTATAAAAGGGTGTTGTCCAGTTATAATAAACATATCATCCAGAAGCAGATAAATAGAAATGCATATATTCCTTACAAAATAATCCAAGAGAAATAAGAATTTTACAAAAGTATAGTCGGTCAGAATATGATGAATGTGTTATGTTTCATTTTTACGATGTACTTTTGAAACAAACTTTTAAATTTACTTATTTCATTTTTTCCGCTTTACTGTTTTCTCTTCATGCGTGCGTGGTAAATAAACATAAAAAATACATCTGCCACGTTGAATGTCGAAATTATGATTGGTGGCCTCGTAAAATAAACATATACATTCTTCTATTGATTAAGCTGTTATGCTGTTTATTAATCACATTCATGATATTTCATCATAGTCGGTTTTTTAAAATTTAAACTCTATAGCTTTGTTAAATAAGAGTAAGGAAGTATTTAATTAATTACTGATCGAAACATGATATAATTGTTGGAGCAAGCGAAAATGAGCCCTCAAACCTGCTTTGGAATTTTCAAATAATAGGCTCTGATTACGGTTTCAGTGTTAATTAGAACAAAACGAAAATTATTATTATGAGAAACGTAATGGATAGTGAAAACAAAAATGAACACAGTTGAGAAAGTTATAGTCGGGGAGCAAGTGACGTCTTTATTCGTCATATTCCAAGAAAAAATATATATTATTTCAAAATGGCTAAGTAATATCGGAAACTACTATAGATCAGAAAGAGCTGAGATTTTGCGGGGACGACTTTTTAATTAAACTGAAAAACAAGCAAAGCAAACAAGCAAATAGGAGTGCGGCAAGGAGTGCTCTAGCATGCCTACTAATTAACACAGTCCTTGAAAAAGTAGTACGAGAATCAAAAATCGAAACGTTTAGGTCAATATTCACCAGATCGGTCCAAATTCTGGCATACACAGACGAAATCAACATTATAAATATAACAAAAAGGGCTAACATAGAGGCTCTTAATGAACTAGAAAAGGGGCACAAAGAAACGGATTTGGTAATAAACGGACAAAAAACAAAGACAATGGTTGTAGCACGAAACGCAGGCGGAAGAAATAGTGTAGAAAATCCTACCATGAAACCGCCTGTGAATCTTTGAAAGAAACATTAAGAAAAATATTTGGACCCATTCAAGAACACCATGTGTGGTGAAGCAGATACAAGCACGAATTGTATGAATTATGTGAAGATGCTGATATAGGAAACACATTAAAGCTAGGACGATTAGGATAGACATGTACTAAGAATGAAGGATGAATGACCCACAAAACGAATACCTCGAGTAAAGTCCGAATAGGTGTGATCAAGTGGAAACACCGAGCCCAAGATAGAGATGGATGGCGGAGAATCCTTGATGAATCTAAGACCCAGCCACGGTTGTAGCGCCACACACGATAATGATGAAAAAAACAACTGGATTATGAAATATAAAACTACCTTACGGATATTTTTTTACGTTATACCTAACGATGCCGATATATTTAATAGAATTGTTAGGGTACATACTTTGCTTCTAATTTCCCGCCAGATAAATATAAAGCTGCATCAAGAGTAGTACTATTACTTTAATGTGTCGGATCCATGTGCAAAACCAGACTGTTAACATCGTTCTAACACCCCAAAATATCAGAAGTAAGATCTGCACAGAATCGGTAGTCATCGCTGGCTACTTTCGGAAGTGATAACAAAGGTCGTTACTTCTGAAACTCTCAGACTACGGAATATTTAGAGCTCTACTAAGTTGATTAACTGCTTTCAGAAAATGGCGTAGGCAATACGTAAGTATTAGCCATATTATAAACAGCAATAAAGCAGTAACAAGAGCTGACTTATAAAAGTGAATATGGGTGTCACACAGGGTTCAATAATAGCGCCTACATTGTTTCTGCTTTATATAACTGAACTGGAATTGGGATTTTACATCATTTAAATCTGCGTTTCAAGAATGAACTGAATTTCATATTTGTATCAGTTTATTCTCTGTAAATTAAAAATTATATCTTCATATTAAAAAAAATATGGTAATGTTATTTCAATTATTACTTACTAATAACGGAATATAAAATCTTCTATTTAAAGTCACATGAAAGAATTTAATGCTCTTTCACCCAATGTAACACTCGGTGTATAATCGTTCCACCATTGAATCCATTTAAATTTAAACAGATGTAAATATGATTTTTTTTTTAAATTGCCTTTTTCAATTATGTAGTATATTATTGCCTATTAAATTTTATTCACCAATATCCCGTACCCACTTACTGGAGGTTAATTCTATATCAAATTGTGTCATATTTAAAGGGAAATGGAAAATGATATTTAATAGAGTTTACGCCCCTTCGTCAGGGAATACGGTCCCTGGGGTACTGTAATATTATTTCACTAAACGATAGCATGATCTCCAACACTCGTGTTTCATGTTTCAGTAACTTTAAAACATCGACGATGTTTTGAAATATAAAAATCTGTGTGGTTTTCGAAATGTTGCATTTTCTAATTATTAATAAAGTAGTATTATATAACTGGAATTCACGAAATAAATTAATAATTGTTATTAATTATTTGATTTTTCTGGAAAATCAAATAAAGCATTTTGTTAATGAGGTGCTGGTTGCGATTATTACTGAAATTAAAAAGCCCGCTAACAGTTAGAAAAGGGATTTAGTTTTGCTAGCAGGTACTGTAAGAGAGATTAAATAAGCTTAACCTGTAGATTGTAAATTGTTGACCGCGTCACTACTTTAGCTATTCCACAGCTCGAGCTTAAAGATCTTTTCTGAATTATTCTACAGATAGTTTGTACAGAATTTCTAAGCTGTTTACAAAGCTTGCAATTTGTGTTTAGTGTAACTTTCGCTTTTTCTAGATATGTACAATGCGGGCTAATATCTTGCATTCGAAAAATACATGTTGTGCAGTCTCTGTTGCGGTATTGATCAAAGTATTTGCATTTATCATTCTCTGCTTATCATTCTTAAGATGATATCTCAAGGGACAATGGTCTGTTAGAAGGCCTTAAGTCAGATCTTTCCAGTTCTAGAAATCTTAATGCATTTTTTTTTAAATAAGTTAAGAACTTTTTCGTTTGTCTATGAGGAAGGGGACATTTTCTGTTCCTTTCCTATTTTATGTTATGTATCCGTTTGATAAGTATAGGTCAAGGCGATTTGCATGAGATTTGAAATCATATCTACAGTCTGCCTCAGTAATGATGAAGTCATCAGCATATTCCTGGACAGAAACCACACTTTTTATGGGTGATCCATGTATGTTTTCATATATAAACGGGTCTGGGGAGTAATTTATCGATGGGTTATATTTGAAATAATATGAAAGGCGGCTATAGAATAAGTGAAATCCAGACAGCAGGCCTAGATCTGATTTCATTAAACCCTCTCGAGGGATGGACAATCATTTTTTTCAAATGATTCGGTTCAAACGTGTATCCCCCCGTTTTTGGGGTCACAGCTCGCGGGAAAAATACTCATCTGTAGCTCCAACCCCTCCTCATCCCTCAAACTAGCAGCAACCACCGCGTACTCATCAGAAAGCATGCTATCCAGGATTTATAGGTTTTTCAGCACATGATCGCTATTGTTATGCAGATCCTTTGTTTTCAGGGAAGAGAAGGTGGTAGCGATTTCAGGGGTTGCTGCAACCCTTCCAAGGGGTGTAAAATTCATTAATTACACTTTGGATTGTCAATACGCCTTCCCCCGTTTTAGCAGGCGCATAAATGGGGTGGTTTTTGGCTGTTTCAGGGGGTTGCGGCGGTCAAAAACTTGTCCCACCACTTGCATCGTGTTCAACACCTTCGAAAGTGTGAGGGGGGGAGAGTTAATCTCGTCGTTGCACGAAATATAAAAAAAATCGTATTTTAATGCTTCATTACATAGACTATTCACAAGAGGTCTTGTCAAGGGCACCCGCCACATCTATGAATGCACATATAGCCGGAAATTTATATTCTCAATGCCTTTAACAAGATCATGTACTTATAACATTTATTGTTGATTTGCAAGATTTGTAGACAAACTGCTTAGCTTAACTAAGTCTGATAGACCTACTTAAAAAATAACAAAACCACGATGTCCATATAATCCATATATTAAAGTTGACTAGAATTAAATCAGATGTGAAGAATGTACCCTAAAATATGTTGGGCAAATGAGACAATCAATTCTGACTAGACTGAGTAAGCACCTTACCCCCTCAAGTTTTTCATTGAAGTTTAATTGTGTTTGAGCTAAATTACGATTGTTATTAATATGGTTGCTTAGAAGTATCAAGATATTAAGGACGTCGAATGAAAAGTTCAATAATTTTAAACTGACCCGTGGAATGACAAAAAAATAAAACCTGATCAGATTGATCTGATGAGAAGTTTTAAATTTTTTGAATCGCAGCACTTAGTTGAAATACAGTACATACATACAATATATTTTTGGGGATACATGTCGCATCAAAATCGTAAAAATTTTGGCCTGTATATTTTTTGTAGAAAGCCAAAATACCCTAGGTCTTTCATGTCTAACATAGAACATTTCACACACCGATTACAATAAAGCTTAATATTTAAAAAAATTTAAGAATTAGCAAAAATATATAGATATAAACATGGTCGATAATTTAAAATTAATCACTAAATTTAGCTGCTCTCTCCATCGCAACACAGATGTGGTCTTCCTGGACACCTTGTATTAAATAGTCGTTGAGATTATGGAGAGAAAGTCCATATTCTTCCAAAATTATATTCGCCAAATCTTTCAAATTATTAATTTCATTCTCTCTTTGTTTCAGCTTCTACCTTGAATATGCTAAATAGGACTCATGTCAGGACAAACGGATGGCCAATCCAGTTCGTCAAGTATTCTATTTTGATTAAAAACATATTTAAGTCCACGGCATGGTTTTGAATACACTGACTTTCAGATATATGCACTTACAGTTTCTTATAATGAAACAGTACATGATACCAAAAGAAATTACGACAAATTTCAACAATTACATGATTCCGGGTTGCAGTACATAAACTAACTATTTAAGATAAAGTTTTACCACGACTTGAAGGGTTTATTACGAAGCAAATCGTTAGCTTTAGTGTTACCATTAATATTAAGTTAATATTTTTCCAAGTACCTCGTCACCTAAAGCTCGTCAAAATGGAATGAATTAAGTAGTAAACTGCTCTTATATCAATAAATTTTAATATCGAATTACGGTTTGAACCAGTAATAAAACTCTTTACATAAAATTCTGTCATAATTTCAAGACATTAATTAAAATTATATAAACTGAAAAGGTTACTCCTTATCAACGCTAACGCAGAAGTCTGTAGCTGATTTTTAAGACAATATACATGGAGTTGAAAAAGTTGATTTTCGTATTGTATATTACAAACATTGGTTGTGTGAATCTTCTTTTTTAATGTATTTTCTTATTGTGTTCTAATATAAGAAAAAATCACGCAAACATTCTTTCATTAATTTGCGACAGAATCGTAAAAATGTGAAATAGAAATCGTACACAAGCCTTCTCTTCAGAATTGTTTAGAGAATACGAATTAATTATTCTTTTTTCAATGACACTCTCGTAAAACTCTTTCATAGGGCTACAAAGTGACCCATATGAGTTCGCTAATCGAAAATGTTCAGAACTTATTCGACGAAAGTTACTACAAGTCTTCTAGAACTCGTAAGTTTGACTTAAGGCTTTTAACAGGCCGTTGCCCTTAGAGATATCATTTTAAGAATATAGGCAAGGTAGAAAATGATAAATTCAAATATGATACTGCAAATACTACAGAGATTGCAGAACACAGACTTTGCGAATGCAAGATGTTAATCCGCATGTTAGTCTGCATTTTGCTAAAGTGCCTAGAAAAGGCGGAGTTAGGGTTTGAAAACATCTGAAGACAGCGAAATCAGCTCTCAGGAAAATCACAAGCTTTGTAAAAATCCTGGGAGCCCTGGGCAACAACTAAATGTAGAGTAAGTGACAAGAGACCTTTTATATAGCACATTGCATCGTTTCCTAAAGTTCTTTTACGTTTTTCGCATTTAATAAAATTTACTCATTAATACAAAATTGTCGCATATTTTGTTTTTGTAGTATTTGTAACATTTCAAATCCTAAACTTTTCCTAAGGTGTGTTTATGTGCTAAAAAAACAACTGATAATATATTTTTAAGAACAACTCCGATAAATAAGCCGGAAGAAAGTGCCAAATGTGTGAAAGTTGGGAAATAGCACCGATTTTAAAAATTCCTTCTGCGTCGTGTTCCTTGAACCCTCGAGATCATTCGTCATCATTAACATCTTTGCAGACGGACAAAACGGGGGAATTATGGGGGTTATAAGTCCCAAAAATGCCCCAAAAATTAAGCCTTGAAAAAAAATTTAAAAATGAAAATTTCAGCCTATAAATCTCTGCTCGGGGAAAATTCAAAATGGCGGACCAGAAGAAGAATCAATTTGTCAAGAAAATCTCTTTTCTCTCTTTTGGGTTGAAAATGAGTCCTCGGGGGTTTTTGAGGTTGCTGATCACGAATCCGAGGTCTAATTTAGGAAATTCAAAATGGCGGGCCGGAAGTACAGTCAAGTTCTCAGGAAGAATTCGTACTTTTTTCATTTTTGAGCTGAAAGTGGGAACTCAGAGGTTTTCGTGGTCGCTAATAACGAATACATTCAAAATGCCGGGAAAAATTTAATTTACCAACGAAACTGAGTGCTGGCGCGCTGTGCGAGATAAACCACACCTAGCGGGGTGTGAAATAGGCGGTGGACCGTAGTACCTAGTAACGATTCAAATAAATAGAATTTCAGTTACTATTTATTAATAATTGAATGTTGAAACAATTGGTACTGCGATTAGTTATATATTTTCAAACACAATCTGATAGAAACACATTTGGGTGTAAAACTGACACTTGCATGCACCCTGTTGTAATTTCCATCCCGTAAATGCTTAAAGAGATGTTATTTCATTTAGAAAACACTGTGGAAAACTACCAACTCTGAACTAAAAGTTGTCAATATTAAAGTAAATGCTTAACTTTTGTTTGTGAACCTGTTAACTATGACGTGTGCTTAACAGTGAACTCTAAACTGCAGTTTCTGTTTCAGGAACTTGTAAACGATTTTATTCTGCCCCTAAACTGCTTTTCTTTTGTTTTTATGCAAGTATGGTCAAAAGACTTTAGGAAGTAGTTAAAAACCCTCAACCTGATACCGGTGAAAAATTTCCAAGGTATTATTCATCCCATTTATCAGTTACTTTCGTCTGATTCGGTTTATATAATCATATCTAGGATGTGGAGACGCCTCAGTTAGAGTTAAAACGAAAGGTTTTCAGCAAATTTTATTCAGCATTCTGCCTAATTTCAGCAGGGTAAAACACATTTGAAAATAAAATGATTTTGAATATCCTTTACGTGTTTTGGAATTCGTTAGCTACATATTTCACATGTAGGAGGCTTCCTTTAGAAACTTCCGAAAATTAGGTACATAAATTAGTTGTGAACGGAAACAGAATTGTTTACAAAATCCCTGGGAAGTATGCGTACGGAGTATTTTCGAATAATACAGTCACTAAATATATTTTCGTTCAGATCGCGGATAGAATTCAGAATTTCAAGAGCATAATATAAGACAAACAACATGCGACTGTTTCGAATAAAACAATTACCCTAATTAAGAATTATTGTACGTCTGGAACTTGGCTGTGACGGCATCGTTCATACAGTTCTATCAAAAATATCGCTACAGATGATTTGAGCTGAACTTGGAACTGGGTTTAGAAGTTTATAGTGAAGGGAAACTAGAATTTAAAAGTGATGTAATGGGGAAGTTGAATTTCTTTTTTTCTTTTTCATTTTATACATGCAAATGAGTCGAAAAAATTTGCAAAATCGGGCTGCGATTTCACGAGATCTCCGGCTCTATTTGTCGTAGAACAATTTAAAAAAAAAATTAGAATACTCGTAAATGAATAGACTATCGAACTCGTGGGGTATAGTTGCTTTAAACGTACATCCTCGCCTCAAAACTCCAAAAATCTTGATTTATTTTTTGAGATATTTGAGATATCACGTCTCAAGAACTATTAAGGAGGTTGAGGCGTTAGACGAAAAGTATGAAAAAAATCTGAAATAAAAGTTTTTTAATAGATTTTTATACGACACATTATTCTGTAAAAAATCCAAAGTCATTAGGAAACTCATAAAGTTAAAAAATTTAAAAAACTTATCTTATGGAAAATATGTCACAACCCAGCATGCAAACGGTACATTTTAATTTATAGCAAATAACCAAATAATGTCAGCAGTTCCGAAAACTAACTATGTAAAGTATTGATATCTTACGCATATTTTAATATTGTTTCCAATGTAATTAGCAAACTTTTTTTAATAAATAAAAAAAATTATTGAACGTTTGTAAACTGTCAAATTTCTTTTTTCGTTAATGATTTTTGATGATTTAATTTTAATTTTTAGTGCTTCTCATTTTTTTTTATTATTCTCTGAAATAAATTTGTAAAATACACAGGATATTTACATAAATTTTATTTTTTTTTAATAAGTTGTGGACAAAACATCCAAAAGCTAGTTCATTAAGTAAAATAATTAAATCTACTTAAATAATTAATTGATAATAAAAAATGGTTTACTTATGCCTTTATGACAATAATTATTGGTATCATCGGCTTATAACCTTTTGTAATAATTTATTATGGAAAAGTTTCGATTTAGAATACGACTTACTTTTGGTTGGGACTGTAACGCCTCAACCTCTTTGTCGATTGCTCTAAAATTTGGCACATATAACATAATCAAATGCAAATGCAAATTCCCTACAATGTAAGAGTAATCTAAAATAGAATTGAGGAACTGAATATATTACTAGCAAAAATACTCGTAATTATTTCAAACTCTTACTAAAGACTCATCATAGATAAGTACAAAAACATATATCCTTCTAAACAAAATACTTTGCTGGCTACATGCCACGAACAACATTGAATTATAAGAAAGAAATATGCACATTACGTACAGATAACTGTATTGGTAATTCTCCGAAATCTGTTTTGCATTATCCTGTTCGTTAGAACCATAAATAATTATTGCATAAATACGTATTACCTGGTAAGGGACTGTTTAGTTCATTTTCAACTTTGAAAGAAGTAGCACTGAAGAAGTATCCTTGTGTAGGATACAGAAACACGTGTCTGTGAAAGTTTTTAAAGTTTTTGGTAAGTGTTTTTGTCTTTACTTGTTTTTTGTTTTTGTTGAACAGGATAATTTAAAATTAAAACTAACATTATTGTGACAGTTATCTGTACGTAATGTGCATATTTCTTTCTTATAATTCAATGTTGTTCGTGGCATGTAGCCAGCAAAGTATTTTGTTTAGAAGGATATATGTTTTTGTACTTATCTATGATGAGTCTTTAGTAAGAGTTTGAAATAATTACGAGTATTTTTGCTAGTAATATATTCATTTCCTCAATTCTATTTTGGCACATATGTTGAGAACTAACTGTCTTTCTCATAAATTACGGAAAATAAAATACTTGCAAAACTTTTTTTTTATCATCAAAAATATGACATGATAAGAGAAAAAAGTATTTTTTTTTTCATACGTCGCAGTGTCTTCATTTTTTGAAAAAAGAAACTCTCCGTAGTTCATACAATACCTACATTCATAAGGAGTAAAAATAAATTTGATTTTTTCTTTTAGATGACCTAGAGAGAAGGGATTCTGTCAGTCAGCAACCGAGACATTTTGGGGGACGTCTCACTTCAAGGGGTACCAAAGCCACAATTCATTATAATCACATACAAATTTGAACGTAGTTGCTTTAATGTATAGTACATATATCTCCAAATCCCCCTTAAATAATATTTTTATGGAAAACTGGCCAGACAATTGCCAAAAAGAGTGATATTTAAATTTGCTTTTTTTTAAAGCGACATTTTAACTTGATAAACATATTCTGGCATAAGTTCACAAAAACAAAAAAATAAAAAAACCTTCACTTAAAGAAAAAAGTTTTCCCAACGACCATTTCTCATTAAATGGCAAGCGTTTCAATTTTTTCGAAAATGGGCAATTGTGGCCGTAAAAATGAAAATTATTTAAAAAAATTTAATCACGTATTTATAGTATAAAAATACATATTTTCCCCGATTTTCATAAAGATCCGATGATTTTTACTCCACGAATTGCATTATTGGTAAAACAGAAATAAATCAATAAATTAGGATTTTTTGAGGTTAGGATGTACTTTTAATGTAACTATACCCCAACAATTCAATAATCTATTCATTTACGAGTATATTAGTTTTTTTAGTTTTCTACGACCAATAGAGCCGAAGATATTTTAAAAATAGTGCAGTGATGCACTCGAAATGCCGCAGCCCGATTTTGCTATTACTTCCACAACCACGTTGCATTGAAAGTATAGTAAATAAAGTTTAGAATGTCATGACACGTCGAGATTTTCAATTTGAGCAAAAAAAAAATTTGTCTGTCGGTCCGTCTAACTTTTTTGTCCGCACGTTTTCACCGGAACGGTTTAAGATATTGACTTGAAATTTTATACACGTATGTATTATAACGAGATCTGGAACTGGACTGTTTTTTGAAAATATCCGGTGAAGGCCTGGGGGGTAAATAGGGGTAAATAGGAGGAAACATTTAACTCAAGGTGGTAAGAGTACAGAAACTTGAAATTTGATGTATGTACTACGAGCCAAGGCCTAGAAGTTTTTTATAATATTTTTCATCCCCCACCAACCCCCTCACTCCATTACTAAAGGGGTTGATAAATAAAATTGAGTTATTCACTTGAAATTTGGTACACGTATAATGACAAGCCAAGGCCTCAGGTTTTTTTATAATATTTTTCAATCCCCACCATCCCTACTCCATTATTAAAAGAGTTGATAAACTAAAATTGAGATATTCATTTGAAATTTGGCACACGTATGTATTATAACGACATCTGGAACTAGATTATATTTTAAGACGATTCCGTTGAAGGGTTGGGGGTTAAATATGACTAAATAGGGGGAAATAAGTAAATCAAGCTGGTAAGAGTACAGGGATTTGGGGTTTGGTGTATATACTAGAAACCACGGCTTCAGATTTCCTGCTAATATTTTTCAATCCATTATTAATGGAATTAATAACATAAAATTGAGATATTCCCTTGAAAGTTAGTACACGTATGTATTGTAATGATATCTGATTCAGATGACTCCATTGAAGGGATGGGAGGTGGTAGATTGTGAATACGAGAAAATAAGTAGGGTTAACTAGAAACTTCATTTTTAACGTATATGGTAGAAACCAGCGCCTCAAACTTTTCTATGACATCTGCCCTAAATATTATTAAAATTCTATGACCAATAATCTCCGCATAGTAGAGTGAAAATCTAGCCAAGATGTTTTCATCAAAGGGACTTGGATGAAAAATCTGAATGTGGAAGTAGGGACTCCTTAGGCAGCAGTTTTTTTCGGTTTTCGACTTATTTGCATGTAGAAAGACAAAAAAAAAAGAAATTCAACTTTCCGATTACATCACTTTACATCATTTTTTTTTTTGCTAATTTCTTCCACTATTAGGGAATTTGAACGTTTAAATTTTGTTTTATCAAATTTTCATTTGTAATATTCTCTAGAACATGTCATGGTCATTTCTGAAAGGATTATTTTTTAGCAACGATTTTTTGCATGGATTCTTAACGTCAATGCCTTTAAGATGTGCAGTACAATAATCTGAAAACTGATTTATTTACAGATACTACTTTTATTCCACTTGATTCTGTGGAGTGCTCATATTATATGTTAATTTTTTTCATTCTAGCTCATATCTGTGCTGGTGTTCCGGAGCATGTGTGGTAATGTATGTTAACGGTCGCTGAGGTGATGAGTCGTAATTTCAGTTGCTAAGTGCCCAGTGCTGTTTCTCTATACAGTCCTTTACATACATTTTTACTTTAGTTAATACCCTTATGAATGTGTATGTGTGTCCCAAATATGTTGACTAGAACTACAAAAACAATTCGCTAAGTTTTCTTATGTCACTTAAAGGTAGTAATAAACTATTCAGTAAATAAATTACATTTCGTCTAGTAAAAATTTATAAGTGAGCAATATTTGGCAAAATTTTGAAAATTGAAATGATCAGTAATATGTTTATGTTGTACGATTAAAACATGAAAATGCATGGCCACGTCGGCGCACCCCACACACCGCCCATCGCACAGCGCCCAGCCTGGTCTGCATAAAAAAGAAATTGTACTAATTGTTCATATATCGTTCGGCTATTTCCTTCCATAATTAAAAACTAAGACAATATCCATGCATGGAACGTCGTTATGAGTGGCTTTAGGCTTTTCTGATGAGTCCACAATAAGGACGAAAAACGTTTCGAAGGCTAAGCATTTCCAAGAAACTGAATGAGATTTTGTGAAAATGTAATTCATTAGAATGAAAAAATTTTTAAAGACAAGGTACGTAAATAAATTAATTTCAGGCCTCTGTTCTCATTTTTAACTGAATTTACATATCGTAGGGGATCATGTAGATACTAGTTTAGCCTGCTTAGCCGTAGGGGACTAGGTTGGATGCTAGTGTTAAAATGAGAATGGCAAATGAGAATTTTTACTTACTAGCATAACCAGAAGTCAGGTTATCGAAAGAATGCAAAGATTTCATTAATATTTTTATATATAGTTTTTCCTTTAGTTCTCATAGATAGCTTTTCTTTCCACTGTTTGCAAAATCCTATAAAGAATATGTTTCATCGCCATATTAAAATGTTTTCTTAACCGCTTCTCAAGTCACCGAGGTAACTCCTTGAAAATCCAGAATGATTTTGTGTAAGGTAAAGAGAAACGAGGCCCTACAGTTTATAGTGGAGTCCGAACCACATACAACCACATATTATTGCCATTCAGTAACGCAAATCTTTTTCTGTGCTTATAGCTCAGTTAAATTAGTTAAAATAATGTAGCAATTAAAAAAACAACAGAATGGTCTTAAAAATAGATTTTTATATCTCGAAAACTATAAGAATTATAGAAAAAAATCATGATATCAAAGGTAAAGAATAAAAAATTACCTAAAACTTTTATAACATTTTTGATCGATAAAAAAGATAGTACCTAGATGATCTGCGGAATTAATGCAATTTTTTTAAAGATAGCCGATTTCACAGTCAATGTTTGCGAATGATTTAAAAATGGCAATTTATAAGTTAACTCCATTTCTTATGAAATTGACAACAAATTTAAACACAAAACACAAAAATGTAGTTAAATGTCTTAAACACAGAGTCACCATTAAAAAACAAATTTAATAATTAGAGCCCAGAAAGGCATAAAGTGCATAATGAATTTTTCCTAATGTTTGAAATTAAACTGTTAAATCTGAAAACAAGCTTTTTCATTATTTCAATGTTTATAATTTTAATACCATTATTTTACGATATTTTCACTATATAAACCGCAATTCTCCATGTCCCGAACAACTGACGTCCAGTAAAACTAAAGATCTCTTATCTACTAAAAATCATTGTAAAATGTTGATAATGTACCAAAAAGCAGATTTCTACCAAATCAGCTTATACTGAACATGAACAAAAGTTGATATTTTCCAAGTGTCGGAAATCGTCGTATCTTAAATTGGTTCCTCCTAGTGTGCTAGTGCAGACAAAAGTCAATCGAATATAATAAGATATGTCCGTGATAGGAGGGACCATATTTGTTCTTAATTTTTAAGTTTAGTTACTATTTGCCTTCTGTTGTATTTACTGTTTTCGTTTGTATTTACCAAGTGTGTCAGAATCCTCCTGTAGTAAAGAGTTCTAATAATTGAAGGTAAACTTATAAACCATTTATTGCATCTAAATTGCAGTACATCTCACCATCAGAATCGTTTACATTACCTAAAATAGTTACGTATCCCTTAACTACCAATGCCAACAATAATATTATTTAGCGTAGACAATACATTAAACAATTTAATTAAGCCAGAACTAAGCAGTTGTAGAATGCTAAATTATGTTTCAATAAAGGGTCTAGTACATGTTAGGCAATGTATGAAATAAACAAAATAAATAAATAAATAATATCATCACTTGAGGTGTACTCATCCTACCTTCAACGGAGACAACTCCGTGTGAAGATTGCCGACAAGCTGTCAAACTACAGGCCCATGGAAGCAGGTGTACCGCATGGATCGGCACTCTCGCCCCACCTGATCGCCATCTACAAGGACCTCTTTGGCGCTCTACGCAGACGACACGGCCATAATCGCAAGATCATGGAGTGCAAGACTTGCCACCCGCAACCTCCAGGAAGCAGCATCCGTTCTGGAAGTGTGGTGCAACAAGTGGAAAGTCAAAATCAACGCGGAGAAGAGCAAAGCCATCCTCTTCAAGAGAGTCAGGAAGCAAACTCCCACAGGACACGTCTCCTTGAACGACGAGAACATTCAATGGACGATACCGTCAAGTACCTGACGTGGAGACAGAACACGGAAGCGATAATACAGATAGCGAGGACGAGGAAGACTCTACTTTACCCTATGATAGGTAGACAGAGCCTACTCAAAATGAGGAACAAGCTCACGCTTATCAGGACCCTCATTGCACCTATTCTGACCTACGCCTCCGTTGCCTGGGGATACCAAGCAGCCACCTATCTGAAGAGGATACAAGCCGTGAAAAACGTCGCACTTCGGTGTGCCGTGGATGCACCATGGTTTTTCAGAAACGCCGACATCTTCAGAGACCTGGAATACATCCCAGTAACTGAAGTCATCCGGGACAGAGCGAAGAACCTATCCGCCCGTGCAGCAGAGCATGGGAATCCGCTGGTCAGACAGGCGACTAACTATGACCCCCACGACGCTCCGAGGCACAAGAGGCCGAAGCTCCACATCCTGGATAATGGGTAAGTATAACTAACCCTTTATCTGTTACAGCCCGATCTGAGAGCCACACCGCAAGGAGACAGTGACCAAAAACATCCAATTACCCGATTCCGGGGGTACCAAGCAAACAACCAGCTCGGTACCCTTACCCTAGCCCGTACCGGCCGTCTCTGGCCGAACACAATCCTGAACTACACAGTTCATAGTTCCTTCCGACGAAATCGGAGCACATGATGCTAATTGGCACCCTGGGCTTCCGACTAGTCAACACTCCCAAATCCCTTTCAAACTCCGAGAGGGCTCGGTAACAGCCGTTCCCTCTCACGACAGACGAAAAACGCTCCCGGAATCCTATACATGCCAACGAAGAAAGAAGACCAAGACAGAAGAGCGCCAGAAGAAACGACCCAGTTGGCAGGGTCCAACAGCCAGGACCAGGGGTTTGCTAACATCGCCAATACCGTCCGCATTTGCGGGGGGGGTGGGGTAGGCGAAAAAGCAGGCCCACCCCTTGCGAGGCCGATCCAGGTCTACAGCGATGATTGGGGCAAAGAGCTCAAGCTCGACCCCTAATCATCCGAGACCGTCATCTTTAGTCAAGAATATTGGCGCGAGGTGTACTTAAAATTTTACATTACAAGGTATCGTTTTAGAATGGGAGAAAAATTGCCCTTATTGATCATGGGCGACAATGTGTTTGGGGATTTCATTCCTGTTTTTGAATAATTTAATATCCAAGCGTTATAAATGCAAAGATGTTAATACAGTTATCTTTCCTTAGGAGTACTTATATTGCTTAATAATATTATACACTCAATAATTTTCTTATAGCTGAGAAATCAAATGCAATCAGAATTAATCCAATTATTTGATAAAAATTTGCAGACTTTAATGTATATTATAACTAGATTATTTTTTAATTTTCTTTTTACTGCATCAATAGATAATAGAATATTACTTACACCGTGGACTAAAAATACGTATTACTTCCACATCCACGTAGTGGAGTGGAAACACAGTAATCGTAAAAAAAATTCGACTTACATTTTGTTGACATGAGATCAATATGGATAATAATGAATTTGATCTGTTAAAACACTGTTTACTTTGTTTTTTATCATTGAATTAAATCAGTGATAAAAAACAAAGTAAAAAGTGTTTTAACAGATCATAATGATTGATTATCACAAAGTAACAGCTTCGACTAAGTATTCAATTTTTAAATAATGGATATATTCAAAACGACCTCTGGGAACCTCAAAATTACCAATTTGGGTTTTCGCATGTATATTTACTTTAGAAGTCTGACAATTCAAACAAGTTATGGCCCATAAGGTGCAAGCTGTGCTCATTTTGGGCCAGAAATAGTAAGTTTCTTGGTACAAGGGATACCAGCATGTGTCAAGCTATGGAACATATCGAGAACTGCACGATGTTAAGATTTTGGTACAAAAGGTCGACATTTAGAAAAACATCGCACCAAATTTCGTTATTGGAATTAGCAATATTAACTTTCTGTAAAGGATACTTGAAATTACTATCAACTAGTAGTTGATTGATTTATTAGTAAATAGGAAAGCTCACAATGTTGTAGTTGATCAATCTACAGATAAAATTAGAGTTACATTCTCACCGTAGTTAGAATAAGACAGAATTGTCGCATTTACTAAAGCATGTTTAGATTTTAAGAAACTATCAGTACAGTCAGCTGGTCATGTACTTTTTATTTTAATGTCATTACGTGTCAATTCAGTACTGAAAGAATGTAAAGAAGCTAAAGTTTGTGCAAAGTTAGGAACAAACCGATGATCGTAAGTTGAAGTTGTTGTAAATGATGATGATGGTTTCATAATAATAAGATTAAGAAACAATTAGATTACCAGATCTATTTTAAAAAAGGTTTTTACAATATTTTTAAATCTCTCAAAAATCCATAATAATTTTTCCATGGTTATCTACCATATGTAAGTGAATACGCTACACTTTTACTTCCCTCGCATACCGAAGGGATGTACTGTATTCGAGAAAAAATCACTCTTCGAGATTTTTTCGGATTTTGACGTTTCAGATCACGTGGATTATGAAATTATAGGTTTTTCAATTCCGTCAGTCTGCCTGTCTGTCTGTTGGTGCATTAACTAAAAAACTACTTGACGGAGATCAGTCAAATTTGGTAGGTAGTTGACGCTACTGTCAGCGAAGAAATGGTTAAACTTTCACTGGAAAATATACAGGGTGAACCGTCTAAAGGGAATAAATAATGAACAAAAATTTTCATTGCTCAAATTTAAAATTTCCACGTTTCATGACACACTAAAGCTATTTCAGAAAGAAAATTTTAGAAATTTTTTTTCACCATTTTTGAAAAAAAATTTACCACTAGAATAGATGGAAAATTGTTTTCTTTGTTCAAATTTAAAATTCCCACGTTTCCATGGCATTCTAAACCTAATCCAACAAATTATTATTATTTTTGAAATATTTAAAAAAAAAATTCTGTTTATCACTACTTACTATAGAGTAGATGGAAAGTTTTTTTTTGCTCAAATTTAAAATTTCCATGTTTCATGATATCCAAACCGATTTCGTAAAAAAAATTGTAACATCTTTTTACCATTCTGGAAAAAAATGTTACCACTAGAATAGATGGAAAAAAAAATTGCTCAAGTTTAAAATGTTCACGTTTCATGACATTCTAAACGTACTTCAGAAAAAACAAATTGAAAATGTTTTTCACCAACATTTTTGAAAATTTTTTTACCACTAAAATAGATGGAAACATTTTTTTTCTCTGGTCCAATTTAAAATTTTCACGTTTCGTGGCATTCTAAACCTATTTCAAAAAAAAAATGTTTACCACTACTATAGAATAGAAGGAAATTTTCCATTTTGCTCAAATTTAAAATTTCCACGGTCCATGACATTCTAAACCTATTTCAGAAGAAAAAAATTTTCGAAAAATTTCAAAGAAAAACGAAATTTTTTCACCACCACTATACTTCCACTCCACTACGTGAATGTGGAATTGAAAATGTAACAGATGGCAATAGTATTTGGCATATGCACCTATTATTCTTTTATTGAAAAATGTACAGGGTGGTCATCCCAAGAAATAATTTAGTCATGGTGGACATTTGTAAAGGTATTTGCGCAAGCCTTCCATATGTGGCACCTGTTATTTAGTATTGAACTTTTGCTGTTGGATGAGCACTCTGTATATTTTTTTCACCAAAACTTATCAGGTTTTCTTTGTAATAATAGTGATAACTATATTCCGATTATTATTTTCAATGTCGTTTCGTAATTATTAATTTTTTAAAGTGACCGATTTTCATATTTATATTTTGCTGCATATCAATGCGAAACGAGTTTATATACGGAAATATTTATATAGGTACCCTAAATTTCGAGCAAAAAGATCCTGACGAGTTTTGATCTAAATCAAAAATCAAGTCTTTTAACGATAAAGCGGGATATTTGTTCTAAAAAGTATGATTTTGGTATTCTTTTCAAATTTTATATACAAACTATGACTACATTTTAAATGGTTGAATAAAAAACGCAAGAAAATCTTCATTTGTTTTCTGTCGATAAAATCTATTAAATGCTAGAAAATAGTGTAAAGCGGTCGGCTGCTGTATAGTTTGCTTATATTCATAACATTAACAAAGTACTTGCTTCTCTTTCCTCAAAGGAAACCGATAATGGTTGCTACTTTACTGACGTTTTACATCTAACATTAACCTGAAAGAATTATATAGTCACAGTAAATACAATAATAAAATACCAAATCGCATAAAATATGAGTGAACAAATTATGACTGCTGCGATCCCAATTTATATAAGGAGGGTAGTGTTATATGGTTGATATAATAGTAAAATTAGTGATTTGATACTCACCAGCATGTTTACATTGTCCCCAGAGAAAGATTTGGCCTTTAGGAACTGTAAGCCTGGTTAAAAACAACATGGTATTTCTCAAATGTCAATTACACCCGCTATAAGGTTATATAGTACCCTATAACTTTTTATTTTAATGTTACGTCATATCTTTGCAGTACACCCCTTTTTTATGTAACGTGTCTTTTGTTCGTGATCAAATAAAAATTCGGTTTACATTATATCAGGAGAAAGTGGAACCAATTTGGTTTTATTATTATATGGAAATTCAATGCGTTTAGTATCAGACGCATATGTATACACGCAGATTCTCTGGAAATGTCCTTAACAGGGTTTTATCGTCTGATCAAAGTAAATTGTTCGCATTTTAAAAAATATTTCAAATCATTTTACAAAGACGAATTACGAGTCAGGGGCGTCGTGAATCAAAGGATTGGGAGATATATTACTCTATAGTCCGCTTGGAAATACAGCGAGTAAAAAATCACTCAGACGGAGACCAGCCATAGACGTACTATTGTCTTTCTTCAAATCTATGTATAAATGTATTTATATTTTGGCTGTTGATGTCAAGGTAAATGGAAATTAATATATTTTCTTGCATTTTATTTCATTAAGCGACATTAGATAAAACCATTATTATTATTATTATTAAATTTTTCTACCCAAAAAAGTCTATTGGGAAATGAAAGAGAACAATAAAACATTCAGATAAGAACCGACCGAGGGTGTGCTACTACATATTTTCACATTTATAGGAATTATAAGAACACATTGTTAGATTTAATAATTCTAATTCTAATAAATTAAAATTAAACTGATCAAATGTTATCAAGACGATATGAGCGCAGATATTTCCGAGAAAGATTTTACACAAATGTTGAATCTTATTCTTCTGGGATATTCTGAAAACAATGGAGAAAATATTAGACGAACATGTAAAAAGTGAAACCCTTATACAGGCTCCACTTCACCCAAAACATTTCGCCTATCAACCTGAAAAATCGACAATAAATGCTCTACATGGCGTGGTTAAGAGGGAACAACACGTAAGGCTAGTAGGGAGGGGGATAAAGCACCAAATTAGGAGATATCTCCCTTATAATCAAATTTTATCTAGTCTTCAACAACCCTGTAGTATTTGTTTATGTACAACTTACACATATTTTCAGTTAAATAACATCACCCAATTTGCAGAAAACAGCTTATTGTTAATCATAATTTTAATGATTAACAATAAGCTGTTTTTTTTTTTAAATTGGGTGATGTTATTTAACTGAAAATATGTGTAAGTTGTACATAAATAAATACTACAGGATTATTGAAGACCACTTTTCGATAAAATTTGATTACAAGGGAGATATCTCCTAATTTGGTGCTTCATGCCCCTCCCCACTAGCCTTACGTGTTGTTCCCTCTTAAATGTACTGAAAAGACATTTGCTGTAAAGGAAGTGGCATTGTGTGCATTCATGATATAGAGGGTGCATTTGATAACACCTCTTAGAGCCGCGGAGAAAAGGGGAATACAGTCCCCAACATTCAAATGGATACAGCCTATGCTAAGAAGCCGAATAATCGCTACAAATGTGGGAGAGGAGTCCGCCACAGTGATTGCGGTGAAGGGTTGTCCGCAAGGTGGAGTTCTATCGCCCTTGCTGTGGTCAGTGGTGATGGATGACCTCCTCCATAAACTAAGTAATTCTGGCGTCAACATTCAGGGTTATGCTGATGGTCTGGTTATTACTGTGAGAGGCAGGCATGCGGTTATGATTTCAAATCTTATGCAAATCTCCTTAAACATAAAACTATACAAATTAAAACAGAGTTCTATTTAGGAAAGTTCTCTTAATTTGGTATATGCTGGAAAAGAATATATCAATCCTATCCTCGAGGCAACTGTAGTTTGTAATCATTTGATAGATTGGCGAGGCAATTAGCATATTAGTTCGCGGAGTAGGAATGTAGAAACTATTGGTATGGCGGGAAGGCACTCTAGGGACACGAAACATGATTAGATTCAACAGAGCCGTACAGTCCAGCTTATTGTTGACTAGTTTATAAAGAAATACCACTGACTGCATACACCTTCTAGTCTCAAGATTAGTCAGCTTAAAACGACTTAACAATGTTTCCTGAGAGATACCTCTGGGTGGATACTTACCATCCAGGGTATATATAGCTGACTTTAAGAAACGTCTCTGAATTTTTTCTAAGAATGCCATGTGTGTATTATAGATAGGACTCCAGATTATTGATGGATATTCCAAGCGAGATCTTAGAAGAGACACATACAGTACGCAAAGTGTATATGCACATCAGTGAAGTCTTTAATCTGAGCACGACAGTTATTGTTCCGTTTACCAAAAGGAGAAAAATGAGTTTCAACGCTCATATGTTAAATGGAACAGTACTGAACTTTTCCAGTAAAATTAAATATCTAGGAGTAATTTTAGATCAAAAACTTACCTGGAACTCAGATTTAGAAAGAACACTTACCAAAGCTACTGCAGCTGTTTGGACGTGCCGCGGGCTGTTCGGTAAAACTTGGGGTCTAAAACCGAAAATGATCTACTGGTCTTATATTTCTGTTGTAAGACCCATGGTAACCTACGCATCATATGTATGGTTCCCACTGACTAAACGCCAATCAAGCAGGACTTTGACTGTCCGTTTGATGTGCTGATTGATCGAAGATGGCTGCAGGGGTTGGCGTGGGCGTAGCGGGGCCTAATTGCAGACTATCCAGAGCCCTAGGTAAAACCCGAACCATCATCCAGGCAGAAATTTATGCTATAGATCTATGTGCTCAGCAATGCCTAAATAAATTCGAAAAGCAAAGAACTATATACTCTCAGATAGCCAGGCAACGATAAAAGCTCTTAGGTCTTACACCTTTGAGTCTAAAATTGCCTGGAAATGCAGACAGTCCCTGAAGCAACTGGCAACACACAACAAGGAGATCCTTAAATGGGAAAAGGAACAGAAGGACTCCTACCGGAGGAATACTTCAGGCCAAAGACAAGCGAAAAAGTTCATAACTTATTCGACAAAGAATGCCACAAGACTTCTCGAACTCGAGAAGTGCGATTTAAGGCTGGCCTTTTAACAGGCCATTTGTCTTTGAGATTCAAGAATATGGCGAAGGCAGATGATGATACGTGTAGATACAGTGATACTGTGGAACATATTTTTTGCGAATTCAAGTTGCTGGTCTGAACTAGACTTAAGTACCAATGTCTGAAGACATAGAGAAATTAGCTCCCAATAAAATCAGAAGCTTTGCAAAAATCTTGGGAATCCTGGGTAACAACTAATTGTGGGGCAACTCACAAAAGATCTTTTAGGTCGATGTGAAGAAGGGCAGTTCAAAGCCGAGCGACTTCTTAAACAATCTACAATCTATTCCTCTGGAATGTGTAATTGTAATGGATAATGTACTTCGGGCAGATTCAGCTGACTGCAGATAAGTGCTAAAGTTGCACAAATTATTAAGAGAAGAAGCGAAAATATGGAAACTCGACAATTATTCTGACATCACTATAAAACCTATCATTATTAATATAGGAGTCGCAGAGAGTTAGCTAGAATATTCAGAGGAAGAATTTTAAAATATTTTGGTATTTTACGTATTTTTATAGCACTACAGTGTATTTTATATATTTTACTATTATAGATACCGTTTCTATTCTTCAATTCATCCTGTAAATAATTCACTAATTTAAAATAATGTGATGTCAATCTATCTACCAACATTAAAGTTAATGTAAAAATAGATGATTATACATACATGTTTGGCCTTTTGTTAACGTGAAATAACACATTACCATCATAAATTAATACAGTATTTATAGCACCAAAATGTTGCTAACATTTTCACAAAGCAAACATATTTGAATAAATGAAATAGTCCTGTTTTAAGAGAAAACCCCACTTTCTTAGTACTTATTGTGGACTTTTATTTATAATACGAAGATACGTAAACAGTGCGGAATTAAAAGCAAAGGAAGTTGACTTTTTCTAAAAGCCCAGTTCAATTCTTTCATAGGATAGAGTTCGTTGGCGTAGTGATTTTGACAATGTTCTGCCACTGAACGTTGTTGTGTTTACTATAAAGTCACATATATTCTGCAAATGTCAGCGTGTATAAATTTTTTTGAAGGTACACATGTCGGTTAATATCTCTGGGCGATTTAGAAATAAATAACGTGAAATTTAATAAATACTGAATACACAAATAAATATGAAGTAACACAAATATGAGTTTGAGTTATTTACCAGTTAGCGGCTTTTGACCCCTAAGTAAAGCCATTGATTAAATAGTAATAGATAATTAATCCCGTAATTATTGGAGAGTGGCGGTACCTATCGATGAATGTCCGAAGCAACGTAATCCCATAATAATGTGGCACTCGACAAAACAGTTGACTTCCGCTCTACTCTACCGCTAACGTCTTAGCCCGATCTCGGGTAAGCCCCGCCTACCGTAGTACGCGATATTACGTCTTGCTACCATTGATAATTCTATAATAATTATCAATAATCTTTGAAAACATCCAGTGGACGCCCATTACAGAGAGGAAGAGAGAGACGTGTCTGTCTTCTTAGCGTCAAGTGATCACTGTTCAACGATTTTTACAAATAAATGTACCTACAAACGGTTTATAAAACTTGTACTTACTTATTTATGATAATTTCTTAAAGTAATCAATTTAACAACAAAAATAGACTTGATGCTTACATGTATTAGTAGAGGGTCCACGCCTTCGAAAGCCGTCTAAATCGCCAAGTAACCCATTCCAGCAAGGTAAATAATTTTTGAGCTCGGATATCGAAAGAGGGCCCTAATGGGCATCAGAAATGGCTTGTTGGACTTTTGTTGACGATTGCACAACTTCTCCACAAGAAAAAAAGATGGCGAAATGTTATTTCAAGAATTCGTGTTTTTAAACGTATACCTCTCGCTAGAGAGTGAACCACATGCGATATTGATTTGATTTTTTTTATTTATATACTACTGACATGAGCGCATCTATCTGTACTAATTAAATTTCAAACTCGCTTACGGTTTTTTTCTAAATAAATCCTAAATCACAGTAACGAAATTTGTGTGTTTGAAATTTCGACGTGCGGGCAACTATATTAAATATTCAATTTTTTTATATACTATATACGAATGAAATTTGGCCAAAGATCAACAGAGTTTTTGCAAAAAAAAATTAGCTCGATATCTTATACAGTTTTTGAGTTAACGACTTTTTAAAATAAACCATAATTAGATTCGTGGTATTCCTGTTAGCATGCGGCTGTTTTCTGGCTAAGTGTAATGCATTAAGATAGTAAGCCAATACATTTTTGAAATTGTGCTATTATTTACATTTTTACAATTTTGCAAAAATATGAACAGGTAAAAAGAAACTCATTTGGCAGATGATTTACTCGATCTATTAATTATGAAGGTGTTGTATAGAGATATTATTTATTAAGTATATCATTATTCTGGTACAAATGATATAGCATTTTACAAATATGAAGATATAAAAACGTACACAAAACCTGTAATATATACATAAGTAATAATAATAATAATAATGCATAATAAGTATACACAGCTCAGTAAGCATTGACAAACCACTACATAGGCATTACTATTAAGAAGCACTGTCTGCTAAAAACTGCTCTGTATTATTTCTGCCCTTAAAACAATAATTGTTAGGAAAGGCTGCACATACAACAGAACACCAAGTGGACGCGCATTTTTAATCACAGTTTACTTTACAATTCCACTATTTGTTTTCATTAGAACCAGTTGTGATTTTTTGTCATCATTTGTGATTTTATTAGGTTATTCTCTATCAGATATCCAAATTTTCTGGGAAAGGGTAAATTGGGAAGGAGATCGGAAAATCGCTTGGACACTAAAATTTTATGTGCTTTGTTAACTGCTTCTTAAGTCGAGAACATTTGTTATAAATCCAGGATTTTGTGTTAGGTAAGGGTCTAAACCACTTTTTGTGGATAATTTTTACAATTAAAAGTATTTCGCAGTGAGCAGGTTTTAACCTACTTCGCTAGGTTCTTCAGTTGCTAGCTAAGCTAAGTACACTAAACCATTGGACTACCGTCCCCTGTAATGCTCGTTTTAAATGCAGTGAGGAAGTGTCTTGTGTAGGACTCGGACGTAGCTAACGTAAGTCTAATAACCTTAAGGAAAAATAAATACTGCCTTAGCAAATCTAAAGATTTAAATTCACTACAGATGGCCGTAGTGAATTTAAATCCTTAATCCGTAAGTCCTATGTGAATCTGTATGGATAGATTCACATAGGACTTACGAGCATCTTAAATTACATGATCATCAATTGCATCTCAGTTATCTCCAAAATTAATCAAAATATATAGTTGGCGTGTTCATTTTAAGGCAACAATAATTGCTCATTTATCCTCTTCGGAAAGGATAACTGACAGGTCACACAATACACCGACTGCCAATAACGTTTTTACAATATTTTCTTCTTCATATTTTCCACTTATTTATTTACTGATTTCGTGAGTATCCTAAGATACCCTTTGTTGTCATGTACCCACACAATTTTTGTAGGTTTTCTATTTTGCAAAAATTAAACATACCTTGCGCAAATATTATTGTGTTCCCTTCTTCATTATTGTAAGTTCACATTATTGGGCAACGTAGGTATATCATTATTTACACCAATATTCTAAAATGTATTTTAGATTATTCGCTTTATATTTTTTACTATTTATAAAATAATTCCAGTTTAGAATAAGAATTGAGTCTGTTATGGTGAATTCATATAATTCTGATGGGTTTTTAAGTCATACCATACATTTTCTTAAATATGAAATTTCGAACAATTTTTATTTTTTAATCTCACATTTGTATAATTTATTTACGATTTCATACTGTATTTGCACCTTTCGATATATACAGTCCTTCTAAGCCAAAATGACGTAACTGAAAATTTTCTAAGCAAATTGGACGTACTTCAAAGTTTCCTTTTTTCAGTAATCATTAAACCATTATTATTTCTGCATCTATATTTTAACAGACTCTATTTTAAAATCACGTAGTTGTAACATAACACATAAATGATTGTCTAATTTTCAGACAATTGGTGACCTACTGATTAATAGTAACATAATACCTTAATCAAATTAGTTATTAGACTAATGTCTATCCACAATTACACAGACCGAATCCTGCCGCAGCTGTCACGTTGCGCGTTATCAAGACAAGACATTATTACGATCGAATTAAAAAATCTGTAACTCGAAAACTGTATGAGATATCGAGTTAATTTTTTTTGCGAAAACTTTGTTGATCTTTAGACCATATTTCATTCACATATAATATATAAGAAAATTAAACATTTAATGTAGTTGTCCGCACGTCGAAATTTCAAACACACAAATTTCGTTCCTGTGATTTAGGATTTAATTAAAAAAAAACCGTAAGTGACTTTGAAACTCTACTAGTACAGACATATGCGCTCATGTCAGTAGTATGTAAAGAAAAAAAATCAGATCAATATCGCATGTAGTTCATTTTCTAGCGAGAGGTATACGAAGACACGAATTCTTGAAATAACATTCCGCCATCTTTTTTTCTTGTGGAGGAGTTGTGCAATCCTCAACAAAAGTCCAACAAGCCATTTCTGATGCCCATTAGGACCCTCTTTCGATATGCGAGCTCAAAACTTATTTACCTTGTTGGAATGGGTCATTTCAATTTTCAATGCTTTGGACCCCTTACTATGTATATATAGGTATCTATACCACATATACAGCTGGAAATTACGAAGCCCGTCGTGGTCCTATCCTAATTGCGCAATCGAATTGTAAACAAAACAGTAAGAACTATAAACCCTCGGAAGAGGAATATCAGAAAACATAACATGTGTGATTGTAAATAAAGCAGAACGCTATTGAAATCAAAATTGAAATCAAATTGAAATAAAGAACGCGCGGGGTTAGAAGGCTGTGTTGCAGTGTTGCCGATGATATTAGCTGTAATTATCCGCCGACTGACATGAAAATATCCGAACATGTTCAAGAATATCCGATTCGGTGGTGCCGCAGCCTCTGCGTAGATTTTCGTTCAAGATGTTTATTGGAAAATTTTGAAGAGCGGGGGGGGGGAGATTTCTCTGGTGCACATTTTTTTTTCCCCCATAGATCGAAATTTTGGAAAGCAGGGCGGGCGATATCTCTGATGCACATTTTTTCCCATCTCTCGAAATTCTTTACCTTTTTTAAGAGCGCGGGGGGGGGAGAATTTTCGACGATTATTCACTTTTACACGAAACAAATCTTCATTTCCACATTCAATATTAAAATAGCCCGAAAAAGTCCGAATTTATATAACTGGATTAAAATTATCCGTTTTTTATCCGATTTTTAACAGGGTGAGAAAATTATCCTCCATCTTCCTAAATTATCCGCAAATCGGGTAATTATCCGCCAATCGGCAACACTACTGTGTTGCTTTGTAACTTTGTAAAACAAAGTGGAGAGGGTACGAGGTGTGCGACAAGGACGAAGACACTCGTGTCTTATGGCAAATCGACGGCTTGTGTCCTCTAGTTATAGAAATGTTTGGTTGCACCCAGTGTTGCCGATTGGCTGAGACAGTGCGGTGGCGGATTTTCGCGTTTTAGTAGAGAAAAAATATGCACTTGTGATTGTTCTTAGTACTAAAGTATTTACTTACTTGAGTTATATAATTATATTTTTCCACGACCGAGAGTAGAAATCGATTTCTATGGCATCAAAATTGTGACAGAAGTAAAACATTTACTCCCTAATGAAATTGTTGTCTTATTTCGTCCCTGGGGAGGAAATGCTTTACTTCTGTCACAATTTTGATGCCACTGAAATCGATTTCTACTCCCGGTCGTGGAAAACTATTGTAATTTCGCTGCGATTTATTATAATTCTTTATTTATGAAATAAATGTTTCTACTCCCGATCGTGGAAAAAATAGTATATACACCTCGGGAGAGACCGCCATTTTTCCCTCGATGTATTTGTTGCCCTCGGGCCTCAAATTACACCTCAGGAAAAATTAGTGTATAATGTATGATTTTCTCAACTTTGCGAATTATTTAAACAATGTGGCACTAAATAAAAACTGTTGCCAAAGCATGATATTCAATATTCTTGGCCTCTTTTACCTGAGTCAATTTTTATACGTGAAGTATCTTTCATTTTTCGTTTTGGGGTACATTTACTCTCTACACTCTATTACACTATAGCTACAATGCTACAAATGGTGATGCCTGCCAAATATGTGTGATTTTTTTATTTTATTTATACCTATAGGTACCTATTTCTTTTATATATAAAATATATTTTATTTTCTTCCTGGTATTTTCTTGAATAAAAAAAACTTTTATTCATACCTATTAAATAAATTTCATATACCTACCTACCTATTCTTTTTGCATCAAGACAAAACAATAAAAAAGCTCTTCTTCGTAAAATAATTTCTAAGACTAATTAAACATAATGTTTTTAGTCGATTATAATATTATAAACAATATATACACATGTAACTATTTTCCATATGCTATTTTTAAAAGTAAAAAACGCCGATAATTTCTTACAAAATCAGATAATTTTCTGCGAGTAGGTGGATCTTATATCATGCCGAATCATTGGCAACGTTGGTTGCACTGCAGTCTTAGTTGCTAGGTCGTCTAGCTCCCTCCACACCCCACGGGCCCGCCCGCCCAACCTTTCATTTCATTCATGAATTAATTTACCCGACTTGCAAACCAAGGAAGGATAGATTTAATCTATGCCTCCTTGCTTGCAAACCCCAGCTTAAACTTCGACTCGAAAGGTCACACGACATCTATGAATTTAAGACCGGAACTAACAGTACAAATTCTTTGGTTAAGTATCTATTTCTATTTAATCAATGGTAAAGCCCTCTTAACAAAGCGCACTTTGAAGCTTAATTTGTAAACTAAACAACTTTGATCCTGCGATATCAACAATATATTGTTATGTTAAAACACAGTCGAATCAAACAGTATTGCCAAAACAAAATCATGAGAGTAAATCACCGTAATTCGATTAGATTAAATGATATATAGGGTGTTTCAGTTAACATTCCCTTGGCCGATATATCGGAAACTAACAAATATATCATTATTCTGTAAACGGTAATAGATTTCTATTGTTAATGCCTTCTTTAAGAAATATAATTTACTATTATAACGTTACCGTCAGAGATGGCGCTGCAGTTTAAGGATATTTTTCGATCAAGGAAGCTTTGGAACATAATATGCCATCCGAATATAAACTAAATTTTAAGCTAAATTGTTCTTATTTGAAAAAGGCAGATTTGCAGTAGTTTTTGAGATATTTTATTTTCATTGTTTAGTGTTTTTTTTTTAATTGCTGAAACTTTCTTTATATTGGCTATCGGATGTAGGTTCTTGGCAACTTTAACAATGGTAACAATATTAAAGCAAATGAATTAAAGCAAATGAAGTCTCTATTCATTTTTTTTCTAGGATCAATAGCTTATGAGATACAGAGAGTGGAAAAATAGCATACCGAAGGGAAGTATTTTATTCAAGAAAAAAATCACCCTCCGAGGTGTTTTCGGATTTTCATGTTTCAGATCATGTAGATTACGAAAAAATTGAATTTTTAGTTTTGTCAGTCTATCTGTCTGTTTGTGTCTGTCTGTCGGTTTGTCTGTTGGTGCATTAAGTAAGAAACTATTTAACGGAGAACAGTTAAATTTGGTAGGTAGCTAACGCTACTGTCACCGAAGAATTGGTTAAATTTTCGCTGGAAAATGTACAGGGTGCACTGTCTAAGAGGAACATATAATAAAAAAAAATCCTCTGAAATTTAACATTTTCTCGTTTCGTGACATTCTAAACCTATTTCAAAAAAAATTGTTTTTTCTGAAAATGTTTTAACCACAATAGATGGAAAGAAACTTTGGAAAAAGTATTGATCCTTAAAAAATATGAATAGGAACTTATTTGTAGGAAATTTCATGTAGTTTAATATTGTATGTAGACACTTTTTCGCTAGAGGGCGTGGCTTTCAAGTTATTCTAAAAAAATGCTCTGGCTAAGACTTTTAGTATGTTTTTCTAGGCACTCCTCCCGACAACTATTCAGAAATTGGCAACTACACGAATTATTTCCTCTATTTGGCCCTTTTTGGGCTTCATTGACCGGACTACATTACCACTATTTAAGGGTTGAAATTTAAAGAATATCAGTAAATCTGAAAACAATTCTATTTGTATTATTTTTACAAAATGAATCTTAATAGACCAAATTATGTATTTTCTATCAAGAAGGGTTAAAAATTCACCTCTAAGCCCTCGAAAGGGGTGAAATGATCCCAGGAAAAACAAAATTAAATAATACTCTATTAAAAGTATCTAAAATTTTGAAAATAAAATATTTAAATGTTTCAAGTCAACGAACGGTACTACCCCCAAACATGAAAACATGAAAAAAAAATTATAGCAATTTTTGGAAACACTTGTATTCATTGTTTTCTTCTATATATGACATTCAGTTAGCTGATTTCACCCCCTTCGACAGATGAATCCCCATGAAAATCGATAAAATTGTGTAACATAAGCTAACTTAATGTCAGTTATAGAAAATGTATAATTTTTTTTAAACAATGGTTTTCTTTTAAAACTGAATTGCGCTAAAAAGTAAAAAATATTTTTTCAGTGACTAAATTACAAAATGATGATGAAAAAGAAAACCATTGGGCGCTCATAAAGTATGACTGTTGGTGTCATATTACAACATACTATTCATAACGTTTTATCACAATGTCACAATATAATATACTACCTTTATCAACATTCAGCATTGTGATAAAATGTTATGAATAGTATGTTGTAATTTAACAGCAACAGCAATGCTTTATGAGAGCCCAATGGTTTTCATTTTTATGATCATTGTGTAATTTAGTCACTGAATAAAAATTATTTTCTACTTTTTAGTGCAATTTAATTTTAAAAAGAAAACCATTGTTAAAAAAAATATATCTATTTATTTTTTACTTTTTAGTTTCCGTCTGCCTCATTTTTTTATTCAAACGCTATCATTTCGTTTACCCTATCAAACTCTTTCATTTGATACCCATATCAAGGGGATTGTAAAGAAATAAGTAATCCACTATTTTGTGCCGGCCGCCATATTGAATTTAGAATGACGCTCATTGTACTACTTTATATACCCTTTCATTTGATACCCATGTCGAGGGGGTTGTCAAGAAAAAGGTAATCCGCTATTTTGTGGCGGCCACCAAATTGGATCTGCCATAATATTGAATATACTGTATTGTATTGTCTTCAGAACCAGAGTTGTCTGAAAAATTTCAGCATGATTGGATATCGGGAAGTGGACAAAAATTTAATCACCAGATTACATACATACATACACATGACATTTTCGAGCCAAAGAAAACCATTGAAAAAAACAATGGCAAGGCAAGTGTTTCCAAAAATTTCCATGATTTTTTATCATGTTGTCGTGTTTGGAGGTAATTTGCCGTTCATAGGGGTTATTTCTTCATCAAAACTAGCGAAGTATTTTTTCCATATTTGTCATAACTTGAAACATACTTTATTTTCAGAATTTTTAAAAATATTTTTGATTTTCTTGATATTTTGGGGATGATTTCATCCCCTTCGAGGGCTTATGGGTGAATCTTTAACCCTTCTGATAGAAAATATACAATTTCGCTTTTGTAAGATTGATTTAATAGACATAATACAAATATAATTGATTCGATTCGAAACTAGCCATAGCAGAGGTTTGTGCTCATCAAGGCATTTAATCAGCATCACGTGAACAACAATATACCAAAATTTCAGCCAATTTGATAGGGACCACTTTTCCATAAGATTAGTGCGTGGTTCTTTACTACACTTTCCACATATATTTATCTATGCTGATGAGAAGCAATTATTCTGAAACACCAATGTATCTAACTGTGCCACTCTTGCCTCCACATAGGAATCCTGTTCAATTTTAGATTATAAAGCATTATACCTGACAAATTATTTTCAACAATTTGAGACGAACATCCGCGGTAATACTCGTCATAATAACGAAACAGAAGGGCGTTTCAATCAAGTAATATTGGGGACAAGGGTTGTAAGTGATAGAAATTAAGTACTTATCTCTCGGTAATCATTTTGATTTGAAATATGTGTGTGACACGCGATGTACTTAAACTACTTCATTTAACGGCACAATTAAAATCCAATTAGGATATTTTCAATTGCCAATCTGGTGGATTTTATGTCATATGCAGATCCTGGCTAAAAATGTGAAGGTGGATGAGTTAATCATACTACTAAATGTTTATTAGTACCATATTTTAATTTTGAACGTGTAATACAGGGTATAACACCTATGGCCATAAAAGAGAATTCGTTTCGAGAGTATTAAAAATTGATCCGTCTTCAAAAGGAGGTCGCGAAAGATGTCCCTGTCATCCACTTATTATAGTTCCAGCATTATCTAATTTTCATAGTCAATTTACTCGAAGAGGGTTGCTGATATCGATCTAAACTAAGAGGATTTTTTTAACGCAAATATGGCAATGATATAAAATTACAAGAAAATTTAATTACAAGAAAATTGAACAATAGAAAACCCCTTTAAGAGCCTATAATTCATAGACTTCAGAACTATTTGACTTATTTTAATGCGTTCTACGTGCTGTATAAATTTGAGTTTTCTGTTGCTAAGATGGGAGACAGGACAAAGAAGACTTGCTAAAAAATGTCGAAAGGAAGTCAAAAATACTCTGGCGCATCTTATCAGGTCTCAAATGGATCATTAATAAAACATATTTCCCTGAAAAAAATTTTATCCAACATAAAAACCAAAATGAGCTCACTGAATACCTCGCCAAGAAAGTTCGAGATTGTGAAAGATTTAAACATGTTGTAACATCATATAATAACAAAACAATTTCTAATATCCCGCTGACAAACATTGAAGACAACAATCACGAAGAAGCTGATACTATTCTAATATTTCGTGTAACTCAACAATATGGAAGAGACACAGGAATTTCTATTCCCAGTCCGTACTCAGATGTGTTTTGGTTTCTGGTTAGTTTTTATGAGTAATTACCAAAGAAAGTCGTAATGGTAACCAATCGAGGAAAACGAAAAAGATATAGATATAGGAAAAATCGTCAAATCATTAAGTATCGGACACAGACATCATTAATTTTTTCCGTGCCTTTACTATGGGACAGATGTAACTAGCAGATTCTCAAGAATTAGCAAATAATTTTGCGCTAAAGCGATTTTGGAACTGTAGGAATCATCAGCAATACTGAAATCGCTTGCATTGTTGGGAACTATAATAATAAATTAATAAAAAAGTCACCTGAATGGCATGGCGTTGGTATTTGCTTTCCACAAAAATTCAGGACGGAGAAAACCTACCACCCATGGATTTGGGGTTGATTGTTATTTTATTTTAGGGTCCATTGTATTGCAACAGTATGGAGAAGTGCGATTGAAAATATCCAAAATTTGCCAGGTTCCAGTATCTGTGGGCGGAAAAAAGTCAGGAATATTTAGAACCGGTCCCAATGCTTAACTCGCGAGCTGTAATTACAGGTTAATTAACCTTGTCGAATGTAGCCAGAAGAAGGGGTGTGGAACCAATATATGTTCCTGAAAAAAAAATGGAATAGTTTGCACAGAACCCTGTCAGTGTTGTGTAAGAAACTTCTTTTGTGCAAGTACGCCAAATTTAGTAACTCTATCGATCATGGAAGATTATGAAGATAAATCAGATAAATTGTAGTATTTTTACTTTAAACATATTACGAATAACAAAAATATTCTTTAGATGGTGACATGGAGATAACTTAAGGAATGTTTTGAAGTCGAAGAAGGCAATTAATAATGCAATTTAGGTTCGTTACATTATATAAGTTTATGTTTACTATAGAGGATAAGATTTCCTTCCACTTATTAAAAATATTTAATTTGTTTCTTATGTCAATCTATTTATTACTTTATGATGTTATGATTTAATAATAAAAACGCGTTTATTTAATCTGCCGTATTGAAAAAGCTGTAATTCTTTGCTGCTAAAACTTTCGCACCGCAATATTCTTCCACGATACCTGTAGGGCTATATATCGTTGCATTCAGCATTAAATTCTACACATTTTTTGTTTATACTATTTTTCCATTATTGTTGGTTTTCAAGTAAAAATATTTAAAAAACTTAGAAAACCAAAATATTATTCTTTTGCTAAATTTTCAATTAGATATTAAACATTTTTAGATCTTGTATTTTTTGTTTTAAAATATATACTTCTTGAAGTATTTCCTTCCTTAAAATAAAAGATCGGACAACTACGACCGGGGATACGAATTTTTTTCATATCGCCCTATCCGCCATCTTGATTTGTATATTACAGGAGAAAAATCCATTTTCAGAGATGCCAACATGCCGTTCGGCGATCCAGTAGATCTAAATAATCATAAAATAAAGAGTTTTCAAACTTAGCAGGACATCGAAGCGAGCGGGCCCTATGATACTAGACTATATACAGATTCAGAAAATTTAGTTTTAGGTACGTAAACTTGTTTCTGCGCAGATAAACCACGCCTTGTCGTAGAACAATGCAGGGCATTTGTCCATCGCTTGACCGCGACGAGTTGAGAACAGCGCGAGCGCAACCATTCTGCTTTTAATAGCGTAGCTATTTAGACGTGTGGGAATAAAATAAATCAATCTCAATTTCGTTATTAAAATGCTGTGTGTTTATACAACTGCAGAAAAAGTGCAAATTGTGAAGTGGTACCTCGGGGGCCATTCCACTGATGACACAATATTTACTGTGGCATATCAAGACAGACCAATCCCCTCAGCTAGCATAATTTCATACATTATTTAAATAAATTGAGAATTTCGGGTGTGTCGTGAATTATTGTAAAAAATGCTGTCAACCCGAACCCTGTCATCAACAAATGAGCGAAGAACGTGAAATTCGCGAAACTAATGTCTGTGCATTTATTGAAACTAGTGAACCTTGTTCTAGCAGACAAATTGCTGATGAAGTTGACATGAAGGAAAGAACTGTAAGAAATATTTTGAAAAGAAATGGGTACAGTTGTTTTAAAGTTCAAGCAACGCAAGCAATATTTCCCGAGGACAATTTCAAACGGATGGAATTTTGTGAAATCATGATAAGTAAAGTGAATGAGAATGAAAACTTCTTAAAGAATATATTGTTTACAGATGAATCATCCTTTTCATTACATAGGAAACACAATCCATCCGTAGTCCGATATTGGTCTCGAAAAAAGAAACATTTGAGTGTTGCTGTGCGAACTCAGTATCCTCAAACATTGAACGTTTGGACGGAAATTTTAGACAATGATATTATAGGCCCACAGCTAATCGATGGCAATTTAAATGCCAATAAATATTCAGAGCTTTTACAAAACCAAATAATTCCTGCAGTTCAAAATCTTCCTGTCAACTTTGACGACATTTGGTTTCAACAAGACGGTTGCCCAAGTCACAATACCTTAACTGTTATTAATTTTCTGGAAAGAACATTTCCCAATCGTTTAATAGCTACGAGGGGAATGATAAAATGCCCCCCCAGGTCACCTGATCTAGCACCACATGATTTCTTTCTGTGGAGCTTTTTAAAGGAAACCGCGTACAAACATACGTTTGATCGAGCCAATAATTTAGTTGAATTACGGGAAAAACTTATCCAACTTTGTGCAAGCATTACTCCAAATCAACTCAATGATATGAGAGGTTCATTGTATAATCGGTTTGGCTATTGTTTGGCACAAGAAGGTGGTTTGTTTGAATCCTTACTTCATTAATTTATTGTTTGATAATTATTGGTTGATTTTAGTTTCTGAGGGTTATTTAATTTTATTTTAATGTTCTATGTTTGTAATTTAATAAGAATAATTTATTTTTTGATAATTATTAGTTGATTTTAGTTTCCGAGTTATTCAATTTTATTTTAATGTTCTATTTTCATTTCGGTTTTAATAAGAATTATTGTATTCCCATAACATTTACGGTTAAAAAAGAAACTGCAGAAATGCTTTCAATAGAAGAAATTATTTGTCAAAAATGTGACAAATAACTTCTTCGCTTTTGACGAAGAAATATTTTCTCGTTTCATATAGAAATTATTACCTACGTCCGCATCCATCCTTAGTTCATGCCGTACTAAATTCAATTCATTGTGTGTCTCTGCTTTCACGATTTATGGAATTAGCGGGGCGTGGTCAATTACATCGTTATTCCTATACCCTAAACTGCATTTTCCGAATCTGTAGACAGGTTTAGTACTGAAATCCCTGGTACGTATGATGTAATGCGCTGAAGAAGAAATTAAGCTTCAAGAATCTTCTAACTCATTCAAAAATAAGTTTGTATCAAAAGTGGTTGGTCTATATACTACACCAATTATCTGACATTCCTTTTAAAAAACGACTGAAAATAGTTTTAAATCTTTGCATTCTAAACAGCCTCCGGACTCTTTTAGTAATAACTACACTTATTTATTTAATATGATTCTCCGCTCTGCGTGGACTCCGACGTTGAGGAAGACGGAAAATATTGTTATCTTTTGATCTCGTCAGCCGCGTTAATGCAAATTACGTGAGAAATAAAACTCAGATTGAACATTAAATGGATTAGAAACGAAGCGCCGGAGTAGATGGATGGGCTAATATCTTATAATGGTTAGCAAGGTGTTGCAGCTTACTGAAGGGAGTGCGAAAACTTACGCTAACACTGTTAACCACTTGGAAATTGCTTAATTTCACCGCAATTTATATTTATGAAGTGTAACCCTAAAATTGTTGCTCAACAACATTAAACAACCAATATAAAAAATCGGTCTACGGATTGAGAATATAAATGTTTTATTGATATGAAAAGCATAAAAATGGCGTAATTATGTATCTAATGTAAGTATATATATATCTAAATAGCATTATTGCACTAATATTCAACTGAATTGTCGAATAATTAGTTCTGTGGATGGTATACACAGATTTTTCGAAGGCTTTCGACAAAATTGATCATGCTTTATTGTTAAATAAATTACAAAATATTGGGTTTGTCACACGTCTCATATTCTTTTTCAAATCTTATTTATCAGACAGAGAGGAATATGTCTCTTATAATGGTTATAGATCTGAGGTTTTCCTAGCCACTTCCGGTGTTCCACAAGGCTCAAATCTGGGACCTCTATTATTTTTACTTTTTATAAACGATTTGTGTTGCCAAATTAACTCTAATAAACTATTTTCTGCTGATGATGTCCAAATATTTAATACTATAAACTCTTGAGGATGACTATGATAGCTTGCAGGCTGATATTAATAAATCGCAAGACTGGTGCGTATTAAATAAACTTCACTTGAATATTAATAAATGCAAAGTTTTATCATTTACTAATAGAAAAACTAGCTTCGTTTATGATTATAGTATTAATGGCACTATTGTATCCCGATGCGCAAACACTAAAGATTCAGGAATAATTTTCGATTATCAACTTTCATTTAAAAAACGTATTATTCAAAAAATATCAGAAGCTATGAAAATGCTTGATTTTATAATGAGGAACGGTAAGAATTTTAACAATTTACAAGCACTAAACATTTTATATTATTCATTTGTCAGATCCAAACTTGAATATGGTTCCATAATCTGGAATCTATTCTACAATTATCAAAAAAATGCTGTGGATAAAATTCGGCGAAAGTTTTTAAAACTTCTGTTTTATCCTGCTAGAGGTATTGAGAACACTACTTAATAGATTTAGTTCAGTTGTGTCATTCATATAAACTGTTACATAGTGAAACTGACTGAGATTCTTACATAAATCAATTTTCTCGAACCTAGAAGAGTATAGGTTCCAGGCAACAAGGCATTTTCTAATACAATAACTCAAGAACAAATGTACACTTGAAGTCACCTTTTACAAATATGTGTCAAAATGTTAATAAAATAAGCAATTACTGTGATATCAGTATATATACCAAAAACAACTTTTAGATAAGGCCATGAGTCATTCATAAATTGAGTTTTTAAAATTTATCTAATATCCAGCACATTAGCTTGTTCAAATAGTAAATTGGTTGGGAAGGTAATTTCTTTTTGATGGATAATTTTTAAGATCCATTTTTGCATTATATCTAATTTTGCCAGTTGACAGTTGTACGCACCTCCCCAAGCAATTATACCATAGTGAAGTTGTGATTCCACGAGAGCGTGATATACCGTGGTAAGTAGCTTAACGCCTATAATTTTGGTTAAATGTTTAAATTTCGCCAGGAGACCTCTTCATTTTTGAGTTAATTTATTAATATGAACGTCCCATTCTAGATGTGAATCAACTATGATTCCCAAGTATCTAGCATCATACTTTATTGGGATCGAATTACCGCATTCAATTTCCCGTGGTTTGAAATCATAAGAGTTACTATTACTCGTGAGAAATGGTAGGTACATGGTTTTATTAAAATTGATTGTCAACAGTCTAAAATCAAACCACTGTTTTATCATTTTAAAATCTTGTTGTGCTGTTTCTATGACAGCTTCCCATGTAGGTCCTGTATAAAAAATAGCTGTATCGTCCGCAAAATTAATAAACTGACCCTGCAAAGGCAGAGAGAACAAGTCATTGATATAAATATTGAAGAGGATAGGACCCAGAACTGTGCCTTGCGGAACGCCATATTCAATTGAATTAAATTCACTATAAATTCCATTTATACTGATACATTGTTGCCTATTTGTCAGGTAGCTTTTCATTAATTCTGCTGCAATCCCCTGACACCAATTCTTTCCATAGTATCTAATACTTTCTTATGCTGTACCGTGTCAAACGTCAAACGGCCAGATCCACAAAAATGCAGATGCTGGGATTCCCATCGTCCATACATTTGTATATATTTTTTGCAAGTAAGTACACCAATCGCATCCTGAGTGGATCTAGCCTCTCTAAATCCCAACTGAAAATCTGATGATATATCATATTTTTTAAAGTATGTAATAACTCTGTTTTTTATTATAGTTTCTACAATTTTTGAGATACTGGACATCAGCGAGATTGGGCGATAACTAATACATTCAGTTTTATCACCACCTTTGTATAAGAGTATTACAAGTGCTTGTTTGAGAATTGTTGGGAATTTTCCTGTCTTTAATACTAGATTAATTATATAAACTAGTGGCGCAATCAATGAACAAGCAGCTGACTTTATAGCCTCAGCCATAATACCATCATAACCGGGGGTCTTGTTACTACATTTTGAAAAAAAATGTAGTATACGTTTAGCATTTTTCCGGTGCACCGTCGAAACCCGAAAAAACGTCGGATCGATGTGAAAGTCATATCTATCGATTCGAGAGCGAATTTAGAAAATTCCGTCCGTCGGTCAGTCGGTCTGTCGGTCTGTCTGTCTGTCTGTCTGTCTGTCTGTCTGTCACGCCCAGCCCCCCTAATCCGTTTTCGGATTGCGATGAAACTTGGGTGGTTAATAGGAGGTCTTTAGAAAACCTTAACGCCGGAAGCTCGGCTCCGTTCGAAAACCGGAAGTACCCGATATAGACGTTTCGAGTTTTTCGGGAGAAATTGAATAACTCGGTAACGGGTAGTCAGATCGAGACATTTCAAAAAAGAAATGGTGCCGATGGCAAAGCTCTACAAATAAGTATACCAGAGGCTATGTCGAAAAACAAATGAAAATTGATTTTTTTTGCAAAAAACTGGTTTTCTCGAAATCGGGCTAGGAAGCACGATAACTGTCCAGAATATTGATCGATTTCGATGAGACTTGGTGGCATCAAAGGTACCCGGCCACAAATCAAGCCTATTGCTGGCGGCCCGAATCCGTTGACCGCAAGTATGTTTTCCAGGGCCGAGTATGATTTTTAAAAGAAATTAATAACTCCCGAACCGAAGGTCCGATTTTGATTTTCAAAAATGGCAATTGTAGGGCTCGATTAGGTCTATTAGTTGACGTTTGTGAGAAATTTCAGAAAACAAAAGCGAATCTACAAATCCTGGAAAACTTGATTTTTTTGATAAATTCTACAAATTCCGAACAGTTTCCTAATAAAAATCGAAAATTAACTATTCCGTCGATCGACCTCTATAACCAGTATAAGGCATGGACCTTTTTGGACAAAAAATCTAAGATAGAGTTTTTTCGAAAAATTTAAAATAAACGAGTTATTTACGAAAATGCATTCCACAGAATTATTTTAAAAAATATTACAAATTGATAAGTGATAATGTTATATTTAAAATATCATCATTCATTTAGTTATTTTCATTTACTAAATAAAAATAGAACCGATGCCCTTTCCGTGTTTCAAAATGTAGTTAGCTTTTACTTTAGTCAATGCAAAAAGAAAAAAAAAAGAAAAATAAAACATGTCAAAGCACTGGGTCATCTTGCGACTCTCTGCTGAAAATGTAATGAATCATCCCAACAAATTGGACAAAAAGCATATCAAAATGTAGTTTTTTTCACTTGTTACTACATTTTGAAAAAAAATGTAGTATAGGTTTAGCATTTTTCCGGTGGACCATCGAAACCCGAAAAAAACGTCGGATCGAAATGAAAGTCATATCTATCGATTTGAGAGCGAATTTAGAAAATTCCGTCAGTCTGTCTGTCTGTCTGTCGGTCTGTCACGCCCAGTCCCCTTAATCTGTTTTCGGATCGCGATGAAACTTGGGTAGTTAATAGGAGGTCTTTAGAAAACCTCAACGCCCGAAGCTCGGCTCCGTTCGGAAATCGGAAGTACCCGATATAGACGTTTCGAGTTTTTCGGGAAAAATTGAATAACTCGATAACGGGTAGTCGGATCGAGACGTTTCAAAAAAGAAATTAGCCGCTGGCAAAGCTCTACAAATAAGTATACAAGAGGCCATGTCGAAAAACAAATGAAAATTGATTTTTTTTGCAAAAAACTGGTTTTCTCGAAATCGGGCTAGGAAGCACGATAACTGTCCAGAATATTGATCGATTTCGATGAGACTTGGTGGGATCAAAGGTACCCGGCCACAAATTAAGCCTATTGCTGGCGGCCCGAATCCGTTGGCCGCAAGTATGTTTTCCAGGGCCGAATATGATTATTCAAAGAAATTAATAACTCCCGAACCGAAGGTCCGATTTTGATTTTCAAAAATGGCAATTGTAGGGCTCGATTAGCTCTATTAGTTGACGTTAGTGAGAAATTTGAGAAAACAAAAGCGAATCTACAAATCCTGGAAAACTTGATTTTTTTGATAAATTCTACAAATTCCGAACAGTTTCCTAATAAAAATCGAAAATTAACTATTCCGTCGATCGATCTCTATAACCAGTATAAGGCATGGACCTTTTTGGACAAAAAATCTGAAATAGAGTTTTTTCGAAAAATTTAAAATAAACGAGTTATTTACGAAAATGCATTCCATAGAATTATTTAAAAAAATATTACAAATTGATAAATTCTCCGTGCGATATAGGTGCAAAAAATAATGTAATGTTATATTTAAAATATCATCATTCATTTCCTTATTTTCATTTACTGAATAAAAAAAGAATGCCCTTTCTGTGTTTCAAAATGTAGTTAGCTTTTACTTTAGTCAATGCAAAAAGAAAAAAAAAAGAAAAAAAAAAGAAAAATAAAACATGTCAAAGCACTGAGTCATCTTGCGACCCTCTGCTGAAAATGTAATAAATCATCCCGACAAATTGGACAATAAGCATATCAAAATGTAGCTATTTTCACTTGTTATTCCGCAATTGAAAAATTATATCTTTGATTTCCTGTTCATTAGTATCAGTAAAATATAATGCATTTATTACTTGTTTTTCATTTGCTGGTGTTATATTGTTAGTATTACTTCTCATTTGCCTAGCTAAATTTTTCCCACATTTATGTAATAACCGTTAAATGTATCTGCTATATGCTTATGATCATTTATTAGGATGCCATTTGTTAATTTAATTTCTTTTATATCGATTTTATTATTTTGTTCCATACTAACTGGCTTAATTGTGTTCCACACTCTTTTACGATAATTTTTTTTTCTAAAATTTTGTTTTTATAATAGTCAGTTTTTGTTGTTTTAATAAGCAAATTTAATTTGTTTCTGTAATTCTTAAACTCATTTAATAAATTGGTATTTTCTTTGTCGCGTTCCCACTTTTTGTACATTGAATCTCTTTTTTTTATTGAATTTACAAGTCCCTCCGTATTCCAAATTTTTCTCTTTCTTTTATTTGCTTTTACAAGTATCCTACTTTCATCTAGTTTATCTTGTACTATTTCTATAAAACCAAACTTAGAACTTTTCATTGTCGGCTGTCATTAAAATTAATTTTTCGAAAAGATCATATGTTATGGTGTGACGATTTGGAGCATTTATGCAATACGCAGAAGAAGGCTTCGTACCTTTCCGTTCGATTGATCCCGAATATAATGACTGAGAAATCTCGGTGGCGCAATGCTGAAGGTGTTTGGCTTGCGACCGCGGAGTCCCGGGTTCAATCCTGGCCAGGGTATGGATGTTGGTGGCGTTTTTTTCATGTGTTACCGAGACGGTAGCAGTGACCTAGACCGCTGTTGGGTGGCACAACATGTCTAGTCGCTGTTATCTCTCCTGAGTTCGAGTCTCAGCTGCGATAGATGGCAATATCGCAGGGAATGGTTGTTGTGTTGATGTCTATGTGTATGTGTCCTGGTTGAGTGGTAGAGCAGCAATAGCTGAACTCCGCCAGGACGTTAATATAAATAAGGCATTAAAAAAAAATTTAAAAAAAATAATTGATTTAGGATTAAATCACATTTCACATTTCTAACGACACTTATATATTATCTTATTTTGCGCACTGAGTAAATGTTACTTAGAACATTAGCAGTGCACAAATGCAAAATCAAATTATAATTGCTTTATAGATCCTAATGAAATCAATTAGTTGAGGATTTTTCCCAATTTTATTCCGTCTAAAGACGGCTGCGAAGTGCGAAATGGAGAGATTAAATAAAGGTATATTTTAAATCCCCATAATAATTGATCTAATTTTTCACCTGACTTACGTCAAGCCATTTCTTACGCGTCTGCGACCTTATTGTTGTTAAATTTCACCCCTTCCTGCAAACTTAATCGATATAATTTTCCCAAAGATTTATCGTGGTTAAATGTCGGTTTAAATTCAGAATATAACGAGAGTTAAAAAACAACGTTAGGTTACAATATCAGAGATAATAATTTAATTTTTCTTATCACTGTTATTTTGGTACATGAAAATACAGGGCCGATGCTAGGTCAATGCTTAAGTATTAAGGCTTGTGACCACGGAGGCTAGGGATCGAATCCTGACTAGAGTAATAATAATAATAAACTTTATTGCTATAGATCTTACACAGAAAAAAGACATTAGCATTCTCAAGAAGTGATTAAGATTTTTCTAGGTAGGTACATTAAAATAAAATAAGATAAGAGAGGCACATTAAAATTTGTAAAATATCTGAAAGGAGAACAAATTTAACAAGGTAGGTAAGAAACATACACTTAAAATAAGCTTAAGACTAAATAAAAATAATACAATATACACTATTATTTAACAAGTACAACTTATTAATAAAATTACATTTAAAAAATAACTAAATTAATAAAATGTATTTTCTAGCAAGTACAATTTTAACTGTTTTTTAAAAGAGTGGATTTTAATTATTTATAGATTTTAACTTTTCGGGCAGGGCATTGTAGGCCTTTCTAGCGCTATAGCATAGGCTTCTTTTATAAAAGCTATGATAATGCACTGGTACTTAGGTCAGGCCCGTTCCTCGTTGTCATAACTCGATATACATCGTTGTTTTTTGTAAATTCGGTACTATTTTGTTTAACGAACAACACTAATTTGTATTTATACATTATACAAAGACGGGATGGTAAGTATTTCCAATTCCAACATGAATTTTTGCAAAAGACATTCATTATACATCTAATTATGTGTTTGATTGATAAATACTTTCTGCCAGTGTACGGAAGAGTCCCAGGATATTATCACATACTCTAGAACACTCTGAACATATGCAAAATATAATATTCTTACACAATCGACGGAGAATTGGTTTCTCATAAATCGTATTATATAACAAGACGAATTCGATTTTGATATCAAGTTATTAGAGTACAGTTCCCAGTTTAACCCACTATCTAGCGTTATGCCAAGACATTTTATATTTTCTAGTTGTGTAATTCAAGAACCATTTAAATTGACGTACAATTAATAATCTGGCTCAGTAGTTGGAGAAGACTAAAGTAATTTTACCTTCGTTTAAGTCCAATCTATTCGAGCCAAAATATTTAATCATATTTGATGATATTGTGGAAAGTTTACTTGCACAAGTCACCACAGATACTTCCGTTGCCACACAGGAATTATCATCAGCATATTGATATAAACCATCTATATTGGTATTTTCTTTTAAGTCGTTAGTATATAAGATAAACAAAAGGGGCCAAAGTATAGATCCTTGAGGCACCCCTTGCTGTACATGATGTTTATTAGAAAATAAGTTTGAATACTTTATTTTTAAAGGTTGTTACAGCAGTGACTTAAAATCTATTAGTAAGACTAGATTGTAGTAGTTTGTTACATGTACCTCGTACACCATAGCAATCTAACTTGTCTAATAAAATGAAATAATTAATGGTATCGAAGGTTCTTGACATATCAAAATCGAAGCAAGCTACCTTTAAATTAAAATCGAGTGCGATAATAGTAATCTTAGATACTGACTGATAGATGACCTCCTCTGTTGAACAATGGGGTATAAAGCCAAACTGACATTTGTTAATTATTTTGGGTTTAGTAAAGAATAAAATCATTCTATTATAGACGGCATTATCAATAATCTTGAAGAAATACGGTGAAGTATGGATGTTTAGTGTTTTCAATGTCCTATCGAGACGGTAACAATAGATTAAATGGCGGTTGAGTGGTACAACACGGCTAGTCGCTGTTATCAATCCTGAGTTCGAGTATCAGCTCAGACAGATGGCAATGTCGCAGGGAATGGTTATTGTGTCGTTGTCTGTGTGTGCGGACCATGGTTGAATGGTGGAATAGCTATGGTTGAACTCCGCCAGGATATTAATATAAACTACAGTAAATATTATACACTTCGCTGGTTTGTTAAATTTCTTATACAATTGTGGCACATTCTATAGGATACTCTACGCAGTTTTGTTGAAAATAGTGTCAGTACTGGGCAATTCTAATTTTATGTTTGTGTTCCATTACAAAACATACACATATTTTTTTAATTAAACAATTAATAACTTTTTTATTTACACTCGATTTAGTTAACAAAAAATAGGGTTCTTCCTTTGAAACTATCTTGAATTTGGGACTATTCCGGTCCAATTTGGTTCAAAACTGACAGGAAGTCAAATTTCAACGCACATTTTTGGTCATTAACTCAAAAAAATGTTCATTACAAAGTTGAAAGGCAATTCAATTCCATGCAATTTGGTTTTCGGTACAACCTTTTTTAAAAGTGAATTATTATTTGTTTGCTTTTAATTGTATTGAAACATATTCTTTATAGAATTTTGCAAACAGAAGAAAAAAAACCGCTGCCTAAGGAATCACTACTTCCACATCCAGATTATTCGTCCAAGTCACTTTAAAGGAAACATCTTGACTATATTTGCACTCTAGTATGTGGAAATTATTGGTCATAGAATTTTAATAATATTTGGGGTAGATGTCATAGAAAAGTTTGAGGAGTTGGTTTCTACCATATACGTTAAAAATGAAGTTTCTAGTTTACCGTACTTATTTTCCACTATTTACAACCTACCACCTCAATGGAGTCATCTCAATCAGATGTCACTACAATACATACGTGTACTAACTTTCAAGTGAATATCTCAATTTGATGTTATCAATCCCATTAATAATGAAGCGGAGGTGGTAGAGTTTGAAAAATATTAGAAAGAAATCTGAGGCCTTGGTTTCTAGTATATACACCGAATCCCAAATTTCTGTAGTCTTACCAGCTTGCTTTACTGATTTTCCCCTATTTGCCCCTATTTAACCCCCAACCCTTCAACGGCATCATCTCAAATTATGATCTAGTTTCAGACGTCGTTATAATACATACGTGTACCAAATTTCAAATGAATATCTTAATTTTATTTTATCAACCCTTTTCATATTGGAGTAGGGGTGGTTGGGTTGAAAAATATTATAAGAAAATCTGACGCTGTGGCTTCTAGTACATACACCGAATTTCAAGTTTCTGTTGTCTTACCAACTTTTTACTTATATTCCTCTATTTACCCCAAATTAAGCCCCAACCCTTCAACGGAATCATCTCAAAATATAAACTAATTCCAGACGTCGTTATAATACATACGTGTACGAAATTTCAAATGAATATCTCAACTTTATTTTGTCAACCCCATTAATGGGGTAGGGGTGGTGGTGGGGGGGGGGGTTTGAAAAATATTATAAAAAAATCTGAGGCATTAACTTCTTGTACATACACCGAATTTCAAGTTTCTGTACTCATACCAGCTTGCTTTACTTATTTCCCCCTATTGACCCCTAAATAACCCCCAACCCTTCAACGGAATCATCTCAAAGTATAATCTAGTTCCAGATGTCGTTATAATTCATACGTGTACCAAATTTCAAATGAATATCTCGATTTTATTTTATCAACCCTTTTAATAATGAAGTAGGGGTGGTGGGGGTTGAAAAATATTATAAATAATCTGAGACCTTGGCTTCTAGTACATACACCGAATTTCAAGTTTCTGTAGTCTTACCAGCTTGCTTTATTTATTTTCCCCTATTTACCCCTATTTAACCCCAACCCTTCAACGGAATTATCTCAAAATATAATCTAGTTCCAGATACATACGTGTAGAAAATTTCAAATGAATATCTCAATTTTATTTTATCAACCCTTTTCAAATTGGAGTAGGGGTGGTGGGGGTTGAAAAATATTATTAAAAAATCTGACGCTTTGGCTTCTAGTACATACACCGAATTTCAAGTTTCTGTACTCTTACCAACTTGTTTTACGTATATTCCTCTATTTACCCCAAATTAACCCCCAACCCTTCAACGGAATCATCCCAAAATATAATCTAATTCTAGACATCGTTATAATACATACGTGTACGAAATTTCAAATGAATATCTCAATTTTATTTTTTCAACCCCTTTAATGGGGTAGGGGTGGTGGGGGGTTGAAAAATATTATAAAAAAATCTGAGGCCTTAACTTCTAGTACATACACCGAATTTCAAGTTTCTGTACTCTTACAAGCTTGCCTTACTTATTTCCCCCTATTTACCCCTATTTAACCCCCAACCCTTCACCGGATTTCCTCAAAAAACAATCCAGTTCCAGATCTCGTTATAATATATACGTGTACAAAATTTCAAGTCAATATCTTAAACCGTTCCGGAGAAAGCATGCGGACAAAAAAAAGTTACAGACAGACAGACCGACAGACAGACAGAAAATGTTTTTTCGCTCAAATTTAAAATCTTGACGTTTCATGGCATTCTAAACCTATTTCACGAATAAAAATTTTTGAAATTTTTTTTGCGATTACTATACTTCCAATCCACTACGTGGATGTGGAAGTAATAAGCAATTGCAAGCTATGAGAACTACACATAGTTCTCCTTTTAGTTCTCATAGATACTTATTTTTTCTGCTGTGTGCAAAATTCTATAAAGAATATGTTTCAATACAACTAAAAGCAAACAAATAATAATTCACTTTTAAACATGCATACAGTATATAGGCTCCGACATTAGTTAGCTAATAGATAGGCGAAGACTGATAAAACACAATATTTTTTATCAGTAAATGTCAAATATAATTATTTCATACTTATTCATAGAAATTGTCTTGGTGTTGCATGAAACATCTTTATGAGTGGCTTTGTGCTTCTCTAATGAGCTCCAGAATAAGAGCCAAAAACGTTTCCAAAACAGAATGCTAGATTTCATGAAAATGTAATCCATTAGACTGAAAAATTTTTAAGGCAAGGTAGGTAAATAAATTCATTTTAGGCCTTTGTTCTCATTTTTAACTGAATTTTCATGACCGTAGGGGATTATGTAGATACTAGTTTAATCTGCATGGCCATATGGGACTGTGTGGATGCTAGTTGTTGAATGAGAATTTTCAAATGAGAAATTCTACAAATTCATTTTAGGATTTTAATTTGCTAGCATAACCATAATTCATTATTTCATTAATATTTTTACACATACTTTTCTTTTAGTTCTCATAGATAGCTATTTCTTTGCTGTTTGCAAAATCCTATAAAGAATGTGTTTCAATACAACCTTTTATGATAGAAATTGACCAAGTAAAAAGTACATTTTTATGAAAATCGAAACTGCAAAATTGTTTTAAATTGCGAAATCTGACAAAAAAAATTAGGTGTATGTATAAGCTTGCTTCTTTGTAGCTTTTGAAATAATGAATGAAATGGAATATATTATTTTTCTTAAAAATAATTTATAATCTTAACTAATAATCTTAAATGTGGATTCTAAGAATATAATTACGAAAGTTAACAAAATTATCATGAATCTGCCTCTTGCTACGTCTTTATTGGATGTTTCTAGATAAAATTGGTATTAGGTATACTATATTGCATCACACACGCGTGCAAAATTTCTAACTTAATTAGAACTAGTTGATATTTTGATTGCAAGATTTGTGGCAGACAAACAAGACAAGTTAAACAAAAGCATTTAAAATACCTGTGTTATATGTTAACTATGATATAAAATATTTATTAATACTTATAGAATTTTACATGATTTTGGTCTTAAATTCGGCTATTTTTGCGTAGCCATTTTATTTATTAATTTTCCAGATACTCAATTGGTAATCTGTTACCCTGAAAACATTAATGTGAACAGTTTTAGGCCAACATGTTCGACATTTTTCAAGTTATAACAATTTCAAAATAATTTTCATAAAAACTGTTTTTTTGGAGACTTACTTAAAAAAACTGTCGACATTTATGATTATAGAAAACCATTAAAAAAGCTTTGAGGAGTTCAGATCCAAACCTTTTATTACAGATATATTTGTTAGAAGAAAACTTCAAGGAGGATATTGAGGTTGTGTTTTTGCCATTAACAAATAATAAAAGAATGACTTACAAGCATAGAAAGTGACGTGTCAACTATAAAATTTGAGAATTTGGTGTATCGGTCACTGGTACTTAAGAAGTGTTATTGTCAATAATGGCGATTAAATTATTGCCTTGCAAAACTACATATAGATTCGGAAAATGTTCGTTTAGGTATAGCAATAAGAGCAAGCGAGAGCGAGGCAACTAGGTTATTCTTTCCGAATATTCCGAATATTTAAAAACGGCTGCCATTTCATTTTTAAAAATATTCTTGATAATTACAATTATTTTACAATAATAAAAATGAATATTTTTTAACTCTTTCAATTTCGGAGAGAGTTATTTACTAACATTAATCAGCAAATATTTATTTCCATTTTGCATTGTAGCGGGTTTGAAATGTGAATGTGTTTCCACTACTTTTGGAAATCAAAGTGTAAATTCACCTTTGTTAGGTACGAAATTGAATAAGTAAGTAAACGGACCAGCTAGAAATGCAGCTGCCGAATTATATTTCCTCTTGCATTAAGAGCGAGCGTTTCTATTGCTTTCTAAGCAAGCTTAAATTAGCTGAAAATACTGCATTATTCTTCTTCAAAATGTCAAAAGGTTGCTCTAAACTTTAAATATTTTATGTTGTGTTCGAGATCGCACTTAAAACAATAGTGGTAGAGCATAATCTAGAATCGTGTCACTCGACGTCACATCGATCATTTCATGTCGGCAGAGGCGGGGATTGTATCGTAAAATTGAATATTTGCATTGAGTAAATAGAAGCAAAAATATTGCATTTTCTTAAAAGAGGACAGTATCCACAGTATCTCCAGTCTCCATATGTTCAGTGCACATAAAAAGGCCATGAAAACCGGCCATCAAAATATTAAGGTTACTACAGAGCCGTACTTCAAATGCGTACAAAATAATAATAGAGATTTAAAAATCACGTTTTCGGTAGAAACTTCATGACGTTGGTAAATTAATTAATCTTACTCTGTTTGCGTAGAGATAGGAATCTTATGCATTGGTGGACACATTTCCCGTCCTTAGTGACATTTTGAGTGATAAAGTCAACGTACAGCTCTGTTTATCTGTTCCCTAGGTATGACGTTCTAATTAGGGGTATTCGCGTAGCTATATCGCAAGAGTCAGAAATCCTAATGAAAACAAGCATGTTTCCGTCTATTTCTTATCTCAATCACGCAAGAAAATACATTACATAAAAGTAATGATGTTTTATCTGTTAAGAAATAGTGTAGGGGAGCCTTCGACCAGGATATTAGCCTTATAGCAGCATGAAGATTTCGATTATTTTTCAACAGTTTATGACTATCTGAAGAAAAAGTTCTATTATTACTGACATGTCTGATATTGCTAAATGGGTGAATTAGTTTATCGAACATATAAAAATAAATTATCCATTTTTTTATCATGGCACGTCAGTTTCCTTGTTTTTCTATTAAAGGTAATGTTAGACAATGTAATAACTGACATTTCCCACTGCGTTCCGCGTCTCTAGTGGGGAAATGTATCCAATTTTCCGACACCTAGAACAAATTGTCATCACGGTATGTCAGTTTTCTCAAAAGTATGTAACCACTTTTGGTATCAGAGAACCTAGGAAAAATAGTAACTGACAATTTTCAGAAGAATCGGGCAATAAATGATAAAATGTGTCCGGATAATCGTACCGCTATTTTGTAAATCCCAATTTCGATTTCACATTCGTAACCTGCTACTTCAATAACCCCCACATACCAATTTCAGCGGAATCGAACCATAAATGATTCATCCGTCATTTTGGCGCAGCCATTTTCAATCTATCAATTCAGATGTCATATTTGTATCGGCGATGTCAACAATCCCAGCATACCGATTTTCAGCGGAATCGGACGACTAATATGAACATTATTTTAATGCAATTTTCGGTCATTCTTTCACATCCTGTATATGGTGTATACGTAATGGTTTTTCAGCACCGTGCCTTACCTGGCCGGTAATTTGAAAATTTAAAACAAGGATTTTTCAAACGCTCATAATTAAGTGAATCCGTGGAACGGAAGGTCGTTTAGGTCTCCAAAGAAAAAGGAAGGTTGGCGTTTTATCCTGATATCATATGGTGGAACCAGAAATCCGGCTTTGCATGAACGAAATAAAAATGGCGTTTCTCGTAAAAATTGAAAAACATGGATTTTTCAAAAATTCATAACTAAATAAATACGTCGAGTATGAGGGCGCGCGACGTCTCTATGGAAAGAGGAAGGCTGACGCCTTATCCTGATACCAAATTGTACCAGTAATGTCGGAAATTCGGGTCGGCAAGAGTTAAAGAAAAATGGCCCATTTGGACCTCTTTCGTAACTAAATGAATATTTGGAGTGAAAGCTCGTCCTATGTCTCTATCGAAAGAAGAAGATCGGCATTCATCGACATCGTAAATTTCAGGGTCAAAATCGAAAATTCAGCTACACACGAACGAAAAAGAAATGTTTTTTTTAACGTCTAGTGAATTTTGCGCGGAATAAAAGCGACTTACAAATTTACATGAAACTGGGTCACTACAAAAGTTATTTTTGAAAAATTATTGAACCTGTAACATGCGGAATGCTCAATAGCATCCTTCGTTACACTGTTTATTAGAAAAATTATAAGTTATCGGAAATATTATTCCCACAAACTTTAGTACTAATAGAGTGCCCTTACTCCTTAGACTATGATGAACATACGTCATCTGTCAGCAGTTAAAGTTCGCGAATACTAGATAGCGCACTAGGAATGATATTTCAACTAAATAACGCCGGGTGAAACTCTTTCTCGTTGAACCATTGAAATAGTTAGACGTATTTATAATTTTGTTTGACCTGTAATGGGGATGTTAGAATTTGAAAAACCTCGTGACGATCACATGAGGTAAGGTTTTAATTATTATACCGGTAAATACCATCTAACATTTGAAATATTGTTTTAGGTTTTTCTTATATTCTTATAAATTAAGTATTAATTTCTTAATAACAAAACTTATTCACGTCTAATGATTTTAAGTATTTTAACGTTATATTATTTGCTTTAAGCAAGATTTGAGATTATCTACATTCAATTAGCGATACCTACTACGTTTTCCACTAAGCAAACAATATTCTTATGAAGTCAACTTTTCTATACTACATTTTGAATTGGGATATACGAAAACATTCCGAGCGATGAGATTTTCTTCATTTTGTCTTGGCGACAAATCTTGTACGGACGTTTTTACGATTTCATAACCTCAAAATGGAATTAAAGCAGTCACATGTGAAACAACTTTAAACCCATAATCATCGGAGAACAGGATCACATTTAGGAATTTCCTTAATCAGGATAACCAAATAAAAGATAAGTACTTTTGATTACTACATGTAAAAGGGATTATTTTCACATGATTGTAGTTTTGGGTCATAAAAGCCAAGTGTCTAAATTTAAAATATGAGATTCAAGCTATAATTTTTTTTGTTAGATTATATTTTAAATACGCTGTTATAATTAATCCGTTGTCGTACATTAATTCATAGTTACTCATATCTTAAATCCATTGTCGCACATATTTCATCGTAGTATTAATTTCGTGGTTAATTTTATCGTGATTCCTTACTGTAAATATTTTATCGTAGTATTGTAATGCATTTCTGTTGGTAACATAGTAAGTCGTGGTTCATCTTGATGGTAACGAGAGTGTTTAAGGTTTATGAACTTTGAGATAATGTTACGAGACATATTTGTTGTAATATAGTATTTTGTCTTTCGTAAAGGATCTCAAGTTCCTGATTTTGTTGTAATATATGATTTTTAATATTGAGATAAATTTACGAGACTTATCTTCTGTAATATAGTTATTTTGTCTCTCGTAAAAGATCTTAAGTATATCTAATTTGTGTAATATATGATTTTAGTATTGAGGTAAAAGTTACGAGACGTATCTTTTGTAATATTTTTGGTTCTCGGATACGCCTCAAATTTATTTTGCTGTTGAGCAAATTGTAATATAGTTTGTTTTGTATATATTTTTGTCTGGTACTTTGCTATACAGTATCGTTGATGCTGTGATAGTACATTTTTTTGTAATATATTTTTGTAATATAGTACTATTGTATACAGATTCAGAAAGTGTTCGTTTTGGCATGGTAATATTTGGCAATAAGAGCAAGCGAGAGCGAAGCAACTAGGTTATTCTTTTCTATCGTATAGGGCAAAACGAGAACTGACGTATGTAAGACGGAAACAAATTTAAACTCTAGGGATGTCCACACACATGTGGTGGAGATAGCAGGTGGCGCTTTGTACGATGTGTTATACATACGATAGAAAAGATAGCCTAGTTGCTTCGCTCTCGCTTCCACTTATTGCCAATTATTGCCATACCAAAACGAATACTTTCTGAATCTGTATATGTAACTTCTGTCTTTTGTTTATCTTTTTCTTTTTCAATTTTCCTTGATTACACTAAGTAATCAATGGCGCCCAAGCCTTGAACTCGACGACCTTTTGCTCTCCGTATCTTTACTGCGATAGCCAGGTGAAACCAGTGACGCTAACCACGTCGCTCGTAGGGTGGCCTACACTTGAACACTTGGGCAATATATTAACATCGACTAAAACCTTTCAAAACAACGCCACAAACCGCGTTTAAAAAAGTGTTCACTAAAACTCGTGAAATAAAGTTTCACCGTCGGCGTCGTTCGGTTAACTGATCCTTATCTGATTTTTGAAGTCGGTGTAAACAAAAAAGTGTGGTAATGACCTAATAAAAAAATAGAAGGATTTTTTATCCATTTAAAACAATTTGAAAATGAGTTCGTTCTTCAATCTAACGAAAGCCACAGACAAAACTACATACAATGCAGCATTTCCCTAAGCCTTCCCACAACGCTTCTTACAGTAGCATAAAATCATATACAACAATGATTTTGGTGCCGGTGAATTGTCGTTAATGGTGTGTTATCGTGTCAATAAATAAATAAATAAATCGTGTTAATGATTACACATATTATGACCACCACCCCCCATCATCATTTTTCAGAATCTGAATTGTTGGACAACCATTTTTACGTTTGCAGATAAGTATTCCTTAGCTGCGTTTGAGATAATAGGTGGATAGGTTTATTGCATCTTTTTAATTAATAGACTTACAGATCTAAGAATATTCAAGCCTCTAGTACTCATACATGACTGTTTCCTGCTAATGTCTTAATTACAAAAAACACGTGCCTTCACAGAACTAGTATTTAGTAAAATAGTTTAAATATTCACTATACAATGACTAATACAGTAAAATTGTCTCAACATGAAAACAAAAGACTACAGCGTGACACCGCGAGCATACACACAGCAATAAAAAACACACAGATATGACGCTATCTGGTTTAGAACAACGGCTTGGAGAGCTGCTCTGAGTTCGAATTATTGGGTTTTTATCGAAATTTTGTGCCCGCTTATTTTATCTTGACCGCTATGCAAAATGCACTAGATATCATCAAGAAAACGAGTATTTATCTTACTTACGTCCATCGTAGGTCACAACTGAAAACATGTGAGTATACAGGGTGTTTCAGTTAAAAGTCCCCAGGCCATTATCTCTAAAATTAATAAAGATATTTTATTTTTGTAAATGGCAGATGATTGATACCAAAGAAAGGTTTAAATAACGGTGATTAGAATTTTTCCTCAACAGCACACAGAGATGGCGCTGCGATGCAAAACTATTTTTTGATGGCTGGAACCTTGAAACATAAGTCATGTGATTAAACAATAATTTGTGAATAATTTTGATGGTATAGAGAATTTACAAAAAACAAGCCGTTTTGGAGTTACATGAGTTTCTTTCATTAATGCCAGTACACGTGAATTTTGATAAATCCCTATAATTTATTTATTATTTATTATAGAATATTGGTTACCAAACACTTTTTTTCAAGATAAGGAAAGTGCTATAATACACTATCATAAAATTATGTTTACCACTTCCGGCTAAACCGGAACTAACATGATGAATCAATGAACAATATCCATATGTTCCTACATATTACATTTTTTTTTCCTAATAACGCTTCTAATAAAACGGCTCCCAAAACTTAAAGTAAGTAAGACAACAAAGAAAATACACACTAATGTAGAATGGTAATGAAAAATCTACTTAAGAGATATTAGTAGGCTTTGATTTAATTTTAAGTTTGACAGTTATTAAACAAAGTTTGTAGTTGGTGCATTTCAATCATAGTTTCAAACAGAAATAGTGTACTTAGAAACAATTCAAAGCAAATTAATCCAAATAAGGCAATAAAAAAAAAAAAAATTTTAAAAATGGTTAGATACACCAATGAAGATAAGTTAAATATGATTTTAATATACGGTGAATGCAAAAGAAATTCCCGACAAGCAAAACGATTGTTTTGTTTACGATTTCCAAATAGACCTACACCCGATAAAAAAACATGTATCATGCTGTTTAAAAATTTAAGAAACTGGGGTAGTTTTAAGAAAACTATTCGTAACAGAAATAGGCCAGTTAGAAACGATGAAAATACAGCCTTGGTGTTAAATAGTGTTGTCAACAATCCTCAATGTTCTCTCCGGAAATTGGCATCGGAAACTAATCTGTAGATATCTTCGTGCCATAGAATATTAAAATCAAATAAATACTATCCATACAAATTAAAATTGATCCATCATTTAAGGCCTGGTGATTATGAACGAAGATTACATTTTCTAGCTGAATTTTCAGTTCTTTCTGAAGAATGCCCAAATTTTTAAAAAAATGTGCTCTGGAGCGATGAAAGCCGTTTTCACAACAACGGAGTTGTGAGTAAGCATAACTGCCGATACTGGTCACAAAATAATCCTAGATGGATGAGAATGACCCGAAATCAGGTAACTTTTGGAGTTAACGTGTGGTGTGGAATATTAAATTCATATATTATTGGACCATATCTATTCCATGGGACTTTAAATGGACGAAAATATGAGATATTTTTGAGAAATGTATTGCCAGGATTATTAGAGACTATCCCTCATAACCAGGAGAATATTTGGTTTCACCAAGATGGTGCACCACCCCATAACTCAGTACTAGTCAAAGATTGTCTTAATGAAATGTACCCTCAGAGATGGATTGGTACTAATGGATTAGTCAGATGGCCAGCACGATCACCTGACTTGACTCCATTAGATTTTTACCTTTGGGGGTATTTAAAAAGTGTAGTGTACATTGAACCCATTGAGGATATGGCCGATTTGTATAATAAAATATATGCAAGTGTTGCTGCTATAAATAGACATACGTTACAAAAAGTTTGCAATGAAGAGTTACTGAAACGGTACAATATGTGTATTCATGAAGAGAAATTTTGAACATTTAATATAATACCTAAGTACCTACTAATAAGAAAGAAATTAGTTTAATTTCATTTTTAATAATATTTCGATAGTTTTTAAATGTTTGTTTATAAAACTTTTGTTTACGTTCTTTACTGAATTGTTAATATAAATTTAGCCCATTCTAAATTAGTGTGTATTTTCTTTGTTGTCTTACTTACTTTAAGTTTTGGGAACCGTTTTATTAGAAGCGTTATTAGAAAAAAAAATGTAATATGTAGGAACATATGGATATTGGTTCATCATGTTAGTTCCGGTTTGGCCGGAAGTGGTAAACATAATTTTATGATAGTGTATTATATCACTTTCCTTATCTTGAAAAAAGTGTTTGGTAACCAATATTCTATAATAAATAATAAATAATTATCAACATTCACGTGTACTGGCATGAATGAAAGAAACTCATGTAACTCCAAAACGGCTTGTTTTTTGTAAATTCTCTACACCATCAAAATTATTCACAAATTATTGTTTAATCACATGACTTATGTTTCAAGGTTCCAGAAATCAAAAAATAGTTTTGCATCGCAGCGCCATCTCTGTGTGCTGTTGAGGAAAAATTCTAATCACCGTTATTTAAACCTTTCTTTGGTATCAATCATCTGCCATTTACAAAAATAAAATATCTTTATTAGTTTTAGAGATAATGGCCTGGGGACTTTTAAGTGAAACACCCTGTATATTGTAAAAAACTACTATTATAAGATGCATGCAGTCTATTGCAAATTCCTATTGCATGCAAATTATAGACATCGTTAATTAAAAGTAAATTATATTTAGGTTAATTTGCACTTAAACTTATTTTTGTCTGGAATATTTGCACATTTTTGACTGCCATTCTATCGAAAGGTGACATAAAGATTACTTCGAAAAGCCGAAAAGCATGGAAAAAAGCGTCCGCGCATTGGCTGACGACCCCACAACTTTGATTATTATTTTACGCGAAAATGGTTGCATATAGGAAATTTCTTATGTAGAATGTTGTGCTCTTTCATCTGTATGATTTCCTTGTATGGCGTATTTTAAAATTAATTTAAGAAACTATTTTTGGATGTTTGATGCCATTCTGCTCGTCATTTTGTTACCACGGTAGCTTTGAAAATTTTTTACATTTTTCTACCAGCAAAAACAACATTATTTCATTATAGTTTAACTCTCCTAGGGAGTGGGAAATTGCTCTTACTGTCAACCTGGAAACAAATTAAAATAAAAAAATTGTTGCAGCAAAAGAATTCATTTAAAATTTATATTGACTTCACTAGTACTTACAGGAACATTTCCAAAGTTTACGTTTTGGAAAATACTACTCCAAATGTGCTACTCCAGCTGTTGACACAATAAAACTTTCAAATTCATTTATCTTCATGTCAATTCCATTTTTATTCCCGACGAGTAATACTGTATAATTAACGCTTTCACTCGTGTGTCAAACTTAATATTTAGTTTGCGCGAAGAACTCAAAAAAGACATTTGGCAGAGTGAGAACTGAGAGAAAAGGTGCACGTCCGCCTTTGAAGCACCCTCGGCGTCTAAAGTTTTACTATGGCGCGCTCTGTGTGTGACGTCACGACCCTCTAGTGCTCTCTGAAGGTGCTTCAGTCAAGTGACCTTCCTACGTAGGTCCTTACCCTTCCCCTGGACAGAGTCGTAGACGAACTGGGGTCCGGGAAATGTAATTATATGCAAATTATTGTTTGTAACTTCTCAACTTAGATCATGTAGCAAAAACAAACCGTTTTATTTAGTAAACTGTCAAGTTTCAGTTTCACATTCAAACAATTGCAAAAGTTTTCAATTTTGAAAGTTTTTTATTGTTTTTCTTGGGTTTTTACTATTACCGCTGGCGTATAATGTTGTAAAAACGGGAAAACTGATTTTAGAACAACACACAATGAATAAACCAAATGGAAATTTCATATTCAACGAACAAGAGAAAATTTGTAAAGTACAAGATTCGACAATTGGCTATGCTGACGGAAACAACAATTCATGATAATGATAATAAGTTCCAAGGAACAGGATTAATAAAGTTTATTCACAATCATACAGAAATAATCAAATTGTCTTACATGTCAAAAGTTGGAAAATGTGACATGTCAACTTGATTCGACAATTGAACTGAAACGTGACATTTTAGGTTGGAAAGTGGCTACTTTTTTACCAGAAAGTAGGCATATGCCAACCTATGTTTTTTATTAATTTTCTTTCAGTTGTGCATTATGTATACACATATTTTAGTACAGAAGCCAGCGTGCAATTACACATTTATATCATTTTCATTTAGAATAGTATATTACATACCGAGGTAGAAAGAGTTTCATTGTTAATGAGAGATAAGATTAATTCTCGAGACACCAATGAAACTTTTTTACTTGTATACTGTTTTATTCACAATCATCCTCCCTCCCCCTAATGAACAAAAAGCCAATAAACCGTTTCCTAAATTTTTAAACGGCATTTTATGTTTTGGTGTCAAAAGACAAATGTCAAAGTGACGTCGCGTTGCTTTTAATATATAAATATTTATTAATTTCATGCATTTAATTAATACTTATTTGTAGAATTAATTGCTTTGTTTGTGTCTAGGTTTGTGTTAATAAATAGCAATGCTATATGTCATACAATTTATACTTCCTACATAGGTTGGCATATCCCCAAGACTGGTAAGAAAGTGGCCACTTTCCAGCCTGAAATGTCATGTTTCAGTTCAATTGTCGAATGAAGCTGAAATGTCATACAGGCGCGGATTCAGGGGGGGCGAAGGGAATGTCGTCCCCCCTCCCCTGGAGCAAAGTTTAGATAAGAAAAACTGATATAAAAATAAATTTATTTTAATGCATTCATTTTATTTTTCCCTATTAAATAATTATCGCCCCCCCCCCTCAACAAAATGCTGGATCCGCGCCTGATGTCATACTTTCTCATTTTTGACATGTAAGACAATTTTATTATTTCTGTATGATTGTGAATAAACATTATTAATCCTGTTCCTTAGAACTTGGCAAACAGCGAAAGTGATATGAGAAATTTTCTTAATAGTGAAAACTAGATTGTTTAAGGGGGTGTGCTCGGCTCTTTCAGCCCTTCTTCGCATGGACCTAAAAGATCTTTTGTGAATTACCCTACAGTTAGTTGTTGCTCAGGACTCTCAAGTTTTTACAAAGCTTGTGATTTTCCTGGCGGCTAATTTCTCTACGTCTTCAGGCGTTAATTCCACCTTTTCTACGTACTAGTGAGGACTAGCATCTTGCATTCGCAAAGAACATGTTCCGCTGTTTCTTTTTCAGTATCAGAGTATCTGCACGTATCATTGTCTGCCTTGCTCATATTCTTAAGATGATATCTCAAGGGGCAATGGCCTGTTAAAAGGCCTGCCATCAGCCTTAAGTCAGACTTTTCGAGTTCGAGCAGACTTGTGGCATTCTTTGTCGAATAAGTTAGGAGTATTCCTCCGGTAGGACTCATTCTGTTCCATTTCCCATTTTAGGATCTCCTCCATTATGTGCCCCTAGGATAAGCCACAAAACGATTTGGGCCCAAAAAATGAGGCTTCAGCACCTATTTTGCAAGGGCGTCAGCTAATTCATTTCCTTCTATTCCCTCGTGCCCTGACACCCACATCAAGGTAACTTTGTAGTTTTTTTTCCAGTTGCTTAAAGGATTGTTTGCATTCCCAGGCAATTTTAGACTCAATGGTTTAAGGCTTGTGAGCTTTTGACACTGCCTGGCTATCTGAAAGTATATATAGAAAGTATATAGATCTATGCCCTTCGAGTGCGTGAGCACATAGTTCTATAGCATAATTTCCGTTTGGAAGATGGTTGGGGTCTAACCTAGGGCTCTGGATATCCTAAAATTAGGTCCCGCTACGCCCACGCCAACCCCTTCAGCCAGCTTCAATCCATCTGTATACCAGATGAGTGACTGCAGGACTTCGACTCTGCTCGTCTGACGGCTCTAAATTAACACATCAAACGGACAGTCAAGGTCCCGCTTGATTGGCATTGAGTGGTTTTGGTCTTGGATTCCAATTCGAATAACTCCAGGATCCTTAAGTGAACAACCAGATCGCCTAGTTTGAAAGAAAGTACCCGCTGCAGCCTTAGGACAGTAAGTGTTGCCTCCTTCCTTACGTAAAAATGTAGGGGAAGTAGGTGTAGTATTGCTTCCATAGCTACTGTGGGACAGGAGCATATTGCTCCTGTAATCCCCAAGCAGGCAAGACGTAATTTCTGCAACTTTCCTTGTGCTTATTTTTCTTCAGTTTTTGGCCACCATACACATGATGCACAGATTACCATGGGTCTCACAACAGAAAGATAAGATCTGTAGATTATTCTCGGTTTTAGACCCTAAGTATTACCGATCAGCCTGCGGCTTTGGTAAGTGTTCTTTCTAAATGTGATCTTCAGGTAAGTTTTTGATCTAGAATTAGTCCTAGATATTTAACTTCACTGGAAAAGTTTAGTACTGTTTCATTTATCATATGAGTTCATGAACTTAGTTTTCTCTTTTTGGTAAACGGAATATTAACTGTCCTACTCAGATTGATATTGAAGCCCCCTGACGAGCACAATTTAGATATTATGTTTAAAGCGACTTCATAACCCCATGCCTGCCTCTCACAGTAATAACCAGGTCATCAGCATAATTCTAAACGTTGAAGCCAGAATTACTAAATTTATGGAGGAGGTCATCCACCACCACTGACTATAGCAACGGCGATAGAACTCCACCTTGAGGACAATCCTTCAGCGCAATCACCATGGAGGACTCCACCATATTTGTAGAAATGTCTTTTACGATTGGTATACTTTAGAGATGTTTGAGTTTGTACGAAATATGCAATAAATATACAGACTCGAGGTGGGTAGATTAGCTCATATTTGGCCCCCAGCGGGACGAAATAAATTTTCTTTTCTCTACAATGTTATTACTGTTTTGATAAAATTTAGGATCTAAATTTTCTGGTTATATGATTGGTTTTGTACTGTTTTAATATGTTATACAAGATCCGAAACACGAAATCTGAAATTACATTAAGTTTTGAACTTACTCCGGTAAAGGGTTGGAGGGTAAATAGGGGAAAATAACTAAAGCAAGCTGGCAAGAGTCGCTTGGGATTTGGCGTATATACTAGAAACCAAGGCCTGAATTTTTTTTAAAACATTTGCCACCCGCCACCACCACCCTCACTCCATTATTAAACGAGTTAACAAAATAATAGAAAGCTATTAACCATATCTGCAACTAGACTGTATTATGAGCTTATTATGTTGAAGAGTTGGGAGTAAAATAGGAGGAAATAAGTAAAACAACCCAAGGAGCAAAATGTGTCTGAACCTGGGCACAATATATTGTGTGTCTGGACTGTGTCGCCACAAAGCTTAAAATTTGAGTCAGGAAAGAAATTGTTTCCAAATGGTAATATTTTTTGGGTCATGTGTCGATACATTAACGAATATTGTGTCAAAATAGGTAGGCAGTGTGTTCAAATTGAAACATTTTGGTTTTTTGTGCCCAAAATGTTTCTATCACGAGCCTATTTGGGAACAGTAGACACAATTTGGATACATCGTGTCGACACCTTTTGGGCAAAATGTATTTAAAATGTGTCTAAAAATCGTGTACCCATATTGCTGAAATTTAGCCAGGAAGACACTTATATGTCTACATGTTTATATTTTAGGAACACATGTTTCTCTTCATGCCTTAAATGCGTCTACACCAACGCATAAGGTTGAATTTTAGACATGTTTTTTTCCCATTTTGTGCATAAATTGTGTGTGTGCACTACCAGCTGCAACAGCATACTCTGGTTATTTGTAAAAATGTCAAAAGTAGTCAAGAAGCAATAAAAAATGTATAATACAACATACTATATGATTGTAAAAAAACATGTACACGAAAATCAAGTGAAGTTTTTAACTTATATGAAAGAGGTGAAGCAAAAGCCATTTTTGCCTTTGTTATCAACAGAAATGCCATCAAATAACAAGAGACCTGCTATTTACTCTGACCTGGGCAGCCTCAGTACTGATAGTGGTAGTTGTGAAGTGGAAAATGCCAATTTGCAGCTACAATGCACCAATGAAAGCGATGCTGGAAATTACAAATTGGGTCTGAAATGTAACCTTTTTCGTATAGGTAATATTTTGGGCCCAATTTGTACCAGTAGTGAACACAAGAGTTCAAATTGTGTCAAATACGCGAGTATATATCAACATAGACATATTTTAGTACACATTTAATGAAATAGTCAAAATTTGAGTCAGATTATTATCTAATATGCAGCTGTGTGTCCGTACAGGTAAATTTTGGGTGAAATTAGTTCCAAATGAGGATTGTTGGTTCCATTTAGACACAATATACAAATCGGCCATATTTTCTTTAGAGAAATGGGCATCCATATTGAAAAACTGAGTTTAAAGAAAAACCAGTTATTTTAAAAATTAACAATTTACACATTTTTACACAAAAAAGTTATAAAAACACACTTATTTTGATGTCTTGTAACATAGAAAATATATTAGAAATAATTTTATTTCCAAAAATCGCAAACGTTATTTATAATTACCATCATTAATTAAATATTCAAAATAAATTTCACAATTTTTTAAGGGCTTTTATTTTTCATGAGTATCTCATCACATTTGACAGAGAAAATGGGGTTGTTTTATTCTTTTGGGTCATATGCTTTATTTATTCACATGTGAAAACTGATTACTAATTTTTATAAAATCACTGCATACCAACTGTGTTTGTTTGTCCTAATGTTTAGAGAGTAATGCATTGTATCGACTTTAAATCAGTTTTTAAATAATTTGGACACCATAAAGTGGTTGTAGGCACAATTTAGATTTATTGGTGTCAATTTTGTAACTACACATAGTAAGGCACATTCAAGTAACATCTTGGAAACAGTAAGAAACATATTAGTTACATATTAGCTTCATTACAATAACATTTAGTAAACATGCGACGCATACAAGACAAATTTTGGAAACAGTTTTGGGCACATATTGGAATCAAGTTAGTACACATTTTCATCACCACTTTGGGCATATGTCCTACACAGTGTGGACTATGTTTCGAAACAGTGCCTATAAAATGTGTCGTGCCCAAAAATATGTTTAGACACAGTGTCGACACATTGCCTGAAATGTGTCTTTCAATGCTCCTTGGAAAGCTAGTAAGAGACCAGAAACTTGAGATTTGGTGAATGTACTAGAGATCAAGGCCTAACATTATTTTATGTCGTCCACCACCACCCACATTATTAACGGGATTAACAAAATAAAAATTGTGATTTAGGTTGTACGAGAATTATTTATTATGTCTTGTCGCTATCGATCTGGCCCCATTTATATAAAAGTGTAATATTCCCATGTTTTCGAAATAATGGCTTGGGGACTCTCAACTGAAACACCCTGTATTCGTTAAATAAAGTGTATGAAAAATTGTCAACTAAAGCCACAAACAGTCAAGCTGACTAAAATAGAGTGTTTATAAACGTCATTAGCAAATTGTTTCGAATAAATTTCAACAACAGGGAATTCAATCGTGCAGTTATATATATTAAACGAAGGTGTAATAGCCTGCAGAAGCCCCTATACAAGGAAAAACGTCTTGAATAAAATCTGAGAAGACAGTAAACTGTTCAAATTCCCTCTAAACTGAAGATTCTTTAAGACATTTAGATTCTGTGAATAGGAAAGAATATCAATGAGATTGTTAAATTTTAATATCTCTGGGGTATTGCAAGCGGAAGCGGTACTTCAATGAATCTTATTATTTTCAGGCTGGCGTATTAGGGATACATATATTTTAGGTGATCAGTTGTTGATTTGCGGTGAAAGCGATAAAATTGTTGTTGACTGAAACTGTAGGTAAAATAATGACCTAATGGACGCCCTCAAACTAATTTGTTGTAATAAACAGGGGTAATATATTAACTATTTACATTCGAGTCAATGAACACTCAAAAGGGGGGTGTAGAGAACAAGGTCGAGAACAGCATCTTTGACATCGGGGTAGAGTTTCTGATTTCCCGACTTTTTTCATTACCGGGCATCGGGAAATAGAATTTGCCGTTCCAGGGAATCCCGAGATTCCCGGGAAATAATAAATTTTTCATATTTTCTTAAAAAACACAATTTTTTTGGTTTCAAAATGTCACATCATTCAAATATTTATTTTTTAAATGTTTGTTTTCTTTTTTTCCTTTGGTGAAAAAATAAATCCGTCAGTTTTGTTTTGCTTTATTTATAATTAAAAAGACACAACAACACTAACTACAGGATTTTCTTACTTTTGATTGGGTATTTTGCCACTGAAAAATATTTTAAAATTTTTAATGAAAAAACCTCTGCGCCAAACGGATCAGACAGAGATTGATTCTTGAACACTTGACTGTTTCAAAAAGTCTCACACCTAAAAATATATAAACTAGAACAATGTAATAAACTAAAAACTGAAAATGAAAGCTATAGGTAGTTAACGTTTCGGAAGAGAATCTACTTCCGTTCTCAAAACTTTTTTGGCCGTCAACCATGATAGTTCTTTGTTTATGTATTTCCATAGTCACGTGAGACATTAAATTATATTTATCTTATTTTTACTTACTTCGTCTCTAAGGATGGGCAACCAACTAGTACAAAAATCTATTGAATAATTCGAAACGCATCTATCCTCCTTTAACAAAATAATCGCGGATTCTTTAAGTTTTCTTTTTGTTCCGTTGCTCTCTTTTTCCAAAATCTTCGCCGAGTCCCATTTAATCCTGTGATTATTATCCCACGCGTGTTCACAAATTTTGGTAGATTCTCTTCCGAAACGTTAACTACCCAGAGCTTTCGTTTTCAGTTTTTAGTTTATTACATTGTTCTAGTTTATATATTTTTAGGTGTGAGACTTTTTGAAACAGTCAAGTGTTCAAGAAGCAACCTCTGTTTGATCCGTTTGGCGCAGAGGTTTTTTCATTACAAATTTTTAAATATTTTTCAGGGGCAAAATACCCAATAAAAAGTAAGAAAATCTGAATATGCCACAAATAAACAATTACAGAGAATAACTAACTACAGGAAATAACACAATAACGACATAAAACATAAATGCCGTCCGACGCGCATGCTCGGTAAAATTTCGGAGCACGAAATTTAATATTTTTAAAACTTATATCCACGGGTCCGGGAAATCCCGACTGTTATTTCCCGGGAACGGGAACGATAAAAAGTGATATAATTCCCGGGAAATCCCGTCCCGGGATTCCCGGGATAGAAACACTACATCGGGGCTTTGTTTGGAGTGGTTAGGAGGTAAACCCACTAAAAGTCCCCGAACCTACATGGTGAGCGGGGTTAGAAGGTCACTTTTTTGATATATCGCTTTTATCTAGAAAACAGTACATCGTAGCGAAAAGGTTATTTTATTCAAAACGGAAGTTGACAAAATTTCCTAAAAGATTATTACTATTTTTTTTTCTTTTCTATTTCCAGTAGCTTTCGAGACATCCGCTAACGAAAATCGCAAGTTTTCGAAAAACGCAAGATAGAGCCAGTTCAAGTTGGGATTATGAAGTATTGGCCGTACATCGAACATTATTCAAACGATGCCCTTGTTCTTGGGCCTTGAGAGTTCTGGTTGGCCTACCGTGAGGGAAAACCTGTCAATGATTATTTCGTGTCCGCGTTCCTCATTTCCTCGTTTTTTCGACCGTAAATAGGCATTTCCAAAGATTTCTTCGTGTTTTTTTTTGCGTTTCCTCTCTAGTACGGAAGTCCATCGACAAAAGTGGATCGGGCAAAAACAAAGAGCCGCTTAAATGTTGCCAAAGAATTCTGAATAAATTCAGGCATATCTTTTGGGCAAAAATAAGCATCTTTTGTCTCTTGATATTATTTTTCAAAGTGCTTCCTTCTCCCGGAAAAAATAACAAAAAAGAAAATTAGTTTTTTTTTGTAATTTTTTATGGGAGAAGGAAGCACTTTAAAGAAAAGGTTTAAGAGGCAAACGTTGTTCATCTTTGTCTAAAGAATATGCCTGAATTTTTTGGGATTCTTCTGAAGAAACAAAAAAAAACAAAAAATAGGGAAATTCTTGGAAAAAATTATTTTTGTTTAAAACATTCTAAAAACCAGCAGGCCTGTTTCTTCAATAAAAACGAGCCATTTTTCGCTCTTGGAGTTTTTCTCTAAAACGCTTCCTTCACCCCAAACTAATTAATCAAAGTCTATGAATTATTTTTTTTGCTATTTTTTTCCGGGAGAAGGATGTATTACAAAAAAAAAATTCTTCGACTGTAGTTAATTGGATTTCACATGTAGGTGTTCCTTGTGTGATTTGATTTTCGGTCTGACAGTTTTCATCGTCTGGTGGAAAAAATGAAAGTTTTCGAAAAATCTGAAATAATTCAGAGGAACGAAGGTGTGCGAATTTGTATGGTTTAAGCTGAATTCATATTTTTGGGGATGGTGTTCTAGAAGATGGTCGCAAGTTAAAAAAAATAAATGGAATGTTCGTAGCCGTTCTATGATAAATTTATTTTTGGTGTGAATATTGTCACTGCCAGTACCTCATAATCCCAACTTCAACTGGCTCTATCTTGAAACCCTGGGAGTTTGGGACTTTCGACCCAATGAGACATTTTGATGAAATGCCCAAAATATAGAACAAAAATCCAGCCAATTTAACGGAAGCCACTTTTACCTAAGAATTGTGCGGAGTCCTTTCGAGATTCCGAAAGAAAACCGTATATTGTACTTTCTCTTCATTTAACCTTGAATCGAAGATCTGTCTATGAAATGTCTTTAGTTTCAAATAACTGCTTTATTTTTTTTCTACCACCTCCACCTCTATCGTTAACTTTGTCACAATTTCTGTAACCCCCCGGCCCCCAATATTAGATCAATTTAAAACCAATATTTAACCTTAAAGTTCCGCAAGTTTCCAAGTACAGTGCAGTGCATTTTTAAAATCATATTTTTTAATAGAACGTATTAGGTGTTTTCACTACATGCAAATTAGCTTTTCCATATTATTAAAATGAAGTACTTAATGTATTAAAGCATTTCTCTATATTTAAAAAGCAATCCGTCGTCTATTAAATTAATGTTTCAATAAATAAATAACATAAAGTTTGAATATTTAACAGCTACACGAAACACGCCATTATTGGTGGTGACACTGCTGACGTCATCGATTATATCAAACAGTAATATCGCATGTACGTAGTATGTAAACATGGTATTTTAAAGACATTTTGTGCGTTTTTACTTGTGATTTAATTAGAAATGTCTAAATACTGAATTCATAAGAGCTACTTCAGGAAATTTACCGGCAGTGGATGTGTTTGTTCATAATCGCGGAATTTATGAAGAAAGATGAACGTTTCAACGTAGCAGAAGTGAGGGGCTCTAAAGCTGCAACATAAGCACTAAACTTTTTCATTCTCTTTGTATTTATCTATTATTACTTTAACGCTGATTCTTATAATATGATTATTGTATATAGTTGCTCAATATAATATACCTACATACAAGTTTGATATTATATAAACATAACCTATAAATGTTGCTCATAAACTCGCAATGGTTAACAGTTGCTAGCTAACAGGGTTAGTTAGCTAGTTATTCATTATTTTAGACCAATACTCATGCATGACAATAAAGATTTAAACTTAATTTGCTTACTCAACCTACTTTGAAATGATACACTTAGCAGAAAAATACTGATGCTGTTGTAGGTGGATCACGTCTAGCGGCTTTAAGTCATTTTATTTTGCGTTATTTCTTGCGTTCTTGGATGTATTTTGGCATGCTGGCACAAAACACCACTTATTTTCCATTATAAAACGTTAAGGTTTTGCAAAATAACGTGTATTTATAATACACAACCCATGTTTGTTTACCAACAATGTAACCTCTGACGTCATCAGTGCGGAATACGGTGACGTACGGTTCTTCGCGGCAAAATTTAAATTCAAATTTAAAAGAGCTTATTTTAAGGAATAAATCAATTGCCTGGGAAAATTCAATTTTTGTTAACCATAATTAAGTATTATCTTCACAGTCAATCAGATTTTAAAATTTGTGAAAACACCGAATTCAACTGCATATTACTGTGGATACTGTAGTCAAATATCTTACATATAAAATAGCAAATAATAACTCATTTTAACGGAACTTTAATGCTCTCCAACTTTTACTGTGAGAACACTGTAAAATTAAGGGCTGTAGTGAAAAAGTGTTATTAAAATTTGCAATTTTCTTGTAGATGAAAAAATTGACGATTTCCTTCAATTAAATCTTTTTGTATAGGAAGGCATTTTTTAATAATGTGTGTGCTCGCGGAGTCACGTTCTAATCTTTCGTTTCTTTTGGAAAAGTTTTCACAGTTTTAGGACAATTAAGTATACTGAGCTTTTGTAAACATTTAACTCTCTTTAACATAGGACATTTTGGTGTAGAATTGTAGGTTCATCAATTTTCACCTCTACGATTTTTTGTATTTTACGTGTTTTCAAAATTATTTCCAAAAACACATTTCTTGGAAATCTGACGCCATGTTGCAAGCATGGTAGTCTTGGAAAGGTAACGATTCTTTCATCTCAGCTTTTATCGTTATTTTTCTCTGGGAACCGGGCTATAAACTTATCAGAATACTCCGTGGTATTCTCAGGAGCTTATATTATTAAAGTCGAATATTTTCAATAAGCAATATTAGTTACATGTAGACAATGAAAATTAACTAATGACAACCAAAATAAGGCTGGATGAGACTACAGTGCAACATATGTGAACATATTTTCTGACTAGGCCATCTTTTATAGAACAAAATTGAGTAGAACGCAATTGTCACATAAGTCATTTAAATGTGGAAAATGTGAAGTTAGAACTGACATTTAATTTCATAACGAAAATTCTCTTGTTATATTTCAGATTCAGTCCTGAATTGCATGCCGTGTAGGTAGTAAATTTTATTTCATTTTAACTGAAGTTCAATCAGTAAAGATAATTTAATCAAACAACTTCTTCTAGTCAAATAGGAACATATTTCGATATTTGACGAAAAAAAAGTTTTGAAACCTCTTAAAAGATGTTCATTCAGGTGTACTATTAAACGAACTAAAAGTCTCCAAATCAATTTGGTGTACTGGAGACGCCATCTTGGAAAAATAGTGCTCCGATTATGCTTTTTCCTTATATCTCGATAACCATTAACGATATCGGAATTATAGTAAAAAATAAAAGTTAAAAGAGTTAATATTAAGATTTAAATACTTCATTACTTTTTCTCTCCAACTTTCTCTGTTTGACTAGTACACCACAGATTTTTAGGTGCATTTTTGAGCCGGGACCAATGTTTTCATTGATTCTTATGTATTTATTGCCGCTAAACACGATTATCACTATGCGTACTTCGTAAACAGTGTGCTCATTTTTTAAATGAACTTTTCCTTTAAAACGACTTTTTTCACGTTTTGCTTTTTATCTTCTCTCCTGCGCATTTTTCACCATATGTACCATATCAGTTTTTGGTTCCTCATTGCATTATCTAAAAAAATGAGACTGAAGTCGCTAAGTGTTTTTTATTTGCAAATAGTGTTCAAAGTTGACAAAGTGCCTTTTTTCGACATTAAATAACTCGCAAACGGAAACACCTAGAAGCCTTTTAGAAATTGTTTCTTACACTGATATGAAAAAGTATTCCAAATTTCAGATCGGTTTTTAACTTTTTAAGTAATAAATGATCGCCTTTTTTTCAAGCCTCAATTGCAAATCGCGCCATTTCGTTTGTAAATAATGTATTAAACTATCCAAACCAGGAAATAAAATTCAAGAAACCATTCAAATTTAATATGTCGTTGGAATTTTCAGAAAATATTGTTTCTGACCGATTTAATAACGATTTGTTAATAGTGACCTTTTTTTACGCAACGTACAAAACAATATAGCTTAATTATTTTTCAATGTAGATTATCCGCTATTTCATAATAAAAGCCAGAAGACAAAGATTTTTGAAAAAATCGGGTAATCTTCATTGAAAAATAAAAAGGTTGTATTGTTTTACATGTCGCGTAAAAAAAGGCCACTCTAAAGAGATCGTTATAAAATCGGTCAAAATCAATATTTTCTGAAAATTCCAACGGCATATTAAATTTGAAAAGTTTTTTTAATCTTCTAGACTAGTTTGAATAGTTTACATTATTTACAATTACTTAAGGCTTGATAAGAAAATCGATCGTCTAGCTTGCTAAAATTTGGAACACTTTCTTATATCATTGTGAACAACAATTTCTGAAAGTTTCAGGCTTCTAGGTGTTTCCGTTTCAGAGTTATTTGATATCGAAAATAAGGCACCTCTTCAACTTTGAACACTATTTGCATATAAAAACACACTTCAAACTAGTCTGAGGGGGTTGAAAAATATTAGAAAGAAATCTAAGGTCTTGGTTTCTAGTATATACACCAAATCTGTTTCCAAGTTTCTGTACTCTTACCAGTTTGTTTTACTTATTTTTTCCTATTTACCTCTACTTTCCCCCCACTCCTTCAACGAAATCATGTCAAAATATAATCCAGTTTCAGATATCGTTATAATACATATGTGTACCAAATTTCAAGAGAATATCTCAATTTAATTTTATCAACTCTTTTAATAAGGGAGTTGGGGTGATAAGGGATGGAAAATATTAAAAAAAAACCTGAGGCCTTCGCTTCTAGTATATACACCAAATCTCAAATTTCTGTACTCTTACCGGTTTGTTTTACTTATTTTCCCCTATTTACCTCTATTTAACCCCCAACTCTTCAATGAAACCATTTCAAAATAATAATCTAGCTCCAGATGTCGTTATAATATATACGTGTACCAAATTTCAGGTCAATATCTCAATTTTATTTTATCAACCCCTTTAATAATGGAGTAGGGATGGTGGGGGGATGGAAAATATTATAAAAAAATTTGAGGCCTTGGCTTCTAGTACATACACAAAATTTCAAGTTAATGTACTCTGACCAGCTTGCTTTACTTATTTCCCCCTATTTACCCCCTAACCTACACCGCATATGTTCAAAAAACAATCCAGTTCCAGATCTCGTTATAATATATATGTGTACAAAATTTCAGGTCAATATCTTAAACCGTTCCGGAGAAAACGTACGGACAAAAAAGTTACAGATAGACAGTTCGACAGACAGACAGATTTTTTTTTCGCTCAAATTTAAAATCTCGACGTACCATGGCATTCTAAACCTATTTCAAGTAAAAAAAAAATTGAATTTTTGGATGTGGAAGTAAAATAAGCACACGGTTTACGAAGTACGCGTAGTGATAATTCAGGGTTCAGATTTTGCGAGGCTGAAAAAATTCCCTGAATTTTCCATGTTTTTCATATCCAAAAATATTAATTTCTATTTATTTTTTAGTACTCACAGTAATTTTTTATTCGACATAAAATAATTCCTTAAATTGAATTGAATCAATGAATATTCTTAAGAACTCTATGGTTTTCCATGTCAACATGCAGAATTCCCAAATTTATAAATTTTCCTGATATTTCCAGTTTCTTTTTTAAGGTTTTTAAAATCCCTGAGTTTTCCAGATTTTCCGTACGAACCCTGTAACTGTGTTCGGCGGCAAAAAATACATAAGAAACAATCAAAACATTGCTCCCAGCTAAAAAATGCACTTTTTAATACTTGTTTGTCCTTGCCTACTGGTCTATGGAGTATCTATAAAAGGGAATGAAATATCTCGGTATATCTACGTCTAAAATCATTTTGTGGCCGGACAAAAAGCTGTATTTAAAAAAATGGTAAATACGTTTTATGAGATCCTACTCAAAAATCTTTGGATACGGTCTCTGTCTCGAATGTCACAGGCACGTATAATATGGATTATAGGGTTAGTTGGCAGATGGAGGAGAGGGTAGTCGCAAGCGGAGGACGAGCCAGCAGGTTTTCAAAACCATGTCAAACAATATGCAGATTGGAAAACGGATTTTCAATTAATTGGAATAATACATTGAACTCGTGATAGATAAAAGTGAAGCAGAAAATGTTATAGTTTTGATTGAATCGATACATATGAGTTGGGTACGCTGTGAATTAGATTACTTTACATTTGAAGTCCGATAGATATCAGAAACTTATTCACAAAGAATATACCAGTAATAAAGAAATTATCACAATTGGAGTTTACCCAGACATAAATATAACGAATATTTACATTTACTACAACAAACGCATTTACAAAATTTTATTAAAATTACATGTTTAGAATGAGAAATGTAACATTTTGTATAAATGTTTGCTTGACATATTTTCGTTCTTTAAACATATAGTGTGTCGTATTTTTTCCTTTTGCACCACCCTATCTGGGGCATTTATTGATTGATATCAATCGAATATGGCATACTTCATTTGTTTCAGATTTTGATAAATGTAAAAAATAGTTTCCGAAATTAAATGGGCCTACTATAATGAATAGAAAATGGAACAAATCTGGAAGTCATATTGAAGTGAATGACAAAATCTTATTTTGCATGCTCTAAAATCCTATATACCAAAATTGTATTAAATCATATTTATTTCTTCTAAAAAGAAAAAATCAGGACCAAGACTACAGCCGACCTAGGTTCCGAATTATTTATGGTCCGATATTTTTAACCAAAATTATAACATCATTGGTACAAAAATACAATACCAATTCATATAAATTCTTTTAATAAGCTTTCCTAATCTTTCTATTGTTACTTCAGTAAACGCTTCTCTAATTCTGTTCATAGTTTAGCTCTATTGTAATGCCTATTTTTATAGACTTCATTATTAAAGGGTAACCTAAAAATAAAAATGTATAGGCGTACAGTCTGGTGATCTAAGTGGCCACGAAAGAAAAGGACTATTTGTCCAAAACAAACATAATGTGAAATTGTTGTTGAACCAATTTCTGATGTTATTCTAGCATTATGGATCGAAGCCCTATCTAGCTGATAAGCTGAGGTATATGCATTTAAAAAAATTATCTAACCAAGTTTCAATTTTTTATTTTTCATAGTATCATCTTATTATGAAAAAATATGTCTAATGTCCTCTTAACATTATTGTTATATACTTGCCAAATTCGATTAATATCTGAGTTCTTTTTGTAGAAGGAATGCATATTCTTACAATGAAATGAGGTACAGAGGATTCTTGCGGTACGCAGAAACAGATTTTGTAAAAAATAGAATAGATACTCTATCTCAATCTATGCGACAACGGATTTTTCACATTTTAGTTTGATCACAGTAAAGAGAGTGTTTTAATTTCGGCAAATAATTTTGTTTAACATTACTTAGTCAATTCGAAATTTGAAATAAACCAAGTAAACCAAATTAAACTGAAATCGATCGATAAATAGTCGAGATATGTGGGTGCAGTGGTGAAAAGTGTGACATTCTATATGTGTTTAAGATTTCAAACGAGTGTTCAGTAGTATAGCAGCTATATCAAAATATAAAAAAGACGTTAATATCACAAATAGTTCAGGCACGATTCGGGAAAAGAGCAAAACTATAACTTAACCATTTTTATATGAAGCTAATTTAGTTCAAGATATTTGTTTAATAATCACATCGTGTGATATTATAAGAAAATTAAATAAAGATGATTTGTGTTTTGAAATTGTTTATTGTTAATTTAAATGAACCATTTGCTCTGCCGTACGTGTAGAACTGGCTCTGTATTTCAGCATTTCAGGAGTAGATGTACCTGTTAATTGTTAAATTATAACTTAATTTAACACTGTCAATATTGCCTACAGAGCATTGAGATAGCTAGTTAATTTAACAAAGGGTTATTGATCATTCTGTACAGTCTCCCACGTAAGAGGGTCACTCGATGTCTTGCTTCCATTACTAAGGAAAGATCTAAAATCTCGTCGTATGGGATTTTTGCAAGGAATGAGATGACTCCGAAGATGAAAAATGTGTAACTAAATGTCAAATATACGACAGTAATCAATATAGTGAATTTCTGGTAATCACATTATTGCAAAAAACGACGACAATATACAAAGTGTTTGGGAATCCCTAAAATTAATTTATACCGGTAAAAGTTCTAAATAACAATAACACCATTTTTTTAATCGGCTTATGTATATTAACGTCATATCGAAGTTTAGCCATAGCTATTTCACCACTCAACCACGACACGCACACGCAGATGACAACACAACAACCATTACCTGCGACATTGCAATCTACCGCAGCTGACACTTGGACTCAGGAGAGATAACAGCTACTAGTCGTGTTGCGGTCTAGCCTACTACTACCACCGACTCGGTACATATTAAAAACGTCACTAAATTAGTCAATTTTATAGCTTAAGTATGAGAACCAAATTTCTTAGTTTATTAAGTAAAGATCGCCTATCTTCCCAAAAACTTTGTATCTGTAATTTTTATGTGTAACATTGAAATTATACTTACTGATCATGTTAGTATACTCATACCAATAGTAAAATTGGGGATATAAAATGCGGCTGAAACTTCTAGGCATTACGCACGTTTATTGATAAAAAAACACGCTGATTTTACTGATGGCCGTACATTTGTACGAACAGTGGATTCAACTGTTGATATAACCCGGCAATGGAAAAAGTTTCGTCACCCTCTTATGCACTTTGCAAGATTATGTTTACAAGTGAACGAAGATAGATAATTTCGACATGTTACTATAAACTATAAGACAGTAGTTCTAAATATGGTGAGAAAGTAATTATTTGTTTTAAGTTTTACCCAGTTAATTTAATGCAATCGGGTCTCGTTTCTATACATATCTAAAACATGCATTCATACTCCTGTCAAACTAAAAATGACTATGATTTGAAATAACGTGTGGCAACTCGTGGTATATTTTTGTACATTAGAGAAGCAGGCGTCCTATAGTGTTCGACAATATACAATACTTGAACCGATTTCTTTTATAGCCAATCTATTACATAGAAGGGCATCACGACAGGTATTTTATGTGTTTGATAAAGTAGGCCTGAAAATGACAACTAATTCCGCGGTCTTCTGCGACTTTTGCAACTCTTATGACAATTATTTTCTTTGGGTGAAAGACGTGACAAGATGGATATATGAATATTCATTACAAGAAAACTTGCATGAGATTGAATTTTATGGAAAAAAATATTCAGCAACAAAAACGTGACGCAAAATTTTTTACCAAACTTTAGAGATAATTTACTATACATAAAACAATATAGATGAGCAAATTAGAGAGCATTTTATTTAAGCCCTAATAACATTTTACGATGCTTGGTTGCCACATTGAAACCTATTTTATTTTAAACGCTTTTATTTAATTTGCTTTGTTGTCTGTCTGTCTGCTACAAATCTTGTAATCAAAATTCGGAATAGTTCCAATTAAGCTAAAGCTTTAAAATTTTGCACATGTAGTCCGCTGATAATGCAATATAGTGTATTTAATATAGTATAAGTCCAATATGGCGGACGTCCCAAGGTGGCGGAGTAGGTACCTTTTTCTTCACAACCCCTTTGATGTGGGTATCAAATGAAAGGGCTTGACGACTAAAATACGAAAAACTATGCAATGTCATTATAAATCCAATATGGTGGACGCCTCAGGATGACGGATTACCTTTTTCTTCACAACCCCCTTGATATGGGTATTAAATGGAAGGGTTATGTCTGTCTGTCTGTCTGTAAAGTAGGTAAAGACTAAAATGTAAAAAGTAAAATTGCATGTAAAAAATGTTTTTAAAACAAAACTGTTATTTAAAATAAAATACACTAAAAAGTAGGGAATTATTTTTAAATTCATTTATTTGGAAAATAAAAGCTTTGGCCGCAGTTAACTGAACAAAGTAACTGTACAACAGTATTCTATGGTCGTCCCCAAAGCTTTTAGTTTCCAGATATCTGAAAACTAATTCACACGAATTTAAAAATTATGTTTTACTTTTTAGCACATTTTTTAATCCATTAGCGCCCAGTGATCTATTTATAGATCACAAGAGACAATTTTTTTTTTAACATGACAATAGCATATTTAATTTCGTAAAAACTGATTTAAATTAATATCTATAATTATTACAACAGTAGAAGACCATTTTCCAATATTTTTTAAATTGGAAGTATTTTTTTTTTAATTCTTTAAAATCTTGAAAAAAATTGTCGTTTATACCAACTAATTTATTTATTTATAAACAAAAACCTAAAGAATATGAAAATATGATATATGTTATAATGAGTCCCTGAAATATAAAAGTTTATTATTCCATAACTCATTTTACAATATTTTCTTTATCAGCATAATTGTAAACAACTTTATTTAGCTGATCTATATTTATACCACTGGGCACATATAATATCTTGTGAGATATAATCTTTCAGTGCAATTTTCACTAAAATATCACCTGTTTCCGTAATATTGGTGAACAATATAATTAGTAAGTAAAGCTTTTTTTCTTTTGCGTTGATACAGTCAAACATTTGTAAGTGGAAATTAGATATGATAAAATTATAAAATAAATAATTAAAACATGGTGATGGTTTGAATAGTAATAACAACAATAATAATTTACTTTTAGAGGACATGGATTCCAAAAAGGGCGCTTGTCTATGATAGAAGATAAAACAAATTATTGCCGATTGCAATTTTTATATTGACGATGATAGTGCTACCCTAGACATTGTTGTTTTTCCTCCAGAACCAGATTATGGGACAGATGAAGACGAAGTGGATGATGACGAATTGGGCATAGCGGAGGTACAATATGTTCCTAGTTAATTGGAGGTATAATACGGTCGTGAAGATCAAGATACAGAAGACATTGTTGAAGACCAGAGTACCAGTCTCACTTCTGAGCAACAGGTTCGAAAAAGCAGATACTTTCTAATTCTCTAGCGAAATGGAAAAAGTGCGATCCCAGGTATACCTTTACCGATGATACAGACTTTGCTACCATTGAAAAAGAGAAAATAGAGGCACTGATAAAAGGACATGGAGCCCTCACCCCGTTGAAGATTTTTGTGATATTTCTTTCAGATGATATAGTAGATTACATAAAGGAAGAAACTTTGATTGGATCATTAGTTAATATGGAATCTAGATTCGTGGAAAAAAATTATCCTGGCCAATGTTCATTCTTATTCTGGATGTGGCACTAACAAAGGCCTGGATTCTATATCGCACCATGCATGGGTCGTGAGGCTATCAGCGTCTAGAATTCCGTAGAGCAGTTGCAGTTCCATATATGAAACTCACATCCTCTGTTAAAAGGAAAACCAAAGCTGCAGTGGCCCCTGAAGACTTTCGCTTCGATGGCCTAAATCATTTTATGCAATATCGTGATGGTCAGATATACCAAAGAAAAGATTGCAAGAGTAAACCTAAAACCCACTGCATCAAATGTTACTCTTTGTGCCAATTGTTTCCTACCTTACCACCAAATATAGCTGTTAAATTTTCATTATTATTATAATTTAATGATATTTTACTGAGGTTGGTGATATTATTATATATACATATAAGTAAAGCAAAATAATTATTATATATTAAAATATATATTACACCTGCCCAGTTATTTATTTATAGATCACCAGTTTTTTGATAAACCACATGATGAATATATTTTTTTGTTATTTTTTACGGTCATTTGGAAGCATTTTCAACATGCATACCGAATATTTTTGCAAAATTAAAAAAAAATTGTCTTGGGCATTAATGGGTTAAATAAAAGCTTAGTTTTAAAAATATTTTTTTATACTTATATAATTTTTTAGTCAAATATTATATTCAAACTCTCTTGCAAACATATTTTCCACTTTTGGACACAGGCTTTATCATTATTTTTAAAATGATGTCATTTATAAATTAAATATTTATTACTTGATTTTCATTAAAAGAAGTATCTACGTATCCATCTAGTATATTTATATAATTTTGAAGAATATTACGGACTTCAGGCAGTTTATTCACTTTTCATTCACGCCAAATGTTTCTCAATTACTATATTAACCGCTATTTTCCTAAAAATTTGGAGTTTTAAAAATGCACTTACTCTCTCGCTGCACATTGGAGACTATCGGCTTGTACAAGAAATAGCGATTAGAACAATTGGTCGCGTTTTCCATTTCTAAGCGACTTTTCAGGGGTAATCTGGATCGTATAATACAAATAAAGAAAATAAAGATAATAAAAATTTTTACGGATAATCTCCAAGAATATCGATTCAAAATTCAGGTCGAAATTTAAAGACTGTCAGAAGCAATAACAAAGGGCTCTGAAAATCATAATAAACAATATTCTTTTTTTGAAGTGCAACGAAATTTCATGATGATTTGTTTTAAATACAGAGTGACTCGAAATTTCCTCATTTCTCTTTGAGTGCCGATTCTACATCCAAAAATAGCAAGCGAACTTTCCATAAACATATGTCCGGAAATGTTTCTTACAGGAGCTGCATCCCACTGAGGGCGGCTTTTATGGGATTTTTTTTGGAAACACTTTAAGACAACTTTATTAGACTTAGTTCACCTTTATTAAGGCTTATTGTTATACACTACTTATCATAATTAATTTTATTCTTAGGCGGCGAAACATGGGCTATTCACACTTTTGTTTCTTTTTCCTAGTTCATATTTCTTGTAGTTTAAGTCTCATTTGTGATTCCCCGGCTAATTTTACCCAAACACGACCCTGTTCACAATTAGGAAAAGCAATTCAAGAGAAATACTGATGATTCGTTATGACATGTCGAAGGAGGTAAACATAATGGCGTCATTTGAAACTTGAAAAACGGCATAAAGAACCACAAATAATATTGTTCACAGTACTGAGACCCATACCGAGCAAGAAGGAAGGCATTTTAGCAATTTTTGTACTTTTGTTTAACTTGAGGTTATTGATTGTTACAACTCCTTCATTGCGAGTATACCAGATACATATTTACAGGAAACTCTCATTTTTATTTTGTTAAGTTTGTTAAGTGTTTTCAAGATAATAAAGAAATACCACAATTGGCTATTTTCGAAATTTAAACACTGCCATTTAATGAGAAATGGTCGTAGGGTAAACTTTTTTGTTTAGTTTTTTTATGTACCTTTTTGTAAACTTACACCAGAATCTGTTTATCAAGTTAAAATGTCGTTTTTTTTTAATTAAAGAAAAAACTGAATTTCACTTTTTTCACATATTTTCATATTTGATTATTATTTTCTCTCAAGTTCCTATGTTTCTGTTTTTCTTTTTTTCTAAAATTGAAACATTGTTTATTTCAGCCTTGGCAAAACCAAAGCTACTTTTTATTTAATTTTTTTATTATTATCTTATTCATATTTAAATGATTATTTTTCAGATTGCTATATTTCTGGTTTCCTCCTGAAATTGAAATTTTATTTATTTGAGCCTTTATCAAAGTGAAGCTGATTTTTTATTTTTTTATTTACAAGGCATTTTCTTCAAATTTATAGAATGTTTTTTCTTTCCGATTGCAACATTTTTTTTTTATTGAGAAAATTGAAATACCCAGTTTTTTTTATAAATAATATTAGTTTTAGACATCTAAAAAAAAATATTTTCTACGACCAATAGAGCTGGATATATTAAAAAATAGTGTAGCGATGCACTCGAAATGTATCAAGAATGCATTTTTATCCGCTTTTCTAGCGAAGCCGCAGTCCAATTTTGCTATTTTTTTTTCGATTGTCCACTCATTTACATGTATAAAGTAAAACAAAAAACAAACAAAAATCAACTCCCCGATTACACCTCTTTTAAATTCTAATTTCCCTCCATAAGATCGTTAATATTGCCACAAGACTAGATTTCAAATTCATTCTAATGTTCGTTACGTGACACACCCTGTATGTCTTAGCATACAGTAGCCCGAGCGATAAACAGAGCAGTACTTTGACGTTGGAAGCCTATCATAATGCACCTTGTACCGTGTTCTACATATTTCCCAAACCATAGCCGGCAAAGTAATCTAATAAGGGCACACTATACAGACGATGATGGAAAGGCGACATAAGTAATATGTCGGAAAGCCAAAACTAAGTGCCTGGTGGCTTAATGTAAAGTGCTCGGCAATATTGGAGTCTTTGCGATGTCAATCGCCCTGCCAATATAACTGATACACCACTACATTTACTTTACTTGTTTCAGAGCATGGATGAAATGATGGGTGTGCGGTGGACGTGAAGTTTCTTTAGTCTATCAATGTTTCAGGGGGTATACAAAGTGGCCTAGATTTCGATCTACCGCTTCAGTTGTTTCAGAAACAAGAGACTCCAAAGACAGTCTTGTGTGTATCAAGTGAGTGTTAAATTATGGTGCAACAGCAAACAGAGGCGATGAGAGAATCACTATAATCACCACGAAAAGTATAGGCTTTTTAATAAATTTTGAATTGTTTAATTATAGAGTAACATAAACATCTCAGAACAGAAAAGTTTCAACTGGAAACTGTCACGAAAAGCATTTCTCGGGTCAAAATAATTAAGGTCTGCTTAATATACAGAGTGACCCAAATGTCCTTTTAGGGCTCTTTCTTGCATTTCCAATGTAAATAGCTATTTACCGTGGAACAGTTATTAATGATAAAGGTCTCTTACAGCAGGCTAATATATGTCTTGGGCTGGACGACTATTCAGGGAGATCACCCAAGAAACTAGAAGAAATAAGAACAGAAAAATGGTGACTTCAACGCGAAGGAGAAGATAATCAAGCGCATACAGATAAAAACACCATAGGAAAACCTTACCATAGACATAATCAAATGAAAATAGGAACCCGTCGAAAATTTGGCTCACAGCTCTTCGATATGACAATAAGAAACTTGTGGAGCGAGAGCCAAACCTAACAAGAAAATAAAAAGAAATAGCAAGAGGAAATAACTGGTCAACAATGAAGAAACAGATAGAGTAAGAGCCATACCTGTCTAAACACATAGAGCAGCGCAAACACCAATTATTAAACAGACTATATCCTGGTGGATAGAAAAATAAGGAAGAGGGTAACAGAAAGAACAACAACAAGCAACACATAAAACATTACATAGAAAACTAGAGATAAAGAAATTGGAAGTACGTAAAGAATACAAGAAAACACCAAATTACACTTGGAACACTATCCTACTGTAGAAAGTAGAATATAAAAAAGAAATGCCAGGAGGAAATGGAAAACAATTAACAACAAGGGAAGAACTTAACTGGTCAACAACGAGTTGAAAAATACAAAGTTTTTTTTAATATATCTCAGATGGTTTTAGAGTTTCGGAGAGTCTCTACCTAAAATCTTTTTATCCGGCGTTGACGAGAAAGATTTTTTCTAAAATTACAACTTTATTGTGATATATTTTCTTTAAATATCCCGACTTCTGTAAGTCGGATCGGGTAAAAAAAATTCGAAATATTCGTACTAAATCTCTCAATAAGATCGTGTAGGTTAGAATCACTTATATGAGTTCTTCAAAAAGAAATTAAACACCGCTGCCATTGATGATTTTTCGTTATATTTTAACAGAAAATTGGGAAAATATATTTTGAATGGTATTACGACCATTTTTTTCTCACTTATTTAACGTCGGTCTATTTCTGCTATTGAGGTCTATCACCTACGCTACGCCAGGAGACGAGCTACCCCCACCCTGCAAATTTTGCCGAACCTTGTGATATTATTAAAATCGATATTAAAATGAAGTACTTGTTATACTAAAGCACTTCTTGATATTTAAATCGCACTATCAACAAACAAATAACATAAAACTTTAATAATCGAAGGAGTATGCAAAACACGATATGATTGGCAGTGACGTCATCGGTTTTATTAGTGGCTTGTTCAAATAGTGGTAAAAAAAATATTTTATTGACTTTATTTACCAGCTGTAAAACTGTGTTGGTTCTGTCACTAAATCTCTTCCAGGTACATTTCTGCATCCTGGCACAAAACACCACTTAGCTTTCATTACAAAATAGTAAGACTTTGCAAAATAACATATGTTTATAATACACAATGACATTTGTCTACTGACAATGATGACGTCATGAGTGGACAGTGGAATGATGCAGTATTTTTGGTGGTAATATTTCAATTCAAAACTAAATTGGCTTATTTTAAGGTAGGTATTATATGATTGATTGTCAAAATTCAAGTGTTTTTAACCATAATCAATATTATCTTCATAGTAAAAGAGAATTTGTTTGTGAAAACACCTAATTACAAAATATAAAAAAAATATTATTTTTTAAATTTAAAGAATTAATATTTTTTTTTTACTAATCGATTTCTTTCAAAAACATTATTGGGCTCTTTCTCTACCCAACTCTAATTTCAATATAATCAGAGTTTGCCCTCTTAAATTATCGTGCTTTTAAAAAAACATGACGGACGGACGGACGGACGGACGGACAGACAGACTTATGGACAATTTGAAAGTTGTTTAAAATTAGATCATCATATGAAAACGAAAATATGAAAATATTTCCCTAAGAGCGATATTATCGGTTTTAGAAATATGCCGATCAAATGCAATATGGGTGCTTCTCGTTTTTATTTGCGAAAAGTATAATAATGCCACCGAAAAGCTTACCCTTCACAACCTTTAATTTGATTTTTATTACGTTAACTTTTGATTATTACAGCATTTTTTTAGTTTAAAATTACTAAAAAATTGAAAAATTGCAGCAATGCTTCCACTGCCATGTAGTCGCGATAAAATGAATGAAGATTTTGTTTTAGTTTTGTTCTTGTTTTATCTATTCATTTTTATTTTACATCTTTATATCTCCACATTTCTACTTCCACATCCACGTAGTGGATTGGAAGCATAGTAATCGCAAAAAAAATTATTATTTTTTTTCTCGAAATAGGTTTAGAATGTCATGAAACGTCGAGCTCTTAAATTTGAACGAAAAAAATTTTCTGTCTGTCTGTCGGTCTGGTCTATCTGACTGTCTGTCGGCCTGTCTGTTCCTGTGCCTGCCTGTCACTTTTTTTTTGTCCGCACGTTTTCTTCGGAACGGTTTAAGATATTGACTTGAAATTTTGTACACGTATATATTATAACGAGATCTAGAACTGGATTGTTTTTTGAACATAGCCGGTGAAGGGTTGGGGGGTAAATAGTGGTAAATAGGAGGAAATAAGTAAAGCAAGCTGGTAAGAGTACATAAATTTAGGATTTGGTGTATGTACTAGAAACGAAGGCCTCAGGTTTTTTATCATATTTTTCATCCTTCTTATTAAGAGTTCATAAAATTAAATTGAATTCACTTGAAATTTGGTACACGTATGTATTATAACGACATCTGAAACTAGATTATATTTTGACATGATTTCGTTTGAAGGAGTAGGGGGTAAGTAAAGGTAAATAGGGAAAAATAAATAAAGCAAGCTGGTAAGAATACTGAAACTTGAGATTTGGTGTATATACTAGAAACCAAGGCCTCAGATTTCTTTCTATTTTTCTAATTTTCGAATTTTTTTTTTTTTTTTGAAATAGGTCTGGAATGTCATGAGACGTCGAGATTTTAAATTTGAGCGAAAATTAAATTTCTGACTGTCTGTCGGATTGTCTGTAACTTTTTTTGTCCGCACGTTTTCTCCGGAACGGTTTAAGATATTTAGTTGAAATTTTGTATCTATTTATTTTCTCCTGCTCTGTAATTGAAGTACCTTGTTGGGTATTGTATTGATAGATAAATAATGTCAAAATAAACACTAACTTCGTATTATTTTGATATCTGGCCTCGGAAAATTGCAACCCGTGTTAGTATTTCCTTATTTTACAGAACAGTCCGGGTTATGTGTTGCATCCACCTAACAATACAACAATTACAAATAAATTTCGCTCCAACGGCGATGCCCTGATCACTCATCAAGAATTTTACCATCCACCCTCAGGCAATAAGTCAAAAGATAAAGTAAGTTTGGCAGATAAGTGCCACTGACGTTTCCAAGTTCAATAGTCATAGCGTTAGACATGCAACAACCTCAAAAGTATATACAGGGTGTAATTAGTTTCATGTCATTAAAAAAAATTGGTGGTAGGGAACGACAAGACAAACAAAAAAACCTTATATAACATGGGGTCTAAAGCTCAGAGTTTTGGAAAAAAAATAAACAAAAATTTCGCAAATTTTCAATAAAACGAATTATTTACCTCTTTATAATTGCCTCAGTTCCGTTGAGGCGGTCCATCAAAGGCGGTCGATGATCCAAGGCCTTTGCACTTTTTTATGACAATTTAAAAGTTGTATAATTGGGAACTACAAGTTCATTGACCAAAAAAAGCAGTGGTTCTCAATTTTCTTCTACATTAATATTTAAAAAAAATATATTAAAAAGGTTGACCTAGGTCAGTTTTTTCAAAGTGCTCCTAGAGGGAAAAGTCATAAAGGTTTTTTGTTTGTCTAGTCGGTCCCCATTACCAGTTTTTTTAATGACATGAAACTAATTACACCCTGTAGATCTAGTCTAAATATTTACTTAATTAAAAATACAGCTGGTTGATCCAAAAATTCAATGATTTTTAATACCTTCTATAAACCTTTAGCCACTAATGCAGAAAATTTTTTCAAATGTATTTGTTGAATTAGTAAGGACAATTAAGATTTATTTACTATTAATGTTAAAAAATGATTTACTTATATGTCGAAAACTGTTAGACATACAGATATTGGGAAAGAACATATTACTATTATATTTACAAAATTATGATTTTTTTTGTTGGAAAAAGAACCTAATTTTCGGCTGAACCGAACTAGTATTACAAATTTACACGAATTTTTAATTTCCTTTTAATAGTAAATTTCTTAAATACAAAAATCCGCCATTTTGAATTTTTTGAGAAAATTAGTTTTTCAGGCAATGCTGATTTCTTTATTGCTCAATTGATTGTTTCTTAGTGGTATCGGCTTGCTCGGAACAAGTACGTCAATAGCCTTTGAACCATAGATTCATCTCAAAAACTACCGAGACAAACCGCATTATCTGGGTCACCCGGTACATATCCTTCTCTTTAATTGCCTACTTATCTAAATGGGCAGCTGTGTGCTTAAACAAAAATAAATAAACAAATAAATAATTTTACAATCAAACAGCTTCTGTTGTCTGCGTACATGGGGATGCGGGGACACACTCCTCTAGTCGACCCTAATTATGGTCAATTTGTTCTAATTTCTGTATACTGCATAATGCATGAGTATACAAACTAACCCCCGAGTTTCGCAAAGTCTAGTCTTTGGAAGTTAAAATAATACCTCTCCAAACTAGGATTAACTGCTGAAATCTCCGTTGTTTCTGACAATAAATGAATTCAAATCAAGAGTCATTGACCAGATGGCATTAATGAACATGTGCTAGTCGCTGTTAGTCGAGTTCCATATTCATTTAGCGCAAATTTCACTGAATTAACCCCGGCTTGATTATTCTAATTTAGTTTTTCGGTGCAGTTTTGAATTTTTCCTTCATATCCATACGGCAGGTCCGAGTAATCTGCTAAATAAATTAGTGCTTATTTCGAATGCATAGGTCAGCGACCGGAGAATTAAGTAACTTATAAACTGGTGAATGTATTCAAAAACACAGCTCACTTAACACAAAACGATTGCGAGTGTGCATTTATAATAATAATAATTGTGCATTCTGCATTCCTTGGTGTGATCAAGGAATCAGTACAATTTCTTCCCCAAAGGAGTGTGAAATTCCATAATAATAATAATAATAATAATAAATACTCACCTTGTGCTATTCTTGAAAATAACAAAATCAAAGTGTACGGGACACACCTATTATAACGGATAGAGAGGTACGACATAACAAACCGGATATTCTGATAATGCATAACAAAGACAAATGGGCCCAAATCATAGGTATATTAATACCACTCGATAGCAACGTCAAGACGGCAAGAAATGGAAAATTATTAAAGTATGAGGGCTTAGCGCATGAACTAAAGCACATATATCAGCTAAACAGTATTAACATCTTGCCTGTCGTAATATCAAGTAACGGGTTGGTGGTCAAACACCTAGCTACTAATCTGGAAAAAATGGGGGTGTTAGATTGGGATAAGATAATTATCTTGGCACAAAAATCGTGTGCTAGCCACTCTAGAGGCCCCGAATCAGTCAGAAGTTACACCACCAATGCAAGTTGTGGAAAATAATAATAATAATAATGGAATTCTTCTGGAAACAGAACTATCTTAGACCAATACATAAATCTGGATCAAAAGAAAACATCGAAAACTATAGAACAGTTTACATACAGTCGGTTATTCCAAAATTATTGATAATTTAGTAACCAAAAATATATCATGGGATTGTAAAAACATAATTGTAAATCAGCAACATGGTTTTTCTCAGGATAAATCTACATGTACCAATTCAGCTATTTATAACAATTTTATTTTCAACTCCTTGGAATATAAAGTTCAGGTTGACTCTGTCTATACCAACTTTTCTAAAGCGTTTGACAGAGTCAACCATGATCTACTTATCGCAAAATTAGAAAGGTTAGGTGTCAGTGGCAATATATCGGAATGGGTTAGCAGTTATCTTAATGGTCTGCTACAATATGTAAAATAAGGTAGTTTTCTATCATCGTCGATTAAAGTAACCTCAGGAGTTCCCCAAGGATCTTACATTGGTCCTCTATTATTTAGTCTTCTTGTGAACGATTTCGCTTCAGTAATAGAACATAGTAATTTCCTAATGTTTGTGGATGATTTAAAAGTGTTCAGAGTAATCAAAAATCTTTCTGATGCTGAATTGTTGCAATGGTTTATCCCATTGGTGCGGTGAAAATGTCTTACATTCAAATGTGAATAAGTGCTATAAGATTACATTTATTTTACAAGAATAAGAATAAACTCGTGTTATAGTTATCCTTACAAAATTAATAACAAAGTGTTGCACGAGACTAATCTTGTAAAAGATCTGGGATTAATCTCGATAATAAACTGTCTTATAACATCCTATCCATATATATGAAACAAGCTAACCATTATACTCTTCCCCTATTTACTGCTCTCTTTATGTAATTGTTGCTGACTACCACACTATACTTAAAACAGTGTAGTACAAGTCTCTCATGCCGGAGGTTGGGTGATATGTCCAGTAAAAAATATTTTCAAATCTCTCTCGGTTAATTTTGGAAAATCAAGAACGTCATTTGACGGAGATACAAGTTCCTTACGGAACCATCAGCCTTTGCCTTCTACTTCAATAACCAAAACATTTTCAACACCTTAAAAAATTAAGGTTTTATTGCATACCCTGAAAGGAAGCAAGCAAGCAAAGAATCGAATCAGTCTTGTTACATGATGAAAATTCGTTGAGCAGTTGAAATTGTGCAAGGAATATTCAAGCAAAAATATGGATAAACAAATAAAACACATTACGATTGGTAGTGAGTTTTATATATTTATGTAAGATGATAAACTAGGTACCACAGAGTGAAGGCTTCTTCAGTGGATTTTTTGAAACATACATACTTTTAGACTACAAACTGGAGAATAAAATGCTCCAGAAACTAGAGCCCCCTTCCGGGTTGCATCGTTCCTGATCAATTCGCAGGGAGATTTGAATCCGATGCGTTCTAAGGGGTCTCTGTGATAACTTGTTGAGATATGGATTCTGATATGTTCGAGGAGACATGACCAACGTTATCAAAACGACCCTAAAAATCTGCACCGGGCTCCAATAAAGCTGCACAGGCCCATCGGGAGGGGGACTTTTCCCCTGGATTGTTTGAGTGGGCCAGAAAGCTAGGAGATGTAAAGAAGCACCATGTTTTCCGTATCGAAATTTTACAACCGAGATAAAAATTGCACCGTAAGGTATATCATCCCTCGCTTGTTGAAATTGCAACTGAGGTAAAAAATTGTGTTGCAAGGAATCATCCATCCGCTCTTCGAAATTGGACTGAGGTAAAAAATGGTTTGGCAAGAGATCAACTCCCCCCCCCCCGCTCTTTGCAGTTGGAAGCCATCAGGTTAAAAATTGTGCGGCAAGGAATCACCCCCTCCATGCGGTCTTCGAAATTGCAATAATAGTATATTGTGTATCTAGTAGTAAAAGCAAGACATTCCCGGACGACGATGTAAATTGTTGGCCGAGGCCAACAAGCATCGAAGTCAGGGAATGTGCTTTTACCACGAGGTGCACATACTATTTTTTCTGAAATCACAATATTATTATAAATTAAGGAATTTTTTATAAATGCATAACATTAAACTGGTACGGGAAAGTTACCTACTTTACCGGCCTAGGACGGAAAAACTTTACCGGACTGTTTTTTCATGGTAGCTTAGCAACAGACTAAAAAAAAACTTTCCTGGACTGTTTTCTGATGGTTGCTTAGAATCGGACTAAAATACTAGAATAGGGTATTTTGGGATCTGAAATTGCGCCGAGAAACTAAGCATTCTTGACCGATTTCAGAAAAAATATTTTACTGTGAGGAACGCTACCTTCAAACTTCAAAATTATATTGATAAGCTGGGAGTGGGGTGCGCGCATGTCACTACCCCCGGGCCCCGATTTCCTCCGGACGGCCCTGGAGCTGCATTCCATGAGATCAGTAAAATTTCCTCCTCATGAGTACAACATTCTGCTATAATAAACACATTTAGGGGAAATTGGAAAATTTTTGCATAATTTTACTCTCAATTTAATTCAAGAAACACCTCAAACACCTATTTCTATAAAAAAAAATTAATATACAGAAAACGTCAAGAAACTCCCATAATTTGGGGGAATTATAGGAAAATTTCAGAAAAATTCCCGGAGAATCATTATTTTCATAACGTGTATTCGTAATCAACGACCCAAAGACCTCTCGAGTATTATTTCCTCGTCGAAAATCGAAATACCACTAAATTATACAAAAAATGTTCAAAAAGTCTAATTCGGCGCCGGAAAGTTTATAATTTTAAATAATGTAGTATTAACAAATGTTTTAAGAAGAGTTCCATTGAAATTGGTTCTCCCTGTCAAAAAAATCTCACCAATCCATATTGAACATTATCAAAAATTAATAAGTATGTATGAGAACCTATACGGTCAATAAGTTTCTATAAGAATTGGATAAAGTCGCTGTTGAAATTGTTATCAGTTTCTACCAGAATAGAGCAGCAAAATGAGTCAAGCCGTATCCATTTGTAAATCCAAATATTTACTTATACCACGTCAATGAGAATTTATGAGAACAGTATCTAATGTAATCCATGCGGCTTTCCGTGTATAAATGGCAAGTGTTTCTTTAAGAAACGAGCTGCATTAGGTTAAAACAGTTTTGATTTGGAATTGAAGATCACTAGTTATAATGTTTAAATAGGAATTTATGTGATCAGTTTCTATAAGTATTTATGTTTCTTTTCAATAATATATTAAACTTGTTTGCATTATCTTGAATGGGTAAAAAGAAAGGTCAGCTTTCAACTGCAATTACAAATACATATTTAATCACTTTGAATGGAGTTATATGCCACCAATTTCTAAAAGTATTTATGTCGTTTTCCGAAAATAATTGTGATGAGGTTTGACCAGTAACAAATTGTTCCTTACTTATTACGATTTGGTCCGAAATTCCAGGTATACATTTGGTATCCCTTTGAAAGAATTGATGAGAGCAGTTTCTATACGAGTATCTATTTGTTGCTCATATTGGAAATTATATAAGTCTTTATCAGTATGGATGCGGATCTAATTTAAAAATTAAATTATATCAGAAATAAAGCAACCAAATATTTTTAACAGTATACATTTGTAAATCCAAATATGTACTTATACCACGTCAATGAGAATTTATGAGAACAGTATCTAATGTAATCTATGCGGCTTTCCGTGGTTAAATGGCAAGTGTTTCTTTAAGAAACGAGCTGTATTAGGTTAGAACAGTTCTGATTTGCAATTGAAGATTACTAGTTATAATGTTTAAATGGGGATTTATGAGATTAGTATCTATGAGTATTTTATTTTAACTCAACTTTTTATATATGATAAATAGTAGGTACCGATTTTTTCTGTTGTATAACCTAATATTTAAGATAATTTTGAATTTTTGTGTTCCTGTTCCTTCGTCTTCCTCAAAGTATAAAAAAAAAATAGTTGATCCAAAGAATTTAATTCTTTGAGTTGATCTCTCTCTTTTGAAAGTGTTCATTAGCATTAGTGAATCTCGATTCTATAATAGTTACCTATCTCTTTCCAACTTGAATTATTTACATCCATATCATATTTCTCTTTTTACTCCAAGTTGGATCATAAAATTGTCGAAACGTCAAAAGTAAACCTTTGAAGTAAACACATTTTCTGACGCCGCGCCGGCGTACTACCTACGTACCTACTGCCTACTGTTTATTCTTGTCGCTTCCTGCGTTCATGGCTTGATTCTTGGTTTTTTTATTATGTGTACAAAGTTAATACGTTAATAGGTATTTTGTACATATTTAGTGTTTTATTACTGATTATGTTAAAGTAGACAAGTGTGTTGCTGTGTTTTAGTTAATAAATCATTGCTATTTACTTATAGCGAAGGAAATGCCTCAAATGTGCGGTTAGCAATTGAAACGTTAAGTGCAAGTTAGTTGTGACATAACCTGAAATTTAATTTAATTTTGTTGAAGAAAGCAATTTGTCAATAAAATAAATAGAATAGTACTAAATTTATTTAAGTAAGTAGTTATTTTCTTTTCCAGATATTATTTTTAGATCAAAGCTTTGTTTTAAAGATAAAAATAAAACAACTTATGGTTGGCTATTTTCTTTTAGTTTATGAACAAAAATGCCTAAGGCTGCAAGAAAAAATAAGAAATCGAATGAAAATAGAAGCTTGACAAGGAAAACAGGTACTACTCTATTTTAATTTTAGTAGTAGGTACCAAATATTAAAAAATTGAATACTAATTACATGTTAATTTTTACAGGTACCTATTGAAAATAATAGCAACTTTACTAAAATAATCATGAACGGCATACAAAAAACAGATCAAATTGTTGGAGAAATAAATGAGCAGCATCGACAAGAATTGTCGGAAAAAATGAAAATGTTTCCCATTAACAGCGACGAGAAATTGGTGGAAATTGAAAACGTTTTAAAAATAAATTACTGGTTAGTTACCATAAGACTAACTTGTTATTGACAAATATTAATAAGTATTTTATTTTTATTAGGCAAAGGATTTATCCCTAATAGGAGGTAATGTCCCTGACGTAATGATAAGATTAATGTTCCAAGTTTTAAATAATGAAATAGGATCATTATACAGTTGGGAGGATGCTAATGTAAAGAAAAGAAATGAAGAACTTGCAATAGAGCAGTAGCAGCTGACGTCACAACATGGCCGCCAAAGTTGCCTGGGTGGTAATGACCTAGTTTTGCATTTGTGTGCTTTCTGATTAATTCGAGTTTTTAAAGAATTTGTAGTGCTTTTTTAAACGTTTTTTTCGTGTCACATCAATTCTGGGTGTTTTTCGTCTATTATTCATTTCGCGATTTATTGATCTGACTTTAATTTTGTGTTTTATTTGTGTTTTTCAACCGGCATGTTATCTTGCGTACCTGTCAAAAGTCATTAATTTTCGATATGGTAAGTGAATTTCAGTGAATTTATTATAATTTTATTTATATTCTACATTTTAGGAGTCCCCTCATTACATTTCTAAGCTGAAATGTATTAATGGAGCCAACCTATATGATTTAAAAGTGAGAGATTGAAACTATATCGTTGGATAATTTTTCAAAAATATAATATAGCATTGAATTAATGAACCATTGTGACCCTTCTTGTAAATAAAATTTATATCTAAACTATAAGACTATTATTATTCATACTTACCCTTATAATTATGTATAATATGTATAATTTGAAACATTCAATGATGGTAGACGATGCTGTTAAAAGTGTGTTATTTTTTAAATTCTGTTGTGTTTTAGCTCACTTACCTTCACTGGTATTTTATTTGTGTACATTATCAATATTTTGAACCTTTGTAATTATAATTGTAAGAATCAGAACAGATACCAAACTAGGTATATAGCTATATAAAGTATTCGGAGCGTATTATGTTGCATATTCGCTCGCAATTTAAATTAAATGGAAACTGAAATGATCTCACAGTCCTATCTTTTTATTAGATTTACTATTACTCCTGCATTTCATAATACAAACCTCTGATTGTTGTTAGTAATGTGATAAACACTTACACTCGTTACAAACTTTTGAGCCTAACAAAAGTAAGATATAAATCAATAAAAAGTTGAAGGGAAATATTTTAAATCGTCAAAAAACGTAGATTTTACAATAGGTTTATAAAACCATTAATATATGATTGATATATTGGCATAAATCAATGAGTATTTTGATAACTTTTAACCTAGTGTAATAATACTACCTAACCTATGTCACTGCCTAGCTATAACTGAGCGTATATTAATTAAACATTTACTAAAATATGTCTTGATATTATATATGTACAAAAAATGTAAAAAATCCAATATAGCCTTTATTTTCACTAATTTATGGGTTCACAAAGATGTCAACGTTGTTGACACCAAACTTTACACTGGTAAAAACAACACTAATAAAGTATATATAAAATTTTCTCTCACAGTAGATTTAAAAAATATATATTTATAAACATCACTACATCTATCTGATGTTAAGAAATCGTCCACTTTAATTTATATTGAACGAAAATTGACCCCAACTCAAATGTCAAATTTCTGAATTTACCACCCAGGCAACTGACAGTTGGCAATACTGTGACGTCGCTGCTACTGCTCTATTAGCAAAATTAATATCAAGTGAGTCAATTAGATTTATTTAAAGTTCTAACTAATATATGTTATAGCTATTTATGCACAAAGAGTGTAAAGTGTTGCTTTTGATCTTAGTGTTAAAGTTTTTACTAGAGGTGTAACGAGGGCATCAACCACACGAAGGCAGAAAGCACACTTTACACAAAGGTACAACGACTATTTTTCGCACGATTGTAAAATCACTAGGTACCCAATAAATTGAGAATAACTATTTCTTGTGTAAGTTTGATAACACAAATTGTTCAATTTATTCTATCAAGTTGATTTATAAAATTGATTTTTCTTTAACCAAAAAGTAGATATTTTCTGGACCATTTTCCGTCAAAAAGGGGGGACAGTTTCCATACAGTACTAACGTGGAAAATAGTAATTTTACAGACCTACCGAAAGTAACTATGTTCCAGCCTAGTAATGTAAAAAGTTCAAAATACTACAAAGTCCACAAAAATGTAAATGCTTGAAACGTCAACAATTAAATGTTATCGGGTTATAAAACTATTATTTTAACGTTGCTGTTGATGACAGGTGAAAAGGGCTTCTATGCTTCCTAGAAGTTCAAAAAGTGTCATTTTAATGACCAGTCATGCAAAAAATACTTTCCTCGCACTGCTTGAAATCAATTCTTATAACTAAATAAAAACTACTTTTAGGAGCTGTACTACTGTACAAGAACACCAAAGAGGCAACAGAATTAGATATAATAAAAAATATAAGAGTGGTTGGTGAGAGCAAAATTCAGAGCGGCGACAGAGGCGTGAGGAACTGAGGATAGAAATAGAAATGCGAAGGACAGGGAAGTTTATGCTGTCTTAATCTAATCAGTGAATTTTTGAGACAAAGCGTGCTAGTTATGGTACATTGGAGCAGTTTTCCATTCTGACGTTCTACCACCTTTCTCACTATTGTGCAACAAAGAGGTAATTACTTTAAAATATCTCTGTACCTCAGTTTTATCAGCAGCCATCTTATAAGAATATGAGCTATATCTTTTTATGCCTACGATACAATTTGATATAAACAAATTTTGAGTATTTGAGTTATATTTAAACTTGCAATCTGCCTCTTTTAATAGAAAATCCTAATATCACAGTTTTTAAATAAAATTTTGTTTTCATGCATTATGACAGTACTGATTATTTTATTAAAATTTTAGGAAGACTAATAAAGCAGATCGAAATACCAAATGAATGATACAAGCAAATGTTGGTTCAATACATTGAAGGAAAAATGCTTGTATATGTTGTATATTATTGAATTTTAAAAATATATGCAGTTTATTTTTACATTGTTCAAAAATGTATTTTATTTTATATGTACATTTTTATAGTCTGTCAGATTTTCTTAAAGTAACTAATAATGTGTTTTAAAATTTTCGATATTGTTTACGAATGTTACATATGTTTATATCTTTGAAGAAATATAGGTAATAAAAAATATATCGTTTTTCTATAAAAAAAAAATCTTGATCCCTCCCTTATTGTAGATATGCAGGTTGATTTTCAGTTTCTATACATTAAGATTGAGAAAGAAACGGGTGGCTTATTCGATAGCCCAATGAAATTGTTTGATTTTTTCTAAAGAGCTATAAATACTTGGTTATCATTATATAGTTATCTATTTCAGGCTGGGTGGTGTGGCCTAAAAGCCATGGCACACTCATTCAAATAAGCCATTTTGTTTTCTTCCCGAAAGTATGTATTGATAATTGAAGGTCAACCTGTATATGTATACAGTACAGGGAACTCAGGTAGATGTATTAGGAAATCCTATTTGTTTATGTGCATATGTGCAACGTGGATCAAGATAGTGCCATCTCAAATTTATTTCGTATCAATTGTCCCAATATTATATCACTTTCAACCTTCTTTGATAACCCGGAATATTACATGGCAGCATCCTGTAAGTATATTCTGATCAGGGTAAGTAGATTTATCAGAATTTATAATAAAAACTGACTAAAATAAGGTAAGGCTATTCCGAATCACTACTAAGAAATTACCAATATATACTTATTAATTGTCTTAATTTATATTTGTATTAATAAATTTACAATAAAAATACATCTGTAAATATACAATTTAAACTGTACATTTATTATCATGCATATCTAAATTAATATACTAATAGGAAAGCAATATGGAAATTTACAATAAAAACATGTTGATAAATGGTGTGTTACAGACGATAGATACTGGAGAAACCACGAACTGGAACTGTAAGATATTACTTATAGAAAACTGATAAAAAAGTTTAGAATCTCTTTAAAGTTGTATCTGGAAATTCATATGGTTACAAATATAAGGGCAATAGTGCACTTACACACACTAAACTGTAAGTTTGTTAATGTGTATTTCATATATATGCTAATGAAAGGGCAACATGATAATTCCAAATAGCTCATTCTGAATTACTGTTTCATAACCGAATTTAAACTTAATGAAATAGATAAAATCATGTCTGTATAATACTAATATAACTTATAGGAATGATAAAACCGCATCACTTTTTTTTTATAAGTTTCTATCTGAAATTTTTGGCAGGGCTATACCTACTTGTGGGTTTCCAAATTTTGACAATTTTTTGACTTGTATTGACTCGACTACAAACAGATTTTTTTTATATATTTGAGTTCCAGATGTCATGAAATGAATTTATGTGCATTTTGTGTTTACCTTTTTAATTACTGAACATACTTTTTGTGCTATTTGACTAAGTCATATTAATATAATTATTGTAATACAAATTCTTCATTTATTGCATCAGTAAATACAGTTTATGAATAGTTTTTTTTATTATTTTTCAATTTGAATAATGTTATAGGTAAAATTAAGCGTTAATTAATATTGTGTAGATAGTTTTAAATGAGTAAACAATTTATGAATACTGTACACATTGTCATATGGCTATGATAAGTTGCGACACTGTTTTTAAGAGCCCGGATAGCTCAGTCGGTAGAGCATTGGACTTTTAATCCAAGGGTCCAGGGTTCAAGTCCCTGTTCGGGCGGCATTTTTTTAAAATTAATTTTGAATCTAGATGTTTTATTTTCTCCAAAACTAACTTCAAAAAGTTTTATTTGTACATACTAAGATTGTAAATAGTATAAAGTGAGAATTATATTTATCAAATATAAATTTAAAAAATGAACTTACCTCCAAGTTAAATTCGTATAAGGCCACTTTGGTCCGTGTATTGTGAATCTTTTCCTCCTCCCGGAGGTCTGTCGAATATCTTTGTCGGGAAGCCCACAACGTGGGGTTTTTAATAATTTCTCCGTTTCCTTATCCACCCGCCCCGTCGTGGGTAAGCCGGCAAACGCTTGCAGTTCCCTCAGTGAACTTCGAACAGATTCTTCGGTCCGCAAAGCAAACGCGCCATCTTTCGCCTTCTCCATGTACCCGAACTGCATCAGATACGATTGCTGGAACAAAAGAGAAGGAAACTGAATTATCGATACCACGGAGTTCATTTAGTTGTGTTACTGTTGGGTAGATGCACAATGTACGCGCCATTTACAAATTTAATTGTTTATTTGTTGTGCCCCTTTCTTTATCAATAAAAGTAGTGGACTGTAATAATTGTATTATGTAACATTTAGCATTCAACTCGTTACTATTACGAAAATATTATTACAGTTTACAGTAAATTTTCTTCTATATTAAACAATGAAAGACTATCTTACAGAAATTAAAACATTAAACATGTTAACAATGTTAAGTAGGTAACCGACATTTTTAAGAATATATACAAACGGAAGAAAACGTACATCTTATATGAAAATATCAACTTAAAATAATATACAGGGTGTTCCTGAAGTCTCAAATTATACACAAATTCGGAAAATGTTAGTTTAGGAATGGCAATAGGCGCAAGCGAGAACGAAGCAACTAGGCTATTCTTGTTTATCGTATAACACATCATCTGCTTTCCCACCACATGTGAGTGGGCAGCTATGTCTGCGGTATTTCAATTTGTTTCCGTCTTTCTTTATGTCTTAGTGCAATACCAAAACCAACACTTTCCAAATCTATAAAATTGCTCCGCGCACAAAAATATAATGTATAGAGAAAAAGCAGGGTGGTGCCAAATTCTTTCCAGTGGGTAGCAGTGTTGGTACCAACTGTACATTTTCAAATTTCCAGGATTTGGTATAGTATTGTATTTATTTATTTAGCTATTTAGTTACTTTAGTACACGAAATGTAAACAGGCAGAAAATAATTATATAAATGTGAATATAAAGATAAAAGTAAGAACATAGTTTTAATACATTAGGTAGCTGAATAACTACATATCAAATACTTACACATATTTTTAACAAAATATTCACATTGGGAACCTCCTTTATATCATTGGGCAGAGCATTGAAAAGAAAAAAAAATTTCAACGAAAGTTGTAGCTCGTCTCTTTCTCTACAAAAAAGGCATTTACAAATGTTTGTCTTACTTAGCCGTTTTGAAGATAAATCGAGTTCTCCACTTATAGTTTTGAGCCGCTTCCAAATGCGCGAAAAATGAGAATTGAGAAATGAGAATCGATCGATAATTCTTACTATTCAGAGCCCCTAAAAAATGAAAATAACATAAAATGTAGAGAAAATGCTCAGCTTTAATGTGGAACTAATCACGAAATTTGTTTAAAAAAATTATCATAGGGAAAAAGTGTTAGAAGATGGCTAGTAAACATTGTACAGTTGATCCACAGATTTATTCGTATCTTTGCCAGGAGTCGTTAGAATAATAATTTATTTTGCTAACAAATTTTTATATAATTATATATTTTATTGCAATTACGTTAGTTGGCAAAATATACCCTGTGATCAAAATAGAAGGTATATCTCATCACCTTCAAATTTTGGAGTTCAGTTCGCTACATCTTAATTAATAATAATAGCACAGTCTTAACTTTTGAATCATAAGTACAATAAAACATGTTCTTTCCAATGACTTTAGAGTTTTTTAAATACGTGCAGTACTTTTTGAATTTGTCTACATTATTCATACACGTTCAGAAAATGCACAATTATACAGTAAAACATATACAACTTATTTGTTTCTTAACATTCTTCAGTGAGATTTTCACGAAATATAGATTAAAGTGCGTCGAATCGAATCCATGCAGTGAAAAAGCACCTATTGTTACGGGAGAAATAGGCAGGATGCATAAGACTCAAAGATATGAATAAATCAACTGTATACAGTTTATTAAGCCATCTAACACTTTTTTCTCTATGATGAAAATTTCTATGAATTTTGTGATTAATTCCACATTAATGCTGAGGCCTTTCTCCACGTTTTATGTTATTTTCATTTTTTTAGCAGCTCCTAATAGTAAGAATTATCGATTGATGTGTCCGGTCTTACGAAACTTCAGGAGAATTCTCACTTTCCGTGCATTTCGGAGCGACTGTAAGTGGAAAACTGGATTTATCTCCTAAACGGCTTAACTAAGACAAAAAAAAAGCTTTTTTGGAGAGAAAGAGACGAGCTATAACTTTTGTTGAAGACTTTTTTCTCTATCTTCTTTATTTTGACCGCTAGAGCAAGAAAACCGAAAATCAAAAAGTTTTACTAATTTTTTTTTTTATTTTCCCGGAACTTGGAAGTGCAAGGAATGCATCATTTCATTTTACAGGTTATTACCTACTTAAATGCCGGAGATGATCCTTTTATTAGTTTTTGCGAGATTTTTACAAAATAAAAAGTTGATTTTCACCAACAAAAAAATCAGTCACTCTATTTAATTCGGGTCTAAAGGGTTCAATAGCAAATATTCACGTATACTGAAAAAAATATTTATTCGTAGTTTATAAATTTGTTTGAGATGTTAAAAAGTTTTATGTGACATTAATATACCTAGAAAAAATTTATTCAGTGATTTAAATTGTAAAGAGTTCAAGAAATTCCATGCATTGTTCAATTCTCTAGAGAACTGCCTACTTAGAAAAGCTTATACAGGGTTGGGCAAATGTGTGGAAACACCTGATTTCTGGCTAAACCATAAGTGCGATTAAAAAATACCCTTAACAAAAGTTTTTGTAGTATTTTTATTCTATTCAGTGATGTACTTTGATTTTCAACAGCTATCCTATTTTTTCGAGATGTGACGTCATCGACAGTTTTTTTAAATGGATAACCCTATATATTTTTACATTTTCAGATAGACAATTTTTCATCAATTATAGTGATATAGGGTTTGGTGGGTGTGCGGCTTGTGGTTTTTTAAATATTAAATAAAATAGTAAAGCAAAGACATGGCTGTTTACATTTTAATTATTGTCAACAGGACTATCTGATAAAAAAATACTCGTTTTTTTCTTGCCATGCTTTTTGCAGACTTTCTTTAACCGAACTCAAATCATTCGTATTACTGTCAATTGCAGTCAATACTGTTAGAGAGTTTCGGTGTGAAATATTAACATTGTTTTTTAATTATGGCTGAACTAACTGAACGTGAAAGAATTACGTTGTTAATGATGGTTGATTTTGGAGACAGGCAGAGATCTCTACAAGATGCATGCGATATTTTTAATGTAACATTCCCTGATAGAAATTCTCATATTTCAAAATCAACAGTTTCAAAGGTAGTGCAAAAGTTTCACGAAACGGGAAGTGTTAAAAATCGGCCAAAATCCGGTCGAAGTAAATCGGCTACAAATGAAGATATTTCACTTGATGTTCTTCTTAGCCTACAAGAAGAACCAAAAACTTCAGTACCAAAACTAGCCTTACATCACAATATTAGCGAGAGATCAGTAAAAAGGATATTGTCCAAAAATAAATTTCATCCGTATAAAGTACATTTAGTACAAGAATTAAATGAAGATGATCCTGATAGAAGGATGCAGTTTTGTCAGGAAATGATGGATACAATTGAAATTAATGGTAACTTTTTCAATAATATAGTCTTTTCCGATGAAGCGACATTTTGCCTGAGTGGTTTTGTAAATCGACATAACTGTCGCTACTGGACTGATCAGAATCCTCATTGGATGGAAGAAAGTCACACCCAATACCCTCAAAAATTAAATGTATTGGCGGGGATAATCAGAGGACACATCATCGGACCATTCTTTCTTAGAGAAAATTTAAACTCCAATCTTTATTTACAACTTTTACGCGAGCAAATTATTCCAGTATTAAATCGTTTATTTCCAAACCAGGCAAATCCTGAACGACTCTCAGATGAAATTTGGTATCAGCAAGACGGAGCTCCGCCTCATTATGGAGTTGACGTGCGTCAATACCTTAATGAAATATTTCCACAGAGATGGGTAGGTCGAAGAGGACATATTGAATGGCCACCGCGACCGCCATATTTAAGTCCTTTAGACTGTTTTCTTTGGGGTCATTTAAAATCCGTTGTCTATAGGACCAAGCCTCAGTCGTTAGAAGAGTTGGAAGATCGAATTAGGATGGCTGTTCAAGAAATATCACAGCATGCTATTCAAAACTCTTTAAGAGCTTTCGTTGATCGAATAGGATATTGTCAGGCTGCTGAAGGTTTCCAATTTGAACATTTATTATGAATATTTTCTTCGTTTCTCGATATTAAAGTGCTCAATATTTTGTAATAAGAAATTTAATTATCATTAACTAATAAATATTTATTACACTTCATTTTATTATTTTATTTAATATTTAAAAAACCACAAGCCGCACACCCACCAAACCCTATATCACTATAATTGATGAAAAATTGTCTATCTGAAAATGTAAAAATATACAGGGTTATCCATTTAAAAAAAACTGTCGATGACGTCACATCTCGAAAAATAGGATAGCTGTTGAAAATCAAAGTACATCACTGAATAGAATAAAAATACTACAAAAACTTTTGTTAAGGGTATTTTTCAATCGCACTTATAGTTTAGCCAGAAATCAAGTGTTTCCACACATTTGCCCAACCCTGTATAAAAAGGATAGTGATTGGACACTATTATACCTAAGTATAGGCACTGAAGTCAGACGAAAAACCTCCTGGGTGGCGTGGAAGAGTTCGAATATGCTATTAATCCTACAATGAAAAACTTAAGATACAATTTATAGATAGTTGTACGTTCTATAAGATTGATAGACTTTTTTTTGATAAAGTCAACAGTTTGTGGTATATTTTGACAAACCATTTCAAAACAACTTTAACACCCTGTAATTAAGGAACTAATGATCTTATAAAAAAAATCAATAAAAAAAATGGGTTTAGTTTTAAACAAAAAAGATCATTCATAATTTCATCGTAGGATCAACGGCTTCCGAAATAATAGCAAGACTATTATCCAATATGGCGGCCAATACCCAATGCTAAAACCAAGTCTAGAATTTTTGTTAAATAGTTTATTAATTTGATTGAAGTATTTACAGAATTAAGAATTCGCGAAAAAAAACTTTAATCACCCCCAACTGCTTAAGCTACCGACAAAGAAAAGCACATAGAAGGTTTTTCATTAACAAATTATGATGACTTTCACTTATTGAGATAGACATGAATATGTACAAAGAATTTATCTAAAATAGAAATGATACAAACGAGAGAGCATTTAACTGTGTTGTAAATTTGACATAATAAATAAATACACTTGCAAATCGTGCGCCATACAATTCTTTGTTCGTATCTCGCTAAAACTAGTGGCTTCCGTACTGAGAAATTATAAGATTATATTTTATCTTGTCCTTCATAGATCAAGGATTTTTTATTTATTATATTTATACAACAGAAGCGTAGAAACTGCTTTAATGTTTCTGCCTTTTCCCCGGGGAAGACAAACCGTTGGTTTTATCTCCATGAAACTTATCTGCAGCTTTTTTGTTCAGCTCGAAAAACAAAAGAATTCAGCAGATTGTTTGTCGGTACGCTGTATAAAGTTCTTTCATTAGGTAATACTTTAACAAAGAAAATCGGAGAAATTGAGAGTTTGGGTCTTATTCTTAAGCAGTCTTTAACTTTAAAGCAAAGTATTGTTTGAAATAGATAGCAGGTGTTGAACTCTTGGAATCGTTTATTGATGGCTGGATAATTTTCTTTATATGGTTATTTCACTCCTTCACATGGAAGCCAACAAAATTTTTTTTTTCAGGAGATTACACCAATCAAATGTCATTATTAGCTGTATATGCAAGGTAATCAAAAAGTGTCTCCCGATAATTCTGCGACTGACAGTACATCCAAAGATGATGGTGGTCTTTTATATAAATGTATTTCCTAAAATGAATAATTAGGACGATATATCCCTTAAAAGTGGGATAATAAATTTCAGTTTTTCTGCAATATCTTCCAACTTCCTTATAATATAGAATTCATATTTTAAACTTAGTGATAGGCCATCTGGATGCTAGTTTACATGGTATCAGTCAAACCCTCGCTTCTGTTTAAAGTATAGCTTTAGGGGGTGAATGTTAGTGTTTTCTCCATAACTTTCTAAATTTTTTCAAAGTTTCTATATATTATTCTATTATAGAAAACTAATTTTCAGATCATTAGAAATAATAAATCGCCATCTAGGATGATAGTGTCCTAACTCCATTTAATCAAATTTTACACGAGAGCTGTTTTATGATGTAGGTGACTGCAATACCTACAGCTGTCTTTTAGCTAGTGAAGGTGAGGTGGCTCCGAGAAAGTATGTTATAGAACTTTGAAATTTATAGAAAACTTTTATTTTGGGCGCCACATTTAAATAAAATGTAATAAATATGTGGAGTTAAGACACATCTACCAATCTTAGGGATTTGATACATTGTCTTAACTCCAAGTAATGAAGTAGTTTTATCATCTATTTTGTGAAAATATTAAGTATGCTTAAACCATTTTATTGGTTTATTATAATAAGACAAAACATAAAAAAATACAAAATAATGTAAAAACAGTGTTTTAAGTTTTATTTCTATTTATCTCAGCTTCTTTCAAAAGCCCAGTCCAATACTCTACTCTTTAGAAAATTGTGGAAAAAGAGTTTTTGTGTCATTGATCTTATCTTTTGGTAAATTAGGTTTAAATTTTGAAGGTGGAATTGGAGGTACAATTATATTGTTTAAGGGTTTTCTGTTTGATGCATTTGCTTTGCGTTTCTTGCTTCTTTCGTGTCTTTCCTTTTGGTGGTATAATTTTTTTCTGTCTCTCCTTCTTTTGTGCTATTCCCTTTCTCTGAGTGCTTCGAGTTATTCGTGTTAGTGATTTTTTGCATTTGATAGGCGGTGATATTAAGGCAACTTGGATGAAATCTTCAGTTTTCATTGTTGTGCGGTATTTGATTATATTGAAATTTTTTGAATAAACAATATGTGTCATTTTTGTGTAAGGTATCTCATCAAAATTTCGTTGATTTTTTACGCTTTTATGATCCATAAAATGTGTTTTTTGCATCTGGTAAATTACATAGGGTTTTCTTGAACGTATATTCAACAGCTTTTTAACAACACTTGGAGGGCTATGTAATTCGCATCGTGAAAATATCTTGTCAATCACGCTGTGAATGGTATCAACTTCTTGAACACAACTGTCTTGGAATTTCTATTCCATTTTAGTCAAATTGTGTTCCGTGGAGTTTAAAAAATCTAACAAAGCCAGTGACGAATGACTTTTTGTTCTGTGGAACACACGAATCTGACCATAATACTACTTCTGTAATATTCTGCTGATTTATCAGAAGTTTCTTAAGAAGTTGCATAACAGCAAATGCTATATCATTTCCGGCTCTACCACTTATGGCTTCGTGCCACAAAGTACAACATCCTTGGTGTTGTTTTATATCACAGCCAGTCAAATTAAATAAATTTATCTTATGCAGGCAATAAGATTTTGACACATTGGTCTGTGGGCAGTTAATGACGCGCTGTAGGTCAAAGGCAAAAACAATTTTTTTTTCTTGCAGCTGATTTCTCCTCCTTGTGATATATCTTGTCTGTAATTCGTTAGAGATTTTTTCATATTGTTTTAATTGGTTTTCATATTCTGAACCTAAGTCACATTAATCTTATTTCGAAGTATAGAACTCTATGTTAAAATCCTCATTAAAAATTTTATGATAAAGGCAAAATTTGACTAGTGCTTCATTATTTGCTTCACAATAGGTCACATAGAGTTCGTACATCATTCTTAAATTCAACCCGAATTCTAAATATTCTCTTTGCGTATTTTCTCGGCAATAATGAGCAGGCACCCGTGACAATTGGTTAATATGTTCCCAAACGAAGTCTCTACATTGAACTGAAATTTTTGGCTTGGTTTTTTTGCCTCGCTGATCTTGTTGGGGAACCCTAGTTACACCTCCCTTTTTCTTTTTTTAAAAGTAGTGTATTCTTCTTGCGCTAATCGATAAAATAGTTAAGTAAAACTCTCTGTAAACACGAGTTTCCTTTCCATTTACTTCAAAAAGGTAAAAAAAGGTAAAAGTCCTTGGCCTTTCAGAGTTGACGCTTTCCTTTCCAACTCTTTTTTTTAATTCCTTGCTTGACATTTTGTCATAAAAAATGTTTTTTTCATTGTCGCTCAATGCTCAAAATTCAGTATGATTTTTTTTGCAATATTTTCATCAATGTTTTAAGAACATTTAAAAGGACATGTTTCACATATTTTATATTTAAAAACAATTTCATGGTGGATTTTCTTTTTTTTAATCTGTATATTCCTTTCCTGCTTGCCTCAGAGTTTTACGTGTATCACTCTTTCAATTTTCAGGATTCCCTTTTCTCTTCCGACTGACTCTCCTTTCCTCTTCATTTTGATCTTGATCCCTAATTACATAATTTTTATTAATTATACACTTTATCTTGCACTCTGTATATACTTACTGATCACCAGCAGCTATTTCTTCTTGTATAACATCTGCAGGAATAGCACCCTGAACCAAATTTTCCTCGGAGATAACTGCTCCTTCTGTAGAATTTTCTCTATGAAGGTGTTCTAATAATTCAATTTCTGCTTCAGATTCATCAGAAGTTACTATAATAAAATTTCATTTTCGGCAAAAGCTGGAGTTAGGACACTATCATTCTAGGTAGGCGAAAGGGATTCTGATTGCATTTCGATGAACCAAGCTGCTCTTGAGTAATTTGTGTTTAAAAAACAACGTGCATTTACAACATTTTATTAATACATTCTTTTACAGATAAAGAATGCTTTGAAATATTATGAAAAATATTTCATCTCGAGGACGACGGTCAATCGCCTTTGGACTCCGTCGTTCAAATTTTCAAAAATACTCAAAAAATTTCAAGTTGCACGGAGCGAAAAACCCGACGAACTTTTCGAAAGTATCACGAATTTGGTTTTTCGAAAATACAAGGAATAAAATCACACAGGGTGGAAAACTGCTCCGTCCAATAAATGTTTAGAAAGTACAACGAATTTGATTTTTCGAAAGTACAACGAATTTGATTTTTCGAAAGTAGCACGAATTTGGTTTTTCGAAAGTACAACGAATAAAATCGCACAAAACGGAAAACTGCTCCGTCCAACAAGTTTTTCAAAAGTACAACGAATCGAATTTTCTGAAAATATCAAAAAATTATTTTTATGAAAGTACAATAAAGAGACTTGCACAAAGCAGAAAACCGTTCCTCGAGATGAATTTTTCGAATATACCACGAGTTTGGTTTTTCGAAAGTACCACGAATTTAGTGGTTCACAGGGCGAAATCCTCAGTCAGGATGTAGCGAGTAGCTATTTTAAACGTCAACATTTAAGAAATATTCATTGGGACGGTTTTTCCAATAAAAACCAAAGTCCTCATTTAGTTATCCTCAAAAGGGGAGAGCATAATCCTTATCCAAACTACGAGACGTAGAAAAATTAGTAAAAAAATTCAAAGTCGGAGGGTCGATTCCGACGAGCCCAAAATATTTTTTATCCCGGCTCAGGCGGACATCGCCATGGTAGTCGCTCGAAGACGAGTCGACGGAAAAAAAGTATATTTGGGTTCGATGCCGTTGGTACGTTTATAAAAGCAGGAAAATCATCGAACTGATACAGACAGCTTCTTTAAGCATCCTGACAACCATTTAGATAATTTCAGTGCAAAATTAAAATTGAATAATTTTCAAAAAGTTCCGCATACATTTTACAATCATTACTAATTGGGAATCTGAATCTTTTTGTACAGTCGATTATCACAGTTCTCTCGACGCTGGATGAGTTACACTCCTACGGGGGGGTCACGGCTTGCCGAGTGGTGGTGCTCCTTGATGTTTGCCTTATATACATTAGTTAAGTATTGAATATTTATATTGTTTCCATTTTATGAATTATTTCAGTAAATGAAAATATATTTTGAATTCGATTTCTTATTGATCCACTAATTATAATATTTGTGACCGACGTGCCATTCTGTAGCGTGAGTCGGACAACTATTTACCACGGGTCACCTTTGATCCCTCCACATCTGTGTACTTGTCTGAATACTCATAGAATCCCATCGACGGTCTTAATTATTAAGTGTTTCTAAGAAAGTAATTATAAAATATATTCGTTAAAAGTGCACCGCCCGACATAAGATTTCGACGGAGAGAGCAGACTGTTTGTCTATTTTCGTCTTGGGGAGTCTGAAGGGTAACTTGAATCCCCCTTGTGAGTAGAGTTGATAAGTATCGTAGCGGCGACATGGCTCTGGTCTAAATTATATAACTAGTCGTGTCCATCAGACCATACGATACTAGGTACATCCACAATTACACGTTCTCTGAATCAACAGGCTAGTTTTGACTTTGGGAGAATGATTTGGTAATGCTGCTGCAGCTGTAAAATGTTATGAAGATAAATTCCCAAACAGAAATATTCCTGATGCCAAAGCTTTTTTAAGTACAGAACGTCGATTTAGGGAAACAGGAAGTCTTCAAGTGAAAAACAGAGACGCTGGCCGTCCAAGAATCACAAGAACTGTTGACATTGAAGAAGAAATATTAGATATTGTAATGAAACATCCTACGATGTGTACTAGAAGATTAGGCTTAAAAATGGATATATCTCATCAAAGCGCTTTAAGAGTAGTACAAGTTCAACAATTGCATCCGTTTCATTACCGAATAGTTCAAAAATTATTAACTGAGGATATGCAAATAAGAGTTGATTTTGTGAATTGTTGCTTGAACTAACGAAAAATGCTCCAATTTTCTTTTAAGTAAAATACTTTTTACCGGAATACGCAGTACTGGGCTGAGGAATATTTTAATGCAACAAGTACTTTTACCCATTTTCAACATACGCTCAAAATAAATGCATGGGCGGCAACTTTATGGAATCAGTTTGTTGGATACCATATATTTCCCGGAAAGTCAAATGGCGATATGTGTTATGATTTTTGGAAAACACCGTACATGAAATATTAGATAACATTGCATTGCGAAAGAGAAGAAATATGTTTTTTTAGCATGACCGCGTAACACCGCATTATACTAGAATATGTAAAACACGGTTACACAACCACTATCCTAATACATGAATTGACCGGGTACAGATGTACCGATTAAGTGGCCTGCTCGGTCTCTTGACCTAACTCCCCTTGATTTCACAGTATGGAGTTATTTAAAATGCCAAGTTTATAATACTCAAATTAACACGATTGAACAGTTGAGAGAAATAAATCGAGTTTACAATGCTACAGAATGATGAAGGAATTTTACAGGTATTCAACGTTCCTTTAAAAAGACTTAGATTCCTCTTTTTTACTTATGTCTATCTAAGTGTACCTACTGTGTGTTAAATTTAGTTTAAATAACTACACTGATAATAACAGTATAAGAGAAATTAATTTAATTTTTTTTTGTACATTTTCAACACTATCTTCGAAACGAAAAATTTTTGGACATCTCTTTTTTTTCTTGCAATAGCTAAGGAATAACACCTTGAAATATTTTATCGCACTCAAGTTACACCCTGTATATAATAAATTTGGATAAATTAATCGCTTTTTTGTCGATTTTATGGAATTTAGTAACAAATCATAACATATTTTTGAAAAGAATTAAATTGCAGCTAAATTAAGGTTTGACAATAGTTCGATAACTAGAATCTGTTTCCAATAAAAGAACAAGTCAAAACTGAAACGTTTGAATATTCAGTATTTAATGATATTTGTACAACGAATAAATTACTGAGCAAACTAAACAAAGTTTATTTAAATTAAATTATGTATACAGTGTTAAGTATGTCTGCATCGATTTCAAACTAAATGCAGATCGATATTTTACAGGATATTTATTTTTTCACCGGTTGGTACATTGTCTTTTTAACATCTAGCAACTATTTTCACCTACTCAAATAAACAAATTATATAATGGTTATTGCCAGAAAACCTGAGGTATATGTTTTGTTTTGCAGTATACAAACAAAAGTACCACATGTTTTTAGTGAAAATAAATCCAACGGGTAATGTTGCACGTATAATTACATGGGTTGATGCACTTTTACTGAACCACACCTTGGAAGCATTAAATTATAGGGGCGATTGGAGATGCTGATGTAGCCATATTTCAAACATGTAAAGAACAATAAGGGGTGCGATAACTCCAGAGTTCCGTACTCAACTGTTGTAGAATGATCCGTTGTCTGTCCGCTAGTCTATTTATTACATAAAATCTTCTAAACTGTTATGGCTCGAACCTTAAAATTCGGTATGTAGTTAAGAGTTTGGTACCACATTGGCATCAGGAGTTGACACTTCAAAAACATTTTCTAACGCCCCCAGACAAGTGTTGTATTGTTTGAAAGGTTTGAAAATTCCACTCTCTTAAAATGTCCTTAACAAATTTGTTAAAAATATTCATTTTTACTATATACCCTTCAGCTTTGTTCCTATTCGAAAATTTTGAAAAAACTGAATTTTATTGATAATGGGAAAATTGTAGTGAATTGTATATTTATTAAAAATATTGAACTACCTTTATCATTGGCTCTTTTCAGGGATAGTGAAGGCAATCATTTCACTATTCGAATTTTATAACAATCAAACATCAAAATTAGCAAAATTTTGAGTATTCTATTCTATCCTAGAATGCCACTCAAATACATTCTGGGTTTGGATTTATTTAAAAAAGGTACTTTACCTGACCTTACTAATATTGCGAATTGCATACAGTTTTGTGAAAAAGAACGTTTTGATCTATCTTTATGCGACATTCTATGAAAATATCAATGTTCCATAGCTATTGTGTATGTTCGATATTCCTGGTAAAAAAATACTAAATATAAAAAGAAATCAAAGGTATTTTTCGCTGCTAAGTTGATAAGCTCTATTAATTTTTCTTAAATATTTGTTCGTGTCCCAGACAACACATGGACACGTCACTTTAACGTCGATTTTATGTCACCTTTTTACTGATGCGTTACATACGACGTAAAAATGATGCGAAACTTAACGGCCTATCGTTACAGCCCAAATACGTCATTTTGTGATGCTACAATCCAGTGCAAAATGACATGTGATTCTCAAGGGCTCTAGATATGTTTGACGGGTTGCTGATAAACCGCCAAGTAGCTGGATGAACTACCAAGTGACCACATAGTGACGGTTACCATCTCGACACGACTGCAGACAGAATAATGATCTTTAATCTTGCCATTAGTTAGAACCATATCACTATTCGATGTTTTCGAATGACTTGCAGTTTAAAGGATTTAGTGTTTGTAAATTTATTAGAATATCAGATAAAGAGTGACTGCTTACCGTTGATGATTTATAAAGATTGGAAATAGACGCTACGCGTACGTCAAATTGACATAACAAATAAGTGTTAAAATGTGAAAAATACGTTACGAGATATTTATTTGTTGTATAACGTCGTCAACCCTCAATCACCCACTAATGACATCAATATGGCAACAATTTACGGTACCTTAGAATATATCATCCCTTTAATCGTCTTATTATACTTCGCAAATAAAAAACGAAGAGTATATTGCATTCGATCGGCACATTTCTAAAGCCGGTAATATTGCTCGTAGAGAAAAAAATTTCATATCACGGTGTTGGTGATCGAATTCAAAACAAGTTTCAAACTGCCCGTCTGTCTGTCTGTCACGTTTCTTGTAAGCACGATAACTTAAGAACGAAAAGTCCGATTGCATTGAAATTTGGAAAGTAAGTTAGTGTTAGCTAGATGAAGAACCCTACTGTTTTTGAACAAAACGGATCAATAAATAAAGAAGTTATTAATTTTTAAATATATGTTTTAATAAAACATATTCTTTATAGGATTTTGCAAACAGTGGAAAAAAATATCTATGAAAATTAAAAGAAAAAGTATGTATGTAAAAACATTAATGAAATCTTTGCATTCTTTCTGTAACCTGGCTTCGTGTTATGCTAGCAGGTTAATATTCTAAAACAAATTTGTCCAATTTCTCATTTGACATTCTCATTATAACACTAGCTTCCAACATAGTCCCCTACGGCTAGACAGATTAAACTAGTATCTACATGACCCCCTACGGTATGAAGATTCAGTTAAAAATAGCTATTCCACCACTCAATCACAGCTGAGACTCAAACTCAGCAGAGCACAGCAACTAGACACGTTGTGCCACCCAATAGCGGTATACCGTCTTTGTAACACATTTAAAACGCCACTGACCATTCATACCCTGACCAGGATTTGAACCCGGGACTCCACGATCGCAGGCCTAATCCTTAAAAACATCGCGCCCTGAACCGATTGCTATTCTCTTGCTTTTGCATACATTATAACCGCTCTATTCTTTTTTAAATAACACCAGCTTAAGGTTATTATTTTACATACCTAATTGATGCAAATTTCATGCATACACCATTGTTACAGTATAATGGTTAGAAGGTGGCGACAGATAGAGAGATCGATGCATGAACGAGGGTAATGCGGCCTACAGAACCCTAAAAATTTAGGCTGCTTACTAAACAAATGATTGAAAAGCATTACTTTGTTTTCCAAGCGTGAAGTCTTTATGAAAATGTTAGAGAAATGACAAAATTCGATATTTGAATACTGTACGTAACGATATACTGTTACCCATCATATGATTTTTTAATAGTAGCTTGCAATTACTCCGCTTGCCCCTAACCCAACTTTATAAACAGTTGGAAGTTTAAAGCATATTTCTCAGTAGTTTTATTTGAAAAGAACATTTTCACGAACGATCGTTTGTTAACGTGTTATTTACGTATCTAGAAAGTTCTTATGAATACTTTTTGATGACATATAAAAGAAATAATCACCGTATTTTCGGCAAACGAAATAAAAATGTCAAGGTGCATGTTTATGAGCAAAAAGGGGACATAATTCATAGTCTCATGTTTCCATTTGCATTATGGTGCGACATATAAGGTAGCAGAGAAACACTTATATTTCAAGAGACTTCATATTATGCATATTAAATTCTGGAAATTAATATTGCATTTAATTTATGAGATATAACTTTCCTTAGCTAGATGTAATATGGAAATCCTTTATAGAATAGCAAATGCTCAACGTACGTTTCGCTAATTGACATCGAAAATTTTAATCATGATATCGTATAATCATCGTACTATATCTCATACTAATGTAAAACATATGGTCCATTGACAACCACACATTTAATGTACACAAGAAAGCAGTAGGAAAGATTTTTGTAAATTCAAATAATTTTTTAGTATGTCTATGAATATGTGTGCTTTGTAGTGCGTTTTCCGAAGAAAAAATCATCAAAAACAAAATTATTTAATGAATCAAATTGTTTTGGTTTGTGTTCATATTTAAAATAACACTACCCTGCAAGATTTTGCCCCTGGACAATGAATAGTTGTTTCCGAAGTAATTTTTCCCGCTAAAGACATTGTTTTTTGACATATTTGAGGTTATGTAGCACCGCGAATTTCTTTTGCTCAGAAAACTATGTACTGGATCTTAAAGTACAAATCTTCCTCTTTCAAATGCCGTTCAGTTTGTTCAAATATCTTTTTTTTTTCGCCAAGATATCGCATTTTGATATTTTCATGTTTGTGATTTTTCCTATACCTGAAAACTCATTAGGGACACGTGTATATCAAAAGATTGTTTTTTTTAATTAAGAAACGTAAAAAATATTTAAAAGTCAATAACAAGTCAATATTTTTTTGTCAAAAGATCTGCTCGCTCGGAATCTAAAGTCAGATTTTCAAAATTTATCGAAGAAAATACAATATGGCCGACCTGAGTTGACTAAAGTTACAATAGCGTATATGGAACTTTCATAATTAATTTTTTTTTTATGAAAGAATGACATCTTTACTTAGATTCTCTTAGGCCCGAATGTACCATCTTGTTGAACTTTGGTTCACTGCTCAACAGAAATCAAGTAATGAATTTAAGTTGTACCATTAGGGTTCAAGCGTTCTGCAGTGGATCAACAACAATTTAGTTGAACGATCCTTTTGGTTGGTTCAAGGAAAGTTCAAGTAGTTCAAGCCCATACATAACCTAACTTAATTTAAATTAAATTGTTATTTGCCGAGATCTCAAATATTCGAATGTCTGTATACTCATTTAACCTCTAGCCTTTCTGACGTGCTACTTTTAAATGATGGAGGAACAAGCTGCAAAAGATATGTTTGATGAATTAACGGATGATGAGGATATTATGGAGTTCGTGCATATTATGTTGAATAGAAGACACCGGCAACATTATAAGCATCACGTCAATCATTTCACTAAATGGAATAATACAGAATTCCATGCGAGGTTCAGACTGTGGAAACCTGTTGTAAGATTCGTAATAGGCAAAATTGCAGATGAATACGTAGGGCCCTCCCCCATCTCTCGAATTTTCAATTTTTCATCTGCATGTTTTTGTTTTGCACGTTTTTTCATATTTTCGGATTTTCTTTTTAGCGTATGAAGAGTTCTAAACTGTTGTCCACTACTGCAGTTAAATTCCGTTGTTAGTGTTTCACATGTAGCATATTTCTTGGCTAGTGAGTACATACCAGTGCCTTTACATTCTAAATGTTTTTGTATTTTTGAATGAGTAACATTAATAATTGTTCTTCAGATGCCAAGAAATTTGCCGTTTTTTTCTGGCAGTTCTTTCTCTGCCATCTCAAAAAAACTTATAACATTATAACGCAGTTGGGTATAAACAAATAGTAAAGAACATAGACAAAGAAAATGTTTAATTTCTCTATTGTAAATAATAAGTATAAATAAAGTATGGTTAATAACGGTGGAATCTTCTTCTTCTGTTAGAGAATTATGTGCCATACTCTGATCCAGTAGTGCCAACAAGCGATGAAATCAAGTTCAACTGAACGAACGTTTAAAACTGATGGTACAACATAATTGCTTCTGAACTGAGAACTGATCGTAGAACTGTCGTTCAGTTGAACTTAGCTTGAACGTGCTTTTCGTACAACCGGGCCTAAGTGTGTTATAAGGTTTGTTCATTTGTGTTGCTAGAATGAGATCAACTGATTTTAAAAAATCACATTTTAGAGGATTATTTTGACAAATAACAGCATTTGCAATCAAGACAATTCAAAACACAAACGAACACGTGAAGGGTGGTATTTGTTGCAGGATTTCGAATTTTGTAAGGTTATACAATACTGCACCTACCGGTAATTCATAATCATCTGTAAAAATATACATATATCAATAAATATTAATAATGTAAGTAGGCAAAGGTACCTAGTTAACTATATTTTACTCAATCTTACAAATTTCAATCGTCCTCGGTTTACAGAATGTAATGATCATCTTGCACATCCCTTACGATGGCTTTTAAAATAACACCTCCCTGTTCCTTGAACATTTTTAATAAATAAATATATACAACTTATTTTACTCGCCGTTTATTGTTTGTTTACCAAAGATTGAGAGGTTATGTTTCCTCCTCTGATTTTATTGCTCGGACTCCTGAGCTCGAGCAAGAAATCAGTGATTTATTTGATCTCAAGCAAGTTGCTCGACACAAATGAACAGAACCAGATTATATGATCTGACACTAATGAACGGCATATTTATGATTTAGTTGCTCAGTTATGCTTCCAGCACCACACATGAACAAACCTAAAAACTGACCATAGACTTTTCGTATACCGAGACATTCACGAACATGCAAATTCAAAAATGCGATATCTCGGAGAAAACGATATTTGCAAAAACTTAACAGCATTTGGAAGAGCATGACCAGTACTTCAAGATACTTTGTCTTGTTTTTTGATTTAAAAAAAAGTGACGATGTTACATAAACTCAAAAATGTAAAAAGCAGTGCTTTTGGGTTAGAATATCTCAAAACTTAACGTGATAGAGCAATTCTGAGCCCGGATTCGGTTTCAGCGAGAAAAATTACCTCGGAGACAACTATTCAACATTTTCAAAATGTAGCAGGATAGTGAATTAAAATGCCCGAGAATCTTCATAATGGTATTATGACTATTTCAACAAAAATTTGGAATATTTTGTTTTTTAAAAATGATAACAATACATATTTTTTATAAAATTAAGCAACGATTTTATACAAAACCTAATTGCTAAAAATGGGTTCTAATGTTTAAACATTCGAATAAATAAAATATACTTAGTTCAAGATTTGACCATCTAATTAAAAGGCGTATACTGCCACTTTAGAGCTAACTAAGCTCTAACGTGGCAGTCAGCACACAACTATGAGATTCTGTCACTATATATCGTTTTGGTTAATTGAAACACCAAAGACCGACGTAAAATCAGTTTTAATAAATTTTCAATGACTTTGTTTGCCTGACAGGCCCGAAAGTAAATAAAAAATGTATAGCTGATTAATACACTCAACTTTTATGAAGACCCTTGTTATTTATTATACACAATCCGGTTTTATAAGGCCAATCCTCTTAGTATGTAATCATGGTAATAAAAACTTGTATCAATAAGCCCTTAGAACATACATAGGAATAAAAATTTTACGTGTCACACGTGTTATGAGTGGTATTTATCAAAAGTCCTCAATTTTTTATTTCTTGGAGTTTCTCTTGAAAACTTCCAAAAAGCTGGTAGGTATTTAAAAAATTTGCAAAACAGTCCATTTTAAATACTGCCGTTTATATTTTAAAAATTTCACTAAAATAATCTTAAATTTAGAATTTCATAACAAAATTTAGATTCTGTACATTTTTCAAAAGAAAACTGTAAAACTATAATATATTACAAACTCCTAGATCTGCAATACACCGAGCAATTGATATCAAAAACAATTAAAAATTGTACAAAACTGTTATTGTATATTTAATCTAATATTTGTTTTTAACTCATATATTATAGGTTATAATATTCATGAACATGGTCGATGCATGGTTATCTCAAAGATTAGAGAACTAACTAGAGATGCCGATTTTTAATCGATTTTGTTGGAGATCGATCTTTTCTCGTGAAAAAGATCGTTACTATTCTTACCGAATCTCCTGTAGCATACTATTTCTGAGAATCTATTTAAGAAAGTTAGATTGGGAAAAATAAAATTAGGTCTAATCCGAAATAAGAACAGGAGTCGCACAGGTCAAACAAACTCTACTAGTGGAACATGCGGTAAAATCGAACCCGACCCTATCCTGCTCAAACTTCTTTTGCTTCCAACCTCCTCCAAGGTCCTGACTAGATTGGAACCTCATTTCTACTATTTTCTTTGTGTGACATCTATTAATGAACGGCCCAACGCCAGACCAAACACTAAACTCAACCGCAGTTATGTTTGGTCCTGCGTTCGGCCATTGGCCAATAGATGTCAATCGTAAAAATGAAATGGCACCACCAATGGAATTACCGATTTTAAAATCGATTCTTAAGAAATCGATCTTTAGGGAGAGGATTTTCTCCATAACCGATTTTTTGATTACCGATCTGGATCGATTCACGAATTCGATGTTTTTATGAAAAATCGGCATCCCTAGAACTAACAAGATAGGACAGTCAGACGGAGAAGACGAAATAGAAGAAAACAGTTGTGAACTCCATTTTAAAGGGGCAGGACATCCAGCGGAAACGGTTTCGGGATTTGTCGGGTAAGCATTAAATGAATTTGACCAAGCTTAATAAAAGACAGGTTGGCTCATTAGAATCGATGACAGCTGCGTGTGGCTGTTTTTTCCTAATTTTATAGAAAAAAGTTCCAAATTATTCTTTCAATGCACAATTCTATCCTAACCAAATAGATACCTTACATATAAACATAGAAATACTTCATGTGACATATATTACAAAGCAACCTGTTTTTTAATGACCTTGGGCACTGACAGTCAACTGAGTTCGGTCGTTCTCTCTTGTCCGTTTTGCACTACTGGCCTCTCTTTCTAATGTTACCTTCTCCGTCTCATTGCCACTTTGTGACAACTGCACGAGAACTCCAATTTAAATGCCGAGGTTAATGGCGCCATTGCTAAAAGATAACAGGGTTCCGCCGGCTGTCCTATCTTGTTAATTCTCTAATCCTTGGTTATGTTATAAATTGGATCAAATATGTTCTTTCTATTTATTTTTTTCATGTACTTTTATCTATGATTAGCTATTTAAATGTATTTATTATTATTGTATACTCATGCACAGATACCTTAAACGGTATCTCAATGAGTTATTTGTTTATTTTTTTATAGTGTAATTTTATATAATTACAAATGCTACTAAACAAGTTATTGCAAATAAACATATTATATTCTTCTATTCATTCTCTGTAATATTTACCAAAATCTTTTGGTTTGAAATCGTAGAAAATTAAGTAATCTCTGATTCTACTTCATATTGTTTATATATGCCAAAGGATTTGAGAAAACATCTCATTTTTTATTTACGTTTGGGGTTTTTAAATAATCTTTTGCGTATAATGTCATGTCTAAGCTTGTTTGAACTAATTTTAAACAAAATGTTTAAGATTGTGGAAGAATATGGACCTTTGCCAGATAATTTAAAACTGAAAGTATATGAACTCACTTTATACATTTTAATTGAGATGGTTATAAATTAACCTACCTACCTCTATTTTATAATTATTGTTTTAAAAATATGATAGTTTGAAAATTGCACTCGAACTAATAAACATTCAAGATACAATTTTTAAATCTCAAATATGTCAGAAACAATCAGCATGATGTTTTTTTTTTCATATATAATCTGTTAGAAGAAAACTCCGATGGCACTACAGCCTCCTGGGCTTGTTGTGCTCTCCCTGCCATGCTTCACTCCGCCCACTCCAGTACCTCTGTACCCCTAATCAGATGATACAGGTCTATGGTCGGATGGGTGCTGATGAATTCCGGGTCTGTTTGTGTTTGCCCGTAGGTGTCATATCGTCATTTCCGGCTTCTTGCTACATAGTCTGCAGCCTAGCTTGCCGTCAAATTTGCTGATTGTATTCGGGTACTTCTTTACAGAAAAGTGTTCAGTCAGAAGTCCTGTTGTTAGTCTTAACTGCGTCCTGTTCGTTGTGAGCAGTTCTTCAGTTTGTTTTGCACATGGACTTTTAATGAATGTTTTTCCATGTCGACTTCCTGGAATGTCCTTCAGTGGTTCTTGTGTTTACTCTTGACCCAGTCTTTAATCGCCCTTCTGGTTGAGCATTTAGGGATGCCCAGCCCGGGTTCTGGGCCATAGAATATGTTAGCTGACCCTTGTTTAGCAAGTTCATCATTGCCGTAAATTCTGAAGTGTCCTGGCACCCAGAGTAGTTTGACTCTGTTCTGCTCACCCAGAATTTTCAGCTCTTCAAGGTAGTCCCATACCAGTCGGGATGACACTTTGTTAGAGGCTAGTGCTCTAAGTGTCGCCTGACTGTCTGATGCAATCTAGATGAGATATGCTGGTTAACATATTGTCGGTTGGCATTCTCGCGTACACATTCAAGTGTAGCCAGAATTTTTGAGTGGAATATAGTGACGCCTTGCCCAAGGGAAAGACTTATACTTGCCCTGGGTCTTTCACCGTGTATTCCAGTTCCAGCTACTGTGTTTGTCCTAGACCCGTCAGTATACCAGGTTAGGCCCTTTCGTAGTATGTCAGGAGCTTCTGTTGACCAGTCCTTCCTATTTCCAATAGCGATATTGAAGGGCATGTTAAAGGTGATTTTTGGTATCATGTAGTCTGGCCTCATATTCAATAGAGGGTGCATGATGTTAAAAATGCATATAATAGAAAGTACAGGGCTACTCTTTGATATGATCTTTCCTATATCCATATTGCTTGAAAAATAACGAGTGTTTTGTAATTGTTTAAAGAAAAATTTTGGATTTTCCTACTGCTATTGGCCACAGAATAGAAATTCCAAAAATCTGTATAAGTTTTTATTAATATATATTCTCCTTTGTCGTTGCTGCATTTTTGACGATATGTCATCGTAGGCATTATGATGGTAGTGTATATCTTTTTAGTTAGACTCCATGGTGGTTTATTTTCCTCAATGAACAGTTTTATAGCTCCTGTGATTCTGTAGGATGTTTTAATTCTTTCCCTTACTCCCTCCTTTTCAGTTGACTCGTTAGATATGTTCCTAGGTATTTCATTACGTTCCTGGTTCTCAGCATGTGGTCTTCTGTTTTGTATTCTTCTCCACTGGTTGGGCTCGTTTTTGTCAGTGGGTCTCGCACCATTTATTAGGATCTCCTTGAAGTTTATTTTCATTTCAGAGGAGCCCAGATGTGGTGTCGTGTTTCTTAGAAACTTAACAATGTGTTGTTCTTCCTCAGTGATGATGAGTATATCATCGGCGTATGCAAGATCTTATCGTTTCAGCATCTTCATTGTAATTTTGATTATTATCCTTTATTGTGCTTTCTATCACTTGATTCAGGACACTGGTGAATAGTCGGGGGGATAGCGGACATCATTGTTTGATTCCCATGTCTTTCATTTTTGATTCCGCCGTCTATACAAACCATTGTATTGCGGTATTTTCATGTAGGCATGCTCTTGTTATCCTGTTTATTGGGTAGAGGAGGCACCCCCCTCTTGCTTAAAACATTGACTATGCCCTCATGACATGACTTCCTTTTCGAGGTCAATTGAGATTATATTATGTAGTTTGATTTCTTCTTTCCACTTTTCTTCTAGGCTCCGTCTGGTGGTGTACATATGGTCGTCCGTGGATCTGCCCTTGATGAATGCCGTTTGATAGTCGGTAGTTCGCCGATGTATTTTTCTATTTGTCTGAGAATTGTGCGTAATATTTGTACCCTACACTACAGAGTGTTATTCTTCTGTAATCGTGGTGATTTGGTTTTGGGGAGCGGTATCTGTATGGTTGTGTTCCACTCCGCAGGCAGGTGTGGTTTCCGTCCATGCGTTGGTGGTGATTTCTAGGGTTAGCTTCTTTATGTTGTTCGATCCATAGTCTAGTAGTTCGTTGTTTATTTTGTTTATTCCGGGCGCCGTGTTTCTCTTTGCTCTGGCCATTATTTCCAGTATCTCTTCCTTTGATGGTGGTTTATCCAAAGGCCAGTGGTCCGTTTCCTGTATTAGTTCTGTTTAACTTCTCTTTGCGTTTCCTTCTTCTTGTTATTTCCTTATCCAATGCTGCAGTGGGATGTATTTTCTTGGCTGAGTATTGTTGTTTTTCCTGTATGTTTTGAGGTGTCTGAAAGTTTGGTATAATCTCTGGCCTGCTGGAAGGGATTTTATGTTTTCGAAGAATTCCCTGCATTTTTTCTGTTCGTGTCTCCCTCTGCGTCTCTATTATCTTTCGCTGCTTCTTTCATCTTTTTGTTTATGTTTGGTGTATGTTGTTTTTCTGTGGCCTTTATTTTCTTTAGTTTTTCGTATTTGTTGTACGAATCTTTTCTTGTTGGGTTCATCGCCGTTATTTTTGTTTTTGAACTCATTGTTGACCAATTAAGTTCCTCTCCTGTTAATTGTTTTTCCGGTTCCTCCTGATATTTATTTTTAAGTTCCTCATTCTGTAGTAGGGAGGTGTAGTTTTCCTTTTTAATTTTGAGGTTAAATTTCATTATTTTGCCTAAGAATTTAATATATCGATAAATTAATTTGTCGTCTATAACTTTTATGTAAAACCCTTTTTTCATATTATCATGATTATATTTCATATAATTATCATGATTACATTTCATACAAAAAATATTATCTCAAAAAAACTCAATTCTCCAAAAAAATGTTAACCGCAAAAAGTAAGCAGAAAAAATTTTGATTCGCCAATCTAAGCACAAGTTTAAAATCACGAAATAAAGTGATTACAAAAACAGCAACTTTCCATCTCGCTTTGACTCAATAACGTCAAATTACAGGCAACTTTCTACAACAGGAGTAAAAAGGATATAATACGATTTGCCAATTTACATTGAAAAGTACAAGACATGTTCAAGACACGTTATTTTGGCTCTGAAGTAGTAAATTTAGAATTTAGAAAAATTATTTTTATTTAAAATAAGTAATAGAATAAAATAGTGCTACTTATAGCATTCATGTAATTTCGCAATGACTTGTTGGCACATAAAGACCCAATAATTCAATTGTAAACATTTCACGGTTACATCTCTTGCAAGGTGATTTATCTTAAACTCTAAAGTGTCGTTGCAAGCACTGAAAACCGTAGTCCTTTTTCTTCAGTCGTTTCATAAATCATACAAAATTACCAGTCTCTGAAATTAATTAAGAAAAACTTTGTAAGTAAACCAGCATATCACATTTCTTCTAACGGAGAGTGTTCTTTAGTTGGAGAGACGGGTTTACGAGTTTTGAAATAATGAAGCCGAGAGACGTTTTTATGCTCTTCTGGAGAGCTTTACAATAATTTAATTAGGTAGGATAATGTGTGTTTATATATCGATATCCCTGTTAAAATTTAATTAGCAGTCAGCTGCTAGTAAACTGTTTTAAGTACCATAATTAAATTAAAATGTTTGAGTTTCCTTCAGACAATGCTTTGAGTCAGTAATATTGAAAGAAAATAGTTTATGTAAAACCTCTAGGTATATTAAATTTACATACAAGGGTGGGGGGGGACATTTGTGCGACATTTTATCTGGATTGTAAAAGGGGACGTCAAGAGTTCCGATCGGCTTCAAACTTTCAAAAAATATACCTTTTGTTGAATACAAAACACCCTGCCCAAATATTGAACCTTATGGACACAAATGAATTTGTTACTTTAAATTTGAATTACCCGCCATTTTGTGCCATTAAGTCCAAAATGGATCTTTTTTTTTCAAAATGTAGATCTGGATGCCAGCTTTCCGTTGACATTAAAAAAAAATGTGTTTTGGTCATTTTCTTGGCATTCACTTATGAACCAAATGACAACAGATGTATTTTTTCGGCCATTTTGAAAACATTCTTGAAACATTTTTATCAGAAAGGAAAGAGAATTGCGAAACGTTTAATTTAAAAAAGTAAATATTCGTGTATCTGATCTCGAGATATTTAACTTTTAGCATTTTGGCCAATTGTTATTTAACAAATACATATTTTTGGCTAATATTTGAACTGTATCATTTTGAAACATATTTACTTCACATGAAACATTTGAAAAATATTTTTAACTTATAAAAACTAATTTTCAAGTATTTACATTTCATTGTTGTTATTTAGCCTGAACAGCTTTTTAAAAAAGTATATATCCAGATTACCTCCCATTTTGTTGCACCACACTTTATTGTTTTCGGCTTACTTAAGTTGGTACTTAACGTATGTATTTACGGGAATTTGATATTCTGCTAACTCCTCTTCATAAAATTATAACCTCATTTTTCTTTAGTAAAATTTCAAATGTTTGTTCTGTTCAGAGACAACTCTGTTTCTGTGTGTATAATTAACTTTTTTTAATCAAAGTTTTCTCAATTCTCTTTCTTTTCTGATAAAACTTTACATTTTTTTTTAAATGGCCGAAAAAATTAATTTGTTGATATCTGGCTTATAAATAAATGTCAAGAAAGTGGCCAAAATGACTTTAAAGAACTTAAAAAAACACATATACTTTTCTCCATGTAGCCTAATTGAAACAAATAAAAGAAACAAACAGAATAAAATAATACCCAGAATACCATAACGAAATAACAAGGACTCATACTCTTTTACGTAAACAGTATTCTTTCCCTTTTATCGGGCTAATCTTTTGTTAACAAAAACCACAAAATATTACAATGGTAATGTTGCCACGCTTCCTCCCCCTAATCCGACATACTACAAAGAAAGCACGACAAAAGGCACTACTACTACCACAGATACGGATCAACCTTGCCTTTTGCTAGTTACCATATAAATAAAACCACAAAGGACTGGCAAGAGGTGCAGTGACCCACTCTTTACTGATCTGGATTGTAATTTATCGATATCAGGGGACGACAGACAAACAGCAACGCCTAATGCCGAACAGACAACCACCAGACATGTGTAGGAAGAGGTTTCAAGTCCAAGTGCGAGATCAATAGGGAGTGAATTCATATTACAATGCTAATAATAAATCTAACCAGATGTGTAGATGGTGATCCATCAGTTGTGTTTAAAACAATCGGGATTTAAGGTGGGGCAAAGTCAGCTTTTTAAATATACAGAAGGTTCGAAGATTTGTACAAGTCTACAAAATCATCATTGATTTAAATAAATTAATTGCCTAGGATTTTTTAAAACTAACCCAAGAAATCAATATACAGGATGTCCTGCTATTAAGTGCCAATCTTCCAGAGAGGATAGAACTAGTAAAAATGAGGTGTTCTGCATATAATATTTATCCAATTAGAACCAAATTTCAGTTTCACAGATCTTTTTCGAATTATTCATTGTCAATATACTTTTCGCATAAATAAAGAGTGTATTGACAGGCGCTTTTCTATAACACTAAATATTGTTCGTAAAGAAAAAAATCGTATCACTGTGTTAATCATCAAAGTCTGAATAATTTCTTAAATATCCGTTTGTCTGAAAGTCTGTCTATCTGTCAGTTCATCACGTTTCTCGTAAGAACGGAACTTAAGAAAGAAAGGATCGGGTGTGTTGAAATTTTGAGAAAATCAATGTTGGCCAGCGAATGAACCATGTTATTGCTATTTAAAAAAAATCGGTAAAGGTATTTACACAGAACTTCCCTCGTTATTTGTGCATGGCGGTCACTAAAAAATTATTAAATATGAAATGACATTGAAGAAGAAGAATAATAATGGAAATATAGTTATTGTAATTATTACAAAGAAGTCCTGATAACTTTTGGTCAAAAAAATAGTGCTCATCCAACAGCAAAAGTTCAATACTAAATAACAGGTCTACCATGAATAATATCTTGGGATGACCACCCTGTATATTTTCCAATAAGTATAATAGCATATGCCAAATATTATTGCCATTAGACACATTTTCAGTTCTACTTTCACTCAGTGAAGTGGTATAGTGGTGGTTAAAAATTTCAATTTTTTTTGAAAATTTTCAAAACTGCTGGTTAAAAATTTTCAGTCTTTCAAAAAAATTTTTTTTTTTGAAATACGTTTAGAATGCCACGAAACGTGAAAATTTTAAATTTGAAGAAAAAAAAATGTTTCTTCCTATATTTTAGTGGTAAAAATTTTTTCAAAAATGATTGAAAAAATTTTCAAAAAATTTTTTTCAATCATTTTTTAAAAAATTTTTCAGAAAAATTTCTAAATTTGTTTTATACGTTTAGAATGGAAACGTGGAAATTTTAAATTTTCAAAAAAAAAAATTCCACCTATTTTAGTGGTAAAAATTAAAAAAAAAAAAATGTTACTTTCCATATTTTAGTGGTAAAAATTTTTTAAAAAATGATTGAAAAAAATTTTCAAAAATTTTTTTTTTCTGAAATAGGTTTAGCGCGTCATGAAACGTGGAAATTTTAAATTTGAGCAAAAAAAAATTTTTTTCACTATTTATTCCGTTTAGATGGTCCACCCTGTATATTTTGCAGTGAAAATTCTACCAGTTCTTCGCTGACAGTAGGGTTAACTACCTACCAAATTTGACTGCTCTTCGTCAAGTAGTTTTTTAGTTAATGCACCAACAGACAGACAGACAGACAGACAGACAGACAGGCAGGCAGACATACAGACAGACAGACAGACAGACTGACGGAATTGAAAAACCTATATTTTCGGAATCTACGTGTTCTGAAACGTCAGAATCCGACAAAATCTCGGAGGGTGATTTTTTCTCGAATACAATACTTCCCTTCGGTATGCGAGGGAAGTAAAAATTGTAAAAATTAGGGAACTTTTTAAAAAGACAAATTATGAAAAATTTGTTGCAATCTTTGATGATATTCTATGAAAACAAAATAAGTACACATTCTCTTCTATTATTTTATAGAACAACCTAAAAAGTCGTCTTATTTCTTCAAGTGGACAATTTAAAGAACCGCCGGCCTAAGGAATCAATACTAATTCATTCATTAGGGACAAAAAACCATTACAGAAGGCGAGGCATAAACGCTTTTGATATATGCTGCTTAGTTCAGGACTCTTACTAGCGAGCTTTACCTATTTATCCTTATTTATACCTTTCTACCCCCAACTCCTCAGTGGAAAAAACTCTATTTCCAGATCTCGTTATAATCCATGTGTTCAAATTTCAAGCCAATATCGTAAACCGTTCCATTAACTGTGTGCACAAAAAAGTTACAGACTGACCGAGAGATAGACCGAAATTTTTTTCGCTCAAATCTAAAATTTAGACATTTCATGACTTCTAAACCTATTTCAATAATAAAAAAAATATATGATTTTTATACTTCCACTCCACCAAATCAAATTATTGATTTGTTAAAAAAATAACAGTATTTGAAACATTCACAGATGTGTGTTTCGATGTTTACATCTCGTCAATGTGACTACTTCCAAACCTTAGAGTGAACCAATAAATTTTTCCTCAGGCGAATACCTCTGCATTAATTATTCATGGTTAAGTATAGAACACATAGTGTGAACCCAAAGAAACGCACAAAATTCATATCTATATATAATTCATAAAATATTTTTACTGATTGATACCTTACATAACTAATTGTGAGAAAAAATCATCTCAAATTCTTCTCATCTCCAAGCCAATTATGTCTTTCAATTCTTCTATGGTATCCGGTCTGTTAAAATACACCCTTGACTTTAAGTAACACCAAAGAAAAAAGTCTAAGAGGGTTAAATCCGGTGAACGCGGGGGCCACTCAATCGGACCTCGACGACCTATCCACCCTCCAGTAAAAGTGTCATCTAAAAACTGACGCACTGCTATCCCAAAATGAGGTGGGGAGCCCTCTTGCTGAATCCAGACGTTTTCAGCAGGAATATCTTCATCTTCATTGTTCAGAAACATAACTGCTAAGGCTGGCACTAACTCAACTTGCAAGAACTGTAAATATCTTGCGGCCGTAAGACTTTCTTCAAAAAAAAAGGTCCCAATAAACGATCACCAATCATACCTGCCCACACGTTTACTTTGCCTCGTCGTTCTGTAGGGGCTTCTAGAGTCCAATGAGGATTTTCGCGTGACCAATACCTACAGTTATGCCGATGTACAGTCCCCTTTAAAGAAAATGTAGCTTTATAATGTTTCTTAAAAAATTTGGGTTTTCATCGCACAAGGTCATCAACTGTTCACTGTAAGGGCCGATCTGGATCGTCCTCATTCAATTCGTGGACTAATTGCACTTTGGTATTTTTCTTCCTTCAATAGACGTACAACAGAAGTTTCACTCACGTTATGATTTAAAGCCAGCTGCCTTGTCAAAAGATGGTGGTTTTCCTCACTTTCTTGAAGAATATTTAATTCGGTTTCGTTGCTTGTACTAGGGCGACCAGATCGAGGGAGGTCAGCTACACTCCCAGATTCATCATATCTAGCCACCAATCTACTTACAGTGGAACTAGAAATTTGCTTTTCGGGATACTTGGCATTGAAAACATCACATGCTTCCTGACGAGTTCTCAGCCTATCACCATATCCAACCACCATCAAAAGTTCTACGCGTTCTCTTTCACTTAAACGAGGCATTGCATTCACTAATTTTACACTGTCTCAGAAGTGTCACAAAACTGAGGTTCCACACGTGCCAAGAATAAAAAAGTTATCGATACTTTACACAAAAAGGCCTGTATCTCTCTGTTAAGGTGATTGTTTTTTATTATTTTCTTTGTTTTGTTTTTATGTTAAATGTTTTCATGCTGGTTAAAACAAAAATGTAGGCAACAAGATTTATCAGTCCATAAGAAAGTGGAACATTACTCGTGAATTTGAGAAAGGTAAGCTATTTTTACATAAAATGTCATTTTTCCAAAAGAATGGCTCAGGTAATATCTTTTTTTTTTTTTTAATATCACCAGATAACTAAAGGAATATACCACCAAAAACAGTAAACAAAAATGTCTGTTTCCATTAAAAAAAATTATGAGGGCGTCATAACTCAAAAACCAATGACGTCATAAATTTTGGTATAGTGACAAAATGTAGCATTTACCAAACTAAAATCGACCTGCTCGAGGATTTTTTTGAAAAATTACACATACCAAAGATATGAATTTTGTGCCTTTCTTTAGATTCACACTGCATATTCTTCTCAACAACTACTTTGCTGGCTACATGCGATGACTAACACTGGAATACAAGAAAGAAAATATGCACATTTCGTACAACACGATTATCACAATAATGTTATTGTAATTTAGACTATCCTGTTCAATAATACGTGGTAACGGTTAACAAATAAAATGAAAATATCTTTTTTTTTTTTAATTTGGGGTGATTGTGGCTAGGGAATGTACTCACTCCATTAGCTCAGTGTGGCCGACTGTTTATTTATTTTTTTTATTATTTATGTATCTTTCTCACATTTCTCAACTCAGAGGTAAATTTACAATTTCTTATATCTATATAATAATATGTATATATGATTTTTTTTCTTTTTTTTTTGTATACATGCGTTACTTTTTCCAATAATTGTTTATTGTCCTACTACTCATAGTAACTTATCCTAGATATCTCTCTTTTTTATGATTTTTTTTTTACTTATTTTTAGCACAATTGTTTTTTTTTCTTTTTTTTTAATATGTATGTTTTTTTTCACTTCTTTTTCAAGTACACAATTTTTTTTTTTTTTTTTGAGGGGAAATAAAACGGGGAAACTATTTTGACTAGGGGTCTGTCTAGTCTTAAACACAAATAAGAAGGACCTCGGAACGATTCGGGTAACATTGAGAAAGACAGGAGGATCACTTAATACTATCTTACAAGAAACTTATTATATAGTCTGTTTTTTATTACAGTTTTATTCCTAGATTTTTTATATGAACACACAGCAATTTATATATTTCAAGGTTTTTAGAGCCTAATAGTTGTGCTAAATTAAATGGCAGGCATATTTTTAATTTGTACATTTTTTCGACAAATTCCTTAATTTTGTCAGATTTTAATTCACAGTTAAGAAGTATGTGCTCCGCATCACCTAATTTACCACAATCACAATGAGGACTGTCCTTAAATTTGATTTTATGTAAGTAGGTAGGAACCAGTACGTGATTAAATCTGAGTCTACATATATTTTTCACGCTATTTTTATTGAATTTGCTGTCATTGAACCGAAAATATCTTATTTCCCTTATTAGTCCATTAACACTTTAAAAGAATGACCATACTTCTAATAATTCAAACAAGTATGATACCTAACATCAGTATTTTGTTGAAATTCCCTTACAAGACGGTACAGAACACGTTGTGTCAACTCCCTGTATGTAACAGTTCAATATGTTCCCCCAAGCTCAAACAAATTTATCTTAAACCTATAACAAGACGTGGAGCATGCTTTTTTGTTTTGAGCATCCCACAGAGTAAGATTACTGACACAAGAAATGTGTCTAAAGGTGTCTCGATAAGACAAAAACATAACACATTACCATACAACAAGAAACTTCTAATTTCTAATCATATCCGGCTCGGTATTTGAATAGCATTTCATCTTTCTAATTATATTATTCTCTAGATACTGGCAATATATGGTAATTTAAAACATGTTAAGGCATTTTCCAACAATGGTCTTCCATAAGGGGCGTTCGATTTGCATAAAAATAATCTTAATACTTATTATAGATAGGCTCTACTTATTGTAGACAGACAGAGGTATATGACAGACGATATATTTATTCGTATGCTTATCTGGTATCTATTGTGGTTACATGTCCGTGAACTTTTTGGTGCACTACGGACGTCAATGTTTGGTACCTAGAAATTAAATGTCTTGTTTATAAAGTCTGATGTTTCCTGAGGTTATTTATTTTTCTTAATTAAGATTACATGCTGGGAAGTTGCATAAAAAGTACATTTGTTGTTATTCCTGTTAGACGGGGAGCCAGCATCGTCGTAACTTACGTCGTTTCATTTTCTCCGGTAGTATGCTATTATAGCCTAAAAATAAGAAACCGGTAGTCTGCCTGACCAGGGCGCGTTCACTACGGCGCACAGTGGTCCCAAATCGAGTTTTTGGTTAAAAAATGGCTAGGAAATGTCGGAAATGAACAATTTCTTATTAAATTAAAGTTTACCGAAATTCCACCAAATCCTCGGAGCCCGAATATTGAAAAAACATTTTGCTCTTTTATTATTTCAAGTCAAGCCAAAAAATTTTTTTAAATAATTTTTGATATGTACTGAATAACTTCATACGATGAAAATATCGAATCCACGAATATAAGTCAAATGTCAATTTGGCAGCTGTCAATTAACACTTTTTTTGTCTAATTTGCCAGCTGATTTTGCTTTATTTTATTTTCTAACTAGCTTCAATTGTTCAAAAAACTTCGAGGCAACTATTTTTGTCTGAAAATTTTAAGTACAGGTCATATGTCATTTGACAGCTGTCAAGCTGTCAATATTTCATGTCAAATTAGGCATTAAATTTTGACCTAATAACACCATCAATACTCGAGTTATGATCTTCAGCATCAAGGATTCGATATTTTTATCGTATGAAGTTATTCAGCATATTATATCAAAAATTATTTTAAAAAAAATTTTTTTGAAATAAGACATTTATTGACAGCTATACTTTACAATTTTCAGACAAAAATAGTTGCTTCGAAGTTTATTGAATAATTAAAGCTAATTAGAAAATAAAGCAAAGCAAAATCGGTTGTCAAATTAGACAAAAAAGTGTCAGTTAACAGCTGCCAAATTAACATTTGACATATTCGTCGATATTTTTATCGTATGAAGTTATTCAGTATATTATATCATAAATTATTTAAAACATCTTTTTTGGCCTTTAACTTAAAACAATAAAAAGGAATTTTCTTTTCAAAATTCGGGCTCCGAGGATTTGTAGGAAAGCATTAATTTAAAGAAAAAAATTGATCACTTCCGAGAAGATTTTTGCTCTCTAGCCATTTTTTAAACAAAAAATTCGACTTGGGATCACTGTGCGGCGTCGCGGTGATATTCAATAATTTTTTAACCACGTTTTATAACATTCTAAAATTCTCTTAACTTTATCGTGAAGAAAAGGTACAATAAACTGTTAAATCGTGAGTTGACAGCTGCCAAATTGACATTCGACTTATGCTCGTGGATTCAATATTTTTATCGTATGAAGTTATTCCGAATATTATATCAAAAATATTTAACAAAATTTTTTTTTTGGCCCCGGATTACCGGTATTGTTAATAAAATAATAAAAAAAGGATTTTTTTTTCAATATTCGGGCTCCAAAGATTTGTTGGAATTTCAATAAGCTTTCATTTAAAAAAAAATTGTTCACTCCCGACAAGATTTGCGCTCTCTAGCCGTTTTTTCACCTCGATTTGGGACCACTGTGCGACGTCGCGGTGCCAATCAATCATTTTTTGAGCGTTAAGATATGATAAGTCGCAAACACGACATTTTTAAATGACGGAATCTTTTTTAATATGTAACCGAAAATGCTCGACATCGATATCGAAAGACTGAAATTGGCATTTTGACGGCATCATATATTGACGGGTTGGATCGTAGATTGGAGCCGACAAAACTGAACGGAATATTACATTTTTTGACGTTTGGCGAATTTTATAAGCAAATGGAAATAAAACGACTTAATCATTGTAAATAGTCTAAAAGTCAGCAACTTCGTAACCTACTGGGGGTCATCAAATACTCTGCACGGCGGTAGTTGATAATGACATGTATTTCATTGAGAATAGTTTATCCTACCTTTCATGGTCACGTGCATATGTGTCAAGTTAGCACCCCAATTATGAAAATTTAGAACGAATTGGTTTTCGATCGCTTACGAAAACATTCGTAATTAACTTTGTAGTTTGCTACGCAACAATTTTTGAGAAACCCCTGCTCATATTTACCCCCCAACACTTCAACAGAATAAACTTAAAATATAATCTATAGATCTACCAGATCTCGCTATAATACATAAGTGTTTTAAACAAGTCTATATATTAAACCGCTCCACATTATACGTGCACACAAAAAAAGTTATAAACCGATCGACAGAGAGCGACAGACAGGATTATTTCCGCTCAAATTTAAAATCTTCAAGTTTTATAACATTCTAAAACTCTTTTAACTTTATCGTAAAGCAAAGGTACAAAAAAATTGTTAAATCGTGAGTTGAAAACAAGAGGATTTTAAACTTCAAATAGAAAATTCTTCAGGAGAACAAATATAATTTTGAGAATACTATAAAATGTAAATAGAAAGTATAGTATGCGTAATTGCTAAGAGGCAAAGTGTTAAGAGACGGGTGAGACGCAAAACGAGGTAAAAGGCAGAGCCGGATTATCGGTATTGTTCGCTCGATTACTATTACAATGTAGGTATTATTTGTCAGCGGCGTCTTGTGAAATTTAGATTGGTAATATCTTGGTATTCAGCCATAGGACAAAAGACATATTTTATATCATGTCTACCAAGATAAGATAAAGCAGTTTTGCAGAAAAAATTTCCAAGGTTTGCGAAAAAAGTTTTAAAAATGAGTTGTTTTTCTTGTAAAAAGACTTTTTGAATAGTTAAAAGATTCGACTTTTACTTGATGATAATTCATGTCAACACTATATAATAATTTAACAAGTAAAACACTGAACTGTTTTTGTAATTTTAACTGATGTATTGTCAACACAAGAATTGTTTCGCTAAACATTAGATATGATTTTTTGAAAAGTCCGCCTAGTCGCCATCTTGAATTGTGGATTACTGGAGAAAGATCCATTTTCAGAAATGCCAACAAGGCATTGGTGATCTCGTTGGCTTACTTATATTCTCATAAAATAAACTGTATTAAAACCTGGCAAGACATCGACGCGACCGGTCGTTTTTGAGCCCTGTGATAATAGACTATCTTGGAAATAAGTTTTTATGACAACTTACAGATTATTTTAAAACTACAATTGTTACTTGGGTGGTTTTCACCCCGCGAAATATACAGTGGTGTGTTTTTTATCGTCTTGTATTGTACACAACTTACTGGAAAGTGTCTTACACACACTTGGTTTATTCAATATTTCTACTAGTGTATTAAGTTTCACTTTTCATGCTTGCTACTACATTTTGAAAAAAAATGTAGTATAGGTTTTACATTTTTCCGGTGGACCATCGAAACCCGAAAAAAACGTCGGATCGAAATGAAAGTCATATCTATCGACTTGAGAGCGAATTTAGAAAATTCCGTCCGTCGGTTAGTCGGTCTGTCTGCCGGTCTGTCGGTCACGCCCAGCCCCCCTAATCCGTTTTCGGATTTCGATGAAACTTGGGTGGTTAATAGGAGGTCTTTAGAAAACCTTAACGCCGCGGCCGGAAGCTCGGCTCCGTTCGGAAACCGGAAGTACCCGATATAGACGTTTCGAGTTTTTCGGAAGAAATTGAATAACTCGGTAAAGGGTAGTCAGATCGAGATATTTCAAAAAAGAAATGGTGCCGCTAGCAAAGCTCTACAAATAAGTATACCAGAGACTATGTCGAAAAACCAATGAATTTTTTTTTTTTTGCAAAAAACTGGTTTTCTCGAAATCGGGCTAGGAAACACGACAACTGTTCAGAATATTGATCGATTTCGATGAGACTTGGTGTGATCAAAGGTACATGGTCACAAATGAAGCCTATTGCTGGCGACCCGACTCCGTTGACCGCAAGTATTTTTTCCGGGGGTGAGTATGATTTTTCAAAGAAATTAACAACTCCCGAACCGAAGGTCCGATTTGGTTTTCAAAAATTGATTGCAGTTATAGGGCTCGATTAGGTGTATTAGTTGACGTTTGTGAGAAATTTTCCAAAACAAAAGCGAATCTACAAATCTTGGAAAACTTGATTTTTTTTATAAATTCTACAAATTCGGAACAGTTTCCTAACAAAAATCGAAAATTAACTATTCCGTCGATCAATCTCTATAATCAATATAAGGCACGGACCTTTTTGGACAAGAAAAAATCTGAAATAGAGTTTTTTCGAAAAATTTAAAACAAACGTGTTATTTACGAAAATGCATTCCATAGAATTATTTTAAAAAATATTACAAATTGATAAATTCTCCGTGCGAAATTTACAGGTGCAAACAAATAATGTAATGTTATATTTAAGATATCATCATTCATTTCCTTATTTTCATTTACTAAATAAAAATAGAAACGATGCCCTTTACATTAGTCAATGCAAAAAGAAAAAAAAAGAAAAATAAAACATGTCAAAATGTACTGAGTCATCTTGCGACTCTCTGCTGAAAATGTACTGAATCATCCCAACAGCGATAAAAATATCAAAATGTAGTTCTTTTAGCTTGTTATGTAATGAACTATCATTATTTCTGGATAAAGACGCAGTTTCCGTTCCTGTTTAATCAATGTAGTTTCTGCCTTAAAAAACAAATAATATTGGATGCTCAGAGGAAAGAATTTTATTAATGTCTTTACTTGACTTCGCGTATTGCGAAGCTCTATAGCAACAACCACAAAGTACATGAGCAATCCTGCTTTATTTTTTCTGCAAGTTTATTTACACAATTACCACAATTAAGGCTTGGTGCAGGCGGTTGGCGGATGACGCCACGACTAGCTATGGAGTTGTTGACCTGTCAATATTACTAATGAAATGGCTTGATGAAACCATGAATACGACTCAATTAAAGAATTGTCGGAAAATATCATAGAGTTATTACTATTCCACTTTGCTCTCGCATGACAGTGCTCGGGATCAGGATACAAAATATAATGATGATAATAGAGGTCTATTATCATTAAATCTAATAAAATCCGCCTAGCTGGAAGGATGGTTCATTCTACAGTAAGTAAATTAAACTAGCCTATCTCGACAAAAGAACGTCTATTACGGTCCCTTAATTAAATTGCTTGTAATTAGGAAATTGTAATTAACTAAATGTTAATAAGTATATTAAATTTTAACTCCCCTGAATTGTAATCCCGTATAAAACAACGATAAAAGAGCATTTCATTTAAATAAAACTTGATTTTCAATGCCCTGACAATCATTCTGCTCGTTCATTAATAATTAAATTAATAGCAATAATCGAGCGCGTAAGACTTGCAGAATATTATACTATTGGGAACGGCTCATATATTAAAGAAAGTTTTGGAGTCGGAAGAAGTCTCTATGTTCCCTTGTTGATATCAGGATGAAATTTAACACAACCAGAGCGAATGCACCATCAAACGATAGCAAATTTTCAAATTCGGTTGAATGATTAACGGGCAGTTTATAATATGGGTCACTAACGACAAAGCCTTTATAATATTCTCATTCATTTTTTCTTCCACATCCACGTAGTGGATTAGAAGTAAGTATAGTAATCGTAAAAAAAAATCATTTCTTTTTTTCTTGAAATAGGTTTAGTATGTCATGAAACGTCTAGATTTTAAATTTGAGTAAAAAAAAATCTGCCTGTCTGTCTGTTTGTCGGTCTGTCTGTCTGTCCGACTGTCTGTAACTTTGTTGTTCGCACGTTTTCTCCGGAACGGTTTAAGATATTGACTATAAATTTTGTACACCTATATATTACAACGAGATCTGGAACTGGATTGTTTTTTGAAGGTATCCAATGAAGGGTTGGGGATATATAGGGGGAAATAAACATGAAATTTGGTGTATGTACTAGAAGACAAAGCCTCAATTTTTTTATTGTTTCCCATCCATCCACCGCCTCCCCCCCACTCCACTATATTAAAGTTGTTGATAAAATAAAATTGAGATATTCACTTGAAATTATATTATAAGGACATCAGAAACTAGATTGTATTTTGGGATTATTCCGTTGATGGGTTAAATAGGGAGTAAATAGGGGAAAATAAGTAAATGAGTTAGGTGTCAGATATTTTAATATTTTTCAACTCCCCACCACTTCATTATTAAAGGGGTTGATAAAATAAAATTGAGATATTCACTTGAAATTTTGTATTCGTATGTATTATAACGACATCTGGAACTAGATTATATTCTCAGATGATTCCGTCGAAGGACTGGGGGTTAAATAGGAGAAAATAAGTAAAGCAAGCTGGTAAGAGTAGGGAAACTTGGGATTTGGTGTATATACTAGAAACCAAGGCCTTAGATTTCTTTCTAATATAGTCAAGATGTTTCCTTTAAAGTGACTTGATTGAAAAATCTGGATGTGGAAGTAGTGATTCCCTAGGCATCGGTTTTAAATTTTTTCAACGACTCAAAGGCGGATTTGGCGATGATTAAAAAAAATGAGGAAAAGCGCGAGATAATAAACAATTGCCGCCACCTGAATTAGGGGTAACAGATCATTCCATGTGAAAATAAGTATTTTTCAAAAATAAGCAAAAATATTTTATTCTAAAATTAATGAAATAAGAGTGAAATAGCGCAAATGCCTAATAACAAGAGAAATAAGTCTAATAATAAAACCATAATACAACGAAACTCAAATCCTCAGCTCGCCAAGAAAATATGCCTTGTCATTTACGATTAGTGATGTAACTTGGCTTTTTTAAACCAAACATTTCTGTTTCTAGTAGCACAGTTAACATTGTATGTTTTTCATATCTTCATTCAGTTATTTGCAATTTTTGGTAATTTACCCCCGAAGAAATTTTACTTTAAAATACTTAGCGAGTACCTATGGTCATAGAAGTGTTTACTACTAACCAAGTTCTATAGTCTTTAAAACATCCATGCCACTTTCACAGGACCTGATTACTCTTGAGAATAATCTAACCTACCCAACAATGCAATGTACATTATTCAAATTTCAGTGATGTTTTAAAATAGACATATAATGAACACGTAATGTATTCAATGTTTTCCGCTCCTCCGTTTCTGAGATATTCACGGTTAAAGTGAGGGGACAATACGTCATTTGAATCGTATATTAGAGAAGGGAACACCCAGACATCTGGTTTTTATTATTCGTCGACTGTATAAAGAAAACTCTGCTTTGGTGTAAAATTGGCAATGGTGTCTGAAGGGGCTGTGTTCTGTCACCAATCCTTTTATCATCTATTGTGAGCACATGATACGACCTATACTGAAGAACTGGCAAGGTGTAGTTGTTATGGTTGGAACTAAGATTTCTAATTGGATATTTGCAGATGATACCACCTTAGTTGCAGCAAACAGAGATGAGCTCATACACCTGCTGGGCAATTTCCAAACAATAATCTCTGATTGTGAGGTAGTAACCAAGATGATTTACCTTGGAGCTCTTATAGACAATACCGGAAACTGCTAGTATTATATTCGATGAGAATACAGACCGCAAAATCGGCTACTTACCGGCTGAGAAAAATTTGGCATGACAGGAATATCACGTGACACATAAAGATCAGACTAACTCACGCTCTAATTTTTTCCATCAGGAAGATATGCGTATTCATGCTTTCGAAATTTCTATATACAGACATTTGCTACGAATGCCCTTGACAGTGAATTACAACTTCACTTCAGCTTCGTTGCTGAAGCTCGTTTTTCCAAACACGTTTTCCAAAGCAGTTGAGAACCCAGGGAAATCCAGATGGCAGAGGACGCCCTGATGTCAGCAAAGAGCTAATGGAAAATAGCAGTGGCTCCTTGGCCGTGTGTCTAACAGACATCCGCGATAGATGCAGTAAGGCGCACAAGGCTGCCAAGATAAGGATATTCTTTATGTTTCATATTTAGGTTGGGATGAAAAAAGACCTGATCGGTCCTTAGTCCTTTTGAATCCAGTCAGGTCAGATCTCTTCGATTCAATTCAATCCGATTCTATTCTATCGTATTTTATTCTGAATTTTACTTCTAAATTTCCTTGGCAACTTAAACTATTCTGACAGGACAAGAACATACAGAGCCTAAATAAAGTAAATTAAGATTTTCAGAAATCATTATTTTGTAACAGACATGCAGAAGACCTAACCATTAGAAGATTTACCCTAATTACAGCAGCCAACACCGTCAACAATTACTGCACGTATTTTAAAAATTGCAATGAAGACTATCCATGTCAATTCAATTCACTTTAGATCAGTTCAGTTCAGTTTAGTTCAATTCAGTTCAGTTCAGTTCAGCTCAATTCAATTGAATTCTATTAACCATTTTATTTTTATTTTCTTCTATATTCTATTTACTTGGCAACTAACAGCTATCTTACCAGGAAAACAAAACACTCAACCTAAATAAGGTACATTAAGGTTTGAACGAGATGTAACAGACTTAGACGGTGCTAGATTTATAAAATTCCAATCGTTAAAAAATTGCCTTAATTACACCAGCCAGCATAGTACACAGTTACTGCACATATACATCACAATATAACTACCGCATATTACCTTTATTTTTAAAGTTGATACATTTCTGCAATTTTAAAAACTGTAGGCATCATGGACTTAGGTTGGACTTTCGCGTGTAGCAGAATAGCGCACTGGTTTTTCATAAGTCCCGACATTAATCACTAAACGTAATTAATGAAACTGTGCGCGCCAATGATATAAAGGCGTCATATTTATTACATGAAGCGCATTGGTTTTTCTTAACGTGTTCCCTCTCAGAATTTTATTTGTTTTCTACGATAGAAATGGTAAAGTGCATCAAACCACTGCAAATAAATTTGGAATTAGGATGTGGTTCCTGTCATATACAGGACATCCTGCAAACGTTAAGATTTTATGACGACGTAAAGTATCTATTTATATTTTTCTTCAAAGCCGTTTATCTATTTATTATGTAGTTTCAGGTTGTATTGTTCTTAACGCTTATTGTAGTTGAGAAAAAAGTATTACTGTATACTGTGCACGATTTCACTGAAATATCTTTTTCGCCATTTTACGTAAACTTTTAGGCAGAAGTAAGCGTCACTTCACGTGATATTTCAAATCATGAATTCGGTCTCTGTAGTGGAGTTAGTAAATTAAAATTAAATTATCATTTATGAATGTATATTTGATTGATTGTTAGTGAAAGCATCTCTTGCAGTAAAAATGTCTTCGACATTTAACCACAAATATACATGATATAGAAAAGATTGCTACAATTTCTTTAACGTCTCAGTTTTAAAATTTTAATATTAATAGCCAGTCCTAATATCAATTGGGCAGGTATGACAGGAAATTCAAAATGGCAGGGAATTTAAATCGGTGATCTGCATTACCGAAAAGAAATTCAAAATGGCGGGAAATTCAAACCGGTGGGAAATTTAAATTTATTTGAAAATTCAAAATATGGGAAAATTCAAATCGGCGGTAAATTTAAATCTAATTTATAATTCAAAGTGGCTGGAAATTCAAATCGGCGGCAAATTTAAATATACTTGAAAATTAAAATTGGTGGGAAATCCAAATAGTAAAGGAAACACAAATCATGAGAAAATTCAAATTTAGGCGGGAAATCCTACTACGCACATCAAATAAATGAGATTATTAATTAGCGATAGGCGAGTTATGCTAATTAGGTAAGGAAAGCACAAAATTAGATTCAATTATTCATTGAATAAAGAAGATGTTAAGTACAAATTATCAATACATATTTAAATACAGACTTACTACTGGAGAGGTGGCGTATAAATATTCACTTCTACAGAAAATATGCTTAGATTCATATAAATATAGGTGTAAATTTATTGTCATATAAAATTAATACATACCATTTGGTTTACAGGAACTAACTTAAATATTTTATATTCTACCATCTTATATGATATTAAGAAAGTATACAGGTTTATAAACATATATTTACATACAAGTTCTACATAGGTACTGTTTTACACATAATGATAGTAATTAATTATGATCATAATTCCATAGAAGCGAGCTATGAGCTGCAAAGAATATATGTACAGGGTGTCCCAGATTTAAACGGACATACTCTAGTGAAAGGTAGAGCACACTCAGCTGAGTTCAAACCACCCCTATACTTACCGTTGAATGTGAACCGTTTTTGAAATACGGGGTGTTTTGACCGCCATATTTTTAAAATGACTGCACATATTTAGATAAAATTTGGTATACATGTTATACTCTTTTGTTAATGATTAGCTTAAGTGATTTTGGAAAAATTTCAGGACCGACCTCAATTTTTTTAATATGGCTCTTAGGGTCGTAACATCTGTATATTATTTTTTGGTAAATGTTAGTAATCTTTTAAAAAGCCTATGGACCAGTTTATAAAATAATGTCATCATATGTGATGACAGATTTATGGTTATTCTTCAATAAATTTTCAAAAGTATTGAAAGACCAAATTTGAGATTCTACAAATAACACAATCCAGTTGTTAACATCATTATTTTATGAATTTTAGCTAAATACCCCGTAGAAGAGGTTGTTGTTTGTTTTTGTTTTGACATTCAGTGTTTTTTCCGTCCAACATAAAGCACATTCCATTTATTTCACGAATGAAAAATAAGTAATAAAACGATACGATTAACACATGACATTGTTGCATTAAAAATCCCAAGTACGCACATGTCAACTGTGTAATTTTACAAATAAGAATTGCTATTCGCTCTTAGTAATTATTACAATAAGTGATTAAGAAACAGTTATTAAAACTAAAAATTTTAAGATGAAGATGAAGATTATGCGGATATTATTTTTGTGTATGGCTGACGGATATGGGAGAGCTGCAAAAAGAGAGTATCAAAGGCGTTTTCCAAATCGCCGTGTACCAGATCATAAAACGTTTTCAGAGGTACACTAATTTAGTAGGGAACATGGATAATTTCCGTCAATGACAAAGCATGAACATGTTCCCAGAGCTTTTCCACAAGAAGTGCAAAATAATCCATCCATAGGTGCTAGAAAAATAAGTAATGAGTTAGCAGTACCTAAGACAAGAGTATGACGAAAAAGGAGCATTTGTATCCATTTCATGTTGAAACAGTTCAACGTCTAGAAGACGGCAACGACGTTCCCCGCTTAACATTTTGTAGGTGGATTTTGGGTCACAGAAGAACAATATCGAGAGTTCTATTCACGGATGAAGCCCAAGTCACACGTGACGGAATTAACAACTGTAGAAATCATCATGTTTGGGCAACCGAAAATCCACATCCAGTGATTCAGAAACATTCCCAATACATATTTAATAATAATATGTGGTGTGGTATTTACAATAATCATCTAATAGGGCCCCACATTTTTGAAGAAAGGCTAACTGGTGAAGTTTATATAAATTTTCTTAGAGATATCTGGCCAGGTTTATTAGAAGGCATCAATACTAGTGGTTTGTGGTTTCAGCAGCAGAAAAAATTATTACTGTATGCGATAACATTAAATATAACCTGGAAGTAATTGATAGGTTAGTGAAAAACATATTAAAACGTTCTCGAAAATGTATTGACGCTGGGGGCATTTATTTTGAAAACCTATTATAGTTTTAATTATTTGCACCATTTTTTTTCAGTTTTAAATAAATTTATTTTATTTTTCTTTCATGAAACAAATGGAATGTGTATTATTTTGGATGAAATTTAAACTAAAATAAAGCTTAGAAACACTGAATGTCAAAACAAAAACAAATAACTATGGGGTATTAAGCTTAAATTAATAAAATAATGATATTAGAACTGGATTGTATAGAAAGTCAAATTTGGTCTTTCAATACTTCAATACCAACCTATTGAAAAAGAACCATAAACGTCACATCAAATATTATGACATTATTTTATAAACTGGTCCATAGGCAAAAGTTTACTAACATTTACCAAAAAATAATATACAGTGTAATGTTAACGACCCTAAGAGCCATATTAAGAAAATGGAGGTCAGTCCTGGAATTTTTCCAAAATCACTTAAGCTATTCATTAACCTAAAAGAGTATAATAAGTATACCAAATTTTATCTAAATATAAGTAAACCATTGTAGGATGGCCAACAGCAGCGCAGAGAGAGAAGAAATATCGTCGCTGTTGAATAGAGACAAGTTTCTTAACTATGAACGTAGTACAGTCGGGGGGAAGAAGTTTAAGTAAACGGTGCTCTCTTATTCACCAACAATCCGGGTATATCATAGGCCGATTGAACAACAGTTCTTTGTACACATAACATGAATGTTTATAAGTAGATAGTTCTAATAGGTACCTATATGTTAAATATAAGTTATACACTACAAGCACTTTTCTCAAGACTGTACCGATGTTTACACGAGGAAGGAACATAAATAAGTGAGTTCCGTAAAGGTGGGGTGGTTTCAACTACTGCGCATCCTAATCTCGTTGTCCATTCTAGGATGGTCGACCTGTACGTGCAGTCATTTCAAAAATATGGCGGACTGAAGTTCTGGTCAAAGACCATAAAACACCCCGTATCTCAAAAACGGTTCACATTCAATGGTAAGTATAGGGGTGTTTTGAACTCAGCTGAGTGTACTCTACCTTCCACTAGAGTAAGTCCGTTTAAATCTGGGACACCCTGTATATGCATTTTCGTATATTCGACAAACTAATCACAGAATTCTTAATCCAAAAGACAATCTAGCGTAAATATGTAAATATATAAATATTGGATGTGGCTTGACTAAAATACTAAAACTTATTAAAGAAGTCACCTCTCTCAGCAAGTTTTCGGACCTTGGCCTGCTCTAGCTTCCTCTTTCATACTGCCCTGTCCAGAGCTGTGGTTCCTCATCGCTTTACTTGCGCAGTGTTTTGAGCATCTTCTCTGACTCCCTCTTCCCATCTCCTCCTTTTTCTTCCTACTCTTTTGTGAATTTAAAAGCTGACGCTTCGAATATTCTCCCAGCCCTTAAGCCGCCCCCGCTGGCTGTCAAATATCGGAACAACTGCTCTCGTTGTACCCCTTAATCGGGTCTATGTCAATACAATTAAAAAGTCAAAAGATTGTATCTAATGAATCATATAAATAGATCAGTTTATATGTTTTTGACAAGGTGCCTATAAGCGAAAAGATGGTCGTATTTCCCCTATTTTATAATAACTAAAAATTCAAAATATATTTATATGTAACCGTCGCCCCGTAAAAGAGTTCCTATGTAATTAGTTGACAGGATAAATTACAAGACTTTTCCGAAGTGAACATAAACTATAGGTACTATTTTTTATTTCTGAACTTCGCCGTTTATTGTTGAATTTTCGTCTGCGGTTTAGTAATGAACCCGAAGGTGAATTAATGATGCAGATCGTGTGCGTTTCTAAGTATACACGACAGGCTGCAGTGACATTATTAATAATTTAGCACGGCTTTTATTAGCAACTCCTCAGTGACGTTCGTGAGAACAACATCTGGCTGTCAACTTGTCAACAGGTTTTTTTATTTACATCTACCGTTTTCTCACCAAAATAAGAAGTTCTAATATAAACTATTCAGTCACAATGCATGACAGGGTTTTATACCGGGAGTCAACAGAATCATTAGACCCTCCATAATTTCCAGAGTTCTCAAGATATGTCTTTTTGACAGGGGTTATATATACCAAAAACGGCATATTTCCCAGAATTTGACACTTCTCCATCAATTTCAGTATCCCCGAAAATAACCCCAACTTTGAAAGTTTAAATGCAACTCTGTATATTTCTATATTTTTGGATTCCAGAGACGATTTAAGTACGACTGCGTAGTTTTAAAAACTTTTTTGAGACTACTTGAGCTTCTTAGGGATATTTTTATTTTTGCATCTAGACTACAGTGAATGCACTCAATTCAATCAAATGGACCAAAACAGTAAGAGAAAAATGCAAACGTGAGCTTTTTCGAATTGGTTTAGAAGCTACGACGAACCTAATCTGTACTTATGTCAACTTTTTCAATTGTCAATATCTTTTAGGCACCCAGTAGTTAAATACTAATTTTCACGACATATCCATTAATATCTTCAAATCGAAAATCGGTTTGATGTTAACCCAAATACACAAGTTCTTTGGTGGATAATTAAAAAATCGTGGAAATTGAACAAAACCAGATTCAAAACATTCATTTTGTTAACAAAACAACGGCAACAACGCTGCAAATCAAAGAAGTGTGCTGTGGAAACAAAAAGAAGTTTGACAGATAATAATACGTGTGTACTGTTAACTTAATAAGTTTGTTCTTTATCTTTAAATTTGTTGTTGTTTGTTAACTATTGTTATTACTGTTAAACATGATTGTATACCACGGATGTTGGTGCTAGAGTCGGGTACAATTTAAGCAGACTTGTGTCATGGCCTCTAAAACGTCTGATCTAAGATTTTATTTGATGCATAAGAAATGCCAGTAGTTCTCAAATAGTTCTTTCCTGTAACAGCAATGATGTCGCTAAATAATTATAAAAAAATAGGAAAGATGTTATCATAAAATGTTAAGATTATTAATTTAGTAACTTCGTCATTTTATTGGAATTCTGATTATACTATCCTCCATAAAGTTGGCTACATATGGGAAAAAATTGTATTATTGACATTTCTAGAGAACTCTATTGGGAGTTCGTTTATGCATGTCTCGACAACAAACAATTACATTTTGACACATATGTGATCACCGGTGTACAGGATTGTAAAAAATAGTTGACGGTGGTACCGAAAAATAGGTCAAATTGTTAAGATATCGAAACATTTTATTAAGAAAAAGTGCATAGAATACAACGAGGACCCCATATATCAAGAAGCAGATGGGGAAAAATAGAGATTTGAGGAAAATAAAAAAGTGCAAATTTTACCCCTACCATTACTACATGAAAAATCATAAATTCTTTTGCCTATATCGCAAATATTTCATTAGTTTCGACAAAAACTTTATGTATTTTAGTCGAATAAAGGTATTTGCATGTAAAAAAAGAAACGAACCCCCAACATAGTATTTTTTAGAAATCTCAATAATACACATTTTTCCCATATGTAGCCAACTTTATGGCGGACACTGTAGGTATTTAGGCTCGCGCACAAATGAAACTGATAACAAAAAATGAATTGCCCAATTCAGTCAATAACAATGAGTCACCAGAAAAAGGAATCAAAGACTAATATTGTTACAGTCCAGCAAGAACCACGAAGGTATCTGCATTTTTTGCCAGGAAAGGATAGGATCGTAGTATTGGTAGGGGAAATGATGTTAGTAAAAATAAAATATGTCATATAATAACAAAAAAAAACTAGAAATCTCCATGAGAATAACGAAAATAAATTATTTTTCTTTTAGCGGTAATAAATAAATATTCTGGTTGACAAAATATATATTACACCACTACACTTGAACAATTTAACTACTCGACTCACGTTTCACTATTCGTGTATTAATATATAACGTAAGAAAGTCGATTTTATTAGAGATAAATATGCGCTAGTAGTAATAAGACACATTTTTGGGGAAAATAAAGTTTCAACAAAACTCGTGGCGCAGTTTAATAAAATAAAAATTTTAGAAAGAAAATTATTAACTTTTAATAGAGCTTGATCAAATTTAAAAAAAAGTAAGCAGCAGAGGATCGAACTCACAAATACCCCATTTACATTTATAGCTGCTCGAGTATCTTACCGATTGAGCTACGCGATCCTATGTTTATCATATTCTGCACAATGCACAATGTACATATTAGAAAATTGTAAGACGTAGTGGTTTGACATTGTTCGGTTGATGGATGAATATCCACTATTTACCACTAAAAAACTTAAATATTTCATATAAAGACACTTTTCATATTTAGAGTGGTGTTAGTTCACGGGAATAAATAATATTCGTCGTGAAATCACACAGTTTGAGAATCGCTGAGCTTATGACTATGTTTCTCTCTCCTCAGTGTACATTTCATATTTCCGTCTCAAAAGAAGTGGGAAATAATCTTGGTAGACATACATTGACAATGTCTTTAGGCTGCTGCTTTAAGTTTGTGTGCAAGAGATAGCGAAAACTTATGCGCAACATTAATTCATACATCGGTCATTTTAAACTGGACCCGACTCTATATCTAAAAAATTATTTGACGGAGAATAGTCAAACAGTAGGTTTCAAACTGTCGAGTCCAAACATTGGTAATTCAAAACCCAGACAATACATTCCCAGTGGTATGCAAGCGGACCTAAAATACAAAACGTAGTGTGTCCACGGGTGGTCACATGGTTCCAATACGATAGGCTTAAAATGAGGTGAGCATGCGGTCTTGTCCAGCGGCAACAGATATGGCCACCGGTGGGCATGTGGCGCTATATGTGTTACAATATTGGCGTTGCTTTTAACTCTACCACTACCTATGGTAGCAGGTAGTTGTATCCTATAGATCTAATTAACAGTTGTCAACGTAGAATGAAAAGGTTTCTTAGAAGTAGGAATTATAATTTTCTTATTTGTAACTCGGAAACTCTGATTTACGATTCTTGCGATTTGATGACCCTTCTACATTTCCATATTTTTTTTTGTTATTTATTTAATCGTCTTATTTATATTAACGTCCTGGCGGAGTTTAGCTAATGCTATTCCACCACTCATCCAGGACACGTACACATAGACATCGACACAACGACCATTCCCTGCGGTATTGCCATCTACCGCAGCTGAGACTCGAACTCAGGATAGATATCAGCGACTAGACATGTTGTGCCACCCAACAGCGGTCTAGTACACTCCTACCATCTCGGTAATACATGAAAAACGCCACTAAACATCCATACCCTGGCCAGGATTCGAACCCGGGACCCCCGTGGTCGCAAGCCAAACGCCTTAGCATTGCGCCACCGAGCCGGTATATTTACATACCTACCATATTTAATTTATTAAATGTTGTAGGAGGATTAAGGCTTCTGTGACCATTAGTACTTATTACTCTTTGTCTGAATGATTCCACCTCTCCATTGGAACTACTTGGTATACTGCTGTAACTTTATTAATGTAATTTGTTAGATAAGTACAAACTCGGCAAAACTCGATAAATGTGCATTTGTATTTCAGGCACCCTGTATACATAATTTTGAGAATGTCATTCGCTGGTCCCATAAATTCAACAACATAATTAAATTGCTCCCCTCACAAGCATCCGATGAGCGCCTATGAATGGCGTCGACCGGAAATGCTTGGCAGAATTGTTTGGGCGCCACTTGCTAAAAATTCCGAGAGTGAACTCCGATGCACTCAATTCACTCCACCTACGCGCATTCGACGTACAGGTTATGCAGACGATTTTGTGTCCAGATGGTGCGTGTTATTTTAGCATACGTTCGCTAATAAATTCCTAGTAAAACCTATTTAGACCTCAGAGTGGTTTTAATAGTGCAGTTACTGGAGTTCTCCGTTTAGTTTTTTTCTGCGAAGTCCCAGACTCGAGGGGAAAGTGAGATAAATAGATTGAAACTTGAAATAAGTGATCGAGTGGCTAAAATACAGGGTGATTCGTGAGGAGAGGGTCGTACTTTACCAAAAGATAGAAAACATAGAGGTGATTTTAAATCCCCAAACAGTAATGGCGAAAGCGGCCCCGTTTTCGAAATACAGGGTGTTTTATATTTTTTGGAAGAATATTCTTTTCGCCATATATCTGTATTGCGTAAGCGGAATCCAATGAAATTTTGTATTTTGATTACAGTAGTCATTCACCATCTAATGCCTGGGATATTAATAAAATATCGGGGCCGGACCCAGAATAATAATATTTTTAAGTTATTATTCCTAGAAAATAAGACTCTGTATACTGTTTATAAAATATCTGACATTCAAATATTAATTTACACTTAGAAAGATACAACATCCCATAAAAAAATCTGTTGGCACCATTTCATTGTTTAAATAAAAAAATTAAATTGTTGAGGGTTCAAATTTTTTTTCTTTAAATGAGAAATTTTGAGAAAAAAGTCACTCTAGGGATTACCTACATATTATTTTTTTTTTGTTCCTTATCTGCACTGCCAAAGGGTAATTCTCCAAACTCTGGTTTCAGCAATATTTAATTCATTGCAAGAGTAATTAATTGTTACAATCATCTAGTTAGTGTTGCCATTACATTTATTTTAAAAATTATGGCTACGTACTTTTTAATAATCAAGTAGGTACCTGTCAAAAATCAGTCATTGTAATTAAGAAGTGCCACGTCACCACTGTTGCTTTTACTGGTTACAATATTGTCTTGTAATAATTCTAAATCATGCCGTTTACATATACGAGTAGAGAATACGCAAATATGGTTTTAGTCTATGGATATTGCAATGGCAATGCAAAACCTGCTGAAAGGGAATACAGACGCCGGTTTGGAAATCAACGTGTACCATATTATAAAACATTTTATAGAGTGTTTCTGAAACCGGAACCGTTCCCTCAATCATGAAAATAGAACGTCCTGTTAGGCAGACCCGACAAGAAAAAGATTTGATTTTAAATATGGTTGACCAGAACCCAAAAATCAGCACAAGAAGAATTGGTCAACAATCAAATATTCCTCAAACCAGAGTTTGGAGAACTATTAAAGGCGAACAAATGCATCCTTATCATATCCAAATTGTCCAATGATAGGTGCCAGGTGATGAAGTATTTCGGTTAACTTTTTGCCGCTGGGTTTTATCCCATAGACGAACTATGTTCAGAGTATTGTTTACCGATGAATCTCAATTTAGCCATAATGGTATAAATAATACTGGGTGTAGGTGAAGTGTAAAGCTTATTTCTGATCAAGGTGAAAAGTTAGTGGGGGAATTAGGTAAGGGACGAAGAGGGAGACGGTAAAAATTTTCGGAGCTACGTAACTTCGGCCAAAATCTTGACAAATTGATGGGTCTTTGCTCATTGCGTGTATAATTCCAACAACTTTCATAGGTGAAAACGGTTTTGATTTTTGAAAAAATTGCGCAGCTAAACCCGAAAAACGATTTTGCATTTCTTTCAAATCGCGTTTCTTGTACGAAAAAAAGGTTATATTTAAACAATTTTTTTTGCACGTGAAGGAAATTTTTCTCTCCACAACGCCCCCCACACCCAGTAGAACATCGAACAAAAGATGGAGTGTAGGATCGCTTCAGGAGCTACTGGGTCTTTGGTATTTTGGTCTTTGCAGTAAATGTCTTTCAAAAATATCATAAACTTTTGAGGATCACTGGCTTGGTTATCAATTTCAAATTACTTCCAATTCAACATAAAAAAACCGCTGCCTAAGAAATCACTACTTCCACATCCAGATTTTTCATCCAAGTCACTTAAAAGGAAACATCTTGACTATATTTGCACTCTAGTATGTGGAAATTATTGGTCAGAATTTTAATAATATTTGGGGCAGATGTCATAGAAAAGTTTGAGGCGTTGGTTTCTACTATATACGTTAAAAATGAAGTTTCTGGTTTACCCTACTTCTTTTCCACTGTTTACAACCTACCATCTCCCACCCCTTCAATGGAATCATCTCAATCAAATGTCATTACAATACATACGTGTACTAACTTTCAAGTGAATATCTCAATTTTATGTTATCGATCCCATTAATAATGGAGGTGGTGGGGTTTGAAAAACATTAGAAAGAAATCTGAAGCCTTAGTTTCTAGTGTATACACCAAATCCCAAATTTCTGTACTCTTACCAGCTTGATTTACTTATTTTCCCCTATTTACCCCCAGCCCTTCAACAAAATCATCCCAAAATATAATCTAGTTCCAGATGTCGTGATCATACATACCTCTACCAAATTTCAAGAGAATATCACAATTTTATTTTATCAATCCCTTTAAGGGGTTGGAGGGGTTGAAAAATATTATTAAAAAATCTGAGGCCTTGGCTTCTAGGACATATACCGAATTTGAAGTTTCTATACTCTTACCAGTTTGCTTTGCTATTTACTTCTATTTACCCCCACTCCTTCAACGAAATCGTGTCAAAATATAATCTAGTTTCAGATATCGTTATAATACATACATGTACCAAATTTCAAGTGAAGATCTAAATTTAATATTATCAACTCTTTTAATAAGGGAGCGGGGGTGGGGTGGCGGAATAAAATAACATAAAAAAATTTGAGGCCTTGGCTTGTAGTACATACATCAAATTTCAAGTTTCTGTACTCTTACCAGCTTGTTCTACATATTTCCCCCTATTTACCTCCCAATCCTTCACCGAATGTTTTCAAAAAACAATCCAGTTCCAGATCTCGTTATAATATTTCATGTACAAAGTTTCAAGTCTATGTTTTAAACCGTTCCGGAGAAAACGTGCGGACAAAGAAAGTTACAGACAGACAGACAGACAGACAGACAGAAATTTTTTTTCGCTCAAATGTCGGCGTTTCATGACATTCTAAACCTATTTCAAGAAAAAAAAAATTGAAAATTTTTTACGATTACTATACTTCCAATCCACTACGTGGATGTGGAAGTAATTGGGAAAAATTTCACAAACGGTGTTCAAATAAACTAGAAATTCTGACAATTCTATGGATAATTTGCCAAATCATAACAATGATCTATAGCGTTACAACGGATTTCATATTATTTATTTCAGGTGTTTATGTGTGGTATCCTAAACAAATATACTTTGTTCAGCACTATTGTTGTCGTGGGGAGTGCCCTGAACAACATATTAAAAGTCCTGACCTATGGATGGGAGGGTAGTTTAAAAGTCTATATACAATATTAAACAACAAATAAGTTCCTATTTAAGTTTTTTAAAGGAGCAATACTCGTTCAATCATGTTTTAATAGTATAAAATGAGAAATTGATTTTAAATGAAGTAGGTTCAGACCGAATATTAACATCTGTACATCTAAAGTGTGTACACGGAAGGCTGAGAGTGATAAATATGCGTGATTGCGATCGCGACGTGTTCCATCCTCATTGGTTGCATTTTTCAGGAGATTGCCAACGGTTTTCTCGACTTCAGTTGTATGTCATATGCGTAAGAGTGTATTTACATTTGTCCAAAAATTATTATAACTCATAAATAGTTTAGTGAATCCATTTGAAGTTTATGGTAGAGTATTATTAAGTTTAAAAGAACAATATCCTACATCATCATTAATATTCACTCGTTCTAAAATCGATCAGGAAACTTTCTGTATTTTTAATAATTTTACGCATGAATGGCTCTGGTGAACTAAGCCCACGTGAACAGCGCGTGACAGCTCTCAGAGCTTGGCGAATATACTATAAGTACAATTATTGTACCTAGATGTTGTACATACGTTAATATTCGTTCTAAACCTACTTCATTTAACATCAGATTCTCATTTTCTCTCTACACCAATATTTTCCCCTATTCGACCTTTTTTGGGCTTTGTTGACTGGAGTAATAATAGAATTTGTGACTGGCGACTGCCCTGCCCTGTATGACGAATATGGTCCGATTTCGCGGGAGTATTCTACAACGCTATGTTACATATGTGCCAAAAATATTAACTATATCAGATGCTATCGTGTTTATATGAAACGTCTACGCACATACATTCCTACAGACATTGAGTAGTCGGCACTATCTATTTTATCTGTGACAAACACCAACCAATAAAAAGATCTGGAATTAACTACAGCGCGAGAACTTCATTGTTTTTTTTTCTCTTGTATGAAACAATACAATAAATTAAAGAAAGAAGGGTGCCGTATCTTTTACTGAAATTTCATAATTTAAACAAAAAAAAAACATGAGGGCTGGCCCCCATTGTGCTTAAGAGTTCATAACATTTTAATTAACCCCATTTTATTTGACCAAAAATGACGCTAGGTTATAAAACCGGGGATTATACAAATTTTAAAGATTATATCGGTCTTCTCAGTAACAATCACGTTGAGCCAGCCACCGTTAAATTTCGAGTACGGTTCGATAAAATGACACTTCGTAGTTTTATTTTCGACACCGGGTTGCTTTGCAAACTATAGCATGTCGCCAATCGGTCGTCACGGTTGCAATTCAAATTAGCTTCAGTGGGAAAATAAGGTTCTTAATCCAATCACAACGACTTGTTTGTTGGCTTAAGTATGGAAATTAATCATCGTTCGGTACATAAAGGCCTTCATCTCGAAGATGACTTCCATGCAAATCGGGTGTAGCTCGGGCGGTAAACCCAATTAATAGGGTTATCTTGATTCAAGCAGCAGAACGGTAAAAGGACAAATGAGCTGAATACACTTTACTTTGATAATTGTAGGAAAAGGGACGCTTTGTTTCGCGAAATCTAGATAGTGTTACTTTCTTTTCCGAGAAAACCAGCACACTTTTGAAACAAACTAAATTGAGTCTAACTTTCCAAATGTGATCGTTTAGTATTATGCTGGCTAAATGATGCGATGTTGAGAACGATAAGAAAGAAAAAGTTACAGAACAATAGACAACATGAGTAAAATTTGCATATTTTCCTTCGATTTTCTCCGGTTGCTGTAACATACACAGATTTATGTTTTAAATTAAAAATCTTAAGATTATGATACTCTAAAGTTTTTAAAATATGTGTTTTATCTAAACTAGTGTAAGAGCATTTTTATTTTTAATGATTATTGACAATTTTGAAATGGATTTCACAATTCTTTACACGACTTTTAATCAAAGAATATGATTTATAAAGAGAATTTGGGAAAAATTCGTAATGATTAGATATTTGTTTAAACAAAATTCATAAATGTTATTTTACAGATACGTTTTAGAGGTATGTACATTTGTTCATAAATAGTATATTAAGTATTAAGATCTGTAAGTGTTTCTTACTGGTTGAGGATACGTTTGGAGATCGAGAGAAAGTCGAGATCTCCAAACCATCCGAAACCAGTAAAACACTTAATGACCGCAGTGCATATGACGTTTTTTGGACGCTCAAATACTGAATAATTTTAATTAAAACTAAAACATTTAATATTTTAAAAATACGTAAAACAAACAAGTCCTATATGAAAAAGTTTTCACTTTGGTTGCTACGAGACCGAATATTTCTTGTCCTGTGACATCTGCTGTCATTATAAATATCTAAAAGATACAATTTTTGCCACAAGTTAAGCTTCTCGTAAGTAAGTTATGTTTCAGACTTGGAAGTCGCTTGGCAAGTAGGATGATCAGCCACAATTCCCGAGAAGTAATTTTAATTTTGTTTTTAATAAAAATTGATCTTTAAATTACTATATTCATTACATAGTTTACTTACGGCCTCCTTAGTGATCGGTAAGTAATTACTTACAGATCACTAATTTATCAACGTCATTTACAAACATCTTAATCAAATCAGTAAAAAGGTATCAAATTACCTAAATATGCAAGAAAATAAATAATAATTTCAAACAATTAAAAAACATGTTTTTAAAGACCAATTGATACTATTAAAAGAATGCATTAAGAATACGAAAATAATGTTAATAATGATAATAATATTCATAATAGTAGGCGAGCAAGGAATAAACTTCAATTAAAGTGCTCTGAACGCTCGACTACAACTAATAAAGAGCTAATTTGTTACAGATATTTATATATTTATGTTTCATACGTAGTTAGTTCTCAAACAACGAAGGTCGAGGAGGATATATATCTAAAATAAAGTCGATCTAGGTATACCAAAGCATTTTTTACCCTCTTGAGAATACAATCCAATAAACTTCGATCAAGTTTTCAAGAGAGAGAGTTATTCGATGCCAGAATAAAACGTTGATTGGAACAGAAAAGTTGTAGTGAATCAAATTAATCCCATACTCCTTATTTCGTTATTCTTTTGTTTTAAGAGGCTGTGAATTATATCAGTTAATCTAGTTACTTCTTAGTGTTAGCTAGAAGCACTACATGATTCGACTGATTCTTCAATAATATGTATTTTTTATTTATTTCCCAACAGAGCTTTTCATACAAGATGGTCCGTTTTGTTGTCATTAATTTTCAGTAGTGATTATACATAAAAAAATGTGAATATTTCAAATATCCTCAATATCCTAATATCGGCATTACATTTGCCCAATACTTTCAATCGTCTTCTAAAACATCATATACATATGAAGTATCCAAAGAGGAGGTTCATGTCATGTCTTTAACATTCCAATCATTGCCGTCGAAGACGTTCTGAAAGCACTAATATTAATTAACAATAAATTTTAACATCCATTGACAGATGGATGCAAACTAAATCTGTGGAATGATGGAAAAGTTTTCCACGACTGATACAGGCCAAATTGTTCAACGACCGGCCTAATTTACGGAGGACCTATTATGCCAAAATAGAAAGGCCATTAGAATTATAGTAGGTCTTCTAACCGGTCACTGCCGACTTAATATACATCTGCGTCTAATAGATCTGGCAGATGATGCAACATGTAGATTCTGCCAAGAGGCAGAGGAAACCTCCGTCCATGTACTGTGCCATTGTGAAGGCTTTGCTAGATTGAGATTTCAATAATTTGGAGAGGAAAACCAAGAACTGATTGCTGTGGAGTCTGATACAAAGGGTAAAGCTGGATAAGGAGCTCTAAGGAGAACAAATAGGAGCACCACAATGGATCATGGGGATCGCGGTGGTCAAGGCCAAGCTCCTCCTTCCTAAATCTAATCTAGCAATAAACTTACAACAGGACCTAAAAGCGTATTAACTTTTTTATTAAGGATTACAGTATATCTTTGCCTTACCACATTGGAGTACCTCAGGGATCTGTTCTTGGACCCCTGTTATTCTTAATCTATGTCAATTACATACCACAACATGTTTCAGATGCTACCAAAGTAAATTTTAATGGGGATCAGATTGAGTTAGAAATATGCTGCAAACTTAGTCGACTACTTCCGAGTGGTTCCAAGCCAATGTCTTATGTTTAAATGATACCAAAACAGCAAATATGATATGCTCTACTCGTTATATTGAAGGTATGAAAACCCGGATAATGTAAAATTTGGGAGTAGTTCTTGACACAAAACTATGTTGGGATCAACATGTAGACTGTTTCAACAAAATTTGCAAGGTGTGTTTATATGATAAACAATCTCATAGGGGAAGTATCCCTAAATGTCATTAGGACAGCCTATTTTTCATTATACCACGGCATTTTTTCTTATGCAATTCTAACTTTGGGGCATACGGCTCATTTAGATAGAATATTTCGTTTACAGAGACATATTGTAAGATCGATTTCAAGTCTTGGATATAGAGATGACGTAAAATACAAATTCATTGAACATGGAATATTAACAGTTCCTTCATTTTATATCTATAGATGCTTGATATACGTTAAAGAAAACATAAACGATTACGTCGCACGTCATGATACAAGGTTCAATAATAAGATATCCTTAAGATATCTACGAATAGAAAATAGTAAAAATGGGGTTAACTATTTTGGTCCTTAGTTTTTTTAACAAACTGCCATTTCATATTACTTCTTTGCCATACAAACAGTTTTGTGACAAGGTTAAAAGTTTATTTATAAACGGAGCTTCCTATAATTTTCAAGAATTTGTATGAAATTTTATTTTAATTTTCAATTTAAAATTTTATTTTAATATTATGACTAATATTAAAAATATTTTAAAGTGTAAAACTTAACTGTTATTTTAATTCCTGTTTGTCAAAACTATGTGTGTGATTTTGCGTTTATTAATTGAATATCTTCGATTATATTATCAACAGATTTTATTATTAGAACTTAACTAATTTAACCTGTGTAAAACTTTTATAAGTTTGTAACATCAATAAACTGTTACTATTTCAATTATTTTTAATTTTAACAATCTGTCCGTTTTCCAAAAAAGATAATGAAACTGTCATTGAAAACTACAAACCAATAATTAATTTATGTAATTTTGGTTAAACTCTTTGAATTTGTCTTAAACGTTATAATCTATTTTCATTTAAATCTTAAATTTGGTAAATGTTTTGACATACTCGATCATGGGCTTACAGCAAAAACTGTTTGAATTTCAGATTTAGTTTAGATTTTCTAAGCTTTTCTTAATCCTCTATACCTATCCTGTGCTTAATCCTCGGTAAAAGAAAATTAAATGTACAGTACCACGGCTTTTCATCTATTGATGTGTGAGCAAAATCAGAAGTTCCACAGGGTTCAATGCCGAGCCCACTGGTATGTATTCTATATTTCAACGCTATTTGCAAGGATATTCAAGGTGATGTTCCTCTATATGCTGATGATCTCAAATAGTTTGCATCTATGAACTTTGATGAAGACGTCGACTTTCAAACATTCGTTTATGGTGTAATTCTAGTAGACTATCTTTAAATATATGACAATGTTAATACTATCTTTAGTAAGAGAAGTAATCTGATACATTTTTCGATTTAGTTCCTCCAAGAACGAATTTATAAAAATGTTCGCAATTTGTAATATTCCGGATAGTGAAATCATATTGACCTAAATAGGGAGGTATATGAGATCATTTGGTATCTATATGACCCTATATGGAAAATGATACGGATTTTTTGTAACGCTTATTTTGAATTAGTTTTTTTTCTAGCCTACAGATACTTTGAAAATTGTATAGTTGATAGAAAACTGGAAATTTAAAAAAAATACAGAATCGTCAATATAAATAATTTTGCATATAAGCATGTCTGATGATATTGATACCAAACGACCTCCCATACATCCCTATTCACGATCGGCGAAATTATCTACCATCGATTTTATATTTAGGCAAATCTTTTCTCTTTATTACTTGCTAATGTTGTGGATTTATCATTTCCTTTAAAGGATTATGCATGTTTCTTTTATCATTTCTGTGTTCGCTTACTCGTATTGCAAAATATTTACCTACATAAACTTTTTCACAACGAATTTTCACAAGACTTTTTTTGGTGTTGGCTTTAATTTTAGTGAAAATTTGCTTGTCTGAGATTTATGATATTGATGTTTTTCTAGGCAGGAGGAAAAAATACATATTTCGCTACACGAAAGCTCAACACTACGGGACGTATATGCACGAAATTGCAAGTATTTTTTAGAAGCGCAACCCATGCTAACAAACTCGAAGACGATTTCCATGCAGCATGAACCGGGTAGCCACTTTAATTATCTGTTACATGTGAGCACTCATTTGGAAGTGACTTCAATTCATTCATTATATGCGCTAAGAAGGGCCCAGAATGAACTCTTCTGTCTATTCATCTAGTAATCTAGTGGCACTAAGGAGACTTAGCTACTCAACTGTTTTTACTGGTCATAACCAATAGATAATAAACCCCGTTCATGACTTCATCAAACTTGAGTATTACCATGAACATGCAAGTTTAAGAACTTTAAGTTAATACATACTTATTACCATTATGTCATTAAAAGATTGCATTAATTCTTGGATGAAATTATGAGGGAGTCGATTGGATCTGAACGGATTTACCGAAAAACTTTGTTCACCCAAGACTTTTTAATATTTCAAATTACGGATCTGGTGTTGAAAAATTAATAAATAAAATGGCGGCTCCAAAGTGACCGAATTTAAGACCAAAATCTCGCGAAATTTTAAATTATTAATAACTATTTTTATCAAAATTTAAATATTTACAGCACATATTTTTAATGTGACGCTAAAGATTAAAATACAAGATGGCGGATTCAAAATGGCCAAATTTTAACTTAAAATCATATAACATTCAATAAATTAATAAATATTTTATATCAAAGTTTAAATATTATAGCATAGTTGTTTTCAAACTTTTAACAAGTGACGTTAAAAAAATAAAAATACAAAATGGTGTATCTAAATAGGCCAAAAAAACCAAAACCATGTAAAAAAATTGGGCGATTTGAATAAATTTGAAGGAGTATATTGAATAAAAAAGGCATTTATTATTGTAAAAATAAAGTTTGTAAAAGAAATTCAGCATAAAACGAAATTTTACATTTACATCTTCGTCTACCTCTTCTTCAGAGACGTCCTCCTATATACTTTCGCAAGACGAGCAGTTTAAACAATTATGTCTGTTCCAACTTTACAGGCAATGGTACAGAATGGCAGAGTGCAGATTTTCTACATTCACACCATTTCTTACACATGTAAACAACGATCACTAGAACGTTTTCTAGCGCAAGTGGCTGTACCAAAAAAATAAGTTTGTAGATAATTTATGATTTAAAAAAAAATCACAAAATCTGGATACACAAATTATTTCACGTTAACAACCAAATATACTTCCGATAACACAAAACAAAAATTTGGTCATGTTTGTACGTTTTCAATTTTTCCTTTTTTTGGTTTAAAAATCGACTGCGATATGCTGGTTCTTTTCTGATGTCCCATTCGAATGCAGGACACAAACATAACATATACAGACTATTTGTAGATTGTTTAAGGGATCGCTTGGCTCTGAACCTTCTTCACATCGACCTAAAAGATATTTTGTGAATTAACCTACAATTAGTTGTTGCTTCCAAACTTTTTGCAAAGCTTATGATTTTCCTGAACGCTAATTTCCCTATGTCTTCAGGCGTTGATTTCACCTTTTCTAGGTGCTTTAGGCTAGTGGTGATCTGGCTGGGAGAGAGGCAACTGAAGATAGCCCCAGAAAAAACAGAAGCCATCATGCTTACGGGCCGGAGAAGGCATAGGACGCCACTCATTACTGTACAGGGGATAACCATAGAGATCAATAAGACCATCAAATACCTGGGAGTATGGCTGGACCAGGGAATGACCTTTAAAGAGCACATATACAAAACGGTGGCCCAAGGGCAAGCAAGCGGAGATTAATGAGCAGTGTGATACACTCCATATTGCTCTGTGCAGCGCCTGTGTGGAAAACGGCCATAACAACGAAGAAATACCTAGCGAGAATACACAAAATCCAGAGAATGGTAGCCATAAGAGGTTCATACCGTACCACATCATTGGACGCCGTGCTGGTATTAGCAGGAGTCGTCCCCATCGAGGAAGTGGTAGAGGAAAGGCTCCACAGAGTAAAATGACACGTTAATAAAAGAGGAGAGGAGTAGGACACTGGAAAGGTGGCAGGCAAAGTGGCGGCAACCGGGAAAAGAAGCATGGATCAGAACCCCGATAACAGACTTGAGGAGATGACACAACAGGGAACATGGGGAGGTAGATTACTACCTGACCCAGTTCCTTAGCGGCCATGGCTGCTTTAACAACTATCTACACGCGATAGGGAAAGCCCAAGAAGATATCTGTAGCTTGTGCAAACGAAGCTCCGACGACGCGGAGCATGCCATCTTCGAGTGTGACAGATGGGCAGAGGACAGAGGCAATATCCGGAACACGATAGGCACTGCCACCAAGGGCAACGTAATAGCACTAATGCTAGAAGACGGAGGAAAATGGAAGCTAATCACAGACTTTATAATGACAGTCATGAAGACAATAGAGAGGCTAGATAAAGAGGCGCAAGAGAGAGCGCCATAGAAAACCCCACTCCCTGAAGTAATGCGCAAGCGGTTCCGGGGCAGAACGGAGGAGTGGTTTTAGCCGGTAAAAGTCCGACATTACCCGGCGCGATAGACCCGTGCCCCGGGTGTCCATGAGGATTTCCCCTCCTCCCCCACAAAAAAAGCGTAGGGAGATTAGCATCTTGCACTCGCAAAGAATATGTTCCGCAGTTTCTATTGCGGTATCACAGTATCTGCAAGTAATCATCTGCCTTGTCCATACTCTTGAGATGATATCTCAAGGGGCAATGGTCTGTTGAAAGGCCTGTCATCAGCCTTAAATCGGACTTTTCGAGTTCGAGAAGCCTTGTGGCTTTCTTTGTCGAAGTTATGAACTTTTTCGCTTATCTTTGGCCTGGAGTATTGCTCCAGTAGGACTCTCTCTGTTCCTTTTTTCAATTTAGGATCTACTCCGTTATATGCTCCTTAAATAAAAAACGGTTCGGGCCCAAAAAATGGAACTTCAGCACCATTTTTGCAAGGGTGTCAGCTAATTAATTTCCTTCTATTCCCTCATACCCTATCACCGACATCAAGGTAACCTTGTTGTTTGTTTTTTACCAGTTGCTTCAGGGATTGACTGCATTCCCAGGTAATTTTAGACTCAAGGGTGTGAAACCTGATAGCTTTTAACGCTGCCTGACAATCTGAGAGTGTATAGATCTTCACTCCTTGAATGCCTTTATTTATGCATTTCTGAGCACATAGATCTATAGTATAGATTTCTGCTTGGAAGATGGTTGGGGTCTTACCTAAGGCTCTGGATAGCCTACAATAGAGCAGTAGCAACTGACGTCACAACATGGCCGCCAAAGTTGCCTGGGTGGTAATAACCTAGTTTTGCATTTGTGTGCTTTCTGATTAATTCGAGTTTTTAAAGAATTTGTAGTGCTTTTTTAAACGTTTTTTTCGTGTCACATCAATTTTGGGTGTTTTTCGTCTATTATACATTCCGCGATTTATTGATCTGACTTTAATTTAATGTTTTATTTGTGTTTTTCAACCGGCGTGTTATCTTGCGTACTTGTCAAAATTGATTAATTTTCGATATGGTAAGTGAATTTATTATAATTTTATTTATATTCTACATTTTAGGAGTCCCCTCATTACATTTCTAAGCTGAAATGTATTAATGGAGCCAACCTATATGATTTAAAAGTGAGAGATTGAAACTATATCGTTGGATGATTTTTCAAAAATATAATATAGCATTGAATTAATGAACCATTGTGACCCTTGTTGTAAATAAAATTTATATCTAAACTATAAGACTATTATTATTCATATTTACCCTTATAATTATGTATAATATGTATAATTTGAAACAGTCAATGATGGTAGACGATGCTGTTAAAAGTGTGTTATTTTTTAAATTCTGTTGTGTTTTAGCTCACTTACCTTCACTGGTATTTTATTTGTGTACATTATCAATATTTTGAACCTCTGTAATTATAACTGTAAGAATCAGAACAGATACCAAACTAGGTATATAGCTATATAAAGTATTCGGAGCGTATTATGTTGCATATTTGCTCACAATTTAAATTAAATGGAAACTGAAATGATCTCACAGTCCTATCTTTTTATTAGATTTACTATTACTCCTGCATTTCATAATACAAACCTCTGATTGTTGTTATTAATGTGATAAACACTTAAACTCGTTACAAACTTTTGAGCCTAACAAAAGTAAGATATAAATCAACAAAAAGTTGAAGGGAAATATTTTAAATCGTCAAAAACGTAGATTTTACAATAGGTTTATAAAACCATTAATATATGATTGATATATTGGCATAAATCAATGACTATTTTGATAACTTTTAACCTAGTGTAATAATACTACCTAACCTATGTCACTGCCTAGCTGTAACTGAGCATATATTAATTAAACATTTACTAAAATAAGTCTTGATATTATATGTGTACAAAAAATGTAAAAAATCCAATATAGCCTTTATTTTCACTAATTTATGGGTTCACAAAGATGTCAACGTTCTTGACACCAAACTTTACACTGGTAAAAACAACACTAATAAAGTATATATAAAATTTTCTCTCACAGTAGATTTAAAAAATATATATTTATAAACATCACTACACCTATCTGATGTTAAGAAATCCTCCACTTTATATTGAACGAAAATTGATCCCAACTCAAATGTCAAATTTCTGAATTTACCACCCAGGCAACTGACAGCTGGCAGTACTGTGACGTCACTGCTAGTGCTCTATTAGGCCCCGCTACGCCCACGCCAAACCCTTCAGTATTTTCGATCCATCTGTATACCAGATGAGTGACCCTTTCTGCAATTGCAGGGCTTCAACTAAAATATAACATATAATAATGATAAAGATAAGCATAATTATTTTTAGGGTAACGACTTTGCATAGGTGTACTAATCACCAAAGTGCTAATTCCCGAATTTTTCGCCACTTTCTGCGGTGACAATTTTTTGACGTGACCGAAATGTTGGCCTCAGGTTCGAATACAGCGGGTCAAATACGAAAACACCTACACGCTCCATCCTATATTCCTACCCCGCAGCCTATGCAGCCGGTCCGGCGGTATACAAAAGCATCGAGGGTTAGTTACGGCACACGGACTTAGGGACGTTCCGATACTACCGATATGATACTAGTATCGATACTTTTTATTCGATACCAAGTACTTTTGTACTCGATACTCTTCTTCCGATTCGATACCTTTCGTTCGATACTAAGTAGTTGTGTACTCGATACTTTTCTTTCGACACGATACCGGTATTGATATTTTTTTAGCCGATATCGGTATTACTAAAATAAAAAAGGAAAGCGATTATAAAGTGTGGAAGAGTTTTTTTTTTATAAAAAAATGTCCCCCCCCCCGCTCTCCCGCTCTTCAACTCTTCAAAAATTTCCAGAGAAGTATCGATACTTTTCTGCCGATAAGATACCAGTATTTATACTTTTCATTCGATACCAGTAGCGATACAAGTATCGATACTTTTGAGGTATCGGAAGGTCCCTACACACGGTTGGATCGTCGGGTAGAGCCGCCCAGTTATGGCATGAATGAGTAATAGACGACTGGGCGACCGCATTTGGCCGTTCAGCGCGCGATCGGGATGCGTGATGTAACAAATCTCCATGCCCGGAATCGGCAGCAATGCCCACCTTACTCTGGCAAATCAACCAATCAATCGATTTAATATTCATTATTGAAGAACTGGATATTTACCACTGCCAGTAACATCTTCATTTATAATAAAGCAATGCCACCAACTCAACTGTTAAATTACGAGCGTTATATCCGTAACACCCTGTATATCAAACCTTTATTTCTCTCCCACAGAAACATATTTTTCTTTGCCTGGTGCAATAAATAACACAAACGCTCATCCATTTCACAATATAAATGAACAGGTTCAAAGAGAAATAGCCGGAAGGAACGATTATTGCTCAATTCCACGTGTCATCCCACAACATTCTTATATTTAGTATATGAGCTTTTCATAAGCGTATGACACGTTCATATACTTTTATCTTTTATTTTGCTGTCTAATAATACTGTATAGATGTTGTTTATAGTGTAAATCATGCTATCGATTCGGTGGTACAGACAAACGGAACTTCGTGACTAGTAAAAAGAAAAATGAGAATTAAAAATTATTCTCAATTGTTTGCCGAAACATGTCTCTTTATTGAATTATAAATAGTATTATACTATAAATAATCGTATTTAATTATTATACCTTTCTATAATATCTTTCATAGAACATTTGTCTACCATATGTCTGTATGTATGTATCGTTTATTTCAAAATGTGGTTCATGATTAGAATTCTGAAGAAGTAATTTAAACTCGATTTATGTCGCTATTAAAAAAACACACCGAATTGGCGATTTCGGCCTTAGAGAATATGTTCCAATTTTTTGTTTATTTTGTTCTACTCAAACTGTGGGAACTAAAACTAAAACGGCTAAAAAATATTTCAATTTGCCTATGCAAAACTAAGGCGGAAGACTTCAATTAAGTAGTTTCCAATAAGCTGCCATAAGATACATCATATGGTGTCTTACATGCCGTTACACGAAGCAATAAAATTTAATTGAAAAGAACATTTACCTAATAAAAGTAAACATTCATCTTTCGTAAAAATATTTTTTTTATGAAAGATGAGTAGGTAGTGTGGCGGTTGAGGCACCCCCAAAACTTCCCATTTAAACCGCGCCTCCAGTACAAAGGTGCTAAAAGCTCTAAAAGTAAAAGTATGGTCCTGTAGAGAAGCTGCACTTTTATTCAGTTTTCAACAGGTCTGTAATTTAACTGTACAATTTCTCTACAGGTCTGTCCTTGGAGCGTGGCTTGAAGGTGGAATGGTGTGGATGGTGATCTCTGATTGGTTTGGGAGTTTGGTAAAGATAAAGTGATACAGCATCTAAGAACATTTACTTAAAAATAAATATTCACCTTTCGTAATTTTTTTTTTATGAAAGATGAGTAGATAGTGGGGTAGTTGAGGCACCCCCTACCCCTCCATCTTTAAGTCACGCCACCAACCAATCATAGAAGAGCACCCCCGCAACTTTCCATTTAAACCGAGCCTCCATTACACAGGTGTTAAAGGCTGTACCAGTAAAAGCACAGTCTTGTAGAAAAGCTGCACATTTATTCAGCTTTCAACAGGTCTGTAGTTTAACTGTACAATTTTTCTACAGCTCTGTCCTTAGGAGCGTGGCTTGAAGGTGGGAACGGTGTGGATGGTGATCTCTGATAGTTCGGGGGTTTAGCAAAGATAAAGTGATGGGTAGGGACGCTTCAACCGACGCAGTATCTACCAAGATACAAGTGCTCAACATCTTGTTCCAGGCACTTCTAGTTCATCTTATTAGCTGAAACGTTAACCACGACAATTTTCTCGATTTTATCTGCAATTCTGGCTTGGATGGTGGTCAAACTCAGAAACAATAGCTATAAAGATTGAATTATTTAAAACAGGCCACTAAAGAATAGGAGAAAAGTATAACATTTCCTCATTTGGGTGAAATTATAGTGATTATATAAAGGATGAAATTCGTTATACTAAATGTATACATATTATTTCTTCTACAGCTTCTGTTTATATTAATTCATAACGAATTCTTTAACACATCAATCCATTATCATCTGCATAGACTACTTCCTGTTTTTAACATTAAATATATGGATAAATTTGGTATATATGTAGAAATGATTAAATAAATCTGTAGAATTTTACGACTTTAGCGTTCTGTATGTTCCCGGATGAACTTTACTTTCTTATTTCGTATTTTAACAAAAAAGCGATTCTTAATAAAAAATTTGTTTGTTCCGTGAAGGCCGCAATTCTAGTCGTAATTTCGAAATAAGGCACATGGTGGTTAAGAAATAAGAGAACGTGAAAATGTGTCAAAAGTAAAGTGTAAGTTTTTTGACAGAGAAATTAAAAATGTTACTGGAAAAAGATGTTTCTAACTTTAATTAAAGTTCAGATATGAAATTTGACTGCTGTTTCTCAAAGTTGACGTCTTTTTCATTTTCGATATGACATTGCATACAGTGCAAGTTAGAAACTGATTAGATAGGCGTTTGCATAATAAAAACATTGAACAGTTTGGTCCTATAACATGACCCACAAGCTCTACTCATACTACTCCACTTGATTCCTTATTGGGATACCTAAGACAAAAAGTTTATGAGCATAGTCTCCACAATAACGTAAACTCTTTAAAAAAGAAAATTAGCTTAAAATGTTGTAGTCGGAGGACGACACATTTCCTAATTCTTCTATCTATGTTTTATCACATTATTTAATAAATTGCGAACTTTAGTAGAACTTCTAGAATTATTTTAATAATAATTAGCCCAGCCCTTCAGTAGACGCAGAACTACGCACCGTGGATGTCTAACTGGCCACGGGTCGGGTACTAGGGAAGATTTTTTTTTATTCTAATTTAAATAAAGTTCATTTGAATTTAAAAAAATGTTATTGTTTTCATGTAATATTATTAACATGCCCTTAAAAAATTTTTTTTTACTCTGGGCACAATGTCACGTCACCCTGTATTATTTTCAACTTCTGACTATCTGACTTCTCAGGATAAGCAATGAATGTTTCTCTTAAGATGCGAAATAAGAAAAATTATAGTGTAGCTAGGTCACACAATATACTCGTATATAGATTTGACAAGTGTCTTTGGATCTAAACTGCTTCCGTAAACCAATTTAAAAATAGATATTAAATGGACTAAGTAATTATACAATGAAGTTATGATTCACACAACATAGGCTCAAACTGAAGATGATTGTGCAATAGTTCTAAGTGGTCGTGACCCTGTTTATTTTTTCAAGGCAGATGATAGACTAACGGGCATTGTTTTCTGCAGGCTTCTATTGTGTTGGTTGACTAATCTAATAATTTGTAAATGGTAGATAATTTACTAGTTCTTTCTATGGTTGAATATCAAACATATTTATAGTGCAATATTTCATAAAAGGTGGAATATAACAAATATTTTAGGTCAGAGCAAAGATAAGAATTGGAAAACTATACAGGATGTTTTTAAATAGATGGTTATATTTAAATTTTTAAATATTCACATTTTTTGGCGTACACAAAAATATTTATTTATTAAAATACCCAAACATAACTGAGACAATTAGTTTTTAATATTGAAAATAACAGTTACTTTCGCCCATCGTGTTGTTTACACGTTTTATTATTTTTGTGAATTCGATCCAACCTTACTTTATTCTTAGTACGCTGGTGCCAAGCGGAAGGAATAATCAACAACAAACAGTACCGGGTGTTGTTAGTGTAATGTTTTGAATCACTATTGCCGAATTTTACAAGCATTACATAAAAAGAATTGTGCTTTATGTGTGGCTGTGAAAAATGCCCATCAGGCACTTTTACTTTACCATACCATTTCTCAATCTGTCAGTCATACAACATTTAATTTATTGGCATTTTCAACTGCGATCATTTTCAGATTCATTTTGTCTGATCACTTTGTGCAACCTTGGCAACGTTAAAATGAAAGTAAACTAGAGTAAACACTTTTATAATACTGTGAAGAGTATAATGTATAAAATCAGTTAGATACTCAGTTAGTTGATACATCCTGTATATTCTTTAAACTTGATATCCTAGGCTTCAACATTATTATACTACATATTCACAATTCTATTGCAAATTCACAAAACTGTGTATTTTCCATTAGAAATACATGGAAAATTTGATAATCTCGGAGGCACCTATTAATATTAACCAACTTCACTCAAGGGAGATAATATTTTGAGGATTTTGGACAAATCCTGGGGGTGAGAAAGAAATTAAACTAGATTTTTGTTTAAATGTTTAATAATTATATAAATATTTCAATACACCGCGCACCGGCTAAAAGTATAATGTTTACTTATTTCTTATACACTTGAACCCTTATAAGAAGTCATGGTAAGACGATAAAGGTTTATATTTAATTATTTCTCTCAGTATCAATACATTATTGATTATATGCCCGGTTTCGAAATAGAATCTTCCTTTCTTAGCAGATACAACTGCAAATATAGTATAGTCAAAGATTACAAGAGAACTAACAAGATAGAACAGTCAGACGGAGAAGACGAAATAGACGAAGACAGTTGTGAACTCCAATTTAAGGGTATTTCTCTACTGTGTTAAAAGGACACGACATCCAGCGGAAACGGTTTCGGGATTTGTCGGATACCCATTACATGAATTTGACCAAGCTTTCTAAAAGATAGGTTGGGTCATTAGAATCGACCAGTGCTACGTCACTTGTAGACTTCGATAATAGCTGTGTGACTGGTTTTTCCTCATTTTATAGAAAAAAGTTTCAAAATTATTCTTTCAATGTACAATTAGTACAGGCAAATTAGCCATTTAGGGTAACAAAAATTAATAAAAGAATCATCTCTGGGATTTAAGTAGGTAATAATCTGTAGAATGGAATGATGCATTCTTTGCACTTCCAAGTTCCGGGAAAATTCGAGAAAATTTGGAAAACTTTTCGATTTTCGGTTTCTTTGCTCTAGCGGCCAAAATAATGAAAATAGAGAAAAAAGTTCCCAACAAAAGTTGTAGCTCGTCCCTTTCTCTACAAAAAAGGAGTTTATAAATTTTTGTCTTACTTAAGCCGTTTAGAAAACAAATCGAGTTTTGCACTTATAGTTTTAAGCCGCTTCGAAATGCGCGAAAAATGAGGATTCTCCGGGAGTTTCGTACGACCATGCTCATCAATCGATACTTCTTATTATTCAGAGCCCCTAAAAAAATGAAAATAACATAAAATGTAGAGAAAAGTCTCAGCTTTAATGTGAAACTACTCACAAAATTCATAAAAAAAATTATCATAGAGAAAAAGTGTCAGAAGATGGCTTAGTAAACTTTGGACAGTTGATCCACAGATTTATTCATATCTTTGCCGGGAGTCGTTAGAATGATAATTCATGTTGCTTATATATGCTTATATATATATGGGAGGATTTGATGCTTCTGAGGATAGACACCTCAACATTGCTGTACTTACCAATCCTATACTATTCTTACCTTTGTTGGAAAAATATGCCTTGTGATCAAAATAAATAGAGGGTATATTTCTCATCGATCAATCACCAAAGTTTGAAGTTCAATTCGCTATATCTTAATTAATAATAATAGCACAGTCTTAATTTTTGGATTAAGTACAATAAGACATACTCTTTCGAATTACTTTACAGTTTTTTTAATGCGTGCAGTACTTTTTGAATTTGTCTACATTATTCATACACGTTCAGAAAATGCACAATTATACAGTAAAACATATACAACTTATTTGTTTCTTAACATTCTTCAATGAAATTTTCACTAAATATAGATTAAAGTGCATGGAATCGAATCCATGCAGTGAAAAAGCACCCATTGTTACGGGAGAAATAGGAAGGATGCATAAAACTCAAAGATATAAATAAATCAACTGTATAAAGTTTACCAGCCATCTTCCAACACTTTTTTCTCTATGATAAATTTTTTTATGAATTTTGTGATTAGTTCCACATTAAAGCTGAGACTCTTCTCTACAGTTTATGTTGTTTTCATTTTTTTAGCGGCTCTGAATAGTAAGAATTATCGATCGATGTGCCAGGTCGTACGAAACTCCCAGAGAATTCGCATTTCGGAGTGGCTCAAAACTATAAGTGGAAAACTGGATTTATCTCCTAACCGGCTTAAGTAAGACAAAAATTTGTAAAGACCTTTTTTGTACAGAATGAGACGAGCTACAACTTTTGCTGAAAACTGTTTTCTCTATATTCATTATTTTAGCCGCCAGAACAAAAAAACAAAATCAAAAAGTTTTTCCAAATTTTTTAGAATTATTCCGGAACTTGGAAGTGCAAAGAATGCATCATTCCATTCTACAGGTTGTTACATACTTAAATCCCGGAGATGATCCTTTTATTAATATTTGCGAGGTTTTTACAAAATTTTACCTTCATTGCCTGTACTAAATTCTATCCTAACCAAATAGATACTTTACATATAAACATAGAAATGCTTCATGTGACATATATTACAAAGCAACCTGTTCTTTAGTGACCTTGGGTACTGACAGTCAGCTGAGTTCGGTCATTCTATCAGGACAGTGTTGTCCAATTTTCACTATTAGCCTCTCTTTGTAATGTTACCTTCTGCGTCTGATTGTCACATTGTGGCAACTGTGCGAAAACTCCAATATAAATGTCGAGGTCAATGGCGCCATTGCTAAAATATAAAAGGTTTCTGCCGGCTGTCCTATCTTGTTAATTCTCTAATCTTTGGTATAGTAGACGCAAGAGATATAGTGAGGCTATCAAAGAGATGCTGATTAAGCTGACAAGGCGACAATGAACACCGCCGCTCTCTTTGCTTTTTCGTATCACCATAATGTATTTCGTTTACTATACCTACCGCAACTAATTCAAAATGGAATCTATCGTAATATAATATATAAGAAATAACCGGAATAAAACGAGGGGGTGTGATTAAAGTAACTTAATGAACTTACTACTAACCGAATAACGGTGAAATTTTCTTTCATAACACAGGCCCACCCAAAGAAAAATAAAATACTCTGTTACCGGGACCCTACATAGTAATTCCTATGTATTTCGACGTGTTAAACACGAATCCGATGTCCGTTTGACTCTATCACCCACCATTTTTTGAAAATCGTGAAAGTAACGTAAAATATTCAGGTTTTCTGTTATTTTCGCGATTTACTAAAAATTGGTGGGTGATGAGGGTAAATAAACATCGGATTCTTGTTGAACACCGCGAAGTACATAGAGATTACTGTGTCGGGTCCCGGTAACAGATCACATTCCAATTATTTGTAAATCGCGAAAATAGCCCAAGAAACCTAATTTCTTAAGATTATCTTCGCTAATTTATAAAAAATTAGTGGGTGATGGAGCTAAACGGACATCGGACTTATGTTCAGCACGTCGAAATACATGTCGGATACCACGGGAGCACGTTTAGGGTTAGACCGCTTGGACATGTTAGCAAGTACGACACTGGTATTTCACTTATTATAGAATTTAATAACAAAGTCTGATTGTCCACACGAATAATACAAGTAATCAAAACAGTCTCAACACCATCTGATAAATCTAGTAAAACAGAGGAACTAACGATCCGCTACCCGCTAGCCCGCGATAATCAAGTCTTAACTCTTGCACAGGTAATCATAGAATGCCTTTTTATTCCCCGGGCTAGCCGATCTGTTTCGTTCGCTTAAGATCCCCCAAGTGTGTTCCCTTGCCCACATAAGGAAATGCATCGAATCTCAAACCGTTACTGGTTGGAGTAGGTAAGTCAACCACAATGTTTATATTAACAAAAATAATAAACAATCACAAGTATTAATGCTGGGTTCTTAAGAATCACAGGCGTACAGACATTATTTTCGGTGGCGCCGACATACATAGGGATTACTGTCAGGTCTCGTTAACAGAGCATTTTTTTGTGTGCATGTTTAATCTTTAGTTGCCGGTGTTTCATTGGTTTAATTTTGTTTAAAACTTTTACTGGTTATGTTCTTTAGAACTATTGTAATGGTTAAATACTGCGCACGGCTGATAACATCCACTTATATACTTAAATCCAAAGACATTTATTTGGCCAGTACAACCCTGTCCTGATATAATTGTATTGTACAACTTAATGGTGTCGAGAAAAACCTTTTACTGTGTCTGGAGTTATTACCGTATTAACAACTGTTTTATCCTCTGAGCTACTAGCTGGCAAGCTTAAGATTATTGGTAATTAAACTTCCAGTTGATATTTATAACCCATAGACTGATTGAGATTTTGTCAGTTTTTCAACGAATGTGTCATCGTTGTACTTAACATCTGTGTCGTATCTATCTGGCTGAGTCTGTTATTTAGATTCTTATTTCTACACGTTGCTTAAGATTTTTACACTGTTTGTTTTTAGATGTAGGCCACAGCGATTTATATGAGGTTTGGGGGGTTTATTACAGGATTAGGCGTTACCAGTACTCATTGATAATATTTCATTTATTTGTAGCGGAATGCGGGATCTCTTTTCTAATAAAGCGATGGTTCTGATAATATCTAGGAACTCAACCGCATGGTTAAAAATTACTATATATTTTTCGTACTCGTACTCGTTAAATAATACCCTCTTCCAAATACGGAAACAGAAAGTATATTGCATCTGATCGGAACATTTTTAAAAGCGTAAATATCGCTCATAGAGGAATAATTCACAACACTGTGTTCGCGATCGTATTTTGAACAACAATTTTCAAAATGTCCGTCTGTCCAACCAGCAAATTTGTTTTATAATTTAAATTTTCTGCGATTATTTTGTTTTATTGTTATTTTATTAATAAATTAGAGTTCCAGAAAATACGATTTTGTTGTCTGCAACTGAACTATTTTATAAATTTATCCCTAAAACGTTTCTACAGCAAGTTATAAAATATTTCAGCTTATAAAACCAAATCATTTTATAACAATTTTTTAGTAACTTGTAGCAGCATTTTTAGCACCGTTATAAATATTGTAGCGTTTATTCGCCACCTTATTTACTTCTTATTTAACCTCACTTTTACCGAACATCACTTCTATAAACTTCCTTCTTAAAACTTCCCCTTCCGCGCTGGTAATCGCGCCTTATATACTCCGAATTTGACTCTCTAGATCCATCTAGAAGCAATCAAGAATCTTCTCCAACAATATTCCAGAAAAGTCCATTTCATTCTGACAGCTTCCAGTCACAATTAGTAGGCATAGGCGTATCATCTCCAGTTCCAAGGGGGTGTAATTCATAACAACATACATTCGAATTATTTCTTACCATCGTACAAAACAGTTATATTAAAGATCTATTTGTGGCAATTTTGCTTTTAAGAATAAATGTTGTTCTAGAGCATGTTATATAATAATTATAAAGCATTGTATTTGCTGTAATATGGAAACAGCAATAAAGTCATTAGAAAACAAAATTGAGCATAAAAATGTGGTGGCTGACAATACAATAAAACATATTTGAGAAAATTGATTTCCTGCGTTAGCCGCCTGTTTATATTTAGTCATAATTAAAGTATGTCTTTTAATGAAAATAAAGAAAAAGTTTATAAAAAAATTATTCTCCCAAAATTTTGGTTAAATTGACAAGAGCGGTGCAGATCTTGGCAGATCATATAACAGTGAAACCAAAAACATCAGATTTAGGACAATGGAGAAACACAGAAAGTGGTTGTAAAAATATTAGGTACATGTATTATCAGCGTAGTGGTTTTGGCAATAAGACACAGTTTATACTGCTGTAAAATGAAAAGACGCATTTCACTCACGCACTGTTAGCGGATCAGGTCATATGCCAAAGTACTATTGTTTCCACGAGTAAAATAACTATGTGTTTTTGGCAATAAATAAACCATATAAATAAAGAGCTCTGTAAATAAGGTGATTTACTGCTACTAATTTCTAGGTTATATTTATGCAAATAGAACCAACTCTGTTTCCATGGTTGCATTTACAACTCAGTCCTAACAGATTTATCATAAGAGCTACAAAATTATCGTGAAAGTGAGTGATCTATTTTATAAGATTCACGGAAATGTTACACTAAGGCGCATTATTTTATAGATGTTTTATAGGAATTGTCTGATAATTTAAATATTGTGAAATGCTTGCTACAAACACAAAAGTATTTTACAGAGGAAGGCCATGTTGAAAGGCCAGCGTTCGTGATGGTAAATATGACAAGATATGAAAATATAAAATATTGTTATGAATTAGACCCCCTTGGAACTGGAGATGATACGCCTATGCCTACTAATTGTGACTGGAAGCTGTCAGAATAAAATGGACTTTTCTGGAATGTTGTTGAAGATTCTTGATTGTTTCTAGATGGATCTAGAGAGTCAAATTCGGAGTATATAAGGCGCGATTACCAGCGCGGAAGGGGAAGTTTTATTAAGAAGACAGTTTATAAAAGTGAACAAGTTGAAAAGTGAAAAGTGAGGTTAAATAATATTAAGTAAACAAGTATTGTACAGTCAGTAAATTGTTAAATAAAGTGTTAGTAGTGTTTAATCTCTTGTTAAAATTATTTAGAACCCACGGATTCATACAGGGTGTTTCCTAATAGGTGGAAAAGTCGCTACAATATCAAATGTTTATTATTATTTATGGAGTCAGAAATGTGCTAACTATACAGTTATGACTACTAAAACAAATTAGTGTAAGTTACACGATAAAAAAACTCAAATTCATAAAACCGATATTTATAAAATTTCAAAAATTATTAGAAATCATCAATGAATGTGAGGCCCGTTAAAAACATATTAAAAATATGGCCATAGTTCACAGTAAAATTTTCTCCCCATCAAAAATTGCAGTCGTTGTAAGCCAGAACAAGTCTCTTAAATAATTATTATAGGTTATAAGGTACCTAGTTATTAAATCACAATACCATATGCTTTTAGTGTCAAAAATACTTTTTCAACTTTTAGGATACATCTTATTAGTGTGTATAAAGCAGCATTTTTTTAAAATAATGACTGTTTAAAAGCTCTTATAAAACAGTTGTTTAGTAGTTTTATGGCAGTTATTTACCAAACAGTGAAGTATGTTTTATAGTACAATTAAATGAAGCCTTAATAAAACTGTTATAGGGCATCTGGAAATGTGTATGCAATGATTTTATAATTGTTCCAATAGGCGTTACAAAATACCAACAGCAACTGAAATATTTCATAGGATGGTGCCAATTTTGCATTTATAGCTGCCGTGAAAACATTATGAAAGTTTTTAAAAAAAATGTTGTTTTATAAAATTTATGTCAGAAGCATTCCTACAACTTTTATAAAATATCAAATTGCCAGTTGGGCTCTCCATCCGTCCGTCTGTCCGTCCATCACGTTTCTTGTAAGCACGACAACTTAAGAATGAAAATTCCGGTTGTATTGCCATTTGGACAGTAAGTTAGTGTTAGCTAGTGGAAGCAACCAACAAAATTGATCAATAAATAAAAAAGTTTATAATTATTAAAAAATTTGAAAAAAAACTATTTTTTTATTTTTTGTAATTAAACAAAAAATGTCCAAATCTTATATTATTCACAAAAAACTGCGAAGAGTATCCCATAGAATGAGCAACAATTATATAAATTGTCCAATAATTCAGCGAATACTGCGAAAAGTATAATGTGTAAAATCAGTTATACAGGGTGTCGTGGCACTATGAGGCAATACTTCGTGTAATCGCAATGTATAACTTGGGTCAAAATAACACCAACAGTGTCTACCGAGTAGGCCCTTAAAGGTTACATATTCAAGAAAGTTTTTTGCCTATTACTTCCAAACCTTTCTACCAATTTTAATAAAACTCAGACTGTGTACAAATTAACTAAGTATTTTTATTCCAGAAATATGGCGCCCTTCGTATCTTGTCGAGGAAACCAGGGGTGGAACACCCCTAATGCTTTTTGGCCCTAAATATTGACATAAATTAATTTTTTTAAATTCCTTAAACAATTTCCTAAAAAATATATTGTTGTTTGACATCGATAAAGCGATTCGTTTTTGAAAAAAAAAAAAAATATTAGGAAAGTGTTCCCCATAAAGCCGCCTGGCGTCCGAAATATTACCGGCGGCAAGTCCGTACATAAGTTGCATATCGGCATATTCACCAGATGAAAAACTTTCCATGTCAATAAACTACTATCACAGAACTATTTACAACTTACCTATTACTTGCTACTCAAATTTGACATTTAAATTTATTCAATTGTTTTCTCAGGTACCATGAGGTAGTTTATTTTACTAGTATTCCTTAGTCCCTTATCAGTAAAATCATTTTTGCTCAAAAACGGATCGCTTCATCGATGTCAAACAACAATTTTTTTTTTTAGAAAATTTAAGAAACTTAAAAATGTGATCTTAATTTAAAAAAAATAATTTATGACAATATTTAGGGGTAAAAAACATTAGGAGTGTTTCACCCATGCCTTTCTCGACAAGATACGCAGGGCGCCATATTTCTGGAATAAAGATACTTAATATGTACACAGTCCAAATTTTCTTTAAATCGATTGAACGGTTTGGAAGTAATAGGCAAAAAACCTCCTTGGATATGCACCTTTAAAAGGTAATATCTCCGTAAGGGAAGCGCCATAAGAAAAAAAATTATAGGTATTTTCAGTGTTATTTTGACCCAAAGTATACGTTCCCGAAGTATTGCCCCATAGTGCCGGGACACCCTGTATACTTAATTAGTTGATACGTCCTGTATATTCTTTAAACTTGATATTCTAGGCTTCAACATTATTATACTCTTCGCAAATGCAAAGCGAAGAGTATACTAAACTCGATCGGTGCATTTCTAAAACCGATAATATCGCTCGTAAGAAGAAAAATTTCATTTAACTTGAAAAACAGTTTTAAATGAGGATGATCTCAATTTGATCCGTACGTATAATTTTTTTATACAGGGTTGGGCAATAGTACCGGAACGGCTCGATTACAGCCGAACGGGACCTCGTATCAACTTCGGGTTTTCGACACTGTATTCAGCGAAATTTTTAGAACTTCTTGACATGTATTTCAGGACCGTGACGTCATTACGTTCGGAGGTGTGACATAAGTGTCAATTTTTTTAAATGAAACACCCGGTATATTTTTCCATATTTGTATACTTTAAGGAGTCCCGAATTCAACGATGTAACGTTTGTATGGATTCTGTTATGTAATGTGGTCTCAATAAGGGAAAATTAGAAATTACAATCGTAATTAACAGAGAACAGTGGATATCCAAACAGCTGTATCCAAAAAATACACTCCTTTTTTACCATTTTTTTTTACAAAACTAAGACCCACGTAAACAAGTTTTTTTGTAGTCGTTTAATAAAAACACAGGTCATAATTAAATTGTTCTCATTATTTTACTAGTTTATCTAAGTAAGTCGTGGTATAAATGTCACTGTGACATTACTTTTGTACTACTAATTTATTATTTTAAAAACGTGTCTAATGGCTCAACTGAACGACACTGAACGGATAACTTTACTCATGATGATTGGATTCGGAGAGAGGCGTCGATCCCTTCAGGAAGCAAGTGACTTCTTCAACGATACCTTTCCTGAGCGAAACCCGATTTCCAAATCGACAGCATGTCGAATTTCGCACAATTTTGAATATACGGGAAATGTCAAAAATTTACCAAAAACTGGCCGCTCAAAAACAGCGACAAACGACGACAGAGCTTTAGATGTACTGTTAGCGATTCAGGAGGAGCCTAAAACGTCAATTCCGAAACTTTCATTAGAAACTGGTAACAGTGAAAGATCCATTCGAAGAATACTCAGGAGAAATAAAATACATCCCTACAAAGTCAGCTTCAGGAACTTGCGGAAGATGACCCTGATCGTCGAATGCAGTTTTGCCAACAAATTATGAATTTCTTAGACGAGACACCACAGTTTGTAGATCGCATTTTGTTTTCCGATGAGGCTACATTTTGTTTAAATGGATTTGTCAATCGTCACCATTGTCGCTATTGATCTGCTGAGAATCCAGATTGGATGGAAGAAATGCACACACAACACACAAAAAGTAAATGTCTGGGCGGGTATAATTGGAACACATGTAATAGGGCCGTTTTTTCTAAATGGTAATTTAACTGCTGATACCTATTTAACTTTATTACGCGAAAGAGTTATACCGGCTGTAATTCAGATATTTTCCAACCGCGAAAATCCTCAGGTGATCGCAAATGAAGTGTACTTCCAGCAAGACGGAGCTCCGCCACACTATGCCAGAATTGTAGGAGATTTTTTGGACACTGTCTTTCCCCGGAGATGGATAGGTAGAAGGGGTCATATCGAATGGCCAGCTAGGTCACCTGACCTAACCCCTCTTGATATTTTTTTCTGGGGTCATTTGAAGTCTGTGGTGTATCGCACAAGACCTGCCACGGTACAAGATCTTCAAGAAAGAATTCTAGCGGTTGCTGATAATATTACACCTCAGTCCTTCCAAAATGTTCAGCGGGAATTTGTGGACAGGCTAGCACATTGCCAGGCAATGGAAGGATTCCAATTTGAACATTTAATAAAATAAAACTATTCTCTGTTAATTACGATTGTAATTTCTAATTTTCCCTTACTGAGACCACATTACATAACAGAATCCATACAAACGTTACATCGTTGAATTTGGGACTCCTTAAAATATACAAATATGGAAAAATATACCGGGTGTTTTATTTAAAAAAATTGACACTTATGTCACTCCCCCGAACGTAATGACGTCACGGTCCTGAAATACATGTCAAGAAGTTCTAAAAATTTCGTTGAATACAGTTTCGAAAACCCGAAGTTGATACGAGGTCCCGTTCGGCTGTAATCGAGCCGTTCCGGGACTATTGCCCAACCCTGTATTTATGCATTGATTTCTCTGGAGTAGCTTAAGCGCTTTCTATGGAAATCTTTTGCAAGCTGCAAAGTATGGTTGGGCGGTGGTCTCCTGTTAGTTTCATCAAGCTTTGTTTAGTATAAGATGAGCTAAAATCGGAAAAAACTAGTATTTGTTTGATAATATGCAAAATTATGGCGAAGGCGCCGATGTTATAAATGAAATCGTTTAAAAAATAGACCCGGCTTTAAAAAACAGCTTTTAAAAATTTCTTAAATAATATTTCACCGTCGTTGATTTCACTGAACCTTGTGATAAGGTTCAACTACCCGAACGACGACGGTGACATTTTAGTTCATAATTTTTGGAGACCATTTATTAAAGGTAGATCAATTTCTTTGATTAAAATGTTCAATAACTTTTATATTCACTTATCGATAAAGTTCCTTCTCTAGTAACATTCACTATCGTGAAGAATGGACAGACAGACGGGTATTTTGAAAATTGTTCAAACACAAAGATATGAAACATTCTTCTCTACTAGCTATATTTATGGTTTTAGAAAAGGCCTGGCAAATACAGTATGGAGTATATTAATAAAACCGTTTAATTCAACAGTAAACCAAATATATTTCCCTACTAATGATATCTGTCATAATCCACCATCAGCAACTCCTCTGCACATCAACAATCCATTAACTTGACTATTTACTTTTTAATTTCCCTCGATTAATTAAATGCCTACACAAACATAGATCTGAATTCCTGTCTCCCTCTAACGTACTCTAAATGGTGTAGATTCCCCAAACAATCAATAAAGTTGGCGCCAAGCATTCACGCACGATAAATTGTGCATTTGTAGACGACATTTCCCTTAGATTTATTCAGTTGTCATATAAAACATATGCGTGAGGTGCTTGGAGATGCAAGACATCGTAATCAACTATTGATGAACAGACGTCGGTAACAGTCGTAAACTTTATTCAGGGTCTGGCTGGCCCTGTGGGCTTAAATAGTGAATGGTCATTTAGTGAAAACGCAATAATATGGAGGCAGAAGTAAAATAGTATGATCGTGTGCTTGAAAAATTTTTTCAATGGTATGTTTCTTTTTAAAATCAGTTCTAATAAAGTCTTTTTTGTGTTTTTTTCTGGTATTTCCAAGCCTTTACCTTTCATAAAGTCAATGATATTCGCCTTTTCTTGTGTTGGTGTTCGGAATTTTTGTGTGTTGCCGCGAATGGTATGACGCATTGTCCATAACAATTACAGAATTTGGTGGGATATTTGGTAACAGTCCTTTGCCCAATTTTCAAATAATTCGGCTGTCATATCCTCGTGGTAGTCGGAAGAGGATTGTTTGGCATTTTTAGCAAACAACAACAACGTATTTGGAATAAAACCGTTTTTACTTCCATCATGTAGAATTATAATTTTTTATCCCCTTGAACATGAAGCACTTAAATTACACTTTTTGGTGTTATCTGCACAACCGTATTGAACTACATCATGGGTGTCAAACCATGTTTCGTCAAGATAAATTATGTCTCTATTTGCATCTCGGTATTCTTTTATTTTACGCAGATACTCGTGTCGATGATCAACGACGCGTGCTGATTCCATAACTACCATTCGTTTGTCCAATTTTTTGTACCTAAAACCGCAATGGAGCAAAACGATTCGCAAAGTATGTTATGATTTATACTTATAATATGGATAGCCGCGTAACTTAGCCCTAATCATGTCTAATGTGGGCACCTTCTGTTCATTGTAAATGCCATACAAATCGACAAATGACATCTTTGGACGCGCTGTAAAGGTTTTTAAGTTTTTGTCCAACTCTATTCCGTTTAATAGAATGATCAACTACATCCCCGGCTCTAATGACCCTATAAATTGTAGTACGGCTAAATTTGGTTAATTCACAAATCTTCTTCACAATTTGATTATATGAAGAATCAATATTTTCGCCTTTTCAACACGAGTAAATATTCAAAATAACCCTTTGAAGTCTTTATTTTCAAATTCCTCTTGTATAGGCTCTGTATCAAAATCATCCACTGCGTTGTCACTACTATCGAAAGGCCTCCAAAATGCTATTTTTTTACAATTAATTGCAAAAAATCACTCAAACACAGTAATAAAACTAATATAATTTGTTGAAATATTCACTAGAATTTAGTAATTTATAACGCTGCCTGGCTGTACTGCACTGCCTCGTACAAATCATACGATACAAATAGTTCATACGTGTTTTTTGTTTTATACTCTATGGCAAGCAAAAACTCTGAACAAGGTTGGTGTTGACAAATCAAATTCGCTAAGCATCTAATCCCACGTATATTTCTATGTGACAGCCGGATCAAGTCCACGTGGTATAGGCTCTGTATCAAAATCGAGGAGTGGTGAATATAAATCTGTAAAATTCTGTGCTCTCTCATTCAATGTGAAGCGATATATTGACAATACCCCGTAAGATCCTTTAGTTCCGTGCTGTTCCAATGGAGTTCGTAAATACTAAACAAACGAAATCGCAATATTACTTTCCTATCTCTGCAATCATGGAGTAAGGATGGCGGTGCAAGAGTCACAAGACCTAAACTTCTAGTATATACACCAAATCTCAAGTTTCTGGACTACTACAAGCTTGCTTTACTTATTAACCCCTATTTTTTATCCCCCAACCGTTCAACGAAATAAGCTCAAAATATAATTTAGTTCCAGAACTAATTATAATACATATTAGAGCGAGAGTTGGCTGTAAAAAACCTGGCCGCTCGAGTAACAGGATGAACTGTTTTTTAAATATTAGTACTCACAGACACAGAGTAACGGTTTGAATTTACTCTTAAAATTTAATATTTACAGATTAAAAAAATATATATTTGGGTGCCTAGTTAAATCTTGTGCTAATGCCTTTGCACCAAACTTTAATTTTTTTTTGTGCATTGCTGTAACAGCTTCAAACTACAATAAAATAAAGTTTTAACATTGTTCTGTTAGAATTAAACATGGGTATCACGTCTATGCCTGTGCCAAATTCCTGGCACACAATTTTCTATTTCTCAAAGTCTTATGCTATTACTAATGCAATATATTGCAGAAGTATTTAGGGATAAACAAATAATCATCAAATCATAATGATTAGAAATAAATAATTTTCATTTATTTAGATATTTTACAAAGTATAAGTACATAATACAATAAGAATTTTCTCATACATGCTACCATGAAATTAATAAAAACAAATTTAGAAACATACATCATACAAATTTTTGTTATCAAACATCATCATGAGCATCGTCATCACTATCCTCATCATTATCGTCATGATAATCCTCATTATTTTTATTAATTTCATTAGCTAGATTATTAATCTTCCAAAACAAATTTACATCAACGTCTCTCGCAGAATATTTCATGAAAAATGTAAAAAAAAACTGATTCTACTCAAATTCCATCATGTTGGAAATCATTGAAACGAAAATTTTTGCTAACAATTTATGTAACTTCTATGTGGCAAAATGCTACAGAAGCAAACTGCGCCAATTTCTTACCAGAACAGGGCGGACGAACAGTCAATGACAATAAAATTGAACCACTTTGGTTCCAAGATGATCCAACACCTCTTCTAGCCGAGGACACTGTTATGGACGAGCTTAATGAAGTAGAATGTAACGAAATTAATAATGATAATGAGGATTATAATGACGATAATAATGACGATGATCATAATGATAATGATGATGATTGATAACAAAGATTTGTATGTTTTAATGTATGTTTCTCACTATGGAAGTTTTTATTAATTTCATTGTAGTATGCATGAGAAATTTTTTTATTGTATTATGTATTTACACTTTGTAAAATATTATGTATCCAAATAAATGAAAATTATTTATTTGAAATCTTTATGATTGTTTATTGGATGATTATTTGTTTATCCATAAGTACTTGTGTAATGGGTTGCTTAATAGCATAAGACTTTGAGAAATAGAAAGTTGCATGCCAGGTATTTGGCACAGGCATAGACGTGACACTCATGTTTTTTTTCTAATAGAACAATGTTAAAACTATAATTTGATTGTAGTTTGAAGTGTTACTCGATAGGTACAGCAAGGCACCAAAAAGAAATTGGGCGCTAAGGCATTAGCACAAGATTTAAGTAGGCACCCAAATATATATTTTATTACTCTGTAAACACTTAATTTTAAAAGTAATTTCAAGCTGTTACTCCATTGGTACAGTTACTGTTCGAAAAATGTTCCGAAGAGGACACATACCAAACTTGTGCACAAATGCTGCCAGGCACCCAATGATTTTTCTTATAGTCACTGTGAGTACCAATATTTAAAAACATTTCATCCTGTTACTCGATCGGCCAGGTTTCTGCAGCCAGCTCTTGGACTATATGTGTAACAATTTTAAAGTCAATGCCTTAATTTAACTTTGTTGACTCCTTTAATAATGAAGTGAGTGTGGTGATGGGGATGCCAGATGTCATGGAAGAAAATTAAAACCTTGCTATTTAGTATGTACCTACTTTCATCAAATTCCAAGTTTCTGAACTCTCACTAGCTTGCTTTACTTATTTACCTCTATTTTTTCCTATTTACCCCATTTTGTATCTATTTATGCCCAACTTCAACAGACTAGTGCTCAAATATAATCAAGTTCCAGATTTCGTTATAACACACACGTGAACTAAATTTCAAGTCAATATCTTAAACCATTCCAGAGTAATCGTGTGCACAAAATAAAATTACAGACAGATTGACAGATCGACAGAAAGGAGAATTTGATAACTCTGACACACCTAAAAGTGGTTTTAATGCGTCTACTTTCTCTGCTCTAAAAAGTTCTATCTGGTGTACCTCAAGGTTCAGTTTTAGCTCCTTTATTGTTTAGTATCTGTACTTCTGATATATTACATTCCGTGAAAAACTGCAGCATACAAGCATATGCACGTGGCAGTCGTGCTTTCATATTAGAGATTCCCTAGTACTCAAAATAGTTTAAACAGTATCTTACAATATATAAAACAAATAACTCAACAGCATAACCTACAACTAAACTCTAATACATATAAAAACTAATAGTATACATAGACCACTTGATTTATTGATCTTAATAAGACTGCCGCATTAATTTTAAAATCAAGAATAATTTATTTATACGAAACGTTAGGATAGGTTTAATAATGAACTATTATTTATTTGCTTATAATTATTGTATTGAAACATATTCTTTATAGGATTTTACAAACAGCAGAAAAAATAACTATCTATAACTAAAAGAAAAACTTTGTGTAAAAATGTTAACGAAATCTTTGCATTCTTCCGATAACCTGAATTCTGGTTATGCTAGCAAATTAAAATCCTAAAATGAATTTCTTACTTGACAATTCTCATTCTAACACTAACATTCACACAGTCCCCTACGGCCATGCAGATTAAACTAGTATCTACATAACCCCCTACGATCACGAAGATTCAGTTAAAAATGAGAACACAGGCCTAAAATGAATTTATTTATCTACCTTGTCTTAAAAACTTTTCATTCTAATGGATTACATTTTCATGAAATCTATCATTCTGTTTCTTAGAAATGCTTAGCCTTTGAAATGCTTTTCGCCCTTATTCTGGAGCTCATCAGAAAGACATAAAGCCACTCATAAAGATGTTTCATGCAAAACCAAGACAATTTCTATGAATAAGTGTGAAATAAATATATTTGACATTGACTGATAAAAACAACCTTATATATCTATTAGCTAGCTGGAGCCTATATACCCTATGCATCGTTAATAATGAATTCGGCTGTCCCATATAAAAACACAGTAATTGCTATTAGGCTCATTTGTCAGAAATAAAGATTTTCTAAAATACATCAGCCGTTCAAAAGTAAATGAGACCGGCTTATAAATTTTTGCTGGCATATCTGGCATTACATTAGTTTTCTTTGTATAACATCCCCAGATCGTTTTGCAAAAAAAATTTATGGTCGGCGGCACATACTTTGTTTTAAAATGGTAATTTGTGCAAGTATTTTGTTTATCTTATAAACAAAAACACATGAAGAGCCAATACTGTGTTCTTGAATGGTAATATAATTATGAATATAAATGAGGTCACCAACAAAATCACAGAAAAAGCTGATACTGCGTATTAAAATGGTAATATGGTAATAAACATAAACCGTGTTAATAACACGGTTATCAAGGGTTAATAACCCTTGATAATCCTTTGTTAGAAAATGGTAATATTCATAGATCGCAAGGAAGATCATCTAGAACACACAGTACTACTTTTTTGTTTTAAAAAATAAAATTAAACAACGACCTGTTGCAAGGATAGATTTATTTACTTATATATAACTCAAACAACAAAACAAATGCTAAATCTTAGGAAACTAGAAATGCATAATCACTCATCATTTTCCATCTGTTCACTATTCACCAAGTCAGCAGAAGCTTCTGAATCTGGAAGGGATTCCCAAAATATTTTTCTATTTAATGGCATTAAAGGGACGAGGTCGTTAAGAATCGTTTGTTTTTTTTGTGATTTACTCCACGTGTATTTATTAATTCTGGAAGGTGTGGTATAGTATGTTTTTTTTGTAAGAAATCGATTTCTTTATATTCTTCATTAAAGTCTGTTTTATATTTCATGAATCTACACCCACTACTAAATTTAACTTCAACTAGAGGATTTAAAGTAAAACCTTTGAGAGGATCGTCACCCTTTTTTCTTACGGCCCTTTTTTTATTCGTCCAGGAATGAAACTGGTTTAGTTTGAGCACATTCACGTTCTTTCTACAACTTTCAATGACTTTAACCAATTCTTGAAAATCATACACATTTCGCTTTCTTCCAAGTTTCTGTTCTATATTACCGTGAATGCCATCGGCACTCATATGGGTGTGTCCCTTGGTGAGGTACTTAATACTAATTTCTTTAGGACCTGTGGGACGATTTACTTCGGTAATGAGTGCTGTGTATACTACCCAATTTTTATTTTGCCCCGCACAATTATCTGCCCAGAATATAAACTCTGATACATCCCATTCCTCAGAAATGACACGTAATATAGCATCAACAAACGCTTCGGCTTTTCTGCCAGATAGAGCCTCATGCCATAGAACACAGTAGCTTTTCTTAGAACTATTTTTATTGAGAGTAGCGAAGGTTTCATTGAATACAACTAACCTGCTAATAAAAAAACTTCTCTTTACTTGTGGCATCATTGGAAGAAGCATAACCTTTTGCAAATCTATAGAATATGTACGTTTAGTGTTATTATTTTCAGCAGTTACCGCTTCTTTTGCATCTTTTTCATATTCTCGGTTAGCTTTTTCAGCCTTCAATCGATGAGCGTTTAGGCGAACAGTAGTATCATCTTGACCGTTATTCTCACCGACAATGAATATTCATTCAATAATTTCAGTGGGTTGCAAAATAGCTAGATTTAAATTTGAAAGTTATGCTAATCTTCCTATTTCGTAGTTTTAAATCGAGCTATTTTGCAAACCACTGAAATTATTGAGCGAGAATTCATAGTAATAGCTTTGTTATTGTTCTACTTAGGTAGTCTTACGATTTTTTTAAATACACGTACTAAGAAAAAAAATTTATTGGCAAAAATAATAAATATTTCCCTATCGGATGTCTCTTTCTGGGGAATGGCCACCTTAAGTGACCGAATATATACATTTATTATATGAGAGTGGTGGTAATGATATGGAGAGGGAAGGTAATATACCAATTAAAAACACAGCAATTGCATATACCAGGCAGTAACACAGTATCTTCAATACAGATACTCTGTTTTTCTTTGGAATTTGTCATCTACTGTGTTTTTGATTGGTTAAACTCTATATGCTTTGTCAGTTACTGTGTTCATGACAGTGAAAAATTTGTATATTGAAGCTCCAGATCATAAATAATTATGCTCAAATAGGTGGGATAAGATACAGTATGTGCAAATTTGTGCTTAACTCATATTTTTAAAAATTGTCAATTACTGTGTTTTTGCATAGGACAGCCGAATTATTATTTGGTTGCCGTAGTAGTCCCGTAGGGGACTGTGTGGATGCTAGTGTTAGAATGTTAATTGTCAAATAAGAAATTAGACAAATTCATTTTAGGATTTTAATTTGCTAGCATAACCAGAATTCAGGTTATCGAAAGAATGCAAAGATTTCATTTTTACACAAAGTTTTTCTTTTAGTTATAGATAGTTATTTTTTTCTGCTGTTTGCAAAATCCTGTAAAGAATATATTTCAATACAGTTAGGATTGGTGTTGTAAATTTGACAAATAAATTCCCTCTCTGAGACACAGCGAATATTTAGCATATTACGTGACAATATTGCTAGTATATGCACATTCATGCAGAAGCGGGCTTGTCCCTACTGACTTTAAAATACATAAATTCCTCTGCCAGAGACAAACAATTAGCGACAATAAATATCGCTATTTTTAATCCCTCTTCCATACCAAGAGCGTTTGGTCGGTTTGCCTTGAAACATGACGCAAAGAAGAACCATATATTTGTAAAACAAGTCGTATGTGTTTATGCCCTGTGACAAAGAAGCGTGTGGCATGGTTCGATGGCCTTAAGTTTATTTTTTTTGTATGTGTATCCACAGACACGCTGTTCTTATGCAATTGTGTTCAGATGGTGAGATCAAAATGCCATAGATCTATTTTTAGGTGACCTACCTATTTCAATAAAAATAAAACATACCGAGAATTAGGAAACATACTAATTTTTTATCTGTTAGGACATTATTTGTATTAGAATCATATATACAGTTGGTGAATTATATATTGGATATGATATCACACCATGTGTTGTACTTGTCAACGCATATATTCATCGTTATTGTTATTTTTAGTTTCAGTTTGTTCTATATTAAATACATATAGCGCCATTGTTAATGGAACTGACAGTAGACAAACGACTCAAAACATTAAATAATTTGTAACAAATCATGTTAATTTAGAAAATAATTTGCAAAAAAAACTAATAAAGTAGTGTATAGACTTCAAAAGAAATACCGCATGTTATAGAGTAGGTAGCATTAAACGTAATATAAACTATTCTGGAAATAACACTGGCGCTTTTGAAAAATTGTCGGTTAATGACACAGACCCGCAAAAAAAAGTTTTGCACGACGCACTGGGTACTATACTCCTATTTCTTGGGTCGCTGAAACTGAGTATGATGTTAGTTTTGCTTCATCAAGTCACCATAATACGCTAACCTCAAAAAATTGCTTGAAACAGTCACCTTTTGAGGTTAGCGATGAATAGTGATCTGATTGATTCATTGATTTGCAGTGTAAGGTGGGCATTGCTACCGATTCCGGGCATCCATGGAGGTTCGTTCCAACACGCAGCTTGGTCGTCCGTCGAACATGCCCAACGGACGCCCAAACCGCGTGCCGGAACCTAATCTCGGATGTTTTATATACCGCAGGACCGGCTGCATACGCCGGGTTGCGTAATTTCAGAACATACTTAAGCATAACGCCAGACCCGTCCATCCAAGCGCTCATTGGTTATTTTAAAATATACTTACGCACGACGGGTTTCTGCAAAATGTACTTCGTATCAACACATTTCATAACGCACAACATTATCTGCCAAAATATACGCCAGCACAACGAGCCCTTTCGAAACATACACCGTTACAGCGCTTCCCAACTGATTGCGATAATACGGCACTGTTATTCTACCGCAAAAATAATATAAAATAGAAAAAACAATGCAAAGTTATTGACAGCGTGGAGAAGTATCACTTGTATTTGTTTTAGTGAATTTTACCAATCATTATGGAAACATTAAAACTTCTTTTAACTAGTGTTGTCGGTAAAGAAGGGAATGTGGAAATATTAAAATTTAATCGTGAGTCCGATTATAAAGCACGCTTGATATGAAACTGCAAGGATCTGAAGACAATTATAATAACCAGTGTAATGTGTGGGTCCAGAAATTTTCTAATGTATCGAAAAGCCAATGGGTTGTACAAAATACATGGCCTCATTTACAAAGAATCGTATTTAGAAAAATGTATTACTGCCATCATACAGACGCAGACGTTAATAAAGTAAAACAAGAATCGCGTAAGAGACAATTTATTAGACAAAAGGACGAAACTGTGGGTCCAAAGCACTCCCTTATTACCAATATTTTAAATAATAGGCCAAATTCTAAAATACATTAAGTATTTATCTATTTTTCATGGTCGCCTTTAAGTTTTGTTAAAATTTTAATACCTTTCAGTTACTTGCTTTGTTTTCACATTTACTCTTAAAAATAAAAAAGTTACTTTTGTCTCGAACGAATTATTTCCAATTTGTTTGGAGAATTTTTAATTTTATAACAATATAAAGTTGCAATAAATTGATAAGATTTGGTTTTACAGTCAGTTCCATAATCATTTAAAAATGAGCTTTTGCTAAAGTTGAGGTTACAATGTCACCATTTCACTTCCCACAAAGTATTTTCCATTCTAATTTAACTTTTATTAAAACCTTCTTTAAAGCCGATTATGGAATTGGCTGTCAATGTTTTACTTTATTATTTAAGGTTTGCAGAGACGATTTTTTTATGCTGTAACGGTGTATGTTTCGAAAGGTCCCGTTGTGCTGGCGTATATTTCGGCAGATAATGTTGTGCGTTATGAAATGTGTTGAAACGAAGTACATTTTGCAGAAACCCGTTGTGCGTAAGTATATTTTGAAATAACCAATGAGCGTTTGGATGGGCGGGTCTGGCGTTGTGCTTAAGTATGTTTTGAAATTATGCCGCCGGGTTGGACATTGGACATGATTGTTGTCAGCGGCGAGAGCCGCATGACGCATGGGATGGGAATATAGGATGGGAAGTGTAGGTGTTTGTAAGATGCTTCTTTTAAGTTTTCATATGCAGGTGTTTGCGATATGCTTTTCAGTTTCCATGTTTCTTTTAAGATTCCATCAATCGTCATCTCCTTATTTTTCTTCTACTAAGTTTTCTGTTGTAGTCAAAAAGTGCCGCTTATTATGTATGTAGTATATCCTAAATTGCAATCAATTATCTTCAAAACTAAAGGAGAAAAGGGGGGTATGTAGTTCCCTCCATATAGTTCAGGCACATAAAAAGTGTCAGAGCGTTTGACTTTGCGGTAAAGATTGTAGCATTTGAAAAGGCTACATTAATATATGTATGGTTAAATACAGTAAATTAACCCATTAGTTCATTTGTTTGAGTGGAGAGGTAGGCAACCACTCGTACTTCAAAGGGGCATAGCAGGTCGCATATCTGCAATTCTCAACAAGGAAAGAAAGCGTGTTTTCTTTTATGTATTATTTTTGAGACAGAGGTGTTAATCACATGTTTTTGTTGTTGGGATATTACACAATGTTGTAATTCAGTCTTTATTTTACAAGCCCTTTTGTTGGCGCATTTTCATTGGCTAGAGAAAGTGTTCTCTAGATGTTCAAGTTGGCAACACGGAGAAGTGTCAAGCAGATTTCCGTCGAGGATTGGTCTTTTAGACAGCCACGAGTGAACAGCGGCGGTTCCGATTTTGTGTGGAATTTTTGGGTTTTACATCGTTTACACTGAAAAGGGATTTGATTGATGTACCCAATGCTGTGAAGATTTTGTGAATTTCCAAGAAGGAGTTCTGTTGGTTGCCATAAATCTGATCGCCACGTGTCTCGTGAGGCTATGCCATACTCTCTATATGAGAGTGTTTTGGAGGGGTATATGTGTTTGGAGAGGCATGTATTTTTGAAGAGGCTTACAATTGGGATGAGCACATGTTTGGTGCTGTAATTTTGGTTATGTAAGGGGGCCCAGTATTTAGAGGAGTGATAGGACGAAGTCTATCACTCAGATGTTTGGTTTCATGTGGGTTCCGCTGACACTTTGAGAAGTTTAGGACTTGCGGAGTCGTTCGCAGCAGTCTCCCGGAGATTTAGGTAGAAATTTGATGCAGCACGGAACTGCAGTTGCAGCCAACGTCGAGAACGTCTATGAAATGGTGACAAGTCACACTGCAGTCGTCACTGAAAATGCCAAGGCCTTGACCAGGTTTTTTTGTTCATTTTAGTTAAATATTTTAAAGAAAATATTATAGTTTAATTCAGTGATTTTTGTTCGTATATTGAAGTAAATTATACTACAATCTTGCAACTATAAATTAAGCACTAAGTTTATGTGTAGAATGATGATACATTTAAGACTTTTGCTGTAAAACACCCATGGTACCGTGAGATGTTAATTCACCTACTATTATGTCACACATATAAAATTCAATTCATGGTAAATCCTTAATTCCTGGTTGTAAGTTATAACTCATAGTTGCATATTGGCAAACTCGTAGTTGCAAGAGAATCTCAGTCAGAGATCTAAGTTTGAATTCAAATCAAGTTTTTTGATCAACTGTATAGAATTTCTTTCACACGTATGAACCACGATTAGGTAAGGTTTGAAGTTTTTTTTGTTTTTACTCTTTACTGTTGTATATCTCATGTGTGTTGTAATAAATGTCTAATGTCTACATGTTCTCATTATTTGCACTGGTACTCCTGATATTTGCTTAAATTTTGAGATTTTATAGAGTAAAGTAAGAGTTTTGCTATTGTAGAGATATTTTAAGAATTCCATCGCATGGTTGCTAGTAACTTAATTTTATTCCGTGCTGGCAAAATTATTTAAATCATATTATGTAACATACAGCCGGTGGCGCCCTTTTGAGTGTCCACACACACAATCCTAACCCACGGCCTATGCTCTCCACCAAAAATCGGCTGCCGTTCGCATCGATGTAACATGTTTTAATATTTAGGTATCAAAATAGGTTACAAGATCAAAAGCCCTGACATTTTTTATTTGCCTTGAATATATGAAGAGAACTATACCATGATCCTGTTACACCCGGTATATTCCTGGCTCTGAAATCTACTTTAAAATGAGTTTTACATTTTAACATAAAGTTGTTCTCTTTCCAAAATGTATGGTAATAATTAAGGATAACTTCATCTTACTAAATGGATATAATTGAATGAAATAAAGTAAGACATAAAATAATGGAAACTATTGATTTGCAAGCGAGGTTTTCTCAAGTAGGCGTTCGTCTCGTGGGTTTTATTAATAAACAGTTTTCATTCATTAGTCGAGCATTCTGGTTATCTTCCAACTTTGCCGAACCTTAATTATGTTGCATATTGTTTTATTTTTAAAAAGTTTGCATTTTATCATTCAACACTCCCAGCTGTACGTAAGTTGGATTATTTTCAACTTATTTTCAGAGCAAGACCTAATTTTTTATGATCGACAGATTCGTATGATAAATACGGCTGCCTGGGTCACCTGGAAAGGAAGGGGTGTTTTTGCAAAATGGGCTTGTTTGGCTTTTTTTTTTATTTCATAAATCGAAAGTGCAAGTATAAATTAATGGATCTGCAAAAAATCAGAATCTTATTCGCACGTTTAGTATCTTAAAAACCATTACAAATTTCAATCTCGCGAAAATGGGGCGTGGCCAGGCGCTACGTCACTATACGCATAGACTCGGCGATCGCAATAGACTTGATGCTCCTTATTGGTTATAATTATAAGTGTTTTCGAAGTATTGTTTGTTTTGCTTACTACTTAACAGTAGGGGAGTACAATTTGGTGAAATGTAAAAAAATTACAATTTTCTCTTGCTCCTGCCAGAACGAATTTTCGATTTCAACCCTGCAATTTACGATTATAATTCATCGCCGACCTTCTCCTTTCCGTAGACACATAGAACGAACTTCCACTCGACGTATTTATTTAGTTACCAGCGTTTAAAAATTCCATGTTTTTCGACTTTTCAGGTTAAATTTGAAAGGTCCCAGAAAGCCATTTTTCTTATGTCACTTGCGTATAGTGACGTCACAAATGAGCGCTCGGTTTTTGCAACTATTACTAATTTCAACTCCTTATATCTCGAGAACGGAAAAAGTTAATAATACGAAATTTTAAGTGTATAATGAGAATATCGAGTACTATATGAAAAAGTATAAAAACCATATAAAAAGAATATCATGGAACAAGCCCATTCATCGGACTTCCAAATTTTCCAATAATTTTCTATAAATTTTTTTCATTTCTCTCCGATAATCCTGAAGAGGATAAAAACTTTCGAAACTTTAGAGAGAGACTTTCACAGACCATTTTCTTGAGAATAGCTACTTATTTAAGTTGGTGCTTCTGTTAATTTGCAGATTTCTTGGATTTTATTTTTAGGCTACCACCCATAAAAATGAGAAAGATACTACAATTGATCCAAAATCGACAACTGAGAAAGGTATTTATGTCTTCAAGTCCCAGGAACAGGAACAAGTGGTTTTAAAAATATCTGAATGTATGTGGACATAATAGCAGCCAAGCTAGATCATCAATCTTGATTAAACTTGGCAAGAAGGTAATATTGGACAAGCAGAGGAGCTGAAGTGGTTTTGGTGCAGATCGGATGATGTTTATGGTCATTTTGGCAAATAGATTCTCTTATTTTTCAACATATCAATTTTTTATCATACAATTCGAAAGTAGACGTTATTCTGATTTAAACGATATCTCTAACTTTACTCTTTTACTCGGAAATTTGTCGTTAAAAATGAACTGCTCAACTAGCTCTATTGTTTCACTCAATCGCCGTCTATCCCACTGTTACCGTCTCGGTACATTAAAACGAGAGGAATTAATTAAAAACGCTTCCGAAGGTTCGTTCTTAGTTCGGCAACTTCAGACTGGTTATCCTGGTATTTTATTTTGTCCCTCCTCTATCTTTGTTATAATTGGAGATATAAAAAGAAAATTTCGTATGAAAGTTGTACTTTTAACTTTTAATTTCGATAAAATCAAAATATAACGTCCTATATTTTTCACCTTCTTGCAGTTTTTTATTTTTATTATTTTTATCATAAATGCAAAACATATCAAACTTTTCTGCTTCTGAGTAATCAATTTTGATCAAATAATAATACGAATGATCAACAACCCGGTCAAAATAGACATTCAAGGTTATAATAATTCGCATTCGTTATAAACGAAAAATTTATTCACGTTCAAAGTTCGTGGATTTTTTGCAATTTTAGCCAAACGGTAAGTTTTATCATAAAAATAGGTCAGACAAAAATTGTAGATGATGCAACTATCTACAAAAATTGTTCTTACACTTTTTTCCTAAGAATCACCATTTCTGAGATACAGCGATTTAATAAGTTGTGTTCTCCATAATATGCACGAGTACGCCGCCTATATACATCACCATACATTGGACCCGTTGAAAGAAAAATTTACCACTGAAAAATTTTTTTTTTCAAAAAAGCTGATAATGACGCTCATGTCCTGATAATTGAAACAGCAATAGAACAATTCAACTCAACAAATACAACTATTGTTGTTGGTGAAGATGTTGATTTATTGGTATTACTTACTTCTCAAACTCCAACCGAAAAAATTATTTATTTTTTAAAACCTGGGAAGGCTCAACAAGTTAATATGCTTCTCAAAATGCCAAAATCACATACTTACTATTTTTACACGCAAAAACTGACTGCGATACGACATCAGCAGTTTTCAGGAGGGGTAACACAACAGTTTTTAAATTGTTTGAAAAACGAGATTTAGTTAATTGTGCTAGTTTTAAAAGAGAGTAACTCTAACAAGCTGTAATCACCCACGGAATTCGCTTCGTTTTTTCTGTATATGGAGCTTCACAAAAAAATTACCTGCTTAGATAAGTTTCGATACTTATCTTTTGTAAAAAATGCTCGGAACAATAAACGAGTGCAATTAGCTTGCCTTCACCCAACCCCTGCTTCTGCTCATTAACACGTATTTCGGGTATATTATCAAGTTCAAGTGTGGCTTGGTAATCAACTGGACCCAGAAGACTGAGGTTGGAAGTTAATTGAAAATACATTGGAACCAATCCATACTTTACTCTCACCTGCACCGGAAAAACTCCCCAATACAATTTTTTGCAATTTCAAAAAGGGGTGAAGTGCTAAGTGCGGCTGCAAAAAATATGAATTGTTTTGTTCATTAGCATGTACCGGTTGTCAGGGTCAGTCGTGCTCCAATGTTGAATCGCCACCAGATATGATTCTTACGATATCAGCGAGGAGACATCTGATGCATCGCTGTTAGAAAAATTTATTTGTATCCAGCAGGAAGAAGAAGAAGACAGAGAAGAAGAAGAAGAAGACATTACACTGGAAGTTCCATTAGATAATTATCAATCAGACGAATAGTTTTCCCCAATTAGTCATAATTCACACCGCTTTCATCATTTCCAATAGTACCATTTTTTATTTAATACAATATTATTTATTTATTTATTTATTTAGCATACACTGCTCAACAGGTATAACCTATTTACAGAGCAGGACGGATACATAAAAACAAAATATTAAGTATATACAATATACATTAAAGAAATATAAGGTACTCCTAAAAATAACATAATATTATAACTAAAGAAAAACAAATATCAAAGACAAGAAATATAAAAATACACATTATAAGATAAGCATAATAATAAAACTATATAAAAACAGAATCCAAAGAAAAACAAAGAATCAATGGCTATGAAAATATTTTATGGAATTAACAGTGCAGCTGAAAATATCAAATTTGTCACAATGTTTGTTGTAATTATGACACATTAAGAATAGAGGAGAAAATTTAAGTCTATTAGAGCGCGGAGTGGGAAGATAAAAAGTTTGCATTATCCAAGTATTTAATGGGACATAAAATTGAAATTTATTTAAAAATTCTGGGCAATCGATCTTGTTATGTATTAGATTATGTAAAAATATTTGAGAGTAGCAAACCCGCCTGTTCTCAAGAGTGTCCATAGAAAAACTAGTCAAAAGTTCTAGATGTGGAAAACCAATTGATGGGTATACTCCATCACACTTGAACCACAATAATTTTACAAATCGCCTTTGAACTCTTTCTAGGCTATTAACATGAGTTACGTAATGAGGGTTCCAGATGAGTGACGCGTATTCAAGTTTGGACCGGACAAAAGCAAAGTAAAGTAATTTTAGAGTATTCTTATTGGTAAACTATCTGCTTGATCTGAATAGAAATCCCAAAATCTTAAAAGATTCTGATATATAATTAAACAGGACCACAATAGATCGTGGAATAGGCCTACCGGGGAAGCCATGTTAAAAAAACGCGCCAAGTACATTACCTCACAGGTGGCGTGGAAACGTGTTATGGAGAACACAACTTTTTCAACTTTTTGTATCGCTATATCTCAGAAATGGTGACTCTTAGGAAAAAAGGGGTAAGATAACTGCACGGTCTACAATTTTTGTCTGACCTATTTTTATGATAAAACTTACCGTTTGGCTAAAAAATGCAAAAAACCCATATTTGCGAATTTTGACCTTGAATAAATATTTTTGCAAATGTGGGATCGATGGGGACTTTTCACGTTTCATTTATAATGGTGTTCCCAACATTCATACCAATTTTCAGCTCTATGCGAATTATTGTAAGCTTACCCCTATTTTTTGAGCTATTTTGACCGGGTTACAAACAGTAACAATGTTGTCATAGTATCATCACTCACAGCCTATTTAGTAAGAGTAATTACTGTGCTTCCTTTGATAACCACGAAATACCTATATGCATGTTTGGAGCATATTTAATGTCCGATATGTCAAGAAATATTACAGCTAGACGTATTAACCCTAATATATTTTATATATCAGGGAAAAAGATGTAAAAGACTATGTAAGAATATACAGGATTTTCCATTTAAAAAACAACCTTCATTGTTATATCACATGACTTATGCAAGCAATTGTTATTTTAATTACATTTAAAAAATATACAGGGTGTTTGGTGAATCGTGTGCCAAATGGAAATGTCCGACAGAAATGGTTATCTGCTATCCTTTCAGGCCCCTTAATACTTCCCATGCCCTGCGGTATTTTTCATATCGACCTTTTATCTTTTTAAGGCAAAAAATCCCAAATTCTACATTTAAATTCAAATGATAAAAGAAGTATTAGGCGTAGACTGCGAATTTCATTTTTATTTTGATGTGTATTGTTGAAGGGTTCTTTTAAATCCAAAATTACTCTCATCAGTCATCTAGTTGTTTTTTTATTCACTCGCAAACTTCGGAATAGGTAAAATTCAAATTTAAACTTCGACTTTACATGGCTATAAAAAAAAAACTCAGAGCAACCGGGATCTTCCAACTCCCTCAAAAATTCTCTAGTCTATCCTGTTGCTAGTGATGTGCAACATGACATAAAAACCTTTTAATAACTTCGTGAATTCGCTAAATAAATGAATCGGGTCACATAAGGCTAATATTCAAAATTTCGAATAAAAAATTATATTTGCTTAAATTATGCATGGCAAACAGGTAAAAATCTGTTATCTCCTCTTGCGAAGTAAAATCTATCTTCTACCTCTTTCTGTTCATTGGTTTTCTTGAAATAAAGAAACAGTTACATTTTTATCATTTATTAAAAAAATTTAAAAATCTTGCTCAAAGTGTTGGTCTCTGTTGCGAATGCAGGCCCCGACATCTGCTTCGTATTTCGACAGTTGTTGTATGAAGTCGTATTTCCTCCCTAATTGTACCGAAAGCCGTTTCTATGCGTTGGACAAGAGGACAAGTTCCTCCCTAGTCGCAACATCCGTCGCGTACACGAGCTCTTTGGCACGACCTCGGACATAAAATACAACGGAGTTAGGTCTGGGGAACGTCGAGGCCATTGAATAGGGCCATCCCGCCCAATCTACGCATACGCCTATAGTTTTTCAAGATGACGGCTGTCCCGCGCACTGGCGATTGATTGTAAGACAATATCTAGACAATGTGTTCCCAAATGCGTGGATTGGGCGGGATGGCCCTAGTGAATAAAGTGAGTGAATAAAAAAAAACAACTAGATGACTAATGCCAGTAATTTTGGATTTAAAGAACCCTTCAACAATACACATCAAAATAAAAATGAAATTCGCAGTCTACGCCTAATACTTTTTTTATAATTTGAATTTAAATATAGAATTTGGGATTTTTTTCATTAAAAAGATAAAAGGTCGATATGAAAAATCCTGCAGGGCGGGCGTGAGAAGTATTAAGGGGCCTGAAAGGATAGCAGATAACCCTTTCTGTCCGCCATTTCCATTTGGCACACGATGCACCAAATACCCTGTATAATATATAACCCTACAACTTTTAAACTTTTTTTTATCTCCAATAATAACAAAAATAAACGGGGGGGGGGGCTTAAAATATAATGAATAACCCTATACTATCGAAACTTGGCGCTTGGTCGATAGTCGATAAAAACATTTTGTCATAGCCTTTTTATGAGTAAGTCATTTGTTGAACTTATTGTAAGTTATGGTGATTTATTTAGTAGATTAGTCAAAGATAAACGTGTTACTATATTTTTTTTCAAAAAAATCATAAAAACTGAAAACGGTAAATATTCAGTGTTCCAATTAATAGAAAAAAATAGAAGCCCTTTCTATTAAAAAAAAAAAAATTTCTTTTCAATAATTGTTTGAAATTTATTTTTTTTACAAAAGTTCAACATTAGTATAACAAACTAAAGAAATTATACTACTATTTGTTCAATTGTTTAAAATTCTCTATGCACGGTTCATGAACACTTTTTCCAGCTTGATAGAATTTTACTACTTTTTGCCCCATGATCGCCTTTATGTTGAGAGAAAATTGGCTGCAATTCTATTTTGTCTTAGCCAATTTTAGATCCAGAAAAAGGAGTATAAAGAAAACTGAATAAACCCATCGGAATCGTGAAAAAAGTTACCTTTCTATTAAGTTGCAACTTGGAAGTAGCAAAATACGATAGAAGTAGTGTATACCTTAATAAACAAAATACCCATTCTGCTTCTCATAGAAAAATGAAAAAAATTACTTGTAATTTTTCAAGTAATTATTTTTGGTATCTTAACATTTTTGGATAACTTCCACATGTTTTGATATATTTGAGAAAAATAAATGTTTATCGCTATTTTTCTCAAAATGAGGCCTCGACCCACGAAGCTATCTATGAATTTTGAGCTAGGAAATGGTTAATATTGTTTAATTTATGTATCTAGATTCCACGTGAACAACTTCTTCAATTTTTCTTATTTTACAGGGCTACAGAATAACATAAAATGTACGTAGTTATTTCCGCTAATTATCGAAAATGAAGATATTTAAATTAACATGTTTTACACGTAAAATCATCCACTTCCTTTGGGATTCGGAAACTCGAAACATATATAATCACAAATTTATATTCTTGGAATGTCTGATAAATTATTACACAGTCTAAACCACATTACCTTGTATTTCATATAATTTAATCATAATGTGGAAGAGCTATCACCGTAGCATGTCATCAAAAAATAATCATCAAATACACTAATTGTTCATTTTCATATTTACTTATATACTTATCTCCGCAGTCATTACTGTTAACTTCATGGAGATGAAGATCTCATATTGCAGCATGGTTGACACTTACCTGAAATGAAAGGAAAGAAATTAGGAATATTGTGAAGCAAGGACTGCTAAAAATACTTAATAATAAGTGAAAAATAATAAATAACATATTGAAACAAATTCTTTATAGGATTTTGCAAACAGCAGAAAAAATAACTATCTATAACTAAAAGAAAAAGTATGTGTAAATCATTAATGAAATCTTTGCATTCTTTCGATAACCTGAATTCTGGATATGATAGCAAATTAAGATCCTAAAATGAATTTGACTAATTTCTTATTTGACAATTCTCATTCTAACACTAGTGACCACACAGTCCCCTACGGTCATGCAGATTAAACTAGTATCTACGTAACCCCCTACGATCATGAAGATTCAGTTAAAAAACAGCACAAAGGCCTAAAATGAGTTTATTTATCTAACTTGTCTTAAAAATTTTTCATTCTAATGGATTACATTTTCATGAAATCTATCATTCTGTTTCTTGGAAATGCTTAGCCTTTGAAACGTTTTTCGCCCTTATTCTGGAGCTCATCAGAAAGACATAAAGCATTTCCAAGAAACAGAATGATAGATTTCATGAAAATGTAATCCATTAGAATGAAAAATTTTTAATGCAAGGTAGATAAATAAATTCAATTTAGGTCCTTGTTCTCTTTTTTAACTGAATCTTCATGATCGTAGGGGGTTATCTAGATACTAGTTTAATCTGCATGGCCGTAGGGGACTGTGTGGTGTGGATGCTAGTGTTAGAATGAGAATTGTCAAATAAGAAATTTGACAAATTCATTTCAGGATTTTAATTTGCTAGCATAACCAGAATTCAGGTTATCGAAAGAATGCAAAGATTTCATTAATAATTTACACATGCTATTTCTTTTAGTTATAGATAGTTATTTTTTCTGCTGTTTGCAAAATCCTATAAAGAATATGTTTCAATACAATTATAAGCAAACACATAATTCATTTTTAAATAAATAACATGTTCTATATTATTAAATGATGGAATATTATCGAGTTGAGATTGCTCGATAGTGCACCGAAATAGAAATGTCGAGCACTTTAAGACCCTCAAGGATTTGTACGACATAACTAAAACCTGCTTCATTGTCGTTCAACTTCATCGTATCAAGATATCTCTTTTTTTGTAGATTTCAGTTTTACTGAAAATTTTGGTAAACTATTTATTTTAACGATACTGTGAAAATTTCAAACTAATATTTTCATTTCTATTTTTCTTAGTGACCCTTTTAGCAATTGAAATAAAAATGTACTTTACATTTTCTTAGGGGCATATTCTCCTAAAGTTCCGTTAAAATATAGGCATTATTGTACAAGCTACCATCAACTGTTTAAATGTGGTCCATCTCAAATGGTTTTTATGTTTTCCAACATAACAAATTGACCAATAAAGTTTCTGACAAATTTAGTTTTGTTTGTATTTTCGTTATGAACAATAATTTGTTCTTTTTCTCACTACGATAATTAAGAAAAACTGTGAAAAAACACAATTTTGAACATTCTTTTGTTTAACCATAAGCTTTCCACCACACTTAGTTAATCCAACACTTAGAACTATAAATTTTGTACTGTTTACAACAATTGCCAGCCAAAAATTGACATAGTAAGACAATTCCTTTTTAGGCAATTTAGATTCTTAGTTTCTTTCCACTATTATAATGGTCCATGACTCCTCGAAATATTCCAACACTCTAAAATGTATTTTCATCTATTCTAAGAATAAAATATAAACTCAATCCCTCATACCATACGGATCGGAGGGTGCGTTCTATTTTAAAAACAGCTGACAATTTATATCATCCATCAAGTCACAAATCATCTGTTGTGACAAAGGGTTATTTACAATCTCAACGAAATGATGAGAACTATGACATAAATTAATTTTTTATCGGAATGTGCTTTAAATGCGCTTGATACTGAGATTATTTATGTTTTCATAAGCTATGAAACCAACGTCTAACTGTTTAGTTGAGTATTAACGTCGAGTAATTATCCGTTAGTGCTTTTAATAATCATAATTTCTTAAATGGTAACATTTCTAATGAGATATGTGTAAGTAATTTAAAAGCACTAACATCTGATTGCAGAACGATAAGTGCTTAATTCATTTCTCTCAGAATTTCTACGTTTAGTTTATGAGAAAAATGTAATACCACCAGATAGTCTAATTATCTTCCATAGAAATGTTTATAAGCGTTAAAGTTGGTTGGTCTATTATATTTTCTCAAGATTGTGCACTAAATATTTTAGTACGTTATCCATAATGTACTTCTATTCCTCTGGTTCTAGTTGTTGTTAAAGTACTAGACTATTTATCTGATATTATCATTAGATGTTATTCGGTAAACTTATTTTATCATCATAATTAAAACATCCACTATAACAACGTAACCGTTTAAATGCCGAAAACATCTACCTAGAGGAAAGACCTAATACGTACTAAAGCAAACATAGACAAATCAAAAAATCAATGGGTAGTATTTATGTTCTTTAATTCCAATGAATAGAAATCTATTAATGTCATCATTATAAAACAAACTTGGTAAAGTGTACATACATAAGGCAGTCAATTATTAAAAGCAAGTTAGTTAAAGCATAATTATTAGAGTGTTTGGGGTAAAAGATGTAGGTAATCATACTCATTTAGAGCTTTATCTTCTAAATGAGATTGGGGAACTATTTTATGCCTTTCCATAAGTCCCCAATTATTACTTTCATCGAGCAATTTGTAGCCCATCGTAAACCGAGAGCCACGAAATTGCTGTCTACATATGTCGCTTCCTATTAAATAAGGGCGACCTAATAGTGAAGTGTGCTCATCAGAGAGGATATGAAGGTCTGGCAGTAAATAAACTTACGTGTAAGGGTAGGGGTTGGCGGCACGTTAGAGGGATTTAGGAACAGTCCTAAGGTTCCCAAGCCACGCGTCAATACTTATCTAGGCGATATGTGGCGATATTATAAACACACGCCACTTAACCCATATCATTCTCGGGCGCTTTTGATGTAGATAAAACAAAAATTGTTATTAAGAGAATGAAGTTAAGACCATTCTGGGTTTAATGGCCCTTCTGTCAATCACAGCATAACGAAATTAAATGGCTAGTGTTGTAGACTGTCATAGTATTTCTTGCAAATGATTTTTACTAAGAAGTATCATATCTGCACTTATCATATTCAGAGACTGTCTTAGGGATTCTTTTCTTAGAAGTTTCTTTCAGGTCTATGTATTTTAGTGCGAGAGCTAGCAGACTTCTGTTGGAAGTTCGAGAGTCGGAAGGTTATTTTGACGAGTTGTACTACGAATAAAGTTTTTTAAAAATTGGTCACATATTCAGACTAGTGATCATTCGTGAAAAAATTACGGTATTTTAATACACCACCGACTTTTGTTATTAATTGATAGAAAAGTTTTAAAGTAATTGTAATATCTAGATGACTTTAAAAAAAATTTACAAGACTGAAAATCGGCACTTTTAATTCCCATTACAATTTATTGCTAATAAATATCGTTTTATTTTGTATTTCGGATAAAGAAAATACAATTTCAGAATATCAAAAGTATAATTTAGTGCGGAATACTGACATAACTGATAAAAATGGAGATTTTTAAAAAAAGTTCAAAATGGGCAATATAAAAAAAACAGTAGCATTTTTCATACAGATTCAGAAAATGCAGTTTAGGGTATAGAAATAACGATGTAATTGACCACGCCCGGGTAGTTCCATAAATCGTGGAAGCAGAGGCACACGATGAATTGATCAATTGAATTTAGTACGGCATGAACTAAGGACGGGTGCGGATGTAGGTAATAATTTGTAATACGAAACGAGACAATATCTCTTCGTCAAAAGCGAAGAAGTTATTTGTCACATTTTTGACAAATAATTTCTTCTATTGAAAGCATTTCTGCAGTTTCTTTTTTAGCCGCAAATGCTATGGGAATAAAATAATAATTCTTATTAAAACCGAAATGAAAATAGAACATTAAAATAAAATTAAATAACTCGGAAATTAAAATCAACTAATAATTATCAAAAAATAAATTATTCTTCTTAAATTACAAAAATAGAACATTAAAATAAAATTAAATAACCATCAGAAACTAAATTCACTTTATTTATCATGATTTCACAAAATTCCATCCGTTTGAAATTGTCCTCGGGAAATATTTCTTGCGTTGTTTGAAACAACTGTACCCATTTCTTTTCAAAATATTTTTTACAGTTCTTTCCTTCGTGTCAACTTCAGCAATTTGCCTGCTAGAACAAGATTCACTAGTTTCAACAAGTGCACAGACATTAGTTTCGCGAATTTCACGTTCTTCGCTCATTTGTTGATGACGGGGTTCGGGTTGACGGTATTTTTTATAATAATTCACGACACACCCGAAATTCTCAAAATTTTTAATAATTTATGACGTTATGCTAGCTGAGGGGATTGGTCTGTCTTGATATGCCACAGTAAATAAATTCATTGCGTCTTCAGTGGAATGGCCCCCGAAGTACCACTTCACAATTTGCACTTTTTCTGCAGTTGTATAAACACGCGGCATTTTAATAATGAAATTGGGATTAATTTATTTTATTCCCACACGTCTAAACAGCTACGCTATTAAAAGCAGAATGGGTGCGCTATTCTCAACTCGATGTTGTTGTTTTATACCAATGCCCTGCATTGTTCTACGACAAGGCGTGGTTTATCTGCGCAGAAACAAGTTTACGTACCTAAACTAAATTTGCCGAACCTGTATAGGTATGTTTGGTTCATATAGATACCAAATGACCCCTGAACCACCCTGTTCCAGGTCGGCATCACTTTACCAAACACCCTGTATACTGATATAAGAAAAATAACAAGTCTATGCGTAATAATAACATAAAACTAAATCTACAGAAAAGATATCTAATACACAAATGTATGTGCAGACGGAGAAGATAAAAAAAATACTAAAATTACAAAAAATAATTTTCTAATATCATTTAGGTGTGGTATAATGGAATATATCAAGCCGTGGCTCATTATGACGATAATTAGTTATTCTCTTATATAATGGAGAGCATTTATAAATATTTGTTCTATGATGTTTAACGCAAAGTGGAATATAAATAACAAGCAGAGCTCAATTTATTTTTTTGTGAATAATTTTATATAAAAAAATTACAAAAGGCATAGTTCACTTTTAATCGCTCGTAAAGAATGTAGAATACCTATCGGTGGATAAAAGTTGTCTACGGTGAGAGGGGCTGATTTAAAGAAACGTCTCTGAATTCTTTCAAGGGACGAATTGTATGTGAAGTACATTGGACATTAGATCACAGATGCATATTAAAGTTTGGATCTTACAAAAGTTACAAACTATAGACACAAAGCGTCAAGAAATTTAAAATCCTTCATATTTCGGATTATGAAAAGCAAACTCTATAGTTTTGTCAATATGATGCGTACAAGTCTGGAATCATAGGTAACTCCGAAATCTGTCACTAAATTAGGTCGATTTAATTAGACTAGTCATAAATGAACGCGTCATTTTTATGACAAAAATTTACTGACATTAAGAGGTATGTGGTTGTCAAGAATTGACTAAATCTAAAATTTCCTGAAGCCTTCATTCAATCGAGAGAGAAAACTCACATCTAACTTAGCGGTAATGAGATTAATGAATATAACGAATATAAGAGGTCCAAGAATCGAGCCTTACTATATTAGGGTAACAACTACTTGAAAGGAACGTTTCCACTTTGAAAAAAAAGTGATATACTATTGATTTTATATTAATTTTCGCACGTTAGAAATACTTTCCACTAGGTAATTTCAAAGGCGATTATTTTCTTTTACTCGCCGGGAAGTAAGTAACCTTGTCTTTCAATTCCTTTATACACGGCTTTCTCTATTCGCATTAGAAATAAAGCATGTAGTTTATGTGCCATAATATTTAAAAATAAATACCTGCCACACTATTATCTTGTTTATGTAAGTACATAACGTTATTTAATATGCGTTAATATTGATTCTATAATAATATATTTACATGTTTCCCATAACTTCTTGCGTGACTTCAACTTTTACTTCTGTTTGGATCGCGGAATGGAATTATTGACAATTATAATCATAATCTACCAACAGTTTTTATTTTGTTAAGTACCTACTTATCTACATTACCATTGCCAATAATGGTATATTTTTAAACAACTAACAGGGTGATACCCACAATCTTGTAATCGTTTTGTGTGTATAATTATGTACATTATCTTACTCGACGCGACGGGACTGGTTTTTAAAAACAAATATATGGCTTATAATTGGTCTCATATTTCTGCCAATATAGTTATTTAGCCAATAATTTTGAAACAATTAGGACATGAGAGATTTTTATTACAAGCTTTCATTTAAGGTGGCCATTCCCTAAAAAGAGACATCCGATAGGAAAATATTTCTTATTTTTGGCCATAACTTTCTTTTCTTACTACGTATATTTAAGAAAACTATAAGAGTACCTAAGACTACTTAGAACCACAACCAAAATTCATAGTAATAGTCTTCCATTACTATGAATTTTCGCTCAATAATATCAGTGGTTTGCAAGATAGCTAGATTTAAATTTAAAAATTATGTTAATCTTCCTATTTCGTAATTTTAAATCTAGTTATTTTGCAAACCACTGAAAGTATAGAGTGAAAATAAATATAGTAATAGTCTTGTTATGGTTCTACTTAGGTACTTTTATAGTTTTTTTTTAATTAACGTGCTAAGTAAAAAAGTTATGGGCAAAAATCATAAATATTTCCCTATCGGATGTCTCTTTCTAGGGAATCCACCTTAACTCTTTTCTTTTTAACACATTCTGTGCCTGTTGTATACTAGTGCTCAAAAGGTGACGCTGTCATCCATAAGATTACGGATATAAAATTTGAATGAATGTTACAATGGACAGCTAATAATTGTTTCAGTAAGTAAATGAATAAACGAACTACCCATTGCTATACTCTTCGCCAATTTATTGCACTTTAAAAAAATGTTGCACATTCTATAAGATACTCTTCGCAGTTCTTTTTTGTAAATATTAGTTTTAAACATTTTCTGTTTAATTACAAAACATAATATTTTTTTAAATTCAAATAATTAATAACTTTTTTGAATGAATAAGTCTTTAGTAAGAGTTTGAAATAATTACGAGTATTTTTGCTAGTAATATATTTATTTCCTCAATTCTATTTTAGATTACTCTTACATTGTAGGGAATTTGCATTTGCATTTGATTATGTTTTATGATTATACCTGTACTGGTAATTCTCCGAAATCTGTTTTGGATTATCCTGTTCGTTAGAACCATAAATAATTATTGCATAAATACGTATTACCTGGTAAGTGACTGTTTAGTTCATTTTCAACTTTGAAAGAAGTAGCACTGAAGAAGTATCCTTATGTAGGATACAGAAACACGTGTCTGTGAAAGTTTTTAAAGTTTTTGGTAAGTGTTTTTGTCTTTGGTTGTTTTTGGTTTTGTTGAACAGGATAATTTAAAATTAAAACTAACATTATTGTGACAGTTTTCTGTACGTAATGTGCATATTTCTTTCTTATAATTCAATGTTGTTCGTGGCATGTAGCCAGCAAAGTATTTTGTTTAGAAAGATATATGTTTTTGTACTTATCTATGAATAAGTCTTTAGTAAGAGTTTGAAATAATTACGAGTATTGTTGCTAGTAATATATTCATTTCCTCAATTCCAATAACTTTTTTATTTATTGATCGATTTTGTTTAAGAACAATAGTGTTCTTTCCCTAGCTAACACTAACTTACTGTCCAAACTTCAACACAGTCAGACTTTTCGTTTTTAAGTTATCGTGCTTACAAGAAACGTGACGAACGGAGAGACGGACGGACGGACTTTCTGAAAATTGTTCAGAATTCGATCACCAACACAGTGACATGAATTTTGTTTCTCTACGAGCAATATTACCGGTTTTAGAAATGTGCCGATCGAATGCAATATACTCTTCGTTTTGTATTTGCGAAGAGTATAATAATAACATTTACTGTTAAAGGTATAAAAAAAAATAAAAAGTGCGAATTATACTATTAATAATAGTATAAAAAATTTTAAAACTTTTCAGAAGCGCGCTTCTACAAAAAATGTAGTAAAAAAATTAAAATACCGTTCACCATGATCACAGTATTATTACGCTTAAATGGTTAAAAACAAAAATTGTCTGTATCGAGGACCACAACATCTTGTAACTTTCGAAAAAATGTGTTAAAAACAAAAATAACACTAGTTAATCCTACGTCAAAAATTGTTAACTGTCCTTCACTTGATCGTATCGAAGTTTACCATCGGGATAATTCGAAATTCTTTTTCAACTAGAATGGAAGCCAGCTGAAAACTCGGCACACAACTCTTCGATGGAACGATAAAAAACTCATCAAGCGAAAGCCAGGAATGTCCTGAGACATGGAGCAAGGCAAACACCAACTTTTAAATAGATCATATCCTGATGACTAGAGAAATAAGCGAAAGGGTTAAAGATATTAAAGCAAAAAGAACAACAAAAAAAAACAAAGCCCATAAAACACTATATAGAAAAATAGAGAGGAAGAAACTAGACGTACGTAAATGATACATCAAAACACCAAATAACACTTTTGAACATGTTCCAACTATAGAAAGAAGAATATAAAAAATGAAACACCAGGAGGAAATGGAAAACAATTAACAAGGGAAGAATTTAACTGATCAATAACGTGTTCAAAAATAAAAATAGCAACGAGGAAAACGCAGATGAGGAAGAAATCACCCATGAGCACACGGTAAATACGAACAAGATGAACGCCGCAGAAAACATATACCAAGTACATGAGGATAATAATATCATAGGAAAAACTCTACTCCACACATGGTCAAACTAAAATGGAAGCTCGCTAATGGATACAACAAGACAGCAAATAATGACACGTGAAACATCCCCATAACAGAAAAAACTGAAGTAACAGAAGACCCACAAGAAGAATAAGCAAGGAATGATGATAGATTGAAACTGAAAAGAAGCATCTCACAAACACCTACACTCACAAAGTGTCATCCCGACTGGTACGGGACTGCCACGAAGAGCTGAAAATTCTGGGTGAGCAGAATAGAGTTAAATTACTCTGGGTGCCAGGTCACTCCAGAATTGACGGCAATGAACTTGATAGACAAGGTGCAGCTATTATATTCTTTGGCCCAGAACTCGCGCTGGGCATTTCTAAAAGCTCAGCCAGAAGAGCGATCAAAGACTGGGCCAAGAGCAAACACAAAAATCACTGGAGGAACATTCAAGGAAATCGACATGGGAAAACACTCATTAAAGGTCCATGTGCAAAACAATCTGAAGACCTACTCACAATGAACAGGACGCAGTTAAGACTAATAACAGGACTTCTGACTGGACATTTTCCTGTAAAAAAGTACCTGAATACAATCGGCAAATTTGACGGCAACCCAGACTGCAGACTATTCGACAAGGAGCCGGAAACGGTCGATCACATCATATTCAACTGCGAGGTACTTGGCTCACAAAAGATATGGTATCTACAGGCAAGCATGAACAGACCCGGAATTCAACAGCACCCACCAGATCATAGACATGTATCACCTGATTAGAGGCACAGGGGTACTGGAGTGGGCGGAGTGAAGCATGAGAGGGAGAGCACAACAAACCCTGGAGGCTGCAGTGCCCTCGGAGTTTTCATGAACAGAAGAGCCATGAGAGTAAAAAAAAAAACACCTACACTTCCCATCCTATATTCCTACACCATGGGCCATGAGGCTCTCGCTGCTGCATGTCCTAAATTCGGTTCGGCGGTATATAAACGTATTTACGAGGCAGCAATGCTTACCGTACGGTGGCTGATCAATCAATCTATCAACTTGTGTAAAATCATTAACAATTAACAGTGTAATAAACAAGGGTGCTTGCTTTTATAACTAAATTAACAAAATTCAACATAAAATTGCTCTTCAATAAAGTGAGATAAGAAAATGTAACCCTATAAATAGTCTTGATCCTAGTTACCTTCTGAAAGCTCCCGGTTTGTAATTTTAAGGATAACAGTTACTTCTTTCCTTCGCATATCAGCTTTGAACCGGCTAAAAAACCCCTAAAAAAACAGGATGCAATTTAAACCGAGCTTTGTAATAACAGGGAAACGTCAAGATTCTTGGTAAGTTTACGTCTCTAAATCCTAATGTCTAGTCTGTTTATTTACAGTCTATTTTGAATTTGCAGAAATTCTATTTTCAGACGGAGAAATGAAACTTCAGGTAAGCGTGGATTATGCATAGACGGCATAGAAAATAAGCAAGTGTTTATTTTAAATGTTCATTTGTAAGATTTATATGCTGATTTATGTATCAAGTAGTGGAAATTTTGCATAAATGGCTGCTGAAATTTATAATGCCATTAAAGAAAGATTGGCGGAGCAGTTTCCTCATCGTAAAAATGTAGCAACTTAAGTCAAAATAAGTAACCAAAAATGTCCTTTTTACTGGTAGATTTCTTTTAATAACCAATTTTTTATCGATTTTAGACAAAATTGACGAGAGATATCAGTTTTTCTAGATTAAATTTTGTCTCAGCACTTGTTAGATAGGTTATATTACTGTTTAAAATGAAATAAGTAAAAAAATATATTTAAATTATCAAGTTACTACGTAAGTACTACGATGATCACAACTGAGTTAAAAATATTAATATTTAAATATTATTCGTCCCATCATCTCCAATTGATTTTTTAAATAACGGTCTTTGATTGTATACAACTAAACTATGCTGTGTTTCCGTGATGGTTATCTAGTTCTGGTTGGGTAATTATAAACATCTGCATTAGTTAATAAGTTCTGAGTTAACTTGATGATCGTTTTCATTTTATATGTTTGATATTCTTAAAAAGGACAACAACGGATAACCGGTTAAAGCGTTAAGCACATATAATTACCACTGACTTGAACCTTCTGAGCCTGGATGTTAAAATGCATTAATATTAATTGTAATTTTATTTCCACATCCACGTAGTGGATTGGAAGTATAGCAATCGAAAAAAAATTCAAATTTTTTTTCTTGAAATAGGTTTAGAATGTCATGAAACGTCGAGATTTTAGATTTGAGCGAAAACAAATTTTCTGTCTGTCGGTCTGTCTGTCTGTAACTTTTTTTTGTCCGCACATTTTCTCCGGAACGGTTTAAGATATTGACTTGAGATTTTTTACACGTATATATTATAACGAGATCTGGAACTGGATTGCTTTTTGAACATATCCGGTGAAGGGTTTGGGGGAAATGGGGGTAAATAGGTGGAAATAAGTAAAGCACGTTGGTAAGAGTACAGAAACTTGAAACTTGGTGTATGTACTAGAAGCCAAGGCCTCAAAATGTTTTATAATATTTTCCATAAACCGCCCCCCCCCCACACTCCGTTATTAAAGGGGTTGATAAAATAAAATTGAGATATTCACTTGAAATTTGGTATACGTATATATTAAAATGACATCAGGAACTAGATTATATCTTGGGATTATTCCGTTGGATGGTTGGGAGTTAAATAGGGGTAAATATTTAACATTGAATATGTTTAACAAATTGAAGATGTAACGGTAATACGGGAGGTCCAGTAGCGATTTGCGTAACGCTTGAAAATTCGGCTGTTATTTTTGGACACGAAAGCGTTCGGTGTTGTTACATCGCATGCTTTTTGAAAGATCCAAATTTGGTTTTAAATTTGATACATTTTTGATACCTAGAATCATATTCTTGCATTTTTGCGTCTCAACGCCGACCGACGTATAGGGTCGTTTTTGTAGAACTTGTATATTTAATAAATTTTGATACCTAGATTCATATTCTTGCATTTTTACGTCTTGACGCTGAGTCGTTTTATTAAAACTTGTGTATTTGATAATTTTGATTCCTAAATTCCCATTCTTGCATTTTTACTTCTCGACGCCGACCGACGCCCAGCGTCGTTTTTATGTATCTTGTGTATTTGATAAACTTTGATATCTAAATTCATGTTCTTGCAATTTTACGTCTCGACGCCGACCCACGCCTAGCCTCGATTTTATAAAACTTGTGTATTTGATCAATTTTGATATCTGATTCATGTTCTCGCCTTTTTACGAAACCCATTGTTTTGTGGAATATTAATGTAAAACCTGTTACAATTACTCCTAGTTATGTAGCTTTTTTATCCGCAGCGTAATAATTGAAACATCCCAACAATTATTATTCAACCGTTCACCAGCACGCAATTCTAAATACCTCTTCTATCTTTTATCATAATCCTTCAAATTGCTACAAATTAAGTTACTAATAGGGCCATGTAATTTCCACTGCCCTTAACCTCTTGATCAAACATCTTCGCTTACCTATTTTCGACTTTGAGTTTAATTTAATAACTCTCCCCATAGTGATAAGTTTGCGGACAATTTCAGGTAAAGCTTATTACTAAATTGGTAAATTAAATATTCTGACCTATTAGTGGCTCGAATTGAAGTGCTCCTGATCATAAATGTTAGCTGGGTATGCATGTCTGCAACTGTTATTCAACTGTTTTAACATTAGAAATGTTTATGCTCGCGTATAGGACAAAAGGTACGAGCTTTTTCCAAGGCCGTCAAATCTTGTAGCATCGAGCCGGGACTCATTAGTGCTGCTGTGGCAGACGAATAAAGAAGCATGATATCGTTTGTCTCACTATTTATTCCTTACCCTAGTGTTCATCATCAGCCGTACGGTTGGCGCATAGGTAATGTTCTCGCTTACGGTACGAAAGGTCACGGATTCAAACTCCTATGCCTGCTGAATATTTTTTACTTTAATTTTGTGATGATTAATATACTTTTTCACAAATTCTTTTCTATGATTTCTTAAAGTTAGGTTAGTGATTTTTATTCTGCTTAAAATAAATTCACTCTTTCGTGTGATTTCTTTAGGTTAAGTTAGTGGGTTTTATTCTGATATCTGACAGTTAATAATTGTTAGCGCCGCAGGCAGTATAAGCGTCGCAAACAAAGAAAAGAAGGTGCGGGGGGTGTCATCCCGATTTTTTTCCACAGAATAACACAAAATTAATTTGAAATCATTAAAACCACTATGTTCGCAACGCGTCGTTAACAAAATTTGCTCTCTCAGTACCGTCTTGTCTATTCAACTATTTCTTCTGTGCTATAGGGCTATTTGTCAACTCCTGGGCACGCTGAATTTTTATTTTTATTTTGTAACGATTAATGACTTTTTTCACAAATTCGAATTTGATTTAGGTGGTTATGTTAGTTAACTTGATTTTTATTTTGCTATCTAATTGTTAATAACTATCAACGCCGTAGGCAGTATTAGCGTCGCAGATAAAGAAAGGGGGTGCGAGGGGTATCCCACCGCTTTATAACATTGAAAATGTTAATGTTCGTATATGGGGCCAAAGTTACGAGTTTTCGCCAAGGGCACCGACATGAAAGAGTCGAGATCAGATGATGTAATACTGAGCAAGTGTGCACAGTATGAGTATGCACGGAGAATATGAAGTTACAATGCGGTTGTGGTCAGTGCCAATCGTAGTCGCCATAGATTCACAAAGTTTGACAAATAGTGAATAATTATTTTTGTAACAAGTACCTAAAATCATGTTTTTTGGGTTGGATCGTAGGTGTTTATGTTTTATGTATGGTGCTTATCATTCCCAATGTCTCGATCGTTGCAAGGATTACGAAGTCTGTGATTTTTTTATATACATTTTAGAATTTTCCACAACATCTAATAGGAAGAAAGTATACAGAAGTCATTGGGTCTTGAATATTCCGTTTTCCCTTGAGATATGTGAGTTTTATCACATATATTATTAGCAATAATGCATTAAAAAACGACGAACAAGTCATTCTTATTAATTACATGTGAGTACTGATAATAATTTATATTTAACGAGGCTATTTTTGTAGAGTTCGTGTTATATGATTTATTTAATACTACATACACACCACATCGATTTATTTAATACCACACACTACATTCCAACTCAACGAAAATAAGCAGAGCATAACAAAATATTTCACATCGATACATAGGTATGACAAGAACACTCACAGGCACTAGCTTAAAGGAACATTAGTCAGATAATAATTACTCTAGTTATTATACTCTACACAAATACAAAACGATCGGAATTTGATCGGCATATTTCTAAAACCGTAATACAGTTCGTAGAGAAAAAAGTTTCATATGACTTGGTTGTTGATTGAATTCTGAAGAGCTTTCAAAATGTTCGTCCGTCACGTTTCTTGTAAGCACCATAACTTAAGAACGAAAAGTCCCATTGTGTTGAAATTTGGCCAGTAACTTAGTGGCAAAACCCTATTTTTGAACAATATCGATCAATAAATAAAAAGTTATTTTTTTTTACAATTTTTTGCATGTTTTGTAATTAATCAGAAAATGTCTAAAACTAATACTATTTACAGAAAGCATGCAAAGAGTATCCTATAGAATGTGTAACAATTATATGAAAAGAGCAGTAAATCGGCGAAGAGTATTTATAATGGATATGGATAGTTTATTTTATTTACTCTGTTTACTAAAATGATATAACAAATATGTATTCCAACGTCTTCTTTGCACGTGTTTAATGATGTACAATATACATACGTTGCAGGTCATGATATTGTTTACTACAAATTGCAACACTTGTACTTTATACTAAATTTTTATCATGCATATGTTAATGCACTGTTAAAAAACTAATTAAAAAGTCAGTATCAAAGACGGAACATTAATTACATTGATTGTTATAAAGCAAGGCCGCATCGGGAAAAATATTTATAATTTTCTGTTTTATATGTATTTCTTGTAACAAGATGATGATAAGGTCTGCGCTGTATATTAGTTCCTATAATTAAAACTAGATCATATTTCTTTAATTACTTTTACCTTGTGAATAAATGCGTCATTCCACATTAGCCACACTTACAAAAAATGCTCAATGTAAACCATTTCAGAGCCATTGTTTTTATTGCCCTGAAATGTTTCAGTCTGTTACACTATTTCGAGTTGGACTGTTGAAAGATGCATTAGTTCTACTACCAATAGAAAAATTTGATCTCAGCAGCAGACATTTCATTAATTATGTTCCAACTTTTTTGTCTCGGACAAGGACAATATTGATATTTTATGAATGTTCTTATATTGGGCATTTGGACTTAAGGTGGCCATTCCCTAGAAAGAGACATCCGATAGGAAAATATTTATTATTTTTGCCCATAACTTTTTTTTAGTACGTATATTTAAATAAACTATAAGAGTACCTAAGTAGAACCATAACAAGACTATTACTATGAATTTTCACTCAATAGTTTCAGTGGTTTGCAAAATAGCTAGATTTAAAACTACGAAATAGGAAGATTAACACAATTTTTAAATTTAAATCTAGCTATTTTTCAAACCGCTGAAATTATTGAGTTAAAATTCATAGTAATATTCTTGTTATAGTTCTATTTAGGTGCTCTTATAAGTTTTTTAAATATGCGTACTAAGAAAAAAAAGTTATAGCCAAAAATTATAAATATTTCCCTATCGGATGTCTCTTTCTAGGGAATGGCCACCTTAAGAGAATGGTTGACATTGATGATTGTTTCTAATCATGGCTAAGTTGATGGCAATTTCTATTAAAAATTCTTGAACATTTAAGAAAATCGCGAATATTTCCAATAAGTTGTAACTTTAACCACTACAATGCCTATACTAGAAAAAGGGAATTTAATTTTACATAACTTGATGTAAAAAATACAAAGTGTTTCATTTGAACTAAAGAAGTTTTTAAGGTGTGAATTTGACTAAATGTAGAGTGAAGAATGGCACACTTGGTATATTATTATGGAATTTATTTTCATTGTAGAGCGTAGCTCATCTTGTGTTCTTTCCAATTTTCAAAGAGCAAAGGAGTATCTACTAAAGGAAGAAAGTTATAACCCAGAGCTCGGAATTATCTGTCGGATTCCAGGGATGGCTTTTACAGGTATTATACCGGGTGAGTCACGAATTGCGCTCGCCCCGATATTTCCTAAAATATTTGGGATAGAAAATTGAAATTTGGAGGCCTTATTACAGGACTAAAATGCCATCTTTTCAATAAAAAATCAAGTTTAGTGCACATCCGGTTTGACCGGAAATGTCCACAACTTTCGATTTTTTAATGGAACGCTCTATATATTTTTACATTTTTGGAATCTAGAGGAAATTTTGAATACAATACATCCATTTTGGTCACTTTTTGATAAACATTAAAAATTGTATTAAAAAATCTATTTCTGAATCCAGAGTGCTGTGGTGCCCAAAATATATTTTAGTTTGTGTGCTACGTTACTATAAAAATAAAAAGAGCAATATGATTGCATTACTTAATTCTCTAGAGGCGTTTAAAATTTTTAAATGTGATTTTTACCCACTAACTCGGTTTTTTTAAATGGGAATTTAATCGTTCACCAACATTTTTAAATACCTCATTTTCACACGAATCTAATGATACCAAAATTTTGAAAATCCGCTCAGAAATATTTGAGATTTCAGCCAAAATACAATGCAACCAAACTTTTAGAAACATGCGGCTAATAGATAATAGATTAGTGGGCTTTGGAAACTAAAATGGCACATTTCTGTGTAAATCTGGTAACCTAATAACATTGGAAAAATCATAGTAGCCATTGAATGTAATAAAACAATATCAGCTGTCAGACAGACTCTTGTAGTTATAGGCAATCTTGAGCTATCAAACATTTAATAATTGTGAGCGCAAAGAACGTTACAATTAAGTTTAGCATGGGTATGTGGAGGTAAACACAATTACATCCACAAGGACATTTGCAATAGAATGCGACATCAGTTCGGTTTTCAGAGTTTTATTTAAATGAACATAAATATCGGGCCTATAAATAAATAAAAATCAATTCCGTTTGAACAATTAAACTTAAACTAGGTAACAGTATCTTTAAAATATTTCAGGAAATATCGGGGCGAGCGCAATTCGTGACTCACCCGGTATATTCTAACCAGTACAGAAACATTTCCAAAGTATAAAAACAGAAAGTCATGCAACATACTAAATTAATTTTAAATAATTTTACAATGTTAACGCGTAACTTAGCTTTATCGAAAAACGCACTATATTAAATAAATACGAAATGGTTGTTTATCTCAAACCCAATCCCAGGCGGGGAGGGGACTAATTTAACATTTAATACGATTACTCAGTGTCTCTCGTACTGTAGATTTATTCGGAATAAGTACTACAAACGCAAGGCAAGCTACAGTAAATGTTTGGATTCGCGATATTTCCGATTTACATTTTGATGGTAAAAAACTGTATTGCACTAGATGTGACAAAGCAATTTCGTGGTCACGCAAAACAAATATTAATTCACATGTTTCTTCGGAAAACCATATACTAGGTGGCTTTACTTACAGTGACACGCAACCTAATTTTAACTTAGAGTTAGTGGAATTTATGATAGGATGTAACATACCGTGATCGAAACTAGACAATCCATTTTTCACACACTTTTTTGAAAAATGTGTTAGTGGCAAATATAGCAATGTTAAGGTACCTTCGGAGTCTACACTAAGAAAAAAATATTTATTTACGGAGTGTGAAAATATTAGACAGATAATTTCTTCTGAGCTTAATGAGAAGTACATCTGGCTTAGCATGGACGAAACAATCAATGCTTGCGGGATCAAGGTAGCGAATGTTTTAGTGGGTGCATTGGACAAAAATTGCGCAATGAGCGGACACTTCATCGTCTCTAAAGATTTAGAAGCTACAAATTCTCGCACTATACAGGATGCAGTAAATTCAAGTTTAGAAGACTTTTGAGGCGACAAATATGCAGAAAATAAGGACAAGTTCTTATTATTCCTTACCGATGGAGTGAATTACGTGAAAGCTGCTGGAAGAATTTTGAAGGAAACACATCGGAATATGCCGAATGTAACATGTTTAGCACATGGTGAAAACTATTAGGAGGTGCTACCCTAATGTTGATAGATTAATCGCTAGTCTAAAGAAAGTTTTTCTTAAAGTACCAAGTCGTATAGCGTTGTTTAACGAAATTGTGTTCACGAACTTGGCTAAAGGCAGCATTGTTCTATTACTGTCATTTTGAAAATGTGAAATCCGTAATACAGGAGTTAAACCCAAATGACGACGTATTTCACGAATTCCACTAGCCATACGGGACCTTTAATATCAGCCAACATCAGAATTTACTACAGTGGACGCAACAGCCGTTGTGTTCGATCTTCGTTAATATATTTTTCAATTACAGGGAGATATTGCTGCAAGGGCACAAAGACAATTTCAGACTGTTTAAAAAAATCCCGGATTTGCTACGATGACTAGTGTAATAGACCTTTTAAACGGCAAACAAGTAGACTTTTGCTACACCGGGCATGAATGTGGTGACTTTGCGAAAAGTTAGATATTTTAAGTATGCCCCAGTTACATCTTCCGACGTCGAGCGGTCCTTCTCGCAATATAAATGGATTTTAAATGAAAGACGTCGAAGTTTAACTCCAAAAAATTTAGAACAGATATTAGTAATATGCTTGTAATCGGCATTGAAAAATACTTGTGTATGTTAATTTGTGTACGTCCCCTTATACCTCCAGTTCTCTTCGAGTGAGTGTTTATAATAAAATAACTATCAGCTCTGGATAATAAGTATGGAATTCGCTAAAAAAAACTCAATTCAAAATATTGTTTCACGCGTACATGTAAATATTTATGCGCTGACACATAACCACCTAAAGCCAACCCTGGTTTTACCACATATCCGATAGAAAATTCCGACCTCTGGTTATAACGGTTCTTGCAAACCGTTGCACCCGTCAAATGTTTTATAAAACATGAAATATCTCCGAAACTACTGGGTTTAGGTATGGGATATTATACATGTTTTCAATTCAGAATTTTGTGGTCATTTCGAAAAGTCTATATAACCGAAAGTATATAACCGTTCTTATAATACGCCTTGTCACAGCGCCATATTCTTTAGAAATTTTGTTTATTTTAGAGACAATACTTTTAGTGATGTTGGGCCTATTCGGGTGCCTATTATTAAATATCTCACATACCTCTCCCAAAGTTCTGTCATTATCTCCTCTAAGGCGCACAAGTTCAATTTTTTCTACTACATTTAGAGTATCAATAATTTTAACTTTAAACTAATAAACTAATACTTGATAATATTATTGATCAATTTTATAATTTCCATAAAAATATACTCTGAGTATACCGGGTGAGTCACGAATTGCGCTCGCCCCGAAATTTCCTAAAATATTTGGAATAGAAAATTGAAATTTGGAGGCCTTATTACACGACTAAAATGCCATATTTTCAATAAAAAATCAAGTTTGGTGCACATCCGGTTTGACCGGAAATGCCCACAACTTTCGATTTTTAAATGGAACACCCTATATATTTTTACATTTTTGGAATCTAGAGGAAATTTTGAATACAATACATCCATTTTGGTCACTTTTTGATAAACATTAAAAATTTTACTAAAAAATCTATTTCTGAATCCAGAGTGCTGTGGTGCCCAAAATATATTTTAGTTTGTGTGCTACGTTACTATAAAAATAAAAAGAGCAATACGATTGCATTACTTAATTCTCTAGAGGCGTTTAAAATTTTTAAATGTGATTTTTACCCACTAACTCGGTTTTTTAAATGGGAATTTAATCATTCACGAACATTTTTAAATACCTCATTTTCATACGAATCTAATGATACCAAAATTTTGAAAATCCGCTCAGAAATATTTGAGATTTCAGCCAAAATACAATGCAGCCAAGCTTTTAGAAACATGCGGCTAATAGATAATAGATTAGTGGGCTTTGGAAACTAAAATGGCGCATTTCTGTGTAAATCTGGTAACCTAATAACATTGGAAAAATCATAGTAGCCATTGAATGTAATAAAACAATTCGTGACTCACCCGGTATATATGCGTATTTTAAAGATTTGACGTCTGACTTTAAAATTTGTTTACCATGGCACTCTATTATTATCTGTCATTACTCAATAAAAAGGCAATATTTATTAAAACTATTCACTTAATGTATCTTTTTATTATTTATTTTTCATGGGCTACTTCGATGTTTAGAAAGAATCATGTAAAAGTTATTATAAAATATTACCTACATTAATTTTGTCATAAATCTGTCATTATTTAATATTTTTTTACGAAATTTTGAATTTACCCATTTGAGATGTTTCTGAATCCAGTGGTATAGTTAGATTTTATTTTAAAAAATCGTTAATTAAATTTGTCCATTTTTGACATTGAAGAAAAATTATAGTCTTGAAAATTGATCTCTAAATTTTTGTCATAAAGTAGAGCTTTCAATGGTCAATCTTTAAAAAAAAGCCTCATTAAAATCAGGTAATAGACACATTTTTTACAGGGGTGTTTCCGTTAAAAATGGGTCACACTGTATACAATTGTATTCGCAACAGGTCACACAGCGCGCTGCACCGGTAAAAAATATTTACACCGACGAAACATAGGCTCAGCATACAAATCGATAGTAAAAAAAACGAACTCACATGAACATATGGATCCATATAATGTTCTCGCCTGAGACGTCAATCAAAATTTCTCATTATAGACACACATCAGGGTTAAATGACATCGCATGTTGCTGCCTCTATAATTTTGATTATTGCTATTTCCTTGAAGCAGTTTAACTTATTACTTTATTCAATGTATAAATTAAATAATTAATGTTTAAATTACGCCGTGCATGTCTGCCGAGCAGTAGTCCGGTCAAATTAGATATTAAAATAAAAATTTTTACACAGATATTTCAAAAAAACAAAAACTGTTTTTTGCAAATATGTCGGAATCATTAACTTTGCGACAAAAATATAGATTAATAATATTGTAATTTACAATAAAAAAAGGTTGCACAACTTTTTTCGTACAAGTGATGCTTGTAAGAAAAGTGGCCGATGAAAGAAATATACGTGAATATTTCTGAATTACCGACTTTGTTCTGGGTTTCTTAGTTAATTTATTCAATGTTCATCATTTCTTACAAGAAATTCATAGGATCTATGTCTCCTCCATATCAGATACAAAACTTTGACAGTGTTGGCCGTGGCAGTTATTGCAAACAATAGAGCAATGTAGGCAGAGTGACCGCAAAAAGGCCCATAATTCGCCTGTTTTTGCATAGTAGATAGCGGGCCAAGGGAAAGAGCAAAATAAATCCTATAGGGCTCAAATTAAACATTGAGAAATTTTAAGGTGAGCACATTTTTTACTTTTAATATTTAAAAAAGGCAGTATAGTATACAATGAATATTTAAAAAAATAAAACAACTATTGTTACTCAGATTTTATATTGTATGATTTTTTTACGGATTATATATTCTGTAGCGTATTTGGAGAAGTTTACGAAATTGTCCAATCAACCTCCAACATCTTGTAATAGTTAAAATACCAACTCCAGAAAACGAAAAAATTCTAAAAAAAAAAATCCTACCCACATGATACAATCGTCATGGAACTAAAATTATCGTTATGACTAAACTCACATCTACAAGAAAATTGAGCTACCACCCTCCTACCCCTTGTTTTCCTAATATGCTACAGAATAATACATAATCCGTAAAAAATTCATACAATACCGAGTGAGTCACGAATTGCGCTCGCCCCGATATTTCCTAAAATATTTGGAGTAGAAAATTGAAATTTGGAGGCCTTATTACACGACTAAAATGCCATCTTTTCAATAAAAAATTAAGTTTGGTGCACATCCGGTTTGACCGAAAATGTCCACAACTTTCGATTTTTAAATGGAACACCCTATATATTTTTACATTTTTGGAATCTAGACAAAATTTTGAATACAATACATCCATTTTGGTCACTTTTTGATAAACATTAAAAATTTTATTAAAAAATCTATTTCTGAATCCAGAGTGCTGTGGTGCCCAAAATATATTTTAGTTTGTGTGCTACGTTACTATAAAAATAAAAGGAGCAATATGATTGCATTACTTAATTCTCTAGAGGCGTTTAAAATTTTTAAATGTGATTTTTAACCACTAACTCGGTTTTTTTAAATGGGAATTTAATCGTTCACCAACATTTTTAAATACCTCATTTTTATACGAATCTAATGATACCAAAATTTTGAAAATCCGCTCAGAAATATTTGAGATTTCAGCCAAAATACAATGCAACCAAGCTTTTAGAAACATGCGGCTAATAGATCATAGATTAGTGGGCTTTGGAAACTAAAATGGCACATTTCTGTGTAAATCTGGTAACCTAATAACATTGGAAAAATCATAGTAGCCATTGAATGTAATAAAACAATATCAGCTGTCAGACAGACAGACTCACGTAGTTATAGGCAATCTTGAGCTATCAAACATTTAATAATTGTGAGCGCAAAGAACGTTACAATTAAGTTTAGCATAGGTATGTGGAGGTAAACACAATTACATCCACAAGGATATTTGCAATAGAATGCGACATCAGTTCGGTTTTCAGAGTTTTATTCAAATGAACATAAATATCGGGCCTATAAATAAATAAAAATCAATTCCGTTTGAACAATTAAACTTAAACTAGGTAACAGTAGGTATCTTTAAAATAATTAATATAATTAAACCATAAATTGACATTTATAGATATTGTTCAAAATGTCCACCATTTTTTTCTATACACAATTCGGCTCTGCGTACAGTTGCTTGAATGGCTCTATGCAATTCAGCCGGCGTTATTTCATTAAGAGCCCGTACAACTTTATTTTGCAGCTCTTCACGGGTATTTGAAGAAGTTTTATAAACTTTATTTTTGAGAGTGCCCCATACATAATAGTCGAGGGGTGTTAAGTCAGATGACCTAGGAGGCCACCTGATATGACCTTGATTTGCGATAAGGCGTTCACCATGCAAGTTGTTTGAATATTCCATCACTCTTCTGGAATTATGTGGGGGAGCACCATCTTGTTGGAAAAAGAGATTTTGTAAATAGGCAAGAGGAAGTAAGTCAAGAAATTCTGCTGAATGGTTTTGTAAAAAGAATAAATATCGTTCGCCAGTAAGTGTTCCATAAAAAAATATGGGTCCAATTATTCGATCTCCAAGTACTCCAAGCCAACAGTTAAACCCAAATCTTTCCTGAATATTCCCCCACCCTACCAACCTCGGATTTTCTTGAGCCCAGTACCTAGTATTATTTCTGTTAAACATACCTTGGTTCGTAAATCTACTTTCATCTGAATATAAAATATTAAAAGGAAAACCTGGGTTTTGTTGTACTGCATTTAAGAACCAGTTGCAATATACTAGCCTCCTGTCGTTATCATCTCCATAAAGATGTTGGTGTATTTGGTATTTATAAGATCGAAACTTATGTTTCTTTAAAATTCTGCAAACCGAAGACTGACTAATGTCGCATTCCATTGACAATTCCCTTGTTGATGTTGGGTGTACCATACCACCTAATACATCAATTTCTTTGTCCTCACTTACAATAAATGTTTGATGGTCATCTTGTTGATTGGGTGCGTTTCTTAATTCTTGTTCCACTCTGGCAAACAAGTGTCTGCTTGGATGACGTCTGTTGGGATATCGTTGCTGATACAGTTCTGCAGCTTCAGTTGAATTTTTGAGACGCTCTCCATATATCAGTAACATATCGACCTTTTCATTTCTACTAAAATTATTCATTTTCTTTAATTTTTACTCAAAGAGATTTCCGCAACGCTTTATTTTGTATCTGTCTGACAGCTGATATTGTTTTTTTACATTCAATGGCTACTATGATTTTTCCAATGTTATTAGGTTACCAGATTTACACAGAAATGTGCCATTTTAGTGTCCAAAGCCCACTAATCTATTATCTGTTAGCCGCATGTTTCTAAAAGCTTGGTTGCATTGTATTTAGGCTGAAATTTTGGTATCATTAGATTCGTATGAAAATGAGGTATTTAAAAATGTTGGTGAACGATTAAATTCCCATTAAAAAAAAAACGAGTTAATGGGTAAAAATCACATTTAAAAATTTTAAACGCCTCTAGAGAATTAAGTAATGCAATCATATTGCTCTTTTTATTTTTATAGTAACGTAGCACACAAACTAAAATATATTTTGGGTACCACAGCACTCTGGATTCAGAAATAGATTTTTTAATAAAATTTTTTATGATTATCAAAAAGTGACCAAAATGGATGTATTGTATTCAAAATTTCCATTTCATTCCAAAAATGTTAAAATATATAGGATGTTCCATTTAAAAATCGAAAGTTGTGGGCATTTCCGGTCAAACCGGATGTGCACCAAACTTGATTTTTTATTGAAAAGATGGCATTTTAGTCGTGTAATAAGGCCTCCAAATTTTAATTTTCTATTCCAAATATTTTAGGAAATATCGAGGCGAGCGCAATTCGTGACTCACCCGGTATAACATCTGGGTAATAACAGTTGTTTTATTTCTTTATATATTCTTTACATACTGCTGCCTTTTAGAAAAATTTCTATCCTTAAATAGGGGTGACTTTTGCATTTTTTTCAAAAAAGTAAAAATATTTTTTACTTTTTTCAAAATATTCCTCAAAGTTTAATTTGAGCCCTATAGGATTTATTTTGCTCTTTCTCTTGGCCCGCTATCGACTATGCAAAAACAGGCGAATTTTGCTATCACTCTTTTCCTGTGCTACATTTGGATCCACAGCATTTATAGCAATTGCAAAAAGTGTTATTTAATAGATTATCAATAGCAAATGGTAGTTGTTAACATTTAATTTAGTCGGTAAATAAGCTGGAAATTGTGTAAAAGATGGGAAAAAGCACCGATTTTCAAAATTCCCTTTGCGTAGTGTTCCTTGAACCCTCAAGAATACGAACAAAATATGGAAGTTATGGGGGTTATAAGCCCCATAATTACCCCAGAAATGAAGCCGAGAAAAAAAATTAAAATGAAAATTTCGTCCTGGAAATCTCTACTTGGGGGTTTTCGAGGTCACTGATCACGAATCTGAGGTCCAATTTGGGAAATTCAAAATGGCGGACCGGAAATCAGGCCATTTTCCAGAAAAAATCAATTTTTTTTTGGAAAAAAATTGAGAATGGATATTTGCCTTGAAAATCTGTATTCTGGAGTTTTGAAGGTCGCTGATTACGAATCCGAGGTCGAATTTAGGAAATTCAAAATGGCGTACCGGAAGTAGAGTTAGATCCTCAAGAAAACCTCGTTTTTTTTCTCTCTTTTGGTCTGAAAGTCGAAACTTGAAGTGTTTTAGTGGTTGCTAATAACGCATTTTCTTAGAGAAACCCAATATTGTTTTCATTCGAAACCCCCGAGTAGAGATTTTCAGGCCGAAATTTACATATTTAAAGTTTCTTTTTCAAGGCTTAACTTGGGGTATTTTTGGGGCTTATGACCCTCATAACTCCCCCATTTTGTCCGCCCGCAGATGTTAGCGGTATTGTTTGTAATATTCAAGCGTGGTTTCGGTGTTATTCCGTCGCAGGCAGGCATGATTTATCCTGATAGCGACGCTTTAGACTAGATTTCCCAATTAAGAATAGTAATAGTATAGTAACTTTAGTTGTTTCGATGACCAAGTCACTTTTGACACAGAGCGCAAAATGAAAAGGGGCTGCTGATTGAAGAAATGAAACGCATTCAAGCAGTTATAGTATGGTGGATAAAAACGACTCGAGGAGTTTGTATCTAAATGAGACACTTGGGTTTTTATAATCACAGGCGCTTCTAGTGATATTTTAGAAGAAGCTGCTGATCAATAGGAATAAAATGAAAGATGCCAGAAAATTAGGACATAGTTCGAATAATGCCAGTTGTAAATGACTCCTGAACAAGGGTTAGCTCTCACAAAAATTACGCACTTTCGATGAGGTGCAAAATCAGTGCTTGTTGTTAGTTGTGAAAATGTTTTCAAATAATACTTGAACAGTAATTTTACTAAAGTAGAGAAATTTCCTAAATTCTCTATTTAGCTATATTTTGGTAAAAAACACGTATTGAAATACTTCCATTTTCTTAAAATTATTCCAAAAATGTAAGCCTCGATAGCCACCTCTAAAAGCTATCAAAATAAACTTGAATACTTTATCGTTATAAGGAACAAATGACAGGGTGGCTGCTTAAAAAACGGAAAATATTTTAAGAACCATCACAAGAAATATAGGATATAGTCCAACTGCATTGCTTGTCAATATATCCGATAATATTATCCACGCTTTGGATGATCAATGGCAACTCTTGTAGTGTTGCTAGATTTTTCCAAAGCTTTCGATTGTGTTAATCATGAGCTGCTATGCCTTAAACTGAAATACTATGGCCTCGATGACATAGCGATTCAGTTTTTCTATTATTATTTATTCAACAGAAGTCAGTTTATTCGTATCAATTTGGGAACATCATTAACTTTAAATCAGGGGTATCTCAAGGGTCCATTTTAGGTCCCTTGTTTTTCGCAATCTACACCTTTGATATGTCTAGTATCATAAACAATTCTACACTATCCTTCTATGCTGATGACCAACAACTCTTGTATACATTTAATCCAATGCAACATGATATTGATGTAGTAAGGAGGAAAATTAATATCGATTTATCAGCTCATAACTTACATTGTAGGAGATTAAATTCACAGAAAACTATTATAATGCTATGTTCTCCGAAATCTGTTTATGCGCGTTTCAAGGCTAATTTAAAAATAAGTATCGAGGGTGAATTACTGACCTTCGTAGAAAGTGAAAGAAACGGTGTGATTTTTTATGTTAAATTAAGATTTCAGGAGCATTTATCAAATGCAGTGAAAAAGTGTTATTCACGATTAAGAACTTTATGTAGCAATAAATCTATATTAAATTTTAAAACTCAAAAAAAAAATGCTGTGAATGTTTTGTGTTACCACTATTTCATTGTTGTTACATTTTATAGTATCCGTGTCCCGATATTGTCTAAAATTCGGATCCAAAAGGTACAAACACATGTTGTCGATTCATCTGTAATTCGAGAAAGAGCCACATATCTTCAAAATTTGGTGACTTGGTGAATTGGCTTAACAGTACAGGCAAATTAGCCATTTAGGGTAACAAGAATTAATATAAGGATCATCTCTAGGATTTAAGTAGGTAATAACCTGGAGAATGAGATGATGCATTCTTTGCACTTCCAAGTTCCGGAATTTTTTTTTTTTAAATGGGAAAAACTTTTTGATTTTCGGTTTTTTTGCTCTTGCCAAAGTAATGAAAATAGAGAAAAAAGTTTCCAACAAAAGTTGTAGCTCGTCTCTTTCTCTACAAAAAAGGTTTTTACAAATGTTTGTCTTACTTAAGCCGTTTAGAAGATAAATCGAGTTTTCCACTTAGAGTTTGCGCGAAAAATGAGAATTCTCCGGGAGTTTCGCTCATCGATCGATAATCCTTACTATTCAAAGCCCCCACCTACTTAGTCTGACACATCGTCTTATCTTGACTTCTACCACTCCCACCTCAAAGAAAAGATTATTTACAGAAATCAAATTCACAATTGGAACATACGATCTGCACTTTCTTTGACTATGCCACAACTTTCTACTGCGCTATTTTAACCATCTATTACTTTCAATGCAGTTCGGTCTTATAACAATATTGGCAATATGATTAAGTGCCTTAATATATATTGTTTCAAGAAAAGACTTAAAAGGACTTAATTTTGTATCAAACACGCACCAGTTTGTAGGCTTAGCAATGCCTAATTTTTAATTTACTTTTAATTTTTAACAGTACCTATTTATATTTTTTTTACTATTATTGCAATTATTATTTCCTGTCTCTAAACTACTTTACAAACATGTATATTATATTTATACTTTTATTACTGTATTTCCTATCTTTCTTTTCATTAGTTTTAAGTTTTAAGTTATAGATTAAGTAGTAGAATAGCTCTAATAGTTAAAATTCGCCCTTAATGTATTGTTATTTATTTTATGTTATATTATCATAATGTAATATTATGTGCAGTGGATCAATCAATCAATCAAGAAGGATTATTATTATTTACATCGCTACTTCACAAGATCATATCTCATAACAGTTACTCCTATGACAAAGGGCAATAGAATGTTTTATGCGGTAAATCAACTAGAATACAAATTTATTAAGAGATATTTACAAAAAACTATTTGTTTGCACTTTGACCTCTTGTAAAATTTTAACCTCCAGTAATATCGTTATCAAGGATTTTTGACATTTTATTTAAAATATCTAAAACATGCTTCATACAAGAATTCAGCAGAGGAAATTTTTTTATTCAATTTAAGCATTTTTTAACCTAATTTGACTGGACTACTGTGACTCAGCCCGCACGATATCTAACCTCCAGGCCGGGTCGGAACCCCAAATAAGAGACAAAAGCACTCGCTGCTTGCCGTTAATTTAATTGCACATGTTAATTTATTTACACGTTCTTTTTTCTGGTTGTCGTACTAAAATTAGATGTTTATTTTACATGGGAAGGTTCCCAGAAGATTCTATTTTGGCGCGGATACGATTAGGCAAATTTAAATCGACCTACAATTTTTTTATATACAGCTTTGAGATTTATTTATTTATGCTTGGCGAGAAGTCATTCATAAAACCAAACATTGGACCATTACGATGTCTATAAAAAGACAAGCACTGTTATACTGGATGTGCCAATCAGCAAACTGATGGGAGAAATTCAAACTCACTATGAAAGATACAAAAATGTCGCTTAAAACACCTGTAGATAATGAGTTAGGTACATGTAAATCACTGTAGATGCCGTAATGCCTGGAAATTTTGCATGTGTATATTATAAAAGTACTTTTTTGTAGAAAAGCGCTAAAAATTTTATATTATCCATTTGTCAGATCCAAACTTGAATATTTTGGAATCCATGCAACAATCATCAAAAAAATTCTGTGGATAAAATCATCAGTCATTTCTAACTTGAGTTTTTAAAATCCAGTTTTAAAGACTTTTTTTGTATTTTTACCTACAGTGTGACCCATTTGTTTCGGGGCCACCCTGTAAAATCTTTATTTAGTGTGCGATTTTCACAGTTTTTTTTTAAATTGTAGAGTTTGTTGAACTGCGCTTTTGGAGCAAAAAGCGCCAGATTCCTACAAAATCCAAGGTCTACCACGTCACCTTTTAGGAGTAAAATTTTAGTAATTCATATTAGTGATTTATTTAGAAAAAATCTATGCACGTCGCTGGATCCATCACCCCTCAAAACGGGCCTGTACGAAATTTTGTCGAAAATTTTTAAATAATAACGTTTTTGTACACATTATTAAGAAGGTACAATACGCATCATTTTCATAAATTTATTCTGAAAGTTAAGTTATCCACGAGAAAAAAATTAAAATAAAATTGAACTCTAATTATTATTCTTATGTCTAGTTTTAACAAATCAGAAAAAAATAGAAACAACACTGAAACAAAACAAAATTAGATAATTCCGTTACAAAAGCCATTTAAGAATTTTCGACAAAATTTCGTACAGGCCCGTTTTGAGGGGTGGTGAATCCAGTGGCGTGCATAGATTTTTTTTAAAAAATCGCTAATATGAATTTCTAAAATTTTACTCTTAAAAGGTGACGTAGTAAGCCTTGGATTTTGTAGGAATCTGGCGCTTTTTGTTTCAAAAACGGAGTTCAACAAGCTCTACAATTTAAAAAAAACTGTGAAAATCGCACACTAATAAAAATAAAGATTTTATAGGGTGACCCCACTGTATATTTATATCTTTATTTTTATACTCAGCGCTTTATGTTTATATTTATTTTAATGCAGTATATGTAATACGTTTTACACTTATTTTCAAAGATTAATTGCACACGTTGTCCTGTAATTGGGGTTATCCTGTTGGACAAATAAAGAATACGATTATTAAGGCGAATCAATTTTTGCTACAATTGTCATATTCCCGCAAATTTTCGAATAAAATAAACTTTTTTTCGATTTTTATTCACCTTCTACTAGATATATTTTGTTAAATATCAAGAGATCGAGTTATATCCTTCACAACGGCTATTCAAGATCGTATCGTAAAATCGGCTCTTACTGTAATCAAGTGGCATATTTTTGGTACATTTTTAATAGTATTAAAATTAAGCGTGCACAATTGGCTCTACACGGAGAGTATATCATTTATTTCTAGACCAAAAGATGGCTTTATTGAGCTATTTGAAATAGACATTAATACCTAGATAGACATCACTTTAGTTCCTTTTGTATATGCGGACCTACAAGACCGTATTCTGTGTGGTACCTCCTGCAGCTGAAAGGTTGTAGGGTTATGGTATTGTCGTCTACTTAGTGTCAACTATCCAACATATGGTTCGCTTTGTAAGTAATCTTTATCTTTTCTTCATGCACAATTCATATTACGTTATGTTTATGATTGTTCCAGCATGCAGGCACTTGAAAGTCAGTTTCTCATCTTTCAAGAGCCCACGTAATCTTTCAATCTTCCACCTGATTATACCATAACGCAGCTTCCTGATGTCATTTGAGCTTAGAGATAATATTACCATATTATAAATATTTCAACCAAAATGTAAATTTCTTGTCTTCTGTAGTCTTATAAATGAATCGAACGTGTTTGTAACCGACTCCATCATCGAAAAAAAAGGTAACAATTTATATAATTTTTTAAATAAAAAAAAACTACAAGAGTTTTGATTGCACCATATCTAACTTATTTACGCAATTAATATTCTTAAAAATTCGCATGTAACAACTATTTATTTAAAAAAAGTTACAAATTATAATGAGAACAATTCCAGAAATTATACGTATGCAGTAACGTCCAAAGCAACGCGAACGTTGTAAACATTTAATAGGCAAAGAAAATGTAACAATCGACTTGCCCGCTATATGAAGACATTACTACCATGCGCCAATGTTAGCGAGTCGTTCTCAAAATAGACCCCACTTTGAAATTCTGAAGTTGAAAAAAATATTTCGCTTCAATTTATAAAATATGCATAGGTATTAACTACTGCAGTTTTATAATAACTTATTGATTAGCAGCAAGTACACATTTTACTTTTTATATTTAAAAGGTCTGACTCACCCAAGTATTGTTTGTTGCACTCACACGGAATACTATAAATGCAATTTTTTGAATTTTGCTCGTGGTTCTTCGGTTTCGTCTTTGTCAGAATAGATCTTAAAGTGTTGTCATCCAGACCTTTTAGTGTAAGATTGGGCGAACATCAAAATTATATAAGAAAAAATGAAATTCAAAGGTCCAAGATCTGCGAACACGCTTGGGAGAATGGACACAGAATAAACTAGGACTCGGCAAAAATTTTAACAAAAGAGGCAGATAGCAAAAAAAGAAAAATTAAAGAATTCGCGATAATATTATTGAATGAAGATAGATGCGTGTCGAATTGTTCCGTAGATGTCTGTACAACTTGGTTGCCGATGTTAAAAGAAGAAATTCACAAACTTAACATTGTATAAAAACTAAAAAAAACTGTTAAATATATCAAGAGTTGTATGTAAATAGTAAGTATCTATGGATATTGAATATAACAAACATTCTTAGAGCTGTGTATTTATCATACACAGCAAAAAAGATTTTTCAGAAAAAACCTTGAAAAAGGAAACAGAATAGATTTCCAAAACGTTGGCGAAATATTTCATTTCAAGTTTTTATACTTATTTGTGTTGTTTATTTAAAAAAAGCAACCTTTAACTGATCCTTTGACGTAAAAGTCACAGGCGTAGAGGTTATTTACCAGTAACATACTGGTTAATTGTTATATTTTGTAGATTCCCCGAGCACCGCTTAAAAAGAAAACATACATGTGGCAGGAAGTCCCAAAGAATTGAAGAAGGGAAAAAATTAAGGTAATGCTACAAATAACATTTAGACAATATTGGCTGATATAGTTCAATTCGTATCTTATAATGGACATACATTTGTTGAATACCGAGCCACGCCAGGAGTACCCTAGGGACTAATACTTGGACTCCTTTTCTTTTTATTAACGACATCAGTGATCACTTAGACGTGTATTTCTTAATATATGTCGATGACGTCAAGATGTTGCATAGGATTAATGATTTTAATGACTGCGAAAAACTTCAAAACAACTTAACTAAGTTATCGGCTCGGTGCGATGAAATTGATCTTCACCTAAATGCTGGCAAGTGCAATGCTATGAGTTATACAACCAAGAAGTCCCAAATCATATATAATTATAGTGTTAATGGCGACACGCTGAACAGACCATCTACGTTCAAGGATCTAGGTGTAACTTTTGATAATAAATTAACCTTCACTAACCATATTGATGCTGTAATTTCGCATGTATACAGAATGTTAGGCTTTATTTTGCGTAACAGCCATGATTTTAATGATGCGAAAACTTTAAAGATGTTTTATTTTGCTTTCTCTCGACCTAAGCTGGAGTGTGCTTCACTTGTCTGGCAATCTGGGTATAACACTCATAATGATAAATTGAAAAACATTCAATGCCGCTTCCTGAAATTTTTAAACTACAGAACTGAAGGTACATATCCACCAATCAGAGCTTCTCAAAATCAATTACTTGAAAAATTTGATATTATCACTCTTTCCGAAAGGCGTGAGTCCTTTGCTTTACGTTTTCTAGATAAAATAGATTATAGTGAAATACTAAACCAACTGAACTTGTATGTCCCACAGACTAATTCTCGTCGTTGTCATAGCTTTTTTTATCCACTCCTAGATCTAACGTATTAAATTTGTCTCCTCTGTTTAATATTTGTACTAGTTATGAAACTCATTGCAATGAATTGGACATATTTGCCCAGCAGCCAGAAATTTCATTTACTGTCGTGCAGTCTAACCGCCTTTACAATTCATAGTTGTACTTCTTAGTTAGGTTAGGTTAAGTTAGTTTAAATTTCCATCCTATAAATGGTTTTGTACTGTTGGATGGTGTATGATTAAATAAATAAAAAAATGAATAAATGTTTATATGTTATCTTGTATTATATTAACATTGAATACATTTTGAAAATATTTGTTATTTTAATGCTAAAAATTTCTCTTCTACCAAACATCACTGCAAAATGTTCGAAATGTACCAAAAACTAGATTTCTACCAAACATGGTTACGACGAATATGAACACGGAAATCATCGTATGTCAAATCGAATTTTACCAGTGTGGATGAAGTCAACTGGACCTATTGCATCCGTGTTCGTATTTGGCTGACCCGAACTGTATATATTTGTCATCCACTCTTCAATTGAGTTGACAAAATTTTCTATAAATAAAACTTTATTAAATATGTCATGTAACGTACTTATGAAAATGGCGCTTTTGTTTGGCTATGAGGTTTTTGCTGCAGAACTATATCTTTAGCAATAAAATGTCATAAGATAAACTTCATCAACTTATGTATTTGTTTATTTGAAGTAGATGCAACAATTATAAAATAATTTCGAAATTTCGTTTAATCTATACTTTTGGTTCTTTCAAGGAACAAAAATTTTAAACACAAGGACCATAATTATCGCAATAAAACTATTTCTAAAATACTTCTTTTTTCAGCTAATATGTATCATCTCTTTTGTCAATTAAAACCAATTTATAATATGAAATTCGCCTTTAAATTGTAGCTGTAATTAATAGCAAACGGACGCTTATGAGTCAGTCACTTTATTAAGTTCATTGTAGAGATCACGTTTTGTTTGGCGTCTCGACATTGAGATTTTTCCTTCTAAAATAATAGTTCAAAGGTGGAACGGATATGCAGTTAAGGCTTCCTATTAAAACTAATTAGTAAGCGACATTAGGCAAGACATTAAACGGGCCGGGATTTTAAGTGGCTCGACTACATAGATAAATTAGAGACTATTTATTTTTTTCCCTAATAGTAACTTTTTAGTTCTTATTTTCAATATTGTCCCATTGAGTAATTATTGAAACTGACAAATGTAATTTGCAAATAAGAAATATTTGAACCATTTTAGATCTTACACCTTGCATTCCGACAGTTCGGTTATGTGAAAAATAAATTAGCAACAAAAGCAATAATTACTATTATACATATTATATGCTTAGAGGCTGTTCTAGATGCAACAGATAATAATAACATTTTCTATTGCAACTTTAACATATTTAAGTAAAGCTTTTGCTTGTGTAAACCATGATTATCTTTTAATAAACATCGATTTTAACACATTAGAGGACTTGGTCTAAATTACTGAATTATTAAACTCAACACAGAATATAGTATGTAGATTTCTAGATACCATATAACGTTGTCCGGAAGGTATTATTTACCTTCAGGACAACGTTCCTCAAAACTTCAAATTAAAACCGGTGATCCTCAGGGTCCAACACTTAGACCTATTTCTCTTCGAGAAACAGTTTCGTTTTTTCACTTCTAAAAAAACATAAAGAATTTAATGAAAGATACCTCTACGCTAAATTGAACACAGAGATTGGTATTTAAATATTTCTTGGTTGCTACAGAATATTTGACACTTAAAAATAAAGTTGTTAAATAATAAATTAAAACTGAAAACCAAAAGCTGTTAACGTTTCTGAAGAAATGTCTCTTTCTATTATTAGGACATTGAAGACGTCAAACTTGACAGTTTATTGTTTATGTATTTTCATATTTCCCAAACATTAACACCTAGTTGTCATTTTTAATTATTATTTAACAATTTTATTTTTAGGTGTGAGACATTTTGTAGTAATCAAGACACATTCAAAACCAACTTTTATCTGATGCTAAATTTAGCACAGAGATTTCTCTCGTACAAATATATTTTTACAGAAGACAATTTGACACTTTATATAGAAAAATCCAAGATGGCGTTTCAGAGATGACGGTGAGATGTCATTTAATATCCGATTTTACTAAACATTGGTATCTGGGGATTCTTAATGTCGCAGATTACAAATATGTGAATCAAAACTCAGAATAATTGTTAATTATAAATTAAACACTGCTTTTAGATGAATCAATCAATATATTATAAATACTCTACATATGTTTCGGCTTATTAGGCCTTTATCAAGAGTATTACATAGTGAATAGTAAAGTTTCCGACGTGCTTATTCAATTTATACCTAAAAGTATTTATGACTTAAGCTATTTAAGACTTAATTTAACATCCTTAATTATTTAAATGTTTGGAGTGGACCTAAGCTGATTATATAAATCAAAGGATATTTCTTAACAATTGGTTTACTATAGGGGTATTTAAGAAATTTTGCTGGTCATTTGTGGTACAAGGGTTGTACTTGAAAGATTTTTTGATTTCTAGTTGTTCTAGCAGATCTAAACGTTTACCTTTTCTTTCTGAATGAAGTAAATTTATGTTATCAGTATCTATGAAATGGTTGTTTTCAATACAGTGTGTTGACATTCCTGTATTTTTATTGTTACTTAAAATTGATTTTTTGTGTTCTTTTACCCGGTTGACAACGCTTCTACCACTCTGACCGATATAGACAGCATCGCAATCCTTACAATTAATTTTATATACACCAGATTTATCAATTTTATTTAGTTTTTCTAGAAAAACTAAATAAAATAATATATTATTGATTCATCTAAAAGCAGTGTTTAATTTATAATTAACAATTATTTTCAAGATGTTTCACAAGGTACCTACCACAAGTTCAGTTCAGTGTACAAAACTCAGAAATTCAACACGGCGGCGTCAATATGGCTGATAGGTTCTTATAATTTATTGTGAGATTCGACTAAAAATCGATATCTGAGGGTTATCGAGGTTGCAGTTAACAATTATCTGGTCCAAATTCAACAATTCAAAATGGTGGCGCCAAAATGGCGGACAACTTTTGTAATTTATGGTCTGATTAACTGTATTTTTAAAAGTTTTCATTTAAGTTGCAATGTCAGTGTATTTGTTTAGGTCAGATCTTGCAATCTGAATTTCGACTAGTTCTAATTAAGCCAGAGCTTTGAAATTTTGCACACGTGTATAAGTGCGATGACAATGCAACATAGTATAGCCATTATTGGTCTAAATCCAATGTGGCGAACTTCCCAAGATGGCGGATCGTCTTTTTCTTCACAAGCCCCTCAATATGGTTATCAAATGAATAGGTTTGGCGAGTAAAATACGATAAACTATGTGACGTCATTCTAAATTCAATATGGCGAACGCCCCAAAATGGCGGAGTACCTTTTACTTCACAACCCCCTTGATCTGGGTGTGAAATGAAAGGGTCTGACGAGTAAAATACGAAGTTATGCAACGTCGTTCTAAATCCAATATGGCTTTAATATGATTATCTTTTTCTTCACAGCCCCCTTGATATGAGTACCAAATAAAAGGATTTGACGAGTAGAATATGACAAACTATGTAACATCCTTCTAATTCCAATATGGCGGATGTCCTAGGATGGCGGATTACTTTTTTCTTCACAACATGGGTATCAAATGATAGGGTTTTGTCTGTCTGTTTGTCTGTAAAATAAGTAAAGACTAAAAGTGAAAAATAAAAACACAAAAAAAATATTTTTAAAGAAAATGTACTAAAAAGTAAAAAATATTTTTTTTAAATTCACGCATCTGGAAACCAAAAGCTTTGGCGGCAGTTAATTGATCGACTGGTCAATAGTGCTCCATGACCGTCCTCAGAGCTTTTGGTTTCCACATGCATGAATTTTGAGAAAATATTTTTTACTTTTTAGTACATTTTTTTTAAATAAAGGCTTTTTCTTAATGTTTTTTTATTTAATAATTTTATTTTCTTGCAAAATAATAGTTATGATGGGTGTTACGTTACGTTACGTGCTGTTACTGTTACTGTTAGTGTAACCAGGAGTACGCCGAAAAATTTAACTCACAAATATGTTAACTACTTACATTGAAAATAAAAAAGAATTTTTGACACTAAGAATTCCTGATACTAATTCCAAGATAGAAAGAGTTTTTACCATAACAAATTGTATTTCCGAAGGTATAAATTACTGATATACTCATTGTATACTGTAAAAATGCTCTTTTTTTACACTTGTATAATATACTACTTTTACCTATACCTACTATAAATAATTTTAGCCAACATTTAAAAATGTACCACAGTATAGGGAAGAGTGTAGCAACCTCATTTTTATCGGCTATATTTATTCATTAGTTTTAATAAATGACAAACTTCATAGAAGTAGTAGTAAATAAAATCTTCTGTATAATTCATTGTAAATAATTCATAAAGAACCTACATATTATGACGAAATTAATGTTTTTAAATTAAACCACTGGCATTTATGGAATCACATAAACCAGTTTACTTGCTGTGAACATATACAAACCATCCCAAATTCCTCATTTTCTAAATAATTGTCTTCGAATACATAAACAGAATTAAAGGGATATCCTAACGGTTTAACTAACAAAAAACGACACCGTTTAATCCCATAATTCGATATAAATTATAATCCAGAGAAAGTCGAAAATTAATTCCAGTAAGAACTTTCAAATGGCGGTAACAATGTAATTTAATATTCTTAACACGCATAAAGAAACTTTTTTCTTATGTAATACTATTGATAAGAGGCTTTTACTAAGGACGGGCTCGTGGAGGAACGCATATTCAACAAAGTCCCTTTGATGATAAATTTGAGGACCACACACATGGATTTGCATTTTAAGTAGTTTAGGGGAACATTGTTTTCCTTGGAACATAAGTCATTTAAAGAGACAGTAAAAGCGTCGGCGTCGTCTTTTTCCACGCGTCTGACTGTGAGGGATGAATTCTTTTTACGTCACTTTTTCAGTGTTGTATACTGGGGGCTGGTTTCGATTATCTTGCGAACAAATTTTGCACATATTGAAAAGTTTAAATTTTGCATATTCCATTAATAATCATCGAATTAAGGCAAAGTAAGAAATAAGTAATATAATTTCAAGGCAAGATTTCAGCTTTTTAATTCAATTATTTCTTAACTTACCTCTGATTTATATTACTGGAATATTAATTTGAAGAACTCATTTTGAATTCGTAGACAATTCAATTTGCCCGTTAAATATATTGAGTAAAATTTCATGGAATAAAATAATCCTCGTAGAATAGATATTAGATTACTTATATTCTTTATTCCATGGCATTTTACTAAATATACAGGGTGTTTCAAAATTAAAGGTACATACGTCACTTGTGGATATAGGGCACTTTGGTGGTTCCAAATTACCCAGAACCCCGTCAAACCGGATGTGCACCAAACTTGATTTTTTATTGAAAATATGGCATTTTAGTCGTGTAATAAGGCCTCCAAATTTCAATTTTCTATTCCAAATATTTTAGGAAATATCGGGGCGAGCGCAATTCGTGACTCACCCGGTATGCATTAAAAATAATATTATTTTTAAATGTAGAATCACAAAATTAAGTAGTATTTTGATTTATGTGCGCAAATCTACATTGTTTTCAAAATTATTTTACAATAGTTCACTTACCTAGTCTAGAAGTGAAAGAATTGTCACTGCTGCAAGTTCATTTTTTTTTTGTTAATTAACCCTGAAATAAATCCAACTGTCTGGACCATTTTATTGAAATTGGATTTACCGCAAGTAATCAAGGTTGATGAATGAAATGCGCAAAAAAATTAAGTGAGCTACTCTATTCAGTTTTTTTCGCTCTTTTCGAATATCGAAACAGATCTGCAAAATTTGGTCATACAGGGTGTTGATTTTCACATACAACATATTGTCAATTTTTTATTAAGCCGGACCTGGATTTCTTTTTGGTTTATTGTGAAGTTCTATCAAGAAGAATAAACGAAACATATGTTCTAAGTAACCGATTATTTAGGGTTGTTCAATAGTTACGATCAAAGAAAGATTTGGCCAAAATCAATAAAACATTCTATATCTCAGTGAGGAAGGACGATGGATGCATTAATTTCGGGTAATTTGGAACCGCCAAAGTGCCCTCTATCCACAAGTAACGTATGTACCTTTAACTTTGAAACATCCTGTATATAACGGGTAAATTGAAGAAGTCTACGAATTCAAAATGAGTTTTTCAAATTAAATTTTTGGTAACACAAGTCCAAGAAAAGTGTTAGGAAATAAATGAATTAGAAAGCTGAAACCGTACAATAAATTGTTTCTTCCTTTGCCTTAATTCGGTAATTATTAAAGAAATTATTACATTATTGACCCTTACCGAGAAACTTATCCATATGAAGTCCAAAGGTGGCTAACTCAATAATAAGAGAAGACACTTAAAACTGACAAAGACGGCGTGCCTCAAACACCTCTCATGCCTCGTTACCAATTACGAGAGAAATGTAAATAATCTACGTTTGAATGCGTACTAACAAATTGAAAACAAATTATGCCAATTTGTAAGTAAATTGTTGAATTAAAATTATCCGTGGGCGTTAGCCAAGTACACTTACTGCAACGCCAGACAAAAAAATGCACGCATTAAAATCGAACTGAAAATAAAACAATGCTCGAGATAGTAAAATACAAAATGTCCTGTTCCCCATAAAATTACAGCGATAAATTCGTCAAGGTTGTGCCTGTAACGTTATGGGTTTTTAATTGTGAACTCACTTTCTTTATAAGGTTTTAATATATAATAAAACAAGATGCTGACTAAGGTTGTTCCCATTATTGTCTCAAAACAAAGAGTTGGAAGTTTTCCAAGATATTTTATTATTATTAAAAGTACATTTATTATACCTGTTTGAAAACAATATGATAATAATGGGTTTATGAGGAAAACCAAAAGACCCATTAGCCGCATAATGTTTTATTGTTCCTTTATTCCTTTTAGATTTAGATGTTTACAACAATAACATAGTTACTAATCGAGAAGATTGGGTGACGGAGGCCAGTCTTTAGGTCACATCCAACAAATTATATTGATTGATTCAGGCAGATGCATTGATAATAAAGAAATATTAATACTCATTTATTTTTTAGAGAGATTAGTAAAGTTGTTTATCCCTTAATGTTAGTTATAATATATTTCAATGAACTCACTTGAAAACAAAGGCCTAGGAATCTGTAGTTTTTTGCAAGATATTGAATCTGCTTTTGGGAGGACTTTCATTATGTATTGCTGGCATATCCAGTACTCTCACGTGCAAAGATGTTTTTAATTTTAACTTCAAAATACTTTGTATAGTTGATACATTTTTGAAATTTGTTCATTTGTCTTCAATAACAAATATACATTTTTCACTAATAGTAATTTAGTCGGGGGGCATACTTATTGGCATACATTCTCCGTGGGAAATTTCATGATGAATTGTTAGGACCAATTTTAACACATTCCTTATGCCTTCCATAATTATACCTTACCAAGTGTTTGGCTTGATATTGTGGCAGACGGCCTATATGACGTCATACATCCAAGATGGCGACCATATACAGATGGGTCTAAGATGGCTGAAGGGGTTGGCGTGGGCGTAGTGGGGTCTAATTGACCTTGATGTGGGTGCCAGGGCACGAGGGAATAAAAGGAAACGATTTACCCCTTGCGAAAAAAGCCCAATTTCTTGGGTCCGAACCATTTTGTGGCTTATTTAAGGGGCACATAATGGAGGAGATCCTAAAATGGGAAAATGAACAGAAAGGAATACTCCAGGCCAAAGACAAAAAAGTTCATAACTTATTCGACAAAGAATGCCACAAGTCTTCTCGAACTTGATAAGTCTGACATAAGGCTGATAACAGGCCTTTTAACAGGCCATTGCCCCTTGAGATATCATCTCAAGAATATGGGCAAGGCAGATGAAGATACGTGCAGATAGTGTGATGTTGCAATAGAAACTGCGGAACATATTCTTTGCGAGTACAAGATGCTAATCCGCACTAGGCTAAAGTACCGTACCTAGAAAAGGTGGAATTAACGCCTGATGACATGGTGAAATTAGCCTCCAGGAAAATCATAAGCTTTGCAAAAAGCTTGGGAGTCCTGGGCAACAATTAATTGTAGGGAAAATCACAAAAGATCTTTTAGGTCGATGTGAGGAAGGGTCGTTGAGTCGAGCAACCCCTTAAACAATCTATAATCTACAAATCTGATATAATTAATATTACACTCGATTATTATGTAATAAAAAGTTTAAGTATATTTTTTTAAATAATAATTAATATTGAGACTTCAATACTTATAATGCACTGATATTAATGATCGAAATTACAACTTCTGTGTCGCCTCCTATACTCTATATACTCTACAGATGTATCGATAGAATACTTTAAATAAATTGATTGAATCGTTATGTTGTCAGACCAAGCAAATAATAACAGAATCATTTCCTAGAAACCCCTATTGATTATTTATGCTGTGTACAATTACCAAGACAGTCTTTCTTTATATTCCTCTGTACAAACTTTTAAAAGGTTGATAACCATATAAATGAAATCACATCACATCCTATACGCAATAAAATTCCGATAATTGCGTTGACACAATGTTTACCCTTTCACGTTGCATCTTTATTTATATAACAAACTTAGGAAACCTTTTATCCTGGCTTCTTCATTCGAGTGAATCGCTGCGAATTTGTATGAATAAGAGTTTTGGAAATGGGCCAGAGCTGCTTTGCTAAAGTGTTTATAAATAATAATACCGGGCAACCGTGAGGTTACTGCCATTTGTATGCTCGAAAACTCATCGTAGACGACTTAAAAACCGGAAGTTCAATAAATTTTTGTAATCTCATGTAATTTCTTAGACTATACATATTTTTTTTGATAATTTTCCTAAAATAATATCGAAATAAATTATTTCACACGTTAGTTTATGAATTCTCAAAAAACTGCAATTTGTGTATGCAACGCCGCCGCCGCTGAATTCTCTAATAAAATATTTATATACAGGGTGAGTCAAACTGGATGCTCACCATTGGGATCTCGGAAACCGTAAGAGAGGGAGAGGCGGTTAAATGGGGGCAAAGTTGTGCAATGTAGTACTGAATAATATGGCATAAATCCGAAATACTCCTGTTGGATTTTGAGATATTAAAAAAAATGTAAATTTTGGATTTTAATTTTTTGAATTATTTTGTCAATTATTGCACTTATAAAAGAATCCAAGTATACTTTCTTAGAGCACTTTACGATGCTCTGCACGCCTACAGCATCAGTTTTTTTGGGCGACGTTACGTCACCTTAGGACCACCATCAATTTTAAAATTTTAAATACGGACCTGGAGTTTTTACATCACTTTTGGACAGCATGTTATAATATGAAATCAGTGATACATCGCATTAAAATATTTTCCAAGATTTAATTGCACTAAAACCATTACTTAATAAATAATCAGTCGCCTGAATGCGGCCCTGTAAAATATGCCATCTATGCATGTGTGTTAACCTATAATCGAGTTCTACACCGCGTGTTGTGGACTGCCTTATTCTCAGTGTTTAACATGGATTTTTCTAATGACCCAGAATCTGGTTTCAGCAGGATGGGGCTCCACCCCATAACTCAAGAGTTGTAACTGCATTTCTGGACCAGCAATGTCCCGGCCAGTGCATTGCAAATCGAAGTGCAGTGAGATGGGTTGCCAGGTCACCTGACTTAACACCATGTGATTTTTTGTGGTGTTCTTTAAAAACAAAGTGTGTACAAGGAACCTATCAATAATATTGAAGAATTGAGGCAACTAATTTCTCATTCTTTTGCCTTGTTGCGTAGAAGAGGCATTGGACAATAGAATAAACGTATGCCTTCTTGAAGATGGAAATGTAATTGAACATCTTCTGTAACTTGTCACGGTTCGTTTTCTTCTCAGTTACCTTTTAAACATTTTTGTCAATGTAAAAAAATCAATAAATAATCTCAAGTAAATTAACAACTTACTTACTAACAATATTAGCAAGATACCGCGATATCTAATTTAAAAACCCAAACTTACAGGACCGCATTCAGGCGACCTGTTAATTGATTAATGGTTTTAGTGCAATAAAGTGTTGAAAAATATTTAAATGCGACATATCATTGATTTCGTATTACAAAATACTGTCCGAACATGATGTGAAAACTCCAGGTCCGTATTTAAAATTTTTTAGTTTATTGTGGTCCTAAGGCGACGTAACGTCGCCCCAAAAAACGGATACTTTAGGTGTGTAGAGCAGCGTAAAGTGCTCTAAGAAAGTGTTCTTGGATTTTTATAAGTGCAATAATAACCAAAATATTAAAAATTCAAAATTTACACTTTTTCCGATATCTCAAAAACCAACAGGAGTATTTCGGATTTTTATGCCATATTATTCAGTACTATATTGCACAACTTTTACCTCATTTAACCGACTCTCCATCTCTTACGGTTTCCGAGATCCCAATGGTGAGCATCCAATTTGACTCACCCTGTATATATTTTTAAAAGGTATGCGTACAATTTATTATCTTGTACCACCATCTATTGACTTCATCAGCTCGAGGGCTTTCTTCTATGTTTTCTAACGCGGCTTTCTGCATATCATGCTTTTATAATTTAGGAACTTTGGTACCTACATTCGTCAGTTCCTATACTTAAACTCTCTCACCTTCAAAGCGTCAATTTTTGGTCATTGTCAAAATTTAAATTATTCGCGGATTTCCTATCAATCTCCGAGCGCAAACGACGACGGACGAATGTCACCATGACGTCATTCTATTTGTTGATATACATTATTTATGTGTAATTGTTGTTTGCATGTATGTCTCGAGCTGTAGTTTTGTTGTTGACATCATCATTTCACAGTTACAATACTTGACATCCCCTCTTACGGAAAACTGTGTTGGAAAGATTTTGCAAAAGCCTAGAGCGATACCCTACCAAATGTTAACGAACTTGTGCTCATGGAGCACATAAGCACAAATTAATATTTTAACTCCTTCAAAATAAGACGTACCAAAGAGACAGGTACGTTATATCATTATTTTAAATATTATTCATAGTTGATTTATTTTTATTGAGTTATGTTAGCGTTAACTAAGGTACTTGGTACATACGTGCGTGTATTATTGAAGAAGTAAAAAACGCATTTATGTTGAACGATTTTCAAATATAAATTCTTTAATATTTTCTTCTGATAGATCAATTATAGCAAATAACTGTAATTTACAGTTTTTTCTAAAGCGCTTGATCAAAGAGGATGCTATTTAATATAATACAGACTGTAAAATATAATACGAATTTCCTTAGTCTAATTATTCTACCACGATCAGCAAAGTTACAATTTTTACCATAAGCACTATATGCCACAATATAAAAGGCTTAATTTTCAGCGCGTACTTTAGTTTCATTATTTGAGTAATTATTAAATGTGCCAAAAAATGAATGATAATATTCGCTTACGTAAAACGTTGATAAATATTTGAATTAATTCATATTTTGTTGGAAAGCAAGTTAAATCTATGCCCCCTTCAAGTGCCCTATTTAGTATTGGTAATTACTTTGGCATACACTCGGTTTGCAGTGTATTTATGATATACAAGCAAGGTTGAAATGTATAATTAATAACAGATCTAAAAATAACAGAAACCTACAAGAAATTGTTCTTTGTATGCATTATATGCTTCTTTTTTATATTTACGGGTACTGTAAATCACTTCTGAAATTTAAAATGATTTTTAAAGAACACCACAATTTGTCTACTTGTTTTACGTTGTACAGAAATATTTTCGTCTGGAACACATTCTTGTGTTGGCTGCTAAGTCAGCTTGTCCCTCAGGCAACACAAAACCATTTTTCACGTCTTTAACCCGTTAAATTGGACAGAAATCCTTAAAATATGGGGATATGACATTAATTATAAATTGTTACACACTTCGTTATCCAACTAAATGTAAACAAATGTAAACAAACAATTTAGGGAATTTATTATAGAAACAAAGCATAAAAACTTGGGGAAAGGTGAAAAGTGCTTCACGTATTACATGGATCTATTAAAATTTGATGAGTTTTCGATCATTTGCCAAGATATACTGGGTGTTTCAAAGCAACGGAACAACATTTGCATAGCAGATAGTACGTCAAACAATATGCTGGTTTTCAATGTGAACAGCCTCCGATCAAACAATTTAACACTACACTGTAAAAAATGGGAGTAAATTTACCCTTGTTGTGTGTAATAATTACACATATTTTTAAGGTAACTTTACCAGCAAAAGGAGTGTAAAATTCTGTTTACCCAATATTTAGGGTAAACCTCCTCGGTAAATCAATTTAGAGGCAGTGTTCCACAAAATCACTGTACATTTACTTTGTGTGTTAGGAAAATTCCTATATTTTTACTGTACAGTAACCTCTATGTATGGAGTTTTACACAGTGGCTTTGTATATTTACCACTTACGGTGCATTATTTCCTTGTATTTATGTAATATTCCCTTGCATTAATGTAATATTCCAGTTTTTGGTGAACACTGTAAGAAATGGAGGTAAATTTACCGTTGTTGCGTGTAATAATTAAAAATAACTTTAATTTAACTTTACCAGCAAAAAGAGTGAAACATTTTGTTTACCCAATATTTTGGGTAAAGCTCCCTGGTAAATCAATTTAGAGGTAATGTTTCACAGAATCATTGTACATTTACCTTGTGTGTTAGTAAAATTCCTACATTTCTGGAGTACAGTATCATCTACGTGTATGGAATTTTACACAGTGGCATTTTATATTTACCATCTATGATGCATCATTTCCTTGCATTATCTTCCGCGAGGGGGCATTATCAATACCTTACCTTTATTTTATGTACACAGTAAAACACCATCAATAGATTGTATTAGGTATACACTTCAATACGCGATTAGTTAGTTTTAGGTGTGTTACCCGTATTTGGATCACGGTATAGTGCCAAATAGTCAAAATACACCCTAATTTTACAAATATCCCAGCGCAATGTCATACCCTCAGTCATCAGTGTCAAACAAAGGTAAGTAATTAGCAGAGTATTAGTTTCACTTCACTTTATTGGCGACAATGAATTCACTGTGATATGTACCTATTAGAAAATCATAAATAACATCAGTGTTTGCATTAAAATTTTAATAAAAGCCTAAGTGAAAAAGTTTAAAGTTTGCATTTGAGAATGAAAATTATCTATCCGCTGTAGATCTTTTGAAAAGATTAAATACTACACAAGGATTAAAACAATTGACATACGTCACTCTGACTGGTAACTAATTGGCGGGAGTTCTAAATTTTTATTAAAAGTATTGCTTATTTCGTGTTATTTCTGGTTAGTTTTAATTCTCTATAGGTATACAGGTTTTTCCTTGGAACCCTCAAATAACATATTTTGCCATATTAATGTAAGGGATTTTCTACTTTTGCGTACACTGGACAAGTTCGATGTTTTATGGCAAATAAAAATGAATTGTACAAATGTTTTTCCTGAACGACATACCTCAGAGTGGTTGAGAATCGTGTTTATCCCAAATTTTGTTCCCCTCATCAGTTGGTAGCCGATTTTTAAAAGTATTTTTTTAACTTTGCTACAATTGGTCTACTTAACGCTCATTAAATTTTAAAACCGGGTCATGGTTTAATAATAATTTAATAAAATATCTCAACTTTAGTTTCTTTACATACATTGTATAACATACTCATACAGTTGTATTAACAAATTTTCTAATATACTTATATATTTTTCCCTTAATGTGTTTAGTTATTATTTTGATATTAACATCTTTATTTCAGAAGAATATATCAAGGATGCGATCAAGTGATAGTACCTTAAGTGTAAATATCTTTGGAATTATAGCAATTAATGTAAAGTAATTTTTCAATGCATCTAATTGTTTATGCTTAGCATTATGTCAATGGTTATTTATGCAACAAGTACCTATACAAGTACCTATACCTATAAAGTGACCCTTTTTATAAAATCACGTGCAAAATACAAACTTTATATACAAATCGTATACATTATTGAAATAGGCTTAGCATCTCACAAAACGTCGAATTTTTTTTTTCTAAAACCAGCATTAGAAGTCTATAATTTATGTGTGGTATTGAGTCTCAAAAGTTATTTATTTTTGAAAAACGTGCAAAAAAATCTTTCTAAATATTTGTTTTTGTTTTCCTTGGCACGGTTGGTGTGCAAGAAAAATAACTTTTGACGCTCAGAACTAATGAAAAAGACGGTCGTTTTGATGTAAATAGGTAAGTATTAGAATTTTTTTTTGTGAAGATTTAATATAATTTGAAATATTTTTGATGGGGTCCACAATGCGCCAATATTTTTAAATAGGAGGCAATTTTCTTGCCTTCAATTTTTGGGATCATTTGCAATTTTCATATAAGTATTTAAAATTCCGAGTAAAATTTTAATTACACAGGGTTTAATAAGTTAATCATTAGGAAAGCGACTTATTTTAAATAAGGAATGTTTAATTTTCACTATTTCAATTCCTTGAAACATATTCAATTTGTTAGAATAAAAACTTTATCCCTTTATTAAATTTACGTAAATGTGTGCCTGTACTTAATTAATTATAGGTAGTTATATTTATATATAATAAATAGACATGCTTACCTCTACGTAGCGACATTTGACATAGTTTTAACTGACATGTTTTCGGTTATTATTACATCTACATGTAATTCGGCTCTGTAATTTTTCCAGTAAATTTTACATTTTCGTTTGAATTTTACCGGTTTAATGCAAATTTCAACAGTGTTTTTACCGACATCGTGTAAAATTAATCGGTATTTTTACAGGTCATTATTACCTCTAACATGTAAGTTTGCTCTATAATTTTACCCGAACTCTGTAATTTTCCTGGTAAATTTTACATTTCCATTTGAATTTTACCGGTTTAATGTAAATTTCATGGGTATTTTTACCAAATATTGTGTAAGATTCCTCGGTACTATTACAGGTCTGTGTGTAACTTTTCACTTGAAATTAACTCAGAAATTTAAATTTACCTTTGACATGTAACTTTACATATGAAAGTAATTTCACCCCAAAAATAGGAGGTAGAAAAGTTGCCTCCTATTTTTGGGGTAAATTTACACCAAAATTTTTTGCAGTGTAGATACATAACAGACAATTTTTTGGGGTTACTTCCAGCAGTTAATGGTAAATACTTCGGCTTAGTCCTAAATTAAAATATATATGGGACGTTTCGTGCCAAACGAATCACGTGCACTCCCAAAATTTCTGCTGATGGATTTTGACGTTTGAGGTCTCGAAATGTTCGTTAGGTTTCAAAAAACTGCTGGCTTTTAAAAAAATTCGATATGGCGGATCCAATATGGCGCCTACGAAGTCGATTCTCGAGATAAAATTAATTAAGAAGTGTAATAAAACGTTAATAATTTTTTTAAAATACCACCTAAATAGTTTTTAGGATCGCTAACTCTCAATCCACCATCGGAAATACGAAATTCAAAATGGCGGATGTAACCTTTAAAAAAAAAAAAACGTTTTTCTCGCACAACATGATTTCGAATCAGCCTTCGATATTGGTGCGGGGTTTTTGGGGCCTCTGATTCTTATTATATCATCAAAATTTCAAAATTCAAAATGGCGGCTCCAATATGGCGGACGCAAGCCCCTTTTAACTCATTTTTAGGCTGCAGTGTGAACCCAGCTTATTCTAAACTACTGGTGTGGGGGCTTTTCGTGTCTCTGCATTTAGATGTACCGATGAAATTTCAATATAAAAAATGGCAGATCTAACATGGCGGACGGAACTAATATGGCGGCATAAACGCCTTTTCTAACCCTTTTTTCGGCTACAACATGAATGAAGTTAAAATTATTGATATGGGCGTTTTTAAAATCTCTCATTACAAACTTATCATCGGGAATCCGTATTTATTCCTTCTTGCTCCTTATTTATCGAGTACTCACTGATGATGACTTATTTTCATCAATATCATAACTTATTTCAGTATTAGATATTTTGGCATAAGAATATTCCATGACTGCTAATGTCTTATCCTTTTTTTAAATGAATCCATGTGACATTTGTATTCCTGTGACTAGTGGACATTCTTTAAATCTTTTTGCTAGGGATTTTAACTTACCTTCATTCATACTGTAGATGAAACAAGGGTTAGAAAAGGCGTTTATGCCGCCATATTGGTTCCGTCCGCCATCTTGGATCCGCCATTTTAGATTTTGCAATTCCGAGACACCCCCATACCAGTAGTTTCGAATAAGCTGGGTTCACACTGAGCCTAGAAATGGGTTAGAAGGAGCTTACCGCCCGCCACATTGGATCCGCCATTTTGAATTTTGACATTTCGATGATACAATAAGACTCAAAGACCCCAAACACTCCATACCAATTTAGAAAACTGATTCGAAATCATTTTGTGCGATAAAATTGTTTTTTAAGGGGTTAGATCCGCCATGTTGGATCCGTCATTTTGAATTTCGTATTTTCGATGGTGGATTCATAGTCAGCGATCCTAAAAACTATATAATATGTATTTAGGTGGTATTTTTAAAGGATTATTAACGTTTTATTACACTTCTTAATTAATTTTATCTCGAGAACCGTCTTTGTAGACGCCATATTGGATCCGCAATATTGATTTTTTTAAAGGCCAGCACAAATTTTGGGAGAGAACGTGATCCGTTTGAGACGAAACGTCTCATATATTGGCAGTATAGCGCTGTATCCATAAATTAAAAATGATTTATTAGTTTATAGACGTTCAGAATAATGTGGTAATATAAAATACTGATAAGCATTCACTTCACACAATAAAACGATATATTTCGATGACAATGACTTGTTTTGGTAAACATCCCGATAACCTCCGAGAGTGCATCTCGCGTTAATGGCTTTAATTACTTCTCTTAATTCATAGCAATTGCTCCTTTCAGGGCGATGTTATGTACGAGATGACCTCGAAACACTCCTATTTATCTAACTTTATTTCAATTCCAACGGGGGTTTTATAGCTCTACATGAAACACTGTTTTATTCTAAAATAAAAACTTTATACTCGGATGAGTTTATGTACGGATAGACGCCACTTGTATAAATGTCATTTCTGGCACAGGCTTAATATAACCTATTAATGACTACTTCTTTTTTGCATGTATAGAGCATATAGGCTGCAATACTAGTTAGCTAATAGACAGGTGAAGATCTGTTGTTTTTATCAATCAATGTCAAACATAATTTTTCATACTTAGTCATAGAAATTGTCTTGGTTTTGCATGGAACACCTCTATGAGTGGCTTTGTGCCTTTCTGATGAGCTCAGAATAAGGGCGAAAAACGTTTCAAAGGCATTTCCAAGAACACAATGATAGATTATATGAAAATATAATCCATTAGAACGAAAAAAAAAATATTTAAATATACAGGAAAATTATGCTTTTTAATGTTTCAAAAAGTGTTATTAAAACTCTACTAGTGTTTCGGCTTATTAGGCCTTTATCAAGAGTTCAAGATAATACTAAATTTAAAATGTGTTCCTTACTTATTTATACCTAATGAGAGGTATAAATTATTCAAAGCGTTTAATCTATTTGTTACATGCAACTAGTTATATGATTCCTATCCTATGTAAATATACTACAAATAAGTTCTTAATGTTAAATTATTTTTCCTAGAATATTATGACCCATAAATAATGTTTGATCATTAGTTACATTTTTACGCTTTTTGACAGCTTTCATGATCTCAAATTGTTCTAGTAAGTCTAACTTTTTTCCTTTGTTTTCTGTATGGAGTAATTCGACTTCATTAAAATTAACAAAATGATTATTTTCTATGCAGTGTGTTGACATACCGGTGCTATGTATACCATTCGTTATTGATTTTTTATGTTCAGCGAGACGATTTTTTAATTTACGACCAGTTTGACCGATATATATAGCATCGCAGTCATTACATTTTAATTGATATACACCTGTTTTTTCTAATAAATCTCTTTTGTCTTTATTATTAACTAACATTTTCCCTAGATTATTTTTATTAACAGAAATAGTTTTACATCCTAGTTTTTTCAGTTTATGACTAATTTTATCACTAATCTTAGGCCTATAATTAATACATTTATATATGTCAGTTCTTTGTGGAGTATCAGCATAAAATTCTTTAAGTAACTTTTTCTTTTGTTTATGTTTTATTAATTTATCTATGAGGTTTTCACTATAACCGTTGTTTCTAGCTATTTCTTTAATGGTGTTCACTTCTTTCATAAAATTATTCTTATTTAAAGGGAAGGTTAGCAGACGGTGGATAAATGAATGGAAAGATGCCATTTTTATTTGTGATGATTGCTTAGAGTTCTTGTGAATGACTGTGTCTGTGCAAGTTGGTTTACGGTAAATGTCAAACTCTAAGCTGTTGTTTCTATTTTTTAAGTTAACGTCCAAGAAGTTTAAACCTTCCTCGTTTTCTATTTCTAGAGTGAATTGAATTTTATCGTGAAATGAATTCAGAAGATTTAAGAATTTATTAAGTTGTCTTTCTGTACCTTGCCAAATACAAAACACGTCATCCACATATCTAGTCCAGAAGAATACATTATTTATTAGGTTATTTTCGCAGTTAAACAACTTATTTTCAAAGTCTGACAAATATTTCAGCTAATAACGGTGATATGGGGGAACCTATAGGTAATCCGTAAACCAACTTGCACAGACACAGTCATTCACAAGAACTCTAAGCAATCATCACAAATAAAAATGGCATCTTTCCATTCATGTATCCACCGTCTGCTAACCTTCCCTTTAAATAAGAATAATTTTATGAAAGAAGTGAACACCATTAAAGAAATAGCTAGAAACAACGGTTATAGTGAAAACCTCATAGATAAATTAATAAAACATAAACAAAAGAAAAAGTTACTTAAAGAATTTTATGCTGATACTCCACAAAGAACTGACATATATAAATGTATTAATTATAGGCCTAAGATTAGTGATAAAATTAGTCATAAACTGAAAAAACTAGGATGTAAAACTATTTCTGTTAATAAAAATAATCTAGGGAAAATGTTAGTTAATAATAAAGACAAAAGAGATTTATTAGAATAAACAGGTGTATATCAATTAAAATGTAATGACTGCGATGCTATATATATCGGTCAAACTGGTCGTAAATTAAAAAATCGTCTCGCTGAACATAAAAAATCAATAACGAATGGTATACATAGCACCGGTATGTCAACACACTGCATAGAAAATAATCATTTTGTTAATTTTAATGAAGTCGAATTACTCCATACAGAAAACAAAGGAAAAAAGTTAGATTTACTAGAACAATTTGAGATCATGAAAGCTGTCAAAAAGCGTAAAAATGTAACTAATGATCAAACATTATTTATGGGTCATAATATTCTAGAAAAAATAATTTAACATTAAGAACTTATTTGTAGTATATTTACATAGGATAGGAATCATATAACTAGTTGCATGTAATAAATAGATTAAAAGCTTTGAATAATTTATACCTCCCATTAGATATAAATAAGTAAGGAACACATTTTAAATTTAGTATTATCTTGTACTCTTGATAAAGGCCTAATAAGCCGAAACACGTGTAGAGTTTTAATAAAACTTTTTGAAACATTGAAAAGCATAATTTTCCTGTATATTTAAATTATTGAAGAATATTTCACAAGGAACCAACCGTAGAATCAACCCAATGAAAAAAAAAATTAAGACAAGGTAGGTAAATAAATTTATTGTAGGCCTTTGTTCTCATTATTAACTGAATCTTCATTACCGTAGGTGGTTATGTAGATGCTAGTTTAATCTGCATGCCCGTAGAGGACTGTGTGGATGCTAGTTGTTGAACGAGAATTTTCAAATAAGAAATTATACAAATTTATTTTAGGATTTTAATTTGCTAGCATAACCAGAATTCAGGTTATCGAAAGAATGCAAAGACTTCATTAATATTTTTACACATAATTTTTCTTTTAGTTCTCATAGATAGTTATTTGCAAAATCCTATAAAGAATATGTTTCACTACTTCTTTCTTGATCAATAAATTTGCTGCATTTGTAAACTGTTATAATAAGTATGTATGGAATCAATTTTTCTTAGCTTTCAAGTTTTTTTCTAGTTCAAATCTTATTTACATTGGATAGGCATGTGGGCCACTTATAAAAGCGATTACCAACAAATTTCTAAAACGTCATCAAAGTGTATTTTAAATTTTAATTAGTTTTTCAATAAAGACAATAAGAGCATTGCGAAATGGAAGTAAACATATACTGAGTATATATGGAGTTTGATTTACAAGCATCATCGTTTTGCCACATTGTAGGACAAGATCTTGTACATGTTTTATTTTCTCAATATAAATATTCCATTACAACATTTTGTTGGAAATATGTTGTAACAAATTGAGGAAACTAAGAATCAAATTTATTTATTTTTCTCAACAAGTAAACAGCAACTAATCTTAATTCATTGTTAATTGTGCCCTCAGACTTTATATTTTGTTATAATTAATTTTGAGCAACTATGTACAGGTCTTGCTTCCAAATTTTTAAAATTCTGAGTTTCAACTTACTTTTTTCGCTGTACAATAATAATAATAATCTAACGCAAATTGTGTCGATGCTGTCGCCAGAAAATGTGTAATTTAATGTCATTTTATTAAAACGGTTTACATGATTCTCTTACATAAAGATAATCCATTTAATGTAAATGGGGCCCTCAAAAGTATTTGCAATAAATTACGGTAGATGAAGCTATCCACATGATTTTCAAGTTGCTGTTTTTGAATTAGCCTGATATGGTAAGAGGAGGCCGCATTGGCAACTTTAGTTAGTCCGCCCTTAACTTTGAGATAGCATTCGACAAAGTCTGGCATTCTGAACTGCTAGATAAACTCCATGTCGCAGGAATATCCATAGGCATAGAAAATACGATACAGTCATATTTTCAGAAGTCAGAAGTCCCTCAGGGTTTATTTCTTGGACCGGTGCTGTTTAAAATCTCTACTAACGACATGCTAACACCTACGGACTTTCGACCTTAGAATGATGCGGACGATACCACAATTTCAACATCTAACAACCCACAAATATTGACTAATCTACCGCAGACGCATGCCGATAGGACAATAGAATTTTACAGTAGTTGAGAACTGAAAACAAATATCAACAAAACTCAGCCTTGCTGTTTCACGAGGAACATTAAAAAAAATAGAGCCCAAGCCTACTATGAATAATTACCTTTGAAGTGGACGCATTGATGCAGGACGTTGAAACAAGAACACAAATTTCTGGGAAACATTAAACCATATATGGATGCAAGCGGGCAGGAAGAGGTGCATACTGCTAGATTCAGAAACAGAAGACTCAGAAGAAGAATAAATAGGGAGATGATGGTAGATGGATACTTAAAAGAAGAATTTCACAAACGCCTACACTTTCCATCCTAATTCCTACCCCATGCATCATGTGGCTCTCGCTGCTGACAATAAGCATGACCCATGTCCAATCCAGCGTATGCAGTCGGTCCGGCAGTATCTAGAAACATTCAGATTGGATGTCCAGAATCAGCAGCAATGCCTACCTTACGCTGGAAAATCAATCAGTCGATTAATACCTTTACAAGTCATGTATATTTTTAGCCAGCAATGAATTTCCCAGGGGAATAAATGCACTGTACGTCATCCTCAAAAACGATCCTGTTGGAACTTATCTATCTATAAAACTTACTAGTTTAATATAAAGCTGTCTCCGACATCACCCGTTGGTACTTTACAAGCGGTTCTTGTGATTATTTGATTTACTACAGAGCACCAACACTACCAAAGAGGATTTACGATAAAAACGGTTAACATAATAATTATATACTCCATCAATTGAATAACAGTCAATTTAACAGGACTAAGCACTGTGTAAACTGAGTTGTATTGGCCGAACAAAATGTACAATAAGAGATTTCAAATTATTAAATAGTGTAAAGCTTCCTGCGAAAAATTCCATCAGTCAATGACTTCGCTGATTATCTAACTGAATGTAACTGAAAAAACTGTAACATGTAATAGATATGTCCGTGAACCTGTAACGAGTGTATATCACATCGATATAAAAAATTTCGTTGGGATATAATCGATGTATGACCGTGCAAAAATTCAAGGCAAAATTATAATTCATAGCCCGTAGAGCAAGACACCGTAAAATTGGACCCATTTCCGTTTAATTCATCTATAGCAGACTGTATGCCAAGCAACGTAACATATTACGTGTTTTTAATGAATTTAGGAAGTGCTCTCATTATTGCAGATTCATTCTAGATAAAAAGTTAATTATTTAGCTTGTGTTTTCAATTTATAGGAATCACTAATATGCTATTCAAATGTATTGAACCCTCACTTTAACGGCGTAACGGAAGAGTGAATTTTTTTTTTTTTAAATGTTGTCTATTATAAACCTCTCACTGATATTTTAATTACTTAGCTTAAAACATTATGAAGATTATTTAATTTATGGCTCAAAATGTAGCCATTTTAATGAGATTAAAGTAACTTTAAATTTTAAGTGGTTATTTTTCGAAAATTTATGCAAAATTTTACAGTGGCATGACGGAATATACTTTTTATACGAGGAAATTATGTCAATTTTTGTTGGTCCAAGCACATCGTTATTATTTACAATAAAATCATAAATAAAAAAATATTTTTATAGCAAAGTTTTTATTTAAACAAATGTACTAAAAAGTAAAAAATAATTTTTAAATTAAAACGCTTGGAAACTAAAAGCTTTGGGAGCGATCATATAACAGTATTGTATAGTTACCCAGTTACTTCGCTCAATTGACCACCCCCAGAGCTTTTAGTTTCCAAATATATGAATTTAGACATTATTTTTTACTTTTTAGTACATATTTTTAAATAAAAGCTTTGCTTTAAAAATTTTTTTTTTTATATAATTTTGTTTATTACTTTTTAATCTACTTATTTTACTGACAGACAAAACCCTTTCATTTGATACCCCCATTTGTCAAGGGGGTTGTGAAGAAAGAGGTAAACCGCCATATTCAAATTCAAATTTATTCAAATTAGTATATACACCACATTTAATACAATGATAATAAACAATAGATTTATAGACATTTTTTAAATTGGAGATAGGCACCTAAATAGTCCAGTAAGTCAGGGATTTTACCTACAAAAATTATTAACAGCCAACCGAGGTATGTAAAAAATCGGAAATTTTCCGTAGAATTCAATGAACTATTTTTAAAACAAATTACGAACTTGCGTCCTCTTCAAAATTGAGGCCAAAGTTTGCGAAAAACAGTTTTTTGCGTTAAAAAAGAAAAGTTGGCGTTGCACAAAAAAATGTTTAACAGCACGGTTGTGTAATTTTTTCATTTGGATCGAGCCGGCCCAGTCCGATCTTAGAAAATTGCAAAATTAATTAGTTATTGCAAAAAAGACGTTAAAAATCGCATTTTTTTGAAACACCTGTATCTCCGTGAAGAGAAAATATTCTTTAACGAAACTCGGTGAAAGCGTAGTCTAAGATATGTCTAATAAGAGCATTTTTACAGATTTGCAAAATATTGCACATTTCTTCAATGTCCAATAGCTCATACAGGCCATCATATTTCTATACCGCACCGGTCCGAAAAGTTTCTTTAACAGTTGCGCTAACCTGTGCAATTATTGCGCATATCACGAAACGATCCCTAATATGCGAAAAATCGGTCAAAAAATCGATAATTTTTTTTACCCCAAAAAACCTTGAATATTTTTGAGATTTTAAATTATATTGCAATGCCATTATTGCCAATAGATAGCTGGCATTTTTCTACAAATTCACAGAAAACGTAATTGTTCTCCGACCTTTTGGAGCCGAGATAATTTTTTTAAAGAAATTCTTGTGGCGCCATTTACTGTACAATATTTACATTTTCAATAAAAAAAATTCGGCACTTGATCGGCTGTTGCTGAGCATTTCAAAATCAATTAAACTCGGAGCTCGATGCTGCGGCGCGTTATCTAGCGCTAGCGGTGAAGTGGGGGAGAGCCAGCTCTCAGTGAAGCCTTGCGTAAAACTGATCTCTATCCTGTTTACACTACTTTGGGGGGTTATTATGTTTATTGATTATATCCGTGAAAAGTAATGTACCCCTTTCAAATGTGCCCAATTTGCAATATGTGCGACTACCAAGGAATACTCATGCATCAACATCGGGCCTATCTTTACGTCTATACTCACACTACCCATGCACAATGAGCCACGTAAATCTAGACCATTTTATACGTGGACCTTTCTCAGAGATATGTGTACATTTAAAAGATTATAGTTCAAAACTTACCCCTGTTTTCCCTTGTAAAGCCTGTTGCTTCACTCCGATTATCTAACCTTGATGACTCGAGTTTCCACTAATAAGCAAGTAAATGAAACACGCATTTTCAACAAAACTTAAACTATATTTTACAAAAGAACACGTTACAAAAGAACAATCGGTTTGGAAAATAGAACAATAGTAATTAATACTTAAATTGAAACAAAAGAAATCCAACTTAAAAGATAAACAAATAAGAAAATTGGACCGTAGTCTCGAACTTAAGCAAGAAAAATTACTTTGTTAAAGGAACAAATCATTTACACTCAAATTCAAACTGATTGCCAGAAGGGCCAAAAAATACAATAGCCTTAACTAGCATGAAATTAATTATTTCTGAAAACTATACTTTATAAACTACCTATACCCGCTAACACTAAAGTTATCACGATAAAAGTAGGCCGATGTCACACCACCAGTAGCTGATCGGAAAGTGTCTTTCTTTCCGGACGGGATTATCCTGGTCAATTTTTAGTTAGTGGTCCTTATCCACCCCCCAAAGCAATTTAGATCAATGAATGAAAATTCACCTCTTTTTAGAGGCCTCAAGTCATCCGGAAGGTTGCGTCCTCTATAGTAGAAATTATGTACCGAAATAGTACTCGCCTGGAAAGTGGCGTTCTCTTTAGTAACTATGGCCAAAATGGCTTCCCTTAAATATGACACGTCCATTTAAACAACTTAAAATATTCTGCATCTAAGCTAGCCGGTGAAAAAACCTATTTGTTGTACAAGTGGACTTAGAAAAGGAAAAACCAACTAGTTCCTACCTAATATGCAGTTTGGGGAATTCTTGTAATCAATTACCCCATTTATCATTTGATTATTTTACACATTCACCTCGTTTAATTACCCGAGCATTTGTTACATTTCTAATAAAAAGCAATTTGACGATGACATCGATCGTAACGGATTTTTATCAGTTTATGAGAGGGGTATTTTACTGGTAATAAAATATTTCCGATTTAGCAAATTTACCACAGATTACTTCATATCTATGGCTGAAAAAGTCTAATAGTACATCGCCCGCCTCGATAACAATTTAGGGTTTGTCAAATATCGTCCCAAACTATCTACGAAATCGTGCTATTGTATGGCAAGTAATTTTAATTTCTTTACGCTTTATTACATTTGTTACATTACCAAAGAAACATCAAAATTTAATTATGTGTCATTTATGTATTCGAATTGTTTTTGTAGAATACGTTGCATTAATATTTTTTTTTTTGCTTTTTAATAAGAGACTCGTCTTCATTACCACTACTACTGTCACTGTAAATGTTATTTAATATTATTTCCGCATTATCATCATCACAGTCATCATTATCGTTATCACCATTTGAACATTCATCTCTTTCTAGCTCAGTCTCTGTGATATTTGACTCGTCTATTTATTCGTCGATATCATCAGCGACGACTCTGTTCTCCTCAATATTTGAACAAATTTCATCGTCACACGTTGAACACACATTTGAACATTTTATGCCGTGTTTTCGGCAGCTGCAGGCGTACGCCACAGCATCGAGCTCCGAGTTTCATTGAATTTGCAATGCTCAGCAACGGCCGATCAAGTTCCGAAGATTTTTTATTGAAAATATAAGTATTGTACAATAACCACTGCAAATTTCAGCCCTTTACCTTAAAAAATGGCACCACAAGAATTTCTTAAAAAAAAAAAATTATCTCGGCTTCAGAGTCCGAGAGCAATTTTTTTTTTTTTTGTAAATTTGTAGAAAAATTCCAGATATCTATTGGCAATAATGGTATTCCAATATAATTTAAAATGTCAAAAATATTCAAAGTTTTTTGGAATATAAAAAATTATCGATTTTTTGACCAATTTTTCGCATATTAGGGATCGTTTCGTGATATGCGCAATAACTGCACAGGTTAGCGACACTGTTGAAGAAACTTTTCGGACTGGTCCAATTTAAAAATATGAAGACCTGTATGAGCTATTGGACATTGAATAAAACGTGTTTTTTTCGAAAAAATCGATTTCGGCAAGAAATTTGCAATATTTTGCAAATCTGGAAAAATGCTTGTATTCGATATATCTTGGACTACGCTTTCACCGAGTTTCGTTAAAGAATATCTTTTCTTTACGGAGATACAGGTATTTCAAAAAAAATGCGATTTTTAACGTCTTTTTTGCAATAACTAAATAATTTTGCAATTTTCTGAGATCGGACCGGGCCGGCTCGATCCGTATTAAAAAGTTACACAACTCTGCTATTCAACTTTTTTTTGTGCAACGCCAACTTTTTTTTTTAACGCAAAAAAACTGTTTTTCGCAAAGTTTGGCCGCCATTTTGAAGAGGACGCAAGTTCGTCATTTGTTTTAAAAATAGTTCATTGAATTCTACGGAAAATTTCCGATTTTTTACATACCTTGGTTTGCTGTTAATAATTTTTGCAAAAAAACGCGATATTTTCGACAGATTTATTGGACTAAAATGACTTAACATTTGCATGTGCCTTGTTTTTTAATTTGAATACATCTTACACTAGATACTAAATAATAAAATAATAAAAGATTAAAGATAAACTAAAACTAAAACTAGGAACCAAAATTTATGAAGTACTCAGAGGATCGTACGAGTTGTATTAATTATTAAAGCTATAAAAAAGAAAAAAAAATCTGAAAAAAGATTCTGAATGAATCGAAATTAGTACTTATAAAATTTCTACATTCTAAGTATTGAAATGATCTTAATTCAATATTTTTTATTTACAACAGGTATTTGTAGGCTTTTATGAACTTTACCCCTAGTTTCATGCTGATGGGATATGAAAAGTTTTAAATGTGTATGTATTCTTTTGTAAATATGAGTAACAATATAAGATGTACACTGAACGGACATTAAGAATCTCGTCTGTATATAGTAAATTCGTAGGATAAAGGCTAGACTTTTTGAAACTTCTTTTTAGGATGAAGTTTTGTATTACATTTAGCTGTTTTAGTGTATTGTTGTAAAGGCCTCCCCAAACAATAATCCCATATCTAATTAACGATTCCAGCAGTGGAAGTAGAATTTATGTATTAGTTTTCTTATGTCTGATGCTAGTTTTTTAATATGCTTGTCTTATTTTAAGTTTTGATCAATTATAATGCCTAGATATTTTGCTTGTGGTGCTTCTAAAATTTCCTCCGTACAGTTAAATCTAATTTTAGAAAAGTCAGGTCTGTTAGCTGATGTTAATGAAAAAGCTACGTAGTGTATTTTTGTAATATTCAGTGATAATTTGAAAGTACTCCACCAATTATGTACGTTCTTTACACACTTCATAACTTTTTCTTTAGCAATGTTCGAAGAAGAGTCTTGCAATAATAAGACTGTCATCAGCAAAAGAAATAATGGTACTAAGCTAGTTAATGAGTTTATATAAGGGATTATATTAATTATATTGGATTTATAATGACGTTACATGGTTTATCGTATTTTAGTCGTCAAACCGTTACATTTGATCAAGGGGGTTGTAAAGAAAAAGATAATCCGCCGTCCAGGTGCGTCCGCCATATTGGACTTAGAATGACGTAACCCGTAAACCCTTTCATTTGATACCCATATCAAGGGGGTTGTGCAAAGAAAGATAATCCGCCTTCCTGGTGCATTCGCCATATTGGATTTCGAATGACCTCGCATAGTTTATCCTGTTTTACTGGTCATACTATTTCATTTGATACCCATATCAAGGGTGTTGTGAAATAAAAGGTAATCCGTCATCTTGGAATATCCGCCATATTGGATTTATAACGATATTAGATATACTATATCACATTGTCACCGGATCTACATACGTGTTCAAGATTTAAAAGCTTTAGCTGAATTAGAACTAGTCGAAATTTTGACTCCAAACAAATTAACAAACTAACACTGCAAGTTAAATAAAAGCTTTTAAAAATAATACTAGAGAATTAATTTCGGCAGAAATATCATGACGTTTCTGGTAAATTAAAAAATCTTACTCTGTTTTTCGTCAAGATAGGATACCTTAATCGTTGGTGGACGTATTGTCCGTCCTTCGCGATATTGATAGATACATTCAAAGTACGGCTCTGCTTATCTGTTCCCTGGGTATGACCTTCTGGTTAGGGGCGATTTGCACAACTATATTTCAAGAGTTAAGAAATTTTAATTGAAAAAGCTTGTTTCCGATTATTTCTTATTTTAATTATGCCAGAACATACTATACGTGAGAACAATGTCGTTCTATGTATTAAGTAATATTTATGATTTACCCTTTTCTACCAAATGTTAACATGCCCCGCTCCCTCATCTATACTTAAGCGGCACAACTTTAAGGTTTTTTATGTGTAGTATAGTATAGTATATATGGAGACAACTATAAACATAAAAGTTCTGTAGTGTTTCATTTAGTTATTTACACTTTTGGCAATTTTGTTGTTTTGAAAAGCAGCAAATAGAACCAACAATACGTTCATGATTATTTATTATAATACCAAAGTAGAATGTGTCCAATCCTGGTTAGCGGCTAGAAGCATTCCCCTTCGATACTTCTTGGAAGAATATTATCTCTTTCCTTTCTTTATTATACTCTTCGTAAATACATAATGAAGAGTATATTGCATTCGATCGGCACATTTCTAAAGCCGGTAATATTACTAGTAGAGAAAAAAATTTCATATCACTGTATTAGTGATCGAATTCTGAACAACTTTCAAAATGTCCGTCCGTCCGTCTGTCCGCCCGTCTGTCTGTCCGTTCGCCTGTCTGTTTGTCCGTCCGTCACATTTGTTGTACGATAACTTAAGAACGAGAAGTCCGATTGTATTAAAATTTGGACAGTAAGTTAGTGTTAGCTAGAGGAAAAACCTTTTTGAACAAAATCGATCAATAAATAAGAAAAAAAATTACATATTTTTTTTGTCTTGTAATTAAATTAAAAAATCTGTGACGAGTATCCTATAGAATGTGCAACAATTATATAAACATTGCAGTAAACCGGCGAAGAGTATAATGGTTAGCTTTTTTACTTGTTCCAAACGCTATAATTAATACTCCATAGATATTTTTTAATATTATTTGCTGAAAAAACTGTTATTTCATTAGAAATTAATGCCCGGAAAGTACATGTTGCTTTATTTCAAAGTTAACTGAACAGACATGATATTTCTGCCGAAAACGATTCTTAATTCTCTAGTATTATTTTGTTTATTCTAATACTCAAAAATTTGAAGTACCGCTCTGTAGGAGCGTCTCGGTAGGTAAGAATACCGACTTTGATATTTTAATTGCCTGTTAGTATAGTCGTTTTTATTTGCATTAAATATGTGTACACAACTACTATACACCAATTCACTTTTTCTAATTTTAAAACATTCATGCGTCAAAAGTGACAACTATAGTACAGACTATCAGCAGAATGTCTACTAGCGCCACGGCGCGGAATTCTTCTACATAATTGTGAAGTGACTTTTGTATTGTGTTCTATGCGTCGATTTGTTTTTTTTTTATGTTCTCTTAAATAAAAAACACATTGCTTCTTTTTTCAATTGTTGTTAATCGTAAGTACATAAAATTTCTTACAAAGTAAAATTATTATCTAAATAAAGACGTTGAGTAAAATGTCACATGATGTCTGTACGGTAAAAGGAAGATTGACATTTTGTCGGCATCGTAAATTGGGCCGGCGCAAACGGAAATTCGGCTCGGCACGAATGAATCAAAAACTGTTTTTTTGACATTTGTGACAGGCACCGCAAGTTATTGGCTACTTAACTACGCTGCCGCCATCGCTAGTATTAAGCTTCGCCTTTCTCCCGATAGTCTATACAAACAGACAGATGAACTCTTTGGATGTTTTTGTCACATTTGATACATATTATACATGACAACTGGATTAATAGTTTTTGGAAATATTTTTTTACTACTTCTACATCTTACCGAAATAGCGAACATTCAGTGATTGTATTACCTTGAAAAATTATTAAATGTTCATTAGTTCACATTCTTGATAATAATTCCAACGTTGTCAAAAAAATTATAAAATAAATTTTCGACAAAAGAGTATGATGAAATTATGTATCAATGAAAATTAGCATATGTTGAACACTCTCCAATGTAAGCAATTCTTGAGAGTATTACTAGTGATCAAGACTTAACCTTTAGTATTTTTCAGTTCTATCGTTTATCTCCATGTCCATACATTTGTAATATTAGCTGCGAATCTGAGTGCACCCCTGGATATACTGTTTCATATTAATATTATCTACCGCGATTGATCATTTTATTATTATTTCATATATCCAAGATATTCTCTGAAATTTACATTTTTTGTACTAAATTATTTTATCAAAAATAATATAAATAAATAAATAAATAAAAAAATATATTAATGCCTTAAAAAATAACAGAATAAACATGAGGTCACCTTCATAATTTCAAAATTTTAAAATATAAAATTATGCATTTTTACCGTACGAAGAAAGCTGCTTCATCGATACCTAAAATAGTATTCGCATTGGATGCACATTTTTCGAGATAGAATGAATTTAAAGCTGGTATGGTCAAAATCTCCTTAAAACGTAGGATATTTATTTCTCGATACAACTTAAGTAAATTATTCTTTCAGTGAGTGGTTTAAAATGGCTACATAATTTTTAAATATTTCTCGCTCATTCGTTTTTGGGATATTCACGATTTAAGTAAGCTCTATACATTTTTTAATATTATGCTGGTGCTCACTCATATTAAATGAGTAAGTTTGGAATATTTTGTTTCAATATTTAGCAGCTATTCAGCTATTCAGCAATTTTCCAATAGTGATCTTGTAGGAAGTTGCTAATTTCTGACTAGCAAACTCAAACATTAACGGATTTACTGTTAAACAGTGAGTAAATTTAGGGTATCACAGGAGTTCATGTCAATATTCAGGAGTGTGTACAGTCCCATGTTACACATTAGACATAGTTAGGTACGTCTCTAAGTGTACCAAAATATAATACTAAAAGCTAAAACAATCATGAATATAAATAATTAATACACTTGTGTTAAAAATTTTTCATTCTAATGGATTACATTTTCATGAAATCTATCATTCTGTTTCTTGGAAATGCTTAGCCTTTAGGTAGGTAAATAAATTCGTTTTAGGCCATTATTCTCACTTTTAACTGAATCATCATGGCCGTAGGGGGTTATGTAGATACCAGTTTAATCTGCATGGCCGTAGGGGACTGTGTGAATGCTAGTGTAGAATGAGAATATTTCAAATAAGAAATTAGACAAATTAATTTTAGGATTTTAGTTTGCTAACATAACCAGAATTCAGGTTATCAAAATAATGCAAAGATTTCATTAATATCTTAGTTTTTCTTTTAGTTGTCATAGATACTTAGTTATTTTTTTCTGCTGTTTGCAAAATGCTATAAAGAATGTGTTTTAATACAATTATAAACAAACAAATAATAATTCACTTTAAAAAAGTCTCCATGGTCACAAAAAAATTTATTGACAGGATTTCGAGATATTGGTCAAAGGAAGTCGTAATTTCGTCGATAGTAAGACCTTCTTCGGTCAATATCTCGAAATCCTGTCATTAAAATTCTTTGTGACCATGGAGACTTTTTGACATGAACTACCTCTGTGTAAGCGTCAGCTCCCGGGAGTGAAAAACAAATTGCATTTAAAAAGTGTGGAGTCGCGAATCCCGCGCGTATTAAATTTCTTTTGTGAATATATTCAATTAATATTAATTAAATGTTTAAGTGTGTGTAGACAATATGGAATAAACAAATTTTTATTCGGTTGTGTCAAAAAATGACGTTTCTCGGTTAGAAAACAAAAGCGAAAGGTAGAACTTTTCTATCTACTTCAAGTAAGCGGCCTGAAAAAACTTTTCCGACCTAGACCGGAAAAGCGACAGACAAAAAGATTATGCGTTCTTAGGCCCGGATGTACCATCTTGTTGAACTTTGGTTCACTGCTGAACAGAGATCAAGTAATGAATTTAAGTTGTACCATTAAGGTTCAAGCGTTCTATAGTGGATCAAGAACAATTTAGTTGAACGGTCCTTTTGGTTGGTTCAAGGAAAGTTCAAGTAGTTCAAGCCCATACATAACCTAACTTAATCTAAATTAAATTGTTATTTGCCGAGATTTCAAATATCCGATTGTTTGCATAGGGCGCGTGGAAAATCTGACAGCTAACGAGAGTGGAGGGCATATAACCTCAATGTTCCAAGTTAATTATCGTGAAATTCGCTGTTTTCGTTTGCTTTTTTAACTTTCTTGTGCTATCAGCTATGGAAATAAACATTTTTAAGTTTAGTTTTCATTATATATAGACAATTACGTGTTTTGTATAATAATATTTCCTTTGATTTGGTGAGATGTGCATGGTTTACCTATGTGTTTTTAGTTATTTTCTTCGTATTTAAACAACGTATGGGATTGATCTTATTGTTATATATAAAGCATATTTAGATTATTTATTTAAATGCTGTTAATTATTCTGTTACCAGTTTTATTTGTCGTTCTATTAAATTTCACAGTTTTTTTCGCTGTCATGTCAAACAAACTTATAACGTTATAGTTGGATATAAACAAATGGTAAATAACATAGACAAAGAAAATTTTTCAGTTCTCTATGGTAACTAATAAGTTGTATAAATAAAGTATGGTTAATAGCGGTGGAATCTTCTTCTTCTGTTAGAGAATTGTGTGCCATACTCTGATCCAATAGTGCCAACGAGCGATGAAATCAAGTTCAACTGAACGAACGTTTAAAACTGATGGTACAACATAATTGCTTCTGAACCGAGTTCATCGTAGAACTGTCGTTCAGTTAAACTTACCTTGAACGTGCTTTTGGTACAACTGGGCCTTAGTTACCTACATTTGAAAATGCCGGCCCTTCGTTTTTATTATAAAATGGTAATGCACATGCAAATATATTTCAATTCGTGCAATTTTAATTGAATAAAATAAGATATTTCTAAATTTTAATTGAATAAGAAACCTAGGATTATTAATCGTTGTCAATTAATTAGTATAATGACTAGTAAGTATAATACCTACATGTAAAACGAATAGAAATAACTGCGTATGTTCTTACCTTATAGATGAAACACTTTTTACGTTCGAGTTTGCATAGTGGCAAAGCATAAAATTGCACAGAAAAATACTAAATGAAGTCTTTAATTTAACCTAAAAAACAGTACGACGTACAACAACAAAACCTTATTTTTAAACTTACTTTAATTTACAAAAAGGTACTTGTATATGACTACATTGCCTCGGAACCTTTTATGTTAATAGTAAACCGCTGCCTAAGGAATCACCACTTCCACATCCAGTTTCTTCATCCAAGTCACTTTAAAGGAAACATCTTGACTATATTTGCACTCTAGCATGTGGAAATGATTGGTCATAGAATTTTAATATTATTTGGGGAAGATGTCATAGAAAAGTTTGAGGAGTTGGTTTCTACCATATACGTTAAAAATGAAATTTCTAGTTCACCCTACTGATTTTCTACTATACACAACTTACCACCTGATGTTATCAATCCCATTAATAATGAAGCGGAGGTGGTGGAGTTTGCAAAAGATTAGAAAGAAATCTGAGGCCTTGGTTTCTAGTATATACACAAAATCCCAAATTTCTGTACTCTTATCAGCTTGATTTACTTATTTTCCCCTAGTCACTCCTATTAACCCCAACCCTTCTACGGAATGATCCCAAAATATAATCTAGTTTCAGATGTCGTTATAATACATACGTCTAGCAAATTACAAGTGAATATCTTAATTTTATTTTATCAACCCGTTTAATAATGTAGTAAGGGTAGTGGAAGGGTTGAGAAATATTATTATAAAATCTGAGACCTTGGCTTTTAGTACATACACCGAATTTCATGTTTCTGTAGTCTTACCAGCTCGCTTTACTTATTTTCCCTATTTACCCCTATTTAACCCCCACTCCTTCAACGCAATCATGTCAAAATATAATCTAGTTTCAGATATAGTTATAATACATAAATGTCCCAAATTTCAAGTGAAAATTTAAATTTAATTTTATCAACTCTTAATAAGGGAGTGGGGGTGGTGGGGAGATGGAAAGTACTAATAAAAAAACCTGAGACCCTCGCTTCTAGTATATACACCAAATCCCAAATTTCTGTACTTTTACCAGCTTGCTATACTTATTTTCCCCTATGTACCACTATTTAACATCCAACCCTTCAACGGAATCATCTCAAAATATAATCTAGTTCAAGATGTCAAGATTTTATTTTATCAACCCCTTGAATAATGGAGTAAGGGTGTGGGGTGATGAAATATATTATTAAAAAATCTGAGGCCTTGGCTTCTAGTACATACACCAAATTTCAAGTTTCTGTACTCATACCAGCTTGTTTTACTTATTTCCCCCTATTTACCCCTAAATAACTCCAAACCCTTCAACGGAATCATCTCAAAGTATAATCTAGTTCCAGATGTCGTTATAATTCATACGTGTACCAAATTTCAAATCAATATCTCAATTTTATTTTATCGACCCTTTTAATAATGAAGTAGGGGGCGGTGGGGGTTGAAAAATATTATAAATAATCTGAGACCTTGGCTTCTCGTACATACACCGAATTTCAAGTTTCTGTAGTCTTACCAGCTTGCTTTACTTATTTTCCCCTATTTACCCCTATTTAACCCCCAACCCTTCAACGGAATCATCTCAAAATATAATCTAGTTCCAGATGTCGTTATAATACATATGCGTACTAAATTTCATGTGAATATCTCAATTTTATTTTATCAACCCTTTGAATAATGGAGGAGGGGTGGTGGGGGGTTGAAAAATATTATAAACAATCTGAGACCTTGGCTTCTAGTACATACACCGAATTTCAAGTTTCTGTAGTCTTACCAGCTTGCTTTACTTATTTTCCCCTATTTACCCCTATTTAACCCCCAACCCTTCAACGGAATCATCTCAAAATATAATCTAATTCCAGATGTCGTTATAATACATACGTGTACCAAATTTCAAATGAATATCTCAATTTTATTTTATCAACCCTTTTCATATTGGAGTAGGGGTGGTGGGGTTGAAAAATATTACAAAAAAATCTGACGCTTTGGCTTCTAGTACATACACCGAATTTCAAGTTTCTGTAGTCTTACCAGCTTGCTTTACTTATTTTACCCTATTTACCCCTATTTAACCCCCAACCCTTCACCGGATATCCTCAAAAAACAATCCAGTTCCAGATCTCGTTATAATATATACGTGTACAAAATTTCAAGTCAATATCTTAAACCGTTCCGGAGAAAACGTGCGGACAAAAAAAAAGTTACAGACAGACAGACAGACAGACCGACAGACCGACAGACCGACAGACAGAAATTTTTTTTCGCTCAAATTTAAAATCTCGACGTTTCATGACATTCTAAACCTATTTCACGAATAAAAATTTTTGAAATTTTTTTTGCGATTACTATACTTCCAATCCACTACGTGGATGTGGAAGTAAAAATGGAACAATTTTGTATAATTATCTGTCGGTTCAAACTATCTAATGTTAGTGCAACATTTTCAGTTAAAGTGGATTGGGTGCAATAACAGTCTGAGTTTTGTGTGTGTTTAGTGTGTTATATTCTGTTTGAGTAATAGTAGTGGTCAAGTCTGTATCTAAAATACTATTTTCTTGTGAATGTTGTGATGTTATTGTGTTTCGAACCGTAGACGTGTGAGGCAAGTGATTCAATATTCAATATTTCAAGTTTGTTATTTATTGACTCATCCACATAGCCCTCAGCTACAGTGGAAGATTTCCATCCTCCGTGGCGTTTAAGTAAGGTTATGTCTGCTCCTGCATCAACCAGCAACGTAGCCGACGTTCTTCGGAAGCAGTGTCCCGTATATTCTTTGGCATTCTCAAGCTTCCTATTAGATGCAATTTCAAAAGGAATTGCCCCGATTTTATGAATTCCCACATTTTGTTTGTAACACTTGCCATTTCTATAACCCAAAAAAATCGGCCATTTCCTTCAAAATTTGGTGGTCGCAGCAAATAATATTTCCGATAATATCTTAAATATTCCCCTGCTACAGTAAATGAGCGAGGTCTATTTATTTTATTATCGGAAATTTTTATTAAAAGAGCTGTTCCTAAATCCTCTATTTGTGACACTTTTAAAAATGCCAATTCTTCACGGCGACAGACACCTGCTACGCCTAATATATATACCACCTACAAATAATATGATGTTAAAGGTAGGTAGGTACTTAGTTTTAAAAAATTACCTTATGCATTAAATATTTGTCGTTTGGCGCTACTGTTAAACATTTTTCAAATTGTTCCCGCGTCAACGTTTTCGATTTTTTTGGTACATAGCCAATATTTTTCTTTTTTAAAAAGGCCCTTAATTTCATAAATTTTCAACATACAATTTAACATTGAATAAGCCGACCATAAAGTTGATGATTTATAATTTTCTGTCAGCTTAGCCATATATGCAAGTAATGCATTTTCGGAAATCATGTTTATATGGTTTTACTCCAAATATTTTTCAAATTTATAATAGCTTCTTTCATAAATAATTTTTGAATTTTCTGGAATTAAATCTATCGAAGCCAAATTTGCTATTTTCGATTAAATTCGATATTATAATATACAAACTAAATGAATTCGATACTAATTTCAAGCAAACTAATATGATAGCAGTTGTGCAGTTGTTATTTATTATATCTGGCCTTAATTCACAGCCGTCTGTTACAAGAAAACATGAAAATTGTATCATTTGCAGGGTAGCAAGTAAATCTTAAGAACATAATATTTTAATTTTCCCTATCATTTTAATAACCATAAGCACATTCGAATAAAAAATATTGTATGACAATTCAATTGTGATCTACCCCTATGATGTGTGATGTGTGTGTTTTTATTCATTGAGATGACTATTTTAAGGGAATCATTTTCCTGTATTTGCTTAAACGGTAAAGTTACTATAATATTTAAATGCATATTATTTTTATAAAAATTCAACATATCTTCGCATACAATAGACTGCGTATCTGACACTGAAATGACATATGCTGTTAATTTAACAAGATTCAACATTTATTCAACTCTTTTGCCATTATACCAGGTAGGCTCCCCACGAATCCCTAGTAGAACGGAAACGGAGAACCGGCACGTTCCCAACCGGATACCTCTATGTGAAAACGGTAGTGTTGTCTACCGCTGGAATACTAATTTACTGGGTTATGTGATTCATTGCATTGAGAATGCACAACTAGTTGTTTTTAAGGTGTGAAACCGACGACTAGTCAAATTGAAAGTTAATTTAGCTGGTTTATCGAAACAAGAGCTATGCGTTCATTCAGAAATATTCTAATTGACATCGCCAGTTTACGATATCTGTGTATAAGAATGGAGATATTTAAATTTAGATCTAGGGCCCAGCGGTGTTTGAACTTACAGGATATTGACTGTATGGATTATTATTCAATAGATCAAATAAACATATTCATGAGTTGTTTGTTTTAACAATTTTAATAATAATTAGGTTTTTATTTTGACATTTCATTTTTTTCGGTACTTTAAAATTGTGCACTGTATAAATTTGTTCATAGCTTATAAATTATGCATGTTGTTGATTGACGTGTGTACATAATTAATTAGAAAGATATGTATTATGTGACACATCTATAAATTAATTAATACCTATTTATAATTTGGTATTTAGTTGTATTGTTGCACATCATTTAACATAATTCGACTTGGGAGTCAGTCCGATACTGAAATATATTTTAATCTCCTCACTAATTAAAAAAGTGGGGAGATTACCGCAATTGGCAAAAATTCACAGATTGCATCTTTCGCAAGTATCTTAAGCGTAATGAAAATACCAGATGCAACTATACTGCTCTTGGAGTCCAAGGATGGATGACTAGGATGATAGGTATTTTCAGCATTTGCATTAGGTATCATTAGCGATTAGTGATAAAATTAAAAAAATACAAACTTTTATCAAATTTAATAATACCATTTGGGTTCATTGTAATTGGACCCATGTACATTTTTTAGATTAACCCAGCTATCACCTGTCAAATTTTGTCGTAAAGCTTGTAGAACACCCTGTATAGTGCTTTTCTATTGTACTTTTTTATATCATACTTAGATGTGTTTGAAAATTGTAATTACATAATTTTAAATATATTTGTCCATACGATCGAATTAAGCTGGTCCATGTTTTATTGGGTTATTTTGTTTTTTTAATGTTAAAGTGACGGTGTTCTGTAAGAAATAACGCAAGTTACGCAAACTAAGTGACATAAGATATGGCAGTGTCGGCATGTATAACAAAAGACCATTAAGTTTAGGAGTGTTTATGTTTATATTTTCGTTTCGAGATACTGCTTGGATTGTTATTGAAACGTGACATCCCTAATAGCATGGCGTTGAGTGAACGATACGGTTACAAGGCCGGCGCAGCGGCCTAGACTTGAATATTGCAAACGATATCCGTATATGAATATAGTTAACCAGATACGTTATGGGCTTACCTCAAACGAAAGTAGTCGATTGTTTACCTGGCTCACAATTACAAGTCTCTTGGTTCATTCTTAATATTGCCGGTAGCATAGCCGTAGGTTAAATGATATTCATTTATTTATATTGAATGATTTTTTGGAGTCGTTCATTCAACTAATATTATTTATTATAAATAAACAATGCATTATAAATAAACAAGCTAAACTTTGCACAATTTAACATCAAAGGAGATTGCTAATTTTTTTAAAAGGCCCGTGAGGCCCGCGGACCCTGTTGCTGCTTGTCGGAACCACAAAAGTCTTCATTTCTACCACTTTCTTTCGTGGTTTTTCTCACTAAAAATGTAATATGCTTCTTTCCCAGCAATTGTGTTAATTACATGCCAAACATTATTGTCATTTTTTTCATTAATTTTCTTTTTTCATCAAACACTTTTTTAGAAATAACGCTAACAAATAGAGACATCAGATAAACAGACTGACCGACTGACGCTTTCGTATCTAAATAATTCGAAACGCAAAAATCAGACGAAATCTCGGAGTGTGAATCATTCCTTTTTAAATTAAACCATCATAAAATCATCCTCTTCTAGGACTTCTAAACGACTCATGGCTTCAGGTTTAGGATCCCATAAAAGGATCTAATGAATGATTAATTTAAAAAGGTGATTTCTCTGGACAATTTCACAATTTTGTACGAAATTTACAAAAAAATTATTGTTTCCATAAGAACAGCATGGGAAACTTCATTGTCTTTGAGGCATATGTTTATATCAGCCTATTTAGCCCAGATTTGCAACTAATTGTTTTGGGATTTCGAACAGAGGGAGGTGATACATAAAAAATTGATTTTAGTGTTCACAAGTATATATTTGAGTCTAATGCCTACATACGCATCATCTTATACAAGCACACCGACATCAATCAGATAATGAGACGAGATCATCGTGTTACATTTTATATTAAAATCAGTATATTTACATTCTCTCATTTATTTTGTATTTATACAAGCACATAAACATTTCTAACTTACATTTTGGCAAAATCATAAAAAAATTATTGCTTTAAGACTAATGTGAATTAATTGACGACTGAGTAATATAATTCGAAAACAAGTTTCCGTAAACGTTTTTCATGCTCACTTACTGTTAAAAACTGAATCGGAATGAGTAAAGTTATAAGAATAAATTTGCTTAGGCGCCACATCCTATTTAAGACCTGTGTAAGTAGATCAATATTATTTTTACATCCTCACGCAGCTCTTGCCATATTGTAACTTTAATTTTGTCTTATGAGGTAAATTTCATTTCGTTCTTCATTTGGAAATCGTAATAATGTTTATACTTTATCAAAGATAAAAATACGTTATAAAAGACAACAAAACAATTGAATCAGCTTGATACTACGTTTTTGACAATAAGTCCGAAACAGAAAATTATATAATTTCATCGTGAAAAAAGGTGTAAGTATATTTTATTAGTATCCAAAATGGATGCACGTTATCCATCTAAAACGTTAAACGCCTTCTGTAAATGAGTGACGTTCTGTTCTGACAGCGATATATCCTCGCCTTTGCGACATATCTCTTCACTTTCGGCGTTAAGTCAAAATATTTACAGGCCACACATTCAGAGGTAATAAGAAAATGGTAACGTAGGATACACTGAAATAATAAACTCCGCCACATCTGTTTTCAGATACAGGAAATCAGTAATTTTATTATATGCTATCAAATGCACTGTTCAATGCAATAGATTTCAACAGCGATTTACGGGATATTTCAACAAAAACGTTCGGGTTCACATTTGATCAAGTAGCCATCATTTGTTTGAAAAAATAGCGAAAATACTAAGTTTCATAAAATGATGGACCGCCACATTTTGGCGTAGAACTAAATATGATATTTAATACCTTTAATGAATCATAATTATATACTTCCACCTGAATCACGAATACTGAAGGTATTTAAAAATGTGTTGACCAAATGACACCTTAGTCATCAAGAAAATCCATTCTTGTTGCTGTACCGATACAACCTGCTATAAGATATTAATCATTCGTAGGTGAGCATGTTCGTAAAAAATATATCAAATGAACAGTCACATTAATAACTGTTGTCATTGGATGATTTCTGTTGCTGTGACTAATAATATCGGACAAAACTTTGGGTTCTTTATTAAATAAGACGATGAACAAGTCTGTCGACAATTGACATTCTAGTTAAACAACATCCAGCATCCGTTAAAATTCATAGCTATATTCTATCTTTCAGGGAGTAGAGGATATTGCAATACTAGTGTGGAAAAGATTTCTTACAATACGACAATGTGATATTTGTACCTTTTATCTTCCATCAAGCACTGTTAAGTTCAATATCAAATCATACTTAAAATCATCTGTTACGGGGTTAAATTTTAGTCATTTTCATTCTTGTGAAGTTAATGTAGGTGATAAATTACATATAAAATTAAAATTTCATTGATTTTTCATTACGTTAATAAAAACGTATTTTTTACACTAGTGCGGAAAGTAACTCTTTTCGCATGGTACGGCCGTTTTCTACACTATTTCGCATATTAGTAATAAAAAAATGTATGTTTAGGGTTCCATTTTTCAAAACGAAAAACGAAACTTTTATGTGATCACTAGTTCGTCTGTCCATATGTTTGTTATAGTTCCATTTCTCTACAATAAATAAAGGCATCGAGCTGAAATTTGGCATTATTACAAAGCCTATTAATCCGCATATATTTCAATCGTCAGAACCGTAAAATTATTTACTAATAATTTTTGGGAAAAATCTGTAAAATACTTTTTCATCAAACTGAAAACAACTGCAATTATCTTCTTTTAACACACGTTGGAAAATTTTCAGTGAGTTTAATTTATTAAGGAACATATCCATTGTGATCCCATTATACTAAGCATCATTATAAGTTCTCAGGGTTAATTATCAACACATCACCATATTGGGGTGTGTGTATGTATAACATATGTGAAGTGAGGGGTGTGTGGTCCGATAGGGTAATAAAGCAAATGGACCTTAAAAGTAGTGTGAAGGCCCACACACCTATTTTATGTCGACGCAAATCAACTGTGACTATGACAAAGTGAGCTTTGAACATGAATGCATTTGCCACGTATATATTGCATGTTTTACATTCTAAATATATGTATATATTTTTGCAGTTCTACAGGCTTGTCCTTAAAAATGAGATTTTAAATTAATAAGGCTTTTAACAGGGTAAATCCAGACGTTCATGGTTGCTAAAACTTTAGAGTTTTTCTGTTTAAGCTACAATAAGTTAAATTGCCATTTTAAAAATCCTCTGGCATAAAATGTTACTATTTAATAATTCAATACTATACGTATGCGTATGTGTCTACTTGCTTGTCAAGAGTATTCTCGACAAAATCCTTTTTTAAATAAAAGCCCCCGTCAAAATCAGATCATCCAGCACAGACAGACACACAGGCATATAAACATACACGTCAAACTTATACCACCTCTTTTTAATTTTTAGAATATCACGTATCGTATTTTTTATACAACTACCATTCAGGCTATGTCCTCTAATGTATATTGAATTATGAATAGGTGAATATTATACAGCTCTAGGTAGGCAAAATCTGTTACTGTTAAATATAAATACACATTTATCCAATCTCGTCACTTGATATTAGGACAGTTTCATCGTTGGAGCAAGAAGTTTATCTCTTAGTTATCTTATTAACAACCCACTCCGACTGCACCTGGTGTCATTTCGGGCTATCTGTAACAAGCCACCCTTGGCAATATTTGATGTTTATCTATCAAAAGTCAACACAAATTGGATCTAACACATTTGGATCTAACGCGAGATAGTATCATAGTGTCAGCAATTCTTATCGGACATTCTGCACGTTTGTGTTCACAGCTTCTAGAGACTCACCACATATTTTTTAACCTAAAACCTTCCTCAAAGAATAAGCTGCAGAATCAAGAAAACCGTATTAAAATCAGTTCAGTGGTTTGTGAGATTAGTACGGTCATACTGACAGGCAGACGCACTGACACTTCCTCGTATTCTATAAAACAATAAAACGACATTTTCTAACCTTCCTAAAATGTTGCCATTATATTTCTACTAGTCTAATAGACAAGTGCCATTTTGATGAATACCTCGTAGCCTGTATCGAAAATTATGATTTAGCTCATTCGATTCAAAATTACATCTAGAAACTTTTTACGAAATTTGAAGTTGAGCCGGTAAAAATTACAAACGTTATAAACAATTTAGTTAAAAAAAGTGGGGGTTTGGTTTTTTGCAAATATCTCGGAATTTATTAAAGATATCCTAAATAAAAAAAAAGATCCTTAAAGAGCAGGAAATTTCGTAAAAAAAAGTCTTATCTCTCTTAACTCTACCACCAATATTTATCATTTTAATTTGAAAATAGGACTAAAAACGAGTGATGTGACTTCCGCGCGCCGACCGATTCGGACACTTTTACAATAAAAATTATTTAAATTTCGCAATTTGGACTTCAAGTCCGAAATCAACGGTTCAAAAGTCATGGCATTATGGTATCCTAATCCCTGGAAAACAACTTTCTATTGCGTGCCTGTATTATTAATTAGTGATAATTTGCATTTCTCGTATAGTGCTTTAACATGAGAAATTCTCAAAAGGCGCCAAAACATAACTCAGAGAAGATGGCGAGTTCTTTTTAGTCACTTTACATCCACACTTTCTACTTGCATGAAGTAAAATTATGGCGCTATAAAAGTCATATTAAAACATTATTAGTTTTGCATAGATTCATTGTATGGATAGGGCTGTTTCCTTTCCAGAAATAGATAGCATTTTTATCAAGATGCTATTGCATTCTAAAAATAATTCAAACTGTACACTTCTTATTTGGAAATTCCGACAGTGTTAATAACCTAAGACAAACATATAGCAATAAAGGAAAGGATTTATCTATTTTATAGCTTTATATACAAGTATAACTTTTTACATCTGTGTACAAACTATAAATCATAATATTTAATCGAGTATTTGATTGATATAAAGAAAATAATGGCCGGATGATAGACTTTCTTTTAAAAACTATAAAAAGCCCTCATAAAGTGTCAAGTATTTACATTTTTTATTTAGCTAATTAACTTTATATTTATAAACAACGCACTTAAAGCTAAAATATTTGTTGGTTATTTATTATTTAGTTAAAATTTGTCGTATGAAATGTCACTAATGCTTTGAATATTATCGGTAATTTTTTTTTCGAAAACGTAGTAGATTAGTAATAGGCGTGGAGCTTAAAAAATTAAGTCAGACATGGTGAAAATCATTTTATCCATGAAATACCAATTTTAATGCAGAAAGGTGGTTTCTAAAAAAAATAAGTCAGACCTAGTCAAAAGCATTTTTTTTTATGAAAGACCAATTTTAATATACAGAAGGGATTATAAGCCTTATTTGTAAACATAAACAATTTAAGGTGTTATGTCATGCAAGTGGTCTGGTCTTAGTATATTCATAGACATCGTAGGCGCGCCGCTTAAGAATTAAGTCCGACATAGTAAAAAGCATTTTCTCGATGACAGACCAAACCCCCCGTCGGCATAGTCAAGCTTGTGAGATCCTACCTTCATCGGAGGCAACTCCGTGTGAAGATTGCCGACAAGCTGTCAAACTACAGGCCCATGGAAGCAGGTGTAGAGGTGTTTCAAAATCTCATGAGCTGTGACCTTCATATGCGCAGAGACAAAATCCCTCTCATGGACTCGGTTACATTTCTCAAAAATATTAGATTTATTGTTTACAATTTATCCCGAGCTCTTGTTTATGTATACAGCAAGGTAGCCGTCGGTGTTTTCTAAATACAGTTATAAACCCAAAACAAACTTTGCCTTTTGCGCATCTCGCGGTTCATAAGATTCTGAAATACCTCTACAGCAGGGATCGGTACTCTCTCCCCACCTGTTCACCATCTACACCTCCGACATGCCAAGAACCGCACGGACCTCTTTGGCGCTCTACGCAGACGACACGGCCATAATCGCAAGATCATGGAGTGCAAGACTTGCCACCCGCAACCTCCAGGAAGCAGCATCCCTTCTGGAAGAGTGGTGCAACAAGTGAAAAGTCAAAATCAATGCGGAGAAGAGCAAAGCCATCCTCTTCAAGAGAGTCAGGAAGCAAACTCCCACAGGACACGTCTCCTTGAACGGCGAGAGCATTCAATGGCACGATACCGTCAAGTACCTTAGAGTTATTATGGATCGAAGCTATACAGTTCACACTTCTTGCCGACGAAATCGGAGCACATGATGCCAATTGGCACTCTGGGCTTCCGACTAGTCAACACCCCCAAACTCCTTTCAATGTAACGATCGCGACCTAACCTTAGCGTGAAGGATTTAATCTTTAATAATAAATTGTCATTTGACACTGAGTAACTGACGGAGGCGTATGGCAATTTTATTTTGCAATTTTTATATTTAATAAAAATTCAAATTAATCTAAAACGGTACCAAATCTAAAATGGTACTATTTATTAAAGTGGAAGAGTCGGTTTGTCTTCATCGAGGACAGACGTGTCGTGTGTGACGCTCTCGAAAAATAGAAAAGAGAACCGGCTAAAACTCAATCAAACTGGATAAAATTTGGGTAAAATGAAATGTAATAATATAAAAACATTCCACGCAAAAAATGTAAAAATATTGACGTTTCATCACATTCTAAACCTATTTCAAGAAAAAAAATGTTTTAAATTTTTTTATGATTACTATACTTCCAGTCCACTACGTGGACGTGGAAGTAAAATTGAAAATTACTGTAAAATATGTTTCAATAGTATCAAATAAAGCAGATAAGTACAGGTGCGAGGTCTCTACCTACACCCAAGACGGTTGTCTTGAAGACCCCTTTGAAGTAGTTTATGGCGATAAAGAAAGCGGGGCCATAAATAGTGTCAAATTGAGACACGTGTGTTTACAAAGCAATATAGACATACTAGCTGTGTTGTGACTTCAAGTAATTGTGTGCAGAGGAAGTTTTTTAAATGGACGAAATCAACCCAAGAAAGGAAATAATTTATTTTATTTTATTTTATTCTTTCTGATTACGTTAATAACTTTACCAACTTAATTTCTATCAACTCAATGTATTAATTCAAAACACAATATTTTAAACAGCTTCTTATCAATCTTAAAAATGAACCTGTGCCGAACGGGGGCAGGTAATAAAACAGAAAAACACGCGGAATTCTAAAACGAACATTGAACCTAATTAATAATTTGAAACTAATTACTACAAATCAAACAAATATACAGGGTGTACAGAATATTCTCTCGGACATCTCTCTCATAATCCGCTCGCTGTAAAAGGCTCTCTTTTACCGCATGACAGGCCACTTCCTTGCACGTCCACCGTAAATGGATATTTACCTGTGGAACGGTTAATATATAAAAGCTCCCTGCGGCGAGCGAATGTATGTATATCTTGTCAGACAAACAAAGTAAACGCAAGCTGGTAGAAGGAGGTGTACACTGCTAGATTCAGAAAGAGAAAACTTACAAGAAGAATAAATAAGGAGATGATGATAGATGAAAACTGAAAATAAGCATGGAAACTAAAAAGAAGCATCTTGCAAACGCCTACACTTCACATCTGATGATGACAGACGGAAAATAAAAAAGAAGCATGGGCCTTTAAAACAAGCATCTAACACCTACACGTCCCATCCTATATTCCCACCCCACGCGTCATGCGGCTCTCGCTGCTAACAACAAGCATGTCCAATGTCCAACCCGGCGCGGCGTATGCAGCCGGTCCGGCGGCATATAAAACTTTCCGCATGTGGTTTGGCCGTCCGTTGGGCGTGTTCGGCGGATGACCGAGCTGCGTGTTCGAATGAAGCTCCATACTGGATGCCGGAATCGACAGAAATGCTCAGCTTACGCTGGCAAATCAACCAATCAATCAATGGTACCATTTATTAGAGTGGAACCCTCCATTTCAAAAAAACTGCAATTAAAATCGATTCTTCCCCGACTTAACCTATTAAAAATTACTTTTGTCAACGGAACGCAGTGCTCGCGTGAAGTTCTAACGCACAATATGTCACAGGTATATGTTCTATGTGACGTCACTTACCGAGCCTCGGCTGGCCGAGTGTGTTTCTATTCATATGCGAATATCTCTGTTGTTAGTGATCAAATAGTGTTGAAATGTTTATGTGACGTTATTGGTATGTTAAACTTTATAATGAGATATATAGAATTGGAAACTGCTGTCACTAAATGACTCATTATGACAAGTTGCCTACCAAATTTCATATCAATACTTTAGTTTCATAGTCTGTGGGGTTGCTTTTGTCTAAGCTTTTATCATAGTGTGTAGAGTATAATTAGAAAATTAAATATAAATGCTCTAATTGCCTATTTATTTGATGGCCCTAAAAACCCGCCGTGATAAACAAATCCAGAAAACTACGGATGCAAGTTCAGTGTCCCCGTTCCAACAATGTCACGTGAACTATAATTTTTTTGAATAAGTGACATGAGTTCGCGTCGTTAAACGAAAAGACAAAAGGCTGCGAGAACGACTCCTTCCGTTCAGCGTAATTTGGCAATTCATTTAATTAAACAAAATTGTAGCGTGGATTCGAATGACCTCAACTCAATTGTTGGGTGTTATTTTTGCACCACGTCAAGTTGTTTTTAACTCCCATCTAGACAGTTTCGGTTAAATGAAACAGTTCGAATTCACGGGTTGGAGGTTCGAGGAATTAAGGTCAAGAATCTACGGTTGGTCAACAATAGTTAAAATTAGGCGAAATGTTATTCGTGTTATTCATAACAATGAAATGCATGCATGTACAGGGTGACCTAGAATTAAGCCGCCAAGGTTCAGGATCAATTTTTCGGTTTACAATCAGAATTTCTTCGTCTATAAGTTTTCTCCGGTGCTGCTTGAACAATATTTTCCTGGAGGAAAGCTTCGTCGTTAGTGGGCTCCGTACAAATCTTTTCCTTCATTGTATCCCATAAAAAAGTCCATAGGAATCATATCCGGAGAGCGCGCAGGCCAAAGGTGGGTGCAATCTCGATCGATCCATCCGCCCGGAAAACAGTCGCGCAATCATTGCTGGAATGGTAGGGGGTAATGGTCTGGACATACATCTAATTGATTTACTGCTTACTCTATAATTTAAAGGCATATCGTCTAAGATTAGTTGCAAATCATTTTCCAAAAAACGAAACAAAATTCTGAATCCGAGATTAAGCATATCATTTCCAACGTTTTTTTGGATCTCTGATCGTTAAGTTTTTCTAGCAATTAATGGGTAGATTTTCCGCTTTCCCGGAAAATTCTAACGTATAGCGGGAAACTGACGTCGTATTCATGATCAGCGACCCATCTAAGATTCAGAAATTACTTTTTTTGTGTAGCTATGCCTTGCCATGTTCGAGCAATATGCAAAGATCACAATATGCTTATTGGAGATCATCAAATTGGATATCACATTTTAAGCAGCAGTACCACAATAAAGGACAGTTCGTAACGAGTATCCAAAAAAGAAATGCATTCAAATCAGTTGAGATTTGACTTATAGGCAGATTTATTAGCAAAAATCTTAATTTCTACCCACTGTGGGCTGGTCCGGCGGTATATCCGGAAGTAGTAGTAATGCCTTCCGTATGCTGGGTAACCAATCAATCTACATAACTTCTGTAATAGAGTCCTCTGACACGAAAATTCTCTATGTCTTGTGACATATGGTAATAAAGGCTTTTGTCAGATCAACAAAACCCCGCGTTAATTCTGTAGTGGCATTACTATATTCAGCAAGGAGTAGTAAAATACTTATATTCAATCATTACTCCAAATAAAAGTCATTACAATCACAAGTATTTTTTATTAAATTAGAAGTTCTAAAATCGTTAGGCTTTCTCTAACATGACTCTTGCATTATTATACTCGTCGTAAATACAAAACGAAAGGTATATTGCATTCGATCGGCACATTTCTAAAACCGGTAATATTGCTCGTAGAGAAAAAAAATTCATATATGTAACTGTGTTGGTGATCGAATTCTGAACAACTTTCAACATGTCCGTCCGTCCATCCGTCTGTCTGCCTGTCCGTCCGTCCGTCCGTCCATCTGCCTGTCTGTATGTCCGTCCGTCTGTCTGTGTGTTCGTCCGTCACGTTTCTTGTAAGCACGATAACTTAAGAAATTTCGACAGTAAGTTAGTGTTAGCTAGAGGAAGAACCCAATTGTTTTTTAACAAAATCGATCACTAATAGAAAAGCTCGTAGAAAAGTTATAAATTTTTTAATAAAAAATAATATTACATAATTTTTTGTTTTGTAACTAAATTAAAAATGTCTAAAACTAATATCATTTACAAAAGAACTGCGAAGAGTATCCTATAGAATGTGCAACAATTATATAAAAAGAGCAGTAAATCGGCGAAGAGTATAACGGTTAGCTTGTTTGCTCCTTTTGCGTAAAGGAACAGCTCCTAATGAGACGAGAATTACTTTCCCAATATATTGTATAAGCTCGTCTAGAGAATAGAAATAATAATATGTCATATTATGGAAATTGAAAGACTAGTAAGTGGTGTCTTATTTTCGTACTATTTTGGTTACATACTCGCTTGGGTTCGTTATTAAAAGTAATATAACTTACTCATTATTGAATTATTCTTTTTTTTGCTTATTTCTGCAATAGGATGTGGGTTCAAGGATGAGTGTTCTATGGCGCAACTATCAGTTGGGTACCGTATGTTTCCTAGCATTAACATTTAGTTTTGACACATTTTTCTCATGTTGTATAGGTAGAGTGATCAAAGTGAGTCACTAATCGCTGTATATCGTATTTAACCGCAAAGATGTCAAGCTAAAAAATTTGATGAGTAAACAAATTAATAAAAAAAAATAGATGGAATTAACAGGAAATATACCCCTTGAGTAATTAATATATATGGTTTTTCCGCTCAAAAATGGTAACGTCAAATCAGTGTTAACGTTGGGAAATGAGAAAAATATGTATGATTCCAGGACTAAGTTACCAAGCACCCAGGTTGAAATATATATTAAGGCAATGAAAATACAATTTTGTACTGATTATAGAGTTCGTAACATTCTGAAACCGAAGACCTTAATGAAATTTTCAAATTCCTTTATAAAAAGCTATGTGAAAAATTAAGTCACCTGTACACAAACACTTTTATTTCGGCCGAAAACGGTAAGATTCGCAGTATGGCGGTAGTCTGACGTCACAATATACATCGTCAGCCAGCTGTTCACATAAAACTGAGCATTACTTCATTTATCAGCCATTTATTTAAAAAAAGACCTCACTAATGTAAAAATAAGGAATTTAGATGGGTATTGTAAAGAAGGTATTTTAGAATGCTCTTGTGTTGAGTTAATTAGTCACAACATGATTATTATTGTCATATATAGGCCCCCAACAGGAACTTTTAAGGCCTTTTTAGAATTGTTTTGCAACCTGCTTCATGCTATTTTTAAATCTAATAAACTTCTTGTCATAGGAGGGGATTTTAATATAAATTTCAATGTATATAGCAATAATGTATCCTTACTTACTGACCTACTGACCACTTTTGGTCTCGAAATAACAATAAATAGTCCGACGCGAGTAACCCCCACTACTAAAACTTGTTTAGATAATTTTTTTATTGGTCCTTGCGCTATAAATTATGTGATAAAAAATGTAAATTTACATTTGTCTGATCACTTTTCACAATTTCTCTCTTTAAAATTTAATAATAACAAATGTATAACAACTAAAACCTACACTTATGGAAGGAAAATTAATTCTGAGAATATTTTAAAATGTTGTAATTATTTAGAACAGGAAACTTGGTATGATGTTTACTCAGAGAGTAACTCGAATTCTGCATTTGAAATTTTCAGTAATGTAATCACTTACTATTTTGAATTATCATTTCCTTTAATTCGTTTTGTACACAAAAAGAAAAATTCTAATCAAGAGTGGACAACAGATGATATAAATATATTTAAAAATAAACTTCAACTAATTTCGGATCTAACACATAAGTATCCTGATTTGAAAAACTATAGTAAGCACCTAAATAATCAGTACAAAGAAAAATTACGTCAAGCAAAACAAGAATATTACGATAACAAAATTAATGAGTCGAATAATAAAACAAAAACCATGTGGCGTATTATAAAAGAAATACAGGGAAAACAAAACCTCAGAAGGGAAATAAAGATAGTGGAAAACAATATTAAGTTAAATAACAATATAGTAGCAAATAATTTTAATGAACATTTTACGACCAGTTTGATACCTAATACTCAAAAAAGAGATTTTGATTTTTTGAATGCTAATGTGCCCTTAGTTAATGTTTCCTTTTTTCTGTCACCTTTAAGTGAACAGGATGTAGTATCCCTAATAAACAATCTTAAACCCTCTAACTCTAGTGGCTACGATAACATATCGAATAATTTATTAAAAAACTGTAAATATCTTATCTGTCAACCTTTGTCGTATCTCATAAACTTATCATTTGAACAAGGAGTTTTTCCTGAAAAACTGAAGCTCTCAGTGGTTTGTCCTTTATATAAGAAAGGCGACGCTAACTTGTATGGCAGTTATCGAGCAATTACATTATTATCAAGTTTCTCCAAGTTATATGAATCAGCCCTAAATGGTCAGCTAGCAACCTTTTGTATACGTAATAACATAATTTCGCCAGAACAACATGGTTTTGTAAAAAATAGAAGTGTGGATACGGCTTTAAGTAATTTTCATATAGAAATTGTAAGTGGATTTGATAAAAAAATGTGCCCGCTTGGTCTATTCATTGACTTTTCTCGAGCATTTGATTGCGTAGACCATCAATTCCTCTTAGAAAAACTATTCAGGTACGGAATCAGGGGGCCGCCATTAGATTTTATAAAATCATATCTAAATAATCGAAATCAAGTTGTTCGAATCAATGATGTCAAAAGTGAACATAGGAAAGTAACCCAGGGTGTTCCACAAGGCTCCATTCTGGGCCCTCTCCTATATATTATCTTTGCTAATGATCTAGTCCATTTTTTAAAGCCAACTGAGAACTTACAAATAGTATGTTATGCTGACGATACAAATTTTTTAATAATGGAAAACAACGGGACTGAAGCAATAAATTCGGCAGAAAATATATATAAAAAATGTATTCTATGGTCTGAAAAAAATTTCATTAATTTAAACAGGCAAAAAACCATATCGATACTCTTCAGGCAACAAACTTCACAAGTTGATTTAAATTCTGACCTGTTCAATATTTACAACTCAGGTAAAATTCTAGGAGTCACTTTTGACTCTGGATTAAAATGGGATATTCACATCGATGAATTATGTAATAAATTGCGCACCTGTTGCTATGCGTTACGATCACTAGTAAACCACTGCAGTCAAAACATCGTAACTGGCCTATATTATGCAAACTTCCACTCTCAGATGCGATACGGTATTATTAACTGGGGAATAAGTAGTTACTCTCAACGTGTGTTTATTCTACAAAAGTATGCATTGCGTATATTAACAAAGATGTCAAAAAGGGAGTCTTGCAGAGCAGCATTCAAAGAATTAAAAATTCTAACAGTAACCGGCACCTATATTTACGAACTAGGTTGCTTTGTTTACAAAAATTTGCCCACTTTTCAAAAATATCTGACTAACCACAATTATTCCACAAGATTTAAAAACAATCTTATACCCAGTCAACATCCCAGTCAATATCAAAAAAGTATATACTTTAATGGTTGCAAAATATTTAATGCTTTACCAATTGAGATAAAAAATTCTCAAAACATTTTTATTTACAAAAAAAGACTTAAGGCATTACTCATCGATAAAACCTGTTACTCTCTTGATGAATTTTTCTCTAATTAATTGTATCTGTTTGTCCTTATATGTATATACACAATATACCTTAGTTTGTTTGTACCACTTTATGTCAGAACGTTATATACACCCATTGTTATGTTTCGTAGTATTTTATAGTTACATTATATAATTCATGTATTGTTTGTATTTGACGCTCTCTTCAATTATTTGTATAATTATTATACAATTACTTGAGAAATAAAGGAACTATTACTATCAGCTGATTGCAGTGGATGCCGTACGTATTTCATGAAGAAATTTTGTTTGTTTGCGTTGTTGTATTCTAATATTAATAATAGATAGCGGACTGACCAGGGAAAATAGAACAATCTACTGAAAATCCGTATTTTCATTTCATGAAAATAATCCGGATTTTGTTGCTGCAGAAATGCGTAATATTAAAGTAGCCAGGGTACCTATTATTGCTATTTTAAAATTGGAATACTGTTATGATATACCTATCCGCATAAATTTTGTAGCACAACACAAACTGTTTGTTGTTAACCTGAAAATTAACCATTTCATCAAAATGTTTTTCATTTCATTTTATTTCATTTCAAACTACATTTACCCTTTCTAGATCTGCCAGTGAAAGTGATGGGGATCATGCTGCCCCCTGGCCCCCTTAATTTGTTTGTTTTAAATTCGTACTAACGAGCTTCTTAAAATATACATCAAAACTCTTATACAGAGTAAACATACTTAAACCTACATGCTACCACCCTGTCCCTCTTATTAAAGGTAGTCTACTGATGCTAACCACGCGATCAAAAGACAGAAAATAATTTTTTTAATCGAGAATTTGGTGGATACGCCAATGAAAATCGAAAACGACTTCGGCTGAATTTCATTTTAGTGACTACCCAACTGACTCATTTAAAATACTTTTAATCCAACCACAATTAATTGTACCTACATTATCCAACAGTTCTAGGCCTACCACAAATTACTTCAGTTGAAACACGTTACTGAGCAATTTGCTGATTCACATCCACTGCATTAATATTAATTGTTTTAATAAATATTTAACACATGCTAACAACTTCTTCATTTCTATATTATCCACAATCTTTTCCTTTTTGCGTCACCAGCCCTAGCCCATACGTGTTTATTGATCATAGTGGTGTATATTTTGAAATTAAATATTTACAATACGATTAAATAAACCCAAATTGATTACAGAAACGTCAATGTAAACAAAAATTTGCGAATAATAAATATTTCGTCGAGACCGAGACATCCTGGGGTTTATTGTCATTTATCGATAATAGAAGTACAGACAGTGTCAGGCAAAATTACCACTAGTCGCCTTACATTTAGTCCAATTGCGACGACGGGATCAAACTTATTCCCTGTAATAACTACTTGATAGTCCAATGTTGATGCTTAAAATTAAAACATCGACTGTGGAATTTATTGAAACAAAGTATGCCTTGACTTGTTAACGCCAGATCTTCTTCTAAGAAAAATTATAATATTTGTTAACTTCACAATTATTTTCCTTAGGGGGTCATTCAATAAGTACGTTTGCTTTTGCGGTGAAAAGGAAAAATAAACTAGCTAGATTAACCTAAAACTTTAAACTTATATCATTAATACTTTTCAGATTTGTCTTATTAAATGCCCTGAAAGACCCCTGGGAGAGAAGTGAGTCGGAAGATGCAAGGACGGATAGTAAGAATTTAAACGAGGAGTTGTTTAAATTCTTACTATCCTTCCTTTCTTATATGTATGAGTAGCGCAGTACATACAGTATTTGCTTGTGTCCGTGTCTATTTTTTTCTTTGTTTTTTTATCTTTCTAATTTTGCTAGGGCTGTTTTAAGAATTTTACTATTTTTATTAAACTTATAATGCATAATTAGGTCTCTGTAATGTGTTGGCTTCTCTACATTTACGTATATATTATTTGTAATTTTTTACATCCGCCTTAGTTTATTTTTGTCTTACGGTAAGTAGTTATATGTTCGTGACCAAAACACTTTGCCTGTAAGGCCAATACTCCGAGGAAAAAAAACCTATCAGTCAGAAGTATATAAATATTATTTCTGGGGTATCGCAAGGATCTATCCTTGGTACCTTTCTTTTCTTAAATTTTTATACTAGAATAAGTGCATTTTGTATATCACATGCCTCGAAAATAAATGCAACAAAGTCGTTTTATATGTTATTCTCAAGTATCTTCGAAAATGCAATGATCCTATTGTATTTTGAAATTATATTGTTCTAATCCAAAAAAAAATCAAAGTTTTAGTTTGAGTCACTAGTATTCTCAATTTTTAATTATGCAGATATTGTGTATGGTCTGTGTGTGGATTCTATTACTCAAAATCACATACAAAAAAATACAGAATTCATGTTGTAGATTTGTGTTTGGATTAAGAGAATTTGATAGTGTTACTGCTAAATTAAATTTACTTTTGTTGGATACCTGAATTTAATTTGGAAACTTCATCTAATTAATATTTTATTCGTTGTTTGCTCAACATAGGTTATAAATACTTTTTTACGGCAAATCTGAAAGAAAATTATTTCGCAATAAGCAGAGGTTGAACTCCAGTTTGCAAGGTATGTATTTGCTTCTTCAATAGAGACTATTACTATTATTATTTGTTATTAAATATTCAAATCATTTAAATAAAGAAATTACTTAATAATAAATAACATCAGATCAGAGTGTTTTGTTGGCGAAAAATATTAAATTATTACTTGAAGTTTTATTTCCAAGTTAGTTTCACGCTTGTTCTATTTTACTCATGTCTCCCCATTGGATTGCATCGATGGTTACGATAACTTGTTTGTTATTTCCGACCTTTTCCATATAGTCCTTTCTTTTTCTTATTTTCACTTATAGTATCTGAAATGTGGGGAAACTAGGGCCAACCCCATGAGTAAGGATTACTAGTCCCCGGTTGCGTTTTACTGAGAAGTTAGAACTCCAGATCGATAAAACTTCTTGTTTGAAACGACAACGAACATTTCATGCTCTATTATTTGTAGTTCAAGGCGTGTTCTGATAAAGTTATTAGTAGTAATTGGCTATAGCAATACTAAATTACGAGGAAAAGCTATTACGGCAGTTGTAATTTTATAATCATTGTCGTAAACTATGATTAGGTTTAGAAAATACTAAAATTGTTCATGATTTCATTAATTTGTTTAAGAAAATGTACAATTCATTTCCATTTTACTATAGGTTGCTATTAGGTACATTAGGTATTACTCAAACGTAATGCACTATTTTTTTTATTGTGATTACACAATTAATATGGAAGCAGGCCCGTGGAGAGGGGGGGGGGGTGTTTCCCCTCGGACCCGGCGGTTTTTGAGGGGGCCCGGTGGTTTTGAGGGAGCCCGGGTTTGACCCGAAGTTGAAGATTAACATTTGCATTAGGTAAAACGAGAAAGGTATACTTTTAAATGATTAGTAATAATAATGAGTTCCGAATAACTTGTATTGCATAAGGAGATAAATAAGAAATTGTTAGGTAAAGGAATATCCCGGCTCCCGCTTTTCAAAATTTCTATTTTGCGATAAATATATAATTCTAAAGAACATCACCCCCCGTTTAAAATTGCGATCATCGAGATAATTCAATTTTGAGGAATATTATTCCTTGCTTTTCAAAATGTTGATCGAGATAAATATTTCATTTCTCACCCCCCCCCCCGCTCTTCAAATCTTCAAAATTTCGACCGAGAAATCAATCAATTCTAAGGAATACTCCGCCCCCCCGTTCTTCGAAATTTTTGTAAAGCCAATAAAACATCATTTTTGAGACCTTTACATCAATGAAATATCATTATTATTAGTAAAATCGAGAGATCGGCTTTTAACAGCACATATGTAACACCAATATGCGGTTTTATCTCTGTAAAGCGCATAGTACCTATTAACAGATGTTATGTTTCACCTCGTGAGATATTCTCCACAAATGCCACTTGTGCTTGCAAATTTTATCCATGTTCTATTTCGACCCATGCTGCTCAAAGTAACATAACTCGTCTAAATTTGACAATTTATTGACGATGGGGAGCTTGGAATTTAATCTCATTCATTAATATGGTATTCTTCTTTCGACATCGTTGTACCTATCAAATAACAGTGGTAATACAGCTACATCGGCTTCTTGCAGCACAAGCGCGCCTTTATCACTCTAAAATGCATTGAATTCATTTACATAAGTCGTAAAAGTCGATAAAATTTTGAAATTAGTGTACAGGACTTTTGACACAATAGAGAGATATTGCAACTTCGATTTACAGATCCTTTAATAAAAGTTTCCCTTAATTTGACATGTACGCATGCGCATTGCAAATATCGTTAAGCATTTTCTTTTAATAAAATACAGGCATCCCTTATTTAACTTAAATACGGGCAAGGCTTTCCTTTATTTAAAGCACCTTAATTTTGACACATTTAGGAACTTTTTGTCAATTTAATGTCGAAACTTGCATCAGACGAAAATTCCCTAAGGAAATTGTTACTTTTGTTGGCGATAATGGCACAAGAAAAAGATGAAAAACGTGTGAGATTCAAATATGAGGAAGACGTAATTTCGCAATCGTATTATATCCCATCTTTGAAAACGAAAATTAACTTCTATTTCATCATCAGTCATATTATTTAAATTGAAGTTCACGGGGTCTACAGCGTTAATTTGTTCATTACCGTTATAAATATCAATTATGTAGAAGCAACATTTCAATTTCTTCATCATTAACACCAGCTAGGATAGCTACTTCTAATTGTTCTTCCATATTCATTTTAAACTCGAACAAATGATAATAATACCGGCACCGGCAATGCAGAACTTGGATTTTTTAGGTTAGGGATAATTGTCAAAATAAAGTATCAACATAAGGTATGAGGACACCGTTGCAATAACTCACTTTAAGAATGGGTGATAAATTGGAATACAGGATACTTTATTTAAAGTTTCTTTTAATAAAGTCAGCTCCTTTTCGTTTTGCAATAACTCTCTAATATGATTTTTTTTTTAATTTGATTTTCAAGACCACTGAGTAATTACATAAAATGTAATTTTTCAAGGTCATTTCTGATTCGATATTGGTATTGAAGAAACTATTGTAAAGATAACTCAAACCACTATCAGATAAGCAATGTAACTTTTCCAATTTCAACACTTTTATATTTCGAATTCATGAAGTGTTTGTTAGCTAGACTCTTACAATTTAATTAGACAGAAGATTCTTCAGGCAATAATGATGTGTAAAGGCTGTAATATACAACATACACGCAGATTTCGATGCCTTAAAAACGTATAAATGCCAAAACCATACACAGACAAACATTCGCCCTGGGAAGACATACGCCAAAATGTACTTACGATAGTCCACTAAAAGCAACAACAGGTCAATAATTCGGAAACTTAACCCTATGTATTTTATATTATTTTAACTGAATACTAACTTTAATCATAATAATAATTCTTGCATTGACTGAAAAACATACCGTCCGGAACATAGTTCCAGATAGCGCTACTGGAACCATATTCCATTTCAATATTTCATGGCGGGACTATAGTGAAGAGAAGAGAAGCTGTAAAGTAGCCAATTAAAAATTCATACAGATTAACAAGGACAATTCTACCTTTCATCGAGAAAAATAATCCACCACGGGGCCTGATTTAGAGGATATTTATATAACTATCATACTACTAACAATAACATACAGGGTTTATGATTTCAAAGCCAAGAGCCTATAGAAGAGATGTGACAAGAGCTGACAGAGTCATCATCCAACTATAATACAAAACATCAAGATCAATAAGAGAGAAAACAATTACAAAAAAGATAGGTGCACGCAATGAAGTACTGAAGACATGTGCAAAGAAAGGACTCCTAAATCTACTGAGGACAGTAACAAGCAAAAAATAGAAAGACCGTGCCATATGTTTTGTGGATAACAACAATAGAGAGGGGTCACGAACAAACTAGGAAATAATCAATAGATCAATAAGAGAGAAAACAATTACAAAAAGGATAGGTGCACGCAATGAAGTACTGAAGACATGTGCAAAGAAAGGAGTCCTAAATCTACTGAGGACAGCAACAAGCAAAAAATAGAAAGACCGTGCCATTGTTTTGTGGATAACAACAAGAGAGAGGGGTCACGAATAAACTAGGAAATAATCAAGCACACTGCAAACCAACAATAAGAAAAAAGTAATACCATACAGAAATCGCAACAATATATACTCTGCCGGAATCAGAAACGGAGGCAATATAAAACTCACAAGAAGAATTTTAGAAGTAAACATGCAAAAAGAGGACCATAAACACTCCATGCCATGATACAATGCGGCAACGTATCTCACAAATACCTACACTTGCCATTCTACACCTGCATCATGCGTTTTGTGGCTTTCTCCTTGCAACAAGTGTAACCAAAATCCAACCCATCTTATGAATTATACTGGACGCTTCCTTGGGAGAACCTCAAGCACATTCTTAATTGCACATTTTGGAGCTGATATAACAACAATCGGACGTCACTGTGAATAAAAATCCTCTTTCATCATTGAAAGTTAGATCGAAAATTGTATTCAATATCGGGTGTGAATTTAAAAAAAAACGAAAAGAATGAAAGATCAACACCGGCTAGACAGCTCTCATGAATCAGAAAAAAATCCCCTCTGAATGTGTTAGAGGAGAAACAGCAACGCTATCTACAACGTCTCCTCTGAATCAACTGCAAAGCAGCAAATCTATTATAGGGTTGGTAGAGATACATAATAATTGTAATAATTGTATTATAAATTGTAATGGGCATTTAAAACTGTGTTATTTAATAAAAGTTAATTTGCTTCATAATGTGCCTTTGAGTTAATTAATCTATTTGGGCTAGTGCAGTAATGCAAACAGACAGTATAAAATTCAACTTTACGTATTGTTAGGCATGTGAAGCAGCTACTATACGCTGTTGAAGAAAAACATTATTCAAAGTACTCACAGTTTCACTTGGAACCAAATTTTGTGTAGAGAATATTTTAATAAAGAACATGTACACGAAGAGGTTTGCAACCAACAAGTGACTAGCGTTTCGCTAACCAAGTTGGAATCTCCGGAAGATGATTAAAATTAAAAATTAAGTTATTAGACATTAACGTATTAAACAGAAACGGCAAATAGTATTCTATAGAATGTTCAACAGTTATATAAAGTATATATGGCTTTATCAATATATTGAAACTAGACAAAATGTAGTCAAAATAAGTTGATATATAGGATCTTTAATGCTGCTTTAATTGATTCTGAATTTCGGAAGAAAATTTGAAACTTCAACATTTATGGTACACTACTTCCTAGATTAAACCAGATGTTTGTAAAAATGTGATTTTCTTTTCTGAAGGATATATAAATAAAATCAATAAAAATATGCACCGCGACTTTCTTAGTATCCAATTGCGATGAGAGATGCGTGTACTTTGTCTCAAGAAACTGCAAGCCAATGAAACATTTTAAACATAGCCACAAACACATTCGAAAGAAAATTAATCAAATTGCAGGTGTATACTCACCTTAATCTCTAAATGGCAATAGATAACATTTACGATTATTTTTAAAAACACTAGTAAACACAAACAAACGTGAATGAGCTGCAATAAAATAATGTCACCATTATCTATCTCTCTATTTCATAATGCTAACATAACTATATGCTTAAATTCGTTTGAGGTTATCTGCTACATTATGTGATAATTTAACGCCGACCTACTTCGATTAATGCATCAAAATTATTTCCCGTTGTTTAATTCCCAGTATTTCTATTTCTTTCTGTGACACTTTTAGCAGTGAAATAGCGTAATTGTACAATAAATACGGGAAGATTTGTATTCAGACGTAGCAGAATACGAATACTTGTTTGGTTAACTCTATATAGTACTAGTACAGTATATCCAATTTATTAGCTAAGTTTCAATAGTTTGTTTGAGTAGAAGGAACCTCGAACATTGCTGTTGTTTTCGTTCCTGGTTATCATCACATTTTAGGAGATGTTTATAATTCTACGTTGGCTAGGCGCACACCAAATATAGTTTTAGTAAAATTTAAGACTAACAAACCGAGTTACCACGTTGAAATTAAATGGTGACAGACAAACATACAGAGAAACACTTGTTCAGCACTTGAGTTTGGGATATTCGGAGCAGTTTTATCGCCAGTAAAGTTGTTTGCACGTGCGTTAAATAACGAATCTGTGGTAAAAAATAACTTTAAGTATTTAGTTTCTGTCTTGGGAGTTACCTACAGTCTTATAGGTATGGTAAGGTCAGCATAATATTACAGCTGATTCAAATGGTTTGGAATAAGATTCTTTTAAATAAATCATGATATCCTTTTACAATCTGCATAAGTTTGCATATTGCGATGATATGACATCAGTGGTATAACTTAGAAACAAAAAGGGCCCTAAAATAGAGCCCTGGGGCATCATGGACTCATTAAGTTATCCTCGCATCACTTAGTTGTTGTGAACAATACAGTTTGAAAGAAATTCCACCGAAATGATTTTACCAATAGCCGTATTGAATTTTGAAATTTCGAAATTCGGTCTCGATAGAATTAAAGGCAATTTTTTAATGAATAGTTTTAAAAAAATGTTTAAGTTTCATTTATTCCAGGCCTGAGAATTGTCATTTGATCAAAAATGAGTTATTTGCCCCACTGTGCGACGTCTCTCCTGAATCAACTGCAAAGCAGCCAATCCAGGCCTGTAGCTAGGGGTGGGCCAGGACGGGCTAAGCCCGTCCTGCGGCGACTGCAGAAGATAATTATAAAATCACAGTACAACCAAACCACAGTTGGTAAATGGAAATAATTGTTCAGAGGACATAGACCAAGGTCATGGACAAAAATAAGGGGAATAAGGGGAAGTGACCCAACTGTATATTATTAAACTGTGACCAAGCTCCCACCGCAAAAATGGTGCCCAATCGAACACCTAAAAATGAAAATGTGAAAATGGTTGCAAAACGTGTAAAAATCATGTTACGCCCGGCAGACAAGTAAAAATTTGTTAATTGTTATTTTTTATGAAATAATAATGATAATACTAGATTTATTGCCCAACAGAATAATCCTATTAAAGAACAATGTAAATGTCAATAAATGACAAAATAGTTATAGAAAATACAAATACAAAAATAAAAACCAAGATATGAATGAGTACTGCCTATACAGTAGCTGTTATCTAAAAAAAAAATGAGAAATACTAGTACACATATAATGACGATGAAACATATTCTTTATAGGATTTTGCAAACAGCAGAAAAAACTATATATGAGAACTAAAAGAAAAACTGTGTAGATATGTTAATGAAATCTTTGCATTCTTTCGATAACCTGAATTCTGGTTATGCTAGCAAATTAAAATCCTAAAATAAATTTGTCTAATTTTTTATTTGACAGTTCTCATTGTAACAATAGCATCCACATAGTCTCCTACGGCCATGTAGATTAAGCTAGTATCTACATGACCACCTACGGCCATGAAGATTCAGTTAAAAATGAGAACAAAGGCCTAAAATGAATTTATTTACCTATCTTGTCTTAAAAATTTTTTCATTCGGGTGGATTACATTTTCATGAAAACTCTAATTGTTTCTTGGAAATGCTTAGTCTTTGAAACGTTTTTCGCCCTTATTCCGGAGCTCATTAGAAAGACATAAAGCCACTCATAAAGATGTTTCATGCAAAACCAAGACAATTTCCATGAATAAGTATGAATTAATTATACTTGACATTGACTGAATCTTCATGACCGTAGGGGGTTATGTAGATAGATGCTAGCTTAATCTGCATGGCCGTAGGGGACTATGTGGATGCTATTGTTACAAGGAGAATTGTCAAATAAGAAATTAGACAAATTCATTTTAGGATTTCATTAATATTTTTACGCAGTTTTGCTTTTAGTTCTCATATATAGTTTTTCTGCTGTTTGCAAAATCCTATAAAGAATATATTTCATCGTCATTATGTATGTTATGAATTTTGATTATTATTATTATTCTTATTACAATTATAAATTTTGTATGTTCAAAACTGTTTCTGTTAAGAAATTTAGATATCTGTTTTTACGGGGGTTATTTACAATTGTAAATAACAATAACATATTTAGGTTCACGGTCCCCCCCTGAAAGTTTGTTTGCCCGCCCTTAAAAGAGTTTCTAGCTACAGGCCTGAGCCAATCTCTCATAGGGTTGCTAGAGATAAATAATAATAATTGTAATAATTGTATTATAAGCATAAGTTTGCATATTGCGATATGACATCAGAGGTACTAAGAAACAAAAAGGGCCCTAACATAGAGCCCTGGGGCATCATGGACCCATCAAATTATCCTCACATTACTTAATTGATGTGAAAACATAACTTAAGTTTTACTAAAGTTGGGCAGATTTTTATTTTTTACACGATTTAGCAAATAAAATCAATGGTGTAATAACATATTAATATACCGGGTGCCCACGAAAACTACACCCAGGTACACCTCCACTTTCTCTTTACTTTTCAAAGTAACTTTGAGGGCATTTCAAGAAGTTTTTGAAATGCTCTCAAAATTCTATCTGTTGATTGGTAGTAAAATTACACTCATCTCTCTCTTATTATACTCTACGCTAATACAAAACGAAGAGTATAATGCATTCGATCGGTAATTCTGAACAAGTTTCAAAATGACCGTCCGTCTGTCCGTATGTCTGTCCGTCTGTCTGTCCGTCTGTATGTCCGTCTGTCCGTCTGTCTGTCTGTCCGTCCGTCTGTCTGTCTGTCCGTCTGTCTGTCTGTCCGTCTGTCTGTCTGTCTGTCTGTTTGAATGTCTGTCTGTCTGCCCGCCTGTCTGTCTGTCTGTCTGTCTGTCTGTCTGTCCATCTGTCTGTCTGTCTGTCTGTCTGTCTGTCTGTCTGTCTGTCTGTCTGTCTGTCCGTCCGTCCGTCCGTCCGTCCGTCCGTCCGTCCGTCCGTCCGTCACGTTTCTTGTAAGCACGATAACTTAAGAACAAAGAGTCCGATGGTATTAAAATTTTAACAGTAAGTTAGTATTAGCTAGAGGAAGACCTCTATTGGACAAAATCGATCAATAAATAAAAAGTTATTAGTTTTTGAAATTAAAAAAAATTTGTTTTGTAATTAATACAAAAAATGTTTGAATCTAATATCATTTACAAGAAAAAAGCTACGAAGGGTATCGTATAGAATCTGCAACAATTATATAAAAAGTGTAGTAAATCGGCGAAGAATATAAGGGTTAGCTTGTTTTTGTTTCTAACCAAAATATGATAATTTTATCTTTAATAAATGTTTTATTTGTAATTCACAATTTGTCAAATTTAATATGAATACTGTCGAAAAATCATGAATACGTACTGTATTTTATTTGAAAAAAATACATACCGTGTCCAACTGATTTGACAGTTTCGCAGTTGAGAGCTGTTACTAACGGTAAAATATATTTTTTAAATAATATTTTAAAAACGAGTTCGACGTACGAATTTACAAGGGAAGTTGGTTCAGCTCCACGAGTTTACTCGGCGATGTTTGCTCGGTTGTTAGGATATTTTTGAGGTAAAAAATTGCTGCAGAATGTTTTTTTTTTAATTCTAAACTTACTCTATATAAGGGTTTTGTTTTACTCCACTTATAAATGTGTAAATGACATTTTATAACCTTTAAAAATAACAAATTTATTATAATATAATATTGGTGAACTGAGTCTACTTTTCAAATTCTTGCAACTTCATTAATTTTTAATGCAAGTGAAAATTCGTTCACATGAAATTGCAAAAATTTTTTTAATTGTTGAAACAAATTGGAGGGTCTTAAAAATGCTCAGAAATATTATTCGAGCTGAATTGAATGACATCAAAAATTGTTCAACCATAAAATAATATGTATCACAAATTCTGCAAAACAACTGTTTTCCAAATTTTTAAACCCCCTAACTCCAGCTGGATCGTGCCACTGCTAGCTCGTAAAAGTTATTGAAAAACAGATAAAATTAATAACAGAGATATAATAAAGTACTATCCGAGATGATATTCACGGTAATGATTTTAATGCATTTATGGCTATTAAATATTTAATGTATTTTTAAACAAACGCAATAAACTGTAAAGTGTTAAATTATTATTTTGGTACGGGATAACCCGAGGAATATGCAGGCTTTCTGCTCTCACTCGCCTACATATTAACATATTGTAGGTTTTTGTTCCAGAGAGTAAATATTAACGTTACTTAAACAATGTAATTTATCACCTGTTAAATTGCACAATCTTTGTTTCATGAAAGCGAATACCATACCTAGGGCCTGAATCATATATGTATACGACGAGGTATACGAGTATTATGTCAAATCGTGTAGATTTAAAAAAAAATAAGTCTACTATATTATGTAGTTTAGCCTAGTCTTCTATCTCCATATTATTGGCGAGTTTTAGCCAAAAACCTTGTAGTGCAGTAAAAAAAGGCCAAAAAAATTAAGAGATAGGTATAGGCTGTATACAGCAAGATTATGATTTTATCCAGTTTGGGGTATCACCGGGAATATATTCCTAAGTTTTGGACCTCGAAAACCTTGTGCTACTTTTTTCATAAACAATTAAAAAAAATTTATTGCGATTTTCGAGCTTAAAATGCGAGGGGTCGACCACTGACCCAAAATTTGTACAAGTATTCCAGGAATACTGTATTCCCGCAGTATTTCCGAGAATATTGAGTATTCCTGAGTAATCCAGAGTATTCCCGAGTATTCCCGAGTATTTCCGAGTATTTCCGAGTATTCCCGAGTATTCCCGAGTATTTCACATTATTTCCGAGTATTCCCGTGGCATTTCTGAACATTTTAACTCATATTTCCGGTAGTGGTTAACCCCTCAAACTTATCAAATTCACATTGATTCATATTTTGTAAACCTGTTATTAGACAATTAATAATTACAAAACTACTAATGGTCCAAATCCAATACATGTATTATTTTTACATCGATTTTAAAAAATATACAGGGTGTCCCAGATTTAAACGGACATACTCTAGTGGAAGGTAGAGCACAGTCAGCTGAGTTCAGAACACCCCAATACTTACCGTTGAATGTGAACCGTTTTTGAGGTACGGGGTGTTTTATGGTTTTTGACCAGAATTTCAGTCCGCCATATTTTTTAAATGACTGCACTTATTTAGATAAAATTTGGTATGCATGTTATACTCTTTTAGGTTAATGAACAGCTTAAGTGAATTTGACGTAATTCCAGTACCGACCTCCAATTTTTTAATATGGCTCTTAGGATCGTTAACATCACACTGTATATTATTTTTTGGTAAATGTTAGTAAACTTTCAAAAAGCCTATAGACCAGTTTATAAAATAATGTTATAATATTAATTTGACGGCACGTTTATGGTCATTCTTCAATAAATTTTCAAAAGTATTGAAAGACCAAATTTGATTTTCTACAAATAACAGTCCAGTTGCTAACATCATTATTTTATTAATTTTAGCTAAATACCCCGTAAAACAGGTTGCCATTTGTTTTTGTTTTGACATTCAGTGTTTTTAACCTTCTTTTACTTTAAATTTCATCTAAAATAATACATTCCATTTCTTTCGTGAAAGAAAAATAATGTTAGTGGAGAGGTTTGAATTAACAAGCACAATTTAAAAAAATATTAAACACCTTTTGAGAATAACTTAAAAATATTAAAGACAACAGTTTGCAATTTTATTTTGACAAAATAAATATATTTAGAACTTTAAATAATTGAAGAAAAAAATTAAAAACTGTGCAAATAATTAAAACTATAACAGGTTTTCAAAATGAATGTCCCCAGCATCAATACATTTACGAGAACGTTTTAATATGTTTTTCACTAACATATCAACTTTCTAATGTTATCACATACAGTAATAATATTTTCTATAAGCTGTTCTCGTGTATTGAACTCTTCATTGTACGCCTCTCACTTGAGATAACTCCATAAAAAATAATCTAGAGGTGTAAGGTCAGGAGACCTCAGTGGCCAGTTTACCGGACCTCCGCGACCAATCCATCTGTTGGTGTAATGCTGCTTCAGATGATCCCGGACCGGTACAGAAAAATGGGGTCCAGCACAATATTTTATTTTTAACTCGAAACGCACAGAGCAATGAGAAAGAACCGACGCGACGATCTCAAGCGGAATGCGACCTTTGGTATGTTACGCGACCGTTTCGTGCCCTATTGAGTGACGCACCGCGCTTCAAATTCGTCCTTTAAAAGTCGTACATAACCTACAAAACTGAGAAAACGAGAAAAAAATTGTATTATTTTCACTTTATTGCCCAAGACTGTCAACTAGACCAATTTGCATCAAACTTTCTAATATGATATAAAATGGCGGGCATTTCAAATTTTAGATAACAAATACAGTAATTATGACCAATGGGTTCAATATTTTGACACCAACTTTGTAGGGTCTTTTTATTACATCAAGAAGTATATTTTCTGAAAGTTTGATACAAATTGGTCTAGTTGACGGTCTTGAGCACTAAAATTAAAAAAATACTATTTGTTTCTCGTTTTTTCAGTTTTAAAGGTTATGTACGTACTTCATAGACTAGAAACCAATGACGATTTATTAGAAATTTTATTACGAAGAGACTGGTTTTTAGTTTGCCCCGATCCGACTTATAGAACCGAAGTTATTCACATTTTAAGCTCGAAAAACACAGTAAAAAAAATTTCAACTGTTTATAAAAAAAGCAGCACAAAGTTTTCGAGGTCCAAAACTTCGGTCCAAATATACTCCCGGTGATACCCCAAACAGGATAAAATCATCATCTTTCTGTATCCAGTCTGTGCAAATTAAAATGTTTTTTTACTGCACTATTGAGCTCGTGACATCGGGTCGGGTTCCAAGAAAAAAAGGGAAAAGCTGATAAAATTTTGCGAAAAAGAAACATGTTTTTGCAAATAGTTCACTAAATACCCACTACTAAAATATGTTTTCATTTCTTGTCCAAAAATTGCACATTTCGAAGGACATGAATTATAAATGTATTTTAGGGCCACGAGATATTATAGAAATTCGCTAGACCTCATATACAATTATTACTCTGTCTAGTATACCACATTACTTCAGAAGAACAAAAGTAAACAACAAGTAAACTTTCTACCTTGATATCGTTAAAACTGTAAAAGGTATCAGTTAGTTAAACATGGGGGGGAGGAGTTAAAATGGACAAATGTACATCTTGAAGCTTATGAAAGTCCCTTAAATTTGAGACTCCAAGTCCATTTTTTTTAACGTTTTGTGTTTTTCAACCCCTGCTAAATTTTAACGCCCTTTTTTAGAACCGCGGGGGGTGAAAATCATGTTCAGACGATCCACATACTTCACTTTTTACAGTCTCATAGCTGTGGGAAATTTTTTTTAATTTTTCCTAATTCGAAGGGACGATATGACTAATCATCTTTAAACACACAAAATCTCGCACAAAACATTGCAAATTTTGTATTAAATTGAATTTCAAATGGGATGAACCCCGTTCGAGCATTTAAATGGTAACGTTTTCTATAGCCACTTGAATTTGGTAAAAATTATGAAAAGTTTTTCTCATAATTATTGTCAAAAAAGAAATTAATTCGAAAATCAAGGTGTTCAAAAATTCTTTAATTGTACTATTACAGATAAACGAGCACGAAGGGATTTTCTGTTTTACCGTTTAGTTTGATTGCTACACAAATCACTTTTTGAAAAATTTCGGTGATTTTACAAATGTCTTGAAAATTACATAATTTAGAACTATACGTCTCGATCGGATGGTCCTAGAAACTACACAGCTATTTAAAGTTGAACAAGAAATGATACTTTTTCCCCGAAAATTAATTTTTAACATTTATTTTTAAGTTACAGGGAAGTCATTCTTTACAAAATCGCTCGCTTTTTATGGAAAATTCAAAAATGATACTAGATTTCAAAATGTATATGCAGGGTGTTATATTTTGCAAACATGTGACAACTACAAAGAGTAGAGTGACTTTATCTGTGATTATTTAAAAAAAATGATATTAAAAAAATGTTACGGACTAAAAGTTATAATCAATTTTGATATCTAAATCTCCAACTGCAAAATTATTTTTGTGTATTTATTCAGCATTTTTCCCTAATTTTAAAAAAAACTGCCTAAATCGTTATTAAATACTATTGCATAGATCTATTGATAATCCATATGCAAAAATCCACAACAGTCAGATCGGGTCTACCAGGAGGCTATTCTGTATTGATATGAGCATATGTTTTCATGTGAAAATGGGCGGAGTTCTCTTGAAAACCAAAATAGCATATTCTCTATCTGTAGGAGTAGTCATATCCCCCAAACATCGAGGAACTTGTTTCTCTTGGTAATTGTGAAGGAACAGAGATGTTTACGCGTGAGAGGATGATAGTATAACCTCATTTTTGGGTAAACTGTCATTTTATTTGGATGCTGGTGGCTCGATATTTGTTATCTTTATTAAACGAGGAATTTTGTGTTATTTTAGTGTAGGAATTAAAAGGTGATGGTTATTGGTGTTGTGCCTACTAATTTCCAATGAGTTCTTCAGATTGCTGAAAATAGGCATAGGCAAAAGTTTGCGTTATGGTGGAAAATTTCAAAAAAAATTTATGGAAAAAACTATGCATTTGCATTGAAAACCGACTTCAGATTCGTGTTCTACGACCCCAAATTAGTGATCCTGAAAAATTACCCGAAAATTCCAATGCCCCGTTATTCTCCAGAATTGCCTTTATTTTACATAGACTAAAAAAATAAAGTATATCCCAGTCTCCCCTTATATTTTAAACAATTTATTTATATTTGGATTAATTGTGATTTTTTTAACAGGCGCGGTCAGATTTGAAGTTTCCGTGGGGTGAATAGCAACAACAGGTTACGACTGCTAGTGAGGTGAGAATTTTTTTAGTATGTATCCAGACACGAAAAAAAAAGAAACTCATTAAGTGGTAAGACCCAAAGACTGCCAAACAGTGTTATCCCACTTAAGAAATCATGGCGTAAGATTTTGACTGAGTGGAAGAAGGGACCTGTCGAAGAGAAGCTTCTATATCAAAACCAACTTTCCCCATCTATTAAAGTCGTTGTTGGAAGCCATAAAACCAAACCAAGAGCAAAGTATAAAATCGGGTTTTAGAAAATGTGAAATTATTCCTCTCAATTCAGAAGAAGTTTTGTCAAGATTTTCTGTTGGAGCAGAAGCTTCGAGAGATGATGCAAGTAAATGTCTCATTCAAGATTCTGTTGTGGATGTACTAAAATCATTAAAATATGAAAATTTGCCAAAGCCAACACAACAACGAAAAAGGTAACTGTTCAGCCTGGCCGTAGGAGCAGGAGCAGATTTTGATAGCAATAGTAGCAACGAGCTAGACGAACGAATGAGCAATTGTGGTGATTCTTTTAAAGAAAATGATATTGTTCAAATTGATTTAGCAGATGAAAGCGACCTAGATGATGTTCAAGCTGGGCCTTCTTATCAAGCGGAAAAAACATAGCCGACAATTTGTATTAAAGGATGGAAAAAAGTATGCAAATGTGTATCCTGTGAAAATAAACATCTTTAAAAAAGGTGATTGGTTGTTAATCAGATTTTTCAGCCGACATTATGTAGGTCAACTTGAAACTCTTGGGGAGAAATTAACGGCAAATTTTCTCACTCAAAAGAGAGTAAAACATTTCCCTTTCTGTTTATCCTGATATAAGATATATATCATAAATTTCCTTTGACCAGGTTACTGGGCAAGTTGAACCGCCACCAAACATATAGGGGATGTTGAAGTTCAAGCTTCAAATGAACAAATGAACAGATTTTATACTTAGCTACATATTTTTATTGTTTTCAGAATTTGTTGTTTTTTTTTACGTCTCATTTACATGACAAATTTTATTTTTGTTTTATATTTAGTCGAATATGTTTGTAATAGAGCTTAACAAAATCTTTGTTTTAATAAAATAATAATAAATGGCAAATTGCGTACTATTTTGAAATTATTTACCTTTGACACCCATAACAGTATTTCTATTTTTCAAAAAATGTATTAACTTATCATCCGTGTCAATCGATACAAGCGGTTTACCGATGTGTGATTGACACCGCCTTAGGGGTGAATCGCAACAGAGCACATTTTATTTTTTTTTACATATGTGAAGTTCAAGGAAAATTTTATAATTTTGTGTAAATGATCTATGCAACAAGATCACACCTTTAGCCAAATCAATTTAAAAAAAAAACTTATTATTTGATGATATATTAAGGCAGATACCTTGAAAACTGTTTTTCTCCACCCCGATTTACGGTATGAATCAACAACTAAACGGCCAAAAACATAAAACCATCAATATACGTAAATAGGTACTCAAACTTCAAAGAGAAGAACCGTAATTTCACACTAGGTGAGTTTACAAAATCATATGCGATAACAATCGGACAATTTCCATAAAGTATAAATAAATTACAATAGATCATGGCCAAAACAAGCCATTAACAACAATAGAGCAACCGCATGATGTAAATATTGTTCATTGTTCTTTTCATCACTCCAGTTGGAGACAATTTTGATACTATTTGTAAAAATATCTCATTCTGTATGTTTATATAGTCCTACACAAGTCGGCACTCCAATTTTCTCTATTCCTTAAGCAATTTTTGCATCACAGGTTCACGTTTTTTTTTTTTTTTAATTGAATAACTTTCATAGTATGTACGTTTTTTAGTGCGGTATTTAAAATCTTTGATATTGTTTTACTTTTTTTGCACAGCAAAAACCATAGTCACTCATAGTTCTAACCTGACTTACTGCAATACGTTATACCTAGAACTTATAACGCTGTATAACTCAATTAAATAAGTAGTACCTATATAATATTGCGGTACCTCAATTCAAAGTTTACTAAAACCGCCAAGAAAAATGACCATGCATGTAAGTAGTCATAAAATATACGAACAAACTTCTTTCAACATTGTTTTGCAATGCAGCTATAAAAAGACACAATTATCCATATAAACATAAAACATAAAAAGCTTATCGCTTTAAATATAATTACGCTAGTTTTGTAGGTATTTAAATCCGAAATGTTACTTTTGCTCTCGCATATATAACGTAAACAAAGTTATCTCCAATATAAACACAAAAAAATGAGGACACAAATTCAATTATTGTACAATTGTACACGAAGTAGCTAAGTTTATTTAGATGCGGATAACATGGGTATCTACTTACAACATTCCCGTCCAGTTTCTCCCTTTTTATCCTGGCTAGGGGCTTTCCAGTAACATTTAAACTTAAACAAAACACTAGAATAACAAAAACACTTAGGCACCACTTTTGACACAAGCGTGTGAACGAACAAAATGGACTATTATTGCACTGACACATTTTGCCTTAGGATCGATCGTCTTTTGTTTAAAACAAAGATATACGGATGCTCACTTGATATCGGACAATCATGTACTAGATTGTGTACCTACAAAATGTTGACATTTTTACTATCTAGAGATGGGAAGTTGGCGAACCGCACAGAATTCTCTCAATCATACTTTGCAAGAATCGGGTTTTTTTATTGTGATAAACGATATTTCTTCTTATTTCTTTTGAAGTAAAAACTCGACATAGTTTCCAACTGGCGAGAAATACAAGATAAAATAGAGATAGTTGCGGTGAAATTGAGTGAAAATACGGCAGAAACAACGTGTGGAGAATGGGTATAGTAAGCTGTGCGGCACCAGACACCGCCTGCTTCGCGGACGGACGAACTAAAACAGAAAACAGAGTTGAAGTATATTATGGCTTGCTTTAGTGCGTTATTCTGCCCTCTCTATTAAAGAATGAGACGAGAACAGCGTGGTCTTGGTGAGCTTTCAGCTTTCAGTTTTTTTCAGGCGCGATCTGCGATGTTTTGATATTGTTTTAAATTTGGAAATTGAACTCTTTCAGCGGAAGGGTGGATTTCAACTTGAAGATCTGCACAACGGGTTGTGATATTATACTTGATTCGGATTTTCTATTGAGAAAATAATTTGCTACTTGTAGATAAATTTCATTGGAATAATATATACATATTGAAACTTCAAAGTTAGTTGATTAACGTAATGATATACGTATACCCACCTCCATGGAATACACAGGATGTTTCTGATTTCTTGGGAATAGAAATATTTTTTTCTACAAGTTTAATATGGACATCATAAAATATGTGTTAAATTGAGAAAAAACAACTTTTCATTATTGGTATCGTCTAAAGAAAAAGCAGTTATTAAGTTAAACATGCCCACAAGTGGTATAGGACAATTCAAAATAAAATAAAACATTTTTGTCACCCTTTGTAGTGAAGTTTTATGTAGTTTAAGAGTAATGCATTTTAGAATATAACTTTACTTACCAAAATATATAAAGAAACCACATCCAGATTTTTCGTCCAAGTCACCTTAAAGGAAACATCTTGACTAGATTTACACTCTAGTATGTGGAAATTATTGGTCATAGAATTTTAATAATATTTGTAGCAGAGGTCATAAAAAAGTTTGAGGCGTTGTTTTCTACCATATGGATTAAAAAGAAGTTTTTAGTTTACCCTACCTATTTTACCCTATTCTCAACCTACCACGTCCCACCCCTTCAATGGAATCATCTCAATCAGATGTCATTACAATACATACGTGTACTAACTTTCAAGTAAATATCTCAATTTCATATTATCAAACCCATTAATAATGGAGCGGAGATGGTGGTGTTTGAAAAATATTAGAAAGAAATCTGAGACCTTGGTTTCTAGTATATATACCAAATCTCACATTTCTGTACTCTTACCAGCTTGATTTACTTATTTCCCCTATTTAACCCTAAACCCTGCAACGGACTCATTTTAAAATATAATCTAGTTCCAGATGTCGTTATAATACATACGTGTCCCAAATTTCAAGTGAATATCTCAAATTGCATTTTGTCAATCCATTTAATAATGGATTAAGGGTGATGAGGTTGAAAAATATTACTAAAAAATCTGAGGCCTTGGCTTCTAGGACATACACCGAATTTCAAGTTTCTGTACTCTTACTAGCTTGCTTTACTTATTTTTCCCTTTTTACCACCAATTGCCCCCACTCCTTCAACGCAATCATGTCAAAATATAATCTAGTTTAAGATATCGTTATACGCTCGGTTATACGTGTAATAAATTTCAAGTGAAAACCTAAATTTAATTTAATTTAATTTAATAAGGGAGTGGGGGTGGTGGTGGGATGGAAAATATTATACAAAAACCCTAGGCCATCGCTTTTAGTATATACACCAAATCCCAAATTTCTATACTAGCTTGCTTTACTTATTTTCCCCTATCTACAATTATTTAACCCCCCAACCCTTCAACGGAATCATCTCAAAATATAATCTAGTTCCAGATGTCATTATAGTACATACATGTACCAAATTTCAAGTGAATATTTCAATTTTATTTTATCAGCCCTTTATTAATAGAGCAGGAGGTGGTGGGGGGTTAAAAAATATTATGAAAAAATCTGAGGCCTTGGCTTCTAGTACATGCACTGAATTTCAAGTTTCTGTACTCATACCAGCTTGCCTTACTTATTTTCTCCTATTTAACCCTATTTAACTCTTTAACGGGAGATGGTGTTTCTGATGGAGAGTGGTACATGTTGGTAAAGACAGTAGTGTTTTAATTGTGTTAGTAGTTTTTTCAAATAGTGTACAGTAATTTAAACGATTTTGTACAAGTTTATTTAATAATTTATACCGCATCATTATAATGTTCATAAATTACCTTCCTTTATTATTAACATTTTGTGATAAATGTAATATGATAGAAACAAAATTAGATAAAATCTTTGTATGATTCCTGGTTCAAAATATTTTCTATTTGGTACATATTTGAAGTTAATCGGAGCAACACATGCATTTTATAGATTTCGAAAGTAAATCCAAGAAGGCGACCAATATGGCGGATTTCCCATACTTAGATTGTTTTTAGACTTTTGATATGTTGTTGGGGATATTGTTCCAAGTCTAAAAAACCTTAGTTTATTTCTTTTACAATTAGTTTGATGTTTAACCTTTTGTTCACCTAAAGTGACTGGACTAATGTACCACAAGTCAATATCTTAAACCATTCCAGAGAAATAGCACAAAAGAAGTGACAGACAGACAGTCCGCCAGAAAAGTCTATTCTACTTCAAAATTAAAATCTCGACGTTTCACGACATTCTAAACCTACTGCAACAAGGAAAAAATGTTTGAAATATTTTTTTACGATTACTACATAGATATCGTTTTTGTCATGTATTAGCATTGCTAATGGTAATAATAGCAACACAATAAATTACATATATTTTCAAAGATAAATGTGTATAGTAATAAATAATTTTGTCCACGACTGTTAAATAATGTACTCATTATGAACGTGTTTCCTCAATGATAATGCTATCCATTATTCCCTACAGGGACTAATGCTTTCATTATTCACTGATTGCAGTGAATAATGAGGACAGTCAGTTGTTTATAAAAAATGACATTAGTGACTTTTTACTAAAAATTTAAAATGTCAAAATTGCAGCAACCAAAAGACAAGTGTTGTCTCTCTAAGGTTTCTGGGAAGCACTCAAATGGTACATGCCGAAGAGGTACTTTAATAAACACTCAAAAACTACATCAGTAATTTTTTTTTCAAAGCATCATCTGTTAGCAACACGCGGCAATCCCCAACATTGTATTTGAAACCATTTAGCTACGTGCCTACAAACTGTATTATTTTATTGGTAAGCCATGACAATGTGTCAAAGCGTAATTCTGTAATTGATTTGAAACGTCAAAATTTATGCCATTTCAACGGCAACGTTATTCACAACAATATTGCATATTAGGTACTCAAAAAGAGTAATATAAATAAATAACTGGATGCTGACAGTGTAAACGAGATTTCTTTGACACCGCCGGAGATAAAGGAAGCTGCAGAAATTGCCTCATTAAACTTGTTGCCCGAAATATCGAGAAAATTATATATTATGGCATATGAATCTTTCTTCAATAGGAGAAATGAAATGAAGATGAATGAAATAAATATTAAATATTTAATAGTCGTGGACAAAGTATAGTATTCTACTCGCATATAATGGCTATTATTATATGCTCGTTGAATAATATACTATTGTACATCTTCCTGTAAATTATTCATAATTATTTCAAAATGATAAAAATTATGGACATTACGATCCTCATGTACTCTCAGAGTAATACATTTTAAAACATTTCATAACGTGTTATTTTTATTATCATTTTGAGAAAAAATTTCTGCCAGTCAGCCAGGATATATGCACAAAAGACAACTACACAACAACCATTACCTACGACATTGCTATCTGCCGCAGATGATACTCGAACTTAGAGAAGAGATAACAGCGACTAGCCGTGTTGTCTCACTCAATCTAGGTCTTGCCCGTTGTTACTGTCTCGACATATTAAAACGCTAATTAACAGTCATACATTAGCTAGGATTAACCTCTTAGTCTCAAGTTTTTTTTACTTTTAAACAGCGTTTATTGTCAATTTTACTGCAAATATTACAAACGCACGATTGGCGTGAAACCGTTGACGGGCATAGCTTACCACCATGGCAACATAATTATTATGAATGACGCTTGCCGCTAGACGATAGTGTTCATATTCTAGTTTGCCACAATTGTTGCATGTTTTGAACATTTCTCCAGAATTAGCTTCTCTTTGTCATAGAGGAAATTAATATTTATAAACCTGCCTAAAATTCACCATAGGCAAGCACTAAATAATTCCAATTATGTTTAGTATGTGTGTCTGCTTTTGATGCTATCTTTTTTACCATCACCAGGTGTTACGTGTCAAACTATTTTGAAAGATGTGTTTTAATTCTGGTGGATAATGTGAATTTTTTAGCCAAGACATTACAAACACAAGAAGGTGTGAAGTTCCTTGGCGGTCGATGACGGGTAAAGTAACTTCCAACAGCCACGAATTTATTTTGTCTTCCTTGTTTTCCGAGTTGATAAGTAAAGGAACATTTGTCACTTTTTATCTGCCAAGGATTTTTGATACTAGATTTGAGTTTGTTATGCTCGTCGCAAATGCGAATGAAGAATATATTGCATCTGATGAATAATAAAATCCCTATGGCTGGATGTTCTAATCTGTAATATTTTGTTTCAATCCGTATTGTCAAATGCCTTACGGTGTTCCACGCAACAAAGTTACATGGGTACGCAATATTCTCTTTCCTTCTCGATAAGTAAATTCACATCCCATAACAAAGACTAGAAGGTACTCGTCAAGCCTACTTGAAGAAGATACAAGCCGTGGAAAACGTCGCACTCAGGTGCGCCGTGGATGCACCATGGTTTGTCAGAAACGCCGACATCTTCAGAGACCTGGAATACACCCCGGTAACTGAAGTCATCCAGGACAGAGAAAAAAAACTATACGCCCGTGCAGCAGAGCATGGGAATCCGCTGGTCAGACAGGCGACTGACTACGACCCCAACGACGCTCCTAGGCACAAGAGGCCGAAGCTCCAGATCCTGGATAATGGGTAAGTATAACTAACCTTCCTTTCAGCCCGATCTTCAAGCCACGCCGCAAGGAGACAATGACCAAAACACCCAAATCACCCGCTCCCGGGGGTATCCAGCAAACAACCAGCTAGGTACCCTTACCCTAGCACGTGCTGGCCTCCGACGCTAAAACAAGCGTTCTTGGCCGAACACAATCCTGAGCTGCACAGCCCAAAACTCCCTTCCGACGAAATCGGAGCACATGATGCCAATTGGTACCCTGGGCTTCTACTAGTCACACAATTTCAAACCCTTCCGAACTCCGAGAGAGAACAGCAACAGCCGTTCCCTCTCACGACAGAAAAGACGCTCCTGGGAGCCGACATGCCAGCGAAGAAAGAAACTCAAGACAGAAGAGCGCCAGAAGAAACGACCCAGCTGCCAGGGTCCAACAGCCAGGACCAGGGGAGGTCTGCTAACTTCGCCTACACCGTCTACATTTGCAGGGCGGGTAGTCGTACAAAGCGGGCCCACCCCTTACGAGACCGGTCCAGGTCTACAGCGATGATTGGGGCAAAGAGCTCAGGCTCGACCCCAAATCGTCCGAGACCGTCATCACAGTCAAGAATATTGGCGTACTCGTCAAGACAAATACTGCTGAGGTTTGGATTGAAGAATATACAGCATTATTTTAGTGCCGTGTAATGCAAATGTCAGTTATCTGTAGTTACCACAAACATCTGCAATCCCTTCTTATATAATGGTACCAAGATTGAAATTTTATAATTATCGAGCCAGATTCCTTCCTATATTCTTTGGCATATCATGTGGAGGATTCAAATTCCATCTTCTCCATCTAACTTAAATGCCTCAGTCGTAATATTGTCGACTCTTCTGCTACATGATCACCCGCGAAAAGCTTTTAGCAATATTGCCACCAGTCCTCAATTATTTAACGCCAGTCACTTTTTGACGTACCGGTGGAGTCCTTGATTGACCACGTTTTGGTTATAAATATTCGTTTGACCACCATTACTGTTCAGTAATGGCCATTGCTATTGTTGTGATCAGCTGTACTCCAGTTCTTCACAGAAATCTTGTAGATAAGAGCTCTTGCATTTTCGACAAGGGGTGTGAATTCTCCACGCTAATGCTGCCATATTCTTCCGATTCCAACGCATTGTTGATGCCTTGAACCTTCAAGTTCTTCCTGGCTTGTACTGCAGTTAGAGTTCCAAGAGTTGTCCAGTCCGATATTGTATCACATTTTAGGTGTCTCGCTTTCTGTTCCGTTTGCTTCTCGTGTGATGTCTTCATCTAGAGAATCCCACAAGACATTTGGATCTTCACCATAGTTGTATGAGCGAAGAGTACAATATTTACCTGCTTATTTTGTGATGGTATCTGCAAAATTAGTTTACAGATTGTAGTAGATAACTTTCATATCTATTCTTTATATATAAAACTGATTTCTTCTCATGACACTAGTATACCAATAAAGCGAATCAATAACATTATTCTGAAAATACAATAATATATCATCTAGAAAAGATCACCGACAGACTACCTACAAGACTCTGTGAATGTCAAAAAATGTTGTACTATCTCTAGCCCCACCGAGAAGATACTTAATGGTAGAATAGAGTACATCATAATCAGAATATTTCTTTTATTTGAAAGTTAGGAATTAATAATTTGTACTCTTTATATGATTTTGTAAACAGCAGAAAAAATCATCTTTGAGAAATGAAGAGAGAAACTACGAAAATATTAATTTCCAATCTTCTATTGGTTCTCTTAGCATAACCAAAGTATAATTTACTTTTAAAACTATCATTACTGCCGATTTATTTGAGCTTATTTTTAAATCGTTTCATAGCAACATTGTAAATCCTATCAATGTTTGTGTTTGTAGCTGTACAATAATTGTTAGGTGCGAATGAGAAATAAAATCGTGTATCATTGGCGTGTTCTTCCACAGAACAATGCTGTATGTTAACAAACATGTCAGTTATGTAGTCGAGATCAAGAAAAGGTCCCAACACGGAGCCTTGGGGTACACGTGAAAATGTTTGGCAAAGTTTACAGCTATGTCTGAAAACTCAAAATAATGTAACTTTGTACAGAAAAGTTGATGATTTAATTTATCGGAAGTATTTGTGAAATCAAATAGAACTAAAGTTATTGTGTATTAACCAGAGGTCTAAATATATTGTTGGTCACATTTACTAAAGTAGTTGTTGTACCATAACTCTGTTGGTAACCTGACTGAAATAGAGGTATATTTTTTTTATTTGAGATAGCCACATAATTTTTGGTGTGCAATTTTTTCAGCAATCTTTGAACAATTAACATACTATAGGTGTTTGAAGATTATCAGCTTTTGGAAATGGATTGATCGAAAAAAGAATTTCTTCACTGCCAGACTTTAAACACCACCTTCATTGAAGTGCTTAGTAAAATAGTGGAGAAAACATGCTTAAATCTGAATCGCTCTGTATAGTACAAAGAATCATGCTGTTGCACAATATATCTTTTCAGAAATAGTTATGATGTGTACAGTATCTATTCTGATTTTTATGGTCTTCCTGTAATGAACACACCCATTATTCCATTCATTTTGAAATATTATCAGAGCTTTGTACGACAACAGTTGTTTTATAAAGCTAAATAGAGTTATCATATAACTTAACGGTCTACTTGTCAGTTCTGACGTAATTTGTTGTTAACTAATGTACTACTAGATAAAACACCTAGTAATTAAAACCAAATTAGGAAAAGATAATTTTGCCAATAATAGATTCGGTTCAGTTAAAAATACAAACTAATGCAAGTATAGTCTAGATTAGCTATCAGTTTTAGTCAAGTCAATGTAATAAATCACTTTTAATAAGGCATTTATGAGAATAGAGTGGAACCTGTCCTCTAACGGTTTCTAAATTGTTTATGCAAATTTAAATTATTTTCTCTACGTATTATATACGGAAATAAATTATATTGGTATATTGTATTTATTTTATGTACCTAGTTAAAAACTCAAAAGGAGAAAACTGGAGTAGTTTATTATGAGTGCATAATATTAATATTGCAAAAACATAAATCATAATCACAAAATACATTTGACTAATAGGGGCGGGGCGGAGGGTATGAGGGTGCGGCGCAGCTCCTCGAGCTCTAATGGCAACCAAAAAATTCTCAGTAGGTGGCATCAGCCGGAAAAAAAAACAAAATAATGGGTAGGGGAATTAAAAAGCAATACATTACCTATTCTTTATATGTAATATTCACCTAATTCTGATCACACCAGTATACCAATAAAACTAATCAATGATATTATTCTGAAAATACTTACATGGGTTCATGCCAGGTAGGTCTACGACTTCAAATTTATTGTGTTTGACTCAGTATCTTTGTGAAGTCTTGGATGGAGGAGGTCAAGTCGACGTTATTTACACAGATTTCTCCAAAGCGTTTGACAGGCTTGACCACGGATTATCATATGAGTTTGTTCCATTCTTTACCTCATATTTAAGTAATAGGTTACAATATGTTTATTACCATGGACACAAGTCTGTCGAATTTAATGCCGAATCAGGAGTCCCTCAAGGGTCAGTCCTTGGTCCACTTTTATTCAATGTCTTTATCAATGACATAGTTATAAACTTACAGTGCCCATATCTACTCTATGCCGAAGACCTAAAAATTTACTACAGCGTTAGATGCATTGATGATATAGAATTGCTCAAGTCAGATTTGGAAAACATTGATAACTGGTGCAATAAAAATAAACTATTTCTAAATGTTGAAAAATGTAATGTGACCTATTCACGTGGGCATAATATTTTCATTAATGAGTATAAAGTAAACGATAGTGTCATACAAAGAGTTTATAGATTTAACGATCTAGGTGTTACTTTTGATAGCAAGATGACTTTTATTTATCACATAAATAATATCGCATCTTCAGCTTTCAAATCATTGGGATTCATAATTAGAAACTCCAAGGATTTCAAGAATGTTGAAACTATGGAGCTTCTATTTAACTCGTTTGTCAGAAGTAAATTGGAGTATGCTGACGTAATCTGGAGTCCCTACTACATCGTTCATATTAATAAACTGGAGAATATTCAAAGAAAATTTTTAAAATACTTAAGCTACACCGAGGACAAGACCTATCCACTTGTTGGAATTGGTAACGATATTTTGTTAAATAGATTCTCACTTAACTCACTTAAAACTCGCCGAGAATTACACGGAATTGTACCTCTGTCTAAAGTATTAAACAGTAAACTCGACTGTTCTGATCTATTAAAACTCATTGACCTACGAGTTCCTTCTAAATCACCTCGACTCCACCAAACATTTCATATCAAAGCTTCACGCACCAATCTATTAATGTATTCACCTATTAATGTCATGTGCAGGAATTACAATCATATACAGAATAATATTGAGATTTTTTATTGTAGAATTAAGAATATAAAGAATATATATGAACATAATTTGTCATACTTCTGTTATTGTAGAACTAAGGATTTTATTGTAGAATTAAATTTTATTGTAGAATTAAGGATTTAAAGTGTATATATGGACATAATTTGTAATACCTACTTCTATCATAGCACAATATTTATTGTTAGTATTCCGACTCTGTAATTGGGACTTTCGTCCTGTTGAGTCGTGTAAATAAATAAATAAATAAATAAAATTCAGTAATATATCAGTATCTGGAAAAAACCACCAAGAATCTTCCCCCTCTGTGAGTCTCAATATATATAGTAGTATGTCTAGACTTACCAAGAGGATAATTCATTGAGTGATAAAATACATCAAAATCAAAATATTGTTCTTATTTGAAAGTTAAGAATTACTAAACAAATATAATTACTGTCGATTTATTTGAGTTTGTTCTTAAATTGTTTTGTTGCAGAACTGTAAATCTGGTAAGTCAATATTTATTAAATTTATACTTGTACAAGAATTGCTAGGATCGAATAAAAATTGAAGCTGTGTGTCATATGCTTGCACAGAACAATGATGTTGGTTTACAAACACGTCAGCTATGTAGGCAGGAGTAAAAAAGGCCCCAACACGGAGCCTTGGAGTACAACTGAAAATATTCAACAAAATTTACAACTGTTTGAAAACCATTATACCATAACTTTGTACCGAAAGAAAATGATTCATATTGCTGGAAGTTTTTGCAAAATCAACCAGAACGTGTATTAACCAGATCTCTAAATATATTGCCTGTCACATTTTCTAAACAAGATGTTACACTGTAACCCGTTCGGCAATCTGACTGAAATAGGGGTATAATTTTGTGTTCCTTGAGATAGCCATTTAATTGCTGGTGAACATTTTTTCAGCAATCTTTGAACAGTTAAAATACTTGTAGGATTTTGGAGATTACCAGTTTTTGGAAATGAACTCGAAAAAACTTTTCGCCATCGCCTAACGTAATGAAATTACCGACTCCAAACACCAACTTCATTGAAGTGCTTGACCTGCTCTAAAGAGGTTATAAATGCGGTGTTGATGCATCAATCTCAATTGATTCAAGACATTTTTGTAGTCATTGTTTGGTTTTACACTCGTTTTTATAGCATAACTCACATGTACTCTGTTAGGCTCTAGTTGGCTTCCTGTTGCTGCATGGTAAGTTATTCTTAAATTAACCACTGCATGTGCTGGCAAGAAAAAAGTCAAATTCAACTTCAATCGAATAATGAGATACAATAATCAAACATGCCGTTATGAAAAGTATTACCAATAATAATGTACCGTTGATAATGTTATTCAAAACAGGATTAGTAATTGATTGAAAAATGTTGAATTGAAAAATGCTGAAATTGCGACAAAATGAAACTGAACTAAACTCACATGAACTGATAATGGTATCGAGAATAAGTATAGGGAAGCATTTTATTACGATGTATGATATTTGCTTGAAGGACTGAATGATAAGGCTTTAAGGAATTTGCTTGTTTATTACTTACTATAAAAAGATTTATATTTCTTAAACAGAATTTAACCAGCAATTCGATATTTTATAAATGCAAAATTGGTACTATCTTATAAAATATTTCAGTCATTGATGATACTTTGTAAAGCCTATTGGAGCCATTGCAAAATATTTATATATAAACATTTCCGCAGATCCTAATAAAATTCAGTTCCATATCATTACATAACAATTTTATTAAAGCTTCATTTAACTCAACTATAAAACACACTTTACTGTTTGCAAAATTACTGCTATAGAACAAGTAAACAACTGTTTCATAAGAGCTTATAAGTAGCCGTTATTAAAAAAATGCCACTTTATACACACTAATAATATAAAAGGATTTCTTAAATGTATCCTAAAGGTACCTTTTTCTATAATAATAACCTATAATAATTATTTAAGAGACACAGCGACTGAGACTTTTGATGCGGAGGAATTTTACTGTGAACTATGGCCATGTTTTAGTAAATTTTGAAGGCGCCCCACATTTAATAATTTTTGAAATCTTATAAAATTCTGTTTTATGAATTTAAAATTTTTTGCAATGAAACTTATACTAATTTGTATCATAAGTCAGAACTTTATAACTAGCATATTTCTAATTCCATAAATTTTAATAAACATTTGATAATTTAACTTTTCATATCTTGTCATATTTACCGTCTCGAACGCTGGCCTTTAAAAATGGCTTCTCTCTATAAAATATATTATTATTTTGTGTTAGTAGCAAGCATTTTACGATAATTAAACTATTAGAGGATTCCTCTAAAACATCTAGAAAATAATGCGCCTTGTTGTAACTTTTGTTGTAACTTTTACGTCTACTTTCGTGATACTTTTGCAGCATTTGTGATATATCTGTTAAGGCTGAGATAATAGTACAGGCAATAAAGGCAAAATTTTGTAAAATCCTTACAAAAATTAATGAAAGGATCATCTCCGGGATTTAAGTAGGTAATAACCTGGAGAATAAGATGCATTCTTTGCACTTCCAAGTTCCGGGGAAATTTTAACAAATTTGGAAAAAAATTGGATTTTCGGTTTTTTTGCTCTAGCGGCCATAATAATGAAAATAGAGAAAAAAGTGTTCAACGAAAGCTGTAGCTCATCTCTTTCTCTATAAAAAAGGTCTTCACAAATGTTTGTCTTACTTAAGCCGTTTAGGAGATAAAACCAGTTTTCCACTTATGTATAGTTTTGAGCCGCTCCGAAATGCGCGGAAAATGAGAATTCTCCGGGAGTTTCGTACGACTGGGCACATCGACTGATAATTCTTACTATTCAGCACTGCTAAAAAAAATTAAAATGGCATAAAGTGTAGAGAGAAGTCTCAGCTTTAATATGGAACTAATCACAAAATTCATACAAATTTTTATCATAAAGAAAAAATTGTTAGAAGATGGCTTAGTAAACTTTATACAGTTGATTTATTCATATCCTTGAGTTTTATGCATCTTCCCTATTTCTCCCGTAACAATAGGTACTTCTTCACTGCACGGATTCGATTGCATGCACTTTTATTTATATTTCGTATAAATCTCATTGAAGAATGTTAAGATGCAAATAAGTTGTATATGTTTTACTGTATAATTGTGCATTTTCTGAACGTGTACGAATAATGTAGACAAATTCAAAAAGTACTATACGCATTTAAAAAACTCTAAAGTAATTTGAAAGAATATGTTTTATTGTACTTATAATATAGATATAGATATAGTGAATTGAACTCCAAAATTTGGAGGTGACTGATCGATGAGAAATATACCCTCTACTTTGATCGCAAGGCATATTTTTCCAACAAAAGTAATTGCAAGAAAATGTTAATTGGATTAATATATCATTATATAAGAATATATTAGCAAAATGAATTATCATTCTAACGACTTCCGGCAAAGATATGAATAAATCTGTGGATCAACTGTACAAAATTTACCAAGCCACCTTCTAACATTTTTTCTCTATAACTTTTTTTTTGAATTTTGTGGTTAGTTCCAGATTAAAGCTAGGAGTTTTCTCTACATTTTGTTTTATTTTCATTTTTCTAGGGGCTCTGAACAGTAAAAAGTAACGATCGATGAGTCCAGTTGTACGAAACTCCCGGAGAAATCTCATTTTTCGCGCATTTCGAAGCGGCTCAAAACTGTAAGTGGAAAACTCGATTTATCTTCTAAACGGCTTAAGTAAGACAAAAATTTGTAAAGACCTTTTTTGTGGAGAAAGAGACGAGCTACAACTTTTGTTGAAAACTGTTTTCTCTATTTTCATTATTTTGGCCAATAGAGCAAAAAAAACGAAAATCAAAAAGTTTTTCCAATTTTTTAAAAAATTTCCCGGAACTTGGAAGTGCAAAGAATGCATCATCTCATTCTCTGAAATCCCGGAGATGATCCTTTTATTAATTTTTGTTACCCTAAATGGCTAATTTGCCTGTACTATAAATGAAACCATCGAAACAGAAATTTTTATAACCACTTTTTAAAAGTTATTCTGTTGTAGTAAATCTGATGTTTTCAATTTCGGCTCCACACGATCTGTTAAGATCTGAACCACTCCGTCAAAATGTGGGTATCCAAATTTTGGGGGAATAATTTTACTGTAAACTTGTGTTATATAATTATGACAAATTTTCATTAAAAAACAGTCTTTTCATATTGCAATATAATTAGTTAGCAATTAAAAGCATCAATAAAATAATAATTACACAAAATAATCGTAGAACGTTTAAATTATATAAGAAATTTGCTGGTTGAGAAGTGTTATAGTGAAAATATATTGATCCACTTGCGTTTTGCGTTACCGTCATGATAACTCAGACCGTTAAAGCGCCTGATCAGACCGTCTATCGTGTACTAAGTTCGATCCCCAGCTCCGATACTGACCATGTTGATGGATAATAAATGTTGCCTGTATTCTTTCAAATATGTAAATCCCTTCCAGGCAGCCTAGGTATTTGGATTTTGGGGATTGTCTACTATGTGTGGTGTGTTTATGTGTTTTATGTAAATAAAACACTTGGGATAACATGTTTTAATGTGTCTGCTTGTTTTATGTATTTTTAGCATTTTTTGCCATTCAATTGATGTTCTAAATAGTTATTTTAGCTGTAGCCAAGAAACTAAACAGTTTGAGCCTAAGAAAAATTATATTTTACATCACATCCGACGATAACGAACTCTGTGACATGGGTCGAAATTTTTCTCATTTCATTCATCTCAAAAAGCTTTCATCTTCTGTACAGAATGAATGGAAAAAGAAAGAAAAGTTGTGTAATGGGTGGTTCCAATTGACACCTTGTACAATTCTCGATAACTGAGACACATCCTGCGTGAAATGAGTGTTTCAGAAAATATTTCCAACATTTATATAGATTTGAACGTCATTTATGCATAAATAAAAAGTGTGATTTATGATTTATCGTTCAGCGAGAGTTTTTTATGCTTATCAACACAGCAACCTTCTGTTTCTATACACTCGGATCACTTCATTGTACATTTTACATGCATTATTTTATGCAATTCCCCCTTATAAGGTTGAAATTAAAGGTCACTTTCATTTTTCATGTCCACTTTTAGATGCAAACAACTGTTGCCGACCCATAAGTAATTCAGTCATATTATCAATAGTAGTCTACTTTCATATTAATTATACACATTACATGAGAAATGTTAAATTAGTCATGTTGTCGTTTACTATATCCTGAACTTACATAGGAAATATATAAATTGCACTAACATACAGAGAGTGCCCCGCAAGTAGGTGGACATAAAGCAACTAAATGTAGATTAGATCAAGATATAATAATATGGTAAAATAAATATAATTGTCTCTAATAGTCGTTCTTCAGTTTTTAGAAGAAATCAGTTTTACCTTAGGATTTTGAATTTTTATATGAGACATAAAAGGACCTCAGAGAGTACTCTATATATTGTTTTTTATTTTGGTGTGTGTTAAGCCACATGTTTGAGTTAGAAAAGTTATTTAATAGCTCTTCGGGTAACTGTAGCGACAAAACTAGCCATAGCAGAGGTTCGTGCCCATTGAGACATTTAATCAGTATCACGTGAACTACAATATACCAAAATTGCAACCATTCGATAAGGACCGATTTCCATAAGATTTAGTGCGTGGTCCTTTCAAGTCCTGCAAAGTTGGGCAGTTAAGTGTTTGGCTGGGAGGTTCCGGCCGCTTACAGTAGCTGCCTATGTTTTATTCTTATTCGTGTCATTTGTCAAAAACGACCTCTAACTGTTCCTTTGGTGAAACAGTCACAGGCGTAGATGTTATTTTCCAGTAATACTGGAAAATTGTATTATTTTGCAGATTCATCGAACGTTATTTACAAGTGAAATCGCATGGGGCAGAAAGTCTCAAACAGAAAAGTAGAAGAATGAAGAATTCTCTTCATTCACAGTTAACATTTAGACATCAAGAATAAAGTTGTTTTATTGTTCCAAACCGACGATTTTATTCCTACCACTACCAACATTTACGATGTTATTATTAAAAATCGAATTCCAATTTGTAACAAAATGCGAGCCTGAATTTGAAAAATAATATATTTCAATTAAACCAACAAATAGCTGTTTCAGAATTAAAAACTGCGAATGACTGACTGTTAAGTAAAATATAGTGGGTATAAAGTTTATTTATAACCACCAAAAGACGCGGAATCTATTAACATGTTATTCACTACAGATTGGTCTAAAATACCAGAAGGATGTTTTACATCGAATCTGACAAGAAAAACTCGATCCGAGATTAAACTTGACCCGCTGCCCTCATGTTTATGTAAGCCAGCCGAAGCGATGGTAACATATTTAAATTAAAATCACGTCCCTTTACGTACGTCTTCACGCTGATACACAACAGATGATCTTATTCGGTTTTCCGCAGTGGATAATTGTTGTTCTTTTGTCACACGAATTATACAAACAAATTTTAAGTTTTGCATTGGTTCGAGTTGTTGGGATAAGCTGGAAATGTAATTTCGATTTTGAAACATGGGATGGCGGAGACTTATGTGTCGTCGTACATATTATTGTTTAGCTTACTCAATAGGCGATAACGGCCCCAGGGTGCAGCCACTTCTGATAAGGAGACTGTCACTCTTCATGTACTCACATGTGATAATAAAATGTGTGAAATGTGTACTTTGTTGCACCTTGTTATACCGTGATATCAATAATTATCTTGGTCAAATATGGTCATAGAATCAAGAACCGCTGTCTTAGCTTATATCATTTATTGATTATCTAAATATTACAAACAGTTCTGAAGAAGTTCCTTTTCTTTTCTAGCTTAAAATTAGTTTTGGAATCGTTTTAATTATGGCTTTTCCAGGACCGAGATCATTGTATTTAGTTTGCGCAGCCTACCAGTAATTAACAACCCAGATTACATAAAATTTCTTCGGGTCAATTTAGACCCTAAATTAACAAAGATAAATTACACCGCTTGTGTCTGTAATAAAGTCTCGAAATACTCTTATTTGTTTCGAAATCTTGTTGGGGAAAATATCTCAAATTACCGTAACAACTGCATACCACAGCCTCATACACTCCACAATATCATGCGCTGTCCTAGTCTGAGGGCATACTACAACATCCACAGACGTGTTTTCTGCCCAGCGAAAAGCAATACGTATAATTTCGGATCTAATATTTAGTGATAATTTTGAACAGTTTATTATATTAAAAATAATAACAGGACCGTATACATACATATTTCAGGGTCTCCTATTATACGTAAGAAATATAGGAATCGTTTTTCCCTAAATGTCAAATCCATTCCTACAACATCAGAAGCAAAGATAATTTAAATAACAATTTCTTCTCTAACTAGAACCAGAAATGGCACTGGTTACTTAGGAATTCAATTCTTCAATATGTTACCACCTGAAGTAAGATATCTTAACATAAAAAAGTTCAATGTGAAATATTTCCTTGACAGAGCTTTTTACAGTATACGAGAATTCACAGATTTTCATCATCACTTCTAGATAACGTAACTTGTGTGTACTGATGCATTATTTTCGAAATTTAGCTACAACTCTTAGTTTTCGCTGTAAGTAAATTTGTGATATAATAGTCCTAACGTTTATTTCTCCATTATTATACTCTTCGCAAATTCAAAAGGATCGGCACATTAATAAAACCGGTAATATTGCACGTAGAAAAAAATGTTAATATGACTGTGTTGGTAATCGAATTCTGAACAACTTTCTGTCCGTCTGTCCGTCCGTCCGTCGCGTTTCTTGTGAGAACGAAAAGTCCGATTGTATTGAAATTTGTGAGGTTAGTGTTAGCTTCCCCTGTAGCACAAACTGATTGGACCAATATAGGATTCACATATTGGGCCAATATAACGAACGTCAGATTTTTGCAATAAATATCCAATCACATATTGGCATCATATTATATACCAACATAGATGCCATATTGAATCCCAACATTGGTGCCATATTGGACACCAACAATGGTGTTATATAAGATAGAATAGAATAACAATATAGGTGCCATATTGGATATCAATATTGGCAATATATTGGATACCAGCATTGGTAGCATATTGGATAGCAGCATTGGCACCCCATTGCTACACAATATTTAAAATACATGGAGTGTGCCGAACTTCTCACATTTCCCTTTAGACACTGATGCTACATGCAAAAATAGTAAGACAGTTTCCTGTGTCTGGAAATGTTTCCTAAGGAACTTACAACCCTCAGAGGATGGCGCCCAAGTGTAGGGTTTTACTGCTATTATTTGGACGACTTTTTGAGATTTGGTTCACTATTTTGCATTATTAAGGCTTATTTCTGCACACTACTAACCAAATCTAATTTTATTCATAAGCGGAGAAACGAGGGATAGTCAATCTTTGCCTCATTTCTTTATAACACTCATTACCAAGGGGATCATCTCAATATTTCGTTTAAACTACTTTCCCCAGAAAACGGAAAGTCATACATCTAATTTGTAGATAACCTTCTTTATGTATTATCCTGGGAATCATAATTAAGTCTTAAACAATTAAAAATGTAAACCTGAAAAAAGGATAACTATCCCTCATTTCTCCTTCTGAGTAAAATACATTTTGATTGATATTGATCAAGAATAAACCGTCATAGTGTAAAATCAAGTTTCATAAAGTTAGGTGCCATCCTCAGAAAGACTGCTCCATTAAGAAGCACATGTTTGTTTATAGGAAGTTCTCTTACCACTGTTGCATGTAGAGTCAGAACCTAAAGGGGAATGCAGGACTTTCGGGACAACCTGATATCAAGTATCAATTTTTAACATAAAAATAGCGAAAAAATTGCTTATATAAAATAGGGTGGTTATAAGCGGTGTAACAGTGGGGCAGAATGCCTTAAAACGTATTACAAAATTACTAAATAGCTCTAAATGAGAGTTTGTTACTAGTGGTGGTTTACTTTGGAAAATATACATTTTAGTTGTTTATTTCTTACAATAAAGAAGCGCATAAACTGCTATAGGTTGCATAAACTAGTTCTTTAGATCCAAAGTTTTTACAAAGTTCTGCGGTCTTTTTACGATCCGATCTTTCACTGCTTTCATCAAAAGATAGATTCTGTACATGTACATGAACGAATGGTTAAAGTAAAATGATAATTGAATACCTAAAAGTAATAAAGGAGTTATATTTGTCCAACATTCAGAAATAATATCTACACATTGCTCCAATATTGTTTAAATAATATTGAATCTGATTTGCCAATATTGGTAAAATGTTGGCTATATTTTGGGTGAAAATATTGAAAATACAGCTGATATGCATATTGGTACAATATTGGTTAAAGATGACGTATATTCGCCCAATATACAATATAGGTAACACATTGTACCTATATCCGCCCAATATCTTGTGGTACAGGGGTAGAAGAAGAACTGTATTGGTTTTGAACAAAATCAGTAAATAAAATAGTTACTGATTTTTTTAAATAAAAAAATATTTTTTTTATGTTTTGTAGTTAAACAAAGAACGTCTAAATCTAATACTATTTACAAAAAAAACTGCGAAGGGTATCCTATAGAATGTGCAACAATTATGTAAAAAGTATTAGCCAAGAGTATAATGGTTAGTTTGTTATTTATTTAAGTTTATCCAAATTGTACTAATATTTTTGTCTACGTATTTTACGCTTAAATGTTATTGTATGCTACATCTTACCTTATCAATGTCTGCTTAGATTTATCCACACTATGTATCTTTGCTTTAGTGTCTACATTCCCGTCGGATGGTTGCCGATTACGCTCCAGTCAGGGGGTAAAAGTAGGTAAGAAGAGAGACTATTTTTGTTCCAACACGCAGCTTGATCGTCCGTTGAACGGTCAAATAGAGTCGCCCAGTTATGGCATCAATATGGTACAGCGATAGAGAGATAAATAAACGACTGGATGACTGCTTTTGACTGTTCAACGGACGATCAAACTGCGTGTTGGAACAAACCTTATTTATTCCATGCTATAGCGGTGATTGTCAGCCGGATGGTTGGCACATACGTCATGTTCTCGCTTAGGGTGCGGGAGGTCCCGGGTTGAACTGATGCTGAACGGATGTGCTAGTTAATAAAATTGGAGAATGCAGTTAAAGTGTATTCACGGAAGACTGGGAGTAATACATATGCGTGCTTGCCTCGGGATCGCGCCGTGTTCCATCCTTATTGGTTGCATTTTTCAGAAGATTGCCAACAGTTTTCTCGACTTCAGTTGTATTAGTGATGGGTTGCTCACCTATTTTTACTGAGCCCCCTCAGTTCGTTCAGCTCACCGAGGTGAGTCGTTCATTTGAATGACGCACGACGTTCCGATGTACGGCAGCACTTCGTTCATTCTTTTACAAAGATAGTACATATGTATCGTATCAAGTTCATGCACTCCTTATTATGGGCACGAGCTATATGAGAACGTCACAAACGAGCTTGTGTTCTGTTTAATCTTTTTATTTTATTAATTTATTTTTTGTTCTTTATGGTTGTAGAATTTTTTCAATTTGTTTTATTATAAATAAAAAGTGAGAAAAACGATTTATTAACTCTATACATTTATCTTTGTTATAATTTTGCGAATAGCATGGCAAACTGAGCCGAGTTTGTGGAAGAAATGTATATTAGGTAACCTACACTTGCGTCGTTTGTGTGAACGACGTGTGTCACTCAGGCGCTAGCGCTCACTGCACTGAACTGCAGTGCGGTACGAATGGTACGGAGTCGTAATGGCGTATTGAACGAGTTGTATTTTAAATTTCAGTCGTTCGTTCACAGTTCACTGAAGTGAGTCGTTCACTTTGAACGACTAGTTCATGAACGACCTATCACTAAGTTGTATGTAATTTGCGTAAGAGTGTATTTACATTTGTTCGAAAATTTGAACTATTATAACTCATAAACAGTTTAGTGAATCCATTTGAAGTTTATGCTAGTGTATTATCAAGTTTAAAAGAACAATATCCTACATTTTCATTAATATTCAATCGTTCTAAAATCGATCAAGAAACTTCTTGTATGTTTAATAGTTTTACGCATGAATGGCTCTGGTGAACTATGCCCCCTTGAACAGCGCGTGACAGCTCTCAGAGCTCGGTGAATATACTATAGCGATTATGTTTTTGAACCACTTCCCGATGACAATACAATTCAATCTAATGACCATGACCTGATGGTACCGCCAGGATACTCAATTCACTATGCAACTTTTTAGCATAGGGTTATTTTTAAGTAATAGAATGTGACGCAAATGTAAGGAACTCAAAATATGCGTTTGGAAAAAATTATTGCATTCGAAAAACATTGGTACACAGTCGAAAACATATTATACTACTGTCGAAAGTTCGTGGTACTATCGAAATAATATGTGTGGAACCTACTTTCAAAAAAATGTTCGTGTTACTTTCGAAAAAAGTTCGTGGTACTTTCGAAAAAAGTTCATGGTAAAAAATCACACAACTTTCGAATAATAGCGTAACATGATGACTGCTCGAATACGATATCTGGGGCGCCGAAGTTTGACACTTGTAGTCGATAGAGTTTTGTGTGCAGAAAATGAGTACTACCATAAAAAATCTGTATCTGAATAAGTTCTCGAATTATTGAATTTTGAAGACTCAATTAAATAGTTTTTTCTATTGAGAATTAAATTTTCATGTAACCTCCCTCTAACGATCATAACCTGATGATTCAGCTCACTATGCAAGTCCTCAATCTTGATTCATGTCGCGACAGATTTTAGGTCAGGTCTTCAACATTGATGAAATAATGTTATTATTTATTTGATTCGATCATTTTTAGCTTACCTTTATTATTAACATACACTCATTCTGTTCACACTGGGTCCATTTATTGGACTATGACCCTGCCCCAATCAAATCAAGTAATATTCATTTTTTTCGCTTTACACATTGTAAGTAATATAAGTTTATTTAAGAAACATTTTTTTTTTGCTTATATTTTATTTTGAAATCAGTTAATAAAACGAAACACAAACGATAAAATCACTTTTATTATTGCTAAAATGAGCAAAAATCTATTCATGTAACTGGAAATTACAACAAAATATAAATATACCGATGTATAAGTTACATACCACTCTTGAATTTCTCTACGAGAGTACATAAACATTACAAAGCTTTAGTAATCAATAACACTGAAGTTATATCTACGTTCGTGTCTGTAATTGTTTCATATGGTTGAGGGCACTACCAGCTTTGAACCACTCGATCTGAGGTTTATTTAGGGAGTGATTGAGTAAAATGTCATCCTTTTGACCATCTTCATGTTTCAGTATGCATATCACTGGTTTAAGAGGTTTGAGTTTGTTGAGATTTATGAGACTTATTTTGTCGTCAGGTTGAATTTTGTCATAATCGTGTACATTCGTAAAGGTTAAAGGCAAAATGCCTTGTTTCTTAAGATTAGTTTCGTGGATACGGGCAAACGATTTAACAATGATAGCACGACCGCCCAAATGTCTCGGCTCTAAAGCGGCATGTTCACGAGAACTACCCTCACCATAATTCTCGTCGCCGATGACTACCCAATTTACTCCTTTGGCTTTGTAATGGCGTGCTACGTCTGGCACTGCTCCCCATTGTCCAGTCAATCGATTCTTGATCATGTTTCTTTTTTGGTTTTCTGCGTTTACTGCGCTAAAAATGAGAGTTCATGTTTATAGTTCGATGCATTTAGATGAAGAAAATGCGTTATCATGGAAATATTTTGAACCTCACGGATTAAAACGAGAGCTTTTGCAATTAGATCAGGCAAGTTAGTCAAACATCAGTAAAAATTGTTGGGGAATACTATGTATTTTTTGTTTAAATTATTTACTAAACACAAGGAGTAGCTTACTGGCTTTTAACTCCTTAATTTTATCATATCAGTTTTTACAGGTTAGGTGTGATCCAAAAACCTTACTTACCCAATAAACAAGTTATTAGAAATGTTATCCAGATGTCCACGGTACTTTAACCATGACCCTGCAGCAGAAATATGATCTGTGGTGCACTTCCCTTGAACTTTAATTAGGATAAGCATATCCATTAAGTCCTGTCCGTCCCACTTCTGGAATGGTTCTAACAATTGCAGGCGCTCTGATTTCGGATTGACATTAAGTACAACATTACTGCCGTCGGCAACTGCAGCTGTGTAGCCACCATGACCAACTTCAAAACCTTGGCTGGGTAGTTCATCTCCGTAAGGTGATTTGAGTTTAAATTTTGTACCATCGGCACCTACAAAATAATATATGAGCGACTTGGACTCTCTAGTAGGTAAGCCAGTTTAGTTATATGGAATCTTCGTCGGAGTGAGATGGGTTATGACAAGAAAATATTGTAGTCCTAAAGCTACCATATGAAGCAAGTCTGCGGGTCCTAACATGCGCCTATTCACGGAAAACAGAGGAACTTTTGATTTTAGACCCATTTTAATAAGGGAGGGACAAAGCCATTGGCTATTAGTGGAGCCAAGGTATCGGAGGAATATGTTACAAATGAGTAACGCAACCAGACCACCTCCCCCCTCCCTGTCTTCGGTGGATGAACACGAATATGAGAGTAAAAAAAAGTTTTTATTCAGGGCAACCCCGTCAAACTGCCAAAAATCGACCCTTTTATCGATTTTCGTGCACGGACGCGCGACAGCAAGGATTTTAACATTCTCCACTTCCGCAGATAATGATCTGTATAATACAAGACAAAGATTTGTTGGTGAACCCAGTGCATAAAACAGCGACATTTCAAATTTCACTACACTATAATTATATTATTTTATATAACAGCGTTCCTAAAACTATGAGACAATTAATCTTATCTTCATTTAAAAAAGAAAAATGCATTTTATAGTGTTTTTTTCTCTTCTTTCTTTTTACTTCCCTCGCATACCGAAGGGAAGTATTGTATTCGAGAAAAAATCACCCTCCGAGATTTTTTCGGATTCTGACGTTTCAGATCACGGAGATTTCGAATATATAGATTTTTCAATTCCGTCAGTCTGTCTGTGTGTCTGTCTGTCTGTTGGCGCGTTTACTAAAAAAACTACTTGACGGAGAGCAGTCAAATTTGGTAGGTAATTGACCCTACTGTCAGCGAAAAAATGGTAAAACTTTCACTGGAAAATATACAGGGTGGATCGTCTAAAGGGAATAAATAATGAAAAAAATTTTTTCTTGCTCAAATTTAAAATTTTCACGTTTCATGACACGCTAAACCTATTTCAAAAAAAAAATTTTTTTCCAACATTTTTGAAAACAACTAAAATAGATGAAATTTTTTTTTCTTTGTTCAAATTTAAAATTTTCACGTTTTCATGGCATTCTAAACCTATTCAAACAAATTTAAAAACTACTTTGATTAAACATTTTTTTTTAAATTTTACCCTATTTATCACTTGGTATAGAATAGATGAAAAAATTTTTTCTTGCTCAAATTTAAAATTTCCACGTTTGATGACATTCCAAACCTATTTCGGAAAAAAAAATTGCAGCATTTTTTTTACCATTTTGGAAAAAAATTTACCACTAGAATAGATGGAATTTTTTTTTCCTCAAATTTAAAATTTTCACGTTTGACATGACTGACATTTTAAAATTTTGAAAATTTTTTTCACCAACGTTTTTGAAAAAATTTTTACCACTAAAAGAGATGGATTTTTTTTTCTTTGCTCAAATTTAAAATTTTCACGTTTCATGGCATTCTAAACCAAAAAAAGTATCACTGTAGAATAGAAGGAAACTTTCCTTTTTGCTCAAATTTAAAATTTCCACGTGCCATGGCATTCTAAACCTATTTCAGAAGAAAAAAAAATCGAAAATTTTTTTAAAAACATTTTTGAAAAATTTAAAAAAAAAGAAATTTTTTAACCACCACCATACTTCCACTCCACTACCTGTATGTGGACTTGAAAATGTGACAGATGGCAATAATATTAGGCATATGCTCCTATTATACTATTATTGAAAAATGTGCAGGGTGGTCATCCCAAGAAATAATTCAGTCATGGTGGACATTTACAAAGGTATTTGCCCAAGCCTTCCATATTAGGCACCTGTTATTTAGTATTGAACTGTTGCTGTTGAATGAGCACTCTGTATATTTTTTTGACCAAAACTTATCAGGTGTTTTTTGTAATAATAGTGATAACTATATTTCGATTATTATTTTCAATGTCACTTCTTAATTATTAATTTTAGAGTGACCGCCATGCACAAATAAGAGGGAAGTTCTGTGTAAATACCTTTACCGAGTTTTTTTTCTCTCTCTTTCTCCATCTATTTTGCTATATTTTTCATTAAAAGAGTTTTTATATCAGGTCTGTTTTTTATGCGTATTATACATATACATATTATACATTCTTTTATTAATGTACATTTTTGTGCAATTGTGTTTTATAAGTTTATATGTTTTTATGTGCCTTATTTTAACTTTTTATTACTATAACGAAACATAAATTATGTTTTTAATTTGTATGAATTAGCTTAATTAAATATTGTTATTGACGTGCCAAATGTACATTATTTGTATCATAAATTGGTAAAATAAATTCTAATGCGAATTTCTGCAAATTTGACCGAGAATGATAAAGGGCGAAGGATAATGATAAAATATATCTCTTCCCGCTGAAACCTTTACCCCCCATCCTATTTTCGAAGATGCTAATGACGAATAAAATATTTCTAGGCGACTTAAATTTAGTAGTCGAACTGTATACACTTCACCAAGTTTGGGGCAATTATTAAAGGTGGATTCCATCCTCCCAGGGGGTGGAAACGTGATTTTACTCCTCTTCTCAGTTGACACGTTTACCAACCCCGCCCCCCCCCCCGTTCTTGAGGATACTGATGACGAAAAAAATACTTTGAGATGAGTTTAACCCTTCCTACCCCATAAATGGATAGAAGCCACCCCTTTAAAATGTTTCCTTTCAGTAATGCCTAGCAATGCTTATTTTTATCATCAGTATCATGGAGGAGAGAGGTAAATGTGTAAACTGAGAAGAGGAGTAAAATTATTTTCCCACCCACTGGAAGGGAAGAATTCTCCCTTAAAAGTTGTCCCAAGCTTCCCTGGCCGTCACACTTCCCATATAGTTCGACTACTATTATATTTCCATCCATTACCCTCTAACTATGTACTGCCGACTACTAATGAAAGTATACACGCAAAAGGGGCGGGTCATTTGAGGGGTAGGAAGAGCCAAAGTCGCCTAAAAGTATTTCTTACAAATGAGTTCCTATTAATTGCTTTCTAGGATCAATAATTCTTCCACAATTTTTTTCCATCTTCTTTATAATACTAATCACGAATGTTGTCCCTGACGTCATCATCTTTTAATTTCCGAATTTCGTATTATTCATCTCTAAAACGCATCGTTACGCTTGGAACTTCTGTCGTAGCCCCTTCAGACGTTACTTTGTGTTATATACATTCTAATGCGGTGTATCTAAACAGAGAGAAATATCTCATGATTTTGAAAAAAATTTAAATTCATGTCGTGAATGACAACATTCATGATTAGCATAGTAGCAGTGGTAAAAAAAAAATTAAAAAAATTGCTTTTTTTTAAATAGGTAGAATTTGAGTGGAAAACATTTTTTTCATTATCTATTCCCTTTATACAGTCCACTCTGTATATTTTTCGATGAAATTTTAACCGTTTCTTCGGTGGCAGTAGCGTCAGCTATGTAACAAATTTGACTGTTCTCCGTCAAGCAATTTTTAGTTAATGCACCAACATACAAACCGACAGACAGACAGACAGACCACAGACGGTATTGAAAACCTATATTTTCCTAATGTACATAATCTGAAACACGAAAATCAGAAAAAAACTCGTAGTGTCATTTTTTCTCGAATACAATAGGTACTTCCCTTTGGTATGCGATTTGTCCACCCTCTGTACCTCGTAAATATTGATCCTAGAAAAAATTTAATGGGTACTTATTTGTAGGAAATTTCATTTTGTTTATTATTGTATGTAGATACTTTTTCGCTAGAGTACGTTTTCGAGTTATTCAAGAAAAACGTGAAAGGGAAACCTTTATACTACCCTCCACTTCCTAAGCAGACCATCCACTGATCAGAACTTTTAGCATGTTGTTCGGGGCACTCCCCACGACAACTTTGCAATAATTGGTCACTACACGAATAACTTCCCCTATTTTTCCTTCGTTGATTGGACTAAGAGAGGTTTTTGGAGTCACTGATTACTAATTTGACATTATTTTAATCATTCGACCCCTAATTGGGCCTGCAGCACAAGGGGTGCGGAGGTGAAATATTTTGTCTGACCTCGATAATTCCTTCATTCCTTTGTTTGTATTATGCTGGGTGAAAATAGGACAGTACACATAGGGCTCTGTGAACTGGCTGCTTTCATTAGAGCCACACATTGTGACACATGGGGTGCGAAAATATAATAAGAGTACTGTGTACTGTACTTTCCTACCTTATTGGTCTGATGAGGAGCAATAACTCCGAAACACGTGCCAGTAGCTGCACTCTTGTTTCTTATTGGGAGATATTGCGCTATCACTGCTTTTGTTTTTTCTGACCTCGACAATTCTTTAATTCTTTTGTTTATATTGCATATGTTTCTACTTGTTTTCGTCATAACTCAGCTCAGTCCAATGAAACGTCTATATAACTCATCTGGCTTGCACTTCATCACTTGTCACCTTGTCTTAATCAATGCGACCAACATAGGTTACTTGAATTTACTATCCAGCCTAAGTTACAGTGACGTCATCGATAAGCGGGAGTTTAAAATACGCTCAATAAATAAATTTTTTTCCTAAAACTAAGCAAAAATATCATACGAAACCTAATGCGTTCTAGTCTTTAAACTTTCGAATAAATACAGGGTGATTCAGAACTTATCCGGAAGGATTTAAGGAGATATGCACCCTTGAAATTAGAGTCGAAGCTACGAAAAAAAATGTAATAAAATCCTAACAGAACTGCCGTAAAAAATATTGAAGTTATGTTATTATTAAACGCTACTTAGCTGGACGACTGGATGAGATACTGACCTACGCGTAGACCTGAATCCTAGACTAATACGTATCAAGCAAGTAGCAACGAGTTCAGGTTGTCACTTGTCAGTTTGTGATTTAATCACGTTGATAGTGGGTGTCTTTTGTATTTTAGTGCTGTAAGTGAGTTTCTTTCAAAATGCCATATGTGTATAGTAACGTGGAGTATATGGACATGAGGCAAAATTGGATACGACGTTGTCAAAAGTGCATATAGATCGGCGGACAAAATTTCGAACAGTTATTGTAACATCAGGTATGTACTAAATTTGTAATCATTTAAAGTAAATAAAAAATTGAAAGTAAACTTCTTACTTCAAAGATAAATTATGTTAGGTCAGATTCTTTTCGTTTTATGTGAAGTTTTCCCATTTCACAACAACTCATTCAATATCAACTGTTTTCTAATTTTTATTGCAGTCGACCAGAATAACAGTAGCGTAGAAGTGAAATTTTTAAATTTTTTTAAAGTGCTTCCTTTTCATTTTATCTTTGCGCTATTATATTTATCTGGACCCGTTGTATACCCCCTTAAATTTTTCTGGATAAGTTCTGAATCACCCTGTATAAGTAGTTTAAGATTTGAGTACTTATTGAAAAGGCACATTAAAGTAAATGAACAATGTTTTACCTTCAATTTCATCGGTGACTGGATTGAAATCGAGTCTTCCTGCAATACACAGCGCTGTTACGAGTTCCGGAGAGGTGACAAAGCAGTGAGTGGCAGGGTTGCTATCATTGCGTCCTGTGAAGTTGCGGTTGTAAGACGTCACAATTGTATTCTTTTCGCCGTGTTTCACATCTTTACGATCCCATTGACCGATACAAGGTCCGCAAGCGTTGGCGAGTATCTAGAAGAATTTTGTCACAACTTTAATATTTGCTGTTCGCAGAGGGTTATTCAGTAAGGGCTGAGGATTTTAGAAATCAGTTAACAAAAGTGGCGGTCCATCGCAATTAGATCTAAAATCGCCGAATAGAGGAAATTAATTACAATCTGTTGTCGTTTGGAGATTATATGCAAAAGGTGATTAATTTTCAAATATTAAAGAGTTCTTAAGTAGCAAGTGATCACTCTACCCTTAAAAACCACCCTTAACAAGCCACTTCGCGGTTTCTGGCCTTTTTAGACATTTTTTCTCCCAGAACATTTTATACTCACTGAAAATATTGTATATAAAATTTGGCACAAATGTGTTTCTATGTATACTAGTGATAGGCACAATTAATTAGTGATAATATAGTGATTTCTAGGACAAAGTGGACACTGTCATTATAAACTTTTTGGAATTCTATTCTGTGTGTAAAATACTACTGGCGATGACGTGTATAAAATTGGCTTGGTTACCGAATTATTCCAATGCTCAAAATTTGTTTGGCTTACTGGGAAAATAAAGTATTAACCATAAATACTTACTGTGCCGCCAAATTCAGTAAGAGTCTTGGAGATGCCATCTCTTTCAATAGTGGCACGGATTTGCTCAGATCCGGGGGTGACGTTAAATGTAACCTTCGATTTAACCCCATGAGTGAGGGCCTCCTTGGCAATACTTGCACACCTACCCATATCCTCGTAGGAGCTGTTGGTGCATGATCCAATGAGTCCAACTTTAATTTCATTGGGCCATCCATTCTTATTCGCATTTGCGCCCAATTTGCTGATGGGGTTGCCCAAGTCTGGGGTGTATGGGCCGTTGACCTGTGGTTCGAGTAAGCTGAGGTCAATTTCGAGTATTTGGTCATATTTGGCATCTACATAAAAATGTCAAAAGAAGATTGAATCAGACATAGGATTGGTAGGCGTCCAGTTTTAGCAGGACATATGTGACTTTTTACGGTTTCATCCGGCTAAAAATTAACATGTCCGGCCTGTCCGGCTTGTTTAAGGGTCTAAAAATCATTAAAAATCCGCTCACTACTCTCTGGAAAATACGGAATTTTACTCGGAATTAGTGGTATTGGCAGAGTATTATTTTGCTATTCTAGGTCACAATGCCAATATCGAGTATTTTCGTTAATAAATGCCCAATGGTCGAAAGAACGAATTAAACTATATATAGATACGATAGCCAAAATGATGTTTCTACAGTGCAATTTAGAAATAAGTTGAAAAGAATTCTACCATATGATCTGTAAAGAAAAACTTGCTTGATAAAATAGGCTCAAATGATAAATATACACAATAATTTCTGTTTTTTAGTTTCAAAAAGACATTCTTTTTATTCAGTTTTTTTATGTGATAAACTTACCAAAGTTTCATTTGATATTTTGTATGAATTAGTTTCGTACGTGTATTTTTTCGTTTTTAGTCGCTTTTTATAGATATATTCTATTGTTTTGCGATGACTTTTTCTGCTCCTATGTAAAAAATATTTATTTTTAAATTCAAGTTTAATATGTATTTAGTATTTCAGTTATCTTTTTTATGACGAACGAATGCTGTCCGGCTTTTTGTATCAAATGTCCGGCCAAATCCTCGAACAGAACAGAATGGAAGAAAATAGCCAGACATGCAAAGACCCACCCTGGGTTATGATGCCAAAAGAAGAAGAAGAAGAAGAAGTCCAGCCTTTATAAGTAAAGCCCGGCTTTTCGAATTTTTAATCAGACATGATTATGTCATCTTGCATTTCTATTATATTTTTTATTAATACTTCAGCAGCTCTGCACAATAATATAGTCCATGAATAAGTTGCAGAAACATCAAAAGTGCTGTGACCAGGACGAAACCTGGGTAACCCCCCCGTTACCTAGAGCCGTGAACACGATAGTGATTTTTTACGCCTCCCACTCCTCAGGAACTCCTCCTAAACGCGAAGAACCAACCCCCTTTTGCGTTTTTTCCATTCTAGGCATGCGAGGGCTTGCCGGACCGGATTTTTCGGATGGGCCGTATGGATCTTGATCACACAACATATTGTAAACCTGCGGGGTCGAAACTACCTCCTCTCCTATTACTAAAATCTTCCCAAAAATTTAAAACTTTGTGAAAACCATTCATCCCCGTTTTGAGGGTGCTCAAAACGATAGCAACGTAATTTCCTTCCCACCCGTCACTGAACCACCCTCAAATCTCCAAAACTACCCCCTCGTAATATTTCTTGCTATTTGGCATGTGGGGACTCGTTGGATCGGGGGTTTATGGAAAATAATTGTATTATTTTAGTGTTAGGGGAGGGGGTAGTTTTAAACCCCGGGGGTGATTATATGTGTCGGAATTCACCTTGCTTTACAATACCGAAATCTTGTCAGAAACCTCAATCCAACGATTCCTCACATGCCTAGTAGCCAGAAATGTAAAAAAGGGATGGTTTCGAGGATTTGGGGGGTGGTTAGTGGAGGGTAGGGGAAAAATATATGTTGCTATTATGTTAAGCACTCTTGAAAACAGACGTTTATCAATATTTAAAGTTTTGTGGTGTTTAGCATCAGGGGAAGGGGTAGTTTCTACGCCGGGGCGTTGATAATATGTTGGTTAGTCAAAGTCCATACTTCTTACCCGGAAAATCCGCTCCCACAAGCCCTTGCATTCCTAGAATGGAAAAACGAGAAAAGGGGGTGGCTTTGCGCGGTTAGGAGTAGTTCCTAAAGGGTGGGATGCTTAAAAATATCACCACTGGGTTCAGCACCTTCGAAAACGAGGAAGTACTCTTATCTCGTCCTGGTCACAGGACCTCTCAAGTTTATCCTTTTTTTTTCAATTTTGTAATCGACTAATATTCCTAAAGGGTTTCTCTGTTTTTCTGAATATTCAATTTCACGTAATATTTTTTGTAATATTAAAAAGGATATGGACAACATTTCAAATTTTAAAATTTGGAATCAGTTTAATTTGACTGATTTTAAACAACACATACCGGAATTCTTGATTTGGCTTATAACTCTATTGGTAACCAAAGAAGGGAGGAAATGAGTAAAAATACTGATGGTTCATTAATTACTTCCACATCCAGTGGACTGGGTCGTAAAAAAAAATATTTTTTTTGTTGAAACAGGTTTAGAATGTCATACAAATTCGAGATTTTAAATTTCAGCAAAAAAAATATCTGTTGGTCTCTCTGTTTACTCAGCAACGTTTCGAGATATTGACTTTTTTGGTATCGTATGTATTATAACGAGATCTGAAACTAGAACATATTTGGAATTTATCTCGCTGAAGTGTTGGAGACGAGGTAAATAGGGGTAAATTGTGGTAAATTAGTAAAGCAAGCTAGTAGGAGTCCAGAAATTTGAGATTGGGTGTATATAATCGAAGGTGAGGTCTCAATATTTTTTATGATATCTGGCACTCCCACCACCACCGGATAAGCCCAATAGTAAAGGGGTCAACAAAATAAAGCTAAGATATCGAAATTCGGTACACCTATGTATTATTATTTCGTTGAGGCGTTGTGGGGTAAATAAGGGTTAATAGATGCAGATAAGTAAAGCAAGCTAGTAAGAGTCCAGAAACTTAGAATTAACTGTACATACTAGAAGCCAAGGTCTCAATTCCTTTTTTTTACAACATCTACCACCCCACCTCCACGCGCACTCCATTATTAAACTCCATTAGTAAAATAAAGTTGACTTGAAGTTTGGCACGCAGATGTATTGCAACGAGATCTGGAACTAGATTATATTTTGAGTTGATGATTCGAAGCTAAATAAGGGTAAGCATCTTGTTTATCTTATCTTGTATCATGTTGTCTTATACTGAATCGTCCTGTCTCAACCCTGTCATCCGGTCTCATACAGACTCATACTGACTTATCTTGTCTTGTCTTATCTCGCCTCGTCCCGTCTGATCTCGTCTTGTCTCGTCTCAATCCATTCTCAAAAATACCCCAATTAATATTCAGGATTTTACCAGTATTATAAAATTTACATTATTACCTTTGACATGTTTATCCAATCGTTACATAGAATGTGTAAAACCACGACATTTTTAAGTTGAACGTAAGTAAAAAAAATGTATTTTTAAAACAGTGTTTAGTTAATATAAAAGTTTTTCTAACATATGTCTGTTTACTGGGTACTATGCTGACCGGGCGACGCGCCGCAATACAGCGGAAGTCTGTGTAAAATTGATGCGACATGCAACAGATCAACGGATCTCTCAACCCGCCGGTTATGAAAAGATAGATCAAAGTTAGGGGTTAACATTCAACGATTAGATTAAAGCGAATGAGCTGGCTGACTGCCTTTGATCAACCGTAACCTCTATGGGTGTATTGGGGTAGCTACTCCTATTTGTTCTCCTTAGAGCTCCTTATCCAGACTTGTTGATAATTCCCAAGTAACAATTTAAATGCATTTTAGATTTGTTTAGGTTTTATCAGTATTTTATAATCCACTGATTTATACCAGATTTATTAAATGCACTCAAAGATAGCTTTGTCTTAAGAAAGTTTTAAAAAGGCCTTCAAGAATTTACATTGAAACTAAAATATCTTTAAGTCTTTATTGGCTTATGATTGACTTATCAAGGTATTTGGCAAGCCTTCAATAAAACTTTATAGCTGTTAAGTTCAAGTTAGGAGGATCAAGTTTTATAGAGATCAAGCAAATGTTTTGGTTTTATCATTGCTTTATGAAATTAATTTGAGGTGGTAGTTAATGCTGAGCTATAAGGCCCGGATGTACCATCTTGATGAACTTTGGTTCACTGCTGAACAGAGATCAAGTAATGAATTTAAGTTGTACCATTAAGGTTCAAGCGTTCTATAGTGGATCAAGAACAATTTAGTTGAACGGTCCTTTTGGTTGGTTCAAGGAAAGTTCAAGTAGTTCAAGCCCATACATAACCTAACTTAATATAAATTAAATTGTTATTTGCCGAGATTTCAAATATCCGAATGTTTGCATAGGGCGCGTGGAAAATCTGACAGCTAACAAGAGTGGAGGGCATATAACCTCAATGTTCCAAGTTAATTATCGTGAAATTCGCTGTTTTCGTTTGCTTTTTTAACTTTCTTGTGCTATCAGCTATGGAAATAAACATGTTTAAGTTTAGTTTTCATTATATATAGACAATTACGTGTTTTGTATAATAATGTTTCCTTTGATTTGGTGAGATGTGCATGGTTTACCTATGTGTTATTAGTATTGTGAATGAGATTGAACAAAAAAGTGTAATTTGTGTCTAATAGAAATGTTTTATAAAAACAATTTACATTTACTAAATCATATTATGGGCAGATGCTAAAGCTCAAGTCACAAAAAAATTAATTATTTGTATATATATAAGGCCCTTAGAAGAATATACGGCCCCGTACAAGAAAACGGTATGTGGAGAATAAGAATGAATCCCGAAATTGATGCACTTATAAAAGGAGAGGACATAGTAAGACATGTAAAAAGTCAAAGAATAAGGTGGCTAGGCCATGTGCATAGGATGGAGGATGAAAGAATAGTGAAGAGAATCCTTAAATGGAAACCTCAAAATACAAGATCAAAAGGATATAAATGTTTTAAATCGGCTTCATAGAGTGCTTCCAAACTATTTACGTTTATAAGTAGTCTTGGAGACAGGTTTTTAGGATAATTTTCAGTTTATTTTAAAACTACAATTGTTATTTGGGAAGGGCCCCTTGGTATGGCTATCAGCCGTTGATTTTCTCTCTAGGCAGTCTCGATCCAATCAACTAATAAACATAAATGTCGCGAATCACAATCGCATGTTGCTTATACTTTTGGTTTAATAAATATTAGTTAACGTGGTTCGAAACATCTCAGGAATCAACAAAATATTTCCGGCATTGCAATTAAAATGTTTATTAGCTTTCACTAGAAAACTAGTAATTCTCACAGGTATTTTTGATACTTGCGTAAAGTGCAAGGTATGTGAATTTTTTTAATGTTCCAGCAATCTAACCTTGATCGGGGGTGAATAGTTTATCCTTGTAATTCTGGGCTTCCGCAGCTATTTCTCCACGGTTCGTCGCTTTTAAATAATCAACCATGCGATCGTTGAAGGGAAATATAGAAGTGGTTGCGCCGATTTCGGCCCCCATGTTACAGATAGTGGCCATGCCAGTACAAGACACTGAGTCACAGCCGGATCCGTGGTATTCCATGATGGCGCCGGTTCCGCCCTTTACAGTTAGAAGCTCGGCCACTTTCAGGATGATATCTTTCGCTGCTGTCCAGCCACTCAGGTTTCCTAAAAAGCAAATGTGTTTCTACATAGACATTTTTTAAGATCATTAATTTATCAGAACTTCTCAATATGTTCATTTTCAATGACATATGCGTTAGTACATGGAAATTGGACAACAAAGGAGGAATCCTGAACAAAACTAGTAAAAATCTGAATTCTTGCACAGGCGTTCGTTGAGGTGTCCCAAACCCAAGCCCACATGGCTACCTAAGATATTGAAGGTCAAAGTTTCTTGCAAATAACTCGCGTCCTATGCATCGTGTGCCCATGATATCAATGCGAAAATAGTAGAGAGTTAAATTATCTACAAATCGTTTTTTTCATAGCTCCCAAACCCCCCTTTTCGAGATATTCAAGGACAAAGCTTCAAAAACATGGTTTTTCGACAATATCTCGAGCCAAAAAATTCAGACAGCAATGAAGTTAACATGGAAGTTGTACAGAGTTCAATTATCTACAAGATTGGTGTTTTGCCTTTTTTCCCAAAACCTCGCCCTTTTCGAAAAATTCAAAGTCGAAGCTTAAAAACCGGTTTATTGCACATATCTCGCTTCCTATGCAGCGGATGGTTTTTTGCAAATATCTCGCTTGCTATGCATCGGACGGATATTTGCAAGAAAACGTTTTTTTAAATTTCGACTTTGAGTATCTCAGAAAGGACGAGGTTTTGGGAAAAAATGCAAAATACCAATCTTGCAGATAATTGAACTATCTACAACTGTTATGTTAACTTTATTGCAGTCTGATTTTTTTGGTGCGAGATATTCGCGATAACCATGTTATTGAAGCTTTGGCCTTGAATATCTCGAAAAGAGGGGGGGTTGGGAAAATATAATGAACAAGACAATTTAATTCTCTACAACTTTCACATTGACCTCATGAGAATCAGATGTATAGGACGAGAGATACTTGCAACAAACTTTGACCTTCAATATCTTGGGCAGCCATGTTGGGATTTTTGTGATTTTTTCATTATTAAGAAAAAGTAGATAGTAAATAATTATATTAGTTAAGGCAAAGATAAATTGATACAATATACAATATTTGGCTTGTTATTTTAATGTAATTTTAATTTTTTACGAGTTGTTTCAGTATTATCACTGTCATTAAAGATATCATTATTCGCACCCTCAGCAATACTATTTTCCATACAATTAACGATCACATCGAAATTTTCTGTTTCTTCATTTTCCTCACAATCACCATTATTTATTAATTCGTTGATTGATACAACTACATCATTGTTTTCGTATTCTTGTAATTTTGAAATGTAAGACATGTTTATAAATTCATATTTTAATAACTTCGGTGACTTATTTCATTATTTTCTCCAGCGACTATGGTCAATTTAAAATTAGTTTCTATCCTTGTAAAACGCACGTTTTATATTAAAGTTGATGGAATTACGAAATTCAAGTATTCAACTTGATACGATATCAATTTCGATCCTTAATGTTTATAAATAAATACTTGACCAATTTAACAAAAAAAATTATCTTGGCTTCTAATGTGCTAGAGCAATTTTTTCTAATGTGTGCTAAATTACTAGCTAATCAGATATAAAAGTTTTATGCCGATAATTTCATTTGTTAACATATTCGCAAAGACATACCCCAAGGAAATAATACTTTTCCCGACGCCACTTTGGAGATTTAAAATATAAAAAAAAACGATATTCCCATAACAGTTTTATAAAATATAAGTCTCGACAAAAAAATAAGCCTCGAAAGAGCTATTTTGGTTGACGGGAATAGGGTCAAATTGCATTAAACATTTAGGATCTTTTTAGAAAACAAATTGATTTTCTCATTAATTTTTGATTTTTATTTAATCGTCTTATTTATATTAACGTCCTGGCGGAGTTTAGCTAATACTATTCCACCACTCAACCAGGACACGCACACATAGACATCAACACAACAACCATTCCCTGCGATATTGCCATCTACCGCAGCTGAGACTCGAACTCAGGAGAGATAATAGCGACTAGACATGTTGTGCCACCCAACAGCGGTCTAGTCCACTGCTACCATCTCGGTAACACATTAAAAACGCCACTAAACATCCATACCCTCGCCAGGATTCGAACCCGGGACTCCGTGGTCGCAAGCCAAACGCTTTAGCATTGCGCCACCGAGTCGGTGGCGCAATGCTAAATAAATATTTTTCGATGAAGTTTTTATGATAAGTTGAGGGTTATAAGAGACATATTTTTTGAAAGTTGCAAGGATGTAAGAGCTTTTTTCACGAAATGAAAAATACTTCAAAATTTTGAAAATTTTAACAGTATTTTGCCATTATTTAAACAAATACCTAATTAACCAATTTGGACCATTTGTAACGAAGTGTTTTTTTCGTTGCCAAAAATGCAATTTAAATTATTATTATACTTCGTTATTTGCTCCGCTTACGTTTGAATATTTGTTAAATCATTGTCATAGATTCCTTCTAATTTAGCTAGTTTACACCGCAAAAGGATCCTACTTTGGGTACAAATTGCAACGAACCCAGCCGTGAGAGGACTATTTGCAATAATTACAAAATTTGACACTAGGGGCGTTGGCTAGGCCAACGCCCATTTCCATTTCCATTTCCATTGAAATAGATTTGATGAGAATTCTGTCCTGTCCGTAGAATAGTCATCCAAGCATTGATTATTATTTTCCGAACCGCGGACTAGTCCGGTAAATAGATACCGATTTGCAATAGCCACCGTTTCTTGTCACTGTTTTTATAGTTTCAAAGATAAGAATATTTCACTGAAATGCGTGTACAAAAACAATATTTTAAAATAAGTTCCGATTTAGTGTATCAGAATATAATTACCGTTTTCCGAACTAGCCAAGTAAACTTCAAATTAAATATAAATGATTATTAAAGTAGTTGTGCTCGATTGGGGCATGTTAGTTTCTCACGAGTTTAAAATAACCATATTCCAGAAATTTTCCATAGGCCTGCATCTTCGGGGAAAAAGAACATAGAAGGTATTTCGAGAGAATGCCAGGAAAACTGTTTAAAGTTTATATTATTTTAGCTCAGACCGTGTTTTCCTATTTAATGAGTTAAAATAATATCTGTTGCTCTGCCGAATGGGTAGAAATTGTACTTTTCAGTTTTATTTTATTTTAAGTATTTCGTACGTTCGCAAATAATTTTTAGAAACTTGTTAGTCCTGGAATTTAGTACAACATCTAGGCATACCATAAATAAATTGACTATATATTTTGTTACACAGAAGTTTTTCATATTAACTCTGACAAGGTACCACGTGGACGAAACGAAATTTATTTAAAAAATGGCACTTAGCCGTTTGAGTTGAGGCACTTGGCAAACATTTCATGAAATGTTGATGTAATTTTAACATTTCTGAACTGAACCGAAATACCACCGTTATGATTATTTCTGTCTGTCCGTCTAAGCAGAATAATCTCTGCCGTATACTGATACCGAATCCTATAACCGTTTCATTTTCCAATCCGAGCGTAACTTATGTGACACACCGCACCAAATTCGATAACCTTTTTATTTTCCGATCCGAGTGTAACTAAGGTTACACACCGCACCAAATCCGATAATCCCTTTATTTATTTGGTATCAGTTTTGTTTATTTTTGACAAGTTCTTCACACCTACACTCCGACCGACCATGTATGGCATGATTATTGCTGTAGATAATCGCTTACTATTGCCTGGTACTTGCACACCGCTTGTTTTCCTTACTACTTACTGGTGTTTTTACCACTTACTGTTTGGTTTGTCTCCGTATTTTTGGTACCTGACCGTTTTTTTATTGCTATTGTAAATTTTAAAAATTTTATTGTATTTAATAAATTTTGTTATTTACCGACATGTGCTTGAATGTGAGTGAAAATCTAATCCGCCGTCCAGACCCCTCGACATAACCGTTTCTTCACTGTAGATATCCCAGCCCTACTGCAACAGGCTGCGGTAGGAGGCTAGGGTGGGACCTTTACCCCACGTAAAAAAATTGTAAAGATGGCGCTCGAGAATAACCGAAATATAGCTCAGCGCTAATGTGACGTTTCCACCTGATCATGCGCTAGAAAACTAGAAGAAAGTACGTCACAAAATAAGGTGTTAAATTAACCGTTTTTTTATTACCTACAAACCAGAAAGAAATGGATACTTTTATTGAGAATTGTCTTGGAGCTACTTATAAAAAGAACACTTTTCAACAATGTTCCCACTATTTAAAATGGAATCAAATTCAAGGCTATGTTCCTTACTAGATTTACCCATTAAATAATGTGATTTCCTGTATCGAATTACGTCCAATTTTCGTCTACTTTTGTCTAATTCCACTGGTCTATAGATGCTCAGATCTTAAACTAAGTATATTATTCGAAAGTTTAATCATTACAACGCATTTTGGGCTATTAGGTTTCCTAAAATTTTTGCTTGGCTGTTTAGTTTGAATAAATGTTATGTTAATTTAAACATTTTGTTTTTACTGTTTTGATTACTATTTTACCCATGATACTAAATTGAAAAGATACACGGGGGACAGTATAAAATGGTTAATAGCAAGAGGTGAAGAGGACACCCTCTAAAATTTTAGATTAATGTCATCAAGGAGCTGATGGGAAACAGCTTTGGTGAGGTTGTGCACATAACAGGCAGGCACGACAGTAGGTGCAATTCTGTCGGACGTGCTATACAGTAAAGGAAGGTCAATGAAATTATTTCATGAGTGACAAAACGTTTATCAATACAAGAAGAGAAGTTATGCAAAAAATTATTTGAAACTGTTTGAAAACGTATTGGATTTTATTTAAACACGAAAATACAAAAGAAATAGTTCTTACCTATCAACCTCACGCCATAAACAGTTGGACATTTAAGTTCCCAGGGCATGTTTGCCATAACGTCTACAGCATCAGCACCACCAACTCCAACGCAGAGGCCACCAAGACCACCACCATTTGGCGTGTGAGAATCAGTACCAACCATCAAAAGCCCAGGGAAGGCGTAATTTTCTAAAATGATCTGATGAATGATACCTACAAACATACTTATCAACCCTACTCTCTTAGTTAACAAATGTCACTATTTCGAGAAAAACAAGAAATGCTGATAGTAGATATTTATTAATTCCACTACTGACTAGAGACAGTGTGCAGTTGATTACCGACATACTTGTATCAGCTAGAGACAGTATTAATATTAAGTGAGCCATCGACCAAAATTTCGTATAATCACAGTATGGCTAAATTCGTAAGTTCCAATCAATGTAAACAACTTTTTTCCTTGCAATAAAGTCCCAACATGTCGCGAAAACTCATTTTCAATCGCTTTCATTCCGTGCATAATTTACTAGGCGTCAAGAAAACCCATTTTTTTTCATTCGTGTCGAGACAAATTTTCGATTTTGACTCTGCAATTTACGATGTCAATACATCGCCGATCTTCCTATTTCGATAGAGACATAAAACGAGCTTCCACTTTAAAAATTGAAACTGAGAACTCTGTGGATTACATAAACTCTGATTGCTTGGATGTAAATATGGGGGTCCCCCAGGGATCAATAATCGGTCCGATCTTATTTGTTTTGTATGTAAACAATATATCCTCAGTCAATAAAAACAATTATTACACAGCCTATGCTGATGACTTTTCTCTTGTTATATCATCAAAAAACACTGAATTATTGAATGTTAAATGTGCAGAGGTGGTTACCAGAATATCAGATTTCTTTAATGGCATCGATTTATTTTTCAACGCTGAAAAAACTGACATGCTCAGGATACATAATCGCCAAAAAGAAATAGACGATTTAAATTTCGACGTCAACGGGGTAGCTTTAACAAATACACATGATAGCGTGCGTTTTCTTGGTATTCATTTGGATGAATTTCTCACCTGGAAGTCGCATTGTTTAAAACTTATTTGTAAAATGAATTTGTTGAAATTTCTTTTCATTAATTTGCGGACCGTACTAGAAACACATCAGTTAGTGCAGGTTTACTACGCCCAAGTAGATTCTAGACTTAGGTACGGAATTTGCTTGTGGGGAAATTCTACCGAGGCAACTAATGTACTTATTGCACAAAAAAGAATAATTCGATGCATAACAAACATACCGCAGCGGGAATCATGTAAAGATGTTTTTAAAAAGCTGAATATTTTAACTCTCCCGTGTTTATATATATACGAAATGTGTATCTACGTCTATAAGAACAAAAGTAGTTTTACCACCAATAAAGATATATATAGTTATAATACGAGGCATGTTGATGAGTTTCATGTGCCGTTCGCCAAACAAAAACTTAGTTTAGATGCTCCCAATTGTATAGGACCTAAGATGTTTAACTGCCTGCCACGAACAATTAAAGACAGTGAAAATCTGCATATTTTTAAAAGAAATTTAAAAACGTTTTTAATTGACAAATGTTATTATAAAGTGTCTGAATTCTTACACTAATTGACGAATCCCATACAATGTACATTGTCACAGTGGAAAATAAATGTTATTATTATTATTATTATTATTATTAAATATTTATTTAGTTACGAACGTTTGTAAATTCCATGTTTTTCAACTTCTTAGGTTAAATTTCAACATTTTCTGATAGGTCCAAATGGGGCATTTTTCTTTCACTCTTCCGAGCCGAATTTCCAATTTTGATGGTACAATTTGGTATCAGGATAAAGCGCCACTCTTCCTCTTTCCATACAGACGTCGCGCGATCTCATACTTGACGTATGTGTTTAGTTATGAATTTCTTAAGAATCCATGTTTTTAAATTTTTACGAGAAACGCAATTTTTCTTTCCATTGCAATTTGGTATGCGAATAAAACACCAACCCTCCTCTTTTCATGGAGACCTAAAACGACCTTTCATTCCACGTATTTACTTATTTATGAACGTTTGAATAATCCATGTTTTTAAATTCTCAAATTACTGGCCGGGTAAGGCAGAGTACTGACTATATTTATATTTACACCATATACAAGATGTGATAAAATGACCGAAAATTGCATTAAAATAATTTCCTGATTTGTGTCCGATTTCGCTGAAAATCGACATTCGCCGATTGCGAATATGACATCGGAATTAAGAAATTCAAAATGGCGGATGATTTTTCTAATAAATATTTTGACAGATCATTTGCTTATTTGTAAAACAAAAGTTTTAAATTAAAAAATCGAAAATATTTACAAATTTGTAACCTTGGCACTGATTTTCATTGGAAAACGCATATTTTTCAGTAAAAATACGTTTTTAGAGGAAAATTATAAAAATTGGGAACGAAAATCGAAGATCCAACATGAGGGATTGATAGAGAATTTCCTAACGAACATTTAAAAAAAGCATCTTAAAATCTGCAAGTTGATTTGGGTGGAACATGCGGCGTAAGAGATAACTCCATTTAATTTTCTACAACTCATGTGCATCATGAAATATGTCCATTTAGACTTTTTTCAGGATGTATTATAGACCTTGGTCAACCATCTAAAAAAGGTTTTAGCGATGTAACTCAGTCAAGTCTTTTTTTTAACAACTATGGCAAATAATTAATCATGTCTCCATCTGACACACATGTGCCAGGCAATTGAACGCTAGCTCCTATACCGAACTGCATCCCATGTCACAATTTCTGTTCGCTTACCAGCTCCTGGATTCCAGAAACCGAGCCCATATTTGTTACTGGCAGTACCCAAGAAGTCAAACACTTCTTTGTGAACCTCCTTAGCTCTAGGAAGATCCTTTGTTCCTCCTACTTGAGCCTCAATAAGATGGTCACAATGGATGGTGCTGGGAACAGCAACTCTCTTCAGGCCACTAGATATGAACTGCAACATGGCCATTTGTGCTGTTGCGTCCTGCATGGCTACACGATCCGGCCTTAAACTTAAGTATGATACTCCACGTTCAATTGCCTATTGAAAGAAGAATGCTGTAAAGGAAACAAGGAAATCCTCAAGTACTTGGATTAATATTAACATAAGTGTACACCATGCTTTGACGTATTAACACAGGCACACAAAAAAGTGGTCTGCTTCTGGGACTGGCTATCCCCACAGCCTCCTCTACCTACAAGCCATGAAGTAGAAATGTGGCAGCGCTGCCGGTAGTCCCATCGTGTCCAGTTGACTAATGGCGAAGCTGTAATATTGTCTTGTTAATTATTTATCATTCTTTCCTTACATAAACAGCCCAAAATAGTATATTATAATACAAGTGTAAGTAAGCCTTTCGCACGCACGGGTTTAGGGCACGACGAACGTTTTTTGAACTCTACTGGGTAATCTCTATGTATTTCGATGCGCTGAATACGAATCCGGTGTCTATTTAGCTCCATCATCGTCTATTTTTTAGTAATTCTCGAAAGTAACCTAAAATGGAGAGTGTAATCGACTATCGTAAAAATGAGCTAACTGTTACCCAATATTTTAGATCTCCTAGACCAACTAGGAAAGTGTGAGTATTTCACCACTTTAGATACATGCGTCTGGCTTCCACCAGGTCGAAATTGACAAAAAGGGCGCCCAAAAGACAGCATTTTCAGTCGAATATGGCCATTATGAGTTCGTTCGTATGCAACTTAGTTTGAAAAACGCACCCTGAATACGAATACGGTGTTCCTTTATCTTAGTCACCCACCAATTGTTAGTAAATCGCGGAAGCATCCTGAAGTTTTTAGGTTATTCTCGCAACTCACTAAAAACTGGTGAGTGATGGAGCTAAACAAATGCCGAGCTCAATGCATCGAAATGCGTAAGGGTGACCGAATGAAGTCCCAGAAGCGAACCATTTTTTGTGTGTGCCTGTATAATTAATTACCCACCACTGAAGTAGTTTCTGTAAACACCAAAACACTTGATCTCAACACTCGAATACTAAGTCTCGATGCACGTTTCGCCAACCGAGTTGGCATCATTGGGACACGACCTAAACTACAGTGTCGTGATATCAAAAAATATCTTGATCAAATATGATCATGGAATTATAAACTGCTGTCTTAGCTTATGGCATCCTTCTATAATGATTATGATTATTCAAGAATTCTTCAAGTTACGTCCCAAATCTGCAATACTATGCACGAACAAGTGTTTTTATTTATAGAGATATGTTCTTTATTCACAATACAGCAGATTTGAAGAAACAGTTGAAATTGTCCCCCACCATATTCAACAAATAAATGTTTTTCGTACAAAATAATTAACAGCGTTTAAGTTTTAAATAATCTAAATATGTTCTATATTTAATATTAAGACCAGTACTGTAAATTGCTCAAACACGCACAAAGGCGGATTTATGAATTTGCCGCTTTATGCAATAATGTTAGGGATGCTCTTCGATATAACTTCGAAAAGCGGGGGGTGGCATTCCTTACAATGCAATATTTATTTCGATGATGTTCCTTGCAATAAAAGTTTTATCTCAATTGATATTTCGAAGAGCGGGTGGTGATATTCCTTACAGTAACATTTTTTATCTCGGTTGAAATTTCGAAGAGCGGGGGAACCGGGGCTGATCTCCCCTACGTTGCTCTCGTGATGTTTTTCACCAAAATGCATAGTTCTTCCTCAAAATAGAGAAAAGGCGAAAAAGCGCTAAAATTCATACATATGTATATATTTCTCAAAAAGCACCCTTTGTGCGGGGGGTGAAAATTATACACTCATGGACAAAATTACCGAATATTTAAAATTTTCCCAATTCTTTTGTATTTATAAATTTTAATGAAAGAAACGCATTACACAAGAAAGAAATAGTTTATTTCACACATTTTAAGTAAAGAATATTAAGTTTTCAGTAGCAGAAAATGCAAAAAAAAATTAATGCAAAATGCTATAAAAATTAAGAATAATTAGTTTCAATTTAAATGCTACCATGTTAAGCAAATTAGTCTTTTGATTAGAATAATAGGGCATGATTAATAACGAGTATTCCCACCTCGAGCTCTAATGGCCGCTTGAATTCTTCTTGACATACTACTAATTAGATTTTCAATGTATTCTTGAGGAATTGCATTCCATTCATATTGTGCTGCAATTCGAAGTTCTTCTAGGGTATTTGAAACAGGATTTCTTTGTCGTATACGACGTTTCAGCTGATCCTACATATGTTCTATGGGATTCAAGTCTGGCCTATATGGTGGCGAATCTAATCTTCGAATCTGGACTGCATCAAGGTAATTAGTCACTGTGTCAGCTGCGTGGGGTCGAGCGTTATCGTGCATAAATATGAACCTGTCGTATCCAATGTGGCCCACATATGGCGTAACATGATCTTGGAGAAGGTTTTCGATATGCCAGCCACTAGTCATTCATCCAACGACTTCCACGAGTTGGGTGCGTCCTTCCCAACTAGTACCTCCCCAAAGCATTATGCCGCCACCTCCAAAACTAACAGTTTGTACGAGATTGCAACTAGTGTATCTACCCCAACTCTTCTATAGACATGATTTCGTCCATCTGGCTTCCATAACTGTGTTCTAGTCTCATCAGTAAATAGAACATTTTTGTAATTCTCGATATTCCACTGAATATGTGCTCTGGCAAATTGTAATCGACGAATTTTGTGATTTTGGAAAAGACGTGGAACTTTGGCAGGCCGTCTTGGCTTTAAACCTACCTCTCTTAATCTTCGTCTAACCGTTTTCGAACTAACATTCGCTTGTTTTACATTTAATAAGTCATTTTTGAGATGTGTGGATGTCAGTGTGCGATTTCGGGTAGAATTAAGGATCAAAAAACGGTCATCAATTGCTGTTGTGCACCTTTTGCGCCTTTGGCCGGGCCTTTGAACAAAATTTCCAGTCTCTTGATACCTTTTTAAAATATTCGGTACTGTAGATTGACCTCTCCTAAGACGTCGTGCGATATCTTTTTGTCTATATCCTTCCTCATGAAGAGTTACAATTTGTGCCGCTTCAGCTTCACTGCAGTATCTATCTAGTGGCATATTTTTTTCTTAAACAGAAGTAAGAACAAATAAAAATCACTAACGCTTACTTTAATTCACTATAAATAACTCAATTCACTATAATTCTTGAATAATGTAAAGAATTTTCAAATGACAAGACGCGCCTTAGAAAATATACGCCCCTAAATACACACGTTAACTCCCAAAAGTAAACCAAAAACCATAGCGTACAGTGCAATAAGGCGAGAGGTAATCTAGGTTTAAAAATTAAACCTGAATTACTTATTCATCGCTTAAAATGAAAACGGTGTAAATGGCTGATAATCATTACAAAAGTAAGACATAAGCTAAGCACCAGTTTCAATTCCGTAAGATAATTTTTAACATCTCGGTACAAGCAAAAATGTAGCTGTATTATATTATAATATTGCCATGGTTGTGCAATTTCAACCACGACAATGTTTTGCTACATATGAACACAGATTTAGATGTACTTTAGTTTTAATCGTCCCCCGATGATGCTGCCGTGGTTGACGAAACGAGCTTCAAAAGTTAGTAGTATTCAAGTGTTTTGGTGCTTGTGGAAACTGCGCCTCCAGAGGCAGCATCATGCCAAAAGTTCCAGCCCCCTCCGGGATTAATTAATCAATTAATTAAATACTTTTGCAAAACATTACGCGTTATGCATATCAAAAGAACTTGCCTGTTCTTGTGGTTTGTCGATGTGTGAATATAAGACTTTTTCGGAAAGGGTAAGGGGTCTCTTTAGTCTCTTCTTGACTATATCCAAGTTTTTCGCCAGTTTTGCGTAAGGCAATGGAGCTTGGTCAAACTTGCTCATTGCAACTTTTGTATCAGCAGCTGCTAGAGGTGTTACATGGAATGATCTTGCCTGCATATCGTGTGAGAGACGCTTACTGGTTCTGCCACCCTATGGAGATAAAAGATTCAGTGTAAAACAGGCATGTAGTAAGGAAGAAATTATAGGGAATGCTCATGGTATTTCAGTAGAAATCAATTATTGTTTTAAATTATTACCATTTGACTTTTTTGCCTTCTTTGTTCATGAAGGAGATTGTTAAAACTTTTCTAAGGGATACTGAGCACCCCCTGATACCCCTGGGCATAGGCCTACCGTGAGTATATAGAAGAAATAGATAATATGTTGTCTTGTACTTGACTCCATTCCTTTAGTGCACATAAAAGAGACCATAAAAACCGGACATCAAAATATTAAAGTCTGCACAATTATTGCTGACAACAGTACTACAGAGCGATTCTTCAAATATTTGCGTATTAGAATGAACAAAATAATACTAGAGATTTAAAAATCGTGTTCTCGGCAGAAACCTAATGACGCTTCTGCTTAATTGAAAAGTCTTACTCTGTCTTGCGTCAAAATACAAATATCTTACGCATTGGTGGACGCACTCCTCTTCCTTCGCGACATTCACAGATAAATTCTAAGTACGGCTCTGTTGCCTAGGTATAACGTTCTACTTAGGGATGATTTGTGTAACTATATTGGGAAATCTTAATTAAATGAGGCGTGTTTCCATTTATTTCTTATCTTAATCATTCTCATCACAATCAGTTGTGGCCTGGGAATAATGTAACGCATGAAAAATGTGGTTGAAAATATTCAAACGCCGATCAAAAGGACTCGGCCTCCAGCTCCACAAACTATTCTGAAATCACTTCTTAACTTCCTTAATTCTCGACATCTAATAGCTGCAAAAACCATATTAGAGATCTTTTCAAGTATTCTAAAAAAGGTCTGATAAGTTTTCCTCCAAAAAGTCGTCGTTATTCCGTTATTTAAAGTTGAAAGGTTCATTCAGTTTTCGGCAAACAGTCACTTTCAACGAGCCATAAGTCGGTTCGTATTGCATCTACAGAAATAAACAAAAACCAGTCGATTTGGTATTTTATAAGCTTCATTTTTGTTCGTGATATGTTTTTGGGAAAACATAATATTCTCGAATTACTCGTGAAAAATCGCTCTAAAGCATGCATTTCTTTGATGGATAGGGGGATGAATTCTAAGCAAAACATGCACTATGAAGTTTTTTCGATAAATCAATATTTTTCGAATTATTCGCGATTGAAAATGTTGAATCGCGAATAATTCGAAAAATATTGATTTATCGAAAAAACTTCATAGTGCATGTTTTGCTTAGAATTCATCCCCCTATCGATTTCTGCAGTTGTTTTGAGTTTGCTAATTTCCACCTCGAGAAGGGGTGACATCCACCCCGAAACAATATAAATAATTAATTGCGTCACTTGGGATGTTTCTGATTTTGAATAATATTAAAAAACACACATTGATAAAAAAATCATCAAAATTTGACTTAGAAGTTTTGACGATTTTTAGGCTTCACTGACTCAACTACTACGCTACAGCAAGTTCAGATAAATATATGTAGTAGTACAATATCAAACACTTACCTGACGATGCAAAACTCGCACGTAGTACGCCATTGTTGAAAAAAACAAGCACAGCTGCAAAGTCAAACAAGAGTTGCAATACAGTTAAGTATCCAACTAGTTACGAAATTTTAGCTTGCGATAACACTCCAAACTCCTAAAACATAGTTTTCACAACGTGTCCATATATAATTTTTCCTACAACCGTTTTAAAATAGATATTTGTTTTATATTTATAAATAATTTTGAATCCATTTGTCACAATGATACTATTTCAAATTTTCATACAGCTGAAAGTAGGCAGGTAATAGGTGACTAAATAGACATTTTTTCCCCACTTATAGTGAAGTAACTGTGTTCTAAATATTTATAATAATTAAAACAAGATTCATAAGATTTTTGTCTGCTTTTACTTTAACTAAAGTGTTTCAAAAAATGCCACATTTGAGCACAACTATGCTTGTCCCTTCGAAATTAAAATGACAGTCAATAAGTCAGTAAATAAACGGTTCTAGAAAAAGTAAATATGAAAACGTATTACTTACCTATGGAATTATGAAAATAATATAGAATTTTCTTAAAATTAACTTTTCTCTGCTAATCAGTAATGGATCAGCCGTCAACGTCAACTGTCTGAATTTGTATACGGGCGAAAACATTTTTTATAGTGCTGTGGTATATACAGGGTGTCCTAAAACTCAACGTTTTCCCGTAAGGGCTCGTAGGCCTAGGCCAGCTCTTAATTGATAGTCCATGTAATACGCGGGGTTTGACGCTCGGAATGCCCGTCTCATCGGGGCCACGTGCGTTTTGTATTTTTAGGGTCGGTGATCACGAAAATCAGGGTCCCGCGGTTCTAAAAATAGTGCGTCACCACTAAAAATGCCAAAAACCACCCGTTTTGGGGTGTCCTCGCGGTAATGTGAATAATACTGTAAAATAATTTTATGAATGTGCTATAGTCTGTTTTTAAACCAGGAGGAGAGTTTTAAATTTAACGCACTAAATTATACATCTGCGATTGGATATGCCCTCGCCAGTTTTACACAATGCAATAATCGTAAATTAGACATGTTGTAAAAAATTTAATTTCATGTCATAAAATTATTTGGTTATAATTTCTATTTTATCGTTTGCACGGTATATATCAGTTTTTAATCCTTTTGTACAAATCTGAAGGTAAAAGTGGCTAATTACTTGGTGCCTTTATATTGGGTAAATGGTATGAATGCTGTATTAAATACCTAGAGGTCAAATAGAGGTCGATGTATGTAATAAAATTCATACAAAAACATTGTAGTCGTGTATTGTTGGTTCCCCAAAACGCAAAAAATCTTTTAGTGTATTTTCTAGTTACTTTTATGGTGTGAATGGAACTTTCATGTCTACTCCTCCTGGTTTAAAAACAGACTATAATTGTAATGATAACTTGTAAATTCAGTATGTTCATCAAGTAAGGGCAAATTTTATGTTGAGGATTAACCCAAGGGGGTAAAACTATCTCTAAATTGACGTAAAATAGAAGAGTGACGGATTTCTTTTTCACTTCATTTGAGTTTAGATGAATGGAGATTGTACAATAAAGATTTTTTTTCCCAATCCTTCAGGGGTGAATACTACTCCTATATAATAAGTGTAGATTTATACCATTTAGTAGTTTTTACCCCTGAAGGGTTGGAAGAAAATTTTCTTCATTGTGCAATCCCCATTCATGTAAACTCAAATCAAAAAGTGGAAGAAGATCCATCATTTTTCCATTTTACGTCAATTAGGGGTACTTTTACCCCATTTAGTTAACCCTTAACTTAAAATTTGTCCTTATTTTAGATGAACATACTGAACTGACAAATTATCATTACGATTAGCATATTCATAACATTATTCTGCAGTATTATTCACATTACCGCGAGGAACCTCCAAAAGGGGTGGTTTTTGGTATTTTTAGGGGTAACGCACTATTTTGGAGCCGTGGGACCCTAATTTCCGTGATCAGTGACCCAAAAAACATAGAATGATCACGATGAGGAGGGGCATTCCGAGCGTAAAGCAACGTGTTTTAAATGGACTGACCAGAATATCAAAATATTTCCTTAGTAAAAAATTGTTCGCTTTTGAGATATTGACACTTTTATGAATTTCATGAAAATGGACAGCTAAGATCAGTTTTTTACGTGCCATAGCTTCAAAATAGAATTTTAACATTCCAATTTTTGCTACGCAATCCTGAATAATCCTGCTATTTATTGATCACAATCTAAAACAAATTTAATAGTACCTTTGAAAAAAAATAAGCAATTTTTCCCAATTCTTCACACTGTAAAAAAATACCACTCTAACCTGGCAAGTTATTTTAAGAAATTGCTCATTTAGTATAGTTTCTAACATTTGGTAACACATGGTGTATTATTTTTTGGGTTTAGTTTAGAAAAATGGCTATTGCTATTTTACTGCAACAGGATGCAACACTTGTTAAATTAAAGTAAAAGCTGTCTAGCACATTACACACGAGGTATGAGAAATTCTTTGAACCAAACTCATCCACAGAGAAGGATCGGCCGTCTTGGTTTCATTTTGTGGCTCCCCCGGTCCCCGGATTTAAATTCACTAATTTTTCCTACTGGGTTACATAAAGGCATGTCTATACAAAACCAATAAATAATGTAAATCAATTGAGACATCGCATTAATGAAGCCGAACCACAAACAAATGCCGCAGGAAATGCACGACGGATAAAAGGAGCACGCGTTTGCATTCGACTTAGTGGCAGGAAATTTGAACATATATTTTGATTTTCATTTGTCTTTTGGTTAGTTTTTAATAAATTCGAATTCCAAATTATTGAAAGGCACGTGAAAAACTGATCTAAGGTGTCGATTTTCACGAGATTCATAAAAGTGTTAATATCTCAAAAACTAACAATTCTTTACTTAGGTCATATTTTGATATTCTGGTCAGTTATGAGCTGACTTATTAGCCCTCCACGAGATAAAGTTGAGTTTTAAAACACCCTCTATATTTTTGGCTTTATCAACGGCTGTATACAACAAATAACCTAAAGTCATTTTCATGAGACGTTTTCGTTATAGTTACCAAACGTGGAATAGATGGCAGCAGAGGCCAGTTCGAGTTATCCGCAAGGAAATTTTTTAATATTTGCAGTGCCTTAAGAACAGATCATACATTTCGTGCTCTTTAGTTAGTTCTGTTCCATAAAGCAGATTGAAGCACCTGTTGAATTGTTAAATACTTTGATCTGTTGGCTACTCTGAAATAGAAACGCGACATTGGCTACTGCGCAATGTGGTGCTCTGTTAGATACTCCGTTCGCTGTAAGAAATGACCTATCTGGACTTTTTGCATGCTCTTTGTCAGTAGATGCAGGGAAGGGGAATGAACAAGGCTTATTATGCCCGGACGGTGGAAGCGGTGATGTGACCTGGTATTATAAATACAATTTGAAATTTCACATCGATGCTTCGTTGAAACTTAAAGCTTGCGATGTGATACATATTTTCAGACGTCGAGAATAATCAACATATACCTCTGCCTGCATTTTCTGTCATCAGGTCCGGCCCTGGGCGCAACCGGAAATTCCGAAAAAGCGGCTCTTGGCAAATGGTCTCATGCTTGGTGAGACTTTTCAACGGAATTTGGGATATATCTTAAACTTGGTTTTTATAAATAAAGGTGCTATTGTCAGCATCTAGGGTTAATATCCAAAATATTGACCAAGTTGCAAAACCCTTTCGGTGACACCACCGACCACCAGTCTCACCATTACACCATTTGACCAATTCATTTTTCAGGGATTTCCGGAAGTTGTGAATAGGGCTGAACCTGACGACAGAAAATGCTGACAGGGGTGGTTTTTGGATTGTTTTCGACATCTGCAAACATATATCATATTGCAAGGAAAAAGTCTCAACAAAGCATCGATGTGGAATTTCAATTTGAATTTATAGGGTCACACGATTGCTTCCACCACCCGGACATAGTAAACCTTGTTCACACCCATCCCCTGCACCTATTGACAAAGAGTAAGCAAAGAGTACAAACCGGTCTTTTTTGTAGCGAACGGAGTATCTATTTGATTTCATCATAATATTAAGCAATTTTCATCGACATACGCTAGAAATATGCGTATGATATGCACTGAAATGTGGTTTTATCCTCTTAGGGGTTGAGAATAATTTACTTTTACTCAGCATTGCCCATTCAACCAAATTTGAAGCAAAATTTAGAAAAGAATATTTCTTACTAATTTATCAAAAAGGAGAGGTGGTTTTTACTCTCTCTGATTATCTCTAATTATATAATTTGGCCATGGCTGATATAAATCAATCACCTTTGCAAATTAATATTTGAAAAAGGGGCATTTCATAGAATTTTTTAAAATCTTTTTTTAAATTATAACGTTCCCAACTTTTAGAATTGTGGGACCTCGATTTTCACAATCAGTGACCCAAAAAACGTATAGTCAAAGTATTGTCAGACCGGTCTTCTTTCATGCACCCTTTCGCGCGTTTTGAATGGAGTACTTGGTTTGATCCCTTTGCAGTGTCCTAACACCTTTCCAAAGAAAATAAATGAAAAAAAAATGGGTAGAGATAATTGTTCGGAATAAAATAATCTGCAAAGAAACATCTGACGTGTTTTTCAATGAAATTAATAGAAAAAAAACTATAACTTTTAAATGATATTTTTCTTGAAAATTTTAGTCTATTTTTAATTACTTTTTCATTTTCAATTTTACGGTAATAAGGATATGTGTATGAAAATATGCCTCAAATTTTTGTGCGACTTACGGTTCTCAAGATATCGCGGAAAAACTGTTTACGTCCCCTTTTTCAAGATGGCGGCCAAATGGGGGGGGCTTTCAACCTCGAAAACCGAGTTTTATACTCACAATAGACCCTCTACACGTAAAAAAATCTTGTCCTGCCCAAACTACAAGGCTCGGTCTGAATTCTGTAACATATCAATGGACTATTAGTTTAAGATATATCCCAAATTTCGTAGAAAAGTCTCACCAGTTCAGCGAACGGGGTATCTATTTAACAACATTTCATCGTAAGCAATTTTCCATAGCGTACGCTAGAATTATGGGTATGATATGAGATGTATGTGCCCTTGTGCCGTGCCCTCATCATTCGATATATGGTAATCTAGTGTGCGTGCGTTGCAAAAATGCAAATGTGCATATTTACTTCATATAGTTAGCAAATCTCAAAGGTTCCTAATATATATATTTTTTAAATGGAGGTGTTTATTTTAATGTGATTTTGCTTACAATTTTTATTAAACACTCGAATTCTTCTTTACAACAGTTATTTTTTCGTCTTAAATTATTTGTTTTAAGTTTATTTTTATATAGTTTATAATGTTAGTCAGCCTCAAAATGTATGTAATGTAGACATTAGCCACGTTTGTTACGTACCCCTCTGTGTGACTAAAACTATGAACGCCTATGACTAATTCATAATTCGTTCATTCATAGATCTTCGGCTCATAGACAAGGTTTCTGCGGTAGGCGTCACGTTATAACAATAATAATTATCATTTTTATTGCAGCTGCCAAATCTGTGCATTAGACATCCTTGTAACTATATAAATATAATGTTGCTCATCAAATTTGAATGGCCTAATAAAGGAAGTGACGTGTACCACGTATTTTTCATAAAAACAATAACAAATTAATAATGAATAATTAATAGTTCATATGCATCTGTTGCGGTAAACGGGTCAATGCGAAAAATATTGTCTTATTTTTTTGCACTTTCCCATATCAGCCGTATACACAGTATACAGGCTGATCCAAATTAAATACTCAGCATTGGGATCTCAGAAATCGTAAGAGATATAGAGTCGGCTAACTGATAGTAAAGTTGCGTAGTGTAATACCCAATAATATGGCATACAAAATTCGTGATATTCCTATTGGTTTTAGGGATATTGGAGAAAAAAATCAAAATTATAAATTTTAAATTTTTCAACGTACTTCGGTTATTATTGAACTTACTAAAAATCCAAGAGTACTTTCTAAGAGCATCTTATAATGCTCTACACGCCTATAGTATCCGTTATATTTTGCGACGTTGCGTCACCTCAGGATCATCATCAAGTTTAAAATTTGAAATATGGACCTAGAGCTTTCACATAATTTTGGAAATCATTCTGTAATGCGAACTTAATGATATATCGCACTTAATTGTTCTCCAACGTTTCATTGCATTACTTCATTAAAACAAGTTGCCTGAGTGCGCTCCTATAAGCATTGTTTTTTAAATTAGATTTCACAGGCCCTTGTATTATTAGTAAGAAAATTGTTTATTTACTTAACAATATTTATTGTTTTTTTTATAATTGCAACAAAATTTTTAAAGATCTATATTGCTCCAGTTTTACGTATCTATTCAGGACTGTCACTTCAAGCGGCTTTAAGAATTATGATTAAACATATACGATACTCCCTTAATACCAGTATGAGATGAAATAATTTTTTTTAGAGGATGTAGCAAGATAGCCTCAAATTTAATGAAATTATTGCTTCGATGAAAAGTCAGGACCAACGTATACTCTACTCAATAGATGCAGCAGAACTGAAGAACATTCTGTCCCTATATGCTTTCACAGGCTGTGACACAGCGTCTGCAGCATTTCGGAAAAGTAACGTTGGTTTCATCAAACTTTATGAGAAACACCCAGACATTCGTAAAGCAGCTGAAGTCTTCTCCAGCCCCTCGTCATCACAAGCTGAGGTTTGAAAAGCTGGACTCAAATGTATTTTAAGATGGTATGGCGCCGCCCCAGCAAAGGAGAGATCCCTCAACCTCTACTGCTACCACTGTTTGTCAAGTCCGCTGCAAACCTCAAATCTGACATCTCTTCTCTCCCACCCGTGTTGAACAATGAAGATAGATGGGGCGCTGCCCACCCACATCCTATGGAGGTATGGAAACTGAGGTGGAAGGAAATATAGACGAAGGGGGGTGAGAAGTATGAACCAACTGCCCGCTGCTGTAGGAAAGCCAAAATAACAACATTTTCATATGAACAGTTTTTGTAAAACACTTAACTAGAATAAACATTATACTCTTCGCCAACTTACTGCACTTTATATATAATTGTTGCACATTCTATGGGATACTCTTCGCAGTTATTTTTTTGTAAATAATGTTAGTTTTAGACATTTTTTGTTTTATTACAAAACATAACAAAAAATGTTTTTTTAAATTTAAAAAAATAATAACGTTTATTTATTGATCGATTTTGTTCAAAAACAATATGGTTCTTCCTCTGGCTAACAGTAACTTACTGTCCATGTTTCAATGCAATCGAACTTTTCGTTCTTAAGTTATCGTGCTTACAAGAAACGTGACGGACGGACGGATAGACAGACAGACGGGCATTTTGAAAGTCGTTCAGAATTCGATCACTAACACAGTGATATGAAAAATTTTTCTCTACGAACAATATTACCGCTTTTAGAAATGTGCCAATCGATTGCAATATACTTTTCGTTTTTATTTGCGAAGAGTATAATAATTACGCTCAAGAACCATTTTGTTTTTAATTCCTTAACATTTTTATTACTATACTTAAAATTAACAATAGTGTAGTCGAGTAATATCTTTGCCATTAGATGTACTGTACTTGCCTTTATGTAATTGGATCTTTAATAAATGAACTTTTAATAAATGGTTGTTTATTATATAAGTACCTTCTCCCCAGGTTTCACTGTGTAAATATGCAATATACAGTTTATATACTGTTAAGATGTGACCCTTAAATAAAGAAACGGTTTCCTTTCGATAACTCGTTTGCCCAAAAATGTTTAACTTTTGATCGTTTGAGTATAAAACAACTAGTAATAAGTAATAACTAATTTTAAAGGAAATTTAATGCTCTACAACTTCTATTGTAAGGACATTGCTGCGGTTGAGGCGCTAGAAGACAAAGTTTGTCGAAAAGCATGAGACAAAAAAACGTTTTTCGAAAATTTGCAATTTTCGTTAGCGGATATCTCGAAAGCTATTGGATATAGAAGAAAATGAATAGTAACAATCTTGTACAACATTTTGAGTAGAATAACCTTTTCGCTGTGATGGGGTGTTTTTCCCCCGTGCACCCCGCTCACCTCGTAGGTCTGGAAACTTTTAATATGTTTACCTCTTAACTACTCCAAGCATATCCCTAAAGCCAAAGATTCTGTTCCCGACCATGTCCTCTACACCCTCGTCTTTAACTGAACTATAATCCAATTTTTATTTTTTGCGATACGAACTCTTCAACAAGAGTTATTTATGCAAAACAGCGAAAAAACCCAATTTTGAAAACTTCTTTGCAAACAAATGCCTCTCAGGACTGATTCCAAAACAGTTTGCTACTCTTTTTGTAATGTGTACAAGTTCTAGTGCTAAAATTACTATTACCAGACCATTCCCTACAACATTAAGTTTGACTCCATTATTATTGCATTTTCGTCCTTGATGCATGTACTATTTGTGCATAATTCATTTTCAATTTAAATTAATTGTTGTGTTTTTTATGACAAATATTTTATGTGTCTGGGATGTGCTGATAATAAGAACTTTGTATTCCAACCGTATCTGACGATCTCTTATAAAAAAAAATATTTACTAATAATTGGATAGATATTCAACACAATAATAATTTGGGCGTGCCTTAACGTGCCTTAACAGTGATTATTTTGCTATAAAAGGAATATCTAAAGAATAGTGAATGTATTTGGATGTCAAATTAAATATTGTGACACAAACTTTTCTATAATAAAACCTTTACGGGACTGCATTTTTGTAACAACAGGAAGTCATTCTTATCTGAATAGTAAAATTCTTGTAGATAATGCACGTCTTCCTTAAATTATGCATTATGCAATGTAGTGTAATACATAGAAAGTGAATAGATATTAATATCATGACATAAATGGGCATAGTCCAGTGATATATTCATGAAAGTTAGAATGTCATAATTAAATTATAGCACTACTGAATTATAATAATAAAAAAACCGCTGCCTAAGGAATCACTACTTCCACATCCAGATTCTTCATCCAAGTCGTTTTAAAGGAAACATCTTGACTATATTTGCACTCTAGTATGTGGAAATTAGTGGTCATAGAATTTTAATAATATTTGGGGCAGATGTCATAGAAAAGTTTGAGTTGGTTTCTACCATATACCTTAAAAATGAAGTTTTTAGTTCACCCTGCTTATTTTCTACTATTCACCTCCCACCCCTTCAATGGAGGCATCTCAATTAGATGTCACTACAATACATACGTGTACTAATCTCAAGTGAATATCTCAATTTGATGTTATCAATCCCATTAATAATGAAGCGGAGGTGGTGGAGTTTGAAAAATATTAGAAAGCAATCTGAGGCCTTGGTTTCTAGTATATACACTGAATCCCAAATTTCTGTACTCTTATCACCTTGATTTACTTATTTTCCCCTAGTCACTCCTATTAACCCTAACCCTTCTACGGAATCATCCCAAAATATAATCAAGTTCCAGATGTCGTTATAATACATACGTCTACCAAATTACAAGTGAATATCTCAATTTTATTTTATCAACCCCTTTAATAATGTAGTAAGGGTAGTGGAAGGGTTGAAACATATTGTTAAAAAATTTGAGGTCTTGGCTTCTAGGACATACACCGAATTTCAAGTTGCAATACTCTTACCAGCTTGCTTTACTTATTTTTCCCTATTTACCTCTACTTACCCCCACTCCTTCAACGCAATCATGTCAAAATATAATCTAGTTTCAGATATAATTATAATATATAAATGTACCAAATTTCAAGTGAAAATTTAAATTTAATTTTATCAACTCTTAATAAGGGAGTGGGGGTGGTGGGGAGAAATAGAAAATACTAATAAAAAAACCTGAGACCTTCGCTTCTAGTACATACACCGAATTTCAAGTTTCTGTAGTCTTACCAGCTTGCTTTACTTATTTTCCCCTATTTACCCCTATTTAACCTCCAACCCTTCAACGGAATCATCTCAAAATATAATCTAGTTCCAGATGTCGTTATGATACATATGCGTACTAAATTTCATGTGAATATCTCAATTTTATTTTATCAACCCCTTGAATAATGGAGTAGGGGTGGTGGGGGCTGAAATAAATTATCAAAAAATCTGGGGCCTTTGCCTCTTGTACATACACCGAATTTCAAGTTTCTGTAGTCATACCTTCTTGCTTTACTTATTTCCCCCTATTTACCCATAAATAACCCCGAACCCTTCAAAGGAATCATCTCAAAGAATAATCTAGTTCCAGATGTCGTTATAATTCATACGTGTATCAAATTTCAAATGAATATCTCAATTTTATTTTATCAACCCTTGTAATAATGAAGTAGGGGTGGTTGAAAAATATTATAAATAATCTGAGACCTTGGCTTCTAGTATATACACCGAATTTAAAGTTTCTGTAGTCTTACCAGCTTGCTTTACTTATTTTCCCCTATTTACCCCTATTTAACCTCCAACCCTTCAACGGAATCATCTCAAAATATAATCTAGTTCCAGATGTCGTTATGATACATATGCGTACTAAATTTCATGTGAATATCTCAATTTTATTTTATCAACCCCTTGAATAATGGAGTAGGGGTGGTGGGGGCTGAAATAAATTATCAAAAAATCTGGGGCCTTTGCCTCTTGTACATACACCGAATTTCAAGTTTCTGTAGTCATACCTTCTTGCTTTACTTATTTCCCCCTATTTACCCCTAAATAACCCCGAACCCTTCAAAGGAATCATCTCAAAGAATAATCTAGTTCCAGATGTCGTTATAATTCATACGTGTATCAAATTTCAAATGAATATCTCAATTTTATTTTATCAACCCTTGTAATAATGAAGTAGGGGTGGTTGAAAAATATTATAAATAATCTGAGACCTTGGCTTCTAGTATATACACCGAATTTAAAGTTTCTGTAGTCTTACCAGCTTGCTTTACTTATTTTCCCCTATTTACCCCTATTTAACCCCCAACCCTTCAACGGAATCATCTCAAATTATAATCTAGTTCCAGATGTCGTTATAATACATACGTGTTCCAAATTTCAAATGAATATCTCAATTTTATTTAATCAACCCTTTTCATATTGGAGTAGGGTGGTGGGGGTTGAAAAATATTATAAAAAAATCTGACGCTTTGGCTTCTAGTACATACACCGAATTTCAAGTTTCTGTGGTCTTACCAGCTTGCTTTACCTATTTTCCCCTCTTTACCCCTATTTAACCCCCAACTCTTCAACGGAATCATCTCAAATTATAATCTAGTTCCAGATGTCGTCATAATACATACGTGTACCAAACTTCAAATGAATATCTCAATTTTATTTAATCAACCCTTTTCATATTGGAGTAGGGGTGGTGGGGGTTGAAAAATATTATTAAAAAATCTGACTCCTTGGCTTCTAGTACGTATACCGAATTTCAAGTTTCTGTACTCTTACCAACTTGTTTTACTTATATTCCCCTATTTACCCCAAATTAACCCCCAACCCTTCAACGGAATCATCTCAAAATATAATCTAATTTCAGACGTCGTTATAATACATACGTGTACGAAATTTCAAATGAAAATCTCAACTTTATTTTATCAACCCCATTAATGGGGTAGGGGTGGTGGGGGGTTGAAAGATGTTATAATAAAATCTTAGGCCTTAACTTCTAGTACATACACCAAATTTCAAGTGTCTGTTCTCTTACAAGCTTGCTTTACTTATTTTTCCCTATTTTCCCCTATTTAACCCCCAACCCTTCACCGGATTTCCTCAAAAAACAATCCAGTTCCAGATCTCGTCATAATATATACGTGTACAAAATTTCAAGTCAATATCTCAAACCATTCCGGAGAAAACGTGCGGACAAAAAAAAAGTTACAGACAGACAGACCGACAGACAGACCGACAGACAGACAGAAATTTTTTTTCGCTCAAATTTAAAATCTCGACGTTTCATGACATTCTAAACCTATTTCACGAATAAAAATTTTTGAAATTTTTTTTGCGATTACTATACTTCCAATCCACTACGTGGATGTGGAAGTAATATGCACCCACAGGCAAGTATTTATCGCCATGTGTACACCAATCATCAAATACTTAAAAAACAAAAGCGTCAAATTGCGGTAGGTTTTTTTAATTGCGGGGTTTTATGATTCTAAACATGTACCTAGTTTGGCGAATGAAAATTGCTTCTGCTTATTTTTTTTCAGCTAAGAAAATTGGAAAAACTATATTACTCGCGTTAACCTATGCAACCAGATGTTAAAATAGTAAAATCTCTCCTTAAATAAAAAAAAACAACAAAGAAACCAACTTATTCCTTTAAACCTAAAAATCTCTTCGAAGAACTAAGCTATTTGTTTAAAAATGTCTCTCTTTCTTAGGAAGGCGATGGATCGATTTTGAGTTTTTTTTTTTTACTTGACTTAACCTCAAAAGAGTGAAAATCCGGAAAATTAGTATATATTATATTTTGGAACTGGTAGACATTCGAAGTCTCAAATTGTTTATAATCTGAAGAGACATTTTTTTCTACAGTCTTAAAAAGAAAACATGCATGTGGCAGGAAGTCCCAAAGAATTGAAGAAGGAAAAAAATTAAGATAATGCCTCAAGTAACATTTAGACAAAATGCATAACTTCCTCAAAATTTATTTTCTTCTTCAGTGGTTTATTAAATTCTATGGAGACAATAAAATGTTTATCACCAGAAAAGTTAGAGCCTTAGATTTTTAAAATGCGACCAGTAGGACTCGAAACATCGATATTTTTGACAAATAACTAATTATGAACACTGGGTTTATAGTACCGCAAAACTATGCAAATGGGTGAAAAATCGGTTATAGCTACGAAGTTATCTCCCCACCCTCCGTTTTGGGAGGGTGCTGAACATGATAGAACCCTTTACGTTGCCCGTGGAGGGGGAACTACCCCTAATTGGGTTCTTTCGGGAAAAGATTGTTCTGGTTTTTTGTTTTTTTTTAAATGGTTTTCTAAATAGTGTCACATATCAAAATTAATAACTACTTTTCTGTGCAAATTTGGCAAAATATCTTATTAGTATATTCCCTATAAATAAATACAAAAATGGAAAATCTAAATTAAAGAATTTCCAAATTTAAATCCATAATAAATAAACTAAATTCAATATCATTTATTTTCTAATCTATAAAATGTAAAGTATTAAAGCATTCATAACATATTAAAGGACGTAGAGTATCAGATTACAGTTACTAATTAATAACAGGTCATTAGTTTCCGAGCGCTTTACGTATGTAGGGAATATGTCGATCAAGCATTTATCAATCATATAAATAGCCCAGAATGAACGGGCAGTGGCAGTCCATTCTGGGAGTCCACCTGGGGACCCATCTCTCCCAACATGTGCCTTTGGTAAGGAAATATTATTTACTGTTTATTTTATATTCCTATTTTTGACTTTGTTGTTTGACTGCAACCATTTTTATTGTTTAATTAATAAATATTATTTATAATTTATTTTGTGTCTGATCATTTCCCACTAGGAAAACCTCTCGCAGGCCAAGTGGCCCCCTTATTATAACAGTCATAGACCAGCGGTCGTGACACTTGGTGGAGGCTTGGTTGAGCCCCTCGTGACACTTGGTGGAGGTCGCCCTGCTTCGATTCTGTTGGGTTAATTCTCCATAATTAACTCTGCATTTTTTTTTTAACTTTCATTTTAGCGAGGTATTACCTGAAACAGAAAAAATATTGTATAAGTTTTAAAAAAAACTATTATTTTTTTTTTTTTTAATTTTCTTTTTTATAAAATTTCAGGATTATTTTTAGATCCATTTAAGGTATAATAAATCCTTTTTAACCCCAATTCCTCTGTTTAGTCTGCCTATGTATTCTTTATAGCCCGTATATCTGGCTTGGAATACATACAAGACTTTAACATTCCCTTTTATACGCTCTTTATAGCCCGTATATCTGGCTTGGAGAATATAAGAAACACATCACATATTCCCCTCGTTTTGGCCTTTCTATGTGTTCTTTATAGCCCGTTTATCTGGCTTGGAACAGATACGAGGTCCTGAAACACTCCCCTCTTGTACGCTTTTTATAGCCCGTCTATCTGGCTTGAAGAGTATAAGAGTTTACCTTGGCCAAGCCCGTTGAATGATTCCTCAAACTTCGTTATTTTTTTAAGAATTCAAGCGTTCAGCAAATATTATTAATATTGTTATTTTTTTATCCCTGTAGTTACAATACAAGAATGTTTTATTTACAATATATTTATTTTTGTTTCTCTTAAATGCCACGTAAAAATAAGCGAGGCAAAAAGGAACGCCAAGTAAAGGTTATCACGTATTCAAATTGATACGTATTTTTTCTAACTAGTAATGAGAATGGATCTATCTTATTTAAGTAATGGTGGCATAGTATGAGTAAGGAGATAAAAATTACAAGGGTAAATGCTTTTAAGCAGCAAAGTCAGAAATGTACGGAATGTAGATTGAACAGTGAATGAAGTTTTCTTTACCGGCACCAAAAAGTCTTGGGGCATCTCATAGCAAAGATACCCCTAATAAACGATACCTGTTAAAAGTCGAGTCAAATATATCGAACCTCTCATCAGAGGCAACTGCATTAATTGTTCTTTGAAAATAGCGAATGAAGAGTAAAGAATATATTTAAATACAGAATGGATTGTGCCATTATAATAGTTAAAAGTATATACAAACATGATGAGTTATGGTTTAATTGTTATATATAACAAGTGAAGAGTAAATAATATATAAGTACAGAATGGATAAGCACTGTGCAAATATAATAATTAAAAGTATGTGCTGATATGATGAATGAAGGGTTATTTTTTTATAAGTGACAAAGGAATAGTAAATAATATACATATACAGAATAGATATGTACTGTGCCAATATAATAGTTAAAAGTATTTGCTGATATAATGATGGTTTAATGATTTATTATATATGATAAATGAAGAATAAAGAATTTTTATACATAATAGATATGCACTGTGCCCAGGTAATAATTAAAAATATATGCCGATTTGATGAATGGTGGTTAATAAAATAATTTCAAGATGTACCCACTATAAGTAATGGGTGTAATTGTAATAAATAAAAAGGGGCCCAAGCCAAAATGAGAGTGCGCACTCAAAATCTTGGAATCTTGTTCCCAGGATTATTTTGTTGGGTTATTTAAGTTAATGTTATGCAGAAATATTAAATAAATATCACTGCAATTGGTACTGGAACAAGGTTGCAAGCATCAGGCTTAAATAAAGAAAATGTTCCTTTATAAATTGGATTATTAATTAGTTAAGTGATAGAAGTAAACTTGCCAAGGGCAAAGGTTCAGTAAAGTACTCAAATGAAAATATAAATGGCATATGATATGGGTCAAAGGCACAAATGTGTGAAAAGTTATTAGTTGTTCTTTCACACTCAAATAGATGGCTATATGGGTACATAAATTGACACTACGCCAAGAAAAATAACCATAAAAGTTTGAAGGTAAATAAGTGATGAAAATTGTGAAAAATAATATTTAATAATGGCTAAATAATTATTTTCTGTAATAACGTAAACGACACAATAGTTTTAATATATATATTTTTTTTTTTCTTATGTGGGAAAAAGAAGTCCAAAGGATAATAGTAATGGTAGTTAAAACGTTAAATTTCCTTGAAATAATAAATGTATTCTATTAAGAATATGGCTAGGTGATTCTTTTATTTAAGAGACGATATATAGTTTTTTTCTGAGAAGCCTAAAATAATAAGCTACAGAATTAAAAAAGTTAAAAAATTGTCATTTTGCTTGCTTGTGAGAAACAGTTTGGTATAGAATTAATAACAAATCGATATACGATGTAAGTTAGTTTAGATATGGCTAGGTTAGTTCAAAACCATGGCTCAAATAGGAATTTTTCATTATTATTTGTTTTTGCCTCGAAAAAAAATATTGAACAAAGAACTTACCTATAATTTTCTTGTTTCATGACAACCACACTGGGGCACACAAAATACCGAGCACACCATGGACCAGGCACAGAGAAATCCAGTAATACATAGCAACCAACTGATGGAAACCTACCCCGGGAGTCCAGAACTAACCATACCAGAGTTCGCAGAATCTCGCACAGCTAAGGCTTTCTAGCACTAATTCCTCCTTCTGTCAGTATCTAACATGGTAGGACATACTTCTTGGCTATATTTCCAAACCTATAAACACTTTTAGGTAATTCTTGCCAACTTCCCCAGGTCCTAAGACTGACATGAAGTGTAATCAAATTAATAAGGATGAAGGCTACAGGTAGCTAACCAAAATCCACTTGTTGATGGAAAACATCTTACCAGGTCATCATTAAAACGTCCCCTACAACAAAGGGAATAATGCTCTACATGTTTAACACGAGGTTTAGTAAACCAGCATGGACACTTACCTTACTATCAATGAGATGTTCGCCCGAGCTGTAAGGAGTTCCCTGGTCACCCTTGGCAAACACGTTCATGGATTCCCAATCACCGAACATTGATGGTCACTACACAGTTCCAATGGATAGATAATTCCCGTACCCACAAACCAATTTAGCAGTTCACTTTTGTCAACTCAGCATCACAGCAAGTTCAAAGACGTTAAAAGTTATCTCCGATTTGACAGACTGACAGTGCCTAGTTGTGCAGGACTACCAACGCGAAAGATGAAAATAAACTATAGTGTAACATTGAATGAAGATACAGTACCGGACTTAGTGCTACGAACAATGTGTGCCCTCGAACTTTATATGTGGTATAAATAAACTCTATGGAAAATGAATTTGGACATTAACATAATTTTTAGTTATTCTAATTAATATTTTATTATAATTTTTAGCGAGAGGTAGCGACCATAAAGTTAAATTTAGAACAGCTAAGGTTAAACAAAAAACTTTATTGACGGTACCCCATCGCAATTCTTATCCCAATTGGGGAAAATATTATCTTATTATCCATTGTATTTTATTTTTGTTACTGTTTACTTATGCATATTATTTTTTTATTATTAATTTGTTGTTTTTTTTCTTCTATTCATTAACTCAACTACTTGTGATTCAATTTTTTAGAACTGGAGCCCAGTTCTGCCTGGTGGGGAGAGATGTGTCACATATCAAAATTAATAACTACTTTTCTGTGCAAATTTGGCAAAATATCTTATTAGTATATTCCCTATAAATAAATACAAAAATGGAAAATCTAAATTAAAGAATTTCCAAATTTAAATCCATAATAAATAAACTAAATTCAATATCATTTATTTTCTAATCTATAAAATGTAAAGTATTAAAGCATTCATAACATATTAAAGGACGTAGAGTATCAGATTACAGTTACTAATTAATAACAGGTCATTAGTTTCCGAGCGCTTTACGTATGTAGGGAATATGTCGATCAAGCATTTATCAATCATATAAATAGCCCAGAATGAACGGGCAGTGGCAGTCCATTCTGGGAGTCCACCTGGGGACCCATCTCTCCCAACATGTGCCTTTGGTAAGGAAATATTATTTACTGTTTATTTTATATTCCTATTTTTGACTTTGTTGTTTGACTGCAACCATTTTTATTGTTTAATTAATAAATATTATTTATAATTTATTTTGTGTCTGATCATTTCCCACTAGGAAAACCTCTCGCAGGCCAAGTGGCCCCCTTATTATAACAGTCATAGACCAGCGGTCGTGACACTTGGTGGAGGCTTGGTTGAGCCCCTCGTGACAATAGTACGGTCAACGAAACTGAAAAGAGGCCAAAAAGAGGAAATAATTCGTGTAGAGGCCAATTCTTGTATAGTTGTCGGGACGAGTGCCCAGAGCAACATACTAAAAGTCCTGGTCAGTGGATTGTCTGCGGGGGGTGGGGGGGTACTTTAAAGGTCCCCTTCTAACGTTATTCTTGAATAACTTGAAAGCCACGCCCTCTAGCGAAAAAATGTCTATATACAATATCAAACTACATGAAATTTCCGGCAAATAAGTTCCTATTCATGTTTTTTCTAGGATTAATACTTTTGCAAATTTTGTTTCCATCATCTATTCTACAGCAGTGATTAAAAAAACTTCAAAAAACGTTGCTTTTTTTAAATAGGTTTAGAAAGTCACGAAACGTGAAAATTTTAAATTTGAGTGGAAACATTATTTATTTATTATATTATTCTATAAATTTTTCATTATCTACTCCCTTTAGATGGTCCACCCTGTATATCTTCCAGTGAAAGTCTAACCATTTCTTCGGTGGCAGTAGCGTCAACTATCTACCAAATTTGACTGCTCTGCGTCAAATAGTTTTTTAGTTAATGCACCAACAGAGAGAGAGATAGACAGACAGAAACAGACAGACTGACTGACGAAATTAAAAATCCTATATTTTCGCAATCTACTTGATCTGAAACACGAAAATCTAAAAAAATCTCGGAGGGTGATTTTTTTTCGAATAAAATACTTCCCCTTGGTATGAGATTTTTCCACCCTCTGTATCTCGTAAAGTACTGATCCTAGAAAAAAATGAATAGGAACTTATTTGTTCGAAATTTCATTTATTATTTATTTTAGTATTTGATATACATATTTTTTCGCTAGAGAGTGTGGTTTTCGAGTTATTAAAAAAAAACGTGAAAAGGGACCTTTATGCTGACTGTTGATAAAGGTAATATATTATATTTTATGAGCGTCCAGTGGTTTTCTCTTTCATCACAATTTTCTAATTTAATCACTGAATACAAATTAATTTCTGCTTTTTAGTGCAATTAAGTTTTAAAAGAAAACCATTGTTTAAATTTTTTTTAAAATTTGTTTTTCGTAGTTTATGTGAAAATTGAATAAAAGTGCAGGGACCTGTGCCAGGAACCACAAGAAGAGTAGAAATGGACTCTTTCTTTTGCTGTTCTTAGTGGGGATTTCGGATAAGTGTAGAGGACGATACCGCGCCCCCATCACCTTCCACGGCAGGGTTAACCATCGCGCGTTTTTCTTTATTTAAGCTAGGAAAAATATTTGATCAACAACCTCTTGTTCTTTTATCGTGAATGAAGAAATATCGGTTCCCTGGAAATGTGGTTAACCCTTCCGTGGGAGGAGGGTGAGGGGGGGGGGAGTATCATCTCCCACATTTCTAAGAAACTCTCTACTCGAAATCGCCACTCAAAACAACAACAAAGAAATTCCATTTTACACCACTGACAAGGTGGTTCCTCTCTCTTTGGGGGTGGCTTCTGGCTCAGGTTCCTACCGTCATCTCCTCCCAGGGTGTACAGTCCTGCACACCAATAAGTTTTATCCAATAAATGCTATGCATTAGTTCATTGGTCAAATTTCTTCATATCGAGCACTGCCAAACTTATAAAAAAATTCGAATAAAAAATGTGTTTTCATTCTCTGTATTTATTTCTTCCCAATATGCTTGATATCAATTTACACCTACAAATGTTCACATTTTAACGATACAGCCTCAGAAAAAAAATCATGTCTTCTACAATTATTATTTGACCTTCATATAAATATATTTTATTGACAAAAATATGATGACAACAAGGCAAGAATTTAAGAACAATTCATTGTTCCGTTTTGGGTTAGAGCGAATCAAAAGAAAACATTATTGTTTTCTTATTTTAAATGTATATAATTATTGTTATTATCATTTATCCATCAGTCGCTAAAAATGAGAGATTCACAAAAATAGTACTTATTTAAAAACACAAACCTGCAAAAAAACTGGTTTGTGTTGTGTTTTTAACCCAAGTAGGTGATTCCGAAGGTTTTTGAAGCGTTGAACACAACACCATTGGCCGTATTGCGCCATCACGTCACAATTTTGAGAAAACCTAACCTAACAGTGCTAGAAAGGCCAATTCGGCCTATATTCGTGGCATTCGTGCCCTAATAACTGCACAACGATACGAAATCGAGTAAAATGGACCAGATCATCTTATTCAGCTGTCCAATATCTTCCAATACCAATAGTAACAATAAAAAAAACATAACTATACATAGCGCAAACATTGTTTTATTTCTTAGCAAGAAATACTAGAATTTTTGTCTTGAGTATATATACAGGGTGTAATCAGTTTCATGTCATTAAAAAAAACTGGTAATGGAGACCGACTAGACAAACAAAAAACCTTTATGACTTTTCCCTCTAGGGGCACTTTGAAAAAAACTGATCTAGGTCAATATATTTAATATTATGGTAGACAACTATTGAGAACCACTGCTTTTCTTGGTCAATGGACTTCTACTTCCCAATTATACAACTTTTAAATTGTCATAAAAAAAGTGCTTGTCGGCACACGCGGTGTCAAAGAATCATCGACCGCCTTTGATGGACCGCCTCAACTGAACTGAGGCAAGTATACAGAGGTAAATAATTCGTTCTTTCTTCGTGCACAATTGCAAGCAAATAATGGCCAAAGAGGTTTAAACAGAGCATTTGTTTACATGTGTGTTTTTTAATTTGGAACAAAGTATTGAAGCGTTTATAATTTAGAAAATTTAAATGTGGTTTATTAACATTTGTAACATAAATGAGTGTCCTGGGTTAAAAGCTTACTACCTACCTAAATGATTCAAAATCTCTGCATCTGCATCAATACACAGTTCGGTACGTCGAATTAAGGACATACGTACTTCGTTCAACACTAAACACTAAACTATCAACTAACGTTGTCAATAAAGAAAAATAAAATAAAAACTTGGTACAAATGCCAAAAAGGAATACAAAAAGAACGAACAAGTAAGTTGTGTCTGTACGTAATCAAGAATTTGACAACTTGCACGGTAAGTCAATAAAATAAATCTTACTATAAATATAACTATAAATAACTATAAATACACAATGACGCGAAATTAAAAAATAACAAAAACGACGAACGGCGGGTTGGACGTGTGCAAATAACGAAACACCCACAGTAACTAGAATATTGCACAAGGGAGAGTCAGAGTATAAGGCAGACATGCGCGACGATCTAAACCTACCTCAATATTCCAGCAGTTCTCAAAAAATGTTATTGAAAATTTGCGAAATTTTTGTTTATTTTTTTTCTCCAAAACTATGAGCTTTAGATCCCATGTTATATAAGGTTTTTTTGTTTCTCTTGTCGTTCCCTACCACCAGTTTTTTTTTATGACATGAAACTAATTACACCCTGTATACACATAAATCGAACCTAAATAGCTAATTCCATAGGATTTTGACATGCTGATCACAATGCCCTTACTTATTTTGCTCTAGGAGGTCAGGATTTTGAATAAACATAACCTCAAAATGTATAAGGTAATATTTTCATAATATTTAGGTTCCTATGAATGTTGGGTTTTGAGCGTATGGTGTGAGCTTTTCCTCTTGTTTTGAATGATTCATTAGGTGTAGGTACGTTTAGTACCCCTTAAGTGTGTCTTTACCGTCTTAGCTGCTAAACTTGCATAGATAAATCGTAACCATTTCCACGATTTACATTTTATTCGATTTTCAAGTTATTAACACTTAAATCAGCCTTTTTTCACTTTGAGGTTATGTTTTCTCTATATCGTGATTTGATAAAGTAAAATGAACGATGGCCTCATGTTCAGCACGTCGAAATTCATCTGAAATAATACCTCATATTCCGCTTAGCGATTGAAACCTAAGTGTCACAAAAATATTATTTACCTATTTTGACGTTAGAATTTCCTATGGAAATAGCTATATAGTTCCGATTCACTTGTATATATTATACTCACGACAAAAATTAATTAATATTTCTTGCTAAACTCAGAAATAATATAATGTTTGCATCATCTACAGTTATGTTTTTTTTTTAATGTTACTATTGGTTTTTGAAGATTTTGGATAACTGAATAAGGTGGTCTGGTCAGTTTTACTCAATCTCGTATCGTTGTCCAGTCACTTTGGCACGAATATAGGCAGAAATTGCCTTTTTAGCACTTTTAGGTTAGGTTTTCTCAAAATTATGACGTAATGGCGCAATACGGCCAACAGTCACTTATTTGGGTTAAGAAAAGAAACTTTGCGGGTCAGTGCAATTATTTATAATAATTAAACTATTCCGCGAATCATTATGAAATTCAATGGTGTTCTATTCTGATGATAGATAATAGAGAAACCACTACGTGGCCGGTCCAGGTATACAGCGATGATTGGGCAAAGAGCTCAAGCTCGACCCCTAATCATCCGAGATCGTCCATAACGTCCATAATATTGACGCGTGTGTCCTTGTCTCTGACTGGTACATTTGCAAGCCAAGTTTACGCAGGGAATATTAGTAAATCACAACGGATTTAGAGTATTTCATTCTTACTGCAATAAAATAGAACATATATTCTGTAATTTAAATTAAATAAATTCAATATATTTATAAGATCGCCAAATGAAGGTGAATTTAAACCGTTAATTATTGTAAATTTTGGTACATTTTGGGCTGTTGTTTAATTTAGGTCGCCAATATTTTTATTTTTCACAGTGAGGCTTACACTTAATGTTGCAATTTTAAAGTCACATAGTATATGGAATTCGCTAAATACACGATTCATAATTACCTCAAGCAAATTCATAATAGAGCAATACCTATCAATTGAAGATAACTGAAATTTTAAATTCCGACAAGCATTTTGATCACGTCATTAGAAAACTGATGATGGTTAAGAACTCAACAGAAAAACATTGCGAAATAGATTACAATAACCAACTGAACCCCATTTTTTCTAAAATTTTTCAATCAAGTAATGGCTTTACAAAAGTGCGTTAACAAATATTTATGGAATTAGAATTTAATTATTTATTCAAATGAAGCATGTGAACAGGTCGTTACCGTCAAAAGGGTAATTTAATTTTAATATTTGGAAGGAAGGTACAGTTCAATGCACCTTCCATCCGAGAGAAAGACTAGACAATTTTTATGTTTTTAAAATGAGTAAACAAAAAAAACATTTGTCTTTGTCATAAAGGTTGGACAATGAGCAATTAGTACTCTATTATATATTGCCGGAAGTTCTGGTCATTTATCATAAATGTAAAGTAAAGAGTAACTGACTATTTTATATTTGTTTCTAATATAATATACAGTGTGGTCCATCAGTAACGGATAAATTAATTACACAGACACAAAAGAAAAAAGTCAAGCGCGAGAAGGCAGACCTGTGCACTCCCATGCATTTTGACCTGCTGAACATGAATTCGATGTCCGTTTTGCCCAATTAGCTCTTGCATTTTACCTAACCTCAAAAAACACCGTAAGAATGCCCGAAAAATGAAAGTGTAGCTAAAAATCTGAAAAAAATCAGGGGTACGTAGAATGGTGAGAGATATCGAATGGCGTAACCAGACATCCCTGCGGTCCTTCGTTTTCGAGATAGAGCAGCTCTAAGTCACCGGAAGGATCAAATCTGTTATTTTCGCACTTCTCGAGGCTCTATTTCGAAAGCCAAAAAAGCTATAGACTTCTAGTTTGTGCCATTCGATTACTCTCGTCATTCTACGTACCCCTGATCTTTTTTCAGATTTTTAGCTACACTTTCATTTTCCCAGGCATTCTTACAGTGTCTTTTGATGTTAGGCAAAATGCAGGAGCCAATCGGGAGAAGCGAACATCGGATTCGTGTTCAGCAGGTCAAAATGGTCTGCCTTCTCGCATTTTTTGTGTGTTCCTGTGTTCCTGTGTTATCTAAGTAATTTGCAATTTATGAGTAAAACCCTAAAACACGTCAATTTTTAATTCTAAAATGACATTTTTTGAGCATAATTTTATACCTCCCCCTTCAACCCCTTGGAGTGACTGCTACCGCTTTAAAATTTTTTAATGAAACGAGGATGCGTGTGATAGCTCATTTGAAGGAAAATTCACTTTATTTGCTGACGACACCACCATACTGTGGCACAATAAAGATGATACTGTCCAGCAAACGGTGTCGGCCGATATAAATAAGGTCAAAGAGTGGTGTGACTCCAATTTGCTTTCATTCAACATTAACAAAACAAACAGAACTACATTTCACTGCAATTTATCGGACTTGACTGTCACGTCGCTTCGTGAGCGCATCTCCATAAGACACGATGGACTCCGAGGTAGGTGACAAAACAGTTGCGTGACAAAAGTCACCCGTGCGCGCCTAGCTTAAAGGTTCTAAATTTATTGGATAGGAACTTCCCCATATCAATATTCCATATCTAAGAATTGATTCGACTAAGGCGTGTTTTTAAGATATTGAAAGGCATTGTATTTTTTAAATGGTAGAATTTCCAAACTAACTTATGCATTTTATTATTTAATTGTTGGATATGCTCAGTCCATTTTAAGTTTTGATCTATTATAACTCCAAGATATTTAGTGGTTTTTGTTTGGAATAACTTCATATCACATTCACAGTCGTATTTTTGTTTATTTAAGCACGTATACGTATGTAATTGCAGTGTATGTATATTTGGTATGTTCTTATCATAAATACCGAAGCACATAAATTTAGTTTTTTCCAGATTAACTGTTAGAAGGTGTTCGGCTAGCCATTGTTCTAGTTTCGAAAATTCTAGAACCGCTTTGTTCTTTACATCTTCCCAGGAGTCATTTTCAACCAGGAGAACAGTGTCATCGGTGTAAGCTATAACTTTTCCGACCTTTGGGATATGAAGTGATTCGTTTATGTAAATATTAAACAAGTTAGTAGAGTAATAAACAAATTTCGTGAATGGAAATGCCACAGATATTCCTAAATCTGGTAGGAAACGCATTTTAGACGGTGAAAAGAAATTGAATATATTGTTAGATATTCAAGATAATCCGCATAGACCTACAAGACAAATTGCCGCCGATAATGATGTAAAACGTCAATATTGCGTTTTCTAAAAAATATGTAAAATTCATTTGGCTCAAGAACTTAACTACGGTGACTCTAATCGCCGACTGGCACCAACGGCATATCACATGACCGCGCCCTCTTCGAGAGAGAGAGAGGCAAAAAACAAAGGACCGCTTTAATGTTGCCAAAATATTCTGAGAAAATTCAGGTACATTTTCTGGGCAAAAATAAGCATCTTTTGTCTCTTAGTGTTTTTTCTCAACTTGCTTCCTTCTCCCGAAAAAAAAATTACAAAAAAAATAATTAATAAACCATCATTAATTAATTTAGAGTGAACGAAGCGTTTTAGAGAAAAACTCTAAGAGCTAAAAATGGCTTATTTTTATCGAAAGAACACGCCTATACAAAAAGATTCAGACTCCCAATTAGTAATATTTGTAAAATGTAAAACTTTTTGAAAATTGTTCACTTTGAATTTGGCACTAATATCGAAATTATTATCAAGATGCTTAAAGAAGCTATCTGTATGTGTCCGATGGTTTTCCTGCTTTTATAAACGTGCTAACGTCATCGAACACAAATATACTTTTTTTCCGTCGACTCGCCTTCGAGCGATTAGTATGGTGTTGTCCACCTGAGCCGGAATAAAAAATATTTTGTGTTCGTCGGAATCGACCCTCCGACTTTGAATTCTTTGACTATTTTTCTGTACGTTTTTGGGGTTTTGTATGAGGATTATGCTCCAACCCTTTGAGGAATATTAAATGAGGATGTCAATTTTTGGAGTACTTTTGAAAATTCGAACGACGGAGCCCTAAGGCGATTGACCCTCGTCCTCGAGATGAAAAGTCAATATTTTGGTCATTTTTAGTAAAATAATTTTTTACGTAGATTTCGATTTAATATTAGGCCAAAGGTGTTTACAAGTCTTTTTAATGGTTTTGTATTATTTTTTCATGGGATTTTTGTCTGATTTCATTTTTATAGTAAATTGGATATTTTGCCAAATGGATCGTTTTACTTGGTTCAATAACAGTGCCAGATCTACTTTTGTCGGTGTGCTCCCATACTATTACAATTGAGATAGAATATTACACAAATTTTTCTCTATGTACAACACTTCACGTTTCAAATATATTGTTGTAGATTTATCGAAATACGTAAGCTAAATTAGAAATGTATGCAAAGGTGAACACTAGGATAAACTTGATTAAATAATCGCTAAATGTCCTGAAAGCTCAGACGAAGCTCCACTCAAGCACTGTATAACCCCCTGACTATTTCATTTCGTACACACATCTCAGACCGCATGTTAACAATTTCAATTAAGTCATCAAAATTAACAACTGCAAAGACAAGTTTTTCTTATTGCAAATTAACTGTATGCATTTTTTGAGAGCCAGAGTTGTTGGTAGTGCATTCCATATGCATATATTTGTATTCATCTTATTTTTATTACAATTAGCAATGCAGATTTTTTTTTAAGAGCCGGCAGCTTATTTTAGCCCGGCTCAGCTTGTATCAATAAGAATTCGGAGAAATGCACCGTCTCACTAACAATGAGTGACAGTTCAGTTTTAAACTATAAAGTTCTTTAAGGGGACTGTCACAAAAGATTATTTTAAGTACCATCATCATTTTCGGAACATTTTCCACGAATCATTTCATTTTGTGGATTGTATAAAAAAAAACAAATCCTTGCCAGAAACTTTTTCAAAAAGTACTACCAACAAACTTCGTAAATACACTAAATATAAATTGCTTGAACCAGTAGAAATTTTCCTAGACCATATCGAATACCCACCACTATCGCATTTCAACTTCCAATTAAAGATCCTTTATTTTGTTTAGCTATCTAACATTTCAAACATAAGGTGTTTTATTCTGATATATGATAAGAAAATATACATATTAGTCCCTTCAAATTAGGAAAATTTAGGGAAATATTTCCTACAGCTAAGCCACCCGTATAGAAAGTTGTCTTGGGGTTGTGTTAACATATTTTTCACCAAGCGCATGATAAAAAAAGGGTTGTTTTTTTAGATATAGATACATATATATGTTTTTTTGGGCATTTTGGCGGTTTTTTGCGTTTTGCTGCAAAACTGTGCATTTTTGATAAAATATAACTTGATTTGATATTGCAGATCTAGCAATTCTCTATAATTTCTGCTCTTTTCATTTTTTTGAAATTCCGCCTAGTTGCGCCGCTAGAGCGCGTTGAAGTTTATGTAAATGTATACATTTCTTTGGTGTTTGATTTTAAGCCAAAACTATGCATTTTATAAAAAAAATATCAAGATATCAAAGTTCTAGATAAAAAAAATTTCGACAAATTTTGTTTTCTGTTTTTTTCAAAGTCGCATGGTTTTGCCGCTAGAGGGCGAAAAACTCTATACTCTTGAGCGGATAAAAAGAAATATGGGCATCGTGAACAGTTGTAGTATTTTGCCCCTCCACCTCCCTCTACTCAATATTTTTTACCGGCTAAGCTAATATAGAGGACATTAAGGATAACATATACAAAAAAGCCTATCACCACCATTATAGCTGAAAGAGCGTAGTTCATACTATTAGATGCACCTTTCTATGCGCAGCTGTCTAAGAAATAAACGATGGGTTTAAAAATAAAAAATTTTTTTTTTGCTCTCCAAATTTTCATATTGACGAGTACTCTAAAAAAATGCATAGTTTTGCCTGTATATCAAAAATATATGCGCAATATTTTTTTTCCGCTCAAAAGTACTGGAAAAATTTTTTTCGAGCTCTAGCGGCAAAACCGAGCGACTTTGAAAAAAAAACAAAGAACAAAGTTTGTCGAAATTTTTTTTATCTATAACGTGATATCTTGATATTTTTTTATAAAATGCATAGTTTTGGCTTAAAATCAAACACCAAAAAAATGTAAAGAACGAATGAAGAGAACGAAAATTGTAGAGAATCGCTAGATCTACAATATCAAATCAGGTCATATTTTCTCAAAAATGCGTAGTTTTGCAGCAAAACGCAAACAACCGCCAACATTTCAAAAAAAAACATATATATGTATCTATATCTGAAAAACAACCCTTTTTTTTCATGCGCTTGGTGAAAAATATGTTAACACAACCCCAAAACAACTTTTTATATGGGTGGCTTAGCTGTAGGAAAAATTTCCCAAAATCAGTGATTTTTCTTCTAATTTGAAGGGACTATATGAATATATCACAACATTTGGATTATAAGATATACAACCACAAATGCCGATGGTATGGCAGGACACCTCAGCAGCTTGTTTAATGCAAATCCGCGGCAATGAAACATTTATAGTAATCTATGCTGATTTTGTTTACAATATATTTTACTAGAAAAATTAAAATTAGTGCATTAATATGCATGTATTTGGATTAAAGGGTAACGCTTACGTACTGGAATGCAGGAAAATAATGCTGAAAAAACCTGCTGAAGAAGAAGTCATTGATTACAACTTAAAAGCTATTAGAATATTAATTTTAAATAAAAATTGCTTATTTAAAAGTGAATTATTATTTGTTTCCTTTTAATTGTATTGAAACATATTCTTTATAGGATTTTGCAAACAGCAGAAAAAATAACTTTCTATGAGAACTAAAAGAAAAATTATGTGTAAAAATATTAACGAAATCTTTGCATTCTTTTGATAACGTGAATTCTGGTTATGCTAGCAAATTAAAATCCTAAAATGAATTTGTATAATTTCTTGTTTAAAAAATCCTCATTCAACAACTAGCATCCACACAATCGCCTACGGCCATGCATATTAAATTAGTATCTACATAACCCCCTACGGTCATGAAAATTCAGTTAAAAATGAGAACAAAGGCCTAAAATGAATTTATTCACCTACTTTCGTCGTAAAATTTTTTCGTTCTAAAGGATTACAGTTTTATGAAATCTATCGTTCTGTTTTGGAAATGCTTACTCTTTGAAAAGTTTTTCGCCCTTATTCTGGAGCTCATCAGAAAGGCACAAAGCCATTGATAAAGATGTTTCATGCAAATAAATTCATTTTAGGCCTTGTTCTTTAACTGCATTTTCATGAGGGGGTTATGTAGATACTAGTTTAATCTTCATGGCCGTAGGAGATTGTGTGGACGCTAGTTGATGAATGAGGATTTTCAAATAAGAAATTAATACATTGGGTTGATTCTACGGTTGGTTCCTTGTAAAACATTCTTCAATAATATAAATATACAGGAAAATTATGCTTTTTAATGTTTCAAAAAGTTTTATTAAAACTCTACACGTGTTTCGGCTTATTAGGCCTTTATCAAGAGTACAAGATATTACTAAATTTAAAATGTGTTCCTTACTTATTTATACCTAATGGAAGGTATAAATTATTAGATTAAAAGCTTTGAATAATTTATACCTTCCATTAGGTATAAATAAGTAAGGAACACATTTTAAATTTAGTAATATCTTGTACTCTTGATAAAGGCCTAATAAGCCGAAATACGTGTAGAGTTTTAATAAAACTTTTTCAAACATTAAAAAGCATAATTTTCCTGTATATTTAAAAAATTAAATGAGAAATTATACAAACTCATTTTAGGATTATAATTTACTAGCATAACCAGAATTCAGGTTATCAAAAGAATGCAAAGATTTCATTAATATTTTTATACATAGTAAGTTTTTCTTTTAGTTCTCATAATTATTTTTTCTGCTGTTTGCAAAATCCTATAAAGAATATGTATAAAAAAATTGCTTATGTATCGGCGGGTTAGGGGGCATTACCACTATCCAGGATGTTCCTGCTCCTTCTGTTGACCTTCTGTACATTAATTTTTTTATGTCTCGTCATAAATTATCTTATCATTAACAGGCATATGCCGATGGAGAATTAGTCTAATAATTTCATTATATTTCAAACGTCCAAATACGACAGCATATATAATTAGATTTAAATAATGTCTGTTTATATGCTGATGGTAATATGAGAGCCTGCTGGACCACATAAGTAGATGTGTCTAGCCCTGTGTCTTTCTGAAGGCGCATTATAATGTTATATCTAATACAGTAGCATATTAATGAGCTTTTATCTCTCTAATGGCGCTAATGATTCTGCTATTTGTGCAGTGCGGGTGGTGTAGCCATATATTTTTCATAATAGAGTTCTTTATTTGTAAGATCAGATCTTATAAAATAGAGAAGTATCTCGAGCAGTATTGTAACTACCACTTGAGCGAAACTTCTAATGCACAGAACTTTACGATTGTAGAACTATTGAGAATTTATACTCTTAAAGTGCATCCATACTAATAAATTTTACGTTTTGTGTCACACTTCTTACACATTTGTGCATCATTTCTAAAATCTGGTGTGAAACTTCGCATCATATGAACCATGTATAGTCTCGTGTAGTGAGTAAAAGGTATGAATTTTGTTTTTGAAAACATTGTTTTTCATTTGCCCAAACATAAAATTACCCAGAATGGTCAAGTCCTGCGATCAAGTTGGTCATCTACTTTTATCAAGTATTCTGTCGAAAAATTACTCCAGTATATATACTGGGTACACCTAAAGAAATAAATAAACTGCTTATTTAGCAGTTCCTAGTTACTTGAAGTAATAACATTATGTTACAAACATTAAAGAAAAAGACAAATTCTAACAGAGTAAAGTTCAATTTTTTATCGTAAAATTAAAGTCACCTATGTAAGTGCTGATGCTTTTGTAGCCGGAAGGCTCCCAAATATTTTTGAAATTAAATTAAGTTGTTAATTCTCGAATCTTCAAAAGTGTGCCAAAAAAACTAATTACATGTTTTAAATACGACGTTATTATTATTATTAGAGTACTTTTAAATTCGGTATTGAAAAATTGTCAAAATCCATATACAGGGTGATAGTTTTAGGCAAGTGCTAAAAGAAAAAACCTGAGCCCGTTTCTGATATTTTTTCCGTTTGCGGTATCTACTAAATTGTGAAGACCTCTATTAGTGAAACATGCCTACTCAATTTGGTTCAGTTTGGTGAAGCCAATCAAAATTTTGTCAAAAAATTGAAAACACACTGTATATCAGAAATGAAGTGTATAATGGCTATTTTGAAATCGTCTGTCTGAGCGTACTGTACTCCTCACTAGCGTATGACCACTCACTCACACGACACCTTGTACACATTTTTTTTTTTTGCTGAAATAGGCTTAGAATGCCATAAAACGTGTTTTTTAAGAACATTTGAATTATGTTTTTCAATATAATACTGTTCCCAATTTCTTGTCAGATGTGTATGTATATGTACATAATGTGTATGATCTTTTAATTAAAGCCGATTGTTTGATTATTTCTTCAATATTTAACAATCTTAAATCAAATAACCTTATTTTTATTGGTTCATATATATTTACTGGACTACGGCCCTGCTCCAGTCAAATCACGTAATATTTATTTTCTTCGCTTTACTGCATTTTAATAAAACCTTATTTTAAAAAGTTGTTTGCTTATATTTAATTATTTCCGTTTTAGTCGCGGTACCATTGACCTTTGAGGAGTTGTATAGTGAGCTGACCGACTACAGCATCAATTTTTGCTGAAACCGTCGGTGATACAAACACGACCTTTTTTCATCTTTTGACTTATATAATCCATTTCTAAGAATTGTATCCTAAAGTATTGTTTTGTGATTGATACTACAGACATGTGCAAAATTTCAAGGCTATAGATTAATTGGAAATGGTTCAAAATTAACTTACAATATTTGAACTAACCTGATTGGCTGACAATCATATGAAGATGGACAAAAGTTTGTAAAAATAGTGACATTGTTAAATTAATTTGAACTTTTATTGTATAATTTGACACATATCGTACGTCTGCATTTGTTGGTCTGTATATGCTTACAGAAATACTCTACAAGCCGCATTGCACTATTGATTCACTTGATTTTTTTAAATTCTACCGTCAGAATAGAACCCCGTTGAATTTCATAATGTTCCATCGAATATTTTATCTATTATAAATAATAAAAAATCAAATATAAGACGATTTCTATTAAATGTAGAAAATACATATATTCTCTAAAGCTCTGTCCACAGAACATGACAATTTGTAGGTGTGTAGCTGAAATGGTTTGGGCTTCATCAAGCTTTGGACAAGATGTTGGTTATCCAGTTGCTGAAGAGCTTCTGCATTACTATTTCTGGCACTCCCCCAAAGCTGCATTCCATATAACCAGACTGGTTTCAAGATTTGCTTGTATATTAATATTTTGTTACCTATTGATAGCTTGGAATTTTTTCCAAGCCAATAATGCTGTCTATATTTCAAATCAAATTCAGTTATTTTCTTCTTCACATGCTTTTCTGCCGTAGGTTAGCATCCAATGCCATGCCTAAGTATTTGCTGTGTTCTCGTAGGGAACTCTAGTACCATTGATATACAGAGCCGGAGGGTTAACTACTCTTTTGTTGATAAAGTTAACATGTATGGATTTGAGCTCGTTTGGCTTGATCTTCCATTGTTTGATCCAATCAAGTAATCTGTTACTTGCTACTTGTAGTTTTCTAGTGAATATTTCTTGCCCATTACCAACTGCAAGAACTACTGTGTCGTCTGCATATGTGGCTACAGTGGTAACTAACTTTTTTCTTTGAAACTTTCTTCTAGTATCAGCACTTTTTGAGAAAATCGTAGATAAAAATTTGGACACCCTCGCAGATGAAACGATGCAGAAAACTATTTGAACTTAATGGACATTAAACGAAGACTTACACTTGTTTTGAGATCGAAACGCGACGTTGAAAGCAACTTATAGGTAGCAGCACGGTAATCGTATAATGATTTAATGTACCATGTTTACATTTGTTTTACAGGATAACTTATTTTTATATATAAAATATTCATTTGCTGAATGAATTTCATCAATAGTTTTTATTATTATGTGTAATTTTCTAGTGGCAATAATTTGATAAGCTGATAAAACAACTTGCAGGGTGTCCTTTTGTTTTAGTAACGATTTTTGACAATAAAGAAAAAAACAAGCATGAGAAATGGTGGTGATTAAACTACTCATCTTGGCCTTGATGTTACCACAAGATAAAACGCCTTGTGTAAGTAAACAATTGCAGCTTCTTTTCAAATTGACATAAGAGATCGTGAACTTGTTATTACGATCACTGTGTTACCAGTTTCTTTTTATCGGAATCTCGAGCCAATGTCCGGTTAATATAAAACAAAAGATCGTCTTTTATTTTTATTTTCCGAGTGAAGTTACATATACGGCATTGCAAGTAAGCGATTCTTCTTTATAATACTTTGTGGCTGTGAAAAAGCCCGCGGGTTTTTTAATATAAACTGCTAGTGGACTGTAATTAGACCTCGAAATTGCATTATTTCCAAATAACTCCCCAGCGAATGTATTGTCCTGAAACCTTATGAGATGTATTTGAAATGTTATACAGTTTGGAGTTTATCGATTAGAAACAATTTCTTTTTTGGATTATTTGAAAATTAAAAAAAATTGCTTTGAATATGACACAAGAAATTATTAGTAATATTGTCGAGATAATTTAAAAACGGTGGTTTCTGTAATAGCGGAATGCGTATCCAACTTCAAAATTCAAAATGGCGAATTTTACATGGGCGACACAAATTTAAAACAATTAACGTCCTCCAAAAAGGTAACTAAAATTATCGGGCGGCTAATTGGACTTTATTATTTAATGTCGATATTGTAATATCACTAATGCTTAGAATTTTATCTATGCTGCCTATTTACTTTTGAGAGTTTAGGCCGAAAGAAGTTTAGAGATAAAATTGAACAATACGAGTGGTATTTGGGGAAAATATTTCAAGACCTAAATACGTATATAAAATATAGCTTAGATATTGCCGCCAATTACTTTCATTGCTTCCTTGACATTGATTGGTGTTGACTGACGTTTTTTTTCAAATTCCCCATTTTTGTTAACATAAAGTTATATTCCCATCTGTTAATTTTGTACGTAGATACAAATATTTAACAAATGTATCAGCCGAAATTAAAAAATGCGCGAAATTAGTCATCTTCAAAAACAATTGTTTAAAAAACTAAAGAAACACGCTTTAATAGCAAACCGAACTAGAAATTAAAACATAATTTTTATTTATTAACAAAAAAATTTATTTCATTATAAAAAAAAGCATGGGGTGCTTATTACTGTATTTTTTTATACTAACTCTATTTTTACAAATAGCTAATGAAATATTTATATCAGTTGATATCAAAATCAAAATGGCGGATTTGATATGGGAGACACAAATTTAAACTGAACGTCCTCCAAAAAGGTAACTAAAATTATCTAGCGGCTAACTGGACTTTATTATTTAGTGTCGATATTATATCACTAATGCTAGAATTTTACAAATTTTTCAAATTCCCCATTTTTGTTAACATAAAAATATAATTCAAAACTCACCCATCTGTTCATTTTGTACGTAGCTATAAATATTTGACAAAATGTAACTGCCAAAACTAAAAAATGCACGAATTTAGTCATCTTCAAAAACAATAGTTTAAAAGAACTAAAGAAACACGCTTTAATAGCCAGCCGAACTAGAAAGTAAAAAATATTTTTTTATTATTAGCAAAAAAATGTATTTCATTGTAAAAAAAAGCGTGGGGTGCTTATTACTATATTTTTACTTCCCTCATATACCGAAGGGGACTATTGTATTCGAGAAAAAATCACCCTCCGAGATTTTTTCGGATTTTGACGTTTCAGAACACGTAGATTACGAAAATATAGATTTTTCCATTCCGTCAGTCAGTCTGTCTGTCTGTCTGTTGGTGCATTAACTAAAAAAACTACTTGACGGAGAGCAGTCAAATTTGGTAGGTAGTTGACGCTACTGTCGGCGAAGAAATGGTTAAAATGTCACTGGAAAATATACAGGGTCTAACGGGAATAAACAATGAAAAATTTTTTTTTGCTCAAATTTAAAATTTCCACGTTTCATGACACGCTAAACCTATTTCAGAAAAAAAAAATGAAAATTTTTTACACCATTTTTGAAAAAAAAATTACCACCAAGATGAAAAAAATTACATTAAAACTAAATTATCTTTATTGGCTTATGATTGACTTATCAAGGTATTTGTCAAGCCTTCAATAAAACTTTATAGCTGGTAAGTTCAAGTTAGTTCAAGCTTTATAGAGATTAAGCAAATGTTGTGGTTTTATAATGGATTTACGAAATTAATTTGAGGTGGTTATTAATGCTAGGCTAGGCTATAAATCTAATATGCTTTGAAGTCACTAAGTTTCAGGTCGAACACTCATAAAACCAACTGCTTGCTAGAGTTTTAAAGAAGCAAACAACCACCTAGAATAAATCAGTGTCCTACATAAAAGGATTTGGTTTACCTTTACCCAGACTATATGTTTTAAAATAGGTAGTTTTAAAATTGTGTAGATATATACATATTAGTCGGCATTTTGTTTGTGTATGATGTGCCTGTGGATGAATTTATAATAATAGCAAGTTGTAGTGAAAATAACTTTCTCGGCAACCTGACATTTTAGGCTATATTATCCGAACACCATAAATTCTATAGGTTTTAAAGCGGTTGTATTATGTACTCAAATGTTTTAAAATTGGTTTTAAGATAAGCCTACAAGTTTTAAAATATATATTAAAACCAATGAGGCTTAAAATATATTTCTACAAGAATGAGTCGACATACTTAAAGAGCAATTATTGGTAATACAATGGGCATTTTCAGACAAAACATGTTTGTAGTAGAATTATTCACAGCTTATAACTTTCTCGGCAACCTGACATTTTAGGCTATATTATTCGAGCACCATAAATTCTGTAGGTTTTAAAGCGGTTGTGTTATATGCTCAAATGCTTTAAAATTGGTTTTAAGTAAGATGAGTCTACAAGTTTTAAAAAATATATTAACACCAATGAGGTTTAAAATATACCTTTACAAGAATAAGTCGACATAAAAGCAGTTGGTAATATAATGGGCATTTTTAGACAAAACATGTTTGAAGTTATTCACAGCTTATAGGGTTTATCATATACCTATTAACTATATACTGGTAACACGCTATAAGCCACTATGTACGGAATTGAGGCTAGAGAAGGAGATAGTTTTCCATCTCTATGGAGGACTTTGGATCCAACGCGCACGCTCCGACGACACATCGCGGTTTTGTAATAGGTCAGCGGCCATGTGGCCAATTTCTCCGATTAGATTGTGACCATTTGCCTTCTACATTCAGTTGAACGGTCACAATCTCGCGTCACTAAGGCATGCGCACCACACCCAAAGTCCTCTTAAAGGATAGAGAGACAGGCTTTCCTTGGCGTCAAGTTACGAACGAAACTCATAGTATATAGTTAATATGTATATGGGGTTTATACAGCCGCCATTTTATTTCCAGCCGTCAAGGAATATAACGGTCAACCATACTGGGAATGTCCCAGATTGAACAAAAAAATGTAATTTGCATCGAAGAGAGATGATTTATAAAAACAATTTAGTCCCATCAATTCACTACAAGTACTCCATAATTAACTGTTTATATAACTATAGCGGCCCATAGTGAATGTAGAATAGATTTATTTACATTTATTTTTACTTCATTAAATACAAACAGTCCACACAAAGCATTTGTGTGTGTCTTTTAAGTTTTTATATAATGCCCATCCTAAGCCAAGTATGGTTTTATAATACTCTTCAGATACTCCGAGTAAAGCTTTAGATAATTCGTTAAAACAAAGTTTTACCAGTAGTTTTAAAAAGAGCCATGTAGGCCCTTCTCTTATAAAAGTTCTAAATCTGCTTCGTAGATTCTGCCAAACTAATTACGTTTGTAAGAAATCTTGAAAATAAGATTTTAGGATAATTATAGATTATTTTAAAACTACCATAATTGATACTTGGATAAGAATAAGTAGGTCTGATCTGTTAATTGGTGTTATTTTTATATTCAGTTCATAAAATACCAGGTTATCTTCGATTTGAATTTTCATTATTTTACCTTCATGTACTATTGTAGTATTTTTGCACTTATCTGCAATGATTTATGTTTTTCTTCATAGGCATAATAATCAATACGTTACAACTTAGCTCGTATTTAATTTATACTCACGACATTTTTAAATCTGTATCTGTGTTGCGAATCTGAGAATAGTACACTTATCGAAATACGCAATAATTACTTTCTTTTTCCAATCAATCAAGTTTAATACAAGGTCTGTTGGAGCAGGCACATTTCAACGACTTTAAAGGTGGGCCTTTGTAAATTTTCGTTGATTGCATACCTGTGAAAAAGAGTGAAATATGCATTTCTTTGTTTTAGTGAACCTCGCCACAGTCGCCACTACAAAGTAATTGCACTCTAGTAATTGTCTGTGGTGCATTATAATTTTTTTGATTATTTCTTATAGGGTCAAATTTCATTTGGTGTATTATACCCTGTATATTAACTTATGCCAAAGTTACATTGTCTTTATTTAAAACAACCAATACCATTTTATGCTGCAAATTTTAAATCGAACGAGTTACCATATTTATAAGTTCGGACCTAAAACTGATACCAAACATTATTTTTAATAAAACTACCAGAAAAATAGAGCAAATACTCCTATAGGTTTGATATACCTGTCTACCACATGCAGAGATGTTTGTTCCGTCCAAATAATTTCGGACGTCACGACCTTATAAAAATAATGCATTACAAAAAGCGCGGCTGGTAAAACAGAAGGAAACCTCTGAACAGTGTGCTGTGACTCGTCTTGAGAGAGAGCGTATTTGTTCCTTTTTAGGGAAGGCAATAAAATTTCAAAACATGAATACGGGGTATTAAATCCTCAGTGCACAACACGTGCAGCGGCCAACAAAGAAATGCTTGTGCAGTGAGTCGCCTTTTATTAGACGGTTATAAATATTCTCAAATTAATTTTCATGTCACGGCGACTAATTTCACCTAGTTATTGACTTAGCCCAGTAATATTAGACGAAAAAAGGGAGTCTCTTCGGAAAAACTTGTACAAAGTTGAATTTTTACGAGCACCTATCACATTCAAAAGAAGCGAGACAAATATGCCCGGAACTGACCCTGGGGGAGCTGATGGTGAGGAAGACATATAAGGAATGCCAGAGATCGAATAGAGTTATGAGAAGAGTTATGATTGTATTACTTCCATATCCACGTAGTGAATTGGAAGCATAGTAAGCGTAAAAAAAAATTCCTCTTGAAATAGGTTTAGAATGCCCAGAAACGTCGAGATTTTAAATTTGAGGAAAAAAATCTGTCTGACTGTCTGTCGGTGTGTCGGTCTGTTTGTCTACCAGTCTGTCTGTAACTTTTCTTGTCTGGATTGTTTTTTTAACATATAACGGTGAAGGGTTGGGAGGTAAATAGGTGGAAGTAAATAACAACAAGCTGGGAAGAGTACAAAAGCTTGAAATTTGATGTATGTACTAGAAACTAAGGCCTCAAAATTTTTTATGATATTTTCTATCCCCACCACCACTCCATTATTAAAGGGGTTGATAAAATAAAATAAAGATATTCACTTCAAATTTGGTATACGTATATATTATAATGACATCAGGAACTAGATTATATTTTGGGATTATTCCGTTGAAGGGATTAAATAGGGGAAAATAAGTAAAGCAAGCAGGTAAGAGTTCAGAAAGTTGAAATTCGGTGTACGTACTAGAAGCCAAGGCCTCAGATTTTTTTTATAATACTTTTCAACCCCCACCACCCTTACTCCATTATTAAAGGGGTTGATAAAATAAAATTGAGATATTCACTTGAAATTTGGTACACGTATGTGTTACGTATAACGACATTATATTTTGAGATGATTCCGTTGGATTGGGGGTTAAATAGGGGTAAATAGGGGAAAATAAGTAAAGCAAGCTGGTAAGAGTACAGCAATTTGGGATTTGGTGTATATACTAAAAGCGAAGGCCTGAGATTTTTTTATAATATTTTCCATTCCCTCACCCCCTTCTTAAGAGTTAATAAAATGAAATTGAGATTTTCACTTGGAATTTGACACACGTGTAGTATAACGACATCTGAAACTAGATTATATTTTGACACGATTCCGTTAAAGCAGTAGGGGGGTAAGCAGAGGTAAACAGGGAAAAATAAGTAAAACAAGCTGTAAGAGTACAGAGAGTACTAGGATTTATACACTAGAAATCAAGACCTCAGATTTCTTTCTAATATTTCACTCACAACAATTAATTAAATTCGGTTTTACCATTTTATAAAATTTATTAATTTCAATATTAATGCACAATTATTAATAAGCGTCAAAATGGGAATTATTCAAAGCACTATGAATTAATAAAAATATCTTGTAAAATACTTAAAATCTGACGACTATGTTGCCAAGCTTGCATAAGAAGATTATTCAAAATCCCAGTGCGTAGACAAGTCACGTATTGTTTATTCTATCAAGCAGCCTCTTCAATTTAAATGACTCGGGTCCTCCACAGGGTGAATTGCTAACAATATCATTTACTCTAGTATAAATACCACATTTTACAAATATCATTGCCTTGTTCTGTAACTTATGTAAGCGATCCATATTGCCTTGGTTTGCAAAACACATAACAATATTACAATAGTTATAATCTGTGTTGTATACCACTTTTCTACTTTCTATAGACAAATACCAACTAACTCATTTTCGGACAACAATCTTCTTAGCTATTTTTTACACACATAATTGACATGATTACCGAAATTAAGTTTATCATCTATCATGACTCCTAAATTTAATTTCCCTGATGACTTCAATTACTTCCCCATTCGCGGTTATGAAACAGAGCTGTTATGTCATTATTGTATGAAATAAATAATGACGGCCCCAGAACACTACCTTGCGGTACCCCAAAAGTTATATTTCTTGCAGTCGATGCATATTCGTTATACTTTCCTTTCTGCATCCTGTTACTCAAATAACTACTTAGCCACATATGGCCAACGCCAACCAGGCCATATCCTTTCAATTTTTTCGATAATCTCTCTCTATCTACTGTTTCGAATGCACGCTTTAAATTAAAAAAATTGTAGCCAGTCACTTTACCTAAATCAAATACTTCCTTAGATTCATTGATTATATACTGCAATGCACTTTCACAACTATGACCTTTGACTTGTAGTGGACTGAAAAAGCAGCAAAAATGTTTCAAAAAATTTTTTTAAGGTACAACCACATGTGGTCTTTACAAAATGATAGATTAGGTCCCTGGCCATCTGAAATCGGCAATTACAACATTTTTTAATAGGGACAACATTTTTTATTGCGAAATTTGCCAAAAATTTGTCAAAACTATGTTTTATTACTTTTCACACATACCTCGCGATATCTCCGGAACCAATTTAGATATTACTATTATTTTTTTTGTAATCGATAAAGGAAGTGTGGGCGAAGATAACTGCGGTATTGTCGTTAGTATGAAAAATTTAGTTTTTTTGTGAAACTAGGAGAAACTTTGATATTTACTTTTTTGCAGCACTATTTTCAGTAAGCCAGAAACTTTTTTGTTTTAAGAAATGTTGCTATACTATCTGCGTACGAAACAAGGCCAAAGCTTCAAAAAAGTTTTTAAAAAAAGAATCACTATTCTATGTCTTATAGTTTTCGAGTTATAGTTAGTTAAAGTTGAAAGTTCCCGCGCCTCCGTTTAAGCATGTAGTACTAACTGCAGGCCGGTGTGGTTTAACCGGCCGGGCCGTGCGGCTAGGTGTAAATACTGTTGGTACAGCGATATTGTGGGAGCGTCAACTTGATTATACCTGTAAATAAAACTTCCTAAACATTTTAAAAATATATTATTATACCTATTACTTCAGTTTAGATTAACAATCTTCGCTATCTGATGAAGTTTCGTTGATTAAGCTGTTACTGCAGTTTGCATATTTGCAGTCACTGCAGCATTTAACCCTTGTAAAACACAGGTACACCTATTATTGTTACAAGTTTTGTTGGAACATCGTATCGACAAAGTTTTTCTTATATCATCGGGTACTGGTTCTTGAGAAGAAAAAATGGGCCTGCCAAGTATTTTCTTCTAATGTCCATCCGTATAGAGTCGGATCTTCTACTGGCATCTCTTGAACGTGGCTACTGTACCAAATTTTTAATTGATACAGACACCTAAGACACCTTGAGTTTAGTAAATAAATACCCCTTAAAAATTTATAAAAATTCATATAGTGAAGCAAGATTTTTTAAAGCAGACATAATTTGGCTATTATATTTCTAAGAATTATATTTTCACAAAATTTCCCAAAAAAAATTATTAACCTACCTGTCTGCACAGATGTTAAGCGCTCTTGAACTTTCTTTCCAGATCTGTTACATATTAGACACATTTTCCGAATATTAAATGCGTCTTTATGGTATCTTGCCCGAGACGATGACGCATTTTCGTTTTCACTCCTTTGGGAAACATATCCAATATTTTGCGAACTAATAAATGTTTGTCTGCAAGTTAAATGAAATCTTACTTTAACCTTTCCTCCTAGAATGTCTTCCTTTTGTTGTAAAATCTTTTGAGCAGAAATGTCTTTCCTTTTTTCTGCAGCACTTATAATTGTTTTTAATCCTTGCAATCTCGGATTTTGTGTCACATGTTTGTCATTTTCTTGTAGAGCCTGCTCACAAAATAAACACTCCATTGTTAATAAAAAAAAATATGGGTAGACACACACCTCCAAATATACACAATAATATATAATCGCAGTAATATTAACACACAAAGACAGTTTGTATGTTTGTAACTTGTTAGCAAAGTGAATCAAGACTGTATAAGTAGCATGCGGATGCGGATATGTCTGCTCGCCGGCCGGCGCGGTGCGTTCTTTAGAACGCGATGCACAATAATTAAAGGCGGCTGCGGAAACTTTCAACTTTAACTGACTATAACTCGAAAACTATAAGACATAGAATAGTGATTCTTTTTTTAAAAACTATTTTGAAGCTTTGGCCTTGTTTGGTACACAGATAGTATAGCAAAATTTCTTAAAACAAAAAAGTTTCTCGCTTACTGAAAATAGTGCTGCAAAAAAGTAAATATCAAAGTTTTTCCTAGTTTCACAAAAAAACTAAATTTTTCATACTAACGACAATACCGCAGTTATCTTCGCCCACACTTCCTTTATCGATTACAAAATAAAATAATATCTAAATTGGTTCCGGAGATATCGCGAGGTATATGTGAAAAGTAATAAAACATAGTTTTGACAAATTTTTGACAAATTTCGCAATAAAAAATGTTGTCCCTACTAAAAAATGTTGTAATTGCCGATTTCAGATGGCCAGGGACCCAATCTATCATTTTGTAAAGATCCCATGTGGTTGTACCCTAAAAAAAAAAAAGTCGAGAAGGAAGCGACTTTTTCCCCGTTTTTCAGTCCACTATTGGTGTAGAAACGAACGCATTGCTGTATATGTAGTTGATGCTTTGTGTGCCATACAACGTGGAAACGGTTACTCGTACGTGAAAAATGTTTTGGAAATGTTTCGTTTTGTAAAAAATTGTTAAACATCTAATTTTCATAACAACTATAATTGTCGTCTGACCAATAGGAAACGAGATATCTGTGAATAGCCAATTTGACCTTAATAACTTTTGAATCAAACATGATATTAATGGAGACTTTGTATTCATCCATTTCGACGCACATTTTTCCGCAGTAAACTCCCAATCTTACTGGACTAACTCAAGTTCTTACAATTTTGTTTATGCAACTATTACATTCACAGGGGACTCTGAAGTGTGTCCCAATTGCTGTTGCCTCATATTGCATGTATTGATAAAACTAAATTGCTAATTACCAGAGCTATTTGACGAAACTGAAAGAAGGTATTGTAACAACGCAACGTTGTGAGATGTATGAACACGAGCTCTTATAGCATGTGGTAATTCAGAAGTGTATTTTGAATAAGTGGCCTGTAAGCGACTAATATTTTTAATTTATTGCCTAATGCCATTTTACGAAATGTAGAAAGTGTACAGGGTAATACATTTTTAACTACGAAGAAACAAAGTACAGTAAAGTAAAATTCTAATAATAATAATACTTTATTAATAGTATAAGCTAGAATTCATACATTTTTTATATTATTTTGTGTCAATGAAATTAATTATATCAATGAAATTTGAAGTTAATCATGTGTATAAATTTAAATATTAAATAGTGACATTTGATGAAACATATTTGTAACAAGCATTTTTAAATAACGTAAGGTTTTATTCATTTATATTTTTTTTATTTTTACATACGCTATCCAACAGGTCGAGAGACCCAATTACTGGATTAGACAAGATTACAAAAAAGGAAAAGAGTAATATACATTTAGAAACAAAGGTGTGTATGCATGCACAAGCAGATCGATTAAGTAAAATATTAAAATAATTATAAGAACAATTTGAGAGACACAAAGTGCAATTGTTACAATAATGAACAATCATGAGTTACTTATTATTAAAGATACATACTTTTAGAGAGGCAACGTTGCAGTTGAAAATATCAACGCGGCCCTGTATATCATTGTACGCAATACACATACCTTGAAGTAGTGAACATTTTTTATATTTGTCCTGGGCGTGATTAGTTTAAATAAATTTGTTAGCGTGGAGCAATTTTGTGAGCATAAAAGGAAGCATTTTAAGTATATAAGTGCTGTCGGTGATATTATGTATCAATCTGTAAAGAAAAGATAGATAAGAAACTTTACGGCGATGTTCTAACGATACTAATGAGAACCTCGATAATAATTCAGACTGGGAGTACTAATAGGCGGGTATGTTCCATCAACTTTAAATGTGGAATACTTAAAAATTCTACGTTGAATATTATCTATATGTGTCTTATAATGTGGTGACCAAATGATTGACGCATATTCCAAATTAGATCTCAAAATAGAAAAATACAGTAGTTTGAGACCGGAGGCGTTATTGAAGTTAAAAGTATTTTGAATAAGAAATTCAAGAGATTTGTAAGATTTTTTGACAACATCGATTAATATGATGGGTAGATGACAGCTTTTCATCAAGCACTACACCTAAATCAGTAAATGTCTCAGGTCTAGAGAGTAGGTACGTTATTTTCAAGCGCATAATTATATTTTATGATATTCTGTTTAGTTGTTACTGATAGAACATTATATTTTGACGAGTTGAGGAATAATTTGTTTCTTTTACACCACTCATTAATTTTGTCTAGATTGTGTTGCAAAATCAAACAGTCGTCGATGCTCGAAATTCTACAGAATAATTTCAGAGCATCAGCATATAGAAGACAGTTCAAGGCGATATCAGTAACAATGTCGTTAATAAACATAATGAACAATACTGGACCTAGAGTAGATCCCTGTGGGACGTCTGAGGTTGGTAAAACTTCGGCAGATCTATGGCCACAGAATAAGACAAATTGGGTTCCATTATTTAGGTAAGGTGAAAAATAGTTAATGAGGTCATTTGAGAATCCGAAAACGTGTAAATTTTGCAAAAGAATACTATGGCTTAGCCTATCAAAAGCCTTAGAAAAATCTGTATTGATTATGTCATCTTGACTACCATCATCAATTGCATCAGTTAAACAGAATAAGTTGGTAACTGTAGATCGGCCTTTAAAGAAGCCGTGTGCGAATTCAGATATTTGATGTTTAACATGGCAAAATATATGTTCATACGATAATACTTCGAGGACTTTAGCAAGGTTGTTCAAAATTACAATGGGCCAGTAATTAGTTATCAAAGTTCTATCCCCTTTCTTAAAGACGGGTATGATTTTGGACTGTTTCCAACATTGTGGAAATGTTGAAGATTGAAGAGATAGATTAAAAGCATACATAATAGTTTGCCAAATATTGCTGCACAGTCACGTACTACGAAAGATGGAATATTATCAGGACCACTGGTTAATTTTGGCTTTAACATCTTTAGTGCCTTGAAAACCTCATCTTCTGTAGGATTACGAATATTTAGACGCGAGTCATTAAGAAAGCCATTATGTTCGTCATCGACATTGCATTGCTCTAGGGTAGAATAAGATTGTTGAAAATATTCAGCAAATCAGTTACTAATTATTTTAGGATCGGAAATGATATCATCGCTATACTTGAAATTTTTGGCAGATTGGGCGTATTTCTTTTGAAATTAATATATCGCCAGAAATTTGAAGGATTCTATGCACTATTTTCTTGTAAATATTTACTGTCATTTTTGTATGCCTTAAATCTTTGAACTTTTGAAGATATTTTTCATTATCGCTAGATTTATATAACCGCCATACTTCGCGCTTTTCTTTTATATTTTTTATAATTTCACTGTTAAACCAAGGAGGATAACTACGTTCAGGTATATGTTTAATGGGAACATATATGCTTATTATGGGTTTTAATATTTAATAGAATTTGTCACAAGCTGAGTGAATATCAGAGAATTCGGTTAATCAGAGAACATTTGATATAACATGGGAAAATTAGCTTTTCTGAAGTTGTACGTATAAGATATATATTTTTTGTATCGATTATTTCCGATACTACGAACTGCAGGATGATGAAGGTCCTCTTCATAAAGAATATCAGGGGCTTGTACTACCTTACAGCTCCTGTTAGATAAAACAAGATCAAGTAACTTGTTGTTTGAGTATTGAACTGCTTTAAATTTAAAAAGTATTGAAAATTTAAAATTATTTGTGTAGCAGGCGACGCAGTATTAGAGTGATGAGAACAATAATTCAGCAGATTAAAATCACTCGAAATTAAGATATGTGAGTTATAAATAAAGTTGAGCAGAAAATGTATCAAAAACAGAATTGTAAAAGTCAGATGGCATATTTGGAGGAATGTAAAGTGTAAAAATATGGAAGTGATAATGATCTAATACTATTTTTACTCCTACAATATCAATTAATGACAAGTCACGAACATTACATTGTTTTAAATTTAAATATAGCATTAAGAAATGAATGTACTGCTAACATTACTCCACAGCCACGGCTATGATTGGTAGCTAACTTGTTGCGGTCTGATCTAAATAATACATAATTATCGTGTAATGTTTCATTATTCTGAATATTTGAATCCAACCAGATTTCGGAGAAGGCAAGTATATCATAGGAACTCGCAAGAAGAGCATCATATAAATAATTCAGTTTCGTATTTAAACCTCGTATGTTCTGATAGTAGATTGATAGACTATCATTAATGGAATTCACAGTTTCTTACAGATGATAGTAATGTACGTTATACTGTTTAAATCCATTGTGGAATGGGTTAACTTGGCTATGTATTGTACTGTTGTGATAATAATGTCTTTTTTCTTGATCTCGTGTCGTGTTCATGAATGTTCCTCATGAAGGTACAATATTCTAATAAATGTCTTGGCACTAACTCGTGTAATATTTTGTAAATAAAAGTCATTGTTTTTAAAGTTATAATTTTCTTTACTCCCAGTAGCTTTAAGCATTAATTTTATATTTGTATATTTGTTACAGTTAGAATAATTTGTAATGTTTGGTTTATTTTTTCTGCAACATATTTATTTCGGCATTACTAGGTAGAAAAAGCGTTGTTGAGCAAAAATTGAAATGTGGTAAAATAATTGTTTTGTATGTGGTTATTTTCGTCCATGTACTAAAATCTTTTCCTATACGTCCCACCAAATTGACTTCTTTAGCTATTTCTTTGGTAATATTAAGAGCATGTCCGTTAAATAATCATCAATAATTACGCCTAAATACTTGAATAATTCATTAACTTACTGAATTCTTGTTCCATTAATGGTTACTCCTTGGTTATGTACTGTGTTTACTCGGCTGTATTTACTTTTAATTATCATAAACTTAGTTTTATCTGTATTTAAGCCGAGACTATTCATGTCCAACCACTTTCTATTTCTTTAAGCTCACTGTTTATTATGTTTATAGTCGAGTCTACATTATCACCAACTAAGTATATCAATGTGTCGTCAGCAAATAGTTGCATGCTTCATTTTCTAACGTATTTCATACTGTCATTTATGTACAGAACAAACAGGCTAGGCTCCATAACGGTTCCTTGCGGCACATCGAATATTGTCTCTGTTGGTAGGGAGGTGTCATTTTTACCTTTGGTAACCTGTGTTCTATTTTTTAAATAAGTGGTCATCCATTTCACAATGTATGTCCCAATTCGTAATTTTTTCACTTTAATAGTAATAACTGTCTATTGCCTCTAAAGCTCTGCGAAAATCTAGAAAAACTACCACAATCTATAGCAGATCGAATTAAGGTAATCGAATTACTGTAATTCTGGCTACAAATATTTCTTATACTACAAAAGATCAGATTAGATTAGAGTCTTTATTGGTCTTTTGTTGCTATTTACATATAGATATATGACAGATTGATAAGTGAATTTATACAGGGCCATCGAAAGAGGTTGCATCAATTTCAAAAAAATCACTACTAAGAAAATATTGCGGTTAGAATGACTTTTCCTACCTCAAAATATTCACAAAATCATATTTTTTTACGCACCATTAATAAGTCTAATGTCAACACTGTCTGTTTATTAAAAAATCGCTGCCTAAGTACTTCCACATCCAGATCTCCCATCAAAGACTATTTAAAGAAAAACATCTTTATTTGTACTCTACCATGTGGAACTAATTGATCATAGAATTTTAATAATATGATATTTGAGGCAGATGTCATAGAAAAATTTGAGGCGTAGGCTCTTATATACGCCAAACATCAGTGTCATGGACTCACATTAGCTTGCTTTACTTATTTGAAGTTGGTGTAACCTTTTCGATGACCCTGTATTATAAAATATCTTACATAGTCTTATACAATAAAAAAAATCACAAAATATTGATTATAAAAAATACGTGTTACAAATTCAACTTTAATTAATAAAATATAAGATTAATAATAATAATTAATTATTATTTGGACAAACTGGTTCAGTTCATAGAAAACATATTTATGTTAAATCTTTAAAGCCACAAGTTTGTTTTAAACTGTTTATTGGAATGTCATTTTTTATGTAGACAGGTAAGAGATTAAAAAAGGAGCCTCCAGCAGAGTTTGGCGATTCTTTAATCTACATATAATTAGAGTTATTTAAATTTATATTTTGATTATTTTGCGTAGGTAATGGGTGTATTTCCTTGATCTTTTTGAAGTCAAGATATAAAAATACATAGCCCGGTAGTTTGTTGTAAATATAAACCAAATAATATGTACAGGTCGACTATCCTAGAATGGCCAACGAGATTAGGATGCGCAGTAGTTGAAACCACCCCACCTTTACGGATCTCACTTGTTTATGTTCCTTCCTCGTGTAACATCGGTACAGTCTTGAGAAAAGTGCTTGTAGTGTATAACTTATATTTAATACATAGGTACCCATTAGAAGTATCTACTTATAAACATTAATGTTACGTATACAAAGAACTGTTGTTCAATCGAAAATATCAATTAGCCTGTGACATACCTGGATTTTTGGTGAATAAGAGAGCACCTTTTTACTTAAACTTCTTCCCCCGACTGTACTACGTTCATAGTTAAGAAACTTGTCTCTATTCAACAGCGACGATATTTCTTCTCTCTCTGCGCGGCTGTTGGCCATCCTACAATGGTTTACTTGTACTATTATTGTGGGATTTATATATTTATTGGAATTTATATATTTACTGAATGTCTAAACAATGTATATTATGATATAGTCAGACATTTTCAAACATAAACAATCTGATAGAAACACATTTGGGTGTAAAACTGACACTCGCATGCAGCATTATAATCAAACCATAACTGTTTATATGTTCATTGAACTACATTGTGAAACAAATTGTACATTTACATTTAATAATCTAGTCCATATTTTGCTGTTATTCATCATTTTCTACCACTGTTTACATATGAATTTATTGAAAAACTATGTAGGTACCTACACACTTTATATAAATATTCGCAAATAAATAAACATCCTACATGTGTACACGTGTTTATATAATTTTCTCTTTTCAAAGAGCACTATTAGTCCATTAATCTAAACGCGGAAAGCTATCAATCGCTTTCTCTTCGGCACTTGTTAAGCAATTTGATTCGTGGGACGTGTTTGAAGACGAAATGCCTAAGCATTGACAGGTATTTTAAATTTTCACATTATTCTTATAAGCCAATATGGTTTTATGCACCTAGTAGGTATTTTAATAAGATTAAGCTTCGTTAGATCAAACTGAAACTAGTGCCAATCTAATTAAGTAGCTTCATTAATTGTGTATGACGAATTTCAGTTTCCTTAAACGATGTGAAACACATAATTCAGTGTGATTTGAAAACTTAAGCGATTTCATATAATACAGATGAGGTGGTTAGCACTTGGATAACGTTTTAAAAACATTAGAAAAAAATATAAGCAAACAAAAAACTATGATTATTATAACGAATTTAGGAATATAAGAGAGAAAATTAAACAGGATGTGAAACAAGCATATGACAATTATTTACTTAATATACAGGGTAACATAAAAAATGATCCGAAAAGATTTTGGTCGTATGTAAATAGTAAAAAAAGATGTTCCTCAATTCCAGACAATATTCTATATAATAATGTTCAACATACAAATCCTCAAGATATTGTTAATGCATTTGCGACCGTCTTTCAAGCAGCTTATTTAAATCCTAATACAAAAAGTAATAAAAATTCCCCCTGCGGTGAGGTAAATAGTAGTAATTTATGTGTAACAACCTTTTCGAAATTGAACGTGCTGAAATCTCTCAAGAAAATTAAACCTAAATTTACCAAGGGCCCTGATAATATACCTGCCTTTATAATAAAAGGCTGTGCACACATTTTTGCTCGTCCGCTTACAATAATTTTTAATTTATCCCTAAAATGTCAGATATTTCCTGATGTGTGGAAATATTCTCGTTTATGTCCCGTGTACAAAAAAGACAACAAAAATAACGCGGAGAATTATAGGCCAATAACAATCATTTGCAATTTTGCGAAAGTTTTTGAGTTTACCTTGAGTATGCCACTAACAAGGCACGTGCAAGGTCAAATTGTAACAAACCAACATAGATTTGTATCCGGCAGATCCACTGAGACTAACCTCACCTGTGTCACGCAATACCTTTCTGAAAAATTGGATAATAACAAACAGGTTGATATTATCTATACGGATTTTTCCAAGGCGTTTGATCGCCTGGATCATGGTATTCTGATACAAAAGCTTAGCAAATTCGAACTATCGGCGTCACTATTAGATTTAATTACCTCGTATTTAGGAAATAGGCGGCAGTATGTAGAATACCATGGTTTCAGGTCATTCGACGTCTTGGCTAGCTCAGGTGTCCCTCAAGGATCTGTACTGGGACCACTTTTCTTTAGTATCTTTATTAATGACATTGTCACAAAGATTGACGTTGAAAGCCTGTTATATGCGGACGATCTAAAAATCTATTGTGTAATTGAAACTGATGAAGATTGTGACAAGCTTCAAAATAACTTGAATAAGATAAATGATTGGTGTCTACTAAATCAACTACCTCTCAATGTATCCAAATGTAGCGCATTTACATTTTGTAGAGCACGCAATTATATTAATTTTAATTATCATTTAAATAACCAGGAGTTACAAAGACCTGATACAATTAAAGATCTGGGGGTGACCTTTGACAGAAGTCTAAGTTTCAATGAACATCTAAATTTAACTGTATCATCAGCTTTAAAAAGCCTAGGATTTGTAATAAGGAATTGTAAGGGTTTTAATAATACGGACATTATGAAATTATTGTACTACTCCTTTGTGCGATCAAAATTAGAATATTGCTCACTGGTATGGTCCCCGGGCTATGCTACGTATATAAAGAGTATTGAAAACATTCAGCGTCGTTTTGTTAAGTATTTGTGTTTTATTGAAGATGGCAATTATCCCACAACTGGTTATTCACAAAACCTCATGTTAGAAAGATTTTATATGCCGAGTCTAGAAAATAGGAGACCAGCACACTCTGTAATATTTCTGCATAAAATTATTCACAATATATCTGACTGCCCCGTCAGGAGCAACTGTGTTTTCGTGTACCTCGTATAGGAAGCAGAAATCGTGAAACATTCTATCTTGCTACTCCCCGAACAAATTTACTAAAACTTTCACCTGTACATTTTATGTGTAAAAATTATAATTCAGTGCAAAATGAGCTTGATATATGTATTTAATTGTAGTCCTGCATCAATTAAAAAATTACTATGCGTATAACCCCATTTTCCTTATTGCCGTTTACATGTTTTTTAGAGTTTTGTGATATGTATATATTATTTTAAGTCAGCTTTTTCTTAGTATTACATTTGTATTTTGTTTCTTCACAGTACGACGCGTACTGTGAATTTGGTACATATAATATTTATACTGTTGGTGCTTACTAGTGTAACATTCCCACCCTTTAATTGGTTTTCTGTTGGTATCTAAATAAATAAATAAATAAATAAATAAATAAATAAGGTTTTCAATTCGGCCCATGTGTATGTTTAAGTTCAGTAATTGGTCTAGATGGCCTTAATAGTCCAGGCAACGAACTGGAAAATAAAATAAAAAGACATGTAGGTTCGAATCGAATTTTTTTTTTGCGTTCGATTCCTGGGGTGATGTGGATAATTCATAACCATTAAAAGCTTAGCGGCCACCCCCTCCAACCCTTGGGGGCCAAAAATGGCCGAAATTTAGCCCAATTTTTCAAAATGTTTAACTCTCGAGTTCTATTTTTGGCAAAAAAGCGAAACTATTCCTTTCTCTCTCTCTCTCTCTCTCTCTCTCTCTCTCTCTCTCAAGGATAATGTGCCTATTAATTATGAAAAAAATAACACAGATATTCAATTTTTTTATTACATTCTTTAATTGACTGTTTCAAATTTTATTGCATATTTCAATACAAATAATATCAAATTATAACTATGCATTTTCTTTACTTTTTATACAATAATTACTTCCACATCCACGTAGTGGATTGGAAGTATAGTATAGTTTTAGAAATGTGCCGATCGAATGCAATATACTCTTCGTTTTGTATTTGCGAAAAGTATAATAATTAACAACTTAAATTAAATTAAAAATAATAAGGGTTCTTCCTCTAGCTAACACTAACTTGCTGTCCAAACTTCAATACAATCGGACTTTTCGTACTTAAGTTATCGTGCTTACAAGAAACGTGACGCACAGATAGACAGGACAGACTGACAGACAGACAGACAGACAGACAGACAGACGGACGGACGGACGGACGGACGGACGGACGGACAGGCAGGCAGGCAGACAGACAGACAGACAGACAGGCAGGCAGACAGACAGACAGGCAGACATGTGGACAGACAAACAGACGAACGGATATTTTGAAAGTTGTTCAGAATTCTATCACCAACACAGTTATATAATTTTTTTTTCTCTACGAGCGATATTACCGGTTTTAAAAATATGCCGATCGAATGATCTTCGTTTTGCATTTACGAAGAGTATAATAAAACAAAGTCAAACGTATTTTCAACCGACTTCAATATCGATATTAGGTAATAAGGTCCATTTAGCAGAGTAGCACGGTGGTAATATTTTATTCGTTAACTAATTAACGCGCAGTTTTTAGTGTCAATTAATTTTGAGCGCCCTTTATAACACTTATATTTTATTCCATAATTTTTACTGACTGTTTCTTTGAAGGCGGTTAAATTTTTTTCCAAAATTATTTTATACAAACGGCTTTCTGGACAGATGTGTGAATTAGAGATGATACACACTGTAGGTGTATAAAAATATTACAGTGGAATCTCTTGGAATATATTTACGGCAAATCATACCAAATCTTGATGTGGTTGGTTACTAACAAATGTCTGAGTTAATAATTCTGCGTTTATAATAGGAAATTATTAGATGACTTCACAGTTGATGTTAAATTGAAGTCAAATGACGCTAGAATTAAGGTGGCCATTCCCTATAAAGAGACATCCGATAGAGAAATATTTACTATTTTTTTTCTTAGTATGTATATTTTAAAAAACTATAAGAGTACCTAAGTAGAACCATAACAAGACTATTAGCATGAATTTTCTCTCAATAATTTCAGTGGTTTGCAAAATAGCTAGATTTAAATTTAAAAATTGTTAATCCTCCTATTTCGTAGTTTTAAATCTAGCTATTTTGCAAACCACTGAAATTATTGAGTGAAAATTCATAGTAATAGTCTTGTTATGGTTCTACTTAGGTACTCTTATAGTTTTTTTTAAATATACGTTCTAAGAAAAAAAAGTTATGGGCAAAAATAATAAATATTTCCCTATCGCATGTCTCTTTCTAGGGAATGGCCACCTTAAGCAATTATGTACTGAATTTTATTTCAACTCAATAGGGTTACTTCATGTTAAAGAAAAACTTTAAAATATTTATGAATTTGAATAGTAGAATATTCAAGAAAATGTGCTGGTAAATACTGTTTCTTTATTATTTGTTAATTATCCATAAATCAATAAGAAATATCGTCAATAATTTCAAATATTATTGACTTCTGACGTCACGGTTTACAGCTAAGGAATATTTGTTTGTGTTAAGATTCCTCGCTGGCAATATAAAAGAAGTAGAAGAAGAGTCACACGTATGACAGTTTGCTTTGTGTTTATTATTGTAGTTTGTGTTAGTTCATCATTTTTTACTAATTACCACATTATGGAGCCTAATTTCGTTACAGCTAGCACTGAAAATTTACCTGAAGTGAATTCAGCAATTCTTTGGGAAAAATATGGACTATTTCAGTGTCAAGTGTATTAAAATGAGTATAAACATTTTCTTGGGGTAGAAACTTACCTGATGTTTTTAACAATACTCGTAAAATAGTATCACTTAATGGTGCAAAAAAAAACAGCTGATTTTATATAACTCCATACACAATGTCTTAAAAATTAACAAATCAGAACAAAACCGCAAAACAAACAGAACAAAAACCTAACTACTACACTGTTACTTTAGCTGTCAATTTTTGTTAGTAAACTTTGCTGCCACACAGATGTTTGACTGCGCATGCGGAAACATGAATGTCACGACTGTTCTCGGGAACTAATATTTTCAAATTACAAACCGAATTTAAAAATACGTAGCCGCAAAAAATTTTTTTTTCAAATATGTTGAGTTTTTAAATTTTCCTGATTGTACATTTAACATGCCATAAATTGTGAAATAACCTCATTACATATACTTACCTACCTGTGTCCAAAAAGTCTGGACACGGTCTAATATTTCCAGGGAAGCAAAATTTCATGAAAAAATTTCAGACAAAAGTTGTTTAATTTTGAGAATGATGTCTTTTGAACACCAAACCACTTCTCACCCCCTCACCTCCTTGCGTGGGGTGGGGGTGACTTTAAAAATTTGAAATGACAATCCCCACTTTTTTCATGCGGATTATGATTCTCTCAGAAAAAATATCAAACTTTTGTCTACAACATTTTTTTTTTTTTGCCGAATCCGTCCCGACCGTCTAAACGCCCGTTGTCAAAAATACTCGTTCTTGCAACTTCAATCACTTCTCAATGTCAACGACGGTCTTAAGAAAAAAATTGCAAGAGACAAAAGTGTCTCACCTCCTCACCCTCTCGCGGTGGGTGGGGATGACTTTAAGATTTTAGATGACGACCCCCATTTTTTGCGCGGATTATGACTCCCTAAGAAAATATGTTACTACTGACAAATGGTTAGGGGGCGTTTTTGGGCTTAAAATAGCTCAAAAACAGGTTGAATATGACCCAAAATGTCTTGAAATTCAATTGAATGAGATTTGGCATGGCGAGAATATCACAAAGATCAAACTTGCTAACGCTTTAGTTCTGTTCATCTTTCTTTACGTCTCTGAAATATAGACTATTAAGGAAGCAGACAGAAAGCGTATTGACGTTTAGGAGATGTGGGTCTGGAAAAAATTATTTTGCAAATTCCCTGGACATCCATCGCATCAACAGCTGATAAGGAAGAGCTTTGGTGAGGCTATGGATTTAACAAAAAATCTCCACATATGCTATGAGACGTACTATACAGCAAAGAGGAACCAGTTAGAATATTGCATGTACCATAAAAGGTCTGCAAAACATTGCAAATAAGAAGATTATTGGTAGATAAGTTATAAATATCAAATATTGATTGATTGAGCGAGAGCCATATGACGCATGGGGTAAGAATATAGGATGTGAAGTGTAGGTGTTTGTGAGATGCTTCTATTAAGTTTCCATGCTTCTTTTAAATTTCCATCTATCATCATCGGATGGGGAGTGTAGGTGTTTGTGAGATGCTTCTCTTAAGTTTTCATGCCTATGTTTCTTCTTCTTCTGTTTCTGCATCTAGCAGTGTGCATTCGCTCCCGCCCGCTTGCGTCCAGATATGGTTTCATGGTTCTTTAAATTCCCATACTTCTTTTCAGTTTCCATCTACCATCATCGGATGTGAGAAGCTTCTTTTAATTCTTCTTCCGAGTCTTCTTTCTCTGCATCAGTGAGCATTCCCTCCCACCCACTTGCATCCAGATGTGGTTTGATGCTTCCCATGCTTCTCGTTTCAACGTCCAGCCTCAATACGTCCATCTTGTTTGTTTGCCAAGACATGTATTAACTTAAGGAAATAAATATATTACTAGCAAAAATATGCTAGTAATTATATCAACTCATACTAAAGACTTATCATAAATAAGTACAAAAACATATATCTTTCTAAACAAAATACTTTGTCGGCTATATGCCACGACCAACATTAGATTCTAAGAGAGGAACCGTAAATAATTATTGCAGAGGTATTTGCCTGAGAAATGACTATTCAGTTCATTTTAAACTTTGAAAAAAGTAGCACTGCAGAGTGTATCCTTGGTGTAGGATACCGAAAGACGTGTATGTGAAAGCTTTTTTTTAATTGTGTATTATAAGAATAGTCAGTTAGCCTATGTCCTAAATTAAAAATCACATTAGGCTCTGGCATCGAAGACGGAATCCAAAAGTGTGATTCAGATCAATTAAGCAGTCATATTAGTAATTTTCGTGGATAACATTGAGAAAAGTTTTGGCCAAGAACCCACAGTTCTTAAGTTAATCACTCTTTGTTAGCTTATTCATTTTCTATTTTCCTATTATTCAACGAGAATCCCAAGTTTTGCAATAGTTGACTCACCTACTAACAGTAGAATAAAACCACAGAATAAAGTTAAAGTAATAGAGAACGGCTCATTTAGTTATTATTAAAACAAATAAATTAAACGTTCAGCGTACTCCGTGCTATTTGCTAAAGTACATTTATTATTATTTATTAACATTATTAATAGAGCTCCGATGGAGAGAACATTTATTTTGATGTTGTAAATATGGTAATTCTCATTATTTATAGAATGCAACATGTAGTAATAGGTATTATCTTTCAGTTTCCGCATATTTAAAAGTGTATTGTTGAGGCAGCCTTTGCCTTCGTGTACAAACACTTGAGTGAAGGTTGGAATTTGAAAAAATTGTAATATCGTAATATTGGCAAGTCAACAACTGACATTTTTCAATACTTTGACACTGATTTGTTTCAAAACCACCGTTCTACAAAACAGTATACACGTTATATAATAAATACATAATAGAGAATTAGTATTTTTCTTTTTCATATTAAAAAATGTTATAATAATTATATTTTAAAATAGGTTTTCTAAGGCTGAATTTTTGTAGTGGACTTACTAGGCAGAACAATCATTCATATAATTATTGTTCAACAGTTTTCCTAAAATTACTTTGCGTGTTTCTCCCAAGAAATATGATTGGAATTCTTGTGATTAATAAATGTCCCCGCAATGTAAATCCGGTTTCAAATCAATATTCATTGATATATACCGCTTACAAATATTAATCATAATCTACCCTTCTATACAGAAGATTGAGACTTTTAATTGTTAATTGCTATTTTATTAATAGAATAGTATTAGTCTATTACCAGGTATTAAGGAAACCATCCTGAGTCATATGATATGTCATATGAGTTATAGAATTACCTTTGCTAAATATGTATTTAAGAAGAAGCTATTTTTGCCTTTTATTACAGGAAACGGATATTGCATTTGTTGATAATTTAATCTTAAATAACCTGTGAAAGGAAGAAAGGAAGTAAATATACCAGGTAGCACAAAATGGACAAGCTGAATGGAAAAATAGATCTTTATTACACCTATTTCATATAATTAAATAGGTATTTTATAAATAAAAATAATATCCACTGTAGAAAACAAAAATAGTTTCATAACATATACAGAAAAGTCTATATACAGGGTGATTTATATATAAGAGGTGTAAAAGATTTTGGCATCTTGTTCGTGAGGTCATTTTAAGAAAACAGTCCTATTTTTTTAGTTAAGAATTACAACAGATTTAAGTTTAATTGAATTAGTAACTATTATTGAGGCATATTTAAAGAAATATCTAGAAAAATGAACTAAAGAAAACAAATGAGTATATTACCAAAACTATTGCCTATAGTAGTTGTTCAAAATGTCCTCTTTGAGCTCTAATGCAAGCATGACACCTGTTAACCATTGAGTCGTAAACACGAGCTATTGTTTCATCATCTTAACGAATTTCATTAAATCTAGCTGCTATTTGGTCAAGTAATTATTCACGTGTGTTTAGTTCGACACCGTAAACCAATTGCTTCAAATGGCCCCAAAGAAAAAAATTCAATGGGTTTAAGTAGGGAGCCCCTGGGGGTCAAGTAATAAAACCTCTGCAACCAATCCATCGTTGAGGAAAATGTGCTTGAAACCACTGAATTACGTGTCTTCCATAGTAAGTTGGAGCACGGTCATGTTGTAACCATATTTGTTGACGATCAAGAAGCTGAATGTGTTCAATCTTCTCAAAAAGCGTTTCAACTAGAAAAGTTCGATAGTGTTTTGCATTTAGCCTGTATGGAAAAAATTCTAATTCAATAGTTCTCCAGTATAGATACCAGCCCAAGAATGCACACTGAAACGGTGACAGCATGTGGATTTTAAAGATTCCATAAATGGTAATTATGAGTTCTATTAATACCATTTCTAATAAATTGGGCCTTATCTGTCCATAATATTCTAGTTAAAAATATTGGATCTTGGACATTTTTTGTAACAACCAAGTACAAAAATCTAATTGTAAAAAAAATTTCATTTTGTACACGTATGTATTATAACGAGATCTAGAACTGAATTTTTGAACATCAGATGAAGGGTTGGGGGGTAAATAGGGGAAAATCAGTAAAGCATGCTGGTAAGAGTACAGAAACTTGGGATTTGTTGTATATAGTAGAAGCGAAGGCCTCGAATTTTTTTATCACAGTTTTCAACCCCTCCATCACCCCCACTCCATTATTAAAGGCACTTAAAGATTAAATTAAGATATTCACTCGACTAGATAAATAGAGGAGAATGAATAAAACAAGCTGGTAAGAGTACAGAAACTAAGATTTGGTGTATAAACCAGAAGCCAAGGCCTCAGATTTTTTATAATATATTCCTCCCCCCCACCATACCCACTCTATTATTAAAGGGGTTGATAAAATAAAATTGAGATGTGCACTACAACGACACCTGGGACGAGATTATATTTTGAGATGATTCTGTTGAAGAGTTGGTGGTTAAATAGGGGAAAATAAGTAAAGCAAGCTGATAAAAGTACAGAAACTTGGGATTTGGTGTATATACTAGAAGTCGAGGCCAAGATATTTTATAATATAATGATTCTTTAAGTACCCTCACCAACCCCATCCCATTATTAAAATGATTGATAAAATAAAATTAAGATCTTTAACTGAAATTCGGTACATGTATGTACGACATCTGTAATTAGATTACATTTTGACATGATTGCTTTGAAGGGACTGTGGTTAATTAGGGGTAAATGAGAGAACATAAGTAAAACGAGCTGGTAAGAGTACAAAAACTTGGAATTTGTTGTATGTACTGGAAGCGAAGGTCTCAGATTTCTTGATAATATTTTTTTACCCCCTCACCACCCCCACTCCCTTATTATATGGGTTGATAATATAGAATTGAAATATTCACTTGAAATTTGGTTCACGTTGTATTGTAATGACGTTCGATTGAGATGATTCCATTCAAGGGGTGGAAATTGGGGAAAATAATTAGAGCAATCTAATAAGAGTCAAGAAACTTCATTTTTGACGTATATTCTAGAAATTTACGTATCAGTTTTTTATGACATCTGCATCAAATATTATTAAAATTCTGTGACCAATTATTTCCACATACAAGAGTGAAAATATAGTCAAGATATTTTCCTTTAAAGAGACTTCCATGGAAAATTTATATGTGAAAGTAGGCAGCGGATTTTTATTACATTCTTTAAATTAGTTTTCCAATTGTAATAAAAACCCCATACAACCTATTAAAACGTAAAAATTCAATGAGTATACTAGGATGTCAAGAGTTATCATGAATTTGTTTTTGTTTAATGAAACCGACCAAAACCTCACAAATGCATCTCGCAATAAATGATCTAAAACCAACTAAAATTAATCCATCAGAAACAGATGAGATGATAGATCGAGGAAGGGGATAAACATTCAACTAATAAACATAAATGTTGCAAACCACAGTCATCGGTTGTTTATACTTTTGGTTTTATAAATATTTATTGACTAAATCCCTCAAGCAACAACATAAAATAACATTTCCCGCATTATAATAAAAATATTTATTAACTTTCAGTTAAAAAACTACCAACTTTGTCGTGTGTTTTCAATACGCATATGATACGTGCGTAAGACGCAAGGTTTGTACATTTTTTATCACCTTTTTTAGTAGCCTCTTATGTAGTTTATTTTTAGAAATTTTGTTTCTTACGTAAATATTTTTAGACACTTGAGACATATTCTTTATAGGATTTTGCAAACTACTGTTTGCAACATCCTATAAAGAATATGTTTCAATACAATTAAGCAAACAAATAACAAATCGATTTTAAGACACTGTTAGAAACCCTAAAACAGAAATTTGTCTTTACGCCTTTGTTATACAGAAGCATTTTAAATAATTAAACGAGGTAGTTTCCAATTTGTGCTCAAATGTCGTAACATAAATTGTGAAATGCCGTCGAAAAATTTTTACCAAGTAAATCACCCCATTAAAGCATCGACAAAACAATCCCAACAGTGTATTCGGAAGGGGCTCCAGAAAAACTAAAACGTTTATTAATACCAAGGGACGTTCACTTCATAAGAAAATTTAGAATGCTTTGAAACTTTTATGCTTTATATGCATAAAGGAGTTATAAATACATCTCCGGTGAGAAGGGAGACAGTGGCGCCACTGAATTGTGAGAGAAGCCCCAAATAATTAACTTAATTTAAAAGGATTCCGTTTAATGCGCTTACAGACAGTTGAGGCTTAAAAATTCTATTCTGGCTTTAAATAATGATTAAGGGTAATTAAAACTCTAATTAAATATATCTTGAATTTCCAACATTTTTGAGGAAATAATAATCATAAATTAATTAATGACTTACGAAACTTCTCCTCGATCTTAAACCCTAAAAGTTAGACTCCTTATAACCGCATAGGATTATAATAATCACAAGTTCAACACCAATTAAATTTACTTGAGTTTGGGGACACTTGGACGCTTTGGAGTCATTACACAGATCTGCAAGGCCCAGTTTAAAAAATATGAGGTGTTTTTAAAGTGATGCGTAGAAAAAAATGAATGGAATTCAGCCATAAAAAGAGAGTTAGATGCATTCAGAAATAATAACGCTTGGGAACTAGTTGATAAGCCTCCTGACAGAAATACTGTCAAAAATAAGTGGGTTTTTAAAATTTTAAAAAAATCAAAATGGCGACATAGTAACGTATAAAGCTAGATTAGTTGCAAGGGGCTTTAGCCAAAAATATGGTATCGATTACACCGAAATCTTTTCACCCGTCATTCGTTTTAGTAACCTAAGATTATTGTTTGCTATGACTGCAGAACTAAATTTAGAAGCAGATCATTTAGATGTAGAAACTGCATTTCTTACTGGCGACATTAATGAAAAAATGTACATGTCACAGCCCGAGGGTTTCGAAGAACCTGAATCTGAAAATAAAGTATGTTTACTTAAAAAGGCAATTTATGGCTTAAACCAGTCTTCCAGATTGTGTTATGAAAAAGCTCATAAGGTGCTTCTTAAAATAGGTTACATGCAATCAGAAATCGAACCCAGCATTTTCTTTAAAAACTCAGAAACCTCAATAGTAATTGTTGCTCTTTATGTTGACGACTTCTTTCTTTTTTATAATGATTTTGAGGAAGCTAAGCTTTTAAAATTAGAATTACATAATAATTTTCATATGAAAGACTTAGGACCAATTTCATATTGCTTAGGCATGAAAATTGAGCGAAACCGTTCTAAGAATGAAATAAAAATCAGTCAGTTGCAATATATTAAAAAAATTCTTGATAGGTTTCAAATGTCTGATTGTAAAACAGCTAAATACCCCTTTGGAATAAAACCAAAAATTTTCACTTGAGGGAGAACCATATGATGTGCCATACCAAAAATTAATTGGATCTATAATGTACTTGGCTGTTTGTACACGACCTGATATTGTTTTTTCTGTTTCTTTTTTAAGCTAGTTTAATATTAGTCATACAAAAGAACACTGGCTAGCTGCTAAAAGAGTATTAAAATATTTAAAAGGCACTGTAAACGTTAGGATAGTATTCAATAAATTAAATGCACCTGTGAATGGTTTCGTCGATTCTGACTGGGCCAACGATAGTTCAGACCGTAAGTCATTTTAGGGTTATATTTTTTCATTAGCTAGTGCACCAATGTCATGGGAATATCAAAAACAGTTACCTTGTCTTCATCGGAGGCGGAATATATTGCTATATGTGAAGCAACTAAAGAGTCGCTTTATTTGAAATCTTTAATTAGTGAGCTTTTTGCTGTCAATAAAGACAGTAACTTTCTTGAAGTTATGGAACCGATCGTCATTTACAATGGCAACCAAAGTGCAATAAAGATGGCTCATAATCAAATATTTCACAAAAGAACGAAACACATACACGTGAAATATCATTTTATTCGCGAAAAAATCAAAGATCGTAATATTATTTTGTTGTATATGCCAACTACTGAATTAGTAGCAGATATGTTGACAAAATATTTAGGTTGTACAAAACATAGATTTATATGCAATAAACTTAATTTAAAATGATGTTGTCAATCAGCTTGATTATTGAGGGAGAATGTTAAAATATCAATAGTCCAAGCTCTCTTACTCTACTCTTAAAGTACTTTAAAATCACTCCAAGTTTTATTTATCTAAAGTTGGCAACTCAAATTTAATGCCAGTAACTCTTAATGTAATAAAGTTAGTGGTACTGAAAATGTCATGTCATAAAAAATGTTATCGTTTATCATTGTTCAATGTTTTGTAGTTCACTTTAACTATTGTGTTATTTATCTCTTAAATAAAAGACTTTAAGTGTGATTGTGAAGTGTGCTTTAATTGTCTACCAAACCCTGCGTACACTTACAGGTTTCATCTGAGAAGAGAAAGAGAGGACGAACAAAGAGAAGCTGAAAAGATGACATTCAAGAGGCTATGGATACGCGACATTTAGACGAGAAAATATGCTGATAGAAGAATTTGGAAACTGGGAACGGAGAGACGGCGCGAGCTGTAAAAATAATTCCGTTATATATATTTAAAAAAATGTTTTTCCTAACTCTCATATAGTTGTTGTAATTACTTCGTCAATTTGCAACAAAGCTCAATGTTGCTAAAGTATCATTAGCTTCCACGCACACACTGTTTTAAAATCCATTTAGATTGATGTGACCCTCACACATAAGTATCGTACAAGATGGTTTGCGCATATTTATGATCGCCACTAAATTCTAGATTCCATCCGCTGAGATCAACATCCCGACGCAATTACGTTCCCACATGGCAATTTAAGCTCCCTCGAGTATTTTTAGGATGCCCGAGGAGGATAATTAATGCAAAAATCCGGACTTATCTTTATCTCCCAGGCCTACTACAATATCGGCGAGGAAAGTGCTTTAATTTATGTTTGACGTGCGTTCGAGAACCGAAGACAGCAGCAAAACAAATGAAGTGAAGCGAGAATAAGCAGCTAATGCACGTCCAGTGGGCTGTGGGCGAGGCGTATAAAGGGCGCTAACCTGGATTCTCTTCGGCAGACCGAATAGCCATGCATGACACACAAGAAAGAGCATTGTTAACATTCTTATTATCTCTGTACAAGCTTGTCAGGGCATTGTCATTTACAATTAATCAGATGCGTTAACAGTATACAGTAGGTTGGATAGGTCTAAGTTGGTAAAATTTTATTTCTTCAGATTTTAACAGTTACGACTCTTTTAAAAAAAATCAATTACGTGCACACGGTAAATGCATGAAAGATTTTTTCAGTTGCAAAAAATTACATTACAGTGACAGGAACACTTTGTGCACACAAGAAATTGTTTGAAAGATTGAAACCCAATAAGCATAGTTTGTCTGCGCCCGCTTAGATTTGGTTCGTATTTAGAAGGTAAGTTTCTGCCATTATGAGATTAAAATACCCCAAGTCTTAACTTTTAATTCATTTTTTCAAAAGTAAAAAAAATATTTAAAAAAATCGATTTTCTCAAAATTGGCTGAACAGGGGGAATGGTCCCTTTTTCTTAATTTCAAGACTCGATTAAGATAAAGCAGTCCGTTTGTTGCACTGATAACTGCACGGATTTTGGACAGAGGAGTTTGTAGAATTTTCTACCTTAATACGTTTTCGGTCACATGCTGTGGAGTGGTTTTGGTGGACAGCTTTCGAACTACCGATCCTTTGGACAGAGCCGTAGTGGACCCAGTGAGGATGGCTGTAGGAATGTTGAGGTATGTAGAGGGAAGTTTAATATGCTATATAGTAACCCAAATGTAACAAGAAATTTACATCAGAGGTGATCCACGTGACCGACAACATTTGTTCTATAATTAAATCCAGATAGTCAATTATGTAATGCCAATTCTTGATTGCGGTTTCTTATTTTAATTGTTGGCTTTTTTACTTTTCTGGTAGGTACTACAGGTTATGCTTTATTTTTGTTTACATGCCCCAGTTTCTACAACGGCCGATAGTCACTCCTGTTTGCACAGAAGAGGGGGAACTATACAGAAATGAAAGCTTGGTAGGATACCTTTAAAGGCGCGTTTACACCAAAGTTGACAACTAAAAGTTGACAAAGGATTGTTTGTAGAAAACTAAAAGTTGTCAACTAAAAGTTGCTCTTCTCAAATTAGTGCAACAAGTGGAAGATTTTTTGTAGAAAACTAAAAGTTGCTCTTCTCAAATTTAGAGCAACAAGTGGAAAACTTGTTGTCAAAGAATTGTTGCGAAAGGTTAGGCAGTAGTGTCAAGGAAGTCGGACGAAGAAGACGCAATTATTGCCGCGGCTGCCTGTGTCATCATAGCCAGCCACTGTACAAGAGGTCTCCGATGATATTGGATAAGACCCTCGTTAAAGGCTAGGGATAGGTACAGTGGCAGTGACATGGTCCTGGTCCATTCGTTCTCACTACAGCCTCCCATCTTGATACAAACACAACGAAAACACACACGAAGTCACCGACAACACCTGCAGCTGAAGTACATACGTGCGCTGACATGCTAGCGCCCGACGTCCGGGGCGCGTGGAAGGGGAACAGTTTTCCTCTAGTTTCCTATAAGTTGCTTGCGCAAAGCGCGCAGCAACAAATCTTCCACTTTTAGTTGTCAACTTTCTTTGATCTTTACCGACACTCCGCGGGAAATCAAAATTTAGTGGAAGATTTGTCTCTCCACAAGTGGAAGACAGAAAAAGTTGCTGTATTTTGTAGAAAACGCAACAAATTGCCGCAACTTGTGGAAAACTTAGTGGAAGACTTTGGTGTAAACGCACCTTAATGTCGAAGGGTTTGATTTCTGTGATCTCGAAGCGACAGTAATATGTCTTACTACGTTAAGGGAGATGACTCACCGACATAATTCAACTGCACTAGGCATCTAGTACCCCTATATGCTGAGAAAACAATCATCAATTTGCTAGTTTTCTCTTATATATAGTGCCCCTCTCCTATGGCATCAGTTGAGTCATTATTTGCGGGTTATTGGATGTGGTAGATTGTATTGACTAATGAAAATCGCAGATGCGACTTCCATTTACTCCACTTGGCAAGTGTTAAACCAGCAACTTGAGAATCAATCGAAAATTCTATCTGCCGGTGTTCACTGCAAATGCCTTTGAAAACCTCGATTATGATGATTATTAGACGATTATCCTTATGTGAGATAATTGTGCAAACTCTGAAACTAATAGCACCAAACTGATTGTAAATAGAATGTTCTTGCGGACCATATCTCTTATTTCCTGCCTTTGTTGAATAAATGTTGAACATGACAATTAAAAATAAAATAAGGAAACTATTACTTTTTCGTTTAAATCGCTCCAAATTGTAAACGGTATAATAAATTGGTGTCTTTGTACCATGATAATATTATATATTTGTTAACAAAAAACTGTGTTAATATCAAGGTCAGATATTAATAAGTCTAGAAGGTTTGATTTTTTAAAGGTTATGTCGGTCATATGTGAAAATTCATAGAAGTGTAGTGAGAGGAAACTTTTTTCTAGGATTGGCAGCTTTTGGGAAAATCGCATGTAAAAAAATGTTACCGATAAATTAATGTTACACGTATAATATTTATTCGATAAAATATTTGCAGGGTGCTCGCTTTTGGTTTTACCTACGTTTAGATTTTTCAGTATTATAATATGTTTTCCTTTCCTTTTACAGATTTATTTATACTTTCGTTGCTGAGGTTTTATTTAAAAAAAATATCGGTATTAACATCTATTCCTGATCTTCTCACTAGGCCATAAATGACCAGAGAACAATTCAACAGCTACCTATATATGGACGTTTTAAACACCAAAAAGGCAATCAACAACACAGTGAATAAATTATTTCTAAAAATACACACATTCCGCGTGCTACTCCTGGTAGTCACATAATAGCCAACAATTTGCATCTAAAACATTGTCTTATTTCCAGCATACAAACCATGTAATTTACAACCTCTTTATACGTGAAGATAATCCGGTAATGATGGCGTTAGGCCTAACACCTTTGTTGCCCCCGAGGAAGTCGATGCATACAAGAATTTACATTTTTCTCTGAGAAACGGTTTTGATACCACTTGAAAGTAAACGCTACAAAGTAGAGAAGCGTTCTTTATTTTAGAAGTGTTGTATAGGGTGGCGGTTACCGACCAGTTAGATTAGATTAGGTAATATTTGTTTGACCAAGTTACAAAGTCGTTTTGGCAAGTCAAAGCACAATAGAGAAAGTATTACGAGGTAATATATAAAACGGGAAATAAAGAATTGACTAACAATTTGAAAAATATATACATACATATACAGACTGTCTATTTTACGAGGGCCACGCCAAATATCTCGCTTAATATCTATTGTAGAAGAATAAAGTTTTAGAAACAGTTATCCCATTTTTTGTGAGCTATATTTCAGTAAAAAGAAATTTGAAATCCATAGCCTACTTTATGAGATATATTACAAAAACCTGAAAAATAGGAAAACCACAAACGGTTATAGCTTCCTTATTTGAGGAGATACGAAAAAAGTTAAAGGAATGAAAGTTGAGGGAAAAGACAATAACAATAATAACGTGTAACAAAAAAATCGAAAAATGCAGTTGGCTTTGACATACGCTATTGTGCAAAAATGAAAAATACATATCTCAAAGTAGGCCATGACGCCATTAATTCCGTTATTTTTTTCTCATTCCAACGATATAAAACATGTCACAGAAATTTTAACCGATAGTGTCAATATTTAATATTTTACGAATACCACAATTCATATAATTGAATCGTAACAATCAGCTGTGCCATAATAGTAAAAATTCACTTTATAATAATTATAATTCCGTAATTATTTATTACAATTTAATACAAACCAATAAATATCTCATAAATAAAAATACAAGTACAAAACGAACATCCAAAGAAAAAAACGAAAAACTATGTATAACAGTACTATCTACTACTATATTGAGAAGAAATTGTGTGTATTTATTTTTCTAACTACAAATGCTCAAATTGTGCACCATGCATTCTGACACATAAACGTGCTCTACGAGACACGTCACGCATTACATTTTGGAGCATTTCAGGAGTAATTGCCTCACATGCGTTTTGAATTCTGGTTTTGATGTCCTCAATATTTTCAGGGGCAGTTTGAAATACCTTGTCTTTAATGTAACCCCAGATGAAAAAATCCAAGGGAGTAAGTAATATCTGGTGATCGAGCTGGCCATATAATGGGTCCATAGGTGCCTATCCAGCTATCTGGCATAACTTGATTGAAATAATTTGTACATATTACAGCAGTGTGAGGTGGAGCCCGATCTTGTTGAAAATATGAATAATTTAATCTTTCTGCCACTGTTAATTCATATAGAAAATCTTGAAATTCGTTTTGCAGGAAATTAAGATATCTACGAGCGGTTAATTTGCCATCATAAAAATAAGGTCCAATTACTTTAGTCCCTAAAAGACCCAACCAAACATTCGTAGAAAATCTTTCTTGGAAAGCAGTCTCTCTGCACCAATGTGTATTTTCTCGTGTCCACTTATAATGCATATTTCTATTGAAAAATCCATTATTAGAAAAATTTGATTCGTCCGACCAAAGAATTTTGCTACATATCAGCGCGTCATTCCTTTTCTTATTTAATAACCATCTACAAAATCTTACTCTCCTTGGCTTATCTCCCTCATTTAAATGTTGAACTTTCCTCATTTTGTAGCATCGAAATCCGTTTTTTTTTAATATTTTTCTTGCACTGTCTTTTTTTATGCGACAGTTTCTCTGAATTTGTCTCAAAGAGGTTTCCTCATTTTGGTTAACATAATTCATTACTCTATTCAGTTTTCTTACATTATCCGCAACATGCGCTCGCCTTACTACTTTTTTTGAAAATGAACCGTACGTTTTTAGATTTAGAACTAACTTCCTAAACATAGTTCGATTTGGCTGCGGAGCATCTGGAAATCTATCTCCGTAAACCGTGACGGCCATCTCAGCGTCAAAATTGCACTGACAATAAATGCTAATCATATCGAATTTGTTATTATTGGTGTACACCATAATTACTGATATAAAATTTGTCTTAGAACTCGACAACGCAACATACAACATACAACAGTGACAATCTGTCAAATTTATTAATAACTGTATACATTGTTTTTCACTAATTATGGCACAGCCGATTGTTACGATTCAATTATATGAATTGTGGTATTCGTAAAATATTAAATATTGACACCATCGGTTAAAATTTCTGTGACATGTTTTATATCGTTGGAATGAGAAAAAAATAACGGAATTAATGGCGTCATGGCCTACTTTGAGATATGTATTTTTCATTTTTGCACAATAGCGTATGTCAAAGCCAACTGCATTTTTCGATTTTTTTGTTACACGTTATTATTCTTATTGTCTTTGCCGTCAACTTTCATTCCTTTAACTTTTTTCGTATCTCCTCAAATAAGGAAGCTATAACCGTTTGTGGTTTTCCTATTTTTCAGGTTTTTGTAATATATCTCATAAAGTAGGCTATGGATTTCAAATTTCTTTTTACTGAAATATAGCTCACAAAAAATGGGATAACTGTTTCTAAAACTTTATTCTTCTACAATAGATATTAAGCGAGATATTTGGTGTGGCCCTCGTAAAATAGACAGTCTGTATATAAATATGTACGTCACAAACAAAAGTTTAAAGAAATACTATAGAAAAGACGGAGGTAAATTCGGGTAAATGCTAAAATGAGATAGAATGACAAGAGCACATCAAACATGTTGGAAAAAAGAATAAAATACTTATTAATTACAAATTTGTGAGTTCAAGAATTTTTCACTTGAATGGAAGCAATAGTTTAAAATGTGTCTTTTTTTATTGTGCTTTTGAAACTGTTAGGATTAAGAATGTGTTTGCACGCCACAGTAAATTCGTATATAGAAAAAGCGAACTAATGGTTATGCCGATATTACAGGAACCATAAATTGGCTAGCTATAAGTAGTGATTTCATCATCAGTTGTTGGCAACAGAATTGTGCAGGGCCGTACAGACACTATTGTGAAGCCTTGACTAGATTTGCAGCAGCGAATAAAAAATGATTCAGTTCCTATTCTACTAATAGGATTTGATGATTGTGAATAATTAAACAATTCATGGTTACGTTAGGCGGCAGCCACCGCAACTATCTACAAAATCTAATAATGCAGTCATAGTTTCAATTATTGTCAGATATTGTTTTTTGTGATTTTCTTTTTCAAATTTTAATGGTTATTCATCGATTTTCGTGTGTAGGTGCTTTTTGTGGAATTTCGCTTTCAGTGTAAAAGTGGTCATCATTTGGTGAAAAAATTTGATGTTTTAGGAAAAATCTGAAAAAATTAGGGGTGGTACTCAGTAAGGGGAGAGAAATCGAATGTCGCGCACCGGAGTTCTCCATCCGAGTTCTTTCTTCGGTAGGGTCCTCGGAAAATAGAACAGTTTCACTTCTTTCATGTGTAGGTGTTTATCATGGAATTTCACTTTCGTTATGAAAGTGGTCATCATCGGGCGACAAAATTTCGATGTTTTAGGAAAATTCTGAAAAAAATCAGCGGTACGCAGTAAGGGGAAAGAAATCGAACTGCGCGCAGTGGCGCTCTCCGTCTGCATTCTTTATGTGGATAGGGCCCTCGGAAAGTGAAAAAATGTCACATTTTTCGTGTGTAGGTGTTTTTCATGACATTTCACTTTCGGTATGAAAGTGGTCATCATCGGGCGACAAAATTTCGATGTTTTAGGAAAAATCTGAAAAAATCAGGGGTACGCAGTAAGGGGAGAGAAATCGAATAGCGCACAGTGGCGTTCTCCGCCTGCGTTCTTTACGTAAATAGGGCCCTCGGAAAGTGAAAAAATGTCACATTTTTCATGTGTAGGTGTTTTTCGTAGTATTTCACTTTCGGTATGAAAGTGATCGTCATCGGGTAACAAAATTTTGATGTTTTAGACAAAATATGAAAAATATCAGGGGTATGCAATAATGGGAGACAAATCGAATAGCGCTCAGTGGCGTTCTCCATCTGCGTTCTTTGTGTGGATAGGGCCCTTGGAAAGTAAAAAATGTCACATTTTTCGTGTGTAGGTGTTTTTCGTGGCAGTTCACTTTCGGTATGAAAGTGGTCATCATCACAAAAATTATGTTTCAGGAAAAATCTGAAAAAAATAGGGGTGCACAGTAAGGGGAGAGAAATCGAATAGCGTGCAGTGGCGTTCTCAGTCTGCATTCTTAATGTGGATAGGGCCCTTGGAAAGTAAAAAAATGCCACATTTCTCGTGTGTAGATGTTTTTCGTGGCGTTTCACATTCGGTATAAAAGTGATCATCATCGGGTGACAAAATTTTGATGTTTTAGAAGAAACATGAAAAAAGTCAGGAGTATGCAATAACGGGAGACAAATCGAATAGCGCACAGTGTCGTTCTCCGCCTGCGTTCTTTATGTAAATATTGCCCTCGGAAAGTGAAAAAATGTCACATTTTTCATGTGTAGGTGTTTTTCGTAGCATTTCACTTTCGGTATGAAAGTGATCGTCATCGGGTACCAAAATTTTGATGTTTTCGACAAAATATGAAAAATATCAGGGGTATGCAATAATGGGAGACAAATCGAATAGCGCTCAGTGGCGTTATCCATCTGCGTTCTTTGTGTGGATAGGGCCCTTGGAAAGTAAAAAAATGTCACATTTTTCGTGTGTAGGTGTTTTTCGTGGCATTTCACTTTCGGTATGAAAGTGGTCATCATCACAAAAATTATGTTTCAGGAAAAATCTGAAAAAAAATAGGGGTGCACAGTAAGGGGAGAGAAATCGAATAGCGTGCAGTGGCGTTCTCAGTCTGCATTCTTTATGTGGATAGGGCCCTTGGAAAGTAAAAAAATGCCACATTTCTCGTGTGTAGATGTTTTTCGTGGCGTTTCACTTTCGGTATAAAAGTGATCATCATCGGGTGACAAAATTTTGATGTTTTAGAAGAAACATGAAAAAAGTCAGGAGTGTGCAATAACGGGAGACAAATCGAATAGCGCACAGTGGCGTTCTCCGGCTGCCTTCTTTATGTGGATAGGGCCCTCGGAAATTGAAAAAATGTCGCTTTTCTAGTATGTAGCATTGCACTTTCGGCATGGAAGTGGTCATCATCGGGCAACAAAATTTCGATGTTTTAGAAAATATCTGAAAAAATTCAGGGGTATGCAGTAATGGGAGACAAATCGAATAGAGCACAGTGGCGTTCTCTTTCTGTGTTCTTTATGTAGGTAGGACCCTCGGAACGTGAAAGAATGTCACAATTTTCGTGAGTAGGTGTTTTTGTAACATTTCATTTTTGGAATGACAGTGGTCATCGTCGGGTGACAAAATTTCGACATTTCAGCAAAAATCTAAACAAACTCAGGAGTACGTAGGAAAGTGAGAGAGTGGAAGCGGTGAAAAACTTCGATTTTCATTCTCCGCTGACTTTGAGCGGCCGTATCTCGGAAACGAAGGACCGCAGCGACTTTCGGTTTGCCTCACTCGATTTCTCGTTCGATTTTAAACAAATTTAATCAGCAATCGATTAAGCGTACAAGAAGGATCAATTTTCTCTAGAAAAAGTTACAACGACTATATTGCAGTGGCGTCGAGTGAAATAAAAATCGTAGGAATTGTAGTAATTATATTTGGATATCAACGTTGGCACGTGTGAGAAAAAAAACTGTAATGGAATTTTTTTAAGGAAATTTCATTAAGAGGTCAGTGTTGCTTGAAAAAATTAAACTAAAACGTTTAGGCCTGAAAAGTCGTGAATTTAAAAATTCAGATGTATATAACTTCTATCTAAACAAACAGAGAAACTTTATCTCTGCAAAGAAAGTTGAAATTATTCTAAGGAGATTCAGAAAAGAAATACTTAACAAAAAGTATCAACTTTTCGATTTTAAACGATTTTTTTATTATTCCATTCATCCCCTAAAAATCAGACAGATCTTACAGCCAAACAATCAGAAATAGGATGTAAATGCATATGACCTTTCGTAAGCGAAGTTATTAGCTCTACATTTTTTATCTGAAACCTTTTCCATATCTCTCATCGTTCTCGATTTATACGCAAAAATAAACCATTTCGTCCTTTTTGTACCCTTAAGGAAAGTGTGTGACTAATAGTGTATTAGACTTTTTATTTTACATCTCAGCTCAATACAACTTTTCCCGTAGAGATCCTCCTCCGGTCACAATTTTGCGATTTAACCTACCTATTTGGACTAGTAACTAGGAAGGCGAGAGAAATCAAATGGCGTAAACAGCAGCTCTTTAACTCGTTTAGTTCTCGAGATATGACCTCGGGAAGAGGTAAAAAAGTTTGATTTTTACCTTCCGGAGTCTTTGAGCGGCCGTATCTCGGAAACTAAGGACCGATTCCCGCGATCGTATCTCGAAAACGAAACGAGATAAATAGTGGTTTGCGCTATTCGATTTCTCTCAACTTCATACCTACCAGTGAATTTTTCAACTTTTTTCTTAAATCATCGAAATTTTTGTCACCCGATGATGAACATTTTCACACCGAAAGTAAAATACCACGAAAAACACGTAAATACGAAAAATTTGACATTTTCCATTGCGAAACCGTTCCGAAGGCCCCTATTCAGAGAAAGAGCAAAGATGGAAAACTCCGGTGTTCACTATTCGATTTTTTTCCGCTTACTGCGTATCCCTGTTATTTTAAATTTTTCCCAAAACATCGAATTGTTTGTCACCCGATGATGACAACTTTCACACCGAAAGGAAAATTCAACGAGAAACACGTAAACATGGAAAATGTGACAAATTTTCAAATTTTTGAAGGCCCCATTCAGAAGAAGAATGCAGATGGAACACTCAGGTGTCCGCCAATCAATTTCTCTCGTCTTCCTACGCACTACGGGTGCGAACACATATACACGACAAGCAATGAATAACCATAAAATTATAATGTTTGAAAAAGGAAATTACAAAAACCAGAGGAAAACAATGGAAAGACCTTTTGCGTGCTTGAGGAAATGAGGAAATCGGAATTCTTCAAAACAATGTTTCTGTACTGCTAGTTTAGTTATCATTTTCAAAGACTAACGTGTCACTTTTTCTCCCAGAAAGAATGTAAGCTCTCCTTCGGGGAGTAAAAGAGACATTTTACTCTTTCAAAATAATAATTGATTATCTACAATCTACACTATTAGAGTGTATGCAAAGATAGTTTGTCTATATGCCACAAGATCAAAGTTCTTTTTAATCCCACTTGGCTTGATTTTTCACAATCTGGATTAAAAATAGGTACATTTAGTTCATATAAAAATTACTTTTTACAGTAATGATATGTTTGTTATTATTAGATATGCTCCTGATTTATTAGCAATATTACTAACAAAAAGTTATTGAAGATGTAGAATAAACTATAGCCCGGGAGGCAGCGACAGTTTTCGTGAAATCATTTCTACAAAGCTAGATTTTTTTCCAAAGAGAGTTTAGATAGCATCTATAATGAAGGTGCAATTCTACCAAACTCTTAGTGGTGCATAAATGAGTAAAAAATTAAAGAAAAAAACAGATGGACGAAAATTTCGTTTTTGGAATTGTCACGAATTGTCAAAAAATGACGATTCGCATTCGCTCCGGCCGGCCTCAATTTTCGATTTTCACCCCTCGATTCACGTTGTACCGTCATTGTCGGTCTTCTCCTCGCCATCGAAACATAGAACAGGTCTCCAATCGTCGTATTTATTCAGTTCTTACGTTTAAAAAATTGACTTGCGGTCGTGCTAATTGGCGACTATTTTTAAGTGGTTTCCCGAGTTCGAATCCCGCCCAGGGATACTTTTTTTTTTCGTTTTCAATTTTTTGGCAGATATTTTTTATTCTATAATTGCTATTCGCTCCGTTCTATTGCATTTCTCTGAAAAGTTTTGCATTTTCCGCCGCGAAATATTAATCTGCACTATTTCGATTAAAAATTAGAAATTTCCTTACCAAAATAATTTAATATAATGGAGTAAATAAAAGCTTATTAACAGATCTATAAAAATACTGTCTGTTCATTAATACTAATGAGGAATATAATTGTCGAGATTTGACTACGTATTGCCGTTTTTGCAACGTCTACCAAAGATTTAGCCAGTGGGAGGTAGAATGTGATTTTTAATCCAAATAGATCATCTTTATATTCCGCGGCGGAAAACGCAAAACTTCTCCGAGAAATGCAATGGAACGGAGCAAATCGCAATTATAGAATCAAAAATATGTGAGAAAAATTTGAAAACGAAGATAAAAAAATATCCCCGGGCGGAATTCGAACTCGGGAAACCAGTTAAAAATAATCGCCGATTAGCACGACCGCAAGTCACTTTTCCAAACGTAAAAACTGAACAAATACGGCGATCGGAGACCCGTTCTATATCTCGATGGTGAGGAGAAGGTCGGCAATGACCGTACAACATGAATCGCGAGGTTAAAATCGAAAATTGGGGCCGGCAGGAGCGAAGGCGAATCGTCATTTTTTGACAATTCGTGACAATTTGAAAAACGAAATTTTATATGTTTAATTTTTTACTTGTTTATGCACCACTAGGAGTTTGGTAGAATTGCACCTTCATTATAAATGCTATCTAAACTCTCTTTGGAAAAAAATCTAGCTTTATAGATATTAACGCGAAAAATCTGTCGCTGCCTCCCGGGCTACTAGAAATGTAACAATTCAATTGGCAAGTAAATTCAAATTATTTTAAACTACATTTCAAATGGTAGAGAAAACAAAAAGTTCGACCCTGCAGTTTTTAGTGATTTGAAGCATGGTTGGTAGTTCGAATAGCTACTGCTTCGCCCTCTATTAGTAAACCGTCCAATTAAATTGGCAAAATTGAATACATTTTTTCTAACATATTAATCTCCCTTAGGAGCAAATATTATGCTGATTTTTAACTTTTTTTTACATTTAATATATTTATTCTAGTACGTATCATATTTTATTTGAATATTTGAGTCCCATTAAAGTATATACAAAAATTAATGGTGAATTACGGACGATTGAGTAGCACGTTCGCGTGTAATAATCCAAAGGAAATATTTAATTTCATTTAGTTTTCAAATATAAAATATGATACGTACTAGATTTAAGTTAACTAGTTCTAATATTTAAATCCAATTCGATTTCTGTTGGTTTGTTTTTGAGAACAATATGTTGAAAGATTTACGAGTGTGAACGCGGTATTTTGACATTGATAACACAGCCTTAAGTGATTCTATGTCATTAGGAATATGATTGTATAACTTAAGGCTTAGAGAATTTTTCTGTGATTTAATTAATCTAAGATGAGGCTGCGTGAGTTGATTGGCGACCTGGTGCCGTAAGAATGAAAATCTGAGTTTGTAGAAAATTAGTTTGTATTCTTGTGAGTTTCTAGTAAAGTAGTATAAATATGAAGGGAAAGAACCGGCATTAGAACAAGACTTTTAAATATTGGAAAACAGTGATCTGTCCACCCAGCACTAACAATTATTTTTACTAATTTCTTCTGAACACGAAAAATTTTTATTGCGTGAGATGAACCACCCCATAGGAAAATGGCACAGTTAATGTAAGCATGAAATAATAAAAAATTACATGTTCTTAAAGTTTTAAAACAGAATTTATTTTTCAGCCTGCGTAACATAAAGATAGAGCTTGATAATTTGTGTGACATTTGTTCAACATGATTGGCCCAGCTAAGAGACTCGCCCAAAACAACGCTAAGAATTTAGATGCTGTTACCTTTAATTAGTGTACTATTTGTTGAAAAAACAATTTCCTGTGCCTTCTCTTCATTTAATGTAAGATTATTTGAAGAGAAGCAAGCGCCAGCTTGTTTTATGGAACTAATTCCACTAGTGCTGTCCTCATTTAAGTTGTATCGTCAGCATAAGCGATGCATTTCTTAGGTCATTAACATGTAATATAAAAGCGACAGGCCCAAGACATAACCTTGAAGCACACTATGCTTAACAACACCTTTTAACGTTTTAACGAAAATTCTGAAGGGATAGTATTTTAAAGATTCTCAACACCATTGAAATAAAATATCTAAACCTTAATAAATTTATGTTAGTAGATTGAGGGCTAAGGGAAACAATTTGATGTGGTGGCATTCGTGAATGTTGGTTTTCTGTACAGTAAACGTTAATATCTAATTTAGATTTAATGAAAAAAAAGCAGGCCAAATGTAAATCGCCCTTGCATAATTAGTGTTACGTACCATAAGTTCTTATTAAATATAGAGTTGATTAGACCAAGCTCCAGAAAATTTTCTTCGTCAAATGAGTAGAAGGCTGCTTTTTTATAAATAGCTAGATACTGTGATCTTGAATAAGTATCTATCAGATGACACCACTTTACTTGCAGTAAGTGAGGACGAGCTCATTCATATATTTGCTCGATAATCTTGGAACAATTCAACCTGAGTGCGATTTATGTGTGAATTGTAACAAAAAACAAAGGGTATTTTCTATTTCACTATCTGTTTTTTTTTCTCTGCTGTTTAATAAACTGTCCTGTGATAGTGATTAATAAACCAATAAATAAATATCTTTTCAACTTTAATGTCTAATTTTTCAATTTAAATAAGGAAATAGACTTCATTAATGAGCTAAACTAAATTAAAATAAAGTAAACAAAAACACTTATCTGTTGCATTCACATCTGACTGGCTGTTGTTTATTTTATATCACCCACTTGAAGAAGGGACCCGATCCATCCAGGTATAGATTTTTCGGTCAAGCAGTACACTTTCGCCGGTTGTTTATATACACTCTTTTGTATTGCTTTATTCAACCAACGTAATTTAATCAAGTATCAATTACATGAAATAGTCACTCGTGCTAATTTATATCAATCAACGCAGAATTGTTTACGCTTTAATTCAATACAATTTCGACGTTTTGTTGCCGCTTTATCCGGATTTATCTGGAGATCTTGTAGGAGCCACGAAACACGCGTCTGTCACCGAATTCGACACACTTTGAACCTCCATATGAAAACCATATGTGCGAGGCACTAAACAGGATGGCATACCTTGTAGCCTTTCTAAACTTGCTAGCGCCTTAATATCTCTCTCTCTCTCTCTCTCTCTCTCTCTCTCTCTCTTTGTTTACACTTCAGAGACGCAGACCTTATTTATTGGACTTGATCATATTGGACGTATCTCCAAAATGGCCTTTCTGTACTGTCTCATGTTTCTATTAATTCTTGACCATATCAACCTAACTGAAAATAGTATAGGACTCTATAGGAAATAGTTTGAGTTTTCAAATGATATAACAAAATTTCTGATAGAGAATGGGATACCACTCGGACCAGTCAAACACGAACAAAGATGCAATATGTCCAGTTGACTTTCGTCCACTGACAGGAGATCTGAGATACGATGATTTCCGATACAATTAACCAGCTTTTGTTAATGCATCGTACCACTGTATGCTGTGTCCCAGAGCTTCTGATTTATTTGTACTTTCAAGTTACGACCCACGCATGAACATAGACAAGCGTTAATTGATATAATTACTTCTCAATGCTCGTATTAGATGTTTACAATATTAACTAAGAAGCACCGATCTTTTCATGGCGTACTAAACACGATTCGGATATTGGATCACGTAGATAAAGAAAAACATTTACAACCCGAACTCTGTGGTTTACTGCTTATATGTCTTAAGCTTGAGACCATAGGGTCCCGAGTTCGAATTCCGGCTAGGGTATGGATGTTTAGTGACATTTTTAATGTATCACAAAGACAGTAGCAGTAGACCCGACCGTGGTTGATTGGCACAACGTGTTTAGTCGCTGTTATCTCTCCTAAGTTCGAAACTCAGGCACGACAGATGGCAATGTCGCAGGGAATGGGTGTTGTATAATGGTTTGTTGTAAGTATGTCCTAAAACGGTAGCCTATTTTTACAAGTTTGTCCATACTTTATAAAACCTTAGTCACATCGTTCATGTATTACTGCATAATAGATTTAGTTATGTGTCATCCTCTTTTCTCTTTCCTTATGTGTCATCCTCTTGGCTCTTTCCTTCTTAAAAAAAAATGGGTACTTAATACCAGGTCATACGTTGGTCTAACATGCAAATGATCTAACTCCAAAAATACGAATTTTACAGGATAACTCTAAAACTTTTCGCAGTCTAACAAAATCATGATTTTTTTTGTGGATGCATATTAGTTTCCTATTTATGGTTGTAACGAAAAGTGGATTTAGGTCATTTGCACCTTAGACCAATACATAGCTACCTGCCAAATGATGATGAGTTTCATAAAATTGAGGCGGCATTGAACCGACAGCAACATTTATACAGACCCTAGGATTACATTAACCTAATGGAAACATAATTGCCGCAAAAAGAATCCTTTATCGGTGGATCCAATGGAGAAAAAGGTTTTCTTTAAATCAGTTATAATTAAAAAAAAAATCACAAACCGAAAGAGAGGAGTAAATGAAGAAATATTAACTGGCTTCAAACTTGAGAAACTACACTACTAAAGGACAAACCTTTTTCTATTTACACGAAAAATAATTTTTATGATGAAAAACTAGTTTAGCTTCAAATTACATAAAAAAATTCATAGATCTTGCATCTATCGCAACTATCTTAAGCGTATTGAAAATATCAGATGCAACTATACTGCTCTTGGAGTCCAACGATGGATGGCTAGGATGATAGGTATTTTCAGCATTTGCATTAGGTACCATTAGCGATTAGTGATAAAACAAAAAAAATAAAAACTATTATCAAATTTAATAATACCACTTGGGTTCATTGTAATTGGACCCATGTTCATTGATAAACATTTTTTAGACTAACCCAGCTATCATCTGTCAAATTATGTCATAAAGCTTGTAGAACACCCTGTATACTGTATAGTGCTTTTCCACTGTACTTTTTTATATCATACTTAGACGTGTTTGATAATTTTATTTACATAATTTTGAATATATTTGTCCATACGATCGAATTAAGCTAGTTCATGCTTTATTGGGTTATTTTGTTTTTTTAATGTTAATTTGAAAGTGACGGTGTTCTGTAAGAAATAGCGCATGTTATGCAAACTGAATGACATACGATATGGGTGCTATATCATGCGCTCAGTAGTATTTTCAATTCTAAAGCACGAGGTCGTCCCATCCATGGATTTTACAAAAAGAATTTAAATCCATTATGGCCTCGTGGAAAAGTTATCGCATAAAAGAAATTGCAAGATATAAAACCATTAGATTGCTATTAATTCTACTCGACACTTTTCGCAGACGAAAATGTTGAGGATGATATAGACAGATTTGAAGGCACTGCGGACTTTGAATCAGATTTTGTGATATTTGTGGCATGATGTGGAATTTCTATGTGGTTATCCTCAGAAGCATCAAATCCTCCAGATAATTAGATGTTAATAATTTTGACATGTTTAGTTATTTTCCAATAACAAAATTTTGGGCTTAAAACTATTTATAAAAATAATCCTACCTATCAAAAAAATTTTTGGCTTAAAACTACTTAATTTTGTTTTACTCATACTTACATTCATATGCCACAAACATATATAACCCATATAATAAAATGCAAAAGAAACCAAGCATCAAATTTCAAAATAAGAACAAAAATGTACAAAAAATTCTCAATTTTTGTTCAGTCGGAAAGACTCACTGGTTTTTTTCCTAATTCTTCCTGCCACATGTATTTTTTTTCTTTTTAAGCGGGTAATACATGTGGCAGGAAATCCCAAAGAATTAGGAAAGAAATTAAGATAAAGCTACAAATAACATTTAGACAATACTCACTGGTTCTTTACAGTCATATTAGAAAAAATTCCCTTTAATAAAAAGCTCAGGTATTTGATTAGACCTCATAAACTCTGATCCTCTTTTTCTCAAAACTTACGTTTTGTCGCTTGGTTCCTTTTGGCGCAACTACGTCCAATTATTACTACTACTAGTGTAATTTAACTATATACGGCCGTGCCTTTCAGTAATATTCATCCACGCCTCATTTACTATATAAATTATAAGGAGTAAAGTCCTACTTGGTAGTTATCAGGTGTTGCTATCGGTGTTGTCTATAATATTAAAAGAGTAGTCTGATCTGATATTATATTTCTTCGATTGCACTGGAGTGATTGACAATCAGTATCATGTATCATGATTATAGTGATCTTCAGATTTATCCCTTCAAGCAATTAGGTAAATGATCTGTTGTTCAAGCTGAGCTATAATGATTACACAGGGTGAGCCATTAATAACAGGCCATAATTCAAAAGTAGGTACCTATATACTTTGTTCCAAAATATGAGGATATCACCAAACATGCTTTAGTAGATTGTTGCTGTGGAGAAAGGCACGGGGTGTCAAATGTGTATTTTTTTCTTGCAATATCGGAATACCTCTTGAGCGATCTTCTCCAAATTTGGTAAGGAAGCATTTTTTAAGTTAATGAATAATAATTTATGTATAACGTCCCGCTAGTCCGTGGAGAGCGCCTCATGAGCTACACCTGATGATGAATATTTTCTCTTTTTTTATGAAACGTTGTGGCACTTTAGACTAGAAAATCTCTTGCAGGAGTTACCTCTACTTAAAAAGGTACACTTGATAGAACTTGATAAATCCGTTTTCGAGAAAAGTGCCGCAAAAAACAACTCTTCTCGTATTCCCGGAATTGTATCGTATGAAAATGAGTCATATAGGAACTCCCAAGATATTGTAGATGTTTTTGCTATTTTTTTTGTAAGTGTTTATCTCCCTACCGAACATGAAACAACAGATGGGCCGGACCTAATACCAAGTATTGAATACATAGATAATATTTTGATAGATAATATATCTGAACATGAAATTATTGCAGCTGCAAAAAAACTAAAGAACAAAATGACCTCAGGTCCAGACAGCATACCATCATTTATTGTCAAAGACTGTATAGGCTCACTTGTCAATCCAATGAATATATTATTCAATCTTGCCTTAAAAACAACTACATTCCCGGATCGTTGGAAAGAAGCCAAGGTGATACCAATTTTCAAAACTGGTGACAAACATATGTAACTAATTACAGATCTATTTCAATCTTATTCAACTTTTCAAAACTCCTTGAAATAGTTCTGTACAACTGCATCTATCCAGCAGTCCGCAACTCAATATCTCCCTATCAGCATGGCTTTATGCGCCATAGATCTACTGTTTCAAATTTGGCAGTTCTCTCGCAATATATCTCAAATGTTCTAGATAACCGTAGACAGGTAGATGTGGTTTATACAGATTTCTCAAAGGCATTCGATAAAATCGATCATATCGTCTTGCTTGAAAAAATGGAGCAGTTTGGCTTTAATGACAATATGAAACAATTCTTTAAATCATATTTGCAAATGAGGACTCAATATGTGTATTACAACGAATTTGATTCCTCTAATTATGTCGCTAATTACAGGGGTTCTCCAGGGGTCGAACCTGGGTCCACTGTTATTTCTTCTCTTCATTAACGATTTGAACTGTAACATCCAATGTTGCTAACTTTTCTTTGCGGACGATTTAAAGATATTTACTGATATAAATGCCATAGATGATTGTCAGAAATTACAGACGGACTTAGATAGTATTAATACATGATGCACTAACAATAAATTACATCTAAATCCGGTCAAATGTAAAATCGTAAGTTACACAAGGAAACAGCTGGTACACGAGTATGCTTATCACATCGATACGACTGAACTAACCCGCTGCACTTCTTTCAGGAATCTGGGTATAACTGTTGACTCTCAATTTACTTTCAATTATCACGTGATGCAGAAAATATCTGATGCCATGAAGTTCTTTGGTTTCATTGTAAGAAATTGTCGGAGTTTCACGGATGCCAATGCCTTAAAAATCTTATATTGTTCATATATCCGTTCAAAACTAGAGTATGGATCTCTAATCTGGCATCCTCTCTATAACTATCACGTAGAGGTAGTAGAACGAGTTCAAAAGAGATTTTTAAAGTATTTGGCGTTCAAGGTTGATAGTGAATATCCTACAAGAGGCATAAATTATAACGACTTAACAGAAAGATTCAGGATCAGCAGTCTAGAAATCAGAAGGAAATGTGCCTCATTGAGTTTTTTGTATAAGCTGTTACACCAACAAATAGACTGTTCTGATTTGCTGGCTCAAATTAACTGTTATGCACCTAGACTTCAATCTAGGCAAACTACTCTTTTGCGTAACAATAGAGCTCGAACAAATATATTACTAAGATCCCCAGTCAATGTAATGTGTGACAATTTTTATCAAATTTGTAATGTATGTGATATTAACACCTGTACCTTAAAGGAGTTGACACAAGAAGCTGTCCATTTTTTTCTGGTCTAAATAATTAAAATAGTTGTAATAAGTAATGGTGCAATAACTAATAATTATAATAAGTTGAGGTCCGTCACTTCTGTCAATAACATAGTACTTCTACCAATAACATATTAAACCATCCAATCTGTATCTATCTAATGTTATCTACTATCTTGTTTTATACATTTACAAATTAGTATATCTATGCTCTAAGTTCTAAGTTTAGCTCCAATCTTTATCTATATAATGTTTATCTACGATCTTATTTTATACATATACAAAATAGTGTATCTGCTCTAAATGCTAAGTTAAGTTAAGTTGTAAGTTACTTCATGTGAACTTGATTGTATTGCTCTGTAAATGGTTGTACTGTTAGGCAATTTATTATTATTATTATTATTGTTATTATTATTATTATTATTAAGATTCCTTGAAAACAAACTCAATATGAAAAAGACAAATTGTATTTATTGAAAGAATTATACAGTGTAAGTAAAAACTAAAGAGTTACACTACGCAAACTCACTGATTTTCTTAAGAACTATTTGCTGCAACTTGACGTAAATTTTCAATGTGGGCTCCATCTACTTACTTCTATGCATTTTCTGACACCCTGTATCTTTTTCCACGGCAACAATTTACTAAAGCATATTTGGTTATATTCTCATATTTGGGTACCCTTGAATTATGACCTATTTATAATTGTCCACCCTATGTATATATAGTTATACTTTGAGGGAAATAATGGTAATAGCTTATATACATTCCTGTCACTTTTGTGTTTTAAACTTTTTGGAAAGCAAACGACTTTTTAATGTTCATAGATCCTGACAGCATTTTCCGAACGGTTGGTTGAAAAATAACACAGCCACACAAAAAAAGTTCGGGTCCAGAAACTATACCTACTAATCTTTATATTATTCTGACCTCCTGAATTCGAAGCCGCCATCAGAATGTCATTTGGTGTTTTAACATTGGAAATGTTTATGTTCGTATATGGGGGTCGAGTTACCAGTTTTCGTTCAAGGTCAAAAGACAGCGGTGTCGCGGTCGAGTGAGACTGTCGTATATGCAACGGCTGATATATGCAAATGTAATATGGGTTGCATATATCACAGGGGGTCAAGTTACCAGTTTTCATTTAAGGTCGAAATACAGCGGTGTCGCAATCAAGAGTGGATTGCGAGCTGTTTCGTAGCTGTTTCCGGACGAGGCTAAGCCGAGACCGGAAAAAGTTTATGTTTTATGTATGGTGTTATCATTTCCAATGTTCCGATGGTTGCAAGAATTGCGAAATCTGTGAATTTTTTAATTCTTTTATTTTAGGTTTTATCTTTGAAATAGCATTTTTATATTTTGACGCACTGAATCTGAATTTGATGCTGAAAAAGCTCTGCGATACGAATTATAACGGGTATTCGTCAAAAGTTGGTAAAATTATCAATTCATTTATCAAAAACAATCACCAGATGGCTGTAAATTTAAATTTCGTAAGGTAAATTTAATGGTAAAATTTCTTCTCGCCTTTTTACTGGACGGTCAATCTCCCATTGTTCTACATTTGTTTGCTATGATATCTTGCTCTCTTATCTTCAAATGATCTACGTAAAGAAAGGCTTTTTTTCTTAACCAGTGAAGGGAAATCCCTCTTCAATGACCAGCAATAGCCGGCCATCACGTGGGCGTTTTACCTCCCTTGATATCAATCCTCCATCTCCCTTATGTCCTGGTGAAATCGCTCATCGCGCTCCTAACTGAAATTTTCTAGATTTGCCGGAAGTCATCTTCGTGTGAATCGGTAAGGTGTAGTTTGTAGTTCATTAGACATTCTAATGTCTTGAAATTTCTCACCATTTTTTCCACTTTATTTTTATTATTAGGGCTAGAAGATTTCAGTGAGGAGCACGGTGAGCGATTTCACGAGGCCATGAGGGAAATGGAGGATAGATATCAAGGGAGGTACATGATGGCCGATTATTTCTGGTCATTGAAGAAGGATATCCCTTCATTGGCTGAGAAAAAAAGACTTTCTTCACGTAGATCATTTAAAGATAGGAGAGCAAGATATCCTAGCAAAAAAATGTAGTACCATAGGAGATTGACCGTGCAGTGAAAAGGCGAGACGAAGATCGTGATGTCGCTATGATAGCGTTTTACCTGAAATTTGAACTTTCCAACTATCTAGTGATTATTTTGGATGAAATAATTGCCGATTTTCCGAATTATTTCAACGTCAAATTCAGATTCAGTGCCTCAAAATATAAAACTGCTGTTTCAAAGATAAAATCAAAGATAAAAAAAACCCAACGATAAAATAAAATTCTAATAGCGGCATCGAATACAGGAAGTGAAAATACATAAAGATTGGTAATAGTTTCTAGGTCTGAACTTCTTTTTTGTGTAGCTGTGAATCAATTAATGTGTTTAAGTAAGGCAATAAGCACCACACCGGCAGCTGCTCTGGAAGTCCTCCTGGAACTACCTCCTCTCCATATTTACCTGGAGAGAGAGGCCAGGTGGGCAACATACAGAATCTATCAAGCGGTAACTAATATGCCGCAGGCTAGCATCATGGAGCACAACAGGCTGTTGGATGACTTACACTGTCACAACATCCTGGGAATGCCTTCAGATGTGATGCCTACCTTGATCAACCATGAATTGCCCTTTAAAGTCCTGTTTCCTGGAAGAGACGAATGGGATCGGAACAAAGGGCAGATAGTTGTTGGTTTACAGACGGCTTCAAAACCCCTGAGGGAACTGAAGCCGGTGTATATAGTCGCAAACCAAAGGTAAGGATAATTTCGAGCCTTGGTGACAATGCGTCTATATTTCAGGCAGAAATTCATGCCACTGAACTGTGTGTACGGAGGCTCGAACAGACGCAACCTAGACACATATCAAGCGGCTCTTAAAGCCCTTGGATCCTACCGTTGTAACTCTAAAACGGTTAGGAATTGCCAGGAAGCTCTTGCCCGACTGGGCAAAAACAACAAACTGACCCTGATTTGGATACCTGGCCACTCTGGTATGGAGGGCAACGAAGTTGCCGATTCCTTAGCCAGAGAAGGTTGCTATCCTAGCCTGGACTGAATTGAAAACAATCCAGCACTGGCAAGAACTACCAGGATTAGTTCACTCAAAGGAATTTATTACATACCCCTTGAAGTCAAGAACTAAAAAACTATTAGAGTTGAATAGGCTACACCTAAGAACTCTAATTGGCCTATACACTGGGCACGGCAGATTAAATCATCACCTACACAGAATTTGACTGGTGGAAAGAGGCCGAATGTCGTCTGTGTTTGGAGGATGATGAAACGGCAGAGCACATTTTATGTACCTGTCCTGCTGCAGAAAGAACCAGGTTCTCACTGTTTGGCAAAGGGCGACTGAAGCCAGAGGACCTGGACGGTTTCTCACCCAACAAGATTATCAGCTTTATTAAAAAGCTGAATCTGTTGAGTGAACTATAACTAGGAGTGAGCCACAGTAGACCTGATGGTCGCAGTGGAGGGTCTGATAGGAGCCCACTCACATATGAACCTAACCTAACTTAACCTAAGGCGTGAGATATAGCCCGTTAGATATCCGATTTTCGCTATGTTACACGGAATTAAGTTGAAAGTTGAGGATGTGATAAAGGATGAAAATACTTTTCAACGATATACTCAAATCATATCAACACAACGCAATAAGGCTCTGCCTACCATGGTAAGCATCTGTGGAAGATGGAAAGCCCATGCATTAGCACATACTTTACGAACAATAAGGCTATTCAAAGGATGTACAATGGCAAAGACCTTTTAGAGTCGATTTCGAACTTAATAATGCAGTAGGGTCACTTCCCCTATTGAGTGTAGTCCACCCGTCGATAACAGGAGTGAGACTATCAACGTATGGACTACACTCAGTAGGGGAAGTGATCCTTCTGTATTATTAAACTGTGATTTAACTATAAGATAACTTGTTATCCTCGCACTGATAAACCGGCCCTTAATATGGACTTGCCCACGGACGTCCCAATATGGTCAAAATACGAGGGTTGTGGGGTTGTAATAATAAAAGCAAGCAACCAATTTCATCTGTAGGGGATCTAATAACAACATTAAGCCACTTCTCGGCGAACCCAGATACGCATCGTTCACACCCTGCACCCCTTCGAAGGGTGAAGTATTAAATCGTTTCCAACTTGGTCACTCGTTGGGCTATCACATTTATTCTAAGATCAAAATTTTCGTAATTTAATCTGGAATAGAAAAGTTTATTACAACATACGTCGATAATTGTTTTGTTATCGCGATATTTAAAAGAATGTGAAATTTTTCTAGCACCCTTACGGGATTATTATAAATAACTCTAAATCTAAAAATCTTTGCAAAAATATACGTTAGATAAAAATTGTTGCCCAGACTTTTAACCTCATTCAGATACGATTATGCCTAATTTTGCGATGGTTTAGGGACGTGTAAATAATTCAAATATAAGAATATACAAATTCAAAAATATGACAAGCGGCGGCACATAATTTTAAAAATACAAGGGTCTTATGCTTGGAATGATGAAGCAAGTAATTCATTAGTTCTAGATGAAAAATGAATAAGATAAAGCTGATAGAAAAGATCAAATGATATAGGATGAAGCTGAAGCTTATTGATTTTAGGATTTTAATTGCTAGCATAACCAGAATTCAGGTTATCGAAAGAATGCAAAAATTGTAAATCAACTTTACAAATAGTTTTTATTTTAGTTCTCACAGATATTTTTTTCTGCTGTTTGCAAAATCCTATAAAGAATATGTTTCATTACAAGTATAAGCAAACAAAAAATAATTCACTTTTAAACATGTATAGAGTATATAGGCACCATTACTAGCTAGGTAACACAGAGGTGAAATCTGTTTTTTTCATTCAGTCAATGTGAGTGGCTTTGTGCCTGTCTGATGAGCTCAGAATAAGGGCGAAAAACGTTTCAAAGGCTAAGCATTTCCAAAAAAAAAAACACAGAATGATAGATTTCATGAAAATGTAATCCATTTTAGACCTTTGTTCTCATTTTAACTGAATCTTCATAGCCGTAGGGGGTTATGTGGATACTGGTTTATTCCACATAGCCGTAGGGTACTGTGTAGAAACTAGTGTTACAATGACAATTGTCCAATAAGAGAAATTGATTTTAGGATTATAATTGCTATTATAACCAGAATTCAGGTTATAGAAATAATGCAAAGATTGCAAATAAATAATTTTACAAACAGTTTTTATTTTAGTTCCCATGGATAGTTTTTTTCTGTTGTTTTCAAAATCCTATACAGAATATGTTTAATTACAGGTATAAGCAAACAAAAAATAATTTACTTTTAAATATTGAAAACGTTAAAACAGTTTTTCATTAGTGAGAAAGAAATTACGTTACACTTTAAGAAGCATTAGGACTCTTCATCGGCCATCTCGCCTTAATCTCGACGTCAGTCCACAGTTAAATGAAACCAATTCAGGATATCTATTGGTCTCCTTTAGAAAGATATCTTGGGACATGCTATAATGAGAATAGAGATGTCCTAAAATAAGACGTCCTAAAAGGTACATCCATTTTCTATTTACTTTACGTCCTTGATATCCAAAAATTTGACATCCCATATTCCTATTGTACTGTGTAGATAGTAAGCATAAACTATGAACACTTTTCCTCATTTATCTGATCTAATATTAACATAAGAAAAAACTTTATATCCCCTGTGCCAATTCTTAGTAGCGCCTCTGATTAAATCTTCCTTACAGACTTACAGGATACAGAGATAAATAAGGTCACTGAATTTACAAACCTTTCTCTGTGTGGTTCTTAGAAGAATAATATTATTCATACCAATGAGATATTGACATTGCTATGACTTGAATTAAGTAAAGTTTAGCGAATTAATCAATTGCAGTGTCAACAATGGAAATGAATCACTTTGAAGGTGAATCCTATCCTGTGTAGAAAGCGGGTGGCAAATGCTAATGCTTGGCGCCCAAAACGGAAGTTGCGTGTGGGCGGGGACCCTTCCGGTGGGTCAATGCACTTCTCTTTCTAGCCTGTACCGGGCGTCCCAGATAAAACTTCCTCGGCCAATTGACTAATGGTTGTGAAGGAAGTAAATAGTAAATATCCGTTTTTCAAGAAATTTGCTTGTGGTAATTCGCAACTTACAATTACAGAGGCGGCGTTAGCCGATTGACAAATTCTTAGAGAATTAGTTATATCGATTTTGTAAAAAAAGTTATGTAAAGTTTAACAAGCAGATAATTTGCATAAAGAATGACTTCTGTACATAAAGTATACCCCAGATATTGGATCATTTAGTTGTGAATATATCTGATCAACTCAACTGTTTAAGAAAACAATTTGTTAACAATTTTCCTGGTATGATTCCATCCAAGCTAAGAGGACATTAGAAAGTCCAAAATATTTTAATTTATTAGTCAAGTCAACAATACTGAAGGAATCCAAAGCTTTAAACATATCTAGTAGTATTAAGGACGCATTACTTCCACATCCACCTAGTGGATTGGAAGTAAGTATTTATAGTAATCGTAAAAAAAATTATTTTGTTTTTTCCTGAAATAGGTTTAGAATGTCATGAAAGATCGTGATTTTAAATTTGAGCTAAAAAAAAATTCTGTCTGTCGGTCTGTCTGTCGGTTTGTCTGTCGGCCTGTCTGTCGGTCTGTCTGTCGGTCGGCCTATCTGTCGGTCTGTCTGCACATTTTCTCCAAAACGAGATCTGGAACTGGATTGTTTTTTTGAACAGATCCGGTGAAGGGTTGGAGGGTAAAGAGAGGTAAATAAGTAAAGCAAGCTGGTAAGAGTGCAGCAACTTGAAATTTGGTGTATGTACTAGAAGCTAAGGCCTCAGAATTTTTTATAATATTTCTCAACCCTACACCACCCCTACGCCATTATTATAGGGGTTGATAAAATAAAATTGAGATATTCACTTGAAATTTGGTAGACGTATGTATTATAATGACATCTAGAACTATATTATATTTTGGGATTATTCTGTTGAAGAGTTGGGGTTAAATAGGGGTAAATAGGGGAAAATAAATAAAGAAAGCTGGTAAGAGTACAGAAACTTAAAATTCGGTGAATATACTAGAAGCCAAGGTCTCAGATTTTTTTATAACATTTTTCAACCCCTCCACCACCCATACTCCATTATTAAAGGGGTTGGTAAAATAAGATTGAGATATTCTCTTGAAATTTGGTACAAGTATGTATTATACATCTGGAACTAGATTATATTTTGATATGGTTACATTAAAGGATTGGGGGTTAAATAGGGGTAAATAGGAAAAATTAAGTAAAGCAAGCTGGTAAGAGTACAGAAACTTGGGATTTGGTATATATATGAGAAACCAAGGCCTCAGATTTCTTTCCAATATTTTTCAACTCCTCCCCTCCACCACCCTCATATAGTGCAAAATAAGTAGAACAAGCTAGGAACTTCATTTTTAACATATATGGTAGAAACCAACGCCTCAAATTTTGTTATGACATCTGCCCCAAATATTAAAATTCTATGATCAATAATTTTCACATATTAGAGTGCAAATATACTCCAGATGTTTCCTTAAAGTGACTTGGATGAAAAATCTGGATGAGGAAGTAGTGATTCCTTAGGCAGCGGTTTCTTTATTGGTTTGTAGCGTCAAGTGTATCATCTATAACTGTTGTCAATGCAGTAGCGGTACTGTGCTCAACTGTAACGTTTTTTCCAACTACCATCTGCTCCCGTAATGTTGGGTTAGAAATTAGAAATCATTTCAGATTGAATTGGTATATACTCAGAACATACGGAATCAGAAAATGACTTTACAACATAGCTATTATCATTTTCATGAGATGCAATAGTGTCAACAAAATTGTTAATTAAGACACCGATAATAATTTCCCCTACCATGTCAGGCGTTGCCTATCTTCCGGCAGCTTTCATAGCCACACTTTTTCTGACTATAACTTGCTCTCACCCTATACTTCGCCTTTCCCTACCTATCAATCCCTATCCTTTTCTTTTCCCTTTCTGTTTGTCATTTTGTTTTATAGTTTTTGTCTTTTTTGTCCTTTTGTCCTATTTTGTTCCAAATTCATTTCAGACCGATAAAATTCCTAAAAAATTGTAGCTGTTAAAAATCTTAACTTTTCGCCTTCCCTGCCTTCCTAACGGTGGGACCCCAATTGCATTGAACGGGTTTTTTCGTTGAACTTTTTCCCGTACCAGCAACCAATATTTAATCAGTGTTTTGTGCTCTAGTTTTTATTGTATTAGTGTTAAGTATTTTAAGTCTGCTGCGCAGACATAGTGTAATTTTAATGTTAATTTTAAGCTGCCATTGGCGGCAGGAGTTTTAACTTGTTTGTTCATTTTATTAAGCCGAACCGGTCGCGATTCGCTCAACCCTACGCACGCCACGGCGCTACGCGACGTGGCTGTCTGGCTGGCTCCGGATCACGATCCGAGGAGGCAATGTTGTATTGTTGAGTTTTAATAAATTGTTTGATGATGATGGTAATAATTTCGGTCAAATTAATTATTGGCGACTTGTTCAGTTGTTTACAACACATTGACTGTGTAATATGTTCCTCAATTTTGTTGAGTACGACTAACATTCACTTATTTCTTTTTCATTTTTTTTGACACTTGCATAAAAATTTCGAAGCTGATAGTAATAGTCATCTGTGGGAAAGGGGGAGGGGGTTAAAATTAACGTTCATATAAGGGGATCTTATAAACGTTACAAAATATTACCAAGGTGGGAGAGGGTCCATTTTTATGAATTTTGATTTGTTGATTGATTGAACGGGCCCGAGTGGAATTTGAAAATTATGAGATCAATTGGGTTGATTGAATGAGACAACACAACACCAGCCTCATGTTATCTTCGACTTTAAGTATTATGTTGTTTATGTTTTTTGCACTAAATAATGTACAGTTGTGGTCACAATAAAGTTTTCAACCTGAAACGGTTGTTGCAAACAATTTTTCTACTTGAGCCACGTTTCTATCAATGAGATATTTTCACCCTGCCTGAGATTGACGCACGTTCTCGCATTTGAGTTAATTTTACACAGGCTATATGGTCTTGAAAAATATATTTGCAGTAACTTACATATTAAACGTTATTGATCTTTTAAAGATTGTGGTTGTTTGAGGTCATTTCTCAAATACCAAGAGGAAAATAAGTTAGGCAACCCTCACAATAAAACAAACTATGTATCACTTGCTAGGTCTAATTTATTTATAGTGTGACCTACTCTGAATGGGAACACTCATGTAAAAAATGTGTTTATTTGTTAATTCTAAGAAATTGTAGGAAATATACAAGGTGGATCATTAATAATAGGCCACAGTGCAGGGGTAGATTCTTTGTGCCAAAACATGAGGACATAACCAAATACGCTTTAGAAAAATGTTGCTGTGGAAAAAGATACGGGGTGTCAAAATTGAAATTATTTTTTCGTTTTCTTGCAATAGTTCAACATCCTCTTGACTGACCCTCACCAAATTTGCTAGAGGAACTTTCTTTATTCTAAGAAACAATAATTTATGTATTACAGCACGTTAGATCATAGAGGGCGCCGCAGGACCTGTATCTGATGATGGATTTGTTTCATATTTTTTTTAGACGAAACGTTGTGGTACTTCTGACCAGAAAATCTAAGGAGGGCGTCATTTCCACCTATAAAAGGTACACTTGGTAGAACTTAGTAACTTCAACCGTTTTCGAGGAAATGGTCACAACATTTGAATAATTTTTTGAAAGACAAATTTAAATTTAATGAAACAGAGTGTATTTATTGAAAAAAGTACAAAACGTAAAGGAAATTAAAGTCGTAATAACAGCGTAAACTCTTTCTCACTTCCTTATGAAGTAGTGGAGTATTTTCATAGTATTGAGATAAGTACATAAATCAAAATATTGTGTAAAATAAGGATCTAATCTTATTAGAAGACCAAAAATAACATAAAAGTTGATACACTGAACTGAACTTGTGGTAGGTTCCTTGTGAAACATCTTGAAAATAATTGTTAATAAATTAAACACTGCTTTTAGATGAATCAATCAATATATTATAAATACTCTACATATGTTTCGGCTTATTAGGCCTTTATCAAGAGTATTACATAGTGAATACTAAAGTTTCTGACGTGCTTATTCAATTTATACCTAAAAGTATTTATGTTTTAATCTATTTAAGTAGCTTAAGTCATAAATAGATTAAAACATAAATACTTTTAGGTATAAATTGAATAAGCACGTCAGAAACTTTAGTATTCACTATGTAATACTCTTGATAAAGGCCTAATAAGCCGAAACGTATGTAGAGTATTTATAATATATTGATTGATTCATCTAAAAGCAGTGTTTAATTTATTAACAATTACATAAAAGTTGACTTAATGACAATTAGTATTTATTGTATAAACATTCCCCTCATGCAAAAACCCTATTGCTGCAACTTGAAGTAAATTTTCGATATGGTCTCCACCTACTTCTATGCCTTTTCTAATTCTTTTCAAAAAAGAATTTCTTACAAGGAAAAATACATTTTCCTGTCCTCTAATAAAATTGGCTGCGTTTTGTATTTTGTCCAACAGTTCTTCTCTTGAATTGATAGTACTTGCATTGCGCATTGACTAAGGACATCATATGTCCCTACACATAATAATCCAAAGGAGTATAATCAGGACTCCTTGGTGCCCAAGCAAACTCACTTCCTCGACCGATCCATCTGCGTGGGAGAGTCTCATCAAGATAATTCCTGACTTCAATGGATAAATGAGGGGGAGCTCCAAGACATAAACCACATTCTGTTCCATATGTCTAGCATGAAAGCATGTAATATATCAACAACAATATTTTGAAGAAAGATCAGATAAGACTGTTCATTTAAATTTGGAGGAAGGACAAATGGTCTCAATAACTGATCGCCGATAATACCACATCAAAGGTTAATCTCAAATTCGTGCTGAAAATGCTATTCTTTAACGGCATGAGAATTTTCTACTTCCCAGTAATGAGTATTTCTCCAGTTAAAAGCACCTCGGCGAGTAAAAGTTGCTTCGTCCGTAAATGAAATGTTCTTAACAAAATTTCGATCCCTGTTGTGTTTATTTAGAACAAATTGACAAAATTGTAGCCTTTGAGGAAGATCCCTTCGAAGCAAGTTTTGTACAGGAGTGAAGTGACATGGGTAGAAGCGTTCTTTGCGTAGGACTTTTAGAACAGATTGTTTACTCACCCCTGTTGCTGCTGATGAACAACTTGAGCTGACTTGAGATTCTTCATCCACACGAACTAAAATTTCTACTTCTTGGTCTGGAGTAATTCGTTTCGGTTGTCCTACATCATTTTTATGGAAAATGATCCTGTTTCTCCCAAATGACAAAACAGATCTTTGAAAATCTTATGAGCTGGCTGTATTCTATTTGGATATTAAAATGAGTATCTCCCCGCTGCAGCACGTCCGCTAAAAATTTTTTGTGCGTAAACACATATCGTATTCCTCATTTCTCTATTTGAAAAATTGTTATGTTAAGGCATTTTAAATAAAGAAGTTAAAGAAATTAGCTCGACGAACACAAGAACAAAAAATGATTAAATGACGTACATACCAAACTAAAACGTAACCAAAGCAAAGCAAAAAAAAAGTTATTAACCAAATTTATCCAGTTATGACATTGAAAAAAATAGTAGGCCTTGAAAACTGAAATTATTCTCTAAATTTTTGTCACAAAATAAAAGTTCTTTATGGTCTATATTTTTTTGAAATCCTGTTAAGATCCGGTAATAAATACAATTTTAACAGGGATGTTTAAATAAGAAGCTGCCTACATTAATTTTGTCATAAGTCAATCATTATTCAATATTTCTGCTCGAAATATGATATTTACCGATTTAAAAGATTTTTTGAGTTGAGCGGTATAGTTAGATTTTCAGTAAAAACAAATCGCTAACATTGAAAAAAATTATAGTAGAACTTGGAAATTGATAGTAATCTCTAATTTTTTGTCATTTTTTACAGGAGAGTTTCCATGCAAGCGGGTCACACTGTAATAAACATTTTTTGAAAGAAATTGAACTGCCTTTAAAATTTATGAAATAGAATTTCACCGCTGTCTGGTTCACTTAAACTTATTACCTAATAGCAATATACATAGCTTGATGAAATTAATATAAGGCCATGTTCCAGCTATACTCTACAGCTTCTAAATCATAGAAATCGCTCATGCTTATTCCAGAGCAGAGAGCCTTTCTTTAAAAAAAAATCAGTCAGTTAAAAACGTTGACATCCTGTGTTTGCATAACTATACGTATGCGCAGAATGTTTGTAGTCAGTCTAATTGAGGTCTTTTTTGTTATAATAGCAGCTATACTGTAACCTATAATGCAGTCTTGGTTGTAAAAAATAGTTTGTCACTTAAATTTGCATAATTTTAGACGCTCTATACATATCAGAGTGCAATGACGCCTACAAGATTATTCTCGCTATGCAGTTCCTTTATTTACCCGGTTCCGAACTCCTTATCAACTGTAAAACGAATTTTTCGGCCTTCAGTTTAATATCATAGCTTCGTTTCAGTAAAAATTTGGACTATAAATAGAGAGAGGAACATGTGATTACGGTTTTTTTTCAGATAACTTATTCGCTAATACATAAAATGTTAAAGTGATAGTACAAAAATAAAGTGACATTTTAAGTTTCTTTGTTGTTTCATATAATGCAGACGATTCTTGATAAGGAATATTTTTTCTTGTGAGTTTTATATCTGACGTAAGTTACGAAAAATTGTCCATATCTGTCCACTTATTTATTTGATATAAGCCGGATTAAATTTATAATAGCTGAAACTAACCAGTGTTGCAGAAAGGCTGGAAGACCTACACGATAGTTACAAAAATTGTATCGAAAAAAAATAAAAATTTTTATTTCTTTCAATACAGCAAATAGAAATTGATTAAAGTAAGGCAAAGATATTAAACCAGTATTAAATAAAAAAATATTACTTTTTAATACATTTTTTAAATAAAACCTTTTTAAAATTATTTTTACTTCCACATTCACGTAGTGGAGTGGAAGTATAGTAATCGTAAAAAAAATTCAAAAATGTTTGTGGTTGGAATAGGCGTAGAATTTAAAAGTGAATTATTTAATTCACTTTTAAACATGCATAGAGTATATAGGCTCCAATACTAGTTAGATAATAGATAGGTGTAGATCTGTTGTTTTTTATCAGTCAATGTCAAAATTATAATTATTTTAAACTTGTTCATGGATATTGTCTTAGTTTTGCATGGAACATCGTTATGAGTGGCTTTGGGCTTTTCTGATGAGTCATCAATAAGGACGAAAAACGTTTCAAAGGCTAAGCATTTCCAAGAAACTGAATGAGATTTTATGAAAATGTAATTCATTAGAATGAAAAATAAAAAATTTTTAAAGACAAGGTACGTAAATAAATTAATTTCAGGCCTTTGTTCTCATTTTTAACTGAATTTACATATCGTAGGGGATCATGTGGATACTAGTTTAGCCTGCTTAGCCGTAGGGGACTAGGTTGGATGCTAGTGTTAAAATGAGAATGGCTGATAAGAATTTTTACTTGGTAGCATAACCAGAAGTCAGGTTATCGAAAGAATGCAAAGATTTCATTAATATTTATATATATAGTTTTTCTTTTAGTTCTCATAGATAGCTTTTCTTTCCACTGTTCGCAAAATCCTATAAAGAATATATGTTTCAAGGCGTAGAATGTCTTAAAACGTCGGGCGGAAATTTAAATATGAATGTTTTGATGCGGGGGGGGCGGATTTGGTCGCAAATCATCATAATTCTGAATTTAAGAATTCCATATTGCAGTATGGACTACGTGCCACGGAAAATTCCATATCTAGAAAAAAATTAAATATTGACATTTTTCCACGAGAATGTGCTCTAGGGATTTTTTTTTGGTCGCTGATCATGATTTTGAGGTCTAAATTTAAGCATTCCATATTCCAGACTGGAATACGTGCCATTTCTCGTGCCGAATTTTACTTTGCGTGGGGGAAGATAAATCACCTACCTAAAATGTTGATAAAATAGAACATCGCGTATCCTATTCGTATATTATTATTGGATATTGGATAAATTACTAACTCTTGTCTTTTCGGTACGTTGTTTTTAAGCTACGATATCCAGTTAGTTATTGTAAAGATTATTATTTTATATTCTGTTTGGTAGAAAGGTAGGTAATTTGTAAGAAACGTTGAACTAAACATATTTCATTGTTTTTTTTTTAGTAGGATAGTAGATGCCTGGTACCTACATACTATATAGCTAATTTAGTTATTTTGGAAATTGGAAATAAGCTTCGTCGCTGCCAATGGTGTGCCAACCTGCCACCAGAGAGCAAGCGCCAGTGGCGGAACATATTATGTAGAATACGAAGGTGTCAAGTTTATCACGCCAAAGGAATAAAACGAAAAAAACTGGTATTTTTCCAAAAACAGCTTCATAATACAATTAATGGGTGCAATGGATATTATTTCGACAAATTGTGCATACAGTGAGTTTGAAAAGTATGAAATAAATGAAGTGTTTGGAAAAACTATTGGGCACGTCGATCTTTTTTATTTGGCAGTCCTCATCATTGTGGATATATGTTTTTGGTTATCCGCACTAGTGTCATTTATTATAAACAATTCGAGACATTACATTTCAAAAAATGTCGAAATAATAAGTTGGGTGATGCGATAATTAAAAACAAAAACAAAAATTAACGTGTCAGTCAAATACTTTTCCTTTCACTGTTACTGAAGTTATCACTTGAATATTTCTGAGACTGAATGTATACCTACTGAAATTCAGTTAATTTATTTAGAATACGTACGTTTGATTATTATTAGTGCTGCATAGAATTTATACGTAAACTCTTTACTTGTTTTTCAATTACCTGTGTGATGAAAAATAGTACATAATGAATTGGGTAAGTATATTTATAGAACATAACACCCAGCTAGATGCAAATACCACGAAACTTTTATTTCAAAAACACAAATACAAATAATTTTCCTACATTATTTCTTAGGGGCATTTTCAAATATACACTTATATATTTGATGTCATATGAGGGCATCTTTTTGTTCTCTGAAACAAGAAAAAAATATTATCTGCAAATAAAAAGAAAAATCAGATCATGACTGTTTACCTGTTGGCGTACATTGTTAAAAAAGATTACTTATTAAAGAAACGATGCTCACCTTCTTTACTTGCAAGTAGTTCTAGGAAAATTGTTGGCACAGCTTCATTCAATAATTCCATTTTATTTCCCTCTGGTAGAACCATTTCTTTTCAAAATGAATACTACAAAGCCTATCATAACTTGGTGTTGGAGCTCAGTCTACTAATTTCATATTTTCTAACCAAAATTTTCATTTCTCAGGATCGTTTGGAAACCTAAGAAAACAGAGTAATATAAATTCAAATGTAATAATACCTTTTATAGCATTTATTACCAAAAGTTACTTAAAATAAATACATACGGGGTGTTTGGAGGGTCGATGCAAACCCTTGCGTATGTGATAGGGAAGATCATTATTTAGACTGCATTAAGCCAAACATACCCTAGTACAAAGTCTTACGGTCGAAAATCTCAAAAAATGTAAGACTGTACTAAGGTATGTTTGGCTTAATGCAGTCTAAATGATCTCCCTTGTCACCTCCGCAAGGCTTTGCATCGACATGTCAAAATTCCTGTATATATAATAGTAATAATTTATTACTCAAAAGTAATTGCACCGTAGTGTATTGACATAAAGAAACAAACAAAACAAAAAAACGCGCAACTATTGTAAATAGGTATTTTAAAATGAAGCAAATATGGCCTGCGAATATTTTGCTTGAATATTTCAGAATTCACTTTTACCTGAATGATGCCACTGAGATTAATTACACAGCCGAAACCTTTTTTAAATTTATTGCTCAAATATTTAAAACTATATTGTGAAACGACTGAAGGTAGATAATATTTGATTACACCATGTTAGAATTAAATGGATTTTTGTAGAAACTTTTTTATTTCTACCATGATAAAAAAAAATATCTCATTATAATATACTTTTACGTACTTATATCAAGTAGGTATAAAAGAAATATATTCAAAGAAGGAGACAAGCCAGTCACTGTAAATATGAACTTAACCTATCCAGACAGACGTTGGGTTTATATTTACATTACAAGTTAGAATTAATTTTGAATGCTGTACGTGTTTTATCTCAGTTTTCTGATTTTCCCAGTTTTGTCCAGTGGGCGGAATTTTTCTATAAAACAAAAAAACGTTTTTTGTCAACCTTATTGCCTTCAGCCCAGTTGGAGGTTGACAGCTAACCATCTCTTCTCATTATCATTGCATGCACACGGACATAAATAAGTAAATAATACTCCTACAATTAATTTAACTAGGTAAAGTGAAAACTGCATATATTTTACCTGCAAAGCGTTACTCCCTTCCATTTTTTCCCGCTGTGATTTTTACAGTAGTTTACAGAATATGATACCATCATGTAGGTACATTACATAAATTAGCACTAAATCACTTATAAATCACTTCTACTGGAAAATTTCATTTTGCTCTCTACCGTTTGTGTGCCACCACCGCAATGGCGTCTACACCGTTTTTAGGCACAAATTGTTTGCGTGGCGATTATGCGCTGTTACGAGTCCTCACCATCTATCTTCCCTAGTCTAACGGGGTACGCGAAAATTTTTAAGGGGTACGCGAATGGCGGCCAATAAATTTAAATAGAAACCTACAAAAAATATATATAACAGAAAAAAACATATAACACATGAAGGTGAAAGATAAAACTGCACAATTAATATGCATCCGAAGCTCAATTAAAACTCGAATCTAAACTGCGAAGTGCAGTAAGGTCCTGTTCAAAAGAGTTCTTTCTTCGCCGTCAAGAGGGCACAAAGATATTCCGTATTACTTTCAAATACCTAGTCTGACCCTGTACCTACTATAGTCACTTAAATTATATAATAACGTTTATTTTTTAGAAAAGGGTACGCATCGCATGACACTATACAACAAAAAGGGGTACATGAGAAAAAAAGTTTGAGGAACACTGTCCTAAACTATAAACACACCATTTTAAAACAAACAGTTGAATTTGTGCTGCCATCTATTAACTAATATCCATATTAAATGTAAACTATACAACGCGTATGAGAAAACTGCTGTGTAAAGGAAGGAATTCAAGGAATGAATACTGAAAAATACGTGCATGATTTCTATAGTAAATCTGTCTAGATATCATAGATGTCATACAAGCTAATGAGGCAATAAAAATTAAATAGTCCTTATTCATAATATAATATAAATATTTTATGTAAAAAAAAGTGTATAAAATAGGCCAGTAACTTTATATATACTTCCAACGTTCCAACTTTCCAAGGCAGAAGTTCTGTTTCTGAACGCTAGTGTTCTGTAAAAAGTGTAGGTATTTATTTTTTGCATAATCTGAATCTGTCTTCTGTCTTTGACGTTTGACCCTTCGTGTCGTGTTTCTGATTTTGATGTTCTTTTATCAATTTATTTAGAGTATACAGTTTATATTGTTTTATTAATATAACAATGAATAAAACTTGTGATGTTTGCCACAAAAAGGGAATCTACAAATGCCCAACTTGCTTTATATTTTAGTAAGTTCAGAGAAAATGTTTCTTGGATGTTTTTAACCTCACTTTTTTGTAGCTGTTCAGTGACCTGCTGTAGAAAACATAGAGAAAACAAATGTGATGTTATAAAACCTAAAAATAAAGAAACCGATGAAGAGGAACAGATTATGAAAAAGAGGAAAACTGATAGTGACGATGCTGTCCCGGAAGAGAAATTAGTTGCTTTAAGTGAGGTATTTCCACAATTTGTTGTCACTTTCCTTAACAATTTATTGTTTCAGAGAACAGTGAGGAAGTTACGAATTTGCTAACAAATAGCCACTTAAGAAATTTGATAGTAGTTATAGATAAGGCGGAAAATGCAGAAGTTATAATGCAAAAGGCAATGCAAGAACCCATTTTTGTCGAGTTCGCAGATGCCTGTCTGAAGGTTGTTGAACCTGAAACTAAGGACACATAATAAGACTGACAAAAGGTGATTTACCATTTTATTTTTTTAAGTGTTTTTCACTGCAATTTAGTGTATTGCTTATTTCTTGTGATATATCAGACTACGTTAGATATGTATAAATATAATCTATGTACTATTATAATAAATTTTTTAATATGTTTGAGTTTGTTTCGTTTTAGCAGAGTCTAATGATCTTGAAAATATTTTACAACTAGTATTACATCAAAGACTCGGAGCAATTATATATTATATATTTAGCTCATTAGAATAGATAAAAATGCCTAAAAATAATGGCCTTTTATTTTGTAAAACTTAAAAAAAACAAGAATAGTGCTATATGCCTCAATAAAAAACAAGGAGTCAAGGTACGGACACGTGTTTCAAAATTATTGCTCCTCTTCTGTGTAGCGTAGCATAAATAATTTTATATGAGCCAGACCAACAAAGATAAGAAAGGATAATATGAGTAGTATGTACTATACTTTCCTACCGTTGTTGGTCTTGCTTCTTATTTATTTAATTCTTTTGCTTAAAAAATTATTTGTATTAAACTTTTAAGACCATCATGACTTAGTGAAAGGAAATTTATACAGTATGATCAAAACATTTAAAAAATATGTAACTTGTTATTAAATTTTGCTGCAGAAGACGAAAAATTGTTATCGACAAAAAGACTATTCTCGTGGTATGTAATTTGTAAACTAAGTATTTTATATGACATCAATATAAAGGTAGCGTGTTTATTATCTGCCTATAATTTGTTTCCATTCAAAGTGCTTGTCACAGGAGCATTACATTTAACTATATGAATCATTTTATCACTAAAATATTTTTGTATTTATCAATTCTTTAGGTTGAATCAAAGTTATATTTGCTACATTAAAGTTTCAAGCAGTAAATTTTAGCTATATAAGCATGTAGTCTGCCTGAATTTATTATCCTTGTTGTCAATATAGTGAATTTTAGTTAAAAATCATTAAATTTGTAACAAGAACTATACTTTATCTCAGTTTAAAATGCGGTGCTTGTAAAGATAGGAAATGTGTGTCCCTGCCTCTGATTGATGCATTTGCATGCTAAGTTTACACAGGAAAAATTAGTAAATTAGAACAAATTTTTTATTTTATTCTTATTGCAATAAAATAAGATTATGCTGTAATTTAAATTAAATAAATTCAATCTGTTTATAAGATAGTCAAATGACAAATGAAAGTGAATTTAAACCGTTAATTTTTATTTTGTGTACCAATGGCCTTAAGGTGGTCTCGATGGGGATTCCCCTTGGGAATTCCCATGTGCCTATGTAAACTGTGCTCTACTCTTAGTATAAATAACAGCATTCTAATTCTGAGACCTACTATAACAATATACATGCTCTCGCTAAAAGCACAACATTTTATTAAATAGTGAGTTATGTTAGAAACTAGAGCGTATACTTAAATTAATACATTGAATTCATATAAGATCACAAAAAATAACAAATGTTACTGTAAACACATTATAACCTTTTTCTTTTTAATCCGACTTTAACCAAATTTTACCGAAAGATAGAACAAATTAGGATTTACTTATGGCCAAAAAAACACTTGTGTCTTACAAATGCAAAGCCACCTGCGGTACCAAAATAAATGGAAAAGATAAAGAAATCATATTAGGCATTTTCTTATCGAAAAACTTTATTAATGAAAGTTGTTCAGAATTGTCCAAAAACCTAGAGTCAGCAATATTAAAAAATATTGAATTTAGTGTTTGAAATTCAAAATTTCAACAAAATTTAAAAAAACTACAAATCACTTGACAGCTACCTGGCAGCTTACGTTTAATTTCAAATAAGATTGTTCTAAAGCACAATTTTCTAAAGAAATAAAAAACAATTAAAATTATATTTTCGGACTCTGAAGTCTCCGACATTGTTTTAAACAAAATTTCATTAGTCTTTAATATTGCTGAAATTTTGGACTCTAGGTTTTTGGACAATTCTGAACAACTTTCATTAATAAAGTTTTTCGATAAAAAAATACCTAATATGATTTCTTTATGTTTTCCGTTTATTTTGGTACCGCAGGTGGCTTTGCATTTGTAAGATGCGAATGTTTTTTTTTTGGTCATAAGTAGATCCTAATTTGTTGTATCTTTTGGTTCAAGTCGGACAAAAAAAAAGTTATGAAGGTTTCCATTTTAAATGGATCATACTGAATATAGACCTGTTGCTGACATTACACTAAATTAAGTATAAGGTTGACAATGCAATTTGTTTTAGCAAATGCATAATTTTCAAATAGTAATAATTTGGTATAGAGGCATTCTATATATAATAAAGAGGAGATGAATGTAAGATTGAGATTCTTGAAGTAGGTATAATAGGATATCGCTTGTTTGTTATATACAAATATAGCATTTCATTATAAAGTTAAGTTTTAATTTGAAGTAAAACAAGCTAACTGTTATACTCTTCGCCGATTTACTGCACTTTTTATATAATTGTTATGCATTCTATAGGATACTCTTCGCAGTTTTTTTGTAAATAATATTAGTTTTAGACATTTTTAGTTTAATTACAAAACATAAAAAAAAATATGTAAATTTTTTTTTTATTTAAAAAATTTATAACTTTTTTATTTATTGATCGATATTGATGACCAACACAATGATATAAAAAAAATTTCTCTACGAGCAATATTACCGGTTTTAGAAATGTGCCGATTGAATGCAATATACTCTTCGTTTTGTATTTACGAAGAGTATAATAATGTTAAAGGAGGAAAATTATCGAGTCTGAATCAATCCAAGAGCACTTAAATTATATTAGGTCTATTTTGGAGGCTATATTGAAAAAATAGCTATCTTATTTTCAAATAATCGGTTTTTTGTTACTTCCTTGCCCTATCATTTTTCTCATGGAATTATATCATTTGGAAATGAAAAGAGCCCTGTTAGGTACCTATGCACTTAGCACTTACTATTCTCTTCGCAAATACAAAATGAAGAGTATATTGCATTCGATCGGCACATTTCTAAAACCGGTAATATTGCTCGGAGAGAAATAATTTTCATATCACTGTGTTGCTCATCGAATTCTGAACAACTTTCAAAATGTACGTCTGTCCGTCCGTCCATCACGTTTTTTGGAAGCAAGATAACTTAAGAACGAGAGGTCCTATTGTATTGAAAATTGGACACTATGTTGGTGTTACTTAGAGAAGAACCTTGTTGGTTTCGAACAAAATGGAGCAATAAATAAAGAAGATGTTTTTGAATGATTTAATGTTTTGTAATTAAACTAAAAATGTCAAAAACTAAATTATTTACAAAAAAACTGCGAAGAGTACCCTATAGAATGTGCAACAATTATATAAAAAGTTCAGTAAATCGACGAAGAGTATAACGGTTAGCTTGTTTACGTAATATAAACGGCAATGAAATGAGATATAGGTATGTGTCCGCATGAATGACTGCAGATATGAAATTTTTTAAGCAAATACAAGCTAATCTCAAACCATCAAGAAAATTGTGAACATTGTAAAATTCAAAATGGCGGCTCCAATATGGTGGCCCAAAATTGAATGAATTTTTCAATTAAAATTTCATTTGAATAACAGTTTTTGGTTCTTCTTAATTTAATTAACTTCGCAGTGGAGCGAGGTATTTTACCAGTAATTAAGTTAGGCCTGGTTATGTATGTCCGAAATACCAAAACTATAAATCTTGACTTAAATGGTCATAGTTATTCTTAGCAAAAAATACTATTTTTTGGACCTCACGCATTTCACGTGTGTGTCTTGTATTTCTCCTAGCATTGTAATTGTTTAAGAATTTTGTAGCTTTGACTCAAGGTGTATGAAAGTTCCTGTCTTATAAATGCCTAACACTAAAAACATATGTTTATTTATAAAATGATGGATATGGTTTGAACTTTGAACTGATATGTGGAGGAGTTAACTAGAAACACACTGAGTTGCATTGATGTGTTATTAATTAATTATCCAGGGGAGTAAGAAGTGTTTAGTTTAAACCACACATTACTTCTAAGATAATGACGAAACACCAATCAATGTATACGTGTGAATTCACTAGGACAAGTTTCAGGTTCACTTTCCCAAGCCAATTGAAGTGCTCCCTTATGTGCGTATGCTTGTATTAATGGATGCGTGTTATTGTATAAACAAGTACCTATGAGATTTTCGGTCAAATAAAAAACTCAAAGAAAACTGCAAATATATTGTTTTTCTATATCCCATGTTGCTGAGCTAAGCATAGGCAACCCACTGTACGGTATAAGGAAATTACGAATTGCATAGTTTGAAAGGGTACGAGAGAATTATTGACCAAGAAATATTTATTTTAACAAAATCACTGGTTTAATAGGTACCTATTATAACATTGCAGAAAATATCATCTTTCAGAAGAAATTGAAATATTTAATTAATTCATTTAAATTACGTAGGCGTGAAGAGGCAATTGATCTAATGATAATAGAGAATCCTGATGTGTTAATGAAAAGTTATAAAAATAAATATGTAAATTACAGAGATGTGTAAACGTAATAAATTAAAGAAAAATAGTTATGAAATGCAACCTTTTGCCAGAAATATGCTGGGAATTTGAAGTGTACCCTATGCAAGATTAGCTGGATATTAGGTAACCACCTGGTCTTCATTGTATTCTAAATTGTCAAGGACAGAGAGATTGAATATTTGAAGCCGGATATCTAGGCAACCACCCTGTTTACCACCTTGTATCTTAAGTTGCTATTAGACAGGCACGATATCTCTATACAGTGTCATAAATAAAGTCGGTATCATAGTCCAGTCGATAAGTAAAAAATACACCAGAAGTTCGAAGAAAATTTTCCTTCAGTAACTGTCAGTGGGAGGATTAAACATCATAAAACCACAAAAATCAGTTCAGGGGGTACCGCGCAACCCTCCCAAAAAAACACCCCTTTGATGAAAATAGCCTTGTTTTACTGATAACTCTTTAACCGTTGAAGATATAAAAAAAATCACTCATCATAAAAAAGAAAGCTTGTCTATTTGCCTATAAAAAAGTCCTCTTGTAATTTTGTATATGCCATGGTTTTCGAGAAAATCGACATTGACAAAAATTGCGAAGTTTCTATTTTTAATGGGCACGAATTTTCATTTATTTGAAATTTCTTGCGCGCGGGGCAATAGAAAAAATGGAATTACTCGAAAGCAGCTAGGAAGAAAAATTAAAATGGTTTTTAAAGGGCATATAAAATACTCTCTTGTGTTGCCATTTTTGATGGCTATTGATGTTTATTAGTATATAAAAATAACAATATAATATAGTTATCTCTTGATTTTTTTGTACATCTAATTATTCACAGGCCCATAAAAAATAACTGACTTTAATATAAGTTATAAATGCATTATCTTTTAGTTCAAGGTAGTACTTCAATGCAAAAAAAGTAAGGAATAAAAATATTCACATTTACAAATTTACCAGCATGTTGAAGTTCGCCAAAAAAATCCAAAAAAGGCTGCATATTCAATTTTTTTATGATATTTTTTATGCAACTTTTTAACTATTAAATGATTAGAAACAATAGTTATATGATATATAAACTCAAAAAAAAATGTTTGACCTAAATTTTCAAGATTTATAATAGTTAATATAAAAAGTCAGAAAAGATGAAAAGATAAAATAGTAAATGCCTAATTAAAATGTGTCATTGTAGTACTCGTCTAAATTATAATAGGGTTTAACAATTAACAGGCTTTTAACCGCCTTTCTGAAATTAGTATTTGAGCTCATTTCTTTAATATTATTTGGTAAGTGATTGAACATCTTATAACCATTGTAAATAATTGACTCTTTGATTGGAGTGGATCTGGGAATTGGCAGAGCAACGTTATTGACTTGCCGAGTTACATGTATGGAGGAGGTATTTATAATATTACTTCTATGCTTATGAACTAAACAAACTGTTTCTAGAATGTAAATTGATATCACAGTGAGAAATCCATGTGTCAAGAACAGTGGCTTACATGATTCACGAATTCTAGTTTTGTGCAGGTAGCGAATAGCACGTTTTTGAAGTACCAATATTGTTTGTAAAAGATAATTACTGCATGCGCTCCAGAAGGCAATGCCGTACATTAAGTGTTATTCGATTACTGAAAAATAAGCGGTCTTAGCAGCTGCATAATCCAGTTCATTTGTGATCATTCTGATAGCGTAGGATCCGGATGCTAGTTTGTTACTAAGTATTTTAATGTGTTCGTTCAATTTTAGCTCACAGTCAATGTTTAGTCCAAGAAATTTTGAGCAGGGTTTATTTTCAAGAAAATGGTTACCTAGGGAGATGTTCTTTAAATTGCAGTGCAATGCAATTATATTTGTTTTGTTAATGTTGAATGAAAGCAAATTGGAGATCCCACCGCTCTTTGACCTTATTTATATCGGCCGAAGGGCAATAGCATCTTTATTGTGCCACAGTATGGTGGTGTCGTCAGCAAATAAAGTGAATTTTCCTTCAATATTAATTTTTTCAGGTCGCTGATATATAATAAAAACAGAATTGGGCCAAGAACGGAACCTTGAGGTACCCCAAACTTTATATTTAGTTTATTAGAATAATTTGGATTTCTAATTATTTGACTACGGTTTGATAGGTATGATTGAAACCACTTTAGGGCAGTGCCTCGAAAACCATAATGCTCAAGCTTTCGTAACAATATTTCGTGCTGGACACAATCAAAGGCTTTCGACAAGTCGCAGAAAATTGGCGCCGCTGCCTCCCCGTTATTGATTTCGGAATAAATCTGACTTAAAAATGGGAACATTGCATCATTTGTACATTTTTCCTTTTGAAATCCGATTATTGATCACTTAGTAGGTTGCAGGAGGACAAAAATTCTATAACCCCTATTTCAACTAATTTTTCGAGAATTTTTGCTAATGTGGGGATTTGTGAGATGGGTCGGAAGTTAGATGGATTATTTACCTCTCCGCCCTTATTGAGTGGAATAACTAGCAAAGTTTTGAAAAAAGATGGAAATGTTTCGGATTCAAACGATTAGTTTATTAGAGATGCTAATATATACAAAGAGCCGAGTCTAGTAGATTTTCGAATATATTTACAGAGATTTCGTCGAGACCAGACGACTTCTATAATGTCGCTTATAATTTCTTTAAGTTAGTCGATGTTAGTGCTATATCGGTATACGTCTTATGATTGTATATTTCTCCAAGGTAGCTCAAGGGGTCATATTGTATAACCCTGTTATAGCATAGGTTCTCCGTTGATTATAATTATCTGGTTACTATTAAAGATCAAGGGATGCTTGCTGACAGTATGTCGTCCTCTTATGTACTCTTATGTGTCCGTTTGGAACTACTAGCATACCGTCATAAGCAGATTTGGATAATAAATTACAAACGTGTTGAATAATGCATTTATTTAATATCTGTTAATAATTTATGACAATATTCTGCTTCCCTTGTGTAGGTACCCTCTAAAGTTCGTCTTTGATGTTGGCCTTTACAACGTAATTATCTAAATCTGTGGGAGGGTTAATATTGTTCAATGTTTCCGCTAACCCCCAGTATCTTCTCCTCATAAGGTGTGCACTTGTTTTCGGCTGTCGCTGCCTCGTAAATATTCCTTTTTTGTTGCCTCCTACCCGATGAATTGCTGAAAAAAGAGGCGTTTTCATTATATAGAATTGGGCAAAAATACACTAAAATAATTCAATGGAAAAAAACGTTGTAAAATGGCAAAACGAATTTTAATACATTTGCATAACTATGTATCAAAGACCCTATATAAGTTATTGATTTCAACCTTTGTATCTCAGGTTTCTGGACTCTTATTAGCATGCTTTACTCATTCTTCCCCTTCTACCCTCAAACCTTTCATCTCAAAATATAATCTAGTCCCATATGTCGTTATAATACATGCGTGTAATAAGTTTCAAGGAAATATCTAAATATTTTATTAACCCCTTTAATCATGGAAGTGATGGTGGGTGGCAAATGTTATAAAAAAAAAATGAGGACTTAGTTTCTAGTATATACGCCAAATACCAAGTATCTAGATTCTTACCAGCTTGCTTTACTTATTTTCCTCTAGTTACCCTTTATTCTCCCATAAAGCCCCCTCTGAGTAAATTCAAAACATAATTTAGTTCCAGATCTCGTTATTATAATACATAAAGTGCACCAAGTTTCAAGTGAATATCTTAAACTGTTCTAAAAAAAAACGTGCGCACAAAAAAGTCACAGACAGACAAAGAGCAATGTTTTCTCTCCCAAATTTAAAATTTCATTTAATGATATTCTGAACCTTGAATAACTTTCAACACTTTTTTTTGAATTTTGTATTTATTTTATTCTCATCAATAATACGAACTATTCAAATGAATATAAATTCTCACTTATATATAAAATTTAATACAGAATAATTTGTGGGATTCTTGTAACTCGATATAAAAATTAGTCACTTACGAGTAAACCATTGTAGGATGGCCGGTAGACGCACAGAGAGAGAAGAAATATCGTTGCTGTTGGATAGAGACAAGTTTCTTAACTATGAACGCAGTACAGTCGGGGAAGAAGTTTCAGTAAAAGGTGCTTTGAAATTATTTTGAAATTTGAAATATATGTCAATTCCAATATTTAATTGTTTTAGTTTCAAGTAAACAATACGATATGGCAAACATATACAATAAGTACACGTTAGATTAAATGTAATGAGACTACAATTATAAAGTCTGAAGTAAATGCTTACAACATATTTTTTATTTACCTCTATCCAACTTCCAAATTAATCAACCAAACAATATTAAATTATATTATTAGTAGTCGGTAATAATATAATGATAATGATTCTGATGCTGACACTTCAACACGTGATACTCGGCGACCAGCCGTGGTTACAAAAAATGTCCCTTTTTATACTCTGCCTTTATACACTATTTAAAATATAATTTTTTATGCAATTAAAATAAAATATATTTTGCTATACATAACACAACTGATAATAGATTTGTACACATACTTTTCAAGAGTTCCAGCTGTAGATTTCTGCTCCATAAATTTTAAAGCAAAACTTATAACTTCTTGACAACGATTTATGTTTTATTTTGCTTTCAAATTCCATGATATTTTATTATATAAAAATTATAAATATTGCTAGTGATAGTACACGTAACAATGTGTATAAGTAGATACTTCTAATAGGTACCTGTGCATTAAATATAAGTTATGCACTACAAGCACTTTTCTCGAGACTGTACCACTGATGTTTACACGAGCAAGGAACATAAACAAGTGAGCTCCGTAGAGGTGGGCGGGTTTCGACTACTGCGCATCCTAATCTCATCGGCCATTCTAGGATGGTCAACCTGTACGAAATACAAATTTTTCGCCACTAAAACGGGATGCATGGGACGAGCACAGATGTTTTTTCAATGTTTATTTTGACCTAAATTACTGACTTATACCTTCTTATGCTGAAACGCTTAGGCACTTATTATTTAATTGTATTACAGAACAGTAGTCTATAGGGCATCATATATTGCCACCGTCTTCAAGTAAAATAAACTACATACCTTGTTCTGTTTTGAAATCTGCAAAATTCCAGATCATTTCTCCTATAAGCCATCCTTCATCTCTCAACTGATCAAAAGCCTGGAAATGTACAGACATCAAGTCGGACTGATATTCTTCAGACCAAAGGAACGCTGGAACCTAGAGCAGTATTAAAGATTGCGTAAAAACTATGACAAAATAAACAAAATTGTTTTCGGTATTACATACAGAATGATATCCCTCCAATGAATCTGCACCATATTCGGTGACAATGACAGGCTTATTATGTTTGGTGTGCCAAGCTTGAGCGAGACTAACAAAATTTGGCACAATCGTATCTAAATCTCCCGAACTTTCATACCATGCGAAGTATTTGTTGAAACTCAAGATATCCGAAAATTGTCCCTGAAAGTAGAAGTGATATACATAAATAATTTTTTTCACATAATATTTTTTTGTAATGGACAACTACAAATAGCTACGTGTAATATTTAAGGAAGGCAAACATACGGCGATCACGCTGTGTGACCTCAGTAAAGCCTTCGACTGTGTTCAACATAGTATTTTAGTGGAAAAACTTAGTTTTTATGGAGTTCCGTGAGTTTTATCTGCAAAATAGACAGCAATGCGTTGCATTAAGTAATACAAAATCTAATTTTAGACCGGTAGCGCACGATGTGCCTCAGGGTTCTGTCCTGGGGCCACTGCTCTATATCATTTATATAAACGATTTATTTTTATTACTTATTTCCTAGCCGAATTATTATGGTTGCTGATGACGCTACCCTACGCGAATCAGATAAATGTCTTGCAAATCTACATGAAACAATATCAAAAACTGAAAGTCGTGCCGAACTATGGTATAATTCCAATATGCTAAAATTAAATCGTGATAAAACACAAAAACTGATTTTTTCCACCAATAACGTCATTACAAAAGGGGACCATGTCAAACTTTTAGGCGTTGTCCTCGACGATACTTTAACTTGGTCGTGCCATATTGACAACTAAGTAGAAATTCACTAGTTACATTTTTCTAGTGAGACATCTTAAATATGTGGTAAATAATAATACATTCCAGTAGGTCAAAAGCTTTTGGAAAATCTAAGAAAATGCCTAAAGTACACTGGCCATTATCCAGAGGGTCTAAGATATTACACAAGAAATGGTATACAGCGGTCATGGTCGACCTGTTTCCTCTGAAACCATGTTGTAATTCACTAAATAAGTTTAAATGATTAAAGTATGATACTGGCCTACCATACATGGCCTTCTCAAAAATGTTTGGAAATATTGGTAGCAAGGATATAGGTCTATAGTTGTCAACCTCGTCTGTTTTGCCTTTTTGTATATGGCTTTAGCTATTTTTAGCAGCTTGGGAAAAGTGTTTTGTTTAAATGATTGATTTAAAAGATAGGCTAGAGGAGTGGCAATATTTTTCGCAATATCTTTAAAAATAAAACAGGGGAAATTGACTAAACCTGAGGACTTTTTCGTAGAAACGGATAGTATTGTCTATTAACTCTTTTTCGCATACATCTCTTAAATATTTTTTTTTTGTTTTTACATTAAGTTTTCCAGAGGGTATATTGGATGAAGTTAAGTGTTGAGTGAAATTATTATAGAATATATTATTACCTAATTTTTGAGGGTCTGGTATTTCTTTGCCCTTATGAACAAGTAGTGTTTGATTTGGCAGTTTTGAGCATGAAGTTTCATTTTTTATTATATTCCATACAGCTCTCGATGGATTTGTCGATTCGCTAATAAAATTGTTTTTTTTTCCAAATCAATTAATGAGCTATGGGTTTTCCTTACATTTTTATATGTTTACATGCTCGGTAGTTCGTTTTAGCCAATGTAATCTCTCCAATTCTTCGGAATTCTTTTTAATTTTATCAAGTCAAAATAGTATTTTACTATATTAGTAAACATCTCGAAATTGTTGTCTAAGTTATCAGTTTGATAGATTTCCATCCAACTTTCTAGGGAGATTAGATCAACAAAGTAGTTTCTGTTTTCAGTGGTGTAGTACCTTTTGTATATATACGTTTTGGGGATGTCATTACTAGGTAAGTTTAGAGGCACTGATATTTGAACAGCTAAATAATCTGAAAAACCCGTTTCAATAACCACAGCATTAATACTATCTGATAATGAGAAATTTGTAAAAGTCTTATCAATTAAACTATTTGAGTTTTTGGATTAACGTGTGGGTTCATGTATCATGGGTTCAAGGTTATAACCAGCTAATATATCTCGAAAGTCATTTTTAATGTTATTATCCACGAACAGATTTATATTTAAATTATAAGCGGAGCTTAGTAATAGTTCCAACTTCTCAAAAAAATGTGCAATATTCGAATTTGGTGAACGATATATAGATATAATTATTAATTAGATACTTGTATTAAATTAACAGAAATTATTGAAGTAACACTAACAATAGGAAGAAAGGAATAATGAGAAAAAACGTCTAATATTAAATAACAAACATAGGCAATTATTCTTTATGAAAACTGTACATCAGAACTATGCAAAAAAGGACGATGCGACTCCGAGTTTCTAGGAAGATGTACCAGAACTTGCTACTGAGCCAAGTTTCAACACTCGTGATTCAACGTGCACTGGGTTCAAACCGACAGATTGTACACATTTTAGTAAATACAAGAATAAAAATTCGTTTAGATAAGATTGGAAACAATTTTCGAAACAGAATTAAGTTTCTCGGAGATCCCTTCTTACCAACATTGTAGGGTAGTTAACTAAAGCATGTTTAAAAGTGAGTTATTTATTATTTGTTTGCTTATAGTAATGAAACATATTCTTTATAGGATTTTGCAAACAGCGGAAAAAAAATTATCTATGAGAACTAAAAGAAAAGTTATATGTAAAAAATATTAATGAAGTCTTTGCATTCTTTCGATAACCTGACTTCTGGTTATGCTAGCAAATCAATATCCTAAAATAAAATTGTCCAATTTCTTATTTGACATTCTCATTGTAACACTAGCATCCAACATAGCCCCTACGGCTAAGCAGATTAAACTGGTATCATTACTAAAAGCAAACAAATAATAAATAATTCACTTTTAAACATGCATAGAGTATATAGGCTGCAATATTAGTTAGCTAATAGATAGGTGAAGATCTGTTGTTTTTTTATCAGTTAATGTCAAATATAAATATTTGATACTTATTCATGAATATTGCCTTGGTTTTACATGAGACATCGATATGAGTGGCTTTGTGCCTTTCTGATGAGCTCAGAATAAGGGCGAAAAACATTTCAAAGGCTAAGCATTTCGAAGAAACTGAATGAGAGGTTTTATGAAAATGTAATACATTAGAATAAAAAAAAATTAAGACAAGCTAGGTAAATAAATTCATTTTAGACCTTTGTTTTCATTTTTAACTGAATCTTCATACCGTAGGGGGCCATGTAGATACTAGTTTAATCTACTTAGCCGTAGGGGACTATGTTGGATGCTAGTGTTATAACGAGAATATCAATTAAGAAATTGGACAAATTTATTTTAGGATTTTGATTTGCTAGCATAACCAGAAGTCAGGTTATCGAAAGAATGCAAAGATTTCATTAATATTTTTACATATAGTTTTTCTTTTAGTTCTCATAGAGAGTTTTTTTCAGATGTTTGGAAAATCCTGTAAAGAGTATGTTTCATTAATATAAAGCAAATTGTGCCGCAAGCACATTGCGTACACTGTTTATCGTGTACTGGTTTCCATTCGCATCTGCAAAAAAGTGGTCCACTTCATTGTAACCTTTACTTTGGATTTGTGGGTTGTTCAATATATGAGTTATTTATTTTTCAAGCTTATATTTGAAAGCAGAGAAAAATACATCATTTTCAGATACATGAAAGCATACTTTACAGTTTAAATATCTAATCAAACACACTATATTGGTACAGTTCTTTTCAAAGGTATTCATATATGCTAATGCACACATCAGTTCTTATTACTTATTGTCAAACACTTACCGAGTGATCATCATTAGGAGCAACATTATTTACGATTGTTACTGGCCTGGTATTATCAAAAGATTTTGCAAGGGCTGCAATTTCTCTAAAAAGAACAGTTTTATTAGGTGTATCCTAAACACATCCAATAAAGTAACGAAAAATACCTGAAATAATTTTCGGAGGCTGAATTAGCTGTACGAGGTTCATTAGCTAACGACCATATTACAACACTCGGCCTATTTTTATCTCTTCGATATAATTCTGTTACGGATCTCTTGTGATTTTCTAGAACAGCGTCACCGAAACCACTAAAAGAGATATTTATGCAAAAATAAATAAAATGCAGTCTTATATTACGTCAGTCAATTTAGTTACAACAAAGTGCTCGACCTTGCAAAAGGTCAGGCAGTTTAAATTTTTCTGTATGTTGTTAGGACCTTTTTCAATGGTATGAAAGCAAATTTGCAGATCTGTGCGAGCTACTTAATGTCCAAAAAACAGCAACGATTGTATTGAAGTTTTTACCTAGTATCTCCTCAACTATGCGTCCTACAGAAAAGGCAAATTAAAGTAGATTAAATTTGCAACAGTTAAAGCCCAAACCGAGTTACGTACGTCCAAAACTTTTCGAGATACGGTTCTTCAAAAACTGGTAATTGTCTCCAAAAAGTAAAAAAAATTCGTTTTGTGTCTTGTCAAATATTGGGAATAGTACTCATCCTACGAGGAAAGTTATAGGTAGTAGTAAATTTGTAAAATATTTCGGATAAAATGGATTTTGGGAGATATCAATGTAAGCAGTTTTGAGCACACAAACATCAATTATGTACAAAAAACTAAAGTAAACATTATGCTCTTTGTGACTTCATTGAATTTCTTATCTAATTATTGCACATTCTATGAGATACTGTTCGTAGTTTTCTTGTAAATAATGTTAATAGTAGATATTTTAAATTTTGTTTTTAATAAATTACAAAATGTAAAATACCAATTTGGTAGCAATGTCTCGGTTGTTTTAGACGGTTACCCTGAGACACAGGCAACAAAAATATCAAAAATTCGTGCGACGATCTGTTGTTCACTCCTTCAGCAGTATACTTTTTTGAGGATCTCACCATCATCCAAGTACCTCAGGAAAAGTTATTTACCAATGATAATGACAAGATGCGCCTCATCGCACTGCTTCGTGATGCATTTGAGCAGCAAGGCGTTGCAGTGAAACTTGCCGAAGAAGACGCCGATCGGGACATCATCGCCACAGCATTATCTAAAAGTCCAATATTTGTCCGTGTCATCGTTATTGGAGAAGACGTGGGCCTCCTAGTTCTCCTCAATGGTTTGGGCTCAGCTGCAACGAACGTCTACCTTCAGAAAAGTGGCAAACGTGGAGCTGGGTGTCTCCATTTCTCAAGTTCATCTTACATCCACGGAGGCACACAACACCCGCAAGGGACTGTTCTCTTTCTGCATGCCTTCAGCGAGTGCTACACCACCTCTTTCCCTATTTTGGCAGGGAAAATCAAAGTTAGCCAGCATCCTTCAGAAAATTCCCCATCTCATGGAACTGTCTGCAGTCTTCTTGCCAGATTCCAGTCATAAGGCCTTAGTCAAAGCCAGACACATACAGACAAGGAGACAATTGCCAATTTTTGAAGAACTATATCCCGAAGAGTTCTGGACGTACGGAACTCGGCTTGGCTTTCATTGTAGCAAATTTAATCTGCTTTAGAAATGGAGTAATAGCCTTTTCTGTAGAACGCATAGTTAAGGGAATATCGCACAGCTCACACAAGCTTAGTTTCTTATCGCTGACAAAGGTCCTAACAATATATTAAAAAATTAGAACTGCTTGACCTTTTACAAGGTTGGATGTATAAATTAACTGGCCTATAGAGGTATGACCTATTTGGAATAGGTTGTTGTGACTAACTAACAGATATGTTAACGGTTGTCTTATTCTCTTGGTGTGATGTTTCATTATTTCGAAGAATAGGGTCCCAATTTCTTTGAAGAAAACAGGATGGGCTCAAGAGAATTTAAACTTACCGATCAGTATACCCTGAATTCCCATTTTCTTCCAAAAATCTACTAAATATACCTTTTTTAATTTTCTACAATGCTCTAATAATAGCTATTGACATGTTTAAAGTTTGTTCTGCTTTTCGAGATAAAGAAAAAACAGATAAAGGTGGAAAATCCAAGTTATAAAGAATTAATAAAAATTGAATGTTTGGAAATGATCAAAGGCGATGTACAGTTATTATGAAGAGCAACAAATTGTGAATAACTATTAAAAGAAAAGTCTTCATAGCAATGGAATTTCCAAAACGCGAAAGAAGTATTTTATTTTAATTGTATATAAAATAAATACCAAGGGGCCAAGAATAAATCCTTGTGGTAGTCCCGTACTTATATTTATTGAACGTTTACAATTGTACATACATTTTTTGACCATTATCTACAATTGACAGCATATCATCCGTTAGTCTCGCCAAAGTGATAGTGTCACAAAACACAGTAAATATTATCTTTAACTTTTTTTAACTTTTGACTGATAATAATTAATTCGAAAAGTGCCGAAATATTGCACTTTTTTTAATAATATAAAGTGTCTAAGGACGCTTTTACAACAGTTTTGAAAGTATCACTAAAGCTAAAATTGACACAGGAATATTTGCAAGCTACCATGAAAAAATACTCATTTTTGAAACTGCAAAGAAAAAGTGACAGTATTAATGCACCGCCAAGTGCGATTTTTTTAATTCAAAATCGAAATGTCACCAAGACTTTTAAGGAACTGATTCCTCCGCGAGTGAAGGGCTTTGGAGGGCGGATTCCGAAACCAACAAAGTCCATCTGTCGTCATACCCAATGGCTAATTTTCAGTATTAAAATCAATTTTCAATTCGATCCTTAAAGAGTGACTCATAAGCATCTGCAAGCTCGAATGTGGAGCAGAGGTTTTGCGCTATGTGTTACCACTATGTTTGAGAAAGCAGGAATGCTGCATGTAACTTATACATATTCTTGAAGCAATTAAAGACGTGATCCTCGCGAGTTATAAAATTGCTAATTAGAATATTTAAGCTAGTCACAAGCGAACCATAATTTTCGTTGCAGTTATTACAGCCAGTCTCAAAACCTTCTAACCCTAGACCAAAATTTACAAACATATCCTATCGGGGAGTCTGAATCTTTTTGCCACAGTCTTCTCACGCCGTTGTCTGGAGTTGGAAATGCATATCCTCGAGACGTATTCCACTCGCCATGTGTGGTTATGCGAATCGTCATTTCATATACAATTAATTTTTAGGTAGATTTGATACGCCCCAGCGCATGTAAGGAACCGCACAACGCGAAAAATTTCAGTTCAGTTCGAGCAACGACGAGCAACAGTAGGCAGCTTTCAGCGAGAAACTGATGATGATAGATGGGATTCTGCCGAAATGTCGTACCGTGACTCCTAAAAGAGCCTATCAGCTATGCGGGAAGACACCCGGAAACACAACAACACTTCGAATATCTATTCCTGTATACATATTGTATTTTAAAAAAAATTAATAAATATAAATATTAAGTGAATTCGAGCATGTCATTTGACTACATACTTTAAGTTCTACGACTTTCATGCGAGTCTGTGTTGCAAGTGGAAACCGAATTGCATGCGACCTTTTACGTTAGAAAGTTTAGGAAGCCGATCTTTCACGTAGTTTGTATTTTCTTTCAGACAGTGCCAAATAACTATTAATGTTTACGATGGCAATTAGATGAGTAAGAGTGCATCATGAATCTACAAGGTACGATGGAGAGCAATTAGTAGCAATCTAAAGTGCACATTTTCCTTTTCCCATTTCTAACACCAAGTTGCAACGAAACCCACGAGAATGGAAATAATTGCATACCGTTGAATATACCTCTTCTGGTACCCCTTAATATAAAAAATATGGTCGTGTCCTTCAGAAGCATAGTAATATGTCAATACTAGCACAACCATGGTCTGAACTCTGATTGAGTATCCGATACAACATCGTGATAGTCAGAGTTCTCAAATGTTTAAGTTTCATGCATTTTCAAATAATTTTGATAAAACGAGTATTCTGATTGGGCCAAACTCTGTTAGAGATTAAGTTTTAGGGGGAGGTAGAGTGAGAGCAAATTTCCATAGACTACTTCATTTTTCACTACAAAGAGTATGGAGCAGTCTTAGAGGCAGATTTACATCTTGCATTGCTACCAATGGAAAACATTGTAATAAAATTATTGTTAGACCAGTTAGGAACGTCATACCTATCGAAGACACTGTAATCTACTGTATTTCTAAGACATGTGACACCTGATTAAAAATCTTATTTTCTTATGTATTATATTATTACTATCATTTAATTACTCTATAGCAACGGCTGGCACTTCATCGATTATCATAATGCCCAAACTATCTGTCAAATCCATGATTTCTTCAGCGTAAGGATAGTGGGAAGTTCTGTAAGAATTCGCCCCAATCCATTTTATTAAATTGTGATCTCTTATTATCAAAGATAAGTCCAATCCCTTGCCTCGTATGTCTGAATCTTCATGCCGTCCAAAACCACGTAAATACAAAGGCTCTCCATTTATTTTAAAAGTTGTGTTGTCCCACGATAATTGCCTTACACCAAAGGGTTGCTCGTATCGATCGATTAAATTGTTATTGTCATCGAAAACATCAACCTTAAAAATTCAAAATTTAGCAATCAGCTGTTTTTAATACTTTGTAAGTTTGACGAATGTCTTAATGTATTTAATATTACAATTATTACTAACCTTAAAAGTATAAAGATATCCTGGTTGATCGCTCATGAGATATGGCCACCATAAGTTAGCACTTGGGACAGTCAAAGTTCCATTAAGTGCTGGATTATAGCTTAGTATGACTTGTCTGCCCTCTTTATCAATGATTGCTGTAGTATAATTTGAGTAGTCACCAACGATTGTTATGTTATAATTAACAACACCTGCAAGCAATTATTGGAAAATATAATTCAATGCAAAATTAGGTGGTGGTGGAAGTAGATATTATTCCTGTAAAGAGACACGGTTGCTAGCATATTGTTATGAATTACACCTCCTTGGAACTGGAAATTGATACGCCTATGCCTAATAGTGGGTGACTGGAAACTTGTAAAAAGAAATGGACTTTTTCTAGTGTATGGTGAGAAGATTCTTGATTGTTTCTGGATGAATCTAGATGCAATTGCAGAGTATATAAGGCGCGATTAACGGCGCCGAAGGAGAAGTTTATAAAAGTGAAAGGTAACGAAAAAGTGAGGTTAAATATCAAGTAAACAAAGTGTAAAGGTTATTTTGAAGTATTGTGTAGTCAGTAAATTATTAAATAAAGTGTTAGTGTTTATCTCTTGTTGAAATTATTTTAGAACCCACGGATTAATACAGCGTGTTTTCCAAAAGGCGAAAATACGTAACAATATTAGTGAGCGCGGAAGTTATGTTTATTATTTATGTTTGTAGAGTATACTTGGCTGGAGACACTGCAGTGTCTCTTGGTTAGTTTAATTGTGAAAGCCATTCTTTTGTAGTGACATAAATATGTAATAACAAAATTACCAAGAAACGGTTTTAAAGCAGTTGTGGGGGAGGAGTTGGGGTTATTCATTAGCTCCACTACATAATTAGTTATCTTTACTAGTTTTTAAGTTCTCTTTCCTATTATTTTGTACTAACTTCCGCTAAAAATCCTACTCGAGGAGGAGAGTACCGCCCCCAGTAAATCTGATTTCAACAAGCGTCAACGTTTTACTTTATTTTATTCACAAAGCTATTGTAACTTGCATGTGTGCCGTTTGGGCACCCTAAGTATGCCTTTTCGAAAAGCATATGAACGTGTAAAAGTACTAATAGTTCAAATTTACCGAAGGTAGCCAATGTTATATCTAAACATTCTGCAAGAAACATTAAATTTATGAAAAAGAGAAAAAATTAGTTTGATGTTAAAAATATGTTCCTTTCAGTACTCACATAACTAATATTAATTCATGATTTAATATAGTCCAGTAATCTTAGCTGTAGTCCCATATAGTAAATTGAATTTATCTACGGCATCGCGATTTTTTTGAGTACGGTAGGGGGATAAAAGACAAGTTTAAATCTGAAAAGGCGGGGTGTCATCAATTGGGACAAGGTCGTCATCTTGGTTTAAAGGGGTCAGTTCGTATTTTGTGAGTAACTCGTGTATTACTAATTTTAGCAAAAACTGCGGTAAGAGCATTTTTGTAGAAAGTAAACTTATCTACAAAAAAGTACATATGCTTTTTCTTGGTAAGTCGATTATTAAACAATCTATAAACAAAAAAGTTGAAAATTTTTAACAAATGTTTTTTCTGTTTGAAATTGATTATTTATTTATTCCAGCAAAAGTAATGGAAAAAGTGTTAATACAAATTGTAGACGGCATAACAGGCAATAATTTTTGTTCCAACAATTTTTACTTCCCTCGCATACCGAAAGGAAGTATTATATTCGAGAAAAAATCACCTTCCGAGATTTTTTCGGATTATCACCTTTCAGATCATGTAGGTTACGAAAATATAGGTTTTTCAATTCCGTCAGTCTGACTTTCTGTCGGTCTGTTGGTGCATTAAGTAAAAAATTACTTGACGGAGAACAGTCAAATTTGGTAGGTAGCTGACGCCAGTGCCACCGAAAAAAATATAGAGGGTGGACCGTCTAAAGGAAATAGATAATGGAAAAAAATTTTTTCGTTCAAATTTAAATTTTTCGCGTTTCATGACATTCTAAACCTAGTTAAAAAAAAAACATTTTTTTTGAAAATTTAAAATTGAAAAAAATTTTAAAATTTCGAAAATTTTGTATAAAATGGATGATGGAAAAAAAATGTTTTACTCAAATTTTAAATTTTCACATTTCATGACATTCTAATCATATTTACTACAGTAGATATAGGGAAAAAGTTATTAAGTTTTCTCTGTAATAATAGGGTTAACTACATGGTGATTATAATTCTCATGTCATCTCTTAATTATTAATTTTTTTTTTAGGATGACCGTCTTGTATGAATAAGGGAAGTTCTGTGTAAATAGTGTGACTCCTTAGATCATTTTATGAAGAAAAGTTCGTGTGAACATATATCTGCAACCGCTCACGTTTTTTTGTGTTGAATTTTACTTCCACGTCTACGTAGTGGATTGGAAGTATAGTAATCGTAAAAAAAAAATCATTTTTTTTTACTTGAAATTGGTTCAGAATGTCGAGATTTTAAATTTGAGCGAAGAAAAATGTTCTGTCTATCTGTCGATCTGTCTGTCTGTCTGTAACTTTATTTGTCCGCACGTTTTCTACGGAACGGTTTAAGACATTGACTTGAAATTTTGTACACATGTATATTATAACGACATCTGGAACTGGATTATTTTTGAGCATATCCGTTGAGGGGCTGGGGGGTAAATAGGGGTAAATAGAGGGAAATAAGTAAAGCAAGCTGGTAAGAGTACAGAAACTTGAAAATTGGTGTATGTACTAGATGCAAGGCCCCAAATTTTTTTATGATATTTCCATCCCCCCACCACGCCCCACTCCATTATTAAAGGAGTTGATAAAAAAATTGAGATATTCACTTGAAATTTGGTATACGTATATATTATATTGACATCAGGAACTAGATTATATTTTGGGATTATTCCGTTGAAGAGTTGGTGGTTAAATTAGGGGTAAATAGGGGAAATAAATAAAGCAAGCTGGTAAGAGTACAGAAACTTGAAAGTTGGTGTATGTACTAGAAGCCAAGGCATCATATTTTTTTATAACATTTTTCAACCCCTCACTACTCTATTATTAAAGGGGTTGATAAAATAAAATTGAGACATTTACTTGAAAATTGATGCACGTATGTATTATAGCGACATCTGACACTAGATTATATTTTAAGATGATCCCATTGAAGGGTTGGGGGTTAAATAGAAGTAAATATAGGAAATAAGAAAAGCAAGCCGGTAAGAGTACAGAAACTTGAAATTCTGTGTATGTACTAGAAGGCAAGACCTCAGATTTTTTATAATATTTTACAACCCCCCACCACCCCTACTCCAATATTAAAGTGGTTGATAAAATAAAATTGAGATGTTGACTTGAAATTTGGTACACATATATATATTATAACGACATCTGGAACTAGATTATCTTTTGAAATGGTTCCGTTAAAGGGTTGGGGGTTAAATAGAGGAAATAGAGGAAAAGAAGTAAATCAAGCTGGTAGGAGTACAGAAATTTGGGATTCGGTGTATATACTAGAAGCGAAGGCCACGGGTTTCTTTAATAATATTTTCCGTCCTCCCACCACTCCCGTCCTTTATTAAAAGAGTTGTTAAAATTAAATTTTGATTTTCACTTGAAATTTGGTACACAAATGTATTATAATAACATCTGAAACTGGATTATATTTTTACATGATTCCGTTCAAGGAGTGGGGGGAAAGTAGTGGTAAATAGGAAAAAATAAGTAAAGCAAGCTGGTGAGAGTACAGAAACTTGGGATTTCATGTATATACTTACTAGAAACCAAGGCCTCAGATTTCTTTCTAATATTTTTCACCCCCCCCCCCCCTCCATAATTAAAAGGATTGATAACACAAAATTGAGATATTCACTTTTTTCTATGATATCTGCCCCAAGTATTATTAAAATTCTATCACCAATATATGATTTCCACATACTACAGTGCAAATATAGTCAAGATGTTTCCTTTAAAGTGACTTGGACGATAAATCTGGATGTGGAAGTAGGGATTCCGATTCCTTAGGCAGCGGTTTTCTATTAATTGCTATTTCTTAATATCTCAGACAGTACTTTAGATATTATTTTCAATTATTTTAGTTAGAAAAGTTATTTTATAGCTCCACCAATGACATCCCTGCAAACATGTCCTCTGATGTTTTCTACAAAAAAATGTTACGCCACTGACATGTTTCCATGTGGATGTTTTTTCTGACTAGCCTGGTCAATTATGTTGAAAACGATCTTTTGCGTATTTCTCGTCAGACGCACAGTTCTTGGTTAAAACAAATTCAAATTGAAACTAATTATTATTAACACTTAACATAAATTAATCTAACGAATCACACCCTGAAACATTAGCACGTCATTAAGGAACATCCTGGTAATGAATGGCTAATGTCTCTTCTAAGCAAGGAGGCCAAAGAATTTGGAATTACTTCCCTCAATTGTTTATTATTGGTGCACTGCTTGTATACTTTGTTTTTTAAAAATAATCAACGGTGTTAAGTCAGCTGACCTGACAGGACACCTCATTATTGTACCTTGATTGTCAATGAAAATTGTTGGGAAATTGTTGATCCTGTTACATCTTGTTATGCCTCGTTAGTTAGCTTTTAGAAATTTTGATACCATTATAAAAAATCAATAAATAATGTCAAGTAAATCAAAAACTTACTTTTTAATAATACAAGGTCCCTTGAAATCTAATTTGAAAAAAGGAAAACTTACAGGACTGCTTTCATGCAATCTGCTGTTATTAAGTAATGGTTTAAGTACAATGAAACGATGAAAAATAGTTAGGTGCGACACTTCATTGATTTCGTATTACAGAATGCTTTCCAAAAATAATCTAAAAAGTGCAGGTCCGTATTTAAAATTTTGAAGTTGATAATGATCCTGAGGCGACACTGACGTAACGCCGCTGGAAAAACGGAGACTGTAGGCATGTCGAGCATTATAAAGTGCTTTAAGAAAATATTCTTGAATTTTTAATAAGTTCAATAATAACCGAAATATTTCAAAAAATAAAAAACCCACAATTTGGATTTTGTTCCAATACCTCTATCTCTTACAGTTTCTGAGATCCCAATAGTGAGTATCCAATTTGGAGCAGCCTGTAAAAATAGTAATTGAAACAAGCTAACCGTTATACTCTTCGCCGACTTACTGCACTTTTTATATAATTGTTGCACATTCTATGGGATACCCTGCGCAGTTTTTTTTGTAAATAATATTAGTTTTAGACATTTTTAGTTTAATTACAAAACATAAAAAAATTATGTTAAAGCGGACGGACAGACGGTTAGACAGACGGACGGACAGACAGACGGATAGACGAGCTGATAGACGAGCGGACGGACATTTTGAAAGTTGTTCAGAATTCACCAACACTGTCATATGAAATTTTTTTCTCTACGAGCAATATTACCGGTTTTAGAAATGTGCCGATCGAATGCAATATACTCTTCGTTTTGTATTTGCGAAGCGTATAATAATAATTTCTGTGTGTATTACCTGACGATCCTCTTACTTCGGTGGTAATTGTAATATCGTCTATGTATGTTTGGTCTGTGGTGTACAAAACCACAGGTCTATCGATACCAGCGTAGTTAAAGAAATCAAATGGATAATCTTGCTTGATTCTTCCACTAAAAATAGTTAAATATGGTTTAAATATACAATTATTGTAACAAAATTTTGTTATGGTCTGAAATATCCCTCCATTTGTTCTTCTATTTTCGTGACAGTCCATGGATCGTACTATACCAAAAATTGCCGTCCTATTTATGTTTAAGTTTAAATTTTTCCGAGAGTTACACGGAGAACAGTAAATAAATACTGTGAAAGTTCAAGACTTAGCATTAATAATAGAAGATCAAAAAGAAGACAACTTTTAATAAACATATTACAACAAATAAAAAACTCTATCGCCTAATACAGAAGCAAAAAATTCGTTACGCGCAAGTGTTTCGGAATTATTGTTCCTCATCAGGGTATCACAATTTAAAGAAAGGATAAATCAGTACTCAATTTGTTCCTTCGTATCTCGGAGACAATCTTGGATCTCGACCAGAACAGTCGAAGCATAAGGCTTTGTTTGGACTACTTACTTCAACCTAGTGAGCTAAACAATTAGTTGATAGATCGTAATATTTGCAAACAAGTGAACAACTATCAAGTGAAGTGAATATTTTGAAAAGTAATAGTGGAAACAATGTTATGGATTAAAAGTTAGATTAAAAGTAGTCAATTACGAGATCCTGACCTCCTATTTTTCAGTTATTTTTGGAAAATTCACAATTTTTTTACCTTCAACGCTTATTTTAAATTACTAAATGTTGTTGTAAAGACCTTCTAATATCCTATAAGTAAAAAGTCTCAATAGTCAAATCATGACTCCTAGGTAGCCAAGGATGTGGGCCATGAAATAGTCAAGAAAAAATAAATAAATCCGCAATAGGAGATTGAGATATTTGACTATAACTTTCTACACACACTAGTAGATAATCTATAGCCGTGCTATCTATACCGCCCACCAATTTTAGGCCCCGCCCTTTTGAAAGTTTTATTGGTCGAGGGATTCCCCTCAGCCAGTAGAAAGAGTATAGACCTTTCGACCAATAGACGAATGTGTACGGAATTCCTCGACCAATAGGATCTTGCCCCTCGACCAACAGTACATTCCCGAGGGCGGAGCCAAAAAGTGGTGGGGGAGGGGTAAAATGTCTAGAATGAACCTCCACAAGAAATAACATGGGATCTTGCGCTCTTACGCCCATAGTTTATCTACCTTCACTCTAATTTTTCGCATTTTTACAAATAATTATCACCCTTTACATACATTTTAAAAATAATATCATTTTCGGACGTTTTTATAAAGAATGACTTTTCCTCGTGAACTTATAAATAAAAAAATTGTACCTCTCTCGAGGTCAATCCGTGAAAACACTGTATATTGTCGGTAAATAAAAACGTTTGTGCGTCTAGTAGTACTAAGCAGCCATTATTTTCTTTAACCTACGCTACACTGATGAGGAACATTAATTTCGAAACACATGTCCGTAGCGGCTTTCTTGTTTCTTTAAAATAAGTGACGTCACCCGTTTGTTTTAAAATATTATATTATTTCAACTTTTAGTAATTTACATACCTATCTAATGTTTCCAAGTTTCCTTGTGGGACGGTGTCCTGTGTAAGTATATTGTTAACGAGCACTGTAATATTATTATCATTTTCCAAATTCAAAAAAGAAGTAACTTCAAGCCCAAATGGTAAATGGCCCATTGAATGGGTTGTTGCCAGTTTTTCATTTATATACTGAAATTAAGAATATCTATGATTGACATTTGAAACGCCTGATAATTTTTAATAATATCACATTCATCATAAAAATGATAGTACATAAATGCAATACTATGCAAAATTAAAGACAAAGACGCGTAAATTGGAAAATACAAATATAATATATGAAATAGCGCGTAACCACACTGACAGTAATGGTGTAGATATTGGTCAGACAAGAAGATATATAAAAGAAGGAATAAAGGAACGTGAATGTGATGCTAGAACGCTAGAAAAAGTGATTACTTTTAGAGATAAAAATTGAAATATTATTAGCGACCAGATCTGCAGGTGCTAAATGAAATATATTACTTTATTTTACCAAGAAAAATAATTTTATAAATTGATCAAATATGTCAACAACGTTACTAACTCTTAATATCAATATCTACAACCCACCCAAACGCATTAAGCGATTGTGGGGTAGTAAACAAGAGGAGTACCTTAGAAATAGTCTTCCCAGAAAGTTATTGTTCTAAAAGAAGTACTATACGTCCTTAACTGCAGAGAAATTTAGCATTTTTCGCTAAGTTGAGTCTCTACCGCATTCCAGTATTGTATCATTTTTAAATGGTCGTTCTTATCGATAGATACAACTACTTGGAATGAAGAAATAAAGTTTTCGAAACGTCGACGCTAGATCTATGGACCCAGTACAAAATTGTACAATATAATTAACAAGAAGATCGCTAAATTTAACGTGTTAATTACTGGTTTAAATATTACAACTTTTTTCACTTTTCGTTTCTTGTTTCAGGAACGATCTTACAATCACTCATTAACCAATAATTGTACATCCTAAACAGTAATATTTTGCCAGTTAATGCATTGTTTTGAAAACTCACCACTTCTGCAGCATAGCATACAGAACCAAACCTCAGCCAAATCCTCTTCTCTGCCCAAGCTTGGGGTACTACAAAGTTTCTTTGGTATCTAACAATACCCACATGGTCTCTAACTTTGGCGTTGGTTGATATGTCATTGTAGCTCGCTGGTACTGGCATTAGCTCTACATCTTCATCGTCTTCCTAAATTTTATAATGTGTTAAAGTATACGAATTTTTAACTATTTACTCACTTCCAATTGGTAAAAAGACCAATTATCATCTAAAGACTGTGTAGTAGGAGGCTTGGATAATGAAAATTTCCACAGACCATCCAAGGAGAGCAGCTCTCTTACTGTGTTAGCTCTGGGATAAAGTATTCCAGATTCACAATGCAAATGCAAAGTTGCCAGCACAGAAATAATTAGTATTTCCTTCATGATTGATATCCTTTGGACTTGTCTTTGAAGAAATGATACTGAGATTCTTGCTTGTCTATTGTCATAACAAGTTCAAACTCAAGTGTTTACGATATTAATAAATCTTATCGTATGATCCACATATAGTGTGTCCTAGCGCAAAATTCACAAACATACAATTTTGACGTGAGAATATGCCTATCGTATCGTCCCGTACTGGTTCACTCGGTAAAAATCCGTGTTCCAATAAAGTGTACAATAGACTTCCTTCAATAATGACAAATGGTTTTTTATCTTGCATGGCAACATACTGAAATTTCTTAATATCATCCCAAATGGTATAAGTATAATTTAAGACAAATTTGGTCGACCTCGAGATTTAATTGTTAACAGACGAGGAGGCGCGTGAGAATCATAGTTTGTCGAAGCAGTTGGATTTCAAAACTGATTGGAAACGATTGCTCAATCATTTCATGTCATTTTATTGATTTTAGTTTTTATTATGATGATAATTTAATAATTATTTTTAATAATAATTCTAATAATCAAGAACTATTTCATTGCTACCATACACGCATAAAGAGTTAAGTGAAATAAATAAATATAATACTTAATATTTTTCTCTTCATAGTTGTTGATAATATTGATAATAATAATTTTAATATTTTTAATAATATTAATGATATATTCCACATTGTTAAAAATGTCCCTTCAAGCGGTGCTAAATTTTTTTAAAACTACAAATGACGTTAGAGTGTTAGTTGTTTTATGGACTTATTTTGATTCATATGAGTAACTGAATTTTCAAAAATTGTACATTTTCAGTACAATGGTAACCGAATTTTCAAAATTGTAAATTTCAGGTGCAATATCAATTGAAAAATGGAGCCAATAATTAAGAAATAAAGCTTATACCTAACTAAAAAATCGGTAAAGGTATTTACACAGAACTTCCCTCTTTATTTGTGCATGGCGGTCACTCTAAAAAATTATTAATTACGAAATGACATTGAGAATAATAATCGGAATATAGTTATCACCATTATTATAAAGAAAACCTGATAACTTTTGGTCAAAAAAATATAGAGTGCTCATTCAACAGCAAAAATTCAATACTAAGTAACAGGTCTCTAATATGGAAATCTTGCGCAAATACCTTTACAAATGGCCACCATGGTTGAAATTATTTCTTGGGATGACCACTCTGTATATTTTTCAATAAAAGCATAATAGTTGCATATGCCAAATATTATTGCCATCTGTCACATTTTCAATTCCACATTCAAGCAGTGGAGTAATAGCATTAGCAGTGGTTAAAAAATTTCATTATTTTTGAAATTTTTCAAAAATCTTGGTAAAAAAAACTTCAAAATATTTTCTTATGAAATAGGCTTAGAATGCCATGAAACGTGGAACTTTCAAGTTTGAGCAAAAAAATGTTTCCTTCTAATCTATAGTAGTGGTAAAAGAACATTACAAACTCATTTTTTTTTAATAGATTTAGAATGCTATGAAACGTAGAAATTTTAAAGTTGAGCAAAAAACTTTTTTCCATCTATTCTAGTTGTAAATTTTCTTTCCAAAATGGTGAAAATATGTTCCCAATTTTTTTTCCGAAATAGGTTTACAATGTCATGAAACGTGGAAATTTTAAATTTGAACAAAGGAATTTTCTTTTAATTTTATTGGTAAAAAAATTTTCAAACGTTTTTTTTTAATAGGTTTAGAATGCCATGAAACGCGGAAATTTTAACTTTGAAAAAGAAAAAAAAAATTTTCGTCCATTTTAGTGGTAAAAGTTTTTTCCAAAAAAAAAAAAAAATTAAAAATTTGTTCCATCCTTTCTAGTGGTAAAAAATTTTTTCAAAATGGTGAAAAAATGTTCCAAATTATTTTTTCCGAAATAGGTTAAGAATGTCATGAAACGTGGAAATTTTAAATATGAGCAAAATTTTTCTTTCATCTATTCTATACTTAGTAGTGATAGAAAAAGATTAAAAATAAAAAAAATAAAAATTCAATGTTTTTTTCTTGAATAGGTTTAGAATGATATGAAACGTGGAAATTTTAAATTTGAACAAAGAAAAAAATTTTCGTCTATTTTAGTGGTAAAAAATTTTTCAAAAATGTTGGTAAAAAAAATTTTCAAAACTTTTTTTTCTGAAATAGGTGTAGAATGATGTCATGAAACGTGGAAATTTTAAATTTGAGCGAAAAAAATTTTTTTCAGTATTTATTCATTTTAGACGGTCCACCCTGTATATTTTCCAGTGAAAGTTTAACAACCATTTCTTCGCTGACAGTAGCGTGAGCTACCTACCAAAATTGACTGTTTTCTGTCAAGTGTTTTTTTAGTTAATGCACCAACAGACAGACAGACAGACAGACAGACTGACGGAATTGAAAAACCTATATTTTCGTAATCTACATGATCTGAAACGTGATTTTTTTCTCGAATACAATAATTCCCTTCGGTATATGCGAAGGAAGCAAAAATAAATTTTTAACGTTATTAAATATAGTGTTAATGTGTTTTCCTTAATTTGAATAAAATTGTTCATACGACATCCAACCTTCGGTTTGTGGAACATTCTTAGTTGTATATCTTGTTCACCTTTTCAACAAAATCGCTATTACAATTTTCATAATACTAAAGGAAAATTGAAATAGAAGCTAAAATTTATCACGTCATCCGAGGAAAATTGGGCTACACTGTAAAAGGGAGGTTAACATGTAAATCTTTATCAAAGAAAAAAAACAAGATAAAACATTGCACTCCTATCCATGAATGAAGTGTTTTTACTTGTAGAGTGGTTTTACCTCCATTCATCAGATTTGAATATGAACAGCTAATAAACTTAGCACTTTGACCAGATTCGTCAGATAATTTCGAATTTATATAAATTGGAGTGTTATTCCTATATTTATTAGATCTGGCTACAGAATACAATGATTATTCAGATATTCCGAAAACGATATTTCAACATCCACAGTAGCATAATTCGTGCAGTGTATTAAATATAATACGTGTATGTAATTTAAAATTAATTAAAATTAACTATACTATATTTTCCTATAAAAAATTAATAAAATAAAATTGTTAAAAAAAACAATTGTTTTCTTTTAAAACTGAATGGGCTTGTTCCATGATATTCTTTTTATATGATTTTTATACTTTTTCATATAGTACTCGTTATTCTCATTATATACTTAAAATTTCGTATTATTAACTTTTTCCGTTCTCGAGATATAAGGAGTTGAAATTGGTAATAGTTGCAAAAACCGAGCGCTCATCTGTGACGTCACTATACGTAAATGACGTAAGAAAAATGGCTTTCTCGGACCTTTCAAATTTAACCTGAAAAGTTGAAAAACATGGAATTTTTAAACGCTGGTAACTAAATAAATACGTCGAGTGAAAGTTCGTTCTATGTCTCCAAGGAAAGGAGAAGGTCGGCGATCAATTCTAATCGTAAATTGCATGGTCAAAATCGAAAATTCGTCCCGACAGGAGCGATAAAAAATTGTAATTATTTGACATTTCAACAAATTGTACTCCCCTACTGTCAAGTAGTAAACAAAACAAACAATACTTTGAAAACACCTTTAATTATAACAAGTAAGGAGCATCAAGTCTATCGAGATCGCCGAGTCTATGCGTATAGTGACGTAGCGCCTGGCCACGCCCCATTTTTGCTAGATGGAGATTTGTAATAGTTTTTAAGATACTAAACGTGCGAATAAGATTCTAATTTTTTGCAGATCCATTAATTTATACTTGCACTTTCGATTTATGAAATAAAAAAAAATGCTGAACAAGCCCATTGCACTAAAAAGTAGAAAATAATTTTTATTTCTGTGATTAAATTACAAAACGATTTTAAAAAAGGAAACCACCGGACGCTCATAAAATATAATATTATATTACCCTTATCAACAATAAGAATTGTGATAAAACGTTATGAATAGTATGTTGTAATATAACAGCAACAGAAATACTTTATGGGCGCCTGATGGTTTTCTTTTTCATTAATATTTTGCGATTTAATCACTGAATAAGAAATATTTTCTACTTTTTAGTGCAATTCAGTTTTAAAAGAAAACCATTGTTTTCAAAAAAAAATCTTAATTAATTTATTTTTTACTTCTTAGTTTCTCGTCTGCCTGATTTTTTTTATTCAAACGCCTTCATTTCGTTAACTCTTGTCAAAATCTTTCATTTAATACCCATATACCCCATAAGGGGACTGTTTTGTGTCGGCCGCCGTATTGGCTTTAAAATAACGTCACACAGCTGTTTGTATTCTACTTATCACACCCTTTTGATACCCATGACGAGGGGGTTGTAAAAATATAGGCGATACGCCATTTTGTCTGGACTTCCATATTGGATTTAGAATATTACATAGCCTATTATATTCTACTTTATATACCCTTTCGTTTGATACCCATATCGAGGGGCTTGTCAAGAAAAAGGTAATCCGCCATTTTGTGGTGGCTGCCATATTGGATCTACCATAATATTTTGTATTCTACCCTTTCATTTGATACCCATGCCGAGGGGGTTGTAAAAAAATAGGTGATCCGCCGTTTTGTGTCGACCGCCATATTGGATTTAGAATGTTATCCGTCACACAGTTATTGTGTTCTACTTTATATACCTTTTATTTGATTCCCATGTCGAGGGGATTGTTAAGAAAAAGGTAATCCGCCGTTTTGTGGCGGCCGCCATATTGGTTCTACCATAATATTGAATATACTATATTGTAATGTCTTCAGAACCAAAGTTGTGTGTAAGATTTCAGCATGATTGGATATCGGGAAGTGGTAAAGAATTCGATCACCAGATTTGAACATACATACATACATATAAACATACAACATTTCGAGTTAAAGAAGACCATTGAAAGAAATCCACATACGAGAGAAAGTTTTTTGAATTTGAGTTTCTGTGTAAGACGTTTTCGAATTTGTGTTGCACTCGTTTTGGAGAAATTTCCCTGAACCTGAAAATAAACTGTTGCAAGTCGAATATGGCATTGCATGAATCCAAGACAGAGAGACAACTTTTATGTTATTGCCCATTTAACAATACAGACAGGTTGAAAATTTCCTGGGAATATAAGCTAGAATTTCTTGAATTAGGGGATTCATGAGAGTTTGCTGAGCACGCTAAATGGCAACTGAATCGTTAACAGTCAGTTGGTTTTGGCTTTCTAAAAATGTATATATAACAGTAAAATGAAACAATGTATATATGGGAGTCATGTTTGATTTTTACTTCGGAAAAATTCTCCGATCGATGATTCCTTCTAGAACGTGTTCGTAAAAGTGTGTAGAATATCATATCAAAATGTCTCCGCGAGAAAGTGGGTGTTAAATTTTTTATTTAACAATTTGTATGCAAAAATGCAGTTTTTTGCTAATAACTTTTTAAATTTTATTTTTATCAAAAAATGAATAGCGCCATTCGAAAGAACGGAAAATTTTACAACAGAAACATGCACAATACTTGTAGCTGTAACTTTTAATTGCCAAAAAAAAAACGACATAAAACTAAATGTATATTGAAAAGGATCAATTTTTTGAAGTAGTTTAAATATATTTTTTTCATATTTCAAATATTTCTTATTTCTAAGCTTGAAGTTAAGTATTGCACGAATTTTCGATTATTTCATAAAATTTAACGTTACTCGAATAATGTAGGCAAAAATAATAAACAAACAGCAGGATATTGCAAAGATTAACCAACGTCTTTCGTAAAAAAAAATTAGAAAAATCTTTTTTACGAAAATCGGACCCTCAAAGTTGGTCATTTTACGAAAAATGCATTTTTCCACTTTGACTTTCTAACTTTGATCGTAAATAATAAAGTATTGTTATTGTAATTATTCGTACGTTTTCTTAATAAAAAAAAAAAAATTGCTTTAGAAGTCTTAAAATTGCATTATAAATAAATTGCTGTTACAAAAAAAAAGCTTTTAACACTCTGACCACATGGAGGTGGTAGCTGACATATAAACCTTGAAGAATAAGATTTTTATATAATATTTGTTTTATGTAAAAACAATTGGGAAACAAAATGAGCGGTAAATAGTTAAAATGTACATCTTTTCAGTACGGCCACATGCATTTAGCGGATGTGATACAACGTCAGCTTTCTTTAATCATGGAAAAAACACATTTGCAAAAAAATTTAAAAGTAAATTTTCAAAAATTTGTCTTCTTGAAATAGGCTTAGAACGTCATGAAACGTCGAGCTTTTAGATTTGAGCGAAAAGAAAAATTTCTGTCTGTCTGTCTGTCTATCGGTCTGTCTGTCTGCAACTTTTTTGTCCGCACGTTTTCTCCGGAACATATATATCATAACGAGATCTGGAACTTTTTTGAAGATATTGGGTGAAGGGTTGGGGGGTAAATAGGGGTAAATAGATTATATTTTGAGATGATTCGGTTGAAGGGTTTGGGGTTAAGTATGGGTAAATAGGAAAAAAATAAATAAAGCAAGCTGGTAAGAGTACAGATACTTAAAATTCGGTGTATGTACTACAAACCAAGGTCTTAGATTATTTAAAATGTTTTTCAACCCCCCACCACCCCTACTCTATTTTAAAGGGGTTGATAAAATAAAATTGAGATATTCACTTGGTATTTGGTACACGTATGTATTATTACGACATCTGGAACTAGATTATATTTTGAGGTGATTCCGTTGAAGAGTATGGGATTAAATAGGGTTAATAAGGAAAAATAAATAAAGCAAGCTGGTACGAGTACTTGAAATTCGGTGTATGTACTAGAAGCCAAGGTCTCAGATTTTTTTATAATAGTTTTCTAGCCCCCACCATTAAATTAAAGGAGTTGATAAAATAAAATTGAGATATTTAATTATTCACTTGAAATTTGGTACACGTATGTATCATAACGACATCTGGATCCAGATTATATTTTGATATGATTCCGTTGAATGGTTGGGGGTTAAATAGGGGTAAATAGGGGAAAATAAGTAGAGCAAGCTGGTAAAAGTACAGAAACTTGAAATTCCGTGTATGTACTAGAAAACAAGGCCTCGTATTTTTTTATAATATTTTTCAACCCCCCAATTCCCATACTCCATTATTACAGGCATTGATAAAATAAAATTGATATTCACTTGAACTTTGGCACACGATATCTGGAACTAGATTGTATTTTGAGATGCTTCCGTTGAAGGGGTGGGGGTTAAATAGGGGTAGATATGGGAAAATAAGTAAAGCAAGCTGGTAAGAGTACAGAAATTTGGGATTTGGTGCATATACTGGAAACCGATTTCTTTTTAATATTTTTCAAACCCCACCACTTCCGCTCCATCATTAATGGGATTGATAACATAAAATTGAGATATTCACTTGAAAGTTACTAGATATATGTATTGTAATGAGATCTGATTGAGATGATTCCATTGAACGGCGCGGCGGGAGGTGGTAGGTTGTGAATAGAAGATAAATAGGATAAACTTTATTTTTAACGTATATAGTAGAAACCAACGCCTCAAACTTTTCTATGACACCAATAATTTCCACATACTAGAGTGCAAATCTAGTCGAGATGTTTTCTATAAAGTGACTTGGATGAACAATTTGGATGTGGAAGTAGTGATTCCTTAGGCAGCGGTTTTTTTTGTCTAAGATGACTCCCCTAATAGTAGTAAACTGCTTACAACTGATTTCGTAAATCCTTGGTTTTTCATTTGATTCAATCCCATCCTTCAATAATTTAAAGTTAATTATGAATGTAATAAGCTAGATGCTTTTAAGAGCTTAGAAACAACAAAATGTAAAAACGGTATGAATAGTGGTATAGACATTATTTCAAGGCAGCTTTGTTGGGTGGTAGGTTACGGTTCGCCGATCCGAGACAGAGCTTAGGCAAGGATGGTGGGATGGGTTGAATTCGTTGAACCATAACATTAATCAGGTATTAACACAGTATACATTATCAGGTTTACTTCAGTTTTAATTATCTCCACACGATGCCAATATGGTTTGTGAAATGCTCAATAGGTATTATAGTATTTAAAGCAGTGTTGAATAGTTCTGATGTTTGCAGAAACTACTAATGTTTGATCGTGTGTAAATCCAGCTTAACAATTATGAATTCCTAGTTACAGTTGTGAATTTCGAGAGGCAATCGTGAATTGCGACTTAATAGTTATGAATTCGCAGTTGGATTTATAAATTTAGATTAATATTTACAAAATAAACAAATACGACTTTGAAAAATAGAGGTAAATAGATTATTGCTCCCCAAAACACGGAGAAATATATTTCAAATATTTTTAGAAAATGTCAGTGTCTGTTTCAAACTACCAGCACACTGTCATACTCCTGTTTAAATAATTAACTACAAATATATGTATTTATATCTATAATGATGACAGTATATTCTATTCTATTCATATATGTTTTAAAATTCATCCTTGATTTTGGTCCCTTCGACGTAATTATCTAAATCGGAAGGTGGAGTAATATCGTTCAGTGTTTGCGCTAGTGACCAATATCTTTTCCTCATGAGATGTGCACTTGTTTTCGGCTGTCGTTGTCTAGTAAATAATCCCTTTTTGTTACCCCCAACTCGTTGAAATGCTGAAAAAGAAAAAAAATTATTTTATAGATAAGGTCAAAAATGCTCCAATAATTTGATTATTTGATTAGAGATTATCAAAAAGGCGAACGATGAAAGTGATTGCCTAGAAAACTCTTTTTTCTTAAAGTGGCTTCTATGACGTCCCATAGAAGCTATTGCATCTGCACTAATTCTTTACGCGGAATAAATCGACGGTCGATTGTTAGTTGAGGTTCCGGAACAGATATGAAACTATCGTTCTAATAATGTACTGTCGACATGTTAATAAATCTTCTAGGATAAAAACTAAACAGCTCAACATTGTCAAAAATACAAACAATTTTTTAGCTATAAACATAAACATGAAACTCCCATATCCCTCAAAGCTAAAGAAAAAAGGAGATTACATTTTTCAAACAATTTGGACTGCAACTAAAATTCGAACCCAAGATAGATAAACAGCGACTAGTAACCTTTTCTCACACCTTTACAAACGTTTAAAATATCTTTATTTACTTGTATTATTTATATGTACACATTTGAATAACTTGATTGCTATTTCGTATTCGATTTTTTATATTCTACAATATAATTGATTAGTTATATAACGTTATTAATTGGGATGTGTGTATACATGAAACAACCGATGGCAGGTGACAGGCATTGGCTTTTCAATTTATTCCGTTTATTTCCGCGCCAATATCAACCATTGATATTATGTTTCGGTGCGTTTATTTTTATGTACAATACAATAAATTGTGTTTATTTTCAGTTTTATGGCTACAGGTGTTTATTACTTCCCTCGCTTACCGAGGGGAAGTATAGTAACCGCGAAAAAACCACAGTTCGAGATTTTTCCAATTTTCATGTTTCAGACTATGTATATTACCAAATAAGGTCTTTCAGTTACACAGGGTAAACACCCTTAATGAAATAATTAACAAAGAAAATATGAAGGAAGGTAAATAATTCGCAGGACAGGAGCTTAGATTTATTTATTAGAATGGGTTTTGAGAAGGATACCAGGAAAAGCATCTGGGCTAAGAACTTTATTGTTGGGAGGTGGATTTAATGATGTATTGGATTTCTTTGGGAGTAGTTAGTTTTTGCTATAAACAATCTCCTGGCAAATGCGGCACCGTGCTTGATTAGATGGAAAATAAATTACATACATTGCTGTGTTCTGAAGTCTGCAAAGTTCCAGATCATTTCTCCTATAAGCCATCCTCTATTCCTCAATTCATCAAAAGCCCGGAAATGTTCAGATATCAGGTCGTCTTGGTATTCTTCAGACCAAATGAAAGTTGGAACCTATGGCACAATTAAATATTTTAGAACTCTGACTAAGTCAAATTGTTTTCAATATTACGTACACTATGATATCCCTCCAGAGTATCTGCCCCGTACTCGGTGACGAGGACAGGCTTATTATGTCTGGTGTGCCAAGCCTCAGCGGCGTTTACAAAGTTGGGAAAAATAACATCTAAATCTCCCGCATTCTCATACCATGCACTATATTTGTTCATACTCAGAATATCCAAAAATTGTCCCTGAAAGAAATAATTATAAAATTAACGCAGTTTATTGATATGTTTGTTTTTCACAATGGAAAACTACAGTCAGCTGTATCGATTTCCAAAGATTCAAACAAATGTACAAGTACTATAGCTATAGGGCTATGGGACCACTTTTCTTTTGGGGCTTAGACCTCGATGACATGTGTCCATCAGGAACGACCGTGAGTATTTGGGTGAAGGCGAAGAAGTGTTCAGAGACGGCTGAAAGTGTTTTAAAACAAAAACAGATCTGTATGATTATAAACAGGTCTGTACAAGTTTAAACAGATCTTATACAGCTTTAAACAGGCATACAGGTGCAACATGATGTCCATTAGGTTAGGTACGATGGTCGCTGTCGCGACTATCCTGCCTAACTTAACGGACATCGATGGGTTTTTGACAAAACATCGTAAGCGACAATTTTGTCAAAATTGCGTTTTTTGGTCTATACGATTCCTTGTGTTAAACTTGTGCATCTGGACATAACACCATATTTCAATTGTACTGTTTTCACTAAAATATATCGTTTTATATATTATCCTAAGCGCCAATATCTTCAAACTGTGTTTAAATTTTACCCAAAACTATCGTAACTCCTGATGTAATGCCGGCAAAGAATCGTAAGCGTCGTCGGTTACGATTAAGTGTCAGGCGGTTACGATACTTATTAGTTACCATTTTCTTGTCCACTGCGCATCAAAATTGTGAGAGAATAACATCTTATTTGTATCTTAAGCGACAAAATCTAATAAAGTTATGTCTAACAAATTATCTTAAGTTGCAATAATTAATGTAAATATTTACTTATTTCTAATTTTATACTAAAATTCAATTACTGTTGATAAAAAAGAGTGTTACAAACATTTTTAATAATTTTAGTCTGAGAATTCAATTATAAAAAAAGTTGGTTCCTGTAAAATTTACTGTTTGTCGCTTACGTTGTTTTGTCAAAAACCTATCGACCCATTTCACAGCTGTTTAAGACCTGTCCAAACTAGTGAAGACCTGGTTACAGACCTGTTTTAAAGTTGTTTAAGACCTGTTTAAACTTCTACAGACCTGCTTAAAACCGTACAGATATATTTACAGACCTAATTTAAAGCTTTTAACATATTTAAACATACATATTTAAACTTGTACAGATCTGTTTTAAATGATACTGATCTTCTACAGACCTGTTTTAAAACACCTTCAGTAACCTCTGGAAACTTCTTCGCCTTCAACTAACTACCCCCCAACACCCACGATCGCTCCGGATAGACACATGCCATCGAGGCCTAAACTCCATAATAAAAGTGGTCCCGCAACCCTATAGCCACTCTACTTATATATTTAAAGACTTGTTTACGTTATTTACTGGGAAGTTCCAGTTCAAAATTTCTGAACGTTAGAACATTTAACACCTATTGTCAACTGAAAAGTCATGCACAATTTTTTTATTTTGCAGATGATTTCATCCACTGTGAATTTTCGATTTAGATATTTATACGCATGTACATGGAAATAGAAATTATATGTTTATTTTAAAATAGGTCTAGTGATTCATAGCCTGCAGATATTCTTTTTATTCTTATAAAAGGCATTTCGCTTTTAAAGTTTTGAGAATAAAAAAAAATTAATCTTAATCACTTGAACTCCAGTGAATTTAGTTGATTCCTGTTTTGTGTATTACCATTCACATATAATTGATTGCCTTTATTTATTGGTCTCGTGGCCTGTGATAACTACGAAAGCCCCATTTCCGTTCTTATACACTTACCGAGCGATCCTGATTAGCAGCTGCATTGTTTACCACTGTCACTGGTCTAGTATCATCAAAAGACTTTATATGGGCCACAACTTGCCTAAAAAAAGTTGTTTTTTTTATAACTTACATATGAGGTAGGTAACGAATTCTACCTAAAGTATTCTTCAGCGGCTGCTGCTGTTGAGCCAGGTTCATTGGCTAAAGACCATATTACAACACTGGGTCTATTTTTATCCCTTCTATATAGTTCTGTTATGGATCTCTTGTGATTCTCTAGTAAAGCGTTACCAAAGCCACTAGAATATTGTAAAATAAATAAAATAGTTTTTTAATAGTGTTAGGACATTGGGTCAGGCAACAAGATACATTGTTTAATTGTATAGCATAACGGTTAAAAAGCTAAATCTAATACCAAGGTGATTAAATCAACACAAAACTGGTAATGTAACAAGGACATATATTTCTCGTCCGTCTTTTTATTCAAAACTTCTTGGTAGACGTTCATGCACTCAAGTTGAGCCTATGTTGTTGTATGGTACATCTGATTTCTAATGAAATTTTTGAGAAGTACTTTATATATTAGTTAAAGTTTGCAGAGGAAAAGAGAAAAAGTTGATGAGTTGGTACAGAATCGTTTACAGAGATCTGAGATCAATATTGTCATTTCAGTTAAATTATTTTGCAATTTAATATGCTAGCTAGCTGAAGATTTTTGTCAAAATATAATAGCCTTACATTTCGTAACATTATGTTTCAAATTCATGAATTGAGTTTAGATTCTTATTTATACAGTCGCAAGTGGAATACACTTGATTTAAAGCAAATAAAAGGTACATCTATGTGTAATCTGAAATAGCTTGAACAGTTAAGTATCCCACTTCAAAAATTCCAGATGTATTATGTGTACGAAATAATGGTGGTCTTAATGTAGATCCTTGTGGCATGTCTGACATATTAAAATATGCGTCGAGTGTGATAGTCACTGATTTGTTGTTGATGAAAACTGCTTCATCTCCAGTTACAAATACACTATTATATAATTTTATAGCTAGACTTATAAAATAAAATTCATGAGGAAAATTTGAATGATGTTATTTTTGGAAATTAAAATTGCGTATAATATTATTCTCACGTATCGCAAATTTATTCAATTTATCAATTTTAGTCATCTATTGAATGTTTGGAGTCTGGTCATACCTATCGAAGGATTGTGCTTATAAGAAACCCGATTAAAAATCACCTGATTATGTCCGCTATTAAGATTATTATTACAATAATTTAATTACTTTAAACCAACGGCTGGTACTTCATCAACTATCAAAATGCCCAAACTATCTGCCAAATCCATGATTTCTTCAGCGTAAGGGTAGTGAGAAGTCCTGTAGGAATTGGCGCCAATCCATTTTATTAAATTATGATCTCGTATTATTACAGGTAAGTCCAGACCCTTTCCTCGTATGTCTGAATCTTCATGACGTCCAAAACCACGTAAATACAATGGTTCTCCATTTATTTTAAAAGTTGTGTTATCCCATGATAATTCCCTTACGCCAAACGGTTGCTCGTATTCGTCAATTAAATTGTTATTAGAATCGAAAACATCAACCTTAAAAATTAACAGTGAGAGCTTTTAGTAGTTTGTAATAATTGTGAATGTATTAATGTATTTAATATTATAATTATTGTTAACCTTAAAAGTATAAAGATATCCTGGTTGATCACTCATGAGATATGGCCACCATAAGTTAGCATTTGAGATAATAAAGCTTCCATTCAGTCTTGGATTAAAACTTATCATAACCTGTCTGCTCTCTTTATCAATTATTGCTACAGTATAATTTTCATAGGACCCCACGATTGTTATGTTATAATCAACAACACCTGAAAAGTAACATCTGGAATTATACGCAATGCTTATAACCTGGGAGGCAGCGACAGATTTTTCGCGTTAATATCTATAAAGCTAGATTTTTTTCCAAAGAGAGTTTAGATAGTATCTATAATGAAGGCGCAATTCTACCAAATTCTTAGTTGGGCATAAATAATAAGAAAAGGATTAAACAACATGTTGCAAAAAAACAGACGAAAATATCGTTTTTCGAATTGTCACCAAACTCTTGGTGGTGTATACATGAGTAAAGAATTAGAGAACATGTTGCAAAAGAATAGATGGACGAAAATTTCGTTTCTCGAATTGTCACGAATTGTCAAAAAATGACGATTCGCCTTCTCTCCTGCCGGCCCCAATTTTCAATTTTCACCTCGCGATTCACGTTGTAAGGTCATTGCCGACCTTCTCCTCGCCATCGAGACATAGAACGGGTCTCCGATCGCCGTATTTATTCAGTTCTTACTTATGAAAAATTGACTTATCCTAGTGCTAATCGGCGACTATTTTTAAGTAGTTTTCCGAGTTCGAATCCCGCCCGGTGACACTTTTTTTTTTCGTTTTCAATTTTTCGGCAGATATTTTTGATTCTATAATTTCTATAAGCTTCGTTCTGTTGCATTTCTCGGAGAAGAATGGTGTACGTTCGTTAATGAGGTGCAGTAGTACAAAAGCCACCTGCGATTGCTGACTGCAATTAAGGCAAAGGTTTCATAGACATTTCGGAGCAAATAAAGTCCTACTCAACTGCATCACGAAAGTCGATAAAATGGTATGGTAAAATAGCAATTGAGCTTCTATTTGGGTCAGCACTTGCCAACGCCTACATAATGCACCAGAAAATCACCAATCAGAAACTCTCTATGACTTCTTTCAAAGAGGAGCTGGTCAGCCATTTTTTGGATCTTTCAAAGCTTGAAAATATTAAAACATCCAACCCACGTGCTCGCGAAGGTTACCTACCACTTAGAAAAGGTTCCATCTTCTGCACGAAGATGTGCGACATATTACGCAAAAGTTTCCTCCGAAAATGGACGAGAATTTGCACAAAACATAACGCAATTTTATCACTTCAGATGTATTTAGTGCGATACATTTTACTGCATTACGTGTTTTTGTAATATTTATAGTTGTAGTATATAAGCGGTTTCTAATATTAGAATTTTCTTTTTTTATATAATTTTTCATTTATAATTGGCTTGGTATACGTATTCCGCGGCGGAAAATGCAGAATTTCTCCGAAAAATACAATAGAACGGAGCGAACAGCAATTATAGAATCAAAAATATCTGCCAAAAAATTGAAAACGGAAAAAAACTGTCCCCGGGAGGGATTCGAACGTAGAAAACCACTTAAAAATAGTCGCCGATTAGCACGACCGCAAGTTTATTTTTCAAACGTAAGAACTGAATAAATGCGGCGATCGGACACCCGTTCTGTCTCCATGGCGAGGAGAAGGTCGGCAATAACCGTACAATGTGAATCGCGAGGTGAAAATTGAAAATAGGGGCCGGTAGGAGAGAAGCCGAATCTTCATTTTTTGACAATTCCTGACAATTCGAAAAACGAGTTTCGAGAAGTTTCGTCCATCTATTCTTTTGCAACATGTTTCATTTTTTACTCATTTATGCACCACTAAGAGTTTGGTAGAATTGTACTTTCATTATAGATACTATCTAAACTCTCTTTGGAAAAAAATCTAGCTTTATAGAAATGATTTTACGAAAAATGTCGCTGCCTCCGGGGCTATTATTGAATGCCTCATACTTAAGTTTAATTCACAGAAAATTAATTGATGCAATTGCCTTTGTATAAAGAGAGAAAGAGAGAGAGAGAGAAGCTGACTGCTGAGTAAACATACTCTTCACCGCTTTATATAGTTGTTGTATGTTCTATGGGATACTCTTCGCTGTTTCTTTGTTGATAATTTTAGTATTGTGTCGTTAAAATTACCCGGTGGTGGGTGGTAAACGGTACCAGTCGGTTGACGGTAAGGACGGAATGCGGAAAGCCAGTTCCTATTCTGGTTGAACAACGAATTATATACCCTCAAAGCCAGTTCAGCATGGCTTGAGTAGCTACAGTGAGGAAACTGTTATGTCCAGCGGGTCTAGGAATAGTTACACTTCACGTACACCACAGTAAAGAGCAGAATTCAGATTTTATAACGAGATTTAGGCCTAAAACACACTAGGCGGATTTCGCCGATTCGGCCGCCGAATCGGCAGCCGCCTGTTACAAAACACACTAAGCGGTTAACCACTTGTCGTAGGAAGGCAACGTTGTCACTGTTTTCAGTAGTGCTGATAATACAGGGACAAAAATGAATTTGTCTGACTCAAAGAAAGAATTAATTTTGTTAGATTTATTATGCTGTCCATCAAAAATAAAAACAGAAAGAGGCGCATCGGGGAACATCCTATTGTTAAAGAACTCGAAACAAAAAGTTTATTTAATACTGTATTTAATGAAATTTTTCAATTTCATTAGAATGTCGAAAACATCATTTTACGAATGACTGTATATTTTGGTAAATGATTTAATAAAGAAGAATACCCGAATGAGAAACAATATAATAAAACAGTATAATAACTACTTCTTCCCAGCTCTTTTCTTTTATTTTTGTCACCATAATTATTGTTTCTCATATCCCATATAGCAGGTGTCGTTCTTGAATTACATTTATTAATAATTCAGTATCAGTAATGGGATCTATTTTAGATGCGTAAATACAATACTTTTAACGTGCAATTTGGCTTCAATGCAAGCTCAAACCGCTCGAGAAATAAGGTCCATTTGTTTACATTGCAGCATACGCCGCTTGAAGCAATAAAAACGATTCGGCACATGGATCGAACGACGGTACGCGCGGTGGTGGATGCTGCTTTCTCGCAGCGCGTCATAGTGTGAACAGCTCCATTTGTTTCTATTACAGTATCTGTCGAGTCGTCTGCCGATTCGGCGAAAACCGCCTAGTGTGTTTTAGGCCTTATTATATTAGATCCTAGTATTTACAATACTACTTAGAGCTACACTATTTTTACCAAACCAAGCAGACAACTATAATTAAGTTAGGCTACAGTAACAGAAGCTAAGGTGAGAAAGGCGGTAAACGGTTGGTGAGTGGTGCCGACGGCCGAAAGCGGTAAAGACGGGCGGTAATGCAGACAGTGTATAATAAGTTATGAACAAATAAATAAATAATATTAGGGGCTCAGTTTCGGATGGCACAGGAGGAAACTGCGTTGAATTAGAGCGTGGACAATTTTCATCGATTGATATGCATGAGTCTGGCTATTTCGTGTAGTTGATATTTCATTAAGCTGTACAGGTTGAATGTGGCATCATGTGAAAGCGCATGTGAACAATTTGAAAAAGCGACACAAACATCTGGCAATATAATATAAGCTGTACACCATAAATTTATCTTTTCAGCGAAGGGCACCGGGCTGGTTCTAAGAAGGATGAAGGAACAAGTGCAACGGTTGAAAAGATAAGTTCTTTTTCATTGATTTATTGATCCTTGTCACATGGTCTTTATATTATTTATGAATACAAAGATGTCCCTCAGCTCGAAGGAGTTGGGGTTTGCTTGACATATAGAGCGTCCCAAATGTTCTCCTAGATCTCTTTTAGCTTTTGCAGATCGGTATACAGCGTGTCTCAAAGGTTTTCTCGGAGCTCCCCTTTGCACTTCCACTGTAAATGGCTATTTACCAGTAGAAAGGTTAATAAATAGTAAAGGGCAGGAGGAGGTGCACACTGCCACATTCAAGAGCAGAAGACTCAGAAAAAGAATAAATAAGGAGATGATGATAGATGTAAACTACTTAAAAGAAACAGGGAAACTTAAAGAAGCATCTCACAAACACCTACACTTTCCATCCTATATTCCTACCCCATGTGTCACGTGGTTCTCACTGCTGGCAACAAGCATGTCCCATATCTAATTCAGCGTATGCAGCCGATCCGACGGTATACAAAAATATCCAGATTGGCTGTCTGGAAGTGGCAGCAATGTCTACCTTACGCTGGCAAAGCAATTAACAAATGAATAAATATTGTTAAAAACTGAAAATCGCGCTTTTTAAAAACTATTAAAAAATAAAAAATATGACCACCGCACGAAAAGAATCGAAAAGTCGTTTTCCTTCATCTCTCTCGGTTCGGTCTCCATGAGGCCACCTTCATATCTCAGGAGCGGCGTATCCGATCCGTCAAAATTTGACACGTCCGTCACCACGAGGCTGATGCACCTCTTCGTTCCGCTTTCGGGTCGATTTCGGCCGTACCAAACCTGCATTTCGCATAAGGGAAAGGGGAACCCTTTTAGTGAAGTAAAGGAGAAAAAAACCTAACTATTAAAAACTGAGGTCAGATTCGTTTTCGGCACCCTCGGAAACACAAGGAGTAGATAATTCTCATTCGCAACTTTTTTATTTTTGTGTGCCGGTGATATTTATTACGAAAACGTAGAAAGGACATGGTGTAAAATATTTTATAATTGTCAGTTTAAACCCACAATTATACATAATTGTTAGTTTAAAGTTGCAATTATACATAACTGTAAGTTTAAAGTGACAATTATACATAATTGTAAGTTTAAAGTGACAATTGTAATTATAATTGTTGCATTACACTTACAATTATATATAACTGCAACTTTAAAGTGGCAATTATAATTATAAATGTCACTTTAGACCTACAATTATCTATAATTGCAAGATTAAGGTGACAATTATGTATAATTGTAAGTTTGAACTGACAATTACAAAATATTTTACACGATGTCCATTCTACGCTTTCGTACGATTCAGACGACAAATGACGAAACTTATCCGCCATATCGGCGTCTTCATTTTAAACTTTTGTATTTTGATCATTTATTTACAATCAGTGACCTCAAAATCCCCAGATACCATCCTTTAATAGAATCGGATATCAAATGACAATAAACTAACCACCATCCTGTGAACAATTGAATATCTAATAATGCAAGAATAAGGCTTATCTTTATCAAGGTAATTGAAATCTGAGCGGTGGATTGGACGAGGTGGTCCAGTACCCTGGCTCGCACGATCACCTGACTTAACTTCACCAGATTTATTTTTGTGGTGATATCTGAAACAAAATGTTTACGAAAACTCAGCTACTTTGATAGACATAAGTCTTATTTCTTAGAATTCTCAGTTGTTGCTGCCATTACACATTAGATATTTACAATAGTTTATAAATTACTTTTCCATAAAATGTTTTGTTTCCCAGTTACAGACATGACCTACTTCCACGTTCAATGCTTAATTACTAGCAATAGTGAGACCAAATATAAAAACGGTAAAAACAGAAGTTCTTTATTTTTTAGAGCAGAATATGAATCTGTAAAAAATGGGGATTTGCATTTAAAAAACCAAAATTGGCCTTCGGATGACCTTGTAGTCCTCCGCCAAACTTTTGTGATTGTCAACTTAAATGCCCCACCCTAGAAAGAAGAAAAATTTCAAGTCAATACGACATCTGGAAGTAGGTAAAAATTGAATTACAAGATTTTCTTACATACGAAATTACAAAGTCACAAGTCAAGCTAATTAAGGCGTGTTAAAAACTGTTTTCTCAGTGGACTTCTCTCTTAAATGTGACCTCCTTGAAATTAAAAAAAATAGATTAAAAATTGATAATTTCCATGTATATTACCTGACAAGCCTGCTATTCTGGTGCTGATTGTAATATCGTCTATGTATGTTTGATCTGTGGTGTACAGAACTACAGGTCTGTCGATTCCAGCATAGTTAAAGAAATCAAATCCGTAATCTTGCTTGACTCTCCCACTAAAAAATGCTTTAATTTACAAATATTATACAGGGTGTTTTTGAAATGCATTTATACATTCAGGACTACGAGTAGTCACTCATCTTCTTGATGTACGAAACCATATTAGTTTATAAAAAGACCCAAAAATAACCGAGAAAATAAATTTTGAACATGCAAACAATTATCGAGGTACTATTTCTATGCAGTTATTTTTCTGAACCTGACCCTGATCTCATCCCGCAAGACACAGGTAATCATCCCAAATAACAATTTTAATTTTAATAATCTATAATATCCTAAAAACTTATTTCCAAAACTACTTATAAACGTAAATAGTTTGGTAAACCCTATAAAGCCGATTTAAAACCTTTATAAGAGTACAGGGGCCCACCTAGATAAAGGCCTATGTGCCTATTTTTAATCTGCTATTAAAGTTTTTAAGTTTTAATTAATTATCTAAAGCTTTACTCACAGAGTATCTGAAGAGTATAACAAAACCATACTTTTGGTTTTGGATAGGCACTATATCAAACGTTAAAAGACACTCACAATTGCTTTGAGCGGACTTTTTGTATTTAATGAAGTAAAAATAAATGCAAATAAATCTATTCTACATGCATTATGGGCCGCTATAGTTATATATAAGTTATAAAATGGACAATTGGCGACTACTAAGAACAGTTGAGAAATACAGTTAAAGATGGACTACTTGTAATGAATTGAAGAGACTACTTATAGTGGGCTAAAATTTTGAACGAAGCTAAGTTTACTGTAAAACATATATTAGATAGTTCTTACAAATTCGTGCGCTCCCTAAAAACACAATTTTTAAAAAACATATAAATAATTACAACATTTTTTGTGACCTAAAATGTAAAGAGAGCTTTAGCATCTGCCCATAATATGGTTCAGCATATGTAACATTGTTTTTATAAAGCATTTCTATTAGATAAAAATTGCATTTTTTTGTTCAATCTAAGACATTCCCAATACAGCTGACCGTTATGTTTCTCGACGGCTGAAAATAAACTGTATAAACCCTATAAGCTGTGAATAATTATACTTCAAACATGTTTTGTCTTAAAATGCCTTACATTATCAATTTCTCTTTAAGTAGGTCGATTTATTCTTGTAAAAGTACATTTTAAGCCTCATTGGTCTTAACATGTTTTTTAAAACTTGTAAGCTTATCTTAAAACCAATTTTAAACTATTTGAGCACATAACAGAGCCGCTTTAAAAGCTATAGATTTATGGTGCTCGGATATTATAACCTAAAAATTCAGTTTGCCGAGACGATTTTTGGTATACTTATGTCCACTAAATGCACGCCTCTCCCGTGTTTTATCAAGTGTCTTGGATTTATTTTAATTTATCATCAGTTACTGCCCCACAGACACAAATGAAATGCCGACGAATATGTATATATCTTATCATTGTTGTAAAACTACCTATTTTAAAACATTATAGTCTGGACAAATAAAATTCTTTTATATTTAAGACTGATTTATTACTTATTATCTTAAAACCAATTTTAAACTATTTGAGCACATAACAGAGCCGCTTTAAAAGCTATAGATTTATGGTGCTCGGATATTATAACCTAAAAATTCAGTTTGCCGAGACGATTTTTGGTATACTTATGTCCACTAAATGCACGCCTCTCCCGTGTTTTATCAAGTGTCTTGGATTTACTTTAATTTATCATCAGTTACTGCCCCACAGACACAAATGAAATGCCGACGAATATGTATATATCTTATCATTGTTGTAAAACTACCTATTTTAAAACATTATAGTCTGGACAAATAAAATTCTTTTATATTTAAGACTGATTTATTACTGATGTTTGTTTGCTTCATTAAAACTCTAGGAAGCAGTTGGTTTTGTGAAGGTTCGACCTAAAACTGGGTGATTTCGAAGCATATTGGATTTATAGCCCAGCATTAACAACCACCTCAAATTAAAAATAATTTCGTAAAGCAATGATAAAACTTGATCCTCTTAACGTGAACTTAACAGCTATAAAGTCATTTTGAAGACTTCACAAATACCTTGATAAGTCAATCATAAGCTAATAAAGACTAAAAGATAATGCATTTTTAATGTAAGTTCGTGAAGGCCTTTATAAAACTTTGTTTAAGACAAAACTATCTTTAAGTGCATTTGACATTTAATAAATCCGGCATAAATCAGTGGTTTATCAGGTGGCCATTATAAAACACTGTTAACACTGAAATAAATATAAAAAGCATTTAAATTGTTACTTGGGATAGCAGCCTCTCAATAGTGCAATGTTTACTGTTGCCAAAATAGGTACTGGTTTTTACGCATGCGTGACAACAGTAAATTATTGCATTATTACGTGTTTAAAATTATTGAATCATACGAACACTGAGTAAACGAACATTGTACTTTATGGCGAGATCGGGGAAAATGCACCTCATTTACTTTACTATGAATGAATTCCTAATGTAGATGTTCCTAGTGAACGATCCGTTATTGTCTAAATGTTATTTGTGGCATTATCTTAATTTTTTTCCTTCAATTCTTTGGGACTTCCTACCACATGTATGTTTTCTTTTTAAGCGGTGCTAGGGGAATCTACAAAATATATCACAATTCTTAGAGCTGTGTATGTATCATACACAGCAAAAAAGATATTTCAAAAAAAGCCTTGAAAAAGGAAACAATTTAGATTTCCGAAACGTCGGCAAAATATTTAATTTCAAGTATTTATACTTTTTGTGTTGTTTATTTAAAAAAAACCAATCTCTAACTGATTCTTTGACGTAAACGTCACAGGCGTAGAGGTTATTTACCAGTATAACATACTGGTTAATTGTGATCTATTTTGTAGATTCCCCTAGCACCGCTTAAAAAGAAAACATACATGTGGCAGGAAGTCCCAAAGAATTGAAGAAGGAAAATAAAACGATCCTTTATGTCAGTTGTGAACACAGATGTCCTATGTAGGACATACAATAAAATATACAGTTGTTATGTTTCAAGAATACTCTGTATAGGAATACGAAAAGTTTCGGCTGCGGTTAAAATACATGCCTTTGATTTTTTTGGCATCCCAACGACGTTAACTGTAAACCATCAGTTCTACATACTTACGCAAATCTAGGTTTTCTTTCTAAGGGTTACATGAAAATTAATTAACAAATACTACAAAAGAAATATCAAAGATGAAAATTGTTAGTCGAGAATCATAAAGGAGAGAGCACTTGTAACAAAAATATATTATTTCACAGCAAAATAGTTTACATACCTTGGTAATGTTTGCAGGGAACCTTGAGGGATAGTTTCCTGTGTAAGTATATTATTAACAAGCACCGTAATATTGTTATCATTCTCCAAATTTAGAAATGAAGTAACTTCTAGCCCAAAGGGTAAGTGGCCAATTGAATGAGTTGTTGCTAGCTTTTCATTTATATACTGAAATTAAGCAGAACATTTATTTATGATGACTGATTTTATACTCTTTTAAATATTGCAGCTTTCCGCAGAGGGTTTCCTATTTCAGGCATAACCTTAAAATTCTTCATTTACGTTCATCAATGATTTCAATATCCTAAGCAGTAATATGTAATAATAATAAATCGTCCTTAATTAAATTTCTGTCGAAGATCAGCTAGTTGTTATCAATTATATATTGAAATATCAACATGTTAATTTTAACAGAAGACTTATAACATCAACAATTACCTTTCATTGTAAATAATATAAGTATAAGTAAGAAACCATTACCGTTTACGTATAAAGTAAATTCTTTAATTTTGTTTTCAAGGATGAGTTTGATAATTTTTAAAAATTATTTGAAATTAAATTGTAATTAACTATGGCCCCATAACAGAAACATCTTAAAAACTTGGCTGTAAAATATCGAGTTATGCTGAGTTCATCCGTATGTCTTGATTTCCTCGGATAAATATTATATCATGCTACTTGTTTATTAAATAACTATGGTGGTATTGTATTTTTACAAGGTTCCGAGTAAAGCAAGCAATATGGAGAATTCTACGATTGTGCATCTTTAACTATCCATTATACAGTGTGAATCTAAAGAAACGCACAAAATTCATATCTTTGGTATATGTCATTTTTCAAAAAATTCCTCGGACAGCACGATTTTCGATTTTTAAATGCTACATTTTGTCATTATACCAAAATTTATGACGTCATTGGTTTTTGTGTTACGACGCCATCATAATTTTTTTTAATGGAAACAGACATTGTTTACTGTTCTTGGTGGTATATTCCGTTAGCTTTCTGCTGATAAAAAAAAGATATTACCTGAACCATTATTTTGGAAAAATTACATTTTATGTAAAAATAGCTTACCTTTAGCAAATTCACGAGTAATGTTCCACTTTCTTATGGACTGAAAAATCTTGTTGCCTACCTTTTTGTTTTAACTAGCATGAAAATATTTGAGATAAAAACAAAACAAAGAAATTAATAAAAAAACAATCACCTTAACAACAGAGAGATACAGGCTACAGGCCTTTTTGTGTAAAGTATCGATAACTTTTTTATTCCTGGCACGTGTGGAACCTCAGTTTTGTGACACTTCTGAGACAGTGTAAAACTAGTAAAGCAATGCCACGTTTAAGTGAAAGAGAACGCGTAGAACTTTTGATGATGGTTGGATATGGTGATAGGCTGAGAACTCATCAGGAAGCATGTGATGTTTTCAATACCAAGTAGGTATCTCGATCTGGTCGCCATAGCACAAGCAACGAAACCAAATTAAATATTCTTCTAGAAAGTGAGGAAAACCACCATCTTTCGACAAGGCAGCTGGCTCTAAATCATAACGTGAGTTAAACTTCTGATGTACGTCTATTGAGAAAAGAAACATACCATCCATACAAAGTGCAATTAATCCACGAATTGAATGAGGACGATCCAGATCGACGCTTACAGTTTTGTGAACAGTTGATGACCTTGTGCGATGAAATCCCAAATTTTTTAACGAACGCTGTTTTTTCTGATGAGGCTACATTCATTTTCTTTAAAGGGGACTGTACATCGGCATAACTGTAGGTATTGGTCACGCGAAGATCCTCATTGGACTCAAGAAGCCCATACACAGCGACGAGGCAAAGTAAACGTGTGGATAGGTATGATTGGTGATAGTTTATTGGGACCTATTTTTCTGAAGATAATCTTACGGCCGCAAAATATATACAGTTTTTGCGAGTTGAGTTAGTGCCAGCCTTAGCAGTTATGTTTCCGAACAATGAAGATGAAGATATTCCTGCAGAAAACGTCTGGTTTCAGCAAGACGAGGCCCCACCTCATTTTGGGATAGGAGTGCGTCAGTTTTTAGATGACACTTTTACTGGAAGGTGGATAGGTCGTCGGGGTCCGATTGAATGGCCCCCACGTTCACCGGATTTAACCCCTTAGACTTTTTTCTTTGGGGTTACTTAAAGTCAAGGGTGTATTTTAACAGACCGGATACTATAGAAGAATTGAAAGACAAAATTGGGTCGCAATTTGAGCAATGGAGATGATTTTTTTCTCACAATTACTTATGTAAGGTATCAATCAATAAAAATATTTTTTCCAAAAGAATGGCTTAGGTAATGTCAATTTTTTTCGTATCACCAGAAAGCTTAAGGAATATACCAACAAAAATGTCTGTTTTCATGAAAAAAATTATGATGACGTAACTCAAAAACCGATGACGTCATAAATTTTGGTATAATGACAAAATGTAGCATTTACAAAACTAAAATCGACCTATTCGAGAATTTTTTTGACAAATGACATGGACCAAAGATATGAATTTTGTGCGTTTTTTTAAGTTCACACTATATGTAATTATGAATATTAAGTAGTATAAGGAATGCACAACTTTAACATTTTTATTATTAATTTGATCGTCCTAACTGTTTTAAATTTCATTTCATTTCACTGTTTTATTAATTAATACATTGTTTTGGAGACTTACCACTTCTGCAGCATAGGACACAGAACCAAACCGCAACCAAATTCGTTTCCCTGCCCAAGATCGTGGAACAACAAAATTTCTTTGATATCTGGCGATACCAACATGGTCCCTGACTTTAGCGTTGGTTGTTATATCATTGTAACTAGCCGGTACTGGCATTAATTCTACATCGTCGTCGTCATCCTAAATTTTACATGGTGTCAAAATAAGCGTGAATTGTTAGCTATTTACTCACTTCCAACTGATACCAAGACCAGATATCGTCTCCAATCTCTGCACTAGGCAGCTTCGCTAAAGAGAATTTCCACAAACCATCCAAAGAGATCAGCTGCCTTACTGTGGAAGCTCTGGGGTAGAGGATTCCAGATTCACATTGCAACTGCAAAGTGGCCACAATCAAAATAATCAGTATTTCTTTCATGAGTGTTCTCCTCTTGATTTATCTTAGTGGAATGAAATTAAAATCCTTGCTCACCTGTCGCCATAACAAGTTCAATCTCAAGTGTTTACAATATAAATAAAGTGGTTACTTTTGTTTCCGTGTTATCCACATATAGTGTGTCTCAACGAAAGTCCACAAAAGTTACATTTTTTTTTTACGAATTTTTTAGTAAAACAATACTTTGTTGTTTGTTTTCACTTTTTTATGCCGAATAAGTAGTATGGCAATCAGTGGCGGCCTGTGGCCTTTAGCTGTGGGTGGGCACTAGTCGTGGACAGTGGAAAATAAAACGATGATTGGCGAGAAATTACGATGTAAAAGAAGGGGAAGGATTGAGGCAGACAGGGTCCACATTCCTCCCACAAACTACAAAACCCGGTATATGGACGTGCAGTTTGAGTAAGTAAAATTTGTACATTTTATTATATAAAATTTTATGGTATTTTAGCATTTACATGTTAATTATGCATGTATTAGTATGCCTTGCCTACGATTTTGAGGTTAGGTTTATTAGATTTCAAACGACGTTGGCGTAAATACGCGTGTTGCATATACGCAACGCTAGGATAATTAATACATTACTGTATTTTGTAGTTTTGAATATTTATTGGTAATTTTAGTTTTTTTTTTTTTAGAAAAAGTTTTTCCCTTCAGGAGGCATTGGAGATGGCTTATGCCGATGATACCATTGACATTGAAAATATTTATGTGGAGCCTCCTGAAATCAGCCCCCTAACTGATGAAGATTCTGGGGATGAAGATGACGATAGGGATATAAATTATCTTTCCGGTAGACAACTTCGGGCACAAGCAGAACTGAAATTGGCCAATAATCGAAGAATAGGGCCATCTGATGAAATTGATGAATTACGCGAGGAAAAGGATCCTTTGCAAAAAACATCTAGAAAGCGTCAGAAAAGGAAACGAAAACGTACTCCTGGGTAAAAGGTGACCTTCAAAATAGGGAAAATGACTTCAAAATTCCAGATTTTTCGAGTTATAGTAAATTGTCTCACACTGAATTATTCGAGCTGTTTTGGACTGAGGATATTTACAGCTACCTTTTAGATGAAAAAAAAAAGTAAGATCCGCTATAACTAAATAAAATGCGCATTTGGAATTTTTATTCTTAGAGACTATAACCCCAAACCTGGGCGTCGATTTAATTGGGACTCCAAAGCAGATATGGAACATCCTATGGTTAAAAACGCCACGAGAAGAAATAGATTTGAACAAGTTTTACAATTTCTTCACTTGGCGGACAACAACAATCCACATCAAAACGACAAAACGTGGAAAGTTCGTCCATTTCTGGACAAATTGAAGGCACAATTTTTGGAGCATTTTACATCAGAGGAGGAAATAATTTATGATTAGTCCATGGTAAAATGCTTTGGTAGGCATAGCTACAAGCAATTAATAAGGGGCAAGCCAATCCGCTTTGGCTATAAAATATGGTCGCTAAATACTCGTGGTGGATATTTGATAAATTTTGATATTTATCAAGGCAAAAATCCACGAACCAGCGAAGACGCTGAAATTCGTTATGGAAAATCTACAGCTCCGCTTGTAATGATGATTGAAGAACTTTGACAAATCAAGAAAAACCTCCCCTATAAGTTGTATACAGATAATTTGTTCACAAGTGCTAATTTGTTGCAAGGAATGCGCGAAATTGACATTTGGTGTACAGGAACTATGAGGGAAAATTGTTTACCCAAAGAAATTCCTTTGCCCTCAAAGAAAGAATTGTCAAAAAATACACATCGAGGTGACTACCATTATATATTGGACCGGCTGAGTGACATTTTATATGTTAAATGGATGGACAATAATGTAGTATCTATGGCGTCAACATGCTATGGTACCGAACTCATACCACACGTAAAAAGGTTCTCGCAAAAAGAAAAAAAATGTGCATGTGCCACGACCACATTTAATTGGCAGATAGAACAGTTCCATGGAGGAAACAGATCTAATAGATCAAACCATAGCTAGATATAGGATTGCCATCCGCTCTAAAAAGTGGTGGTGGTGCCTGTTCACTTGAATGGTGGACGTGTCCGTAGAAAATGCTTGGTACATATATATTAGAGCCAGAAATACCACTCCGCAACTTACCTTTCATAGGGAAATTGCCATGACATATCTCAAGAAGTATGGAACAGCAGCAGAAGGACCAGGACGCCCATCTTCAGGTTTGTCAAGTAGTTCAAGCAGCAAAATAAACGACGACATTCGGTATGATTGTATGGATAATTTCTTGATCTACATTCATAACAAAAAAATGTTTAGGTGTTCAAGTAAAGGATGACGTTCCGTAGTTACAACCATGTGTAAAAAATGTGGTGTAGGTATATGCGTTGATTGTAATGTAGATTTTCACAAGAAGTAAATGTTTTTACCCTTTCTTATACTAATAATAAAAACCCTTAAACTGGTGTGTTGTTATTACATTTTGACCCCTTAAGTGCCTAGCGTTGCATATATGCAACATTGTTTTTTTCAAAAAATTAAAATATTTTTTCAAAAATAATTTTAGAAATAGGCTTTTAAACTATGTCCAAGTTTCAACAAGAAAAAAAAATTTTTTCAAAAGAAATAAAAATTCGGACAGTAAAGGGTTAATTTATCACTGTACCAAATAATTATTTATTTACCAAAGACAATACTCTAAATTTCTACTGTTATTATGCACAAATTTAACATTTAACTACTACTCTGTGGGATTTCACATAGACTAACGAGACGGTGATTTATGGTCGGCCTTTATGGCTTTTTCTATGTGCACCAAGACACTGTGTGTCGTGGATGTCTGGCTGGCTCCGGGAATGGGTTACAAAAACCAAGTGTGCTATGTTCAACTTTGAACAGAGTCTTGAACTGAGTCTTGAATTGAATTGAACTGGATTTTAGTTTTAAAAGAGGATATATGCTCTTGAAAACCTTAAGGAGAAAAAACATGAAGAGAACGCTACGGTACGTTTCGTGCACTGGTATTTTGGAGTATGCACAGGAGAATATTTTATTCGGTTTTTCAAAAAAAAAAAAATAGGATTCTGACATAGATACCAAATAAAATAGGATTGAACTTATAAAACCAAAGTCTCACGTTGCGCCAAGGAACGTAGGATACACCGTAAATAGGAGCTACATATTATGTACTTGTCTTTATGACAAAAGAGTACCGAGATAAAACAATGCACTCAAGTTAACTATATATCTACTTATCGTTTCATGTTTATTATATTTGAATACGTACCAGGAATCTACCTAACACCTGGACTAATATATAAGATAACTTTTAAATCAGGTATGTTGAGTGTTTTCACCTGTTTCGTCTGATCTGAATGTAGAAAAAATATATAAACGGTCACAATTACAAGGCAACTTTTAAATTGTACAAGATATTCATAAATAGAGCAGGCTATATGGGCGTATGAGCATCGAATACATTTCGGATGCAGTTTTTTTGCTGGGATCAGTTCAGGAGACACTATTAGTTATGAAAATCCACGTTACCAGACGGTAACCAAATTTGGTATTGTTTAAAACAATTTTGTTTACAACAGAAGGAAATATTACATTTTCTCAATCAAACGAATTTTTTACATATTTTTCTTTACCGATTTCCAACAAGAAATGTTCGATAAAGTTGATATTCTCAATGTTATAATTTTTTTAAGTTGGAAAATCTCCAATTCCCCGTTCTTTGACGCTCTAAAAGTGTAATAAAAACAAATTTTCTTACAACATATATCTTTTATAATATATTTAGACCTTGCATATGGACATTGTCTAAATGTTATTTGTGGCATTCTAACTCTTTGGGACTTCCTGCCACATGCATTTTTTTAACCGGTGCTCTGGAAATCTACAAAATATCACAATTAACCAGCATGTTACTGAGAAATAACCTCTACTCCTGTGATTTTTACGTCAAAGGATCTGTTAAAATATTTCGCCGACGTTTCGGAAATCTAATCTGTTTCCTTTTTCAAGGCTTTTTTGAAAAGTCTTTTTTGCTGTGTATGGTAAATACACAGCTCTAAGAATGGTTATTATATTCAATATCCATAGATACTTACTATTTACATAGAACTGTTGATACAGTTAGTAGTTTTTAAAATTTTTATACATCTACCTAATAATTCGACACGCATCTATCCTCATTCAATAATATTATCGTTGATTCTTTAATTTTTCTTTTTTTGCTATCCGTCTCTTTTGTAAATTTTTTTGTCGAGTCCCAGTTTAGTTCGATGTTTGTTCTCCCAAGCGTGTTCGCAGATCTTGGGCCTCTGAATTTCATTTTTTTAAATATAATTTTTGTGTTCACCCAATCTTACACTAAACGGTCTGGATGACTCACCCACGTAATGCTTGTTGCACTCACACGGAATACTTTAAATGCAGTTTTTTGAATTTTGCTCGTGGTTCTTCGGCTTCATCTTTGTCAGAATAGATCTTAAAGTGTTGTTTGTTTGAAGTACCGTCCTAATATCAAATCTATCACCGATACGGCGCAAATTTTCGGATAGTCCGCATACATAAGGAATTACGCTGTGTAACGTTTTTCAGGTTTTTGTCGTACCTGATTTTTGTTTTCAATATTTTTGAAGGTTTTATCGGCAAAACCCTCAGGGTGTTGGTTACTTATAAGAACTTCTTTTATAAACCGCTTCTCATTGCTTAGTATTTTATCATTAGAAGAAATTATTTTGGTCCTATCACACAAACATTTTATAATACCCCTCTGAACGTGCATCGACTGATTTGAGTCGAATCTGTTGGTGTGTGTTGGTTTTCTATAAACACTCGTTTCAATTGTACCATTTACTCTTTTAATTAAAACGTCTAAAAATGGTAATTCATTTCTAGTTTCCTTTTCTAAAGTAAATTTAATAGAAGGTTCTTTATTATTTAAATAATCATTTCTTCTAATGGAAAAACCCTAAGCAATGAGAAGCAGTTTATAAAAGAAGTTCTTATAAATAACCTTGAGGGTTCTGTCGATAAAACCTTCATAACTATTGAAAATAACAATCAGATACGACGAAATCCTAAAAAAAGTTACACAGCGTTAATTTCTTAGATATGCGGATTATCCGAAAAGTTGCGCCGTATCGGTGATAGATATGATGTTAGGACGGTATTTCAAACAAACAACAGTTTAAGATCTATTCTGACATAGACGAAAGTACTTGAAAAGTACTTTAAAACGAGAGTAAAAATCGCGAGAATAAATACTTACGAAGTTATGAGAAAATCAGCAATGAAACCAATTGCTTAAATTCCTTAATTTTACTTCCACATCCACGTAGTGAATTGGAAGTATAGTAACAATAAAAAAAACCATTTTTTTTTTAAATAGGTTTAGAATGTCATGGAACGTCGAGATTTTAAATTTGAGCGAAACAAAATTTTCTGTCTGTCTGTCGGTCGGTCTGTCTGTCTGTTGGTCTGTCTGTCTGTAACTTTTTTGTGCGCACGTTTTCTCCGAAACGGTTTAAGATAATGACTTGAAATTTTGTACACATCTATATTATAACGAGATCTGGAACTGGAACATATCCGGTGAAGAAGGGTTGGGGGGTGAGTAGGGGTTAATATGGGGAAATAAGTAAAGCAAGCTCGTAAAAGGCTAGGCGCGCACGGGTGACTTTTGTCACGCAACTGTTTTGTCACCTACCTCGGAGTCTATCGAGTCTTATGGAGATGCGCTCACGAAGCGACGTGACAGTCACGTCGCTCGTGAGCGCATCTCCATAAGACTCAATGGACTTCGAGGTAGGTGACAAAACAGTTGCGTGACAAAAGTCACCCGTGCGCGCCTAGCCTAAGGGTACAGAAACTTGAAATTTGGTGTATGTACTAGAAGCCAAGGCCTCAAATGTTTTCATAATATTTTCCATTCCCCCACCACCACCCCACTCAATTATTAAAGTAGTTGATAAAAGAAAATTGAGATATCCACTTGAAATTTGGTGTACGTATATATTATATTAACATCTAGAACTAGATTATATTTTGGGATTATTCCGTTCAAGGGTTGGGGGTTAAATTAAGGATAAATAGGGGAAATAAATAAAGCAAGCTGGTAAGAGTACAGAAACTTGAAATGTGTATGTACTAGAAGCCATAAAGGTAAGATATTCACTTGAAATTTGTTACACCTATGTATGTAACGACATCTGGCACCAGATTATATTTTGAGACGATTCCGTTGAAGGGTTGGGGGCTAAATAGGGGTTAACAGGGGAAATAAGTAAAGCAAGCTGTTAAGAGTAGAGACATATGGAATTTGATGTATATACTAGAAGCGAAGGCCTCAGATTTTTTTAAATAATATTTTGCATCCTGCCACCACCCCCACTCCCTTATTAAAGATATGATAAGATTAAATTGAGATTTTCACTTGAAATTTTTTACACGTATGTATTATAACGACATATGAAACTATATTATATCACGGCTCCGTTGAAGGAGTGATGGTAAGTAGAAGTAAATAGGGAAAAGTAAGTAAAGCAAGATGGTAAGAGTACAGAAACTTGGGATTTGGTGTGTATATTAGAAACAAAGGTATCAGATTTCTTTCTAATAATTTTCAACTCTCCATCCCCACCCCCACCACCTCCACTCCATTATTAAAGGGAATGATTACATAAAATTAAGATATTCACTTCAGTTATTACAGGTATGTATTGTAATGAAATCTGATTGAGATGATTCCTTTGAAGGGGTGGGAGGTGGTAGGTTGTGAATGGAGCAAAATAAGCAGGGTAAGCTAGAAACTTCATTTTTTTACTTCCATATCCACGTGGTGGATTGGAAGTATAGTGATCGTGAAAAAAAAAATTTTTCACTTGAAATAGGCCTAGAATGCCATGAAATGTCGAGATATTAAATTTGAGCGAAAAAAAAAAAATTCTGTCTGTCTGTCGGTCTGTAACTTTTTTGTCCGCGCGTTTTCTCCGGAACGGTCTAAGGTTTTGACCTGAAATATTATACAAGTATATATTATAGCGAGATCTGGAACTGGATTGTCTTTTGAACATATCCGGTATATATTTTAATGACATCTGGAACTAGATTATATTTTGAAATGGTTCTGTTGAAGGGTTAGGGGTTAAATAGGGGTAAATAAGGTAAAATAAGTAAAGCAAGCTGGTAAGAATACAGAAATTTGGGATTTGGTGTACCTATATAGTAGAAGCGAAGGCTATTAAAATCGTTGATAAAACTAAATTGACACTTCTACTTTGTACCCATATATATGTATTATAACGACATCTGAAACTAGATTTTATTTTGATATGATTCCGTTGAAGGAGTGGGGAGAAAGTAGAGGTAAATAGGGAAAAATAAGTGAAGCAAGCTGGTAAGAATACAGAAACTTGGAAGTTGATGTATATACTAGGAACCATGGCCTCAGATTTCTTTCTAATATTTTCAACCCTCCCCCCACACCACCTCGACTCCATTAGTAAAGGGCTTGATAACATGAAATTGAGATATTTACTTGAAAGTTAGTACACGTAAGTATTGTAATGACATTTGGTTGAGATGATTCCGTAGAAACTTCATTTTTAACGTATATGTTAGAAACCAACGCAACGCCTCAAATTTTTCTATAATGACTACCCCAAATATTATTAAAATTCTATGAGCAATAATTTCCACATACTAGAGTGCAAATGTAGTCATGATGTTTGCTTTAAAGTGACTGGAACGAGAAATCTGGATGTCGATGTAGTGATTCCTTACGCAGCGGTTTTTTTATGGGCTATATGGTTCCACAGCTAAAAATTCTCCAAAAACTTTCGTACCAATTATATCGCCACGTTTGCTTTGAATTTACGTGTTGATCACTAATTTCCTGTAATTTAGACATGGTTTTCTTTACTATGGAAAGCATAAAAATTAAAAACAGTCAATACACGTAACTAAAAATATTTATTAGAACATAACAATAGTACATCTGACACAAAAATCGAATGAAATCTTAAAGTCCATCTCTTAAATTTTATGTATGACATAATTGTTCAAATCTGCGGGCTCAGAAGTACTGTCTAACAGTTTCGCTAAGGCCCAATATCTTTTCCTCAAAAGATGCGCACTTGCCTTGGGCTGACGCTGTCGTGTGAAGATTCCCTTTTTGTTCCCTCCTACTCGCGTATAAGCTGAAAACAATAAAACTGTCAGTGAAAATGATTAAGTAATATATAATAGGGAGATTTTAGGCCACCTAATTTATCAATGTTATACGTTATCTGTTATTCTGCGTGTGCACAGTCGTTCAAAAATAGCCGAACAAGTTATTAGACATTTAAGGCAGCACATCTAAAACACACGTAAACGTATCTTATGACATCTGATTCTGCGTATGCGCACTTTTGATTTTCTTAGCGTTACGAGATACGTTAGACGTAAAGATACGGTTCCCACGTACACCCAAAAACGCGGTATTATTGCACGATACAAGCCGAGGATACCCGAGCACCTGCCAGATTTGACGAAACGCCAAAAAGGTTGTTAAGGTTTTTTTAAAATACATAGCTCCCGGCTCTGTTTTATACACTTTTTATACATTTTTAATTTGTAATCTCTAATGAAATTATTACATGGAAATCAATCTTTGGCAACGTTGCGGCGCACAGTGGTACCGTTGACATCTCAATAGTACGAGAAAATTATTTTCGGCAGCTTTTTGTTGCAAATGAGAAAAATATGTTAAATTTAGGTAACAATTGTAGCAACATTAAAAAGTGTATATTTGTGCCATTCTCGTGAAAATAATAAATTTCTGCTGAATAAATTAATTTTATTTTTAATTAAGGTAAGTAATTGTGAAAAAACCAACAAACAAAGAACCGTACTTACTACAATATTTAATCACTGCCACTATTATTGTTACCTTCTATATCACAGTTATCGCTGTTAACATCAGAGGCACTTTCAGCGCTTTCTCTATTAGGTGCTATTTCCGATGGCAGTAGTAGATCCAAAACATCTGCCGCTTTATTCATCGTTTAACCATTCTGAATTATTTGCCAAGACACGGTCGCGAATAAGGTGGCTCACCTCGCACTTTGACTTGAATTTGGCATAAAATAATTTCAATGAATTTTTGAGGCTCAATTCTTAATGTGAAGTCATATTTGAAATGTTTCTTTTTGCTATTAGAAAAACTAAGCAATTTATTAACCATATCGGAAACATTCTTTTCACTTATTTTCTAGTACACCTGATACCTTAAAAGAATGTTATATTTTAACCACACAATCTCATTATTCGAGATAAAAGAATTATGCTACGTTTTATATTAGTTTATAAAAGAAAAGAGCAAAATCGAGCAAACAATTTTATAACGCCCTGCTTCATAAACGTGTACTGCAACTGAATACATTATAATCTGACAGTACTATGGGTACTTTGGTTTATAACTCTATGTAAAGTTAAGAACAATAGAAATGGAAATGTTTTTATGCATATATGTGTTTTTTTTCCAGGGCTCGTCTGTTAGTAGAAAAGTCCGAGGGCACTGCAGCCTCCTGGGACCCTATTCTTGAATTCCGGGGAGTAGAACGGCCGAGAGAAAGTGGGCGTGGTTCTCTCGGGGAATAGAAAATTTTATTCAGGGACTCTATTCTTGAATTCCGGGGAGTAGAACAGCCGAGAGAAAGTGGGCGTGGTTCTCTTGGGGAATAGAGAATCGTATTCTTAAATAATACTTCTCTCGGTAGGTAGGAGCACGCGCTCCCCGGTTTCATCTCTTGCAAATTTGCAAGGGAACAGTCACTCCCTGACTGAATTAGACTATTTTATCTATCACATCCGTTTTGACACGAGATCTCTAATTTTTGTGCAAGCGATTTTTTGTTAAATTCGTTGCTTAATTAATTATTAAAGGTTTTTTTTTTTAAATGGACGTGCATGAAATTTTGTTAGCAGACCAAATTCTGCAAGATATAGAGGATAGAGGATGCGGAGACAAATTTATACATTTACACATGTATGTATTAATGTACCACCAGTTCCAGAATTAAGTGAAATGCTTACTCCACATTTACAACCAACGCGCATCGACCCGTAGATAGGCTTTAACTGTTCAAACACAAGTACATAGTAGATGGGTATCATAAATATCTTTTTTTAAATAGGCTTATTTAAGGTTTTCGCCACCCTTAGATTCTTGGGTTTGGTAGTTACCAAGAAATTACAGGATCGAATAATTTTGTTGGTATAAGTAAGTCATAGACCAGTGCAAATAATTTTTGGAAACAAAAAATTAATAACAGCATGAGAATTGTTGGAAAAGGAAGGAAATATAGCGCAACCAACGGAAAAAATAAATTAAAGTCGATCTGAGTTACGAGGGTGAAATAGGGTGAAGTTTAGGGAAAATGGTTTTTCGCCATTTCCAGCGAAACTAGACCTTCTATCGAAAAAAGTTAAATTCAAAAGTTGTAGGTAGTGAAAAGGTCTACAACTTTGTATGAACCATGCTTTCACATAACCTGAAAATTTTCGAGAAAAATCGAAAAAACCTGTTTTTTCGTTTTTGATTTTTATCTCCCACAAAAAAAAATTTCTTCTCACGAAATTTAGTGGCAACTTCCATTTTTAAGTCCCAAACACATTGTAATTTTTTTGAATCCATATATTTATTTTTACATATTATTGTGATTCCAAACCATAAAAGAGACCTCATTTTCACCCGAAAATACCCATTTGCTGGAAACTGTTTTTTCATAAGAAACGGTGGTCTTTATTTTCGTTGAAACGTCTACTTTTAGATGGTGTAAGAAAATAAAAATTACTATAGGAAAATTTGCTAGGATATGCGAAAAACTAAAAAAAAACTAGATTTTAAGAAATTATTTTTCAATCATTGTTTAAAATTTTTCATTATTTATTAAAATTCACAGTTGAACTCCTTGAAAAATGTGAGATATAATGTTACGTTAATAAATTAAGTAATTAGAAATCGTTGAAGCATGGGGTCTGCAAAAAACATGCGAAAATGGTATTTTCCAAGTATTAAATGTTAGGTGTGAAATGGTTTCAGCCAGAAAAAAGTGATTTCTACCATATTTTTTAATATAAAAAAGTCTGTTAATTATATTCAAGTGGCATTTATGGAATAGAAAAGTTTATAATAAAAAAATGTATTTGTACAGTGTTTATATTTAAATGTACCTAGAAATTTATACCTAGGATTGTAAACTATACAAATTAAATATTCATGAAAATTATTGCTATCATTTTTACAATATTTTTATTTACATTTATCACACTAATTAGAAATACAATTAATTGTCCATTATTCTTTGCCTCTTTGATGGCAGTTCTTCATCGTCAGATTCGATAAAACTTTCGGATTCTGGTGGATCTTTGAAATCTTCAATACCGCCATCGTCTTCAGATCCAATATTTTGCCTAATATTTATCGGCTGATCGTCTATGATTTCTTCTGAATCACTTACTTCCTCGTAGATTTCTTTTTCAATATTAGAGCATTTTTCAGAATAGCAGTTTGAACATAAATTTGTGCATTTGAAACCGTGTTTTCGACAGTCGCATTTTTGACTGTTACACACACTTTCACTGTTGCAACAAATAGTTTTAAACAATATTTCAGAATCAATTCTTTATCTGCCAATTCGGGCATAATTCCATGTTGATGTTGCTTCCAGCCCCAATCCGTTGCTGTTAGTTAGTTACCGAGCCAAGTTTGAAGCTGATAGTATGCCCTGTAACACTGTTGTTCTGCTGCGTCTTCAGTTGGTGGAAGTTTTTCCAATTTAAATGATTTTGTTGTTACTACTTGATACTTCTGGAATGTTAATTAATTCAAAGTCACATTTTTATACTTACATTTATAAATTGCCTTTATTAATTGCAATCCATTTTCAGCGATATCTTTTTTGTTTGCATCTTATTTATAAAAAATATTGGCCCAACTTCACAAATTTTTATCGGCCACTAATGATTTTACTGTTGCTTTTGGTTTTCATTTCTTATTTTCTATCTTACATTTTTTAAGGATTTCAACTGTGGATTTTAATAAATAATGAATAATTTTAAACAATGATTTAAAAATAACTTTTTAAAATCTAGCTTTTTCAGTTTTTCGCATTTCCTGGCAAGTTTTCCCACTGTAATGTTTATTTTTTTACACCATGTAAAAGTAGACGTTTCAACGAAAGTAAGGACCACTGTTTTTTTAATAAACTGTTTCCAGCACATGGGTATTTTCGGATGAAAATGAGGTCTCCTTTTTGGTTTAGAATCACAATAATATGAAAAAATAAACATTTTGATCCAAAAAATGACATCGTGTTTGGGACTTAAAGGTAAGTTTCCACCAAATTTCGTGAAAAGAAAAAATATTTTTGAGGGAGATTAAAATCAAAAGCGAAAAAACCGTTCTTTTCGATGTTTATCGGAAAATTGTAGGTTATGTGAAAAACTGGTTCATAGAAAAGTTATAGACCTTTTCATTACCTACAACTTTTACATTTAACTTTTTTCGATAAAGGGTCTAATTTCGCTGGAAGTCGTGAATAACCATTTTCCACCCTCGTAACTCTGATCAGCTTTAATTTATTTTTTCCATTGGTTCCGCTATATTTCCTTTTTTTCCAACAGTTTTCGTGCTGTTATTAATTTTTATGATTTTTGCCTTTTTAAAAGGTATCTGCACTGGCCTATCAGTTAAGTGTGAGCCGTAATGTAAGTGACTTATGTGCTGCACTTTCCTCCCCAGAAATTTTAAATAGATTGGTATATTTTCCAGAAAATATACAAGAAATGGAAGATTATTAGAAATTATTTCACTACCACTCAACTTGTTAAAAATAAATGCAAAGAACAAACATGAATTATCAATGACAATTGTTGTTGAATTTAAGTTGTCAAAATTTACTATAATTTTTTTGACTGTTGTTTTCATGGCAACGTTTACTACTGTGTTGTATCGTTCACTCGTGTTCAAGAATACCAACAAATAATTCTCCCGAGAGAAGGCGATGAGGGATTGTTCCCCGGGGAACGCTCCTTTCTATCGCCGTCAAGAATAGGGCCCCTGGGCTTATTGTGCTCTCCCTGCCATGCTTCACTCCGCCCACTCCAGTACCCCTGTACCTCTAATCAAATGATACAGGTCTATGGTCGGACGGGTGCTGATAAGTTCCGGGTCTGTTCGTGTTTGCCCGAGATGCCATATCTTCTGCGAGCCAATGCCTCGCAGTAAAATATGATGTGGTCGACCGTTTCCGGCTCCTTGCTGCATAGCCTGCAGTCTAGGTTGCCGTCAAATTTGCCGATTGTATTCAGGTACTTCTTTACAGGAAAGTGTCCCGTCAGAAGTCCTGTTATTAGTCTTAACTGCGTCCTGTTCATTGTAAGCAGTTCTTCAGCTTGTTTGCACATGGACCTTTAATAAGTGTTTTTCCATGTCGATTTCCTGGAATGTTCCTCCAGTGGTTCTTGTGTTTACTCTTGACCCAGTCTTTGATAACCCCTCTGGCTGAGCTTTTAGAAATGCCCAGCACGGGTTATGAGCCATAGAATATGTTAGCTGCCCCTTGTTTAGCAAGTTCATCAGCTTTTTCATTACGGTTCTCAAGATATCGCGAAAACCTGTTTACGCTCCCTTTTTCAAGATGGGGGCCAAATGCGGGGACTTTCAACCCCGAAAATCGACTTTTATACTCACACTGCCCCCTTAGAAATAAAAAAAAATCTGTCCTACCCAAAATGGAAGGTCAGCGTAAAATTTCAATGGATCACTAGGGGTATTTTGAATAACCAACGCAGGTCAATAATTTCAACCCTTACCTAAGATAAATTTGGGAACCTCTGCTTTCTGACACAAAAATGCTAAAGCTTGTTCTCTTGTTCTCTCTTATTATCGAGGTAATGCCTATTAAAAAAGGAAAATTTGGGTCTCAAAAGACATTGAACTTGATATGATTCGCTCACTCTCACTGATCTAGTCAATTGTAGATATATTCTGGCCAAAGGATCTCAACCAATTTTTCTAAAACTTGTTTTTATTCTTTTTTATCCCAAACTATAGGCTTTAGACCCGATGTTTATATTAGGTTTTTTTGTTTATCCGGTAGCTCCTTACTACCATTACTTTCAGTGTCGAAATTTATACAGTGAGTTGTCTCCACATACTCAATGCAAATAAAAAAGATCATAAAAGCAGGCCACAAAAATATCAAAGTCGGTATTTTTACCCGTCGAGACGGTTCTACAGAGCCATACTTAAAATTTTTAAGTATTAAAATAAACAAAATAATACTTAGAGAAGTAAATATAGTGTTTTCGGCAGAAACTTAATGACGCCTTGCGTCAAGACAGGATATCTTACGCATTGGTGGACGTATTGCGCGTCCTTCGCGATATTGATAGATACATTTAAAGTATGGCTCTGCTTATCTGTTCCCTGGGTATGACGTTCTGATTGGGGGTGATTTGGGCAACTATATTTGAGGAGTTAAGAAATTTCAATTAAAAGAGGCTTACTTCCGATTATGTCTTATTTTAATTATTGCCGAAGATACTATACATGAGAACAATGTTGTTCTATGTATTAAGTAATACATTTTATTTATAATTTAACATTTTCTACCAAACTTGAACATGCCCTGCTCTCATATTTATACATAAGTGGTACAGCTTTGAGATTTTTTATGTGCAGTAAATCTATGGAGACAACTACACCTATGTACATTGTACAGTACAAAAGATGCTTACTTTGGGCTGTCTTGAAGTCTGCAAAGTTCCAAATCATTTCCCCTATGAACCAACCCGTTTCTCTCAGCTGATCGAAGGCTTCAAAGTGGCGGGAAATGAGGTCGGTTTGATATTCCTCGGACCAAATATAAGATGGAACCTACAAGATAATTATTTAAAAGTTTTTATTGTAATACTGAGGAAAATTTTCTTGTGGCACTAATACTGACGGACACGAGCAGAGTACCACCTCTGCATTTAGGCAATCAAGTGAACATAATGACAAATATATTGGTGAAATACTTGTCGACAGCATGGGCAAATGGGCACATAATAATTAAGTTATTATTTTGGTAAAATATGTGTTAAACAATATCATTTCTTCTTTTAAAACATGTAAAAGTTGAAAACAATATCTAATATGATGAAATAAATTAATAAAATATACGTTTTTCAAACGCCCATGATATCACAACAGCAGTCTGCAGAAAAGCTACTTTTAAAACCATGAAGACTAGAGAAAAGGAACAAGCAGTATTCCGTAAAATGTGCAGTGGATTTTCTTTCACTTTCTTTCACACGTCGATATTTTAAATATGAGCGAAAGCAAAATTTCTGTACTTATGTCTGTCTGTCTGTCTGTTTGTCGATTTGTAACTTTTTTTTTTGTGCACACGTTTTCTTCGGAACGGTTTAAAATATTGAATTGAAATTTGGTATACATCTGTACATGGCGAGATCTCGATCAAAGGTTGAGGGGTTAAATAGGTGCAAATAAGATAAAGCAAGCCGGTAAAAGTACAGAAATTTAGAAATGGGTGTATATACTAGAAATCTAGGCTTCGGATTTTTTTTACATGTTTCAACCCCTCCACCATCCTCACATCCACCCTATTATTAAAGGGGCTACATTATAACGATATGTAGAACTAGAATATATTTTGAGATGATTCCGTTAAGGAGGTAAGAAGGGGAAATAGGGGAAAATAAGTAAAGCAAGCTGGTAAGAGTACAGAAACTTGTGATTTGGTGTATACAGGGTGTAAACAGTTTCATGTCATTAAAAAAAAATCGGTAAAGGTATTTACACAGAACTTCCCTCGTTCATGGCAGTCTCTCTAAAAAAATAATAATTACGAAATGACATTGAGAATAATAATCGGAGTAGAGTTATTGCTCTTATTACAAAGAAAACTTGATAAGTTTTGGTCAAAAAAATATACAGATTGCTCATCCAACAGCAAAAGTTCAATACTAAATAGCAGGTGCCACATATGGCAGGCTTGCGCAAATACCTTTACAAATGTCCACCATGACTGAATTATTTCTTGGGATGACCACCCTGTACATTTTTCAATAAAAGTATACTAGGTGCATATGCCAGATGTTATTGCCATCTGTCACATTTTCAATCCAACATTCACGTAATGGAGTGGAAGTATAGTGGTGGTTAAAAAATTTCATTTTTTTAAAAATTTTCAAAAGATGGTAAAATAATTTTCAAATTTTTTTCTTCTGAAATAGGTTTAAAATGTCAAAGGTAGAAATTTTAAATTAGAGCAAAAAAGAAAGTTTCCTTCTGTTCTATAGTAGTGCTAAAAAAAGTTTAAAAATTGAAAATGATGTATTTTTAAAATAGGAAACGTGAAAATTTTAAATTTGAGCAAATAAAAAAAAATTCGATCTATTTTAGTGGTAAAAACTTTTTGAAAAATGTTGGTGAAAAAAATTTTCAAAATTTTTTTTCTGAAATACCTAGGGTTTAGAATGTCATTTAAATTTGAGCATTCTGGTGTTAAATTTTTTTCCAAACTGGTAACAAAATGTTGCAAATTTTTTTTTCCGAAATTGGTTTGGAATATCATGAAACGTGGAAATTTTAAATTTGAGCAAAAAAAATTTTTTCGTCTGTTCTATAGTAGTGATACATAAATGGATTAAAAATGTTTTCAAATTTTTTAAAAAATTCTTCAAAAACATTTTTAAATTTGTTTGAATAGTTTTAGAATGTCATGGAAACGTGGATAGTTAAAATCTGAACAAAGAAAGAAAAGTTCTATCTTAGTGATAAAATTTCAAAAAACTTTTTTTTTAATCAGGCTTAGAATGCCATGAAACGTGAAAATTTTAAATTTGAAGAAAGAAAAAAAAAATCATTTTAGTAGTAAAAATTTTTTCAAAAATATTGGCGAAAAAAATTTTCAAATTTTTTTTTCCTGAAATAGGTTAAGCGTGTCATGAAACGTAGAAATTTTAAATTTGAGCAAAAACAAATTTTTTTCATCTTGGTAAAATTTTTTTCAAAAATGTTTGAAAAAAATTTTCAAAATTTTTTTTTTCTGAAATAGCTTTAGCGCGTCATGAAACGTGGAAATTTTAAATTTGAGCAAAAAAAATTTTTTTTCAACTTGGTAAAAATTTTTTCAAAAATGTTTGAAAAAAATTTTCAAAATTTTTTTTTTCCTGAAATAGGTTTAGCGCGTCATGAAACGTGGAAATTTTAAATTTGAGAAAAAAAAATTTTTTTTCATCTTGGTAAAAATTTTTTCAAAAATGTTTGAAAAAAATCTTCAAAAATTTTTTTTTCCTGAAACAGGTTTAGCGCGTCATGAAACGTGGAAATTTTAAATTTGAGCAAAAAAAAATTTTTTTCACTATTTATTCCGTTTAGACGGTCCACCCTGTATATTTTTCAGTGAAAATTCTACCAGTTCTTCGCTGACAGTAGGGTTAACTACCTACCAAATTTGACTGCTCTCCGTCAAGTAGTGTTTTAGTAAATACACCAACAGACAGACAGACAGACAGACAGACAGACAGACAGACTGACGGAATTGAAAAACCTATATTTTCGGAATCTACGTGTTCTGAAACGTCAGAATCCGAAAAAATCTCGGAGGGTGATTTTTTCTCGAATACAATACTTCCCTTCGGTATGCGAGGGAAGTAAAAACTGGTAATGGGGACCGACTAGCCAAACAAAAAACCTTTATGTCTTTTCCCTCTAGGGGCACTTTGAAAAAAACTGACCTAGGTCAACCTTTTTAATATATTTTTTTTAATATTAATAATGTAGAAAATAATTGAGAATCACTGCTTTTCATGGCCAATGGACTTATAGTTCCCAATTATACAACTTTTAAATTGTCATAAAAAAGTACAAAGGCCTTGGATCATCGACCGCCTTTGATGGACCGCCTCAACCGAACTGAGACAATTATAAAGAGGTAAATAATTCGTTATCTTTTCCTGCACAACTGCAAGCAAATAATGGCCGTAGAAGTTTAAACAGAGCATTTCTTTACATGTGTCTTTTAATTTGGAACAAAATATTGGATTAATGTTTATAATTCAGAATATTTAAATGTGATTTATTAACGTTTATAACATAAATGAGTGTCCTGAGTTAAAAGCTTACCACCTAAGTAAATTATTCAAAATCTGCATCTGCATCAATACACAGTTCGGTACGTCGAATTAAGGACATGCGTACTCCGTTCAACACTAAACAATAAACTACCAACTAACGTCAATAAAGAAACGTAAAAGAAAAACTTGGTCCAAAATCCAAAACGGAATACAAAAAGAACGAAAAAGTAAGTTGTATCTGTACGTAATCAAGAATTTAACGACTTGAACGGTAAAGCCAGTAAAATACATCTTCACTATAAATACACAGCGACCCGAAATTCAAAAATAACAAAAACAACGAAAGGCGGGTTGGACGTGTGTACATAACGAAACACCCACAGAAACTAAAATATTGCACAAGGGAGAGTCAGAGTATAGTTTTCTTCAGATCAGATCTACTAAACACTCAGAAAACGTCGACCTCTTTCATCTTATTTACCGCACCGCTAAAGACCGCCGATATTTTATAGCTATCTACACAAATATTGAGTATCATAGGCAAAGACACGCGCGACGATCTAAACCTACCTCAATATTCCAGCAGTTCTCAAAAGATTTTATTGAAAATTTGCGAAATTTTTGTTTGTTTTTTTTCTCCAAAACTGTGAGCTTTAGACCCCATGTTATATAAGGTTTCTTTGTTTGTCTTGTCGTTTCCTACCACCAGTTTTTTTTTAATGACATGAAACTAATTACACTCTGTATAATACAAACCAAGGCCTTAGATTTTCTTATCATATTTTTCAACCCCCCCACCACCTCCATTCCACCATTAAAGGGGTTGATAAAATAAAAATGAGATATTTACTTGAAATTTGGTACACGTACTTATGTATTGTAACGACATCTCATTGAGATGATTCCGTTGAAGGAGTGGTACTGGAGGTAAATAGGGGAAAACAACTAAAGTAAGCTACTAAGAATCCAGAAACTTCATTATTGGCCTATATCTAGAAGTCAACGCCTCACATTTTCTTATGACACCTGGCTCAAATATATTATTAAAATCCTATGACCAATTACTTCCACATACTATAGTCCAAATATTGTCAAGAGAGACTTGGATGATAAATCTAGATGTGGAAGTAGTGATTCCTTAGACAGAGGTTTTTTTAAATATATTTTACTTACGAAATGTAGTCCTTCCATGGTATCAGCACCATACTCCGTTACTAGTACAGGTTTATTGTGTCTTTTATGCCACCCACAAGCGAACTCCTTCAATTCTGATACAATAACGTCTAAATCTCCGGGGTTGTCATACCAGGCACTGTACTTATTAAAACTTAATATATCCAAAAATTGGCCCTAGAAACATAATTTAATGTAAATGTATTTTATAAACTGCTGACATTAATCGGCTGTTCTTATCAGCAATTATGAAACAAAGTATTAACTAAAAGACTTAAATAAAACGTGCTCTTTGTTATAACTGTTTGACTAGTCAGATTCCTACTTTAAATGCTAATCATCAGCGTCAGGGAGTAATACCATATTTGCTTTCATTCTACCCTTCCCAACTAGCAAACGGTTGTTTGCACTTATAGTAACTGTTTAAGTGTTCTTAATATAAACTAAGGTACTATACAACGTGTATAAAACGATGTGTACTAATGGAATCAGTCATAAAGTGAAGAGTTGGATAAAATCAAATTTGTTATGTTTTTAATGTTCGACCAGCCATGTGCTTTCGACACAGTCAGTAATAGTTCCTAGGCCAAAAGCTTTCCTGCAGCATTTGTGATAAAATTCTGTCCTGAATTAATTTATACACAACAAATAGGAACATGCTAGTAAAACACAACTACACTCTTTCAGAAAAGCCACGCTGATATGAGAGTTTCTCAGAGTTCTGTACTGAGGCTTCTCCTTTCGTGCTATACGCCAGTGACTTGCCCCATGTGGTGTGTGACGTTTCCCTTACATCTCACCTCCACATCATTTGGTCCACTAAGTATATATATGAGCGGCCATGTTTAATTCGTTAGAAAAGCGTATAAGGCAGTGGCTACTCCAGCTTTACAGTTCACGGAGTAGCCACGGAACGAAACGCTAATATTTCCAAGCTCCACACCCCAACGTTACGGTGTTCGTCGAAGATGTAACAATAACAATTTAAGCGCAGATTCCTAAGGAACTATCACTTGAATATATGCACGTAAGTATGTAAGTAAGCTTGATGATTGGTGTCATGATTTCGATACAATTCATAAGAATGCAATTAAAAGTCATTTAAAATTAGAACTATTGTGTAAAATACCCATTACATTGCTGTCTATCGTTAGTTTATTAATAAGCTTTGTGAATAATAAAAGGAACAATTGCGTTAAATGGTTTTTATTGTTTCATCCGTTAGTTGGTAATCGTTTTCAAGGTGGCAAATAGCTATTTCGATTGAAACTTCAATTTTCTACAAAAAAGTACTGTCGTAATTTTCGATTTCCGCTTAGTTTTTGAGTTATATTAAGAAAACAAAAACAAACAACCAACCTTTTCACCCCGCTCTCAAAAATGCACCTCTAAACTTAATAGCATTTTGTGATTTCATCATTTTTAAGTGTAGTCGCGCCATTTTTACTTCTAAAATTTAAGGTGCAGGGTTAATTGACTTCATTTTTATTGTAAAGAGTTTAGAAAGACATTTAGTTAAAAAAGTACTTTTTATTTTTTGGCGGAAATGTTTGGTTTCATTTTTTTGTCCAATAATTGGCCATTTTTAATGGCCAATTGAATTAAATTAATTGATAAATTTGTTATCATACACAATATGTCTTAAAATTAGACGAAACTGATTGAGGGTTTCTGGGGGTGGCTGATCGCGAATCTGTAGTCCAATTTGGGAAATTAAAAATGGCGGACCGGAAATCGGGCCATTTTCCAGAAGGAATGAGGATGGATATCTTGGCCTTAAAAATCTGTACTCGGGGGTTTTCGAGGTCGCCGATTACAAATTCGAGGCCTAATTTGGTAAATTCAAAATGGCGCACCGGAAGTAGAGTTAATTTCTCAGGAAAAATTCGCATTATTTTCGTTTTGGGCTGAAAATGAGTATTCGGAGGTTTTTGAGGTCGCTGATCATGAATCAGACGTTCAATTCACGAAACTCGAAATGGCGACTCGGAAGAACAGTCAATTTCTCCGGAAGAACTCGTATTATTTTCTGTTTTGGGCTGTGGGAACTTGGTGGTTTTCGTTATCACTGATAACGAATCTGATGTCCAATTACTGAAAATTCAATATGGCGGGCCGGAGGTAGTAAATTTTTCAGGAAAATTCGTATTCTTCATACTTTCAGCTCAGAGGTTCTTTTGAGGATCTGACTCTACTTCCGGTCCGCCATTTTGAATTTTCTCTAATTGGATCTCGTATTTGTTATCAGTGATAACGAAAACCCCCGAGTTCCTACTTTCAGCCCAAAAAAGAAAATAATATAATAATAATAATAATAATAATAATTTATTCATCAGAAAGTTACACCGTAGTGTTATTGACATGTCAAGTGAGTCAAGTCAATACGAGTTTTTTTCCGGAAAAATTAACTGTTCTTCCGGGCTGCCATTCTGAATTTACCAAATTAGAACTCGGGTTCGCTATCAGAGACCTCGAAGAACCCCCAAGTACAGATTTTTAAGGCCAAGATATCCATTCCCACTTTCTCTTGAAAATTACCAGATTTCCTGTCCGCCATTTTGAATTTCCCAAATTTGACTTCAGATTTGTGAACAGCGACCCGAAAAACCTCCGAGTGACGATTTTCGTCTAATTTTGTGGCATATTGTATATGATAACAAATTTTTCAATTAATTTAATTAAATTGGCCATTAAAATTGCCCAATTATTAGAAGAAAAATGAAACCAAACATTTCCGCCAAAAAACAAAAGATACTGTTTTTTCTAAATGCCTTTCTGAACTCGTTCCAACAAAAATGAATTCAAATGACCCTGTAGCTTTTTTTTAGAGGTTTTCAGATTTTTCATGCTAAAATGACGCGACTAGTGACCAGTTAACGGATTAAGCAATGAAGACCCTTAGATTTACGGGTGCGTTTTTGAGAACGGGGTGAAAGGGGTGCTTTTGGATTTCTTTAATAACTCAAAAACTAAGCGGAATTTGAAAAAATTACAAGAGCACCTTTTTGTAGAGAATTGAATATTCCATTGAAACAGCTGTTTGCGATATTGAAAAAACATTTCTATATGAGACATAAGGAAATCTGCAAAACATGCAAAAAATCAGAAAATATTTATTTTTAAATAGTTTTGTTTATCACTTTTTTCTGAGCAGAGATAGGTATAGGGATTGCTTCATAGAACATAAAATAAAAATTTCAACCATTAAAATGAAAAGGTTCTACGATGAAAATTTACAGAGATATTGCCGCTTAAATTTGGCCATTTTTTTCCGGTTTTTACCGCTTTTGCTTATATATCATTTTCTTTTACAATTATCAATGAAAACTTGTTATTTTTATAGAGGCAAATGCAATTATTAAGATATAGAATAACAATAAACATGTTTCTTAAGGTGTAAAAGTGATTTGTTGTTGCAAAAGAAAATAAATAAATAAATAACACACAACTTTTTACCATTCTTGTGTTATTGGGATTTTTTCAACCTTGAACAGTTTGTGTTATCGAAATTCTTCTATTTCTACATTATATTACTGGTTCTCTACCTAATATGACTTTGTTAAGCTCCATAATGTGATAATTAGTAAAAAATGATGAACTGTCACAAACCTAAGAAGACGGGAACAATATTCCTGTCTTTTGTGCACAAACTACAATAATAAACTCAAAGCAAACTGTCATACGTGTGACTCTTCTTCTAAACTTTTTATATTGCCAGTGAGGATGTGAGGAATCTTAACACAAACAAATATTCCTAGATTTAGTTGTAAACCGTGACGTCAGAAGTTAACAAAATTTGAAATTATTGACGATTGACTTATTGATTTATGAATAGTTGACAAATAATAGAGAAATAGTATTTACTAATAAATTATTCTTCTATATTCTACTATTCAAGTTGATAAATATTTTTAAGTTTATCTTTAACATGACATAACCCTATTGTTCCTTACGAAGTCATATAGTGAATAGCCTATTAATAGGGGGGATGTTGTAGTTTTATCAGATGTCACGTTTGTACCTGAAATGATAATAATAAAAAAGTGTAATTGGCTTACTTACCGAATGATCCTCAGTAGAATTAATATTATTTACAACTGTTACTGGTCTAGACGTATCTAACCTTTTGAGATGTGCTATGATCTCTCTGAAACCAAATTCTTTTATAAAAAACTTTACTTTCAAAGAGCTAAGAAACATACTTGTAATACGCTTCGGAGTTGTTATATTGTGTGCGAGGTTCGTTGGCAGCTGACCACATTATCACACTTGGCCTATTTTTATCTCTCTTGATCAACTGGGTTATGGACGCCTTGTGATTTTTGAGTAAAGCATCTTTAAATATCCTGAAACGTTCAATATAAACTCTGTTGCATAAATATTATTCGGTAGTAGTCGAAAGTAGGTATATATTTCTCCGTTGAAAATATTTTTTGAATTTCATGTCTCTACAATCGATATACATACATAACATCTCGTGGATATGTATATCCATAGCATATACATTAGATGCTAGAATTTGAATATGTATTTTTAAATATACATGTGATATGAAATGTATATCGAGCTAGTGATATCCATCATATACAGTGCATATTGCTGGAGGTATATACATAATAATTTATACATAACATGATCATTAAGGTATAATTAAATTATATATACGTACTCGAATTTTATCTCATTATCTTATGCGCGTGCGCTACTAATTTATGGCATAGAGCGTCGGCACACCACGCATAATTCGTTTACGGATTGTAGTTCGCAACAGCCGGCAACCATTAAACCCTATAGTGTTGCGTACATAGTGTTTATGTGTGATAACTCTTTTTATTCTCTGGATTTTATATTTGCTTATTGCTATATTATGCTATTACATTTGCATGAAGCTGCCATAATGTAAGGGTATATTTTTTATAATGCAATTCTTTAGATTTGTAAATATATACTCTTTTAGGTTTACAAAATTTAATATTTAACTAATTGTGGCAGGTGTGTGTTCAGTTAAGATGGCGCAAAGATTTGCTGTTATGTTAAGTCATATTGGGGTATGTCTCAGCCCAGTCAAGGCTTTTACAGCTCATGACATGGACTGACGTACTTAAACGAGAACTTGGGTAAAGCCGGCTCAGGCCAGTCAAGGCTTTTACAGGTCATGACATGGACTGACGTACCTGAACGAGAACTTGGGTCACCCATATATGTGCTGGACCCGACCGACGTTGCTTAACTTCGCCGATTGAGTGCCGGCACCATCATCATAACAAATTTATTTAGTTCTTTTAATACAGTAAATTGCCTTCCCGGATCGAGACCCGGAGTCAACCGTACAACCACGTCGCGCAGCGCCGTGGTGTTAGTGTGGTTGGGCTAATCGCGACCGGTTCGGCTCAATAAAACTTATATTTAAAGGTTAAAACTCCTGCCGCTTGTGGCGGCTTAAAATTAACATTAACATTGTTTTTACCTACACAGTAAGCATAAAATTAAAATATTTCACTTAAAACGTTTGGTCGCGCACTGTTTCACATTTTAGAATTTGGATTGCTGAGACGGGAAAAAAATCAATGAAAAAACCCGTTCGAGGCAATTGTGCCCCAACAGTCTGCTCGCCGTTGGGAAGTTGTGGTTGTGGAAAGGAAATTTAAGTTTTTAAGAGGTTGTTAGTTTCTCGGCCAAGAAGGAATTTTTAACAAAAACTGACAAAATAACAAAAATTACAAAAATACAAACAGGGTACAAACAGTTAGAGATAGAAAAGGGATAGGTACAGAATAAAATTATGGTGATGAAAGTGTGTGACAGTGAGAAGTTTTGGTAGAAAAGAGTTCGGCTAAAGAGGTTGCCGAAAGATAGGCAACGCCTGATATGGTAATGGGTGTTTGATTTGGAAAGGAGCATTATGCATTCTGATTTGCGTAATGTTGCGTGTAAGTGGACTTTCGCCCAGTCGAAAGGCGTAGAATTTCTGCGATGTTTCACGGACGAAGTCCACTAGTGGTGTGATATCATTGCATCGGTCATATAATTATCTGAGTGAGGTGTACCTACCCGAGTCTAAAATGAGGCGCATAAATTTATGTTCTAAAACTTGGAGTTTTCGTATTGTCGTGGCTGGTATGCTGCACCATACCGGTGCCGCGTATGTGATGGCCGGTCTTATCACCATTGTGTACAACAGTGATTTATTTGTCCTGTTTAGTCCACTACCCCTTGCCAGGAGCGGATACAGACTCCTGGATGCGGAGTAGACTTTTCTTACTGTCTTGTTGATGTGGGTATTGAAGGTAAGTCTTTTGTCTAGATGTCCCCCAGATACTTCACATAATTTTTAATAGGAATTTCTTGGCCCCTGATCGAGATTGGTGTTAAAATGCGGTTTTCTGTAAACCTGCGTGTGAAAAGTATCGCATCGGATTTCTCGACGTTGACCCGAATCTTCCACTTGTCGTAATACTCCATGACACGAGCCATGTGTGCCTTCAGCAGCATATTCGCTGCTTGAGCGTTGTGTGAATGCACGTACATGGCCGTGTCATCGGCGTAGAGTGTTGGCACCTAAACCGGTGACCGTACAAGGAACTGTTCATTACTCTTATTTCTTACTCAGTGTTTACTGCTGGCACTTCGTCGATTATCATAATTCCCAAACTGTCCGCCAAATCCATGATTTCTTCAGCGTAAGGATAATGTGAGGTCCTGTAAGAGTTTGCACCAATCCATTTAATCAAATTGTAGTCCCTTATTATCAACGGTAAATCCAGGCCTTTTCCACGTATGTCCGAATCTTCATGGCGCCCAAATCCACGCAAATATAAAGGTTTTCCGTTTATTTTAAAAGTTGTGTTGTCCCATGTCAAGTCCCTTACACCAAATGGTTGCTCGTATTCATCTACCAAATTGTTGCTGCTGTCGAAAATCTCTACCTACACAGAAAGGAATCGTTCTGGCAATTAATTTTTGTTAATGTTATAACGCAGTGCAATTTGTCTCATTGACCAACCATCTTCTGGTTTAGCAACCCAAGTAACAATTGTAGTTTTAAAATATTCTATAAGTTATCCTAAGGACTTATTTCCAAGACTACTTATAAACGTAAATAGTTTGGATAGACTCTACGAAGCCGATTTAAAACCTTTATATAAGTACAGGGTACACTATAGTGTTATTCCCAAGTAACAATTTAAATGGTTTTTAGATTTATTTAGGTTTTATCAGTGTTTTATACGGTCACCTCATAAACCACTGATTTATGCCCGATTTATTAAAGTCCAAATGCACTTAAAGATAGTTTTATCTTAAAGAACGTTTTAAAAAGGCCTTCAAGAACTTGCATTATAACTAATTACCTTTTAGTCTTTATTGGCATATGATTGACTTATCAAGGTATTTGTCAAGCCTTCAATAAAACTTTATAGCTGTTAAGTTAAAGTTAGGGGGTGCAGTGTTTTATAGAGATTAATGAAATGTTGGGGTTTTATCTGCTTGCTAGAGTTTTAATTAATCAAACAAACATCTATAAATCAGTCTTAAACATAAAAGGATTTGGTTTACCTTTTCCCAGACTATAATGTTTTGAAATAGGTTTTAAAACTATGATAAGATATATACATATTCGTCTGCATTTTGTGGACATATTATACCAAATAGCGTTTCGGCAAACTGACCTTTGAGGTTATATTATCAGAGCACCATAAATTCCATAGGTTTTAAAGTGGTTGTGTTATATGCTCAAATAGTTTAAAATTAATTTTAAGATAAGCCCACAAGTTTAAAAAATATGTCAAGACAAATGAGGCTTAAAATATATTTTTACAAGAATAAATCGAAACACTGAAAGATCAGTTGGTAATATAATAGGCATTTTAAGACCAAACATGTTTGAAGTAGAATTATTCACAGCTATATTGGGACTGCCCCAGATTGAACAAAAAAATTTGTATCTAATAGAAATGTTTAATAAAAACAATTTACATATACTAAATCATACTATGGGCAGATGCTAAAGCTCTCTTTACTTTTTAAATAGCAAAAAAAATAATTATTTATACGTAGTAAACTTAGCCTTCTTGAGAATTTTGGCGCACTATAAGTAATCACATCAATTCATTACAAGTAGTCCATATTTAACTGCTTTTCTGAACTATTCTTAGTAGTCGCCAATTGTCCATTTTATAACTTATATATAACTATTGCGGCCCATAGTGCATGTAGATTTATTTTGCATTTATTTTTACTTCATTAATTACAAAAAGTCCACTCAAAGCATTTGGGTGTGTCTCTTAAGTTTTGATATAGTGCCTAAACCAAGTATGATTTTATAAAACTCTTCAATACTCTCCGAGTAGAGATTTGATAATTCATTAGAACTTGAAAGTTTTAATAGTAGTTTTAAAAAGAGGCATGCAGGCCCGTCTCTAGATGGGCCCCTGTACTCTCAAGGTTTTAAATCGGCTTCATAGGGACCTTCTAAACTATTTACGTTTATAAGTAGTCTTGGAAATAATTTTTAGGACAACTTATAGATTCATTTTAAAACTACAATTATTGTTGCTTGGGTAGCTTTAATTAAATTACTTATATGGGCATATTGGTCTTTACACACTTCACAAATGTTAAAGTTTGATGTAAACTTTAGCAAAAATGCGTTATAAGACTTGTCATACTATTTATTGTGCATGGCAGTAGTTGATAATGAAATATCAAATTACAGGATTATATCCTAGTCCAATAAAGATATCATTTTTCAAAAAAATTTCTCCCGGCAAGCTGATTTTTTCAGGGTCGATGGAGGGGTGTCTCCCGAGTATCCAACCAAAAAGTCACAGTCCACACCCCTTGTAGGGTGTTGTAAAAGGGGTGGTTTCTTATATATATTTTTTTGAAATTTTCTTTTTCTAGCTTGTACATAATAATATTCTCTACAATTTTGCCTAATAAAATTTTTTGGTAACTTTGATTTTTGACGGTCCAGCGCCCATTCACCATATTTATTTATTATGGTTCAGGAAATATACAAACAAAAGGCTGAATAGCTGGTTTTTGCAGGGTTGATCGAGAACCATCTCCTGAGTCCAAATAATCGCAGTCCAACTCCTTCGGGGCTTAGCGCAATAGGGGTAGTCTCTTTATTTAAAAATATCTACTTGTACTTAATAAAAGTCACACAGCGTTTCCAGATTGTTTATTTTTTAACATTTAAGCATATATAATAGGGACGTTCAAATGAAATTTTGAGGTACGACGGTTGAATCAAATGGGATGTAATGTCCAAGTAACTTTGTGTTTTCAGTGATGGGCTTTACGTGTTAATGTTAATTGTCAATTGAACTCATTTCCACACCACACCTGAGGTACAGTTTTGGGCGCGTTTTTTTTTTAATGATTTCCCCAGAAGGTCTAATTCACGATCGTACAAAGACAGTTTTCCCACCATTCGAACCCGTCCTCTCTTTGAGGAGGGACCGGGTTCCCTTATGGCTTGTGTATTATCATCGTCAGTGAAGTTTAAAATGTCCTCGTCGACGAGTGGTTCCTGGACACTTATTTGCTTGTAATCGTAAAGATCTTCATTATCGCTGACATTATCGTCATATGAAATTGTTAGTAAAAGGTAAAACTTGCACGTTCTCACAGGTCTCACCCGCACAGTATTTGCAGATTGCTGTGCATTTCAGACCAACTTTATGACAAGCGCGGACTGCTCGGCATGGTCCTGCGCTCTGGCATGATATGAGCTTCAAAAGATCTGCTGGAGCAGGGTCTCTTGTAGCCATGCACGGCCTCCAACCGCGTGCTTGGTTTTCCCAGCCCTATTCATCTGCATCTAGGCACTGGCCAAGCCACATTTGTATTTGGTGGTACGTTCTGATGGAATGTTGTTTGGCTGCGTCTGTAGTCGGTGGAAGCGTGGAGAGATTACTTTTAAGCTTAGCCGTTGATCGGACGAAACATTTGTAATGGAAAGTGTCCAAGGAATCATCCTTACCATCACCACCATACAATGAAATCATAATTCGTTCTCCTGCAAAAGTCACTGTCTGAGTATCATTGCGTTTATTGAAGAAGAACGAAACAAATTTTTGTAGTTCGGGATGTTTTTCTATCATTGTGAGGAGTTTTCCTTTTCCGTTATCTAAACATCGAGGAGGTGGTGTCGCAACCACTGAACGCGTGTAAAAACAGTATCCACTTGTGTTTGCGATGAGTGCTTCCAACTGCTTGTGGAATAAATATGTTGTGGTTTCTGTCCTCGCCCAGGCTTCCTAAAAAACACGTTCGTGTTTGATTCTGAGTATAATCCGACGAATAACACCGAGAGGTCAACCTTCACCGATTATATATATTTCGTCAAACGCTGCTGATCTCTTCAGCGGTGTGGGCACGATTAGTACATCGGCATCTTCTGCAGCTTGTAGAACTTCAATGCCGGACTGCCGCAGATATGTAGAAAGGATGACAAGAAATGTTTTCTTATTTCGCTCATTTGCGATACATTTTTTTTGACATGCCAGTGGTACTGGGTGTCGTCAAAAATATAATCAGGCGATGTTTGTTTGGTAGCGCGACGTAAACGTTCGTATTTTTTTTGTGCCCCAGTCTTTTTCGTTGTCTGGATAGCCGTCAAAATGCTGTCTAACATATGCAACATACTGGTCACAACACGCTCCCCTCCTCCTATTGAAATAGGCAGATGTTCACTACATTCGATGTGACCTTGCATTCCTCTCTTAAACCTGTAAATAGACAAACATAAATATTGTAGCCGCATACATTTTTCATTTAATGAGGCCTCTACTGGTTAATATCAACATTAAAAAAAAATAATTATAATAAAATAATGCTGTAGAGATTTTTATTAAGTAAGTGACCCAGAAAAAAAACCGCCACAAGATAAGGAGACCACCTCTATTGCGTTAAAACCCGAAGGGGTTGGACTGCGATTAATTGGTTGGAGACTGAGGAGACAGTTATCGATCAACCCTGCAAAAAACCAGCTATTCAGCCTTTTGTTTGTATATTTCCTGAACCATAATAAATAAATATGGTGAATGTTTTCCCATATAATGGGCGCAGGACCGTCAAAAATCGAAGTTACCAAAAAATTTTATTAGGCAAAGTTGTAGAGAATATTATTATGTATTGCCTGTAATTGTTTATTTGCGGCATATTCAGATTTTCTTACTTTTTATTGGGTATTTTGCCACCGAAAAATATTTAAAAATTTTTAATGAAAAAACCTCTGCGCCAAACGGATCAGACAGAGGTTGGTTCTTGGGTACTTGACTGTTTCAAAAAGTCTTACACCTAAAAATATATAAAATAGAACAATGTTATAAACTAAAAACTCAAAATCAAAGCTATAGGTAGTTAACGTTTCGGAAGAGAATCTACTGTTCTCAAAACTTTTTTGGCCGTCAACCATGACAGTTCTTTGTTTATGTATTTCCATAGTCACGTGAGACATTAAATTATATTTATCTTATTTTTACTTACTTCGTCTCTAAGGATGGGCAACCAACTAGTACAAAAATCTATTGAATAATTAGAAACGCATCTATCCTCGTTTAATAAAATAATCGCGGATTCTTTAAGTTTTCTTTTAGTTCCGTTGCTCTCTTTTTCCAAAATCTTCGCCGAGTCCCATTTAATTCTATGATTATTATCCCACGCGTGTTCACAAATTTTGGATTTTTCAAATTTTCCCCTTCTAGCGTAATTTCTATATTCACCAAGCCTTACGTTGAAAGGTCTAGATGATTCACCTACGTAATGTTTTACGGCGTACGGAAAACCTATTCCCAATTTTTCGTAATTTATAAAAACTGTCTTATTAAATAATCAATATCCTGAGAGTTTTGTTGATAGTCAGTTATTGAACATTGATAGTAGAGATAATATACTATCACAACCTGAGGTATTTAGGTCAATGGCAGTAATTCCATATATACATGGTTTATCGGATAAATTACGAAAAATTGGGAATAGGTTTTCCGTACGAACGGTTTTTCAAACGGGCTCCACGCTAAGATCGGTTTTATCAAGAACCAAACCTCCAAATATTGTTCAAAATTCAAAAAATTGTATTTATAGTGTTCCGTGTGAGTGCGGAAAACATTACGTAGGTGAATCATCTAGACCTTTCAACGCAAGGCTTGGTGAACATAGAAATTACGCTAGAAGGGGAAAATTTGAAAAATCCAAAATTTGTGAACACGCGTGGGATAATAATCATAGAATTAAATGGGACTCGGCGAAGATTTTGGAAAAAGAGAGCAACGGAGATTTTTGTACTAGTTGGTTGCCCATCCTTAGAGACGAAGTAAGTAAAAATAAGATAAATATAATTTAACGTCTCACGTGACTATGGAAATACATAAACAAAGAACTGTCATGGTTGACGGCCAAAAAAGTTTTGAGAACGGAAGTAGATTCTCTTCCGAAACGTTAACTACCTATAGCTTTGATTTTGAGTTTTTAGTTTATAACATTGTTCTAGTTTATATATTTTTAGGTGTGAGACTTTTTGAAACAGTCAAGTACTCAAGAACCAACCTCTGTCTGATCCGTTTGGCGCAGAGGTTTTTTCATTAAAAATTTTTATATATTTTTCAGTGGCAAAATACCCAATAAAAAGTAAGAAAATTATTATGTACAAGCTGGAAAAAGAAAATTTCAAAAAGAAAATAAGAAACCACCCCTATTGCAACACCCTACAACGGGTGTGGACTGTGACTTTTTGGTTGGATACTCGGGAGACACCCCTTCATCGACCCTGAAAAAATCAGCTTGCCGGGACTTATTTGTGAGCACCCCCTATAGAGAAGGTCAACTTTTACTCTACTATCCCTAGAGCTGAATATTTCAGTGAATAAATTTGGAATTAGAAGATCCTTCAATAAGACTAACATGCTTAATATTCAATATTCTTTAAAAATGAAAACTGGGATGACTTTATTGCGATCTTAGAATGTCTTTATGAAATTTTAACCCCACACGTTGATATGCGATTTTTTATCTGTAAATTATTTATATGCACATGAAATACTTTCCTATACTATTAGGATACTTGTATATCTGTATTTATCCCTTTTTGAAGAATTTTTGGTAATTTTTTAAATTATATAATCATCAATATAACACTTTATTACCCTTAATCTGTAAAGATATCCTGGTTCATCACTCATAAGATATGGCCACCATAGTTTGACATTTGGAATTTGTAAAGTTCCAATCAGAGCATCATTGTTAGTCACAATCTCTTCATCCCTCTTGTCCACTACTGTTACTTTATGAGAAAATATATCATTCCCTTCAACGAATATTTTGTAATGAACAATACCTAAAGCAATAAGTTTAAAGAAATTGTAAACAGGTGTATTAAAAGCAAGATGAAAAATTACAATTGCAAATTGAAATATTATAGAACGAAGTGAGAATATTAAAAGAGAGTAATATTGATTTAGCAATTACTAAATTCATTTCAATTCACTTCAATTAATTTTTTTTTAATATTCAAACAGTTTTTCGCATTTTAGATAGGGCGTTAGTACAGTAGATATAGATTTCTGGGTGGAACTGATTCCCACAAGGACGGGGTTTGAATTTCTTAGTTCGTTGTTGGTATATTTTCGACACACTAAAAGCCTAGAAAATTCTAAGTGTGCAAAGTTTGTTGCTTTGGCCGCCATCTTGAATTTTTTTAAGTCATAAAAAATTGTGTGTGGTATCAAATTACAGAAAATTTTATGTTGAAAAAGATTATGATATTGGGTTTAAAAAAATTAAATTTAAAACATTTTCAAAAGCATTTTTTTATGAAAAAGGTTTAGAATGTTATGAAACGTGAAAATATTAAAATTGAACAAAAAAATTTTTCTTTCTCTGTCTATTATAGGTATTAGTCCCTTCAAATTAGAAGAAAAATCACTGATTTGGGAAATTCTTCCTACGGCTAAGCCACTCGTATATAAAGTTGTCTTGGGGTTGTGTTAACATATTTTTCACCAAGCGCTTGAAAAAAAAGGTTGATTTTTAGATATAGATACATATATATGTTTTTTTGGCCATTTTGGCGGTTTTTTGCGCTTTGCTGGAAAACTATGATTTTTTGAGAAAATATGACCTGATTTGATATTGTAGATCTAGCGATTCTCTACAATTTTTGTCCCTCTTCATTTTTTTTGAAATTCCGCTTAGTTACGCCGCTAGAGCGCGCTGAAATTTATATAAATGTATACATTTTTTTGGTGTTTGATTTTAAGCCAAAACTATGCATTTTATAAAAAAATATCAGGACATCAAAGTTGTAGATAAAAAAATTTTCGACAAATTTTGTTCTTTGTTTTTTTTTTCAAAGTCGCGCGGTTTTGCCGCTAAAGCGCGAAAAACATTCTTTCAATACTCTTGAGCGGAAAAAAATATAGCGCATATATATTTGATATACAGGCAAAACTATGCATTTTTTTAGAGTACTCGTCAATTATATAAAAATTTGGAGAGCAAAAAAAAATTTCTTTTTTGAAACCCATCGTTCATTTCTTACACAGCTGCGCATAAAACGGTGTAACTAATAGTATGAACTACGCGCATTCAGCTGTAGTGGTCGTGATGGGCCTTTTTGTATATGTCATCCTAATGTCATCTATATTAACTTAGCCGGTAAAAAATATTGAGTAGAGGGAGGTGGAGGGGCAAAATACTACAGCTGTTCACGATGCCCATATTTTTTATCCGCTCAAGAGTATTGAAAAAATGTTTTTCGCCCTCTAGCGGCAAAACCACGCGACTTTGAAAAAAAGCAGAGAACAAAATTGGCGTAACTAAGCGGAATTTCAAAAAAATTAAGAGAAGAAAAAGTGTAAAGAATCGCTAGATCTACAATATCAAATCAGGTCATATTTTCTCAAAAATACATAGTTTTGCAGCAAAACGCAAAAAACCGCCAAAATTGCCAAAAAAACATATATATATATATGTATCTATATCCAAAAAATAACCCTTTTTCTTCATCCGCTTGGTGACAAATATGTTAACACAACCCCAAGGCAACTTTCTATATGGGTGGCTTAGCTGTAGGAAAAATTTCCTCAATTTTCCTAATTTGAAGTAGTAGTTGTAAAATAATTTTCAAAAAACTTTTTCTATTTCTGATATATGTTTATAATGTCATGAAACGTGGAAATTTTAAGTTTGAGCAAATTTTTTTTTCCATCATATTGTCTGTAGTAGCAAAAAAAATTCATATATTCTCTAGTAGCAAGAGAATTTTAAAGTTTTTTTTTGACAAAATTTTCAAAATAAAATTATTTTTGTTTTTAATGAAATAGATTTAGAATGTCATGAAATGTGGAAATTTTAAATTTGAGCAAAAAAAATTCCATCTTTCTACTGGTAAAAAAATTTGCAAAAAGTTTTTTTTTTCTGAAATGGGTTCAGCATGTCATGAAACGGAAATTTTAAATTTGAGTAAAGAAAAATTTTTTTCATTATTTATTCCCTTTAAACAGTCTACCCTGTATATTTCCCAGTGAAAGCTTAACCATCTCTTCGCAGACAGTAGCGTCAGCTACCTACCAAATTTGACTGTTTTCCGTCAAGCAGTTTTTTTGTTAATGCACCAACAAACAGACAGACAGACAGACAGGAGACAGATAGACTGACGGAATTGAAAAACCTATATTTTCGTAATCTACGTGATCTGAAACGTGAAAATCCGAAGATATCTCGAGGGTGATTTTTTCTCGAATACAATACTTCCCTTCGGTAAGCGAGGGAAGTACAAAGGGTTCGACCTTGCAAGAGGTCATGTAGTTCTAATTTTTACTTCCCTCGCATACCGAAGGGAAGTATTGTATTCGAGAAAAAATCACCCTCCGATATTTTTCCGGATTTTCACGTTTCAGATCACGTAGATTACGAAAATATAGGTTTTTCAATTCCGTCAGTCTGTCTGTCTGTCTGTTGGTGCATTAACTAAGAAACTTGACGGAGAACAGTCAAATTTGGTAGGTAGCTGTCGCTACTGTCAGCGGAGTAATGGTTTAACTTTCACTAGAAAATATACATGGTGGATTGTCTAAAGTTAATAGATAATGGAAAAAGATTTTTTCCCCAAATTTAAATTTGTTTCGTGACATTCTAAACCTATTTAAAATTTTTTTATTTTTTTTTGAAAATTTAAAATATCCAAATTTCACGACATTCTAAACATATTCAATTTTTTTTTTTTGAAAATCAAAGAAAAAAAATTGAAAATTTTGTATAAAATGGATGGAAGAATATTTTTTCTCAAATTTAAAATTTCCACGATTTATAACATTCTAAACATATTTAAAAAAAAATGTTTTGAAAATTAAAAAAATGTTAATTTTTCCCACTAAGTATATGGATTTTTTTTTCTCCTTTTTAAAATGTCCACGTTTCATTACATTCTAAACCTATTTGAACAAAAAATTGTTCTGAAAATTAAAAAAAAAATCGGTAAAGGTGTTTACAAAGAACTTCCCTCTTTATTTGTGCATGGCGGTCACTCTAAAAAAATAATAATAAGTGACATTGAAAATAATAATCGAAATATAGTTATCACTATTATTACAAAGAACACCTGATAAGTTTTGGTCAAAAAAAGATACGTGCTCATCCAACAGCAAAAGTTCAAAACTAAATAACAGGTGAAAATATGGAAGGCTTGGGCAAATACCTTTATAAATGTCCACCATGACTGAATTATTTCTTGGGATGACCACCCTGTACATTTTTCAATAATAGTATGAGAGGTGCATATGCCTAATATTATTGCCTGTCACATTTTCAATTCCACATACACGTAGTGGAGTGGAAGTATAGTGGTGGTTAAAAAATTTCTTTTTTTTTCAATTTTGCATAATTGTTTTTAAACAAATTTTCAAAATTTTTTTCTTCTGAAATAGGTTTAGAATGCCGTGACACGTGGAAATTTTAAATTTGAGCAAAAAGGAAAGTTTCCTTCTATTCTACAGTGGTATTCTTTTTTTTTGAAATTGGCTTAGAATGCCATGAAACGTGAAAATTTAAATTTGAGCAAAGAAAAAAAAATTTCCGTCTGTTTTAGTGGTAAAAATGTTTTCAAAAATGTTGGTGAAAAAAATTTTCAAAATTTTTTTTCTCAAATAGGTTTAGAATGTCAGTCATGTCAAACGTGAACATTACAAATTTGAGGAAAAAAAAATTTCCATCTATTCTTGTGGTAAATTTTTTTCCAAAACGGTAAAAAAATGTTGCAAATTTTCTTTTCCGAAATAGGTTTGGAATATCATGAAACGTGGAAATTTTAAATTTGAGCAAAAAATTTTTTTTCCATCTATTCATTTATCAGTGATACCTAAATAGATTAAAATTTTTTGCAAAAAAAATTTTTTTCAAAAAAAGTTTTAATCGAAATAATTTTTAAATTTCTTTGAATAGGTTTAGATGCCATGAAAACGTGAAAATTTTAAATTCGAACAAAAAAAAAAAATCCAGTCTGTATTAGTGGTAAAATTTTTTCAAAAATATTTAAAAAAAATTCTAGCATTTTTTTTAAATAGGTTTAGAACGCTATGAAACGTGGAAATTTTAAATTTGAACAAAGAAAAAAATTCTCCCATTATAGTGGTAAAAAATTTTTCAAAAATTTTTTTTCGAAATAGGTTTAGAATGCCATGAAACGTGGAAATTTTAAATTTGAACAAAGGCGAAAAAATTTTTTAGTGGTAAAAAATGTGAAAAAAATTTTCAAATTTTCAAACTCCGTCAAGTAGATTTTTAGTAAATGCACCAACAGACAGACAAACAGACAGACAGACAGACAGACTGACGGAATTGAAAAACCTATATTTTTATAATCTCCGTGATCTGAAACGTCGGAATCCGAAAAAATCTCAGAGGGTGATTTTTTCTCGAATACAATACTTCCCTTCGGTATGCGAGGGCAGTAAAAGCATGAAAATTTTATCGCCCACCATTATAGAGTAGATGATGGGAAAAAGTTATCACGTTTTCTCTATAATAATAGCGCTAACTACATTGCGATTATAATTCTTGTCATTTCTTAACTAATAATTTCTTAGAGTGACCGCCCTATATAAATAAAGAGGGAAGTTCTGTATAAATACCTTTAATGATTTTTTAAAGTATATTAAATTTGCTACATTTCAAGCCCAAATAGAGTTCGATACATCCAGAACTTTCCGAGATACACTTCTTCAAAAATGGGCAATTGTCTCCAAAGAGTGAAGAAATTCGGGAAAAGTATTTTTGTCGGAATTAGTTCCACTTATCACCTATTTTTTGCATATATCTACTTTAATACGTGTCAGAGATTGCCAGAGACCCTTTACTTTTGAAGAAATTAATGACATTTTTTGTATGAGTGGCAATTTAATTTCTACTCAATTAGTGGAACACAATTGCTACATTTACCTGATTTATCATTAACTTTTGTGGTAATTGTGATATCGTCTATATAAGTTCCTTCTGTGGTGTATAAAACTACTGGTCTATCTATTCCAGCATAGTTAAAAAAATCGAATGTGTAAATTTGTTTGATTCTTCCACTAAAAAAAAAATCACTGATTTTATGTTAATAGCTAATAGTATAGGAGCAAGTGCGCAGTTATCTGATATACCGAGTGTTAGAAAAGTGTGGGAACGGTGAAAAATCTCGAACAGTTTGCATCAAATCGAAAAATAAAAAAATACTTGTCAAAAAGTTTTAAAAAAACTATCTACTCATACCAAAAATGACCTCCCCACCCACCAACCAGGGGGTGGGGCGAGGGGCAACTTTAAAATTTCAAATAGGAACCCCTATTTTTTATTGCGGAATCAGATTCTACGGCAAAAAATACGTAAGTTTTATTCAGGACATTTTTTTCGATTCTTGCACGGTGTCGCTGTAATCGCAAAAAATGAAAAGAATGCATGACTGTTTCAAGAGTAGCGTCTTGTGCCCATAAAAAAAGTCCAATTCAAAAACTGAAAAACACGTATTTGTTATTTTTACGAAATCTATCCAAAGACATTGGATTCGACTCTCCCACCCCAACCCAGCGGGTGGGGCGGGGACAACTTTGAAATTTGTTATGATAATCCCTATTTTTTATAGCGGATTCGGATTCTGCGACCAAAAATACGTGAATTTTATAACGGGAATTTTGTTCGATTCTCGCAAGGTGTCGCTGCAATCACAAAAAATGTTACAACTCGTAGAAATTTCACAAAACAAATACTGTTATTAACAACACTTAAAAAAAACATTCATAAAAATCAAGTTATCACAGATATTGTTTTTTAAACTGAATGTTTTTTTGTCAACACGAGTAGCTGTATTTACAAACTTATGGAGACTTCAGGTTTATTTCAATTTTTTGCGATTGCAGCGACACCTTGCAAGAATCGAAAAAAATGTCCGATATAAAATTCACGTATTTTTGGCTGTAGAATCCGAATCCGCTATAAAAAATAGGGATTTTCGCTACAAATTTCAAAGTTGTCCCCCGCCCCACCCACTGGGTTGGGGGTGGGAGAGTCGAATCCAATGTCATTGGATAGATTTCGTAAAAATAACAAATACGTGTTTTTCAGTTTTTGAATTGGACTTTTTTTATGGGCACAAGACGCTACTCTTGAAACAGTCATGCATTCTATTCATTTTTTGCGATTACAGCGACACCGTGCAAGAATCGAAAAAAATGTCCTGAATGAAACTCGTATTTTTTGCCGTAGAATGCGATTCCGTAATTAAAAATAGGGGTTTCCATTTGAAATTTTAAAGTTGCCCCTCGCCCCACCCACTGGAGGTGGGTGGAGAGGTCATTTTTGGTATCAGTAGATAGTTTTTTGAAAACTTTTTGACGCGTATTTTTTTATTTTTCGATTTGATGCAAACTGTTCGAGATTCTTCACCGTTCCCATGCTTTGCTAACACCCGGTATTTGGAATAGCTAGAGAGATGACTAATCCTTCGCCGTTGGGCATGCAGCCAACAAAGGCGATATGATAATTTTTTCTACTCATTGAAACTTAATTTATAAATCAGCAAATATTTGTCAGTCATGCCTTAAAAGTAAATACCTTGCAGGTATGAATGTTACTAGAGACAAAAAGTTATGGCAATAAACTGAGGAAAATGCTGCTCTTCTTATTTTTTTTGATGAAGGTAATAGCTTAGGAGATGATGTTTGCAGTTGCCTGGACTTCCAGCTAACTGCTGCACAAATTTAATTTCTTAATTTTGAATGGTTTGCGAGATACTAATTTGTTCGTGAACTACTACGAGAGGTAGCTTTCTGAGCAATGTCTACATATGTCAGAAACTATAATAGATAAGTTAATATAACTTGGATAGCCTAAATTCAGAATCGAAAAGCCAACCGAATCATGTGAAAAAAATGTAAGTTTCTATTTAAAATAAGAAAGTTGGTACCGACTTTTGGAGCACCCTGTATAGTTAAAGGACTGGAAATGTTTTAGGTAGAACGGGAATGATCGATTATGGTTGCGTACGAAATTTTATCTATTCACGACCTACTTAAATCATCATGTATGTGTGTCTGTATAAGTAAGTAGAACGTTCACACACATGCTTTGATGTATATAGGGTGAGCCACGGTGGGTGGAGTATTAAAAGTATATGGAGAACGAATCAACCGATTGCTTTCAAATTTTGGTTACCAAAATAATTGAGTATGATCTCTCCAACTAAAATATTTTCGAAAGTGTGGTGTTGCCACTTATACGTAAAACTGGCAACATCTTCGTTATTTTAAAAGGAATACCCTGTATATTTTTACATTTTTTGGATCGTCGTCTCTTTCTGAGTAACTTGTCTATATCATAACGGGTGGGCCATGAAATTTTTATGTTGTCATTTTGTAATGACAACTGACATGCTATTTTTCTAAATAAATTTGAAGTTAGTGATATTTGCACTTAATTTGAATAGCTGTAGCACAAATATGGCAGAACATAATTATACAAACACAGTTTTAATGGATTTGTTTATTATCCATGGAGAGTGCAATAAGATTATCAGCAGAACTTGTAGAAGATTTAATGAGAAATATCCGGATTTTCCGCAGATGAACAACAGAAAGTTTCTACGAATTCAGAGGAATTTTATTAATTTTGGTTCGTCATTAACAGAACAATAACAGTGTCATTAGGAAAAAATAATACCTAAGCAGCAATAACAGTAACAAAGTCTAAGTAGCAATAACAAATAATATTAATAACAGTAATAAATAATAAAAATGTTAAAACTATTGTAATAATTGTTCGAAATGTAGACCGTTAACTTCCAGGCACTTTTGTATACGACGGTGGACGGCGTTTGTTGTAGCAGCTCTTATTTCGGCGGGGTCCAAGTTTTCAATATCTTGAATCACTCGACGTTCTAATTCTTCCCTATTGTGGACTGAAGTTTTATAAACTCTATCTTTAAGAGTACCCCAAAGATAAAAATCTAACGGGGTAAGGTCAGGGGACCTCGGAGGCCAAACGTTTAATCCAACGGTCATCGAAAAGGCGGTCCAACTCCATACTAATTTCGTGTGTACAATGTGGAGGAGCCCCGTCGAGTTGATACCAACAAGTTCTATATTTTTCAATTGACAAATTATCAAGGAAGTCTTCCACAATTGTTCTTCTAATTATATCTAAATATTTTCTGGAATTCAATTTTCCGTCGTATATGTAATACTTTATTTTGTCATCCATTAACATACAACACACATTGAAACTAAATTTGACTTGAAAACCAGCCTCTCTGGTAACGTGGGGGTTTTCTGTGGCCCAATGGTGACGATTTCGTGCGTTATACATCCCTTCCCTAGAAAATTTGCATTCATCAGTCCACATAATTTTCTTTAAAAAACTGGGGTCCTCTTGCGTACGTACAAGTATCATTTCACCAAATTCTATTCTATGTAGATAATCCTGAGGCATGAGAAACTGGACTCTTGTAAATTTATAATTATGCATTTCATGGTTTACTAGTATTCTTCGAATGGATGAATATGACAATCCTAAATCCCGTTTAGCACAACGTATGGAATACTGGGGATTTGCATGAAAATATGCTAGCACATTGATTTCATTTACCTCGTCCGATGTCACAGGTTTAGGTAAATATCTTGGTTTTCTTAATGACGAACCAAAATTAGTAAAATTCCTCTGAATTCGTAGAAACTTTCTGTTGTTCATCTGCGGAAAATCCGGATATTTCTCACTAAATCTTCTACAAGTTCTGCTGATAATCTTATTGCACTCTCCATGGATAATAAACAAATCCATTAAAACTGTGTTTGTATAATTATTTTCTGCCATATTTGTGCTACAGCTATTCAAATTAAGTGCAAATATCACTAACGTCAAATTTATTTAGAAAAATAGCATGTCAGTTGTCATTACAAAATGACAACATAAAAATTTCATGGCCCACCCGTTATGATATACCAAAAGACTAATATTCTTGGTAAGGTTACAGAAAAGTGTCCATAAATCGAAACGGTGTCCATTAGGTATAGGGTATATTACATTTTTAAATAGGTAAATGTATCACCTTTCCGAATCAGTAATAATATACAGGGCATTCCATTTAAAAAAATTGACTTTCGTGCACTTTTCTAAGTCATTTATAGGAAGCGTTCTCTAACTCAACCTGTATGATATTCGAAACATTTGACTAATGGAGGAGATGCCCCCAGGCCTTGCCCAGCAGCAACTAAAAAATTATCCTTTACTTGCGGCGTAGGTAGGAGAAAACACGATTTACTGAAAGTCAAATTTTTGGAAATAAATTTAGAAAAGAATTATTATCTCGAAAACGGCTTGAGATAGTTATAGGGAAATATTAACAAAAGTTACTCAGAAATAGACGATAATCCAAAAAATGTAAAAATATATAGGGTATTCGATTTAAAATAACGAAGATGTTGCCAGTTTTACGTATAACTGGCAACACCACACTTTCGAAAATATTTTAGTTGGAGAGATCATACTCAGTTATTTTGGTAACCAAAATTTGAAAGCAATCGGTTGATCAGTTCTCCATATACTTTTAATAATCCACCCACCGTAGCTCACCCTGTATAGAGGGTGGTCCATTAATAATAGGCCATAGTGCAGGGGTAGATTCTTTGGGCCAAAATATGAGGATATAACCAAATATGCTTTGGTAAAATGTTGCTGTGGAAAAAGATACTGGGTGTCAAAATTAAAATTATTTTTTCGTATTTCTTTTGCAATGACTCAACAGCCTCTTGACTGATCTTCGCCAAATTTGCTAGAATAAGTTTTTTTATTCTAAGAAACAATAATTTATATATTACATCACGTTAGATCATAGAGGGTGCCGCAGGACCTGCATCTGATGATGAATTTTTTTCATATTTTTTTTGGACGAAGCGTGGTACTTCTGACCAGAAAAATCTGATGAAGGCGTCATTTCCACATATAAAAGGTACACCTGGTAGAACTTAATAACTGCAACCGTTTTCGAGGAAATTGCCGTTAAACATTTGAATAATTGTTTGAGAGAAATTCAAATTTAATGAAACAAAGAGTATTTATTGAAAACAGTACAAAACGTAAGAGAAAACAAAATCGTAATAGCAGCGTAAACTCTTTTTCACCTTCTTATGACCTAATGGAGTTTTTTTCATGGTATTGAGATAAATACATAAATCAAAAGATGTGTAAAATAAGGATCTAACCTTATTAGAAGACCAAAAAATAACATAAAAGTTGAGATTAGAATTTATTGTATAAACTGTTCCCCCCATGCAAAAACTCCATTGCTGCTTTGCTTGCTTTGAGTAAATTTTCGATATGGTCTCCAGTCTCCACCTACTTCTATGCCTTTTCTATTTCTTTTTATAAAATACTTTGTTACATTGAAAAATAAATAATAATAAAATTGGCTGCGTTTTGTATTTTGTCCCACAGTTCTGCTCTTGAATTGGTAGTATTTGCATAGACTAAGGACTTCATATGTCGATGTCCCCACATATAATAATCCAGAGGATTATAATCAGGACTCCTTGGTAGCTAAGCAAACTCACTTCCTCGACCGATCCATCTGCGTGGCAAAGTCTCATCAAGATAATTCCTGACTTCAATGGAGAAATGAGGGGGAGCTCCATCTTACATAAGCCACCTTCTGTTTCGTATGTCTAGATAGCATGAAAGCATGGAACATATCAGCAAAAGTATTTTGAAGAAAAAACAGTTGAGACTGTCCATTTAAATTTGGAGGAAGGACAAATGGTCCCAATAACTGATCGCCGATAATACCGCACCAAACCTTAATATTAAATTCGTGCTGAAAATGCCTTTCTTTAACGGCATGAGGATTTTCTACTTCCCAGTAATGGGTATTTCTCCAGTTAAAAACGCCTCAGCGAGTAAGAGTTGCTTCGCCGGTAAATAAAATGTTCCTAACAAAATTTCGATCCCTGTTGTGTTTATTTAGAACAAATTGACAAAATTGTAGCCTTTGTGGAAGATCTCTTCATAGTAAGTTTTGTACAGGAATGAAGTGATATGGGTAGAAGCGCGTTGTTTGCGTAAGACTCTTATAACAGATTGCTTACTTACCCCTGTTGCCGCTGATAAACGACTCGAACTAACTTGAGGATCTTGATCCACATGAACTAAAATTTGTAGCTCTTGATCTGGAGTAATTCGTTTCGGTCGTCCCACATCATTTTTTTTGGAGAAAAAACCGGTATCTCCCAAACGACGAAACAGATCTTTGACAATCTTATGGTCCGGGTGTATTCTATTTGGATATTGAAATGAGCATCTCCTCGCTGCAGCACCTCCGCTATTTTTTTGTACGTAAACACATATATCCCTCATTCCCTATTTGAAAAATTATTATATCGAGTGATTTTAAATAAAGAAGTTAAAGAAATTAGCTCGAGGAACACAATAACAAAATAAAAAGATTAAATGACGTACATGACAGAAGTAACCAAAGCACACTTTTCAATAAATACACTTTGTTTCATTAAATTTGAATATGGCTTTCAAAAAATTGTTTAAATCTTTAACGGCATTTCCTCGAAAACGGTTAAAGTTATAAAGTTCTACCAAGTGTACCTTTGATACGTGAAAATGACGCCCTCATCAGCTTTTCTGGTCAGAAGTACCACAACGTTTCATCCAAAAAAATATGAAAAAAAAATCATCAGATACAGGTCCTGCGACGCCTTCTATGATCTAATGTTATGTAATACATAAATTATTGTTTCTTAGAATAAAAAAAGTTCCTGTAGCAAATTTGGCGAAGATCAGTCAAAGCTGTTGAATTATTGCAAAAAAACGAAAAAATAATTTGAATTTTGATACCCTATATCTTTTTCAGCAACATTTTACTAAAGCATATTTGTTTATATTCTCATATTTTGGCCCAAAGAATCTACCCCTGCACTATGGCCTATTATTAATGGTCCATTCTGTATATGTTGTATGAACCGTCTCATAAGCATAAAAATATTGTTTATATTTTTTTTAAACTGAAGAAATGAGTTACCTATTGTTTTAAAAGCTAAGAAATCGATTATATTGCGAATCCTAGCAGATCCGATTTTCCTGTTAGCATTTTCAGAATCCTCAGACATCCTAGAAACATTTAGTGCCTGGGCCAGCAATGAAATGGACTTCATGATTATACCCTTTTAAAACCTATTCGGGGGGGTTCCTTTTGACGAGTCTACCACGAATATTCATATCGCCCTATATGGAAGCGGCGCTTTAACCCTTTCGCACCCCTCAAACACGTCATTGTTCAGCCTTTAGGGTTTGTGATAAAAACCCGTTTGTTTTTTATTTTAATGAGAAGATTATATATAATAACCCCTATAAGGAAGCTATTGTCCGACAAAAAAAGTGACGCGTTCGCCCAGTCCGACACCCGAAACATGTCAATTTTGAGCCTTATGGTTTCGTGACTATAACCCTTACCAATTTTGGCACAAAGTTTAAAAATTGAATGTAAAATATCGTGGTAAACTTGTCCGACAAAAAAAATGACGCGTTCGCCCAGTCCGACACCCGAAACATGTCAATTTTGAGCCTTATGGTTTCGTGACTATAACCCTTACCATTTTTGGCACAATTTTTAAAAATTGTATATAAAACACCATGGTAAACTTGTCCGACAAAAAAAGTGACGCAAAATCTAGAAAAACTGGAAAAAAGACTTTTTTTTTATGCAAAAATGTTTTTTAATGCGTTTTATTATAAACGTAGCCCAAGCGTGTGTTTGATTTGAGTTATAATATGCCTATTTTTACGTGTTTGACACGGTCTTAAATGGAATTTAACGGGGGGGAAAATCGAGATTTTTTCTTGTTTAATTAAACATATCTTAATTAATGCTCAGTTTTCATTTAAATTTGATAAATGAGCAACGAATAAATAACTTTCTATGCGAAAAATTGTACTAGCATGTTTCTAAAGGTAGAAATCAAAGAAGTAATGTCATAATTTAGAATAATTTAGATGAATTAATATTCATTAATCAAATAATTATCTCTTTATATTTCTTTAACAAATTCAACTATTTGATAATAAGTACTTTTCAAGCTATATACTTGTACCCGTAATTTATTTTTTCTATACTAATAAAATAATGACAATATAGCTTCTTCATGGGAATTTAAATTTCCGCGGCAAAGGTAGTATACTAATACTACTCCGTGTTCTGCGGTGATCTTTCTTCCAAGAAAGTCGTTCTACAGCGCATGTACAAATGAAGGAAAGGGAGTAAAAAAAGAAGGAAGGGCATCAGCTGCTCCGTTTCATTAGTACATATATTATATACATCAGTTTTGCTCCATATTATTTCACGTGGTCGTAATTTCGTTTTTACATTATTTTTTGAAGGGTATTTACAGTATTTATTGAAGGGTAGAAAATAGTTATTATTTTGCAAATTATTTTGCACTTGTTCAGTAAAGAGTGAGATAGTAAGATCTTATGTAAAATTTAATTACAAAACTTTTATCTCTTTTGAACTTTTCACTAAAACTAGAAAAAAATAGTCAAAAAGCCATTTTTTTCGGAATTTTACACAAAATTAATCACCAAAAATTTAGCTAAACTTTTTCAGGCTGCGAATTCCTCAGTTACTGTTCTTTATGTTATTCTTAAGGATTTTTCACAAAAAAATTACGTGCCCTTCATAACAGCCAACTGAAAACAGATGCCTCCTAGTCTATAATTATTCTGAAAAAAAGCACCACTAATAAAACATCTTTTTTGCATTTTTCTTGTCGGACCGTCCATATTTTTGTCGGACATAGATATAAATGATTTAAGAAAGTGTTAATGAATCACGTGGTGCCTTTGTCCGACAGGTTATAGTCATGAAACCATAAGGCTCAAAATTGACATGTTTCGGGTGTCGGACTGGGCGAACGCGTCATTTTTTTTGTCGGACAACTTTACCGCGATGTTTTACATTCAATTTTTAAACTTTGTGCCAAAAATGGTAAGGGTTATAGTCATGAAACCATAAGGCTCAAAATTGACATGTTTCGGGTGTCGGACTGAGCGAACGCGTCACTTTTTGTGTCGGACAATAGCTTCCGTATAGGGGTTTTTATATATAATTTTCTCATTAAAATCAGAAACAAACGGGTTCTTATCACAAACCCTAAAGGCTGAAAAATGACGTGTTTGAGGGCTGCGTAAGGGTTAAAGCGCCGCTTCCATATAGGGCGATATGAATATTCGTGGCAGACTCGTCAAAAGGAACCCCCCCGAATAGGTTTTAAAAGGGTTATAATCATGAAGTCCATTTCATTGCTGGCCCAGGCACTAATTCTATAAAAGCCGTTTTCATTAAACTAAAAACAGGTTGAGGAGGGGTGTATATGCCTGCACGAACATGTCTGCCAAGTTTCACAACTTACCAGTTTTTTCCCTCTATATTTTCCTGTTTGAATAGAGTATAAGAAGCAGGATTAATAATGTCTCTAGCTGGCACAAATGTGTCAAGTAGTTGCGCGCCAACTTCTGTACTATAACTTACTGATATTAAAGTACATGCAAATATTAAATTGAATATACAGGGTGTTTTTAAAAAGTATGTCAATCACTTAACCACGGACTCAGCATGTCAAAAGAAGTTGATTCAGCCTAATTTACCTCTATCCAAAATCGCACCCCTATGAATATACAGCCCTCTAAAGTTGGGATTAAAAATATTAATTTTTTTAATATTGTGCAAATGGCTTTAGATATCTTTTTCAATTTCGGAACACTGAAATGTATGTCAAAGGGTAATAGTTTAAAGTAAAAACTGTTTAAAATCAAATTTCTAAAAGGCCGATTTGGGGGTAAACTACCCTTCCCTCCTACCCCCTCTTTTAGTGGTACGCCTATGACTTTTTTGATATATCGCATTTTATATAAAATTTAATTATAAAACTTTTTTTTATCTTGTTTTTTTTTCGTTTAGATAACCATTTTCAAATTAATCTGGAAATATTAAAACCATTACCACGCCTTTGTACAATAACACAAATAATGTTTAAAATTAATGTAGATGATGATCAAAGGCACCTGTGAAAATTTAATAGGTAGTTGACACCTGTCATTTTTGTCAAACTGCTTTAATAGATATCAGTTATTAATTTTTAACAATGGCATTTAATATGAGTTATTCTAATACCGAAATGGTGGATATGATTAGAATATTAGGCGAATGTAATGGAAATGGTTCTAGTGCAGCTAGGCGTTATGTGGAAAAGTTTCCAAACCGTCGGTATCCTGATAGACGTACATTTTTTGCTGTCGATCGTCGTGCAAGGGAAACTGGAAGTCTATCAAATGATCGTGCTGGGAAACGTGGCAGACCTAGGACTGTGCTAGTTCCAGAGGTCGAAGAGGAAATTTTAGATATTGTATCAGAACGGCCTGAAAGCAGTGTGCGTAAAATAGCTTCTCAGGTAGGAGTATCGTATTATTCAGTACGGACAACATTAAAAGAACAATTACTAGTTCCATTTCATATACAGACTGTTCAGGCATTGGAACCTCAAGATTACGGTTCTCGAATGGAATTTTGTAACTGGCTTCTCAGAAAAAATGGAAGAAATGTAAGTTTTGTAAACACCATTTTGTCAACTGATGAGGCCTCATTTCATAGAAATGGTATTACAAATCATCATAATTATCACATTTGGTCTGAAGAAAATCCCAATGCAAAGATAGAAACGCATTTTCAGCGTAATTTTTCTGTTAATGTTTGGGCAGGTATTGTTGATAACCATCTAATTGGTCCTGTTTTCTTTCCACGTCGTTTAAATGGAGCTGACTACCTAGATTTTCTGGAAAATGAATTGCCTGAGCAATTAGATATTGTTAATCTTAATATTAGAGAAAACATGTGGTATTTACAAGATGGTGCTCCACCCCATTATAGCCTGCAAGTCAGGCAATGTTTATCAAGGCGTTTTCCAGGACGTTGGATAGGTCGAGGAGCTGATGCTCCAGTCAGTTGGCCTGCTCGGTCCCCTGATTTAAACAATTGACTTCTGTCTTTGGGGAGCTATGAAGGAAAAAGTTTATTCTGTTCCAATAGAGAGCGTTGAACATCTCCGACAAAGAATTCAACAATCAGCCGAGGAGTTTGGAAACATTCCTGCCGTGTTTCAGAATGTGAGATTTTCGCTTCTAAAAAGGGCAAGGTATTGTGTACGACAAAATGGAAATCATTTTGAGCACATTCTGAAATAAAATTTTAATGTTCGATATTTTTTTATTTTATTTTTAATTTATTTCATTATTTGTTGTTTTACTTCTAATATTATTTTAATTTACTTTGTTGCTTTAATGATTGATGTTTTAGTTTCTGTGATTTTTATTTAATAAAAAAACCTATTTAAACATTTTTTTAATTTTACAATTTATGATAGCAATGCACATCTTTTATTATAATACCAGTAACTTCAAATGCCAAAATTACACAGAAGAACTTTTTTATTTCATATGTTCCACTTTTCATAATGGTTTTAGTATTTCCAGATTCATTTGAAAATGGTTATCTAAATGAAAAAAAAACAAGATAAAGAAAAGTTTTATAATTAAATTTTATATAAAATGCCCTATATCAAAAAAGTCATAGGCGTACCACTAAAAGAGGGGGTAGGAGGGAAGGGTAGTTTACCCCCAAATCGGCCTTTTAGAAAATTTGATTTTAAACAGTTTTTACTTTAAACTATTACCCTTTGACATACATTTCAGTGTTCCGAAATTGAAAAAGATATCTACAGCCATTTGCACAATATTAAAAAAATAAATATTTTTAATCTCAACTTTAGAGGGCTGTGTATTCATAGGGGTGCGATTTTGGATAGAGGTAAATTAGGCTGAATCAACTTCTTTTGACATGCTCCGTGGTTAAGTGATTGACATACTTTATAAAAACACCCTGTATAATGTATGTATTCACATCGATATCTTATCTAACTTACATGTAAAATATTTTGTCTAATTATTGAATAGGGTACATTTAGTATGCTTGTGATATTTTGTATCTATTTGCATATATTTAACATTTTCATGATTGACATACCTTGATAAAGTTTTCAAATAACCTTGTGGAATCGACTCGGACGAAAGAATGTTGTTTACAAGAACCGTGATATTGTTATATTTACCAAAGTTCAAGAAATGGGTAATATCGTTCACGAACGGCAAATGCCCAATTGCATGGCTCATTGCGAATTTTCCATTTATATACTAGAAATACAATATATATTATACACTATTGATACAACTAAAGAAAATATATAGATGCCTTCGTCAGACTATGGTTTCTGAGTCTAAAATATCTGGTCAAAATTAATTAAATTATATTATGGAAAAATTAAGTGGCGTAATTATTTCCTGTGATAGTTAATAACAAGACATAAATTAAGGGGTACTTAACGCAAACATTTTAATAATGACCGCTTGTTTGGCAAAGTTTCATTGATTTACATAACAAACAAATTGTATATTATATATCGCTTTCCAATTCTAATAAATCTAATTGGTCAATAGACAATATATCTTCTAGGACGTTCTCTACATCATCCTCGACATCATCGACCTCGCTGCTCTCTTCAGATTGTAAAGTTTCAGGTTTCGGTTCCAGCAATATACTAATTACTTCAAAAGGAAGTTGCAGTCTACGCTGATGGTTTATGCGTTTTTGTAAACTAATACTTGAAATGATAGGATCTGATATATCCTTAGCTCTGTTGAAAATGTCTTCCAAATTATTTTGCTTACTAGTTTTCCTAGCGTGAAATTGTCGGTCATGGTTGTACAATTTATTTCTAGCTTCAGATCCAGAATATTTTAGTGTTATTAAATGCTCGATGAGCAGTATTACCATCGTTTGTACTACCAAACCAGGCTTTTAGTTTGTCCACATGTAAATGAAATTTTTCTAAAAATCGTTCTTGTACATTTTTTTTCCTTTTGGTAACGATTTCTTTGCTTTTCTGGCCTCGGACTTGCCATTCCCGTATATCATATCGATAGGACATGTGGAGGATACACTCAAAAAGTCGAATCCAACAATGTAATGGACTTATTTCAAACTGCAAAGTATTTGGTTTTTAATCAAATACCTTTGTCGTTTTGAAATCCTCTATTCGCAAAAAATCACGGGGTGTGGCACTACATATCGGACAAGCTTGATTTGACTTTGTTCCGGTCAGAGTATTTAATACTTTGCCGTCAATTAAGGTCATGAAAAGATTAATCAGTATATTAATTGCTCTGTCATTCGGTAAAGAAATATTCAGTTCCTTAAGATTCTCAATTTGGAGATGGATAGTTTGTTTTTCTTTTAATATGTGCTCCACTGACTCAATAGTTTCGTGTGACTGCAAGCGAAGAGGCAATACCGTAGTTGCAAACAAAGATGCATCAGAATGGGTACCAGAAGTTGTGAATTTTTGTTTATATGTTGAATGACCTGAACTTCCATCGAAGCCGTAACTGAAAATTCAGCATTAATTCCAGTAAGTTATAATGATTCCATGTACTGTATAATTGACTCTTCTTGCAAACGTACTATTTTTGTTGTTGTATATACCAGCAAATTGCTTAGCGGTACATCTGTCACAATATCGGAAATTTTGATCACAGTTCTACATTTTTGCTTAGTCTTCCAAACTTCTTTGTAGTAGGGGTACATTTTACAATTTCTTGAAATAGCTCCACGTCGAATATCCAAATACTGTTGCTTACTTAAATTGGAATCTAAAATCGCTTCTTCGGCTCTTTCTGGAGAAAAGACTTTTCTAATTTTAGCTGGTCGGTTTGGATTTTTGTTTACTTTTTTCAAAACTGCTGCTCTATCGTGTGTCCTTTTAGCCAAGTAGCATTTTTGTTTTTAAAATAATCCTTGCGCCGAGAAGCTTGAGTCGTTCATCGACATTCCGGCACAAACGACGTAATTTTTACTGTAGTCTTTGCTCATAAGATGAAGATTCTCTCCTATCGCATTTTTTACATAGTCCCAAATTACCGAGAGTTTCTCGTCTTTGCCACTTCCTTGTAACCGTATTTCTACAAGGCCTTCTTTCTTGAAAGAATGCATACTTTTGCAAAATATGATAATTTATCAAAAGTTGCAAATAGTTGCAAGTAAACTATACGGAACAATAAACACTGATAAGATTACATTGGCGCAAAATTTATCACGGCCAAACGCCGTCAATTTTTTATAAGTCAATTAAAAGTTTTATATATAAATTTGACTATAAGAAAATTCATAAACATCATTGTTATTTTACTGTAACCACTAATGAAAGACTTGTGATTTTTCTTTTCAGGGTAGAGAACCTTGTCCAGTGGGGTGTTTACTATCGACATTTGGGTATAAAGAGGTTATTTCTGAAAATTGGAAAATGGGATTTTGGCCAAGAAATCTATTCTCTAGTGCGGCACCGAAAATTTGACAAAGTGAACGAAATTTAAATATCTGTTGGTATGTGTTTCAACTCAAATCAGTTGATGCACGTTAAGAGGGGTGTTGTAAAATGTTTGTATGGTAGGGCCAAAATCATTTCTTCTAATGATGAAATACTAAACAATGAGAAGCGGTTTATAAAGGTAGTTCTTATTAATAACCAATACCCTGGGGGTGTTGTCGATAAAACCTTCATAAATATTGAAAATGACAATCATGTACGACAAAAACCTGAAAAACGTCACACAGCGTTAATTCCTTATGTATGCGGATTATCCGAAAAGTTGCGCCGCATCGGCGATAGATTTGATATTAGGACGGTATTTCAAACAAGCAACACTTTAAGATCTATTCTGACAAAGACAAAACCGACACACCACGAGCAAAATTCAAAAAACTGCATTTATAGTATTCCGTGTGAGTGCAACAAACAATACGTGGGTGAGTCATCCAGACCTTTTAGTGTAAGATTGGGCGAACATCAAAATTATATCAGAAAAAATGAAATTCAGAGCTCCAAGATCTGCGAACATGCGTGGGAGAACGGACATAGAATAAACTGGGACTCGGCAAAAATTTTAACAAAAGAGGCAGATAGCAAAAAAAGAAAAATTAAAGAATCCGCGATAATGTTATTGAATGAGGATAATTGCGTGTCGAATTCTTCCGTAGATGTATGTACAACTTGGCTGCCAATGTTAAAAGAAGAACTTCACAAACTTAACATTGTATAAAAACTAAAAAACTGTTAACTGTATCAACAGTTCTATGCAAATAGTAAGTATCTATGGATATTGAATATAACAAACATTCTTAGGGCTGTGTATTTGTCATACACAGCAAAAAAGATTTTTCAAAAAACCCTTGAAAAGGGAAACAGATTAGATTTTCGAAACGTCGACGAAATATTTAATTTCAAGTTTTTATACTTATATGCGTTGTTTATTTATAAAAACCAACCTTTAACTGATCCGTTGACGCAAACGTCACAGGCGTAGAGGTTTTTTACCAGTAACATACTGGTTAATTGTGATATATTTTGTAGACTCCCCTAGCACCACTTAAAAAGAAAACATACATGTGGCAGGAAGTCCCAAAGAATTGAAGAAGGAAAAAAAATTATTGATAATGCTGTACAATACCAGATGATTGGAGAAAATCGATACGTATATATCAAATTTGAAAAAAAGGTCAAGAGTAATATTTCGTATTCCAATCTCTTAAGTTTTATTCCCGTCATTTACTTTAATTGTATTTTTTTATATATTGTACTTTATGTATTATATGTTTCTAAAATTGACGAGTGTATATCATGTAATTATGATCTCACATTAAATAAAATCTATCTATGTGTATGTGATCTTGATACTTACCACTTTAGCCGAATAGCATACAGAGCCAAACCTCAACCAAACCTTCTTCATTTTCCAAGAATTTGGCAAGATAAATTTTCTTTGGTACCGAACAACACCAACGTAGTCTCTAATTTCTGCGTTTGTCGATATATCATTGTAGCTTGCTGGTACTGGCATTATCTGTAGGTCCTTATCATCCACCTAAGCATTACATAACATTTAAATTGTTTTATTCGCATTTGCATATTTCTCTGTATAAGGTTTACTTAAATATACCTAGTTGAGATAGATTGTTGACAAACTTCTTGAAGAGTGTATGTATTCAGATACTGTTTTTTCCGAGCGTAGCAATAACAAAAAGTAACCGTCTATCGACAATATTACAGCGCAGCAACAAATAAATTACTGAATAAATAATTCCATGATTTAAATATTTTGCTTACTTAATAAATCATTTGGTTAATAGTTTACAGAAAAAGACACAAACAATAACAGGGCATGAAACCTCTAAAGGTGCGGCTAAACTATACAAAACTTTCGTCAGAATAATAATGTAAAAAATCATTAAAAGTCGCTATTGGTCAAGCATTTGTCATGACTAGCCGATAAATTTAAACGCGTATAATGCTAGGATCAGTATCTTATAATTTAAATTTAAATAATAAATAGAATAATCGTGCGCTTTATCGCATTAGCCACATAATTGAAATTTAAAAATGAACTTATAGTGTGTTTCAAAACGTAAGCGTTACAGACACGGATTAAAAGTATCTAGGTAGCCAGATCTTCGGACCTAAACCCAGAGGATTATATTCCAACCTTCTAAAAATTACTGTAAGAAACTAACTCTTAGGTCAATAAAAATAAAAAAGGTATTGTTACTGCATTTCCATAAACCAAGTCTTCTTCGAGTGATTTGTTTAAATAATAACGTGTAATAACAACATTTTATTAATAAATTCTTTTATAAATAGAGAATATTTTAAAATATTACTTTGACATTTCTGTTATTTCTTAGACTTTGATTCTTTTCTTTGGAATAATTCCAGTATAATTGTTAGTATTATTTAATTATGGGTGATTACACGTTCTCTGAATTAACACACGTCGTTTTGATTTTGGGAGAATTATTTGGTAATGCTACTGCAGTTGTAAAATGTTATGAAGATAAATTATAGAACAGGAATATTCCTGATGCCAGAACTCTTTTAAGTAGAGAACGTCGAATAGAGGCGCTGCTGGCCGTCCAAGAAACGCAAGAACTGTTGACGTTGAAGAAGAAATAATATATTATAATGAAACATTGCAGTTGCCAGCCCATAAAATCTCGTTTATTACCTAATACTTTAGTGATGAGCTGTAAATTTAATTCACAGTAAATCTTTAATTCGCAGTTGTAAGTTAGAGCTCATAGTTGCGTATTAGATAAGTCGTAGTTGCAAGAGAAATTAAGTAAGATATTAAAGTTAGATTTTCAGTGAAGTTTTATTAAATCGAATACACAGAGTGTCTTTAAAACGCATGAACCACGTTTAGGTAACATATGAAATGTTGATTTACTTTTTGTTGTTGTACATCTCACTTGTGTCGTAGTAAATGTTTTATGTCTACATGTTTCTGTTATTTGCACTAATATCTCTGATATTTAATGGATATTTACCAAGATCATAAGTTTGATTATTAGCTGTAGAGTAAATTTTGATACTATTAGTTAATTTTAATATTTCCATCGCATAATTGCTGATAACTTAATTTTGTTCCTGGCTGGCAAAATTATTGATATCACTACATTTAGTATCCAGCAGGTGGCGCCCTCTGAGTGTCCAAACTTCTCCCCCACGCCCCTAAGCCTAATATTTAGGTATTAAAACTGTTACAAGCTGAACAAGAAAGACTTATTTTGAAAAATTTTATATGAGGATCTCACCTTCACTTTCGATAAGGAATTAGTACTTACATTTTTTGCACGTTATTACGGGACACCCTGTGTATACGATCGAGACCTAACACCCTAGTTTGATCGCTCATTGTTTACATACTACTGCACCTACTAGCAAAATACAAAGCATCTTATTCGTAATCAATTTTACATAGATATTCGGTGAGTGTCAAATGTTCTGGGGGACCAATTATTTCGCGAAGAAATGTTAAAAAAAAGGCGAAAAATCGCAGCGTAGCTTATTTCGAAGTGAATTTTGAGGTTGAAGCAACCACTTGCGACTTGAGAACCTTTTAGCTTCTAAAAACTAATAAACTTGCGCGAATGATTTCCAAACGGCAAAACATATTTTATTTCTCCTATGTTTCCTAACGTCAATGAAAGCGTCATGCGCCGTGCGCAAGATATTTTTTTAATATATGCGCCATTTTGCAGCAATAAGAGAAGAAATATTATTTTTCTTAAAGATGCCATTTCATAGTACTGGAAACAGAAATATTATAAAAACATATCCCTAGAATACACTAAACTTTTACGCCACACTCCAGACGCTCGGTCATCCGCAAAAAATGTACATATTTTAAATATAGCTGCCATTCATTAATGATAACAGAAAAAATTAAAATAGTATTCCCTAAAAGTTCTACCAAATTGTTACGTCATACACCAGACGCGCCAGGGAAAAAACCAATAACGTTTGTGCCATCCTTTCCAGAGTAATTAAAAACGCATTAGATTATTTACCTCATTATCGCCACTTTCACTTTTCAAGGTCAGTGTAGGTTCAATGTAGGACCTTGAAAAGTGAATGTGAAATTAGACATAATGAGGCAATTAGCCAATGCGCTATATTAATGACAGCTAATGCATTTTTAATTAAAGACCGGTGAAAAGCAAAAGTGTAATTAACGATAATGACCTTCTTCCGGTTATGAAACAGACGTATGTTCACATGAACACAAGTATTGCCAAAGTATTGATGATCTTGACTAGGAAAACTTTTAGAACATGTTGGAAAACATTTATTACGATCCCTAATACACTGCGGAGTTTTCATCCGTAGAAAAGTTTTAAAAACCTGCACCCTCCTATTACAAGGAATTCAAAACATGGGGAATCTTATACAATACACAAGCCGTAAGAATATTTCCTAGGAATTGATATCATGTTACTAATGTAGGACGATTTATTTGAAGTCGACTTGGTTGATGTTCGAAGTTTAAGTGAATTTAATGATGGTATAAAGTATTTACTAGAAGTTATTGACGTATTTATTAAGTACGCATGGGTTCTACCGCTAGAATCAAAAACAGCTCTAGAAGTTTCATCAGCCTTCGAGGACTTGCTGTGTATAGCTGGTAGAAGGTCCCTAGCAGTGCAAGGGAACCGAGTTCTTAGGGTCTGCTGTACGAAAAAATTAATTAAGAAGTATAATATAAAAACATGTTAAAATTCTTCATATTTACCGAAAAATACAAATATTTAAATGTACTACAGAAGTTCAAAAATGCATACAACAAAATTCGATATAGGACAATTAAGATGGCTCCTGCAAATGCCACCGAAGAAAATATTTTGCAGGTATATAACAATGCCTATAGAATCATAAATAGAAACAAAAAGAAGAGTAAAGTGGGCGGTTTTGTTAAAATTACTAAATATAAACATATACCTATTTGAAAAGGGATACGAGCCTAATTGGACTATGGAGCCAGGCACTATGCGTAAGAAATAAATTGTAGTGTAAATATATAGAGTATAAATGTATACAATTTTCTGTCGGCCCATCTATTTCGCGATAAAATGCGAAAAAACGCGGCGAGGAGTGTCATGAGTGAAGTGAGCACTTCCGGCAACAAATTAGAATTTATTTTCTCTATTCGACAATTTTGGATCCAATCTAAATGTACTATTGTCAACCTTCGATAATATGAACTAGTTTACGTCAAACCGATAAAAAAAATTTCCATGCAAATTGAGTGAATGTATTAACACAAGTTGCAGGGAGACCCATCTACTTAAACTTATTGCAATCAACAGATGCTAAGAACGAAATATAAAGTGAATGTGAAATACTTAAAAATACATGCACTCCTCAAGCAATGTTAACAATATGTAAGTATTTTCAAATATACTAATTATTGCACTATCCGATCATTTGTATTTTAAATAAAGATTTTTCTTGCTTACCTTAAAATCGCACAGTTGTTCGTTTTCATTATCCCACTTTGAAATGTTTCCCTTGTATAAGGAGAACTGCCACAAACCATCCAAAGAAAGCAACTCTCTTGATTTAGAAGTTCTTGGATAAAGAATACCACATTCACATTGGGTTTGGATTATAGTAAATAGGGAAATAAGTATTAATATTTTCATATCTGTGATCTGCTCTTGTCTTGATTCATAAATCGACTAAGCAATGAAAGACCAAGACTGCTATCTGCGAAACTGTTTATTTAAGATAATTTCGCCCTCAGGTATACATACCATTTTACATACAATATATTTTTGTATTGTATACAGAAGAGTAAACAAACAAGATAAATAAACGCACCTAGATATGATTTAGCCTGACTAATTTTAGGTGGTCTGTAGGTATTCTTACACTGAAGATATCCTTGTAATGTCAATGTTGAAAATATACTTTAAAAGGTTTTTCTTCAAGGAAACATATCAATCTAGAAAAAGAAGCAAACTGCATTCTAACAGTTAATTAAATAATGATATACCACTTTTTTAAAGTTGTTAATAATAACAAATTTACCTCACCCTGTAATAGCTGAATACTCCTAATATGACTTAACAGGCACTTCCGAAGTGTAAATATGCACCATGGTATTTCATCGCAGTCAAAGAAGGAAACGTTATAATAATAAGTACTAAAGTTTTGAAATGTGACATAGTTGTCAATTGACACTTATTGATGACGACATCAAAAGTCCTAATAAATTATAGTCCAAGCCCACAATACACAAATCTGTGCCTCATAAAACGCCAAAAATTGAACATATGAGAAACATAGGAAAACCCGTTAAAAAAAATGTAGCCCGTAGACTACGTTTCATTTGATATTTTCTATTTTTTAAGTTTTTAAATCGACGGAAATAAAACACATTTACAAAATGAAAACACCAATTTGAAATTTTTACTATTTGTTTGGAAGAATATACAGTTTTTGAAAAACCGTGTCTGACTGACCGATTTTGTTAATTAACACATGTCAGACTTCTTTTTCTATAGTTGTCTTCATATACCGGGTGTAACAGGATCATGGACCCTTTTCTCTTTTAGTTTTGAGGATATACATACATACATAATAAGCGGCACTTTTTGACATGCAACTGATTTTCGTTTCACTTTCGGTTTCGCCAGAAGTGACACTAACGTTCGATATTTAAATGGAACAACCTATACATTATTGCATTTTGGAATTCTGAATAATTTTCTGAATCCAACGATGCCAAATAAGTGACATCATAACATCAATTTTTTTTTATAATATAATTTTTAGTTTTCCATTTAAGTGTGCCATGACGGTTCTGATTTATTCTAAATGACTCGTGTAATGCTAAAAATCGAAATCCCGTTAAAAACACTAAATTACGTGATTTATGAGCAAATAAAATTCACCAAAATTGTTTTTGGGGCAAAACTCAATTTTTTCAAATCGAACCATATCGGTACCGTGGTACCATTTATTAGTACTAATAATAAGGAATTTATTCATATGTCGTATTAAAATGTGCGATAAATACAAACAAAATTACAGCTAAAAGAAAATAAGAAAACACAATTTTGATCTAACTATGTTAAGAAGTAACTAATGTGCTTTTGAAAACAACGAAATATTTAGCTTATCAAGCATTTTTTGTTGGTTTAACGGTGTCTTTATTGTGTCTTTAAAAATTGTTTAAAATTGAGTCGAGTTTTTTCCAAGGTCACCATTTAGGACTATTTTATTGTCCCTTACTGGAAAATTAGGATTTTCGGATGTCTTCTACCTAATTTGGAAGAACTCGAACAAGGAATTTTTGAAAAATGTGCAACCATATCGCCGTTAATATTGCAGAATACTTTTCATACCATAAGAAGGCACATAAACTTGTGTACTGAACATGGTGGGTGACTAAAATCTTAAGTCTTTTATTTATAATTACTACTTTATCTCTAGAATTACAAACACATGTGCACATATGCGTGTGTTATTAAGTGTAGGGTGAAAGTATAAACAATATTAAAGACCATACCATAGAAACGATAAAACAATAAAAACAAATAACCTTTGAAAAAATTCACAGATTTCGTAATCCTTGCAATCATGGGGACATTGGAAATAATAACACCATACATAAAACATAAAGTTTTTCAACTTTTTCGACTTTTTCAATGCCGCGATCCACTACACCGCTGTATTTCCACCTTAAATGTAAACTGGTAACTTAACCGCCTGTGATATATGCAACCGATGTTACATTTACGTATATCAGCCGTATTACTCAACCGGGACACCGCTGTATTTACACCTTAAATGAAAACTGGTAACTTGACCCCCTGTGATATATGCAACCCATATTACATTTGCGTATATCAGCCGTTGCATATGATAGTCTCAGTCTACTTTGAAACAAAGAGATATTATTATTGTCACTCAATTTGTACAACAGACAACCTATATCAGTTAGTTGCAATTCTAACACATCATTTATTTGCAAGCAGGCACCTATTTGTAGCAAGCTGTACACTTTTGTGTTCTACCGTCAGCATCGCTGTACAACTTTTAGGCAATCTCTCGACACGGTAGGTGATGCAATTGGCAAGCGCAGCAGCCTAATCGATAGTAGCGCGGCGTTTTCGGCAGCCGTGTACAAATTTTTGCTTGAATAATATAAAGTCATACATTTTCAGTCTGTGACGTCAGACTCGGATGTTATGTAATAAATTTAAGTAAAGGCAGGTCAAATTTTAATTCGCTACTTATTGATTAATCAGTAAACACTAAATTCAATCGCAAAGGACATCTTCGAACAAAAATAATTTAGTGTCATTGTAAGTGTTGGCCAGTTTATTAGCATTTTCTAGCTCGAGCTGTGTATGTAGGTGAGCGTACAAATATCGGATGCGCAGTGGATTAATAAAAAATAAAATCGATTACAACAAATCTCAAGAGTAAGTGAGCCTACTGGTCTTCTCTCTACTGTGCCGCGACACCGCTGTCTTTTGACCTTGAACAAAAACTGGTAACTCTACCCTATATTCGAAAACATAAACATTTCCAATGTTAAAACTACAACCTTTCAAGCGCAGGATATGTCCGGCCGTGAGGAACAGAACCAAATCGGAAGACTGAGGGGGTTTGCATACCTCCATGTAATCATAACACCTAGAAGTACGAAAAAGCTGATCAAAATCGATGATGCAACGAGCAATGTCTAGGCAGACATATGATGCTTTAATGAGAATACCGTTGATACCGTTAAGGGAGAATATCTCCTGTTAAATTCAAAATGGTATTAAGTCTTGGTAAAATTTTGGATCAAAACGTTGCAGTTCGCTATGGGTTCTGAGTAGCAATTTATTGGCCATAATACAAATTTTAGCTTCTTAGAAGGTGCATATCTAGGCACTACTGTTGAAAGATAGCACTCCAATTTACAAAGAAATAAAACGGGTTTCCTTCATGCAGCGCCTTCTCTACCGGATATAGGTGGCATTAATTGATACTCATGAAAGTGCCTTCAGTTGCTGTCAGCAAGTCGTGGTGCGAACATACAGTGAAAGAGAATGCCGCTAGTGTAATTTATCCTATTTTTGTGTGCTGTAACGTCATATTTAACTTAATAAATAGTCCGTTCACTATACAAATGAACGGTATTTACTTTTTGCTTGCTCTTTATTAGTAGGTGCAGTAGGCGAGCGGTTCACCCCCATAAAAACAGCATGGACCGACTAATTTTTTTTAATAAAAGACTTCTACTTGAAACTTTTTCAGCATTGTAGAGCATATTTTTCTGACAATTTACGTATTTTTTGCATAATTTTTTAGGCGGTCCTTCAATAGTTATAAACAAAAATGTTGTAAAAAAAAAGAAAACTTAATAAATCGCTCTGAAAATATTTTATATAACAAAAACCGACCAAAATAGACACTTTTTATCTCTTGGCTTTTTCTCGAAAAATGCACGGTTTCCGAGATATGGCCAATTTTTCAACAAAAAAACGCGAAAATAGGCGACCTTTCGGATTTTTTTTCTCAATAATTTCTGAATGAACAGTAATTCTGTACACGCCAAAATAAACGGCAGTTCATCTACTACAGGTGTGATTTTTTGTGTGTGGAATTATGCTCATTAAGATTAATTAAAATTGAATTTAGAAAAGTACCATTGAAAATCAAAACAATAACAAAGCAAATAACATGGCGGCCGGGGGTTAGGGAAGCAGAAGCCGCGCGTCTGCGCAGATGACGCGCACGCGACCTACTCAAATTAAACACGAACCGAACAAGTTTACACACGACGACTTTAGTACTTCCAGTAAGAGTAAACATTAAAAACTATTTAATAATTATGTAGCTGCAAAAATACATAAACTACCTCTGAGTCTTTTAAATGTTTATTAGTTTATAAACATTATAAAAATTATTTTAATACAACCACTAAAAAATAAACGTGTTCGTTCAATTGTTTGTTACTGTGCAGCAAATTAAGTTGGGTAAGTTGTTTTGAAATTTGATTTGAATAGTTTATAAATATAAATAAAGTAATTTATGCAGGGGCGCCTTTAGGCCTAAGCGCACTAGGCGCGCGCCTAGGGCCCCACTTTTCCAGGGACCCCCATTTCCCGATTTATTGAGGTAAAAAAGCGATGTAAAAATTTTATTTCTTTGTTATGTCGTTATTTATTTTCGCTTTACTGATAGCAATAATGATATTTACAACTATCATGAAATACATTTCTTCCCTTTTCCATATCATCTACAGACCCCCCTACAGAGATTAGCATATACAAAGCGTAATAACTTTGGAATCAGTTTGTTTAATGATCTCCCAACTAGTATTAAAGACTTGTCTCTAACAAAATTTAAAACAAAATTGAAACTCCACCTTTTGGCAAATGCTTACTATGATCCATCAGAGTTTAAATTCATGCAAACTTAGATTAATATATGTAATTAAGCATTTTATTATACTTAGACTATGACTATATCGCAATGTTGTAACTAATCTGCTACATTTTATCTTGTTTACTTATTGTTTATTAACCTTATGGTGACACACATTTCTTTTTATTTTATTCTGTATTTGTTTGTTGTACATAGCTTTAATTTATCCTGTATGTATATACATATACGTTTATAGTGTCATTAATGTTGTCATCTAAGGGCTTGACCATATTACGAGTATATACTAGCATCTACCTTAAATGTATGTACCCAAATGTTTTTCATTTCTATTTTTATTTATATTATATTATTTATATTCATGTTTATTTATATTATATTGTATTATTCCATATATCTACACTTGACATGTCAATAACACTACGGTGTAACTTTCTGACGAATAAATTATTATTATTATTATTATTATTATCTTCATCAGATCTCAATTGCAACAAAAATGACAAAATAAGAATGGTTCATGCGAGAATGTGTTCACGAACATTTGTCGTTTATTTACATTTTATATCATTTGAACTTGAAATCATTTTATAGTTCTTCCTTTGCATTTCAATTTTTTTCATATTTCAATGTAGAAGTCTATAGGAATTTATTGTTTGTGTTTATCGTGTTTGAATATTCTTGAATATTCATTTTTTTAATCTTTATTCACTGTATCACACTGAAAAAAATATGTTCGTAATATTAATGAATCGGTTCATCGACTGAAAAGTGATGAATCCGTTTATAAATATAATGTACGTTTACATAGTAACAATAAATGTGTACATTGTATTAATGAACATATACATTACATCAATAAACAGATTCATAAATTTTCAATGAACTTTCATTCACTGAACATATTTTTTTCAGTGTATTAAAAAAAGATGCAATCAATTAACAGACCAATTTGGCAATTCCTCAGACGTTACTATTTAAGTTTCGGCAGTCAGCACGTGCCAGATGACAAATCAGCTTTTCGGTCTATTTCACATTAATGAAAATAAATCTACTGATAATGATGATGCGAAAATTCAAGAACCTGAGACAAACAATCTAGAAAACCCGAGAAAATAACTGAGAAAATTTTGATTTTGAAACCAGTGATGAGGATTGCGAACAGGAAGAACCATTAGGAAACGATTCTAGTGAATCTCGCGATGATGAACAAATAGAAAAAGAATCTGAAAATAAAGAAAATTTGGAAAAAGAGTATGAGGATGCAAAATAAGCTAATAATCAGTTCACTGCAATGATCAATGCATTAGTATCAACCTATAGAGGCGACATAGTTTCCGAGCTATCTCCAGATAAATTGCATCAATTTTTGATATATGTCGGCTTAAGTCGCCTGCTGAAATATATAAAGGACCAGTTGATAGTTCTGAAACTTGGGGAAAATGTTGTCCTGGGCCCCCTGATTAAAATTCCCTTTGACCGAATTCGATTTTTGACCTAGAGACGATTGAAACTGTGAACATCTGCGAAGGTCTGCTTAAATGTTCCATAAAAATTCTGAAAATATTCACTCATTTTTTAGAGAAAATAAACATCTTTTGTTTCTTGGTGTTTTTTTTTCAAAGTGCTTCATTCTCCCGGAAAAAAATAAAACAGAAAAAAATAATTTTTTGCAATTTTTTTACGGGAAAAGGAAGCACTTTGAAGAAAAAGTTGAAGGGGCATAAGCTGATTATTTTTACCTAAAGAACTTGCTTGAATATTTTGGGATTTTTCTGAAGTAGAAAAAAATTCAATTTTAGGGAAATTCTTGGTCGAAATTATTTTTGTCTAAGAAATTCTGAAAACCGGCGTGTTCTTTGAACAAAAATAAGCATCTTTTGTCTCTTGGTGTTTGTCTTCAAAGTGCTTCCTTTTCCCGTAAAAAAATACAAAAAATATTTTTGTTTGTTTGTTATTTTTTTCCGGGAGAAGGAAGCACTTTAAAAAAAATGGCAAGAGACAAAAGCTGCTTATTTTTCTTCAAGAAATGAGCATGAATATTTTCAGAATTTTTATGGAACATTTACGCAGACCTTCGAAGATGTTCACAGTTTCAGTCGCCTCTAGATCAAAAAATCGAATTCGGTCGGACTGGTGGTCAGAGAGAATTTTAATCAGGGGATCCAGGAGAATATTTTCCCCAAGTTTCAGAACATCCGACTGAAACCTATTCTTACTATAAAAAACTGCGGAGTCCTTTATTCTCAATGTGTTGCAGGCGACATTTTTTAATGTTGAAACCCTTTTGTGTATTTACTTGACCATTCCTGTCAGTAATCCCTCATGTAAACGCACTTTTTCGACGCTCAAAATAATTAATAACCACCTACGAAGTACTTCGGGGCAACAGCGACTTCAAAATTTGTCTCTTCTGGATACTGTATCAGAGGAAACAAAACTGTGATATCAAACGTTCGAATTGACAAGTTTGCTAACATATAAAGCCGGAAAAAAATAATATGATAATATGTATTTGTAAAAACATACTTGCCTTCAAATATTGCATAATATTTTTTTAATCGAAGGGCCCTCAAATCTCACAGCGCCTAGGGCCCCAATTTACCTAAACGCGCCCCTGAATTTATGTCTCACATAGCTGGCTAATTATGGACATCGACAAAATTGTTTCTAAAAGAAAAACAAGCTTTGACCACGAAGAAAGCTCAGACACTAAAAAATCATTGCGATCCACCAAAAGTTCGTTTGATTGGCAAAGTTTGTGCTTTATTTGTGGACTAAAAAAAGCGAGGTAACAAAAAATTAACATTGGTAGATATTAATAGCAACGTGAAAAAAAATGTTCTTGAATCTGCTGATATCAAAAATGATGCCACTATAAAAAAAAAAATACTTTCTTTACCACATGATTTATCAGAAATAGGTGCACGATACCACAAAACTCCTTGTTACTACAGCTATATCGCTAAATTCAATTTTAATTAATCTTGATGAGCATAATTCCACACACAAAAAATCACACCTGTAGTAGATGAACTGCCGTTTATTTTGGCGTGTGCAGAATTACTGTGCATTCAGAAATTATTGAGAAAAAAAATCCGAAAGGTCGCCTATTTTCGCGTTTTTTTGTTGAAAAATTGGCCATATCTCGGAAATCGTGCATTTTTAGAGAAAAAGCCAAGAGACAAAAAGTGTTTATTTTGGTCAGTTTTTATTATAGAAAACGTTTTCAGAGCGATTTATTAAGTTTAATTTTTTTACAACATTTTTGTTTATAACTATTGAAGGACCGCCTAAAAAATTATGCAAAAAATACCTAAATTGCCAGAAAAATATGGTCTACAATGCTGAAAAAGTTTCAACTAGAAGTCTTTTATTAAAAAAATTTAGTCGGTAACTCGCATTTCTAAGCGTCTTTTTAGGGGTGAACCGCTCGCCTACAGGGGAGGGAGGTGAACAAAGCTTGCTATGTCCGGGCAGTGGAAGCAGTCATGTGACTTGGTAAATTCTAATGGAACTTCCGCATCGATGCTTTGTTGAGCTTTTTTGCTTGCAATGTGATATATGTTACCGGACGTCGAGAACAATCTAGAAATACCCCTGCCAGCGCCAGGTTTGGCCCTAGGTCCAATTTCCGAAAATCCTGGAGAAGCGGCTAACGGCTGGGCCTAGGGCCGAACCTGACGACGGTGCAATATTATTATTTTTATTTTTATGAACACTAAAACACAAATTAACAACTTAAATTATTATAATTTATTACTTCTTTTACTTAATAAAGTAAATTCTACAAATAATAATTAAGACTAATTATTTCTACATATCACAGTTCATCACGAAGAGTTTGTGGACCTGAAATAACGTAAGTAGTGAGATCTTCAGGTAACGTGGCGTTGTAATATTCCTTGGCCAAACCCCAGTACCTTCTCCTCAAGTGATGGGCACTCGATTTGGGTTGTCGGCTTCTGGTAAATATGCCCTTCTTATTACCACCAACTCTTGTATATGCTGAAAGAATTAACACAAATTAATCACTAATGTGCCATGTAGTTGAAAGTCGCTTCTGTACGGGGAAATTAATAGTCCACGTTCCTACTCTAACCTAGGTGGTTCAAAATTTTCGTGGACACTGTAGCATTTGAAAAAGCTACATTAATCATTTCAGTTTGAATACAGTAAATTGACCCTGATTAATTCATTTGTTTGAGTATGCAACCCACGATCTACAGTTCGATAGTAGATGGTTGCCTATCTAGAGGGGGAATTATGTGTAGTAAACATGCTCTCCTTAAGTATGATTTCGAGTTAGTGGGGTTACTCACATATTCTTGTTGTTGGGATATTACACAATGCTGTAATTCAGTCTTTTAAATGCAAAGCCCTTTGTTGGCGCATTTTTATTGGCTAGACAAAGAGTTCTCTAGATGCTCAAGTTGGCAACACTGAGAGCGGGAGGACACCTCCGTCGGGGGAGATTCATTTTTCGACAGCGACGAGAGAGCTGAAGGCGGCGGTCCCGGTTTTGTAGTGAAGAATTTGGGTTTTACATCGTTAACACTGAAAAGGGATTTGATTTGATGTACCCAGTGTTTCTTTACCGTCCTGTCAGAAGCATTTTGTTAATTCCAGGAAGGAATTCTGTTGCTTGTCGTAATCTGATCGCCACGTGTCTCGTGAGTTTATGCAATACTCTCTATAGGAGGTAAGCTTTTATTTTACTTAGTTGGTGTTTTATTTAGTTCTTATTTATTGTAAATATTACAGAGTGTTTGGAGGGACTGGCCCTTTGAAAATAAGTTATGTTTGGAGAGGTTTATGTTCAGAATGAATGGTGCTGCCATTTTGGTTATGTAAGGGGGCCCAGCATTTAGAGGAGTAATAGGAGGAAGTCTATTACTCAGATGTTTGGTTTATGTGGGTTCTGCTGACATTTTGAGAAGTTTTGGTTGGAAAGTTGTCCACAGCAGTCTCCAAGAGATTTGGGCCGAATTTTGGGAGCGACGCGGAGTCGCAGTCGTGAGCAACGTAGAGAACAACTTAGGAAGTGGTGATAGGTCACGCTGTAGTCGTCAGAGGAAACGCCAAGGCTCCAATCAGGTTTTATTGTTACATTTTAGTTACATAATTTTATAGAAATTGTTATAGTTTCATTCAGTGATTTTTTGTTGAAATATTAGAGTAAATTGCATAACGATATGGCAACTACATGCCTGGCATGATGAAATATCTTAAGATTTTTTACTGTAAGTAACGCTTGGTACCACGTGATACAATTTACCTTCTACTGTGTCACATATGAAGTATCTTTAGTAGAACATAATTATTTTAGATCATTCTTTAACATTCTAGTGCACCAGTGAGCATTGTGAATATTGGCTCATCGAAACTTCTTATTTATACAATACTTTAGCAATGAGCGGTAATTTTAATCCATTGTAAACCTTTAACTCGCTGTTGCAAATCTAAAACTCATAGTTGGTATCATTAAAGCCGTAGTTGCATTTCTATAAAAAGAGGTCAAATCACTGAAGTAATTTTAGAGGGGGTTCTTCATGCAATTTTGAATTTCTTTTGCATATACAGATCATGTTTAGGGAATAATAGTGAAACTACTTGTTTTTTTTATTGTTGTATATCTCATGTGTGTTGTAATAAATGTCTAATGTCTACACGTTCTTATTATTTGCACTGGTACTCCTGATATTTGCTTAAATTTTGAAACTTTATAGAGTAAAGTAAGAGTTTTGAGATCATAGAGATATTTTGAGAATTCCATCGCATGGTTGCTAGTAACTTAATTTTGTTCCGTGCTGGCAAAATTATTTAAATCACATTACGTAACATACAGCCGGTGGCGTCCTTTGAGGTAAGCTTCCGCACCGGAATAACATGTTTTAATACTTAGGTATAAAAATATGTTACAACACTAGGGTGGTCGTTACTTTTTACCTCTTACAATTTAATCGTCCCACCACACAGTTATGGAAAAATGAAATGATTCAAGTCACGCGGCAGTTTCAATCGTACAGCAATACATTTTTTTAAGTAACATGTATTTTATGGGGAAGTGCGGAAAATGTGAAATTTGGTTAGGTGTTTTCGTAAATCGGAGAGGGAGCCATTAGTTTATCATTATTTTTCATATACACCGATAATTTTAGATACTGCTTCAGATTTGGCAAAGTACGTGCAATATTTCCTGAGTTAGTTGGGCCTGCATCTTGCTTGACTTCATCTACTGTTAAATCCAAATTTCTTTCCAGAGACTGATGAATTCGTAATTTTATTTATTTTTTAAGTTTTTTGTCAGAGCCTCTTGCAGATCCTTTTTTAAAATCCAAAATAAACGCAATATGTAATGCATATTCCATAAACCGAATCCAGCAGTGTAATACTGAAAACAAAAATTTGTAAAATTCCGTATTGCCCATGGTCCATAAATACCTCTTTTCAAAGAAATTAAAACCAATATATCCTTATGTAATATTTGTAATTTAATGCTGCGACCAATGACTCCTTCTCCGATTTACGAAAACACCTAGCCAAATTTCACATTTTCCACACTTCCCTCATAAAATTCTCGTTATTCTAAAGAGAAGAAAAAAAATGTATTGCTGTACGATAGAATTACTGTATTTTTTATCACTGTGTGCCAGCTCAAATTATTATGATATAAAAGAAATATAGTTACAACTAATTGGGGTAGCAAACCCTTTCCATCCCTGAAAAGGGCTGAATGTATATTCCTTAATATTCAGGATTTTTGATATTTATCTTGCAAAATATCACATAAAACAAAAACATGCATAGAATATAAACTATTTTTTAACTAACTGTCTTCAAAAATGGTTAATGCAATTTTATTGCAGGATGTAGATGCCGATTCGAGAAGAATTGAATGATGATGTCCACCCTAGTCAACATCCTGTACACACAGATATACATATTTTTTCTTATTTAACTTCAATGCTGGTTGTGAGGCGAATACAATTTCTACTATATTGATTACAAAAAAAGAGTTTGGGTAAATGCAGGTATGACATCAATCAATAATTATATTGACTTTAATTACACAAATAACTCATGATGCATACATTTAAAAACAATAGAACTGATCGAATTCACTCAATACATTCAATACACAAGCCAAGGCAGGCAAGTAACAATGAAATCAATTATGGTGTTTAAGTGTGTGTGACTCGTTCGTCACTTTTTATACTCGAGAGCCATATAAAATCGTTTTCAATTTAATCTTTAGTATGGTTTTATGATCAATAAATATGATCATTGCTTTTGATGTAAGAGCACGTACTCCAAGAATTTCATATAGTCGAGTGCAAATACCCTTTAAAAACTGCCGCTTTCCATGTAAATTTATATTTTCCAAGTTGTAACGATTTGAAGATTAGCATTTTAGCTTTAAAAAATTGGTACTGTCTGGAGCAAAAAAAAATTGAACAACTATTTTTTTAATGTAAATCTGTCTCTATTTGAATATGTAATAAGTAGCCGAAATAAAACAGTTATCAATTTTATTACATTTTTTATTATAATGCTGTAGTTGGTGCTAAGGAAGAAGATGAATTGTCGATGAGACATATTGCACTGCGTTATAATATTAACAAAAATTCTGTTCAGCATTTAAATAAAGTGGAGACTAAACGGTACGATTAGTAGAAATCCTGGATCAGGGCAACAACGGATATCCAACTTAACAAGAAACTAATTATTGATATCTTGTTATTGCACAATTTCTCTTAATAACTATAAGTCTGTTTTGCATAGAATTAAATAAACTTATACAATAATCATTGGTAATAATATTTTCCCACGCATTATTTACTACTTCCAGTAATTCTTGGACATTCCGTGGTCTCACATTTCGTTTTTGGATACTTCTTACGAGTAGTCCCCATACGTCTTCCACTGGGTTAAGATCTGGACTATGACTGGGCCGGTTAAGAACATTAATGTTGTTATCTTGAAACCAATTAGTCATGGTATGAGCAGTATGAACTGAACAATTATCTTGTTAAAATATGAATTCATTATTAGGAAATAATTGTGACGCAGAATGGAGCATAATATTATCTAAAATTCTAATATACGTTTCACTATTAAATCGTTCCTCAATATGCCACCAAACACCAGGACCACGTGCCGATATCCAAGCCCACATGTTAACGGAAACCCTAGTTACCACTTTCGTCATTGTTAGATATATACTTCTCATCGAATCGAGTATTCGGAGGTTGGTAAACACGAATACAACTACTGTGTGTAGACTGGAAAGTTTTTTCAGTTGTAAAGATTACATTGTTCCAAAAATTTACATCATGCACTAAAAATTCAAGCACAAATCCCAGTCGAGCTTCTTTATGTTCATCTTTGAATAGGTATTTCTGTGCTACTGGATGACAGCGTAGCTCCGATTCTCTTACTCGCCGGCGACCACTACTACTCGATCCAGGAGAATTCGTTTCTTCAGCAGCCTGAATTATTGAGTGAAATGGATTTTCTACTAATTTACCAATTGCCAATCTTGCTGTTGAGTTGATATCCTCCGTCGCCCTGATCCGACTAATCGTACCGTTTATTCTCCACTTTTTTAAAATGTTAAATACAGAAATCTTGTTAATATTATAACGAAGTGCAATTTGTCTCATTGACCATCCATCGTCTACTTTAGCATTAACTCCAGCTTTAACTAAATCGCTTATAAGGGGCATAGTAGTTTTGGCTCACTTGCAATGAATTTTGACAACTAAGTGACAATGTCACAAAAATTAAAATTAGATGCACAGGAGCGTATTCAGATGAATTACACGGTAAAGAATAATCGCCGAACGTGGGACATTTGGTTGTTTCTATATATTGAACAAATCATCTGAACGACTTTAGACAAATTAATGTATACATAACCTATATGCTTAGTAGTTGATGATTATTAAATAGTTTATATTATACTTATATTACTTATGTGTTTAATGGAAATTTTTTTGGTACTTAATGAATGCTCTGTTTGAGCAAGATGAATTCGAGGAAGGTTCATCTGAGTTAGTTGGATTTTTAGATAGAACAAATACAAATATAAGATACATATTTGTGCATGAAATCCATACCAGTTTTTCTAAGGAAGAATTCAAACGCAATTTTAGATTGATGAGACAAACGTTTAATTGGGTTCAAAGCCACATTAAAGACAAATTAGATACGAATTCAAAATACGCTGACTATCTAGCTTCTGCGCATGCGGGACCATTTTCATCGATGTCCCGAACAACGGTAAAAAGTTGCGTATCCGACGATGGTCGCTTCAACCATCTAAACGCTGGTAACTTTAGCACTTCGTCGTATGTGAACGATGCAAACGCACTCGATCCACAACCGACGAATCATCTGAACACGCTCCGGAACTAGATTTTAGAAAAAATACGTTATAAGACTTGTCCTTTTTTTGTTCACGACAGTACCTTGAGTTTTTCGTAACTAACTCAAAAGTCTTACATTTATGGAAAATATGTGGTACAGAAAATAAGATTATCAAATTACAAATAATATTTTACTATTTTTTGTTTGTTGCTGTACGATGAATAGTTCTAAAAACATGATAGTTTAAAATGGCGTTCGAACGTTTGTTAGTCGAGATATAATGTATAAAACTCATATGTCAGAAACAATGTTAAGATTTTGTGAAACGTTTGTAAATAACTCCAAAATAATTGCATTAACGGAACATATGACAATTTAGAAAAATAAAGCTTAAGAGGCAATGTATTAATTTGTTTTCTAATAATATTCATAGAATTAATAGCTTCGAGAATATGACAGTACAAATGTGGGGCAAAGAAATATATTTAAATCTCATATTTCATGAAAACCTTTGACAAATTGAAGCTCTTAAAATTAGAGCATGTTGGTAATACTATATTTTTTGAATTTCCATTCTATGGTTAATGACAGCAAAAAATTTTTATTATTATTTAAAGAAATTACCAAGCACTCATTGTTTTGCACATAACAACGTTATTCTTCAAGCTGTACGGATAGTTTAATTTCAATTATATGTATTTTTAACATCATACTGATTGTTTGTGACATATTTGAGATTTAAACATTTTATCTCGACTAATAAACGTTCGAGTGCCATTTTTAAACAAACATATTTTTAGAACAGAATGATAAGAATATAAGACTTTTGTGTTATTTACGAAAAACAATCGCAATGTATCAATTTTTAACACGCTTTTTTTAGCTTTACCTGTATCTGTCAATCTATCAATGTAACGGAATTTTTCAACATAATTTTCACCCACTTTTAATTAGCTTATTAACTTAAAGATTCAAAATGGCGGCGTCAACATGGCGGATAGGTTTTATCAATTATCGTCGCATTCAACTGAGAATCGGTATCTGTGGGTTATCGAGGTTCCAGATCAGAATTATCTAGTCCAAATTTTTAAGACTAAAAAATAACAAAGAAATAATAGTTTAGAAAAACTAAAAAACATGCTTTAATAGCAAACTGAACTAAAAAGTAAAAAATAATACAATACAGAAAAGCGTAGGGTGGTTATTACTATGATATATTTATACCAGTTGATATCAAGCACCCCACGCTTTTTTGCTATTAAAGCGTGTTTTTTTAGTTTTTTTAAACTATTATTTACTTAAAGTTAAAAACGTAACCTTTAAATCGTTATAACTTGTGGAAATATTACGTGAAAAATTGCATAAGTACTATCTTTTCCTCTTAAGCCGGGTCCACACTATGCCACGTATTTTCGGCAAAATGACAACACCATATTTTAAATTGGAACGTTCACACATATGCGTAGAATACGCAACCACGCAGTATGCTTCCGAAAATACTTATGTCTGCATGCAGGTGCCGAGCTCCATTACCGGGAAGTTGATAGAAAACACGTGCATTCCTGAGCGAGCGTTCATACTGTGCGGATCGGTTGGTGCGTATTTGCAGTTTTATTAATTTTTGCAGTTCATTAAAGTTGGATTTAAATTTGTGAAAATGTTCGATAAGGACAAGTTTATTGCTCTAGTAGACATGCGATAATAATTAAAAACATGCTGTCGTATCTTCTAATATTACTGTAAAATACAACGGAAATCGATCTGTTGGGTTACCCTCAAAATGATAAGAATGAATGAGTAGAATACTGCCTGCAGGTGGGTCTTCGAAGTAACACCGCTTCCAAAGCGCAAACATACTACTTCAATTGTTTGACGCAAACTGACGACCACATAGACGCCGAAAATCTGCACAATGTGCAAGCAACACTCTCATGCCGATAATACGTATACGTATTTTACGCATCTGCGGAATTCGCATAGTGTGGACCCGGCCTTACAAATTGATTCTGTATCAGAACTGGGTTTCGAGATTTTTTACTTTCTGTGGCTAGTTGCACTCGACTAATATTAGTGACTACGATTTATCTTTTAATTATAAACGCATCGTAGTGCGTTTATAATTTTATTCTTACTGTTAACTTCAATAATAAATTCTTGCCCATGACATTTTCCCTTCCTTAAAAGAATGAAGAAATACTTACTTTGCGCTGTTTTAAAATCAGCAAAGTTCCAAATGAATTCACCTATGAAGAAACCTGCAGCACGAAGACGATCAAATGCCTCGAAATGTTTCGACAGCAAATCAACTTGATACTCTTCAGACCATATATAATTGGGAGCCTAAAACAAAATAATTTTAATTCCATAGCTCGATTCATATTTATAACACAGACGTCTTGAGCATAGAAAAATATACGTTATACAGGGTGATCGTCAGAAGCGTGTAAGTGCTTATTATAATTTTAAAACAGAGTTTGACTAGGGTGTCTACTTTCCTCGTTTACAGAGTGAAATTATGCAATCGTGCGAAATGTGCTCTTTGAGATTCCTTTGCATTATCACGTTTGTGACTATGATGTATAGATTCCGAAAATTATAGTCCTGCAATCTCTGTCTGTCGATCTAATATACGTTTGCTTCGATTTTTCATAAATTTAATAACGTCGCACGAAAACTTGAATTCGAATGCGTGTGTATGTCCGGTATTAGGAAAGTAATATTTGAGCAAAATAGGTCCAGTTCTAGGTTCTGCCGCAGACAGCAGATGATGGACGACAAACAACCGACAAACATGTTTTAAAAACCACTTTTCTTGGTTTATAAAACTCAAAAACGTGTAAATATGCATGATACTATAGAGGATGTCCTATAAGAGGACGATGATCAAAGGAATTGAGGTGCTGAAATGTGATTGAAATTATCTCGCCAGATTATTTCTTATCAAAATAATTATGTATGTGGCTTGGCGGTAGTCTAGTTTAAGATGACCAAAAATCGGAAAGAGATATTTTCTCTGCGAGATCATGCGAGGATATAGCGAAGGCATCGCAACTACAACTATTTAAATTCATAATTGGGTATTTTCTGAGTAGCTAATAAGGAATCTGTGTCAAAAATTAAAGATTCAAAATGGTGAATCCAATAGGGCCTCCATAACTGCATAACTATTGCAAATGTTGTGAATAACTCGTATGTCTTATGCTAAAATCTACATTAAATGTACTACTTTTCTGGCAATTGGTCAAAGGACAATGTTAAAAATAGCTGATTTTTGGCCCCCATCGTGGAATGCATAAAACCTTGAGAAAATGGTAGAAAAAGGCTCAAAATTAATAAAAATACGTCTTCTTGGTATCAAAAAGCCGAGAAAAATTGTCCTTATTTTCAAAAGCAACCCCTATAAGAGGTAAAAATATATATATAAAAATAAGTAATAATTTATTATTTATTTCTGTTATATATTATTTACCCCTTATAGGGATGGAGATGCTAAGGTCAAGATCAGTAAAGTTGAAGGTCCAGCTTAACTAGTATTAAAAAATCATTTTATATATTTTTAATCACTTTGGTACAAGTATTAGGTGCTGTGTACGACCTTCCACCCCCTGAGTAGAGTGTGAATAGGGGTAGTTTTTACCATTTTTTATCTCTAATGAATCGATAAAATAAATATATTTTCACATTCAGTATAAGCTATTATTCAAAGCAATATTCACAAACTTTGTACACAACATTGTATAGAAACTAAAAAACTGTTAACTATATCAACAGTTCTATGTAAATAGTAAGTATCTATGGATATTGAATATAACAAACATTCTTAGAGCTGTGTATTTGTCATACACAGCAAAAAAGATTTAAAAAAAAAAGCCTTGAAAAAGGAAACAGATTAGATTTCCGAAACGTCGGCGAAATATTTAATTTCTAATTTTTATACTTATTTGTGTTGTTTATTTATAAAAACCAACCTTTAACTGATCCTTTGACGTAAACGTCACAGGCGTAGAGGTTTTTTACCAGTAACATACTGGTTAATTGTGATATATTTTGTAGATTCCCCTAGCACCGCTTAGAAAGAAAACATACATGTGGCAGGAAGTCCCAAAGAATTGAAGAAGAAAAAAATATTAGGAGTTGTCTTTATGTTTTTAGGGATAGAACAAAATTCTCTCCAGCCTTTTGACACCACGAAGACATGTTTTTATTAATTTTGAGCCTTTTCCATCCATTCTCTCTGGGTCTTATACGTTCCGCGAAGGGGGCCAAAAATCAGCTATTTTTAGCATTATCCTTTCTGTTGTATATTTATCTGCTAGCATCATTTAAAAACGAATTAAATTTAATTTTCAGAACAAATGATAGTCTTCACAAAACATTTTTTTTTATTTGACAGAAGATAACAGAGTTCAAAAAAAATATTTTATTGGAAAAATGCATCCACTTAAAAACCCTTTTAAAAAGATTTAAAAAATAATACTATATTTTTAATTAATTTTTTAGTAACACACTACATAATTTTAGGGAAACATACAAACATTGAAATAACTTTTACACCATCAACAATTGAATAATCACATATATGTCGGAGACGATACCCTCGTAGGCGCCTAAAAGCACATAATTCACTAAAGTTAAGAGAGCGTTGTCAGCAAGCACCGATTGCGCTGAGGAATATGGTCAAGTGAAACAAATGACGCCTGGAGCACTCTGGGAGAAACCCCCTCCCCGGTGAGCAGAACAAAACCCCTTGAGGGTCCCATGGGTGAGTATTTTTAAATACAAAATTTTGAGATAGAGCAGAGTCTCATGGATGGCTGTTCTTAAATACAAAATTTCGAGATAGAGCACAAAATTGTATGACTAGTGGTTGCGGACTGCTAACTTAGATAAATGTCATGTTACTTTGTTATTTATGTGACTATTATTTAAGTGAATATATTGTGTTTACCATCTGGCTTAAATCTAGAAGATCCGCCCTAATACGCCCCTCGCCCCTGTCGTCTTCGACATATATGATTATTTTAATTGAAAATGAACTCCTCTATTACCCTTCTGCGTTTGATAGGTCACTTATGGGAAACCCTGTATACCTCGTATAAGGAAAAGTAAAAAAATACACGTGATTTTGATCAATATACGTACAAAATGCAGTCCTTCCAGGGTGTCCCCTCCGTATTCCTGCATAATGACAGGTTTATTAAATTTTTCGTGCCACGCAGTTGCCTCCTTTATCACATAATCAGTAATAATGTCCAGATTGCCTTCGTTAGTGTACCATCCGTTGTAGCGGTTGAAACTTATTATATCCACGAAACGTGACTGTAAAAATATTAAAGTAAATATGGTTATTTTTGTAACAAGTACCTAAAATCATGTTTTTTTGGGACGAATCATAGCCGATGAGTCCCAAAAAACTGATTTTAGGTACGTGTTACAAACAAAATTTTTTTGTTAAAGGTCCCTAAAACATATTTAAATTTTTGATCAGAGTAAATATTTCCCGAAAATAGTGAGCCTCGAATTTTAGTTATCATGGGACCATAGTAATCAGATTGTTTAATGTAAATAAAAAACAAAATTGACGAAATTATATAAGAAAAACCGAAGGAAATTGTGTTAGATCTACTTCCAGTGAAATCTCGTCAAAGGGCCTCGCAGTTTTTGATAGGAGAATGAGTTTCAATCGATTGTTCTGGAACTTCACCACTGGTCCCCTGATTAAAAATCTCCTTGGCCACCAGTCCGACCGAATTCGATTTTTTTATTTACAGATTAAAACTGTGAAAATCTGTTCTTAAACATTTTTTGATATTTCTGTTCGTGGTAGATTAAAAACAATAAATAAATAATCAAAAATGCATATAACAATTTTTTTAATTGTGTACAGTTCGATTTGTAGGTTATGAGGGAATTTAAAAAATCCGTAACAATCAAATAATTATAAGCAAATGAGGGAAAACAATATTTTTGGAATATAACAATCGTATAGAGGAGAAAAAATAATTCTAATAAGTTTTCAGTTATCGAAAAAGAAATTTTAACAATTTTACTGGAATATCGATTTTGTCAAAAATCTGGTAGAATTTAAATTGAAAAATACAATTTTTAACCATGTTTTTAAATTTTCTTTTAAATAAACGGTGGACCCTCGGGCCGTTATTACTCAGCTAAATGCTCGATATCATTTCCAGGAATGAACAAATTATCTTTCTACAAAATTTCAGCGGGCATAATATATTTTGAACAAGTCGTTCTGCGACTAATACTAGTTAAATAAATTAGTTGATTGGTTGATTCTTACCGACTCCACGACGTTTACATTCTGGGCCTCAACTATCGTCGTAGGACGTGACAGATCCAAGCTTTTAATGTGTGCAATAATTTGTCTAAAATCGAATTTTTATTCTATTATTAAAACTGAATATATTTACGAAAGCCTAGGAAGGACATGGTATAAAATAATTTATAATTGCCAGTTCAAACTGTCAACTGCGCACATGGACACAACCATGTTTATGTGTACGTATCCTGGTTGAGTGTTGAATAGTTACAGCTAAAACCCGCCACACCTATCTTGCTAAAAAGTTCTTAATAAAGGTTATTTTAAACATTGTAATCATTATTGCGACTTTAATACTTACATCGTTTTAAAATACTAAGAGCTATTAAAGTCATTTTCCTAAAACAGTATTATTATTATTATTACCAGTTCTCCAGATATGGTATTAAATGTATCTTAATATTGTCTAAATGTTATTTGTGGCATTATCTTATTTTTTTTTCCTTCTTCAATTCTTTGGGACTTCCTGCCACATGTATGTTTTCTTTTTAAGCGATACTCGAGGAATCTACAACATATCACAATTAACCAGTATGTTACTGGTAAATAACCTCTACGCCTGCGACCTTTACGTCAAAAGATCAGTTAAAGGATGCTTTTTTGAATTAAACAACACAAATAAGTATAAAAACTTGAAGTTAAATATTTCGCCGACCTTTCGGAAATCTGTTTCCTTTTTCAAGGCTTTTTTTGAAAAATCTTTTTTGCTTGTGTATGATAAATACACAACTCTAATGTTTGTTATATTCAATATCCATAGATATTTACTATTCACATAGAACTGTTGATATAGTTAACAGTTTTTTTAGTTTTTATACAATGTTAAGTTTGTGAAGTGCTTCTTTTAACATTGGCAACCAAGTTGTACAGACATCTACGGAACAATTCGACACGCATCTATCCTCGTTCAATAATATTATCGCGGATTCTTTAATTTTTATGTTTTTGCTATCTGCCTCTTTTGTTAAAATTACACCGCATTATAGCAAGCCTCCTCATTTTTATGGCTTACCAAAAATACATAAACAGAATATCCCATTAAAACCAATTATTAGTTCCATTAATTCGCCATGCCACAATTTGGCAAAATTTTTGCTTAAAATTGTTAATCCATTATCTGGAAATATTGACTCGTATATAAAAAATACAAACCGGTTATCTGGTAGAGATACGTAGATGATGTCTTTGCAATCTAGCCTCATGGTATTGAGTTACTAGATAGTTTTTTGGAACATTTAAATAGTAAAGAACCTTTTATTAAATTCACTTTAGAAAAGGAAACTAGAAATGAATTACCATATTTAGATGTTTTAATTAAAAGAGTAAATGGTACAATTGAAACAAGTGTTTATAGAAAACCAACACATGCCAACAGATATTTAAATTTCAACTCAAATCAGTCGATGCACGTTAAGAGGGGTGTTGTAAAATGTTTGTATGATAGGGCCAAAATCATTTCTTCTAACGATGAAATACTAAACAATGAGAAGCGGTTTATAAAGAAAGTCCTCATAAATAATCAATACCCTGGGGGTTTTGTCGATAAAACCTTCATAAATATTGAAAATAACAATCAGGTACGACAAAAACCTGAAAAACCTTACACGGCGTTAATTCCTTATGTATGCGGATTATCCGAAAAGTTGCGCCGCATCGGTGATAGATTTGATATTAGGACGGTATTTCAAACAAACAACACTTTAAGATCTATTCTGACAAAGACGAAACCGAAGAACCACGAGGAAAATTCGAAAAACTGCATTTATAGTATTCCGTGTGAGTGCAACAATACGTGGGTGAGTAATCCAGACCTTTTAGTGTAAGATTGGGCGAACATCAAAATTATATAAGAAAAAATGAAATTCAGAGGTCCAAGATCTGCGAACACGCTTGGGAGAATGGACACAGAATAAACTGGGACTCGGCAAACATTTTAACAAAAGAGACAGATAGCAAAAAAAGAAAAATTAAAGAATCCGCGATAATATTATTGAACGAGGTAGATGCGTGTCGAATTGTTCCTTAGATGTCTGTACAACTTGGTTGTCAATGTTAAAAGAAGAACTTCACAAACTTAACATTGTATAAAAACTAAAAAAACTGTTAACTATATCAACAGTTCTATGTAAAAAGTATCTATGGATCTTGAATATAACAAACATTCTTTGAGTTGTGTATTTATCATACACAGCAAAAAAGTTTTTCAAAAAAGGCCTTGAAAGAGGAAACAGAATAGAATTCCGAAACGTCGGTGAAATATTTAATTTCAAGTTTTTATACTTATTTGTGTTATTTAATCAAAAAAAGCAACCTTTAACTGATCCTTTGACGTAAAAGTCACAGGCGTAGAGGTTATTTACCAGTAACATACTGGCTAATTGTGATATTTTGTAGATTCCCCGAGCACCGCTTAAAAAGAAAACATGCATGAGGTAGGAAGTCCCAATGAATTGAAAAAGGAAAAAAAATAAATGTACCTATCTTTTTGGAACAAATCGATATTTTTCAATAAGAACAAATTGCTATTAGTATTACGTTACCTAATAACTTTTATTACTCCTCTAATAACATTTATTAAAGTTTAAGCTGTCACTATCAAAGGAAGCTAATAAAATAATTTTTAATAAATGTTGTTAGTTTACTAGCTATAGTAATTGGATAACCTATTTGTGCCTAATACCAGTATCGATACTGGTATCGCATGAAAAGTATCATTACCGGTATCATATAGGAAGAAAAGTGTCGATACCAGTAAGTATCGATACTTTTAAAATAAATTCATAATAGAAAAAAAAAATGTTTACCGAAATTTCTTTCATAATACAGTATATTATTTAATTCAAATATCAAATAAAAAATATGGTGTATGTATATGCGCAGAACGTTTAGACTTATATTTTGTGGCTTTGAGGAATGGTATTATTTTCCATGATTTTTCATTTGTTCCTTTTTGGAAACGGGGTGACCTGCATCTACATAAATTAATAACAATAATACAATAATACCTATAATAAAAACTTATATGTATGAAATTAAATTTGAACAAATAAACTTTCCTTCTAAGTCTAATTATAATTTAACTTCTAATTAATTGAAAAGTCTTCATCATTGCAGTCCCCTAATAAGAATAAAACCTTCGACAGCCTCTTCCCTGATATCCGATTCCGGTCCATAGCCACCGTCGCCCCCTGCTTTTGAAAAGAGGCGTTTTGCCGGCACGGATATATTGCCACAATAACGAAATATTGTGTCAATTTGTACAGGTTTGCAATGGCTTCCCAGATTTCAAAGGAAAAACCAAATTTTTGAAGTATAACCGTACTTCTTCAGATATGGCACTCTTACTCATCTTGCGATCGTCTTTCTTTTGTTTCCCATGGGCCATTCGTTTTAGATAACTCCAAAAGTCTGTGCATGACTCTGTGCTGACTGTGGCTGACTGTCGTCACCGTCTACGTAACCAACGCGATCCCAATATATTTTGACACACTAGTATCTCACAAATGGCACAAAATGGAATGCCACGGATCCTAATTAAATATGACAGAGATGTTGCAGCATGCAATATTTTAGTGATACCGATACCGGCTAAAAGTATCGATACCGGTATCGTATCGGAAGACATGTATCGAGTATAAAAGTACTTGGTATCGAATAAGAAATATCGATACTGGTATCATATCGATAGTGTTATAAGCGCATAATATTTTTTCCAGTTTGTTTTTGTTGGTGGACGGTATGGCATACATTTAGTACAAGTCAAATTATTAACATTCTTATTAATATGACTTATAAATTTCATTTAATTTAGTGGGGCTTGGACTCCTATGTTGATGATGCATTCGAAGGTAAGAATATTTTATATTTTAGGCAATTATTAAGTAGGTACTTAATGTATACAGTGCTTCCATAAGGGCATGAATTAATTTTTAGCCAGATGCATGACTTTCTTTAAAATTTCTGAAACATGTAGATTTCTAATTTTAATTACCGTATTTTCAAATGAAATTTCAATATACAGGCGATTTGCATTAGAGTACCATCGGTATTTTTTTTGTATGTATATTATTCAATTCTTAGAACCTACATAAAGAGCTAATTACAAAAATGTATCATACAACTCTTAAAACAAAGGTTGGCCAATTCCTCATCTCTTATGATTTTGCATTAAGTTATTTGTTTAGCTTATGAGGGACGCACATGAATTATTACATTTTTAACCAACCTTTATAAAAATAGCTGTATTATACGTTTCTGGTATTAGTTCTTTATGCAGATTCTATAAATGAATTATTGAATGGTGTTCCATTATTAAAAAAATGTCAATAATGTCATTACTCGAATGCGAATCGCTCTGTGATTTGAAATTTCAGTTGAAAATACGGCAATTTGGAATCAAAAATTGACCTATTTCACAAACCCTCAAGAGAGTCAAGCGTTTGGTAAAAAATTAATTTATGCCTTTGTGGACGCACTGTATGTATACGTTACCTATATTTAATAATTATCTAAAATTAAAAATATTATTACCTTCAAATGCATCAACATAGGAGTCTAAGCTCCACTCACTTAACTGAAAAAAAATATTAATTTGTCAATTAATAACTAATTAGGCGATTTAATTATATTAATTAAAGAGTTTAATAACTGTAGTTCTATGATTTAGGTAAATACAAACTGAAAGGTTATCTTGTAATGCTTATAATATACACAATAATGACTAATTGTATAATTTGTAATGGTAGGTAAAGTATTTAACAATCACAACAAAAGTACAAGTGGTGATACAAACTTCAGCATAGAAACGTCATTGGTCTTTATATAACTATTATTAAAGCATTTTAGTATGATGAATTTAATAACTGCAGCAAATGACTTTGCTGCCCCCTATTTAGTTATAGTCTTGTGCAAAGGTTATTAAATTTTTAATAACAGCTAACAGATTTTTCTCAGCGCAAGGTGCTAATATAAGTAAGGCGTTAAAACATTGTCAGCTTGAATTTGCAATTATACATAATTGTAAGTTTAAACTTGCAATTATACATAATACTAGCTTTAAAGTCGCTTCTATGCATAATTGTATGTTTAACCTGGCAATTATACATAATTGCTACTTTAAACTGCCAATTATATAGATTTGTATGTTTAAACTTACACTTATGTATAATGTCAGATTAAACTGACAATTACAAAGTTATTTGATACCATGTCCTTTTTACACTTTCATATATATTTACAACTAATATGTGCTAGAGTATCAAAGTGTTAGAAAATTTACCTAAAATATTCCTTAGCTTGTATAAACTGTGTTCGGGGTTCATTGGCGGCACTCCACATTATTACACTGGGTCTGTTTTTATCTCTTTTAATTAATTCAGTCAACGAGATTTTATGTTTGGTTAACAGTGAGTCAAGGAAGAATCTAGAAAAAAAAGAGAATAATTTGATAAAATAGAATAGAAGAAGCCTAGACAAAGGCGGCATATATCCACTATTAAAAATATAATACAAAGATGAAACATATGAATGGTAAAAAATAAAGAATCATAGTACAATAAAAATATAAAACGAAAATTGTGCTCCGTTATGGAGACACTGCTCAAGGAGGACTTAAGGTATATAGTTCATGTATGCTGTAGAAAGAGTTTTTTACGAAGTAGTTAAGAAGTTTTTTAGTACCTTTCGAAATAATTCAAAAGTTAATAAAGTTTTAAATGTATTTTTTATATTTACTAACAGCCAGTACCATAAAAAATGACAAAAGAATCCTTTAAGTAAAGAATACTTTATGCGTTAAAGTCAACTTTTAGCATAAAGGATCCTTTTCTAAAAGGATCCTTTTGGTGTTGTTTATGGTACTGCCTGTAAGTTTATTATTGTCAATGTGAATTTCATTTGCTCCATAGGTCTTATATTGATGTATACCTGTATTAAAATAGAAATGTTGATTATTGTTTATAAAATGTAAAATTTTAAATAAATATATACCAGATGTGGTCATAATTTTATTCATTCTGAAAATGTAGGACTGTCTAGAAGAAAGATTGAACATTGTGCTAATTATACACTATTTCATAACAAAGACTCTATTGATTTCTTGTGACTAACCCCAGATAATAATATTAGAGCTTGAGTAGTAGACTGTGAGTAAACAATGTTCATATATTTCTTTTCTAAGATTTATTAAGGCGTGTGTATTCTTGGCTAGTATGGAACACATATATTATATTGTCTATAGGTATGACTAAAGAAACAAAATGTTGAGTCCAGAGTAGTTCCTAGAAAATTTGCTTCATTACTAGTCTCTACGCCGGGAACTGATTAAGGTCATGTGATAGAAAAATAGACAAATATTGTCTTACTGATGTTAAGTATAGTGAATTTCTTTGAAAAATTGATTATTTTAACTGCCTTGGATTGTAATTCCTCCCAATTTTAGCGTTTATGACTACCGAACAGCGTGCATAGAAATGATATTCCAGTCACTAGGGATTTTGCCCTACAAAGGGTGGGGTAGAAATAATTTTGATGTATGTATGTTGTTTTGACCTTAGGGGATCAAAGGCGCGAGCCGCCATTTTCGATTTAAAGCGCTAAAAATTGTTTTTTCAAAATAATTTCTTAACGGTTGATCCTACGAAAAAATAAAATTCCAATTTAAGAACTAGCAGATTCAATATGGCCGACTTAAAATGAAAAATTATGGCAAATTTCTAGGAAAATGCTTTAAAACTGACTTGAATATTGTAACTATGGGTTTCTGAGATCACCAAACAAAAATTTCACTGTCTAAGAGAATGTCCTAAAGAATTCGCTAACGTTTACAGAAAACTTCATCAATATCGTTCATCGTTGTATAACTTTAAAGTTATGATGGAACATCAGTTTACTTCTCTATTCTTTCTAATGTTTCTTAATTTTTTTTTATTACTGTATATTTGCATCGAAATTAAATTTAATTCTTTTCTATGTTAAATAGGTGTTGTTGCCGTCTTGGACTGTTAGATGATGCATGAACAAATAAAGCGAAATATGTTCACATATTAAAGCGAAAAGCCTTTTCCCAGATTTAGTGGAGTCGGATTTTGGCCAGATTTTGTTACAAATGAGCCCCGCCCCCCGTTTTCGAGGGTGATGAACACGAATATGAGGGCAAATAAAGTTCTTATTCAGAGCAACCCCTTGAAACAGTCAAAAACCACCCTTTTTATAGGTTTTCGTGCGCGGACACATGACAGCAAGGGTTTTAATGCGAATTTCTTCCCTTGCTGTCGTGCATCCGTGCAGGAAAACGAATAAAAGATTAACCAATAAAATTTTGGCAGACGTTTGAAGTGATTGTCATATTCGTGTTCAGCTCCCTCGAAAGGGTGGGGGGCGTTTTGGTTGCGTTCCTCATTTTGTAACATATCCGTCTGACTCCTTGACTAAGTTAATTAGTAAATGCTAAAACATCAAAAGAAAAAATAAACAAAGAAGGCTACTTACTCAGTATTTACGCTAGGACATTCGTCTATTATCATAATCCCCATCTGATCCGCAATATCCATAATCTCCTCAGCATAAGGGTAGTGAGAAGTCCTGTACACGTTGGCACCTACCCATTTTATAAGATTGTGGTCTCTTATTATCAAGGGCAAGTCAAGTCCTTTACCACGTATATCTGAATCCTCATGTCTCCCAAATCCGTGTAAATATACTGGATAATTATTTATTAACAAGGAAGTGTTGGTCCAGGAAACTGTCCTTATACCAATAGGTTGATTGTATTTGTCAACGAGGTCTCCAAACTCGTCTAATAATTCGACCTGAAACGGTAGAAAATGTCAAATATCCGTTGTAATATTACTATTTTAGCAATTGTAATATTTAGGTAAAGTCTTGAAAATTTTTATGGTTTTCCAGTCCAAAAGACAGTTTTGATCCTTTTATATAAAACCTAGTGTGACAACTAGCACTAAATTATAGTAAAACTTATTTTTTATAGAATTTGGTAAACAGAAGAAAAGTTATCTAGGAGAAATAAAAAGGAAACTATCTACAAACTTGTATTTATTGTTGTTAATAGGTTGCTTGAGCTTTTACTTGATTATTTCGAAAATATAACAAGTCATATTGGAAAGTGTAATTTATTATACAATAATCAGTGTAGTATTCGTAATTATAAGTCAACAAATGATGCTATTGTAGTCATTTCCATATAGATAAAATTGTAGACAATTGAGAAAGGAAAGAATTTGTCGAACGTTTTGACTGTATCTCACGCCATATACTGCTGAAAAAATGTAAGTATCTCAATGTTGACTTACTCAGTTGTGAATTAATTAAATCCAACTGATCAGAGTAACCAGTATACGAGTAAAAATAATATATATTTGAATCTCTTGGATGTGAAAAATGTGCTGCTAGAGGGATAGATTTAAGACTCACTTTATTCGCAATATTTAAATAATCTTAAGCATACCACAACGGATGTTTACCTAGTATTAATTGCACATGGTACCACGTTACTGAGGTCAGAGAAACCATTAAAAGCACTTCAGCAGCAAATGGAGGATAGACACTCAAATCGGTTCTTGGCAATAAACTATCATTAAATCAAAATAAAACGACAAATATGATTTTTACTCATAAGCTTCTGGTGAAATTTTGGATTTTGTTCTGGTTCAAAGTTCCTTACAAATTAACTGAGCAAAGACAATTTCATCTCAGATATTTCAGCCATATTATATCAATGAGTATTCTAATTATTGCATCTCATATAACATACGGGCTGTTAAGCTGATAGCATGGACCTCAGGTTACTACATGAAAGCAGTTAGAATAATTTTAAATTTGGGATATAGAGGTGATAATAAAAGAAAGTTCATCGTTATAAATATTCAAAATTTCCCTCATAATTATTTTGGACATATTTCATATAACGACTTACATTACATGTTAGAAATATTTCTGGTGCGAGGTATAAACATGTAATACAGGATTTCCTTAAGAAGTTAACATTCTCTCAGATCAACAAATTTTTGAATTGTTGTGATAGGTATTTGGGTAACTTTTAAGAGATTTGTTTATTTCTATGCAAAAACAATGATTATGGTAATTGAATAATGTATTTCGTGTACCTGTGGATCTATTTATTATAAATATTAAGTCTGTGTCTTTGACTTGTATAAAGTACATATAGTGCTGTTAACATCACTAAATGGTTCGATTAGATTGGATCCTATCCGATACGATTTTATAACCATGAAGGTGTACTAGCGTCCTTCTTCTTATGCAATTTACACATGTCCATTTACAATGGACTAAAAACTGATGCAAATAATATTAATCTAACCTGAAATGTGTATTGATATCCTGGTTCCGGATGCATTAAATATGGCCACCATAATATCGGGTTTTCAATTTTCAATAGTCCATAAGGTTCTTCGCAGTCACCGCTATTGGCAACCACGTACTTGTTCTTATCAACTAAACTTACTCTACAAGTAACGTTTGTCTCTCCTATTATGCTTACGTTATACTCTAGGAATGCTAAAATAAAAAAAATAGAGTTATACATGTAATAAAAACATGTTAAGGCATACATTCTCTTCAGTAAATAACGAAATTTTGACAATGAAAATTATCGAGAAAGGCGAGAAAGAATTACATTCAAAAACTCTTGTCTTAATAGTTCATAAATTGATATGTAATATTCCAACTCTTCTTATAGTCATGTATGACATTTTATAGCGCATGTTCATAAGAATCTTGATCAAGCAACACAGGGCAGTGTAACCTTGCCCTGCATCCTGTCTTCCCATCAAAGTTATTAATAAAAAAAAAAAAAAATCAAAAACTTTTTTTAGTTGTCTTGGCGTTTATGTCATCATAATCGGACATGTTAAGTATTTTCCGAACAAGTGCCATATAAATAACAAGAATTAAGGAAATACCTGTTTCCGACTGTGTTATAGACTAGATTTTTCGTACGAGCGTCTCAAAATTTAGAAAAATAAAAATAAATAAATTTGCGTATTTGATATTTCGTTTCATATGTAAAGTATGACAGTTACGTCATTTCAACTTCTGCAATTACTAGTTGTGGTTATTGAATTTTATATCGAATTCAGAATTTTCGGAAATTTTGGCTATAAAAATATATTTATGGAAGAAATTAGTGATCAATTGATGAACTCATTTATTCCTGTTGATGTTCAGAACGCTTGGTGAGATAATTGCAAGTTTATTAACAGAAAAATCCAAGAAGGAAACTTACAGTCAATGTGAATGACATGAGAAGACAAAACTGAAATGATGTTTGAAAACAATAGTTCTTGTATATTTTGGAGAAAGCTAAGATATTTAAAACATCTACTTTCTGTGTACACCAATCTATGTCAAAATCTACGCTAATGCCGAAGACGAAAATCGGTATTAGCAAATATCCCAAGTGCCTGCACAAGAATTATAAAGTCAAAAAGTCTAAAGTATTAACCATAACTTGTGCTTAGTGATGATGAGTACCAGAAATTTTTGAAAATGAAGGTAGCTCATTTCGGTGTCGATCTGTATTTTTTCTTGAAATATAATAGGTAGTTATGATTTGTTTTAAGTGGCTGTTATTATTGGTGCAGAAGGAATTTGCAAATGGCTGATTATATTGAAGTTGAAAACTACGTTTTTTATTGTGAGAAATGCTGATACTGAGTGTAAGGTAGAAAGAATATTTACCATAACAAATTGTCTCTCCGAACGCACAAATTGCCTAGATAAAATAATACAGTTCATATTATGTAAGTTTACGTCCTCTCAATCTAATATATAATCGTTTCTTTATGTGTTACAAAAATAGAAAATGTACTAACAGGTGATTGGAATGAACACTTTTGACGAAATACACAAAATGGTGGCTTAATGTTTAGGCCTTCATAATAGCGCCCAATACTCGGGCCTTATTTCAGACATTCTTCTGCCTCACTACTGGTAGGTGTTGGAGATGATATAACGAATGTTATGCACCACGGTAGTAACTTACCTCCGTCACAGGGAATATACCGAAGAATCTATAGAAAATAAGAACAATTTTAGACCCTGATTGTCTAAAAATGTATTCTCACGGACGTATCAATGATTTCTTCTGAAAGATATTCTATTGCATCTTCAAGAACTTTCAATTCTGATATCAGTTTAGCAAAAAAGAAATGTATTATTAATATTTATAATAAATAAATATTTCAAGTCAGTTTCCTTACTCTTTAAATGAAGTTCACGATATATTTTTCGTACTTGTTCTGAAAATGAAGATGTCCCGCACTCAATATGAGCGCGGGAAATATAATATAAGGTAATCCAAAATCAATAGGAAACTATCGCCCAATTTCCCTTCTTTCAGTATTCTCGAAATTGACCAAGAGAGTTACAACTTTTGCAGAAAAAAACATTTTTTTATCAAATAGTCAACATGGATTTACAGATAGAAGATCAACAATGTCTGTTCTGTGTAGTATTTTAGATTTTATTTATAAACAGTTGGATAAAAATAACAAAGTTATGGCAGTATTTGTTGATTCAACTAAAGCGCGCTGGCCATGAGATTCTATTACAAAAATTAGAGTCCTATAGACTGCTTGGTAATTGCCACAAATTATTGAAAGACTACCTCTGTAATAGAAAGCAATTTGTTCACTTTCTCGGCGAAAATTCAATAGAATTACCAATAGAAATTAGAGTGTCCCAAGGTAGCGTTCTAGGGCCTCCTTTATTTTTAATTTATTGTAATGATGTTAGCTCCTTTTTAAATATTTCTCATTGTGAAATTGCCAACGATATCACATTATTAGCTAGCGATACAAATGTGAACAAGGTTTTCTGTCTACCAATCTAAACTCACTTTTAAAATATTCTTTCTCGACTTTAAATATGAAACAGAAAAAATGTTTTCTTTGCAATTTCACCCACAAGCTTCAAATTATACAAGTAGCGCATTAATCAAAGTAAACGGTAAATCTATACAATCTATTAAAGGTTTCAAACTACTTGGTTTATATTTAGATTTGTCATTAAAATAGAACGTATCATACCATACCTTTGTAATAAAACTGCTAAACATTACCAAGTTTACATAGAGTACTTATAGAGATACAGCTCCCATTAAAATTTGAAGATTTTATCTTCAATATAAAGGAAACTATTGGAAATTAAAAAAAATTCTGTCTCACTTTAAGATAATCTACTTTCTCAGGGACGTATTTTTGGACTAAGGTAAGTTGGGTTATATGGGCCCAATAAGAACTCGGGAATCACAAGTTGCCGCCCGGGAACTCAATTCTGGGACACCCTGTATAATAAGTTACCAGATAGATTTAAATAATGCAGTTATAACAAATTTTGTAAAACGCCACCTTGTTAACCAATGAAACTTGGTGTAATTTTGAGATATATGCATTTTAGGTTAATACGTTTTTTTCTCTATTTAATGACATGTCCTGTATCCTTTTTGTGATCGGCTGGATGAATAAAGTTATTTTTATTATTATTATTATTAATGTCTTCGAACCAGATAGGTAATTAATTAACTTATTATTAGCTTACCTGCGGATGGTTGTACTTCAACGGTTAATACTGATATATCGTCTATGTAAGTCTTTGGCGTCGTGTATAATTTAACCGGTCTATCAATGCCAGCATAATTGAAGAAGTCGAAGCTGTAGCTTTGGAATAATCTTCCGCTGAAAATAAATATTAATATTTAGCCAATATGAAATTAAAGATACTATTTTGAGCAAGTATTTGTTCACAAGTCATCGTACTGCTGGTAAACGCAATAGTGCATATCATTTATACACTTTGTAGTATAACGAAAGATCAAAAAATTGTGAAAGCATCAAATGATGATTAAAAAGGATCATTATAAATAGGTAGGTAGATAGGTTTTATTGGTCATAAAATGCACCGTGGTTTGACACGTCTAACATTACAATATAACATTAAATACTTAACTAAGTCAAGGTATAAGTTATAAAAAATGTAAGTACATGACAATCACTAAACATAGACAATAAATAATATTAAAAATTTAAATTCAAGGCGTATGTAATTTGGTATAATTACAAATCTGTATAATTAAATTATATTCAGCCCTCCCCTCTTGGTTATAAGATGGATTTTCAGTTTTTGTTTAAATGCTGTCAAAGGTGCATTTTTAGTGATATTGGAAGAGAGTTAAAGAGTGTAATTCAAAAATTGTTTCTTTTTGTATATGTTGCTGTGGTATCAGTATACCATTTCTATTGCGGGTGAAGTAAGTATGGTTGTCACAATTTCTAGAGTATTCATGAAGACGATCCTTGATGTATATTACATTATAATAAATTATACAAGATGGCAGAGTCAATACTTCATATTCTATAAACCACCGTTTACAGCTGTCTAACTGACTTATTTCTAATAAGGTTCTAATTGCTCTCTTTTGAACAATAAAGACTTGCTGGACATGGTTAGAGATACATATCCCAGTTGATTTGACCATATGCCATTAAGCTATGGAATAACTCATGGTCTGCGACCATTGCTGAGGTTAGACCAATTTTCATTTTCATTTACCTTATGGCATGTATTTTTTTAGATGGTGTAGTTGACAGTATGTCAATATATGTGCATGTCATCTTAGCCGATTATCTAGAGTTAAATCTAAAATACATATTTTGTACCTATCACTTTCTTGCAAAATTATTATTCTTTAGAAAAATAATGAAGTATAGGTCAATAATTTGCAATGTTGGTATCTTACTCACCTTAATCTCTTCCAACATCTGTTTTATGGAAATATCTCAAACCTGATCTTACGTAATATTAAACTTTGTGGCAGAGGACACTTAAAGAAACAAAAAACAAGAACGAAACAAAGTTCCGTTAAAAAAGTTACCTTCAGATCAGTAACGGTATATGCAGTTTATTTTTAAATTATGAGTTGCAGTCATAAAACTGGACAGAACAGGCTCAAACAACTTTTCATTTAATTTAAATACCCGGAGTTGACCACCTTTAAACAAAATGCTTGCATCCTTTTTGCCAAAAATAAATAATTACCAAGGTTTAAATAATTGTTTTTGATTGTCAGACTGATATTATTTCATTGTCTCAACTTAATAAATACATTGCTTTATTAATATCCAAGTTTAAAATAATTGAAATAAAGTCGTCGCAATACTATACAGTTTTGTATTTAGCGGAGTCAGTGAAGTATTTTGCATGGGAATTCTTGTTCAGTGTATGAATTTTCTTTTCAAAAGTAGAATTTTAAGAACCACCTTAATACGCATACTAATAAAGTTTTAAAAAAATTACCTTGCTAATTCCTCCACACGTCCCTGGGGAATAGTATCAGCCAGCAAAGTGTTATCACAAGCTACTGTTATCTTGTTCTCTTTTCCAAATTTCAGATACTGAGTTACCTCTGTGTGAAATGGCAAATGGCCTATTTCATGGCTCATGACCAGCTGACCATTTACCCACTAAAAAACGAACATACGTCATTCTTCAAATGTCTTAGTCAGAACAAATACAACAGGGATCCATAAAATAAGGGTGACTCAACCAAAATCGAAATCTTAAATTTTATCTTGCGCATGTGACGATTAGTTTCTATTTTGGGTTCACATGAAGCCCTGAAAATTTCATAAAATAATATTAAGATTTAGAGGTCGCTAGTGTGAGTTTTTTAAAATTCGTCTAGTCATTTTAATTCTCACGAACTCCTTATGTTTTTGGGGCAGCTGAATACGATAGTCATGGTTAGTTCCCTATACAGATGCTGCATATTTTCGTATTAGCCAAAATGTGTTGAAAAATAGTAGAAAATGGACAATAATTTAAGCTTAAGTGAGGTAAACTTTGAGAAACTGTTTTTTTTTCTCAAGCTTAAACTAAACGACTTTGTAGTAGGAAAACATACCGAGAAATTCCGGACAGGCATGATAGTTCAGGAATTTTTTCAGAAGAAATAAGCGAGAGAAAAGTGAAAACCCCGTGAAGTATCCATTTTTTTTTCCTCAAACTCAAAATAATCTACTTTGTAGTGGACACTTTTGGGGTATAATTTAAGATTCAATCTCATTCATACAGTGTTTGGAATCGTGCAAATAAATAAATAGTCTTATCACAAATGATCCTGGATCCAAGACCTATTATGATTTTTTTTCAATGTCAAAAATTGACAAATTTGATTAGCGATTTTTTTTATAAAATCTAACTATACCACTGGATTCAGAAATATCTCAAATGGGTAAATTCAAAATATCGTGAAGAAATATTAAATAATTACTTATTACTTAATCATACTTGACTTAAAAACATGTATGAACAATTGAAACCAATAATAATTAGGTATTTAATAAACAAAATAACAACACATTACAACATTACACTAAAACACGATAATACAATTCATCTTAAATATTTGTAGCCTCTACAAGGCCGCCGTTTATTTCGATGCACTTATCGAATCATTTTTTAATATTCTTTACGACATTCTATAATTGTTGCCGGGTAACTTCTGCACAAGCTTTGTCTTATTCTTGCACACAAATCTTCTCTATTACTCGGGCGTGACCTGTAAACTTTATATTTTATTAAACCCCATAAAAAGATGTCCATCGGTGTTAAGTCCGGGGATCGGGGTGGCCATTCAATTAACGGGCTACCTTGACCTGTCCATCGATTAGGAAAGTTAGCATTAAACCATCTGGTAACTACTCTGGCATTATGGACAGGGCTGCCATCTAATGGAAAGTGTAAATTTACTCTTTCTTGTATTGAAAGTTCATGTGGCATATTCCAAAATTCGTTTGTTAGAAACTGTAAAAACTGCATGCTATTCATATTACCTTCAAAAAAGAAAGGACCAATGATTGTTTCATTGAGTAGCCTACACCAAACATTAACTTTTTGGGAATATTGTCTTTTACAGTTAATGACCCACTCTGGGTTTTCTGTAGCCCAAAACCTACAATTTTGTGACGATACCACCCCATTTGTGGTAAAAATTACCTGATCGCTGAATACAGTAGTTTTCAAAAATTGTCTGTTATTAAGATACTCTCCTTGAGCCCACAAGCAAAATTCCATCCATGTTTCATCATCACCAGGTTCCAACGTATGTAAAAACTTGGGTTTGAATGGTTTTACCTTAATCTTTTTAAGGCATCGGCGAATATTTTCTCTAGGCAAATTCAAATCTAAGCTAGCTACTCTTACACTGGCGTTTGGATTGTTGTTAAAATAATTTAAAACGGTCTGCTCGTACCTGGATCTTCATTGTACATTATCGTTCTTATAATAAGCCTTGTCACAGCGCCATACTAATTAAAAATTTTGTTCATTTTAGAAACGGTACTTTTAGTGATGTTAGGCCTATTCGGGTGCCTATTACTAAATATCTCACATACCTCTCCCAAAGTTCTGTCATTATCTCCTCTAAGGCGCACAAGTTTAATTTTTTCTACTACATTTAGAGTATCCATAATTTTAACTTCAAACTAATAAACTAACACTTGATAATATTATTGATCAATTTTATAATTTCAATAACAATATACTCTGAGTATAATGCGTATTTTAAACATTTGACGTCTGCCTTTAAATTTTTTTTCCATGACATCCTATTATTATCTGTCATTGCTCAATAAAAAGACAATATCTATGCGAACTAACGTCATCATGTATACGTCAACACTGTACCGGGATCTATCCAGATACCGGTACCGGGAGGCTAGCCACTGCGTTAAAACTATCCACTTAATTTATCTTTCTATTGTTTATTTTTCATGGGCTACTTCAATTTTTAGAAAAAATCATGTAAAAGTTATTATAAAATATTACCTACCTCATAGATCTGTCATTATTTAATATTTTTTCACGAAACTTTTAATTTATCGATTTGGGATGTTTCTGAATCCAGTGGCATAGTTGGATTTTATAGAAAGAAAATCGCTAATCAAATTTGTCCTTCTTTGACATTGAAAAGAAATCATAGTAGGTCTTGAAAATTGAAATTTATCTCTAAATTTTTGTCATAAAGTAAGGCTTTCGATGGCCTATCTTTTAAAAAAAGCCCCGTTAAAATCAGATAATAGACACATTCTTTACAAGGGTGTTTCCATTCAAAATGGGTATAAACACCACATGAATGAGAATCCTGAAAATTATACCCCAAAAATGTCCACTACAACGTTAGTTTGAGTTTGAGAACAATAATGGATACCCGAAGTTTTACTCACTCAAGCCTAGATGTTTGCCCGTTTTCAGGAGTTTTTCATTTTTCTCTCGCTCATTTCTTCTATAAAAAGAATACTGAACCATCGTGATTGTCCGGAATTTCTCGGTACGTTTTTCTACTACAATGTCGTTTAGTTTAAGCTTGAGAAAGAAATTGTTTCTTAAAGTTTACCTCACTTAAGCTTAAACTATTGCCCGTTGTCTGCTATTTTCTAACACATTTTGGCTAATACAAAGAGATGCAGCATCTATATAGAGAATTAACCATGACCGTTCAGCGGCCCCAACAACATAAGGACTCATGTCTGGAGTGTGTACTTTATTCCAAAATTTCATATCCGAATGAATTTAAACCGTGAAAATTAGAATGACTGGACGAGTATTAAAAACTCTTAATTTTAATATTTTCTTATGAAATTTTCAGGAATTCATGTGGACCCAAAATAGAAACCAATCGTCATATGCGCAAAATAGAATTCGAGATTTTGTTTTTGGTTGAGTCATCCTAATAAATATGGAACATACTCCTATAAATATATATTTCCCAAAAAAATCGTTTTTTCCACCTAAAAGCAGTTTACTTCTTGAAATACTTTGGACTACGTATTACACCTTGGGTCGTATAAACTACTGGATTTTACAGTGCTACCACAGTTCACATTCATATTAGTCAATGCTGTTAATCTGTAGTACCACCAGGGTATAGCTGGTTGCCTGGATCTTGTGCTCACATGTCTCATTTATGAAAGCCACGTATTTGGCAATATATCATTATTTAAATGTGCTATTTGATGTATCCTTATTTGCATAATAGGGATGCTTAAACCTTAGGGTGGAGACAAAAATATCTTGAATATTTTATAATTGCAACCTTCTGAAAGTCTATCTAGACCAAGAACCGTGTGATATTCAAGTCTATGAAACCCCCTCTCCTTGGAGAATGACCACGGAAGGGGGTAGTAAAACTGAACACGTTTACTGAGGTCCGACAGTCAATGTTTTTCGCCTAAAGCGCAATTTAAACGAGGATAATTAAACGCCAGATTGGTAATGTTTTCAGTTGAAAACATTACAATCTATTTTAAAAACGGTTTGGAGCATATGAAAATCTTTGAACTTTAAGCATAAGTTACTTGAGGTCCAAAGAACGACCTGTCACAGATTTTACATCATTTGATTAATTTTACTTTTTCTTATGAGTTAATTAATTTGCGCTGATTTTACTTCAAAGTGTTTTGCAGTTTTAGGCGAATAACATTTTGCGACCCTCAGGTTTTTCCTTGGACGCCTCAATTACTTATATTTGCTTAAAAATACATTTAAAAAATCATGGTTTGAATGATTCCTCATCGCTCCAAAATTTGGAGATTTTCTTATCAATTCAAACTGATATCAGCATCCGCGGCTGCCTTGGAAAATTCTAGGACTAAGTTTTCCCTGCTCTTTGGTACCCAAAATTTTTCCTTTTTGACATCCAAGGAAGTTACTACCTCCTTCCGTGGTCTTTTCACAAGGAGGTGGAGTTTCATGGACTTGAATATCAAACTACTCTTGATCTAATCAGCATTTGTGTCTTGACTATGAGGATACTCATTTATTTATCATATGTAAGTAGTAGTAGATTATATAATTGTGCTGTTCCATGTACGAAATTAATACATACCACTTGAGATGCATATGAGACTGAACCAAATCTCAACCAAATCCTTCCTATCTCAGTCCAATATTTCGGCACGAAAAATGCTCTGTCGTACCATACTAGCCCGACATGATCTCTAATCCTCCAGTCTGTGGTAATATCATTGTAACTCGCTGGTACAGGCATAAGCAAAACTTCGTGCCGCGAGACCTGCAACATAAAAAAAATCTTAACATCTCTCAACACTGCGGGTGAATTAAAAAAGTTTCCAATAGGAACTGTAAAACTTGGTGGATAATAAAAGATGATGTGCACTAAAACAAAATTTTCATATGCTGATACGGAATCGACCAAACGAGAAAAACCACTTCAGATAATTGACAGAGTACCAAGCCGCTTAATTTAGGGTAAGAAAATATTATGATTTTAAAGTTTTAATTATATAAGTTTGATAATAAGGAAGATAGTAATTTACTAATAGAAAAAAAAGATTTAGAAATAAACGAAGAAGGGACAGGAAAAAGTGAAAGATTTGTAAATCATGGTAGGAAGAAGTTTGAAGAGTATAATTCGGACAATGCCTGGTATCCCAGGCGGTGTAGCTTTTTTGGTTGATTGATTGATTTTTCAGCGTAAGGTGAGCATTGCTGCTGACTCCGGGCATCCATGGAGGTTCGTTCCAACGCACAGCTTGGTCCTCCGTCGAACAGGCCCAACGGACGGCCAAACTGCATGCCGGAACCAAACCTCTGAAGTTTTATATACCGCCGGACTGGGTGAATACGTCGGGTTGAACATTGGACATGCTGTTTGCCAGCAACGGGAGCCACATGACGTGTGGAGTAGGAATATAGGATGCGAAGTGTAGGTATTTATAAGATGCTTCTTTTAAGTTTCCATGCTTCTTTTAAGTTTCTATCTGTCGTCATTGGTTGGGAAGTGTATGCGTTAACGAGATACTTCTTTTCAGTTTCCATGCTTCTTTTAAGTTTCCATATATCATCATCTCCTTGTTTATTCCTCTTCTAAATTTTCTGTTCCTCTATTTCTGAATCTAGCAACTTTTCTTTTTATTCCTTTAAGTTTTATTAACCGTTCCATAGGTAAATACCCATTTACGGTGGAAGTGCTGTGAGGGGACCTATTTTGCGGTAAAAATATAATAATAGCTTTTTATATCGGGTTATGAGAAAGAGGCCCGAGGGAATATTTTGTACTCCCCGTATATGGTTTTTGAAGCAATCAGTTTTAATTTCCATTTTCCAATTGGCTGTTTTTCAATTTCGGGTATTTTTCTATTTCATTACCTATATTTAACACCTTTTCAATTTTACTTTTAAATTTTTTCTCTGTTGTATAATAAACTAAAAATTAGTAAACAAACAATAAACAAACAAATTAATAAACGAATAAACAAATACAATTAATAGGCTAGATTAGACTAACAAACTGGGTTGTTAGTATATTAAGTTGTTATATTAAGTTACTTAATAAATTAAACTAATATAGCTTAGCTTTCTGTAATACGCTTTGGTGGTCTGATTTCTTTATTTACATTTCACTTGACCTCTGTGTTATTTTAATAAGTGTTCAAAAGTATTGCCATTTTCATTAACACACATCGTAAACCTATTAATTAGTTCAGATCTACAAACTTTTAATAATGTATGCCGATTTAAGACGGCAACACTAGCATAAATTTTATTATAAAGATCTGCCATGTCATCTATTGGTTCTTCGTACACTTCACTTTTTAAAAATTTCCATAAATAAAAATCTAATGGAGTAATGTCAGGAGATCGAGCGGGCCATCTAAGTACTCCATTGGTACCAATCCATCTTCCTGGGTATGTTTGATTTAAATAATTAAGAACGTTGTGATGATTATGTGGGCCTGTCCATCTTGATGAAACCACATATTATCCAACTGAGTGGGTAAATTCCGTAATAGTACTTTTAAATCATTTTGCAAAAATTGTAAATATCTTTCAACTATTAAATTCTCATGGTAGAGGTATAGGCCAACAATGTAACCATTAACGATACCACACCAAACATTTACTCCAAAACGATTCTGGGATCTGGTGTGTCTCACCTACCTAGAATTCTCTTGAGACCATTAACGACAATTATGTGTTGTGAAATCGACTTTCATCACTCCACATAATTGTATCTAAAATATTTGGATTTTCTTCTAAGGGAATTAAAAATTGCGCCAAAAAATCTAATCTCCGCTCGTGGTCCCCTGGAATCAAATGATGAACTAAATGAACTTTTGTTTATTTTAAGAATTCTGTGGCAGGTGGTACGTGCAATATTTGTTTGTTTCTTCCGACAAATTGGGTACTGACATGTGGTTATTTTCTACTTGATATAATACCAATGCAATATTTTCATCAGTTGCAGTTCTTTTTCTTCTTGTTATTTTTGGTTTCTTAAAACCTCCATAATTTTTCAAATTAGAACACAAACTTAAAAAAGTTTTCCGATCTGGTAAAGGTCTGTCAGGAAAACGTATTTCATATAAACTTACAGCTTTTGAAGAATTTTTACGACATTCCCCATAAATTAAAATCATGTTTAATTTATCTTCATTTGTATGAGAAACCATATTTAATAATAAATATTCACAAAGAAAACAATAGTTAGGTACAATAATACAATCCTATTGACACACCAATAAACAAAATGTGTGAAATTGAGAAATGTCAAAACTATTATTCCAAAGGTAACTTTAATTGTATTTAATTGATAAGGTACAAGGGTTATTATCCTCACTAGATATCAAATATTTTTAATTATAATCTAACCTAATAACAAAGCAATTATATGAAAAATTCTTTAAATATTTTCTTCTAACATTTGTAAATTAAATACAGATTGTCCCACTCAAAGGACTGAAATGTTAAAGAGATTACAATTATTCTATATTGGCAAATGCCAACATTTGGACTCAAATATCTCGAAAACGGCTAGTTTTATAGCATTTTTCTTTAGAACATAATCTGCTTAGAAATACATTTTCTTTAACATAAACCCCATTTCAAAGTTTCTCCCATCGAAATATTTCTTTAGAGCACAGCGCCATCTATATACTGATATATTAAAAAAACAATTTTATTCAAAAATGAAGCTCTCTTTATGCTCTACAAATTTGCTTTTACAGAATTAAAATACCTCTAGTCCTTTAGAATATATCCGGCCTGGGAGTTTTTATTGGGACACCCTGTATATAACAATTTTTAATAAAGAATTATTTAGAAAATATGAAATATTGAATTTCTTGCTGGAAAAGATTAAAAATTTTATTTTTAGATTTTTCACAACCAGAATGGAGTGGGAAATGCTCAAAATTTTCATTATTATTTTATTAAAAATCAACAAGAGTAAAGAAACACCGTCACCAAAATATCAGTATTTTTTTCTAGTTGTTAAAACAAATTGAACAGCCTTAAAAGTACTTCCAAATGTTACTCCCATATGAAGAATAATGGTTTAAAGCAATAGGAAATTAATAATGTAACAGATCTTGTATTGTATTGTATTATAAAGACATCTGGAACTTAACGTTCTCTTAATGTTCTCTTAACCGCTTCTCAAGTCACCAAGGTAACTCCTTGAAAATCTAGAATGATTTTGTGTTAGGTAAAGAGAAGCGAGGCCCTACAGTTTTATAGTGGAGTTCGAACCACATCTGGGAGATAATTTTATAATTAAAATTATTTCGCGGTGAACAAGGATTGAACCGGCATCGCTAGGTATGCCAGTATGCAAGCTAGACGCGCTAAATCACTGAGCTACCGTCCCCGTCCCCGTATTGTATTCTTGTACTTAATATACATATCATATCACAGATTTTCTAATACAGTAAGAAATAGATTATTTTTCTCACGCTTAATAAAATATTTTATTTTTATTCTTAATGACATCATTTGTCAAAAGCGCCCCCCAACCATTCCTTTGACGAAAATGTCAAAGGAGAAGAGGTTATTTTTCAGCAATAATGAAAAATCGTATTACTTCATAGATTTTACGGGCGTTGTTTTTAGAAATAAGGGTACAATATAATATGGAATCCTAGAAACAAAAATAGAAAAATCGAAGTTCATTATCAGTTGTTTAATATTAATATTATTTTTAATTTATTTAAAAGACCTTGGCCTCGCACTTAGCTGATTAAATACTTTTAAAAATTCCAAAGCTTTGAGCAGAGAGTTTCAATATATTTTGTTTTTTTCTGATGAGATGACTGATAATGTCACTGAAGCACAGAAAGTTGTTTGCAAAATATAACCCATGTATTATATCTTAAATCATTTTTATACGAACCTCTCTTAAATCCTTCTTGTACCAATGCTGTTCGAACCCTACAAATGGATTACTAGTGTTAGGTACTACGAAGTTCCAGATACCGTCCAGGGAGACTACCTGTCTAGTTTCGGATTCCCTAGGAAATAAAATCCCGCCTCTGTGAATATCTGCAAGACTTGCCTGGAGGAAAAGTGTTAAATATATCACAGTTGTTGGATTCATTTTGTTATCTGAAACAAAATGTAACTGTCAAATTTTTTAATTTTCGAAAAGATTGTTTGTCTTTAATATAAAATTGGTAAAAACATTTTCACGAAATGTTATATATTGCATCTAAGACAATAATTATTATAGTTCAAAGTGATACTTTACAGTTGCAGGTTGCACATTTGTTCCATCTGTTTGGTATGTTAGATGTCGATATACTAAATGACAAACTATTGTGGTTTATTCAATGTAAACATATAAAGTACGTAACATGGATTATCATTTGTAGTACTAGTATGATACATATGTTCAAACAAAACAAGATAAAATGCATAATGAAATAAAGTAAACTTTATATATAGTAGTGGTCAAGTTAAATGAGCGTTGCTAAACTTGACCAAACTAGGAAATGAATATTAAGGAACTGACAACAGAAAGACCTATCTGCCCCGGTATCATATTATTTTTTGTTCTATATTTTCACATAATCGTTATGGGTGCAGATGCTATCCCTGTAATAAAAATAATAATAGTTATTATTATAGTGGTAATACATACGTTCTTTTCAAAAAAAGGTGACGAAGAGAACCCAAAAGTTATAGACCAATAACATGTTTGTCAGTGGATTCCAAACTGTTAACCTCCGTCCTATACGCCTTCGCATAATCCGTTACATAAGAAATAATAATTTGATCGCCTGTGAATGAAAAGGGTGCATCAAGGATGCTCTGGGACGTAAAGAGCAACAGAAAATAGACACCCTCATAATGAAACATGCACAAGTGAAACACCGAAATTTAAATATGTGCTACATTCATTATAGCAAGCCCTTCGACCCTATGCCACATGACTGGCTAAAGAAAGTTCTCAAAATTTTAAAATCCACCCCAGCAACCGGAAGTTCTTGAGTTCATGGAACGCCCACCTCTATATTGGTAAGCAAATGCTGGGACAAGTAAAAACATCCAGGGTTATATTTCAGAGTGGCAGCCTTAGCCTCCTTTGGTTCATCTTAGCACTTAATCCTTAATTGTCACTACCGAATGCTATCATCTGAACATGCGAAAAAATACTCGAATAACGTATCTGATGTTCATGGATGACATCAAACTATACGTAAGAGTAAAGAGCATATAGAATCAAGAATTAGAACTACCCGTGAATTTAGTGATGACATAAAGATGCCTATAAAAATGTGCAACTGTTGACATCCGCAAAGGTAAAAGCCACAACCAAGCCGAAACACTGGATCCGAGCGAGGTTTATAAATACCTAAGCATTGCTCAGAATCAATGTGTAGACCACACAAAGTTAAAAAAAGTTTTAAGGAAAAGCACAGGGCCAAGCTTACCAAAATTTTAAATAGCTATCTTAACTTTGTAAATTTAACCACGGCCATTGATACATGGACAGTGCTGATCCTGACATATTATTCTGAAATCTTAAAATACTCGGACTTAGATCTGGAGAAACTCGATAGATTGACACGCAGATTGTTAACAAAATTTGGAGCTCACCATCCACGCTCTGCAGTGGAAAGACTGTATCTAAAAAGAAAAGAAGGTGGACATGAACTGATAAATATCTATAATCTATGCAAATAGCAGGAGGCCAACATGAGGGAATACTTCCATCAAAATCCGAATCAACTAATACAAAACGTTGTTGAGGCTGACCGCGGACACACTGCACTGAGGTTAGGTATAACCCATGGAAATGCCAGGAGGTGCCACACAACTAAACAGTCTTACATCCTGGCAAGAGAAAACACTCCATGGCAAATATCCCTCAGCTTGGAAGAAACATGGTGTGGACAAGGAAGGATAGCTTATGTGATTGAAAAAGGACCAATTCCACCCTACAACTGAACGTTTCATTATTTCTATATAGGACCGTGTACAAAGAACTCGGAACTGTGATATAAGATCATCCCATAGAAAATCGTAGAATATGTCTGTAGAAGGTGCGGAAGACCAGGAGAAACTATCGAGCATATAACAAGCCGGATGCCTCAGTCTTGCGGACATCGCGTATTTAGGCAGACACAACCAGGTTACCAATCTAATTCATGCGGAAATTTCCAAGAAATGCAACCTAGTATTACCATTATACACCTTGACCCGTATTAGAGTCTGACGATTATCTTCTATATTGGGATAGGCGAATCTTTACAGGTAGAACTGTAGACTCTAATAGGCCAGACACTGTACTTGTCGAAAAGAAAATTAAAAAGCCACAATCCTCGACATAGGCGCCCACTCACGTATAATCTGATAAAAAAGTGGCAAAATTTCAAAATTTAGACATCGAAGTTCTAAGCACGGCTGAAATCTTGACATATTAAAAATAGGCCCTATTGTGATCTCAATGGAAGGAGTTATGACAAAGCAGTTAAAAAAAACATAGAAAAACTGGGTCTACCAGGCTTTCATTACGTTGTCATACAAAAAATAGCAATCCTCCAAACGTGCCATATAGCGAGAAAATTCTTAAACGGAGCAGGATAGGATGAACTTTCTCCCTGACTCTAAGGATATATCAGCTTATCAGCCCACCTGAGACAAAGTAGAGAAATAATAATACTAATAATAATAATTTATTTAACATACATGTATACGTACACATATTTGGAATGGTAATACACTGACTTAAAAGAAGTAAAAAATTATTAAGTATATAATTTTTGCCTTACTACAACGTCAGCTCAAAGAGACATTTCATGTATTTTCGGACTTGCGTTATTAAGTTGTAGGCTATTCCCCCGCTTAAGAATAATACAGTGTTGTCAATGTGTTTGATTTGTCTGGTTTTAAAGTAAAATATAATGTAACTTGGTATGATGAATTAAGTGTTATTGAAACTAAATTACATTATTAATTTAATTACTAATACTGCTTAACCAAATTACATTTCTTGCAGTTAGACAGAAAATGGCCAAAATGAGTGTTTTGCCATGGGACTACTTTGCGCTCTACGTAAAATATGAGCACCATCACTTTGTAGTTTAAAATTCTCAGAAAAACCTAGGTTGTACTAGTAATATCCCGAGAGCTAGTGTCACAAAAAATTATACCATTTGCAAATGGAGAATGTGCCTTAATAGGTTGTCGATGATCCATTGAATACTTGCCCTTCAGTCAGCCAGGCTGGTAACAATTTATGATACCGATAAAATGACAGTCTTTCTTTTTCCATAGAGACATCACACGATCTTCCACTCGGCGTATTTATTTAGATATAGATGTTTGAAAATTTAATGTTCTTGAGATTTATATTCAAATGTAAAACTGGGATTCGCTATAGACGATCGTGTTAAACGACGATGAAGAGGTTTCTGGCTTTGAGCTCCGTTACCACAGTACTTTTTAAAATATTTTTTTAAAATTTGGCAGATATCTTTACTTCTAAAATTACCTTTCATTTTTTTGACTCGACTAACTTTTAAAAATGTTATCATTTTGCCTATTTTCGGCGAGAATTATGGGAATAAATTTTTTATTTTCAACTTTTTATCAGACATTTTTCATTCCAAAATTGCTTAACGATTATTTCTACTCGATTAACGTTTAACAATTGTAAATTTTGAACGATTAACCTCTTTTTCGGTGACAATTAGTCAAATCCTTGTCACTGTGTTCCAAAATATTAACGTTTTAATACAGGAGATGCAAACAATAACCTACAATTGAAATAATTTCAACGGCTTCAACACAATAAATAAATACATTTCTTATGAAAATTGTATTTAGTTTGTAAGAAACTTTATTTGCTCACGATTAATAACAATTAGAAACAATGTGTTTTTATTCAAGAAAACATAAGAAATAAAGCGACATATAGAACACAATACAAAAGTCACTGCACAATTACAAGGTTTGAATTAGGAAAAAAATTATGAAAGCTTTTTACTTCTTCTTGAGCCAATATATCATAACACCCTGTAGCACCCGATACTCTGTATAAAAATGAGACAACAAAAATTTACAAATACTTTTCAATTATATGCAATAATAGGACACAGTATTGCAGTGCCTTCTTCAGCCTCCGTCCTCGTGAACCGTGACATACACACATACGTATTTATATCGGCAACAATATTTTTGAACTTCAGTAATATTCGGAATGATCCATTTAACTAGACTAAGACTGTATGAAGAATTATTCTTTGCCGACTATCAATTAATTTTAATCAAGTCCATTGAATATTACTAGGTTATTATTTTGATACGCTACGTATTAAAGATATTTTTTCATAACAATAATAATCATTACAGGGGTCGTAGCTCAGTAGATAGTGTGTATAAGCGCACTCTGAGCATACCTACTGAAGTGGGTTCTAACCCTACATACAACAGTATAATTTCTCATTATAGATTATTTCTAAGTTGTTCGGATTTCAATATACAGTGTAGGGTCCCGTCTTCTCGGACAAACCTAAATCGCCTCGACTTAAAAGGGTGATTGAGGTCACCCAAAGACGGTTAAAACAATAACAATGAGGTAAACATAAAGAATGCATACCCAGTATCCGGGTATACCAGAATTAATTTCATTTTCCGAAAATATCCCAGTGCCACGACCTGTAATCGAACCCGGAACTCAAACGCTTGCCTCTCGATTATATAGCCATATGAACATTAAAGTACACGATGTTTCAAAAGGTCTTGTCAATGTGATGATGGCAATTCCTGGTGGAATATATACAATACAAGGTCACCAAAACTATTTATTTTGGTGGCGCAATAATAAAAGTTAATATGTTAGAGTTGTTGTAATGTCCAGTACACCATTGCCTGCAACCATGACTGAATCAGGCCATGCCGTCTTTAGGTAAAAGTTTTTCGGCGTGAAGGGCATTAGATACGGGGGTTGACACCCATACCATCAAAGCGCTTTTACAGATTTTAAATATCTCAAGCCGTTCTTGAAAAATGCGGTGTCACCTCTTAAACTAGACAAAAATTTGTCGAACCAAATGGGCATTAGTTACGGGGTTACCACCCATACCACGGGATAGTCCTCGATGGGGAACCAGTCAAGACAACTTTCAGATTATAAGCATTTCAAGGCATTTTGTGTTAAACAGAAAAATGTACTGTGTGAGGTCGAATTCTGGTTATAAGTAATGTAAACAAAAAGGCAAACAGTCGAATAAACCTGTTAGACTTCCCGACCCATCTAACATGTCCTTAATATAATAAGCCCTCGTTTTAAATTGTGGGAGCTGCTTTGGACCTTTAAAAACAGGCAAAGCAAAGAATTGCATCGGTTGAGATAAAAAGAAGTAAACTGGTTAGCAAAGCGAACGAGGACTGTGGGAGGATTATAGGGGTCATTAGTGAGAGCTAAGGAACATCATGAAGATTTACTTGTAGCGGAGCAATTTTTTCACTTCTGTCAATTTAACCTATCGTCACTTACCTAGTTCACATTATTTTGTTCGATTTACGTTATTATTCAGTATTTTAATGTAATTGTCTAAGCCAGTATATTTTGGGGGTCATATATTGCATACTATTAGTTAAGATTTTATTAGTTTTAAGTCGTCGCACATTTTGTGTTAGGTTAAGTGTGGGCCACACATTTAGGTGTATTAATTCTGTGTAATATTATTTCTGTGGGATATGGTTGTAAGCGTACCTAAATGAATCATTAAATCGGTTCTAGTAAGACGCTTATTTGTTTTCACCAGCATACATCCAACGTCCCATTTTTATCGAATTCACCCCCAAGGACTTGACTAGTCGGCCGTGTGAGCCCCTTTCGCCAATAATTGAATGCAGAGAGGGGACTGCACGTAAAACAAAAATTTTGTTCAGGGCACAGGGTGACCACCCTACCCTGCAGTATAGCTGATATATCAGCGTCTAAAATTAAATTCTTTTATACTATTCCCCTTTTATCTAGGAGCCCTGCAACAAGCTCAGTGCAGTGATTGCATGTAAAATAAAGTAATGATAACTTCAACATCATCTTCAACTTGTATCACGTTGATGTCAGCAGGTTAATAAATCTACATTTGCTGTTTTTATTGAAACGAAATTGTCCTCGACTCATTGGAAGATTCATCGATGTATCAAAGAAAGCATCTGTGGAAGTAGGAAATTTAGCGGATTAACGATGTTGGGAGGAGTTAATGTGAAAGACTTTGATGAAATTGTTTACCTAACAGTCAATCACGCAGCAAACGTGATGCCGTCAAATACATATGAAGAGATGTATAACATACTAAACAGGTAGCATCATTTGCAGACCCAAATGAGTTGGTTACTCGTACCGAAAAAGTCTTTTTTGTAGATTATTTCGTAAGATACAAGTTTGATAACTGTTTTTGTCGTACAATTAACAGATAAAGATATATTCGCGATAAACTAAAACTTTTAGCACGGATCTCATCGATGGGTTATTTCTTCTGGTGTAAAAAGTGGTTTTCCAAATGTGAAAGTCTTTCCGCCATCAAGGTTGGGCATACACATAATTTGTGGTGAAGGATTTCTTGATCTTCACCGTACTTCCGGCATTTTGGATTGTCCCTCACCTTTAAACTGAATAAGTGTTTATTGAATGTACAAGTACGGAGTCCTGTCAAAGTGTCTACCGCGCAACTTTTCTTTAGTAATTATTGGAATGAAAGAAGTACAAAAATGTGTAAGTATGTCTTAATCTTTATTAATTCAAAATAATCTCATACGTGCCATCTCCGCGTCTCCGCGATGTCGGCATAAAATTCAGTTATTTAATAGTGAAAGTAAATAATGCAGAACCATCATTACCGGTAAAACTTGAATTCGCTTTGATGTAATTAAAAACCGCATATTTACGCACGCACATAATGTCATGAAATTTCAGCCAAGTGTAATGTGAATGTAATAAGAGTTTTATGACGGATAATGTCAGCTCGTGTCCTATATACTGCTGTTCATAAATAATTGTCAGCATCACCATTATTTAAAATAAACTTATAAATAATGAAAATATTTTGAAAGCGAAGCTTTTATTTAAAAAAAATTAAATTCATACATTTGGAAAATAAAAGCTTGCTCAATTGACCACCCCCAAAGCATTTAGTTTCCAAATGCATGAATTTAAAAATTATTTCTTACTTTTTAGAACATTTTTTTAAACAAAAGTTTTACTTTAAAAATATTTTTTTATTTATAATTTTATTTTCTACTTTTTAGTCAAATTATTTTTCCCACAGACAAAACCCTTTCATTTGATATCCATGTCAAGTGGGTTATGAAGAAAGAGGTAATCCACCATATTGGATTTATAATAACGTTGCACAGTTTATCGTATTTTACTTGTCAAACCCTTTAATTTGATACCAATATCAAGGGGGTTGTGAAGAAAAAGATAATCCGCCGTCTTGGTGCGTCCGCCACATTGGATTTAGAATGAGAAGCATTTAAGGAAGGCCGTTTTCAAACGATTGATGAAAACTTGAACAATAATGCACATATTTTAACGAAACTAGTTTTCCTCACAGTTTCGTTCTGAACAATTTGTGTCCTTTTCTTTATTGCGACACTGGTTGTACAACCAGTAAAACTCCGAAAAAACATAATGTTGAACATTCTGTTGTTTAAACAAAAGTTTTCCACCATACAGATTTATTCAAAAACTTTTTACTACACTTAAAATATTTACACGCTCCACCCTTAGTTTTGTTCCACCAATAATATAGGGCCCCAATTCGAATAAAACACAGCTTGAAATATCAAGCGTTGCCAATTTTCAGGCAATATCTGTACTGGCAGACTCTTCCCTTCACCTAACCTTTATCAATGACAATATTCACGACGTTATTTATTTCCTATCCTTGGTTCGTTTCTATTTGTACTTTTTGGTTATCCCTCTAAATTATTTTTTTCCAATTATCAAATTTTATAAAATTCCTTGAAATAAGTTTCTTGATTTAAGTACTTCCTTTTCTTGTATCAGCTAACTAAATTTCAGCATCGTAGATGTCTGACTGACTTCTAGATAGTTATCGGAAATACATTATAATCAACTCAAATATAAATAAATCTGTGTTGAACTCAAGGAAATTAATAGAAAATATATTTAAAAATCGTCAGCCACTGGAAACGGCTGGAACTTCCCCACGGTGAATCTTTGAAGCCGAAAAGAGCACTAAATTGGGTGCCATAACAGCACTAAACGCAATACGATCTCAATCATAACCTTTTCGGATCTATTGGAGCACTAAAGAAACCTTCACTTTTTTCTCACTTGCACCACATAATATCTTGACATTTATTGAAATTTATTATTTTTTTGTGCTCACATTTTCTCTAGAACGGTTTAAGATATTGACTTGAAATTTAGTACACGTATGCATTATAACGAAATCTAGAACTATTTTGACTTACTTCAGTGAAGGGTTGGAGAAGTCCCCAATTTTTTTATGACATTCTCCATTGAAGTGATTCAGAGCTACCAATGGATTTTCATACTTGTACTTGTCGCTTATTGGAATGTTCAACAGAATACTTTTCTCGTACAGAAATACACTAAAAAAGGCTCATCATAAATTAACCGGTATCAGGTCAATACTTTGTCACAATTTATTATCACAATCAATTACTTCATAGTAAATAAATCGCGAGATAATGCAATAAACATTGAAATTTAGTGTTGCAAAATTGCCTAAATAAAACAATTTGTAAATATTCTGAAATCAGTAATATTTCATTATTATGGAAAATACTATACGTGCTCAGCTTACAAATATTACAATAATTCCCGTGTACAAACATGTTGTCGCGGATGTCACGACTTAATCATTTGTTAATTTGTTTGTTCATAGATATAATCGTATTTAAAATGTTTAGTTTAATGTAATTCATATGAAGCCAGCCTTATCATATAGATCGTAATCTGGTTGTAATTTCAGGGTCGGTCTTAGAGATGAAAGAGACGAAAAAATAAAGGTTCTTTTTCTAGTATATTGTTCTTGAAAAGTTTTTAGATACGTCTCGCAATATATCATTACGACTCCGGACTTGATAGTACGTATGAATCCTATAGTATGAGTTACCGTGCGTGTTACAGTTTGGCCTTTGCTCAAAAAGTCTTTATTGGGGGACTAGAAATAAAGATAGGATGAAGGGCCGGGGATCTCTTTTGAAAAACTACCCCAAAACCACATTTTTTTAGTTTTTGCTAATTTTCTCAGAAACTATTACTTTTTTGAAAAAATGTCTGGAGACCTAATTAAAAGAGAATAAAATTTCCTATCGATTGGTGTATAACATTTATTTTTAGCAAAAAATAAATCCTAAAAAAACCCCAAAACTATTGCAAAAATACATTCACTCGATAATTTCCTACTTTAACAATCCATAACAAACAATACATAAATAATAGCAAAAAGATAAACTCAAAATACAAAATATAGAACTTTACAATACTAAAAACAAGAATAAACATACCTACATGTTTTCTACTTTTTAACGAAATTTCTGTTTTTAACAGATAAAACATTGTTAGTCCAGTAAATAAATACCTACATACTCGTCTTATATTAATTCATAAATTAGATAAGATGAACATAAAATACAGAATAATCAAAAATATACCAAAGAATTTACAATATAATAATGAAATCAAGATTATGAACACACACATTTGCATAATAAAGTATAGGGAAGTTTCTTTTTTCTACAACTACATGCTTTAAGACAACCGTTCTTACAGTTGCATTTGATCAAGTCCTCACAATCTTTATTTACTTGTGGGATTGATCTCCACTTTGGGATAAGTTTGCCCTCGTTAGATTTCATCCAGCCAAAATCAGCGGGATCTGGAGCATGGATCAGTGGCTCTTTGGCAGAAACCCATATGCTCGCTTGAGATAGAGCTTTTTTGCATCCTGCGTGGGAGGTAGGGTCTCTGGGTTATTGCTCCGGTGACAAAATATCTCCTTTCTAAGCTGGTTCAAATCTTGTGATTCTCGACCGTAGAACAAAAAAGGTTAGAAACCTTCGTTCACTGAATAAGGAAGAGTTTATTTCAATAGTTGTAAATGGCTTCTTCAAAATCTCACACATTGAGGATATTAGTGATTCTCCTCCTCTTTGCATTGCAAGGAATGCGGTATTTTTTGATCTTCCTCTTATCGACGACGTGGAATCACATCCTGTTAGGGTGGTAAACAAGGGCAAAGCACGCCTAAGTTTTGACCCCAAAGCGTGGTGAAGGTTCCCGATATTTAATTTTCTTTTGTTTTTTCCAGTTCCATAATAAAGGTATATTGAACAATCGTGATTCAGCTGTTAAAAATATTCGAAATGGTACATTAAGATAACAATTATATCGGAATCTACCGTTTTTACGAGAACTGTTTTTGAATCTGTTTTTAGAGCATGAATTACATGTAGGATAATTTTGGGGTCTGCCTCTTCGCGATCACCATTTTCAAACATCTCTGCTCCAGGGCCAAAATGTCGAACAGTATTTTCATGAGTATTGTAGAAATCACACTGGGGTCTTAATTTAAGCTTTGAACAAGCATCAGTCGTCAGATATAGAAAAAGATCAGCTTTATTATCTGAATTCTGGAGAAATTCAGGCCATTTCTTAGGTATTGTACGTAGAGTTGATTCTGATCCTGGCACTGGTACCGCGATTTGCTCTTGTGGCCGATTTAATAGACATTTTCCAATAACTATCCCACGCTATGTGCAACTGAAACGTGTTTTTGAATTCTGAGTATATGTATATAAAGAAACACCTGTTTATATAATCTTCGAAAGTGTTCGTGTCTGAAGTGGGATTTAAAAGATGTATCAGAGCATCACCATCGATTACTACAGTATAAAAGTAAAGCGGCCAAAATTTTAAAAATAACTGAAATAACTCATAATAACTACTTTTCTTCAAAATAAATAGATAATAAGAAGTTTGGTTTATTAAATATAGGTAGTATTAGTATAGCTCGTCACATTTTTTAAATTTTACCCTGTAGTTACTTCTTTTTTTCTGACTATTTATTATTTGATTATAGACAATATACATACGATGGGAAATTTTATTCACTTTAAATTAGAGCTCTTGACATTTTTCCGAAAAACTAATAGTTTCCGAGAAAATTGCGAAAAACTAAAAAAATGTACTTTTGGGGTGGTCTCTGAGGGAGGATCCCTGGGCCCTTATCCTATCTTTTTTTCTAACCCCTCAATATACTCATTTCCAGTAAAGGCCAAACTTTAACACGCGTGGTAACTCACAACCCATTTTTATGTGGGAATTAATACCTACTATGAGTGTTTCTCGTCGATGTCTTTTTTACAGTAGGCATACAGGCAGACTCTATCTGACTAGCTGTTTAGATTTGAAATTTTGATGTAGTCACCTGTTATCCGAGTAATTTTGCAATGAAGCATCAGTAATACTTTTATAATTGATTTCCTTAAACGTACATTCACAAGACAAAATCTTGCGGAAAAGTTTTTGAAAATGTATGCGTGACATCATAACCTTCTATTTTGTCGATTTCTTCCTTTACATTTTCTGTTAGATCCGTGCTACCTTCAGTGCAGTTTATCCAGTGTCAATGTGAAATTCATAAAATAAGATTGAGCAACACCATATGACAATATAACACCAGCGAAGTCATGAGCGTCAACCGAGTATTTTTAGAATCAGGTTCTAATTATTGTAAATATTGTTTTACTGCTTTACAGTAATTGATGTAAGTGACGTAAATTATTTATTTATAATAAATAATGTTAGTTTAATGAATAACTCCATAAATAATTCAACAAAAGTAAATAAATATTATTTAACCTACGGCTATGCTACTGGCAATATTAAGAATGAACTAAGAGCATATAAGAGGCTTGTAATAGTGAGCCAGGTAAACAATCGACAACTTTCATTTGAGGTAAGCGCATAACAGATCTGGTTAACTAGATTCGTATACGTGTATCGTTTATAATATTCAAGCACGATCTTGGTGTTATACTACCACAAACAGGATTTGTAATGACTTATTCTGGTGGCAACACAATTAAGAAGAGAAATACTATAACCATAAATATACATACAAGTAAACCATTGTAGGATGGCCAACAGCCGCGCAGAGAGAGAAGAAATATCATTGCTGTTGAATAGAGACAAGTTTCTTAACTATGAACGTAGTACAGTCGGAGGAAGAAGTTTAAGTAAAAGGTGCTCTCTTATTCACCAACAATCCGGGTATGTCACAGGCCAATTGATGTTTTGATTGAACAGCAGTTCTTTGTACATGTAACATTAATGTTTATAAGTAGATACTTATAATAGGTACCTATATATTAAATATAAGTTATACACTACAAGCACTTTTCTCAAGACTGTACCGATGTTTACACGAGGAAGGAACATAAACAAGTGAGCTCCGTAAAGGTGGGGTGGTTTCAACTACTGCGCATCCTAATCTCGTTGGCCATTCTGGGATGGCCGACCTGTACTTGGAGCATATTTATGGTTACTGAGGGCAGTGCGATGACTATTTACTACGCAGTAGGCTGTGACTCAGCAGTGCGCATACATGTGCATATTTATTGTCCGAGAAGTCAATAAATGTTATTGGTTAGGTTAGTATTTTAGTTATTAATTTTTGTTTATTAAATTGTAGCTGGCTGTATGGCTATAAGCCTTTATGCCAAGAAAAAAAAAAGTCAATAAATATTACAGGTACACCTACCCAAATTATATATATTTGAAATCAGGAAAACAGATCGAAGAGAGAATGTAAAAATAAATAGATTGTTCCATTTAAAAACCGCTTTCATGTGATCTATGCAGGCAATTGATTTTAGCTGCATTAAAAAAAATATAGATGAAATCCTACAATTTTTGTAAATAACTTTTTTTAGAACGCTGCAAAAAGAGCGAACGGGGTCAAAATATATATCACCTTACTGCGGATCTGGAGTGACGACCAAATTTCTGATCATGGTTCATTTATTTATATTATTTATTTGTTATTCAAGCACATAACAGATTAAAAACCTAAATCGTACAATACTGAATAATAAATAATCAATGCGGTTGACAAATTAAATGACAAAATTCTAGTTATACATTTAGAATTGCCATTTACAGGTCACACTAAATATGTATGAAAGACTATTAAAATTAGCTTCTTAAGTATATGCAGTGGTTATTTGAGCCACTGGATCAGACTTATAATGTACAATACATGCATATTGCCCCATTTCAATTAATTCAATTATATACCTCTTAAGGTGGCCATTCTCTAGAAAGAGACATCCGATAGGAAAATATCTATTATTTTTGGCCATAATTTTTTTTTCTTAATACGTATCTTACCTAAGTAGAACTATAACAAGACTATTACTATGAATTTTCACTCAATAATTTCAGTGGTTTGCAAAATAGCTAGATTTACAACTATGAAATAATTTTTAAATTTAAATCTAGCTATTTTGCAAACCACTGAACTTATTGAGTGAAAATTCAACGTAATAGTCTTGCTATGGTTATACCTAGGTACTCTTATAGTTTTTTTAAATTTACGTATTAAGAAAAAAAAGTTGTGGCCAAAAATAATACATATTTTCCTATCGGATGTCTCTTTCTAGGGAATGGCCACCTTAAATAAAAATGAGATGCGTAGGGTGCAAAAGCTACAAAACAGAAGTCGGAGATTAACTTTAGTTTGCTCTAGACTAACACCTATTAGAGTGATGTTAAATACCTTAGCTTTCTGCCAAAAAATATATAACATTTTTCACTCTGATGTTCATATATAAGACTAAAAACGACTTTCGAATATCTGTAGGATAAGTTAGTTCATAATACCGATATTCATAATTACAGTACTAGGAATAATCCAAACTTTCAATTGCAAACATGTAGAAACAAATAAACTCAAAAATAATGTATTCTATAAGAGATTAAGTGAGTATAATGATCTACCAGTAGGTATTTTAGAAACACCATATAAGAGGGTCCCCCCTCTATATTTGTGGAGAAAATGTACTTTAAAAAGAAACTGTTTTGTTGATATTTGAGAACATTCACTTTTTATGAATCCCCTTCCCCACTTCCTCCACATCGTTCACTTTGTCACATTTTCGGTAGTCCCTCTCCCCACCCCCCACCCCCGTAAAAGTGGACGTATTTGTTTAATGGCCTCATAGCTAAATCCCACCAGGACGTAAATCTAAGGAGAATCAAAAAAATTGTTTTCTTTAATTCACAATACAAATTAGTTTTTCTTGGTTAAAAGACCGCTCCATCATAGCATGGAGCAATTTACTGGTAGTAGTGAAACAGTTTATTATTTAATGAGCGAAAATGTAAGTAATAACTCACGCAGATGATGTTTGCAGCACGAGCCGCAGGCGAGTGTTGTAGTTCATCAAGTGAATTATTACCATCATCGCAAGTTGAGTACTATACTTTATCTACGATTACAACAATACATATTAACATAATAGTTCATCTTCACTATCCGAATTCATAATATTTAGCACAATTATTACTTGACTTGACAAAGTTCAAACTATTCAAAGAGTGATTTATAATAAATCACTGATGAGTTATAAATCACGCTATTTCTTTATGAATAATATTACTTGTTCAAAAGCAGCTCATTAATTAATATATATCTATCTGTGAAATTTTACTGGTAACTCGTTAACCGTTGAAGATATAAAAAATTAAAATGGGTTTTAAAGGGTATGTAAAATAGGTACTCTCTTGTGCTGCCATTTTTGAGGGCTATTGATATTTGTTAGTATATAAAGATGACAATATAATATAGTTATCTCTTGATTTTTTGTGCATCTAACTATTCACAGGCCCATAAAAAAATAACTGACTATAATATAAGTTATAAATGCATTATCTTTTAGTTAAAGGTAGTACTTCTATGCAGAAAAAGTTAGGAATAAAAATATTCACATTTACAAATTTAGCCAAAAAAACCCAAAAAAATGCAACCTTTTTTTGATTCAATTTTTCTCGAATACCATGGCATATATAAGAAAATTACAACAGATCTTTTTTTAGGAAATTAGTCAAGCTTTCTTTTTTATAATGAGCAATTTTTTTATATCTTCAACGGTTAACGAGTTATCAGTAAAATAAGGCTTTTCTCACAGAAGGGGTGTCTTTTTGGGGGGTTGCGCGGTACCCCCAGAACTGATTTTAGTGGTTTTGTGATGTACAATCCCTCCACTAACAGTTACTGAAGGAAAATCTCAGATAACATTTTTTTTAACGAAATCTTTATAATTATCGGACTAACTAGTTACCTATTCAATTTATTATATAAAAATTTTATTTTCTTTTAAAAATTGGGATTCCATAGAAAAATTAACTGAGGAAAACAGACCTCAATGAAATCTTTTTAAAAATGAATTATCGAGAAACTGTCATAAACTTTTAAGGAGGAAAAGTCTTAAAAATGTGGAAAATGTATTCTGATTTTGATCATTGCCCACAAAAGCCGGTTACAACCACCTGTTTTTTCAGTGTTCTTTTTTCATCCATTCCTGACTCAAAACGTAAGGTGCTATTTCAAGATTCCCTGTATTCTTTTCCGAATATGGGGGGGGGGAGCAGTGATCCCTATTCTCCCCTCAAACGGCGTCCATGGTTCTCAATGAAAGAATTATGAGAGTGCGTGAGATATGGAATTTTTTATTGCTATGTAGGTAATTACCATTATTCATTTATTTTTCTACAACTGCCGTAAAATATCTTTAAGCAATATTTAAACAATTACGACTTATTAATGTTTATACATCCTTAATAACCATAATTACATGCTATTAATGCAATTACAGGTATGTACAACAGTACTTTAATCAAAGAGTAGAGTCTTTAATCATGTGTTGCACTCTCACAAAATTATTTATTTAAATCTACAAACTTAAGATAGGAAAAAATTATTAGTCTAGTGCTTTTAGATTTTTGATTCTGAAATTCTCTGAAGTCGTTGAAAATTTGAGGAGATATTCTCAAAATAGTAGAAATGATAATGAAAGTTTACAGACTTAACCCTTATGAATTATTTTTTATTCTACAAATTGGGTGTACAAGTATGTTTTTTTCTAAATAACTTTTTTTTTCCGAAAACAATGAGAGGACAAAAGAGAGATGGATTTTTTGCATAGAAAAGGTATCTATAATTTTTTTGAATTGGGCTAAACTATCGTATCTAGAAAGATATAGACTATCGGCAGAAAGGAACTTACTACTAGTGCCTGCGGAGGCTTAGTCAATGACTTACGTACAGTACCTATCACAAATGTCAAAATAGGTCGTTTTTGATTCGCTCGTGCCGAACCGAATTTCCGATTTCGTCGGCGCAATTTATGATGCTAACAAAATGTCAATGTCCTTTTTCCACAGACGTCATACGGCCTTCTCTTGGGCGTTATTTATTTAAATATTAATGTTAGAAAATTGGATGTTTCTGAGATTTTATCTTTTCCGCGGAGGTTATATTCAGACTTAAAATTGGGATCCGTCGTAGCCGATCGCGTTAAGTGACCACTCAAGAGTTCCATTACCTGAGTACTATTTTTATATATTTTTTTAACTTATTGGCCGATATTTTTGGTTCTAAAATTTCCTTTCGCTTATTTTTACTCGACTAACTAAAAAAATTTATCATTTTGCCTTTTTTTTCGGCGATAATTGCAGAAACTCTTTTTAAAATTTATTATCAACTTTCTGCAGATATTTTTCTTTTCACAATTACGATTCTTTCTACTCGACTAACGTTTAACAATTGTAAAATTTGAAAGATTAGCCTTTTTATTCAGCGATTATTGGCCTCAACACAGTAAATAAACATAATGCTTATGAAAATTGTATTTACTTTGTAACAAATTTTAAGTACTCACGATTAATAACAATTGCAAAAAGAAACAATGTTTTTATTCAAGCGAACTTCGCCAGTTAACTATAATTATATACATATTTCATTTTATTTTTATTCTGCATGTACGTAGTTATGGTTAATAAAGACAATATTATTATTATTATTATTATTATGCGAAAAAAAATCGCGTCGCAGTACTAGTAGCCATTCGACCGATGGTCTGTATAAAGTGGACCAGTGTCTTTTTTAGGTTTCCTGTCGACGACGGAATGTTGCTCTTTACCTAATAGTACGGGAGTCCATCGACAAGAATGGCTACTGTACCCCCCCCCCCAGGACATGTGACGGCAGATCAGGTGACCTTCCTCTCTTCGAGAGAGAGGCAAAAAACAAAAAAAATATAGAATAGAGATATCTGTAAAATTATTAATTTTCAATCTTAAAATCCTAAAATGAATTTGTCTTTCTTATTTGACAATTCTCATTGTAACACTACTATCCACAATTGACAGAGTCGGAGCGAGCGTAGAGACGTCTGCCAATACTCGTACCTTAGCATTAAGTCTAGCACGTACATATTTGAAAACAATAAAAAAAAACATAAAATCGTATAACGATATGAAACTGCAGCAACCTCAAGCGCGGTTAGTATCGGGATGGGTCAACCAGTCCAGAGAAACACAGCGGTCTCGCTCCATCTTCTAACGACTTGTATATCAGCGCCTTCGTAGCAGGTATACGACTTTAGTCGGGGGTTACTTAGCGGATATACCATCTTTCGGAGGGGATGTAAAGCAGTCGGTTCCTTGTCTATTAAATGTTAGGCAAGAAAACAATCCCCACTCTTCGATAGAGAAGAAGTTCGGCAAAATTTAGAAGTTGGAGGTAGCTCATCTCCTGGCGTCGCGTTGGTGATAGGGCTTAGTAGCGGAAATAGGCCGAAGTTAAATAAGTGAGAAAAAAAATCCACATAGGCCATGCAGAGTAAACTAATATCAACATAACCTCTTGCTGTCATGAACATTCAGTTAAAAATGAGAACAAAGGCCTAAACTGAATTTATTTGCATATCGTGTCTTTAAAAATTGTTCATTCTAATGGATTACATTTTTATAAAGGTTATCTACCCCAGTATCTATTATGAAAGTTAAAGAAGTTTTTCGCTTGCTATGTTTACTCCTGCGAATTATCTTATAAAAATTTGACCTTCATATCAACACATCTTGTTAGCTTATACATACAATATGACCTACCTTGAATGGAATCATCCCTGTAAAAATTTGTTTATTACTAAATTTTAATGGAATTAAATCAATTTTCAAAATTAATGCAGGCAGTATTTTACGAAAATACCCCTGTAGAAAATATGTTAATTAACCGATTTTGACGGAATTTTAAAAAATATATATACTTTATGATAAAAATTTAGAATCTGAACCCAATAGAAAAGTTAGGTTTTTAATTACAAAATTTCGTTAACCAAATTTGTCCATTTTTGACATTGAAAAAAAATCATAGCATTCTTTGAAAATTAAAATTAAACTCTTAATTTTTGCCACAATGGAAAGGTCTGTCTTTTTTAATATCCCATTAAAATTGGGAATAAACACATTTTTTATAGGAGTGTTTTCATCCAAAGTGGGTCATATGTTTGTTTTCTTTTTTATTTCTAATTATTTATTCAGTGAGGCGCAGAGATGTTAAATATTAAATAATAATTTATAATAATTAAATTACTCGGCGGTTCAGTTCTGATAGTAGACAAAGCTATTAAAAAAATTACATGGATGCGTTAAGAATTACGACCTATAGAGTGGGGTGTGTGCATGCTTACACAAATTAAATCAGCTGTTTTGAATTTTGAAATTGTATGATCGTAATCAGGGACCTCGAAAACCGTTGTTTGAATTTTTTCGTAATTTTATCACTTGAAATGTTATTACAATGTCAAATATTTTTGATAAAAAATTGAGTTTTTTCAAAAAAAATTAATTCCCACATGTTCTAAACGAGTAAACTTTTAACTGATCATTTTGCAGAAGGTTTGAACGAAACCTCCAAGTTCAAAGTATTTTTGTAATAACGCACCTTTTTCATCTACATGCACTGGACTGTTATTAGAAATAAAATTATATTCAGCTATTATATTATCATCACCGTACTTTTAACGTATCAAAACTCAATTATTTACAATTAGAAAAACTGCAATAAACTGTTCTCACTTACACTGTTTTGACGGGCGAATATCCTTATTAAAGATCACGTTTCATTGGCAGTGACTGCAGCACTACCAAAGCCTACTACACATGTTTGCCACGGCCCACGTTTCAAAGCCGACTGAGCTCAAATAGTGATTGTATTTGGCATAAGATTATTATTATTATTTATGCAAATTTTTACGACCAGGTAATAATTTCAAAGAGCAAAGAGGTCTTTCCTGTGCTGGTAGCCACATACTAAGAAAACGGGGATATTTACGAGCGGTTCTGGAAACTTGCTGCCCGCAAAGTTGATTCTGCTCGACTAAATTGTTTGATTAATGTGGGACTTTATTTTTGCTGCTACTTTCGCTTACTTTACCGGAATTTTTCACAATCGTTTGTAAACATTTTTATGATATTTTTTTGTCTTCTTGGTAGTTTCATGGTCAAATAATCCAATTATTACTTAATATTAATAAGACAGTTACTAGGAGTTGATTGAAAATTTACAAATAATTTGAGTCTCGTTTATACCGGATAACAACGAAATTAGTGTACAATTTCTCACTAATCTTTAGACCTAAATACTTGAATCCTGGTTATGTTGTAAGAGACGATGTTATTTATTTCTTAGCATATTACTTACATACTTCAAAATTATTTCTGGTTGAACCACAGGACTCTTATTATACTTTTCGCAAATACGAAAACCAGGACAACATTTGACTGGTATATTTCCAAATCCGTAAGTACTGCTCGTAGAGTATCAGTTTTACTTCCACATCCACGTAGTGGATTGGAAGTATAGTAAGTAATCGTTAAAAAAAATCAAAAATTTATTTTGTTGAAACAGAAATTTAGAATGTCATGAAATGTCGAAATTTTAAATTTGAGTGAAAAAAATTTTTTGTCTATCGGTCTTTCGGTGTGTAACTTTTTTTTATGTGCACGTTTTCTCTGGAACGAACTAAGATATTGACTTGACTCGTGTATTATATGTATTATAACGATATCTGGAACTGCATTGTTTTTTTAACATTTCCAGTGAAGGGAGGGGGGAGGGGGGTGGGTGAGTAAATAGGGAAAATAAGTGAAACAAGCTGGTAAGAGTACAGAAACTTAAAACTTGTTGTATATAATAGAAGCGCAGGCCTCAGATTTTTTAAACCTATTTCAACCTCTCCACTTCGTTATTAATTGGGTTGATAAAATACAATTGAGATATTCACTTGAAATTTGGTACAGGTATATGTTATAACGATTTCTGGAACTAGATTATATTTTGAAATGAGTCAGTTGAAGGGTTGGCGGTTTAATAGGGGTAAATGAGGGGAAAAAAGTAATCAAGCTGGTAAGAGTACTTGGGATTTGGTGTATATACTAGAAGCGAAGGCCTCAGATTTCTTCATAATATTTTTCAACTCACCACCACCTATTATTATTAAAGGTGGTGACAGAATAAAATTGAGAAATTCGCTTGAAATTTGGTACACGCATGTGTTGTAATGATTTCTAATTGAGATTATTCCGTTGAATGGGGTGAGGAGGGGGTGTAAATTGAGGAAAATAAGTAGAGCCAGCTAATAAGACATTTTTGGCGTATATGCTAGAAACCGACGCCTTAATTATTTCCACAACCGCATAGTGGATTGGAAGTAGGTATAGTAATCGTAAAAAAAAAATCAAAAACTTTTTTGTTGAAATAGATTTAGAATGTCATGAAACGTCGAGATTTTAAATTTGAGTGAAATAAAAATTCTGTCTGTCTGTCTGTCTGTCTGTCGGTCGATCGGTCGGTTGGTCGATCTGTCTGTCTGTAACTGTTTTGTCCGCACGTTTTCTCTGGAACGGTTTAAGATATTGACTTGATATTTTGTACACGTATGTATTATAACGAGATCTGGAACTGGATGGTTTTTGGAACATATCTGGTGAAGGGTTGGGGGGTAAATAGAAAAAATAAGTAAATTAATCTGGTAACAGTACAGAAACTTGTCATATACTAGAAACGAAGACTTCTGATTTTTTTATAACATTTTTAAAAAACTCTCCACCACCCTTCACTCCATTATTAAAGTGGCTGATAGAATTAAATTGAGATATTCAGTTGAAATTTGGTACGCGGATGTACTATAACGACATATGGAAATAGATTATATTTTGATATGATTCTGTTGAAGGGGTTTGGGATAAGAAGCGGTATATTATAGGGGAAAATGAGTAAAGCAAGCTGGTAAGAGTACAGAAACTTGAGAATAGGAGTATGTACTAGGAGCAAAGATTTTTTTATAATATTTTCCATCCACTCCCACTCCTTTATTAAGGGGTTGATAAAATAAAATTGAGATATTCACTTGAAATTTGGTACACCACGCGTATATTATAACGACATCTGGAACTAGATACGGGAAAATAAGTAAAGCAAGCTGATAAGAGTACAAAAACTTGGGATTTGGTGTATATGCTCTAGTATGTATTTAGTTAAGGCCTCAGATTTTTATTATATTGTTCAACTCCCCCACTCCATTATTAAAGGGGTTGATGAAATAAAATTAAGATTTTCCTTGAAATTTGGTACATGTATATATTATAACGACATCTGTAAGTAGATATAATTTAAGATGATTTCATTGAAGGATTGGGGGTCAAATAGTGATAAATAGAGGGACATAAGTAAAGCAAGCAAGTACAAAAATTGGAGATTCAGTGTATATACTAGAAGCCAATGCCTCAGATTATTTGTAGTATTTTCCATCCCCTCCACCACCCCCACTCCATTATTAAAGGGGTTGATAAAATAAAATTGTTATATTCACTTGAAATTTGGTACATATATGTATATTATAACGACGCCTGGAACTAGATTATATGTTGCGATGATTCCTGTGAAGGGTACGGGGGTAAATAGTGGTAAATAAGAAAATAAGCAAAGCAAGCTGGTAAGAGTACAAAAATGTGGGGTTTGATGTATATACTAGAAGCCAAAGCCTCAGATTATTTATAGAATTTTCCATCCCCTCCACCACCCCCATTCTATTATTAAAGGGGCTGATAGAATTAAATTGAGATATTCACTTGAAATCTGGTACACGTACGTATTATAACGGCATCTGAAACTAGATTATATTTTATGATTTCGTTGAAGGGGTTGGGGGATAAGTAGAGCTAAATAGGAGAAAATGAGTAAAGCAAGCTGGTAAGAGTAACTTGAGACTTGGTCTCAGATAGTTTTATCATATCTTTCTAGATCTAGATGTGGAAGTAGTGATTCCTCAGGCAGCAGTTTTTATTTATAACATCTGCCTCAACTATTATTAAAATTCTACAACCAATTATTTCCAGATACTGCAGTACAGATATTGTCAAAACATTTTCCTTTAAAGAGACTTGGATGGAATATCTGGATGTGGAAGTAGTGATTCCTTAGGCAGCAGTTTTCTTTATGCATAAATTTGAGTTCCTAAATACAAGTCCAGAATAAAATATGCATTAATACGAATTTCTATTACGGACAAGTTACGAAATTTTGTATTTTTTTTGTGAGTAGTTTATAGTATCTTTAAATTTATCAGTTTCAACTGAAATTCAATTTTTGTGGAGTTCGTATCTACTTCGAAGAAGTTTCCCGCTTGATGTATTTACTATAGCAAAGATTCATATTTTATTAACATAACCTTAGGAAAGATTTCTTATTTTAAAAAATCCGCCTGCCAAAAGAATCATTACTTCCATATCCAGATTTCCCATCCAAGTCTCTTTAAACGAAAACATTTTGGTATTATATATAATATAATATTTGAAATCGCCGCCAAGGTGTTAATGGAGGCGGCTGATATCAAAACATTTTTTTAGGAATTTTTGTTCTCATACATACACTAAAACACAATTTTATTTCGTCAGCTCCTTTAATTAGGTGTTTTCACTATGTGCGAATTTGCTTTTTTGATATTATTAAAATGAAGTACTTGTTATACTAAAGCACTTATTGATATTTAAAAAGCATTCTATCGTCCATCAAATTAAAATTTCAACAAATAAGTAAAATTAAGTTTTAGTAATTGAGTAAGCAAAACACGCGGTGACGTCATCGGTTATATTAGTTTCTTAAATCGCGTTTAAGAATTGTTAAACACATTTTATTCACGTTATTTACGTTTTACATGTGATTAAATAAGTAACACCTACCTAATATGGGATTTGTAAAAGCTACTTTAGGAAATTTATCTGCAAAATAACATGTTTGTGACTCAAAATGACACTGACAATATAACTGATGGCGTCATGAGTGCGCAGTGAATTGATGTAGTGTTTTTGGCGAAAACGTTTCAATACAAAATTAAAATGGCTTATTTTAAGGTATGATTCGACTGTTCCTCAAAATTAAAGTGTTTTTAACTATAGTAAAGCATTATCTTCACAGTGAAAGTGAATTTAAAATTTGTGAAAACATCTAATTATGGAGTGACGATGTTGGAGGTGGTGGTGGGTGTGGCAGACGTCATTAAAAAAATTGATGCAGTATATGAAACAATTCCACCAAATTTTTGGACTAGCTTGCTTTACTTATTTCCCCAATTTACCCCTCCAACACTTCAACTGACTAAGTTCAAAATATACTCCAGTTCCAGATCTCGTTTTAATACATATCTACACCAAGTTTCAAGACAATATCTTAATTTTCTTCTGTTAACTTCTTTAATGATGGAGTGGGGATGGTAGTGGGGGCGACATATGTCATTATAAAATTTGTGGCCTTAGCTTCTAGTACATACATCAATTCCAAAGTTTCTGGATTCTTACTAGCTTGTTTCCTTATTTTCCCATATTGACACACTATTGACTCTTCATCGAAACCAGCTCAGAATATAAACTAGTTGCAGATGTCGTTAAAATACATATTATATAATATGTAGCTGTTTTAAGAAGTATTTTTAGACATGTTTATAGGATATCTTCTCAGGTTTTTTATGTATATAATCAGCTCTTAAACGGACGGGAGAAGGAATTTCGGAGCACCTTGTATATGAAATCGTATATCCTAATACCATATTTTTTAATAAATGTTAATTTACAAAACTATGTTAATTTCATTTTCGCTTAGGAGTTTCTCTTTAATTACCTTACTTTAACAGTGATATATAATATAATTATTGATCTCAACAGAAGATACGTTATATTAATGATAGGCAACTTTATCCTATTAAATGAATTTTAATTATCAATAACTATTAAGTATACTTGTCCTATTGTTCCAACTAGTTGTTCGTAGAATTACATAAGTAGAAATATATTAAAACAGCAGTTTCTACACATACCGATTGTACAAATTTATCATTTTAATAGACGCTTAATAGTTTATAATTTTGACCTTGCATTTTTTAAACCGTAGACTGTCCTTTAATCATTTGGAAACAATATGTACAATGATATATCTCTAATATATGAGACTGATTATGCTAATTTCAAAGTATTTATATGAATTGACTACCCACACAGCGAATTAAAAGAAAAAAGTTAAACTTTAAGAGCAGAATATTCTTAACAAACATGTACATAAAATTAAAAGATGGAGGTTATTTCAACTTTCATAAAGTTTTTATAACTGTCATATTCTTTGATATTCGCGTTTTACCTTAGTTGTTTCAAATAAAACACAAGCAAACTTAAAAACAATCATGCACTCGCATAGAGAATAAAAAGATCTTTAAAGTGAGGGGTCACTCGATCACCTTACCGTAAATTTTATTTTTGTCGGGGATTGTTGGGGGTAGGGGGTTGAACTGACAAAGTCAAATTTGACATCAAAACGTGTCGTTCAAAAGATAAAAAGTGAGGTGTTTCAGGTTGTTTCCGAAACAACACCCTCACCGTTCATCTAGAAGGTGGTTTTCATGGGGACGAAAAAACAAAAATTGAGAAAAACTAATTTCGACCATGCTGTCGCACATAAAATTGAATGACGCTTCAAATGAGGAGTCGTTTGACCCCTTTCCCTATTTAAATTATTGTGCTTGGGGTTGCTGGGCTAGGGGGTTGATGTGTCACTGTCAAGTTTGACATCAACAATCAAGAATCGACCTGTCCGAGCGGTTTTTCAAGAAACTAGTCTACGTGTCCCAAAACGAGCGTGTTTCGTTTTAAATGGCCCACCCAGTATAGAGCAGGTAGTATGGGTGGAGTTTCGAATACATTTCGGGTGCAGGTTTTTGCCGGAATCAGTTCAGGAGACACTACCTATTATAAAAATCCATGTTACTAGATGCTAACCTGGTCTGATAATGTTTAAAACAATTTTGTTTATAACAAAATGAATATTATATATTTTCAATCCAGCAATTAAAAAAAAATTTTTTTGACCAATTTCCAACAAAAAATGTTCGATAACTTCTTTCGTATAGTTGATATTTTCAATGTTATTAGTTTTTTTAAATTAAAAAATAGCCAATTTCTCGTTTTCTGGCGCTCTTAAAGTATAATAAAAAAATGTTCTGTTACAATACATAACTCTTTCGAAGAAAAGTTGATATCATAGCAAATTTCATTCAATATTTCAATACAAAAATTGCTTCCGCAGATCGCGATCAGGAGCCAACCAGACAACCATGGTGTGCAGCACCGTATTGAATGTAGGTTTGGGCTGATCACGACTGGTTCGGCTCGATAAAACGGATACAAAAAGGTTAAAACTCCAGCCGCCATAAGCGGCTTAATATTAACATCAAGATATATAAAATACCTGCTCAGCAGGTTTAAAAAACTTAACTCTAAAACAACAGAATTACTCTGGCACACACACTGTTTAAGTTGTGATTGGTGACACAGGAAAAAGCTTAAAGAAAAACCCCGTTCGAGGCAATATGTCCTAACAGTCTCTTGTCACTAAGAGAATAGGGAAGAGAAGTTCTGATTTTAAAAAGTTACGATTTTATTAGAATTTCTCGGTCGAGACATAATTTTAAACAAAAAAGGACAAAGGGGGAAAAATGACAAACACAAGATAGGAAAGACGGAATGAGTGATAGGATGAAAGTGAAAGATAGTGTCGCACAGTGGGCTAGAATTTCTGGCCAAAATTCTGAAACTGTGCAAATGTACTTATTGTGCATAGGTTATTAAGGGAAAAATAGTTAAAAAAATGACACCCTCTGGGGGTGACATAGGGGTTGAAAGTATAAACAACCTTCGATATTTCTGAAACTCTGTTTACGTACTTTTGATAACTAAATTTCTGAGAAAAATAAGAAATCAAATTATCAACCCCTGGGGCTGAGTTATAAGGGTTGAAAGTATAAATACTGCACGAATTATTCAAACTTGGCGGACGTGTTGATTGCACTTTGGTATTTATGAGAAACATATTTTTAAAATACTTTCTTGTCCTGCTTCTTCCAACGTGTATGAGACGGACTTATGCATTTCACGATAAATCCCCTCATCCCTGATTCTGAAATATATTTCACGAAAAATTGAGACACTTTATATATAATTTATCTTCCACTGGTCGTTAGTGTACACCAGGTATATATATTTTCCCCCTTGGTTGGGACTTGTATCGGGAATGAATACCTGCTTTGACGTAGGCACAATTAGAATGGGCTTGTTCCATGATATTCTTTTTATATGGTTTTTATACTTTTTCATATAGTACTCCATATTCTCATTATACACTTAAAATTTCGTATTATTAACTTTTTTCGTTCTCGAGATATAAGGAGTTGAAATTAGTAATAGTTGCAAAACCGAGCGCTAATTTGTGACGTCACTATACGCAAGTGACGTAAGAAAAATGGCTTTCTGAGACCTTTCAAATTTAACCTGAAAAGTCGAAAAACATGGAATTTTTAAACGCTGGTAACTAAATAAATACGTCGAGTGAAAGTTCGCTTTATGTCTCTAAGGAAAGTAGAAGGTCGGCGATGAATTCTAATCGCAAATTGCACGGTCAAAATCGAAAATTCGTCCCGGCAGGAGCGAGAGAAAATTGTAATTTTTTGACATTTCACCAAATTGTACTCCCCTACTGTCAGGTAGTAAGCAAAACAAACAATACTTGGAAAACACTTATAATTATAACAAGTAAGGAGCATCAAGTGTATAGAGATCGCCGAGTCTATGCGTATAGTGACGTAGCGCCTGGCCACGCCCCATTTTTGCGAATTGGAAATTTGTAATAGTTTTTAAGATACTAAACGTGCGAATAAGATTCTGATTTTTTGCTGATCCATTAATTTATACTTGAACTTTCGATTTATGAAATTAAAAAAAAATGCTGAACAAGCCCATTGCTCCTAGAACGCGTCGTCTTTCTATTCTTGCATATTTCACTGAAATAAGCAGTTTCTAGCAGCTAATTTTTATTAACAAAAATTCACAACATAGGCACGTTAAGTATTTCGGGGCCGATTCTCGTACCGTTAAGCACTTGAAGATGGCCAAGTTCCGACTAAAGTACAACGGCAGGTAAAAAACCTAGGTAGCTGTCCTTTCAGTCTTACACGCAGGGAACCCTGCTTTACAAAACTATGTGTGAATTAAAACAGAATATAACAAACTTGGTTTTTCGATTTTTGGCCAGGATTTTTTGGGATTCTAGCTCACTGTGTGTCGGGTTGAAGAAAGATATGGTATAGCTAATAGACCATGTAATTTCCCGCAAAGATCATTATAAGAAAGTGCCTTGGTCCAAAGTTATAAGCAAATTAATTTTTCTTGCAAAGCGTTATGCTTTGTAAAATTTTGCACTAATGATAAAACGGACCGGAAGTCTATTCGGTAATCATTGAAGTGCACGCAAAAAAAATTTTGAGCAATCTAACTGAAGAATTCGTATAATTATGCAACTTTGAAAACGGAACTCAAAATTTGCAAAAATTCGCCAGTCCTTGCTATGTGAAAATCGTATTTATTATTCAAACACAATGGAACCAATTTTCTTTAAAAGTACATGTATTTCCGAGTAAAATGAGCTTGGGAAAGTTCAAGTCGAACGATTAGAACGGAAGTTATAAAGATAAAGGCTTACAAAAAATTATGAATTTTGCGGTAATTTTTCAATAACAAATTTAGCGGCTGGTGAATTACATCAAGAGTATTTTTCGTGTGATATGGTTAATTTTTTACTATTTTTATAAAGAAAAAAATCGACGTGCTAAGAGCAATAACAATTTTATTTATTTTTTGGCCTAAAATTACAGATCTATAAAGAGTTAGCCAGAAGGTAGGCAACGCCTCGTATGGCAGGGGGTATAACTGGGAATGGGGCATTGTGCTTTCTGATTCTGGTAATGTTGCACGTTAGCGGACGATCGCCTTGATGAAAGGAATAACATTTCTGTGATATTTTCCGGACAAGAAAAGTTGCCATATGAGTTTCAGGGTGATTACTGAAACGTTTCAAGACAAAACATTCAGGGTGGTCCAGTTGAAAAAATGGATTTATGACAGTTTAAAAATTTAATCATTTGAATAATTGTGGAAGACCTTGTAGAACTGGGTTCAACATATGCCCCTGTATGTTTCGACTTAAAATGTTTCAGCAATCAGTTACCTACACGCTGAAATTCATATGACAAATTTTATAAATAAAATGTCATAAAATGAGAAATTTGCGATTTTCCATTTTTTTTAAATATCAACTTTATGAAAAAAGTTATCGAATCGGACTGCTGGAAATCGGTCAAGAATTATTTAAAAAATTGTTTGAGTGAAAAAATGTAACATTTTCTTTTGTTATAAACAACATTGTTTTAAACAAAATCAGAGCAGGTTACAGCCTGGTAACTTGGATTTTCATGATTGGTAGTGTCTCCTGAACTAAGTACTTATTTATATTTCATCTGTTCTATAACCTGTATATGATCATCTGGACCAATAAATGCTTTGTCATTGAAACGTATTCTTTATAGGATTTTACAAACAGCGGAAAAAACTATCTATGAGAACTAAAAGAAAAACTATATGGAAAAAAACATTAATGAAATCATGCATTCTTTCGATAACCTGATTTCTGAATCAAAATCCTAAAATAAATTTGTTCAATTTCTTATTTGACATTCTCATTATAACACTAGCATCCAACATAGTCTCCTACGGCTAAGCAGATTAAATTAGTATCTACATGACCCCCTACGGTATGAAGATTCAGCTAAAAATGAGAACGAAGGCCTAAAATGGATTTATTTACCTACCTTGTCTTAACATTTTTTTCATGTTAATGAATTACATTTTCATAAAATCTGTCATTCAGTTTCTTAGCCTTTGAAACGTTTTTCGCCCTTATTCTGAGCTCATCAGAGAGGCACAAAGCTACTCAAAACGATGTTTCATGCAAAACCAAGGCACTATGTTGGATTCTAGTGTTATAATGAGAATGTCAAAGAAGAAATTGGACATATTTATTTTACGATTTTGATTTGCTAGCATAACCAGAAGTCAGGTTAGCGAAAGAATGCAAAGATTTCATTAATATTTTTTACATATAGTTTTTCTTTTAATTCTCATGAATAGTGTATTTTCCGCTGTTTGCAAAATCCTATAAAGAATATGTTTCATTACTATAAGCAAACAAATAATAAATAATTCATTTTTAAACACGAATAGACTATATAGGCTCCAATACTAGTTAGCTAATAGATAGGTGAAGATCTGTTGTTTTTTATCAGTCAGTGTCAAATATAAATATTTCATACTTATTCATGGATATTGCCTTGGTTTTGTATGAAACATTCTTATGAGTGGCTTTGTGCTTTTCTGATGAGCTCAGAATAAAGGTGAAAAACGTTTCAAAGGCTAAGCATTTCCAAGAAACTGAATGAGAGATTTTTTGAAAATGTAATCCATTAGAATGAAATTTTTTTTAAGACAAGGTAGGTAACTAAATCCATTCTAGGCCTTTGTTCTCATCTTTAACTGAATCTTCATACCGTAGAAGTCATGTAGATACTAACTTAATCTGCTTAGCTGTAGGGGACTTTGTTGGATGCTAGTGTTATAATGAAAATGTCAAATAAGAAATTCGACAAATTTATTTTAGGATTTTGATTTGATAGCATAACCAGAAGTCAGGTTATCGAAAGAATGCAAAGATTTCATTAACATTTTTTACATATAGTTTTTTTTTTTAGTTCTCATAGATAGTTTTTTTTTTCGCTGTTTGCAAAATCCTATAAAGAATATGTTTCATTAGTATAAGCAAACAAACAATAAATAATTCACTTTTAAGCTTTGTCGCTGTCATTGTCACCATCAATATCATTGTGATTGGCAACGTCAATGTCATTGTCGATGCAATCCACAATCTCTTGCTGACAGAAGAAGATATATCATTTTGGAAAGATGTATCATTTTAAAGTGAAATCAATTCGTTTCAAATCAAAATCAGTATTACATTGTATACAAAAAGAGAACCGAGACACCTGAAAATAATCCAAACTTGTTACCAGTAATTAGATTTTATTTATACAACTGATTGCTTTACCCAGAACCATAATATATGCGTAGCGAATCTTACAAACTCTTTAACTGTTAGAACGTTTGATTGACGCTTTATTATAACCTGCGTAATATTTAATTAATAAGTTTAACGGTAAAGGAGCAACGATCGCTTTATATGCTTGCCCATCATTTTATCGTTTACTAAAAGGTGTATGTCATTATAAGGCATTATAATAATATAAGAATGATTTGTGTTTCTACTATTAGGCATATGATCTGTACATCTGACCTCATCGAATAGTTTATTAACACTTCCTTACAGGTTAAAGATCTTGAAGATGTGTATATTTTTTTATATAAAGGATATTTTAATGCTGTACTCAAGCTTGTTTGATTAATTTACGTGTTAAATATAAAATTTATGCTAAATACAGGTTTGCGATAACAAAAATTGATTTTTAACTTGGGTTACCGGATTGTGAAAAAATCTTCTCAATTTCGTAACAGCGTTCTCGTCACACCTTATCTTATTGTTCTTCAATTAATATTTGTAGTGGCGGATCTGTGTGGATCGAAGGCTACTATCACTTTCTCAACTTGGCGTTCATTTAAAAAATAACATTTTTAATGGTCGACAGCACGAGAGGGTTAGGTGACATGATACCATTTCTAGAGTCCAATAGGCGGGTTCGGTCATAAAAGAAAAAAACACTTTTCTTGGCAGATGTGAAGTTAAATAGTCAACAAAACACGTAAGTGCAAAAAGAAATGAGAAAAAAAATTGCAGCGCCTGCAATTGCCAAATTAAAGTTCCGTGATAATGGTGGAGCCCACAACGGGATTGACGTCAGTGGCCTGATAAAAGCTCCGGCTCCACCCTACGCGCACGTATACCGCATAGCGCAAGCAGCGAATCACTATAATATTTAAGTTTTGCGACATTTATCGGTGGCGTTTCTTAAAGTCCTAGTCGTACAATGCAACCGGGGTACCAGAAAGCCGATTCCTGAAACTTACCACATTTAAATGTGCAGATGGTGTTTGATTTTTTGACAAGCAATGCGAACCTAAATCAAGCTCAAAGCAGTGGCGCTAAATACCGTAAATACCATACTTGTGGCATATTTTTTATTTGTATTGTATTTGTATTTATTATTTAGTGAAGTTTCGGTAAAGTTTAAATAAACTAACATTTGAATACATATATAAAACAAGCAATCTGCTAGACAGGTAACTTTCACCGTTTGTCTGTGAACTATTTTGTTTCCTGACAATAAATTATTATTTTTTATTTATTTATTTATTTATGTATTTATTTATATTTGTTAGAATGAAAATAGGCAAAGGTACAAGCAACTGACAAACATACGTCGACGCTTTCACGCTCCGTCTAAGAATTATAATTAATATGTATTTATATAAGTTTACCTTGTATTTACTAGATATAAAAATAAAAAATGCCGCATGTACAAAGCAGATTTAATGGAACCGCCGGCGTCGCAGAGACTCCATTGATGGGGAAATTTTTATGTGACAAGTAAATATGAGGTAAACTATACCGATTTGTCTATATTAAAAACTACTTAAGAAAATTGAAGATAAACTATATGAAAAGCATTAATTGTTAACAGTAGGTATATTATATATTATATAGTGTGAGCTGCAAAAGCTCTGTGAATAATTGCAAATAAATTTACACTACGTACCCACTTTTTACAGATCAGGAAGAGAAGATTAAGGAGAGCGCTCAGCGCTGTCGGGCCACTGACGTCACCGCAGTAGCCTCACACACAGGTACGTTTCTAGTCTCGCGGCGACGGGAAGATTTTCAAGTATCAATAAAACCTTTATTTTTGGACATTTAATTTTTAAATTTTATATGGTTGTTTTTTTTCTATGGTTTCTGTCGATTTAAGAAAAAATTGAAAATTACCGAACCCGCCTATTTGCAAACTTAGCAAAATCAACTGTCAGATTGAGTAATTTTTTTTTCCAAACTGCAATAAAAAATTTTCGGAATTAGAAAATGTGTTTTAATCCTGAACATCGCTTTTCATCTGACGCAAAAATGGAGTCTTTTCGAACCTGTAATGAAAAGACCGCTGCCTAAAGCCCAGGCTTCCTCCAACAATCGGTTGCGGAGAGCCGAATATCTGTCGACCGACAAAGATGGCGATTTCGGTCCCTAATAATATGCTTGAAATGGTAGTTCGTCTAGTTTCTTTTTATTCGTCGACCTGTTCGTTTGCATTCTGCTTGGAGAGCATGTGTACAAAATTGGTTGCAGTTTTAATGTTAGAAGGGATGCTTTTTTCATTTTGTCCCTATTTCTTTCCATATGTTATTTTTTACAAACAAATCTTTTATCATTAACAGCATATAATGCTGGATGTTGTCTCACTATCTCCATCAAAGCTTAATCGTTTACAGCAGTACATTTTTCACCCATATTTTGTAACAATGCTACAAAACAAAAGCAACAAAATGCATTCGCAGACTATTGGTTCATCCGTACGACTCGACAAGAGTCTAGAGAGACCGAAATGCGAAAGCTTCGAGCATGCGCATTACCTTGTAAATGTGTAATAAATTCGTGCAAGTGGAGAAATTGAAATATTTCCTGTTATTTTGTGGTAAAAAGGCGGGGGGACACCCCCCACACCCCCCATTTTTTTTGTCTGCGACGCTAATACTGCCTGCGGCGCTAATAATATTAACAATTATATATCAAAATAAAAACCTACTAATCTAACCCAAAGAAATCACACAAAAGAATGAAATTATTATATAAAAAGAAGGAAAACCTAAAGAAATCAGAAAAGAATTTGTAAAAAAATATATTAATCGTTACAGAATTTGAAAAAAAATTGCGCGGACATATGAATTTGAACCCGGGACCCCTCGCGCCATAAGCTAAATCATCATCATCAACATATTTATTTGCTTTTTTTATACAGTTTATGCTTCCCCGGATCATGACCCGGAGCCAACCGTACAACCACGTCGTGCAGCGCCGTGGTGTTAGTGCGGTTGGACGGGTCTTGACCGGTTTGGCTCAATAAAATTATTAAAATGAGATAAAACTCCTGCCGCCTAAAGCGTAACCTATGCGCTATCCATCTTGCTGAAAGTAAACGCTAGAGCAAAGAAGAAATAGTCAAACTAATGATATCACGTAATGGGCGTGTCGAAGCTTTCGCATTTCGGTCTCTCTAGACGCTTCTCTCAAGTCAAACTCAACATTTTCGGGCGGGGAGGTCCGTTGTGCGTTGCAGAGCTGTGCAGCTGAACGAACTCCAGCAAACCAGCCTTATTTAAAACCTTACTTTGAAAAAAATCGTTATGTCGCAGCTGTGGGCAGACTATTGGTTCTCCGCGATCTGTTGCTCGAGAAAACCAAGGCTTAAGAAATTGTCACTTCCACATACAGATTTCCCATCCAAATATCTCTAAAGGAGAACTTTTTGATACTATACTCGCACTCCATGCAGTATGCAATAATAATAGAATATTTAATATTAACTGCCCCAAGGTGGTAATGGGAATAGTTGTTGCCAAAAATAGTTTTAAAAACTTTTGTTTTCGTACATTAAATCACAATTTTATTTTGTTAACCCTTCTAACCTTTAACCAGTAACGTGCCGACTAGAGACACAATCGCTAACATGCTGTCTGACAGGCCCCTGTTGTATTCATAACAACTTTAAAAATAAAAATAAAACATTGTGTATTATTATTGCAAAACATTTATTTATAAACGATTGTAAACTGAAAAAAAAATTTCTACATACAAAAAATCTAAATTTATTCGAAAAATAAAAAATCGTTAATTTTACTCACTTCTTGCTCTCGCATACTCATGGCATATTTTCTTCGAGCACTGAAGGCAAATGGGCTTTTTACAAGAACAACAAGCATACTGGGTTTTTCTTTAAATGTTGGTGGATATACGTAGCAAGTTGCTCCATTCTCAAGGCGAACCTTGGGGGTGAATTTCAACTGCAATATTATCAGGCTTATCACATAATCTTGCAATAGCCATTCGCACTTCTCTAGGTAATGTACCTTTCTTCTATTCCATTGTGCCAGCACTAAACGTCTGGCTAACACTTCTTTAAATCCGCTCGATCTAATTTTAAAGTATCCTTATGACTTGCAAAAGGAACGTAGGCGTTAATTGTACTTACATCTAGCAGTGCGAGAAAAATCCATAGGCCACCTGCCTGTTCTGCGACTGAGACTGTAGCTAGCAGATTTCTTGTCCAATGTGTCTACCTTGGTAGAGTTGTAAAACTCAATTATTTCTAGTTTTTCCTCATAAATATCTTCTACATCATCCTCATCTTCAAAATCACCACTACTATCTATAAATTTCACATTTCCATCAACTTGATCCAAAATAGTTTGGGCTCAATCCAGAAAATTAAGGTCATTAGGATGCATTCTGTTAGAAAAGTTTTTATTTCTGCTCATTTTCAAACCAGAACCTTAAAATTTCCAAAAAATGATTTTGTCACTTAACCGTTAACGTGAGGCCTCAGTTACTTCCGACTGCGCTACACTAAAAACAAAGCACGCGATTACCAAGCCGGCTTACACACAACTAGGTTCCTCACTCATAGAAAGGTACATGAACCCCCAATCCGTAGAAAAATTTTTAGCAAAAATTAGAAGGAAAACAATGCAGACGAGGATCCACAGATCGCACGTTAGCGGTTAAAGGAATGGAGTGGAGATGGAGGTGGGAGGGTCGCTGATCTCCAGACGAATCGGACCATAAATTACCAAATGTATCTGCCACATTGACGCCGCCATTTTGAATTATTAAATATCAACAAACTGTTTATAATTTGTAACCTCGATAAGCTACAAATACCGATTACACAAGCACACACAAAACAAAGTCGAGTGCGAGAAAGCAAAAAGGGAAAAGGGAAAAAAGAGAATTTCTCCTTCTGGTGACTTTGAGCCGCTCTATCTCGGAAAGGAAGTATCGTAGCGATGTTTGATTTACGGCATCCAATTTCTGTATTCCTCTTGCGTATCTCTGAATTTTTACATATTTTTATGATTCCTCCTTCGAATGCAGTTGCTCCCGAGGCGGACCCATGTCGCCGGAGAGGCGAAATCCTAGGACCTTTGACTTTGGCGGTGTATCTCCCTTAAAAATTCGGTCACAACGCCCCAAAATACGTATGGAAATGGACGAAATGGTGGTCAGTTCATTTAAGCTTTTTACTCATTTATTTCAGATCTTTCAGGCATTCTGACAGTGTTTCTTGAGGTTAGGAAAAATGCAAGGGCCAGTCGGGCAAAACGGACATCGGATTAGTATTCAGCAAGTCAAGATGCATGGAAATGCATAGGTCTGCCTTCTCACACTAGACTTTTTTTTGGTGTGTCTGTGTTATCAGTGGAATTAGATGCAAAATGATTAAATTAATTCACCATATTGAACTTTTTTAATTTTTGAATTTCGAACACATATTGATAATCTGCGATCTCAACGGTCTAAAAAATCCCCAGACCAATTTCTAGTGAAATCGGATATTAATTGCACTGCCCGCCATCTTTAAAGCGCCCTCTGGGATTTTTCTATAAAAAATGTCAAAGTGTATTGTCATATGAACCATATATAATATGCATATGCAAAATTTCAAATCATTACGACATCTGGAAGTGGATGAAAATGAAGTGACAAGTTTTTACATACAAAGTTATTGATGAAGCTAATCACACTCGCGTTAAAAAAGAAGGATGGTGTTTATATGAGTTCATAATTATTAGTCAAATTTTAGGTGTGTTACTAATTTTTTTATTTAAACGTATAAAATAATGAGTTGCTGTCTTTTATTAATACAGAATGATTACCATAAGTTTTGTCAGCATGTTTTTAAACTATTAATAATATCACGATTCGTCTGTCTCTTGTTTTATGATTTACGTTTTAAGGTGTCTAAATGTTATCAACAAAACCATCAGCAAATTCCACCTGTGTGAGTTAACAGATATAATGTCTTGTAGAATGGAGATAACATACACAAATATTACAAGGTTACGTACGAAGAAATTGACATGTATAAGTGATTATTTTAATCGAAAATGGCTTACTTAAAAAAATTGAAGGTTATAATACCTATTAATTTCTTGATAGATGTATATATAAACATGAAAGTAGTAAGTTGTGCACACATATGTTATTAATATTCATATACGATTAAATTGGCGTAAACGAGGGTGAGCTATGGCTGTATAGATATTATGTTTCCAAGATTGGTAGGCTCTTACTAACTTGTTTAAAAATGAATTATTATTTGTTTTGCTTATAATTGTATTGACACTTATTCTTTATAGGATTTTGCAAACAGCAGAAAAAAATAACTATCTATAACTAAAAGTAAAACAATGTGTATGAATATTAATGAAATCTTTGCATTCTTTCGATAAATTGAATTCTGGTTATGCTAGCAAATTAAAATCCTAAAATGAATTTATCTAATGCCTTGTTTGACAATTCTCATTCTAACACTAGCATCCACACAGTACCCTAACGGCAGATTAAACTAGTAGATACTAGTTTAATCTGCATGGCCGTAGGGTACTGTGCGGATGCTCTCATCCAATTTTGCGGGACTCGTAATGCATATAATGAATATAGAAACTCCACGAATCCAGCTTTGAGGTACTCCAGGCACTTGGACATATTCAACTGATCTATGGCCATGGCAATGCACAAACTGAGATCTGCCCATCAGATAGGACTCAAACATCTACCTGACCTCTCAGATCAAGGATATCGTTAATAAGTTGTGTCTTACACACTAAATTGGTAATAATGAAACCAAACTTGTAACTATTGCTTAAGATATTTACATAGCAAAATTGTTAAAATTTTGGGACTTACACAATTTAACCAATTAAACTTGGCAAACTCGAGGGATCAAACCAGCGCTGCTACATGCTGGAGATATTGTGTCCTTGGTACAAACAAAAGGTGCAGAATGTACTTAAATTACTAGCCAAGCAAGTTCAAGTTAACAAGTATGGACTGCAACGCTCAACCACTAGAGAACACCACCAACGAGCAATCGATAGAGCATCAATGGAACAAAGTCAAGACCACAATAAAGGAAGTGACCAAACAGATACTCGGATATCAGAAGCCCACTCGTAAAGAAGAATAGTTTGATAACGACTGTAAGGAGGCTATAGATAAGAAAAACGAGCTGCGCAAGCTCTATATCTAAAGACCAACAAGAGACAAAAAGGAGCATTTTCAGGAAGCAAGAGACACCTAGCAGACAAAACATGCAATACAAAAAGAAGGAAGTATAAAAACGACGATTGCTAGAAACGGAAGGAAGGAAAGAAGTTCCTAGAAGGGTATATATGTTCATCAGGCAGCTCAGTGAGGGATATAAGCCAAGGACTTCGCTACACAGGAAAGGCAACGGAGAGCTGACCAGCGATATAGAAAGCATTAAGGAAACCTGGAAAACATGCTTTCAGGAACTGCTGAAGGGTCAACCAGAAAACATTGCGGAATGATAATTACATGCACAATGCTGCAACCCAGCCCCCATCTCCGGCAGAGGTAGAAACAGCCATAAAGCAGATGAAGAAGAATAAGGCACGAGGATGTGACGACATCCCGGCTGAACTATATAAGGCAGAAGACGAAAGATTGTTAGAACGCCTCCACAAACTCATACTGACAACATGGACAGAAGAGCAAATACCCAACGACTGGAAAAAGAGCATAATCTGCCCAATATACAAAAAGGGTGACAAGCCAGACTGCAGGAATTATAGAGGGATTTCACTGCTGTGCACTACGTATACGATATTCACATGTATATTAAGATTGGCAGAATTTCCGGAAAATCTAATAGGTGAATATCAAGCTGGATTTAGACAAGGGAGAAGCACGATCGATCAATTGTTCGCAGTTAAACAAATCCTGCTGAAGGCTTGGACGCTTGGACGTTGACATACACCAAATGTATTTGGACTTCCCCCAAGCATATGACAGTATTGATAGAAACAAACTGTATGAAATTCTGACAAACTTTGGACTACCAATTAAATTTGTAAACCTAATCAAGGCAACAATGACAGATACCACAGCATCGGTACGAATTCAGAACCAACTGACGAATTCGCTCGAGATAATGCGGGGATTGAAACATACTGAGCGACTAGTCCCTACACTCTTTAACATATACTTAGAATATGTTATAAGGCAACTGACAGCAGTCACACTAACAAATCTGCTAATAATCCATCCAAATATCAGCATATGCAGATGACATTAACATAATGGGCAGATCATACGCAGTGGTGGAGGAAGCCTACATGGACATCAAGAGCAAAGCTATGACGGTAGGACTGCGTGTCAACACCAATAAAATGAAAAGAATGACCCAAACGGGAAGGAACGCAAACGCACAGAACATCATAATAGAAGAGGACGATTTTGAAGTGAATAAGAAGGAGGATCACCCTCAGAAACATGGCATATGCTGCATGACAACAATTTTCCGTTCAAAAGATATCCATAGAAGGACAATAATGAGGCTATACTCAAAAATTATACAACCAATTATAACATGGTTGTGAGACATGGACCATAATACAAAAAATAGCAAATGCCATCAATGCTTTTGAAGGGAAAATACTAAGAAGGATCCTAGGTGCAGTCATCGACAACGGGGTGTGGCGAATAAGATACAGTGCCGAGCTCTATCAACAGTATAAAAAAAAACAGTATCTGAGTTAGTCAAAATACAAAGACTATGTTGGGCAGGTCATGTCGTAAGGATGGACGACCACAGAATGTCAAAAAAATTCTTTACGGAAAAATGCGGGGAACCTGAAGAAAGGGTAGGCCCAGGAAGCGATAGGAAGATGGAGTGGCAGAGGATACAAAAAGTCTCCTAAAGACACGAGTTTGGAGAAGAACAGCGGCAGACAGAACAGTATGGAAGGCTAAACTGGAGGAGGTCAAAGCTCGACGTCGGGCTGTAGCACCATAGGTGAGAAAGAGAGGGGGGCAAATTGATGTAATTGTGTTTTCGGTACTTGCCTATCACTTTGAACAAAAAGGAATAACGGACCAAATATCAAAACCTCTAGGTGTTATATTCACGCTTCTCTATCAAGATAGTTATCTGAATATATGGCGTACCGGGAGGTATAAGACGTATACTACTTTAAAAACTAAAGACCATACTGAGATGACAAATGTCAGCTGAGTAATGAGCAGGTGGCGTGGAGAACATAGTCATTCTGGGATCTCTTTCTGGTATTTACAGTCACTATCCCTGCAGGATTTAAGTGAGTAGATGTAATGAAATTGTTCACATTTTCCTCGTATGTATTTTCTTCAGAGACTACTGGTGTCCGGAATCCGAAAAAATAAATCAAACTATTGAAGGTGTACAACACAAATAACCTGTAAGTAGTTTTTGCTATAATTGGGAGCATGTATAGGTAATTATGCCAATCGTGGTACACCTCTGTCTGCGTTGAGTAAATCCGGTTTGATTTTTTTAGCAGAATGTGTGGAATCACGATTGTATCTGTATTTGTTTGGGTTTGGCTTTACGCTGCCAGTAACGACATGCATATGCATTAGCTGATGTATTAACAAATAACAATTGTGTTCTACTGTCTACAAATTATAACCACTAAATACAAATTAATGAGGCTAATGTAAAATTTACGTAACGGTAATTAGTATGAATATGCATATGTATTTGTCTTCTGCAGATAAGTTGCGTTGTAAAATTTTCCATTCTCCATCAATTTTCATTGATGTTATAACAGAGGAGTAAGAATAAAACACCTGAAAAGAAATTGTGTTACTACGGCAATGTAGAGAATACTCTGGTTTTCACTTACTAAAAGAACTGTTAAGAAAAAGAAAATAGAAAGTACAGTTTTAGTTTGAAATTTTCAGAGTATTGTTGAGGTAAATAGTTTATCTTCAAAATCAGGAAAACTAAAATCTGCAAGCAACAACAATTGCTTAAACGGAAAAAATGTTATAACACAATTAATCTGAAAGGTGATGAAGCAAAACGGTAAATCCTATTATAAATTTGAAAAAAACAACTAAATCCTCGATAACAAGGGTACAACGTTTACTTCAGGGGTATTTTTCGAAAAATGAACAGGCTTCGAGTTATGATGAGTTAAAGGATTTGTGAATAACCGTTCACAAGCAGATAAATGACCAAAAAATACTCGCAGTTCATAGCCTTTTGACCTTTTCGCTTTGTGATACTTGTATTCAAATTCTGAGGATAAAAGAACTTTAAATATATGGGTTTTGGTACTTTATGTTTTGTTACACACAAAGTAGGACCCGAAAAATCAATATTGGCAAAAAACGGCCATTTCTAAAATTATTTATTGTGTTAGGTTTCAGAATCATGAATTATGAATCCTAAATGTCAAGAAAAATTACAGAATGTGACATACATGGATACTTATTTAGTTCGCGCACGGTTAGTTCACAAGCAGATAAATGACTTAAAAATGACCAAGAATAGCCAAAAAATGGTCGTAAGGTCGTAATTTCGTAGCCCCTTGACCTTTTCGTTTGTGATACTTATATACAAATTCTGCGAATAAAAGAACTTAAAATAAAATGGTATTTGGTACTTTGGTACTTTTTGTTACATACATAAAAGGACCAAAAATTACCAATTTCGGCCAAAAAGTGGTCATTTCTAACATTATTTAGGTAAATAGTTTCGGACCTATGAAATTCAGATTCAGCAAGACAGAATCATGCTAAAATATGATATTGATGGATTTCCAAGTGGTTATTATGGAAATAACAGTGTCTATATTCTACCTTTATAGGATTTCACATTTTTTACGACAGCGACTATGTCGAACACCAAAATCCAACGTTGCCAAGCTGTAAAAATATATTAATGGTAAGACATTCAAATTATTACTTACGCTCCCATTGTAACTAGTGAACTAAATTTTGATTTCTTTAGAATTGGGTTTTTTATTCCCATTTTTGCTTGTTTATTTTTCTTTTTTGTAGAAAATTTTTTTTGTTTTTATATTTTCTTATTAGGTGGTGAATGAGTCTGCTTGTTGTTCTTACTATGGTCATTAATATTTCTTGAAATAGAACCCAATGATGTTAATATTCTTAAGTTTTTCAATGTAAGTTTTTCTTCATCTGTGGAATACGTACGAGTATCTATTTTGGTAGTTAACTGAAGGGCAGTTTCTTATACCTGCTTAACCCTTTTATTACTTTGAAATGGTTGATTTACTAATATATTCTCTGCTAATTAATGAGCTTAATTTTTCATGTTCTGGATTATTAGAAGTTATTGGTTCGATGTTAAGACAAACAGAATGTGTTCGAAAATCGTCGATTTAATAACATAATTTGCAAACAGACGAATGAAACTTACCATCTAGCGAGGAGAATTCCATTTCTTTCAAATTATAGTAAAAATCTTGGCTGTTTTTTAAGTGATATATGAGATCAATATTGTGCTTAAATGAGATTTCGCATCCTTCTAAGCATTTATAAGATGCAACATCATGAACGCAACCATTCAAAATAGTCTGACTGTTATGGACTTTTTTATGTGTCTATTTAAATTTGACTGCTTTGAGTATACATTTCCAAAATAAAAACAGTAAACATATTTGCTATTATTGTACATGATTAAAGTAACGAACAATAAACCAAATGTAGTCTGAAACAGTTTGACAAGTTGGCAACGTCGGATTTTGGTGCTAGACGTAGTCGCTCCTGTTTTGACAGCTGTCATGTGTCAAAAACAAGATGGATTGCAATTTTCGCAGTTCTTCATTAAAATGTTCAGTATTACGAAAATTTTAAGCCCAAGTACATTGATTTTGGTTGAACTGAAGGAAAAGTCGAATTCTGATCTAAAAAACTCGTAAAGTGTTTACGAAGTCAATTGAAACTGGTCAGTGTTAAAGCACAAGACCATGCCCACTTAACTTGATATTTTGTCCTATGTATTTAACAATGGTATCGAGAATCGAATAGTAGTTGAAACTGTGCAGACGAGTCCGAGACTGGCAATGTAATTAGCCTGAATGAACCATCTACGACGGCACTGGTTTAAAGATAATAAAACGAACAGGCCGACTAGCATAAAAAACTTGTAAATCGTTTCTCAGCAGTCAACGTGGACTTGTGAGATGTGCATGGGCGGTTTTAACATGCTTGCCACTCCCAGCACTATTTTAAGATGCCGCGCCTACTCTTAAAAAATATGACATATACATACTCCCAAAAAATGTTTCCCAAAAAAAAGGAATACTTACTAAACATTTTTTTTTTATATTTTAAAAGAACAAAGGACACTACACATTAGAGGTGAGTGACATAAAATGACTTTTCTGTATAATACCTATTTATTAAAAATAAAGAAAATATAAAATAATTTTTTAAAAATTATACAAGATCAAGACAAACTTTTCTTGTTTTTTCACAGCAAAATCATTGATTATATCGCCTGTTTTCATAGTTTTTAAAATTTCATTTTCAATATTTAATACTGCTAGTGAATTTAGCCTTTCCTGCGTCATTGTGGACCGTAAGTAATTCTTTACCCGTCGCAAGGTCGAGAAAGTCCTTTCTCCAGCAGTACAGTTTGTAGCGGGTTTGCTTAAAAATATTCTGAAGCATATGTCGATATAGGGGTGCACGTCTTCTAAATTGTTTGACCCCAACAGCTTGCTCAATTCTAGAATTGTTAAAGATTTCCTCGTAAAATCGACCAAATCATTCAGTTGAATTTTGAACTAAGCGCATTCTGGCAGTAGGCTCCTCTAAATCTTGGCTAAAATTTGTTACTAATGTTGCAGCTGATTTGTCTATGTCCTGGTCACTAGTAGTAATCAAGTTCTCAAAAAGCAAAACTGTTCATTTAATTTCTTGTAAAATTCACCTCGTCTGTGCAGCTCCTCAGTTAATCTATCGATTATTACATTTAATGTAATTATTGATCCTAAACTGATCCCTCCCATTTGATGAAGTGCTTTCGATTTCGGGATTTTCATCAAATTTACGTTACTCATATTCTCTTAAACCACAAACTGATTTGGTAATCTTTTCTATGTGAGTAAACTGACTTCGTAACTTTGCAACGAATTTTGATAAGCTATCAAACACGCTAGTAGTAGTTTAAAGTAATTGTGATTCCTTGAAGTTTTTTATTATTTTTGTCGAATCTTTAAAGAATTGGATATCATGAACTAGTCATTAAGGCCGTTTCAAAGCGTTGCAACTTTTCTAGAAGACCCGAAGCTTCACATTGGGTATTTCTTTTTCAGATTCATCATCCTTTATGTATTGCAAAGCCTTTATTATTTTTGGATGTTCATGCCTAAGAGCCCTAAAGGCATCAAACCTAGCAGACCAACGTGTTTTAGACGAACATTTTAGCACCAGTGGGGGAGTAGGTCTTCGTTTTGATTGTTCTGTCTCTGAATTAGAGGAAGTTTCTGCGTCTTCTACAGAACTTTCCTTGACATATTCTTCTTCTGTATTTTGCGATACTCCTTCTTCTTTAATATCTTCCTCTTTTTCTACTTCTACCATTTCTTCTTCAACTTGAATATTCTGTAATATTTCCCGTCTACGAGTGGATACTGTGAAAAAATTATACAACTCATGCAATGTAGAAAAATAATTCACAGATTCAATGCAACAATCTGCGGCGGATTGTCCAACCAGATTTAAGAAATGTGCTTCACGTTATCCAATAATTGATATTTTTCCTTTAGTTGGCTAAAGAAAGTTGTACTATGATTTATCAATTATCAAACCCGAAATAATTTTGTATTTTGTATTTTGTTAACGATTTACGGCCCACTTGCTTAAATGAAACAATGAATAAAAAAGTATTTATTTTCTAATATTATAAATTGGGTATGAAAAAAGTCGCTTCTGGCTGCCATCCATATCGCTCGATGCGTTGTTTTGGCTTCAATGGAACTGTCGCATTAGCGGAATCATAAAAATGACTAAAGCAATATTCAAAAGAAAAAAAATTTGCCGCCCTGGGCACTCGCCCACTGTGCCCAGTGGTAAAACCGCCACTGGAGATGTGCTGTCATTGGCCTGGGTTTGAGGATGGGTGGCGACGATTGGCTGGGACCCGGGTATTTCTTAGTCCGATTAGTCGGTCGGTGTTTGAGTTATATCAGTTATTAGTCAACGTGGACTCGATATATCACCTAGTTCTTTATAACGTTTCTCCAGTGCAGTGCGAAAAATGGTTGTCAGAACAGCTTTTACCAAATATTCCGCCTAATTCGATAATTGTATTAGATAATGCTTTTTATCACTCGCGAGTATTAAATAAAATACCAAACACCAGTACAAGGAAGACATTTCGAAAATTCATGAGAGAAACAAATATGGAAATTCCTGTAAAAGTTCCAATAAAGCGCGAATTACTGAAAAGAATAAAAGAACAGAATTTCAAAAGAAAATATGTTATTGATAACTTATCCAATATACACGGTCATACACTTTTGCGGTTACCTCCGTACTATTGCAGGAAATTCCTGTAAAAGTTAAAATAAAGCGCGAATTACTGAAAAGAATAAAAGGACAGAATTTCAAAAGGGAATATGTTATTGATAACTTATCCAATATACACGGCCATACACTTTTGCGGTTACCTACGTACTATTGCATATTTATTCCTACCGAGATGGTTTGAGCAACTTTGAAAGATCGTTTGCGAAAATGTAATGACTCTCCAACGTTAAGCGCATTAGTAGTTGATCATATACGAGAAGTAATAAATGACCTCGACAACTGATTTATGGAAAAATTGCGTTAAGCATGTAATTAAAAAAGAAAATCAATATCCAACACTACCCCCCATTGCGCCGATTATAATTCAACCGAATAATGATTTCTCTTCTGAAAGTGAAGATTCGGACGCGTCAACTTTTAGCATTTAACTTTTTTAATATATCTTTTCAGAACAAAATATTTATTTATTATATTTGGTATGAAGTTTACTTTTTTATTGTTACATTTCTTGGAATATATTTTATTTAGTTGACAAGAAATTTGAATTTAAGTTACTTTATTCTAGACATATTTTAATTTTGTTTTTATTTATGTTTTATCTATACAAATATTTATTTTTGTTCTACTATTTCTTTGCTTTGGTTAAGAAACTTACACTTTATTTTTATTTTAGAAGAAACTTAAATTTTATTTTTACTATATAACATCCTTGCCCCTCGCCAATCTAACCTGGCCCATCCCCTCATCCCGGCAAGGATATGTTCATATCTTCTCGTTGGTCCTTGCTGAGCAATAATGTATTTCAATATAGTATGGGATAACTTTAAAACCAATCCCAATAAATTTAAATATTTAAACTTTATATCGAAAACTGATATAATATTTCAAAAATATGTTATTGGATAAATGAACAAAAATGGCCTATCTAATAAATAAAAATTAATAAAAGTTAATACATTTTTCTTATGACAAGCATTTATATTTAACTTCGCCCATGTACAATAAAGAGTTGCCGGCTTTCAGTTTTTATACGATTTCAATTGTGCTCGTATACATTTTAAATGCCACACTGTGCGCCGTAAACACGCTCGAGCGAGCACTCGAATGTCCTAGACTGAGGGAGGAGGCCGTGTGGGTCTACTGCCATTCGGCGCGCTATCGGGCAACTTTATTTCGATAAATTTACAATTTATTGTTTGGTGTTATTATTGTTTCGTTTCTTTAAATATGCCTTGGACAAATGCTAATAATTTTTATTTTTCGGTGTAATATTGCAGTTCTTGATAACAAATCTGCCTGCCTCCTTAAGGGTCCATGTCTCAGAGGCATAGAGAAAAACGGATGGAGAAAATTAGGGCTGTAGCAAGTATTGTGCATCTCGTGATATTCCGTCAAGTTTTGCTCACCTAACAAGTTTCATTTACAATGTAAACAAATTATTTCTTTCCTTTATTCATCCTCATTTGTAAGTAAATTAGATCTAGATTTTATTTAATACTTGCAAGTTCTTGAACTTTGGTAATAAGAAAAACCACGTTACTTGTAATTCAAAATAGGTATATATTCATGGAATACCAGTTCAAAATTATTTGTTATTCTTCCATTACAAAACAACATTATTTAAACGTTGACATTTTTATAACTTTGTGAACTTCATAACAACTACTTCAACCAGGATTTGTTATTTTTTTCTTGCTTAAATTACATATCCAAGCCAGACATGTTTTAAATAATAATAATAAGCCAGCATACATAAATTTGATTTATTTTTCTTCACGGGCAAATAATACGAGTTTAAGAATCTTTTACTTTGTTTAAAATGTCAGTGATCAAAGCAGGTAGAACAACCTTGGTTGTACGATTAAAAAAATCAAGTTTAAGGTCAGCCGAGAGTAAAAAATAATAGTTCAATGAATTATTGATATTTTATGACATCACTTTGTAATATAACCATTAAGTTTGACTAACAGATGTTTACTTTCACTATAAGCAAAATATATATGGCTATTAATTCTATTCATCCAGCTCTTCAGTTTGCAAAAAATTCAACATGTGAATCTTCTTATACACAAGCTTAAATTCGACTGAAAAAATATAATTTATCTATTTTTAGTTCTGGTTTCGAGCAATGATCTTTTCACGTCTCGTAGAAGTCATCAGTTAGACAAAAATGTTTTTGTAAGGAGAATAACCTTTTTATCTACAATAAATTAATAATGGTTGATCAGTTCATGACCCTTAACATGGCTTCAAACTGATTGATATTAATAAAAGTTTTAGAAGAATTCGGAAACATCATAGTCTTGGATTTAGGAAAAATAACATATTATGTAAGAAAAACTAACTCATGCTTATGTTTCTCTATAAACAACTGATTTTAATCAACTAGGTAAGGGCATTTTTGAAACTGGCCAAGTTTTTTTCCATCGCGTCAGATTTAAAAACAGAAAAAAATCTGTAATAGTAATATATTATTTAATGGGCGGCAATGTATGTAATAACTCACGCAGATGAAGTTTGCAGCGCGAGCCGTAGGCGAGTGCTGTAAATCAATAAGTGTGTTATTACAACGTACTTTATCTACGATTATAACAATAAATATTAACACAATAGTTCATCTTCAGTAACCGAATTAATTATTTTTGGCACAATTATTACTTAACATGATTTGACAACTATTCCATCCTGTCAAATTACCTTCCTTCCCTCAATAAAAATGGATCATTCCATTTTATTTTCGTTACATCGATTGGACAGGCTAGGCATGAAGTCAAAGGTGGTTGGCTGTACGCAGTGAGTTATCATAAAACACTTGTGTGTTATTATAAATAATGCTATTGGTTTATGGATACTATTACTTGTTCAAAAGCAATTGAGTAGTTAATATAAAATCTAATAAGAATAGATAAAAGTATTTATCTATCCTATTATATTATATATTAATTAATCAACTGCTTTTGAACATGTGATATTATCCATAAACAAATAGCGTGAATTATTATAACTCCCTAGTGATTTATTTTTACACCAATCGCCTTTAACGGCATACCTAGCCTGTCCAATCGATGTAATGCGCAAAGTGAAATTAAATCGTCCATTATTATTGAGGGGAGAAGGTTACTAGACATTTTTGAATAGTTTGGACTTTATCACACTATTATATTAGTATTTATTTTTATAATCGTAGATATAGAATAGTATTTAACTTGCGATAATGGTAATAACACACTTTCTGCTGATTTACAGCACTCCCCTACGGCTCGAGCTGCAAACTTCATCTGCGTGAGTTATTACTCACATTACTCCTCGTAAAATAATATACCATTACGCAAAACTTGACTCCTAGCTACTGCAGTGCTAATATAATTGCCTGTCGTTTCTTAATATTTTTGCGCAAAATTTTATCAATTCCCCTACTCGGAATAGTGGCAACTTTGTTTCAGATTTAACTTTTCACCGATTAGGTGTATGTACTAGAAGCCAAGGCATCAGATTTTTTTTATAATATTTTTCAACCCCCCACCGCCTCTACTCGATTATTAAAGGGGTTGATAAAATAAAATTTATATATGCACTTGAAATTTGAAATTATATATGCACTTTGAAATTTTTTTTGAATACCACGTAGGTATTGTAACGACATTTATTTGGCACTAGATTATATTTTGAGATGATTCCGTGAGAGGGTTGGGGGTTAAATAGGGGTAAATAGGGGAAAATAAGTAAAACAAGCTGGTAAGAGTACAGAAATTTGGGATTTGGTGTATATATTAGAAGCGAAGGCCTCAGGTTTTTTTAAAATATTTTCCATCCTCCCACCACCCTCACTCTCTTATTAAAAGAGTTGATAACATTAAATTGAGATTTTCACTTGAAATTTGATACACATATGTATTATAACGACATCTCAAACTAGATTATATTTTGACATGATTCCGTTGAAGGAGTGGGGGGAAAGTAGATGTAAATAGGGAGGAATAAGTAAAGCAAGCTGGTAAGAGTACAGAAACTTGGGATTTGGCGTATATACTAGAAACCAAGGCCTCAGATTTCGTTCTAATATTTTTCCACTCCATTATTACAGGATGAACAAAATTGAGATATTCTCTTCAACGCTAGTACACGTATGTATAGTAATAACATCTGATTCAGATGATTCCGTTGAAGGCGTGGGAGGTGGTAGGTTGTGAATAGCTCAAAATAAGTAGACCAAGCTAGAAACTTCATTTTTAACGTATCTGGTAGAAACCAACGTCTGAAATTTCTCTAAGACGTCTGCCCCAAATATCATTAAAATTCTATGACCAATAGTTTCCACATACTAGAGTGCAAATATAGTCAAGGTGTTCCCTTTGAAGTAACTTGGACGAGAAATCAGGATGTGGAAGTGGTGATTCCTTAGGCAGCGGTTTTTTTAGGGAATAATTAAAATCAGAAAATGACGTATGTCGCAAATACATCGCATTTCCGCAATGCCGAATTTTCCGATAGGCAATGCAGGCTGCTACCTAGAGCTGAAAATTCTTTGTGGCGACACGCCGTCAAAAGATTTTAGGACTTTTTTAAAGAATAATAACAAAATAATTATTATTATCCTTTTAAAGATTTTTAAGAAAAAGTACGTACACACACATTTAAATACCTACTCAGGTTTTTGTTTGGGAAAGGACGTCAGATTCAAATCTGCCTACTGGCACAAAATCCCAAATTCCAGCCCTGCATTTCCGTCAGCAATGGCGTCAACTACCTACCAAATGTTATTTTTCTTCGTCATATACTTTTGAAGATATAGCACCAACACACAGATACATAGATAGATAAATAGATAGATAGATAGATAGACAGAATAACAGACAGGTAGACAATCGAAATTAAAAGACTTTAATTTTCGTAATCTACATAATCTGAAATGTGGAAATCCTAGGGAGTCTCAAGGAGTCATTTTCCCACGATTACAATATTTTCCTTCGGTTACCGAAGTAAATAGAAATGCAAAACTAGAGACAAAATGTTTATTATTATAATCATTATTTATTCTCGGTTGGGCATTTCAAAAATTTTAAAGGTGATAAAATAAAAATATAAATGTACACTTTCATTGATTTCTACACTGATGATATTACGCTATAATATTTTTTTCTTATTATCGTTTCCACTTATCGAGACCCAAAGTCACATTTTTTTTTCATGTTTCCTTTTAGTAACTTAATACAGGAGATTAATAATTAAAATTTTCTCTATTCTGTTTTGTGATTAAAAGTTTATTACAATTTTGAATAAAGTCCCCAGAGTCAACTTTATCGCATTTTGTTTTACATTTTATTAGTTCGCGAGATTAATTCGTACAATTTTCTCTATTTTTGCTAACAATTCTTATGTGGTTAAAAAACATTTTTTCCTTGAGTAGAATTTAACTCATAATTCTGTAATAGGAAATTTTCATTAAGGGCCTCAGTGCCAAAGTTTTTTATCTAAATTCCTAATTTAGTTTTAGTAGAGTTTTTATTTGTTTCAAGTCACATTTTATCTTTGCAATATTTTAAAACAGAAATTTTACAATTTCTATCTTTTATTGATTTGCATTTTCTTGTAGTGATTGTGACCTTGACTGTGCCAAAGGTGCTCTAATTTTTGTAGCTTTTTTTTTCTGATGGATTTTATATCAATTTAATATTGAACTAGTCAATTAAATTTTGAACTGCTAATAAAGTTTCTATATGGTCCTAGTAACTGGACAAAATTAAGAGACTTTGCTTTTTTCTCTCAAATTGGATTTTCTCTTATCAACTGGTTCCTCATATACCAATGTTTTTCATGTAACAACCTGGACCGACCAAGCATCAGATCAAGGCAGGGGATAGAACTTGATAGTAGCTGGACATCTTTCCGACGTAGTATCATCTTGGAACCTCCTCGGAAGAACATTGAGGTCTTCAACTCCCAGGTACTCGTGGCCAACTCCAGGAACCGATCATGGAATTCCACGCACTTCGCCCAATTTATGTAAGCCAAATCTCTGTGTGCTAAATCATCCATTGGTAAGAAGATCGTAACTTTTGTAAGTCAGTTGATAGTTTCAATTTTTCATAAATTTTTTTTCTAGTTAGTTTTACTAAATTAAATATTTGTGTATTAATTCTTAATTTTTTTAAATATCTTACTGTAAAGATTTTGTAAATTGTTTTGTCTTATTTTATCATAAAAAATTTATCATAGAGAGAAAGTGTCAGAAGATGGCTTAGTAAACTTTGTACAGTTGATCCACATATTTATTCATATCTTTGCCGGGAGTCGTTAGAATGATAATTCATTTTGCTTATATATTCTTGTATAATGATATGTTAATCCAATTTTACATTTTATTACAATTACTTTTGTTGGAAAAATATGCCTTGCGATCAGAGTAGAGGGTATATTTCTCACGATCAATCACCTCCACATATTGGAGTTCAATTCGCTATATCTTAATTAATAATAATAGCACAGTCTTAATTTTTGGATTTTAAGTACAATAAAACATATTCTTTTGAAAAACTTTAGAGTTTTTTAAATGCGTGCAGTACTTTTTGAATTTGTCTACATTATTCATACAAGTTCAGGAAATGCACAATTATACAGTAAAACATATACAATTTATTTGTTTTTTAACATTCTTCAATGAAATTTTCACAAAATATAGATTAAAGTGCGTGGAATCGTATCCATGCAGTGAAAAAGCACCCATTGTTACTGGAGAAATAGGCAGGATTAGGGTTTCTGATTTCCCGACTTTTTTCATTCCCGGGAATCGGGAAATAGAATTTGTCGTATATAATACATAATATAATACATTTTTCATATATTTCTTGAAAAACACAATTTTTTTTCTATCAAAGTGTCACATCATTCAAATATTCATTTTACTTCCCTCGCATACCGAAGGGAAGTATTGTATTCGAGAAAACATCACCCTCCGAGATTTTATCGGATTTTGACGTTTCAGAACACGTAGATTACGAAAATAGTAGGTTTTTCAATTTCGTCAGTCTGTCTGTCTGTTGGTGCATTAAGTAAAAAACTACTCGACGGAGAACAGTCAAATTCGGTACGTAGTTGACGCTACTGTCAGTGAAGAAATGGTTAAACTTTAATTGGAAAATATACAGAGAGGACCGTCTAAAGGGAATAAATAATGAAAAAAAATTTTTTTTGCTCAAATTTAGAATTTCCACGTTTCATGACACGCTAAACCTATTTCTGAAAAAAAAAATTGGAAAATTTTTTTCACCAACATTTTTGAAAAATTTTTTACCACTAAAATAGATGAAAATTTTTTTCTTTGTTTAAATTTAAAATTTCCACGTTTCATGAAATTCTAAACCTACATCAAAAAAAAAATTTTTGAAAAATATTTTACCACTAAAATAAATAGAAATTTTTTTTTCTTTTTCAAATTTAAAATTTTTATTTTTCATTGCGTTCTAAATCTATTTTTAAAAATATTAGATAATTATTTTACCATTTTTGAAAAAATTTTAACACTAAAATATCTATTTCTTTCTTTGTTCAGATTTAAAATTTCCACGTTTCCATGGCATTCTAAAACTATTCAAAGAAATTTAAAAATGTTTTTGAAAAATAAAAAAACAAAATTAAAACATTATTAATCCATTTCATTACTATAGAATAGACGAAAAATTTGTGTTGCTCAAATTTAAAATTTCCACGTTTCATGACATTCCAAATCTATTTCGGAAAAAAAATTTGCAACATTCTTTTACCATTTTGGAAAAAAATTTAACACTGGAATCGATGGAAATTTGTTTTTTTTTTCTCAAATTTAAAAGTTTCACGTTTCATGACATTCTAAACCTATTTCAGAAAAAAAATGTTGAAAATTTTTTCACCAACATTTTTGAAAAAATTTTTACCACTAAATAGATGGAACTTTTTTTTTATTTGCTCAAATTTGAAAATTTCTACGTTTCATGACATTCTAAACCTATTTCAGAAGAAGAAAATATTGAAAATTTTTTTAGCAACATTTTTGAAAAATTTTAAAAAAATGAAATTTTTTTTAACCACCACTATATTTCCACTCCATTACGTAAATGTGGGATTGAAAGTGTGACAGATGGCAATAATATCTGGCATATGCACCTATTATACTTTCATTGAAAAATGTACATGTTATTGCCTACTTAAATCCCTGGGATGCTCCTTTTATTAATTTTTGCGAGGTTTTTACAAAATTTTGCCTTCACTGCCTGTATTATGAGAAGTACACATTTTATTACATATCCAAACTGAGATTGTATGTATTATACTATTCATATAACTTGCCACAAACGTATTCTATAATGAAGTCAGTACATTATATATTATATCATATTCTATTATATACAAAAAAAATTAATTATTTGGAACTACTTATACTTTTTTTTGGACGTGAAGCAGGTGTTCCGCCCATTCAAACTTTTTTATTTAATTTATGATACCTAAAGCACTTTGCATATGAAATTTCAGCTTGTTTGGTTTTAACTAGAGGTCAAAACCTCTAGACCCAATAATTGAGACGATAGCCAGTGAGGTCATATTGCGAATTTTGTTTTTAACTTGTTAGACGTTAATTTAACGTATAAACATTCAAGTGTGAAAAACAAAATTCAGTTTAGTCAACAAACTGAAGATTGTAATTGAGTTTTGAATGTGAATAATATATGACAGACATCAAATACTTGAGATATACTCAAATCGTGATCTAGTAACAAGAAATACAGAAACCTTTGAGACCGTCTATGTCATATCGGGAAACTTGAAGCACTAAAACATTCAGTGAGAATGTTCACGTGGATTCAGAGGGGTGGGTTGTTTTCGTTTTAGAGATTACTTGTTTAATTACGATATAAAAAAAAACAATTAAATTTTTTTGTAAATAAATAATAATTTTTACTTCCCTCGCATACCGAACGGAAGTACCTATTTTATTCAAGAAAAAATCACCGTCCAGATCATGTAAATCACGAAAATATGGATTTTTCAATTCCGTCAGTCTGTCTATCTAAAAAACTACTTGACAAAGTACAGTAAAATTTGGTCGGTAGCTGATGTTACCTCCGAAGAAATGGTTAGACTTTCACTGGAAAATATACACGGTGGACCGTCTAAAGGAAATAGATAGTGGAAAAAAATATTTTCGCTCAAATTTAAAATTCATACGTTTGGTGACATTCTAAATCTATTAAATTTTTTTTTTTTTTATTAAAAAATTTATTTACTACCACTCACTAGGTACTATAGAATGAAAAAAAAATGTTTTGCTCCTCTAAAATATTTGCATTTCATGACATTCTAAACCTATTAGAAAAAAGAACTTTTTTGAAAATTTTTTACCACAATGCAATGGATTGAAAAAAATTTCTTTTCTCGAATTTAAAATTTTCACGTTTCATGACATTCTAAAAATATTTTTAAAAAAATTGAATTTCTTTTACCACTAGAAAATATAATGGAAAGAAAAATTTTTTTCGCTCAAATTAACCGCGTTTCATGACATTCTAAACCTATTTTTTATTTAGAACATGTTTTTCTGAAAAAAAAATCTTAAACATTTTTTTACCACTGCTGTGGAATAGACGATGGAATAAAAAGTGTGTCTACTCTTATTAGATTGTATGTTAATTACAGTTGCCTTCATTCGTTTAGTGCAGGTAAAAAAAGCTGTAAAAAACGGACCATAAATTGGGCTCGTTGAGATAATTGATGTCTCACAGAGCAGTATTTAAAAATTTTTTTCACACTGATGGAAATTTAAATCTGTTGAACAATGATGAGTTTCGAGTCTGAATTAGAATTATCAAATATTTTCTTATTGCTCAGTTTCGGCAATAATAATTTAATCCGTTGAAATATTATTGTTGCCCAGCAAGGACCACGAGGAGACACGAGCAATTCCTTGCCTAAAAATGTGGGTTCAGAGTTAAGATTATTGCTATATATATATATATCAATTATCCTAACTTTATCTAATTGACCCAGATTAAATAAATAAATTCAATTCTAGAAAACAAATAAACAAATATTAAATAAATTCAATTCTAGAAAACAAACAAACAATTATTAAATAAATAATTCAAGTCTAAAAAACAAATAAATAAGTATCAAATAAATAATTTCGATTCTAGAGAACATCGAGCAACTTCAAAATTTTTTAATACGTTGCAAATATTCATTCATTACGCCACAGTAGAATTCTGTAGCTTTCCATAATACTCTTTCATGAATCACTTTAAAGTTAAATTCTATCTTTAACCGCCATCGCCTAAGTGTTTGTTCACTAAATGACACTACACCTGTTGTTCTCAGTTCCATATGTACTGATTGTACTGTTGGTATCTCATTTTCCTTATACTTACTGTAAATGAAATCTCTTAACACCACAGACGAATCTAATACTCGTGATTTTTCTTTATCCGATTTAGCTCTTCGATTATATGACCCTTGCTTAATTATTGTATAAATAGTTTGTTCTGGAATTTCTGTTAAGTAGGCGGATTATTCCACAGCTCCGGTTTCTCCTTCATTTTCTGTTATATTTTTATAAACATTTAAAACTATTTTTTTGGTATGTTCACATACATGTTGTCTAGAAACTTTCTCTGTAATTTGTGAGCTGTTGATAATCCCTATACTTTCCTGTCATTCTCTGATAGTGCTAGGTAAAGAACCTTCCCAAAGCCTAAACATTTTCACGATATTATTTTACCACAGCTACTTATAAACACAAAACACCCAAATAACTAAAAATATTTATATAAACACAATTGCATAAAATACGCTAAAACACAATAAAGGAAAATATCATGTACCTGTTAAAGTATATTACCCTTTTATACTCACACAATCTAAATATAATGTAAACACAGATCACCAACTATGTTTATTTTATAAAGCACATACAAATATATTCTTAACTGATGCGATTAATTTGAAATTCCGTGACACTGACAATATTAAAAGTTCGACTGTGTCGTCCCCGCTAGGTCGTAAAATATTTTCCGTAGGGGCGAGCTGGTAAATATGAACAAAATAAATAAATTAAATAATTGGAACAGGTGTGTTTTCGTCAATTTCTTACTTTAATCATTCCAGAACATACTTTATATCTGAGTAATGATGTTCTATGTATTAAGTAGTATAATATATTTAATACTTAACATGTCATAGAAGAGTTAATTCGAAAATCATCATGCCCTGATCTCCCCTCAAGTATAAGCGGCACAGCTTTGAGGTTTTTTATGTGCATTAAAAGAATGAAGACAACTATACTTAACTGGTTTTGAACGTGTATTAGTATCCATAAACAAATAGGGTGTGTAATCATTACACCCTAGTGATTTATTTTTACACCAATCACCTATTACTTCATGCCTAGCCTGTCCAATCGATGTAACGAGCAAAATAAAATTATTATTAAGGGGAGGAAGGTGATTTGTCATGTTTGAATAGTTTGGACGTTGTTAAACTATTATATTAATATTTATTGTTATAATCGTAGATAAAGTATAGTAACTATGATAATAATAATAATAATAATAATTATTATTATTATTATCGCAGTTAGATGTCGATTATAGTAAGTAAGTAGCTACCAGTTAAATATTATTTTTATAATGTGCCTGTATATTATGTTCATTTTTATTATTGTAAACTTTCCCACTAAAAACTGTTTTCTACATAGTGGATACTTGGAATTATAAATTCTGACTATGTCCCAATGCTTCAAAATAAATAAAAAATAAATAAAATTAACATACCTATTCTTAACGCAACTCAATTTTTGTAAAATTTAAATTTTATCAGTATTTATAAATATCGGATCTAAAAATGAAACTAAAAACGTATAAAAAGTGTAGATATGTAATAAATATTTTTCCTCAATTTCTAGAAATGTTTTATTTTTATTTATTATTTTGTGTAAGGGATTTATTATAAATTAATCCAACTTACCAAATTTATCAACTCTCACAGAACCACCATAATATGCACTTATTAATAGGTATTATTAGTATGTAAAATTACCCATTAAAATATGAAATAATTCAGTAAAAAATTATGAATAATTATTTCAGTGGTTGGTTTAATGATATGTCATTAAAAAAGTTTGTGTGAACAAAGTCGGATAAATACTAATACTTTGGCGATAAACTTATATTAATGACACGGTTGTAGGTACTAATTTAAATATTTAAATGATTCCAGCGAATTAAATAAACATATTTTTGTATATATTAGTAGATTATCTTTATTTCACATTGCGTTTTGTACTAAATAAACCATGGGTATGCTTATTGATAATCAAAAGGTAAATATTTACAATATCACATGTATCGTCCTTATTTATAATAATTGGTAATTCATAGTCAAACACGTGTAGTGTTCCTGTAATTGGTTTTTTACTAATACTGGGTGCGCCTTTTCGTACGTATACGTTTCGATAGTTTTATTCATCATCGGGTAAAAATGCTTCTATCGTGGGGTGTTTAAACAATAGAAGTTGGTGTAAGTTCTGGTTACAATAGTAACCCTTTCAAAGCTATAACATATGATTAAAATCCAATCACCAGCGTACAGTATTAAATTGATGACTTTCAAAAACTTTATATTAAAATATGCATGATGTTTGGCAAAGCGATGTAGACCTTGAACAGGGCATCTGCCTGATCAAATATACCTATATGAAGAACGCTACGGATTATTTTGTAATTTTTTTTAAATCTATATTTTTCGTGATTTAGGTTTGATATTCTGAAATATTTTCCCAGGCTGCTGGTGGCTGGTATATATATGTAATACTATTTTTGGTATATTCCATATTTGTTTACTATAGAAGTAGATCAGTGATTATATTGTTCAGTAGTCACACTGTTGCTAGAGTGTTTATTTACTTACAGCGCCAGCTCATTCATAAATTAATATAAATTTGAATAAAAAAACTACGCCTTTATTCAAGTACAAATTTTGGTAATAACAAATTAAAAACACATGTTTTCGCGTGGTAAAATTAAATGCTACCACAAAAAATTCCATTATGAATTTAGCGAAGAGTTAATGTGTTAAACACAGTTTTGAAAGTTGGTTGAATAGTCCAGTCAAGAGATACACACATGAGAAAAGTCTAGGGATATTTTTATAAATATACGTATTTTTTTTAAATAATTTAGGAAAGAAGACAGAAATTTATACAGTATTATTAAGTGTGTACCATATCCCAAAATTAATGTTTTGGATAACAGAAACAAAATATTTTTGAAAAAATAATTGAAGTAGGAATCTATGGCTTTTGAGCTATACATAAAATTGCCGAGTATGCAATAAAAAGATTAATGCAGAGTACGACTACCACACGTTGGTCTATCACAGCTCTACACCCATTGTTCATAGACAGAATGGTGTTGTCAATGTCCGCTTGGGCCAAACGTGTCCATTCTGTTATCAAGAGCTTCGGAATCGAAAAGCGTTTTGGATATTACCCATTTGTGGCGTAATTCTACGTTGAACCATATCCCACACATCTCCGATAGGATTAATGTCAGGAGATTGTGAGGGCCATGACAATGCTACAGTTTGCATTTCCAGACCTACTACGTTAACATACAAATTCAAAAACTTTGCTTTCCCGGTATTCTCCCAAAATTTCGAAAATGAGTCGAGGAAGGAGAAAATATAAAATATTTTTAGAAAGAGCATAACATTTTCACACCAGAAATGTATATACAGAAATTTTGTATAATGCCGCAGATTTTTCATAAGAAATTAGTGAAGCGCGGTGCAAGGTTGCCCGCGCCCGAACGCGCCTTTTGCAATACTTAGCGCGCGAAAAACCCTTGCTTAGAAATAACAAAATTTACACAAATTAAAAAACTAAGGAATCATTTTAAAGCTGGAAGTCTCACCTTTCTTATGCATATAATTGTATATTAATACAAGGCTAATATATAGAAGCAAATCATCAATATATATATATATATATATTATATTTTGAAAAGGACAAATCGCCTCATCTTTGTATATTGTATGATAATCCGTAGGAAATGTTCGAACTTTCTTTTGGTCTACGGGCTTAAATTAGTAGTAGTTAAAATAAACACTACTTCTGAAATTATTATAATTTAGTAATTTCAGAATTCAGCTATAAAGTAAAAGATGCTAACTTTTCAAATATTCAAAAGGAGAATTATAGTTCTCCATATTTTACTAAATCTTCAGTGCATCTTGTGATAAGCAAAAATACTGATATCTACAGTCTCGGGAATGTAGTTCGCTAAGAAACATAACATAAATTCTGATACTTACAGAATAAGTAGACAAGAGTATCATGAATACATAGAATATAGTGGAGTAGGACATAATTTTTTCACCTGTATATAATACAAAGCGCTGTATTCAGGTACAAATTTCGGCGCGGGAGCGTCGGCTTCGCTCGACTCCGGTTTTACTGCTATTATGTTGTGCATAACTATTTATAGAATAAATATCATTTATAATAATTATTTTCTATTATTTCCCCCAGCAAATATTGTTTAACAATGCAATTTCCATAATATATTTTGTACCTGCTTGCTGCTCTACCACTGCTTCAATATTTTTCTACGGAAAACCTATGAGTTTAATCAAAAAAATTATAGATATTTTTTGCTTAGAAATGTATGCTCTTTCTGAAAATATTTTTTATTTTTCCATACATCGATCGAGTCATGTTACAAATCTTGAAAAAATACCGATAAGAGAAAGTTCTTGATTTTTAATTAATGTTGCCGGTCTAAAAATTATGCAAACTTTAGATGATCTTATTAATTACACTTTTGCCTCCCAGTATGTTTAAGATTCACAGGCAAAATTAGCTACACCACATAGGCTAAGTGACAAGGTACTTTTTTCGACGGTTCTTGAAATATTTATGTCGAAAAGAAGTAGTGACTATGGATATAAACATGTAGGTAAATGATTGGCGAAACATTATAAATAAGAATATATAGGGTGCTCCATTTACAGAAATGAGATAGGGCAGGTTAAAACGGAAAAAATTGAATCCTTGTGGAGATCACCTGCACTAGGTTTAACTTTGAAAGGCCTGGAATGTACATGGCCTTGACGAATATTTATATATTTTCTAATTTCAATGTGTTGAAGAGATACTGACCGTCCATACATTAGTGACTTACTCTGTATAGATATACTTGTAGGTACTTTATATCTAAATTAATATATTTTATGTTTTGTCTTTGAACAGATCTTTTGAACGGATCTTCAATGTAGTAGTTTTTTTTTCATTAAATGAATGGCTAGAGCGATTGTAAAGTAAACTTCATATTTCTAAGTCAGATAAAAAATTTCAAAGCTTTGCCGCCTATTACCACTAGGATAGAGCAGGCATGGATTAAAATAAGAAATTAAGGGAAACTCGTCACTATCAGTTATAATTTCTAATAATTACACCACTCACTCCTAAAATATTTTACGATTTAACGGTCACTACTGTTAATTTTTTACACACATACATAATGCTGTAAAGGGCAAGCAGAGCGGCACAGGTATTAAGCAGAGACGGACCACAGTCTTCCGCGATATTTCGAACGAGTTGTGTTATATTTAGAATATATAGGTTATGTGCTTCATACAATAATACAGTGTGTGGTTCAGTGTTTACATTTTATTTTGATTGTGAGTGCCTAGAATGTACAATACTTTAACAGATAAGTGAAATTGCTCTTTGTTTAAACGTATTTTATGTAGTTGTGTAAAAATATTCCGGCGGGTGGTGAAACATTCGAGTGAATTCAGTTTTTTAGTGGCTGTGGTAAAATAATATTGTGATAATGTTCAGGCCTTGGGAAGATCCTCAACCTAGCACCAGCAGAGAATTTAACAAAGATATGGGAAATGGTAATGGCTCGCAAATTACAGAGAAAAGTTCTAGACAATATTTATGCGAACATACTAAAAAAGTAGTTTTAAACGTTTATAAAAATATAAAAGAAAGTGAAGGTGAAAAAGGAGCCGTGGAAAAAACGGCCTACTTAACAGAAATTTCAGAACGGTCTATCTATAGAATAATTAAGGACGTGGTACCTAATCGAAAAATTTGATCGGATAAATTAGCAGCACGAGCATTAGATTCATCTATGGTGAAATTGTTAAGGGATTTAATTTATACCAAGTATATGGAAAATGAGGTACCAACGGTGGAATCAATATATATGGAACTGAAAACAAATGGTGCAGTGTCAGTTAGTCAAGCAACACTTCGGCGCTGGATAATAAAGATAGGATTGAGGTTCAAGATTATTAATAAAAGGGCAGGTATTAGGGAAAGCTTCAGAATTGTGCAGTGGTGTAATGAATATTTGGAAAATATAAAACAATTTCGAAATGAACAACGACCTATTTATTATTTAGATGAAACTTGGTATGATACCCACGATACAGTGAAAAAAGGCTGGATAGATGGTTCAAAGAAATGTAAAGTTGATATGCCTGCAAATAAAGGAACCAGATTAGTAATTGTACATTATGGATCAGAAAATGGATGGGCGCATAATGATCTCAAATTAAGTGGGAAAAAAAAATGGAAGAATCAAACGTTGACTATCACCAAAACATGACTGCGGATATTTTGAAGCAAGGTTTCAGACTTCATTGCTACCAAATATAGAAGAAAACAGCGTAATTGTTTTAGACAATGCTTCGTATCATTCGCGACAAATTGAGAAAATACCAAATACGGGAACAAAGAAAAAAGATATTCAAGAATTTCTCCGAAAACATGATTTGGAATTTGAAGACAATTTTAGGAAGAAAGATCTTTTGGAAATTGTTAAGAAGCAAAACTTCCCAAAACAATATGTGACTGATAGCATGGCTAAAGCTCAAGGACATACAGTTTTACGGTTACCCCCATATTTTTGCATTTTTAACCCGATAGAACTAATATGGAGTCAGCTGAAAAGAAGTATTCGCACAAATAACACCTTCCCCAAATTTGATGCCAAAGTAGTCGACCTTGTTAAAGCTAAAGTGGGAGAAATAACACCAAGTAATTGGAAAAAGTGTATTCAGCATGTCATTAAAATTGAAGATGAATTTATTAAGTTAGAAAAAAGCAACAGCCCTAATCAAGACCGTTTAATAATATCTGTTAATGCAGATACCGATGATGATACCGATTTAGAAAGTGGTTGTGAAGTGTTGAGTGAGTGTAGTGATTAGAGTTTTAAATAAAATGTTATATGTGATTTGATTTAGTGTACATTGTGAATTTATCGTTTCATTAGTGTTTTACATATCCGCAAATGCAATATAACGTAATTTTTATTTATTATATTATATGTATACATATTTTATTTGATAATTATTTGTTTGTTTCTTTTTCAGAACTGAATTTATTTATTTTATAGTTATTTATTTGCTGTCCAGAATTGAATTTATTTATTTCAATTATTTGTTAGTTTTCTAGAATTTTATTTATTTATTTAATCTGGGTTAATTAGATTACGGGTTATTGACATAAATTCAATATTTTCTTTATTTAATGAATTTAAAAATTTACTTTATTTCTTTGACCTATTTTAATAATATCGATAAACTTAACTCTGAACCCACATTTTTTGGCAAGGAATTGCTCGTACCTCCTCGTGGTCCTTACTGGGCAACAATAATAATTCGATAGGTATATTGAATTATTATTGGCGAAACTGAGCAACAAAAGAATATTTGTTATAATTTTAATTTAGACTAATAAAATTCATCAATGCTCCACCAATATATAAAATATTATTCCTATCTTAACACAAGCAAAACAGAATATTTTTTTTAAATTTATCATTATCACTGTAACAAATAACAATTTATTTATCAACCATACATTAAATTAATTAGATTGTAACTCACGGCACAATAATTTTAAGTACGGTCCTGAGCCGCAATAAATTACGTCGGCTTTGACACTTTTATGGCCGAGTTTTATGGCTTTTTCTGGGTGTCTCACGCCGTGTTCACTCCTTTGTCGGGAATTTTTTATTTGACTTAGAAATATGAAGTTCACTTTAGCTATTAGCACAGTGAATACCGACTTTTTTATTTGGCTGGGAGGTAAGTGATTACAAAAATTATATTTATATTTTGAACTTAGTAAATATTACATTCTTTTTCTTAATTAATTGATTAATTGTAAAAAATATATGTACATATATACACCAATGTATTTTAATTGTAAAAATTTTTTTTTTGTTCTTTTTCAATTTTATTTTTTTTCCACATAAATATCTTTTTTTTGTTTTTTTGTTGTTTTTTTTGTATTTCTAGTTTTTCTATTTTTTTTTTTTTGGTATTGTTTTTTTTTATATCATTATTTTTTTTAATTAATTTTTTGTTGTTTTTTTTGTCTGAGAATTAGGAGTGACTGGGATACTGAACGACTAGGGGTTCATCTAGTCTCGAGCACATACTGACTGAACCTCGGAAAGAATGGTTAAATACACTGGGAAATAACATTAGGACAACTTACAAACTAGTAACATAATTATTAATTCTTGTATTTTACATCAGTTATATTTTTATATTTAAATTTCTTATATAACTGTCAATTAATTTATATATTTCTAAATTGTTTGATTGTAAAAGTTGTGGTAAATTTAAAGGTCTTAATATATTCATGTGATATAAAATATTTAAGAAGTTATTTATTTTCTCTCTATTTAACGGGCAATTTAATAGAATGTGTTCGGTGTCCCCAAATTCACCACAATCACAATTGTCCTTAATATTGATTTTATGTAAATAACTAGAAGCTAAGGTATGATTAAATCTAAGCCTGCAAATATTTTTTTATTGTATTTTTTTTAATTTTTGTTGGTGGAACCATGGTTTATGTGGTGGGCTCGGTTGCAAATTTTTATAATATTGTTGAATATACTGGTTTTTCCAATTATTGCTAATTTCATATTTAATTTCCGGAATTATATCTGTATGAGGGCAATAATATTGTAACAACTCTCCATCTTCTGATGCTTCTTTCGCGTATTTGTCAACTTTTTCATTATTTGTTGTACCGCAATGTGATTTGGACCATATTAATTTGATGTTTTTGTTTTCATTTTTTAATTCTAGGGTTAGTGTGATAATTTCATTTATTAGATGATTACTTTTACCTTTCGGATTTATGTTTTGTATTTTATCTAGTACACTTCTGCTGTCTGTAATTATACAAATGTCATTTTCTGTTAGATTCTTGCAATATCTTAAGGCTTCTATTAGTGCAATGGACTCTGCAGTGTAAATGCTAAAAGACTTTGGTAACTTGAATTTCTTTTGCAAATTATGTGCTACGTCATAAAAAGCGCATCCTGTATTTTCTAAAAATTTTGACCCATCTGTAGATATATGTATTGAGTTACGATTAATTTGTAATAAATCAGAGTTGAATAATATGTTTCTGGTTGGTAACGGAAATTTACCATAATCTCTTAAGAATATGATGTTTTTCTCCTCTGTATTAACTAATGTTTTACTGATTTCGAAGATTGGGTTGATTTCTGTTATTTTTACATGATCTTTATATTCCATTATAAAACTGTAGCTTTCTGCTAGTAGAGGAGTCTTTTTGTTTATCCAAAATTTGTTGGTGAGATCTAACATAAAAAGTGTATATATGTATATATTATTTGTTACAGGACTATTTTTTGCTTGCATATTTATTACAAATTTAGAGCTTAACATTTGCCTTCTAAATGTAAGGGGTATTTTTCCACATTCGGCTATTAAATTATTTATAGGGGTGCTGTTTTGTGCTCCTAGGCACAACCTTAGACATTTGTTTAATGTAGTAGTTGCATGGACATCTGAAACAAATGTTATTAGACGCATTTCCTTATAAAAAATATGAGTGTTAGTGGCTCTACTGACGACAGTCCGCAATTACATAACATAGCTTCTCACTTAAAATTTCAGGAACAAGTAAAATTCATATATGAAATAAACTACAATAATAAAACTAACGAAAAAACACTTAAATGTATAATAGGTACGTCCAAACCACAAATAGGTCCCGCTCTTGATGTGGTTATCCTACATTTTGTTGTGTTTTAAATTAATGCAATTGATTTGCAGATACTTGCTTATATATCACTTTTTAAATTATTTTAAGGTAGTTTTTAAATCACTTCTTATGTGTCATTTAATTAATTTATTTTCAAAATTATCTCCGCTTTCACTGCTATATGTATGGTACAAAAGTGAATTAATGGACTTTGAAGTACCATGAAATAAAAGATCTAACCACTTTTTTGACCAAAGAAAGATTTAATAACATAGTTTTAAAACACCCAAATTATCTTTCCTAATTTATAATAAGACAAATGATATGTTTACACGTAACACTTTTTCATAAAATGCTTGGAACTAGTATACATTTCACTTTTATTCCTTGACTCACATTACGCTACTACTAATAGTAATTATTATTCTTTAAATTTTTAAAGAGTTTTCGCATGACATGCCGTCATTAGGCCTCTAGACAAAGCTTTCATTTGTAAATGCATCGCGTGATTCTAGCAGAGAATTGATTTAAAAAAAATAAAAGCAACTACTCGTTGGTGCAATAAATATGTACATACTTTAATGCTAACTATTTTATATTGCCCTTTTTTATTTAAATTACCTTCTAATGTGTATATGCAGGTCCGACGAGAGGGCGGGTCGGGGGTGTTTCCCCCCGGGCCCGCAGTTTCGAGGGGGCCCGCAGTTTCGAGGGGGCCCGCAGTTTCGAGGGGGCCCGCAGTTTCGAGGGGGCCCGCAGTTTCGAGGGGGCCCGCAGTTTCGAGAGGGCCCGCAGTTTCGAGGGGGCCCGGATTCCACCCGATTTTCTGATAACCGGGAAAAGTTGGAGATGAATATACAAATTTTGATTACGAGGGGGGCCCGTATATTACTACCCCCGGGCCCCGATTTTCTCTCGACGGCCCTACCAATATGATGACAAAAATGTGGTTTTAAAAAAATGAGAATATGGGGGCGGGACATTTCAAACGAATTTTTACCGATATCTATCTGCATTGGTACTTAGTATATGTTCCACATCCCTAATTATAGTCTTTCTAGACTCAATATGACATATTATAAATTCAGCGTTTCTACCGGGGATGTCCGTTGCTATGCCTCTCTATAATGGATTAAAACTAGGAGCGCCCCGTAATCGATACAATTTATCCCCTCGTATATGCTATGTAGTCGACCAGACGAATAATTGCGCCGATGTGGGCGGCGAATAAAGAATTCAAGGTGACGTTTGGATTGACCAGTTTTAAAACATTGAAGTGCTCTAGAAGACTATTTTCGTACAACCGGGCATTGCCGTACGTTTATTTTTTAAATATTTTTAAAATTGCTCTTTGGAGACCATTCGATACAGAAGAAAATAAACATAACGAAAACGTTGGAGACGAGGTAACATAGTTGATCGAATTGGGAGTTTAAGAATCAAGATTTGCACGTGTAAACGCAGCGAGTCTTCTTTTAAATATTTATAACTGCTTAAAGTGAAAACATAATCATATGACGGAAACAAATATTATAAAAAGAATGTTAGAATTAACTAAGTTCGATTTCTACTATTAATCTTGTTATTAAAAAAGGGTTTGTTGTTGATCACTCTGTTGAAAGAAAACGAAAAAATAAAAATTAAAAAAAAATTGACGATGCTTCAAAGGACGTTATCCAAAGAACAGTTTATAATTTTTATCGAGGAAATCAAGTCCCTACTTTAGAAATAATTTCGAATAAATTGCTAGAATACCCTATCGATCTTTGAAAACTTTAAGAGGTATTTTATTAGAGTGCGGATTCAAATATAAAAAAAATAAATATATAAAATATTAATTATAATGAAATCACGCCGTATTGTGAAAACATTCCAGTAAAGAAAGATTTATTGAAAACTATCAAACTAAATTAAATATTATTGCAATATCACTATTGCATTTACTTCGCTCCATTGACCGCCCTAAAGCTTTTGGTTTCCAAATGCATGAATTTAAAAAAATATTTTTTACTTTTCAGTACATTTTTAAGTAAAAGCTATTTTATAAATATTTCATTTTTGAGAAACTAAAGGATTATTTTATTTATGGTATTAACATTACTATTTAAACAACTTGGCAAAAAACCCTCCTTAAACATTATAGGATTTCGATTGATTTAAAAGTCATTAAGAAATATTCAAAAATAAGTCTGTAAATGCCGTGGAAACGTAAAATTGATCAATTTTCAGTAATACAAACATTTTCGGAAAAAAATTGTTTGCGCTGTTGCAATCGCGGACACCATGGCGCCCTCTATATTTAAATGCACAAAGTCATTCCAGGTAAGGTACGTATCTTTCTCCAACACTATTTCGGAAATTACAAATTCCACAACTAAAAATTTTGTCGGAACAAGTATCATTTTGACACACTGCTATGGTATAATACTGCACGGCCTTCGACAAATCAGAAGCCGTTAAGGTGGCCAGTCCCTAGAAAGAGACATCCGATAGGGAAATATTTATTATTTTGGCCCATAACTTTTTTTTCATAGTACGTATATTTAACAAAAACTATAAGAGTGCCTTAGTAGAACCATAACAAGACTATTACTATGAGTTTTCAATCAATACTTTCAGTGGTTTGCAAAATAGCTATAGATTAAAAACTACGACATAGAAAGACTATCATAATTTTTACATGTAAATCTAGCTATTTTGCAAACCACTGAAATGATTGAGTGAAAATTCATAATAATAGTCTTGTTATGGTTCTACTTGGGTACTCTTATAGTTTGTTAAATATACGTACTATGAAAAAAAGTTATGGCCATAAATAATAAATATTTCCCTGTCGGATGTCTCTTTCTAGGGAATGGCCACCTTAAGCCACACTTAGTGGTTCGGTTGCTATGGTTACATTAAACAAAAGGTATTTATTTCTAGCCTCGCATTTGACGTTTTGAAGTGTTTCCCTATAATTTCTAAAATTTTGTTAGTGAAAGTGCAACTTCCTGGAACTGTAAAAGCTACTAGTATTTTATTAGCTAATAAAATACTAGTAGCTTTTACAGTTCCAGGAAGTTGCATTTGCATATAATTATATTGATAATAAAATATAAAAATAATTAATAAAATACTAGTAGCTTTTACAGTTCCAGGAAGTTGCATTTGCATATAATTATATTGATAATTATCCCTTTACGGGGAATTTCCTATAATCTAATTTTAATTTTTAATATCCTGTTCTGGTAATCCTTTGATAGTTATAACACGAGTATTTGCTTACATATTTCAGTTGATTGTGAACTTTAGAAAAAGCCGCACGGAAGAGACATAGATGTCAAAACACGTGTCTGTGGATGTTCTAAAGTTTTGTGTTACTGCTATATCGGTAAGTGCTTTTGTTTTGATTGTCTTTAATAAAATACTAGTAGCTTTTACAGTTCCATTTCCAAGTTGCATTTGCATATAATTATATTAAATATGAATTATTCGCGGGAAGAAATGGTTGACATGATTTTTATTCTGGGGGAGTGCTCAAGGAACAGCCTCTTAGCATCCCGAGTCTATAAAACCAGATATCCTGAAAGGAGACACCCTTTAGAACCTGCATTTAGTAATCTTAGAGACAGATTTATCGAAACTGGTGAAGTGCAGTACAAACCTCATGAAGTTCCAGCAAGAAAAATGACTGATCCAGACAATTAACCTTAATATCTATGCAACTCCTAAAGATAAATACCTACTATGATATATCAATGGAAAGATAATTTAACACTTCATTAGATGACAGAACTGAAAATAGTACGTCCCATTTGAAAAAATTGAATTACGGCCTTTTTTATTAGCGAAACATTAAACTCAATTTTTTCAGCACTCTGTATAAGATTAATATTAATAATGTTTCTGCCCTACTAGCCCTTAATATGCTCAACATAACAGTATAAGCAGAATTTTGAAAACTCTCTTGTCTATGAAATCAGAGGTACTCAAAAACTTATCCGCAAACCTCACTTTTTGTCAAAAAATCTTTTTTATATCGTAAACGGTTCATTTTAAGTACCTACCACCTTAATAGAATTATGAATATAATTAGATGGGTAACTCGATAAAGGAAAAAAATATAGGGTGTTCCATTTAAAATAACGAAGTTGTTGCTCGGACAACGAAAACGGAGTACCCTGTATAATTGTACATATTTTCTGGTTATTCAGAATAGAAAATCAAGAAAATAATCTATAGACAATATATTTCCACCATTTCAAATACAGCCGTAATCGACCAAAATCAGAACTTTGGCGCACCCTGTATAGTCCTCTCTTTCGACTCGGACTACAAACTTTCCGCTCGTGTGGGATTTGGGCAATTCCATATAACTTGTTATGGAATATACTATTCGAATACTATATCTTCGAGTCGTCCTTTCGATGTTTATATCGTTTCTTGGGAAGCTAGATTTCCGACTAATGTATAAGTAATGTAGAATAATAAAATTGCCATTCCACCAAACTACGAACGATTATATTGACCATTTAATGAAAAAACAACTACCTACTACCAAAAATTAACAACATCTCTCTAATTCTTACTTTAATTTGCATGTTATTTAAATAAATTGATTTTACTAACTCCTTTTTCATATATTATTTATTATGTTCTGTGATTTGCTACATCCGGAGTTGCGTTAAAATTACCAAATCAATTACCCATCAATTTAATAATATGCTTCTAACCAATACTTACATAGAACGAGCAAAGGAAAAACAATCATATAATAAAAATATAATTTTACAACTTACCAATATATATTTAATGAGTATTTAAACTCGATACAGTTTCATCTGTGCAAAACAGAGATGCACTTACTAAGTACCTAATTGAAATTCGTGCGAACTATAACTAGAGAGTATAGTAAATATATTGTTGCACAAGGTAATTCTCATTTAAATTACCTACCTAGCTGAGAATAATGCACAACTCGTTAAATACCTTAGTCAATTGTTATAAATAGCGATAATTCTGTAGGGCTCACTTTGTATTTAGTGTGATGTGAAAATTGAAATATTATTCTGGTTAAGCACCTAGCAAACCAACAATCTGTAATTGATTGGACTATTCGCTAAAAGATGGCGCGAAGAGTCTTAAACAGAGTGATTTTACTTACAGTAGATCTAGTTTTATTTGTTGTTGGTTGGTAGAAATCATGGTACAGAGATGCATCATAGGTATAAAAGTTGATTTCAGAGTTAATGCTAAATGCTTCTTGCCTTTCTACTCCAGTACTAACGAATTCTGAAAAATAGTACACTCAGGAAAAAAGCGCACCAGTTTATACCGATGTCGGCCTCTTATGAAGATATGTTTTACTAGGGTATTAAAGTTCTGGAGTGGAGCACATGGGTCGGGGGTGCTTGGAAGTGATAGCTTCGAATATATTATATATATCTCATTTTTCTCCACATAGGCATTATAGATTACATTATATTTTTTTAGGTTTAGACTAAAAAATATTTCGCTAACTAGGCAAACTTTTGCGCCTGTGTAGTACTTTATTAGCCTAGGCAAAGAAGCCAGAAAATGCCTGTTTCATAAAAAAAAACGCCATCCGGCTGAAAATTAGTACGTCTATGTTTAATTATCAAGTGAAGTTACGGAAAATGAGTTTTCTTGTATAAATGTATCTTTAGGTTTTATGAAAATACGTCTATGGAAGAAATTGTTGGTATTAAAAATGTCTACAAAATGAGCCGATCCGCATAAAAGTTGGTTAATTCGTTTTTTAACAAAATGCAAAATACTTCTAAAAGAAACTGTTTCTTAATAATTAATTTTTAACTTTAAAAATAATGAACGTAGACATACCAAACTTTGATAGATTATAAATTTTGCGGTGTAGAATATGTGTTTTTTGGAAATGTGTACTTGCATATTTTTTGCAAAAAAAAATTGTTTACTAAAAAGGCACTTTTTTGAAAATTTCTACAGCTTTGGGATGTCGTAGCGTAACGTGGTTGGGCTTATTTTCTTCCCCAAGAATTGTACTTTTGACAACAGCTACATCTATTCAAACATGACAATATAAATAACAACATTACCAATTTTTTGTGCAGATGAAAGAAAAGTTAAAAGAGGTCTGTTTAATGGACTAAGATGCCTTTCTTGCAAAAATAATACGACATTTCGTTCTATCTCATCGAGCTACCCACTGGGAGGACGACGTAATACGCAGAGTCATAAGCCTGCGACGCATGTCGAATGAAGAGATAATCCCCCCGACTTATCCTGAAAAAGTCAGGGAAATCATGAGAAACCTCAAACCCCGTAAAGCCACCTACCTTAAGAGTATACAAGCCGTGGAAAACGTCGCACTTAGGTGTGCCGTGAATGCATCATGGTTTGTCAGAAACGCCGACATCTTCAAAGACCTGGAGTACACCCCAGTAACCGAAGTCACCCGGGACAGAGCGAAGAACCTCTACGCCCGTGCTGCAGAGCATGGTAATCCGCTGGTCAGACAGGCGACTGACTATGACCCCAACGACACTCCGAGTCACAAGAGGCCTGGATAATGGGTAAGTAATGTAAGTATAGCTAACCGTTTATCTGTTTCAGCCCGATCTTCAAGCCACGCCGCAAGGAGACACTGACCAAAACACCTCATTACCCGATGCCGGGGGTACTTAGTAAACAACTAGCTTGGTACCCTTACCCAGACGCTAAGAACGCGTCTTTGGCCGAACACAATCCTTGAGCTACACAGCCCAACCTTCCTTTCCGATGAACTCGAAGCACATGATGCCAATTGGCACCCTGGGCTTCCGACTAGTCAAACACCACAGACCTCCTTCCAAACTTCGAGAGGTCTGGATAACAGCCAATTCTTCCCACGACAGACGAAAGACGCTCCCGGGAGCCGACATGCCAGCGAAGAAAGAAAACCAAGACAGAAGAGCGCCAGAAGAAACCACTCAGCCGGCAGGGTCCAACAGCCAGGACCAGGGGAGGTCTGCTAACCTCGCCACTGTCCGCATTTGGTGGAGGGGGTTGACGAAAAAAGCAGGCCCACCCCCTACGAGACCGGTCCAGGCCTACAGCGATGATTGGGGCAAAGAGCTCAAGCTCGACCCCTAATCATCCGAGACCGAAAACTACAGTCAAGGATATTGGCGCTCGTCGAGCTACCTCAAATCGATTGGCTATAACTTTTTGCACGTCCGCAGGAAACCGAGATAATAATGATTTTGCGAGCGTGCACGATTTTAAAAGTCTGAGTTCAGTTTTCCTTGTTCCCGCTGGTACTCAATTTTACAAGTTAACACTTTTTTGCACTCAATTTTGTAACGCTTACGTTGCAAAAATCGATTTTATATAAATGAGAGATCGAAAGTAAAACTCTAGGAAGAAAATAAGTAACCATCCTGTTACGCCACGACATCCGTAAGCTGTAGAAATTAATTCTCAAGAAAGTGCCTTTTTTAGAAAACAAATGCTTTTTTACAAAAAATGTACAAGCACGTATTTCCAAAGAAAAAACCTCCAATTCTACATAGCAAAACCTAGAATCTATCAAAGTTTGTCACATCTACGTTCATAATTTTTTTAGTTAAAAATTAATTAAGAAACAGTGTTTACTCTTAAGCCTACCAATTTTCGAGATGATTAATATTTTTGGAGATTTTTGACGGTTCCTACCCTCCTGAAAAAAAAATCGACATTTTTTATCACTTAACCGATTTAGACATTTTCTTTTCAAACTCATACACATACCGTATTATCTAACTAAAAATTGTCTTGTATCTTCACAATGTTATAAAGGGTACTTTATTTTTACATTCGAACATTGTTTTAGTTCAAACGTCCAGTAGTCATTTTTTCCACAGAATTTAATAGTGTTAAATTTTCCATCGATTGATATTAGCATTCCCTATACTTATCTCTTTCGATTTTTTTTATTATGGACGAAGTTTTGTAAAATGTAGATATACAACCAGCACTGTATAATGTACATGAAGCTATATACATACATAGTAGGCAATGAAAGATTGAAGAATGTTTTGTTTTTTCAATATAAACACCGTGTTGCCGGGTATTAGCAATAGTACAGGAGCGTTGTATTTGTTCACTTAGAACATATTTCTGTAAGCATGTGATCGTACGTCTTCAAGAGAATCATGATTCCTTTAAAAGGATTATTTAAACTCACGAAGCTAAATTTTCCAAAGAAGAAATTTTTAATAGACGAAATGTATACCACTGGGCACAACAAAATTCTCATGCGGCGCGAGAATTAAATTTCCAGAAAGAATTTAGTTCTAACGTTTTCTGCTTATTAATAGATAACAGGTATAAGTATTATATCTACTAGAAGAATTTAAATAGCAATAAATACGTGGAAATTTTGTGAACAGTAGTTGTTACTTTTGTTGATAATTGCCCCTAAATGTTTATAATTCTATGAATTATCAAATGGATGGTTGCGGTCCACATAATACATGGGGAATGTATGACGAACCCTGATAACAACAAACGTCCCCAGGACGTTCACTTAGGTCCTCGTTAGGTCTGAACGTCCCGGGTTTATATGGTACGTCCCAAGGACGTCCGTTTACTAACGTCCCTAAAACGTTCTGAACAAAACGTTTTAAGGACATCCTGCTAGAGTCTAGTCAAGACAAACCTAAACACATCTGTGAAATAATCTCTATGAGTGATGTTTTTTTGAGCAGATGAGAATATGATTAAAAAAGGAAATTAAAAACTGTAAAAATGAAATTAAAATCCTTAAAAATTTCTTTTGATAACAAAATATTTTCATATTTCATGGCCCATTTAAATTTTGTCAATTTGATTTTTCTGATTTCAGAAATCTTATATTCGTTTCAACTATTTTTTTTATCTTGCGAAATCACATTAATTTGTACTTTTTGACAGTACAGTGTAGTTATTATACTACTATCCTGTATATTAGTGTGCTACTATCATTTAGTACGAAAATATCACAATGAAAATAAATGGAAATACTGGAATGAATAACAATTAAAAATACGTGAAGTTCCTATAAAGCTCTTTTATTTTAAAATTTCCGCCAAACGTCCCGTTTCAGATGTAGGGGTTTCGGTTAGTTGCTCAGTTGCTGTCAAACCACAGTGTCAAACTATGGGGAATTCAATTTGGCAGCCTTATGGTGATTGCATTGCTTCATTTTTATTTCTTCTTTCTCTACTGTACTAGTCACTTTTAACTGCTACAAAAGAAAGTACCAAAAATAGGTAAGTCTATTTAATTGATTTATTAATATATAAGTATTTAGATCGATATTTTATTCTAGATAAATTTGGTGCTGCTTATTTGTAGGTTATGGCGTATATACTACCATCCACCTTATTTGGCTCTGTTAAAATTCTATGGGAGATCACCTGTGAACCTGGGTATGTAGTTTTTAGTTGTTTATCATGGAGCGAACTTATTCACTTAAAAGAAGATTGTTGGTTAAACATTATAAATACAATACTTCCCTTCGGTATGCGAGGGAAGTAAAAATTGAAAAGAAGTACCTACTCATGCAGTGTGTTAAACGAAGTGTTATATATGGTTCGACATCTCTGATGAACAAGTGGAGGTGATGAAACTTTTAATAGGTAAGGTTTGATACATCGAGTAATAAAAACATTTGCCAGAAAACATCAACAAACTTGTAAAGTATATACTTAGGGATTTCAGTAAATTAATATTCAAGGAAAAAACTAATAAAGGTACTCTTTGAGGAAAATTTACAAATTTGTAACTTATATGCCCTATTTGTTATATTTTTTCTGAAATTGTGCTGTACGTACGTACAAGAACTTTTATACATCATCAATGTTCAACCTAATAAACCTGCTTCTAACCGTAAATCCTAATGAATCTTAACCCATAGCCATTTTCTTTACTTGAATTCTGTAATAATATTGGCCAAAAATATAACGTTAAACTTATCATAATGTTATTAATCTGGTAGCATTAGTCACAACATATATTTCTGCTTCTCTCGGTCTTTGGTATTATTTGTAGAATCGATCATTCATATAAAATTTTTAAATGAACAAGGGAACCTTTCAAATGCAAAAGTCAGTAAAAAAAAATGTTCACATTTAAACTGTGATTTTTTTTTAAATAGGACACCAAGAAAATTATACTTAACAATTTATTTTAAATATAAGCTTGCCATCAGGTGGCATATATTAGTCTTAATGTTTTTTGCCAAGATTTCATCTGAAATGTTAATTTTACTTTTATTTGCACAGGGGCTGCTGAAGTCGCTAACGCTTCAAAGTCTTAGAAGGACACCGAAATGGCTATTGCATCGTGATTGAAGAGGGCAAAAGAAAGAACATAGAGGGTGTAAAAAAAGAGAGAATATTAGAAAATAATATAAACTAAGATAATTATAAAAAGACGAAGTGTGCAAGACGTTAAGAGAAGGTGAAATATACATTTATCTTACGTTTTATTGTACACTTGGCTTATTTCTTATAATATTCAATATGACTTAATGTATATATAAGTATGTTATACTGTACTAGGTATTATAATATATAACTTTTAAATCCAATAAAAATTGTATTTTTGACACTTGACACTTGAATTTGTAGAGTAAGAAGTTAATTAAAAAAAAAATACAAATGCCATATCTTATTTTTCAATAGCACAATAGAAATAAAATGTTCGCATAAATTTGTCATTTGGTGTTGATAAATAAAAATACCAAGTATTAAAATCAATCTATTTGAATAATTTTTCTACATGGTAATTATATAGTCATTTTTTATCTTTTTGGCTTTTCTAACCACATTTATTCGAAATAGAATCCAATCACTGGATTCTATTTCGAAAGAAATGCATGTGCATGGTTAGAAACTCCAAAAAGGAACATATATAATAAATACCCTCTGCTGTGAATACACCTTAAAAGTGGTGGAGGGGGAGGTACCTATATGTTTTGCATAGTACGTCCCAACAATACGTCGGTAGAGTACGTCCTCGGGACGTTTTCACGTCCTGTGAGTACGTTCTTGGGACGTCCAAGTGCTATTAGGGAATTAGTCGCATCGTTCAAATTTGAGGGATTTGGCTACCGAGGATTTTGAAGATGGCCAAGGTGATTTGATCCCCTTAGACGAGTTTTACCTTTGGGGTAATATCAAAAACATTATATATGCCACCCCGGTTACTACCAAAGAAGTTCTGAAGAACAGAATACGGACTGCATCTCAAATAAATTCACTGAGCCACTGTTTGCCGTAAATTCCTGCTGATTGTCAGCAGCAAAGTGGAGGGTATTTTGAAGAGTTGTTGCATTCAATATTTATAGTCAACGTGTTCATTAATTTTGCAAATTTTGTTCCAAAGTATTTATTATAAATTTATAAAATAAACTGATCTCTTGTTTTTGATGTTATTATCTTGATAATAAACAAATAATTATCAATTATTTACAAGATTATTCTCCTTTGTGATAATAAAGAAACAAGTTAGGTGACTTGTATTGGGTGTTAATAAACAGTGCTGACTTTGCATGTACATTTTATAATAATTCGTCCATAATGAAAAAACAAAGAGAAATAGGTATAGGCAATGCTAACATCAGTTGATGCAGAATTTAAAATTGACTTTTGGACCTTTGAACTAATAGAGTATTTGACTGTGATAATAAAATACTCTGTATGATATTGTGAAAATATAAGACAATTTTTAGATAGATCATAGGGTACTTGTATAAGTTTGAAATAAGAATCTCTAGGTCGGCCACATGACAGAAGATATCGATTTTTTTTGGAAGAGTAGGAACTGCCAAAAATCTCAAAAAAAAACAAAGTTACATGCTACATCCGGTATAAGCGGAAGTAACACGTGTATGAACATATTTTCATTAGATCCAAAATATTCAAAAAACCCCTTAGTACAATTTTCAAATTTATAAATTGATCAGATCTCAATATACGTCTAATACCTTCTTTCCCTAAATAATGGAGTAATTGATGTACTCAACGCTATTTTTATTTATATCTCACTAAATTTGTCGATTGTATGTAAAGGTCAAAATAGAAAATGAGAATGTTTTACGACAAGAAGGTCCTAAATAGGCACGATTTTCGAGTAAATGATTCAACAGCTTTGAAAGTCACACAGTGTAATAGGGGTCGGAGGGAGCAGTATATTCAGCCATTGGCTTGTGAAATTGCGCCATCACTGAAAGAAAATATAATAACTTCTTAGTTGCCTTAAAAAAAATCGCAGGATTCGTTAGTTTATGCGTTTATTGAAAAATTAAGGTAAAATAGACATCTTTTGCATTTAACCAGGGCCGACCAGATGGGCAGGCGAGTCAGGTGGTCGCCTAGGGCGCTGGATCCTGGGGGGCGCCAAAATGCAAATGGCAAGTGACTTGCCGCAAGTCGGTTGTAGATTCCGAATAATTAGACTTCAAATTTTAAACAAAAGCACGCAGTCCAAATAAGTCCGCCCCTGCCCGCCTACCGGTAAGCGTGCGGTCCGATTGTAATTACAAAAAATCAAAGTAATACCGTCCGGCCGTCAGTCGGCGGAGTACAAAGTTTGCGACATGTCTATGATATTTGCATTTTATTGTTTTTACATTGAGCACCGACGCACAGCGGGAAATTATGAACTTTTTTTTGGACAAGATTCGCCCGATAACTGAAGAGCTAACTTTTTTACTTCCCTCGCATACCAAAGGGAAGTATTGTATTCGAGAAAAAATAACCCTCCGAGATTTTTTCGGATTCTGACGTTTCAGATCAGGGAGATTACGAAAATATAGGTTTTTCAATTCCGTCAGTCTGCCTGCCTGTCTGTCTGTCTGTCTGTCTTTCTGTTGATGCATTTACTAAAAAAACTACTTGACGGAAAGCAGTCAAATTTGGTAGGTAGTTGACCCTACTGTCAGCGAAGAAATGGTAGAACTTTCACTGGAAAATATACAGGGTGGATCGTCTAAAGGGAATAAATAATGAAATTTTTTTTTTGCTCAAATTTAAAATTTTTATGTTTCATGACACGCTAAACCTATTTCAGAAAAAAAATTTTGAAAATTTTTTTACCAACATTTTTGAGAAAAATTTTACCACTAAAAAATTTGTTCGTCTTTGTTCAAATTTAAAATTTCCATGACATTCTAAACCTATTTCAAAAAAAAAAAATTTGAAATTTTTTTTACCAACATTTAAAAAAAAATGTTACCACTAAAATAGACGAAAATTTTTTTTTCGTTGTTCAAATTTAAAATTTCCACGTTTCATAGCGTTCTAAACCTATTTTAAAAAAAATTAGAATTAGAATTAATTTTTACTATTTTTGAAAACATTTTTTTGATTTTTTTTTTTTTTGCAAAAATTTTAATCTATTTATCACTGGGTATAGAATAGATAAAAAAAATTTTTGCTCAAATTTAAAATTTCCACGTTTCATGACATTCCAAACCTATTTCGGAAAGGAAAATTTGCAACATTTTTTTTACCATTTTGGAAAAAAATTTACCACTAGAATAGACGGAATTTTTTTTTCCTCAAATTTAAAATTTTCACGTTTGACATGACTGACATACTAAACCTATTTGAGAAAAAAAAATTTGAAAATTTTTGTTCACCAACATTTTTTAACAAATTTTTACCACTAAAATAGACGGAATTTTTTTTTTCTTGTATCAAATTTAAAATTTTCACGTTTCATGGCATTCTAAACCTATTTAAAAAACAATACCACTGTAGAATAGAAGGAAACTTTCCTTTTTGCTCAAATTTAAAATTTCCACGTGTCATGGCATTTTAAACCTATTTCAGAAGAAAAAAAAATTGAAAATTTTTTTAAAAACATTTCTGAAAAATTGAAAAAAAAAATAAAATTTTTTAACCACCACTATACTTCCACTTCACTACGCGTATGTGGAATTGAAAATGTGACAGATGGCAATAATATTAGGCATATGCACCTATTATACTATTATTGAAAAATGTACAGGGTGGTCATCCCAAGAAATAATTCAGTCATGGTGGACATTTGTAAAGGTATTTGCGCAAGCCTTCCATATTTGGCACCTGTTATTTAGTATTGAACTTTTGCTGTTGAATGAGCACTCTGTGTATTTTTTTGACCAAAACTTATCAGGTGTTCTTTGTAATAATAGTGATAACTATATTCGGATTATTATTTTTAATGTCACTTCGTAATTATAAATTTCTTAGAGTGACCGCCATGCACAAATAAAGAGGGAAGTTCTGTGTAAATACCTTTACCGATTTTTTTAAATACAGAGAAAGGTTGTCGCTATAATATGGAGTACTACTAAAAAGTGACTAAAATTAAATCTGACCTGCAAAATCTTAAAACAATTCCTATTAAACCTTTCAGTCTAGTCAATTTTACTAAAATTTGTATAATTTACCTAAGAAAGTATTGAAAATTGGAAAGGGGGGCGCAAAATTTAGAACTGGCATAGGGCAAGAAATTTCATTGTGTCGGGTCTGCGAGAATAATTTAGTGTGTTATGTTATAAAATATAAAAATGTATTACAGCTATCTCCATTTGTTTAACATAAAAAATGCAATAAAAACCAGCCAGCCAAATATCAAAAACACCGCTATTACCTACCGGCAAGGTGCTACAGAGCCATATTTCAAATCTTTGGGTATTAGAATGAACAAAATATTATACTAGATGTTTAAAAATCGTATTTTCTTAATAACGTTTCTAGTTCATTAAAAAATCTTACTCTGTATTGAATCAATATTGGAATACCTGATGCATTTCTGGACACATTTCCCGTCCTTCACGACACTGACAGATACATTCAAAGTACGTCTCTGTTTATCTGTTCCTTAGGTATGACGTTTTAGTTAGGGGTGATTTGCGTAATTATATCACAAGACTTGGAACTCTTAATTAAAAGAGGCGTGTTATCGATTTCTTTTAAAGGTCGGTTTCTCAATGTCCAGTTAATAGTGCCAGATAGGTAGCTGCTAGTTACGCTTAGCTGGCAGTTATATCTATGGTAGTGTTTTTCAACAGTAATTTAACTGCCAGCTACGTATTCATAAATTGAATTATTTCTTAGCTATGTTGGCACTACTGATTCTACCTGAAGAATTTCAACTGCGCACGTGTTTTAGTGATAGTTTATCTAAATTAACCTCAAAATGCATTGCGTTGTCTAGCGTGTTGATTGATGTTCTGTTCTTAATTTTGTACGTTTGTGTATCAGCAATAATTGTCATAGAGAGCGTAAAAAGGGAAAAGGGTACTGACTACACTTTAAGTGATTGGAGAAACAGAATTATTCCTGCAACTTCCTCTATCATCTCAACGATATGTAAAACGCAGTCGAAATCTTATTAAAAGATCATCATAATTCTCAAAATTCTCTCGTTTCCTTATGGTATATGGTCTCCTTTCATACGTTATAAATTGTATATCATCGTCACAATCACTCATATCCAGAATATTATCAATATTATTCGTTATTGGCAATAATATATTTAATATACGTAAATCACAAATTAAAAACGAACATATCAATCGATCACATTGGTTTTTAGGTTAGAATGTTTTAGAATTGTGAGAAATTGAACCAAAAGCGCATGTGCAAATCCACTAACAGAAGAATAAATCCTTAACTGACACTTTCAACTCTCTGCTAAATTTATTTTCAGATAGTGAGTTTAACCATCCGGTAAATTTTACCTGCACATTGAAAAACAGTTTATCTGCCAGATAAATTTTATCTGACAGTTAAGCTATTTAACTGGACATTGAAAAACCGGCCCTAGGTAATACATTATATTATCTATATAATCTATTAAGTAATACTTTATATTTGTTATTTAATCCAGTCTAGAAAAATTCAATATGCCCCAGTCTCCCTGTCGTCCTGTATATTTAGCTCGGTTGGCAGCTTTGAGTTTTTTATGTGCAGTGTAAATATGATATACAGGGTGTAATCAGTTTCATGTCATTAAAAAAAACTTATAATGGGGACCGACTAGACAAACAAAAAACCTTTATGACTTTTCCTCTAGGGGCACTTTGAAAAAAACTGACCTAGGTGAACTTTTTTAATATTAATGTAGAAAATAATTGAGAACCACTGCCTTTCTTGGTCAATGAACTTGTAGTTCTCAATTATACAGCTTTTAAATTGTCATAAAAAAGTGCAAAGGCTTTGGATCATCGACCGCCTTTGATGGACCGCCTCAACCGAACTGAAGCAATTATAAAGATGTAAATAATTCGTTATCTTTTCCTGCACAGCTGCAAGCAAATAATGGCCGTAGAAGTTTAAACAGAGCATGTCTTTACATGTGTGTCTTTTAATTTTGAACAAAATATTGGATTAATGTTTATAATTTAGAATATTTAAATGTGATTTATTAACGTTTGTAACATAAATAAGTGTCCTGGGTTAAAAGCTTACCACCTAAGTAAATTATTCGAATTCTGCATCTGCATCAATACACAGTTCTCTACGTCGAATTAAGGACATACGTACTCCGTTCAACACTAAACAATAAACTATCAACTAACGTTGTCAATAAAGAAAAATAAAAGAAAAACTTGGTACAAAATCCAAAACGGAATACAAAAAGAACGAACAAGTAAGTTGTGTCTGTACGTATTCAAGAATTTAACGACTTGAACGGTAAAGTCAATAAAATAAATCTTCACTATAAATACACAGCGACCCGAAATTCAAAAATAACAAAAACAACGATGGACGTGTGTACATATCGAAACACCCACAGAAACTAAAATATTGCACAAGGGAGAGTCAGAGTATAGTTTTCTTCAGATCAGATCAGATCAGAAAACGTCGACGTCTTTCATCTTATTTACCGTATCGCTAAAGACCGCCGACATTTTATAGCTATCTACACAAATATTTAGTATCATAGGCAGATACGCGCGACGATCTAAACCTACCTCAATATTCCAGCAGTTCTCAAAAGATTTTATTGAAAATTTGCGAAATTTTTATTTATTTTTTTTCTCCAAAACTATGAGCTTTAGACCCCATGTTATATAAGGTTTTTTGTTTGTCTTGTCGTTCCCTACCACCAGTTTTTTTTAATGACATGAAACTAATTACACCCTGTATACTTGGTATGGTAACCGTATAAAAATTTATTATTATTATTATTATTTTTTAAAGTAGGTACTAGCGATTCTTTTTAGAAAAACACTAGTAAGGTATTTTTATCAGCACTTTTAGAAACTCCTTTGTACAAGATTACATCGTAGTATTTCAAAGGTGTTTGAGATAGTGGCCGTCAAAAAAACAATTTTTTGAACTAAAAATTTTATCTGTAACACGTATTCTCAAATCAAGAAAATGTATTCTTCAGTTTTTGTTCAGAATAATGCACTGTACCAGACTGAATTGATTCTACAACAAAATAATTATTTATTTAATAAGGCAATTCGTATACGAATATATACATATACTTGCTATTTCTCTAACAAATAATCCTCAATAAATAAAGACCTAACTAAGCCATGAAAATAAAAGGTATTGCACAATTTTCCAGATATCGGGGGTTGCAAAGTCGACTTTGAACCCCCGATATCGAAAACATTGTGCATTTACCGACCTTGTGTCTATGAGAACTTTTGATCAGGAAGTCGAGAGGAACAACATATGTCGATTCCAATGAAATTCACTGGCGGTCACTTCCTATAGAAAATGAGCACCCCCCTTTTCACCTCTCATATCTAGAAAACTGTTTTTTTTCCATGCTTGTGCCCCTGAGAATTTTTGATCAGGAGGTCGAGAGGAATGACATATATCGATTCCAGCGAATTTTACTGGAGCGGGGGCCAATTCCCACAAGAAATGAGCATCCCCCTTTACACCCCCGATATCTGGAAAACCGTCCAATTTCCGACCTTGAGCCCATAGAGACTTTTGATCAACATCGATATTTGGATAATATACCCGAGTATCAAACACTTTAACCGAGGGCCAATTTCCATATGTTCCGTGCGGGGTCCTCTATTACATTTCAACAGGTACGAAGAACAATGACTTTGAAATAAATAAAATTAAAATTAAAAATAGTTTTTGTTTAAAAACTAATTTCATGATCAACAAATAAATAAATAAATAACAATAATTAATAAAAAAAGATGAGGTCCGTCTTTGGTAATAAATATTCGAAGTGACCGTTTACCTCAATACATTTGTCGATGCGGTTATTAAATGAGCGCCTAATTTTAAATAATAATTGTTCGTTTTGAAACGATTCTGCTGCGTTTCTAATTCTCTGCAATAATTCTTCTCGATTATTTATTGAATATTGATACACAAGAGATTTCATGTACCAGATGCAAAAATCCAACGGATTAAAATCGGGACTCCGCGCAGGCCAAGGCATATTACTCCCACGACCTATCCAGCGACCAGGAAAATTTGTATTTAGATAGTTTCTGACCGGTATAAAAGAATGCGCTGGAGGTCCATCTTGCATAAAAAACATATTTTCTCTTAAATTTACTGGTACATCATCAGAACTCGCCTAGCTGAGATTGTAGGAAATTTAAATATAATGCACCGTTTAAATTAGGTGGTAACTCATACGGTCAAAAAAAAATCGTTAAACACTCCACACCAAATGTTTACTTTAAATTCATGTTGAAAGTGGCGTTCGGCTACCAAGTGCGGATTTTCTATGTCACACATGTTTGTTTCGTCCGTAAACAACACTTTATTTAAACATTGAATCTTTGTCTTGCTGGGCACAACAGAAATCAGCAAACTGAAACCTGGCAGGAAGATCGGCCTCCAGCAGATTATGAACAGGTGTAAAATGGTATGGATAAAGCTTTTCTGCATAAAGAATCCTTGAAATCGATGACGATGACTTACTTACTACAGTTGCAGCAGCCATAAGCCTCGTACTTATTTCTGGGTTTTCTGCAACACGGACCAAGATTTCCTCCTCCTTTTCCACAGTGTTTTTGGACGCCACACGACATCTCGTTTAGGACGAAAGGAACCAGTTTCCCCCAATCTACTGTAAATATTATGAAATATCTTAAAACCCGGCTGCCTCCTGTTTGGATAAATTTGTAAATATCGACGATGAGCTCCTCGTCCATTAAAATTTTTTTGCGTGTGTAAGTATGTAACCATATCGCGCATCTCTTGAATTAAAAATAAATTATGCCTTGGCATTTTAAACTTTAATATTTATTAGATATTACACACAACATGCTGACAAACAATAAGTAAGTTTGACAGCCTACTTTGAAAAATTGTAGATTCTAAATTCATAATTAAAATTGGTTGCATCGAATACTTTAAAACCCCATATCTCGAAAACGGTTACTCGTAGCGATATTTAGCAAGTATACCTTTTTTACGTAGAAAACACAGGAAACAAGATATTTTTATTTAAATTAAAAAAAAAATCATCAAAGATGTATGACGGATACACGGGCCGAAAACTACCGTAGATAGCTCCATCTACAAATAACAGCAAAACTATGAACATATTTGAATTCCTTGCCTTAAAAAACCCCAACAACCAAATTTTGTTGAAATATTTCAATTTTTAAAGAAATTATTTAAATAAAAACAAAACAAAAATTTTATTTTGACAATCTGTATCTCTGTTGATATCAACTTTTGGACTAAGGTAACTTTGGTTAAATCGTAATATTTTTACGTAAGGAATTTGCCATTGCTCTGTGTACCATTACTTATGGGACACCCTGTAGATTATCCGAAAATTTCAAGAGTTCATTTGGTGGAGGCCTCGAGGCAGTCTCGTTACCTCTGGGTTAATCCGGCTCTGCATTAAATATATTCAAGTAAAAAAATTGTCCTATTATTTACCGTCCACGACAGTACATTTAAAATATTACCCTATTTCGTAGTAACTTTTTGTATGTATGTCGACGTTTGCATTTAGTAATCCAATTTCAATTCAAATTAGATTGTATTTTAGATACAATGCAGCGAAAAACGAAGTTTTACCTCTGTTCTGCAAAAAATAGCCTTTTTACTTCGTTATCAGTTCGAAACTATCAAGTTATCATTTTATTCATGCGCGACGGCGTCGTTACCATGACGACGCGTCTTTAGAGGGGATGTTTTGGACTCAGCAGCGACGCTCGAATATTCTGATAACCGAAACTCAGTTTTGCGCTATTATTTCAGTGGAAAACTTGCGTTCAGTTGTCAGCGACCTCACGTGGTAGCGTTCGTAAACGCCGTTCGCGTGCAACTTCACACACGATTCTCATGCAGAGAAGTAGTGTGCTTTGAAAAAACTGTAAATACGAAAGCCAAACGTTTTTGCTGTCAATTCTTTGTGAACGTATTTTGTAAATGGTTAAGGCAGAACTTGTGTTGTTATTGTTGAAATAGTGGACTAAGTAATATTACCTAACTCAGGTAAGTCACTTTTTAATTTTCCTACTTTCAGTTGTCAAATTGTGTAGGTTATCTTTCAAATGGTGAATAATGTTTTCCGTTACGATTTTCTAGACGAACTGTTTTATTGCTGTAAGTAGAGGCTTTTACCAAATTGTAGAGTTGTAGAATTATCGTACTTTTATACCTATTTCTTATACCTACGTAGAGTGTGCGTAATATATTAATACGAACTATTTATTAAAGTTTTTTCTGAACATTTTTGCGTTATGTTATATATTAGAAAGACAATTATTACAAATTTTACCTTATAGCTAAGTATATAAATGTGCCCTGCTATATATCGTGAAGTAATGATGCAAATTTACTAGGGAGTAGGTTGCATTAAGTAAAAATTCCCCTTAGTTCGTTATATTTTAAGTCCCATTTTGTAAACAAATACATGAGTAAAATAGTCAGTGCTTCGTATTTGTTGTCTAGGTTTTAAAAAGTTTAAGTGGCATGATTTAAAATATATATTATAAGCGATTATAGCTACAAATTTCTAGATACCGTTGTGGGTTAAAGTTATTGGGCACATGTACGGACACAGGGTGGTATTAAGAAAGATATAGGTACCTTCTCCGAAAAATAAATCAATTTATTTATCCAGGTCGGGGTTATAATATTGTTTTATTTTCGTCTTCAAATTATAAGGGCATTTTTTCTAGACTTTTCATGATTCGGATATAATTTTCATTATATATAAAAATTTCTGCCTGTTCCTACCTATAAAGGGGGCCAGGGTGGTCATATGACTAACGTAGTTAATCTCAATTTTAAGTTTTTGTAAGTTTTTATTTTAATGTTTACATTCACGTTTTTAGATTGAAATCAGTGTAACAATAAAAATTTATCTCAAATAGTATCTACTTACCTATAGCTACAATGCCTATATTTGTTTATTATTTGTGATTATTAAAAACAGACCGCTAATTAGGTATGGATTGTATTTCCAACCTGTTGTTTTCACTATTTTTACTTAATAATCAACAGCATTAAAAAATTACATGTAAGTATATTGTTTGAAAGACTTTAATTGTTGTCCAAAAATGCGACAAAAACCGTTCAACCTTACAAATAGGTTATGTTAGTTACTTATTTGTAATATTTTTAAGTTAATAGTCTTGGTGCCCGCGTACAAAAAATGAATTTATACATATCCTCTTGTAATTTCTTGTATGGCTTAATTGCGCTTAATCTATAACTTTTTCCTGTGCGAAAATTTTTGAAAATGCGGGGTTCCCCCTTCACTTCTCCCGAAAGATTTCCACGCGTCGTACTGGAAAATCGGGAAATTTAGTGTGTCGGACAATTCGAAAATTGGATTCTACATGTTACTATTAAGCAATCTTGCAAAAATCAGCTGGTTATCAATAAATTTGTAAAAGTTGTTAATTCCGAATTTCTATAAAAATTAGGAATTAACAACTTTTACAAATTTATTGTTAACCAGCTGATTTTTTTCAAGACTGCTTAATAGTAACACGTAGAATCCAATTTTCGAATTGTCGGACAAAATATATTTCCCGATTTTCCAGTACAAGTGGAATTATTTCGAAAGAAGTGGAGGCGGAACGCCGCGTTTTCGAAAATTTTCTCAGTGGAAGAAAGTTTAAATGTAGAGAACGAATCGCTCATCAAGAAAGATGGCAAAGGCGTTTAAACAATACAAAGATGAATAAACTTATAATTAACTATTTTAACCCCTAAAGAGTGGATTTAACATTATTTTAACTATTTTAACCGTTCAAACTGCTAGAAATGGCCAACGCAAGCATTTTCGTTTAGATTATCGTTATTTTCAATGATTGCCTCTACCATTTAGGCTAACAATGTTGGAAATTACAAATTATTCATGGAACATAAAAATAAACTCATGGTTTAACCGCTTTAACCCATGAAAAGTTCGAAAAAGCTACTAGAAGCCATTTTAATACATTTTTTAAAATTTTACATAGTTTTCTGTGTTGCGTCATTTTAATCAACACAGGTAGGTAAGAACCTAAAATTAAACAGTATTAAAAAATTAACCTTTATTATTTAACTGTCTTAACCCTCAAATAGTAGATTTAACCTTCATTTTCGTTTTGTTTATATTGTCAGTTTGAATGATTGCCTGTATCATTTTCGCTGACCAAATTACAAATTGCAAATTTACAAAGCTATTTTAACCCTTGAATATTCAGTTACCCCTTTAGTCCCTTCAAATTAGTCAAAACATCGCTGTTTTATGGATAAAATTCCACAGCTATGAGACCTGTAAAAAGTGAAGCATTTGTGTTGTCTAAACATGATTTTCACCCCCTGCAGTTCTATAAAAGGTGGTTTTTGAGAAATATATACCTATATATAAATTGTAGCGCTTTTTCGACTTTCCCTATTTTGAGGAAGAACTATGCATTTTGATGAAAAATATCAGGAGAGCAAAGTTGTAAGAGCATAAAATTTCCTACAAATTCTGTCTTTACATTCTTGTCCGAATTCCGCATAATTTCAGAGGGCGCGAAAAATATATGTATATAGATTTTTACGCCTTTTTTGGATTTTCAGCCAATTGTGCATTTTGGTGAAAAATATCAGGAGTGCAAAGATGTAGAGCATAAAATTTTCTACAAATCTTGTCTCAACGTTGTCCGAATTCCGCATAGTTTCGCCGCGAAAGTCTATTATATTTTTCTTTCACGACCTCTAGCGGCGAAACTATGCGGAATTCGAACAAAGACGTATAGTCCAAAAATGTTATCCTAGATGTTATCTGATATTTTTCTTCAGTAACTGTTAGTGGAGGGATTATACATCACAAAACCACAAAAATCAGTTCTGGGGATGCCGCGCATCCCTCCCAAAAAACCACACCTTCGGTGAGAAAAGCCTTATTTTACTGATAACTCGTTAATCGTTGAAGATATAAAAAAATTGCTCATAGTAAAAAAGCAAAGCCGGACTAATTTTCTAAAAAAAGCCCTCTTGTAATTTTCTTACATATGCCATGATTTTCGAAAAAATTGATATTGAAAAAAATTGCGAAATTTGTATCTCTTGTTGTTCCCTAAAAATAAAAAAAAGACCGAAACATCTTGAAAATTTAGCCCAAAAATTTTTTTTCAGTTTGTGTATCATATAGGTAACTATTGTTTCTAATCATTTGAGGAGGTTGAGGAGTTAGAAGAAAATAATGAAAAAAGTTTTTTTAATAGATTTTTATATGACGCAACTTTCTGTAAAAAATCCAAAGTAATTAGGAAACTCATAAAGTTAAAAATTTTTAATAACTTTTGCATGTAGTATTATGGAAAATATGTCAACCCAGCATGCAAACGGTACATTTTAACACAAATAACTAAATAAAACACACTACTATGTGTTCTACCACATAGTGGTAGAAAACATTGTAGTCTGTTTTATTTAGCTATTTGTGCAAAATGATTAACTACCACAGACTAACGGCTCCTTCAATCAATTCTTTGGTACATTTTAACTTATAGCAAATAACCAAATAATGTCAGCAGTTCCGAAAAGTAACTATGTAAAGCATTGATGTCTTACGCATATTTTAATATCCAATTTAATTAGGAGACTTTTAATAAATAAAGAAAATTATTAAACATTTGTAAACTGTCAAATTTCTCTTTTCGTTAATGATTTTTAACTGATTTTTTGAATTATTTAATGACTTAATTTTAATTTTTACTTCTTATTTTTGAAAATTATTTACTGAAACAAATTTCTAAAATACGTCAATATTTACATAAATTTATTTTTGTTTTAATAAGTTTGGACAAAACATCCAAAAGTTAGTTCATTAAGTAAAATAATTAAATCTACTTAAATAATTAATTAATAATAAAAAATGATTTATTTATGCCTTTGTGACAATAATTATTGGTATCATCGACTTATAACCTTTAATAATAATTTGTTATGGAAAGGTTCCGATTTAAAATTCGACTTTTGGTTGGGACTGTAATGCCTCAACCTCCTTAATAGTTAAAAAAATTGTATTAAAACGATATCATCAAAAAATTGAATATGCGCGGCACCCTCGGAACTGATATTTGTGGTTTTGTGATGTTTAATCCAAGCACTAACAGTCACTGAAGGAAAACCTCAGATAACATTTTTTGCGAGCTTCTAGTGTATTTTTTACTTTATCGACTGGACTATAATTGTAATGAAATATATTCTTTAATTTCTTTATAGGATTTTGCAAGCAGCAGCAAAAACTATCTATGAGAACTAAAAATAAAAACTATCTATTATTGATTTCCAATCTTTGCATTATTGCGTGAACAGTACTGTTACAATGAGAATTGTCAAATAAGAAATAGACAAATTCATTTCAGGATTTTGATTGCTAGTATAACCAGAATTCAGGTTATCGAAAGAATAATCAATACTTTTACAGATAGATTTTACTTTTAGTTATCATGGATAGTTTTTCCTGCTGTTTGCAGAATCCTGTAAAGAATATATTTCATTAAAATGATCTACAAAAAACATCTCATGTGTTTTTCAATAAAATCAATTAAAAAAACGTTATAACCATAAATGATAATTTTCTTGATAATTTTATTTTATTTTCAATTATAACTTTTTTATTTTCAATTTTACGGTAAGAAATATGTAGACCTAGATTGTAGAGAAGTCAATTCTCTACAAAAGAGTCTTAGAAAATTAGTTGTGAGACTTACGGTTCTCAAGATATCGCGGAAAAACTGTTTACCCCCCCACCCCTTCTTAAGATGGCGGCGAAATGGAGGGGCTCTCCACCCCGAAAACTGAGTTTTATACTTACACGGAAACCCCCTACACATGAAAAAAATCTTGTACTACCCAAAGTGCAAGGTTCCGCCTAAATTTTGTAACATTTCAATGGACTAATACTGTTCTGAGATTTTCTCCAGAAAGCCCCTGCATATCACCTTATTCTCTAGTGCAGATACTCCTTCATTTGTAAAAGGTGATGTAGATAGTGGAGAAAAATCTATTTTGGAGGCAACAAACCCTCTATTTCTTACCAACATAATCAGGTATAGATTAATGTGAAAATAACTTTGTTCTAGGTACGTTTAAAAAATTGGATATTGAGAATGTTTGTTTTGAGAAAAAAATTGTATGTTGCAAACGAAATAAAATATTTTGTTAATTATCTGAATAAATTCAACGATGTTATTTGTCATTTTCTGTAACTTGATAGGAAAGTATAACAAATATAACAAGTTAAGTAAACCTTAACAAATGTTTGCTCAAAAACTAAAACATAAACTTTACGGATTAAATTGCAGCATCGAACTACAAATATCTCTGAACTTAAAAATGTAACATTGGGGCTTCAAGCGTGACAGTTTGTATTTGCTTGCGAGACTTTATAGTAGTACTTTTGATAGTAAATATAACTTGTCCTGTACAAATTTTAATCCTGTTTTATTATAAACTTCTTAAAAGTGCTGTATTTTAATAGTCATAATACTGTAACTGTTTTGTTAAATTAAAATACTCGAAGAGTGTCGTGAAAGTCTGTATCTCTTATATAAAAATGAGGATAATACTCAAAGGTAAATGGTGCAGTGATTTTATAAAAATTAAATAAAACTTTTACAGTATATCGTAAATAAAGGATCTATGAAGTAGACCGCCTCCTCCCCCCCATTTTTGAAATTAGAACATTTTTCAATGCGGATCGTTTGCTCTTCTATTTCGGTCGTCTTCATATCTTAAATAGACCCCTCGATTATGATGATTCGAGCATAGCGTTATGACTTCGATCATTGTTTAGTTTACTTTGTATTTAATGATGCAACTGTATAGTTCTTATCTGAGTAATAGGTGCCAAAAAGTAGTATAGATTATCTCAGTTTAAAATGCAGTGGTTCTAAAGATAGGGAACGCGTCTCTTTGTCTCTGATTGGTCTACGCGATTGGTTTACGCAGGGAAAATTAGTAAATCAGAAAGAATTTAGTGTATTTTATTCTTATTGCAATAAAATAAGAACATTTATGTAACTGCATTCTAATCTGAGATATACTTTAGTTGATGAATTGTTTTTGGAGCCAGTCTATATAACATTAGGCGTGCAACAGGGAGCGATATTAGGGCTTCTATTTTATTATGTATACAGGGTGGGGCAATAGTGCGTCGGACTTCGACAGCTCGAGTTTTATGATAGAAACAAAAAATGCAAGTAAACTAGATAAAAAGTCCATAACTGGAAATAATTTTCGAATATGCAGGGCGAGCCAAGACAACATTACAGGATCAAATGTCTTTTTTGAAATGAAATGTTGTGTGTATCAGTACATTTTTGAAGCCTTTTTCTAGATTCCTTTCACTCCTATATTATTATTGACTATCTCCCAACCACTTGGATGTAATGATTTTTGTTGTTGAAATAATGCCATTTGCAGATGCATATTGAAAAAAATCAAAATTATCACATTATAAGAAAAAAATATGTGAATACTAGTTACGAGACATCTAATTAATGTTTTTGAATAATTTTCAAAAATCGTTTTTTAATTTAGTAATTTTGAATTGAATTTTATCAATTTTTTTGTATTTTTCAACGTTTTGATGTAAAGAAAAACAAAAATTTTTGTATGTACATCTCTATAGCCAGATGTAAACGTTTTCGATTTATTGAGCAATAAGTACAAATTTCAAGAATAAAGTAGAAAAATAGAAATTCCTTCAAATAAATCAACTGAAAAAATTAAATTAAATGCTCCACATGTTGCTCATTTTGCTTGACCCGCTTCTCTATGCGCTTTTGAAATGAGGTTTTTACTTTTCCTTAAAATTGTCGGTGTGATAGATCTAAAAACAATTATTCTCCTTTATATTTTGTTGTTAGTGTGTCTTTATAAACGATTTATTTCACGTATGCCCATAAGAAAAATCCATTTTTATAAAATCTGGAGATCTAGCAGGCCATTTAGTGGGACCATTTCTTCCAATTCATTGAATAGTCCAGTGTTTGACGGTTTTTCGCTCAGAATAAAACCGATTGACGTAAAATTTGGACAGTAAGTAGGGAATGACTCAAGGAACAAAAATTATATTGTGCCTGTGTGCACTTTTATCCTGGGGGTGGATGCCACCCCCAGGGTAGGCGGAAATTAGTACATTCAAAATATCCGCAGAAATCGATAGATGGATGAATTCTAAGCAAAAAATGTTCTATGAAGTTTTTTCGATAAATCAATATTTTTCGAGTTATTTGTGACTGAAAATGTTTTTTATCTAAAAAATGCATGTTTTAGAGCGATTTTTCACCAATAACTCAAAAACCTTACGTTTCATCAAAAAAATTGTCATAAGTAAAACTGAAGCTTATAAAATATCAACTCGATTGCTTTTTATTGTTTCTGTAGATGCAATACGAGCCGTGATTGTTTGTTCGCCGAAAACTGAATTCGAACCATTCAACATTAAATAACGGAAAGACGACGAATTTTTGGAGGACAGAAGGACCTTTTTTAAAGTATTTGAAAAGACCTTTACAATGAGGTAAATTAGTGTACATGTGTGAATTTCGGCACAAAATAACGACGTATTACAAATTGGGGTCAAGTGTGTATTTACATTCTTTTATCTAACGATTCAAGGGGGATACTTGATCAGCACATAGAGTGGGATATTTGATCACGTGATCAAGTCTGCTTTAGGTAGATATTTTCCATATAACTCTTCAATTTTTAATGAAGATGACATGTCGTTAGCATAAAAACTTACAAAGGTCTATTCATGTACTTTAAGAAAGACCCAACAAGTTTTCCTCCAAAATTCGTCGTTTTTCTTCTATTTATCATTGAAAGGTTCGAATTCAGTTTTCAACGAGCCATCCGAGACTCCGTTCGTATTGCATCTATAGAAAAAAAAAACCAATCGATTTGATATTTTATAAGTTTCATTTTTACTTCTGATCATTTTTTTAATGAAACGTAAGGTTTTTGAGTTATTCGTGAAAAACCGCTGTAAAGCATGCATTTTCTAGATGAAAAATAAACATTTTCAATCGCGAATATCTCGAAAAATGGAAATTCCCTATCGATTTCTGTTATTGTGAGCGTACTAATTTTTACCCCCGAGAAGGGGTGGTATCCACCCCCAGGGTAAAAGCGCAGATCGGCACTAGGAAACTTTTGTTCTTTGAGCCATGCTTTACTTACTGTTCAAATTTCACGTCAGTCGGTGTCATCCGAAAGAATTTTGAGGTAATAACATATTTTTACAGTCAAACACAGGAGTAGAAGTGAGTAGAGATTATTTAAGTGGTCCTTTACTGCATTTAAATAACGTCGATATGAGGGATAAAGATGATGTCATTGTTATTTGTAAATTCGAAATTTAGAAATTTCACTTGGTTCACATTACATAAAAACTTATTAAAAAATGATAAAACCCAGGCTTCATTGTTAAAAACAATGGTTTTTAGTAAATTCTCATTTCTTATGGTTTTTGACATTTTGACGAAAACGGTGCATCAGATAAAAAAAGTTGCAATATACAAAAATGAATACTTTATCAATACGCGTCTTTTCAGACTTGTAGCAACCTTTTATCTTTGACCATTCAATTGTTATAAACAAATTAAGGGACCTAATTAACATTTTTTTCCTGTTCAGTGAAAGGGTATACGGATGTTTTATTGTAGCCAAAATGTTGCATCTTGTTCATAGAATTTACAGTTTTTATTGTGTCGATATCTCGCGCATTTTGTAATTGTTTAAAAAAATAAGCTGATTTGTTTGTTAAGGATTTGTGACTTTCCATGGCATTTTCTGCACTCACCACACCCCCCCCCCCGGGCACTTGATAAATATTGATAAAAACTACAATTTCTGTGTGTTTTTTCCCTTTTTCTTTCTGTTACACTCCGCTAACGTTTTTAAAAAAAAAGTTTAGTAAACTAATGAAATATCTCGCCTCAGGAACATTGTATCGAAGTGCAATTGTCGGAAAATGAAAGATAATAAATAAAGGATCCGTTAACTAGAACCGATGATATAGACCATTTTGCGTTTATTGTTTATTAATTAATTTTTTGAAAAAAAAAATTTTGTGACAACATAAAGTTAACATATTAAACTAACTAGTTTTCAATTGTCGCACAAATCCGTTGGTTTTTCATACAGTTTATGCTTTTAACAATTAATTTATGAACGCCGACCAACGTTTTTAAGTGTTTACGCTCCGTGTGTGCCTGTGTACTTAGTTTCAATTTGATTTTAATTGTTTCAATCAAGAACTGTGCATCTGACGAGAAAAACGCAAGAGACCATTTTCATGTAGAATTGATCAAGCTAATCAGGAAAAATATCCACTTGAAAAAATGTCAGTGGCGTACCACTTTTTTGGAAAAAAATATCAGAGATGTTCGCAGGGACGCCACTGGTTGGGCGATAAAATAATTTTTCTAATTAAGATATGTGGTTTTATGTCCTGTTAACACATACCAAAATTGAAAATGATGTCTAAAGTACTTTCTGAAATATTAAAAAATAACGATTCAAAAGAAAAATTTTCAACGTTCCCTTGCAAAAAATTTAAGCCGTATCAGACATATGTTCATATGAACTTTTCTTCATAAAACGACCTAAGGAATCACACCCTGAATGGTAAAAAAAAAGAAAAAAGGGGCAATACCACACAGAAATGGTAGTTTTTATCAATGTTTATCGATTGCCGGGAGTGGAGAGTGCAAAAGATGCCATGGAAAGTTGCAAATCCTTAATACACAAATTAGCTTATTTGCTTAAACAATTACAAAATGCGCGAGATATCGACACGCAAAAAAAAAACTATAAATTCTATGAACAAAATGCAACATTTTGACTACAATAAACTGTCCGTATGCCCTTTCGTTGAACAGGAAGAAAATTGTTAATTTAGGACCCTTAATTTGTTTATAAAAATTGAACGGTCAAAGATAAAAGGTTGCTAGAAGTGTCAAACGACGCGTATTGATAAAATATTCATTTTTTCATATCTGAACTTTTTTTGTCCGATGCACCGTTTTCGTTAAAAAGTCAAAAAACATAAAAAAATTTTTTGCTGAAAACCATTGTTTTTAACAATGAATCATGTGTTTTATAATGTTGCCATCGTGTTCAATTTTTCCTATAAGTATGGTCAATAAAATTGCTATTTTAAGTTTCTGACCAAAATAAAGTTACGAGGACCGGCCTATTACAGATTAAAGTATATGGACGTATTTATTTCAAAAACACCCAGTATATTTATTATATCATATCCCCGGCCGGTGAGATCTTTCGAACTGTCTACGAAATTGTGCTCCAAAATGCCCACAGTAAAAGGACAAAGTAAAGGTTAACATGGATACCTATAACGAATTAATAGATTGGATTAAGTGACATGCAGTAGCGAAAGGGACCGGGCAGGGTTTCCGGGATGAGGCCCTAAAACGTCCCAGTTCCAAGATAAGTGACGGTTTACAAGGATTCATAACACTATCAGCTGGAGCATCATCGCTCTCCGTGAATAAACTTGTAGGAAGGAAATAAAGAGGTATATTTCACGCTCGATCACGTTCTCCGTATTTGAGGTGCCGATGTAATGTTTTCCCGACTAGGGAGCTTTTATTAAGGCTCTGCTTGGGTACATACTAGGGGCCGCCGCGCCGGCCGGGTATCGGCATAATCGGCAATCCGGAAAGCATTAAGGGGCTGCCCTCGGCGTTGGCAAGCTCTTCCTATGGAGATAACCGAAGGATAATCCTGCGACTGTGGTTACCGATTCTGGGTTGCGACGACTGCTGCTGGCAGTGACGTATTGCAGGAGTGGTACAGGCAGGACCCCGGTGTAGCATGGTTTTCACGTGCGTTCAAGTCCAATATTTATTTGTACTTTTTTACTTTATAATTTTTAAATTGCCAATGAAGTGATATAGTACAGACAAATTAGCCATTTAGGGTAAAATAAATTAGAATCATCTTCGGGATTTAAGTAGGTAATAACCTGGAGAATGAGATGATGCATTCTTTGCACTTCCAAGTTCCGGGAAAATTCAAAGAAATTTGGAAAAACTTTTTCATTTTCGTTTTTTTTTGCTCTAGCGGCCAAAATAATGAAAACAGAGAAAAAAGTTTTCAACAAAAGCTGTAGCTCGTCTCTTTCTCTACAAAAACGGTCTTTACACATTTGTGTCTTACTTAAGCCGTTTTGAAGATAAATCGAGTTTTCCACTTATAGTTTTGGCCGCTTCGAAATGCGCGAAAAATGAGAGTTCTCCGAGAGTTTCGTACGACCGGGCTCATCGATCGATAACTCTTATTATTCATAGCCCCTAAAAAATGAAAATAACATAAAATGTAGAGAAAAATCTCAGCTTTAATCTGGAACTAATAACAAAATCACAAAAAATTTTATCATGGAGGAAAAGTGTTAGAGGATGGCTTAGTAAACTTTGCACAGTTGATCTACAGACTTGTTCATATCTTTGCCGGGAGTCGTTAGAATGATAATTCATTTTGCAAATATATTCTTATATAATGATATATTAATCCAATTAACATTTTTTGCAATTACTTTTGTTGGAAAAATATGCCTTGCGATCAAAGTAGAGGGCATATTTCTCATCGATCAGTTATCCCCAGTTTTTTAGTTCAATTCGCTATATCTTAATAATAATGGCACAGTCTTAATTTTTGGATTATAAGTACAATAAAACATACAGACTGTCTATTTTACGAGGGCCACACCAAATATCTCGCTTAATATCTATTGTAGAAGAATAAAGTTTTAGAAACAGTTATCCCATTTTTTGTGAGCTATATTTCAGTAAAAAGAAATTTGAAATCCATAGCCTACTTTATGAGATATATTACAAAAACCTGACAAATAGGAAAACCACAAACGGTTATAGCTTCCTTATTTGAGGAGATACGAAAAAAGTTAAAGGAATGAAAGTTGACGGCAAAGACAATAAGAATAATAACGTGTAACAAAAAAATCGAAAAATGCAGTTGGCTTTGACATACGCTATTGTGCAAAAATGAAAAATACATATCTTAAAGTAGGCCATGACGCCATTAATTCCGTTATTTTTTTCTCATTCCAACGATATAAAACAAAAATTTTAACCGATAGTGTCAATATTTAATATTTTACGAATACCACAATTCATATAATTGAATCGTAACAATCAGCTGTGCCATAATAGTAAAAATTCACTTTATAATAATTATAATTCCGTAATTATTTATTACAATTTAATACAAACCAATAAATATCTCATAAATAAAAATACAAGTACAAAACGAACATCCAAAGAAAAAAACGAAAAACTATGTATAACAGTACTACCTGCTACTACATTGAAAAGAAATTGTGTGTATCTATTTTTCTAACTACAAATGCTCAAATTGTGCACCATGCATTCTGACACATAAACGTGCTCTACGAGACACGTCACGCATTACATTTTGGAGCATTTCAGGAGTAATTGCCTCACATGCGTTTCGAATTCTGGTTTTGATGTCCTCAATATTTTCAGGGGCAGTTTGAAATACCTTGTCTTTAATGTAACCCCAGACGAAAAAATCCAAGGGAGTAATATCTGGTGATCGAGCTGGCCATAGAATGGGTCCATAGGTGCCTATCCAGCTATCTGGCATAACTTGATTTAAATAATTTGTACATATTACAGCAGTGTGAGGTGGAGCCCCATCTTGTTGAAAATATGAATAATTTAATCTTTCTGCCACTGTTAATTCATAAAGAAAATCTTGAAATTCGTTTTGCAGGAAATTAAGGTATCTACGAGCGGTTAATTTGCCATCATAAAAATAAGGTCCAATTACTTTAGTCCCTAAAAGACCCAACCAAACATTCGTAGAAAATCTTTCTTGGAAAGCAGTCTCTCTGCACCAATGTGTATTTTCTCGTGTCCACTTATAATGCATATTTCTATTGAAAAATCCATTATTAGAAAAATTTGATTCGTCCGACCAAAGAATTTTGCTACATATCAGCGCGTCATTCCTTTTCTTATTTAATAACCATCTACAAAATCTTACTCTCATTGGCTTACCTCCCTCATTTAAATGTTGAACTTTCCTCATTTTGTAGCATCGAAATCCGTTTTTTTCCCTCATTTTGGTTAACATAATTCATTACTCTATTCACTTTTCTTACATTATCCGCAACATGCGCTCGCCTTACTACTTTTTTTGAAAATGAACCGTGCGTTTTTAGATTTTGAACTAACTTCCTAAACATGGTTCGATTTGGCTGCGGAGCATCTGGAAATCTATCTCCGTAAACCGTGACTGCCATCTTAGCGTCAAAATTGCACTGACAATAAATGCTAATCATATCGAATTTGTTATTATTGGTGTACACCATAATTACTGATATAAAATTTGTCTTAGAACTCGACAACGCAACATACAACATACAACAGTTACAATCTGTCAAATTTATTAATAACTGTATACATTGTTTTTCACTAATTATGGCACAGCTGATTGTTACGATTCAATTATATGAATTGTGGTATTCATAAAATATTAAATATTGACACTATCGGTTAAAATTTCTGTGACATGTTTTATATCGTTGGAATGAGAAAAAAATAACGGAATTAATGGCGTCATGGCCTACTTTGAGATATGTATTTTTCATTTTTGCACAATAGCGTATGTCAAAGCCAACTGCATTTTTCGATTTTTTTGTTACACGTTATTATTCTTATTGTCTTTGCCGTCAACTTTCATTCCTTTAACTTTTTTCGTATCTCCTCAAATAAGGAAGCTATAACCGTTTGTGGTTTTCCGATTTTTCAGGTTTTTGTAATATATCTCATAAAGTAGGCTATGGATTTCAAATTTCTTTTTACTGAAATATAGCTCACAAAAAATGGGATAACTGTTTCTAAAACTTTATTCTACTACAATAGATATTAAGCGAGATATTTGGTGTGGCCCTCGTAAAATAGACAGTCTGTATATTTTAGACAATTCTAAGCATTTTTTGACCCTTCACATTTTTTTATCTAACCTCACTTTTCTCGAGATTTAAGCGTTTAAAAAGAACGTTTGATCGTTTGTATTTAGGATTTTTTGAAACTAGTATTTTGGGCGCTTATTATGAACTAAAACTTATGGACTTTATATTTTGGATAATTCCAAGCATTTTTGACTCTTGACACTTTTTACCTAACCTCACTCTTCTCGAAATATAATTGTTTAAACAACGTTTGATCGTTTGTATTTAGGCTTTTTTTTATCTAGTATTTTTTGCGCTTATTATGAACATATGGACTTTATATTTTGGACAATTCTAAGCATTTCTTGACTCTTGACATTTTTTACCTAACTTCACTTTTCTCGAGATATAAACGTTTAAAAATAAAACCTGTATTTATTATTTTTTTCAAAAAACTAGTATTTTGGGCACTTATTATGAACTAAAACATGTGAACTGTACCTATATTTTGGACAATTCTAATTGTCTAAGCATTTTTTGACTCTTGACATTTTTTAACTAACCTCACTTTTCGCGAGATATAAGCGTTTTTAAAAGAGCGTCTATTTAGGTTTTTTTTTTCAAAGAACTAGTATTTTGGGCGCTTATTATGAGTTAAAACATATCAACTCTATATTTTGGACAATTCTAAGCATTTTTTGACTCTTGACATTTTTTACCTAACCCCACCCTTAGCGAGATATAAGATGTTTAACGCTTATGTCTCGAGAAGGGTGAGGTTAGGTAAAAAATGTCAAGAGTCAAAAAATGCTTAAGGGATCTGTCAAATATACCAGGTCCACATGTTTTAATCCATAATAAACGCCCATAAATAATCGTAGACACTAGTTTAAAAAAAAAAAAAGCTTAAATATGTACGTTTTTTCAATTTTTAAATGCCTATATATCGAGGGTGAGGTTAGGTAAAAAATGTCAAGAGTCAAAAAATGCTTGTAATTGTCCAAAATATAAAATACAATTGGTTCTTTTTCAGCTTAAAAAAAAATGGTTGGTGACCGGAACTAGCGAACTTCTGTCCCAGTTTACGACCGGAAATCGAAAAAGCACCAGTTCCCATGACCCCGACTTTGTTCTGTACATCTTTAGGAACATTTTGCATCGTCTCACATAAAAATCATGTGGGGCGGAGTCTCACGTTGGGGTTTAGGCCTTTTTCCTGCTTCATTTCCTTCACTATGGGGGAACCGTAGAAACTATATGCTATGCGAGTCCTGTGTATAGCGAGATATACACGTTTAAAATGTATCAAATGTTCGGTCGCGACCGCTGGATGCATGAGTAGTCCGATCGGAGTGTTTTTAGTAGCATAGTAGGTTGTACCCTATAGCTTCTGCGTCGCATAAAAGTGATCCGGAGGTTCCACGATTACGAGAGTGGCAATGAGGGAGGAAAATGTTGGTCTCCTACATTTTGGCTATTTTTATAACGCTCTGTTGATGTAAGTGAACTTGGCTTGAAAACAAAGTTTACCGAGGCACTTAGGGTAAGGGGTAATTTGGTGTGTAGGGGTCGCAAGTCAATAAATGGTTTTGAAAGATGAAGAAAGGACAACAAATAAATATGACTTTGTAGATGATAGCGAGTGTTACTAACGTGTTGTTTGGCGGTTCTCAGAGCTGTTTGGTAATTTTGGGATAGGGGGTGGAAATATCTTTGCTTGGTCGCAGGGTTGTGCAAAAAAACTTCTTTAAAAAAAGACGACCCACTGGGTATTTAGGTGAGTTTTTCTGAGCAATTGTGGGTTATTGTGATTTATTCTGGATTTTTGTAATATTTTAATTTCTCATCTAATTTCCCAACTTTCGTTCGGCGTTGCTTTGACAATATAGCATGTGACAACATCTGAACTGTGTTATAAATATTCCCAGATAGGTTTTTCTAAAATCAAAAACCCACAAAAACCACCCATTTTACCCACCGGCTTTTTCTAACGGTGAGTTTTTGTGCCACCTCGCTTGGTGTCGAATTCTGCAAATGTTAACAAAAAAATGCATTACTTTTGAAGTTATTTATAACTTCAAAAATAATGCATTTTTTTGTAATTGATTTTTTTGTTTGTCGAGTCATTCCCCGTTACTAATTTTATTTCCACACCCACTTAGTGGAGCGGAAGTATAGTAATCGTAAAAAAAAAAAATCTAAATGTTTAATATCATGTGATGTAATTAATCTCTATGTAATAGTTTCGGCGGTAAACTGTTGCGACAGATGGACGGACAAACGCAAGCGCGTCGTCCTGTAAAGGTTCCGTTTTTTTGAGTACTGAATTCTAGAAAACAATATTGAAATCCGATTTGGTCATTGTAATTGTGCCGTTTTGGTACACCTTGTAGATGTGAAATAAATATTTTTCCAATATAAATTCTATTCTTATTTCTTACAGAGATCTTATACGTTGTTATCTTTTCCAAAGCATATGGACAGATTTTCTCAGCAGTAAAGTAAAAAACATTGTAAATAATATAAATGAAAATATCAAACCGTCGATCGTCCTTCAGACAGTTTAATGGATTTTTTGTTACCGACTAACGTTTTGTCGGGTTTCTTTTTCAAGGACCTATTTTGTATTTATGTAAATATAATTCTAATACTACCTATAATCGATATTTGACTGTTCCAAATAGCTAAGTAAATGAATTCCTTCCACATGCATGTAGTGGAGTGGAAGTAAAAAAAATCTTTTTGTTTTTTGTTGAAATAGGCTTAGAATGTCATGAAACAGCGAGATTTTAAATTTGAGCTAAAAGAAATTTTCTGTCTGTAACAACTTTTGTGTCTGCCCGTTTTCTCTGGAACCATTTGAGATACTGACTTGAAATTTTGTACACTTATGTATTATAACGAAATCTGGAAACGGATTGTTTTTTGAACTTATCCCGTGAAGGGTTGGGGGGGAAATAGGGGAAAATAAGGGAAACTAATTAAAGCAAGCTGGTAAGAATACAAACATTTGGGATTTGGTGTATATACTGAAGCCAAGGCTTCAGATTTTTCATAATATTTTCCATTCCCCCCGTCACCTCTACGCTATTATTAAAGGGGTTGATAAAATAAAATTGAGATATGCACTTGAAATTTGGTACACGTATATATTATAACGACACCTAGAAGTGAATAATGTTATTAATTTCTATGATCAATTATTTCTACATACTAGAGTGCAAATATAGTCACGAAGTTTTCCTTTAAATAGACTTGGATGCAAAATCTGTATGTGGAAGTAATGATTCCTTAGGCAGCGGTTTTTTTTCTTATTTGTAACTGGGATGGCGTTTTAAGCAAAATCGACGTGGGTTTGTTCTATGAAAAAATTGCATGGTGGAGATAATCAACATTTCTTATACATTAGTAGTCGAGTAAAACTAGGCATCAGAAATATGAGTTCAAGTATTATTAGAGGGGTGGGGAGCATTTTTACGTATTCTCCCAGAATATGTCTCTGGAATAATTTATATATCCGCTAAACTCTTAAAGTGTGCTCATACAATGAATAGAATGCAAGATCTTCAAAATGACACAGAAACATGTTTTTCAAGTAAAACTGAAATGTCAAAAACCTTGCATTGAACAGAACTTTACTGAAACTTCCTGACACTATACAGAATACTTTCCATAACAAAATGACCAACCAAACTATGAATAACAAAGCACAGTTTTATTTGACTCTTGATGCTAAATTAATTGGTACAGAAGAGGATTACAAATATTTTCTGTTGTCGACATAAATCTACTTACTAATGAAGCATGGGACCTATGTCAAACTTTAACGGGTCACTACCACGGCCAAACGGAGACGTTTTGTGGAAATAAATATTTGATTGGAATTTGCGAAATTTCTTTTTAAAAAGTGCAGTGCCCCTCCTGGAATCTGGAAAAGTACTTGTAAAATATCTATAGTGTATCTTTTCTCGAACATGGAAGAAAATATAAGGATAGGTTTTTAATTTTCTCAAAAAATCTTCATTTTCTATAAAGTTACATCATTTTGAAATTTTATTTTACACTGATATTTAATTTATAAAATTCCAAAATGATGTACTTTATAAAAAATGAAGATTTTTTAATAAAATTAAAAACCTATCCTTACATTTACTTCCTTGTTCGAGAAACAAATACACTATAGATATTTTACAAGTACTTTTACAGATTCCAGGGGGAGGGGGACACTGCACTTTTTGAAAATAAATTTCGCATATTCCAATCAAATATTTTTTTCCACAAAACGTCTCCGTTTGGCCGTGGTACTGATCCGTTAAAGTTTGGCATGGGTCTCATGCTCCATTAGTAAGTTATAACTTACCAAAATTTCACGGGCCGCCGCTCAACAACTGTTCTCATCGGATTTGAAATTCGTGTCATGAGTTTTGAAAATATCATGTGGATCAACCTCATATCATGTATTTCCAAATAAAATGCATATTTGATTATACTAGACGTATTTGAGTCCATGATACATTTTTTTAGCGTTGGTCCTTTTTCAAAATTAAATTTTAATGCCCTTATGTATTTCAGGAATAAGTTTTATAGAGTTCGTTGATCAAAAATTAAAACTCCTGATCCTCTTTATGTCGCAGATAAGATAATCCTGCCTCTGGGATCTATCGCTTATACGCAGACTTGTTTATAGAACGTGTTTAGGGGAAACTGGTATACCTATGCGTAGTTGGTAGAGCTTTAGGTTTATGATTCCTGCGGGATTATGTAAGTGAATATACAGCGATGTTCAGAAAAGTAATGCTTGTTCAATAAATTCTCTATTAAATGATGGGAGATGGTGAAATTTCATAATTTTTCGCCAATTTCTTGAATAGAATATTTTTTTCTAATTTTTGCTCTCTCTTTGTACTAGACATATTTTGATGAAACATAATATATTATAAAAATCTTGGTTAAAAGTCGATTAAAATATAACATCCCTACACTGTTTAAATTTTTTTAACATTGGAAATGCTACTAGTAGGGGAGCCCACGATGCTAAATGTGGATTTACTCGAGCGTCGTGGGGACCTATTGGATTTTGAAGACTAGATGGTTGAAAGAAAAAAAAAAGGTTATATGATATATACCCTTTCACCGGTGGGGGGGAGCGTCTACAGACTTTCAAAAATGTAAAACAAAACAGTTACATAGAAATACTCGAGCGCGTCAGATGTTGTATGTATATGCTCCACGTGTCTCCGATGACGGAGGTATGTTAATCTGCCGGTCTGCATGGTGGGGGCGGCCGTACGGAAGTGTTAAAATGGGAAAAGTAAAAATTCACTCGATCGCATCAGACGGAATGTTAAGTGAACCCTAACGAAGCTTCCATTCAAAAGACTGACGATTCGGATGTGACGCAAGCTCTTGGCGGCTTTTTGAAAATGCAAAAGAAAATCGCCATTTTGTAATATTCGAGCGAATATGGCCAAGGTTAATAAAAAAACGATATTTTTAAACTTTTTGATAGTTTTATTGATGGGTAATAACTTTACAGAATTCACGAAAAATTAATAAAATAAAATAAACATGTTAAAAATAAATTCTTTTTTATCTTCATCTTCATCCATGGAATTATCATCATACAGCAAGTCTGGTTCGATTTGGTCATCAATTTCCTCCACAGCTTGCATATCTGTAACAAGAAATCGTTATAATACTTGACAATATTTTTTTTTATTTAATGAAAAGCATGTTATTAAAATATTGAAATAAATATACCTGAATCTGGAGTATCCCCTAAAATGTCTGGTGTTATGACTACATCTTCATATGCTTCTGGTAATTGATGGCTGGCGTGTGGGGACGGTGCGAGAGAGTGAGAGATAGAGAGTGAAAGAGAGAGAGAGGCGCAGAATGGGGAATACGTGTTTCACTGCGGTGCAGGCGCTAAATTTTATTGACGATTTTTATTACTTCGGCTTGTGGAAATCGGCAGGTTATATTTTTTCCATTGTCCTTGAATTATTTAAATCCCAAAATCCCCTATTGGGCTCGCCTAATATAATGTTCGCGAATTGCGTATAGAACAAAAGTTACGAGTTTTTTCCATGACCGTCGACATGAACGTATCAAGGTTAGATGATGTATTATTGAGCGAGAGTCTGGGGATGCCTTAGTGCTGATGCGGCGACGAATAAAGAAGCGTGGATATATCTCTCACTATTTATTCCTGGCCCTAGTGTTCATCATCAGCCGTGCGGTTGGCGCATAGGTAATGTTCTCGCTTACGGTGTGAAAGATCCCGGGTTCAAACTCCTATGTCTGCTGAAATTTTTTTCTTTAATTTCGTGACGGTTAAGATATTCTTTCACAAATTCTTTTCTATGATTTCTTTAGGTTAGGTTAGTAAGTTTTTTCCCACAGAATAACACAAAATTAACTTGAAATCATTAATTAAAATCACTATGTTCGTAACCCGTCGTTAACTCTCGGTTCAACAATGCCGGTTCGATGCGACAAAATTTGCACTCTCCGTACCGTCTTGTCTGTTCAACTATTTCTTCCGTGCTATAGCGCTGTTTGTCAACACCTGGGCACGCCGAATTTTTATTTTTATTTTGTAACGATTAATGATTTTTTTCACAAATTCAGGTTTGACCTGACGGCAGAAATAACGTTTTCCTTCTTTTTCCTATAATGATTTCAATCTTTCATGGGGTGGTTAGGTGGTTAGGTTAGTTAGGTTCATTTTTATTTTGCTATCTAATTGTTAATAACTATCAGCGCCGCAGGCAGTATTAGCTTCGCAGACAAAGAGGGTGCGGGGGGTGTCCCACCGCTTTTTAACATTGGAAATGTTAATGTTCGCATATTTGGCCAAATTTACGAGTTTTATCCAAGGTCGCTGACATGGAAGAGTCGAGATCAGATGACGTAATACTAAGCAAGTGTCCACGGTATGAGTATGCGCGAAAAACATGAAGTTATAATGCGGTTGTGGTCACTGGTCAGCGCCAATCGTAGTCGCCAGAGATTCACAGAGAACTGCAAATTTCTCACTAGTTCACTGCCATTTGAACGATCTTTCCGTGGTCTGGTATACAACATACTCCAAGATATTGAAACCTCTTAAAGTGCTACAAAATAAAGCAATAAAAATATTTATTCCCTCAACATCAGATATCCGACAGCCCAATTATATAGCAATTTTAATATAATGTCCCTAGAAAACATGTATAAGTATCAAATGTGCGTTCATATTTATCTAGTATTGCGTAAACATAAACACTCTACTATGGTTAAAAGTGAATTATTTATTATTTGTTTGCTTATAGTAATGAAACATATTCTTTATAGGATTTTGCAGACACTGGAAAGAAAAGCTATCTATGAGAACTAAAGGAAAAACTATATATAAAAATATTAATGAAATCTTGGCATGCTTTCGATAACCTGACTTCGGGTATTGCTACCAAGTAAAAAATATTATTTGCCATTCTCATTTTAACACTAGCATCCAACCTAGTCCCCTACGGCTAAGCCGGCTAAACTAGTATCTACATGAGCCCCTACGATATGTAAATTCAGTTAAAAATGAGAACAAAGGCCTGAAATTAATTTATTTACGTACCTTGTCTTTAAAAATTTTTTCATTCTAATGAATTACATTTTCATAAAATCTCATTCAGTTTCTTGGAAATGCTTAGTTTTGCGTGGAACATCGTTATGAGTGGCTTTAGGCTTTTCTGATGAGTCCACAATAAGGACGAAAAACGTTTCAAAGGCTAAGCATTTCCAAGAAACTGAATGAGATTTTATGAAAATGTAATTCATTAGAATGAAAAAATTTTTAAAGACAAGGTATGTAAATAAATTAATTTCAGGCCTTTGTTCTCATTTTTAACTAAATTTACATATCGTAGGGGATCATGTAGATACTAGTTTAGCCGGCTTAGCCGTAGGGGACTAGGTTGGATGCTAGTGTTAAAATGAGGATGGCAAATAAGATTTTTTACTTGTTAGCATAACCAGAAGTCAGGTTATCGAAAGAATGGAGATTTCATTAATATTTTTAAATATAGTTTTTCCTTTAGTTCTCATAGATAGCTTTTCTTTCCACTGTTTGCAAAATCCTATAAAGAATATGTTTCATTACTATAAGCAAACAAATAATAAATAATTCACTTTTAAACATGCATAGAGTATAACGGCTCCAATACTAGTTAGCAAATAGATAGGTGAAGATCTGTTATTTTTATTAGTCAATGTCAATTATAATTATTTTATACTTATTCATGGATATTGTCTTAGTTTTGCATGGAACATCGTTATGAGTGGCTTTAGGCTTTTCTGATGAGTCCACAATAAGGACGAAAAACGTTTCAAAGGCTAAGCATTTCCAAGAAACTGAATGAGATTTTATGAAAATGTAGTTCATTAGAATGAAAATTTTTTTAAAGACAAGGTACGTAAATAAATTAATTTCAGGCCTTTCTTCTCATTTTTAACTGAATGTACATATCGTAGGGGATCATGTAGATACTAGTTTAGCCGGCTTAGCCGTAGGAGACTAGGTTCGATGCTAGTGTTAAAATGAGAATGGCAAATAAGATTTTTTAACTTGTTAGCATAACCAGAAGTCAGGTTATCGAAAGAATGCAAAGATTTCATTAATATTTTTATATATAGTTTTTCCTTTAGTTCCCATAGATAGCTTTTCTTTCCACTGTTTGCAAAATCCTATAAAGAATATGTTTCATTACTCTACTATGGTGTTTAATATAAGAAACCAAGTGCATAATTATGCAACAAGACACCACAGCGACATTGACATATCAAGGGTGTCATCGGCAAGGGCAATGAATTCCATATACACCAAAGGCTCTTCGATGTATATGTTACCATGTTCAATAAAAAATATAAAAAATGTAAATTCGTTTAAGATAAGACTGAAAAGGCATATACTACAGGTTAACAACAACTATAACTGTTTGTGCTAGAGAATTTAGTGGCATATTAGGTATCTGCCTTCTGTCTGTGATTCCTTTAAATGGTTTTAAATTTTAATCCGTTTAATTAAAATTGAAACTAATGTTTATTGTCTATGTTACCTGTTCTTGTTATATACTGTAATTTCTCTAATGTAATTCTGACACTTCCTAATTGAAAAGTGCATAAATTTTAGAATTTTAGATTTAATTACTTTTTTTTCTTTTCTCCTTTTTAATGTAATTCTGACACTTCTTAATTAAAAGTACATATATTTTAAATTTAGTATAGGACGAACCTATGTAGGATTTTTTTGTATTCTTTTGGTTCAATAAATTGCTTTCTCTCTCTTCTCTCTCTCTCTCAAAAGTTTGACAAATAGCGAATAGTCATTTTTGTAACAAGTACCTACATAAAATCATGTTTTTTGGGACGGATCGTAGTTAGCTGTTTCCGGACGGGGCGAAGCCGAGTCCGGAATAAGTTTATGTTTTATGTACGATGTTATCATTTCAAATGTCTCTCGATGGATGTAAGGATTGCGAAATCTGTGATTTTTTTTCAATATACTGTAGTAGAAATATCGGCCAATTTTGCGTGCTTGTAATAAGTAAAACTCCCTCGGCAGTATTTTTTTTAGCGTCCATGTTTTTGCGTTTTATTGCATGTACCAAAATAACGATATTTCATGTCATCGATATTGACAGGTTTTGTTTTTTAAAGCAAAGCTTTAATTACGGGAGTATTCGCAATATCATAGTCAATAGACCATATATAGATAAAAACACATTTTCGTTCATTGATGAAAAACAGGATAGATGTACTGGTATTAATGTTGTATATTAGTCCAGTGCAATTAAACAGCCTTCCATGTATAGTATATTTGATCTCAATTGGGACAGCATAAAAACGAAAACTCAGAGTAAGGTCTCGGCATCTCCTTTATGGGACGTAGGCGACGACGAGGCGGTAGAAATGTAAAAATGCTTTAAATACTAAATTATTATTTTTTAACTGTTAAAGAAAGGGATTTCTATAATACCTTTATTCAATAGAAGTGGTTAATGAAAAAATATGTTTATCACATTTGATAAGTCCTCGGATAAGTCACATAAATGATATATTAAGGTTACTTCTATTGTCTAGTGACCTACCTCTCGTTCTATCTTCTAGCGGAAAAGTTATGTAATCTTAGGCGGGAGTTGCATAAATGATATATAATCCTTATTAAATGTTAGGCCATGATACTATGAACTTTGCAGTATCATGATGTTAGGCAAGTAGAAAATGTCTACTATTCTATAAAGGAAAGACTCGGTAAAATTTTAAAGGGGGAACTCGTTTGCTGGCATCGGCAATTGGTCTCAGTAGTGGAAATAGGTCGACGTTAAATAAACAAATTTCAAAAAAGCTTTGTCTATAAACTTTAAATAAACAATATTTCATTCGTCACTATCCGAGTTTTCAGAACTTGAATCGGTATTTACATTAATAATAATTGGATTAATAGGTGGTAATATAGAATATTCATTTTTCTATTTTATCACATGAGATACACACTTCCTCCATATATCGCTTTTGCCTATTTCTATTTCGTCTACTATTATCTTTATATTCTTTAAGACATACTTGCTTAATTGTGGGAATTGATTATATTGACGTAGTCTTGTTTTTACATCAGCCCACGCCATTTTAATGGGGTTGAAAACGCAATAAAATGGAGGCAGACGTAAAATAGTATGACCGTATGCTTCAAAAATTTTTTCAACGGCATATTCCTTTTTAAAATTTTGCTTTCCAATCAGTTCTAATAAAGTCCTTTTTGTGTTGTTTTTTCTGGTATTTCCAAGCCTTTACATTTAATAAATTCAATGATATCGCCTTTCCTTGTGTTCGGAATTTTTGTGTGTTGCCGCGAATGGTATGACGCATTGTCGATAACAATTACAGAATTTGGTGGAATATTTGGTAACAGCTGTTCCTTTGTCCACTTCTCAAATAATTCGGCTGTCATATCATCATGGTAGTCGTCAGAGGAGTGCTTGATATTTTTAGCAAATACCAACGCATTTGGAATAAAACCGTTTTTACTTCCAGCATGTAGAATTATAATTCTTTTTTCCCTAGAACATGGAGCGCTTAAATTACACTTTTTGGTTTATCTACCCAACCGTATTGAACTACATCATGGGTGTCAAACCATGTTTCGTCAAGATAAATGATGCTATTTGCATCTCGGTATTCTTTTATTTTACGCAGGTACTCGTGTCGATGATCAATGATGCATGCTGATTCCATAACTACCATTCGTTTGTCCAATTTTTTGTACCTAAAACCGCAGTCGAGCAAAACGTTTCGCAAAATATCTAATGATTTTTAGTTATAATCTGGATAGTCGCGTAACTTATCCCTAATCATTTCTAATGTGGGCACCTTCTGTTCATTGTAAAAGTCATACACAAATCGATGAATGACATCATTGGACGCGTTATCAAGATTTTTAAGTTTTTGTCCAACTCTTTTCCGTTTAATAGAGTGATCAACTACATCGCAGGCTCTAATAACCCTATAAATTGTAGTACGGCTAAATTTGGTTAATTCACAAATCCTCTTCACAATTTGATTACATGAAGAATCAATATTTTCGCCTTTTAAACACGAGTAAATATTCAAAATAACTCTTCGAGTTTGAACGTGTAAGTCTTTATTTTCAAATTCCGCTTGTATAGGCTCTGTATCAAAATCGTCCGTTTCGTTGTCGCTACTATCGAAAGGCCTCCAAAATGCCATTTTAAACAATTAATTGCAAAAAACTACTCAAACACAGTAATAAAACTAATAATTTGCTCAAATATCACTAGAATTGAGTAATTTATAATGCTGCCTGGCTGTACTGCGCTGCCTCGTACAGATCATACTATACAAATAGTTCACACGTATTTTTTGTTTTATATATTATGGCATGCAAAAACTCTGAACAAGGTTGGTGTTGACAAATCAAATTCGCTAAGCATCTAATCCCACCTATATTTCTATGTGACAGGCGGATAAAGTCAGAGATCACGTGGACTGTAGACGAGGACTGGTGAATATAAATCTGTAAAATTCTGTGCTCTCTCATTCAATGTGAAGCGATATATATTGACAATACCCCGTGAGATCCTCTAGTTCCATGCTGTTCCAATTGAGTTCGTAAATACTGTAATAGCTTATTAATTTTTTGGTACTCGACAACAAAGTTTTAAATGTTAACATGATTTATACAGATAAAGATTTTTCGTAGTAAACTTTCGACTGGAAACCTGTCATAAAATTATCATCAACATAAAAAGGTACTTTATAAAAACTTTTGTAAATAAAAATGTCAACTGTATGCGGAATTTTGTTTCTTTGGAATTAGCCCTCAAACTGTAACCATTACGATTATAATTTAAAATAGGTCCAACAAACCCTGACACACTTTTAGAAAGCTTTCATAATATCTAAATTAGAGCTAAATCGGCTTTAAATATAACCTGTTTTAAGTATTTCATTTTTCTTTCATGCTAAAGAAAAAATATTTAAATTAATACGTAATTTAAAACAATGCTCTTTCCTTTCTTTAACACGTAATCCTGATTCAATTTCAATCCATTAATTTATAAACCTTCAAGAAATATACATTTACAGGTAATAACAAAGCTAAAATATAATAGAAAACCACGTCCACTCACAAATAAATCTGTTTTCAACTGAGGCTAGCAACCGCCGGATCGACTTATGCTCCTGATATGGACGTCGATAAATGCAGCTGTTATAAAATACCTTTTAGAATTGTTGAGCAAATTTTCAATTATGCATTTTTGGCCAGGTTTTGCCCCAAATACTCCACACTGCGTCGTTAGATATAAAATCAAAGTTTATCGCCGCGTTGTTCTGTCTAATATCTCCAAATTACTCGCAGCGTTATTGCCATTTCGGTTCAGTTTCGTGCTGCACTTACAGAATGTATGCGAATTCAGATGTGGAAGATGCAAATATATTATTGTCAAACTTTAAGGATAAATATCTTGCCGAAATCCGTTCCTTGATAGAGTGCCAAACCGTGTTCATGGATAACTGGAATACCCTGGAGTTTTTACATACCTATTATTTAGTTCTCTGTAAATTTATAACAATTTTGTAGACAACGAATCATGTGTTGCTGGAACTGCAGCCAAAAGCTGAAACGAAACACGTGTCGTATTGAAAGTAGAAAATTTAAAGAAAGAAAATTGAAGTTTTCCATAATTTCGTATCTGCTCTACCGGTTTTATGCATGACGCGCAGTGGCGTATACAGGGTATCTCGTAACGGCGTACCTTTGTTGTTGGGGTTAATATAGTAATAATAATAATAAACTTTATTTTCCTTTTATGACATCATAATACAATATTAAATAGGAATATACTTAATATCGAGATAATAAAAACAAAGAATAAAGAGGTAAATCATAGAGCAGTTTGCATATTAAAATAATCTTCTACTTTAGGTTTCTTTCTAAATAGTGCATATTGCAATGTTTTATTTCCATAGGGTTAAAGACTTTAGGTCCTAAACAACTGGGTGAATTTACAGACATTTAGTGTACTGGAGGGCGTATAAAGATCACGTTTTCGCCTAGTGTTTACATTATGTAGTTGATTGTTACAAACGAATTTATCCATGTTTTAAAAGACAAACGAACCTAATTCGAAAATGAATATTGACGGAAGTGTCAATATTGTTGCATGTTTTCCACGTTTTAGGAAACACCCTGTATGAATCCGTGGGTTCTAAAATAATTTCAACAAGAGATAAACCACTAACACTTTATTTAATAATTTACTGATTTTACAATACTTCAAAATAACCTTTACACTTTGTTTACTTGATATTTAACCTCACTTTTTCGCTTTTCAACTTGTTCACTTTTATAAACTTCTCTTTAATAAACTTCTTCTTCTGCGCCGGTAATCGCGCCTTATATACTCTGAAATTGCCTCCAGATCAATCAAGAATCTTCTCTCACCACATTCTAGAAAAGTCCACTTCTTTCTGCTAGTTTCCAGTCACTCACTAGTAAGCATAGGCGTATCAAGCTCCAGTTCCAAGGGGGTGTAATTCATAACAATATATTATATTCCAAACATGTATTTTTACAGGTTTCTCTTGTTGATAAGCCTACATACATCTTATCACACGCTTTTGGGCTAAAAATACATTATTTGATAGGGTGGAAACCCCCCAAAAACAAGCACCATATCTTAATCGAGAATCAACCTCAGCAAAATATAAATTCCTTAGTTGAGCCATGTTTTGAGCATTTTTTACATTTTTGAACTGATAAACTACTGAATGGAGTTTGGCTATCAGAAATTCACAATGGCTTTGCCAGTTTAGGCAACTGTCAATATTTATACCCAAGAATTTTACATTGGACGTCCGTGTTTAATATTTGGATAATCACATTTCTTGTCAATCGATGCCTGTGTTTTCTCAACATTAAAATAAAGAGAATTTTCATCAAACCAGTTACTAAGGTTTTCCCCCAAAACATCACATTTCGTGTCTAAAATATCAACATTTTTACCTAATAGTATAATAGATGTGTCATCTGCGTAAAAAGTAAAATCTGTCAAAGTACTCAAACCATCCAGATCATTAATATATAATAAGAATAATATGGGAGCTAATACCGACCATCGTGGCACGCCCATATTAATTTCTACAGAAGCCGAGTTAACAGAATCAATTGTATTGTGCGTGATATTGGTTACTGACACATACTGTTAGCGACATGACAAATAACTTTCAACCTAGTCTAAGGCTAGGCCCCTTACCCCATGCTTAGAAAGTTTGGAGATAAGTTTTTTGTGGTTAACACAGTCAAATGCCCTTCTTAAATAAAAAAAGATACCAAAAAGATTCACCCGCTTCGACATACGTTATTATCTTTTTATAAAACGATTGCTTTGCACTATGAGTTGATTTATTGTTTATGAATCCATGTTGGTTATGTGAAAGTGTATTATTTTTTTTTCAGAAAAATCAGCAATCGGTTTAAATAGCAATATGCAATAATTTTTAATAACCCTGAAGGCATGGTAACTTTTCTATAGTTTTGTAACTCTTGTATATTGTTTTTCTTATGAACAGGGATAAGTTTCCCATTTTTTTAAATTTCTGTAAATTCTCCAGCAGAAAACGATAGGTTTACAATATAAACCACCATTACTCTTTTAATGAGAAACGAATGTACATCGTCATGTCCTGATGAGTGTTTTTTTTCCGGGTTTGAATTGGCCTCGGGTATTTCCCATTAGCCAGCTGCTCAGATTGTCTCAATTTGCAAAATAGAAGAGGAAAATGGAATAATCTAAAAACTACGGGAAAATTACAATGGGCACACGTTTCACGCCAAGGGGCCGATCATAGCGACTTAAATAAACTGACGTACACGTAGGTAGGCCTCGGTTAGGAGGAGAAAGGAAGAACAGAGGAAACTACAAAAGTAGACGGGAGATCGGAATTCACAAATATTTAAACCTCTTAAATGACAAAGTTGCATGTTTGCAAGTATTCGTAGATGATTTTTAGCGCATCAATATTTTGTTTTGCAAGAATACAATTTACATTGAGAGGTAGGACAAATCCATTGTCCTGAAGACGTTGTATTAAATGATCGGATTCTCTCTGTTTGAGTCTACAATTAAATAAAAGATGGTTGACGTCACCAGTATCTCCACATTCGCAGAGATCGCTCTCTATTATTTTCATTTTATGCAGGTGGGAAGGAAATCGGCCGTGGTTAAATTGCAGACGAGTTATAGTCGTGTAGAAGTGCCTGGTGATGGAGAGCCCTTTATGCCACTTGGGCTTAGATATATCGGGGTTTAATAAAAAGTAGTTAGTGGCTCTGTCTGAATATGCGTCTTGGTATCTGCGTTGCCATTTTACATATAGTGATTTTTTTAATGTGACGTGTAAATCTGATGAAGGGATCATGTATAAAGAGGTATCACCGTCTACAATCGCACTCTTGGCTAATTTGTCCACTTTCTCATTATGTGGTAAGTCACAATGAGCTTTAATCCACACAAAGTTGACATTAATGTTGCGATGTGCTAACTGTGAGATTTTACTTACGACGTCTAATACATTACATGAGGAGTGGATTCCAAAATTGGAAATACTGTTTAAAACACTTCTTGCATCGGAAAAAATTGTGATGTTGGGGTAATTTAGCAAACTAACTGTATTGATGGCCTCAAGAATGGCAATGGTTTCGGCAGTAAAGATCGAGGTTTCTGATTGGAGTTTTAATTTGTACTCTAAGTTCAAGCTAGGAATGAAAAAGGCACTACCAGTACCGCTCTGGTTTTTCGATCCGTCTGTGAAAATACATAAGTTATTATTGTACATATCTAATAGCTCGAAACATATGTTTTTGTTGAGTATCGGGTTGTCAGTAAAAGCAGGCAAGTGCACTTTGGGAGTGATCAGCATGGCGAAATAATTCAAGGTAAAAAAATACGGGAAGTTGTACTTGACTATGAAATTGTCGTAATCAGAGGTGTTACTATAGCCATCAGCTAGTGGAGGGCTCACATTTTTTTCCCAAAATTTATTTGTTAAATTTTCTATGCAGATACTATGTAGACTTGTGTTAAGGTTGGAGAGATTTGTAGACGCGCGAACCTTGAGGGCGAATTTTGAGCTTAACCATTCCCTTCTAAGTGTTAAGGGAGGTTCGTTTGCCTCCACATATAGGGCTTCTGTTGGAGTGGATTTCATTACACCCAAACATATTCGCAAACCTTTGTTCTGCAAAACGTCAAGACGACCTAGAAGAGTTTTACATGCGGATCCATAAAATGATGAGTGTTTATTTTTTAGATTATTTCTTTTGATATCACACATTTCTGGTTCTGAATATGACTAAAAAAATATTGTGCTATGCTGACAATTTATATTATTACTAAAGCCGCATTTTCAATAACCTTATGTGGTATGTTAATAATATCCAATGGAGAATTTTTGAAGAAATTATTAAATGCGTATTATATTCGATAATCAAACTGATGTTGCTAACATCAGTTTGATTATCGACTATTTCACTTTTTTCTTTAATTATAATGTTTTTGTTTTGTTTCAATTTGTTAGACAATTCAGAAACACTATTACACGCCGATTTTGTGGGATTGTCACAGTTATCAATTTTATTTTTATATCTTTTTTTTGTATTTTTAACTAAAACATTGTGTTTCTCTTTTCTTCATTGTAAAAAGAAGTCAATTCGGGGTATACATTTTTTAAAAGATACAAGTCCTTCAGTTTGAGGCTCGACATCTGAACTTCGTTATCAAACCATTTTTTATTTTTGCCTTTATTCACATAGAAGTTTACCATATTTTCGCATTACTCTACCGGTTTTATGCATGACGCGCAGTGGCGTATACAGGGTATCTCGTAACGGTGTACCTTTGCTGTTGGAGTTGGTAGTACGAGGAAATAATAGGCTATTGAATATGTCCAAAATTAAGGGGTAGAAAGGAACCATTATTGAGCAACAAAAATTTATAAACCCTACCTAGTATTTTTTTTAAAGATGCAGATCAAATAACCCTTGCAAAAAATTGATCTCTAGCTTACGACTTTCGGTACGGGTACGGTGCATTGCCATGAAAATCCTAAGTTTCAGAATGTGTTTTCCCACTTTCTTCAATTAAATTAATTCAACTTTAGAATATTCCATTGACGTAAATTTTGTCATTGAAATGTAATTCATTATTAACAGAAATAATAAAAAAATTGAAAATAATATACAGGGTGTTCCATAAGCAATGGTATACATAGCAATGGCAAATTCCTTACGTAAAAATATTACGATGTAACCAAACTTATTGTTATGGATTACACCCCCTTGGAACTGGAGATTATACGCCTATGCCTACTAATAGTGACTGGAAAGACTCTAGAAAGAGCCATGGACTTTTCTAGATTGTGGTTGGAGAAGATTCTGGTTTAATCTAGAGGTAATTTCGGAGTATATAAGGCGCTATTACCAGCGCAGAGGGGAAGTTTATTAAGAAGGCAGTTTATAAAAGTGAACAAGTTGAAAAGTGAAAAGTGAGGTTATTTTGAATTTGAAGTATTGTATAGTCAGTAAATTGTTAAATAAAGTGTTAGTAGTGGTTTATCTCTTGTTGAAATTATTTAGAACCCACGGATTCATACAGGGTGTTTTCCAAAAGGTGAATAAACGCAACATTGTCTTACACCAAAAGTTGATATCAACAGAGATACATGATGTCAAAATAAAATTTTTGTTTTGGTTTTTTAAAAATAATTTCTCTAAAAATTGACATATTTCAACAACATTTGTTTATTGGGAGTTTTTTTAAGGCGAGGAATTCAAATCTGTTCATAGTTTTGCTGTTATTTGTAGATGGCGCCACTTACGGTAGTTTTCGTCCCGTGTATCCGTCATATATCTTTTTTAAAAACATTTTTAAATCAAAATTGCCTGCTTCTTCTACGTAAATAATTCACAGATCTTGCATCTTTCGCAAGTATCTTAAGCGTATTGAAAATACTAGATGCAACTATACCGCTCTAGGTCGAAGTCGTATAGGATCATCCTATTGATATGCCTGCTAAATTACACCAAACTATTTTCTGTAATTAATTTTTTATAAGTATTATTTTTACTAATCATACTATGAAAAACTGAATAATTACGTATTAAATATCTTCGATAATAAATCTCTATAATATAGGTACAACCGTTGAGAGAAAGAATTAGAAAGGAAACGGTCTCAGAAGGCAACGATTAAACAAATTTATCCAAATAGGCAGCCGAATTTTAAGTTATTTCATAATATTTACAGTAGATTGGGGGAAACTTGTTCCTTTCGTCCTAAGTGAGATGTCGTGGGACTCCCAAAAACAATCACTGTGGAAAAGAAGGAGGAGATCTTGGTCCATGTTGCAGAAAACCCAGAAACAAGTATGAGGCGTATGACTGCTGCAACTGGAGTAAGTCATCGATTTCAAGAATTTTTCATGCAGAAAAGCTTTATCCGTACAATTTTACGCCTGTTCAAAATCTGCTGGACGCTGATCTTCCTGTCAGGTTGCAGTTTGCTCATTTCTGTCGTGTCCAGAGATCCTATGATTTTAAATAAAGTGTTATTTACGGACGAAGCCACATTTACACGGAGAGGTGTATTTAACTCTAGAAACAAACATGTGTGGGACACAGAAAACCCGCACTTAGTCGAACGCCACTTTCAACATGAATTTGAAGTAAACATTTGGTGTGGAGTTTTTGATAATTTTTTTTGGGCCGTATGAGTTAGAATCTAGTTTAAACGGTGCATTATACTTATATTTTATACAAACTCAGCTAGGCGAGTTCTTGGATGATGTGCCAGTAAATTTAAGAAAAAATATGTTTTTGGTGCAAGATGGAGCTCCAACGCATTTTTTTTATAGCGGTCAGAAACTATCTAAATACAAATTTTCCTGGTCGCTGGATAGGTCATGGGAGTAATATGCCTTCGCCTGCGCGGAGTCCCGATTTTAATCCGTTGAATTTTTGCATATGGGGGTACATGAAATCTCTTGGCTGCGCCATCGTGCTCGAAAAATCGCGCGTGTTTTAAATACCTTAATATCCACTTATTCTTTAATATGCTATTATCAGCTGCAACTTTTGTGAAGGATATTTTCCGCTAAGAAGTCACGTTTCGCAGAAAGTCGCAAAAAACCACTTTCAACCACCAAACAGTACAACTTCACTTTATCTCGTGTTTAATTTTTGTTTTTCTCTTCATTATAGCCTTAACTAAATTTTCCGACTGGTCCTTGCCTGTTGCTAATTTTTTTTCAAGAATGTATTGGCACCAGCCTATAAGGTGGTATAATCTGCAAGTTTCAAGTCAAACATCTTGGTACAGTTACTCCGTCCAACCAGGCTTCCAACACACGTTGCATGATGTGTTTACTGGATGACCAGTATGGTTATGTGAGCAAATTAAATTAAAAAAAGATCTATTATTCTTTCATAGGAAGATACTTATTTACGAAACCCACTGTATACTTCAAAAAGACTCTAGATAAACAAATATCTTTTCAATTAGAAGCTAGTAAACGTTTTGTACATTTTTCAAAGCTGTTTAAAGGACGGTTTGAAAATAGTATGAACATATATTTATGGAAAAGAAAACATGTCCGACATAAAGAATAACACAAGTCGGGAAGTGAATCTGTGACATGGAATGGATGGGAAATATACGTTGCAACAACATATTTGTCGTATATAAAGACAGAAAGATTACTCACTGGAGAAGGAAAAGCAGTGCTAACTGTGCACGACAAATTTCTCTACACGTGAAATTTCCTACTCGAAACTGGTGTTCAGGGGGAAATATTTATATGTGAAGAGGAGCTCACACCATAAATCTTTCAGACAGAAAACTAACACAATTCAAAGCGTTCTGGCTAATATTGCACAGAAATTCATAAGCAACCGATTACTGAAATTGTAAACAACTGTGAGTTCAGAATAACAGAGTCGCGCCAATTAATGGAAATGTCGCATCAGGTGATTAATAAACGATTGAGAAGTCAAATTGCCAATTTAACAGTCCTAGAAGGAGTCTGAAGAGTTACCATGCTATTCTGAAACCACGTGTACATTAGTAACAATATATTGTATCAACTACACTGTTAACATGCTCAAGGTGATTTATAATATTATGCTCCAAATGACGGTAGCTCTGTGGCTCGCCTAATTAGCTTGCAAACTGCACATGGCTAGCAAGGGAATTCGCACCATCGCACCGCACCGCACAGTGGGTCAAATTCTGAAACTCTGCAAATATTCTTAGCGTGCATAGGTCATTAAGGGAAAAATAGTAAAAAAAATTGACACCGTCTGGGGGTGAGATATAGGAGTTGAAAATATAAACAACCTTCAATATTTTTGAAACTCACTTTACGTACTTTTGATACCTAAATTTCTATGAGAAAAATAAGGGGAAAAAATTAACATCCCTTGGGGGTGAATTCTAGGGGTTGAAAATATAAATAACACACGTTTTTTTTTTCAAACTTGGCATGCGTGTTGATTGCGCTTCGGTATTTATAAGAAAAATATGTTTAAAATACCTTCTCGTCCTGGGAGTGATATGTAAGAGTTCAGAAAATTGTTTAATCAGTGTATTTAGAAAATGATCCAAAAAAATTATATATTGTTAACATCGTGGAATAAAAAGAGACAATAGGTATTAAAAAGATAAATGTATTATAGATTTTTAAACAGAAATAATAAATAAAGTAAAACCTATCAAAAATACGCACTGGTCTACCTAATCACTACTGTCCTGTCCACTACTGGTTTCGGAGGTGCTTTCCTGTGGTGTTTGTGTCATCGAAGCCGCTGAAGGTTTGGGCACTTCTGGTATTGCTAGTAGACTTAATACTTCGGAAGGTAATGTTGTTGACCTAAGTCCTGTGATGAACGGGTCGGACGAAATCAATAGGCAATGAAGAGGATCCTTGTTCGTTAGTTGTCTAGATGATTTTCTAGTGTGGCTTTGCCTATTGTTTAAGGTCTTTATTCCTTGACCCCCGAGCTTCTTCTGAGAACTGACCGATTGGTAGCATCGCAGACTCAACAATTTCAGCTTCATGTATGAAGATTTTGTGCGCAGATGCCGACATGTAATACCATCCGTAATTGGTGACAAATAGATTCGCCGCCTCTTTTGTATAGCTACAGAGGGTCAGATTAAAAATTTTTTTGCCACAGTTCTGAAACTCGTGGAAACGCCCCAATATCAGCTGGCAATTACAGGATAAATAATTTAAAAAATCCATCGATAAATCGGTGGGTTTCGGGTGGTGAAAATTGAAATAATTGTATGAAATTGTGAAATTTAGGATTCGAATAGAATGTTACCTCCAAATTGAAGGAAAAACTGTAAAAAACTTTCACTGATAAATAGGGCTTGGTTTCAGGTTGTGCAAATCGAAACTCATTGATAAAATGTGGAAACTTAGGATACTAATAGAATTTCACCTCAAAAAAAAACTTTTAATAATGTATTATTTTACAAAATCAAAGAATTGCAATGTTAAAAATAAATTTAATCGTTGATTAATAGTTGCTTTCGTAGTCACTTTGTGGTTCACTCGAACTACTTCGGCTTTGAGATGTATGTGACTCTTCACAATCATCTGAGATTTCCATTTCTATATTTATAAAAGGATCCGATGAAACCAAAAAAGTATACGCAACAAATCCTCGTTGGTCACAATTCTTTATTGACATTTCTTTTTGGAATTTTTAGATTTTCCCTCCAAATCTTGAATAAATTAAGTCGCTTGGGTTTATAAGATGGGCACTAGGATCTGAAAGAAACGCAAAAGAGGAGGTATTATAATGTTTGCCAATTTTATCTGCTTACATATCTAATATAGGGGTTGAAAAGCATAGGATGGTATACATTAGAGATGTTGTGTATTGAGAGTAAATTTCACTTTGAAGTAGTGATTAGTGAACAAATTGAATGAAATCGGTGAAATCAATAATAATTATTTTAATATTTTTCGCCCGTAAAGAAACTACAATGTGGAAGCTTAGGGAAGTAAAGCGTAACAGAAATGTAAAGTTTCATTTTCATGAAAATTTACGGCTTACTCGATAAAAGGCTATAACTTAGGTACCAAAGGGCAAACAAAATCAACTAACTGCTTACAATAAACCTCTTGCCTTATTCTGTATCAGACGTTGCCGATTCATTCAATTGAAGACAAAGAAACAAAAAATTCACTGTTCGAAAAACACTAAATATTCACTTCACAAATTTAACACATAACACACGTTCTCGAGCCGTAGAACGCAAATGAAGCAGGTATTGGGTTCGGGGTCTTCTGTTCCCCTAAATATAACAATCACCCTTACCAAGAAGCCTGTTTATTACCCACTTCTCGGAAATCTGTTAAAATCGGTTGATTTGAATTTTGGTCAGAAATGCCTAAAATTGGCCCACTGTGCACCGGGTAAAATAGGTATTTATTATACTCTTCGTAAATACAAAACGAAGAGTATATTGTATTTGTATTAAAAAATTCAATATTACTGTGTTGGTGATCGAATTCTGAACAACTTTCAAAACGACCGTCTGTCCGTCTGCCGTCCGTCCGTCTGTCCGTCACATTTCTTGTAAGCACGATAACTTAAGAACGAAAAGACCTATTGTATTAAAATTTGGACAGTAAGTTAGAGTTAGCTAGAGAAAGAACCCTTTTTAACAAAAGTAATCAATAAATGAGAAAGTTATTAATTATTTAAATAAGAGAAAAAACATTTTTTTATGTTTGTAATTATATAAAATATGTCTAAAATTAACATTATTGACAAAAAACTGCCAGGAGTATTCTATAGAATGTGCAACAATTATATAAAAAATGCAGTAAATCAGCGAAAAGTATAATGGTTAGCTTGTTTCATTGTATTTATTTATTACATAATCGGCTCGTAAATTTGTTATAAATCATTTTCCAAAAATTAACTTATCCATTCAATTTGACAATTCACACGTGACAGAAATATAGTCTATCTATTTATTATTCGCGTAGTGTGCCGAAGTAACCTCCCCTAATGTCTCTAAATAACGCTGTCGCTACCCTTCGCAATAAGGACAGGACACCTAATTCTGCGTCGAGATGTGCTCGTTTCTAACGGGGTCAGAGACACAATCTGGGTTTATAACGAAATAACAGTTCTGATCTTTCTTGCTTATCTGCCTACGTTTGCTGTTCTTGGCAAAACCGCAGTATTGTCCCGATCATTGCTTTTCCTTAAGGGCGGCGATAATGGTCGATAGATCCTGGGATACTTCTGGAATTAGGAGATGTGTCGCTGCAAGCATTCTTTTGTAAAATACTTGTACGTCATTTCTATATTTAACGATATAGGCCTTCAGGGCGCGCTACCGGAATAAGAAAAGAGGGAAACTTTTGTTCGGAACATTCAGAGGTATCGAGGACAAAATAGGGACCATTTAAAGTTTAATGCAGAAAGAAAAAAGTTTATAACGCCTTTCACTTGATGTTGACATAGTTACAGTGCGTATGTCCCTTTTAGTGAACGAATGAGTGTACATAAGACCCGTTTCCGGCTCTAAAAATTCTTGAAATACCAGGTAGGTCCCACGAACATAATATTTTTTATTCTAGAACGTTAATACTATACAGGTGTAACAATATATCTTTATGTTTTATTACGATGACTCTGTTATGTACAAAGTTGGTCCTTTTTAGAGTTTCTGCTAGAAATAGGTTAAAATTCATAATTAAAGAAAATCATTTTCTTTTCTTCGTGCTTAGTAATGTATGCGAGCGATTATAGTATTCCTAAAATTAATTGAGGTTCTATAGGAAGCTTGACAAACTAATTTACTCATAATAGTTCAGAATCACATCTAGGGGCGTCGACAAGAAATTTTAGAATCATCGTTTTAATTCTTGAAATAAAGGAAAGGCCTTCAAAAGCAATGTCAACAGGGTATTTAGACAACAAATTTTGTCAAACTATTGGTTAAACTTCTCATACTAGTCTGTCATACTCATTCCTATTAGTATTTCTTAAGATTTCTAAAGAAAAGACTTATCTTAACTTGCATTCATATGGCTGATACACCTACGTCAGAATTCGTTCCGTTAGATTTGGGTTTAGAACATATAGGTAGAGAGCCCGCTGTATAGATTTCCTATGAATAAGGTACATGAAAAATTTTCTATGAATGAGTAAGTACTACTACAGACATACAGGGAGCCACTTTTAATTTTTGCAAATTTTGCCCGCGTCATGGAATTTTACCGGAAGTGACGTCAAAATGGGAGGATGCGGGCAAATAAGGATTACGGTCGTTAATTAAATCTGATATCCAAATGGCATATAGAGTATACCTTGAAAGAGTTGAAAGTAACATAAAAAATTATTCCAAATACTTCTGGAGCTATATTCACTCCAAAAAGCAACAACCTAGAATACAAGGTAAAGTCAGTAACAGTGGTGTAGTATTTGATGCCCTACAATCCATTGTTGATGGATTTAGTGACTACTTTAGTAGTGGTTATTCATCATCAACTAACTTAGACACCGATATCGAATTTAATTGCTTCAAGTACTTGACTGTACCTAACATTAAGGAATTTACTGAAAGAGACCTTCTGCCAGTAAGTTGAAGAATAAAATGACGTCAGGTCTTGACCAAATCCCAAGTTTTTTGGTGAAAGATTGTAGGTATGCTTTTATAACTCCTCTGTTATTTATTTTTAATCGAATCCTTAAGACCTCTGTTTTTCCTGATACATGGAAAATTGCGAGAGTATGTTCAGTACTTAAATCCGGCGATCCATCTCAAATAACAAATTATAGACCCATTTCGATTCTCTGTAATTTTGCAAAACTTTTGGACATCACTTTATAGTTATAACTATCCTGCGGTAAGACACTTAATATCACCACAACAACATGGTTTTATGGAGAACCGCTCCACCATAACCAATCCGGCAGTATTCTCTCAATATATAGCTACCGTACTAGATAATCATGGGCAGGTTGACGTTATATATACCGACTTTACCAAAGCTTTTGATCGCATCGATCACAGAGTAATTTTGTCTAAGCTGAATAACTTTGGTTTTGGGATTCTCTTATAGCACTTGTTAGGTCCTACTTAACTGATTTCAGTATGTATCTTATAATGGTTTTGATTCTAAACAGTTAACTGCCACTTCTGGTGTACCCCAGGGATCAAACCTTGGTCCGCTGCTATTCGCACTCTTCATTAATGAGTTGGTACAGGTTCTTGACTGTGAAAAAGTGTTATTTGCCGATGATCTCAAAATTTACCATGCTGTAGAAAATGTTGAAGATTGTTTATTTATTCAAGAACAACTGAAGTTTGATGTTTGGTGTATCGAGAATAGTCTCCACTTACACATTCAGAAATGTAAAAGCTTATAGTGTTTGATTCTAAACTCTTATTCAATGAACATATCAATCAATCCACAACATCTGCATTAAAAGTACTTTATTTTTCATACGTAAGATCAAAATTAGAATACGGTTCGTTGGTTTACTTTTTGTCTGTAATTCAACTTAATTATTTTGAGTCAATTTATTTTACTTTTAATAATTTAATTTAATTTATCGTAAATACGATTTATGTGAATATAAGATAACTCCATTTTGAGTATTAACTTTATCATGTAATTGGCTTTTTTGTAATCTGTTGGGCATTACAATTGTTTATTATTATTATTAAGTTAATATCCCGAAAAATTCAAATCATTGTCTTTAATAGTTTGAGTTACAGTAAAAAATGGCTAATTTGGAAAAACTTCGAAATAGGAAAACTCGATTTTTTTTTTACGATTTCGCAATCAGTTAATTAAAATTGTCGAATATAACAAGATCGTCCATACAAAAATCTATAAATAAACATCCAGGAAACAGTTCATCAACGAAGTTTTTTCATGAACGATTTCCGACTGTTAGAACCTCGACTATAATCTTTATAATGAGATGCCCGCGTTTTAAAAATGATTAAAGCCTCAACCTTCAGCCCTCCTCTAACACTCAGGAAGCCGCAATAAAACAAACACAGCACACCGTGCGTCGCCGTTACTGAATGCCCCTCACCTAATTGCCGCTTAGAACCGACCCCAGGATTAAGAGATGTGTTTGTTCTGGCCCACGTAAACACGCGACGATTCCGCGTCGCTTACTGTCCTTACTAATGCCGTCGCTTTTGTCGGTAACTGACTCTAGTGTGTTTTATAAAGCCGCTTTTTACTCCCGGCTAAGACAAACAGTGCAACTAATCCGTTCTCATCTTTTAATTGGTGGAGATTTTAGTAGTTTACCGCGCGAAAATAGACTCTGGAATATGTTTTGGAGTTAATTTCGCCGTGATTTTATTAGCTACACAGATGTTGCTCCGCTGCTGTTGCGGTATTTCCGAACAAGTATTATTCAGCATAGCGTAGATATAAGCACATTCCGGAGCAGGTCGAGTGGAAATAAAAAATCGCTTGCAAAATATTTCATGTTATGGTGATACTGTCAGTAATTGCTCTCAAAATATTATTAGACTTTCATGTAATTTGTTTAATGCAGTTTTCATTCTATAATGTAAGAAAATAGAAAAAATAGAAAATTGAACCACCTTCATAAGAATAAGAATATTATGAAATGAAATTTCCGAAGGACCAAAAACCCGAGTAATGCAGTGGCACTATTGGAGATTAAAGTTATTAGAAAATTACATAATAATAAGAAAACTTGATGACATTCATTCAGCAAATTAATGTTAATAAATGTCTACTAACTTTGCACACCATTCTCTGCGCCGTTTCATTCTCGAGGACGCTTTCACATTTCCATAAGGGATTTTCTTGAAGCTGCTCATTTCAAAAAACGAGTTTCAAGTAGAAAAGATCTCTCCATCATTTATCTTTATCTCTTCTGAATTTGCTTGGTATTATGTCGAAAGGTAAAACAGTTTCTGGCTTGCTATGCTTACCCCTGCCAATTCTCACATTATATCGACTGCCTTAGAAAAAGATTAATATGTTCTATACTTATTGAAATTTGACCTTGATATTAATACGTTTTGTTAACATATAGAGTGATAATGTGGGTGATCTTACCACCTTGCGCTTAAAGGACATGACGAAATGGGGGCGTTTCGTTACAGCTTGACAATAAAGAGGAGACAGGAAAATCTCTACTTACCTTCTATTGCTATTTTGCTGCTCCCTTATCTTGAGTATCATCGATGCACTTCTCTGATTGTTGTCATAAAATGGACAAAGTAATGAATACGCTAATCTTTAGGTAGGTAGGTATTGCGGAAGAATTGGTGGGCCCCCGGCCAAAATTTCCAAAGTCGGCGCCTATGGACTTCAATCTAAAATTATAACTGAGGATTTGTAAAGTGTCCAAATTGTTTACGTAATTGGAATCATGAAATTCAAACAGTTCCTAAAATATTATTGTTTTCGGAATTTTAGCGGAGGCTCTTTATATTTTGACTGGTCAACGCTTAGTTGTTCTATATCCACTGGTTTTTGAGACATCCTGTATAGCTTCTGTTATAGAGCTGTAACCCTGAACCTGTCTTATACTCCATAGAAATGCTAATAGCAAAAATAAATTCCAAGATGTCGTTGCACTTTCAACCACTACACAATAGCAACAATTTTAGTTTACCAGAGTTTCACCCAACAATAACGGGCTAGATATTCAGGCTAGGTGGCGTTGTAGATAAGCGAACACAAAACGACGACCAACGACTACGATATTCCGTTCCCGCGGCACCCGTCGCCTATCGGGGATTCTTAAAGGGAAGAAGGAAGGAGACTAGTTTATCGGGTGCGGACTCCCTCGGGATTTTACAAATCCGCGAAAGACAGAAGGCCGTGAAAGAAAATGGGTGTTCGGCATGCCCAGTCAATTTCCTTCATCGGCAAATTGGTAAAAGAATACGAGGTCGACAGATGTTGAATAAAAGAATAAATAAGGACGGCGCCTTGGCGTGGCGCTTCCCTTTATTTAACTATTTGTTGGGATTTTATAAAATTGGATTTATAAATAAAAATTGGTGAAGACAAGGCTATTGGTCTGGTAGTGTTCTCAGTAAAGCCGCAAACATCGCAAAACCTCGGTATTCTCGAGTAAGTATTTTCATGTAATGTCAAGACTATCTAAATTAAGGTTAAAAAATTCTCAATGTCGGTTTCTTATTTGGAGGTAGTTCCCACACGGTGGACAAGGTGAACAAAAAAATAATAAACAAACTAATGGATCTAATAGAGAATTACATTGTAACAAAGAAAGATAGTATACAATGTTTCATGAAAATGGACAGTTTGCAAGTTATGACGACTTGAAAATTGTATTTCAAGATTGTTTCTCGTAAATATGTAACTCAAAAAGTATTACATATAAGGAGAAAGTAGTATAGCACAAAGAACAGGACTACACAATGACAAAATATTTTGGTTCTATCCTTATTTCTCTGCGGCGGACTGTTCTAACTATGTGGCAGTTTAAACAAGGCCAACGAACTTTTGTAAGTTGGAATATAATATTTAAATCTCAAATACCTCAAAGATAATCAATCTGACACTAAAAATAAATATGATAGAAATTAAAGCTGATGAAATTCTATTTAAATCCTGATTTTTTCTATCCCTACAGCGTTAAAAATAACGAAGTTATGTGCGAAACAACCAGTATTTTGTAATTTAAAAAAATGAGGTTTACCTGCTGCTACTGGCCGTAGGATAAAAAATTAAAAAATCCTCATTGGTTTTTGTTAATACATGTTATTACTAGCTCTAATTTTTTAGTACTTTTTGAAATACTGAATTTAGAAAATATACTGTAATTTGTAGAAAAATTTTGGAAACATTATTTTTTTCTGCTCCAGCTCAAAATCCGTTGTAATGGAAAAATAAAGTTTATAAAACGATGTTACATTAGTATTCTATGATTTCTTCACTAATATAACAGTTTTTTCGTTATTTACAGAAAAGAAATTGTCCTTTAATTTAATGCATAATATTTTCTAAAATGGGTGCTTTAAAAATAATAAAAAGTTAAAGCATGTTATTAATATTGTGTATATGTGTATTAACCAAAATCAGTAAGGATTTTTTAAATTTTCATTTGACGGCCAATAGTAATAGAGAAACCTCAAACTTAAGAAAAAGGTACAAAATCTTGCACGTAAAGCTGTAGGATACAAACACACTTCAAACAGAATTTCAATATTCCAATTTTTAAATATTACATGTCGACTTATAAACGCTCGAGCACCATCTTTAAACTACTATATTTGTGGAACAATTCACCGTACAGAAAAACAAGAAAAAACCATCGTATTTGTCATTTTGTAGTTCTCTTTGTACCATACTACTTTCTCATTATAGCTAGGAAGCTGGTGGCAATACAGGTATATGATTTCATTGTAGTTATTACTAATATGGAATGAAGGTATGGCCGATTAGAGCCGCTACCGAGTTTGGTTGCTGCTGATTTTTTAAATAAAAGAATGTCAAATTTGCAAACGAGAAAATGCTCCTATTTTATTTTATTGTTTCAGCCATTGCTATAAAGTTGTTCATTTTTTAAAAACATGAATGAAAAATGGTTGGCTGAAGTACATGCCTCTGATTTTTTTTGTAAAACTAATTGTTAACTTGCAAAAAAGAGCACTATTAAGTCATTTCATTGTACTTCGCATTGGTCTTAATTTGTTAGTTTTTATATCCATAAGTAGAGAAAAACATTGGCTGGCGTGTACTTTGTTGTTTTTCAGAGATATTCCCAATTTACTCCAAAAATTGTCAAAGTAAGAAAACAGTCCAATTAGTCGGGGTTTTTGCCCTTCAAAAGGTGGAGTAGTAATTATTTTGATATATATTGCTTAAGTCGAGGCCCTGATAAGAAACACAAGTGTTCCATCTTGGGGGTGGGGCGAGGCGCGAACCGCCACACAGTAGGTTACCTTTTTTGGACAAAAGTCCATTTGACGCACAGTTGTTGACCGATTTAAATAATATATTTTTTTAAATACTTTAAATGATTCTAGTTTACCCTTCAATTGCTACAATTTAAAAATCTTTTCTTCTGATGAACGTATCTGACCCAATATCGGAACATACAGGTTTTCAGGATCTTTTCGTTTATTACTCTTGATTGTATGTATGAATAAAATTAATTTTAAAAAGCATAACAAACATAAAAAATAAGAAGATTTACTTAAGGTTGACGTTAAATTCAAGCTATATAAAATGTAATAGATGTATTTGTGTTTACAATTAAGGAGCAGATAAGCAACTTTGAAGTTGCATATCCATGGGCTTCTTATACTTCCAACTTCTTATGCTTTTTTAGCTCTATAATTGAAATTTGGTTACTTTTTTACCTTACATGCGTTTTTAATTCAAATAATATTTGTTTTTTATTACATTATATATATGATAACATCAGCGCGCTGATGTTCCGATATTGGGTCAGATACGTTCATCAGAAGAATAGATATTTAAATTGTAGCAATCGGAGGGTAAACTAGAATCATTTACGAGTACTTTAAAGAAAAATTATTCAAATCGGTCAACAATTGTGCGTCAAACGGACTTTTGTCCAAAGAAAGTGCTAAATTTCCCACTGTGGCGCCATCTCGAACTAAAGGCGCAAAAAATTGTTAAAAAAAAAATTACCAACGTTCAATCCTACGAGAAGAATGATGTAGACAAAGTTCAAAAGTATAAAATTTCCTGCATTGTTTGTATATACATTTTTATTGTAAGTGTAATGTTTAAAGAGATACAACATCAGACAGATGGATTTAAGAAGAATTTTTTTTTTTTATCATTATATGTTGTACGTTTGCAACGTAACATATTTTATATTATTTATATTATAACAAAGATCTACATCTGTTGAAACAAAAAAAAAACTGACGGGATAGTATTACAGTGGCTTACATCATTCCTCGAAAATAGGAAACAAGTTATTAAATTTAATGACAGGTATTCAGAAGAATTGGCTGTAAAACATGGAATACCTCAAGAGTCGGTACTTGCTGTTATACCCTTTTTATTATTTTAATATAATCCAACATTTTTAATGAAATTTCAAATTATAAAATTTTATGACCCGACTAAAATTTAAATTCTTTGCAAAATCCTTAAACACATTTAAAGCTTTATAAAAATAACACGGGCCGACAAAAAAGGCGCTGTTTTGTGGATCATAACCATCTGATCCTATGTTTTTTGACATGCTGAAACCGATTCTGATATCAGAAAAAAATCTACTCCATTAGTTTTTGTCCACCACCCCTTTCATCCCCTAAAAAGGGAAAAAGGGGTCTTGTCCTAAGGTTCTGATGTAACTTTTGTCAAGTATCTTGACGTGCTCAAGCCAGTTTTTGGACAAAGAAATTATACCATCACTTTTATCCCTTAAAAAGGGCAAAATAAAGATCTTGTTCTATGGTTCTGATCTAACTTTTCTGAAGTATTTTGACGCGCCGAAGCCAGTTTTGGTTAAAAAATTCTATCGCCTCAGTTTTCCTCTGCCACCCCTAGGAGATAAGAGGGGCTCGTAGAGGGAAACTGACACGACATAAAATGGTTTTTGTCCAAAATTGGCTTCAGCGCGTCAAAATACTTCAGAAAAGTTAGATCAGAATCTTAGATCAAGATCTTTATTTTACACTTTTTAGGGGATAAAAGGAGTTGTAGACACAAACTGATGCGGTAGATTTTTTTAAATATCAGAATTGGTTTCAGCATGTCAGAAAACATGGAATAAGACAGTTCTGAGCAAAACAACGGCCCCACCTTTTTTTTGTTTTTTATCGGCCTGTGTAATACAATGGGATACAATAAAATAATATAGAACCGTTTTTTTACCCCAGTTGTGAAAATTCACCCTAAATGCAGCAGTACACAGGTAACTGCAGTTTGTTTTATTGTTTCATATCACTTTGCGAAACTTTTGATATAAGGTACACCGACAATAAAATCACTTAATTTTTAGTAAGTGCATCATAAATTAATAAAAAAATTGAACTGCAAAAAATCGCACATAATTTTACCCGACTGCATTTATATTAATATCATATTGACAAGCAAACGTCTAAAACAAGTGGTTGACACAATAAAATCATATTGGAGCGTTTTTTTAAATTGACTGGTTAAATTTACTACTGTTAATTAAAAAATCAGTAACGCCGCGCGCCGTAAAGACTGAAAGGGTTTTCCGGCTTTTTATTATTACATCTTTACAATGTTCAACTTCAGCCACACAAAATCATATACAAATTTCTTCCACCAGTTCCCTAGCTATTATATCATGTATAACACTCTTTGAGTTATTACAAAAAACGGTATCGAAATATCAATTTCTCGATGGTAGAATTGCAATTTTAAAATCGTTATAACCAGGAAAACGTCCATTTTGATAAAAAAATGTATACCATCTAGTTTTCTTACACTGTAATTCTCTGTCACATCCATTAGATAGTTTTTTATATTAGTCCAACACCCTAAAAGAGGTGGGAATCACCTCCAAATAAGGAACCGAGGTTGAGACTTTTTTACCATTCATTTACATAATGTTAGAAGAAATTATAATTCATTCATTGCCAAAGGTAGAAAGCTTCACTGAGTCCACTGTGATAGTTCTGAGCACCTAGTCCTTGAAGGAGAGTGAAATTTACTTTCCGCGGAATAAAGGGAGGTGCGGGATATTGGGACTCTATTGATTGTCTTTTTCATTTAGATAAATAACCTGAGGAGATTAATGTCTTTCTGTTTCTTGATTTAGCTTCTATTACTGGGAACTAATGGAGCAGCAGAGGTGAGGGATTATTTTGTGATTTGTTGCGAAGGAGTAGAGTGAGATATTAGTTCAGGAAAATTATACTTATTTTCGATGCAGGAATATTAAAATAACGGTTCTGAACCTGCTAAAAGCCGTGATCTATATCAAAATAATATTTAGCACGGCCATTTATTTTAGAAGTAATAGGAACATGAATTATGTAAAACTCTAACAACCTTAACAATCGTTGGTTATCTTTTTGGTTGAATAACCCGAATCTGAAAGTTAAATATTGGTAAATTCATATATGCGTTTCATAAAGTTTATTTTATGGTCAGTAATCTAAGCAACTGTTAAGTTTTGAATAGTTGGTACAAGCTTTTTTGGGATTTTGACATAGGTCCAAGCATTTATTTTAGAAAAAGAGGAGAAACTTATCATGAATTTAATGTTGTGGTATAGTTTGAAATTTATAAGAAAGTAAATTCTGTTTGTTCAATAGGAGGAGTGTATTTCCTACGTTATATGAGTAGTCATTAATTTCTTCTATTTCCTTTAATAAATTTTCAGCAGTTCTTGAAATGAAAGATAATGAAATTTCGCACGAAAATGATCTCTTCCATTCTTTATGTACAGGGTGCCCCAAATTGCTTGATTTTGGCTAGTTTTCTTATTTTCAGACCAGGTAGAGAAAAACTGACGTATGAGTCTAGAGCTTCATTTTTGTGAAACGCCGATTGGTGAAAACCGCATTTCGATATCTCTAACCGTTTCCGAGATATCGGCAAAAAATGACATTTGGCAGATTCCGAAAAATTGTCATAACTTTTTTATTTGTGAATATTTTTTCAAACGGTAAAAACTTTCTACAGGCACTTTTTGACGTAGAATAAGATGCATTTGTCAAAAAAAAAATGTGTCGCTTTTTAATTGTTCGATATCAAAGATTGTTATTTCAAATGGAAACCATAGTTGGCTTTGACTTTAGAAAATAGGAAAAAAAATAAGCTTTCCAAAAAATATATATGTCAAGATATGTCGTCATCCTTGCTGCCAATATAACACATTTCTCTTTAAAAATGACATTTTATCAGAGTTGGCCATGGAAAACAAGAGTTTCAGTTATTCAAATGAAAACAATAGTTTCTCTATTAAATTAATTTGATTAATTAATCATATTTCATTAAATAGGTAACAAATCTTTAACGATTGAAGTATCACAAATAGTGTTCAAATTGTCTACCATTTTGGTCGATGCACAATTGACATCTCTTCTTTACTGATTTCTCGGCATTTAAGAGTTGTAAAGGTGTTATCCCAGCGATTGTATTTCTCACACGTTGCTCTAAATCTTGATGCGTTTCTGGTATGGTTTTAAATATCTGGTCTTTGACGAAACCCCAAATAAAAAAGTCCAAAGGACTTTGGTCCGGAGATCTTGCAGGCCATGGTATGGGCCCCCTTGTTCCCATCCACCGATCCTCGAACATTTGATTTAGTTTGTTCCTTGTAACCGCCGCGTTATGGGCTGATGCGCCATAGTGTTGATAAAACTTTCGTACCAAATCGGCAAGGGGCAAGTCTTCTAAATATGGTTCAACAATGTTTTTCAAAATATTAACGTACCGTTTTCGTCATAAATAAAAGGTCCAATCATTCGTTGCCCCACTATTCCAATCCAAATATTGAAACCAAATCGTCCTTGCATATTTCTAGGTTGGAAAACATGCTCATTATGGTTCGACCAACGATGCCGATTATGTAGATTAAATATTCCGTTGCTGGTTACTCTTGCTTCGTCGGTCCATATGGCATTTCGGTGAAAATTTTCATTTTCATTGCATTTTCTGATGAACCAGTTGTAGAAATTAATCCTGCGTTCTTGATCACCAGGGAATATTTGATGAGTGAGCCTGATTTTATAAGGTTTATATTTATATTTCTTGAGAATTCTTTGGCTACGGCTTTTGCTCACACCCTTAGTTACAGTTATTTCTCTGGTAGAAATTTCAGGATTTTCTAAAACCGCTCCAATTACTTCTGCCTCCACCTCGTCTCTACCTTCAATAGCATACTGTTTAGGTCTGGGCTTGACAAATGATCCATAATTCATCAAAGCATTTTCCAATCTAGGAAATATTTGTTCGCTTGGCTGCTGGCGTTCAGGGTAACGTTCGAAATATAGATTTAATGCATCTTCAGAATTTCGGCCTGATTCAATATAGCATATAAACATCTGGCATTTTTTACAGTTTTCATACATTTTGGAATAATGCAGAGAGATTATAACAGATGTCAACTTTAACACTTATTTTATTTACTGTCAAACTAACTTTTAGATATGCAAAGCAACTGTTTTTGTGTGGGTTAAAATGTTAAATGTTAAAAAAATGTCATTTTTAAAGAGAAATGTGTTATATTGGCAGCAAGGATGACTAGACATATCTTGACATACATATTTTTGGAAAGCTTATTTTTTTTCTATTTTCTAAAGTCAAAGCCAACTATGGTTTCCATTTGAAATAACAAAGTTAGCTTTGATATCGAACAATTGAAAAGCGATATATATATTTTTTTGACAAATGCATCTTATTCTACGTCAAAAAGGGCATGTAGAAAGTTTTTATCGTGAATCATAACACCATTGAACAAGTGAATTTTATAAAATTTTTAGGGGTTGTAATAGACCAAAAAATGACCTGGGAGCAACATATAGATTATATTTCTTCAAAATTAAGTACTTTGTGTTTTATTGTAAAACAGCTGCGAGCTACAGTATCTTTGTCCATTCTTAAATTGGCCTATTATGGGCTTGTGCAATCTATTTTAAGTTATGGTTTAATTTTTTGGGGACGTTCAGCCCACTTTCATAAAGTCTTTGTTATACAGAAAAAAATTATCAGATGTATGGTAGGAGCACATCCTCATACATCCTGTAGACAAATATTTATTAATTTATCAATTCTAACTTTGCCTTCTCTCTATATATATTTAGTTATATTAAATATAAAAATGGGAGAAAATTCATTTATAAAAATAAGCAATGTGCATAAATATGATACACGTAACAACAGTAATTTATACCAACCATATTCAAGATTAAGTGTCTCTCAAAATTCGCATATTTATCAGGGCATTACATGTTTCAACAGGTTTTTAAATCTTTGTGGTGACGTTAGTATTATTCAGAATTTTAATCATTTTAAACAAAAACTGTATGAGTACCTAGTGAGTAAGGCATTTTATTCTGTAGAGGAGTATCTAGGCCATTGCATATTTCGTTTATTGCATGTATGTTGAGTGGTAGATTGCCTTAGTGTAATTGGTAATGTTTATGTATGGGTGAGTGCATTGTGTATGTATATGTATGTGTAATGTACTATTTTGACTAGTTTGATAAGTTTTACCTTTGTATGTAAAATTAATGAATTAATAAAGTATCTATCTATCTATCTATCTATTAGGTCTAAGTATTCTAAGTATTCTGGGCCTCCTAACCTAACCTTCATCATTCACATCATAATCATCAAAATTCATTATTAGCCAAATAGTCCAGTGAAATGTTACATTGACCTTGCATTTTGGGTAGGACAAGATTTTTTCTTTTGATGTTTAGGGGGAGTCCGTGTGAGTATAGAACTCGATTTTCGGGGTTGAAAGCTCCCCCCTCCATTTGGCCGCCATCTTGAAAAAGGGGGCGTAAATAGTTATTCCGCCATATCTTGAGAACCGTAGTCTCACAGTAAAAAATCTAGACTTTTTTGTAGAGAAATTAAGTCTCTACAATCCTGGTCCAGATACTTCTTACCGTAAAATTGGAAATGAAAAAGTTATAATTCAAAATAGACTAATATTTTCCAAGAAAATATCATTTAAGTGTCTTAACTTTTTTCTTTTGATTTTACTGAAAATACACATCGAATGTTTCTTGTACATCATTTTATTGCGAACAATTTTCTCTACTCATTTTTTTAATTTCTCTTCTTTGGAGAGATATTAGGATGCTGTAAATGGATCAAGTGCATTAAAACGGGCATTGGATAATTCTGAAAAAAATTTATTACATTTCTGGGATGATTCCAACCTCTTTTTGCCCCTTGCAGTTCTTGTCCAAACCTCTTCTTTTTCGAGTAATAAAATTGCAAAGTTCTAAAATTTTGATTTTTCCTCGTCATATAACTTAAAAAAATGACTATTTAGAAAAAATGTTTTGAACAAAAGTAGTCTATTTTTAGCCATACAATCCGAATATAGGGATTCCCATTTAAAGAACCGAATTTGACCTTGAATGACCTTAACCCGTCCACCCAGAGTCAATGTGATATATACCGCCGAACTGCCTCCAATGAATTCTACAACATTTTTTCGTGGAGTGCTTATTACTCGAGATATTTGAAAGTTTCAGGTTAAAAAAATAACCCGATTGATTAAACTTTCAAATAGCTCGAGCAATGAGCACTCTACGAAAAAATGTTGTAGAATTCATTGGAGGCAGTTCGGCGGTATATATCATTTTGACTCTGGGTGGAAGGGTTAAGGTCATTCAAGGTCAAATTCGGTTCTTTAAATGGAAATCCCTATGTTCGGATTGTATGGCTAAAAATAGACTACTTTTATTCGAAACATATTTTCTGAAATTGTTATTTTTTTAAGATATCTGGCCAGGAGAAATCAAAACTTTAGAAATTTGAAATTTTTTTTACTCGAAAAAGAAGAGGTTTGGATAAAAATTGCAGGAGGCAAAAGAGTGTGGTGTCATCCCAGGAATATTCTCAAATTTTTTCAGAATTGTCCAATGCAATGCCCTTTTTGATGCACTTGATCAATTTGTAGCGTCCTAACACCTCTCCAAAGAAGAGACATTTAAAAAATGTGTAGAGAAAATTGTTCGTAATAAAATGATGTACAGGAAACATCTGATGTATATTTTAAATAAAATCAATAGAAAAAAAGTTATAACCCTTAAATGATATTTTTCTTGAAAATTTTAGTCTATTTTGAATTATAATTTTTCATTTTCAATTTTACGATAAGAACTATCTAGATCAAGATTGTAGAGAATTAAATTATGTACAGAAAAGTCTTAGAAAATTGTTTGTGAAACTTAACGATTGTCAAGATATCGCGGAAAAACTGTTTACGTTCCCTTTTTCAAGATGGCGGCCAAATGGGGGGGTTTAAACCCCGAAAATCGACTTTTATACTCACACTGCCCCACCCCCCTAAACATAAAAAGAAAAAATCTTGTCCTACCCAAAACGCAAGGTTCGGCCAAAATTTTGGACTAAACTAGCAAAAAAGTAAAGCACTTCACGAAATAAAAATATAACTGTAGTTGACAGCTGTTTACTTTTAGTTAACCACACATTGTAGGTTTACCAATACCTCATCTACTGGTTTTCTTAACTACAAGATAACCAAGGCCTTGAAATTAACCAGAGATTGTGAAACAGGTTTTTGTGGTTAATTATTAGTTAAATCCTAACCATTAGTTAACCAACGATTGTGAAACTGGCTCTGTTAGTAATACAAAACTGCTTGGTTAATGAAGACCGATGATAGATAAGAGAGCAAGATATCGTAGAAAAAAATGTAAGACAATGGCATATTGACGGTACAGTAAAAAGGCGAGAAGAAATTCGTGACATCGTTATTAGTACAGGCAATGAAGGCAACGTTTTGCAAAAACCTCGCAAAAATTAATAAGAGGATCATCTCCTGGGATTAATTAAGTAATAACCTGTAGAATGAAATGATGCATTCTTTACACTTTCAAGTTCCGGGAAAATAAAAAAAAAATTGGGGAAACTTTTTGATTTGCTCTAGCGGCTAAAATAGTGTTATGAATTACACCCTCTTGAAACTGGAGATGATACGCCTTGGCCTACTAATAGTGACTGGAAGCTTGTAGAAGGAGCCATGGACTTTTCTAGAGTGTGGTTGGAGAAGAATCTGGTTTAATCTAGAGGTAATTTCAGAGTATATAAGGCGCGATTACCGGCGCAGAGAGGGAAGTTTATTAAGAAGGCAGTTTATAAAAGTGAACAAGTTGAAAAGCGAAAAGTGAGGTTAAATATCAAGTAAACAAAGTGTTTCCTATAAGGTGGAAAACACGCAACAATAGTGAAAATAGTGAAAAAGTTTTAAACGAAAGTTGTAGCTCGTCTTACTTAAGCCGTTTAGGAGATAAATCCAGTTTTCCACTTATAGTTTTGAGTCGCTCCGAAATGCGCGGAAAATGAGAATTCTCCGGGAGTTTCGTACGACCGTACACATCGATGGATAATTCTTACTATTCAGAGCCGCTAAAAAATTAAAATAACATAAAATGTAGACAAAAGTATCAGCTCTAATGTGGAACTAATCACAAAATTCATACAAGTTTTTATCATAGAGAAGAAAGTGTTAGAAGATGGCTTAGTAAATTTCATACAGTTGATTTATTCATATCTTTGAGTTTTATGTATCCTACCTATTTCTCCCGTAACAATGGGTGCCTTTTCACTGCATGGATTCGATTCCACGCATTTTAATCTATATTTCGTGAAAATCTCATTGAAGAATGTGAAGAAACAAATAAGTTGTATATGTTTTACTGTATAATTGTGCATTTTCTGAACAGGTATGAATAATATAGACACATTCAAAAAGTACTGCATGCATTAAAAAACACTCTAAAGTCATTAAAAAGAATATGTTTTATGGTACTTATAAGCCGAAAATTAAAACTGGGCTATTATTATTCATTAAGATATAGCGAATTGAACTCCAAAATTTGGAGGTGACTGATCGATGTGAAATATACCCTCTACTTTCATCGCAAGGCATATTTTTTCAACAAAAGTAATTGCAATATGCTGTTAATTGGATTAATATATCATTATATATGAATATATTAGCAAAATCAATTATCATTCTAACAACTCTCGGCAACGATATGAATAAATCTGTGGATCAACTGTACAAAGTTTACTAAGCCATCTTCTAACACTTTTTCTCTATGATAATTTTTTTATGAATTTTGTAATTAGTTCCACATTAAAACTGAGATTTCTCTCATGCTGGCACCGTTTCAAGTTAGAGACCGGAGAACATACTTTCTGCACCTATCGGAAAGTGAAGATCCTATACTTTTTAAATTATTCGAATTTTTAGATTCACTAATTCGCCTGATCTAATCACGAACAAGCTAAGATGTCGCCAAAAATTATTACCAAAATGCATATTTTCTTGATTATTTGTGACTAAATAATCAACGTCTAATTTCTTTCTTTATATTTCTGTTAATTGCACTTTACCTTTGAGTTCATTTTCTTTAAAATTTGGTAATTCTCTCCTTAAGTTTTTAGTATCCGAGTTGATGTCTGTTCCAATCGGATTAATATTTCCTTTGAGAGATAATATTGCTTTTAACCGTTGGGTTTATATTTTACCAGCTCGTAGTATAAAAGTGATAAAGACTGATACTCTAACAGTTCTTTAAAAGATTTTCTGTAAAATAATGTACTGGTTTTCCACTCGCCTTGTATAAGGACGAACGAAAGTCGATGAAATAAATTGGATATTAGTTTAGCGCCAACATCTACATTGATAAAACCGTGTGTACAGCAATCCGTCGACGGTGTTTGAAGGAAGACCTGTTACCATCAATGTATACACAATTGATTGGCTAACTCCACCAGCTAAAGTTCCGTGTTGGTCGCATCTGTTTGCAGACCACCGTGACAAACGATCCTTTGTCTACGTTGCACCAAGTTCGACGGGGGCCTCAAACGCCGCCGTCTATTTTTCACCTAGACACGCGTAAACAGAAATCGGCTACTAGGGACGGACGATAAATGTTTGCGGTTCGATCGCTTTCATTTGTCGAATTTTCGAATGGGGCGCGTAAACATGCGGCCTGAATGTATTGCAGGCGAGAGATGTCGGGAAGAGATGGAGGACGGCAAATTTCTTTTGTAGACGTGTGTATTGGAATGGATACGGATGGCGGGTTTTGTATACGAATCATTTTTTAGGTTGTCTGGGTGAATGTGGTTAGGTGTATTGATTTGAATCCGTCAGTATATCTACAGAGGGAATGTGTTGATACTTTTTTATAGAATTACAAGGTGTCGCAGAAGTGGGATAACATGGTTTTGAAATTTTTATAAAGCTCAATGTGAAAAGCTAAATTAAATAAGTGTTTCGTTGAATTATGTTTATAAAACCAAACTATTTTAAAATTCCCTGCACAACATATTTCAGAATACTTGTTGTACAATCGTGTGCTAAATATAATGCGCCAGAGATACTAGCATCACCAGGCGGTCCATGTTCGTGCGGGTAAGCTTACATTGGAGAAACTAAACGGCGTATAAACACTCAGGCTCAAGGAACATATTAGCCTATAGAAAGGGAAATTGGATTAAATCAGCAGTTGCCAATATGAAAGAAAATGAAATATAATGGACTCTTCCGCCGTAGAGTGTCAGGCTTCAGCTACAGACATGTAATGGAAATATTATTGAAAATCCTGAAAGCTTAACGACAATGATTTGTGCTGTACCTCACATAATTTCAGTTGAAATAAACATGCAAGGATAACATGCAGAATTAGACGTTATGTGATATAAATCCAACAGAATCAGATTGAAGATTCATTGAAAGTATTAACGTTAGTTATATTATTATAATGCTGTATAATGACTGTGTAATACACTTAATTATTCTGAAAAAAACCTACTGTACTACTACGAGAGCTTGGTGGTTTAAATATTGTCTGCGATAGAAGTTGAATTATTCTCAAAAGTAGGTAAACTGTGACTTGTCTCTATAAATTAAGATTGGTGGCTGTAAAGTAAATGCATAATGATGCGAATGGCTCTATAGTAGAACAGTACTTATACAACTCAAAAGAACATTTAGCTCTTTAATTATATAACGAATTAAATTATTGTATATGATAATTCGTAGTAGTTTTTACACTAAGGACTGTCGCTGCATAATGACGGTATCATTCTTAAGGTGGCCATTCTCTAGAAAGAGATATTCGATAGGGAAATAATAATCATTTATGCCTATAACTTTTTTTCTTAGTACGTATATTTAAAAAAACTATAAGGATACCTAAGTAGAACCATAACGAGACTATTACTTTGAATTTTCACTCAATAATTTCAGTGGTTTGCAAAATAGCTAGATTTAAAATTACGAAATAGGAAGATCAACATAATTTTTAAATTTAAATGTAGCTATTTTGCAAACCACTCAAATTATTGAGCGAAAATTCATAGTAATAGTCTTGCTATGGTTCTACTTAGGTACTCTTATAGTTTTTTAAATATACATACTAAGAAAAAAAAGTTATAGGCATAAATAATAAATATTTCCTTATCGGATGTCTCTTTCTAGGGAATGGCCACCTTAAGTCATTTTGCAACAGTCTCTATGCTAAGCTTCTTTATATAGGGGTAAATATTCTGAAGAACGATTTCGTCATAAATCTTGATCAGTTACTTAATTTGTAGAATTTTGATGGCGCCTTATTAATTTATTTTAAGATATAATATATATCGAGGGTACAATGTCGATCTCGAATTTATACGTTAATATTCTGAAATAAATTGAAGTTTTATTATACACATATTTAGTAACAAAACGGATAAGTCTAATCAATTATAAGACCTTCTTAAGACATAATAATGTATTTATAAACTTGTGCCTACTCTGGGTATATAGTGGTTATACAGGGTGTAATTAGTTTCATGTCATTAAAAAAACCTGGTGGTAGGGAACGACAAGACAAACAAAAAACCTTATTTAACATGGGGTCTAAAGCTTATAGTTTTGGAGAAAAAAATAAACAAAAATTTGGCAAATTTTCAATAACATCTTTTGAGAACTGCTGGAATATAGAGGTAGGTTTAGATCGTCGCGCGTCTCTTTGCCTTATACTCTGACTCTCCCTTGTGCAATATTTTAGTTACTATGGGTGTTTCGTTATGTACACACGTCCAACCCGCCCCGCCGTTCGTTGTTTTTGTTATTTTTGAATTTCGGGTCACTGTGTATTTATAGTTAAGATTTATTTTATTGACTTTACCGTTCAAGTAGTTAAATTGTTGATTACGTACAGACAAAACTTACTTGTTCGTTATTTTTGTATTCCGTTTTGGATTTTGGACCAAGTTTTTCTTTTATTTTTCTTTATTGACAACGTTAGTTGATAGTTTATTGTTTAGTGTTGAACAGAGTACGTATCTCCTTAATTCGAAGTACCGAACTAACTGTATTGATGCAGACGCAGAGATTTCGAATGATTTACTTATAGGTATTACGCCCAGCGACATTTTTTTTATTTATGACCACACCGTTGAAACTCTTTGTATCTGTTATTTGGGTGGAGTCGGACAAATTTGGGACTTGGCACATTATGGTAGTGGGGCGTTTGTCTGTCAAGCTGTCACGAAGTTATCAATTTTATGCAAAAAAAAAATTTATAGCCACATTGGTAATTTTATTTTAATCGATAGTTTTTGGATATAGAGCATGAAGCATTCAAATCTATCGAGGATTATGTGTGCCGATTATATAGTTTAAAGACCAAAAATGACGTCTATAAAGGTAGATTCGAATTGTTTGAAAAAAAAATATGAAAATGAAAAAATTTGAAAGAAAAGCTTAGCTGGGTTCGATGCATCACATCTTCCGCCAACAAAAAGAGAGCTATTACAACACGTAAAACGAACGATTTACATTAGTAACTTGTGGTGCAATGCTCATCTGAGGCGACAAACAGAACTCGATGTTGAAGAGTGCGGGTGGATAAATATCGATGGCAGCTACGACTTTTTCTGGTTTGATGGCGAGCAATGTCCCACATTTCAAGAGATATCTACTCATTCAGGTAATATATTTATAATTACATTAAAATTTAACCTATTAATCTGGTTTTTCTTTTAAAATTTCGTATTGTACAGATATTTTTGGCAATTGATTAAAATGAAACTATTTTGATTTAAAAAAATCGAAACAATTACTTGCATTAAGAACATTTTAGTTAAAATGTTTCATTTAAATATCTTTTAAAAGTTTTCATTACGTTTTTTAATAAAATGTTTCATTTACAGGTTCCATTGCTAATGATAAAGATGAGTTGGAGCTAAGTAGATCACCCGATGAGAGTGAAGACGAAGAAAATTTAGCTTTAGACAGTGATTCCGAGGATGACGTGTTTGGCGTGTCCGACGCGTCAAGTGACCCATTATTTTTGTCCGACAAATTTTTTTCCGTTAATTATGTGATAAAAACTATTGATTAAAATAAAATTACCAATGTGGTTATAATTTTTTTTTTGCATAAAATTGATAACTTCGTGACAGCTTGACAGACAAACGCCCCACTACCATAATGTGGCAAGTCCCAAATTTGTCCGACTCCACCCAAATAACAGATACAAAAAGTTTCAACGGTGTGGTCATAAATAAAAAAAATGTCGCTGGTCCTAATACCTATTAGGTAAGCTTTTAACCCAGGATACTCATTTATGTTACAAACGTTAATAAATCACATTTAAATATTCTAAATTATAAACATTAACCCAATATTTTGTTCCAAATTAAAAGACAGACATGTAAAGAAATGCTCTGTTTAAACTTCTATGGCCATTATTTGCTTGCAGTTGTGCAGAAAAAGATAACGAATTATTTACCTATTTATAATTGCCTCAGTTCGGTTGAGGCGGTCCATCAAAGGCGGTCGATAATCCAGACTAAGCCTTTGCTTTGACACCGCGTGTGACGCCCAGGACTGCACTTTTTTATGACAATTTAAAAGTTGTATAATTGGGGACTACAAGTTCTTTGACCAAGAAAAGTAGTGGTTCTCAAGTATTTTCTACATTAATATTTAAAAAAATATTTAATGTGTTAACCCAGGTCAGTTTTTTCAAAGTGCCCCTAGAGGGAAAAGTCATAAAGGTTTTTTGTTTGTCTAGTTGGTCCCCATTACCAGTTTTTTTTAATGACATGAAACTGATTACACCCTGTATAGATGCTGGAGAGAACGTTCTCATACCTACGTTATCAAACTGTTATTCTCATAATGATGAAGAAATAGATAATTATACAGCTGTTATAAAATAATTAGTTTGGCTCTGTTCCACGTGACCAATATATCGGAACATTTTGGCGCTTCCTGACGGCCGTTATAAATCTAGTTTTAAATTTTGTGCATGGACAAGGCCATATGTCGGGCCGTATATCTATATTGCATAACTAGTGTTTACTTCAATTTTATTTTTAATCTGTAATTGTAATCTTATTGATATTGTTGACCGTTACAACTTTAAAAATATACATTTTGTTCTGAATTCACGAACTTGGACAACATGCAGAATCCTGCTTCCCATATAAAATGTAACCAACACAGTTTTAAAACTACTCCATAAAGACTGTTTACTAAACACTAAACAAGTAGAATCATGAAATTTGTAAATTACTTTTTGATTTGCAGCAATAAAATATGCTTAATCACAATCTAATCATCTTGTTTACCAAACTATTTATTATTTTTTTATTTATGTACCTACCGTACAGCTGCTACTGCTGTCAACCTGATAAACTGCTTATAACTATGTATACTATGTATATTGTCACTCGATTAAGTACAATAGGACTGAACTTCGCCTTGTATAAAATAAAGACGTATTTACTGTTATTATTATTTTCGCTTCTCCATCCAGACGGTGAAAATATTATATACATTTTAATACAAAAAATCCACGTGCCTTATTATATCTGGTTCGGATTTCGATTTTAATATTCTCAGAGAAATATTTGCCAGAGATATTCTCTCGCCGACAGCAAATAAAACTGTCGAAACACGCAAGGCTGCTAAGAAAATATGACCACAATAATATCCGAATTCTGCACATACGTATTTGCCCGCAGGATTAAATCGATTTTTCCATTTTATTACTTGTTGGTCAAATACTAAGAAATATTTACGTATGTACAAGAATATACTATAAATAACTGCTAAAACAGTTACGCTGAATTGTTTAGTCAGAAATCTAGCTTTTAAAACCTATTTGAAAACATTGAACTTTAAAGAAATTCTCACTAAAAGTTATGAAATAAAATCACGGCCTTTCGGTTAAATGTACCTTGTAATCTAGTAACGATAGGTCGGTTTAAAATACATTCGATTTTGTTGTTTATTTTTACACCGATTTCAGTGCCGATATTAGACAATGAAGTTCAATTAACCCGGCGCCACACAGCGGTGGCATTTACTAGTTTTTGAGGTAAAAATTCGACTCCTCTTTTGTAATTAAACCAAAATCAATTTATTTGTGCTCAATTTTCGTAATACTGCACTTTAATTAAGAACTGCGAAAATTAAAACCCAGCTTTTTTTTGACACAACAATTGTCAAAAGCTTCTAAAAAATGTGGAAACCCTATAAAGTCAGAATGTAGACACTGTCAATTCCTATGAAATAAACCCCTTTACCTTGTTTACATTACCTTGGGGGTATTATGTTTACTGATTATATCCGTGAAAATTAATGTACCCCTTTCAAGTGAGACCAACTTACACTATGTGCGACTAAGGATCAAGGAATGCTAATACATATACATCGGGAATATCTTTACGTCTATACTCACGGTACCCCTGCACAGTGGGCCACGTAGATCTAGATGTATTAATCTCGTTTTATACGTGGACCATTCTCAGAGATATGTGTGTACACTTAATAGGTTAAAATTGAAAAACTTCAAAACTCCATTTTTCTTTGTCAGGTCTACTGCTTCACTACGATTAGATAACCTTGATGACTCGACTTCTCAGTAATAAGCAAGTAAATGAAACACGCATTTTCAACAACACTTAAACTATATTTTACAAAAGAACACGAAATGAATCGGTTTAGAAAATGGAACAATAATAATTAATACCTAAATTAAACAAAAGAAAATGCAATTTAAAAATTAAACAAGTAAGAAAAATAGACTGTAGTCTAGAACTTAATCGAAAAATTACTTCGTTAAAGGAGATAATCGTCTACACTCACATTCAAACCGATTGCCAGAAGAGCCAAAAAAACGCAATACCATTAACGAGCATGAAGTTAATTATTTTTGAAAACTATACTTTAGAAACTAGTGTAGAAAACATCAGTTGCCAGTAACAACTCGAATGAGGCAAAGTTTAGTGAAAACAAACTGACAAATCTCAAAATACAATACTCTACGCGGTGACACTAAAAATTTTCACGTTGAAGGGGGGACAATGATTGCAACCGAGACCCGAACCAAAAGTGTCTTATTTGTCTGACGGAATTCTCCTAGTTAATTCCTTGGTGAAATAGGGCGGGGTACTTCGGGATTACTCTAACCAATTCAATGCTAACCTCTCTCTAACTAGTACTTAACCTCCCGATAGCTTGTGCTATCTGGGATACGAGTTATGAACGGCACTGATGTATTCAACCGAAAAATATGGCCAAAATGGCTTAAGCTAAATATAAAACATTCGTTTCACAGTAACTTAAACTATTCTATATATAAGCTAGCTAATTTTCCCCAATCGGTGAAAAAGCCTTTTTTCCATCTAGATTCATTCTGATTTTTGTCAATTAAGGAAAAAACCGACTGGCGTTTCCTATCTAGTGTACAGCAAGGTTTGGGGGAAATTCGCACGTTCTTGGTTAATTGTGTAATTAATCACGCGTTCATGGCGTTTCTCAGAAAAGTGATTTGCCGTTGACCGTACCAATTGTCCCAGGCTTTGATGTTATGAGTTTATGGGAGGCCTTTAAATGGTAATAAAACATTTCCGAATTTAGAAAATATATTACAGAGTACTTTATAGTTATGGTCGAAAAGCTTTTTGTCATAGGCACGGAAAGACAGTTAAGCTATAAACTTATACTTTTTAAAAAACTCTCTAATTTTACATTGTCCGACGGTTTTACAACAGTTTTAGGGCCTGCAAAATCGCGTTATTCTATTGAAAATAATCTTAATATCTCTACCCGTATCATTTGTTACACCTATATAACTCTTTGGATCATATATCATATTTGTTACGATTTTTGTGGAATTTGAATTTCAAGGGTCCGAAACCATATACCTAAATAATTTTAGAAATGACCATTTCTTGGCCGAAATTAATAATTTTTGGGCCCTTTTATGTATGTAACAAAATCTAAAGTACCTAATACCCTTTTATTTTAAGTTCTTTTATTCGCAGCATTTGTATATAAATATCACAAACGAAAAGGTTAAAGGGCTACGAACTTCGCACATTTCTTGGTTATTTTTGGTCATTTTTTTGTAATTTATCTGCTTGTGAACGGGTAATTATGCACGAATTAAATAGGGATCCATGTATGTCACATTCTGTAATTTTGTTTGATACATAGGATTCGAAATTTATGGTTCTGAAACCTAATAGTCCAAATAATTTTAGAAATCGCCATTTTTTGCCAATATTGATCATTTTTGGGTCCTTTTTTGTGTGTAACAAAATCGTAAGTACCAAAACCCTTGTATTTTAAGTTTCTCTATTCACAGAATTTAAATAGAATGGTTAAAAAATTCAAAATTTTACCAAATACACCAAAAAATGGTCGTACCTCGAAACGAAAATTACGACGTTGTTGTTTGATGACCATGATATTTGAATTTTGTGGATCAAAAATTTATAATGACATGACGGGACTTGAGACTTTAGATTTTAATATGCAAGTTTAATATACAACAAAATCTCAAGTCTTTTTAGATTTTTGACTCACAGAATTCAAATAGCATAGCTATAAAATGACAATGTCGTAGTTTTTTGAGCTACGATCATTTTTTGGTATACATTGGTCAATTATTTCGTTAAAATTTTGAATTTTATGAACCATTCTATTTAAATTCTGCGAATAATAGAACTTAAAATACAGGGGTTTTGGTACACAAAAAATGTCCCAAAAATGACCAATTTCGGCCAATGTTAATTTCTCAAATTATTTAGATATACGGTGTCGAACCCTTGAAATTAAGATTCTGCACGTCAAAAATGATGTTGATGGACTTCCAAGGAGTTATGTAGGAAATAGCAGTGTCTAGATTCTGCTTTTACAGGGATTTTCACATTTTGTACAGGATTTTCACATTTTTTTACAGGCTTTTCGCAGCTGTCATGCCCAAATAGATTGATTTTGGTTGAATTATAAAGGAGGAGTCGAATTTTGATCTAAGAAACTCGTAAATGCCACACCGCGCGCCTATGGTAAAATTTTTAGTGACCGTTCTTTTAAAGACGGTTTTAATTTTTCAAAAATTTGTTTTTAATGTTTTAGTGACCTCTTGTGTAGTTCCTGCAAAGTAAAAGAAAAGATCCCTCGTTTTGAATTTCTAAGCCTTAACATCACAGACTCGTTATCAGAGAATCTCCGTGTACCATAGTTTATGTAAATCTGCGAATGTATTGTGATTATGTTAGGGATTAGCCATTTTAAATTTATTACTTTTGACATCAGATTCAGTGTCAGCTGCTCCGAAAATATCTTGCTAAGTACCAATTTTATTACAATTCCGACGAAATTTGAATTTTGTCCGTTGCGCATTCGCCAAATACTCGAATGAAAAACATTGGTCATTGAGAACACATTATTTTTAGATTTTCGGTATAAAGGCCCTTCTAGAATGATTCTTTGTCCTTATTAGAATTAGATGTTGATGGTCGATTAATTTTTAGAAATGAATATTCGCAAATATTCGATAGATCTCTCAAAAATTGACGAATATTCGCGTTCTTCCCTGGACTCGATTATCCACAATAGGAGTGCATATATTCGATAAACAGAAAACGGTGGTGGAAGATTGTATGGTTTAGTATACTTTAACTTAGTCGGTTCCAAAGGTCGCTTCGTCGGCGTATGTGAACAATGTTTTTAGGTTATTGCCGTAACTTTGTGTGCAAGAAAAAATGAAACCGTACGCGTACTAAAGTACGCGTACGGTTTCATTTTTTCAACTTCAACTTGTCTTCTGTATGAGTAAACTCATACAGAAGACAAGTTGAAGTTTGCTCGACTCGGTATTGCTTGGTCACTGCATGGCTCAGATTGAAATTCTGTCGAAAAATTTTGCATAGGAATTGCGAAATTCAGGCTTAGTTCGCAATTGCAATACAACAAAAATGATGGTTGTCTCTAGTCCCAAGTAATGTATAAAATGTGCCGATAATGTCGTTCTGTTTATTGGCTATAAAAACTGTTTTTGTACTCTTGTGTATTTGTTTAAAAAAAAAAAGAATAGGTACCTTTGGTACCATGCTGGAATTGTCACTCGAAAAAATAACTTGTTCCAAGAATCTCCTGCAGTCTCATTAATCAACTTTGTTATACTCTTCTCAAATATAAAACGAAGAGTATATTGCATTCGATCGGCACATTTCTAAAACCGGTATTGCTCGCCCAGAAAAAAATTTCATATTACTGTGTTGGTGATCGAATTCTGAACAACTTTCTAAATGCCCGTCCGTCCGCTTGTCCGTCCATTCGCCCGTCCGTAAGTCTGTCCGCCTGTACGCCTGTCCGTCTGTCTGTCCGTCTGTCTGTCCGTCCGTCTGTCCGTCCGTCACGTTTCTTGTAAGCACGATAACTTAAGAACGAAAAGTCCGATTCTATTGAAATTTGGACAGTAAGTTAGTGTTAGCTATTGTTTTTGAACAAAATCGATCCATAAATAAAAAGTTATACATTTTTTTAAATAACGAAAAAATTTTAAATATTTTTTTAATGTTTTTTAATTAAACTAAAAATGTCTAAAACTAATATTATTTATAAAAAAACTACCAAGAGTATCCTATAGAATGTGCAACAATTATATAAAAAGTGCAGTAAATCGGTGAAGAGTATAACGGTTAGCTTGTTTCTTACTGTAGGCAAAATTTGAAGAAAGTTGATGGGATCCGTTTTCCACAGAAAGTTAAAGAAATATTGAATTACCTTAAAAGAAAAGTCACTAAAATGACCTAACATCGATGTTGAAGTCAGTTAAAATACTTTGATTGCGTTATTTGTTGATTTGTACATCGACATTAAGCAATAATACTGGCGATAATTTTTGATGGCGTTTTAATTCAGATCAAAAAATATCTTTGGCGTTTTCTAGTGATTGTATTTAGCTTCTACATAGTAACACAAAATAAGCGTCTGTTTGTATTTTTAATCTTTATCAGGCTGATTATCAGAAAATTTCAGAGTCCCCGTGTACTAAATGTCATGTAAATTGGCTTCACCAAATTTCTGGTCTTTTTCTAGCTTGCTTTACTGATTTACCCCTATTTATCCTCTAACTATTTAACGGACTGAGCTAAAAATATAATCTAGTTTCAGATCTCGTTATACATACCTACATACACGTACAAAATATCAAGTCAATACTTTAATATTATTTTGTTAACCCTTTTAATATTGGAGTAGGTGTGGTGGTGGGGGTGGGTGGCAGATGTCATGAAAAAAATTGAGACCTTGGATTCTGATATATACACCAAATCCCAACTCCCTGGACTCTTACTAGCTTGCTTTATTTATTTAACCCTATTTACCTCGAACCCTTCAAAGGAATATGCTCATATTTTATTTGTTCAGATCTTGTGTCTCACCGGGAAATGAATCGATCGATATAGGGAAAAGTATGTAACAAATTATTTTGAAAATTTTGAGAGTTACTAAAGTCGGTATGGCCAATCGAACCAAAATAATTACAAGCGCGTGGTACGTTCGGTTATACCAAAGGTACCATACTAACTTGCTTGTTTAAAATGGAACACTCTAAATTTTCGACATGTAGCATATCCTATACTTAAACCCAGCAGTTTGCAAGATATTTGACGCTTTATAAGAAATTTGACAGGTGCAATGGTTTGTCAGAATCGTTATACATATGCTCTTTGGCACGTTGCATTTTGTCAAATTCAAACCTTAAAAACTGTTTTGGCTCAAATGGAACACCCTGTATTTTCTATATCAAGTTATGTGAAATTACCAGCTTGCTTTACATATGTCCCCCTATTTACCCCCAACCCTTCACCGGATATCTTCAAAAAACAATCCAGTTCCAGATCTCGTTATAATATATACGTGCACAAAGTTTCAAGTCAATATCTTAAACCGTTCCGGAGAAAACGTGCGAACAAAAAAAAAGTTACAGACAGACCGACAGACAGACAGATTCTAATTTAAAATCTCGACGTTTTATGACATTCTAAACCTATTTCAAGAAAGAAAAAAATTGACATTTTTTTTACGATTACTATACTTCCAATCCCTACGTGGATGTGGAAGTAATTGCATTCCTCTTTTTCTAGTAAGCTAATGGTAAAAGTTACAAATTTTTGAAATATTTGCCAATCTGTCCAGTAAACTTATCATCCAAAAAGAGGGTTACCTGACATCAATTGAGGTATCTGTTTTTTTAATGTGTTATATAGGATTATAAATTAATGTTAAATCCAAGTTTACGACCTCTACAGACCTCCGGGTCTTGGTAAAAAATCAATATTTTTGCCTTTTTTACAGTTTTTTGCCAAAAACAATTTAGTGCTTTTTTTTAAAGTAGACTGAATTTGCTACAAGTTGTTACCAGAATTCAACATTAATTTATAGTCATATACGATATTAAAAAAAACGTATATATCCTATTTAATGTCAGGTAAAAGTATAAAGTTACTGGATAAATTTTGTTAAATTTTCAAAAAGTTTTAGTAACAATTTCCATCAACTTAACCATGATTAGAAAAAATCATTAGTTTCAGTCATTCTCTTATGACAAAAAATGCCTGCGCCTTGAATTACACCTATGAAGACTTTTTACATTTGTACATTAGGTATATTAGATCATGCAACACATTTGCTACTCGATACCCACAAGAACAAAAACCGACCATTACCATACACCGTAAAACGCATTTTGGATAGTTTTAGAATAGTTTTATGGCTTTATCAAAGACAGGAATTCCATTCCGCTTCGTGGATGTGGAACTAATTCTAAAATTTGCATACATGTTGAAGTTATTTTTAATCGACTTTGATGACATACATTTTTTGAATGATTTTAGAAATATTCAATAAAAAACATTCTCAGGGACTCTCATTGAGGCGACTGTAGTTCCTTACGGAGCATTTACTAACTCATGTTTATTGGAACTTTTTTCTTACTTTTGATCGAACGAAGTCCCGGAGGCTTCTACGACCAAAAATATTCAGCAAAGCATTTTTGTTACAGCATTTATAAATATTATAATGTTTCAAGCAGTTGAAATTTATGAAGGTTTCAATGTAAAAAGTGATTGGCACAGGAAGTTCCTAAGTGTTGTTTTCTTACAGTTTCCGAATCGACGCAGCCTAATAAATAACGCGAAGAATGGAAACTCACCAGCCCCTAATTATTTTTTCTCGGCAATAAATGTCACATGATATACGACCGCCCCCCATAGAAGTCGTTTTTTTCTTTGCCCCGTCATTGATTAGAGCGAGCATCGCTTGAAACATGACCGCTTGATTTTCTCATTCGGGCCGGAGTGCTTTTCTACATAAAGGCATCGGCTGCTCGTAAACTTTCAGGAATATAAAACTTTGCCGAAGAAAAAACGACGTAGGGAAAGTGTACCCATTGAGAGTAAGCAAAAAGATTGCAACTGGTTTACCGACGTGGAGGTTAAGGGGTTAGCAATGTCAGTGGGACGACGGAAGGAAGCTTGATTGAACGATTCATGGAACTCATTTGGGCGGAATTTATTATCTCCATGATGAGGTCTGTAATAATGGCATGCGATGCGGTGTGGCATTGTGCAGGCACGTTCAATATCGTATGTATGCGGTGTTTGATTTCCTTTGTTATTGATAATATAATGGTAGTGACCAATGAAGTGGGGCTTTGTAGGACAGTTTGGGTGGTATTGCTGGCCTAAGACTGTGCGAAATTATTAATTTCTACTCCAGAATTTACACATTAATAATGAGTAGAAGTTGCGGCCGGTCGTGGCTCACTACAAATACCTATTTGATTAATATTTTGCTTGACTACGGCTTAGTTCATTAAAGATTAAATACACAGTCAATACGTATTTATTTTTATTGTTCTGATAGATATTAATAGTCAGCAACGCTTTACTGTAACTTTTGTTTGTTTCGTAATAGTGTTATTAAAAATGTCTATAAATAAAATACATTTACCCCATAGAGCGCGGTGTCGTTGGATGGGTCATAGTCCGGGGATTAGATTTTTTCGACGAAAACCGATTTTGGGTAGAAAGCTCTTGGGGTACCAGTGAAGGTATCGATATTCCGCTAAAAATGTGGGATGCGCATTATGGTTTTATATACAATAATATACATATACAGGGTGTCCCAAAAGTCAATGTCTTCCCTTGAAAGGCTGATAGGCCAGCTCGTGACTGACCAGAATATCAAAATGTGACCTTAGTAAAAAGTTGTTAGTTTTTGAGATATTAGTAATTTTATGAATTTTGTGAAGTGCAACACCTTAGATCAGTTTTTCAGTTTTTCGAGCGCCGCAGCTATAAAATGACATATTTTAAGGTTTTAATTTTTGTTAGCAACCCTGAATAGCCCTGCTGTTGATCACAGTCCAAAATAAAATTAATGGTGCCATACATTTGAAAATAAAAAATCACAGATCTTGCATCTTTCGCAAGTATCTAGTATGATAGGTATTTCCAGCATTTCCATTAGGTACCATTATCGATTAGCGATAAAATAAAAGAGTAAAAACTTATCAAATTTAATAATACCACTTGGGTTCATTGTAATTGGACCCATGTTCATTGATACATTTTTTTTAGATTAACCCAGCTATCATCTGTCAAATTTAGTCATAAAGCTTGTAGAACACCCTGTATTCTGCTTTTCTACTGTACTTTTTTATATCATACTTAGATATGTTTGATAATTTTATTTACATAACTTTAAATATATATGTCCATACGATCGAATTAAGCTAGTCCATATTTTATTGGGTTATTTTGTTTTTTTAACGTTAATTTGAAAGTGGCGGTGTTCTGTAAGAAATAACGCAAGTTATGCAAAATAAGTGACATACGATATGGCAGTGTCGGCATGTATCACAAGAGACCATTAAGTTTAGGAGTGTTTGTTTATATTTTGGTTTCGAGATACTGCTTGAATTGTTATTGAAACGTGATATCCCTAATAGCATGGCGTTGAGTGAACGGTACGGTTACAAGGCCGGCGCAGCGACCTCGACAGAATCTCTCGCTCTCGATACGTTTTTCGTAAGATGGGTCCTATATCATGCGCCCAGTAGTATGTTCAATATTAAAACATTTTTACTCAATTCGTGAGTTATTTTTTTTATTAACCAGCTTAGACTCTTCATACTGTAAAAAAATTACGACGTTAACCCGGAAAGTTACTTTAAAAACCGCTACCTAAGGAATCACTACTTCCACATCCAGATTTTTCATCCTAGTAACTTTCAAGGAATCATCTTGACTAGATTTGCAGTCTAAGCATGTGGAGATTATTGGTCATAGAATTTTAATAATATTTGGGATAGATGTTACAGGTAAGTTTGAGGCGTTGTTTTCTACCATATGCGTTAAAAATGAAGTTTCTAGTTTACCCTACATACAGTACATACGTGTACTATCTCAAGTGAATATCTCAATTTTATGTTATCAATTCCATTAATAATGGAGCGGAGGTGGTGGGGTTTGAAAAATATTAGAATGAAATCTGAGGCCTTGGTTAAGATTATAATGCGGTGCCCGGATTAATTTGCCCGCAACCCGGATACACCTTCGATTAAAGTTCTTTTTGTGTTTTGTTATTCAATATATGAATTAATTTAAAAAAAAAATAAAGTACAAACCTTTTAGTTATTAAAAAATAGGGTACATCTTCTTATTTGCCAGCATCCTCCCATTTCGGCGTCACTTCCGGTAAAATTCCATGACGCGGGCCAAATTTGCTTATATGAAAAGTGGCTCCCTGTAGGTCTGTGGTAGTACTTACTCACTCATACAAAGTTTTTCATGTATCTTATTCATAGGAAATCTGTACAGCCGGCTCTGTACCTATTAGTCGGTTTTGAGATCTACTTAGGTTACGGTATTGTAAAGCAGATTTTAACTCGCTTTTGATTTTTGTCCAGTAAGCTGAAAAAACTACCGTAAACAGCGGTTATTTTGCCAGCTGGGGCAATTTTGCCACACCGTGCCCACATGAATTAAAAATTCATTGCATGGAAGTTGGTAGAACTGAATTAACCGCGCATGTCTAACAATATTCACGTATAAGCAAAGTAAATGTTAGTGCAGGTTTAGCACTTGTAGGAAAAATGTTCTCAGCGTTTTCAGAACATAAATAATAACTGGCATTTTTACCTATTCAAACATGCTGCTACGCTAAGGGGTGTGTACCCTAATCTATTTAGATTTGTGAACTGTTGTTTGTACTGCTTATGTATGAACCTTATAAAAGTATATTGTCACGTTTATTCGCCCTTTTTGGAAACACCCTGTATGAATCCGTGGGTTCTAAATAATTTTAACAAGAGATTAACCACTAATAACACTTTATTTAACAATTTACTGACTATACAATACTTGAAAATACACTTTGTTTAATAATTAACCTCACTTTTTACCGAACGTGTCACTTCTCAAATAAACTTCTTATTCTGCGCTGGTAATCGCGCCTTATATACTCCGAATTTGACTCTCTAGATCCATCTAGAAACAATCAAGAATCTTCTCCAACAACATTCCAGAAAAAGTCCATTTCATTCTGACAGCTCCCAGTCACAATTAGTAGGCATAGGCGTACCAACTCCAGTTCCAAGGGGGTGTAATTCATAACAATATTAATATTATTGTTGTTAATCTAGGCTATAGAAATACAATACTTTAGCCATTGGCAAAGTTACCTCTTAGTTCACAGATTTAAATTACTAGTTTAAGAGTTAAGTTTTTTAGTTTGGGAGTTATTCTTTTGTCTCGTTTTTCTATTAGACATAGATTTTCTATTCATAGTTTTTTTTTTACAAAAAAACAAAAAGATATTTTTCAAAATGTCTAGTGGTAGGGCAAAGTAACCTGTTTGTGACATTTACTTTGCACGGAATAGGCGATTTCAAGCTAAAAAGTCGATTGGCAAAGTCTCCCCGAAGCAGGGGCGCCTTAGCCGACTCTTTGACGCTTTAAAAAAAAAGTATATTTTCCGTTGTCTTTTTGCGTTAAAAATTGGAGAGCACCCACAAAAAACCTAAAAATTTCATATAGTTTGATATCAAGGCATTTCATGAAAATGCATCAAAGTTGTTTTCAGAAAACCGTGAAAATTGTGCAAAGTAACCCCTGTTTACGGTAACATTGCTTCAATAGCTTTAATAGTTCGGAACTATCTTATTAGATTTTGTAAGACCTGCTGCTTACCTAAATTATGTATATGTTATATTAGGTGTTACAGTGTATATGTTACAAAGTAAATGTAATCACATTTTCTGTGTCTGTTGGATGATTTTTACTTTAGACACAAATGAATTTATTCCTGTCCGCATGGGACTAATCATTTCATTGAGAACTGAAATGTTTGTAAACCCATTAAAAAACGAATTATGGGCAAAATACATCCAAATGAAATCGCGGCTAGATAATATATCTTCCCTAGTGTACGCCACACGTAAACTAACTAAATTTGAACGAATTTTATCACATTTACATTGGCTCCGATGAAAATCGATCAGGTCTTTAATAGCGAATGATTTATTTCAACCACTAAATCAAAGGAATAAAATTTAATACTTTTTATGTTGGTTCGTGTGTGAGAAAACTACATTATTTTATAAAATCGTGGGGATTATATCGAATTGGATTCGGTGCCTCCCATCATATTTTCCATTGATGAAATGCGAAATTTCCCTGCGACGAATAAAAACTCGAGACTCGAGTTCGTAATTTTGCAGGCAACAAATGTAAACAAAAAGGAGATTCTGCCGGGATATAAATTTAAAACGGTTTTCGTGAAAAAATTTCGATAATGTCTGTAATAGAGTTATAATTTGAAATTAATACGGTAAATCGCTTTGTTTACATTGCTAATATTTTTAGGGTTTTACTTGGAAAGAAAATTGGATACACTAAAAAGTTATATTCAAGCAGCTTACAGTATAAAATATAGATTTTATCGAAAATAACGTCTAACATAATATTAGGGATTTTGAAATTTTTTTATCGAATAAAGGATTAAATAAAAATATTTTACTATGTAGGACACGATATATAACGACATCTTGATAAAAGGGGAATTGTATTGCTCATTGGCTGTTAATTTTAAATCCGTGAATTAATTATATTTAAGGTGACACATAATGAAAATAATAATTCATTTTAAGTATTCAAAATGTATACCAGTGAAACAAAGTGAAAGCAGTATCTTGACTTAAACATAGAAAGTCCATGGCGCCAACATTCTTGACTAAAGATGACGGTCTCGGGTGATTAGGGGTCGAGTTTGAGCTCTTTGCCTCAATCATCGCTGTAGACCTGCAACGGCGTCGTAAGGGGTGGGCCTGCCTTTTCGCATTTAGTCTTTTTTTCGCTGGCATGTCGGCTCCCGGGAGCGTCTTTAGTCTGTCGTGAGAGGAAACGGCTGTTGCTCTCTCGGAGTTTGGGGGGTTTGAGGGGTGTTAACTAGTCGGAAGCCCAGGGTGCCAATTCGCATCATGTGCTCCGATTTCGTCGGAAGGAAGTGTGAACTGTGTAGCTCAAGGATTATGTTCGGCCAAAGACCCTAGGGTAAGGGACCGACCTGGTTGTGTGCTTGGTACCCCTAGGATCGGGTGGTTTGAATGTTTTTGGTCTTTGTCTTCTTGCGGCGTGGCTTGAAAAGTCCATGGGATCCGAATGTTATACCGAGTCATGTAATTAGAGCTTGTAAAGATGTATTCGTTGAACCACTTCAAATAATTTTACTTCCACGTCTACATATTGAAGGGGAAGTATAGTAATCGGAAAACAATTCTCTCATTTTTTTAAAGATATTTTTAAGGACTCTCGACGTTTTCAAATAAAATTAAAACTTCCAGTACAACGCAAGTTTATAAGTATGGAAATCGTTGTCATGAATGTAATTATCACTCCGTTTCAGTTTTTCAATTATGGCCAAGGTAAAATAGTTATCTATCAATACATAAATATACACGTGGAAAGTAGTAAATTCACTAAGTTTCAATTTGGATTCAGAAAGAACTTTCAACATGTGATAATTTAAATTAGTTTCATTGAAATTACAGCAAATATATTGGTGAATAATAATAATCTACACAAATTTTGCTAAAAATTTGCAACGTTGATAATCGTATTAGAGTGTGTTAAAATAATTTTCTTTTCGGTGATTTAGAACAGTTCATTTTCTCATACTTATTAAATAAAAAACAGTTTATAACAGTTAATGATTGTGAATTTGATATGTTTACTACTGATTCGGGTGTTCCTCGAGGTTCACACCGAGGGCCTCTTGTGTTTCTATTATTTACAAACGGCATTGTCGACTCAATCAAAGTGTTAAATACTGCTATTCACTGATCACAAATAAAATTAAAATGAATCGGAATCATATTGATTGTGCACATGATGTTTTTAACCACATACATTCGGAAACTGTGGTGAGATTATTTCGTAATTTCAAAGTCCATGGGACAATATAGCTGACAATGTTTTATAAATATGGGGTACATATTATTGTTTGGCGGTGGCCTCATTGTAGTTTTTTCGAGATCAAAGTCGACCCGTATTTTCAGTTATCCGATTTACGCCACAGGATAGCACGCTGGTCTTCTTAGATCTAGTGGATCAAAAAAGGGTCGAATCAAAATGTATTTTCATTGATTGTAAAAATACAGGAAGTGTAAATATAGAAGTATTCAAGTCTGGCTAGTTAATTGTATATAATACAACGTAGATCGAAGAGCAGCACTTGTCGTAATTGCGGAAGAAATAAGCGGAATTTAGCCATTAATAGTTTTATGTCGCCGCGCCGCCTCTGTGCGATGTGCGCCAAGGTCTTTTTTACTTGAATTTTGTGTCTAGGGAATTTTCCCCTCAACCTTTGAAATTGGACTATTCAGATTAATGTACGTTGTAGTGGGTCGGTCTCGGAGTGTTCTCTTACACCAACAGATCTGCTGAAGTGCTGAATCTCCTTGTTAGTTTTTATGGTAAATACCGCCCCATAAACTTCGAAAATCTGCTTTTTGAGTTGAACTCGACGCTACATCCTGATTAGGATTCCTGCTCTTCGGGAACTTCCGAAAAACATAATTTCGTGGTACTGCCGTGAGCAAAAAAATTGGTACAAGTCTTATAACCCATTTTTTCTAAAATCTAATCGTGTACATCTCTAATTTTTGTGACATTGTCAGTTAGTTGTCAAAATTCATTGCAAATGTGCCTAAACTAATATGCCCCATATGAGCGATTTAGTTAAAGCTGGAGTTATTGCTAAAGCAGAAGATGGATGGTCAATGAGACAAGTTGCACTGCATTATAATATTAACAAAAATTCTGTGCTTAACATTTTTAAAAAGTGGAGAATAAACGGTACGATTAGTAGAAATCCTGGATCAGAGCGACGAAGGATATTAACTCAACAGCAAGATTTGCAATTGTTAAATAAATTAGTGGAAAATCAATTTCACTCAGTAATTCAGGCTGCTGAGGAAACGAATTTTCCTGGATCGAGTATTACTGGTCGCCGACGAGTAAGAGAGTCGCAGCTACGCTGTTATCCAGCAGCATAGAAATACCAACTTAAAACTGAACATAAAGTAGCTCGACTTGGACTTGCTCTTGAATTTTTAGTGCACGATGTAAATTTTTGGAACAATGTAATCTTTACACATGAAAAAACTTTCCAGTCTACACACAGCGGTCGTATTCGTGTTTACCGACCTCCGAATACTCGATTCGATGAGAAGTATATATCTGACAATGACAAAAGTGGTAGATTTTCCGTTAACGTGTGAACATGGATATCGGCACGTGGTCCTGGTGTTTTGTGGCATATTATTGAGGAACGATTTAATAGTGAAACGTATATTAGGATTTTAGACAATATTATGCTCCCTTCTGTGTCACAATTATTTCCTAATAATGAATTCATATTTCAGCGAGATAATTGTTTAGTTCATACTGCTCATAACGTGACTCAATTGGTTCAAGATAACAACATTAATGTTCTTAACTGGCCCAGTCATACTCCAGATTTTAACCCTGTGGAAGACGTATGGGGACTACTCGTAAGAAGTATCCAAAAACGAAATGTGAGACCACGGGATGCCCAAGAATTAGTAAATAATGCATGGGAAAATATTATCACTAATAATTATTGTATAAATTTATTTAATTATATGCCAAACAGACTTATAGAAGTTATAAAGAGAAATGGTGCAATAACAAAATATTAAGAAATAGTTTCTTGTTAAGTTGGATAACCTTTGTTGCCCTGGTGCAGGATTTCTACTAATTGCACCATTTATTCTCCACTTTTTTAAAATGTTAAATACAGATTTTTTGTTAATGTTATAACGCAGTGCAATATGTTTAATTGACCATCTTATGCTTTATCAATAACTACAGCATTGCAAAAAAATATATAATAAAAGTGCCAACTTTTATATTTCGTTCGGGTACTCATTACATATATTCAAATAGAGCCAGATTTAGATTAAAAAAAAATAGTAGTCCTATTTTTTTGCTGAACGGCAGTACTTTTGAAAAATTTAGGTACTAAAAAAGTGTGAATGACGGTGCCCAATGGGGGTTTTCCGAGGGGTTTTCCATCATTTGCGATCTGAGAGAAAGTAAATTTTTTGTGCAGTTGAATTAATTTGTGTTTTATTCAATTTTCGAATCTATTTGCTACAAAGCAATGTTCTAATTTCTGCTACATTGAATGACTGACTCCATTGTCGATATTAGGTAAGGCTTAATTAACTGGTCATCTGGATGAAATTCTATTTTATAATTTAATTTCTTTTATGGGGAGTCAGTTTAAAACGAAATATAAATCCATTATATGTGCAGCATTGGATGAAAACGCATATACAGGGTGTTTGGCGCATTGTGTGCCAAATGGAAATGGCCGACAGAAAGGTTTATCTGCTATTCTTTCAGGCCCCTTAATACTTCCCATGCCCTGCGGGATTTTTCATATCGGCCTTTTATCTTTTTATTGAAAAAAATCCCAAACTCTACATTTAGAATCAAGTTATAAAAAAAGTATTAGGCGTAGACTGCGAATTTCATTTTTATTTTGATGTGTATTGTTGGAGGGTTCTTTTAAATCAAAAATTACTGGCATTAGTCATCTAGTTGTTTTTTTATTCACTCGCAAACTTTCGGAATAGGTAAAATTTAAATTTAAACTTAGACTTTACATGGCTATAAAAAAAAAAACTCAGAGCAGCCGGGATCTTCCAACTCCCTCAAAAATTCTCTAGTCTGTCCTTTTGCTAATGATGTGCCACATGTCATAAAAATCTTTTAATAACTTCGTGAATTCATTAAATTAATGAATCTCTGTTGCGAATGCAGGCCCGACATCTGCTTCGTATTTCGACAGTTGTTGTATGAAGTCGTATTTCCTCCCTAATTGTTCCGAAAGCCGTTTCTATGCGTTGGACAAGAGGACAAGTTCCTCCCTGGTTGCAACCTCCGTCGCGTACAGGAGCTCTTTGGCACGACCTCGGACATAAAATCCAACGGAGTTAGGTCTGGGGAACGTGGAGACCATTGAATAGGGCCATCCCGCCCAATCTACGCATTCGCCTATAGTTTTTCAAAATGACGGCTGTCCCGCGCACTGGCGATTGATTGTAAGAAAATATCTAGACAATGTGTTCCCAAATGCGTGGATTGGGCGAAATGGCCTCCACGTTCCCCAGACCTAACTCCGTTGGATTTTATGTCCGAGGTCGTGCCAAAGAGCTCGTGTACGCGACGGAGGTTGCGACTAGGGAGGAACTTGTCCTCTTGTCCAACGCATAGAAACGGCTTTCGGTACAATTAGGGAGGAAATACGACTTCATACAACAACTGTCGAAATACGAAGCAGATGTCGGGCCTGCATTCGCAACAGAGACCAACACTTTGAGCAAGATTTTTAAATTTTTTTAATAAATGATAAAAATGTAATTGTTTCTTTATTTCAAGAAAACCAATGAACAGAAAGAGACAGAAGATAGATTTTACTTCGCAAGAGTGAGATAACAGGTTTTACCTGTTTCCCATGCATAATTTAAGCAAAAATAATTTTTTATTCAGAAATTTGAATATTAGCCTTATGTGACCCGATTCATTAATTTAGCGAATTCACGAAGTTATTAAAAGATTTTTATGACATGTGGCACATCATTAGCAAGAGGATAGACTAGACAATTTTTGAAGGAGTTGGAAGATCCCGGTTGCTCTGAGTTTTTTTTATAGTCGTCTAAAGTCTAAGTTTAAATTTAAATTTTACCAATTCTGAAAGTTTGCGAGTGAATAAAAAATCAACTAGATGACTAATGCCAGTAATTTTGATTTAAAAGAGCCCTTCAACAATACACATCAAAATAAAAATGAAATTCGCAGTCTACGCCTAATACTTTTTTTATCATTTGAATTTAAATGTAGAATTTGGGATTTTTTCATTAAAAAGATAGAAGGTCGATATGAAAAATCGCGCAGGGCATGGGAAGTGTTAAGGGGCCTGAAAGGATAGCAGGTAACCCTTTCTGTCGGCCATTTCAATTTGGCACACGATGCACCAAACACCCTGTATATCTGAAAAGGGGACTGACAGAATTATTTGTGATTATTACCTTTGAGCTAAAGTACACTTGAATGCGATATCTGCGCAGAGGGAAGTAACCTATATATGAATTTGGATGATGTAAACTCTCTGACGTATATATTTCAAGTCCTGAACTTATCGTCATGTGGAAACTATGTCATTCTAATTATGGCCTTCGAAACTACCAACATCATATCCCAAAATCAGCGTTATTAATAGTCAACAACGTGGATGGCATTTGACATTAATGGCAGATAAATATCCGGTAGGGGGGTAGTACAGACGCAGACTTGGGCGGCCTAGTGAGGTGGTGGCGTGTTCCCGGGGGCCGCATATAATTAGGTGCGCTCAACGTTGGCGGCGGCTGCGGCAGACACACGACATCGCCGACCCCGGTGACTTATCGCCATTCGTATTTTCTCAACTCCTGGGGGAGAGCCGGGAGCCGCACGTTCATGGCTGTGTGCAGCCGCAGGAGCCTCCCCGTGACCGACGAGGACGAGCGTGTTTAAGGCGAGCTTTGGAGGCGTTTTAAAATCGTGGAACGAAGGAGACGGACTACAAGGGAGTTGTAATGAAAATCGTGACGCAGAGAGTGATTCTTCTTCGTCCCGAGGACAAATAAATTTGCTAGAGATCTCTGGAGGGGTATTTGACTAAAAAATATTCCGGAGTGGTTTGAGGTTTTACAACCATTACACTGCTAGACATCGAACACGACCGCTTGTTCTATAAAAGTGTAAAGAAAATACTTACATAGTTATTTTGAAGTAATAAAATTAATGCTGTCTCAATGTAGTACAGGGTGTTTCTTAATGACGTGCTAATATTTCAGGGTGTGATTTTATGAAGAAAAGCTCATATGAACATATAGTGTAGTAAAACTATGAGTATAAATCACCTAATAAGGAACTGTCTTACTATAGACATTTTATTACTCTAACTTGTTGTAGACGTTACAAGATGTTTAGGAAAAGTTTTGGATTAAATCCGTGTGGTGGAAAGCTTTTGTTTAAAAAAATGAATGTTCAAGATCGTGTTCTTTCGCACTTTTTCTTCAATAACTCTGGTTCTATGACTCATTATCGTAATAATGAAAGAGAAACAAATTGTTCACGATGAAATTGCGGAGAAAACTAGATGTATCCGAACTCTCTTGGTCAATTAGTTAAATTGCAAAACATAAGAACAATTGTGGGTGGTCATTTCTAAACAATTGGTAATAACTTAAACAATAATGCATTAATTTAACCAAATTTTAGAAGAATATGCCACTAATGGAGATAAATTCCAAGTCCAAATGTTTATAACAACGGCTCAAAAACAATAACAAAATCGAAAATTGAACAGTTGGCCGTTTTTGGGAATCAAGTCGTACAACAATTTTTTTTCAGATTGTAGCTTATTTTATGTACTTTTCAGCGGCGCCAAGAAAAACATTTTTTTGTATTTTTGAAAACCATTTTTTTTATATTTGTTTAATTTTTTTTTAACAAATACATTTTACTCCTCAATATTTTACCCAAAATTAGAAATTATTAACATATATTATGTCATGTACTACACCTTGCTCGGTGTTAATAATCAACAATAATGAAAATACATGAAAATTATTATATTTATTGCATCACTGGTACTACATATATGTGTGACAACTGACCACAACTTATAACTGAACTTAATATCCTTTTCTATTAAGCCGCGCATACGGTTTATACATTAATACATCACACATTAAAAATACATAAATCAAGAAACAATTAAATAAAGTTTTATCTACGCCAATTGGGGGCCGAGATATGAAGTTAACAATAAACATTTTATAATATTTAAAACTATTATTCTAAAATCTAATATTTACTTATTACTTTACTTATTTATTAGTTTATTCAAAAATGATGGTCAACCTGCGCCCTGATAGGACAGCGAGCAGTTAGCCTTCATTTTCGAAAAGGACCTCTCACTTTGGCAGTCACTATCTCACTTAAAAATTACCGGAGCATATCGTGCCCCACATCATCGAATTGGAATATTTAATTTCCATTCGATCAAGCACAAAGAAGGTGGTTAATTTTGTAAAGAAAATGTTAAAGCGGTTTATGCGAAGAGATGCCGAAATCGCATAAATTTTTTAATAATATTCCAAGAAAATGAAAGTGCCCGCAAGAATTTGAAAATTCAAGGGTTCGTAGGAAGGTGAGAGAAATCGAATGGAGCAAACCGCAGCTCTGTATCTCTTTTCGTTTTCGAGATTGAGCCATCGGAAATAGGTAAGAAGACCGAAAAGCCAACCACTGATGAACTTGCAAATAAACCCTTAAACAGTGTTCATTTGCTGCTTCCTTGGTGGGTGGGAGGTGCGATAAATTGCAAGAACCGTACATTCCTATAATACAACTTTGTCCCTCAGCGAATAAGCTTGTTTTTGAGGCAACTTTGTCGTAAAACACTTCAAAGTCTTTTTGTAAATGTGGATATTTTAAAAGAATGTCAATAATCTTTTTCTTATCATGGCTTGAGAATGCTGAAGTTGTGTCACATCCACAAAACGCGTGTAGGAACAACATACAATTATTGAAATTTAAATACTTAAAACTCTTTTGGAAATAACATTTGTCACGAACTTTGCCCATCCTCGATTTAAGAAAATAAATATTTTCTCTTATGAATGATGCATCTTGCGTCAATATTACTAATAAATTGATATCTCCAACAATGATGGCGTCATTATTTTCTGTTTTCTTACTGATACCAGTGCGAATTATTTCAGCATCCGCAACTTCCTTGCATATCGTCACGCCAATCTTACAGTTTCGCAACTCTTCAGCTAACAGAGCAAGCAGTTTTTCTTTATTTTTGCTGTTAGATAAAAATAACGTTCTATACTGCGGGAGTCGGCTGTGCATGCTGTTAGAGAAATTAAATTCGTTAATATTGCAACAACTTATGTGATTAAAAATATTTTAACGTAGTCAATTAGTAGTTTTAAATATTATGAAAGTTTTAGTGCTAATTTCAAGCCTCTGTTTCACTTCATTTGTTAATAAACGACTAAAATGCAAGAAATGTCATATCTCGGCTCCCAATTGGTGTAGATAAAACTTTTTTTTTAATTGTTTCTTGAGTTATGTATTCTTAATGTATGCTAATAATTTTTAATTTTGGGTAAAATATCGATGAGTAAAATCCATTTGTTTTAAACAAAAATTAAACAAATTTTACAAAAATGATTTTCAAAAATACAAAAAATGTTTCTCTTGACGCCGCTGAAAAGTATATAAAATAAGCTGTAATCTGAAAAAAAAGTTTGTTGTACGACTCGATGCCCAAAAACAGCCAACCGTTCAATTTTAGATTCTATTATTGTTTTTGAGTCCTTGTTACAAATATTTCGACTTGAAATTTGCACCATAATTTATCTCCATTAGTGGCATATTATTCTAAAATTTGGTTAACTTTAATGCATTATTGTTTAAGTTATTACCAATTGTTTAAAAATGGCCACCAACAATTGTTCTTATATTTTGCAATTTAACCAATTGGCCAAGAGAGTTCGGATACATTTAGTTTTTTTTATGTATACATCTAGTTTTCTTTTAAATTTCATCGTGAACAATGTATTTCTCTTTCATTGTTACGATAAGAGTGATAGAACCAGAGTTATTGAAGAATAAGTACGAATAAACATTCTTTTGTTTACACGAAAGCTTTCCACCATACGGATTTAATCCAAAGCTTGTTCCTAAACCTGTTCTAATGTCTACAACAAGTTCCAGTAATAAAATTGCTATAGTAAGACAATTCCCTACAAATTTTAGTTTTACTCCACTAATATGTCCGCATCGGCTTACATTTTTTACTACAGGGTGTCGATTTTTTTTTAATTGTTATTTTTTAATATCTCAGTAACTACTTTAGATATTATTTTCCATTTTGATATGTGTTAATAGGATATGAAATCACATATTTTACTTAGAAAAGTTATTTTATCGCTCCACCAGTGGCGTCCCTGCGAACATGTCCTCAGATATTTTTTTCCAGAAAAGTGGTACGCCACTGACATTTTTCCATATGGATATTTTTCCTGATTAGCCTGGTCAATTCTACGTGGTCGCTTGCGTTTTTCTCATCAGGCGCACAGTTCTTTATTGAAATAATTAAATTCAAATTGAAACTAATTATTGCTAATGCTGATAATGATAAAATTTATTTTATGGAAATTGTTCGAAATGGCCACTTTCACGTAATAGGCATGCTTCAGAAAAGACAGGTGTATTACAGCAGTGTCTAGTAGGTCATTTCTAAGGTATTTCAATAGAAGTAAGTTGCAGAATGATTCCTCTTATACAACTTTTACAGAATGATTCCTCTTATACAACTTTTATAATATATAACGTTGAAATTTTGGAAATTGCAATAACATTCAATACGTATGAATGACATAATTCCAGCTCTTAACGCACAGGTTTCAACGAGGGTTTCAAACAATTATTATAGTTGGTAGTAAAGGCATTTGGGCTCAGTCAAGTTATTGATGTTCCCACAAGAATTACTAATAATACATCCAGTCTTTTAGATTTAATAATCTGTCGTGAGGAACTTGTACTAGAAAAAGGTGTTATTGAAGCAAATCATGTTTCTGATCATCAGTTAGTATATTGCAAATTAAATTCAAATGAAAAAGTGGGAGGACCTAAAATGTATACATATCGTAATATTAAGAATTTTAACGAGAACAGTTTTCAAAGAGATTTATTTAACATTCCATTTTTCAGAATTATTGATCAAGAAACTGTAGATGAAAAAAATTGTTTTTTTAGTAAACTATTTAACTAATTTATTTGATAGACATGCACTCATAACTACATCTAGAATGACAAAGCCCATAACCCCATGGCACACAAATACTATTAAGGAAATTATGTCTTTGCGGGATGAGGCCCTCCAAAGATTTAAAAATTCGTATTCAGATGTGAATTTTCAGTTTTATAAAGAAATGAAAAATTACGTAAATATAGCTATTCACCGAGAAAAACGGGTATTTTTCTCCAATCAATTTAATAATTGTAAACCCAATGAGACATGGAATTTTTGAAAAATAACTGTATAATACCCGAGAAGTCAAAAGATACACCTGATAACTTAAAAAATGTGAATGAAGTTAATAAGTTTTTCATTAATTCAATTCCTGTTGTGAAGCCTCCAAAGCAACAAGAATAATCGCATCGTAAATAGTGAATTTAATTTTATGGAAATAAATAATCTGTTTATTTACCAAACTATATGCAGTATAAAAAGTAATGCCAAGGATGAACTGAATATAAAACTTATAAAATTATGTTGCCCGTTTATTGTGCAATATATTACGCATATAGTGAATTTCTGTTTTCAAGAAAATGTTTATCCTACATCATGGAAAAATGCGATAGTGAAAGTTCTGCTTAAAAAATCTAATCCTTCTGAATATAAAGATCTTAGGGCTATTAGTATATTGCCAACACTTTCTAAGCTAATAGAGCGAGCAATCGAAGTTCAGTTGAGAAATCATTTAGAAAAATTTGATTTGTTACCGTCAACACAATCAGGTTTCAGAAAGGGTTATAGTTGTACAGCGGTTTTACTACACGTTGTAGATGATATCATTAGGGCTACTGATCGGAGCGATTCTATAATTTTAGTTCTATTAGATTTCAGCAGGGCTTTCGATACAATCAATTATGATTTACTACTTAATATTCTTCACTATATATGTCTTTCTGAAAACTCCATCAACGTAATAGAAAACTTTCTTAAAAAATAAGAAACAGAGCGTCTGTATAAATAAAGCTCTTCTTATCTAAGTCTGAATTCGGGAGTACCACAAGGATCAATTTTAGGTCCCCTGCTTTTTTCAATTTATACGTTTAATTTAGTAAATAGTGTACAGTACTGCAAGTCTCATTTTTACGCAGATGGTACCCAAATCTATTACAGTTTCCCCTCTCAGATGTTGCCTAATTCATGTTTGTTAATCAACAGCGATATTGAGTCATTTGTTAAAACAGCCACAGACCACTGCTTAATTATAAATCATATTAAATCAAACATATTAATCTTTGGAACTAAAACAAATCACCACACTGTAAATAATGCCATCAATATTCAAATTGATAATTCAAAGCTTGAAATAGTTGATCAGGCAAAAAACTTGTATGATTAGTGAGTTAAGAAATGAAAAATATATTAATAATATTATACAGCGTTCACATTTCTCTTTAAAATTAATTTATGGCAACAGACTTTATTTGACACCGAAAATAAAAGTAATACTTTGTGAAACCTTGGTATTATCAAAGTTCAATTATGCGGATACTGTGTATGGTCAAAATTTAACCAGCCAGTATAAACGAAAAATTCAAACAGTTCAAAATTCATGTCTACGACTTATATTTGGAGTAAAAAGACGGCAAAAAATATCACATATGTTAAAAAATGCTGGCTGGTTGAATATGGAAAATCGTAGAATTATGGATGCTGCCACAGTTTGTCATAAAACAATTATTAACAGAAAGCCATCCTATTTACACAAAAAAATAAAATTTCGTATCGATGTCCACAACATTAATATTAGATTTAAAAGTATATTAACGCCACCGAAATTTAAAACAGAATATTTTAAGAGATCCTTCACCTATCAGATATGCAAAATGTATAATTTCATTCCACAAGTATAAACCCCAATAATATTCACCAATTCAAAATAAAATTTAAAAAGTTTCTCCCCTATAAACAACATTAACTTGAACCAATCAATTATTATAAATAAAATTAATATAAATGCCCTTTCATTACTCATTAGTTATTTAATTTTTATTTATTGCATTTGGTATCTTAGATTAGTATGTCTATTAGGTTATCTAGATAGTGGTAAATATTATCTTTTCGGGTTAAGTGGAAGAGCAACTTGTTAATGTACTGTCACTAAATAAGTTAAACTTCGCCCTTTATTTCCAAAAACATATATGACATGCAGCTGTATTTTTTCTCTATTTTTAATTGGAATTAATTAATTAATTAATTAATTAATTAATTAATTAATTAATTAATTAATTAATTAATTAATTTATTGCATACACTGTTCAACAGGTAAGATACCCAATTACAGAACAGGAATAAAGGCATACAAAGCATTAATTACAAGATATACAACAACATAGAAAAAAAGTAAAATGAAGAAAAAATTTACTTAAATGTACGAACTATGAATAACTAATGATACGAAGAGAGAGAAAAAAATAACATGGAAAATGTTTAAACATAAAAACTATATATACGTATATACATATATACACATATGTGATTCAAAGTAAATTAAGAAAAACAAAGACAATCACTTGTTATTTAATTTAGAACATTTTGTTTTATGTTACTAAGGCTGCAATTAAAAATATTGAAGTCGCTACATAATTTGTTAGAAGTATTGCAAATCGTATATAAAGGTGAATTATTTAGTACGTGTACGTTGGTACGCGGCGTAGGTAAATAGAAAACTTGGTGATTACGAGAGGTTAATTTGGGAACGTGAAAATTAAGCTTGCTAATTATTTCGGGTGCGCCAAAATCATTGTGTAGTAATTACAAAACAAAAATACTTGAGAAAAGTACGTACGCCTATCCTCAAGAGTAGTCATAGAATATCTTTCAAGCAAGTTATTTTGCGGAAAACCACTGGATAGGTACCGTCGGATTTGAACCATAGTAATTTAAGAAATCTACGTTGAACTGCCTCCAAGTTATTCTTGTGAACATCATAACTGGAACTCCAAATTAGCGATGCGTACTCAAGTTTCGATCTGACGAAGGATTGATAAAGAATTTTCAGAGTATCAGTATTAGTGAACTCACGACTAGTACGAACGATGAATCCAAGTGCTTTGGAGGCTTCAGACACAATGGTATCGATATGATCAGTGAAGGATAATGTACTATCAAAAGTTATGCCGAGGTCCCGAAATGTTATATGTCTTTGAAGTATGACATTATCTAACCTGTAATCAAAAATAAAAGGTGATGTTTTTAAAGAAAAGGACATTACGTTACATTTACTAGGATTCATGAATAATTTATTTACTATACACCAAGTGTTTATTTTGTCAAGGCAAGTTTGAAGTTAAAAACAGTCATCGATTTCTTCAATTACTGTGAAACTTTTTAGATCGTCGGCATATAAAAGGTGAGGCAAATTAATTTCGTTCACTATGTCGGTAATAAATATAAAAACAAGGGCCCCAGAATAATGACGTTTAATATTATTATTATAAAATAACTGTCAAATGTATTGCTTCCCAGAATAAACAATTTTATTAATGTGTGAATTGAAATTTACGTGATATTGCAAATCACAATATTTCAAATTTACGTCTTAAATATTGACAGAGTGATAGGAGTGATCCTGATTACGGCGACTAAAAATAACGAAATAAAACTTCCCAGTCGCACCATCTCGTTAGTTAAATCTTATTATCTAATATTTACATTGAAATCGGTTAAAAGTATGTTGTTGTACAGTAATTGGTGATTTTTACTTATATGTTTTTAACTATCAACGTTTTTACTGCCAAAAAAGTTGGCGAAAATTCATCAAAATCGGTTTCTCGAGCTGGCAGAAATTATTTGTATTTGTTTTCTAATAAATGGCGGAGGATCCGGTGTTTCTATGAAATTCTGTACGTGTACCTACACTTACAATAGGCTAAAATCCAAAATAATGGCAATAATTCTAAAATATAGCAAATTGTATTGTATAAAATGTGAATAATAAGAGATATTCTTTTTAGAAACGTGTAAACAATATAACAAACCCTTGCATTTTACAATTAAAAGAAACAGTTCACATAATGCAATATTTTTAGGTTGGATCCATTACATAATTTTGAGTTCTTTGTTTCCCTCGTATACCGAAGGGGAGTATTGTATTCGAGAAAAATCACTCTCCGAGATTTCTCCGGATTTTCACGTTTCAGATTATCTAGATTACGATAATATAAGTTTTTCAATTCCGTCAATCTGTCTGTCTGTTGGTGCATTATTTAAAAAAACTACTTGACAGTGAACAATCAAATTTGGTAGGTAGTTGACGCTGCTGCCAGCGAAGAAATGGTCACTGGAAAATATACAGGGTGGACCGTTTAAACGGAATGTATAATGAAAAAAAAAAAATTCGTTCAAATCTAAAATCTCCACGTTTCATGACATTCTAAACCTATATGTTAAAAAAGAAATTTTGAAATTTTTTAGTAACTACTATACTTCCACTACGTGGATGTGCAACTAAAAATGTGATAGATTGCAATATTTGGCATATAGTTAATACAGCTGGCAAGATTATAGTTTTATAGAAAAATATACAGGGTGGTCATCCTAAGCAATGATTCAGCCTTGGTGGAAATTTCTAAACGTATTTACGCAAGCCTTCCATTTTCCCCACCTTTTATTTAATATTAAATTGTTGCTGTCGGATGACCTCAGTATATTTTTTGACCCAAAAAAGTATCCGTTTTTTATTGTAATAATAGTGATAAGTACTTTCCGATTATTATTCTCATAGGTCGTTTCATAATTAAGAATTTTTTACAGTAACCGCGCTGTATAAACAAAGAGGGAAGTTCTGTGTAAATACCTTTACCGATTTTTTTTCTTTTAATTTTTGCGTTTTCTCCCTGCATATACGACATGGTGCAGAAACCTTTAGCACGACCTACGTCTATGCATGCTTAGTGTCAAATATAGTTGGTATGAGTTGGTTAGTGAGGTTTTAAGTCGAGGGAGTAGCTAGACTATGTGCGTATGTTGCTGTCAGCGAGACGAGATGATCATTTACTTCCACAATTAAAAAAAAAACCGGCGAATTTTCAACATTTAATTAAAAAAATCCTAAATCGATAAGAATAGTAGCCGTGGGCTACAGAAAGTTATAGCCCTGGAACAATCCCAACAAGCCACACAGGAAAATAAATTAACGCCTCTATTGAAAAAAAAAGAACAATGAAAAAAAACTCACAATTAAACGTGATTACTTTTGATTTGTTTTTTCAAATAGTTCAGAATCTATCTAATTAACTTACTTTTTATTGGGTATTTTGCCACTGAAAAAAATTTAGAAATTTTAATGAAAAAACCTCTGCGCCAAACGGATCAGACAGAGGTTGGTTCTTGAATACTTGACTGTTTCAAAAAGTCTCACACCTAAAAATATATAAACTAGAATAATGTTATAAACTAAAAACTGAAAATGAAAGCTATAGGTAGTTAAAGTTTCGGAAGAGAATCTACTTCCGTTCTCAAAACTGTTTTGGCCGTCAACCAAGACAGTTCTTTGTTTATGTATTTCCATAGTCACGTGAGACATTAAATTATATTTATCTTCTTTTTACTTACTTCGTCTCTAAGGATGGGCAACCAACTAGTACAAAAATCTGTTGAATAATTCGAAACGATCTATCCTCGTTTAATAAAATAATCGCGGATTCTTTAAGTTTTCTTATAGTTCCGTTGCTCTCTTTTTCCAAAATCTTCGCCGAGTCCCATTTAATCCTGTGATTATTATCCCACGCGTGTTCACAAATTTTGGATTTTTCATATTCTTCCTTTCTAGCGTAATTTCTATGTTCACCAAGCCTTACGTTGAAAGGCCTAGATGATTCACCTACGTAATGTTTTCCGCACTCACACGGAACACTATAAATACAATTTTATGAATTTTGAACTATTTTAGAGGTTTGGTTTTTGATAAAACCGATCTTAGCGTGGAGCCCGTTTGAAAGACCGTTTGTACGGAAAACCTATTCCCAATTTTTCGTAATTTATCCGATAAACCATGTATATATGGAATTACTGCCATTGACCTAAATACCCCAGGTTGTGATAGTATATTCTCTCTACTACCAATGTTCAGTAACTGACTATCAACAAAACTCTCAGGATATTGATTAAGTATTTAATAAGACAGTTTTTATAAATTGCTTTTCGTTCCTTAATATTAGATCATTTGAAGAAATAATTTTGGCTCTGTCATACAAACACTTAATAACATAACATTAATATATTGATTTGAATTGAAATTTAAGTATCTGTTTGTGTGTGTTTGTTTTCTATACATACTGGTTTGGTATGTGTTATCTAATTTTTTAATTAAAATATCTAATTAGTTATATCAAGTTTGCATCAACAATGAATTCGGTTTTTTACACCGGCAAAGAGAAGACCGGCCTCTGCCTGTTTCGCAAATAATCAAATTCTACCTATTTAGCATAGTTACTAAATTTATTATCCTGCCTTATTTCAAATATTCTACAATTGTATACAACTATACTAAATCACAATTCGAACATTCAAGTTTAACAGTTTGCTTAGACATGAATAATCCGAAATTATTCCCTATAATAGTTTCCACAAACTATCCTCCTACCTACTTATATATACTAAGTGAATGAACGTCAACAATAAATTTAGTTGTTTGCTTGATAATTACAGAGAATAAATCCAGCATCTCATTTCAGGTTATTTCATCAGTAATCTGGCGGGGAGACTTAAATTTTATGTATGCTTAAACTCATAGTGTAAAGTCGCGCATATGTTAAAATATGTTTATCCACTTTAAGAATGGAGTACTCTGGAGACTGGATTACACAACCACACCCTTGAAACAATATAATACTGAACGGAAACCAGACCATTTGACCATAGATCACAAAAAGTCGACTATAATATAGAGTTGTCTCTCGATTTGCCTCATGCGAAGCTGGGATATAGTTTTACTTCCACATCCACGTAGTGGATTGGAAGTATAGTAATCGCAAAAAAAATTTCAAAAATTTTTATTCGTGAAATAGGTTTAAAATGTCATGAAACGTCGAGATTTTAAATTTGAGCGAAAAAAAAATTTCTGTCTGTCGGTCTGTCTGTCGGTCTGTCTGTAACTTTTTTGTCCGCACGTTTTCTCCGGAACGGTTTGAGATATTGACTTGAAATTTTGTACACGTATATATTATGACGAGATCTGGAACTGGATTGTTTTTTGAGGAAATCCGGTGAAGGGTTGGGGGTTAAATAGGGGAAAATAGGGGAAAATAAGTAAAGCAAGCTTGTAAGAGAACAGACACTTGAAATTTGGTGTATGTACTAGAAGTTAAGGCCTAAGATTTTTTTATAATATCTTTCAACCCCCCACCACCCCTACCCAATTAATGGGGTTGATAAAATAAAGTTGAGATTTTCATTTGAAATTTCGTACACGTATGTATTATAACGACGTCTGAAATTAGATTATATTTTGAGATGATTCCGTTGAAGGGTTGGGGGTTAATTTGGGGTAAATAGGGGAATATAAGTAAAACAAGTTGGTAAGAGTACAGAAACTTGAAATTCGGTATACGTACTAGAAGCCAAGGCGTCAGATTTTTTTATAATATTTTTCAACCCCCACCACCCCTACTCCAATATGAAAAGGGTTGATTAAATAAAATTGAGATATTCATTTGAAGTTTGGTACACGTATGTATTATAACGTCATCTGGAACTAGATTATAATTTGAGATGATTCCGTTGAGGGTTGGGGGTTTAATAGGGGTAAATAGGGGAAAATAAGTAAAGCAAGTTGGTAAGACTACAGAAACTTTAAATTCGGTGTATATAGTAGAAGCCAAGGTCTCAGATTATTTATAATATTTTTCAACCCCCACCACCCCTACTTCATTATTACAAGGGTTGATAAAATAAAATTGAGATATTCATTTGAAATTTGGTACACGTATGAATTATAACGACATCTGGAACTGGATTATTCTTTGAGATGATTCCTTTGAAGGGTTCGGGGTTATTTAGGGGTAAATAGGGGGAAATAAGTAAAGCAAGCAGGTATGAGTACAGAAACTTGAAATTCGGTGTATGTACAAGAGGCAAAGGCCCCAGATTTTTTGATAATTTTTTCAGCCCCCCCACCACCCCTACTCCATTATTCAAGGGGTTGATAAAATAAAATTGAGATATTCACATGAAATTTAGTACGCATATGTATCATAACGACATCTGGAACTAGATTATATTTTGAGATGATTCCGTTGAAGGGTTAGGGGTTAAATAGGGGTAAATAGGGGAAAATAAGTAAAGCAAGCTGGTAAGACTACAGAAACTTGAAATTCGGTGTATGTACTAGAAGCGAAGGTCTCAGGTTTTTTTATTAGTATTTTCCATCTCCCCACCACCCCCACTCCCTTATTAAGAGTTGATAGAATTAAATTTAAATTTTCACTTGAAATTTGGTACATTTATGTATTATAATTATATCTGAAACTAGATTATATTTTGACATGATTGCGTTGAAGGAGTGGGGGTAAGTAGAGGTAATTAGGGAAAAATAAGTAAAGCAAGCTGGTAAGAGTATTGCAACTTGAAATTCGGTGTATGTCCTAGAAGCCAAGACCTCAAATTTTTTAACAATATTTTTCAACCCTTCCACTACCCTTACTACATTATTAAAGGGGTTGATAAAATAAAATTGAGATATTCACTTGTAATTTGGTAGACGTATGTATTATAACGACATCTGGAACTAGATTATATTTTGGGATGATTCCGTAGAAGGGTTAGGGTTAATAGGAGCGACTAGGGGAAAATAAGTAAATCAAGGTGATAAGAGTACAGAAATTTGGGATTCGGTGTATATAGGTACTAGAAACCAAGGCATCAGATTTCTTTCTAATATTTTTCAAACTCCACCACCTCCGCTTCATTATTAATGGGATTGATAACATCAAATTGAGATATTCACTTGAGATTAGTACACGTATGTATTGTAATGACACCTGATTGAGATGCCTTCATTGAAGGGGTGGGAGGTGAATAGTAGAAAATAAGTAGGGTGAACTAATAACTTCATTTTTAACGTATGTGGTAGAAACCAACTCCTCAAACTTTTCTATGACATCTACCCCAAATATTATTAAAATTCTATGACCAATAATTTCCACATACTAGAGTGCAAATATAGTCAAGATGTTTCCTTTAAAACGACTTGGATGAAGAATCTGGATGTGGAAGTAGTGATTCCTTAGGCAGCGGTTTTTTATTTATCTAATAGAACTTATTAAATATAAAAATTTGCGGTGTGTGGCTTTGGTTATACCAAAGATTATAATTTCCGCTCTTTGCCCTATAAATTGATAGTGAATAAGATCAACATAACTATTTTCTCAGATTTTATAGCAGAACCATAATATTTCTATTAACGAATATTGGAAACATAAACTCGTAATATCCTGCGGAAATATAGTAAATGAAAATGTTGTACTGAAGGCATAAAAAATGTCTAAGAGCAATATCAAGCAACCTCATAAAACGAATGATAGTTTTCTTTATATTTTTATTTTAATAAATTTTTATTTCATGAAATATTTACGAGAGTATTCGTCTAATATCGGCCATACCTTATTTAATTTATAGATAGCACACGGAGTCCCAATATTCTTTTTAAAATTTTACAACAGAATACATAACGTATTTTTCGATTCAACATAATAAGTTCGTATAAAATAATGATCATCTTCGACTTATGCTGGTGTTGAATACACAACTCACAATAAGTTTCATTATTTAAAAAAAAAAAATCCTTATAGGTCAGGCGTCATGGAGTTCGGGATGTGTAATTACCGTTTTAAATCGGGAAAAAGATTTTACTGTTAATTATAGGCCTATTTTAAACATACTAATTTTTCCTCCTCGTTTGGGGCAATATGGCTCAAATATCATTTTTTGCCAATATCTGGGTTCTGAACGGTCATACGAAAAAGAAGATGGTTACCAAAGTTATAGATATTATTCTGAGCTCACCAGAAAGGCACAAAGCCAAACGATGTTTCATGCAAGACTCCGTTATGACTGGCTTTGTGCCTTTCTGATGAGCTCAGAATAAGGGCGAAAAACCTTTCAAAAGCAAGCATATCCAAGAAACTGAATGAGCAATTTTATGAAAATGTAATCCATTAGAATGAAAATTTTTTTAAGATAAAGTAGGTAAATAAATTTCAGTTTAGGCCTTTGTTCTCATTTTTAACCGAATCTTCATACCGTAGGGGTCATGTAGATACTAGTTTAATCTGCTTAGCCGTAGGGGACTATGTTGCATGCTAGTGTTATAATGATAATGTCAAATAAGAAAAATTTATTTTAGGATTTTTGATCTGCTAGCATAACCAGAAGTCAGGTTATCGAAAGAATGCAAAGTATCATTAATATTTTTTACATATCGTGTTTCTTTTAGTTTTCATAGATAGTTTTTTTCCTCTGTTTGCAAAATTCTATTAAGAGTATCTTTCATTACTATAAGCAAACAAATAATAAATAATTCACTTTTAAACTTAGTACATGTATGTATTGTAATGATATCTGATTGAGATGATTCCATGGAAGGGGTAGGGGCTGGTAGGTTGTGAATAGGGGAAAATAAGTAGAGCAAGCTGGAAACTTTAATTTTAACGTATATGGTAAAAATCAACACCTCAAATTTTTCTATGACATCTGCCCTTAATATGATTATAATTCTATGACCAATAATTTCCACTTCCACATGTGGAAGTCGTGGTTCCCTAGGCAGTGGTTTTTGGATATAAGTTACGCTTGTCTAGTTTCAAGAAATGCTTTCCCTGCATGCAGAGGCATAGAATCAGGTATTAAATCGGGCAGTTTCATTGCATAAACATTCTAAACATCCAGTCGTAACCTTTTAATATGTTTGCTGACGGAGGAGTATTAAACAAATACTTTTTACAATAAATGAAGCTGTGGAGATATATAAAAAGATATATCATGAGTAACTTACGATGGTTATATATGTATATTAAGCCATCAAGCGACCTTAAGTTTATGAAAGATACGATGTGTAGATATAGTACCAGGGATTAAACCTAGGCATAAATGCACATTCTGGATATGTCTGGTATCGAGACTGGCTAATGCAAAGCAAGGATCATGAAAAGTGTCACAATGATAAAATATCAGAGAATATAGTACACGAGCTGAGTGGTTTTTTCAGCAAGACATCGTTTTATGATGTCAGATATTTTCAGCGTTTTATAAATGATAATGATTTACGAAAATGACTTCTAGCGGAACAGTCAGAGAGAAGAATAGTATGCAATATTAGGGCAGCGAGAATAAGTTATGTTTTTTGGGAAGATAATAACCTCCTCTAAAAATTATTCTTGTGAATGAAGGGTCCATACCGCTGCTGGAAGGCGGTGGAGAGCCAATTAAAAGAAGGCAGAGCGAGTGACGTGGGTATCAGGAAATGGTAACATGACTTGCGGACTGAATATTGGTCAATATTCAATTTTCAGTCAATTCGTCCACTGCTGCAAGTCTTCAGAGCATTTCAAAAAGTAAGAAAAAATCATAAAAATTAATCCCAGTGGACGATATTGGGCTTAAATCATTCGTCTTGACACTTGACGTGAAGAATGCAAAAATATGTTTTTCTGTCAAAATCGATCTACTTGAAATTTACTTGCAAAGTGAAAATTTTGGAATATTTTTTGAGACAAACATTTTGAAAAATTCTGCTCTGTTCTTTGCAAAGAAATAAATAACTTTTCTCTTTTACAGTTTTTCAGTTCTCCAAAGGCATGTTTTTGGCGTAAGAAAAGATCTTACTATTTATTTAGTTATAAATTTTTGCAATAAATAATTTCGACTCTTAATTTAAGTACCTTTTAAGTAGTCAATTTAAGAAAGACCCAAAATGTTTTTGAAAAATTTAAAAATATTTAAATATGTAGTCTAGCAGCCATGTCTCTGGTAGTGGTTTAGCTACTTTCTATTGAGTTTAATCATTATTCGGTTAAGAAAATTCCTCAAGGTAATATATAGACGAAGCATTTATTACTAACACTTTTGACAAGAAAAAATTCCGTGGTGTTGATAAGAAATAATAACATATCTATAAATAATGTTATCCTCGCATACGCTAAATGATATAAACTTTCGCACTAAACATCTTTGACTTCTTTTGGTTTACATTATCTCCTCAAAATTACCCTACACCTTGTTAACTTTACAGCATTGGCAAGGCGAGAAGCTCAAACAATGTCGTTTATCATCGCACGACATACGCTTTACGACTGTATTTTATACAAATTTGAGTGTTCCATTTAGAGCGGAAATCGCCAATAGCGGTCATTTAACCATTTAACGGCCCCCGATGGACCATACCTTTTACATTTTATGACGAATCAGTATAAAAGACTCGACCGGTTCAGCCGTAAAAGTTCCTTGCCTGCGACGTTTCCGAGGTGTTGCCGTTCGACATATTTATGGCAGTTCTGTAACAGGCGCCTCGCGAATTAATTTGCTCGGTATTTGTCATTTGCACCGGCGCTAATATTACGCCGTGGAATAGCTTTTGTATTACCTGTAGCTACGCAAATTGCAGCACTGGCGCTGTATTCTTTGCTTAAAAGTTCAATTAAACACCGGTGGACACATTAACACGTGAAGCTTTTACCTCTTTTTGAAAGTGTAGTTTTTTCTGTCTGAATTTCGTTTTTGTAAAGACTGATCGTACGTTCCGTAAATTGTTCGCGAATTCAATAACCGTGATATCAAAATTTATCTCGATCAAAGATGGGCATGGAAATAGAAACTTGTGGTTTAGTTTTGTGGCATCCTTTTATAACGACTGTGTTAAGGCTTTTCAAATAAAATTCAACATAAAGTTTTTACACGTTTGTAACTAAATAAATACATCGGCGGGAAGGCTGCATAATTCATGAATGGCCGACCTGTGCTACTCAATATATATCCGAGTGTATTGAGATGCAAATTCAAACAGATGTAATATATTTTGATTTCACAAAAGCATTCGACAGGCTTAATTATAACATTCTCTATTAAAAAAAACCTATCTAACATTGGAGTTTCACACATTCTTACACACTTTTTAAAGTCATACTTGTTAGATAGAAAACAGTACGTCGCGTATAATGGATCCAGGTCTGCTGATTATTAATCTTGTTCCGGTGTACCTCAGAGGTCTGTTCTTGGGTCGCTCATTGTTTAATATATTAATCAATGATATATCATATGAGCTAGATGTCCATTTTTTAGTGTATGCAGAGGACATCAAGCTACTACATAGAATCTCTAACATAAGTGACGATAAATGTAACGTAATGACATTTTCCACGAAGGGTATTTAACTACTCTCTAGAAAATGTACCTTTAACTCGACCGTCCTCGTTTAAAGACCTTGGAGTAATTTTTGGCAAAAAACTCATCTTTGACAGTCATATAGATTGTTAATTTCCGATGTAAATAAAACACCTGGTTTTATTATACGCAATGGGTGTGATTTCTCAAATATCTCAAAAACTATTATTTTTCATTTTTGCCAGTGTGCGTCTCTTGTTTGGCAGCCCCGCTGAAACACTCGTGGTCTTAAATTAGAAAATGTGCAACGTCACTTTCTTAAATTTCTAAATCTAATATCTCATGGTATATATCCACCAATTCGTTTTGAACAAAGTTATTTACTTTAAATATTTTCTATGCGTAACCTATCTGAAAGGCGCAACGACTTTTCTTTAAAAAGGTGATTCATTATGATATTGATTGTAGTGAAATACTACAGAGATTTAACTTTCAAACCAAACTTTCGACCTTGCTACAGCCCGGGCTAATACTTTAAAGTTTTCACCAATCTACAGCATGCTCTAGCTATAACCACAGCCACCGTGAATCGACATCTTTAATAAGTAGGAGATTCTGTCTAAATCATGTATGTTCTCTCTCTCTCTCTCTCTCTCTCTCTCCTTATTGTAAGTAAAATCAACTTTCTGTTCTCTCTAATATTTATCTCGGTTTCTTGTTGTATATCTTTAATGAAATGTGTCTTAGCAAACTTAAGTCATTTTGGCAGGCCCGACGAGAGGCGGCACAAAGGAACAACGCACAAAGGAACACCTCCCTCCGCTCTTCAAAATTATATCAGCGCCAGTGGGGGGCGCGTATACTACTACTCCCGGGCCCCGATTTTCTCTCGACAGCCCTGCATTTTGGTATGATATATGTGTTGTTTCCCATCTTCTAAATGGTCCTGCACTGTTAGGTCGTGTATGAATAAAATAAAATAAAATAATATCGATATGAAGAGATGCAAATTGGCCTTTTCACGGCAGCGTGAATTGCATGGGTAAAATCGAAATTTTGAGCCGATAGAAGTGAACGAATAATGGCATTTGTGACATTTCGCGAAAACGATTTTAGATTACACAAAAGTCGGTCGTAAAAATATTTTTTACTGCATTTATTTAAAAAATTTATAAGAGACAAAGAATTAGGTGTTTTCACAAATTTCAAATTGACTTTCACTGTGAAGATAATGCTTTATTATAGTTAAAAACACTTGAATTTTGAGAAACAGTCGAATAATACCTTAAAATTAGCCATTTTAATTTTGTATTGTGTTCGCCAAAAAAACTACATCAATTCACTACGCACTCATGACGCCATCAGTTATATTGTCAGTGTCATTTTGTGTTATAAACACGTTATTTTGCACATACATTTTCTAAAGTAGCTTTTACAAATCCCGTACTAAGTAGGCGTTACGTATTTAATCACATATAAAACGTAAATAAAGTGAATAAAACGTTGTGTTTAATTGTTAAACGCGATTTAAGAAACTAATATAACCGATGACGTCACCGCGTGTTTTGCGTACTCGTTCAATTACTAAAACTTTATGTTATTTAATTGTTGAAATTTTAATTTGATGGACGATAAAATGCTGTGTAAATATCAATAAGGGCTTTAGTACAATAAGTACTTCATTTTAATAGTATCAAAAAAGCAAATTTGTACATAGTGAAAGCACCTAATTGGTCAACATAACGCAAACATTTGTTCGATTCGGCAAAAATAAAACAGTCAATTTACAACGAAGGCAATTTAGAATTTATATTAAGATTTTCAATAAAAAAATAATCGCTAACCAAACTTGTCCACATTGAAAAGAAAATCATAGTCCTTGAAAATTGAATTTAGTCTAAATTTCTGTCATAAAGTTTTATAAGTCTATATAATTTTTAAATTACGTTAAAATCGAGTGATAATCACATGCTTTATCTCGCCTCACCTTTTAACGGTTTGTATATTAGCGCATACGTAGAAGCTGTGTAGTTTTAGGCGAAGCTTGTGTAGTGAATATACCATCCTCCTAAGAGGATGTAAATGAGTCAGTCACATGTTTATTAAATATTAGGCAAGTAAACATTCCCTGCTGTTCTTACGAAAAAAGTTTCGTCAAAATTTCCAGGTTGGGGGTAGCTCGTCTACTGGCGTCGGTGATTGCCTTAATAACTTGAATTACGTTTATGCCAATATTCTTGACTAAAGATGGCGGTCTCGGATGATTAGGGGTCGAGCTTGAGCTCTTTGCCCCAATCATCGCTGTAGACCTGGACCGGCCTCGTAAGGGGTGGGCCTGCTTTTTCGCCTATCCTCTCCCGCAAATGCGGACGGTATTGGCGATGTTAGCAAACCTCCCCTGGTCCTGGCTGTTGGACCCTGCCAGCTGGGTCGTTTCTTCTGGCACTCTTCTGTCTTGGTCTTCTTTCTTCGCTGGCATGTGTAGGCTCCCGGGAGCGTCTTTCGGCTGTCGTGAGAGGGAACGGCTGTTACCGAGCCCTTTCGGAGTTTGAAAGGGGGTGTTGACTAGTCGGAAGCCCAGGGTGCCAATTGGCATCATGTGCTCCGATTTCGTAGGAAAGAAGTGTGAACTGTGTAGTTCAGGATTGTGTTCGGTCAGAGACGCTTTCTTAGCGTCAGAGGCCGGCACGGGCTAGGGTAAGGGTACCGAGCTGGTTGTTTGCTTGGTACCCTCGGGATCGGGTAATTGGATGTTTTTGGTCATTGTCTCCTTGGGGTGTGGCTTGCAGATCGCGCTGAAACAGATAAAGGGTTAGTTATACTTACCCATTATCCAGGATCTGCAGCTTCGGCCTCTTGTGCCTCGGAGTGTCGTTGGGGTCACAGTCAGTCGCCTGTCTGACCAGCTGCTCTGCTGCACGGGTGTATAGGTTTCCACGGCTTGTATCCTCTTCAGATGGGTGGCTGCTTGGTATCCCTAGGCAACGGAGGCGTAGGTCAGAATAGGTGCAATGAGGGTCCTGATAAGCGTGAGCTTGTTCCTCAGGTTGAGTTGGCTCTGTCTACCTATCATAGGGTAAAGTAGAGTCCTCCTCGTCCTCGCTTTCTGTATTATCGCTTCCGTGTTCTGTCTCTACGTCAGGCTTCGATCCATGATAACGCCAAGGTACTTGACGGTATCGTGCCATTGAATGTTCTCACCGTTCAAGGAGGCGTGTCCTGTGGGAGAATTACGTTTACAAGTCACTTCTAAACTGTTGAAAATGGGACGCTAAGTGTCGAAACTGCAGTAACGTTTTACCTACAATAAATTTAGTGATACAAAACAACAGAAAAGTGTTTAATAGGTCATGATGATTCATTATCACCGAGTAACGGCTTTCGCTATTCAATTTTTGATAAAAAGAAGAACTAAAATATATGTACATACTTAAAATCTACCACTACCATAATAAAGAAGACGCGCGATCGAGAGAGAGCAAGGTGGACCTAGATTTATGGCTAACCAAACCATACTCTGCAAACGGTCAAAGCCAATACACTGCCTATTTTATGACTCCTACTATATGCGTGAACATCGAAAGATCGTTTTGACAAAAAGTTTGAAGTCTGAACATTTACAACAACTCTTACATATTACCTTCTATAATTGTTCCACCATAAACAAATTATTTTGGTATCTCAAGTGTTGTATGGTGTATATTCCATGGCGGTACTACACCATGGATGTCTGGCTGGCTCCGGACCACGTGTTGGCCTTGCAAGTAATTTATATTCATAATAAACTTGATGATAATGAGAGGCATAGATAGTGGCATAAACTAAGATAATAATTAGATCTGACAGTTAACATCCACCTAAGAACTTATAAAACTTTGATTTAAAATTCCTCATTTTTCATTTGCTATTTTTCCCTTTCCAAATACATTTCAACATTATTCAGGAGAATATATATATAAAGAATATAGGAAAGTCACGAAAAATATTACATGTTTGTGGTGAGATTCCTTGTCGTCAAACTAAACAAATGTCGCGCCCAGGGCAATGCAGACACAATGCACTCGCCTTGCATTGTTTGTGCCAAGTTTGCGCCACAAATCTTTAAAATAATTCAACTGTTTACTGAATATATTCAACAAAGGGAAACCATGACCATTCTATAACTAGTTTGTATATTTTCCAAAAAATTAAATTCATCAAGACATGAATTAATTAATTAACTAAAATATTGTAACTAGAATGAGGAGCATGTAATGAAATAAAAACAATTTGCCACTTCGATCTGAAAATCGAGAAATAACGGGACGATAAACGTTATTTTTCGAAATGTATTTTATATTAATCAATTTGAGAAAAAGTTTAACGGATCATTAAAAATAGAAATAATTGTATTTTTTTGTATTTGTATAACGGGCGTCTACGGGTTTAGGTACACAACTACTTGTTTCTTCATTTTGAAATTAGAGTACATATTTGGTATAAAAATACATTTTTTGGCCAAACCATCCCCGAAAATACTATTTCGTTTTAATCGAACTGTTGTAAAATATTAAAAAATACATTTCAGTAAAACGCTGTGGGTAGTCACTAAATATTATAAACTTAAGTAAGATTTTCACGACCACTGAGTAATTACATACAATGGACTCATTTGGCATATATATATTTTATATTATCTTCGCTGAGAGATCTTTTGATTTTAGAGCGAAATGCAACTAGAATTTTCTAGTCTTGTAGACTTCAAAATTAAATAAGGTCGCTCTCTCACATTGACAGCTGCGTGACGTCATTTACTCCTATGGTAATTTAATATATCTCAAATTGTGCTTTTGCTAATAGCTGATATAAATGAAATGTCAAGTAACACGAATTGTGTAAATAATATTAACTGCTATACATATGATTTAATAATGTTAAAATGTTCTTTTCTTATGTTTTACTTTTCTCGTTATTCTCCATGTGTTTGTATTTTTTATATAAAATAAATGTTTTTTTACATCTTATTTTATACAACTTTGACATTGTTTGTCATTATTGATCAGATATTGCTAGGCGAGTCTGCTTTTAAATAACCGGATTCGCACATTAAGCGTATCTTCGAGGCACATTTTGGGAGTAAATGACGTCAGAGTTTCCTGCGCATCGGTTCATGTTTAAAGCAGTATATTTCTGAAACTACTTTTCAAATTGATCTGGAATTTTTAGTATTGATAAGAAATAAACGAAAACACGCCTCTTTTAATTAAGATTTCTAACTCTTATGATACAGTTACGCGATTCACCCCTAACTAAAACGTCATACCCAGGGAACAAATAAACAGAGAAGTACTTTGAATTTATCTGTCAGTATCGTGAAGGACGGGCAATGCGTCCACCAACAGAATAAGATATTTAATTTACCAGAAAGTTAAGGTTCTACCGAAAATACGATTTCTAAATCTGTTATTTTGTTCATTCTAATACGCAGTAATTTGAAATTCGGCTATGTAGTACCTTGTGGGCAAGTAATAGCGCTGTTTGATATTTAGCTTACTTGTTTTTATTACTTTTTTATCTGCCTAACAAATGGAGAGAACTAAAAAAAATTTTTCCCTTACGTACAAATTGATATTATTAATGGACGTGTTTTTGTAATTTTGCAAACTCCGAATGGAAGAAAAGTTATGAATTTTATGCGTTTTTTTTTTTTTTTTTGGGACACTGTATTAGTAATTTACACTATAAGTCCGGTAGGTGACTTATTACCAGAGCCCGGCGCAAAAGTAGTTATGCCAGAGACGGTCTTCACACACAGATAAATATAATGTTTTGTATGATTCACGTAAGCAAATAAATACATTATTTATAGGAAACAAATACCTACTTTTGCGGTAAGAAATAAAAAGTATGGCATAAAACTCATAAAATAATAAATAAATAATTTGTTATTGGTTTGGAGAAATTATTTATTTGGTGTTGTTGAGTAAGTAGATATAAGAGATGTTTACTGAAACTGGTGGATAAAAAATACCAGACTTCGGCCGCACATTATATACACCTGCAGCGTCGCGCGTCGGTCTGATTGTCTAATTGAAAACAAAAAACTCGGCACTTTAAACGGCATACGCCACTTCAACTTTTTATATCAGTTAAGGAAATGTAAACATCTCCCATATGTTTTCCAACTATATTAAACAATTTTCAATTTAAAATATAATTTTTGTCTGTGCACATAATATAAGGCACTATAATTTAAAAAAATATAAGGAGAATTTTCGACACCACAAAGTCACTGCCACGCTTGTCACTCTCTTTCTGCTTTTTTACGACAGCAAATAGGATACGGTAAACAATAATAATAGTAAAATAAACAGCAGGTTGCGTTTTATATTTTGCAGAAGACTTCAAAAATACAGAAAGCATTTGAAATAAAAAAGGTCCAACAATTATTATTAATTTATTAGACAATGACCAGTGCCATGTGAGATTGTTTATATACACATACGCATTATGGAGTCAACATTACCGACTTGTCAGTACATTTAATAGAAGTAAATGTGTCGTGATTTGTTATGGCGTCGAGTGGTTTTCCATGAAATAAAACAGTACTTTCGTAGATTAAAGATTTTCTGGAACTGCGGTTTAACGGTGTAGAACTTTTCTGTGCCTGCTGTGAAAAAACACTTTCGTGGACATGCAATTTGAACATTTTAAAACAAGTTTCATCTGAACGTCATAAAAACTAAAATTTAGCATATTTACATGGATATTTCTCACGGATCCCTCTAGCTATACGGAACGTTCAACGTAAGCCGGAAACAGATCAGTATGCACTAATTGATATAATAAACATTACAGGTATTTGATCTACATCAATATATTTTTAGAGTCTCAGGGGATATTGCTGAGTGAAATATAAATTGGATACATAACAGTGTTAAGAAACGACCCCGGTTTTTCAACATTTTTGTGTGTGGCAAAGAAGTGGACGTTGAACGGTTGAACGATCCTTTTTCACAACACAAGTGGGATATTCAGTGACAGGCGCCGGAGTTTTATTTCGGACGATTTAGAACAAGTGCCAATAATATATTTTTATTATCCTAATAAGGTATAGTTACTAGACGTTTATGTTTGTGCATCTAACAATAAGTGCATCAAAGTATGACTTATAACTGTTTCGGGGCCATTTACCTTTAAATATTACGGAATTCACTAGATATAATCATAACGTAAAATATTGTATTATTGCGCATGAAAATGTTTATATAGTTCATATTGCGCAAAGCCGACTCTGGCTTTTACGTCATAACTTCCTCTGAGTATTACAGTACGAGATGTTTTAGGGACGAGGCGACGCAGGAATATAAACGAGTACTGTAATGACACCTACCGAACGTGTATCGTATATTTTATTTTATACTGTCTTTATAATATAATAAAAAGTTATAATTATTGAAATTTAAAAAATATTAGTTCGTAATCTAGTAATCGCATCACCTCAAAAATGTTATAGCTATTGTTTTTCATAGTTAATTATGATTGTCTTTAGCTTGTCACTGTCAAATAAATAAAACTATAATTTTTGCATTGTTTTATATTATGGAGATTTCGGAGGAAAATAAACTTGTCATGTATTATATAATTGCTAAAACTGTGTGTTTAAATATTTTAATTCTTATATTTTTAAGTGAAAAGTCAAAAGTCAAAATTAAAAATAGTGGCCTACTAATAACAATTACATGAGTGGTGCTAGGTAACACATTACAGTATCTGATACTGTAATGTGGTACATTACACTATCAGATACTGTAATGTTCGATTCCCCCGCCGCAAATGAGTCTGGGAAATAGTCGTCTACTGGACAGTATGACTGATTGATTGATTTGCCAGCGTAAGGTGTGCACTGCTGCCGATTCCGGGCATTCATGGAGGTTCGTTCCAACACGCAGCTTGGTCGTCTGTCGAACACGCTCAGCGGACGGGCAAACCGCGTGCCGGACCCAAATCTCGGGTGTTTTATATTCCGCCGGGTTTGACATGGGGCATGCTTGTTGTCAGCAGCGAGAGCCGCATGACGCATGGGGTGGAAATACAGCATAGGAAGTGTAGGTGTTTGTGAGATGCTTCTTTTAAGTTTCCATGCTTCTATTAAGTTTCCATCTGTCGTCATCTTATCTTCTTCTAAGTTTTCTGTTTCGTCTGTTTCTGAATCTGGCAGCTTTTTTATACTGTTTTGTTTTTACTTATGAACCATTTCACAGGTAAATATCCATTTACGGTGGAGTTGCTGGGAAGGGCCCTATCTCGCGATAACAATATTTTTTGCGCGTTATGAGACAAAACGTCCCAAGGGATAGTTTGCTCACCCTGTAGGTTTGTCGTTTCTTTGCAACAATCGGTTTCAATTTACAGTAATTATTTTCAACTGTCGCCTTCCAATTCCGCGTATTTTTTGTTTCATTACCTAATTTTTTTTCTTCATTGTTTAATAAACTGTCCTGTGACAAGGATTAATAAACCAATAAATAAATATCTGTTCAATTTTAATTTCTAATTTTTCAATTCAAATAAGGAAATAGAATTCCTTAATTCCTTAATGAGCTAAACTAAATTAAAATAAAGTAAACAAAGACTTATCTGTTTCATTCACATCTGGCTGGCTGTTGCTTATTTTATATCACCCCTTTAAAGAAGGGAGCGGATCCGTCCAGGTATAGATTTTAGTGTCAAGCAGTACACTTTCTCGGGTTGTTTATATACACTCTTTTTTGTTGCTTTATTCAACCAATACAATTTAATCAAATATCAATTATATGAAATAGCCAAACTCGTGCTAATTTTTATCAATCAATGCAGAATTATTTACGCTTTAATTCAAGACAATTTCGGCGTTTTGTTTCCGCTTTATCCGGATTTATCTCGAGATCTTGTAGGAGCCACGAAACACGCATCTGTCACCGAATTCGACACACTTTGAACTCCTCATTTACCGGACAGTATGAAATATAACGTATTACGTGCGTTCACAAAGTTGCTTAGCGAATTATTTTTAGATCAAAACCTAGAAAAAATTGACCGATTAGTGGAATTCCGCGCTTCAGTCAAATGTGTCACCTTGTTTAATCCGGTGTTTACTTTGGATCAGTTGGGAGGAGCGGGTGTTTTTCTTTGCAAAGTACACAAGTTCTCTATCGGTGGATCAATTAAGGGAGGAAAATGTCTATTATCGCAGGAGTGTCAACAAAACGTACCGTTATATTCAGCCAAATCTACAATAAACGCTGTTGATTCAATTATAACCGATTGACGTATCTGAGCAAACTAACTTCTAGAAGTAGAAACTAAAATATCAAGTTTAAGCGAAATCAACAAGAACTGAAGTTCTGTTAAATATTCGGATTCAATTTTATCTAAGTGTTTACCACGATCTTGAAGATAACTGACCAACTTCATTTCACTTTCGGTTAATAAGAAAGTTTTATCGATTTAATTTAAGAGCCAGTTTAATTTCAAATAATTGCTTTTATTATAATCCGGAGTGATCGCAGACAAAATTTATCTAAAGGGAAGGGTAAGATCAGAAAAAACAGCCAGACCAAAAATTACCAAATCAGGAAAAAATATGACACCAAAATTTTATTTGATAAGATATTTATATACGCCATTTTTAGTGGACTCTTGTGTAAGGTAAACGAAAATGTCCGTTGTTTTGAATTTATAACTTTTGACACCAGATTCAATATCAGCTACTTCAAAAATATCAACTACCAATTTTAATGAAATTCCGACGAAATAGCCTTATAGTAGATCCACGCTATTAATTCCTCATTTTAAAATGTAACATGCGTCAAAAAGTAGTGTCAAAAAAAAATTCAGATTAACTTGGTCAGTAACAATAAATAGAGATATTCCTATTTGAGTAAAAACACACTCGGCCGGCCGAGAACTTATAGAGTGACGTTACATATCGATTATAGCTGTGAACCTCAACGCTGATGTGCAAGAATTAATTGGTCTCAATTTTGATCGTGCTATCATGTATTTGTTAAAAAAATGTATTCATTTGAAGATCAAATTTTAATATGCATTGAAAATATGATTTTTTCTCTAAGACTATGTCGAGAAAATGTAAGAATTTGCTGGAGTAAATATACCAGGTAGAAATTTTCATTATCTGTCGAAATACATACAAAATTTGGCTTACCAACGATGTTTGTATTTGATTTCTACCAGGTATTTTAATTGATATACTGACTACATTTCCTGAATTTTGAACTAACCCTGTTTTATACAGGGTGTAATTACTTTCATGTCATTAAAAAAACTGGTAATTGGGACTAGACAAGCAAAAAGCCTATATGACTTTTTTCTCTAGGGGCATTTTGAAAAAACTGACCTGGATTTACATTTTTAATGTTAAGGTAGGAAACATTTGAGAACCACTGTTCTTCAGGGTGCGGCACTTTGATGGGATTACTTGTACCGAACTTTTCATACCACTAATTATGAAAATGTAAATAATTTCTTCTCTTTCGGCACAACGCAAGCATAGCATGGCCGCAGGGGTTTAAATAGGATTTGTTTACATGTGTTTTTTAATTTGGAACAAAGTTATTGTAGCTTTTACTGTTGTTTATAAGTATTTATAAAATTTAAAAGTGGTTTATTAACATTTGTGACATTGTGTTAAAAGCTTAAAAAATTGTAATTATTTTATGAAATTGGAAAACGAACAGTTAGACGTTCAAGATACGATAACAGAAAATAGTTGTGTATTTTAAGTTAGGAAAAAATCTGATTGAGCGCATAATTTTTCCCAATCAGGTATCGAAAACTAAAAATCGAGACTTTGGTCTCTATGAAAATCAATGTCCAATAGCGGAACAATTTTGAATTTTTCACAAAAATTGTTCGAAATAACCTCCATCTACACGTATACACGTTTCGGCACGTCGAACTAAGGATATACGCACTCCGTTCAACACATTTGGTAAATTAGGATAATTTTTATGGTTTCTATGCACATTAAAATACGTTGTTGCAATTGTTCTAAAGCTCTTCAGCAATAGCTGCATTTCCACCACTTTCTCCATACACTAAGTGCATATTCGTGAGCTCTGGATAAGTATAATCTCCCATAATGTCGAAAATCTGCGTTTTAAAACATCACACTAAACTGTGAATTAACGTTATCAATAAAGAAAACAAAAAGAAAAACTTGGTCCAAAATCCAAAAAGTAACACAAAAAGCACGAACGACAAGTAGTGTCATACGTAACCAAGTACTAACAACTTGAACGATATGTCAATAAAATAAATCTTAAGATAAGTGGCACAAAATCCAAAAAGAACAAAAGCAACAGACAAAAGCAAGGTCGCGTCGTGTGGTACGTTATTTACCAAGTAAGGACACAAACTGAAATTATTACTCGGAAATATTACAAGGGAGACTATACCACGCGTAATAAGATAATTTGGCCGTGAAGAAGCAAAAAACATGGCGGTGTCCTCTGTCGGTCACTTTTAACTGCTTTGTCGCCATGCTTTTCGATGATCTCTTAGGCGCACCATACTTATTTCCACCAATGTTAGAGTATGCCAGCAGTTCTCAAACTATGTTATTAATTATTTTGGAAATTTTTGTCAATTTTTTTTTTCTCCAAAACTGTGGGCTTTAGACCCTATGTTATATAAGGTTTTTTTGTTTGTCTTGTCATTCGCTACCACGAGTGTTTTTAATGACATGAAACTAATTACACCTTGTATTTATTCGGTTTCATACGTGTAGTACTTTGTCACAACTCATCCACTAAATAAGCAGAAAAAAAGTGCCAAATGTGTAAAAGTTGGGAAACAATACCGATTTTAAAAATTTCTTCTGCGTTGGGTTATAGGCCCCAAAAATGCCCCAAACATTGAGCCTTGGAAGAAAACTTTGAAAGTAAATACTGCAGCCTGGAAATCTCTACCCGGGGTTTTCGAGGTCGCTGATCACGAATCCAAGGTCCAAATTAGGAAATTCAAAATGGCGGACCGGAACTAGGGTCAGATCCTCAGGAAAACCGCATTTTTTTCTTTTTTTAGCTGAAAGTGGGAATGGGGTTTTCGTGGTCGCTGATAACGAATCCGATGCCCAATTAGGGGAAATTCAAAATGGCGTGCCGGAAGTAGAGCCATTTTCTTAGTGAAACCCACTATTTTTTCGTTCCTAGGCTTAAAATAGGTAGTCGGGGGTTTTTGAGGTCACTGGTTGCTGATTTTTTGTGTAAATATAAAATGCACATACTGCGATGCGGTCTAACTACTAATTTCTAATTTGCGTTAAAACTGATGTATGATAAACTGTAAATGCTGTTATTTAAAAGAAATTACATTTGTTTGTTATATTTCATATTATTGATATTATTTGATGATTAGTTGATTTGACGATTTCAAAAAAATGTGTTTGTAGCAAAAAATTTAAAAATCTGACAATTTATTCTTTTTTATGGGAGAAGGGTAATCAAAACAAATTAATATTTTTATAAAAAATAACATTTATTGTATTTGTATAAACATTTTTTTTTCGTAGTCACAAAAATAGAAGAAGAACGTGTCTTTTCTTGAGGAAATGGCTCTACTTCCGGCCCGCCATTTTGAATATCCCCTAAATGGACATCGGATTCGTTATCAACGGTCACAAACCCACCCCGAATTCCCACTTTCAGTCCAAAAAAAAACAGGATTTTACTGAGGATCTGACTTTACTTCCGGTCCACCATTTTGAATGTTCTAAATTGGACCTCGAATTCGTAATCGGTGACCTCAGAAACCTCCCGAGTACTCATTTTCAGCCCAAAAACAAACAAACAAAAAATTTTCCCGAAAAACTGACTGTACTTCCGGTCCGCCATTTTGAATTTACCAAATTAGACCTCGGATTCATAATCAGCGACTTCAAAAACCCCCGAGTACCTACAGATTTTCAAGGCCAAAATATCCATTTTCAATTTTTTTTAAAGTCGATATTTTCTGGAGAATGTCTTGATTTCCGCCATTTTGAATTATCCAGATTGGACATCAGATTCGTGATCAATGACCTCGAAAAGCCCCGCGTTGAGATTTTCAGGCCGAAATTTCTATTTTTAAAGTTTTTTCCAACGCTTAATTTTCGGGGCATTTTGGGCCTATAACCCCCATAACTCCCCCATTCTGTCCGCCCGCAAAGATGTTGATGGTCACAAATGATCCTGAGGGTTCAAAGAACACAACGCAGAAGGAATTTTTAAAATCGGTGCTCTATTTGGCTTTGTCACGTTTGTATTCGTGCATCTAGGAACTACAAAACTTACGGTTTCTGTTCATGTTAGCACAAAGTCTTTCTAACGGGAGTCTTAATATTTATTACACGACTTCACTCTGCTTCAGAAACAAAGCGGTATTAAGGAATGAACAATAAAATAGTCGCATCAACTCTAGATAGACATTGTCACTATATGTGTTTTCTGAACGGTTGGGGCTATGTGACATCACAACTCGATTATCCTGGCGTTCTTGCAAGCACCGACTTCAATATTTTTATTTCATGAAGGAGCAGTCAGAAAATTTTAATATTCTCCATAGTTACTATATTTCGCATGAAGCTCTTTCATAATATACAATAAACAAAGTTGTTAAATGGGCCTATTCGAAATTATCACTAGTGCAAAAATCTCGAATAAATAGAGCCGTTTTTGATTTTTCCTCACTTTATACTAGATATAGTTTGATAAAATTATATGAGACCAAAAAAGACACATACGGGTCGACTGAAGGCCTCGTCCTGTTAAAACATTTTGAAGTCTGTGAAAAAGAAGAACACCGAATTCTTACTTTATTTATCTGTACTTTTACAAGTTTAAAATTCACCTTTAAAAAGTTTTTACTACTAGCAAAGAGAATCGGAAAGCTGCTGACGTGTAATTTTTAAATAACAGTGTTATATAAAAAGCAATTGTTTAAAGAAAAATCCATACTTGTTACTGCATATTGAAGCGTTTTGTAAGCCGCACTTCTCTCTTAACAGCGCTGGATCTCATGAATTTCTTTTACCTCTAACGATTCAATTCACTGCTCTGCACTCGCATAAAGTTTTAAATTTGATAATGCGCGCTGATGTGAGAGTCTACACGAGGTTCAACATAGAATACAAACAAACACTACATGGTCACTACTACACTGAAGTACATGTTGACTACATCAGATTACATTAACATGAAACTATTCATGTACATAATTACTCGAAATTAATTCGGGTTGCACGAGGGCGACTATTGACATAGATGGCAGTACATCATCGCGTAATTTAGAAAGTTCGGTAAAAGTAATGCAATTTAATTTTTTGATGTGAAGTCGTATTGTTAGTACCCAGTAGATACGATTTTAAACGTTAAAAGCGCATTCCAATCCACAACAGAATTTCCCGAGGATTAGTCGGGTGCTGCTGGCTGATACGAGAACTCGAACATTTAGGTCGCCCGGACCTTTCTGTCACCCATGGATCCATTTTTTAACTAGTGTGCTACGTGAAGAGTTCGTGACACCACGCCATAGTGCAACCACAACTTCTCAGCTGAGTGCTGAGGAAGCTATGAAAGAGTAGCAACCGGTTAGCTCAGGGTTGATCGAAGGTCACTCTGTGGCGAGAAGAGTTATTTAATAATTTGAATGTTACAAAACAAAAATAAACAAAGAAACTGGGCGCCAGCGTATTCATACAAATGATATTCCTGCAACTGGTTAAGGAGGAAACAATCAAAGGCAAAATTAACAAAATATAACAATATATTAACAATAAATAAAGTTTAAAATTTACAAAGACTTTACAATTAAATGTGAGAATTAATGAAAAATTCAAAATTTACTACAGTAAAAATATAATGCTTAGTGGCAATGAAAATCTGTTAAGAGAAAAAAAAATTGAAACGGGAACTTGTAAAATTGAAAATATCAACTGTTTACAATTATATATCTAGTAGTTTTCTTCTGACCAAGAAAAGCTACGATGATAGTTAATTACTTACGTAACTTTGGGCGGAGAGTGCGGAGTTTCAAGGTGTCAATTCCTGAAGATGGCCACAGGTACCTGGGATTGAGGACTTATATTGTTTGTCCGGGTCAACGAGGAGGTTCCAGAATGACACGAAGTTGGAAATGTACAGCCAATTATTATTTTCGTCCAGCCACTAGCAAAACTACCATGTGCTTGATCCAGGGTTGGTCGATCCAGATTATTACATGAATACAGTGGTAAATCAGGAACCAGTTGATACAAATTAAGTTACACAATGAAAGAAACTAATGATTTAAATTTAAAATGACTCTAATTAAATGATTTAAAACTTTAAAACTTATTGAAAAGAATTTAAAAAAAATTGGCCAAGGTTACGACTTTTTATAACAACTACACAAAAAAAATGGTATTAGAATTTGTAAAATTTAAGCATTAATTTAAGAAAATGGTTGAGGATCGATAAAAAAACGCTACTACTAACTTATCAAAAAAATTAGGCCACAAAATTACTGTAAATGACAAAAGTTAAGTTATTATGAACCAAAATGGTCCAAAGAAAAAATTGTTAATAATACCAAAATGTGCAAAGTAGAACAAAGGAAATAGATATTAAAATTGAAAACTAGAAAAAATTAAATAAAATATAAATTTTTGGAGATGTTCTCCGGTTCTATGACAAAATTAATTTAGATAAATTGTCTTTACGTCTTGCTTTTCGACAAATTCAATAATTTAGTATATCAGTCGTGAAATGAGATTATCTAATAAAATAAATTTTAGAGCGACCCTAAATACAAAAAAATATATACCTATATATGTAAGTATATAATATAAACTACTGACAAAAATTATTAATATAATATCTAAACATAAAATAATCCGCAGCAACTGTCCCAAAATGACAAATAAATAAACTACAGATGGGGCAATCCACTACAAGTGGTTTTTTATTAACCACGTGGTTAACTTCAAATGTATTATAATTCAATTAAATGCCAGCTTAAAATAACAAATCTAAACAACAAGGTATTATAGGATGGCTCTAAACTTCAAATCTTTTAAGAAACAAAAATTAAGACGGAAAGTGCCGGTTTTCAATTGCTGTAATTCCATCTCTCTCTAATACTCCGCTCGCGCATGCTCAGTTGTTTCTAACTTGGATTTCAGTTATTGTAGCACGGTCGCTAAACATGAGTTTTCGGCAACAAATTGAATTTATTCGAATTTATTCTTAGTGTGGGTTCTGAATGGAAAATATTTGGCAACTAATTATTTAATTAGTTGCCAAATATTTTCCATTCAATTATTTTCCAGTCAATTATTTTAATTGACAACAAGTTACGGAAAAAACTTGTTACAATAGTCACGTTTGCAGTTGCTTCCATAAAAAAACCATAAACATCTGTAAACAAACTGCTATTCACCGGTTCTAATAATGTTCTACTCCATTCTCTTGCAACTCTGTACTGCTCTTGCAACAGATAGAGGGGCCCATAATTAGTTACCTTCAAACAATCCGTCAACTGCCTACAGGGCTTCCAAGGGGGTCATTTACATTATCTAAGTTACTTTTTCGAACAATAGTCACTTACATTCTTCTTTCTTTGGAAATAGCCATTTACAGTAACTTAATTCAAGAATTAAGTGTAAATTTGAAAAAATATTATTAAGTAAATTGAATTTCGCACTTATTCTATTGATTTTAGTTGATGTCACGCGCTGTTCAATCCAATAAAGTTTATGATCCGAACATCACCTTAGTTTGGTTTGTCAGATAGGACTAGATACTTGGCCGAAAATATACCAGTACTAAACTTAAACCTAAATATGACTCCGTCATAAATGGCGACTTTTGAAAACAGAACGTTGTGTAATAAAGGCGAATGAAAAAGAAACAGTGGAAATTTTTTGAAATACTATCTTTAAAAAAGCCCCTAAGTGGTGCTCCAAAATATCCAACAATGATAATAGTAGTCAAAGCTTGTCACACGGAAGTGCGGTCGTCGAGGGTTTTCTACATGCAAACTTATATTAACTGATGATAAGACATCAATGGGATTACGCACACTAAATGAAACGCAAACTGAACGTCGTCGATGTACAAGTTTATCTATGGAACAGTTATTATTATTAATACTACAAATTCGTGAAGATTTCCACCTGTAGTTGTTCCGTTTCTTGAGAGAGAATGTTGTTATTTGGTTAGTTGGTATTATATTCGTAATGAAATTCTATCTGCGCAATTGTTTATTCAACGCACGTTTTCAAATTAAATGGAACTAAACAGATCGTACGAGAATCCTGCGGTAAACACACATTGACATAAACTTTATCAGGCCGCAGTAGACCAGTACACAACATTCGGATGTCCTGAGTCTGTAATTTTCACGACTAAAGGAACAGAGGTATTTGTTAATTATATCAGAATATTAGGCCAAAGCTCAGATGAAAAAAACCAATTTAAAGATCATTTTTCAGAATCGCTAAGTATGTTGTTGCGGTTTCTGGCGTATTTGGATATCAAAGAAGTGTAGCTAGTTTTGCAGAAACGAGTTGATATGAGAACATAGAAATAAATAAAATATTGATACATTTTTTTTGCTTCACGCTGCAGTATACTATCCAAAAAACTGTACAAAATGTTAAAGAAATTCTTACAGACGTTGACAGATAAAAAAGTTTGAGACCTTGGCTTCTAGAATATATACAAAATCCCAAGTTTCTGGAGTCTTACCAGATTATTTTACTTATTTACCCTTATTTACCCCCCCCCCCAGTCCTTCAACGGAATATGCTTATAATATAATCCAGCTCCAGATAGATGTCTTTATAATGCATACGTGTATTCGTTCCAGAGTAATCGTGTTCACCAAAAAAATTATCGGCAGACTGACAGACAGAATTTTTTTTCACTCAAATTTCAAATCTCTCCATGAACAAAAATAGTATATTACCTACCATGAACTCGAATGTTTAGGAAACCTCGGCCCTACGGGCCTCGGTTTCCCAAACTACATTCTCGACCTGAAAAGTATCACTTACTGTTCGCGGTTAGTAAATAGTTTTTTGTAATACCTGCGAAAATCAAAGAAAAGTAATTAATGAGTTAAATTTGAATTATTGACAACTACCTGTCAAAATTAAATTTTAATATTTTAAATAAATTAGGTATATCGTATATACTAGAAATTAACAAAAGAAAGCCTAATAGATAAACAACTCGTTGAAAAGTCAAGTTTAACAAGCAGTTTTTGAGGAAATACTATTATGGATATCGAAGAAGCTGCAAATATTGCTTGTACATCGCTTCTACCTGGGAAATCTAAAAAAAGGTACGAAATCACATATGGCGTATTTAGAAAGTGGTGCGACGCTAAATATGTGCATATTCATACCAGTGAGGCGGTTTTACTCGCATATTTTCTAGAGAAATCTAAAAAATATACATTTCCAGCCAGCTTATGGTGCGAATATTCCATGCTGCGGTCAACCATCTCCTTAAATGATACTGTTGACATTTCAAAATATGCAAAATTAAGGGCATTTTTAAAAAACAAAAATATTGAATATCGTCCCAAAAAAAGTGAGGTGTTTACTATAGAACAAATTGTAAAATTTTTGAGTGAAGCATCTGACCAAACATATCTGATGAAGAAGATCGTTGCTATTATGGGAATTGCGGGAGCATGCCGCAAAGATGAATTATGCAAGGTAACAGTAGACGATATTGTTGATAAAGGAAGCGTAATACTTATCAAAATACCTGATTCTAAAAATCACCTTTCAAGAAGTTTCACTATCGTAGACAATGACAGTTTCCACTGTCTGGAATCATTCAGGAAATATATGAGTCTGCGACCAAAAAATTCAGAAAATAAAAGATTATTCTTGAGATATAAAAATGGTAAATGCGTTAACCAACCAGTTGGGAGAAATATTTCCGCTCAAATTCCGTCTGATATTGCAACATTTTTAAATTTGGAAAATGCAAAAAATTACAGTGGACATTCGTTTCGCAGAAACTCGGCAACTCTTTTGGTTAACAGCGGAGTCGACGTTCTTGCGTTGAAAAGGCACGGTGGGTGGAAGTCCTCGGCAGTAGCAGAAAGTCATGTGGCGGAATCTTTATCGAACAAAATACAAGTAGCTAACAAGATTTTCAACATTAGCAACCTAGAAGCCGGTTCATCTCGCCAAACATCTGATAATGATCTCTCGGATAATATGGAGAATACTCCACTAGATGGTCCTGAAGTAATTAAAGAAATACAAAAAATTTAACATCAATTTTGACTGTTGATAATATGAATAATTGCACTTTTCACATTTCCATAAATAATAAAGATGCTTAAAATAATATCTTCATTTTTGTGTATGCATGAAATGTTTGGTTTCAACGATAGATTTTTTTTACCTAAAATTTCTGTTGATCTGAGCAGGTAAATAATAACTAGTACGTAATATTCACTTACAGCCCACGTCGGACTGTAAGTGAATATTACAGCCCTGTAACCATGGCAACCAGTAAATGAATTGTAAGTTCAGCTTACTCTAATAAAAATTTGTTAATAATGATCCACTTACAGTACAGGTATTACAAAAAAGAGATTTTTTTGCGATTATTATATTTCTGCTCCTCTACGTGGGTGTGGAAGTAATTAAACGCCAAAGAACCCTTCACTATTCTAATGGAAAATTGGGTCCCGTTGGAATTGTCTACATTTTTATCATGTAGGTAAACCTGAATAAATTTCTGAATGGGATCGACCTTAAATAATCAACATTTTTTGAGATAGGACTTGCCAAAATAAGACAAATATTATCTTTTTAGGGATTCGGGAATAAATATCTGACGTCATATACATTTTTTACTGAAAACTGAAAGTTGTTAAAAGTTTAAAAGCTATGTAATAAAGCTTCGGAAATTTCAGAATTGTTTAAATAAATACTTTTTGACTTCCGCACATTTTCCTTAAAGTTAATGTAAAACAGAGTGAACAATTCTTGAATATTTATAGTGATGAAAATATAATTATTGTGCAAGCCGTTCTCGAAGTGAGTATTTTGCATTCTCAAAACAATTGGAGAAATTAAATTTCACGGCCGTTACTCTTAGTAACGTCCGAAAAAGTAAAAGTTGCTTTCATAATTGACGTTTAAGTCACTTTGACACTTCTAAAATATGACAACCAGAAATTGCTGTTTTTTATTAAACAGAATTAGCTGTGGATGTAACAGTTTTCGTATTTCCGTTTAGATTTTTCAGGTATTAAATCAGAAAGCGTGGAATTTACGATACCTTTTAGCTCTGGTAGTCCAGTCGGTAAAATGAAAAATACACCAGAAGCTCGCAAAAAATGTTATCTGAGATTTTCCTTCAGTAACTGTTAGTGAGAGGATTAAACATCACAAAACCACAAAAATCAGTCTGGGGGCGCCGCACAACCCCCTCAAGGAACCACCCGTTTTGTGAAGAAAGCCTTATTTTACTGATAACTCGTTAACCGCTGAAGATATAAGAAAATTGCTCATCATAAAAAAGGAAGCTTGACTAATTGCCTAAAAAAGGTTCTCTTGTAATTTTCTTGTATATGCCATGGTCTTCGAGAAAATCGATATTGACAAAAATTGCAAAATTTGTTATTTTAATGCTCGCTAATTTTCATTTATTTTAATTTTTTTACGCGCGGCCTATAGAAAAAATTGAATTGCTCGAAAACAAACAAGCTAGGAAGAAAAATCAAAATGGGTTTTAAAGGGGATATGAAATACTCTCTTGTATTGCCCTTTTTATATACCTATTCAATTTTTTTATGATATTTTTTTATGCAAATTTTTAACTATTAAATGATTAGGAACAATAATTACATGATTATATAAACTGAAAAAAAATTTTTTGAGCTAAATTTTCAAGATGTTTGGGTTTTTTTTATTTTTAGGAAACAATAAAAAATTGGCCAAAATTTGGCTGACTTCAACATGCTAGTAAATTTGTAAATGTGAATATTTTTATTCCTAACTTTGTCTGCATTGAAGTACTACCTTGATCTAAAAGATAACGCATTTATAACTTATATTAAAGTCAGTTATTTTTTATGGGCCTGTGAATAGTTAAAAGCGCAAAAAATAAAGAGGTAACTATATTATATTGTTATTTTTATGTACTAATAGTTATCAATACGATTAAAAATGGAAACAGGAGAGAGTATTTTATATCCCCTTTAAAACCCATTTTGATTTTTCTTCCTAATTTGTTTGGTTTTCGAGGAATTCAACTTTTTCTATAGGCCGCGCGCAAAACATTTCAAATAAACGAACATTCGTACGCATTAAGAATACAAATTTTGCAATTTTTTTCAATATTTATTTTCTCGAAAATCATGGCATTTACAAGAAAATTACAAGAGGACTTTTTTTGGAAAACTAGTCCAGTTTTCTTTTTTATTATGAGCAATTTTTTTATATCATTGCAGTTATCAGTAAAATAAAGCTTCTTTCACAAAAGGGTGGTTTTTTGCGCGGCACCCTCAAAACTGATTTTTGTAGTTTTGTGATGTATAATCCCTCCACTAACAGGTACTGAAGGAAAATCTCAGATAACATTATCTGTTATGGAAATCTTTATAATTATTGGACTATGAAGGAGTGCAATAAATTGAAATATCATTATCGCGGCTAGACATTTTCACGATTTTTCAAGAACTGTCAAAATGTTTTGTTTACATACAGAATATACCGTTTCCATAGAAATGCTGTGACGTGCCACCGCTACAATTAAATATAGCATAAACGGTGGTGTCATTTTCACCATCGAACTGACTATAATTGCCGGTTGCAGAAAAAATAGTTTTTATACCATGGCCGCGAAATATTTTAGCGTCCTTGAGATTATCTTACCTCAGCCTCAAGCGGCCTCGGACATAATTTTTTTCTCGGTATATAAAAGCAGCCTTGGTATAAAAATAACTATTGAACTCCAGTATAACATGGCTTTAGATGAAACGTTATTTTCTTGAGGGAAAATAAAACGAATCATTGAATTTAACTTACTTCAATGATTTACACAAAATACACAAAGCAGAGCAATTTGACATCAGGGTTGTGAATAAACTTTACAAAAACTTCAGAATGATCATGTAAACAAACCATTAAAAGTCCATCTGACATATAATAAAAGACAAAGTAAAAATTGTACATATAATAAGAAGCCATATACAGTAAATAATGAAGCTAAACTAAACGCGATTTGGCCAGGGCGTTGTAAACAAATTATTTTTACGATAACGTAATTAAGCTTAGCTGACCACCCGCCTCTACGCCATCTTTTCGCGTCTCTCTTTGCCAGAGTCGGCGCGTATATCGTCTACTGGTCGCACAGGCTACTACGCTATTGGTCAAGCATTTGTCATGACTAGCCGATAAAATTTAAATGCGTATAATTTAGATTTAAAATACTTAAGTACTGAGTGTTCTTACAAAACGTGACCGTTACATAGAAAAGTAAAATACTTGCCAGCAGCAGTTTCAGAATTTTTACAAAAAATAATGACAACCTGACTAAGGTCAAAAGACTATTCGTACTTTTTTGAATTTGAGCAAAACTTTTGTCAATTATGGTTTGCTTTTCGAAAAACCTATCATGCCTCAAGTAGAATTTTCGATTTAAAAAGTACAAAAAATACGACTTTTGACGGTAAAAACCGGAATTTACTCAAAATCCGTTCTAAAGACTAAATAATCATCCCATAAGTATTTTTGGGTGCTGAAATCGCATTTTCAATTTAAAAAATTTCCTACCGCGAAGGAAATTTTTTAAATTGAAAATGCAATTTCAGCACCCAAAAATACTTATGGGATGATATATTTAGTCTTTAGAACGAAACTTTTTTTTTATTTGTTGACCTGTGCTATTCTGAAGGTGAATTGAGGAATATATTTTTCCCATTTGAGCAACCGTGTTGCAGCCAGCCTTGCACCCACTTTCAACGTAATCTGACACAAAGTAATTTTGAAGGTATTGTACCCTCTTTACTATATTTTGGATAATATTCGAGCAACAGCGCGAAAAGTGAAAAAAATTACCTTTTTGTCTTCTTTTTCCTCATCCCAAGGTGTTCGTTTTTGTAAAATTGCTGCATTTTTTTACGTCCAACACAGTTAAAAGTTAAAAAAAAGTAACTCTTCGACCACATTTTCCAGTTATATCATCTGGGGACTGGTCTATTCTAAGTAATTTAAACTTTAAACATTAAAATACGTAACGTCTGCGACGATTAGCATCCAACACGGTTGACTAGATCTACATACACTTATTCCACTTTAGACTCGTGAAGAACAAAGGCAGCGGGTGATAATCTCCATTAAAAGCGCGGTTTTTGGATAAATCAATTACCTCTGCGACGCCCGCCGTCACGTAACATCGCTCCTTCCGCTTGTTATACGGGCGCTAGATGGATGGAAAGATGAGCTTTGAGTGAAATTAACGAAACTCAGCCAGAAATTCGCACTTTCATCCGACTCGACTAATGAGACGATGTTGTTTTGGCCGTTTGCACACGTTCTACTCCAAGTGCTCGATGAGACGCTCGCGAATTTACTATAACGCCTAGTAAGAAATATATATCACTGCTGTAGCACTGCCAATTTGTGGAATTATTCAATTAAAGCATGCCTCGTGCCGAAATAATTTGTAATATGTACGGCGGTTTGCAATTTCGTCTAGGAATATTCCGAATCTAGAGCAAAATATGTGAATTCCGAGAATTTGATCTGCGATTTAGCGTATATGAAGTGAACCAGTGCCTGCTTAGCACGAGGAGAATTTTAAATATTTAAAGTTAGTCGTAATAATGAAACCTTAAGAATGTTGGTTAAATTCAAATTCGGTACTTACTGATATTGACGAGGATATTAATGAATGTAATCTCAAAGTAAATTCTAGTTCCAGATGTCGTTATGATACATGCGTGAACCAAATTTCAAATGAATACCTCAATTTTATTTTGTCAACCCCTTTAATAATGGAGCGTGGGGGTGGTGGTGGAGGGATGAAAAATATTATAAAAAAATGTGTGGCCTTGGCTTGTAGTACATACATCAAATTTCAAGTATCTGTACTCATACCATATTGCTTCATTTATTTTACCCTATTTAGCCCCCAACTCTTCAACAGAATCATCTCAAAACATAATCTAGTTCCAGATGTCGTTATAAGTCATACCAAATTTCAAGTGAATATCTCAATTTTATTTTACCAACCCCTTCAATAGTGGAGTAGGGGTGGTGGGGTGTTAAAAGTTAAAATCTGAGGCATTGGCTTCTAGTACATACACCGAATTTCAAGTCTCTGTACTCTTACCAGCTTTCTTTACTAATTTTCCCATATTTAGCCCCATTTAACCCCCAACCCTCCATCAGAATAAACCCAAAATATAATCTAATTCCTCATGTCATTATAATATATACGTGTACCAAATTTCAAGGGAATATCTCAATTTTATTTTATCAACCCCTTTAATAATGGAGTGTGGGGTGGAGGTGGGGGATGAAAAATATTATAAAAAATTTTGTGGTCTTCGCTTGTATACATACATCAAATTTCAAGTTTCTGTACTCTTACCAGCTGGCTCTACATATTTCCCCCTATTTACCCCCAACCCTTCACCGGATATCTTCATAAAACAAATCCGTTTCCAGATCTTGTTATAATATATACGTGTACAAAATTTTACGTCAATATCTTAAACCATTCAGGAGAAAACGTGCGGACAAAAAAAGTTACAGACAGACAGAAATTTTTTTTCTCTCAAATTTGAAAACGGGGGGAATATAATTTGCCGCTGATAATCCGAAAAAAAAAATTCACCCCTTTCGGGGGCGAGTATTGGCCGGTGGAGGGGTTGGTAGGGGTCGGACGCAATTACGAACACCACCACCGTGCTCAGCATCCTTGAAAACGGGAGGAAAGTACTATTTTCTGAAGGAAAACCTATTAAATCGCGTTTAACCCCTCTAGGGGGTGGTTTTTGGCCTGTTTGAGGGGTTGTGCAACCCCAAAGAGAAATTTTGACACCGCCATCGTGTTCAGCATCCTCGAAAACGGGGGGGGGGGGAGGTAATTTCATTCCGGCTCAAAATATTTACCATTCGTCCGACTCACACACGCCAATATAAATGAAGTCGGAATATATAGAGATTTTCGATGAAATCGGTATAAGCTCTACCATTTCTACAATTTTTACGATAATAATCTGAAACTTTCACATATTACTCTTGAGGTAATGTATATAAAGATACGATAAGTGAAAGAAATCTCAAAAATTTATTTTTGAAGATGTGCACTTCCAAAATTTCAAAATCTTGAGAAAGTATTAAAATTTGATATGTATTAGTATAACAGACTTTAACCACCTATTACTTTGGTTTAAATCCCGTTATTAGATTTCTGTAGGTGCAATTTTTAAAGCTTAAAATGTGTACTTTAAGATGTTTTAAGAGGATTTACCTTAAAAATTGAATTAACCTTCTTTATTTTATGAAAATAAAAAAAAAATTCTTTGCTCCAAAATTCGTGAAACTAGGGGTAAAGTACACGTTAGTAATTTTTATCACAAAAATTATTTGACATAATATCCATGGGATCTTTTTATAAGTTACTTTCAGAGTAATATGTGACAGTTTCAGATTTTTAGCTTAAAAATTGTAGAAATGGTAGAGTGTTTACCGATTTCATCGGAAATCTCTTTATGTTCCGACTTCATATATATAGGTACTATTCCTACATACATTCATGATCATATTTGAAAATATGATAATTCAATAGCCACATTTTTCTCGTTTAATTGAAGCTTTGTTGAGCTCAATTTCATTAATTAGTTCAAAAGTTACAACACATGTAGTGTAGCGCATCCGTGACCGCGCACGCTTGGCGAGCCGTACTTAAGTTTCGCCACGTTCCATTCTCGTGCGATAAAAAATCGGGAGCCTACATTTTTGATCGTACAAAAAAATTTCATATACTTTTTTAATGTGAAATTTTCCCCTCTATCGCCTAGTGCTATTAGTTTTTTATATATATTTTTTATTTTTCGAGTTATTGGCCAAGAACCGAATTTCGGCCAATATATTCGATTTTTTAGGGGCCGCCGGCATCTTACAGCTGTAAACTTGTTTATCGTGTTCTACAGCAACAAAACTACTTATCCTGAAAAATTCAGTCATATAACATTTAGCCAATAGGCGGGTTCGGTCATAAAAAAAAACATTTTTCTTGGCAGATGTCAAGTTAAATAGTCAACAAAACACGTATGTCCAAGCAAAAAATTAGAAAAAAAACTGCAGCGCCTGCAATTGCCAAATTAAAGTTCCGTAATAATGGTGGAGCCCACAACGGGATTGACGTCAGTGGCCTGATAAAAGCTCCGGCTCCACCCTATGCACACGTTCCCGCATAGCGCAAGCAGTGAATCACTATTTAAGTTTTGTGACATTTATAGGTGGTGTTTCTTAAAGATCTAGTCATACGTACAATGCAAGCGGGGTACCAGAAAGCCGATTCCCGAAACTTACCACATTTAAATGTGCAGATGGTGTTTGAGTTTTTGATAAGCAATGCGAACCTAAATCAAGCTCAAAGCAGTGGCGTTAAATACCGTAAATACCATACTTGTGGCATATTTTTTATTTGTATTGTATTTCTATTTATTATTTAGTGAAGTTTCGGTAAAGTTTAAACAAACTAACATTTGAATACGTATATAAAACAAGCAATCTGCTAGACAGGTAACTTTCACCGTTTGTCTGTAAACTATTTTGTTTCCTGGCAATACATTATTATTATTTATTTATTTATTTATTTATTTATTTATTTACGTATTTATTTATATTTGTTAGAATGAAAATAGGCAAAGGTACAAGCAACTGACACATATACGTCGACGCTTTCACGCTCCGACTTCTAAGAATTATATTAATATGTATTTATATAAGTATACCTTGTATTTACTAGATATAAAAATAAAAAATGCCGCATGTTCAAAGCAGATTTAATGAACCGCCGGCGTCGCAGGGATTTCATTGATTGGAAATTTTTTGTGTGACAAGTAAATATGAGGTAAACTATTCCGATTTGTGTATATTAAAAATTACTTAATAAAATTGAAGATAAACTTATATGAAAAGCATTAATTGCTAACAGTAGGTATATTATATATTATATAGTGTGAGCTGCAAAAGCTCTTTGAATAATTGCAAATAAATTTACACTACGTACAGATCAGGAAAAGAAGATTAAGGACAGCGCTCGGCACTGTCGGGCCACTGACGTCACCGCAGTAGCCTCACGCACAGGTACGTTTCTAGCCTCGCGACAACGGGAAGATTTTCAAGTATCAATAAAACTTTTATTTTTGGACATTTAATTTTTAAATTTTGTATGGTTGTTTTTTTCCATGGTTTCTATCGATTTAAGAAAAAATTGAAAATTACCGAACCCGCCTATTAATACGTTGCCCTTCTATGTTTGTAGTTTGGGAATGTTTTAGTAGGTGTTTACAATATAACAATACCTATTTGTAAAAGACAGTCCTGAACTCCGGCCGCTACATCCGAGGTATGGTTGTAATTGTATATTATATGGAAGTCTGTGCCATCATAAAACAACTCAACTTACCATCGCGTTTTAAATTTAAATTGTTAGTTCATTAGACTTGATTCACCCTTGTACTTGCTAAAAATCGCCTCTGTTATAAATTACTCACTTTGGTGTTGGCATCAGAACGTGTCGGCAGTATTTTGTCACGGCCCTTACCGAAACAGAAGGGCCAGATGTTATCAAAACAACTCGACGCAGGATCGCCATAAATATGCAGTTGGCCGGGACCGAGCCGTGTTTGAATAATAATTAGGGGGTGCATTTCGGAGACCCCCGTGTTACCAGCCCTGTAAATACCGCTCACAACTTCCGATGCCAATCATGCTAAATTGCTAAACAGCAATGTAACTTTCACTATGAATTTAATATGAGAACTCCAACAAGACGTTTCAGCCGCCGCCGCAGCGCGGTCCCGACAACGTTAATGCTCGGTCTGACATGCACGTGCTATATCGAAATCGTTTTACCGGTTCCGGTGTTAATAAATTACTACGGAGATAGTGGTAGGCTTTTCCACTTGGGAAGTGTCTGCTTAGTTCCTATGCGGTCGATCCTATATATTATTGCCGGCCTTCAGTTTCATTGACAGATTGGTTAGTACAGGGAATAAAATTAAACATTTGGTGTACTAGCACAATGTCAACACGTGGCACAGTGATAGGAAGCGCTACTAATGTGGACAAAATTATCTCTGCCCTCCAGTGGCGGCTCGTGATATTGTCTGCAGAGGAGGCTTGATATTCTGAAAGACAACTGATGTGCAATATGACTACAATTTGTACATTTCCCCACCACCCCTGAGGTATTACAACGGCGCGTTATATTTTTTTGCCGTGGGTTGTTCGCCAGGATACCGATTCACGACTTGAGAGAATAGAACTAATAAAAGAATAGAATGAAAAGAAATAGAAAATATGATGAGATGAAAAAATCATTCTCATGAAATTCTCGTTCCTACGACTCGAGTATCGGTATCCAAAGGAGTCCTACTATCCCACTTGTAATTAAATTATATAACTTTTAATAAAATTAAAAATAGTTTTGGTAAAAAAATTTAAGTGTTTTTCTACAAACAAAAAATTGTATTCATTATCACTGCCAGGCGTGTAAAATTATAAGTTTTAATAGAAATTAAAATAGTTTTGAGAAATAAGTTATATAAAAAAAAATATAACCGCGGAACTCTATATTATGGAGAATTATAAAAAATATTTCCTAAAAAATAAATAACACAAATAAATATTTTTTCTAAAATAGCAACTACCTATATTAATCTCTGCTTTAAAGCCTGAATATTTTTATAAATGAGTGGTAACCTGCGATTTTTGGAACTAGCAAAATGGTTGATTATTTCATCATAAAATGAATCGTGTTTCCTCAATTCTGACAAAAAACGTTTTTCTATTGAAATAAGCGATACATTTGAAAGGCGGTCTTGACTCATTTTGTTTCTAGTAAAAATGTTTTTATGCGTTTAAATGCTGAAAATGATCATTCTACAGAAGCTTACCGGAATTGTCTCAAAAAATAGTGGCGTTATTCAAAAAGTTCTCTAATTTTGGGTCATAAGTTTTTAAAAAATCTACCAGCTCTTTGAAATTTCCTTTATTGCACGATTCTCGTTTTTCGTCACGTCCTCGGAAAGAATTTTCTTGTGAAGATAACTATATAACGGCATCTATTAACCTCTTTAATATTTCCCTATTCTCACGGACCTTTTCGTTAACATTTTCTATTTCTCTCTTATGTGCAGAATCCAAGAAATTTACAATATTTTGTTTACCAAACATTTCGAATTTAATGCAAGATGAAATGTGCTCCTGGGATTTTTCGTGCCTTTCTAAACCTCGCGACAAATGCAAATTATTAAACCCGGCCCTGCCCCAAATTGAGGATTGATCATTAGTAAATAATAAACATCTCCAACAATATAATTTGTTTCTAACTGTTGATGCCGTTAACCACTCGACTTTTTTATAATTGTTATCACAAAACCCTCTGTTTTGTTTACCACTTTTAAAAACTAACGAAAGCATTGCTGGTGTAGGCCTGGCATTTCTTTTAATTCTTACCTTTTCGTCATAAATAAGAGTAGTAAATCCATTTAATAACAAATAATCCACCACGTCTGGACAACAAGACATGTTGTTGGGAATATTTTCACCTAGAGCACTTATTTCTAGCCCGCCTATCAAATGTTTTATGTATTTATACGTCAAGTTGTTCTTATAACTGGCTAAACGCAACTGTCAGACGTCAGTTCGTTTTCTTTGTGAATCACCTGACTCTTGAATGACCTGTGCACATGCGCTATAAAGAACTGAGATCTGGAGGCTAGCCTCATACTTGGCTATTCCAAGTGTTGCTATTTTACACAGCGCAAAGAAATTCAAGGTCATTCATGTCATAAGTAAATGCTGTAAAGTTGGAAGCTATTTCGTATTAGCCTCCAGCGAACCGCAGTGTTCATTCAGTAAAAGACCGACCGACCGGGAAATATGCATACAAAGACTATCCGGACTGTAACGTTATAGGTATGTTTGTGGAAAGGAAATGCAAAAATGTTATATATAAACTGAAAATTAATTAATGAATAATAAACAATAAAAAATATTGAAAATTGAGATATACCTAATAGAAATTTCTTAAGATATTACTTTTGAAGATATGGTGGTTCTTCCAAGGGGAGGCTCAGCTTCCCCTGCCTCCCCTGACGAGCCGCCACTGCTGCCCTCCAATTTTTTATCGTTTTGTAATAATTTTTTTAATGCTCGTAAGAAATAGTACTTCAAAATGTATCTGCAAGTTTTTTGATTTTTACATTGGAAATGTTTATGTTCGTATATGGAGGGTCGAGTTACCACTTTTCGTTCAAGGTCAAAAGACAGCGGTGTTGCGGTCTAGTGAGACTGTCTTATGTGCAACGGCTGATATACGTAAATGTAATATGGGTTGCATATATCACCGGGGGTCAAGTTACTAGTTTTCATTTAAGGTCGAAATACAGTGGTGTCGCAATCGAGAGTGGATCGTGGATGTTTCCGGATGAGGCGAAGCCAAGTCCGGAAAAAGTTTATGTTTTATGTATGGTGTTATAATTTCCAATGTCGCGATGGTTGCAAGAATTGCCAAATCTGTGAATTTTTTTATTTAGTTTTTAGTAAAAATGGATTTGTCATAGAAAAATGATAAATTATTAGTAAAATATAGGGTGTGCTAATATTTCAGGGTGTGATTGCTTAGTAGGGTGGAGTGAAAAATCTGACATTTTAGTTTCTGAACGCCTATATGCAGAAAAGTGGTGGGCTAAGTAATATTAATTCCCTGCAAAACCTGGAGTTGATTGGATGACGTTTAGCGGTGCCCCCACCACTTTCAAAATTTGTCGCCGACTGCCAGAAACAAAGCCGATTCAATTATTTCTCCAGCGACTGTCGTTAAGTGAGTGTGCGTTTAAGCTGCCGATATTCATTCAAAAATAGTTTTACAACCGCATAGTTGTATCTCGGTTACTTTGGTTGTTATTTAGTGAATTTTGATGTTCGAGTCTTTTTGTGAAATATGCCAAAAACTAGAAAAGATATTGGGCTCCGTCCGTGTTTAGGAAAAACACGTTACCTACATATGCGGATGTGGTGAAAAACTATGCATATATACGTCAAACCTTAATTAATTCAGCTCAAAATAAAGCAGAACCGACCTTAAGTAACATTGCAGAAATTTTGATTGCAGAGCTGAAACTTGTTTGGTCTAAGGCGTCTATTCTCGTGGTGACAGATCAACAAATTTTACATGTGATAAGACAATATCACGAATAATTGAGAAACCTTAAGAAACCTCTAAAATCCCGATTGAATGATGCTCTTAGACAAGTGAAAAAATTTAGAGAAATTGCAGAAACAAAACTTTTCGATATTTCGTCCTGCAAGTGCGCGAATTTTTCATTGTGTAAGTGTAAAAACAAAGTGCCAATTAGAGAAAGAGAATTTCTAGTAGACCAGAGAACTGAGAGAAAAATGTTTATTGACACAATTGATCCAGTAGCTACGCGAAACATTCAGCGATTCTTACATCGGAGAGTCTTGGAAACAAGATCGCTACCTTCAACTTTTACTTCCAATGTGCTGGATATGGAACTGTCAGATTGTGAAGAGACAGATGATATTGATGACAGTTCTAATGCAAAGCAGGAGGCTAGCCAAAAATTACAACGCCAACGATCTAATCAAATCTATTAACTCGCACAATCGTGCGATCGCACAGGTGTTTCTGATAGATCCGCTGCTATTATTGCGTCTGCTGTATTAAAAGATATTGGACTGGTAACCAAAGAAGAAACTTGTAAAATAATTGTTAGAAGTAAGATAAGAAGAGTGAGAAAAAGAAGACGAAACATTTTAAGAACCAAGCAAGACAAGGATTTTTTAGAAGCCATTAATTTCGATGGACGAAAAGATAATACCCTCGTTCAGCATTTAATTGGTAATAAAAATCACAGAAGTACAGGAGAAATCAAAAGAAAAGTTCATATGAACATATGTCCGCAGCGACTTACATTTTTTTTAATCGTTATTTTTTAATATCTCAGGAAGTAATTTAGATATTGTTTTCAATTTTGATATCTGTTAATATAAAACCACATATTTTAGTTAGAAAAGTTATTTTATCGCGGCACCAATGGCGCACAGTGTGGTAGAATGGACAAAATTCGCTCTACAGCTCAGTTTTTGAGATATTGACTTGAATTTTTTTATTCACAATCATGTAGTAATAATCAAATTGTCTTACATGTCAAAAGTTAGAATATATGACATTTTTAATTTGATTAGACAATTGAACTGAAATATGACATTTCGGGTTGGAAATTGATATGTCGGGTTGGAAAGTAATATCTCGGGTTGAAAAGTGGCCACTTGGTGAAAAGTTTCATTGTTGTCTTGAGAATTAGCTGACCCCGGCGCTTCGCGCCTTAGTCAACTATCTCATTTCTCGACAACAATGAAACACTTTGCACCTCGGTATGTTATATACTATTAAAAACTCGAAGAGGGGTCTGGAATGGTGGGTCACTGCGGCTTTTTTAAAATTTTTTGTTTTGCCTTTTTTGGAAGAACATCTATGGAACCAGTCTCTCTATATTTTTTCTCAAATTTACTCACTGTTGATTAGCTTATGGATCTATCTGGATACTTAGTGTTAAATAAAACACATACTGCTTGTGTACATGCCGTCACCATACCAAATCATCATCAAAACTTCTATTCTCTGAGATACAGATATACGTATTGTTATAAAGCAGAATACATAAATTAATAAGCAGTTATTAATTTAAGTCTGAGACAGAACTGTAGATAGGACTTTGTTTTTCCCTTAGATGTGATGTTGACCGAACTTAAGGAAATATTGTCTAAATGTTATTTGTGGCATTATCTTAATCTCTTTTCTTCTTCAGTTCTTTGAGACTTCCTGCCACATGTATTAAGCGGTGCTCGTGGAATCTACAAAATATCACAATTAACCAGTATATTACTGGTAAATAACCTCTACGCCTGTGACTTTTACGTCAAAGGATCAGTTTCGGAAATCTAATCTGTTTCCTTTTTCAATGCTTTTTTTTTAAACCTTTTTTGCTGTGTATGATAAATACACAGCTTTAAGAATGTTAGTTATATTCAATATCCATAGATACTTACTATTTTAATAAAACTGTTGATGTAGTTAACTTTTTTTTTTAGTTTTTGTACAATGTTAAGTTTGTAAAGTTCTTCTATTAACATTGGCAACCAAGTTGTACATACATCGGAACAATTCGACACGCATCTATCCTCATTCAATAATATTATCTCGGATTCTTTAATTTTTCTTTTTTTGCTCTGCCGCTTTTGTTAAAATTTTTGTCGAGTCCCAGTTTATTCTATATCCGTTCTCTCAAGCGTGTTCGCAGATCTTGGACCTCTAAATTTCATTTTCATGTAATTTTGATGTTCGCTCAATCTTCCATTAAAAGGTCTGGATGACTCACCCACGTATTGCTTGTTGCTCTCACATGGAATACTATAAATGCAGTTTTTTGAATTTTGCTCGTTGTTCGTTTGAAATACCATCCTAATATCAAATCTATCACCGATGCGGCGCAACTTTTCGGATAATCCGCATACATAAGGAATTAACGTTGTATAAAGTTTTTCAGGTTTTTGTCGTACCTGATTGTTATTTTCAATATTTATGAAGGTTTTATCGTCAAAACCCCCAGGGTATTGGTTATTTATAAGAACTTCCTTTATAAACCGCTTCTCATTGTTTAGTATTTCATCATTAGAAAACATGATTTTGGCCCTATCATACAAACATTTTACAACACCCCTCTTAACGTGCATCGACTGATTTGAGTTGAATTTTAAATATCTGTTGGTATGTGTTGGTTTTCTATAAACACTAGAAATGAATTCACTCAAAAATACCCATGTGCTGGAAACAGTTTAAAAAACAGTGGTCTTTATTTGCGTTGAAGCGTCTACTTTTAGATGTTGTAACAGAAATAAATAAATAAATATTAGGCAAAATATTGGATTTGAAGACGATGGCGGTATTGAAGATTTCAAAGATCCACCATTTTTTTTTCCATTTTAAACTGTTTTATTTTATTTAACTACTTACATTTCAAGTTATAACTGATATCATAACAGTGTACAATTGTAAATCATAATATTTAATTTATACAAAGTATAAAAAATAATAAGATGAGTGCCGATGGTATGTAAGAGGATCTTAGATGAACTTGTCTAAATATTTAGTTTATTAATAGCACACTTATATCTAATTTATGTGCATTTATTTTCAATATTTAAAAGATCCACCAGAATCCGAAAGTTTTATCGAATCTGACGATGAAGAACTGCCATCAAAGAGGTAAAGACTAATGGACAATTGATTGTATTTCTAATTAGTGTGATAAATGTAAATAAAAATATTGTAAAAATGATAGCAATAATTTTCATTATGAATATTTAATTTGTATAGTTTACAATCTTAGGTAAATTTTTGTATGTAAATTTATTTGTAAATACTGTATAAATACATTTTTTTATTCTAAGATTTTTCTATCCCATAAATGTCACTTGAATCTAATTAATCAATTTTTTTATATTAAATAATATGGTAATACCTAATGACGTTTTTCTGGCTGAAACCATTTCAAACCTAATATTTAATAATTACTTAATTTATTAATATAACATTATATCTTACATTTTTCAAGGATTTCAACTGTGAATTTTATTAAATAATGAAATATTTTAAACAATGATTGAATAATAACTTTTTTAAATCTAGTTTTTTTCAGTTTTTCGCATTTCCTGGCAAATTTTCCCATAGTGATATTTTTTTTTACACCAACTAAAAGTAAACGTTTCAACTGTTTTTTTTTATAAAACTGTTTGCAGCACATGGGTATTTTCCGGTGAAAATGAGGTCTCTTTTTTGGTTTAAAATCACAATAAAATGTAAGAATAAATGTTCAAAAAAAATTACAGCGTGTTTGGGACATAGAAAGGTAAGTTTCCACCAAATTTCGCGAAGAAAAATTTTGTTGTGGGAGATAAAAATCAAAAACGAAAAAACGGGTTTTTCCGATTTTTCTCGGAAAATTTTAGGTTGTGTGAAAAAATGGTTCACACAAAAGTTATAGACTTTTTCATTACCTACAACTTTAATATTCAACTTTTTTCAATGGAAGGTCTAGTTTAGTTGGAAATCGTGGAAAACCATTTTTCACCCCTAAAATTCACCCCATTTCACCCTCGTAACTCGGGTCAATTTTAATTTATTTTTCCCATTGGTTGCTCTATATTTCCTTCATTTTCCAACAATTCTCATGCTGTTATTAATTTATATTTACACTGGTCTATAACTATATCACAGGAGTTAGAAATCTTAATTAAAAAAGGCGTGTTTCCGTTTATTTCTTATCTTAATCATGTCAGAACATACTACACATAAGAGTAATATGCTTGATCTCTTAAGTAATACATAATATTTTTTATTTAATATAATGTAGAGAAATAAAGCACTCTCCGGTCTCCCGTTATAGTAACTCTGTCGTCAGCTTTGAGTTTTTTATGTGCCGCATAAATATGGAGTAAACTATTACAAGTTCCTCATTCATTAAGTATCATTCAATGGTAATTTAAAGGAAAACATTACTTTACAAAAGGCACTGATGGTGAAGTAAATCATTTGTCATTTTGTTACTGTTTCACCACGGTTCCCGACTCCGGCAGCAGGTAACGGCATAAATAATTTTAACGGCGGACGACGACGAATGCGACGTGTAACCTAAATTTTAATCATGAAATAACAAAAACTCGATTTGGAGTTTTTGCAGTCGCTCCTGAATTATTGAAACGGTGTTCCCTGTTCCTGTTGCCATTAATAAATTATCTTGGAAGTACTGAGTGGGGATTTCGGCTTAGAGGGTGTGTCTAAGTAGATAAATATAAAATCCCGCTGAAATTTCGTTAAATATCACGTTAATGTAGGATCATTAATTTCCGTGTAAAATTAATTTATTTGGGGTGCCTTGCTTTTAAAGTCCATAAACAGATTACTTTATGTGATTTCACGAAATTGTAAGCGGTAGAAATGTCGCTGGCAAGTGCAGCTTCGGATCGCGATTTTGTGTAGTGTTTTCTACTCTATAGAATTTTCTTTTGATATATAAGGCCAAGAAAAAAGCGCGTTTTTTTCATTATTTCATTAATTTTGAATTCGTTAAGTGTCCACAATATTGACATGTAATTTGTAAAATTACTGCTTTTAAAGAGCATAAAACTATACTTTTCTGCAATTCTGTACTGAAATGTCATGGTTAATTGTATATAAAACAACTCAAATCAACGTACCACTCATGGTAAGTAGGACAGGTCTCGAGGACATACGATATCAACTTCATACCACGACGAAGTGATTCGACTTGCACAAGAATATTCAAATTCCCCTAAGGCAATGCCTATAATTTTTTTGCCTAATCCTAATACATTATTGCACCATTCGTCTGAACGGAATACTAATTGCTTCAAAGAGCGTACAACAGTTTAATGAGGTTTGTCTGGTTTTTCAAACATACTAACGTCATATAACCTGATAAGGAAGAAAGAAGAACTTCGCCTCACTTTCGGTCTGCCCCTCTAGAACATGTTGTCCTTTTATAAAGTACTTATTTTTTTACTTCTCAAAAATTACGGTTAAAATCTTAATTGTCAAAAAGTCATATTGCATTATCGATTTTTGGTGGAAGAAAAAATCTTATTTTAGGGTAGCTTCTAATTGACCATTTTTATTTCAGATTTCATTGTAGTTATTAAAATCTCTTTCTATGTCAAATTCCATTGCTGTTCTAGTGCAGTAAAAAAAGACCAAAATAACGATAAGATATGCATAATTTTGTAACAGCAAAATTATGATTTCCTACCTTCCAAAGCCTATTGCGTTTTTTTTAATAAACAATTTGTTTTTTAAATAGTGTTTTCTTAGGTAAAAAGATGAATATCTCCGGTTCTAGGGGTCCGATCGGGACAAACAAAAAACCCAAATCTTCTCAATTAAGATTCCAAGAAATCTGCAGTAGTTTTGGGTCATTTGAGTACGTATATAACGTTTCGATCGGCTTGAAAGTTTCAGAAAATATACCTTCTGTTGAAAACAAAACGGCCTGAAATTTTGGTGCCCAAGTATTGAATCCTGTTGACACAAATGAATTTGTTATCTAAAATTTGGATTGCCCCCCATTTTATGCCATTCAGTCCAAAATGGATAATTTTTTTCATAATATAGATCTCGATGCCAGCTTTCCGTTGATATTAAAAAAAAATTAAAGTCATTTTGGCCACTTTTTTCCATTTATTTATAAACCAAATAAAAACAAATGAATTTTTTCGGCCATTTTGAAAATATTTTTGAAACATTTTTATCAGAGAAAAAAAAATTGCGAGAACTTACTTACTTAAAAAAGTTAAATTAAAAATTTCATTTTCTCATATCTGAAATGTTGAAAAAATCCATTTGTTGTTATTTGGTTTATAAATAAATGCCAAAAGAGTGGCCAAAATGACTTTAAGGGCGCCATGTTCGCAAAAGAGAACAACCTCGACAACGTCATAGAAAAGGGTAGTCGTTAACCATCCGTTAAGTGGTGGTACCTAGCGGGTAGCGGACGAATCATTTACTATAGATGTTTATTCGTGAAAATTCAATAAAGAATCCTATAAACTAATCCAGTTGTAAACATTACTTCGCTTGAGCAATCCAAATAACAAGTGTTCCAAATCGAAATAATGTAAACAACAAAAACATCTATCTACCTGCTTTTAACCGCATGCCGATCCCCTTTCCCCCCTTCCATATCGAAACCCTTGGGTCGAAATATATTTCTCATTATTTTACTGGATTTTAATTTATAGGTCAAAGGTACATTTGAATGTTATTCTGGATCCAGAAGAGCTTTCATGTGAAATATTGGCATTTATAATTATTATATTATTACATATATCTATTATATTACAATTTATTTATAAAATCTACTGTAATAAGACTCGAACAAAAATATACAGGGTGGACCGTCTAAAGGGAATAGATAATGAAAAAAAAAATTTTTTCGCTCAAATTTAAAATTTCCACGTTTCATGTCATTGTAAAAAAAGAGAAACTGACAATTTTCCACTACTATACTTCCACTCCACATCTCCGCATGTACAACTAAAAATGTGACAGATGGCAATAATATTTGGCATATAGTTAACAGAATTGTCACCTTTTATTTAATATTGAATTTTTGCTGTCGGATGAGTACTCTGTATATTTTCTTGGCCAAAAGTTATCAGGTTTCCTTTGTAATAATAGTGATACCTACATTCCGATTATTATTCTCATATGTCGTTTCGTAGTTAATAATTTTTTAGAACGACCGCCCTGTATAAATAAAGTTTTTTTTCCTTAAAAAATCCCCGTGGAAATCATTAAAAAATTTTAAAATGTAAAAAAATATATACTGAAAGAAACCCCAAAGTATTTCAAACATATTCATTGGACTACGGTTTAGAGCAATTATTTGTATGAAATCTAATAAGATGGCGATGGTCAAGAGAGGGACATTCCATACATAAATATTTATTATTTTTGGCAATAACTTTTTTACTTGGTAACGTATATTTAAAAAAGAACTATAATATTACCTAAGTATAAAAATAACCAGTTGAGTGAATGAAAAGTCATAGTAATATTCTTATGTTTTTTTTTAAATGTACGTAGTACGAAAGAATGTTATGGCCAAAAATGATTTCCCCATCCCATGTCCCTTTATTTGGCCACCTATTGAGAAGCCAGTATATATTTTGTTCAAATTTGGTGAAAATGGGTTTTTGATGGTAGTGAATACAAATCTAAAATAAGAATTTCTATAAAAAAGTCGATAATATTTTTTCTTCAAATTTTCCTTAAAGTAACGCCACACTGTAATGAGCGATATCAAAGTTCACTACTTCAATGCAATCACATTTTCAGTCTGCACGTACCGCCTAAATTTGAAATAAATCCCGCTCCTAATTCGTGAAATATATACTCATGAAAAGCGGATGACAGTGTAATTTTTTCAAACATCTCTATTGAAAACTCCCTAAAAAAATATCGGTCGCCTCTATGGGATAGGACTAAGATAGAAACTCTTTCAAGCCACTTTAATTTTTACAAACTAATATGTTCATAGCCTGTACAATAGATAAAGATAAACGCAAAAAATCAGTAATATTGACATTTGACCATAAATTCAAGGTAAAAAATTAAGATAATAAAATGAAGACATAACACATCTTAGTACTTCATTTAAGGTGGCCATTCCCTAGAAAGCGACATCCGATAGGGATATATGTCTATTATTTTTGCTCATAACTTTTATATCTTAGTACATATATTTTAAAAAACTATAAGAGTACCTAAGTAAAACTATAACAAGACTATTACTATGAATATTCACTCAATAATTTCAGTGGTTTGCAAAATAGCTAGATTCAAAACTACGAAATAGGGAGATTGACATAATTCTTAAATTTAAATCAAGCTATTTTGCAAACCGCGGAAATTATTGAGTGAAAATTCATAGTAACAGTCTTGTTATGGTTCTACTTAGGTGCTCTTATAATTTTAATAAATATACGTACTAAGAAAAAAAGGTTATGGCCAAAAATAATAAATATTTCCCTATTGGAGGTCTCTTTCTAGGGAATGGCCACCTTAAGCTTAATTTAAGTATGTTTCAAACAACCTGCACAAAATGGCTACGGGAAGACACAATACAAGTTACTACACTATATAGTATTTGTAAATTTATTTGAATAATAAATATTATGAATATTTCATAAATTATATAATGTAAACAAGGTGCACATACTTTAATGGGGAAGATGCATAAATTTTAAAAATGGTTTAATTATTTTGCCATAATAGTATTATACCACCTTATAAACTTTTTAAATTTTATCCAATTTGAACAAAATTTCTAAATAATAAACTGAAAAAACTAAAAAAAAAAAATTAAATGAAAATTGTTTAGAACTACACAAAATGATTAAATCCAAAGTTTCATGAAATTTAAGATATTGATTGTAGAATTTTCAGAATACACAAAAAGCAAAAATAAATTTACAAACTACTTCTCAATTATTTGACAGTTCAGGTTACATTAGTAAAATTTACGAATAAAAGATGCTTAATATGCTTTTTTCATTTTTTTAGTACATATAGTCATAAGTAGATCCTAACATGTTGTATCTTTGAGTAAAATTTGATTCAAATCGGGAAAAATTAAAGTTAAGTTTTACACTATAATAAAAAAAAGTCACAAAAGAGGATTTTTAAATATATGAAATTTGAATTTTTATGTAACGAAAACCATGTGACTGAGAACAGTACAATGTTGACTATATTATGGATGACTGACGTCAGTTAGATGCACAGAGCTTCAATTACTTGTTCTACGGCTACCTCAAAAACATGCTTTTGTACAGAGTTTATTGTAATAACGCTCGTACCACAACTCGTAAGAAATTTGCATTATTCTGCACTTTCGCACAATATGCTATATATTCTAAATAATTATTATAACCCATCGCTTTTGACAAAACATAAAAAAAAGAAGATACGATTCAGTATATTGTTGTTTTCGTCGATCAATCTGTCATCTGTGAAATCGTGCTTGTCACTGAATAATAAAACCTTCTGTTCTGTACTGAAGATGTGTGAGGGCCGATTTATCAATGCGTGGATAAGTAGTGTCATCCTATAGTGAAATAATAGTTTAATAATATAGTAGGACACTTCCCCTACGCGTCGATAGCAGGAGTGAGGCTATCACTGTCAGAGGAAGTGACCCTACCGTATTATTACAAACTGTGCTTTAACTATAGGATAACTTGTTATCCTCGCATTGATAAAGCGGCCCTTGCTTATTTTCTTCTGTGATATTAGTGATACTGTTATTACAATTTCATTAATATTATCAGTACCTACCTAGTACGTCATATATACTTTGTATCCTAGTAAGATATTCTATAAATATGTACAGATAATATAATATTGTATAATATATTTGGCACTTTTTACTTATTAATTATTCTGGAGATTATTATTTTCTTCTTTTACCACATTGTATACTTTATCTAATTTTAAAGTTATAACAGGTTCTCTTTCTTAAAGAGCGTCAACTATATTCCACTTACGTATACTCATTATGCTTCCCTGTCACATTTCTTTTATGTTTTGGTGTCCACCCTGTGTATAAAGTATTATTTGGTTTGATTCTTGTCAGTTATTATAACGAAATGTCATGTTTTTTCATAAAATAGTTTTATAAATATAGCGCTAACAGATCGACATAATTGAAATATATTAATTCTTGTAATCGATATAATCTGAAATATGAAAAATCGAATAAATGCCGGAGCGAATGCTTGTTTCACGAATACAACAAGTATAGTTAGTTACCTTCGGTAACATTAAGTCAGTAAAGAAATGGGATCTCACGACTCTACCACACAAGGTTTTTAGCTCATCAGATTTCTTTACTTCTCGAACATTTACCAAAACAATTTATCCTAATAGCGGTTGCATTCAATATAAGTATAAACAAACAACCGTTTTTTGTCCATGTTAAAATAATATATTTTTACCGTAATTCATCCAAAACAAAGAAATTTACGTTAGTGCACGAAAACATAAACAGTATGTCATTATTGTAGGTATTATTAAACATCGGAAGTTTCCTAAAGAGCCTATACATTTTCAAATTTCACATTATTTTGTAAATGCAGAACAGCTACAAACCTTTAAAACTTAATAAATGTTTAAAACCAAGAATAAATGTGAAATTTGACTTTTTTAGAGCAGATGTTTTAAAAAAATAACTGGGGAATAATGATTATTAACGATTATATCGAATTATATTGCATCCATTTTATTGATTTTTTTGTCCACCCTATATAAAAATATAAAATTCAGATAATTCCCTTTTCCTGTTGCGTCATCTATGAGACAGTAACCGAACTAAGACAACAACTTTTAGCTGAAGAAATCTTATAAAATTCCATTCAATGAAAAATAAATATGTCAGAATATCAGTAAACATGTGAAAAATGCACCGCAAAATTTAATTCGAGCTTTCTAGTACATGAAGGGTCTAACGAGACTTTTTCTTGTTTCATAATATGGGTGAATGTTTAAGTTAGGACTTGTCTGTATTGGTTTTCCCTATTTTTGATTTTAACTAGTGCAAAATAATTATTGAAGTGGCGAGCTGACATCGTTTCTAAGGTACATGTTAAGCATTTTTTTTATCTATGAAAATATTACTTTTTAACAATATAAAAGCACACGTTTCCTAAGTTAAAGTTTCTAGTTTCCGTTTATGTGCAACTTTTATAAATATGACCTATATTTTTTAAAATAGCTCGCTTTAAAATCATGTGATTATACCCACAATTTAGCACATAAATATGGCCACCTTAAAGAAAACCTTTTTTAATGTCAACGGAAAGCTGGCATCGAGATCTACATTTTGAAAGAAAAGATCAATTTAGGACTTAATGGAAGAAAATGGCGGGCAACTCAAATTTTAGATAACAAATTCATTTGTGTCAACAGGGTTCAACATTTGGGGACCAAAACTTCAGGGTATTATGATTGGAAGTCTTAAGGTCCCTGGGCGCTCAAGTTAAGAAAAAAAAAACCTTTTTAGCCAGTTTATTCAACTTTGTATGTTAGGTACGTACTCCAATGACCCAAACAACGCAGATTTGTTCGAATTTTAATTATGAAGATTTTGGTTTTTTGTTTGTTCCGATCGGATCTCTAGAACTGGAGATATTCACTTTTTTACCTAAAAAACGCCGTTCAAAAGACTAAATTGTTTACAAAAAACGCAATAGGCATAGTCCAAAAATCAGATATATACTCGTGGTGATACCCCAGAAGGTGTGAACACATAATTTTGTTGTTACAAAACTATGCATATCGATATTCTTTTTTACTCCACAAATTATAACAAAAAATTTCGTTGCACATTCAAAATTTCTTAACAGAAACTTTTGCTAGATTTTATGATAGAGACATGGTAATTAGTAAATGAATTATTGTAAATTCGACTTATTCTAACAAAAATTTGTTAGTACTGATCAAGTTACCCTATCTTGGTGAGTTATAAATCAACAATTGAAACATGCTGATTGCCTACTAATTGTACAGCTAATCAATCTTGTTGCAAAATGGAACTTTGAACGTCAATTCAATTTTCAAAAGTCTTCCTTTTTATAAATAGCTATAAATCATGTCACCTTTCATCATTAGTGATAAAATAATGTAACTCGTTGTAAAATGTGTCAAAAGTAGCAATCAATTTTATTTACAACAGAGTGTTTCAGTTACATTTTGATACTACATTTTTAGACTTAATTGAAACGCAAACAAACTGGGCATTGACTCCGGACTTTTCAGCCATTGCACTGTGGTAAAAATTTACATGTTTGTCTTGTCTGCTTGTTTGTTTTAGAACGATTTTCCATTAGTAGAAATTGAGTAATTTCAACCCCGCTGCATAGCGATAAAATATCTGAACAAAGATCTAATATCTCGTTCATAATTTCGCAAATGGCCCATGCGCCGGATATTGCCTTTTATTTAAAATAACTTCTAATAGAAAGTTCACTTTTATGTAAATAATATTAGTGCAGTTGAAGTTCGTGAAAGGCCGAGCATTAACTTTTCAATAAATCACTGCATTCAAAAAGCAGTTGAATTTTTATTCAATTTATTTTACCGCGTATTATAACGTGTGTCTATATATTTTCCTGCTAAACTATGAAATGCCTAGCTGGATGATTCCCGGAAAACTTTATTAACATACTTATTAGTATTACTCTCCAAAATTATAATTTGATAGTTTCTCCATATTTTCATTATTTACTGAAAAGAAAAAGTAAACAGCTTGGATGTTGAGGACATGTGTAAAATTTAAAAACAGAAATTTACCGTAGCAAACGGTCATTTGCTACGTAATATTTTCCTAAAACCTCCCTGGAATGAACGTTAGCAAGGCCGACTAAATTTACAGCACTTTTTGATCTGTCCTCATCTAGAGCGCCGCCAAATGGTCTCTCTGCCCTTTTCGCTTTCATTAATCTTGGCCGATTCATCTAATAATAATATTCATACGACCCATTCTTAAAAATCATCAATAAATTCCCTCATCTCACCCAGTCGCCGCTAGAAGTGCCGGCTAATAGTTACAGTTGTTGAATAAGTCAAACTCGCCGATTATTTCAATATTCCAAGCGCAAAGGTATTGTTACATCACTACTTGGCCCTAGAAAAATTAACAATGATATCACCGGTTAAGATGATAACCAAAGGCAATTCAACCAACACACAAATAGTGACGGCGAACGGCTAGCTGATCTGGTGCGTGGCTGGGATTTCGTGGGTTCAATTAATATATATTTTTTTAAATCAGCCAGAGGGTGAACCAATATTTTTGTGATATTTTGCCTAGCTAGTTTGTTCCAACACTCAGAGGTAGCTTAAAATGATGTAAAAATTATGAGCGCCATCCACGGAAAATTTAAGAGTTACTACTACCCCTGTGGTGGTGAAACCAACCGCCGTGGAAAGATTTGATCTTATGGTGGACAGACAAACAGAAAAAATGAAAAATTAAATTTTACGATAAAAGATACTTATTTATTAATTACTTCAGAAAAAATCATCAATGTAAAAACAAATCAGCGATTTTAATCAATTTAAAAATTATAAAATAATGTCATCAATTATGAAATAGAAATATTAAGTAATATTATCACAATTTCCAACAGAAAATATTTATAGCTTAATTAATTTATCATTAAAAGAAAAGAAATATATTGTGCAATGAAAGTTATACAGTAAATATTATACAACAAAAAAAATATCAATGAAATTCTCAGAATCTCACCAATCCTCCTGATGATGGATAGATAGTGGATGAGGGCTCCTGGTGAGTTCTGGTAGCTTTTCCTAACAGCCTCTCCGAACACAGACTGCTCCTCGACGTGGTTTGACGTCTTGCTAACCTGTATAACGCTAGGGTTTTGCTGTTGGTTGGGATTGACTGGACTAAACTGGACTTGACTAAACGGAATTTCAATCGACTGCTGAACTTTACTAAACTGTGTTTGACTGGACTATCCGTCTTATGAAATCTAGCAGACATTTAACCATCAAACGAAAATGATTTTCCATGTGTAAATTATGTAGACTATTTGTACTAATTATGCAAATTATTTCGGTAAATGATTTAAATAATTTGTATTAACTATCTAATCAGTTATTTGTTAATTATCTATGTAATCAGTTGTTAAAATAATCAGTTATATAATCATCTATTTGGCAGCAAAACTCTACGTTTGGGAAGAAAAAAAAATATTATCAGCACATGTTTCAGAATTATGGTTGTTTATTTAGCAGAAATGAAAAATATGGCTAAAGGCCGTTAAACACTAATGAGAGGAATCAAATAAATAAATGTAATTACCTTTTATTAGATAGATCACTAAGAAAAAGTTTGATAACAGCAGAAGTGTCACAACTCGCGACTGAATGATTATCAAAAAAACTTAAAAGTCAAAGTAAATGCTGCTGCAGAATTGGCTACAGAAATGGCCATTCTGCTACCAGCTAGCTAATAAAAGAGATATCCCCTCTCAAGTCTCAATTAACATATTACCATACTATAAACTAAAAATTACTAAGAATGGGTCCGCGTTGTTATATGCAACCCATAATACTTCCTGCAGTATATTTGGTTTAACCAATAATTAAGAAATTTGTGCTGTGAAATAGATATATTTACTATGCGATCGAAGCCTCTGTGTTCTACGAGAGCTGTTAGCAAAAACTGGAATACAAAAAGAGTTAAATGGATGAAACATGAAAATATAATAAATGTGTACATTCCTAAATTTAAACAGATTACCTATGATAATTTAATGTCTGAGGTTTTAGTTACTAGAGTATGGTAAATACCTGTACATATTTCTCAAAAATTCATTCTGTTTAATAGAATTTAATAAAATTACTTAAAGTTGCCAGATGTACGCAACACACCCTTCTCCTCCGGAAGAAATATTTTAGCTTACTGAAATATTTCTTGATCAGCTGTGATCCAAAAAAAAAATTTAAGTAGCAAAATGTCTAACTGAATTGTACTAACATCAAACTGTACTAAAAGAAACTGTACTAAAAGTAAACTGTACTAAACTAAAATTGAAAACGTTATGAATGCGTGAAATTTATCTCATCGTAGTGCTAAAGTGAAATGGTAAACACCCCGTATACGTGGCCAAAAAAAAAAATAATTAAAAAAAATTATTTACTATCTGTCCCAACTTAATGGTGACAAACTCACAAAGTCCAACTTCTAAAAAGAAAATATTGGAAACTAACCTGTATGCCCATAGACTAGAGCCATACATTATACAACCACGTGTAAAAGAAAATATTTACAACTACGGGTTAAATGTTTGTTAAAATTCACAACGAATTAAAGTATTCAACTACGAGATATAAATTACAACTACGCATTCAAAACTATTTTGGACCAAGCGCCCGCACTATTATCCAATTGATGAAAAGTGAAAACTAAAACTGAAAATTTTTATATGCTTACTGAAATTTCTTTAAAGTATTAATAAATATGTAGTCAATCTAAAATCTTTTAAGATCGTCAAACTCGAAATTTCGCAGATAAAATTTAAAATAAAATATTTACACAAGTGTAATTGGATATGCATCGATCCAAACACACCAAGTTGCGAAACCAAACTAAACTAAAAAGGCAGAACTGTGTCTGTCTGTGTGTGTCCTCATGCGAAATTAATCGGTAGTGTGAGGTCACCTAAACCCAAAAGTTTGACGATTTTTTAAAGCAGATATTTGGTGTTGAGTATCGCTTTGTAATGCGGCTAAGTTGGAAGTTACGCATTTTAAGTGGCCCTATTTAAAGAACCTCCACCCTACCACCCTAATTAACCTCAGCGACAAAATAAAAAAAACAATTAAAAATTCTTGCATTTGTCAAGAAGTATCACAGTAGATGCATGAGGTATGAAAAAAAATTATGTCGCTAAGTTTTCGTGCGATGTTATGCATTTTTGAGTACTTGTCTCAAAAACTGAATAAACAGAACTAAACCTAAAAGTTACTAAAATTAAATGATCGGCCAATCAAACTAAATCTATTTAAACTTAACTAACTAACACTAAGTAACAGTACTAGTAAAATTACTTTTATCCTAACTGACTGTTATGGTGGCATCTAAATATTTTCTGAATACTGCGACGCTCTACCGCAACTTATCTCACTATACTATACCTAACTATACCTAACTAAACCAAAGTTAAACCTACAAATGGTTCTAGAATCATTAAAGATCCGCGGTTGAGAGGTTTGGTTGCAAATCAACCCTCTCGTTAACACAAAAACCATTAAATTAGTACAAAAGCACTATAACTCAATTGAAAATGCGGTTTGAAAAATTTTCATTAATTTTTTTAATGTTGAAACCGCAAACTAAACCTGACTGAAAGTCATTGTCCTATTTGACCTCACCTGACTAAAAATCAAAACGTCGTTCGAACTAAGCGTCGAGACGGCGCTTATACTGAACTGAACTAACGAAATTGTGCTCGTCTTAAATTAAATTTATTTTAATGTTTCGTAAAATAAACTTATTTTATTCCATTTCCTTTCAAAGGAAATTTTAGAATATGTTAGGCGTCCCTAACCAAACCTGACTGAAATTTTTTTGTTTACTTACTCTCACTTATGATTAAACAACTCAAACCTAACTGAACTTAACTGTCGAGACTGAGCTCGAACTAAACTAAATTTAAACTCCAGATTAAATTTATTATATTCCATTTTCTGAAATAGAAAATTTTGAAATATTTTATGCTTGGCGTCCCAACGCATATTTTTTTATACTTGGCGTCCCAAAGCATACCTGACCTGACTAAACTAAAATTTTGTCTTGACTATACTCCGTGGCATAATCGGACTTACGGGCAAACTTTACTAGACCTGACTAAACTGTAATGTTTGGGCAAACTAAACTAACTGAACTTAAAATTAATCTTTAGGGACGTGCACTGCATACAAAATGTTTACAAAGCACTAAAAGCATGTCAGAGCTTATGGTTCTAGACCTCATGCAAGCTGGCGTTCGAGCCCAAATAAGGCTTGAGCTTCGATACATGCCAAGTACCAGCTGGAGTTCCGTCTAGGTGGTTCAGCTCATATGCAACTTTAGATAATACTTTCTTGACAATGCATGGTACATAGCGATTAGCTAATTTAGCAGAAAAGAATTCTGCGGCGTTACTCAACACAAAATTTCTGAGCCAGACTTTTTCTCCAACTTTGAAAACTTTGTCTCGTTTTCTCAAATTATAATATTTGGCACCCTTTTGATACGCAACATTTAACTTAACTTGAACATCCCTATATAACTGAGGAAGTTTATCCATTTCATTGGCATATGATCTTCTACTTTCCCCAAGGTCACTCACATCTGAAACGTCGACTTCATCATAATAATCACCCGTCACAGGCAGCTTTCGCCCAAAATTCAGGAATGCCGGGGTGAATCCGGTCACCTCGTGTACGGCTGAATTAATCGCAGACTGAATATTTAAAATATTTTCGTCCCATTTCTTATGTGAACCCTTGAGAAAACTTCCGATCATAGTGCCAATTGTACGATTTACCCTTTCTACATGGTTTATTTGGGGATGATAAAAACAACTATACCACAACTTAGAAATTTTGAATTTCTTAACAAAGTTATTAAACATATTGCTAGTATGTGCTGTAGCATTATCTAGCAATAAAACTTGGGGTGTGCCATAAGTTAAAAATACTTGTTCGAGAAAAGTTGTGATAGCTTTTGAAGTGGCTTCACGCGCGGGTTTCATTAGCACAAATTTAGAGAAATAGTCTACGGCTACTAACAAAAACCTATTGCCCTTCGTACTTCTGGGAAAAGGTCCCATTGTATCGTATGCTACAAACTGAAAAGGAAAAGAGGCTTTCTTTTCTGCGCCCATTTGCCCAAACCTCTGCGTGTTCAGAGACTTTTCTCTGCCGCAGATTTCACATTTTCGAATGTACGTTAGTATGTCCTTTCGCATTTTAGGCCAATAAAAGTTTTCTGCTACTTTGTGTAGCGTTTTATAATAACCTAAATGCCCAGAATTTTCATTCTCGTGGCAGTCAACCATAACTTTTTGCCTTTCTGCTAGAGGAACTACTAATTTCCATTCTGAAATGTTTGTACGCAAAATTATTTTACTCTTGGTATGTTTGAAAAGATACCCGTCTTTGACCATCCACTGAGGAAACTTATGTGGATTTTTCATAATTCTCTCTCTAAGTTTTAGATACCAAGGTTCGAGATTATCTAAAGAAATACCCAAAGTATCAATTTCTGCTACTGGTGACACAACTGACTTACTAGACTTTAAAAAGTTTTTGACTGTTACTTTCCAATTATTCCAATCGGATAAATCCGTTTTTGGCTTGATTCTATTGAGAGAATTACGACTACTAGACTTAGAAATATTCTTTATTTGACATAATCGTGAATTATAAAATATACGGCCATTCTGCGGAATCATCTGACGTCGGCCTACGTCGCCAGACCTCCCTACTGGTTTTTTGGAACCAACTTAACCTCATTACAAACGGTACATGTTCTAACGGTACAGTCTGGCTTACCACACTTAAAACAAAACCTTTTTCTAGGTTCTTTGCATTGTATAAATTCGTGACCAACCTTCTTACAGTTGAAACACGTGCTTATACTTGAAACTTTATTTTCTGGGTTTGTTGTTGTTGCCTGCACTACTTTATTGACTGAAGCTAAGTTCTTATTAGAAAAAGTTTTACATTTTTTTCCGAATATTTTATGTTGCCTTTTTGAAGATGACGGTTCTGAACTTTCTACATAAGCTAAATCTGATTCAAGGGCATTAGTTGCACTTGGAGGCGAATATTTATTCTTGGCCTGCAAGGCATCATCGATTTTCCTGCAATATGTCACTAGTTCACAAGTGTCCCTAACATCAACTAAAGCCAATCGCTCAACATAAATTGGTAAGATATTTTTTCTAATTATTCTTAACTGTTCAGTATCGCTGACAGGTGATACTAATCTATTAAATAAATTCTGCATGGTGGCAACATATATAGTTATTTTCTCACTACGCCCCTGCTTATGTGATTTAATTTCATCTAATAAAGTTTCATTATACTCTAATGGTAAGAAAGTATTGTGCATTTCATTAACTAAGTGGTCCCAAGAGGTGACCTTATCTCTAACAGATCTGTACCAAATTAAAGCATGACCTTCAAATAAGTCTATTGCAGACTCACATAGTTCTTTCAAAGTGACGTTGCGAGCTTTTGACAACTCCACAACTCTTTCTAAAAAAGCTTTTACGCTTGTATGGCCATCATATTTTATATTCCACTTATATACTGGTATTGACTTTTTATTGACAGAGGTTGAGGGTAAAATTATGTCGCTATTATCTAACTCTACTGTTTTGATAACATGATTTGCTAGTTTAGCTTCTAGCTCTAGACATGTGGCTTGAGCATCTTGTTTAAACTCGGTATAGAAGGTTTTAACTTCAAGTGGTTCCTCTGGAACTTTAAATCTATCCACTCTATACGTTAATGAAGCTAAACGCGAAGAAATAATTAAGTACATGGTATCAATTACAGTTGCTGAAAAATCTAGAATTAATGATTCGAGTTCGATAAGTGTTGTCTCAATCACATTTTTCTCAGTGTCCAATTCAAAGTTTGGATCTTTTAATTTCTTAATCTCCCCATTTGACTTTTCTAAAAATCTTTTCAAAACGATTTTCTTGTCTTGCAATTTTCTACGAGTACTTATTACATCCCTGATTCTAAGTTCATAATCTAACTCAGCCTCTGTCAGATAAGAAGGGTTTATAACAAGCGGTGAGTCCATCTTGTCCACTAAAGATACTTAAACTGACTCAAAAACAAATTAAAAATCAATACCTTTATATGTCTCTACAAGAAAAACGAACTATAAGTGGTATTAAAATAATACCTAACTGAAATTGAATTATCAAGTAAAGAATACTCTATAAAATAACGTAAAAAGTCTAAACTGAAATAAAGATTGTACAGGCGTACAATCGCTGACTCACTAAACTAAATAAATTTGAGTTAATTTCAATGTAGCAAATTTATTAAAATACGCAAAGTTTTACTTGCTATTTTAAAATATAATTGCTTTGATTTAAAATCAAATTTGCAATACCTAACTGAACTGAACCTAATATTAAAATAAACGGAATTAATAAGTCGCTATTTTAAGTTTTAAATCACTTTGATATATTTAATCAAATAAGCATCTCTAAACCCAACCCAAATGTACTAAACTTAATCGTTATCACTGGATACTAAATTCCTTAAAAGTGATACGATTTTTTTATGGTTAAATAAAAACAAAGAAAACATCGCCTGTTTTATACTGCTAGAAGAATTCGTATAGTCCTCTAAATTAGATATAAAATATTGAATTTTATACTTAGTTTCTGTACCTAGTATTTACCATATAGATAAAATAAATTATCATAAAATAACTTCCAGACATAAAATTATTGCACAAATAATATTTTCAAACTCAAAACCTAAATTTCTGTCTCTCATAAGATCAAACTAGCTTATGCTTGATACCACAAAAACTCTAAAATTCACCTCTACTCATTTAAAAATCTGAAACTTACATAACTTGACTAAAAAAATGAAACTTACTGAACCTTATTCTGGCCTCACGTTACTGGGCACCATTGTTACATCACTACTTGGCCCTAGAAAAATTAACAATGATATCACCGGTTAAGGTGATAACCAAAGGCAATTCAACCAACACACAAATAGTGACGGCGAACGGCTAGCTGATCTGGTGCGTGGCTGGGATTTCGTGGGTTCAATTAATATATATTTTTTTAAATCAGCCAGAGGGTGAACCAATATTTTTGTGATATTTTGCCTAGCTAGTTTGTTCCAACACTCAGAGGTAGCTTAAAATGATGTAAAAATTATGAGCGCCATCCACGGAAAATTTAAGAGTTACTACTACCCCTGTGGTGGTGAAACCAACCGCCGTGGAAAGATTTGATCTTATGGTGGACAGACAAACAGAAAAAATGAAAAATTAAATTTTACGATAAAATATACTTATTTATTAATTACTTCAGAAAAAATCATCAATGTAAAAACAAATCAGCGATTTTAATCAATTTAAAAATTATAAAATGATGTCATCAATTATGAAATAGAAATATTAAGTAATATTATCACAATTTCCAACAGAAAATATTTATAGCTTAATTAATTTATCATTAAAAGAAAAGAAATATATTGTGCAATGAAAGTTATACAGTAAATATTATACAACAAAAAAATTATCAATGAAATTCTCAGAATCTCACCAATCCTCCTGATGATGGATAGATAGTGGATGAGGGCTCCTGGTGAGTTCTGGTAGCCTTTCCTAACAGCCTCTCCGAACACAGACTGCTCCTCGACGTGGTTTGACGTCTTGCTAACCTGTATAACGCTAGGGTTTTGCTGTTGGTTGGGATTGACTGGACTAAACTGGACTTGACTAAACGGAATTTCAATCGACTGCTGAACTTTACTAAACTGTGTTTGACTGGACTATCCGTCTTATGAAATCTAGCAGACATTTAACCATCAAACGAAAATGATTTTCCATGTGTAAATTATGTAGACTATTTGTACTAATTATGCAAATTATTTCGGTAAATGATTTAAATAATTTGTATTAACTATCTAATCAGTTATTTGTTAATTATCTATGTAATCAGTTGTTAAAATAATCAGTTATATAATCATCTATTTGGCAGCAAAACTCTACGTTTGGGAAGAAAAAAAAATATTATCAGCACATGTTTCAGAATTATGGTTGTTTAGTTAGCAGAAATGAAAAATATGGCTAAAGGCCGTTAAACACTAATGAAAGGAATCAAATAAATAAATGTAATTACCTTTTATTAGATAGATCACTAAGAAAAAGTTTGATAACAGCAGAAGTGTCACAACTCGCGACTGAATGATTATCAAAAAAAACTTAAAAGTCAAAGTAAATGCTGCTGCAGAATTGGCTACAGAAATGGCCATTCTGCTACCAGCTAGCTAATAAAAGAGATATCCCCTCTCAAGTCTCAATTAACATATTACCATACTATAAACTAAAAATTACTAAGAATGGGTCCGCGTTGTTATATGCAACCCATAATACTTCCTGCAGTATATTTGGTTTAACCAATAATTAAGAAATTTGTGCTGTGAAATAGATATATTTACTATGCGATCGAAGCCTCTGTGTTCTACGAGAGCTGTTAGCAAAAACTGGAATACAAAAAGAGTTAAATGGATGAAACATGAAAATATAATAAATGTGTACATTCCTAAATTTAAACAGATTACCTATGATAATTTAATGTCTGAGGTTTTAGTTACTAGAGTATGGTAAATACCTGTACATATTTCTCAAAAATTCATTCTGTTTAATAGAATTTAATAAAATTACTTAAAGTTGCCAGATGTACGCAACAGTATAATGACATGGACAATGTGTTAGCATGAAAATACCCTGTGTAAGACATTGTACTGTAAGATAAGAATGTGAGCAGCTGAATAAAAGACGGTTAAAGGTTGTAGCAGTTGAAAAAGCTACATGAATAATTTCACATTTGAATACAGTAATTGACCCTGATTAAATTTTATTTGAGTATAGAGCAGGGTTCCCACCAACCTGGAAAAACCTGGAAACCTGGTAAAGTCAGGAAATCCAAAATGTGGTCCTGGAGACCTGGAAAAGACAGGGAATCCAAGAAATTTCAATAAAATCCTGGAATTCCAGTCATCATGTAAAATATTTTGAACTGACTTTCTACTGTACAAAAAAACCGCTGCCTAAGGAATCACTACTTCCACAGCCAGATTTCTCGTCCAAGTCACTTTAATGGAAACATCTTGACTATATTTGACTTTAGTCTGTGGATATTATTGGCCATAGAATAAAAAATATTAGAAAGAAATCTGAGGCCTTTGTTTCCAGTATATACACCAAATCCTAAGTTTCTGTAATCTTAGCAGCTTGCTTTACTTATTTTTCCCTATTTACCCCTAATTTAACTCTTCAACGGAATAATACCAAAACATAATCTAATTCCTTATGTCAATATAATATATACGTATACCAAATTTCAAGTGAATATCTCAATTTTTTTTATCGACCTCTTGGGTTGATAAAAGTGGAGGGGTGGTGGGGATGGGAAATATAAAAAATTTTGAGGCCTTGGCTCCTAGTACATACACCAAATTTTAAGTTCTGTACTCTTACCAGCTTGCTATACTTATTTCTCCTTATTTACCCCTATTTGCCCCCCAACTCTTCAGCGGAAATGTTCAAAAACAATCCATTTCCAGATCTTGTTATAATGTGTACGGGTACAAAATTTTAAGTCAATATCTTAAACCGTTCCGGAGAAAACGTGTGGACAATAAAAGTTACAGACAGACAGACCAACAAACACATTTTTTTTCGCTCAAATTTAAAATCTCGACGTTCCATGACATTCTAAGCCTATTTCAAGAAAAAGAAATTCACAGATTTCGCAATTCTTGCAACCATCGGGACATTGAAAATGGTAACACCATACATAAAACATAAACTTTTCCAGCTACAATCCACTCTCGATTGCGACACCGCTGTATTTCGACCTTAAATGAAAACTGGTAACTTGACACTCTGTGATATATGCACCCCATATTAAATTTGCATATATCAGCCGTTGCGTATACGACAGTCTCACTCCACCGCGACACCGCTGTCTTTTGACTTTGAACGAAAACTGGTATCTCGACCCCCATATGCAAACATCCATTTCCAATGTTAAAGATTTCAATTTTTTTTTACGATTACCAAACTTCCAATCTACTAAGTGGATGTGGAAGTTATTACCTATTAGATTTGAATTTTATATATTTCGCTAAGAAATATAGGTGTAATTTTAACTACTCATTATTTAAAATAAATAACAACAAAAATTACTTTAACGGTTTTCTCATATTTTTTCCATGCCGATCTGATGATAATACAAATACATTAATATCCACTTATATACAAAGTCGTATTGGAATGTACTATATTTTCATATTTTGGTCCTGGAAAATTTAAATTTTGTTCCTGGAAAGTCAGGGGAAGTCAGGGAATTCAAAATTCCAATGTTGGTGGGAACCCTGATAGAGGTATGCAACCCACTTAACTTCACGATTTAGAATTCGATAGTAAATGGTTGCCTATCTTGATGAAACTATGGGCAGTAAACATGTTTTCTTTAAGTATAATTTTGAGTTAGAGGTGTTAGTCGTATATTCTTTTAGTTGAGATATTACATAATAGTGTAATTCAGTCTTTTCATTGCAAAGTCCTTTGTCGCATTTTCATTGGCTAGAGGAAGTGTTCTCTAGATGCTCAAGTTGGCAACACTGAGAACTGTTAAAGAGATTTCCGGCTGGGAGTTCGTTTTTCGACAGCCACGATAGTGAACGGCGGCGGTCCCGATTTTGTGTTGAAGAATTTTGGTTTTACATCGCTTACACTGAAACGGGATTTGAATTGATGTACCCAGTGTTTCTTTACCGTCCTGCCGAAAGCATTTTGTAAATTCCAAGAACGAATTCTGTTGGTTGCCGTAATTTTATTGCCACGTGTTTCGTGAGGTTATGTAATACTCTCTATATGAGGTGAGCTTTTATTTTACTTAGTTTGGAGTTTTATTTGGTTCTTATTTATTGTAATTATTACAGAATGTTTTGGAGGGATTGGCCATTTGAAAATTAGTTATGTTTTGGAGAGGATTATATTTGGGATAACCACATATGTTTGGGTCGGGCAATTTGGCAGAGGGACTTATGTAAGAGCTGTTGGTGCTATCATTTTGGTTATATGAGAAGGGCCTAGTATTTAGAGGAGTAATAGGAGGAAGTCTACTACTCAGATATTTGGTTTTATGTGGGTCCTGCTGACATTTAGAGAAGTTTTGGTTGGAGAGTTGTTCGCAGCAGTCTCCAAGAGATTTAGGCAGACATTTTGGAGCGACACGGAGTCTTAGTCGCAAGCAACATGGAGAACGTCTATGAAGTGGTGACAGGTCATGCTGCAGTCGTCACAGAAAATGCCAAGGCTCTGATCAGGTTTTATTGTTTCATTTCGATTACATATATTTAAAGAAATAGTTTTGTTCAGTGATTTTTTTGTTCAATTATTAGAGTAAATTATACTACGATTTTACAACTACAAGTTAAACTCTAAGTTCACACCTAGCATGACGAGATATCTTAAGATTTTTTTTACTGTAAGGCAGCATATGGTACCATGTAATGGTAATTTACCTTCAACTGTGCCACATGTGAAATATTTTTGATAGAACATTCTTATCTTAGATCATTCTTTAACATTCTAGAATACGCAGCGAGCATTGCGAAAGTGGGCTCACAGAATTTTGTTTGTTACATAATATTCTAGTGATGAGCTGTAATTTTAATTCATTGTAAACCTTTAACTCGCTGTTGTAAATCTAAAACTCATTGTTGGTATTACCTAAGCCGTAGTTGCATTTTTATGAAAAACTCAAATCACTGAAATAATTTTAAATGAGGTCATGCACATATTTTGAATCTCCATTGCGTATATAGGTTATGTTTAAGGAGTAATTGTGAAACTATTTGTTTTTTATTGTTGTACATCTCACTTGTGTCGTAATAAATGTTTGGTGTCTACATGTTCTTATTATCCACACTAATGCACCTGATATTTGCTTAAATTTTGAGGTTTCTTAGAGTACCTAAAGTACAAGTTTTGATATTGTCTATATATTTTGAGAATTCCATCGCATGATTGCTAGTAACTTAATTTTGTTCCTGGCTGGCAGAATTATTTCAATTATATTACGTAATATACAGCAGGTGGCGCTCTTTGAGTGTCCACACACTCCTTACCCACGGCCCTATGCTTTCCAACAGAAAACTGGCTGCAGTTCGCACCGGTATAACACATTTTAATATTTAGGTATTAAAAATATTACAAGATATAATGTCTTACAGCTCCGTGATAAAAGTAGTACTTTGCATTTATTTTATACAGGGTAAGTAATTAGTTAATTCGGAATTTTTATAAGAATTAGGAATTAACAACTTTTACAGATTTATTGATAACCAGCTGATTTTTTCAGGATTGCTTAATAGTAACATGTAGAATCCAATTTTCGAATTGTGCCACAAAATAGATTTCCCGATTTTCAAGTACGACGCGTGGAAATCTTTCGGAAGAAGTGGAAGGGAACGCCGCGTTTTCGAAAATTTTCGCAGAAGAAAAAAGTTGTAAATTTGGCGCAATTAAGCCATACAAGACCTAGACTGCTATCCACGCATATAACATGTTTGGACTTACATTGCGGCGTTGCCACGTCATTCCACTATTTCCGATTAGAGAAAAGAATACAATTTACAAAAAACAGATTTAAACAAAGTACGTTTGTATAATTTGGAGTAGTCGGGGCCATACACTATTCCCGGGCCTCTCAAATTCAAACCTGGTTCTACAGGGTGCTCACCACGAAGATTCAAATTTTTACAATCTTAAACTGTCATGACACAATTTTCTCAAATGGCACATCCTGTACGTTTTTACTTAAAATGTTTTAGGAATCTATTATCTACAGATTGATACTACATAGCGACTATTTTTTTTCGACGGTTTAAAAAAGATTAAGGTCGAAAAGCCGTAGTCAGTATGGATTTCAGTGTGTAGGTAATTGATTGCTGAAACATCTTAAGGTGTCCATTTCCTAGAAAGAGACATCCGATAGGAAAATATTTATTATTTTTGACCATAACTGTTTTTTCTTAGTACTGTATTTTCAAAAACTATAAGACTACCTAAGTAGAACATTAACAAGACTATTACTATCAACTTTCACTCAATAGTTTCAGTGGTTTGCAAAATAGTTAGATTTAAATTTAAAAATTATGCCATTCTTATTTCGTAGTTTTAAATCTAACTGTTTTGAAAACAACTAAAATTATTGAGTGAAAATTGTGAAAATCCATTGTAATAGTCTTGCTATAGTTTTACATAGGTAGTCTTATAGTTTTTTAAAATATTCATACTAAGAAAAAATTCACAGACTTCGCAATTCTTGCAACCATCCTAAAATTGGAAATGATAACACCATACATAAAACATAAACTTTTTCCGAACTTGGCTTCGCCTCGGGCGGAAATAGCTACTATCCACTCTTGATTGCACCGCTGTATTTCGACCTTAAATGAAAACTGGTAACTTGACCCCCTGTGATATATGCAACCCCTATTACATTTGCATATATCAGTCGTTGCATATACGACAGTCTCACTCGACCGCGACACCGATGTCTTTTGACCTTGAACGGAAACTGGTAACTCGACCCCCATATGCGAACATAAACATTTCCAATGTTAAAAAGTTATGACCATAAATATATATTTCTCTATCGGATGTCTCTTTCTAGGAAATGGTCACCTTTAGTAACATTATTTTTATAGTAGTTTTTACGTTACTGTAATTTTGGCGTTAATCGTGCCATTCCCAAACAATTCAAAAGCAGAGTTTCGCTTTTTCTCATCGCCTGAAAATTACAGTTTTAGTATTGAAATTGCAGTAACATAAACATTACAGTAAAAGTAATTTAATAATTGAAATACCTCAATTGTTTGACACTACAAAACTCATACAACTAAATTATTTCATTATAACAAACAACTATTTTTCAAATATAGTAGTAGACGTAATTTAAATCAACAAAGTATTGTAAACTTCACAACAAAATATATCGGTTGAATTTAAATTCAACTTACATGACTTGACTAGAATATATATTTAGTTGTGGATATATGACACTTTTATTCATTCCAGTTAAATATGATTCGTTTAAGTTAAAGAATATTTTTTTCTCCGAGTATATTACTCGAAAGTGATAAATGCTTCGGTTGATTGGGAATGTAATTTTTTGGGTATTTTTCAGACAACAGACAACTTTCATACACTAATAATTGAGAGTTGTCTGCAAACAATGTTTTTCTCAATAAAGTCTATGTAGAAATAAAATATATTTCAGTTAAACGTTTCGATTGATTGTCCAGCAGTCAGTATTTAAAAAAATTTTGTTGTCCAACCACCTCCATCTCATCACCCTCTATATTATTTCACAAGAACTAAAATTATTAAACATTTTCGCTTACTCGCCTGACCAACTATAACGCTATTTTTACGAATTGACGTTTAAAAATTAATTTGCCGCCGGGAAATGCACGAACGATTTAGAACGTCTGATAAAAACGGAATTGCGATTATCCTGTTAAACCTCTAAATTAATTATCGTTCTGTCGCTGCGAATTGTACAAATCGGAATGAAATAACTAAATCCGTACACCGGGAAAGAGCTCATGCAAATCCAGCATGCACAACAGAAGTCGGGTACAGACGTTACATCCTGTCATCGCATACTGCAGCGCAAAAATGAGATGGAAAGCAGGAATGAATTATGTTTGGGAAATAAATTGAATTTCATTTCGAGCAATTCATAAGTCGAGGAAATGCACCGAGAAAATAACGTGGAGGAATTGGAAATCACAACTGTTTCTGTATAGATAAAATAGCGTTATAGCAAAGCAATGCAAGTTCGATTTGCTGAAGTTCTGTAAGTGCACAGAAGCCAAATGTAATAAACACTTTGATTGTAAAAAGAAAAGCAGATAAGTTTTTTCTGAGTAGTTTGTTTGTTAACTTATACCTGGTTGTACGTTGATTTGCGTTGTCAAAATTTAAAAAAAAATAGTAAGAATAAAGAATATTGACTCATTTTAAAAAATATATCGTTTATTTATACGTGGCGTCCTGAATGTATTCATTGACTTTTTAAATTTTGTGTACGCTGGTAAACATGGCGGGAAAACAATAGTAATACTATATTGTCCTTCATAAATATGCATTTTATAGACATCACCTAATACACAAATTCGATGGGGATATAAAATTCAGTATATTCAGTGGGCCAGGAGAAAAGTGCCAAACTTCGGAAGTGTAAACTACAAATAATAGTCTAAGAGCTACTAACTGACCTCGACAACATACCCATTTTCACAAGGCTGGAAATATGCTAAAGTGCTACTTTAAATCTCACTAAAGAAGGAATGGCTAAAAGACGTCGCATCGGTGGGATGAGTACCCTTGAATTATTGAAAATGGGGCAAAAATGCAATTGAACCTTAGTTATCTCTACAAAGCTGAAATTTTCACACCTTGGATAGGGTAGCGGAAAAGGAAATACTTTTATTTAGGTTCAAATCTTGCTCGAATATTACCTATATTTCTTATCCATAAATGCTTTCTTGACTTTTATGTTTGCTTAATTAGACCAAGTCGTTGACATCTTCTTTCACTTTTGCTAGAATTTAATAAATGAATTAGTGAATGAACTCCGTGGAGTAATAGGAAACGGCCAAATTATAAATAATAAATTTCTATTTATGGGTATGATAAATTATGCTGGGTGTTACTTTTTGCAACATAAAATTTATTCTAGTAAATAATTAATATAATTTGTTTTTATTCCATTCCATTCCAAGGCTAAAAATCAGCCTTGTGAAAGCTACCAATGCATTAGTAGTGCTGGTCAGGAGTCGGAAGGACATACAAATATCTGCTACTGGGCCAATCTGGTCCCCCCCCCACGTTTTCGAAACCGATTCCGGAGTACAAAAAGTTTTTGACCCCTACTACCCCACTACCCCAAAATCGGCCCAAAACCATCCTCGAAGTCTTTTTTCCTGCGCAGACATCAATACAACACTGTATTTGGGTGAATTGGCCCTCCCCATGACTTAAGGTGGTAATTCTAAATGGGGATGACCCTAATCACCCCTACCCCTAGATTTAACTGCCATGGGGTGTGGAATTTTTATTATTTTTTTTTGTAAAAATATTTACTATTTTTAAATAGGGGATTTGTTGGAGGGAAGATGAAGGTGACTAGGGTTATAACCAGGGGTGGTTACAGCACCTTCAGGGGATGGATTATTTTTTATTTTGGAAAAAATATTCAACATTTTCAGAGAGTGGGTATGATGGAGGGAAGATGAAATGCGACCACGGTTGTGATAACCCTCAGGAGTGGAGATCCACCCCTTGGAGGGGTTATAACCTTGATCACCCTCATCTTCCCGCCAACAAACCCTCTTTTATAAAATTGCAAATATTTTTGACAAGAAAATATCCACCTCCTGGAGGGGTTGTAACCACTCCTGCTTATATCACTGGCCACCTACACCTTCCCTCCAACAAACCTCCTTTTTAAAAATTATAATTTTTTTTTACAAAAAAGAAAAAAAAATCCACACCCTATAGGGGTTGAATCTAGGGGTAGTGGTGATTGGGTTCATCCTCCTCTAGAATTACCACCATAAGTTATGGGGAGGGCCAATTCACCAAAATACAGGGTTGAATTGATGTCTGCGCTGGGATAGAAACTTTAAGGGTGGTCCTGAGGCGATTTTGGAGGGGTAGCCGGAGTCAAAAACTTTTTAGGACCCCGGAATCGGTTTCAGCACCCTCGAAAATTGGAGGGGGAAACTAGATTTGTGATTTTCGAGCAAAATCCCGACTCCTGACCTCCACTATTATAGGCATCTTTACCTCGATTTTTAACGCATTGCCACAGAACATTCCACATTTGCTCAATGTGTTTCAAATATGGTAAACGAGGAGGTCATCTTATTCCTGTGGTTAATATTTTTTCTGAAGATTCATGATCCTACTCCTGGTTTAATTCTGGTTAGACGTTTCTGTTGTATTTGGATAATTTACGTGTAAAGAGAAAAAGGACCAGACAATGAATTACAGATACTTCTCTATTGAACCTCTCATTCTGGAATATTACAAACCACGTGTAAATTTGGCGCCATTGTTCTCTATTAATATGATGATGAACTCATAGTTTTCGACCAGATTTCTGATCCTGAGTACTTGTAACTGTTGTCGAGAACTAAATTTTTGTATGTAGAACGTGCATCGAATTTCCAAGTTATAGCACCTCTTCGAGACGAACGTATTTATCGATAGACAAACAGACACATAAGAATATAACGTGCCAATTCGAATATAATTGCTATTTTCTGACCTTAAGGAGTGCAAATATAGTATCAAGATATCTTTATTTAAATATACTTGGATGGGAAATCTGGATGTGGAAGTAGTGATTCCTTAGGCAGCGGTTTTTTAGTACAATCTGTTCTATTAACCTCCAGTATTTCCTGAGTTCCCCACAAAGGAGATTAATGAGTGTAACTTTTTCTTTTTAATTATAATTTGTTCCGGAAGAGTTTATTTGACAGCCAACGTTATTGACTCTTAACAAGTTCCTCAAGAGAGTATCATCGGACCTGATGCTTAAACAGGCGGAAATTTGTGGTTTAATTAAATGCTAATGAAAAGTTTTTCAGCGCGTTTTGGTACAGTTATACTTGAGTATATACAAAACTTATACAGCCTTATTCAGAAACAATACGTTAGACTGATGATATCTTTGTATAAATAGACCAACGGTAATAGCTTCGGCTTAAACACTTAGTTTAAATATGATATTCAGAAGTTTACTTACCCGTCGACTATTCTCGGTCTAACTATTGTCTAAGACTAGATTAAATACATTATTGCAAGCTTGGCGGCAGTCCAGTAAAATTTATACAAATGAGAAGAAGTTGGCTTAAATAAATTAGCTATTTTAAAAAATTACAAATTAAAATTGAAAATTTAAAGTTAAAAGAAAAGAATGAAGTTATCACAGTTACTACAGAGAAAACCTGATAGCTTTTGGTTAAAAAAAATATACAGAGTAAGACAGAAGAAATAAATAACAAATAGAAGGTGCTAAATATGGAAGGTTTACGTAAATACTTACACATTGCCACCATAGTTTAATTATCACTTAGGATGTCTTCCTTGTCAACTGTGTTAACTATATGCCAAATATTATTGCCATTTGTCAGATTCTTTTCACTATGTATTCTCTTTAGACGGTCTACCGTGTATATATTCCAGGGAAAGTCTACCTATTTCTTCGCTGACAGTAGCATCAAATACCTACCAAATTTGACTATTTTCCATCAGATAGTTTTTTAAATATAACGCCAACAGCCAGACAACAGACATGCAGTCAACAGACCGACAGACATACAGACTCGCGGAATTCTAATTGTATTTTAGTAGTTTACATGATCTGAAACATGAAAATCCGAAGAAATCTCGAAAGGTGATTTTTCCACGACTACGATACTTCCCTTTGGTATAGTATTTCTATTGTCAGTTTGAAAATTCAGTCTAAAGCGTTGCTACCAGGATAAATCATTACAAAGCCTTATGTGATAAAATAAGATCCGAGATCGTGCTTGAATATTGCAAGCGATATCTGTATATGCATATAGTTAACCAGGCTCACCAGTACAAGTACGTCACCAGCAATTGGTTCATTCTTAATATTGCCGGTAGCATAGCCGTAGGTTAAATGATATTTATTTACTTTTATTGAATCATTTATGGAGTTGTTCTTTAAACTAACATTATTTTTGTAAATAGATAATGTATCATAAATAAATAATTTACATCATACCTATCAATTAATATAAAGTAGTAAAATAATATTTATAATAATCACAAAGTTATTCTAAAAATTGTCGGTCTACACTCAGCACAGTGGTATGAAGTACCTTTGTCGTCTTTTTTATGATATTGAAATTGACACTGGATAAGCAATAAGCGAGGAAAGTAAAAAAGGTAACAATATTATTATTTTGTTTTTGTAAACAGTGTCCCATGTTCTGTTTTAATACGCCTATTCAAAAATTTCTGAACAAATAAGTTATTGTCTATTGTCTAATAAGTTTTGGTAATAGTTCTGGTCTAAAATGACAGATGAGAACTATAATTAAACCAACATTAGTCCAATGCTATATGTACTTTATAATCTTATGTGTACCCATTCTGAGTATATAGTGTCTGTTGTTTTCTTTAATTTGAAAGAAATTGAACTGAATTTAAAAAAACGGTGACTAAAAAATTATGAAACAAAATTTCACCGTCACCTGGTTAATTGACCCCTATTGTCTAATATCAATATTGAGGTCGATTAAAAATCAGAAAATTCTCATATCTCTATAAACCAATATTCGTGTAAATCTGCAAAAGTTTTAGCAATTATGGTGGCCCCATTTAATTTTTCATTTTGAATTATTAACGTTTGACGTCAAATTCAGTATCAGCTACTTCCAAAATACCTAACAATTGTAATTCAATTCCAAGTGGCCACCGGCTTAAGTGAAAAATTTATTGAAATCCCTGTTTATGCCCGAATAGAAATACCGGAAAAAAAATTATGTTGATTTGTATTAATCCTTTTCTATGACTACTGGTGAAATAATTTTTGGAGGAGGGAATATAAGAACATGATAATTGATCACACAGTCACCTCTTCGATTTTTCTAAAACTGTTTACTGTGTATCACTACAGGATGAAGATTACTTCATGAAATACTTGTATTGGCCCTTCAACTACCCCACAAAATATATTTTTTCGAAATTTGCAAAAATTATTATTGACTGACGGAATTAAATAATGTTTGATATGTACCATTTAAACTTCTTTAATTACTCCTAGTGTGATACTCATCGAGGAATTGTTTCTCAGAAAAAAAAATGAAAAAGGAAAACAGAATGTTTTCTTCCAAAAACGCCATCTTCTAAACCCTAATAATTGAGCATTATAACAGTCACTTAAAGAGTAACATCCACAAAAATCATTTACCGTTTGCTCAGCTACAGACTTTAAGGGTGATCATTTTTTTGAGAGTAGTGGAGTCAATAGAGGCTGAATAATTCCGGAAAGCGGTAACTTTGGAGAATACATCCCTGAACATGTCAGGAACAACATACCAAAAGTTACTAACAATAGTCCTTGAGCTTCATTTGTTATTAAACAAATTAGTTGCAAAATAACCAGTCTTTGTCACTTGCAAAATTTCCAAATTTTGAGAAAGTGATAAAATTTGATATGTATAACTAACATTAACCGCCTATTACTTAAGTTTAAATCGCGTTATTAGATTTCTATAGGTGCGATTTATAAGGCTTGAAATGTTTACTTTAAGATGCTGCAATGGGATTTACCTTAAAAATTAAATTAACCCTCTTTATTTTACGAGAATAAAAAAAAATGTTTTGCTCCAATGTTCGTGAAATTAGGGGTAAAATAAACGTATATAACTTTTATAAAAAATTTGTTTAGCCATACTTAATTACAACGATTTTTTAAACATTACTTCAAGAGTAATATGCGAAAGTTCCAGATTCTTATCTTAAAAATTGTAGAAATGGTAGACCTTTTATTTCATCGGAAATCTTTTTATGTTCCGACTTCATATATGCACTGTTCCTACATGCGTTAATTTTTTTTAATTAAAAATATAATAATTCAATAGCCACATATTTCTTCTTTCATTTAGGCTTTGTTTAGCTCAATTTCACTAATTAGTTGAAAAGTTACAGCAAATTTAGTGTAGCGCACCGTACTTACATGTCGCTGCGTTCCATTTTCGTGTGTTAAACAAAAAATCTGGTGCTTACATTTTTGATTGTACAGAATATCATGTGCATTTTTTATGTGAAATTTCCCGTAATTTTGAATGGCGTAATTACGTTTTTGATTGATTGATTTGCCAGCGTAAGGTGAGCTTTACTGCCGATCCGGGCATCCATGGAGGTTCGTTCCAACACGCAGCTTGGTCGTCCGCTGAACACGCCCAACGGACGGCCAAACCGCGTGCCGGAACCAAACCTCGGGTGTTTTATATACCGCCGGACCGGCTACATACGCCGGGTTGGATATGGGACATGCTTGTTTTCAGCAGCGAGAGCCACATTACGCCACATTAGGTAGGAATATTGGATGGAAAGTGTAGGCGTTTGTGAGGTGCTTCTTTTAAGTTTCCATCTATCATCATCTCCTTATTTTTCTTGTTACAAGTTTTCTGCTTCTGAATCTAGCAACTTTTATTTTTATGTTTTATTTTTATTTATTAACGATTCCACAGGTAAATATCTATTTACGGTGGAAGTGCTGGAAAGGGCCCGGTCTCGCGGCAAAAAATAAGAGCTTTTTATAGCGGGTTTTAAGAAAGATGCCCGAAGGAATACTTTGCACACCCTGTATATTGTTTTTTCTTTTTTGAAGCAATCGGTTTGAATTTCCGCTTTCCAATTCCGGGCAGCTTTTCCATTTCATCACCTATATGTTATGTTTAATATCTTTTCAATTTTAATCTTAATTTCTTTTTTAAATTTTAATAAAAAGTTAAATAAATAAACCAATACTAATGCTACAACAAACAAACAAACAAATGAACAAAAACTTATGCCCCTTCATCCACATCTGGCTGGCTGGCTGTTATATTGCCCATGTTGCTCTCCATACACTTGAAGAAGGGACGGGACGCAGGTAGTATAAGTTCTACGACATTCCATCTATAGTGCACTAACACAGACTGTATGGAAACCAATCGAATAATCTCTAATGGTATTCCCAAATTAATAGTAAACAATAAAAAATATGGACTGTAGTGATTTTAATTTAACTTGTGATATAACTCACCCTGGTGATCCTTTGGACGGAGTATGCCGGCCGGCCAGTGTAATGTCCTCGAAATCCACGACGATTAGTCACTTTACACTCAGGTTTAATAAGTAGCGTTTTCAATAAATAATTATTAATAATTGCGAATGTTTCTAAACTGCGATGATAATCTTTCACTCTCTTGAAGTCTCTGTCCTGATGGTTAGGTTTTTTATATCACATAAAAACGCGCAAGATAAGGTTTTTAAAGAACAAAAATACATAGGTTCAAAGTGAACCAAGTACATAGGCAACTCTATATACATTTAACAATTAACAAATCATTTCATTAATTTTTCAATTATTAATTCGATGCGTGCTTTACTCTACAACTACACCTCATTTTACGCAGAATTTTTTAAATCTACCGATGACTTGAATTTTATCGAGTTTAATGGTGTTTTAACCGATTCTTTTCGAGTTTTCCCGGGAGCGTCACATAGACACGTCGGCTCTCGACGAAGATAAACCGACTCCTCCTTGAATACCGTAATTACTTTTTTAAGAAAAAAATATTTTAAGAGAAAAATATTTTAAGAGAAAAATATTTTAAGAGATATTTGACAAAAACTGATATTTTGCTCAACGCGATACATCCCCCTCAGGGATCTATACGCCTGTCACATTTCCCCAATAGCGGACTACGTTTCTGAAATCTCACAAAAATTTTATGCTTTCAAATTAAACGATAGTCCGCTAACAAACAACATAACGCGAATAAGATAGCATAATGCACCTTTTAGAATAAAACACAAATTACCATATCAGACACTGCCCATCTTTCGGCAGCCACTTTAGCCACAATATCTGGACATTCTGGCCTTACAAAATTGTATCATTCTATCTTTCTCTTCGTTTCTTTTTGTACATTTTTGTTTTAAATTCATTTATTTCTCAAAATTCTTTTCAGAAAATCCTATTTTAACCAGAACTTTATTAATTCAAAAATTTATCCAAACATAAATTATTTGAAACCAAAAACTCTGCGGCATCGCAAACTGTTAGTAATGTTAGTAATATAGATAGATAGTTAGTACGTCTTAAACGAATTGCATGGAGCAGGTGAGACGCCTTAGCACTCACCTGTATATGTCTACCACCAACGACTGATCTTGTCTTTTTAACCATATTTATATACATGTTTTACAAATTATTTTAAATATACACTTTTATATGTTCAATTTTGCCATCAGCTTTTGTAAATCTTTTGTTTTAGAGATAGAAGTTAGTTTCATTGTTAATCATTTTAAGTTTTAAATTCACTCACTCATCCAACCATTCAACTGCTACGGCGCTTCGCGCCGTGCATGTCTGGCTGGCTCTCAGTACGTACATATCCATGTTATTACTAAATTGAATAAAAGAAATTTGAATTGACATTTGAATTGAATTGGTATTTTGCAACTAATTTGTTCAATAACAAACAACGCTCAAGGACTATTGTTGCTAACTTTTGGTATGTTGTTCCTGACATGCTCGGAGATATATTCTCAAAAGTTACCGCTTCCCGGAATTCTTCCAACGTGAAAAACCTCTGTTGACTCCAATCATATACAAATCTGAGGGAGATCGTTCTAGACTTTTAGTCGCTCCGAGTAAGATAACTTTCTATGTTCTTAGTGAGCCAGATTCTTTGTTCTAGTGCATTCTTATTACTGGCTAGCGTATAAACTCATATTTAGAACGAATACAAAACTTTGTGAATATTATGTGCTCTCTGAATTATAAAAAATCAGGAAAATAATAATTTGACTTAGGGTACAACTTTCTGTAGCTAAACCAATAATCTAAATCCGAAATCGATTTTAATTTGCGTAACACTCCTTTACACAAGAGCCTATTCAATTTTTAGAAAGCCCTCGTTAAAATCCCGGATTGTTTTGTCTCTCAGGTTGGCTCTCCGGCGACGCAGTAGATGTTCTTCCGGCCCCGCCGCCGTTTGATTCCAGTTTTGACAGATTGGCCTGTCGGACCTTAAGCAACTTTAGCCAAAGTTGTAAGTGGATTTCAGGAGACGTGACGAATTCGCGCTGTTTATCGCGCGCTGCGCGTCTTCTGAATCTGTTATGATGCTAATTTGCATTCATATCGATATTAAATTCTTGAGCTTTAACTCAAAAGCGAGTTTTGTGCGCGATCTTTGCACCAGCCTCAAAACCACCTTAGTGACGAGGCTGTTATTTTCCAATTTCTATGCAAAAATCCCGATTTGTATTTTGAAAGCGTCTTAATTGCTGTTATAATCGGTGTAAATTGGAATATCGAGTTCAAAAGTTATTACAATTTGAAATTACCAAAGAGAATCCAAGATACTATAAAGCACTAAGTGAGAAACAATAATAAAAACTGAATTTGATGATGATATTGTAAAAAAAACCTAAACGTATTCTAATTTCAAAGTTTTAATTATAGACCAGGCAAATGAAGACAGAATTTTGAGATACTGTAGTAGCCGCATGTTGTTTGCAGAATGGCTTTGGGAGAGGTAATGGGAAAGGCTTCTTATTTCGTGATAGTCTAGGAGATATCTACAGGGTGTTTCAAAAGTAAGCGTAAACCTTCTGGGGACGTAATCCTCAAATAAAAATAAGACAAAAAGTTCCTATCAACATGGGTCTGGAAATGTTATCTAAAGAAGCTACGCCCCGTCGCGTCGGCATATTTAAAGATACTAATGTATGTTAACACCAGGGTGTTAAAATCACTAAGCTTTTGCATAAACGGTACATTTACGCATGCTAGTTGATGTTGACACTCGTAGATTACGTTAGTAGATACCAATGCGAAAAGGATTAATTTATTTAAGTTATTATGACAATAAACAATAAAACGCTGCTGAAATATCGGAAAGAATTTTTTTAATACCTATAAATAAAATATCAATGATAAAATATTTGACCTCTGTTTTAGACGGCCGTCCAGGCTGAACCCCCCCGCGACCCGCAAAGTAGCCCTTCGCGATGTTTCCTTCTGCTGATGGTAGTTGGTTGGACTTTAATTTTTCTGCCTATAAATAAGGGCTGTTTATTCACTAATATGCGAACATTTTAAAAATCTGATGGAGTCTCGATTTGGTTAAGTCTATTGTAAAAAATTCCTAGCATTTTCTTCATATGACTGCTTTGATTAGAAGTAATTTAATAAATGAAGACAAACAATACACTAGCGCACATACAACTAACTGCATCAGCACACGAGATCAAGGCTCAAGGGTCAAAATTTGCGCGCCAAGCACTTGCATATTTTAATATTAGTGTGAACATCCATTAGCATACGTAAATGTATCGTTTGTGCAAAAGCTTAGTGATTTTGATACCCTGGTGTTAACATACGTTAGTATTTGTAAATATGCGCCCCGTCGAATGGGGCACCCTGAAGACGGTTTTCCGCAATATTTCCGAAACCGTTAACAATCAAATATCGAAAATACATACATTGTATACACCTTTCATGCTGAACTCGATTCTGAATTCAGAATTCAAAAAACTTTAGTCATGGGCGTCACAAACTGGGAAAGTTAAGGGCTAATATAACACCATTTTTTTACGTTTCAGTTTATTACGGTTTGGTTCAAAATTATAAAATTTCAAAGTTTTCTACGTAAAAAAGGTACTCTTAGTGAACCGTTTTCGAAAAAATTGAAACTTATGATTCTCGAATTTATTTGTTAGTATTTATCCCAATAATTCTGGGTTCAAAGTTCGAGGTAAACGTCTGAGATTTAATGTAACATACCTTCAATAAAAATAAAATGAAAACTTGTTATTAATTGCCCTTTAAATAGCGAATAGAAGATGTTTCTATTTTATTGAATTTTTTTCATTTTAATATTTACTAACTAGGTCTTGTACAATTTACAGTGTTCAAAATTACTACCATTAGCATCACGACAAGCTCGCAACTTTTTACAAGATTGCTATGCATGGATCTTCTTCAATTAAAAATAACACATGTTCTTCTGTGGCTAGCGTTCTAGCATTTCTCGGTCGTCCAACAACTTCTTGTCGGTGAAAAGTACCTAAAGTTAAATGTAGGTAGTAAGCGACGCTTTTCTACTTAAATTTTAGGGCTAACCTGTTTCCCTTATATTACGATCCACTCTGGCGAAAACAGAACGGTGTGGTACTCGTCGATTAAGAAATGCCTCTTCATACAACCGTTTTGCTTCTTCACAATTCCCAGAAGCTGTCTCAAACATAATGTGAATATCAGCCTGTTCTTCATAGATATAAATCATTTTTGTTAATTCTTTACTCTTTGGTACTTATGGGTATTAGTACTAATTCAACAAAGGTTAGGCCCTTCTTATTTTTGATAAATAAAACGAAAAAACGTTAACAAACAGTTCCACTAACACTGGACCAAAAGTAAATCACATGTCACATTGAAAATCAGTGTCGGTAAAACCTCAAATTACTTGAAAACAAATGGCAAACGTTTGTAAGATCGAGTGTTGTATCTATTTTCAGAATAAATTTTCTCGAAAACGGTTCATTCTAGCAAGATGAACTAAGAGTACCTTTTTTACGTAGAAAACATTGAAATTTTATAATATTGAACGAAAACCGCAATAATCTGAAACGTAAAAAAATGGGATTGTTTTAGCCCTTAACCTTCCCGGGATGGGACGCCCCTGACCAAAATTTTTAAATTATGAATTCAGAATCAAGTTCAGCGTCAAAAGTTTATACAATGCTATGTGTTTTCGATATTTGATTGTTAACGGTTTCGGAAGTATTACGGAAAAATCGTCTTCAGGGTGCCCCATTCGAAGGGACGTAGCTTCTTTAGAAAGCATTTTCGGATCCATGTTGATAGGAACATTTTGTCTTATTTTTATTCGAGGATTACGCGCTCAGAAGGTTTACGCTTACTTTTGAAACACCCTGCATATGGGGCCTGGGATATAACATGTTGGCATTGCTGTTATATTTTAGCAAATATTTTTCTGAATATTTTATCTTATGCGAGTCAGAACTCCCCCCCCCCCCGTCCATTTTAGCGCTAGCTACCTTAGAAAATATTCAATTTTGGAAGGGATCAACATTCGATATATGCCAACATTTTTTCTCCGTGCAATTGGCAGCACTGGCGACATCAGTTATGGCCAAAATTGAAGCGTACTGTAACACTTTCTGACCAGGCGGAAAATTTTCATTCCTCATTGTTGAAAAACCGTATTTCAACATTTTTTGGCCAAAAACGGGCTAAAACTGGTTCCCTTAAAAAAAATCTTGGTACCTTCTCAAACGTGTAGTATTTGTACCAAAGAATAGTCTCTGCCAACATTTTTTTCTCAATGTAACCCAAACCACCTTCAAACATTTAAATACCGATTATTATGCCAAAGAGGATAGAGAAATGACACATTTAGCGAGTAATGATCGAAACATTATCCTTTTTAATATAACAAAGTTCAATAATCGACCTTTTAGAACAAATATATAAGGAGGAAAAATCAAAATGTTTTGGAAGTCTTTTTGGACAGAGTGTAAACATGTCGATTGATGGTTGGTCTAATGTCCACAATGAACCTGTTGTTTGTGCCACTATAACCACTGAAAATGGGCAATCTTTTTTATTTGAAACAATAGATACGTCTGGAAATCCCCACACAGGCGATTATTTAACTGAAATTGCTTGCAATTTAATTATATATTGTAAATCTCAATACAACTGTGTCGTGAAATCTTCTGTAACGGATAATGACGCGAACATGGCACTTATGAGAAAAACTACAACAGAAAAACTAGACTATAATCATAACTTATGGATGCCCAGCTCATCTTTTAAACTCTACAATGATTTGGAAATAAAAGATATCAAACAGAATGTTTTGCAAATAGTTTAATACTTCAGAACTAATCATCTGGCTAGGGCAAAATACGTGCAGGCTGGTGGAAAACCATTAGTGCTTCCTGGTGACGTAAGATGGAATAGTATGTCAGATTGTCTAGAAGTATATGTAAGCCAATGGGAGGCACTATTAAAAGTATGTGAGGAGAATAAAAAAGAAGTTGATTCAACAAATATACCAAAAAGTTTCAAACATTGGTCTTAAACGATCAGCTGAAGAATACCTAAAAATCTTAAAGCCTATAGCTGTGGAACTTGATAAATTACAGAAAACAAATGCTTTTCTATCTGATGCAGTAGAAGTATGGAAGGAATTAGAAAGAATATTCCAGGAAGAATTAGACTTATCGTTGTCTCAAATACAAATTTTTGAAAACGATATAAACAAGCACTTACGCCCTTTCATTTTGTGGCTTATATTTTGGATACAACCAAAACTAAATTAAAATTGACTAGTGCAGAAAATGATCAAGCATTAAATACCGTACAAGAAATGTATGGAAGTAGTGAATTAGAATTACTACCACTCATTATAAAACTTGAAGCCAAAATGGAAACATTTTCAGCAATTTTTATGTGCTGTTTCTTCGTCAGCTTCAGTAGAAAGAGTATTTTCTCCATTTGGACTTGTTCACTATAATTTAAGAAATAGATTAGGAGTGGAAAAGGCAGGAAAATTAGTATTCCTGTACAAATACTATAACGAGAACATTGAAAACCAGTAATATCAATGGTTAATGTAATAATAATAATACTGGTAGTGTTGTAGTGTAAGTGTAGTTAGGTAGTTATGTATTGTTAGTGTTACATGATTTAAATTTTTAAACGCTTTTCTGTTTCTCTGTTAAGTGTTTAATATCTGTCATTATTTATTAAGAATATAATTTTATTTGCATTTGTATTTTGACTATTATACAATAAAATAAATAAATGGCATTTATTTTTTTCTTCATTTTAATTATTGATTAATTTAAAAAAATCACTTGATTAAAATCGTTGATTTAAATCGCGATTTAAATCTAAAATCTTTGATTTAAATCGTGATTTAAATCAATGGTTTAAATCGGGCGAACCCTGCATTTGGTGGACCGAAAATAGGCCAAAATTTAATTTTCAGTGATTTCCATCACTGCTGCGAATTTTGAGAGCATTTCAAAAAGTAAAAACAGAGAATTGGTAAACATTAAGCCAACTGGACGATATTAGGCTCAAATCATTCGTCTTGACGTGGAGAGTGCCAAAATATGATTTTCTGCTACAGTCGATCTAGTATACTGAAAGAGGTGAAAGGGGGCAAATTTTTGAAAAATTTTTTTGCGGCTAAAACCCTTTGAAGTGTAAGAAAATGTACCCTAAATTTTCTTACACCAAAAAGTTGTCAGGCCGCAACAAAGGGCTCAAACACTCGTCATTTTGTTTGAAGATCTTTGGGGGGTACTTGACGTACAGTCAATATTACATGTCAATCTGACCGTAAACATACTGTTTTAAAAATATTTTGAAAATTTTTTGAAAAACAGATTTAGAATGCCATGAAACGTGGAAATTTTAAATTTTAGCGAAACAATTTTTTTTCGTCTATTTTAGCGGTAAAATATTTTTCCAAAATGGTAAGAAACCGTTCGAATTTTTTTTTTCTGAAATGGGTTGAAATGCGTGGAAATTTTAAATTTAAGCAAAAAAAAATGTTTTCATCTATTCTATAGTGGTAAAAAAGATTACAAATAAAAAGAAATCATTTTTTTTTTAAATATGTTTAGAATGCCATGAAACGTAGAAATTTTAAATTTGGGGAAAAATATTTCCCCCCCATCTATTCTAGCGGTAATTTTTTTTTCCAAATTGGTAAAAAAAATGTTCAATTTTTTTTTTCCGAAATAGGTTTAGAATGTCATGATAAGTGGAAATTTTAAATTTGAGCAAACAAGAATTTTTTCTATTCTATAGTAGCGGTAAAAAAATATTTTTCTTCAATTTTTTAAAAATAGTTTTAGAATGCCTTGAAACGTGGATATTTTAAATTTGAACAAAAAACTTTTTTTTTCCAACTATTCTAGTGGTAGAAAATTTTTTCAAAAATGTTAGTAAAAAGAATGTCAATTTTTTTTTTTGAAATAGGTTTAGAATGCCATGAAACGTAAAAATGTGAAACTTGAGCAAAAAAAATTGTTTTCATTATTTATTCCGTTTAGACGATCCACCCTGTATATTTTCTAGTGAAAGTTTAACCATTTCTTCGCTGACAGCGTCAACTACCTACCAAATTTTACTGTTCTCCGTCCGGTAGTTTTTTTACATAATCCACCAACATACAGACAGACAGACAGATCGCATTGAAAAACGTATATTTTCGTAATCTACGTGATCTGAAACGTGAAAATCCGAAACAATCTCGGAGGGTGATTTTTTCTCGAATACAATACTTCCATTCGGTATAAGAGGGAAGTAAAACAAAAATTCCGATATTTTTTTTTCGAGAAAATTATATATGGGCCATTCTCTGGGAAAATGCGACCCCACTTTCTCAAAAATTTGGAGCTTCAAAAATATTGTTGCAGGGCATGAAAAGATCGGAAAAAATGCGTACCTTACGAATCTGGGTGGCGCAATTTATAACTTATTCAGCCCTAAAAAGACAAGGGGGTTTTTCTTAGAAAATTTTGAATAAAGTGATACATTTTTTATTTCTTTTAGTAAAAACAAAAAAAATGTGTTGAGATTTGTTAACCTTTTTCAGTAAACTGGGTAAAAAATCTTCAATATTAAAACTTTGACAAGTTTTAACTCCAAGTCAATGCACTTTATGCAAACATTGTATACAACAAAAATTGTTTGTAAGAAGCTAACAAATGAGTATTAATTTTTTCAGAATTTTTTATCAATTTTCGGAAATTTCTAGCAACAATTCCGATGGAGGAAAGACATCTAAAAATTAAAATTTCCAAAAATTGTTCAAAAAATTCTGAAAAAATTCTCACTTATTTTTTGATATCTTGCACACAATCTTTGTCCTGTAACATTTTTTCATAAAGTGCGTTGTCTTAAAGTTAAACATTCTCAAAATTTTGATATTGAAGATTTTTTGACCCAGTTTTACTGAAATAGGTAATCTTTTTAGAAAAAATCTCAAGAGACATTTTTAGTTTGCATTTACTCAAAAAATAAGATGCCGTCCCAAGAATTAATTTTATTCAACGTCAAAAAATTTTTTTTGACGAAACGTCTTGCCTTTTTAGGACAGGATCACCTATAAAACATAAAAATTATAAATTGCGTCACTCGATTCGTAAAGTAGACATTTTTGCGTGTTCTTTTCATGCTCTTAAACAATATTTTTGAAGTTCCAAATTTTGGAGAAATTGTGGTCGCATTTTCCCAGAAAATGACCCATGTTATATAAGTATATATATTTTTTTGCAGCCCTTCTTCGTGTGCCAAAAATCATTATAAAGAGTACATACAACGAACATTTTTTCACAACTTTTATGTTGTAAGATCTCGCCGCAAAAATGCCATAACTTTTATAAAAACAAATTTTAGCCGATAAATCCTTTGGGACATTTTTTAAAGTAAACAGACTAATTTAGATAGTAATTAAATAAAAATAAATTTCTGATCTCATCGGATATATTATTTTTTTATGGGGCAGTCAATACATTTATTATTAAAGAAATTAAGGGAAGAGAGAACTGAAGAAAATATTATTTTGACCATGTTTCCAATGTAACCATATCTCTACAATTGATAATAATAATAATTATGATTAGTTAAGCAATTATGTATATAATTGCTGTTCGCTTAATTTTAACAAAGTTACGAAGACATTTGCTACTTGACAAAATTATATTGAAGTTCAAACATTTCAAGCCAGTTTAAGACGATTTATAACATTTTTCTACATTGCCAAGTCTTGTAATGTATGCAAATAGCTTTATTTTATTGAGTAGTATAATTAATACACAAGTGAAATCAATAAATATAATATTTCAGAATAATTTAATTATTTAGTTTCATAGTTTCTTGACTTTGCCTTAGAAGAGGTAAATAATTCTGTTGATTTCTGAGCGCGTCTACAAAATAGTTAATAATGATAATTTCCATACAAAAATTATAATATTCCGTGCAGAAGATTTTGTAATTATTTCCTAATATATGCCCATTTGCTTGTAACGAAGAATTTGTACCATTATAAAATTCAAGAATCCTCTGATGTAAGGAATGGAGACAACGTTATGGGAGACCAACTCGACTGCGTCGCTATCCATCAATGCCATTACTTACTCGAATATATCATTATTATCCATTGCCATGTCTACAGCGGCACTGCATACCGTACAAGCTCCACATTCTCATTAAATTCAAATGTTGGTACAGCTCCAAGGCACCTCACTGAAGCGCATCTGGCTAACCAGCTATTTTATAACCGAGTCGGAAAATCGTCGCAGCATTTGTTAAGCAGTAACTGAGAAGTCCTTTCAAACTTTAACAATTCAAGCACAGATACGGCCGACATACAACATCGTAGATAACTTCCGTTGCAGCTTAGCTCTGAAGTAATGGTTTAGTTTCGCTACACGATCGCTCTCTTACGATGCTGTTTTTACCAATTAACAAGATTTGTTTATTATTTGTTTTTGTTTTAGTTTGTATTTTTGTGTTAATTTTTGTTTTGCATGCAGGTACACCTTACTAAAAAGCTATCCCAAAAAGCCTACAGACCTACAAGATGACAGAAAATCCAGGCGCAGCCGAAGAGAACACCATGCAAGGGTTGTCAGTCGTTGACAGTTTAAACGCACCAGCCGATAATGTGGCTCAGCAGACGGAAGACGAGAATGACGTATTCATAACAGAGGAAGAAGTGCGGTGCCTGATAAAAGTTGAAGACGAAGTTGACGAAACGCCAAGCAATGGTGAGGTATCAACGACCAAAGCTGAGTCATGTGAAGACAACTTGTTTGTTGTAGATGAAAGTCGTCGGGAGAAACATGGTGGCGAGTCTGATACTGAGATAATTTTGAAGGAAGTTCAAGAAGTTGCTGCGTCCGAGGTAAAGGAGAATCAGGAGATCAAAGAAGCGGAAAACACCCGTAAACGAAACACTCAGAATTCCGTTCTTAGTTCAACATTGATCATTACTACGGAAGAGCACCTTGACTCCGCAGTCTTCGATGACACATTGAACAACAATGATGATATAATAGTGAAACCAGTAAAGTCTCCTTCCAGCCTTGAAACGAAGATCAACAATAGTAATGACGAATCGGGCAAGAAATTCACCAAGCCGAAGTCCAAAAAGGATGATCACAACTATTTTTGGGTGTCAAATATCAGTCGACACGTTAAAGCTACAGACTTGAAGAAATTTTTCGCTCAGCTTGGTAAAGTTTTAACCGCAAAAATTTTAACGAACGGCAAAAGTTATTTTGGCTACGTGTCAATGGATTCTGCAGAACTAGCCGCTAAATGCATAAAGCAACTAAATAACACGTTATTTGACAGCAGGAAGATAATAGTTAGCAAAGATCGTCCAGATTTGAGAGAAAAGAAGGGCTCAGTCAAGATCGAGCCACGAAAGAAAAGAAACGACAAATTTGATACTAAAAAAAGTGAGAAAGCTGTTGAACCAAACGTTGCCGCTATACAAACGGTAGATCCGAAAGAGAAGAAAATCACAGATGAAGAAGATGTGAAGTCAAAAATTGCTATTGCTGACCTGCGGAGAAAGTTGGAGAGATCCAAGGCCGAAGCGAGTAGATTAAACTACAAATTAGTTGAATACCAACGCAGGCATGACGGAATGCGAAAAAAATGCGATACTTTAGAACGGGAACTGAAAGAAATGGAGTATAAGATGCGCAATGAACGCAGAAGGCTTAATCAGGAGAAAGAACAGTTTGAGAAGACTAAGAAGCTAGAACAAATCCGATTCGAGGCTGACAGGACAATCATAAACAAAGAATTGGACGAGGTGAAGAAACTCCGAGAACACCTAAAGGAAAAAATTGAAGAATTCAAGGCTCAGACCAAGAAAGCCGTTAAAAGGCGAAGTAGATCGCCTGTAGTGCGAGCTCGTAGCCCTCGTGGGAGATCTCCAATTTTACGCAACAACAATCCCAATGCCGGATTTAGACTAGATGAAAGGGCGGAGAAAAAAAGAAAGCGGGATGATGTATCTCGTGGCAGAACCCCACCTCCTCCTCCCAAACTTAGCAGCGTCGTTGGAAAGAAACGTGCAGAACGTGGATCTGAAAATAACGCTCCAAATCGTCCGTATTTTGCAGACGTCGACAAGAGACCATCTTGCCACGAGTATGATTATCGTCACAAGTCCTCTTATGTCCCACAGCAGGAACCGTCAAGGGGTCCCTGGCAAGCTCCATATCCAAAGGATCCACGGAGGTTGAACCCTGGACCATCAGCTACCCAGAATTATCCTGTGGACATGAGATATGGAGCAGGATACCAGTTTCCACCTTCCAGTATGACAGGACCACCACGAAATTATTATCCCGAGTTTGGTAAACCATACGGACATTTCTAAGTATCAGAGTACATAGAAGTTTCTGTTTGACGTACATTATTTAAGTTTATTTTTTGAGTTTAGTTTTCTGTATTATGCGATGTTAATCGACATGTTTAGCTCACTTTGCAATGTCGCTTCTTATATCATGGACGTTCATTTGAAATAAAATCAAGCAAAATAATTTAATGGTGTTTCTAATTAATAACAATTCTTTATACAGATCAAATACGTTGCCATAATTTCAAGTGAGACACGCAAAATATAGGTCAAGTTTGAACAGCAGTACCTTTTTTAATTCTTGATACATTTGTAACTTCTTTTCGTCGTTATTTACCCATGATACAGGAGCCAGCGTGGAATTACCTTACACATTTGTATCATTAATTCTGTTCCTTAGCATAGCAGCCAACGAAAGTGATATACTCACATTTTGCACTTATTAAGTGAAAAATATCACTTCCGATCGAACCGGAAGTACCAACAACTTTTGATTTTTAAATAGCAACATATAAGTATATATTTTTTCATATTTAGATTCAACATGAAATTCTCGTTACAACGATGTATCACAACTAGGTATTTTTTTTTTTTGGCAACTGCAAGACTGTGGATTCCAAAAATTCATCCAGTAGGTCTTGAATCTCAGGTTTCGCCTTCATTTTTATTGTTGTATTTCAATAGTTTATTTCGTGCAAAACTCAGAATTTTGAATTGAAAAACAATTTTTTGAAAAAACGTAAAAGGCAAATGAATTTTATTCAATTTTTTTAAACGGTAATCATATTTTTTACTTGCGCCAACAAAGCCCAAAACATTACCTTTTATTTGATGTATAATACGTCTAGTTTAGGTACTAATTTGCATTGAAATTATTGGATTTCTGTAGATGCTACATTAACCAATGGTATTGTCAAAAAAATTCACAGAGATTAAATAAAATTTACAGAATTTGTTAATAATTATTTATAAGATAGGAAGAAATAAAATTATAACAATTGTTCAAACTTCAGTACATTTTTGAGCACTACTGATGGTTTCTCTTACCGATCGTTCTAACACTTGCGAAATTATTGCAACAGTTTGGCGAATTTTGATTTCCAACTCCTGGAGGTTTCTTGAAGATGATGAATAAACTCATTTTTTGATGTACCCCGACAGGAAAAAATCCGTAGGGGTTAGGTCAGGGGATCTAGCAGGCCACCGTTTGCGCCCATATGTCGAAATTACTCTATTTTGAAATCTGTTGTCTAATTAATTAGAGACGTCTCCAACATTATATGGCGGAGCCTCATCTTGTTGGTAATAAATGCCTTTTCTCAAATTCTCCTAAAAAGCCCTCAATTTCATTTTCCAAAAAGTTCAGACACCTAATTTCATTTAAAGTCCCCTGCAATAAAATAGCAGCTATGATCCTAGTACCCACAATTCTTGCCCATATGTTTACTCCAATCTTGGTGATTTCTTTCTCTAAATTCATCTAAATTTTCTTGTTAGTGAACTGACTTTCATCTGCGAACAGAATTCTGGGAACAATGTTTCTATTTTCTAGTAACCAATTACAATAATGAACTTTCCTATCTGCATCAACTTCATATAAATGCTGATGAAGTTGATTTATATCCATATTTTCTCAATATTCTTCTAACAGATTCTCGGCTAATATCAAGAGCACTTCCAATCTCATTAATAAAAGTGCAAGTACACGTGAGATTGGAAGTGTATGTGTGAATGTGTGTGTGAATTGTACGCTGGCTCCTAGACTACCACTTTTCCGACTTTAAAATTATGTGTAAATGTATCCATGTTACAGCTCTAATAATTTTACGCTGACCGATAAATACAGGGTAGTTTCAGTAAACTGCCTTAAACATATCTTCCTAATTTCAAATAGGATCGTCTCAACCAAATATTCCGTAGAAAAAGACATTTTTGTAAGATCCATGCGGCCTTATAAAAATTGCGTTTGGTATATTTCATGAAGCAAATGATCTAATAGTCCGGGAGCCCGCGTACAAAAGTGCTGACTATCCGGCGAACTTTGAGAATGTGTGAAATCGATTGTTCACACATACGTGAACAATGGGTAGACCGCCAGCTGGCCGGGTAGCGGTGCGGGTGTATGTGAAAGGGTTGAAAACATGTAGAATAAATTTAGAAAATAAATTATCCAGCGAATGCTGAAACTTATATGAGGGGGAGATTATGGTATATAAAGGAAGTAGAACATAGTCAGCTGGACAAGGGGTGGTGGATTGTGCGTCAGATGATCGATCTAAAGGGTCCAAAAACATGAAAAATTAATAATTATTCGGCGAACTTTGAAATTTTGGCATATCATAATGCTTATGCTAAGATTGGCGATAAACGCAGTCAGCTGCGTGTATGTGACTGAAAAAGTCGTCAGCTGGTACAGTAAAGGAGCTGAGTGTCAACTTGCCTGAGAGGCAGTGCGCACCACCTTTATAGAGTCAGCTAACGACTTTTCCACCCACATACTTGCAGCAGACTGTATTTATCGTAAATCTTGGTATGGATATTATCATATACCCAAATTTCACAGTTCGCCGAAGAGTTGTAATTAGAAATATTGATATTGATAAGTTAATATTACAAAGCATGCGTGTGGCATTGTAGGCTTTTTTTAAAATTCGATTAAATATTCAATTTATTGTAAAAATACAGTTTTTTATGAACATACGTATTTCTTTTAGTAATTCAAAATACAATTTAGTATAAAATGGACACGGAAAGATATGAGTCCATAATTTTTTGAAAAACAAAACATTAAATTGGCATTTTCATAAAATAATGTATTTTTATGATAAGTTGGATATTTAGTCGAATTAAAACAAAAAGTTGGGAATGCCGCACGCATGCTTTGTAACATTAACTTATCAATATCGATATTTCTCATTACAGCTATTCGGCGAACTTTCAAATTCGGGTATATGATAATATTCATATAAAGATTAACGATAAACATAGTCAGCTGCAAGTATAAGGATGGAAAAGTCGTCAGTTGACGCTATAAAGGTGATGCGCGCTGCTTTTCAGGCAAGTCAACACTCAGCAATTTTACTTTACCAGCTGACAAATGTTCCTTCCACATACATGCAGCTGACTGCATCTATCATCCAGCTGACAATGTTCTACTTTCTTTATATAATATAATGTTCCCCTCATATAAGTTTCAGCATTACCTGGATATTTATTTTCTCAATTTTTATTTGCATGTTTTCAACCCTTTCACATTCATCTCCACCGCTACCCAGCCAGCTGACGGTCCATTTACTGTTTACTTATATGTGAAGAATCGATTTCACACATTGTCAGAGTTCGCCGGATAGTGAGCACTTTTGAACGCGGGCTCCTGGTCTATGACACGAACTGGAACGGTTCAGATCATCCCACTACTCTATTGGAGACCACGCTCCTGGCCAATACCAGGGAAGCCACGCCTTCCTGTCCTCTGGCGGGAAATTTAAAAGCTGCAACTCCCCCACACCACCATGATACTCAACAGTGATGCATGTTACTACATATTTAAGAAAAAAATTACAGTTGCTATATTTTGGGTGTCTCGTTTCAAATTGCGAGCAGTTATAAATACATCAGACATTGTAAATAATAATGAAATAAATGAAAAAAGACGTCAGGCGGCAGTGTAAACACAATTCAGCAGTGACAGTAGTTGACTCGAGAGCATGTCATTATTCTTGGGCCACGATAAATGTTTTTATTTCTTTCCCAGAGAATACGACAATTTGAAATATGGGAAACTATGCAACTACGAAAAATCTGAAACCGACATTTAAAAAAAACAATGATTAATCAATCTAGTGACTAATTAAAGAAGTTGACTAATTAACAGAAATTACTTATTACTTCCCGTTCAGATGGAAATCAGTGTCGTTTGCTTTTTTTTTTAAATCAAATACATGTTGCCAGATTGACATAGCTCGAGCTTCAAGACATATGCCCCCGACGAGGACTCCTTGTCATATTCCCCATATCGTATCATTTTCCTACCAGACCAGACAGGAGCGGGACAATACAAAACCGTTAATGTTCATAGAGAACCAGATGATTAGTGCAGAAGTGGACGCCGTGTTAATACAAAGGTACTGGGGGAATTAGTCTTTCTAAAACCCTACACTTAACGGAGAGCTGATGTGATGCCATCATACGTTCCGTACAGCAGAAGGACGTCAATTGGAATAAGGTATGGATTACAAAACGCCAGCCACGAGGTCGTGACGAGAACAGGATTCAAATACAGAATTTTCCTGATGAGGACTAAATAATTCTATATATACTTTTCTTAAACAATTTTTGAGATTAAATTGCGAGAGTTTAACAGTTACGGAACTGTATTACTCGAAAATCACTGACTATCCTATAGTTCGTTAATTTGAACAGTGCAATGCCGTTTATTAAAAACTGTGGCCAATATTTGATGTGACTCTACCACTGAAGTGGGTAATATAACAAACACAATTATAATATACGCGCATATCGCTAACTATCTGAGCATTATCTGGAGATAATTTATGAAGTTTTTATCATTTCCAGATGTTGTCAAATTGATTGGCGAAATGCACGTCGATTGTAGTACTCTGTGATTTGTGAGAACTGTTTTATTTTAAATAAAAATGGCAATATCAGTAAAAAAAAATCAGTACATTGGTCATCATTTTCAATTTTTAAATTTAAACCCTAAATCATTTGAAAATACTCTAAATAGATACGGGATCCGAAACAGATCTTGGGGGATGTACGTATATAACAGAAATCATTGTCATTCTTAGTTTTGCTTATATTGTGGTAGAAAGTAGTAGATGTAATGAACCCCATTTATCTTTACCCATCTTGTGACAAATATCAAACAACACAACGGAACTTATTGAAATCAGAAGCATCTTTGAATCTTGTTTAAAAGTTTAAACAGCACATGGAGTTGCCACTTGATTTCCTGGATTTCATTCCTATTGAAACATACACACGACTGACACTTATTAAAACAAATCATTTTTGAAAAATAAAATACATAAAATATGACCACACAAGCGCATGTTTAGATATAATTGAACTTACTTGAAATATCTAGCGGTGCACGGATATTAGATGATTGTATTGGAGTCTGACTAAATTTTATTCCTCGATATCTTCTGCCCTTTCTCCACTCTGAACTAGTGATAAAGTTGATTTTGAATTTCAGCAAATAAAAATGACCCAACTAAACACGTGCATATTTTTTTTTTCCAGACTCCCCGTCAGTAACAATTTGGCCCTCCAATGGATATACCGCATTATCAGAATGCGGCTTTGGTATGTTTTCATAGTATACAGTTTCGTTATAATTTACGTAGGACACTTAGTGATGTGGAAAGTAGAATTAGATAATTAGATACAAGGTGTTCACTGTCCAGAAATAAATACAAAAAATCTCGGGAGCTTATTCTACACTCAAGAATATGAAGAACATTGTTTCGGAAATGCTTGTGGGGTCACCATAGCCCGCGAAGATGCTATCAAGAATGCTGTTTTTATTGGTTATTTTTAAGAAATACTGGAACCAGATGGGTTAAGTTAGGTAAACTTGGTAAATTTGAATTTGATAATTTCGCTCGTCACTAGTCCTCGCTCTTTTTTTCTTCGAAGACCGGTAGCGGTCTCGTAAGTTAAGCATTTACGAGTTTCTATTCCTAGGAATACATCTTTGAGGGTAGAATCAGCTCCCCTCAAATTGTTTCCATTTATTTTTGTAATATTAGTTTCTAGTCATTACTCCTAAATAATCAAGGTTGAGGTACTAGTCCAAAAATATTATATATTAATGATTTTAACCGTTGACAGTTTCGAAATTCTGTTAACATTATAATTATAATACATTATAAGATAGGTTACTAGGCTCAGTAAGACATAATTCCAATAAAGCTGAATCTTTGTACGTACCTTCAGATTGGGTCTTGATGAACATAGTAGATCTCCTTATGCTTTAGCTTACGCCGCCATTTAAAATTTGGCGCAGCCTCACGGTTGCAAGTGTCTCGGAATCCAATTTTAAATGAAGATCTCTTTTATAACCCAGTCACTGATTCTATGGCATTTCAAAAGCCGTGAAGCTGCGCCTTTTCAAGATTGTGGTACAAAGATAATGGTTACGACTAGGGAGTTTCACTATGTCCATTACAACTGTTACAATCCTAATCTGACGACCGAGGCAAAAGTCCACATTTATTGGGCACTGAAGGTTCCATCCTCCCTCAGAACTTAACCTCCGTTTGAACCACTCCAGTGTTGAGTTATGCCTAAGCCACTGTAGAAACAAATGATAGGATGTATCCGAAACTGGCCGGCTTTCTAAGTGTTATCAGTCATAGCGACCTTTACAGTAGCCTGACAGACCTGCGAGTAGTTGCTCTAGTATTTTCCGGTTTGTAATAACCATTCTAACATTGACCTGCAGCTATAGATTCACCTCCAATGATTCTTCAGCTAGAGTGTAAGTATGTTTACGTATACGAAGTTCCTGCATCATTAAACATACTAGTAATGGTTTGTTTTAAAGTAACTGGTTGACGTAAGTATATTTTTAAATTTCCTGTTAAGGTGGTTATATCGCGAGAGGTGCGAATCGATAAACTTGAGACACGAGAGATAGAGGGAAAGAGACTTGGGAAAGATTTGGCAACGTCGCATATAATTTCGCTAATGTCAATATATTTTCACCTCGTTTAATAAATCAATGGAAAAATATATTATTATACGTACAATAAATACAATCGGAATGAAAAAACGCAAAATATTTTCAAATATCTGCGTCAACTATTAGAAATAGTGCGACGTTGCCGCTTCTACTACTGCATTCTCCATTCAATTATTTCAATAATTTTCGGATAGGTGCCATTACGTTATTCTACGGTGAATCATCACCATATTTATACACGTTTTTAGTCAGGAATGAATTTTAATTTGCCTCGTTTTTGAGATCAGTCTTAAATAAGATGGAAAATAGGGTCACCACATGAATTTATTTCACATGGAGTCCATAAACGCAACGCTAAATGTCGATAAAAACTGCGAACTTTGAGCGAATGAATATCGGAAACGGAACGGATAATGGAGTTCAAATTTTATCAGAATGTTTATTGCTATGTGAATTAAATTTGCAGCAAGTTTCATGACTTTCTTAAATAACGTGAATTGCGATATAACTACCTTAATACAACCACGCAAATATTCTCTGTGCCAACGATCAGACGTCATTCTCCTCTACAGTATGTCCACGGATCGAGTCGCAAAGAGGAAAAACTTCTTATTTTTCATTTTACAAGAAAAATGTATTCTTGATAAAATTTTTGCATATCCCAAAATGGCCAATTCAGTTTTAACCTTTTCAAATTTTCTTTTAGTTTCAGAGAAAAATCGATAATAGTCCCAAAAGTCCCAAAAAATAAGTTCTCGTTGTCATAGCAATTGCCGTTATTTATTTATTATCCTCGACTGTCAGTTAGTAGTTAGGAAAATCTGCCGTAATCGTTGAAAATGTTATCAAAAGACCAACGAGTTTACTTAATTCAATGCAATGGTAATAAAGCGATCCGTCGAACTGTTGAAGATTTTAATCAAAAGTTTCTGGATATTTACATATCGAATGTAGGTGCACGAAAATTATTCAAAAGACTCCTAACTGTCTCCATACTGGATATAAAAAAAAACAAGATTGTACGCGATGAAGTCTGTTTTGACCCGTTAAGTGCTTATATGATGTCCAAATTGATCTCGTTTCAATTTTTTAAATGTAATGTTGAGCACTACTCGACATCGACCATTGTCGCGTCCACAGGCATTTTATATACATGGTCCCATGGTTGAAGAAATTGAGATTGAGGGGGTATGGTTTTACTAGTGTTCTAGCTACAAGAACCGTATTTCAGACGGTATGTACGTCATTGACTGATTGATAAAAAAATTATTATGTGTTATGTATATTAAATGTTTATCGATATATATTTGCCTTTTTAATCTTTGTTTTTAATTTAATAAGACAGAGACTATTCTACGAAATGTTGAATGAATGCTACGAATTGTAATGTACAGTGCATATTTTTTTTCGTAATTAACTCCTACTTACCCCTAATTTTTAACCAAATCGAGAATAATTATACGCCACATTTGTAACGGTTTCTATCTTAAAAACGGTTTGGAGCAAATATGTCGGGTAATTGCACGTTTGTTCCTATATTATGTTTCAGAGGATTGCTAGGTTCATAGAACAAGGGGGGTTAGTACCAGGAATTTTTATTTTAAGTATCAATTAATGTACGTATATAAGGGAAAACAATTAATATTGCATGTTTTGCCGCTTTTGCTATTTAAGGCCACTTTACATGGGCATAAAATAAGCTTCAATGTAGCTAAAATTAAGCGATTAGCTGGTAAGATAATTTGTTGAAAGCGAAAATCGGGATGAAGTTGTTGGTTTTGAAATTAAAGAAATGAACATCCGCTACCTCCGTCAAACACTATAAAAATTCCAACCACGTGGCCAACGAATTAATTAAATTTTCAGCAAATTAGAGTCATGTTTAATGGTCAGGAATCATTTAAAAACTTCCTTTCGGAATTAAAACTTTATTTGTGTTATTTCTTCCCGTCTCGAAAATTGTTTTAGTAAATGGGGGCAACGTTATATAAAGTCATCCTTGCATAAAAATCTCTCATATAAAGGCTCATTGGACGTTTCCCTGAAAAATGGAATCTAATAAAGGAAATGAACTTGTTCTACATTTTCCTCGTCAATTTCACAATATGCAATATTGCACGGCTACGTTATATTTTAAAAATACATTTTCTCAGCATTAAATTACTTCAACGCAATCAACCATTTCACTGACAAGTTCTAACAAAGATACATTTTTAAAAAGCACATTTAGCAACTTTTTTACTTTTACGATTTTCTCGATAGTTACTCAGCCGTCGAAAATCCAACTTGACGTATATTTAATAAATTGAATTTAAATTGCAGGAGATGAAGCAAAGCGAGAAGTCGAATATTAAAAGTTGATTTTATATTACATCATATTCGCTCGAATTGAAACTAGAATATTAACCTCCTATCAGTTATACGATATGGCCAAATCAAAGTATTAATGGTTGATATACACTGCTGGCCACTTGAACTTACACATAGAGACTTTTAGGCAACATTTAAAGTTCAATATTTTCAACAGGAATGCAAATTTTTGAACGCGGCTTGCAAATTTTAAGAGCTAGTTTTTTTCGGATTAAGCTACATGACGTATATTTATCGTAGGACCATAAGTTTATTATATACGGGGTGATATCAATGAAGTCATGCAAAAAATCAAAAAGTTTGTATGAGTGAAATTTCCGCAAAAAATGTTTTTGGTCGTTGCAATATGATTCCTTACTAAGGTAACATCAATATCTCTAGACGGTTTTGTCAGTTTTTGGATTAAGGCCCTTAGGCCTTGTACATACTACTCAACATAAAATTTGGATACCGAAATCTTTAAAATGCTATAACTTGACATTGGATTGACGGTTCTTGATGATTTTTGCGGATTTGGAATCCTTATTTCACGTAGATTTTCTATGGTCTAAGCATTTTATTTGCGGATTGAAATTTACACATTATACCGGGTCGATAATAAACAAAAACGTAGCGACAAGAACAAGTTTATTACATTAAATTCTACAATATACAACATTGCTTAACAACGACCAAAAGTCAATTCTTAAAAAATTTATAATTCTGATTCTGGCAATTTTTAATAACTGAAAAAAAATTTAACTAAAAAATTAAAAATTAATTTAATTTAAACTTAAATTAAAATTACCTAATTAAAATTAGGTACATTAATTTAAAAAAAGAGAAGCTAATATTTTGTTGGTCCTACTGCTCGGAATATTACTTCCCGACATCGATTTGGTAGAGTATCCACAAGATTATTTATAAAATCTTGTGGAATATTCTCCCATTCTTCACGAATGGCCTCACTGAGCGTGTCTAAGGTTTCAGGGGGTACATCAAGAGATCTTACTTTAAGTTTTAAATAAGACCAAACGTGTTCGATGACATTAAGATCCGGAGACTTTGCAGGCCAGTCCATCCTATTGATGTTTTGTGCCTGCAAAAGCTCTGATCCTTGGCGCTCTGTGAGGTCGAGCGTTGTCATCCACCAATAGAATTTCTGGGCCGTAATGTCGAGCAAAAGGAACAACAATAGGTTCCAAAATTTCCTCCTGATAAACAGTAGCATTAATGGTTTGGTTGGTAATGAATAGCTCGGTTTTACCTCCCCACACTGTAACACCTCCACCACCAAATGCTTCTTGAGGGGCCATATTTTCCTCCAAATATCGCTGATTTGTACTTCTCCAAACTAACATTCGGCCATCGGAGTGAAACAAATTAAATCTTGTTTCGTCAGTAAATAAATAATGGCTCCATTCTGCATTACCCCAATTCGCATGCCGATTTGCCCATGCCCGCCTATTCGCTCTATGGCGTTGTTATTATTATTATTATCGCGCGAGCAGATCTGTGAAATCCGCAGCACTCAGGCCTGTCGGCCCATTGTGCATTCGCGTCATGTGGGATCTTCTAGAAGAGACCAGTGCTCTCCGCAAAGGAGAGCAGTCTATTCCATGGTTGATCCCGTAACTCCTCCGGCTGTAAAAATTGCCTTTGGAGATGCCTATACCTTAACGCACCTAAGGGTGCGCAATTGCATAGGATATGAGTGGTGGTTTCATCCTCCACTCCACACATCCTACAAATAGGGCTGTTTTTCAACCCCATTGTGTGAAGATGTTTATTCAGAGGACAGTGTCCTGTTAATAGGCCTACTATCCGTCTCATTTTTTCTCTATCGAGCCCAAGCAGCCACTTAATGGTTGAGTCAGTCGAGGGCCCCTTTATATGGAGCCTCGACTGCCTCATACCAGGGGCCTGAGTCCAATAGTTGCTGAACCTTGCAGTGGCCCAGTCTCGTAACTCTGATTGAATCAGACTTCTTGGCAAACCGAAGGCTGGCTCAGGGCCAGGAAACGGAGTTATTGCTCCTTCTCCCGCCAATCGGTCTGCTTCTTCGTTGCCCTCCACACCTCTGTGACCGGGCACCCATATGAGTTTGACAGAGTTGTGTTCGCACAGTTCTGTCAAAATATTCCGACAGTTTAAAACTAGTCTTGAGGTCACTTTGTTTGACACAAGAGCCCTCAAGGCTGCTTGACTGTCGCTACATATATAAATATGTTTGTTGGCGATACCTCTCCTGAGATTCTCGCTTGCACACACCAATATGGCATATACTTCTGCTTGGAATACACTAGGATACCTACCAAGTGGCACCGATATACGAGCCCTTGGTTTGCAGCCGTGTATGCCAGCACCAGTTCCCTCCTGAGTCTTAGATCCGTCTGTGTACCACTCGAGACCTTTGGGACTCAGAAGACGGTTTTTATCGCGCTCCCAGTCCTCCAGACTGGGAAACACCGCTGAGTATGGAATAGTGAAATTATAGACAGGGAGACACCGGTCATCCTCCGCTTGGGTGATGACCCGGTCCCTTACCGGCAGATCCAGGGCCTTTGTGTGCCCCCATCCCCGGCCAGTCCCATTCCACATTCCATTTTTGAACAGTCTATTTGCTGCCTTTTTAGCTTCCAGTTCCACCTCGATATGCAAGGGAGTGAGTCCAAGAATGGCCTCCATTGCTATCGTTGGAGTGGTTCTGATAGCTCCTGTAATTCCAAGGCAAGCTAGCCTTTGAACTTGACATAGGCGAGCCCTAATTGTGGAGCGCTCCTGGCAGCGCCACCACACTAGTGCCGCATATGTTATTAGGGGTTTCACCATGGTGGTGTATGTCCAAAGAGCAACCTTCGGACTTATTCCCCATTTTGGACCGAAGATGCGTTTGCACATCCATAAGGAGGCGCACGCTTTCCTCGTTTGAGCTTCAACGTGGTCCTTCCATGACAGCTTGGAGTCCAAGGTTACCCCGAGATACCTTACTGTGCGGGAAAGACACAAACGTGTGCCCATAAGAGAAGGAAGCTGGAAGTCGCTTATTTTTCTCCTTTTAGTGAACAGCATTAGCTCCGTCTTGCCATGGTTGACAGAGAGCCCATGTCTGTTACACCATTCCTGAACTATGTTGAGAGCCCGTTGCATGAGCCCTGTAATAGTTGTTTCAAATTGGCCTCTAATCATGATAGCCAAATCATCTGCGTATGCTTGTGCATAGAAACCTGCTTCGTTCAATTCAGCCAGTAACCCGTCGAGCAGAAGATTCCACAGTAGTGGAGATAGTACCCCTCCCTGCGGACATCCTCGGCCCACCTTGGCCCTGACCGTCTCGTTGCGAAGCGTGATCTCGATGTCGCGGGTGCTCAACATAGACGATATCCATCTGATAATGGTACCATCCACATTGCGGTCCGCAACTGCTTGAGAGAGAGACTCGAAGGTGGGGTTATTAAACGCTCCTTCGATATCCAAAAACGCTACCATGGCAAGTTCTTTCTGCTCGAGCGCCTTCTCAGCTCTGACAACAAGCTGATGAAGGGCCGTCTCTGCAGATTTCCCCGCCTGGTATGCATGTTGATTGGGGTGGATTGGTGATAGCGCCAATACCCCATCTTTTATATACCTTTCTACCAACCTTTCCAGTATCTTTAAAAGAAAGGATGTGAGGCTTATTGGTCTAAAAGCCTTAGTCTGGTCATATATGATACGACCTGTCTTTGGTATGAAGACCACTTTGACCTCTCTCCAAGACGTTGGTATACATCCTAGAGCTAGGCAAGATCTTAATAGATGATACAGGTGACTTAGCAGTACAGCCGCGCCCTTTTGTATTAGGGCCGGATAGATACCGTCAAGTCCCGGTGATTTGAATGGGTCAAATGTAGATATGGCCCATCTTAATCTTTCATGTGTTACAACCTCTGACGCCTTTTTCCAGTCTGCGGCAGTAGCCGTTGATCTGGGTTCCGTCGCCAGGGGTTTAGTTTCCACAATCTCTGACCCCGGAAAATGAGCCTCTATTAGACACTCAATTGTCTCACGGTCATTGTTTGTGTAAGATCCATCTGGAAGCCTGATGCAATCAAGCCGCGACGATGGACTTTTTGAGAGAGATTTACGTAGTCTAGCTACTGCTGGTAGGCCTTCTATGGTTCCACAGAAAGCCTTCCAGCACTCTCTTTTTTGCTTGTTTATCAAGCTTTTGTACCTTCGTTGGGACTCCTTATAGGTTTCCCAATCCGCTGGCTCGCCAGAAAAGGTTGCTCTATTGAGCAACCTCCTCGTTTCTTTACGCAACCCACATAGTTCTTTATTCCACCATGGGGTGCGATTATCCCCTTTAGTTACTTGCAAGGGGCAATTTTTTTCAAACGCGGAGATAATGGCAGTTTGCAGCTGAAGAGCTGCTGATTCCACTTCTCGCGAGTTTCTTGGTTTACAGGGCACATCCTTCAGATTCACTTGCAGGTCCCTTGTGTAAGAGATCCAGTCAGTGGATCTGGGGTTCCTGTACGTAATTGGTTCTGGTCGGTTCCTTTCCAGGACGAATCGAATGTATCGATGGTCCGATAAGGAAGGTTCCGACATAACCCTCCAACCTTTTATTCTGTTCCCCACTGTTGTGGAGCTCAGAGTTAGGTCGATTACTTCTTGTCTTCCTTGGATTACAAACGTGGGGGCGCTCCCCTTGTTTACAATCTCCAGATCTGAAGCGTAGAGAAACTCCAGCAATGCCGTGCCCCTCGGGTTGACGTCCGAGCTGCCCCACACTGTGTGGTGAGCATTGGCGTCACACCCGAGGACCAAAGGCAGCCGCTTTTCCTTTGAAAATTGCACTAATTTCCTAAACTCCTCAGATGGGGGTGGGGTGGGTGAGTCGTACGGTAGGTATGCCGAGCAGATGATTAGATCTCCACAACTCCCTTCCTTTGTCGAGCTCACCTTAACTGCGACCAGATCCCTAGAACAGAAATTTGGCATTAGACATGTTTTAAGATTTTTACTTACATACACGCAGGTTCTGGGTCTGTCCTCTGTGGTGCAATAGAAGACATTCCCATTTCTTCTGTCCAGTCCCTTGATGAGTCCTTGCTGAGCCCATGGTTCCTGGATGAGGATGACATCTGTTTGCATCGCAGACACCTGGCGACCAAGTAAATTGGTCGCCGCGGCGCTGCGATGCAAATTGATCTGTAAGAAAAATAAACCTGAAGCAGGGGAGTTCCCCTTCAAGGAGCTCTCACCCATTTTCGGCCTTTGGAGAGGCCCCTTGCGGAGCCTCCCTTGTTTTTCATTTCTTTGGTCCATATAGGTACCACGAGTAAGCGGGAAGGGAGGTCCACCCCCACAGAGCCCGCTTATGGAGGTAAGGCTATATACAATGGGAGGTCGCCAGGTATCCCAAGGGCATCGTTTGCGACACTGCTTCCCCAGTGCCACGCAGCCAAGGTCACGATAGCTTACAACCGGGCTTGGGGAGTTGGTCCGCGGCGACGTCTTCAGGAGCCATGCTCGGTTTTTACTCCGAGAGGTCTCCCTTATAATCGTCACTAACCAGGTCGCCTCACGGCAACTTGGCCTTGCTCCTATCCGCCACCCGGAGACGCGTCTGGGAGGGAACTCACCCACCCGGCAAAGTTCGCCCGCCGACCAGATCCTGGAATCCGCAACAGTGTCACGGACTCCAAACCCAGCCGGCGAGCCAACTCCACCGGACCAGATATGGCGTTGTAATAACCGCACACATTTGGCTCTGCGACGGGCTCTATAATTTAAAATGTTTGGCATTATGTTGTTTTTAAAAAAAAAAATCTCACCTCAAGTTGTTTTTATTTTATTTCTCTCATTAAAATTCTTTCGGTTCTTTGGTTTATTTTTTTTGTATGTACACCTTCATGCCCATAATTATGATCACCAGTAGTTTCGACGCGGCGGTTCAAATTATAAATTGTCTTTCGGCTGACATTGTAAATGTTGCTGTTTTGACATTCCTTCGTTGAGAAGTCGAATGCAATTTTCCCTTTCTGCCGTGGTTAAACGCCTCATATTAATTAAACTTTACAAAATTATAACATTGAAATATGTCAGATTATTTCTAAAATAATGTAAACAGTTTTTAATTCCTTAGCAACAAATTTGTTTTTCCAATGCCTACTTTGAAATTGACGCGTCGCGTAGAAATTACACCCGATCATAATTATGGGCATGGGGGTGGACAAAGAACTCTGTAAAACTGAATGATTCTTTGAGACAACAAACTGGGGTGTGAGTTTCGGACAGAACAGTGAGTAGAACATTAAATAAAAACAACTTGAGGTGAGAATTTATTTTTACAAAAACTTAAATAATGCCAAACTTTAGAGCGCGTCGTACCCTACGTTTTTGTTTATTATCGACCCGGTATAATGTGTAAATTTCAACCCTCAAATAAAATGCTTAGACCATAGAAAATCTACGTGAAATAAGAATTCCAAATCCGCAAAAATCATCAAGAACCGTCAATCCAATGTCAAGTTATAGCATTTTAAATATTTCGGTATCCAAATTTTATGTTGAGTAGTGTGTACAAGGCCTAAGGGCCTTAATCCAAAAACTGACAAAACCGTCTAGAGATATTGATGTTACCTTAGTAAGGAACCATATTGCAACGACCAAAAAAAATTTTTGCGGAAATTTCACTCATACAAACTTTTTGATTTTTTGCATGATTTCATTGATCACCCCGTATATAATAAACTTATGGTCCTACGATAAATATACGTCATGCAGCTTAATCCGAAAAAAACTAGCTCTTAAAATTTGCAAGCCGCGTTCAAAAATTTGCATTCCTGTTGAAAATATTGAACTTTAAATTTTGCCTAAAAGTCTCTATGTGTAAGTTCGAGTGGCCAGCAGTTTAGTAGAGAAAAAATCGTTTCTTAAATTATAATTTACTAATGTCATAATATTATACAAATATGACATTTATGACAAGCAAAGATTTACTATGTCGAATAAAACAGGGGTAAAAGGGAGTAATTCGTGTTTCATAATATGTTAAATTGTACCTGAAAGATGATTATTCCACAATGTGCTATTAAAGATTGTAGCTGGATAAGCATAGGTTAGCAGCCCCCGCTTGGATCTGGTTCATATTTGGGAGGTTAGTGCCTACCAATATGGGAATATTTTACCCCAAATGCCAGCTTGAAGAAAACATTTTTACAAAAGCTATGAAAAAAATTTGAAAAATAAAAAATAATTATTTTCTCAAATGTGAATGAGCCGAATCCGGGATCTGAAATTGGTTGGGACTGGTTAAGGACATAAATCAATTATATTTTAATTTAAAATATCTATAATTCCTATTACACTAATTGATCTTATTACCAATAGATGACCCTAGTAGGTATTTTATTTGAATAAAAGATTGTTGCTTTTTGTACAGAGTGTCAAATATAATTGGTTTCTTTGGTAGTTTTTTTATGTTGAGGAGAAAAACCTATATAGACAGTAATAGAAATATATAGCTAGACGTAACATATGGTTGTTAACCACGAGATAGAAATTTTAAACGGATAACTGTTCTTTGGTAAATACTGTTAGGTATTAAATTTCCCATTTTTCCTTCCTGTCATCCCCTATACCTAACAATAGTGTTAGTGCAGTTTGAATGCAGTTTGTAAGTCAGTTTTTTCTTTATATTCACTACAGTCCATTTTTTTGTTGTTTGTTGTTAATTTCTAATTTGAAAGATACTTAAAAATAGAAAATATCATACAAAAATATATGTGGTGCAGGGCGTTATGTCGATTATAAAAAAATTGTCAGTAAGTTAAATGAATAGGGGGTAAAAAAGAATATTTTAATTTTGCAACGATTTTTTCTTTATGAGAGGACAAAGAAAAGTTACAGACCGACAGAATTTTTTTTTTCGCTCGAATTTAAAATCTCGACGTTTCATGGCATTCTAAGCCCATTTCAAGAGAAAAAAATTTGAACGTTTTTCACAATTACTGTACTTCCAATCGACGTGGAAGTAAAGAAATGAAGTTTCTAGCTTGCTCTATTTTACTTTGCGCTATTCACAACCTACCACCTCCCACCCCTGCAATGGAATCATCTCAATCAGATGTCATTGCAATACATACGTGTACTAACTTTCAAGTGAATATCTCAATTTTACGTAATCAATCCCTTTAAAGGTGGTGGTGGTGAGGGTTGAAAAATACTAAAAAGAAATCTAATGCCATGATAGTATATCTAGTATATACACCAAATCCCAAGTTTCTGTACTCTTACCAGCTTGCTTTACATATTTTTCTCTATTTACTTCTGCTTACCCCCCACTCCTTCAACGGAATCATGTCAAAAGATAATCTAGTTTCAGATGTCGTTATATACATATGTGTACAAAATTTCAAGTGAAAATCTCAATTTAATTTTATCATACCTGTTAATAAGGGAGTGGGAGTGGTGGGGGGATGGAAAATGTTATTTAAAAAAGTCTGAGGCCTTCGCTTCTAGAATATACACCAAATCCCATATTTATGTACTCTTACTAGCTTACTTCACTTATTTTCACCTATTTACCACTATTTAACCCCCAAACCTTCACGGGAATCATCTTAAAATATAATCTAGTACCAGATGTCGTTATAATACATACGTGTATCAACCTTCAACTGAATATCTCAATTTTATTTTATCAACCGGTTTAATAATGTGGTTGAAAAATATTATAAAAAAATCTGACACCTTGGCTTCTACTACATATACCGAATTTCAGGTTTCTGTACTCTTACCAGCTTGCTTTATTTATTTTCCCCTATTTACCCCTAATTTAACGCCCAACCCTTCAACGGAATAATCCCAACATATCTGATGTCCCTGATGTCAATATAATGTACACGCATACCATATTTCAAGTGAATATCTCAATTTTTTTTATCAACCCCTTTATTAATGGAGTGGGGTGGTGGTGGGGGGATGGAAAATATTATAAAAAGTGTAGAAGCCTTGGCTTCTAGTACATACACCAAATTTCGAGTTTCTGCACTCTTACCAGATTGCGTTACTTATTTCCACCTATTTACCCTCCAACCCTTCACCGGATGTGTTCAAAAAACAATCCAGGTCCAAATCTCGTTATAATATATTATGGCCTTTTAATTTAATTTAAATAGGTTTATCTAGGATTTTTTTTCTGTACGTAGTTAAGTTCGGAGCGGAGGTCTTGTTGCTTTCGAAAATATGGGAAAGGTCATTAAAAAAATTCTTCTCGTCAACAAACGACGCGAGACATTTTCAATCATCTACTGGTGTCATCGGATCCACTAATATCTTCACGGAAACTAACCAAAAGAGGATCAGTACTAAGCACATCAGATGCTGATTTTGTCTAATTTGAGAATATTTTTCAATTAAATCACGCTTTTTAAAAATCAAATTCTTCCTTTCAAAATTTTGACTTTTCTCCTTCATTAATTATCAAAAACTGCTCCTGTCATCATCTTTCAAAAATTTATTCTCGATTTTTTTTTATCCCATACATAGGGCTTCTTTGACTTTAAAATATTTTCCAATTACCATAAGTTTTTACAAATTCTAATCTTAATCCAATATTAACATATGTAAATCACATACCAGATTAAGTAGATACTTCTACTCTTATTTCAATATGTAAAAAAACCATTTTACAACCAAAAACATTTTTTTTTTTCTTCTGTTGGTTCACCGACAAGGATCCGCAACAAAGTTAATAAATTCAACAAATACAAATTGCTTATAATAAATAATAATACACAACAACAACATGATTGTACTCCTTCAATATAACAAAAAACTAAATCTAAAACACCTTTTCTCTGTCTATATTGAGTAATTATGCACCACGATATGCATTACATCTTCTTATTTTGGACCTAGCCATTTTATAAGTTCATGCACATGGAGGTTTTCTTAAATTATATTTTTATCAAAATTAGTTACAATTACATTGTCAATATACTGATCAATGTTAAATTAAAATTGTCTTTTATTTGGAATCATGTTGAGTGCTAAAAGTTTCATCGTCCATGTTTAATTACTATGTACCCATGCTCGCATCTAACTTTTTAAAGTTTAAAATTTAAGTTATTCATACACAATCGTATCTACTTGTACACTGTGTACTATGAGGCGCCGTTTGGGACAAAATACAATTTCTTGTAATATATGTAATATTACAAAATATATAAAATCCATATATATATAAAGATATAGTTTCCTGATATATCTAGAAAAATTCCATACATAATGTTTTGATATAGATTTTTAATTTCACTAACTGCCGCAATAGAATGAGGGCGCTCATGTAATGTTCATATTGGGAGGTACCTATTACTTGGTCTGTCTTCATAAGTAGTTTTGTAATTTGTGCGTCTTAGAGCCGAGAATTTTTCTCATAAATTTAGGATAGGTACATAGTACTTACCTTCAAATATAGTTTCTAATCTAGAATGTAATCTCCATATTATAGTATATGTGTACTATTAAGTTTGTCTGCTGCTGTTTCAATGCTTTTCGAATATTATTAAACAATCTTCCACCAGCCTTACATCCGAATCAATTTGTCTTCGATGACATAAATTATAATCACTAATTAACTCTTCAAAGTACTCGGCAATATCATATATTCACTGGTATTAAAACAAAAGAAAAATTATATTTTCAGTTTTAACTTATTATTATAGGTTAGGATTACCTACAGCTGGCTTCCAGCCTTAACGTGAGCGCCCTCATTTTATTGCGACAGTTAGTGAAATTAAAAGTCTATATCAAAACATATATCAGGAAATTTTATCTTTATATATGAATTATTTGTATATATTGTGTAAGATTATATATATTGTAAGAAATTGTATTTTGTCCCAAACGGCGCCTCATAGTGTACAACTCTGTAAAAAAGGTTTGTCATTGCAATATACGTATAAAATATTTCAAGTCAATACCACAAACCGTTCCGGAGGAAACGTGAGGACAAAGTTACAGACCGACAGACAGAAAATGTTTTCTTCCCTCAAATTTAAAATATCGACGTTCCATGACATTCTAAACGTATTTCAAGAAAAAAAAAATGAGATTTTTTTGCGATTACGAATACGAATTGACTATGATGTTTGAACTAAGACACTGTTGGACTGTATAATATTGTGAAAACATAAGATCACTTTTAGTTAAATCATAGGGTACTTGTATGTGTTTGAAAAGCAGATATCGATTTTTTTTTCGGAAGGGTAGAAACCGTCAAAAATTTCCAGAAATACTATTTATCTCGAAAACTGATAGGTTTAAAAGTAAAGCCAAGTTAAAGTTTTATGAGAAATCCAAATATAGAATAAAATACCAGGGTATTCCATTTAAAATAACAAAGTCAGGTGATACATCCAGTGTAAGCGGAAGTAACACATGCATGAACATTTTTTCGTTACATTCGCCATATCCAAGAACCCCCTTATAACAAATTTCAAATTTCTATACTCGACAGATTCCAAGAAATGTCTAATACCCACTATCCGTAAATAACCTTGTATAAACCTCAGTAACGGATTTGTTTGAAAATTTCAACAGATTTTGAACAGCACCACTTAACACATGACATGCTGAACGCATGAAATTTTCAAATCTATTCCACTTCCTAATAGGATGTCACTTAAAAGTCTAATTTAATTGGAATATACTGAGCATCGAGCAGTCCGAACGTCACATCCTATTAAAGTAGCAATTATGCATTTCTATTATCGAGGGATCTTTCTCAATGTATAAGTGATCCTAGCGAGGGTCTTGAAAGTATTATAGGAATCCGGCACAAAACCGTATTGATCGTTGATTATTCACCTAACAGAAATAAGAAAATATCTTTATCATTTATTAACACCGAAGCAAACTGCTATCGGATAATCAATTTCATAAGGAAGTATACTTCTCTGTATCAGCGACTCTGATGGATGATCGCAAGTCCGCAGAGAGAGAAAATAATTTTTGATGAATATGACACTATATAGTTATATGGATTTATCTAACTTTTGATGTAAGTCTCGTCAATGGGGATACTGTATCAGCGTTTTGTAACGCTTGATGTGGTTTCAATTCCTCAGGCTTGTTTGTGAAAGAGAAATGTTTTCTTACTTTATCAAATGATATGAACAGCTGTGGTAAAACTGGCTTGAGTTATTTAAGGCATGTAAAAATAAGACTTTGCTTATATCAAAAGAAAAAAGAATGAAATGGTTGCCATGAATAAAATATAATATACACAATTACTAAACTTTTTTTATCAGAGTACGTAGGAGCGATCCCTCTTACCTCTGTTTGAGAATTCCATAACAATAAAATGCAACTATATACTTTCATAGTAAATGATGAAAGTTGTTTGCAAAATACCAAGAATAGGAATTTATGTTAGAAGACTGGAAAGAGGTATTTATTTTAGTAGTTATCTATTAATAATAATAGGTGTGTGTAGCTGTAATTTGAAGGGATAAAAATGCTTCAAATGTTGTTTCTTAATTGCTTTTTTATCAATATAAATGTTTGAAAATCCCAGTTTGCAAAATATTTGCGAAAAAGCATATGTTCTAGGCCGAAAATCCCGTTGATATGTCGAAAAATTATATTTTCTTTTCCGATAAACACGTGGAAATGAATCAACAGACATATGGATCTCTGAACACGCTGTGGGCATAATATGGACGTCCAGTGGATGCATTCTTCTCGTACATCCATTGGATGTCCAAAGTGTATCCTTTGATCTTTGAATAAATTATGGAAAAATACACTATATTTTCCTGTATATCCATTAGATATCTTAGAATGGACATCCATTGGATATACAAGATGAGTCCATGGGCGTCCGGACTAGTTCTGGACATAAAAGGGATATCCACTAGATGTTGTGTGCTGTCTGGGAAGTTTGAATATTTTCTTAAGAAATAATATAAATTTTTCATTCGTTATTTATTTGTCAAATTTAACGATAAATTTATTCAAATTTCATGCGGTTGTGTTTAGTGAAATTCATTATATTATCATTCCTAGGTTCTTTATCCGTAATATCAATTTTTCTTCAAAACGTGTCATTTTACTGATGTCAAACGAGAATATCTTTTTTTCAGGAAATTGTTTAAGGAATTTAGAAATGCCACTCTAAGTTTCAAAAATTAATTTTTGACAAACTCCCCAAGCTCCCCGATCAAGATGCCAAAGGCTCCATACTTGTCAATCAAAGATACTTATAATTTATTTATACTGTTCACGTTTTATTACAATCTATAGAGTAGTTTCCAAGCTATCAGCAAAAAGCCTTTTCAATATTTAACCTAAGTGTGAATAGCTCCGAAAGGGACTGCCCTAGGTAAAAAATATAGGTGCTTTTAGTGTTATTTTAACCCAAACTATACTAACTCATCCGAAATTTTTCTCCATAGACCAGGGACACCCTGTATAGTAGGGTGTATCGAAGAAAACTTTCTTTGGAAATTTAAAATTCCAAGTTGTTAAAAAGTTGTCTATGAACTCACATACACCACACAAACAATTAGCCCAATTGAAAAACAATTAGGTCTACCGCAAGAGGCCTAAAGTTTATAATTTTCTTCAAAAAACTGAATTGTTTAATTTTTTTTTTTTTTTTGGGATGAAGGATTAAGTAATTTTATTTTTCAAGTTGAAACATTTTAGCAATAAATATAAAAAAATATATTACTCTAATGCAACCTTTAGGTCTCTCACATTTTATTTAAACTTGAAGAATTTTTAGAAAAATTAGGTTATCTTCCTAATCTAAGAGATTTTTTAAAATGTTGATCAAAGTTTTTTTTAAGATTTAAGTTAAATATTTTATTCATCATCTATCATCATAAGTATTCTGTCCTAAGACAGGTTCTATCCAAATTAAGCCATCCAGCTCTTCCTGTGGGTAGCTTCTATTATCAGTTCTTGTAGTTTTTTTTTAATGTAAACTATTTGCATTCATTTTCAGACCATATTATAATCCTAATTGTTATATTATAATATTGAAAGGAATATAAAAATGTTTAAGTATTATTTTTAAATACCACTTCTCTTGATTGATTGGCAATCGCCTACTGTATCAGAGCCACCACTAGTTATCGAGATCGGCAATTAAGAGCTAGAATTAATTGCAGAAACTGGCGTTAGTGAAAGGAAAAAGTTCAAAATTCCTTCCCACAACCAAGCTCTTGAGAGGATTGTGTATGAGGTTACGGAGGCTTCAAGACATATCTGCGGTTCCAAGGAAAGGTATGGCTTCATCTGGTCAAGGTTGCTAGACCAAAAACTCCTCCCAAATTTATGACAAAAAGTAATTTCAAAACCACTACTATATAGTTGACAAAGTAGCAATAGAAAGAAAATAATCAAACGTCAATTTTTATATAATAAAATTACTGTTTAAAAACAATACTTATATGCCTTTCAATATTGCAATACAATTAGGATTATAATATGGCCTGAAAATGAATACAAACAGTTTATATTAAAAAAAAAAACTACAAGAACTGATAATATAAGCTGCCCATAAGGAGAGCTGGAGGGCTCAATTTGGATAGGGTAAAGCACCTATCTTAGGACAGAATAATACTTATGATTATAATGATGATGATGATGAATCAAATATTTAACGGCCTTAAGAAACTTTGATCAACATTTAAAATATCTTTTAAATTAGGAAGAAAACCTAATTTTTCTAAAAATTCTTGAAGAGTAAATAAAATGCGGGGGACCTAAACTTTGCATTAGAGTAATATATGTTTTTATACTTTTATTTCACACTCTATTGTTACAATTTTTCAACTTGAAAAATAAAGTCTCTTAATCCTTCATCAAAAAAAAAAAAAATGAAAATGAAGAAAATAACAAATTTTATTCCTCTTGCGGGAGACCTAATTTCCTTTGATTGAGCTGTTTTTTTGTGGTGTATGCGGGTTGATAGAGACAACCTGAAACTTTGAATTGAAAATGTATAGTAACTACGAAATAACTGGATACGTTGTATGTTCCATACTTTTCAGTACAATGTTCAATCAACACATTTTACCCGAGAATTGGTCGTCTAACTCCTTATGTACAGCATAGTATGAGAGAATACTTTATAAACTTTACCTGAGACGTATACAGCAGAACTAATAATAACTTAGATTATCTCAACTTATTATCCGATACAAAAAAAGGGGAAAAAGTTGGGATAATTAAGGTACTGTACTTATGCTTTTAAAATTAAAACTTTTTCGTAATTTTAAACTTTACGTTGATTTGAACATTTTTCATCCTACAAACTTTCAAGAAGCCGTAAAATAGCTATTCACGTTAAATTTTAATGAAATAGTTTGAAGTAACCTACACAAAATGCTGAAGGTTGCGTTAGCTCAAAGATATTCCTTTTACCAGCTCGAAACTCAACCGGAAGTATATTGTGCAAAGTAGCGACCAACTATAATATCTATTTTATATATTTCCATGTTTTCTTTTAATTTTTGTTACTTACACGATGGATGTTTGCATGTTTTTTTTAGTTGCTAGAATCGAGAAATTTCGTAAACAATAACATAAAAAGTTCAACTGACGTTATAGTTCGCATAGAATATAATCTTTATTTGACCAAGAATAAAGAAAAACTATAAATAGACCAAATTATGCAGACCAAATGACAAAACACAAGACAAAATAAAACAACAACGAACTAAGAACCTAATTGGTTTAAAAGCAAAATAACATGAAATGAGTCAGTGCATCTCAAGTAAGTAGTGGATTGAAAAAAAAAGAAACTAAGTTATAGTGTTATAAAAAGTGTTGACTAATGAATAATATAGACTAAAATGGGTTGCTAAAAAAATCCCCGACGAAATAAGAACAGTAATGTAACACTTTTAATACAAATATTAAAAAAGTGTTTCACCTGTGCGAACGGCAGCTAATTTTTGGTTGGAGAGCATAGGGGCGTGGGCTGAGAATAAAATGTGATTATGTACTCTCTGACTGATATTCTCTTGCAACTGTGACTTATCTGATACACAACCATGAGTTCTAACTTACAACAGCGAATTAAAGATTTACTGTGGATTAAATTCCCAGCTCATCACTAAAGTATTAGGTAATAAACGAGATTTTATGAGCTGACAACTGCAGTATTCGCTGCTTACACTTAGATGTTAATGTTCTAAAATAAGTATATCCTATTAAAAATATTTCATATGTAACGTAGTAGAAGGTAAATTAGCATCACATGGTACCATGCGTTGCCTTCACAGTAAGAATATTAAATATTTCATCATTCTATATATAAACTCAGAGCTCAATCTATAGCTGCAAGATTGTGGTATAATTCACTTTAATAATGAACAAAAAATTACCGAATAAATTTATAATTATTTCCTTTAGAAATACATAACCAAAATGGAACTAAAAAACCTGTTTAGAGCCTTGGAATTTTCTGTGACTACTGCAGTTTGACCTGTCACCACTTCCTGCACATTCAGACCTTGACTACAACCATAAATGCATGGCGAACACCAGACTGCCTGAATTAAATCTCATGGAGACTGCTGCGAACAACTCTCCAAGTCAAAATGTCTCTAAACGTCAGCAAGACCCATACCTAACTAAACTTCTAAGTAATAGACTTCCTCCTATTACTACTCCTCTAAATACTAGGCTCCATATAACCAAAATTACAGCACCAAACAGCTGGGCTCTTACATAAACTGCTAAATTGCCTGACCCATACAAATCGTCTCTGGCCTAACTCAGACATGGGGCTGTCCAAACAAATAAGAACTTTTACAAGACAAAACTCAAATTAAAAGGCTTACCTCATATAGAGAGTATTACATAACCTCACGAAACACGTGGCGTCCAAATTACGGCAACCAAAAGAATTCCTTCCTGGAATTTACAGAACGCTTGCGGCAACGCGGTGAGGAATTGATGAGGGACACCAAGACAAATCCACAACTGCGATAGCAATGTAGAACCCCAAATCCTCCACAAGAATCAAGACCGCCGTGCGTCTACCTCGTGTCTCCGTTAAAACGAGAGCACCGGAAATCTGCCAAAATTTCCTCAGTGTTGCCAACTTGCGCACTCTAAGAACACCTTCTCTAACCAATGACAAGGCACTACCAGAGCACTTAATAATCAAAAGACTGAATTTCACAATTATGTAACACTTCTAAATGCAACCAACGCCACTAACTCAAATTATTCTTAAAGAAAACATGTTTATTTTCGGAATGTTAAGCCTTTTGCAGATATGCAACAAGCTCCGCCTTTCAAAGTATGAGTGGGTGCATACCTCTCTACTCCAATAAGTAGAGTCAATTTACTGGAAATAAATATGAAATTATTCATGTAGCTTTTCAAATGCTACAAGAAAAGTTGCTTAACCTTAAGCTTAAAAGAATTAAATTTAAGATTTCAAGTCATTGGCGATATGCATATATAATTAGAGATTTAGCGTGTTTTTAATTGAATTTAGTTCATCTAAGTCGAGGTTGTCTGAGTTGCGAGACAGCCCTGGTGTCATAATTATGAAAGTCAGAATTGGTCAAAACATTTTTATTATTTTTGTGAATTTCAAGTATACTAGTATACATATGCAAACAGGGAACTGGCATTATGGCTAGCTTTTTGAAAATTGGTTGACAGAGGTCTCTCCATCCAGCATGATTCATTGACCTATCGGCTCTATTCTGTAAGGGAAAATTTTTTACTGCATGAGAAGAGCCACCCCACGGCAGAATTGTGTAAGAAATATGAGAATAGAACATAGAGAAATAACAATTTCTGAAGGTGCTTGTATGCAGTACTTATATTTTGTAGTCTGCTTAACAGAAAAATAGTACTAGATAATTTATTAGAGAGAACCTTCACGTGGTTAAACCAGCTCAGAGTATCGCCAAGGACGACTCCAAGAATTTTAATAATCTCACCTTTTACTAATAAGACACGTGTAGGAAAAATAATCCTTTGAGTCTTGTCTTATTCAGCTAAAGATTATTCTTACAAAACCAATCACTAGCTCGTACGGAACCAATGCTGTCTCTATTTAAGTTACTAATGTTGGAATTAAAATCCACGATCAATGTGTCGTCGGCATAGGCAAAGCATTTTGTGGGAGACATACAATAAAATAAATCATTTACATATAAAATAAACAATAGGGTCCTCATTACAGAGCCATGAGGCACCCCGTACCTTGTTGTTAAAAGTTCGGAATTAATATTGTCAATGGCAACACATTTGCTATTGTTGAGATAAGAATTGAAAAGGAAAGAATTGAATAGAAAATTGACAGTTTCGAAACAGTTGATATATTAGTAGTTCTTAGTTTTTTTTCATTTTAAACCGCACAGTGAATGAGTCGGTAGAACATGCTAATTTTTTGCTGCAGCCACGAAACCTACTTTACCCTTCGAGAAATACAAAAAAATAGTCCGAATATTTTTTCCTCCTGCTATCCCACAAACTGACGAAAACCACGTTTTTAACCGTTTTTCGTGGTAATGCGAAGAGAAATAATTTGGAATTTCATAAGGATGTTTTGACAAGGAAGGGGAGGACTCTAGCAACCCTTGGAGATTAAAAAAACCCTCCCAAAGGGCGGATAATTAAAGTCATTTACATAAATTATGTATAATAAGGGCCTTAAAACTGATCCTTGAGGAACATCATGCGAACTGTCCAGAATATTAGATGTATAATTGTTTATTTTAACATAGTGTTTTCTGCCTTGTAGATATGATTTGAACCAATCTAACGGGGTAGCTCTAACGCCATACACTTCTAATGTTTTAATAGTTTTGGTCATGTCTCGATACTATTTACACACGCTGTATCTACTTATTTGATTAAATCAAATACTTAGGTAAATTAATACAGTGTTTTTATTTTACCATTTTTAATTCGCACACGCTAATATTTACCCAAAAAACCCTCGACTAAATTTACTGCATTTGTTGGGGGAAAAAATAAAGCTGGATTTATTATGCCAAATAACTAAAAGCCACAAATACGCATTTAAGCTTGTCCCATTCGAGCTTTCAGCGGTATTTTTTATACGACCTATTAACTTTATAATAGTTTAGCGTTGGACAGGCTTTTATTATGGCTAACTAAAGGATTAAATGTTGTGAAGGGTAATAGGAAACTGCACTTAACCCATTTTCCATGTGCAGCCTAATGGTTTTCCGATAAGTTTCCGAGGTCAGAGCTATTAGCCGATAGTCTTTTGTCTTCTGATTCCGGCAGGTCGCTTCAATCATCTAGATAGCCTTGTTCGAGGTATAGATCGCCAAGGGCGTCTCATGCCGAGTCCCACTGGGGTGCATATGGGGAGCTAAGACGGTAAACAACTTAATTACCTTCTCTATTTTTATAGACACAACTCTGGACAGTGGGTGGTAAGAAGTTAAACATATTTAATTAAATGAGGAAAGTGTATTTGAATTAAACAAGTTCATGTTTACAAAAAGAAATTGTACATATAGTCTGTGACAGCGTTTATGGCGTGTGTACGGCTTGAGCTTCGCCTTGCTTTGAGATTTGTTCTCACTCATACACATATCAAGCGGTAAGCTATTGTATTCCACTCATGCAACAATTATAGTTCGTGCATTTTTCGCGATTTTTTTCCTTATAATTGGCCATGTAAGGTCCACTGTCCATGAATCGACGAGTCAGCGACACATACTAGGCAAAAATACGATTGGAGTACGATTGCGTGCCGCAGGCCATATATAAACATTGGGATCTGTCCATAAAGCAGCATCGGTGCGTTTTCGTAGAAGCATGTCGTCTCGTCTCCTTGCGTAGGTACTCATTGGTACTTGTTTTAAGCATATTTTGGATAGTTGACATCATGTCTGCATAAGTTTGTTCAAGAAGTGGAAAAGTATCTGTGTTTGTATAATTATTAATCATAAATTAAGTGAATATGGCCCTTCAATTTCTACTAGGTTTTGATAGGTATTTTTACTCTTTCTGTATACCGTGTGAAATACATAAACATCTTCAGATATTTCCCTGGCAGCGATGAAAGGTCGACAGTTAATATTTCTTTCAGTATATGGGTGTAACCAATTTTTTTGCTTCTTCGTCGGTGTCTAATATAGTTGTATAAAACATATGCATCCCCTTCTCGCTCGACATCTTGTTAACTAAACATAAACGCATCTCTTTCCTTACGATTAATGTACGGATTCCAAGCGTAAGCGTATCGTCACTTCGAAACGGTGGAGTAAAATAATATGTAGAATGTAGTTGACTATATTGCCAAGGAAGGAAAGCGTGTATACTTTTAATCTCCACGTCTTTCTTTATTCTTCAAGATAAAAATTTGAAATTATATTAAATGATATTTGGCATAAAAACGCACCTTTTTAGAAGGACGTTATTGATTCGGTTTGGATCTTGAAAAAAGACCGTTCTTGAGGTAACTCAAACCTCTATCAAATAAGATCATTTATAAAATGGTAGTTGAAATAAAAAACTTAGTAGTACTTTCTGTTAAATCGAGAGAGTGTTTTTGGGTCTGGTTTTGTCAAAAAATGTATTTTTGTATCAAATATCCCTACATTGATTTAACATTTCTGTCTAAAAATAAAAAAAGGTGGGAGAGTATCTCTTATCTCATGGGCGCCCGGTATAGCGTGATCATCTGTGGTCAACAAAATAGATTTGCTTTAAAATGATGTTAGAAGATATTGTCACGTGTTTCCGACCCTAAGAAACACCCTGTAAAAATCCGTAGGTTCTAAAACAATTTATAACAAGGGATAATAATAATAAACACTAACATTTTCTGAACGCTGAACAATTCTTTTTCAATTAAAATACACTTTTACTGGACTTAGATAACTATTAACAACGTTTACTACTTGATATTTACACTTTCTATCACCTCGGACTTTTAACCTTCACTTATCAATCAAAAACTTAATTTTCCCGCCGTGCATCTTGCCTTATATACTCTGAATACGCCTCTAGAACTAGAACAAAGTCCAGAAAACTATCTAGAACAAAGTCCAGAAAACTTCCATGGCAATCTAGAATAGTGTGGAAACTCTTCCACTAAATTTCTAGAAACGTACTTCTGTCAGTGTCTCGGACATGGCGTGCATTACATGCTTATATGGTTGCCTAACCCTTCCAACATATTTTCGGGTAGGACTCTTGAGCTATCGGCACCAGTCCCTAGAGGGCGCGAGGGCGTAACAGTATTTTTAATGAGACTCTTATTAGACAACCCAAGTAACAATTTAAACGCTTTTTAGATATATTTTGGTTTTATCAGTGTTTTATAATGGCCATCTCATAAACTACTGATTTATGCCAGATTTATTAAACGCCATATACACTTAAAAATAGTTTTGCCTTAAAGAAAGTTTTAAAAAGACTTTCAAGAACTTGGATTAAAATTAAATTATCTTTTAGTCTTTATTGGCTTATGATTGACTTATCAAGGTATTTGTCAAGCCTTCAATAAAACTTTATAGCTTTTAAGCTCAAGTTAGGAGGATCAAGTTTTATAAAGATTAAGCAAATGTTGTGGTTTTATTATTGCTTTATGAAATTAATTTCAGGTGGTTGTTAATGCTGGGCTGTAAATCTAATATGCTTTGAAATCACTAAGTTTCAGGTCGAACCTTCATAAAACCAGCTGCTTGCTAGAGTTTTAATGAAACAAACAAACAACTGTAATAAATTAGTCCTAAACATGAAAGGATCTGGTTTACCTTAGCCCAGAATTTAATGTTCTAAAATAGGTAGTTATAAAACACATATTTGTCGGCATTTTGTGGTATTTAGTAGACATATACCAAATGAAGTCTCGGCAAACTGACGTTTTAGGTTATATTATCCGAGCACCATAGGTTTTAAAGCGGTTCTGTTATATGCTCAAATGAAATAATTGGTAATGTAATAGGCATTTTAAGACAAAACATGTTTGAAGTAGAATTATTCACAGCTTATAGGGTTTATACATACAGACGCCATTTTATCTCCAGCCGTCGAGAAATATAATGGTCAGCCGTATTGGCAATATCCCAGATTGAACGAAAGTAATTTGTATCTAATAGAAATGTTTTATAAAAGCAATTTACATATATTATACCATATTATGAGCAGATGCTAGAGCTCTCTTTTTTTCAAGTCACAGAAAAGATTTATATATTTTTTAAAAATTGTGTTTTTAAGGAGCACACCAATTTTTAAGAACTATCTAATACGTGTTTTACAGTAAACTTACCTCGTTGAAAATTTTAGCTCACTATAAGTAGTCCCATCAATTCATTACAAATAGCCCATCTTTAACTGTTTTTCTGACCCGTTCTTAGTGTGTCTTTTAAGTTTTGATATAGTGACTATCCTAAAATAAGTATGGTTTTATAATACTCTTCGGATACTCTCTGAGTAAGGCTTTAGATAATTCATTAAAATTTAAACAGTTTAATAGTAGTTTTAAAAAGAGGCATGCAGACCCTTCCTTAGATAGGCCCCTGTACTCTTATATATAAAGGTTTTAAATCGGTTTCATGGAGTCCTTCCAAACTATTTACGTTTGTAAGTAGTCTTGGAAATAAGTTTTAAGGATAACTTATAGATTGTTTTAAAACTAGAATTGTTCCTTGGGATTTGGAAGTTATAGTAAGACGGACATTGCCGGGTACGAATACCTCTTTGGATAGCAAAAATAAAAAATATTTGCTGGGCACTTAATTTCTCGCAGTTTGGCGGCCACGCCCTATTACTATTTCTAATTTTTACTATTATATCTCATTTTTTACAACATTTTCTTGGATGATGCTGTTCATATTGTCGCAACCACCGGGATGGCTACAACAGGGGCCACTTGGCTTTACTAGAGGTTGGGGTTGTCGGGAATTAACAAAACAGATGTAAAAAACAATACAACATTTATTTTCTGGCGCTGGGCCATAAAATGGTTTAGGGGCAAAGAACATAACAACGATAGTTATAACATTTTGAGGAGAGCCTTACCATTGGTGCATGTTGGAAGGAGATATGTCACTTTATTTACACAAACTAAAAAACTCACTGTTGATACTGAAACGTCGGAACACAATGAATTAAAAAGAACCAAGAGCCTCGTTTGGTTTGATTATTCGATTTTTATACTTGTTTATTTAGCAGACCTTTATACCGGTCAATGTTATGTTTATATATATTTGTGTTTTATTATTAAACAATTCTACTAATTGGCATTGAAATTATTTAATTGTTATTTATTTAATATGGACTAGGGTCGAATTTGTTTAATTTATACAAACATTTGCTACTTTCCCGGATTTGGCTATTTCCTGCGTAACAATATCTTGATATTTGTATTTTTTTTAATGAGTCTCATAAATATTATTAATTTTTTAAGATTTCTGTGAATTAGTTTATTTTTTGTAGCAAACGAACCTTCACCAAGACAGCTGACGCTGCAAGACAGAATGTGTTAATTTTGTATAGCTTCGTGTGAGTGGACGATGGATTGGACGGTGGCGCCTCGTTAAGCTAAACTAAGCTAAACCTCGCTTACTACTGAGGGCAGCGTTTTAAATTCTTCTTTTCATAGTGTTCTTGTAGGCATTACTCTTCTAACCCTTTTCATTATTGAGCTAAACATATTTAAAAAAATCAACAGCAAATTAATCATAGTTTTTGGAATGAAATGAACATATTTTTTCAGAATTCCATTTTCTATATTTATTGTTTTATTATCCTGCCTGTCAAATGTTTATTAGATTATAATTTTTATATGTCTATATGTCCTGCATACGCCGCTGACTATACAGACGGCTCACAACAAAAACAATTTCATTAAGTCTGCCTGAAGATATCGACTAAGTTTTATTTTTGCTTTTCCATTTAATCAAATTAAAGATTGTTGTCTACCTATATTTTCTCCCTGACATTTATAACCCGTTAAATTGACGTTTTATCTGCGGCGAAAGTAATAACTTTTTCTCTAGCTCTGAACAAAGTAAGTTATTGATTGGTTGTATAGACTTTCAGTTTAATTCAGTCAAAAATAATTGCATGCTATTACCGATATGTTTATTATAAAAAAAGCAGTACTACACAGGAATCATACTGATGTCCTTGTGAGTCAACAAAGCCTTTTCTATTGACGCCTATTTTTATTTACAATCTGTCATGTGGTCATTTAGCAAGTTTTTGCAACCGAATACTTGACGTGTGAGACTGTGTCCATCGACGCAGTCTATTAAACTTAAATTAAGTTTTAAATGAATTTTTTTAGGTTTTCTTGTGCATTTTAAACAAAAAAAGTCTGTTGTAATTTTTTCGTAAAGTTGACCGCTTCCGACTTGATAATTGGAAGAGCGCACGCCCGGCTAAAACGGTTATTTAACAATTAAAATTTTAATGCCTTATTTATATTAACGTCCTGGCGGAGTTCAGCTATTGCTGCTCTACCACTCAACCAGGACACATACACATAGACATCAACACAACAACCATTCCCTGCGATATTGCCATCTACCGTAGCTGAGACTCGAACTCAGGAGAGATAACAGCGATTAGACATGTGCCACCCAACAGCGGTCTAGGTCACTGCTACCGTCTCGGTAACACATGAAAAAACGCCACCAACATCCATACCCTGGCCAGGATTTGAACCCGGGACTCCGCTGTCGCAAGCCAAACCTTCAGCATTGCGCCACCGAGCTGGCTAAATAAATTAAAAATTTAAGCTTTACAATGAAAAATTCTGCACTTACTCTTCAGGATTTTATTAATGTGCAGAGATTGTATAAGAATTTTGGTGGCCTCAATAAATTCATTTTTACTTCCCTCGCATACCGAAGGGAAGTATTGTATTCGAGAAAAATCACCCTCCGAGATTTTTTCGGATTTTCACGTTTCATGTAGATTACGAAAACATAGGTTTCTCAATTCCGTCTGTCTGTCTGTCTGTCTGTCTGTTGGTGCATTACCTAAAAAACTACTTGGCGGAGAACAGTCAAATTTGATAGGTAGCCCACGCTACTGTCAGCGAAGAAATGGTTAAATTTTTACTGGAAAATATACAGGGGGACCGTCTAAAGGGAATAAATTTTTTATCTCTAGAATGGATGGAAAAAAGTTTTTTTGCACACATTTAAAATTTTCAGGTTAAAAAAAAAGATTTTGAGAAAATTTGCAATCTTTTTACTTTCCTCGCATACCTAAGGGAAGTATAGAAATTCGAGAAAAAATCACCCTCCGAGATTTTTTCGGATTTACACGTTTCAGATCACGTAGATTATGAAAATATAGGTTTCTCAATTCCGTCAGTCTGTCTGTCTGTCTGTTGGTGCATTATTTAGGAAATTACTTGACGGATAATAGTCAAATTTGGTAGATAGCTGACACTACTACCAGCGAAGAAATTGTTGAACTTTCACTGGAAAATATACAGGATGAACCGTCTAAAGGGAATAAATAATGAAAACATTTGTTTTTTTGCTCAAATTTAAAATTTTCACGTTTCATGACATTCTAAATCTATTTCAGAAAAATAATGTTTCAAAAAGAAAAATTTGAAAATTTTGTCAAAGAAATTTTTTTTTAATATTTCGTTTACTAATAGAATATATGAGGGAAAAATTGTTTTGCTCAAATTTGGTTTCCACGTTTCATAACATTCTAAACTTATTTCAGAAAAAAAATTTCAAAAGCAAAAATATTTTGAAAATTTCTTTACTGCTATACCAAGAATAAATGGCGGACAAAATTTATTTTACCTCAAATTTAAAACTTCCACGTTTCATGACATCCCAAATCTATTTCGGGAAAAAAAATTCAAAACTTTTTTAAAAAATTTTACCAGTTGAAAGATGAGAAATTTTTTTTGCTCAAATTTAAATTTTCCACGTTTCATGACATTCTAAATCTATTTCATAAAAAAATTGTTTTTAGTGAAAATCCCATGACGATTGTATCATGTAGGTAGGACCTATGACTTTTTTCGTTTTCTGGTGTTGGTATTTTAATTATTACAAGGCGTTGGAAGGTTGTAGGACAATTTCCTAAATTCTTCCAAATACGCTACAGAATAATACATAATCCGTAAAAAATTCATGCAGTATAAAATTTGAGCAATAACAGAGTTGTTTTATCTTTTAAAAGTTTCTCAAAGTTTAATTTGAGCCTTATAGGATTTATTTTGCTCTCTCCCTTGGCCCGCTATCTACTATGCAAAAACAGGCGAATTAGGCCTTTTTTTGCGTTCATTCAAGGTATTTACGCAAGCCTCCCATATTTGGCATCTTTTATCTAATATTGAATGTTTGCTATCGGATGACCACTCTGTATATTTTATTGATCAAAAGTTATCAGGTTTTCTTTGTAATAATACCTTCCGATTACTATTCTCATGTGTGTGGTTTCGTAATTAATAGTTTTTTAGAGTGACCGCCCGGTATAGATAAAGAGGGAAGTTCTGTGTAAATACCTTTACCGATTTTTTAATATTGTATTTTAACTTTGAAGATGATAGTTTTTGCGTGTCTTCAAACATTAAATTATTTACAAGTCGGAAACGGTCGAGTTTACGAAAAAATGATAAGAGACATTTCTTGTTTAAGATGGCCATAAAAACCTAAAAAAAATGTTTAGAAAAAAACTAGTTTAAACAAATAAACAATTTCGCCCGGCAAAATCTGGATCCTTATTCGGGGGCATGTCCCGAACATGAGTAATTGAGTATGCAAAAAATCGCTGGGGACATTTTTTTCTTAGGAGCGCGAGGTTTTCGCCTTGTCTAAATGTAGTTATTTCTGATCTGAAATCATTCAGTATACGTAATTATTTTCATCGCTGCGCTGCTTGGGTGTAATTTTGCAAATTTGTTTGACAAATTACGAACACTGTAACAGTAAATTAATGATTTTCCCAGTGAAGTTTAATGAAACTTTACCGGACAGTTTTTAAAATTTACTAACTTAAAACTGCTGTGTAGTATCATATATAAGGAAAACTTTAAATTGACTGGTTTATTTTTAAATATCCCGAGTGAGTTATTAGCAAATTATTCTTTAAAAGACAAATTGTTTTCCACACTTCCATTTTAAGTAATTCCTTCTAAACCATCCTACTGATTTCGAGTATGTTTTTTATTATACGCAGATGATATGAAGTTATACAATAAAGTAAATGATGTGAGTGACTGTGTGGTATTGCAAAATGCCCTTGATAAAATTAATGAATATTGTAATTTAAACAAATTACAGTTAAGTATAACAAAGTGTAATGTCCCAACTTTTACTAATAATCACCAATATGGAGAATTTAATTACAGTATAGAAGATTCAGTGCTTACACGTCCATTAACATTCCGCGACCTACTATATCAGTATTTTGTTCGATCCGAATTGGAATATTCGTCAATTATTTGGTCGTCCCATTATAACACACAGATACAGAGCATAGAGAGAATTCGGAGGCGTTTTTTAAAGACTTTGAAGATGGTGTCCTGCTATTGGTTTTCCTCAGACTGAACTGTTAAAAATAGATTCTCACTCTCAAGTCTGGTGACTCGTAAAACTATTTTACAGATAGCTGCGATAAAAACAGTAACAGCATAATTTAATTTTCTTTTGTTTTTTTTTAGAACAACCACCCTCATAGCTTTAGTATTCATCTGTAATGCTCTTGAGAAAGGCCTAACAAGCCGAAACATATGTAGAGTGTATAAAAATACAGTTATTATTTGAAACATCTAAAAGCATTGTTTTTCCCTTTTCTAAAAATAATTATTTTTTTTTGTTTTTATCTGTTTATTTTGTATTCTTTTGTTTCTATTCTCATACGTTATATATTTGTAAATACTTATTATTTTCTACCCTATAATTGGAATTCTCTGTTGGGTAGTGTATTGTTAAATAAATAAATAAATAAAGTAAACTTTGCTTGACAAAATGCTTAAAATGATGCTGATTTCAAGAAAATACTTTTTCTTGAAACCCATGCTATATTCAATTAAGAAGCAGATGCTGTAATAAACTGCTGGCCGTTTGGCAGGAAAATTTTGATGTAGAGTATCTTCGAAATGATATGATATGGAGTGAACATAAAAACAGCACTCATGGTAGACAACCCCCAAAGCTAAAGCTGCCACAGTGGGATAAAAGTGGAGAAAAATCGTTCGGCTCAATTTTTAAGATATTTAAATATATTTTTTTTAATACTCAGGAAACATGAAAGTTTCACGTAAGCCGTAAATTTTTTGTGGTTATACCCCGAGAGCTAGCGTCACAGAAATTTGCACTATTTGTAAATGGACAAAATGTGCCTTAATAGGTTGTCGATGATCCATTGAATGCCCATCAGTCTGCCGGGCTGGGGGCGCTGCGTTTGGCGGCGAGAGGCGGTTTAGTCAATAACCTGACAAAGGTACTGCCAGAAATGTCAAAAAAGCTGGTTTTGATTATCTTGTGCCGAGCCGAATTTCCGATTCTTCCGTCGCAATTTACGATACCGACAAAATATCAATCTTTCTTTTTCCTTAGAAACATCACACGGTCCTCCACTTGACGTATTTATTTAGTTCTTAACGTTTGAAAAATTCATGTTTTTGCAGTTTTGCCTTCTCCAACGAGACTAGTCAATTTTATGCTTTGGATCCTGAACCGTAGCCCAATGTGCTATGCGGCGACTACTTTTAAGTGGATTTCCGACTTCGAATTCCGCACAGGGCTACTTTTTATTATTATTTTTTTGCTTTTTGGCAGATATTTTTTATTCTATAATTGTTCTTCGCTTATTTCTATGCGACTAACGTGTTAAAATTATACGTTTTTATTATTTTTCGGATATTTTGGCCATACATGGGGAAATAATCTTTCTATTTTACTTTCTGTCATTGAGTAGGTATGGTGGCGTAACAGCTAGAAGTCTTGATTATCAAACAGAAAATCCGGGTTCGAACCACGAATCGGGAACATTTTTTACATTTTCGGTCATAATCTGAGGCTAAAATATTACCTATATATCACATGAGTATTTTTTTTGATTTTCGTATTTGTTTAACTAAAGAGGGTTTCTCGGAGCTTCATTCCGTTTCAAAATAATTTTGTTGGAATTCGATATAAAAAATTGTGCGAGAATATTTATAATTCAAATTCGGATTTAATCAATCGATATAAGTCGGATCTACAAAAGCTTGATGCATTTTTGTCAAAGAAAACATATAGGGTTCGTCAAAATGAAAAAAAGAAATTAAAACATTTTATCTTTATGGTCTGATCCGACTGAAATTCGGTATGTGAAGCTTATAATGCTCAATATTTACTCATGTAAAGTTAAAAAAGAGATATCCCGGTGCGTGGTTCGAACCCGGATTTCCTGTTTGAGAATCAGAACTTCCAGCCGTTACGACACCATACCTACGCAAAGACAGAAAATAAACTAGAAAGATTATTTCCTTATGTATCGTCAAAAAATCAGAAAAAATTATAAAAATTTATAAAGTTAACACGTTAATCGCATAGAAATAAGTCAAAAGCAATTATAGAATAAAAAATATCAGCCAAAAATAAAAAAAAAATAAATAAAAAAGTAGCCCTGTGCGGGATTCGAAGTCGGGAATCAGCTTAAAAGTAATCGCCATTTTTTTTTCCATTTTAATTTGTTTATTCTTTTTAATTATGTACAATAATAGGCCTAAGATATCTGCACTTACTATGCTATGTCAACATATTATAAATTTATAAATAAACAAAATATATTGACCGCCCGATGGTATGGCTGTTGATCTTAGGTTCTCCTTTTAAATTAACCATTACTGCGAGAGACACTTATAAAAATTAATGTCTATTTATGTTTAATATTTTTCTGTAAGAAAATTAAAACAATATATAAATTAAAAATTTTTATGAACACGTGGTTACTATTTCGGGCATACAGGGAAAACAAGAAAGCCCTGCTACATAAAAGTAGTCGCCGCTTAGCACGATGGGCTACGGCGCGGCGGATCGCAAGCCTGAAATTGACTATGATCTCGTTGGAGAAGGCAAAACTTCAAAAACATCAATTTTTCAAACGTTAAGAATTAAATAAATACATCAAGTGGATGATCGTGTGATGTCTGTACAGAAAAAGAAAGATTGGTATTTTGGCGGTGTTGTAAAAAATTGCGACGGCAAAATCGGAAATTCGGCTCGGCACGAGATAATCAAAAATGGCTTTTTTGACATTTGTGACAGTACCGCTGACAGGTTATTGACTAAGCCAGACTGGCAGACTGATGGGCGGTTATTCAATGGATCATCGACAACCTATTAAGGCACATTCTGTCCATTTACAAATAGTACATGTCTTGTGACGCTAGCTCTCGTCTATTAGGAACTCTCTTAAAAATATGAAAAATATTTTATAAAATTAAATGATTTTTATTTTATGACGACAAAAATGTATCCTAAATAGTTTTTTTAAGTTACTATATAGGTTTTTTGAGTCGCTAATTCCAAACATCGTATTTCCGAACCCCTAAAATATGGGACAACCCCCTTTTAGGGTTTTTTTGCAATAATTTGAATATTAATCTTAAGTAATAAATTGAGCCAAATTTAAAGGGGGTTAATGAGAGAGGGTGAGAACTACCCCTAAAATGATGTAAAATGAAAAATGCTTGTTTAAAAATTTGTTTTACTATCTGCTTTCGATTCAAATCAATGGCCATTTTTGAACAATAAAAAATTATTATAACCCACTCTTGGGGGCAAACTACCCTTAACTACTCTTTAAAACCTCTAAGTTCAAGTGCAATAAGAAAATTAAGTTTGAAATATTAGTTTGTATTTTTATGGTATTTTAAATGTATTAATAATTTAAAAATTTCTTACTAAATATTTTACTTTTAGGGGGTAAACTAAGTCGACATGATAAAAAAATTGAGATATATCCTGGTTAGTGGAGATCCAGAGGTTTCAGTTATTGAAGGTACGGTGGCTGGAATTTTAAACCTGCAAGGTGTCTGCTTTTAAGCCATGAATAGTAAACGTCAAGCCAATTTTTTTTAAATTAATTTCATAAAATGAGTTTCCGCCACTAAGACAAAGACTCATATCGCTTTTCTTGTCTGTCATACTCTTATAATGCAAAGAATTGATCATGTGTCAGGTCATTGCTCACTGGCTCCTATACCATTAGGGAATTAGAGAAAGAATTATACCTAAGTCAGTTTATTTTAAATACATCCATTTAAAATATATTCCTATCTCTTATTAAAGGATCCTAAGTTCCCGATGCCTACACGATCATGAATTTTAATATATCCCGTCACAAAATTTGTAAATTTATGTAAAATTATACAAACATGTTTATGCGTCCAAACAGTATATTACCTTTCAACGTAAAACTTTTCGTAAACATATCACAAGCAGAACTTAGTAAACCCCGCGGCAGAGATAAAATTTGAGTCGCGAGTCCGCCCCACATCAGCATATCGACGTGGGCATAGTATTCATGCATGTATCCATCCATTTCTGGATAATATTTGAATAAAACGTGCGTGAGACTTGAAATGCCGGTTTATGGCACCCTTAGTTGGTGCCTTTCTGAAATACAGTCTTGTCATGCCGAAGTTGAGGTCTATTTGGAATCTACTGTTGTTTTGAATTTCAATAAAGCTCTACTTATGCTCCATTGTAACTGCAAATACGTGATGGCCATTCTAATGAAATTTGCAAAGAATTATTCATCACGGAGTGCTGTAAACTTTTCAGCAGATTTCTCCGAAGTTATTGTTGCTAATCTGCCCGTGCAATATACGAGAACTAACAATTCACAGTCGTATTTTAGTTGGTTGGAGTTATGTACAGAATCGTCCAGTTTAAATTACTGTGTTGTCAATTTCTCACATATACTCCATTTTCTAAACGCTGAAAATTCGCCAAAGTTCTGACTCCGTCAGAACCGATCTTGATCCTTTTTTTTTTTTTAATTTCGGGATATTCCCTTTAAAACCCATTTTGATTTTTCTTGCTGGCTTGTTTGGTTTTCGAGCAATTCTATTTTTTCTATAGGCGGCCGCGGGCAAAGAATTTCAAATAAACGAAAATTCGCGCGCATTAAAAATACAAATTTTGCAGTTTTTGTCAATATGGATTTTCTCGAAAACCATGGCATATACAAGAAAATTGCCAGAGGACTCTTTTTAGGCGATTAGTCAAGCTTTCTTTTTATAATGAGCAATTTTTTTGTCTTCAACGGTTAACGAGTTATCAGTAAAATAAAGCTTTTTTCATCGAAGGGGTGGTTTTTTGGGGGGTTGCGCGGCACCCCCAGAACTAATTTTTGTGGTTGTGTGATGTTATTTACCAGTTTAGCGATATGAACAAATATGCTTGTTTGAACTGCTGAAATAAAAATCTATGTCACAAAATATAGTACAGGCAAATTGGCCTTTTAGGGTAACAAAAATTAATAAAAGGATCATCTCTGTGATTTAAGTAGGTAATAACCTAGAGAATGAGATGATGCATTCTTTGCATTTCCAAGTTCCGGGAAAATTCAAAAAAATTTGGAAAAACTTTTTGATTTTCGTTTATCTGCTCTAGCTGCCAAAATAATGAAAATAGAGAAAAAAGTTCCCAACAAAAGTTGCAGCTCGTCTCTTTCTCTACAAGAAAGGTCTTTACACATTTTTGTCTTACTTAAGCCGTTTAGAAGATAAATCGGGTTTTCCACTTATAGTTTTAAGCCGCTTCGAAATGCGCAAAAAATGTGAATTCTCCGTGAGTTTCGTACGACCGGGCTCATCGATCGATAATTCTTACTATTCAGAGCCCCTAAAAAAATGAAAATAACATAAAATGTAAAGAAAAGTGTCAGCTTCAATGTGGAACTAATCACAAAATTCATACAAAATTGTATCAAATAGGAACAGTGTCAGAAGATGGTCTAGTAAAGTTTGTACAGTTGATTCACAGATTTATTCATATCTTTGGCGGGAGTCGTTAGAATGATAATTTATTTTGCATATATATTCTTATTTAATGATATATTAATCCAATTAACATTTTGCGATCAAAGTAGAGGGTATATTTCTCATCGATCAATCACCTCCAAATTTTGGAGTTGAATTCGCTATATCTTAATTAATAATAATAGCACAGTCTTAATTTTTGGATTATAGGTACAATAAAAACATCTTTAAAATGACTTAAGAGTTTTTTAAATGCATGCAGTACTTTTTGAATTTGTCTCCATTATTCATACAAGTTCAGAAAATGCACAATCATTCAGTAAAACATATACAACTTATCTGTTTCTTAACATTCTTCAATGAAATTTTCACAAAATATAGGATAAAGCGCGCGGAATCGAATCCATGCAGTGAAAAAGCACCCATTGTTACGGGAGAAATAGACAGGATGCATAAATCTGAAAGATATGAATAAATCAACGGTATAAAGTTTACTAAGCCCTCTTCTAACACTTTTTTCTCTATGATAAATTTTTTTATGAATTTTGTGATTATTTCCACATTAAAGCTGAGACTTTTCTCTACATTTTATGTTGTTTTCATTTTTTTAGCGCCTCTGAATAGTAAGAATTATCGATCGATGTGTCCGGTCGTACGAAACTCCCAGAGAATTTTCATTTTCCGCGCGTTTCTGAGCGGCTCAAAACTATATGTGCAAAACTGGATTTATCTCCTAAACGGCTTAAGTAAGGCAAAAATGTATAAGGGACCTTTTTTGTAGAGAAAGAGACGAGCTACAAATTTTTTTCTGTACTTTCATTATTTTAGCCGCTAGAGGAAAAAAAACCGAAAAACAAAGTTTTTCCAATTTTTTTAAAATTTTCCCGGAACTTGGAAGTGCAAAGAATGCATCATTTCATTCTACAGGTTATTACCTACTTAAATCGCGGAGATGGTCCCTTTATTAATTTTTGTGAGGTTTTTACAAAATGTTGCCTTCATTGCCTGTACTAATATAAAATCCTTTAAAATTTAAAATTATGGCGAAGGTGCCGGTAATAGTCCAATGCTAGCAATAATTTTCAGAAACTTGGAAAAATTCTTGTTGGATGCCATTCAATTGAGCTCGATGGAATAGTATTTGTGATTACTTTTAATGTTATCAAGTTTGTTTAAACAATTATATGCTTGTTTGAACTGCTGAAATAAAAGTATTCGACGTAAAACATAAATCCTTTATAATTTTAAGTTATGGCGAAGGTGCCGGTAACAGCCCTATTGTGTAATCGCTAGCAATCATTTTCGTAAACATCGAAAAATTCTTGTTTGATGCCATTCAATTGAGTCGATGTGAATAGTATTTGTGAATAATTCTCATCAAATTTGTTTAAACAATTAGAAATAAAATGTTGAAATTTCAACGACAGTGTTTTTTGACTTTCCAGTGATTGTGTAGCGAAAACGGTAGTAGATACTACAAAACTACACTGAAGCTTTTGTAGAGCTTGCAATTTTCTACAAAAGAATCCTGAGTGCAGATTTGTATGTATCATACTTTGTTTCTTTCAGGATGACAAACAGAACAGTACCAATGTTGATTAATAAATACTGTTTTGGCTTTTACACGTTTATTATAAACCCAATGTATTACATCCAACTTTTGTAGGTTAACATTACTATTCTACGAATTATTTACAACTTAAGTATGCTGGCGCAGGGGTAGGCTAAGCCACTTAAGACGCTGATACCCTTCCCGCTTACATAGCCCAAACAAAACTGTGCATATGCACCCAATATTAAAATCCAAAAAACAGTTACACCAAATCCTGAACATAGTTTACGAGCTACAGGCGTCTGCTTGCAAAGCGTAAAGAGACCGTTATTCGGGGTACTCTCCAAGCAATCCGGCCTGAATTAAAAATCTAAAATAAAATGAAGTCTCCGAACAATTTGAAAAAATTCAATTGCTTTTTTTGAAATTTTCTAGGTAAATATTAGCTATTCTCTGGAAATTTAAATATTGTCTATTTTTCTACTTATGTGTTATTGGCCGCTTTACACGATGTCGTCCTTTATTACTGGTAGATATGCATTTTTGAATAAAAAGACATTGACATGGGCATTTCTCTTCTTGACCTGTCTTTAAGGGTGAAAAATAATCTATCGATATTTACAAACTACAGCTTTTAGTATATGCCAGCGTAGAATTCCATCTTCCCTCCACATCCACCCAGTGGAGTGGAAGTATAGTAACCGTAAAAAAAATTCAAATATTTTTTTTTGTTGAAAGACTTAAGAGTGCCATAAAACGTCGAAATTTTAAATTGGAGCGGGAAAAACATTTCTGTCTGTCGGCCGGTCTGTCTGTAACTTTTTTTGTGTGCACATTTTCTCAGCAACGGTTTAAGATATTGAGTTGAAATTTGGCACACATATGTTCCATGACGAGATCTGGAACTAGACTATATTCCGGTGGTGAAGGGATGGAGGTTAAATAGGGGTAAATAAGGAAAAATGAGTAAAGCAAGCTAGGATTTGGCATATACACTAGAAACCAAGACTTAAATTTTTTTTATTATATTTTCAAACGCCCCGCTTAAAATTTGGTACACGTATGTATCATAACGACATCTGAAACTAGATTGTATTCTGAGATGATTCCGTTGAAGGGTTGGGGGTTAAATAGGGCAAAATATGTAAAGCAAGCTGGCAAGAGTACAGGAACTTGGGATTTAGTCTATATTCTAGAATCTAAGGCCTCAAATTTTTACTTCCCTCGCATACCGAAGGGAAGTATTGTATTAGAGAAAAAATCACCCTCCCAGATTTTTTCGGATTTTGACGTTTCAGATGACGTAGATTACGAAAATATAAGTTTTTTAATTCCGTCAGTCTGTCTGTCTGTCTGTCTGTTGGTGCATTAACTAAAAAACTACTTGACGGAGAGCAGTCAAATTTGGTAGGTAGTTGACGCTACTGTCAGCAAAGAAATGGTTAAACTTTCACTGGAAAATGTACCCCAGGGGGGGGGGGCGTCTAAAGGAAATAAATAATGAAACATTTTTGAAAAATTTTTTACCACTAAAATAGTTGAAATATTTTTTTTCTTTGTTCATTTAAAATTTCAACGTTTCATGGCATTCTAAATCTATTAAAAAAAAAAAAATTACCAACATTATGGAAAATTTTTTTATCTCTAAAATAGATGGAATAAATTTGTTTTCTTTGTTCAAATTTAAAGTTTCCACATTTCCATAGCATTCTAAACATATTCAAACAAATTTAAAAAATTTTTTTTAAACATTTTTAATCTATTTATCCACTACTTGCTATAGAATAGATGAAAAATTTTTTTTTGCTCAAATTTAAAATTTTCACGTTTCATGACATTCCAAACCTATTTCGGGAAAAAATGCAACTTTTACCATTTTGGAAAAAAAATTTACCACTAGAATAGATGGAAAAATTTTTTTTGCTCAAATTTTAAATTTTCACGTTTCATGACATTCTAAACCTATTTCAGAAACAAAAATTTAGAAAAATTTTTTCACCAACAATTTTGAAAAATTCAAAAAAAATGAAATTTTTTAACCACTACTAATACTTCCAATTCACTACGTGAATGTGGAATTGAAAATGTGACAGATGGCAAAAATATTTGGCATATGCACCTATTATACTTTTATTGAAAAATGTAGAGGGTGGTCATCCCAAGAAATAATTCAACCATGGTGGACATTTAAAAGGTATGTGCGCAAGCCTTCCTTATTTGACACCTGTTGTTTAGTATTGAATTTTTGCTGTTGGATGAGCACTCTGTATATTTTTTTGACCAAATGTTATCAGGTTTTCTTTGTAATAATAACCTAACCGATTACTATTCTCAATGTCATTTTGTAATTAATAATTTTTTAGAGTGACCGCCCTTCACAAATAGAGATGGAAGTTATGTGTAAATACCTTTAGCGATTTTTTTATAATATTTTTCAACCCCCTCACCACACCCACTCCATTATTTAAAGGCTTAACTACATAAAGTTTAGATATTCACTTGAACTTTAGTATATATATGTATTATAACAACATCTGCAATTGGATTATATTTTGAGATGATTTCGTTGAAGGGTTGGAGGTTAAATATGGGTAGATAGGTGAAAATTAGTAAAGTAAGCTGATAAAAGTACAGAAACTTGGAATTTAGTGTATGTACCAGAAGCTAAGGCCTCAGATTTTTTTATAATATTTTTCAACTCTCTCATGGACCCCACTCCATTATTAAAATGCTTAATTAAATAAAATTGAGGTATTCACTTGAAATTTGGTACATGTATGTATTGTGACGACATCTGGAACTATATTATATTTTGACATGATTCCATTGAAGGCTTCGGGGCTACACAGGGGTAAATGAAAAAAAAATAAGTAAAGCAAGCTGGTAACAATACAGAAACTTGAGATTTGGTGTATGTATTAAAAGCCACGGCAAATTTCTTTATAATATTTACACATACTAGAGTGCATATATAGTCGAGATGTTTTCCCTTACAGAGACTTGGATGGAAAATTTGAATGTGGAAGTAGTGATTCCTCTGGCAGCGGTTTTTTATTTTATTTAAAAATATTAAATAATTCATAACAAATACATTCTTCAAAAATGTTCTTTTGGCACAATACGGAGCTTAAAAATATAACAATAATTTTTTCTTAATATATTTATTGTCAATGTTTTTTTATGGAATATAAAGAATGTATAATAAGAGACGAAAGATATTTGGTTTTCCATAATTTGTCATGCTCTTTCTGATGGTGCTATTAAAAAAAGGGCAATTTTTAATTTTCATCTTTTTATGTAGACAAATTTTTGTAAACAATATAGGAAATTTGCTATATTTTTCTTCTAAACAATTTTATCATTGTGTCACGCAGTACTGGAAATTTATTTGGGACACCCGGTACACCATGTGTGGTAACGGATATGATTTGAGACATGAGATCGACTTAACGTATTTCTTTGTATTTTACTTTGTTTCGAAAAAGCTGAGTTAGCAGGTTCACCGCACTGCATTGTCGCCGGGGCAAAAGTGCTGTGTCAATTAAATTAATAACAATACCTCGCGCGGTAAAAAAGTTAGTTGGGTTTTGAGTTCGAAAGTAAAAAGTTCCGATGGGTACTGCGTGGGCCCAACTCCCTCCCCCAGGATGGTCCGTCCCCAGGGGTTGTAATAACAAAATGTAAGTATTCTCTTTTTTTTGTATTGTTTCAATCCAATAAACTTGTACTTTGTTTTCTACCTCTATGTTTTATTTGATAGAGTATTCATTCAATAATTAGTTTAAATCCTCTCGTATGCCAAGCGAGTTAAAGTGGCTTCGTAGGTATCGCCGATAGGACTCCGGGCAACCGGACAATATGGGAGATACCTGTGGACGTCGCATATAATACTCAAAAAATTAGGTCTTACACCCCTAAATAAAGAGGGGGTTGTGACATTTGGTGGAGGCCGCCGTGTTCGATTCCAGGGGTGATTCTTCATAATCACTCCTCCTCTTAATTTTAATACATAAAAATATTTTTTTTAAATTTTATAGCAAGTTAATTTTTTATACTGTATTTACGTAATTATTCATTATTAACTGACTTTAATTTTTTTTTTTGCTTTTTATTAAATGTAGTACAGGCCACCACTTGTATACGATATTTTTTTTAACTTTGAATTGTTTTAAAAAAAGTTAACCTAAAGCAGAAAATTAATTTTTTTTAGCATACTTATGGAATTTTTCGCATTTTAATAAGTTATTTTTAAATATTTAGCTTGAATTTTACAATATTGAATGAATACTGCGTATTTTCAGTTTGATCGTAATTTTACTTTATTTAGAAACTTCGTAATTTCGCGTCATATAATTTTTTTTTCTGGTAAAGTCCGACGGTAGAAATCAAGTGTACAAAAATTATTTAGGGGCAGTGAAATAAGGAATGAACTAGGGTTTTTTTATATTGATTTAGTATTTTTAAAAGCAAATGTTTTTAATGACAATTTTCAGTTATTTGGTTAGGTATTTTAATAGTTAATTTGACTATTGACCTTATGCATAGTCCTCATGCTGGACTCTTAAACATTTTTCCATTAAAATTGGTGCGTTTATGCATTGGATATTTTAAATATGTATAAATATATATTTTAATTAATTTAACTACAGTATTTCTCATATTATGATAATAATGACGTTTGAATTGAATTTTAACTAGTTTGATATTTTATTATTTTGCAACAGCAGTATTGTACACCCGTTCGGTGCAGTTTTTTGCCCCGCATCGTTGTTTTAAAGTACAAGAATAATATTTTTGCCTATATTATCCCTAAGAAAATTTCTCTAGGAGAGAAAACAAAGTTTATAACGCATTGTAGAAAAATAATGAAAGTTTAGTTAGTTTAAGTTCATTCCTTATTCTTTATTTCGCGTATAAGTTGTAATAATGTAATATTTTTTTCTGATTTTTGTTGTTCGTTAAGTTAATATTCTATGAGTTAATTTTAATGCCCCTAAATAAAGTACTTACATTTAGGAAATACACGCAGTGCCATATGTTAAGATTTTTTTAGAGGTATTTGGGGAGAATAATTTTTTTATAAAGCTATAGGAGGGACCTAAATATTATTCAATTGTAGCGATTTATCTAAGTAATTCTAATAATTTTAATTCTAAAATAGAGTGAGAAATTGTCATTTGAAAATTAGATCCAAAATATCGTTGTTTAAATATAATTTTTTTTATTGTTCAATGAAAAACAGAGTTAGTGAAGATTTGAAATCTACAAAATAATAGTCCAGGATAATTGAGTAATTTTTGTAACTTAAGTTATAAAAAAGGGGAAGCTTTAAGTCAGACCAAAATATTATAGAGTATGTATCATTGACAAAGTACAGTCACGGCAAATTTATTTTTATCTTTTATGGGGAAAATGCCAGCGTAAAATGTATTAAAGGGAAAATAGTAAACAATTTTACTGGCGAAAAGTTGATTAAAAATTGTTTTTTTGCAATTTTAGTTTAAGAAAAATAGTAATGTTGCAGTAAAACTGAAAGTTATAGAGTTGTGAGTTCAATGACCATATTGAGTTTTTTTATGAAATTTTTATAGAGGAAAAATACCTAGATAAAGGTATAGTGAAATGTTTTACCCATGCTTTAATTATTTGTTTATATCGATTTGATTATGTTACAATTTTATAATGAAAATATAAAATGTATAAAAAAAGGGAATATTGACAATTAGTGAGTTACTTAATTACGTTGAATTGTTGTACCAAGACCCGGGTCAAGTCAAGTTTAGGGAAATCGAAAGCGCGCTTAAGAAAGAGAAAAGGTTTATTTTTGTGAATTATGAGAAATAATGTGTTATTAAAAAGGTACCAATTTTATGAGTTTATAAGAGTGATAATAAGATATTACGAGTTGATTGTTTTATGAGATAAATAATGTGTTATTAAAGGGTACCAAGTGTTATATGATTTTACAAGAATAATTATGAGATATTATGAGTTGTTATGATTTTTAATGTGAGTTATGAGATAAATGTGTTTTAAAAAAGGGTACCAAGTTCTATGAGGTTAGAAGGGTTGTAATGAAGATTTACGAATTATTGAAATATTTAAGGGTACCAAAGCCAAATAGGTGGCGTAAATGCTTAGGACAGGAAAAAAGGGGTTTGATGACAGTGATATAGTCCGGTCAAATCTACTTTAAGGGGAAGTTTAAGAAAACTATCCGTTAGTCCGGTAAAAAAGCATGATTATGATTTTTGGTAAATAGGTGATGATTTTTTTTTATATGTTATGGTACCAAGGTTCCCTCATAGGTCGATGAGGATGCGTTAAATGCGTCTTAGGCAAAGACGTAGAAAAAGGATTTGATGACAGTGATATAGTCCGGTCAAATCTATTGAAAAACAAAACATGTTCTTTTCTTTTATAATTCAATGTTCAGCGGGGCAAATAGCCGGGAAAGTAGTTGTTTAAAGAAGAGAGCACGCTTTGTAACATAAAATGTAAGGAGAATAATAATAAAGTTATGATGGTTTATAATGTATTATGGTACCAAGTTTCCCTCATAGGTCGATGAGGATGTGTAGAATGTGTCTTAGGAAAAAGACGAGAAAAAAGGTTTGATGACAGTGATATAGTCCGGTCAAACCTACTGAAAAAACAAAACATATTCTTTTCTTTTATAATTCAATGTTCAGCGGGGCAAATAGCCGGGAAAGTAGTTGTTTAAAGAAGAGAGTACGCTTTGTAAAATTAAATATAAAAAGATGTAGAATGAAGAAATGATGATTTTTTTTATGTGTTATGGTACCAAGGTTTTCTCATAGGTAAATAAGGATGTGTAACAAACGTCAAATAGGAGAGACGTAGGAAAAAGTTTTGATAACTAAATATTAGTACGGTCAATGTCAAATTTAATTAGCAAAGGTAAAATAAAGGTAACTCTGATCTTTGATTCGAAAAAAAATTAAGGGTAAGAAATCGAATATCGTTATAATGTTTGGTCAATATTCCTTAAGATGTAAAATAGTTCTAAAAAATATGGGTAAATGTAATTATAAGGGTATGTTGTTGTAGCCTAGGTCAACAACAAACCGAGAACATTAGTATCGAAGGGTTAAATACCGTGTGGTGGTGTAAATGTTAATTTTTTTGTTTATACGGAATCAAATTGGTAAGTGTTGTCGTTGGGTCTCGAAGCAATGTTGCTGGGCGATTTAAGCTAGTAGCTACGTCGAGGTTACTAGATAAATGGCAAAGTAAAGTAGCGGACGACCTAACATGTGTCCAAGCAAAAAATTAATCTTGTTACTACAATAACTTGGTACGTACCCCATGAGGGCCCTCTTGTTATCGTGACAAACTTATAAATAGGTACGTACCCATATTGAACAGAAGTTCAACAACCCACGGTATATGAAAACCAAGACAAAAAAAAAGTAATTATTAAAAGTTATTATCCTCTATAGTAAAAGTTTTTTTTTTAATAGTAACATGATTGTTTTATGACGTGAAAGCTATAATAAATGACAAGAGAGAGATGGATATATAGTAAAGTACACGAAATTAAGATTGTTTTCCCCACTTTTCCCCAAGAGTAAGTGTTTAAATGGCAAATAGTTTTATATTATGGAAATATTTTTTTTTGTCAAAAGAGAGAAAAGGAATAAAAGTAACAGGTCCTCCTAAGAAATGTCTGCTTCTTTAACGATTTTTATATGTATTGAGTTAATTTTTTTTGTTCAGGGGAGAACACTAATAAAGGAAAGTTAGATATAATTTGATTCTATATAAGGTACAAGGTGTTTAGAAACTGTTAATTTTTCTTATTTATGATTTTGATGATTTTTCTTTAATTTAGCATATTTTGCATAATAGGTCAATTATTTTGTTTTTGGATATTTTGAATGTCAATGAATAAGTTCAAAGGTACCGAAATATATTTTCATTTTTTTTTCCTCATAAGATTAAATTTAGGGAGTATATTTCATTTTATTTGTATATTGGAAAAGACAAAAGCCAATAAATAACTGTAACGGCATCAAAATTATAATAATAATAATAATAGTATTAATAATCGACTTTTTTAATTTACTGCACACAAAAAACACATTTTTGTTTTACTATGAGATTAAGTCTATGGAGTAAAGATTATACAAAATATATATGCACTATGCAAATAGAATAATTAAAAGTATTTACCGATGTGATGAATGATGGTGTAATTGTTTTTTTTTTCATAATAAATTAATAATAAACAAGATATATACATCATAGATATGCACTGTGCCCAGATAATAATTAAAAAATACATGTCAATGAGATGAATGGTACTTAATAAAACATTTTGTATGCCAATTTAGATGAGTACCCACTCTATGTAATGAGTGAAATTGTAATAAATAAAAAGGGGCCTAAGCCAAAATGAGAGTGCGCACTCAAAATCTTCGAATCTTGTTCCCAGGATTATTTTGTTGGGTTATTTAAGTTAATATGATGCAGAAATATTAAATATATATCACGGCAATTGGTACTGGAACAAGGTTGCGAGCATCGGGCTTGATTAAAGAAAATGTTCCTTTAAAAAATTGGATTGTTAATTAGTTAATAGAAGTAAACTTGCCAAGGCAAAGGTTAAGTAAAGTAAAATGGTACTTAAATGAAAATATAAATGGCATATGATATGGGTCAAAGGCACAAATGTGTGAAAAAGTTATTAGTTGCTCTTTCGCTCTCAAATAGATGGCTATATAGGTACATAAATTGACACTACCCAAGAAAAATAACCATAAAAGTTTAAAGGTAAACAAGTGATGAAAATTGTGAAAAATAATGTTATATTTAATAATGGCTAAATGATTATTTTCTGTAATAACGTAAATGACACGATAGTTTTAATTTTTTTTGTAAGGGAAAAAGAAGTCCAAAGGATAACAGTAATGGTAGTTAAAAGACATTTCCTTGAAATAATAAATGTGGTCTATTAAGAATATCGAAAAGTAATTTTACGTTGTTGGAGAAATCATTTTCAGATGTTAACTTTAAATTTTTTTTACGCAAGCTCCAACTTAGAGTTTAAATAAATGAGATATTAAATTTCTTGTCTTGATTGTAATTGTAATTTTTTTTGAATTTTTTTTAAGTCAACCAGGCTAGGAAAACTGTCTGTGGTATACTCTCTTTTTTCTGTTTAATAAATAAAGGGGTGAAATGATTAATTAAGAATTGTAACAAATAAAACATATTTTATGTTTTCAAATATTGTAATATAAGAACTTACTTGGGCCATTTTTTTTTTCTTGTTTTATGTAATCGCATCATGGAACCGAGACACACGTAGCACTGGAAGGCAACCCCATTCAAATGTCCCAGGAACCGATAATCTCACCTGTAAGTCGTAGCGACTAATGCCGAACAGCATTTAAGCAAAATGCCCGCTGTTTCTTCCTCAAATTTTTCCGAAACCAATTCCAATTTAAAATGGTGTAGCTGCTTCTTGAACGAGTTTCTCTGTCAATCAGGCGATAAAAAGGCCCACGTCTAAAAAGGCAATTTTTTTTCTCCACCCACATTAACAACTTGTGGTAGTTTTCGCCTTAAATTTTTCCGCCTTAGCCTGACAGACAGTTATTTCCAAAAGAAATTTTTTGGAAACAGATAGATGGAGAGTGGACAAGAAGGACACGTCACATGGTTATGGTCCAGTTGGTTCCGAACGAAGGCAAATGAAGTGCGTACCGCCCTACGCACAGTGGAGATGGCGACGATGGGAGCAGTCAGTCGTGGTACGCTTGGCTGGGATATCTCTACCGTTGTTCCGAGGGTCCACAGGTTACACAACACGAGCCCAAATGTTGAAATGATAATTCATAAAGGTTGGGGATGAAAGACATTTAGAAATAATTTGTAACGTGGAAGGACAATGGTGTAAGTGTGGTTTATTAATTTGATAAATTGAACAGAGCCGGACTCCAAAAATTTGTGCTATAACAGTCGTGTGTTTTCTGAAACTTATACAGTGCGAAACATTTTTAAGTGCCCAAATAACATTTTTATAATCATTTTATCTTAGCGAAGTATTTTTTTATTTTTTTGTTATTTTTTTTGTCGAAAAACTTATTCTGTTTTATCATTACAATAATATTTTAATTTTTTTTTAATAAAAATTTTTTGTGTGCCCAAACAATGTTTTTAGAATTTTTTTACAGCCTAGCTTGGTAATTTTTATTTCATTGTTTATTTTTCTTTTCAAAAGAATTTATTTTAATTTATTACTACTATATTTTATTTTTTTTTTTTTAAATGAAACATTTTTGGGTGTCCAAGTAGCATCCTTAGAATTTTATTACATTCTAGCAAAATATTTTTTTAATTTTTTTTCATGGTGTATTTTTATTTAAAACTCATTTAATTTATTACTGCAAGGATCCTTCAAATTTTTTTTTCCAAATACTAATATGCATTTTTTAAATTTTTATTGAATATTAATTTTTTTTTTTGACTCGTTAGTCTTTAACAATAGTTTACGGAGTATTGGAGCTTGCATTACTAAGGTTAAATAGATAATTTAATGTTTTGTGTTGTCGATTTATTGATATTTAATTATTTTAAAACTTGACTTTTTTTTTAAATTTTATTTTTACTCCATATTATTATTTTATTCTTATGTGTTTTATTGTTGTGTATCGTTTGTATTGGAAATATTTTAATACTGTGTTTGCCGTTTTGTTGAATATTTAAAAAAAAAAAAATTCTATTTTCTGTACTTATTATTTTTTTTGTTTCTTGTAATTGTATACCCAAATGTTTAAAGCTGGGGACCAGCTTTCATGGGTGGGGGAGATGTGTCACGCAGTACTGGAAATTTATTTGGGACACCCGGTACACCATGTGTGGTAACGGATATGATTTGAGACATGAGATCGACTTAACGTATTTCTTTGTATTTTACTTTGTTTCGAAAAAGCTGAGTTAGCAGGTTCACCGCACTGCATTGTCGCCGGGGCAAAAGTGCTGTGTCAATTAAATTAATAACAATACCTCGCGCGGTAAAAAAGTTAGTTGGGTTTTGAGTTCGAAAGTAAAAAGTTCCGATGGGTACTGCGTGGGCCCAACTCCCTCCCCCAGGATGGTCCGTCCCCAGGGGTTGTAATAACAAAATGTAAGTATTCTCTTTTTTTTGTATTGTTTCAATCCAATAAACTTGTACTTTGTTTTCTACCTCTATGTTTTATTTGATAGAGTATTCATTCAATAATTAGTTTAAATCCTCTCGTATGCCAAGCGAGTTAAAGTGGCTTCGTAGGTATCGCCGATAGGACTCCGGGCAACCGGACAATATGGGAGATACCTGTGGACGTCGCATATAATACTCAAAAAATTAGGTCTTACACCCCTAAATAAAGAGGGGGTTGTGACAATTGCTTGTAACTTTATTATTTAATGAAAATACAAAAAAGTTTTGAACAAAAAATATTCATTATTTTTTTCTCCTACAAAAAGAATTTCCATTGTTTTGTACTTAATGTTATTATGTATTAATGTTAATGCTAATAATGTTCATATTTTTTACAGATTGGCTATGCAAAGTTTCAACAAAAATAAAATGTAAGTACAACTTAAAAATTTATTATATTTAAATTTGTGGTATAGCATAGTTCTATTTAAATCACTCCTATATTAGCACCAAATATTTTTAATTTACTTGCTACCTTTGCAAATTTTTACCTTTTATTATTACAAAGCACTCATTTTTACGACTATATAATTTATTACTCACTGCAAGTGAATGGGAGCTAAGAATTTGAATATGAACAGCTGGATTTGTATAGGACCACCAACAGGAAAAGTGTATATTGTTTGCAGTCCTGCAAATTTGTAGACAATCCTGGAAACAATAGGTCTTTTGTCTCGCACTCGGTTTCCAAAACAATACAACAAAACCCTGGATTTTTTTACAAGAATTATAACCAAATTTTTCTCTATCGCATCCGGTATTATTGTTAATAAGAATACAAGGTGCCCAATTTAAAACTTAAATGTTTTTAATTATAAAATTAACCGCGCTAATGATGTAAATATGTGTAATAATAGGCTGTCCCTTTTACCTTATCTATAAATACTTTTTTGAACTTCAAATTTCAGATTATGATGAGAATGTGGACTTTTTGAAGCATGAAAATAACAAATATAGAAGTCTAATTAATCCATTCACAAAAATTGATTGTTAAATGCAAATTGTAAAGATTTTTCAAATTTTGGATGTTATGTAGAATAGGTGGCCAAAACATGCTTTTCTAACAAAAGTGGCTATCGTTTATGTGTTAAAAATCTGTACTTCCGAAATATCTAGTTTCCGGTGAATCCTGAAAATAGTTATTATCAATGTTGTACAATATAAAATTTCTTACTAGAGTGCATGCTAATGAGTTACGGCCCTCCATATTAGTTTTTATGTTCAATTCAAATTCCACCCACTTCCAGATATCGTATTGACTTGAAATTTTACAGGTGTAAATGGTTTACATGACAACACATTTTGCAATTTATTTTATAGAAAAATCCAAGATGGCGGACAAAATTGCTATCTGAGGATTTTTAGGTGGTAGAAGAATTCACACTCTTTTAAGAACCGTCAGAAATTGTTAAAAATGTGCACTAAAAAGAGGGAAATAATTATTTTTCTTCCACGACTGGAACGTGGAGACTTGAAATTTTAGACATATGATCTGGGACGCCTAAGGTAGAACGCTATTAAATATTAGTGAAATTGGTGCACTAGAGGCAGCTCGAATGAGTGCCCAAAAATCGTTTTTCGTCGAATCTAAGAATTTTTCAATTGAAAATTGTTTATGATGGAAAATGACATAGAAAAGATTCCTTCCAAATTTTTCGTAAAAGATGACAAATTGGCATTTTTCATTATTTGTTTATTATCTGTAATTGTTAGTTTATGTTTAAACGTTAACTTATATAATTAGTTCATTCGCAGAAATTATTTATTTATATTGCACTACTTGGGTTTCTCGAGCTGTTATGTACTTGAAGAATACTGATAATTAAATTTTGTATTTTATGATTAATACAGGGTGTTTCATGAGGAACTGTGCATACTTTCAGGGGCGGTAGAGGACCACATCACTAAACATAAACATGTAATTAGATTTTTGTCGTACCTTTGTTGATTTTTTTACAAGCAATTGAATTTGACAAGCCATTTCTAATCCATCAAAGCATGTATACTCAAACTCAGTTATAATAGAAATTATGGAGAAGCAAGTCAAGTTAAAATATCTTAATAAAAATGTTACATTTTTATGGGTCAAAGGACAGATATTAGAGGCAATAACGCAGTGGACAAACTAGCGAAGACTGCAAGTGTTGATGGGGATTTAATCAATAGTTTACTTCATTCTGATGTAATCCCAGTGCTAAAAGAAAATATGAAAAACTATGGGAAGAAGAGTGGACCAAAGTATGTAACAGCAACAACTATACGTATTGATAATCAACAACAAACTACCTAGTTCCCCTTTGACCTGTGAAGTCATCCTAACAAAAAGGTTAATATTAATAATGTGAGATGCATGTTTGGACATGGAGCTGTCAACTCTCACCTATATAAGCTGAAATTATCAGAGACACCCATTTGTGATTGGAAGGAATTATCTTCCACCACCAGTTATTAATGCCGTCTGGGCCCGGAGCAGCAAAGTTCCTGGTTTCAACACGAGCTTGTTAGACTTCCTCCGAACTAATTCTGGCTCTTCAAAGATTCTGTGACAAAGAACCTCGATGTGTGTTATTGCTGGAGTGTTGCTAGCGAATAGACGTGTCATTTCGTAGATTCCTTTCCAGAAGCTCTCGACATCGGCTACACTTGGCAGATTATGTACAACACGCTGTGGCTCTTGAAACAGGCGGGAAGGATTCGTACGGAACAACAAATTTTGTTCCATACTCCTCACCCGCCTTTTTAGCTTCTTAATAGTCATAAGCGCTCGAATTCTATCTAGACAGTGCTGCGTAATTATAAGCATTACTGCTAGATTTAAAGTGTGGTCTTGGCGTCGTAGTCCGGCAGCTATACGCCGAACTTTTGGAGTAAGCGCCTTGCCAGCTACTATGTGTTCCACCACACTTTGGATTCGAGAAGCGTGTTGTTTGGTCTATTGGTTGTCCTCTCACGGGGAAAAAGTCGGCTTGCGGCAGCGTTGTACACGGCACAGTTAATTTGCCAAACGTCGGCGTCTTCTGGTAATTCCTCATCGATGACAGCGTCCATCCGTGCCAGGTCTTGTGGTTTTAGGGTAGCCCTGCTGTTAAGGCTAACCCTTATTATTTTTATTAATATTATTTGCAGACTAAATTAACCAAGTATACTAGTTATGTTGGTTATGACAACACACAAGAAATGTCAAACTATCTAGGCCTACTGATAATTATGTAATAATAAAAAGAAGATTTTTTAATGATTCCTTTTATAGAATTTACCTAGCTACACTTTCTTTGGAATTAGAAAACTTTGGTTTTACATTTTTTGTCAATATTGAACATTATTTACCGAGTGTAAATTGACCATTTTTAATAATTTGGACAATTAATGTAATCAAATAAAGCTGTTTTTCTTCAAATTCCCCTTTTTGCCAAATGAAATCACTTGTAAAAAAATAAACAGAAGTGCAACAAAAAATCTAATTACATGTTTATGTTTTGTGATGTATGGACTTTTGTAATTGGCACCTGAATGTTAAAAAAATATTACAAGATGATCTTTTTTACAGGAATCGGAAAAATCAAATAAAAAAATTCCGGCACTGAAATTTAAAAAATATGTGTAACAACAATTTATCAACTGCGATAAGTGTATAAAATTTAAACAAAGTCCGATGAATAGTAACAACGTTCTGACCAAAATAAAAAAACACCCTGTATGTTAAAATTTCTTATAATTTCTTCTTAATCCTAGCACATAAATCCTACAAATAAAAATTGAAGGAGGTGAAATTATCCACAAAATCTCTTATCTGTAGTAACTTTTTGTGGATAGAGGACACATCCACCCGAGACATTTGCCCCTCACGAAGTATCTTTTGACGTGGGGTGGGTTATTTGCGCCTATGTATCTAATGACAAAAGTATTATCTCCTAAAATTGTTAAAAACTTTGGCATATGTACAAAATTAGAAAAAGTTATAAATTGTTACAAATAAGTTAGGTAATTGTTTACTTTATGCACTCTTTGGTGTTTAGTTGTTTCTGTAATTATTATTAACATAATAATATGTGTTTTTGAGTAATAGGATGTTGTGTAAATGTATGGAAATTAAAAAAAAAACTATTGTTTTGGAATAATTTTGAAACGAAAATATTTTTTTATTGAGAATTCAATTTAAGTTAAAGTATAAATTTTAATTTTATGTGGGGAGCTTTTCCCTCCAACCCCCCACTTGGGCATCGCCCCTGGACCCTACCGGGGGCTGCGTCCCTTGGATCCCCATTTTATAGTAAGATTATTTTTTTGCATAAAAAACCATATCGACTACAAGTGTCAAACGTCGACGCCGCAGATATCGTACTCTCCCCATAATAACTTTAACATTTACGTGTTTATTTACTTGTTGATTAGTTAAATATATGGAAAAATTTTTCACTGACGGTACTAACTTGAAGATTAATATTGGGAAAGAAAGTGTTTGTATAAATACCTATGTTAGTGTTGCACTTTCGTTTAGATTTTTTCGAATAAAATTTTTGACACCTAAATAAACACAAATTGCCAGAAATAGTGGGGACTAATGTAAAACTGCATTTTGGTCACTTCTGATGATAAATAATATTATGATGATACTACTTTTGTTTTAATTTTATACTTCTTCGAATATAACCAGGCGCAAATGTCCCCTCTAGTCTAGTCTGTAACTAAGCGAAGGGAGAGTCGGTGCACAAATGACACCAAGGCGCAAAAATGTCTCAGGCGTAAGTGAACCCAGACACGCTTTCCTTTCTATAAGAGTTCCCACCCTATATATTTTTCAGTAGTAAGTATAGCAGTCGGTAATATTAGTAACCATCTGACAATTCGTCAAATAGTTTATTAGATATATAGTTCCAACAGACAGTCAGACGACAGTGATTGAAAGCCTCATTTTTCGTAATAATCGGAAACGCAAAAATCCTACGAAATTTCGGAAAGTGATTTTTCACCATGACAATACTGCCCTTAGATAAACGAGTAGAATAGAAAATACATGGACCACACCCCTCACTCCTTTTTGTTTTGCTATTTGCAACCGCAAGTGGCAATATTACTTCGATTTTAATAAAGTAGGTTAATTGAGTTTCGAAATAAAAACCAATATATTTTATAACGATATAAACTATTTCCATTTATTATGTCATTCACTCGGCAGTTTATATCACGGTAAAAATTTAAAAATTAAACGAATAGAGGAGATAAAGCAGTTGAAATAAAATCTAATGCATATGCATTTGTGCAAAGCTGAATTGCATATACTTTAATGCAAATAAAATTAAATCGCATGCCTCTGAATTCTGGATGTTTTTAGTTTAATTTATATTTGCTCTTATGCGACCTACTCATACCGACATATAATGCAAATGAAATTTTAAAGTATGCGGCATTGCTGGTAAAAGTAACCATCCTTTGTAATATTCGACATAGAAATAATTGAATTATCCTCCGGGATTTTGGAACGAGATGGATTATTTAGAAAACGCATATTTTTGTTTTGTTACTACTACATAACAAGTTACCTATTTCGAACTGTTTCTTTGTAGATAATTAAATATTTTAATTTAGTACACAAAAAGGAAGTAATGATGAAATGTTTCAATTGCTATTTGAGATACAAGTATGGCAGCCCACAACACAAAATTAGTGTAACTCATATGGAAAGCCACAAAAGTTTGAAATGTTAATGTCAGAGGTCAGGACAATAATTCATGTGTTATTATCATTTAGTATTTGATAATAGTTGGTTGAAGTTAACATATCTTGCTTGCACGCTTGTGTTTTATTACTTTGTGAAAATTTACTCCCTAAATAGGTTCCTCCTTTTGATATAAAAGAAAAAAAAACAAATGAGTTTCAAAGTAGTTTATGTATTTTTATTTATGGCAGAATTTATCTAAAGTATTTATGTATCGTACTAGACGTTACATTACATTGTTATATCTATCTCTTGTAGACTTTATTGGAATTTTGAGAGTATCACAGATACAGATATCTTAGCTCTTCTTCTAAAAATCCTCCTTTTCTCTTTGGTAAATATCGAATATTACCCATAAGTGGATCTTAATCGGCTGTACTGTAAGCGAGCAACTTCTCTAATTTTTTTTTGATTATGCAAGCAACACTACATTTTCCACTTGTATGATATGCAGCTTGAGTTGCTAAACTTAAATGTTCTGAGAAATGTTTGAGTAGTAGTTGCACTTTTTCTTCTCGATTTGTGTCCACTGTTACTAAAATTTAATTAGATTCACATAAACTGGCTGTTTAAACAAGATGAATATATTTTTTGAACGAAAATACATTAAAGGAGGACCTCAAGCGCTTAAGCAAATTACACAAGAAGAGCCTAATAGAAGAGCCTAATAATTCAGAGAAAATTACCATTTTCTCCTAATAATAATTTTCTTTTCCATATTCGATACATTCAGTCACCATATCGATTGCCCTTGCAGATGCTCCATAACTTTTCATTGCACAGAAAATAAAATAGGAAAATTCTCTTATCGAAATGACATCTGCAATAAAATTAAAAATATATTATAAACAAAGTGCAAGTTGGCAAATCTTCATTCCATGTTTGGAAGTACATTAACCTGTAAGATACTACACAAGTTTCGGTGAAACTTTTTGAAACTTTTTTAAAAGTCAAGTAGTTACGCAAAATAAATCGGTAATATGTTTATTTACAATAGTGTACAGGGTGCCCCAAATTGCTTGATTTTGGCTGGTTTTCCTATTTTCAGACCATGTAGAGAAAAACTGACGTATGAGCCTAGAGCTCGATTTTTGTAAGACGTAAGAGTTGTAAATGTGTAAGAAATAATAACTTGTCCTTATTTTCCGCATATTTTTCAACCCAAAAGTCTTGTAAACTTGAATTTACTGCATCCGCTATAGTGTGAGAATTTGTAGCTTCCAAGGCGATCATGTGTCCGCTCATTGCACAATTTTCCTCCAATGAATACACTAAAACATTCGCTACCAGATGTACTAAGCCAGATGTACTTCCCCTTAAATTTTCTGTCTGATATTTTCGCACTCCGTGAATAAATATTTTATTCTTACTGTAAACTCCGAAAGCACCCTAACGTTGCTATATTTACCACTAATACACTTTTCCAAAAATTGTCTAAAAAGTGGATTATCTACTTTCGACGACGGTATGTTATATCCTATCATAAATTCCACTAACTCCAAGTTAAAATTACGTTGCCTGTAACTGTAAGTAAAGCCACCTACGCTCCGTTTATAGTTTTCCGAAAAAATATATGCATTAATATTTGTTTTGCATTATTACGAAATTGCTTCGTCACATCTAGTGCATACAGTTGTTTACCATCAAAATGTAAATAGGTAATATCGCGAATCCATGAATTTACTGTAGCTTGCGGAACACACTCCTCCCCACGCCTGAGATTAGATTTCAGTAATGCAAATTGTCAGTATGTATACCTACTGAAACTTAAAATCATCTATTACGCATTACGTTTTTATTTAATATAGTGCATTTCTCAATAAAACTAAGTTACATATTAACATTGTCAAATTAATTAAAATTAATTTAGTATGTTTTTATACTTTGGGAATGTTTCAGTACGTGTTTACAATACATAATTTATGTAAAAGCCATCCCTGGAATGCGATAGGTAAATCCGACCTCTGATTATGAGAACCTTAAATCATTTTTCTATTATCAACGTTAAGGCGGTAAATGTAGTTACGTAATATCTGATATTCCAAAGTGCTCTCTGCAATCGGCGACCCAACTCTAAAGAAATCAACTTTGCACGTATTCGGTTAGTATCTGAGTGGCTTGCTTTGGCATTTGATGCGCATTGAACGGTTCACGATTCCCCAAGCATCCGACTATCGCTATTATAATTTAATAGATCGCCTTCCGATTGCCAAATCTAGCGGAATCTGGAACCGAGAAAGCTATTTGTAAGGATCGCAGGTAGAGGAGGAGCAAAGAGAAAAGTATAAAAAGGAGTCTGCCTGGAATGTTCGAATGGTAGCGAGGTCACATCGCGAAGGACAACTGTACAAAATTTATTTATTATTTATTTCATTTGCACTGCACTAATACTCAATAAAATCACTACAATATTGTGCAAAATATAGGAATACATCTTCAGGATGTCCGTTAAAGGATGAGTCATACAGTAAGTTTTTGGGTCGTTTTAACTAAACATATACGTTGCTTCCTTAAAAAGTTATGGGACGTCAAAGGCAATTTCTGTAAAAAAAAAATTGGTTATATCTCTTACCATTTGCGCAACTTGTTCTAAATTTGGTATATATGGGTTTTTGGAATGCTAAGAACAGTCGTGTTAATTATTTAGACGAGTAACGTAGATGGCCCTGGGAAGCCTAATTTTATTTTGTTTATTATTTTTTTGAGGATAAACTTTCTAATAAATACATAGCCTAGTCAACGGGGGAGGGGGGGGGGGTTTCCCCACCTCTAACTTGAGTGCTATTGAATGGATTTTGATGAGACCTTGTGCAATGTATTTATAATAACCTTAATAAAGAAGTTGAAAAAAAGATTAGAGTAGGACATGGTCGGAAGGGGTAGAAAATGCCCCTTTTCACGGCTTTCGTAACTTATAACATCAGGTCAAAATTGTAAGACAAACAGTACATGTACCTCCTTTGGCCCTAAATAATTTTTTCGAAATGCTTATTTTTCGAGATATGGCTACTCGAAAATTCCTAAAAGTGGGGGAGGGGAACGCAAAAGGAAATTGAAAAAATTCAGGTGAATCGAAGTATAAAACTTTTTATTTATTTGCGACTTTTCTGTAAAGTGCGTTTTCACTGGAGTTTTCCGGAAAAAAAACAACCCCTTTCTTTGAAATTGTAGAGCTTTAAAAATATGTCATTTATAAATTTGAAAAAAATCAGACGAATGCATTGAGGCCTTCTAAACATTTTTTATATTTTATAAAACTTCCTCGAATAAGTGTGTAAAAGATGGGTGCTGTCGGTACAATAGTTATTATACAATGGGCTTGTTCCATGATATTCTTTTTATATGGTTTTTATACTTTTTCATATAGTACTCGATATTCTCATTATACACTTAAAATTTCGCATTATTAACTTTTTCCGTTCTCGAGATATAAGGAGTTGAAATTAGTAATAGTTGCAAAAACCGAGCGCTCATTTGTGACGTCACTATACGCAAGTGACGTAAGGAAAATGGCTTTCTGGGACCTTTCAAATTTAACCTGTAAAGTCGAAAAACATGGAATTTTTAAACACTGGTAACTAAATAAATACGTCGAGTGGAAGTTCGTTCTATGTATCTATGGAAAGGAGAAGGTCGGCGATGAATGCTAATCGTAAATTGCACGGTTAAAATCGAAAATTCGTCCCGGCAGGAGCGAGAGAAAATTGTAATTTTTTGACATTTCACCAAATTGTACTCCCCCACTGTCAAGTAGTAAGCAAAACAAACAATACTTCGAAAACACTTATAATTATAACAAGTAAGGAGCATCAAGTGTATAGACATCGCCGAGTCTATGCGTATAGTGACGTAGCGACTGGCCACGCCCCATTTTCGCGAAATGGAAATTTGTAATAGTTTTTAAGATACTAAACGTGCGAATAAGATTCTGATTTTTTTGCAGATCCATTAATTTATATTTGCACTTTCGATTTATGAAATAAAAAAAAAATGCTGAACAAGCTCATTCTATTTGTTTATCCCACCGAGGGGAAAAAATGGACAAGACCGGGCAAGTTGGCAATTTTCAACTGAAATTGATTCACAAAACATTATAACATTTAAGATCTAACTAACCTATTTGCAGAAAAGAACTACTAGTTTTTGCAAAGCATGGCTGTGAATGATTGTATTAATAGGCTTGTTTGTCGCTGATAAACAAAATGCATAACTTTTTTATTTTTTAAGCCGGGTTATTGAAAATTATGGCAATGCAAATTCGATTAAAAATGAAAAAGAGGGTTCTATGTCATCTGGATGCCGAAATATCGTCAGTCTTTAAAGCGCGCACCGATATGAAGAACCATTTAAGATTTCGCCGTGCACGCCATTGCGTGGAGTGGAGGCAGCCTATTGGCTGCCTCCACTCCTCTGCCTCAGCCGACTTCGGGCGGACAACCGCCGCGTATCTTTACTTTATCGGGCTCGCATTTTCTGAATTTTGCATCAATTGATTTGAAATAAATTTACGTAATATAGTTTAAGCCTTCATTGAAATATTGTGAAAGTTTCAGCTTTTAATATTTATAAGCAAAGGCTGCGATATTTGACAAAAAATGCTATCTCAGGTTCTAGGAAATTGTTTTTTTTTAAATATGCGCTTTTAAACTAAGTTTTCATTTCTTTAATTTGCAAGAACGCAGCTTAAAAAATAAAAACGTTATGCCTTTTGTTTATCAGTGAAAATCAAGCCTTTCTTATGCAATGATCCACAGACGTGCTTTGCAATAATTTGTTGTTCTTTTTTCAAGAACTTCAGTTAACCTTGAATGTTACAAAAATGTTTTGTGGATCAATTTTAAAAATTGCGAGCTCCCAGATTGGTCAAAGTTGTCCATTTTTCCCTCGGTGGGATAAACCAACAGGATTGTGCAAAAACTATCGCATCGACAGCACCCATCTTTTCCACAATTATAAAGCACTATAAAACACACTTATTTAAGGAAGTGTTTTAAAAATGTTGAATGATTGATTGATTGATTGATTGATGTACCAGCGTATGGTGGACATTGCTGTGTTTCCGGGCATCCATGGAGGTTCGTTCCAACACGCAGTTTGGTCGTCCGTTGAACACGTCCAACGGACGGCCAAACCACGTGCCGGAACCAAATCTCGGATGTTTTGTATACTGGCGGATCGGCTATGCAGTGTATGCACGCCGGGTTGAACATTGGACATGCTTATTGTCTGCAACGAGAGCCGCATGACGCATGGGGTGGGAATATAGGATGGTGAGTGTAGGTGTTTGTGAGATGCTTATTTTGAGTTTCCATGCTTCTATTAAGTTTCCGTTTGTCATCATCGGCTGGGGTGTGCAGGTGTTTGCGAGATGCTTCCATTTATAGTGGAGTTGCTGGGAAAGGCCCCATCTTGCGGTAACAATTTTTTTTTCGAGTTATGAGAAAAGAGGTCTGTAGGGATCGTTTGCACCCCTGTATGTCGTTTCCTTGAAACAATCGGTTTCAATTTCAGGCGGTTCTTCCATTTCATCACTTATGTAATATGTTTATTACCTATATATTATGTTCAATACCTTTTCAATTTTGATCTCCATTTCTTGTTTAAAATTTAATAAAGACATAAATAAATAAACCAATGCTCATGCTATATAAAAAAAAACTTATCTGTTTCATTCACACATCTGGCTGGCTGTTGCTTATTTTATATCGCCTACTTGAAGAAGGGACAGATCCAGGTATAGATTCCACGGTCAAGCAGTACATTTTCTCGGGTTGTTTATATACACTATTTTGTGTTGCTTTATTCAACGAACATAATTCAATCAAATATCAACTATATGAAATAGCCAGACCCGCGCTAATTTACATCAATCAATGCAGAATCCTTCACTCTTTAATCCAATACAATTTCGACATCTTGTTGCCGCTTTATCCGGATTTATCTCGAGATCCCATAGGAGCCACGAAACACGCGTCTGTCACCGAATTCGACACACTTTGAACTCCAAAGAACCTTTTTTTTAAATGTTAACAACACATAAATGAGCCATGTTAATAATTAAAAAATGACTATATTACAGATTTTTTTACAATAACTTTTTACCGCTGGAGCGATTTTAAGTCTCGTAATGTAGGAATTTTAATTGCACATAAATCACCTATTCTTCACTTTTCTCTACGACCGATAGCTTTTCCAGCATTTTAAGAAAACTGATTTTCCGCCCTAATTGTTGATAAGAAACGATGATGCAATTGAAATTCTTTGACACACGCGATGAGAAGCCTCTCCCATTACCTCTTCCAAAGCCATTCTGCCAAAATTGCGGCTACCAATTTATCGAAAAATTCTATCTGTTTTGTCTTCATTTGCCTACCCTATGAATGGAAGGAACTTAATCATGGAAAACGCTGCATATTCGGCTTCTTATGATAAACACAATTATTGTTTGCAGCCTGCCAACGCGTCTTCTAGCGATTATCAAATCATCGTACCAAAAGTCGAATCTATCTAAACACCGCTCCAAACGTCACCTATTGTTCCTCTGTTGCTGTTAGCTATTTAATTCTCAATATTTGCTCGAAATTATAATCCTTCGCTTGGCTGAAATAAATTATACTGCACAGCGCAGTGATATATTAGTATTTCCTTGCAGCCATAAATCCTCTGTAAAATCTAGGAAGCCATGATTAACAAACTAGTTACAAGTTACCATTGTTATTATGGCGCTAACTAAGCACAGCACTCTGCGATGCCAGTTAATTGATGGTTAATTATGGCCCGTCCCTCAGCACTTTGATACGCAAACGATTGTTAAACGGATGATTGATGAGAATCCAGTTTATCTAATTCCGAGGTGTGATCCGATATTCTCTTAAATTTGAGGAGAAAAGATTCGTAGGTGGTGTCCAAATTGCCGTTCTATAAATACATTAATTAGGGTAAAGTTTACTACAGACGTCTGTCTCGTCATCCTTTCCACAATCTTGAGCTCTGTGACGAGTTTCAATTTGTATCCTAGTCTAGCCCTTGTCTGTCAATGATCTTAGAAAACGATTTAATTGAGGCCCGGGTTGTAAATCAGCTCAGAAATGCGGTATAACTTGACGTGGTACATTTTAGAAAATACAGATGGTTTAACAACCTGAGCTGTATATTCATTCGTGGACTAGGAATAAGAGGTGGAGGAGGTTTAGTATAGTCAATAAAGTCATAAAAATGACATACTCGGTATTCTTTTTCAGTTAATAAATTATAATAATAATTTATTTATATTCAATTCATTACAGTAAGTTAGCGTAAGAAAAAATGTTTTTTAGCTGAATATAAATAATAGGAACACTCTCGCGAAAAAACCCTTTGTGGAAGCTTGCGTATGAGCTGAAACCTTTTGTAAGGCCTTCTAAAGACTGGAGAATAAGAAACAATTAATGTCGACTTTTGCTCCCAATGAGTTGAAACCATGTGTTAAAATTGCCCACACATAATACACAAAACTTTCCTCTACATCAGGCACTGTTTATTAATTAATTCTTTTTTTTTATTGTATGATCACCGTGTAATTTTTTTTAGTGACTACCACCATATATATTTTACATTAAAAGGATAGCAGCTATCTTTCTTGTCAGTTAACATGCCAAACATTCTGTATCTTTGTCATTGATATTACAGCAGGTATATCCTCCTTGACAATTGTGTCCTAAACAAGGTTGTTTGTGATCGAGTTCTCAGCACCTGCTGAGCCAAACATCGCATTGAAAGAGGAGGAAAAACGGACCAAATACCGTGATCTCCGGTACGAGCTCCAAGTGCTGTACCCAGGCTACTCGGTTAAGATGGTCGTCCTAATAATCGGTGTACTCGGAGGTATGAAGCCTACGCTGCTCTCAGAACTGAAGATTATACCGGCCTGTCAGAAATCAGCCGAATAGCAGGCAGGCCAAATGCAGAAAGCGATTGTCTTGGGGTCTCTTCTTCTTCTTAGGGCACAGGATTTAGGAATTTACCGTCACTAAACCCACAGGCTGTGGGGAGTGGCTGTAAGTATCGCCAGCGTGGCTACCATGTCGTATCGATCGAAAAGCACGGAAGTCCTGTCCGGAAACGGGTAAACCGAAAATAACAGTAATAATAATTATAATAATAATAATCTGATATGGAGACAAAATGGTGGGAGAAAATAGTGCACGGAAGGTACCCCGCATCATTATTCAAGCAGAATATCGATCGGGAAGGATCCTTGGCTTGGCTAAGGAAGGGCTACCTTCACCCCGAGACTGAAGGCTTCCTAGTAGCTATACGGGATGAGACAATTCGAACAAGAAACTACGAAAAACATGTCATGAAAACAGACGTGGATGATATATGGCGAAAGTGCCACACCCCATACGAAACTAAGAACATGTTATAGCAGGATGTCCAACGTTAACCAATACTGCGTACCTAGGAAGGCATAATCAAATTGCAAACATTATCCAGGTTCAGTTCGCTCAGAAATTTAACCTTGTCAAAGATCCTCCACCTTACTACAAGTACAACCTTGAGCCAGTATTAGAATCTGCAAGTCATATACTTTATTGGGATAGGCCAATGATAACGGATCGCACTATCGACTATAGCAGGCTCGATATTGTATTGATAGATAAAGAAAATAAGAAGGCTGTTATATATAGTAGATATAGGATGGCCACTAACGCGTAACATAATAAAAACGGAAAAAGAAAAGGTAAATAAATATGAAAACTTGGCCATTGAACTTAAACACATTTGGGGAGTAAGTGAAGTTCGGAACATACCCATAATAATTTCTGTCACCGGAGTTATGTCTACAAATCTACTTAAAAATTTGAAAAAATTGGAGATTTCTGAAATGTTAATATATACCATACAAAAGGCCACAGTACTGCAAACTTGCCACATTGTCAGGAACTTCCTAGGCTCTCTAGCATGAGATGAATTTGTCCTTCAGAGATACTGTTAGAACCAGTTAGTGAAGGACCCAAGATCCACCCGAGCGTCATCCCTATGCGACATACAGGATTGCGGGATAGGTGAAATTTTCCAGTTGCTAACTGAGGAGTGTGAAAAGTCATAATAATAATAATGATGATAATAATATATGAACCCATAGAAGTTCTTGATAACAAGGAATATAAATTATACTGGGACCGTGAAATAAGAACAGACATAAATAGTGGCGTGTGTGAGTCGGAAAAAACGCGAAAATGGTAAATATGAAATTACCTCTCCCTCCCGTTTTCGAGGATGCTGAACACGACGGCGGTGTCAACATTTCTCTTTGGGGTTGCACAACCCCTCAAACAGGTCAAAAACCACCCCCTAGAGGGGTTAAACGCGATTTAATAGGTTTACCTTCAGAAAATAGTACTTTCCTCCCGTTTTCAAGGATGCGGAGCACGGTGGTGGTGTTCGTAATTGCGTCCGACCCCTACCAACCCGTCCACCGGTCAATACTCGCCCCCGAAAGGGGTGAATTTTTTTCTCGTATTGTCAGCGGCAAATATGTATTCCCCCCGTTTTCAAAGATGCTGAGCACGGTAGTGGTGTTCCCCATCGCGTCCGACCCCTACCAACCCCTCCACCGGCCAATACTCGCCCCCGAAAGGGGTGAATTTATTTTTTCGGATTATCAGCGGCAAATATGTATTTAGGTATCAATTATTGTAATTTAAGAAAAGACACTGTAGCAATTTGATATCATGCATCGTAATAAATGTTCACAATTATTTACATGTAAAAATAAAAGTATGTAACAATTATTCAACAGGCCTACTGGCGGTATTTGATGATATTTTTTCAGATGAACGGGAAACAAAGGATATTACAACCAAGAGAAGAAATAAGATTATTCTTCCCGTAAACAGCCACCTCGAAAACGGGGAGGGGAGGGAAATATACATTCCGAAAAAAAAAAAATTACCCCTTTCGGGGGCGAGTATTGGCCGGTGTAGGAGTTGGTACGGGTCGGAGTCGATTACGAACACCACCACCGTGCTCAGCATCCTTGAAAACGGGGGGAATATATATTTGCCGCTGATAATCCGAAAAAAAATTCCCCCCTTTCGGGGGCGAGTATTGGCCGGTGGAGGGGTTGGTAGGGGTCGGACGTGATGGGGAACGCCACCACCGTGATCAGCATCCTTGAAAACGGGGGGGAATATATATTTTCCGCTGACAATCTGAGAAAAAAAAAACCCTTTCGGGGGCGAGTATTGGCCGGTGGAGGGGTTGGTAGTGGTCGGACGCAATTACGAACACCACCACCGTGCTCAGCATCCTTGAAAACGGGAGGAAAGTACTATTTTCTGAAGGGAAACCTATTAAATCGCATTTAATCCCTCTAGGGGGTGGTTTTTGGCCTGTTTTAGGGGTTGTGCAACCCCAAAGAGAAATTCTAATATCGCCATCGTGTTCAGCATCCTCGAAAACGGGGGGGGGGAAGGTAATTTCATTCCTGCTCAAAATATTTACCATTCGTCCGACTCACACACGCCACTATAAAAAAACCGCTGCCTAAGGAATCACTACTTTCACATCCAGATTATTCGTCCAAGTCACTTTAAAGGAAACATCTTGACTATATTTGCACTCTAGTATGTGGAAATTATTGGTCATAGAATTTTAATAATATTTGGGGTAGATGTCATAGAAAAGTTTGAGGAGTTGGTTTCTACCATATACGTTAAAAATGAAGTTTCTAGTTTACCGTACTTATTTTCCACTATTTACAACCTACCACCTCAATGGAGTCATCTCAATCAGATGTCACTACAATACATACGTGTACTAACTTTCAAGTGAATATCTCAATTTGATGTTATCAATCCCATTAATAATGAAGCGGAGGTGGTAGACTTTGAAAAATATTAGAAAGAAATCTGAGGCCTTGGTTTCTAGTATATACACCGAATCCCAAATTTCTGTAGTCTTACCAGCTTGCTTTACTTATTTTCCCCTATTTGCCCCTATTTAACCCCCAACCCTTCAACGGCATCATCTCAAATTATGATCTAGTTTCAGACGTCGTTATAATACATACGTGTACCAAATTTCAAATGAATATCTCAATTTTATTTTATCAACCCTTTTCATATTGGAGTAGGGGTGGTTGGGTTGAAAAATATTATAAGAAAATCTGACGCTGTGGCTTCTAGTACATACACCGAATTTCAAGTTTCTGTAGTCTTACCAACGTTTTACTTATATTCCTCTATTTACCCCAAATTAACCCCCAACCCTTAACGGAATCATCTCAAAATATAAACTAATTCCAGACGTCGTTATAATACATACGTGTACGAAATTTCAAATGAATATCTCAACTTTATTTTGTCAACCCCATTAATGGGGTAGGGGTGGTGGGGGGTTGAAAAATATTATAAAAAAATCTGAGGCCTTAACTTCTTGTACATACACCGAATTTCAAGTTTCTGTACTCATACCAGCTTGCTTTACTTATTTCCCCCTATTGACCCCTAAATAAAGCCCAACCCTTCAACGGAATCATCTCAAAGTATAATCTAGTTCCAGATGTCGTTATAATTCATACGTGTACCAAATTTCAAATGAATATCTCGATTTTATTTTATCAATCCTTTTAATAATGAAGTAGGGGTGGTGGGGGTTGAAAAATATTATAAATAATCTGAGACCTTGGCTTCTAGTACATACACCGAATTTCAAGTTTCTGTAGTCTTACCAGCTTGCTTTATTTATTTTCCCCTATTTACCCCTATTTAACCCCCAACCCTTCAACGGAATTATCTCAAAATATAATCTAGTTCCAGATGTCGTTATAATACATACTTGTAGAAAATTTCAAATGAATATCTCAATTTTATTTTATCAACCCTTTTCAAATTGGAGTAGGGGTGGCGGGGGTTGAAAAATATTATTAAAAAATCTGACGCTTTGGCTTCTAGTACATACACCGCATTTCAAGTTTCTGTACTCTTACCAACTTGTTTTATTTATATTCCTCTATTTACCCCAAATTAACCCCCAACCCTTCAACGGAATCATCCCAAAATATAATCTAATTCTAGACATCGTTATAATACATACGTGTACGAAATTTCAAATGAATATCTCAACTTTATTTTATCAACCCCTTTAATGGGGTAGAGGTGGTGGGTGGTTGAAAAATATTATAAAAAAATCTGAGGCCTTAACTTCTAGTACATACACCGAATTTCAAGTTTCTGTACTCTTACAAGCTTGCTTTACTTATTTCCCCCTATTTACCCCTATTTAACCCCCAACCCTTCACCGGATTTCCTCAAAAAACAATCCAGTTCCAGATCTCGTTATAATATATACGTGTACAAAATTTCAGGTCAATATCTTAAACCGTTCCGGAGAAAGCGTGCGGACAAAAAAAGTTACAGACAGACAGACAGAAAAAATGTTTTCGCTCAAATTTAAAATCTCGACGTTTCATGACATTCTAAACCTATTTCACGAATAAAAATTTTTGAAAATTTTTTTGCGATTACTATACTTCCAATCCACTACGTGGATGTGGAAGTAATAAGTGCTAACAGACCAGATATAGTAGTACACAATAAACTTAAGAATGAGGTCGATATCATTAACGTTGCGATCCCACTAAGCCACAATCTCCAATATAGATTATGCCATAAAAGTAAACAAATATGTGGAACTAGCAGCTGAAAACACATGTAGAAAGTGAAATCTGTAAAAATTTACCCACTCACTATATCAACGACAGCAATTGTGCCAAAAAACACTAACTTCCAACTTGAACAAACTGAACATCCGACACGTGCTCCCAACAATTAGCAAGTCAGTAGTCATAGTAGAGTGCTCGCGTTGACAAAAGTCGCTTAGTTTTCGATCCCGTTGGCACTTTTAGAGTAAAATGTATGACCTTGTCAGATATGTTACTTATGCCCTGTGGATTATTAATCCACTTGTCGTCAAAGAATCGTCATGAATATAAGGGCGCAAATCAAAATTTTCTAATTAATTGCACCACGCGATAGAATCAATCATGAAGCGTATTTTATCCAAAAATCATTAAATTCTCTACAGAATTTCTATTTTTAAAATAAATAAGGAAACGAACACACGCCACTTCGCACCCGCTCGGGCCTGTCGTTAGATAGATTGGCGCATAGTAGCTCTCATGGTTCATAATCTTTTGAAATCTATATCTTGAAAATGATTATTACTACGAAATAAATGTAAGTATATTTGTAGAATATTAATTCAGTGTTACATGGACTTACATAAAAATTATGGCCTGCCTAAAATTATTGTGTAATAGATTAACACATTATAAAAAACTCCCTATAGTTCACTGTTTGCAAGATACTTTTAGCTGGTATGTATTTTAAATTTTCTAAGAAATTAAAATGAAAAGTACTACTGATAGCACAAGTTCTGAAAGTAAGATTGAGAAAAATATGATTTAATGTAAAACAGATTCGTAACATATTAGCTTAATTTGTATGAAACCGGGCCCTGTAATCAAAGGTTTTGAGAAATCGTTTGCAACATTTACTGATTGTTTAAAAATCTATGAAAAAATAAGTAACCAAGGAGAAGATGATCTATATCCTAGCATTATGTCATTCAAAAAAACAAACAATTTTGACTGGTTTGGCACCGAAATTGCTATTCTAGTTTTACTAGCCAAAGAAATATATAACATTTAAGAAGATAAATAGAGAAAGAAATTGAAAAGAGTTCAGATGGATCCAATGCCTGTCCATCAACTTTTTCTTATGTGTATTTTCGTAAAATAATTTTTTTAAATAGAGAAATGTACTTTTGTCAGAAGTACAACAACAATAAAGCTTTCTCAAGTAATGACCACGGAACCAGAAAGAAAATTAAGACAACTAGCCCACCAGAATCCCATAATTTTCGAAAAAATTTGTGCTAACGATTTAATACCTATGGAAATTGAATATCATATTTCATGTTTCTAAAGTCGCTATATAAAATGCAGAGGTCTATCTAACAATAAAAATAAAAGTGGAAAACGGACAGACAACGAACGGAGTTCTACTAAAATATGTAAAATTCTTGAGAAACGGTTTTTAAAGCAAAAAGGGTATGGTATGTCGTCAATTTATGATGAGAAGTATCTAGAATGGATAGATACAGGTCTAAAAGAGAGATCAGTAGACTACTTAAAAATACATTTACCGGCAAAGGAGTCAAAATTGTTAAATCTACAAAGAGAAACGAAAAATATGTCAATTAAGAAAACGAGGCATGAAACTTTGCATTTTCTATTGCGACTTTAGAAATATTAAACATGATATTTGGTTTCTATAGCATTTAAATCGTTAGCACAAATTCTTTAGAAAATTATGGGATTTTGATGGGCTAATAGTCTTATTTTTCTTTCTGTGTTCCTGGTCATTACTTGAGAAAGCTATTTTATTGAAAAAAAAATTCATTTTACGCAAGGACACGCCTGAAGAAGTTATTGGACATGCACTCCATCCATCTGAACTGTTTTTAATTGTTTTCTCTTTCTCCATTTTTCTCCTTCAATGTTCCATATTTCTTTTGCCAGTAAAACTAGAACAGCAATTTCGGTGCCAAACCAAACCAAACAGCCAAAATGATTTGTTTTTCGAAATCGCATAGTTCTAGAATATACATCATCTTCTCTTTGGTTACTTATTTTTTCACGGAGTTTTAAACAATCAATAAACATTGCAAACGATTTATCAAAACCTTTGTTTACAGGGCCCGGTTTCATACAATTTAAGCATAATATTTTACGAATCTGTTTTTCTTTAAATTTAATTTTGTCTCAATCTCACTTTCCGAACTTGCGCTATCAGTAGTACTTTCCATTTTCATTTCTCCTTCAGTTACATATATGGTAGAAAATTCTGTTAAAAAAATACATACCAGCTGAAAGTATCTTGCTAACATCGAACTGCCGAGTGTTGATACATTACACAAAAATTTTATGTAAGGCGAAATAACACTGAATTAATTATTATTAATTAAACAGATATACCTGCTTATAATATTCATTCCATAGTAATCATTTTCAAGATATAAATTTCATTAATATGAACCACGAGAGTTACCATGCGCTAATCTATCTTACGATAGGCCATTGCGGGTGCGAAGTGGAGTGTGTTGAAACAGTTTTAAAGAGTGGGAGAGCGAGAATCTTTAACGAACGCATGCCGCTGATAAACTTCGAAAAATGATATCACGCTACACATTATTAAATATAATGGGTAGTAAATTCTCAAAAAAATTGATTTAAAAACCACTGTAATCTAGAAAATATGGCAAATATTTTATAAAGAATATATTTTTTTGATAAATATAATAGTTTGGGAGATATCGTCGTGGGAATGGAAAAGTAGACGAAAAATAATTAATTTTCAGCCATAGTCGAACAGAGAAAATGAGGATTTTTGATTTTTACTGCCATATAAGCCTATATAAAAGTTCGTTTCTTTATTTATTTTAAAAATAGAAATTCTACAGAGAATTTAATGATTTTTGGATAAAATACGCTTCATGATTGACTCTATCGCGTGGTGTGGTTAGTTAGAAAATTTTGATTTGTGCCCTTATATTCGTGACGATTTTTTGACGACAAGTGGATTCATAATCTACAGGGCATAAGTAACATATCTGGTAAGGTCATATATTTTACTCTAAAAGTGCCAACGGGGGGAAAGATAGAAATTAATTTGCACTCTACTATCATGGATACCTGTCATATTGTTAGATGCTTCTTAAGTGCTGATTAGGTGAACTTGGTTAAAACCCGTTCACCTAATTACCAAGACTATTTAAAAAGATGAGAAAATAGGAAATAATAATGATAATATTTGTTTATAACAAAATTTACATTTAATGTAAAGATTTGAAAGTGTTTTTATCATATTATTTTAGTACAAGATTTTTTCTAAAACATTTCTATCATTTAATTATAAATAAAACAAAATCACTTAGGAGTATTTATACACCTTTGAATGTGATGGAATATGCAATTCATATCATTGGGTGGGTTGTATACTGTAGCTTATCTTAGCAACTATAAATAATAGACTCAAACATTAATTTTCCTTAAAATAAAACCTTTAGTGTAGAATTCTTATTATCTGGGGCCCAATTCTCGAAACTAGACGAACCCGATTCGTGCACGAATGGCGTTGAAATTCCCACACGAACGTACTTACTTTTTCTATTCTCGAACTGTCGACTAACACATAAACGAACAGATTCGTGCACGGAAAGTACTCGATCGGTGTTTCGGTGGCGAAAAGCTTATTCGCATGTCAACATAACTTTTAAATTAACGTCAACCTTCAGTCAAACGGCTTTATTTTGGTTGGAAATTGTGTTAGAGTCTTCTAATGTCTGCTTTGGATGAGCTGAATCTTTTAATAGCAATTAATAACTTGGAAGAAATGGAGCCAGCTGCAGAAGTCAGAAGGGAATATAATAATCGCGTTTACGATGCCTTTGATGATAATATGTCCGATATAGAATTCGTAGGAATGTTTCGACCAAGGACCTAGCACGGGATCTAATCAATTTACTATCTGAATATTTGATCCAGCCAATCAGTTAGAACTCATTAGATTTCAACTTACGCATTTATTTTCTTGCGCGGCACCATTGGTGCACAATCTCCTATTTACAAAGGATATTTTTGGTCAGAATTCCTGCAAAACCAAAGAGGTTCTTTTATTAAATCTATGTGCAAAACACAGAAATAAAATCCCGAAACCGCCTAAAACCAAGCAATCATCTTTGTGCAAACAGCAAAACAACAACGAGTATTTTGACTTTGACACTTCTCAACTGTTGCACCACGACCGCAACGAAAAGTTCCCAGATTTACACGGTCTGCTATTGGTTGACATATATCTATATATGAACCAAGATACGATGTACGTTATACGGTCGACGAATGTGTTCACCTTGTGTACCGCTTTTCGACTATCACTGGAGAATTTAATTTTTATAAAAACTGCGTTCGCTTGCGAACCAGACTGCACGAGTTGGTTCGTGCACGATCAATTCGTTCGGGATTCCAGAATTGGGCGCCTGGCTTTAATACATACATATTTACTTAGCTACTTAACTTTAGGAATAGATCCCCACCTTCAGAATATATCCATTTCTTTATTTTAGCTCAATTTTTTTTATTATTTCTTATATCTGTTGGTTGCGTATTATATAATTTTAGTGCTAGGTTTCCAAGAAAAATTTTTCCTAGATTTCTTATAATTTTTCTCATTTTTAGATTGCCTGCTTCTCTATTTCTCGTACTATATGCATGTGAGATAGCGTTAGTTTCATGTCTCTTTTTAAATTGATAAATTAGCATACAATAACAAAACATTTTTCTAACGTCAAATAATTTGCTCTCACAGATGCAGTATATCTGTAAAATATAACATATTTCTATTAAGAATAATCTTGAATATTCATTTTTGAATATTTTTCAACGGTATTATATAGCCCTACCCCACCTCAACCAATTATCCTTGTGATCCAATCAGTGCTTTATAAAGGACTATAAAGAGATCGAGTTTTAAGGTTTCTTTTAGTTTGAATTTGTATATAAGTCCTCTCTATTTATTGACTACTGACTGCACAGTGCACATGATGGTTCCATTTTAAATTTCTATCTATTATAATACCTATATATTTTATTTTTTCACCAGATTTTTATATTTTTGTCTAGATCCTTTATTATAATTTCTTTATATTGAGACTAATTCTTGCTTTGCGAGGTCAAAGGTAAGTACGTTTTATCATAATTTATAGTGAGTTTTTTACTATCAAATCTATATTTTATATTACCTTGGTAAACGAGAGAAGTATACTTTAGTAAATTCTATAAGTTTGTAAGGAGGTCTTTAAGTACTTATCTGAAATTTCCACCAATAAATTTCCTGCTATAGTAATACACCATCTTTTTATGACACTACACAAGTACATTATTTTCATAGTTTAGTATGTGATTTACTGAAATGAATGCACTTTACTCTCTACTGGAGTATCATAAAGAGTGCTGTGAAAGTTACGGCTAAAAACAATTGCCATTATCTTGGCAAAACAACGTAATGTGCTCTTAAGTGTCGAATAGCTGTATCTCCACTAAAGAACTCGCGAGGGTTTTCAGGAGGAAAATGGAAAAAAGAAACGAGGAAGTCTCTCAACTAGATGTTGAGGATATATTTACACGAAGTGAACAACTAGGACGGCAATATTATGATATATGGGATATTTTCCGGTTTAACATTTACATCTTTATTTATTATGCATGTATATTGCCGCATCAAAGGTGAGTAATAGTTGTGGTGCACGGTTGTGGGTGAATTTTAATATTCCTTTGTGGCGCATTGAAGAGAATCGGATAACTGACTGTTCGCTAGTGTCGTTTGATAAGTTCGTAATAACAATAACGAACAAGATAAATGCAAGGCAACGCTTTATTACTGTCAGGTTATAAAGATAAAATATTCAAAATGAACAGGATAGAGTCTAGGAAAAGGAAGGAGTACTGCGGCTTATGAATAAATAGTTAAAGGAATGTGTTTTCACGTATAGTGTACTTAACGCAGGGTTAATTTTACTAGATCAAAATTGCTTTAGATGGCATTTTGAAAATATGTGCTACCGTTTTTCTAAAGGTGTCGCACATTCCAAATGGTTTTTTTGTAATTGTTGTATTCTGTACTTCTTTATTCTGTTTAAAAAATATACCATCCAACTGTACAAGTACCTGCTACGGGATGGGAAACATAAATAATATGTTTCGAATACAAAATTGTCTTCTGATATTTCGACGGCTGATACGGGAGATCGAGAAAGACTGAATGCGCCGCTTCCTAAAGATTTTTTGTGTGCCACTCACAGTATTTTGTGATATTTTGAATATTTGCACGTTGGCGACAGTGACTTGGTGATTTATATAGGTCGTGTGAGTACGACGTCACAAATTTTGACATTTGTCAGAGCTTATAGACAACAAACCGAAATTCCTAGTGTTAAAAGTTATTGTAAAAAACTAATTTTCAGATTATTGGAAATAAGATAGGCATTCTTACTGCATTTCGATAAACCAAGCCGTTCTCGAGTAATTTGTATTCAAATTTCAACGTGCATTTACAACATTTTATTAATACATTCTTTTGCACATAATGAATGCTTTGTAATATTATTTATGCATTTCTGGTATTTATTAGACTTGTGATTCTTTTCTTTCAAATAAGTCCAGTTTAATTATTAATATTATTTAAACATGGGTGATTACACGTTCTATAAATTAATAATTAATAGACGTAGTTTTGACTTTGGGAGAACGTTTTTATTATGCTGCTGCAGCTGTAAACTGTTATAGTACGGGAGGCCGTAACCAAGATCTTCGCCTGATCGCCTGATGAATCACGACCATATAGATTGATAGATTATGACATAACCAACAAAAAAGTCCCCGGTGACGGAAATTTTTAGTGGGGCGAAAACTATTTAATTATTTATTGAAAATGTAAAAAATACAAGCTCAAAAATGTAATTCCCCAATGTCCGTTTGCGTATTGTGTGTCTTTATTTACATGAAAAATATACACAGAACATGGTAACGGAAATTTGTAGTGAGGCAGAACAATACTGGAGGTCGGAACAAAACATGTATAACAATTTTTTTTGGGGTCTAATCGCCTAATGTCCGTTAAGAAAATTATTATTTAATTGATAATATTTTAAGTAAAAAAAAAAAATACAAACGGACGTTTGAAGTGGGGCGTTTGTCTGTAATTAAATTTTGAATATGAAGAATTTCTCGATGTAATTTTGTTACCCCCTAATGTCCGTTCTCTATCGGAAACGGTTTTTTTTTTCAAAAAGGCCAGAAAATTTACAACGGACATTTTCAACGAGGCTGGGCTAAAAAAAATCGATTTCCGTCGGACTAGAAAAAAATATCTCAATTTTCACCCAGTCCCAAATAGGAATCGAAGGGTAGGTTTAAAAGAAGTACACATGAGGATTTTTTCATGCACAAAAAATACAAAATATTTTTTATTTTCATATAAAAATAAACGTTGAAGCTGCGTAGGGTCTTTCCAAGTGTAAACGTCCAGGTGGAGTGGCATGTAATGGCGCGCACGTGCAGAGCGCTAGATAAATCTGGCAACGAACACGCGGGATGCAAGATATTGGCTGTGTAGCGTCTTTCCAAGCATCAACCGCCGGATGGAGTGGCATGTGCCAGTGCGCACGCGCAGAGCACTAAATACAGATGCCGCCGCGCTGTATTACAGATCCCTGTACATTTCATTTCATGTGAATACGCTCCATGAGAAATGTCCGTTTAGCATTTTTTTCTCGTGTATTCGGTGTATACTTCGATTTAAAACAAAAAGTAGCATTAAGGAGTAACTTTTTTACACGCATTTTCTTTACATTCTCCTTTCTCGCTTTACCGATTTCGCCCCATGCAAAATGTCCGTTCTGTGTGAATTCTTATTATTTTATATATTTTTTACAAGATTCCACTGAAAACGGACATTAGGCGATGAAAAAAAAATGACATGATTTGTTACGGACGGAAAATTGTTTCCCAATTAATCGCCCCATTTTTGGGCTTTTTGTAAGAGAGAGATTTTTTTGTTTGTTCTATAAAAAACTATCCATTAAACCTCGTCATATCCATTAGGGAATAACAGGCTTTTTTGGTTACGGCCTCCCGCACTAATATGAAGGTGAATTTCCGAACAGAAATATTTCTGATGCCAAAACTTTTTAAGTACAAAACCTCGGCTTAGACTCCAAATCACCCGATCTCGGGAGTACCAAGCAAACAATCAGCTTGGTACTCTTACCCTAGCCCGTGGCCTCCTCTGATGTAATGTAAATCTGGCCATATGTATGTACTTTTTACATGTGTATCCACAAACCTAGGGTGAGAATACACAGAGTCGGCGGTATACAGCAATACCTAGTGCTTCTCAGGGTGCAGATTCATGATTTTCCAAAATTGCAATTTGATGGAACATATCATTATTGTTGTAACTGCAACAAAACAATTTCTTGAACATCTAAAACATATGTTAATAGACATATTTCTTCGCAAAAGCATATTACTCCAGTCAAATAAGGCAAGACGAGGGACAATCCTCGGAATGGAAGGGAATAAGCTGTAAATTTGTATAAATCTTTGTTTTGGCATTCTGAAGACTGGTAGAAAAGTCTCATATAATCTCGTGTTTGTATCCCAAGATATTCAAGGTCCAAAGTCACGAAATTCGTTTCTTTGCGATCTTTTTTCCTATACGAAATACGTCATTTAAAGTTATTATAAAACTTGTAGATTACAAAATTATATGCAATAAGTGCTTGTGGCTCTACTGATAATGGCAGTCGACGTAATTTTGATTTAGATTTAGTGGAACATACGGTGGTCGAAACTAGAAATATTGGTTCAATGTTACATCCCCCAATACTTTCCCTTCGAGTGAGTCTTTATAATGAACTGATCATATTAACTTTGGATATTACGGAATTTCCTAAAAAGTACAATGTAAGATATATTGTGTCATCATCATCATCCTTAGTGCTGCAGTTCTATGTGAGCCCCGACTTTCGCCATTCCTGCCGATTTCGCGACTCTTGCTTCCAGTTCCTTGCACCAATGCACCGTCGACACCATCCTTCCACCGCAATCTTGGCCTGTCGCGGCTTCTAGCTCCTGCTGGTTCCGAGACCATGATCTTTCTTGGGGGGTAATTGTCATCAGCTCTATTGACATGTCCTGCTCACCTGAGTCGTCCTATCCTTATAATTGTTACCACATCCCTACCCTTTTACATCTGTTTAAATTTCTCATACAGCTCAAAGTTGTAATGGTGGCGCCATACACCGTTGTCACAGCTCCAAAGATCCGCCTCAGGTTTTCCCTTTCAAATGTCGGTCTCGTCGGCTTTACTCAGGGTCCACGTCTTAGATCCATACGTCAAGACCGAGAGTATTAACGTTTTATACAGCATCAGCTTTGTCTTATATGATAATTGCCGGCTTTTGAGGTGTTTTCCAAGTCCAAAATAGCACTTGTTGGCAAGTACTATTTTGCGTTTTATTTCCTCGGACATACTATTTTTATTATTTACTGAAGACCCCAGGTAAGTAAATGCTTGCACTACCTCAAAGTTGTAATCATCGATAGTCATATTTTGTCCGATGTTTCTGACTCTGTTACCTGGTGTCGACGCCATAACTTTAGTTTTTTCTCATTCACCGTCAGAACCATATTTTTTGCTGCAACGAGTGTGACAAACGTCTCTTTGGAATGTCGTATGGTGCGTGAAACAACATCCACGTCATCTGCGTATGCCATTATCTGTGTGCTTTTGTTGAATATTGTACCCCTGTGTTGTTCAGCCCTGCATCTCTGACTACTTTTTCTAGTGCTATGTTAAAAAGGTGACACACCAGCCCATCCCCTGCCTTAGCCCTTTATTTGCGTTAAAAGAGTCAGATATTTTCTTTTGCATTTTCACTTGACATGTTACTTGACTCATTGTTGTTTTGACGAGTCTCATTAATTTAGTGGGTATTCTGCGTTAGCCTCATATAGTTTGGTCTAATGATGCTGTCATAGGCTGCCTTAAAGTCTATAAACATGTGAAACGTGTCGATGTTGTACTCCGAGGTCTTTTCCAGGATTTGTCGCAGAACAAAAATCTGGTCAACGGTAGATCTGTCTGGCGGGAAACCGCTCTGATATTCTCCCAGTGCATCTTCAGTATAATGGCTCAATCTTCTATACATAATATGAGAGAATATTTTATATATTGTATAAAGGAGGGTGGTGCCTCTGTAGTTTGAGCACAACAGTTGATCGATCTTTTTTTGCAGAAGGCAGATGAGACCAATGTTTCATTCATGCGGTATGTCTTCATTTTACCAGGCCTTCTTGATCGTGATCCAAATAAAATTAGTCTAATTTTATCCTCCGTATTTAAAGAGTCCCGCTGGAATGCCATCACTGCCCGGCGATATGTTGTTCTTAAGGTATTTGATGGCTTCTTGTACCTCGTTTAAAGTTGGTGGGACAATGTCGTCTTCGGTATATGGTGAGGGGAGACCCTCATTGTGTTCTCTCAGGGCTTCTTCATTGGGTAGTTTTCTGAAGTGCTCAACCCATATTGTGTCATACTTGCATAAAAGTCTTTCCGCGCTGGCATGGCAGAGCCAACCCTGATTTTGACCTCACCGTGATAAAATTTCTGAGTTCTGATAACAAAATCCCCTTATGTCACATTTTATTCCTTTCTAGTTTACGATCCCAAAGTTATTCGGAATATTCCACGTTGTTCGGACATTGTATAATAAGTCAATAAATTACAAAGCCTGAAGGGAAAATATTTCGGATCTTATTATCCCGAATTATCTTTATGTTGGTCATCTGTTTTCTGTGGAAAACTGCGACACTTACGAAGTTGCCAACTTGGAGATAAGGGTCCGATAATGATCGTAACTAATGAGAGCATTTAAAGGGTGTCCCCGTTGAATGCACGCTATCAGATTTCCTCCCGCTAAGTGCTTTTCACATTAAATGCTGCGTTTTACTTGCCGCCGGCAGGTGTTACTTTCCCATTCGCACTCGAATGAATGATATTGAAAGGACAGAAATAACGGTGTGGGGAAATGGATTCGTTTTGTTCGGGCGAGGTGTGGATGGAACAAAGTCTAGTGTTTTTGCGGAGGATCCGAGGTTGCTAACGCCTGCTAATGTTTATTGAAACGCACCTGTCATTTCCGATTTAGAAAAATATAATACACAGGGCCAGATTTATGAAATACGCGATATGCTTCAGTCGATATTGGTAGTCGATGTATACTTCTCATTTATCTAGGCGGCATAAAAGTGTCGACGCCTTTGACTTTGCTGTAAAGATCAAAGACCCCGACATATTTTATACGGACAATAAGTCTGAGGTAAACTATACGCGCATAACTATAATACATAAGCTGCAAATAAGCTACTCTAGGTCCACATGACTCGTGATACTGCATATTACGACCATAGCTTATTAATAAACTGTGACAACCAAGAATCATTAAACAAATTAAAAGCTGGTTTGAATATAAAAATTGGTGACAAATACACGGTTGGTGCCCCCCAGAAATTTGATCCCAGGCTAATTATTTATGGAGTTGAAAAATCCGGTGCCGAAAGCGATGAACCATTTCTACGTGCATTGGTAAACCAAAATAATTTACAGTGTACTCAAGAAGAAATAAAAATTGTTAAAAAGTTCGAAAAGGGTAATTCTGTAAATATAATTATACAAGTATCGGCTGGCCTTAGAAACGTTATTATGAAAAATAGATCCGTATTTATTGACTGGCAAAAGTATCATGTGTCCGATAATTATGCAATCCATCGGTGCTTTAATTGCTCTCGATATGGTCATCTGAAGTCTGAGTAACACGAGGTTAAAGATTGCCACTCTGATTGTAACCAATGTATAAACTGTATAGAATATAATAAACATAGTGCAAATGTACCCACAGATCACGCGGTAAAAGATATTAACTGTCATGTATACAAAATAAAAGTAGAAGCCCTAAATATGAAAACTAATTATGAATAGTACAAAAAATAACGTTATTAAAATAGCACATATAAATGTTCGTTCTCTTTGTGCGAGTTTTGCCGATTTTGTGGATTTAGTTGTAAAAAATGATTTTAGCATTGTTGCCATATCTGAGAGTTGGCTTTCGCACAACATTTCCTCGGATGCAGTCTCAATACCGGGGTATGGACTATATCGCAAAGATCGGCTAGGCAGAGGAGGAGGCGTGGGTATTTACGTCAAATCAGGTATAAATTGTCAATTATTACAAACAGAGACTATAGAAGCGGAAGCGGTACTTGAACATCTTTGGGTCAAATTGCAGTTAGGTAGGTATAGCTTAATACTAGGCGTACTTTATAGACCCCCGCACCAAAATGTGGGGCAGGCAGTAGGTCTTCTCGATAATATTGTACCAACATTATTAACATCCTGCGATAATTTGATTATCGTGGGCGACGTGAATATAAACCTATTTAACTTGGGAAATCCCATTACAGAACTTTTTGATGCTCATGGTTTAACACAAATTATAAATGAGCCAACCCGGATTGCACGAAGTAGTTCCACTCTATTAGATCCTATTTTTATAAGCTGTCCTGATATAGTGAACAAATGTGGAACCTTAAATGCTGACTTTCTCAGCGATCACAGACTATCTTACTGTTTTATAACTATTCCTCATTTTAAAAATACTCAGAAATTTATTACTTATAGAAATTTCAAGCAATTTGACCAAGAGCTCTTTTATTATGATCTAAACCAAGTGCCCTGGGATAACTTATTCTATGTCAATAATATTGAGTACAAAGTATCTCTGTTAACAAACTATATCACAGAAATATTTAATATTCATGCATCGATAAAAACAGTGAGAGTAAACAAACCCCCGGCGCCTTGGCTAACCTACCCCTTAAAGCTAATCTTAAAAGAAAAGGGCAGAGCACTATCTGCTTACAACAAAAATAAGATGCAAGAAAACTGGGAAGCTTATAAAAATATTCGTAATTTCGCCTTAGCATCGGTGCGGAGAGAAAAAGCCGCGTATTTAAGTTCGTTACAAAATCAAACTTCTAATCGCGAGTTTTGGAAACGGCTACAACAACTAAATATTCGATTTAAACGTGATAACATCATACCTCCTAATTTACAGAATGCTGCAGATATTAACGACTTCTTTCTTAGTGTATTCTGCAAGAACGATAACTGCAATAGGACGATAAACTTCTATGCTAACACCAAATTTAAAGATAATTTACTGTTCACCTTCACACTTGTTACTACCGATACCGTTTATAATGCTATCAAGAGTATAAAGTCGAACACTGCCGGAAAAGATAAAATAACTCTAAACATGTTAAAATTATGCATCCCAATAATCATAAAGCATATCACTCATATTATTAACTGCTGTCTTGAACAGGTTTACTTTCCTACAGAATGGAAAGATGCAATTATCGGTACAATACCAAAAACAGCAAATCCTACAACTGTGGGGGATCTGAGGCCTATCAGCTTGTTGCCAATTCTTTCCAAAATACTAGAAAAAATAGTTCACGACCAGATTACCGAATATCTTTTACTGCATAACTTATACCCATTACATCAATCGGGATTTCGTAAAGCACATAGCACCACCACATTAGTGATAATATCATCAGCGCACTAGACAAACGTATGGCAGCTATTCTTGTATCCCTAGACTACTCCAAGGCATTTGACACCATTGATCACACGCTTCTTTGTGCAAAGCTAAATTACTATGGTTTCGACGCGATATCCCTGCGGTGTTTCAATTCTTATTTGAGCGAACGTCGCCAATGCGTATCAGTCGCAGGAAATATATCTGATTTTAAAATTATCTCGTCAGGTGTTCCCCAAGGGTCCATTCTTGGTCCTCTTTTGTTTCTTGTATATACAGCAGATATATTTAATGTAGTAACTAGTTCGCAGGTGCAAACATATGCTGACGATACCCAACTTCTTCACTGTTTTGAGCCATCTAATGCAGCTATTGCCACTAATTTGATCAACCAAGATTTAGACAACATCTATCAATATTCGCATCAACATAACCTTAAAATTAACCCTACCAAATCAGTTGTTATTCTATTCTGCTCAGAACATACTCGAGATCACTTAAAGGCTTCTATTCAACTAAATATTAATCAAGAAAATTTGTCATTTTCTACTCATGCCAAAAATCTTGGGATAATAATAGACGAAAAATTACGTTTTATGCAGCACATAAAAATTCTTTTACAAAAATTTTACTCCCGGCTAAAAGTACTGTATGCAAACAGGCATATCTTGAACTTTAAACAACGTAAAAAACTTTGTGAAACTTTAGTCATGCCTGTATTCAATTATTGCAATTTTGTGTATTTTTACTGCCTGAATCAAGCTACAAAAAATCGACTACAAGTTTTGCAAAACTGTTGTTGTCGTTTTATTTACAACTTAAGAAAATTTGATCATGTTTCAAGCAAATATGTTGAGTTGCGTTGGTTAAAAATGGAACAACTCGTTAAATTTCACTATGCAGTTTTCTTATTTTCTTTAATAAAATATTCTATTCCAAGTTACTTAAGAGACAAGTTAATTTTCAGATCGTCAGTACATACTGTAAACATCAGACATCGGTACGTGCTAACAGTGCCACAACATCGTACAGCCCTCTTCCAACGTAGATTTTCTTACACATCCGCAGCCTTATATAACTCTATTGATCCCATATACAAAAATCTATCGACAGTTAATATCTTCCGTAAAAAAATCAAAGCCTGGTTCATTAATTCCAACAAAAACTAGAATATATTCTTGGGCACCATTTTGCACTGTGTTTATGATCGATTTTTTATTTAGTTATTTTGAGTAATTAATTTTTTAGTATTTCTATAAATATATTTTATAAAGTGTATACCGTCCGCCTATTACATTGGACTATTGTAATATTGTATTGTATTTTTGTATTTTAATGTTTTATTTTTAACTTAATTAGTTAGGTAAGTAATTTATAAGGTTAAGTGTAAGAATAGCCACATGGCTAAACTTCGCCTTGTAAATTGCTATTTGTAATGTACTTGTAAATGTACATCTACACTCTTTGAATAAAGCCGTTTATTATTATTATTATTATTATAGTCTTCACGCACAGTTTTGCTAAGAACAAAATAATAACGACAATTTCTACAAGGAATAACATTTCAACAAGGGAATGTATAAATCCTTGGGAGTATACCTGGATAAACGGCTAACGTTCAACCGACATATAAACGAAACTCTACGGACAACCTATTCCATGCCCAGGAATCTGTACCCGCTTCTGACCAGGAATAATAGACTTAGCAGACAAAATCAAAATTTAACATACACTCTATTTGTGAAACCGGGCCTTACATAGGCAGCGTTGGCGTGATGAAGCGCGGCGGTCACCACAGTAAAAAAAACAAGCTAACCATTACACTCTTCGCCGATTTACTACAGTTTTTATATAATTGTTGCACTTTCTATAGGATACTCTTCGTTTTTTTGTAAATAATATTATTTTAGACATTTTATATTTAATTACAAAACATTGAAAAGAAATTCTTTTAAAAATTAATCACTTTTTTATTTATTGATCGATTTTGTTCAAAAATAGGGTTCTTCTTCTAGCTAACACTAACTTACTGCCCAAATTTCAATACAATCGGACTCTTTGTTCTTAAATTATCGTGCCTACAAGAAACGTGACGGACGGATGGACATTTTGAAAGTTGTTCAGAATTCCATCACCAACACAGTGATATGAAATTTGTTTCTCTACGAGCAATATTACCGGTTTTAGAAATGTGCCGATCGAATGCAATATACTCTTCGTTCTATACTTGCGTCGAGTACAATAAGAGTTTTGGAACATAAGTTTATGCTCCTCATCTCAAATTATTTACCATATACCTCCTTAAGAGGCTTCTACGCACGTTGTTACATCGTTACGACACAATACCACTAGCGGACGCTGTCGAAGTTTATGCCAGAAATTTTATGTATTCAAACTTGATGAAAATCCACTTATAAACAACATTACTCAAATTAGAGAGCATAATGCATTAAGCACACCCTACCCATACCAAGCGATATCCATCTTCCGGCAACATATATAGTTCAGTAATTCTTCTGCAACCACAACTTCTCAGCTGGGTGCTAAATAATCTATGAAAGAGTACCAACCGGTTAGCTCAGGGTTGGTCGAGGGTCACTCTGTGGCGAGAAGAGTTATTTATGTATCTATCTTTTTTTCTTCAATTTGAGTGTTTAAACAAACTAAACAAAGAAAAGGGCGCCAGCGTATTCATACAACTGATATTCCTGCAACTGTTTAAGGAGGAAACAATCAAAAGCAAAATTAACAAAATATAGCAATATGTTAACAATAAATAAAATTTAAAGTTTACAAAGACTTTACAATTGCATGAACGGAAAATTTTATTTTTGGAAAATTTACTAATAAAATATATAATGTTTAAAGTTAAAATGACTGAAAATGTAAATACAACAGAAATTGATTTATTTGAATATTTAAAAGTAATAAAAAAAATCTCTGGCAAAAGAATTAAATTGAAAAAATCAACTGGTTTAACAATCACAATAGTTATTTTCTGACCAAAAAAGAGAAAAAGAGAAGAGACACGGGTGCTGAATGGAAAATATTTGGCAACTAATTAAATAATTGACAAGTTACGGAAAAAACTTGTTACACTTCTCACCAACCATTAAAACTGACTAACACAATTTCCAGTCTTTCTAATTATAGTTTACTCAATTTTTTATAATTACAAATTAAACGGTCTCCCATATCCGCTGACTGGCTAGATTACCTGAATCGGATTTTTTAGTTAATATGTAAAATTGCAAAGCACCGTTTTACCTGTACCGTTTATATCAAACGGGATAAGACTCAATAGCCAACGATTATTTCGTATATTTCAAGTGGTATTTTTAACACTTTTTGACAAAATTCATAGTTTTCAAAATATTTGTAAAAACGGTTTCCTAACTCCCCTTCTCCTCGAATGTCTAGTCATTGAATGTATTTACGTTTGTGACAGCTTAAACAACAAGACTAAATCTAAAAGAACTTTATATTCATTTATTGTATATTATATTCACCGCTTTTTATGTTATATACTGCTATTCTCCATTTAATTTCCTTACATATCTAGCACTGCTCGCAAATACGTTTGCAGAAATGCAATCAGCAAACTCCCCCACGTGGAAATCATAGTAACTCTAACCTGACCAACTAGTACGTTACAAAATATTTAGTTGTCAACATATAGTTTCGTAATGCAGATATATGTACGAATAGTTCAAAATGCGAATGGTTAAATTTGGCCGAAACTAATATTCCTAGTTCTACTTCATTTACTCCCTTGATTGAAGTACACCGAAATACACATACGATGCGGAGTTTAACAGTTTGTTGTAATCTAACATTTCCAGTAGAATTAGTTTAATATTGCTTTGCTGTATATGATGCATAGTTCGGTGCATACCAGGCATTGTAGCCTGATGCAATTGTTGCATCCCAATTTTGCCTCTATTGTTCGCGTGAATAGGGTTTTTTACGATTGACTAACACTTCATAAGATTTTTATCGCTTGCAAAATAAGCTTTATCGACTTATCTAGCGATAAAATTCGAATATATGAAATATCGTCCAGTTTGTATCTTTAATAAAATGTAACGGAAATTAGGTAAAACTGCAAATTATTAGGATTCAGTACGATTTAGCTCTAGCTACTTTGAAGAAAAATAGTTTTTTTACCAATGCAAGTAGAATCTCATATAACACACAATACACACTATATATATAACAATATAACACTATTTTGTTCTGGTGTTTTCTCTCATGAATCAGGGTTGGCAGTTTTAAAACAAAATGTTTTAAACAAATGTTTTTTAAGTGTTTAAAACACACTAACCTGCTTTAAACACATTTGTTTTAAACAGGTTTAAAACAATTGTTTTAAACATGATTTTTTTCAATGCGTTTATTCAATGTGTTTGATAGATAATTTTTGGAACATCGTTGTATTTGATAAGGTAAAAAAAAATACAATAAAATTAAAAAATATGAACTTTTATGTAATGCAATAAAACTAGTTATAATAATATAGTAGTATAAGTACAACGAACGAAACATATTACTATTATATAGAAGATATACCTGTTATTATTTATTTGCTTAAGTGTTAATTTTAAAGCGATTAATAGCACAGGTACACACAAAAATAGTCAAGTACGGGAAGGTAGACCTATGTATTCCCATGCATTTTGACCTACTGAACCCGAATCCGATGTCCGTTTTGACCGATTGGCTCTTGTATTTTTCCCAACCTCAAAAAAAAAACACCGTAAGAATGCCCGAGAAAATGAAAGTGTAGCTAAAAATCTGAAAGAATTCAGAGGTACGTAGAATGGCGAGAGAAATCGAATGGCACAAACTAGAATTCTATAGCTTTTATGGTTTCCGATATAAAGCCTCGAGGAGTGCGAAAAAAACACATTTTTTCCTTCCGGTGACTTTGAGCTGCTCTATCTCGAAAACGAAGGACCGCAGGGATGCCTGGTTTGCGCCATTCGATTTCTATCGCCATCCTATGTACCCCTGAATTTTTTCAGATTTTTAGCTACATTTTCATTTTTTCGGGCATTCTTACGGTGTTTTTTGAAATTAGGAAGAATGCAAGAGCCAATTTGCCAAAATGGACATCAGACTCGTGTTCAGCAGGTCAGATTTCATGGGAATACTTAGGTCTGCCTTCTCCCACTTGACTTTTTTTTATGTGCCTGTGTAGTCAATAACCAATAACCAAACAAGTATTGCACTGTTGCACAACTTGACGTATTTATACACCGAATTGGCCGAGCCGTTGTCAAGTATCGTCCTCGTCTTGTTATGATGGAATATGGGCATGGCTTATAGAATAAACAATATAATGGGTCGACGCGCCCGTATAAATTTAAGTTTAAAAACATGTTTTTTATTGTTTAAAACATGTTTTTTTTCAGCAATTAAAAAAACATGGTTAAAACACATTGAATTGTTTTAAATTTAAAAAAAACGTATTTTTTTATTAAAATAAAAAAAACACAATTTTTGCCAACCCTATCATGAATTAAGAATAACGTTTAATAATAATAATAATTTATTTATTCCAAGAGACCATTTACATTGGTATAGGAATAGTCAAATAATGTGTCGCTCCTATAGGATATCACTTTCCTAATAATAAATATAAAATATTAAAATCCTATGTAAGATACAATCTTACACAAACATATTACATAATTTTAACAAACAAATTAAGTTGAAATATTAATTCAACATATACATATATAATTTAAAAATTCGTCAATACTATAAAAACTACGTTCCAACAAAAAATTAAAGACTTGCTTTTTATATATTTTTATATTGGCAATATTTTTTATTTCAAGTGGCAGTTTATTAAAACATTTTATTCCCATGTAAGTTGGGCAACTTTCAAATAACTTTAAATTATGTGAAGGGGTAGTTAAAGCAAAAACAGTTATTTGATAAAAAGTTTTGGTAATTACTCTTGACATGAAGGAGAATCTCGTATATGAATAGACAGGGTAAATTTAATAAACTTAAGCCTTTAAAAGGTAATACAAAACTACAAAAGAGAGGTAGATAATTTTAAACACTATAGGCAGTATCACTATTATCAAATATCAGCAAGATTATTGAATACAATTTTTACAAACAGCCAATTATTTATTGTGCTTGGCAATGTGGCTTTAGAAAAGGAAAATCCACATCGCGTGCAATTTGTTTAAGATGGGTTAGAATACTAAATTCTTAAGATAACAATAAAGACTTTGGGCCTTGACTTATATAAAAAGCTTTTGACATTGTTTAGTGGTCATAAAATTTTCTACAATAAAATAACATTTTATGGAATTCGAAGTGTGATATTGAGGCCTACGATTTATTAATATTGTGTAGCTAAAATAGAAAAAGATTGACAAATGATGAAATCCAAAACAGGTGTGTTAGATTTAGCTTTGACAAGGAGGAGCTGGCTAATTGACCTTGACCACCGCGACCCCTATGGATCTATTATGGTGCTCCTGTTTGTTTTCCTTAGAGTTCCTTATTCAGCTCTATCCTTTCAGACTCCACAGCCTTGATGAGGGCCCCTCAGCGTAGCTATCAGCTCTTGGTTTTTCATCACCAAGTAGTTGGAGTCTCAGTCTAACAAGGCCGTCACAATGGCATAGTACGTGGACTGAGGTTTTCTGTGCCTCTTGACAGAATCTACGTGTTGCTTCATCTGCCAGATCCATTATACGTAAATGTCTATTAAGTCGACAGTGACTGGTTAAAAGACGCACCATTGTTCTAAGCGTCTTTCTATTTTGGCATAATAGGCCGTAAATTTGGCCAATCGTTCTTTAACGAACTTTTTGGCCTGTCTCTGTGGTGGGAAACTTTACCACCATTCGAGAGATTTAGTTTGCACCCATTTATCAATGGGTACTCGTATGGATGGTTTATCCACACCGCAAATGGGTTCCGGGCCTATTAGAGCCTTAGACGTTCCTTGTCTGGTCAGCTCATCAGCCTTTTTATTTCTATTGTGTCCCTTGTGTCCTGGTACACACGCCACGGTCACTTAAACAGTTGTGTTGAAAAGAGAAGTTCCTCAAGGATCTATTTAAGGCCCTTTACTCTACATACAGTTAATTGGATTTGAAAATGAAGCAGGCAATTAAATATGCACAGTTACATATGTGGAAACTCCTATACTGATCAAGTACTACGTTGAAAGTCACATAAATATTCTATGACTAAGCAATGTTTTGCATTAGAAATTATTTCAGAAGTAAATACAAATACATATTTAAATAATAATAAATGTAAATGTTTTTTGTTGTTTAACAAAGAAATTATTCCTAACACTAGTGACAAAAAACTATCGAAAATTTCGAATAAATGTAATAATCATCACTGCACACATTATTGTCAGAGGTGATGTGAATAACACAAAGATCACGTGTAGACTGCTTTATTATTACCTTGTATTAGTACATGGAGGGAGGATAATGCAGGACATCTCCCCTTTTACAAAAAAAAATAATTATATATTTATTAACATTTACATAACATTATTTATCACCTACATTTTTTAAAACCTATTTATTTATTTTATTTTTATTATTATTATTTTTATATACATATAATACACATACATTTCCCAATAGTTACAAACAAAATTTATTACTAAATTATGTACAATATAAAAACAAATACACACATAATACCACACATAGAATGCAGTAAAAACAGAAAATTAACCGTTCTTGTAAATGTCCTCATTGAATTTTAGCAATATGACTTAGAACTTGTGGTTTCAATATTTAAATAATTAGACCTACCAAAACGACTAAACTTGCCAAACTCTGTATTTCTCGAGTTATTTTCAATGTTTTTTGAAAGGATAGGAACGTTTTCGCAATCATTTTCTTCAAATTTATTATATTTCTTTGGTCTTAAATATATTCTATTCCTTCTTAAAATTTTGTTAGTTTTTAAGACTTTAACCCAATATGACCTGTCATTATGAATTTTTTCTACGACCCCCGGCGACCACTCGTTTGTTTTTACGTCTTGGATGTACACCTGCTGTCCAACTGCAAGCTTTGACAGAGGCTGTGATCTTTTATCATGATAAGATTTTGTTTTTTCACACCTCTTTTTAAAATTATACATTACATTTTTGTTACTAACAACTTTGGGTTTTAGCTTTTTGTTTAAAATAGGTAAGACACCTCTCATATGTCTACTGTTTAGTAATTGTGAGGGACTTGGATATCATTAGTAATAGGAGTATTGCGTAATTCCAACATAGCCAAATATGGATCGGATCCCTCATAATCTGACTTTTTTTAAATATTTTTTACCGTTTGTACACTACGCTCTACCAAGCCATTCGATCGATGATGATATGGGCTAGATGTTATATGTTCAAAATTCCATAACTCACTGAAGTTTTTGAATTCAGAAGAATTAAAACATGGCCCGTTGTCTGTGCATACCTGGATAGGAATGCCTTGTCTAGAAAATATACTTTTCATATGTTTAATTATGTTTTTACTACTCATGTTGTTATATACGCAAGATATTTCCACATATTTTGAGTAATAATAAATTAAAATTAAATAATTTTTATTTTTATAGTAGAATAAGTCAACTGCTATTTTATACCACGGTTGTTCTGGTATTACGTGATTAATTAGTGGTTTTGAACTATTAGATTTTTTATAAACACTACACGTTGCACATGCATCACACAAATTATCAATTTGAGCTGTTAATCCCGGCCAAAAAATTAATTCACGAGCTTTATTTTTCATTCTTTCTTTACCGAAATGCCCTGTGTGCAATCTTTGCAGCGTGTCTGGTCTCAAGGACTCGGGAATTAAAATTCTGTCTGATTTAAATATTAGTCCATTTATAAAACTTAATTGATCTTTATAAGGATAATATATTTTAAGGGAGTTTTCTAGATCATTTTTAGTTTCCGGAAATCAATTTTTTATTGTTTTTATTAACAACTGTAAATGCTTATCTTTTTGAATACATGTTTTTATTAAGGTTATTTTATTATCAGAAACGGGTAGAGTTTTCTCTAAAGAACATATCTGATAATCTATATCCTTTAAAAAGTTATCATTCTCAATCATATTTCTAACTTGACAAGATACGTTGCATGTTCCATATACACTTATAATCTCATTCCCAAAGTTGTAACAATACCTGACTCTCTTTTATTGGTGTCAATGGGAATTTTCAGCTTTACAAAATCTAAATAAGGTAAAACATTTATTTGAGCCCCAGTATCTAGTTTAAAATTAATTTTAATTTTATTATTTAATATAATTTGCTCATACCATTCGTTCTTATTGTCTAATACAAAAATTGTTGATTCAATAGTACCTAAAAAAGATTCAAATTCGTTACAACTTAAATCATCTGAGGAGTTTTGTTCACATTTAAGCACATTCACATTTCGAATTTTGCACATGTGAGAGTAATGATTAAATTTATTACACTGTTTACAACGGAAGCCATTTGCAGGACACCTTGCATGGTAGGGATGAGAAGTACCACATCGGTAGCAGGACGATCGCTGTCTTGGCATTGAGTTGGAGTCGTGCGCATTTTTAGATGCGTAATACTGGTGACCTGGGTACCTTGACTGTGACGTAGATGCGTATAACTCAATTTGAAATCCTTTTTGAATATCACGTGAATCTTGAGGTGGGGACGTTTCAGCTCTTTGGTGGGAGAATTGACTTTGATTGTAAAATGGACGATGATTAACTGCTTTTCCCTTTTTCGTTTTAGGACTATTATTTTTGTAACCTCTTTGAAGTACGTCTAGTTGCATGGTACTGCTAGTTTTACAAATGTCTTCTACTTGTTTATCTGCTTGCTCAGCAGCTTTACACGTTGATACTGCCAAAGCGAGATCTAATTTGGGAATGCGAAGTAATCGATTTTTCAGCGCACTGTCTTTGATGCCTAATATAAGTCGGTCTTTAATTAAGCTATCAGTGAGAGTTCCAAATTGACATGTTGCACTTAGCCCTCGTAGTTCGTTTACGTACACATCAATTGACTCACCAGGATCCCTTTCACGAGTAAAAAACACGTGTCGTTCATACGTTTCATTTCTTTGTGGTATGAAGTACTCGTCAAACTTGTCAAGTATATCACTATATTTATTTTTCTTGGCCGGAGAAGCCCACACAAAATTATTGTAAATTTTTACAGCTTTATCACCTATTATATTTAAAAATAACGAGCCCTTATAATATTCATCACTGGAATCTTGTCTCGATGCTAGGAGGTATATTTCGAATTTTTGTTTAAAAAATGAATAGTTATTACTGAGGTTGCCATTAAAGTCCATTTCATCTGGTATTTTCACATTAACGTTTATTACAGCTTGATCCGCCATATTGGGATCTGCTGTTGTGCCTTTTATTATTTTAATTATTAAAATTAAGTTTAACTTATGTTATTTATTCACTTCACTATTTTAGTCTCTACTTGTAATGCAGTTTCTGTACGTTTAACACACTTGTAACTACTTAGTTTGTTCAACTGCCGACTGCGCCATGTCAGAGGTGATGTGAATAACACAAAGATCACGTGTAGACTGCTTTATTATTACCTTGTATTAGTACATGGAGGGAGGATAATGCATGACATCTTATCTTTAGTAAACTGAAATAAAAATTGATAACTGAAATTTACTGCTCGCAAAAAAGTTTGTAATATGGTGTTCCACTTAAATCTCTCGGTGCCATTTTTCTCGATAGCCAAAAAAGATATTTTAATTTTGTAAGGGGTATTCACTGGAATATATAAATGACTTCAGCTTTGGGTAAAAATAATATTTCTACAAATTGAAGTATAGATGGCATTGTGATGCAAAGACATTCTTCGACCCCAGGAGCAACGAAAAGAGGTGCATGTGATTTGATATTACATTGATACTTTTTTGTTATGTTATGTAAAGCAACATAAGTTATTTGTTTTTTAAATGCTTTTGCGGACAATAATAAATCTCAAAATAGTTTTAAAATATTACAAAGGTATATAGATTCTATGTGACATGGTGGCGTAACTAACAATAGTCGCGTCATTTTAGCACGAAAAATCTGAAAACCTCTAGAAAAAAAAGGTACAGGGTCAATTGACTTCATTTTTATTGCAAAGAGTTCAGAAAGGTATTTAGAAAAAACAGTACCTTTTATTTTTTGGCGGAAATGTTAGGTTTCATGTTTTTCCTATAATTGGCCAATATTACTGACTATATTAAATTAAATTAAATGAAACATTTGTTATGATACACAATATGCCATAAGATTAGACGAAAATGGTGTCTCGGGAGTTTTATTGTCGCTGATCACCAATCTGAAGTCCAATTTGGGAAATTCAAAATGGCGGACCAGAAATCGGGCTATTTTCCAGAAAAAATGAGAATGGATATCTTGGCCTTGAAAATATGTGCTCGGGGGTTTTCGAGGTCGCTGATTACGAATCCGAGGTCTGATTTGGTAAATTCAAAATGGCGGACCGGAACTAAAGTCAGTTTATCAGAAAAAGGTATTATATTTTTCGTTTTTGGGCGGAAAATGAGTACTTGGGGATTTTTGAGGTCGAAATTCAAAATAGCGGACCGAACGAACAGTCAATCTCTTTGGAAAACCTCGTATTTTTTACTTTTTTGGCCTGAAATAATGAAAGTTACGAGTATTTCCTGAAAAATATAGTACTTGCGGTCCACCATTTTCAATTACCCCTATTTGGACATCAGATTAGTTATCAGCGATAACGAAAACTCCCGAGTTCCCTTTCAGTACAAAAAAGAAAAGAATACGAGTTTTCCGGATAAATGGTCTGTGATTCCTGTCCGCCATTTTAAATTTCGTAAAATAGACCTCTGGTTCGTGATCAGCGACCTCAGAATCCCCTGAGTACTCATTTTCAGCCCAAAAATTAAAAAGATACTAGTTTTTCTTGATACATTGACTTTACCTCCGGTCCGCCATTTTGAATTTACCAAATCAGACCTCGGATTCGTAATCAGCAACCTCGAAAAGCACAGATTTTCAAGGCCAAGATATCCATTCTCATTTCTTATAGAAAATGGCCCGATTTCCGGTTCGCCATTTTGAATTTCCCAAATTGGACTTCAGATTGGTGTTCATCGAGTAAGTAACCATTTTCGTCTAATTCTATGGCATGTTGTGTGTGATAACAAATTTTTCAATTAATTTAATTAAATTGACCATTAATATTGGCCAAATTTTTTGCTGGATAACAATTGATTTTATGAAAAATTCATACAGAGTCATTTCAAACCAACTCGTCGAGACCTACAAAACTGGTAAATAACATTTTATGAATAGACGAAGTTCAGTTTTCGTCTTATTACGGGCTGACATGAAAATTCACTATTCACCCATTTTACTCGGTAACGGTTGATTTTACGCCAATATCTTATAGAACCATTTCGAACCGCCTCATCACGGCGGATAATTTTTCTATATAACTTTTTCCGATCAGACGAAGTTTAGGTTTTGATTCACTACGAGCTCTCCTATGAAAATTTACATGTTAGTCCATTTTGCTGGATAACAATTGATTTTATGAAAAATTCATACAGAGTCATTTCAAACCTACTCGTCGAGACCTATAAAATTGGTAAATAACATTTTCTGAATAGACGAAGTTCAGTTTTCGTCACCGAACATTTCCGCGAAAAAATAAAAGGTACTGTTTTTTCTAAATGCCTTTCTGAACTTTTTGCAACAAGAATGAAGTCAATTGTTTTCTTTTAGAGGTAAAATGCCAAAGTGACGCGACTACAACATGTTTAGTGAAATATGAGATAAATATTAACTGATCAAGACTTCGTTGAGCCAATAGCAAAGTGATTTTGGGCTGCCAAGAAATTTTTTTGTAAAATATGTGGTGTTATATATACAATGAAATTTTTGAGCGCTCTAAAAATAACGAATATTTATCAAAATTAAAAATATGAAGTGCAGATAAAATTTTTGTATTTGATCTTTTAGATTTATCACACCAATTGTGTTTCGCAGATAACACATTTCACAATAATAGACTGGGGCTAAAATGGTTATTAGTCGGGGCAAACTAACATAATTTTAATCAGAATACGGAAAAATAGAAACCAGAACTAGCCCAACGGGAAATGGTTGGGGGGGTTACTAACATGAAAAAAAAAATAAATGCAGTTACTGACCTTGGGGACTAACTTAAGGGGGGGGGTAAAGTGAAAAAAATTCAAAGTCAATAGTTTGGATGCGTATTACGAGAAAATTTGACGTCGGAGATAAAAATGTTCAACAGCAAAGTTGTAGGTAATAAAAAGATCTTTCATTTTTGTTAAGGGTACTTTTCATCATAACCTCAAAATTATCGAGAAATTTAAAAATTTTCCAAAAAATAATAAAATTTTCGTTTTTATATTATAACTTTTATAAAAATTAATGAATTGTTATGAAACTTGGTGAAAAGATACCTTTATATATTATATATTACCAAAAAAATTTTCAAAAGAAAATAATGGAAAATTTTTGATTTTGAATTTTTTCAAAAAAAAAAAGTCCTTTTTTCAGACGAAAATTGTATGGTGGAAAATCATCGTAAATAGATTTTTCAAAGCTCATTTTGTTTGTTTTTTCGTCTACTTTTTGATAAATCAGAGACACAATATAGCTTCTATTTAAGAATATGCTAAAAAATGCAAAAAACGAAAAAAGTCAATTTTGAAAAAAAAATTTTCAGTAATTGTTGATAATTTTGTTTAAATTTCAAAAAAATGTTAAAATTAATTTCACCAATCGATTCTACGTGAAAAAATATTTAAGAAACTGTATTTTGTTGTTAAAAATTACTCCAATATTTAGGGGTGGTAAAGGGTTGCTTCTGGAGGGTGAATAAAGTAATGATCGTTCTCATGCAATTTTCGGCTAAAATTGACGTTAAACAAAAAATTAGTAATCAATAAAAGTTGTAGATTTTGAAAAATTCTTCAAGTTTTGTAGAGGTCATTTTTACCATAACCTCAAAATAAAAAAAAAAATGCAACAAATGTATTTTTTTACATTTTTTACTTTTTTAAACTTTCTTATTATTTCTTTTCTTCTTATTTTTGTGTACTTAGTAGACAAAATGTGTGGTTGAATAAAAGTATTATAGTTGTAACTTTAATTTGGAAAAAATGTTCAAGATTTTGAGGAAACTCATAGGAAGTTCATGAGGAAAATATGTATTTATTTTGTTAAAATATGATCAAAACTTAAAAAAAAAGAACTTTTTATTATAAAAAAAAATGATTAAATGTTAAAAATACACATTGCAAACTACACTTCTTTTTCTTTTATTTACATGAATCAGTTCTTCTTCTTCACCCTCCGATTCTTCGCTAAACTGCGAATCTTCACACTCCATCTCTTCTTCAAAATCATCTTCGACTTCCTCATTGTTTATAATATTTTGAGGACTTGGCTCTTCGTCTTCACCATCGCTTACATCTTCTGAAACTTGTTGTATATTGCAACAATTACCAGAATCTTGACAACTCGTGCAGAGATCTGTACATTGTAAACCAACTTTTCTACATCCGCATCTGTTCGTAGAACAAGTCGTTTTGCAACTGCAAGAGACTGTTTTTAACAAGGTTTCTGGTATAATTGGCATTTCCGTAAAGCGAGGCATTAATAATTTACAATTAGAGTGAATAACTTCTCTCCAACTCCACTTGGTTGGAAAAGAAATAATAAGAAAGTTTAAAAAAGTAAAAAATGTAAAAAAATACATTTGTTGCATTTTTTTTTTAATTTTGAGGTTATGGTAAAAATGACCTCTACAAAACTTGAAGAATTTTTCAAAATCTACAACTTTTATTGATTACTAATTTTTTGTTTAACGTCAATTTTAGCCGAAAATTGCATGAGAACGATCATTACTTTATTCACCCTCCAGAAGCAACCCTTTACCACCCCTAAATATTGGAGCAATTTTTAACAACAAAATACAGTTTCTTAAATATTTTTTCACGTAGAATCGATTGGTGAAATTAATTTTAACATTTTTTTGAAATTTAAACAAAATTATCAACAATTACTGAAAATTTTTTTTTTCAAAATTGACTTTTTTCTTTTTTTGCATTTTTTAGCATATTCTTAAATAGAAGCTATATTGTGTCTCTGATTTATCAAAAAGTAGACGAAAAAACAAACAAAATGAGCTTTGAAACATCTATTTACGATGATTTTCCACCATACAATTTTCGTCTGAAAAAAGGACTTTTTTTTTTTGAAAAAATTCAAAATCAAAAATTTTCCATTATTTTCTTTTGAAATTTTTTTTGGTTATTTATAATATATAAAGGTATCTTTTCACCAAGTTTCATAACAATTCATTAATTTTTATAAAAGTTATAATATAAAAACGAAAATTTTATTATTTTTTGGAAAATTTTTAAATTTCTCGATAATTTTGAGGTTATGATGAAAAGTACCCTTAACAAAAATGAAAGATCTTTTTATTACCTACAACTTTGCTGTTGAACATTTTTATCTCCGACGTCAAATTTTCTCGTAATACGCATCCAAACTATTGACTTTGAATTTTTTTCACTTTACCCCCCCCCCCCCTTAAGTTAGTCCCCAAGGTCAGTAACTGCATTTATTTTTTTTTTCATGTTAGTAACCCCCCCAACCATTTCCCGTTGGGCTAGTTCTGGTTTCTATTTTTCCGTGCTCAAATTTAGTTTGCCCCGACTATATATCAGAATAATTTTAATTTTTAAACTACTTATTTTTATTTTTAAAGTCCAAAATGGCCGGTATACAAATAGTTCAAACATAAATAACATTATGGCGTCCATCTTATAAATCATATTTATAACTATGAAACACTTATAGAATAATAGTTATTTTTATACCAAGGCTGCGAAACTCATTTTTACGTATCGAGAGAAAAATTCTCGAGGGCGCTAAGAAATTTCAGTATAAACACTTTTTTTTGTGCAACCGGTAATTATGGTCAGTTCGATGGTGAAGCTGACGCCACCGTTTATGCCATATTTAATTTTAGCGGTGGCATGTCACAGCGTTTCTGTGGAAACGATACATTCTGTATGTATACAAAATATTTGACAGTTCTTGAAAAATCGCGAAAATGTCTGACAGCGATAAAGATATTTCAATTCCTTGCACTCCTCCAGAGCTAAAAGGTATCAAAAATTGGGCGCTTTCTGACTTAACACCTGAAAAATCTAAACGACAATAGGAAAACTGTTACCGCGACTTACTAATTACTAATTCTGTTTGATAAAAAATAACAATTTTTGGTTGTCAGATTTTAGATATGTCAATTTTGAAGTGAATTAAACGTCAATTATGAAAGTGACTTTTAGTTTCTCGGCCGTTACCAAGAGTAACGGCCGTGAAATAGAATTTCATGGACTGTTTTGAGAATGCAAAATACTCACTGCACATACGGCTGCACAAAAATATATTTTCAGAAGAATGAGCAACATGCATGAATTTTAGAAATGCAATGATTTATTATATTTTCCTTATATATGTTATATAAGTTGAGAAAGTAATGAAGAAAAGGTATAAAAAAAAATGTGTAGCCTAAATAAACGACTTTGAAATTCAAAATTTGATGGGAACATATCCACGTGACTGAAAACACCACGCTATTGGTCTGACGTCATTCGGCATAATATCTAATGGTCGTCTATCTGCCAACGGGTTAAATCATACATTGTTTTGTGTTTTGTAAATGTGTATTGATATTTTCATAAAAGAAATCATTCGTTTATTTATTTATTTTAATTATTAAGTGATAAAAATGACGGACAGTGGGTTTTTACGGGGCCAGAGTGACAATTTGCCCGTTGTTGATGTGTTTATGATAAATTTTTTGCTACTAATACTGATTTTATTAGTGCAGAAATTGGAGTACTAAAGCAACAAGGTATGTGTCATTCATTATTCTAAACATTAATTCAATTGTACCCATTTTTATCCTTTTACTGCAGTTAAATATAACAAATTATTTATGTACCTAACCTCAAAATAGGTAAACAGGGCAATCTTTTAAAGTTATATTAATTAATATTTTTCATCTTAGAATGCATTACTTTTTTATATAATAAATACCTCCCGTCACTTACTAAGTACGTACTTTTAGGTAGGTAGGTACATTAATAGTAAAAATAACTGTTGACATACATATAGGTATATATAAATATATAACTGGATAATATGTAGAACGTCGAGAAGTTACATTATTCCCACCGTTCTTATACATTTATACTTACATGTTAATTCAAGGTTCCTATTAACAGAAGTTAGTAAACTTTTGTATTCCTATAAATAGGAAAGTGACGAAATTCACCATGATATGTAAACAAATTATCACAATAATATTAGGGTTAGGTACATATTTTCATTATATTATTATAAAATAATTAGTTTTAATGGGTAAATTTGCATCAAAATGATCCTGGCAGCTATATAATCTTGAGGATGACGATAATTCTGCATTTCGGTCGTCGCGTCTCATAGCTCTGCACCATCTCTTCCTAACTTTATCGCGTCTAGGCACATTAGAAAATAACTTTTCTGGAGTTTTTATTGTAGTATTTGTACATTTGGGCACAATACAATATTTATAGCTACTTTTCTTTGTATTTTCCATAACACAACATAAATAATATGTACACATTCGCAATCACAATACGTTTTCCGTCGGTGCGATGTGCCCGATGACGTCACACAGAAGTAGCGCGGAAACTTCTCCATTTAAACGTAGTTCAATTGACAGCTGCAGTAAATAATTTTTTTAACCTTTAATTAGAACATAAAACAAAAATAAAATACTGGAAAAATAATGTTTTTTAGTGATCTATTCATCTGTCATGTTTAAAAAAATTATGCATTTTGCTCATTGTTATATATCAATTTTATGGTAATTAGACAGGGGCGTATTGCAAAAAGCAAAAGTAATTGCAATTAATACTTTTTTCCGAATAATTTTGGCCATCAGTATGAAATAAATTAAATACAAGTAGTAATTAAATATAATTTTCGTGTATACTGTCATGTGTTACTATTTTAAAAGCCCATATTTAGCTTTACTTATAACAATGTAAACAAATCTTGCAATCAACGACTAGTTCTAATTGAGCTGAAGCTTTGAAATTTTGCACACGTGTAGAATACGATAAGCTATGTGTTGTTCTAAATTCAACATAGCGGACGCCCCAAGATGGCCGATTGACTTTTTCTTCAGAACCCCGTTGATATGGGTGTCAAATGAAAAGGTTTGACGAGTAGAATGCGATATGTGCAAAACAGCATCTGCACAATCTGGTTAGTACGAAATGTACAGAGCTAAGGCCCAAAAAGTAAAAAATAAAATTGTAAAAAAGTTTTTATTTAAAAAATTTACTAAAAAATGAAACATAAATTAAAAGAATTTTGTTTTAACAATTCATACAGCTGAATTATAACCGCTTTGTGGGAGGTCAATTAAGCTAAGTAACTGTGCAATAGTGTTATAAGACTGCCCCAAAGCTTTTAGTTTCCAGATGTGTGAATTTAACTGTACTGCTTTCGACATTATTACACAGTATGAGACTGAGTCCTGTAAATGAGAAAAGAATATGACGCATGTTTTATAAAAATGGTACAGAACATATTATAGTCTTTAAGGTCCATCCTAGCTTTTTAACTATTATATAAGTGTTTTATGATAGCAATGTGTGCTTCGTTTATATAACAATTGTTTAGCAGCTACGGCCGAATATAATATGCTCCCAGAAATAATATTATATTAAAAAAATACCAATAAAATTGTTATATTAATGATTAGCTAAATTCTTAAAGCATAGTTTTATAGATGTTCGCAAATTGACCAAAAAATTTCGGGGGTCATTGCTATGTATCTGTTATATATCGGTTTTGCTCCGTAAGCTAAAACATCCTATATTAATTGATGTATAGGCGTTTACAAAACAGCGAGAAACAAATTCTACAAAATGTTTTATAATTTAGCTGTAAGAACATTCTTAGCACTTATCTATATGGCGATTTAGTTGTGAGGACTAAATTATCATTTTGGCGGTTTTAATAAAACAAAATAGCTTTTGCAGAGCAGTAAGGCAATTACAATATTGTACTATTACTTTAAATTTAAAGAACAGCTTTGTTAGTTGGGTGGATTTGTAAGTAGGATACACATACTTATACCTTACATAACCAAAGTATTAGCGCGTGTACCTCAAATTTTTTGGCTGGGAATTTGTAAGTCGGGATAATATTTCAAGATATTTACATAACAAAAAACCGTTATTGAGTTTTCCAGCATTAGATACATCATTCAGCATGTGTACATAAGTAAATGATTGCACTGATTACTATGAGGTATTTTTTGCTAATCTTAATATTAATGACCATATTAAAACTCTTCCCCCACTTAAACTGACAAAAAATTCATACACGCACTTTTCTTATGACATTGTTATAATTAATATTTTGTGTAATTTAGGCTTTGATATTCAAAATACAGTTAAAGTTGTCCCTCCCGAAACAAAGGAAACAAGTGATTTCCATTATAAGAGCGATATGTATTCACATTTATTAACGCGATTTTCATTAACCGTTAGTTACTATGCATCCTTCCGACACAAATTTACATGAAAACACAATCAAAACAATCACGTGGAATGAGTAGCAGGTTCTACCGTATACAAGGGTCCAGTACATTTTAATCATGAATTTATTTATGTCTGGCATTGTCAGAGCAGTATGTTTTTACTGAACAATGTGTTTTTACTGCTGAAAATAATCTTGCAGAATATCGTTTTATGTAGTGATATGACTATGAGTCGATTTTTCCCTGGGTGTTTTTTGATTCTAATATCCCCAACAAAACTAAATTGAGAGAAAATTGAGATAAAATCAGATCTTAAAATTTTGAGGTTCAGAGTACACGAAAAAGTGGTTTAAAAAAAATTGTATAGGTATATGTGTGTAAGTAATAGTGCCAGTTCCAGTGGACTTTGTCCGTAAATCTTCCGCAAAAAGAAATTGTTTCCGCAGCGATGGGTCGTTGAGTACACGTTTTAGCATTCGTGGAACAGAGGCCTACAACGCGTAGCTCAGTGGTAACACTCCCTTTCTTTCAGTTGACGGCCGAACAAAAAGGTGAGCGAGACTGTATCAATCAGCTTAGCCTTACGATTGGGCCGAGGTTCGAATTAAATAATTTTAATTTTTGTTTTATTTATTTGATTGCCAAATAAAGATCAAATTTTGGGGCGCCGGCGTATTCAAGAAGGAATATTTTGTAAACAAAACAAATAAACGATATTCTTGCAATTTGTTCAGGTGAAAACAGTAAACTCAACTTAAATACAAACAATATATTAAATAACAAGTATGAGATTTACAAAATCTTTACAAATAATATTTTAACTGAAACTTTCAGAGTGACTATGCATATATTTGATTTAGAAATAATTAACTAGAAAAAAATGGAAATTTATTAATTAAATGAAAATATCAACTGGTTTGTAAAATTATCTCAAAGTTGCTGCTGATACAGTGATAGTTGGCTTACGTAACTTAGTAGTAGATGGCGTGGAATTTCAACGTGGTCGGGCTTCTAGAGTTGGCCACGGGTACCGCGGAATTGAGGACTCCAATGTACTTATTGCCCTTGTCTACGAGGAAGTACCAAGTCGACAACACATCTGGGAAGATGTCCAGCCAGCTGTGATTTATATCTTCAGCCAATAGCATGTTCTATCATATGCTTTGATCCAGTTGGTGGTTGGTCCAGGAATTTACATGAAAAAACAAGTAGATATGAGGGACCAGTTGATAAGAGAAAAAATTGAGAGCAAGAAGAAAATAACTTTACTAGCAATTTAAAGTTAAGTGACAAAAATATTACATTTTTCTATAATTTATTAGAAAATTTGGAGGAAAACTTCCTTTGGCATGGCCTAGGTCACAATTACTACAAAAAATTGAAATTCATTAAAAAAAATCGAAATTTTGTGAAATTTATATAATGAAATATTACAAAGATAAAATGCGACTATTAAAACAAACTCAGAAAACTCTACTAAAGAAGAGCTTGAAATTTAAATTAAAACTTTAATCAAAACTACCATTACCGGTTTATGACAAAGAATTTAACTACTCAAAATTGTAATAAAATTTAATCCAGAAAAAAAACCTGTAAATAAAATAGAGAAAAAATTTAATTAATTAATCATAGGTACGATACTTAAGTAAATTTTTCTCAAACAAAAATGTAGTCATAGTTGGTTTAGTATGATTAATAAATTACAAAAAAAAAAATGAGATAAAGTTGCCTTTGGGTTTCGGTATCTTAAAAATTCAATAAGCAAGACAGAAATATGAATGAAAATCTTAATTTATGGTGCGAGGTCGTCTGTGCATCAATAAAAAAATTGTAGATTATTTCCCACCAAATTATTAACTCAAGAACACAATTATTATCATTTTTTCCTTAACCTAGGATATTACACAAGAATTCTGGAGACTCCTCCAACAGCTATGAACAACACTGAACTTAACCCTCAAGATGAATGAACAAATGTACATATTTAACAATAGGTTAATCTAGCTAAAGAAAAAGTTCGCTCACCTTAGGTAGATTTCTCCGTAAAAGTAGTTCAGTGGTTGCTTATAACAGGTGGTCCTGCCTCAAATTCTATAACCTCAACAACGGACTGACGTGCTTCCCTTTTTGACTTGAACTTGAGGTTTTTCATTAATCTTGTTTGCTAGTATATTAACAAATAAACAAATCATAAAGGTAATAAAAATAATAAAACTTATTCCAATAAGTTTAGCACAATATTTGCAAAGATCTTATAGCAATTCTTAATTTATCCTATATTATTTTTACAAAAAGAATTATTTGCCACAAGATTACGAAATGAAATGTTGCCGTTACACGGTTAATTGTTACTAAAATCGATATTGATAAAAATACGTTTAATTTTGTTACTTATTAAATTTTATACCGGCTTCAATATCAATATTAGGTAATTAGTTTTAGTTAATGGTGAAATTTCATTCCTTAATTTTTTGTGACCGTTTTTTTAAGGAGATTTAAATTTATAACCAATTTTTACACCCTCTTTAGTGGCTTTTTATTTAGCTTACGAATAATACATGCTTTACCACCAGTCATTATCAGGAAATCCTGCACAGAGAAAAATGTGTGTGATATTTTACCACAATTGTAGAAAATTGTACTCCAAATTGGTCTTAAAATGGTGACAGGAACAATTTGTGCAAATAAGTAATACATTTTTGGGGCAATGATTTTGTACAGTTTATGCATTAACATTGTTTAAAACTTTTGTACAAACTTAAACATCACATAAATTGCATTATTTACAAATTTGAATTATGGTTGCATAAAAATACATAATTTTATTCCACTTGTGGAAGTTAGTTTCTACAATTGTGTGTGTGAAATTTTTAAATATATTCTGAAGGTTTCCTAAACAAACATTCACATCTAAACCTCTTCATTTGTAAAACATATTTACAAAAAATTGTGCTCTTAAGTGACACAATGTTTATAGTTTTTTTAAAAGAATGTGTTTTAGTTTTCCACAATTTCTAAATGAGAAATCTTCAAATTATATGTTTATTTTGTCAACTTTGTAATTCATTTTGCACAATATATACACTTAATTCAAAGAAGCTGTTCAGTAATGTATGAATCGGGGTTAGTTTTGCACAATTTGTTACTCTATAATCTCCAAATTATGTATATATTTTTTGGTTCACTGTGCACTCATTTCACACACTATATGTATCCACTTCATTTTAATTGTATCATTCTGTAACACAAATTGTAAAATAACATTTCCAAAATTGGAGGTATTCCTAATGGATTTCAATAAAATAAATTAAATAATAAATATTTTATTTTAACAGAACAACAATACATAATAGAGCATGCATATTATCATATGGTAAATGAAAACATTTCTGTTTTTTTAAATACAAATAAATTTTATATGCATAAAGTTCTAGTTGAAAAGAAGTAGGTGACTTACATTTATGCTTAAAATAAATCCATTTAATAATTCTAATTTGGAAGGCTTCCAGTGCTTCTTCTTTTTAGCTTCTATTAACGCAGTTTGTAGTAATAAAGCTGCTTATGTCGTAGTCACGTCATATTCTTAAAAAAAAATAACATTTATCAGTTCATCACCAAAATCAAGTGTATTGCTTACCATCAAAATATCTTCGTTTTGAAGCAGTTCTTTTACAAGTTTGCCTTTTGGGTTTAGTAGTTTAGGAACAGCTTTCTGTCGCTTCGCATAAGAAAACGAAATTACTCTCAAGCTGTAAACGAAATCAAGTATTAGAAGATAGGTATCATGCATTCTTCGCATATAAACAAGAAACCATTTTTATATTTATATGTTGACGAAGTTAATTTAAGAGAACGTATATGCAAGTCTGTAACTCTGTGTGAAGTACTTACCTCTGTGAATGCTGCATGGAATTACATCTAGGAAACCCCACTCGGTTAATAAGTTTTCAACAAATTCCATCACAAATGTAAGTACTTGTATAATTCGGAAGTGTACGTCTTCATTTAACGAAATATCACCTGGATCTGATGCGTAATTGCTTGCGCGTATATGCGTAATTGCCTGCGCGTATATGCGTAGCATGGCCGGCGCAGTCAGTACAATTTTTAACCAATAAACTTTACGTGAAACAAATGAAACAATTATAAAAATTTTTAAAACAATATCACCAAACTGATTGTGAACAGTATGTCATTAAATTGTGCAATTTGTGCGGGCGGCATAGATTACTATTATTGTTCAGCGGAAATAAATATATTGGGACTCCTACTTTCACAAGTTTGTCAACAACCGTTTATAAAATAAAATCACACTTTTATGTTACACAAGTTGTGCAAATCCTTTAAACAATTACTTAAAACTAATTGTAAATAGAATGGCAACAAAATATATAGTTTGAGGATACTATTAACAATTAATTTAGTTAAATTGGATATGATTTGTTGAGAAAAAATAAATAAATTTAACTCTAAATTTCACCAATTTGTTGGTCGAAGTTTTCAATAAATTCATCGTACTAAATCTTTATATTGGATAAATAAAACGCACAAGAATTATGCACAATTAAAATGTGTAAAACTATACAGGGTGTCCACTTTTTCAATGGGATTGTATTGGTAACTTCTAAACCGTAAGAGACAGAAGGTCGATTAAATTAGAGAAAAGTTGCGCATTTTAAAGCTCGTTAAGACGTCTTTTTCAGATTTGAAAAATGTTCAGTAGTTTCAGAGATATCCTGAAATTTGTGAAAATCGCCTTTTTTAATTTTTGCTAATAACTCGCAAATTATAGGATTTAGAAAAAAATCGTTAGGTAAAAGTTGGATGGTGTTCGGTTGTCTATTTAAAATTCTCAAATTTACATTTCTATCATTTCAACGCTAGGCGTCGCGACGCCCAACTTTTGTTTTTCTTATGGACGCCTATAATTTTTTTAAGGAAATTGAATTGGCGGCATCTTACTTAATATGAAACGGTAGAAATTTATTTAAAAATGGATCTGTACAGGTGTTATTATCACACAATTGATTGTTCTACAAATGTCATTACTCGTAGTATTGTCAATTTTCTTTTTGTGAAATTTAAGTTGTTCTAGTTGTTTTAAATTATAGAAAAAAATATTATTTAAATTGTTATTACTATTATACAAATTTTTCAAATTAATTATGGTGAGGTATACACTAGAAAAAAGGAAGCATATGTTCGAGCTCTACATTAAATGCTCCAGAAATTCATTACGAGCAAAAGAACGATATGTAGAATTGTATCCTGAGAGGAATCATCCGGATATTAAAATATTTCGTCGTTTATCCCAAACTCTGGCCGAATGCGGTACTTTCAATAGAAGTAGAGATCACTATGTGACAAGAAGAGAACCTGTAAGTGATATTAATGTTTTAGCGCAAATGCTCATAACCCCAGAAAATTCTTGTAGAAAAATAGCAACTGAATGTAATTTATCTAAAAGTCGTGTTCAGCAAGTAATCAGAAAATATGGGTGCCATGACTACAAGTATCAACCGGTCCAAAACCTACACCCTAATGATCCACAAAGAAGGCTGGAGTTTTGTAATTGGTTCAGGCGCAAGTTATGGAACGAAAATATTTTTTCCTGTAAGATTATATGGGGAGATGAAACATCATTTACAAATAAAGGGATGTTTAATCGGAGAAATAAGCATTTCTATGCAACTAACAACCCTCACCTCATACAAGAAGTACGACCCCAAGTTCGGTTTTCGTTAAATCTATGGTGTGGTCTCATAGACATAAACTATTGGGTCCTTATTTCATTCAAGGCAACCTCAATGCCCAAAAATATGTTGACATCCTTGAAGACATGATTGACAATTTACCATTACAATTTCGACAAAACAGGGTCTGGTTCCAACAAGATGGAGCTGGTCCTCACAATGCGGCATATGTTAGAAATTATTTAAACGAAACATTTCCCGCTTCTTGGATGGGAACAAGAGGACCAGTGTCTTGGCCTGCTAGGTCTCCGGACCTTAATCCTCTGGATTATTATCTGTGGGGATATCTTAAAAATAAAGCGTATGATAGGTCTTGTCAGACCATAGAAGAACTGCAAGAAAAAATAATGGAAGCATTTGAAACAATTGAACCTGAGGTAATTCAAGCCGCTATTCACCAAATGGACATCCGAACGTCAACATGTATTGAACAAAACGGTGCACATTTTGAACAATTAATGTAGCCGGTAATTATGTCTTTCGTCCTTTGTTACGTATTTAGTTATTGTTTTGTCTTTCAATAAAAATGTCAATGTAAAGCTATCTTTTATTTGACTTAGTTACATTTTTCAATAAAAAAATACAAGATTGCCTGAAAACGTTTCAGTAAAGAATGTATTCTTACATTTTAGTGTATAATTAGAAATTAGGTATCGACGTAAATGGTACGTTGTCAATTTTCAAAGTTTTGGCGTTGCGACGCCCGGCACCAATGTGCTAAAAATGAAATTTCTACCGTTTCATATTAAGTAAGATGCCGCCAATTCAATTTCCTTTAAAAAATGATAGGCGTCCATAAGAAAAACAAAAGTTGGGCGTCGCGACGCCTAGCGTCGAAATGATAAAAATGTAAATTTGAGAATTTTAAATAGACAACCGAACACCATTCAACTTTTATCTAAAGATTTTTTTTCTAAATCCTATCATTTGCGAGTTATTAGCAAAAATTAAAAATGGCGATTTTCACTATTTTCAGGATATCTCTGAAACTACTGAACATTTTTCAAATCTGAAAAAGACATCTTAACGAGCTTTAAAATGCACAACTTTTCTCTAATTTAACCGACCTTCTGTCTCTTACGGTTTAGAAGTTACCAATACAATCCCATTGAAAAAGTGGACACCCTGTATAACGTTGTGCCTTAAAATTTTACAATTGTTTAAAAAAATCCAACAAGACGTTGTTCCACAACATTGTGCAAAATGTTCCAAAGCAATTTCTCTCTGTGTGATATCTCCATATACCAAATTACATAAGAATCTTAAAAATTTTGTAATTATGGCGCACTATTGGATTCACTATTTTGAACTTTTAACTTTTACTATCAAGTTCAGTATCAGCTATTCAGAAGATGCCAATTTTAATGGAATTTCCAATTTCAAGTTTGTCAATTTACTGATAGTCCGATCTAGTTGACTGGACTATCAAGCTCCGGCAATGGGTGTACCGAGCAATAATACACTATGATTTGTTAAACATATATTATTATGAATCGTTTTCCGTTATCACTAGCGCGTAAGCCAAATTCTCCTATAACAAACGGGTTGTGGCATAATAAACAATGTATGTATTTATTTACTATCTGATTCGTAACTAATTTTTTAATGCTAGTAAATGAAGAGAAAACAACTACAGAGAAGAATATGGCAAATAAAGAAAATTAACAGCGTGAATCTCGACTTTCCACAGAAAGATAATGCCCAGCAAACCATCAACAAGTAGTGACCACGACCTTGTAGGCACTCTCTTGTGGTTCTAGAACTGTTCATTTCCCCTCAGTAAATATACCGTTTTAAAGTATTGTTGATCGCTCTTTCAATGTCGAAAAATGCCGTCACCCCAATCTCCTTTCCAACTAGGTTGTTAAATGCTAGTTCTGTTGGATTTGTAGACTGATTGATTTTAAGAGAATGAATAATCTCATGCACCTTCCCCAGACCGTTCAACAAAAAAGCACATAAGACACATTAATTTAAAATATTAACATCCCTGCTCTTACAGTTTGGCTTCTGTGCTGATAAGTCAGTGAGGATACCTTAAATCGCTTAAAGTCGGGTTACCATATTATCTCTTTTCTTTTCTACTAATTAATGTTACCGAGCCACTGCTTCCGGAGTATACGTAACCGGTGCAGCGTTCATTCAACCCTTTTTATTTCCTTCTACCAAAAATTTCTCCAACAAGACATTAATATTAATAAAGTACAAAATAGAGCACTAATTGAATACATTATCTCTCCATTAACACCTTTATATGAAACGTCCATTTGGCGGTTCCCCTAGATATTATTTATTTTTTTACTACACGTGACAAAACTACAATAAAAACATCACGAACCCGGTCATCGCGTAATCCGTATAAACTTTAATTTAGCTGCAAATAATGTGGCGTAGAAACGAGGCATTGTAATTTATCTCACTAAATTCAACATGCGGATGCACGGAGAGAGTTACCCAGCAACGAATTTGCACAGTAATTTTGTTAGAGCTAATAAAATAAATATTTATCTTAACGATTCCATACCACATGTAGAATGGAATAATTACAGTCAAATTGTAATATACGTTACTATATTTGTCTATCTTTAGCTTTAATATTTGCATTACCTTATCACGCTGTTAGTTTTCTTGATTTGACATATTCTTCTCAGTAGTTGTTTTCTCTTCATTTACTAGCATTAAAAAATTAGTTACGAATCAGAAAGTAAATATATGTTTTACAAATCATAGTGTATTATTGCTCGGTACACCTATTGCCGTAGCTTGATAGTCCAGTCAACTAGATCGCACTATCAGTAAATTGACAAACTTCAAAGTGGAAATTGGAAATTGCATTAAAATTGGCATCTTCTGAATAGCTGATATTGAATTTGATAGTAAAAGTTAAAAGTTCAAAATAGTGAATCCAATTGTGCGTCATAATTACAATGTTTTTAATATATTTATGTAATTTGGTATATGGAGATATCAGGATTCCCTGATAATGACTGGTGTTAAAGCATACCCATCAAAAGTCACTAGCAGTAGTCCACATCTGCTGTGGAGTGAGAATGTGCCTGTCAACCTTCACAATGTGGTGATAGTACCCTTCATAACAAAAAGGAAGCTGGTACATCTTAGACCCAAGTTCTATATCAAGCGAAACTAGTCCATTTCCGGAGGAAGTGAAATACCTAGGGGTGGCACTGGATGAGTCACTTACATCTCTTACTTGGAAATGGTAATCCACAAAGAGGACTGCTCTTGTTGAAGTGTCGAAGAATTTATGGGAAAGAGTGGATGTACTCTGTTCATTGGGAACCAAGGCACCACGATTTTACGATTACGATTACGATCGTAGGATCAATGCTATGGTAGCGTATGCCTTAATAATTTGGTGGTCCAAGTGGCTACAATAGACGACCAAAGCTGCAGAGAGATACAGAGACAAGCATACCTAACAGTAACTAATAACGTCACATCGTCAGCTCTGAAAATCCTCCTCTCCGCATTTACGTGGAGGGAGATGCCAGATGAGCAATGTACAGACTCCAACAACCGGTGATCAACATGCCGAAGGTTAGCATGTATCCCAGACACAAAACAATAAAAATTATTTTAGACAGCCAGTCAGCTTCTAAAACTCTTGAATCCTATCCATCTAATTTTAAAACGTTTTGGAACTGTCAGAAGACTCTAATCTGATTGGGCAGAAATAACAAATTAACTCAGTTATGGATACCTGGCCACTCTGGCATGGAAGGCAAAGAAGTTATCAACTCTGGCCATTGGGATTTGGAGAACCAGAGTCGGCACTTGGCATATCTGCAATTTCTGCCAAGGTCTTAGCTTAGGCTGATCAGGGCCGGATTAACTTGAATGGAGGCCTGTAGGCAAAGTTATGGTGGCGGCCTGTAGACAGAGGCAGAGTTATGGTGGAGGCCTACTTAAGGCCAGCGATATAGCATTTAGTAAAAATGTTCATTATTTCTGTATAACACACACAAATTACAAATCACTGGCTTTTTTAAAACTGGGGTACAAGGATCATCGAGAGAAAATCGGGGCCCCGGGGGGTAGTAACATACAAATATCAGCAATTTTCAATATAACTTTTTTATTTATCTCAATAAAAACTTCAAAGAGCGGAGAGGTGATATTCCCTAAAATTGAATATTTACCTCGATCGAAATTTTGAAGAGCAGGGGGCTGATACTCCTTAGAACTACTGAATATTTACCTCGATCGCAATTTTTGAAGACTTACAACTGAATATTTTCCTCAATAGAAATTTTGAAGGACGGCGGGTGATATTCCTTTACATTCAATATTTATCTCGGTTGGAATTCTAAAGAGGGGGGGGGGATTTCATATTTAACTCATTCTAAACAATAAGTCATTCGAAACCCATTGTTATTTGCATCACACTAATCATTTAGAAAACACCCCCCCCCCCACGGCAGGCCTGTGGGGTGCAAATAATCGAAATATTTTATTATAACGTAACACATTTATATTTATCAATAATTTTGAAACAGTTTTATATTTATGATTTTCTGTAATCGCAGGATAACGTAGGTAGATTTTTTACATTTTGCATGAGATCTAGATATTATTTTAATTTCATAATCCTCAAAAAAATCAAGACAATGTGGGGGAGGGGCATTTTGCTGGGGGCCCCGAGGCAATGCCTCACTGCCTCGGGGTTAATGCGGCCCTAAGGCCGATAGAAAATACTGCACTATTGTCAGGAACTGTCAGGATTAGTTCACTCAAACGAGTCCATTCGAAGTCAAGAATTAAGAAAATATTATAGTTTAATAGGTTTTACCAACGAATTCCAATTGGCCTATATACTAGTCACTGCAGATTAAATTATCGTTTATACAGAATCAGACAATCGGAAAAAGTGAATGCCGGTCTTTGAGTTATTATTGCACATACCTGATATAATTACTTAATTTTCTAGTTCTCAATGGCCGATTTCTGAGTAAGCATTGGCATAAAGATATTGGAAGGTTTAGTGGGAATCATACAAGACATCCTCGCGTTGTAACACAAATGAAGATAATGTTTCTTCAGTCTTCCGACCCTGAACTTTCCTCTCCCAACTCTAACGACACACAAATGAACCTAATGTTACCAAAATACATTATCAACACAAATATATGTGCTATTTAAGTTCCATTCGATTTCAATATGTTCATCTTCAGACGAGGAAATTACATCAGAGTCCCAGTAGTCTCAGCTTGGGTTAAATTATACCTCATCCACTTAGTGGAGTGGAAGTATAGTAATAGTAAAAAAATGTTCATACATTTTTTTTATTGAAATAGGCTTAGAATTAGACCATTTGCCAGACCTCCGAAAGTCATTATAATTTGGGAGGAGTGAATGAAAATTTTACCAGCTGTTTCTGGGCTCCTGTGGAGTAAAAAAGTCGGGGGTCTATCATGGGGAGGTAGCTTTCAAATATGGCGGTCGATTAAAATGGCGGCCCGACTGCGAATCTTTAAATTCAATTATCTCGAGGTCGGCTGGAGCAATCTTGAATTTCTTTTCTAAATGTAGGTTAATGAATTGACTACACTTTTGTACCTAATATTTATGGCCAAGAAATCAGTATTTATCGGTCAAAATTCGAACAAACGAACATTTGGTTTTTTGAAATTTACGTTTTGCTGCTTATTGGACTAACGGTTGGGTGTATCGAAAACGTGTTCTGAATAAGAGTTTTTCCTTTGGCACCATTTCCATGGACTCTGACAAGTGTTGATGGGTCTTTGAAGAAAACCTGCAAAGCAGTGTTTGCCCACCACTTGGAAAAATACATCCAGTCTGCCGGAAAAAGATTCGGCCGGCATAATTGATGTAATGGCTGTACTTCAGTCCATCGAAGAAGATTAAAAAACGTTTGGCGAATTGACAACGACTTTTCTCAAGCAGATTTTGAATATAGGTAGGAGTTGCTGTAAAATTGATAGTATTTGATGATTACCAGGAGGTTTCGATCGAATCGTTCGAGCGGGAAAAAAGAGGAACCGCTGAAGGTATGAAATTCAGTGAAATCAAGGGTGGCCACAAAGTGGTTTGTTGGAGGAAGCTGTTAAGTAACAGTGACAGCAAAAATAAAATGATAAAATTCTTTGTTGACAGTTGAAAAGAGGAGAAATTTAAGAACAAGAAAATTTTCGTAACAGTTGGTGAAATATGCTTCAGGATCACGTCTATTGGGAGCGAAACTGTTCATGAGCTATTCTGCACTCAAGAAGAAGCTGATTCCAGAATGATGCAGTATGCAAGGAACGCGGCTACATCATATGAATCAGTTCTTTGCTTTTCAAACGATGGGGCTATATTAGTTTTGACCGTAGGCTTATGCTAAACCATAAAAAGCAAAAACTTATGTATTGTGAAGAGAAACAAAAGTGTTTTAACAGTTATTCAAGTTTTCCAGATAGTATCTGCCTTAGGTGAACAGCTTGTTACAGCTTTCATCGGGTATTATTGCTAGTCAGCGCTTTTACTGGCCAGGGAAAACTTGAAGGATTTAAGCTTTTGTGCAAAAAGGAGCAAAGATTTTTTGCAGCGTTCAGCAAGTTAGGCAGAAACTGGGTGGTGTATAATGATCCTGACGACACCATAGAGGAATTCGTCTGCCAGTTATATGCCCCTAAATGCAAGGTGAAATCTGTTGATGAGCTGCGTTACCAAATGTTCAGAGGGAAGGAGGGGCAAATTGAGAGTTTCCAAATGCCTCCTTGTAAAGACACCCTAAGACAGCACAATAAACGTACCAACTACCAGGCCGGAATTTGGCTCAGAAGCCTGGAAACCAGACCAATAAGTCCGGACCCATTTGCTCATGGGTGGTAACTTATGCGTCAAGTGGATGGAAGGCTTGCCAGCACCGGAGTGCGTACTTTCCTTTTTGCGGTGCCACTGCAAGAGAAACTGTGTACCAGATCCTTGCTCGTACTTAACAACTCAAATCCAATGCACCTAGAGCTGTGGGTGTAAGAAGTGTACCAAAGCAACAGTAGATAAGGAAGAGTACAATTATAAAAGCTGCAATAGTGAGTCTAGTGAAAAGGAATAAATTCAAGTTTATTAATAATATTAATAAGGCATTTTTATTTCTCTTAGTTGTTCACATATCCCTTTGTTGCTTTCAAATATGGCCGTCTCGTCTCGCCTCACTGTGCTCAAAGCACCGAGCGCTTTGTCAGTGCGCTCAACCCTACCCCGTCTGCTTTGAATCTCGATATCTCGAGTTCTGCTCATCCGATCTTCGATTTCTTTTTTGCATTTTAAAGATGAGATGTTTTTCTAAAACTCTTATTTCGAACATGTTCTCAATATACCCAAGTGTTAGTCCAATAAATAGCAAAACGCAAATTTAAGGAAACCTTATTTTTCATTTCTTCGAGTTTTGACCGATAAATACTCTTTTCGGCCATAAACATAAGGAATAAAACTATAGTCCGTTCATTCACCTACATTTAGAAAATAAGAAATTCAAGATTGCTCCATCCAAAATTCATTGTCGGACCGCCATTTTGAACGGCTGCCATATTTGAAACCTACCTCCACATGATCGACCCCCCCCCCGAATTTCTTGCTCCATATGACCCCAGAAACTCGTAATAAAGATTTCATTCAGTCCCCCCAAATTATAATGACTGATAGTCTGGCACATGGTCGAAATGTCATAAAACATTGAGATATTAAATTTGAGCTAGAAAAATATGTCGGTCGGCCTGTCTCTCTGTAACTTTTTTGTTCACACACTTTCTCAGGAACGGTTTAAGATATTGGTTTGAAACTTGGTACACATGTGTATTATGACGAGATCTAGAATTGGATTATATTTTGCTAATTCCAGTGAAGGGTTGAGGGTTGAATAGAGGTAAATAGGGAAAGATAAATAAAGCAAGTTGGTAAGAGTGCAGAAATTTGGGATTTGCTGTATATACTACTAGCCAAGGCCTCATTTTTTTTATCACATCTGTCTCAAATATTACATTACTAAAATTCTATGATCCATTACTTTCACATACTAGAGTATCAATATAGTCAAGATGTTTTCCTTTAAAGAGACTTGGATAGGAAATCTAGATGTGAAAGTTTTATTACTTATAATATATCAGTTTTAGATTAAATCGTTTTGCTAGGTTGCTGAAAGTATATGTTGCAACAATGCAGTAAGTTCTTGTTCATTTTTGCGTCCTGTATTTTTTGGTCATGCCAAGAACGCAGTGTAGGTTGTAAATACCCCACATTTGTCCCAAAATCTAACTGTCAGCTTTACTCGACATCTGTAGTTTTACTTATTTGTAACAAAATACAATGATTTTCATTGTTTTCTTGAAAAAAAAAATTCTTAACCGCTTCTTAAGTCACCTTGAAAATCCAGGATGATTTTGTGTTAGCAAGGTTCGGACTCGTATGGAAAATCTACAGAACCTGGAAATCTCAGGGAATTTAAAAATCTTTTTAAAAAAAACTGGGAATATCAGGGAATTTTATAAATTGTACAAAAAATCAGGAAATTCTGCGTTGTGATATGGAAAACCATAGACTTCTTAAGGATTTTCACTGATTCAATTCAATTCAAGGAATTATTTTATGTGAAATAAAAAATTACTTACTAAAAAATATATGGAAATTAATATTTTTGGTTATGGAAAGCCTGGAAAATTCAGAGAATTTTTTCAGCTTCGCAAAATCTGGTTAGGTGAGGACAAGCGCGGCCCTACAGTTTATAGTGGGGTCCGAACCACAAGAGTTGATAAATATAAATATAGCATATACTGCAAGGGAGATAATATGAAGTTTGTAAATTTTTACCAGTACAGAAGCATGCAGTGCAGAGATCCTTGAAGTCGTGAAAGTTTTTACTTTTCAGTCAAAGAGTGTACTCCCAAGTAACAAATGTAGTTTTAAAATAATCTGGTTATCCTAAAATCCTATTCTCAAGACTGCTTATAAACTCAAATAGTTTGGAAGGACTCTATGAAGCCGATTTAAAACCTTTATAAGAGTACAGGGACCCATCTAGAGAAGGACCTATATGCCTCTTTTTAAAACTAATATTAAAACTTTCAAGTTTAACTGGATTGTCTAAAGCTTTATTCAGAGAGTATCTGAAGAGAATTATAAAACCATACTTGGTTTAGGATAGGCACTATATAAAAACTTAAAAGACACACAAAAGCTTTAAGCGGACTTTTTGTATTTAAAATAAAGATAGCTTTGGCATCTGCCCATGACATGGTTTAATAGATGTAAATTGTTTTTATAAAACATTTCTATTAGATACAAGTTACATTTTTTTGCTCAATTTGAGACATTCCCAATATGGCTGACCGTTATGTTCCTCGACGGCTTAAATAAAATGGCGGCTGTATGTATAAACCTATGAGCTGTGAATAGTTCTACTTCAAACATATTTTGTCTTAAAATGCCTATTACATTACCAATTGCTCTTTAAGTATTTTGATTTATTTTTGTAAAAGTATATTTTTGGCCTCATTGATCTTGAGATATTTTAACTTATCTTAAAATCAACTTTAAACCATTTGAGCACATAACACAACCGCTTTAAAACCTATAGATGCTCGGATAATATAACCTGAAAATCAGTTGGCTGTTTGGTTTATGTCCACTGAATGCCACAAAATTCCGACGAATATGTACTTAGATATCTTATCACAGTTTTAAAACTACTGTTTTAAAACATAGTCTGGGCAAAGGTAAACCAAATCATTTTATGTTTAAGATTGATTTATTACAGATGTTTGTTCGGTTCATTAAAACTCTAGCAAGCAGTTGGTTTTATGAAAGTTCGACCTGAAACTTAGTGATTTCAAAACATATTAGATTTATAGCCTAGCATTAACAACCACCTCAAATTAATTTCATAAAGCAATGATAAAACCACAGCATTTGCTTAATCTCTATAAAACTTGAACTTGCAAATGCCTTAGGATAAGTCAGTCATACGCCAATAAAGATAATTTAGTTTTAATGTAAGTTCTTGAAGGCCTCTTTAAAACATTCTTTAAGGCAAAACTATATTTAAATGCATTTGGCAGTTAATAAATCTGGCCCAAATCGGGGGTTTATGAGGTGGCCATTATAAAACACCTATAAAACCTACATAAATTTAAAAAGCATGTAAATGGTTGCTTGGGCTTGAAATCAGGTTTGTGACATTTCTATTCGTTCGTTAAATTACTTCTAATATGAGGATGACTGGGCTATTAGACAAGGCGAAAACCCCTCCTTCGTATGAGAAAAATGTCCCATGCGATTTTAAATTAAATTAAACAAATTATAAAAATCACATTTCTTTACCCGAATAATTTTTTAAAAAGTTTTTAAACAAAAAAGGACTCTTGTCATTTCCGAAAACCTACAAAAAATTCGTTCGGGTCAGAACAAGCTATTTTTGCAATTAGTTATAAAAAAAAAATATTTAAAAAAATTGGGACCAGATTTTCGTCCGGAAAAACTCTTGATCCTTATTCAGGGGTATGCTCCGAACGTGATTATGCAAAAAAATCGCATTTAACATTTTTTTCATACGAAGGCGAGGTTTTCGCCTTGTCTATATATTTTTGTGAGGGATAAAATTATAAAAAACTATAATTCATTAACGTCGCACGCCCTTCGTAATCCTTTACAGAATTCACTTCATTTATCCTGCAGAGAAAGTAATGGAAAAATATCTCAAACAATTACATCATAAATAAGGAATGTAATTACAAACTCGTACGATTGTTTTTAACTGAAATCGTATATCAAAGATGGCCGTAAAGCGTTGCAGGATCCAGCAACATAAATTTCTTAATGGGCTTCTTACGAGGAAAGCTTTGTTCATAAATTTTCTCTAGTCGTACAAGTCCAGTACTTGGTTATTTAATAGGTTCTACTCACTCAATTGGAAATCCCACTTTTTTTACATAAAACTGAAAATTTAAGTAATATAATCGATACACGTTTTGGAATTTTTGAAATTCAGTTACTAAAATGTGTACTAGTTAAAATTTTCGTGTTCTTAAATCATTAATGGTGATTTTTCAAACGCCATTGTTTAAATATTCGTTCTTAGATGGTGGTAAACTAACATATTAATTTTTAAAACAGTTAGTTTTACTATTCATTACATTTGTTAGAATTATACGAATGGACAGTTCTTCGCACCAACATTTTGATTCTCCAAGAAATATGCCCCCAATGCAACTGTCTAGCATTGTATCGTGAATCTCCCCATGTTTTATCTACGTCAACAGGAGAGAGGATAATGTAGAATGGTTGATAGTCCACAGAACATAAGTTCGGAAAATGAAATAATTCAGCATAAATGTAGCTTCCTGTGGTCAGAGACAGTCGATTAAACCGAACATACCTTATAGTTCAGTCAACGGGATGTTTCACCTCTAATTTGAATGCTAATGAATGGATTCTGATTAAACATTGTGCAATGTGCTTGAAATGACGTTAATAAAAAAGTTGAAAAAGGGATTAGAGTAGGAAATGATCGGAAGGGGTAGAAAACACCACTTTTATCATGCGTTCCGCAACTTGTAGAATGAGGCCAAAAATGAGAAAAAAACAATCTTTTGTCGCAAAATAAAATGTTTTTAATCTTGTGAATTTTTTTGAAAAATGCATATTTGTCGAGATATGGCCATTCGAAAACTAAAATTGGGCGAGGGGAAATGTAAAAGTTGAAAAAGAAAATTGAAAAAATTCAGGTGAATGTATCATCGAAATATACGACTTTCTTATTTGCAGCTTTTCTGTAGTGTGCGTTTTCACCGAGTTTTTCTAGAAAAACATGAAAATTTCCCCCGTTCTTTGAAATTGTAGCGCTTCAAAAATATGTAATTTAGTTTGAAAAAGTCAGACGTATGCATTCAGGCCTTCTAAACATTTTTCGGCTCTTGAAATTTTTTTGTAGCTTGCTAATTTTCCGACTTAAAGGCAGTTTTTCACGATAAACAGTGTACTACATTTTTTGTATATTTTCAATTTAAAAATTATATTAAACCTTTAAAAATGGTGTATAGTTTCCATGTTTTTTTTAAATTGGTATATAAAAATCACATTCAATTTTCGAATTTTTATGTATTTTTTAATATGCAAAACATGTAGTACATTATCGTATGAAACTGCCTGTAACTCGGAAAATTAGCAAAAGACAAAATATTTTTAGAAACTAATTGCCTTATAAAAATCAAGTCAATAGTATGCGTGAAAAGACCCAGTAAAGATGAACGCCACATACAGAAAAGCACTACATAACACGAGGAAAAGTTCATGTCATTAATTCTATCTAAAAATAATAAAATTGTAGGCATCCGAACATATTCATTATTGTGGTGATGCCCAATTACTTCCACATCCACATAGTGGAGTGGACGGGCGTATAGTAATCGTAAAAAAAAGTCTTTTTTTGTTGTTGTTGAAATAGGTTTATAAAATCACGAAACGATGTGATTTTAAATTTTAGCGGAAAACAAATTCTGCCCGTCGGTATATAACTTTTTTTTGTACGCACGATTTCTCTGGAACGGTTTAAGATATTGACTTGAAATTTTATATACGTATAACGAGATCTGGAACTGAATCCTTTTTCAATTTGTCGGGTAGTGGGTTGGGGGGAAAATAACTAAAACGCACTGGTAAGAGTACAATAACTTGAGATTAGTTGTGTATACTAGAAGCCAAGGGCTCAGATTTTTTTATAATATTTCCATCCATCCCCGTACAACACCCACTTCATTATTAAAGGGGTTGACAAAATAAAATTGAGATGTTCACTTGAAATTGGGTACACCTATGTATTACAACGACGTCTGGAATTAGATTATAATTTGAGATGATTACTTTGAAGGGTTGGGGGTTAAATAAAGGAAAATATGTAAAACAAGCTGGTAAGAGTACTGAAACCTGAAATTTGGTGTATTCACTAGAAGCCAATGCCACAGATTTTTTATATTTTTCAACTCCCCTACCACCCCCACTCCATTATTAAAGGGGTTGATAAGTAAAACTGAGATATTCACTTGAAATTTGGTACATGTATGTATTATAACGACATCTGCAATTAGATTATATTTTGAGATGATTCCGTTGACGGGTTGGGGTTAAATAGGGGTAAATATGGAAAAATAAGTAAAGCAAGCTGGTAAGAAACTTGGGATTTGGTGTATATACTAGAAGCCAGGGCATCCGATTTTTTTATAACATTTTTCAACTCCTCCAAAGGAGGAGGAGGATTAAAATTCTATGAACAATTGTTTCCACACACTAGAGTGCAAATATAGTCAAGATGTTTTCCTTTAAAGATACTTGAATGGAAAATTTGGTTGTTGTAGTAGCGATTTCTTAGGCAGCGGTTTTTACTTCCCTCGCATACCGAAGAGAGGTATTGTATTCGAGAAAAAATCACCCTCCGAGAATTTTTTTTTTCACCATTTTTGAATAATTTTTTACCACAAAAAAATGTTTTTGTCTTTGTTCGAATTTAAAATTTCCACGTTTCATGGCATTCTAAACCTATTTAAAAAAAGTTATGATTTTTTTTTTACCAACATTTTTGAAAAATTTTTTACCACTAAAATAGATGGAAATTTTTTTTCTTTGTTCAAATTTAAAATTTCCACGTTTCATAGCGTTCTAAACCTATTTTAAAAAATTTTTTAGAAATTTTAGAAATTTTTTTTACCATTGAAAAAATTTTACCACTAATACCTACAGGCTGAATTTTTTTTCTTTGTTCAAATTTAAAATTTTCACGTTTTCATGGCATTCTAAACCTATTCAAACAAATTTAAAAATTTTGATTAAAAAATATTTAAAAAAAAAAAAGTTTTTTGCAAAAAATTTTAATTTATTTATTACTGGGTATAGAATAGATGAAAATTTATTTTTGCTCTAATTTAAAATTCCACGTTTCATGACATTCCAAACTTATTTGGGAAAAGAAAATTTGCAACTTTTTTTTACCATTTTCGAAAAAAAATTACCACTAGAATAGAAGGAATTTTTTTCCTCAAATTTAAAATTTTCACGTTTGACATGACGGACATTCTAAACCTATTTGAGAAAAAAAAAATAATTTTTTTCATCAACATTTTTGAAAACATTTTTACCACTAAAATAGATCGAACATTTTTTTTTGCTTAAATTTAAAATTTTCACGTTTCATGGCATTCTAAAGCAATTTAAAAAAAATACCACTGTAGAATAGACAGAAGCTTTCCTTTTTGCTCAAATTTAAAATTTCCACGTGTCATGACATTCTAAACCTATTTCAGAAGAAAAAAAAATTGAAAATTTTTTTAAAAACATTTTCGAAAAATTGAAAAAAAATGAACTTTTTTAACCACTACTTCCACTCCACTACGTGTATGTGGAATTGAAAATGTGACAGATGGCAATAATATTAGGCATGTGCACCTATTATACTATTATTGAAAAATGTACAGGGTGGTCATCTCAAGAAATAATTTAGCCATGGTGGACATTTATAAAGATATTTGCCCAAGCCTTCCATATTTGGCACCTGTTATTTAGTATTGAACTTTTGCTGTTGGATGAGCACTCTGTATATTTTTTTGACCAAAACTTATCAGGTGTTCTTTGTAATAATAGTGATAACTATATTCCGATTATTATTTTCAATGTCACTTCGTAATTATTAATTTTTTAGAGTGACCGCTATGCACAAATAAAGAGGGAAGTTCTGTGTAAATACTTTTATCGATTTTTTTATTTCATACTGCATATAACGCTACAAAAACAAATTTAATTGTGCACATTTTCTGTTCCTCTTACTTCCTATGTTAACGTTATCTGGCTGTTTCCATATAATAGTCAAGTCGTAACATTAAATTGTTTAAGGTTACACAAGCATTAACACGAAAATCTAATCAAAACTGAAATTATTTATAAACTTCCGGGCAGAAAGTTATCAGCAAGAATTGACAAAGTTTACAATAGGAATTTAGTTTCGAATCACGATTCCATCATTTTTTGTTGAATATTTTCAAGCCCTCAGGGCGAGTGTAGACTACAGTGTAGATTGAAAGAGGGTGGAAAATCCAGTGGAATAAATAACTTAATAAAAGAGAGAATGGGGAGAAAATACTTCCACATTAATGGGATTCGACTTAATAATGGCACAGTTAAATGAAGAACGTCTCAAATTCAAATTTGAATTTTTACTACCAATGTTGTTCGAATAAAAAACAAGTACAGGCCCTATCGCGGAAGAGAAACGGGAGAGTTGAGGGCAGTTTATTTTGTATCTAATTAAGATTTAACTACCCCAACACATAAGAAATTCAGTTACAGTGTAGGAAAGAACCAACATTATTACAGAAATTTATACAATTAATATATCTCAAAAACTTAAATAATACTTACACAAGATATCTGTACATAAAAAGTTAATCTGAAAAAAATGTTACGTCATCTGTGGGTTCTGAAAACACTTTCCTCAGTAGATTTTTTAGACCTCGTTTTGTTTATATTGTTATAAATAAAATCAAATATCTTCTTTGTATTATCATGTAGTACAGGCAAAATAGCCGTTTAGGGCAACAAAAATTAATAAAAGGATCATCTCTGGGATTTATGAAGGTAATAACCTGGAGAATGAGATGATGCATTCTTTGCACTTTCAAATTCCGGAAAAATTCAAAAAAAATTGGAAAAACTATTTAATTTTGGTTTTGTTTTGTTCTAGCGGCCAAAATAATGAAAAAAGAAAAAAGTCTCCAACAAAAGTTGTAGGCTCGTCTCTTTCTCTACAAAAGAGGTCTTTACAAATTTTTGTCTTAAGTCGTTTAGAAGATAAATCGAGTTTTCCACTTATAGTTTTAAGCCGCTTCGAAATGCGCGAAGAATGAGAATTCTCCGGGAGTTTCGTACGACCGGGGTCATCGATCGATAATTCTTACTATTCAGAGTCCCTAAAAAAATGAAAATAACAAAATGTAGAGAAAAGTCTCAGCTTTAATGTGGAACTAATCACAAAATTCATAAAGAATTTTCTCATAGAGAGAAAGTGTCAGAAGATGGCTTAGTAAACTTTGTACAGTTGATCGAAAGATTTATTCATATCTTTGCCGGGAGTCGTCAGAATGATAATTCATTTTGCTTATAAATTCTTATATAATGATATATTAATCCAATTAACATTTTATTGCAATTACTTTTCTTGAAAATATATGCCATGCGATCAAAGTAGAGTTTATATTTCTCATCGATCAATCACCTCCAAACTTTGGAATTTAATTCACTATATCTTAATTAATAATAATAGCACAGTCTTAATTTTTGGATTATAAGTACAACAAAACATATTCTTTCGAATAACTTTAGAGTTTTTTAAATGCGTGCAGTACTTTTTCATTTTGTCTACATTATTCATACACGTTCAGAAAATGCACAATTATACAGTATAACATATACAACTTATTTGTTTCTTAACATTCTTCAATGAAATGCTCGCGAAATACAGATTAAAGTGCATGGAATCGAATCCATGCAGTGAAAAAGCACCCATTGTTACAGGAGAAATAGGCAGGATGCATAAAACTCAAAGATATGAATAAATCAATTGTATAAAGTTTACTAAGCCATCTTCTAACACTTTTTTCTCTATGATAAAAATGTATATGAATGTTGTGATTAGTTCCACATTAAAACTGAGACTTTTCTGTACATTTTGTGCTGTTTTAATTTTTTTAGCGACTCTGAATAGTAAGAATTATCGATCGATGTGTCCGGTCGTACGAAACTCCCAGAGAGCGGCACAAAACTATAAGTGGAAAACTGGATTTATCTGCTAAACGGCTTAAGTAAGACAAAAATTTGTAAAGACCTCTTTCGTGGAGAAAGAGACGAGCTACAAATTTTGTTGAAAACTTTTTTCTGCATTTTTATTATTTTAGCCGCTAAAGCAAAAAAACCAAAAATCAAAAAGTTCTTCCAATTTTTTTTCAATTTTCCCGGAACTTGGAAGTGCAAAGAATGCATCATTCCATTCTACGCAGGTTGTTACCTACTTAAATCCTGAAGATGATCCTTTTATTAAGTTTTGCCAGGTTTTTACAAAATGTTCCCTTCATTGCCTGTGCTAATAGTTCTTTGCAGTTTTCGAGTCTAAATACTCAATCAGAGACGATGTTCGTGGTGAATTTTATTTGTTCTTTTGAGTCTCGACGAAAAAAGTATTCTTAATTACTTCCACATCCATGTAGGGTAGTGGAAGTATAGTAATCGTAAAAAAAAATATTGTTGAAATAGATTTAGCCAAGAAACATTTCTGTCTGTCCGTCTGTTAGTTTTTTTTGGTGCGCACGTTTTTTCTGGAACGGTTTAAGATATTGACTTGAAATTTTGTACACGTATGTATTATAATGAGATCTGGAACTGGATTGTTTTTTAACTTCTCCGGTGTATGATTCTGGGATAAAAAGGGGGTAAATACGGGAAAATAAGTAAAGCAAGCTAGTGGGGATTTGGTGTATATACTAGAAGCCAAGGACTCACATTTTTTATAATAGCTTGCATCTCCTCAACCACCGCCACTTCATTATTAAAGAGGTTGATAAAATTAAATTGAGATATCACTTGAAATTTGGTACATGTATATATTATAACGACACCAGGAACTGGATTATATTTTGAGATGTCCCGTTGAAGGGATGGGGTTAAATAGGGGTAAATAAGGGAAAATTAGTAAGGTAAGCTGGTAAAAGTACAGAAACTTGGATTTGGTGTATATACCAGAAGCCAAGGCTCAGATTTTTTTATAACATTTTTCAACCACCCCACCCTCACTCCATTATTAAAAGGGTTGATAAAATAAAATTTAGATTAGTACTTGAAAGGTACATGTATGTATTGTAACGTAATCTATAATTAGATTATATTTTGAGATGACTCCTTTGAACGGTTGGGGGTTAAATAGGAGTAAATAAGAGGAAATAAGTAAAACAAGCTGGTAAGAGTGCAGAAACTTCTGATTCGGTCAAGACCTTTAAACTTTCTTTAGTGCACTAAAGTGGACAGAACGTTTGATTATTAGGCCAAGAGAGCCGTATACTTTAGGACAAAAGTGCATTGACTATTTTATATAGTAGACAGTTTTGGAATTTTGGACTTTAAGACGTTTGAGAATGGCAACTAGTAGTAAGGGACCCATTGCGACGAAAACATTTACGTGCATTTGGCTTGTTAGTCAAATGTCGACATCAGTAAACCACACAAAATTGCCGTTTAAAGAAGAAGTTCTTAGTGTTTTCTTTCGTTCCAAAAACGAATCTAACTTAAACAAAAGAGACTCCTCCCCGCTTTTCGAAATTTCAGTTGAGATAAAAATTTTATTTGCGAGGAATATCAGCCCCCCTTCCCCCACGCCGCTCTTCGATCTTTGAATCAAGATAAATATTGCACTGCAAGGAATGCCACCCCTCGCTTTCCAAAGTTATACTATAAGCAATATTCATTAACTTTTGATATTAAATGTTAATCTACAAAATATATCGATACATAAATATCGATAATTTTGTGTTGATATATCGAATATATCGATCTGAGTCTTGTGAGGTATCAAATGATTCATATATCGATATGTTACAGCCATCCCTAGCGCTGCATGGCACTGCCAAGTGCGAGTCTTGGCACGAAACACTCTTGTCTTAACATGAAAGTTGGGTGGGGCTGTCCCTATTCAGTGAGTTATGATTGCTTGAGATGAAAGTGGGGGACAGTGTACTGTCCTATTGATGATCAATGTCATTTTGATGGTCACTGATTCATTTTGCAAAAATCCATCAGCATTGTCATATCATTTTGCACATGCACAGCAAATTATTGGACATCTTAACATAAAATCACATAACGTACATAACGTATACAACAAATATTACAAGAATTACAAGACTTGTAATAACTTTAAGACATTAAAAACAATTACATTCAAAATTAGGATCAATTATTTTAACTCCCTAACCCTAAGTGTATTTATAAGTTTGTATTAGTTGATTGATTGATGACTGTTGATATATTCATTGAATGAATAAAAACACTTGCTTTTAAAAAACTGTTTGGTTTTATTTTCAAAATAAGTTGCAGCTAGTTATTGCTTTAATTTCAGGAGGAAGGTTATTGTAAACTTCTATAGCTTTATAATGTACAGTTTTTTGGTATGCACTTGTAGAATGTGATGGTATCCTTAGGTCGTCACCACTTCTAGTAGTTCTATTACTGATTTCGTTATTTTTTGTAAAAAGATGCAGATTGATTTCACAGAGTTTAGTAGGCGGTAAATATATAAGGAAGGAAGAGATAATATACCTAAAGCAATAAAATGAGATTTACATGGAGTTCGATAGGGCAGAGAACAATCTGAAGCACTGCCAATCTGCACCCCAAAACATAACCCCATAGTGCAAGTGAGATTGTATATGAGCGAAATAATAAACTTTCAACGACTCCAAAGATACCTGGTGTTTTATAAATCGGCAAACATAGATTGCGCTATTTAATTTAGCCACCAAGCCATCAATATGAGCTTGCAAAGATGGTACTTTGAATTGTTAGGCCCAAGAACTTTGTTGATTCGGAATTTGGTATAGTATTACCATTTAAACTAATATAAATGGATTGGGTTCTATTGAAAGTTTTGTCGAAAACCGGTAGATTTGTTTTATCCTGATTTAAATGAAAATAATTATTTTTAGACCAATCTATCATTTTTTTGATGACATTATTACAATTGAAGGAGAGTTCTTCTATAGTCGTACTAGTTACTACTGCCATGCTATCATCTGCAAACTGGTAAAACGACAACAGGTCAATAAAAGATGGCATATCATCAACGTAAAGTAAAAACAATAAGGGGCCCAGAATGGATCCCTGCGGTACTCCTTGCGATATTATTACTTTTTCTGATAACGTGTATGTTTCTGTGTTTACTGAACCATCATTAATCACGGTTTTTGTAGATACCTGTTGAGTTCTGTTGCTTAAATATGAATGAAAGAGGTTTAAACATCTATTTCTTATACCGTAGTTCTCTAATTTGTGAAGTAATAAATTATGGTTAATTCATTCGAAAGCTCGGGAGAAATCAAAAAATATCCCAGCAACTTTTTCTTTTTTGTCGGCATGTTCGGAAATAAAGCACGATGAAATACCTTAATGCTCTATATCGTTTCTTTAAATACTTACGGATACGAATACTTACCAAATATATTTTGGCATAGCATTGAAATATGTTTAGTAATTTATTGCCCATATACTTACTTTAATATTACGATCTATCTCAAGGAAGACCATTTTCGAAACAAGAACGGCGATATAATAAACGAGAGATTTATCACCATTTTAAAGGGGCTGTTCATCGTTTACGAAAACAAGCTTGTTTTATTAATACCTCCTCTGCTTATCATTTATAATGGCAGTGCTCTTAATAAATGTACCTTCCAATAAAATAAAACTTGAAATGGAATGTCCGTAAAATTCTCGCTGGAAAAGTAGCAGACATTTCGCCATTCCTTTCTGTAAATCTGATCTGTCACATAAAAAGGCGCTAAAAGGGGAGGATGATTTATTTTTTGTCGCCGTGGTTTGATATAACTTTCAAAGTCATAACTTTTGATTCCAACTTTGCGGTTGTTGAGTACGGAAAGGCATATATTAACATCTAATTCGATTTGGGTACCTATGAATTCGAATAAAACGTTTTATGAATAAAGTTCTCCTTATTCTAAGACTTGATAGTTTTTGCCTTTCTGGCTTTTACTTGAAATATAGGAGAGTATATATTTTATGGCATTTTTATCTCTTTTATGGTTTATGGTCTCGTAATAAAAAATAAAGGGGATATATCTCCTACCTTCCAAATAACATCCTCTCAAGAATTATAGTTATCGTTTTCTACTGATCGCAAGATATGAACCAAGCAATATACAAAAAATTTGTTTTCCCAGTCCGGTATTAGATTATTTCCATTTTTTTATATCCGTATGATACAGGATTTAATAAAATAAATGGTTAACATGCGTCACACGCGATAACAATTCTACTATATATACACAAAATTTTTAAATCCATTAGCCTCTACTCTGTTTGGAAATAATAATAAAAATAGTAATAAAAGCTCACTGTAAATGCAAATCCTATGAGAACATATAGTACAGGGAAAATATCCAAAGATAGGAAGAAACCTGGAGAAAATTAGTAAAAATCTGATTTTTTGCACAGACGTTCTATGACGTGTCTCAAACCCAAATCCACAAAAATTCCAACATGGCTACCCAATATGTTGAAGATCAAAGTTTTTTGCAATTATCTCGCGTACTATGCATAGGATGCAACTTTACAAAAAAATAATTCTCCCAAAATTTTGGTTACCAACATTGACAAGAACGGTGCAGATCTTAACAGATCGTATAACGGCCAAACTAAAAATATCAGATTTAGGACAATGGAGAAAAGTGGTTGTAAAAATATTAGGTACATGTATTAACAGCATAGTGGTTTTGGCACTAGGACACAGTTTACACTGCTGTAAAATGACGACGCATTTCACTCACTGCGCTGTTAAGGTATCAGGTCATATGCCAAAGTACTGTTGATTCCACTATAGTAAAAGTAACTACCTTTTTGACAATATATAAACCATAAATAAACAGCACTGTAAATAAGGTGATTTACTGCTACTAATTTCTAGGTTATATTTATGCAAACTAAACCAATTCTGTTTCGATGGTTGCATTTACAACAAACTCAGTCCTAACAGATTTATCGTAACAGCTACAAAAGTATCGCGAAAGTGAGTGCTCTATTTTATAAGATTCACGAAAAACTAACACTAAGGCGCATTATTTTATAGATGTTTTATAGCAATCGTCTAATAATTTAAATATCGTGAAATGCTTGCTACTAACACAAAAGTTTTTTATAGAGGGAGGCCAGCATTCGTGATGGTACACATATGACAATTTATGAAAATTGAAAATATCAAATGTTTATTAGAATTTATCGAGTCAGAAACATGCTAACTATACAATTAGGACTACTAAAACAAATTAGTGTAAGTTACATTGTTAAAAAAATCAAATTCATAAAATCGATATTTATAAAATTTCAAAAATTATGAGAAATCATCAATAAATGTGAGGCCCGTTAAAAATATATTAGAAATATGGCCACAGTAGTTCACAGTAAAATTTTCTCCGCATCAAAAATTACACTCGTTGTAAGCCAGAACAAGTCTCTTAAATAAAGATTATAGGTTATTAGGTACCTAGTATTAAATCACAATGCCATATGCTTAGTGTTAGAAATACTTAAACTTTTAGGATACATTTTAGAAATCATTTTATTTTATTAGTGTGTATAAAGCAGCATTTTTTTAAAATAATAACTATTTAAAAGCTCTTATAATGCAGTTGTTTAGTTGTTTTATAGTAGTAATTTACAAACAGTGAAGTGTGTTTTATAGTACAATTAAATGGAGCTTTAATGAAACTACTCTATAGTGATGGTACTAAATTGTCATAAGGCTTCTGGAAATGTTTATATAATTATTTTGTAATGGTTCCAATAGGTGTTACAAAATATCAACAGCGACTGAAATATTTTATCAGATGGTGCCAATTTTGCATTTATAGCTGCTGTGAAAACGTTATGAAAGTGTTTCTGAGAGTAATATTGTTTTATAAAATTTGTGTCAGAAACATTCCTATAACTTTTATAAAATATCAAATTGCTAGTTGGGAGTCGTCAGACGAGCAGAAGCGAAGCCCTGTAGTTGGAGTAAGGGTCACTCATCTGGTATACAAATGGTTTTAGGGATTGGCGTGTGCGTAGCAGGGCCTAATTACATGCTATCCAGAGCCGTAGGTGAGACTCCAACCATCTCCAAGCCGAAATTTGTGCTATAGATCTATGTGCTCAAGAATGAATAAACACAGGCATTCGAAGAGCAAAGATCTATATACTTTCAAACAGCCAGACAGCATTAAAAGCTCTCAGGTCTTACACCTTTGAGTCTAAAATTGCCTGGGAATGCAGACAATCCCTGAGGCAACTGGCAAGACACAACAGGGTTACCTTCATGTGGGTGCCAGGACACAGACGGAAATTAATTAGTTCACGCTCATACAAAAAGCGGTGGCAAAGCCCCATTTTTGGGCCCAAACCGTTTTGTGGCTAATCCAAAGAACGAGGAGATCCTAAAATGGGAAAGGGGGCAAAAGGAGTCCTACTGGAAGAATACTCCAGACCAAACACAAGCGAAAAGTTTCATAACTTATTCGACGAAGAATGCCACAAGGCTTCTCGAAGTCCAATAGTTCGACCTAAGACTGATGACAATCCTTTCATATTTGCGAATGCAGGATGCTAGTTCAGACTAGGCTAAAGTACTTAGAAATGGTGGAATTAACGCCTGAAGACATATGGAAATCAACCCGCAGGAAAGTAACAAGCCTTGTAGAAAAGTTGTTGTTTTAGAAAATTGTAAACAATCTGTCATTACGAGCTCCTCCTGTGAATTTGAGACACCTTGTATATTTGTTTTGGGACAAAATTTATTTTACAAAGGATGTAATAGATTACGTCTCTTATGAACTACCTGTACAATCTAACAACCTGCCAGTGGCAATGCTTTTGGTTGCTATATATTTGTGATAAAATATAATGCTTCAGTTGAAGTAGTTAGAAATTTGAGTAATCTCGTCTGGTCTGTGTCAACGTATCTCGAGTTACAAGGGATGTTAGACACGCGTCAGTACACCTTGCTTGTTTATTTCTAACCGGAAACCAGCATTTCATTGTTTCCCACAACTTATGCCTGTTATTTAGAGCAACTCTCAAGTAGTGTTAATAAGGTGCATCAGTTTATTATGCTGGATAATATCGGATTTACCTTGGGGTGATGTAACGGATGCGAGATATTCCTTGAGAACGTGCACTCATTGCCTCCTAGACATATTTTAGATAATGCAACAGATACTTATACACTTTAGAATGGTTGCATTTAAGCTACTTCCGGCTACATTTTCTGTATCTGTACACTAAATATGTCAGCGTACGCCATATTTTATTAGCAAATAAGTTTTGTTATTCCTTTTGGAAATTCAAATGTTAGTATCTTTTTAAATTCATCCTCCGACGAAAGGAATCTTCGTTTGGTTCAACTAGTTTCGTTAAATTAGAATTGATTTATTTGACCAAGTTACAGAGTCGTTTTAGGCAAGTCAAAGCACAATAGAGAAAGTATTGCAAGGTAAAAGATAAAAATAACGAGAGATAAAATGATTGACCAACATTTAAAAAATATGTACATAAATATATATAAATATGTACGTCACAAACAAAAATTTTGAAAAATACTACTAATCTCTGTTTTTGAAGCCAAAAAACGTGCAGAATCGGGCTTTTAAAGCACTAGTGTTTTAAAGTTGCTTAGGTAACAACTAATTTTAAACAATGATAAATACACAGGTATTTAACCACCAAACAAAAAAATCTAACCGTCTCTATGTTACCGATTAAAAATGAAATTCGGAGATTACCTTGTAAAATGATTAATTAATTTTTCCTAATTTTACTTTGCAGTACAGGTGTAATAAAAAGTAGCGTACAATACACGTGTATAAAGTAGCCGTATAAAGTAGCACTTACTCCCTTAGTTCCCTCTTCGCTACGCTTGTCGTGCCCTAAACCCGTGCGTGCTCTAAATGTTTATACACTTGTATTTTCATGTACTATTATGTCATTAGGAATATAATTCTATAACTGAAAATTTAGAGAACTTTTCTGTGATTTAGTTAATAATCTAAGACGAGGCTGCCTGAGTTGATTGGCAGACCTGATGCCGTAAGAATGAAAATCTGACTTTGTGAATTTCTAGTGTAAATATGAAGGGAAGGAACCAGAATTATATCAAGACTTTTAAATATTGGAGAACAGTGATCTCTTCAGCCAGCACTCACAATTATTCTGATTGCTTTCTTCTGAAGACGAACATTTTTTTTTTTTTGCGTAAGATGGACCACCCCATAGGAAAATTATATAGTAAACGTGAGTATGAAATAATGAAAAATAACATGTTCTTAAAGCTTGTTTTATGGAACTAGTACTATCATTTAAATTGTTAATGTTCAAATTAAAATCAATAATGGACGTATCGTCGGCATAACTGATGCATTACTTAGGACATAAAGTGAAAAAATTCATTAGCATAATATAAAAAGCAGAGGTCCCAAGACAGAGCCTTGAGGCACCCCACGATTGACTGAAGAAGTTCTGAATATATAATATCAACAGAGACACATTGTTGTCTGTTATTAAGTTATGAATAGAAAAGATTTAAAGGCAGTCCTCGATACCATAAAGCTTATCACTCCTTATCTCTTTATCGTTTAATTTTCTACCTTTCTGTCATTTATGCTAAATTATTCTTTTCCTTATCAAATCTATATGATCATAGATTTTAAAATCATAACGTTTGTGTACTCTAAATTAAGCGGCTTTGCATCCGCTCGATGCTGTCAATTATCTGAAACCGGCTTTTTCGTTTGATCATTTTTTCCATAATTATGGGCGTATTAAAATTTTGTTTTTTTTAATGTTTCGAGATATATCGATCTTTCCAAAAAACGAGACGTTCTCGCAAATAGGCTTTACTATCTACATTAACGATCTTGGGCTCATTCGCAATTTACAAAGTACAGTGAGAGTCTTTATGGTGGTTGATGATCAATACCTATAATTATTCTAAGAAATGGTAGGGTCTATTTTATTGACTGTTAGCATTAATAATTAAATACTAAAATGAAGCATGCTAGCGCGGCTCAGGGCAAATAGCAGGAGAGGAGCAAATAGCTCATTTTTTTATCAAATGACACTTCCCAGGCCTGAAATTCATGAAACTTAAATACATTTTTTTAAACTATTCGTTCTAAAATTGCCTTTAATTCTATCGAGACCGAATTTCTAAATTTCAAAATTCAAGATGACTAATTCGGACACAAAGGATCCCGCACAATTAGCATTGAAAAAATCATTTCGGTTGAATTTTCTTCAAACGTTGGGGATAAGTGGTTCAAGGGCTTCCGAACAAAAAATGTCATGAAGAAATTGATTTAATGATATATGAATTTGTGTACTCTAAATTAAGCGGCTTTGCATCCGCTCGATGCTGCCAATTATCTGAAACCGGCTTTTTCGTTTGATAATTTTTTCCATAATTATGGGCGTATGAAAATTTTGTTTTACTACTCGACAACGTTTATTAGCAACTAACAGTACAGTGTGCAGAAAATATTTGATAGGTGAAACTAATTCCCACAAAGACTGGGTTCGAATTTTTCAGTTCGTTGCTGCTATCTTCTTGTCATACTAAGAGTCTAGAGAAATCTGAGGATGCAAAGTGCGTGTTTTTGGTCGCCATCTTGAAAATTTTTTTAAATATAAAAAATCGTGTGTTGTATCGAATTACAGAAAATATCATGCTGAAAAAGATTATGATATTGGTTTTAAAAAATAAGTTAAATAACACACTGAAAGTCTATACTCCAGTCAATTTATACACGAAAAAAGGGGTTCGACCTTACAAAAGGTCATGTATTGAAAAATATTCTTTATAGGATTTTGCAAACAGCAGCAAAAATAACTATGAGAACTAAAAGAAAAGCTATGTGTAAAAATATTAATGAAATCTTTGCATTCTTTCGATAACCTAAATGCTGGCTATGCTAGCAAATTGGAATCCTAAAATAAATTTCTATAATTTTTTCAAAAATGAAAGGGTTCTTCCTACGATACACTTATAAGTCTATCGTGGTTCTTCCTTTATCTAACGCTGATTTGCCGTTCAAGTTTGAATAAAATCGGACTTCTCGTTCTTAAGTTATTCTGCTTACAAGAACATGGCGGATGGAGGGACGAACGGACAGATGGACAAACCGACATACGAACCGTGAGTCAGATGACGGACATTTTAGAAGTTGTTACACGACTATTACATTTTAGAAATGAGGCGATTTAATTTTTGTCTTTGTATGTTCGAAGAATATAACAGTAGAAACGAGAAAAACATATAGATATTTTTTATAGGGAATTATATAGCTTTGTTTTTTATATGAAACATAATTCCGATATTGCTAATGGTTACTCAGATATAACAAAAAAATTTAATTGGCACATCATTTTTTCAAGATGGCGGCTCCAGTGCAACAGATTCGAGATTGGGACTTTTAGTATGTTCAGGGCCGGTACTTTCATCTATAGTTAGTGACATTTATTCTGCAGAATAAGTCTTATCTAGAAGATAAGCAAAAAATCGGTATTTTCCCCTATAAATAGTGATATCAGTCAGATAAATATGCTTATTCCTAGGATAAACTATTCGGCGCCCAAACCGCCGAATAAGGCTTTTATCTACCGGATAAATGAAGCCACGCCTACGCGCTTGCGCTCTGATTGGCAGTGCTATTCTATTTGCTAACCTAAACTTTGAAAAGTTATTTGTTGTTTTGTGTTTAACAATACTGTAGATAAGGTTTGGCCAGTGGTGACTTTTATATAACTGGGTGATTTTACGGACTTTCACAAGCCACGGCGGGAAGAATAATAAAAAAAATATAATAACTGCTATTTATGTATTTCCTCAATTTGTCCAAAAACATGTCACATGAAACAGAGTTTTATTTTATATATACGATTTAAAACAAAATCGCACAATAAAAGCTTTTGTAAACACTATAATGACAATGTCAAATAACCATGAAGTATAAAAATGACTCAAATGTCATAAACAGGTAAGCAATAATAGTAGGGGATTATTTCTATCTTTATTTGAAGTACATAGCTTCTGCATACATTTATCTTGTTTTACCACATCTTAAGTTGGCAACACTTACTTTGGGAAGTATCTAAAATTTTATTCATCGAATTATTAACCGAAGGTGTAATTTGAATGAAAGTACAGATGCAAGATATCCAGTAGATAGCAAATTCTGGTTATCTTATCCTTCGAATTGTTATTCGCCGGATAAAGTATATTTATACTTAGGTGAAAGTACCGGGCCTCAGTAGTACGCCTGAATGCACATCTTTATCAAGCTTCAAAACTATCAGTTTTTTCACTGGATTATTAAAATTCTTAGAAAATTGTAAGTACGTTCCTTACCGCAGTAAAACCATTTGTTCGTTAATCCCTAAACAATAAAATTTTATTGCAGCTGCTTGAACCCGTTCGATCTGTGGCTAGTGCTAATAGCGAGCAGATATAAATACCACTGTATCCATGAATAAAGAACTAGATTAAACTCAAAACGCAGATATTGTAAAATTGCATTTAAAAATCATACACATATATATTTCCCAATAGAACGTTCACTTGCTTCCGGAGCGTTGAGGCACATAAAAACAAAGTATATCCGGACAGATGCAAATCGGAGTAATCAGACCCCTAGCCTAGTTAGATCCGGAGCTTCGGCTTTGGCCCGAATTTCGGTAAACATGTTTATTTTGTTTTGATTGATGTCGGTACTCGATTTTACTTATAAAAGATCACTATTCCAGTTTGCATACGCCAAATATCAACTCCCATTTATTTATGTCTGAAAATTTGTACACCGGCACCGAAATGGGTTACATTTGCAAATAAAAGCGTAATCCTTTGCTGTGAACTGTACGATATCATCTGCGGAACATTTACGCTAGGCTTGCTATGTGGGTTATGCTGAATACTTTTCAGATGAACTACCCCGATGCTATTGACTGCAAACAAATAATTAATAATTTTGCCAGCTATCAAGTCTTGATTTACTTGACTTGTTCCAATTATAATAATAACGACCTGAAATATAAACTTATCGAAATATAATTAACAAATTAAGGTTGGCTGCTGATGCTGTAGATTCCTGAAGTAATGTGGTACGGTGGTATCTTTTCAGCTTCAGCGTGCAGAAAATTTAACAATTAATAATGGAGTGATGATGGGGATAAACCATAACCACGCGTTTCAATGATTTGCCGCATAGGGGAAATATTTACAGTATACAGAGTGATTTATAAACTATTACAAACTTTGGTAGATAAAACGCGATGCTTTTCTGAGACTAAAATGATATATAAGCTACAGTCCGATTCTTCTTGTTTTAAGAAAATAACACACTTTAATAAATAATACCTCCATAATACATACATAATAATACGTGGAAATTCTCTTTTCCAGGAATTTACTACAATTACTTTTCTCATACTTATCAAATAGAAAACAATTTTTTAAGTTAATAATTACGGATCTGAGAAATTTACAGCTGATTCAGCTGTCCCTCAAGGTTCAGATCTAGGTCCTCTGTTGTTTTTGTCATTATCATTTTTTTAATCGCCTTATATCATTGTCCTGACGGAGTTACAGATAGACAACAATACAGCAACTATTCCCTGCGGCAATGCCATCTGCCTCAGCTGAGGCTCGAACTGAGGAGTGATAACGGCGACTGGATCCGTGGTGCCAGCGTCAGCGGTCTACCACTGCTACCGTCTCGTAACACATTAAAGATGCCACTATACATCAATACCCTGGCCAGAACTTGAACTCGGGACTCCGAAGTCGCAGGCTTAACATGTAAGCACTGCGCCACTTTACACCGATAAATGATATTGTTGTTTTAGTAAGAAACTATGAAATGCTACTATTCGCTGATGATATAAAAATGTTTCAATTAATGCAGAAGCCTGTGGATTGTACGTGAATGCATACTTCGCGAAAACACTTTGTCTATAGGTAATAAGCAGAAGGAGAAAATGTAAACTGACAGTAAAACATTGGGAGAGTTGGTTAATAACTATTTGCTATTTAATACCCAAAAATGTAAGATTCATGCTACTTCAGTATCTAACATACTGTAGCATGTATATTACTACTCTTCTTGTTTATAGATTAGCATCATCCTTTTTTTAGATTTGCCGATATAAGTACTGTATTTTTATTTCAAAAATTAGTATCATAATAAAGTATATCTAAGTAAAGCTATAAATTTCCTTTCGGTCAACAGGCAGAATATTAAACATTCAATTGTACAGTTGGTCATCTACCCTGAATTTTTACATGTCCATTTCAAGCGTAGTCAAATCATTAATTAACTTCTTATTAAATAAAATTTAAAATGTGGAAACAATGAGTTAGTTTGTATATGTTATTCAACTACATATATGAAACTATTAGCCAAAATTTGTGAGGAGCATATTACATTTGAAATATGTATATTTAAGTTGTCATTTGACTAGCCTAGATTCTTGGTTTAAAAAAAAAAACGATATCCTGGGAAGTGGTCTAGCGTTACTTGCTGTCCGATCTTCGACAAATAAGGATGTGCGTCGTTTCGTTATATTCAGCCGTTGTCATAGTTATGTTAGAGATTGGTAATATTATTTAAATAGTATAGGTGTTTTCTAGAAGAAAGTACGAAATGGCAAAAATGTTATTTGTGTGGGCCGGAATGATTTCCGGTCTTTCTTACCTTTAAAGTGAGCCATGGAATATGGTTACCTATTAAAATGAATTTCTAATAGGAATTTTATAAGTTAAGAAGTATATAAGTTCTTCTGGATGTCCCCATTTTAATTTTCTACCACTTCTCACCATAAATACGTCGTTAAATTTCATGTGGATTATGGTACAACTATAAAAATTATGTCTATTTCCTGAACCTTCTAGAACATTTCTTTTGATGTTTTGTTTTACAAGTCGATTCAACAATGGTGGATTTTTAAATGAACATCGCTGTAATGGTTTCCTGTTTCCAGGACAGAGTTGCTAACAATTAATTGGATCTCTTCCAGATGATATGTCCGGAGATGCGCCTATTTCAGATTACAAGTACATCAGGATTGGTATCAGCTAAGTGGCTAAATTCATATTTTTCTTAAACAACAAATTCCTACTTCACATTTCTTTTATTAATATTAATCTTTAATCTGAATGTTAAAATATGGTATAAAATATATTTTTTTTATTGTTTATAGAATCTATACGATTACATAAGCAGATGCTTATAAATATAAATTTTTCTATTATATATATGTGAGAAATTCGGTGATCACCCAATTTTAACAACCAATTGTTTCTTATATCATATCATTTAAGTATATTGTTCTTGGGAAATGCATATTGATTATATAATGTATATATGTATATATATGTTAGACATAAAAGTCTACAATTTTTGAATAATAATACATTCAGTGAATATTCATGGTAAGAAGTCAGGGAAAACATTTTATAGTTCATAGGTAATAGTATTTTATTATTCTTAGGTTGAATATAGTTGAATTATTTTATATTCACCATACTTAGTTTGACCAGTTTCTAATAAAACTGATTTTAAATTTTTCTTAGACTTTTATTCACAAATCTGCCTTTGATTAGTTTGGTAAATTCCATTTGATACTTATATAAATAATTTTTAACAACTTATACTTGAATACTTTTACTGCTTTTAGTTTTCATCAAATCTCTATTGTATAAAGTAGTTGGCGCTCATTTAACAACTTTTTTATTATTTCTCATAACATCTGCAAATCAGTGTCATTATAACTTATAACATCATACCATCTAAATTTACCTTACCCAGGACCCAAAGCATGCCGAGACAATGAGCTAGTTTGGTAGTGTAGTTGCTTGTTGGGTTATTTATAACAAATTAAAGTTTATTACTCAAAATAGTTTATAATTTAGTACTAATATTCGGATAAAGAAGAATAAATTTTATGGTTATAATAATTTCAACAAGTTAATAGTTACACAAAATGGCGCCCAACGTGGGGCGCCATTTTGTGTAACTATTAACTTGTTGAAATTATTATAACCATAAAATTTATTCTTCTTTATCCGAATTTTTATAAAGTTCCTAGCAATTTAAGTAAAGAAATATCACCTTTTTTCATATCAAAACCATTTGATGACAGACCATATATTAAAATAAAAATACTTGATAAAGATTATATAGCTCTTTTAGATACAGGTGCAAATTCAAGTGTCCTAGGTAGTCAATATTTATCAGTTTTAAATAAATTCAATTTAAAGATGGACAAATGTAAAGATAATACCGTCTCTACAGCAGATGGGACTTTTCAAGAAGTGCTTGGTTGTGTGTATCTACCAATTTGTATTGGAGAAATTTGTAAAATACAAAAAATTTTAATAGTTCCTTCGTTAAAACATAAAATACTCTTGGGAGTTGATTTCTGCAAAACCTTTTCAATAGAATTTAAATTTAGTAATAATACCTGGTCAGTAAATAGTAAAGTCAAAAATGTAGAAATAGGAATGTTAAAAAACGAGTTGATTGAGAAAGACGTACCGAGATTTAGTAAACAAGAACAGTTTCAAATTGATAATATAATTAATTTATTTAAAGAGATTTCTTCTGAAGAAAAGTTAGGATGTACTAACAAAATTTTTATGGATATTGATACAGGTACAGCAAAACCTTTTAAAGTTAGACAATATCCCTTGTCACCTTTTATGATGAAAATTTTAAATAAAGAATTGGACGATATGATACGTTTAGGGGTAGTTGAACCGTCTCATAGTTCTTGGTCTTCGCCAGTACTGTTAGTAAAAAAGAAATCTGGGGAGTATCGCTTTACTTTTGACGGTAGACATCTAAATAAAATTACAAAACCAGATGCCTATCCTTTTAATCGTGTAGACAGGATCTTAAGTATGCTTAGAAATGCTAAATACATTAGTTCAATTGATTTGCGTAAAGCTTTTTGGCAAATTCCTTTAACACCTGAGTCTAAGGAAAAAACAGCATTTTCAGTACCTGGTCGTGGGTTATTTCATTTTACTAGAATGCCGTTTGGGCTTATTAATAGTGCGCAAACGCAACAAAGGTTAATGGATGCAGTTTTCGGTCCAAAATATGAACCCAATTTATTTGTTTATTTAGATGATATTATAATAGTTTCCTCTACTTTTAACGAACATATTAAAATTTTACAGGAAGTAATACATATTCTAAAAGATGCCAATTTAACTGTTAATTTAAAAAAATGTGAATTCTTTAAAAAGTCTCTTAAATACCTTGGTTATGTGGTTGACGAAGAAGGTTTACGTACAGATCCCGATAAAATCTCGGCTATGGTAAATTATCCTAGACCTACGAATACTACAGAAATAAAAAGGTTTATAGGAATGACTTCTTGGTATCGTCGTTTTATTCCTCATTTTTCCACATTAGTATCGCCTTTAAATGATCTTTTAAGGGTAAAGTTAGAAAAAAACAAAATATTCTTTGGTCGGAAGCAGCGGAAAATTCATTTTTAAAATTAAAACAAGCTCTTATCTCTGCTCCTATATTATCAGCACCAGATTTTACTAAACCTTTCACTATACAGTGTGATGCGAGTGATGTGGGTTTAGGCGGTTTACTATTACAATTTATCGATGGTAAAGAATCAGTTATAGCATTTGCTAGCAGAAGTTTAACTCGCACTGAAAGAAATTTATCCGTGACTCAGAAAGAGCTTATGGCTTTATTGTTTTCTTTAGAAATTTTTCGTTATTATGTAGAAGGAAGCCATTTTACAGTCATAACAGATCACTCAGCACTTCAGTGGCTAAAGAATATAGAAAACCCTTCAGGAAAATTAGCTAGATGGTCTCTAAATTTACAACAATATTCTTTCGATGTAGTACATAGAAAAGGTAAATATAATATTGTAGCAGATGCTCTATCTCGGAGTACTCCTATTTCAGTTGATTTATTAGATATATCTCCTCAAGATACCGATAAGTTTTATGTAAGAATGAGAGAAAACATTGTCAAGTTTCCTGCAAAGTATTCTACTTGGAAAGTTATAGATAATGTAGTTTATAAATTTGTTTCCTCAAAAATTCCCTTAAAAAGTAACCTATCAGAATGGAAGTTATTAGTACCAAAATCTCAACGGAATGAAATAATAAAAAAATATCATGATCCGCCTAGTAGTGCACACTTTGGATTTTATAAGAGCTTTAGCAGAGTTCAGGATCTGTATTACTGGCCGAAGATGCGCCAGGATATACTGAAATACGTGCGTTCTTGTAGAGTCTGTGGTTCACAAAAAATTTCTAATGAGGCAAGAGCAGGTCTTATGGGCAGTGCAAAAACAGTAGATTATCCTTGGCAAATAATAGCTGTAGACATAATGGGTCCTCTTCCCCGGGCACCAAATGGCTTTACACATATTTTAGTTGTGGGTGATTTTTTTTCTAAATATACCTTAATTCATCCTTTAAGAACCGCCACTGCGCGAAATATTATAAAATTTGTAGAAAATTATGTTTTCTTAGTGTTTGGAGTACCACAAATTATTATATGTGATAATGGTTCACAATTTGCTGGTAAAGAATTTAAAGCCTTAACGGATAAATACAAAGTCCAAAAAATATGGTTTAATGCCAGATATCACCCCCAAGCGAATTTTGTAGAACGTTCGAATAAAACCATTGGTACAGCCATACGAAGTTATATAGATAAACATATACATTGGGATAAACATTTATCAGAGATACAACAAGCCATAAACACAGCTAAACATGAGGTTACTGGTTTCACACCCGCTTTCTTAAATTTTGCACGTTATGTTCCATTGACAGGTGACCATTATGGTGAGATTCATTCCACTAAAGATATTAACCTACTTCCTAATGACCGGCAAGGTTATATTTCCGATTTAACAGGTCTATCTGAGGTATTTTCTGAGGTAAGGGAAAAACTTAAAAAGGCTTATGAGAGAAATTCTAAGTCTTATAATTTGAGAAAACGAGATATTAAATTTCAAGTTGGAGATAAAGTTTGGCGCAGAAATAAAGTGCTGTCGGACGCGACTATAAAATTTTCTGCCAAACTTGCGCCCAAATATGTTTTGTGCGTAATTCGAAAAAGGATTTCGAATATTATCTATGAGCTCGATAATTTAGATTCCTCTGAGGCTGGTACTTGGCATATCAAGGATTTAAAACCATACCTAGGATCTAATTCTGATGTATCTGTTGGATAAAAAAAAATCCAAGGAAATTTCTAGAAATGTCTTTGAACATTGTCTTTATAAAAGTAAGTTTGAACTTGTAAATATATTATTTCTTTTTAAGTCTTAGTAAATTATCTGGTTACTGTAGTATTTATTGTGGTTAGCTTAATTTCTGTCTCCCGATTATGTCTTTACTTGATTGTGTCTTTACCTGATTGTGTCTTTATCTGATGGTGCTTTAGTTTCTCGATTGTGAATTCCTGTTTGGACGTTTGATACGCGTAGTTATCAAAGAATTCTAACTATCCACAACATTAAATATTACAATATCTTAAACCTGAATATACTTTGGTATAATAAGTTAAAATATTTAAGTATTTTGTAAATAAATTTTATTGATAAGTTATTTTAAAGTAAACATAAAATAAATAACCATAGGCGTACAAACTTTTTTAGGAGGAGGAGGGTGTAGCATGTATATTACTACTCTTCTTGTTTATAGATTATTATCATCCTTTTTTTAGATTTGCCGATATAAGTACTGTATTTTTATTTCAAAAATTAGTATCATAATAAAGTATATCTAAGTAAAGCTATAAATTTCCTTTCGGTCAACAGGCAGAATATTAAACATTCAATTGTACAGTTGGTCATCTACCCTGAATTTTTACATGTCCATTTCAAGCGTAGTCAAATCATTAATTAACTTCTTATTAAATAAAATTTAAAATGTGGAAACAATGAGTTAGTTTGTATATGTTATTCAACTACATATATGAAACTATTAGCCAAAATTTGTGAGGAGCATATTACATTTGAAATATGTATATTTAAGTTGTCATTTGACTAGCCTAGATTCTTGGTTTAAAAAAAAAAACGATATCCTGGGAAGTGGTCTAGCGTTACTTGCTGTCCGATCTTCGACAAATAAGGATGTGCGTCGTTTCGTTATATTCAGCCGTTGTCATAGTTATGTTAGAGATTGGTAATATTATTTAAATAGTATAGGTGTTTTCTAGAAGAAAGTACGAAATGGCAAAAATGTTATTTGTGTGGGCCGGAATGATTTCCGGTCTTTCTTACCTTTAAAGTGAGCCATGGAATATGGTTACCTATTAAAATGAATTTCTAATAGGAATTTTATAAGTTAAGAAGTATATAAGTTCTTCTGGATGTCCCCATTTTAATTTTCTACCACTTCTCACCATAAATACGTCGTTAAATTTCATGTGGATTATGGTACAACTATAAAAATTATGTCTATTTCCTGAACCTTCTAGAACATTTCTTTTGATGTGAAGATATTGGTTAACCATTTTGTTTTACAAGTCGATTCAACAATGGTGGATTTTTAAATGAACATCGCTGTAATGGTTTCCTGTTTCCAGGACAGAGTTGCTAACAATTAATTGGATCTCTTCCAGATGATATGTCCGGAGATGCGCCTATTTCAGATTACAAGTACATCAGGATTGGTATCAGCTAAGTGGCTAAATTCATATTTTTCTTAAACAACAAATTCCTACTTCACATTTCTTTTATTAATATTAATCTTTAATCTGAATGTTAAAATATGGTATAAAATATATTTTTTTTATTGTTTATAGAATCTATACGATTACATAAGCAGATGCTTATAAATATAAATTTTTCTATTATATATATATATATATGTGAGAAATTCGGTGATCACCCAATTTTAACAACCAATTGTTTCTTATATCATATCATTTAAGTATATTGTTCTTGGGAAATGCATATTGATTATATAATGTATATATGTATATATATGTTAGACATAAAAGTCTACAATTTTTGAATAATAATACATTCAGTGAATATTCATGGTAAGAAGTCAGGGAAAACATTTTATAGTTCATAGGTAATAGTATTTTATTATTCTTAGGTTGAATATAGTTGAATTATTTTATATTCACCATACTTAGTTTGACCAGTTTCTAATAAAACTGATTTTAAATTTTTCTTAGACTTTTATTCACAAATCTGCCTTTGATTAGTTTGGTAAATTCCATTTGATACTTATATAAATAATTTTTAACAACTTATACTTGAATACTTTTACTGCTTTTAGTTTTCATCAAATCTCTATTGTATAAAGTAGTTGGCGCTCATTTAACAACTTTTTTATTATTTCTCATAACATCTGCAAATCGTCATTATAACTTATAACATCATACCATCTAAATTTACCTTACCCAGGACCCAAAGCATGCCGAGACAATGAGCTAGTTTGGTAGTGTAGTTGCTTGTTGGGTTATTTATAACAAATTAAAGTTTATTACTCAAAATAGTTTATAATTTAGTACTAATATTCGGATAAAGAAGAATAAATTTTATGGTTATAATAATTTCAACAAGTTAATAGTTACAATACAAAGAACGCATACGCAACGATTCATCTTCTATTATGGTCCAAAATCATATAACATTTTACCCCTTTAAAAGTGAAATAAATATAAAATAGAAATAAAAAGAATTATATTTGATAACCAGGATAAGATCGATATTATTTTGAATTAGCAGCTTTTATAGAAATATTAGTTCTAAACAATATAGTACAACCCTGTATGATAGATCAGAATATTCTATCCTATGTCTACATCTCCTGGTTTATTATCTAATATATATACACCTGCCACTTCATTAATTTAATATGCTTCAGACTGCCAGATTAAAAAAAAAACTATAAATTATGATAACTATATGTAATATTTATTTATTTTATTTATTCACTCATTTACGCAACAGTAAAACCCAATTACAGGGCAAAACAATTAGTGCATGTGTAATGCAAGACAGAGATAAAGGAAGACATAAATCAACAAGGAGAATAAATTTTTTTAATAAATTAGTAGTTAACAAAAATATTTAAACAGGATATCATTATCTATTAATATTATCACAATATAGTATAGATTTTCGATTGGAAAAGTTTATATCACAATTATCGCTTAAATTGTTATAGTTTGTGCACATGGTAGTAATTGGAGACTTTAACATCATATTTGTTGAACATAGATTTGGTTGAAATGTAGTCGGATGTCTTGTAGATAGTCTTGGTAATTTTATTTCACTTGACAAGTTGGGGCAGTCAATGTGGTAATGAATTAAGTTATATAAGAAAGTTAGAGAAGTATTAACCCTCATAGTACTAACTAAGCCAAATCTAACAGAGAAATATGGTCTGCACCTTGAAGTGGATATGTCCGATCTACTTTGTAGGCTAGAAACTTGACAAATTTACGTTGAATCGCTTCTACTTTATTTATGTAGCCGTGATAAATTGGATTCCAGATTAATGAGCCATACTCCAATGTAGGTCGAACATAAGCGAAGTAGGCAGTCAGTGGTAATAAAATACTGAGAGTTACGTATGATAAATCCCAGCATTCTCGATGCAGACTTACATGTTTGATCAATGTGTGTACAGAATGACAGTGTTGAATCAAAGTATATGCCTAGGTCCTTAACCTCAGTGCATCTTATAAGAGTAACACTATTAATAGTGTTGTTGTATAACAATGTCATACTTTTACGAGTTAAAGTTACTATCTTACATTTTGAGACATTTAAAATCAGTTTATTTGAGTTACACCATTGATTGATTTTGTCTAAATTAAGTTGTAGGTGTCGACAATCATCTACAGTACATATCGAGGAATACATTTTCAAATCATCATCAAACATTAGTCTGTTACAATCTGGCAATTTAAGTAAATCGTCAATAAATATAAGAAATAGTAAAGGGCCCAGGTTGGACCCTTGTGAAACTCCAGTTGTTGATATAAACACATTTGATTTAAAACCGTTATAATAAACATATTGCTTCTGTCTAATAGATATGACTCCAGTAATATCAAGGTTTAAGCTAAAGCCAATTCTATCGAGATTTCTTAACAGGATATAGTGATCTATTTGATCAAATTCCTTCTGAATGTTAGTATAAATAACGTCAACTTGACCCCTCTTGTCCAATATTTTGACAGTATATTCTGTAAAACTAGCCAAGTTACTTATAGTGGACCTTTTCCCCATGAAGCCATGCTGCCAGGGAGATAAGATATTGCGTATATTATTGTATATAGTCTTGTATAATATAATCTCCAATAATTTGGCGAAGTTACAAATTATGGATATAGCACGATAGTTATTTACATCGTGTGGGTCGTCAGTTTTAGGAACAGGACATAGTTTAGCTGTCTTCCAGATAGTTGGAAAAGTAGACGTTTCTAATACTAAATTATACAACATACAGAGGGGAAAAGCCAGAGCACCTATACAGGCTTTTACCAGGAAACTTGGCACTCCGTCATCGCCAGCAGTTAGGCGATCTTTCAGTTTTCTTGCCTCTATGATAATGTCATTTTCAAAGATATTTTTAAGGTTTATGTTTTGGATATCATAAGATTCCATTACTAGAGTGTCTAAGGGGTGAGATTGCCTGAAGATACTAGAAAAATACTGGGCAAAAGCATTAACTATGTCCTGAAGATCCTCGTAAGTTTCATTCTGGAAATTCATTTTGCCATGAATTCTAATATTACTTTTTTGGGAGCTTACGTATGACCAAATTGATTTTGGATCGGAGTGGATGATATTCTGCTCAATATTGATCAGGTGCTGCCTATAAGCTTCAGATATACTGTTTTTTATTTTGGTACGAAGTAATTTGAACGCGTTGTGATACCTGGATGTCATTAGTCCGTTTAAATTTTTTTGGTATACTTTTTTTTTATATCGTTTATAATGTTTTTAGTGTGCCAAGCTTGATATTTCCTTCTGTTATTTCTTGGTGTTGCGTATAACGGAACCCAGCAATCAAAAGCTGTTTCTAAAACTGTATAAAAATATGAGCAAGCCTCATTAGAACATTTGAATGCTTTGAGTAGTGACCAATCAATAGAGTAGGTGATCATATAACATAGGAAAATTAATTTTCCTGAAATTATAATTTTTTCCAACATTCGCGGTGGGAAAATTTGTATATTTATGGTTAGCCGTATACACAATAATATTTAGCGGAGGATGATGGGGGTCTACTTTAACAATACCATCACTACTGGGCGAGACATTACATTTTATATTAGCCACTACAAGGTCGACCAGTCTGTTATTTGCATTCAGAACCATATTATTGAACATGGTGCATTTACAATACCACAGGGTTGTGATAATTAGAAATGAAATGCTACAATAACAATATTCTCACTATACAAGTATTCATGATGCTAATAGTCCAAAAAATAATTCAAATTCATTTAGTTGAATATTAGGGGAAATATAAACAACTAGTATAATTATTGATGAGTATTTACAGTCAATTTTAAGACCTAAAATCTCAATAGGGTGTATTAAATTAGTTATATATGATAAGTCTAGTCTGGAGCTTAAGAAGTTTGATCTAGCAGCCACTAAGACACCCCCTCCTCGTGAAATCTCAGAATCTTGAAAGTTATGATCACTATGATACACTACCTACCCATTGTTGAACAATTCAGATGAAGAGACATTCCCATAGAGCCATATTTCCGTTATACCAATCACATCGTATTCGTACTCAGAGATTGCTGTAAAGAACATGTCAATCTTGGTATTAAGTCCTCTAACGTTTTGATTATATAGGCTAATAGTGTCTAATTGAGTGAATAAGTGTGTCGGTAATTCATTGGTTTGACTACTGATGGCGTTGTTGTAAGTGGGGTCTGGATCGAAAAAAATCGAACTTGTGGATGATTAAATCTTCAGGCCACAGTTCAAGATTAAGTAACTCCTCTTCAAGACTCTTCATGGCATCAATACGAAAACTGTTGTACTCACCAGATCTCACGAACAGTTCTTTGACAACGAACATTTCATTTTTGAAGTGTTCTTATAGATATTCCTGCATGTCATTTGCTGATACATCACGTGATACCTTACCAACAAATATGACTGTTTTCTGAGCGACAACAGCAGCAGAAATATGCGCATGAAATACACCTATCCTATGTTGATACTTTGCAAAATAAGCCACAGCGTGCTTAGGCGTTTGTATCTTTACAAATTGGTGTTATAATAGTTTTTTTTATTTTTTATTAAATCTTGTTTGTTATAATATATGTTACCTGTATTTCTGTATTTCTTCTATATAAAAAAAATAATAATAAATAAAATAATATATTTGATATAAATTTTTGACCATTTTAGAGTTAAATTGGCACAGCCATTGTCAATTTGTATGCATGTAAATTGTTTGTATTTTTATCTGTCAGTAGAGTAGCCGATGCTATTTGATCAACGTTTCTAATTAATTGCTGCCGAAAGCTTTATATTGATTTACCATAAGCGAATACGTTCAATTAAACAAAGTGCGATTCAATTAATAGCTGATATCGGTCTACTGTCTGAAATTTGCTAAATTTGTAATTACCACAGCACAGCGTTGTTATTTTTAAACCGCAGGGACAAATATAAACAATAGGGAATTTATCGTTGATCATTCAATTCTGGGAGCTTTTTATGGACATTTTTGGAGCTATTTACTTGTGAGGTTATTCATTTCAATTTGAATATTTTCACAATCTGTAAATTGATAAAAGCAAATTAAACACATTTTTAGTAATGTACGGTTGTTTTAACAGCAACAAAGAATTTATTTTTAATTTACGGAACCCATTGTGCACCGTATTTTCCCAGGAGCGTGCACAGCGTTATTTAAGGCGGCCTCAGGTTATTCGCCTTCATCAAAAAGTTAAACCTAAGTTTACCAAAAAACCAGACAACATTTCTCCATTTATTTATCGCCAATGACTGCCTAGCCGTTACTCACAGTAATATTTAATTTATCATTATAACGCGTATATTTGCTGTTATATGGAAATATTCTCGCATGTGTCCTGTTTAAAAAAAAAAAAAAACAACAAGAGAATATTTGAAAACTCTCGGCCCATTTCAAGTTTCTGCAGTCATTATCCAGTCATGTACAGATCCAAATTGTAAACAAGCTAACCTTTATATTCTTCGTCGATTTACTCACTTTTTATTTCATTGTTGCACATTCTATAGAATGCTCCTCGAAGTTCTTTGTCAATAATATTAGTTTTAGACATTCTTTGTTTAATTACAAAACATAAGAAATTTTTTAAAATTTAAACGATTATTAACTTTTTTATTTATTGATCAGCTTTATCAAAAACAATAGGGTTCTTCCTCTAGCTCATACCTACTCAGTGTTCAAATTTCATTCTTAAGTTAACGTGCTTACAAGAGACGTGACGGACGGACAGACAGACGGACGGACGTTTTGAAATTTGTTCAGAATTCGATCACCAATAATGATATGAATTTTTTTTCTTTACCAGAAATATTACCAGTTTTAGAAATATGTCGATTAAATTCAATGTACTCTTCGTTTTGTATTTGCGAAGAGTATAATTATCACAGTCAACACGGCTTTATTTCTGGTGAATCCACTGGGACTAACCTTGCCCTTATGATACAATTTATTGGTAAATAATTAAATGCAAGCTGACGAATTGATACCATCCATACAGATCATGGTATTCTATTAGAGAAATTGAGTTATCAGTGGCACACTTAGACTCCTCCTTATCATACATAGAGAATAGGCGTCCATATGTGGAATACTGCGGTTTTAGGTTGTTTGATATTCTGTCCACATCCAGGGACCTATACTAGGCCCGATTATATTTTGTGTTTATATAAATGATATTGTAGCTAATCTTAATGTAGAGAGAGAGCTTTTTATATGTCGATGACTTGAAAATCTATAGAAAGCGAACAAGATTACGAAATGACACGGGTAATGCCTATTGCATAACTAATCTCAACATAGCTAAATGTACTACGTTCACTTTTTCTAAAATGCGCAACTATTGAGTACAATTATCATATAACTAGTCAAAGTTGCAGATAGCTGAGTAAAGGATTTGGGAGCTATATTGGATAAACATCTGAATTTTAAGAAGCATGTTAAGCCTGAACGGAGACATCTCTCTTCTCTCGACCTCTCGACCTCTCCAAGACATTTTTATGCATCCCCCTACCCATTTTCATGGTTTTTACGCTTTTGTGTATGATCGTACCTTATCTATCACCTTACGGGCACCCCTGAGTCCTTCTGGCTCAGAATACATCTGCTGCTTGTTATTGGCCCACTACAAGCATCACTCACTCGGCTCACTTCACATTTATAGTGCGAGTAAATTCGGCTTATTAGGGTTAAATCTTAATTTTATATTTAAATCTATGTTCTGAACACTTAGCGCTATCCAGGAACAGCGACGTGGAGGCGGTGGTGGTTGTGCTGATAGTGGTGGTGGTGGGCCGGTAATAAGCAGCAGATGTGTTTCGATCCATAAGAATCGGTAGTGTACTTAAGGTGATAGAAGGTACGATCCTACGTAGAAGCGTAGAAACATGAAAATCGGTGGGAGGGGTAAAAATGACTTGGAGAGGGTGGGATGTCTCTGTTTAGGCTGGAATCTCGTGAGGAATTTAAAATGAGAAACACGAGTAACTTAAAAATAGAGAATTTTCGGAAAAAATGTTTCAGACAAAAATTTCATCATCCGATATTTTTTTAAAGTTTGATGGAAGACTTCAAGGTCATCCAAAGATCAGATTTGTTTTTTAACCCTATTCTATTTTTTATACAGATTGATATTCTGCTCTAAAAAATAAACAACTTTCTACCATTTAATTTTGTCTCACTGTTTAGTTATTAAGCATTGAACGTGGACTCAGCACATCTCTGTAACTGGGAAATAGTGGAGTAAAACTACGAGTATAAATCACCTAATAAGGAACTGGCTTACTATAGCAATTTTATTAATGGAACTTGTTGTAGACGTTATAAGAAGTTTAGGAAAAAGTTTTGGACTAAATCCGTGTCCCGGAAAGCTTTTGTTTAAACAAAAGAGTGTTCAAAATCGTGTTTTTCTGCTCAGTTTTTCTTCAATAACTCTGGTTCTAGGACTCTTATACAGGGTGTAATCAGTTTCATGTAATTAAAAAAAACTGGTAATGGGGACCGACTAGACAAACAAAAAAACGTTATGACTTTTCCCTCTAGGGGCACTTTGAAAAAAACTGATCTAGGTTAACATATTTAATATTATGGTAGACAACTGTTGAGAACCACTGCTTTTCTTGGTCGATGGACTTGTACTTCCCAATTATACAACTTTTAAATTGTCATAAAGAAGTGCTCGCCGGCACACGCGGTGTCATAGGATCATCGACCGCCTTTGATGGACTGCCTCAACTGAACTGGGGCAAATATAAAGAGGTAAATAATTCGTTCTCTCCTCGTGCACAATTGCAAGCAAATAATGGCCATAGAGGTTTAAACAGAGCATTTCTTTACATGTGTGTTTTTTAATTTGGAACAAAATATTGGATTGTTTATAATTTAGAAAATTTAAATGTGGTTTATTAACATTTGTAACATAAATAAGTGTCCTGGGTTAAAAGCTTACTACCTATCTAAAAGATTGAAAATCTCTGCATCTGCATCAATACACAGTTCGGTACGTCGAATTAAGGACATACGCACTTCGTTCAACACTAAACACTAAACTATCAACTAACGTTGTCAATAAAGAAAAATAAAATAAAAACTTGGTACAAAAGCCAAAAAGGAATACAAAAAGAACGAACAAGTAAGTTGTGTCTGTACGTAATCAAGAATTTGACAACTTGAACGGTAAGTCAATAAAATAAATATTAACTATAAATACACAATGACGCGAAATTCAAAAATAACAAAAACAACGAACGCCGCTTGGACGTGTGTACATAACGAAATACCCACAGTAACTAAAATATTGCACAAGGGAGAGTCAGAGTATAGGGCAGACACGCGCGACGATCTAAACCTACCTCAATATTCTAGCAGTTCTCAAAAAATTTTATTGAGAATATGCGATATTTTTGTTTATTTTTTTTCTCCAAAACTATGAGCTTTAGACCCCATGTTATATAAGATTTTTTTGTTTGTCTTGTCGTTCCCTACCACCAGTTTTTTTTAATGACATGAAACTAATTACACCCTGTATAAGGAAAGAGAAACAAATTATTCACGATGAAATTGCGAAGAGAACTAGATGTATCCGAACTCTCTTGGTCAATTGGTTAAATTGCAAAATATAGAAACAATTGTGGGTGGCCAAGAGAGTTCGGATACATTTAGTTCTCTTCGCAATTTCATCGTAAATAATTTGTTTCTCTTTCCGTATTATGATAAGATTCCTAGAACCAGAGTTATTGAAGAAAAACTGAGAAAAAACACGATTTTGAACATTCGTTTGTTTAAACAAAAGCTTTCCGGGACATGGATTTAATCTAAAACTTTTTACTACACTAAAACAAAACATTTTATTGATATGTAATATAGAAATTATTGTAAGTATCTAGTGTGTTATGGCAGTAACAATTGAGAATTGTCATAATGCAAGAAATAAAACTTATGTTTATCAAGGTAATTGAGTTTTCGTAAAGTTTTTGTTTCAGATATCCCCACAAAAAGAAATCTAGTGAAATTAAGTCAGGTGATTGTGCGGGCCAGTAGTGTACTGGACCACCTCGTCCAATCCACCACTCAGATTTATTTCTGACAATAAAACTCAAGTACCTTGATAAACATAAGTCTTATTTATTGCATTATTAAAATTCTCCATTGTTACTGCCATTACATATTGGATATTTATAATAATGCCTAAATTACTTTTCCATAAAATGTTTTGATTCCCAGTTACACAGATGTGCTACTTCCACATTCAATGCTTAATTACTCACAGACAGTGAGACCAAATTAAAAAATGGTAGAAACAAAAGTTGTTTATTTTTTAGAGCAGAATATGAATCTGTAAAAAAACCGCTGCCTAAGGAATCACTACTTCCACATCCAGATTTTTCATCCAAGTCACTTTAAAGGAAACATCTTGACTAGATTTGCACTCTAGTATGTGAAAATTATTAGTCGTAAAATTTTAATATTTGGAGCAGATGTTAGAAAAGTTTGAGGCGTTGGTTTCTACCAAATACGTTAAAAATGAAGTTTTTAGTTTACCCTACTTATTTTCCCCTATTCACTACCTACCACGACCCACCCCTTCAATGGAATCATCTCAATCAGATGTCATTAAAATACATCCGTGTACTAACTTTCAAGTAAATATCTCTCTTACCAGCATGGTATTATTTTCCCCTATTTACTCCTATTCATCCCTCAACCCTTCAACGGAATCATCTTAAAATATAATCTATGGAAAATGGATGGAAAATATTATGGAAAAATCTGGGGCCATCGCCTCTAGTATATACACCAAATCACAAATTTCTATACTCTTACCAGCTTGCTTTACTTAGTTTCCCCTATCTACCACTATTTAACCCCGAACCCTTCAACGGAATCATCTCAAAATATAATCCAATTCCAGATGTCGTTATATACATACGCGTACCAAATTTCAAGTGAACATTTCAATTTTATTTTATCAACCCCTTTAATAATGGAGTAGGGGGTGGTGGGGGTTGAAAAATAATATAAATAATCCGAGACCTTGGCTTCTAGTACATACACCGAATTCCAAGTTTTTGTGCTCTTATCAGCTTGCTTTACTTTTTTCCCCTATTTACCCCTATTTAACCCCCAACCCTTCAAGGGAATCATCTCAAAATATAATCTAGTTCCAGATGTCGTTATAATACATACGTGCACCAAATTTCAAATAAATATCTCAATTTTATTTTATCAGCCCCTTTAATAATGGAGTAGGGGTGGTGGGGAGGGGGGGTTGAAAAATATTTAAAAAAAAAATGTGTATTTAACTTCTAGTGCATACACTGTATTTCAAGTTTCTGTACTCATACCAGCTTGCTTTACTTATTTTCCCCTATTTTACCATATTTAACCCCCAACCCTTCAACGGTAGCTTCTCAAAATATAATCTAGTTCCAGGTGTCGTTATAATACATACGTGTACCAAATTTCAAGTGAATGTTTCAATTTTATTTTATCAACCCCTTTAATAATGGAGTAGTGGTGGTGGGGGTTGAAAAATAATATAACTAATCTGAGACCTTGGCTTCTAGCACACACACCGAATTTCAAGTTTCTGTACCCTTACCAGCTTGCTTTACTTATTTTCCCCTATTTACCCCTATTTAACCCCCAACCCTTCAACGGAATCAATTCAAAATATAATCTAGTTCCAGATGTCGTTATAATACTTACGTGTACCAAATTTCAAATGAATATCTCAATTTTATTTTATCAACCCCTTTAATAATGAAGAAGGGGTGGTGGGGGGGTTGAAAAATATTGGAAAAAAAATATGAGGGATTGGCTTGTAGTACATATATCAAATTTCAAGTTTCTGTACTCTTATCAGCTTGCTTTACATATTTCCCCATATTTACCCCTATTTACCCCCCAACCCTTCACCGAATATCTTCAAAAAACAATCCAGTTCTATATTTCATTACAATATATACGTGTACAAAATTTCAAGTCAATATCTTAAACGGTTCCGGAGAAAGCGTGCGGACAAATAAAGTTACAGACAGACAGACCGACAGACAGACAGAAAATTTTTTTCGCTCAAATTTAAAATCTCGACGTTTCATGACATTCTAAACTGATTTCAAGAAAAAAAATTTTCGAAATTTTTTTTACGATTACTATACTTCCAATCCACTACGTGGATGTGGAAGTAATAAGGGTTTGCATGTAAAAAACCAACCAATTAGCATTCGAATGACGTTGAAGTCCTCTACCAAACTTTAAAAAATATTGCCATTAGATCCCACTCTTCAAATGATGAAAACCTTCTCCTGAAATATTGTTCTCGAATTTTTTTATTTTCAAGTTAATCGCGTTTGTCAACTTAAATGCCTCATCCGGTATACCTACTTGATTAAATTAAATAGGTATAATAATTGCATCTGCTCTCAATTGTTACGTAGGACAAATATTTTTGTACTACAAACTTCAATAAGACATAAATAATAGCGAAATTAATATAGAGAAAAGCAAACGACTTGTTGACGGCTGCCTATCCATTAACGAGAACACCTTACCGAAGATTTGTTTTGTTCCCAGACAAAACGTATTTTCTGAGGTAGCTTAATAATTCCGCTGAAATTAATAGAGTTAACTTTAGGGATTTGGCCCCATGTTTTGTATTGTCTTGCCAGATTTATAGGCAGGGTTTTGTCAGTAAAACTTTGAACAGGAGGAAGATATTAGACTAAAGGTTGGCCCGCTATCAAGCCGTGTTGTAAACAGGGCAAACGGCGATAATACGTCTTGGCCAAATTTAGCAAGGTCTGCTGGGTTTAATTATGGAGTATAATTACATCGAAATTACTACATTTTACCAACAAAACACTGAATAGTCCACTTTAATTGCTGCCAAACAGGACACATCAGGCTATGCATTAAATTGTTATCGGAATCTGTACCGGGGTTATTGAATTGGTTAACAAGCTAGTACCGAAGTTACTTTTTTGTCTGTTTATTAATACATATTTTACGAATTAAGGTATCAAGATAATAATTAAAAAAAAAATATGTTGGACTTTTCATCTCCTTATGTGCTCTTTGTTATATTACGTTTATTAGCATTACCAAGCATATTAATAAACAAGCTAACCATTATGCTCTCTTGATTTACTTCACATTGTGTATAATTGTTGCATATTCTATAGGAGACTCTTCGCAGTTAAATAAATAATGTTAGTTTATGTTAGCTTGGGCTTGTCTACTGCGAGATGAATTAAGCTGCCGAAGTTGGTCCATAGTTTTGTCGCATTTGTGACATGAATTTATTACTTTTAAGTTTACAAACATTAGAGACTACGCGTAATTTATGCGTAGCCGGTTTTATATTGTAACAATATTCATATGTACGCTTTTAAATTTTCTCTGACATTATATCTACAAATATATTTGACGTTGAAGAATGACATTTGGTAGGTTGTTGATGCTACTGTCAATGAAAAAATGGGATATTATTTAATGAAAAATATACAAAGAGAGCACGCTAATAAAGGTATACTGTAACGTGCGGAATGCGCAATAGCATCCTTCGTTACATTTTCTAACAATTATTAGAAAAATTTTAATAATCAAACATTTTATTCTCCTATGCTCTGGTACTATAACGAACATTTCTTTACAGATGAGAGGTTGGTAGTAGCTTATGCTTACGCATCAGTATATTAAACAGCGCACGCTCGATAATATTCAGATTAAATTAAATAAATAGATCAAACTGACTGAAAAATGAAGTTGAGTCGAGTATTTATAATAAAGTCGGATAGTCACATGAAACGTAGAACTATCAGTAACAGTATAGATTCTTTAGCTAACTTAATATTTCATAATTTAAACAGAACTACTTTTTGGGGCGGAGCCACGTTACTGTCGATCCGAAACATATGTCACAATACGCCGCGTTAGACTAAATTCCTTCTCTTTCACTCGAGCCGTCCTTCGAGGTGGACGTAATAGAAATTTTGTAAGACCCTAACGGGGATATTAGTAGAGAGGAACCTTATAGACGTATAAGGTAATAGTTAAATAATTATATATTGTTAAATACCATCTAACATTTAAACATATTGTTTTAGGTTCTTTCTTTCTTTCTTTTATTTTTTCTATATAATTACAAATTTCATTTCCACGTCGAAGTGATCTAAATGTTACTCCTTTGCTTTAAGCAAAATTATCTACGTTCTATGTTGATACTACGTTTTTATATACGTTTTCTTGATAACTTTTTGGGATAAGAATACTACGTTTATCTTTATTATGAAATTTTCGACACAACACCTACTTAAGATTTTCTATCAAGCATACGAAAACCTGGGCGAAGAAATTATTTATGTTATTCGAACATAGCACGCCTCTACGATTTCATAACCTTCAAAGTGGAATGGTACGACATGTGACATCTCGCTAGAGCGAAATGGAGATCATGAACCATTTAACCACCCAACGGTTATAATCTATTATCATCGGAGGACAGGGGCATACTTAGGAATTTCTCTCATCAGGATATTATAATAAAAGATAAGTACCTTTGATTATTACCTGTAAAAGGGATTATTTTCGCATATCTAGTGCTACACATTAATTCGTACTCACTCATATCTTAAATTCGTTGTTACTAATATTTCGTCGTACTTATTTATATCTTAAATTCACTGTAGCAAATATTTCTTCGTAGTATCGATTTCTTGTATTCAACATTTAACGTAATCGTAGTTGCTTGATAACGTGATATTGTTTGAATTTTGCCAGTATCGCAAATTCGCTGTGTCAAAGTACTTTTGTTTTAGATGTGTCTCAATGGTTAGACACGTCAGTTATTTGCACATAATACGCGTCGTGTAATCTGATATTTCCTAGATTTGACTCGTCAAGTCGCATCACTTATGTGGATTATTTATTTAAAGGAATTCGGATGTTCGGGGCGCGGTGAAATGTGTATTATCTTTTGTGGTTATATAACTTGGGGTGTCCCGTATTTTATTTGCTAGAGATGAGTTCTAGTATTATTTTTTTATGGTTATATAATTTGGGGTGTCCCGTTTTTGAGTATTTGGCATTACGTAGCGGGGAGGCTATATACTGGTGGGCTCAAATAAATATCAAGTTCGAGTGAAATAGCATATCTTCTATTAGTTAAGTTTTCTTATCTTATCTTTGTAAAATATTTTAGTATATCTAATGCTGTAATATAGTTTGTTTGTCGGATCGTTTGCGAGATACCTTTGTATTATAGTTCGGTTTAAATCTCGTAAATGTTCATATCTTTTGTAATATATGATTTTTAGTATTGAGGTAAAGTTACGAGATGTATCTTTTGTAATATAGTTTTTTTTATCTCGTAAACACCTCAGGTTTATCTTGCTGTTGAGCAATATGTAATATAGTGTATCTTGTAATATAGTTTATCTTGTACATATTTTGGTGATATTTTGCTATACAGTATCGCTGATGCTGTGATAGCTCATTGTTTTTGTAATATAATATTTTGTAATATAGTTCTATTGTACATATGTAACTTTTGTCTTTGGTTTATCTTTATCTTCAATTTTCCTTGATTACACTCAGTAATCAATGGCGCCCAAGCCTTGAACTCGACGCCCTTTAGCTCTCCGTATCTTTACTGTGCTAGCCAGGTTACACCAGTGACGCTAACCACGTCGCTCGTAGGGTGGCCCACACTTGAACAACTTGGGCAAACTAAAACCTTCCAAATCAACGCCACAATACATCGACAGATACTTTTCACTAAGTGACAGTTCCACTAAGTGATAGTTGAGATCGTTTGGAAGCTATATAATCATATTTACTCTTATGCAAAGTCTCACCGTTTCTGAGATATCAGCCTTCCTAAATATTTTTGCAAAATAGTTCAGTTGTAACTAATGCATGTTATTTTTACTTCCACATCCACGTAGTGAATTTTTTGTCCGCACGGAACGGTTCAAGGTCTTGACTTGAAATATTCTACACGTATATATCACGAGATCTGGAACTGGATTGTCTTTTGAACATATCCGGTCAAGGGTTGGGGGATATAAATAGGGGTAAATAAGGGGAAATAAGTAAAGCAAGCTAGTAAGAGTACATAAACTTGAAATTTTGTCTATGTACTAGAAGCCGAGGCCTCAATTTTTTCTGTAATATTTTCCATCGCCCCACCACCCCACACTCCATTATTAAACCGGTTAATAAAATAAAATTGAGATATTCACTTGAAATTTGGTATACTTACGTATATATTAGAATGACATCTGAAACCAGATTGTATTTTGGGATTATTCCGTTGAAGGGTTAAATAGGGGTAAATAGGGGGTAAAGCAAGCTGTTAAGAGTACAAAAACTTGAAATTTTGTATATGTACAGATACTTGAAATTTTGTACACGTGTATATTATAATATGTAACGTAAGTAGTCAAAACTAGATACATTTTTAACGTATATGGTAGAAACTAACGTCTCAAATTTTTCTATGTCTGCCCCAAATATTACTAAAATTCTCTGACCAATAATTTCCACATACTAGAGTGCAAATATAGTCAAGATATTTGCTTTAAAGTGACTTGGACGAGAAATCTGGATGTGGAAGTAGTGATTCCTTAGGCAGCGGATTTTATGGTAATATATATACCTTCAGCTTTTTTAGATATTTTTTTAGACACTCTCAATATATGTTTTGTCGCAGTATAGTAGTACAAAAGGAATTGCCGAAGTATTAGTATAAAAAATATGCAGGAAAATGTATGTGTTAAATACATTGATTCGAATATATTTTTCTACTTTAATCAAAATTTTCTCAAAAACGGCACCTGCTCCAAGTGATTCAAATAATTTTAAAAATGTCTCTATTGCACACTCTTTCCCTGTACCCTGTTATGGCAGAATTAAGAATTCATTAAACTAAAAAGGAAACGTGTTTCTAGACATTACATGTTCTAGAAAGAAAGAAACTTAAACAAATTCATAATAAATTATTTCAGCCACAAATCGGTGATTGCGTTTACTAATATTTAACTACAATTTCCTGTTTGTGACATACTAAAATAAAATCAAACGTATTTACACGATCAGTCATCAAGAAATTAAATGAACAATCAGACGACCGGACGCAAAAAATTATTTTGCTTAGTTACCAGCGACACATTTGAACGTTTGTGCAAATCTTATAATGACGCTGTTCTGTTTAATGATTCGGAGTATTGTCACATTTGTTAGTAATGTCATCTTCTTCTAATGCCGAATATTCCCATATTCTTTTAATGTACGAAAGAGCTGACGAAAATGCAGCAGCAGCTAAAGAATTTTATAAGGAACGATTTCGAAAAAGAAGAATTTACAATGTCCAGGTGGTTAGTAACACATATCGACGTATACGTGAAACAAGTAACGTTCATCACAGATAACGGAAGCATATTTTCCTGAAGTAGATGAGCAAATTTTGAAGCAGATCCTACCAGCAGTAACCGAAAAGTAGCTCATCAACTGAATTTGTCCATATAGAAAGTTTGACAGCTCTCAGGAGGGAGGCTTTCGGGCTAGCCTCGTGTGTAGACGTGCTTTAAAATGCTCTCGAAAGAAAGCGCTAAAGCAGCGGTAAAAACCACGTTAAACTCGATAAAATTTATGCCACCGATACATCAAGAAAGTCTGCGCGAAGTGAAACGCCAAAATAGAAAAACAAAGTTCATATGGAATTAATAATTACGGTTACAGTTTTTTAACTAGAATCAACTAAAGCAAGTGTATGTACCTATACCTATGCTAAGACGACCGAGCACCATTTCTCAAGTGGTTAGTGCGATAAAATAAACATATGGTAATATACACTCCATCAGTGAAAGGCAACTGGTTTCTAACGAGTGGAAGTAGTAACATAAGCAAAGCAAAGGATGAAAGATAAGTTTTATTTTTATTTATTTTTAAGATCTATTTATTGGTTTATTCATCCTTGCCACGGGATAGTTTGTTACACAACAGAGAAAAATTAGGGGCAAAAATGAAAAGGTATTAAATATGTAGAAACAAACTAATATACAGGGTGTGCAAAATATTCTTTCGGGCCTCTTTCTCATAAGGAACCCTTCATAACAAGTTTTTTTTATCGCGAGATAGGGCACTTCTACCGTAAATCAATATTTACCTATGGAACGGTTAAAAAATAGAACTCCCTGCTGCGAGTGAACGCGTGTATGTCTTGACAGACAAACGAAGTGAACGCAAGCGGGCAGTGGGAGGTGCACACTGCTAGATTCAAAAACAGAAGACTTGGAGGAAGAATAAATAAGGAGATGAAGATAGATGCAAACTTAAAAGAAGCTTGGAAACTAAAAGGAAGCATCTTACAAACACCTACATTTCCCATCCTATATTCCTACCCCATGCGTCGTGTGGCTCTCGCTGCTGACAACAAGCATGTCCCATGCCTAACCCAGCGTATGAGGCCGGTCCAGCGGTATATAAAACATCTGAGATTTGGTTCCGGCACGCGGTTTGGGCGTCCGTTAGGCGTGTTCGGCCGGCGACCAAGCCGTGTGTTGGAACGAACCTCCATGGATGCCCGGAATCGGCAACAATGCACAATTGCACACCTTACGTTGGTAAATTAATCAATCAATCAATCAATCAATCAATAGAAAGTTTGACAACTCTTTGGACTGAAGGAAAATCTCCATTCCACTACACACCTGTTCAGAGACTCGAAGGTGGTTTGACTTTTTGCCGTTTTGCACATAACATCGTTATTTTTTAAGCTGTATGGATAGAAAAAAGAATATCAGAGTACTTCAAGCCCTTCAGTTTCATTATGTGTATTTTTAACATCATGCTAGTTTTTTCTGACATGTTTGAGATATAAACACTATATCTCTACTGATAAACGTTCGAGCGCCATTTTTAGACATCTTTAGACATCATGTATTTAGAACTGTTCATCATACAGAAATAAACAAAAAAATAAAATACTTGTCATTTCATAATCTTATTTTTTGTATCATACCACTTTTTTCATAGTAGTACGGGAGTCCATCGACAAAAGTGGATCTGGCACCGCAGTTGCCGCTGCTTGGTGTTGTGTTGTAGGCAGCTGTATAGGTACCATTTCCCCTCAACGACATGTCACGTGACCTTCTTTGAGAGAGAGGCAAAAACAAAAAGCCGCTTACATCTTGCCAAAGAATTCTGAAAAAAATCAGGCACATTTTTGATCAAAAATAAGCATCTTTTGTCTCTTGGTGTTTTTTCCAAAGTGCTTCTTTCTCCCGGAAAAAAGAAATCGGTAAAGGTATTTACACAGAACTTCCCTCGTTATTTGTGCATGGCAGTCACTCTAAAAAATTAATAATTACGAAATGACATTGAGAATAATAATCGGAATATAGTTATTGCTATTATTACAAAGAAAACTTGATAAGTATTGGTCAATAAAATATACAGATTGCTCACCCAACAGCAAAAGCTCAATACTAAATAGCAGGTGCCACATATGGCAGGCTTGCGCAAATACCTTTACAAATGTCCACCATGACTGTAATATTTCTTGAGATGACCACCCTGTATATTTTTCAATAAAAGTATAATAGGTGCATATGCCAGATATTATTGCCATCTGTCACTTTTTCAATCCAACATTCACGTAATGGAGTGGAAGTATAGTGGTGGTTAAAAAATTTCATTTTTTTTTTAATTTTTCAAAAGTTGTTGGTAAAATAATTTTCAAAATGTTTTCTTCTGAAATAGGTTTAAAATGTCAAACGTAGAAATTTTAAATTTGAGCAAAAAGGAAAGTTTCCTTCTATTCTATAGTAGTGCTAAAAAAAGTTTAAAATTTAAAAATTACATATTTTTTAAAATAGGTTTAGAATGCTATGAAACGTGAAAATTTTAAATTTGAGCAAATAAAAATAAATCGATCTATTTTAGTGGTAAAAACTTTTAGAAAAATGTTGGTGAAAAAAATTTTCAAAATGTTTTTTTCTGAAATAACTAGGTTTAGAATGTCGTGGAAATTTTAAATTTGAGCATTCTAGTGTTAATTTTTTTCCAAACTGGTAAAATGATGCAATTTTTTTCCCCCGAAATTGGTTTGGAATATCATGAAACGTGTAAATTTTAAATTTGAGCAAAAAAAATTGTTCGTCTGTTCTATAGTAGTGATACATAATTGGATTAAAAATGTTTTCAAATTTTTAAAAGAAATTTTCAAAAACATTTTTAAATTTGTTTGAATAGTTTTAGAATGCCATGGAAACGTGGATAGTTAAAATCTGAACAAAGAGAAAAAAATTCTATCTTAGTGGTAAAATTTTTTAAAAATAGTAAAAAAAATTTATAATTTTTCTTTTAAATAGATTTAGAACGCTATGAAACGTGGAAATTTGAAATTTGAAATTTTAAGAAAAGAATCCATCTATTTTAGTGCTAAACAAATTTTCAAAAATGGAAAAAAAAATTTTTCAAAACATTTTTTTTTAATTAGGCTTAGAATGCCATGAAACGTGGAAATTTTAAATTTGAAGAAAGAAAAAAAAATTTCATTTTAATAGTAAAAATTTTTTCAAAAATATTGGTGAAAAAAATTTTCAAAATTTATTTTCCTGAAATAGGTTAAACGTGTCATGAAACGTAGAAATTTTAAATTTAAGCAAAAAAAATTTTTTTTCATGTTGGTAAAATTTTTTTCAAAAATGTTGGTGAAAAAAATTTTCAAAATTTATTTTCCTGAAATAGGTTTAGCGCGTCATGAAACGTAAAAATTTTAAATTTGAACAAAAAAAAAATTGTTTCACTATTTATTCCGTTTAGACGGTCCACCCTGTATATTATCCAGTGAAATTTCTACCATTTCTTCGCTGACAGTAGCGTCAACTACCTACCAAATTTGACTGCTCTCTGTCAAGTAGTTTTTTAGTAAATGCACCAACAGACAGACATACAGACAGACAAAAAGACAGACAGACTGACGGAATTGAAAAACCTATATTTTCGTAATCTACGTGTTCTGAAACGTCAGAATCCGAAAAAATCTCGGAGGGTGATTTTTTCTCGAATACAATACTTCCCTTCGGTATGCGAGGGAAGTAATAACAAAAAAGAAAATTCGTTTTTTTTAAATTTTGGTACGGGAGAAGGAAGCACTTTAATGAAAAGGTTTAAAAGGCAAAAGTTGTTTATTTTTGTCTAAAGAATATGCCTGAATTTTTTGAGATTTTTCTCAAGAAATGAAAAAAAAATTAGGGATATTCTTGGCCGAAATTATTTTTCTCCAAAAATTTTGAAAACCGGCAGGCGTGTTCATTCTCTAAAACGCTTCCTTCACACTAAAACTAATTAATAAAAGTTTATGAATTCTTTTTTTGTATTTTTTTTTTGAGAAGCATGTTGAGAAAGAGATTTTTTTGGCAACATTTTAGCGGTCCTTAGTGTTTTGCCTCTCTGTCTCGAAGAGGGCGCGGTCACGTGACATGCCTTTGGGGGGAAATGGTACCTACAGATGCCTACAACATATCCATCAAACGGTGGCAACTGTGGTGCCCGATCCACCTTTGACGATGGGCTCCCATGCTGTAGATGTAAGACTTTTGAGTTATTTACGAAAAACAATCTCAAGGAACCAATTTTTTAAAGCTAAAATCGTAATTTGAAATCTGAAAATATAAACAATTATTGTGTCTAATTGCACTCGACTACAATTTTTAAAACGATAAAAGTGTTTTGATGAACATAAATATATTAGCACGTTGATTAAAAATATTTGTATCAAGAATCCGTAATTGGTCTAGGATGACCGAGCTAGCTATCCTGCTCTTCGTATGGCTTAAAAATAAATCAATCCATTTATACCACAAAATTATAATCACTTACGGTGTCACCATCGATAACACTGCATAGCAGGGTAAAACTCATAAATATATGTATCAGATTAATTACAGGCGATCTACTCAATGGATACATTGATAAAATGATGCATGCATAATAAACGTCCAATATTCCGTAATGAATGCGGTTCTATTTGAGATTCGACCTAAATGTGATCTATTTACCGAGACTGTAAAATGTCGGTCGGCCTAATTAATCAAGACTAATTACGCGAGCCATAGTTCAACGATGGTAATTTTTCAAGTGTCAATCTGTTTCCTTTTCGAAGTGTCATCGTGATGAAAACAAATTAAAAAGGGTGGATATACTTTGGCGCTTTCAACTGAATTGAATATTTCGGTGTGGAATATAGGTTACGTTTTAATGGGCATTTTAATGCTAACCCGAATTAAAGTTTGAAAGGCCCAACTAGGATATCGTGATTAAGTGCCCTTTGGAAAAAGAGTTATCAGAGAAGTTCTTGGTTTTAGATTTCCATATTTTCGGCTCAGGTGTACGGAGTGTACAAGAAATAAAATAGTTATTTATAGATAGATAGATTTATTTAATTCTGTGTGCCAATTACAAAAATTGGATAGAATATGTCAAGTAAATACAATAAATTACAAATATTTTACAATAATTTACGAACATTATAAATACATACGTATAAACAATAATAACACAAGCAGGTACAATTTACAAGTAACTTAAATTAGAAACAGACGTCAAATTAAAAAAAATAACTAAAACAACGAGTCTTAGGATATTTAAAAGTGACTATTTAAATGAGTTTTTTTCTATTAACTAAAATTTTCAAATTCATGAAGAGAGTAAAAACCATTGTTAGATAAAAATCTAAATAATTTAGATTTCAATTCGGTTAAATTCTTGACCAATGTTTGAGGGCAATTTATTAAATAAATAGCTTCCAGCATATATAGGTGATTTTTTATATAGGGCTAAATTGAAATTATTAACATATAAATTATTACGGTTTCTTGTATTATATTCGTGTTTATCACCGTGGGTTGATAAGCTATTTTTTATATTATAGATATATATAAATAATTTATATAAGTAAATGCACGTACCTGTGAGAATTTTATTGTTTTTAAAAGTACTACGACAAGAATCTCGGTACCCCAAATTGAAAATTATTCTCAATACTCTTTTTTGCAGAACAAATACCCTCTGTAGATCTATACTTTGACCCCAGGCAATTATATTATAAGATAGTTTTGAATAAAATAAAGCATAATACACATCTATCAAAGAGCTACGATCTAAACTATTTGTCAACATTGAAATTACAAAAGAAGATTGACTTAATTTAGTACAAAGTTGATCAATATGTTGAGTCCAACATAAATGTTCATCTAGAATTATTCCGAGAAAATTTGTATTTTTTTCTAAGCTTAACTGATTACCATTTAAGATAATTTCAAAAATTGTAATGTACATGCGCACGCTGATGATACGCAAATTTATTATTCATTTAATCATAGGGATACTTATAGCGCTAATACTAAGATAAACATTCACGTAAAGAAATTCGGTGTCCTTTTTTACAATTTGTGGATACATCCAACCAAATTAAATCTTTTAATCTTAGGGAAAAAATGAGTCATGGTGGAAAGTGATGTTAGCATTATTATAAATAATGATAAGTAAATATATAAGCGTAAAATTGGATTTCAAATTTGAAGCAAATGTATGCTTCAAAATGCACGCAAAAAACATTCAAACTTTTGTTATGTCCACATCGTCATATGCTTTCTGTATGAGTAGAGATTAAATAAACATTTGAAATATTGTGACGTTTCGCATGGTCCGGTTGCAGAATCGAAAAAGCACAAAAATCATGGCCTAGATTTATATACAGTGTGATCCATTTAAAATGGAAACATGTTTATAACTTTTTTATTTTTTGTCCGACGTGAAACAAATTTTACCAAAAGGTAGAAGAAATTAGGATCTGCTTACGGCCAAAAAGACATTCGCGTCTTACAAATGTAAAGCCACCTGCGGTTCCAAAATAAATGGAGAAAATAAAGAAATGATATTAGGCATTTTTTCATCGAAAAGCTTTATTAATGAAAGTTTTTGAGAATTGTCCAAAAACCTAGAGTCCAAAATTTCAGCGATATTAAAAAATATTGAATTTTTTTCGACAAAATTAAAACCTAACCTAACCTAACCTAACCTAAAACCTGTATAAACCCGTCAGTCTATGAAATTCTATCTAGTACAAGCTTTAAAATTCGAATAAATAATATTTAATTAATACTAGCTAACTTAAGGAATTAGCTATTACCAATTTCTCTCCTCCACTTGCAATCCATCATTCTAATATTAAGTCGATACATAAATCAATAGAAAATATAACATATTAAGATTAGCAATCTGTGGAATATGTTGTTGTTTTTATAGATTATCACATGCACAAAGATTAATGGTCACAAAGTGAGGGATTGTTTTCTCAACAATCGGTGAAATTTGCATTGAAACGCCTACATTAGGGGTGGTAAAATATAATAGAGATCGAAATAGGCAACAGAAGTTTTCACTAATAGTCGGACGATTTGGGTATAATGCTGTATTTTCTCTTCTTGAAGCTTTTTGTTTTTATTATTTTTAACATAAAAGTAAAATATATCAAATATTTCTGCTTCTGATCTAAGAAGGATATGTAAAAATATACAGGGTTTTATATTTAAAAAACAACCATTGTTATATCACGTGACCTATTCAAAGAATTGTTTTTAATTGGATTTAAAAAATATACATACAACCTTAAAAAGTTTGTTCGAAACTTTTTCTTTATCTCCCAATAACAACAGAAATAAATGGGGGGTCAAAATATAATGAATGACCCTGTACATTTAAGTGTGATTTTTATACGAATTATGACTTGGAAGGGTCTTAGTCACTCTGAAGGGTTATTTTCATTCAGAGATAAGTGCTTCGGGTAGAGGATAACGATTTGTCTATCCCTAAATTTTTTATTTTATCCGAAATTTTCTCCAAAATGTTGATGAAGTGAAATAAGCATCATAAAATGGAAATGTAGTCACGTCCATAGAGGTCGCTTGAGAGCGATGTCGATGTTGCGTTATTATCAGGATATAAGCCATGAGTACGTTTGCGAAAACTAGAAAACCTTACATAACTTATATTTTACTAGTACCACTTCTCTTAACTCCAAACCAAATTGCCCAAACATATCCTTCAATGGATTTAAATCATTTTGTGCAATTTTGTTGCCTTAACTCCAACCATTGTATGTAGTTGAGATTAAACATTATCAGGATGTGTCCCAAACTTACCATGGGTGTTATGCAGATCTGACTTATTATACTCTTCGCAAATACAAAACGAAGAGTATATTGCATTCGATCGGCACAATTCTAAAACCGGTATTACTGCATGTAGAGAAAAATATTCATATCACTGTGTTGGAGATCGAATTCTGAACAACTTTCAAAACGTCAGTCCGTCTGTCTGTCCGTCCGTCACGTTTCTTGTAAGCACGATAACTTAAGAACGAAATACCCCATTGTATTGAAATTTGGACAGTAATTTACTGTTAGCTAGAGGAAGGACCCTATTCTCTTTAAACAAAATCTATCAGTAAATAAAAAAAGTTACTAATTTTTTAATAAAAAAAAATTTCTTAAAGTTTTGTAATGAAACTGAAAATGTATAAAACTGAAATTATTAACAAAAAAAAAACAGAAGAGAATCCTATGCAATGTGCAACAATTATATAAAAAGTGCAATAAATCGGCGAAAAGTATAATGGTTAGCTTGTTTTATACAGGGTGGACCATTGATAATAGGCCATAGTGCAGGTGTAGAATTTTTGTGCCAAAATATGAGGATGTAACCAAATATGCTTTAGTAAAATGTTGCTGTGGGAAAAGATACAGTGAGTCAAAAGTCAAATTATTTTTCGTTTTTTTTTTCAATAACACAACAAGCCTCTTGACTGATCGTCGCCAAATTTGCTAGAGGAACTTTTTTTATTCTAAGAAGCAATAATTTATGTATTACATCATTAGATCATAGAGGGCGCCGCAGGACCTGTATCTGATGATGAATTTTTTTTCATGTTTTTTTTGACGAAACTTTGTGGTACTTCTGACCAGAAAATCTGATGAGGACCCTTACATCTGGGAAATCGTGATATCTTCGTCGTGATCTCGGGGTCTTGCGGCGCCCTCTATGATCTAACGTGATGTAATACATACATTATTGTTTCTTAGAATTAAAATAGTTCCTCTAGCAAATTTGGCCAAGATCAGTCAAGAGGCTGTTGAATTATTAAAAAAAAAAAAACGAAAAATAATGTTTTTCCACAGCAACATTTTACTAAAACATATTTGGTTATATCCTCATATTTGGTCCAAAGAATCTACTCCTAATTGTGTCCTATTATTAATGGTCCACCCTGTATGTGGCTTTGGTATTATAAAATGAAATCGGTATATTGTATTACATAAAATGAAATCGTTATCGATATGCATAGCTCTGTTTAATACAAGCCTTTTTATTGAACTCTCACAACAATCACAACTTGCCAATTCCAAAATAGCTTGTTAAATTTGCCTGATATGAAATCAAATTCGCTAAATATGTTTGGCTTTAAGGCCACATCAGTAATTTCCTTTATAACGGATAGAGAATTCTTGTGCTGCTTGGTTATAAAAGTGTTAGTGTACTTTGAACTTTTTGCATTATCCTTTTAGCAATAGACCGACGAACACAACTAGGATGAGGTTAAGTGCATTTCCTTTCGTATCGTAAAATAAATAATTAGTTTTTCAGTTTTCCTCCAGTTTATCCTACATATTAAAGTTAAGTGATGCACCGTTACAAAAACGCGTAAACTGAGATAGTAAAGTGAGAGAAACAGCTTGAAACTCACGACGGGTAATATTGCGATAATTATGACAAATGGATAAGGTAAATGAGAAAACTAGTAACTTTATAAAACATGCCTATTTATAATAGTAAAGTCACGTTACATTCAGTAATTAAATATGCTACCAACTAACACTGGTTACTGCACACTGTTGTACATATAAATATTCTTAGGAATATGTAAAAAATTATTTTAAAACAGTAAATTCACTATTTCAGGTCTTAAGTATGGAACAAGCCCGCAGCTTTTTTGTTTTTTTGGCCGACTTCTGTTTTTCTTTCTCTATATAGAGTGGGAGAATTCTATCTCCGAGTGACATTTATTTTGTTTTTTTTTTTACAATTTTTGGCCTTGGATGAATTCCATCAGCCAACTACATAAATGAGGGAAAAAGGAGGAAGTAATAAGGATAATAAGGATACACACATTTCACGTCCAGGGGTCCATCAGGACGACTTAAAATTACACATAGACTGTACCGCGGATAGTAGGTTAAACCACAGAGGTTATAAAAACAAAGGCATATTAGGAAGAAATATCACAGGCAAAGATTGACAAACGACAACTATTGTTAAACCACTATACTACATCGAGATAAAAAATTATAAATTGACCAGTATGCATTTACATTTTTGCTTGAAAGAATATAGTTAAGATTCGTTGGTAGCTGAAAATTCATATCTTTTAGTTCACTTATCAGGCTCATTGATTCAGGGGTGTGTAAAGAGCAATTGAATACAATATGATTAATATTCCCTTTCTGTCCACAAGCACATAGATCATCATTTAGAATTCCTATTTTAAATAAATTATCTGGAAATCTACCGTGATTAAGTTGCAGACGTGTAATAGTAGAATAAAATTATTTTGAAACTGGAAAACTGTCCTGCCATCTAGATTCAGCGATCAGAGGGTTTAAGAGATAATTTGTACCTCGCTCCGTGTATTCTGATCATATTGATATTGCCATCTCTTAAGGAGCCTTTTCTTGTATATGGTAAATAAATCAGTAGCAGGTATTTTATCTGAAAAGGAGATACCACTTATCGAGGCTTCCTTAACCATTTTGTCGACCATTTCATTTTCATACAGGTCACAATGTGCTTTAATCCAGACAAGGTTGACAAAAACCCCCCGGTGTGACAAGGAAGCCAGTTTAGCAACAATCACCGGTGACGATTGTTCTTTACAGTTATCAATACTACTCAGGGCACTCTTAGAATCAGAATAAATAGTTATATTCGAAAAGTTAAGGGAATCTGCGAATTTCAAAAATTCCTGAATAGCTACGGCTTCGGCTGTAAAAATGGAGGCCTGTGTAGGTAGCTTAAATTTGTGTTCTATATCAGACTCAGGGATATAAAAGGCACATCCTGTGCCTATATCGCTTTTAGAGCCACCAGTGAAGACTGGGAGGTTTTCCTTATAAACAACAAGTATATAATGAAAAATGTTTTTATTTAGGGTAGGTAAAGTTGTGTAATGGGGGAATTCTATTTTAGGAGAATATTGACTGACATCAGGATTGCAGTTGAAGAGTTCTGTGGAGAATTGGTTGTATATTGAATCGTCGAAGGTGGCTGAATCAGAAAAGTCCACAGCGAGCGGAGGGCTCGCCTTCTTTCGCCAGAAGAAATTAGTGAGGTCTTGTTTATAATATAATATTGCTTATGTTATCTAATCGGGATAATAAAGTTTTACAGGCCGAGCTGTAAAATATGGAACCATAATCTGTCACCGATCTAATCAACGATCTGTACATTATAAGAAAGACATTAATATCAGCACCCCAGGAGACTTTAGTGCAGAAACGAAGAGCATTTGTGCCTATTTCACATTTTCCGACAATATAGTTAATATGGTTTTTCCATGATAATTTCTGATCTAAAATCATGCCGAGATATCTTCTCTTTGGAAATGGATATCACGATTTCCCATGTAAGGATTCATAGTTAGGGAGACAATGTCTGGTAAAGATAGTCGAGCAAGTTTTTTCAAAGGAGATATTTAGGCAGTTTTGATCACACCAGGATGAAATCATCTCTATTGCATCACTTAATTTTTGTATGCAAATATTTAAATTTCTCTCTTCGCAGTACACAGTACACGACGAAATCATCTGCATACTGCACTACGTTGTATATAATACTGGGACCAAAATCCTGTGTATAGATGTTATACAGTAAAGGGCTTAACACGGATCCCTGGGAAATGCCATGAGATACCACTCTAGGTCCAATTTTAATATTATTTTTCATTCTCACAAAAATATGTGTCTTTATACATTTTAACAATATTATGACATAAGAATCTAGGGAGATGAAAATTTCTCAGCTTATGTTCTAACATATTTAAGTCAACAGAACGTTTTTCAACTGTTTCTAGCCTTATCTTTCAGTAACCGTTTAACCTTAGCAAACTGCGCTTTACATTTAAGATAGTTTTCTTGGGATGGCTCCGTTTTAAATTTGTTTAAAGCTAGTTCTCTGCTAGTAATTCCTTGCGAACATTCATTATCCCACCATACAGGGTTTTTTTATTTTTTGGTAAAAACGGCCGATTTATACCAAATGCTTTGTCGGCAGCATCGCTGACACCTTTAATGAAGAAATTATACATATCCTGACCAGAAATGTTTACAGGAGAGTATCGAAAATATTTATTTAACTGCAAATAATACAGGTCTCAATCAGCATTTTTGAAATTCCATTTAGCGCTAGGAAAAATTAAGTCAGTTGGATTCTTAAAGTTGAAGTAATAGGAAAATGATCTGACCCCAAGGTGTCCTCATGTACTTCCCAATTCGCTAATCCGGCTAAGTTTGGCGAAGCCATTGTTATGTCTACCACTGATTTTAGGGTTGAAGTCGGGTTTGCTAAATGCATAGCGTCATCATTATTAAGTACAACCAAATTACACTCATCAATAGCTCTTAAAAGCGCATTACCATGGTTGTCATTTTTTGAAGATCCCCACATATTGTTGTGGGCATTGAAATCTTCACCCACGAGGAGTGGCGCGGAAAGTTGAGAAAACAGATTTTGCAGGGTTACCCCTAGATATTTGAGTTGCGCTTCTCAATCACCTTGTCGTGGATTTTGAGTTTAGTTATGGTCCTTATATTCGTGAATTTTCTGTTGAAAGTTATAGTCTCTGTCTTGTTTTGGTTAATTTTTATTTTCCATTATTGGAAATAATCCAGGAGCTTAGTCAGATGATATCGTACTTTTTGAGCAGCAGTTTGTGCGTAAAAACACCACCCGTAAAGTACGGTATCATCCGCGTATAAGAGTAGGTTTGTGGTGGGATGGGAAGGGATATCAGAGAAGAAAATATTGTAGAGGAGTTGTGAAAGTATGGGGACGCCCGCTGACATTCTTTTGTGACTAGATAGTGAATCATTAACCGACACAGTTATGTATCATGCAAAAAAGTAGTTTTTAAGTTCACCCGAGAGATCTGGAACCAAATTATATTTTGAGTTTATTCCGTTGAAAGGTTGGGGGTGAAATAGGAGTAATAAGTGAAATAAACTAGTAAAAATCCAGAAACTTGAGACTTGGTGTATATACTAGAAGCAATGTCTCAATTTTTTTTATGACGTTTTCTGCCCCCTCCACCATCCCCACTCTATTATTAAAAGGGTTAACAAAATAGAATTAAAATTTTGACTTTGATATTTGGTACACGTATGCAGTAAGTATAACGAGATCTGGAACTAGATTTTATTTTGAGCTTATTTTGTTGAAAGGTTGTGGGGTAAACAGGGGAAATAAGTAAAAGTAAGCTAGTTATAGTCCAAGAACTTGACAAATTGTGTAAATACTAGAAATCAAGCTGTTAATTTATTTTATGACATCTGCCATCCCCACTCCAATATTAAAAGAATTAATAAAATAAAATTATGATTTAGTGAGTACGAAAGAAAAAGTTCTTTATGAAAATTTTTGGCACCACGCACCCTCACCCCCATGAAATGTCGTGGAAAAGGTATCGAAGTGACATATCGTTTTATGGGTTTTCTAGTCATACGTTTTGAAATATTATAATTATTAAAATTCTATGAGCAACTATTTTCAAATACTGGAGTTCAAATATAATATTAAGATGCTTTCGTTTAAACAAGCTTGGATAAGGAATCTGGATGTGGAAGTAGTGATTCTTTAAGCACCGGTTTTTGTATATAGTACAAGCTGTTCCGTAGAACAGCAGTTTGCACAATTGACGTAATACGTTGATCTCAATTTACTCATTATAATCTTCTTTACATTGGTCACCTTAAGCTTAAATATACAGATGGTTTAAACGTGATAAGCAAGAAGTCCCTTTAAAAATCGCTGCCCAAGGAACCACTACTTCTACATCCAGATTTTCCATCCAAGTCTCTTTAATGGAAAAGATCTTGACTATATTAGCACTCTGGTATGTGAAAATAATTGGTCATACAATTTTAATAATATTTGAGGCAGATGTCTTAAAAAACTGTACGGCGTTGGTTTTTAGCATATACGCCAAATAGCTTGCTCTGCCTATTTTCCACAATTTACAGCCCTCCCCTTTAACGGAATCATCTCAATCAGATGTCATTACACCAAATTTTAAGTGAATATTTCAATTTTATTTTATCAATCCCTATAATAATGGAGTAAAGAACTATGTAGATGCTAGTGTCAAATAAGAAATTAGACAAATTCATTTTAATATTTTAATTTGCTAACATAACTAGAATTCAGGTTAAGAATGCAAAGATTTCATTAATATTTTTACACTTTTAAACATTCTAAGCCTATTTCATAAAAATAGATTTGTTTTTACGATTACTATACTTCCACGCCCACAATCTACTATTATGATTCCAATAAATTGAAGACTAAGTAGCTGCACTTACTTTATGGGCAGTCTAAATAGTAAACTATAGGTAGTTTTTGTCTAGTAGGGCATCGAAACAGTTTTACACCCCAGCTGGATAGAGAATCGATATATTTCAGTGTTAAAAGTGCAGAACATTGTATCTAACTAATTGTGTTAAGTGTCTCAATATAAAAGTGCCACGGGCGATGACAGGATCAATAGCTCCTCTCCATAGTTTTCTTATCCTGTTCATTGAACGTCGAATAATGGAAGAGGCACAGCATTAATGCAGTCTCAAGTTTAATCTGCATCTAAATTCATTCATTCTTGGTTTTGCTTATTTGTGTATTTTGTTTATCGTTTTATAGTTTTTCTATGCGGATGCCAATATGAGCGCTCAATAAAGTAAATTTTGGCCATTTGCCTTTGTAATTTAACCATATTAACTATTTCTGAAGAATAGTTATTTTCATGAGGTGGGTGTTTTTCCTACGTGAATGCTAAAATAAAAGATGTACAAAAAATAAAAATACTGTCCAGATGGTTGGACTCAATACTTGGCAAAAGAACTAAAATGATGACTCAAAGTTTCCAATGCTCCTCAGTACACGAGTCATTGTTTTAGATCTTTTGCACCGCTAATGGCTGGTGCTGGAGCTGATTAACAAATGTTTAGCGCAACGCACATAAGGCCAAATTTACAATTTACAACAAAAATATAAAATATTATTTTTGTTTTTACCATTAGATTCGCATATTTCTAGTGGCACAATCATACATAAAATTATGTTGGAAGTTGGAAGTTGGAAGTTAGTTATAAATATCAAATTTTACCACTTTCTCAAAATTTTCATTATTCTGAACAAAAAATGAAGAATAGATTTTTATATTTGGGAATCCGTTTTACAAATAAAAATTAGTTTTGGTGGAAAAAATTGTATTTTTGACAGCCACTATCTCAAACACCTTTGAACCCACTACGATGCAATCTTGTACAAAACGGTTTCTATAGGTGCTGATTAAAAATGCCTCCCTATTTTTTTTCTAAAAAAATCCCTAATACTTTCTTTTGAAAAATCGGCCTTTCAAACCCCCTTAAAATCGCACGCTACTGACATATATCACATATTACCAAGTTTAAAACATCACCTTTTATTTTATTAAGTGCAAACAATACAACAATAATTTTATATTATAGTAAAGACTCATCAAATGAATTTGTTTCGTCAACTTCCAAAGTTTTATTTGTTCCGTTAATATCTGTTAAATCTTCCACAGGTTTACAATTAGTACAATTTTACAAGCGGAGGTGGAGTGAAGTCCAGCTTTGCGACAACCACAGTTTGCTCGGCAACCTTTTTCGCACCCGCAGAAGCTTTATTAGTTTTGTTTTGTGTAACTTATGTAGTTAGTTTTTCTACACATTAGGCCAACAGTTTGTCGTGCCTCGCATCATCGAATTCTCATCCTCAGATGAATAATGATTCCCTAAGAAAAAAATTACATGATGCATTTTTTATAATACTTGTTTAAAGATAATGAAATAACGTACTTTTATGCAGTGCTTGTTTACTGCATTCTATTCTTACTTCCTTGTTGTAAGAACATCTTATTTTGGGCCAATAATGTAATTATATTGTTGTTTTTTTTTTCGTTTTTGAAATTCTACAAGTTACGGAATCTGTGATAAAAGGGGCGTTTTCTACCCCTCTCAATCATTTCCTGGTCTAATCCTTTTTCAACTTTTTTATTAACATCATTACAAACACATTGCACAAAGTTTCATCAAAATCCATTTATTAGCACTCAAATTAGAGATTTTGGTCATTTTAACGCCTTGTTGACTGGACTATTTATTGAAAGATATACATGGTGGTCATCCTAGTGGAGACACGGTATGTCCAGGGGTCCGGACGGCAGATTAGACTTTCACTCACATTCAACAGTAAAAGGCAGATGTCGGTAAATAACAAAGTTTATTAACATACAATGAAATTTTACAAAACAATAAAAAACGGTTAGGTACCAAAATACGGAGTTTCTGATAAATACAAAAACAAAAACTTAAGATATGTCATTTTAATTTAATTTGAATTAGGTAGGGCGCCATTTTGTGACGTACGGGCAACCAGGCGGTGAGAAGCTAGTTAGCTACTCATTAATACGGAAGCAAGCGGTGGTAAGCAAGCAGACGGTGAAAGCGGTGAAAAACAACAGTAGTAAAGCGGTATATAAAAAAACAGTAAATGGAAAAAACCACACAAGTAAGTAATTTAAAAAACGGACAGCGTGCAAATACCAGGCAAAAGCAAGCGGTTATCTACAGCAATAATTATGCCTACATGGACGGTCAGAGTGTAAGAACTTGGCAAAATGAAATAAAACTGATACCAAATAAATAACACGATTTTCGGATTCGGTGCGGTGTGTAACTTAAGTCACACTCGGATCGGAAAGTAAAACATTTATCGGATTCGGAGCGGTGTGTAACCTTGGTTACACTCGGTTCGGAAAATAAAACGGTTGTCGGACTTGGTATCAGCTTACGGCGGAGATTATTCTGCCTAGGCGGACAGACAGCAATAACCAGAACGGTGGTATTTCGGTTCGGAAATGTTGAAATTACATCAACAATTGATGCGGTGTTTGCCAAGCGCCTCAAACCCCACAGCTGGGTGCCTTCATTAAATGCATTTCGGTCCGGCCACGTGGTATCTTGTCGGATTTTATGCGGAAAATGTCTATGTATCAGAATAGAATATAATGTTAGTTAATTTATTTACGGTAGCCTAGATTTTATTCTCAGTTCCCGGATTATAATAAATTTCTATAAATTATTTCAAAGTAAGGAATTTTGTTCCATTTCATATCAGTACAAAATATTGGAAACAAAATGAACGGTAAATTAACAATAACACTACAATAAATTTCACAAAAATTATTTTTGGAAAGACATATTTTATTTTGCTAAGAACTAGCTAAAATAAAATGTACGGTAATTATAACTTCTACCCATTTGGTAGAACAACATATTATTCTATCGCAGTACCATCACAAATGGTCTGGATCAAAATAATATAAACGGTAAACGGTACACAGTTTTCTCTCGAAATATCATCTATGTTCTTTTTCCCATTTGGAAATTCTTGCGAACATAGCTATTTGGATAAAATCGGAGAAGTTGACAGGTCCTAACTTGGACTCTCTTACTATTGTAATAAATTCATTTAATTTCGGCAAAGTCGGAAAATAATAATTATATTCTGATACATTTAAACGGAATCGGTTTCAAATTATTGCTTTAAAACACACATTTCAGTGAATTATTCTTATCGGTGTTAATATAAAAAGGTCGACAAGAAACCAGCGGCGGTGATAAAACAGTGTACTTACATGTGCTGGATATACGGAATAATACCCGACTGGGCTGTTTGACGGATCGGACAGAAGTGATTTCAAATGTGGTCTAATGAAACTAATTTACGCAGCTGACTTACCAACGCCCTCAGTATCAAATCTTGTAATTAATGTTAATATTATGGACAGCCCTCTCACTGCCAGGTTTATCAAATTACCTATTTAAAGTAGAAATCTGTTTCGCGGTTTGAGCTAGCTAAATTAGGAGAAATCTATAATAATAATTTACAATGCATATGTTCGAATGTAAGCGGAGCAAATAACGAAGTATATTGGTAATTTAAAGTGCATTTTTGGCAACGGAAAATTTACCTCGTTACAGTATAAATAAAGAGGAAACATCTGAGTTAATACCTTTACTGTTTTTTAAACTGTACATTGCGTCAAGAACATTTACAAGAACAAATTAGATCTTCTTTCTGGCATTACAGCCCATTATGAGCTTTAACCTTCTCTAAGACTTCATTCCAGCTGTCCCTGCCCAACGCACGCCTTATCCACGCTCTTATTCCTATATTCCTTAGGTCGGTATCTATGTTGTCCAAGAACCTTATTTGGGGTCTTCCTCTTCTACATTGACCTACTGGTTTGCAAGCATTATCTTTCTTGCCGGTTCGTTCACATCCATCCTCACGACATGGCCCACCCATTTCAGACGTCCAAGTTTAACTGTTTTTACAATGTCCAGGTCGTTAAACATCGTATACAGCTCAAAGTTGTATCTTCTTCTCCATATCCCGTTTTCATTAACAGGTCCGTAAATTTTCTTTACAATTTTTCTCTCGAAGCAGCCTAGGATGGCCTTGTCTCTCTTAGTGAGGGACCATGTTTCCGAGCCGTATGTTAACACTTGTCTTATGAGTGTTTTATGTTTACTCTTCGTCAGAGCTGGGCAGAGAACCCCACTAAAGTACTCACGAGTACTTCACAACGAGTGTCTTTAAAAAGTACTCTTGAAAACTTGAGTGCGAGTACTTGTTTTTGAGGTACTCTAAAAAATGAGTACTTTTTAAAAATTTCTAAAAATGAGTAACTAGTACGAGTACTTCGAAAGATACGAAATTGAAACAGGTAATAGACAAAGAAATTAGAATACCACTTACACCATTACCAATAGATAAAAGTAGATCGACATCAACAAAAACACTTACATTTATTAAAAAATCGGCAGCTACTGGAAGTGGCTGGAACCTCTCCACCCGGTTGAAATTAGTGATGGGCTGCTAAACACCAGTCTGCTACTTTTTAACTTTAATTTGATTCGTAGCAGTAGCAAATGCTACGAGCTCTGATAGTCAATTTAAATCAGCTATCGTGACATGCCTTTAAATAAAATATATTATTGTAATATGACCCACCTATATTTATCTAATTTACGATGTCGTATGTCACCGCCAAAACAGCAATAGAATTATTTATATTTCATTTGAAACTAGTGACCAATCCTCAAACTCTGAATAATTATAAACACCTAATATATGATGATATTTAATCATGTAACATTTTCCGCAATTATTATTAAAGTTTATAATGAAAAAAGAAAGAAAAAAAACCGCATTGTGTTGGGATCGAACCGTCGATCTCTTGATTTGTAAGTCGACGCTTTAGCCCACTCGACCACTGAAAACTTACGACATAGTTTTACATATGTTGATAGTATAGAGACATTGAATTCTGTTTGTTCTCTATACAATAATTTGTATAAAAAAATGTAGGTATATAAAAAAAGGTGCAAGTGTGATATACCGTTGAAATCGGAATTTTAACTGCTTTCCAATGGTTAGATTACAAATTGTAAGTAATAATAAAATAAACAAGTTGTTGTGCCAAAATGGCACTAAACGTAATCCGATCTCAACCAAAACCTTTTCAGATCTTCTAGAGCACTAAAGAAACCATCATGCAAAGTTTCATCCAAATCCGTCCAGTAGTTTCGCCGCTATCATGCTAACACACATACACACACTCATACACACACAAACATTTTTCAAAAACCACTTTCTTGGATTTCTAGAACCTCAAAACGTAAAGATTTGATGTTGTCTCAATTTTCGATTTTGGACCAATTTTAGTAACCTCCCACAATTTGCTTATGTTAATTATCCCACATCCCTTGCTGTAAGTTTCAATGCTGTGTGTATCTGTTACTGTTGCTTCGGTAATACCAATGATGTCGATATCATCTGCGTAGATCAGTAATTGGGTGGACTTATTAAATATTGTCTCCGTCGTTGTAATACCCGCTGATCGTACAACTTTTTCAAGGGCAAGGTTAAATAATATGCAAGAGAGTGCACATCCCTGTCGTAACCCATTAGTGGTTTTGACTGGTTCAGATAAGTCGCCATCTACTCGTACCCTGCATTCTACTTTTTCTTATGTCAATTCTGTCAAATTAACCAAGTGATTTGGTATTTGGCATTGTCTCATTGCTGTATATAATTTCTTTCTCTTAATTGTGTATATGGTAGGTGCTTATTCCGTATTCGTATCCGTATTCGAGTGTTTATACATATTAGATCTCCCTACACCAATTATTACTGTTATGTATTACACCCCTTGCAACTGGAGATTGATACGCCTATGCCTAATAGTGAGTGACTGGAAACTTGTAGAAAGAGATAGAGTTTTCTAGATTGTGTTCTGGATGGATCTAGAGGCAATTTCAGAGTATGTAAAGCGCGATTACCGGCGCAGAGAGAAGTTTATTTATTAAAGTAAAGCTTCGCAACGAAAAAAGTGTTAGTGGTTTACCCCTTGTTAAAATTATTTAGAACCCACGGATTCATACAGGGTGTTTTCTAAGAGGCGGAAATTCGTAACATTACTATATCCGAAAACAAATGACAAGATATTCATTATTATAGGTATCTTCAGTGAGATATTGCTATAGAATTATTAGTCACGAACTCATATTTCTTCAAATTATGTACTGTTAAAAGTTGAATGACGAGAGGGTTGAATTTGATTCTGGGTTGCTATAGCTAATCCTCCTAGTATCTGCAATTTGCGTTTTACTGTACTTTTTTTGGGTGTGTGCTTATTTAAACACCGAACACGTCGCCACCGATTTAGTGGGTCTAAAATTTGCAGTTGTGTCCCAGCTCGTCGTTATAAAGGATGCATTTTGCAATATAAAACATGTATTCTGTGTCATACTGAGTTCACGTACCGAATTAGATGTTTCTCATTTAAATTTGTCGCACAGTTTTACATTTGTCTCTCGTGAATTGCAATTTTCAATTTGGTTCTCTATAGCCTTTTTTCTGTTCAAGGCTAGCATAGCAAAATTGCATTATTATGCGTTAAGCGAAATTTAAATTGATTTTCTATTGACTCCTTGGAAAACATTCCTTTGAACCCTTTTCTTAATTAATGAAAACTAATCATTCATTTTATAGTGTACGTTATAGAAAGAATAGAATGCATCAAAACCTGAATTAATTTAGCTTATCAAATTATTTTATGTTTTCAGTTAGTATTTAGAGTATTACGCCAGGCAAATGAGAGCAAACAGACATATAGTCAAGGAAATTAAGCATTTAACTTCAACATGAGACTCCGCCCCACCTTATTTTTATGTGAGGCGGTGCAAAATGTTCCTAAAGATGTATAGAACAAAATCAGGGTCATGGGAATGCGCAAAATGCATAATTTTTTTAAACATCACCGATGAATAGATCACTAAAAAACATTATTTTTCCAGTATTTTATTTTTGTTTTATGTTCTAATTAAAGTTTAAAAAAATTATTTATTGCAGCTGTCAATTTAACTGCGTTTAAATGGAGAAGTTTCCGCGCTACTTGTGTGTGACGTCATCGGACACATCGCACCGACGGAAAACGTATTGTGATTGCGAATGTATACACATTATTTATGTTGTGTTATGGAAAATGCAAAGAAAAGTAGCTATAAATATTGTATTGTGCCCAAATGTACAAATACTACAATAAAAACTCCAAAAAAGTTATTTTTTAATGTGCCTAGACGCGATAAAGACGCGATAAAGGAAGAAATGGTGCAGAGCTATGAGACGAGACGACCGAAATGCAGAATTATCGTCATCCTCAAGATTATATTGCTGCCAGGATCATTTTGATGTAAATTTACCCATTAAAACTAATTATTTTATAATAATATTATGAAAATATGTACCTAACCCTAATATTATTGTGGGAATAATGTAACTTCTCGACATTCTACATATTATCCAGTATTTTATTTTTGTTTTATGTTCTAATTAAAGGTTAAAAAAATTATTTACTGCAGCTGTCAATTTAACTGCGTTTAAATGGAGAAGTTTCCGCGCTACTTGTGTGTGACGTCATCGGGCACATCGCACCGACGGAAAACGTATTGTAATTGCGAATGTATACACATTATTTATGTTGTGTTATGAAAAATGCAAAGAAAAGTAGCTATAAATATTGTATTGTGCCCAAATTTACAAATATTACAATAAAAACTCCAAAAAAGTTATTTTTTAATGTGCCTAGACGCGATAAAGACGCGATAAAGGAAGAAATGGTGCAGAGCTATGAGACGAGACGACCGAAATGCAGAATTATCGTCATCCTCAAGATTATATTGCTGCCAGGATCATTTTGATGTAAATTTACCCATTAAAACTAATTATTTTATAATAATATTATGAAAATATGTACCTAACCCTAATATTATTGTGGGAATAATGTAACTTCTCGACATTCTACATATTATCCAGTTATATATTTATATATACCTATGTATGTCAACAGTTATTTTTACTATTAATGTACCTACCTACCTAAAAGTACGTACTTAGTAAGTGACTGGAGGTATTTATTATATAAAAAAGTAAAGCATTCTAAGATGAAAAATATTTATTAATATAACATTAAAACATTACCTTGTTTACCTATTTTGAGGTTAGGTACATAAATAATTTGTTATATTTAACTACAGTAAAAGGATAAAAATGACCATAATTGAATTAATGTTTAGAATAATGAATGACACATACCTTGTTGCTTTAGTACCTCCAATTTCTGCACTAATAAAATCAGTATTAGCAGCAAAAAGTTTGTCATCATAAACACATCAACAACAGGCAAATTGTCACTCTGGCCACGTAAAAACCCACTGTCCGTCATTTTTACCACTTAATAATTAAAATAAATAAATAACCGAATGATTTCTTTTATGAAAATATCAATACACATTTACAAAACACAGAACAATTTACGATTTAACCCCTTGGCAGATAGACGACCATTAGACATTATGCCGAATGACGTCAGACCAATAGCGTGGTGTTTTCAGTCACGTGGATATGTTCCCATAAAATTTTGAATTTCAAAGTCGTTTATTTAGGCTACCCATTTTTTTAAAACTTTTCTTCATTACTTTCTCAACTTATATAACATATGTAACGAAAAAATAATAAATTACTGCATTTCTAAAATTCATGCATGTTGCTCATTGGTGCTATTTCGATTTCCGGTCGTAAACTGGGACAGAAGTTTGCTATTTTCGGTCACCAACATTTTTTTTTAAAGTTGAAAAAGAACCATTGGATTTTATGCTTTGGATAATTCTAATCTTTTTTTTTATTCTTGACATTTTTTACCTAACCTCACTCTTTTCGAGATATAAGCGTATAAAAATAAACGTGTATTTAGGTTTTTTTTTCAAAAAACTAGTATTTACGATTATTTTTGGGCGTTTATTATAGATCAAAACATGTGGAGTTTATATTATGGACAATTCTAAGCATTTTTTGACTCTTAACATTTTTTAGCTAACCTTACCTTTCTCGAAATATAGGCATTTAAAATTTAAAAAACGTATACTTAAGCTATTTTTTTTTTCAAAAAACTAGTATTTACGATTATTTATGGGCGATTATTATGGATTAAAATATGTAGACTTTATGTCTTGGACAATTATAAGCATTGTTTGACTCTTGACATCTTTTACCTAACCTCACCCTTCTCGAGATATAAGCGTTCAACAGAAAATAAAAAGTGTATTTAATTTCCATATATTCTAAAGACTAGTATTCTTGATCGTTTATTATGAATTAAAACATATGGACTTTGCTTTTTTTGCTCTACGACTTTTTCCTAAAACGCACACTGTCCAAGTTCTTCCGGAAATACGCGAAAAGAGACCCTTATCAGAAAATGGAAAATATCGTAAACTGTGAAATTTAAAAATCTGGAAAAATTCAGACGTATAGGTTAAGATATTCTTTAAAATCTTGGCCTCTTGTAATTTTCTTGTAAAGTGCATATTTTCCGAGTTTTCAACACTTTTTCACAATCAAAAACACTCTTTTGATAATAATGGAAATTTTGTTAAAGTTTTCCCTGACTAGTTTTTGAATGATATGCTGTAATATCAAATTCTCATTTTGGTTTTCTACCACTCGAGCTGTTCAACGGATGGAGGGTGGTAATATAATCGAGACTATACGTGCATCGTGTGATCTCCAAGATTCTCGACTGTGTTGTTTGCGACCTGTTGTTGACAAAGCTAGCATATGACATAAAAGGCTTACCCCTCCCTTAGTGCTATTGAATTTGTATGTAAACAATAGTAAACATTTTTTTCTGTACTAAATAATACATACTCAGCTCTTAGTAACGTTAAACACAGCGTCCCACAAGGATATGTCTTGGGATCACTGTGGCTTATATTTCTTTATAAATGATACTGAATATTTTCTTTATCCCTCCAAATGTCCCTCTTGTTAGTGACGACACAATTTCAATTGTTTTAGACGCAAATTATTGTAATTTAAAAAGTCGTTTTGATGAAATTAAAGAAAATGCCAATAAATGGTTCATTGTAAGTGGGCTTAAACTAAACAATAATAAATCACAAAAATTTGTATTGTTTAAAAGCAGCTAGCTTTGTTACCAGAAATACTATATTGCAAAAACTGATTTTGATCTGCAATTTTATTTTGGTGTTCTTCGACATAAAGCTTACGTATTTACGAGTGGTAGACTTTCCTACCAAAAACAATTATTGTGTACTCTTGATATATTTGTAGATATTGTGGCGGAATAAATAAATTTGCAATCCATACCCAACTTTCTGAAATTTTTATGTATTCAAAAAGGTTTGTTTAAGTCATGACATTTAGTAAAGAATTTAGTCTCAATGCTTGCTATTATTTCTAAATCATGGTGAAATTTGTTTTGAAATGAAATGACACAAAGTTTATTGCGTATAACATTTATTATTCACAGTCATCCTCATCAGATGTCGATGTTGGTGTTGATATCCATATTAGATCTGGATTCGGTGTTTGTATCGGATTTGGCCTTGGTGGTCTTGTATATCCCGATTCAGGTATCAGTGCGTGTGTTAGCGAAGAAAATTGACTACCTGAAAAATACTTAAGTACAACAATTTTTATATTAAGTGCATTCGAACTAAACTAAATAAATCAAGAACGTGTAGCAATGATAACCATTTTGTATTCAAAACTACAGTAATGGATAAATAATACTGCGCGCAAGTAGCTCTGACGAGTTGTACATAAAAGGCCGTAGAGCGGAATTAATTGGCAAAGATGAATTTTCGTTTATGTCTTCCTTATGTGTTCCTGAACTGCGCAAAGTTTACTCCTTGTTTAGAAGCCTGATCCTTTGATGGCACTGAACAGCAGGATCAGGAGAAGCAACAAAACTTGAATTACACGGCCCTGGCGTGATAGACAGTATGTACGTCAGTGAATGATGAAAGAATTATTATTATTTCCTAACTAGTATGTTTAACATGTTTAACATGTTTAAAAGTGAACTTCATGAAAATGTAATCCATTAGAATAATTTTTTTTAACACAAGGTAGGTAAATAAATTCACTTTAGGCCCTTGTTATAATTTTTAACTTAATCTGCATGGCCGTAGGGGGTTCTGCAAATACTAGTTTAATTTGCATAGCCGTAGGGGACTACGTGGGTACTAGTGTTAAAATGAAAATTGTAAAATAAAATAGACAAATTTATTTTAGGATTTTAAGTGCTAGCATAACCAGAACACAGGTTAAAATAATTCATTAAAATTTTTTTTATAGTTTTTCTTTTTAGTTCTCATAGATAGTTTTTTCTGCTGTTTGCAAAATCCTATAAAGAATATGTGTCATTACAATTATTATTATTATTATAAATGAAGTGTATAGTAGGGTGGTTCACAATGCTATGAGAAAAAAAAATTTTTTTTTATTCCGGGGCACCCTCCAGTTTCTTTAGACTTAGTCACAGTATTTTTTTGGCAAAACTTTAGCTTCCCACTCCAAAGTGGAAGACAGTGCTCAAAATGCTTTAAGTAACAGTTTTTCAGAAATTCATGTAATATACTTTTTTTATATTTCAACAAATTTCGTTGATTTTTTTTATTAAGAATTAGATTATAATGTAAATTTACAATAGAGAATAGTATATCTGAATAATATCCTAATCAGAAACAGCTAATCAGAAATCGCGTTCTCTACTGATTTTTTGTTTGTTTCAGTAGGACTTTTCGGTTTGCTTCAATAACCTGCAGCAAAAATTGCTTCTTTTACTGCAGGTTTTGTTTTGGAAATTCCGAGAAAACACTCGGAATTTTATTAAATTCAAACAGAAATCTCGAAATGTTGTTTAATTCTGAGATAAAACTCGGAATTTTATTAAATTCCGAGATAAAAGTCGGAATTTTATTAAATTCAGACAATAATCTCGGAATGTTGCTTAATTCCGAGATAAAAGTCGGAATTTTATTAAATTCATACAATCATCTCGGAATGTTGCTTAATTCCGAGATAAAAGTCGGAATTTTATTAAATTCATACAATCATCTCGGAATGTTGCTTAATTCCGAGATAAAAGTCGGAATTTTATTAAATTCCGAGATAAAATCAGAATTTTATTAAATTCAGACAATAATCTTGGAATGTTGCTTAATTCCGAGATACAAGTCGGAATTTTATTAAATTCGGACAAAAATACACGAAATTTGTAACGACCATATAGAATTTGCCATCCTTAATAATTTTTACTTGAAATACTCGACGAAAAATTGTTTTTTGGCCTTGCCCAGAGTCGGCTCTGATGCACCGCATCAACCAGACACGTAGGCACAGTCATATAGACAGGCGGCGCGGCATGCCAATTTGGACATGTTTCCAAATTTCGGGCTTCAAACTGTCTTTTTGAACATAGTCTGAAATTCTAATTTTTTTAGGGCGATAATATTTTATAGATTAGAAAATAATAGCTAGGGAGCTGGTGGTAGAAATTTTTATATGATTTTATTGTGTGACTGAAGTTGAAAAGTGTAAAGACGTCATAATAAAAAGTCGGAAAATTACGGTGTTGCTGATTTTTGAATTAACAGTTAATTAAAAATGCAATAAAAAAACGCTCCTATATGATTTTATTGTGTCAGCCACTTGTTTTAAATGTTGCTTGGCAATAGCTTAGATTGTTTGTAAAGAACATGAAAAAAAATAGTGACTGAAATTTGCTATGCTGATTTATCATTGGCTAATGTTTCTTAATAATTGAAAAGTGAAAAAAAAAAAATGTTTTTTCCAAAATAATTCGGCAACGCTCGATCTTACGTGCAAAATGTTTCAAACAAAGTTGAAGAGAGGACAAAATTTCCAACATTTTTTGTGTATACATTTTTATTGTAAGTCTAATACGTAACGAGATACAGCGCAGCGGTGAGAAAATAAGTTTAACGAATATTTTTTTCAAAGAATGATTAAACTCCATTTTTGTTTGCAAATTATCTATATTTTTTTACTTTCAGGAGAAATAGATTTTTATCATAATAATATAAATAATATAAAATATGTTATGTTGCAAACGTACATTGTAATAAAAAAAATTTCCTCTTAAATCAATCTGTCTGATACTGTATCTCTTTAAACAGTATACTTACAATAAAAATGTATATACAAAAAATGTTGGAAATTTTGTTATCTTCAACATTTTTCTCGTAGGATCGAATTATTTTGAAAAAAAAAAAATGTTTGCACCATTAATTCAAGGTGGCGGTTCGAGCCTCTCCCCACCCCAAGGACGATAACTTGTGTATAAGGGCCTAGACTTAAACAAAATATATCAAAATCGTTACTACTCCTCCTTTTGCAGGGCAAAATCCCCGACTGATTGGACTATTTTCTTACTTTGACAATTTTTTGGAGTAAATTGGGAATATTTCTGAAAATCAGCAACGTACATGTCAGCCAATATTTTTCTCTACTTATGAATATAAAAACTAACAAATTAAAGCCAATGTAAAGTACAATGAAATGACTTAATAGCTCTTATTTCTTTTGCAAATTAACAATTGGTTTTATAAAAAAAATCAGAGTTATGGATTTCAGCCAACCATTTTTTTATTTATATTTTTGATACATCAGCAATTTTATAGCAATTTCTGAAGCAATGAAATAATATAGGAGCGTGTTTTTTTTTGCAAATTTGAAATTCATTTATTTAAAAAAAATCAGCAGCAACCAAGCTCGGTACCTACTAGTCTAATTGATCAGTTATATTAATACCTTCATTCCGTATTATTGTTAACTACAATCATATACCCGTATTGCCACTAGCTATAAAAAGTATAATGGTCAAATATAAACAAGTGTAGTCAAAATTGTATCAATAATATTAATAAAGTACTGTAATTAAAAACTTTAGAAATTGATAAAAATTTCACTCATTTTCTTTAATTTGATGATACAAGAACACCTGCTGTTGAACCTATTGCCTGCAATGATGAAATGTGCAGTATTATAGATAATTCCGACTTTTATCGCGGAATTTAATAAAATTCCGACTTTTTTCTCGGAATTAAGCAACATTCCGAGATTTTTGTCTGAATTTAATAAAATTCCGACTTTTGTCTCGGAATTAAGAACATTTCGAGATTTTTGACTGAATATAATGAAATTCCGACTTTTATCTCGAATTTAATAAAATTCCCACTTTTATATCAGAATTAAGAGATTTTTGTCTAAATTTAATAAAATTCCGAGTTTTTTCTCGGAATTTCTAAAACAAAACTACTGGTGGCCCATCTACGCTTTCGTAACTTTAAACCAATTAACAATTAAACTTGTATTTATAAGAATGCGAAATCCCAGTACAATAGAGGACTTTTCATTTATTCACGAGCACATACGGAAAACAAATGAAAAGTCTGATTTCAGTTAGAAGAGATGAAATACGCCGCTCACCTGAACCATAATAATACTTAATACTTTTTATTTCTAAGAGTAAAAAATATACATGTTTTGCTATTTACTATTGCAGTATTAGTATTGTAGTATACTACAACGTTAATATTGCAATAGTAAATACTTACAGTTATTTAATGTAAACATAAGAATTCACATTGTATATTTCATGGTTCTTGTTTCTGTTCCGATGAATCTTTTTGATCTTTTAAAAATTGAAATACCAGTGACCTAGATAAAACATCGTCAAATATTAAATATCTGGTAATTGTTATCGATTGGCGTTGTTCTTGGAATGATAATAATTATAGGTTAGTTCGATATTTTCTTTATCGATTTAAAGTAATTTCTTGACCAAAATAACCTAAAGTAACGATCACATATTGTATACTGGTATCATCACCATTGATAATGTTTATTTTTATATACGATCATTTTGAAATTTGGTTAGTTGGTCACTGCCACCAATTCGAATTTATTGATGTAGTTAAATTGAAGATTCGCCATATTCGCCGGTCAAAATGTCAAAATGTTCAACGAATGCGAATGTTTATCTGCAAAACGGTTGCTTAAATGAAAAATATTCATTATTCATGTTTTGCTCAGAACAATGTTAATGTTACACTAGTTTTACTTGTTATAGAAACATAATTCGTATTACTTCCACATCCACATCAAAATTTTTTGTTGGAATAGGTTTAGAATGTAAGGAAACGTCGAAATTTTAAATTTGAGAGAAAAAAATTTCTCTGTCGGTCTGTAACTTTTTTGTGCGCACGATACCTCTGGATCGGTTTAAGATATTGACTTGAAATTTTATACACGTATGTACTATTATGAGATCTGGAATCTGGAACTGGATTGATTTTTGAACTTATTCGGTGAAGGGTTGCGGGGTAACTAGGGGTAAATCGGAGAAAATAAATAAAGCGAGCTGGTAAGTGGAGGCCTCAGATTTTTTATAATATTTCTATCCCCACCGTACCACCCCCTCTCTATTTTTAAAGGAGTTGATAAAATAAAACTGAGATATTCACTTGAAATTTGGTACATGAATATATTATAACGACAACTGGAACTGATTATAATTTGACATGATTTCGGGGTTTAAATAGAGGTAAATATTAGAAAATAAGTAAAGCAAGTTGGCAAGTGTACAGAAACTTGGGATTTGATATATACTAGAAGCCAAGGCCTCGAATTTTTTATAACATATTTCAACCCCTCCACTACCCCCACTTCATTATTAAAGGAGTTAATAAAATATATTTAAGATATTAACTTGAAATTTGGTACACGTATCTATTATAACGACATCTGGAACTAGATTATATTTTGACACGATTCCGTTGAAGTGGTTGGGAGTAAGTAGAGGTAAATAAAATAAAATAAAATGAGTGAAGCAAGTTGAAATTTAGTGTATAGTAGAAGCCAAGGCGTCACATAGTTTTATAGTTCTCACAATTTTTCTTTATAGGGGTTGATAAAATAAAATTGAAATATTCACTTGAAATTTGGTACACGTATGTATTGTTATGACATCTTATTGAGACGACTCCTCTAAAGGGAGGGGGTTGTAACTTGGGAAAAGTAGGTAGAGTCCAGAAACTACATTTTTGGAGTATATACTAGATACAAACACCTCAAATTTTTTTATGACATCTGCCTCAAATATTAAAATTCTATGACCAATGATTTTCACATACTAGAGTGCAAATATAGTCAAGATGTTTTCCTTCCAAAAGACTTGGATGGAAAATCTGGATGTGGAAATAGTGATTCCCGAGGCAGCGGATTTTTTTAGTAATACAAAAATTCTAATATTCATTTGATAAACCGTTGCTATGGTGGGAAAACTTCGATAATCGCACGATGCTTAGTATATGACAACAAATAAGTTTGCAAAGAAATTTCAGATGTTATAATAGATAGTAAAAGGATGAAGCACTGTAGACATGCAAATAAGAAATTCAGATACTTGAAAAAAAATGGCACAGGAATGAAGATTAGAAAATTTAATTAAAGACCTCCTAGAAAAAACAAAATTGTTTTATTTTTTAATAGTGATGTTAAAGCAATAGAGGCTAAAATAGAAATATTAAGGAGACATACGTTCTTTTGTTGAATTTAAAATTAGACCGACACACAAAAGAAAAAGTTTCGAGCGAGAACGACCCGAGTGTTATCAGACCTTAGTTTTTAATAATTATCTCTTGCTCTGCTTTAATGCATTAAAAAGACTTTCCATCTCATTTGATTTGGCCTAAATCCTAAATGTGTAAGGTACAAATATACCACCTGTCTATCTGTCCATCTCTCAATTGCCATATTTCATACACACTCAAACATCATGATTGATACATTCTCTCTTGTCATTTACCCAAACAATTCGGTTATTTCGATATTTGATTGTGGCTTTCAAACTGCCATAATTAATAATAATTGGTTGTTCAAACATATGAACATTAATCATATTTGTATTCTATAGTTTATTTGAATGACTGCGTGCTGATGCTGAGCTCAGTTGCCTCTTGCAGACAAGTTTTAAAACTAGGCCGAAAGTTAGAACCTGAGTTCAGTCAACAGAAGAGACCTTATATTGCAACCACAAGCCAACTCTGAAATTAATTAACGTTTAAAATTAGAGTAATGTAATAATATGTCTCCGTTAGACAGGCAACGCAAATATTGTTCGACCATAGGAACTGCTAGGTGAATTTACAATTCCTAACCGATGGTATACTAAGTATATACACAAGGAGGCCAGAAAACAGACTGAAGTACTCGAATCTCCACGGAGTCAGATCCACATGAGGATATAGCGGGGGGGAAATTAATCAAAATATGGACGAAAAGTGGTGTAATTGGAAAGTTGAATTTATTTATTTTTTTATTTTATTTTATACATACAATTGAGTCGAAAATCGAAATAAATTCGCAGGATCGGGCTGCCGCCGCTTCACGAGAATATCACATAAAAGTATATTTTTGATGCATTTCGAGTACATCCCCGCACTTTGTTTTAAATATCTAGTGGTCGTAGAAGAATAAAAAAAAAACTGAAATACTCGTAAATGAATAGACTACCGAACTGTTAGGGTATACATTAAAAGTACATCCTAACCTTAAAAAATCCAAATTTCTCGATTTTTTTTACTGATAATGCAATACGTGGGGTAAAAATCATCAGATCTTTACAAAAACGTGCATTTTTATGCTATAAATACGTGATTAAATGAAAAAAATCATTTTTACGGCCGAAATTGGCCATTTTCGAAAAAAAATAAGACGCTTGCCTTTTAATGAGAAATGGTCGTATGCTAAACTTTTTTTAAATGTAGGTTTTTTTACGTACTTTTTTGTGAACGTATGCCAGAATCTGTTTATCAAGTTAAAATGTCGTTTTTCATATATATCATATATCTTTTATGTCAGTTTTCCATACAAGTTTTATTTAAATGGAATTCTTAATTAAATGAAAAAATTCTCGTAATTTTTTTTATTTCAGCCTTTTTAATACCAAAAGTAATTTCTTATTTATTTATTTATAAGGCATGTAATTTGTCTTTACTTCCACCAACATCCGATGCTCTATATTAACACTCGTTAAGAGTTTATTTACAAATTCAAACATGGCTTGGAAGGGACGATAAAGATTTGGTTGGAAAAAATCTGAATATGGCTTAATGCCAATCACAAGTAATCAATGAGCCATATTGAAATTAAAAGTTTTTGCAGAAGTGGTTGCAAAATAAACACATGTTTACGCAAATCTAAAGATAGAAATTGTAGTACTCTATGTCGTTTTTGCAAATGCACACATTGTACAAGTGCGCCTAATGAATTAATAGGTGATAAGGAAGACAATGCTGTTTTGCAGATGATGAATCCGAAAATATTGAAATGATCAGTGATGCTAATGAAGACTCTGTTTATAGTAGTACTGACTGTTTTGATAGCGAGAGAAGTATAGATTATGCAAGTGAATCGGTTACACAAATTTTATATGCTAGATGTACGAATCAGTTTATGAACTAGAAGTTGCAATGCAAGTGAAAATAGCGACTTAAATGACTCAAATTATAAGAAAAAAAGAAAATAAGGACTTGTATAAAATATTTAGTTTTTAAGATAATTTTAATCATAAATGGTCATATATTTTGTGATTTTTCATTTTTGTTTTCAAATATTTCAAAATAAGTATGCTAAAGCTTATTTATACTTTGTTAGAGTTACACTTAAACGATTATCCTTTTCAAATGATTATTTTAACTGTCATATAATCTTCATAATTTAATTGAATTTCATTTTATATGAAACATATATGAAAGTCTGGCATAAAAGATAATATACCGTATCTTGAAAAAATGTCAAAAATGTAAAATTTACTTTTATTATTTTTTTAAATAAAAAAGGGGACATTTTAACTTGATAAACAGATTCTGGCATATCTTCACAAGAAAGAACATAAAAAACTTTTTAAATAAGTTTACCCTACGACCATTTCTTATTAAATGGCAAGCGTTTTAATTCTTCTCGAAATTCAATATTGCTTGGAGTAAAAATGATTCTTTTTTTAAATTTAATCACATGTTTTAACATAAAGATACATGTTGTCTTCAATTTTTGTAAATATCTGATGATTTTTACCGCATTGTTAGTAAAGAAAATAATAAATCCAGTAATTTAGATTTTTTGAGGTTAGGATGTACTATTAATGTAACTATACTACAACAGTTCGATTCATTTCATTTCATTTACGAGTATTTCAGTTTTTTAAAATTTTTCTACGTTCAATAGAGCCGAAGATATTTAAAAAATAGTGTGGCGATGTACACTATATGCCTCAAAAATGCACTTTTATGTGCTTTTCACGCGAAGCGGCAGCCCGGCTGCTAATCTTTTCAGTTTTCGGCTCATTTGCATGTGTAAAAAAGAAAGAAAAAAGAAATTCACGATTGCATCACTTTTAAATTGTAATTTTCCTCCACTAATAGTCATAGCTATTCCGTTCGTTACAAAAAATGACCAGTATGGACTTTTTGCTTACTGTACGTCAGTAAGTGCAGGGCAGGGGGGTGAGCAAAGTGGTCATGTGATCTGGTAAATTTTAATTGAAATTTCACATTACTTGTAGTGTGATATAATATGTTACCAGACGTCAAGAACAATCCAAAAATACCCCTGCCAGCATTTGCTGTCGTTAGGTTCGGCCCTGGGCCCAACTTCGAGAAATTCCGGAGAAGCGGCTAATGGTTGGGCCTAAATAAAAAAGTTATTCATTATTTAAATAAAAGGAAACCTTATTATTTCCGCATCCACGTAGTGGATTAGAAGTATAGTAATCGTAAAAAATTTCAATTTTTACTTCCCTCGCATACCGAAGGGAAGTATTGTATTCGAGAAAAAATCACCCTCCGAGATTTTTTCGGATTCTGACGTTTCAGAACACGTAGATTCCGAAAATATAGGTTTTTCAATTCCGTCAGTCAGTCTGTCTGTCTGTCTGTCTGTCTGTCTGTCTGTCTGTCTGTCTGTTGGTGTATTTACTAAAAAACTACTTGACGGAGAGCAGTCAAATTTGGTAGGTAGTTAACCCTACTGTCAGCGAAGAACTGGTAGAATTTTCACTGAAAAATATACAGGGTGGACCGTCTAAACGGAATAAATAGTGAAAAAAATTTTTTTTTGCTCAAATTTAAAATTTCCACGTTTCATGACGCGCTAAACCTGTTTCAGGAAAAAAAAATTTTTGAAAATTTTTTTCAAACATTTTTGAAAAAATTTTTACCAAGATGAAAAAAATTTTTTTTTGCTCAAATTTAAAATTTCCACGTTTCATGACGCGCTAAACCTGTTTCAGGAAAACAAATTTTTTGAAAATTTTTTTCAAACATTTTTGAAAAAATTTTTACCAAGTTGAAAAAAATTTTTTTTTGCTCAAATTTAAAATTTCCACGTTTCATGACGCGCTAAACCTATTTCAGAAAAAAAAAAAATTTTGAAAATTTTTTTCAAACATTTTTGAAAAAATTTTTACCAAGATGAAAAAAATTTGTTTTTGCTCAAATTTAAAATTTCTACGTTTCACGACACGCTTAACCTATTTCAGGAAAAAAAAATTTGAAAATTTTTTTCACCAATATTTTTGAAAAATTTTTTACTACTAAAATGAATTTTTTTTTCTTTCTTCAAATTTAAAATTTTCACGTTTCATGGCATTCTAAGCCTGATTTAAAAAAAAGTTTTTTGAAATTTTATCACTAAGATAGAATTTTTCTTTCTTTGTTCAGATTTTAACTATCCACGTTTCCATGACATTCTAAAACTATTCAAACAAATTTAAAAATGTTTTTGAAGAATTTTTAAAAAAATTTGAAAACATTTTTAATCCATTTATGTATCACTACTATAGAACAGACGAAAACATTTTTTTTTGCTCAAATTTAAAATTTATACGTTTCATGATATTCCAAACCAATTTCGGAAAAAAAAATTTGCAACATTTTGTTACCAGTTTGGAAAAAAATTTAACACCAGAATGCTCAAATTTAAATGACATTCTAAACCTAGGTATTTCAGAAAAAAAATTTTGAAAATTTTTTTCACCAACATTTTTCAAAAAGTTTTTACCACTAAAATAGATCGAATTTTTTTTTATTTGCTCAAATTTAAAATTTTCACGTTTCATAGCATTCTAAACCTATTTTAAAAATACATCATTTTTAATTTTTAAACTTTTTTTTTTAGCACTACTATAGAACAGAAGGAAACTTTCCTTTTTGCTCTAATTTAAAATTTCTACCTTTGACATTTTAAACCTATTTCAGAAGAAAAAATTTTGAAAATTATTTTACCATCTTTTGAAAAATTTTAAAAAAATGAAATTTTTTAACCACCCCTATACTTCCACTCCATTACGTGAATGTTGGATTGAAAATGTGACAGATGGCAATAACATCTGACATATGCACCTATTATACTTTTATTGAAAAATGTACAGGGTGGTCATCCCAAGAAATAATTCAGTCATGGTGGACATTTGTAAAGGTATTTGCGCAAGCCTGCCATATGTGGCACCTGCTATTTAATATTGAACTTTTGCTGTTGGATGAGCAATCTGTATATTTTTTTGACCAAAACTTATCAAGTTTTCTTTGTAATAATAGCAATAACTCCACTCCGATTATTATTCTCAATGTCATTTCGTAATTATTATTTTTTTAGAGAGACTGCCATGAACGAGGGAAGTTCTGTGTAAATACCTTTACCGATTTTTTTTTTCTTGAAATAGGTTTAGAATGTCATGAAACGTCGAGATTTTAAATTTGAGCGAAAAAAAATTCTGTCAGTCGGTCCGTCCGTCCGTCTGTCTGTCTGTCTGTAACTTTTTTGTCCGCACGTTTTCTTCGGAACGGTTTAAGTTATTGACTTGAAATTTTGTACCCGTATATAATATAACAAGATCTGGAAGTGGATTGGTTGTTGAAGATATCCAGTGAAGGGTTGGGAGGTAAATAGGGGTAAATAAGGGGAAATATGTAAAGCAAGCTGGTAAGAGTACAGAAACTTGAAATAAATTTAAAGCATGTACTACAAACCAGGGCCTAAAAAATTTATGTAATATAGGTTGTATTTTGGTATTATTCTGATGAAGGGTTGGGGGTTAAATAGGGGTAAATAGGGAAAAATAATTAAAGCAAGCTCGTAAGAGTACAGAAACCTGAAATTCGGTGTATGTCCTAGAAGCCAAGGCCTCAGATTTTTTATAATATTTTACACCCCCCCCCACCAACCCTACTACATTATTAAAGGGGTTGATAAAATGAAATTGAGATATTCATCCGAAATTCGGTACATGTATGTATTATAACGACATCTGGAACTAGATTATATTTTGAGATGATTCCGTAGAAGGGTTGGGGTTAAATAGGGGTAAATAGGGAAAAATCAGTAAAGCAAGCTGGTAAGAGTACAGAAACTTGAAATCCGGTGTATGTACTAGAAGCCAAGGTCTCAGGTTATTTATAATGTTTTTCAACCCCCCACCACCCCTACTCCATTATTAAAGGGGTTGATAAAATAAAACTGAAATATTCACTTGAAATTTGGTACATGTATGTATGTTATATAAAATATTATAACGTAATTCATGATACTTAGAGCCATACACAAGTAGACCTATCAGGTATATCATATTACATATTGCAGCTGCTCCTTTTGCTTATTCAGCATCACCTGATTCACAGGATTGCAACATTATTTCCTTTGTTATGTTCCCAGAATAAATTGCACAATGTTACTCCCTTTGTTCTAGAGACTCTTCAAGTCAGCAGTTTTAAACTTATAAATATATGTAAAGGAACGTTTGTTCCTCAGTTCCTAACTCACTTAGTTTTAAGTCATTCAATTTGTTTCTTAATGTTCAGGATAGTAAAAACTATCCTTTAATCAAATAAATCTTTTTTAAAAAGTTCTTTGTGTTGTGTGTGATGTAACAATTGGCGCAGTCGAAAAGGATCTTCAAAACACCCTGTACCGGAGCCTAACTACCAGAAACTACCCGAGAGAACAAGGACAACATCTGCAAAAAGGTGCCTAACTGGAGGGAAAGACTGGAAGAACAAGGAGAACTTTAGGACAGGAGTGGTGAATCCCAATTCTTCAAGAAGAAAAAGAACCTCAGCACACAACAAAGCAACAATCCAAGAATCATTCAAGAAACACAACAAAGCAACAATCAACAAAACAATTTTTCAAGAAACACAACAAGCAACAATTAGTTTTAAGAAGCAACCACTCAACGAACAACAACAACCACATTTAGCAAGTAAGAAATCATCCCTGCTCAGAAGTTGGTGTCTTCGACGTCAGACAGACGGAGCTAGCTTTACGAAGTCGCACTGCAGCTGCACGAGTCCACGGAGATGAAAACATTAATGTAAGTACAAAGAATCATCTCGTTTTATTTTGTGCTCTATATTTAACATTTTTCAAACCAAATCCAATCATTTAGTTTATTTTAATTTGTACGTAACGTAAAACAACAGTTCTATAACCCAGATTAGCGAAAGACTCATTAAACTTATCAAGAAATTTTATACACTTCAACAGATCAAATTTCAATTTTAATATTAATTTCAAGAAGGTTGTTACACGACCTTTACCTTTGCATTTATTTTGCATTCAAACACATTCCAAGCTAATCAGTATATCATAAATTGTGAAACATTTGTCACACCAGTGCCGTATCATTCTGATTTTCACCTCATAATAATTTTAATTAATTAAAATTTCATTTTCTTTCAAATTAAATAATTAAAACCTAGTAAAAATGACTGACAATCAAGTCGATGGAAATGAAAACCAGAACGTTACAGCAAACGAAACAATAACCATTGAACCCTACAAGTTAAGTGAAATCTTTTCAATAATACCTGAGTTCGATGGGAACCCTATATTTTTACACACGTTTATTTCTGCATGCGTTTATGCACAAGGAATGGCAGTAGATGACCAAAGAATTCTGGTAACATTGCATATTAAAAATAAGCTTCGCGGGAAAGCATCAGAGCTAATAAATTCGCGAAATCCTGCTACTTGGGCAGAGATAAAAAGCTTGCTCGAGGCGCACTTTGGCGACTCACGCGATTTAACAGCACTTATTCAAGATTTGCAACGAATACATCAATTACAGAATGAAAGTGCATTAACATTTATTTCTCGATTACAAACACATAATGCCAAAATGCACGCCGCTGTGCAGAAACAAACATTAACGTTAGAAGAGAAAACCGCCCAATCACGTCTAATCGAAACTATGACACTTAATACCCTACTCACAGGACTAGAATCTAAACTAGGCCAAATAATTCGCGCTGGCAATCCAGGAAATATGCTAGACGCAATTAGTAGAGTCAAACGAGAACTTCAATTGTCATACTTTGAGCAACAAAAATTCTCAAATAAACCAGCTAACAAAAACCCTGTACAATCTCAACAAAGACGTCCAAATTCCCAGCAATTTTGCAATTATTGCAAAAGAAGTGGACACAACTTTAACGAGTGTCGTGCAAAACAACAATTTTCTCAACAAAATCCTAATTACAGACAAAATTATTTTAGTAGAACTCCAACACAATTTTCTAGGCCCAATTTCCAACAATTTTCGAGACCTAATTTCCAAAGCTCGTCAAATCATTATAGTCCAGGCAACTTTGCCCCACAACAAAATTTTTCACAAAATAATTCTCTCCAACAAAATAGGCCTTCTGTAATAAGACCTAACCCAAACTACCAACAAAGACCTCCTAATCAACAACCCTTAAATTTCAATCGTCAAAATCCACAGAAAACGCACCATGTTAATTTTGACAATTATGATGCACAAAATTGCGAAAATTATAATTCTTATTGTGAACAAGATTATCAACAATTTGATAATTTTGAAAATTTTCCAACTGATTCGAATTTTAATGACAATTATGTACCACAAGAATATCTTTCTGACAATCCTCAAAATCATAATGATCACCCATCAAATCAATATGAAAATTATTCCGATTATCCGTCGAATCCTCACATGAATTATTCTATTAATCAACCGGATTTTTGCCAAGGCCCGGAGTATCCTACAGATACTCCAACGCAGCAACCGGATTTCCAAATTGACCAAATGTCCAACCAACTACAAACTATGAATCTAGAGGACAATTTCAATCCGTCCCTGAATTTCCCAGAACAAATTATAATGTAATTTCTTATCCATCATTAACTGTAAATTCAAGAAATTTATATTACATCAAAGACATAACACGGACATACAGAATGTTACTCGATACCGGCGCAGGTATATCAATATTCAAACCAAAACTTGCCGAAAATTATAAACGCAGATCTCCCGAGAACGTTGCCATACAAGGCATAACAGAACAAAAAATTCCGATAACCGAATCTGTTCTTATACCTTTTACAGCTAATGACCCGCATAAGGTATACATTTGCGATTTAGACATCGAATTCGATGGACTATTAGGAGCCGACTTTTTCAAACATTATAAATGTGTTATTGATATGAACAACAATCAATTAATTACCAATTTTAAAACTGTCCCACTTTTTGAGGTAAATCAGGATTTACCAGAACCACCTCCAAAAAATATTTGCAATTCTCAAATTCCCATTTCAAAGGTTCCTCGTGAAAACAAAAATCAAAACAAAATTTCTATAGAACCACGTATGGAAAAGATATTTAAATTGAAATGTAATTTGCGGAATACTGAGGCTATACTGTTAGCCCAGGAAAAAGAGAAAGTTCGCTTACCCAATGCTCTCGTTAAGGTAGACGAAAACGGAGAATTTCTCACGACAATAATTAATGCAAATGCCATCCCAAAATCAATCGAATTTTCCAATTTAGACTTAGAACCAATTCAAAAGTTTAAATCGATTTTTAATTTCAACACTGACAGTCCTGACCAACAAATACCGACAGACAGATCTTTTGAAATTCAAAATCAATTACGTTTAGATCATCTAAATGAAGAAGAGGCCGAATTAGTAACGCAGCTTTGTTTAGATTTTCAAGACATTTTCTATTTAGAAGGTGACAATTTGACATTTACGAACGAAATTAAACACCCGATTGATACGAATGATTCCCGACCTATATTTACAAAATCTTATCGTTACCCCCAAGTCCATAAAGAAGAAGTCAAAAATCAAATTTCTAAAATGTTAGATCAAGGTATTATTCAACCCTCGATTTCACCCTGGTCATCCCCTGTTTGGGTAGTCCCCAAAAAACTGGATGCCTCTGGGAAACAGAAGTGGCGAGTCGTAGTTGACTATCGGAAACTTAACGAAGTTACCATCGACGATAAGTACCCTCTTCCAAACATCTCTGATCTTCTCGACCAACTAGGCAGATGCCAGTATTTCACAACGCTAGACCTTGCATCTGGATTTCACCAAATCCAAATAGACCCAAAAGATATCCAAAAAACTGCTTTCACAGTTGAAAATGGTCATTTCGAATTTGTAAGAATGCCATTCGGACTCAAAAATGCCCCATCAACTTTCCAAAGAGTAATGGACAATATCTTGTTAGGAATACAAAATGAACGATGTCTTGTCTATATGGACGACATTATTGTCTACTCCCCTACCATCCATGACCATATTTCACGCCTAACAGAAGTTTTCAAACGCTTACAAAAGGCAAACCTCAAAATTCAACCCGACAAATGCGAGTTCCTCCGCAAAGAAGTCGCTTATTTAGGCCATCTCATCACTAAAGACGGTGTAAAACCTAACCCCACTAAAGTCGATGCAATTTTAAATTTTCCCCAACCGAAAAATCCCAAAGAAATTAAGTCATTTTTAGGCTTAGCCGGATATTATAGGCGATTCATCCCCAATTTCTCTAAAATAACCAAACCATTAACGAAGCTACTACAAAAGGACGTACCTTTTAACTTCGACAATGATTGTTCAAATTCTTTTCAAAATTTAAAACAAACTTTAACGACAACACCGATTCTCATTTACCCTAATTTTAACGATGAAGTTATTTTAACCACCGATGCAAGTGCATTCGCCATTGGTTCTGTCCTTTCACAAGGCAACATAGGCAAAGACTTACCTATCGCATACGCATCTCGAACTTTATGCGCTGCGGAAACCAAGTATTCCACGATCGAACGCGAGCTTTTAGCCATAGTATGGTCAGTAAAGCATTTTAGGCCATACCTATTCGGCAGAAAATTCAAGTTGGTAACAGACCATCGACCACTTACCTGGTTATTTTCAATAAAAGACCCAGGAAGTAGACTCGCACGTTGGCGATTAAAACTAGAGGAATACGACTATGAGATCGTATACAAACCCGGCAAGATCAATAAAAACGCGGACGCGCTATCCCGAATTAAGATCAACCATTTTTCGGAATGTTCTAAACTCCACTCAAAAATTCTAGCCGCGAACGAAACTGACGAATCAGAACATGACGAACTAGACGATGACGAAAACCCAAACGAAAATGCCCAAATAACTAACGAGCAAATCGCTCAAGAATTCGATATTTTTGTTAATTTGTACAAAACAAAATCTCTAATAGACTATTCGAAAATTAAAATTTCCAACAAACAGCTTTTAGACAGAGAACACAAAAATATCATAACCTTCTTTCAGCAAGATAACTTGCAAGACTTACATCATAAAATAATCGAAGATATTTTCGAAGAACATCCTGAATTTTACAGAAACACCATTAATATCGTTTCGAGTAAATCAGTCAGGCATAGGAAATACTTCATAGTCCCTTTGCCATTCGACGTTAAATCTACAGTAGAACATTTGTTCATGGTATTGTATAAAAGACAAAACATTTTAGACCTTTCCAAAACGTATTATGTTGAGAACAATCTAGATCTCCCGATACTAGAAATGTTATCATTCATTTTCGCAGAAAAAGACTTAAAAATCGTAATATGCCAGAATATCGTACAAACCCCCGATGAAGATCAAATCCCTATCATTTTAGACCAACATCATTGCGGTAAAAATAATCTTCACCGCGGAATAAACGAAACGATGCGGAGAATTAAAAATAAATATAATTGGCAAGGATTATCTAAGGATGTTGAAAACTTTATCAAATCTTGCGAGATTTGTCAAAAGAATAAAGTGTATCGTAAAAACATGACTAGTCCTTTGGTAATTACGGAAACGCCAAGAACGCCATTCGAACGAATCAATATCGATATATTTCAGACCCCAACTCGAAATTACGCTTTGACCATTCGCGACGAGTTGACTAAATTTACCCAGGCATACGCAATCCAAGACAAATCTGCAAAATCTGTAGTAAACACCCTGTTACTATATTTCCAGCACTATGGCACCCCTTTGAGAGTCCATTGTGACTACGGTGGCGAATTCGACAATAGACTACTAAAAGATCTCTGTACTCTATACGACATAAAATTAACTTATTCAAGTGTAGGACATCCTCAATCTAACGGATCGATAGAACGATTTCACGCTACCCTAGCTGAAATGATTAGAGTCCATAAAGCCGAAAACCCCAACGAACACCCATTGACTATTTTACCTTACGCAGTAATATGCTATAATAACTCAGTCAACAAAACTCATGGTTTTAGTCCATACGAACTAGTATTCGGACACACCTCTTGCAGACCACCCGAAACGTTATACAATCAAAAAGAATTGATAACTAAGTATGTTAGAGACCTTAACAATAGAATTTCACACTACTATAAAATAGCACGTAGTCGTACGTTAGACCAAAAAGCGAAAGCCAAAATTCGTTTTGATAAACATGTCCCCGGAAATCGACCCGATTACCAAATTGGAGACAAAGTCTACGTAAAAGAATCCCAGATTAAAGACAAACTACAAAACAAATTTAATGGCCCATTCAAAATTATAGAAATCTTTCAAAATTCAGCACTTTTGTCAAATCCTGAAACAGACCAGACTACTAAAGTTAACTTTGACAGGATGAAATCTTATTTTGAAAATTAAACTTTATTTTCAGGTTTCTCTTGCTGTTCGGATCAGCAGTATCCCAGTACTCAATAACGCCAATAAACAACACTATCGGAGTGTATTACCACCGAGACACTGACATTGTAATTTCCCACAAGAAATGGACATTACTAGTGCATAAAAATATATCAACACTCAAGACAGCTATTGATAGAAACGACAAAATTTTAGACAAAATCTTCATCACACTTGACCCGGCATATTTAGACATGGTAACCTTCACAAGTGAAGTTAAAACACACCTTAGTCTATTAACACAAATTTCTAAATCCATAAAGAGTAAATTTGACGAAATACTGTTCGATACGAAACGCTACAAACGCGGACTCTTGAACGGTATAGGTTCAATATTTAAATCAATCACCGGCAATCTAGATGCTGAGGATGGCGAATACTATCTAAACTGTATTAACAAACTTAATAATGACGAACACCAATTGGAGAACTTGCTCAAAAACCAAATATCTGTCACAACTTCGGTCATAAAGAATTTCAATCTAACTGTTCGACAATTGCAAATCGACGAAGAGACATTCAATAAGGACATAAAAGAGATCGAAAAACAGATTTTAAAAATCGAAGGCGAAACGCGAATAGCTTATACAAAATTAAAATTCCTAAGTATTTGCGAGCAACTCATGGCAAGCTATTTATTTATCGAGGACAATTTAAATGATATTTTAAATTCCATTACTTTTGCGAGACTTAAGATAATTCACACATCAATCATTAATCCTCAGGACTTGGTAAACTCTCTACAAGAGATTTCACAAAACTTACAAAAGAACAATTTGCCTCTCCCGATCAAATTATCAAAGGTTTCACAATACTTAGATATTATTGAATTGAAAGCTTTTCAGGTAAACTCAGAATTAATATTCGTATTAGACATACCACTAATAGACCCTCAAACATATTCTGTTTTTAAACTATATCCCATTCCTATTCTGGATAATAGAACTGGTCTATTTCACATTTTATCAACTTCTCAAAAATATATCGCGAGAGATGATGATTCTTTGATGTTTATACCCATCGCAAACCTCGAAAGATGCAAACCAATCTATCCTAATACCAAGCTATGCTCAAATTTATTTGCATATCCAATTGACAACAATGCCATATGCGAAGCCCGTCTCTTCAAGAACCTCGACACACTTCCCGAAAACTGCCAGACGTCACTCATCATCAGTCAAGGCTACAACGTGCAAGAACTAGGTGAGAACAAGTGGTTAGTGATAAACGCAGAACCCTTACATGTGACGATTAATTGCCCCAAAATAAGTTCGACCGACATAATATCTAAAAACTCGATCATTAAACTAGAACCAAAGTGCTACGCTTTTATAGGTATTACCAAAATCCAAGCTAGCACAAGTGACTCTATCAGTGTAAAAGACAATAATCACCCAATTCGAATCCCGTTTGAGTGTTGTGGCCAAATTCCCGAAAACATTCGAGTGCCCAATCTAAAACCTTTGAAGTTGAACAATTTAAACACCGAAGACCTCGAGATTGCTAAACACAAACTCGATCAGTATTCAAAAGACTTAGACGACTTAATTAATGAACCATTTGTCACCAAACACGTCTCTTGGTTCACTTACTTCATAATTGTTTTAATCTTTGGACTATTATTTGTGTACCTATTCTATAAATATAGAATACACCGAAGAAATTCAACCACCGATGTCTCCACATCGCCCCCAGCTCCTCCGAGACCTAGTAAACTCTCCAGGACATTTACTAGCATACTTCCTCAACGAAGACGACCTCCACTAAGAAGAGAAGACGAAGAATCCGAAGACATAGAGCTTAGTTAAAACAGTTTTGTGCCTTTCTAACTTTTGTGCTGAAACTCTTCAGTGAAAATTTATTCGATTTTATTTTAATATTTTGATGCTTTTTATACATGCACTGTATTGCATTTTTACGCTTACTATTTTATATCTTATATTTTTACATTTTACAAGTTTACAATTTTACAATTTTACATTTTATATACCTTTAACATTTTTATTGTTATATTTTATTATTTTCAATATTTCATATACTTTCCATTTGTTTTACTTTCAAAAAGTTACTGCATAAGCACCAACTTTTTATATAAGGGGGAAGCTGTTATATAAAATATTATAACGTAATTCATGATACTTAGAGCCATACACAAGTAGACCTATCAGGTATATCATATTACATATTGCAGCTGCTCCTTTTGCTTATTCAGCATCACCTGATTCACAGGATTGCAACATTATTTCCTTTGTTATGTTCCCAGAATAAATTGCACAATGTTACTCCCTTTGTTCTAGAGACTCTTCAAGTCAGCAGTTTTAAACTTATAAATATATGTAAAGGAACGTTTGTTCCTCAGTTCCTAACTCACTTAGTTTTAAGTCATTCAATTTGTTTCTTAATGTTCAGGATAGTAAAAACTATCCTTTAATCAAATAAATCTTTTTTAAAAAGTTCTTTGTGTTGTGTGTGATGTAACATGTATACACCGTACCAAACTTATAGCAGTTTAAGTCGTAAAACAGAGAAGCGCCCGATCTAATAAAAACATGACGTTCGTCTGTTCGACAAGAACTTAAAATATTAGAATTCTGCTTTTCCACCATGGCTATAAATAATTGGGGACACGTAAGTAAATTCTCTTGCTGATTAAATTGGATTGGCTGAAGTCTTATTGAATACTTCTTGTTAGTTAAATCTTATTGAACAGAAGGCATGTACACTTGCTTGCAAATAAAATAGTACATTATTAATATTATTATCTAAATTGCCGGCTACTGTGAAAAAAAAACACGAGTAAAATTGGACGCCGGAACTTTTGACTCGAAACGCTGCCAATGTCGTTAGAGTTATGAAAAAAATGAACGTAGACAATTTTATGGATTTTACAACGTTTCAAGTTAAACGTGCATGTGTTCAGTCACTGAAGAAACCGTGGTGGAAAGAAAACTCTTCCAAAAGCACAAGCCAAACATTCGACAGTGTTGTACGTCTCTATCTTCGTCGAACAGCTGCATTAAAATGAAACGAAAGGAGGTACACAGATTAATGACAGACGTCTTAGTAATTGCCCGCATGCCGACAGTATAAAAGAAATAGATTTGCTTGTTGACGGCATTTCGTAGCTTGGCTGGACACTTTTACAACTCAGAATGCTATAAGTTTTGTATAATGTCTATCATCTGGAACTAGGTTATATTTTGAGACGATTCCGTTGAAGCAAGCTGATAAGAATACAGAAATTTGGGATTTGGTGTATATACTAGAAGCGAAGGCCTCAGATTTTTTTATAATATTTTCCATCCCCACCACCCCCACTCCCACTCCCTTATTAATGGAGTGGATAAAATTAAATTTAGATTTTCACTTTGGTACACGTATGTATTATAACGATATCTGAAACTAGATTATATTTTGACATGATTGCGTTGAAGGAGTGGTGGGTAAGTAGAGGTAAAAGGGAAAAATAAGTAAAGCAAACTGGTAAAAGTACAGAAACTTGAAATTCGGTGTATGTCCTAGAAGCCAAGGCCTCAGATTTTTTAATCATATGTTTCAACCCCCACCACCCTTACTCCATTATTAAGGTGGTTGATACAATAAAATTGAGATGTTCACTTGAAATTTGGTAGACGTATGTATTATAGCGGCATATGGAACTAGATTATACTTTGAGATGATTCAGTTGTAGGGTTGAGGGTTAAATAGTAGTAAATATGGGAAAATAAGTAAATCAAGCTGGTAAGAGTACAGAAATTTGGGATTTGGTATACATGCTAGAAACCAAGGCCTCAGATTTCTTTCTAATATTTTTATCCACCACCTCCGCTCCATTATTAATGGGACTGATGACATAAAATTGAGATATTCACTTGAAAGTTAGTATCCGTTTGTATTGTAATGATATCTCAATTCAATCAATCAATTCAAATTTCTTTTATTCAATTTAGTAATAACATTATATGTACGTACTCAGAGCCAGCCAGGCATGCGCGGCGCAAAGCGCCATGGCAATTGAATGGTTGGATGAGTGAGTGAATATCAAACTTAAAATAATTAACAATGAAACTAACTCCTATCTCTAAAATAAAAGATTTACAAAAGCTGATGGCAAAATTGAACATATAAAAGTGTATATTTAAAATAATTTGTAAAACATGTATCTAAATATGGTTAAAAAGACAAGCTCAGTAGTTGGTGGTAGACATATACAGGTGAGTGCTAAGGCGTCTCACCTGCTCCATGCAATTCGTTCAAGACTTACATTGCTAATAGTCGACGATGCCGCAGAGTTTTTGGTTTAAAATAATTTATGTTTGGATACATTTTTGAATTAATAAAGTTCCGGTTAAAATAGGATTTTCTGAAAAGGATTTTGAGAAATAAATGAATTTAAAACTAAAATGTACAAAAAGAAAAGAAGGGAAAGATAGAATTATACAATTTTGTAATGCAAGAATGTCCAGATATTGTGGCTAAAGTGGCTGCCGAAAGATGGGCAGCGTCTGGTATGGTAATTTGTGTTTTATTCTAAAAGTGCATTATGCTGTCTTATTCGCGTTATGTTGTTTGTTAGCGGACTATCGTTTAGTTTGAAAGCATAAAACTTTTGTGGAATTTCAGAAACGTAGTTCGCTATTGGAGTAATGTCGTGACATAAGGCATATAGATCCCTGAGGGGGATGTATCGCGTTGTGTTAGTAATGAGGCGCATGAACTTATGTTCAAGGACTTTTAATTTATTCATTGTCGTGCTCGGTATGCTGCACCATGCCGGAGCCACGTACGTTATAGCTGGCCTCACTACAACGGTGTATATGAGTTTCTTATTATGTCTGTTAACTTTGCTGTTCCTGGCCAGGAGCGGATACAGACTCCTGGACATAGAATAGACTGTCCGTACTCGTTCGTTAATGTGTTTCATAAACGTTAGACTTTTGTCCAAGTGTACCCCTAGGTACTTCACACTTTCATCCCTGGTCGGAATTTGGGTGCCCTTGATCAAAATTGGCGTAATAATTTTGTTTTTAGTATAATTACGTGTGAAGACCATTTTTCATTTTTAACGTATATGGTAAAAACCAACGCCTCAAACTTTTCTATGACATGCTAAAGTGCAAATCTAGTCAAGATGTTTCCTTTAAAGTGACTTGGATGAAAAATCGGGATGTGGAAGTAGTGATTTCTTAGGCAGCGGTTTTTTTGTGTTTTGTAATTAAACAAAAACATAAAGCAAAATATTTAAAATTAAAACTATATACAAATATACTGCGACGAATATCCCATAGAATGTACAACAATTATATAAATGGTTCTATAAATTAGCGAAGGGTATAACGTTTACTGTAGATAATTTGTAATGTATTCATAATCAACTTACTTGTGGTTTCGTTTTCTGCCACTTCTACTACTTCATTTTTAACGCATATATTGCAACATCCACAGTAGCTTTCAACTAAACGGTAACCTTCTGGGCAAGAATCAATTTTTTCACAGTGCCTTCTAATCTCCTCCATGCTACAAATGCCAAGTGAGCAAGCAATCATTTTACCACCTATTTCAATAAACAGTCCGACGCTATCTCTGACTTCTTTAATTCCCTCACCCCCCTCCTTGAACTTGTCTATTACTAAATTAGTAAAATTGCCCGTTGCTTGATTAAAGTTATTGACATTTTCCTGAAGCGAATTTGTTATTTGGTCCAATATATTATCATTCTGTCCATTCCCTATTGTACAGTGTATCATAAGATAATATGCCAGAAAGGCAACAAAGTGTATTCTAGCCATATTTAGTAAGTACTGTGTGCTGTAAAAATAATAAGCAATTAGTTTTTATTTAAGCATAATGTATAAATTAACATTTGCAATTAAAATATGAATAAATAATTTTAAATTAAATGAAGTAATTTTAAACTGGGTGTTACACAGTGAACAGAATTTTCCGTATAGTTTAATAGTGTTTCGTCCTTTTGTAAATGTGTAAATATATATTTTTTATTTAGCTGGCATTAGTAATGTTAATTTAATTTTTGTTCTTTTCATTTATTGTAAATAGTAGTGAGATTGGTATACCTGCCAAACAGGGCCGACAGCGGAGGTAAACCGAATATATTGACGGAGATCGCGGCACGTTGCCTATTACTATAACAACTTAAACTTCGAACGTTTTTCAAATTAAATAATTGTTACTAAATATTACAACTATCAGTGTAGTGTACATAAATATTCGGCAATTCAAGCAATTGGTTGGAGAGTGAAGAAGAAGCTGTCTTCCTGTCCCAGCGAGCCATTGCTTCGAGCATTACGGTAAGGCACCTTTTTCACTACAGTCGCTTGTATATTTCAAAAACTAAGTTGAAATCATACAAATAGAAATTTATAATGTTAAAAAGGCAGATTAACCTCAACTATACAACTAACTTTTTATTTAAAACTGAAATATGTTTCTAATTTAAATATCCACCATGATACACGAAACACATAGTAAAAGTAATAAAGATAAAAATATTCTTTGAAAAAAGTATAAAGAAAAAAAATGTGTTCATAGGGAATTTAATGACAAGAGAAAAACACAAGATGAGTTAAGGCAACAGCATGAAAATTATTTATCGAATATACAAGAAAACATAAGAAATTATCCAAAGATATTCTGGGCTTACGTTAACGGTGAGAGAATAGTGATTCCATTCCCCATAATATTGCACCTTCTTACTTTCCTTCAGACTATAGTTAAAAGCTAATAATAACGGAGTTAATTATCATCCCCATGAAGATAGAAGTAACAGCAACAGTTTATCATTATCTATCAGCATTTTCTGAAATGGAGGTACTTAACTCGTTAAAATTCAAACCTAAGTTACCAAAAGAGCAAATAAATAATATATAGCTGCATTTATCGTAAAAGATTGCTGGTCCAGTCACAATAATATTTAATTACTTACACATCCAAGTAGTGAAGTGGAAATATAGTAATCGTAAAAAAAATCCAATTTTCTTTCTTGCAATTGCAATTGCTATTGGTTTACAAAGAAATTCTGTCTGTCGGTCTGCAACCCTTTTTTGTGCGCACGTTTTCTCTGGGCCGCCCAGTGGACTAGAATCCAGAATTTCTGACCAAAAATTTAAAACTCTGCAAATGTACTTATTGTGCATAGGTTAAGGTAAAAATAGTTAAAAAAATTGACACCCTCTGGGGCTGAAATATAGGAGTATAAACAACCTTCGATATTTTTGAAACTCAGTTACGTACTTTTGATAACTAAATTTCTCTGAGAAAAATAAGAAAAAAAAATTATCAACCACTGGGGGTGAGTTATAACGGTTGAAAATGTAAATACTGCACGAATTTTTCAAACTTGGCAGACGTGTTGATTGCACTTAGGTATTTATGAGGAAATTATTTTTGAAATATCTTCTCGTTCTGCCTCTTCCGGCATGTATGAGATGGGCTTATGCATTTCATGATGAATCCACTCTTCCCTGATTTTGAAATATATTTCACGAAAAATTGAGACACTCTATATACAATTTCCCTTCCACTGGTCATTAGTGTATACCAGGTATATACATTTTCCCCCTTGGTTGGAAATTACTGTTGTATCGGGAATGAATACCTGCTGTGGCGCAGGCACAATTAGAATTGCTCCGAGAACGCGTCGTCTTTCTATTTTTGCACATTTCACTGAAATAAACAGTTTCCAGCAGCTGATTTTTATGAATTTCTTACTCCACAAACATTTCTCACATGCTAAATTATAAATTAAAGTAAGAGCTCTTGTACATATAAACTATCTTCATACTTTTGTTTTGCTACCTTAATACGCGTGTTTGTATTATAGTTAACATTTATTTTCCATAATAATAAATAGAAAATATTGAATTTGTATTTCAGAAGTAGTCTCCATTTTTCTTAGACAAAAGCACACCCTGTGATAACAAAAATTCACAACTTATGCACGTTAAGTATTTCGGGACCGATGTTATGTTAGGTTATGTTTTTTTCGACCTTTAAAGCGCAGGAAATCTGGCAATAATAAATGTTGATTTTTAACAGTGTTTTGTCAAACATATATGATAACCAGCCATCACTCTATAGCATAGGTTAGTAGGATATTTACTATTTATGTACCTTTTGTACTTGTTACCTGTAAGAGGGCGCCGCTTTTAAGCCAGCAAGTATAAGAAGCGTCTAGGTACACCGAAAGTCCGGAGCTTCGACAATGCGCAAAACGTGATATCATTTATCTGACTATTTATTCCTTACTCTAGTGTTCACCGTCAGCCAAGTGGTTGGTGCTTAGGTAAAGCTCTCGGTTACAATGTGAAAGGTCACGGGTTCAAACTCCTACCCCTTTTTTCTTTAATTTTGTAACGATTAATATATTTTTTCAAAAATTCTTTTCTATAATTTCTTTAGGTTAGGTTAGTAGGTTTCTATTCTGCTTAAAATAATTTCATTCTTTCGTATTTTTTTCACAAAATAACACGAAATATTTTAATTTCTCAACTTGCGGAATTTATTACACATTTACAAGGTAATGCGCATGCCCGAAGCTTCGGACTTTCGGTGTACCTAGACGCTTGTGCAAGTATGCATACGTTCTTAACCACATATCTATTTATTGTCAAAATATTAGCGTTGCTAAAATGACGTAGGTCTGGGTGCTCTGGGAGCTTGGTTTATATGTATTGTAACGACAAATGGAACTAGATTATATTTTGAGATGATTACGTTGAAGGGGTGGGTGTGATGTAGTGGTAAATAACTAAAGCAAGCTAATAGAAGTCCAGAAACTTCGGATTTGGTGTACATACTAGAAGCAAAGGTCCCAAATATTTTTATGACATTTTGCACATCTTCCACCACTTCCACTCCATTAAACAGGTTAACAAACTACTTCCGTTCTCAAAACTTTCGAAACGTTAAGTACCTATAGCTTTGATTTAGTTTATAACATTGTTCTAGTTTATATATTTTTAGGTGTGAGACTTTTTGAAACAGTCAAGTACTCAAGAACCAACCTCTGTCTGATCCGTTTGGCGCAGAGGTTTTTTCATTAAAATTTTTAAATATTTTTCAGTGGCAAAATACCCAATAAAAAGTAAGAAAAACTTAGCGTGTTTGAAACAATTACCAAGGAAAAAATCCATTGTCCGATTTTCCAGATTTCTTCGATAGATATATTGTAATGTGCTGAATAGTGGTTATCGATTTAGTTCGGGAGCCAAAAGCATAAACGACACAATTAATTTTTTTTGAATTGAACAATCAAATTTTGTATTTATACGTAGCTTGTAAATAAAAACCACTTTTTAAAATAAAATTTTTCAATATCGTTAAGGGTAGATTATAATTTATTTAAAAATAGATTTCTCGCGTAATCACCTGGACTAATACGAATGTATCTAGCCTGTCTTTATTTTATACCACGCACCAACTTTTTCCAATAACAAAATTTTCCGAGAAATGAAATGATTCATTTGTTTGAAACATTTTGACTCGCTTATAATCTTACATTATAATTCTTTTACAAAATAAACTTGTTTTTTGCTGTCTCTACTAGATCATTATGTATTGTGATGAAATTTTTAAATCACCATGCATGATTAAGTCGCCTAAGTATCAGATAATTACGTACACCAAAACATTATTTTAATTTTAATGGTAATTTTTTAGGGACTGATATTCCCATTTTGCATTTTTCCGCACTTAAAGTAATTGAAGAAATGGGAGCTTTATCATTCAAATAAGCATTTTATATATTTAAAATGCAAATATATACAGCACATACAAAGAATAATAATATTAATGATCTACATTACATTAACTATTTTACATAAAACACGCTCAGATGTACGGGACTTTTAAATGAAATTCTTTTTAAAATCGTATAAAAATCGCAGTAACAAATTTACGATGTTAAAATAAAATAACACTTAAGAAAAAGAACTCGTTATTTTTCTAAGTTTGGTCTTATTATTATACCGTGCTTCTTATCGAATAAATTATTTTATGGCACACATTCCATGGATGTACCTTTTCTCTTCGAATTGTTTTGTATAATGTAATGACAATAAACGAAAAACTTGAAATTAAAATGTCTTTTTCTGTTATATTTTAAATATTATATTAATATATTACTATATGGTACCTTCATGGTTTCATGAAATAATGGAATGTGAGTGAGGCACTCACATGCACTTAGACTTCGACGGATGCTCAGAAACATCATTTTTAAATTGGCAAAAGTCAAGGTAAGATGTGAAGATTGTGCGTCTCAGGTAAAGTTACAGTTATACAATAGGTTCAAATAAAAACGGCTCTTGAACTGTTATCGATTGTTCTATATAAAACACCTCGCAAAAAATAATGGTAAGTGGTATGTTGGTCAAACAGAAAGATATATTAAAACTAGAATTAGGCATCATAAAAGACAAAAAGTTTTAAAAAATTAATGAATCTCACTTCTTTAATAGAAAACTTCATTTTAGCCAACTACGAAATTAGTTAAAAGGTATAAGAATCGTGTGCGTTCAAAAAACTATTCGAAACGAATTTTTAAGGTAGTGATGATTATTTAAAAATCTATACTGTCAATATCAGAAAAGATACATAACACCATAGTAGTGCATATTTTAGTTAAATAAATTCAGAAAAACAGCAATATTATTTATGGATGTAAAAATGTTGTAGCTTTTAGAAATGTGGTACGTACTGTATGTATTTTTTGCAATGACTTTTTTTACCGCGGGAGTGATTTTAATTTAGAAAGTCTCATAGGTGTTTTCATTGTGCCCAAATCACCCTTTCTTCACTTTCCTCTACGACTGATAGTTTCTCTAGTATTTAAAGAAAACTGATTCTCCGCTGTAATTGTTGATAAAAAACGAAAATGCAAATGCACTCACGAAATGAGTAGCCTTTCCCATTACCTCTCCCAAAGCCATTGTATAAATCCATAGCGGCTGCTAATTTATCTAAAAATTTTGTCTGTTTTCCCTTCTTTTGCCGGCCCTAACATGCTGACTGTGATTTACGCCCTTTGTCATCATACTAGCGCACAGTTGGTTGAAATAAACGAGTTTTGGCCAAAATTTTTGAACTTATGATTTTCGCCCAAAATCAACAGGCGATTTCAAAAAGGATAATGAAAGTGTCAGCGAAAAATTGGGGTGAATCCAGGCGGTGGAATTCGAAATAATTGAGTAAATTTCTGAAAAGAATAATTCACAGAGAATTCAACCTAAAAATTAACATAAAAATAGCGAGAAACTTGCCTTTGTAAAATAGGGTGATTTTGAGTGGAATAAAGTAAAGAAAAATTAATAAAAATCCAGAAACCTAAAAATTCTGTCTTCAAACTCATAGGTTTATTTGAGACATACTTTGCAAAAACTCATGGAAATATAATACCAAAAAATTTATTATCAATAATTATTACTATCATAGTCACTTTGTGCCTCACTTGAATCACTTTCAGACGTGAATTTAGTTAAGTCATCAACATCAGATGAAATTGAGGTTTTCATTGATGTTGATCTATCTGACGGTATTTCTGGGGCAGCAAGTAGTTGCAAAACTTCTAGGGAAAGCTTATCTCTCGTTTTTTTGGGGGGAGGTCGTAAGCTTTTTACAAAAGGATCGGACGAAACCAAAAGCAAGCGCAACAATTCCTCATTAGTCGCAATTCGTGAATATTCCCTAGTGTGTTTCCTTCTACAATGTTGAAGGTTTTTATTCCTTGATTCTTGCGCCTCCTCGGATAATTTTCCCATAGGCAAAATGGCATTAGTAATCATTTCCATGAACTAGTGCTTTGTGCACACTAGCTGGCATATAGTACCATGAATACTCTTTAATATATAAATCAAATGTATTTTTGCAATATTTTTCAAAAGCATCAGTATCAATTTTGAAACCCGATGACATTGTTTGCAAAATTACCCCAAACTGTTTGACCAAATCTACATTCAGTCCTGTTGTCTTGACCGAATCCTCATAACTTTTAAAAAAACGACGAGCTGTATTACCATCGTTCGAAGTACCTGCTCCACTTGGTTGTACTTGATCCACTATGACACCCGTCTCTTCTCGAATTTTTCTTTGGAGCTCCATTTTTCGAATATGCAATTTTTCAGCATCATCCCCTTTAGCTTGCCATTTTTTTAAATGCAAGCGATATGAGATGTGAAGGAGGCATTCGAAGAAGCGTATCCAGGCCTTTAATGTGAAAAGTCCAAACCGGTATGTAGTCACATCTGACTTTCTTCGAGTAATTGGGTCCAGGTTGTTCATCTCCTTTGGCGTGGCTCCACAAATATAGCACTCTTGAACAGAAGTTGTAGAGGTTGTTGCATTGCTTTTTCACCAATCATAGTCAGTAATAATTCATGCCTTATTTTTATTTTCTTGTCTTCCTTTATGTCCAAATCAGTCGTCTCTAATTTTGATATCTTGTCGTCCATATAGGTGATTTCTCTTTGACTTAAAGCAGTTGTTCTTTGGCGAACAATATTTTTATGGGCCTACAGTGTCTCACTGACGATGGAAATGGATTTTCCCAAATAGTGGTATCCTTGGACGAGGCTGGATGCAATAATAGGGGAACAAAATATAGTATAAACATATCCTTATCGCTTGTTTCTTCCTCAAATTTCTGCTTATACTGACTGTGACCTGTGCTCCCATCACAACCCCACTTTGATACCAAAATCAATTCAGAAATCAGTTCCGGAGGCAAAGATTCCATCACATCTTCTTGAGTTTTGATTGTACGAGATACATTATGGTCTAAAAGTGCCTGCAATTGCCCGTCCATGGAAGAAGATTCCCTAACAATAATGGATCCAGCTTTAGGGTAGCAGTGCTCTTTAGCTACACGTAATTTGCGATAATGGGGGTAGATATTGACCCTCCTTGATTTGGCTCCTAATCATATTTTTAAATAGTGATTTTTTGTCATATTCGTTTCTACAAACAGGGAGGGAGCTTCATCAGCTGTATATGGATCAACTATTTTTTGTCTCTTCATCCAGGCTTCTGCAATGTTCGAAGATCTGGTTGGTGTTGTATGCAGCGCCTCTGTCTTCCATGTTTTTCGACAAAATCTTTAGTTTTCCTCCTTTTTGACCTTTCACTGCTTCCCTCATAAGATAGTTTGGCCTGCCACTTCTGGACGTGGACAGTTGGTTAATATCTGGGAGGTCTTCAGCAATTTTCGGGAATTTTGAAATCCTCATTCAGCAATTCGGCATTTTGCCTTTTAAATATGTCCACTTTCCGTTAACTTTTTTGCCACCAGTCGTTGTAGTTATGAACTACTCCTAAAAAAAAAAAAAAAAACATTTATAATCTGCATCCATTATCTTCAAAACGTTGTTATAGTAAAAGAGGCAGCTAAGCGCAGCCAAAAATTACAGAATATCGAAGTCCATACTTCATTAAATATAAAAAAAATACAACAAGACTAAAGTCTGCTGAAGATAAATTGAAATCGAAATACAAAATTATATTTAGCCGATTTTACTGCCCGGGTGCCCAATACCTCTTATTTGACGACAAGCTTTAAGATCATAATCACGAAAACACTGAAATCTCGCTTCATAAATACGTCGTAAAAATCTAATAATTCTTAGTTTTGGTCAGAAATTGCCTAAATTGACCCATTGTGTAGCGGGGTACTTCGGAAATTTAATTTTAGGGTACTTTTAATAAATAATGTTTTATGGTATTTCTGAAAAAAGGGTACGAACGACGTGGCGGTTTTCCGTCGTTAGCGATATCCAAGTTGAGTCGGACTTTATTCCTCTGTGCCGGCTTATAGCCTTTCATTACAAGTTATTTGCCGTCTACTATTGGTTATTCACTTTCACTTGAGAAAATAATCCCAGTGGAATCTTTTAATATTTAACTCCACAACTTTGTAGTTATTACGCCTGGTTAAATATTCCTTACGATATTTTAATTGCTTAGTCCGTTTAAAACGAGGTCCTTTACCCCCTAGAAAAATTACTCATCTATATATACACGCTTCAATTAAATTCACTTGTGCAAAGCGACGTAACCAACCCCACACAATTATTACTATTCATCCCCTTCCTGCAGACCCGCACATCATGTAAGTAATTTTATTCATAACTTCATACTACAACCCTCATTTCTCACCACGCACGATTCTTGCGCATTCCAAATGTATACGAGGGTGAACAAGTTGCTAGTAAAGCCGTGAAAGGAGGTCCGTCAAAAAGGCCTAAGCGTGTTTATAAATAAACCTATACCAAATTAAAGTTCATGACGAGTACATTAAAAGTTCTATTGCACACAACTTTATAAGATGGTTCCTTTTAGAGCTTCTACGGCTCCGAAGTTTCTAATAATAATAATTTATTGGTTATTTAAAAGTACCTACACCGTCACCATAAATATGTGAAAAAGTAAGTAAAAACAAAAGCTATAAATGTACCTAAATTTATATATACAAATATAAATATGAATAATAGACTAAAATACCGCTGCCTATGGAATATCTACTTCCACATCCAGATTTCTCATCCAACTCACTTTAAAGGAAACATCTTGATTAGATTTGCACTCCAGTAAGTGGAAATTATTGGTATTAGAATTTTAATAATATTTGGGGCAGATGGTTTCTACCATATACGTTAAAAATTAAGTTTCTAGTTTACCCTACTTGTTTCCCCTATTCACAAACTACCACCTCCCACCCCTTCAATGGAATCATCTCAATCAGATGTCGTTACAATACATACGTGTAATAACTTTCAAGTTAATATCTCAATTTTACGTTATTAATCCCATTAATAATGGAGCGGAGGTGGCGGGATTTGAAAAATATTAGAAAGAATCCTGAGGCCTCGGTTTCTAGTATATACACCAAATCCCAAATTTCTGTACTCTCACCAGCTCGCTTTACTTATTTTCCCCTATTTACTTCTATTTAATCCCCAACCCTTCAACAGAATCATCTCAAAATATAATCTAGTTCTAGATGTCGTTATAATGCATACGTCTACCAAATTTCAAGTAAATATCTCAATTTTATTTTATCAACCCCTTCAATAATGGAATAGGGATGGTGGGGGGTTGAAAAATATTATAAAAAATTTGAGGCCTTGGTTTCTAGTATATACACCGAATTTCAAGTTTCTGTACTCTTACCAACTTGCTTTACTTATTTTCCTCTATTTATCCATAATTAACTCCCAACCCTTCATCAGAATAATCCCAAAATATAATCTAGTTCCTAAGTTCATTATAATATATGCGTGTACCAAATTTCAAGTGAATATCTCAATTTTATTTTATCAACCCCTTTAATAATATTCATACCTTACTTATTTTCTTTTATTTTATTTTTATTTTAATGCCTTATTTATATTAACGTCCTGGCGGAGTTCAGCTATTGCTGCTCTACCACTCAACCAGGACACGTACACATAGACATCAACACAACAACCATTCCCTGCGATATTGCCATCTACCGCAGCTGAGACTCGAACCCAGGAGAGATAACAGCGACTAGACATGTTGTGCCACCCAACAGTGGTCTAGGTCACTGCTACCGTCTCGGTAACACATGAAAAAACGCCACTAACATCCATACCCTAGCCAGGATTCGAACCCGGGACTCCGTGGTCGCAAGCCAAACACCTTCAGCATTGCGCCACTTATTTAACCCTATTTAACCCCCAACCCTTCAATGGAATCATCTCAAAATATAATCTAGTTCCAGATGTCGTTATAATACATACGTGTACCAAATTTCAAGTGAATATGTCAATTTCATTTTATCAACCCCTTTAATAATGGAGTAGGGGTAGTGGGAGGTTGAAAAATATTATAAAAAAAATCTGAAGCTTTGGCTTCTAGTACATACACCGAATTTCAAGTTTCTGTACTCTTACCAACTTGCTTTACTTATATTCCCCTATTTACCTCTATTTAACCCCCAATCCGTCATCAGAGTAATCCCAAAATATAATCTAGTTCCCGATTTCATTATAATATATGCATGTACCAAATTTTAAGTGAATATCTCAATTTTGGGAAATTGATTGAGGAAGCCGTTACTCTGTGGTAATCCATGACAATAACGAAATTGAGTAAAACACTACTATGTTTTTACCACCATATTTGCACAAAAACGTGACTGCAGTTTCGACCCTTTTTAGGTCATTTTCAAACAATGATTCAATTAAGAATGAAATACAAAAGATTTGGTCCCTATTTAAATATGTTTCTGGATTTAAACAGATTAGAGAATTATGAAAGTATACAGGTATTTTATGATATCCTAACTATCTAAGGGTGGGGTTTCTCAGAAATTTTAATTACATCTTGGTAACAGTAAAAAGAGGTGAGTACATAATATCTAATTGATCATTTAACAAAATTAAATCATCTTTATTATTGTATTTGTATATTTCCAATGCTTCTAACAAATTAAGTTTAAAACCTTTGCTGGCATAGTGTAGGATTTCCATATTATTAATATCAGGGAAGTTATGTCCACTCTCTAATATGTGATTAGAAAAAGCAGAATCTGTTTTTTGTAGTCTGAAGGACCTATCATGATCGAGGTATCTTGTTCTAAAATTACGTCCAGTCTGACCTATATATACGCTATTGCACTCAATTTTATATTCAAAACAGCGGTCTACCGATGGGATCACCTCTAAGCCCTTTATTAGCGGATATTTTTATGTCTAATTTAGAGGAAAGTATACTGAATTCGCAACCAGGCAAGAATCACATTCATTTTTGGTATAGATATGTCGACGACGTTTTGGCATGCTTTAAGGGTACTACTAGACAATTACACACTTTTCTAGATTCTATTAATAACATACACCCGAAAATTAAATTTACATTAGAACGAGAAACAAATCATACAATAAATTTTCTAGACCTAACTATCGCACACAAAAATAACCAATTCAAATTTGATATTTTTAGAAAACCTATATATACTGATATAACTATCCCCTTTGATTCTTGCCATCCATACGCACATAAACTGGCAGCATATAATTCAATGCTACATAGAGTTTTTCATTGCCTTTATCAGAAACGCAAATAAAAACAGAGCTTTCAATAATTCAAAAAATAGCCAAGAACAATGGCTTCCCCACAGAAGTTATCGCAAAATTAATAAACAAGAAACAAAACCAGTATACTTTTAAAGCAATTTATCCCATAGTCAGAGAAGAAAAACAAACACCTCACGCTACACTCACATACTGTGATACACTGACAGAGAAAATATCAAATATTCTCAAAGCACATAATATCAAGATAGCATTTAAACCCCAACAAAAATTATCAAATTTAATTTACAACGCCAAGGATAAAACAAATAAATACGAAAAATCTGGAGTCTATAGGTCAGACTGGACGTAATTTTAGAACAAGATACCTCGATCATGATAGGTCCTTCAGACTACAAAAAACAGATTCTGCTTTTTCTAATCACATATTAGAGAGTGGACATAACTTCCCTGATATTAATAATATGGAAATCCTACACTATGCCAGCAAAAGTTTTAAACTTAATTTGTTAGAAGCATTGGAAATATACAAATACAATAATAAAGATGATTTAATTTTGTTAAATGATCAATTAGATATTATGTACTCACCTCTTTTTACTGCTACCAAGATGTAATTAAAATTTCTGAGAAACCCCACCCTTAGATAGTTAGGATATCATAAAATACGTTTTTGTGCAAAAATAGTGGTAAAAAACATAGTAGTGTTTTACTCAATTTCGTTATCTCAATTTTATTTTACCAACCCCTTCAATAATGGAGTAGGGATGGTGGGGGGTTGAAATATATTATAAAAAATCTGAGGCCTTGGCTTTTAGTACATACACCGAATTTCAAGTTTCTGTACTCTTACCAGCTTGTTTTACTTATTTTCCTCTATTTACCTCTAATTAACTCCGAACCCTTCATCAGTATAATCCCAAAATATAATCTAGTTCCTGAGTTCATTATAATATATGCGTGTACCAAATTTCAACTAAATATCTCAATTTTATTTTATCATTCCCTTTAGTAATGGAAGAGAGAGGTGGTGGGGGGATAAAAAATATTATACAAAATTTTAGGGCCTTGGCTTGTACATACATCAAATTTCAAGTTTCTGTACTCTCACTAGCTGTCTTTACATATCTCCCCCTATTTACCCCTATTTACCCCCCAACCCTTCACCGATTATCTTAAAAAAACAATCCAGTTTCAGATCTCGTTGTAATATATACGTGCATAAAATTTCAGGTCAATATCTTACACCGTTCCGGAAAAATGGTGCGGACAGAAAAAAGTTAGACCGACAGATAGACAGAAAAAATTTTTCGTTCAAATTTAATATCTCGACGTTTCATAATATTCTAAACCTATTTCATGAAAAAGAAATTAATTTTATTGTCTAAATGTTATGTTATGTTAAAAAAAAAAAAATTAATGTTTTTTACGATTACTGTACTTCCAATCCACCACGTGGATGTGGAAGTAAAATAAAACTGTATAATCACTAGGACATAATACTAGTGTTAAATACACCAGTATTATGTCTTATATCTCTGTTCGTTTACTTGAATTGTCCTGCACTATATTACACAAATTATATTAAGATTATGTCATTTTCATATAAATTTATATTTATATTATATTTATATTTACATTGACTATCCTATGATTTTGTCCTAACGTTTTATGCAATCATATTTTGTTGGTTATTTACCTATATAAATGTAAATAGCAAACAAACCAACAAAATATGATTGTATAAAACACTAGAATAAAATCATAGGATAGTCAATGTAAATATAAATATATATGTAAATAACATAATACTAATATAATTTGTGTAATATAGTACAGGACAATGGGGCTTGTTCGGCATTTTTTTAAATTTCATACATCGAAAGTACAAGTATAAAATAATGGATCTACAAAAAATCAGAATCTTATTCGCACGTTTAGTATTTTAAAAACTATTACAAATCGCGCTACGTCACTATACACATAAACTCGGCGATCTCAATAGACTTGATGATGCTCCTTAGTTGTTAAAATTATAAATGTTTTCGAATTATTGTTTGTTTTGCTTACTTCTTGACAAAAAAGGGAGTACGATTTCTTGAAATGTCAAAAAATTACAATTTTCGTTCGCTCCTGTCGGGACGAATTTTCGATTTTGACCCTGCAATTTTCGATTAGGACTCATCGCCGACCTTCTCCTTTCCGTAGTGACATAGAACGAACTTCCACTCGACGTATTCATTTAGTTACCAGCTTTTGAAAATTCCATGTATTTCGACCTTTCAGGTTTTTGGAAGGTCCCAGAAAGCCACTTTCCTTACGTCACTTGCGTATAGTGACGTCACAAATGGGCCCTCGGTTTTTGCAACTATTGCTAATTTCAACTCCTTATATCTCGAGAACGGAAGAAGTTAATAATACGAAATTTTAAGTGCATAATGAGAATATCAAGGACTGTATAAAAAAGTATAAAAACCATATAAAAAGAATATTATGGAACAAGCCCGTTGTATACTAACAGAGAATAAATATTAATCTTAATTTATACATATTTAAGATCTGACACATAATAAGCAGTGGTCAAAAGATAGTAAGATTTCAGTTCTTGAAGCAAGGAGTTGCATAGAGCAATACCAAAATTGTTTCTTTCTATTGACTCATCTCTTCATTTCAATGCTATGTGAAAAACTAACAGCCGCTGATATTTTTGTGAACAAGCTGATAGTGATGGCGATGTCCTCATAATTGAAACAGCTGTATAATAGTTCAATACAAGTACAACTTATTGTTTTTTAAGATGTCGATTTGTTGATAATATTGACTGCACGAACTCTTATTGTAAATTGTATGGTTGGGTCGTCGTGTTAGGTTATGAATGAATGAGTAAAGCAGTAAATACATAATATGTATCTGGCTAATGCAAAAAAAAAAACTCTTATTGTTAAGATTGTTTACTTTTTAGAACCTGAAAAAGCTCAAATAGAAAGAAAATTATATTGATCACAAAGTTTAATTTCATGTCCAAAATGTCAAGCTCATGTTTTATTTTTACGTTCATCAGTTACGATACTACGTCAGCATTTGTCAAAAGAGATAGAACAAGTATAGAAATTATTTTAAAAGCATTTTCATTGATTGCGCTGTAGTATTTAGGAAGATCGACTCTTCTCCCGACATCATCCTTACTAATGGAATTCAGTTTCTTCTTGCTATGTATGGTGCTACAAAAAAATTGATTCTACAGAGACAGGTATAAATGTTTTAGTCTTGTAAGAAGTACGTGGAACAATAAAAGTATACAGTTACCCTCCAACTTTTGCTGCAGCTTATCATCAACATATATATCGTGTCTGCTATCAAGTCCAAGTAACGAACTGGCTCCTGAAGACTGAGGATGGGTATTAAACGATAACGATTTGGAGTCGATTCAAACTCTACTCCCGCCTGCTTCAGATAAACACTATTTTTTGTAATTGCACAAAGGGTTGTAATTGTAATTGTGGCTGCAAAAAGTCGGATTATTTTGTTCAACAGTATGTGGTTGTTACCAAGGCCAGTCTGGCTCCAATATTAATAAAACCAATGATGATGCTTATAATATCAATGAAGAGATATCTTTTCCAGATTGTTTCTTAGAGTAGTACCCCAGAGAAATAAAACTTCCTCTGCGGAATGAGGTTGAACAAGCTGAATTTTTGCAGAGACCTTCGTTTTGATGTTCCAATGAAGCACAAAAAAATCTCATGCCTACCCTTGTGCGTCTTGAGATATCGAAGGTCATGAAAATCGGTTTTTCGCGAAAATCTCGCTTCCAGTGCATCTGACGTCGTAAGAACCCATAACAAAACTTACGTAAAATAGTATTCTCTACAAAATTGTTGATATAAATTTTTTTCGTACGACCAACCGTTTTCCAGATATAGCATGATAAAGCGGGAGCGCGCATTCGTAATAGGTAATACTGTATTATACTGCAGAGCTATAACTATAAAAGCACTTTTCTTAATCTGTTAGGCTTTATACTCAATTTTAACTGGGTTGTTCGTGTATCGGCTTTGCACAGAGTACTTGTATCTTCCTCTTTTCAGTGCTGCATTCAATTTCCTCATAATAATACAGATTATTATTATTATTATTTTCCTAAACCTGACAAACTTTATGATTCACATACTTCATCCGTACAATGTTATCATTAATCGAGAAGGCACGTCGCTACTAAATTCATTTTTAATTAACAAACCAACCTTCACACAGAAATCGTACAAATTAGTATTCGCTTCCTGATTCCACTTATCTTTTATCCCTCGTACACAAGCAATTTACTCACTAAGCGTAGTACACGTGTCGCAGTAAAGCCCATCGCCTATTTGTGAGGGTGTCGTTTGTTGTATCACACTGTTTCTCCCTCTGACTGAAGGTAACAAAGGGTAGGAAATATACGAATTTGGACCCCCGAAACTCCCTGAGGCATTGAAAATCTGACATGTTCGGCTCGAACGGTTTTCTCTCCATCGGTTTTCATGGCACTGGGAAGGAAATACTTCTGGGGAATTAAGGGCAGGCAGTAATCTTGACCAGAGCGAGCGTTTTTCACTTGTTTATTTCTTTTAATATTTGTCGAAGATAGTGCCGCAAAGATAGTAGCGTTCTGCTGTAGCGTTTCTTGAGGTGGATTATTTTTAGTTATTTATGTGACGAGGAACCGCCGTCTTAAGGTTTGCGGTGAGCACAGCTTGATAAAGTAAGTCTCTAATACTATCGGCAAAGTTCTGACGTTTAAATTTGTTTTTTATTAAGGTAATAGGAGTATATATTATAAATAAAGTCCTAATTTATATACGTGCCCTGAAAGGCAAAACATTCTAAAGTTAATAAAATTAATATTTCTTTTGCTTGTTATTAAAACATTATATAACACTTATAATACAAAGAAGATGTAGTGCGATTTCTTGATATTATCATGATTCAACTATTAGGCGAGTCTGCCTGGGGTAAAAAAGAGATTTTACAAATTTTGTATACCATTTGAGTTAGCAACGGATTCTCATAGGAAAAATTCCGCTGAACAAGATTTTCTTATCAAACATTTTCCTAAACCGCGAGCTTCATGGTCATAATTATTTAAACAAATTTGTTTTCGTTTTTATTTAATAAAATGAAAACAGCTTCACGCATCCGAAAAAGTCTTGATTCAATCGAAAGATATTTTCAATACGCGTCGTTTGGCGCCAGGCACAACTCATTTTGTCAACGCGTTCATTTATTATAGCCAAAATAAATTTATTAATTGACAAATTGATTACTCTGAAATTAATGAGGTCAGGATATTGTTTTTTTTTTTCCGAAATACATGCCTTTTATACCAAAGAATATACCATATTTTTTTGGCCCGTTATCTTCAATACTTTTTGATTGATTAAACAATTGGCATAATTTGCTAATTAACAAATAACTTTTTTTCGAAAGTTTAATCTACTTCAAACCAACTTTAAACGATAAACATTGATGTCGGCATAACCCCCATAGAAGTCTGCCTGAACGCAACTTTTTGCTTTTGTTTATTTAAGGTTTAAATTAATTTTGCAAATTAACAAATGGAATATCTCGGCTCTGGGTAAGCGTATCGAAATGGGCTTTTATGCATATGAAAGTGCTTGGAAAAAAGAAAATTTTGAAACTGGAAAGAACTTGATCGGTTAACCGGAACCGGAAATAAAAGTGATATTACGTGAGAGGCTCTAATTTGTTTATTAACAACTTTTTGGACACGAGGTTTGGTGCAAATGAAAGCTAACAAATTTTCCATCAACTACAAAAAGATCTACAAAAAATATTCAATCCCTGAAGAGTTATACGCGTTTTTGTCCCTTAAAAAAAATCTCTCTCGCAACATGAAAATAATAAGATTAGACGCGCAATGGGGTGGCGGGTTCGATCCTCGGTGTGAGCAATTTTTTTTTTCGTAATATTTGCTTTTTCTCATGTAACCAAGTATTTTTTATGATAATAAATGTTTTTAGTTTCTGAGAAATTTTTCAAAACTTTGTAAATAATTTTACTTTGCAATTTTCATTAAATAAATGGCTCTCTTGCAACAAACATATGATTGTTCTTGTCCAATGAGTCTGTGTCGGCAGTTTTTGCTTTTTTTTACTACTTTTTGTGAAAGAGAAGGCTTGTTGTACTTTATTTGAGGGAGATACCTGTCGAAAAAAGACCAAAAATAAAAAGGAAACAAATTTATTTTTCACTATTTTCTTATAATGAAAATAAGTTAACGTCTCATGAATACAAATGCACACTTTGCTATTTGTAAATGAGAAATAATCATAAGATTTAACTATTTTAATGGCATCTTTATTTTATTTTTGGTCTTTTTCCGACAGGCACCCCTCTCAAATAAAGTAAAATAAGCCTGCTCTTTCACAAAATGTAGTAAAAAACCCAAAAACTACCGACAAACCCTCGTTGGATAAGTACAATCATATATTTGTTGCAAGATAGCCATTTTTTAATGAAAATTGCAAAAACAAATTATTTACGACGTTTTTAAAAATTTCTCAGAAAGTAAAAACATTTATTACCATAAAAATTACTTGATTACATGAAGAAAAGCAAATTTGACGAAAAAAATATTTGCCCACATCGAGGATTGAACCTGTCACCCCATTGCGCGTCAAATCTTACTATTTTCTCGTTGCTGAAGAGATTTTTTAAGGGCCAGAAACGCGTATAACTCTTTAGGCATTGAATATTTTTTGTAGAACTTTTTGCGGTTAATGGAAAAACTTATTAGCTTTCATTTGCACCAAACCTCGTGTCCAAAAAGTTATTAATAAACAAATTAGAGACTCTCACGCAATATCACTTTTATTTCCGGTTCCGGTTATCCGATCAAGTTCTTTCTGGTCTCAAAATTTTCCTTTTTCCAAGCACTTTCATATTCACAAAACCCCATTTCGATACGTTTACCCAGAGCCGAGATATTCTATTTGTTAATTTGCAAAATTAATTTAAACTTTAAATAAACAAAAGCAAAAAGTTGCATTCGTGCAGATTTCTATGGTGGTTATGGCCGACATCAATACTTATCGTTTAAATAAGGTTTCAAGTCGATCAAACTTTAGAAAAAAAAGTTGCTTGCTAATTAACAAATTATGCCAATTGTTTAAACAATGAAAAAGCATTGAAGATATCGAGCCAAAAAATTATGCTATATTCTTTGATATAAAAGGCATGTTTTTTGAAAAAAACAATATCCTGACCTCATTAGTTTCGGAGTAATCAATTTGTTAAGTAAGAAATTTATTTTGGGTATAACAAATGAACAGGTTGACAAAATGAGTCGTGCACTAAACGACGCGTATTGAAATTATCTTTCGATTGACTCAAGAATTTTTCGGATCCGTCAAATTGTTTTCACTTTATTAAATAAAAACGAAAAAAAAATGTTTAAACAATTATTTGACCATGAAGCTCGCGGTTTAGTAAACTGTTTCATAACAAAATCTTGTTCGGCGGAATTTTTCCTATAAGAATCCGTAGCTAACTCAAATGGTACAGAAAATTTTTGGGAAAAATCCCAGGCAGACTCGCCTATATTGAAATAATAATAATGTATAAGACACCGGGCTAAATAGTGTTGATGCAAAGCATATACAAAATATGACAAGTTTGTGTTTAAGGCTTATTTATAATAAAATGACACAATCCTTTTCATTTAACAAAATAATTTATTAAATCAATTGTCAGTTTGTTGACTAAAAGGTCGTGAATGTTGATTATCAATTAAAATATCTATTTGACTAAAATATATTTTTAGTTGTAAATATATGTCACTTTTATTCATTCCAGTTAAATGTGATTGCTGTAAATTAAACAATATTTTTTCATCATGTACAGTGGCAGAGATTTTAAACCTACAAAGTGTCTACTTTTAATTCATGATTAGCCAATCTCAAGCTTCGTTTATTAATTTCATTTAAATTAAGTTTCCACCACTAAAAAAAATTCTCATATCACTTTTTTTGTCTGCGATGTTCTAAGACAAAGAATTGGTCATGTCTATAGCTTGCACAAATGTATGAAGTAATTGCACGCTGACTCCTGTACTATGAGGTATTAAGGTGGCCCTTAGCTATAGGTGTTGAATTTTTTTTAAATGTGGTCCTCTTACCCACTAATTGTGTAAATATAAGAAAAATATCACACAAAATTTTGAGTAGTTACCTCAACCCCTTCCCGTGCCACAAAAGGGGTGAATTCTCCTATGTATCTTTTATGGATCAAGGACACTTTTTCGTAAATTTGTGACAGAATCGTCAAAATTTTGTGTAGTAAAAATCGCACACAAGTCTTCAGAATTGTCCAGAGACTATGAATTAATAATTAACACCTCATTAGACTCTCGTATAGGGCCCCAAAGTGACCTATGAGGGCAAAAGTAAAGTATCGCATAAATTTGACGTTGATTATTGTTTATATGAGATTCTTTTTGCAGAAATTGTTATTAACTTTTTACATTATATATTATTATTATTATTAATATTTTAATGTTAATCTGGTTTTGTAAGCAATAATAATATATTTAAACAATTATATTTTGCTATAAATTTGTAACATTTTTTTTCTCATTAATTTCACAATTGTCCAAGGAATACGAATAAGTAACTATTTTCCAAACTATACCTCATAAGAACTATTGGACCTCAAAATGACCTCATGAGGACAAAAGTAGAGTATTGCGTATTTTGACGTTTATTATTACTTATTTGCCATTACAGAAATTATTTTTAAATAGTCACATTTCAGTTTGTGTGGATGTATTAACGTTTTTCAAGTTGATTGAACAATTAAAATTTATTTAAACAACTATATTTTATCATGAATTTGTAAAGGTGTCCCATCTTTTAATTTCACAACATAATTTTTTAATATTGTTGATTAAAAGTTTGCTAATGGAACCTGCAAATTATTTAAACAATTTATTACACTTCAGGCCAAAGACAAACGAAAAAGTTCGTAACCTATTCGACAGAGATTACCACAAGACTTCTAGAACTTTAAAAGTTTGATTTAAGGCCGATGACAGGCCTTCTAACAGTCCGTGGCTTCTTGAGATATCATCTTAAGAATATGTGCAAACCAGAAAATTATGAATGCAGATACTGTGATACTGCAGAACACATACTTTGCGAATGCACCGCATATTAATCTGCATTATGATAATGTACCTGGACGAAATTAACATCTGAAGACGTAGGAAAATTAGGAAAACCGCAAGCTTTGTAAATATTTTGGGAGCCCTCTTCAACAACTAAATGCAAGGCAATAGACAAAAGACTGTTCAGATTCAGAGCAGATAATGTACATATCAGTAATATAGCACATTTCATCGTTTCTTAAAGTTTTCTTATGTTTTTCGCATTTTAAAAAATGTACCTATTAATACAAAATTGTTTGCATATTTGGTTTTTGTAGAACATTTCAAGCCCTAAACTTTAGCTAAAGTGTATTTATATTCCAAACAAAAACAATTGATAATATATTTTTAAGAACAAACGTAGTTACCTAAATGTACGTCTATGCGATTCCTCGCGAATCGGTACACCCTGCAACAAAATTGCATCTGACCATTTTTTTATAGACAATTAGTTATGGATTAACTTATCTTTATCTTCTATGAATTTTTTTGCTTTATGTGATATTTTGCGAGATAATTAACAAACACCCTGAATATTAAGAATCATACAAAAATTCACCCCTTTTGTGGCGCGGGAAGGTGTTGAAGTACCCAAAATTTGTTGTAATTTTTTTTCCTTATATTGCAATAATTTGAGTCGGCAAGACGATGACCGAATTTTAAAAGTTGAAAATTAAGGGCCATCCTAATGAGATGTCCAAATTCCAAAAAAAATCCGTATCCTATCGAGTGGGGTATCATTAAACAGGTCTTTGAAAATAAACTTGATGTTTCTCGCAATGACTTTGATTTCAATGTTTCATTTTTAAAATATTTGGCAAACTCATTTATACAGGGTTCATCAGTACAAGCTTCCGTAAATTAATATCGTATTTAATTTATCTAGGTTTGTATCAAAATCCACTTCTTATAACAATTCAACCAGCAGAATACATAATAATTCACAAAGGTTGACATTTGAAATTGAATCTAAAACATCAAATGTCAAATATTTGCAACGAATTCCAAAGGCACCTGCGATTATTAGATTTTGAATCTGAACTAGGTAATAGCGATAATTTGTATTTCATTAATATTGTTAAGTTTTAGCGCTATCGTTACAAGTATTTGAAATAATTCTTAGCATGTAATTTTCTTCAGTAGTTTGTGATAAAATACAGTGTCCCTAATTAAAAGTCGAAAGTCAAGGTCATTTTCTGTTAAACCGAAAGTTGTAAATTTTGTTTTATTGTAGCGTGATTCGCATTAACTTTCTATGAAGAAAGTGTCCATTGACTTATCGTCTAAAATAGATTTTAAAATAGTTTAAATAGTTTTAAAATAGCTACACAGATAGTTTTTAAAAAATTATAATATTTAGACTCAAATATCTCGAAAACGGTTGAATTTTCGAAAATATTTTATAAAAAGAAATTTGATGAAAATGAAAGCTTTTCTAAGTGCCCTTTACTTCAAAGTACCTAGCATCGAAAAATTTCTTTGCAGCATTCAAACCCAAATGTGTATATTATTTTCCGAAATATTTATCGTATGGCACATACAAATCACATAGACAATAATAAAGATATCAGTCATAATATAATATTAAGAATATAAAAAAAAAACAAAAATACAGTGTGAAAGAAACAATAGAGCAGACAAATTTAAAATATATGAAATATATAAAACTTGTACACAACGGCCACAACAGAATATGTGTTACAAACAAACGTCTAGGTGACAAATATAATCAATCTCATTGTCGGTCGCGTTCAAAAAAGCTTCAAATTGACCTGGTTAGGTCTCAAGGAACATTCTTCCACTATGTTTCTGATCGTCCGTCTATCTGCACCGCAATCCCATTGTGGAGATTGGTTAACTTTCCATTTGTGGAGAGTCCGCACATGCCCATATTCTGATTCTGTTAATACTGGACCAAATTTTTGTGGGGAGATCGAAACCGGTGGGCTAATCAGAAATACACTGCAGTCCTCTACCGTGTCTTGGCGAAACATCTTCCCTTTCAGCGAGAATTGCAACGGATACTGGAGCGTAGTTACTTCCTGTGAAAAATGAAAATGAGTTATCTATAAAGCGTACAAAATATCATCAAGGTTGAACAAATGGCAGTTTCCATGATAAAATATATGTGCACACTTCAATTCAGATAGGGCTACGGAACCCTTTTGTGCGTACCCAACACGTTCTTGGACAGTCTTTTCGCAGATTATTTTTTCCTTGTCTGCAAAATCCTATAATGATATTTTAGCAATAACTACAATAAGCAAACAAAGAATAATAATATACTTTAAAGCTACCTTATTTTATTTCATACATACAGTTCATTAATTATCTAGAAATGATGAATATATTTCGCTACGGATCGGATACCGTAGAAATAACTCAACAGAATTATCAATTGAGACCCTTAAACTCACCCTCTATTATACTAAACAAGTGATTTTTGTTCCAGGATCACTCGACGCTCTTGTAAGCAAACCACTCCAGTGCCTGACTGCGATCTAATGAAATGATTGCGGCATCATAAAGGACCGTTAAAGGACACATCGCTCTCATGCTCCTGCCACCTGAATAGGCTCGAGTCCCTTTACCAATCTACATGTACAAGCAGGGCTTCCTGTAAGACATCAGGTAATTTCCAGTAATTTCCCTTTGTGGGCGTTCCCTAATTTCACATAAATTTTCCGAATGTCCCTCCTGGTAACTCAAATTGGACTGATGGAAACTTAATGGAAAACGGGTTGGGAATTTCGATGAGAGTTTTTAAAGCTAAAGGGAGGGATTTCATACGTTATCGTTTTGTGTTAAAATAAACATGGGTTAGTTAAAAATGATAATTTTCTATTAAATCGACCTTAGTTCGGATTTCGCTATTATTTTTGTAGGTGTCTTGTTCTTTCTGTGAAAAATTATTAAATAAAATAATAAAATAAAGAGTAATAAATATTAATTTCAGTCGAAAGTGTATTAAAGAGTTAGATTAATCTATACAAAATCGTTTATTATCTTGCCACTGCTATGTGAACACCCTGTAGATTTAAAAATAATTTTAGAATATGCCATTCTTTATCTCCCACTAGGAGGACATTTTTTCAAATTTCAAACGATGAGGTGATTGAGGTATCTCCTCAACCGTCCACGCGCTAGTAACTCACCCTGTATATTGCAAAAAAAATGGAGGAAATTGAACCGGCCCTAAAAATTATGAAATAAGATCATCATTCGGTTGATAAAACCTTATTACCCAATATGGATTTTGAGGTCGGGTAAGTTTTTTACTTCCCTCGCACACCGAAGGGAAGTATTGTATTCGAGAAAAAATCATGCTCCGAGATTTTTTCGGATTCTGACGTTTCAGATAACGTAGATCCGTCAGCCTGTCTGTCCGTCTGGCTGTCTGTCCGTTGGTGCTTTAACTAAAAAATTACTTGACGGAGAGCAGTCAAATTTGGTAGGTAGTTGACCTTACTGTCAGCGAAGAAGTCGTTAAACTTTCACTGGAAGATATACAGGGTGGACCGTCTAAACGGAATAAATCGTGAAAAAAAATTGTATTTGCTCATATTTAAAATATCCACGTTTCATGACACGCTAAACCTATTTCAGAAAAAAAATAAATTAATTTTTTTTCACCAACATTTTTGAAAAATTTTTTACCACTAAAATAGATGAATTTTTTTTTCTTTGTTCAAATTTAAAATTTCCACGTTTCATGGCATTCTAAACCTTGTCTAAATGTTATTTGTGGCATTATCTTATTTTTTTTCCTTCTTCAATTCTTTGGGACTTGCTGCCACATGTATGTTTTCTTTTTAAGCGGTGCTGGGGGCTTCTACAAAATATCACAATTAACCAGTACGTTACTGGTAAATAACCTCTACGCCTGTGACTTTTACGTCAAAGGATCAGTTAAAGGTTGCTTTTTTTTAAATAAACAACACAAATAAGTATAAAAACTTGAAATTAAATATTTCGCCGACGTTTTGGAAATCTATTCTGTTTCCTTTTTCAAGGCTTTTTTTGAAAAATCTATTTTGCTGTGTACGATAAATACACAGCTCTAAGAATGTTTGTCACATTCAATATCCATAGATACTTACTATTTACACAGAACTGTTGATATAGTTTTTAGTTTTTATACAATGTTAAGTTTGTGAAGTTCTTCTTTTAACATTGGCAACCAAGTTGTACAGACATCAACGGAACAATTCGACAGGCTTGTATCCTCATTCAATAATATTATGTCTGTACAACTTGGTTGCCAATGTTAAAATAAGAACTTCACAAACTTAACATTATATAAAAACTAAAAAAAACTGTTAACTATATCAACAGTTCTGTGTAAATAGTAACTATCTATGGATATTGAATATGACAAACATTCTTAGAGCTGTGTATTTATCATACACAGCAAAAAAGATTTTTCAAAAAAAGGCCTTGAAAAAGGAAACAGAATAGATTTCCGAAACGTCAGCGAAATATTTAATTTCAAGTTTTTATACTTATTTGTGTTGTTTATTTAAAAAAAAGCAACCTTTAACTGATCCTTTGACGTAAAAGTCACAGGCGTACAGGTTATTTACCAATAACATACCGGTTAATTGTGATATTTTGTAGATTCCCCGAGTACCGCTTAGAAAGCAAACATACATGTGGCAGGAAGTCCCAAAGAATTGAAGAAGGAAATTTTTTTCTTTCATCAAATTTGAAATTTCCACGTTTCCTTACATTACAAACCTATTTCGGAAAAAAAATGCAACATTTTTTTGCCATTTTGGAAACAAATTTAACACTAGAATAAATAGATGGAAAAAATTTTGTTTTGCTCAAATTTTAAATGTTCACGTTTCATGACATTCTAAACTTATTTCAGAAAAAAAAATTGAAAATTTTTTTCACCATTATTGAAAAAATGTTTACCACTAAAATATATGTAATTTTTTTTTCTTTGTTCAGATTTAAAATTTCCACGTTTCCATAGCATTCTAAAACTATGCAAACAAATTTAAAAATGTTTTTGAAAAATTAAAAAAAAATTGAAAACATTTTTAATCTACTATAGAATAGACGAAAAAATTTGTTTTTCTCAAATTTAAAATTTTGCGTTTCATGACATTCCAAACCTATTTGGGAAAATAAAATTTACAACATTTTTTTACCATTTTGGAAAAAAATAACACTAGAATAAACGGAAAAAATTTAGTTTTGCTCAAATTAAAAATTTTCACGTTTCATGACATTCTAAACCTATTTCAGAAAATACCATTTTGAAAATTTTTTTTCACCAACATTTTTGAAAATTTTTGCCACTAAAATAGATGGAACATTTTTTTTTATTTGCTCAAATTTAAAATTTTCACGTTTCATGGCATTCTAAACCTATTTAAAAAATATATAATTTTTAAATTTGTAAATTTTTATTACCACTTAACTATAGAAGGAAACTTTCTGTTTTGCTCAAGTTTAAAATTTCTATGTTTCATGACATTCTAAACCTATTTCAAAGAAAAAAAAAATTGAAAATTTTTTACCAACATTTTTGAAAAATTAAAAAAAAAACATTTTTTAACCACCACTATACTTCCACTCCATTATGTGAATGTGAGGTTGAAAATGTGACAGATGTCAATAATATTTGGCATATGCACCTATTATACTTTTCTTGAAAAATGTACAGGGTGGTCATCCCAAGAAATAATTCATGGTGGACATTTGTAAAGGTATTTGCGCAAGCCTTCCATATTTGGCACCTGTTATTTAGTATTCAACTCTTGCTGTTGGATGAGCACTCTTTATATTTTTTTGACCAAATAATAATAGCAATAACTATATTCCGATTATTATTCTCAATGTCATTTCATAATTAATAATTTTTAGACTGACCGCCATGCACAAATAATGAGGGAAGTCCTGTGTAAATACCTTTACCGATTTTTCGATTGTGTTACCCATTTTAGTGGCTCGATTTCTTGTGAATCTACAAAAGTTGCACAATTATGGAAATCCTATTTGATTTGCCATTTTGAATCTTTAATTCCGAAAATTCCTGACCTGACTATTTACCTGCAACCACTTCTCCGCCACAATTTCGAGGTTTCTCTAATGTAAAGTACTTATTTTGACCTGCGCCTTCGCCATAACTTCAAGTATTATGTAAATGCTCATACTTCTTTCCTATTTTTCGTCAATTTATACTTAGACATAAATATTGTCTATAATTGTTTATTTGTGACATTTTCAAATTATCCTACTGTTTATTGGGTATTTTACCATTGAAAAATATTTAAATACTTAACGAAAATATCTCTGCGCCAGAGTGTATAGCAGGGTAAGCATGGGCCGGATGCCCCTCGGGAAAATTGGCTGATATTTTAACCTTGACATCACGTTACTAAGAGGAACTACTCAGCAATATATTACACCCCTGTTGTCTTTGGTTTTTAAAATAAATTAATTGATCAAATTTTGAAAAAGAAATTTTTTCTCTTCAGTAACGTAACCAATTTTTATGATTTTTATATATGCGGTAAATATGCCAAGAGGTATTAAATAAAAAGTTATTGAGTATGTGCAGTAAGTAATATACCAAAATAAACGAATAGAAATTTTTTAAATATGTGTCTATTTCAGTATAAAACAATCTTGTTTAATAATACTTATAAGTATTTAATAAAAAATTGATTCAAGTCGGCTGAGATTTGACTTGTAGGCAGATTTTCTACCAAAAATCTGAATTTCTGCCCCCCGTGCGGCGAGACGCATCTGTCGTATTCTATTTAACGTCAACAAAACGTGAATTTACTCTGGAATCAAAGATGGGGGATGAAACAACTTAAACTGCCATAGTCTAGTCTTTAGAACTATTTAGTTCACTAACGCTGCTGGTGTTATGCTTGAAACACACGTTATGTGTAAACCTCGGAATTGAGTAAGTCATACGCAGTAATTAATATTAATGTTCCGTTCATAATTTCCCGAATTAATGAAATTGGTCTGCTGGGAACAATTTACTTTTGACTTGTTTGCATCCGTCTGTGGAGGTAATAATGCGTTTATTTTGGTTATCAATTGTTTTGTCCAAAACAAAAGCTGGCGTACACAGCGCTCTTTCATTTCAGTCGTTACATTTTGGTTATTTGATTTATCGTTTTTAGCAACACACGAGCATAAAAATAATATTCGAAATTTAAATGTATATTAAATAACAAGCCCGTCAGACAAAACGAGTTATTGAAATTAATTGTTTTGGCTTTAATTACTGTTGCATTCTTGTAAAACAGACAGTCTCTAGAAATTGCATTTATATTTTTAAAACTCTGTTGAATTACGTCGTGATTTGAAATCGGCAATGCAGTGTGATTAATACAGTGGTCAAAAATTGTCTTTGTCAAAGATGGTAATGGAAATAAAAACTGCTGTCTTAGCTGGTCATTCTTTTGTAATGATTTTGGTTATAAAAATATGACAAACAGTTTTCTTAATGTTTTCTTTCTTTTTTAATCTTAAAATCAGTTTTTGAATAATTTTAATTATGCTATTCACCACAGAGAACAGTGGGTCATTTTCAGATATTTCTGGACAAAACCGATTTTAACAGATTTCCGATAAATGGGTAGTAAACAAGTTTCTTGGTAAGGGTGGCCATTATACCTAGGGGAACAGAAGACTCCGAACCCTATACCTACTTCATTTGCGTTTTACAGCTCGAAAACGAAACATGTGTTACGTGTTAAGATTATGTAGTGAATATTTAGTGTTTTTTGAACTGTGAGTTTTTGGTTTCTTTGTCTTCAATTGAATGAATCAGTAATGTCTGATATAGAACAAGGTAAGATCTTTATTGTAAGCAGTCAGTTGATTTTGTTTGTCATTTGGCACCTAAGTTATAGTCTTTTATCGAATGAGCCGTTTTTGCCGTAAATTTTTATAAAAATAAAACGTTACGTTCTTGTTACGCTTTACTTCCCTAAGCTTCCATCTTGTATTTTCGTTATGATATTGAATACAGTGTTCAATACATGTCCTGTGAATTTCAACTGCCCATAGCTGCCTTTTTTAGTTCAGGCAGCGTTAATACAGGCGAAAAACAACAATTGAATTTATTTTTAAGATTGTAATCCTTTGATTTTATAAAATAATACATTATTAAACGTTTTTTTTCTTAGGTGATATTCTGTTATTATCTTAAGTTTCCACATTTTCTCAATGGGCACGATTTCCGCAACCTGAAACCTACCAATCACTGAAAGTTCTTTACAATTTTTCCTTTAATTTGGATAATATTCTATTCAAATCCTAAAATTCACAACTTTATACAATTATCTCAATTTTCATCCCCTGAAATCCAACCCATTTATCTATGGATTTATCTTGTAATTACCAACTGATATTGGGGCATACATTAGTTTCTGACCCACTGTGCAGAGCAAAAAACTTACATTAGACGTTCCTTAGCATTTGTCAAGTTTAGAGATTTGAAAATTGGTACAGGGGGTTCTTGGATATGGCGGATCCAACGAAAATATTTTCATGCATGTGTTACTTCAGCTTACACCGGATGTATCGTCTAACTTTGTTATATTAAATGAAGCACCCTATATTTTACTGCATATCTGGATTCCTCATAAAATTTTAGTTTGGGTTTATGTAATATAATATACTATTAAACCTACCACAAAGCGATAAAAGTAACTGATAGATCATAAGGCTATGGCGTATCGAAAAATCCATCTAGCTCCTGAAGTATGAATTTAAAGTATATAATTTAAAATCATATTTTTAATAAAGGCTTTCCTCCCGGGTAAAAGTGCGGACGCTTTCCTGGCAATTACTCGAATTAACGTGATACTCCGACGATGGAACATTTCACACATATTTCTGTACCCTAAAACCGCAGGCTCACTCCCCATTATGTGTTATCAGCCTACCAAAAAAATGAAACAATTTAGCTAAAATGTAAGCATATACGGTTAGGGTCCTCTAAATAAGGACATTATACGAGGAACGAGCAAATCCCGTAATGTTGTAATAGAGCTTGGAGGGAGCAGGTGTGCCAAATTAACTAATGAAATTGCTTCTGGGCTGGATTAAAAGGAGCCCCTAATAAAGGAAGAAGTAAGTAAATATGGTAGCAACGACGCTAAGCTTGAAAATATGTGTCTTTCATCGTTCGGAATTATGTCGGTAAAGAATACATCAAGCCGTTCCCTCTGGATATATAAACAGAGAGATTATTTGTAGAGACTAATATTAATCTTTCCTCAGAGGGAATATTAATTCCTGAGAAATTAGATATACAAGTAAATGAAAATTAGATGGTTTCAGTATTTCAAAAGACAGCAGAAATGTATACATCATAAAGTCTTGATGGTTTTTTTTTTTCTGTCTGGGGTGAAATGTAAGTTGTGTATTAAAATGTTTTCCATTAGTATTTGTTCACAGCTTTTAGCATGAAACAGCGAACGTAAGAGCAAAATTATATGCCGACATATTTTGTTTTACTCTATTTATTATATTACGTAGTCCCACAGGGAACGGTGCTAGGTCCATCTTTATTTGTATTATATGAAAACAATCTTATTCACTGCAGACATATCAAATAACATTTATAGTTAGAATTACTTCAATTCGAACTTTGAGTAAAAAATTCAGAAACCGCATGCGTCGTTGTCAATGGAGAGTGAAATATTGGCACCAGAAATAAGGGAGTTATATTACCTGCGGTGTTATTTTATTCTTGGCAAATTCTAAAACGAATTGTATATTGCATTTGATCGGTAGGGGAGACTGTTGTACCTTGGAACGCTTTTTAATTTTTTTTAAGCATAGAATTTAATTTTATAGCACTGCATAAATCAGGCATTACAACTACTTTAGAGGGCCATTGCTGTAAAAATATCAATTTCACACAATTTTGAAATTTTAAAGAGAATCGTTCCATGGTACATTATGTTTATGTACCTTTGAACACATCCTCATGTACCTTGGAACACTTGCGTTTAGCTCAATAAAACCTGACAAAATAGCGTTCCTCTATGTTGGTAAAGTAAGATAAATTAGGCAAATGCTATTACTTTGAAAATATAATTTTATTGATATATTAAAATTATTAAAAGTTTCGAATATGAAATTTAAAAAAGTGATGGATAACGGTCGATGCCTCTTCCATTCTTCTCCAGCAATGCGATTTTCTTCCCATGTTTTAGATTTATTTTCTGTTTGACATATTTGTGTGCAAGTTCTAGAGCTCCCTTTTTACTGCGACCATATCGTATGTTTGCAATATAGATGGAACATTGAAATGTATGGAACTGAGAATATCCGGGCAGTCTATCCGGCCTGTTAATAGTTTGTGTAGGAACAAAACAGAAAAATAGACTACGTGTCGCTAAGTCATTTAGATTGAATCTAGCTAATAAGTTAGGTTGTGGCGTCCATCTGGGGGGATAAATTCCGTCAACTTTGAGAGAGAGATATTTGACGTGCCTTCTCTGAACCCGTTCCAAATTAAGAATATGAATATTGTATTGTGGATTCCAGACAATACCACCGTATTCCAGTTTTGGGCGTACAAAGGCATTAAATAGGAGAGAAAGTGTAGAAATATCTTCAAAGTGCCTTGAGTTTCGCATAATAAAGCCTAGATTTCTGTAGGCATTAGCAATTGTCTGATCAATGTGGGCAGCAAAAGTTAATTTTGAATCAAAGATGACTCCAAGATCCTTGAATTGAGTGCATCTAGTTACCATATCATTGCCTATTTTGTAGGAAAAGTTTGTAGAGTTATTTCTTCTTGAAAAGGTCATCGAATTGCATTTTGATATATTTAAGGGTAGCCTATTATTTTCGCACCATGTGTTTATTTTTGTGAGGTCGTGTTGCAATCGATAGCAGTCTTCTTCGGAGTTAATAGATGCAAACAGTTTAAGATCATCGGCGTATAGGAGGACATTACTTTGCATGTCTTGGCAAATGTCATTGATGAAAATTATAAATAACAGTTGGCCCAAAACAGAGCCCTGTGGAACTCCTGCTGTCGCTGATACTTCAGTAGATGAAAACCCGTGATACTTCACGTTTAATGTTCTGTTACCAAGATACGACTCGAAAAAACTTAGAAAGTCAAGACTTAAACCAAAATCTGACAGCTTATGTAGTAAGAGCCCATGATCCAGTCTCTCAAATGCTTTATAGGGGTCTGTATAAATTACGTCCGCTTGACCACCATGATCCAGTGTATTTGCGATAAAGTGTGTAACGCTTACTAAGTTGGTAATCGTAGATCTGCCTGCCATGAACCCATGTTGACTATAGGAGAGTTGAGATTTAACTGAAAAGAGATTATATCATATGACAATTTCAAAGAGTTTACCAAAATTACAGAGGATAACTATAGGTCTGTAATTTTCAATATTAGTCTTATCACCTTTTTTGAAAACAGGACAAATTTTTGACCGAGTCCATAATTGGGGAAATGTAGTTTGCAGTGCTAGATTAAAAATAATAGAAAGTGGTAGTGCAAAAATAGAGGCACAGACTCTTAATAAGAAAGGTAGTATACCATCTGGACCCGTCGTAAGTTTATTTTTGAATTTTTTTAGTGCTTTTAAAACATCATTTTCGGTAATGGTTGGAATATTAAGTTGGGGTACATTGCCTGTAGTTTCTTGTTGGGTTATGTTATACGTGGATGATGTGATAAAGGATGATTGAAAATATTGGGCAAATGCATCGATAATGCTCTGAGTATCATTTAAGGAATTATTGTTGCAACACATCGAATTCGGTATACTAGTTGTATTTCTCATAGTATTTAGAAAAGACCAGAAGTTGCTCGGGTTAGTTTTAATGTTTGTTTCTGTGTTTTGAACATATATTTTGTGTGCAATAGGAATAATGTATTTTGATAAATCTGATTCATTCTTCTTTACTAAAAACTTTATTAACGTCCATTTTTGTTTTATAAGTGAAACTTTTATCTCCACTTTCTTTAAAGCGATTTAAATGTCGAAATAGTGGCGAGCTTCGCATCACAAACCTTACGAGCCCCACGCAAAGAAATGTTCCTGTCATTATCACATAAAACAGCAGCTATAGCTTTGCATAAACTTTCGAAATCCACTGAAGCCCTTTTCAGGCCTACGTTACTTCTTGGCATTGCGAACCTATAAAAAAACGGCAAGTTTGTAGCATTATTTACCTCAACAGATTGTTCCAAGGTACAATATGTAGTTTTGTTTCATGGTACACAAAGGTACACGCAACGAAACTAAACTGCCTAGCTCATCTAGCTTATGTCAAAACTATAAAATAATATGCACATTTACTCACCATAAATATGTACAGGGTGGGCAACTAAGAATGGAGGTCGGCCATATCTCAGAAACCAAGCATCACACAAATTTAGGAAAAAAATTACCTTAAGTAAAGTGGCCACGAAAAATCGCTGGAAAATATTTTCGAGTTTCTAAAATGGCCGCTAGGGGGCGTAACAGCCACAGCAGAATAGAAAATCAGGTTTTTTTCAGTATTTTGCTCAATTAAGTGGTATTGAAAATACATGCATCGTAATCCTAGGACAATTTTGAATCTTTCTAGTTTTCCATTTTTTTTGTATCTTCAAGAATAAAGTGGTGGGGAGATGCCAAAAATACATTTTTTCAAATGTCGATTACTCCGATTAGCCTTAACGGAATTTAACAAACTTAGTCTCATTGGAAAGTGCTTTTCTTGGTCTATCGAGTGCATGTTGTGCTATTTCCATTTGATTATTACTGTCGCCGCTAGAGGCCGTTATTTGACATGACAACAAATATCGCGCTTTTTCTTAAAAAATTTAAATGGAATGGTATATTTATTTTTACACGGTAAAATAGAGAATTAAAAGCCTCAGATATCAGTGAAAACCGCAACTAGATAACTTTTCTCTAACGGAAGATATTAGCAAACAAAGTTGAAATTATGAATTATTATCAGATCTTGCCGACGGGATTTGCAAAGTAGCTGTTGAAAACAAGTAAGCTGTGAAAATGACACAATGAAGAAACAACATATTACGTCAAAATATTTAACTTGTCATTATTGTTATTTTGTGCAGTAGGTATTTAGTTTTTCATTTGAATTTGTTTTCGTTTTGGAATTAATTTTTCAAATTATAATGATTCTTACAAATGAAGCATTTGACATGTTAGCGATTTAGTTCGAATGCATGAGACATGCAACTCTTGCTGCCAGAGTCTATGCAGTGCAATATCCTGAAAGACGTCATCCAAGTGAAAAAGTTTTTATTCGACTGGCACATGGTTTTCGTACGAAGGAAGTGTACCGTGTATCGAAGACATCGTTACGAAATTTTAAATGTATTTTTGAAGTTACGAAACGTCCCAATTTTCATAACTGTCAGTTTCATTACATAACTAGTGATGTAATGAATTTTAATTAAACTGTTATTATTAAACCCATCATTTAGAGAAAAGACATTAAGGCACAAAAAACACTTTATTAATAAAATGCAAATAGAAACATTCCGTCATCTGCATTTTTAACAAAACATTTAAAGTTTTCTTTTGTTAAAATAATAAATTTCTTAGCGTGGTAACCTGAAGATCTTCTCTTTAAAAATGGTATTAATATGGTATATTTTTTGTCAATGTTTCTTTTGGCATTTAATTCTTTAATATTGATTCCTACTCAATATTCATATCGTGACGCTTTATAATTTTTCATCGTTTCGAAATACGCTAAGAGAATCTTTTCACATACATCTTTTTATTCACTTTTGTTGACACCAGTTTTCAAATTTCGTATATTATACTTCCTCATATATGCTTTTTGATTTACCACGTAAGTATTATTGAATTTACTGCTACTCTTTTATATCAGATGGAATATCCACATCTAAATCAACAATTTCTGACTTAATTTGCATAAAAAAATTCAGCAGATTGACAACTGAACTTTGTTAATACAAATGTCAACCTATACCTACTAATGCTCAGGTACAGCGATAAACACAAAATTGATTTGTACCACTGTAGGTGTAACAATGTTTGAAACCGCAAAATAAAATTCAATATAAATTGCAACTTCTTTTCTATTTTAGAGCAGGATTAGATAAAAACGTTATGAAACAGTAATTTTACTTGACTCGCGTAATTTGCAAATATTGCATTCGTCAAGTAAAATTAGTCTTTTCATAACTGTCTACATAAATATATTGTTATTATTATTATTAGAATTGTTGTCTGTTATTAATTACTAATTTTTATATTATGTAATATATTCTACTCGATATGTTTGATATATGTCGTTTCTTCATTGTGTCATTTTCACAGCTTACTTGTTTTCAACAGCTACTTTGCAAATCCCGTCGGCAAGATCTGATAATAATTCATAATTTCAACTTTGTTTGCTAATATCTTCCGTTAGAGAAAAGTTATCTATTTGCGGTTTTCACTGATATCTGAGGCTTTTAATTCTCTATTTTACCGTGTAAAAATAAATATACCATTCCATTTAAATTTTTTAAGAAAAAGCGCGATATTTGTTGTCATGTCAAATAACGGCCTCTAGCGGCGACAGTAATAATCAAATGGAAATAGCACAACATGCACTCGATAGAACAAGAAAAGCACTTTCCAATGAGACCAAGTTTGTTAAATTCCGTTAAGGCTAATCGGAGTAATCGACATTTGAAAAAATGTATTTTTGGCATCTCCCCACCACTTTATTCTTGAAGATACAAAAAAAATGGAAAACTAAAAAGATTCAAAATTGTCCTAGGATTACGATGCATGTATTTTCAATACCACTTAATTGAGCAAAATACTGAGAAAATCCTGATTTTCTATTCTGCTGTGGCTGTTACGCCCCCTAGCGGCCATTTTAGAAACTCGAAAATATTTTCCAGCGATTTTTCATGACCACTTTACTTAAGGTAATTTTTTCCCTAAACTTGTGCGATGCTTGGTTTCTGAGATATGGCCGACCTCCATTCTTAGTTGCCCACCCTGTATATCGAAGACATCAATTTGAGATTTTCTAGTTGTGTTACACCAAGAATGAAAAATCACGAAACAAGACACAAAACCGGCCGTTTTAACATGCAATAATAACCAAATTGTTTGAAAATCACATCAAACAATGAGAATTAGTGAAAATACGTTTCATGAAGTTTAGTAAATTTTACGCGGACTGAAACCGACTGAAAATGAATTTTCACCCCTTTCGTGACACATTGGGACTTTGCTGCAAAGAAAAAAGTTGTTTATTTTGATGAATTTAGTCATGCCTCGATTACACGAAATTTTAGTTCATGGCTCCACTACTATTAGTACTGTAAGTATAATTTTTTATAGGAATTTTCAAAATTCTCGCCATTTTAGGCATCATGTTAAGCCGCCATTTTGTTTTTTTGAAAAACGCCCCAAGTGGCTTTTGAAAGCTTAGATTTTAACGAACAAATTGGTACCTTATTCATTTAATTCTTGGAGAGCATGAAATGTCCTTTATACATTTTAATATACATTTCATAATAATACACTATCTAAGTCGACATATAATTTTCAACTAGACACATTGTATGTAAACACATTGGGTTGATTCTACTGTTGGTTCCTTGTGAAACATTCTTCAATAATTTAAATATACAGGAAATTATGCTTTTTAAAGTTTCAAAAAGTTTTGTTAAAACTCTACACGTGTTTCAGCTTATTAGGCCTTTGTCAAGACTACAAGATATTACTCAGTAATATCTTGTACTCTTGATAAAGGCCTAATAAGCCGAAACACATGTAGAGTTTTAAGAAAACTTTTTGAAACATTAAAAAGCATAGTTTCCTGCATATTTAAATTATTGTATGTAAACATTTATAGACCAGTGGAATTAGACAAGAGTGGACTAAAATTGGACATAATTCACCACGGGAAGCCACATGGTTTAATGGATAGATTTACTAGTAAGGAACATAGCCTTGAATTTGATCCCATTTTAAATAGTGGGAACATTTTTAAAACGACGTTTAAATGTGTAAAAAATTATGATTTTTTTTAAAGTTAGCTCCAAGACAAAGTATAGGTAATACAAAAACGGTTAATTTAAGCCCTTATTGATCCAAATTGGTTAATGATTTGTTTAAATATTGGAAAAGTACTGTCAACATTTTTAAATTTTAAAGTATTTTTCATTTCGTGAAAAAAGCTCTTACATCCTTGCAACTTTCAAAAAATATGTCTCTGATAACCCTCAACTTACCATAAAAATTTCATCGAAAAATATTTATTCGTTAACGAGAGAATCAATTTATTGATAAAAAAGAAACCTTAAGCGTTTAATAATAATAATAATAATAATAATAATAATAATAATAATAATAATAATTTATTGGTGCCAATAATACAAAGGTATTTTACACAGGTCAGGTACAGAACAACAACAAGGAAACACCTTGCATAATACAACACGAAAAATAAAATAAAAAAGGGTATATACCTATACATATATATAAAATACACAGAAACATGTAGACCTACATACACATTTATACATATTTGATCAGATAATAATATTAACATTTGAGGATAAATATTCTTCAAAGGAAAAAAAAGCATTGGCTATTAAAAATGATTTAATTGTCTTCTTGAAGACAACGTGGTCAAGTTTTCTTATTCTCAGAGGTAGATGGTTAAAAAATTTTATGGCGTAATAATTTGTTCCAGTACGTGCCTTCGACAGACGTAAAGCATCTGAATATATATTGTTTCTGTTTCTCGTTAAATACCCATGAATTTCACTATGAGAATTGTAGTTCTTTGATATACAGTAGACATTGTAGTATGTACACACTAGGCAAAGTTAATATATTTAATTTTTTAAATGCATGTTTGCAGTCATCTCGATATTTTAAGCCGTATACAATTCGTACAGCTTTTCTTTGTAACGAAAAGACCTGGATACTGTGACTTGAATGTCCCCAAACCAAGATAGCATAAGATAAACATGAATGTATGAGACCATGATAAGCTGTGATAAGAGTATTCTGGGAGACATTACATACAAGATTTCTTAATAAATATATATGAGTGGAGATTTTCTTACAAACAAAATTTATATGCTGAGTCCAAGCTAGCTTGCTGTCAAGATACACCCCAAGAAATTTTACGCAGTTATTGCCAATATTTGCCCCTGAATTTCTTAAAGTAAAAACCATTGATTCCGTTTTAGAATTAGTAAGGCTAAGTTGGTTAGCTGTAAACCAATCCTGAGCTTCCGACTGTGTATTTTTCATTATACCCCTAAGGGTGTCTAAATCTCTATGTGATCGAATGATTGTGGTGTCATCTGCAAACAGAACAAATGTTGATGAAGGGATGTTAGTTAAGTCGTTAATATAAATCAAAAACAAGATCGGTCCCAATATAGAGCCGTGCGGTACTCCATATTCCATATGTAGTACACTTGAATTTTGATTTTCATGAGAGACGTACTGATATCTATTACTAAGACATGACTCTATTAACTTCCTACTGTTCACATTAAAGTTATAAAAGCGTAATTTATCTAGTAATATGTTATGTGATACTGATACACAGTAAAAAGCCTTTGACAAATCTAGGAATTGGGTAAATACATATTCACCGTCTTCAAAACTTCTACTTATCAAGTTTGTTTATTTATTTATGGCTAAAGTGGTGGATAAATTAGCTCTAAAACCAAACTGACTAGAGCTAAACAGATTTTTGGATTTGGTTTAATGCAGTTTGACCCTATTCCCGTCAACCAAAATGGCTCATCTTGGTCTCATTTTTTTTATCAAGACTTATATTCTAGACCTCTAAGAAGGAATCGGAAAAGTATTATTTTTTAGTAGCCAAGATATTTTTTTTTTTTTTGTTAAATTCGCCAAATTATTTATAATCATTAAGGATAGAAATTGACATTATATCTAGTTGAATACTTGAATTTCGTAATTCCATCAACTTTAATATAAAACGAGCGTTCACATTTTAAATTGACCATAGTCGCTGGAGAGAATAATGAGTCATCGATGTTCCCACTATTTAAAATGGGATCAAATTCAAGGCTAGGACTAGTAAATCTATCATTAAACCATGGGTCTCCCTATGGCGAATTACTTCACTAATTCCACTGGCCTGTCACACATTTTCTTGAAATGAGTGGTCAGTTTAAGACATAAAACCGAAGGGCAACACAAATGGGTTGGATGTAATTTTTACTTTATTTTATATTGAGGAGTGTTTCACTAACTAAGTGGACATCATAAGATTAGAAATGTCTAAAATTAACATTACTTACAAAAAAATATTGCAAAAAGTATCTCATAAAATGTGTAAAAATTATATAAAAAGTTCAGTAAATTGGCGAATAGTATAATGTTTACTCTATTTATATACTGTTAACATAAACATATATTTCACTCACAATAAAATGGTGAAGAAGGTACACTTTTTTTAAGTCATAGAAAAATATATTTGCCATTTTCACAGTTTGCTGTATCTCAATTTTCCAAGTTGTAACTGCCCATAAATACAAAATAGCCACGGAAAATGAACTAGTTGGACAGCAAATTGATCCATAAAATACAAAATTTGCTCTTTTTATTCTAGTAATATCGGGACATTGCCGAGAAAAGAGGATCCACCAGCTCGACATAAAGTGTTATCCGGTTTCTGAAGTAGCCATTGGCCAAAACGTTTAGAATGGCATGTGTCTAGACAGGGTTGGATTTTCAGCTTTTTTGTTTAATTTTTAATAAAAGAAGATAAAAGAGTAGAGCAAACATCAAAAGAGCTTTAATATTTTTATGAAAAATATAACACATTTCTGTTCACTAGTAATACGTTTAGACTGGTCTAATAACATACCTACCTCCTGTTTTACATTTTAAATTCAGTTTGTCAAAGGATTATATTTGGAACGCTAAATACTTGAAACCTTATAGATTTAGTCCAGTCAGTAAAAACAAAAAAAGGGCAAAACCTCGGACTCCGGTTAGGAGAATCGATTTTCATAAAATAAACGACAATCGATTTCGTAATTGATAGTATTGCAGTGTCCACTTGAATGGTCCAAAGGTGTGCGTTTGATTCTAAGCAACAAACTAGCAATGAAACAGCAATAAAAATGAATAAATAACACAAAATTTTGAATTCCACTTAGAAATGGGGGTTTTCGAAGTCAGAGATTTCATATATGAAGTTGAAAATTCATAAAAATATTGTTATAAGCAATTTAGCAACAAGTTATTTCATTCTCAAAAAAAGCACTTGTCATGCCTAAAGATCAATCAAAAAATTATTTAAAAAACAGTTAAAAATTGTTCGCACTAACTGTATAAAAAAAAATTATTACAATGATAGAACTATGCAGAAACAAATAATTAGATGTATTTATAAACGATCCAAAACTGTCCAGAATAATAGTTATTTTACAAACAAGTGCATTAATAACAGCGTTTAATAATCAAGATATTTCAAAGGTCGAGATTATTAATTGCCTTTTAATATACGAGTTAGTTACAAAATTTTTCCGTCGACTGTATTTTTAATAAAATGGAGAAAATCTGATTTAAAATTTTTATTTACTAAAATAAGTACAAATTCGATTAAGTATTAATTAATTAGTATCATCTAATTTGTGTTTATAAACATTTATATTTACGTTAGATATAGTACAATTACTGAAATTAAGGGAAGGCATAGATAAATTATTCGTTCTATGATATTCTGAATTTAAATTCAGGTTTCTATCATTATCTTAAATAATAGGTTGTGTCTCGGCGTTGGTAGAACTAGTATGAGCTTTTGTAACAGTTTTACAGAAGATTTTTTTCAGCTATGTCAACTTTATTTTGCAATAAATTTTCAATATATCCTTCTGCAACAGCAGTGGATTTCCAACCACCAAGACGTTTAATAGCTGAAAAGTCTGCACCACTGTCAGAAAGTAATGAGGCAGAAGATCACCGAAAACAATGCCCAGTGTAGAGATGCGGCTGCTCAATTTAAGAAGGTTGCTATAATGGACGGCAGTTTAGAAAATGTATTTTGCCTCTTGATAAACATAATTAATTTGAAACATATATTCTTTATAGGATTTTGCAAACAGTGGAAAGAAAAGCTATCTATGAGAACTAAAGGAAAAACTATATATATAAATATTAATGAAATCTTTGCATTCTTTCGATAACCTGACTTCTGGTTATGCTACCAAGTGAAAATTCTTATCAGCCATTCTCATTTTAACACTAGCATCCAACCTAGTCCCCTACGGCTAAGCAGGCTAAACTAGTATCCACATGATCCCCTACGATATGTAAATTCAGTTAAAAATGAGAACAAAGGCCTGAAATTAATTTATTTACGTACCTTGTCTTTAAAAATTTTTTTCATTCTAATGAATTACATTTTCATAAAATCTCATTCAGTTTCTCATTTTTAACTGAATTTACATATCGTAGGGGATCATGTGGATACTAGTTTAGCCTGCTTAGCCGTAGGGGACTAGGTTGGATGCTAGTGTTAAAATGAGAATGGCTGATAAGAATTTTCACTTGGTAGCATAACCAGAAGTCAGGTTATCGAAAGAATGCAAAGATTTCATTAATATTTATATATATAGTTTTTCCTTTAGTTCTCATAGATAGCTTTTCTTTCCACTGTTTGCAAAATCCTATAAAGAATATATGTTTCATTACTATAAGCAAACAAATAATAAATAATTCACTTTTAAACATGCATAGAGTATATAGGCTCCAATACTAGTTAGATAATAGATAGGTGTAGATCTGTTGTTTTTTATCAGTCAATGTCAAAATTATAATTATTTTAAACTTGTTCATGGATATTGTCTTAGTTTTGCATGGAACATCGTTATGAGTGGCTTTGGGCTTTTCTGATGAGTCATCAATAAGGACGAAAAACGTTTCAAAGGCTAAGCATTTCCAAGAAACTGAATGAGATTTTATGAAAATGTAATTCATTAGAATGAAAAAAATTTTTAAAGACAAGGTACGTAAATAAATTAATTTCAGGCCTTTGTTCTCATTTTTAACTGAATTTACATATCGTAGGGGATCATGTGGATACTAGTTTAGCCTGCTTAGCCGTAGGGGACTAGGTTGGATGCTAGTGTTAAAATGAGAATGGCTGATAAGAATTTTCACTTGGTAGCATAACCAGAAGTCAGGTTATCGAAAGAATGCAAAGATTTCATTAATATTTATATATATAGTTTTTCCTTTAGTTCTCATAGATAGCTTTTCTTTCCACTGTTTGCAAAATCCTATAAAGAATATATGTTTCATTACTATAAGCAAACAAATAATAAATAATTCACTTTTAAATAATTAATTTATTAAATTTACTTATGTAGATGTTTTCCTTCAAGATTAAGGTTGATTTAAGCATTAACCATGAACTTGCAATTAGGTCCCTTTCTGCAATATTCGAGAAATATGCCAATAGCACCGATTTACGAGTTTAAGGAGCTTAGGGAAGGTGGTCCTCGCACTCAAATGCGAACTTAAAACGGTGATATCTCAATTCATTTTCATCCTAGAGAAATAAAAGAAAACAATTTTCTGCAAGAAGAACGTAAGTAAATTTTTGTACTCTTGCATCTTTTACGTATCTTCTTTAGTGTTTGAGTTATTCTGAAAAAAAGAAAATTGTGTCTAAAATTTCAAAAATCATTTTAAAATTGAATTTAACTTTTAAAAGCTTTTATTTAACTTGCAATGTTAGTTTCCTTAGGTCAAATCTTGCAATGAAAATTTCGACTGGTTCTAATTAAACTTGAACTTTGAAATTTTGCACACTTGTATAAGACCGATGACAATGCGATATAGCATATCTATTATCATTGTAAATCCAATATGGCGGACGTCTCAAGATGGCGGATTACCTTTTACTTCACATCATCCTTGATATGGGTATCAAATGAAATAGTTTAACGAGTACAATACGATAAACTATGTGAGGTCATTCTAAATCCAACATGGCATACGCACCAGGACGGCGGATTATCTTTTTCTTCAGAACTCTCTTGATCAAATGAAAGGGTTTGACGAATAAAATACGATAAACCATGTAACGTCATTATAAATCTAATATGGCGGATCACCTCTTTTTTTCACAACCCCCTTAACATGGGTATCAAATGAAAGGACAGCCAACTGTCAGTAAAATAAGCGGGCAAAAAAGTTAAAAAAAAATACATAAAGAAAATATTTTTAATAAAAAGCTTTTATTTTAAAAAACTGTACTGAAGTCTAAAAAATAATTTTTTAAACTGCATACTCCTGTAACCCAAAGGCTTTGGAGGCGGTCAATTAAGTAAAGTAACTATGCAATAGGGCAATATGACCAAAGCTTTTCGTCTCCAGGTGTATGAATTTAAAAAAGATATTTTTTACTTTTGAGTACGGTTTTTTTTAAATAAAATCATTTTCTTTAAGATATTTTTTTATATATTTTTTTTCCAAATCTAGGCATTCTAAACCATTCAAACTTGTAGAACATATTATTAGTACCTAAATAAAGTAAATTCCAAATGGGTTAGGTTTATTTTTAATTTTTGCGGTTAAGCCATTGGTTTCATTGCTGAATTTTTCTTCGAGGAAAACGAGATAACAATTTTATTTTCATCATAACTACGTAAGTATTTATGCTAACGACTTTTACTCACGAGCTCATTTTAGTGGTCTTTTCAAGTACTTTAAAAAAAGTCTGACAAGTTTTCCTCCAAAAATTCGTCGTTTTTCCGTTATTTGAAGTTGAAAGGTTCGAATTCAGTTTTAGGCGAACAAATAATCACCTCAACGAGCCATAACTCGTTTTGTATTGCTTCTTAGAAATAAAGGAAAATTGATTTGCTATTTTGTGAGCTTCATGTTTGCTCCTAATGATTTTCTTCGAGTTATTCGTGAAAAGTCGCTCTAAGACATCGCATTTTTATTTCCCTCGCATACCGAAGTATTGTATTCGAGAAAAAATCACCCTCCGAGATTTTTCCAGATTTTCACGTTTCAGATCATGTGGAGTATGAAAATGTAGGTTTTTAATTCTGTCTGTCTGTCTGTCTGTCTTCTGTTTGTCTGTTTTTTTTTTTTTTTTTTTCCAGGGCTCGTCTGTTAATAGAAAACTCCGAGGGCACTGCAGCCTCCTGGGCTTATTGTGCTCTCCCTGCCATGCTTCACTCCGCCCACTCCAGTACCCCTGTACCTCTAATCAGATGATACAGGTCTATGGTCGGACGGGTGCTGATAAGTTCCGGGTCTGTTCGTGTTTGCCCGTAGATGCCATATCTTCTGCGAGCCAATGCTTCGCAGTAAAAAATGATGTGGTCGACCGTTTCCGGCTCCTTGCTGCATAGCCTGCAGTCTAGGTTGCCGTCGAATTTGCCGATTGTATTCAGGTACTTCTTTACAGGAAAGTGTCCCGTCAGAAGTCCTGTTATTAGTCTTAACTGCGTCCTGTTCATTGTGAGCAGTTCTGCAGTTTGTTTTGCACATGGACCTTTAATAAGTGTTTTTCCATGTCGATTTCCTGGAATGTTCCTCCAGTGATTCTTGTGTTTACTCTTGACCCAGTCTTTAATCACCCCTCTGGCTGAGCTTTTAGAAATGCCCAGCACGGGTTCTGGGCCATAGAATATGTTAGCTGCCCCTTGTTTAGCAAGTTCATCAGCTTTTTCATTGCCGTCAATTCTGGAATGTCCTGGCACCCAGAGTAGTTTGACTCTGTTCTGCTCGCCCAGAATTTTCAGCTCTTCATGGCAGTCCCATACCAGTCGGGATGACACTCTGTTAGAGGCTAGTGCTCTAAGTGCTGCCTGACTGTCTGATGCAATGGAGATCTGCTGATTCACATATTGTCGGTTTGCATTCTCGCGTACACATTCGAGTATAGCCAGAATTTCTGACTGGAATACAGTGGCGTGTTGCCCAAGGGAAAGACTTATACTTGCCCTGGGTCTTTCACCATGTATTCCAGCTCCAGCTCCTGTGTTTGTCCTAGACCCGTCAGTATACCAGGTTAGGCCCTTTCGTAGTATGTCAGGAGCTTCTGTTGACCAGTCCTTCCTATCTCCAATGGTGATATTGAAGGGCTTGTTAAAGGTGATTTTTGGTACCATGTAGTCTGACCTCATATTCAATAGAGGGTCTTCTACAGTGTTTATTATCCTCAAATGTCCTCCCGATCTTAGATTCGGGGTATTTGAGTTTTGCAGCCTATATGCCCCCATTCTTGCCTCTCCCTGGATCACTATGCTAAGTGGGGGGAGGTTTAATAGGGTCTCCAAGGCTGCCGTGGGGGTGCTCTTCATAGCACCTGTGATTCCTAAGCAGGCCAGTCTTTGTACCCGGCTCAGCTTATTCGCCGCAGTAGTCTGAGTTGTCTTTGACCACCAGACTAGAGCAGAGTACGTAATGGTGGGTCTTACAACACTAGTGTAAAGCCAATGCAATACACTAGGCCTGAGCCCCCATGTTTTGCCATATGATCGCCTGCAGGTTGCCAATGTGGCTACCGACCTATGTATTATCCTGTCTAGGTGTTGGTTCCAGGTAAGCTTGGAGTCTATAGTGACTCCAAGGTATTTAACCTCTCCCGACATCTGCAGTTGTGTGTTTTGAAGAACTAAAGGACCTAGGCCCTCCAGACTTCTCCTTCTGGTAAATGGGACGATGTGGGTTTTTGAAGGGCTGACTTTCAGCCCTTCATCATCGGTCCATTTTTTAACCATATTCAGTGCCATCTGTAATCGATCCCTGACTGTGGTGTTAAACTTTCCCCTAACTATGATGACTATGTCGTCAGCATATCCTTGAGCTTCGAATCCCTCAACTGTGAGCTTCTGTAGTAGGCTGTCAACTACAAGATTCCATAGCAGAGGGGACAGAACACCCCCCTGCGGGCAGCCTCCTGCAACTGACGCGCCTAGGTTTTCACCCATCATAGTGGTGAATACCATCCTGCCTCTGAGCATGCCATCGATCCACCTGCAGCAGGTGTCCTCGATGCCACGCTCTCTTGCAGTTCTAATGATGGAGTTAAAGGAGGTGTTATCAAATGCTCCCTCTATATCGAGGAAAGCACCCAGTGCCACCTCCTTATGTTCCAGAACCTTCTCCACCTTCTGAATTAGGTGGTGAAGTGCTGTTTCTGTAGACATGCCTGCTCTGTATGCAAATTGGCTCTGATGTAATGGACTTCTAACCAGAACATCATCCCTAATATGCCTGTCGAGCATTTTTTCCATCGTCTTAAGTTGAAATGACATAAGACTAATGGGTCTTAGGGACTTGGCTAGGGTGTACGAGTTCCGCCCTGCCTTTGGTATAAATACCACCCTAACTGGTTTCCACCTCATTGGTATGTATCCCAGCGCTAGGCTGGCTCTGTACAGTGTGCAGAGCTTAGATGCCAACAGGTCTATACCCTGTTGAAGCATTATTGGCAGAATTCCGTCCGGACCCGGAGATTTGTAGGGCTCAAATGAGTTTATTGCCCATTTGATTTTGGATTGATCTATCACTTTTTTGGTTACTGACCAGTCTGTCCTGGTGGCCCTGATTCCAGTTGTCACCAGTCCTGTTCTTAGCCACTCCTCAAGTGATTGTTCAATAATGTTAGATCCAGGAAAGTGCACACGGAGCAGTTCCTCCATGGTTTCTTTTCCTGTCTTGGTGTATTCTCCTGTCTCCGTTAGGAGGGAGTTTATTGAGCAATGATTGTCCTTCGAGAGAATTTTCTGGAGTCTGGCACTTTCCGGGATACTGTCAATACTCTCGCAGTGTCTCCTCCAGGATTCTCTCTTGGCCCTTCTCAGTGCTTGGTTGTACTCAGTCAAAGAGGTCCTGTATTCATCCCAGTTGGCTGATCTTTTTGCGATATTGAATTTTCTTCTCACTTCTTTCCTCATGTTGCTAAGTTCATTGTTCCACCAGGGCACATTCCTGGTGGATTTCCTTACCACTAGAGGGCAGTTGTCCTCATATGCAGAGATAATTGCGTTCTGTATTTGTTCCGCAGCCATCTCTACATCCTCTTCTTTGCTAATGTTCGTCTTTATCCTCTCAAGTTCCCGGGCGAGGTCTGTTTTATATCCTTCCCAGTCCGTCTTGCGGGGATTACGATACATTTCAGTTACACGGTCCAGTCCCGTTATGTTAAATCGAATGTGTCTGTGGTCTGAGCAGCTCTCTTCCTCAGACACATGCCAGTTGTTGACTAGGTTACACGCGTGCGTTGTTCCTATTGTTATATCTATCACTTCTTGCCTTTGTCTAGTTACAAAGGTCGGAGTATTGCCTACATTTGCTATGTCTAAATTGTATTCCATAATAAATTCAAAAAGTGACTCACCTCTTAAGTTGGTGTTGGTGCTCCCCCAGACTGTGTGATGCGCGTTTGCATCGCACCCGATGATGACCTGAGATCCTCTTCCTCTGCAGCTCCTCACCAGTTCCTCCACGGCCTTGGTTGGTGGTGGCTCAGGGTCGTCATATGGAAGGTACGCAGAGCCCAGAATTAACTCTCTCGGCATACCTCCACATGATCCTCTGATTTTGACTGCCACTAAATCCCTGGAACAGAAATTGGTTAGTGACATTACTGCTTGCTTACCTTTAACAAGAATACACGCTCTGGGAGTCTGAGTGGATCTACTGTAGATGAGTTCTCCGCCGACCTCCTTCAAGCCTATTACCTGACCCTTGTAGACCCAGGGTTCCTGGATCAGTGCAACATCACACCCCTGCATGACCTTAGCAAGGACCGACGTTGCCGCCTTGCTATGGTGCAGGTTTACTTGCACCACCTTCATCCGGGGTGTTGGTTTTCTCTTTTAGTTTTTTAAAAGAGACTCTTCCTAAGGAGTAGTAGGCCTTGAAGTCCATTCCTTCAAGTGCCTTCAACGACCTTTCGTCGATGGAGTAGGCCAGCGTTTGCCCCTTCTCCTCGACTTTGCGGCTCATCAAGGACCATTGTTCCGTGCTCAGGTCTTCGTTTTGTTTCCTGAGCCGGTCTCTGACCCTTGGTTCGTCTACTGTCTCGGGGATGTAGACGAGGACCTTCGGTCGCTTGGGAAGGTCTTTGGTGTCCACCACAGTGATGGACACCCCCTCCCCAAGCTCCTTCATCCCTCGTACTGCCTCCACGAGCCAGTTTTCGGTGGGGGGGTCTGCACAAACTACATTGAGGATCCCCCCCTCATGTTTTGGAAACCGCTGGAACTTCGGGCCCGCCACCCCGCGAGGGATGGCGTCCAATGCTTCCACCAGTTTGGACTGAATCAGGTCTGCTTGTTCCTGATTCAGCAGGATGTCAGGATGGTTGACATTAATGACAGACATCCTGATACCTGTCATGGCATCCCTAAAAGAGACAGACGGCGCCGTGGCGCTCCTGACTCTCTTAGGATGAGGTTTGGTAGGGGAGTTGGAGTCCGGTTTAGGCCTCTTGGATGTGCCTGCCAGTTCGACCTCCCTGCCTTTTTTTGGCTGCGGTTGGTTGCGTGGTCGTGGTCTCTCGACCGTCCACGTACCTGCAGCCATCTTTGCCTCCTTCGCGAGCTTCCGTCTTTGGGCTCCCGAAGGACGCTTTGTTTTTAATCCACCCGCCATTGTCAAGTCTGCCTGGGCTACTTGATTGGTGCTGGCTTTGTTGTTACCAGTACAGTCCATTACTTCCTGCACTGTTGTTTGTTTCGAGGGGCCGCTCCTTGGGGAGACCCCCTCCTGCTTGGAAGGACCACTCCCTAGAGAGATCCCTTCCTGTACGGAAGGGCCACTCTCCAGGGAGATCCCTTCCCTTGCAGAAGGACAGCTCCCCAAGGAGATCCCCTCTGTTTTTTTTGTTTTAGATTTTTTATGGTCCATAATTGATCCCACGAGTAAGGGGGAAAGGGTGGTCGCCACGCACGGAGCCCCCTGCGTACGTGGAAGGCATTTATACAACGGGGTGCGCCCTGTGCCCCGAGGTTTGTCGCTAGTGGCCGAACATCCCTCCGACCATGCATCCCTTCGGCGCGCACAATACCTTGGGATTGGGTAATTTTTTATAGTGGTACTTCATCCACATGGTCCGGGCAATGAAGCCAAGGCCCCCGTGCCCCCTGGAGACACGTACCCCTGACCTTGGCCAGAGGGTCGTTGCACCTCCAGACGGTTTACGGTGTGAGTCGTGAGCTGGTCCGCGGCGTGGCTTTAGTCAGGATGGACTGGGTTATTAGCCCTGTCTCCCGACGGTATGGCCAGCGCTAGCCCTACTCCTTGCGAAGTCTGGCCGTTCTCCTATCCGCCACCTGGAGACGCGCCTGGTCAGGTAGCTCAACCCCCAACCAAGAAGGTTGGTGCCAGGCTGTTTGTCTGTTAATGCATTAACTAAAAAACTACTTGACGGAGAACAGTCAAATTTGGTAGGAAGCTGACGCCACTGTCACCGAGAAAATGGTTAGACTTTCACTGGAAAATACATGTTTCCCTCAAATTTAAAATTTCCACGTTTCGTGGCATTCTAACTAAACCTATTTAAAAAAAAAGAAATTGTTTGAAAATTTTAAATAGAAAAAAATTTTGATATTTTCAAAATTTTCTATAAAATGGGTGATGGAAAAAAAAGTATTTTTGCTCAAATTTAAAATTTCCACGTTTCGTGAACCTATTCAATTTTTTTTTTGAAAATTTAAAATAGAACAAAAATGAACTATTTATCCCTCTATTTCTACGGTTATTTTTAGTGTACTCATTTTTACCCCCGAGAAGGAGCAGCATCTACCCCAGGGTAAACGTACACATCAGCACTATGTTGCTTTTGTTCCTTGAACCATTCCCTACTTACTATCCAAATTTCACGTCAATCAGATTTACACAGAAATGTGCCATTTTAGTTTCCAAAGCCCACTAATCTATTATCTATTAGCCGCATGTTTCTAAAAGCTTGGTTGCATTGTATTTTGGCTGAAATCTCATCTTTACCCCCGAGAAGGAGTAGCATCTACCCCAGGGTAAACGTACAAATCAGCACTATGTTGCTTTTGTTCCTTGAACCATTCCCTACTTACTATCCAAATTTCACGTCAATCAGTTTTATCCGAAAGAATTCTGAGCGAGAAATTGTCAAACACTGGACTAATTCAGATACATGTCAATATCGTATTTCAGTTATTTGGCTGAAGAAAAAAGTCTCTTAGGACCAGAAAAAATCCCAAACATTTTTAATTGCAGTTTCGAAATTTCTCATTTAGCTGACAGATGAAAAACACCCTCCCTTCTTGCGGATTAAATCATTTTTCATTATAGTTTGAATATAATTTTACTCAACCTTTTTTCCTGACATTGCTAACTTCTAAAACGATACCTCAGACCTTACTTTTTTTTTAAATCCGATAGTCAGAGTCATAAAGAGAATTAAGTGGGTTATTAAAAAGAAATTCTAAAATATGAAAAAAAAGAAGTTGATTCCCAACTGAGGAGAATGGAACACCCTGTATATTTCCAAATATTTTTAGAAAACCAAGAGGCTCACAGAAAAAATGTTCTGCCATTTCAAATACAGCCGTACTCTACAGGAGCTTTGGTGCACCCTGTATAACAACTCATTTTGGTCCACTCATGAATGCAACTTAAACATGCACAAGCTCATTGTATCGAACTACGTATTGTTGTGTTTACAAATTTAAAAAACCGTCAGAATATGTAAAAACAGAGCATAATACTCCATTTTGCATTCAATTGAGATATACTAACCAGGGGATTCTAATTGTATTTGTTCCCTTGAAAAAATCCGTCCCTGCTTAGCAATTTTTACGTTATATATACATGAGGCAACGTCCCTCGGGCTAATCCCATTCAGCTCAAACAAAAATCAGATTGTTGCAAAGGAATTATCCACTTTCTACCCTAAATGTACGTAGTAAATTTTAGAGGCAGAGTATAAAAAGGACATTTTAATAAAATATGACGTAGGGGTTGGACGGGCACTGCTTACAACGGGGTTGTGACAGGAACAATGGAGGAATGCATTTTTCTGGAATGTCTACAGGGATAGCGCTCGCAAAATTACGAAAATATTGGACATTTGCTATCATGTTATGCTATATGAGTGAGTTGATTAAAAATTGCGGAATCCTCAAAGCAGATTGTTGTAGTAAAGAAACAAGAGTGATATTTATCCAGTAAATTTTGAATATTGGAAACATTTTCAGTCTAGAAAGCATAATCGTATGTGATATCACTATTAGTCGAGTGCAATTAGGTTTTTACCTCGGAGCCCTGTTATAATGAATAGATTTTCATGATTTTTTTGCATTGAGTTTCAAATACTGAGTACAAGAGAGTTTAAAATTTTAAAATTGCCACTTTTTACATGGGGATGCTGCCCACCCCCTCTAGAGGGGTGAGCAAAAAAGTAAAATACTATCCACCGAATCATGTTTTAGGAGAAAAAGGTGGTTTACAGTTTTTCATGAAAATTTATATTTTCCAAGTTATAACAAAGATTACAATTTTAGCTTTAAAAAATTGGTACCTTTAGACTGTTTTTCGTAAATAACTCAAAAGTCTTACATTTATGGAAAAAAATGATATGGTACAAAAAATAAGATTGATTGATTGATTGATTTAGCAGCGTAAGGTAGGCATTGCTGCCGATTCCGGGCATCCATGGAGGTTCGTTCCAACGCAGCTTGGCCGTCCGTCGAACACGCCCACCGAACGGCCAAACCGCGTGTCGGAACCAAATCTCGGATGTTTTATATACCACCGGACCGGCTGCATACGCCGGGTTGGACATTGGACATGCTTGTTGTCAATAGCGGGGGCCACATGACACATAGGGTGGGGATATAGGATGTCTCGCAATTCTCGTTGCCGAATTCGAACTTCTCTACTGTAAAATAGTATGAAATAAAATATATTTTGATTATATACCCATGAGACGACAAAGATTTAAATATAGGTGTACCTATATGTAGGTATTTATATTTTTTCTGTGAAAGCAGTCCATTTCGCAAAATGAGGTTATGTTCTCATATAATATTAATATCTTTCTCCACTACTGAAATAGTTATTAGTATAAAAATAGGACATATGCATCTATTTGACTAACCTTTATAATTCATTCTCTGCGCGGTCAACTATTAAAAGATGTAATAAACCATCAAACGCCATTTTTTAACTCAAAATTAAATTTTAAGAGGTACTCTTCACCCACCGCTAAAAATAATGTTTTAACTGACGAATTTACTGGAGCAGGTTAAAGACTTCACCAAAAAAATGTGTTGCAGAAAACCAAACCACAATCAGCGCGGTTAAAATTTTAACGTCAGTTATATTTTAATTTTATCTGTTGCAGAACACCAAACCACATTTAGGATGGTTAAAATTTTAAAGTCATGTTAAATTTTAACTTTGCCTTACAGAACTGGCATTTTTGGTTTACTCAAAAAAATTTAAAAATTAAATTGTATGAACAAAAAGGTTCTGTTTCTGAAATGTTATATAAAGTTATCTATTCATAAACGGTCACCTATTAAAAAATGTAATAAACCATCAAACGCCATTTCTTAAGTCAAAATTAAGTTTTAAGGGGTACTGTTCACCCACCGCTGAAAATGATGTTTTAACAGGCGAATTTAATGGAGCAGATTAAAGATTTCACTAGAAAAATGTTTGTAGAATACCAAACCACATTTAGGACACTCAAATTCCTGTTAAATTTTAACTTTGCTGTACAGAATTGACCATTTTGGCTCAATAAAAATTAAAATTAATATACGATTCAAATGTATTGACCCCTCACTTTAACCGCGATTATCTCAGGAACGGAGGAACAGAAAAAATTGAAAAAAGTATGTGTTTATTATGAGTCTATTCTAAATCAGTTACTGAAATTTGAATAATGTGCATTGGACACGTTTGAAATTCTGTTAAGTTATATTAATAATAATAATAATAATAATAATACACTTTATTCAATAAAGACATGAAAGGGAGAAGTTCAGCTTAGCATAGCACAGACGCTATAACAGCTGTTCTTCCACTTAACCCAAACAAGAAGAGGCAACCAATATACACACAAAGAAAAAATGTATCTGTATATATACATACTTACTTAAAACAACAGAAATACATACACAATTGTCCTGCCTCTTTTTTTTCCTTTTTCATTAGGTTCTTAGTTTTACCTTTTTTTCAAATTTTCTTGTTACGCTAAGATAGAAAAACTTTATGATAGGCAGGTTCGTTTGAAATTTTTGGGAAAAGAAGAAACAGAGAGAGACTTAACTGCAGAGGGGATAGAGTTATATAGGGTAGAAATATTTTGAGAAAACGATCTTTCAAATATCGCGGATTTATTAACTGGCGGTGTTAGAGTGCCCTTATGTCTAATATTTATGTTATGTACATCAGTCCGAAATACAATTTTTCGGAATAAATAGCTGGGACTATGAAACAATATTATTTTATGGTATAATGTAGCGCAATGTAGCTTACGTCTGTTTTTCATGCTTATCCACTTGGCGTCTGTTAATTTGTGACTGATTGGCTCACGCTTTCTGATTCCATATACGAATCTTAAGCAATGGTTCTGGATTTTTGTATCCGTTGGGAGGAAATTGCTGTTAGACAGGTCCCATAAACGGTATCACAATAGTTAAAAACAGAAAGAACCTGGGAATCACACAAAAGTAGTTTAAGTTGTTGATTAAGGACATGCATGGAATTATAAAGCAATTTTAGTCTACACATGGCTTTTTTAATACAGTTCGAAGCATGTTCCTGAAATCTGAGGTCGGTGTCAAATATAAGTCCTAAATTTTGTATGTTGTTTTCTATGGGTATCATTACGTCATTGATCTTAAGCTTAATATTTGTTGTTAGGTTAATCCTACCAGCCTGACGGCCAAAAAGCATTACAGCACACTTACTCGGATTTAAATGAAGACAGTGTTCTAGCGATATTTCAGAAATTTTTTTAAGTTCACGACTAACAATTTCACAACTGCTGTGAAAACTACTAGGATCAAATGAATAAAATAATTGTGTGTCGTCTGCGTACATCTGTATGCTGCATTTTTCGGTAAGTGCTGGTAGAAAAGATGTGTATACTATAAATAAAATTGATCCTAGTATAGACCCCTGTGGTACCCCGCACGAAAGTTGTAGACTATCTGAAACTTCCCCATTTAAGACGACTCTTTGCTCTCTTTCTTGTAAATAGTTCGCAATGAAAGTTACTGCAGTTGTATCAAAGCCTACATATTTTAGGATTAATAACAGAATATCGTGGTTTATAGTATCGAAAGCTTTAGAATAATCAAGCAACACGAGCACAGTACACATTCCAGAATCGATGGATCTAAAAATATGGTCTGTAACATTTAAAAGGGCAGTTGCACAGCTATGTCCTTTCCTAAAACCAGACTGTGTTTCTGGTAAAATTTTATTTCTTTCAATATGTTCTATGATTTGACTTTTGGCCTCATATTCTAATATTTTTGATAAAACTGCCAGTAAACTTATCGACCTCAAGTCTTTAAAATCCAGCGGATTTTCAGTTTTAGGCAGAGGAACAACATGTACCACTTTCCATGCTTTAGGAAAAACTCTATTATTAAGGCAAAAATTGACAATATGACAAATATATTCTAGAATGAAAGGACAACATAATGTGATAAAATTTACGTGTACTCCATCGGTACCTATTGCGTTAGATTTAATTGATAGTAAATGTTTGCAAATTTCTACTTCTGTGACAGTTTTAAATATAAGATTTGAGGTTATATTTTCTTTAGTGTTATTATAATAATTGGCAACTTTATTAATATCTGGCGTAATTTGTGGTATACAGTTAAAAAAATATTGGTTTATAGAATTGACATCAGATAAATTAGGCGGTATAACTTTTTTATTTTGTTTATTGCGGATGTGCTGTTTTTTGATAGCATCCCATGCATCCTTGCTATTTCTTTTTTGCACTTGTTGATTTAGATAAGCTTTTTTCTCACGTCGAATTGCACCAGTAGTAAAATTTTTTATATCTTTGTACTCCTGCCAAAATTGCGGAGCTTTGGTTATTTTAAATTTACTTAAAGCTTTGTGTCTTAACTTTACAAGTTCTTTGATATTATTAGTAAACCAAGGGTTGTGTGGCTTTTTATTTATAAATGTTTTTAAAGGAGCATGTATAACCTTTAAAACTGTAATATTTTCATTAAGAAATTGTACTTTTCCGTCTATGTCATTAATGTTATAAATGTTACGCCATGGTATAGATTGTAGATGATCATAAAGTAATTCTTTATCTATATCCTTGAAATTTCTGTACATACGAGGTGTTACCTGATTATTCTGTGTTGTAAAACTTATATTAGCGTAAACCATTTCATGATCAGCAATGTTAGGCAAAGAAATATTACCACTTTCAGTAAAACTGCATTCCTCAGTCAAAATTATATAATCCAAAAATGCGCAATTTAGTGATATTCGGGTAGGGCTTTGTTTTAGACCAGTGCTATCTAAAATATTTAAAAAAGATTTTACGGTAGTATTATTTATATTTAACAAATCTATATTAAAATCACCCAAGCATACGAAAGTATGAAATTTTGGTATTGCGTTAACCAAAGTGTTTTCAAATTCGTTAATAAAAAAATTGAAAGGTATACATTTTCTCAAATATATCCCCACTCCACCTCCTCTACCTTCCCTCTCCCTATCTCTTCTTACAAAAGTAAAACCGTCAATAGTTACCATATCAGAAGAAATATTTTGATTTAGCCAAGTCTCACAGACTTTTAAGGAAATTTTGACCATACCAGTTTTAAATCCTTTATATCTTGAAAAATATGCACACTGTATAAATAATATTTTAGACACCGATAAAGCACGGTATTTTCTATACTGATAAATTTTTTCATAATTTTTGATTTTAAAAATTTGCAGTTATTCTCAAAAACGTGACATCATGTTTATTCGGTTATTTATCAATATATTTAAAAAAAATTGATACAGTAGTTAACTATATAAAATGTAAGCGTTTTCAGAAAAATTAATTAATATGTATTAAATATTAATTTAGTTATCAAACGTAATGCATAATATCATTGCAAGTTTTCAATATTATCAATTACGCTTGATAACTAAATTAATATTTGATATATACCAATTATTTTGTCTGAAAATTTTATATAGTTAACTATTTTAGGAAACAAAATTTAAATACATTGATAAATAACCGAATAAACATGACGTCACGTTCTTGAGAATAGCTTCAAAATTTTAAAATAAAAAAATATGAAAAAATTTCCTCCTACAAAAACGCAGTACTTTATCGGTGTCTAAATTATTATTTTCATGGAATGAATATTTTCCAAGAAATAATGGATCTAAAACTGGTATGGTCAATATTTCCTTAAAAAGTAGGACATTTTTCAATATAACTTAGCAAAACTTCAAAAGTGTCCGGTGTACCGTATTCAAGTTTCAGTGCATGATTTAGAATAGACTCATAATGAACACATAATTTTTCCAATTTTTTCTGCTCTTCCGTTTCTGAGATATTCGCGGTTAAAGTGAGGGGTCAATAAATTTGAACCGTGCATTAGTAAAATTTACTGAGCGAAATTGTATGATAAAAAGAGTTTGTTTCTGAAATGTTATATAAACTTATAAATTTCAAAATAACAATACAATTTTTCGCACAATTGTAGCTATGGCAGTTAAGGAATAGTTCCGTTTAACGTTTCAGAAACTGGATTTAAATACTATTAAAAAATTGCGAGATTCCTCTCAAATTGAAGAAGTGCCTGCCAGGGATTAATCATTAATCACCGGTAGTAGTGAATGATGTATATAATTATGATTGAGCAAACACAAGTATACTTGGTATATTATATCACGGTCGTGGAAAAAATACATATATTTTTTTAAATCATGGTATAAATCGAATACAATATGAAGAGAGAACCCCGCACAAATCTTATAAAAATTGGGTTTCGGCGGAATCGTCTGAATTTTCGGTTTATTAATTTATTATACCTTTTGTGATCCTGAACAAAAGTCTCCATAACCACGAATAGTCTTATAAAAATGTTATAAAACTACTCAAAGCAGCAACTTATGATGAAGCTATGGAGCTTTCGTGCTCCATAGGAGTCAAAATACTGAATATTGAACATGGCCATGAAGACTTTTGTTCAGGATGACAAAGCTACAATTTATAAAAAATTCAGACAATTCCGCCGAAATTCAATTTCCATAAGGTTTGCGCGGGGTCCTTTATACCTGTATATCTTACATTCAAATATTTTATGACAAAACGTCGAACTTCATTTAATTTTAATGGTTTTGATATTGCGAATAACAACTTAACCGTACGGTGTGCGTATAATAAACCAAATAATGTTGGATAGGAGCAAGAAGTTTAATATCCTTTTACAAGACTTTCCATCTCTACATCCCGTACGTATGTAGAACCTGTAAATTTTATATATTTACCAAATAAGGGATTCACAGGAAAGTTTCGGCATAGATAATCCTCGCCTCCGACCTCTCTTGTAAGTTTGCATTGCATATTAGGAACTTACTACTTATTTAGTTTAGTAGTTTATTATGATCTTGCCTACGAAAGTTTCAAAGTAATAATTCATTCAGTAATCCTAATTACGTTCAAACTTACGTTACATGTTTGCTCTGTATTTTATAACATTAGTCTGGTGTAATTTGTTGTTTAATTTTGATGTGCGGGCACTGGACAAATAACTTTTCGACCGACAATTGCAGGCAATATCAAAAGATAAATATAAATCTACTTAAATAGACTTTCACGAAATTAATATCTGTATTTGTCAGAGTCAGACTGATCAAAGAAAGCTCTATTTAGTATGTAATGACACTGTTAATTTTCCTGAAATATTAATATTCGACACTGAAGAGTATTTTGTAGAAATGTATGATAATGTACTCATTGAAATGAAAAGCTACTAATAAAAAGTGATCTAATTGTATAAAGAAGAGTGTAACCATTTTGTTACCTCTATTTATCCATTGGGTGAATCATTTGGTAACCTACACGTTAGTCCTTTCAAATTGGGAAAAAAATTAAGAAATTTACACACAGCTATGAGACTTTTAAAAAGTGAAACATGTGGGTTGTCCAAACATGATTTTTCACTCCCCGCTGTTCTAAAAGAGTTTTTGAGAAATATGTACATATAATATATTAATTATAGCGCTTTTTCGCCCTTTTTTCTACTTTGAGGAAAGACTATGCATTTTGGTGAAAAATATCAGGAGAGCCATGAAATTTCCTACAAATTTTGTCTCTATGTTTTTGTCCGAATTCCGCATAGTTCCACCGCTAGAGGGCGCGAAAGAGATATATACGTATATAGACTTTTGCGCCTTTTTTTTAGATTTTCAGCCAAAAGTATGCATTTTGATGAAAAATATCAGGAGAGTATACTTAGTCAAGATTATTAATCGCTTTGAATATACGAGTTAGTTACAAAAATTTTCGCCGACTGTACTTTTAATAAAATGGAGAAAATCTTATTTTAAATTTTTATTTACTAATATAAGTACAAATTCGATTAAGTATTAATTAATCAGTATCATGTAATTGGTGTTTATAAACATTTATATTTACGTTAGATATAGACAGTTACTGAAATTAAGGGAAGGCATAGATACTTTATTAGTTCTATGATATTCTGAATTTAAATTGAGGTTTATATTATTATCCTTAATAAGAGGTTGTGTTTCGGCGTTGGTAGAACTAGTATGAGCTTTTGTAACAGTTTTACAGAAGATTTTTTTCAGCTATGTCAACTTTATTTTGCAATAAATTTTCAATATATCTTTCTGCAGTAGGATTTCCAATCACCAAGACGTTTAATGGCTGAAAAGTCTGCACCACTGTCAGAAAGTATTGAGGCAGAAGATCGCCAAAAACAATGCCCAGTGTAGAGATGCTGCTGCTCTAATTTTAAGAAGGTTGCTATAATGGACGGCAGTTTAGAAAATGTATTTATGCCAACTGGCTGTGTAGTACATTTATAATTTTTATAAAAAATAGAAAACCGTCTCTGTGGAGTATGTGCATTGTGCAGGTCTTAATGAGACCATAGTGTTATACCAAATTGAGAAAGGTATTTTGTTCATTTATCTACTATGGTAAATATTGTGTTTGTGTGTGTTTTAGATGCCTTAATTGTAATTAAAAATTTAGATCCCAAATCTTGAACATTATTCGTTTCTAATTTAAACAGTTCGTCCTTTCTCAATGCGCCAGCTACTCCGAAAGTCAATGCAACCTACGAAAGAAATTTTATGTATTATTATAGTTTTATCTTGGTTATTTGCTTGCCTTTTAAGAATAGGTTTTGTCTGTAATTGTTTATTTGTGGCATATTCAGATTTTCTTACTTTTTATTGGGTATTTTTCCACTGAAAAATATTTAAAAATTTTAATGAAAAAACCTCTGCGCCAAACAGATCAGGCCGAGGTTGGTTCTTGAGTACTTGACTGTTTCAAAAAGTCTCACACCTAAAAATATATAAACTAGAACAATGTTATAAACTAAAAAATGAAAATCAAAGCTATAGGTAGTTAACGTTTCGGAAGAGAATCTACTTCCGTTCTCAAAACTTTTTTGGCCGTCAACCATGACAGTTCTTTGTTTATACATAAACATAATATTTAATTTGCGTTAAGAATATAACACTGATGTACAATGTAGCAAAGGAAAATACATTATTCTAATTTTCATATAAACAAATAAAATATTCTTACGCAAATAAGAAGAATCATATTTTTATTCCAATGGAAGTCAGCAAAACAAACAAAATGCGAACGAGATCTTTTGATTCGTTTTCCTGATAATATATTTATAAAAAATACTGAAAATTAAAAACGTTTGCGTGCACAATAGAAAACAGTGTATTTTTGTTTTCTTTCCTTTCCATTATTAAAGGGTTTAATAAAATAAAATTGAGATATTCACTTGAAATTTGGTGCACGTATGTATTATAACGACATCTGGAACTGAATATATTTTGAGATGATTCCGTTGAAGGGTTGGGGGTTAAATAAGGGTAAATAGGGGAAAATGGGTAAAGCAAGCTGGTAAGAGCACAGGAACTTGGGATTTGGTGTATATCCTTGAAGCCAAGGCCTAAAATTTTTTATAATGTTTTTCAACCCCCTATCACTCCTACTCCATAATGGAATAGGGGTGGTGGTTAATGATTAAAGGGATTGATCAAATGAAATTGAGATATTTACTTGAAATTTGATACATGTATTATAACGACATCTGGAACTAAATTATATTTTGAGATAATTTCGTTGAAGGAGTGGGGGTAAGTAGAAGTAAATAGGGAAAAATAAGTTAATCAAGCTGGTAAGAATATAGAAACTTGGAATTTGGTCTATATATACTAGAAACCAAGGCCTCAGATTTCTTTCTAATATTTTTTAACCCCCACCACCACCACCTCCACTCCATTATTAAAGAGGTTAATATTATTGACTTATGTGAAAAAATCTGGATGTGGAAGTAGCGATTCTTTAGGCAACGGTTTTTTAGTAACACGTTCATTACATGCAGTTCTGTTATTTCTTTTACTATCATTACTTCCGCACACACACGTAGGGGAGCGGAAGTACTTACAGTAATTCTAAGAAAAATGCAAAAAAACATTTTGTTGAAATTTGTTTAGAATATCACGAAACGTCGAAGATTTAAATTTGAGGGAAAAAAATCTGTTTGTCGATCTGTAACTTTTTTGTAACATTTTCTCTGGAACGGTTGACATTATTGACTTGGAATTTGGAGATCTGGAACTAGAATATATTTTGAGCAAATTCCGACGAAGGGTTGGGGGGTAACAGCGGAAAATAAATAAAGCAAGCTCGCAAGAGTCCAGATACTTCCGATTTGGCGTATATACCTCAAATTTTCTTATAACATTTGATACGTTTCGAATTTTCACGAATTTCTAGTGAAGTTTCCACTAATAAGAATATCTTCATATCACTTTCTTTTCCTGCCCAGTTGCATGCCATGCTGTAAGGCAATGTCCCTAGATAATATAAATGTATCAAGTAATTGTACGCTAGCTCCAATGCTAGGTACTCTACTTTGCAGATAAATTTCGGAAATGTCTTTGGTTGTTATAGAAACAATAGCAGATTTAAAGTCTCCTATTAGTTGTAAAATATAGTGGGCAGTTTTTAGGTAAACAAATGATGATAAAATATTACTTTCAATAGAAAATTCTCCAAATTCGTGCCGTTACCATAGCAACGGCTTGAATTTGTATACACTTTAGTTTTTGTGTTTTAAATAATATTTATTGTTTTTTATATAGTATATCGGATAGTGGTTGATGTTTTTCCATTTGTGATTATATACAAAATCATCGTTTTTATATAATTCCACGTATAAAATTATTATCAGACGTTATCCACATTAATTTTCATCAGATTTTTTTTAACAATTATAAAATGACAATTTTGTGATATTCAATACCCAGCGTCAAACGATTGCTTAAAAATATCCTCTAAAAATGTCAGTTATGATTAAATACTGCTTTGCTTGTCCATAATAGATTATTAATAAATTTCTCTTTGATGATTCATAAAAATACAAATATTACAGAGGAATTTCGGTGATGTCGATGTCGTGAGGTAAATAAGGCTATAAAAATAAATTGCCAAAGAAACACCCAACTTCCTGACTCACATCCTTTGAAGCAATTTAGATGATTTAAATATTTAAATGCATTTACCTACCGACCCAGCCTTAATCTATTTATGTTTGTCATAATTTTAATTAGTTCTGGCATTAGGAGCGTACAGTGTAAATACATTAAATATGCAATCATAGACTTGATTGATGGGGAGGTTACTTTGTGAGAATCCAGGAAACTACAAAATACTCGACTTTGCCTTTATAATATTAATTACCAAGTAATTTGGACATTTAACAAACAGAATTGTTCTAAAGATAGTTATGAAATTTAAAGATTTCGTTATAAATAAAGTGCAATGGTATGTTTTAGTCTATGTGTACGAATATATTAAATATAGAGATGTTTTTCCACGTCGTCAGGATTAAGTATTCTTCTAAAATTAAGAATACATCAAATAACTAATGCTGGTGATTTTTGCGGAACACATTTAATTGATGCTACAGTACTACAAAATATATTGAGTAATGTAAGTTATTTTAAAATAAAATGAGAAGTGACTTGATTTTATTATTAAATTCAAATAATCCAAGCACACATGGCGCCCAAAGTGGGGCAACGTAGAAAATAATTGTTTTTGCTTCCCTCACATACCGAAGGGAAATATTGTATTCGAGGAAAAATCACCCTGCGAGATTTCTTCGAATTTTGACGCTTCAGACCATTAATAGTTTAGACTTTCACTGGAAAATATACAGAGTGGACCGTCTAATCGGAAAGGGAAATGGAATAGATATTATAGATGTTTTTTCGCCCAAATTTAAAATTTTCACGTTTCGTGACATTCTAAATCTATTTAAAAAAATGAAAAGTTTTTGTCACTACTACAGAAATAGATGAAAATTTTTTTTTTCCCGAATTTGAAATTTCCACGTTTCATGACATTCTAAACCTACTTAAAAAAGAAATTAACCACTACTATACTTCCATTCCACTACATGAATGTTCAGCTAAGAATGTGTGTGTGGAAATAATATTGTGCATATAGCTAACACAATTGGTAAGAAAGGCACCTATTTATTGAAAAATGTACAGGGTGGTCATCCCAAGAAATAACTCAACAATGCTGGAAATTTGTTAAGGTATTTCCGCAAGCCTTCCATATTTGGAATTTTATTTAATATTGAATTTTTGCTGTCGGATGACCATTCTGTATATTTTTGTGACCAAAAGTTATCGCTTTTCTTTGTAATAATAGTGATAACTACATTCCGATTATTCTCGTATGTCGTTTCCTAATTAATAAATTTTTAGAGTGACCAGCCTGTATAAATAAAGAGGAAAGTTCTATGTAGGTACCTTTACCGATTTTTTTTGCAACTAAGCCAAAATAGAATGAAAACAATTTTACGATATTCATTAATATCTTACAGTATCAATAAACATTTATTTGTTGTATCAGTCTGGTAGCTTCGTCTCCATTATATTCTATGATCGGAATTTGGGTTTAATTTTCAGGTGCGTCGGTACAAGAATTTATTGAAATATAATAAATAAAATTTAGTTCACTGAAAAATAAATAAGTTTTGATTTATTTTTCGTGTAATATAAATTATATAATCTATTTACACAAAAAACGCTATTAAAGTTAAAAAAACAAAGCGCGTAAACAATGCACACCTTCAACACGTGGCCGATATGCTTGGAAATTGCATAGACTTGGTCTAGGGCCTAGTTTATAATTGTGTTTCGTGAAAGAACGAGTTGTACTCAATTAATATGCCGCATTTTAGCCCGAGGAAAAGTACGATCGAAAACTGGATTAAGCCTTATAAAGAACTACATTTTGATGGCGAAAAAATAATTTGTAATATTTGTGATGTCACAATAAGGTGTATACATAAAAGTGTTGTTTTAAAATATGTAAATAGCTATACACACGAGTGTAATACAAAAAGGAAAAGAGAATTTCAAAGTACGAGTTTTATTTCGATTTGGCCCTTTTGTTAATATGTTTAAATCTTCCATGGAGTGTACTAAATAACGTTCATTTTATACATTTTCTAAACAAATATTACGTGGGGCAACATGTTCCAAGTGAAAGCCGGCTTCGTAAAAAAATTCTCAGCGAATTATATGAAGAAAAACTGGAAGGTATTCGGAGTGATCTTCAAAATGGCTGGTTTTGGGTTACAGTAGACGAAACGGCAGACTTTATGGGAAATAAAGTTACCAATTTATTACTTACTAAATTACATGTTGATGACAAGTGCCATTTAATAGCTTCCAAGGGTTTAGGAACAGTTAATGGCGAGTCAGTGTTTAATTCTTTTGAAAACACTTTAAAATTTGGCAAGACTTGGCTGAACAAAATTTAAACAAAGTTGTGGTTTTTACTAGTGTTTCAGTGTCGTATATGTTAAACGCTGGAAAAAAAATTAAAAGGAAATACCCACAGGTGTTACATGTTACTTGTTTAGCGCATACATTACACCGCTTGTATATGTTAAATGCTGGAAAAAAAATTAAAAGGAAATACCCACAAGTGTTACATGTTACTTGTTTAGCGCATGCATTACACCGCTTATGCGAAAAAGTACGAGATTGTTTGACAAATGTTGACAAACTTATTGCTAATATAAAGAAAATGTTTCTAAAAGCTCCTAGAGGGATAAAACATTTCCAAGAAAAATGCCCTAATTTGCCGCTTCCTCCAAAACCAGTGATCACACGTTGGGGAACATGGATAAATGCGGCATGTTACTACCCTATTAACTTTAACTCAGTAAAGGGAGTTGTAGAAACCTTAAATGATGATGCTACTGCGATTAAGCATGCAGAGGATTTAATGAATATTCCAAATATTGAAAATGACTTTTATTTATTTTCGAACGTTCTAAAACAAAAATAAAAATTATAGAAAACCTTCAATGTCCAAAATCTGTCCTTGGAAGAAACATTTAACAAACTACTATTCAATAAACAATAAATGAAATTCCCGGTGCAACTGGTGAGGTTATATCAAAAAAGTGGGTTGCAGTTTTACAGAGGAATCCAGACTTGGCGGTCGTATTTGCCATTAGCAAAAAAATTGCGGCAATCAGATGCCTTCCTTGATCAGGTGCCTATGGATATCTTTAGATATGCTTCCGTTACGACTGTGGAATGCGAAAGATTATTTTCAACCTTACAGTGGATATTTACTGTTGAAAGAAATCGTCTCTCAGATGAAAATTTAGAAAAAATACTTACCATATACTTTGAAACTATGAACACTCAGTAATAGTATAAAGTTTGAAACTTGAAAGTGCTGTGCAGATTCATAATAATTCATGCTATGTGTACATACATTTATTATGCCAAAATACACCATAAACTTATAAGGTAAGTTCGTATTACATTTAATTTTGTAAGAGAGGACAAAACCTACGTTCATATCCGTGCGCCACTGGAATTAAACCCAAATTCCGATCACCGATTATATTACAATCTAATATTATGGATTTATTTTAAAAATAATCAGAAATAGTTAAAAAAATTTGACAGACATCTTAAACATGAACTCAAAATTAATTTGAATAGAACTGAAATAACTATGCTGGTTAAACATTCATTAGCATTGTATAGGCCCTTGCAAAGCCCCTTAAGCCTGTGTATCTTCCATCCAGTCGAAGCTGGATTTGATGAGCTGTACTTGCTAAAATAGTAATTTGAAATATTAAACAGACTGCAGTTCTTCAAATGGTGTTGATATGTATAATAATAACACACGTACATTTTCTAAAGAAATGGTACAAGTCAAATAGAATAGAAAAAACTTTATTGCTATAGATCGTACAAAAATTCGAATTTAATTTTTGCAAAATTTCCTTGTTTTTAAGGATACACTGCTACCAGTTTTTTCGGAATACACGTAAATAATGATATATTATTGCAAAATATATTAAGTAAATACAAAACTAAATAATACTGTCAAGAAACCTGCTTTCTAGTGAAGTTTCCACTGATAAGGAAATAGTGACCTCAAAAATCACCTGTTTTTTGGCTTCCGATATAATACTTGAATTCGGCCCTAACCGATATTTTATGATAAGAGATTAATCTCTGGTAAGTTTCAAGTTGAGAACATTTTTAGTTATCGAATTATCAAACCTCGAAGTTGCTGTTATGCACCATCAGCCTCATTGTCTGATAATTCAGTAAGAAGTAAAAAAGGTTGTCAAAAGATCACCTGCTATGTCCAGAATACTTTATCTTTATTCTTTTTGGAGTGGAGATTACCAAAGAATAGGTTTTGCGATCTCTCAAGGGGTGGAACAGCCTTAAAATTGCAAAAATATAATTTGCTAATATTGCAAGGTCTCAAAATATACAGGGCCGCATTCAGTTAACTTGTTATAATTAAGTAATGGTTTAAATGCAACGTAACGTTGGAAAATAATTAAATCCGACATGTCATGAAGCATTTGTATTACAAAATGCTTTCCAAAATTTATGTCAAAACTCCAGTTCTTATTTCAAATTTTGAAGTTGATGATGGTCCTGACGCGACGTAACGTCGCCAAATAAAGCGAATACTATAGGAGTGTAGTGCATTATAAAGTGCTCTAAGAGAGTACCCTTGGATTTTTAGTAAATTCAATAATAACCGACTCTTTCTTTCTTCAGATTTCCGAGATTCCAGTGATGAGCATCCAGTTTGAACCAACCTGTATTATTCTATGACTATACACTTTTTATATAGTATTTCTATTCTGAGTTTAGAAATTCAGTCTTAAGCGTTGTTACCAAGATAAATAATTACAGGTGTTGTAATTATTTATCCTGGTAACAACGCTCGTGATATATAACACCGAGACCGTGCTTGAATAATACAAACGATACCCGTATACGGATATAGTTAACCAGGTATGTTATGCACATACCTTTAACGAAAGTAGTTAATTGTTTACCTGACTCACCATTACAAGTCCGTTACCTGCTTTTGGTTCATTCTTAAAAGAAGAATTAGTGCTGTACCCCCAATAAGAAACAAGAGTGCACTATTGTTTATTATTGGGGGTATAGCACTAATCCAATATTGCCGGTAGCATAGCCGTAGGTTAAATGATATTTATTTACTCTTATTGAATCATTTATGGAGTAGTTCATTAAACTAACATTATTTCATATAAATAAATAATGTATTATAAATAAATCATTTACATCATGCCTATCAATTAATATAAAGTAGTAAAACAATATTTGCAATAATTATAGACCAATTCTAAAAATTGTGGGTCGACGCCCATGACATCGCTGGTATTTAACACTAGATCAACTATACTAAAATATATATATATATATATATATATATATATATATATATATATATATATATATATATATATATATATATATATATATTTCTTTGGACTTAAATCTTTGGCAGTTAATAGGAGAGCAGATTATTATCTTTTTTCCGGGTAATCAGGCGGTTAATGGTTAAGGAAAAACCAAATGATAAGTGACGAAGTGGGTGGCGTCTAAAACACTAATCTGATGTTACCAGCTGATGATGAAGAACGCTAATGCCTAACAAGTAACAAATGATGTGATGCTGTTCGACGTGTCATTTAATGACGGGAGGCCACTTAGGATAATGAATCACAATATTATGGCTACCTATCAACATATTAGAAATAAGATTATTATTTCAATTTTTGTTTTTGTTGCTTTAAATATTACTGGTATACCTGCTTCATTAGTATATATGATCTGTAAGTCATATATGTGGTAATGTTCGGATTTTATTGACTGTTCCACTATTGTTGCATTTTTATTCGTTTTTTGAATTATATGCTATAAGACAATTTCTTGTACTGGGATATAATTATGTATAAATATATTTTTATACTCTTCACAAATAGAAAACGAAAAGTATATTGCTCATTTCCAAAACTGGTAATATTGCTCGTAGAGAAAAAAAATTCCCATCACTGTAATGGTGGTCTAATTCTGAATAACTTTCAAAATGTCCGTCCGTCCGTCTGTTCGTCTATCTGTTTGTCCGTCCGTCCGTTAACGTCCTTACAAGAAACGTAACGACGTTTCTTGTAAGCACAATAACTTCAGAATGAAAAGTCCGTATATATTGAAATTTGCACAGTAAGTTAGCGTTAGCTAGAGGAAGAACTCTATTGTTTCTGAACAAAGTCGATCAGTATGTAAAAAAGTTATTATTTATTTTAATTGTAAATAAATCAATTTTTTATGTTTTGTAATTAAACAGAAAATATCTAAAGCTAATATTATCTACAAAAAAACTACGAAGAATATCCCATAGAATGTGCAACAATTATGTAAAAAGTGCAGTAAATAAGCGAAGAGTATAGGAATAATGATCAGCTTGTTTTAATTTAAAACATGTAGATCCAATTTCGAGAAATAAGTGGCCTTAATGCATCAGTTGTGTTGTGTCAGAACGAACCGGGAGAAAAATAACAAGATATCAAATGAACGACGATAACAGGTAACAAAATATTGTTGAAAAGAAACGTCCCACATAATATATCACAGTGAAAAATCACAAATATATACCTGCCAAATAAAAGAAGTATAATGTGTGCTATCAGGTTTCAACACAAAAACTCAAACTTTTCAATATAAATATAATGGAAGTGAGTTACGAATGGGCCTATTCAGTCTACCGTTGCGAGCCTTAATAAATCTTAAGATACGTGGATTGTTGGTTGCATATGCTTTATAAAGTTTGTGAGTATAATTTATTATTTATACTTTTATAATGGAAGCAATACAATATATATTTTATTTTTCACCACTCTTTGTGTATTTTGATAAAAACAAATGCGGAATAGGTATAGATGATTATCTATTGCTATTTATGAAACAAAATTTAATATAGTAACTAGTGCAGTAATAAAATACCAAAGAAACTATGAGACATGCATAGTTTTGCAATAGCAAAATTATGATTTCATACCTTCTGGGGTATCACCAGGAGTATGTATATCAGAGTTTTGAACTTCCAAAGCCTATTGCGTGTTTTTTAAAGTTTTTGTTTTATAAACAATTTTGTTTTTTTAACAGCGTTCTTTTAGGAGAAAAGGTGAATAGCTCCGGTTTTAGAGGTCCGATCGGGACAAACAAAAAACAAAAATCTTCGTAATTAAAATTCAAACAAATCTGCGTTGGTTTTGGGTCATTTGAGTACATACATAATATACAAAATAAAATAATCTTGCTGAACGGATTTTCTTTTTCATTTTAACGCCCAGGGACATCAAGAGATCCGATCGGCTTCAAACTTTCAGAAAATATACCTTTTCGCCAAAATTTGTACCCTGCGAAAACAAATAAATTTCTTACCTAAAACTTGAATTGCCTTCCATTTTGTGCCATTAAGTCCAAAATGGATCTTTTTTTTTTTCAAAATGTAGTTCTCGATGGCAGCTTTCCGTTGACATTAAAAAAAGTTTTTAGTATTGGACATGTTTATGTTTTCGTATATGGGGTAGAGTTACCAGTTTTTTATCAAGGACAGCGGTGTTGCGGTCGACTGAGACTATCGTATGCAACGGCTGATATACGCAAATGTAATATGGGTTGCATATATCACAGGGGGTCAAGTTACCAATTTTCATTTAAGGTGGAAATGCAACGGTGTCGCCGTCGAGTGAGACAGCGTATATGCAACAGCTGATATACACAAATGTAATATGGGTTGCATATATCACAGGGGGTCAAGTTACCAGTTTCCATTTAAGGTGGAAATACAGCGGTGTAGTGGATCGTATATTTCCGGACGAGGCGAAACCGAGTTCGGAAAAAGTTGAAAAAGTTTATGTTTTATGTATGGTGTTATCATTTCCAATGTTCCGATAATTGCAAGGATTGCGAAATCTGTGAATTTTCATTCTGCCCACTTCTTTTGGAATTTATTTATAAACCAAATTTATTTTTTCGGCCGTTTTGGAAACATTTTTGAATAGTTGTTATCAGAAAAGAAACAGAGTTGCGAGAACTTTAATTTTTTTTAAAAGTTAATTTTCGTCTATATGAAATGGCCGAGAAAATCCATTTGTTGTTATTTGGTTTATAAGTAAATGCCAAAAAAATGGTCAAAATGACTTTTAAAAAAACTTTTTTTAATGTCACGGAAAGCTGGCATCGAGATTTTGAAAAAAAAAATGGTACACTTTGGACTTAATGGCATAAAATCGGGTAATTCAAATTTTAGATAACAAATTTATTTGTATCCACATGGTTCAATATTTGGGCACCAAAATTTTAGGGTGTTTTATTTTCTACACAAGATATATTTTCAGAAAGTTTGAAGCCGATCGGAACTCTTAACGTCCCTTGGCGTTAAAATGAAAAAAACACCTTTTGTACGTACGTACGTACTCAGGTTACCCAAAACCAACTAGTGAAGTAAGTAAACCAGCAAATGTGAAAAAGTGGTGGAGTAGCACCGATTTGAAAACTTCCTTTTTTCACGTGTTCCCTGGACCCCCAGGAATATTCATCAGCATTGACCCCTGCATCGTTTCCAAAAATGAGAAAGTCAGGGGGTTTGAGTACCCCAAAAAGTAGCTATCATAAAAAAAATTATAAAATTAATATTTTGCCTCAGAAATGGGCTCTAGGGTTTTTTTTGGGTCGATGATCATGAATCCGAGGGCCAAATTGAGAAAGTTTTTGGAGTAAAATTTTTCCCCAAAAAATTTCGATAAAATTCTGACGCGTTCGTTGTAAAAAAAATTAATAAAATTTGCAATCATCAATATTTGAGTTTTTGTTCCATTAAGTTTTAGTCCAAATTTATCGCAATAACTATTCATAAGTGAGGTGCAGATGTTTGCATTACTTGACAACTCATGTACATTGTCAGCTGTTGATGCAACTGCCACGTCATCAGCAAATTGAGTAACATGGAAGGCATTCGTTACTTTTAAGTGGCTTTGCAGATCATTGGTAAAAATAAGGAAGAGAAGAGGTCCTAAGGTGCTACCTTGAGGAACCTCCGTTGGTACCAGCTTATCATCTGATTGATACGACATGTTACCGAGTTTCATTATGACTTTCTGAGTACGTTGACTTAGGTAGGACCTAATCCAGGAGTTAGGTACTCCTCTTATACCATAGGCGCACATTTTATTAAGTAGCAATTCGTGATTTACTGTATCAAATGCTCTTCGACATATCAAAGAATAGACATTCACACTTCTTTTTTGGTCAATAGTTTGAAGTATAAATGTGTATAAGGAAATAACTGCATCCTTAGTGGAGTGTCCCTCCCTAAAGCCATATAATTTTTCTTATGAATGGGTACCAGCGCTGCTTTTTTTAAAGAAGAGGGAAAAGTGCCTTCGACAAAAGAAAGATTTATTAGTTTACAAAGTGGATCGGCAATATAGCCTATGATGTGTGCAAGCAATGAACATGGAATATTGTCAGAACCTGCAGAATGGTTTTTTGTTATTTTTTTCAACAAATTACTTACATCAGAGGCTACAGTGGGTGCCAGAAACATATTACTCGAACAATGTATATCTAGATGTGTCTTTATATCAATATTCATATTGTCTGTAAGTTGTTGAATAGACTCTAGAAAGTAGCGGTTAAATTCATATGCTGCTTCATTATAAGAATCGATAGTAGAGTCATTTTCGTTAACAAATTCGTTGACTTTGAAACGTTTGCTTTCAGCAATATTCTTGTTATCATTTATGATTTGCCATGCTGTACTATTTTTATTAGACGAAGCTTCCATCATTGTGCTACAATATGTTTTTTTTGAATTACATATTTTTCTTTGACTGTTTTTAAGATGGTTATAATAGTCTTTTATATCTATTTAGATAAAATGAAATATCTATTTAAATGAAAATTATAAAAAATTTGGGGAAAAAATAGAAAATCTGGCTGGAGGGATCGATAGAGATTTCCATAACGATTTTTTTTTATAAAATCATCTTAAGATGTATCCATATAAGTTGATTTGGATGGAACAGTACAGTTTTGTCTCACTGTACAGCGCCTGCCCGTACACGCCCGCATCCGCCTCGACCCTCGTCACTGAAGAAATAGGGTTAAGGACATCAGCCTATAACAAAGACTGATATATATTTTATCTTAACCAACATTCACTGCCATTCTTTGTTTTTCTAACTATAATAGCTATTTGCAGTTTGTGTGTTGCTTAAAAACACAGAATTATAATTTTACAACTAGTTATTTGTGACTTTCCTAATTTTAATTCCAGAGAAAGTTTCGTTCAAAAATATCTCTCTTTTTATGAAAAATATTTTTGTATTTTTGGCCGCTAACTTGTTGGGCCGAATTTCTTAAAATTCTTCCACTAAAAATTTGTTTGCTTATCATGATACAGTAATTCAGTTCTAACCGATTCTGACATATTCAAAACTGTTCTCTAGTATATATAATACAAAAGAGTGACATAATAAGAAATCTATTTTGCAAATTGTTCTTAAGAAACTGAAGTAACATTATTTTGTATATTTAAGTTACACAATCCTCCACAAATTTTAATACCAGTTTGACAGATTACCTAATTTTTATCACAATCCCTACAGAGTCGTGCAATACATTCCAAATTGCACAAAGTCATTATTTTGATATCTGTAAAATTTATTGTATAATATACGAATATAAAATTGAAATTGACTGGATTGTCTAAATATTTCAACCCATTGTTTGCAATACATACATTGTGTTGAATTGACATTTTAGACTTGACTAATAACCTTCAATCATAAATTAATAGATTAATAATTGTAAACTGAAATGTGTCATTACTTTATGACGACGTAAATCCGGCATAATTTTCGGAATTATCAGCGTAATTAAAGAGGAGGTATAGATGTCGCATAAGCGGAATATTATAAATATTATAATAGTGACGTTAAATTGTATGTCCGAATTACATATGTACATAAACTGTCTTGGAAAGACAATATCATTGAAAATAGTTCTTTCTATCTCAAAAAATATGAGAAGAAATTTTAAAATAATAATAATAACCATGTGGCTCTAATAAAAAATTAATAGTAATCATGTGTTAGATATACAAGATCAAGTAAAACGTACAAGGAATTGCGAAATGCACATAATGAAGGAAAGGATCGAGACGGATAAATGCCGAAAGTGCAACATGCAGACTGAGAATATAGAACACATAATATCTGGATGTGGAAAACTCGCATCAACTTGATACCTAATCCATTATAATGCTGCAGCCACGATAGTATTCCTAGAAATTTTGAAGATCTGCGTAATACATCATGATTCAACGACTATCTATTTTAAATACAACATACAACCCGAATCCCGTTGAAGAAAATGAGCGCTATAAGGTCTACTGGGACAGAGCCATAATTACGGACGTAACAATTACACATAATCGCCCAGATATAATTGCCACAGACAAACGATGAATGGAAACAATAATTGTCGATATCTCTACCCCGAACAGAAAAAATATGACGGAGAAGTATGAGGAAAGAATAACGCACTACATCGACTTTAAATATGAAATTCTAGATATATGGAACGAGAACTAGAGGAAGGTCACCATTCCTGTAATTTTATCTGCACGCGGAGTAATACCCAAAAACTACAAAAGATTGGTATTAGCCATACAGCCAACATAAGAATGCAAAAAGCAGTAATTCTCCACACAGCAAGTATAATGAGATTATTCCTTGGGAGCGAGTAGTCAATGTTGTGATCTTAGTACCACATACTCAATCACAGTACACAACCCAGAAACACCTGTGAATTAAAAAAAAATAATCAAGTGGCTCCATTACTCGAAAGGTCACCTAGGAACAGGGAACATGCAAATTAAAAGAGGAGATTTCCAAGGAGATCTCTCTCGCCTTTATTGTTTTTCCTGGTGCTCATCCAGCTCTCAGACCAAGTGAATAAACAGAAATTTGTCTTCGAAATAGATGGCAATCAGAGTGCGAACCACAACTATGTATGGACGACCTGAAGTTGTTTGCTAAGAATGAGGCTCAACTAAAGCAAGAGTCTTTAACTACACTGTCAATTATTTTTTCTTCAAACGTCTGAAAAACGTGACATTTCTTAAGATTTAGATGCTGTGCTTTGCCATTAGCAGCGGGAGATGCATTACAAAAGAGATCGAAACGGCAAAAAAAAAAAGAATTCATAAAATTGTATTAATTAGTTTAGGGTGAAAAAAGCGTTTTAGAGAAAAACGTCAAGAGCCAAAAGTTTCTTATTTTTGTTCAAAGAACACGCCTGCCGGTTTTCAGAATTTCTTAGACAAAAATAATTTCGACCAAGAATTTCCCCAGATTTTAATTTTTTTCTACTTCAGAAAGATTTCAAAATATTCAATCATATTCTTTAGGTAAACTTTTTCTTCAAAGTGCTTCTTTTTCCTGTGAAAGAATTACAAAAAAAATATTGTTTTGTTTGTTATATTTTTCCGAGAGAAGGAAGCACTTTAAAAAAACACCAAGAGACAAAAAATGCGTATTTTGCTTCATAAAATGAGCCTGAATATTTTCAGACTTTTTATGGAACATTTAAGCAGACCTTCGCAGATGTTCACACTTGCAATCATCTCTAGATCAAAAAATCGAATTCGGTCGGACTGGTGGTGAAAAAAATTTTTACTTAGGAGGCCCAGGAGAACACTTTCCCCAAGTTTCAGAACAATCGATTGAAACCCACTTTTACTATAGAAAACTGCGGGGTCCTTTGTGACTTACTTTTGCGACGTTTTTTAACTATGCACGCTGCTCAGAATGCTTCTCTGTCAGCACCAACAATAAAAACATTCGGTAAAGGTATTTACACAGAACTTCCCTCTTTGTGCATGGCGGTCACTCTAAAAAATTAATAATTACGAAATGACATTGAGAATAATAAGCCGAATATAGTTATCACTATTATTACAAAAAACAACCTCATAACTTTTGGTGAAAAAAATATACAGTGATTATCTCACAGCAAAAATTCAATACTAAATAACAGGTGCCAAATATGGAAGGATTGCCTAAATACCTTTACAAATGTCCACCATGGTTGAATTATTTCTTGGGATGACCACCCTGTACATTTTTCGATAGGTGCATATGCCAAATACTATACTGTCACATTTTCATTTCCACATTCACGTAGTGGAGTGGAATTATAGTAGTGGTTAAAAATTTTCTTTTTTTTTTGTTAGTATAGGTTTAGAATGTTGTGAAACGTGGAAATTTTAAATTTTAGCAAATTTTTTCCATCGTCTATTTTGTATTTTGTAGTGGGTAACAATTTGCAAATTTTTTTTTCGTGAAAATTTTTAATTTGAGCGAAAAAGAATTTTTTTCCATCAATTCTATAGTAGTGGTAAAAAAAGATGATTTAAAAAAAACAATTTTTTTACTGAAATTGGCTTAGAATGTCATGAAACATGGACATTTTCCATCTCATCAAAATTTCCGTGTCCCGGAAAGCTTTTGTTTAAACAAAAGAATGTTCAAAATCGTGTTCTTTCGCAGTTTTTTTTCAGTAACTCTGGTTCTAGGACTCTCATCGTAATAAGGAAAGAGATACAAATTATTCACGATGAAATTGCGAAGAGAACTAGATATATCCGAACTATCCTGGTCAATTGGTTAAATTGCAAAACATAGAAACAATTGTGGGTGGCCGTTTTTAAACAATTGGTAATAACTTTAACAATAATGCACTAAATTTAACCAAACTTTAGAAAAATATGCCACTAATGGAGATAAATTATGGTGCCAAATTTCAAGTTGAAATGTTTGTAACTACAGCTCAAAACCAATAACAAAATCGAAAATTGACCAGTTGACCGTTTTTGGGCATCAAGTCGTACAACAAACTTTTTTCTTTCAGGTTGTAGCTTGTTATATGTACTTTTCAGCGGCGTTAAAATATTTTTTTTTATTATTTTTGAGAACCATTTTTTTAATTGAATTTTTTTTGTACAAATGCATTTTACTAAAATATTGATGAGTAAAATGCATTTGTATAAAGAGAAAAAAATTGAATTAAAAAAATGGTTTTCAAAAATACTAAAAAAAATTTAACGCCGCTTAAAAGTATATAAAACAAGCCATAATCTGAAAAAAAAAGTTTGTTGTATGACTTGGTGCCCAAACACGGTCAACTGTTCAATGTTCGATTTTGTTATTGTTTTTGGGCCATATCGATCTGAAATTTGGCACCATAATTTATATCCATCAGTAGCACATTCTTCTAAAGTTTGGTTATATTTAAAGCATTATTGCTTTACTTATTACCAATTGTTTAAAAATGGCCACCCGCAATTGTTTCTATGTTTTACAATTTAACTATTTGACCAAGAAAGTTCGGATACATCTAGTTCTCTTCGCAATTTCATCGTGAATAATTTGTTTCTCTTTCCTTATTACGATAAGAGTCCTAGAACCAGAGTTATTGAAGAGAAACTACGAAGAGACACGATTTTGAACATTCTGTTGTTTAAACAAAGCCAGCCAGCAATAAAATTGCTATAGTAAGACAATTCCCTACAAATTTTAGTTTTACTCCACTATAACGAAATACCTAAAGAAAACTCAGCAAGTCTCATATACTCTACTATACCGAACAGTGAACACCCATAGGCCAGTCATTTTAAACAACAAACCGAAATTAATTACAAAACATTTCGAACTTTGATGAACGTTGTAAGTTCACGCAAGAAAGAAATATAAAAGTTTGCCTCCTCCTACGAAGCCGGCAAGATTGTTTAAATTACAAAAGATAAATAACTCGACATCTCTCCACATATAGCGCTTTAACTTTTTCTAGACAACATTTATCCCCTTTTTTGGGCTGGATCGATTGCAAATTACATTTCCAATCCGATGAAGTCAGGTGCGAATATCTTGCACCGCTCTGGATGGGCCGCCAAACTGAAAAGTCCGAGGATATCGCTTCTCGAGCGACACGGTCCAGCTTCGAGGGCCATATCGTCCAAACTGAGGCTCGAAGAGGCTCGATAATAATTTCTGTTGAAGAAAATTGAACGGGAAATCGAATGGCGCAAATCAAGAGTCGCTACTGGTCGTAGTTTCCGGGATATGACTCCCCGAAATGACCGGAAAGTAAAAATCGGATTTATCCGCGATTCCGGAGGCCCTATCTCGAGAACGGAAACAGATATCGAGCTGCGGTTTACGCCATTGGATTTCCTTCGCCTTCCTGCGCACCCCTGATTTTAATATTTTTGCCGACACTTTCACTTTTTCACAAATGTTTGTATATTGACCATTTAAAATTTAACGCGATTTCGACCCCCCTTTTTTGGGCTGGATGGATTGCAAATTAAATTTACCAGCCGATGATGTGGGGCACGGATTTTTTACGGAGCTGGGAATGGGAGGTATGGGTCGTCAAAGTGAGAGGTCCTAGGATATTGCTGCTCGAGCGATACGGGCTCCTTTCGGGGAATCGTGTAATGGTAAAAATCGGATTTATTTTTTGCAATTTAAACAATCTTGCCGGCTTCGTAGGAGGTGGCAAAATTTTACGTTTTCTTTCTTGCGTGAACATACAACTTTCATCAAAGTTTGAAATGTTCGGTAATTAATTCCAGGTTTTTTTATAAATCACAGGCTAAATTATTTGGCCTACCATTAGTCCCTTCAAATTAGGAAAATTGAGGGAAATTTTTCCTACAGCTAAGCCACCCATATAGAAAGTTGTCTTGGGGTTGTGTTAACATATTTTTCACCAAGCACATGAAAAAAAGGGCTGTTTTTTAGATATAGATACATATATATATATATATGTTTTTTTGGCCACGTTGGCGGTTTTTTGCGTTTTGCTGCAAACTATGCATTTTTGAGAAAATATAACTTGATTTGATATTGTAGATCTAGCGATTCTCTACAATTTTTGTTCTTTTAATTTTTTTGAAATTCCGCTTAGTTGCGCCGCTAGAGCGCGCTGAAATTTATGTAAATGTATACATTTCTTTGGTATTTGATTTTAAGCCAAAACCATGCATTTTATAAAAAAATATCAAGATATCAAAGTTGTAGATAAAAAAAATTTCGACAAATTTTGTTCTGTTTTTTTTCAAAGTCGCGTGGTTTTGCCGCTAGAGGGCGAAAAACATTTTTTCTATACTCTTGAGCGGATAAAAAAAAATGTAGGCATTGTGAACAGTTGTAGTATTTTGCCCCTCCACCTCCCTCTACTCAATATTTTTTACCGGCTAAGCTAATATAGACGACATTAAGGATAACATATACAAAAGGCCCATCACCACCACTATCGCTGAAAGAGCGTAGTTCATACTATTAGATGCACCGTTCTATGCGCAGCTGTGTAAGAAATGAACGATGGGTTTCAAAAAAAATATTTTTTTGGTCTCCAAATTTTCATATGATTGACGAGTACTCTAAAAAAATACATAGTTTTGCCTGTATATCAAAAATATATGCGCTATATTTTTTTTCCGTTCAAGTGTACAGGTCGACCATCCTAGAATGGCCAACGAGATTAGGATGCGCAGTAGTTGAAACCACCCCACCTTTACGGAGCTCACTTGTTTATGTTCCTTCCTCGTGTAAACATCGGTACAATCTTGAGAAAAGTGCTCGTAGTGTATAACTTATATTTAACACATGGTACCTATTAGAAGTATCTACTTATAAACATTAATGTTACGTGTACAAAGAACTGTTGTTCAATCGAAAACATCAATTGGCCTGTGACATACCCGAATTGTTGGTAAATAAGAGAGCACCTTTTACTTGAACTTCTTCCCCCGACTGTACTACGTTCATAGTTATGAAACTTGTCTCTGTTCAACAGCGACGATATTTCTTCTCTCTCTGCGCAGCTGCCGCGGCTGTTGGCCATCCTACAATGGTTTACTTGTACTGGAAAAATTTTTTTCGAGCTCTAGCGGCAAAACCGCGCGACTTTGAAAATAAAACAAAGTTTGTCGAAATTTTTTTTATCTACAACTTTGATATCTTGATATTTTTTTATAAAATGCATGGTTTTCGCTTAAAATCAAACACCAAAAAAATGTATACATTTACATAAACTTCAGCGCGCTCTAGCGGCGTAACTAAGCGGAAATTCAAAAAAATGAAAAGAGCGAAAATTGTAGAGAATCGCTAGATCTACAATATCAAATCAGGTCATATTTTCTCAAAAATGCATGGTTTTGCACCAAAATTTCCAAAAAAACATATATATGTATCTATATCTAAAAAACAACCCTTTTTTGTCATGCGCTTGGTGAAAAATATGTTAACACAACCCCAAGACAACTTTCTATATCGGTGGCTTAGCTGTAAGAAAAATTTCCCAAAATCAGTGATTTTTCTTCTAATTTGAAGGGACTACATCCCAATTCGCTATTTAGTGATATTTGCCATTTAGATGATCTTTACTTTCCTTGATTCACATGTAGTTGTCTTCTGATACTCCGTTTTTATGTTATTTGTTGTATATATTATAAACCACTTACTGGCTAGTGTTTATCTCTTAAAGCGGATGTACATTAATATAAATGACTTTAATTGTTACTGACTTTATTACCGCACCCACTTAAGATTTATTAATATTAATATTCAGTTTTTATAGCATAGTATAATAATAAATAAACAATATAAAGAAGGTCAAATGAAACAAGCCGAAACTATTACAATTTTCCTCTTTTATACGTTCTTACTAAAAATTTCACCTGTTCTTGCATTTAGTTTAATAGAAGTTGAATATTAGCCAACCTGTAATTAACAATAATTAAAAGAAATCAGTTGAATTCAAGGTTTATACCAACGATATACATTATGTAACATCTATTAAGGCTATTAATAAAGTTGTACTTTCCACTTCTAACTTCTTGGAAGGTTTCTTGGCCAAAGCTGAGAGCACAAAACCGCTGTTGAAGTTTCTACTGGCTGCAAGTAACCTGTGGAGGAAACTTCAATAATTTTGTATCAACAGCTTAGTATACAGGGTGGAAAGAGATATAGGGTGTTAAAGTTGTATTTTTATCCTTTTTTGCAATATTTTAACTACATACAAAGTGCATTTGAAAGAATTACGCAACGTTTAGGTAAAACTAAAGAGTGACAACTACGCAAACTCACACTTATTTTATTTATTTATTTATTTATTTATTGCATACACTGTTCAACAGATAAGATACCCAATTACAGAACAGGAATAAAGGCATACAAAGCATTAATTACATAATATACAACAACACAGAAAGAAAGTAAAATGAAGAAAAAAATTACTTAAATGTACGAACTATGAATAACTAATGATACGAAGAAAGAAAAAAAAAATAACATGGGAAATGATTAAATATAAAAACTATATATACATATATACACATGTGTGATTCAAAGCAAATTAAGAAAAACAAAGACACGCACTGGTTATTTAATTTAGAACATTTTGTTTTATGTCACTAAGGCTGCAATTAAAAATATCGAAGTCGTTACATAATTTGTTAGAAGTACTGCAAATCGTATATAAAGGTGAATTATTTAGTACGTTGGTACGCGGCGTAGGTAAATAGAAAACTTGGTGATTACGAGAGGTTAATCTGGGAACGTGAAAATTAAGCTTACTAATTATTTCGGGTGCGTCAAAATTATTGTGTAGTAATTTAAACAAAAATACTTGAGAAAAGTACGTACGCCTATCCTCAAGAGTAGTCATAGAATATCTTTCAAGCAAGTTACTTTGCGGAAAACCAATCACTGGATAGGTACCGTCGGATTTGAACCACAGTAATTTAAGAAATCTACGTTGAACTGCCTCCAAGTTATTCTTGTGAACATCATAACTGGAACTCCAAATTAGCGATGCGTACTCAAGTTTCGATCTGACGAAGGATTGATAAAGAATTTTCAGAGTATCAGTATTAGTGAACTCTCGACTAGTACGAACGATGAATCCAAGGGCTTTGGAGGCTTCGGACACAATGGTATCGATATGATCATTGAAGGATAATTTACTATCAAAAGTTACGCCGAGGTCGCGAAATGTTATAGGTCTTTGAAGTATGACATTATCTAACCTGTAATCAAAAATAAAAGGTGATGTTTTTAAAGAAAAGGACATTACGTTACATTTACTAGGATTCATGAATAATTTATTTACTATACACCAGGTGTTTATTTTGTCAAGAGAAGTCTGAAGTTGAAAACAGTCATCGATTTCATCAATTACTGTGAAAATTTTTAGATCGTCGACATATAAAAGGTGAGGCAAATTAATTTCGTTCACTATGTCGTTAATAAATATGTTAAAAAACAAGGGCCCCAGAATAGATCCCTGGGGAACTCCAGATGTGGCAGCAAATTCGATCGATTTGAACCCATTTAATGCAACGTACTGACTCCTATTCGTTAAATAAGATTTAAACAAAACGAGCAAAGAATATGAGAAGCCGATTTTTTCTAATTTATTAAGTAACAACTGGTGATCAAGTCTATCAAACGCTTTGGAGAAATCGGTATATATGACATCTACCTGCCCACGTTCATCTAGGGATTCAGAAATATATTGAGTTACACAGAATAAATTTGTTGTTGTTGAACGCCCTTTCATAAATCCATGTTGATTAATAGAGATTTTGGTGTTAATCGAATGATATATTCTATCATGAAGTAATATTTCTAAACCTTTATAGAAGTTACAAATTACAGAGATTGGTCTGAAGTTCTCAATATCTAGTTTGTTTCCCTTTTTGAAGATGGGACATACTTTGGAATATTTCCATAGGTCAGGAAATAGGCAGTTTTTTAAGATTAAGTTAAAAATTAGAGTTAGAGGATATGCAAAGATGATAGCGCAATCCTTTAATAAAAAAGCTGGAATGGAATCAGGACCGGTCGTCATTTTGGGTTTAATTCGTTTTAGAGCCCGAATAACCTCATCTTCACTGAAAGAGTTTATGCTAACAATAGGGTTATTGTTAGGTATATCGGTCTCAATGTGATGTTCCTCGATATCTAATGAAGACTCATTATAAGATTGACCGAAATAATTGGCAAATGCATTTAGTATATCAGAGGGATTGTTTAGCGAAGATCCCTCGAAGAACATCTCTTCAGATACACTGGCCGACCCTTTTCTACTTTTGATGAAAGCCCAAAATTTATTGGGATCATTTTTTATATTGTCTTCAGAGTTCGGCACGAAATTTCTGTAGGCTAAATTGGTATCATATTTTATTTCCCTTCTGATGTTTTTGAGGTTATTGTGTATAAGTGGATCACTGGTTCTTGCATACTGTCTCCTAAGACGTTCTTTAAGGCTAATTTTTTTTATGATACTGCCATTAAACCACGGAGGATATCTGCCGCTACGAGAAGTCGATTTCTTAGGTACACAAGATTCAAATACAGAGTCAAGTTTGTTGTAAAAATGAGTGCATGCATCATTGACGTCATTAAAATAAGAGAACTATTTGCTGCAACTTAGAGGAAATTCTCGATATGGCTATACAACTTTGACACCCTGTATCTTTTCCACATCAACAACAACAATACCACTGGTAGTACGAGCAAGAGAGATGCTAGAAATACGATATTAAATTCCCTTCTACATTCCACTATGGACATTCAGATGAACCTCCGTGGAGCTTATTAAATGCGAACTTTCTATTAGATAATAGTTTTTTGAAGTTTAAAAGCACTATTCACGATTGATCATATTCGGTGCAAAAACGCCGAAAATTTTCCTTGACCTTTTTGAACGTGTTTAAAAGTGTTGCAAAATAAAATGAAAACACAGCCCATTTGCCTTCGCCAGCAAATGCAGGAAACTGCAGACGTTCTAGGATAACAACGAACAAGATGTAATGCTAACTAGACTTCGAATAGGCCATGCACACTTTATACCAAGTAACCTACTTTTAGGTGAAAAACTCCCCTTGTATTAACTAACGGTTAAACATATAATTGAGAACTGCCCACATTACCATGATATCTTTGGCGAACTAGAAATACCGAGGGATATATCATTAGCCTTAAGCAACGAAAGAATGATACAAAAAATCCTCAATTCCTGTAAAAGAGCAAACTTGCTGAAAAAAATATGGCATACGATATCTCTCCCCAATTTAGCTTACCCTCTGTTTCTTACCTATGCTTACTACAAATTCTATCAGAGGCCTTTACTTACCCAGTTTTTGTTATTTCATATGACCTGATGGGTCCCTGGACAAGAAGCGTGTGACCCATGTCTATATCCACATTATATACAAACTCTGTCTATTAATAATATAATCGACCTATAACACAAATTGTATAATGATGGAGGAGGGTGCGGCTAATGATCCTCATTGTCGATGCCGCAGTGAGAAGAAAAAACACTTTGCTAAAACATGTTGGGTTATGTCCTCATATTTTGGTCCAAGGAATGTATCCTTGGCCTATTATCAATGTTGCACCTTGTATAGGGTGTCTCATTAACATAGATTGGATCAAGGAGAACCAAAAATACCTCACAGTTTCTGCGAAATTTAGAAGTTTTATGTATGTTAAGTGGATGTTTTTGGTGTCAAATGTAAACTATTGCAAATAATTTAAAAAGTTTTTTGGACACGAAAGCGTTCTGATTTTAGTCTGGTTGGAAATAGGATGAACCAGCGCTCATCGGACGGGTTGGTCTTGGAGTCTGTGATAAACAGGGGTCAAGTTACAGGGGTGTAAAATTGAGGTACGATTTTAACCGGGTGATTTTTGTTGTCGATGTTTTGATGAGCAAAAAATGTTGATTTGGGTTTTTAGCATTATGCGGAAGAATCTGTGGGTTGTTCAAAATTTTCTGGCAGTTGGATCTGGGGATTGAAAAATGGGCTAAACTTATAATTATCGAAAAAAGCTGAAAATTGATATTTGTGTGAAATTTGGTGTTTTGAGAATTTTTACAGGTCGGTTGTAATTTTTAAGAAAATACGAGGTGTTTGGAGGTGGTTAGGTCGGGAATAAAATTTGTTTTTTCGTGATGAAGTTTTTGTGAGAGAAAGTAAATGTCGAGTTGCGTTTTTGGCAGTATGTAGATGAATTTGAAGGTTTTTAAGAATATTTTGGCCTAGCTGGATTTGGGGATTGAAAAAATGGAAAACATCCTAATTATCAGAAAAAACTGAAGATTTATATTTGTGTGAAATTCGGTGTTTTGAGAATTTTACTGATAGACTGTAAATTTTAAGAGAATCCGGGATACGGTTGTAGGGGTGGTCGGGAGTGATTTTTTTTTTTTGGTGATGTTTGGATGAGCAAAACGTGTCAAATTGCGTTTTTGGCAGTATGCGAACGATTCTGTGTGTTATTAAGAATTTTCTGGCCGAGTTGAACTTGGGGGTTGAAAATTTGGGAAAAAGTTATAATTATCACAAAGAGCTGAAAATCGATATTTGTGCGATATTTGGTGTTTTGAAACTTTTTCCATTGTAATTTTTAAGAAAATACCGGATGTGGCTTGGGAGTTTGACGGGGAGAAGGTCTGGGGTGAACATTTTGTTTCATGCTGAAGTTTTGATGAGAAAAGTGTCGAGTTGTGTTTTTGGCAGTATGTGGACGAATCTGTTGGTTACTAAAAATTTTGGCATAGTTGGATTTGGGGGTTCAAAAACGGGCAAAAATTATATCTATTAGTCGACTGACGCCTAGCGAGAAGGAGAAATAGGCAGGATGCATAAAACTCAAAGATGTGAATAAATCAACTGTATAAAGTTTACTAAGCCATCTTCTAACACTTTTTTCTCTATGATAAAAATTTATGTGAATTTTGTGATTCGTTCCACATTAAAGCTGAGACTTTTTTCTACATTTTACGTTGTGTTCATTTTATCGGCTCTGAATAGTAATAATTATCGATCGATATGTCCGGTCGTACGAAACTCCCAGAGAATTCTCATTTTCCGCGCATTTCCGAGCGGCTCAAAACTATAAGTGGAAAACTGGATTTATCTCCTAAACGGCTTAAGTAAGACAAAAATTTGTAAAGGCCTATTTTGTAGAGAGACGAGCTACAAATTTTGTTGAAAACTATTTTCTGCATTTTCATTATTTTAGCCGTTAGAGCAAAAAACCGAAAATCAAGAAGTTTTCCAAATTTTTTTGAATTTTCCCGGAACTTGGAAGTGCAAGGAATGCATCATTCCATTCTACAGGTTATTAACTACTTAAATCCCAGAGATGATTCTTTTATTAATTTTTGCGAGATTTTTACAACATTTTGCCTTCATTGCCTATACTATTAAGGAGGCTTGCTAAATTGCAACTTGTGTAAAGTTTTTAAACAAAAACTGATTTAATTAAACTAAAAAAAAACTTAAGACATTCGCATATTATATTGCCTATAAGTAAGAAAATTAGCATATTGTACATATATTATCTTAAGTTCGATCTAATTTTTTGTCAGTTTTCCCAGTTGAACTCATTTATTCCTTCAATCAAAATTTGGTCAATATTCTTGACAATTATCTGAAATATGCCGTTTTGTTTCAGCCGATAGAGAATGCAGTTCATCAAAAGCAACCCACCGACAACCAAGTGATAATGGCAACATTTAAGCAAATACCGGAAGAAGGTCGCCCCCCGGATTCGCCAAACAGGAGGCATCAAAACCGGAAATTATGTTCGAACGCATCGATATCCCCGTGGCGTAATAACCCATCAAAACATCCTTATCACTCAAACGCGTCCACCCCTAACGGCATCTCCAACAAGAATCTTACGGAGTTCAACAATAATGTGTTCGAAGTTAAGGCGAAAATCGTGCAAGACCTCAACAAGAACGTCCAGGAAAGCACAAAGAGGAGCCTCGCTGTGCCTGGCACTGCGAACAAAACGGAAAAAACTAGCCTGAAACAAAGTTTACCTAAGCTGCTTTGCCTCAAAAAGTCTCCCAGTGTCTCTCAAGATAAAGCAGACGTAAATACGTTTAAGACGTTGAATGTTAACGCATTGCGGGTGGACAATTTTAATTTAAACCGGAGTTATTATGACGAAAGTGCCTGGAAAACTTTAGATAATTCGAATTTAGTTAAAAATGATTGTGATAGAACGTCGGCATCGTCCTCGCAGAACGACAATAGCGTGTCGGATAGGCAGAAAAATAGGAGCAGTTTTCATCAGAACGTGGAGGAGGCGCTGAGTTCGCTGCTGTGGCAACCGTACGAGTATCAGACGAAAAGGCCGCAGTCGGTTACGTCAAGGTAGGAAAATTGATATCTGTAGATGTCATATTAATAATAGACGAAATTTAACAATAGAACAACTATATCAGACAGGTTATTGGTTTTTAAGTAGTCGTGATTACAAAAAAAGTCTTACAGCTAGGTAGCCTAATAGGCCAGAGACAAAAACAAAACCCGCTGCCTAAGGAATCACTACTTCTACATCCAGATTTCCCATCCAGTTCTCTTTAAATAAAAGCATCTTGATATTATGTTTACGCTCCAGTATGTGGAAATAATAGCCCATAAAATTGTACTAATATAATATTAGAAATCGTCTTACCCAAAAACCTATAAAACCTATAATAGCGTGGGGGTGGCAGATGCCAAAAAAAAATTTAGGACCCAAATTTCAAGTTCCTGGACTTTCACTAACTTGCTTTACTTATTTACACCTATTTCACAACCAATCCTTCAAAGCAATAATCTCAAAATATAATCTAGTCCCAGTCTTGATATGATACATACGTGTACCAAATTTCAAGTCAATATCTTTATTTTATTTTGTTAACTTTTTTAATAATGTAATGGGGTGGGGGATGTAAAATGTCATAAAAAATTTGCTTCTAATATACAGATTCGGAAAATGTTATTGGTTTTCGTATTGTACTAGTGTCAACAACTTAACGACCGCCTACAATAAAGGTGTCTAGAGCTACCCACGCATATGTGCTAGGGTGAGAAGGTGGGGGCGATGTACGATGTGTGATGTGTGTGTGTTTCTGAACTCTTACTAGCTTGCCTTACTTATTTATGTCTATTTCACCCCAAACCCTTTAAGAATCATCTCAAAATTTAATCTAGTTCGATATGTCGTTTTAATACGTATGTTTATTAAACTTCAAGTGAATATATCAATTCTATTTTATTAACCACTTTAATAATGGAGTGGGGTTGGCGAAGGGGGGTGAAAAACGTTTAAAAAAAATGGAGGAATTTGAGGCATTGGTTTCTAGTATATACACCAAATTTCAGGTTTCTGGAGTCTAAGCAGCTTACATTAGTTATTTTTCCCAATTTTCCCTTATGGGATAACCCCCTTGGGGGGTAACCCTTCATCGGAGTAAGCTCAAAATACAGGGTGCGGCAGAATAGGCGGGTGTTTTTGGGAAGAGTGGTATACACACACCTGTCCCAAAAATCCCCGTTCATTCTGCCGCACCCAGGTCTCGTTATAATACATATGGGTACCAAATTTCAAAGCAATGGCTTAGACGGTTCCAGAGAACGTGTGCATAAAGAAAGTTAGACAGAAATTTTTTTGCACAAAAATCTCAACGTTTCATGACATTGTGCATGCAAAAGTTGCAAAACATTATTGGGGGAGGTTTGCACAGGATATTTTGTACTCCAAACTAGACAAACTTAAACATTTTTCACGAATTAGGTGCATTTATGTACTTGTCTTTATGTAGGGGTAACTCCCTCCCCATTATTGAGATCGTTTTTTACAGGACGTCCTGTACTCCAAAATACAAACACTTCAAACGTGTTCACGATTCATGTGCTTATGTACTTTATTTTTGGATAGGGTTTTCACGCCATTATAGGGGTAATTTTGGGTCATTCGGTAGATTGGCTTCTAAATACAAGAGATTTAGGTTTTTCACAATTTATTTGCATTCATTCAGTATATCCTGATGCATCTGGTGATTTTACCCTATTTTGGGGGTTGTTCTTGGCTGTAACGCACAAATTTAGGGGTATACGATTTTTTTAATATCAGACTTGGTTTCAGCATCAAAAAGTACATAGCAATAAGGTGAGTACGTTCAGGGATCAGAACTTTCTTTTTGTGTAGGGCTGAATTATTAATATTCTAGCAGCCGTCACTCCAGGAGCATTTGGAGCAATGAGCCTACGAAGACTTTTAATCAGAACCCCAACACGTATAGAATCCTACAGTACGAACATATTTGGCCAAAACCCAGTTTCCGTAAGATCAGTGCGGGGCCCTTTCCTTACATTTTTTGTAACGAAACGAGTTACAGCGGCAGAGAGATGAACTTTTTCCAAAAAAAGGTCAATTCATTTTTTGGAAAAAGCAAAGAAGAAGAAAATTATGTTCGCTTGTCCAAACAGACAAGCCTAGAAATAGGGTTAATAATAATAATAAAAATAATAATAATAATTTTTTAATTCATTTGCCATTAAAACAATGGATAGAACAAGTCTTTATGACTTGTTCTATCCATTAGGTTTTATACCTTAGTTAATATAATGTAAATACACTGTCAATTACTTTCTTACAATCACAAAACAAGAGATATAGTCTAAATGTTATTTGTGGCATTATCTTATATTTTTTCTTCTTCAATTCTTTGGGACTTGTCATATGTATTTTTTCTTTTTAAGCGGTGCTCGGGGAATCTACAAAATATCACAATTAACCAGTATGTTACTGGTAAATAACCTCTACGCCTGTGACTTTTACGTCAAAGGATCAGTTAGAGGTTGCTTTTTTAAATAAATAACACAAATAAGTATAAAAACTTGAAATTAAATATTTCGCCGACGTTTCGGAAATCTTTTCTGTTTCCTTTCTCAAGGCTTTTTTGCTGTGTGTGATAAATACACAGCTCTAAGAATGTTTGTTATATTCAATATCCATCAAAATTATATCAGAAAAAATCAAATTCAGAGGTCCAATATCTGCGAACACTCTTGGGAGAACGCACATAGAATAAGCTGGGACTCGGCAAAAATTTTAATAAAAGAGGCAGATAGCAAAAAAAAAAAATTAAAGAATCCGCGACAATATTATTGAATGAGGATAGATGCGTGTCGAATTGTTCCGTAGATGTCTGTACAACTTGGTTGCCAATGTTGAAAGAAGAACTTCACAAACTTAACATTGTATCAAAACTAAAAAAAAAAACTGTTAACTATATCAACAGTTGTATGTAAATAGTAAGTATCTATGGATATTGAATATAACAAACATTCTTAGAGCTGGGTATTCATCACACACAACAAAAAAGATTTTTCAAAATGCCTTGAAAATGGAAATAGATTAGATTTCCGAATCGTCGGCGAAATATTTAATTTCAAGTTTTTATATTTATTTGTGTTATTTATTTAAAAAAAGCAACCTCTAACTAATCCTTTGACGTAAAAGTCACTGGCGGTTATTTACCAGTAACATACTGGTTAAATGTGATATTTTGTAGGTTCTCTGAGCACCGCTTAAAAAGAAAAAATACTTATGGCAGGAAGTCCCAAAGAATTGAAGAAAAAAAAGAAAAGATATATAGGTATATAAAACATAATATAAATATGTGATAATATACAATCATATACTTAGTCAGTAAATTAAATTTATAAATGTTCATACATAATATAGTTACAAAATTGATGAATCGCACAAATATTCTCCCTCGCTACAGTAGTACTCTTAAGCAGCATTTTTTCCACACTGGATTTAAAAGTTTGTATGGTTCCTTTCTGGCGAATTGATTGAGGAGGTTTGTTATATAATTTAGGACCGATGTAATGATGTGACTTTTCGAATAAAGTTGTTCTGTGCTGGTGGAGCTTTGAAACAGCCACTACGAGTAGGGTATTTGTGAGAGTCATTATTTTTTACAAAATTGTCATGGTTTTGTTTCACATATGTCAGTGATTTTAAAATTTTAAAAAGATACAGGGCGCAGCTAAAATTAATTGTTTTATAAAATAAGGTTTACATGAGTCTTGAAATTTTAGATTAAATGTCAATCTCAAGATTCTCTTTTGACTGACAAATATTCGGTGTGCGTTAGCAGAGCAGTCCCCATAGTAGAATATTATAACTAGTGTGACTATATCCTAAAGGATAGTAAATATTGATGAGAAATATTATTTCAAAGCATGTTTTCAAATTGAGAAGGGCGAAATAACAACTGTTTAATTTTTTAGCTTAATTATTAATATGGAGGTAATTAGCTTGTCACCACTATATGAAACACCCTATAGATTTTAAAATAATTTTAGAATATGCCACTCTTGTCTCAAAATTCGTATCCGAGACATTTTTTCGAATTTCAAGGTTATGGAAAAATTATCCACCCACGCACTATTAAATCACCCTATAAATAGAAATGTTCCTAAAAATCTAAATTCAGGTTGCAGCAATTATTTAATAACTTTTATATAATCAGGTAATATCGAAAATAAAGATAATTTAATTATTGATTGCACATTCGATCTGTAACATTAATAATAATTAATTATTTAAATATATATAAATTCTTCAGGTTTGTTTTTATGACGACCTTAATCTATCTAGTAGTAAACAAATGCATTTGTGTGCCGAATATTTCCATCAATAGAAAACAACTAGATTAAATAGGTATGTTACCTTATCACCCGGTGTAATATTGTTATTGCAATTCCTGCAGCACTCCGTCATCGTATAATCATCAGGTAATACTGAAATTAAAAAATAATCTAATGTATGCATCCAATCTGAAATATATCAACAATTTATTATAAAAATATAGTACTTTACTTAGTTTTGTTTATATCATATGACGACATTATTGTGATAGTATGCAATATTATTAGTCAATGAATGAATTTGTTTGTGTACGGAATATCTGCATAAACATAATTTAGATAGATTAGATATGCCTTCTTATCAACCCCTGTAAATATTATCATTGCAGTTCATGCAGCAGTCCGTCATCATCATTGGGCGACCTTGATGAAATCACAAAGAATGATGGCACTTCACAGCACTGCAGTTTTACAGACCTACATCTTCCAACTTCAGCATCAGAAATGGTTATTAACCTGCCAGCCAAGAACCTGACCGACCAATCGGGGGCGAGCCCTCAGTCACGTGACGCACACACAATTCGCCCAACTAGTTGGCTCAGCGAAGTGTTCAGTTTAACGGAGGTATCGGGCGAGCGCGTAGTGAGTAGTGAAGTCAGCGCCATAAGTGATGTTAATAAGAGTGGTGATATGCAAGTAAATGTGTCGTCGGGCAACGCGCCGAGTGTACCCCAGGGTAACGTGTTGAATATCAGTACGGCCGAAAATGGGTTGAGGGGCAACGTTACCATTCAGAACCAGCAGAATGCCTATCAAAAACAGGGCAACTTGAACTTGAGTTCGGCCAATGTTGTAGGCCTACCGAACCACGCACGGTACGCCTCAGTACCGGTCAGCACCATACAAAGCAGACCGACAGGAAGCACCATCTTTCCGAATCACGTTAGAAACATATCTGAACCGTCAAACCAGTTTGTTAAGTACCAAAACAATAACTCTCCATCACAACAAGGAAATGTGGTGCCCAATCACCAGCGGCACAGTTCTCAAGTGGATCAGAGCAATCTGCACCAAATTAGTCATTTTAGAAGTAGTTCGGTGCCTAAATCTATGCCGATAGTACCCAGACATGATAGCGCTACCACTACCACAACGACCACTGTCCCCAGCACCCACGTTAACAACGCGAGATTGAGTCACAAGTTAACCCCTCAAATTCATAATAATGTCAGTAATGTTAACGTTAATTTTTATAGAGCGGTACCTGTCAACGTAGTGTCTTCGGTACCGACCATCCACTGTCTAAATACTCTCAGCAACGTTCAAGGGAATAGTGTGTCGAATGTGCAGGTTTTACCACTCGGAACAAATTTTCAATCGCAAAACAACAACGGGAGCCAAAGTCATTTCCCAGTAACGACAGTGAATAGTAGTACGGCTTACTCTAACTTAAGCACTTCCTGCTTGAGCGGTACCACGCAAGTTATCCTGCATAATACTCAGGCCAATTCTAATTCCATTCATGTACCGAGCAATTTTCAAATTGTCAATAGGAATACTCCGCTGAATCCGCAGGTTGTACCGGTACAGCCAAACAATAGAAGTACGGTTAGTACTAGCACAAGTACTAGTGCGTGTTTTTTCCCGCCGCCGCCCCCAATTACATCTGCAAATCAGGAAATTATCCAGAATAACCGACCCATCAGCAGTACCGTGGTGCCTATGATAACTATCCAACAAAATAATAACGACGCTCGCACCAGGAGCTACTCAAACGCTGCGATTAATACCACCCCATTAAATGGAAGTACCCAGTTTGGCAACCCCCAGAATAAGCCGAATAATGATATCCGCACAGCGAGAACCTTCACAAGTACCGAGGCCCAAACGGACGAGATAACAGTTTTACCTCCAGCCAGCAACGAATTGTCTTCGGGCAACAGGGAGCAGAGGCGCCGCGAACGCCGCGAGAGGCGTCATCAGCGGCGTATAAACAACGCCAGCCACCGCCACACAGCGGACGGTAGTACCCAAATCAACAATCTGCAAAATGACCGGCTGCCGGACATACTAAACAGCCATTTGCCGCCGCCGTACACCACTCTGCCCAACGGTATGCCGCCGCAAAGTGTTATGACGTCTATGGTACCACCTCCGCAAATGGTACCGCCGCAGATGTTACCGCCCCCGCATGGTGCCGTGCTTCAAACAGTGGTTCCTAATAATGTTGTGCCTCCTAGTGGATTTGTATTTCCAGCGCCGCCGCAAGTGGTTCAAGGTCAGGTGCCGCTCGTGCAAGGGCCTGCCCCCGTGGCGGTGCCGGTGCCGCCTCCTAGTGGATTTAGGTTCCCGTTTCCAGCCAACGGATTTAGAAGGTAAGATTATCTTTCTTTCAGTACTAGTAAACAATATATGTTTTTCAATTGCTCGGTCATGTTAATAAGCGCATTTAATCTAGAACATATACAAGGTGTTTCCTATATGCGTGTTCGATAATTCAGTAGGCGAGGTTGAGTTATTTCATGAACATGTAGACATGTGTCTAAAAATGCATCAATGCTCAGAGATACAGAGTTTTAAATTTGTCCATGAAACAATATTTTTACTGCAGATTTGGTACTAATACATTATTAATTTTTTGATTAAAATTACTTTAGTAATTATAAATTTGGAATAGTATAGCGACGTAGATATTAGAAATTAGGATGATGGGAGAACTTTTCTTGTTATTGAGTGCACTTTATGAAAGTTCTTAAAAAATGTATGCCTATAGGTATGTGTCGAAGTATGTGTACTTACCATGTAAATTGTGATCCTAACAATGGGCTGCTCTCACAATTAAATCTCTTGCCGATTTGTTAAATCAACCGAATGGTTGGGAGGTCAGATATTGAAGACAATCAGCATAGATATAAAATATAATAATAAACAAGAAAAATGCCGTGTTCCAAATAAAAGTTGAAAATAAAAATTTTTTTTTATTGTTTCTTTTGAAGCATTCAGTAGTGACTTCTCAATTTTTTCTCTAAACAAATGAAATAAAATACCCCAGATGAAACTGCCAAACAGGTACTTGAAATTTTAAATTGCAAATGATAAAGAACATCTAGAAAATAGAAATATATTATTCTGTTTTATTTTTAAGAAAAGTTTATAAAAGTTTATGGTTATGATTTATGAAAGATGAAAAATAGATAATTTAAAATTGTTATGTATATAATTTAATGAATATTGACTTTAATTTGTATCTTGCCTCCTTTTATTTTCTTTCAAATATCTTCCTCTATGTGACAACTCTTAATTCAGTACGAGGGTCAGTAGTCGGTCCTGAAATTATCTTTTGCTCCATTTCTTAGTTGTACAAAGGATTGAATATACTTCAGTTATTAATAAAAAAAATTAAAAAACATAGGTACATAAGAAATATTTAAAAAAAGTACATGAAAACAACTCATTTTAATAAAGAGAAAAAGAAAGAAGAGACAATAAAAATGAAAGGTTGAAAAAAAGAAGGAACAAAAATATTAATTTATTTGAGGTACACAATTTTAGTATAGTTTAATAGTTTAGTTTATATGTAGTTAATGGTATTTTTTAGTATTAGTAATCCAATAATTATAAAGATTTCCATAACAAAAAATGTTATCTGAGATTTTCCTTCAGTAACTGTTAGTGGAGGGATTATACATCACAGAACCACAAAAATCAGTTGTGGGGATACCGCACAACCCCTAGAAACCTCTTCGATCAAAAAAGCCTTATTTTACTGATAACTCGTTAACCGTTAAAGATATAAAAAAAATTGCTCATCATGAAAAAGAAAGCTTGACTAATTGCCTAAGAAAAAGTCCTCTTGTAATGTTCTTGTTTATGCCATGGTTTTCGAGAAAATCGGTATTGCAAAATTTGTATTTTTAATGCGCACGAATTTTCGTTTATTTGAATTTTTTTGCGCGCGGCCTATAGAGAAAAAATTGAATTGCTCGAAAACCGTTTGGTTTGGTTTTGGTTTGGATCAGAATGGGTTTTAAAGGGGATATAAAATACTCCTTTGTGTTTCCATTTTTGATGGCTATTGATATCTACTCGGATATCTATTAGTATATAAAAATAACAATATAATACCTCTTGATTTTTTGCACTTTTAACTATTCACAGGCCCATAAAAAATAACTGACTTTAACATAAGTTATAATTGAATTATCTTTTAGTTCAAGTACTCTCGGTAGTACTTCAATGCAGAAAATGTTAGTAATAAAAATATTCACATTTACAAATTTACCAGCATGTTGAAGTTAGCCAAATTTGTCCAATTTTTTATTGTTTCCTAAAAATAAAAAAAGACCCAAACATCTTGAAAATTTAGCTCAAAAAAATTGTTTTGATAGTTAAAGAATTGTATTAAAAAAATATAAAAAAATTGAATATGCAGCTTTTTTTGGATTTTTTTTTGGCTAACTTTAACATGCTGCTAAATTTGTAAATGTGAATATTTTTATTCCTAACTTTTTCTGCATTGAAGTACTACTTTGAACTAAAAGATAATGCATTTTTAACTTATATTATAGTCAGTTACTTTTTATGCGCCTGTGAATAGTTAGATGCACAAAAAATGAAGAGATAACTTTATTATATTATTATTTTTATATACTAATACATATCAATAGCCCTCAAAAATGGCAACACAAGAGAGTATTTTCTTACATCCCCTTTAAAACCCATTTTGTTTGGTTTTCGAGCAATTTCATTTCTTCTAAAGACCGCGCACAAAAAATTTCAAATAAACAAAAATTCGCCGGCATTAAAAATACAAATTTTGCAATTTTTGTAAATATCGATTTCTTCGAAAACCATGGCATATACCTACAAGAAAATTACCACAGGACAATTAGTCAAGCTGTCTTTTTTATGATGAGCAAATTCCTTATATCCTTAACGGTTAACGAGTTATCAGTAAGGCCTTCTTCATCGTAGAGAAGCTGCCAAATAACGTTATTTGGGGTTGTTTTTTTAGGAGGTTGCGCGGCACCCCCAGAACTGATTTTTTGGTTTTGTGATCTTTAATCATGGCACTAACAGTTACTGAAGGAAAATCTCAGATAAGTAACATTTTTTGCGAGCTTCTGGTGTATTTTTTACTTTACCGGCTGGACTATAGGTACTTACTTACCGACTTTATAGACATCCTCTCTTAAACATTTTATTTTCTCCTTCTGTTTTTTCAAAACTTTTTCAAAAATTTAATTTCTTTCCGGTGTTCTGTTTATACCCAAATTCCAGTTACTGTCCAAAGTTCTGTTTATATCCAATTCCAATTTCCAATTTTATTATATTCAAAATTATTTATACAAATTAATAAATTATTTATGAACTTTGTACCTATCGGTTAGTTCTTCTGTTCTAAATTTTATTTCATAATCTTGTTTTGTTTGACGTTTACAAAATTTTAATTTAATGTTAATATTTTAGATTATTTCACTCTTCAAAAACGATGTTTATGGTTCGACAGTAAAAAATCAACTGAAACTTCCAAATATGCATTTAACTGCCACAAATAATGGCTTTCCTCTGAATTTACCTACTTGATTTATAAATTTTCTATAGCCTAACATTCTTTTAATTTGAATGTATTCCCTTGTACAATATTTTCTTATAACAACTTAATTATTTCTTAAATTATAAATTATATCTTCTTTTTAGTTTTACCAAAAACAATGTATTTTAATTAATTTGTAATTTAAACAATTATAAAATATGTTTTTATACAGCAGATTCTAAAACTATAGCAATTTGCTTAATAACTAACTTAGTTATAACAAATTACTACTTAATAATTTCATGTTAGTGCCATCTAAACTTTATTTTATTCAAATCATCTGCCATTAGTGACATAATTACATTAATCAATGTATACCAATATCTACTAGCTTCATGGCTATTTAAAATTATACCATACATGGTTTATTGAGTCTTTCTCCTTTACCATGTCATGTTAGAAAAATTATATTAGATTCTTCAATAAAAATATCTAATAAAATACAAAAAGCTCACTTTTAAAATACTAAATTTGAAATATAAGACCTAAAATGAATATTAAAATAAAATCCAAATGTAACAACTTGAAAAGTAACAATTTATTAACATAAAACTTGTACCTAATAACCAAAAACTAAAAGAAATGAAATATATGATCTCCCCTATATACATCCTAAGATATTTCTGAAAAGATATTATCATTGATTAATTAGAAATCAATGATATTATTCAGCCTAAAGCAAACATATTTGAAAGCATAAAGCATAAAGGTATTTAGGTACACAAAAATTTCCTGTCCGTATAACATTCTTCATTTATTAACCATTTTTCCTACTGGTTGACCACTCTGTATATTCTTTTTACTGTACTTAAGTATATCAGCTTTTCGTCCTGCTAATAGTGACAATTACATTCTAAATATGATTTTCCTCCTTCGTCTCTTTATTAATATTTTTTTAGAGTTACCTCCCTGTACATTTTTCAGTCCAAATATGGCAGATTTGTTTCTGGCAGTTTTGTTAACTACATGCGACCACTTTATAAGATGATCCACCCTGTATATGCTATGTCCCTTTTCTTCGTTGACAATACGTCAACTATGTACCAAATATTATGCTTCCCGTTAAGTACTTTTGTTGATATAACGCCAATAGATAAACAGATAAACAAATATATACTGACGGAATTAAGACCTTAATTTTGGTACTATACATAGTCTGAAATGGAAAAGTCCGATAAAATCAGATCATGATTTTTTCACTATTGCAAAACGTTTCACTTCGATTGGAGGTAAAATAAGATTGTTGACGTATAGAAATGAGTAAAACAAATATGTAGACTGTAGAGTGCTCTAGTATAAGTAGTTAGTAATTAATTCATTATGTAGATTTTAAGTACCCTACATTGTATTTGAAAGGCATAGAATTATTTAGGTTAGCTATGTTTAAGTACAGTTCCTTTATGACGTTTAGTCAAAGGGCATTTATTACAATGGTCCTCCACCCATTGCCTGTAACCAGCAGTATGGAGCACAATATATCTATCTCCCTTATTCAATCACTTTGTTTGAACTTACCTAAAGACAACCTACATTATCTTACCTGCAACCAATAACAGCGTTTCACTGCTTACTCATCGAGGCATCGTTTACTAAATAATTATAATAATAATTTGTTAGACCCATTTGTGTCACATTTAAAGAGTTACGATTAGGTTACGTCAAAGCAATTTAAAAAACAAATGTTTTAGACCTTACCTTAAATACTGACATAGAAGATAAATGTGGTAGTAATTAAAATGTATCGAATAATTACCAGTAGTAGTAAATAATATAATAAGTAAGTAGCAATTATCGTAAATGGTAGAACGAATGATCGGAGTAACTATTATAAAAAAACAAGTTGGTCAGATTAGACTAACAATGGACGTACAAAAATATGTAGGTGAAATAGAGGCGTTACTATACCTATTTGATTCAGTCAATAGACCAGTCACTTTAGGTGAACAAAAGGCTAAACATCAAACTAATTGTAAAAGAAATAAACTAAGATTTTTTAGACTTGGAATAATATCCCCAACAACATGTCAAAAGTTTAGAAAAATCTAAGTATGGGAAATCCGCCATATTGGCCACCTTCTTGGATTTACTCTCGAAATCTATATTGTGCATATTTTACTCCGATTAACTTCAAATATGTACCAAATAGACAGTTTTTTGAACCAGGAATCATATAAAGACTATCTACGAGGGGTGATCCACTCTGGAAAATATGTGCATGTAATGCAAAAACCGGGAATTATTGTAGGTAATTCGAGTATTGCAGCAAAATTGCACGAAATTTGGATGTATTGCAAAGTAATGCAGGAGAATGCAACGTAATATAAGGTAATGCGATTTAATGCCAGGGTAATGCAACATAATACAGCGGAATGCAGTGTAATGCGTGTATATTCAGTACTATAAATAGAAGCAGAGGGGGCAAATCAACAAACAACGAATTTTATGAAAAAAACGCGTAATTTTAACTACTTGTATAATATGTCGTTGACTTGAGAAAATATCTTTGAGGCAAAATAAAATACATACTTACATGCATTCCAGAATGGCAAGTAAAACAATTACTATGGGATAGTATGGTTTATTTAAAAAAAAAACAGACTACAGACTAATTTTTAAAGGTTCTTCTCGCTGTTTTGTACATTTTATTAATTATAATATGCTCATACCTTTTAATCGTGAATGGACCACTTCCCACAACATTTATTGGCCCATAAAATATAAATTTATTTGCCACCACCTGAACATCTTCCTTCGGAGGCCAGACAAATAAATCCAATTCGGATTTTAGAAATTTGATTTTTGACGCATATTATTATTATCATTCCTTTCCAATGCTCTCCCGATATATCAATCTTCATCATAATAAACGGCATAGTAACATTCATTTTTAATGGAGTTACCATTTTCCAGATACCATTGTTACCGTTTTCGAGATAAAGGTCTGCAAATTATTATTATTATTGAGTAAAACGCTACTATGTTCTTTACCACTATAAGAACATAGTAGTGTTTTACCCAATTTCGTTATAATTATGGATTACCACAGAGTAATGGCTTCCTCAATCAATTTATTATTATTATTATTATTATTATTATAAATTTTTTCAGTTTATTTTATTTTTTGTTATGTTAATAATATAAAGTTATATTATGCACCTAACAATAATTGTCACAGTTATTTCCTCTAAGTGATTTACCGATACCTATATGAATTTCCATGGTTTGTTAATTTTGGACCCATTTATGTGGGAAATGGTAACTTCTATCAAAATATTGTTGTATAGGAACAAAATTGTAGAAAATTTTATGAACGTTGTTTTTTGTGAAAAAGATTTTGGTCCATTTGATTTAGTTTTTGTGTTAAATGACAAAAACAACATTGGCAACAGTTCTTTCTAACATATGGCCGCCATGTTGACAGTACAGTCAGTTTATTCTTTGTCCCCAAGCACCGGTGGGGGGTGGTGGTGGTGGTGGTGGTGGTGGTGGTGGTGCACGTACAGCTAGCGAGAGCTCCCTGGCTAAATGTTTATATTACTCGTTTCTAAGGTCGTTTCCATGGGAATAAATACATAAATATTACAAGTCTGATACTGCACTACATGGAAGCGAGGTCTCAAGTCTTCCATAGAAGTGTTCTCGGCTGACGCAGTAAGTGCGATAGAAGCATTTTTAATTATTGAAATGAAATGCAGAAAGAATAAAGCAACGAATACTTAGGCTATTTCATCCCATCAAAGAACCCCTAGAAAACTATAACTGATATACAACGCCACGGCTCCTCCCACATCCATGAGTTTGAAGCAACTACTGATTTTAGCAACATGTATCGGTTGAAATAAAAAAATTTAAAATTATATTTAGTAATAATTTAACACGCAAATTTTAATAACATAATAAAAAAATAAGATAGGAAAGACCATCACCACAATGACACGGTGAATAGCACATATTTATGGGTATTGAAACATATTCTTTATAGGATTTTGCAAACAGCAGAAAAAATAACTATCTATAACTAAAAGAAAAACTTTGTGTAAAAATATGAATGTAATCTTTGCATTCTTTCGATAAGTTGAATTCTGGTTATGCTAGCAAATTAAAATCCTAAAATGAATTTGTCTAATTTCTTATTCGACAATTCTCATTCAAACACTAGCATCCACATAGTCCCCTACGGCCATGCAGATTAAGCTAGTATCTACATAACCCCTAGGATCATGAAGATTCAGTTAAAAATGAGAACAAAGGCCTAAAATGAATTTATTTATCTACCTTGTCTTAAAAAAAAATTCATTCTAATGGATTACATTTTCATGAAATCATTCTGTTTCTTGGAAATGCTTAACCTTTAAAACATCTTTATGTGCGACTTTATGTCTTTCTGATGAGCTCCAGAATTAGGGCGAAAAACGTTTCAAAGGCTAAGCATTTCCAAGAAACAGAATGATAGATTTCATGAAAATGTAATCCATTAGAATGAAAAATTTTTAAGACAAGGTAGATAAATAAATTCATTTTAAGCCTTTGTTCTCATTTTTAACTGAATCTTCATAATCGTATGGGGTTATGTAGATACTAGTTTAATCTGCATGGCCGTAGTGGACTGTGTGGATGCTAGTGTTATAATGAGAATTGTTAAATAAGAAATTACACAAATTCATTTTAGGATTTTAATTTGCTAGCATAACCAGAATTCAAGTTATCAAAAGAATGCAAAGATTTCATTAATATTTTTACACAAAGTTTTTCTTTTAGTTATAGATAGTTATTTTTTCTGCTGTTTGCCAAATCCTATAAAGAATATGTTTCAATACAATTATAAGCAAACAAATAATAATTAATTTTTAAACATATTTATGGGTAATCGGATGATGCCCGATATGCGTAACCCGTCGCTGCACGTTCACATTAGCACGGAAATCGGTGTGTCAATAAACATTGTGGAAAATGAAGCTAAGAAATGATAAAAAGAAACCCTCGAAGAAACAAAAATGCAAAATAATACAGTATTTTGAAGTAATGTCGCGTAATGTGAAGTAATGCAACGTAATGCAAAGTATTGTAGAGTAATTCGGGATAACCCATGTAGCAACATATACTGGCAGTTCATTGGTAAAATATTGGTGTAATATTTGTCTATTGGGTCAATATTAGCAATTTTAAGCCAATATTGAAGTAGTATTTATTTTTGGTGTATAATAAATATTGAATTCATTATATTGCTCTAATATTAGAGAAATATTGATGATCATTTACTATTTTTTGAATATATTGATGCAATATTGGAAACAACATTAATTAATATTACTGCACAATATTCCATGTAAGCAGATGATAGGCATATATATAATGACAATAACTTAATCGTTGGTGCAATTTGGCCAAATAATTTCGTCTGTTAATTGTTCCAATTTAACAGTTTTTAGCCAATATTGAAGGAATATTTATTTTTGGTATATAATAAATATTGAATTAATTGTATTGCTCTAATATTAGAGAAATATTGATGATCATTTACTATTTCCTGAACATATGAATGCAATATTGGAAACAACATTAATTAATATTACTGCACAATATTCTATATGTAAACACATTAATAATTTTAAACCAGTAATAAACAATAATTATTTTGCCACATAATAACAAATACTGAATTCAATATATTACTCCAACATTGGAAAAATATTGGTGACCATACAACATACATTTTTTATATTACTTTGCGATATTTTTCGAAGACAAAAAGACATATGATCTCTGTAATCTATTGAGCAAAGTTGTTTTGTAATTTATTAATTAATTTGGCTTGTTTAGCCCTTTTTATTTTATTTGTATTATTTATTATATAATATAATAGGTGATTCTTTTTATCTGATTTATGAAATAATGTTGGATTTCTGATTTTAAAACAAAGACTTTTTATTCTATTATCGTTTATTTAATTTCAAGGCGTTTTCATTAGGTATATTTAAAGAATAGATTCATCTATATAGTTTATTTTTATTTAGTTTTACTTTAACATCTTTAGTAAAATAATTACTTACATTCTTAAACAAAACTTATTCTTCATACTAGGAATTTAGATAGTGATATCACTCCCGCGCAGACATTTTATTGGCTCCGAGTTACCAGCAACGGTTTGATATGACGCGTGCGCTTGCTCTCCGCATAACGGAGACGGAGACGCCATTATGGTAAATTTACAAGTACCTAGCTGGATCATAGAAGAACAGAAATTGGGCTGTGTTCGATTATTAGCAACAATTATTGTGACCTGTGTGTGTGTTATCTTGTGCACAATGTAAGTACATAATACTATATTATACTTTTTATCTGTTGATTGTTTGACAGTGTTCTGTAAATGTGAATTTGCTGCCATGCACATTTTCTATCTGTAAAAGTACGATAATAATGTATTGGGAAACAATAAAATTATTCATTCACATTGTGTAAGTACGTGAGCTGTGCCCAGATAACACCTTGACTAGGTACCCGTCGTTATCTTTATTTGGTAATTTGAAAATATAGGTACTACATACTGGTACCTACCAATAACCAACCAATACTGAACCAATATTGCAATATTATAGTTATAGATATAATTTAATTATTACCATTATTTAACTTTTGTTTTATACTGCTACATACTTATTTTATTGCCTCAAGCAAGAAGTATTGAAATGTGCAAAAATAGACTTTCCGAAATAATAAATAACAATTTTAAAAAATATTCAAGTTTACATGTTGTAGAATGTTTGTAATATGCAGGGTGTACAGAATCGCATGCTAATACTTACGGGCCGTAATTCTTAGGTAATTTTAAGAAAAAAGTTTATACGTATCAACACAAGCTCGCAACTGTTTTATTTTTGAGATACAGAGGGTGTTAAATTTTTTTAAAAATGTTTAAAAGAAAAACTTCTACCAGTATGCGCGTAGGTTTTGCACTTGACCGCTTTTTATTTCTAGTTTTTATATACCTAGCTCCTTTTTGTGAATCTAATGGTATGTAATTTGGTATACCTACATTTAACTTCCTGTTTAACTGAAAATTGGTTTTATTAAAGTTTTTCATTTAATTAGATATTTGTTTTAACGTATACACATGATAAAGAGTACCGAGTACCATTAATTAATGAAAACCAAACTTTCAGATTACTTCAGTACTGTCTAAAAAATCCATGTTTATAAAAAGGCAGCTGAACAAGGATTCAAGCGATGAAAATAACTGCAATTATTTTCCGGGTGGTAACCACGAATTCAATTTAAGTTTGTTATCCGACGAAGATAATGATGGAATAAATGAGTGCCAAGATGTGTCAATGGGGTGTCAAGAAATTTGCTAGAGAACCATTATGATGTGACAACCAGTTTACTTATGAAGTTCGTGGTTTGCAATTAAATTCAAGTACATTTATTTTACGACTCATCTTTTTGATAACTTTGGTATTTAGAAAGCATATTGTAAGTTACCGTTTTGCTTAAAATTATATTAATATTTATTATATAGTATACTTGTTATTTTATCTTGTTTGATTTATATTATTTTTGACTGACTCATTATTTGTAAATTTAAAATTGTTACAAATTTTAAATGTATTGTTAATGCTATAAATAAATATTTTATTTTTGCAACATATTTATAATTTATTGTAATATACACGGTGTTCGGCGCATGGACAATCAAATTTTTTTTGTGGATCGGCGGGGTCATTTGGAAGTTTTAACATAAATGTCCCAGGTCCTAACTGTTGTAGTTATTGAGATTTTTTTTCATTTTTATATTTTACTCAAAATTTCCCAAAATTCCCCACTAAAACTCCTACAACTTTTCATTGTTTCATACCGTTAGAAAGGGCATCAACGGTAGAACTTTGAAATTGAATTGAAGAAAATGCTCTCGGTTGCTGTTAGTTTTTTTTTAATGATTTTAGAAGTTCAGAATTTCTATTTCTTTCATTTACATTTAGGAATTTGGAGCCTTGTAACTAACTTTCGTATTAAAAATGATTTATTTTGAACAAGAATACATTACAGAATAAAATTTAAAAAAACACCTACGAATACTAAAGTTTAAGTGGGGAATTTTGGGAAATTTTGAGTGAAATCTAAAAAAAATATATTTCTTAGTACTACAACAGTTAGGACCTGAGTCATTTGGGATTAAAACCTCCAAATGACCCCACCAGTCCATAAAAATATTTTGATGGTCCATGCGCCGAAGACCCTGTATTTTATATTGATTTCTAATATTGACTATCAATCCAAAGGAAATATTGTACCAATTTAAATACAATATTAGGTAAATATTATCCTAGTTGTCAAAATAAATATTGGAAATAGATATTGGAGCAATAATGTAGAACAATATTCAGTCAAGATTGATTACAATATTTTGCCAATAAATAAAAATGTTCACATTTCGATATTGGGCAAATATTGCATTTCAACATTTAGCCATTATTTATACCATAAATACCCAATATTGTACTAATATTGCCTGCTACATGGGAATGTACGGTAATGCAATGTATTGCCAAGGTAATGTGAGGTAATGCGAGGTAATGGGAGCCAATTTGATACACGTAATGCCGGAGTGGCTCACCCCTCGACTATCTAATTTTGTTTATGTCATATTCCATTTATTACAAAATGTTAATAATAAAGGAAGGTAATTTATGAACATCATGATGATATGCTATAAGTTTTTAAAATAAACTTTATTAAACTTGTACAAAATCGTTTAAATTACTGTACACTCTTTGAAAAAACTACTAACACAATTGAAACTTTACTGTCATTTCCAACATGTATCACTCTCCACCAGAAACACCATCATCATATACATCTACTGTATTTGACGACGGGGAAAACATGAAGAGAAATAAAAGCCATGGCTAAAAACAGGATGCGATGGAGAGTCTTTATATATAGATATTTGAGTTACTGCACAGTATAGCGTGACATTCACTGCAAGCGGATGAACATTCCAAACCATGTTTTCTGCATGAGCACCTGGAAGAACCAGAATCTGTCTCCCATTTACATCTTATGATATCGAGAAGTACTGGTGGTGCTGGTTGAAGGTCAGTGAATACTGGTAGGAGTTGACCACCCTGCATGTGCCAACCCCAATCCTTTCCAATCCCGAACTTAGTAGTAAACTCGTAAATTATGGAATTTAGCAGCAGCTGAAGTCCGTGGAAGTGACTGGGCTTGAACAGCTTGAACTATATTTTTGTTAGCCACCTTTGTACTGAAACATCTGTATCGTAGTTCATCCAAAGTATCAGATGTCTTTCCTCCATATGTGGCAACAATTGTGTTTTCCCCGGCAGAAATTATATGTTCTAGCAGACTGTTTGCATTGTTGAATACTTCAACATAATCCATAAATGATCTTTGTTAGACCTTTGCCTTTGCCAATCCCAAACAACTGTGACGTGGTGTCGCACCCCAAAATGGCGTAAATAAATAGCAAGCTGTTACAGACATTTAATCCCAATGATGATTTTGTAGTTTGAATGTTCCATTGGCGGATGTCGGTTGCACAACGCTCTGGTTCTAGTTTGAATATTATTAATATTACTTTTTTATTTTCCATTTTAACATAGAAACACAAAAGTATCAGGACATCAGTGTCGTTTACATTGACAACAACGTCTCTTTGTTCAGACGCACCAACTGCTGTCTGCGTGATCAGAAGGTCTGCGTCTCCACGTGCATGTATTGTCTGACATTCAACAGTTTCAAAGTTTTCACTAAGCATCATCAAAAAACGCTACTTATTCATTTTGTTTGACAGAAGAATAGCCTTCTTCATTGTCAGTTTCATGTCAATAGAAAATGAAACGTTAGGGCAGCTTTTACCTTCACTTCTTCTAATATGAGTGGCATCCTTAATGCAAGGACTATCCAAATATCCATCAAACATAATCACAACCGATTTACCATACCTTGTAAGAACGTAGTTTGTACAGCTACTACAGATGTCTGAGAACAGCATGCCAACCGATCATGATAATCGATGCAGTAAATCCCCTCCATCGAGTAACATGGAGTGAATCAGAAAGTGGTGTTTCTGTGAGGTCCTCAACAAACTTATCAAATGCCTTTCTTAAGCTTATTGCTGGTAAAAATGTTTTTAATTTGTTTTAAATAGCGTTCCTGTTTCAAAAAACTTTCTGTATGATATATATTTGAGACTAATCGGAGCATTTTATAGATTTCAAGAGTAAATCCAACTGGGCGGCTAATATGGCGGCTCTCTCATACTTAGATTTTTCTAGACTTTTGATATGTTGTTGGGGATGTCATTCTAAGTCTAAAAGACCTTTCTTTTACAATTAGTTTGATGTTTCCAACTAAAATGACTGGACTACAAACATATATCTCTAAGTTTAAAAGTGAATTAATTTTCGTTTGCTTATAATTGTAATGAAATGTAAACTACGTGTAAAAATATTAATGAAATCTTTACATTCTTTCGATAACCTGCATTCTGGTTATGCTAGCAATTAAAATTCTAAAATGAATTTGTCTATTTCTTATTTGACAATTCTCGTTGTAACATAGTCTCCTACGCCATGCAGAATAAACTAGTAGGTATCTACATAACCCTTTACAGGCATGAAGATTCAGTTAAAAATTAGAGCAAAAATCAATATATTCAATAAAGAATTAAAATCTTATGAATACAACACTTTGTCTTTCTCTGACAACCTACATCTGGTTGTGCTAGAGACTATAAAAGCTCTAATCTGAGGTTATTTACATACCTTGTCTTTAATTTTTTTTTTATCTAATGGAATACATTTTCCTGAAGAATTGGTTATCTATAGTTCTGTCTCTTGGAAATGTGTTTCGCCCTTATTCTGGAGCTCATCAGAAAGACAAAGCCACTCATAAGATGTTTCATGTAAAAAGGAAAACAATTTCCTAGATTCTCTATGAATGTTTAAAAGTGAATTATTTTTTGTTTGCTTATATAATTTTTATGAAACAGGATTTGGCAAACAAGAAGAGAAAAAACTATCTATGAGAACTAAAAAGAAAAACTATCCGTAAAATGATCTAGATTGTTTTACAGTAAAATAGTATTGAGGTGTTTTTAATAGAACCCTTGCAAAACAAATCTTACAATCTTAAAAATATAACTTTCAAGTAAAATGTTTGTTGTCTCTGTTATAATTTAGAATAGTTAGATACTCTTTTGCACGGCGAATGCTACTACAAGACTGTCATTACTCATTTCTAAATTATGCATTTGTATCAAGACTTAAATAGACTCTGATTAGTTGCAAGATAAATCTAAATTCATTTCGTATTTTGACATTATGTCATGAGATTGCTCATATAAAGATTATTTTTTAATTACAAAAGAGTAATTTTTCTTTCCAAATCATGCCCTCGTGTCTACAGTTTCCACGGAATACTCGCAGTTGTGTGGCTGATAGTTAATCTCTCAGATTTATATTTGAAAATATTTCTCTAGTCAATATTTCTTTACTTTAATGATCAAAGCGTCGATAAAAGCCAAACAGCCAAAAAGGTTTGCTAAAATTATATTACCAACAGTACTTCAGTTAGAATACCGAGTTTATTTAAAGGCTTCATGAAATATCACAAGTGATCACGCACATTTGTATGATGTTTCACGTGATATTTTAATGTAAAAATTTCAGTAAATTCCATATGCGATAGCTGAATACTGCAAGAAATTCTAGTCAGTAATAGCTTACTTTATGTGGGTATTGACCACTGTTTAAGGTTTCTAAGGTGGAATTTATTATGGTTACCTATTTTTCTTTACTGGGTAGTGCACGTCCATATATACTCTTACTCTTCGCAAATACAAAACGTAGAGTATTATATTGCATTCGATCGGCACAACAAAATATATAAAGAGTCGAACGTAATAGACAATGAATTTGGAGTACCGCAAGGATCAGTGCTAGGACCTTTATTATTTGTGTTATTTATAAACGACATAGTGAAATCTATAAAAAATTGTAAGGTACATTTATTTGCAGATGACACGTTAATATATTTGTATGGAGAGAATGTAAATGAAGTTATTAATGTTATTGTATTAAATAATAAAAAGTTAGAAAAAGTTTCGGAAATTAAATACCTTGGTTTTATAATAGATGAGTTCTTGACTTTCAAAAGTAATAATAGTGATTATATTATTAAAAAAGTTGCAAAAAAGATTTATTTTTTACGTAGAATTTCAAATTATTTATCGATGTTTTCAAGAATATTAGTATATAAATCTATAATAGCTCCACATTTTGAATATTGTGCAACTCTACAACTATATTTAAATAACAATGAGATACAACAGTTACAAAAGATGCAAAACAAAGCTATGAGGATATTACAGTGTAACAGATATACTCCCATTGACACAATGTTAAATGTTTTAAATTTTTTAAATGTTAGACAACGTATAGTATTCAAATCACTGCAATTTATATTTAAAATAAAGGATGGTATGGCTCCAAGGTATTTATGTGATAAACTGAGTTTCGTCCGAGATACTCATGGTTATAACACTCGTAGTGTAAATGATATGGTGGTAGAGAGGTATGACAATTTAAAGGAATCGAAATCTTTGTTTTGTAAGGGTATTCAATTATTTAACGGTTTGCCAAAGGAAATAAAATATTGTGAAAAATATAATATTTTCATTAAATTATGTGTTAGTTATATTAAAAAAGAATTTTGATTATCTTGTGATTAGGTTAGGTAATTTTACAAGTTATGTTAATATACAAATAGATTTGTAATAATTTTACAGTTACTGTTATGTGCATAGAATTAAGATAAACTAATGAAAAGTTAATGTGATTATGATCTGTATATTGTTATGATCAAATTGTAGCTTTTTTTGAGCTAATAAAGATATATTATTATTATTTCTAAAACCGTTGCTCGTAGAGAAAAAATTTTCATATCACTGTGTTGGTGAACAACTTTCAAAATGTCCGTCCGCCTGTCCGTCCGTCCGTCCGTCTGTCTGTCCGTCCGTCACGTTTCTTGTAAGCACGATAACTTAAGAAGGAAAAGTCCGATTGTATTGAAATTTGGGCAGTAAGTTAGTGTTAGCTAGAGGAAGAAACCTATTGTTTTTTAACTATATCGATGAATAAATAAAAAAGTTATTAATTATTTAAATTTTAAAAAAATGATAATAGAGCCGATATAACTTTTGATGCGGTACGTAGATGCAAGAGTCGGTGCTCCGTAGTGGACATGCACTTAAAATGCACAGTCAGCATCTTACCAACTCGAGACGCCATTTTGAAAAAATGACTGCCAAGTTGAGTTTTGAGAATATCTCAAAAACCATGGAATCTAACTAAATGTCTACATTCCAAACATTGAAAAATTTCATACTTTTACCATTTTTGCATACAATTTCTGTAACAATTGACGATTTCAGTAAAAGCATCCGTATGTCTGAATTGTAAACCGAATTGAAACAATGTGAGTTAGTTATCAATTTTTTACCCAAATGTTGGAAGGCGACTGGAGGGGAGGGGGTGCAACCTATAAATAGCTTCATTATTCTTATTTTCGGTTCTATACTCACTTTCTTACGAGATACCTACCCTGCATATAAAAAAAATTAATTTCCTATAAAATTGCTTTTTTCAGTTTTTTTTACTTATTCATTTATGAGATAAGTACAGCAGATTAAAGAAGTGTCCACAAATTAATTTATTTTTAAAACAGTTATATGTGTGTGTAATATTCGGAAGTACATTAGAATGAAAAACAAGGTAGGTAAATAAATCATGTTAGGCCTTTGTTCTTATTTTTAACTGAATTTTCATTACCGTAGGGGGTTATGTAGATACTATGGCCGTAGGGGACTGTGTGGATGCTGGTGTTAGAATGAGAATTTTCAAATAAAAAATTAGACAAATTCATTTTAGGATTTTAATTTGCTAGCATAACCAGAATTCAGGTTATCGAAAGAATACAAAGTTTTTATCCAGGATTTCATTGATATTTTTACACATGTAGTTTTTCTTTTAGTTCTCATAGATAGTTTTTTTTTTTTTGCTGTTTGCCAAATCCTATAAAGAATGTTTCAATACAATTACCACCTGTACTAAAGTCTTCTTTGTTTAATACCAGGGTACATAAATTTAAACTGATAGCACCAACTTTTTGCCATCCACCTATCCTGTACATCATAAGACAATTTCGTAAAATATTGATTAAAGATAATTGTGGATGTTAAATAAACCAAGATTAAGTTCTAAAACATCACGAAATCTTCAAAATACACAGTTAAAACTAAGCGTTCGATCTGCTAATCATGAAGTGGCGGCCATTTGTATTTTAGTATTTTCTAGTCTAGTACCATAGGAAATTAGTTTTAAATATGTACGTAGAATAGAAATCAATTTTAATAATTTTAGTCACTTTTCTGTGTTCATTGTTACTCGGTCGCACTGTATATTGAAAAACTTGCGTGGCGCTAACCTAGTTTAAAATGCCGGTTAAAGAAGTTGGTTGGTTAACCCCGGCACTTAAAAACCCCGCCCTAAGAGAAACTCAGTATAATATATTTATCTAAACTATTTATAGCGTATGCCTTTAAAACACGTCAGTTCTAACAAACCTTAATGTTACAGCTCACAAAAATAGTTATTACACCATGTCAAGTATTTTCCTAACTTGTTTTACGAAAGGTATGTTCACCCGATCTGTTTCAATGACTGCACCCATTCACCAGTCTCAATACACCTTTCCCTTCAAAACGTCGAAAAAAAGCATTAATCTCCAACCCCAAACCAGAACCATCTGACAGCTCTTTTATAATTATGTTGGTTAGCCGTTACAGGCCAATTTTCTTCCAGGCAAACATCTGTTGAGGATTTTACAATATGCATTGGTATCTAAATTTCTATAGAGCCGCAAACTGGGAACAACTGCGATATCGTCCCTATTGAAATCCACCCTCGCTAGAGACCAGGGGCGGAGACAGGAATTTTGAATAGTATTATTGCAGCTACGTGCATAACTTTTACTTGTTGCGTGGAGACAGACTTCTTATTTAATAAATGCGCTTTTTCTTGCCATGCATATAAGAATGTTTATTTATCAGAGAATGAACGCTAGAAAAATCTACTCCCATGAATTCTTCCGTATGAAGCGACCGGTTTTGTGGATGTGATTAAACGGGTCGTGTCTTCACGCAACGATGGTTAACATCAACTTACCTATAAGTGAATAGGTTCAATTATTAAAGGATAACTAGACGTAAACAGCGGACTTATTAAAGTTTTTATGTAATTGTCGAGTGGTCTATAAAACAACCTTCCCAAATTTTTGAAAATAAGCTAGTTGCTATATTTTAATTATCTCCTGGCGATGCTAGCTTGATTGACGAAACGCTTGCCAGTATAGTGTGCAGATTTTTTTGTAGAATCTTGTTAAAGGTTACAACACATGGTTGCATGTGCATTTTAAAAAAAAATTTCGTATATTTTATACCTCTTTATTGATGCATTTTTTTTGCAAACAATGTAATTCTTGCTCTAAGTAACACAAACTTACTGTCCTAATTTCAATCCTATCGAACTTTTCCTTCTTAAGATATCGTGGTGTATAAGAAACGCGAAAATTGGGTTTTTAAGGAGCCCACGAATTTTTAAGAAGTATCTAATATATGTTTTACAGTAAACTTAGCCTCGTTGAAAACTTTAGCCCACTGTAAGTAGTCCCATCAATTAATTACAAGTAGTCCATCTTTATCTATTTTCTCCTCCAAGGAGCTGTGAGACCTTGAACTGTTCTTAGTAGTTGTTAGTTGTCCATTTTATAACTTATATACAATGTGAACCTAAATAAACGCACAAAATTCATATCATTGGTATATGTCATATTTCAAAAAAATCCTCGAACAGCTCGATTTTAGTTTTGTAAATGCTACATTTTGTTACTATACCAAAATTTATGACGTCATTGGTTTTTGAGTTATAACGCCATCATAAATTTTTTTTAATGGAAACAGATATTTTTATTTACTGTTTTGGTGATATATTCCTTTAGCTTTCTGGTGACATAAAAAAATGATATTACCTGGGCCATTCTTTTGGAAAAATTATATTTTATGTAAAAATAGCTTACCTTTCGCAAATTCACGAGTAATATTCCACTTTCTTATGGACTGATAAATCTTGTTACCTACATTTTTGTTTTAACTAGCATGAAAACATTTGACACACAAAGAAAACAAAGAAAATAATAGAAAAACAATTACCTTAACAGCAGTGGAGATACAGGCCTTTTGTGTAAAGTATCGATAACTTTTTTATCCCTGGCACGTGTGGAACCTCAGTTTTGTGACACTTCTGAGACAGTGTAAAACTGGTGAATGCAATGCCACGTTTAAGTGAAAGAGAGCGCGTCGAGCTTTTGATGATGGTTGGATATGGTGATAGGCTGAGAACTCATCGGGAAGCATGTGATGTTTTCAATGCCAATTATCCCGAAAAGCAAATTTCTAGATTCACTGTAAGTAGATTGGTGGCTAGATATGATGAATCTGACAGTGTAGCTGACCTCCTTCGATCTGGTCGCTCCAGCAGAAGCAACGAAACCAAATTAAATATTCTTCTAGGAAGTGAGGAAAACCACCATCTTTCGATAAGGCAGCTGGCTTTAAATCATAACGTGAGTCAAACTTTTGTTGCACGTCTATTGAAAAAAGAAAAATACCACCCATACAAAGTGCAATTAATCCACGAATTGAATGAGGACGATCCAGATTGGCGCTTACAGTTTTGTGCACAGTTGATGACCTTGTGCGATGAAAACCCAATTTTTTTAAAGAACATTGTTTTTTCTGATGAACCTACATTTTCTTTAAAGGGGACTGTACATCGACATAACTGTAGATATTGGTCACGCGAAAATCCTCATTGGACTCAAGAAACCCATATACAGCGACGAGGCAAAGTAAACGTGTGGGCAAGTATGATTGGATCGTTTATTGGGACCTTTTTTTTGAAGAAAATCTTACGGCCGCAAGATATTTACAGTTTTTGCGAGTTGAGTTAGTGCCAGTCTTAGCAGTTACGTTTCGAACAATGAAGATGAAGATATTCCTGCTGAAAACGTTTGGTTTCAACAAGACGGGGTCCCACCTCATTTTGGGATAGCAGTGCGTCAGTTTTTAGATGACACTTTTACTGGAAGGTGGATAGGTCGTCGAGGTTCGATTGAGTGGCCCCCCGTTCACTGGATTCAGCCCCCTTAGACTTTTTTCTTTGGGGTTACTTAAAGTTATGGGTCTATTCTAACAGATCGGATACCATAGAAGAATTGAAAGACAGAATCGGTTTGGAGATGAGACGAATTGCCCATGAGATGATTCAGAACTGCGTGCAAAGTGTCTACACCCGTCTTGGTCAATGCCAAATGGTTGGAGGGTCGCAATTTGAACAGAGGAGATGATTTTTTTCTCACAATTACTTATGTAAGGCATCAATCAATAAAAATATTTTTTCCAAAAGAATGGCTTAGGTAATATCAATATCACCAGAAAGCTAAAGGAATATACTACCAAAAACAGTAAACAAAAATGTCTGTTTCCATTAAAAAAAATTATGATGACGTCATAACTCAAAAACCAATGACGTCATAAATTTTGGTATAGAGACAAAATGTAGCATTTACAAAACTAAAATCGACCTGTTCGAGGATTTTTTTGACAAGTAACACATACCAAAGGTATGAATTCTGTGCGTTTCTTTAGGTTTACACTGTATAACTATAGCGTCCCATAGTGCATGTAGATTAGATTTATTTGCATTTATTTTTACTTCATAAATACAAAAAGTCCGCTCAAAACTATTATGTGTGTCTTTTAAGTTTTGCTTTAGTGTTTATCCTAAACCAAATATGGTTTTATAATACTCTTCTGATACTATCTGAGTAAAGCTTTAGATACTTAATTCATTAAAACTTGAAAGTTTTAATAGTAGTTTTAAAAAGAGGCATGCAGACCCATCTCGAGATGGGCCCCTGTACTCTTATCAAGGTTTTAAATCGGCTTTATAGAGTCCTTCCAAACTATTTACGTTTATAAGTAGTTTTGAAAATAAGTTCTTAGGATAACTTATAGATATTTTAAAACTACAATGATTGTTACTTGGGATTCCTCCTCCCTTTTTCGAAATATTCGAACCGCTATATCTCGGAAAATAAGCATTTTTTCGAAAATTTTAAAAGAACAAAAAGTTGTTATTTTTCGTCAAATAATCTAAAACTTTTAATTTATTTCAGTTTTGCTAGTTATAATAATTAATGAAACAAAAAAAAAGTGAAATACGTTTGAAAATAATCTGCGATAGGCGATTTTAATATTCGTGCAAACACATCCAAAGATATGAAAAAAAAAATCCCGAGTGACAGACACTTTGAGTTAAACTTGTTTCGGGCCCACCGTGATTAGTGATATTACATCCCATGAAAAAATCATATTTCAAATACAATGAGATTAAAAAATACATTCAATAAATCAAGATTTGTCAAACACAACAGTAAAATTAATTATTCGTTTACTTGTCCACCATTTACAAGTTAATTATAAAATATGTTTGGTTTGATCAATTAAAAATGTTATTAAAATTCATGTGGAATTGGGTAAAAGGTATTATGAAATTTTTATTAATTGCTACAGGCCTGCGATGTTTCTCCGGTTAGTTTGACGTACTTAAATTCCTTCTGAGTATTTTTTTCTATTTGATCCTGAATTAGATTAATGTTTTCTTTGTATGCTACCATAAATTATTTTATTAACGTAACTTCAACAAATGGAGGTCTACGATCGTAGATTTTCCCGAAGATGTTTCAGAATTAGTTATTACACCACTGCATTTCAGTTACTATACAGGGTCCTTCAATGCCGTGACATTCTTCAACCACGGCGTACAGTAGTTAATGAGTTGTCATTTTCAAAATTCTAGCCCAGGCTCAGTTTTTTATCATATTGGATGGAAGTAGGCGCAAGATGTTCAAGAAAGCTGGTACTTTATGAGGTAACTGCTGGTTTTATAATTAAGATATTACATACAAATTGACAGCTGCCAAAACCGCGCGAAAATTTAAAAAATATGAAAATTTTTTAAAATGGCCCATATCTTGAACTTGGACCACTTTAGACCAAAATGTTACATTCATAATCTGCGGCCAAGCAACCATAGCCCTGTATGTTTCGTTGTTATAAATATTTCTTATTAGAAATAAGTCCATTAGAACCACTAAAAGTAAATGGCCAATATCTTGAACTTGTACCACTTTAGACCAAAGAGACAGCACGTGACTAAAATTAATATTGAATTCGTAATCAGCGACCCAAAGAACATTCATTTAAGTCACAAAAATCTGTTAAACAAAAACTTAGACTAAACAAATTTTAAAAAATTTTAAATTTTAAAAATTTTCGCGGGATTTTGGCATCCGTCAATTGGCATATAATACCTTAATTGCGAAACAAGTAGTTACCTCATAAAATACCAGCTTTCTCAAATATCCTGCGCTTAATTTCATCCAATTTGATAAAAAATTGGGCGTGGGCTAGAATTTTGAAAATGACAACTCATTAATTTCACAATGTGCGGCGTCCCCGTTTAATGATCATTTGTCTTAGAGAATGGCAGACAATTGACATGAGAATTTTTCTTAGTTTTCACCTCGGTTTTCACAAAAAAAGAAAAAAAACTTTTTTTTAAATCAAAAAAGATATGAGGGTTGACTCATATGTATTTTGGTTAGCAGAATCCAAATATGCAAAAATATACAGGTTGTCCCACTTAAAAATGCTATTTTCGTGTAAATTGCCTCTTTTGAAGTTGACCATTTTCGCTCTTTACATTACACAATTTGAAATTTTATCACATAATCACCACACCAAATGTGAATAAAATTAATTCGCTCATTAAAAAATTCCAAAAGTGTCCATATGGACTGGGCCACTCGGTGTGGCAACTTCGCATACTGGGTGCGCTAGGCCTAATACTTCCACATTCAGGTAGTAGAGGTATAGTCATCGTAAAAAAATCTTTTTTTGGTTGAAATATCTAAGTTAAGAATGTCATGAAACGTGGAGATTTTTTTGAAAATAAAATTTCTGTGGGTCTGTCTGTAACTTTTTTGTGCTCCGATTACTCCGGAACGGTTTAAAATATTGACTTGAAATTTGTTACACTTATGTGTTATAATGAGATCTGGAACTAAATTATTCCGTTGAAGGGTTGGGGCTAAATAGGGGTAAATAAGTAAAACAAGCTAGTAAGGGTCCAGAAGCTCGAGAGTTCGTGTACCAGAAACCAAGGTTTCAAATGTTTGTATGACATCTGCCACTCCACCTCATTATTAAAGGGCTTAACAAAATTAAATAATAATAATAATACCTAATGATATCGGTTATTATCCAAAAGACCACATTGGTATACGATTAGCCGCAAAAGAAAATTGAGCACCTTACTAGTGAATCAAGTGCTTAATGCTTAAAACTAGGTAAAAAGAAAAAACAGAAAAGAGATATGTCCTAAATGTAAATATGTGTAAAGTAATATAGCATAACTAAACTATTGAAACCACTTACTAATTTTTCAAATATTCATCAACTGAATAAACACATTTAGCTGTTAGATATTGTTTTGTTCCGTTTTTTAATGTTTTAATATTTTCGATACTTTTTAAGAAATCTGGGATCCTATTATACAAATTTATTCCGATGTATTTTGGGCTTTCTTCATATTTTGATAACTTATGTAACGGTGTGCTTAAGTTATTACTTTCTCTGGTATCATAATTATGATTATAATTGTTTAGTTAAAATTTACTTAGACTATTTTTAACATTTAACAGAATCTTTAGAATATAAATACATGGCAATGTCAAAATGTTTAGATCTTTAAACAGATTTCTACAGGACGTATATTTAGGTATTCCCATAATGTTATGTAAGTATAGCTTTATTCTGAACTTTAAATATTCTTTTAAATGAAGAGCCCCAAAAAAGAATTCCATATGTTGCCCTTGAAATAAAATTTGTATAATAATATGCCAAGACAGTTTTCCTATTTGATATTTTGGATGATCGATACAATCCATAACAGACGGAAGAAAGTTTACATTTTACACAAGTCAAACAATAGTAATAAAGTAAACATATTAAAAAAAGACAATAAGTCACATGTAAATAAATAAGTAAAACGTTAAAAAATAAAAGGAAAAGGTGTTTCTACAACACGCATATAACTTAAATGTTTTTTAAGTTAATCAGAACATCATCAATGAAATAGTAGGCATTTTTTAATAGATACTCCTTAATGACGACTTTAAATTTAGTTAAATTCAGATTCCTTACATGAGTAGGCAAGCAGTTGTAAGCTTTTGGACCATAATGATTTAACCCATTTCTTGATCTGTTTAACCTAATGAATTCTAAGCATATATTATTACGATATCTGGTAAGATGATCATGTGTACTTTCACAATTTTGGGTATTCAAGATATTTTTCTTCGTAAGTAATAAGCACTCTAGAACGTACATGCTAGGTAAAGTTAAGATTTGCAACTTTTTAAAGGCTTCTCTGCAGTCATCTCTATAATTTAAATGGCTCATAATACGAATTGCCCTTCTTTGCAAGCTGAAAATTCTATGTGCTGAGGTTGCATGACCCCATATCGACAAACCATAGCTTAAGCGGCTATGGATTGTTGCAAAGTAGACCGATCTCACAACCTCCTCCGATACCATACTATTAATATTTCTCAGAGCATAAATATTTTTAGCAATATTACTAGATAGATAATAAGTATGCTCCTCCCAACTTAGCTTTTGATCCATATGAATGCCAAGGAAACGGATGGAATTAGGATTTTGAAAAGTCACTGAAGTTTTTAATGTAAAAATCATAGTTTCTGTCTTGGTCATATTTAGGCTTAGATTATTTGATGCAAACCAATCAGCGGCCCTCGACTGAGTATTCTCCAGATTTCTGCTAAGCAAATCAAATATGGGGTTACTCTCAATGATAGTAGTATCGTCGGCAAATAATATATGCTCAGTCCCTGGTATACAATTTGGAAAATCATTATCATAAACAAGAAATAACACGGGAACGGAGGTACGTACGGAAGTACGGAACCTTGAGGTACTCCTACATCAATATGTCTAAGTGAAGAGCAGATACCACTCAGTGATACCACTTATTTTCTATCCTTTAGGTAAGATATTAGTAAATTTAGAGATGCATCTGCAAAGCCATATCTGTTTAGTTTACTAGCAAGGTCCTCGTGAGAAACGCAGTCGAAGGCCTTTGACAAGTCACAAGAAACAGATCCAGTGTATTTACTCTGTTCAAAGCCATCTGTTATGATATTAATTAATTTATGAATCGCGTCTGTAGTTGAACGTTTGCACCTAAAACCAAATTGGCATGGATTGAAAAGATTGTTTTTCTCAAAATATTCAACAATTTGTTTTTTTAATGCTATTTCAAAGATTTTTGATATTATTGGAACTAGTGATATCGGTCTATAATTTGATGGGTCATTTAAAGGACCTTTCTTAAAAATTTCTTAAAAATAGGTATCACCAGTCAGGTGATACCTCTGGTTATGCTAGCAAATTAAAAATCCTTAAATGGATTTGTATAATTTCTTATTTGAAAATTCTCTTTCAACATCCAGCATCCACACAGTCCCCTACGGCCATGCAGGTTATACGCAGTTTCAGTTAAAAATGAGAACAACGGTCTAAACTGAATTTATCTACCTACCTTGTTGGATTTTGCAAAGATCAGAAAAAATAGCTATCTATGAGAACTAAGAGAAAAGCTATGACAAGGTAGGTAAATAAATCCATTTTAGACCTTTGTTCTCAATCTGCGTATACCGTAGGGGGTTATGTAGATACTAATTTAACCTGCATGACCGTAGGAGACTGTGGATGCTAGTTGTTGATTGAGCATTTTCAAATAAGAAATTATACAAATCCATTTAAGGGTTTTTAATTTGCTAGCATAACCAGGTTATCGAAAGAATGCGAATATTTCATTAATATTTTTACACATAGATTTTCTTTTAGTTCTCGTAGATAGTTATTTTTTCTGATGTTTGCAAAATCCTATAAAGAATATGTTTCAATTAGATATAGCTGTTTCAAAATATTTTCTACAGCACAAGTAGGAATTATCGTCCGCAAACATAATTAAAAATTGTCAAAAAAGCCAGGCAAATCGTTGACATAAAACAAAAACAGTGAAGGCCCAAGAACAGAACCTTGCGGAACTCCAACCTTAATATTCAATTTTTCCGATATTAAAATTAAATTGATTTGAAATCTCGCTTGAAATTTAATACACGTATGTATTATACCGAGATCTGGAAACAAATTATATTTTGAACTTATTCCGTTGAAGGGTTGGGGTTAACTAGATGTAAATAAGTAAAGAAAGCTAGTGAGGGTCCAGAAATTTGACATCAGCCACCCCCCATTACCACTTTGGGCCAAACGATTTCAAATATTATATTATTAAAATTCTAAACAACTATTTCCACATACTAGATTGCCAATATAGTATCCAAGATGCTTTAAATAGATTTACATAGAAAAAGATGTGGAAATAGTGATTCCTTATTCAGTGTTTTTTTGTTGTTGTGCTACTTAATTTTTGACATTTTCACTCTAATGTCGTGAAAACGATGCTGAATCCTGCACATAAACAATATTATAGAGCTCGTTAGAGAGCATTATTTTTTCTGCAATTAGATCAGTTGCTAAATCTAAAAGTTCGCAAGTCTGAGAAACCTTGCCAAGACGACGATTTTCAATATTTTAGTGCTGACCGTTTTCCAAGATATTTACTCCTAACTAGACGCCCTGAAAAATGGTTAGACGAGTTTCAAGTTTTTTAGCTGTCGCTTTTTTAGTAGCCACGCCACAAAATGAACAATTTCATCTGCTTTCTCTTTTATTTTGAAGTTTTCGCCTCAAAATATCAAAATTTATTTGAGAGTAATAACATGCCACATGGACATCTTACACAAATTTATAAGGACGGCTGACATTCGGTCGATAAAATCCATTAAAATAATGAAATTCAATAAAACATTTCTGAATATAATCCTTTTGCAATTTAATAAGTAATGTATATATGAATATGCCATTCTACATTCTTCCATTTAACGGTTCAGTGTATATTTTATTACAAAAGTAAGGAAAAAACTGCTGGAAACCTGTAATTATGTCAGAGATTGTCGCCGCATATTCTAATTTTATGTAATATAATTAGTTAACACTTGCTTTTACCGTAATGTTATTTAAAAAAATACGTGTTTAGTATTTCAACGCAGTATAAACAATACATTTATATTTGTTTTGTATAAAAATCACTTTATAGAAAGTATATGACATACTTTTGTTTTATTACTGCTAATTGCACTTGCTTCAACGGTAATATTTGAAATATAAGTTTAGATACCACGAAGAGTACATTACTTGGTAACGTACCAGCAGCGTTAAAACCAGTAAAAAGCCTGAATGAAACCTGTATAGTAGGTAGGGGAAGCAACCGAAGAACGTACGTAAGATGATTCCTTTATCCACCATCATAAAGTATATTCAACTCAAGGTCTTATTATGTTTCAAACTGGTAACGTAACAAATATGGTTTCATCTAGGATGGTGTTATAATTTCATTTCCATTACCGTAATTTATCGGCAACATTGAGACGAACACGACGCGACGCTGTAGTCTTTACCGAGTAAAAAAATACGTTGATCTATTTCAATTTTTTCCCAAAAAATTGTTTTCGCCTTCTTTAGTGGCCTCTTATGTACCTTGTAAACATGGTGGGCCATTAATAATAGGCTATAATTTAAAAGTACATTCTTCAAACCAAAATATAAGGATATAGTTGCAGGTGTAGTTATTTATTTTGTGTGTGACAATACAGTATTGTTTACACTCGTCAACTACAAAGACAATACTTAGACACTTAGATAAGAATAAAAACAATGGCATAAGAACATCAATATACAAGTACAACAATTATAAACTGTAAGAGAATAAAACAACGTTTTAGAATAAAACAAGTAATATCAACAGAGAATAATTAAAATACGTGAAAAATTCGTTAATCTCATAAAAGACTTTTTCAGAAAATTTTGTATTGTCTGTAATTGTTTATTTGTGGCATATTCAGATTTTCTTACTTTTTATTGGATATTTTGCCACTGAAAAATATTTAAAAATTTTAATGAAAAAATCTCTGCGCCAAACGGACCAGACAGAGATTGGTTCTTGAATACTTGACTGTTTCAAAAAGTCTCACACCTAAAAATATATAAACTAGAACAATGTTATAAACTAAAAACTGAAAATATTTTTTTTACTTTGCAATCGCGATATCATTAAGTGTTTTCCAGTTATTTGGTAGTAGGTTATAGAATTTTACCGATAAATATCTAAATGAATTTATGCTTCTTGTCAGACGGAAAACATTTACTAAAACAGATTCATTTCTTACTTTGTAGCAATTTTGCGTTTGGTAATGAAACAGATGGTTTCTAGCAAAAAAAAAAAATACACTCCAAAATATGCTGATTAGTGCAAGTGAGAATACGTAACTCTTTAAACAAAGGTCTACAACAGCTTTCACTGTATTTTGAATTCGTTACACCTCTGATAGCTCTCTTCTCTAATTTTAATATTTTGACAGCATGTGCAGAGCTGCCCCACAGTAAAATTTCATAGCACATTATGCTATGAAAGAGTCCATGATATGCAATCAAGATAGTGCTTTCATAGATTTGATTTATAAGTTTTTTCAGCAGATGTATTCTACTCTGCAGTTTTTTGGACATGCAATGTATGTGCCTTTCCCATGTCAGTTTGCTATCTGAAGTGATACCTAAGCATTTAATTGAATTATTATTGTCAATATAAATTCGTGTTTTTAGATAAAATATTAAATTTTGTGTTTGTTTGAGTGTTTAGACTTAGTTTTACAAGTATTGCTTGGCTTGTTGTGCATCCGCTGACATATTAGTGAGAGTATCCATATTATTATGGGCTGAAAGTAGAGTACTATCATCCGCACATGCAATAATTTTACTAGAGATGTGATCTGATATGTCGTTGATATAAATAATAAATAGCGTTGGTCCTAATATCGGCCCTTGAGGAACACCAAACTTGAGAGACTTTAAGGAAGAGGTTTCACCATCGCTGCAAACACATTGACGTCTGTCTAACATATCGCTTTTAATGAATGAATCCGCAGATCCTCTTATACCGAGACTAATAATATGTCAGGAGACACACAATCAAAAGCATTAGAACAAATCCAAGAAAGAAGCAGCTTTTACGAAACGTTGTGGCACTTTTGACTAGATAATATCACGGAGGAGTCATTTCTACGTAACAAAGGTATACTTGATAATTCTTTTCAAGAAAACTGCAAACGATTTCAAGAGTTCTTTGAAAACAAACTCTATTTGACAAGAACACACTATAATTTTGAATATTTGAGCTTTAATATCAGACGTCCGTTATCAAATTTCAAGTAAATCTTCAAAAATATTGCAATTTTGACAACCACATGCCCAGTTCATCTATTTTTTTTATTACTTCAATGGTTTTTCTTATCTCCAATTCAGAGTGAACAATCGTAAAGCCTTTACCTACCCAGACGCCAAACGCATACCTACGCCCTACGCCGCTGCAAGGGTCGGGCCACTTTTTGAGTTAACCATTTCTGTCTTACACCGAATCTCGAGGCCATTTCGCCCTTTAGAAGTGCATCTGTGCTCCTGACGTGAATGTGAGGGTGTGATTTATGCCTGGAAGTTGAAAAAGCAGGCCTGTATTTGTTTAGCTAGTTTGCGGTGACACATTCTAGACGTAAGGTTTCCCCCTGCTTGTTGTTTCTTCGCTATATAAATTGCAACTTGTCCGGACAAGACTATCTGGGGGATCCAATCGCTCACCGCTGGAGAGCAGATATTTTTCTTTATTTAAAAAGGCAACAGTGACAGGCTTTGATAAAAAGGTGCATTTGTACAGTAATGATTCATTTTTATTTCTAGACAGACGTAGAGGGAACATGCACGTGTTTAGGGATTGGAATGAGTCACTACTGAATGTTCAAAATTGTTTAAAATAAGTTTAGAATATTGTAGGCATTTTGGGGTAACAGGTAATTATGAAACCACTTAGGACATGATGGCAGTTAATCTAAAAGCATAGTTTTCTGAAAGGAAGTTGAATTAAACTTTTAGTGTTGACCGTTTTCGGGCAAAGTAATGTAAGTGCATGATGTATGGTATGTTCTTAAAATAACGTCACAAATTGTTTAGGTACTGCTGGATGAAATAAAACACTGGTATGTTTTTGTACGTTTTCACATTATGTCATCATGACAGTTGTTTGGCTAAACATTAACTTCAGATGATCGTACATCACTACACAAATTGAACCTTAACTACATAAAATTTTGTTACCTGAGAAATATTTTGTATTTAAATGTAACTATTTTATGATAGGTAACTTAAATTCTATAAACTGTTAATAACAAATATAATTAAAATAAATTTACCAGTGGGGAATTATACATGTCTGATCATTGAGTAAAGTATTTTTTATATATAGGTATATTAATTTCTTAGCTCTCAAATAAAGTCAATTTCGGTCTCTTGCTACTTAGATGTGTGAAGGATATCAAAATAGTCGTTGGATAAGTATTTCTATCCTATTAAGTGACTTGCAAAGGTAAAATTTGTTTATTATTAAAAAAAATGTTTTTATGATCTTCTATACGTTTTTTAAAATATCTTCCAGTTTGTCCAACATTCCATCTTACTGGCATTTTTATCTTTGTTGTTTTCTATAATTGAGCCTATAGGTACTATAGGAGGATTTATAAGCTATATTCAGATAAGTTGTATAGGATATATTGCATAATTAATACCCTTAAACTATTAGGCCTATCAGCAGAGGGCACGGGGCTAATGGTTCAATAAACAATATGAAGGAAACCTCGAGAAAATTTTATTGTGGTCCTAGGAATAGGACGCCAATATTGGTTGCTCTAAGCAAAATATTTACAGAAAACTGACGTTTTTTGTAGATGTTTCAGTAGCACCTCTAGCGATTACACGGCCTATCCAAGAGGAAAATTGGAATTTTGCGTAGAGCTTTCCAAGCGAGATATCTACAAGGGAATATATTTTAGGTGACATTTTTCCAAAATGGTGGTTTAAGTAATTTTCTGGAAATACTGACTGGTATCTATATATATAATAAATAAATGCGTAGAGACTTGTTGAAAGTGGACAAAGTTGTATCCAAATATAAAATAGATAACAAGGACGACATCAATAATATTAAAGTTAATCTTAATATTCCCTATTTTATAAAAAATATTTGAGTTTACTATAAAATATAATCCACTACGTGGATGTGAAAGTAATTAAAATTTTTAAATATTTTGATAATAATAATAATAATAATAAAGAATTTATTGTCCAACAGAATACTCCAATTACAGGACAATTTTACAAAATGGAACTAAAATATATAAATGCAAAGTATACAATGTGAAATATAAAATATAAAAAATAAAGCTATAAAAAAAGACTATAAAAAAGTATAAAAAAACAGTAACGAAATTGAGTAAAACACTACTATGTTTTTTACCACTATATTTGCACAAAAACGTGACTGCAGTTTCAACCCTTTTTAGGTAATTTTCAAACAATGATTCAATTAAGAATGAAATACAAAAGATTTGGTCCCTATTTAAATATGTTTCTAGAATTAAACAGATTAGAGAATTATGAAAGTATACAGGTACCTCTATACTTTCATAATTCTCTAATCTGTTTAATTCTAGGTTTCTAGAATTAAACAGATTAGAGAATTATGAAAGTATACAGGTACCTGTATACTTTCATAATTCTCTAATCTGTTTAATTCTAGAAACATATTTAAATAGGGACCAAATCTTTTGTATTTCATTCTTAATTGAATCATTGTTTGAAAATGACCTGAATTAAATATGTTTCTAGAATTAAACAGATTAGAGAATTATGAAAGTATACAGGTACCTGTATTATGAAAGTATACAGGTACCTGTATACTTTCATAATTCTCTAATCTGTTTAATTCTAGAAACATATTTAAATAGGGACCAAATCTTTTGTATTTCATTCTTAATTGAATCATTGTTTGAAAATGACCTAAAAAGGGTTGAAACTGCAGTCACGTTTTTGTGCAAATATAGTGTTAAAAAACATAGTAGTGTTTTACTCAATTTCGTTATTGTTAGGGATTACCACAGAGTAACGGCTTCCTCAATCAATTTAATAAAAAAACAGTATAAAATATAAGATTATAAGATATAAAAGTATAAAATAATTATTTCGTTTAGAGTAGCTTAATATTATGGTTATGTATTTGAATGTTACAATCTATTTCGAACACTTAGTTTTATGGTCTTGGAGTCATTATTTAAGGAAAGACTAAACAAGTCACAATGGTCACCAATAGAGTTATATATTTCCATCATGGAATAAATGGGTGATTTGGCAAGGATATTTGTTCTTTTAGATGGTAGTGCAAAAGTAAAGGTTTGACGAGAGCCTACGCGTGGAATTCTAAACTTAATTTGAGATAGGATTTCTGGAGAGTCTATTGTATTATTGATCAGCTTGTAAATCAAGATTAAACTCGACAATAAATTTGACATAATTCTTCTGTTTTCTAATGAATCCAAGTTAAACCGTGTTAACATTAAATAGTTTGGTTCGGGGTATTGGTGATCTATTTTAAGTATTTAAGAAATTTCCATTGAACAGATTCTAATAATTGTGAATATTTCTCATAAATAAGATTCCATATTACTGAACCATACTCCAATTTCGAACGCACAAAACATAAATATAATGTTTCTAGTGCTTCTGTATTAGTAAAAAATTTTGAATTTCTTATAATAAAATAAAACCGAGTGTTTTTAACGCCGATTTAGTAATCGAGTTAATGTGACCTGTGAATTCCAATCTCGAGTCGAACAGTATACCCAAATCTTTAATACTCTCACAATGACTTAAAGAGATGTCGTTGAAACTATACGAAAATTCAACCAGATTTACCTTTCGTGAATAAGTCGTAACTTTACATTTAGATACATTCATTGATAATTTATTCACTAGGTACCAATTCTCAATGATAATTAATTGTTCTTGTAATCTTGCACAATCCTCTATGGTAGTGATGTCACTAAATAATTTCAGATCATCTGCAAATAGAAGTTTGTTGCAATTCAGTCCATCACATAAGCCATTAATAAATACCGAAAATAAGAGTGGACCCAAGTTTGAACCTTGAGGCACGCCAGAGGTTGCGACATATATATTTGATTTAAAACCATTGCATTGAACATACTGTAACCAGCTTTGTAAGTAAGACTCAAAAAATTTAGCAAGTGTATCACTAAAGCCAAAGTTGCCAAGTTTATTAATTAAAAGTTTATGGTCGATGCGGTCAAAAGCCTTCGAGAAGTCAGTGTACAGTGTACACTACGTCCACCTGCCCTCGTTTGTCTTGTGTATTGGAAATAAATTGAGTTAGACACACTAAGTTAGATATTGTAGAGCGGTTTTCCATAAAGCCATGTTGAGGAACAGAAATTAATTTTTTTACAGCTGGATATATTACATTATACACCTACACCTCGAAAACCTTCGCAAAATTTGATAAAATAGACAAGTAGTCAAACTTGTATCCGAATAGTTCGTTAGAGGAAAAATGAGTCAATAGAAGCAATAAGTGATATACTAGAGACTGTTCTGGATGCAATGGATAATCATAATCATGTGCAACTTTGATAGATTTAAGTAAAACTTTTGACTTTAAACCATGATTATCTTCTGTTGAAGATTTATGGCATTAGAGTCCTTGGTCTAAATTTGTTATCCTATCTACAGAATGGAATTCGGTAGAAATACCTTCAGGAGAATGCTCCTCAAAACTGCAAATTAAAACCGGTGTTCCTCAAGGTTCAATACAGGGACCTATTTTTCTTATTTTACATATAAGTGAATTAAGTAAATGTACGTTCAAACTAAACTGTCTGTTGACACAACTTCTATAAATGGATAAAAGGAACCAAGCGGCATTTTGCAGCTTCTTAATTAAAAGGTATCAAGTTGTTGCCAAAACTATAACTTAGATTTTATAAAAATATCCAATTAGTTAAATTTTTAGCTTGATAATATTTCCTTTATCAATAGAAAAATGGCATGCAAATAACTGATTTAAATGATGATTACTAAAAGCTATTTAAATGATGATTGCTAAAAACTTTCAAGTGTCACTTGGTTTTGTTTAGAGGAGCACTATCCAAATATATATAAGAAGTATTAAAGTCCTCGACCTAAAAAGTTTCTGCTTCTAGGTTATTTGCAGCTAATAAGTTAAAAATGAATTCCGAAAGGATGCAAAAATTATTTTTTCAAGTTCTGAAATCAATTATGCAAACATATTAGGTATAGGTATACATAAATATAGATCGACTCAAAATTACATTGGCACCAACATATTGACCAAGCAGAAATTGCCGCAGATGAAGCAACTAATGAATATGGCCACACTCCACACAGTTTCAACGTTTTTCTACAGCAATTTTAATAATAGTAATAATAAGAACCGCCTTTCGAGGGTTGAAACCCTTACATTAGCCCATATTTTTTGAGGAAATTCATCATCATATTTCAAAGCGTCAAATTTAAAGCACAGAAGAGAACTATTAAAGTTTTGGCTTTTGCAAGAGTTAATAAACGTTCTAGACCGATTTTTTAGAAAATATGACATTACTCTGATTGCCATATATTATTCACAAGGGCATTGTACACATGGGAAAAGTCCTTTCTTCGTGACAATTGAGTAATTACATACATTTTAATTTTTCAAGATGATATCAGATAGGACACAAAAAAATCTGTAGGGTACTATTTAAAATTTAAAAATAGTGTTAAACCCAAAGTATATTTTTGGGTCAAAATTAGGGCAAAAAATTTATTTTTATGCCAAATATTTCTGTACCCTAATTTCAAATTTATATCTTGAAAAATAAAGAAAAATGCAGGGTGTGCCTAGTCACGTAGGCTCCCAGTATATAGAATTGAGAAAAAGATAAGCATATTGTTGCAGTTATTAGTATTTTTCGACAACCTGAAGTTCTAAGACAAGTCATTTTTTTTTCCGGCGTCGACTACTAAGGTCATTGACCGTCTGCAAATGTTACTTTATTATTATCTGATCATTACTTAGTTTTAAGAAAATGCTTGTTTCTCGTAAGAACTGGATTACTCTTCTTAATGTACTTGGGTTATTTCCTAGGCATTCCTGGATATTATTAGGTAGGTGAAATTGTTGTCGTGCTAGATTATATTGGGGACATCGTAACAAGAAGTGTTCAACCGTTAGATGCCTATGACAGGTTTCACATCTAGGTTGTCTGCTGCCACTAAGCATGTACAAGTACGTCCAATTTGTATGACCAATTCTTAATCGTGTGATCACCACTTGCTCTCTTCTTGTCATATTGATTGGATATGTCCAAATACCCACATTTGTCTTTATAGACCTTAATTGAGTAATTTCTTGTTGCCATGTCTGGATTATTTTATTCTTTAAGTGATATTTAAGGTCATTTGGTTGAATGGGAATATCTTCGGGAGTATCTGCTTCAGCAGCATATCTAGCGGCTTGGTCCACTAGTTCGTTACCTCGTATTCCAATGTGACTTGGTATCCAAAGCAGTCTTATACTCTTTCTCTGAGATCTTAACCATGTTATTCTGGAGAGACTTTTTTGTATTAATGGATCCTTATTATAGGGGTTCATTAAGGACTGTATGGCGCTTAGTGAATAAGAACAAATAAGGTAATTACTACTAGGAGTTGACTCTACATAAAGCAGAGCTTGCCAAATGGCGTACACTTCTGCTGTGTAGATAATGGTTTCGTATGGTAGTGTCCAAGAATGACAGGTACCTCTGTGAGAGAAAGCACTTCCTGTAGACCTGTTTGTTTTCGATCCGTCTGTATAGATGATTTGGTAGTCCGGGTACACGTTAATGATTCTATTAAATTCTAATAATATAAGTGCATTGCACGTTTCATTTTTCTTATATGCTGATAGGTCTAATTGAGCACTTGCATGTTTTCTCAATTCTATGCTAAACATGCATTTCATTTTTACTAAATTCCTCCCCTAATAAATCACATAAAACAGTAATTAAATTGCGTAATAAATTACGATGATTTCCGGCTGGTCGTCGTGAAAGCGTCGCTTATAATAATTCCGTGAATTAAAGCAGATACCCATTACGATGTGTACAGCGTGAATTACTAATTAATTTTAAATGAAATGTGTTGGTCGTTAATAAAACAGGCGACAAAATCAATTTATCAACACTAAAGCGCAGAAAATATATTAAAAATGTTGTCACGAAATGCATAGTTCTGTTGATTTAATAAGTCAACAGTATGGCAGGAGATTATTTTAGGCGATGAAGTCGCTGCATGCAAACGTATTAAAATGGAAAACGGTTTAATTAAAAAATAGAGAAACAAAGTTTGGACATGTGACATGTACACAGTGCGTGAAAAGTGGAACACAATAGTTGAAACTATGTGCGGCGATACAGAAAATAGTGTACAAAATTGTAATTGTTTCTGCACATTTTAAATCGTATTCTTATACATTTATAGCCAGAAAGGTAATTTATTAACATTTTAAAAAGACTGATTGCTTGAACTAATATCAGAGCTGCAACGAAAAAAATACAACAAAAATAAGTATGTTTAATTTTTTTTAAACAGTTTTTCTGTGTTTTAAATTATTTTAAACTGATTAAGAAAAAACATGCTTTAAACATAAAAAGCAACAAATCAGCGTTAGATTTGGGTCATTTCGGTACGTACATAACGTACAAAATGGAATAAACTGCCTAAAAACTTTTTTTTTATTTTAACGCCCAGGGACATCAAGAGTTTCGATCAACTTCAAAGTTTCAGAAAATATACATTTTGTTGAAAACAAAACATCCTGAAATTTTTATTCCCAAATATTGAACCTTGTGTTCACAAACGAATTTGTTATTTGAAATTTGAATTTCCCGCCATTTTGTGCCATTTGGCCCAATATGAATCTTTTTTTCAAAATTTAGTTCTGGACTTTCCGGTGACATTAAAAAAAGTTCTTTTGATGTCATTTTGGCCACTTTTTGGCATTTATTTATAAATGAGAACAAATAGATTTTCTCGTCCATTTTGAAACATTTTTATCAGAAAAGAAAGAAAATTGCGAGAATTTAAATAAAAAAGTGAATGAACTGAACTCGAGATATTTAACTTTTAGCATCTTGTAAAAAGATAAATAGCAGTAAATACATACACAAAAAAACAGAGTTGTCTCTGAACAGAACAAATATTTGACATTAGTCTAGAAAACTAAGGTTATAATTTTATCAAGAGAAGTTAGCAGAATATCAAATTCCCCTAATAACATACGTTAACTACCAACTTAAGTAAGCCGGAAACAATTGAGTACGATGCAATAAAACAAGAGGTAATCTTGATATTTAAATCGGAAAAAAAAGCTATTCAGACTAATTAACAACAATGAAATATAAATGCTTGAAAAGTAGTTTTTGCTAAAAGTTAAATATCATGAGTTCAGATAGGCGAAAATAAACTATTTTTTAATTAAAGTTCTTACAATTCTCTTTCTTTTCTGATAAAAATTTTTCAAGAATGTTTTCAAAATGGCCAAAAAAATCTATTTGTTGTCATTTGGTCTTTAAATAAATGCCAAAAAAGTGGCCAAAATGACTTTAAAATAATTTTTTTTAATGTCATCGGAAATCTGGCGTCAAGAACTACATTTAAAAAAATATCCTTAATGGTACAAAATGGCGGGCAGCTCAAATTTCAGATAACAAATTTATTTGTGTTCACAGGTTTCAATATTTAGGCACCAAAATTTCTAGTGTTTTGTTTTTAACAAAAGGTGTATTTTCTAAAAGTGTGATGCCGATCGCAACTTTTGACATCCCTGGGTATTAAAATTAAAAAAAAATCGCTTTTTATCCAGTTTATCCATTTTGTACGTTATGTACGTACTCAAATGACTTAACACCAACGAAGATATGTGGCAAAACTCGTGGCTCGGACTTGTTTCTTAATATTCCTCTGCTCTAACAAGTTAAAAACCGCTGCCTAAGGAATCACTACTTCCACATCCAGATTATTCGTCCAAGTCACTTTAAAGGAAACATCTTGACTATATTTGCACTTTAGTATGTGGAAATTATTGGTCATAGAATTTTAATAATATTTGGGGTAGATGTCATAGAAAAGTTTGAGGAGTTGGTTTCTACCATATACGTTAAAAATGAAGTTTCTAGTTTACCGTACTTATTTTCCACTATTTACAACCTACCACCTCAATGGAGTCATCTCAATCAGATGTCACTACAATACATACGTGTACTAACTTTCAAGTGAATATCTCAATTTGATGTTATCAATCCCATTAATAATGAAGCGGAGATGGTAGAGTTTGAAATATATTAGAAAGAAATCTGAGGCCTTGGTTTCTAGTATATACACCGAATCCCAAATTTCTGTAGTCTTACCAGCTTGCTTTACTTATTTTCCCCTATTTACCCCAAATTAACCCCCAACCCTTCAACGGAATCATCTCAAAATATAAACTAATTCCAGACGTCGTTATAATACATACGTGTACGAAATTTCAAATAAATATCTCAACTTTATTTTGTCAACCCCATTAATGGGGTAGGGGTGGTGCGGGGTTTGAAAAATATTATAAAAAAATCTGAGGCTTTAACTTCCTGTACATACACCGAATTTCAAGTTTCTGTACTCATACCAGCTTGCTTTACTTATTTCCCCCTATTGACCCCTAAATAACCCCCAACCCTTCAACGGAATCATCTCAAAGTATAATCTAGTTCCATATGTCGTTATAATTCATACGTGTACCAAATTTCAAATGAATATCTCGATTTTATTTTATCAACCCTTTTAATAATGAAGTAGGGGTGGTGGGGGTTGAAAAATATTATAAATAATCTGAGACCTTGGCTTCTAGTACATACACCGAATTTCAAGTTTCTGTAGTCTTACCAGCTTGCTTTACTTATTTTCCCCTATTTACCCCTATTTAACCCTCAACCCTTCAACGGAATTATCTCAAAATATAATCTAGTTCCAGATGTCGTTATAATACATACGTGTAGAAAATTTCAAATGAATATCTCAATTTTATTTTACCAACCCTTTTCAAATTGGAGTAGGGATGGTGGGGGTTGAAAAATATTATTAAAAAATCTGACGCTTTGGCTTCTAGTACATGCACCGAATTTCAAGTTTCTGTACTCTTACCAACTTGTTTTACTTATATTCCTCTATTTACCCCAAATTAACCCCCAACCCTTCTACGGAATCATCCCAAAATATAATCTAATTCTAGACATCATTATAATGCATACGTGTACGAAATTTCAAATGAATATCTCAACTTTATTTTATCAACCCCATTAATGGGGTAGGGGTGGTGGGGGGTTGAAAAATATTATAAAAAAATCTGAGGCCTTAACTTCTAGTACATACACCGAATTTCAAGTTTCTGTACTCTTACAAGCTTGCTTTACTTATTTCCCCCTATTTACCCCTATTTAACCCCCAACCCTTCACCGGATTTCCTAAAAAAACAATCCAGTTCCAGATCTCGTTATAATATATACGTGTACAAAATTTCAGGTCAATATCTTAAACCGTTCCGGAGAAAGCGTGCGGACAAAAAAAGTTACAGACAGACAGACCGACAGACAGAAATTTTTTTTTTTCGCTCAAATTTAAAATCTCGACGTTTCATGACATTCTAAACCTATTTCACGAATAAAAATTTTTGAAAATTTTTTTGCGATTACTATACCTAAGTACTTCCAATCCACTACGTGGATGTGGAAGTAAAATAGCATTAGCTGTTTGTTCTCCCGTTCTTGCTATCAGTTTTGGTACACCTAGCAATTTTTCGCAAACATCTTCAGAGACAAGTACCGGAAGGCAGTCTACTTTCTTTTTTTCCATCAGGTCGGGCAATATTTTTCCATCTCAATATACTACAAGCGGATAATCCGACGCAAAGGTTTGTCTGATGTGAGCATTAAATTCTATTCTGGCTTTCTTTCGTGCTCGTCGGATCGTGCTTCGGGAAATCCAGAGAGAGGATGGGTCATAACCAAGTGCAGCAGCAAACGGAATCATCAATTTCAGTGCCTCTCGATCAGTAATTTTGTTACGATCTAAAACACTCGTAACATGTGGTGTAAATATTTTACTAGTCGGAGGCAAACTATCAGTACTCTTACTCTCATTTGGAAAAGACACAGTATACTCCTCATCCTCATCTCCGTGAGCGTCACTAGAAGAGCCATTGGAGCTGGAATGGAACAGTGGTAGGCTTGAAAGTGCCGATGTGGATTCAACATTTTCAGCAGCTTTCAGTCTCAGTTCCTTAGCTCTTTGTTTGCGCTTTTAACTGCGTTCTATTTGCCTTTTAAGTTTCATGCGTTCGTCTCTTTGATCAACAAGAAAGTCCCTGTCTTCTGCGACCCTAATTGAATTGATTGTGTCTGCGTGGGCAATATCAAACAGTTTATCTACCTCTTTCACGAACAAGTCTTCTCGATCCTTCTGTACTTGCGAAGCTCTTGTTTTATTTTTCTTTAAAAGCAATCAGTTATTATGAATAGTTTCCAATTTTTTAATACAGTGTTCGGTTGTCTAGTTGGAATGACTTCCTCGATTACCAGATGTGCAGATTGTCTTATGCTTTTTTCCACCCTTGATAACTCGTGAAAACGTCTTAGCGTTGGAAGTTGATTAAGCCGAGATAGTGACTCCAGGTCTGAACAACCGAGAATAAAAATATCATCTTTCTCATTATCTCATTCTCTCTCATTCTTTAAGGGATATGTACTAGACACTCATCGCACAGATGACTTCTACTTCTTTCTGACTTCTCACTTCTGACCTGTAACAAAGAATCAGTTGTGCCAACAAAACTAAACAAAATATAACCCTTGAGCACCGCCTTCCACTGAAGATAGAAACCTGAAATTTTACTACGCTAACAAAATGGGGAAAGGTAACAAAATTATGGGGTGGCCTGAACAAAAATAAATAAAACAGGGGAGGGGATTCCATAAAAAAAATAGACTTTTGGACCATTGAACTAAAACAATGTTTTACCGTGAAAATAGAATACCCTGTGTGATACTGTAAAAATATAGGACAATTTTTAATTAGATCATAGGGTCCTTGTATGAGTTTGAAAAGAAAGTCTGTGAATCGGCCACATGATAGAAGATATCGATTGTTTTTCGGAAGGGTAGAAACCGTAAAAAACCTTCAATATTATTAATTATTTCGAAAGCTGATAGGTTTAGGAGCATATTATAGTACATAAACCCAATCTAAAATTTGATGAGGAATCCAAATATGAAATAAAATATAGGGTGTTCCATTTAAAATAACAAAGTTAGGGGCTACATCCGGTGACAGCGGAAGTAACAGATGCATGAAAATATTTTCGACAGATCCGCCATATCCAAGAACCTCATTCGCCCTATTTTCAAATTTCTAAACTGAACAGATCCCAAGAAACGTCTAATACCCTGTTTCCGTGAATAACCCCGTATAGCCTAGCTACGAGAAGTCTACTTGCGCCAAGCAAACATCCCAGAATGTCATAACTAAATAATTGTACTTCATGTTATTTGTATATGTCTGCTGTTGCTAAGCATTTGTACCCAATTCAAATATGTAAGTTATTGTTGACCCCAATTTGAACAGGTGAACAGAATAATAGCACATGGCAAGCTAATATTATGTATATCAATCAATTCTGCAGTTTGTAAACTGAATACCGAATATCGCCAATCTATTCTTGTGCAATCCAGTGAATGTACACACAATAACAAGACCGTTTTACTGTTAATGGTAAATACCGTTTTGGTTTGACCCGGTCGCTACACAGCCATAATAAACAAAGACGTCCCTTGTTCCACCTGCATTAGAAAGTGATAGCCGAACAAATACTCAAAAGATGTGGTAGAATACCTCTTCTAGTCGTAATTTGTTTATGTAGCTGTTCTGGGACGAAAATCGTCGACATCGACAACAATGCTCCACTAAATTGGAAACGTTACAAGATATTTTACATTTGTATGGGGTTCATTATTTCGGAGCGACAAAGTGATTAAAATGTATAGCTGTATAGCGCAGAGTTGAAGTTCATGCCTCTTTTGAAGTGGTACGTGTTTTATTATGTAACTTTTGAGAATATTGATAAAAGTAAAACCAGCTAACCATTATACTCGTCGCCGATTTACTGCACTTTTTATATAATTGTTGCACATTCGATAGGATACTCTTCGCAGAGACTTACAAATAATATTAGTTTTAGATATTCAATTACAAAACAGAAAACAATAGAATTTTTTAAAACTTAAGGGGGGATTTCCATTAAACGAGCTGATAAATCAAGTTTTAAAGGGATTTTTATTGGGAAAACTATTAGACAAATCATTTTCTTTGGAGATATATTTATTATACATTAGAACAACTACATTCAAATTTTTATGTGGTTATAATGAGGATTGTGGCTTTGGTGCCCTTTGAAGTGAGATGCCTCCCAAAATTTCTCGGTTGCTGGCTGACACAATTCTTTCCCTCCGGATCATCTAAAACAAAAAAAAAAATTTCTTTTTACTTGTTGAGAATTAGATATTGCATGAACTACGGAGAATTTCTTTTTCAAAAAATGAGGCAACTGCAACATACGAAAGAAAAAAACTTGTGTGTATGAATTTTTCAGAAAAGCGTCAGGCGTGTTCTTTCTGCAAAAATAAGCAAGTTTTGGCTTTTGGATTTTTCACTAAAACGCTTACTTTTCCCTAAACGGATTAATGAAGGTCTACAAATTCTTCTTTTGTAATTTTTACTTCCCTCGCATACCGAAGGGAAGTATTGTATTCGAGAAAAAATCACCCTCCGAGATTTTTTCGGATTCTGACGTTTCAGAACACGTAGATTCCGAAAATATAGGTTTTTCAATTCCGTCAGTCTGTCTGTCTGTCTGTCTTGTCTGTCTGTCTGTTGGTGTATTTACTAAAAAACTACTTGACGGAGAGCAGTCAAATTTGGTAGGTAGTTAACCCTACTGTCAGCGAAGAACTGGTAGAATTTTCACTGAAAAATATACAGGGTGGACCGTCTAAACGGAATAAATAGTGAAAAAAATTTTTTTTTGCTCAAATTTAAAATTTCCACGTTTCATGACGCGCTAAACCTGTTTCAGGAAAAAAAAATCGGTAAAGGTATTTACACAGAACTTCCCTCGTTCATGGCAGTCTCTCTAAAAAAATAATAATTACGAAATGACATTGAGAATAATAATCGGAGTAGAGTTATTGCTATTATTACAAAGAAAACTTGATAAGTTTTGGTCAAAAAAATATACAGATTGCTCATCCAACAGCAAAAGTTCAATACTAAATAGCAGGTGCCACATATGGCAGGCTTGCGCAAATACCTTTACAAATGTCCACCATGACTGAATTATTTCTTGGGATGACCACCCTGTACATTTTTCAATAAAAGTATAATAGGTGCATATGCCAGATGTTATTGCCATCTGTCACATTTTCAATCCCACATTCACGTAATGGAGTGGAAGTATAGTGGTGGTTAAAAAATTTCATTTTTTTAAAATTTTTCAAAAGATGGTAAAATAATTTTCAAATTTTTTTCTTCTAAAATAGGTTTAAAATGTCAAAGGTAGAAATTTTAAATTAGAGCAAAAAGGAAAGTTTCCTTCTGTTCTATAGTAGTGCTAAAAAAAGTTTAAAAATTAAAAATGATGTATTTTTAAAATAGGTTTAGAATGCTATGAAACGTGAAAATTTTAAATTTGAGCAAATAAAAAAAAATTCGATCTATTTTATTGGTAAAAACTTTTTGAAAAATGTTGGTGAAAAAAATTTTCAAATTTTCTTTTCTGAAATACCTAGGTTTAGAATGTCATTTAAATTTGAGCATTCTGGTGTTAAATTTTTTTCCAAACTGGTAACAAAATGTTGCAAATTTTTTTTTCCGAAATTGGTTTGGAGTATCATGAAACGTGGAAATTTTAAATTTGAGCAAACAAAATTTGTTCGTCTGTTCTATAGTAGTGATACATAAATGGATTAAAAATGTTTTCAAATTTTTTAAAAAATTCTTCAAAAACATTTTTAAATTTGTTTGAATAGTTTTAGAATGTCATGGAAACGTGGATAGTTAAAATCTGAACAAAGAAAGAAAAATTCTATCTTAGTGATAAAATTTCAAAAAACTTTTTTTTTTTAATCAGGCTTAGATTGCCATGAAACGTGAAAATTTTAAATTTGAAGAAAAAAAAAAATTCATTTTAGTAGTAAACATTTTTTCAAAAATATTGGTGAAAAAAATTTTCAAATTTTTTTTTCCTGAAATAGGTTAAGCGTGTCATGAAACATAGAAATTTTAAATTTGAGCAAAAACAAATTTTTTTCATCTTGGTAAAATTTTTTTCAAAAATGTTTGAAAAAAATTTTCAAAAATTTTTTTTTTCTGAAATAGGTTTAGCGCGTCATGAAACGTGGAAATTTTAAATTTGAGCAAAAAAAAATTTTTTTCAACTTGGTAAAAATTTTTTCAAAAATGTTTGAAAAAAATTTTCAAAAAATTTTTTTTCCCGAAATAGGTTTAGCGCGTCATGAAACGTGGAAATTTTAAATTTGAGCAAAAAAAAATTTTTTTCACTATTTATTCCGTTTAGACGGTCCACCCTGTATATTTTTCAGTGAAAATTCTACCAGTTCTCCGCTGACAGTAGGGTTATCTACCTACCAAATTTGACTGCTCTCCGTCAAGTAGTTTTTTAGTAAATACACCAACAGACAGACAGACAGACAGACAGACAGACAGACCGACAGACAGACAGACAGACAGACTGACGGAATTGAAAAACCTATATTTTCGGAATCTACGTGTTCTGAAACGTCAGAATCCGAAAAAATCTCGGAGGGTGATTTTTTCTCGAATACAATACTTCCCTTCGGTATGCGAGGGAAGTAAAAATTTTTGAAAATTTTTTTCAAACATTTTTGAAAAAATTTTTACCAAGTTGAAAAAAATTTTTTTTTGCTCAAATTTAAAATTTCCACGTTTCATGACGCGCTAAACCTATTTCAGAAAAAAAAATTTGAAAATTTTTCTCACCAATATTTTTGAAAAAATTTTCACGTTTCATGGCATTCTAAGCCTGATTAAAAAAAAAAAGTTTTTTGAAATTTTATCACTAAGATAGAATTTTTCTTTCTTTGTTCAGATTTTAACTATCCACGTTTCCATGGCATTCTAAAACTATTCAAACAAATTTAAAAATGTTTTTGAAGAATTTTTTTAAAAATTTTAAAACATTTTTAATCCATTTATGTATCACTACTATAGAACAGACGAAAAAATTTTTTTTGCTCAAATTTAAAATTTCCACGTTTCATATTCCAAACCAATTTCGGAAAAAAAAATTTGCAACATTTTGTTACCAGTTTGGAAAAAAATTTAACACCAGAATGCTCAAATTTAAATGACATTCTAAACCTAGGTATTTCAGAAAAAAAATTTTGAAAATTTTTTTCACCAACATTTTTCAAAAAGTTTTTACCACTAAAATTTATCGAATTTTTTTTTATTTGCTCAAATTTAAAAATTTTACGTTTCATAGCATTCTAAACCTATTTTAAAAATACATCATTTTTAATTTTTAAACTTTTTTTAGCACTAGTATAGAACAGAAGGAAACTTTCCTTTTTGCTCTAATTTAAAATTTCTGCCTTTGACATTTTAAACCTATTTCAGAAGCAAAAAATTTGAAAATTATTTTACCATCTTTTGAAAAATTTTAAAAAAATGAAATTTTTTAACCACCACTATACTTCCACTCCATTACGTGAATGTTGGATTGAAAATGTGACAGATGGCAGTAACATCTTGCATATGCACCTATTATACTTTTATTGAAAAATGTACAGGGTGGTCATCCCAAGAAATAATTCAGTCATGGTGGACATTTGTAAAGGTATTTGCGCAAGCCTGCCATATGTGGCACCTGCTATTTAGTATTGAACTTTTGCTGTTGGATGAGCAATCTGTATATTTTTTTGACCAAAACTTATCAAGTTTTCTTTGTAATAATAGCAATAACTCTACTCCGATTATTATTCTCAATGTCATTTCGTAATTATTATTTTTTTAGAGAGACTGCCATGAACGAGGGAAGTTCTGTGTAAAGACCTTTACCGATTTTTTTTACGGGAGAAGGAAGCAATTTGAAGAAAAAGTTTAAGGGGCAAAAGTTGTTTATTTCTATCTAAAGAATATGCCTGGCCAGAATTTTTCGGTAACGTTCTAAAGAAAAAAAAAAAGAATCTAGGGAAAAAGAAATAAAAATCTAGGGAAATTCTTGACCGATATCATTTTCTGTACATTTTTTGGGCAAAAGTAAGCAATTTCTGGCTGGCTCTTGAAGTTTTTCTCTTAAACGCTTCCTTTACACTAAACTAATTAATAAAGATCTATTACTTATTTTTTGTCATTTATTTCCGGGAGAAGGAAGCACTTTGGAGAAAATGTCCAACAGACAAAAGTTACTTGTTTTTGTACCTGAATTTTTTCAGAATTTTTTGCCAACATTTAACCTTTCAGTGGTCTCGCACGGTGTAGGAGACCGGCGCAACGGTTAATTTGTGATATTTCAAATAATCGAATAAGCCCATCCGTTTCCGTTGGTGTACCTTTCATCAAGTTTCTCGTCTATACATTGCTGTAGTTATTATTATGCCATGTGTTCATATAACTGCTGTAATCGCACACACGGTGTCTTAGACCGGGTGCGGGTGCGACCACTAGTGAGATAAAATTTCTGTCATTTGTTTTGGGTTATTCATTGAAAAATATATATTTCCCTAACTTTATATAAATATTGACTCTAACAAAGAGCAATAGAGGATATTGAGGCTGTTCGAAAAGGTACCCAATTGAGAAGAATGATGACGAAGAAGAAATGGGGAGGAAGACAACATTTATGAAAGATCAGAAGATAGCGGATACAGAACAGGAATTTGATGAAAATGAAGGTGGGGAAATGAATGAAAGTGTACCATATTTTATGGGAAGAGATAAAAAAACGAAATGGAGCAAACATTGTCCACCCAAAAATGTAAGAACAAGGAAAGAAAACTATAAATATTTTGATGATTTTTATAACCTGCATGCTTTTTTTTGGAAGGAACCCAAAGACTTTTATGTACAAAAATAGATTCCCTTATGTTTCTAGACAAGTTTACTTTAAAAAAGGTTTTATGAGAATTTTTATTTCTGTTATTCAAGTATATATAGGGTGAGCCAGTATTTTGTTAATTTTTTTTGTACATTGAAAAATTAAGGTTTACTTAAATAAATATTTCGAAAATACTTAACATTTATTAGTTACATATACATAGCTTCGAGGTCCCTTCAAAATTATTTTTGAATTTTTACTTTTTAACGTATTTTTTTAAGCCGGTGTCTGAGACCGTGTGCGACCACTAAAATAAAAAAAAAAACGCGCGACCACTGAGAGGTTAAGCGGCCCTATGTTTTTTGCCTCTCTCTCGAAGAGGTAGAGGTCACGTGGCCTGCTGTTTGGAGGACATGGTACCCACAGACGCCTACATCTCCACCAAGCAGCGGCAACTGCGGTGCCTGATCCACTTTTGTCGATGGGCTCCCGTACGAAAGGGGTTAAGAGAATAATATTGTGATTTAGGGTGTGTACGAAAACAAAAGTTGTCAAAACAATTTTTTGCGTCAACCACCTCCATTGCCATTGGGGCAGACGATGTCAAATTGTATTATTTCCTGATACTGGAGTGCGAATGTAGCATCATGTTTTCTTTTTTTTTTTCCTTCCTCAATTCTTTGGGACTTCCTACCACATGTATGTTTTCTTTTTAAGCGGTTCTCGGGGAATCTACAAAATATCTCACAATTGACCAGTATGTTACTGGTAAATAAGCTCTACGCCTGTGACTTTTACGTCAAAGGATCAGTTAAAGGTTGCGTTTTTTAAATAAACAACACAAATAAGTATAAAAACTTGAAATTAAATATTTCGCCGAAGTTTCGGAAATCTCGAGGGAAATCTATTCTGTTTCTTTTTTCAAGGCTTTTTTTGAAAAATCTTCTTTTACTGTGTATGATAAATACACAGCTCTAAGAATGTTTGTTATATTCAATATCCATAGATACTTACTATTTACATAGAACTGTTGATATACTTAACAGTTTTTTTAGAACCACGAGCAAAATTGAAAAAAACTGCATTTATGATATACCGTGTGAGTGCAACAAACAATACGTGGGGGAGTCATCCAGACCTTTTAGTGTAACATTGGGCGAACATCAAAATTATATAAGAAAAAATGGAATTCAGATGTCCAAGATCTGCGAACACGCTTGGGAGAATGGACACAGAGTAAACTGGGACTCGGCAAAAATTTTAACAAAAGAGGCAGATAGAAAAAAAGATAAATGAAAGAATCCGCGATAATATTATTGAATGAGGATAGATGCGTGTCGAATTGTTCCGTAGATGTCTGTACAACTTGGTTGCCAATGTTAAAAGAAGAGCTTCACAAACTTAACATTTTACAGAAAACTAAAAAAACTGTTAACTATATCAACAGTTCTATGTAAATAGTAAATATCTATGGATATTGAATATAACAAACATTCTTATAGAGATTTGAAAAGGGAAACGGAATAGATTTCCGAAACGTCGGCGAAATATTTAATTTCAAGTTTTTATACTTATTTGTGTTGTTTATTTAAAAAAAGCAACCTTTAACTGATCCTTTGACGTAAAAGTCACAGGCGTAGAGGTTATTTACCAGTAACATACTGGTTAGTTGTGATATTTTGTAGATTCCGCGAGCACCGCTTAAAAAGAAAACATACATGTGGCAGGAAGTCCTAAAGAATTGAAGAATAAAAAAAATTAAGATAATGCCACAAATAACATTTAGACAATATGTTTTCGTTTAGAGACTTAGATGAGAACTCTGGATGTGGAACTAGTGATTCCTTAGGTAGCGTGTTTTCTGTTTCAAAATATAGGCCCTTGAAAATCCTGATTTTCTTAATTTATCGAATGTTGTTTGTGTGATTTTGTCTTTAAATTCGTTCAATTTGGGGTTGCCATTTTATTTATTAACTTCTTAAATGCCAGATTCATAATAATGAATGACCCCGAAAACTTTTAGGTGAATGTTTTCAGGTCAAAATAACCCAGATACTATGACTGCATTTTCAGTACAATTTTTCATAACAGTACTTAAAACAATACAGGTACAATCGATTTCCATCTAAATGCACTCGATTGTATAAAAGTATAAATAATATTACGAATTACAATTGCAAACATTAAACAAAGTAAAGTCATACATTAAAATTTAACCACCAAGTGTTAAGTATGTATCAACGTTTGTTTTAACTGTGTCAAACGGGAACAATCACGAAAGTAAGTTACTTTATAAGATTAAAAACCGATTGTATTTTCAATTTATAAAAATTAGAGGCGAGAAGTTGCCTAATTTTTAATTGCTCACTACTAAAATTAATATAGCCAGGAGCTAAAGTAATTCTATTATAAAGATATAATCAACTTGGTGGCAGTAATTGAATTAATGGCAAACGAGCAGAAAAACAACTAAGTGCAGGTGATTTTTAGGGTGCGGCGGTTCTTTAGTCTCATATAGTTCCGTTAATTATCATAAAATGAAAAATTGGTATAGATTTTTAACATTTTATATTACGTTTTAAGGTCATTTGTTAATAAATAACAAATAGGAGCGTTTCGCACTACAAAGGTTAGAGGAATTACATGTTTTGTTGTTGTAGAAGTATAGAATACATCCGGAATTAAACTGAACTTGGAATCTGAGGAAATAAATATATTACTAGCAAAAAATACTCGTAATTATTTCAAACTCTTACTAAATAAAGGCTTATCATAGATAAGTACAGAAACATATATATTTCTAAACAAAATACTTTGCTGGCTATATGCCACGAATAACATTGCATTATAAGAAAGAAACATGCACATTACGTATAGCGTAACTATCACAATAATGTTATTTTTAATTTTAAATTATCCTGTTAAAAAAAACCAAAAAACAACTAGACAAAAAATACTTACCAACAAACTTTAGAAACTTTCACATACACGAGTTTCAGTATCCTGCACCGAGGATACACTCTTCGGTGCTACTTCTTTCAAGTACAAAACAAGTTAGTTCTCGATTACCTATAGCGTGCGAATAGAACGAAGGTCAATTATTAAAAAGTTGCAAAATTAGGTTACCTGCTGTGTGTTATTTGTTTTCGTATTCAAAAGTTCAAAGCGAATGGAAAAATGGGTACTGCAAGTTATTTAAATTACACTACCCTGCAAAATTTTGAAAATTTTGTGCCCCTGGATAATAATAATAATAATAATAATAATTTATTGGTGTTAATATACAAAGCAGTATTTACACAGGTCAGGAAAACATGAGATACACAAATGCACAATTATAAACACAAACACTATAAAATGCCATTGTAAACAAATACATATAAAATAAATTTATAATATAATCACTAAAGGGGGTTATTATTATTAAAAATTATTAAAATTTGACAAAAAGTACTCCTCAAATGTATAAAAAGCATTGGCTGTCAGAAATGATCTCATAGTTTTCTTAAACAAGTTATATTCTAGCTCTCTAATATGTATGGGTAAAGCATTAAAAAACCTAATGGCATAGTAATTGGTTCCTGAACAAGATTTTGATAAGCGTAAAAAATTGTTTATATATTACTACTATTTTTCGTGGGATATTTATGAACATCACTATGAAAAGAATACTTTACCGGATTTTGCTTGATGTACAATTGTACAGTAGACATTGAAGTATATATGTACAGGGAAAAGTTAATATAGCTAGCTTTTTAAAAGCATCCCTACAGGCGTCTCTATATTTCAAACCGTATACAATTCGTATGGCTCTCCTCTGTAATGCAAATACTCTAACACAATGGTTGGAATGGCCCCAGGCCAAAATAGCGTAGGATAAAGATGAATGAATTTGACCATGATAAGCTGCGATAAGTACTTTTTGGGATACATTATTCGCAATATTTTAGTCGATATTTTCTTGCAGACATAATTAACGTGTTGCTCCCACTTTAGTTTGCTGTCTAGATAGACCCCAAGAAATTTAATACAATCTTTATTGTCTTTTACTATATCATTCCTTAAACCAAAAACCATTGTTTCGGTTTTGGACTGATTTAAACTCAGTCGGCTTGCTACGAACCAATTCTGAGCTTTCGACTGTGTCATTCACCTTAGAGTACAAAGTTTCAATATTTTTATGTGAATTGATGATGGTGGTATCATCAAATATTGTCTAAATGTTATTTGTGGCATTATCTTAATTTCTTTCCTTCTTCAATTCTTTGGGAATTTCACAGAAAACATACATGTGGCAGTGAAATTCCCAAAGAATTGAAGAAGGAAAGAAAGTGGTATCATCAGCAAACAAAACGAATGTTGAGGAAGATATGTTACTTAAATCATTAATGTAAATAAGAAATAATATAGGACCAAGTATGGATCCTTGCGGCACTCCATGATTAATTTCTAGCAAGCCAGAGTTTATATTTTGATAAGCCACATATTGGTAGTGTTTGGTAAGGTAAGATCGTATAAAATTTATGCTACTTATGTCGAAATTATAAAAGCCTAATTTGCTTATTAAAACGTCATGTGACACTCAGTCAAAAGCCTTAGAAAGGTCTAGAATCTGAGCATGCATATATTCACATTCTTCATTTCCTTCACTTATTGTTTCAGATAATTTGTTTATGGCTAGGATGTTGACAATTTAGCTCTGAAACCAAACTGACTTGTTGAGAATAGATTGTTTGATTCAAAATAGTGAGAATCTTGAGATAGTTCAGCAAATCACATACAACGTTTTTTTAATACCTCTTGTAGATATGTTGAAAAGAATCTTCATTTTGGAATCCTAATTATTAAGAACACATTTTTAAATGTCTAACCTAGTATAAATATTTAAACACAGATAATCAATTTTAAGATACTTCCTATTGACTGATCTCGTTCCTGAATAAACATCGCCGAAACTATCAACCCAATCTTGCAGCACAACGTCATAAACTGCTACATGCAGACACGATTTTTATTCAAAACCAGTTCCAGGTCGAGCACATGAGATGACTCACTATTGAAAAATGAATGAATTAAGCAAAACCTGCCCGGAGATGCTCCCGCGAATATAGGTAAAGGTAAATCACTTAAACAGCTAAATAAAGTCGTTAACGACCAGTTTTAAATTAATAATTATATAATAATGGGAGTTTAATCGTTTAAAGAGCACATATCTCGGATACTAGAGTGGATTCCTTCTGTTTTATTGATAAATTATACGCAGAAATGTAAACAAATATGGCAGACGCTGCATTTAAGTGTTACGGTGAGTTTGCTTATTTGGTCATTCCATTTTTGTTCGTGTCGTGTAGACTCTTGAGTAGGACATAGAAGCAGTGCCAAGGAACATAGTGCGGAAGCTCGTTTTGTAACAATATTTTTTCTTAAAGTTGGGGGATATGTACGAAACAGTTTATATCAATAGTAATAGATATTCTTCAATGAATCGGTTTATTTTATTTCGCTTCTGGCTGCATACAATATATTGGTAACTAAGAACAAAGCGCAGAAATTTCATAATGAATTTTGCAAAATTTGGAAAATAAACTTAACCCTGCCTAGAAATTTATGAACAGGAACTAAACATTAAACTTTCATTAAGTGATATGTATCACTAAGTACTTACTATAACTAAATAAAAACAAATATTTTTTCCAACCAGTTTTGATAAACTCGAAATGTCCGATAAAATATAAAGTTTGAAAAGTTCGAGGCCCTACGGGGATGATAGAAAATATATTTAAAAATAGTTTCCAAATTTTCTATAAAATCATGAATTTACAAAATTAATCCAAGTACTCCTGGAAAACTGGTTTTAAATGAAAAGACTACATCCGTAATCACTTCTATTTAAGTTAATATATTTTCTACACTTAAATCGTTGATTGTCACTGATTATAATATTACTAGATAAAAAAACTCCAATGTTACGTAAGTTCTCAAGACAGAACAACTTTTTTTATTTAGATATGTAGATTTGGTACTTATTATTTAGATTCTTTATTTGCGCGGTCCACTTTTTATGATGACATTAGACAAGAACTGTACATAAAAAATTGTAATAGGGACATTATGTGGTCAGCCTTGTATTGAAGAGAAAAAGTTGAATTTTCATGACTCTGTTTCGACAATGAACTAATAATGTTTATTCAGCAATTCGCAGAAAAACAATTACTAGAATTATACCACTGTTTAAAATCCCAATGAATAAATTCAGAACCTTGCAAATTTTTGAAACAATTAAGCTTCTTCTTGTTCAGAAGACATTCTGTGATTCGTGCATTGTTGTAATTGGCTCTCATTTGCTGTATGGCATGATTGACAGCCATGCACCGTCTGTCGTGGTTTCCTGATATCAGAAAAAAAAACAAGAAATAACAAGACAAAAAACTAAAAGAGGTAATACCACTAGGAAATGCTCAAAATTAAGTTAAAATATATCGACAACCAGTTTCATAGATATGTACAAAAGGTTCCTTTAAATAAAGTGAACTCATCAGAATTTCATTTTATCTTTGTTTTTTTATCTGGGTCTGAACTTTTTTGGTGTGGCTGCGGCCACAGAGGCATTGCTTTCTGACAGCATTTCATCACCAACTATTCCTACGTGTTGCTTACTCACAGCGCTAAACACTTGTCAAATGCAAGGAGAAATTTGTAGTTTAGGATTTGCAGCAAAGTTTACTTTAAACATAAAAGGGATCAAATTCGACACTTACTGATAAAGAAAGCTTTTAGCTATGTCTCCTTTGAAAATTGATTATGAAACAACTCAAATGGGTTTTTTGAGACTAAATGTGACTTTATTTTGATTATGAAACTGTCTGATAAAAATATTTTTTCCAACGTATATTTGCATATGCCCATAAAGCGTTTGAAAAAAAAACCTTTTTGGATAAACCTAATTTGATGGAACAAACATTCAGGACAAAAATTCTAAAAATATGTTTTCTGACTTTGATATCATTTTACTAAACCGAATATATCGAAAATAAAATAAAAATATAGATATGGCTAACTTTACTGATATATCTATGTAGATTAGCATATTAATAAATATTCATTACCTACCAATTTGCAAGCTCCTCCGCAGAGAACCCATTGATTTTGATAAATCTCACTGAAATAATTACGAGCAATGGCAATTAAACGTTCATCTTGCAATTGTGGGAAGTGTTGGTAAACTTTCACACAAAACAGATTTATTACTTGCCTATTTTGTTGTGCTCTCGACATTGTGCAACTAGCAATTTATTAGAGCTTTCTCGATTTAAATTAAACTCTAATAAGTAACTAAATAATAAGATAGAAAGTTGCAGTCCGTACAAAATGCGCAATTATTGTTTTAACATAAAGCCACAAAATATATCAATTACAAATTCTGCGGAAATATTAATCAATTCGGAATACGAATGAGTTACATAAATTTAAAATAAAACATTACGGCAATTATAATTAATTCAGATATATATGTTCCATTTAATGATTTACAATGATAAATAATTATTATTTACGTCGTAATATATACAGTGTGGTCATTTAACAGGGAAACTTATCAGTAGTGGTTTGCGGAAAGAACACCTCAACAGGACTTTATATTTTGAATATGTTCATTACAATAAAATAAATAAATAACACTTGGAACATCGTCCTACTATATAGACAAAAGAAGAATATAAAAATAAATGCCAGGAGGAAATGGAAAGCAATTAACACAGAAGGAACTTAACTGGTCAACAATGAGGTTAAAAATAATAATAGCAACGAAGAAAACGCTGATGCGGAAAAAATCGCCCACGAGCACACAACATACGAACAACTCAAGAAGATGAAAGCAGGAAAATCACAACATAACAACAATGTACATGTGGATAAGAATATCATAGGAAAAATAATACTCCACACATGGTCAAATGAAAATTGAAGCTCGCTAAAGGGTACAAAAAATGGCAAAGAATGACACCTGAAACATCTCCCTACTACAAAACGAAGAACTCAAAAGAAGGAATGCATTAAATAAATATCAAGTATATGCAATATACATACTGCTAGATTCAGATACAGAAGACTTATAAGAAGAATAATCAAGGAGATGATGATATATGGAAACTTAAAAGAAGCATAAACGCCTACACTTCCCTCCTATATTCCTACGTCATGAGTCATGTGGCTCCCTCTGCTGACACCAAGCATGCACCAAATCCAATTAGAGCGTACGGTCGATCCGGCGGTATATAAAAATATCCAGACTGGATATCCTGAAGTGGCAGCAATGCCTACCGTATGCCGACTAATCGATCAATCAATTGTATTGATCCATCCATCCATCCATACTTGTACTAGGTATGACGTCATCTCCAATTTTTATATATTTCGATAGAAATGACAAGTCTCCGTGAGGTTTGCCCCGTATTTTCGAAATTAAAGTATTTTTCGATGCGAGTCGTTTGCTCGTAACTGCTAGTTAGTTCCTTTCGTTCGTTCGATACTGCTTATAGGAAAATCACTGTTGAATTTTTCAGTCTTCAGTTCCCAGTTCGTTTGCTAGCATTTGCTTCTCTTTGTTTCCAACGAAATAAAGAAATATTAAAATGTGGGGAATTATCTAAATATACCCGACCCTAAGGTGTCTTCGTGATAATCAGGTTTCTTCGAGAGTAGATAGTTTTACAATAGAGTTAACGGATTCACACCAAGATTACATTTTTGTAAAGACAAACGTGGAAAAAACGAAAAAGGCTGATATACTTAAAATGTGAAAGGAATATATTAAAGATCAGTAACAACAAGACATATTACAGCGCGGAACCAGAAGTAGAACCACCACCGTATGAAGAGGTAGTAAAAGTAATAAAAGACCTGACAAATAGAAAAGCACTAGGAATCGATGGAATTATGGCACATCTAATATAGAATGGTGGGGAATGACCATGGAGACAAATCCACAAGTGCTAATTTTGCATATTTGGGCCAAAAGACAGTAGAATAGGAATATCCTACCAACACATAAAAAAGGCAATAAGACTGTTTGTAATAACAAAGAAATAACATTATTTAGTGTCCACTATAAAATACTGGCTGGAGTAATTCATAACCGAGCCACTTTGTAGAGATGGATTCTAAGAAATTCAAGCCAAGACAGAACATATGTTTTGTAATTCACCAACAATAGTAATTCTCAAGATAAAATTAACGCCAAAATACTAATAAATAGGTCCTGTTATTTCTACTCAAAATTTACACAACTCTCATAAAACCTGTAGTGACTTACGATTGCATGGACATTAATAGACAATGATGAAAATCGATTAAGAATATTTGAAAGAAAGCATCAAGAGGAATATTTGGCCCTGTCCAAGATAACGGATTGTGGAAAATAAGAATCAATCGTGAAATTGGCATAAACGAAGAGGACGTAGAGAGGTAGGTATATAATAAGTCAAATAATAAGATGGTTGGGTCACATGTATGCGATGAATGAAGAAATAACTCCAGAAATAGAAATCTCAAACTAGAAGACCCAAGGAAAACAACAGTGGATATATACAGATAGAGGATTATAGTAGAGCAAGCCAAAACCTATCCACTCCCATGAGCCAAAAGGAGAAGAAGAATTACGTGTCTTCGTGCTATTCGTTTATTCTTCACTACTTATGTACTCTTTTTGTCTGCTCGTCAATTTTGTATTGCCAAAATGATCAGTTATAAGATTGGGTGGAAACAATTATCAAAATACTTTGCTTTCGAGAAATTATTTTTCTGGGATAATCGTTGGCCCGGCGTTTTCATGTAATTGCTTGTCAATTCATTTCGTTTGTTTGTTACTGCTTATAGACAAACTACAGAGAGAGTTGAAATTGAAAATAGCTTCACTTTAGTTGCATTTTTAATTCTTCAGTGTCCAATTCATTTGATCTATGTTTGCTCTGCATTATTTACAATGAGTAAAAATATCTTAAAAGGTGGGGAATTTTTTAAATGTTTCTTCCAGCTATTTGTACATCACTGCCCCTGCATTCTTTTGACTTGCTCGAGGAAACATTGAGATTTTCCTCTCGCTGTAAATAATGAAGAGCAGATAGAGACAATAAACTAGCAAATAAATTGTGCACTGAAGATTGAAAAAATCATCGTAAAGGGGGCTATTATTTCAACTCCATCCGTTTCTGTGATTTCAGCAATATCGCCTTCAAAATTTGAAAAAGAAAAACCCGTTTTCAGATCACAATATCTGTTAAATTTCAACAATATGATGGGAACAGAATGAAAGTATCTCCTGGTGCATTAAATCGCTCTGTATGGTCAGATGTTTATTAGAAATAATAACAATAATATACAAGGTTACTTATACATGTCAAAAGCTACGATATGTAGATGATCAAATTAAGATAAAAATAAAATAGTTATGTATCCATATCACTTAAATACAGGCAACAAATATTTAGGACTCAAGAATTTACATGAGATTATATCTAGCCATTGTAATAATAAATATTTAAATAGTCATCATAATTGTAATACGCTTCAAATTTAAATCGAGCAAGACGAGGTCTTTTGTATTTTCAGAGCAAAAAATGTTAAAATTCCGAAGTCGTGAATCTAGATATTTTTTGGCTCTTTGTACTGACATTTTGGGACTCAACTATTATTGTTCCGTGTATGTAACAGCTATGTGAAGTGAAGCCAAAGTTATTATTAATAGATGTATGTTGTACATAAAAATATATAATGCATATACAGGGAAAGTTGGAAGCATTTTATTGTTGACGAACGGGAACTTGCATATTTACCCAGTACTTTTGTGAGTCTCCCAATTCTCTACTTTACAATTTGAAAAACTGTTTGAAGATAAATATAAAAAATATGTAATTATTAGAGCAATAGATATTAGAACGATAAGAACTCTGATAAGAACGATAGAAAAAAAATAATTTGTCTCAGATTTACTTTCTTTTAAACTATATGTATGGTGAGGATTTATATCTAATTTCTTTACTTAATTTTACAATTTACACATTTCGTTTATATTTCATTCCTATTCATATTGAAAATATTAGTGAAGAAGTAGCAAGAGGTTAAATGAATATTCTACCACGCGTATCAACTTATTTTAAGGTATTCAAAGCATACAAACAGAAAAATGTTGAATAATATTCCACAGCTAGAACGTCCACCGATAATGATAGCGTAAAACCTTGTAAACGGGAAGTCGTTTAATAAATCGTTTGAAATGAAATTTATATATTACAATAATACGATCCTTTTGTGTCAAACTAGACATCCTGTGTAATAACATTGATTATTCATATCGTGGAGTGCATACCAATGAACTCTTTTCGAAGCAATTTTGTCATACATACATAAAATCGTATTTACTACTGCTTCATGCCACTTTGAAACGATTTCAGTTATACAGTGTGATAGTTAATCACACTCTTGTCTGCTATTTATCACAGAATTTTTTATAGTTGATATTAGTTCGTTGGTAGTAGATATTATAAATTTTTAAACACTGACGAAACTATAGTGTACATATGGACTGCCATAAATAAGGAAACATATTTTTTCATCAATTTATTATGTAACAAACACTTTTACCCACAGAGAATGGTCACTAAATCATAGAGTGGACAATATACAGGGTGTTTCAGGTATAATCATTAATTTCTCAGGAATCCTTTGAACTGCAGTGACTAGTTTTTGCACGTGATTCGACATCGATAAAGGTCATGATCTGATTTTATCCACTAAGAGTAAATTCAATCAGGGGTGCACAAAATTGGAAAGGGGGGGATTTACTTCTCCCTCCAAATTGTTTAATGTGAATTTTCTGTAACTGTTTTATCGAAATATGATTCCTTGGCTATAAATACACAAAAAAGGTTATATTGTTGTAATGCTGTAGTACCAACCGGTTTCGAGAAAGGACCCCGCAGTTTTTGATAGGAAAATGGGTTTCACTCGATTGTTCTGAAACTTCGGAAAAATGTTCTCCTGGGCCTCCTGATTAAAATTCTCTTTGGCCTCCGAATTCGATTTTTTGATCTACAGGTGATTGAAACTGTGAACGTCTGCGAAGGGCTGCCGTAATTATTCTGAAAATATTCAGGCTCATTTTTTTGGACAAAAATAAGCATCTTTTGTCTCTTGGTGTTTTTTTCTAAACTGCTTCCTTCTCCCGATACAAAATTTTTAAAAATTAATTTTTTTGTAATTTTTTTTCGGGAAAAGGAAGCATTTTGAAGAAACAGTTGAAGGGAGAAAAGTTTATTATTTTTACCTAAAGAATATGCCTTAATATTTTGGGATCTTTCTAAAGTAGAAAAAATTAAAATCTAGGGAAATTCTTGACCGAAATTATTTTTGTCTAAAAAATCCTGAAAACCGGTAGGCGCGTTCTTTGAACAAAAATAATCACCGCATACCTGAAACGCCCTGTATATAAATTAAATTACAAATTTAAAGAATCCGATAAAAAAACTAACTAAATAACTAAACAGAAATTTTTAGAACCATGAGATGATACGAAATGTTATTCTAAACTTGAACACGAATTAAGTTTTATTGAGTCAAGCACATTATAAGTGATCTTCGGTCCAATTATTATTATACTCTTCGCAAATACAAAACGAAGAGTATATTGCATTCGATTGGCACATTTCTAAAACCGGTAATATTGCTCGTAGAGAAAAATATTTCATATCACTCTGTTGATGATCGAACTTTCAAAATGTCCGTCTGTCCGTCCGTCCGTCTGTCCGTCCGTCTGTCCGTCCGTCTGTCCGTCCGTCTGTCTGTCCGTCCGTCTGTCCGTTCGTCCGTCATGTTTCTTGTAAGCACGACAACTTCGAAAAGTCAGTAAGTTAGTATTAGCTAGAGGAACAACCCTATTGTTTTTGAAAAAAATCGATCCATAAATAAAAACTTATAATAGCAAAATAAATTTACATAATTTTTTAAAATAGTTACCAGCTTGTTTTACTTATTTTACCCCTATTTACTCCCCAACCCTTAACCGGATAAGTTAAAACCAATCAATCCAGTTCCAGATCTCGTTATAATACAAAACTTCAGATCAATAACTTAAACCATTCCAGAGAAAACGTACACACAGGTATGTTACAGACAGACCGTTTTTTTAGCTCAAATTTAAAATCTCGACGTTTCGTGACATTCTAAATCTATTTCAACAACAAAAATTTTGACATTTTTTTACGATTACTGTTCTTCCACTCCCCTTCGTGAATGCAGAAGTAATTAGGTATTAGGGTATTTCGTACATTATTTAGTAACAAGTGGAACAGTCGTTTAACAGTCGATTGAATATAAGGTCAGTTGGGGTATCTGAGCCCAGGGGGTAGCTGGGCCATGGTTTTTTTCCGCAAAATTTGTGGGAGTAATTTCACTTTAAGCAGTTGGCAGCACTGAAGGACAATGTCATCTCACTACAACAATTAGTCTCATGTTTCTGAGTGTTGTTGCTTTCGTGTAGCAATTTTTTAAATTTTGTAGTGCAAAATTTTCATAGCAACGTGATGTAATCTTGATTTTTATGAAATACTACAGGTTTACTGTGTATATTATCAACGTCACAGTTAATTTAGCATAAATTAGAAGCACGATATATCCCTAAAATGTTATTGCAAGCATGTATTCTGCGTTAGGTCATAAGCTTGAGTGGGTGGCCCAGTTATCCCCACAATTTTTCACAAATGGGGTAAGTGGGCCAGTTAATTGGGGCATCTGGGCACGGCTGGGACCAAGTTACCCCAAGCACATTAAGTATGTTGTTTTTGTTTTTATTTATTAGGTAGATGTAGATCACTGCGCACAGTCACACAAAAAATAGCGATCTGAACCCGGGACCCGACATATTAATCCCTATGTATTTTGTTGAACACGTATCTGATGTCCGTTTAGCTCCATCACCCACCATTTTTTTGTAAATCGCGAAAATAGCCTAAGCAACCTTATTTCTTTAGGTTATTTTCGCGATTTACAAAAAGTTGGTGGGTAACGGAGCTAAATGGACATTGGACTCGTGTTCAGCACGTCGAAATACATAGGATTACTTTGTCAGGTCCCTGCTGTAGATCACTTTTTTTTGTGGGCCTGTGTTATTTATGCCTACTTGAAATTGGATGTTTTTTACATTTAATTTTGCCCTTTTTACTTTAACAGAAGTTGTGTTATTCCTAAATTTGAATAAATTTCCACCTAATTGTTATGTAGTACCCTAGTTCTCTTACATCGTCGACAACTCGACTATGGTGTGGTTTAAATGACTTGTGGTAATTTTTGTACGAAGTTTACATGTTTACCAACCCCAGTTTAAACAACAATCGTTTGTATGAAACCAAGACCCGTATGGTCCAGTTGCCCCAATTTCTAGGGGTAACTGGGCCCATCAGACTTTATATTATTTAATTATAATTATAAAGAAAATTCAATTTGACTCGGGATTTGAATATTATATATTTAAAGACTGTATATTGTATTATATATAACAAAATTTTTAGATAGTAATATAACTTATTAGTGGTTCTCAGGCAAGTTCAAAGTATAATCTTCTCGCTCATGTTGTAAAATCATGGCCTATATACCCCAAGTGACCTTAACCAGTGTATGAAGGTTTTATTATTTTATCAAGATTTCATATATTTTTTGAATTATTATAAAACTTTACAAAATTAAGTACAATATTAAAAAAATACTGTGTCAACGAATGTTAAAGAACTGCTTTATTCGCTACTTTCTGTAAGTTATGGTGACAGCGAAGAAAAAAAAAAGCAGAAAATACGTGCAATATTTCATTTTAGCATACAGCCGAATCATTGGAAACAATTGAAGTTGTCTCGTTATCTTCGCTTTAAAATCGACTTTTAATTTTGCACCTATTGAAGATTAGTCACAAGAAAATGAAAACCTTTTTTCAGAATAATTTGCCCAAGAGGAAATTCAAAAAACAAGCGTAGGTCATCAATGGTAATGATGAAAGTATAATTTAATATACTTAGCTAAGTATAATACTGTATTATTTAAATTATTTTTTTTTATTATAATGTACAGATATCAGAAATTTACAATTTTTATTTATTTTTTAATGGTCCGTTAAATGCTGCCCTAGAATACATTATTTTAAACGATATGTACGAGAAATACCATTTTCTCCATATTACTCCATTATTATGATGTTTTTCAGCCCAAGGCGGTAACCCTATCCAGGAAACAATAATTTGATTAGCTCATTAATTCAGGTTTTGATAAATTAAATTTCTGGAAAATGTACTAATAATAGTAAAACCTTTATAAAAAGCAAATGTTATGTTTCAGATACTAATAGTGATATACGATAATAATGTGACTTCACCGAGCGTTACCCCATTCTCTATTTCTTCATACGTCACTGTCTATCTTTTTCTGGCACCCTCCTGATAATATATTAAATCCTCTCAAGAAGTCTAACTGCTAAAGGAGCCGTACGCATCTAAATTTGTACTTAATTAAAGTGCACCCTTCAGCTGCGTACTTGTACCGTTTTTAATACTTTTTCAGATATATTTTCGCTATTTTTAGATCACATAAATTTATTTTCAGAGCGCAGCACTGCAGTTAATTATTCTTCCAGATCGTAATTTTTAACGGAAGCTTCGTCAAAAATCAAAGACGCGACAGGGGAAATGGCGTGATAAAATACTAGATGGTTAGGAGTGCGTTGTACTCTCGAAGTTATGAGGCCTATAAATATTTCCGAAAAGTTAAACACTTTATTTTTATAGCCAGACTTTTTGTAACAAGGATAGTTCGGCGCTTAGTGCTCGAGTGATATAATTTATTTTTGTCAAGATCGTTACGTGTACTAAAAATACCACTGTTTACGATTTTAGTAATACTTCAGACCATCAACCGTATACAGGGTATTTATTTAATGGCCAGAGTCCGTAGCTCAGCAACGATTTTGCAACTATGAGGGGCGGACTTAGATGGTTTTCAAGAAAGTTTTTACTTCGTACTTGTTTCATGCGTAAAAATGATACAATCATACCTTGTCACTGTGATGATGCTAAAACTTGGAGGAATATATTCAAATTCAAATATTTATTGGTCTTTTTTGATCATGTACATGATATAAGACAAGTCATACTAGTTAAGTATATAATATAACATAATATAAGCTTATACGAAGAGTCGAATACAGTGTAAAACACGCAGTTGTATAAGACGAGGACACAGAGCACTGAAAAATGTACAGTACAAAACAAAATATGTAAACAAGAGTAGAAAAAAGCTTGCTGTATATTAGTATACTTTAAATGCAGAAAAACTCTGATAGAGAATAATAAAATTTGTCTGATAAAAACACCTTTAGTTTTTTTTAAAATAAATACTCTTTTTCCTGATGTTTTATGTCATCCGGTAGACGGTTAAATAATTTCGGGCCTATAAATCTTGGAGACTCACTTGTGATTTTTAATCTGGCACAAGTTCATGGAGTTTACTTTTTTGTCTTGTATTGACTTGTGGTAGTCACTATTTAAAATGAAACTATTTCTATTTTTAAAAACATACATGCAAACTTCGAAAGTATATATGCTAGGCAAGGTAAGAATTTTATTTATAAAGATATCCCTGCACATGTGAGTATTCGGTATACCAAATATACATCGCAAGTCACGTTTTGACCAATAAATACATTTTTAGACATGGTGGAGTTTCCCCAAAAACAGATACCATATCTTAACCGTGAATCAACTTGGGCATAATATAAATTAATAAGTTGTGCTCTTTATAATACCCCCCTAATATTTCGAAACAAGTATACTATAGAGGAGACTTTGGATATCAAAGTTTCGCAATGACGCTTCCAATTTAGGCATTCGTCCAAATATACCCCTAAAAACTTAACATTATCCTCAGTATTAGAAATATTTTTATTGTCTATTTTAATATTTAAGTTTTCACATTCCTTTCGCCTACCGTGAAATCTGATAACTTTAGTTTTTTTTGGGTATTGGGATACAGGCTATTATGGAAAAACCAATGGTTTAATGTGTTTAAAATAGCATTACAATTTTGTTCCAAAATATCAGATGGATTTGATATTATCAATGAAATGTCGTCAGCATACATTATGAAATATGCGGTTGATGGCAACAAATGAATATCATTAATAAACAAAACAAAAAGCACAGGGCCCAAAATAGAGCCCTATGTATACAATATATACAATATTAACACTTAGGACACCAAAACCATTCATTTGTGGTGGCACAATAATGAAAGTTGATAAGTTAGAGTTGCTGTAAATACCGAATACAACACTGCACCTATCCATGACAGATAATTTATTTTTGTCATGAATTTCGTAGAAAAGCTAACGTTTCGTAATTTTTACGCACTCAATATTGCAAAAGTTCCCTTAACAACGGATTGTTCAGTTTATTGCACGGCCTTCTACACCTGGTCATGGTTTTTACTAAATCTCAGTTAATTGTTGGCTCTAGTTTACTTTATGTACGCCCAAGATCATTTGTTTTATTACACGATTTTTATAACACTGAGTTACAAATCTATTTACAAATTGATTTAGGTATGGACGAACATCACAAATATGCTTTAAAATATGCAAATTTGTTAATTTTTTTGCTCCACATGTTTCATATGACTTCCATCTTGATATTGGCAATTCTTACATAGATTGTACCTGTTTGGGTATTTTCGGTTATGATTTCGGAGACTGTTGTAATATCTGCAGTTAGAGATTTAAAACAATAATTATGTTAGGATGTATTCAGTATTTTGAATTCGAATATATACACATATTTTTTACTACTACCATTGATCAATACCAAAATTACTTCATTTGTTTTGGTTTATATTCTGTTTTGCCCCATCCAGCGCTCTATTTCATTCTAGGTTCCGTAACTTTCTCATTTTTTTTTGCTCAGTTTAAAATTGACCCAAAAAATTTTTCTAATTGTATTCTTTACACTTCGTATTGTTCTTTAGTATTTAGAAATTTTTCAAAAATTCGTGCCTAAAGTGCATTCGAACCTAAAAGTTTTTCAAAATTACTAAAACTACCACAACACCAGCCGGTGAACATTTACCTAATTTGAAGCGTTCGGGGATAATAATCGTTTCTAGCAACCTGAAAGTGGCACTGCTAGCGGTAAGTGGCGTTGATAAGAAGAGGACTTTGTGTATGACGAACTGTACGTAGTTCTAAGGATGTTAGTGGATCCCTTGCCTATAGAAACGATCAGAGAAATTTGTTAATATCACGTAATTATTAAGATACAAGGTGATAAATTACTTATTGCTAGCATTTGTTTTGGCCAGAACTTTCTTTCTATTGATCACAACTTTATACTTTTTCTTAATTTTGTAAAGTAAGTTTACGCTGTATGTACTTATATTTTTCAACATTCAGTGGCAAATTATAAAAGTTCATACATCAGTAACCAAAAGTATGAGAGTATATTTTTGTCGCATTTTTAATGATTTCTTACAAATGGAATTTGATGAAATATAAAATAGAAAACAAAAAATGACAATTTTCTTGAATATGTTATCTAAATAAGAAACATCTAGATTTCCCGACGTTCTGATGGTGGTTTCTGGGAACTCTAGGGGTTGAAGAAGTTATTTTTTGTAACTTCCAGGCACTCACAATATGTACGCCAAAAATATCATCCGTGTTGCCTCATTTTTTTTAAATAAAAATATTGTGAGTTGAACATGTGTTTCGCGTCCATAATTTGCATTGGAGTTGTTAATAACTCTTTAAATTAACGAATTAATTGAAAGTGTCGGTGAACCTCCATGTGAAGAATTATCGACGTATTTTTACAATTTTTTTTTTCGGTTCTCGTTTATTTTTCTAAATTTGGAACTTCAGTCATATGATGTACTTTAGTCCGAATAAACGTTTAAAAATATTTTAGACACAACTACACTCATGTTTACCTGACAAGTGCCCAGGTCCCGTCACCTTTCACTTCTCTCAGGTAGGAAAAGATCGTATCTGGACCGACAAATATCATTTTACGATGGACTCTGAGCCGCACAACATTCTTTGTTATAAATTCTTGCGTAACATCGATCATCTGCGCCTACGTCATTCTAATCCAGCTGTCTGAGACAAGCTGCTGATTGGACGTCAATTTGTTTGGTCACTAAGTGATATTTATAGTGTAATTTCGCTGTAATTAGAGTAAATGAAGATTATACCACTACTTGCGTATTTAAACGGTAGACAATATACATAGGTCAAAGTTAAAACAAAATTATTCCTAGCCCATCCCTTAATTTTACGCATTTCTGAATGATTTTCGTACCTGGTTGTTGGTTTGCCTTACAAAATATAAAAGTTAAGTCACTGTGAAACTTATAAGTTGTTTATCTCTAGATGATTCGAAAATATTCATAAAAACTATTTTCGGGATTTTAACTTGGGCAGCCTGTATCTCGGAAACTAGTATTTCCCAATCCATTAATGGGAACTTTTTTCTTATGTTCAAAAGTTCTATCACTTGGCAAATTTTTGCCTATGCAATCCGCGACATCTTGTATTGTAATTATCAGGAATTTAGCAGGGTTAAATATTTACTTAAATGAGAGAAAATTATGACTTTTAGCCAATCAGAAGTTTGTTCTTGGTTTCATTACCATAGCGACACAAAAAATTTCCCGAAATTTGTATCCTCCCTAAGCGAAAATAATAAGTGGAAATTTTTCTGTCAAATTTGACATTTTGTTTTACATAAAAATGCGTATTTATTTAGGTATGAACTTTTCTTACCGAATATCCCTCGAGCTTAAATTAATGCCCGGAATTTTTTTAAGCACTAGGAATATTATAAGTGACAATTTTTCCAATAGTATATTGATAGAAGTAAATGTTTTGCCTTGAAGGAGGCATGGTCATCTTTTTTTTATTTGACTTTGTGATGTTGCCAATAAAAAGCAAAAGTTCACGTTTCGTTATCCTGTCAAAAGATGCAAATAAAAACATGAACACTCTAACGACTTCGGGCGGTAGATGAGTAGGCAGCTGCCTAAAAAATGCGATCGATCATAAAGTAAACACACGCTTATTTTAGCAGACTTAAAACATTTAAAAAAAGAAGGAGATCCTTGATCCGATCTGTATGTATGTTTTTTTGATGTACATGTGTTCAATGATTACCCTGCCGGAAAAAACGTCCTATCTGCAAAAATTGCAATTTTCAGGTTATTACATTTTCTGTCCCATTTGCGTGTATTCTATTTTCTAATTAAAAGTTGCCGATATGCAACAAGAAGGTGAAAAACTCTTATATTATTTGTCCTAAGTGCTCATAACAGTATATTTATAATTCAATATGTCCTAATTGCATTGTACTAAAAATAAATCCTATATGCCTTTAATTCCTAGATAAAACTTTTTAGCTTAGTAACATGAATAGCTCACCTGTCCTATCGGTTCCGCGATTGCAGAACGTGTTATAAACAAGAATACTGTATTCTTAGTTAAAAAGCTAAAACTTTCAATATATAAAAACTAACAAAATGCTAGATAGGACGATTTTCCTTAAGACATCACTGACGGCAGTACTGTGGCGCGGCGTAGGTGGCTTTGGCGATTTCTGCCACATCTGTCTGGTTCTATTGTAGTTTCATCAAGCTACGTTTATAGGAAAACATAATTTGGCAAATATACCAGTGAAAGTTTTTCTCAGTGATTTTCCAATTGTAGTTTTTTATCAAGCTACAGTCTAGTGCGCAGAGGGCCAAACTTAAACACTCACTAAAATTAGTATTGTTATGCATTACCCCCCCTATGATACGCCTATGCCCAAGAGTGACTGGAAACTTGTAGAAAGAGATAGAGTTTTCTAGAGTGTGGTGGGAGAAGATTCTCGATTGTGTTCTGGATGAATCTGGTGGCAATTTCAGAGTATATAAGGCGCGATTAGCGGCGGAAGGGGGAGAAGTTCTAAAGTGAAGTTTGGTAGCGAAAGTGAGGTTAAATATCAAATAAACAAAGAGTAAAGGTTATTTTGGTTAATTAAGAAGTATTGTATAATCTGTAAATAATTAAATAAAGTGTTAGTGATTTACCCCGTGTTAAAATTATTTAGAACCCACGGATTCATACAGGGTGTTTCCTAAGGGCTGGAAATACGTAACAGTATGTAGAATATCTTTTTTTATTTATCGAACGGTATTCACGAGGACCATATTTGTATAATTCATACGATATCAATTGGGACAGCATAAAAACGAAAACTCTGAGTTCACGTGGACTTGATCCGCCTGTCACATTTTGTCACATTGTGTTGACAAATCAAACTAACTAGGCATCTAATCCAGCCCACATTTCAATGTGACAGGCGGATCAAGTCCACGTGGACTCCGACTTTTTGTTTTATGCTGTTCCAATGGAGATAGTATGAAGTATAGCACCGTAAGCGTTGAAAAACTGAAAAACTCCTAAGCCGAGGTGGTATTATGGTATTGTTGGGACAAAATTCATATTCCATCGGAAGCGCATTAAAATCATTAGTTAGATATTTTCAGAATAGCTGATGTCGAATCTAATGTCAAAAATCAAGAATTCAAAATGGCTATTGTGATTACACATAGGGATATGTCTGTGCAATGACGATTATCTTGAGAACTCCTGAGAAGGTTTCAGAAATATACCTATTCATATTATGTATATACTGTGCGATTCATTAAAAAGGGAAATCTCTAAACTTTAGACATAATAGACCAAAATACAATGATCGAGTGTCTTTTACAAATATTGTTGATTTAGAAAAGGGGGGGGGGGTGCTCAAATTTCAAAATACTGCATGTACTTCAGATATCTAAATGGAGTACTTAACAATTCTGTTCAGAACCTTATTCTACAGATTGGAGTGGTAAATTTCTTAGGGGCCCTTAAACCATAGAATATAGTTTACATATTTAGTCTACTAGCTCATAGGGTTACCTAATTGACAATTTTCATAAAGTTTTGAGTAATTATTGCCCGATAAACACACCAGAAGATTTGAATCTACATTAGACAAAGCACACGATCGTTATGAGACATTACTACACGGTTTGAATCCGAATAATATTAACCAGAAGATTATCATTATATAGCTCACATAGAAGATTTATATAAGTTTGTGTGTATATAATTGAATACTGATGCTTTTAGTGCTTGCTAAAATACTCAAAAAATCCATATAGATTACTGCTTGCTTGAATTTAATATAACCTAAAGCATTAAAAACTTCGATGACTGCTCCAAGAAATATAGATGTATTTTCTGTCAACTTTAATTTCGAATTTGGTGGATGGAATATAGTCAACACATCTTATGTTTTGGGAGTCTTGATTCCAGATCTTTTAAAATGGTCGTAACACCGAGAATGTCCAACAATGTCAGGATTAAAACGAAAAGTTAGTAAAATAAATATAGATTTTTTAAATATTGCAATAATAAATGTTTGAAATTTTGGGAAAGTTATTTTTATCTTCACTAGTCTTATGATACTTAGTCAGAACATGAAGGCAGGACATTTTTCCTTGACCAATACTTATTAGTTAAGTTGAACATATTCTGTTGGAAGAAGATTTTGGAAATTATAGGTAACTACTTATATTCAGTCTAAGATGCATATGTAATTAAAACGTACGTGTCTGACGAGACACTACCGATCATCCCAAAATATTACTAACGTTTTTTTTAACTAAACAACTTCATTTAAAATTATATTGACTTATAGCGTACAGCCACAGGGTACTTTTTATACCCAATAGGATTTAATAAAAAGTTAGTCAAATAAATATTTAATTATTACTACTTGATATTAATTTTGGAGGCGGTAAATCCATAGCCTAAGCAAAGCATAAGTCCAATTAATCAATTAGCGTTTCGAATAAAACCAACAATGATTTCGTGTGAATATAGCCACAGAAACCAAGACAAACAAACAAAAAAAAAGGAAGCAAACAAAGCGACCCCAAATTCGTAAGTAAATATTATGTTAAAGTTATTTTACATTTAAACTGACAAATACCACGGCAAATAAAAGAACAGATATTTTTTTGTCTTTCAAACAGCTCTCGGTGTACATCCTGTTCATTTCCCAGGGTTGTCATTTGAACATTTCGACTGCTATGTGTGTATAACGTCTGACAGTGTATATCGGGAACTTAGAACTTGTCTAGCCAGATTCATTCCTGCCATTGGCGTACAAGGAACTGGTGTCTGTTTCAAATTATTTTAATGCACGCGGCACGATTTTTCATTTTACAGGCAAGGAAGTAGACCTGATATACTTGTAGTGAACAGAAAAATATACCTTGTGGCTCAAAATAAACTAGGAGAATGTACAAAATATGTAGCTGTAAAATATATAGTCTCTCAGTTGAAACGAGCTTCACATGGATTTATGTAAATATCAGGTATAGGTTTTATTTTTAAAGTCAAAATTGGCTATATACTAGATCATAATAATAATAATAATAATATGTCTTTATTAAGGCGAATTTTAGCCATACGCGACTCTTACACTTAACCTTAAATCTGAGTGGCACTCAGTGGCTGGGTCAATCTGATTATTGTTTACGTGAATTGGTTTTGTAAAAGTTTCAAAGCAAATATTTCTACCTTGATGTCATCTATTAAACTCGCTAGCAGTTTTCCTTATGAACCAGTTTTGTCGCTAACTAAACGAATTATTTCAAATTTTTCAGCCACTGTTAAATTAATTTTATATGAACAAGTTGTTAAAGTATAGAAAAGGATAAATATTATACACAGTATTTTGACGTTGCCAAATAAACAAATAATACACATATTTTGTTTTTTCATATCTCCCCAAGATCATAGTATGTAAAAATATAAATACGGGTCACTGAATAAAATTCCAAACATAAAAGTACGCAGTTTGCTAGTAATTGTCCAGAAGGGAATCAGTTTCTGACTGCTGAATTACCAGTAGTGGTTGGCCAATTTATTTGGCTTTCGGTTTTTATAACATGGTAAATAATTTAAATAAAATGCTGTTGAATTATGCCTTTATTTAAATGGGGATTTCCAATACATGTAAATAGATAATAACTAAATAACAGAATATGGTTTTTCCAATATCACTTTACATTGGTTATTTTCAATAATGGCGTACAATTTTCTGGATTAGAAGATGTTGGATCTAAAATTTCAATTACATTTCCTGGGGATATACTTTGGACAATACAAACAATTATGATTTGCTTTCTTTCCTGGAAATGTGACTACCACAAAATCACCTTCAGAAAGAAGTTCCTCTGATACGTCTTTATTACTGCTTTCATGCGACACGTCATCCCTGCTTGAACTACTTTCTTTCCATTCTCCTTCATCTTCTGTATCTGGTTTTCGTTTTCTCTTTAAAGCTTGTCTTATAAGATTTCTTATTAAAACTTTCTCCTTGTTTCTTTTCTCTAGCAACAGTTCTATTATTAGCTCTTTGAATTTCTTCAGCCAGCATTTTGTTTATTCTTCTTCATGCCACTGAAGAAACCCTTTTGAAGTCTTTGTATAGTTTCTCTTTTTCTAAATCTACTGAATCATTTTCATTCAAATGCATGATTTCCTAACGCCACATTCTTATGGATTGTTCTATAACTGCAACCCTGGTCATGTTTATCGATTCTGCTTGCAGATAACTTGTTTGAAGATATCTCTTAGAAAAGAATAAAATCACTTATTTCGATCTTATGTGTTTTTAGTAAAATAATAGAAAAAGTAGTTTATAATAACCTAATATCATTTCTTTCCAACTATAATCTAATTACGGATTGTCAGCATGGCGGGAAAATAGGTCGGTACAGACAGCATCAGTTCAGTTTTTACAGTCTATTTTATTTAACACAGACGTTTGGCACAACTAACATATCTTTTATTCTTCATAAAATAATTTGGGTATTAGAGAGCCACTAATTACCTGGATTGAATCCTTCTTATCTAACTGTAAACTTCGTGTCAGGAACGGTAATGTTACATCCGGTGATCAAGACATCAATATAGGTGTGCCCCAAGGATCAGTTTTGGGTCCTTTGATATTTCGCTAGATAATGGTGTTACTTTCTCGAATAGCTCTAAATTCCTAGGTACCTACCTGAATGACAGACTAAGTTGAGATATTCATATTGAGGAACTCTGTAAAAAGATTAGAAATGCCTACTAGGCTATCAGTCAACTAAAAAACACCTTGGATGACAAAAGCTTATTAAATGTTTATTATGTTCTGGCTTATTCTCACCTTTCGTACAATATTGTGCTGTGGGATCGTTCTGTACATATTAATAGTGTCTGTTTTACAAAAGAGACTTCTACGTCTAATGTTTAATATAAATATTAGGGACTCTTGTAAGCCTTATTTTATACGTAATGAAATATTGCCATTACCCTCAATTTACATTTATTCAACTATACTGTATATTAAGCAAAACCTTAGTCAAGTCCCTATTAATTCAGACAAGACATGGCCATTTGCTTAGAACGGTCAACCATTCTACTGCTCTTTATGAGTCACCGGTATACTCGGGTACTAAAATTCCTATTGGAAAACTGTTTTTATAGTGCCAATGAGTTCCTTTCGTATTAAGACCACGTACTTGTTTTATTGTATTCGTAAATCTTAAGTGACGTGAATATTATACACTATTTGGATTTGTCGTATACGATTTATTGTGTCATATGTATTTTTTTTATATGCTTATATGTCTATTCTGGGTATATGTTATTTCTGTTCGCTATTTTTCTTTTTTAATGTTGACGACCACATCTATTCATTGTAATAGCTTGAGTGTTAATAAATGAATTTGAATTTAAGACATTTTAAGTTAAGGGGCACTGTTATTAGTTCATACTGAGCCAACAAGATTTTAGTTTTGACCGTTGCTGGAGTTATTCTACGGCGATTAATAAAAGTCAATTACTGGTGGTTGGTCAATTATTGGTTATTTCATCGCCAATAATCAGATCTTTCCACACATTTGTCCAACCCTGTATAAGAAACTGCATTCATATTGCACAATTTGATTAACAGAAATAATCTAGATTTTGAATGTAGACAAAAAAGGCCGCAACCTAACTTATTTCATGTTTCTAAATATGTAGATCCTTCTTCTAGCAACAATTTACTGTTGTTAGTCCCACCCAGTACCTTGAACTTTTAATAGCATTTTTACTGCAGTTTCAGATTTGAAAGTGAATGTTCAAACCTGATTATACCTTATATTACTATTTCTCCACAGTCTGTGTCAGTTGGTATTAGAAGATAAAAATCAATGGAGTGAATGAAGCTTTACTTATATCTAAGTGTTATATTATACATCAGAAAAAATGTGGACGGGTTCTTGGTAATTTCTTCCAACTTTTAAGATCCCCGTCATTGATAAAAGTAAAGTTGGCCGCAGTGTATTTAGTTAACCTTTTCAAAATAGAATTTGGAAAATAAATTAGATAATCTTAACGTCTTGCAGTGCTATCAGTAGTAGTGCTAGTAGTTCTCGACGTCCTAATTTGCTCAAATTGTTGATAACGGTCTTCATTTACTCAAGACGTGATTTGATGCGTCGAATTATTGTGGTACAAACCAAAATTTTATTCATTCTGCTATTAAATACACAAACATTTCTTTGTATACCTATGTGCTCTTAGAAACTACCAGCAGTATAGGTCATGAAAAGTTGTAAAAAAAAGGAGTAAACTTGAAAAATGCTGGGGCCAGGACGAGACCTGGGTACCCGCCGTTTTCGACGGTGATATTTTTAGACCTCCCACCCCTCGGGAACTACCCCTAAACACAAGAAACCACCCCCTTTTCCCAATTTTTCCCGTTGCTGCATGGGAGAGTTTGTCGGGTAGGCCGTATGGACTTTAACCATCCAATATATTATTAACTCCCGGGGTTAAAAACTAATACTAAAATCTCCTTAAAAATTGATACTTAGTGAAAGCTACTTATCCCCGTTTTCGAGGATGCTCAACACCATGACAACATAATTTCCTCCCCCGCCCTTTATTGAATCACCCTCAAATCCCCAAAACCACTCTTTCTTGCTACTGGGCATGTGGGGACTCGTTGGATCGGGGATGAGAAATAAATATAGTATTATAGCAAGAAAACAAGTGTAAAAAGGGGGTGGTTTCGGGGACTTGGGGTGGTTAGTGGAGGGTAGGGGAGAAATGTATGTTGCTATCGTGTTGAACATTCTTGCAAAATAATAGAAACAAGTCCATACGGTCTACCCGAAAAACCCGGTCCGACAAGCTCTCGCATGCCTAGAATGGAAATAACGCGAAAAGGGGGTGGTTTCTCGCGTTTAGGGGTAGTTCTTGAGGGGTGGGAGGCCTAAAAATATCACCATTGTATTCAGCACCCTTGAAAACGGGGGGTCACCCAGGTCTCGTCCTGGTCACAGCACTTTTGATGATTTTGCAACTTTTTCAGGGACTAATAATAATAGTTATATGAGGGTATAGAAAGAAATTTTTGTATATTTAATATATATGCAGCCCTTGAGAAACCCGTCCAATAATTTGTCATGACTAAGTTATTAAATTTTAAACTAAATTTGAATTGTTTCCAATCACAGCTATTTCACTGCATTAGTGATATTGATATTTTAATAAATTAACACCTTTATTATAACTAGACTTACCATGATTTGAAAATAATTCGATTTAGTTCATTCCAAACCAATCGAAGCCACAATGTAAAATTGAATAATATCTTATCTCTTGGAAGTACCATCGATCGTGGGGTACCGCAAGGGTTAATTCTTAGGCCTATATTAATCTTTGTTTAGACTAGGCAACCGCATAGTAATAATAATAATAAAAATTTATGTATCCAAGAGATCGTTCATAATGTTCATATGATATAGGATTTGTCAAAATAGTAACTGAAGTACCAGATAAAATATAATATTGTAATCTCAATATACAGTGTGATCAATAAAACCTGTGTCATATGTGAAAATATTTTATGAATCAATAAGTCAGTTTTGATTTTGTCAGTCGTTTCTGCTTAAAACAGTATTACCAAATGACTCACACGAAAGCAATTTTTCATATGTACACTAATTTTCAGCTCTCTAGTAAAACTTTTATGTGTGCAATTTTTTTACCTGATGCTTTTTCAACTTAACCGAATTTAACCAAACTAGCATAAAATCATTTGTTCAATGGTTTTTTTTAGCTCGAAATGTTGTATGTGTGTATGTGTGCATCTATGTATGTTCAAATCTAGTGATCGAATTTTTGACCACTTCCCAATATCCAATTTGTCGAAATTTCGCATACAACTTTGACTCTGAAGATAATACAATATAGTAGATCCAATATGGCGGCCACCACAAAATTGCGGATTACCTTTTTCTTGACAACCCCCTCAACATGGGTATCAAATAAAAGGTTATATAAAGTAGAATATAATAAGCTGCGGTAAGTCATTCTAAATCCAATATGGCGGACACAAAATGGCGGAACACCTATTTCTTTACAACCCCCTTGATATGAGTATCAAATGAAAGAGTTTAACAAGTGTAATGAAGCATTTTTATAGTGCGGAAATTGCATCCAAAACCGCCGTCTATTTTTGGAGAGAGAGAGAGTAAGTAAATCCGACCGTAAATAAGCAGCTTGGCTGGGACTAAGTGCCACCTTGTGTACTAATCCCGGTTTGCTCCGCCGTGTGTCTGGGAAGATACATTGGTTGGCAACAGGTCTCGTGTTTGCCCTCTGGCCTGGCGCCGTCATCTGGAGGACAAGCGAGTACTTGGGAAGCTTGGGGCTTTCTGGTCTAGTTGTCGTCGGCCGGAAAGTCACAAAGCCTTCTAGCACACCGAGATATCATCCCCGACCAAATACCGCCTACAGGAGTAAGCCAGTGTGCAAGTTGGGAGAGTGTGTGACTGGGAAATTTTCCGCTGGTAACCGGACTCGTGTTTGCCCTCTGGCCTAGCACCGTCGTCTGGAGGACAAGCGAGTACTGGGGAAGCTTAGAGCTTTCTGGTCTAGTCTCCGTCGACCGGAAAGCTACAAGGACATCCACCAGCGCAAAGTAGCGCCCGTGAACCTCGTTGGTTTAATCTCTCCTTTGGGGTGATTACACCAACAAGGAACCGTCACCAGAAGTGTGTACTAACATTAGGCTCTGCGCCTTAGCCAAGTTGCCTGAGTATTTGTGTTTTTTTTAATCTCATTGTTTATTGTGCTTTTGCTTTCCTCCGCCTGGTATCTGCTCTGTCCGCTTTTATACCGATAGTAGTTACTCCGACTTACCGCTCCGTTTCTCTAAACTCGTATCCTGCTTATAGCCGCCCTCTTGCTTCGCCACCGTCACCATAGTTAACCGTAGTAGTTACAGGTTAGGTAGAATTATATGTATTAGGAATAATAAATATCTATATATAGGATCTGAACTGTGCTTTTTATTTTGGTGTGTGTGAAGTCTGCTACCCCTAGACCCCTGGACGTACCGTGTCTCCTCTGACGCTATCCCAGCCCTACTGCAACAGGCTGTGTCAAGAGGCTAGCGTGGGTCCTTTACACCACGAGAAAAACTGTAAAGGTGGCGCCCGAGCTTACCGTAAACGCACCGAGCTCGAGTGCCAAAGTGAGGCCCCTTCACTCAACTGACGAGTGAACGAAACGTCACACAAGAGTCAACGAAATGATGGCATTTGAAGAAGAAAACATTGGCAGACGGGAAATTAAAAAGTAAAGAATTAATAAATAAATTTTAAAAAATGTAAACAGTGGTTTTCTTTTAAATCTAAATTGCACCAAAAAGTAGAAAATAATTTTTATTCAGTGATTAAATTACAATATTATGATGAAAAAGAAATCCATTGGGAGCTCATATAGTATTGCTGTTGCTGTAATGGTACAACACGCTATCCATAACGTTTTATCACAATGCTGATTGTTGATCAAGGGAATATATTGTATTTTATGAGCGTCCAATGGTTTTCTTTTTCATCATCATTTTGTAATTTAAACACTGAATCAAAATTATTTTATACTTTTTAGTGCAATTCAGTTTTAAAAGAAAACCATTGTTTTTTAAAAAAAGATTTATGTATTTATTTTAACTAAAATCAACGACTAAATACATTTTATGACTATGTGTTGTTTTAATTTTTTTTTTTTTTTACGAAAAACACTCCAATAAAAACTCATCAAACATAATACACAGTTTGTTTCAATAATTATTTTTTTCTTTAATAAATACATTGTTTGTTTTGTCTTTTAATGTGTCTATTTATTTAATAGAAATTTCAGTTAAAGGAGTTTTGGAATAAATTGTTGAAACTAAAATTTCAGTTAAAGGAGTTTTGGAATAAATTGTTGAAGCTAAATGAATATCAAGTGGCAAAACAGAATTTTCCCCTCAAGTTCTTCATCATAAATTATGTTACTGACACTACATAATTATTTTACCATTGCCATTTATATTTTAGGAACTCGTAATTGATATGTAGATTATCGTTTGTAAAATGAAATAAATACTAAATTTCACTAATCAACATCTGAAATAAATGGCCACCTTTGTTCTTTACATCTTTACATGACATAAGAACTATGAGGAATCAGTTTAGAAAAAAAAAATACATATATTATAGTTTTTCACAGCAATAATAACTGTGATCTGATATTTTTTTAAATTATTTATTGTTTTGAATAAAAGCATCCTTTTAGTTTAAACTTTTAAATTTTTATTCCATATTCTAAAATTTCTACCGATGAAAACTGCACATATATATACTCATAAGAAATCGTATAATTCGTTAGCGTATTCTTGAACCTGTCGCACTTTGCACATAATTTCAAATTTATCGAATACTATCCACTAGGTAAACCTTCCACTTTTCATACACATAATTACGCGAAAATGTTAAAAATGCATCCTTAATTAAATTTTGTAATGTTCCGGAAATTCTGTGTTAAAAGTTCACCAACCAAAATGAGTAAAAAATATCATTTGCCCGAACAGCGTGCGGAGCTGTGTTGGATTAATTCAATTAAATTATGGAGGAAAAAACATTCGCCAAAGAATTTCATTACCCTCTGCGAAATACCTGATGAATGTGTTCTCCAACATTTTTACACGAACGTAAATCAAGTTTATACGTATGAATAAATATTTCTATAAAAGGAGATGGTGTTGTGGGAGATATCCTTGCAGCCTGGGTGTGTGTCGGAGAACTAGAATCATCGCGTCTGACACCTCCTTTCTAATCTTGACTATGTTATTTTTATTAATCTATTTAATTGTGTGTAGTGGAATATTTTATTCACTGCAGGTTTACTGAGTAATTTAATAATACAAGTTGGTCAATTTCAGTAATTTAAATAATAATTGACGTTAAAAAATCAGTCTAATGCAGGAAACATATCTGACACAAAAATACGTGTTTAATATTTGATGAAACTCGTATGTTAGGCCAGGCAAATGAAGAGGAAACATGCTGAATTTTTGGATAAATTAGTAGCCGCACTGTTTTTGCAGGATGGCATTGGAAGCGGCTTCTAATTTCGTGAGTCAAGAAATTTCATTTGCATCATCGTTTTTTTTTATCGACAATTGTGGAAAATCAGTTTTCTTAAAATATCGGTCGTAGTAGTGGAGTAAAAAAAGGACATTGATGTGTAGTTTTGTAACAGCAATGTTATGATTTCATACCTTCTGGGAGTACCAGGAGTATATATCTGAATTTTGAACTTCCAAAGCCTATTGCGTTTTTTTATGAACAATTTTGTTTTTTGAAGAGCGTTTTTTTTTAGGTAAAAAGGTGAATATCTCCGGTTCTAGAGGTTCGATCGGGACAAACAAAAAACCAAAAACCTTCGCAATTAAAATTCCAACAAATCTGCGTTGGTTTTGGGTCATTTGACTACGCACATAACGTACAAAATGGAATAAAGTGGAAAAAAAGCATGTTTTTTTTTTCATTTTAACGCCCAAGGACGTCAAAAGTTCCGATCGGCTTCAAACTTTCAGAAAATATACCTTTTGTTGAAAACAAAACATCCTCAAATTTTGGTGCCCAAATATTATACCTTGTGGACACAAATGAATTTATTATCTGAAATTTGAATTGCCCGCCATTTTGTGCCACTAAGTCCAAAATAGATCTTTTTTTTAAAATGTAGTTCTAGACGCCAGATTTCCGATGACAAAAAAAATTTGAAGTCATTTCGGCCACTTTTTTGGCATTTATTTATAAACCGAATGACAACAAATAGATAAAATATTTTTGAAAATTTTTAATCAGAAGAGAAAGAGAATTGCGAGAACTTTAATTTAAAAAAAGGTTAATTTTCGTCCATCTGAACTCGAGATATTTAACTGTAAGCATCTAGTAAATACACAAAGAAACATAGTTGTCTCTGAACAGAACAAATATTTGACATTAGTCAAGTAAAATAGGGTTATAATTTTATAGAAGTTGGCAGAATATCCAGTGGCGGACTGACAATGGTGGCGATCGCCATAACGCTCCCAGCCCAAAAAGGCCCCTAGCCCAAAAGAACGCCCCCCTTACGGATTGAGAACTTCCGCGTGCATGTGTGATATGCCCAATAGTGTTGCCCATTGGCGGACCTTTTTTTAACGCCGCGGGGACATTTTTCGGATTTTGAATAAATTTGGACTATGCCCCCGCTCTTTAAAATTTTGAGAAATCTCCCCCCTCCCGCTCTTCAAAATTTGTAAGAAAACTCCTTTAACGAAATCTACCTGCCTTAATATCTACCGAAAGCGCCGGAAAGGCTACGGTAAGCAACTAAGCAACACTGAATCGGACATTCTCGGATATTTTTATGTCAGTCGGCGGATAATTACGGTTCATATTATTGGCAACACTGCGCCACAACCACCAAGTGTCGGTCCGCCACTGAGAATATCAAATTCCCCTAAATACACCCGTTAATTACCAACTTAAGTAAGCCGGAAACAATTGAGTACGGTGCAACAAAATGAGAGGTAACCTTGACATAGATTTTAAAAAAGCTATTCAGACTAATTGACAACAATGAAAAGTAAATGTCTGAAAATTAGTTTTTAAAAGTTAAAAATGGGCGTTTCATATGAAGTAAATATGTTTCAAAATGATACAGTTCAAATATTAGCCAAATGTCTATTTTTTGTTAATTAACAATTTGCCAAAATGCTAAAAGTTAAATATCTCGAGTTCAGATGGACGAAAATTTACCTTTTTTGTGAACTAAACTTCTCGCAATTCTCTTTCTTTTCTGATAAAATTTTTCAAAATGGCCGAGAAAGTCAATTGGTTGTCATTTGGCTTATAAATAAATGCCAAGAATGTAGCGAAAATGAATTTAAACGAATTTTTTTAATGTCATCGGAAATCTGGCGTGCAGATCTACAGTTTGAAAAGTAATTATCCATTTTGGACTTAATGGCACCAGATGGCGGGCAATTCAAATTTCAGATAATAAATTCATTTGTGTTCACAACACTCAAGGTTCAGTACTTGGGCACCAAAATTTGAGGATGTATTGTTTTCAACAAAAAGTATATTTTCTGAAAGTCTGAAGCCGATCGAAACTCTTGACGTTCCTCGGCGTTAAAATGAAAAAAAAAACGCTTTTTATTCACTTTATTCCATTTTGTGCGGTATGTACATACTCAACTGACCCAAAACTGACGCAGATTTGTTGGAATTTTAATTGTGAAGGTTCTTGGTTTTTCGTATGTCCCGATCGAACCTCTAAAACCGGAGATATTCACCTTCTTACCTAAAAAAACGCTATTCAAAAAACAATATTGTCATAAAAAACACGCAACAGGCTTTGAAAGTTCAAAACTCAGATATATACTCCTGGTGATACACCAGGTCTATTTTTACTGCACCATAGAGGAAAGTGAAGAATGTGTGATTTGTGCGCATCTATAATCCCTACATCATGAGAAATTTCAAATTAAAATCGCTTCAGCGGTAAAAAAGTTATTTGCAAAAATTGGGAGCTGTCGAACATTTTAATGACTATTTCATACAGGGCGAAAGAATATTAATTTGCCATAAACGATCGAGACAGACCTCGTAGAAAGTACGATACATTTTTCCTGTAGACCCGTTACTAGTGAATTAATGGATTTCAAATTGCAGTTTTTCGCCCGCTATTTGACTTAGAGCATACCAGCTGATTTTTTTCAAAACGAGTTCATGATTTCCTCCCGAACTGTAAAAAAAAATCTGCAAACAATTTGGACGACCCAAGATAGGCAAAGAATTTTTCAAAATTATTTCATCCCTCAGTAAACTCAAAAATACATTCGAAAGACAATTAGGACAGTCCAGATTAATTGCTAGATTTTTTGTTTAAATCATTATAGTGTGTGGATAAAACAAACATCTCTTGTCCTTTATATTTTTTTCTGAAAAGTGTGTTTCTGCCAGTTTCTGGAGTCATGATTGAGTATAGGGATGAGACTAATATCGATAAGGAAAGGAATTTAATTATATTATTCGGCGTTCTATGTTGGGTTTAGAAATGTTTGAAAATTCTCAGCATTGTTTATTGTGCCATGGTTTACCTAGTTCTCGTTGCCTTCATTTTATAAAAGATTATAAAAATCTTTACCACCAGCTTATAGCTTACAGCCATAAAAGATGAAAAATGAAAACTGTATTATCTCGAATCTAATAACAACCAGGTGATATTTCTATAACAGAACCGATTTCCTCACGGTACGAAACTCAAATCGTGTGTTTTCTATTAAGAAAATGAGAGAATGTTTTATTAATCATTGCCTTAAGAATCTCATATTGGTTATCCTGTGGCATATATTTTAATCGTTAATATTCAGAGAAACAGGAAATTCTATTAATATACAGGGTGTCCAGAAGTAAATCACCTTATACAAAATTGCTACAGCCCTTTATACCTTGTCATATTTTTTTTCTAAAATCTTCAAAATGCTTTTATCCAAAAAAACAAAACTTGGTTCATTTATTTACTTTTTTTTTTTAACTTATATAAGGGTCTCATTTGGGGGGCCAATGAAATTTTGAATCAACACTTTTATAATATATCATTTACTGTTTGGTATTTTTGATTTCAGGTTTTAAAATTTTAAAATTGTTGTGTTTACTACTAAGGTAGTAAGCATTTTTTTTATTTTACGAATATAATCCGTCGTACTTAATGTCAAGAATTAAGAATTGTTTGGCATACTTAATAATAATTTACATTAAAAAGTGCCTGTTTTGCTGATTTTGCTTTTATTGTAAAAATTTTAAATGTTGAGTATCGCAGACGCTTAACATACAGCTCTTTACCAAAGATTAAGAGAAAACCAACGCGGTATTTCCTAAAAATAATAAAACTGGAAGACACCCTGATGTAATGCAATAACATGAAGTGATTATTGGTAATGAATTTGGCAAAAATCGGATTAGGGGCCATCCATTAATTATGTCACACTTTGAGGGGGAGGAGGGGATCCATAAAGTGTGACAGAGTGTGACAAGAGGAGAGGAGGGGATCAAACTTCTGTAACATCACATTATTTACACCTACGCATATCGTTGTTTTAATTGAATGAAATTAAAAAAAAATATAAAGATCAGAAAGTTCTACCTCAAAATTTAATGCCTTAAAATATGTGACGTCACAATAGGGGAGCGGGGTTGACTCGAATGGGACAACCTGTGACATAGGGGGGGGGGAGGGGTAGAAGAATCGTAAAATTTGCTTGACGTAATTAATGGATGGCCCCCTATTAAAGAAAAGAAAAAAAATTCAAATAGATTTTTCTCGCACACGGTGTATCTTAAGGCCTTAAAATAAAATCATAATAGGATAAAAAAATCATGTTAACTGCATGAAGTACAGCATTTTTTAGTCAATAAATGTACCAGGTTTTATCATTTTAGAAGTGAAGATATTGGCAAAATATCGGTGACATCTTAAAATAGCTGTTAGTGCAGTAAAGAAAGACTATAAAACTGATGAGAATGCACAGTTTTCTAACAGCAAAATTATGATATCATACCTTCTGGGATATCACCAGGAGTATATATCTGAGTTGTGGATTTCCAAAGGCCTATTGCGGTTTTTTATAAACAATTTTGTTTTTTGAACATTGTTTTTTTTTTAATAAAAAAGTGAATGTCTCCGGTTCTCCGGGTCCGATCGGGACAATCAAAAAAACCAATATCTTGGTAATTAAAATTTCAACAAATCTGCGTTTGTTTTTTGGGCCATTCGTGTACGTACATATCATACAAAATTGAATAAACTGTTTAAAAGCGTTTTTCTTTCATTTTAATGCCCAGGGACGTAAAGAGTTCCGATAGGCTTCAAACCTTTCGTTGAAAATAAAATTCCCCGAAATTTTGTGAACACAAATGAATTTGTTATCTGAAATTTTAATTGCCCTCCATGTTCTGCCATTAAGTCCAACATGGATCTTTTTTTTCAAAATGTAGATCTCGTTACCAGCTTTCCGATGGCATATTAAAAAAACAAGTTTAGAGTCATTTTGGTCACTTTTTCGCATTTATCTATAAACCAAATGACGACAAATGGATTTTTTTGGCCATTTTGAAATATATTTATCAGAAAAGAAAGAGAATTGCGAGAACTTTAATTTAAAAAAAAATCAATTAATTAACTCGAGTTGAGATGACAAAAATTTACTTTTTTTTTAAATTAAAGTTCCCGCAATTGGCCTTCTTTTCTGATAAATATTTTTCAAAAATGTTTTAAAAATTGCCGAAAAAATCCATTTGTTGTCATTTGATTTATAAATAAATGCAAAAAAAGTGGCCAAAATGACTTTAAATTCCTTTTTAATGTCATTGGAAAGCTGGCATAGAGATCTGTATTTTGAAAAAAAAGCTCAAAATGCCGGACGATTGAAAGTTTAGAGAAAAATCAATCAATCAATCATTTTATTGGTGTTAATTAACAAATAATTAGTTGTACACAGATCAGTATAACAGATTACATCTACATGGTATAAGTAAAAATATTTAACAATATATAATATATTATTCTCGATATTATTATAATACATAAAAAACGTCGCTATTACAAATAATTGAATTACATATTACGCTATAATAACGAGACAATACAGAAGACTATTAAGAAAGTTTGTTTGATTAATATTGTGAACTGAAAATTCATTTATATATATATATATATATATATATAATTAGTTGTACACAGATCAGTATAACAGATTACATCTATATGGTATAAGTAAAAATATTTAACAATGTATAATATATTATTATAATACATAAAAAACGTCGCTATTACAAATAATTGAATAACATATTACGCTACAATAACGGACAATACAGAAGACCATTAAGAAAGTTTGTTTCATTAATATTGTGTACTAAAAATTCATTTATACTGTAAAAAGCCTCCGTTGTAAGGAATGTTTTTATCAGTTGTTTATATCTCACCTCTGATGCGGTTTTTTCCCTATTGAGGATTTTATTATAAAACCTAGGACCATAATAATTAAAGCCGCAATCACTAGTCTCTAGTCTGTTTCAGTCAGTTATGATATTTTCTTGATTCCTTGTATTATAATTATCCTCCTGTTTTTTATTAAAGTGAATATTTTTATACATATATACTAAACAGTTAAATGTGTATAGTGATGGAATAGTTACTATTTTCAATTCTATAAATTTATTTTTTACATCATCTCTATGGCCCAGGTTTGTAATTATTTAAAAATGAATTATTATTTGTTTGCTTATAATTGTATTGAAACATTTTTTTTATAGGATTTTGCAAACAGCAGAAAAAATAACTATCTATAACTAAAAGAAAAACTTTGTGTAGAAATATTAATGAAATCTTTGCATTCTTTCGATAACCTGAATTCTGGTTATGCTAGCAAATTAATTTAATTTGCTAGCATAACCAGAATTCAGGTTATCGAAAGAATGCAAAGATTTCATTAATATTTCTACACAAAGTTTTTCTTTTAGTTATAGATAGTTATTTTTTCTGCTGTTTGCAAAATCCTATAAAAAAAATGTTTCAATACAGTTTGTAATTATTCTTAGCGTCTTTCTCTGCAAGCCAAACATTCTGGCCGCTTGAGATGCATGCCGCCTCGCATGCCCCCAACTTAACAACCCGTACGTCATGTGAGATGTTATTAGTGAATAATAAGCTGTTAGTAGTAGTTTAAATGGTACAATATGTTTTAGATTTCTCATGACAAATGTGTTTTTTGCTATTTTATTTGCTCTATCTGAATTTTGAAAATTTTCGATTGGTCTGTGCGTGAATATCATGTTTATTGTTTTCATCTCATTTAGTGACAGGCTGTTTGCTCCGAACCACTCCCAAGCATTTGACTGTGCCTCGCCCATGCGTCTTTCTAGCATATCCATTTTCTTATCAGTTGTCAGGAGTGTCGTATCATCGGCAATTAGTACTAAGTCGGTCTCAGGTAGTGCTTTGTTCAGGTCATTTGCATAAATTAAGAGTAGGGTCGGTCCTAACACCGATCCCTGGGGTACACCACTCCTGACATACTGAGGTGTGGAATTAATATTATTTAAACTTGTGTACTGTTATCTGTGTGTTAGAAATGATTCTATTAAATTGCAGCTGATTGCATCAAATTTATAATATTTTAGTTTGTCTAGAAGAGCCAAGTGAGAGATTCAGTCAAATGCTTTTTGTAGCTCACAGATGGTGACCTTATAATTTTGCTGTTGCAAAACTATACACATCAATGTCTATTTTTTATTCCACTATGTAGGGCGATTTACGTCAAATCAACATATAAACATCTCTGGACACCCTGTATATTTGTTTTCTATACTATATACAGAAGTATTTATCATTGTTGAAAGTTCAAAACTAAGAGACAATTTCCCTTTAAACAATACAACCCGTAAGTTGTAATGCCATTAGTTGCATAGGTTCTTATTTTGCATAAAATGGATATCGACGTAGTATGTTTTTATTTAGAACTCATTACAAAAACAACTGAATCAATCTATTTACGTTTACTGACGTCCAACAATGCATGTTACGTGTTGGAAGTGACGCTTAAACCTGTGAAAAGTTTTATTTTTATAAAGATTTAACGAACTTTACATACGTCCTCTTTCCCACAGCCTAAGTAGCATCAAGCATCAGCCCGACTCAAATAAAATACCACCTCTATAATTCTAATTGGATTTAGCTGTAGAAAGTTACAATTTCAAAAAGTTTCTTAATTACAAAATTGCATATGGAACGGGCGTTAATATCCATTTAAAACAGTTGGAGAGACATAAATTTCGTAAAATTGGTATTTATTACTAAACCAGATTAGCCTTTGTGCTAATTATCCTTTAATTTAAATATAGTGGAGGAGGAGAGGGTGGTTCGTTGAAATTTAATTTGAAAATGGTCTCTTCTTTCTGCATTGAAAAGTTTTGGTTTAGCGCGATTTTATGACTGCAGTGCGGGCGGCAACTAAATTACTTTTGGGTACATAGAGAGAAGAAATATAATTTAACTGAGCAATCCTCAGTTTACGGAAGATTCTGAATGTATAGTTATTGTTTTAGGAAGTGTTACCGGATTTTCCGTTATTGTCCCGCATATTCTGTGGTTCCCTAGAGGGGCTATAGTTGTCTAAACGACGTTTCGGAAGAATCTCATGTGTCACCTTCACGTCATTGCCACTTACTGCTGCTTGTCCTTGCTCGAACTGAACTCCAACGAGAAGCATTAAGCAGCTATCTGAGAAAACCTGAAGATGACGGATGGATTCTGCCGAAGCGTCGGTTAGACAACTTCAACCTCTCTAGGGATCACCAAACAAGCTGAATAATACCGAGAAATCCAGTAATACTTCATATTACATAGGACTAACATTATATTTTTAGTTATATAATACCTATACAATGTTGAAAGCTTAACTGGAATCAAGCCTGTAACTTGGTTGTACAGTTTTTTTGAGAAAATCCTAAAATACGCCAATTTTATCTTTTCATTGGCTATCTTTTAGCTGTAATGGTTTTAGTTTAGCCTCACCCAGAAGGGTGCAATCACCTCTTACGTTGATTTTAAATGTAAAGGCATAGCAAGTGACATATCGTTTGGTTTTGTGCAGTGAAGTAAGATATCTAGAGGTAATTCTGGATCAAAACTAACCTTGAACCCACATCTAGAAAGCCGCCTTCGCTGTTTTATAAGATTTGGTGTCTTAAACCGAAATGTTCTACTGATCTTATATTTCGGTTGTGAGATCCATGGTGACCTATGCGTCATGTGCGCAAAAACTGAAGAAAAATAAACATAAGGAAAATTGCAGAAATTGCAACTCCTTACCGTTTAGGAAATATAGGGACAATGTGCTTCTGTCCTACAGCAGCTATGGAAGCAATGCCAGACCTACATCCTCGGCATTTGTACCTGAGGAAGGAGGCAGCATTTAGTACCCTAAGACTGGTGCAGGTACAAGTATTCAAATCAGGTGGTCTGGTTGGTCAGTTATGAATTTTAAAGCTAACTCAATTGAAGTCAAACTCACTGACTCAATGCCAATCAAGCAGAACCTCGATTGTCCTGTTGGTGTGCTGATTGAGGGTCATCAAAAGAGCAGGTTTGAAGCAAATTCAGTAGTAGAAATGACACTTTTGTCAACAGTAGTCATAATCTCAGAGAAAAGTACTTTATTGAACACATTGGGCCGTTACTTGATGAAAATCCATGATATAATTGGGAAGAAAACTATATCAGTTTTTGATTTTCACTTTATTTCTTGTCAACATGACAATTGTTTCGCCACACAGTGGCTTCTTCGGATGTTGAGTGTATTGGTATACTAATTTTACAATGCACAAACTATATGGTTTTATACAATTTCGATCTAATCCTAATCTTAACTGCTAAGCGGAAAAGTACAATATAATTTTAATTACTAAATGGAAAAGTACATATATTTCTAGGTAATTTATTGAATCTAATTTTAATAGTCTAAGTAAATAAATTTAGTAAGGGAGATGAGTTTGTTTCAATTTGGTCATTGATTAAAATATCAGCCTTCATTTTATTTATTTCTAGAGATTCTAGTAGATCGAGTTTTAACCCTTTTTTCTCGATGTGTAAAATTTTAAACTTTTCGTTGAACAAGTGACCTACTTCTATTAGGTGGTTAGCATAAGTTGAGTCTGTTTTTTTTACTAATGTAACTTCTTTTGTGTTCTGCTAACCGTTTACCAAAATTTCTTCCTGTGGTGCTTGTCCTAAGGTATACATTGGACAAACAGGAAGAAATTTTGGTAAATGGTTATCAGAACACAAAAGAAGTTACATAAGTAAAAAAAACAGACTCAACTTATGCTAACCACCTAATAGAAGTAGGTCACGGGTTCAACGAAGAGTTTAAAATTTTACACAGCGAGAAAAAAGGGTTAAAACTCGATTTACTAGAATCTCTAGAAACAAATAAACTGAAGTCGTCTGATATTTTATTCAATGACCAAATTGAAACAAATTCATCTCCCTTACTAAATTTGTTTACTTAGACTACTAAAATTAGATTCAATAAATTGCCTAGAAATATATGTACCTCTCCATTTAGTAATTAAAATTATATTGTACTTTTCCGCTTAGCAATTAAGATTAAGATTAGATCGAAATTGTATAAAACTATATAGTTTGTGCATTGTAAAATTAGTATACCAATACACTCAACATCCGAAGAAGCCACTGTGTGGCGAAACAATTGTCATGTTGACAAGAAATAAAGTGAAAATCAAAAACTGATATAGTTTTCTTCCCAATTATGAAAAGTACTTTCTTAATATTCCACCTCATACCTCATCTACACTAGTTATAAGTCCTAAAGTAATGCCTATAAAACTATATAATAAATTACCATCGCATATAAAAGGTATAAATATTATTTACTTGTTTAAAAAAGAAGTGAAATCCTTGCTACTAAAATTTACTTTTTACTCAGCTGAAGATTACTTACAGACTGATCTTTGGTAACAGCCTTAAAGACTGCATATATATTGTCTTAATATGTCGTGACCTATCCTGGTTTCCCACCACATTTTCCTGTACATTTTAATTTGTTTTTTATATAGAACATGCCTAAATGTTTGTTAGTCTTTTTTTCTTGTTATGTATTAATGTAATATTAGTGTCGTCGTAGTTTAAGTACTGAAATTGACTGTATTCCAAGCTTTTTTTGAAAGTCGAGTGAAATAAGGAATATTGTTATATTTATCTGTGTTCATAAAAATGAAAACATTCTTACACAAGCGTCTGAGTACGCCCCTCATAAATTGTGAAACGGCGCGCTGGCGTCCAGACCCCGCTCATCACAATATCGCGGCGCGCTCATGAGGTCTCTCAACCTATTTCAGTTCTGTTCCATTGCCTCTCCACTAATTTAAATAACATAAAGTGAAAGGGATCTCTACAACTTCCCCAAGAAAAAAATCTATTCTCGATCTCACGCTGAAATAACTTTAGAATGTAGTTTCTAGACATTTGTCTCTGTCCATCGTACGTTAGTGTACCTTGCTTTCTTCGTTTACTTCTATGGGCTGTAACAGCGATGTCTCCTTCGTTTCTACGGGGGTGATCGGGGCATATCCGGTCGTTTAACTCTAATCCTACACGGGTTATAAACAACCTTACCGTACCTCCTCAGTAATTAATTAGTGTACAGGGTGATCTAATAAATTAAATTAATGCGTCTTAATTTTGTCCGGAAAATGTTCTTTAATGTAAAACATTTTGTGATGAGCACAACAACTTCTCAAACCGTTTATTTACTAATGTCCAGTCATTAATAAATCAATGCAGGTATTCTATCTACCATATAATTCATACTAATGAAACAAGAAATAATAAAATTTTCTTCTTTTAAGAAGAAACCTTTTTCGAATCTCAAATAATTGAAAATGAAAAATAACTCTAAAAATTCGAATACCTTTAGAAAAATGTTTGCTACCTTACTAGTAATTTTCTTATGCTACATTTATCGAAGAGTATTCGATTTTGAAAAAAGTTGTTTGCATCTCAGTTGTTTTCTGGAATGTTTTATATTGGAGAAAACTTTTGGCAATGAGAATGTTATGTTTAATAAACCGTAAAAAAACAACTGGTGCTATTTAAGAAAAAAAGTTGTGTTACGTTCGATCTAAACAGAAGTAATGTTATTGTTCCTGTTAGTCACTTTCATCTAATCTATGTGCTAAAAACAGAAATTTTGAAATCAAAAGATAATAAAAAAACCGCTGCCGAAGAAACCACTACTTCCACATCCAGACTTACCATTCAAATATATTTTAAGGAAAACAATTTGACTATACTTGCACTCTAGTATGTGCAAATAATTGGACATAGAAATTTAAAATATAATATTTGAGCCAGATATCATTAAAAAATTTAAGTCGTTGGCTTCTAGCATATACTCCAAAAATGAAGTTTCTGGATTTCTATTAGCTTGCTTTACATGTTTACCCCTATTAACCCCCCCCCCCCCTCCACCCCTAAAAATATAGTCTAGTTCCAGATGTCGTTATAATACTTAGGTGTAGCAAGTTTCACGTGAACAACTCAATATTATTTTATCAGCCCCTAACAATAGAGTGGGGGTGGTCAAGGGGTTGAAATCTGATACCTTGGCTTCTAATATATACACTAAATCCCAAGTTTCTGTTCTCTTACCAGCTTGCTTTACATATTTTCCCTTATTTACCCTTACTTACCCCTTGAACGAAATTATCTCAAAATATAATCTAGTCCCAGATGGCGCTATAATACATACGTATACTAAGTTTCAAGTGAATATCTCAATTTAATTTTATTAGTCTCTCTAATAATCGATTTATTCGATTGGGTCACCTTGTATGTTACTAATGCATGTGCATATTGTGCATGACTTTGACAGTTTTTTCTTATCCTGAACAAAGCTATTAATACAGTAAAGTACTAGGTTGTCTTTATAATAATAGAATGCATAGCGAACTATTTGAATTTTGGTATTACTCCATTAACAATTTTAATTATATAACAGTTTCTACTACATAAGATGGTATACCGTAATATTTTTCTTAGTTTGTATAAAATTCATGTTTTTTATACATTATAGTATTAGAAACTACCTATTAAGTATTTCATTTAATTTTATTTATTTCATTTTGATTACTAAGAAGTCTGCTAGCATGACAAAAGTACAACATTGATAAAAGGATAGTAGGCCTTTTTGTATACTAGTTTTGTTTCAAAACAAGCAAAGGTCTATACGTGTCAGATCTGGTAATCTGGGAAACCATTCTTGTTAGGAACTGTCACTTATTAACGAAGTTTTAATTTAGCCCTGTTCGGACTATTGCTATGTTGTGGGTTGGAATTCCATCCGGCTGAAATAGGATACCTCAACACATGGTTGACAGTAATCCAAAAATAACATCCCGTGAAGTATTTTCCAAAATATCTTTGAATCCTAGTTTGTTTTATTGTATTGTGAAGCCTTGCTGATAATCATTCGATAAAATAATACGCATGTGTTTGAGTACACTTTACAGTTGTACACGTACAGATAATATTTTACCATTAAAATACACCTTATATGAATATAACAGCTCCTAGATGAACTCTTATCTTGTTCACCCTAGCTCTCCAAGCCTTTTTTTATATACTTCATAATAATATCCCCAGATTTCACGGTATAGTATTATATTCATAATATCGTATGAAGGTTACCTGTGACAGACAGTGATATGCAGAATCCCTCCTGCCACAAGAGATAAAACATATTATTCTTGGGATAATCAAATTATTGTGATATTTGCTACACATTTTCACCCTTTAAGCTGTAAGTAAGGCGTCTTCTCTCTCATTTATATAAAATTAATACCCAATTCTAGCAGAATTCATAGTTTGGAGACAGAAGCAGAAATCTTACTTAATTGAAAGTGCATTAGAAATAGTAAACGTAAAGTTAATGATGCAGAAAAGTTATGGTCTAGGTATGTCCAGAAAAATTATATGACAGATATAGAAAACTAGAATACATGCTCGTCTCAACATTTCCAGTGAATTTGTTTATAAATAATCTGCAAACATTTACATACTTATATGCATTTTTTTTCACAACTATAATGTGAATTGCATTTTTACTGTTAACTGCGGAACATGTCATGTATCTCCTAGACATTAAACATAAGAGGTACAAAATTAATATCTAGTTCACATTTTTTACAAAAAATCTGAATTTCTGCCCACTGTGCCCACTGAGAAACTGCGAAAATTTGCTAAGTACAAGAATATCGAAATACTTATATAGCGGCTAAATGTCTACAGATAACGTTTACAAAATCTCACGAGTAAACAGGCGAGTGTCGACGTCGGACGTCGTAGCTGTATTGAGCACTTCTAGTGCAAATCGCCGACTTGTGCACGGCAGATGAAGAAAGAAGCCAACAGTCGAAATTTCAAATACCGTTTCATTCAGTACCTCACTGCACCAAAGACATTTCACGTAAAACACTTGAGGCTATACCGAGAACAGCTTATCCTAATTTTTTATTTTTAACAGATTCACTGATTTATTAACACTGACCTCAGCAACGGGCACCACTGTTTTATTTGTTTCGGAACATAGCTAGCCATGTTTCTAAATACTTTAACCTCTTAATACTTTGATATAAATTCAAACCCATCCTACCAGACTATTTTATTTATTCGTATGTCGGGACCCTAGTATGGGGTCGAACAATCAATTTTACCTGCGTTTTGTATAGAACCTAAAGGCCGACGATCCCACAAAATAAATCGATCTTAATTTCTTAGTTTATAATTTCTTATCCAGTGTTGGTTGTCGCCCCTTTTCTTGTACAGCTTATAATTGGATAGGATTACAATAAGGTTTAATAATGATGCGGGTATGCAAGAGAGAGTTAATTTGAAAATACTGCTTTTCAAGCGATAAAGATATGTGTAAACAGATGTTGCGAGGTTCTAATTACTTTTCATTAAGTGACTAGGATTCTCATAATTGAATATGGTAGGTAGTTAACTCTTACAGAAATCATTGTGATGTTTAGGTAATGAAAAATTACACGCAATCGTGTTGGATTAGATAATAAAAAACGTCTTAACAACGACTTGAGTGTTTCAGTAACACCTTTTTGAGCATGCCTTTGAAATTCAAAGCCGGAAATTTTAATACTTTTTATTTTGATGAAAATAAATCATCAAATTATTATTATTAGATAAAATTAGCTCAAGAAATCATTGTTAATAACTATTTCATATAAAAAATACATTATGTAACACAAATTTGAACATGAATGATCTGCTATTATAGAATATCCAAAGTCAGTTTGAAAGTAATAAAAAAAGACCGACATTATAACACCAGCTCAAAACCTGAAAATATAATACTTTTATTTTGATCAAAAAAGTTAATCAAATTATTATTATTAGATGAAATTCATCCAATAAATTAATGTTAATATTAATATTTCACATAAAAAGTAAATAATGCAAGTAAAACAAATTTAAACATAAATGATCTGCTATTATAGGATATCCAAAGTCAGTTTGCAAATCATAAACAAAGACCAACAAAGGGATACTTCGTAACACCGGCAATGGTCATGAGTGTCGGCTGACAATTTTTAGAATCACTTTTTAATCATTGTAAATATTGTTTTACTACTTTATATTAATGAATAGGTAAGATGTAAACTATTTATTTATAATGTATTATTTGTTTATAATAAATAATGAACTCTGTAAATGATTTATTAAAAGTAAATAAATATCATTTAACCTACGGCTATGCTACCGGCAATATTAAGAATGAACAAAATGCAGATAAGGGACTTATAATAATGGTAAACCAGGTAAACAATCGACTAATGCCCGTTTGAAGTAAGCGCATAACTATCTGGTTAACTATATTCGTATACGGATAAGGTTTGCAATATTCAAGCACGGTCTCAGCTCTTATTCTATCACATCAGGCTTTGTAATGACTTATCCTGGTAGTAACGCTTTAGACTGAATTTTCAAATTAAGAATAGAGATACTATACCTGGATATACGAAACAAAAACAATAAGAGGTACAAACACGTTCGTTATTTTCAGTATCTAGAGTGCTCAGTTCGACACCTCGGTTTTATTTGCCATAGAAGATTTTTCTTCGGTTCATTGTTTTGATGTACTTTAAATCATAGCATGTGCAGTTTTGTCTCCTATTGCTTAGAAAAAAGTTCGAATTTTCAACCACTTTTAACAAATTTTTGTATCATATTTGAACCATGATGCGAAGAATTGTTAAAAGTGTCTGAAAAATCCGTATATTTTTAATTCTTCTGTTCTATTTGTTGCAAGAGGTTCGTTTTACGTACAATTTGATAGGTACATAACAAAAAAGTATATAAACACTTGATATAGCCTTGACACATCAAATCAAAAACAAATTTATTTTAAATTATTGCAGCAGATTGTCCTCCAGAGCACTCACCCGGAGCCAGCCAGATATCCACGGTGCAATTAGCAATTGCAGGATTGGACAGAAAGCCTTTACTGTGAAGGAAAATACGAGTAAAATATACCTTTGGTACTTGGTCATTTTTAGAGCATTTATTGTTTCTGAAAAATGTTATTTTTACATTTTAGTAAAGCAGCGTATGAAGTGGTCCGATATTTATATTTTTTTCTTACTTTAACTGCTGTTATTTTCAAATTCCGATTGTATAGACTCTGTATCAAAATCGTCCGTTTCGTTGTCACCAAAATGCCATTTTAAACAATTAATTGCAAAAAATCACTCAAACACAGTAATAAAACTAATAATTTGTTCAAATATTCACTAGAATTAAGTAATTTATGACGCTTCCTGGCTGTACTGCACTGCCTCGTAGAGATCATATGATACAAATAGTTCATACGTATTTTTTGTTTTATATATTATGGCATGCAAATACTCTGAACAAGGTTGGTGTTGACAAATCAAATTCGCTAAGCATCTAATACCCAGCTATACTTCTATGTGACAGGCGGATCAAGTCCACGTGGACTGTAGACGAGGAGTGGTGAATAAAATCTGTAAAATTCTGTGTTTTCTCATTCAATGTGAAGCGATATATTGACAATACCCCGTAAGATCCTCTAGTTCCGTGCTGTTCCAATTGACTTCGTAAATACTATACATGGTACATGGTAAAGTAGGAAATTGGATCCTGAGTAGCAAGTAACCACATCAAGATATTTGTAACTGTGTGTGTGTGCCTATAAAACGATTTGCGTCAGAATCGGATTTTACACAACACATTATCGACTTACCAGCCGTTCTTTTATAAATAAAAAAATAAATTATATAATTACCGATATCCGTAACCTTTTCCATTGAGCTTAAAAGAAGCGTAAAATGTATTTTGTTCTTTTCCTATTTACTGCGTCTCAGTCTGTTAAACCCACGTCAGAAAAAAATACATCCAGAACAACTTTGTTTCACCACAAAATAACATTATTCCACAAGAAGTCGGCGGTAAATTGATTGATTCAGGTCGTGAAGAAACGTTGTTTTTCTAAGGAATCGTCCGTTAGAAGAATCTTTAATCAAGAGAATGAAAATATGTATATCATGTGTTTACAGTGAAGGGCTTGGTTCTGTTTCCATGAAGATTTTTTACAACCGAAGGAGGTATGACTCAAGAATCATGGCTTGTTTTAATTTATGTTGCGAAGTCTGTATTGTATAAATTATTTAACTTCGTGATTTTAATTATGAACACAGTTTGCCGAAAGCTGATTATTAAATGTAATTATCATAAAAACTTACACAAGTATACACGCTTGGTTTGATTGTTCTACATTATAACGTTTAAACAAACTTAGTTTCGAAAAACCATATAATGCCGAAAATCAGTTGTAGCAAAGTCTGAGAATATGGGTGTGGGTAAAATTAAATTAATATTTGAAATATATATAATATTTAATCAAATTTGTGTGTAAAAGACCAGGTGGTTTTTTCTGTTAAGAGAAAATCAAGCACAATGGGTTCTTTTTCTAACGAAATCTACCAGGCAAATGAAAGAATAAAAATTTATTAAAGAAAGATAAAGCACACAAAACAATTACCATAAAGCTTCGGCTAGACTTCGCCCTTGGTATTATGTATGTATTAATACTGAATAAAGGCAATTTATTATTATTATTATTATTATTATAAAGGTGTTTTTACATCATTCAGTGTGAAACTTTTCTGCCCCTAGATTTCTATGACTGTGGCCAACATTACGATACAAAATATATTATTATCTTAAATTTATTATTTCACTTGTTTAAAACCACCGGAAACTATGCAAATTAAAATTGAATATTGAGATTAAGTAACATGACCAAACTCCTTCATTTATAATTAATTAAAATTCCAAATGTTATGCTACACAGTAAAGTCAATAAACAAAAACGTATAACGAGACACAGATGTCGTATTGGCCTGTCTGTCACTTATGTAAAATGCGTTAAAATGGTCCTAAGGTTGTCAAACCATATCAACATTTAAGGTTAGTGTTTGAAAGAGTCCGATATTTCAATACCCATTTAAGTTAGGAAAAGTACATTTCCTGACAAGGGTGGAAATAATATTTCCGCACGCATTGGTGTTGGAATAAAATAACTAATAGTACTGTAGGTACATGTTTCACATACCGGAAAATACTAATAAGGAGAAGCAGGGCTAGTTATTTATGTTAACCTTTTTAATTAATAATTTTGGATGGTACTTGAAGTCTGATGATCATTTTTTGAATAACACAAATTTTGCCGATATCAGTAATTCTGTTTCAAACCATAATATTCGAAGACATGGGAATATACCAGTGTATAGTGTACATTAAGGCAACAGGACTCATATATCGTATTCTTTAATTAATTAATGTAACTCTCGCGTTAAGCTATTAATGAGTGTGCCTAGAAATTCTGTAAGCCTATTGCGCTGGCATCAGCCACTAATATTACCAAGCACAGTTCTAACTTTTGTATTAGTTTCGTCAGAAGATTTGCCAAGTGTTGAGCAATCTATATCATCAGCGTAACAATCATGGTATCGTCAATAAAATTATGTAGGTCATTAATGTATGGCACGAATGATAGGGGACCCAGAATAGAAACTTGTGGAACCCCCAAGTGAACGGTATATTTCATGGAGTTTATATTATTATATTTTACCTTTATTTTCGTATCATGCATTTACGAATCTATCCATTTTAATATATTTCCATTTATAGCGTTAATAGATTTGTTGAGAGACTGTTGTTATCCTCAGTAGTTATCAAAAACTTTAGACAAATCGACTAGTAAAGTCACATGAAATTTTCCTTCATCAAGATTTCTGGAGGTATACAAAGTCCAGAAACTGTCAAGATGCAGTAGCTATGGACTTTCCAGGTATAAAACCATGTTGAAACTCATTTCCCTCAGCAAAAGTTAGAATAAGGTCGTAAATCACTTTAAATGTTTGATAGGAATTTGCCTATATATTTATAATTTACATAGTATAGAGCTATTTTTGAAGAACAAGCTCGCGTCCAATTAAGTACTTGGTGATGTTTTTTTTTAGACATTTCACTCCAATTTTAGATCATTTTTGTGTATGATCACCAGAAAGGTTGTATTTGCTACTATGATTTTCATCCTAAATGTTTAAAAACATGTTTTCTTGAAGGGGCTTATTTTAAAAATCAGTGCTATTAGAATAGTATTATTTTTTTTATCTTTTTGTACAAGATTTTATCCTATGTTTAACAGACTTTAAAACAATTTAAGGAGGTTCTCAATTCGAATATCTAAAGCGATTTCTGTGAGAATCTTTTGAAAACTGCAGAGAGTGGTTCAGTGGTGGTCCCTTATTAGCTTGCATCACGGAATATTTGTAGCTGATAGTGAATCTGATGTAAGACTCATAATGGCAAATCCAACAGTGCAATCATAATTGCATAACTTACACATTCACATTCAATTTAACTGCTAAATGGAGTGAAAAACAATGATTTCCATTTTTTGTTAAAGCACAACACAATTCTTATTTTAATTAAATAAGTAATTGTCATTTCCACATTACTAATGCTAGAAATCGCAATGTGTTCGATTTAAATTGACTATGTAACTATCTCTGTTGCAGACAATTCCTGAAAATTCTATTTCACTCGATTATGTTGTCCATCCTGTATATTTGATTTGTAAAATAGCTTCTGAAGCTTTCGCATTTCGTTCAACATGACGCCCTTGACGAGCAACCCTCTAAATCAACATAGCTGTGTAAAAACGAAAACAGACTACTGATTTGCTGATACGATGAATCATCTGGAAGCGCTATCGCTAAAACACCAACGGGAAATGTATTATATTACCCACTTCGGAAATCTGTTTATATACAAATCTGCCTGCCGTATAGGATGACAACGAAAAAGTCGTAAATCAAAATAATGTGACAGACAAGGAAGGAAATGTTGTCGGTTTGACAAAATAAATATGTGATAAATAATGATAGAGTTCTGGAGGAACGAAATATTATTCGTTAAAGTCCTCGTCCTCGTTGATGCCTACAAGATAGTGGCGTGGCAAACGCTGTTAAATGCTTAAGATAAAAATACTGGGTGGTGGCTTTGATATCCCTCCAAAACTAAATATATTGTCTAAAGGCTCGGAAGAAATTCATGCGGATAAAATAAAATGTCAAACTTGCATAGTTGATCAACTTCGAAAACCAATTGATTGCTCAAATTACAATAGTCATTGTTCTGTTACAATTAAAAAAACCATTGCTTGCATACAGCAACCTAGTATAACAATGAAGGGTGTTTTTAAAATGGAAATGCCGCTGAATCCAAATCTAACATCAGAGTTGTGCCTACACCCACAAGTTTTTTTATGATTAAAAAATAGTCCAGAAATGGGAAAAAAGAGGCAAGATTCTAAGAATTTGTCAAAGTACAGAAACAAAATTGACCAGCAACCGGGTAACTGTAAGTAACCTATTTAAAACAACCCCTTAGCTTATAACCCCCCCCCCCCCTTAAACTGATAAAATCCCTTGTATCACGTTAAAAAATCTGAAATTATTTGTTTTTGAATGGATTTTTTTGAACTTTTAATTTGATTATAGTCTACCCCTAAGATGCTGTAAAACTACCCCCAGAAAAAATAAGTCATGGATATAAGTAAAAATAGTCCTGCGATTCTGAGCACAAAAAATTATTTTTAATTGGTATATTGGGAAGAAATAAAGATATGTAGAGGCAACTTTTTTATTGAAGCTTAATTTTTTTATTATCCGTTTTCAATAAAATAGCATACGAACATGTTTGCCAATAAACTAATGTTGTACGTATAGCACTTATTAGATAAAAGAACTTGGGAGGTGTGCATTTTTGATTTTACGATTTAATTCAATTTTTCATAAAAATAATCAGCATGTAAACTGATGGCCAACTAACTAATCTATAATTTCAATAAAATTAATTTTCCTTATGTACGGATATTCCTAGATCATCCTAAATAAGTAATTTGTGTTTTTGATAATTAACCTGACACACATTTATGTCATTAAGGATTGTTGGGTTGTTTTGTGGAATTAATTTGGTCAGTTGAAATGAGTACTTTATTTAGATTAAATAAACATAAACATTGTTACATATCCGCCTTATACAACAGGCGGTGCTCGACTACTCTCTATATAAGCTTATTCATATAACTCAAGTAAGGATACGTGTCTGAAGTATAAACAATATTGCTCGAAGCATAAGACAATAAAATATTGAATTTATTTCTATTTATATTCTAACACTCCCACTAATTCATTATTTTAATTAAGCTCAATAAACGATTTAAGATTACACTTGTTAACGATTTTGTCAACATATCTGCAACTTGATTTTTAGAATCAACATACACAATTTTAATTTCACCTTCGGAGCACATGTCACGCACAAAATGAAATTTTATATCGATGTGTTTTGTCCTCTTGTGAAATTCTGGGTTCTTTGCCAGTTTTATCGCTGATTGATTGTCCACGCTGATTTCTACAGGGCGCTGGTCGAAACCTAGTTCATGCAGTAATGATTTTAGCCACATTGCTTCTTTCGCTCCCATAGCTAAAGCAATATATTCAGCTTCTGTTGTTGACTGTGCTACAACACTTTGTTTTTGACTTGACCAAGTAATGGGTGCATTTGCTAACATAAAAATGTAGCCACTGGTTGATTTTCGAGTTTCGATACAACCCGCATAATCTGAGTCGGTATATCCAACTAGTTTAAAAATGCTGTTTGACTTTTCATACGTAATTACAAAATCAATTGTTCCTTTTAAATAACGGAGAATACGTTTTACAGCTTGCCAATGTTTTTCATTCGGATTGTTTATAAATCTGCTCACTTGATTTACTGCGAAGCTAATGTCCGGGCGACTTACTGTTGATAAAAATATCAGCGAACCGACCGCTTCACGATATGGATATTTTGTTTCAGTTTTAATGTCACTATCCGAAGTTTGTAAACATACACCCGGCTCACTCGGTGTTTTTACTGGATTAGCATTACTCATATTGAATCTTTCTAATAACCTTTTGATATATGGCGCTTGGTTTATTTTTATTTTATCCTTTTCACGCACTATTTGGACACCTACAAATTCCTCAGCATTGTCCATTGTAATTTTGAAATAAAGTTTTAAATTCGTCAAAAGTTTTTCAATTGCGTTTATAGATGACGATAGAACTAAACCGTCGTCTACGTAAAGTGCTAAATAAATCACTGTGTTGTTTAGCTGTCCGACAAACACACATTGTTCACTTTGTAATTGTTTGAATTTGTATTCGTTTAAAAATTTAACAAATTTTTGATTCCAGCAGCGTCCGGCCTGTTTTAATCCATATAAGCTTTTATTAAGTTTGCACACATGATTTGGATATTGTTTGTTTTCGAAACCAACTGGCTGTTTCATAAAAATTGTTTCTTCCAAGTCTCCATATAGGAAAGCTGTTTTTACATCAAAATGGCGAATTTCTAAATGGTGTTGAGCCGCTATCGCAAGTAATATACGAATTGAATCATATCGGACAACAGGAGAAAAAGTTTCCTTGTAATCAATGTCTTTTTGTTGCGAAAAACCTCTTGCCACGAGTCGCGCTCTAAACCGATTTACGTTGTCACTCACGTCCGTTTTGACACGAAATACCCATTTATTGTCTATCACTTGGGAACCTTTTGGTAAAGACTCTAATGTCCACGTTTTATTGTCTTTTAGAGCCTGTATTTCTTCTTCCATAGCATTTTTCCACTGCTTTGCGTTTTTGTCTTTCATTGCACTTTCAAAATCTTCGGGCAATATAGTTGTACAATACACAGCTGGTCCATAATAGTCTGGTCTTCTTATTATGTTCCGATCTCTCAGTTGACGAGTATTTTCTTCTTCTTCATTCTCTTCTTCTTCTGAAGTTGACTCGATTACTTCCTCGTTGTTTTCAGCTTGGTCGAGTATTGCACTTTCAAAATTTACTGGGAAAATTGCAGTATTTTTGTTATCTTCATTGTCGACAAAAACTTCATTTTCATTGAAAGTAACATTACATGAAATTTCAATTCTCCTTTTTCTTGGATCCCATAATCTATAATTATTGGAATTTTCGTTGTAGCCGACAAACATTAGTTTCTTACTTTTTGGATCAAATTTCTTTCGAAATTGCGGTGAAATACACATATACGCTGCACAACCAAAAACTTTAATGTGTTTAATTTCTGGTGTTCGTTTAAACCACAATTCAAACGCACTTTTGTCTTGCTGTTGAGATGGTAATGTTCTGTTTAGTATGTAAACGGCAGTGTTTACAGCTTCTGCCCATAGTTCGGTAGATACATTTTTGTTTAGCATCATTGAACGAGCCGAATTTACAATTGTTCGCAATTCTCGTTCTGAACTCCCATTTTGTTGTGGGGTATATGGAGCAGAACATTCATGAATAATTCCTGTCTTTTTCAAATATTCTTCGAAATTATTGTTGACATATTCCGTACCATTGTCGCTTCTCATGATTTTGATTTGATTACCTGTTTGATTCTCTACTAATGTTTTGTACTCTTTGAATTTTTCGAATACTTCAGATTTATGTCTTAAGAAATAAACAGTTCTGTAGCTGCTTGCGTCATCTTTAAATAAAACAAAATAGCGAGATCCTCTTGGTGATTCAACGTTGATTGGACCACATAAATCTGTGTGTATCATCTCACCTATCTTATTTATTCGTTTGGAAGATGTTGGATGCGGTTTTCGAGACTGTTTGCTTAATTGACATGTTTCACAGAAGTTGTCGTCGTCATCGGTTATTTCCAGATTATTTATGCTGCTTCTGATTGCCTTTTCTGTGGCTTTGAAATTGATATGACCAAGCCGTTCATGCCATAATTTTAACGATTGTTTTGCAACATGACACTCTGGTTTAGACTTGATTCTAAACTTCATTACCCACAGATTGTTTTCACGATTTCCAACACATGACACGTTTCCTTCTGTGTCACGAAATTCACAAGTATGCTTCAAGGCTCGAAATGTGAATTGTTTATCCGTCATTGCTCCCACTGAAAATAAACTTCTATTCAGTTCTGGAATGTACAACACGTTCTGGATTTCTCGATCATGCCATTGACCTTGAACATTTGCTTGAATTTCAATGTTACCAATACCGGTGGCTGAGATTACTTTATCGTTTGCAATCTTTACGGAAATTGGCTCCTGCAATTCTTCAATTTTTGTAAACCAATCTCGCTGATGGGTCATGTGAACACTTGCACCTGAATCACAAATCCATTTGTTGCTGTCGCTATTCAGGCTGGCTGAATAAAGCTGTGAAATGTCGCTGACATAAGCGTTGTTGGATTTTGATTTCTGTTCTGTGTCACTCTTTTCTGCATCTGCTATGCGTTTTCTACATTCACGTGCCCAGTGACCCTTCTTCTTGCAATAATTGCATGTTGTTTTCTTTTTTAACTCAGCAATTTTGCTGTTTTTCTTTTCTTCTGGGCGTGATTTACTGTCGAGTTTTGCTTGTAGCGCTTCAACTTGCAGGGCTAATCGTGATGTTTCATCATCTTGCGTTGACATTCTTACTTCTTCTTTTAGAAGCCGCGCTGTGAGATTTTCGAGATTCTGTTCAGTCGATGCAACTGAATCCCATGCAGTTCGGAAATTGTTGTACTTCGGTGGTAAACCGTTGATTATTTTCGAACGTATTGCACTGTCACTTATGTTTTCCTTCATGTCCCGAAGCTGTTTTACTATCGATTCAACATTTGCTAAGTGGCTAGAAATTGACTCACCATCTGCCATGCGATGTTCGTAGAATTTTTGCCATACCAGTTCTCTCGATAGTTCCGTTTTTTGTTCATGTGTTATTGTTAGCTTTTTCCACATTTCAGCTGCTGTCTTGCAATTGACGAGGCACTGAATCATCTGGGGCGTAATTGTTGTCAGAAAGATTACTTGAGCTTTCGAGTCTTTCGAATCCCAGGTAGTCCATTCAGGTGATTCTTTGTCGTCTGGTTCTTTTTCTTGTCCGTTGACAATAGACATTAATTTTTCTGCTTTGAACACAATTGACACACTGAATTTCCACAATTGAAAGTTCGAACCATCAAATTTTACGATCTGTGCGAGATCGTTTCGCGACGCGGTTGCCATTTTTACTTTCGTGCGGGAATACTGACACTTTTTACACTTACTGTACTCACTTTACTATTATCAGGCTGATTACTGATTTTTGACCTTTGTGCCTGGACACAACCTGTTGGGTTGTTTTGTGGAATTAATTTGGTCAGTTGAAATGGGTACTTTATTTAGATTAAATAAACATAAACATTGTTACATATCCGCCTTAGACAACAGGCGGTGCTCGACTACTCTCTATATAAGCTTATTCATATAGCTCAAGTAAGGATACGTGTCTGAAGTATAAACAATATTGCTCGAAGCATAAGACAATAAAATATTGAATTTATTTCTATTTATATTCTAACAAGGATATCTATTGTTTGATAAAATTCTAAAAACGCACGTGTGAGATTTAGGAAAAAATGTTTTTCAAGCAAGAAATACTTTATTCTTTCTTTGTAAAATGTTAGCTTGCCAACCGCAGAATCAGCCCAGTTGCAATATTGCAGTGCCAACTAAAATGTCTCGCCAAACTTAAACTAGATTGTATAGCTCAAATTAAAAATGAGGTCGTGTGAACAATAATCATATATCTAAGCTCTTCGCTTTCGTCTTCGCAGCTTATTTTGTGGTTTGTCAATGATAAAATCACAGTTTAATATTTATTTCGTTTTGGAAATAAGTTAAAGTTAGATTCTAATACATTGAAATATGACGTTTACATCACATGTAATGGTATATTAGCAATGAATATGGACTTAATCAGTCAGACTCATATTTAGAAAATTTCGAGCATAATGTAATTTTACTTCCACATCCACCTTGTGCAGTGCAAGTAAGTATTAATAGTAATTATAAAAAAAAACTTTTTTTGTTAAAATAGATTTAAAATGTCTCGAAACGTGGAGGTCTTCATTATGAACAGGAAAAAAATTAAAATGTCAAAAAATGTTATTTCTTGGTCAGTCTTGCCGAGCTGAATTTTCGATTTTGCTGGTGCGATTTACGGTGCCGATAAAATGCCAATCTTGCTATTTCCATAGAGACATCGTACGATCTACTAGTCGATGTATTTAGTCAGTTATGAACGAATGAAAATTTGAAATGTTAGCATCTTTGACGAAATTATTTGAAATTTAAATCGATATTCCGCCCCAGTTCAACACGGGTGCGACGTCTGACGCTTGTCTAGCCTTATTGTCTATATCAAATCTTTTACTGGAAATGAAAATCAATCGGTATGAAATCACTGTCCAAAAAAGCAACGCTGTCTCCCCGACTATAGAACCACGGACTCATTTTTTTTTTAAGTTACCACCACCACCCCTCTCCGTTATTAAATAAATTAATTAAATATGGTTAAAGTACACATATGTATTATAACAAGATCTGGAACTAGATTATATTTTGACTTTATTCTGGGAAAGAGTTAAGGGGTCGAATAGAGTAAATAAACAAGTTAACCATTATACTCTTCGCCAATTTACTGCACTTTTTATATAACTGTTGCACATTCTATAGGATACTCTTCGCAGTTTTTTTCTGTAAATAATGTTAGTTTTAGACATTTTTAGTTTAATTAAAAAACATAAAAAAGAAAATTATTTTAAAAATTGTTCACTTTTTTATTTATTGATAAATTTTGTTGAAAAACAATATAGTTCTTCCTCTAGCTAACAGTAATTTACTGTTCAAATTTAAATACAATCGGACTTTTCGTTCTTAAGTTATCGTGCTTACAAGAAACATGACGGACGGATAGACAGACGGACGGACATTTTGAAAGTTTTTTTCTACGTGCGATATTACCGGTTTTAGAAATGTGCCGATCGAATACAATATACTCCACGTTTTGTATTTGCGAAGAATATAATAAAGTAAGAGTCCAGGAACTTGGGATTTAGTGTGTATACTAGAAGCCAAGGACTCAAACTTTTTTGTGACATCTGCCATCCTTCACTTCATTATTAATGGGATTCTTACTCGAAAACTACAAAGTGTGCCACTCTGAATTTTTCACGATATATCTAGAATAAAGTGCACTTTAAAGCACTGTTAGTACCATTTCCAAAAATGCCATAGGGGCGATGCAATAAGCCAAATATACCAATATTTGGTACACGGCTGCACTCGAATTATATTTTTTTACTCGAATACTACAAAGTGTATCACTCTGAATTTTTCACAGTATATCTAGAATAAAGTGCTCTTTATAACACTGGTAGTTTCGTTTCCGAAAAACTCATAGGGGCGATGCAATAAGCCAAAGATAACAATACTTGGTACACCGCACAAAATTAAATTGTGTACGAGATCAGAAGTTGTCAAAAATACTTTTAGCCTCAGCCACCCCATTACCCTCACCTTGTAGCAAACGGTTTCAATTATTATGTTATTAAAATTGTATGAGTGATTATTTCCACATACTGAAGTGCAAATACGGTATCAAGACGTTTTCATTCAAAGAGTCTTGGATAGGAAATCTGGATATGGAAGTAGTGGGCTCTTTAGGTAGCAGTTTTTAGGACATGAATTCTGGCAATAAAATAGAAAATCACACAGAAACATATTAAGGATGTATTATCAGAGCTGGGAAAAGTACTCACGAGCACTTCATAACGAGTAACTTTAAAAACTACTCGTGAAACTTGAGTACGGCTACTTATTTTTGAACTACTCTAAAAAATGAGTAACGGATGCGAGCACTTAGAAAGATACCAAATTGAAATAGGTAATAGACATAAAATTAGAATACCACTTAAACCATTACCAGTAAATAAAAGTAGATCGACATCAACAAAAACAGTTACATTTATTAAAAATGTATAGGTACACAAAAATTACTAAACACAATAAAGAACAAATATAAAATCCTAATAATAAAAAAATAACAAAAAATTTACATCTACTAAATTCTGATCACCATCAAATAAAAACGTAAAATGTACAATTTCGAGTACAGAGTGCCATTCAAATAAAAGTACTCGCGCGTACTTATTACTACGAGTACAATTTACTCGAGTACTGCCCAGCTCTGTGTATTATTCACCTAGAGTATTTCTTTCTGCTTATAACGACTTAAAAGGCGCGTCTCCATTATGGTCGGCTTTGCCGATCGGCATTTGTTGGCAAGTGGGTACGTACAATTCGGCATATGCCGGTCGGAAACTTCAAGAGAATCCAAGCCGAATACATTAGTGAGGCAATGTCGATCGGTAAAGCCGACCATAATGGAGACTCGCCTTAACAATTTATGTATTTGGACCATTTTAAATATTTCATAAAAAATATATGCAGGCAGGTGAATTTGTAGATATTAATTCTCTTTAGCTCTCCGATTGAAATTCTCCTGAAATAACAGTTGTCCTCAAACTTTATAGAATATCGGCCACAATTTGATATAAAAAAAATGAGACCTTGTGTTCTAGTATATTAAGTATATACATCATATTCTAAGTTTCTGAACTCTTTACTTATTTACCCCCACGCTTCAGCGGAACAAGCTTAAAATATAATCTAGTTTTTGATCTCGTTCTAATATAAAGTGTGCACAAACAAGTCGATATCTTATATCGTTCCAGAGTAATTGCGAGTACAAGGAAATAGTTACAGACGTCGGTCTGTCGGTCGGTAGACAGACCCACAGAAAAATTTTTTTTTTCGCTCAAGTTTAGAATCTCGACGTTTCATGGCATTCTAAACCTATTCAACAAAAAAAAAAAACGCTGCCTAAGAAATCTCTACTTCCATATTCCCATCCAAGTCGTTTAAAAGGAAAACATCTTGACTATATTTGCACTCTCGTATGTGGAAATAATTGGACATAAAATTTTAACAAAAAGGCGCTGCCAAATGCTAGGCTAAGCCTGCAGAACTTCCGAGCGGTGCCGAATACCAAGACAATTTAGAAATAGAAATAGAAATAGTTTAGTGATGTTACAAACTTATAAAAGTTTTACACAAGTTAAATTAGTTCGAAGTTCGAATAATAAAAAAAATTGATAATATAATCGAAGATATTCAATTAATAAGCACAAAATGACACACATAGTTTTGACAAACGGGAATTAAAATTACAGTTAGGTTTTACACTTCAAAATATTTTTAATATTAGTTATAATATTAAATAAAAAAATTAAAATTAAAATAAAATTGTCATTCGCAAGATCAGCCGAACAAATTTCTAGTGAATATCTCAATTTTATTTTATAAACCCTTTAATAATGGAGAGGGGACGTGGGGAGTTGTTGAAAATATTATTAAAAAATCTGAGGACTTGGCTTCTGGTATATACACCAAATCCCAATTACTGTTCTCCTACCTCTACCTCTGCTTTACTTATTTTTCCATATTTACCCCTATTTAACCCCCAACCCTTCACCGGAGTTAGTGCAAAATATAATCTAGTGCCAGATCTGTTCATGGTACATATGTGTACCAAATTTCAAGTTAATATCTCAAACCGTTGCTGAGAAAACGTGCGTACAAAAAAGTTACAGACTGACAGACAGACAGAAACATTTTTTTTCCCTCTCAAATTTAAAATCTCGACGTTTTATGACATTCGTTTTACGACGTGTATGTGGAAGTAAAATGGAATTTTTTTTTTACTATTATTATTATACTTCCATTCTATTTTGTGGATGTGGAAGTAATTTGGGAAGTTAAAGTTATGGCCTGAACCTAATGCATCAGAAATATTGCATATAATAAAAACAGATGGATTTTTCACTTCAAACGGAACTCGAAACACTAAATATTGACATGATTTTATGTAACGACATAAAAATGTCCAAAGTCTTTTCTATTTAAATATTTTTATGATGCCGTCTCTAGAATAAGATTAAATGGGTTGAAGTGGGTAGTAATTCATTTTATTTTATTATGCAGTAAAACCCAATAAAATACTTAATTGTCCACTTGAAGCTTTCAGCACAAATAAATCCGTTTTACTATGGTATTAACCCCGTTGCGATGTTCGAAAACTAAGTCTTCAAGGAGCATTCCTTTACAAAGAAGTTTAAAGACAATGTAATTTGTACTGATGAGCAGAGACGAACTCGATCGAATAAGAGGAACGGCTTAGGCATAGAGAGTCATCGTAACTAACTTGCTTACATATTCATTTATAAAAGAAATAGTACATTTTTCAAAAACTAAAATTCCTCAAAACCTAGATCAGTTGAAGAGGTCGGGGCAATAATAATAATAAAACGTCTTTATTAAGGCGAAGTTTAGCCATAGGCTACTCTTACACTTAACCTTAATAAGAGGCCTATGCCTCATTTTGGAGTTATATTGAAAAACGAGTTTAAAGATCAATACAATGGTTTGGACAGACGACGGAATCAAAAATGAAGAATATAGGAGTCAAACAAGGATGTCCCCTATCCCCCCCGATTATTCACCACAGTCCTGGACCAAGTGATAGAAAGCATAATAAAGGAGAATCAGAATTTCAATGGAAACGATGGTACGATAAAGCCCCCATCACACTTGCATACGCCGACGATATACTCATTATCGCCGAGAAAGAACAAGACCGTTAAATTTCTAAGAAACATGATACCACATCTGGATTCCCCTGGAATGAAAATAAACTTCAAGAAGAGCCTAATAATGGTCCGAGACCCATTGACAAAAACAAGTCCAACAAGTGGGGAAGAATAGAAAATACGAGACTACAGAACCGCAAATATAATGAAATGCCTAGAAACATACATAACGAATCAACTAAAAAGGAGGGAAACAGTAAGGGAAAGAATCAAAACAGCCTACAGAGTCACAAGAGGTCTACTACCCTTCATTGAGGACAATAAACCACCATGGTGCCTAACCAAAAAGATATACACGACCATCATAATGCCTACGATGATATATGGAGTCAAAAACGCAGCAACGACAAAGGCCAACAGAAGAATCCTGAGAAGAGCTGAAAGGGACACTATCCAACCGCTAGCAAAAACAGGAAAACCACAAAAACGACAGAAAACATCAACATTACTAGAGGGAAGAACAATAATCAAAAGAATAGAATCATACGCAATGAAATACTGGGGACACGTACAAAGACGACACACGACACACCTACTAAAGAAAGCGCTGCGACTGAACAGCAACAAACTGAAAATAGGGAGGCCATGCTACACATGGATAACAACAATCGAGAGTATTATAAATAAGCTAGGAAAGGATTATACACGCTGGAAAAAATCGGCGCAACAAAAAACGGAATACAATAAAGAAATATCAAGGATATACACACTGCCAGACTAAGAAACAGAAGAGACAGAAAACTCAGAAGTAGAATGGGAGAGAAGATGATCACAGACAGAAACTAAAAATAAGCATCTCGCAAAAAACCTAAAAGTAAAAAGAGGCACGAAAACCTAAAAGAAGCATCTCACAAACGCCTACACTTTCCATCCGATGAACACAAAAGGAAAACAAGAAGAAACATCTCACAAACAACTACACGCTCCATCCTGTACTCCTACCCTATGCGTCATGCGGCTCTCGCTGCTGACAACAAGCATGTCCAATGTCCAATCCAGCGTATGCAGCCGGTCCGGCGGTATATAAAAGCACCGGGGGTTTGTTCCGGCACACGGTGGAATGATCCGTTGGTCGGTCGGGTGGAGCCGGATGAATATGTAATAGACGACTGAGCGACTGCAGATGGACGTTCTGCGTGCGATCGGGCTGCGTGGTGGAACAAATCTCCATGCACCGGAATTGGCAGCACCTGCCACCTTACGCTGGCAAATCAATCAATCTATCAGTTAAATGCTGAAATCACAGTGTTCCTTTCTAGTTTTATTTCGGACAGTAAGTTACTTCCTAAAGCTAACCCTTTACTTTTTGCAAATAAGAAACATGAAGTAAATTAATGTTTCTGGTAGAAAAATTGCCTTGTATAAGAAATAAATGTGGCTTATGTATAAAGTTTTAACAACATTCTCGCTTAGAACAGAGAACCGACGAGTTGTTTTCTACCTGTTGTTCTTCTACCTCTCCTATGGTCTCTTCGACAACCACAGTTTTGTCTCCAATTATTAAAATCTGCAAAAAACAGCTACATATTTTTCATTTAAAAAACTATTTCTACATTAATAAGTTTTAAAAAATTAAGCGACAGTGATTGCATCAAGAAGCTCACACGCCTCATAATTTTATTGAAACATATTCTTTATAGGATTTTTCAAACATCAGAAAGGAATTTTAATTTACTAACATAACCAGAAGTCAGGTTATCGAAAAAATGCGAAGATTTCATTAATATTTTTACAGATAGCTTTTCTTTTAGTTCCCATAGATTTTTTCTGATGTTTGCAAAATCCTGTAAAGAATATGTTTCAATACAATTAAAGCAAACAAATAATAATTCACTTTTAAACATGCATAGAGTATATAGGCTCCAATACTAGTTAGCTAATAGATAGGTGAAGACCTGTTGTTTTTATCAGTCAATGTCAAATATAATTTTTCATACTTATTCATAGAAATTGTCTTGGTTTTGCATGGAATATCTTTATGAGTGGCTTTGTGCCTTTCTGATGAGTTCAGAATAAGAACGAAAAACATTTCAAAGGCTAAGCATTTCCAAAAAGAGAATGATAGATTTCACGAAAATGTAATCCATTAGAATGATTTTTTTTTTTTTAGAAAGGTAGGTAAATAAATCCATTTTATACCCTTGTTCTCATTTTTAACTGAATCTTCATATACCGTAGGGGGTTATGTAGATACTAGTTTAACCTGCATGGCCGTAGGGGACTGTGTGAATGAGAATTTTCAAATAAGAAATTATACAAATGTATTCAAGGAATTTTAATTTGCTAGCATAACCAGAAGTCAGGTTATCGAAAGAATGCAAAGATTTCATTAATATTTTTACACATAGCTTTTCTTTTAGTTCTCATAGATAGTTATTTTTTATGATGTTTGCCAAATCCTACAAAAAGTATGTTTCAATACAATTAAAGCAAACAAATAATAATTCACTTTTAAAAGCCACATAATTATTTACTTACTGAAATCTTTCAAACCTCACTGCTTGTTGAGGAACTATCTCTGAGAAATCTGATTTCCTTAGCTTGTTTTCTCGATTTACAAAAAATTGGTGGGTGATGGAGCCAAACGGACATCGAATTCGTATTCAGCACGTCGAAATACATAGGGATTACTAAGTTGGGTCCCCAGTATAGATCACTTTTTTTGAAATCTAATTCTGGGCCCTTACACTTTTCCTCTAAAGCTAATGTAGACCAGAGTAAAACATTTTGGGATATCCAAAATGATGAAAATTGCTCCGTTTTGATAAGCCATATCTCAAAACGGTTAATTATTTATTTAAGGTTTTAATCATTGAGACTTATGTGTGAGATTAAAATCTACAGCATGATAAAGATATAGAAAATTCCACCGAAACCCAATTTTTAACATTACTTTTTCCAGGATCAGATTGTCCATTACATAGGTTACATTTACAGTTCCCTTATTGTGTGAAAACTACATAGTTTTACATTTTTTAATATTAAAAGGTAATCCGTTTTTTATAGAGCAATTAAATATGTTAGTAATATCATGTTGCATTAATACAGAATCATCATTTTTTATTTCATCTGCAAAAAGTGAAAATTCACAATTTTCGACCGAAGAAACAATGTCATCTATAAACAATAAAAATAATAGGGGACCCAAATGAGTTCCTTGAGAGACACCAGAGCTTGCCAAATTATTATTTAATTCACAATTACTAACACTAACATATTGTATTTATCCAGATTTATCTGAAGCTGCCGATCTGATATTTTTTCCTGTACTGACTTCTTTTTCAAGTTATTTTCAGCGTCGATTAAATATTTATTGCAAAACTCGTTAAACTGAACAGCATTTTTTTTTTACTTTTTTTCATTCAGCTTTGTAACACTATTATCACATTCCTTAGACTTTATCTGACCTGTTAATTTTTTAACTACACTTGGGAATTATGAGCACTTCGAGCCTCTTGGGGTCCTTGCCATCACGAGTTAGCGAGCCTGGCCAGTCGATCCAAGTATGTACAATATTATTTTAGGCAAAATTTTTGTAAACTATCTGCATATACATGTTGTTACCCTAGACGTTTAACGTTAAGGAGCAACGGGCTCCCTCTCGTCCTACGACACTAGTACGTCCCTGATCAGAAAATGCGAACGAAAAGCCGTAATTTCGTTTTTTTCTTGTCGTCATTACTTTAAAAAAGGGTGGAGTCCTATCTGACATTAATTAAAAACCAACACGTCGTCTCCGCTTCTCTTGATTTTATAACCGGTTCCACGTGGAGTCACCGCACAATATATTTTTAAAAGGGGTGTAGATCGAGCCGCCGATTTTAGGTAGAGTTATTTCTTATTCTTTTTGTTATTCGCCGGTGGGATAAAAAAGTCTGCGTTAAATTCGGGATAAAATATATACCGGTTTCTCCCACATACACCGGCTTCACCGCTGACTTGACAGCTGGTAAGGTTCAAAGGGGAGGAGACAGTCGAAGTTAAGCCATTTAATTTATTAAAGAACTTTATTAAACAAAAACAGTATATTTTATGTGGAGGTAGCGTTTAATCTTTCGTTCTTTTGACTGAAATATTTCGACGTAATAAATTCAATTTTGAGAGTAGTACTACTTCTAATTTTCCTACCTTAATGAACATATACATTTTATGATTGAAATTTTTGTGTAATAATAATAATAATTCTTATTTGCCCAATGGGTTATCCCGAAAAATTGACCACAATTACATGACAAAGCATAAAAATAATAATTGATAATAAGACTAATAGTTAGACTAATTTTAGATATTCAAATGATACAAATGAAATGACTCCATCTCATTTACGAAGAGTAGGCTATCAAATTTCCTCCCATTTGTTAACTGGTACACTGATAACAATTTTATCGGTACCAAATGCATTTTAATGACATTGTACGACACGTCTATATGCATGTATGAGTATCGGTGGTAATTACCATTTTGATAAATAAAACATGACACATATTTCATATGTCCTTAGTGTCCGGGCAAGAGGTAAACAACCTAAAGAAATTGATGTTTGGTTAAATAATTCATTAAAAGCTAAGTATCACTTTACATAAATTCTACTTCTATGTGAGGCGATAATTGTGATGGATATGTGTAAGCAAACTAGAGTAGAGAGGGTTTTGTATCATTTTAAATTTAATTAATAGCAAGGGAGTACTTAAAAGCGGTAATTATTAAGTTCTCTTAAGAGGAACGTATAACTCGCAAGTAGAGCAAATGATGTTGAATATTTTTTTAACCTATTTTACCGGTAACTATGAAATATACTTTGATTCCGGAAGAACGGAGTCAAAGGAAGGAAATGCAAATTTTAATGGATATTGTAGCAGAACATGCAATTCAGTATAGTTTATCTAGTATCAATGTGAAAATCATAAAAAAACCGACAAGGGAATAGTTCAATAATACCAGCAATGTCATAAGCGCCGACCGACAAGTTTTAGAATCGCCTTTTGTAAATTATTTATATATACTAATTAATGTTAGTTTAATGAACAACTCCATAAATGATTCAATAAAAGTAAATAAATATCGTTTAGCCCTACGGCTATGCTACCGGCAATATTAAGAATGAACGAAGAGCAGGTAACGGACTTGTAATGATGAGCCAGGTAAACAATCGACTATTTTCGTTTGAGGTAAGCGCATAATATATCTGGTTAACTATATTCGTATACGGTTTCGGTGTTATTCTATCACAAGCAGGCTTTGTAATGATTTATCCTGGTAGCAGCGCTTTAGATTGAATTTCTCTTCTTATTTGCCCGCATCCTCCTATTTTAACGTCACTTCCGGTAAAATTCCATGACTCGGGCAAAATTTGCTTATATGAAAAGTGGCTCCCTGTGGTAGTACTCACTCATTCATACAAAGTTTTTCATGTATCGTATTCATATTAAATCTATACAGCGGGCTCTCTACCTATAAAGGTTTTTCAAGAAAGATTAGTTTTACGTAAAAAAAAAACAATAATTCTATCAATCTATCTAACACAGCAGTATCTACTGTTCGCCAGAAGTACAGAGGCTCCACTGTATCAGTATCTGTAAGTAGATCATTGTTTGTCATCTTCCAAACAACCTATTTTCGACTACATATTATGTTGATCCCATTTGATGTTTGTTTAATTTTTCTGTGTATCAATCCCAAGAGCCTTGGATTATGTTAAGAATTTACTAGAATCAAAAAAAGTTAATAAAGGAATTAAAGAATATATCGATTACTTTCCTTGAAACAAATTTTGCTTCCAGTTTAATAAGATTATTTTTGGTCTACATAAATGTAGTGCAGTGAGAAACTCCCTGCCGCTTTTTTTGTTTGTGGTTTGCTATATTAAAATATACCATGTTGTTATTAAATGTTTTTTTTCAACTTACGACTATAATCTGTTTTAAATTAAATGGTATCTAACTCTTCTTTTATTTTTATTGTTTCAGGTAAGGACTATAATCATGACACTAAATCAAGTCATTTTCGGATGGACTAAGGTAATATCTTAATTATTTTTTATCATATTATTTTCTCGTATCTCCTGTTGCTTTATTTCGTACGTCGATAATCTTACCAAAATAAAATTTCGGGGAATTTGTTTATATATTATACAGAGTGTAAATTGTTCAATATCGATGGTTTTTGAGTTAACAAAATTGAGTCAAAGTCCTAAAAGTTTGACACTACAACTTCATAATCCCTAAAAATACCACCGCGAATAGAATTAAAATAAAAAAATTGAATTATTGAAACACTTAAAAGGGCCATTTAAAGCTCAACACGCTGTGTATCACAACCACACAAATTCAAATCCATTTAATAAATATTATTGTTAATCTTACTAACATAATGATAATCATAAACCATCGTTAGCCTCAGAGTGCGATGTCCTCAGACGCCAACAACCAGGGCAAGCAGTGTATGTATGATTGATGGAAAATTCCAAACATCAGCCGTTGTCTATCCATGGGAATGGACTAAGCTGCATTTACATAAGACCAATAGATGAGCCAGGGTATTGTGTGAATAGACACTCTGAGACAATGGAACATTCTCAAGCTATTTCACTTAATAGAATTTTTGTCTATCTTCTTCGCTTTGCTTTATTGGATTAGCTACCTATTGGTCTCGTGTAAATGCAGTTTTAGGCAACCCGAGAGATACAATTGTACTAAATGAAAGATACTGATTGCACAAATTGTAATTGTATGTTGGATAATCGAAGCTTCTGACTATAACTAGACTCAAGCAGCATATGGCCTATCTCCAGTATGGATGAACAAGAAAGTCTAGTGTTGCTCAACGTATTTTTTATATCAATCACAGAGTGGATATCAATAACTTAAGGTTAATTACAAATGTAACAAATAATAGTCAGCTGTAGGCAATTGAAAGCTTAAGCATTGCAAAATGTAAAAAATAAAATGAATGTGTAAATAGCCAATGCCAAATAGTTTCATGAAGTTATACCTAGGACTCGATGATAATTAACATATCTATTTAATCAATTTATTTAACTGGAAGTAATCAGACTTTTCCATCCATCCCAGCTAGTCCATTTACCGGATTCTGCCAGATTGAAACAAGCTGTACAATTCTTTGTAAAGTTGCACGCATTATTAACGTTCTAACTATTCATTTTTATCAAGAAATAGCATTTGCCGCTCCTTGTATCAGTAACACACTTGTAGGTGACTGTTACATTGTTCGTAATTAGCCGTGTCTATTACTTTACTAACAATAATAAATAGTGACAAGACGACGTCTTTAATAATTGCAAAACACTAACTCGGCTATAGTGGAATAATATTAAGGGTCCAAATCGCCTACAAGAAAGTTACTAGCATTTTTTTGCTGAAGCTTATAAGCATTATAAGTCTGTGTCTTGGAGGACCTTAGTTCAAATAAAATTGTTTTTAAAATAGGGTTTTATTGCCAGTATTCTTAAATATATCTGGTTGTATAGCTCGTATCGCAATAAACAAAAAGTCGGGTTACTCGTTGCGTAGAAAACTAGGCCTGCGGGAACCCTTCTGGTAGATTTAAGTTGCAAAAAAAAATATATAACTCATATTGACCATATTTAAACAATTGGTGATAATTTAAATAAAAATTAGGAAAATGTGCTTCTAGTGCACCTGTTGAAAGTACAATAATAGAATGTTTGAACAAAAATGGTGGTCATATTGAACATTTACGTTAGAATTCTGTCAACATTGTTCTTATATTTCGATAATAATAATTTGTCGTGTGGAATTAAATAGGAATCCGTATTATAATTGTCTGTTGTTTCAATGCCATACTTAAAAAAGCAAGGAATATCTCGGCATTTCTTGATTTTTATTGAATAACTCGGTAGAGGTTTAAGTCAGGTATAGGAAATGCTTATGGAACTCACCATAACATTCAATTTTCTTTCGAATGGCGGTAAAAAATAGTAAGTGCCATTTGGAAAAAGCGACTTTTTGACAATTTTTGATTGCGACATCTGAAAGTCGTCTGCGCCCATATGGTACATAGTGGGACCACCAATGGGACATCCTGAATTAGCCTGTACTTCCAGCTAACTGATCCACAAGTTTGGTTTCATTTTCAACGCTCTGCGAGATGCAAATTTGTTCGTAAACTACTACTAGGGTTAGTTTTTTGAAAAAAATCGACACATGTCAATAACTATAATAGATAAGTTTTCATAACTTAGATTGCCTAAACGCAATATTAGAAGGCCAATCGGACCATGTAAACAAATTTAGCTTTCTATTTGAAATAAGTAAACTGGTTCCGACTTTTGTCACACCCTGTATAGCTAGTGGACTGAAAATATTATAGGTAGAACGGGAATGATCGATTATCCTTGTACACCATATTTCAAATTTAATAATCCAACTGCAAGTTGAAAAACTTCTAATGCACGGCTTACGTAAATCGCCCTGTATGGGTGTATGTGTGCAAGTAAGTAGGACCTTCATACACATATTTTGATGAATATACATTTATACTATATGAACTGTCAACTGTCTCATAAATATAAAAAGATTGTATTTTTCTTAAACTGAAAAAAGCTCGATTATATTGCGATTCTTAGCAGATCCGATTTTCTCGTCAGCATTTTCGGGACCCTCAGACATCCTAGAAAAGTTCTCCAAAAGCCGTTCTCGTCGGCCTTTTCATCAAACTAAAAACTGGTTTAGGAAGGGGTGTGTAGAAACAATAATACTAGGTAATTTATTTACGCACACATGTCAATTTCAAGAAATGATATTTATAACATCGCCTCAAAATCAATAAATTCGAAAACTATTCGCCATTTCTGTAAGTCCATTAAGTTAAAAAAAAATTTTAATGTAGGATGTTGCCCGTTCGTGTCCATGAAATTAAAAATATTTTTGTGCATTTAATTTTTGTTACGTTACAATTTTTTTTCCACAGTTACTTATAGACGGAGGAGCTGGCTACGGAAATTATAATTGATAAGGTGCAGTGAAAATTTTTTTGTAAACACCCTTCTTCCTAGCTGAAAAGTACATAGCTCTGTATCCAGAAGTCCATCCCGGGGAGAGAAGTGCCGCACAGTGATTCAAAAATGAATTTTTGTGGACAAAATTCGATCTATACCTGAGTTTTGCCTGAAATGACTAATTTTTTTTTAAGTGTTCTCAAAACAATACTTTAGAACGCCTAACTGCCCAAATTGAAGCAAATTGCCTGAAAGCCTTAATTTTGATTTAGTATATAAGAGATAAAATAGTCGTTACTAATTTTTTGAGAATTGATTTCTCCGGCCTCTAAGCACAAAAATTAATGCAATTTTCACAAAAATTACTTTAATGGCATTATGTTGGTCCTATAACCTTCAGATTTTTGTCGTAATATTCTCTGAAAATCTGAGTGGAATCGGTCAAGCAGTTTTTGAGTTATAATCAAACAAACAAACATATATAGAATTTTCTATATTAAAAAGATAATGTATTTTCTTAGTTGGTATTCAAAAATTCAATACTTCTTTATTTATCAATCCAGAAAGCTTAGAATACTATGATATTATAGTTTAATAAATTATGTAATAAAAATCTCGAAAAATTTTCAGAAACCCTCAATAAATGGTCAATTTCTCAAAATTGGACCACTTTTGGGTAAAACGAATATCATGTTCATACTCAACGACACAACAACATAATGTACAACCATTAAAAAAACAGAGATCTTAAATGTAAGAAGGTCCATCCTCTCCATGCCACTGTAAATATTCTATTTCTCAAAAAATGAGTCAAAAAAACAAATAAAAATTAGGTTTTTAGCCAATTTGCCTCAATTTGGGCAGTTAGGCATTGTAAAGTAATATTTTGAGAATACTTAAAAAAAAAATAGTCATTTCAAGTAAAACTCAGATGTAGATCTCTGTGCGTTGGCAGGCGGTCAAACGCTTAATTTTTAATTAAAATAAAGTCTTTGAGTGCAACTCTGAAATTTTGTGTAGTTACAGTTTTTAACTGTAGAAATAAATAAATAAATGCGATGTAATTTTAGGATAAGAAATATCAGCCAAAAAGTTCAAAACAAGTTAGAAAAACTGTACAGGATTCGAACCGAGAAATCCGCTGTGAGTGTTGTCGCTTAACGCGATGTGCTACGGTCGGGGTGGAATTGAAATTTAAATTAGTCTCGTCGGAAAAAGCAAAACATGAAATTTTTAATTGTTCATAACTAAATAAATACATCAGCAGGAAGGCTTCCTAATGTCGATATCGAAAGATCGAAATTGGCATTTTCTCGGCATCGTTAATTGCATGGGCGAAATCGAAAATTCGAGTCGACAGAAGTGAACGAAAAATAGCATTTTTTGACATTTCACGAATTTGATTTGTTTTTTGTTTCATTAATGTCGCTGGTACGTTAATAACCAGAAGACCCGGAGGAATATAAAAACAAAATCGCCAAAACTGCACCTTGACCAATGTCAAATTTTAATAATTTGAACAGTTTTCTTACAACTTTACCGACTTCTCGCAACGTTTAATCCCCGACCTAGACTTCTGGCAATAATATTAAGCAATTTCTACAGTTACAAACTATAACTACACAAAATTTAAGAGCTGCACTCAAAGATTTTATTTTGATTAAAAATTAACGCATTTGACGGTCGGCCCACACTTCCCTCCCCGGGTTGGACTTCTGGCTGCTGAGCTATGTACTTTTCAGGTAGTAAGGAGGGTTTTTACATAAAAATTTTCACCGCACCATATCATTTTTAATTTCCGTAGCCAGCTCTTCGGCTATTGTACTTGTCTATAACTATAACGTTTAATTAATAGCTTTTGGGTGTAAATATTTAAATAATACTGATAGCACACTACACACACGATTATACTCCTACTAGCACCATCTAATTTATTTAAACAAATGTCAGATCTAAAACTGTTTGCTACACAAGCAAAGTTTACAATTTTCAGCAACTCAGGAATTATTTTTCGATAGACACTCATACCTCTATAATGTTGTTCATGATTCCATACGAATAATACCCTGTTTCACCCGTTCGTAATTATAAATATTAATTATACCTGTGTATACGAGGTTTTCGGCGTTCTGTAGTTCCATAGACCAAAATTATCCGGAATGAAAATCTACCAACTGTGAGGCAAAATGGGTATATTTGATTAATATATAATTAATGCGAAATTTCGACTTTGTGTTTGAGTAGCCGACTTCATGTCGTTCAGTTAATTAATGTTGGATTACACTAATTAACTACACATAGTAAAATGGTAATAAAAGGCCGTTAAATTTATAAAATCGTTACATAATAAATGATACTATAACGATACTGAAAGTCCTTTTTTATGTTACTGCATTATTTATATTACTGGGGATATTCAAGTGAAACTGCCTATTATTTATACAATTATCTTATTCGTGTGGTAGACGGTAGCCCAGACATCATAAATATGATAACTAGATAGTTTAAATTGGACTGCTAATTTAAGAAATTTAAGCTAATTTTAATGACTTCCGCGGAGTAGCTAATCTCATAACATAATTGGAGGAAGTGAAATTTATGTTTTTTTTTTCTATCCTCGAACAATATTGTGAGAAAAATTACATTTTTTAAATAACCTTATTTAGATTAGCGTCATTTCTTCTGATCTTTTTGTAAAAATGTTCGTAATATATCTGCTGGCAACATCGAGTCCAAATATTCCTTAATACAAAGGAGGGGAGATAGTTTGCTAAGAAATGTTACCCTAAAGTGGATTGATTGATATATTGATAGATAACTTTAATAGCGACATAAAAGATATATGTTATGGAGTTCCACAAGGTACAGTGCTGGGACCAGTTTTATTTTGTATCTATGCCAATGACCTATTTGAAATTTCAATTGATGCTGAAATAATTATGCTGATAACACCGCTATTTTCTTTAAAAATGGTTCATGGGAATCATTGGAACTTAAAGTCGAGAGAGATTTCAAAAGGATAGTAAATTTCTTTAATAGTAAAATATTAATAACACATTTTCACCGTTTCCGAGTTATACAAATTGTTATCTGAAAAAGTTAGAAACTGTACAAAAATAGATATTAAATGTTATGTACGACAAGAAATACGACTATCCATCCAACGATCTGTACTTAGACAGTCGCGTTTTTGATCCCAGCTTTACTGTAAAAAAATCTTTATGAAAAGGCATAATACTGAAAATGATATGAGAAAAGAAGTTCATAAATATGAAATCAGAAATAAAGCAAAATTAGTCTATGTTTAAAAAATGCACAAAAAAGATACTGCCGATATATTGTCGCAAAAATATATAATTTACTAACTGGTTGTATGACAAATATCACTTCACTTACTTTATTAAAAAAGAAGTCAAAGAGTGGAAGGTCACCAATTATAGTTCATAAGTTAGTTGTCTTCAAAACCAATTAAGAATAGTTAAAACCGAAATCAAACTCGAAATAGAGTAGTCATATTCATTCATCTCAGATTTCATCTAGATTCTACCTAACTCTTGGAAGTTATGGTTTATCTCAGACCTATTCTGGGTATAAAAAATGTCGCCGCCTTTGATAGTGCGGTAAAGAACAAAGATCCCAATATTTTTTTATACTGACAATTTAGATGATAAATCATTTATTACAATCTCTTAAATAATAAATTAGTCAATACTATTAATTATCCTACTTATATTTTCATAAAAGAAAACTTAACTTTGAAAACAAATTGTTTTAATATACACATATTATTGTTATTGTCTGTTAATAAGGATTAGTTATATCCTTAAAAAGGTTTACCTTCGTGGGTCCTTCTAATGTTTATTTAAATTAATAAGATTTAATTGAACAATTACTTGTTCCGTATTATTTATACAAATAAATATTATTATATATTATTATTGATTAGCCATTGGTGCCACCCCGGCAGTTGCCATCGGGTCGGCTACGTCTACACAGAGTTAGATTTGGGACATGCTTGTTTGCCAGTAGCCGGAGCCACATGACCCATGATATAGGAATATAGGATGGGAAGTGCAGGAGTTTTTGAACTACTTGTCGCATTGTGTCGTGATATGGAGTGATTATGTTCCATTTTAAGTTTCTCTCTATGATCATCTCTTCGCCTATTGTTCTTCTAAGTCTTTTGTTTCTGAATCTGACAGCTTGCATAGCCTTGCGATTTCTTTATTGTATTCCTTCTTTTGACGTGCTGAGTGTCAAAATTAGGATCGGCACCAAAACAGTCGAGTTTAAAACGACTATACTCGAAGATTACTGAATGAAGGACAATGGGGAGGGCAGCGTTCGACAGAGGAAGGTTGAAAGCGATAAGCAAACCGGCCGAAATTTCCCCCGCCCCCTTACAACGTACAGTGGGGCCAATTACATCAAAAGTTGGCAGAAATTCGATAAAACTAAAGTCGTCAGAGCGGACTAATTTTTGGAGGAATTGATAGCCCATAAGTCGAATATACAAAATCTAGTTTATTTGACGCTATTTATTGTAAGCGGTACACGCCATGCCAGTCTAAACTTGTGCTTAGTGGAGATTAAAAGTTATAAAAATCAATCAGTGCGTGCGAGTGTTAGTTTGTTTTATTAATTTCTTAGTGAGATTTCTACAAATTAATTTTTTCTCAGCATGGCTGCTTTACCTACAGGTAAGGTGACAAGTAGTTGCTATATTTGTTACTATACTAGTATTATTTAATTTCTATGAATTTATATAAACGGACCTGTTTCGTACGACACAATTTTATGACATTTCTGTAAATCCTTATTGTTTTAAAGTGTGCCTGAATCTGCCTGAACTGTGATATATACATAAAGCTATTCGGAATAGTGTGTACTTGAAGGGTAGTAAATAAAAACTTGCTTATATTTGCGGCATTTTAAAATATCACTGCATATTCACGTGACATACTCACGATACGAATGTTTAAATACTATTTAAATTTTACTTCCACATTCACGAAGTAAGAAAAATTTCAATTTATTTTTGCTTAAATAGGTTTAAAATGCCGTGAAACGTCGAGAAAATAAATTTAAGCATTAAAAAAAGTATTTATGTCTGTCTGTAACTTTTTTTGTTGGCACGATTACTCGGAAACGGTTAAACATATTGACTTAAAATTTGGTACACGTATGTGGTATAACTTGAATTGGAACTGATATTGATATTTTGATGTCATTTCATTGGCAGATTGGGGTGGTACAGGTATAGGTGTAAATAAGTAAATCAAGCTAGTAAGAGTAGTACATAAACTTAGGATTTATGTTTGTTAAAAAAAAATCGGGAAATTTTTTTTACAAAAGTGAATGAGAAATCTGGATGTGGAAGTAGTGATTCCTTAGGCAGCAGTTTTATTTAACTTTTCTTTCTTTCTACAGGGAGTTGCTCAACTGACCTTTTTCTATCAAGAAGATACCTTTTCGACAGAATTAGAGAGTGCGGTGATTCAAATTTAGGTAAACAAATCGCTTACTTGAATAAATTCATCGGAACTCACACAAAGTGCCCAGAACATAAAATTCGTAATCTGCACAAGCGAATTTATAATTTTCTGTGCGATTTTAATCTTAAAATCGCACACAGGTGGAAGGAAGTTAGTAGGAGCACCCAACTACTAGTTGTTAGAATTAGTACAAGAGTGTTATAAAAGTATATTGTTTAAATTAGCGTAATTTATATATAATAGCCGATTTATTTTCCCAATTGTAATAGGATATAATTAACATAAACTAATTTCGTATTTCTGTACACTTGAGAAGGACCTAATACGCTAAACCATGTGTAAAAATCTTAACAATATTGTTTTGAAATTGAAAAAGGTAATTTTGAAACTTTAAATGCACATTTTTCTATATATTTAAAATATATAAATAGTGTTTTACAATCAGCCAATCACAGAATCGATTCAATAAATTAAAGTTTATGGTTTAATTAATCAAATGTAAATAAAAATGAACAAAAATAATTTCTGCCAACTTTTCATGTAATTGGCCCCACTGTGCAACGCAAGGAAGGGGACGAAGTTTTCACGGAAACCTCAGGTTAGTAGCCCCGCCCCGACTACTACCAACCCACTTTTTGCTTGGCATTCTTTCCTAGTTTGTTTACGATCCTGTCGATTGTAATTATCCGTGTGTAGCATGGCCTCCCTATTTTCAGTTTATTGCTGCTGTCATTCTAGGCTTTCTTTAGTAGATGTCGTGCCTCATCTTTGGACGTGTCCTCAGTTTTTCACTGAATAGGATTGTATCTTTTAATTATTATTTTCCCCTTTGGTAATGATATTTTGTATCGTTTCTGTAAATTCACTGTTTTATAAGTAATTGGACCATCTCCTTTTCAGCTCGTCTCAAGCTTTCTCTATTCGCTTTTGTCGTTGCCACGTTTTTAATTCCGTGTCTCACCGTAGGTAGTATAATGGCCATGTGTATCGTTTTAGTTAGACTCCATTGTGGTTTATTTTCCTTAACGAAAGGCACTACAGCTCTTGTGACTCTGTAGACCACTTTGACCCTTTTCCCCACCATTTCCCCCCTTTTCATGTGATTCGTCCTAGGTATTTCATTCTGTTCGTGGTTCTTAGGGTATGGTCGCCTATTTTGTGTTCTTCTTCACTGACTGAACTGGTTTTAGTCAATGGATCTCGAACCACTTATTAAGCTCTTCTTGAAGTTTATTTTCATTCCAGAAGTGTCCAGATGGGGTCTCGTTTCCTAGAAATTTGACGCTGGGTGGCCCTATTGTTTCAGCGTTTCCATTGAATTTCTGAGTTTCCTTTATTCTGCTTTGAAGCACTTGATCCAGATGTGGTGAATAGTCGGGGGAATAACGAAAATCCTTGTTTAACTCCTATGTTCTTCATTCTAGATTCCGTCAACGATTGTATTGCGGTGTTTTTGTGTAGTCATGCTTTTATTATTAGGTAGTGCCGCACTCTCCTCTTGCGTAAGGTGTTAACTATAGCTTCATAACTATGGTATAATGCATTTTGGACGTCAACTGAAACTATGTGTAGTTTTGTTCCTTCACTCCATTTTTCTTCCAGGGTCCGTCTGGCGGTGTACACAAGTCGTCCGTCGTCCCGCTATACTTCTCCATTTGGTTGAGAAGAAATTGTGCGTAATATTTGTACCCTCCACTGCAACTGCATGGCTGTGTTCCACTCCATAGGCAGTGGTGCGGTTTCCATCCATGCTTTGGTGATTTCTAGGGATAGCTTCTTTAGGCTGTCCGGTCCATAGTGTGAAAATAGTATTACTCCTACAACAAACTAAGAACTTTAGAACAAAATTCAGTTAGTTCAGGAAAAAGATCTAAATTGATTCTTAGTTGGGATTTACCCATAAATATCTAGAGAACAGGCTATTTTCACTGTTCGTCTCATGCTTCTACTTGAGCCTATTGTTGTGGCACTTTTTTAATAATTATTATGTTGATATGGCAAAAAAAATATAATTTTTCAATGGATTTGGCAAATGACAAAAAATGGCCTATGACCAACCAAAACATACAAATCGTTGGCAGAATCAAACGTGCACACCCCGCAATTTGATAAGTGCTATCCGCATAACAGTAGGTCATTGGTAAAAAAATTCAATGGGAATGTCTTGAAAATTGATAATCCTAGAAAAGAAAATCCAATAAAATAGTTTCTTCTCTCCTTTGTCTTTATTTCTATCCTACACACTTGGTATCTATTTCGAAAGGTAGAAACGTTTCCAGCTTGCTGCATTTGCCTCTGTAAATTCTCAGATCTTGTCGACATAGCCCTAGAAAAAATTCATATTTTCTACACTTATTAAATTTACTTCATATTAACACATTTTGTATATGGTGGTATCACGATAGAAATAACTGTTTTCATATTTTAATTTTAGTTATAATTATTCTTTCAAAACACGTCGAGAGTGAGAGAAATGGTTCTCGAAAACTATGTTAAATAATTATTTTTAATAATTAAACTTTTCATCGAATCATTATGAAATTGAATAATCAAATTCTTACCATCATTAGCTTTATACGTTGATAAAAATATTATAAATTTAATTAGGTATTATTATTCCGTGCTTATAACTTATAATATACCAAGATCGGAAGCCGTTTGCTAAAAATGCGGAAATGCATGCATTATGTTCAAAATAAACTGCCGTTTCGTAAGGACAAATTAATTTGAAAAATGAACCTTTCTTTGAGCCATTGTTCATTTTAATTGCTTTTAAGTACGTCCTTGTATTGTATAAGCCTGCCTATCACAGTCATATCTGACGAAAAAGTGTAAATACATTAAATGGTTTCAATTGTTTAGTTACACAAGGCTATTATAATTCACGAGGATTTATAGTACATTATACTTATCGAATCCTTTTGTCCTTAGCACTAACTCGTTAATTTATTAAAGCGTGTTTTATTTAAAATTAACGTTCTGTGAGATATTTTACTCGGTTTTTAAAAACGTAGGTATTCTTATTTGCTATCATAATTGAAGAGAATTATTAAGATGTTGAGCAAATTCCTTGCATACTTTGAATATTTACATCATTTTATAAAAACGGTGAAGAAATGAAGTGATTAAATCGTTCATTAACTCGCCAGAAAATTATTTTATCAATTAAAATTTCGTTCAGTTATATCCCGAATAATTGAATGGTGTTACTAATTGTTGCTTTAAAATGAAGTGACTAGATAGATTTAATTCAATAATTTATAGCATATTATTTCAATTATTCTACGTACTATATACAATGTGTCCATGGAAATGCTATATTATAGATGTACATAACCATTTTTTTCAGTATTCTGCTCTTGCTTAACCCAAAACCTATTTTCAGTACTTATTTTACTTCCACATCCACGTAGTGGATTGGAAGTATAGTAATCGCAAAAAAAATTTCAAAATTTTTTATTCGTGAAATAGGTTTAGAATGTCATGAAACGTCGAGATTTTAAATTTGAGCGAAAAAAAAAATTTCTGTCTGTCTGTCTGTCTGTCTGTCTGTCGGTCTGTCTGTCTGTCTGTCTGTAACCTCTTTTTTTTTTTTGTCCTCACGTTTTCTCCGGAACGGTTTAAGATATTGACTTGAAATTTTGTACACATATATATTATAACGAGATCTGGAACTGGATTGTTTTTTGAGGATATCCGGTGAAGGGTTGGGGGTTAAATAGGGGTAAAAAGGGGAAAATAAGTAAAGCAAGCTTGTAAGAGTACAGAAACTTGAAATTCGGTGTATGTACTAGAAGTCAAGGCCTCAGATTTTTTTATAATATTTTTCAACCCCTCACCACCCCTACCCCATTATCAATGGGGTTGATAAAATAAAATTGAGATATTCATTTGAAATTTGGTATACGTATGAATTATAACGACATCTGGAACTAGATTATACTTTGAGATGATTCCGTTGGAGGGTCGGGGGTTATTTAGGGGTAAATAGGGGGAAATAAGAAAGCAAGCTGATATGAGTACAGAAAATTGAAATTCGGTGTATGTACTAGTAGCCAGAGCCTCAAATTTTTTAATAATATATTTCAGCCCCCCCCACCACCCCTACTCCATTATTCAAGGGGTTGATAAAATGAAATTGAGATATTCACATGAAATTTAGTACGCATATGTATTATAACGAAATCGGAAACTAGAATATATTTTGAGATGATTCCGTTGAAGGATTGGGAGTTAAATAGTGGTATATAGGGGAAAATAAGTAAAGCAAGCTAGTAAAAGTACAGAAATTTGGGATTCGGTATATATACTAGAAGCGAAGGTCTCAGGTTTTTTTATTAGTATTTTCCATCTCCCCACCACCCCCCTCCCTTATTAAAAGAGTTGATAAAATTAAATTTAAATTTTCACTTGAAATTTGGTACATTTATGTATTATAACTATATCTGAAACTAAGTAAGTAGAGGAAATAGGGAAAAATAAGTAAAGCAAGCTGGTAAGAGTACTGAAGCTTGAAACTCGGTGTATGTCCTAGAAGCCAAAGCCTCAGATTTTTTAATACTATTTTTCAACCCTTCCACTACCTTTACTACATTGTTAAAGGGGTTGATAAAATAAAATTGAGATATTCACTTTTAATTTGGTAGACGTATGTATTATGACGACATCTGGAACTAGATTATATTTTGGGATGATTCCGTAGGAGGGTTGGGGTTAATAGGAGTAACTAGGGGAAAATAAGTAAATCAAGCTGGTAAGAGTACAGATATTTGGGATTCGGTGTATATACTAGAAACCAAGGCCTCAGATTTCTTTCTAATATTTTTCAAACTCCACCACCTCGCTTCATTATTAATGAGATTGATAACATAAAATTTAGATATTCACTTGAAAGTTAGTACACGTATGTATTGTAGTGACATCTGATTGAGATGACTCCATTGATTGAAGCGGTGGGAGGTGGTAGGTTGTGAATAGTGGAAAATAAGTAGGGTAACCTAGAAACTTCATTTTTAACGTATAAGGTAGACACCAACTCCTCAAACTTTTCTATGACATCTGCCCCAAATATTATTAAAATTCTATGACCAATAATTTTCACATACTAGAGTGCACATATAGTCAAAATGTTTCCTTTAAAGTGACTTGGAAGAAAAATCTGGATGTGGAAGTAGTGATTCCTTGGGCAGCGGTTTTTATTATAAACACAGTTTTATGTATTCTGCTCTTTGTTGACCCAAAACCCATTTTCAGTACGTTAGAATTTCAAGAATGTATAGGGGATGCTGTTGGCAGCTTAAAAATAAATTTTACTTCAGGTAAACTGCCATTTCTGTGATAGATATTGAAAAATGTTATAAGAAAAAGTTGCTCAAAATCAAAAAAAATGACGTAGAGGTGTTTCAAAATCTCATGAGCTTTGACCTTGGTATGCGCAGAGACATAATTTCGGCGATCGTCTAAATTACACAACTTCCTAAAAACATCAGATTTAGGATTTGCACTTTATCCATTCCAACGGCTCTTTGAGATTAATTTAGAAATTAGTGAATTTTCGAGGGGTTAGTCATCTAATCCCAACAATATGTAAGTAGATCATTCTAGTAAATTTCTGTGAGAGCCGAGTCAATGTTTTCAAAATGTGCTTATGCGGAATAAACTCCGCCATTTGCGTATCTCGCGGTTCATAAGGTTTTGAAAGTACTCTACCAAATTTGATAACTATATGCATATTTTTGTATCTATTTATTTTTTAATTAGTCTTGTCATGGAACCTAAAATGCAACATTAATCATCTTGTATAGTTATCAAATTTCATATTTCTTAATTTTGAGCAGGTTTTTTTTTATAAAATTTTTCAATATTCTAGCACAGAAATGGCAGTTTACCTGAAGAAAATTTTAATTTTAAGCTGACTCTAGTGACCTTTATGCATTTTTGAAATTCTAACTTACTGAAAATGGGTTTTGGATCAAGCAAGAGCAGAATACATAAAACTGTTCATAGTGTCACGTATTTCCACCCTTCAGGAAACACCCTGTACAAAAATCCGTGGGTTCCAAATAATTTGTACAAGATATAAACACTAACACACTTATTTAATTTACTGAAAACTACACAATATTTTCCTTAAATATAATACACTTTTACTGAACTAAAATAACCATTAACCATGTTTACTACTTTATATTTCTATTACCTCGAATTTCTAACCTCTCACTTGTCACTTTTCAACTTCTTCTTCCGCAGTGAATCTCGCCTTATATATTCTATAATTGCCTTTAGAGTTACCTAGAACACAATCGAGAATCTTCTCCCCTCATATTCCAGAACAAGATAGAAATCTCCTTCTATACATTTCTAGAACAGTCACTATTGGTCATGGGCGTATCAGTCTCCAGTTTCTAGGGGTGTAATGCATAACGATAGTAAAAAACGAATTTCATTTTTAAGCTGTCACCAGCGCCCTCTATACATCTTTGAAATTCTAACGTATTGAAAATAGGTTTTGGGTCAAGCACGAAGAGACTACACAAAATTGTGTTCATAGTAAAAAAAAAAATGGTTATTTACACCTATAATATCGCTTTTCCATGCACACATTATATATTATACTCTTTTTAAAACGCCTCCATTATTAGTAGTATTTAGGAGAAGGCAATATAATGCAGTAAAATGGCAGGAAGGTTGCCCTAAAAAGTAATTACTTCAATGAGAAATGATGGAGGAAAATAATAGAAGGAATGTTGCTTTCCGAGGAAGAAAACTTGACATACTTTTCTTTTTCTTACTCATAACGTTTTGAGATTCAAGTAGTTAGTCCATTGGAATGTTACATTGACCTTTCATTTTATTTTTTTGATGTGTAGGGGGTCCAGTGTGAGTATAAAACTCGGTTTTCGGGGTTAACCCCCCCCCTCCATTTATCCGCCATCTTGAAATTGGGAGCGTAAACAGTTTCTCCGCGATATCTTGCGAACCGCAAGTCACACAAAAAAAATGTTCTCGACTTTTTTTTCTAGGGAATTGAATTCTCTCCAATCTTGGTCTAAATACTTCAATACTTCTTACGGTAATTTTGAAAATGAAAAACTCGTAATTAAAAATAGACTAAAATTTTGAAGAAAAATACCATTTAAGCGTTATAACTTTTTTTCTATTGATTTTATTGAAAATACACATCAGGTGTTTTGTGTAGATCATTTTATTGCGAAAGAAAAAAAAATAACTCGTTTTTGAAAGCCTGCTTCAATTTAGGGGTAGGAGAGGGTAGTTTTACCCCCTTAAGGGTTAAGAATAATTTACTTTTGCTCGGCAATGCCCATTCAACCTGAAGCAAAAAGTAGACATTTCTTTTTTACCAATTTACCAAATATAGGTTTTTTCAACCCTCTTTTATTATCCCTAATCATATAAGTTGACTGTACTTGGTATAAATCAACCACCCTTGCATATTAATATTAAAAAGGGGAATTTCATAGGATGCCCTTTAATTTTTTTTTAATTATCGCGAGGAACCCTTTAAATGGGATCTGTTTGGCATATTTAGGGGTGTTCCCCAACATTTAGGATTGCGGAACTCCGACTTCAGCAATCAGCGACCCAAAAACGTATATCAAGGCAATTTCAGACCGGTGTTCTTTCCTGCATCCTTTCGCGCGTTTTGAATGGATTATTGGTTTGGTCCCTTTGCAGCGTCCTAACATTTCTCCAAAGAAACGAAATTTAAAAAGTGAGCACAGAAAATTATTCGCAATAAACAAAAAACATCTGATGTGTTTTTCCAATAAAATCAATAGAAAAAGTTATCCTTAAATGATATTTTTCTTGAAAATTTTAGTGTATTCTTATTCATAACTTTAAGCTCACACTGGATCCCCCTTACTCATCAATAAAATAAAATCTTGTCCTGTCCAAAATGCAAGGTTTGGCCTAAATTTTGTAACATTTCAATGGACTAGCTGACTTCCCTTTGCTCTATAGCATATCTGACAGCCTAACGCCATACATACTTTTTAGTGGGGAAAAATATGTACTGTAATCACACAATAGAAAAAGTAAATAGATAGAGAGGGAGTGTTGTATAAATACTTTTACAGACTTTAGCCTACTCTTTCAGGAATCAATGTGTACAGAATTGAGAAAATCTTAAGATGTCTTTTTTAAAGTTTGTCGAATTCCTATTAATATGAGACTGGCCAGTCAAGTGGTCACGTTCCATTTTCGATAAAGATTGATTCGCAAGTTTTTGCGAAAATTGTAAAATTTTGTTCTGTTTTTGTGTTTATTAAAATAGCTATTTCTAAACCTTTAATTGTAAGTGAATACAGAAGAACGGCATTGAATGATGATGATTTATTATAGCAATACGATGTGGACATTTAATTGGCTCAAACACGACAAATCAAATTTTTATAAAAACGTTTTTTTAAACCACGCTTTTTAATCGAGAAAGCAATAAAAAAATCATATTTACGTAACAGAGTCTATAGAAATATTAAATAAAGAAGTACTTACTCACTTGATTTCATACCGTAGGTATACTTGTGTGTTTTTGTCACTATTCTAACCCACTATCTAAGTCTACGTTTATGGATATTTGCTGCCGTTTTTGTTTAATTTCAAAAAGTATATTTTGCAATTAATACCAGCACGTAATTCTCGATGGCCTTTATGTTCCATCTGAAAGTTTTATTCTTGAAAATTTGCCATCAACTTCCCATTCTTCAGTTAGGCATAATAAAAAGGCATTCTATTGTATGTACTTCGTATATACTCATTTGTATTTAAATTGCGAAGAGGTACGTGCCTCGTTTCGTTAAATGCCACAGACGACGATAAAATAGATGATGATGTAAGGAACATGAGAGCATGTTAATTAATATGTCGTAATTGCTTTTATTGTTACTTTGCCTTATGATTTCACAAAAATTCTATTGATTTATATAATACCTACTGCGATTAATCATTTAAAAATTTATATTTTTATATTTTGCCATGGTGTATTTGTCTTCAAAAAGGTTTAATTAATAATTCGTTTGTCAAGCCGTTTATTGCCAATATTCTTAACGTAGTTATGTGTTGTCTTTCGTACTTTTTGGCCTGAAACTATTTATGTTTACCAATTAATGTAAAGTGTTAAAAAAATGTTCAATTTATTTCAAAAATTAAAAGATTCTAAAAATTGTTGGTCGACGCTCATGACATTGCTACGATTACGAACACTTCCTTTCTCGGTCTTTTTTTACGATTTTTACAATTGATATTAGGTAAAGTATACAGTCTTTTTTAAGCATTTCTTGGCAGTATTACTTATTAATTAAATCGGTTGACAATTTGATCTTCATTGCTTTGCATATTTTTTACTTGCTGAAAAATTCGATTTATTAATTGCTTATGTTCAAAACGCAGCATTTCAGAGTTAAGTAATAAGCTTATTCGTGTGTCCATAATTACCAGGTATCTAAGATTAAATTCTCGTCGGTACGGAACGCTGTTGACTCTAATGTTGTTTATCGGGCTTTAAATAATTGAAACAGCATGTGCGAATTTCAGCTGAGACAATTGCTTCACTCTAGTTAATGAGTTAGATGAGCAAAACAATGGGAAGAAAGTCCCTGCGGGAAGTCCATCATTTGTCATATTATCAAGGAACTTCTGTTGTGCGCCGTGATTTCTCAACGTTTCCTGTAATTCAATATTTAATGCGCCAAAGCGGCCAAAGAAAATGTCAAGTGACTTTAACTCTTGGAGAGGTTTGAAGTACAACATTAAGGAAGTTTAACATCGTTCATTATTTTTGTAGAAGTGAAATTGACGCGGCCTGCAATTATTTATTTCCGGCATTTTACTAGTTCTATGTATGCCCTGGCACTGAGCTCTTAAAGTAATAGATCTATATACATATCACATCTGAAAATATATAACAAATAAATGTAAGCAAATGTAAACAAACAGATGTGAGAACAAAAGATCCTACTGATAAATCAGCAAAAACAATAAAATGCAAATAATAAATGCAAAAAAATCTGCGAACGATACTTTTATAGAAAACTCTGAAAATAAGTCTAGGGACAGCTGAAAATTGATTAATCTTGATTGATTGATTGATTTGCCAGTGTATGGTGGGCATTGCTGCCAATTCCGGGCATCCATGGAGGTTCGTTCCAACACGCAGCCTGGTCGTTCGTCGAATACGCCCAACGGAAGGCCAAACCGCGTGTCGGATGTTTTATATACCGCCGGACCGGCTGCATACGCCGGGTTGGGCATTGGACATGCTTGTTGTCAGCAGCGAGAGCCGCATGACGCATGGGGTGGGAACATTGGATGGGAAGTGTAGGTGTTTGAGAGATGCTTCTTTTAAGCTTCCATGCTTCTATTAAGTTTCCATTTGTCATCATCGGCTGGGGTGTGGTGCAGTTGTTTGCGAGATGCTTCTTTTCAGTTTCCAGCTTCTTTTAAGTTTCCATCTATCGTCATCTCCTTACTTTTCTTCTTCTAAGTTTTCTGCTTCTTGTGTCTCTGAATCTGGCAGCTTTTATTTTTATTTTATTTTTGTATTTTCCCCCTTTTTTCCCTTTCTTTTTTTATTTATTAACTGCTCCACAAGTAAATATCCATCTACGGTGGAGTTGTTGGGCAAGGTCCTATCTCGCGGTAACAACATTTTTTTTGTGCGTTATGAGAAAAGAGGTCCGAAGGGATAGTTTGCTCACCCTGTATGTCGTTTCCTTGAAACAATCGGTTTCAATTTTGGGCAGTTTTTCCATTTCATCACCTATATATTATGTTTAATATCGTTTCAACCTTGATCTTTAATTCTGTTTAAAATTTAATAAAGACATAAATAAATCCAATGCTAATGCTATATAAACAAAAACTTATCTGTTTCATTCACACATCTAGCTGGCTGTTGCTTTTTTTTACCATCCACTTCAAGAAGGGACGAATCCAGGTATATATTTTACAGTCAAGCACTCAAGCAGTACACTTTTCTCGCGTTGTTTATATATACTATTTTGTGTTGCTTTATTCAGCCAACATAATTTAATCAAATATCAACTATATGAAATAGCCATACTCGCGCTAATTTATATCAATCAATGCAATTGTTCACGCTTGAATTCAGTAGAATTTCGGCGTTTTGTTGCCGCTTTGTCCGGATTTATCTCGATATCCCGTCGGAGCCACGAATCATGCGTCTTTCACCGAACTCGATACACATTGAACCAGCTGAAAATTGATTAATCTTGAAATAAAAGTAATTGTAGTAAGAACAATAATGAGGAAAATGATATAGACCCTAATACTTTTAAATTTTTTCGACAACTAATAAATAACTTACAGGTAACAAACGGAAATGCAATTCAATTTTTGGAACATACACCAGCACCAAATACTATTTTTTTAGAGCAGGTTTTTATGTTTCTACTATTATTATAAATAAATGTTTCAGTGAAGGATATTTTCCAGACGTTTTCAAGATTGCGAGAGTTATACCAATCTTTAAAAAAGCGATAAATGCAGTCCTAACAATTACCGTCCCATATCAATCATCCCGATTTTTGCCACTATAATAGAAATTATTCTAAAGAATCGTCTAATAAAATATTTTGAGAAATATTCATTACTACATACATTCCAATTTGGTTCTCGAACTAACTGCTCGACAATACATGCAGTCTGCAAGATCGTGAGTGACATTGTGCAGGGCTTTGAGAAGAGCAAACATACAGCGATCACGCTGTGTGACCTCAACACAGCCTTCGGCTGTGTTCAACATAGTTTTTTAGTGGAAATCTTAATTTTTATGGAATAAAGGGAACACCATTATCGCTCCTTGAGTTTTATCTGCAAAATAGGCAGCAGTGAGTTTCAATAAGCGATACAAAATCTTAGTTTTAGATCGGTTGCGCATGATGTGCCTCAGGGTTCTGTCCTGGGGCCGCTGTTATTCATTATTTATGTGAACGATTTATTTTATTACTTACGTCCTAGCCCAAATATGTTTGCTGATGACGCTACCCTACGCAAATCAAATAAATGTCTTGCAAATCTACATGAAACAATATCTGAAACTGATATTCATGGCAAACTATGGTATAATTCCAATAAGCTGAAATTAAATCGCGATAATACACAAAAACTGATTTTTTCCACCGATAACCTCATTGCAAAAGGGGACAATGTCAAATTTTTAGGCGTGGTCCTCGGCGTTACTTTAACTTGGTCGTGCCATATTGAGCAACTCGGTAGTAAATTGGTTAGTTATATTTTTCTAGTGAGACGTCTTAAATATGTGGTAAATAATAATACACTGCTATCAGCGTGCTATGTATTTACTGATTCACTCTCATATAAGTTATGGGGTCGTACTATGGATAAACTGAATAAATGCGCTCACAATTCTTAGACAACAAACACAAGCTATTAGAATTCTTGCAAATGCGAATTTTAATGAACACTGTCTACCTTTATTTATAAAATATGCCCATTCATTCCTTATATACACAAGAACGCTAATTTTTATGATAGGCCGGTTGATTATTATCATAATCGTGACACAAGTTCAGCAAACCTATTAAAACCTCCTAGATACCGTCTTGCTAAATCGGTTGAAAACTCACTTAACTTTAATCTGTACAATAGATTACCCGAACAGATAACTTAAATATAAATAAATTCAAAAAAATATTAGGTCTCATATTCTTACATACTGATCTTATTATCTTGATGAATTTTTGAACACCGAACTTAATATCAACTTATATATAGGGTGTTAACATGGGGAATACTCACAGACTTTTAATCTTTTTAATATTTGACATCTTTTTATATATGATTATGAAATAGAGTTTATAGTGTCAAGTATTGTTAGTGTTTTTAAAAACGCATCATAATAATTCAATATTCTCAAATTGTTACTGGTTGTAAATTTGGTATTCGTTAATTCTGTTTCAAATTATCTCTATCTTTTTTTATCTATATTTCTTTGTGTTTGTATGTGCCCATTTCTAAAGTGTTTGTTTTTGTAAACTATGTTTTTAAGCATATCCAACTGTACACACAAAAAAAAGTATGTTTGATATAAATAAATGTGTTTCAGGCCAAATAAACGATAAGTTTGTATATAATGAAAAATTTCAGTATTTCAAATGAATAGTATTGTTTATTTAAAATTATTCTTAATTAGATAACTACATAGTATCAAATTAAAGATTCGATTTATTTATAATGAAAAATATTGATATTCTTGTTTCAAAATAATTCCACATTTCAAAATGAACAATGCAATATATTTCCTTTAAAACCAGGCTTAATTCTTTATAAAGAAATTATATATTCTATTCAAATTTTACTTTTATTTAAATAAATATTAAGGATTTTTTAAATCAATATAATAATAAAATTAAAATAATACTACATATAACTTTAAATTGAATATACGTTTTGTTTGCTATAAATTATTACAGTTTTGAAAATAAAAATTCATTTATTTAAACTGAAAAAGAGCTAGCGTCTATTTAAAATAACAGTATCTTTAAATTAAGATTATAGTATATTTGTATAAAATATATCGTAGTTCCAGCTCAAAACTATTATTATTTAAATGTATAACAGTATGATAATTTCATCTTAAAATTATTTTTTTGTGAAATTAAATATATATCTATATTAATTTTAACCACTTGACAGTATCATGCCAACACGTTGATGTTATTAAATTAAGATTATAATTTATTTGACTAAAATATTCTGTAGTTTCAACTCAAAATGATTATTTGAATTTAAAAAAATGCTAATTTAATTAAAAAAAAAAAATTTTTTTCACGTCAAATATATACCTATTTTTATTTGAATCATTTGATATTATCATCCCGAAATACTGATTTGTTTAAAAGAAAACTACAATAAAATTAAACTAATATTATATATCTTTAATTGAACGTATGTTTTAATTATGTCATACATATCATAATTTTGAAAAAATTATATCATTTATTTAATGCACCAAAACTGTAGCTCTCAAATCATTTAAAACCGGCCAATCTTTTAAAAATTCATCGACTGAATCGCAGTTTTGTTTTCTTCTCATTGCAAACGTTTCGTTCCATTTTTCGATGACTGTCGTCCAAGGTTCACAATTAAATTTGAGCCAATTGTAATCTTCGTCTTGTTTCGGATCTAAAAGGAAATAATATATTCTGTATTATAGGTATATTCCGAGGGTGTTTAGTTGGCAAACACGATTAACTTGAAAATAAAACATTTTCGAGAAAAATGTATTAAGCAAAAGTTCATCAGTTCAAAAGCGGAATCTAATAGCTAAATTTTTTTAGTTTGATGGAGGATTTCAAGGTCAACTTTGTTTTTAAATGGAAACTCCTACTTTTTTATAGATTCGTATATTCTGTTAAAAAAAATAAACAACTTTAGTGTCAACCACTTTTCTGTCCGGCTCTATCGATTACTGCTTAAAAGATTTGCTTAAAACAATTTTATTGTTGAAAAATCGCATATACGATATACAGGATGATAAAAATATATGAAGAGGGGTTCAGAGAAACGTATATATTTATTTTCTATTTTAAAGAAAAAACTGTGATTAAACGTGGATGGACGATATTTAACTAATTTTATGAATTAATTAATATGAACTGCTTTGTTGCATTAACCTGTGTTCTTTTTGTTTACTTTAAAATAGAAAAAAAAAATATTTTATTGAATTTCATACTTCGGCCTATTTTTTAATTGTGAATAATTTTTATATATTTCTCTAAAATTAAAAATAAGGGTACTTTTCCCTTAAGCCTTTAAATTAATTTTAATAAACCTGAAATGATAAAAATACCTCGAGTTTCTGCTAGCGTAGTTGAATTGATTTCTTATAATCCCCTTTCCTCTTTCTTATAACTGAGGCCTCGCCACATTTAGCAGGTTCGACCCATCACTACTGCGAGCTGCTTGGGCCTCGGGTTAGGCCTCCAACTGCCTTCAGAAGCATCTCTGCATAGTTCAGTCTATCTGGTCTGTGGTACAACCCCCTTTATCCCTCAAGGCTCTAGAAGAATGCAAGTATACATGCCTATTCGCGAAAAACAAACAGTTGAATAACAGGGAAGCTATAAAATTCAATGATATGTAAAAGTGTTGACAAATAAGGGGACAGATGAGCAAAAATGTCATGATCGATTGAAGTTTTCGCGACACGTGAATTTGTTTGTATCCAAGGTAAATCACTATCTTATTCATTTGTTTGATTTTCGCGAAGGTACACCGAAACAAAATTAATGCGTTTTTAAAGTATAATTTTTACATATAATGACAATTTATAATTAAAAATTGAATGCCGGAAGTATCATTATTATTCATTATACCTATAACACTTTAACCGAAAATGTATTTTTTCTCGGCAAATAAAAATTGATAATAATCTACCTAAATTATGTAGACCTATACTTACCAATAAAGTTTTTTATCACATCGGGTGTTATTCCCCAATTCATAAGTAATGCTTCCATTCTTTTAAACTACCACAGTGCCACACAAAAATTGAAAATAAGATGACATAAATAAAACGGCCTGCAAGTTACGGCAGGTTAGAACAGAATGATAGGATGATCTGCATCACGCCACAGGTGTTTGGTTGCGCGTGCGCTTTGCATGCGTTTTGCAAAATGTACGTTTCCTTAAAATATCGTCTTATTTTAAATATATTATATTCTCGTTATTGTTTTAAATAAATATAGATATGCTCAAACGATAAATTTTCGTATTAATTTCAAGTTTATGTACCTAACTATTAGACCATTATTAGCGAATTTTCTGGTCGAAATTATATTTGGGATACTGTGTATAACGTTTTGGATGCGGCGTAAGCACCCTACCAACGGTTTTGTTTACTTACATATTATTTTCGGACTATTGGATTTTATAGATTTTTGATATTGTGCTGCTATTTTTGGTTTATGATTTTGGTTATGAAGATATCGTGACGATTGAGTACTTTTAAGTCATATTTGAGTTTTACATTTAACGCTTTTGAGGAAGGTTCTTAAAGTTTGCGTCACCCGCACAGAAGCCACCAAGCGTCCTCGACCTGCAGGAAGTAATCATTTTAAGTCCAAGGCGGCTGGAGCCTATTTGCTCTAAAGTTAAGTTTGTACCTAGTTTCTTTTTAAGGACTGTACTATTACTGTGATATATATAGCTTAGCATTATTTAACTAATTATTCTCTTTCCCCTAGCATACCTATTTTTATTACTCAAGTTCCATGCAAATACTAATTTTTGTTTATTATCATGCATATTTGTTAATTTTCAATGCTATACTGTAGTTATCTTTTCATGCGTTGTAATAAATTGCTTTTTTGTGTAAATTGTTTTTATTTATTGTTTTCTCTCACCATAAGAATGCGTAAGAACCTCACTTCTCTTGTACACGCTTAGATCGTAATAATACATATATCAAATGGAAAATTCTATTATTTGGTTTAAATATATGTAATATTTATACCTGCCAAGATTAACACATTTTTAGACAAACTGTATTCAGATAATTCGTTATTTAATTCAAATATATGTAATGCTTATTCTAAGACTGATATATGTTTAATTTGAAACCGTATATAGTTTTCAATGTAGAATGTGGACGTTTCTATTTGAGCATACCCTTTTTAAGTTAAATAGACGATATTCTGAAATTTTTAAACATATGCGTATATTCAAAAGGAGAATGATATTCTTCTTTCAAATGTACGTAATTATTTTTGCGTGAGTAATGCATTTTCAAATTGAAATTATAAATAGTTTTATGTTAGAATATTGATGTCTCCACTTGAATATACTTCTCTCAAATCAATTAGTTGCGTTTTTCAGAATTCTGAGCAAATACATATAATGAAACAAGGAATTATATTATTTATTTTAAATATATTAAATATTTATTATAAGACTAACACATTTTTTAATTGAAACTATATGTAGTTTTCATTGTAGAATATGGATGTCTCTACTTGAGTATATTTTTTTAAGTTAAACATGATATTCTCAAATTTTTAAACATATGCATCTACTCAAAAGAAGAACTATATTCTTTCTTCAATTGTATATAATATTTGTTACAAGAGTAGTGCATTTTTAAGTCGAAATTATGCGTAGATTTATAGTTAGTGTATGAATTTTTTGATTTGATTATCCTCATATCAAATCAAATAAATTAATCAATATTTTACTCTACTTTTTATAAATAAATCGATTGAATCAAATGAAGAAAAACCTCTCATTTTAAGTAAATAATCGATTAGAATTCCTGAACAAAGTGATATATTTAAAACAAAAATACTTTTTTTTGTGTGTAATGTCAGTATTGTTGACTTATTACAAATGTATGATCTGTATATAATGTGGTCAAATAAACATCTATCTATCTATCTATTTATCTATCTGTTTATAATAATAATAATAATAATAAAATGTCTTTATTTTTGCATTCAAAAAATATGTTACAGTTAAACAATAAAGGAGATGGCGATATTCAACTGGGTTGCTCTTCCATATAACCATCTCTTCGAATAAACTAATATAATATCAGGTTGGCAAACGGTGCGCATAATTTATAAAATAACATGGTTTCTTTTACTAAGTATATAGGTTTTGATCTGTTTTCTAAAGCTTATCACAGAAGTGAGTTCTTTAAATTTTTCAGGCAAATCGTTAAAGATTTTTGCGGCGTTATAGCTAAATGAGCGTTGAAATAGGGAAGAATTATGGTTGGGTACACTAAACAACTGACAATGGCGTGTAGGACAAGCATGAATATCACTGCCTTTAATAAGCTTATTTTGTAGATATGAGGGCATCTGGGTAGAATTAATTTTAAAAATAAGGCATGCTAGATGAACTTGAAATCTTTCACTAAGTGTTAACCACTTAGACTCATTGAATTTATCCGTAACATGATCAAATTTGCGAAGATTGTAACAAAATCTTATACACGTATTTTGAAATTTTTGTAGACTATTTTTATCTTGTTGCAACAAAGCAGGCCAATATACTACGTCACAATACGATAAATATGAAAGAATTAGAGAGTCACACAATTTTAATTTAATATCATTACTCAACACATCTTTATGTATCGAAAGAATTTTTAATTTACCAAATGATTTTTCAATAGAATGCTTTGAAAATCTTAATTGAACATCTAAATAAATACCTAAGTTTTTGCAATTATCAATAGGGTTCAAAGTTGAGTTATTCAAAGTTATTTTAAAATCAGTGTTTTGCAAAATTAATTCCCTATTTTTACCAAATAATAACATTTGAGTTTTGGATTCATTTAAAGCTAGTCCATGGGCTTTAGATATATTGGATATAGATACCAGATCAGTATTAATATTCTTTGCAGCCTGAATAATTTCTGTCGCTGAAAAAGGGTAATAAATTTGTGTATCATCTGCATATTGATGTGACTGGCAGTATTCTAAACATTTATAGAAATCGGCCGTGTAAATCGAGAAGAGTAATGGTCCAAGTATACTTCCCTGTGGCACTCCTTGATTAGTATGAATAAATCGCGAAAAATTATTATTTACTCCTACCCTCTGACATCTCCCATAAAGGTAATTTTGAAAGAATGATACAGCTGTAGTACTGAGACCGAAATAGTGTAATTTGGTACAGAGTGTATTATGATTTAGAGTGTCAAATGCCTTACTGAAGTCTAAAAGAACCAAACATAAATTTTTGTTCGCATCGTTTATCTACTTCGTATCACATATTGATCATCCAGTACAAAGTTCTGGCCTTTCACTTGTTATCATTATTATTATTTCTATGAAATATTATATGCAGTAAATATTATATACTTGTAAGCTGTTTATGAACTGTTCTAAAGTTGTGTGGGCTGAACACGGACAATAATCCTCTGTATTTATTTTTAAGAAATATAGATTAATATCATTGCAGTTATATACTAAGAGGTAAATATATTTTTCCAGATGTCTGTATACCCATTTATTTAGTTGCTAAAAATGGAAGAAATAGGGTTCCACATAAGAAAGTTGTTTCATATACAGCCATATAAGTGCATAATAATTTACTATATTACTGATATTACTACACGCTTCCATTCAGTTCATAGTGTGTATAATCTAGAAGTTTATAACCTGTTTGACAGATATGTTTGTAGAATATTATACGGTAAATATTGATGATGGATATCCTGCTATAATAAATAATAAAATGTAATAATTTATAGAATGAAAAGTGGATTTTGGAAATTAGAGAGCAATAAAATTTAGGATAATTAGTGGATTAGATACACTTAAATTTCCTCTATCATTTTTTATCGAATTTAAACGTGATTTTACATGGACAAGGAAAAAACTATTATTTCACTTGTTTTTATGTTTCTACTGTCATTCCTAAGCCTACTAGGGTCAAGAGGTACCTCCAAATTGACAAAAGTATAGTAGGTAGATTACTCACGAATTTTTTTTAGCACCAACGTTACATTATACTATAAAAATAGCCTAGAATAAACTCTTTCTCGATCATGATCTTCGAATTGATCAACGTCTGGTGATAGACCAGATCATGACCTATGAAAATACCAAAAGTTGACCTTGGTCCACACTCTATTTAAAATCACTATCTTTGGTCAATATTTTGGATGCCATGCCTACGAATGGAGTTTAATTCTAATACTTCTTTTGCTAACCGTTACTGAAGAGTAGTACTATCTAACAAACGTAAGAAACTGATCTTCGATAGCGGTCAATTTCAATCTAGCAAAAAAAAAGTTAATTTTAGAGTTGGTTTCTATCCACTCTGTCATCAAACTTTAATCTGCGTGAAGAAAAAAGAATGTACTACTCAAACATGGACATTCATTTTAAAAACTTGCTATAAAGTTACTATAAATCTCCTTTCGAGGAAACGTTAGAGTGCAATCGAGTATTATTCTACAGATGGAGCACGTTTTTAAGATGATCCGTGTTTGCATAGTTCATCTTTTTCACTACGGAGAATTAAAGTTTGAATTAGACAGAACGCAAATCTGAAATGAACGTTTTCTTCTGTCGAAAATATCTTTTGTTAGTAGTGCTCTTCAGTAACATTTATCAAAAAAATAATTAGAAATAAACCTTCATTTGTACGTATGGCGCATGGCGCCCAAGAATTTACCAAAGTAATTTTCAGAAGTATTAAAATGTGCCCATATCTCAAAAACCGTAAGATCATATGTTTAATCACGCTAGATTCTTGTTCCTATTAGACCGGCTTCAAATGACTGCATTTCAAAAACTTAGTGACTCTAGGAACCAGCATGGTGGAATATTGAATATGTATCTATTTTCTTTAAACAAAGTCCCTTCTGAAATACATGCGGTGTTATTATTTATAGTTTTTATTTTTTATTTTAAAACAGTGCAAATGGCTATTAGTTAATTAGTTAATTCCATTAAACTGGCGAACTATTTCCCAAGCAATATTTTTCCACCGATAAAATTAATACATAAACAATGAAAAAGTTCTATTGTTATAGAACTGGTAATAGTTCATTAATAATTCCATTAAAATGCTCTTTCATTATAATTTAATTACATTATTTACCAATCCATAATAGAAAATTATAATTTTTAATGTGGTATTTTTACTATCCCAGATTTCACTTTTCGTTTTAGCAGACCGTATACAGTTTTTCCTATTAATTTAACTGGCGTTAATGTTGATCATGGATTTCCATAAATTTAAATTGTAGTTTGAAACTGAGTATATAATAATTAATATTCATAATATGCGAAAAACGACACAAATACGCCTTGAGCTTTGTTTAAGGAAGTAAAAATATTTGCACTGTACATCTGGTAGGTAACTTTCTCGAGATATGCAACTTATTATTAAAATATACCAGAAAGATGTTCGGTTCATTACGTCTCAAGCTGAGGAACATGTTATTTTATTATAATTAGACTGATTCGTAAGGAAGTAAAGAACGTGGGCAATAATGAGTGGGTAACAAAATTACAGGTGGCACCTGTAATACTGTCATTAGAATATATTGTCTTTATGTTGACAATTTTTGGATATCGAGATGATGAAGCAAACCAAATAGAGTAGGTGAATCGAGAACCGCCTCCTCCCACCTCTGAAAATATTTTCCAGCTATCAAATTTAAAACCTCGACGTTTCGTCACATTTCTGCGAAAGCGTAGAAAGGCCACGCTATTCAATATTTTTTTCTGACTCAGAATTCACAATTCCAAGTCGGAATTCACAATTCCAAGTCGGAATTCACAATTGTAAGTCGGAATTCACAACTGTAAGTCGAAATTCATAATTGTATCTCGGAATTCACAATTGTTAAGTCGGAATTTACAACTGTATCTCGGAATTTGCAATTACATGTTAGATTATGAAAATACCAGTTAGTGGTCCAAATTTGTCTCTCGGTATTTATGTGACTGATGGTACATTAAAAAATAAAGGTACTCTAAATGAATAGGACAGAAATTATATCCCTTCAAAGAGGAATAATAAATATCAGTTTTTCTGCAATATTTTCCGACCGCCTTAAAGTATAAAATTCATATTTAAAATTTAGATATAACCCATCTGGACATCAGTTTACATAGTATCAGTCAAACCCTCACTTCTGCTTAAGGGGTAGTTTTAGTGGGGGCCTGTCGGCATTTTACCGCAAAATTTTTTATTCTTTATACAGGGTGCAATTAGTTCATGTCATTAAAAAAAGCTGGTAGCGACGAACGACTGGGCAAACAAAAAAATCTTATAACATGGGGTCTAAAACCCAGAGTTTAGGAGAAAAAATTAAGCAAAAATTTCGAAAGTATTTGGTAATATTGTTTGAGAACTGCTGGAATGTTAGTATAAACTTGATTATCTTCGTGTATTTTAAAAGTAGGTAACAAACTCCTATGATTTCGAACTATACGTCCATTGATCCAGAAAATCGATGGTTCTCAAATTTCTCGTACCTGAACATTCAAATTTTTGACCTAGGTCAGTTTTTCAAAGTGCCCCTAGAGAAAAAGTCATATAGGTTTGTCTAGTCGGTCCCAGTCACTAGTTTCTTTAATGACATGAAACTAATTACACCCTGTATATCCTAAAAATTCTCATAGTAATTTTCAAGTCATTAAAAATGAAAAAATATTCTTATTGTATTTCGACAAACCATTCTCAAGTAACTTATGCTTACACATCAATGTGCATTTATACTATTTTATTAATAATAATTAATTTGTAATATAAAATTTTTTCTTCCGCCATTTGAAAGCTATTATAATGAGAGGATCCTCGGCGCAAGTTTACTTAGAGGAAGGTTCCTCTTTACCGTTTCAATATTTTACACAAAACAAATTGCCATTTATTTATTTATTTATTTATAAAGAGTAAATTATGTAAAAAATGAAATGAAAATGTTGGTATAACAATTTCCTGGATATTCTGAACTTTTTCTAAATGAAAAGTACACGTTGCCGGCCTTCGGTTGTGCAAAATCTCTAATGATCGACTCCGTGTCATTCAATAATAGACGGGACGCTTGAGGTATGAGTAGTGAGGTGTCTCATGGCTAAACGAAATTTTTGTATTACATTTTTGTATTATTTAGTCGGTTTTAATGTTATTCGACTGTTCTGCATTATTTCAATTTTAACGGACATAGATACTGATATTATTTGATATAATTTTTCAACAAAAACTAACTATTATTAAATTAAAAATGAAAAATCAAAAAAAAATTGTAACAGTTTGGCGTCCCTCCGAGCCGGCCCCCCTGAAAGTTGCCCAGGTTGCCGGGCCCTTAAACCGCCCCCGTCCACTGTACAGACAGCGCGAGTAAGAGCCATATAACTAGGGAGAGGGCTGTACCCGACAAGCAGGAAAGTATTTCTATTTGTTGAAGACCCAAGTTAAAGTAAAATCCAATAAAAGCATCGGCTTCATCAATAAATCGCTACACCCTCTCTTAAATACTGCGGAAAACACGTTTATATTAGGAATGATACTCTTATCTTTAGTATTTGATTACAATTGTAGAGTTCTGACTTAACAATTGTGAATTCCGAGACACAGTTGTGAATTCCGACTTACAATTGTGAATTCCGACTTACAATTGTGAATTCCGACTTACAATTGTGAATTCCGACTTACAATTGTGAATTCCGAGACACAATTGTGAATTCCGAGATACAATTGTGAATTCCGACTTGCAATTGTAAATTCCGAGTTAGAAAAAAAATTGAATAGCGTGGCCTCAACAAAAAAAACATTGTTTTTTTTTGCGATCACTGTACTACCGAGATGTGGAAATAAAACTGTCCTTCACATTTTTACTTCCCTCGCATACCGAACGGAAGTATTGTATTCGAGAAAAAATCACCCTCCGAGATTTTTTCGGATTCTGACGTTTCCGATCACGTAGATTACGAAAATATAGGTTTTTCAATTCCATCAGTCAATCTGTCTATCTGTCTGTCTGTCTGTTGGTGCATTAACTAAAAAAACTACTTGACGGGGTGCAGTCAAATTTGGTAGGTAGTTGGCCCTACTGTCAGCGAGGAAATGGTTAAACTTTCACTGGAAAATATACAGGGTGGACCGTCTAGACGGAATAAATAGTGACAAAAAATATTATTTGCTCAAATTCAACATTTCCACGTTTCATGACACGCTAAACCTATTTTAGAAAAAATAATAATTTTTTTCATCATTTTTTAAAATAATTTACCACTAAAATAGATGAAAAAAATTAAAAAAATTTTTTGTTCAAATTTAAAATTTCCACGTTTCATGGCATTCTAAACCTATTTAAAAAAAAAATGTATGAACATTTTTTTAACCAACATTTTTGAAAATTTTTTTACGACTAAAATAGATCGAAGAAAATTTTTCTTTCTTCAAATTTAAAATTTCCACGTTTCATCGCATTCTAAACCTATTTAAAAAAAAAAAAATTTGAAAATTTTTTTTACCCACATTTTAGAAAAATATTTAACACTAAAATAGACGGAATTTTTTTTCTTTGATCAAATTTAAAATTTTCACGTTTCATGACATTCTAAACCTATTTCAGAAAAAACAAATTTCGAAAAATTTTTTTCCACCATTTTTGAAAAATTTTTAAAAAAATGAAAACTGTTTAACCACCACTATACTTCCACTCCATTACGTGAATGTGCGATTGAAAATGTGACAGATGGCACTAATATTTGGCATATGCACCTATTATAGTTTTATCGAAAAATCTACAGGGTGGTCATCCCAAGAAATAATTTAGTCTTGGTGGACATTTGGAAAGTTATTTGCGCAAGCCTTCCATATTTGGCACCTGTTATTTAGTATTGAACTTTTGCTGTTGGATGAGCACACTGTATATTTTTTTTACCAAAAGTTATCAAGTTTTCTTTGTAATAATAGTGATAACTATATTCCGATTATTATTCTCAATGTCATTTCGTAAATAATAATTTTTTAGAGTGACCGCCATGCACAAATAACGAGGGAAGAGCTGTGTAAATACCTTTACCGATTTTCTTTCATGTAATTCTTAAATCTAAATCTAAATACAATATGAAACTTTGTCCAGTTCTAACTTTCTATGAATTACTTGGCATGAAAACAAGGAAACACTAAACACATCCAAGCCATTAATTTTATAAGTACTACATCATGCTCGTGTTCCAATTATAAATATTAAATATTGGTTTCCTGAACTTTTGTCACGATTATTTTATTTCTAACTCAATCATAATATAGAGAATAATCAAGTAACATGGCACATTATAGATAATTTTTTGATTTCTTATTCGCGTTCCAGAAATATTTGACATGTTGCTTAATATAACACCGCACAGCAATATCAGATACTGATATCGGATTTCTAGTTATCTCCGGTAAAAAATATTGAGGATTTGATTTCTAGTTATAATAAATACTTCATTCAGTATTATAACTAGAAATCATTCAGTGTACAGAAAAGACTGACAGATTTAATAAACTTACTTAGACAAAGGTCTGCACACGATGAAGAAAATTAATAAGGAAAATTGTGGTTATACAGTCAAGACATAAGCGGAAACCTAAGCTGCCATATTCTATAGATTAACTACACCAATATTGCTGATTAATGGACCCATTGCCTCATAAATAGTGTCACACAAATTTTTGAGAAATGCATTACAACTAGGTTAAGTTTTTTAGAAAACTATACATTACTATTTATTATAACATGATTTCAGAGGGGTTAAGAATATCTAAATAGCTGTCTATAGATTTAATTATGTTGATAATAGTCTGAAGATAACTTTTTTAATAATTAATTTAATTTATAAATTACGCCTCCATCACTAGGAGAAAATGTTTTTCTTTTTAGTGGCTTCTAAATATCCGTGGTTTTGAATGTTTAAGCTTCATCATCAAACTCGTTATCAGATAATCCTAGTATACCCATGTACCAAGTTTCATGTGTATCTGCAAAAATTTTGCAATTATGGCATCCCTATTGGATTCATCATTTTGAATTTTCGACTTCTTTTAATGCAAATCAAATTAAATTTACCGCTGGCGCATCCGCCAAATTCTCGAATCGAATTTTTTCTTCCGATTCTTGCTCGCCTTATACTAAACATATCTTGATGAAGCTGGGAACCACCGCCGAGCACATATACATACGTTTGTACATGCGTTTCTAAGAGATTTCATAGGAATGCTTAAGCTATTCCAGAGTAATGATAGAGCAAACATAAAGAAGAATAGAGAACCTCTTCCTTTTTAAAATTTTTAAGGTAGATTAAAGATACTTTTCTCAAGGTGGGCGGAAATAATGATTAGTTTTACTTAAAAATATAACCTCGTATTTCGTTGATTTCTCCCACATCCTTAACCCGATTCAAACATTTTTACTTCCCTCGAATACCGAAGGGAAGTATTGTATTCGAGAAAAAATCACCCTCCGAGATTTTTTCGGATTCTGACGTTTCAGATCACGGAGATTACGAAAATATAAGTTTTTCAATTCCGTCAGTCTGTCTGTCTGTCTGACAGCGAAGAAATGGTAAAATTTTCACTGGAAAATATACATGGTGGACCACCCAAATGGAATAAATAGTGAAAAAAATTTTTTTTCGCTCAAATTTAAAATTTCCACGTTTCATGACACGCTAATCCTATTTCGGGAAAAAAATTTTTGAAAATTTTTTTTACCAACATTTTTTAAAGAATTTTTTACTACTAAAATAGATGAAAAAAAAAATTTTTCTTTCTTCAAATTTTAAATTTCCACGTTTCATGGCATTCTAAGCCTAATTCAAATAAAATTTTTGAAAATTTTTTTTAACATTTTTGAAAAATTTTTTACTACTAAAATAGATGAAAAAAAATTTTTTTCTTTCTTCAAATTTTAAATTTCCACGTTTCATGACATTCTAAGCTTGATTAAAAAAAAAAAAAATTGAAATTATTTTTAAAAACATTTTTGAAAATTTTTTTGCCACTAAAATAGATGGAAATTTTTTGTTATTTCTTCAAATTTAAAATTTCCACGTTTCATAAGGTTCTAAATCTATTTAAAAGAAAAGATTGAATTTTTTTTTAATATTGTTGAAAAATTTTACCACTAAGATAGAGTTTTTGTTTCTTTGTTCAGATTTAAACTATTCACGTTTCCATGGCATTCTAAAACTATTCAAACAAATTTAAAAATGTTTTTGAAAAATTTTAAAAAAAATCGGTAAAGTTATTTACACAGAACTTCCCTCGTTATTTGTGCATGACAGTCACTCAAAAAATTATTAATTACGAAATGACATTGGGAATAATAATCGGAATATAATTATTGGTATTATTACAAATAAAACCTGATAACTTTTGGTCAAAAAAATATACAGAGTGTTCATCCAACAGCAAAAGTTCAATATACTAAATAACAGGTGCCAAATATGGAAGGCTTGCGCAAATACCTTTATAAATGTCCACCATGACTCAATTATTTCTTGGGATGCCATTATTCAATAAAAGTATATAATAGGATATGCCAAATATTATTGCCATCTCTCACATTCTCAATCCCACATTCACGTAATGGAGTGGAAGTATAGTGGTGATTAAAATATAGAACAAATTTTCAAAAATGTTTTCGGTCTATTCTAGTGTTAAATTTTTTTCCAAATTGGTGAAAATATGTTGCAAATTTTTTTTTCCGAAATAGGTTTAGAATGTTATGAAATGTGGAAATTTTAAATTTGAGCAAAAAAAATATTTTGTCTATTCTATAATGGTGATAAATATATTACATAAACATGTTTTCATGTTTTCTTAATTTTTCTAAAACATTTTTAAATTTGTTTTAATAAATTTGGAATGCCATGGAAACGTGGAAATTTTAAATCTGAAAAAAAAATTCCATCTAATTGTGGTAAAATTTTTTCAAAATTTTTTATTTTTTTTTATTTTTCTTTAAATAGATTTAGAACGCTATGAAACGTGGAAATTTTAAATTTTGAGAAAAAAAAAATTCATTTATTTTGGTGGTAAAAATTTTTTCAAAAATGTCGGTAAAAAATTTTTTTTTCTTTTAAATAGGTTTAGAATGCCATGAATAGTGAAGAATCTTACGTTGAAGAATCAATTAAAAACAAAATTGAGATATCACATCAAACTTTGCAAAAAGAACTATCTGAGGAAGCAAGCTCAAATGATGCCATTGACGCTAATGATATACTGCCTACTACATCGAGGAGTCACGAGTTGCCTAGAATTCATATTGAAAATTGTGCTAATTGCAAAGTAGAAGTAAATATTGTTAAAAATTAATAATGAATAAAATACTCTTGTCCTTACTGATAAATTTTTTAGAAATCGTGCAATAAAAGCGTGCAATAAAAAATGTTTTATTGCACTCTTATAAAAGCCAGTTTTTACACTGGAAATGATGTAAAAAACTGTTACTTTTTACACGATCGTAAATAAAATAACATTATTGTTCATAAATAATTATTCATTCGTATTTATACAATTTCATTTCAGGAATATGAAATTAGTTGGTTTCTGAACATTTTAACAGATTTTAACGCAAACATTTTTTTTACTCCGCTTCTTCATAGTTTTATTTTTTTGTAATTCGTAAGTACGGCAAGACTACGGTAACCGTGGCGCCACCTGTTGATGGTGGTTTCTTATAGAACTGGATGAAATAAGTTAAAAATAAAGAATAAAATTTTTTGATATCGAGATATCGAATTTCAAAAGTGTAAAATTACATTTTTTGAGAGGCCTATAAAGTGACATTAATAACTCCGAAAGAGGGATGGGGATATAGTATTTACGAATTTAAAAAAAAGTGTTAAAAAAAATTACAAAAAACATTTATAAATACATTTGTAATAATGTTACATTTATATTATGTAATAGCACATTTAGAAAATGTTCCCGACTGTTTTCCACTAAATAAGTATTTTTTACAGTCATTTTAGGACCAAAATAAGTATTTTATAGTATCATTTAACTTTTATCAGTGGGGCAAAAATTTTATCATTCTGTAACATTCGATGATACGAAGGTAGTAGAGTAGTTAGGAGAATTTAAAAGAAACTATTACAGACGAATATGAACAATATTAAGAAGTTGAAAATGATGCAGAACCAAGAACAAGATACTCTGGAAGAAGGTGGAAATTTTATATTCTCTAAATCTTCGAAAACTTCTAAGAAATGCGTAGTATGCTAATAAAATATAACTTGTGTATTGAATCATATTAACACTGACTTACCAATATTTGTTGACATTACCCACAGCACGAGTAGCTTCTAAAAGGTATATTTTGGCCTTAAAATTTGTGAAAATCAGACTAAGGAGTACACTCAGCAATAATCATTTGGAAGCATTTTTGTTGATGGCGGTAGAAAAACATGTGTTAAATGACCTAGATAGTGATAAAATAATTGACAAAATCTTCGAGGAAAGCAGTTTGTTGAGGAGGGAATTATCTTAATAGAATGTAAATAAGTGAAATTTTGTTACAGGTGTAACAAATTATTTAAATATTTATCTATTGTTCAAACAAAGCCTGTCGCCTTCTAAAAGTATGTTGCGTTTAAAATTAAAAACCATTGTAAAACGATTTGTGTGCTAATATAGACTTAACCTTAACTACTATATAGGCATTAATAATGATAATAATAAAAATAATAAAGTAATAAGATCCACCGCCGCTAAACTGTTGCCAGTTCGCCCCTGTTTCTGAAGAGCAAACATAAGTCACAACACAAAAATATGATCTTATTTCACTCTTAAATTAGTATTGGAAATCGTTTTGAGTAAATATTAAATCTTGTTTTTCAGACAATATTGTCAATCTTCATTATAAACGAAATGGTTACTTTTTCTTTTCCTTATTGTAGGGGAGTACCTAAAATATACACTTGTGTCTACTACATAATATAATACTTCCTTTCATCTTATAAATTCCTTTGAGACCCTCACGAAGTAATTGGAATTAGAGTGTACTTACTGCCTACCCTGACTGTCATAGGGGTTTAAGCCCCATTCGTAAACAAAATTTCGACTGTAGGTAGGCAGGTAGAAAAAACCTTATATGTTTTTAGAAGAGAGTTTATACGACAAAAGGTTTCGAAACCGATGTCGATTATTGCCTCGCAGTTAGCGGTCCTAAAACGTACGTATAGAAAATGGACCGTTTATAAAAGAAAATAATTACACGTTAGTATGTGGCTCTATAGAAAATTGAAAAGTGTAAAATTACGTTACCTTTTTCCGATAACTCGGTTTCAACCGTTTAACAGGTTTGATAGGACTTAGGGCATGTACACATGTACAGGTGGCTTGTTAATCAACGGATTATAAATCTTTTTAAGTAAAATAATATTGTGTGGGTTATATTATATTATGATAGCTGAATTAGTTTTCATTTATTTATTTAGTTTATACCTATACTCTATTTGGAAAAGACGGAAAGTAATAAATCACTCAGAGAAAGATCTATGATGGACGTACTACTTCTTTTCGCATTTGTGGATTGATTGAATGATAAGGTGGATTGTTGCCGATTCCGGCCATGGAGAGTTGTTCCGCCACGCAGCTCGATCGCCCGCTGAACGGCCAAATGCAGTCGCCCAGTCGTCTATTACATATTCATGCCGTGACTGGGCGGCTCCACTCGACCGACCAACGGACGATCCAACCGTGTGTCGGAACAAACCCCCGATGCTTTTATATACCGTCGGACCGGCTGCATACGTTGGATTTAACATTGGACTGTGTCTGTGATCATTTTCTCTCCTATTCTTTTTCTGAGTTTTCTAGCTGTTTCTTCTGTTTCTGAGTCTGGCAGTGTATATCCTTGATATTTCTTTATTGTATTCCTTTGTTTTGCTATTCTTTCCCAGTGTGTATACTCCTTTCCTAGCCTATTCATTATCCTCTCGATTGTTGTTATCCATGTGTAGCATGGCCTCCCTATTTTCAGTTGGTTGCTGTTCAGCTTAGCGCTTTCTTTAGGAGGTGTGTCTCGTCTTTGGACGTGTCCCTAGTATCTTATTTCGTATGATTCTGTTTTATTTATTGTTTTACCCTCTAGTAATGCTGACATTTTCTGTCGTTTTTGTGGTGTTCCTGTTTTTGCTAGCAGTTGGACAAAGCCTCTTTCGGCTCTTCTTAGACTTGTTCTATTCGCCTTTGTCGTTGCTGCGTTTTTTACTCCATATGTCATCGTAAGCATTATGATGGTCGTGTATATCTTTTTAATTAGACTCCATGGTGGTTTATTTCCCTTAATGAAAGGTAGCATTGCTCTCGTAACTCTGTAGGCTGTTTTGCATCTTTCCCTCACTGTCTCCATCCCTCCTTTTCAGTTGATTCGTTAGGTATGCTCTATTTCATTCTGTTCATGGTTGGGCTTTTTTTGTCGGTGAGTCTTGCACCATTATTAGACTCTTCCTGAAGTTTATTTTCATTCCAGTCCAGTCCAGATGTGTTGTTCATGGTTGTTAGGAATTTAACGATGTCTTGTTCTTCTTCAGTGATGATAAGTATACCATCGGCATATGCAAGCACGATGGGAGGTCTTACCGTTTCAGCGTTTTCATTGAAATTTTGATTGTCCTTTATTGTGCTTTCTATCACTTGATCCAAGACTGTGGTGAATAGTTGGGGGGATAGCGTACATCCTTGTTTGACTCCAGTTGAAAATGAATCGATTCAGTTATTTTATTAATTTGGCAAAGTTGTATATATCACGTACTAAAGGAAGAGTCGAAGACGTGGGAAGTCGACAATTGCATTGCCATCACTATAGACCTAATCATTTATTAATGTAAGAGCCACAGATAGTTCGTTAGAATAATCAGAGGAAGTTTCAGACGATACTTTGATATTTTACGTATTTGCAACATTACATTGTACCTATTTTTAGTTCGGCAGCCCGCTACCACGATCTTCCAGTTACTTTAGCGAAGATAAGTTTAATGTTTCTCATCAGTTCTGGGAGAGCTGAGAAAAGAAGTTCGGGGTAACGGAACTTTTTACCTGTCCTAAAGGGTTTCAAATGGAGCTTTATACATTTGGAAAGCAGATCATCTCGATCTTCGCAGCGAGGCAGTTTCTTTTGTCTTCTTGTTGAGGGAAGTAAATATGATGGGGAAAAATTGAGAACTACCCTTTTGACTGATACGCCGAGTTACAAAGACCGAAATAATGACAATAATTTTATTTGACAAATATTTTTTTAAATTTGACGTTTATTTGACAAACTAATTTTTAAATTTGCAAACATTGTAATTGGGAAGGTCATGGAATGGTTGCTATGGTGTTGATTGCACAGGTCCACAAAAAAAATTCTGCGCCATGAATCATACTATGGTTTTCTTATGTATTTTTGCTCTCGGAAAGCGAATCCGACGTCAGTTTTGCCCCTAAGCGTCAGGATTTTAGGTTATGTTCACTGTTTGGTAAAAAATTTACGGGTTTTTAACAACTGTAAGTTTATTAGATGACATAACGTTTTTTAAGGTACTCAATCAAATTTTCGAGGTTATCCGACTCCCGATTTTAGGTTATGTTCACTTTATTGGTCAAACTGTCAAAAATGGTAGTTTTATGAAACAATTCCGAGCTTATCTCATGGCATGATGTTCTTACATATTTTTCGAGGTGCTGATTCAATTTTTTGAGGTTATCAGCCCCAAATGTTCACCAATTTAGGATATTCATTTTTTTGGTCAAAATGTACAGGTTTTTTTGGAATAATTCTGAGGTTGCTAGATGACATACTGTTTATATATGTTTTTCGAGGTGCTCAATCGATGTCTGGAGGTTATCAGGTCCAACAGCTCAAAATTCAAGAAGCAAACGCCAATATTTGAAGCTTCTAACATTGAAAAATCGATCCAAATTAACATAGATGGGGGAAAGCCTATGACTGCATAACCCAATGAAGTTGGAAAATTTTCTGACAGCGAATCTCATGACCGTGTGTGTGTCTCTGTCTTCAGTGATCTGTGTAGTGGATTCCGCTTACGCTTCCTTCCTCCTATAATACTTTCTCTCTTCAGCACCCAACAGAAATCACTCATATTTATATCCCATCTACCTTGGTAACGACGTTCCATCTCTCTAAAAATCTTGATGGAACCGTTCTCCTTGCTCTTCGCTGTAATGTCCAAGATTTTCTGGAAAGTGAACAAGAGCTGAATGAAGGAAGTGCAGCTTATATTATAAGCTACACTTCCATCTCCCTAAAATCTTAATGGAATCGTTCTCCTTGGTCTTCGCTGTAATGTCCAAGATTTTTTGGGAAGTGATCAAGATATGAATGGAGGAAGTGTAGTTTATATTACAAGCTACACTTCATTCGCATCTTGATTATAATATACCTTGGAAAAATGGTGCTCAAATTCAGTTTCTTGATTATATCTCGTTAACCATTGGCGATATCGAAATAATGTACCTACCATGTATAGAATAAAGCTTATAGAATTCCCTACAAAACAAATATATACATTATTTCCGTAGCTATTGTTATACTCTTCGAAAATACAAAAACAAAAATTTGGTCGACACATTTTAAAATCGTAAACATCTATAATAATGTCCTATATGTCTATAGTAATGTCTACCTTCTCTTTGAAATGAATTTGTAATTAAAAGAGAAATGTTTTGATCAGCGATTCTTACAATAAGTTCTTTACTTACAAGAACTTTGTAGGTATCTACAAATATGTAAAAACTTCTACTAATGCTTTGACGACGTGCGATCATCAGAGACAAGAAATTTGGAAACAGCTAAATATAGAATATTATTTTTTTAACATATTTCTTTCATTTTACTTTTATCATTTTAAGTTAATTAAAATTTACGTTGCTGCACTCACAGAGATATTTTCGAAAAACTATAATCCAAAACTGTCGAAAAAGACTAGAATACAGGTACAGTTTGACGAGAGTGGGAAAAGGATGATGTATTATTAAAGATAACACTTTTGTTCGTATCCGTAAATGTTGGAGTTTTCCATAACCGGTTTTCCAATATTCATTCATACAAAACCAATTTACATATAATACATTAGCAAAAACATCCTAAATTAACACTTATTATAACTGAATGACCACTCGTCCCACAAACTTGAAAGGACGACTGACAAAGACTTACGTATGTGCCCAGTTCCGTGTAGAAAGACAAATGTGAGAATTTACACTCAAGATGTGTTGTTGCTTTGGTCGTCGTATCATTAAACCTGTCGACAAAATTGGCCTTTTTAGGACTTCCAAGGTTCTACACCTCATCCGTGATTTAAAATAAATGGAAATAGAAGGTAAATATAGACAGAAAGTACATTAGACTGACCGACCATCGGTGAAAGTGCTAAAATTCCAATTTGCAATTATTGTACTTAAACTTAAAAAACAGTGCTTACTGTTGTTGAAGTTATTAAATAAACAAGTGGTTACAAAAATATAACCAAACTGTAATGATGTCAAATTTATGTTCTGTGCTTAAGCTACAAGCTCGTTTATTTTATAAAAATTAAATGGATTCTTTCATATGTGTTATAAGAATATAAACAAAACTTCACTTCTCGCTTAAGAGCTTAGACTAAACGATATACAACATATTAAATGTATTAAACCAGTTGCAGTATATTTCCACTTTGTTATCCCTTTCTAATAATATTTACCGTGTCATTGCTTCTGATATAGTCTAGGCACGATGAAGTGATTGTATCTATTGATTTACAAAATGCCAAAACTACTTACCAGAGCATAAACTTCTCAGCGAATTGATTTTAATTTAATTTTAATACGGTTTTGTGTAATGCATTCTTGTTATGATTTATATTGGACAATGATTTTTGCGCCAAGCAGTTTCGTTCGTAAAATGTGCTTTTAGGCCAAGTTAAAATAAAGCCGTTCCAAGAAAGTTAGGTGTATGGTGAGAAAATACATTCATAATAATAATTTTAATTTTATGGTAATGCGTGCAATTGTTGTAATAAGTGTTATATTGTATTTATAAAAAGAGACGGCTTTCAACAAACAACTCTGGCAGCCACAAAATTAAATAAATTCAAACATTAAAATTGTAACAAAAAGAGAATACATCTGGAAAAACGTATAGTTAGGCTGTAGTAAAATCATTTCTTTCTAAAGTTAATTAAATTCTGTTTGCAAATATTAGTTGCAACGGTGCAGTCAATCTGTAGTAAAAAAGGGAGCAGATTGCGGGTACGCTGAAGTCATGATAAGTTGTTACTGGTGGTTAGAATAGAAAGGTAAAATCTAAAATTGGCGTTTCCCCACCTGTTTCGGTATCGCCACCACCTTGAAAAAATCTCTCGTTTCCTGTTGGTCAAAGGAAAAAGAAAGTGTAAGGAAGTGTAAGAACAAAAATTGTAGAGCTCTAAATTTGCAACATTTTTGTCTCAGATCGAACTATCTGTAGTTGGTGGATTGATTGATTTGCAAGCATTGCTGCCAATTTCGGGCATCCAGTCTTGAGTGAGGTTCGTTCCAATACGCAGCTTGGTCGTCCGATGAACACGTACGCCCAAACCGTGTGCCGGAACCAAACCTCGATGTTTTATATACCGCCGGACCGGCTACATACGCTGGATTGGACGTGGGACATGCTTGTTGTCAGCAGCCAGACCAACATGACGCATGGGGTAGGAATATAGGATGGGAAGTGAAGGTGTTTGTGAGATGCTTCTTTTAAGTTTTCATTCTTCTTTTAAGTTTACATCTGTCGTCATTGGATGGGAAGCGTAGGCGTTTGCGAGATGCTTCTTTTCAGTTTCCATGCTTCTTTTCAGTTTCCATGCTTCTTTTAGGTTTCCATCTATCACCATCTCCTTATTTATTCTCCTTCTTTTTCTCTTTCTGAATCTAGCAGTGTACACTCCTGTCCGCTTGCGTCTATAGGTATATGGTTTCATGTTTCCCAGAAATCTTCGTTTTAGCTCACCGCAATGAGCTTTTATTTATATTAACCGTTCCACAGGTAAATATCCATTTACGATGGAAGTGCAGGGGGAGGGGCTGTATTTTTTCTATTCCATTTGGGACGCTCTGTATATGAATGTTTTCTTAACCGCTTCTCAAGTCACCGAGGTAACTCCTTGAAAATCCAGAATGATTTTGTGTAAGGTAAAGAGAAACGAGGCCCTACAGTTTATAGTGGAGTCCGAACCACATCTTGGGGATAATTTTACAATTAAAATTATTTCGCGGTGAACAGGGATTGAACCTGCTTCGCTAGGTATGCCAGTATGTAAGCTAGGCGCGCTAAACCACTGAGCTACCGTCCCCTAGCAGATGCTGACTCCTCTAACGTGAGAGGCGTCCGTGCATTCGTAAATAAGGACCGTGTGACAAGAATTAATAAACCAATAAATATAACCGAGAATATAACTTAATAATAAAAACTTATCTTTTCATCCTTTCCTTATGTTACTAGTTCCACTAGTTAGAAACCAGCCCGTTGCCCTTCACTGATGGTGTACTACATTGCCACGTTATCGCACTAAACCACTTTAGAAAGAGGGCTCGGTCGTCTTGGCATAGGTATAGACACTTGCACTTGCTTTATATGATACTATTAAAAAACTGTAAGCGTAATTATTAATTCCATATGAACTTTGTTTTTCTATTATAGCGTTTCACTTCGCGCAGAACTTCTTGATGTACTTATGGCTTAAATTTTATCTAGTTTAACGTGGTTTTTACCGCTTTTTTAGCGTTTTTTTTTTTTTTTTTTTTTTCGGGACCGTCTTACAGCACGTCTATACACGAGGCTAATCCAACGTGTTTTCGATCGAACTCTCTGTAGTTGGTTCCCAAAAATACAGGGCCCCAAAGTTTCCAAAAATCAGGTTTTCCGTATTTGGACCTTCAAAAACTGTTTAAACCGAAAAAATTTTCATAATAAAAAAACAGATTTACAATTCCTAGAACTGATTCCCACGCATCTAGTGGTCGACGTTCACGGAAAAATCTATATTATAATGCACAACTTTTAGTCGAAGTAACTCAGAGAAAGTTATAAACAATATATATGTATTTAATAGATTTTTTTCGGGATCTACAAGTTTTATAAAAAATGTTTCGGTTTAAATGAATTTTTGATGGTCCAAATGTGGAAAAACTGATTTTTGGAAACTTTGGCACCATCTATCTGTTTGGGAACTAACTACAGCGAGTTTAGCTTCAGGTTTTCTAGTTGTACAATTTCTGTCCTTACACTTTTTACCTCCGACCAACAGTAAACGAAAAAAATTGATTCCGAAATTTCTTCAAGATGGCGGCGATTCCGAAACAAACCAACTTGGGATTTTATCTTTCCAACTACCAGAAGCAACATATTAAGAAAAAATTGCGGGTAAGCTGTTACCCGCAATTTTTTCGATATCAAACGACAGATTGACTGTACTGCTGTTTCTTAAGTGAAGTGGGCCTAGGAGGACAATGAGTGTGCGACGAATTTTTAAATATTTTTCTGGAATTTTAAGAAAAACTTAAAATTTAATAATTAATATTATGTTAATTTCAATTCCACAGCCTTTTATTAGCAACGTCGCCAGATGTTCGTTGATCCATACATTATTTTTATTTGTCCTCCATTTGCTGTGTAGCACATCTAACAGCACCATGCCATCTGTCGCCGTTATCTGTTAAGCGTACAGCCTGACCAAAACTCATTCTCGTCAGATCCTGAGTGATATCAGCCAACGTGTTAGAGGAACTCTCCTTCGTCTTTTGCCATTGGTTTTCTCTGAACTTTCAACCGTTCTATGTTGCCCTCTCTCCAGTTGGTATAAATATGAATTCTAGAGAGAGTTGTTTTTGGGAACGCATTTCTTGGAGAATCGAGCTAGTCTATCCAGCTGTATGAGCTCATCCTCGCTTGTCGCAAATAAGGTGGTGTTATATGCAAATATCAAGCTAGAAATCTTGGTTCTGCCTATACCTACTTCAACCTGCCAGTCCTCCAGCACACGACGCATCACGTGTTCACTGTATATGTTAACGGCGGATCAGGGTTTTGATTTTGATTTCCTTGTATACTTGAAACATAAGCCACATCCTTTTAATAAAAGAATTATATTGTATTTAGTTAGATAGGAAAGCATTTCTAATAAAAAGACGTAAAACACATTTACTCTGATGTTGTGTGGCTGCTATGGTTTTATTTTTTAACAGACAGGAACTTCATCTTACCACCGGTGAATAAACGGTAAATCTATGTAACGGGCAGAAGAAATTTTATATGTAAAAGATGAAATATGAAATTGAGATAAATAATATACCATCTGACATGTATGTTAGTTAAAACAAAGTAAATATATTCTAATGGTAATGGTAGCAGAACGCAGCCCTGTCTGATGCCTTTGCCAATTTTACATTGTCGAAGATTCTAAGGTTTGTTTCCTTTTAACGAATTCTAAAATAAAAGGGGATTCCTTATTCGGTCTGTGATGTATGTGGCTTTGTCAGGAACTACTGAACTGAGTTGAATGGAGATATACTTGAATTAAACTGGCACTAAGTGAATCATGCGTTTGAAGAAAAGTTTCCAGGCATATATATGTCAGGGGTTCTCAAACTTTTGCCCGGCATGACTATATGTGGTATATATCTACATAATTATTTCGAGAACCGCTGAGACGAAGTTTTCATTAAACTTAAAGTTTAGATACAAGTCTATATGTATAAAGAGGTTTTAGAAATACACATAACATATTATGTATGTCACGAATTATTAGCTTTTGCCTGCCATCGTTAGAAGTTTGTATGTGGGTACATGGTTGTGGTGAAATTCAAGTAATCAATGAAAATAAATGTGTGTTTTGCCTCTTTTTATTAACTTGCCATCTTCTTGGTCAAGATATGTGTATGCAGATATGAAAGTTATGGGAGTTTGTGATAAAATATTCGCTTGATCTTTTTTCTTCTGAATTTGGCTTACAAAGTATATAATTAATCACTAAATTCTAAACGTTTGAGCGAACAGCTTCCCAAGTTCAGAATTATTAAAATTCTCGATACATTAAAATTATACCTTAATATTAGGCTTCATTTTATATGCTTGCACCGACATCCGTTCTACGTTAGCTTGTCTTGCTTAAACAGTAATATCAAATGTAAAATGCATTTCATACAATTACAAGATCGTGTATACGAAAAATGAATTAAAATCTGAACCATTTGCATTTAATAACCTTTCATTCCTAGGATATGTGTGAATGCAAACGATGCAGATCAAACTTTGGCATTTCAAAATAATGTTTATTTTGAGCTGTTCCACAACAAAAATAGGATACATAAATAGTTTAGAGATGCCTAAACGTCTGATAAATAGTCACATAATCAAATAGTAAACAACCGATAAATTTATACACTTAAATATGCAGGAAATATCAGCAAGAGGTCGAGAATAAATTATTTTTAGAAAATTCCTTGTTCGCCAGCCAGGTGCTTATACACTCGAGAATGTGGATTGTTTTGTAGCCAAAAAATGCTTTTATTTTTGTTACTCTGCTTCGTGAAACAGGATTCAGTATAAAACGGATGACAGTAATACAGTTATGAGAATCCTTCACTCGTCATCTTGTTCAAGGCCGATAGATGGTCATCATTAAACTAGACGTAAGGCTTCGGTAAGCTTAAGCTAATACTAACAAAGTTTAATTAACCTTGCGATAGTGACATTTTATTTCATAACTTATTGAGGGCAGTTCATTTTTTTAAATGTCTAATAATCTAGATTCCTTGGCAATGTTAGAAGTAGTAGTACGTCCTAAGCGCTCTTGATCTTCGAATAAGGAACAGTATCCTGCACGGTCACCAGATCTAAATCCTTTGGACTTTTTCATAAGATGACAACTCAGCCATATTACCTATGATTACCTCCAGAACATGGGCGAAAAATGTTTCAAAGGCTAAGAAACAGAATGATAGATTTCATGAAAATATAATCCATTAGAATGAAATTTTTTTAAGACAAGGTAGATAAATAAATTCATTTTAAGCCTTTGTTCTCATTTTTAACTGAATATTCATGATCGTAGGGGGTTATGTAGATACTAGTTTAAATCTACATGGCCGTATGGAACTGTGTGGATGCTAGTGTTAGAATAAGAATTGTCAAATAAGAAATTAGACAAATTCATTTTAGGATTTTAATTTGCTAGCATAACCAGAATTCAGGTTATCGAAAGAATGCAAAGATTTCATTATTATTTTTACACATAGTTCTTCTTTTAGTTATAGATAGTTATTTTTTCTGCTGTTTGCAAAATCTTATAAAGAATATTATGTTTCAGTGTAATTATAAGCAAAAAACAATTATTCATTTTCAAATTAAAACGTATTATGTTCATTAACAGACCATTTACAGTTTAATTATAAATAGAAGCTTAAGATATTTTGGCGTAAAATTGTGATGGTTCTTGTGAAATAACTGATGCCAGTCTTATCAATGAAATTATCGTTAACAGTTTACCATAAATGCAGAATAATGATGATTTAATTATGAATAATATAATAATATACAGTTTCCGGATTCTAAGTTTACATTTGCTTCCGTTACCGAAGCGAAAGTAAACATTTTAGTGGGCTAAATCAAATCTCAAGCTATGGGTTTTGATGGAATGGATATTCCCACACTGCACGTTATTCCTATTCCCAAAAATTCGAATTCTTCAGACATCTCTAATTTTCATCTAATGAGCATTTTACCCACACTCTCTCAATTTTTGGAAAAGATTGTAGCGGAGTAGCTAAATTTCAACCTTACTAATAATAATAATATAATATTACCACCAACCCAAGCTGGATTTCATTCTCGTCATAGTACTACTACGGCCTTACTCCATATTATCACTGGTGACTTATTTAAATCAAATGACACTAATGAGATACGGATTAATTTTATTTGAATTCAACAAAGCATTGTTGATACGTCAAAGTATTGTGGATACCCGAAATCATAGTATTTCATGCAAGAAACTAAAATATTTTGGTGTAGATAATGTTTCGAATTCATTTTTTATAAATTATTTAAGTAACCAGTGCCAAGACTGAAAAATAACTGTTTTTCCAATTCCATACATATTAAGCAAGATGTCCCACAAGGTAATATCCTTGGGCCTCTTTTATTTTCTATTTATGCATCTGATTTTCACGCCTTTTTAAATTACTGCTCAATTCGTCAATATACCGATGACACTCAATTATACGTATCGATTTGTTCGAACGTTTGCAAGAGCTATGGATAAAACTGAAATTTGCAAACAGTTTCTGAGATATCCAGTGCCCATAGGTTAGCTATGATTTAATCTAAAACTGAGACGCTGTCAAACGTAAAGTATTGATCCTTGGTAATGAGACAGAAAACTGAAGTTTGCAGCTTTATGTTAATTTACGTTTCTCTATTCATGTTACTAAATTAAAATTGTTAACATGCATACGGATATACTTAGTTCTGATAATAAACTGTTACTGTGTGATTCTCTGATTCTTTCACATCTTGTATATTGCGATGCTACCACCTACCTATTGGCTTTGGCACTATTAATTAGGGATAAGGCTACGATTAAATAAATTCAAAATGCATGTATCTGATGTTGTTTGACCTTACGTAAATTGTCGCAATCTCACAACCATTTTGTAGAAATAAATGGTAAATATCATTTAGCCTGCCTGTTTTACAAAATACATGAATATCATATCCCTAAGTAGCTTTACTTGTTAAGAGTAGTGATGTACATGAGTGTTGTACCCCCTTAAATATCTGTATATATTAAAGAAAATACTGTACAGTTTCAAAGGAGTTTTTCGTATAATTCAGTTAATGACATTCCCATACACATCAAAATTACTTCGAGTATTACTTCTTTCAGTAAATAGGTCAAATCCTCATTATTTTCCAATAGTTAACTTTATTTACTTTTTCTATGTCGTTTTATAACCCTCAGTTTTCTTTATTTCTCTTTGTTGTATGTTGGTTGTATGGAAGAGCGACCCAAGGTCGAATACCGCCACCCTATTAATCTCGTATGCATAATGTATATTCTTATAAATAAAGGCAATTTATTATTATTTAATGCCTTAATGCTGCTAGCATTGAACTTTACCGTCATTTTGATTAGTTTGAACTATCCACTCTGAAAGTAACGGACACCATTTGCGTTACATCCTGTGTATGTATAAATACCAAACTTTATATCTGGCTTAAAAAGTTAAATATCACTTCAGATGAAAGTCGCCTACTATCCTCACAAAAACGGATTTTAATCAACGACCGTACTTATTTTCTCTTTCAAATGCGAACATAAATCTTGAATTGATTTGCTTTATAGTTTCATACTGTCAGTTTAAAAAAAATAATTAATTAACTTTTTGAGCTTTGAGCACAGTAAACACTAAATTCATTAATTAAACTTATCGGTTCCAGCGTTTTTATTTCAAGACATTTTATATTTGTACACCATGAAAATTATTTACTTGAGTCGACGTTTCATTCTGAACAGTTTATAAAATCTTTAAAGCTGCTGTTGACGGATTTAGTGAAGTAGTGACCTTGGAACAAGTGAGGAATCATAAGTTCTCCTTATACCTCTTTAAGCAATACAGTTTATCAATTTAAGGCTGTATTCTCCAATACACAAAAATACAATGTTCTAGTGGGGGCATGGGAGCATGGAATACTCAGTTGTACCTTCAACCGTTGATCGTCAAAATTCACTTCTTCAAATATCGTGCAAAATTTCCTAGAATACGAGGGCGTGAAAGTGACAGCAACTCTGAATGAGCAAAATAGGGTGGGCAGTTCTGTACCAAGTCTAATGCTTTTTCACAGTTTTGGAATAGTTAGTGACAGGTAGTTAACTATAGCCAAACACACTATCTTCTGGGGCTTTAAGCGACGCTGTAAAAGACTGCAGGAGGAGCTGGCTGTCCGTGACCATCTGTAATAGATCCTGTTCTAATTTTTTAGACCTCCTTATACACTATACCAGACTCCACAGCTTTGATAAGCCCCCCTTGTGTAGTTGTCTGCCCTTGGTAGCACTAAGTAATTGGAATCTCAATCTAGCTAGGCCCTCATAATGGCACTGTACGTGGAATGAGGTTTCCTCTGTCTCTTGGCATAATCGATGGCCTTTTCATTTTGGTATGATAAGTCATCCGTAAATTTGGCCGATCGTCCTTTAATGAACTCTTTGGCCTATATCTATCATAGGAAACTTTTACACCATTCGAGACCGGTTAGCAGTTGCTTGCCTTATGATTTCCTTTGCACACCACTGAATTACGGCCCCTACAGTCCAAAATACTATGAAGTATCTTCCTAGACTTATCGAGATTTTTATGTTTGGCCTTATGTCAGCTCCGACAGTCGCTTGTGCTGATACTTGGGGAGCGTTTTTCCAATCTTGTCGCTCTGCTGTTTAAATTTGTAATTTTTTTTTATAGTTATACTTCGAGACTATGGTATCCGTGGGCATTCCAAGACAGGGATTCGCCTTCAGTTCTAAGTATAACTTTTGGTGCTCTATTCCATGCTACTGTCATATTGGTGTAAAGCCATACATGTGCATCACTGAACGAGCCTCTCCGTAAAGGTAAAGCTAGGGCCTAGGGTCTTCGTCTGTCCTAGCCCTTGGCCTGTCGTGTTCCACATTTTATTTTTGAACAGTCTGTTTGCTGCTTCCCTGGCTTCCAGTTCAACATGCAAAGGAATGAGTTATAGCATGACTTTCATTGCAGCCGTTACAGTGGTTTTGATTGCTCCTTTTGTCCCTAGACATGTTAGCCTTTGAACGATGTTGATCCTTTGTCCAAATTTTCTCAAAACGAGCAAACGAATACATCCATATCGGTGTAGGTAGTGTGCGCTTTCCTGTTGATTTATATAGCCATCTTACCAATTTAGACATCACCATTACGGAATTCAATATGGTGGACATTCACCATGATTTTCTCAAAAAATTAATCTGGATAATAAAAAAATATATATCTGTGCGTGTATATATATGCATTATAGTAGAGACATCAATAACAACAGAGATAACCTTAACATCGAAGAATATCAGTTTGAGCAAGTTGGAACTTTTACATACCTTGGCTCAACAATTACTGAAAGTAATAACAGTACCTACGATATCAAAGCTAGAATCATGAGTGGCAATAGGTGCTATCACGCATACAGGGAGCTCATGAAAAGTACAACTCTGAACAAAGGATCTAAGCTAAAAATGTACAACACAATAATAAGACCTGTTGTTACATATGGATGTGAATCTTGGACATTGACAAACAACCTCAGAATATTCGAGAGGAAAATATTAAGGAAAATATTTGGCCCGGTACGGGAAGAAGACGGATGGAGAATCAGGATGAACCACGAACTTGACAGGCTGATAGACAGGACAGATATAGTACGGTTTGTTAAGGCACAGCGAATACGATGGTTAGGACATGTGGAGAGAATGAGAGAGGAAAGGTGGGCAAGAAGAGTGATAGAGTGGAAACCCCCAGGGAGGAGAGCAAGAGGAAGACCTAGGAAAAGGCGGTTAGATGATGTTAGAGAGGATTTGGAAGTTATGAAAGTGAGGAATTGGAGAAGGAAGGCAGATGATAGGGACGTATGGCGACAACTGGTGAAGAAGGCTAAAACCCACCAAGGGTTTTAATGCCAAAGAAGAAGAAGAAGATCTGTGCGTGCACCCTAATGAATTTTTTTACCTATTTCTAGCCTGATAAATTAAATGTAAAAATGTCTGGAACTGAAAAAATTCACTTCAATATATTTGATCCTTGGGGTAAAAATTTATGTTATCGTAAATTTCTACTGATAGAAAGACTTGGATAAAGTAATTTTATATTTTTTTATTTAAAGTTCACTAACCTACATCAATTCTGTTACTGTAATTTAGAAAAATTGTGTATTATAATTATTAATTATATATTTCTGTTTCAGGTAAGCAATCAGTTCTTTGATGATTGATGTATTCTGGCGGGTATGTTTTTTCTAATTTATTATTTTTATATTCGCTTTGAAAGCATATAAATGGCTTCTTTTCATGTTAAAATTGATATTAATAAAAATGTTGATCTCTTGCCCTATCCCACAGACATAAACCACTTATGAGAAACAACCAAATCGATGTAATCTGCTGTAATATTTTATTCTTGTTAATTTTTATGTGCACATTACGTCACAATAAAAGACGATAAATTGTAATATTTAAAGGATATCCTGATATTATTCATACATTATATAAAAAAGTTCAGATTAACACATCGGCCAGCTGTCTTGATGTCTATTAATTAGTTTAAGATAAGGCAACTGTTATTCCATTTATGTCTAACGCCCAGGTAGTTCTCCGGAAGTTCTAAAACTTGGTGAATTAATAGAAATGAGCTCTATTAATACTAAATTTGCATGTTCGTATCTTCGCCGCCCGCACCTCTTTATTAACAAAATTAGCAAAATCATCCTGTGACAAAAGTAGGAATTATGAATTTTAAGTGGAAACAAATTTGCTACAAATTATATTCTATGATTTCTTTTTGTAAAGTGAATAGATTTGACTCAGCAGCCGACAAATAATAATATTAATAATGATGTATTTATTCTGACTCCATTTTTTTAAATTTTCATTAACATTGGTATAACAAAAATCAATTAGTGAGTGGCTCCTAGATTACCATTTTCCTAATAGTAGAGGAAAATATTAAAATTTTATGTAAGATACAATCTTAACAGAAAACCACAGATAACATATTTTAACGGACAGATTAATTTAAAACCTGAACTTAACGTACTAACTACAGAAAAATATTCTATCAGAAGATTAAAGACTTGAAAACAATTGCTTGGTAAAATATGTTTGTAATTATTTTTGACACAAGAATTTCGTATATACATAGATATAATAATTTAAAAATGATCCAACGTGATTGCAGTCTTGAAGCACCCACGACGGTTTTAACTCTTATTTTCTAAGGTTTAAAAAGGCTCTTAAATAACTTGACCTGTACACAAATATTATACCACACTGCAATCTAGATAAACCAAGAGAACGCTTAAAAACACAACAGTGGAATCTGCTTGTAAATTCTGTGAGTCGAGAAAATTCGTATAACTATGAGAAAAGTTTACTACGTAAATATTAATCAGTGTGGTCTTGTCAACTTAATTTATTTTCTACATTCCAAGAAATATTGTTGAGTTTATTTGTAGGGTGATCTCAACTTGAATTAAATAATATTCAGAGCAAAAAAAAATGTTGCGGTCTGTAAAGTTTTTTTGTGGTCATGATTAGATACTCTGGAATAAGTCATTAATGATTATTAAAAATAACAAGGGTCCTAGAATGGACCCATGTGGGACTCCAATTGTAACATCTATTTCGTATGACCTAATTCCACTCATCTCTACTTGTTTTCTGCCTGATAAGTGGAAGTTAATCCATTAACTAATTTTGCCCATAAGCCCGTTATAATGAAAGTAAACATAATTTTCATTTATTTCGAGAAACCGTATTTACTTGCACACCCACGTGCACTACGTCCAATCTACGTTTGGAAGTATGAAAATCGTAAAAACATGTTCAAAAATGTTTTTTGTTGAAATAGGTTTAGAATGTCACGAAACGTCGATTTTAAATTTGAGAGAAAAAAATCTGTCTGTCGACCTGTAACTTTCTTTGTCCAGACGATATCTCTGGAACACTTTAAGATATTGACTTAAAATTTTATACACGTATGTACTATAACGAGGTCTGGAACTGGATTGCTTTTTTTTAACTTATCCGGTGAAGGGTTGGGGGTAAATAGAATAGAAAATAAGTAAAGCAAACTGGTAAGAGTAGAAAATTTTTAGATTTCCTTTTATGCTAGAAATCAAGGCCTCAAATTTTTCATATTTCCATCCCCTCACGCTACCCCCACTTCATTATTAAAGGGGTTGATGAAACAAAATTAAAATAGTCACTTGAAATTTGGTACGTGTATATATTATAACGACACCTGGAACTAGATTATATTTTCAGATAATTCCGTTGAAGGGTTGAGGGTTAAATAGGGGTAAATATTGGAAAATAAGTAAAGCATGCTGATAAAAATACAGAAAATTGGAATTTGGTGTATATACTAGAAGCCAAGGTCTCAGATTTTTTTTATAATATTTTTCAACTCACCTGCTACATTATTAAAAGGGTTGATAGAATAAAATTGAGATACTACATTATTAAAATGGTTGATAAAATAAAATTGAGATATTCACTTGAAATTTGTATACGTATATATTATAACGACATACGGAACTACATTTTGAGATGATTCCGTTGATGGGTTGGGGGGTAAGTAGAGGTAAATTGAAGAAAATTAGTGAAGTAGGCTGGTAAGAGTACAGAAACTTGAGATGTGGTATGTATACTAGAAGCCAGGGCCTCAATTTTTTTTTATATTTTCCATTCCCCAACCACCTCCACTCCATTATTAAAGTGGTTGGTAAAATAAAATTGAGATATTCACTTGAAATTTGGTACACTTATATAAATAACGATACCTGGAACCTGGAACTAGATTATATTTTTTATGACGTCTGCCTCAAGTCACAGATAAAAACAATGTTTTAATTAAAGAATCCATTGTTTCATATATACCCAAATAAATAAATTCTTCCGTATAAAACAAATACTTTTGTTTCAAAAATAATTTATTTAGTATAAGCTTTTTATTTTTTCAGTTATTTTTTAAACAAAAGTATTTGTTTTATACGGAATAATTTACTTATTTGCGTATATATGAAACAATGGATTCTTGAATCAAAACATTATTTGTCTCTGTGTATTATTAAAATTCTATGACCAATTATTTCCACGTATAGTATAAATATAGTCAAGATGTTTTCCTTAAAAAAGACTTGGATGGAAAATCTAGATGTGGAAGTAGTGATTCCTTAGGCAGCGGTTTTTGACTTATTTAATATTTTTGTCGCAGGAAGCGAGAAATTCTGACAAAAACTATGAAAATCTTAATATAAGGCCACTAAAATCTCCAATTTCAACAAATTAATCTGAAATCCTCCGGGCTTATTCGGATGTAGATCCATTTTGATCATCTTGCCTAGCCTAACTATGTGCATATAGATATTTTAGTAGTATTCCGTAACTCCTGATTATTTCGTGTCGATAGTAATCACGAGTAGAAAGTTTAAAGGTGTTTAACCCCTGTCAGCAAGCTTATAATAAAAATGAAAACGTTTCAAATAATATTGCAAACCACACCGGCTGCGGCTTTCCTTTATCATTTTGCAAAGATAAGGTAAATTACTGTTTATTTAAAATGTCCTATAAATTGTTTACTGTATTAATTCTAATTCGCAAATAATTGTAAATTGTGAATAAAACTCATTGTACTTTTTTATTTATAAATTAAACAGGAGGGTTTCGTATGCAGTTTTTAATAAAAGTTACCAGATAAAATCTTAGTGATGATAAGCTAGTTGGTCGTCACTTATTTTGTTTGAATTAGACATCAAAATACCTTAAGATATGCCAAAAAGCATATAATAAAGTATCTACTACAGATATTTTTTCAGAAGTCTTGCAAAAATATTATTTTTAGCAATATATTGAACAGTCGACAATCTTTTTATGAAAAACGTTAGATTATATGCCACAAATTATCACCCTACAGTGTAAACACCAATTAATGAATGAGTGTAGATACTACAGATTTCTAACAGTAATATACAATAGCTATTTGTGTATTAAGAGCACAAAGTGACCTATTGTCGCTCGAGATGGAACGCGTCACAAACACTTGAGAGCGACAATAAAACCTTCCCCTTGAAGTACACAACATGATTTTATTTACAAACAGTTGAAAATATCAAAATAAAGAAATAGTTAATGAGTTTTGTGGTTGGAAATCGCGATTTGCTTACATGTTGTGAGTGTGCCATGCGTGTGACCAAATCAAACAAACGAACAATACATGAACATCGTCAATGTATTTAAGTTGCTGCTGTTTGAATTTAAAATGTGATTTTATTTGTCAACGTGTACTATGGAAAATCAAGCTGAAAATAGTGGCAATGTATTTTCATCAAGTCTCATTACATTAACAATAAAAATTTTATTATTACATTATTATATTACATTATTATTTCATAAAGATGCATTGTGTAATAATAGACCCAAGCGCGTCTTAAAGTATTTTAATGGTTTTGTCATAGCTTCTCAGTAAACAAAACAAAGAAATCACAAAAATAGTAGACATATGTTCATTAATTTAAAAAAATAATAAATAATTTTAAAAACGTCTCTGAATTCTCTTTATGTTTTGCTCATGAATCTTGTGGTGAGGACATCATATGATGGAGGCATATTCAACTGAAGATCTGATGAGAGCAAAATATAACAATTTTTTGGTTTTTATGTTATTAAATTCATGAGTATTTAACATCACAAAGTCAGCAGATTTGAGATAATCTGCTTCCACATCATTTATATGCTAACACGATAGACTACGACTGAAAACTATGCCAAAATCACAGATAATATTCGAATTAATTTTCTATGAAATTGTTTTAGTGAAATGGACATAATTTATAAGAAACTGAAAGCCAGATTGTACAATGCACACCAAGTATTTTTGTAATAATGCTCGTTGTAGTTTATTGCAGTCATCAGGATACTTAATGGTGGTGCGGCTATTTCTATCGTCCATGTGAGGTTTTCTTCATTTTTGTTTATAATAATAGGAACTCTATATAGTTCCTTGAGGTACCCCAAAAGTGACAGATGTATCTAGAGAATATTGACCGCAACACTGTACAAACTGCTTGTTAACTTCAAGGTGACATTTAAAATGGAACAGTTTTTGATACACGAAGTTTTATAAAGAAAGAGGGAAACTCATTATACGAAGTTTTCCCAACAAGCGTTGGACTGTGCGTAGAAAATAAACGGAACACTGTTAAGATAGTCATATTGTGATATGTTATAGAGGGCACCGAAGTCATTGAAGTGCATCTATTTTGACTGATGGGATATTAATGCTGACAACTTGACATTTTAGTATTGAATTTTAGTGTTGAAAATACTACATCTTACGAAAAACGTATCGAGAGCGACAGATCTGTCTAGGCCGCTGCGCCGGTCTAGGCCGCTGCGCCGGCCTTGTAGTAGAGTAACAATCTGCCTCTATTGTGTAATTCCGTTTGCAATGTGTTGCTACGCTACGACCTATTCTGAACTATGCCCCATCAAAAGAGAAGAAGATTTGACTTGTTCGTGGAAAAATCGTCCTGTACTGGGGGTTGCAGGGGGCGATTTTCCGAAAAAGTCAAAAATTGTTTGTATATTTGAAATTTAAACCACGTTAGCTTTGTTTTCACGTAATATTATGTACATATCTTAATACTTAATAGTTTTTTCTAATTATTCAATATTGTCTGCGCTATGCTTTCTTATGGAGCACCTTAATGAATTAACGCTTGCTCTGAAACGTATCAATTCACAAATCCTTTAACTCATCATAACTCGAAGCGTGTTTATTTTTCGAAAAATACCCCTGAAGTAAACGTTGTACGCTTGTTATCGAGGATTAGTTGGTTTTTTCAAATTTATAATAGGATTTACCGTTTGATTTGTGGGAATTTTTTTGGGACCGTTGTCGAATCTCGCCGACCCGACCACGGACATGCGAGAAAGGTTCACAATTACCGAACGCCCCTGCTATACTCGTCCTTATGCTATTGAGCACGCATACAGTCGATTTTCGTCCGATAACTGTTTAATCGTTCCTTCTGAGACCGTTTTCTTTCTAATTCTTTCTCTCAATGGTTGTACCTATATTATAGAGGTATATTATCGAAGGTATTTAATATATAATTATTCAGTTTTTCGTAGTATGATTAATAAAAATAATGTTTATAAAAAATGAAATACAGAAAATAATTTGGTGTAATTTAGCAGGCATATCAATAGGACGATCCTGTAGGACTTCAACCTAGAGCAGTATAGTTGCATCTGGTATTTTCAATACGCTTAAGATACTTGCGAAAGATGCAAGATCTGTGAATTTTTACTTCGGTGTCTAGATTTAAGTTAAATATTTAATTCGTTTTTTATAGAAATAAAAAATTGAGTCATCGGTTGCTGTATTGTGTACGACTTCCCATCTTCAATATCAAGTAACTGAAAATATATAATTTTAACGACTTAAACAAGAGGTCAAATAGTTTATCAAAATGATCGAGAAACTCACTAGATCAGCCAAAAGCAAAAATACCCGTGTGAGTAAATCTGTTATAATGATTAATACTACTGGATTTAAGCTTACGCAATTACAAACAAAATACAAAATAATGTAACCACTTTTCTTTTTTCCTGACTATTAACACAACAAAGTATCACAATAAAACATGCAATAGCTACAACCCTATCGCCAAGAACTTAACAAAGCTAATGCACATTGCATACTCCCTTACCTATCTTTTCTAATTGCTGCACTAAAGCTTGCGAACGCCATTTAAAACAATGTTACCACCATTCCCTGTCCTGGCCATTAAATACAACGTAAGTATCACAATAAAAACGGCAATTAGCATCAACCCCAATCGCAAAGAATTAAAAAGGGAATAATGTATCGCGTTTTCCATTAGCGGTAACTAATATTTGCCTATTCAATCGACAACCGACTTAGGGAGTGGCACGCACACTACGAAGCCAAGTCCTATAAATTATCGTCATTACACAGGAAGTATTAGTTTGGACTCTTTATCAGTAAATATAATAGAATATGTTTCTTTTCTTCCGCCGACCAACAAAGAAATGAGAAATGGGGTGTGTTAGGTAAATTGTAGGTCATCAACCAAAACTTAAAACGAGCAGATCCTTAACCTCATGCAATGTTTCATGTTGCCGGTTTTCAGTAAAAAGTGACTTTAAAAGGAGAGGTTTATTACGGTGATTACATGTTGCGTAGGAAAGTACTTTTATAAATTAAATGGAATTATTAATTATTGAATTAATTGGCATTGCAATTTCTAATTAATATAAGGCATTTGTGGGTATTAATGTTTGGTATTTATTATCGTGTAACTAGGAGACGGAGCAGAGAGTGAAATTAATGAATAACGAATTATTAAAAGGTGAGGCCAGGAAAATGAGGAAAACAAACAGAATTTTTAGATAAATTAGTAGCTCCAATGTTTTCTTAAAATACTGAAAAAACTATCGGTAGTAGAGTCAAGTGAAGAATGGGTGATTTGTGCGCAACTAAAATTCCTACATAATAAAACTTTACAAATTAAAATCGCTCCAGCGGTAAAATGGTTATTGCAAAAGAATCTGCAATATAGTCATTTTTTAATTATTAATATAACTTTCTAATTTGTTAAAATTATATAACACTTTCTTAAATAAGTGTGTTTTATAGTGCCTTATAAGGGTGCAAGAGATGGATGCTGTCGGCGCAATAGTTTTTACACAATCCTACTTGTTTATCCCACCGCACCGAGGGACAAAATGGACACCTTTGACCTCCATTGCAGCTCGCTCTTTTCTACGAAAATTGATTCACAAAACATTTTTGTAATATTCAAGAGCTAACTAACCTTTTTGCAAATATGAGCAACCGATTTTTGCAATGCATGGCTGTGAATTATTGCCCTCAAGAAGCTTGATTTCCGCTAATAAACAAAAGGCATAACGGTTTTATTTTTTAAGCTGCATTCTTGCATATTAAACCAGTGAAAACTTGGTTAAAACACGCCCATTTTAAAGATAAGTATATAAGTTGACAGTATGACAGTAAGACAGTAATATCTAATTTTGATATCTCATAAAATTTAATTTATACACAATGCAGGCTTTTTGCATTTTTTTGCAGTAGGATTCGAGGGTTGACTAACATCGTGTATAGACGTATTGTAAGACGCTCCCGACAAAATGCGGTAAGAAAAGCGATAAAAACCCCGTTAAACTCTATATGATTTAAGCCACCGGAAGATCAAGAAATTCTGCGTGAAGTGAAGCGCCATAATAGGAAAACAAAGTGTTTTTTTGGCATTGGACCTAATCCATTAGCCAGTTGCATATATTGAAAGCTAACCTAAACAACGTAGTGGAATAATTAAAGATTAACAACAAGGACGTAAACAGGGACACCCTATTCTCGCCCAGGGGTCCATCAGGGCATTTATAAAGACACACAGGATTAAGACGACGGATAGTAGGTAAAATAAACACAGGGTTAAACACATAAATGAACAAATCTAAACCTATAGTGCCCTATATCAGCTGGTTTACCTTACTCAGGAAACGTATTATTTCTTTATATATATGTATATTCTTCGGGGATAATAGATGTAGGAGATTAATTGGAAGACATATTCTCAGTTTTAGCAGATTATCAATAAAATCATTTGTGGCTATACTATGATTTGAACAGGCAAAAAAGATGTGATCTAAATCGCTAATGACTCCACATGACGTACATAGGTTTGTGTCAATAACTCCAATCCTCTTCAGGAAAACAAAGTTCATATGGAATTAATAAATACTGGTATAGTGTTTAATAATAGTACCACATAAAGCAAACAAGTGCAAGTGCAGTGCCACTACCTATACCCAAGACGACCCAAGAAGAACCTTTCAAGTGGTTTATTTTAATTAAGAAAGCTTGGCAATAAACAGTTAGTGTCAAATGAGACACATGTGTTTATAAAGCAATATAGACTTATTAGCTGTGTCGCGACTTAAAGTAATTGTGGGTGCAGCGGAACGTTTTTTTTAAATGGGCGAAATCAACCCAAGGAAGGGAAGAAAATAAAACAGCAATCACAAGACAAAGATAAGCTATAAATTAATTTATTTTATTTTATTTCATTCTGTTCTCTCTGATTACTTTAATAATTTTACCAACTTAATTTCTATCAACTCAATTTATTAATTCAAAGTATTATGATTTATGCAGTTTCTTATTGATCTCAAAAATAAACCTGTGCTAAACAGAAGGCAGGTTTCCAACGAGAACTTAGGTCACCCATCTATTGTGCCGGACCCGGCCGACGATGCTTAACTTCGCCAATCGAGTACCGGCACCTAGACTGATGACTGTACAAGGAGCTGTTTGTACTTCTGTTAGTTTCGACTGTTATCCAAGGTTGTTCTTTATTCCAACGTTTGCTGTTTTGTGTGCCCGTTACAACTCCTATGATGTTCCCTTTTATAGATTCTCATAGGGTATTTGGATATTTGTCCTTTCGTAGGCGGACTTCATTTTCTCTTGTTCACTCTGTAGTAATTTTATTGCAAATTAGCTGACATTCCTGCAGCCCAAGTAGCCTGCACCGGCAATTAAATCCGGCCAAGTCAATTACCTTTGCCAACAAAACGGCCTACAAATAAATTTCTTAATTATTTTTAATCAGCCTACCCCTCACATCTCCCTCAACATTTACGTAGAATGCGGCGCTATATTTCGCAGCTAAACGAGATTAACTTTTTTAATAAAGAGGTATTACTGGATAAGGGGCCGTAACGTCCCCGTTTACAGTTCTAATAACGGCGAAGGTGCATCAAGGGTCGCTAATGGGTCGCTGTGGGAGCCACATCCGGTGTCAGGTTCATGCGGGCTTACCAACTACGCTATGAGGCATTTCTCTCTAGAGAAACATTCCCCTAAATTATGACATGACACTGGTCAAGTTGGAGCGAGGATCCAAAACAGATCGACCCGAAATTTGTATAATCCCCTCGGTGGCCGTGCATCACATAATGGTGAATTTAATGATGTTTTCAATTTAAACATGGCATAAATGTCGCTAGAAATATGTACGCTGTACACGTTATTAATGTAAAGGGTTTTCTGAAAAAATTATATATATACAGACTGTCTATTTTACGAGGGCCACACCAAATATCTCGCTTAATTTCTATTGTAGAAGAATAAAGTTTTAGAAACAGTTGTCCCATTTTTTGTGAGCTATATTTCAGTAAAAAGAAATTTGAAATCCATAGCCTACTTTATGAGATATATTACAAAAACCTGAAAAATAGGAAAACCACAAACGGTTATAGCTTCCTTATTTGAGGAGATACGAAAAAAGTTAAAGGAATGAAAGTTGACGGCAAAGACAATAAGAATAATAACGTGTAACAAAAAAATCGAAAAATGCAGTTGGCTTTGACATATGCTATTGTGCAAAAATGAAAAATACATATCTCAAAGTAGGCCATGACGCCATTAATTCCGTTATTTTTTTCTCATTCCAACGATATAAAACATGTCACAGAAATTTTAACCGATAGTGTCAATATTTAATATTTTACGAATACCACAATTCATATAATTGAATCGTAACAATCAGCTGTGCCATAATAGTAAAAATTCACTTTATAATAATTATAATTCCGTAATTATTTATTACAATTTAATACAAACCAATAAATATCTCAAATAAAAATACAAGTACAAAACGAACATCCAAAGAAAAAAACGAAAAACTATGTATAACAGTACTACCTACTACTATATTGAAAAGAAATTATGTGTATTTATTTTTCTAACTACAAATGCTCAAATTGTGCACCATGCATTCTGACACATAAACGTGCTCTACGAGACACGTCACGCATTACATTTTTGAGCATTTCAGGAGTAATTGCCTCACATGCGTTTTGAATTCTGGTTTTGATGTCCTCAATATTTTCAAGGGCAGTTTGAAATACCTTGTCTTTAATGTAACCCCAGACGAAAAAATCCAAGGGAGTAATATCTGGTGATCGGGCTGGCCATAGAACGGGTCCATAGGTGCCTATTCAGCTATCTGGCATAACTTGATTTGAATAATTTGTACATATTACAGCAGTGTGAGGTGGAGCCCCATCTTGTTGAAAATATGAATAATTTAATCTTTCTGCCACTGTTAATTCATACAGAAAATCTTGAAATTCGTTTTGCAGGAAATTAAGGTATCTACGAGCGGTTAATTTGCCATCATAAAAATAAGGTCCAATTACTTTAGTCCCTAAAAGACCCAACCAAACATTCGTAGAAAATCTTTCTTGTATTTTCTCGTGTCCACTTATAATGCATATTTCTATTGAAAAATCCATTATTAGAATAATTTGATTCGTCCGACCAAGGAATTTTGCTACATATCAGCGCGTCATTCCTTTTCTTATTTAATAACCATCTACAAAATCTTACTCTCCTTGGCTTATCTCCCTCATTTAAATGTTGAACTTTCCTCATTTTGTAGCATCGAAATCCGTTTGTTTTCAAAATTTTTCTTACACTGTCTTTTTTTATGCGACAGTTTGTCTGAATTTGTCTCAAAGAGGTTTCCTCATAATTCATTACTCTATTCACTTTTCTTACATTATCCGCAACATGCGCTCGCCTTACTACTTTTTTTGAAAATGAACCGTGCGTTTTTAGATTTTGAGCTAACTTCCTAAACATAGTTCGATTTGGCTGCGGAGCATCTGGAAATCTATCTCCGTAAACCGTGACTGCCATCTCAGCGTCAAAATTGCACTGACAATAAATGCTAATCATATCGAATTTGTTATTATTGGTGTACACCATAATTACTGATATAAAATTTGTCTTAGAACTCGACAACGCAACATACAACAGTGACAATCTGTCAAATTTATTAATAACTGTATACATTGTTTTTCACTAATTATGGCACAGCTGATTGTTACGATTCAATTATATGAATTGTGGTATTCGTAAAATATTAAATATTGACACTATCGGTTAAAATTTCTGTGACATGTTTTATATCGTTGGAATGAGAAAAAAATAACGGAATTAATGGCGTCATGGCCTACTTTGAGATATGTATTTTTCATTTTTTGCACAATAGCGTATGTCAAAGCCAACTGCATTTTTCGATTTTTTTGTTACACGTTATTATTCTTATTGTCTTTGCCGTCAACTTTCATTCCTTTAACTTTTTTCGTATCTCCTCAAATAAGGAAGCTATAACCGTTTGTGGTTTTCCTATTTTTCAGGTTTTTGTAATATATCTCATAAAGTAGGCTATGGATTTCAAATTTCTTTTTACTGAAATATAGCTCACAAAAAATGGGATAACTGTTTCTAAAACTTGATTCTTCTACAATAGATATTAAGCGAGATATTTGGTGTGGCCCTCGTAAAATAGACAGTCTGTATATAAAAAAATATATTTTAAAAACAAAGCTTTTATTTAAAAAAATGTGCTGCAGCCCCAAAGATTTTAATTTCCAGATGTATGAATTTAAACATTAGTTTTTTACTTTTTAGTACATTTTATGAAATAAAAGCTTTTTTTTTAAAACATGTTTTTTACTTTTTAATCCTTACTAAGCATTAGAGATTTTATAGCGATATAACTATACAATAAATAAATAATGTCAAAAGAGCCATTGTCATATCTCATTTTTTGAAAATGCAGAAGTAGGTATATTTTAATTTTTATACCTACGTATTATAAGAATCTGATCTGCTATGATGCAAATAATCATACCGTACTCCCAAATAAGTACAATTGCAACGGAAAAGAGGAGATTTCAATTGTCCTGCATAGCCCGATGTTTTCAAGATGGAACAATTTGTGCAATCCGTGTTCATAAGCATGTTACTATGATAATTACCCGATTCAGTGTACTATGATTAGTTCAACAAATAATCCGATGCTTGAACGGTATTCGATTAGATTATTATTAATGGTATTTGATTGCATTGTGTCATCTAGTGGAAGATAGGATTTAATTGAATTGAATAGTTAGTATACCCATTACAAAGTGTGAAAGATCTTATTAAGAACAGTTCTTTCCCAGATAAAACATATTTAGACACAAATTAATAATTACAATACCAACAAAATTACCATAAGGAGCCATTCAACACATTCGCAAGAATTGAGTATTTTTGACCTCTTTCCCCCCTTCCTAACAATCACGAAACCCTCTTACATGAACGTTCGTTTGCAAACTCCCCCCGATCCGTCAGTATTTAAGGATAAAAACATATTCTTGATTTTTTGAGAACTTTCACTTTTTGCGAATTATAATCACGAATTCAACCCATCCTTTGTGTTTTCAAGTAAAACTGATTAAACAGGATAAAAGTAAAACGGTTTTATTATTTTTAAATGACAGTTACAATACTGTATAACTTGTATCAGCGACGATACAAGTGACCACAATATCCTTATCTCCTCCGTCTTCCAGTTTTCGGGGTATTATCTATGTTGAAAATATAGCCACTTCCTAACTAATTTAATAAAATTGTGATACTTTTTTTAAAGATTTTCCTCTTTTATTTTGAGCAAGTATATCATTATAGCTGCTGACTCTCTCCTCTCCAACATAACCTCTTCACCTCCAACATCCCTTCTCATCCCACCACTAATCTACTCCTTTACGCAGATAATACCGTGCTTTACGGGCAGTCTTTCTATGCAGACAGCTGCCCAAAAGGTCCGGTATCATCCGAATAAACTGTTCCTCCCTAGATAAGAGGCTTAGTTTCGCCCCTCACATTACAAATAAAATACAGGACGTACGCGACTCTAACCAGACTGTACTCTCTAGTAAACAGACGCAGCAAATTAACAATCGACAACAAACTTACATATCATTTTCAGACCTTTAATAATATATGCCTGCTCGGTGTGGAACGTCACTTCACGTACCCAATGCATGCGTCGACGTAACTAACTTCCATCCAAACCACGTGACAGACGAACTTCCCTCCCCCCGCTGACATCTACAACACACTGTTTTCATGACTGGCGCATTATTTGCAGCAGGGTTGGTTTTGATTTCCCTGCCTACTTGAAACACAAGCCACAAATAAAATAATTATATTCTATTTATTTAGACAGATTTAGAATAAAAAGGCGTGTGCGGCTGCTATTTCTTTATTTTTAACAGATAGGAACTTTATCTCCACCTACCACCGGCGTCCTGTTTCGTGAATGGACGCTAAATATATGTAACGGGCAAAAAAAATTTTATATGTAATATGCATACCTCGGATGTAGCGGCCGGAGTCCAGGGCTGTCTTTTACAGATAGGTAGGTATAATATTGTTATATTGTAAACACCTACTAAAACATTCCCAAACTACAAACACAGAAAGGCATGCAACGCATTAAATGAATTTTATTAATTTTACCATGGTTATGCGTTTAGTCGGTGACGCACTATACCTATGAAATACAAACGCGAGGCGTAATAGATTCCTTTAACTTGCAGTGCACGTGCACTTTACACTACCTGGTCCGGCTGGTGCGGGAGGGGAGAAGATTACGACGCTCACGATGAAACAGTAGCAGACGTAACGTCGCGTGTGTTAGTCGGTAACAAATATGCAGAAAATACGGACAAGTTCTTATTATTCCTTATCGATGGTATGAAAGCTGCTGGAAGAATTTTGAAAGAAACATATCGGAATACACTGCATGTAACATGTTTAGCACATGGGCTGCATAGGATTACTGAAACTATTAGGAGGTGCTACCCTAATGTTAATATATTAATATCTAGTGTAAAGAAAGTTTTTCTTAAAGCACCAGGTCGTGTACAGTAATTTCACGATATTCTACCAAATATACCATTATCTCCAACGCCCATTATCACACGATGAGGATCTTGGCTACAGGCCGCTTCGTACTATTACTGTCATTTGGAAAATGTGAAATACGTGATACAACAGTTAAATCCAAATGACTCAGTTGCCATTTCACAGGCGCACCAGGCATTTCTGGATCCAACTGCGCAAAAAAATCTGGAGACCATACACGGATGTTCTCACGAACTCCTCTAGCCATGCGACCTTCAACATCAGCCTTTACTACAGTTGATGCAATAAACAATATGTTCGATCTTCGACAATATATTTTTCAATTACAGGGAAATATTGCTGCGACAGTACAAAAAAAATTCATAACTTAACAAAAAATCCCAGATTTGTTACGATGGCAGGTGTAACAGACCTTTTACAAGGCAAGGAAGTAGACTGCTACGCCTGGCATGAATGTGGTGACATTGCGAGAGTATTGATATTTTAAGTATGCTCAGTTACATCTGTCGACGTCGAGCGGTCCTCGCAATATAAATGGATTTTTACAGAAAGGTGCCGAAGTTTAGCTCCAAAACATTTAGAGCAGATTTTAGTGATATACTCTTATTCAGGGAATTGATTGAGGAAGCCGTTACTCTGTGGTAATCCATAACAATAACGAAATTGAGTAAAACACTACTATGTTTTTTACCACTATATTTGCACAAAAACGTGACTGCAGTTTCAACCCTTTTTAGGTTCTTAATTGAATCATTATTTGAAAATGACCTAAAAAGGGTTGAAACTGCAGTCACGTTTTTGTGCAAATATAGTGGTAAAAAACAGTAGTGTTTTACTCAATTTCGTTATACTTTTATTCTTTAACCACCGGCACTGAAAAATACTTCTGTGTGTTAGTTTAGTGTGAAATACAGCCCCCTATACCTCCAGTTATCTTCGAGTGAGTGTTTATACTAAAGTGGCGTTATACTACAAAATTCGTTACAAAAAATTTCAAGGTATGATATCGTTTCATACATGCATGCAACTCTTTATGCACTGACACATCATCATCTAAAGCCAACCCTGGTTTTACGTCATATCTGGCCGCTAAATCCGAAATCTGGTAATATAACAAAATATGAAATTGAGATAAATAAAATATTATCTGACAGGGATCCTAGTTAAACAAAATAAATATATTTTAATGGTATTGATATTTCGGCAGTAACTGATTTGAGGTTGTGTCAGTAGACAAAATCGTGCCCCTAACCCAACATTTTCCTTACTGTGAACTTGAGTATCCTTCATCTGCAAATTTGCAAAGTTTTCGTTGATGTCAACAAATTTTCTTAATTTAACTGGTAAATTGAATGTTCTAACAAAAAATCCTCGTGGGAATCGCTATCAAATACAGAGACAAAAATTAATCTGATTAAAAAATCATTCGGGAAGTTAACTTCGCAAAGAAAATTCATCATAAAATCTTCCAGGCTTTTTCACGTTATAGATATTAAAATTTCAGTAACTTTTAACGATTTTAATCGCCAATAAATACAACGCTACATTTTCGAACATCTTTAGAGTATTAATTAATTAACTACAAAAAGTCCTTTTAAAATGTCTGAGTCTTGAAGATTGGAAAATCTATACCGAAGCTCTTAAGATTTCCAATTAATTATTAATCTTTACGATGAAATAAAAACTAGAGTTTAATGGTTCTATTTACTATTAGAGCTACTTTATATAATCTGCTACAGTTTTAAACGTAAATATTAACGTTTACGTTCAGTAGTCTACCATCTTATAAATCTTTGTAAAGAAGTATCTCTTGTCTCAGAGATAATGAAATACAAAATTATAGTAGCATTTATCCAAGGCGACTATTCAGTATTCTCATTATTCTTGGCGATAGTTGAATACTGCCTTGCACACTGCAAATTGTCGCAACAAAAATATTAGAAAATAGATGTAAACTATACAGTATGGTAAAAATGTATTATGAAAATTATTCATATTGATACCCATTATCAACTTTGCAATATTAAAATTTCTGGTAGATAGATAGATAGATAGCTTTATTTGACTTTATTGACATGTATGTAAATAATAAAGAACATTTGCAGCAAGTCACAAAGTACTACGTAGCACAGCCTGGCTACTAGTTTGCGGTAAAATAAAAAAAGAGAACTCACAAGAAAAAAGTTGTATGATGAAAAATTAAATGTTACAATATAGCTGTAATTATACATATATAAATATCTGACAAGCTCATTGTTTGTAAAAGTGACAACTGACAATTTGAAATAATTAAAAATGGCAGATATCCCGTAAGTCACTCTTACGGGATATCTATATGACAGTCAATTACATACATTTAATTATGAGTAGGATGGTAGAAGGTATTCGTCAATAGAATAAAAACAGTGTCGTAGAATGAATTGTTTGATTTTTGCTTTGAGGGCAGTTTGATTTAGTTCTTTGATTTGCATAGGTAGATGGTTATGTAGGTATAAATTAAGAGAGTTTTTGTTGTTAACCTGTATCGAGGGTCGAGGTCGAGTGGTCCTGCAGAATGAGTGATAGTTGTTCGTGGTAGTCAGAATAAGTAGAGAAGTTGCAGACATCCCTATGGATTTCGATCAAACTAAAATGTATATAAATCGAGGGAAGAGGTATAATACCTTGCTCAATAAATATAGGTTGACAATGCTCTTAAGTTAACGTTTAGGAGAATTCTTACAATTTTCTTTTGTAGACGAAAATCTTTTAATGAATGGTGCAAATTTCCTCACAGAACAACTTCGTAACACAGCTTGGAGTGGAAGAAATAAAAATAAGTATTTTTTGGGGTAACAAAATCAATATAAGCTTTTAGTTTCCTGAAAAGAAAAATAGTTTTGGCCAGTTTCAAATTTAAATGTTCAATATTATGCTTTGACACCAGCTAAGGTTATCGTCCAGATAAACCCCTAAGGGTTTCATATACTCACCCTTAATTACACATTTATTGGAGGATATAGTAAGCTTTTGGGTTTTATGTAAACCAATTTTTGAGCCAATTTTACGCTATTAGATGAGATTTCGATAAGTTATTGATGTTTTTTCTGAGCAGAGAAGAGTGGTATCCTCTGCGAACAAGATGGACTTAGGTTTTATACATTGAGAAAAATCGTTTACATAAATTATAAATAATAGAGGACCCAAAACGGATCCTTGAGGTATCCCATGTATGACGTTTAGAAAAACAGAATTCTTATTATTTATAGGCAGACAATGTTTACGGTTTGATAAATATGAGTCAAGAAGTGGTGGTCCTCTAATACCAGATAATTGCATATTTTCTAATGGTAAGTCATGAGAGACACAGTCAAAAGCCTTGGAGAAATCACACAGAGTGATAGCTGTGTGGCGACCTGCCATAAGATCTTTGGCTATGTCATTCACGACTCTAAGAGCAGCTTGCGAGTTCGAACGTCCGGAGCGAAAACCAAACTGATCAGGGCTGATAATTGAATATCTATCAAGGTAGCTGGTCATATACACCATCCTCATCGTGTGTGGTGTTACTGTTCTACGTACTCCTATGATTCTCGTCTCTCGATTGTCTTGTTTTTAAGATAAATTTTTCAGGTATCCACAAAAATATATAAGGGTGCAAGATCCAAAATTGACATGTGGATCCAAGAAATAGAATCCTCTTATGGACGGAAAAAATGAAGTACAAGGATCTGTATTGGGACCCTTACTTTGTTAAATTGTATATTAATGATTTAATTTATGTTCAAAATGTTCAGTTTGCGTTGTTCACAGATATGCCAGTATTTTATTTTTAAAATTGCAACTAAAATAATCTATTGCAAAATGTAACAACATTATACAAAATTCTATATCTTTACATAATGGTAATATCTTTGCAGTAAACAATATCAAGTTTTTGAGACCATGTATTGAGTAGGGGAGACTTGACTGAAAATGTCATATAGCTAAACTAAATATTCATTAAATAAGGCAGTTTACTCAATCTCTCCAATTAGGTAGAGTATGAGTCCTGACGCAATCGTGTTGTGGATACTTTTATATACCGCCGGATCGGCTGCGTACACTGGAGACCACATGACGCGTGGGGTAGGAATAAAAGATTGGACGTGTAGGTGTTTGTGAGATGCTTGTTTTAAGTTTCCATCTATCATCATCGGATGGGAAGTGTAGGTGTTTATGAGATGCTACTTTTAAGCTTCCATCTATCACCATCTCCCTATCTTTTTCCCCCGACCCACCTGCCTCCTCCGTTTCCGAATCTAGCATTTAGCACCGCCCCCTATTCGCTTACGTCCATACATGGTTTCATGTTTCCCAGAAATCTACGTTTTAGCTCGCCGCAATGAGCTTTCAATTATATTAACCGTTCCACGGGCAAATATCCATTTACGGTGGAAGTCTCGCTGTAAAAAGAACTATTTTCAGTGTGTTATGAGAAAGATGCCCGAGAGAATATTTTGTACGCCTTGTATATTGGTTTGTTTTTGAATTCGGGGTAATTTTTCAATTTCATTACCTATGTTTAATACCTTTTCAATTTTAATTTTAATTTTTTCAATTTCAGTAAAGAAATAGACTACCCTAATAAACTAAACTACCAGTTAAAAAAACTTAAACTTATCTATTTCATCCTTGCTGGTCTATCCTCTGATTTCTTTATTTACACTTCACTTCCGTTGTTGCAGGATAATTTACGAGTTGATGAATGATGCACTTTTTACCTATAGGCACTGGTCCCATTGTACGTGTTCACTTTCTTTTAGCAGAGTTATCTTATGTTGACAGATGTTTGTGTCCTTAGTCGAGTTGTTTATATATGCTTTTAGTGATGCTATACTCAAACATCAAATATCAGCTATATGAAATAGTCAAATTTATACTAATTTATATCAACTAATATAGGTTTAAAAGTGAATTATTTATTATTTGTTTGCTTATTATGTTTGTTATGTTATTATGTTTCATAATTCAAGCTTTAATTAAACACATTTTCGCACGTTTTGTGACCGTTTTTACCCAAGTTTATTCAATATTTCATGGGATCTACTTAAAACGCGCCTGCCTATGTCGACGATCAGACTCTTCCTCTCGAAAACGTTAACTTTAAACAAAAATCTCTTTTTCATTTTCTTTCTCATGTATTGATTGTTATTACTTGTAGTGTTATAAGTGTTGTCATGATGTGTGTATTTTTAAAGTAAATCCTAGACTATTATATTCCGTAGTTTACTTTATCGAAAGCCTCAGATTGGTGTATCAGTGTTAAAATTGATACATTTCCCTCGTTCGTTCACTAATAATGTTCCCCATTATCTTTAATACTTCTGTTGTTCTGTTATTGTACCATGTTGTTTACGGAAACCAGACTGCAATTATTCACACACAAGTTTTAGAAATGCTTTCATATTTGTAGTTTATTTATTTCCAACATGCAATCCAATGCATTATGATATTAATTTCTGAATATTCTGTTAACTGAAAATGAACGTTTTTTTTTCAAGTATTTAGATAAGAGTGGTAAAATATTTGTCAGCCTAAACTCTTAAACTTTTGGTAAGATTAGGCGAGATGAGTCCAGTTTTTCTATTACCAGAAAAACTTTCATTTTTAGTCTAACAATTGCATCTACATACAGATACAACTATGACTAACTTTAGTATTTTTGTGCAATGCCATTAGTTTCATGTCTTAAATTTTATGGTCCTTTGCTGTTTTGTACACTTTAATTATTGTTAATTTTAGAGGAAATTTATTGCAAAATGTCACACGAAAAGCCAATTGAATGTGATACTACTAGAATAAGAGGGTGCAATATTTCAATGCCTTCGAAGGGACGCCAATCCTTAATTCAACCCTTCAAAACTTGGCACACTTCCCCCGAAAGCAACGATGAAAATTCAATTCCATAAAATTTTAAACGTGGGATGAAATGAGAATGAAAAATATTTCAAATAAATATCTTCTACGAGTTCATGATTTTTGTTACGTCAAACTATTTTTTCTCTTATAGCTTATTACACGTATATCCGGTCACCATATGTAACAGAATCAAATTACATAAACAACCATAATATTTTACAAAATTTCTTAGTTTCTCCAGCTGAATGAAACCAACTATCAAATGTCACACTACTAACTCATAATACTGTAATGTATATGCTCGATTTCAGTGAAAGTGTATACATGCACTGTTAACATACAAATATTACAACACACGTTCTAATATGACAACAGTTCGGCTCGTTTCATGTTAAACACATAACTTTACTTACCAAACAGAACCTTGATGCATCCGTTTGTGATTTAAATAGGCCTATTGTCAGCCGAAAATGTAAACTCTTCGAGGACGGCGTTGCGTAAAAGTTGTTAAAATGTGGGTTAGTTTTAACATTAATTAATTAATTGTAATAAAGAACGTTGCGAAGTGTAAATACACAAGCACAGGAAAAGGTTGCGGCAAGTTGAACGAATTTGATAAGAATAATGAATATTCACTGAATAAATTTACCGAACGAGAAAGAGTATTTATTTTTTCGATTTTGGAGAATTAGATGAAAATTTTTTAAAAAAGGACGCCCAGAACAATTTTAAAAGTTTTCACTAGCTTGTAAAGTAACTCTGCTCCCTGACAGTGTTTCTAATTTTTAAAATTTATTAGCAAGTAACCCAACTGTTCAAGTATATCTTTTAGGTCGATGTGAAGAACAGAAGGTTTGTTAAGAGCCGAGCGACCCCTTAAACAATCTACAATCTACAACTGTCCAACGACAAAACAGTAACTGACAGTTTTATAAATAAAAAATGAGTTATCTACAAGGTTGAGCAGGAGACTACTCCACCTACTAAAGCATGAATATTCAAGATCTAGACCTTTAACATACAAATCTGTAATGCACGAATGCTTTAATAGGTGGGATAGGGCAAAGTAAGTGCAAACTTCAAACCTCATATTACTTCCCTCGCTTACCGAAGGGAGGTATTCGAGAAAAAATCTTTTCCCGAGATTTCTTAGGATCTTCAAGTTTCAGATTATGTAAATTACGAAAATTAAGGTATTTCAAACCCGTCACTCTGCCTGTCTGTTTGTCGATCTGTTGGCGCTATATTGCTAAACCTAATTTAACAACATATTTGGCAATAATTATAAAATTCATAAAGGCGTACCCCAGGGTTCTATTTTGGTGCCTTTATTATTCATAATATTTTCCAACGATTTAGCTAATTACATAAAATATGTTTCCGGCTTACATCTTGTTTCCTATGCCGGCGATACATATTGCTCACTGGAAAATCAGTAGAACTTTTGCAACTCCTCACGCAGCAAACTTATAAATTGGTAACTACCTGGCCTCCGTCTATGGAGATTCGTTCCAACGCGCAGCTTGGTCGTCCGCCGAACACGCCCAACGGACGGCCAAACCGCGTGCCGAAACCAAATCTCGGATATTTTATATACCGCCAGACTAGCTGCATACGCAGGGTTGGGCAACAAGCATGTCCCATTGCTTGTTGTTAGCAGCGAGAGTCACATGACGCATGGGGTAGGAATATAGGATGGGAAGTGTAGGTGTTTGGTGTTTATGAATGCTTCTTTTAAGTGTCCATGCTTGTTTTTTAGTTTCCATGCTTTTAAGTTTCCATCTATCATCGTCTCCTTATTTATTCTTCCTCCAAGTCTTCTGTTTCTGAATCTAGCAGTGTGCACCTCCTTCTGTCCGCTTGCGTTCCCTTCGCTTGTCTGCCAAGACATACATGCATTCGCTCGCCGCAGGGAGTTTTTTATTAACCGTGTCACGGGTAAATATCCATTTACGGCGGAAGTGCCCTATCTCGCGATAAAAAAGCTTTTTATGACGGGTTGATTATCAGAAACAGGCCCCGAGAGAATGCTTTTCACACCCTGTATATTAGTTTATTTTTACAGTAATTACTTTCAACTGCCGCTTTCCAATTCCGGGTATTTTCTATTTCATTACCTATATTTATTACCTTTTCAGTTTTACCTGTATATTTTTGCTCTGTTTTGTAATAATCTGTCCTGTGACAAGGATTAATAAACCAATAAATAGAACTTGAAAATAAATAAAAATAAAACTTATCTTTTCATCATTTACTTTGCTTATGTTACTACTTCCACTCGTTAGAAACCAGTCCGTTGCCTTTCACTGATGGTGTATTATATTGCCAAATGTTTACTTTATCGCACTAAGCACTTGAGAAATGGTGCTCGGTCATCTCAGCATAGATATGGGCACTTACACTTGCTTTATTTGATACTGTTTAAAAAGACTACGCGTAATTATTAATTCCACATGAACTTTGTTTTTCTATTATGGCGTTTCAATTTGCGCAGAATTTATTGATGTATCGGTGGCTTAAATTTTATGGACTTTAACGAGGTTTTTACCGCTTTCTTTCGGGAGCATTTTACAGTCAGCACATCTATACAAGAGACTAGTCTAACGCCCAGTCCAAAGATATCATCTTAGCCAATTCACCAAAAATGGAGTTTGGAGTTTACTTCGACAGAAATTTGCAGTGGAACCACCATATTAACTAATACATTGACAAGTTGCTGTTATCGGTTACAGTTTTTAGCTGACCATTGTAGCCGTGATATTCTGGTAACGTTATATTATGCAAACTTCCACTCTTATATGAGATACGGTATAATCAACTGGGGCCATAGTTCTCACATTCATCGTATATTCATGCTACAGAAATATGCAGTTCGAATTATTGCAAAATTATAGTTTAATCGTGACTCCTTTAAACAATTATACATCCTTACAGCTGCTAGTACATATATGTTCGAGGTATGGTCCTTTATTATAAAAACAAATCATTATTTTCAGTGTATAAATTAAATCATGAATATTATACAAGCACAAAAAAACTTTGCAACCTAATGTACAGGGTGGGCAACTAAGAATGGAGGTCGGCCATATCTCAGAAACCAAGCATCGCACAAACTTAGGGAAAAAATTACCTTAAGTAAAGTGGCCACGAAAAATAGCTGGAAAATATTTTCGAGTTTCTAAAATGGCCGCTAGGGGGCGTAACAGCCATAGCCGAATAGAAAATCAGGTTTCTCTCAGTATTTTGCTCAATTAAGTGGCATTGAAAATACATGCGTCGTAATCCTAGGACAATTTTGATTTTTTTCAGTTTTCCATTTTTTTTGTATCTTCAAGAATAAAGTGGTGGGGAGATGCCAAAAACACATTTTTTCAAATGTCGATTGCTCCGATTAGCCTTAACGGAATTTAACAATATTGGTCTCATTGGAAAGTTCTTTTCTTAGTCTATCGAGTGCACTTTGCGCTGTTTCCATTTGATTATTACCGTCTCCGCTAGAGGGCGTTATTTGACATGACAATAAATATCGCGCTTTTTCTTAAAAAATTTAAATGGAATGGTATATTTATTTTTACACGGTAAAATAGAGAATTAAAAGCCTCAGATGTCAGTGAAAACCGCAACTCGATAACTTTTCTCTAGCGGAAGATATTAGCAAACAAAGTTGAAATTATGAATTATTGTCAGATCTTTACGACGGGATTTGCAAATTAGCTATTGAAAACAAGTAAGCTGTGAAACTGATACAATGAAGAAACAACATATATCAAACATATTGAGTAAAGTATATATTACATGATATAAAAATTAGTAATTAATTACAGACAACAATTCTAACAATAATAAAAATATATTTATGTAGACAGTTATGAAAAGACTAATTTTACTTGACGAATGTAATATTTGCAAATTACGCGAGTCAAGTAAAATTACTGTTTCATAACGTGTTAAGAAAGACAACATTTTATCTAATCCTGCTCTAAAGAAAAGAAATTGCAATTTATATTGAATTTTATTTTGCGGTTTCAAACATTGTTACACCTACAGTGGTACAAATAAGTTTTGTGTTTATCGCTGTACCTGAGCATTAGTATAGGTTGACATTTGTATTAACAAAGTTCATTTGTCAATCTGCTGAATTTTTTGAAACAAATTAAGTCAGAATTTGTTGATTCAGGTGTGGATATTCCATCTGATATAAAAGAGTAGCAGTAAATTCAATAATACCTGATAAATCAAAAACATATATGAGGAAGTATAATATACGAAATTTGAAAACTGGTGTCAACAAAAAGGAATAATAAGATGTATGTGAAAAGATTTTTTTAGCGTATTTCGAAACGATGAAAACCTATAAAGCATCACGATATGAATATTGAGTAGGAATCTATATTAAAGAATTAAATGCCAAAGGAAACATTGACATAAAGAATATAACATATTAATAGCATTTTTGAAGAGAAAATGCAGACGGCGGAAAGTTTCTATTTGCATTTTATTAATAAAGTGTTTTTTGTGCCTTACTCTTAAAGTTTTTTTTCTAAATGATGAGTTTAATAATAACAGTTTAATAAAAATTCATTACATCACCAGTTATGTAATGAATTTTTATTAAACTGTTATTATTAAACTCATCATTTAGAAAAAAAACTTTAAGAGTAAGGCACAAAAAACACTTTATTAATAAAATGCAAATAGAAACTTTCCGCCGTCTGCAATTCTAATAAAACTTTTAAAGTTTTCTTCTGTTAAAATGATAAATTTCTTAGCGTGATAACCTGAAGATTTTCTCTTCAAAAATGCTATTAATATGTTATATTCTTTATGTCAATGTTTCCTTTGGCATTTAATTCTTTAATATAGATTCCTACTCAATATTCATATCGTGATGCTTTATAGGTTTTCATCGTTTCGAAATACGCTAAAAAAATCTTTTCACATACATCTTATTATTCCTTTTTGTTGACACCAGTTTTCAAATTTCGTATATTATACTTCCTCATATATGTTTTTGATTTATCAGGTATTATTGAATTTACTGCTACTCTTTTATATCAGATGGAATATCCACACCTGAATCAACAAATTCTGACTTAATTTGTTTCAAAAAATTCAGCAGATTGACAAATGAACTTTGTTAATACAAATGTCAACCTATACTAATGCTCAGGTACAGCGATAAACACAAAACTTATTTGTACCACTGTAGGTGTAACAATGTTTGAAACCGCAAAATAAAATTCAATATAAATTGCAATTTCTTTTCTTTAGAGCAGGATTAGATAAAATGTTGTCTTTCTTAACACGTTATGAAACAGTAATTTTACTTGACTCGCGTAATTTGCAAATATTACATTCGTCAAGTAAAATTAGTCTTTTCATAACTGTCTACATAAATATATTTTTATTATTGTTAGAATTGTTGTCTGTAATTAATTACTAATTTTTATATCATGTAATATATACTTTACTCAATATGTTTGATATATGTTGTTTCTTCATTGTGTCAGTTTCACAGCTTACTTGTTTTCAATAGCTAATTTGCAAATCCCGTCGTAAAGATCTGACAATAATTCATAATTTCAACTTTGTTTGCTAATATCTTCCGCTAGAGAAAAGTTATCGAGTTGCGGTTTTCACTGACATCTGAGGTTTTTAATTCTCTATTTTATCGTGTAAAGATAAATATACCATTCTATTTAAATGTTTTAAGAAAAAGCGCGATATTTGTTGTCATGTCAAATAACGCCCTCTAGCGGAGACGATAATAATCAAATGGAAACAGCGCAAAGTGCGCTCGATAGATTAAGAAAAGCACTTTCCAATGAGATCAAGATTGTTAAATTCCGTTAAGGCTAATCGGAGTATTCGACATTTGAAAAAATGTTTTTTTGGCATCTCCCCACCACTTTATTCTTGAAGATACAAAAAAAATGGAAAACTCAAAAGATTCAAAATTGTCCTAGGATTACGACGCATGTATTTTCAATGCCACTTAATTGAGCAAAATACTGAGAGAAACCTGATTTTCTATTCGGCTATGGCTGTTACGCCCCCTAGCGGACATTTTAGAAACTCGAAAATATTTTCCAGCGATTTTTCGTGGCCACTTTACTTAAGGTAATTTTTTCCCTAAATTTGTGCGATGCTTGGTTTCTGAGATATGGCCGACCTCCATTCTTAGTTGCCCACCCTGTACATCGAACAACTATGTACAAAAAAGAATTTTTATTATATTGACTGTAAGTTTTATAATCATTTAAGTGATGATATAATATCATTGCCTAATACACATATCTTGAAAAGGAAATTAAAAACATCTTTTAAGTAAAAATTGTTATACTGTAGATGATTTTTTTTAATAATGTGTATAATATTCCTGTTCTATTAATTAGTAGGTGCCTGACATGTTTTTATTCCTATATTATTTAATGTCCTATCAAATTCAGACTTTTGCTGTATTTCTTGTGTATTGTTTACTTTGGAAACACTATGTACTTAATGTGGAAATAAATGATTATTGTTATATACGGTACAGATAATTAAAAGATCTCTTACAGCAAGCTAACATATCTCAATTAATAACTTTTTTATTTATTGATCAGTTTTGTTCAAAACAACAGGGTTTTTCCTCTAGCTGGCCCTAACCTACCATTCAAATTTCAATACAATCGGACGTTTCATTCTTAAGTTGTCGGGCTTACAAGAAATGTGACGGACGGACAGACAGACGGACATTTTGAAAATAGTTCAGAATTCGATCACCAATACAGTGATATGAAATTATCGAAGTATCGTATAATATTCGATTCCTCTTGTATTTCACGTGAAGCAGTTCACTTGCGTCTAATTTACTAATCATTAATTTGTCTTTGTTGATTACACGAGAGCCTATATCTTAAGTCACTTTTCAGCTGTTCTCCACAGTCGTTAATTCTGTCCGAAAATGTGCTTCATCATGCCAAGTGTACATTCAAAACGTATGATTAATGTCTTTTCGTCTACTAATTCATTTAATAATTAATTAGACTGAAAGTAATTAAATTTAGCCTGCGTGTTGAACAGTGTTTTACATAATAAATTTTTCTGGTGAAATTGGAAATTTTTCAACTACTGTTTTTTTATTATTTGTTTCAATATTTACGTTTCATAATGAATACACGAAAGTCAACGCGGTATCACAAACACAACCAAATACCACGCTTGCGAATTGAGTAAATGTGTATAAAGTTTTAGGAATCACTTTAGGCAAAAGATCCGAGTTAATTTTCGAACATTGTAGTAAGTTGACAGGGCCCTTTCAGCCAAAACTGAACCTTACCATGGTAAAATCTGACATTTATAATTTTTGTTAATATGCGCAATAAATTATTTGTACTGTATTTACACATCGCTTGTAATGCTACATCTACCAGTATATACATTGTGTGACCCACTTAAGATCGCAACACCCCTGTATACCCGTTAATTGATGCTTGATTAACTTCAAACTTTGGTGGTAAGAAAAGATCGATTGGTGATTGTAAGAACTTGGTATTATTCTTCGCAACTTCCTCTCCCTTATTACATAATGTAGTGTACAACTCCGTTTCGGGTCTGGCACGATTTAAAGGTGACTGTTAAAAACTGCTGCGTATGCAATCCAACGCTGGGTCTTTATTATAATGGGCTTGTTCGGCATTTTTTTTTATTTCATAAATCGAAAGTGCAAGTATAAAATAATGGATCTGCAAAAAATCAGAATCTTATTCGCACGTTTAGTATCTTGAAAACTATTACAAAACTCCACCTCGCGAAAATGGGGTGTGGCCAGGCGCTACGTCACTATACGCATAGAGTCGGCGATCTCAATAGACTTGATGCTCCTTAGTTGTTATAATTATGAGTGTTTTCGAAGTATTGTTTATTTTGCTTACTTCTTGACAGTAGGGAGTACAATTTGGTGAAATGTCAAAAATTACAATTTTCTCTCGCTCCTGTCAGGACGAATTTTCGATTTTGACCCTACAATCTACGATTAGGATTCATCGCCGACCTTCTCCTTTCCGTAGAGACATAGAACGAACTTCCACTCGACGTATTTATTTAGTTACCAGCGTTTGAAGATTCCATGTTTTTCAACTTTTGAAAGGTCCCAGAAAGCCACTTTTCTTACGTCACTTACGTATAGTGACGTCACAAATGAGCGCTCGGTTTTTGCAACTGTTACTAATTTCAACTCCTCTCGAGAACGGAAAAAGTTAATAATATGAAATTTTGAGAATATCAAGTACTACATGAAAAAGTATAAAAACCATATAAAACGAATATCATGAAACAAGCCCATTTCGTGCCCGGCGTCATGCGGTACCTAACCGAACGGTGCGCGGTGGTGAAAGAGAAAAGTGAAATATTTCGAAAAGAAGTGATCATAGTGCTAGTTCTGATTCACATTCATCCCACTGACCTCCTAAAAGTGGAAGGTATGAAAAAATTTCGGTTTCATCATCATAAATAGCGCCATTTAAAACCCCTAGGTATCAATTTTAAGTGAGATCACGTATCTGGTTGCTGAGATGTGAGCCTCCAAAAATTTATTTTTGAACGTTTTCATTTTACGTTTTTTCGTAAAATCAAGTTGTTTGAGTGAAATTTTGCCCAAACTGATTGCAGATTTTCTGAGAATTCATGACTTTTTTGCTTATTGCATAAAGAATCTGAAAACCTCTAAAAAAAAGGTACAAAATCAATTGACGTCATTTTTGTTGCAAAGTGTTCAGAAAGGCATTTAGAAAAAACAGTACCTTTTATTTTTTGGCGGAAATGTTTTTTTTTTTTTTTAATAATTAGCCAATATTAATCGTCACTTTATTTAAATTCATTGAAAAATTTGTTATCTTCCGGTCCGCCATTTTCAATTTACCAAATTAGACCTCGGGTTCGTAATCAGCGACGCCGAAAACCCCCGAGTACAGATTTTCAAGGCCAAGATATCCATTCTCATTTTTTCTGGAAAATAGCCCGATTTCTGGTCCGCCATTTTGAATTTCCCAAATTGGATTTGTGATCAGCGACCCCAAAAACCCCCGAGTAACCATTTTCGTCTAATTTTATGGCATATTGTGTATGATAACAAATTTCTCAATTCATTTAATTAAATTGACCATTAATATTGGCCAATTATTGGACAAAAAATGAAACCAAACATTTCCACCAAAAAATAAAAGATACTGTTTTTCCTAAATGCCTTTCCGAACTCTTTGCAACAAAAATGAAGACCCTCTATCTTTTTTTTAGAGGTAAAATACCAAAATTACGCGACTATAATCAATGATTAAAAGTATGCCGTATACTACTCGGAAAAGTGACAATTTTTTTTACCATTTAATTTGTTTTATTTATATTTCTTATTTACATTTCAGACCTTAAACTAATGTATCTCAATAGTGATTTCACAATTTAACTTATATGTTTTATTGTATATATAACAACACAATATATAAGGTGTCGCTGTTATGACAGGAGAATCAGCTTGGTTTGTTATAATTTTTATTTATTTCACATATTTCTTACTAAATTTATATGTATTTGTTTTTTAAAATATTTCTTACGAAATTTTAAATAATAATGATTTTTTATGTAATCTGGGGTGGAGAGTAATATTAAAAGAGATGCAGGGAAAATAATATGGAAAAGTGACCAAAACTTTTTAGTAAATTCGATACCTAATGACTGTTAAAAAAATGCGCTATAAGGAAGAAAAATGATGGAAACATAAAAATTAAGCTCCTTCGAAAACAGTGCATATTGTAATAAGAAAACATATTTAAATTTTTTTTTTTTCTAAACTTTAAATAAATTTCTTGTCGCTAAAAATGAAACCCCTTTTTCGGTCCATATCATCTCACTTTTAACATACAAAACAATATTATTATTATTGTAGATCCACTGATTTCTTGAACACTAAACAGCAATGAGACAAAATTCCAATTATGAATAATATGTATTTTATTTGCAATTTTTTCTGTATTGTTTGGAGCAAAATGGGAGTTTGTATGTGAATCTAAGCGCGAAAGTTCTTGGTTGACAACAAATGGTATTATTCCTCAAGGACATGACACATTTCAAATTTTCTTAATAAAAACCATCCCATTGGTGATCTCAAAGTTTGTTTAAAAAGTTATCAAAATCGACAATGCAGGTTCAAAATAATGTAATATTTACTATGTTAGTGTTGATTTTAAGTTCAACTTCCGCTTTTTTCCAATAAAAAATACTCTCAAGCATTTCAAATGAGTTCGGCCCGCGATGTGAGTTCGAAGGCCTCCATATAGCAAAATAAATTGCATTTTATCTTATTTATTTACGCTACTATGAGACCTTTCGATGCTTTTCTTTCAATTCAAACATCACACATTACTCGACAGTTATATGAGTATTCAAACTTCTACACGGATGCCCTTTTCCAAAGATCCTTTCATCTCAATTTTATATAAAAATTACTACATGGCTCTTTGTCCAAAAACACAAAGCGCATTGTCCATGGTTATATATACCAGACTGTTTGGCGTTCTCGGAAAATGTGTGGAAGTCATGCTTTGTTTTCGTTTCTTCTTTGTTGAGGTGGAATGTAGTGGTTCTGGGGAAAAATTCTATGTCAAATGAGTTAAAGTCTTATGAAATATTTCCGTCATGAAAGTCATATATATCGTCGGGTAAAATTAAAAATACAAAAATGCGTAGTTTGCGAAGAATTGTATTAATTGTTCTCATACAGAGACTGGCAGAATACCCTTTACAGTTTTAACTTGGAAGAAATATTTATTGATGAGGGTTGTATAATATGTATAAGTGGGAAAAACTACAATATTGTACATGGAAGAATTATATGCAATATATGGTGTCTTTTGTCACCAATACAGTATTTCAAATGATACGATGCATGATGTACCATAACTTGCAATACGTAAGGAGAAATTTTTCTTTTATTCTTCAATTTCGCTGTATTTTTCAGTTTTCTTCTATTCTTCGCTCTTCTGTTATGAAAAATTCCTAATGTACAAACTTAAAAGACTTGAGTTTAACCAATTTTTACCTGACTCCTATTTCGGCTCTCTCATAGACGTCGTTCCAGTTTTAGTCATGGAAAGTTATAGGGCCATCAAAAGATATACCATTCTTAATGTTAGTTTTAAATTCATTAATATACATATGGCAAATTTAATAGATATTGGAGATTAAATGAATTTTTCTCTATGCATTTTTTAAAAATTCAAAATTACTGTAAAGTGTTTGTTGATATAATACCAAAAATAAAGTAAACACATGTCTAATGTAATGCCAGCTAGGCCGCCGCGTCATAATACGTCGTATACTTTGGACCCTTTCAAGTGGATGGTTCCTAGTATAAGCAACATAAACATACCAGCTGTGGACGAAAAGATACGTTTTCAATTTTTATTTAGTAGTGTCTATTAGTGTATTAGTTTATTTCTTTACCAAAATTGAAAACAAAATTAAAATTAAAATTGAAAATGTATTAAACATAGGTAATGAAATAGAAAAATGCCTGGAATTCAATAACGGCAATAGAAACTAATTACTACAAAGACAAACCAATATACAGGATGTGCAAAATATTCTCTCGGGCCTCTTTTCTCATAACCCGCTGAAAAAAGCTTTTTTTTACCACGAGACGGGGCTCTTCCTTGCACTTCCACTATATATGGATATTTACCTATGGAACGGTTAATAAATGAGAGCTCCTTGCGGCGAGCTAATGTATGTTTGTTTTGGCAAAAAGCGACGTGGACATACTGATGCGAGACATTGAAACGAAAGCACGGATTTCTGGGAATCATGAAACCATATGTGGACACTGCTAGATTCAGAAACAGAAAACTCAGGAGGAGAATAAATAAGGAGATGATGATAGATGGAAACTTAGAAGAAACTTAAAAACAACATCTCACAAACACACACTTCCTATCTTATATTCCTACCCCATGCGTCATGGGGCTCTCGCTGCTGGCAACAAACATGTCCCATATCCAATTCAGCGTATGCAGCCCGATCCGGCGGAATATAAGAACGTCCAGATTGGATGTCCGGAATCGGCAGCATACTTAATACATTTTGACTTGTTTTCAATATGTATCGATCAGGCAAAGTTACAAGGATTATTTTTCCATAAACGTATATGTCCCCCACGAGTCCCTACGACTGCAATCATTCTTCTTCCCGTAGTTATGATGACGTTATGGATCATTTCTTGAGAGAATTGTCCCATATTTGAAGTACAGCAGCTCTCGCTTTTTCTGTGCTTTGAACAGCAGTAATTTTTTTCTTAAGTCATCTATCATACATATCTCATACAAATTCAATTGTATTCAAGTCCGGGGAACATACAGGTCAAATCGTTGTCGATATTTCCACTTATACAACGAGCGGAGTGCTAACGAATCCCTCACTCTAACTTCGGTTTATTTTAACTCAATTTGTCAGGCAATGCATAAACAGTCTTAGCTTATTTGCCCTAACCCGAATATCCTTTAATTTAGATAATAAAATTTCGTTTGGAATGAGTGACATTTGGTGTTTTTAGTATTGTTGTTAACAAGCAATGTTTTTACGATCCTATCTGATGAACAGAAATGCAGGAAATGGATGTTAATAATGGAGATCCTCAAGGCAGTGGCTTGAGCACGCTGCTATTCTTATTATATATTAATGATATTGAAAAAGTTTTTACTATGCCTTTGGTGACAATATCTGTCTTATCCTGCAATCAAGATGCTAATATAATGTCTGACCTTCTGCAGGATAATCTGATTTTTCTTTCTAATTATTTCACTTCAAACAGTCTTTCGATGAACCTAGGAAAAACGTTTTCAATGCAATTCCATCCTGTTGGCGCCCACTATATGTTTCTTCCACTCATTAAACTTCAGCATAAAACAATTGAACAAGTAAAAGACTTTAAGCCTCTAGATATGTATGTAGATATGTCTCTAAACTGGAAACCTCACGTAGATTATGTATGTAAAAAGGTTATTCCAAATTACAAGTAAGAACGTTCTGAAAATATGTTATAATTCGATGAATCGACAATTAGATAATAATATGGAGTGATTTGCTGGGGTTATACAAGCACAGCTAGTCGTGTATTTGTGCTGCAAAGGAGAGCCTTACGTTCCATGTATGGATTACAGTATCGAGAATCTTGCAAAAAATATTAAATTTACCATGTTTGTATATACTTGATGTATTAATATTGGTAAAAAAAAATTTCAACACATTTACTTTTCAGGATATATCACATGAATAAAATACACGTTATGGAGAGATTAGAACTATATAAATCAAATCCTTACTAGTCGGTACGGCACTTTGTAATCAATTAGACATAGACATAAAGGCATAAAAAGTACAACATTTTAAGAAAATTTATATCTTCTGTTAAAAATATGTTACTTACTAATGCCTTTTATAGTGTAGATGAATGTCTAGTTTTAAATTTTTTTCTCTTCGTATTATTATGTGTAAATAATCATTTTCAGTGTACATTATTTTTGACCTGTCCTATACCAATATTGTTTGATCTATTGGATTAATAAAGTATTATTATTGTTATATTTATTCTAGTTCAAGATTTAGCTCAATCGACAAGACGCCTTGTTTAGAACTAGACACTTTTATATCTTTCTACCATTATTTTATTTTATTTTAGTGATCAAATATTCGACTCCATTTGTCTTTTACATAAGCATATTATTTTGCCTACGTGTGGTGTATGGAGTTGTATTATTGAATTTTTACACCTCTTACTAACATACTGTTCCTGTTTTCTTTTCACCTTTGTACAAGTAGACACTTCTGAGTGATACCTTTTATATATTTTGCATTTGATTAAATAAAAACAGGACGCCTTTTATAAAAGAGATAAAATGGTTTTCGCTAAGTTAACTTTCAACTTTCTCCCTTTTCATTATAACCGTAAATTGATATATACAGAGTCGGCTAAGAATTCTTGTTTGCAATCTTATTTGCATTTTCATAGAATCATTTAACTTAAACGCAAAGCTGTGATTATTACGATAATTCTCGAACTTTTCTCGACTTTACAGTGCAATCGTTGTATATTTAATCCAAATATTACACATCGTAATTAGTGAAACTAATTTGTTTTTTTTTTGTAATAAATAGCAGTTTTACTCTTGAAATTTGTTACTTGATGTTTCACAGTGATGTGCTTGACATCTAGAGAGCGACATTTTTTTTTGCAATCTTCTTGCAAATACAGAAATGTTTATGGGGAGTTCGGTTTCGGATGGCGTTTTGTAGCTCCTACGAAATTTTGAATGAACTCGATTAAAACGATGACAAATCGTACTAAATTGTGTTGAATTAAAGCATGGACAATTCTACATTAATTGATATAAATTAACATGAATCTGGCTATTTCATTTAGTTGGTATTTGATTAAGATATATTGGTTGAATATAGCATCCCCATACTTTTTAGAGTATGGCTCGGTTCAATATAGTTTCAAGATACTATTATACGGCAAATTAATCGCAAATTTAGCAGTGACCAGACCGGACTATTAAGAACTGGACAAAATGCCAATGTTGTCGGACTTGCATTAAAATTGGTAGTTAGGTATTTTCGCAATAGCTGGTACTGAATTTGATTCCAAAAGTTAGAGATTCGAAATAACGAATCCATAATGCATATCAGACAATAAAATCGAGTTAACCGAGCCATGGTGAAATTTTATTTCATAAATTGTAGTGACCATTTCTTAAGGTGGTTCGGTTTTTCAATTTTTTTGAAATTGAACTGTACCTATACTATACGACTGTATACTTGACTATAATACATACTATGTTTGTTCAATATCACTATTATTAATAATCTACTATCAGAGATTACCACATTTGGTTTATAAGAGGACCTAATAAACAATTAAAACTTATTTGCAAAATAGGCACCAATGTGTTCAACACCGTGGTTCCAGGTCCGTCGAATTCCTGCAGGAATTCAGTCTTTCCCATGGATCTATACTGGGTCCGCTTCTCTTTAACTTGTTTGTGAACGATATTACGACCGATCTTGATGCCGAAACGTTGCTTTATGCAGACAACATACATTTTTTTCTCGAAATAACATCAATCGAGGACTGTGAGAGATTTCAAAATAATCTAAACAAATAACTTCATGCTGCATTGTGAAGTAACTGCCACTGAACGCACAGAAATGTAATACCTTGTCGATTACTAGAAAGCATATCTATGATTATAATCTTCGGGGTGTCATATTGCACAGACCTTGTAGTGGCCGTAGAAACTACATAATCTACTAAATGGTTTTCAATTAATGTCATTTGACATCAGATTCAATATCAGCCTCCCTCCGAAAATACATGACTACCAATTTTAATGTAATTCGAATAAAGGCCATAGCAGGATAAACCACTGGAAAGTCCCCTCCCCCCCGCATTTACGGAATAGGAGTGGGGTCCCATCCTGTTATTCATTTAACAAGCAATTATGAAGGAATCAGTTTTCCTTGAAAGTTTTATTGTGCATTTTTTATTACCTTTGTCTTAAGTATTATTCTTATTACTAATCTGCGTATTCAAAAAACGTATTCTGTAAAGCACCAACCCTGAAATTAATGACAAACTATTTGGTCTAGGTCAAAGTTTTTACACAAAATCAATTTCAAGTCTTTATTTATGAACTAATTTTGAAGTAATAATCCAATGACACCGTTTTTATTTTATTTTTATTTGATTCAAGGCAAGGTTGCGGACAAAGAGTTCTATTATTAATGAAATTACTCAAGTAAAACGTATGCCAGAAATTAACGCTGATGCGCGCGGCCAATCATAGGCGTCCAAAGCGACATTCAATTTAATATAACTCGATAAATTAACCAAACAAAGAACTGTGTTCAATTGCCAAGGCAGTAATTGACTACAATGGGGATTAATCAATACGAATTTATTAACTTTCTCTTGAAATATAAAAGCAAGTCAAATAAGATTTTCAAATCGATTAAAGTTTCATCTGAATAAAATTAAAACCATTAAACAAAGTGGAACAAAAATAAAAAGCAATGATTGAAATAACTCTCTGCAAAATGCAAAAGAAAACACGAGAAGTTGTCTTTTCTTGGGTTTTTATTTTTTCAAATAAGCAAATTAACACACTAATGTATAGTTCTCTTCATATATTATTATTTAAAGCAAATAAAAAATGTCAGGGTATTTGATCTTTACCGCAAAGTCAAAGGCGCCGACACTTTTTATGTGCCTTAAGTATATGAAGAGAACTTTACGATTCAACTGTATTGAGCCCTCACTTTAACAGCGGATATCTCAAGTACAGAGGAGCGGAAAAAAGTTAAAAAACCGCTGCCTAAGGAATAACTACTTCACTGAAAAATATACAGGGTGGACCGTCTAAACGAAATAAATAGTGAAAAAAATGTTTTTTTGCTCAAATTTAAAATTTCCACGTTTTATGACGCGCTAAACCTATTTCACAAAAACATTTTTGAAAAATTTTTTTACCGCTAAAATATAAGAAAAATTTTTTCTTTCTTCAAATTTAAAATTTTCACGTTTCATGGCATTCTAAACGTATTTAAAAAAAATTGAAAATTTTTTAACCAACATTTTTGAAAAATTTTTTACCACTAAAATAGGTGGATTTTTTTTTTGTTCAAATTTAAAATGTCCACGTTTCCATGGCATTCTAAACGTATTAAAACCAATTTGGAAATTTTTCTGAAAAATTTTCTTGAAAAAATTTATGTATTCATCACTAAGTACTTATATAGAATAGGAGAAAATATTTTTTTTGCTCAAATTGAAAATTTCCACGCTTCGTGACATTCCAAACCTATTTCGGAAGAAAAAAAAATTGTAACATTTTTTTACCATTTTGGAAAAAGAAATTAGCACTAGAAATTTAGAATAGATGGAAATTTTTTTTTTGCTCAAATTTAAAATATACACGTTTCATGACATTCTAAACCTATTTCAAAAGAAACAATTTTGAACATTTTTTAAGCAAATTTCAAAAAAATAATTTTTTTTTCTTTGTTCAAATTTAAAATTTCAACGTTTCCATAGCATTCTAAACCTATTCAAACACATTAAAAAAATGTATAAAATCTATTTCACTACTTACTATAGAATAGATGAAACATTTTTTTGCTTAAATTTAAAATTTCCACGAATCATGACATTCCAAACCTATTTCGGAAAAAAAAAAATTTGCATAATTTTTTTACCATTTTGGAAAAAAAATACCATTAGAATTTGTTTTTGCTGAAATTTAAAATTTTCACGTTTTATGATATTCTAAACCTATTTCAGAAAAAAAAATTGAAAATTTTTTCACATATTTTTGAAAAATTTTTTACCACTAAAACAGATGGAAAATTTTTTTTCTTTGCTCAATTTAAAATTCCCATGTTTCATGACATTCTGAACCTATTCCAGAAGAAAAAAGACTGAAAATTTTTAACCAACAGTTTTGAAAAATTTCAAAAAAAATGAAATTTTTAACCACCACTATACGTCCAATTCACTGCGTGAATGTGGAACTGAAAATGTGTCTAATGGCAATAATATTTGACATATGCTATTATACTTTTATTGGAAAATATACAGGGTGATCATCCCAAGAAATAATTCATGGTAGACCTGTTATTTAGTATTGAACTTTTGCTGTTGGGTGAGCACTATTTTTTTTATCAAAAATTATCAGAATTGCTTTGTAATAATTGCAATAACTCTATTTCGAGTATTATTCTCAATGTCATTTCGTATTTAATAATTTTTTTGAGCGACCGCCATGCACAAATAACGAGGGAAGTTCTGTGTAAATACCTTTACCGATTTTTGTGTTAAGTAAGGACACTGTTTTTTTTATTGTTTTTTCTACATGTCTATTTACACATGTTTGTTTAAATTTTGTTAGAATAAAAATTAACAAAAACAAAAGTTTTACTAGAGGCTTGACCATTGGTATAAATATGTAAAATTGAAAGGTGAACAACTTTTCTCTTTAACATTTTTCGAAGTTTTGAGAAATACCGCCAATATGTGGCATTTAAAAATAAAGTAAAAGATGATGGATAAAGAAGATTGCTTTTGTGTACGTTATTTGGCATTATTTTTTAATCAGAAAGTATTGACAAAGTCAAAATTGACTCAAATCGATTAACATAATTTTATTCCATATGAGGCATACTTGATTGGTGTATTGACTTGATTGGTGATGTTTTTCAAATCCTGATTGATCATGTTTTCGGCTATTTCAAATTTTGACATGTTAAAAGAATAATTCGGGAATCATCTACATACTATAATAAGAAATATTTTAAATTACTGTACATATGTATCGGTGATTTATATGGAAAATTATAATGAGGGTCCTAAAAGGGAACCCTGAAGAACACCTCTGTTTAGAATTTTAGATTGTGAATATTTTTCATTAATAAGGACACATTTTCTTTCGATGAGGCAACTAGATAAGCTGTTTGATTTTACTACACTGTGCTTCCACAACGCGACGAAGGTTGTTCATTTTATGACAATATACAATTAACAATAATGGGTATACCGCCATTTTTAGGTGTAACCTTTGTAAAAAAAATAAGTTGGCACTTGGGATAAATTAGTCTTATGATGGTAGAAACTTACCTCCCAGATATGAATTAAATCCAAACAGAGGCAGCCAATCATGTTTATCCGGCTACGGTCTATTTTATAATTTCTGTACTCCTACATATCCTGTAGATGTGTGACGGGCGTTCCTGCGTTTTTCTCGTTTAAATATACTTGACTTTACCCTGATTGTTTAATAATAATTCAACCAAACAATAAAAGTCGATGGGAATCTGATCTGGTGCTTGTACTGGCTATAGAATTCTCATTTTCTGAAGATTTGGAGACTGTTCCGCACATCCTCTTTAGTCAGATCCAATTTTTTACATTGTTCTTAAACTGTAATAAAAACGTTTTGCAAAACATGACGAATATCATTGTACAATAGTAATTGTATATTTTGTAAAATATTGTATGTTGTCCTGTATACTGTCATAATTATCTAGCAGGCATTTTAAATTGTCCCTACTTATGAGATTTTCATCTTATTAGGCTCTAGTAATTCTTAATGAGCAATGTTACCAGCTTAGAGCTACAGTTTAGGATGGCCCTTAGCTATAGGTGTGAATTTTTTTAATGTGGTCCTCTCCTCTCCTCTTTAATGTGTTCTAATATAAGAAGAAAAAAGAAAGTGGTTAACTCAACCCTTTACCGTCCCTCAAAAGGGGTGAATTTTCCTAAAATAAAATTAATTTTTTCGTAAATTTGCGATAGAACCCTCAATATGTTGTGTAATAAAAATCTCACACAAGTCCCATCCTCAAAATTGTCCAGAGAACACGAATTAATCATTCCTTTTTTAATTAAAACCTCATAAGACTCATTCATAGGGCCCCGAAGTGACCCTCGTATAACTTTAACGGTTATTTGAGATTCTCTTTGCACAAATTGTTATTAGTTACATTATATTATTATTATTCATATTTTAATGTTAATCAAATTATTTAAACAACAATAATTTATTTAAAGAATTACATTTTGCCATAAATTTGTAACATTTTATTTTTTTTTTTTAATTCACGATTGTCCAAGGATTACGAATTAGGAATTATGTTTCAAACTATACCTCATAAATACTATTGAACTTCAAAATGACCTCATAGGGGCAAAAGTAGAGTATCGCATATTTTTAACATTTATTATTACTTATTTGCCACTACAGAAATAATTTCTAATTAGTCACACTGCAGTTTATGTTGATATATTAATGTTTTTCAAATAGCTTGAGTAATTATAATTTATTTAAACAACTACATTTTGTCATAAATTTGTAAAGGTGTCACCTTTTTTAAATTTCACGGTTAGTGAAATATTGTTGATTAAGAGTTTGCTAATGGACTTGCAAATTATTTAAACAATTTATTACACTTCAGGCCAAAGTCAAGCAAAAAAGTTCATAAGTTATTCGACAAAGATTACCACAAGACTTCTAGAACTCTAAAAGTTCGATTTAAGGTTTGATGACAGGCTTTCATACATTGCTCCTTGAGATATCATCTTAAGAATATGGGCAAAGGAGAAAATTATAAATGCAGATAATATGGTACTGCAGAACACATACTTTGCGAATGAGATGTTAACCCGCATATTAATCTGCATTATGATATAGTACCTAGAAAAGGCGAAATTAACATCTGAAGATACTGGGTGAGTCACGAATTGCGCTCGCCCCGATATTTCCTAAAATATTTGGAATAGAAAATTGAAATTTGGAGGCCTTATTACACGACTAAAATGCCATCTTTTCAATAAAAAATCAAGTTTGGTGCACATCCGGTTTGACCGGAAATGCCCACAACTTTCGATTTTTAAATGGAACACCCTATATATTTTTACATTTTTGGAATCTAGAGGAAATTTTGAATACAATACATCCATTTTGGTCATTTTTTGATAAACATTAAAAATTTTATTAAAAAATCTATTTCGGAATCCAGAGTGCTGTGGTGCCCAAAATATATTTTAGTTTGTGTGCTACGTTACTATAAAACAATATCAGCTGTCAGACAGACTCGTGTAGTTATAGGCAATCTTGAGCTATCAAACATTTAATAATTGTGAGCGCAAAGAAATCGACCTTTTCATTTCTACTAAAATTATTAATTTTCTTTAATTTTTACTCGAAGAGATTTCCGCAACGCTTTATTTTGTATCTGTCTGACAGCTGATATTGTTTTATTACATTCAATGGCTACTATGATTTTTCCAATGTTATTAGGTTACCAGATTTACACAGAAATGTGCCATTTTAGTTTCCAAAGCCCACTAATCTATTATCTATTAGCCGCATGTTTCTAAAAGCTTGGTATTTTGGCTGAAATCTCAAATATTTCTGAGCGGATTTTCAAAATTTTGGTATCATTAGATTCGTATGAAAATGAGGTATTTAAAAATGTTGGTGAACGAGTAAATTCCCATTTAAAAAAACCGAGTTAGTGGGTAAAAATCACATTTAAAAATTTTAAACGCCTCTAGAGAATTAAGTAATGCAATCATATTGCTCTTTTTATTTTTATAGTAAGGTAGCACACAAACTAAAATATATTTTGGTCACCACAGCACTCTGGATTCAGAAATAGATTTTTTAATAAAATTTTTAATGTTTGTCAAAAAGTGACCAAAATGGATGTATTGTATTCAAAATTTTCTCTAGATTCCAAAAATGTAAAAATATATAGGGTGTACCATTTAAAAATCGAAAGTTGTGGGAATTTCCGGTCAAACCGGAAGTGCACCAAATTTGATTCTTTATTGAAAAGATGGCATTTTAGTCGTGTAATAAGGCCTCCAAATTTCAATTTTCTATTCCAAATATTTTAGGAAATATCGGGGCGAGCGCAATTCGTGACTCACCCGGTATAGGCAAATTAGCTCTCAGGAAAATCTCTACCTTTGTAAAAATCTTAGGAGCCCTGGGCAACAACTAAATGCAAGGTAATCGACAAAATACCTCTCTGGTTCGGAGCAGATAATGTACAAAAAACTTACTTATTAATACAAAATTGTTCGTATATTTGGTTCTTGTAGAACATTTCAAGCCCTAAACCTTAGCTAAGGTGTATTTATGTGCTAAATAAAAAACAATTGATAATATATTTTTTTTTATTGGTACCCTATTTTGCTTATTTAAAGTACGCCTCAGAGTGTTTAAATCGAACTTTTAAAAACGCGCGTGTTTTAAAGGTTACCATGGCAACAACTACAACCCGAGTCAAAATGTCAACTTTTTAATTATTGATCTGACAGGAATTTTTGCGGTATTAACCGCGAATCTGCTTTTCTATTTAAATAATCAATGTTAGAACTTATTTTAAAGCAATATACAATCAGTAATAACTGTAGTGACAATAATTAATCCTATGTGACAGATTGCAAATTAATTTTTGCATTCCTCATTTGACACTTACAGGTATCCTGATGTCACATCACGAATTCAAACATTTTACATTCTTAATTCTTATTTCCATTTTTTGTAGTATTGTGTACCAATAAATAAAAATTGCGTAAAGTATTCGTGGATAACTGGTCTTTAAAACACTTGCTCTATTTCGCGCATGTTTTAAAGACCTTAATATCCACTCATACTTTAATATACTATTTAAGAACAAACGTAGTTACCTAAATGTACGTCTAGGTGATTCCTCGCGAATCGGTACATCATACAATAAAATTGCATCAGACCATTTTCTTATAGACAATTAGACATGGATTAACTTATCTTTATTTTCTAGGCATTTTTTTGCTTTATGTGGTATTTTGCGAGATACTTAACAATTAACACCCCGACTATTAAGAATCATGCAAAAATTCACCCCTTTTGTGGCACGGTGAGGTCTTGAGCTAGGTACCCTAAATTAGTTGTAATTTTTTTCCCCTTATATTACATTAATTTATTTTTAAATATTAAACAACAATATTTCTAATATGCATTTGAACTTATATCTACCCGAGGTATTATTTTCTATTTACGAAAAAGTACATAGGTAAAGTTTTACTGCAGTTATTTGGAAAATAGCCAACAAAATCGTCTGAATTTGCGTTTAGGTCAGAAACGAAGCCAGGTCAAGCGTAAGAGACGGTGGGTAAACATTTGTGAACAGACTTTCGTTATGTTCCTGTTATAACACAGAAATTTGCACTTCTAGTCTGGCGAACAACTAGCGACTGACCGAAACGGCTTATCTAGCTTATTGACAAGTTAACTAACGAACTTACATTTAGCTATTTTCCACACACATAGTTTGCTATTTAAGCATTTTAAACGTTGATTATGAGTTGTACTAGTGCAAATAGTAGTTTTAAGTTGGCAGAGTTTTCATCAAATAGCAGAAAGTCTCGTTATGGTCAGATTACTGGCAGTCTCTCATATTGTATTTTGTGAAGGCTGCTTTTGGGACTCTAAAGCGATGAATAATAATTAGCTGTTTAACAATATAATTATATATTTAAAGAGTAATTTGTCTTGCAATTGCCTACTACAGGTGAGTCTGGCACAGGTCAAATAACTGATCCGTTATCTCATTAGCAGTTTATACCACCGTTGAATAAGAAGAAAATGCACGTATAGTACCTACAACTATATAATTAAATAAATATGTGCTTTAAAGTCTAAAGCTTCGACCATTTTCCAGTCATTTGATAAACAAAACATGTTTTAGGATTAAAAAGTCCGAAAAATTTTATTTCAAAATCTACTTAATTTGATGTTGATTAATGAATTAAATTTGCTTTACTTATTTTTCCCTATTTACCTCTACTTACCCCTCACTCCTTCAAAGCAACCATGTCAAAATATATCTCTAGTTTCAGATATCGTTATAATACATACGCGTACCAAATTTCAAGTGAAAGTCTAAATTTAATTTTATCCACCCTTTTAATAAGGGAGTGAGGCTAGTGGGGGGATGGAAAACGTTATTAAAAAACCTGAGGCCTTCGCTTCTAGTATATACAACAAATCCCAAATTTCTGTAATCTTACCAGCTTGGTTTACTTATTTCCCCCTATCTATCCCTACTTAACCCCCCAACCCTTCAATAGAATCATCTCAAAATATAATCTAGTTCCAGATGTCGCTATAATACATACGTGTGCCAAAATTCAAGAGAATATCTAGATTTTATTTTATCAACCCCTTTAATAATGGAGTAGGGGTATTGGGGGGTTGGAAAATATTTCAAAAATCTGACGCATTTATTTCTAGTACATACACCGAATTTCAAGTTTCTGTACTCTTACCAACTTGCTTTACTTATATTCCCCTATTTACCCCTAAATAACCCCCAACCCTTCAAAGGAATCATCTCAAAATGTAATCTAGTTCCAGATGTCGCACAGTAAAAAAAGCCTTTTTTGGACAAAAATTTACCTACAAAATCTTAATCAATTTTGATCTACCTTGGCTTAAAATGTAGGTTACTGGCTACACTTTAAGAGTATACTGCCTAAATTGCTTTTTAACCTCAAAAAATGTATCAAATATGAGAGTAATCACTTTTTTCTATTTCTACAAGTAAAATTGATCAATTTTTTCTATATTATCTTTAATTGATTTTCATCAAATTTATATGTATCCCTAATGTTATTTAATATTAAATCTTCTTATGTATATATTTGTTTCTCACCATTCCAAATAATTTCACACAACTTTTTTTTCTTGATTTAATATTTTATTTTTGTAACAATGTTTAATTTATATAAAACAATTTAAAATTGAAATTTAAAGATTCGTTTCTTCAAATCTTCAAAAATCGTTTCTATAAATCAATACAATGTCAATATTAACAATTTTATAGATATAGTTAATAATTACATTTAGTGAAAAAGCGAGAATAATATCGCATCCATAATTTTTGATATTTGCACAAAATTAGAATATATTCACTTATAGAATACAATTATTCAGATCCCTGCTTAATGTGATAAAGCTTGCACTTTAATCTATAATAATAAATTTGGTAGACTGACGGTATTATCAATATCTAGTTAACCTCTCCAATATATCTTCAAGATAATTAATAACAATAAAATATTCGATTGCATCTTTTAAATAGATATTAGATATTAGATAGATATACTAATATTTAATTAGTGTCTTCGATATATCTCTACAATTATTGTCAATAAAAAATTCGAGTTTTGTTATTTATCGTATACATTTTTTTATTTTAATAATTTACAAACCTATTTTATTTGTAGATAAAATTTTAATTCATTGGCTCGAAAAATAATTTTGTTTATAACAAAATATGGTAATAACTGAAAGTAATGTATTAAACATGTTAATAAAATTTCGAGTAGGGTATAGTAATGTTTTGTTGATTGATTTTAGGAAATGGGGGTTTGCAATTTAGGCAGTATGCTCTGAAAGTGTTGCCAATAACCTACATTTTAAGCCAAGGTAGATCAAAATTGATTAAGATTTGAAGAAATAGAAACAAGTGATTACTCTCATATCTGATACATTCTTTGAGGTTAGAAAATCGGGGTTTGCAATTTAGGCAGTATGCTCTGAGAAGTGTAGCCAATAAACTTCATTTTAAGCCTAGGCAGATCAAAATTGATTAAGATTTGACTTGTAGGCAGATTTTTGTCCAATAAAATGCTGTTTTTTTTCACTATGTGTCGCTATAATACATACGTGTACCAAATTTCAAGTGAATATTCAATTTTATTTTATCAATCCCTTTAATAATGGAGTAGGGGGGGTTGAAAAATATTATAAAAAATTTTGAGGCTTTTGCTTCTAATACATACACCGAATTTCAAGTTACTGTAGTCTTACCAACCTGCTTTACTTATTTTCCCCTATTTACCCCTATTTAACCCCCAACCCTTCAACGGATATCTTCAAAAATTTTATTGTTTCAAGCAGTGATTGTTATCCTCTCTGGAGTGATGAAAAATGAAATATTCACTGAATGCGAAGGCGTTATATAATTTTTCTTAAAAATTGATATTATTTTGCAAGTGATAATGATTTCCACTTTGTAATTTTAGCGTTGAATAATTGATACCTCCACACTGTTTTTCGTAAATAATAATTAAAATAGTATAACATTTAACAGAAAAGTGATGTAGTTAAAAAAAGATTATAAAATCACAATTTTCGCATTAGAACAATTTGTGACATAATATAAAGTGACAGAGGATACAATTATAGCCTTTATATCCCTGATTATGATTATGATCAATATTCGTAACGATATCTATCTCTGGGGATTCTAAGACCTCTTATCCATCGCCAGTTGGAACAAGTTTTTTTGATAACCAGTTGTACAAATAATTAATATCGTTTTCCAATGAACAATTTATGATTCAAACATTTTTTACTGTACATCTCGAGTGATGCGTACCTTTGCTTGGGGACCACTGAAAAATCATTGGTCTACCAAATACATGAAATCAAACAACACTAGACAAACGATTCTTAAAATTCTTTCAGATAATGAAGAGGATGAGAAATAAATTAAATATTTTAAAATAAATGTAATTTGATTTACATGTTGTTAATGGAATTCGTCATCAGTGATGGATCATTTTTGTTTGCAAGAGGTGATTCCACTGAATAGCCACGATGACACAAAGAGTTAAATAAACAAATGACAAGATACAAGAATTAAGCTTTTGAGGCAATATTTAAATTGTCTTTCTAAATCTGTAGAATAGTTTCAGACATACGGCGGCAGTTCAAAAGTGGCATATAATATGTTCATAACATAAATAAAGCTCTTAAAATTTTGTTTAAAATGTCTTTTTTTATTCGCTGTACCATTACAAATTTCGAGGTTGTGACCGAAAAAGAATGGGCCAGAGAATACAGAATCCTTAAATGTATTAAGCTGCAAATCTTTCCCTAAAGCTATAGCTAAAAATATTTGTGTGCAATTAACGAATTTCTACACATGGTGCGTTATCAGAACGTAGAAAAATTATTTGATTGCAGGTGCAGCCACAGATGGAAAACAGTTTATCAGTTGAAGACGGGTTGGAAGTGTAACTGTGATTTCTTAATGTCAATGGGTATGAATCGAGCATCCCTAGTATAGATAGACCATCCCTAGTATAGATAATTTGTTAAAAATAATTGTGTACATCTCTAAAACAATCGGCTTGGCCTCCGGTTGCAGAAATTTGCGGGTTATATTGTGCTCCAGCTGGTTCGGTATCTAATGGAAACAATTGGAACACTTCACCTACTCATGCTAAGACAGTGATGAGAAAATATTAATGACAATGATAATGATGATGCTGTTATATAATGATAGTCATGAAAAATGTTCAAATTAAAAAATTAAAGGTGGCAAAATACTAATAAATTAATCTATAAACTCGATAAATACGCCAAATACTGCAATTTTTACCCCTTTGCTAGAAGAAAGACTTGTTACTTTATTTTACCAATTCCAATTATGTATTACTCCAATTGCCAGATTCTGTTGATAGGCCCCTGCTAACGCCCTGCTAATCGTTGAAGATGCTACCCTCTGTTGAAATACTTCAGGCAACTAAGAATGTGTCAGTTAGTCCTTCGAACTCGCCTCCCAGCTATTACTCGATACCAGTAGCAATATGTTTATTATTAATTGCAACAAGCCTTTTGTTTGTTATTTTCCCAATGCAGTTGTAAATAAATATACTCCAATAATAATTTTCCATATGTTTGTCCATTTATATATGTCAGTTTACTTGCCCTGCCATTTTGTATCCTATTTATTTATCACTTTAACCTTGTTAGTCCGGCTCGAAGTACCAATATTGTATTTCAATTTACGAAACTAACTGGTTTTAACCAATGTGGACTGTATTATTTTAGATAAATAAATAGATTTTACAATTATAACCTACTTAATAAATATATTTGCTATATAGACGTTACTTTGACAGTTCTTGACAACTGACTGTAACAGTCTTCGCTTCCATAATTATAGAAATTTAAACAAATAGTAAGACTAAACAAGCTGACCGTTATACTCTTCGTCGATTTACTGCACTTTTTATATAATTGTTGCACATTTTATAAGATACTCTTCACAGTTTTTTTTGTAAATAATATTAGTTTTAGACATTTTTAGTTTAATTACAAGGCATTAATATATATTTTTTTAATTTAAAAAAATTATTTTATTTATTGATATATTTCGTTCAAAAGGGTCAATGGGGTTCTTCCTCTAGTTAACAGTAACTTACTATCCAAATATCAATACAATCGGACTTTACATTCTTAAGCTATCGTGCTTACAAGAAACGGACCGACGGACTTTTTGAAAATTGTTCAGAATTCAATACCAACACATATGACATTTCTTCTCTACGTGCAATATTACCGGTTTTAGAAATGTGCCGATCGAATGTAATATACCCTTCGTTTTGTATTTGCGAAGAGTATAATAATAAGATTACGAATATTTATATACTTTGATGCGGCCATCTTGAATTCATATATAACTTTGAACCTCATGTTCGTAATCACAGGCCGCAAAAATATTGGTACGACAGTTTCGGCCACTAATTCGCAATATTTGAGTTATTATTAATTTTCTTGCTAGAGGTGGTTTCAACGTCTTGGGTGGCAGAAGTCGCTATTTTTTTTAAATGTCATTACAGGTCAATTTATTCATCGGACGCGAATTCGGTTTTACCGTTTTAACTGCTTTATTGACTATTCTATAAAATTCTGCGTCGATTGACTTCGTGTCTAACGCTGTGCATTGAATGATAATATTTTAGAATCTCAAAACTTTACACGGGCCTCTACCACATAAAAATGTCAACGAACGTAATGCTTATGATGCTGCACAGCTATATTAAAACTATTTATTTAATCCACTGTTACTAAATCGATAACAAAGTATCCCAGTTCATCTGAATATTAAAACTGAGATTAGACCCCGTTTTCTTCAATGAGCCAGTCTCGTGATTCCGCGAGTAAGCTCTGAGGATTAAGGGGTATTTGAATTTGCTCCATCTTAAAGGATAGGCTTACCTGGAGGGTCGCAGGGCTGTTTTGCAGCAATGTCTTCCCATCTCGAAAATTCATATCAGGCAATCAATTAAAATATTTAACTACTTCGCTGTTAAAATAACCCTCAGACCTTATACAGAAAATGAACTTTTTAATTCAGATTTGTTTTTAAGCGGATTTTTTAATATTTCCCCCCAAAACGTGGCTGGAATATTATCATTCGGTTTTAAGTACTGTGTGTCTTGGATAGATATGTGTATATTTTCAATATGTGATGATGCAAATCAATTAAGCAAGCAAATAATAAACTTTTAAACATGCAAATCAAGATTTAAACGAGATTATTTACTTCCTTCGTACACTAGCGTGAAAATATAAATATCAAACATTTTATACTGAATCAACTGAAGCTAATTTTGTAGTAATTCCATTGATGTCACTTCAGTAAAAAGGTGTTAGGCGCGCTGTCTCACCAAAGCTCTTTTCATTTAACTTCTCTCAGTGGTATCAGCCCAACGTTTTTGTGGTCTGATTTTACCTGGACAATCAAACCTTCCATTTGTCCACTCTCCGATTGTGGCCAAATAATGAGAGGATTCTAGAAAATACGACGTTGGAGAATTTTTATCCAGTTCTGTGGCATATTTCCATATGACAAAATTATACCATTGTTTACAAAATGAGAAACTGAGAATATTTGTTCTAACATTTGTACCTATAGTTTTTACAGCCTCTGTCTAATTTTTACTAAAATCCTTCCTTTCAAGCTATCCCACTCAATTCTCCCAGAATGATTGATAGTATATAATGCACTTGTAATTTACTATTTATTAATGATTTTATTTGATACTTCATATAAAACTCACGTTATTGTTTCTGTTTTTGCAGGTACGTGGCAGTTTGGTACAATTTACACGAGACTTTTGGTAAAGTATACACCATTAGTACTAAACTAAAAATAAGCTTTGCAGAGTCAAATTTAGAGTGCTGCTATATAAATATTTGTCGAATCGTGAGAGCTGTAAGTACAATGTTGCAAAATGCATGTTATTGTAGTGTTTGAATGTGTAGACAAGCAATACTTACTAAAAGAATGTATGTGAGATATTTGCTCTCTCAAGAGGATTTCAGTGAACTAGGTGATGAGTCTACAACGTCTACCGACGAAGGATATTTATTATAAAATCTTGTGGATTTTCTATTTTGATGATACCAATATAATATGTTTTATGTTACCATTAGGACGAAGATAAATGTTCCCCTGTGTGTCACAAGAATCTAAACTTATTATTATCGAAAAAATGTATTTCTCTAGCGTTATTATTTATATTTATCTTATTTATTTATCGTTTGTCTTTTATAGACAACTTAAATTTTGGTAGACTACATTTCTGCCAAAAATTTAGTAGATGCATACAACGGGCAATTTTTCATAGTGAAATATATATCATACACATCTTATACAGTATGTTGTTTAATTCGGTTGTACTTGTTTCAAAATGAACCTTGCATTTGGCAGCCTCATGCAACCGATTTATTTCTGGAAGTAGCAGCATTAATTAAATATTTTAGATCTTAACGTGTTAAATTTAAAGTCGAGATCATAAAATACATGCTAAGCTACGTTATATTTGCAACCATATTAATACAGAAACGTGTTAGGTAGTTATGTAATTTTAAAATGTTACAATCAAATGACAATTAAAAAGCATGGCACGTCTTGTCTATTATATTATTTGATGTGTTTTAATTACGTTGGATTTAGTGCGTAAGAGTACTTATTCGTTAAGAATTACGTAACTCGAATCGCCCGCACAAGAGAACAAGGAAAAATCTTCGCGCTAGAAAATATTGTCGTGAGTTTTCACCTATTGGGAAACACCCCCAAGACCGTGGGTTCAGAAATTATAACACGAGACACCATTAACACTATTTATTGATTAAAACTCATAAAATATTTACTAGATTAATATAATCTTAAACATTCTTTATTATTTGATACTACACTTTATTGTTAACTTTGGATCACTCCTAGCTATCTGAACTTATCTGAACTAAACTGAGTTAAAATTTATTCCTTTGCCACCGACTTGGTGTTTATATATACCACAATATACATCTAGAACATTTCGGAATAGTCCACATCTCTCTAGGATCTTCTTGTATAGTCCAGTAGAAATCTCGATCCAATCGACATTTTCTAGAATTTGTTTATTCATAACGCCACCTCGGAAATGATAGTTGAACTCCGTAGCATAATATAAGCTTCTATAAAGTGGTGGGTGACAATAATAATACATTGGCCTGCAATCCCTCCTACTTATTGATTCGTGCTACCCGCACTTAGGGGACCCCACTGACATAACAATATGTATTTTCAAAAATATATTTAATTTTTGTACTAGGAATTCTTCATTTGTAATAATTTCACTGATTAGCAGAATTTGTTTCACCGACAATAAAATACAACACTCACAGCGACCACTTTCTTTCACCTCGGAAGTGATAGTTGAACTCCACGCCAATATTCTTGACTAAAGATGGCGGTCTCGGATGATTAGAGGTCGAGCTTGAGCTCTTTGCCCCAATCATCGCTGTAGACCTGGACCGGCCTCGTAAGGGGTGGGCCTGCTTTTTCGGCTATCCCCCCCGCAAATGCGGACGGTATTGGCGATGTTAGCAAACCTCCCCTGGTCCTGGCTGTTGGACCCTGCCAGCTAGGTCGTTTCTTCTGGCGCTCTTCTGTCTTGGTCTTCTTTCTTCGCTGGCATGTTGTTGAATTCCATCGTATAATGTAGGCTTCGATAAAGTGGTTGGTGGCAATAATAGTACAGTGGCCTGCAATCCCTCCTACTTATTTATTCATACTACCCGCATCTAGGGAACGCCACTGATGTAACAATATGTAGTTTCAAAAATATATTTAATTTTTGTAATAGGTATTCTTCATTTGCAATAATTTTACTGATAAACAGAATTTGTTTCACTGAGAATAAAATATTGCACGCCACAAGCAAGAAACCCCAGAGAAGAAGACTGACTTACTGCTATAAATACTTTAATAACCTGACATGAATTTTCTGTTTAGAGGCATTGGGATAGCATTTTTGGAGAGAAGTATTAAAGTTTAACGAAAATATTTGACATTTGGCATTATACCACAGAATAACTGTTATATCCAAATTACCAACATTGTAGCAGTTGATATTCCTATTGGATCTTGCCAACCTCAAATAAATTGACGACATATCATGGCGACGATGATTGGGGTTATCGAAAATTTATTTGAGGAAGCCTGCGTTATGAAGTTCAGTTTTATTTAAAGAGCGACTCAATGGCACCGCATAAAGCTATACTGAGGAGCTCTTTTCGAATAAAATGTGAATCAAATAAGTGTTCGCAGTCGAGTCTTTTATTCGTTAAGAGCGTATATACAGGGTGTCCCAGAATTAAGTTTCCGGATGGGAACCTGTGATTCCAGAGTTCATATTGGGCCCATATAACCCAACTTACCTTAGTCAAAAAATGCCTTCCCGAGGAAATACATTCTCTTAAAGCAAGACAGAGAAGAAACGTGTTTTTCCAACAATTTCCGTTATATTGAAGACCAAATGTTTAAATTTTCATGGTGTTCTTCGGTTTGGGGACTTTTACCTAAATCTCCATTTAGATGCACGAGAATCATCCTTCATTTCTCCATATATCAAATGCATTCAGCTTATTCTTCATTACTAAATTGATTCATAATACAAAATTGCAACCCAACTCGTTCCTGGTAGATTACCGAAATTAAACGTATACTTGCTATTTTCTGACGTTACTAATAAATTAAATTTTGTATTGTTATGACAACACGGCAGCTTTTCACAAATATGACCTACAGTGAGAAGACGATAATTCTTGATTTTTGGTTGATATTACACAGATCATTAAAAGTATTAATCTGTGTACAGAAACAGGTGCCACATCATGTGGAGCATTTGTTATGAATGTAATTTTTTCTAATTAAACTGTACTTTGCTGTTATTACAAAATTTTGTTCTGGAATTGTAAATGATTGTTAAATACAAATAAATGAAAAAGCAATAATTGCTTGTTTGTAACACCTCCTAAAAAACAATTGAAAAGTCACAAATCGAATCGTCGATTGTTTGTGGGCATCAAGTCGTATTTCAAAAATGTGTATTTCAGATTATAGTGGTTTTTATGTTCTTTGTGGTGGTATAAACAAAAATAAATTTTAAATTTTTTAAAACCGAAAAAATCTTCGAGTCATTATGTCTATTAGCTTACTTGTAAATAGTCATAATGCAATAAAATGTCATATCTAGGGTCCCAATTGCCGGAGATAAAACTACTTTTTTCTTAATAGCTAGTTTTTTATGCACTTTTAAGATATACCAATTATTTTTATTTTTGAGTAAAATTCATTTCTTAAATAAAAGAAAATAGAAGAATTGAATAAAATTGGTCTTAAAAAATGTAAAATATGTTTTTGTTTATGCCACCACAAAGAACAGCTTTAATCTGAAATGTAAATTTTTGAAATACGACTTGATGCCCACAAACAATTGACTATTCGATTTTCGACTTGGCAATTGTTTTTTAGGAGTTACTGTAAAAATTTTAACTTGAAACTTGGCTTAATGGTTTAACACCACAAGGGGTATACTGTTCTAAAGTTCCATTAGAATATGTGCATTATTGTTCAAGTTAGAGTCGGGTCAAGTTTAAAAAGACCGATGTATGAATTAATATTGCACATACGTTTTCACTATCTTTTGCACACAAACTTAAAGCCATAGCCTAAAGACATTGTCAATGTATGTCTACCAAGATTCTTTCCCACTTCTTTTGTGACGAAAATATGAAATGTACACTGAGGAGTGAGAAACATAGTCAAGCTCAGTGATTCTCAAATTACGTGATTTAACGACGAATATTATTTATTTCCGTGAACTAACACCACTCTAAATATGAAAAACATCTTTATATGAAATATTCAAGTTATTTTTAGTGGTAAATAATGGATATTCATCCGTCAAACGAACAATGTCAAACCACTAAGTCTTACAATTTTCTAGTACGTAGATATTACACGTTTTAGAGTATAATAAACACGATCGCGTAGCTCAATTGGTCAGATGCTCGAACAGCAATAAATATAAATGGGGTTGTTGCGAGATCGATCCCCAAGCACTTCCACTTTTTTTTTATTTGATTAATTATTAAAAGTTAATAATTTTCCTTCTAAAATTTTTGTTTTATTAAACTGCGCCGCGAGTTTTTTTAAAACTTTATTTTTCCCAAAAATGTGTCTTATTACTACTAGCGCGTGTTTATCTCTAATAAAATCTACTTTCTTACGTTATATATTAATACACGAATGGTGAAACGTGCGTCGAGTAGATAAATTGTTCAAGTGTAGTGTTTTAGTGTTTATGAAAACGTGTCAGTGCGTTGTTCTTTCAGAATTGTTTTAATTTATTTGTTTTAAAATTATTGTTAATTTTTTTAATATTTATTTTGTCAACCAGAATTTGTATTTATTACCGCTAAAAGAAAAATAATTTATTTTCGTTATCCTCAGAGATTTCAGATTTTTTTTTGTTATATGAAATATTTTTACTGACATCGTTTCCTCTACTAATACTACGATCCTATCCTTTCCTGGCAAGAAATGCCCAAACCGCCACGTGTCTCTTGCTGGACTGTAGCAATATTAGCCTTTGATTTCTTTTTCTGATCACTCATTGTTATTGACTGAATTGGGCAATTCAGTTTTTGTTATCAGTTTCATATGTGCCCGAACTTATATACCTACAGTGTCCATCGTAAAGTTGGTTACATATGGGTAAAATTTGTATTATTTGAGAAAAATACTGTATTGGGGGTTAGTTTCTTCTTTTACATGCAAATACCTTTACTCAAATACATAAAGTTTTTGTCGAAACTAATCAAATATTTATGAAATAGACACAAAAGTTTATGATAATTAATGGTAGGGGTAAAATTTGCACTTTTTTATTTTCCTCATATCTGCTTCAAACTGTAAATTATGTGAGTAGTGTAACTAACTGTATTTTTAAACCTGAAATTAATACTTCAATAAATGACACCAATAAACTATTTGTTTTGTTTATTTTAATCTAGTTGGGAGGTATTATTAGGTGGGAGTTAACGTAATGTTGGAAGTATTAGGTAGGAGGTAGGAGGATTTACTAAGTGGGGTTAGTATTATAAAACATCAAAGTTGGTTAAGTCTCACTACAATCAGTATCATACCAAATTGTAGTATACCAATAAATATATTTTCAATATGTGGATGTGCTACGTAAAAGAAATTGAGGTTGTCGATTTAGAAAGTGGGATAGACTATTTACATCAAAAGTTTTCTCACCTCCAGTTTGATGCCGAACATGAAGCAGTCTATGGACTGGGAGCCTTTTACAGTGAAGAAAAGTGCTACGAAACATGGGGTCCTTGTTGTATTCTATATGCGCTTTTTCGTCATAAAATTTTTCGATATCTTAACAATTTGACCCACTTTTCGGTACCACGGTCAACTATTTTTTACAGTCCTGCCAAACCGGTGATCACATGACATGTGTCAAAATGTAATTTTGTTGTTGTTGGACATGCATATACGAACCCCCAATAGAGTTTTTTAGAAATGTCAAAAATACAATTTTTTCCCATATTATTATGTAGCCAACTTTATGGACACTGTGTAATCAGAATTCCACTAAAATTATGTTGTTAAGATTATTAATTAATAATTTTAACATTTTATAATAATATTTTTCCTATTTTTTTTTTATTATTTAGCGACATCATTGCTGATAACTGTTTGAGAACTACTGGTATTTCTTATACATCAAATAAAATCTTAGTTCAGATGTTTTAGCGGCCATGACACGTTAGTTTAAATTGTACCCGACTCTATCATCAATTGTTTCAAAATGGCCTCCGTAAAATGTCTTCATGTTTTATGACTTGGCATATTGACCAAAAAGCTTCAGACAATCTACTTCTCTTCGCAATTTCATTTTGAATAATTCGTGTCTTTCTTTTTTGCGATACGGATTATACAACCAGATATATTTAAGAAAAACTGCGAAGAAACAGGATTCTGAACATTCTTTTGTTTAAACAAAACTTTCCGCCGCACGGATGCATTTTTGGACTAAGGTAAGTTGGGTTATATGTGCCCAATATGAACTCAGGAATTCTGGTACACCCTGTACAGTTAATTCTCAGGCGATCGACGAATAGTATTTACATTCACAAGTGTGTGACATCTTCACATAATAGAAATGAATAAAACACAGTTTATAGCATATATAGCGCTCTTTATTTTTGAGAAAGGTATAAACGATTTTTTGGCCAACATTTTTAAAGTTCTGCAAATTTCATCGCTAATTTCGAGGTGGCAAAGTAGATGGGCTATATTCAGCGCTCCTAACTCACCCAGATACAGCAGGTTTGGCTTTTCTTGGAATTATTTCTAGATAAATCTACCGAGTGTACTATAATTACCCATTGACGCACATTAGAGACACTTTTAATCGTTTCTTAAAATCGGTTGAAAAGCATTCTAAATAAATTGGAGACACAAAAAATCTTTGTAAGGTCATGCGTATAGGTGGTATATATAATTTCATGGATAATTAGATAATTCACTAAAAAAGTACCTAATAAATATAGTATAAGCGATGAGAAAAAATGTTTATTATATATTTGATACACTTTTTTCCGGAGATAAACAAATTGGAGTTAATATACCTCCCATGATTCTGGTAATTACGCATAATAACTGTGCCAGTGTCAATGTTAAAGCACGGAAATTCTTGTCGATTTTATTACGAAAAATATCCAAGGTAAGCCATAAAATACCAAGTATACTCAGTAATTACCTGAGCAAATAAACTGTTTAAATAAAAAGCACAATAACGACGATCACGAATCCTTGACAAAATTATAGCGGAGAACAGAAGGAACCCGAGAGCCCTGTGAAAAAACTGTTTATTTGATTTTAATACGTCTTACTTTTGTGGAGATATATAATAGGTACCTTCGTTTAAATCTAGTATAATTTATTCAAGAGTGAAAATCTTATTTATAATACTTTTGTTTGACCTACTAGCATACTTATTTTCCGTTCAAAATAAATACATGTAATTTCTATATGGTTCCATCAGCATCAAGCGTTATTTAATTTCCTTTTCTTCCTCATTCTATGAGAACTTTCGTTTGAAATCCATTATAATGTAATTAAAGCAAAATCAAATTGAATTTGAAATGCCCGAAGGATATGCGCTCGTATATGTTAGTTTTTTTTATTAAAAAATGATTTATATCCCATGCTATTTGGAAATAACAAAGCGAAATTGATATCTTGTGGTATTGTTGAATTGACAGTGACAAATCCAAGAAATATGCAAAGTGACAGGCACTTTCTTTATACATTATACACTTCTAAAAGCGTTATTCTTTGCTGAATTATATAAATCACTTTGGAGAACTTTTGTTACGTCCCGCAGAACTATTGGGCAATATCCGAAGTCTGCGCAAGATAAAAGTATACTAGAGTATCTTTATAGTACATCGTTCTCTCAATGGTATCGCCTTAAAAGGACGAAATCCTGACTATAACTGAACCACATTTTTGATTGCAAAATCACTATAGCTATTAAGTGAACGAAAACTTTTACAGTTTTTGTTCTGTTTCAATTTACACACTGAATACAACTATAAATTCCAGATACAAGGTGGAATATAAAGCAGGAAAAAAATATGTGGATACCAAAACAAATACCATTGTTAAAATTGAAAGTGCATACCCTACCGTGCAAATTGTTTTACCCAATATGTGCTATTAGTTCATTGGTCGAATTATATAAGAAACTATTAGATACATGAAATAAATTTAAACATGAAAGAATGCTGTAAAGTGTTTACGAAGTCAATTGAAACTGGTCAGTGTTAAAGCACAGGACCGTGCGCACTTAACTTGATATTTTGTCCTATGTATTTAACAATGGCATCGAGAATCGAATAGTAGTTGAAACTGTGCAGACGAGTCCGATACCGGCAATGTAATCAGCTGAATGAACCATCTACGACTGCACTGGTTTAAAGATAATAAAACGGACAGGCCGACTAGCATAAAAAAACTTGTAAATCGTTTCTCAGCAGTCAACGTGGACTTGTGATATGTGCTGTCATTGGCCTGGGTTTGAGGACGGGTGGCGACGATTGGCTGGGACCCGGGCATTCCTCAGTCCGATTGGTCGGTCGGTGGTTGAGTTATATATGTTATTAGTCAACGTGTACTCGATATATCACCTAGTTCTTTATAACATTTTTCCAGTGCAGTGCGAAAAATAGTTTTCAGAACAGCTTTTACCAAATATTCCGCCTAATTCGGCAATTGTATTAGATAATGCTTCTTATCACTCGCGAGTATTAAATAAAATACCAAACACCAGTACAAGGAAGACATTTTAAAATTCATGAGAGAAAAAAATATGGAAATTCCTGTAAAAGTTCCAATAAAGCGCGAATTACTGAAAAGAATAAAAGAACAGAATTTCAAAAGGGAATATGTTATTGATAACTTAGCCAATATACACGGTCATACACTTTTGCGGTTACCTCCGTACTATTGCATATTTAATCTTATCGAGATGGTTTGAACAGTGTTAAAAGATCGTTTGCGAAAATGTAATGACTCTCCAACGTTAAGCGCGGTAGTAGTTGATCATATACGAGAAGTAATAAATGACCTCGACAATACTGATTTATGGAAAAATTGCGTTAAGCATGTAATTAAAAAAGAACATCAATATCCAACACTACCCCCCATTGCGCCGATTATAATTCAACCGAATAATGATTCCTCTTCAGAAAGTGAAGATTCGGACGCGTCAACGTTTAGCATTTAACTTTTTTAATATATATTTTCAGAACAAAATATTTTGTTATTATATTAGGTATGAAGTTTACTTTTTTATTGTTACATTTCTTGGAATATATTTTATTTAGTTGACAAGAAATTTTCATTTAAGTTACTTTATTCTAGAGACATATTTTAATTTTATTTTTATTTATGTTTTATCTATACAAATATTTATTTTTGTTGTACTAATTCTTTGCTTTGGTTAAGAAACTTACATTTTTATTTTTATATTAGAAGAAATTTAAATTTTATTTTTACTATATAACATCCTTGCCCCTCGCCAATCTAACCTTTCCCATCCCCTCATCCCGGCAGGGGTATGTTCATACCTTCTCGTTGGTCCTTGCTGAGCAATAACATATTTTAATATAGTATGGGATAACTTTAAAACTAATCCCAATAAATTTAAATATTTAGACTTTATATGTAAAACTGATATAATACTTCAAAAATATGTTATTGGATAAATGAACAAAAATGGCCTATCTAATAAACAAAAAATAATAAAAATTAATACATTTTCTTATGATAAACATTTCTATTTACCTCCGCCCATGTACAATAAAGAGTTGCCGACTGTTTTTGCCGGCTTTTAGTTTTTATACGATTACAGTGCTGTTATCTGTAAGTTGGCTTCCACGTCGTGTTTCAATATCAGGGCGATTTCATCTCCAACGCCTACTAACTTTACACCGTTCTCTGCGTTGTATCACCTGCGAGGGTATTCCGTATTTTCACACTCAAAGTTTCAAATAAAAAATGTCCTCCTTTGTGTATTTCTTCTCAATATAGTCCTTGTTAAAGTTGCAAAAAAGGGGTAAACTTGAAAAGTGCTGTGCAAAGGAAAGAACCTTCATTCATTCTAGGCATGCGAAGGCTTGTCGAATCGGGTTTCTTGGGTAGGCCGTACGGAGTTTGACCATCCCACATATTATCAACCCCCGGGGTTGAAACTACCCCCTCTCCTGATACTAAAATCTCCCTAAAAATTTCAAAATTTGTTTCCATTCGTGTGCAAGGGTGCTCAACACGATAGCAACATACATTTCTCCCCCACCCGTCACTAACCACCCCCCAAATCCCCGAAATCGTCCCCATTTTACATTTCCGGGTACTGACCATGTGGGAAATCGTTGGATTGTGTTTTTTTGGCAAGATTTCGGTATTGTAAAGCAAGTTGTGTACTGAGACATGCAATCGCCCCCGAGTTAAAAACTACCCTTTTTCCCAATACTAAAATCTTCCCAAAAATTTAAACTTTATGAAAACTGACTATCCCCGTTTTCGAGGGTGCTCAACACGATGGCAACATCCTCAAATTCCGAAAACCACCCCCTTGTATATTTTTTGCTACAGAGCATATCGTTGGATCGGGGTCCCTACATGCCCAGTAGCAGATATTAAATGCAATTTGGGTTTCACTCCTGGGAGCTGAAACTTTGCACAGAGGTAGTTCATGATATGCAAATTAAGAGTCTCCACGGTCACAAAAAACTTTAATGACAGGATTTCGAGTTATTGGCCGATAAAAATCGACGAAATTACGACTTTCTTTGGCTAGTATCTCGAAATCCTGCCATTAAAAGAGTCTTTTGATCAGCATGTCATGGATTACCTCTGTGCAAAATTTCAGTTCCTGGAAATGAAACCTAAAATGGGTCCGGGGTCCTCTGACCTTCATATTAACACATTTTTGTTAACAATGTAGTAATACAATAACAATTTGTAATATGTAGTAGGAACATTGACAAAATTGAGGCGATTTATTTGTCCCGTTTATTTTTATAACTTTTCCTATGAACGCCGAGAACGAGAAAAATGATTCGCGAAAGCTGATGCTATTAAATAATTACGTATAATTCTTAAACTACTCAACAGATCATTGTGAAATCATTAGGATTATATTTTGATAATAGATGAACCGATTAAAGAACATAGAGATTGCGAGTCGTAGAATGCCTCCACGCGTACAGATCGACTAATCAATATTAAAAAGTCTTCCATTTTCAAAGAAATTCAAAGTAGGGCTCTGTTTATCTGTTCCCTGGGTATGATGTTTTAGTTAGTAGGGGTGATTTGCGCCACTATTTCATAAGAATTAGAATTCCTAATTAAAGGAAACGTGTTTTCCGTGTATTTCTTATCTTAACCATACCAGAATATACTTTGCATAAGAGTAATGATATTTTATCTATTAAGTAACACATTGTACTTATTTAATAAGGTGTAGAGAAATAAACCATGCCCCTGTCTCCCCTTATTTTACCTCGGTCGGCGGCTTTGAGTTTCTTATGTGTCTTATAAATATGGATTAAACTATAACATTGTCGGTGGGTCCAGACCTCTCAGAGTAAAATAAGGTGAACACAAAATAACACCTGGAACGCTGATATACAGAGATCGAAGACTTGAGAACGCGTTTGGAAGAACGGGCGTAGAATAAAGTGGGACAAAAATTTAGCAAAGGGGAAAACATTAAGGATTAGAGAGTCGGTAATAATATTGTTGAATGAGGATCAATGGGTGTCAATTTGTTCAGTAGATGTTTGAACAACTTTGATTGATTGATTGATTTTCCAGCGTAAGGTGAGCATTGCTGCCGATTCCGACATCCAGTTTCGAGGTTCGTTCCAACACGCAGCTGGGTCGTCCGCCGAACACGCCCAACGGCCAAACCGCGTGTCGGAACCAAACCTTGGATGTTTTATATACCGCCAGACCGGCTGCATACGCTGGGTTTGACAAGGGACATGCTTGTTGTCAGCATCGAAAGCCACATGACGCATGGGGTTGGAATATGGGATGGGAAGTGTAGATGTTTGTGAGATGCTTTCTTTAAGTTTCCATGCCTCTTTTTTAGTTTCCATCTGTCATCATCGGATGACACCCTGTATATTGGCTTGATTTGTAGTAATTAGTTTCAACTTATTAGTTAGTTTCAATTCTCTTACCAACATTAAAATAATTTAACCAAGTAATTTTTGTGTAAAATAAAACTATCAACTACATCAATAAGTAAGTGTTTATGTGTATTGAATAACCAAGACGCGTGCTGTTAAAGATATATAATATTCACAGCACATAAAAGATTTTCCAATAAATTTCTTCGAAGATGGAAACAATTCGGCTATTGAAGCGTCAGCAAAATTATCAGTTTTATATTTTTATTCTTATTCGTATTATTAACTAAAATCGCCCTCTAACTGTACATTTGACGTAAAAGACAAATGTGCAGGTTACATTACAGTAATGTCTTGTAATTGTTTTATTTTGTAGACATAGTTCAAAGACATTACTTTTATAAAATGTGACAGAAAATACCAGAAATAACAAACAAATACTAAAACACATACACGCGTAATGCTCTCAATTGCTTCGGTAGCTCTTAATTTACCGTAAAGTCTTACCGTAGCATTCCAATTTAAGTATTGATAAATGTTTCGTTTTGTCGAAAGTATTGCTTAATTCTATAAAAATATAGATTGACACTTTTGTTGTGTCACTTGGAAGGTTTCCATGACTTGAAGTGCCGTTATACCCATTTCATAGAATTTTGCCGCTAGATTTATACGATTTCTTTTGTATTTTAAACCAAAACATTAATAATAGTCCAAGCTCCTATAACACATATTTGTATACCTCATGAAACACCAAAAGTTAAAGATATGAGGATGATAGGAAAACCTGTTAAAAAAAAATAAGCCTGTCAGACTGCGTTTCATTTGTTATTTAAAAATTTATTTTTTTTTGAGTTTGAAATCGACGAAAATAAAATACATATACAAAGAAAGACACCAAATTGAAATATATACTAGTTACTGAGAAGAATATATGGATTTTGAAAAACCATGTCTGACTGACCGATTGTGTTAATAACACCTGCCTTTTATACCTTAATTTTTCAACGAAAAATACATCTCATAACACCAATTCTTGTCTGTTTTTTATGAAACTTAAGACATCCTCTATCTATTGAGATTGGTCTGACAATGAAAAAACGTTATTTATGTCTAACTTCATTATATTTGAGCAGCGTTCACCCATGAGATGAATTAAAGATCTGACTGTTGATATCCATATAACAACTTATTTTTGTATTATTTAAAATAAAGATAGAAACCCTATTTATGGATTAAAATTAGTCTGTCATCGAAAAAATGCTTTTTACTGTTAGACTTAATTTTTTAAGCGTCGCATCCACGTTTTCTATGAATATAGCAAGATCAGACCACGTGCATGACATAACATGTTAAATTTCTTTAAACGGTCATATCTGACTATACTCATTAAAAACGAGGGCGCGACGTTTAAAAAATTAAGTCTGACATAGTAAAAACCATAAAACACCAATTTTAATGCATAAGGGGAATCTAAACCTTATTTGTAAACATAAAAAATTTAAGGTGTTATGTCATTTATGCAAGTAGTCTTCTAATCTTACTATATGCATAGAAAACGTGGGCGCGGCGCTTAAAGTTATTAACTCTGACATAGTAGAAAGCATTTTTTCAATGACAGACCAATTCTAACCCATAAAGGGGGTTTCTAACTTTATTTTAAATATTACAAAAAGAATTTTCTTACTTTTTGTTGGGTAATTTGCCACTGAAAAAATAAAATTACAAAAAGAAGTTATGTGACATCAACGGTCAGATCTGCAATTCATCTCATGGATGAACGCTGCTCAAATAAAATAAAATCAGACACTAAAGAACCTTTTTTCATGGCCAGACCAATGTCAATAGATAGAGGAGGTCTTAAGCTTCATTAAAAAAACAAACAGAAAATGGTGTTGAGATGTATTTCTCGTGGAAAAATCAATGTATAAAAAGAGGTCTGACAGGTGTTAATTAATTATCAAAATCGGTCCATTAGACACGGTTTTTCGAAAACCATATATTCTCCTCAAAAAATAGTAAACATTTCAATTTGGTGTTTTTATTTGCAAATGTATTTTATTTTCGTCGATTTCAAAAAAAAAAATATGTAAAACAACAAATGAAACGTAGTTTGACGGGCTTGAAAGATTTAAAAAAGTTTTTCTCTCATTCTCATGTTTAATTTTTGATGTTTTATGGGGTACAAATTTGTGTTATGCGAGCTTGGACTATAAGTGACTTAGCTGATTTCAGTAAACGTTTGTAGACGTGTACTTATAATCATTCATCCGCGCAATTGAAAAACCATCCATTTTTATTAGAGACTTTTTCAAAAGTTTCTAACTTTTTTACACTGGTTGAAAATAATTTTATGAATAATATAGATAAATTGAATCCGAATACAAGCATGCATTTCCTTAATAACTGTGATTAAAATGTGTCCGTGACGTTTAATATTGCCTAACCACAGCAAAACTGTTTTGGTTACAGCCAATTTATGAACTGGGACAATGCTAATGTTCGGATATTGTCATGTCACAGGCAATTTAATAAAATGTCGACATTTTTATGCGAGTTTATAGATAGGAATACGCGCAAATTATTACGTAATCAAAAACTGTGAAATGAATAAAAATAAATAGCCGCATAAAAAAAGTTTGGTGAAATACTGGACATCATAGCCCATAAAAAGTTATCATGTTTTGGATCAGTAACGTCGCAATGCGTTACTAGTTTAGTACCAATATAGCCATTAGTACTATTGGTCCTAATATTTAAATCAAGTCCACACAATGTATATGAACATTTTGTAATCTATATTTGGATTTTTTAAGTGCTTCCGATTACAGTAAGTCTCTGAATTTTTTTTATAGATTATTTGATTGCAATATCGAACAGACACATGGCCCTATTACAGGATAAACAGCAAAATTACAGTTACAAATGGATCATAATACAAAAACAAAATATAAACAAAGAGAACACAGCCACACACAAAAAAATGGTCATACAATAATGGCCCATATTCCTATGTATTTTAACTGAATACGAATTCGTAGTCCAGTTTGCTCCATGTGATCAAAATTTTTAGTAAATTCAGAAAAAAGGTTAAAAATAGATTAAAATATGGTTTTCGTAAATTCCTTCACAGCAGGGGTTAGTGTGTTTTTGAAACGTGCTTCGACCTGTTATATGTCCGTCAATTTTTTTAAATGGCAACCCCATTTTTAAAAACGTCATTTGCAAGAGCACAAGTTTCTGCATGCAGTACGTGTTTAATTATAATATGGCATATTTAATGACAAAATTGTTGAGGAAAAAATCTTAACCACTTATAATAATATAATAAAACAATAACAAAAGTACAAGAATTAATAAATATAGCAAAAGATAATTAAATTAAATGTTCAAATTGCCCATTTACTTCTTGATAAAATGTCCGTACTTATAACAATATAATAAAACAGAAACAAAAGTATTAAAATTAATAAATATAGCAAAAGATAATTAAATTAAATGTTCAAATTGCGTGCTCATTTACTTCTTGATAATGTCCAAGATTAAACTGAAATTTTCGCAAAACGTTAGTAATTGTTTCGGGTCCAATTCTTCCAATTTCGCACTTAATTCTGTCTTTTAAGTCCTCAACATTTTTCGGTCTATTAAAAGAAACTTTGGATTTAAGGTAACCCCATAAAAAATAATCCAATGAGGTTAGGTCCGGAGATCTAACTGGCCATTCGAATCCATCTTTGTGGGAAAATGTCAAACCATTTCCAGCCCATAGGTTAACTCTCTGTGGAAACTGGGTATGTGCCTCTATCATCCACTGTGGATTTTCATGTGATTAATATCAACAATTTTGCCATTTAAGCAGAAGGTGGCTTCATCAGAGAAAAGTACTCGACTTAAGAAATGTGGATGTGGATCATTCCATCATAGTTTGGCAAAAATCTACTCTGTGTCTAAATCATCTTCGTTAAGATTTTGAACTATATTCACTTTATATGAGTGCCACTTATTCTTTTTCAAATATTTTAAAATACTCGACTGACTAATTGCTGCTGTGACTTCACGATTTAGTTTGTGAGAATGGGCTGATGTAGCATATTATTTTTATTATATTTTCTGAAAGATCTTTAAGTGACGTTAGAGTTTCCTGTGTTTCGGTTCATGTTTAAAGCAACATATTTCTGAAATTGCAGGACGATCTTTCATGAAACTATCTGTTAATAAACCAATTGGCTTTAGTGATACACTTGTTAAATTTTTTGAGTCTTACTTACAAAGCCGGTTATCGTATGTTCAGTACAATGGTTTTAAATCAAATACATATGTCGCAACCTCTGGCATACCTCAAGGTTCAAACTTGGGTCCACTCTTATTTTCGGTATTTATTAATGACTTATGTGATGGGCTGATTTGCAACAAACTTCTCTTTGCGGATGATCTGAAATTATTTAGTGAAATACCTACCATAGAGTTTTGATTACAAGAGCAATTAAATATCATTGAGAATTGGTGCCTAGTAAATAAATTATCAATGAATGTATCTAAATGTAAAGTTACGACTTATTCACGAACGGTAAATCTGGTTGAATATTCATATAGTTTCAACGACATCTCTTTAACTCGTTGTGAGAGTATTAAAGATTTGGGTATACTGTTCGACTCGAGATTGGAATTCACAGGACACATTAACTCGTTTACTAAATCGGTGTTAAAAGCACTCGGTTTTATTATAAGAAATTTAAATTTTTTTACTAATACAGAAGCACTAAAAACATTATATCTATATTTTGTGCGTTCGAAATTGGAGTATGGTTCAGTAATATGGAATCCTATTTATGAGAAATATTCACAATCATTAGAATCTGCTCAACAGAAATTTCTTAAATACTTATGTTTTAAAATAGATCACCAATACCCCGAACAGGGATATCCAAACTATTTAATATTGACACGGTTTAACTTGGATTCATTGGAAAACAGAATAATGATCTCAAATTTAATGTTTATTTACAATCTGATCAATAATACCAGAACTACTATCTTAAGTTAATTTTAGAATTCCACGCGTGGGCTCTCGTCAAACCTTTACTTTTGCACTACCATCCAAAATAACAAATATCCTTGCTAAATCACGCATTTATTCCATGATGGAAATATATAACTCTATTGGTGACCATTGTGACATGTTTAGTCTTTCTTTAAATAATGACTCCAAGACCATAAAATACGGAGCGAGCGTAGAGACGTCTGCATATACTCGTATTTCGATACGCAAATGCAGCAACGTCGGGCGCGGTTAGTACTTGGATGGGTAAGCCTCTCCAGGGAAACACAGCGTTCTCGCTCCATCTTCTAACGGCTTGTATATCAGCGCATACGTAGAAGGCATGTAACTTTAGGCGGGGGTTACATAGCGGATATACCATCCTTCGGAGGGGATGTAAAGCAGTTGGTCCCTTGTCTATTAAATGTTAGGCAAGTAAAAGATCCCTACTCTTCGATAGAGAAGAGGTTCGGCAAAATTTCCAGGTTGGGGGTAGCTCGTCTCCTGGCGTCGGTGATTGGTCTTGGTAGCGGAAATAGGCCGACGTTAAATAAGTGATTAAAAAAAAAAGACCATAAAACTATGTGTTCGAAATAGATTGTAACCTACATTCAAATACATAACCGTAATATTAAGCTACTCTAAACGAAATAATTATTTTATACTTTTATATCATATAATCTTATATTCTGTTTTTTTAATACTTTTTTTATAGTTCTTTTATAGTTTTATTTTTTATATTTCATATTGTATACTTTGCATTTATATAATTTAGTTCTACTTTGTAAAATTGTCCTGTAACTGGAGGATTCTGTTGGGCAATAAATTCTTTATTATTATTATTATTAAAATATCTTAACTTCTTTTCCATTTGGCTAACAGTTAATTGTCTAATAGGTCGAGCAGGGCATTTACCATTAAATAATTCGCAACCAGAGTTTGTGTTCGAGACGGGTCTCCATAGCCCATCATCATCAAAATTTCAGTTCGTTGTTTCGCTTAAACGTCCCATTATCAGAACTCTAAATATCACATTGTAGCAAAGCGCAAACTTACGTGTTGCAGCCAGGTCCGTGTTGCTGAATAAATGAAGAAAAGCATGAACACAAAAAAAGGGTAGGTCGTAAAAAGCTTCCTCTACCAGGGTTTGACCATAAATAAGTAATGCACGTGTGTGCTAATAATGTTAAATGATTTTTTTCTCCATACTTTCATCATGCAATATGCCATTGAGTTTAACGTACTGTGTGCAGAAAAATGCTGTGTCAAATGATATTTTTTAAAATGGGAGTTGCCATTTAAAAAAATTGCCGATGACGTGTAACCTTTTAAAAAATGATTGTAGAAATTTTTGTTTACATAAACAAATTGGGAAATGCATTTAAATTGAGGTGCCTGAGCGAATTTTTGTCACTTGCTTTGTAACGATTTTAAGGACCCTTTACGTGCTCACTGTAGTTACTTTGGTTCCCTGAATTCGACTTGGTTGACTGGCTCCTATACTATACTGTTAACATCAGACTTGTTATCAGATAATTCTCATATCCACATGTATCAAATTTCATGTAAATCTGCAAAAGTTTTGCACTTATGGAATCCCTATTGGAATCGCCGTTTAAAATTTTTTGTTTATAAATTCAACTCCACAAATGCTTTCTCACTGTTGAAAAACCAAATAATCTTTCTAATGTTAAATGTCTCTTTTCCAAAAATTGTCAAAAATCAGTTATTCCTTTCACGGCTCATTTACACTCTAGTTAAAAAAAAAAAAAAATACCAGGTGCCCCATTATATTTTGACCCTTCTTAAACCTATATAATTTTTGAACTAACTGAGATAATGAAATGGGGTTTGCATCAGTCGTCTTCTAATTTTGATAAGTTTTTTCCTGAGTATCCGTCTTTTTTGCTCACTTCCGGGTTAACCGGAAATGACATAGCGTATTTTCGGGGATAGGGCAACTTTGTTATTTCAAATAGAACACCCTGTATATTTTTGCCCAGTTGGAAAGCCCATTGTACCCGTTTCCGGGAATTCCATATTTGTCATGGAAATTGTACATGGCTTTATAAAGTTTTAAAGTAAATACTGCGTTTTATCGAAATGCTACGAAGAAAATAATGTTTCACAAAGTTGATTATGGAAATAAAAGATATCACTTGTAAACGTCAAATTAGTTTATTAACAACTTGGGTACTTGAGTTACTGTAAGAAAAATGTTTACTTTAAGTGAAACAGCTAATCTTTTTTGCTGGCACTTAATCTTACAAAACAAGACAAAGAAGATGTAGAACTGTGTTTAACGAGGAACCTCCAACCAAACATTCAATTGGAAAATGGTGTAGAAACTTTTGGAATTCGAGTTGTAAAAAAAAGAACTCCACATCATGAAAATGGGCCTAATAATGCATTTGAAATTTTGGAAATGACAAAGTGAGCCCTCCTCTTCTACAAGGGAAATTTATTCCGCAACAGGTATTCCGAAAATTACTGTTCATACTGTTATGAAAAATGTTCTAAAATTGAATGCTTATTACATTCAGATTCATCAAGAATTTAAGGAATTGATTCTCCATAGCGATTACAATTTTGTAGAAAAGTTCTTGATTTACGTGGAAGAGAAAGTTAATCATGTCAGACGAACCATCATTTCACTTAAATGGCAAGGTGAATAAGTATAATTGTAGAGTTTGGGTATCAAAAAATCCGAGAAATTTCCATCAGTATGTTAGATCCTCTCCAAAAGTTACAGTTTGGTGAGCGGTGGTACCAAAACAAAATATTTACGGTCCTTTTTTAACAATCTAATTGTCAATGCTCCATCATATTTGGAGAGAAAATGTCTTTTATCCGCAACTTGAACAGGGTAATTTGTTGAGGACAGTCTATTTCCAACAAGACGGTGGTGCTACGCCTCAGTATGCTATGATAACTAGAGATTCCCTGGATGCCACCTTTGGAAATCATTGGATAGGGAAGGGAGATCTTACAGCATGGCCCACTCGATCCCCAGAACTTACAGTTTCTGATTTTTTCATATGGCTTATAGCCCTATGCCACAAAATTTAGATCAGCTTAAAGAAAATAATGAAAATGTCATTAATAACATTACCCCCCAACGGTTAAGTAGAAGGTCTGACAACTTTGTAAAGCGTATAAATAAATATATTTCAAGTTGATGGGCAGCATTTTGAATATATTTTGTAACTAATGTGTATTATTTTGTTTATTTCTTATTTGTTTAATAAATATCCTGTTACACTTTGTTCGAATTTCATATTGTTTTTTAATATTAGCAACTGAAGTAACATACAATTGTTAATAAACTAATTTGACGTTTATAAGTGATGTTGTCTTTTATTTCCATAGTCTGCTTTGTGCATCATTATTTTTTCGTAGCGTTTCGATTAAACGCAGTATTCACTTTAAAACCTTATAAAACCATCACTCTGTATAATCTCCATGACAAATATGGAATTTTCGGAAAGAGGAAACAATGGGCCAACTGTGAAAAATATACAGGATGTTCCATTTGAAATAACAGTTCCCTTATCCCCGAAAATATGTCTTTTGCTGTTAAACCGGAAGTGAGCGAAGAAAGGCGAATACTCAGGAAAAAACTTATCAAAATTAGAAGTAGATTGGCGAAAACCGCATGTTAAAAGGGGTCAAAATATAATGGGGTACCCGGTACCAAGAAGTTAATGTGAGCTGCCATAAAACAGAAGCTTCTTTCTACGTAAAGCCAGTGATAAGCCAGTCACTGAAACTAAAATTGACTCGTAAAAAACAACGACAATTGTGACACCGGTTGCAAAAGGACGTAACTAATCCTGGTATAAAGTTGTTATTAAATAAAAGACGCCGTTTATATTCCGTAAGGCAAGTGCTTGCAGGTAATAACAATAATTATATAATTCATTGTAGACAGGCATTTCAAATAATTTCGACATTGCTGATACTACGCTTCGGTTTTGAAATATTTGCATTATAATGTGCAATTAAAACTACGCAATACCATAGTTATACAGTCTATAATCTATTTAAACGGGATTTCTTAGAAACCATCGCGGTTATGAGTAACATGAATAATAATAACTACTTGCGGATATCTACTTGTAGATATGTTAATGTTTTTATTAGAAGAATAAGCAAATATGTAATTTATTGTTATTAAAAATTATGAAAATCTCTGTTAGGCGTGAAGGTAAACATAAACATATATGGACCAACGAAGATTTCGGTATAATTTTAAGTAGTAATTTCCTTATATATCATAATTATATAAAGTTGACAAAAACCGTGATGCTATATCAATGTGACAGCTGTTCAAAATAGCTGCCAATCCCATATGGGTCTTGACTTTTAAAAAACAACCATATCACTAATTTAAATGGTAGCTTAAAATGTGCCCTATTTTGAGTATTACTTAGGAAAATAGCCAGAAAATCGACGACGAAAAGTTACCCAGGGTTCAGACTCGTATGGAAAACCTGGAGAACCTGGAAAACTCAGGGAATTTAAAAATCTTTAAAAAAAAACTGGAAATATCAGGGAATTTTATAAATTGTATAAAAAATCAGGGAATTCTGCGTCTCGATATGGAAGACCATAGAGTTTTTAAGAATTTTCACTGAGCCAATTCAATTCAAGGAATTATTTTATGTAAAATAAAAAATTACTTCACTAAAAAATATATGAAAATTAATATTTTTGGTTATGGAAAACCTGGAAAATTCAGGGAATTTTTTCCGCCTCGCAAAGTCTGAACCCAGTTACCGGGTGCCACTCAGTGATCTAAGAGATCATATAACTCGGAAACTTCTTTCTCTCTGAAAATTTTTGGTATGGTGGGAGAATATGGAGGGGGGGGGGAACATTTTTTTAAACGAATGATTTATCGATATCTGTCCATATAATAAAATTCCATAAAATTTTCAGAGAGAAAAGCTATAATATACCAAATATTCAGACGATTCTACCAAAACCCAATTCTCATAAGATTTGTGCGGAGTCCTTAGGAATATTTTCTAAACAAATTCAGTTACACATTTTTTCCCAGAAAACTTATTTTCTTAGAAACAGTGAAAGAAAAACAATATCAGCCATTTGATTAATTATTTCAAAGGCTACAAAAAGAGTTAAAATGTTTTTTTGTCAGAAAACAATTTAAAGGAATTATTTAATTTCGATTCTCATAAACACGTGCTTTTTAAAAACAAACAGACGTAACTTAACCATTTTTTGTCGTAGCGGGTGGTATTAACAATTAAATTATAGAGAATTAAATTATCTCTAAAGATTTTTTGTAGATCGTTAGTTTTTGAGATAATCATGGAAAACTTGCGTTGTAATTTGACTTGTAGAAAGGAGTGAAAAAAAAACACTAAAGCTTACAAATATCATATCTCTGTCAATTTTTGACCAAACTGAACCCTTGACAAAATTAGCAGTATTCAAGATATTTATTGTTTACTATTTTTTACTACTTTCTCAATATTTTTATATGTATGTGTGACCCTAAACAAGAATTTTGTAATAAAATTTCAGGTCTCATCGACTTCCTGATCAAAATTTAAGTGCCCTATACTAACTGCATAATTTTCGGAACAAAAAGTGTTTCAAAGGTAATAATTAGGAATTCTACCAGCAAAAAATCGAAATTGTGAAGTGAAGTTCGATTAGAATTTCATGCCCTGATATTTCGTATCGCCCTATTGGGCAATTAAATTACACCAATGCTGTTGTAGTTCTGAATAAGCTCAAGAAGTTTAAAAGAGTTGGCCTGCCATAAACACCAGCGATTCTATTATCAGCCTCGTAGGTGAACTAGCAACTTCTAGGGTAATCTAAAAAAGAAAGTAAAAATTGATTTAACGCAAATAATGGATTGGTTCGTATTATTTGAAAACCGCTCTAATTGCATTTTATTTCTTTAAAAAAATCTGAAATTATTCTGTGAGCAATTTTGAACTTAAATAAATGTTTTTTGAATCTCGCACCTTTTCCGTAAAATCAATAGTTTAACAGTAAAATCTTCTTGTCACGAATGATTTGCGATTTGATACGCTGACGCTGTATCAAAAAAACTGGGTTTTCCTGAAACTCACGTTTCAGTGAAACCCAACTTCCAGTCAAATTCAGCGGGGCCCTTAAAGGCATGGAACTTTAATTATGAGACCAAACTCACAAAAGGCAGCCTTAAAGGCGTCTGAAAACCTACAATATCCGTCAGTAATAGGGGTCATTGTGTAATGCTGTGTTACTTTATGTCTTTGATAATTCTTCGTTATGTTGACTAAATAACGTTCTTCTATAGCAACGAGTACAGAAAACCCTCAACACTAAGTATACTCGATTTTTTATTTTTATTTTTACATAATTTCAAGAAACTGTGAGATTTTATTATGCCAATGACAACACAGTGTGTTTGTAAATTTGAATTACATTTTCGCCATTAAATTTCATAGTTCCTGTTAATTTTTTTCTTAAAAAGTGGTTTCAGTTATACGCATTTTTGGGCCCAATACAAAAAGTTAAAAAGATACGGCGTAGATTTGAAGGATTTTTGACTTTGACGCCATAAATACTTTTAAATTTTATCATAAACCTAATTAAAAAAATATATGAATCCGGCGCCATATTGGAAACATCTGCTTTATTAAAAAAAAATATTTACCGATATCTACTAAAGACTTTCTTGGATTATCGTAAGAAAAATAATTGAAACAGTGTGCGTTTGCCACAGTAAATTCTTATGCGAAGTATATATATACTAACTACCTATACGGACAGATATCGATAAATCATTCGTTTTAAAAAAATATCCCCCCCTCTATATTCTCCCACCATACCAAAAATTTTCAGAGAGAAAAAAAGTTTTGTAGTTATATGATCTCTTCGATCACTGAGTGGCAGACGGTAAATTTTCCTTGTCGATTTTGGACGCCATTATCTAGACTATATCCCTTTATATTCTAGGAGCTAGTGTCGAAAAGTGAAAAATTTATCAAACCACGAACCGAAGTGGTTTGATGATAGTATTCGTCCAAACTTGTCTCTTGTGAATATGGGCCTTAAGGGCCGGCAATTTATAGTGCGGGTCTGTGAAAAATTGAACGTATTTCATCGTAATCAAACCACTAGGTTCTTCGGTTTGACTGTAGTTGTAGGTGAAAGGATTGCATTGTCGGCGAGAGTTTTCTCATTGAGCGTTGCGCTGCGCGCACTCAGAAAAAAAAAAACCGAATCTCATTGTAATCAAACCGACCAAACTTTGTGGCAAATGTTTTCAATTGTCCAAAAAATGAAAGAAATACAATTGGTGGGAATTTTGTAAGAGGGGAGGAAGACTTATTGGGGCAATTATGAGCATAAAATCCAGGTTTACACTGTAAATGTCATCAATAACAACGAATTCAAGCTAAAAACTATGGCCTAAATTTTTATATACTCTAAACACCCTATAAAACATTATATTCTCATCGGCGAGAATTTTCATTGCAATAAACTCTCTCAAAACTACCCCATTGGGGGCAGAAATCTCTAGTGTCATTTTATTCTTTATTATTCAACGGTACATACGATCAAAAAACGCTGAAACCGCCCGTACAAGGGGCGAAAACGAGAATCTTCACTGCAAACTGATTGATTTTAATCAAAATAACATTCGTCCTGTAGATTAGTTTATGATTACATGTTTTTGAAGACATGATGCAACGGTTATTCATGTCTTTCTTCTACACAGGTGGTGGGGGTAAGGGGTAATTCATGCCTTAAATTTTAATAAAAGTTAATTCGGATAAAACCGAAACTTTTTCTACAGCGATGCGAACGAATATGTACGAAGAAGGTTTTTGACTCCCTCGAAACTACTCTTTTCATCTCCATTTTATTGGGGGGAGGGGCGGGGGAAGGGGAGTACTATCCAAAAAATATATATTCCGATTTTTTTTTCATAACATCTCATAAAACAAAAGGTCCATATTCACAAGAGACAAGTTTGCTTTTTTGGACAAATACTATCATCAAACCACTTCGGTTAGTGGTTTGATAAAATTTTCACTTTTCGGCACTAGCTCCTAGAATATTAAGTTTGCATCAAGGTGAAAAGCTTAAGCATAGTTTGAAAGTACGTAAAGACAAATATCGGGGCGAGCGCAATTCGTAACTCACCCGGTATGATAGTACTATCTCTTATGAAGAATTTAAGTCCAGGTTTGATTCTCTAGGCCATCCCAATCGTGGGCAATGGCCGATTTACGAAAAAGTATTTTTGTAGTAATTGCTCTACAAATCGTGTATTTCTAATTTTTTTTAAATGTTTCCAAAATGCTCTTTCTACTCAACAGAGGCAGCATTTCCCCGAACAAGGAGCAATTTAAATAAAAATCACACCAAAAACAATAAGAACCGATTTTTGACGGTATTTTTAGGTTATCTCGGAAAATAAATGACGAATTTTTATTCTGTTGGTCGAATTTGATAGATTTTTTCATGACCTACAACTTTCTTGTTTTCTTCTTATTTGTAGGATGCTTCGTTTTTTCTTAAATTGTAATAAATCGCTTTTTCGACTTTGTCTAATTTTTTAGGTTATGTTCTACATCAGCTAGAGCGATGCAAAAAACGCTACCTTTCTTAGAATTTTCTCCTCTACACGACCCTATTTTTTGTTTTCGGGTAGCATCGTTTTTGCATTTTCCCGTGCATTAGAAAATGGGGTTTCTGGAGTTCTAAAAAACAAAGAAAACCAGCAAAAAAGTTGTCGAAAACTTGTGGTCAGAGAAGTCAATAAAAAAATTGTTAGGGTCAATCGATTTCCTAATAACTTCGTTTTTTTTGTCTAAATGCTTCCCACATACTCTTTCCTTTTCAACAAACAATTGTAGGAAAAAGTATTGATACTTTTTTATACAATCTCCATAGTTTTGAACATATAGCACAAGAAGTGAAAGAACCGTTTTCAGCCTTTATTATTATGCTCCCGTTTGAATTTGTTTGTTAGGTAATAAAGTCCATAGAATTTACTCCCAAGTATTAAAAAAATATATATGTAAACCTTATGCTTTTCACCGATTTAGTGAAGTTGAACATTCTATAGGATACTGTTCGCAGTTTTTTGGAAATTTGATAATTTTCTTGGTATAATTGATATATTTTTAAAACTCATCTCAAGTTCCCAAAGCTACTTGCCTGTCGTTGCATATACAAATATGCAGTCAACGATATTTCTTCTGAGATTTTCGCTTGCATTTAGTAAAATGGCATGTACCTGTGCTTGGAATATACTAGGGTTCCAAGGTACTTTCTTTACATGCAGTTTGCATACCATTTAATGTCACCAAAACAGATTTATTGTTGTCTAAAAAACTTTCCAAGTGTGCTTCATTTACCTGTCTTATGTATTCCACCACAAGATTTATGGTGTAATACACAATCTTCTTCCTTGAACTAATATTACCCTGCATGAAAAACGTTGCACACTCTAGCTCTAAAACGCATCACGGAAATGCAATTTTGTTATTAAATTAATATTGTATATGGTAGTTATGGTACTTAATTTCAGCATTTTATATTTTTATGCAATCGATTACTTCCTTGCAATGCAATTACTCGCCGTGGAAGTTGGAGGCCTGTAATTCGCAATAAGAACATGGCATGATGTTGCGGATTGTGCAATAAATAATATGATTCCTGTTCCCATACCAACACTTTGATATCTCCACTTGTGTCTAGCTCGAAGCAAACACGCTTAATATGTGTTCTCTATTATACAAGACACAGGACGGGATTGTCTAATTAAATTTGGATGTAACCGAATCACTTGGGTGGCACTATAGACCTATAGACTTCGAATAGATTGTAATATGTTTGGTTAATTAAGAGTAGATATGCCTCGACAAGCTGCTAAAATTTGCAACAGGGGAGGTGAAAGGGAAACTCCAGTGGGCGGTCCTTTAAAAACGATAAAATATTATTTTATGTATTTATAGTACTATGTAGTAGTAAATAGAAATGAATGACCGCGATTCCACTTACGCATAAGCTCGAAATTAGTTCATGATTGTATATAAATTCTACCTGCCAAAGCTCAAAGGTTATGCCGACACATATATCCTATCGTTCTGACCTAAATGCGTTTTTAACATATTATTCCTTCAATAAATACAGTATTTATAATTTAAACGGCTAGGTATTATGCTTCCCTAGAATTTTAATTTGTAATATGGAGGATACGAGTATATCTATATTTTTGCATAATGGAAAAGATATTCAATAATTAGTAATCTGCATTAATTAATAATAATCGTCAATAAGGAAATAATAATATTAAATAAAAAGAATAAGAGTTGATGAGGTCCGATAAAAATTATAAACCAAAATTAGTGGCATGCAATATTGCAGCTACGGACACACGTTTCAGAGTTATTGCTCCTCATCAGCGTAGCATGGCATAAATAATATTGTTATATTGTTAAAAGCAAGACCAACAAAGATAGGAAAGCACAGTATATTGTAGGTACTCTATTTTGTACCTTCGTACCTCATGTGCCATATATGAAGAGCAATAACTCCGAAATACGTGTCCGTAGCTGCAGTCTTGTTTGTTATTATAGTACTAATTCTTGTTTATAACTAAATGGAAAACTTAACATTTTAATGTTGTTTAGTTTTCGTATGTGTAAAGCTTTAGCTGTCACATCATTCAACAAATCAAAATTTAAACTCTTGGATCCTCAGGGGATTCCTCAGGATTTCTTGAATTTTTATTTTGTAGTCTCCCTCAAATAATGGTAGTTTACCAATAAACAAAAATTAGCAACTATTGTTAAAATCAAAAATATACACCACGCAAGTTGTTTTATCCAATAAGTGTTATGCGTATAGTATCAGTTATTTATTGGTCTAATTTGTCTATACGCGATATTCTTAGAAACTGTTAAACAGAAAAAAAGTTTCAGATAAAAAAGGTGTCTCCATCTTTATTTCTTCTCAGCATAGACTTAAAGGGTTTTCCGTTCGATCCTTGCAAATACTCACATTTTATCGACATGGTTTTTGAAAAAAAACATACTTTTTACAATTATTAAAATTTGACCTTCATATTACCACAGTTCATTAATAAATATGTAGTGATGACATAGTAAAATTGAGATCCATTAGTGTTTTCGTTTTTTGAATTATGGCAAGTTAAACAAAAAAATAATTTTAATTATTATTGTTATACATCCAATAGACGCCGAGAATAAGAGAAATGATTCGCAGAAAGTCAGTGATAAGTAATTATTTATAAGCATTAATCTATTCAACGGATCATTATGAAATTCAGTAGTTGTCTATCGAGAGGTAAACCACCGTCGGCACTCGTTCTCCGAATTTTAGGCAGGCTGTCGGCAGCCATGGCAGTGGCGGTCATATAATTGAAAGCCCCGCAAGTGCGGCTGGTTGGAGTTACGCAGGCAAGCCAGTCTCGGCAGTTCGTGTAATTTCTACAAGTGGTTGACCTCTCAGGTACTGTTTTGATAGTATATAGTATAAAATAAGAATTTCTTTACAACCCTAACCTGAAATTTGCAGACGTAAATGTAGCAAGCAAATGCCAATTTTTCGAAGTCAGTAACAAGTAAATATATCGAGAATAAATAAAGATTAAGGATAGAGGCAACCTTTTATTTGAAATTTTACTTTCTAGGAGTAGTAGTTCTCGATTTGACCAAGGAGCTAGTGTTATATACTTAGCACATATCACATATTATATAAAATAACTTGCCTGGTGTACACTTAGTTTTACGAATTATTATTCATATTTTCTTTAAAAATATATGGATGGGGAGAACTTACAAATTTGCTTTTATAGTAGACAAAAGTTTAATGATAGATGTTTTAAACTAAACCCCGCATCAAAATATCATTAATAACTTTAGACATAGTAGGTTATTTCTCAAAAATATGGATATCTCTGGTTTTACTGGTTAGATATTAAAAATCCAAAGCATCAATTATTTGTATCAACGAAATTTATTAGTGCATTTTTTTAAAATACGAATGTCAGAGCGATTCTAAAAATTTGCAAAATTTTGAAAGTAAAAAAGATGGCTAAAATTTGTATTCCAAAATGTTTTCTCTACAAATTTTGAAAGCAGAGATAAAAACCTGCAACTTGAGTCTTAGAACGTCTACATTGGTGCGCGATCTCAACAAGAAAATATTTTCAACATCGGTCCACATCACCTTCTGGACAATACTTTTAGCTCTGATTTGTTAAATTTTCACGAAAGTTGATTTTTTCTGGAAAATATTTTCGGGTTTAAAGGAGTAAGTTGGTTTCTCTGTTTCTTTTTACATTTTGAGCCTAGATTTCATTATTTTGACAGATCGATACATAACTTTACTGTAGACAGTTTTTATCCCAAACATTTCTTTCTATTTTTCCCAGAAATAAAAGTTATTATGAAAAAAATCCTGTTGCTTGGTCTAATGCAACAAACTAATGCGTGTGACTTGATGAGAAAATGGGAAAATGTGCGCTTTACTTTTGTGTTTCTAACTCCTTTCATTGCAAATCGCATCGCCCCTTATAATTCTATATTCATGTGTTTACGACAAGAACACATCTTTAAAATTTAGTATCAATTGTATTGTCCAATAAATGTTTTCAAATATACCAGCATACCACCATTTTATAAAGAAGAATTGAAACACAATTACACATTATTGTTAGTGCATGGGTGGCTACATATATATAGTTATTATATTGTTATAATTCCGTACTTGTAGTATAATCAAAGAGTAGAGTACCTGTTAAGTATAATAGTAAATTAATGGAATTTGATATTTTATTGGGCGTCCCGTGTTATTAGAAATTATTTGGTTTAATTTCTTATTTCGTTCCCTCGTTATATTTTCTCATTCATAAAATAATTCTGGGTGAAGGGCGGAGCTTAAACAGTAATAAATCCAGAGGGAGCTCGTATCAGTGTAACATTTGTTGCAAAATGTGCCTTTGCACGGTTCCGTGCTATACATGTTTTTGCAAAATGTATTATGTTTTTTGGAAAAATAAAAATAGTACGATACACAGAAAACATGAATGAAGGTTTGTATCGAGTCCTTTTTCTCATATTTTGATTCTAAATATTTTTAAAACAAATCATAAAGTTACTGCTAATTAAAACAAATCTTATTAATTAACACCATTTTTTTTCAAAATATTAAAAAGATACAAACCTAGATTGATATGTTTTCTTCTATTTTTCGCCTGTACAAATTTCGTAATTGCAATGGTCTAATTATAATTTGTCGCGGACGGGGCGACGTTTGAGAGTAATTTATTTCTGATTTTTAGACGGCATACCCACTCTTAAATTTACACCAAAAAGATTTTATTATTCGTCCGCTAATTAAGTATTTTAACGGGATAAGTGTACTATTCAGGGACTTGGTTAATTTGTTTATTTGCGAATGATATTAGATCATTTTGTTATAACAACGAATCCAACAATTTAGGGACTTCAAAGTGTGTCGAATTCGATGACAGACGCGTGCTTCGTGGCCCCTACAAGATCTCGAGATAGATCCGGATGAAGCGTCGAAATTGTATTAAATTAAAGCGTAAATTATTCCGCATTGATTGATATAAATTAGCACGAGTCTAGCTGTTTCATATAGTTGATATTTGATTAAATTGTGTTGGTTGAATAAAGCAACACAAAAGAGTGTATATGAACAACCCGAAAAAGTGTACTGCTTGACCGTAAAATCTATACCTGGATGGATCCGATCCCGTCTTCAAGTGGGTGAGATAAAATAAGCAACAGCCAGCCAGATGTGAAACAGATAAGTTTTTGTTTACTTTAATTTTAATTTAGTTTAACTCATTAATTAAGTGTATTTCCTTATTATATTGAAATATTGGAAATTAGAATTGAAAAGATTGTTTCGTATACAATACTTACTTTATATTTTTTTTGAGTTGCTCAAAGCATGTTACATGATAAAGGAATATAGTGTTGATAAAGAAAGGTATTGTTACGATACATCACCCCTAGCTCAAGTTTCGGTGGATGGGCCGTAGGTATAAAAATATTGCAGTGTCAAACACACCTTAGTTGTTATTTTTTTTTTTTTAGTGGAGATTAAATTTTCCCAGAGAGTGAGAGAGAAAGAAATAGGCGCCAATCCGTTTTAGTAATTATAATTTACATTTTATACAGAAAATTAGTTATCAAACGGATGAACTAACCAATAGTAGAATTTTCAAGATCTTATACAAAAATGCAAATTTAATTTAATACGTTGGTGAGTCTTAATCGTACTTTAGCAAATGTAATAATAGAAGTTGTTATTAGCTCACTACAACTTTAGAATAGTTATTTGTATAACACCAATGAAATAAATCAATCAACTAAATTATAAAACTGATTTTATTAGAAATCAATAAAACTGAGGACTTAAAACTAGGTAAAACTGATATGCTTATGAACCAATCAGGTAGATTCTAAATGAACAAATCGAAATTTTAATATGTACCTGAGAAACAATATAGACAACAAGGACCATCAATAATATCTTAGTAAAAATATATAGTATGTTAAACATATACACTGTATAGTATTTTCAAATATCATATATATATAGTATAGCAAATAAACACCTACCAAAGAATTTGTGATCACAAAATCCGAACATTTACCTTTTATATAATTATGTAGTTAAATTCTCCATATTGCATGATAAATTTAATGAACAATGTTATTTTAAATTTAAAAGAGTGTATACATGTACATACTTCAAATATGAAAATTATTAATAAAATTTAGGTTATTTACCATTGCACTCTTTACTCAGATCATTTATTAATAATAAAATGAATAAAGGTGGTGTAAACAAATTTAGAATAAGAATATTTTAACAAGTTATGTAGTGACACTTAGCTGAGGGTTTCTTCATAAGAAGAGGGTTTCCTGTCCAACGAAGGTGTATGATTATGAGAAAATCCCCTCCTCCACGGTCGTTGAAGTTCTAGAATTTTTCAGCAGCAAGCCGAGGAGTTCCATGTACTCTGCTGAACCAATCCAGGACTTTTCCAAAGTGGCTTTAGAAAATCATGTATACTTTGTCCTATATGTCTCCCAAGAATTTATTTTTTAAACTATGCTGAGGGCATCCTACTCTACTTTAAATTAAGTATCTTCTTAATAATAAGAACCATTAAAATAAAAAAACGAAAATTTCGGAGCCATAAAAACACCTGAATACATTTTCCGGTGTTTGATGAGAAAATTCTCCCTTCTTTATAAAAACGCTCCTGGTCAGCAACGGGGTATGAAATTTGCCAAGTTTATTCCGAAAACTATTAACAATCCGTATTTTTACTCTATACTGTCCACTAAATTTATTGTTACTAATTGACGTTAGGAAAATATTTAAAACAATATAATAAGATCAAAGATCTTTAATAATTCACAGCAGTACTAGGACACGTCTATCGTCAATGACGGAGTAATGAAAACTGGCTCATATCATTTGAAATTCTATTTGCTAAACTTGTTTTAATTTATCAAATTTAGGCAATTTTAAATACATGTATTTGCAAATTTGATTGTATACAGTTAACTAGATCGAATTTAAATATCTAAATATTAATAAACCCATAAGGTGGCTGTAAATGCTACAATATATTTATTTATTGCTTTTTAATCTTTGTCACAGGACTATTTATTAAATAACAGAGAAAAAAACTAGGTAATGAAGTGGAAAGTGCTCGGAGTTGGGGGGCGGCAGTTGAAAGTAATTACTGTAAATTGAAACCGATCGTTTCAAAGAAACAACATACCTACAGGGTGAGCAAACTATCCCTTCGGACCTTTTTTCTCATGACGCGCAAAAAATATTGTTACCGCGAGATAGGCTCCTTCCCAGCCACTCCACTGTAAATGAATATTTACCTGTGGAACGGTTAATAAATAAAAACAAAAAATAATAATAAAAGATGCCAGATTCAGAAACAGAAGAATAAGGAGATGACGATAAATGGAAACTTAAAAGAAGCATGGAAACCAAAAAGGAGCATCTCGCAGACACCTGCACTTCCCATCCTGTATCCCCACCCCATGCGTCATACGGCTCTCGCTGCTGACAACAAGCATGTCCAATGTCCAACCCGGCATATGCAGCCGGTCCGGCGGTATATAAAACATCCGGGATTTGGTTCCGGCACGCGGTTTGGCCGTCCGTTGGGCGTGTTCGACGGACGACCAAGCTGCGTGTTGGAACGAACCTCCATGGATGCCCGGAATCGGCAGCAATGCCCACCTTACGCTGGTGAATCAATCAATCAACAGTCAATCAAAGAACGAACCTAACAATTCAGAAATCAAGTACATTATTTAATTTCATCCTTAATTATTTTCGTACTTAATAATAGTACGGTTAAACAACAGAGGCTAAACAATCATGTTCGTATCGTTATTTTGTATAACATGCATCTGCAGCGTGAAGGTTTAAAAATTCTCTTTTGAAAATTGCCAAATGAAACTGACCCAAAACTTAAAATTATTGCAATCTATGAGCTAAATATACAGTGCTTTAAAATTATATAGTGCATTCCAAACTTGTTCTGTTTCTGCATCATTTTATAATGATATCGGAAACTTTAGAAAACCTTTTTTTGAGTAATTGGCGCAGTCGATAGCTTACGGTAATGCGGCAAATATATTGAAACCATTTAAAGGTTGGAAACAAGTGAAAATTGTTTAGTTAAAGTAGTGACACACTAATTTAATTTTAATGTATTACTCTTATTTATTTACCTTTAAAAATCCTGGTTTCTATCTTCTACTTTAATATCACATTTTTACGTACGGTTGTAGGAAACCGTATTATTTCATAAACCTATTATGATATTCCCATACACTGTTTTTAATAATCTTTTAACGCATTTGCATTAATTATCTTTCTACATCTAGGCCACTATTCAACCAGACAATACAGATATAGACATAAGGTTATCTTTCATGTTCGTCTATTGCGATTTTAGTAATATTTGAAAAAGGAGATCAGAGTTAGTGGCCCCAATGATGTCTAGTGGCCTCACTTTGCTGCAGAAGCGAACTGTTCGGTGTGATGGACAGACCGCAACTGATAATTTTTTAGTAAATTCAAAATGTATATATATTTGCTATCAAAACTCAATGACGACAAATAAAGAAATTTAAAAAAAACATGCACGTTTTAAAGCAGTATTTTTTGTCGGCCTTGGTTTTCATTTTAGTTTTACACATCAAAATTATTTATGTTACATCAAAATTTGCAAATGCACAAATGAGAAAAACCGTTTACAGACTATCCTTCTTGTGAAATAATTATTTGAATTATAAATCAATTTGTACCTCATCATCATTTACTTTTAATATATGTCATTTATTTGTTTGTATACGCCTTTTTATCTGGTTCGTCTGGTTATACATTGCGGTCTCTTTTATAATACACTATTCTATATACTACATAAAAATTATCATTCAATAATGTAAATCAAGTGCACTTCAAGGTTGGTAGTTTTATGTCATTTAACATCCAGGTCTATGCCTTTATAATAGCTATAAAAATATACAAAATGTTTTCTCGGTGGAAGAAACTTTAGTTATTAAGGCGCTGTGCTTTAATTTATTGGAAATATTCAAGGATGAAATAATGAACAGCCAAAAATGATTTATTCACTCTTTATGGATAATTAAGTATGTTTTTGAAAACTTTCTGTATTTAAGAATATTTAAAAAAACACGTGCTTATTCAATAAATGCGGTCAATGTTTACACCATCCACTTATTCATTAGCAAGAAACTGAAAATACTGATATATTTTACGTTATGTAACTAACAATTTGCCACCTACTATATGTTGTGCAAACACCTGTAACTGCCACAAAAAATTCCAAAAGTTTTACACATTTCATTCTCCATCTCGCTCTCACTCACTGCATCACACTAGTGTCTACATTTACAACTGTAGGGGCTGCATTATTATTGTTCCTTGCCCTACTAGAATTGCTAAAATAATTACTTACGCCAAACGACCTTGAACTACAAAAAAAATTGCAAAAAAACATAACAATGCGTCCCTATATTTAATGTAAAAAAAGATAATATTCCTTGCCCTTCTTGAAGAAATTTTCTTTTTGCAAAATTATAATTTTTTTGCATTTCTAGTAGGGCAAGGAACAATAATAATACAGCCCTTACAGTTGTAAATGGAGACAGTAGTGTGATGCAGTGAGTGAGAGTGAGATAAAGAATGAAATGTGTAAAACTTTTGGAATTTTTTGTGGCAGTTACAGGTGTTTGCACAACATATAGTAGGTGGCAAATTGTTACTTAGATAACGTAATATATGTCAGTATTTTTAGTTTTTTGCTAATGAATAAGTGGATGTCGTAAACATTTACCAAACTGGCAATGTAAGTAATGAAGAATTTTGATATTTTTATGACTTTTTAGTTGATAATGTTGAAAAAGAACACTGAAATTGTTTTTGATAGCCTACAAGAACAAAACGCTGTATGTTTCTATGTTTTTCGTTTCTTGTAGCGAATTTCGTCAAGCAGAGCATTAATTTTTGCAGTAAATGTTAATGCGCTAGCATTTTTGAATAGAAAATGAAAAGACCTTTCAACAAGCTCCTACTTTCCATTTTAAAATTTATTAGTTGCAACTACCAATCGAAGGGGGTTAAATTTAGGGATAAAATTTGTACCTTGCAGGATGTCATTTCATAATTCAAAATCGACATATCTCGACATTTTTTATAAATATGCACAATAATTGAGATACTGAATTTATTCCCATTTGACTGTTCCAACACTATATTATTATATAGACCTTACACGTTTTCATTTACGAAGATCAACTAAACGTTTTCTATAACGCTTATAGGTATTCTATATAGGAACTTCCAGTTTATATCAAATACTGTCGTCTCACTTTCAAAGTAGCAGATAAATCTAAATCGACTTCTTCATTACTGACTTTCTGCATTTTCCAGTCCACGTTGTTTTTAAAAACTACTTACTTTAATTGAATGTAGTTTTTCGCAAAACGACGTGAAAAACGCCAGTGCAATAAACTTTGTATTTTATGGATCGCGGAAACTGGGTATCTGGCTAGGTAATAAACAGTAGAAAGAGATATAAAGATGGCAGATCTCTCTTATTTGAGGTCTGTGTGTAAGCACCCAGAACATCTGGATTCAACTGTACGGTTTACCCTGGCCATTAAAGTTATTGTTATTACATCGTTCAGCTTTAAATTTAGGGCACGATATGGTGCTGCCAAAAAACTGCATTCGCCGTGACTTATATTAGAAGTTTCGGTCACTTTTATGGGGATTCTTCCAACGTAAAATGAAATAAAATTATTGCTGTTTTTGTAGCAGTCGTTTTTGCTTTTTTTTATTGTCCTTGCTCAGCTTTTTGTGGAATTGCCCTTGTCATAACCGAAAAATTTAATTATACAGATCCTGAAGGATCTTTGAGAAACTAAGACAGTATATTCAAAAGTTATTCTTATAGGCCGATTCAGAAAGGTATCGAGATACTCTATTGAAAATTATAAAGTGTTTCCTTGTGGTGTGGATTATTTAGAAGTCTACTTTTTATACAAACTCGAACTGATAGGCATTTGTGAAATACCTTCAAGTGACACCATATAAAAATTTCGGTAAAATTGCATGCTTGCTATACAGATGTGGTTCCATGGAAATGCCAAAAAAAAAACGTTGAAAATTATGTATACCCCAACTACTTGAAATTGGTGTCATTTTGTCGGAGATTTACACTCTTGGCAAATCAAAACGAAGAGTATAATATTGTATTCGATTGGCACATTTCTAAAATCGGTAATATTGCTCGTAGAGAAAAAATGTTCATAATAATATTACTGTGTTGGTGATCGAATTCTGAACAACTTTCAAAATGTCCGTCCGTCTGTCTGTCTGTGTCCGTCCGTCACGTTTCTTGTAAGCATGATAACTTAAGAACGAAAAGTTCGATTATATTGAAATCTGGACAGTAAGTTACTGTTAGCTAGGAGAAGAACCATATTATTTTTTAACAAAATCTGTCAATAAATAAAGAAGTTACTAATTTTTTTTTAACAAAAAAAAATGTTTTGTAATTAAACTAAAAATGTCAAACTAATATTATTTACAAAAAAAATTGCGAAGGGTATCTTATAGAATGTGCAACAATTTTATAAAAAGTGCAATAAATCGGCGCAGAGTATAATGGTTAGCTCGTTATACTCTTACGCCACACAGTGTGGCAAAATGGACAACATTCGCTCTAATGCTCAATTTTCGAGATATTGACTTGAATTTTACTTCCCTCGCATACCGAAGGGAAGTATTTTTTTTAATACTCAGAAATGAGTCTGGAATAGTGAGTTACTGTGAATTTTTTGAAATTCTTTGTTTTTTTTGCATAACCCATCCCATAAACTCTCATATATTTGTTGGCACCATTCAAAAGTCGTCTTATGCGCTGAAATTTTCGGGATCTTATTTTGTTGATAAAAGGAACCCCTTGACACCCATAGAGGTTAAAAATTATGATATAAAAAATATATACACAGGGTGTCCCAGTATTGAGTTCCCAGGCGGGAAGCTGTGCTTCCTCATTTCATACTGGGCCCATATAACCCAACTTACCTTAGTCCAAAAATGCATCCCTAGTATGTTCTCTTAAAGTGAGACCGAAAATGTTTTTTCCAGTAATTTTCATTATTTGAAGACAAAATTTTCAAGTTTTCATGAGACATGTATCTCTATAAGTACTCTTTGTAAGCTTGATAACAGTTAAATATCTTCTGTTTCTCAAACTCGACAGGTTTCCTGTGTCACAAGCACCTATGGCCTACAGAGAAAAAATGATAAATTCTTGATTTTTCATTAATATTACACAAAATTTTAAAACTAGTAATTTGTGTACTGAAACAGACGGACGTCATGTGGAGCATTTGATATTAATGTATTTTTTAGAATAAACTGTGATTTTCTGTTATTTCAACCTTTTATTCTAGTATTCTAAATAAATGTTAAATACAAATGAAGGAAAACACGATAATTCCTTGTATTTTGATTAATATTACAAAAAATTTGAAGAGTACCTTTTTGCAGCCCTTTCAATGTTCTGCAAAAATATTCAAGTATTCCGTAATTCTACAGGGCGATTAAAAAATATAGCCAATCAAATATTAATTATTATGAAAAAAAAAAAATTGAGAAACAAAAGATATTTGGTTATTGTCAAGTTTACATCGAGTACTTATTTTATCTCCAATATAACGGAAACTATTGGAAAATAATGTGTTTTTCTGTCTCACTAAGATGTATAGTTCTCTCCATATATTTAAAGCACATAAAAAGTGACGGCGCATTTGACTTTACGGTAAAGATAAAAACTCCAACAGTTTGTATTTGCCTTAAATATATGAAGAGAACTATACTTCCTTAGGGATGCATTTTTGGACTAAGGTAAGTTGGGTTATACGGGCCGAATATGAACTCAGGAATCAGAGGTTCCCGTCCAGGAACTCAATTCTAGGACACCCTGTATATACAGGGTGATTTACGTAGGCTGTTCACTAGAAGTTTTTCAACTCATAGTTGGATTACAAACTTGAAACTTGGTACGCAGATATAATCAATCAAGCCCGTTCTACCTAAAATATTTTCAGTCTTCCATCTATATAGGGTGTGCCAAAAGTCCATGCCAACTTGCTTATTTTAAATGGAACACCCATATATATTTTCGACTTTTCAAAATGTCCGTAAAATTCTGAATCTAAGCATGTATCGCACTCTATACCTAAACCCAGCAGTTTGGGAGGTATTTGACATTTTATAAAAAAATTGACGGCTTGCAAGAACTGTTATAACTTTCTTCTTGTAGGAGATCCTCATTTGACCTTTGGCACGTAAAAAGAACACAAAATGAGCTAGTCTCTAGAATAAAAATAAATTCCATAATAGTATTATACCAAGTGTTCTATTTTTCACGTTACACTTTGTCAAATTCAAACCTCAAAAGTTTTTTTATTTCAAATGGAACACCCTGTATTTTGCTTCATCAAATTATGTAAAATAAATTCCCCTTTTTCTAGTATTGGTATCTAGTATCTAGTATCTTTATCTAAGCATTGCGGGAATTACAGTTACAACTTTTTAAAATATTGGCGATTTTCTTAAATGTTTAATAATTTTTAATAAAAATTGCCATCAACTTAGCCATGATAGGAACAATCATTATTGTCAGTCATCTTCTTATGTCAAAAAATGCAAGAACGTTTAAATTACACCCACGAAAACTGTTTAGATTTGTTTATTATTTATGAAAAATATGATAAGGTAATATCATCATGATCATGTAACACATTTGCTACTCGATACCCACAAGAACAGAAACCACCACAATACACTGTAAAACACATATTGGATAATTTTAGAATATTTGGTAGGAAAAAGAAAATTTACATAATTTGATATAAAGAAACACAGGGTGTTCCATTTAAAATAAAAAAGTTTTTGAGGTTTGAATTTGACAAAATGTAGCGTGAAAAATAGAACAGTTGGTATACTGCTATGGAATTTTTTTATTGTAGAGACTAGCGCATGTGTTCTTTCTTCGTTTCAAAGACATGAAAAAAGTTATAACGATTCTTGCAAACCGCTGCACCTGTCATTTTTTTTTTATAAAATGTCAAATATCTTCGAAACTGCTGGGTTAAGGTATAAGGTGTGCGACATGGTTGGATTCAGAATTTTAAGGTCAGTTGAAAATATATAGGATGTTCTATTTAAAATAAGTTGGTACAGACTTTTGGCACGTCCTGTATAGCTGGAGGACTGAAAATATTTTAGGTAGAACGGGCCTGATCGATTATGGCCGCATACCACGGTTCAAGTTTGTAATCCAACTGTAAGTTGAAAAACTTCTAATGAACGGCCTACGTTAATGACCCTGTATGTATATTTTTTTAATATCGTTATTCTTAACCTCTATGGGTGCCAAAGGGTTCCTCTTACCAAAAAAAATAAGATCCTGAAAATTTTAGCTCATAAGACCGCTTTTGAATGGTGCCAACAAATACACGGGATCTTATGGGATGGGATATACAAAAAAAGAAAAAAAATTCAAAGAAGCCGCAGTGACTCACTATTCCAGACTCCTTTTCGAGTATTTAAAGAAAAATTCAAGTCAGAAATTGAGCCCTAGAGCGAATGTTGTCCATTCTACCACACTGGCCACCATATCAAGCGCCTGCGCGATCGGTTAACTCATTCAACATATTATGCGATGAAAAATATTTTTTTCCAATTTTATGAATAGTGCGTCAATTCATAATTCCAGAATTGTTCGTCAGTGAATATTTTCCAATGCGCTGGATAGGAGCAAATAGCCCTACGACCTCCTAGGTCCCCCGATTTTGCACCATTATATTTTTATTTCTGGGAACAGTTAAGAATAAAGTGTACAAACAAGGCCCAGAAATCGAGAAGAACTTTGTGCTAAAATAAGACGAGCTTATCGCGAAAAGAGCATTCCAGAGCTGAGACAGTAGCCAATCATAATCGGAAAAGAATTGAGAAATGTGTTCAAATCGAAGGTGGATTAGTTGAGAGAGGCTGCATGCGATAATAATTAATTAAAATTGTTATGTATAATGAGTAATTATCTTAAAAACGGATTGATGCTTTAAATTGTTCTTTACTTATTTCAATTACTAAAAGTTAATTGTTTGTTTTCTTTTCTCTTAAGATGTATTTTTTTGTCAAATCGACATTTCCGTTCAACAATTTTTTTTTCAATTGCGATGGCATCCTATTTAATTGAAAATCAAAATTGTAACCGAATTTCGTAATGAAGTTTGGCATTGGGGCTCAAAATTATATTGTGAACAACTTTTTACGATATTTTCAATGCTAAGCAAATTGTCTACTACTTCGGGGTTGTAACCATTGTTGAATGCAATTTGTTTTATTATTTGTAGTTCTTTGATAAGGGGACAGTCAGAAGCCCGTGTATCAGTTTGTTGTATGCTGCTATTTTGTGTTGGCGAGGATGTGCTGAGGTGTTGTGTATTGGTATGTCAGTGTGGAATGGTTTATGAAAAATTGAAAAATCATGTTTTTTATTGAGTCTTTTAATAGTCAAATCTAGAAAGTTAATAGTGTTTTCGGTTTCAGTTTCGAGAGTAAATTTAATTTTAGGGTGGAGTGAGTTTATGAAATTTAGGAAATTGTTGAGTTGTCGTTTAGTTCCTGTGAAACAAGTTAAAATATCAACTACATATCTATACCAATACAGAAATTTATTACTTTCTGGGTTTTTATGTATATAGAAGTAGGCCACGTGTTCAACGAAGAGTTTAAAATTTTACACACCGAGAAAAAAGGGTTAAAATTCGCTTTACTAGAATCTCTACAAATAAAAAAACTAAAGTCGTCGAATATTTTATTAAATGACCAAATTGAAACAAACTCATCTCCCTTACTAAATTTATTTACTTAGACTATTAAAATTAGATTAAAAAAATTACCTAGAAATATATGTACCTTTCCATTTAGTAATTAAAATTATATTGTACTTTTCCGCAAGCAATTAAGATTAGGATTAGGATTAGATCGAAATTGTATATAGTTTGTGCATTGTAAAATTAGTATACCAGTACTCAACATCCGAAGAAGCCACTGTGTGGCGAAACAATTGTCATGTTGATAAGAAATAAAGCGAAAATAAAAAACTAATATAGTTTCCTTTCCAATTATTATCATGGATTTTCATCAAGTAACGGCCCAATCTGTTCAATGTTTAATTTATTATCCATCCTGACATCTAAATTTTTTGTCGTTTTCTCCATCACGGGTTAAACGAACGAAAATGAAAAATCTCGTCCTATCTGATTCAATATTTAAATGTCGCCCTTTCAACGCCGTAAAAGTGCATATGAAAGCGTCACAAGACGCAAAAACTATAGAGGTGCAGGTTATGAAGCAGCAGTTTATTTTGAGCCCTGGGCAAAGTACTAATGGTGCAGTAATTGCGAGGAGCCTCGGCCAGAGCGCATTTTTTATTAAATTTCTGCCGGCATTTAAATACCGAGTCTCATTTAGCCAATGCAATGTCCGGCTCGATTTCGGAATGGGAAGAGTCAATTTCGTTTTAATTTCGTTTTTGATTTCAAATTAAAATGGTCTCTGTACTATTTTTAGTGTGCGTCGGGATGCAAATTTAGCTGGCACGAAATAAAAATACCGTTTAAATGCCATGCAGGTATGCCGCCGACGAGGATATTATCTGTCCATCATGTAATTACGTAGTCTGCATGCTAACAGGGTGGGCTGTTGGCCAATTTTGCGAATTCCTTTAAAAGTACAATAACTTGTAATATTGCATATTTATTATACTCTTCGCAAATACGAAAACGAAGAGTATATTGTCAACTTGAAAGCATTAGTAGGGGAAGAGCCCGTGACATCTAGAGTACAATCTTCGCGGATTTCAAAATTTCTAATGAAAATTAACTGTAAAAAACCATATGAACAAAATCAGGTATGACCAGGCTGTTCTTGCCGGAAATATATTTAATGAAATTAATTATCATTAAAAAACAGTAATGTGTTACAGTTTTCGTGGAAATTGATTTCAATTAGAACATTTTTTAAGAAATTTCACGCCCTTTCAAAACCTGGTATGACAACCTCTACTCTGCCAAAAATGTCTGCCATACCTATTTGAAGGAGGTGGTAGGTAACAAAGTTTTACCAATATGGCGTAGAAATATATTTTTTTAAATTTTGTTCGGTTTTGGGTGTTTTTTTCAAGATATGGTATGACGTCCCAAAGAGAAGTGCCGGAAATACCTGTCATATGGGTTGTACAGAGTGGATTGTCTGAGAGTAGATAATAAAATATATATAACACCCCAATGATCTTCATATCAATATTTTCCAACTTATTCAATGAATAGAAGAACTTTTCTAAAGTAAATCTTAAACAGACCCCTATTTTTTTTTGTTATATATGAAGTTTTATAAGTTTAAACAAGTGCAAATAAAAAATAGGCTAAAATTCAAAATTTATTTTTGTTTATACCATCACAAAGAACATAAGAACAACTATAATCTGAAATATAAATTTTTGAAATACGACTTTATGCCCACAAACAATCGACGATTCGATTTTCGACTTTGCAATTGTTTTTTAGGAGTTATTGTAAACATTTTAATTTGAAATTAGGCTTAGTTGCTTTAATTCCACAAGGGGTATACTGTTCTAAAGCTTCGTTAGAATATGTGCATTATTGTTCAAGTATTCATCAATTGTTTCAAAATGGCCTCCCTAAAATGTCTTCATGTTTTACGACTTGGCATTTTGACCAAAAAGTTTCGGACATATCTAGTTCTCTTCGCAATTTCATTTTAAATAATTTGTGTCTCTTTTTTGCGATACGGGTTATACAACCAGAGATATTTAAGAAAAACTGCGAAGAAACAGGATTCTGAACATTCTTTTGTTTAAACAAAAGCTTTCCGCCACTCGGATATAATCCAAAACTTTCTACTACACTTCTTGAAATCTTTTCAACAAGTTCCAGCAAAAAAATTGCTATAAGACAATTCCTTTCTAGGCAATTCAGAACCCTTAGAATTACTCCAATGATAATAAAAATAAAATTTAAGAATAAGAAAAATCAAGCTTTTGCTATAATAAGAGGAGAAATGAAGGTTATATAATTAATAAATTGTTCATTCTTGAGAAATAGTATTTATTAATAATTATCAAAGTTAATATCAAAATCATAATGTCGTCCTCTAATTCTTCACTTTTGTCTTCATTTTCATTATTACTAATAATTTCTTCAACTTTTAATTAAGCTGCTTGGCAAACATACCATAATGGTTCAAATCTATTTTCTTCATTAAGTTGTCATCCGCACTCTATCGGGTCATATAAGATATAGGTTCAGTCGCATTTTGTCACATATGGTAACCATTTTTACTAAATTCAAATCGTGATATTTAAATTTTCTTATTTTTCTATAATTTAAAACTCTTTAATACTTCCTAAACGAGTCTGCCGTAAATGGAATAACTTTGTCATCTGTGCTACCAGACTTATCACAAATGAAACACTTCATTTTAAATTATTAATAAAAAAATAAAAAGATTCAATACAGTTACTTAAATGCTTCATTATAGATTTCTCTAAGATAATTGACACTACGTCTCAGAAAAAAACACAATATTAGTCACTTGTGTAAAAATTGCAATTATGCAACACGTTCTCTTAATTTTGTAACAAAAAAATAATTTCCATTCTATTATTAAAGGTTGAATTTCGTTTAAATAAGAAATATTATTGAAATACTGATACGCAGTAAACTGATCGAAACATTGAAACATTCAACAGTCGTCAAGTCAAGTCGACTGAAAGCACAGGATGGCCTAGATGTTCAAAAGGCTGTAGAGTGCCCTTACTGCAATGCACTGTGTATGTAATGTAGCAAAAATAGGTAAAATTCAACTATTTGGTAGCTAGAGAGAGAAAGAGTCATGGGTCAGGGTTTTAAAGTGAACTCTAAATTTCTCTCACTTATTCTCACGGAGACTATGAATACTGTTCTGGTACGCAGGACTCGAGTTTGCCCGTCTTTGTAATATAGTATTCCACACTATACTGTGCTGCGTGTAAGAAAAGCATAACAGAAATAGTTTTACAAGAAACATTGGTCCCAAAACAAATTTATTTAATTCGCTACTGTTTTTAATTCCGAAAATCAAAACTATGCAATAACCCGGTACGACAGCTATTTGCGGTAGTTTTTGGTCACACCAAGATATTCTAAAGGAGCTCATAAAAAAGAATAAAATTAAAAAAGAAATGTTCCTACGCCATGACGGTAAAACTTGCTACCTATCACCTCCCTGAAATAGGACATTTTCTGCAGAGTAGAGGTTGTCATACCAGATTTTTCTGAAAAAGCATGAAGTTTCCTAAAAAGTGCTCTAATTGACATCAATTTCCGCGAAGACGGTAAACATTATTGTTTTTTAATGATAATTAATTTAATTAAAAATGCTTCCGGCAAGGAAAACCTCGTCATACCGAGTAAGGTTGTCTAATCAATTTTCACTAGTTTTTAAAATCCACGATGACCGTACTTTCGGTGTCATCGGCTCTTAAGCTATAAGAGAACTGTAGTAAACAGTTTTGAATTAAATTGGCGTCCCGGAAAACTTTTCTCTAAACAAAATAATGTGAAGAAATGTATTTTTGCCGTTTTTCTTAATTATCTCTGGTTGTTTACGTTGCATTAGAATAAAGAAAAAAATTCTTCAGAACTAAATTGCGAAGAATACCTCAAGTCGTTTCAAATGTTTATAATAACACCTAAAAAAAAAAACAATAACAAATGCGAAAACTGAATCATTGGTTATATAAATGCATCGAGCTGTACATCATAATTTTTGTATACTGTATTCTTTCTATGTGCTTTTTAGTAGTATCAATAAAAATAAATTTCAAATTTTTGAAAACATATATTTAACTTAATTTTTTTTAAATCAATGTCCTTACTCAAATATTTTCCCCAAAAAGAAAAATATTTTTTTTATTTAATCGTACATCATCCAACAGTACAAAACTATATATATATATATATATATATATATATATATATATATATATATATATATATATATATATATATATATAGGGTGGGAATCTAAACTAACTTAAAAATTCTGTAGGATTATTCCACAGATTCGCTTGCAAAAATGGGTTATTTTTTAACACCTCCTCTCCTCTTTGTGACACTGGAACACTAGTATTGAAACATTCTTTATAGGATTTTGCAAACAGCAGAAAAAATAACTATCTATAACTAAAAGAAAAAACTTTGTGTAAAAATATTAATGAAGTCTTTGCATTATTTTGATAACCTGAATTCTGGTTATGCTAGCAAATTAAAATCCTAAAATGAATTTGCCTAATTTCTTATTTGACAATTCTCATTCTAACACTAGCATCCGCACAGTCCCATACGGCCATGCAGGTTAAACTGGTATCTACATAACCCCGTACGATCATGAAGATTCAGTTAAAAATGAGAAGGGCCTAAAATTAATTTATTTATCTACCTTGACATTGACTGCTAAAAACAACCTCTCCTATCAGCTAACTAGTATTGGAGCCTATATACTCTATGCATGTTTAAAAATGAATTATTATTTGTTTGCTTATAATTGTGTCGAAACATATTCTTTATAGGATTTTGCAAACAGCAGAAAAAATAACTATCTATAACTAAAAGAAAAACTTTGTGTAAAAATATTAATGAAATCTTTACATTCTTTTGATAACCTGAATTTTTCAATACAATTATAAGCAAACAAATAATAATTCATTTTTAAACAAGCATAGAGTATATAGGCTCCAATACTAGTTAGATAGGAGAGGTTGTTTTCATCAGTCAATGTCAAATATAATTATTTCACACTTATTCATAGAAATTGTCTTGGTTTTGCATGAAACATATTTATGTCTTTCTGATGAGCTCCAGAATAAGGGCGAAAAACGTTTCAAAGGCTAAGCATTTCCAAGAAACAGAATGATAGATTTCATGAAAATGTAATCCATTAGAATGAAAATTTTTTAAGACAAGGTAGATAAATAAATTCATTTTAGGCCTTTGTTCTCATTTTTAACTGAATCTTCATGATCGTAGGGGGTTATGTAGATACTAGTTTAATCTTTATGGACATAGGGGACTGTGTGGATGCTAGTGTTAGAATGAGAATTGTCAAATAAGAAATTAGACAAATTCATTTTAGGATTTTAATTGGCTATCATAACCAGAATTCAGGTTGTCGAAAAAATGCAAAGATTCCATTAATATGTTTACACAAAGTTTTTCTTTTAGTTATAGATAGTTATTTTTACTGCTGTTTGCAAAATCCTATAAAGAATATGTTTCAATACAATTATAAGCAAACAAATAATAACTCATTTTTAAACTGTAACACTAGTGAAACACCTCCATCACAAGAACGTCCGTTTACAACCCCACACACACTTTACATTTAATGAAAAAAAAATTATTTTATCACATTTTCGATGACCCCCCCCCCCCCCCCCATAAAAGCAAACGTATTTATTATTAATCAAATAGACTTAATGAAAGTGTGAATTGGCAGTAAATTATGTGCTGTAGGTCATAAGCAACATAATGTTTTTTCACATCCACTTTCTATACTGTTTAACTTATGTATCCGCAATGGTTAGCTTCCAGACATTTGGAAATATTCAAAAGTATACCCAGTCTTTAAGAAAGTTGATAAAAACAATATTGCCAATTTCAGCCCTGGATCGATAATATGCAATTTTTTGCAAAGGTTTTGAAATTTTATTACATGACACCGTATACCCTAGCATTAAAAATTAGTTATCAATATACAAGCATGGTTTTGTTAAAGGGCGCTCCACCACCTCTAATCTAATATGCATAACTCAATCCATCTCTAAGGCCATTGATCAACGCTTGCAAATGGACGTAATATACACAGATTTTTCTAAGGCCATAGTTAGTTATCTAATAACCGTGTTATTATATATGGAATATGGAACGGAATTGGCACTTTTCTTCGGCAGATAAAAACTCTGCAGGAACATCTAAGTTTGACAGCTAGTGCTTTCATAAAAATTCCTTTTTGTTTATTTAACAGGTATCTTTAATCCCCCGGTGGAATACTTGTTCAAACTCAATAAAGTTTACCTTGATGCCAAGCCAAAGTGGCTTACATTTTTACAACCCGTCCCACAACACTCAAAGTTTAGTGCTGGTGGCACCTCATTCAGATTTTTAAATATTTATTGGTAATCGAGCTTTATAGCTTTTTCGGCATTATAAATTATGCCCCACTGGAGTCGATACGAAAATTTTATAGCAGATAGAGCGCTAAAAAAACTGCCATAAAATTTTTATGGTAACTTGAATAACCCTATCCGAGGCGCTGTTTAGGTTGTTTAGATACTGCCTTTTGCATATTAAGTTCATGACAATTTTATATTAGCACTTACACTTAAGACACTTGATAATTTCCAGTTCTTTTTACATAATAAAAATGTCTACGAAGTACTGTTCTTTTCTGTATATTAAAAGTATTTCTAAATATTTATGAGACCAGGAGAATATTATAAGGTATTCGGTGGTACAAATCTTTACCAAGACATATAATAATAGGGAAACCTTAAAATGCGGAGTAATTTTAGCTCACGCTAAAGGTTTAACTGCAGGAAGTGTTGCTTCCTGCGTACTCCCAGATGTTCCATTTTATGGTATAGTTATAATATACGCAATTTAAGGTTTCCCTTTTGGAATGTAAAAATGTAACCCAGCTAATAATATCGAGTAAGGTAAAGAAATCTTTTAAAATGTGTATAAGTTCAAACCTTTCCTGGCTGCCTGTATGCTTCTACAAATATATTTATATCAAGAATTTCCATTATCAGACCTAAATTGTTATAGTAGTTTCCATAGATAATTCAGCCCTATAAAAAACTTGCAAAAAAGTTAAAGGAGGCCGGCTTCTTTTATTATCATCACAAACAATTGTCATGAATATTTCCTAACGAGTCCAGAACGTGGACCAATCCCACTGAATATAATTGGTTGAAATTTTTCCTATCAAATAGATGATTCGTTGAAATAAGCGATCAAGTTATCGTGGACTTCCAGGAGTGAAGTAACTGTTTCTTTGACATAAAAGTTTAAGAATAAATTTATTACATTTTTCACACTATTGTCGGCGGTGTACTAATTAGAAGCGGTTGGTCTCTTTTAGGCTGTTTTATGAGCCTTTTTGTATCGCTGAATTATCTATGGAAACTACTATAGTCCTATCTAGTTGCTGCAAAGGTATAGCGGCAGTTCTTGGTCACTGCGACTCTCTTTGCCTACTGCACATACTGTCCTAAACCAAGCGTTACAGTTTAACCTAATAAATTTAATTCTAGGAAATCTACATTGTACAATGTACATATTTTTTGCTAAACGTATATTATCCTGTCCCTTCTTTGGCAATAATATCAATTATATGCTGATTATTTTCCCTCGTTAAATAGATAATATTAAACGCTGCCAGAACACACATATTAATAGACCTACAGGCTGATGCTAAATATTAAATGTATTATTGGTATCTTTAGTCTTCAAAACTTCTTCTATCGAAAATTCTGTTCCAGTCGTCACGACGCCTAATCCATTAAAGGCATCGACATCTGTTTGTTATAAGTCGAAATGTAGCCCTTGACTCCACCAAGTGTCTGCCATTTACAGAAATTTAATAATACCTTTTATATTTTTTTTTCCAATTCTTTGAGACTTCCTGCCACATGTATTTTTTCTTTTTAAGCGATGCTCGGGGAATCAACAAAATATCACAATTAACCAGTACGTTACTGGTAAATAACCTCTACACCTGTGACTTTTACGTCAAAGGTTCATTTAGAGGTTGCTTTTTTAAATAAATAACACAAATAAGTATAAAAACTTGAAATTAAATATTTCGCCGACGTTTCGGAAATCTAATCTGTTTCCCTTTTCAAGGCTTTTTTGAAAAATCTTTTTTGCTGTGTATGATAAATCCACAGCTCTAAGAATGTTTGTTATATTCAATATCTACAGATACTTACTATTTACATAAAACTGTTGATATAGTTAACAGTTGTTTTAAATTTGTATACAATGTTAAGTTTGTGAAGTTCTTCTTTTAACATTGGCAACCAAGTTGTATAGACATCTACGGAACAATTCAATATGCTTATATCCTCATTCAATAATATCGCGGATTCTTTAGTTTTATTTTTTTTGCTATCTGCCTCTTTTGTTAAAATTTTTGCCGAGTCCCAGTTTATTCTATTTCCGTTCTCCCAAGCGTGTTCGCGGGTCCTGGACCTCTGAGTTTCATTTTTTCTGATATAATTTTGATGTTCGCCCAATCTTACACTAAATGGTCAGGATGACTCACCCACGTAATGTTTATTGCACTCACACCGAATACTGTAAATGCAGTTTTTTCAATTTTCCTCATGGTTCTTCGGTTTCGTCTTTGTTACAATAGATCTTAAAGTGTTGTTTGTTTGAAATACCGTCCTAATATCAAATCTATCACAGATTCGGCGCAACTTTTCGGCTTTTCGGATAATCCGCATGCATAAGAAATTAACGCTGTTTTTCAGGTTTTTGTCGTACCTGATTGTTATTTTCAATATTTATGAAGGTTTTATCGACATAACCCTCAAGGTATTGGTTAATTATAAGAACTTCTTTTATAAACCGCTTCTCATTGTTTAGTATTTCATCATTAGAAGAAATGATTTTGGCCCTATCATACAAACATTTTATAACATCCCTCTTAACGTGCATCGACTGATTTGAGTTGAAATTTAAATATCTGTTGGTATGTGTTGGTTTTCTGTAAACACTTGTTTTAATTGTACCATTTACTCTTTTAATTATTTCTTAGTTTTCTAGTAATCGGCTTTGGGAGTTTGAAGTGAAACAGCCTGTATATTAAGGTAATTTTTCACTATCTCAATAATATATATCTTTGGTATCGTATTTTTTTCTACAGCCAAAAACAAATAGAATATATAATTGTTTATAATAAATTGTTTGTTAAATAAACTTTAAAAGAAAAAATGTTTTCTTTCTTATTGTGGAGCCAGAGAAACCATGAATTTTAAGTATATAGTGATGTTTTAATATATTATTTAAAGAATTGAAAAATGAAAAAATTTATTATGAACAATAAAAAATTGCTTAAAATTTATAAAATCACGGACTATGAAATACAAACTTTTTTTTTCTAACCTGCAACAAATGCATTTGTTTATATTAATTATTTAAACAAAATTCTTAAAAGTTGAATTTATGTTCGCTCTTTGACAAAGAATATAGACATAATTTTCTTGAAGAAAAAAAAATGTTTTAAGTACGATGAAAATATATTTCTCAATTTTTTGACAATATTAAAAACTAAAAATAATTTGTGTATGGCAAATTAACAAAATATTATATTAGAAATTTGTTGTATAAGGATTGAATAATATCTCCACGAGAGGAAGAAAAATAGCTGTTATTGTTAAACAAGTACAAGCTGTTCAATAATAATTTGAGAGCAAGAAAATTGATTCATAAACAATAGTAGTAAAACAACAGTAGTAAAATTTAGTAATAGTTAAAAAAATCGGGGTACAAATTTTTTTAATCCGGAATATTGTGCTCTTGGACAAAAATCTGCCGGCAGTAGATATATCGATCAATTTAAATTTAAAAAAATTAAAAATACCCTTAAGACATAGTTTAAAATAATACTGCGCCAAAGTGGCTTGGAGTTAACCTAACCTAAAAATAGGTGATAGGGTTAAAACTTTTAGGTTTATGTTACTTAATACATACAATTTTTCACTTATAGGTTATATTAGGTTTAAAGTTGTTAATTAGGTTAGGAACGGATTAAAGAATTTGCCGCTTTACGCAATAATGTTGATTATTGTAGACAATATTATCCTGATTTTGTCTGCCTAAAATCATGTGGACAAAAAATTATTCCTTTATTATAATTTTACCTGTCAGTAAAATAATATTTACAAGTCCAAACGCAACTAATATACGATTCAAATGTCCTACTTTTTAAGGAAATTTTGACCATACCAGTTTTATATACATTATATCTTGGAAAATATGCCTACCATAAACAATATTTTAGACACCGATAAAGTACGGCATTTTTTGTACGAGACAATTTTTCCATAATTATTTATTCTAAAATTCTTCAGTTATTCTCAAAAACGTGACGTCATAACATATCTCCTTACCTATATTCGTATACATGTATCGTTTGCAATATTCAAACACGGTTTCGGTGTTATTCTATCACAAGCAGGCTTTGTAATGATTTATCATGGTAGCAACGCTTTAGACCGAATTTTTAAATTGAAAATAGAAATACTAACTCGATTTTGAGGCTGGTATAAAGATGCACCAATAACAATATCGATGAATTTTTACCCCACTTGAAAATCGGTATTCGTTAATAAGACTCAATTAACTAAACCGAACAGCGGTGAAACTTTACGTCATAATTATTAGTGAGGATTTTTTAAAAGATGGTTCAATTGTTTTCAAAATATTTTTTATACCTATAAATATGTCGGGAGCAGTTGTGAAATGTCAATTAACAAAAATCAAGTACACACATACGAATATATACGAATATAGTATTGCATTATTAAATAGTAATATCCATTTTAAATCTGTAATATAAAATGAAGTACTTAAACTAATTTAAAACATGCCCACTTATATTCCTACAAAGACCTCATCCCAAATAAAGAGAATTCAAATTTCTCGAATTTCTCGTGGCTCGAACATGCCAGCCAGTCTGCGGACTACAAAGTAGGGAAATACGACGAAACATAGTACAAACCCGTTTCTTTTTAAATCAACTAAACTAAAAATGGAACGTCTTCCCCTACACGGACGAAGAATTAAATTAAAGTTAATTCAACCTAATTTACTTAAATGTTGCTCCGACGTCCCGATGTAATGTTTTTTCTTCAACTGCAGATAAAACGTGTGTGGAATAAGAGGAGTGGAACGCTTGAGAATAGGGTCAAGAAGTAGAAGAGAAAAGGGCTGAACAAGAGCTCTGACATAATTTCAAAACTACACATCATGCAAACGAGTAGTACTTTCAGAATAATTGCTCGTGGCTTATGGAGAAACAACAGTAAACTCTTTGTTGTCCTATTATTTCGGGATACGGCCTAATTTCGGCGATGAACATAAAATTTCGGGCAATTAAATTATTTTCATCGCCCCAAGGTTGTGATTACGTAATGGATATCAAATTTTATTTCGCTTTCAATTAATACTAATTATCTTAGTTTGGCTCGATACATAACGTGTTAAATTATGATGTTATGAAATTTCTACAATAACGTTGATTACTTGGTTAGACAATAAATTTATGGAATTCTCATCCTCATGTGCACTCATTACGTCCTAATGTACCACTGACCAACCACGTTCCGTGTTTTACTTTTGTTGACAAAGGCGTACTGTTGTATTCGATGAAATAAAATTTAAGTGGCTTCATTTTTATTCACAACTTCTCGGCAAACGTTCTGTGATCAATGCATTATTCTAATCTGCCGCACTTTGCTGTATGGCACGTCTAGCAGCACCACGCCTTCTGTTGCAATTACATGTTAAGCGTTCATAGGCCTTATCTTCTCGAATATTTGTCGCATATTCAGTACTTGTTCTCTAGTACTGCGTCTCTTGACGAAGCCTGCTTACTCAGGAAATATTGACCTAGATAGAAGAAGATACAACGTTCCTGATTGAGCGTTCGACCGCCGATCACGCCCAATGGACGACCCAACCGCGTACCGGAACTTAATTTTGGATATTTTATATACCGCCGGACCGGCTGCAGGCACATGCTTGCTGACAGCAGCGATAACCACATGACGAATGGCGTAGGAATATAGGATGGGAAGTGGAGGCGCTTGTGAGATGCTTCTTTTAATGAAACATATTCTTTATAGGATTTTGCAAACAGCGGAAAGAAAAGCTATCTATGAGAACTAAAGGAAAAACTATATATAAAAATATTAATGAAATCTTTGCATTCTTTCGATAGCCTGACTTCTGGTTATGCTAACAAGTAAAAATTCTTATTTGCCATTCTCATTATAATACTAGCATCCCACGTAGTCCCCTGCGGCTAGGCAGGCTAAACTAGTATCTATATGATCCCCTACGATATGTAAATTCAGTTAAAAATGAGAGCAAAGGCCTGAAATTAATTTATTTACGTACCTTGTCTTTAAAATTTTTTTCGTTCTCATGAATTACATTTTCATAAAATCTCATTCAGTTTCTTGGAAATGCTTGGCCTTTGAAACATTTTTCGTCCTTATTGTGGACTCATCAGAAAAGCCTAAAGCCACTTATAACGATGTTCCATGCAAAACTAAGACAATATCCATGAATCAGTATAAAATATTCATATTTGACATTGACTGATAACAAACAACAGATCTTCACCTATCTATTAGCTAATTAGTATTGGAGCCTCGATTTAAGTACACTATTTATGCAGTTTGAAAGTTGTCATTAACTGTAATAAACCGCAATTTTCGAAATTGGCATTTGGTTCTTTGTTCTATAACTCAATCCAATTTTGTGTTTGTTTAGTCTGCGCTTAGTGACCATTTTGTATGCCCTATATATCTTGTCTCGCATGTGTAATGTGTTGCTTTCGACATGGCTTCTTATATGCATTTTGGGTACCTATTTTATTACCTTCTTCATATGTAAACTGGAGTAAACATTATACTTGTCGCTGATTATTTATTATAAGTTTTATATAAATGTTGCCCATTCTATGGGATACTCTTCGCAGTTTTAATGTAAATAATGTTAGTTTTAGACATTCTTGTTTAATTACAAAACAAAAAAATGTATTTATATTTTTTCAATTGAAATAATTAATTATTTCTTTATTTACTGATCGATTTTGTTCAAAAATAATGGGGCTCTTCCTTTAGCTAACACTAGTTTACTATCCAAATTTCAATACAATCGGAGTCTTCTTTTTTATCGTGCTTACAAAACATGTGGCGCACAGACAGACAGACGCAATGGCATTTTGAAAGTTGTTCAGAAATCGATCATTATGAAAATTATCTACGAACGATATTACCGATTTTAGAAATGTGCCGATTAAATGCAATATACTCTTCGTTTTGTATTTGCGAAGAGTATATAATAATAACTAAGAATCTTAAAATTATAAGAGGTAATATATTGTGTATATTTTTGGAGAGGTTTGCAAACATTTTCAGTTATTCCGGATTTGTATGCACCGCACATATTATGATGCAAGCTTTGTTTCATATAAACTATATACATATAGAACGAATATACGAGAATAAGTTTTTATTCATAATACAGATAAATTTCAAGATATTTTATTCTGGGAATGTTGATATTTACACACGTTTTAGATACTAAGCTCGATAATAAAAACATTTAAAGTTGCCGACAGAGATGGTCTTTCAGATCGAGGCTACTGACCGTCCTATATGAGAAATACAAAAGAAATTCTGTTTTATTTATAATACAAAAATCGCTTGCTTTCTAGTTAGTTAGCCCAGTCGTTATCTCGCAAAACTGTAGGAATTTCGAAAAGATTATTACAGAACTAAAAGCTGGTACCAGAAAATCGAAATTACCCATGTTGTAGGTACCGTTAAAGAGGATAAGCAAACAAATGCATTTACACGAATATCTCCAGATATATTAGTTTTTTGGTTAAAAAAATTTGATAAATAAAATAAATGTCTCCGTTTTGTCTATATTATACAGGGTCTTTCAGGTATGCGGTCATTAATTTCTAGGGGTGATTCTACCCTTCAGAGGCCCGCAGCCCCCTTAGGAGAGATTTCCGGACCTATGTTTATATGAACTTTTTTTCACATTTTTACTTCCATCGCATACCGAAGGGAAGTATTGCATACGAGAAAAAATCACCCTCCGAGATTTTTTCGGATTCTGACGTTTCAGATCACGTAGATTTAGAAAATATAGGTTTTTCAATTCCGTCAGTCAGTCAGTCAGTCAGTCAGTCAGTCTGTCAGTCTGTCTGTCTGTCTGTCTGTCTGTCTGCCTGCCTGTCTGTCTGTCTGTCTGTCTGTCGGTGCATTAACTAAAAAAACTACTTGACGGAGAGCAGTCAAATTTGGTAGGTAGTTGACCCTACTGTCGGCGAAGAAATGGTAGAACTTTCACTGGAAAATATTCAGGGTGGATCGTCTAAAGGGAATAAATAATGAAAAAAATTTTTTTTTGCTCTAATTTAAAATTTCCACGTCATGACATGCTAAACCTATTTCAGAAAAAAGAAATTTTGAAAAATTTTTTACCATTAAAAAATTTTCTTGTCTTTGTTCAAATTTAAAATTTCCACGTTTCATGGCATTCTAAACCAATTTCAAAAAAAAATAAAAAATTTAATTTTTTTTATCAACATTTTTGAAAAAAAATTTGCCACTAAAATAAATGGAAAAATGTTTTTTTGTCAAATTTAAAATTTCCACGTTTCATAGCTTTCTAAACCTATTAAAAAAATATATTTTTAGAACATTTTTTTACTATTTTTAAAAAAAAATTACCACTAATACAGACTGAATTTTTTTTCTTTGTTCAAATTTAAAATTTTCACGTTTTCATGTCATTCTAAACTTACTCAAACAAATTTAAAAATTATTTTGATTTTTTTTTTAATTTCAATGTATTTATCACTAGGTATAGTATAGATGAAATAAATTTTTTTGCTCAACAAATTTAAAATTTCCACGTTTCATGACTTTCCAAACCTATTTCGGAAAAGAAAATTTGCAACATTTTTTTTTGCCATTTTGGAAAAAAAAATCCGGAATAGATGGAAATTTTTTTTTCATCAAATTTAAAATTTGCACGTTTGGCATGACTGACATTCTAAACCTATTTGAGAAAAAAAAAATTGAAAATTGTTTTCACCAACATTTTTGAAAAAATTTTCACCACTAAAATAGATGGAAATTTTTTTTTCTTTGCTCAAATTTAAAATTTTCAGGTTTCATGGCATTCTAAACCAATTAAAAAAAAAAATTGAAATTTTTTTTAAAAACATTTTTGAAAAATTTGAAAAAAAAATGAAATTTTTTAACCACCACTAATACTTCCATTCCACTACGTGTATGTGGAATTGAAAATATGACAGATGGCAATAATATTAGGCATATGCACCTATTATACTATTATTGAAAAATGTACAGGGTGGTCATCCCAAGAACTAATTCAGTCATGGTGGACATTTATAAAGGTATTTGCCCAAGCCTTCCATATTTGGCAGCTGTTATTTAGTATTGAAATTTTGCCGTTGGATGAGCACTCTGTATATTTTTTTTGACCAAAACTTATCAGGTGTTCTTTGTAATAATAGTGATAACTATATTCCGATTATTATTTTCAATGTCACTTCGTAATTATTAATTATTTAGAGTGACCATGGCGGTCATGGCCATGGCCATGGCCATGTATAAATAGAGAGGGAAGTTCTGTGTAAATACCTTTACCGATTTTTTTAATGTAGGATTACCCCTAGAAATTAATGACTGCATATCTGAACACCCTGTATATGCAACAGATTTCGCCCTAAACGTTGCCCATTTTTTTTTATATTGTATCTCAGTGGACAGTGAAAAAGCTACTCTACAATTATGAACAACAATAAAACTAAAGACGACTACGGTTGAAATAAAAGACGCACGCAGGAATGCTTTAGAAGAAGGAATCTCATTTCGAACAAAAATAAAATTGACCTCTTAAATAAAGTTTTTGAAATCATAGCCTTGTTTAAAAAACTCATATATTTACGTTTTAATAGATAAAAAATTATTGCCAAGTGATCATCTTTTTTCTTTTTTAGTTACTGGTAAACCTTTATAGTATGAATGATCTGATCATACCACATAGCGCATAAAATAGAGAAGTTTTGAAAATAATTACAACGCTTAGACGACTTTGAATTCCGTCGCCTACTATTACAATTTTCTTCTATAAATATTTTTTAGCCACTAGAATCATTTTTGTTTGTTTGTTGTTAAAGATTATTTCTTTCTGATAACGAAAGAACATTTATCAGAATATCAAATGATAAACTAAATGCGTAATACTTACACACTTAAATGATGAAAAAGAAGATTAACAAAATAAAAATGAAAAACGGACATTCTAAAAAAACCTAAGCATTTTCCATGTTTCTGGTCAGATAGATACCAAAATATATTGTACTTAATTAACAACCTGTATGATGTAAAAATCAGTAAGCATGTAATAAATTAATATGTGCCCTTTCATTGGATTTTATTATCAGAATGTTAGGGATATATTATAAGACACGTATCTCCCTCCCTCTGTCCTCCGGCGTAGCACAAGTCAGCGAAAAATATAATTTTTTCCCTTTAATAAATAATGTAATAATTTATATTCCACAATTAAAGCAGGGCGCGGTTAAGTAGGTTGGTAATTGTACGGTGTAATTAAAATTTTATTATCCGAAGGTTAATATAATTTCTCGTTAAAAATGTCCCACTCATGGCGAAAATACGCTTAGAAAGCTCTGGTTTAATCTGAAGAATTGATAAAAATACATTTAGAAATTTCTGATTTAAACTGAAACAAATATTTTTTTATTTATGATATGAACAAATATTGAGCTCCTTTAAAACATTTGCCCATAAGATCATGATGTCATTTTACAGATTAGAATAGAATAGAATTTATTTTACCAAATTTTTGATAAATACGTTATGCACATTTGGCACTTTAAATAATAATATTTATTTAATTAATTCACACAAATTAAAATAAACATAATTTATTTATGACCCGTTATAATAAAGGAAAGAAAATAGGTACAAAATCAACAGGCCTCATATACACTCTTTCTAAAAAAATATAACATAATACATATAAAAAAAAACACAAATTTTATCTATAGAAATTTATCAACAGTCTAAAATGCATTTATTAAAGCTGGTTTTTAATTTTGTTTTAAATGAAATAAGTTCAATTCTCTCATAGTTTTAGGAACGCTGATATATACAAGAATACAATTATAGTGCAGCGAATTTTGAAATGTTGTTTTATGCACTAGGATCACCAACAGATTTTTATGCCTTGTATTATACAAATTACCTGCTGTCATGGAGAAGGTGTATAAGTTAATTTTTGGAGATATCCGACATTTGTATATACAGGGTGTCCCAGAATTGAATTCCCGAACGGGAACCTGTGATCCCTGAGTTCATATTGGGCTCATATAACCCAACTTACTTTTGTCCAAAAATGCATCCCCGAGGAAGTACATTCTCTCAAAGTGAGACGGAGGAAATAATTTTTTCCCTATCATTTCCGTCATATTGCAGATAAATTTTTAAAATTTTCTTCTGTTTAGGTACTTTTGCCTGTATCTCCACTCAGAAACTTGAGAATTATACTTCATTTTTCCATATATCAAATGCATATTAGCATATTTTTCATTACTAAATTGATTCAGAATACAATAAAACCCAACTCGTTACTGGTAGATTACCAAAATTAAACATATACGTTATTTCTTGACCTTACTAATGAATAAATTTTTTTATTGTCATGACAACGCGACAGGTTGTTTTAGACTAAGATAAGTTGAGTTACATGGGCCCAATATGAACCCAGGAAATACAGGTTTCCGTCCGGGAGCTTAATTCTGGGACACCCTGCATAAATACTAGGGACTGCAAAAATACTATATTTTTTAAATAATATCTTACATCTAGCTGAATTATTTAGGTTGAAAATTAGTCTTAGCAATCTTTTCTGGGAAACAAAAATTCGTTGTATACCGGGTACCTACGATATTACTAGACAGCCTATAACTCGCGGAGGGACAGACAGAGATTTTGAAAGTTGTTCAGAATTCTTTCACCAACACAATAGTGATATGAACATTTTTTCTCTATGAGCAATATTACCGGTTTTAGATGTGCCGATCAGATGCAATATACTATTCATTTTGTATTTGCGAAGAGTAGAATAAGCTAAAGCATAATACACACTTACGAGACCCTCCTCGCCTGTACAATTGTATCCTTTAGCTGTCAAATAGTGAAGTAGACTATTAAACAATTTACAAATGTGCTTTATATGCAATTCCCATGTTAATCTGCTGTCTATGTAAATGCCAAAGAATTTCGTTGTTTCGGTAAAAGTTAGGTTATCACTAGTGGTTAACGCTTCACCTATTCAAAGTAAAGATATTGACGAGGAAAATACTAGCGATAAATCATGATGTGTTAAAAGAATGTTGATAAATATTTGTCCACTAATACATTTAATTTTTAAATTTCATCTACCTAATTTATAAAATTGTCACCCCTTTGCTACAGGATTATACATATTTTTATGAATTGATGCGACCATTTTGAATCCTCCATTTTTTTACACAACGTTTTAACTTATAATCGTAATTAGTGACCTCAAAAACATAGTGATTAATTCTACATCTTTTAGCTGTTATTAATTTTCTTCCAGTTAGGGGTAGTTTTTAATTTCTTGGGGGCAATCGCCGAGATTATTGGGTTTTTAACATTATCCTACATAGTCTTTAACAGCCCATACAGATGGTTTCGCGTCATTTCATTAACTGGACGAGGTTTCTACAGCTTCATTAACCATACTAAAGGTAAACATGCTGTAGTCTGTTAAATAAAGTAAGATTGGACTATAATGAAACAACAAATGCATGAACAATGTCAAAAAACTTTCATTAGCAGAAAGTCGACTAGAATTTCCTCAGAACACTCTCAACGTCTACTCAGTCCAAAGGGAAAAAACTGCGAGCTTAACGTTTTTAGATAAAATTGTATACAGGTATTATTACCCACACGGTGCATGATTACCCAGGAGCTCTAAACCACCAGCTGTATACAAGACAGTAAATTATTGTAGCGGTACATCCACTGACATAATTTAATTTGTGAGTTTGAATGGCCTTATAATCTGCAACGTAATGTGGAAAATTAATGGAAAATCGATAAATTAATTAGAAGCACGATAGAGTATCATGTCCGTATTAAATGATGGTTTCTGGTATCTATAAGTATATTAATTATGGCTCAGGTGTTGGCATCAAAAATTGATCCAGTGTTATATGTTATGGATGCGAAAGGAAATTTGTGTATAAAATACACGAATTTGCAATACTGATTAATTTTGATATATGATTTTTATTTCGTAACATCACTATTTTTTATTTAAAAAGTCGCTGTTTCTGAGCAAGAATTTAGGTATTTCTAGATTTTTGTGTCGATCTTTTTTTATATTTTAAACAAAACCCAATCGATTTTTTATAGAGGGTTGAAAGGGTAAAATTTCGCTATTATTTCGGAAATTATAAATTTTTCGAGCTCTAAAAAAGGTCTTGCTAACCTCTTCCTTATAGCTAACCATTTTGTAGTAAAACATGTGTCAGTCTTGCAATGTCTGTAATTCATGAAAAAAATGCACTCGGTTCCACACCGCCATAGGGGTAGGGAACTAGTAGTCCAATCAATCTGTCTGAGCCCCTATGTTAAATGATCACTAATTGTAAACAGCGAAAAAAAGAGCATGTAGAAAATAAAATTTCAAGAAACTTGTACACTTTTTGCTCTCAAAATGGCGGCCGTTAACATAACCTGAAAAATTCGCAAAAGTCAAAAAAACGGTTTTTCGTGAATAAAAAAGAAAGTTGTGTTTGGATTGGAAAAAGTTAAATGAGAGTTGTAAATAATGAAAAAATCTTTCGATTCAATTTTTGTGAGCTCGAATCGATTCATTACTTTTCGAGATATATCGAAAAAACCGTTGAAAATTGCGTTTTTTTGTTTTTGCTCTAAAAATAAAAACATTTGATGAAAACATTTAATAATTCCAGAAAATGTAGTCTTAAGTCAGACGAAAACAATCGTTTTTGTACAATTCCAAAATATATATTTTTTCAAAGTTATAGCTGTTTTCGTAAAGAAGGTGTTTTCGGAAAACGGCTTTTCCATCGAAACGGATGGTCCTACAGACTTGTTCGAGGGCTTATTTTCTTCGGTAGGAGTTGTACTACAAATATATTTTCAGCAACAATCGAATTTTTAAATTTTTTATATATAAAATCGCGTTTGAAAATGACGTGATTTTCGTACATCGGTTTTTTGGCAATAAATTGTTTAATTTCGATTTCATAGTACTTATTATTACAGAATTCAAAAGTTTTCTTCAGAACACACATGAAATTAAAAATAAATAAGTTTTTTACCAAAAAAAAATGTATATACATAATATTAATTATACATAAATATTATTTGGACATTAAACATGTTTGCAAGACATTTCTTTTAATAAAATGAATTTTGAAACTGAATCACCTACTTGTATATGAGAAAAAAAAAAAAATTCAGCTCCCGAAATCACAGAAAACTATTTTTTTTTTTTTACTTCATGTGTTTTCTGAAGAAAACTTTTGAATTCTGTATTTAATAATAAGTACTATGAAATCGAAATTAAACAATTTATTGCCAAAAAACCGATGTACGAAAATCACGTCATTTTCAAACGCGATTTTTTATAAAAAATTTAAAAAATCTATTGTTGCTGAATATGTATTTGTAGTACACTCCTAACAAAGAAAATAAGCCTTCGAACAAGTCTCTAGGACCATCCGTTTTGACGGAAAAGCCGTTTTACGAAAACGCCTTTTTTTACGAAAACAGCTATAACTTTGAAAAAAACAATATTTTGGAATTGTACAAAAATGGTTGTTTTCGTCTCACTTAGGATTACATTTTCTGAAATTATTAAATGTATTAATAAAATATTGTTATTTTTAGAGCAAAAACAAAAAAACGGAATTTTCAACGGTTTTTTCGATATATCTCGAAAAGTAATGAATCGCTTCGAGCTCACAAAAATTGAATCGAAAAATTTTTTCATTATGTACAACTTTCTCATTTAACTTTTTCCAATCCGAGCACAACTTTTTTTAATCGCGAAAAACCGTTTTTTTTTATTTTTGCGAATTTTTTAGGTTATGTTAGCGGTCGCCATTTTGAGATCAAAAAAGTGTAAGTTTCTTGAAATTTTATTTTCTATTTGCTCAATTTTTTTTTGCTGTTTACAATTAGTGACCGGGTCATCCCCTATTGATAGGACTATAAGCGCATTTTTTTATATGGTATCCACAGTGGGCCTAATAAACATAAAACATAAACTCACCACTAGCCTAGACTATCCGGAAGAGAGTTGCACGTTTGAAAAAGCGTAGAGAAAATGTCCACCATCCGCCAACATTATCAGTGTCGGAGCTGGGGATCGAACCCAATACACGATAGCCAGTCTGAGCAAGCGCGCTTGCCACTACCACGCATTAGCCTGCTGAGCTACCGTGCCCGTATCAACATTGAAGAGTTATATTCGTACCATTGTTTTTAGTACTGATATTAAAAGAATTTTGAAAACCTTCGTCTGTCTCTTCTCCAGCTTGTGAAGACTCCTCTATTTCCTCCAGACTTTCCTCGATGCTTTCTTCTATTTTGGATTCTTCCATTTTTTGTACAAAGAAAATTGTAGGATCTAATATCATCGTAAGCATTCCAATTGTTTACCTCTTTCAAGGTTTCACGTTTAGATAAGATCCGCAGCAGTGCCCGCACACCGCAGAATAGTGAGGACCTATATTTAAAGTACTTAGGGGGTTCAAAAATTATATATTTCGGTGTCAGACGTTTTCATTTATTTTAGTCTGGCATTTTGGTGGGAGGATGTGGAGTTGATGTACTTTCATAATACGCGGTTTCGTTCGTAACTAGAAAAAGTATTTTTAGATTTTTACCCCCCTCCATATCTCCGCTCTCGTCCATTTCTGAGACTTTTCGTAGAGGAACGAGAGTTTCGAAATCAGCTCAGTAAACCAAATATCAGACAACTACAATCGATGGTCCCACTACGTGCCATTGTTTTAAATACCATGTTTCTAGAACTACAGTTGATACCGCTGCCTTTAGTATAATTGCAAAAAATTATATTGGGCAGTAAATCAGAAGCAGGTAGCAAAACGGTTTGAATAGGCTCAAAATTGTTGTCCATCCCCATTTCGTCTTTAGATTTAGGTCATTCATTATCCAGCCATTTTTGAACTTGCAAATAGATTTTAAATAAATACTGCTGTGATGCAGGGAGTGTGGTTGGTAGATTTAATAATTTCACTTCCTTATTTAGTCTGGTTGTCTTTATAAATTAATAAGCGAATTCAGTTTTCAGTAATTGTTTCTCGTGATCTTTAAAAACCCCAGTACAATCCTGTGACTCCTCGTGATTCTGTAGCAACTGAACTACCTTTTTTCCAATTTGAAATAGAGCAGATGTTGCACCACACCCGCCAATAGCATGGAGGAATAAAATGTGATTTTTACTGCTTTCAAAATTATCAAATCTTTTGGATGAGTATACTTTGGTTTCAATTTTCCCTGTTCCTGGTTTTAGAAAATAATTTTCTGAACAGTTGAAGTTCTTGCAATTAAGTCATGCTGGGCCTGTTTGACAGAGATATTTCCAGCTTCCAATTTTTGCGCTAAGATAGAAATAAATGTACTTTTGTTTATTTTGTTTCTGAGGAATTTATCTTGTTTGATAGTAGAAGACTTTGACTTTTTCGGCTTGGGAGCTTTTAATTTTTCCATTGGGGTGGTTTTGTTCGACTTCTTGGCTTTCGAAGAAGACTTCTAATTGCCCTATTGCATTGCTTACTTTAAGGCTTACTTTCCTTTTTTAGTAAATCTCAAAGCCTAACACATTTGGTAATTTTGTCTTCGGCCTAAGATAATTTAATATATATGTCAATCCAATTGAACATTAAGTTTTTAAATCATTAGTTTATATTTGGAAAATAATGATAATTTTTTAGTTTTTGTCTGTTTGTAAGAATCTCTTCTATCTTTGTAATATAATCAAGTCCTTATTTAATGAAAAAATAGAAAAAAATTACTTTAAAATTGCCACAAAATAACTTTCTAATATAGGATTGTGAGACTTTCATTGCATTTAACCTCTTGAACAAAATGTCTTCACTTGCCTGTCTTCCACTTCGAATTAACCTTAATTTCTTTCCGCACATTGGTATATTTATAAACAAGTTCAGGTTTTTCCTGTAACTAAATTGGCAAATAAGAGATTCTGACCTATTATTAGGTGGATTTGACGTAATTCCGACTATAACTGTTAATTTGGTGTTTCAAGCATTAAAATGTGATACCAAATCTTTTGGTCACTGCCTAAGACATAGACGTGATTGTAAACGAGTAAATTGATTTATCGAACATTTTTATAGTTTTCCCACTGACAACAATACTATACTCCTAATTGAACAACGACCGCATATTTGATCTTATCTTATCTTATAACATAATATGTAATTTAAAGTACTAAATTATGCAAGTGAAATAAATCAGAAATCGTTATACTCTGTGTACCCACTTTCTATACAGGGTGATTTATAATAAGTGTAGAAAACTTTGTCATCTTGTTCGTGAAGTTATTTAAATTTCCTATTCAAAACTGAATATCTTATGTTATCATGGAAATGAAGAACATAATTTGTGATAAAATTGCAACTAATTGACAATTTACAAAATGAATGAGTTTAGTGCAGTTGAATATGCAAATATTATTTATGTATATGGCAACAGTCTTCATTCAGGCGTCTGAAGAGTACCACCTAAGATTTCCACATAGACGTTGACCTTTTTAGTCATACTTTTCAACAACTCAAACATACTCGTTCACTTGTTGTTCCACGTAATAATAGAGGTCATAACGCTAGATAAGATATTGTTAACAGCAAAGAAAATGTAATAGAAGCAGTGTTGGACAACTTTACCACAAACACTAGACGCATTGCAACACGGTTTCATCGTTCTCAAAATTTTGTATGGCGAACACTACATCGTGAACAGTTACACCCCATCACATTCAACGCGTCCAGGAATTATAGCCGGAAGATTACGGTCGGCATGTAGATTTTTGCACTTGGTTGTTACAAAAAAATTGCCGAAGATCCAATATCTTTAACTAGAATATTATGAACAGATGAGGCCCAGTTTACTAGGAATTGTATTAATAGCACTCATAGTTACCATTTGCGGAATCTTCATAATCCACACACTGCCAGAACACCGTTTTATTGCTTGGCCCCCCAAAGTCTCCCGACTTAAACCTTTGGATTTTTTTCTTTAAGATAATTTCAAGCGAATTGGTTTACAGTGTCAAACTAAACACACGTGAACAATTACTTACCGGCCAAAATAGGGTTTACATGAGAGCATTTTTTTGTGTGCCGGTGTAATCGTTACTAATTTAATAAAATTTAAATCTAAACTAAAGCAAATATGACCTATATTTATATAACTTCTTTTTCTTAAAATGACTTCACGAACAAGATGCCAAAGGTTTTTTACACCTATCATAAATCACCCTCTATTGTATTATTTACACTGTCCTTGCTTGCGTGGCAGAATAGCACTGTCAAACCAAGTAAAAAAGACCATTTCTCTGTCATTAGTATTAAATGTTACAGTTGACATACAACACAGGAAGTCCTAAAATAGCAAAGAAATCACTCGATTCCATTTATTTAAGCATATTTTAATACTTGCTACGCGGACCATGACCATGAAGTCAATCTATGATCTAAAACAATTCGAATTATGAACCGTTCCGCTTGTATTGTTTCGAACGTATCTCGGACATCTTGCTGGTATCGGGCAACCATCGCAAATGTAATTAATTTAAAATTAAATTATTGTAAACGAATTAGTTTGTCAAGAGTTAATATACCAGGCGCTGATCAATTCTAATTTGTAAACTAATTTCAGGATAACACTGCCATGAATTCGGTTTACTTTCCAATTAAATTTTCCATATTAGGGTAATGTAATTGGTTTTAATGCGATAGCCCGGCGACAATGTATTGGGAAGTATGATTGGTTAAACATGATGGGATTAAATGCAAATCTGGAAATCGGGGAGCGACAAATCCCCCACATAAAATAGTCCCACTACTTAATCTTACACAAAGCTGTAGTACCATATAACTTAACAAATAATCAATTATTATTTGTCTTAACATTTACTTTAAGAAAAATGTATGTATTATGTATTGTCCGCCAAAGTAGTTGAGCGGTGACCAAGTGACCACGTATCAAAACGAGACATAGTTAAATCAATAATGTAGGTGGTATATGCTCACTGTGCTAAAGGTTTTTTTAAACTGATTTGGTCAAATTGCAAAGAAATTGGGTACTTCCGATTAAATTTTTTCTTTATCTACATCTTACTTATAAAGAAGATTGGGGGGGGGGTCAGTGTAGTTCAGTGAACACTTGATGTGCCCTCACCCCACCGTACCGCCCGACACACCACCATGAAATTCTAGCAAGCCATGAAAATTATATTAAGAATATTGAAATGAAAATTAAATCTAACCATAATCAGTGATTGTCTTATGTTAGAGAATTGTATCCACTTATTGTCTATAATTATTTATTTGTGGCGTATTCAGATTTTCTTACTTTTTGTTGTGTATTTTGCCACTGAAAAATATTTAAAAATTTTATTGTAAAAACCTCTGCGCTAAACAGATCAGACAGAGGTTGGTTCTTGAATACTTGACTGTTTCAAAAAGTCTCACACCTAAAAATATATAAACTAGAACAATGGTATAAACTAAAAAATGAAAATAAAAGCTATAGGGAGTTAACGTTTCGTTCCGTTCTTAAAACTTTTTTGGCCGTCAACCATGGCAGTTTTTTGTTTATGTATTTCCATAGTCACGTGAGACATTAAATTATATTTATCTTATTTTTACTTACTTCGTCTCTAAGGATGGACAACCAACTAGCACAAATATCTGTTGAATAATTTGAACCGCATCTATCCTCGTTCAATAAAATAATCGCGGATTCTTTGAGTTTTGTTTTAGTTCCGTTGCTCTCTTTTTCCAAAATTTTCGCCGAGTTCCATTTAATCCTGTGATTATTATCCCACGCGTGTTCACAAATTTTGGATTTTGAAAATTCTCCCCTTCTAGCGTAATTTCTATGTTCACCAAGCCTTACGTTAAAAGGTCTAGATGATTCACCTACGTAATGTTTTCCGCACTCACACGGAACACTATAAATACATTTTTTTGAATTTTGCACAGTATTTAGAGGTTTGGTTTTTGATAAAACCGATCTTAGCGTGAAGCCCGTTTGAAAAACCGTTCGTACGGAAAACCAACACCCAATTTTTCGTAATTTATCCGATAAACCATGTATATATGGAATTACTGCCATTGATCTAAATACCTCAGGTTGTGATAGTATATTCTCTCTACTACCAATGTTCAATAAACTCTCAGGATATTGATTATTTAATAAGACAGTTTTTATAAATTGCTCTTCGTTCCTTAATATTATATCATTTGAAGAAATAATTTTAGCTCTGTCTAATGTTTGTATCACTTAACAACTTTCTAAACACTAATATGTTGATTTGAATTGAAATTTAAGTATCTCTTTGTGCGTGTTTGTTTTCTATACACACTGGTTTGGTATGTGTTATCTAATTTTTTAATTAAAATATCTAAGAAAGGTGATTCATTATTATTTTCTATTTCTATTGTAAATGTAATTGAAGGTTCTTTTTCGTTAACTTGATTCAAAAAATGCTTAAATATTCTTTACTATAAGGCCATATAGCACAAATGTCATCTACATATCTCCGCCATACAATAGGTTTATAAACTAGATTATTAATGTCTTCAAAATTTTCCATCAGACGCAGGAGGTTTTTTCAACAAATTTTTTAAATATTTTTCAGTGGCAAACTACCCAAGAAAAAGTAAGAAAATGTATCCACTATTCCTACTTCAGTAAATTACAACAGTGTTTCCTTAAACGATTCTCAAGAAATGTTTTTGCTTTTATTTAATCTTGTTTTATTAAATCAACTTTTAATAGTACGAATAAAGAAGATGATAGTTCTAAATGCATTGAAGAAGACTGAACCAAAACCGACAACTGGTGGTATTCCCCCTATCAAAGAATTGTGCATTTTTATTAGCCACACCGTTAATAATATTTGTCAATTTGTCTCTGCAAACCAAAATATTTCCTGAATTTTGAGAGATGTCCAAAGTTTGTCCTGTGTTCGAAGAGGATGATAAAACTTCTTTTGAAACGTATAGACCGACTACAATCTTATGCAATTTAAGTAAATTGGTCGAGGATATTTAATACGAAAATTTACTTAATTATGTGAAATCCCTAATAAGCTTGAACAATATTGATTTTTGCATGGTAGATTCACCACTACCAATTTGACTTGTTTTACTTAATATTTAGCTGAGACCATGGATAATTCAGGACAGACTGATGTCATTTATAAGTACTTTTCAGGGGCTTTTGATGAACTAGACCATGGACTACTATTGCAAGAAGTTGTATTATGATATAGGATTAACTGATGGATTCCTTAAGTTTTATGATTCGACAGATGTCTGTGTGTGCCGTATCACGGATTCAAATTTGTTGAAATTACCGCAGGTTTAGGTGTCCCCCAGGGATCTCTTCTTGACCCTCTTTTATTTATTATCTTTATAAATGATATCGTCAGAGGAGTCGGTTCTAAGCCACTATTATATGCAGATGATCCTAAACTTTACACCACAATTTCGAATGTAAATAATTATTTTAAACTACAAGAAGGACTTAACGAGCTAAATTCATCGTGTAAAAAAGATTTATTACCTCTTAATATCAGCAGATGTTACAAGTTTCATTAAAGAGATTATGTATATCAAACTAATGTTACTGATATAACCAAATTAGTTTCAACTATCAAATAAATGACACAGTAACAACTGCTTCCAGAAGCCTCGGGTTTATAATCAGAAATGGTAAACAATTTGTTGTCTGCCATATTAGAGTTGCTGTTCAGTGTCTTTGATTAAAATCGGAGTACGCTTCAGTAGTTTGGAATCTAGTTTTCGAAATTCATAAATTTAAAATTTGAGCATATATAAGATATAAACTAAATAAAACATATACTAAAATTCTCACCCTTACATATTGTGTGTTCGAACTAGGTAACAATTCATAACAACGTTGATATTTTCAATTGTATCATTATATTATAAAAAATAATGTTCTTTCTTTAGATTATAATAACAGTGTTAATCCAAATACTTAATTCACATTGGACACACACACACACACATACACACACACACACTTTCTTTGTTACTTTTTTGTTATGGACACCTGCAAATCATCTGATTGGTATCAGTGGAAGTGCCCCTATTTGTTAATTTCATTAGTTCAAGTAAAAAAAATATTGTGAAAATAAATTAAATCTTATTATTATGTCAGTTGTGAGTTCTTACCGAAGCAGATGGTCGTTTGCTCCCGTTTTTTTCCTAATACGCCCACTACGCTAATAACATAACGGCCGGCCTTCTTTACTGCATTTTTTCTCTGCCCTCCTCTAGAGCGCCGCAATACACTCTCTGTTCTTCTGACTCTCATTGGGCTTTGTCGATTTGTATAATAATACTATTCATACGACTCATTCTTAAAATTCTCCAATAAATTCCCTCATCTCGTCCAGGCATCGCAAGAGACGTTCTTATTATTTACAGTTGGATTCAAATTTGCTGAAATTGCTGCAAGTTTGGGTGTCGCTCAGGGATCTGTTGTTGGCCCTCTTTTAATTATTATCTTTATACATATCATCAGCGGAGTCGGTTCTAAGTCACTATTATATGCAGATGCTCCTAAACTTTACACCACAATTTCTAATGTAAGTAATTATTTTAAACTACAAGAAGGACTTAATGAGCTAAATTCATGGTGTAAAAAACATTTATTACCTCTTAATATCAGCAGATGTTATTGTATAAGTTTCATTAAAGAGATACGCTCTGTTGATTATGTATATCCAACTAATGTTACTGATGTAACCAAATTAGTACTTTTAGGTACGGACTCATCGCTGAGTCCAAATTAAGTTTCAACTATTGAATAAATGACACAGTAGCCACTGCTTACATAAGCCTCGGGTCTATAATCAGAAATGGTAAACAATTTGTTGTCTACTATATTAGAGTTGCTGTTCAGTGCCTTTCATTAAAATCGGAGTACCCTTCAGTAGTTTGGAATCCACTTTACGAAATTCAGAAATTTAAAATTTGAACATATAAAATATAAACTAAATAAAACATTCACCCTTACATATTGTGTGTTCGAACTAGGTAACAATTCATAACAACGTTGATATTTTAAATTGTATCATTATTATTATAAAAAATCATGTTCTTTCTTTAGATTATAATAACAGTGTTAATCCAAATACTTAATTCACATTGGGGACATACACTTTTTTTGTTACCTTTTTGTTACACAAATCATCTCATTGGTATCCGTGGAAGTGCGCCTATTTGTTAATTTCATTAGTTCAAATAAAAAACAATATTAAAAATAAATTAAATCTTATTATTATTTCAGTTGCGAGTTCTTAACGAAGCAGACGGTCGTTTGCTCCCGTTTTTTTCCTAATACGCCCACTGCGTAAATAACAACGGCCGGCCTTCTTTACTGCATTTTTTCTCTGCCCTCCTCTAGAGCGCCGCAATACACTATCTGTTCTTCTTACTCTCATTGGGCTTTGTCGATTTGTATAATAATACTATTCATACGACTCATTCTTACATTTCTCCAATAAATTCCCTTATCTCGTCCAGCCACCGCAAGAGACGTTCTTATTATTTACAGTTGAGCATGGACAATGTGTTAGCAGCAAAACATGTCTTACAACAACAAAACCTAGTGATGTCCCCCAAAAAGAACATTACAAATGCAAAACTTTGGCCGTCTTTTCTTTCCGATTGTGGTAATGATAACAGAAAGAAATAACCATCTAGTGACAAATTTTAGGGCGCATCTACAAGTAAACCACTGAATATTGTTACTTCTACATCCACTTAGTAATCGTAAAAAACTTGACTTAAAACTTGATAAGTACACGTATGTATTCTAACGAGATCTAAAACTAGGTTATATTTTCAGCCTATTCTGGTGAGGGGTTGAAAGTTAAATAATGGTAAATAGGGGAAAATAAGTAAAGAAAGCTGGTAAAAGTTTAGAAACTTGGGTTTTTGTGTACATACTAGAAGCTAACGCCTCAATTCTTTTTATAATATTTGCCACTCCCCAGATATTAACTTGAAATTTGATACACGCGTTTGTGTTATAACGAGATCTTGAATAGAATTTTAGTGTATGTTTTATGCATCAGCCATCTCCATTACCAACTCGGGGCCGACAATATCAAATATAATATTAAAATTCTATGAGCAGTTATTTCTACATATTAGCGTGAAAATGTATCATCAAGATGTTATTGTTTAAAGAGACTTGGATCGGAAGTCTGAATGTGGAATTAATGATTTCTTAGGCAGCGGTTTTTATTCAGTGAAGTGGTTTGAAACTAAACTAACTAAACATTCTTTCTCCCCTTGAAGTTGCTCTGAGATGAAGATAATGAATTACTGCGATTTTTGAAAAATCTGATACTGTCCTGTTTATATTTTTCCATTACTTATCACACTTTCCCATTACTTTTTTATTTCAATCATTCTTTTTTACCGCTGCCCAAGAAGTAAATTTTCTATTTCATTAAACACTGCAGCAAGAATAGCTTGTTAAATAAGAAAATAATCGACCACGCTCACCGCACCGCGCTAAGTTGTTCAAGGCAAGCAAACAACAAATTTATAAGGTCCTTGTAATCCTTTATTCATTAGCCGAAGAAATATTTCTCAAGTTTTGTTCGAGTTGCCAAGTTATGTTTGGTTGTGGTGTGTGCTTGACACTCTCACTAATCTCCGAGCTAATACATCCTGTTTGATGTTTTATGAGGAAACTAAAGTTGTTTGTTTTTTTGCAGGTATGTTCGAGTGGAAGTTTGGTAACATTTTACACGGGATCGTTGGTAAAGTATACACCATTAATAGTAAACTAGAAATACGTTGTTTTGAATGCTGTCATATGCATATAGCACCCTTTTACTGGCATTTAATTAAACAAAATTCGTGGCAAAAGTTTCTATGGAAGGCTAAACCGTAGTATTTACTTCTGAACTTCGTCTAGAAAGAAGATTGTGATATGCGACATACGCAAATGTAATATGGGTTGCATATATCACAGGGGATCAAGTTAGAGGTGTTTTAAAACCTCATGAGCTGTGACCTTCATATGCGCAGAGACATAATCCGTCCTGTTGACTCAGTTACACTTCTTAAAAATATTTTATTTATTGCTTACAATTTATCCCGAGCTCTTGTTTATGTATAGAGCAAGGCAGCCTCCAGTGTGTTCAAAAACATACTTATAACTCAGATTAAACTTTGCCTTTTGCGCATTTCGCGGCTCATGAGATTCTGAAACACCTCTACCAGTTTTCATTTAAGGCGGAAATACAGCGGTGTCGCGGTCGAGTGAGACTGCGTATAATGAACGGTTGATATACGCAAATGTAATATGGGTTGCATATATCACAGGGGGTCAAGTTACTAGTTTTCATTTAAGGTGGAAATGCAGCGGTGTAGTGGATCGTGCTATTGCCGGACGAGGCGAAGCCGAGTCCGGAAAAAGTTGAAAAAGTTTATGTTTTATGTAAGTATGGTATTAATATTTCCAATGTCCCGATGCTTGCAAGGGTTGCGAATTCTGTGAATTTTTATATATGTTTCAATTTATTATTCAAATATTAACATATGTAAAAACTACGATGGTGATATGAGCGCTTCTCATCGAAAAAGAAATCAAATTATTGAGTGATGCTGGGATGTTTAATGGATGTTCAGGGTAAGAAAATCGCAAAATTCTATATGCGACACTGCTTGTAGAACTACTCACGTTCGTGCATGGCCGAGCCAGGTACGAAGGGGCCAGTCAATAAATTCGCACAAATGCAAAATATGGGTTTTATTGAAAAAATAAAGGGTTTACAATCAAATGACTTTGAAAATATTTCTAGAGGTCAAAGTCAAGGTCATCACAAGGTAGCTTACTCACATTCCTACAACTTTTGTTCTGGTCAATCCCTCTGAAATCCCAACACTGAGTTATTGCTGCACTTGGAAAGTTAAAAACCTTCAAGTATATGAATAATCATTATTTAACATTCAAGTGTCCGTAACTTAAAATCTATGGACGTTTTGGTCCTACTGCACATAAGAACTTAACAACTGTATAACTTTTACCGTGTATTTTGTGCGGGGTCCTTTCTGAATATAGCTATTTCCGATTGTGAAGCCCCCTCCCCCCTATAGTTTCAATTTGTCCCAAAAGAGACCCTTTTAACATACGTCGCTACGGATTACTTATACATGTTTTTATTTATGTATTGTAAAATGAAAGTTCCGAACTCTGTAAACGCTCATAGGTTAAAAACTTTACTTTACATAATATGTTACATGCAGATTATTCAGCAGGATTCTTATCCAAAGTGAGATAAAAGTTGGAGAACTGCCGAAATTTATCCGTAGCTTATATTCGCTCTATGTATTACAACTCTGTTCTTCGGGGTAAAGCTTTGAAACAAATTTTCTTTCACAACTTTTTAATATTTACTATATAAGAAACAGCTTTAGATAAAAGTTGTAAAATATTTTCCAAATTTTACATTTCGTCTGTCAAGGTGGTGGACGATTACCAAAAAAAAAAAATCTAGTTCTGTAAGGTGATATAATAATAATGATATATTTCATTTTGTTTTATTTCGTTAATTATTAATTCCATGCGAAGATAATTTTTTGTCTTGTCTGTTCTATTTGATGCAATATCCGTTAACATTATAAATAGATCAAACGTTCTGCAATATTCTGTCATCCAGATGTAAAGCATTTACTTCTATCAAAATTTAAATGACAATCGCCGTGTATTCCAACATATTGGAATATACAGTATATAGTCGTCAAATCAAAAATATATGTTTTATTATAAATAACGCATAGCTATTGATTAGCCACCACGATACCCATACTTAAGCCTACTTGATTCTCTTTGGTGGTATGTGAAGAAAATAGACCTAAATCTTTAATACGTTAAGTGAATCTAGCCTACCAACATTATTATAAAATGTATAAAACAAACGCTTATTGTTGAAATATTTTAAGTATTTTAAAGTTTACGATGATTACTTACTACATGCTTCGTTTATTAAAGTTCAATATTTAACTGTGACTACGTTCTATATAAGAAATCTCTAGCTATAGTTGCAGATAACACAAGTTTTCGATAGATTTGCTAAAACTCAAACCTCAGGGTGTAATTAAAAAAAACAGGAGCGTAATTCAAATTTTTAAGTAAGATATAAACAGTTGTTTTAGCTAGAGCTACTTTTTTTACTCCCGCTATATGCACCTGTGTACATAACCATGTAAAGTTCAGAAACAATATTAACTTCATATTTTGCTACTTTTAACGGTAAAACCTCTCATGTTGCTTTCTGTGTGAAATATAATTCTGCTAAATTGCTAGACACTTAGAGGTCGTTCAGTGACCCTAGAATAATGTTTATGCTCTGGCAATTTAGACCAACTTCCGAGAACATATTGAAGTAAGGTTTTTACTTATAAAATATTGTGGGCGTGAAATGGGTATTAAAAATATCGAATTCACTCCATTTGGTAAATAATAATCGAAACAATTTTGTTTTTTCTATAATTGGCCGTGTTTCTATTAGAGTTGACTGACCGTACTGTAAAATATCAGGACTTTTTGTGTATGAAAAGAGCAATGTATTATAGGTATTAGTGTTTATGACCGAAACATTCCACTTGCGTCGTCACTTGTTTCGATACAAACGAAAAAAGTACCGTGGTTTCCATCTGTTACACGCATTTTCCACGTCACATAACTCACGTCCGTCACAGATGGACATCAACGCTGTCGGATGTAACAAATATAATCACTGTCGGATCATTTTTTGATGTAGGGTAAACTATATTCATTTTCCTACGTAAATCTTTAGTACATTGGATCGAGTTCTTAACAGACTGTTTGTACTAGGAGGTATGTAAGTTTAAGTTGAAATTGTTGATGCAATAATACATGATTCACCTAAAAGTGAAGATGATTTTCATAGACGGTGACGATGAAGATCAGTTATGATAGTCCGAGAGCTGGTGTCATCAAATGTGTATTACTTGTAAATGGGCCGAATGTGCCTTATTAGGTTGTCGATGATCCATTGAATGCCGCCCTTCAGTCAGTTAAGTTGGTAGCGGTGCGTTGAGCAGCGAGGGAGGCGTGTAGTGGAGGAAACGTAGTCAAAAATAAGCATTATTTTGGAATAATTTGTATCTGCATAAAAATTCATAAAAACTTTTTAAATGTGTTCTAAATAAGTTTAAGCTCAAAGTCTACCGGTTGGTATTGTACTATAAAAATACTTTTATTATAAACTACAATGAAAGGGAGTAATTTAGCTATAATATATATATTATATAACTATTGTTTTTAATCATTTAATAGTTAAAAAATTGCATAAAAAAATATCAAAAAATTTAATATGCAGCCTTTTTTAGAATTTTTTTGGCTAACTTCAACATGCTGGTAAATTTGTAAATGTGAATACGTTTACTCCTAACTTTTTGCTCCATTAAAGTAGTGCCTTGAACTAAAAGATAATGCATTTATAACTTATATTAAAGTTAGTTATTTTTTATGGGCCTGTGAATAGTTAGATGTACAAAAAATCAAGAGATAACTATAATGTATTGTTATTTTTATATACTAATAAATATCAATAGCCATCAAAGATGGAATCACAAGAGAGTATTTTATATTCCCTTTAAAACTCATTTTGATTTTTCTTCCTAGCTTGTTTGATGTTCAAGCAATTCAATTTTTTCTATAATAGTACATGGAAATCGTACCAAACAAGAGGTGTTGCCTTACATCAAATGAGGTAGTTCTGGTTTTTTCATATGTTGGTAGTGATGAAATGGTAATGACAAATCCAAGTTTTCCACCTCGAAAGCCCTTTGGATCATTGTTAAGTACTTCAAAATCCATTAAATTTCAGGACTTTTTTTAGTTTTTGTCAAATTTTACCACCAAGGACCTTTGTTAGGGCAAAATCCACTATGCATACTTTTAAGTATACTAAATTAACAATAAAATGAGAATAATTTGGTCTTGGTAGGCCAAATAGTTACTAAGATACGGCCATTCAAAGTTTTGCACAATTAAAAAAAAAAGGAAAGAGGAGTTGGGATGCTGGAACCATCAGCTCCTCAAGCCCTGCTAAATATGATTTCCTGTAACCGCAAAAAAGGTTATACCAGCAGTTGAGGTTGCAGGAAAGCAGGACTCAGATGCTCAGCTGTTTGCAACTACTGCAGTGGCCAATCCTGCGAAAATATACCAGACCTGATGTGTGACGACATTGGTAAATCATTCATTGATGACCCACCATCAGATGACGAGTTCGACCTGCCTGGTCCATCAAAGATATACATGAAATACGAGTAATAACAATTTCCCTCGCTGTACTGTACATTATATACAATGAGGTGTTTCATAATACTACATACCTTTTAAATATTAATGTTTTAATTACTAAACTGTTTATTTTTATAAATTAAAATGCTTATTTCACTAACTAAGGGTACTTCATTTTGCAAACCCTTCTAATACATATTACCTCAACAACTTTGAAGAGCTGTATCTCAGGAACTATCAAGTCTATTTAGACCTAATTAGTCTCATTTTGTTGGAAATTTAGTGCACTTTAATAATTTATAAGGTGACTCTTGCCATGAAATGGATCATTAGGGGTCATCACCACTGTCGAAAACTGAAAAAAAAAAAGTAAAACATCCTTTTTTAGAAATTTTGCAAACCTTTGAATGGCCGTATCTTAGAAACTAATTGGCTTACTAAGACCAAATTGTTCTCATTTAATTGCAAATTTAGTCTACTTAAAAGTGTGCATAGTGACTTTTGCCGTAACACGGGTTCTTGGTGGAAAAAATTTACAAAAACTGAAAAAAGTCCTAAAATTTAATGGATTTTCATGTACTTAACAATGATCCGAAGGGCTTTCGATGTGGAAAACTTGGATTTGTCATTACCATTTCATCACTACTAACACATAAAAAAATTTTCTCGAAAACCACATACAAAAAAATTATAGAGGACTATTCTTTAGGCAATTAGTCAAGCTTTCTTTTTATGTTGAGCAATTTTTTTATATCTTCAACGGTTAACGGTTAACGAATTATCAGTAAAATAAGGCTTTTTTTCATCGAAGGGATGGTTTTTTGTGAGGGTTGCGCGGCACTCCCAGAACTGATTTTTGTGGTTTTGTGATGTTTAATCCTCCCACTAATTGTTACTGATGGAAAATCTCAGATAACATTTTTTGCGAGCTTCTGGTGTAATTTTTACTTTATCTAATGGATTATGTAATAAAAAAGACTTTATTTATGAATATACATTGATTGCTCAAATAATTGCTGTTCACGTTGAACGAAATGGGCAGATAAAACTTTTTAGCATTCCGAATCTTCTGATTGTACTTGCTCCAGTTCGTCGCTTTCTTCGTGTAAGTCACAATTTGTACAATTGTTGCCACTACGTGCGGAGCATGCCATAATGCAAAAAAGGCCAGATTTTCTACACCCACGTGCTGATCCGCAACCTTTCTTGCAGCTACAGAATATCATGTTAAATATGTCGTCTGATGCAGGTCGTTGACTCATTGCTATAGGTACTAAATTATCATTGACTTACTTCCAACCCCAGCTCTCTCCATGTAAATGCTTACCCATCCACGTTTGCATCTGCAAATACACTCTTTTACAGTGCTGCTCCAAGGCATCTTCTGTGGGTGGTAATGAAGACAGCTTCTCACTGTTTATTTTTCCGGTAGTACCTTTCACGAAGCAGTGATACCGAAATGAGTTTAAGTCAGCTGCATTTTTGCTTGCACCATACAAAGCCCATACGCATGTAATGCCAGACTGCAAAAGAATTTCTGGACTTTGATGACCCTCAGCGAAACTGTCGGCGGCTTTTATTAAATCTACTTGATTTTCAAATTTTTTTAAAAACTTGCTTTGCTCTGGTTGAAAAATGCCGACGTACTGCCACAACCTGTGAAACTGTGAATGAATAAAATGTGTTTTCGGCAGTTTGGAAAGTTTTCAAACAAATTTTTCGAATGGAACCATTTTTCTTTTCCCAGCTTTTTAAAATACATACTTTTTGAGGTGGGCATAAAGCCGCAAGTAAAACTAACACATTAATATCTTCATACATCCAATTTACTACGCAAAATACATGTCATATATATTTCTTTCGTAAAATTTCCCGTTCTTTCAAATGGCGCTATCAATTTTTTCGTACAAATAAAATTTAAAAAGTTATTAGGAAAAAACCGTATTTTTGCACTTAAGTTGTTACATAAAAATAAGACGCGTACACTTTTTTGCGGTAGACTAACGTAGTGAAACTACGTTATTCTAACATACTTGAAGAATATTGTTCAGCAAAGTCTACCTAGTTACAAATATTTCCGACGTGAAAACCTTCGTTTACTCCACTAGTGGGTGTGTAAATAAAAAAAATTATTTATACTATTTGTACGTAAATATAACCTGGTCAGCAGTTGATTTAAGCTATAATAAACGTAATTAAATCAGTCAGCTATATTGGTGGTGGTGCATTGCCAGTCAGTCAAGCGTATGATCATATCATTTTGAAGAGGCCCTTTGAACTATTTGTAAATGGATTAAACTTGGTCAACAGTTAATTTGAAGCATAATAAAGTAATCAAATCAGTCAGCTAGTATGGTGGTAGTGCGTTGCCAATCAAAATCAAGCGTGTGAATGTATACATTTAAGATGACATGTTGTGAGTTTCAGAAAAAAACGGTCAGGAAGTGAAAATTAACAAACAGGTATTCTTTCGTTATTATTTTCAATTTCAAAATTATTACATGAAAAAAAAACAACATTCATTTTTAATCCTGTTACATATGAAACTCCTTTTAGTCAAGATGAATACACAGGTAATGCAGATGACGAAGAATTCAATGACAGACACATGTACAGACTTTAGTGATGAAGTATAATGTGATTGTAATAATGTACTACGTAATAATTATAATAAGAAACAATTGAGAATATATATTTCAATGAGAAATGTAAGAATTGTCGTAACAAATTTTTGTTATAATTCATATCATTCATTCATTGGAATTATTAAACTGATAGTTATTAAGCTATGAAGTTTCCTGTCAAAGTCTATTTTATATCGGTAATATATTACACTCTATGTTCAAACACTCCATTTAATTTTAATTTATTAGCTTTTATTAAAACATTGCAATGAAAAAGACTGTATTTTTTTGAAACACGCAACATCTCATTTTAAATTTATACATTCATACGCTTAACTGACTGGCAATACACCACCACCATCACTAGGTAGCTGACTGCCTGACTGATTTACTTACGTTTATTATACCTCAACTTAACTGCTGGCCAAGCTTCGTCTATTTACAAATATTATAAACAAAAATTTTTATTTACACACCCACGCCTCCCTGGCTGCTCAACACACCGCTGCCAGCTTGACTGAGTGAAGTGCGGTATTGAATGGATCATCGACAACCTATTAAAGCACATTCGGTCCATTTACAAATAGTACAAATTTTTGTGACGCTAGCTCTCGGACTATTAGATGAATCAGTTGTTATGAAATGATTGGCAATGCCAAAAACATACACCCCCTAAGTTGTTAAGTGTTGCGTATAACATTAATTCTTCGGTCAAATTTTTTCACATGCAATTTTCTCAAAAGCTGCTAATTCTGTAAAAGAAAGTTTCGAGTTAAAAATTTACCAGCATACTTTATCTTTATTTTTTCTTCACATACTTAGTATCTATTTCGAAAGAGAAAATCTTTTAGTTGCTATAATTACCCCTGCAAATTATTATGTTTCAGCGACATGGCCTTAGAAAAACATCTTTTCGGCATTTATTAAAATTTGACCTGAGTTTTAACATATATTGTTAAGTATGTTGTAGTTGGTAACACAATAAAAAGTTGAGATCAATTTCAGTATATCGTTTTTGAATTACAGCGGAAAAATTGTTTCTTTTATTTTATTTTTAATTATTTATCCAAAAGACGCCGAGAACGACAGAATACATAACGGTGTTAAATAATTATGTATAATAATGAAATTACGTATCATTGTGAAATTTAAACGTGCACTATTCTGATATTAGACCAAGCAATTAAAAAAAAATAAAGTGAATTTTAAAACTTAATAAAAGTTTATATCAACTCAAAAATGGTAATTTCGTAGAGTATCTATCAATCTTTACTAGTAATAGGTATATGGCTGTGGTAGCAAATCCATTCGCACAACATCCAATTTGTCGAGTAAAATCGCTTCCCTTTTCAGAAATCTGTAAATAAGATAAGAATTGACCAGTTAAATATTACCATTTAGAAAAAATAAACTATTTTCTAAAATGTCTTGACTGTCATGATATAATTTAGGATCTTTTACTAGTTCTATAATTGTTTTTTGTCTAAAACATAGGTTATTTTGCAGATTTGAATGTATTTCGATATTTTTTTCATTAATTTAATTTTTTTCTATAAAAGGCGCTCATAACACCTGCCTAATTTTTACATATGTTTCACTTTATTGTTCAAATATCAACAGATATAAAAACTGCGATGAGCACTTCTTATCGAAAAAAAATAAAATTCTTAAAAAATATATTGAAATACATTAAAAATTGCTAAATAACCTATGTTTCAGATCTTGAATAACATATTAAACTGTCTTCAAACAAAAAAAATCATAGAAACAGTGAACTTAGATCCTAAATATCAAAACAGTAAAAACATTTTAGAAAAAATCTTTCTTTGTAGTCCTGCCAGAGGCTGAAAATGAACCTTATGTACCCACTTCCTTTCAAGAATAAAACTGCTATCCCACGGCAAAAACAGTGACTCAATTGATAATATTCTGTATTCTTGATATTATGTTGATGTTAAGCAAGCCTAAAATAAAAGGCAACGATGTTTGACCTACATAATGCAACATATTCACAAGAACATTGTAAATTCAATGTTGATTGATGCACTAACAAAAATATATATTTTTGGTAATTCCTACCAGTTACAAAGAGACTTTCGGGTACGGGGAAATCAGTTGATTTAAACCATTTTACTAACGGTGCATTCTTCTTACGTACAGAAAATGAAGATTACGGCCTCTCAATCTCAATTAATCACTTTATATTTTTGGGCAGCTATACAATTATCGCTACCTAATTCACGAAACAAACGTTATTTAAGCCTTATACTTGCCCACGTGTCTAAATATAATAAATGAAATTGTCCTTAAAAACATTTAAACATAATACTAACACCGAGAGTTGAAATAAATAACAATTTCATCACTTCATAATATTTTTAATGTTCAATAGTTCTGTCACAGACTAGACCTTTCCAATTTTAAAGTCTGACAACGCGATTGCCCTTTGTGTGAACGCTAATAAATATTAATACAACGTTGTTATAAAGTTGGCAAACAGATGGGTCGTGGGTCATTGGGGCACCTCTCCACTGCGAGTCGATCTCTTCTCTCTGTGTGCCACTTTCATCTGTGCAGGCACTTCAACTGCTCTGCTCGGTGCACAGTTTCGTAGTTCTGGGCTACGCGGTGAACAAACAAAACTTCCGCAAACAAATATAAAATGTTTCGTATAAAGTACTTATTGTTATTTGGATGTGTAACTTATATTAATAACAAGCTAACCATTATACTCTTCGCCGATTTGCTACACTTGCTATATTTAAGTTGCACATTCTATAGGATACTCTTCGCAATTTCTTTTGTAAATGATATTAGTTTCAAACATTTTTTGTTTAATTACAAAACAAAATATATTTTTTTGAATTTGTAAAATTAATAACTTTTTTATTTATTGGTCGATTTTGTTCAAAATCAATAGGGTTCTTCCTCTAGCTAACACTAACTTACTGTCCAAATTTCAATACTATCGGACTTTTCGTTCTTAAGTTATCGTGCTTACAAGAAACGTGACGGACGGACATACAGACGGACGGACAGATATTATGTAAAATGTTCTGCTGGATTCGAATTTCGAGTTCGCCGGTTAATTCGGAATTGCGAAATAAGAGGAAAAAAAAACATTTTTGTCAAAACTCGGAAAAGCATGAAAATGTGTATTTTCATATTTCTCACTCAGTATCTCGAACCTTGTGAGAGATATTGTTCTTAATTGATGTATGAAGCAAAATTGTTTTACCGTGATATCTTTTTCATAAAAAATATATACTCTTACATGTTATGCAAAAATACGAAAACGCATTGTAAAATATAATAAGCGAGAAACTATTAAAGATAGAATGATAGTATAACGACAAAAACTGAAGATTAAAGGTCAAGTTTTTGGAAACTATAATTCTCTTTGTCTCCGTTTAGTTTAGTCGCAAATGAATTGTTAAAATTCGGCGCTCCCCCAACACGGCGTTTCGCTTTTGATTTTACTGACTTAAGGTGGCCATTCCCTAGAAAGAGACATCCGATAGGGAAATATTATTACTTTTGGCCATAGCTTTTTTTTCTTAGTACGTATATTTAAAAAACTATAAGAGTACCTAAGTAGAACCATAACAAGACTATTACTATGAATTTTCATTCAATAATTTCAGCGGATTGCAAAATAGCTAGATTTAAATTTAAAAATTGTTAATCTTCCTATTTCGTAGTTTTAAATCGAGCTATTTTGCAAACCACTGAAACTATTGAGTGAAAATTCATAGTAATAGCTTTGTTATGATTCTACTTAGGTACTCTTATAGTTTTTTTAAATATACGTACTAAAAAAAAGTTATGGGCAAAAATAATAAATATTTCCCTATCGGATGTCTCTTCCTAGGTAATGGCCACCTTAACTATTATAATTTTGCCTGCTCGAGAGAGTGCATAGGGTACGGAATAACTGTGGCTTCTCAAAGAATTAATTCATCGAAAAGGAACATACACTATTTTGTTTTATTTCTAATTACTAATTATAAAACACACATTAAAAATAATGAATTCAAATATTTCATTTAGATTCGATATAGTTGTACACCAACACAAGAATTAAAGAATATAAGAATGAATGCGCGATTCTTTTACAGCTCTCATTTCAGGAACTAAAAAATCTATTGTGGACGTAAAAGTCACGAATCATATTTATTGATACTAATGGCAAGTTGTTAGAATATGCTTTTTCATAGCCACTTTCCATTTTTAACTATTATATTAGCACAAACAAAAACGCAAAACCGAATGATAAATCTCAAACTCTGCTTGTTTACTATATTGTTATATATAACATCAAAATACGACTTATTTAATGCGTAATGTTGGAAGAAGAAGAAGACGAAGTTTTTCTTGATTGAAATTTACAGAAAAAATTTCTGCATTACTGAGGGTATTAGTTCCAAAATTCAAAACATATGCTTAAAATTCTCCTACATCACAAGATTATTTATTTAAATTTAATTTTCAAAATCGGGTGTAAAAGAAAAACTGAAACCACGCAAAACCCATTATCTTTTACTAAAGAACATAATGAGGCCATTAAAAATATACTTTTTTTTAAATGCAATGCTGTTGAAGCAGCTTTTTTTGGCTTGTATGCATAGGAAAACATTTTTGTAATATTTATCTTTTTACATACAATTTTTATCCTTTAAATATATTTTTTTAATATATTTAGGGTTTGCTATACTAAAAGAATAAAGAAAAATAATACAATTAATATAATGTTGGTTGTTAACTGTGAAAAGCAGATGTTTCCGCGAACGGGTAACTGCGGGAAGCAGATTTTTACGAGAGCTCTTACTGCGGCCGTACAGGCCGCTCACCTAATCGAAAAGAAATTGAATGCAACAACAAAACAAAATTTTTAATCCGTTTATGATTGTTCATGAGTATCGACTATTATTTCAGTAGTACTTATGACCGCTCATAAACGAACTTACTTTTTTAATTTTTAATGATCGGTCATAGGATTCAGTAACTAGTATTACTTCAATACGACTTATGACCAATGATAAACGGACTTAAATTTTTTTAAAGTGTTGCATTCAATTTCATTAATCCTTACACTGCGGAGCTCGTTTCGACTAGGAGTAGACTTTGTATTTCACAAAATAATTATAAAAACATGAAATTCCCTTTGATTTACGTAGCTACTCATATCATAAAATGAGCCGAAGATGAGATACAGTGTAATACCTCGTTTTGGGTCATGTATTCAATATGGCGGAGCAAGCATACGCGGTAGCAAAATAAAAATTCAAAAACAGCACCTTAGAGCCGAGTGGTACCAAAATAGCAACGACAGGTCAAATTGGTCTTATGACAAGAATTCGAGCGCGTGTGCAACCATGTGCAACCGATCGAGACGACAATCAACGAATAAGATTAAAACAGAATACACCTACAGATGGCATCAAATCTTAACTCAGATTAACATACTTATATATCTACGTATCTACACTAGAGGCGAATTCCCAAGAAAGTCATTAATTTCTGCCTGTCGTTCACCCGGTACATTTCCGAACTACGGAAAGAACAAGGACTACTAAAACACAAAACAGACTTTCCCAACGATCAACACCCACACTATGTTTTGTTACATCGTGTGCTGCTCACCATTATAGCAGTCGATCATTAACAGGTTTTATATCCTTCAGCGGTACGCCCGTCGATGATCAGGTCCATTGTTGAACGCGATTAATGACTAATACACTAGACGATATGTAATTTGAGATAAAGAAAATTGATTGAACTGAATGGGGGCCTGTATTAAGAGGGACAGAAAAAGTTGAAGAATGTATAAAAAAACGGAGATGGAACAATTGGAGTTAATTAAGGCGACTGAGGCGACACAGTAGACAAAAAGGAACAACGGCATACGTCGAATTTCGTCGTCCCCTTGCCGGCGTTTTTACGATAGAAAAAATCGTAAAGAATACATCAGCAAGTAAGCGATCTTTTAAATGATGAATCTGGTGGGATTAATTTCTGCTTTCTTATTTCGATGCGTAGACGTTTTTTTCAAATTAAGAAGGCACAAAAAATGTTTGATTATATAAATTTTTGAAGAGGCGTCTCTCATTTTGTTTTATATTTGTTCAATCATAACCATAACCCTGGGATTGGCTTAAGTGAATTTTATTAACTATAATAATAATAATAATCAGCCAGGCGATCAGAACTATTTAAATACCAGGGCAACCTGTGAAGAGGAAAAAAATAATAATAATAATATCAATAATGATAAGATAATAACAATGATAATGACAATAATAATTATACTTTATTAATCTAATATATCAAACAATATTGATAATAATAATAATATTTATTTATTTCATAGAGCATATTACACCTTACAATCAAAGGTACATATCAAAAATAAAATATCGTCAAAACAAAAGTTCGTTAACCATAACTTAGCTTTCAAAATAATCTTCCAAATTATAGGGCTCTAAATCTATCAACATATTTTTAACATATTTTTAATTTCTTTTTTAAATTTATTTATTCTTTCAATTTTTTCCATTTCTCTGGTAGTTTGTTAAATAGCCTCATACACATATAATGTGGATTCTTTTCCGTTATTGTTAGATGTACTGGTAGTTTAGTACACCGTGTTTTATAGGCATGAGACATTATGAATTGTGAACTTATCTTTATTTTTAAAAACAAACATTAAACATTCATACACATATACTCCACTAATAGGTAAAATTCTGTTTTTTTTTAAACCCCCCCCTACAGGTCTCATTAAAATGCAAGTTGTGCATTAATCTTACAAGTCTCTTTTTTTATTACGAATATTTCTTGGATATTATTAATTCCAGAGAAGATGATTCGCGCTAGGTTCAAAATTCGCAAAGTATATAATTCGTAATGATTTCTGTTTTAAATATTTACAGATATCCGATTGCTGTAACAAATTCCATTCAGTTGTTTGCCTAAATATTTTATATGTGTTGACCAGTGTAAATGCTCATTAATACACACTCCTAAAAATTTTGCGTTTTCTTGAGTGTTTAATTTGTCATTTAAAATATTTACAGTTTTAGGTGTTTCTGTTTTTGTTTATAGTGTTCTGAATAGGATAATGTTCGTTTTTTTCAAAATTTAATAAAAATCCACTTTTTGTGAACCTTTCTTTTTTCTTTCAGCATTAAGGTATTACTTAAGTTTATTATCTCAGGATAATTTTCTCCTGTAACTAATAAATTCGTATCATCCGAGTAATTTGTACTATTATTATTTTTTTCATTAAACATGATATTACCTAGATCGTTCATGTAAATAATAAACAAAGCCGGTCCTGTGATACTACCCTGTGGAATGCCTATATTTTTTTCTTTAATGTCAGATATTGTTTCTTTTCCATTGTTAATAATGACTGTTTTTGTATCCGATTTGATAAGTAAGATTTGAATCATTTTAATGATGTTCCCCGTATTCCATATTTTTCCAATTTTTCAAGAAGGTATGTATGATTTAAGCAATCATATGCATTTGATAGGTCAAGAAATATTCCTAATGACGGATGACTTGCTTCAAACGCTTTTAAAATATTTTCAGTAAACTGAAAAATTGCTGTTTCTATAGATCGTCCTTTAATGCACCCATGTTGATTGTTGCTTAATAATCCAACATGATATCATCAAGTTCACAAGACGATCGCACATTGCCATTTCAAAGAGAAAGATGGCAGCAATACACTGATCAGCCTATGATTTTAAAACATTTCTGGGTCGCCCTGTTTATAGAGGGGTTTAATTAATGCGAGTTTTAGCTGATCGGGAAAGAAACCATATTTATAGGACAGATACCATATTTATAGAAGTGGACTAGATATATAGACAAAGATACCATATTTATACGACAGATCAAAAATAAAGTGCATTAATAATGATTATTTACACATAATAATACTAAGACAAAAAAATTAAAAAAAACTAAATATCCATCTACACTGTAAAAAGCATTAGTAAGTAACATATTTTTAACAGAATATATACATTTTTTTAAAGTACAACTTTGTATGCTTATATCTAATTTATTATAAAGAACCCTACCGACATAGTAAGGATTAGATTTATAAAGTTCTAATCTGTGAAGTGAGTGCTGCAAACTCTCTCCATGACGCGTATTGTATTCATGTGATATATTCTGAAAAGTGAAGGTGTTCAAATTTTTTTTTTACAAAAGTTAATACTTCCAAGTATATACAAACACGGTAAAGTTAATATTTTTTACGAAATAAATATCTGTTTGCAAGATTCTCGATGTTGTATTCCATACATAGAACGTAAAGTTCTCTTTTGCAGCACAAATACACGACTAGCTGTGCTTGCATAACCCCAGCAAATCACTCCATATCAAATTGTCGATTTAAAATGTGAATAATAAAATATTTTCACAACGTTTTTCCTTGTAATTTGGGATAACTTTTCTAGAGCAAGAAAAACACCCGCACACTTTTTACATACATAATCTACGTGAACTTTCCAGTTTAGTGACATATCTGCATAAATATCTAGAACCTTAAAGTCTTTTACTTGTTCAATTGTTTTATGCTGAAGTTTAATAAGCGGACTAGATATATAGTGGGCGCCAACAAGATGAAATTGCATCGAAAACGTTTCTTCTTCATCCATTGCCAGACTGTTTAAAGTGAAATAATCGGAAAGAGAAATCAGATTATCCTGCAGGTCAGGTATTATATTAGCATCTTTATTGCAAAACAAGAGAAACATGTCGTCAGCAAAAGCACAGTCAAAAGTGGAAATAAAGTTTTCAATATCATTCATATATAATAAGAATAGGATCGGGCCCAGGACACTGCCTTGGGGAACTCCAACTTGGTGGTAGTTTAATAGTACTTTTTTACATCAAGCTACGACCAGTGCGGGAATTTGATATCAACCTAAACATAACCCATTAGTCATCATCTTTGATAGCTCCGAGGCATTCGTCACAAATGCACCAAACAAATTTCGCATCGTATTTTGTTTTTATATTCTTCTTGCTACTACAATAGGAACATCGACGAAATGTTTTCATGTTCCGAGGTGACTTTTCTGTTTCTGTTTGCGTTTTTATTGGTCGCGGTATATTCTTCTCGGTTGCACGTTGGCGAATATGCCCATGTACGAGAACGAGACTAAACTTGTATTTTTATTTTGCAACGTCGCGATTTTTATAAAACATCTATTCTTATAATATTTGAACTTGGTGCAAAATATTTACAAATAAATATGGAATTCTGTGTGATTATGGTAAATTCAGCTATTTTGTAGCATCCACCTTATTTAGAATTTTCTTTATACACGATTTGTAATCAGTGATCTCGAGTGAATATTTTCAGGCCATAGTAAGCCAAGATTTTTGAGTTATAGTTATCAAGTTATCAATAGAAGTTTCCATAAACCAAAATGGCTCATCCGGGGTTCATTTTTTTGTCGAGACATATCTTGTGAAAGTGTTGTGGGAATATCATGTTTTGCTTCCACATCCACGTAGTGGATTGAAAGTATAGTTTGTAATCGCAAAAAAAAAATTCAAAAATTTTTCTTCTTGAAATAGGTTTAAAATGTCATGAAACGTCAAGATTTTAAATTTGAGCGAAAAAAATTTCTGTCTGTCGGTCTGTCTGTCTGTCGGTCTGTAACTTTTTTTTTTTAAGAGTACAGAAACTTGAAGTTAGGTGTATGTACTAGAAGCCAAGGTCTCTGATTGTTTGTAATATTTTTCAACCCCCCACCACCCCTACTCCATTATTAAAGGGGTTGATAAAGTAAAATTGAGATATTTACTTGAAATTTGGTACACGTATGTATTATAACATCAGGAACTAGATTATATTTTGAGATGATTCCGTTGAAGGGTTAGGGGTTAAATAGGGGTAAATAGGGCAAAATAAGTAAGGCAAGCTGGTAAGAGTACAGAAACTTGAAATTCGGTGTATGTACTAGAAGCCAAGGTCTCAGATTATTTATAATATTTTTCAAGAAATTTGGAATTTGGTGTATATACTAGATACCGAGGCCTCAAATTTCTTTCCAATATTTTTCAAACCCCAGTACCTTCACTCCATTATTAATGGGATTGTTAACATAAAATTGAGATATTCACTTGAAAGTTAGTACCACATCTGATTGAGATGATTCCATTGAAATGGCGGGAGGTGGTAGGTTGTGAATAGGGGACAATAAGTAGTGTGAACTACGTATATGGTAGACACCAACGCCTCAAATTTTTCTATGACATTGCCCCAAATATTATTAAAATTCTATGATCAATAATTTCCACATACTAGAGTGCACATCTAGTCAAGATGTTTCCTTTAAGGTGACTTGGATGAAAAATCTGGATGTGGAAGTAGTGATTCCTTAGAAAGCGGTTTCTATATTTTAGACCTTCAAAATGACGTCAGAAAAAGCATTATTTTTTTGAGGTGTTTTTTGCGAGTATCTTAACAACAAATGAAATCGTGGGCATAGAACTTTGATATCTGAGTAGCTGGTAGTTTAACACATACGTAAAAAAAATTGCTCATCACATTTAAAAGCTAAGATATATATTTTTTTTTGTTAAATTCGCCAAATGTTTATTTATAAATATTAAGGGTCGAAATTGATATTATATCTAGTTGAATACTTAATACTTGAATTTCGTAGTTCCAGGATTCGAAGTCGGGAATCCACTTAAAAGTAGTCGCCGCTTAGCACGACTAAACCGCCTCTCGCCGCCAAAACGCAGCGCTCCCAGCCCGGCAGACTGATTCAATGAATAATCGACAACCTATTAAGGCACATTCTGTCCATTTACAAATAGTACATGTCTTGTGACGCTAGCTCTCGGTCTATAATGTAATGAGTCATTGATGTCCCGCTGCGCATAAACAAAAAAAAATTGACAGTATATTGCCATTATTTGACCAAATAATTAACCAATTTGATTTAATAAGGTATTAGTTTGACAATTTCTTTATTACCTAAATATCAGAAAAAAACAGATACTTCTATTGACAAGAGTCTTGGAGCTACTTAAAAAAAATACATTTTTCATGATTTTTGCACATTTAAACGTCGGTTTAACAATGTTCCCACTATTTAAAATGGGATCGAAATCAAGGCCATGTTATTTACTAGTAAATCTACCCATTAAACCATGCGGCTTCCTATGGCGAATTACGTCCAATTTTGGTCTACTTTTGTCTAATTCCATTGGCCTACTTGCAAAACTGTTAGTTATCCCAGCCCTTTTTCAAATAACAGCAATAGATCCAAATGCTCTTAATCTCATAATGAATAAAAACCGCTGCCTAAGGAATCACTACTTCCACATCCAGATTATTCGTCCAAGTCACTTTAAAGGAAACATCTTGACTATATTTGCACTCTAGTATGTGGAAATTATTGGTCATAGAATTTTAATAATATTTGGGGTAGATGTCATAGAAAAGTTTGAGGAGTTGGTTTCTACCATATACGTTAAAAATGAAGTTTCTAGTTTACCGTACTTATTTTCCACTATTTACAACCTACCACCTCAATGGAGTAATCTCAATCAGATGTCACTACAATACATACGTGTACTAACTTTCAAGTGAATATCTCAATTTGATGTTATCAATCCCATTAATAATGAAGCGGAGGTGGTAGAGTTTGAAAAATATTAGAAAGAAATCTGAGGCCTTGGTTTCTAGTATATACACCGAATCCCAAATTTCTGTAGTCTTACCAGCTTGCTTTACTTATTTTCCCCTATTTGCCCCTATTTAACCCGCAACCCTTCAACGGCATCATCTCAAATTATGATCTAGTTTCAGACGTCGTTATAATACATACGTATACCAAATTTCAAATGAATATCTCAATTTTATTTTATCAACCCTTTTCATATTGGAGTAGGGGTGGTTGGGTTGAAAAATATTATAAGAAAATCTGACGCTGTGGCTTCTAGTACATACACCGAATTTCAAGTTTCTGTAGTCTTACCAACGTTTTACTTATATTCCTCTATTTACCCCAAATTAACCCCCAACCCTTCAGCGGAATCATCTCAAAATATAAACTAATTCCAGACGTCGTTATAATACATACGTATACGAAATTTCAAATGAATATCTCAACTTTATTTTGTCAACCCCATTAATGGGGTAGGGGTGGTGGGGGGGTTGAAAAATATTATAAAAAAATCTGAGGCCTTAACTTCTAGTACATACACCGAATTTCAAGTTTCTGTACTCTTACAAGCTTGCTTTACTTATTTCCCCCTATTTACCCCTATTTAACCCCCAACCCTTCACCGGATTTCCTCAAAAAACAATCCAGTTCCAGATCTCGTTATAATATATACGTGTACAAAATTTCAGGTCAATATCTTAAACCGTTCCGGAGAAAGCGTGCGGACAAAAAAAGTTACAGACAGACCGACAGACAGACAGAAAATTTTTTTTCGCTCAAATTTAAAATCTCGACGTTTCATAACATTCTAAACCTATTTCACGAATAAAAATTTTTGAAAATTTTTTTGCGATTACTATACTTCCAATCCACTACGTGGATGTGGAAGTAAAATGGCCCAGATCTCTTCCAACTCTCATACCAACTACATTATAATAGATTCCAAGGACCTCATTATATCTAGCTTAAATAAAACATAAATACCACCTATTAGAAGTAGAGTTCCTTAGCTCTTATATCTCTCACAACAAATTTGAATTTCAGAACTCCTAAACATGGTAGACAATTAGCATTTTTACGTTTTGAATTCAAGATCCCACGCCACTATTAGCGTTTTTGTGAGGAATAAAGTGCCTGCAGCCCGCATTTACCTAGCAGTGAAACTTCTGCTAAGCGCCTTTTTATCCGCCCGTTCAAGTTCTACACTATAATTAAACTTATTTAAAAGATAGGAAAGTTTGCAAGTAGATGTTTATTTAACGAACGACGGTATAAGATTCGTGTTTTCACTTCTTCATCTGCCTTGGCGACAGTGGCGGCTCTTCTCACGGGATTACTTAAATATTATTTTATAACGAAGGTAAGTTAATCTCAAGCGAATATTAGTTTATGATAAAAACAAAAAACTTTCCTCACCAAAATATTTTCCTCTTTAAAATCGTTTAAATTTTACCATGTTTTCTTTGTATAATGTTTAGTAAAATCTTTAAAAAAATAGCTTTCTTTGTTCAATTTAAATTTTCCTCATCAGCCACTTTATTTATCTTTTTTGTTAAAGTTTGTTCATCATCGGGATAACATCTATCATGGTCTTTTCAAAATTAATTTAAAAAATAGCAAACTTTAATAAATTTCGTTTGCATATTAAAAACTTTTACTTTAACTTTAAAAAATATAATTCTTCAAATAAACATTGCCACTAAAAACCTTTTTGAAATATAACGCAACCACAGGATCGCTGATATGTATGGAAGCGGCCGATTATCTTGCACAATTCTTATAGCACGTCATATACCTAAACTTAACCGTTTTCGAGATATCGAATTTTGAAAATAACTTTTTACTACTTACTGTAATTAAAGAAATAGCCCGAAGTGTTGGATATTTATTATGAAAATTACACAATGTGGAGGATATGGATATGGTGCGCAAATGGCAAGTAAACACAAACAGTTTAAAAATTAATATAAAAACTCAAGAAAATAAGACTTCAATGTATCTAAGAAAGGTTTCAACTAATGAAATAACGCTTAAAATTGCCGAACTTAAAAGCAACTGCTCTTCAGGAAAAGATGGAATATCAACAAATATACTAACATATACAGGGTGATTCACGTAGGCCATTCATTAGAAGTTTTTCAACTTGCAGTTGGATTAGAAACTTGAAATTTGGTATGCAGCCATAATCGATCATGCCCGTTCCATCTAAAATATTTTCAGTTCTCCAACTATACAGGGTGTGCCAAAAATTGGTATCAACTTTCTTATTTTAAATGGAAACCTATATTTTTCTTTACATGGTTCGATTGGTCTTCTAATTCTGAGATTAGAGAACCTAAGTTATGTTAACTGATCTATTACAATTCTTGACATATGTCCAATTTTTTGAAAAAAATTGCCACTGTAGTAGTTTACGAACAAATTTGTATCTCGCAAACCGTTCAAAATTATGAAACCAAATTTGTGAAGCAGTTAGCCGGAAGTCCAGGCTAACTTTTGATTTACGATCGATGGTCCCATTTTGTACCATATGAGCGCAGTCGATTTTCAAATGTCGCAATCAAAAATTGTCAAAAAGGCAATTTTTTCAAATCGCACCTACTATATTTCTTCACACCATTCGAAAGAAAATTGAATTTTAGGGTGAGTTTATTGTTCTTGTTCGTTAATAATAATTTGTTGGTGTTGTGTGTAATTAAACAAGAATCCATATTTTTCTTTAAAAATTATTACAACTGTCTTTTGTTTCCATGGCATACTTGATGAAGTAAGGAATCTCTCGGCAAGATAAGGTTTTTCTTGATTTTTATTGAATAACTCGATATTGGGTGAAGTTAGGTATAGGGAATGCTTAAGTAACTCAGCCTAAAATTCAATTTTCTTTCGAATGGTGTGAAAAAAAATAGTAGGTGCCATTTGAAAAAATTGACTTTTTGACAATTTTTGATTGCGATATTTGAAAATCGACTGCGCCCATATGGTACAAAATGGGACCACCGATGGGACATCAAAAGTTAGCCTGGACTTCCAGCTAACTGCTTCACAAATTTGGCTTCATAATTTTGAAAGGTTTGCGAGATACAAATTTGTTCGTAAACTACTACAGCGGCAATTTTTTTCAAAAAATTGGACATATGTCAAAAATTGTAATAGATAAGTTAATATAACTTAGGTTCTCTAAACTCATAATTAAAAGATCAATCGAACCATGTAAAGAAAAATATAGGTTTCCATTTAAAATAAGAAAGTTGGTACCAATTTTTGGCACACCCTGTATAGTTGGAGGACTGAAAATATTTTAGATAGAACGGGCCTGATTGATTATGGCTGCATACCAAATTTCAAGTTTCTAATCCAACTGCAAGTTGAAAAACTTCTAATGAATGGCCTACGTGAATCACCCTGTATACATAATTATATCATTACTCCCCTTGCTTACATTATAAATAATATTTTCACTACAGGAATTGTTCCAAAAGCTTTTAAAGAAAGTATTGTTATATCAATATACAAAGATGGCGATCCTCTTGAAATTGCAAATCATAGACCAATTTTTCTCATTTCTAACATAGCAAAGATATTTGAAAAATGCTTAAATGATGCTTGAATATCTAGAAAAATTTGATCTACTGTCACCTAATCAGTATGGTTTTAGGAACAATAGAAATACAGAATTAGCAATTTACGACCTTGTGAATAGTATAAATCGATTTTTAGATAGAAGTGAGAAATACATGCTTAGCTGTATTTTTAGACTTGGCCAATACCTTTGATACCGTTTCTCATAAGATATTATTAAATACGATAGAACCAATGGTAAAAAGAGGTATTGTATTGGAAATTCTAAAAAGCTATCTAGAAGACAGAACACAATATGTAAAAATTAATGACATCTTGAGTGAACCAAAAATTATACGAACAGGTGTACCACATGGCACGGTGCTTGGTCCAATGTCTTGCGAATAATATATATAACTGCAGCTGTACTCAAACCATCAATGCCACTGAAAATATAAAATATCTCGGCATTGTACTCGATAGGAGCATGAAATGGAAAGCGCACATAGAATACCTTAATGCTAGAGTTAGAAAATATATATGTCTGTTCTATCAACTTAGAGAATATCTTAGTAATACAGTACGGAATAATGGTTAGGGGTGGTTTATATGATAATACATTAAATAGATTAACTATAACTCAAAATGCAATTTTAAAAATAATATATAGAAAAAACATAATGTACTCCACTAGTCAGTTATACCAAGATTCTGAAACTTTAAATGTCCGTTTACTGTATGTTAAATCATCGATAATTTTGCTCATAAACAGAAAATCAAATTTCGTGAAATTTCTCACATATATAATATACGCAATAATGCATACAAAAACTTAGTAACACAAATTTTTTTTATAAGCCAATCCCAAAGATTTATCAATTTTTTTGGGTCTTAATTTTACAATATTTTGCCTCTTACAATTAAAGAAATTACCAAAATACAAGTATTTATAAAGACTGTGACCGATTTTATATTAAAAAACACAAATCTCTTTTGTACCCTCATCTAATAATATGTACTCTCCAATTGCAATGCCATGTCGCTTTTTTTAGTTTATTTTTAGTTGTAATAAGTATAGCCTACAATTTCTTACTATCACAGATATGGGCGGCATGGCTTTTTTGTTTATTTTTTATTAGTTTCCCGTGTTTTTTTTCATTAGATATTAAATTAATTTATATAATTATATATTATTACCTGAATATGTTTTTTTTCTTTGTATGGGACACAATACAAGCTGGTTGCAGCTCAGCTCAGCTGAAAATTTATTATTATTATATATTATATTTTTAAATGTGGAAATGAAAATATTATTATTATTATTATTATTAAATTTTACTTTTTTTTTACAGAAAACAAAAAAGCATAATTGTTCAGGGTTGATGAAAATAATAATTATGCTAGAAAAGAAGAGCGAAAACAACAAATATTTTATTTTTAATTATATTTTATAAAGTGTTCAAAATGTTCACTATTTACCTCCTGGCAGTAATGAATTCGCTGAACAAAATTTTGTAGCGAATCTAAAAGGGTGTTGGGAGGAATAGCGGAAATTTCATGCCTTATCCTTTCTTGCAATTTTGCGGCCTATTTTGGTATTGCGGTCTGCATTTTGTATGTGACCCCACAGAAAAAAGTCAAGCGGTGTCATATCGGGATACCTAGCTGACCATTTAGTTGTCCCCCTGCGTCCAATCCATTTATCCGGAAGAGTTTCCTCTAGATATGCCCATACCACAATTCCAAAATGTGGAAAAACCCCATCTTGTCGAAACCATATTTGTTCTGCCGGTGGATTGGGATTGTTATTGTTCGGGAATAATCGTCTAAGCTCTGGAATGATATGCTCTTGCAAAAGTAATAAATATCATTCAGAGGTCAAATTTCCGTTTATCAAATAGGGTCCTATGCCACACCAATAATTTACTTTTTGTGGTCGTTGGGTGTGAAGTTCTTCCATCCAATGTGGATTTTGGTCTGACCAATACCAGTTGTGTCATGTGTCGGTTTACGTGCCCGTCTAGGCAAAATGTAGATTCGTCAGAAAACAATACCTATGTGGTTGACAATTTTGACATTTTTGTTTAATTTATCCTTAATAACTTCGCAGAACTCGATTCTACGATCAAAAAATTCAAACTATCCAATTCATATTCCTGACATTGGCCATCTTCAAGGCAGAATTGCAAACAAAACCAGAAGAATCAACAACAATCCCATTCGTCAGCAAAATGTCTCTGTTCCGTTAAAAGCGGGACTCAGAAGTGTCAGGAACAAGGTGATGGACACTTTCAGCACCGTTTTTGTAAATAAATGTTGTAATAAGATTTTATTAATTCCTATGATTTTCTTATTAACACCGTCTTACAGACGTTTTGTGATTCACGTATTGTTCCAGTCGGCCTCCGTTTGCTGTATAACACGTCTGACAGAGTCACGCCAACTGTGTTGCCTGCGGCGCACAGCCCCACTAAAGCTCTTTCCCATCTATCATCTTCTTCGTGTGCTGCCAGCTATATGAAAAATAATACCCTAATATGATCCAAGTAAAGCAGCTTAATACAGACCAATCCAAGTTTTTATTAACATAGACAACTTGACGACGTTGTTTAACGTTCGTCCTTATTTAGATATAAGACTAAAAATATGAGGTTTTGTTCAATTCAAAACACTAACAACTTATCGCATCCAAACAATATGTTAAGTTTATGGAACACCACTGACTTCTATAAAAACTAGGTCTCTACATTCGTGAGGCTTGCTCTCGTAACAAACCAAGTATCATTATTATCATCTTAAATTCAAGAGTAATATTTAAACTAAATATTCTACTCTCAGGGCCGTGACAATTTGATCATCTTTGTTTTAAAACTAGTGTTTATAACAATTAAAAAGCAAATTAAAACACAAGGAGTCTCATCTGAAATGTGCTTCCTGAGATCGAGTGCATAGAATCAAGGACAGTTTTATTTTAAGCAGTTTCAAACGCAGCAGCGGTGAAGTTAAATCGAAATTAAGTAGGTGGGTGACAATGCATATTGTTAAGATTGGTTATAACATAACATAATGCTTAGACCTACATTCTTGCAAGGGCAAAATAGATTGTTAAAAAATTTTAAACTTCTAATCTGACCATTTATTACTCCGTTATTTATTTTTACGCATAGGAATTGTGAAATAAAAAAGCATTCTGATATCCAAGATACGCTTACAATTTTATTAAAGGAAATATCTGTCATTTGGGTCAAGTATATAAAACTTACGTCATTTGCTACTTCTTTATTTTTAGATAAAGTATTTGTTACTCTCAATACCAGCGTGGGTGTAAAACAACAAATAAAAATTGTATACCTACTGATATACGTTTTTCGCTTTGTTAGAGAGAATATCTGTGATTTAGGTACCTTCTGTAGAAAGCTCAAATAATAAGTGTATAACAATTCTTCGTTTTTCAATCTGTATGAACTTATTCAAAGAAACTACTAGCAAAGTCTATTAAATAAAGAACTTCCAACCCTCAAGAGGTTGATATACAGGGGCACATTATTATTATTATTAGGCACAGACCTGAAGATCCACAATACTTAGTCCTGTTGATTCACTGTACGTTTGCGGCATGTGGCGGCTCCTAAAAGTATGTCCTGCCACAAAGATAAGCAAAGGTAGATGTCGTACTACTAGTCATAATGTATGTGTCACGTGAGATATTAGTTGATAAATTATTTTTTTATAACTTTGGTAACAATAGCGTCAACTGATTAAACTCCTACCTAACTAGTCGTTTCCAATATGTCAAATTCAAACCTCCTTGCTATAAAATACGGCGTTCCTCAGGGCTCTTTGTTAGGGCCGACACTATTTTTGATGTACGTAAATGACCTACCTAGCCTTCCCCAGTATTAGTTACTCAGACCTAAATATTACTTTAAACCTAATTGTAACTGCGGCGCATCCGCCATTATTTCAAATATTCTCGTATATAAAGCGCTTTCTTCCAATTTTCACTCACTTTATACTAAACGTGGCCTGATGAAACTAATGTGGGACCACCACTAATCCATAATACTCTGAAATTTGCAGACGATTTCCACAGGCCGCTTAAACCATTTTAGAGTAATTGTTGAATAAATATACTTATTTAAAAAAGCATTCATACGAATCGAATTGTGAACCTATGCCTTTTAAACAAAATTAAAGCCTGTTAAAAATACTGAATAATAACAAAGGTTATTGTCTGTAATTGTTTATTTGTGGCATATTCAGATTTTCTTACTTTTTATTGGGTATTTTGCCACTGAAAAATATTTAAAAATTTTAATGAAAAAACCTCTGCGCCAAACGGATCAGGCAGAGGTTGGTTCTTGAGTACTTGACTGTTTCAAAAAGTCTCACACCTAAAAATATATAAACTAGAACAATGTTATAAACTAAAAACTCAAAATCAAAGCTATAGGAAGTTAACGTTTCGGAAGAGAATCTACTTCCGTTCTCAAAACTTTTTTGGCCGTCAACCATGACAGTTCTTTTCAGTTGACGGCCTAAAAGTTTTGAGAACGGAAGTAGATTCTCTTCCGAAACGTTAACTTTCTATAGCTTTGATTTTGAGTTTTTAGTTTATAACATTGTTCTAGTTTATATATTTTTAGGTGTGAGACTTTTTGAAACAGTCAAGTACTCAAGAACCTCTGTCTGATCCGTTTGGCGCAGAGGTTTTTTCATTAAAATTTTTAAATATTTTTCAGTGGTAAAATACCCAATAAAAAGTAAGAAAATAACAAAGGTTATGAAAATCAGGACACCGACAGTTTCTTAATAAGCTCGATTAAATTATATTAGAACAACTTTAATGTAGAACCGTTTTTGATTTCAAAAGGCAATTTGTTAAGTTGATCAGTCTCTGTGAAGAACAGCGAATTCATAGGTCTCTTATGATACGGTCGATTTAAATGCAGATTATCTTGACCTTATGAGATGGTCAAGAATTTCATGGTTAAATATAATGTACACACAGAAATAATCAGGCTGTAACCTGTTCATAATTTTATGTACAAGAAGCATTGAACTTAGTTAGAGTTTATCTAACACATTTAAGAACTGTACAGGGTGGGCAACCAAGAATGGAGGCCGGCGATATCTCAGAAACCAATCATCGCACAAGTTTAGGGAAAAACTGACCTGAAGTAAAGTGACCCTGAAAAATCACTGGAAAATATTTTAAACTTTCTAATATAGTCGCTAGGGGGCGTACAGCCATGACCGAATAGAAAATTAGGTTTTTCTCTGTATTTTGTTCAATTAAGTGGCATTGGAAATATATGCATCGTAATCCAAAGACAATTTCAAATCTTTTTAGTTTTCAATTTTTTTCTGTAACTTCAAGAATAAAGTGGTGGGGAGATGCCAAAAAAACATGTTTTTAAATGTCGTTTACTAAGACTAGCTTTAACGGAATTTAACAAACTTTGTCTCATTACAAAGTGCTTTTCTTAGTCTATCGAGGGCGGTTTACGCTGTTTTCATTTGATTATTACCGTTTGATTATTACCGCTAGAGGGCATTATTTGATGTCAACAAATGTGTTTACTTTTTTGGGCGTTTGATTTGTTACATTATTTATTGTCATTGCTATTAGATTTGTTGTCACTGTTATTAATTACTAATTTTTATATTATGTAATATATATTCTACTGAATATCTTTGGTTTATATTGTTTCTTCATTGTGTCATTTTCACAGCTTACTTATTTTCAACAGCTGCTTTTGCAAATTCCGTCGGCAAGATCGGACAATAATTCATAATTTCAACTTTGTTTCCTAATAAAAAAAATTTCGAATTGCTGTTTTCGCTGACATCTGAAGCTTTTAATTCTCCATTTTGCCGTGTAAAAATAAACATAGCATTCCATTTAAATTTTCTTAGAAAAAGTGAGACATTTGTTGATATGTCAAATAACGCCCTCTATCGGCGGCTGTAATAATTCAATGAAAACAGCTTAAAGCGCTCTCGATAGACTAAGAAACGCACTTTGTAATGAGACCAAGCTTGTTAAATTCCGTTAAGGCCAATCGGAGTAATCGACATTTAAAGAAAAAAAATGTGTGCATCTCCCCACCACTTTATTCTTGAAGATACAAAAAATGGAAAACTAAAAAGATTTGAAATTGCCTTAGGATTATGATGAGTATATTTTCAATTCCACTTAAATGAGAAAAGTACAGAGAAAAACCTTTTCTGTTCGGTCATGGCTGATATGCCCCCTAGCGGCCATTTGAGGAACCCGAAAATATTTTCCAGCGATTCTTCAGGATCACTATACTCAAGATAATTTTTCCATTCTTAGTTGTCCACCCTGTACAATTGATACCATAGTATTTATAGGAGTATTTGTTCTAAGAAATATTTTCATGTCCCTGTTTTGTAATTTTTGTAACTGGGACATTTTGTTCAGGTTCAAAAGAAACATAATTTAATAGTAGTCAAAATGTGGTTTAATAATGTTGTTATAAATTACGTTTTTTGTTGTACTAGATATATGTGAAATTTGTAAGAAAAATTGCATTCTTTTCCAATTGTTATCTATGTAATCTAAAGAAATTTGCTTAAGAATGTTATTCGATTTTGAATCCTAGATATTTCATTTTTGTCCCAATAAAATGCTCGAATCAAGGAGCAAGTTTGTTTATATCCACTGTATTTTATAAATTAAATAAATGAATGTGTATGAAAGGTGTCGGGTAAAAACAAGAAATGTCCAGCCGACAAGTTTCAGAGTGAAGTAGATTGTAAAGTTGACTATTTCACAGTCTAAATTGTTGGACACACAAAAACGTCAGAAACATTAATAATAATATTTTTAAATATTATAATAGCTTTCGTGGAAAACGTATTTTGAACGGACCTTTCTTATTTTCTTCCCACGCCGAAGGGTATCGGAAGATAATATATCCATTTTCTTCTCACAGCTGTTAATTATCGCTTGTTCTAATACCCAAAATGTAAAAGAGAAACTGTTAAATAATTAGATATATTATTTAAATATTTTTTCAACTTTATTTATTCGCTACCCCACCTCCCATTCGACATTGTATTGACCTATCCCTAATAATTTCATTATCTGTATGTATAATTTATATTTTGCAATTAGTCTATTGAAATTAACACCTTTTATAGACGTTTTAAAATGATATAATATAACTGTAAACATTATAATCCATGCTTCTCCATCTCGACAGCTATCCATTTTACCTTTCACCTCTCATTTGTTAGTCTAAACACTTGGCATTATGATTAAATAGCACTGCAAATACCTCCACTTTAGTAGTTTCTAGTATTATGTGAAAATAAAAGTTATACGTCAAACAATAGAAAAAAGCATTGTTACTGAACGATCAAAGTATCATTTGTAAAAGTGCACTTTATACCTATCATTTGTCATGGTTACTATGCACTACATGAGAAAACTTCCATGAGATAACAACGAACGCAATGGATTGAAATTCCTACAGGTCGCAGGTGCTGAGATGTTATAATATTCTATTATAATTTGCAACCTCTTACAACTAAAGAACACGAAGTATAAACTACAGGGTGTCCCGTAATGATGTGCAAAAAATTTAACTACGGGTTTCTTATCAAAATGAAAGTGAAAGTGGGTTCTTGGAAGTTGCGTTGGGCTAGCCTCGTAGATAGACGTGCTTTAAAATGATGTCGAAGGAAAGCGCTAAAATAGCGGTAAAAACCACGTTAAACTCGATAAACCTTAAGCCACCGATACCTCAAGAAATTCTGCGCGAAGTGAAACGCCATAATAGAAAAACAAAGTTCATATGGAATTAATAATAACGCGTACAGTTGTTTAAATAGAATCAAATAAAGCAAGTGTAAGTACCTATACCTACCCTAGTAGCGCAACATATTGGACCAATATATAATCCATATAGGGACAATATATGAATATTGGTCCTATATAAGACCAATATTCATATATTGGTCCTATATGAATTATATATTGGTGCAATATTGGTGCTACTAGGGTATGGTAAGACGACCGAGCACCATTTCTCAAATGATCCGTGCGATAAAACAAACATCTGCTAATACACACACCATCGGTGAAAGGCAACGAACTGGTTTCTAACGGGTGGAAGTAGTAACATAAGCAAAGCAAAGGATGCAAGATAAGTTTTATTTTTATTTATTTTTAAGATCTATTGGTTTATTAATCCTTGTCGCGGGACAGTTTACTACACAACAGAGAAGAAGAAACAGAAATTTAGGGGTAAAAATGAAATATAGATAAAGGCGGCTACAGACGTAAGTGCATACTTGAACGGTATACATGCGCAAGTTTATTGTACAAGTATACTGAAATCTGCATCGTCGTCACACGTAAAAGTATACAGTTGTGCAGTAACAGTTAAGGATAAAAATGGCATCAACGAATGAAGACGATGCGTTTACGTTTACAGTTTACACAAGTCTGCCGACCTGCCGTACACACGCTCAAGCGCTCAGGTATACTTGCGCAAACCCAATATGTACAAGTATACAATTAAGTGTCATGTCACTTGTACAACAGTCACAATACTTCTGCAAGTGTTATAATACACACGTTCCAGTATACTTGTACAATAAAGTTGCGCATGCATACAGTTCTAGTATGCAGTTACGTCTGTGGCAGCGGCCTTAATGAAATAGAAAATATCCGGAATTAGAAAGCAGTAGTTAAAAGTAATTACTGTAGAAACGAACTAATATACATTGTGTGCAAAATATTCTCTCGGACCTCTTTCTCATAACCCGCCATAAAATGCCTTTTTATTGCGAGATAGGGCACTTCCGCCGTAAATGGATATTTACCTGTGGAACGGTTAATAAAAAAAACTCCCTGCGGCGAACAAATGCACGTATGTCTTGGCAGACAAACGAAGTGAACGCAAGCGGGCACACTGTTAGATTCAGAAATAGAAGACTTGGAGGAAGAATAAATAAGAAGATGATTATAGATGAAAACTTAAAAGAAGCATCTCACAAACACCTACACTTCCCATCCTATATTCCTACCCCATGCGTCATGTGGCTGTCGCTGCTGACAACAAGCATGTCCCATGGCCAACCCAGCGTATGCAGCCGGTCCGGCGGTATATAAAATATCCGTGATTTGGTTCCGGCACGCGGTTTGGCCCTCCGTTGGGCGTGTTCGGCGGACGACCAAGCTGGGTGTTGGAATCAACCTCCATGGATGCCTGGAATCGGCAGCAATGCTCACTTTACGCTGGAAAATCAATCAATCAATCAAATCAAAAATGAACGTGGGTTCTTCATACAAAAATTTTCAAAATAGGCCTCCCTTATCTGCTTAAGTGGTCAATCAAAAGCGACGAGCACTATTATATTAGTCAAAACAGTAAGAGGGCTGGTGTCAAACCATAAGTTGTCAGTATTATATACCGATATGATCATTTGGTGCTTATGAATTATTTTCAGATAAAAATTTTAAAAAAGGCTTATTTTGAAAAAAATCTATATGAAGAAGAACCCACCTTCATTTTCGATAAGGAATTGGTAGTTAAATGTTTTGCACTTTATTACAGGACACCCTGTATATACCGGGTGGCCACAAGTTAATATACTCCCCCAATATTTTTATTGTTTTTGAATTTAAACATTTCGTTATCGGTGTACATAAATTAGACACATTGTGAGCTACTTTTAGACTTAACAGGAAGGAAGATATCACTTCGCATTGAACCAACTTTTTTTAAAATAGAATGACTACTTTTTTTCTTTGTTTCTCATTAAGCACAACATTCTAAGTGCAGCAGTTTTTTCAAATTTAATTTAATTTTTTTTTGTTCAAAATGGCCATGTCAGATGAACGCAACGTAAGAAAATTACTACGTGGGCTATGAACATTATTAGTAAGGTTGTCGACTCACCTGTAAAGAACAAAATAGTTATTTGAATAGTATCGCTATTTTTATGTTTTTCTCAAAACACGAAATTTAATTTTCATTTCCGTAGGGATTCTATGGAAAAATGTTTAATGGGACCGTGCAATTTTCTTCTATTAATCGGAAATAATGATTCATAAACTTTAATTTTTTTGGCCATTCATCATTTTTTAACGATATCGTTCGTAATAATAAAGTATTTTTAAAAGGTAAAAACAAATTATACAAGAAAAATTTGTAATAAAACGTAACAACCATGAGATATTAATTACACTTTCGGATCTAATAAGTTACCTTTTTAACGTGATATTTTTTAAACATAAAGTAAATCGACTCCGGACTAGAGATGCAAATAATTATAACATGTTTTCAACTAATTATAGACACAAACATGTTTGATTGCGTTAGGCATATCTATAGTTATTCAAAACGCCATACTGAATAACTAGATGGCTAAGTTACGGACAATGCAGGTGATTCGTACGGTCAAGGTCACCCACGGCGACCTTGGGGGCCATGTGTACGACGAATTAACGTATTCACAATGTAGTGCTACGCGATAGGTTGGAAGTAGTCCGAACGTATCAGTAATAATGAGTATACACGCGCTTGTAGTAATTAAACAAAGAACATCTGTTTATACACAGGTAAGAAGATCGTGGTACCACTAGGAACAAAAGAATGGCATTCCAGAGCTTACTGTTAAGTCGCTTCCCATAAGAACTTCTTACGCGTAATTGTTTCAAGACGGTTTTATTATGTAGATGAAATGTTTACGATGTAAATAGTTTGTTGCTAGCTGAATTGTATGTTTGGTTGGAATTTTGTTTCTTTCTAGAAGTTGCTGCTTGCTCCCTACGTTAACCTCGTCAATTAGTCCAGTTGCCAAGGATAAAAAATTACTCGAACCTCGTAAAACAAGAACGAGTGAAATTCGGCACACGGTTATTTTCAAAGTATATTACTTAAAAAACATAAATGTTTACATCTCTATAGAGGGCGCTTTATTTAAAAAATTGAGTTTAAATTTTTTAAATTCCCTTTTTCTTAAATATCTCGAGCAATATTGATCCGATCAAAAAAAGCTACATTTTTCTTTGGAGAAGGGGAGATTTAAAAGAAAAAAGTCTCACGATATATTTTTGTAGGACAAACAGTTTTCGGGTAAAGTGGAATTAAAAAAGATATAAGCATAAAAGTGAAACAAATTTATATGTTTTTGTTTAAATTCGATGAATATATGCAAGCTTGTATATTTTATCATATTTCAAATAATTCTGAGTAGGTAACCATCTTTGAAAAATAAAAAATAAATTAAAAAAATTACATATTTCCTCAAAAAATTATGAGATTCTTAGACTAGGTCAAGCCACGAGGCAAATAAACTAAGTGAGTAAGATCAGCTGAATAACAGCTACAACGCAGGCAATGTTGCAGCTGGCAAAGGCATGTGTTACTTACGACGCTTTTGCTTACAGAATTTTACGTGCTTTTAGGCCCCTTGTACTTTTTTTCTAACAGAACCATATCAAAGTGTATTGTACCGATGGGAATTCAAGGACAAAATCCATACGTTACAAGTCCTAAAATTATGCCGCTCCCGAATACTGTTTCAGAAAGTAAAAAACCCGCATTTTTGACGTAAAAGTGAATTTAAAAAAGTTATTGTGAAATTAAAAACTATGCTTCGCACTACATAGTACACAGTCTTCTCTTCATTTCACATTTTTTTATTTTTTGTTTTGTTATGAATACATTTTGCGATTTCAGCTATTTTGAATTGAAGTTATGTGGTTAATTTCGAAATTGTCGAAATATACAAATGTTCTAATCTTCTGACTCTGTATTCGTTATATTAGGCAGGAAAAAGCAGCATCTACTAAAAAGCTCCAAGTGAGCCTAAATTTTGTTTACACCTTTATTTTAACTTTGGAAGCAACGTCTAAAGAGTCCCCATCAATATCACGCTTGCGATTTTAGTTATTTTAAATCAAGGACCATAAAACTCTTATTTTCTTAAATATCTCGTTTTTCGTGAGTCGTGTGACTTTTTGCGTTATTACAAAAAACAAAGAACAGGAAATTCTCTACAAAAAAATTATATAAGTCGGATTCTATTTTGCTAATTTGCAAAGATCCGTTTTTGCAATCGGTTAAAGAAATAAATCAATACATGTGAAAATTTACACATTTCTGTGTAAAAGCATTTTTCTCCATTTGTTTTAGGATCATTTTTGACGAAAATGTGACACTCTTTATGAAGTTACTTCTATGAAATGTCTGATTTTTTTAGCTTCTCGCGCAAAAGTTAATTCTTAAAGTCAGAGCGCACTTTCACCCCATTTTACATAAAAACTAATGATCCTACGAAAGATTTTTTTTTCTCTGAATATTCTCATTATGAAATACTTTTACTTTTCTTTTGGCCGGTAAATATTTCCAAAGATATTAAAGAAAACAAATTTTCAACATTCAAATTCAGTTGTTTCAAGGAAGCGCCTCCTAAACAGACGTTTCAATTTTTCAAAGATGTAGGTATTTTGAAAATTTCACGCGCCAAATTTCAACTGTTCTTGTTTTTTTTTTCTGAAGTTAAACCCTTCGGTAACTGAACTAAATGTGATTTTTACGAGAAATCTCTATTCCGCATTATACTAAAAAAAGTTAGTAGAATGTTTAAAAGTAAAGGCTTTTGGAAAAAATCAACCTACATGGTTCAGTGTTTTCCAAAAAAAAATTTCCAGTTGCAGGGTCAAAAATTCGATTAACCATTTGACTCACCGCCCATGTAAAGGAGAGGGCAAGAACATTATTAATTACAAATTTTAAAATCTAATCTTATTTGAACCCATTTTCATCTTCCGCGCACACTTGTTTCCTATATTAATTACTACACATCCTGTCATCGATTACATATTATAGTTACATAAATATTGAAAAGGAAATAGAAACAATTCTACTCTCAAAGTAATTCATAATGTGTTATATTTTTATATGCTGTTGACAGGAGGTCGTTAAATTTTTTATCGAATCAGATTTCAAAATGTTTTACTGCTATAAAAATAAGCGGGAATGACAAAACATATCATCGCTTAATAAAAAAATGTTTTTGTGATGGTTTTAGTTGAATTTTCAGTGTATTTTGTGAATAGTTAATAAAAGGCTTTCAGAAACTTCATGCATTTTTGAACAAACTATATTATTAATTTTATCATTCTGTTCAAAATTGAGGGGTAAAACGAGTTAAGGGTATTCCACCCCTGGATTCCTATATACGATACGAAAGGCTCCATATGTCTAAATCCAAGATACTTACTTTGGTGGTGAAAAGGGCTACAAGACATGACCAATACCAGAGACAAGCATGCCTGGTAATAACTGGTGCAATAAGCACCACACCGCCAGCTACTCTGGAAGTCCTCCTGGAAATACCTCCTCTCCACATTTACTTGGAGAAAGAGAGACCAGGTGTGCCCCAGGCTAGCATCATGGAGCACAACAGGCTGTTGAACGACTTAAACTGTCACAGCATCCTAGGAATGCCTTCAGATATTATGCCTACCTCGATCAACCATGAACTACCCTTTGAAATCCTGTTTCCTGGAAGAGACGAATGGGATCGGAACAAAACTGACCTACAAAGGGCCGACAGTTTTTGGTTCACAGGTGGCTCAAAAACTCCTGAAGGAACTGGAGCTGATGCATATAGTCGCAAACCAAAAGTAAGAATAACTTCGAGCTTGGGTGATATGCGATTATATTTCAGGCAGAAATCCATGGCACTGATCTGTGTGTACAGAGGCTGGACCAGACGCATCCTAGACACAGATCAATAAAAATATTTTCAGACTGCCAAGTGGCTCTTAAAACCCTTGGATCCTACCGTTGTAACTCTAAAACAGCTTGGAATTGCTAGGAGGCTGTTACTCGACTGGGCAGAAACGGCAAACTGACTCTGATATGGATACCTGGCCACTTTGGCATGAAAGACGACGAAGTTGCCGATTCTTTGGTCAGAGAAGGTGCTTTGTCGGACCTGAACCGGCACTTGGAATATCTGCAAACTGCCAAGGCTGCTATCCTAGCCTGGGCTGAATTGAAAACAATCCAGCACTGGCAGGAACTACCAGCACTAGTTCGCTCAAAGAAGTTTATTACATACCCCTCGAAGTCAGAAACTAAAAAACTAGCAGAGCACGTCCTATGTACCTGTCGTGCTGCAGAAAGAACCAGGTTCTCACTGTTGGGCAAAGGGCGACTGGAGCCAGAAAACCTGGACGGTTTCTCACCCTACAAGAGTATTGTCTTCATTAAAAAGCTGAACCTGTTGGATGAACTATATAACTAGGAGTGAGCCACAATAGGACCTGATCGTCGCAGTGGAGGGTCTAACAATTAACATATTAACCTTAACAACATCTATATTGTGCAGATTTTATTACAGTCGATAGTTTCCAAGCCATCAGCAAATAATAACCTCCTCAAAACATAATCTTTAAGAGTAAATAGCTCCGAAAGGGGGCGCCCTAGAAAAAGAATTACAGAATAGTTTTGGTGTTATTTTAACCTGAACTATATCTAAATGGGAAATTAATTTAACTTAATTCTGATAAGTAATTACTAGATGGAGAATTTACGGGGTGTCCTGTAAGTAACTGTATATGACTTAATGGGCGATGGATGACATCGGGCTTATTCTAAGTCTTCCCTATATGTACCCCCTGGAGCCCTTCATTATTGATATATAGAAGATTTTCTAATTTTTTGGCAAATTTTAAACCGGTTAGTAGTTTCCACAAATTCTAAATCAATCAATTGGAACCCATTTTAATTATCTCCAGGTGATGCCAACATGGTTGGCGAAACGCTAAATGATAGTATTAGTATATAAAGTTTAGGTGTTTTGATGTTTGTAGAAACTACGGACGAAATATCCTCATATTGATGATTCCAAGCCCCTCCAGAACCGTTTTATTACGTATAATTTGGACACGCATGTCTGTAGTAGTTAGGTTTACTCGTACAGTATAAAGTATACAGGGTCGAATTGGGAAAAGTTACATTTTTGATTAGTTGTGAAAAATTGGGAACGTAATTTTTTCCAGTCCGGCCCTATATTCTAAAAAAAAAACACATAATTGTTGCGCGTAAATGCGACTCCCATGCACATGTGTGCCAAATGATAAATAATTGAGTAAAGAAGAGGCAAGAATCATAAAATCCCCATTATTCAACGAAGATAAATATGAGACGTTTTGCAATCAACTAAATATCATGTCCAACTATTCCAAGACCCTGTATAAATGTTTCTCAATAAAAATACCGATAATACGTCTCAAGTTGAATCACCTTTTATAAAAACGTCGATTAAAAATTACTGCTGAGTTGGTATTTGCTATAACCGTATGCAAAATACTTCACCACGTACTTAATTTTATTAATTTAACTTTATAATTATATTTTACAGTTAAACATAATTACCCAATATTCAAATGTCAGCCACAATGAGCTATTTTAGAATTATTTTAAATATTCTATTGAATTAGCTGTGAATCATAATTGTTGTTGCATGGCAACAGCATATCATTTTTTGTTGTGAAAATAATTGTACTGGATAAATTTATAGACCAGGAACCATACGCCATTTTTTGCGATACAGTGACAGTTTTCAAGGTATACCAATATAACCTGGGTTTTCAAAATTTCATGAGGCATACATAAGCTGTTATCTGTTAAAGGTGCCTTTTTTAAGTTGTTCGTTTGTAACCAGCATAACAGTTGGGATCAGGTCTATTTATGATTTTATCTATACTCTTTGGAAATGACAGGGAGTAATAAATCACTCAGGCAAAGCCCAGCCACGAGCGTACTATTGTTACTATTGGCATTTAAATTTATGTGTTATACCTACAAATTAATTAGTGATGTTAGCACTATAAAAATCTTCTCAATATATGTTTATAAGAGTATACCTATACATATTTCACAATTAGTTACTGTAGATATTTTTATTTTTATTGAGATTTTAAAGCGTTCTAACACTCTCTTCATATTTATGAAACTAGGAAATACCTCCTAAAACCGGCTATGATGTTTGAATTAGCAAATGATAACTGGTTACGAGATATCCAGCGACAGAGGTAAAAATAGATCGTCAGGTTGTGGTACGAGTATTTCGAACAAACTTTCCAAGTACAGTTCACCAATATAGGATAATATATAGTATCTATTTCTATGCTCAATTGAGAGATTCAGTCAAAAGCGTTGCTACCAGGAGAAATCATTACAAAGCCTACCTGCCTGCGACGAAATAACAGCGAAACCGAGCTTGAATATTACAAACGATACCCCTATATGACTATAATCAACCAATATATGTTATGTGCATGCGGTAGTCCACCCTCAAATGAAAGTTGTCGATGGTTGGCCCTGGCTCACTATTACAAGCGAGCCACCTGGTCTCGATTATTTATACTTCATCCAAAGTCAGCTTGAAACTCATAAAAAAGACCGACAAATGAATACTTCCTATTGATGGACATGAGCGTAGACCCACAATTTTTAAGTATTGAATTTTAGAATCATTTTATAATTATTGAAAATATTGTTTTACTACTTTATATTAATTGATGTAAATGATATATTTAGAATACATTGACTGGAAATTTTCTTGATCGCGCAAGAATTTGATGGTTTTTATAGCAGATTATGGTTCCATCGAGATAAGGCCAGCTAACCACGTAAAAACGTTACTTGATTAAATGATGCACTTCCCAAAATTATTGTTTCGAGGAAGGAATGTATCCATTGGCCCCCTCAGAATCCGGATCTGACCCCGTTAGGTTATTTTTTACAACCAGTCCTCATTTTTTACGTTAAATAGATATCAATATTTAATCGGTTTAGAGTGTACAAAAAAAACCACAATATCCCAAAAAAGCACCCTTTTGCGTTTTCGATAATAACTCAATTTCTACGCATCGAATGAGAAATGCGCATATAGAATCGATAGGAAAAATGAGCAAAAGGTGAATTTCCAAAAAATTGCTTATAAATAGTTTCGGACATAGATAGTGCTGAAGTTCGATACCTAAGGCCCAAAAATGCACCTTTCTTCCCTCTTATCCATTAATTTTTACTATAACTCGGTTTGTACACGTTGGCGTCGGATGGAAAGAGTGCACATTACATTACTGAAATTTTTGTATACTCATCTTCACCAATCAAAATGAACACTAGCTAAAATTTTTATAACTAATACTTTTGCATATAAATGTCCAAAGTGCAGTCGAAATTGGAGTAATCATTTTAGTAATTGTTTCATTTTTCATCACTGTTAAAATATTCATGGTCTGGATTATTATTTTAATATATTAAATTTTGTATCGGCTCTACCGACATTTATTACGGGTTTGAATATTGGCAAAATATTATTACACAGCTGGCACTGATACAATTCATTTGATAAACATTTGTTAATTTTTCTTTTGATATTGTGAATTTTACTAAACAATATTAAATCGGATGTTCAATACAGGCATGCCATTACGAAATCCAGGGCAGATTTCATTCACATGTATATATACTATATCAACAGTTCTATGTAAATAGTAAGTATCTATGGATATTGAATATAACAAATATTCTTAGAGATGTGTATTTATCATACATATCAAAAAAAGATTTTTCAAAAAAAGCCATGAAAAAGGAAACATATTATATTTTCGAAACGTCGGAGAAATATTTAATTTCAATGTTTTATACTTATTTGTGTTATTTGTCAAAAAAGCAACCTCTAACTGATCCTTTAACGTAAAAAGTCACAGGCGTAGAGGTTATTTCCCAGTAACATACTGGTTAATTTTGATATTTTGTAGATTCCCCGAGCCCTGGTTAATTTTGTTTTTATAAACAAAACAAGCTATTTAGTAAACATATGCAGAGCAGAAAGTGAAAAATGCTTCCCTGCAAAATTCATCAAATTTTAATTTAGTCAATATACGTACGGCTCGTTTTAGGGGAAAAAACACTATGTACCTCAGTTACTAAATCCAAGATGTATTATGGCGCATTCAATAGCTGAATGGAAGGAGGCAAAAGAGAATTGTCTTAACACAGACAAATCTTTAAACCTAACAGTTTGGAGTCGTTAGAATAGGTAACATTAATTGTATCGTCGAACATGATATAATTATTAGGTTTATTTGATCGTGATGTTTTAATTACAGTACATGTTGTTTTCTTATTTATTTATACTTAATTTGTTTTTGAACCCACAAACACATTTTTTTCTACCTACATTAAAGCATCACAATTCACTAAATCTTATTATTAAAATATTGGTATCATCATCACGTATAGCCGTCACGGATAACAGATGTTCAAGACAGGTTCGCATGTCATTAATATATAAAATAAATTATGTAGGTCCTAGTATGGATCCTTGAGGTACTCCACAATTGATACTTTATACGCTAGACGCTACGTTTTTTGTCTTAACTTGTTGGACATGATTAACTACATATGATTTTTCTAATTTTGGTTAATAATATAGAGTAATCGACAAAATGAAACGCCTTTGTAAAGTCAATAATAATACACTTATTTTAGATACTTTAGATCATGAAATCTTAACAATTGAAACATTTTGAAACAGGCAGTTTATTACTCTTGATATGTTGTATTTCAGATACACTTTCTGACATTTTTATTAAAATACGTCGAGTTTAAGGCGATCCTGTTTTCTTTTTGAAAATTTTACGGCTCGTATCTTTGCTATTTACAAAACTTTTCCGAGCAAAATAAAACGCGACACTAGAAATTAAAAACGAAGCGGTCTCTAACATCTGTAATATGATCTAATAAATCTTAATCAAGGTTTCCGAGCATATAAAAATTAATTAAATTGTACTGAAAAGCTCTTCCAAATACAACCAAGCACGGTAATTTTACTCTTGCTTTTATTTGAGAACTCTCTTAATGCATTTCGGCATAACAAAATTATAAAATTAACCCAGCTGCTACCAAAATAAAGCAACAGCGTAGTTGTAAAGTTTTAATTACGTCATAAACATAATATTAAAACTAAGTAAAATGGCCGTGATGATATTTTTATTCACTTAATAATGTTAGCGTTAGCCGAGTCGAGGACTTACACCAAGTTTAAGGAACGTCACTCAAAGGTGAAATCATCAACATTGTAATGGATTTTTAGATAAAAATATTGTCTTTTTAATTTGCTTAATTTATGCAAGAACATAATTTGACCATGATTAATTTATAAACTACTCTAAAGAGAAATAGGGAACCTAAAAAATATGCATTCCATAAATATAGACGACGAATAATAGGTGTTAACGCAGGTCTCGCAAGTTGTTTTATCCAAGAAGCGCTATATGTATAGTATTAGCTGATTGGTCTTTTTTTTCATATAATTTTCTCGAAAACGGCTAATAGAAAAAAGGCTGCAAAATAAAAAAACTTCCTTCGGTCTTTGTCTTTACTTCTTTTCGATATAGATATTGATACAATTATGTGGTGTCCATCAGTCCAGTGTGTAAACTATCCTACACGTTTTGTGTTTCTACGTTTTAGGTGACATTTTGATTCCTGCTTCTGGAATCAAAAGTATTGCAATTTAAGTGACACTTTTACTTAAATTTAGAAAGATTTAGTGCAAAGTGCTTAGTGCTCGTGATTTTAAATTTCTATCTGAAAGTGCTTAGTAATCGCGACCGCTTCGTTATTTAAAGTGCCTAAGCACATAACACCGACTGTGATATTTTGATGGCTGGTTTTTATGGCCTTATTTATGTGCATGTTTAAAAAAATGGAGACAACTATACTTCAGTGGTAATTTTAAAATTTAAGGAAAGGTCAAATTAACTCTAAAAATCGTGCCTTTAGAATGCAATTTTCCCTCTCAAATAGACCATAATTAAAATCGATTGCTTTCAGAAATAATCAATTAAAAATGACTTTTCTCAGAGCCAGAATAGAACATATCCAGCAGGTTGTGCAATTAAATTCTAAGGACTACAAGAGAAGAGAGGCTTTTTAGAAACGTTATATAATATTTGGTATTATTAATATTTCTTACTTCATAGTAAAGATTAATCTCTTCATTTGACTTTACTAACACCAAATATTAGATTGACGGAGCGAATAGTTTTGGTTACTAAGGCATGATTAAGTATTGACCCAAACCATCGTCTAGTATCATTAACATTTAACGACTCTTGCATAATGGCTCCTCAAGGTTTGGGCATTCTTGATATTAAAAATATATAATAGCAAATGTTCAGAACATATTTTCTATTATAAAACTACTGTTTCTGGAAACTTCAATTATAATCATAGATATCCATCAGATCTCTGTTATAAAATCCTGCAAATCCCACAAATATCCCCCTAACATAAAAATCTAAATCATTTAACAAACACAATAATCTAGAAGTAAAATAAAAAACCGCTGCCTAAGGAATCGCTACTTCCACATCCAGTTTTTTCATCCAAGTCACTTTAAAGGAAACATCTTGACTAGATTTGCAATCTAGTATGTGGAAATCATTTTAATAATATTTGGGAGCAGATGTCATTTTTCCCCTATTAACCCCTATTTAACCCCCAACCCTTCAACTGAATTATCTCAAAATATAATCCAGTTAGAGATGCCGTTGTAATACATACGTGTAATTAATTTCAAATGAGTATCCCAATTTTATTTTGTCAACCCCTTTAATAATGGACTAGGGGTAGTGGGGGGGTTGAAAAATATTATAAAAAAATCTGAAGCCTTGGCTTGTAGTACATACATCAAATTTCAAGTTTCTGTACTCTTACCAGCTTGCTTTACATATTTCCCCATATTTACCCCTATTTACTCCCCAACCCTTCGCCGGATATCTTCAAAAAACAATCCAGTTCCAGATCTCGTTTTAATATATACGTGTACAAAATTTCAAGTCAATATCGTTCCGGAGAAAGCGTGCGGACAAAAACAAAGTTACAGTGAAACCGACAGAGACAGAATTTTTTTTCTTCGCTCAAATTTAAAATCTCGACGTTTCATGACATTCTAAACTTATTTCAAGGAAAAAAAAATTGAAAATTTGTTTACGATTACTATACTTCCAATCCACTACGTGGATGTGGAAGTAAAACTATCCCAAAAGATTAGGAATGCCTTTGGTGATTGATTTTTGTTGTCAAAAATCCTTTTTCCCTCATAGTGCGATTTAAGAAGATTCCAATGCCTTCAGCATCCAAAAGATCAGAATGGTGAGGACTTTAAAATTGATGTCCATTGAGTACTGATTAGGAAGGTCAGGACGATAACATATCGAAATATTGGACAATTTAACGGATTCTGAATTTCCATAAGCGGTGTGCGGGCTTTGGGCTATTTGCGGTGCTAAATGAAGTGAAAACCTTGGTTGGTAAACAAATATTCTAGTTATTAGTAGATCGAATTGAGGCGATTCAGACGATAAATGTTAGTTGGAGGTATTTTAAAGACAGGTATGATATTAAATTTACAACCAAAAATTCGTAGTCAAGGTCTTAGAAAAATGAATAATCTGAAAATTTACTTTGACTTTATTATACATATAAAATATTCTTTAGAGTTGTCCATCATACAAAAATATTGGTATTAATTATTAGCAGCTTTAGATAAAACAACATTGTTTGGTAGATTGACAGCTTGGTTGGTAGAACATCATGATAAACTGGAGGACACTTGGTATATAATGATAACTACTTTACTGTGTAATAAAATATTACACACATTAGTTTCCGTGTTGATTCCTACTTCAAGACTAAGCGTAATTTCGATTTTATCTATAGTCGCATAGAACTATCCTTAATTAGTTATATGGAAATGCTTAAGAGAACCAACGACTCGACATATGGGAAATACGCAGAATTTATAAAACCATTTGGAAGTTTTATAATGCTGGATGGTAATTACGGAGTTCAAAAGAGCGGCCTATGTTTTATTACAAATAAGAAGATAGGAAATTATAGATTACCGTCATTCTCATGGATGCGTAGGTTTTTCAAAGTCGTTTTATCGCAGGTTCATCGAAAACGTGCGATGCTAAATTGTTTCAAGTCTTTGCGTGTATGCCGGTGGACGGTGATTTGAATTTTGACTAATAGTGATAATGTTGCATTTATGCTTTGACAAAAATATTAGCAAAATTTTTTTACCACAGCATTAAAGTGCACATCCCGATGTGACAAATAAGGAACTTACATTAGAGAAAAAGTTGAATTGGCAATTTCCAATTAAGCAAACTACATCGAGTGATTGCTAATTTGTGTAGGAGCCAGCGTTAATCAATGCCACATTAGTATCAGCAAGAGACATGATCAAGTATTTGCCTTAGAGTATTACATCATTAAATACATCTTTTAGGTAAAAATAAATACTTTATAACTTAATCATATAGTGTAAAGTTGTTTTGACTTCATAACAAACTATGAAGACGAAATTAAAGTAATTCTTAAGTTCATTAAATTATTCTTGCCTTAGCAATGGGTCTATTTTGCTTGCTTCTGTGATTTAACTTAGCGTTCAAGGGTATCATTTACCAAGACATTAGTAGAAATTTTTCAGTTTTTATAAATCTTTATGTAACGTTATCAAAATCTGCCCCACGTGGAGCGCCAATTTCTTAAAAATATGTTTAGTTTAGACATATTAACTTACAAAAAATAAAAGTTTACAGAAAAAAATATGAAATATACAATTATTAAGTTATAAACAAAATACAAGCAAATAATTAAGTAAATGTAAGAAAAATGTAATACGAGAAAAAAACGATTAAGAGTGTGTTAAACTCAAAATAAGACGATCGATCTGACCATGATTGAAACATTTAAGCTCACCCCGTTAGTTGTTGGTGCTGCTTCTATTTTGTTGTATAATTGTCCCAGTGCTGCGCTTTGTAATGTTGACAAATATTAGTCATATAGTACCTGGAATACCATCACCAAACCTATATCTAAAATTCGCAGTCAATAGTTAATATATTCTTGAATTAAAAATAATTATTGGTCCCAAATATCCTCTTATAATATTGGACCATAAGATGTAATGTTTTTGAAAAACTCACTTCTCATACTAATATTGTTATATTGCAAATAGCTGATTCGTGACAAAATTTAGATGTCACGTCCTTTAAAATACCAGATCAACTCGAGGGCTATACGACTTCGAACTGACGAGAGAACGCATCAATTTAAATCGGTGATGATACTTTTCACCCTTATATGTTGAGAATTAGAATAATGTGATAAAATCATGCGCAGGGATAGTGGCATGGGAAATATAAACGTGCATTGTTTTCAACATAAAATATGTAGTTTTCAGTACGCAGTAGTATGATCAAATTCTATTTTTGCTCGATGCCGTCAGAATTTATTGGTTAATTTCCCTTTTAATTTAAACTGCTCAGTTGATAACTCAATTTAATTAAAAATTATTCAACCAAACGAATGTCTGGAGACCTAGTCCCAGTTTTCATTTTATACTAAATTAGCAAAAGTCATTAATAAGTGTAATTAAGAGATAATTGCTAATAGACTGGTTAAATGGCTCTAAACTGTGTTCTGTTGCAGTAAAAGTTAATTAATAACTCACTAAATTCACCCAATAATTCAAATATATGGAGTTTATTGTATATTCAGCGTAATGAAACTATGGCTCTTTGTAAACTGCTAATTTAACATTAACTCGCGATTCCGCGAATGCATTTGAATAAACGAGAACTTAATTTAATTTTAAAGAGTATAAATATTAAAACTTTGTTTATGGAACACGAATTCATTAACAACTTAAAAATGCATTTACACTTTTGCACAATACCACAGCTGCATAAAAGTATTAAAGATTATAAAACGGACATTAACGGGATGGGGTCGGATGAGGTGTAACACTGTGCCTACCTCTTCTTCTTTTACAGTTTGCTTTTGCTGATGATGATGTGTAACCATGCGATTAACTTTGCATATACGTAAAATTTATGTGGAATCGACTTAAAAAAAATAAAAAGGAGTTTCTCAATTCCATTTGTTTATGTTTTTATATCTATGTTATATTATTAGGTACTCTGTATGGGTTTAGGCGATTTTTATGAAACTGAAGAGTGTTGCCTGGCGGTGACCCCATTATAGTTTCATCAAATTGGTAACCCGTTTTTTTAAATTAGGTACTTTGACAAATATTGATATTGATTTAATGATTAGCCAGCAAATGGTAGGCATTGCTGCCACTTCGGGATATCCAATCTAGATATTTTTATATATCGCCGGACCGGCTACATACGCGGGATTGGACATGGGACATGCTTGTTGTCAGCAGCGAGGGCCACATGACGCATGGGGTAGGAAGGGAAATGTAGGTGTTTGTGAGATGCTTCTTTTAAGTTTCATGCGTGTTTTAACTTTCCATCTATCATCATCTACTTGTTTATTCCTCTTCTAAGTCTTCTGTTTCTGAATCTAGCAGTATGCACATCCTCCTAACCGCTTGCGTCCACATATGGTTTCATGTTTCCCAGAAATTTGTATTTTCGTTTTAACATCCTGTATTAGTGCATCCATTTTGTTTGTTTGCCGAGACATACATTATCTCGCTGCAAGGAGCTTTTATTTATTAACGGTTCCACAGGTAAATAGCTATTTACTGTGGAGGTGTAAGGGAGAGCCCTAACAGAATATTTGAGACACCCTGTGTACCGATTTGCCAAGGTAAAGCAAAATAAAAAGTAAAATCTGCAAAAAAATAAACAATAAACCTAGGAGAACATTTGGAATGCTCTGTATATCAAGCAGATCCCAACTACTTTGACCTGAGATATATTTTTGTATTCGTGAATAAGCCCAATATATGGGCCACGTGACAGTTGCTAGTCAAAAACTTCGTGTTGTGGAACCTGCCTTATGTTTAATACATTTTTAGTTTTAAAAAATTCGGTTAGGTTTAATAATCTACCTCTAATAGAACTTATCTTTTTCGTCCGTGTGTATATGTTGGCAGCTTTCCTCTCTGTTCCGTAGAATTCTCACACTACTTGCACTCATTGTTTCACCCTTCTTAGAAACCAGCTTGTTGTTATTCACTGAAGATAAATTTATGGTGCACAAGTTTATATTATATTGCCAGATGTTTGTGTCCCCTTTTCAAGTTGGTGATATACGCTTCTAGCTGATGCTACTGCTTCAACTAATATATCTTTATCAAATATCAACTATATGACATAGCCATACTCACGCTGATTTATATCAAATGATGTAGAATTGTCCACGGTTTAATTCAACACAATTTCGTACGATTTCTCACAGTCTCAACCGAGACTATAAAGGAAATCTTGCGATCGCCAAGGCAATGTTTTTACTTCCCTCCCTCGTTCGTGAAAAAATCACTCTCAGAGATTTTTCGGATTTTCACATTTCAGACTATGTAGATTATGAAAATGAAAGTTTTTCAATTCCGTCTGTCTATCTGTTGTCTGTCTATTGGCGCTGTATCTAAATAATTGTTTGAACGTGAACAGTGAAATTTGGTAAGTAGTTGACGCTACTGCCAGTGACGAAATGGGTAGAGAATTTTGCTGGAAAATATACAGGATAGACCGCCTAAAGAGAATAAGTAATGAAACAATGTGACAGATGGCAATAAAATTTGGCAAGGAAGATACCTGTCATACTTTTAATAAAAAATCACCAACTATGGTGGAAATTTGTAAAGGTATTTAGGCAAACCTTCCATATTTGGCACTTTTTTTTTATTATTTAATTTTCCTGTCCGATGACCGCTCTATATTTTTTAACCAAAAGTTATCAGGTTTGCTTTGTAACAGTAGTAGTGATAACTACATTCCGATTGTTATTCTCCTGTGTTCATTTCTTAATTTATTTTTTAAAGTGACCACCAGTGCCACCAGTTTTTGAAAATTATATGTGATAACCACAAAGTTTATCCTTTTACCTACTTTGATATTGATTTTTTAGTCTTTATGCCATATTGAATTTATATTTATATCAATGATTATCAGCGTAAATGCACAGCGTCTATTTTTAACGAAAAGTGCTTCTCTCCGGTGATGTCGTAATCGCAGAATAATAAAAATTTATAACTTAAACAAAAAGTAACGGATTTACTCTTATTTAATTTGTAGCAGGACGATATTCCGAATGTAAAAATCCACGGTTAAGCTACATTTTGCATTTCTAGATTGTATTACGTTGGATTATATTGGATTATATTTTGTAATAAAACTAGAGATTTATCATTCATGCGTCTGCTCTTCGCGTATCCGAGTTTTAAAATAAATGTGTAACCATTTCTAAGTATAAAGGTGAATTAATATTATTAATGTTAAATAAATATCTGCATCTGGATGTGCCTCATATATCGATTTTTTATAATTCATGATTGTAATCTATTAGAAATGCATGTTTTTTATTAGTAATAAATGATATTTTATAATCGAATGCAGTAAAGTATACAGAAAATTAGAATGAGACAAGTTAAGCTCTTCTTTTGACCTCAAAATTATTTACCTTCTCCAAATGCAAAACCATCTGCAAGGTTGTTTTTTATGTTTTTTTTTTGCTTGGCATAATCCAAATAGCTTGAATACAAAATTTGGTTCGATTTAAACAAAAGTGAAATATTTAACTACTATTTCTAAAATTTTAGAAATTTCCATAAAAAGCTATAGAGGTGAAATCAGGTGACCTCGGAGGCCGGTTAATTAAAGAAACATTTAGATTCACTCGTTGGGAAAGTTTTTGTTCAGACAATTCCCACAAAGTTATAAATTGGAGTACTATCAATTTGTACAAGTTGTACGTAGTAAGAGGTAACTTTGTAATTTAATTTGTAAATACGTCTTGAACAAAATTTAAAAAGCGTTTAAAGAAATATGGTCCAACATTGTAAATAAAATATATATAGTCATTAGTAACAAAGCAAAACAAATAGATAGGAAGAAAGATACATAGAACAAAAATTATGTGAAAATTGGTCTATTTCTTAACAATTTCATTCCAGCAATATTTATTTCAATTTAACTTTGAAATCGTAGATGTTCTTAGAAGATTTAATGTCATCCGCATAAATGGTTAAAATATTTGCAACCATTGTAAAAAAAAATGTAATTTTTGTAATAAACTGGTCGACAAAAGCTTGGCTATAGTAGCACTTTAAAACTTGTATCATGTCCATATAAATTATATATAAATATATAAATTAGTTACAAGTAAATTTTTAAATGTATTAAATTCTTACGAAATCCTAGTCCAGGAATAATTTTAAGGCATATTTGTGATCTCATACTTCAAACAGCAGTGAAAATTTCCAAATAAATACTCGAAAGAACCCCATTTGCTAGACATAAACCGTAGTTCATAGCAGTTAATACGCATTTTATTACTCATAGTGTCTGTATATTTTCCTCGAGCGTTCTTACTGATATTTGAGCCGAATCACAGATTTCTATATCACTTTTATAAAAACAGGTATTTATGTTTCTTTGCCGAGTGAATAATGTTTTTGTTTTATAGTTATTCAAGTTAAGCGTATGTCGTTCAGCACTATATTTAATCGTATTTAAGTCACTATCTATGATATTGATGATTGTGTCATCAGTTTAACATACAGTAGAGACTTTTGATATTCTACTTAGATATATCGTCAAATCGTTGGCATATATATCAAAAAGCAGCGGACCTAAAACAGGTCCTTGAGGAACACCCTGTGTTATGTCACATTTATTACTAGTTACATCATGGTTTAATTTGACAATTTGGGTTCTATCTGATACGTCTATCTTAATATTCGTCAAATAATGTACTTACCAGTTTAAAGGAAATATTAAAACTAAAACTATTTTAATAATTTTTAGCCAATTTGGTTCAAGAAACTGACAACGATTGAAGTGGCAACTGTTTTGTTGTTTGAGAGAACTAGGTCAATGCCAAGGCAATACCTATATACATAATTATGAAAATTTTAGTTTTGTAGACACGCAATTTATTATACATTGACAAAAACGAAATATTTAGTCGCTTGAAGTACAGTACGCTTATGAGGTCTATTAGCCATCTAATGTATTGTGAACTACTAGCTCAATTTACAAAGGACAAAAGTAAATAACTGCATAATATAAAAATGTGAATATAAACTCGCTAACAATATTAAGGGCAAAAGCCATTTATGTGTGACAATGGCATTTATCCATCAAGAAAAACTACCATCAATGAAGCGAACTGAAGTGTGGTGAATGAGAAATCTCGTGCTTTAATGCACTCCCATAAAGTTATTAAACCGTGGCGTAGCGACAAGTCGTTTTTTCGAGGTTTTCTCTTAAGTACCAACTTTCAACTTTCATAGTTTTGGCCAAGTGAATTTAAAGAAACAATGTCAGGCATAATACAAATATTTATACAAATGTGGATTAATGCAGAAAGCGATAATGAAACGGTACAAGATGAAATGTGCCGTATACTTTAACCTACTAGGTGTACTATAATTATGAAATTCAGTGGAATTCAAATCTGACTGACACGAGGAGGAATATTAGTATTTCGTATGAATTAAAACAAGAATGTGTGATGTTTTTAAATTGTTTTACCCAGCTTCTGCTCTTTAAATTAAGCAAATTGTGCAAAAATTGTTTTAATAAAAAGTTACTCATATCAGTTAAAATCGTATTGAATGTCAATAAAACCACATCTGGTTGATTCCAACCGCCAATATTAATTTGTCTGAGGTTTGAATATGATACTAGCAAAGCTAGAGATTTCTATGCAATTTTGTTACTATTGCTTTTAGGTCTTATTAATTAAATTTAATATTAATATTTGTTCCGCCCCAGTTATGTGTGTATTCGTTATCAAATCCCATGTGCACATTTCTCCAAAATCAACTGTTGGATATTGAATTATAATCAAAACTTTGGAACACGCTTTTCCTTAAAGTCTTTAGTTTAACGAATCTTTTAAATTATTTATTGTTTTAATTTTTCTACCTTGGTGACACTCAAATTAAATATTTAAATAATAACATCGGAATTTCGCCCCACCTTCCAAAGCCTCTAGAAGTTATGCGATTTTAGGCGAGGATTGCGTAGTAGATATACCCTCCCTCGAAGGAGATATAAAACAGTCGGTCCTCGTCTATTAGACGTTAGGCGTTATGCTTGGAATAGCTTTGGAAGTAGCTTCTTTCCTGACGTCAGTGATAAATCTTAGTCGCGTGAATAGGTCTGTGTTCAATAAATAAATAAAAGATAATAATGAACACACCAATAAACTATTGTACTGTATGTGATGTGGAGACTTGCCTGTTGAAACTAAATTGGTTACCCACGGATTTTACATAACACATGATAGTTATTTATCCAACACAGGCATAGAATATGGCTATTACTATGGTCATGCTACATGTAGAATGTAATGCATTACACACTAGTGAGAGAATGTAGAAAATTAACCATAAAGCAAAACATTCATTCTAAGAGTAGCACTAATCATGTATGCTAGTAATTAAGGATTGACCCTCAACAAGTGGAATATACATTTAATTAGGAACATTGGAAATATGGAAACTTCATTTGCTTCTTTTCTAAATTCTGTTGGGACATACAAATCTTCATCCACTTTCCACAACTAATGATTATTTTTGTACCTCTATTTGTTGTATATGGATAAAGCAGGAAACAATACCATGTTTAAAAATTAATTATTATTTGTTTGCTTATAATTGTATTGAAACATATTCTTTATAGGATTTTGCAAACAGCAGAAAACATAACTATCTATAACTGAAAGAAAAACTTTGTGTAAAAATATTAATGAAATATTTGCATTCTTTCGATAACCTGAATTCTGGTTATGCTAGCATATTAAAATCCTGAAATGAATTTGTCTAATTTCTTATTTGACAATTCTCATTCTAACACTAGCATCCACACAGTCCCCTACGGCCATGAAGATTAAACTAGTATCTACATAACCCCCTACAATCATGAAGATTCAGGTAAACATGAGAATAAATTCATTTGTATAATAGTTATTTATTGAATCAGTGTGCAATTATGAACATTGGTCTCGCAAAAAAAAATTAGCCGTCAGGTCGAGTGGCTAATTTGCTTAATTGATCAATGTGCAACTACACACGTGTGCAATACAAAATGTATTCAACACTTTTTTTTAATGAAATTTTGTTTGAATATTTTTTTTTAATTTGACAATTCATTTGACGAATTAATTTTTATATTTGTTAACATTGTTATTGAGAAGGTCATGGAATGGTTGCTATGGTGTTGACTGTTATTTATTGTTCACTAGCTTATCCACATAAACAACAAATAAAGGTAAAAAATTAATAATTACTAGTGATAAATGGGTGAAAATTGGTATGTCTACGTACTCCAGTCACTTTACACAAAAATTTAGCTTCTGTTCTGTCACGCCCTATTTGGCACTAACATCTGGGGTAAGCAGGGAGTTAATTTACGGGGAACCCGGTATATGTGGACACCCGGTATATGTGATTAAAAGAGAAAACATCCGTCATTATTCGTGATAAAATCGACAAGAGCGACCATGGGTTAAACAAGTTGGTACTAATAAGCTTGTGGTTAACCTATCAGGCAATAGATGGCGAACCTGGTAACAAAATAGAATTTCATGTTAAATGTTTTATTTAATAAATAAGACCTAGTTTACTATACAACACTTTACATAATCATTGTAATAAATGAGTGATTCTCTTTTATAGTGCTAAACACATTAAAATGCATTGATTTCAGCATTAATTCGAAAAGTACAAATGTTTATTCCATATGTCAGTTTTCGCAAAGTCCGAATGCCGATAATAAAGATCTCAGTAAGAAAACTTCAAGGTTGACAACGTGAATCAAACCTCCTACCAAAAATGTTGAATTAAGTGTAAAGTGCGCACATGAATTAGTTTTTTTATATTAACTGAAGTTATAAATACCGCAGGACGGAGAGAATCTTCCTCTTTTCTATTTCGAAAGTTCATTAGACACTTGTTTCCAGTGTAATTAAGTCAAAGGCCACATTGAGGCAAATCGATCTTGGTATCGGAGTTTAAGACTATAATTTCACAAGTTATTTGATAATTTTATATTCTCAATTTATCGATTCTTAAATCGGAGATATTTCAACAAGTAATTAACGTCCAGATAATCTGGGTAAGTTGTATTTTCACTTCTTTTTAGTTCACAACCATGTGTACATTTTGAGGTTAGCTTTACACTAATTTACATATTTTTATCGTAGACGGTTTTGGAGAGGATTCATTTTTGGGCAACAAAAAGTAGTAGTTCCCTAGATTTTCTATGGTTTGATAGCCACGTGGGCAACCCCACATAATTTTAACTTTGGTACAAGTTTTCTGAAGCGAAGTATACCGAGCTGTGTTTTCCTGGAGGATGTTCTGGCATAACACCAGACCCCAGATCCGGAGCACCTGAGATCTACGATTCTTCACGTGGGTTAACAAAAGATAAGTTATTTTTGTACCATTTTAAATTAGTGTGCTCATCCTGTAGTTTTAAGTAATCTTTTTTTATATTTTATCTTTCATCATTTAGTAGTTAACATTTTGCTTATCGTTCCTTTATTTTGTTATAGTGACTCCTTCAGAGAGATACCGTAGGGTGTAGATTACATTTGTGGCCTAGAGCTATTATATATTTTTTTGTAGGGACTGGTGAATGCACCCACCTGGGGCATAGTTCACCCCGGTCGTTAAAATCTATTGTACATATTTTTTTATTAATATTTAATAATATTCAATATTGTTCTCACTAGTGTGCTATTGTACATATATTTTTTGTTAATATTTAATAATACTCAAATTTGTCAAAAAAAATTAATCGTAATAAATATTTTTTTTACCTTACAGCATTCTTTCTATTTATTTATCCTCTCACACTCACCAAAACAGGATTTGTAAGGCCTAGGACCTTTTAATCTTTAAAGTATGTACGATCTTCACTTTTAGATCGTAACAGTTCTAACAAAATATATCCTTCATTTTTTTTCCTTTAATTGATATATTTTGGTGTTTTCATGAAAATATTAAAAATTGAGAATAAGATCACTATGGCATAAAATATTATTCAAGGCCAAAGTTCGCAAAAAACTGTTTTTTGCAAATATCGTGCCTTTTATGGCTCGGAGGCCAATTCAGGTTATCATGAAAATTAAAGATAATGACATTCCGCACGAAAATGTATTTGTATTTTTTATGTACAATGAACGGTTTGGGCAAAAATGTGTTTCGAAATTTCCGCGCAAGAGAAGTTTTATTTTCCTATTACGTGAACAATAAGTACACTATATTATTAAAACTCGGTTTCAGTGAGGTTTTGAGTTAAAACTTTGCCACTAATACATCATATTTTATATGTAAAATCACCATAGTAATACCCATATTCTATGTCTGTGTTGGATAAATATGTGTTATATTTTTGAGTAAACGGAATATAAAACTGATAGCTTGTTGCTTCGTCTCTTAATAATAAAATGTGTGTGAACATACGGGAAGGATGTTTATACTTGTTTGTCAATAGACTAACATATATACGAAACCAAAAACATTGTTGACATTGTGCCCAAATATTATAATAAATTATATATTTTTTAAACGACTGTTCACACACATCTGGTAATCACCCTTATTGATATATTGTACCATGCTATTTACTTTGTTTTAAATTTTTAAAATCACAAGTTATCGTAAAATAATAATTTAACAACACCTGATTACAACTATTTGTTTCGTAATACCCAAGAAACAATTTAAATACTTTTTGGATTTATTTAGGTTTTATCAGTGTTTTGTAATGGCCACATCATAAACCACTGATTTATGTCAGATTTATTAAATGCCAAGTGCACTTAAGGATAGTTTTGTCTTAAAGAAAGTTTTTAAAAAGCCTTCAAGAACTTACATTTAAACTAAATTATCTTTTAGTCTTTATTGGCTTATGGTTGACTTATCAAGATATTTGTCAAGCCTTCAATAAAACTATATAGCTGTTAAGTTCAAGTTAGAAGGAGCGTTTAACAACGCAACAACGCACTCGTTAACGAATGCATTGTTAAATAGAGGAGTCCCAACAGCGCTCTGTCAGTGGATTAAAGCCAGCTTAGAGAAAAGGATAATAGTATCCACTTTAGGCGAGGCTACCATAGAGGCGAAAGTGAGCACAGGTTGCCCCCAAGGAGGGGTACTATCTCCACTATTGTGGGCAACCCTTGTTGATGACCTCCTCCGAAAAATGTCTGCGGAAGGCTTTTACTGCCTAGGATATGCTGACGACATAGTAATAGTTGTCAGAGGGCGATTTGCGAACACGATATCAGAGCGTTCTCAAAGAGCCCTAAATATTGTCGACAGGTGGTGTAATGAAGAAGGACTTTCCATAAATCCCCACAAAACCACAGTCGTCACTTTTACGCGAAAAAGAGTCTTGGAAGGCCTAAAGCCCCTAGTGCTCAACGGGGTGGAAATTCCATTTGCCAGTGAGGTAAAATACCTAGGAGTCATTTTTGACCAAAAACTGACATGGAATTGCCACATCGAAAAAGTCACACAGAAAGCAACAATAGCCCTCGGAAGGTGTAGGCAGATGTGTGGAAAAAATTGGGGGTTAAATCCCAAAATGACCCTATGGTTGTATACCAGGGTAGTAAGACCCATGATAACCTACGGATCAGTAGCATGGTGGACTAAGACAATGCAGTTGGGAGCAATAAGGCTGTTAAGTGGCGTACAAAGGCTTGCCTGCCTGTGCGCCACGGGAGCCATAAAAACTGCTCCAACGGCTGCATTGGAAGTCCTTCTGGACTTGCCACCACTACATATATTTATCCAAAGACAAGCTCGTTCGGTGGTGCACAGGCTAATGCAAGGCTCTACACCAATAAGGCAGCAACACGGACCAGAGCACCAGAAGTTATACTTAGAGCTGAAGGCAGATCCCATTCTAGGAATGCCCACGGACACTACAGTCCCAAAGTATAACTTTAATAAGAATTTCAAAATTAAAATACCAGACAGGGAAGACTGGACAAACGGTCCTCCAATACCGGCACAAACAATCTGGTATACAGACGGCTCTAAGACAGAACAGGGAGTCGGAGCTGGGATTTATGGGATAAGGCCAAAAACGAAAATCCCAATAAGTCTAGGAAAATACGCCACAGTATTCCAGGCTGAAGTGGCCGCAATACAGTGGTGCGCAAAGGAAATTACCAGGCAAGGAACTGTTAATCAGTCAATTGCCATTTTTTCCGACAGTCAAGCTGCTCTAAAAGCAATCGGTTCCATGCAGGTAGAATCGAGACTTGTATGGGACTGCATAAATGCCCTTACAGACCTAGGAAGTCAAAACAAAGTGACCGTGGCGTGGGTACCAGGACATAAGGGACACAAGGAAAATGAAAAGGCCGATAAACTGGCCAGAGAAGGCGCAAGTAACGCCCTTATAGGACCCGAACCCTTTTGCGGTGTGGCCAAGCCATGCATACGAGCATCCATTAACAAATGGGTCCAAATTAAATCTCTGGAATGGTGGAAAAATTTCCCACGACAGAGACAGGCTAAAGAGTTCATTAAAGAACGATCAGCCAAATTTACAGAGGATCTATTAGGCCAAAATAGAAAGGCCATTAGAATAATAGTAGGTCTTCTAACCGGTCACTGTCGACTTAATAGACATCTCAGTCTAATGGGTTTGGCAGAGGACGTGCAGATTCTGCCAAGAGGCAGAGGAAACCTCAGTCCATGTATTGTGCCATTGTGAAGGCCTTGCTAGACTGCGATTCCAACTACTTGGTGACAATGACTTCAGATTTTTCTGAAGTCATTGCTTGGTGATGAAAAACCAAGGGCTGATGGCTACACTAGGGAGCCCCTATCAAGGCTGTGGAGTCTTATACAAAGGACAGGACTGGATAAGGAGCTCTAAGGAAAACAAACAGGAGCACCACAATAGATCCATGGGGGTCGCGGTGGTCAAGGCCAATTGGCCAGCTCCTTCTTCCTAATCTAATCTAATCTAAGTTCAAGTTAGGGGGATCAAGTTTTATAGATATTAAGCAAATGCTGTGGTTTTATAATTGCTTTATGAAATTAATTTGAGATGGTTGCTAATGCTGCACTGTAAATTTAATATGCTTTGAAATCACTAAGTTTCAGGTCGAACCTTCATAAAACCAACTGCTTGCTAGAGTATTAATGAAGCAAACAAACGTCTAGCCTTAAACATAAAAGGATTTGGTTTACGTTTGCCCAGACTATAATGTTTTAAAATAGGTTGTTTTGAAACTGTGATAAGATATATACATACTCGTCGGCATTTTATTTGTGTATATGGAGCAGTGATCAATGATAAATTAAAATATCACTAGTAAAACCAAGACACTTGATAAAAAATGGGAGAGGCAAGCTTTTAGTGAACATATACCAAATAGCGTCTCGACAAATTGACTTTTTAGGTTATATTATCCGAGCACCATAAATTCTATAGGTTTTAAATCCGTTGTGTTATGTGCTTAAATGGCTTAAAATTGGTTTAAAGATAAGCCTACAGTTAAAATATATATTAAGACCAGTGAGGCTTAAAATATACTTTTAGAAGAATAAATTCGACATACTTAAAGAGCAATTGGTAATGTAGTAGGCATTTTAAGACAAAACATGTTTGAAGTAGAATTATTCACAGCTTATAGGGTTTATATATACAGCGGCCATTTAATTTCTAGCCGTCGAGGAATATAACTGTCGGCCATATTGGGAATGTCCCAAATTGAACAAAAAACTGTAATTTGTATCTAATAGAAATGTTTTATAAAAACAATTTACATTATACTAAACCATATGGGCAGATGCTAAAGCTTTCTTTACTTTTTAAGTCAAAAGAAAATTTACTATTTATATATATTTTTTTAATTGTGTTTTTATGGAGCGCACGAATTTTTAAGAACTATCTACTACATGTTTTACACTAAACTCAGCCTCGTTAAAAATGTTAGCCCACTATAAGTAGTCCCATCAATTCATTAGAAGTAGTCCATTTTTAACATAACTGTTTTTCTTAACTGTTCTTAGTAGTCGCCAATTGTCTATTTTATAACTTATATATAACTATAGCGGCCCATAGTGCATGTAGAATAGATTTATTTTCCTTTATTTTTATTTTATTAAATACCAAAAGTCTGCTCAAAGCATTTGTGTGTGTCTTTTAAGTTTTAATATAGTGCCTATCCTAAACCAAGTATTGTTTTATAATACTCTTCAGAAACTTTCCGAGTAAAGCTTTAGATAATTCGATAAAACTTGACAGTTTTAATACTAATTTTAAAAAGAGGCATGTAGGCTCTTCTCTAGATTTGTCTCTGTACTCTTTTAGAGGTTTTAAATCGGCTAATGAGAGATTTGTATATCGCAGTTTCGATAGCCTGCAGATCTACGTATTTTAGTGTGCTTAATAAAAATATTTTATTATAACAAAATACTTTATGAAAAAATAAAAGTTTGCATGCCTCTGACCGATCACCCTGTATGACTGATTTGGCCCAATTTCATTGAAGAGTATTCTACCATACTATATTACATATGACCAAAAGAAATAAAAATTTCAGACTTTCAAAAGTCATCGTGTTTTCAAGAAACGGTCTACATACACATTCGTATGCACATACACGTTTATACAAGACACTCGACGCAAAGATCCTTTTACCGTATACCGATGTCTTGGAAACTAATTTCAGACTGAAAGTAAGAAGTTTTCAGGTGAGTTTAGGGTGCACAATACTGAACTATAAAAATCTTACCCAGAGCAGCCAAATACGTCAATACCTAAAATTCCTGAATCATGTTTTCTACCACTGAGAAATCAGTACTAAGGAATACTATATCAGAAAACTATTTTCTGCTTTTATTTTGTATTCAATAGGATACCGAGAACTTATTCAAGTCCAGTATCTAACTTTGTGAAAATTAACCCACAAAATTGGTAAATGTAAAGTTACTTGTACAGTTTATTCAAAATGAGGAAACAAAGTTTTACTAGGTGCTCAAAGGTGATTTTGAGAAAATTCAACCAGAATATATCAGATCTCTAAGAGTATGATTAAAGTTTTGATGACGTACGTTTGAAAACTGGACATGAAGTCATTATTTGTGTGAAAAAGCTTTGCTTTATTATTTACAATATGTTATCTATACCGGGTGGCCACGAGTCAATGTACGCCCCCAATATTTTGGTTATTGTATTTAAAAATTTTGTTTTTAGACTAACAAGAATGAAAATATCACTTCCGGTTGAACGGAAGTGACATCAACTTTTTTTTCTTAAATGGAGTGACTAGATTTTTTTTTATGGTTTCTCATTAAGCATAAATTTCTAAGTGCAACAGTTTTTTCAGATGTAAAGAAAATTCAAAAAATAAGTGAGATACGAACAATTTTTTTAATTTTTTCAAAATGGCCGCGTCAGATGAATGCGATGTAAGACAATTACTAAGTAGGCCATGGAAATTATTAGTAAGGTTGTAGACTTGTCTGTAAAGAAGAAAATAGTTGTTTAAATTACTGATAGGTACCAGTATTTTTAATTTTTTTTAAAAAAACGGAATTTTATTTTCATTTCCGTAGGGGTCCCATGGATTTTTTTTTAATGGAACTGTGCTATTTCTTTTATTAATCAGAAATAATGATTCATAAACTATAATTTTTTCGCCATTAATAATTTCTTAACGATATTCTTCGTAATAATAGAAGTATTTTTAAAAAGTAAGCGCCAACAAATCATTTTAATAAGGTACCTACCTATCTACATTTAAATCCAAAATTGCAGATAGCCATGAAAATGACAGACATTCGCAACAATTGAATTAGTCTTGACTTACTAATTTTCTGAAGCAAGTGTAAAGTTGTTATAAACAAGAAAATTAATATAAAATGGCTGAAAATTATTCAAGAGATGAAAAAGTTGACATGATCATTATTTATGGAGAGACTCGACTTAATGCAACTAGAGCACAAAGTCTGTATGGCCGGAGATATCCAGAAAGAAAACAACTTCCGAGAAACTATTTCGCCCGGTTGGAGCAACAATTTAGAACTGAACCTAATGTAGAAATTGAAGAAAGATTTATTGTGGATGAAGAAAGAAATTAATGTATTTAAGCTTTAGTGCATGTTGACCCAACCATTTCGATAAGACAAATTGAGCATGAATTACCAGTTTCCAAAGAATCAGCCAGAAAAATTTTAAAGAAACACGGCTAGAGTTCTTATAAATATCAATTGCATCAATTTTTGTATGAGAATGATTGTCAACGAAGAATAACCTTTTGTAATTGGTTGCAGTTACGCCAATTAAGAAATGAGAATTTTATCAAAAACATTTTGTTCACTGATGAATCGAGATTTACAAACCTTGGGTTATTTAATCGAAACAACACTCGATATTGGGCAATTGATAATCCTCACATTATGAGACAGGGGCGGTTTCAGGAGCGGTTTGGCTTCAATGTTTGGTTAGGCGTACTGGGCGACCATATCATAGGTCCAATAATTTTTAACGAAATTCTAACTGGACCAAGATATCTAGAATTTCTCCAAAATATAATAGTTCCACAGATTAATCAAATTCCCAATACCAATATTGACGAGGTTTACTTCCAACAAGACGGGGCTGGACCACACAATGCTATTATCGTTAGGGATTACTTAAATCAATTATTTCCAGATCGTTGGATTGGGACCCATGGTCCAGTCAGATGGCCTGCAAGGTCGCCTGACTTAACCCCACTGGATTTTTTTATTTGGGCGCATTTGAAAAATAGAGTCTACATGACTGCTCCAACCACAAGGTAAGATCTGGAAGAAAGAGTTCGACACGAAATTGCACAAATAACGCCTCAACAATTACAGAATGTTAGACGTGCAACGATAAGTCGCGCTACTCTGTGTATTAATCATAACGGTGAACAGTTTGAACATTTTTTATAATGGTTTATTATAATTTAGATTTTAAATAGTTTTGTTATTCTTGGTAATTTATTCATGGTTGTAACGTTATACCTATTAAAATTATTTCTTGTTTAATTTGTAATTACTTTTTAAAAATCTCCTATTATTACGAAGGATATCGTTAAGAAATGATTAATGGCGAAAAAATTATAGTTCATAAATCATTATTTCTGATTAATAAAAGAAGTAGCACAGTTCCATTAAAAAAAAAAAATCCATAGGACCCCTACGGAAATGAAAATAAAATTCCGTTTTTTTGAAAAAAAAAAAAATACTGGTACCTATCAGTAATTCAAACAACTATTTTCTGCTTTGCAGACAAGTCTACAACCTTACTAATAATTTCCATAGCCTACTTAGTAATCACTTCCGGTTCAACCGGAAGTGATATTTTCATTCCTGTTAGTCGAAAAGTAGCCTACTATTGTCTAATTTATTTGTACTAGAAACCAAATTTTTAAATACAAAAAGAACCAAAATATTGGGAGCGTACATTGACTCGTGGCCACCCGGTATACCTAAATAAAATTATTAGTAATTTTCATAAAAGTTCTCGATTGAGAAACTGAGGTTTGACGTTCAAAAATTAGTTTAAAAAAATTGAAGATTTAGAATCTGGTCGACTTAGTCCTTATATGGAGCCCCGTCGACCAAATTGACATCAATTCGAGATGATTAAACCGCGGTCTCCAGATGATGCCAACATAACTGACGAATGCAGAGTTGAGTGTTTTGGTGTTTGTGAAAACTACTTCAATATCAACGTCATGTCAAAGAAAACAAAAATAGACGTCATTTACATTGGATGGGATTTTGTACAGATCCAAACGTATTTAGAATTACACATTAATTTTGAATAAGCAAACTATTGCAACCTGGAAACATAAATACATTTTTTAGATGAATTTATATAAAAACTTTATTTTCGTTTTATATTCCCGGTAGTATTTCCCTTGTATTTATTCGAGAGCGCAATACAGACCAGAGTAAATACAGATATAAAACATTTCAGGAATTACATTTGGTATATCCCGAAAGCCGAACTGGAATATATTTTCATAAGCTTGTTTTCGCTAGTTAATTTGAATGAAACAAATTAAATAAATATTTGGGAAAACAAAAAACACCGGCAAACGGCTTCTGTTTATCCTGATGCTCATTAAAATGGCAGATAATTATCATAGAATAATAAACGTCACTGGTAGAATAATATGGAATTTCCATTTGGATGGGAAACTGAATTGTTATGGCCGATTTTCCGATGCGAGTCTGGGTAGCACAAATGAAATATTTCATTTCATATTGAAACTATGTTAATTTATAGGTTTTGATAAATTATTCATAACGAGGTCGGTCATTTTCAGACAATGTAAACAGTATTATTTATGAAACGACATGTTCGTTGAAATATCTATTAAACTTTTATATCCCCAAATTAAATACTTACGTGTTTGCTGAAATGCACAAAATCGGGCAGAACAATTTTAGTTAGTGGGTGGGTTTATCATAAAGTTTAGATCGTGTAAAAAATACCTTTCTTTGACCAATTATTGACTTTATAGTTTGATCAAAGATCATCGGGATATCAAGAGGTATTATACAATCATAAAAAAACAAAAAATATATATTTATTAATTGTTAATTTATAATTAACAATTATTTTCAAGATGTTTCACAAGGTACCTACCACAAGTTCAGTTCAGTGTATACAGGGTGTCCCAGATTTAAAGTGACATAGACCGATTAGAGCTAGAGCACACTTTTCTGAGTTTAAAGCACCCCCACACTTACCATTGAAAGTGAATGGTTTTCGAGATACGGGGTATTTTATGATTCTTGACTGAAACTAAAATTCACCATATTTTGGATGGGTGGACGTATTTGGATTAAAGCTGGTACACATATAGTGCACTCCTAGTCAAATTAATGGCATAATTTAGTTTGTAAAAATTCCGGGACAGGACTCAATTTTTGTTATTTTGCAGTTAAGGTCAATTACATCACCCTGTATATCAGTTTTTTTGTAAATGACGGATAACGATTGAAATGTCTATGGATTATTGTGCAAAACATCCTCATAATGTTCGATGGCACATTTATGGTTACTTCCTAGCAAATTCTCGAAAATAATGGTGAAATTTCCATATTTAAATTCTACAAAATATGCAAACAACCAGTTAACGCCGCTATTTTATTAATTTTACTTAAACACTTGTTTAGTAATTATTTATTGTATTATTGTTACTTAAATTTGATTCTAATTTCACTTAAAATTTGTACGGCCATATTCAATATTCCATAGAAAAACAGTTTGCTTAAAAATAAAAGTAGGCGTATGTCAATTCTGACATTTATAGTTTAATATATAGTAATGTAAGTCACCTTTAGAAATTAAGTCTAAGTATTGAAAGAAGTCGTTTGAGTCATTAAAATTAGGTTTTATATTAACAAATCTACTATAATAATTTTAAGATGCCATTCCAATTTACAAATGAAGAATATGCAGATATGATTTATGTGTATGATTTTTGCGACGGAAATGAAAGAGCTGCAGAGAGAGAATATGAAAGACGTTTTAGAAATCGTCGTACACCAAATCGTACATTTTCAGAGATGTATCAATTTAGTAAGGAACATGGGCAATTTCCCTCATAGGCAAAACATGAACATGTTCTCAGAGATTTTCAACAGCGAGAGGAAGTATTACAGATTGTTCATATGAATCCAACTGTAAGCGTCAGGAAAATCAGTCATCAATTAGAAATTTCCTGAACAAGAGTAGGGCGAACTTTAAAAAAAGAAAATTTATTTCCTTTTCATGTTCAAGTAGTTCAACGACTTGACGAACATTTTCTAGAATTCTGTTCACGGACGAAGCTCAATTCACGCGTGACGGAATAAACAACACCAGAAATCAACATCTTTAGGCAACTGACATTCCACAGGCTACGCTTCAGAAAAATTCGCAACACAGATTCAATATAAATGTCTGGTGTGGAATATACAATAGTCATCCAATAGGGCCACACATTTTTGAAGGGAGACTAACGGGTGAAGTTTATTTAAATTTCTTAATAGATGTGTTACCGAATTTATTAGAAAACATCAATGTCAGAGGTATGGTGAGGTTTCAACACGATGGTGCTGAACCCCATTTTTCTGTACCGGTGAGGGTGCATCTTAATCAACGTTACACCAACAGATGGATTGGTAGAAAGGGTGCAGTTAATTGGCCACCGAGATCTCCCGATCTCACCCCCATAGATTATTTTTTATGGGGCCACCTAAAATCACAGGTGTACAGTGAAAGTATTAATACCCGTGAACAATTACAACAAAAAATGTTTAATGTATGTGACAATATTAGACACAATCCGGCTCTGATCGATAGATCGGTGAAAACGCTTTTTAAACGTTCACAAAAATGTATTGGCGCTGGGGGTGTTCATTTCGAAAATTTGTTATAGTTTTAATTAATTGTACCAGTGTATAAAATAATTAGTGTCTTTTTAAAATTTTTTCTGTAAATTATGATTAAGCAAACTGTTTTTCTTTATTTTTAATTTTTTTCTGTTTTTCGTTTTTCTTTTAAAGTAACAATAATACATTAAATAATTATTAAACAAGTGTTTAAGTAAAATTGATAAAATAGCGACGTTAACTGGTTGTTTGCGTATTTTGTAGAATTTCAATATCATTCACCATTATTTTCGAAAATTTGCTAGGAAGTAACCATAAACGTGCCATCGAATATTATGATGGTGTTTTGCACAATAATCCATAGACATTTCAATAGTTATCCGCCATTTACAAAAAACTGATATACAGAAAAGTGTGCTCTATCTCTCATCGGTCTATGTCACTTTAAATCTGGGACACCCTGTATATTTATTGTTCCAATTTCTAAGTGTATGTATGAGAATGTTCTATTTGAAAATGAATTTGAAATAATAATGAATGTGTATTTTATAAAAGAAATTAATGTTGGACGCCAAGTAGTCTAAAATCTACTAAAATCATACACCATAGAACAGTATTAACATGATTTACCTGTGCTCAATAGGATGGCTCCTCTCAGGGTACAAAGAAGTCGATTCAATTTTACTCAACGATCAGGATACCGCAAGCGAATGATAAATCAAACTCATTGTTGAATGAACAAGTATAAATTTTAATAACGAATTTCAATCTAGAATGTAAGTAACAATTGAATTAACAATCTCTAACTTGTATGTATTGTCTAATAAATATACCATGGATTTGTAATGGTTGTAAAGCTTTACCTTGTGTTGTGACACGAATATGTCTCTGTTACTTGACTGACGTTTAAATATAACCTTACAAATGGTTGTCAATAAAAATTCTTGAAATATTTTTCTGTCACTTGACTGACGTTTACGATGTGTCCACTGTTAAACTTTAATACCTGAATTGACTGATATTGTCCTCTTAGACCTGCTTCGTAACAACCTCCAATAATTGAGGTAAATATATATATATATCTTAGTATACGTATAATTTAACATGATATCAATATATCTGGAATGTAATTATTATTCTAACCTTATTTTCATCAGCTTCTTTGCTTTAATCAATTTTGTGGTTATACTTTCTTGATAAAGATGTCATCTCTTCAATGGTAGATAATGCACTGATTTGATATTCAAGCTTTTTAATAGGTTAATTTCCATAATTTCATCTTATTTTAACTAGCTTGATCTTTTTAATGTGAAATTTATTTTTAATTTACTTTTTTAACTATTCCACTATTATTTGAATAGTGTCTCTAATTCTTTAATTTTCTTAATTTTCATATTCAACTTACTTTGAGATCAATAGTATATTAATCTAAATTATTTAACTACCTAAAAACATAATGTAATGTTTCAGATTGACATTTTCAAATCAATCGGTATAGTAAACTAAACAAGAACGTTAGTATTCCAATAAACATTTTAATATCATGATATAATGTCCTTTCTTTGAGCATGATATTAAATTAACTTCATCAAACTGTTTTATTGAAAGATATGTGAATTTGAAAGTAAAACTTCACGTCATCTCTCTGTTGCAAGCTGTGGAGCTCATTTCAGTCCTTATTCCTAAAGCACCCACGCTGCAATGCAACTATTATTAATTGTCTCTTATTTGATATATGCTCTGTGTAGTTTCAATATGTTTTTACAGAATATTTTATAAACTAAGCCCTAGGTTTTGACATTTGATGTCATATTTTAGTAATTTTGTTTAACTGTTTAAGTCCATTATAAATTATTTTAACTAAGCTGCTGCATTATTTATACAATACTATTTAAACCATGTTAAAACTAAATCAACTCTGTTTTTTGTTTATTTTTAGGCTCATCACTTTCAGTTGATACCTTGTGGACTTACATTGTCTGGCCACCACTATGGTCTTCTGGTATCATTGTCATAACGTACTTACGATGCACTGTTTCATGATCTTATAATTATACATTGTGTTGATATTAATAACATTAAAAATCTTATTTTAATTTTGTGTTAATAAAATTATTAAAATAACTCTGTTGGATTCGCCATTAAGTTTCACTTACCGTATCCTACTCGTTTCATGCAAATGAACCTGGATCAAACTACCAAGCAACAAGCATTCATGCTTCTGTATACTTTATTATTATAATACCTTTTATGGTTGTATTCCAAAATTATTTAAGTGTGTCAATTTTGTTAATGTTTTCAAATATTATACTTTGGTGATATAAATCATGGCATTATATATTAAGTATCATAAATATCATTTGCGCGCCCACTTACCTCTTACTCTCTTACCTCTTCGATTCCCGGTCGTGGCATTGACATTATTCTGAAAAAGAATTTCTTAGTTTATTCGTATACTGGTTATGTCTCCCTTGTCGAGAAATGTCATAAGATTATTTTAGGCACTCGGGAATAAAGTTGGTTGTATTATCTGTGGTGTGCTTTTAAGCAAAAAGCTTTTCCCAGACTCTTAAAGTTTATAATTTTTTTTTTTTTGCTATGCGGTAACAACTAAGAATATTTCACTCATTAATCTTTAACATGGAAGCCAATTAATGAGAGGCCATTTACCAATTAAATATCATTAGTAGTAGTACAACTAGATCGGCTTATGACACCACGATCACAGAGTTTTATCGCTGTAAAACGATTTGAAGCGCCACAGAAATCTTGTCATGATTTACTTTGTTAAATATTTTTCACAAATATCACTTGCGTTTTTAAATATTATCTGCATATTTTTCTCGAGCTTGTTGCCCAAAGTTAACATAATTCGTGTACGTTGTAATAATATATAGTACATACAGGGTGTCTCACCGGGTACTGAATCGATCGGTATTGGGAAATATTTTGAAAATTTTGGGAGTTACCAAAGTCATTGTGACCCATCCCACTGAAATAATTACAAGCACGTGGTACTTCCTGTTATACTGGTTGTCGATACCAACTTGTTTATTTTAAATCAAACACCCTATATATTTTCGACTTTTCGAAATAACCATGAAATTCTGAATCGAAACATGTAGCATACCTTATCCCTAAACCCTGCAGTTTCATAGATATTTAACATTTTATAAAAAATTTGACAGATGCAACGGCAATAACCGTTATAACTTGCTTCGTGTAGGAGTTCCTCAATTGCTCTTTGGTACGTAGAAAGAACACAATATGAGCTACAATACATCAATATTCAATAAATCCCATAATAATATTATTTCTATTTTTCATGTTACATTTTGTCAAATTCAAACCCCAAAAACATTTTTATTTCAAATAGAACACCCTGTATTTATTTACATCAAGTTATGTAAAATTATATTGCCCTTTTTATAGTGTAGTCATTGTAGGGGTTATAGTTACAACTTTTTGAAATATTGGCGATTTTCTGAAATGTTGCCATCAACTTAGCCATAATTAGAAACATTAATATCAGTCATTCTGTTACGTAAAAAAATGCGGGCACGTTTAAATTACACCCACGAAGACTTTTTAGATTTGTTAATTATTTATGGAGAATGTGATAAAGTAATATCAAGAATATGTAACACATTTGCTACTCGATACCCACAAGAACAGAAACCATCACCATAGACTGTAAAACGCATATTGAATAGTTTTAGAATAATTGGCTCAGTCAAGGCAGGAATTCTAAGGAGAAAATCTATTGTTGATGACGAAAACAGAAATAGCAATTTAGAGGTATCTTCGGGCGTTTCCAATTATGTCATTAAGGCAAGATACTTTGGAATCGGGATTATCCAAGAAATCAATTCACAGAATCTTGTCAAAACATAAGTCCATTGTCTTTTCATATAGTTCAACAATTAAAAGAAACCGATTTCCTGACGGAAGAATATTTTTATGAATTTATTTTAAGACATAAAGGTGAATTGAAATTTGGAAATATTATATGGACAAATGAGGCTGAATTTACCAAAAATGGACTTTTCAATCGATACAATTCCCATCACTGGAGTACCTCGAATCTTTGTGTATTAACAGAGCGAAATATTCAAGAACATGAGCGGTTTTATGTTTACTGTGCCTATGAGAAACGATAGAGTGATGTCATTACAATTGTTGAAGAAAATTTACATAGTAAGTTACCGCTAATATCTCTAAGGCTTCCTCCTTAGAATTCCTGCCTTGACAGAGCCAAATATTCTAAAATTATCCAATATGCGTTTCACTGTGTATGGTGATGATTTCTGTTCCTGTGGGTATCGAGTAGCAAATGTGTTTCATGTCCTTGATATTACCTTATTACATTCTCAATAAATAATAAACAAATCTATGTCTTCGTGGGTGTAATTTAAACGTGCTGGCATTTTTTGACATAAGAGAATGGCTGACATTAATGATTGTTTCTAATAATAGATGAGTTGATGGAAATGTTTATTAAACATTCTTGAACAGTTCAGAAAATCGCGAATATTCCAAAAAGTTGTAACTTCCACCCCCACCATGAATATACTAGAAAAAAATGAATTTAATTTCACATAATTTGATCTAAAAAAATACAGGGTGTTTCATTTAAAATAAAAAAGTTTCTGAAGTTTCAATTTGATCAAATATAACGTGAAAAATAGAACACTTAATACATAATGAAATCGAGTAAAACACTACTATGTTTTTTACCACTATATTTGCACAAAACGTGATTGCAGTTTCAACCATTTAGGTCATTTTCAAACGATGATTCAACTAAGAATGAAATACGAAAGATTTGGTCCCTATTTAAATATGTTTCTATGTTTAATTCTAGAAACATATTTAAATAGGGACCAAGTCTTTTGTATTTCATTCTTAGTTGAATCATCGTTTGAAAATGACCTAAAGGGTTGAAACTGCAGTCACGTTTTGTTCAAATATAGTGGTAAAAAATATAGGAGGTTTACTCGATTTCGTTATAATTATGGATTACCACAAAGTAACGGCTTCCTCAATCAATTTCGTCAATCAATTTCACTTAGTATACTGTTATGGAATTAATTTTTATTGTAGAGACTGGCTCATCTTGTGTTCTTTTTACTTGCCAAAGAACAAATAAGCATCTCCTACACGAAGAGAGGTATAACGGTTACTGCAAACCGTTGCACCTGAAATTTTTTTTTATAAAATGTCAAATGTCTCCTGGTTTTGGTGTAGAGTGTGCTACATGTTGCGACTCAGAATTTCATGGTCATTAAGTCGAACATATATAGAGTATTCCATTTAAAATAAGCAAGTTGGTATCGACTTCCGGTATAACCTGAAGTACCACATGTTTGTTATTATTTTAGTTGGATTGGCCACACTGGCTTCAGTAACTACCAAAATTTTCAAAATTTGTTGTTACATGCTTTTCCTAATATCGATCGATTCAGTTCCCGGTGATACACCCTGTATAGTTATATATAAACTGACTCCATACTTTTCTATTTCGAAGCCATAGTGTTAGCTAGGTTTCTATAATTTAAGTAGATAGAAAAATGTAGGCGAAAATTGCATGTAAAGATTGTAAAATAGCCTACAATGGTTGAAAAGCCTAGTTACAAAATAAGTTTCAGCCACAACTAACATTAAATAGAGATGTCCACCAAGTTAGACAAATCAATTAATACATATGTATAAAAAGGCCTTGTACTTTTGAACAGAGTATGGATAACCCCCCTGTATTTTGAGCCGTTGAATCTAATACCTCCTTCAGAATTCCTCCACCACATCAGGATTTTTCCCTTCAATTTTTTTCCGTGTTGTATCTTTTGCCTAGTTTTTAATGTTCAGAGTAAAGAAATTATGCAATTTTTTTAGCGCATTCTTGCTTTTTCTAATTTTCGAAGAGATGCAGTGAATTCTCATTCTGTAGTTGATTTTGTTCAGGTGTGTTTAGAATGTATTCTGTGGAGTTTTTTAACAGTTATGGAAGCAAGGCGTTATTTATCATAACTTGATGCCAATAGGGCCTTTACATGCCTCAAAGTGCCTTGCGCCAAGTTCGATTTTGTTATTTGTTCATTTTTTCACCGATACTAGCTAATAAGGTTCATTTAACCAAAAACACGACGGTGAAATTTTACCTTACAATTTTTTAAAGGCGACTTAATTTTCTTCAAATATTTTTCCCCACATTTTCTAGTGGTTCAATTTCGTGTACATCTGCAAAAATGATGCAATTATGGTAGCCCTATTGGATTCTCTATTTTGAATCTTTAGTTTTTTATACCTGCGCCTTCGCCATAATTGAAGAATGAGAATTCTTTACGTCTGCGTCTTTTTGAAAATTAGAAAAAGCAATAATGCGATAAATAACGCGCATAACTTCTTTACTCTAAACGTCTGAAAACTATGCAAAACATACAACATGGAAAAACTTTAAGAGACTTGTTCCCGTGTACTTTTTAAAATATCTCAAAGTTTCTGTGCACAGTGTATTATTTTTAATAACACAGGCACACAAAAAATGGTCGTGTACTCTTGAGCAGAGCACGATACCCCCCAGTATATTGACCGCTGAATCCGATGCTTCTGAATTACTCCTATCATACTCTGCTCAAAAGTACATGATCTTTTTTTTATTTTGTGTGCCTGTGTAATTTATACAGTGCACATTATAACTATTCCTAGCAACACTTATTCCACATTTCACAAGGTATTCTCTGCTTCACTAAATAACCTTAACATAGTTTTTTTCAATTTCTCAAATTAAATATAGAGATTAAATAGATAAATACAGGATGTTCCAATATTCCTTCTACACGGAGCTATCATAGGTTCTTGTGATCAAAATAAGTCGATTTAATAAAATGTACCTTGTTTAGCAGCTAGAAAGCATCGAAGTATTATTGATAACGGCGCCGGCGGTCGCGGTCATGCCAAACAATTTTGGTGAAACAACAGTCGAGTGCAAGTTTCTGTAAACTGAATGCATTATTTATTTCGTTTTTGTTATCAAGTAAATTGATTTTGAAATAAAATTTTTAAGTTGGTTTGACCGAGGATGCTAGGGATGAAATTTTTAAGAAAATTGATGAAGTCAAAACCCATTATTTTTATGACACAAACTAAATTGAACCTATTAGTATTGTTTCCCAGAAAAATATGAGCAGATTTGTTCAAGAGTAGGCGCATTATTCGCACATATTACACAGGTTTTGCGACCTCCCTCCACCAAAACCTAATGAGCTTTCACATAGGCTGCAAACCCTATATAATTAATAAATATGATTTAAGAACCTAAAAACATTTCATTTACCTCTAAATATTTATTAGCCTACTAGATTAACATGTAAACATTTTTATAAGATACGATTTTTCAAAATCACGCGTAAATTTTTGCGAGAAGCGTATAACCCACAGCACCATTGGGCCATAAATATTTGTATTTATTCCAGTATTTAAGGCCTAGAGCCCCTTGCTGGTAAGAAGATAATTAATAATAACGCACCCTCATCTCCTTCATCATTCCGTCCCTCAAATTCAGATTTTACGGTTCTATGAAAATATTACAAGCTGCGCCTATGAGATTAGCGAAAGTACAGTGTAATTAATTTACTTAATTTAAAATTAGTTATTAAATAAAGAATCTGTAACCGGCTTAGAACCAAATATTAAAAATAAATTTCGAAACGTTTTTTTTTTTACTTCCCGTTCACTGTACTCTTTTTGTTAATTTTTCGTAACAGGAAGCGCCCGATTAAAACTGATACACTGGCACAAACTGGCGATAAGTCAAGCCGAATAATATTCAGAGTTGAAATAAAGAAGCTACTTTCTCATAACTTTATAGGCGCCATACATCGTTGTAACATACATTCGTTAATTACCTTAATTGAATGCTCTCATACATCAAACTTTATATAGGGAAATTTATTTTAAATAAGTATTTCTTAAAAGAGGATGTGTATTCATCGAGACTATTGCAAAATTATTTTAATGAGATTTTTAACGATTCTTACGTAAACAGTAAATATTATGTGTATTTTATATTGTTCGTGGCATTGTCTGAATTTCGTTTCTCAATTAGGATCTTCTGCTTTCTGAAATAAGCTTATAGTAGCATAATTCTGGGCATAATAAACCGTTGCAAGCTAAATTAAAAATGTGGTGTAATAATAACACATTGGTACATATATGGCTGGGTTAAAATTTGAGGGCATGTAGGTAGTAAGGTATACCTACTTTACCAAAAAAAAAAAATGTTTAAGTAAATCATCCACCTACGGGAATAGAAAATCTAGGGGTTGCAGTATGTATTGCGTGCTTTTTAGTAAATATGTCTTTGAACATTAATGTTTATAATCCATGCGAAGAATACTTTTTTTTAGCTAAATTATAAATTATATTCAATTAGTTTTTTTCTGTGACGGAGATATAATTTTTCTTATAAATACTCATTTTAATCCAAAGAAAAAAATGGTGCTTATAGTTAAATATATCCGAAAGTGTTGATTATTTTCGGCTTCGCCTCGTCCGGAAACAGCTACTATCCACTGTCGATTGCGACACCGCTGTATTTCGACCTTAAATGAAAACTGGTAACTTGACCCGCTGTGATATATGCAACCCATATTACATTTGCATATATCAGCCGTTGCATATACGACAGAGTCTCACTCGGCCGCGACACCGCTGTCTTTTGACCTTGAACGAAAACTGGTAACTTGACCTCCATATACGAACATAAACATTTCCAATATTGAAAATCATGAGTATGTAAGTACATGTACACTACAGTATTTGAAAGAGAAGCCAACTAAAATCATGTTAGTCTATTAAAGCGCGAACAGAAGAAAATTATACAAAGTGACCCTTTTTAATTAAAAGAAATTCCTCATTACGTCAAACACCACAAGTTCTCTAACTGTTTCTTTAAGATAAAAGCTAAACAATTATAGACCCTTAAATGCCTCTTTTTATTAGCGCTTACACCCCATCGTTAAAAATTAAGTAGAGTGAGTCCGTCTTTGATATTTCACATTTTTTTCCAAGGGCTGAGTAACGACCGATTCATTAAATAAGACACCACTCTTACCGTGGGCATTCCGAAAAGATATGAGTGCATTTGGTTATTACATTGCTTTTGTCGTGTATGATGATATAATTATTCGAATTAAGAATATTTTAAACAAATTAAAAACGACAACTTTAAAAACCAATTACTAGAAAGTAGAAAATAATATCAATAATTATGTAATAAACTTGAAAGCGCGTTGCGCTAGATGAGAAAATTTTCTGTTTGTATTTTGAGCGCCCCACGCTTTTACGTTTATTAAAAAAGTTATATTATTATTATTAACATTATTTTCTTCTTTTTAGTGCATTTTTAACAGTTTCAGATGTATTTTAAAAAGCTGTTTTTTCATTTTCAAAATTATTTATTTATTTTCTTTTAGTTTTATTTATTTATTTATTTAGATATACCACACAACAGTTAACCAATTACAGGATAGGAAAAAAGTATGACATTATATTCGAATAGAACTACACTAGAATAGTACAAAAGCAAAGATTATATTCTATTATAAATCAAGTTGCTTAATTCATTCAATACTAAGTTGAATATATCAAGCCTATCTTGCAGTAGATTATAATTTTACTTCCACATCCACGTAGTGAATTGGAAGTATAGTACTTAATCGTAACTTTTTTTTTCTTGAAATAGGTTTAGAACGTCATGAAACGTCGAAATTTTAAATTTGAGCGAAAAAAATGTTCTGTCTGTCTGTAACTTTTTTTGTCCGCACGTTTTCTCCGGAATAGTTTAAGATATTGACTTAAAGTAAGAGTACAGAAACTTGAAATTTGCTACATGTACTAGAAGCCAAGACCTCAAATTTTTTTATAATATTTTCCTTCCCCACACCACCCCCACTTCCTTATTAAAGGGGTTGATAAAATAAAATTGAGATATTGGATTTGATATACTTATGTATTATAATGATATTAGGCACTAGATTATATTTTGGGACTATTCCGTTGAAGGGTTGGAGGTTAAATAGGGAAAAATAAGTAAAGCAAGCTGGTAAGAGTACAGAAACTTGAAATTCGGTGTGTGTACTAGGAGCCAAGGCGTCTTATTTTTTTATAATATTTTTCACGATTCAGATTATATAATATTCATTATCTTAGAACCTACTGTTTACAACACTACTTAATACTACGATTACTATTACCAAACAGACAATCAATAGCTTAAGCTAAAGTAAGGCTACGATAAATGGTTAGTGAGTGGTGCCGACGACTGAAGGCGGTAGTACAGATAGTGCACAGATACCACGAGTGAGTAGGCACTTATCAAGTTAGTACTTACATGCTTTACTTACTTCCTCATATTGCTGGTGGGCACGGTGCTGCGGGTAGTTTCGGAATCGACTGCTTATGGCAGAATAGACTACAGAGCTGCTAGAGCGGGGAACTGTATAGTCGGAATGCACACCAGTTCTGGGACTTAGAGAATATAAGCGATCTTACCTACAAGTTTATCTTACTACCCCGTACACACGTCTATCCTCGCGGTCTGCCAGGCACCAGAGAAATTCTCCAACAAACGGTGCACTGCTTGATGGGAAGCAGACTGGTTCTGCGCAGGTGCCCTTTGCAGGCGGTGGTAGGAGAATGAACTGCTCGCGGTGAGTCTTCGGTAGAGACTAAATAACTAATTAAAATAAATGCAAGTGAAATTCAAATCTTTTCACGGACTACCTAGCCTCTATAATTCCAATACAATATAATATAAATACTACTTAATATTAAACCAGACGGTGGTTTAGGGTGCAGTTTTCAAAACGAAAAATGCTTCATTGCAATATTACTATATCCCGCCCACACCACGATTTTAAATGATAGACAAACATAAATTATTAAGAAGTGTTTGATAGCGGTTATAAATTTTGATAAGCTTTGTCAAGGTCCCCAGCCTTACTGTCGGCACGCATCTTTTTATGTATTTGTACTTTGTATAAATTATAATTGATGTTTTTTCTATATTTTACACAATGAGATACTTTGACTCTAGGCTTAGAAGAATGAAATGTATTAACATTCAATAAATGATTTTAATGGTTAATGGTTTAGCTTTGGACCAAGGAGTTCCGGGTTCGAATCCTGGCCAGGGGATGGATGTTTAGTGGCTTCTTTAATGTGTTACCGAGCCGGTAGCCGTAAGCTAGACCGCTGTTGGGCGGCACAACATGGTCGCCGTTATCTCTCCTGAATTCGAGTCTCGGCTGCGGTAGATGGCAATATCGCAGGGAACGGTTGTTGTGTTGATGTCTATGTGTACGTGTCTTGATTGAGTGGCGAAATAGCATTAGCTAAACTCCGCCAGGATGTTAATATAAATGAGGCGATTAAATAAATAAAGAAACTCAAACTAATATGCTCACTAAAACTTAATGTCAGGCATATGCAACATTTGACAGTTGTGATAATTGTACTCGATAGAGTGTTACGCATTTTACAAAAAGTAAATGTATTACATTTGAGAGACAAGTGACTAGATAGGCACCAGCCATTAATCATGTTTAAGTTATTTTTAACCTTTGCACAATATTGTTCACATTCTATTACACAATAAATTATCAAATCATCTGCATTCAGAAGGCTCTGTACATTCAGATTAGCTATATCATTTATAAAAGCAACAAACATAAGAGGGCCTAGTACGGATCCCTGGGGAACGACAGATATGGCCAGAACATCAGACGATCTAAAACCACGGTCTTCTACATACTGACGCATATTCTCTAGATACGAATAGAATAAGTTTAAATGTGCCACTGATAATCCAAATTTATACATTTTTTTTTACCAAATGTTTCTGGTAAAAAAATTAGGGTTGTTACCCTATGTTGAATATTTACAATTTGGTTCTTTGTCCCAAATAGACTAATGTTTTTGTTTGATCAAATTCCCTAGTGATAAATTAATGATAAAACCTAATCATCATCTTGAGGCTATTATTATTTTATGAATTTCAACAAAATATTTATAATTTGCGGCCTCGAGTCCCCAGAAGCCAACTATCAGACGAATCAGGCCATACATTACGACATTTGACGCTGCCATTTTGAATTGTTAAATTTCAACCAAATATTTACCCTCGGATACCTATTTTCAGCCAAATCAGACGATAAATAAAACTTATTCGCCATATTGACGCCGATATTTTGATTTTTTGAGTTTCGATTGCATATTTATAATCTGCGATGTGGAAACTCCCCCGATATACTTCACTATATATAGTAATTAAATAATAAACATGATGTATTACTTAATACATAGAACATCATTATTATCATGTAAAGTATGTTCTGAAATGATTAAAATAAGAAACTAACGAAAACGCACCATAATTTCAAATTATTTTGATATATTTAGCCGACTCCCTCCTACCGAAAATATTTTACGAGGTAACCGTTATTTGACAGAGTCGAATTTTTAATAATAATATTGTCAGTGTTTCATGGAATGTTGAATTAACCACGTCAGTTATATATTTATATGTGCTTTATAAAAGAAAAATAGTTTGTGATCTGTGTTTACATTATATTTGGATTGTGAGAGCTTAAACAGGTGCATTTTCCTTTGTGTTTAAATGTACTTTATGCAGTTATGTATTATCGGCGAAACTGAGCAACAAGAGAATATTTAGTAATTTTAATTTAGACTATTAAAACTCATCAATGCTCCACAAATACGCGAAATAATTTTTTTTTCAAGAAATTCCCGAGTCCTTATTTTTTTAACTTACAGCGCTGAGATTTTCAGGTATTGCACTTGAATACTACAACTTTGGATAGAAAAATATAAGCAATTGTTTCACCGTCTTTTTTAATAACATAGTTCATGTTGAAGTGAGGCGCTCGCACCAGCTATTCGTACCCTGACAGAGTGGGGAGAGAGCCTGCAGCAGCGGTGTCTCTCTACGTCGAAAAGTTGATTCGCGCGTTCAAAATCGTTCGCGCTTGTAAAGTCGTCTATATCTTGGTTTCTGATGTACCTAAAAAAACTCCTTTTGTGCTATACCTGCAAATCTCAGCGCTGTAAAAAAAAATAGGGTTCCGGGAATAAAAAAAAACTCGACTCCTGAAGGTCGGAGGGAGTTCATTTTTTTTTTAATCCGTATAAAAATGCGAGCTACGCGAATATTTACTTTACATTTCGATACACGAACAATGGACAAAGTTATTAAGTACATTTGTTTATACCGAAGAAATATGCATCATTTTCAACGGCGTTTTTGAACTCAGTGATAGTACAACTCTTGAAGAGTAGACAGATTTTTGCAAAATTAAAATCGGACCCAGTCTTTTTGAGGAATTCAAATGATACTAAAATCGCTTTTTTAATAAACAATTGAATTTCTCGGAAACTATTCATCCGTCGGAATTCAGGTTGCGGCCACTTTTTAAGCACATTAAGATGCATATTTCCTGAGATTGTTGATACATAAATGAATTATTGCAAAAGCTCCTGCAAAATTTAAAAATGTAAATTTTCGATCTATTTTTTTAATTTCAGAGAAATCTAACAATCGTATTTTCATTCAGCGGGCGCCACTTTGTAGGTATTTTAAATTCATACAACTATTGTTTGAAACTTTTTTTGATGAAAAAGTTACATTCACAGATAAACGAGTAGAACCGCCATTTTGTTTCTGCAACTTTGTTTTGGATGCACTGGTTTGAAAATTGATATTTCACATGTACTGAATATGACCCTAGTGTTTTTTTTTTCTAGTGGGAATTACTTTTATAAAACAGTCTCCTTCAGTTTAGTTTGACTGGCCTATAAAAAAAGCATCCCTTTTTATTGTTATTGATCTAGGATTTCCCTGTAATATGCAATATACTTAATTGTTTTTCTATTTCAAGATAGTACATTTAACAATATGTTTTTCCAAACTCACGGCACGATGTTATACTTGTCATAATTCTCAATACTAATGCCTTCTGAATTAGTAATGATATAATATTATTGCAGAGGGAGATTCGCCGAAGAACCACCGAAGGGTTGCTGTGGGCTGTTATCATGGAAACCGGGGTCTCTAAGGTGGTTTATAGCTCTTATTGCCCTGGTAGCAGTATGCTGCGTACTCGTAGGGACCGCCCTTGGAGCCATGAGGCCTGCTGGTCGGGACCACTTGACTGTATCCTTACTTATGATAGGTATGTACCCTGAATTTTTTTATTATTATATGTGTTACTCTATAAGGTGAACTTATATATGATATTAAGTGTACTGAGTATATTTTTAAAATAGTAATTTTTGACTATCGACAAATCCTAAGGTGTACGATTAATAGACCAAGCGCCAGAATATTTTTCGCGTTAAAATGAGTTTTCTTCTGCATAATTTTTACAGCCAAAAGAATTTTGAAAAGGCAGTTTTTTCGCGATACCTTTTTTTTAAAAGGTGTTTCAAGTGAAAGTTGTAGATAATAAATAATAATATTAATTTACGCAAATAAATATAAATCTTTAAAGTCTACACGTGGTGTAGATAGATATAACAATTTCAAATTGTTATATCCAATATATTATACAAAATTAGATAAAAATATATTGTATATATTATCTACACCTGTATATTAATTATGTTATTGGGAACAAACTGCCATCTACGAAAGAAACTTGGTTCATCCATTCAGAGCTTGTAGTAATTTAACAACATATACGAACATTTTCTATTAATTATCATATTACTGCTAATCATAATCATAATTATCATAATTAATCGTATTACTATTAAGAACTATCATATAAACATTCTAAATTATCTGTCGATCAGTTATAGATATTTTCCCTATTTGTACTCTTTTAAAATTAAGTAACGTAAAACTAATCGGCCTGCATCACGTTCCTGAAAACACTTTTGGCTACGTTTCAACTCAGGTATTTTTTTCGAAACGTTTTGGCTTCTTTTTTTTCTTTTTAATATTTCGGTTAGATTTCATTATTTTGACATCAGATTTGAAGAGATCATTTTGTCTACAATTTTTATTCGAACAATTCTTTTGTATCTTTCCTAGAAAAAAGTTATCGTGAAGAGAACTATTTTTCCAAAATTATTTTTGCTGTAAAAAATAAACTTTGCCAATCAGAATTATAGGATTTCTCACGCGGAACTCTAAGGGGTTTGTCATCGTTGACACTGTGCGCACCATATATGTTACATTTGTAAGATCCCGCCTCGAGTACGCCTCAGTGGTTTGGAGCCCTACCTACAACGTTTATATCTTCTAACTCGAAAAAATACAACGTAGGTTCCTCAAATCGACCACGAACATAATTGCAATTATTATCCACAAATCGAGTTCCCCCACGAAATACTGCTTAATCGATTCAATGTTTGCGAACTGGACAAAAGGAGAGTAGCTGGCTCTGTAATATTTTTGTATAAAATAGTAAATAATCGCCTTGATTACATGAGACTCTTCAATCAAATCATATACAAAGTACCTAGGATGTCTTCAAGAAGTAGCAACATTTTTCATCTTTCTACTACCAAAACAAAAAATATTCTTGTTATCACCGCTGTGTCAAATGTACCTTAACTACACAAACCTGGAAAGTCGACTTCATATATTTTGTACTAATCCATCGCAAATAAAGAAATATGTTTTTAACTGAAACTATTTTTCATCCTAAAGACTGTCATGTTTTCATTGCTGTTTTTTTCTTGCTTTTAACTTTTCTTATTGTACTTTTTTTTACCATGCTCACGTATTACTCCAAAGTAAGTTTATATGCCCTACAAAGTCCAATAATTATAAAGATTTCCACATTAAAAATTGTTATCTGAGATTTTCCTTCAGTAACTGTTAGTGGAGGGATTATAAATCATAAAACCACAAAAATCAGTTCTGGGGGTGCCGCGCAACCCCCTCAAAAATCCACCCTTCGGTGAAAAAAGCCTTATTGTACTGATAACTTGTTAACCATTAAAGATATAAAAAATTGCTCATCATAAAAAAGAAAGCTTGACTCATTGCCTAAAAAAAGTCCTCTTGTAATTTTCTTGAATATGCTACGGTTTTCTAGAAAATCGATATTGAAAAAAATTGCAAAATTTGTATTTTTAATGCGCACGAATTTTCGTTTATTTTAAATTTTTTGCGCGCGGCCTATAGAAAAAATTGAATTGCTCGAAAACCAAACAAGCTAGGAAGAAAAATCAAAATGGGTTTTAAAGGGGACATAAAATACTCGTTTGTGTTTCCATTTTTGACGGCTATTGATATCTATTAGTATATAAAAATAACAATATTAATATAGTTACGTCTTGATTTTTTGCACTTTTATCTATTCACAGGCCTATAAAAAATAACTGACTTTAATATAAGTTATAAATACATTATCTTTTAGTTCAAGGTAGTACTTCAATGCAGAAAACTTAGGAATAAAGATATTCACATTTACAAATTTACCGGCATGTCGAATTTAGCCAAATTTTGGACAATTTTATTGTTTCCTAAAAATAAAAAAAAAGACAAACATCTTCAAAATTTACCTCAAAAAAATTTGTTTGAGTTTATATATCAGATAACCATTGTTTCTAATCATTTAATAGTTAAAAAAATGTGTTAAACAAATATCATCAAATAATTGAATATGCAGACTTTTTTGTATTTTTTGTTTTGCTAACTCTAAAATGCTGCTAAATTTGTAAATGTGAATATTTTTATTCCTAACTTTTTCTGCATTGAAGTATTACCTTGAGCTAAAAGACAATGCATTTATAACTTATATTATAGTCAGTTATTTTTTATGAGCCTGTGAATAGTTAGATGCACAAAAAATCAAGAGATAACTATATTATATTGTTATTTTTATATACTATTAAATATCAATAGCCCTCAAAAATGGCAACACAAGAGAGTATTTTATATCCCCTTTAAAACTCATTTTGATTTTTCTTCCTAGCTTGTTTGGTTTTCGAGCAATTCAATTTTTTCTATAGGCCGCGCGCAAAAAATTTCAAATAAACGAAAATTCGCGCGCATTAAAAATATAAATTTTGCAATTTTTGTCAATATCGATTTTCTCGAAAATTATGGCACATACAAGAAAATTACAAGAGAAGTTTTTTTTTTAGGCAATTTTAACGATGAACAATTTTTTTATATCTGCAACGGTTAACGAGTTATCAGTAAAATAAGGCTTTTTTCACCAAGGGGTGGTTTTTTTGGGTAGTTGCGTGACACCCCCACCACTGATTTTTGTGGTTTTGTGATGTTTAATCCTCGCACTAACAGTTACGGAAGGAAAATCTCAGATAACATTTTTTGCGAGCTTCTGGTATTTTTTACTTTACCGACTGAACTAACAGTATAATTATGTTTATATCTTGATATTTTTTTGTATTTTAGTTCATCGGTAATTGTAGTTTTTCTCTCTTTATCCTGTAATTGGGCCTGTTCCTGTTGGATATCGTAATAAATAAATAAAAAATAAATTTTAAAATGAAAAAAAGCAACCTGGTACTCCTATTTGACTATTTTGATCTCCTTTCGTCTCTGTAAAGAATTTATAATAACTTGCTAACGAAATGTATTGTCAAATTTTGGAAATAGATCGTTATGAAATTGTCATGTTGTTAATTTTTTAATTACGCAAACTTTTTTGTCCTGGTTGGTAATCTTTTAATACTAAGGTTATTAGTGTTATTTTGATTTTGTCATGATAAATGCTCTTCAGTCATGTACTTTACATGACTAAAACAAAAAACGGACATTTTATTTTATTGTAATATCTCTGAAACTAATGACTTTTGGATCATGCATATTTGGGTTTATAATATGGTAAATTGCCTCTACTATCCCGAGTTTAGAGCAATGTGGAATGCGTCGAATTATGGGCAACCCTGTATAAAAATTATGATATACATTTTTCTACCAGAAACCATGTCAAACTTTCCGGTGGCTTGTAAACTGACATTGTTCGTATTCAAACAGTTGCGAGCTGGATGGCATATATCGCAGGCCTCATTAAACTTTAATCATTGTATTTTCCTACTGTTACTAAACATACTAAACAACTTCCAATTTCCAATGCAAAATTATGTATTCGGAATAATCAGAAATGTCCCGAGTGACATCATTAAAAGTTTTATACATTGTAGCGAGTTGCCAGCGGGGATTTATTTCGGAAAAACTCAATATCTAATTGGCCTTGTTAAAACAAGTAGTGAATTTAAAAGGAAGGTTGTGACGAATAGTTTTTAAATTGGCTGTTAGTTCTGGAAATAAAAACGACAAGTTCAGCACAATTACTTTTTGAAACACAATTAGAATGTGTATTTTAGGATTTTCTGCCAGATACATAAGTCAATTCGTTAAGGTGGCCATTCCCTAGAAAGAGACCCCCGAGTGGGAAATATTTACTATTTTTGGCCATAACTTTTTCACTCAATACTTTCAAAATAGCTAGATTTAAATTTAAAAATTATGCTAATCTTCCTATTTAAATTAAACTATTTTGCAAATCACTGAAATTATTGAGTGAAAATTCATAGTAATAGTCTTATTATGGTTCTACTTAGGTAGTCTTATAGTTTTTTTAAACATACGTACTAAAAAAAAAGTTATGGCCAAAAGTAATAAATATTTCCCTATCGGATGTCTCGTTCTAGGGAATGGCCACCTTAGAGAAGAAGACTGTGTTTCTATGGTAGAATGTCAAAAAATATCCACATAGACCAATAGGTGCTTCAACTGTTCTACTAGTTTAAAGATGGATGAAACTAATATGCGACTGAATGAGCCCTCACCTGAACCACGAGTATCTCAAAATCAGAGTAGCTCTAGAAATAGAAAACATTATGTCTTTATTATGCATCTGTTTTAAACCAGTCGTAAATATTTCATTAACTCACCTTAACCCGTTTTAAAGATGCTATGTTATATAGAAAAATGTCCCCCTTTTTATAGAGATTTTGAAGTCTAATAAGTATAAAGTCACGATTTTGATGACAACATTTCTTATATATTCTTGAAAATATAATCTGTTATCAACATACAGTCCAAGAAACCATTTCTAATTTTTATTTTCTAGAATATGATTTCCAGGCAAAAGTTCTTCCAAGTTGCAACCGAAGGTTATTACGTCAGTTTTAGCGCTACTAAATGCACGAGGATTAAGTCGTATCACTTTTTTTTTAAGAGATTGAGGCAAATTTTCTTATGTGACATTGTAAAATTTTCATTATGGCAGAATATGATGGCAAAAAGTGTAAAACTTCCCGATATATTGATAGTTGCCTAGTCCACGTATATATGTGTCCTATGTATATATCAAATAGAGAACTGGACGAAGAACTGACCCTTGTGGAACTCCGCAACTTATCTTAACTTTATTAAGATTTTAACGCTTAAATGCGATTCTTAAAAATTAGGAATGAATCCCGACAAATCAGGTACCTTTGAGTCCGTAAATCAGGAAATACAGCCGTAACAGCCTCAGCCCCATTTTTCTTATGATAAATCTCTTCTAAATTAATTTGCAGTAGTATAAAAGTCGATTATTATCAATACTATTAAAAAAGTAGGTGCTTTTATTGATTACCATTGAGTATTTTGTTGTAAATTTAAGATAGCTGATATCTTATAAACTTATTAATTTTAATTGAACTGAGTATGCAGTAGGTTCTTGGTGAAACACACTAGAGTAAGTATTAAAGACACTTCGTATTACTGTTTCACACTTTTTATTCAGATTTCTCCGACATAAAAAAGTGTTTTTAATACTTGTTCTATTTATTAATTTTGTCGCAAAGAATCCCAAAAACTAAATACATACATGTTTGAAACTTATATTTCCTTTGTTTAAGATTGAGAGGAGAAAAGTGGTAAAAATCAATGTTTTCTAGAACTCTGTAATATTAGATACATATCAGCACACAGCAGTTATCTGCCAGAAATCACTGTTGTGTAAAAGCTTATATTTTAATTGAATTATTACTGATATACTCTTACTTTATTTTAATTAACGTAATAAAAATTAACACATTCAGGCACCTAAAAAACGACTTCCTATTTCGCGTCATTTGGTTTTGCAATAAGAATACACTTTTGGCCAAACGAGGTAATAAATTAGAATTCTATTAACTCTTTACGCCAAATTTACGATTTTTATTGTTTTTCTATCGTGAAACAGCTTTAGTAAAATGAAAGTATATGCAAATCTGCATAGGACATTAAATATATGGATAAAATATTCAAAACTTGCTACAGTGGCATATATATGGTTCATCAGTTTATTTACTTAAGAGAAATAAAGATATTATAAAAGACAAAATCAACTGTCACTCTTTCTAAGTTTGTGTAATAAGAAGGAAGAGAGTATGAGATGTTTTGTTTTCCAAGTACGTGTAACAACTGGCTTAACGTTTTTAAATCATTCAGTGACTCTAATCTACAAATGTTGAGATAAAGTAGACTAAATTCCGAGAAACTGGATCAAAGGTCGACAGAAAACGGAAATCTAAACGTGAACTTCCGGTAACGAATGAAGCTGTTGAGGTTGCAGTTTTAGGACAAGTTGCTGCACCCAACTTTGAGCAAGAGGAAATTGACTGTTGTTATTAACGTCAATAGAACGTGTATTCGCCAAATACTGAAATATGATCATCCTAACAAAATTCATTTAGTACACGAATGAATGTGAATGATTTTGATCGGCGACAGAAGTTTAGCGAAGTTGTGTAGCTGGATAGGAATTTTCTTTCAACAGTTTCTCTAACGAGTCTACGTTTGTCCTAAACTTAACTACCAATCGTCGTAACTGTCGCTATGAGTCGAATGCCAATCCAAAAAATGTCCACGAAGTCTACCCTCAAAATCCTCAAACATTGAATGCCTGGACCGGTACTTTTGGAGACCATCTGGTTGGACCCATTCTTTTGATGGCAGGTGCACTGTATTTGGAGTTGTTGGAAGAGCTTGTCCATCCATTACTCGTTGATATGATTGAAAATGATGATCGTTATCCGGTAGACCAACATCAGTTTTTGCAAATATATCTCAAATGATCAACTTTATGATAAAAATAGTTATTATCAAACTTGTATCTTAGCAAATTGACTACATAAAAGGTTCTATTACTTTTTTCCGTAGGAGGAACCATTTCGGATATATGACTATGTGAAGGCGCATGTAATGCCTATGTAGATATTACATTCTCATTAGCTTCTGTTGATGTACTCATACGGAAAACCAGAAAAACTGTCCTCATGTAATGGGATTTTCTTCTACAAACCCTATCGTCGACGGAGGTTTTCTCTTATGTCGTCTTACATGGGACCATGACGTTCATGACTCCAATACAAATTTTGGCATAATTGTAGGGGAGGATGTTTATCTATTAGTACTAGTTGGTAACAACGGGATTTCGTGCAATCAACAGCACTTATACATGTTTTATTACGTTTTTATAGGATTTGCATTTGTAATGAGCTTTTATTGCTTTTATTCCTCTTCTTCCTTTCCAAATAGACTTATAAGAAACCTGGGACAATGACGATAACATAGAAATTTTGGAAGATATTCACTCATAATATTTTTACCAGACCTGTCTCTAATCAAGTATCACGTGTCACTTTTACAAAAAGAAGCTATAGACCTTTCTTATTATAAATACGATTTTGATAAATATGTTTGTCATAAAGCTAAGTTTTTTACGTCTGACCCCTTGTAATATTTACAGTTGGATCTATAAGGCCTTTTGACATTTAGTTTAAAATGTTGAAAATATGCTTCACACAAAAATTTTGCTGGATGAATTTTTTTCTTGAAACAAAATATAATTTAAATGAACTATATGCATTGTTTCCAGTTACAGATAAATTGTGCAACGTTGTTTAGTTTTTCGTTGAAGGAAATCGTAGAATTCTTATAGCCATCGTTGCATGATATTTTATTTTTAAATGGTTTTTAAACGAGGTTACTCCGCCGTCATAATTGTTAATTATACTATTTAACTCATTACCATCAAACAGATTTCACTTTCCGAGTTTCACTCCTGTTACATATTACAATTTTATTGAAACATCGTTTAAACATCCAATGTTTACACAACTTAAAACCGAGCTCAATCGCTGGCACCCCAACGCTTAATCAAACAATACAATGAGCCAAAATCAGTACCGACCGAACCAACAGGATGTATAATAACGTGTTGCTCTCTCCCAACTCCGAACTTTGACAAACACAGACAGAAAGGGGGGACTGGAGAGGGCCGGGCTGGCCCTGTTGGGGGTCCAGACTTAATTATCACATTATCAAGCTGGAGATTGCCGACGTAGCCATGGTGACAGATAGGAATTTAGCCAAAACGCTTATCAAGGGAATTATAATATCGTGATACGTCATAGAGTGCGCACCCCTCGAACAATTTGTTAGGAAGCTCGACGGCAAGTGAGGGATTATTTGCATTTTTAGAGGGGACGCTCCTGTTTGCTAGCGCGGGCGAGTTGATTAAATGATAATTTTACATCACGTAATACATTTAAATGTGAATACATGGTTTTAGAAATTTGCACCACGTTACGCATATAATGTCTGGTGGGTTAACTTGGATATTCTGACATTTATACAATACAGAGCAAAATACACAGTTAGAATACAATACAAGATATGTATTATGTGCTTATTAAAGACAAATACAGAATGAATTCAGTTTGTGAAACAGAATCATAGAAACAACATTTTTCTCTACACATAAAATTATAATAGTGGGTATAAATAAATACACAAATAATATACATTTAGTTGCTATGTAAGTAAAACTTGAATGAAATAAAGTTGTAGTATGTTGTGGAATATTTAAATCATCCCGATGTCAAGTTGTGATATCATATATATTAGACCGATATCTTAACTTATTGTACAAGTATTTACGCACTTTTTTTGGTTACAATTTTAAATACAAAACATAACTAATGAATATTGTGTCATTCATCTATCGGTATCCACTTGATTTCCTTTATGTGAGGACTTGTAGGCTTCCTTCTGGGTGGTTGTAAATAATATGTTATTCCTGTATTTTGTACTCTCTGAATTCTTTTTCTTGTTTTTTCCTTTAGGCACGGGTAATACACGCAGTCACAATAATTAAACAATGATAGCACTAATGAGTCAACAAATAGAAGTTTGACGTTTCTAGGTAGAATATTTTTATATTGATAGAAAGCTTTTAGTCTCATGAACGACAGTTGAAATTGACTTTGCACATGAAATTTAAGTTCTCATCCATTATTAGACCAAGATTCTTTACACATGTTTTATACTCTAGAGTTTTACCTTATATTTTAACTTCATAGTTTAATTTTATTTCATTTAAAAAGTTTTTAGAGCCAAATGCAATTAGTTGTGATTTTGTGGGGTTGACTTGAAGGCCAAAATTGGTTATATAGTCCACAAGGTTATTGACTTCTAAAAATTCAGAAGCATCAAAAGTGAAGGTATTAAACAATAATGGTCCTATTATTGAGCTCTGAGGTACTCCTGTTTCAACAGCACATGACTCTGAAAAAATATCAACATTCTGTTGTTGAATTATGGCAATAACACTTCTTTCAGTTTGAAGTTTCTAGGTAGAATATTTTCATAATGATAGAAAGCTTTTAGTCTCATGAAAGACACTTGAAATTGACTTTGCACATGTTGCTCGAAATTTAAGTTCTCATCCATTATTAGACCAAGATTCTTTACTCTTGTTTTATACTCTAGAGTTTTACCTTTTATTTTAACTTCATAATTTAATTTTATTTCATTTAAAAAGTTTTTAGAGCCAAATGCAATTAGTTGTGATTTTGTGGGGTTGACTTGAAGGCCAAAATTGGTTATATAGTTCACAAGGTTATTGACTTCTAAAAATTCAGAAGCACCAAAAGTGAAGGTATTAAACAATAATGGTCCTATTATTGAGCTCTGAGGTACTCCTGTTTCAACAGCACATGACTCTGAAAAAATATCAACATTCTGTTGTTGAATTATGGCAATAACACTTCTTTCAGTTTGAAGTTTCTAGGTAGAATATTTTCATAATGATAGAAAGCTTTTAGTCTCATGAAAGACACTTGAAATTGACTTTGCACATGTTGCTCGAAATTTAAGTTCTCATCCATTATTAGACCAAGATTCTTTACTCTTGTTTTATACTCTAGAGTTTTACCTTTTATTTTAACTTCATAGTTTCATTTTATTTCATTTAAAAAGTTTTTAGAGCCAAATGCAATTAGTTGTGATTTTGTGGGGTTGACTTAAAGGCCAATATTGGTTATATAGTCCACAAAGTTATTGACTTCTAAACATTCAGAAGCATCAAAAGTGAAGGTATTAAATAATAATGGTCCTAACATTGAGCCCTGAGGTACTTCTGTTTCAGCAGCACATAGCTCTGAAAAAATATCAACATTCCGTTGTTGAATTCTGGTAATAACACTTCTTTCATTTAAGTAATCCAAGAACCATAGTAATATATTTTCTCTAGCACCAATTAGATTGTAATTTAGCTAATAACAGTTCAAAATTCACAGAGTCAAAGGCTTTTGACATGTCCATAAGTATTAGAATAGTTACCATATTTTTATGCTGAAATAATATCATAATATCATCTGCAATACAAGATAATTTTGTTGTAGTGCTAAAACCTTTCCTAAATCCAGACTGTCGAGTGGAAATAAGTCGTACATATCTAGTCATATAATTGATTATACACTATTCTTTCTAAGATTTTTGATTCAACAGATAAAATATTTATTGGTCGTAAATCCTTCATCTCTTTCGCTGTATCTGTTTTTGGAAATGGCTGTATTATACTTGTTTTCCATTCTCTACATCATTGTTGATAAGCTTTTTGATGTTGCGTATATTAAATATACAGAAAACATTCTTATATAGGGTTTGAGCATTCTTATTACATTACAAAAGTAAGGATAGGATTTTTAAGAGCACCATTACGTAGTAATACATTATTACAAAACAATGCACGTTTTCTTCAAAATGCGTAATACAAAACAAATTGCAATAAGCCCTAGCAAAATATTTATACTGTGCACGATGCAATATCTAGATTGCCAAGATATACCATCATAGAATGATTTAGAATTCTTTCGGCTATGGATACTCTTTCTCTTCTTTTCTTTACTTTTTTCTGCAAAAGAAGCTTTACTTATTATTCGTAACAATTTTTGTAGCCTGGAAAACATTAGAAACGTATATATATTCTCAGAGCTTCTGCATTTCACGGTATATTAAAATCATATTTACGTCTGTGCGAGCGCTTCTTTTAATTAGTATAACGTAGAAGCTTTACAATCACAATTCAATGACAATTCTAAAATAGTAACAAATACGGCTTGGGGCGTCGTTAACTGATCGCTCTGTACAGGGTGCAAAAGCAACCCGCTTCTTTTTTAAATTCACCACTTGATGATTTAGTTATTGTGTAATGTCATTGTAAAATAGACAGATCACCTCCGTATAGGAGATTTTCAATCTTTCCACTCTTATGATGCTACAAACATGGTTTTTGTGACTGCGATCCAATAAATAAAGGATATTCTACATCTATATATCGACCTCATACAGCTGGCGAATAGTTAGATATTTAATATGATGAAACATAAAATATACGTGTACAGTTATGGCACAGCCTGTACGTTTACGAAAAAATAAAACCAGTAGAGCTTTTGAATCAACGAAAAAACCGCTATAAAGTAACGGAGATAGTATTTGTTTTAGCTCACTTAGTGTAGTGGCGTTGCGGTTACAATCGTGACCAGATGATTTTCTTGAACAGATGCGCTCCGTTTTTTATTGTATTATATAATTTGTTCTTAAAATTACATTTGGAACCTTCTGGCGCAACGAACTGTTGATATATCGTGCAGATGTTCAATTGACAAGGAATAATTTGTACAAAAACTTAAAATTAACTTAACCCATATTTTACAACATTAGTTATTCTATATATACGCTTGCAACACGATTATTACGTAGTTTTTTACATAGATATATAATTTAATTAATTTTAGGTGCCTCTTTCTAGCTTGTAGGGTTTTGAGTCGCTATAAATGACCCATTCCCATATTCAGTTCACTCGTAATCTCCTAATCAATATATACACTAGATTTGTCGAAAAATATTCAAGTAGTATTTTTTTCAAACGCTACCCGCTACGTGGGTGTGGAAGTAATTAAGAAAACTCGATTTTGTTTTATTTACTTCTTTGGACAAATTATGTATGGGATATTTTTATTAAGACCATTAGAAATCGTTGTGATTTTTTTAAAGTCGAAGCAATGTGATAGAAAACTTCATGATTTTTGAAGTTCTTAAAGATCCAATTTTTGTGCTGTAAAAAATTTAAAGGAGCAAAAAACTTAGTAGTGCAGGCAATGAACGCAACAGTTTGTAAAAACCTCGCAAAAATTAATAAAAGGATCATCTCCGGGATTTAAATAGGTAATAACCTGTAGAATGGAAGGATGCATTCTTTGCACTTTCAAGTTTCGGGAAAATTCAAAAAAATGGAAAAACTTTTTGATTTTCGGTTTCTTTGGTCTAGCGGCTAAAATAATGAAAATACAGAAAAAAGATTTCAACAAAATTTGTAACTCGTCTCTTTCTCTACAAAAAAGGTCTTTACAAATTTTTGTCTTACTTAAGGCGTTTAGGAGATAAATTCAGTTTTCCACTTACAGTTTTGAGCCGCTCCGAAATGAGCGGAAAATGAGAATTCTCTGGGAGTTTCGTACAACCGGACACATCGATCGATAATTACTATTCAGAGCCGCTAAAAAAATGAAAACAACGTAAAATGTAGAGAAAAGTCTCAGCTTTAATGTGGAACTAATCACAAAATTCATACCAATTTTTATCATAGATAAAAAAGTGTTAGAAGATGGCTTAGTGAACTTTATACAGTTGATTTATTCATATCTTTAAGTTTTATGCATTCTGCCTATTTCTTCCGTAACATGGATTCGATTCCACGCATTTTTATCTATATTGAAAATTTTATTGAAGAGTGTTAAGAAACAAATAAGTTGTATGTTTTACTATATAATTGTGCATTTTCTGAACGTGTATGAATAATGTAGACAAATTCAAAAAGTAATGCACGCAGTTAAAAAACCTTAAAGTCATTCGAAAAAGTATGTCTTATTGTACTTATAATCCAAAAATTAAGACTGTGCTATTATTATTAATTAAGATAGAGCGAATTGAACTACAAATTTGGAGGTGATTGATCGATGAGAAATATACCCTCTACTTTGATCGCAAGGCATTTTTTCCAACAAAGTAATTGCAATAAAACGTTAACTGGATTAACATGTCATTATATAAGAATATATCAGCAAAATTAATTATCATTCTAACGACTTCCGGCAAAGATATAAATAAATTTATGGACCAACTGTACAAAGTTTGCTAAGTCATCTTCTGACACTTTTTCTCTATGATAAACTTTTTTATGAATTTTGTGATTAGTTCCACATTAAAGCTGAGACTTTTCTCTACATTTTATATTATTTTCATTTTTTTAGGGGCTGTTAATAGTAAGAATTATCGATCGCTGAGCCCGGTCGTACGAGACTCCTGGAGAATTCTCATTTTTCGCGCATTTCGAAGCGGCTTAAAACTATAAGTGAAAAACTCGATTTATCTTCTAAACGGCTTAAGTAAGGCAAAAATTTGTAAAGACCTTTTTTGTAGAGAAAGAGACGAGCTACAAATTTTGTTGGGAATTTTTTTCTCTATTTTCATTTTTTTGGCCGCTAGAGCAAAGAAACCGAAAATCAAAAAGTTTTTCCAATTTTTTTTGAATTTTCCCGGAACTTGGAAGTGCAAAGAATACATCATCTCATTCTCCAGGTTATTACCTACTTAAATCCCAGAGATGATCCTTTTATTAATTTTTGTTACCCTAAATTATTAATTTGCCCGTACTATAAGGAGGTTGAGGCGTTACAGTCCCAACCAAAAGTCGAACTGTAAATCGGAACTACAACTATACATTATTACTAAAGGTTATAAGTCAATGATACTAATAATTATTGTCATAAAGGCATAAATAAATCATTTCTTGTTATTAATTAATTGTTTAAGTAGATTTAATTATTTTACTTAATGAACTAACTTTTGGATGTTTTGTCCAAACTTACTAAAAAAAAAATGTATGTAAATATCTGTGTATTTTACAAATTTGTTTCAATAAATAATAAAAAAATGAGAAGCAGTAAAAATTAAATAATCGAAAAATCAGTTAAAAATCATTAACGAAAAGAGAAACTTGACAGTTTACAAACGTTTAATAAATAAATTGGAAACAATATTAAAATATTTCGTCGTCCTGGTTAAGTGATGGAATAGCATTAAATAAACTTCGCCAGGACGTCAGAATAAATAAGACGTTAAAATAAAAAATAAATATGCGTAAGATATCAATGATTTATATAGTTAGTTTTCGGTACTGATGACATTATTTGATTATTTGCTATAAATTAAAATGTACCGTTTGCATGCTGGGTTGACATTTTTTCCATAAGACTACATCTAAAAGTTTTTAAAATTTTTAACTTTAGGAGTTTCCTAATGACTTTGGATTTTTGACAGAAAATTGTGTCATATAAAAATCTATTAAAAAAACTTTATTTCAGATATTTTTCATTATTTTCGTCTAACGTCTCAACCTCCTTAACCGAAATATAATTAAGGACTGCGTCAAATATATAAATTACCTCATTATTTAACGATTTGTAGAACAACGTCGATATCTCTCCCCTGCAAATTTTTTCGTCCTATTCTGTATATAAAATACTACTAAATGGACTATAAGGTCACACATTGGGGTGAAACTCGTAGAAGATGGGCTATAAGTTACACATTGGGATAAAATAATAAAACCACATACTGAACACAACACGCCCTGTGCTGTGTTTATTATTTTCCCCAATGCGTGACATATGTCTCCCTTTTACCACTTCCCTTCCAACAGCGCTTTTTAACGCTGTCTCTTATTGTCATCTTTAGCGCAATTAGCGTCGTTAGCCTCAGAAATGAATTAGTAGAGAAGTCTAAGAGTACCGCTAGTTAAACATCTTAAACTAGCACATCTGCAGAAAAAAGCGTATGTCGTCGTCGTAGTCTGTTGATACACTTATATAAAGCCTGTTCGAAATAAATGTAGGAAAATGCGGAAACTGCTTCTATAAGCGACTTCGCGATGCTCAAGTATGTAAGCCTTACTAATATAACTTCTCAGTGTAGTGCAGTGGTGTCGTATATACATAATTAAATTGGTTAATTTCTAGTAGGTGTCTGAAAGTTTTCTCAATCTCACAAGTTTTCGAATTTGTGACGCCACATCATCCTGACAAAAAACATATATCATTAATCAAGACTGTGTTTGTAAACATAGGAACTGGGTAATTGCCTCGAGCAGACCTGATTGAATGGTTCAAATATTAATTATTCAAGTTCAATTAGCAGTAATGTCATAAATTTCAGCGATAAAAATGTCTGTCTCTCTGTCTGTAACTTTCTACAGGGTGTGCAATACAAAATTAGAACTGCTCAAATTGTGTAATTTTACTTCCACATCCACATAGTGGAGTGGAAGTATAGTAATCGTAATAAAAAATTCAAAAATGTTTCTTGTCGAAATTGGTTTAGAATGTCATAAAATGTCGAGATTTTAAATTTCAGCGATAAAAATGTCTGTCTCTCTGTCTGTAACTTTCTTTTTGTGCGCACGATTTCTCTGGAACGGTTTAAGATATTAACTTGAAATTTTGTACACGTATGCATTATATAAGGAGATCTGGAACTGGTTTGTTTTTTGAACTCATCCAGTGAAGGTTTGGGGGATAAATCCAGTGAAGGTTTGGGGGATAAATGGTGGTAAATAGGGGAAAATAAGTAAAGCAAGTTGGTAAGAGTACAGAAACTCGAGATTTTGTGTATATACTAGAAGCCAAGACCCCAAACTTCTTTATAATATTTTTCAACCACTCCACCACCTCCATTCCATTATTATATGGATTGCTAAATTAAAATTGAGATACTCACTTGAAATTTGGTACACGTATGTACTGTCTAAATGTTATTTGTGGCATTATCTTAATTTTTTTTTCTTCTTCAATTCTTTGGGACTTCCTACCACATGTATGTTTTCTTTTTAAGCGGTGCTCGGGAAATCTACAAAATATCACAATTAACCAGTATGTTACTGGTAAATAACCTCTACGCCTGTGACTTTTACGTCAAAGGTATATGTATTTATCATACACAGCAAAAAATATTTTTCAAAAAAAACCTTGAAAAAGGAAACAAATTGGATTTCCGAGACGTCGGCGAAATATATAATTTCAAGTTTTTATACTTAGTTGTGTTGTTTATTTAAAAAAAAAAGAAACCTCTAACTGATCCTTCGACCTAAAAGTCACAGGCGTGGAGGTTATTTACCAGTAACTTACTGGTTAATTGTGATATTTTGTAGATTCCCCGAGCACCGCTTAAAAAGAAAACATACAGAAAGTCCCAAAAAATTTAAGAAGGAAAAAACGTATGTACTGCAATGACATCTGATTGAGAGGAGTGGGTGGGGGCTGGTGTAAATTGGGGAGAATAAGTAGAGCAAGCTAATAAGAGTCCAGAAACTTTACTTTGGCGAAACCAACGCCTCAATTTTTTTATGACATCTGCCTCAAATATTATTCATCTTCTATGACCAATTATTCCCACATACTAGAGTGCCAATATAGTCAAGATGTTTTTTCTTTAAAGAGACTTGGATGAAAAATCTGGATGTGGAAGTAGTGATTCCTTAGGTAGTGATGTTAATGATTTAAAAGTGATGATGTGAGACAGAGTACTTTACTGCAGTAACCTGTACGTTACAATAAATTAGTGATAGAAAACAATGTAAAGTGTTCTTTCTCATATCATGATTAACGATCACAATGTAACTAATTCCACAACCGGTTTTTTTTATTTAAACCCTGTTAAATAGGGACAATTAGAAGCAAAAATATTGATGAAGTTTTGAAATTTAGCAAAGATTCATTAAGGTGTATAGATACAGAGCCGGCTGTACAGATTTCCTATGAACAGGATACATGAAAAACTGTATGTGAATGCCATATACTTAATTTGCCCGCAACCCTGCTACACCCTTAATTTTTCTTTTTTTTTTTTTTTTTTTCATGTCATCAAATAAATGAATGATTATTTCTTATGAAAGTACAAACATTCTAGTTATTAAAAAAAATGGATGCCTCTTCTTATTTGCCGCATCCCCTCATGGCTGCTTCGCTCACACCAAAATTCTATGACACGGGCAAAATTTGCTTAGATGAAGAGTGGTTCCCTGTAGGTCTGTAGTAGTACTTACACACCCACATAAAGTTTTTCATGTACCTTATTCATAGAAAATCTGTACAGCCGGCTCTGGGCCTAGTAGTATTAAACAAACTAATAGTATCTCCCCACCTCTGTCCATTGAGCTCGTGACTCCATCTTTAAAAAATGGTGCTAAATATCATTGTCACTTTTGTGCCGAGGATGCTTGACACGATACTGGTGGACAAAATTTTCCCGAAATGGAGAAACACCCTTAAAACGCAAAACAATCCTTTTTTAAAGGATTTCTTGCGTTCCTTGCCATTTAGAAATAGAGAGGAGGGCTCTTTTTTGCTATGCCAAGGAGGTTGATGCTATGTAACCCCACCCTCTGAACCACCTCTAGAGGGTTGAAACAACAAAAGGGTCAAAAATCACTTTCGGGTAGAAGTGATTTTGAGGCAGAATGAAACAGTTGCTTTGTTTTAGGTAAAAAACGAAATTTTAAGTAAATATTGTAAGGTTTAAAAAACTATTTTGCGTCCCTTGGAATGGTTGTTTCAACCCTTTTGAGGATGAAAATCGCCCTTCAATTGTTTAATCCATCCTCGAAACCACTTCCTCTACCCGAAACTTAAAATATTAATCGATTTTTCACCTCCGTGGAGGTGCAGTTGTATCATCCCCCTAGAGGTGGTTCACAGAGTGTCTGAGCTATGGTGGGCTTACATGGCATCATCCCCCTTAGCATAGCAAAATATTTCTACTCTCTATTCCTAAACGACAAAGAACGCAAAAAAAACTTCAAAAGGGTTGGTTTCCCCTCTCTCTGGGAGAATTTCGCCCCCCCCTCACCATCGTGTTCACCATCCTCGAAAACGGGGGGTAAGTTAATTTCGTATCTCCCAAAATGTGCACCAAAAGTGACAATTTTATTGGACTAGGTAACTAGTTGAGCGCCTGGAATTCAGTGTCAATTATATTTGAGCGCTTTGTATTTAAGTTTCAATTTTTCTATTTTTCAGTGAAATACCAAAAAATATAGTATTTCACTTTTTCGATTTCCAGTTTTTCAGTTTTTCAATTCATCAGTTTTTATTTTTCAATTTTCAGTTTTTTTTCAGTTCTTTAGATTTACAATTTTCTAGATTTCAGTTTTTCAATTTTTAGTTATCAGTTTTTTAGTTTTTCAGTTTTTCGGTTTTCAATTTTCAAATGTTTCAGATTTTCAGATTTTAGCTTTCCCATTTTCAGGTTTTTAGTTTTCAGTTTTTTGTTTTTAGTTTTCCAGTTGTCAGTGTTTCAGTTTTTAGTTTATAACTTTCCGTTTTTCAGCTTTCTGTTTTTCAAATTTTCAGATTTCCAGTCTAGCAGTTTTTCATATTTTTGAGTTTAGATCACATATTTGTAGTTTGTGACCTCGATAACCCTCACGTACTCATTTTCTGTCGAATCAAACGATGAATGATAAAACTTGGCCGCCATATTGATGCCGCCATTTTGAATTCTTGTAACGTCCCCCAAAATTTGCACCTGAAGTGACAATTTTATTGGACTAATTAGCGATATCGAAATTATGTTCCATATATAAAATAAAACTTATAAAATTCTCTACAGAAAATGTCTTATACGTTATCTTCATATATACTGTTATACTCGAGAATACAAAAACAAAAATTTGATCGATACATTTCTAACATCGTAAATAACGCTCATAGAGAAAAATTTTCATATCGTTGTATTAGTCACGCAATTCTGAAAAACTTTAAAAATGTCCGCCATCTGTTCGTTTGTCGGTTTGTCCGTCTCTCCATACGCCATGTTTCTTGTAAACGCAACATAAGAACGAAAGTCCGACTTTATTAAAATTTAAACGGTAAATCAGTGTTACGCAGAGAAAGAAACCTTTAATTTTTGAAAAAATGGATGGATAAATATGAATCCGGATGTAGTGATTCCTTATTCAACCGTTTTTCTCAAGTACACAAAGCTTCCTGTCTATACCCTCATATAAAAACTACAGCTACTGTACTATACTTATTTAAGAGCACATTTAAATAATGCTACACTGTTGCAATGTATATTGAACTATTAAACAATCAGTGTTGCCACAGCCTTTCCGACGATTTCGGTAGAATAGGTCGAAATTTTTCGGTAGATTTCGTAAATTTTCAGTAGATATTAGGGCCGGTACATTTTAATAACATGGTTACTTAATAAGTATCGATACTTCGATCTGGAAATTTTTGAAATCGAGGGGGGGGTCTTTTTTTAGGAATTCTTTTTCTCTCTAAAAATTCTTACGACCAGGGGAGGACATTTCTTGTGTGTTTGCCACGGAATCAAGTGTTCTCTAATTAGGGCTATTTAAGATTCGCAGAGGGGCTGCCATAAGGGGCAGGTCTGTCAGTATTGTCTTCCAGATAAAAATGTATCATAATTTCAGGATTGTATCATTGGTAACGTATTTACCTGGTCAGTAGTAAATCATAAGTACATAATCAATAAGTAATTTGTTGTTTCGCATATTAAATGTTCGATGGAGTGTTGTCTGTAAAATATTGAACGCGCGCCTCTGAGACCAGTAAAACCGTCTCACAGACCTCACACTTCCTTCTAGACTTCAGATCCGCGGTAAATATCAAATATAACCCGTTAGAACACCGCTATAGCAGCTCTCACTCAAGGCTGACGCGAACCTGGCATCTCCACGCATGTGGCGACTCCCTCGCTGAACCATACACACTTTGTTCAACTGTTTATTTTACTTTGCTTTTTTTAATATTCCCCACTTAACGCGATTATTTCTGTTCTCTGAACGGATTCATTTGGAAAGTTTAAGTTTGTTTATTTTTCAGTTATTTCAAGAGGTTGGAGTGTTTTGGTTGACAGATTGATTTAGTTTGTAAAGTGAGGAAGTTTACGTATCAAAGAAAGTTTAATTCATTTAAAGGAGGAGAGAGAAACGTTTCCTGTGGATGCGAAATTATATTTTATTGGGGAAAATACCCCGGATTTTTATTTAGAATTCAATTGAAATAGTTGCCTGTGCGCGATTGTTGGAGTCAAAGGTACTCGCTGAATTCGTATCAACTATCAATCGTGCAATCAGCGTTCTTTTGCTTCCATGCTACACACAGCGATTAAACGGCGAAGAAAAAATATCAAAGCAACCAAGTGAAATTAAAATACGGCACACCAAGCGAATGTGACGAAGTTTCTTTTGCAAGGAATTAAGGTGGCCATTTCCAAGAAACAACCTATAGGGAAATAGTTATTATTTTTGGCCATAACTTTTTTTCAGTTAGTACGTATATATAAGAAACTATAAGACTACCTAAGTAGAACCATTACAAGACTATTACTATGAATTTTCACTCAATAATTCCAGTCGTTTCCAAAATGGTTAGATTTGAAACTATGAAATAGGAAGATTAGCATGACCTTTAAATTTAAATCTAACTATTTTGCAAACCACTAAAACTATTGAGTGGGAATTTATAGCAGTAGTTTTGTTATGATTCTACTTAGGTAGTCTTGTAGTTTTTGTTAAATACACGTATACTCCAGAAAAAAAGTTATGGCCAAAAAATAATAAATATTTCTCTATCGGATGTCTCTTTCTAGGAAATGGCCACCTTATGGTAAAATATTCATTCGTCAGTATCAAAAGCTAGACCAATGATATTTGTTGAACATTCAGCCGTAGGGGACTATGTAGAAACTAGTGCTAGAATAACAATTGTCCAATGAGAAAGACAAATTGTTTTTAGGATTTTCATTGCTAGCATAACCAGAATTCAGGTTATCGAAAGAATGCAAAGATTGTAAATCAATATTTTTACAAATAGTTTTTATTTTAGTTCTCATAGATATTTTTTTCTGCTGTTTGCAAAATCCTATAAAGAATATGTTTCATTACAAGTATAAGCAAACAAAAAATAATTCACTTTTAAACATTCAGCCTTATCAGAAATGATACAATACTGCCCAGAAATCAGAGCTGGGACGAATCCTCTGAAAATGGATTCGAATTACGAATCCGGATCGTCGAAAATGATTCGAATCACGGATACCAAGTTCGGAATCTCTTGTTATAAAAAAATGATTCGAATCGCAAGATTCGAATCCTTCTTTTCAGATCACGGATCCGAATACTTTTGAAATAATTTTGAAAAACATTAATTTTTTTACTGAAAATTCAATTTATGTTAAAGCATGAATTTTATTTTTACGTAACCCTCCACTGGGGCGTCGCCCCTGGACCCCCATTTTATAGTAATATTATTTTTGTGCATAAAGAACCCTATCGACTCTACAAGTCTCAAATCATTGACGCCCGTTTATGGGGGTGTCGGATCACTTGCGCATGAGACATTTGCGCCTTGGTGTTGTTTGCGCCTCGACTCTCACTTCTTAGTTACAGACTAGAGTAGAGGGGACATTTTCACCTGGTTATATTCGAAGAAGTATCATCATATTATTATTTATCATCAGAAGTACCCAAAATGCATTTCCATGTTAGTCCTCACTATTTCTGGCAATTTGTCTTTATTTAGGTGTCAAAAACTCTAAAATCTAAACAAAAGTGCAGTATTAATACAGGTATTTTTATACAATTTCTTTTCCAATATTAATCTTCAAGTTCAAGTGAATTAATTTTTCTGTATTTAGCCGAGCAACAAGTAAATAAATAAGTAAATGTTAATGTTATTATGGGGAGAACGGGGAGAGTACGATATCAAGCGGCGTCAATATTTGACACTAGTTTTTTATACACAAAAATAATCTTAGTATAAAATGGGGGTTCAGGGGCGAAGCAATGGTGGAGGGTTACGTAAAAATAAAATTCATACTTAACACAGAAATTGAATTCTCAATAAAGAAAAAAAAAATTTTTCAAAATTATTTCAATAGTATACTAATTTTTTTGTGGATTTCTATACATGTGAGAAACATTCTATTACTCAAGGCCAATTAATAAACATATAACTCTATTTTTCGTACATAAAACTCTTGTCATTACGTAGAAGGATACTTCGTGAGGCGCAAATGTCCCGGTTTTTTAAGTAAGGCGCATGTGTCCACTATTCTTTAGGGGACCTTGGAAGGCCATGAACATTTGAAAATTAAAATTGTTTTAAAATGGTGTGTTTTAAAAAATGTAAAAAAAAAATAATTAAATTGAGCAAAGCGGTCCACAATAAGAGGGCGTTTCGGTATTAAATAGCACACACTGTATATGAAGCCACAAAAATATACACATTGGCGTCACTTATAACACCCCTTCTTTCGTGTAGAGGCACGTAGGGGCAAAAATAATGTAAAGCAGACAATTTGCAAAAATAAGTGTATTTTTATTTATTTAATTACAACTGTCTGACAGTCAAAGACCAATTACAGAATAGGAATGACAACTAACTAAAGAAAAGGTATAACACACAATTAATTATACATTCTAAAACCACATCTGCAGGATAATAGGGTATACCTACGGTGTCAAACAAAATTTAGTGTTAGTGAGGATTAATAACTATCTTTATCAAATTGACAATAAAGAATATATCACTATTTCAAAAACCTTTAAACTTGAACTAATACCGATGGTTTTATAATCTCTAATTTCATATATGCCACAACCGGACACAAGCGAGCTGTTTTCCATATTTGGGGGGCAATTGAGGTTTTAAGGATCAGGCTGTAAATAAAGATTCTGTTCAAGAAACGTTGTGGCACAGTCTTTAACAAGAAAGGCAAAGATATGGTCTAGAACAGCAGACATTCTTTGTTTGATATTCTTTCGATCTAACAAATCTTTGTCAAATTTTGTGTATAAATAAGGTACAATTAACCTCACTCTGTCTGTGAAATTTTATTTCATAATTATTAATAACAGTTTTTGAGAGAAGACGGATTACAACTATTTTTCATGATCCGATATATTAATTTACAATTATCACAGAAAGGCCCTTTTAATTTGATCGACGTATGTGCTCTCCTTTTTATTTAGTAGCATATCGTGCGGCGTGAAGCTAGACAAAGTACAGACGTATCTGTTTACATCGGTATCATTAAGCCCACGACGTTCTAGAATTAGTTGGTTATTCCTAATGGCCTCCAATATAACTCAGCAGCCGGAAACGAAACTATGTATTTATAAATATATCCGATATTAAGAAAACTTGAGTATAAGACTATCTTGTGAATTAAGTGCTTTATTACAGGAAACGTTCATTTCAACATTAAGTCGGGAAATCGATAAAAACATAAAGACCATTTCTAGAATTAAAATGCAATTAGCGTAATAGTAATAGCAGAGATTGAGCTAGGAGAGAATGCAAAAAGGAAAGTGGTGGGTAGAATCTGGAAAGCAGAAAATGATAAATGTCTGAGTGAACTATTTTTTGGTTGCTTTTAACTGTAATAAACCATTTTATTTATAGGATTTGGCAAATAGCAGAAAAAGTAATATATGAGAAATAAAAAAAAACTATCTATAAAAACATTCATTTCCAATCTTTGCATCCTCTGGATAACCTGCATTCTGGTTATTCTAACAATTAAACATTCTAAAATGAATTTATCTGCTTTCTTGTTTGGCAGTTCTCATCGTAACACTAATATCCACATAGCCTCTTGCGACCCATTTTGTGTTTTCAGAAAAATGCCCATTAGGGTGTCCCTTATTTTTCGCCTTTCGTTTCTTTTTGGTCTCACCCACTAGAAAGTTTACATTTGATATAACAATAACACACTGGGGTGTAAAATTTGTTAAAACACATTTTTACAAATAAAAATCCCAAAGTGTAATATTTTCAAACATACATAACTCTAAATGACTTATTCGGTATAAAAATAAAGTAAAAGCAACATCAATCCTTGTGATCCTTTCCTACTCTTATCATCACAGGTTTAAAAGTAAAAAATATTTTTTTAAGTAGTGTTTATTGAAACATATTCTTTATAGGATTTTGCAAACAGCAGGAAAAACAAGCTAACCGTTATACTCTTCGCCGATTTACTGCACTTTTTATATAATTGTTGCACATTCTATAGGATACTCTTCGCAGTTTTCTTTGTAAATAATATTAGTTTTAGACATTTTTAGTTTAATTACAAAACATAAAAAAAAATTATATATATATATATATTTTTTTATTTAAAAACATTTATAACTTTTTTATTTATTGATCACTTTTGCTTAAAAACAATAGTGTTCTTCCTCTACCTAACATTAACATCCTGTCCAAATTTCAATACAATCCGACTGTTAGTTCTTAAGTTATCGTGCTTACAAGAAACGTGACGGACGGACAGACAGACGGACGGACGGACGGACATTTTGAAAGTTGTTCAGAATTCGATCACCAACACAGTGATATGATTTTTTTTCCTCTAGGAGCAATATTACCGGTTTTAGAAATGTGCCGATCGAATGCAATATACTCCTCGTTCTGTATTTGCGAAGAGTATAATAATTATTATCTATGAGAACTAAAAGAAAAACTATGTGTAAAAATGTTAATTAAATCTTTGCATTTTTTCGATAACCTGAATTCTGGTTATGGTAGCAAATTAAAATCCTAAAATGAATTCTTATAATTTCTTATTTAAAAATTCTCATTCAACAACTAGCATCCACACAGACCCCTACGGCTATGCAGATTAAACTAGTATCTTTATAACCCCCTACGGTCATGAAGATTCAGTTAAAAATGAGAACAAAGGCCTAAAATGAATTTACTTACCTACCTTGTCTTAAAAATTTTTCATTGTAATGGATTACATTTTCATGAAATCTATCATTCTGTTTTTGGAAATGCTTAGCCTTTGAATCGTTTTTCGCCCTTATTCTAGAGCTCGTCAGAAAGGCATAAAGCCACTCATAGAGATGTTTCATGCAAAACCAAGATAATTTCTAGCAGCGCTTTAGACGGAATTTTTAAATTGACAATAGAAATACTATACCTACTTATATACTGTAATATCGCAATTGTTATTCGCCGCACATCGCATATTCAATTTTGTGACATTTTAAATTCTTGCTTTGGCGTTCAGTCGACATAAATCCTTGTTGTTGCAAACTAAGAGATTACGAAATATTTAAAAAACAACTGAAAGGAATAAAATTAAGTATGCTTTTGGTAGCACGGTTGACATCACATTGTTTAGCCTAGATCCAAAAGAAAAATTAGCATTCGTTTGTCTAGAAAATGGGGTGTCCGCTACGTGCGACCAAAGTGACTGGCATACGCGCTAACGCGAGTAGAGATGTGACCTTTTTAAATGTTTTGTGCAGTCGTTGAGCCGCTCATTTTGATTCCCCTCGCATTTTGGATACGTGATGTGTAATAATGAATTAAAATGTCGTTTATTCCGGTGCACAACAATAAAAACAAAAGGCCGACAGTACCGTTTAACTAATTACCATATATCTAGATGTGGACAGGGATCGACGATTTCAGATTTTATCTTTACATTCTGTAAAATCTTCCGGTAATTGGACTATTCCGTATCCGCGATCTGTACGCTTAACCGTTGATTGGGTGCCTTCGCCTTTGTAAATTTATCGCCGGTTTTCTCTGTTTACGCCTGGATATTAATCAACAATAATACAAAAAATCAGCCTTAAGAGATGTTCATCATTTAAACGAATGATAAAGTGGGAATTAGCGTTTGCGTTTTCATACAGGGTCAGGAAAATATATGAAATAATACCTGAATCTTGTTGTTCACGAAATAATCCACAATTAAAATATGGTTTAGTATAAGAGCAGGTTAGGTTATATTGTTTAATTGGTGCAGTCTTTTAGTTTTCCAAAGATTTTAATCGTGTTGATTTCAAATTCCTCATTTATATACGTACATTCCCAGTAAACATACCTACTTACGTTTTTAAAACGTATTTTCAACGTATTATTGATTCGTCGTGTTATCGTAATGAAAAAGTAAAACATTATTAAAACACTCACTAAATCAACACTTCTTGACGTCCACAAGAATTTTGATTTGTTTTCTAGATATACACTGCTGGATACTCTACCAAATCGATGTCGGGAAGTAATATTCCGAGCAGGAGGACCAACAAAATATTAGCTTCTCTTTTTTTTAATTAATGTATCTAATTTTAATTAGGTAATTTTAATTTAATTTTAATTTAAGTTTAAATTAAATTAATTTTTAATTTTTTAGTTAAATTTTTTTTCAGTTATTAAAAATTACCAGAATTAGAATTATAAATTTTTTAAGAATTGACTTTTGGTCGTTGTTAAGCAATGTTGTATATTGTAGAATTTAATGTAATAAACTTGTTCTTGTCGCTACGTTTTTGTTTATTATTGACCCGGTATAATGTGTAAATTTCAACCCTCAAATAAAATGCTTAGACCATAGAAAATCTACGTGAAATAAGGATTCCAAATCCGCAAAAATCATCAAGAACCGTCAATCCAATGTCAAGTTATAGCATTTTAAAGATTTCGGTATCCAAATTTTATGTTGAGTAGTGTGTACAAGGCGTAAGGGCCTTAATAAAAAAACTGACAAAACCGTCTAGAGATATTGATGTTACCTTAGTAAGGAACCATATTGCAACGACCAAAAAAATTTTTTGCGGAATTTTCACTCATACAAACTTTTTGATTTTTTGCATGACTTCATTGATCACCCCGTATATAATAAACTTATGATCCTACGATAAATATACGTCATGCAGCTTAATCCGAAAAAAACTAGCTCTTAAAATTTGCAAGCCGCGTTCAAAAATTTGCATTCCTGTTGAAAATATTGAACTTTAAATTTTGCCTAAAAGTCTCTATGTGTAAGTTCGAGTGGCCAGCAGTTTATACTCTAAATTTTGATATTCTTATGATAGTCGTATTTGATATAACGTTACTAGAAAACGCCATCAAGGTTTAAAACAGTGTCCAAATAATGTTTAACTCTTGGAAGCCTATGCGCTTTTCTCCAATATCTCAAAACTGAAAGAGGGGCATTATTTTTTGTATTGGAAATGGTCACAAAACACTTTAAAACTTTGTCCGTTTAACCATATTTCTAACAATAATAACCGAGATCCCAATGGTAATTGGTGGAACAAAAAGGATTCCAAAAGAAATGTTGTAAAATACGTCTATTAAACCTTTTTTACGTTAAAATTGTAACATGCAAAGACCCAAGACAAATGTTGGCAAAATAAGTCTCAAAGTTACTTCATTTTTTTAGAAATGTAAATATTGAAACATTTTGATAACTAGAGATTATCATTTCACGTTTACTAATATTAAACGTTTATACTTTCATTATCTGAGAAGTCAAAAACCGTGACATTTTTATGTTGATTTTATGTTGTAGAAAAGACACGTTTTTCTCAAATAGTGATTGGACATTAAACGTCTGTCTGCGTAAACATGTTTAACGAGTTGTCAAAATTGTCATTAGAGCAGTAAATTCGTCCTAGAACTATCGGATTCTTCTTCTCAGTATTTAGAATTTCAATGGTGTATTGACATTCTTTTCTTAAAATTTCACGAGGTTTGTCCAATGGAAATTGTAAGCCTGGATTTATTTGTCTTTCAATTTAGTTTTTATTGTATTTAGCTAATTCTTTAAATTTCTTTAAATCGGCTCAATCACTCACTGAACCCCAAACTAGTAATATTTGACATAACGTGCAATACCAAACACTGAATTTCTTGAACTGGATCAGTTGTTATAAACTCAAGTCGTCCACCCTGTAGGCAATATTCATCTCATACGTACATCAGAGGTTACAGGGGGAGTGAATGTTGTATGTTTAGAATATCCATATCTATAATTCATTTTAAGATTTATTACCTCAATCCTCTTGGTGGTCCACGGATCTTATATTGTTATGGTGTTACAAACTCTATTTATAAACATTACCCAGACCATTTACATAATGAAATCTGATATTTTCTTATTTACATATATGTAATGTGCTTTATCCGTTCACTATTTTATGTGGGTGATAGTAGTATTTATGGGACAAGGTGTAAAAAAATAGATTTAGTATTTCAAATAAAACAAGGGAATTTACAACGTCATAAAATTAATATAATTTTTCTGCTGTCAAAGCAAAATACATACAAGGTGTTAGTAAAGATTCTCGCCAAAGGACAATGTTAAAAAACGACTATTTTGCCCTCCAAATAAAAGTAAAGTATAAAGTAATTTTGGTCCCCAAGTAACAGAAGGAAATATATATTTGGCGGAAAATAGTTGGAAACATTTTTATATACAAGCTGTCAATTTTCTCGAGCCCTCGACCATATCTCGTTTAATATCATCGTGCAAAAAAATGGATTACACAAATATTGTGTCTATTTCTACGAGCCACACAATGATTTGAAGATATTAAAAATCCATGGCGTACTTAGTGTTATGACAGAAAATCTGGAAAAAACAAAATATATCTAAACCAGAGCTTCGTTGTTTGAAGGGTTACGATAAACTTCTAAGACGAAATTCGTTTGCAAAATGGAGTCTTATAATGACGTACTATCTATTTTTTTTTAGAACCGCTGAATTTCGAGATTTACTCTTCGGGGTGTTTAAAAATATATAAGAAACAGGCGAGACATAGTAACTATTACAGTAACCTCCCTACTTTTATGGGTAATGTAATCAATGTTCCACATGTTGCCCATTTTGATTGACACGCATCTCTATGCGCTTTTGAAATGAGGTTCCCACTGTTCCAAAACTGCCGGTATGATAGATCTAAAGACAGTTATTATTCTTTCCTTCATATTTTGTACTGTTGTTGGTGTGTCTATAAAAAATTTCCTTCACGTATCCCCATAAAAAGAAATCCATTTTTGTAAGATTTGGGGATCTAGCAGGCCATTTAGTGGGTCCATTTCTTCCAATCCATTGATGAGGGTAGGTATTATTTAAGTGGTCTCTAACTGCATGTAAATAATGTGGTGGAGCGCCATCTTGCTGAAACCACATCCTATCCCCTCCCGTTCAGGGAAATTTACCAATAGGTGCGGCAGATAGTTTTCCAAAAAATAAAGATAAATAGCTCCAGTCAATGTACCATCAAAGAAATGTGGCCCTGTTACATGTTCTCCAGTAATTCCTCCCCAAACGTTTATAAACCATTTGTGTTGGTTATCAACTTGCATAAAAAAGTGAGAATTCTCCAAAGCATAAGAATGGAAATTGTGCCTATTAACAAATCCATTTTTATGAAAAGTTGCCTCATCAGTGTATAAAACAGTAGGTATTGAAGAAGTTGACATCATCTTGCATTTTACCTCTGCCCCACTTACAAAATTGTAGGCGCTTTTGAAAATCATCATCAGATAATTCCTGGTGCATTTGAATATGATGTGCATGCAACTTATTTGTTTTTAAGATTCGATCCATAGACCGTCTACTTATTCCTACTAATTAGCTCACTTCTCTTTGACTAACATGGGGATTCTCAACCGTTGCCAGCACCACAGAAAAGTCATTTTCTTCGTTTACAACACGTTTTATTCTCTCACTTTTTTTATATTCGACATTTCCAGTTTCCAGAAATCTATCGTGGAAGCTGCTAACATCAGGAATCCTTCCTTCAGGATAACGTTGGTGATAAATTCTATTAGCAAGAAAACAATTTCTGTCTGACTCGCCCAAAGCAAAAGTCATGTCTACAAGTTCCCCTTTATTAAAATTCATATTGTAAAATTTCACATATTTTAAATTCAATACAAATTGTAACGACCGATAAGTGTGATAAATGCTCCGTACATGACAATTTATACCAAACTGAGGTTTTATTGCTTGTTGAATAACGAAAACAGCAAAAAATGTACAAAAAACATTACACAGTAAAAGACCTGTTAAACACTATTTACTCATTTCAATTGATTGGAAGAAATGGCCCCACTAAATGGCCTCATTTCAAAATTGCATAAAGACGTGTGTCAATCAAAATGGGCAACACGTCGAACACCTATTATAAATGTTTCTAATGAATTATTTGAGGGAACATCTTTTTTTAAGTTTATTCTTGAATTTGACACTTATTTATTTATAAAACGAAAATGGTTGCAATTAGCCATAGGGAAGTACTTACAAAAATTGTTCGTTTGTCATTTCTACATCACATCGTTGAAAAATATACAGGGCGTTCCATTTGAAAAAAATTAGAATATTCAATTTAAAAAGATCTTAATTGAAAAATAATGTTTGGCCACCCTGTACAGTTTTAAGAAACCAAAATGATTCAAAAACATTAATTAGATGTCTCGTAACTAGTATTCTAATAAGTTTTCTTAAAACCCATAATTGTAACTGTGGTGATTTTTTTAATATTCATCTGCAGATTGCATTATTTCAACAAAAAAATTCATTACATCCAAGTGGTTGGGAGATATTCAATGCTAATATAGGAATGAATAGAGCCTAGAAATAGGTTTCAAAAAATGAAGTGATATACATAGCATTTAATTTAAAAAAAGGCACTTGATCCTGTAATTTCGTCTTGGCTCGCCCTGTATGTTCGAAAATAATTTCCATCTAGTTTACTTGCAATTTTTTTAAAAAGTTCTAGCCATCGTAGAACTTGAGATATCGAGGCCCGATATCCTGCCCCACCCTGTATATTAATTACAAGAGTTTATTTGTGTTACAACATAGTTTAATTTATAACTACGAAATAGGCAGATTAGCATAATTTTTAAATTTAAATCTAGCTGTTTTGCAAACCACTGAAATTATTGAGTGAGAATTCATAATAATAGTCTTGTTAAGGTTCTACTTAGGGAGTCTTATAGTTTTTTTAAATATACGTACTAAGAAACAAAAGTTATGGCCAAAAATAGTAAATATTTCCCTGCCGGATGTCTCTTTCTAGGGAATGGCCACCTTAAGTATAAAAAATCTTTTACCAATTCATTATAAGATTTCTCGAGAATTTATAACAACTACAGAAACCGTCAATAATATTAATTATTTTATCTTTTAAGACAATGTCGACGAAACTGTAGACGTGCGTGTATAACGTGTCAGCAACTTTTGCACTAGGTTATGGGCACCTCCGAAAATTCCCGAATTTTGGACGCGTCTATAACATTCGAATATGCGTCCGGGATGGCTAGCACGAGAGTTTCTATAACTAGGAACAAATTTTTACACTTAACGCGCCAGGCTTACAATTCGTAATCCAGCGCACGGGGAAAGACATATAGTCCAAAGAGTAGCTGTTGATTTGCAGTCTGGTTATTATTCTTATTAAAATAAGGATTTAGAAATATTTCGTTTTAAATATTTTGCCCTCTAGAAGCAGACTTTTGAGCTAATTGGTTACTACATCATTATCACGTTTTTCACTCTTTTGACCAGCAAGCCTACCTGTATTTATCGTTTTTATAAAAATATCACCGGCTTTTGCTAATTCAAGTGCATTTTTTTATGAGCTCAATCACGCAACTTTGCGATATATGTTGTACAAGACATCAAGACACATACCATATATAAAAATAAGTGTTGCGTGATTGTGCTCATATAAGAAATGCACTTGAATCAGCAGAAACAGGAAACTTTTTTTAAAAAATCGGTAGCTACTGGAAGCGGCTGAAACCTCACCACCCGGTGGATCTTTGAAGCTGAGAAGAGCACAAAATTATGTGCCATAGCGGCACTAAACGTAATCCGATCTCAACCAAAACCTGATCAGATCTTCTGTAGCAGTAAAGAAACCCTCATCCAAATCCGTTTAGTACTTTCGCCGTTATCGTGCTAACACACATACACAGGCGGATATTTTTAAAAACCACTTTTGAGTTCCTGGAACCTCAAAACGTAAAGATTTGTTGTTGTTATCTCAATTTTCGATTTTGGACCAATTTTAGTAACCTCCCACAATTTTGTGAGGAGGTTATACTGAAGAACACTTTAATAATTATCAAATGTGAATTATTTATTCATAAAGAACGCAGTATTATTCGTGTTGCAATACAATCCTGGTATACATTTTCAAAAATATATAACGCTTAGATAACAGCTTTATTATTCTTCCCTCATTTATTCCTGGTATTGTCAATGCAAAGCAGGAGCTCGTGTAGTCAGGTGTTGTACACACGTTGCTATCGTTTTTAGATATTTAGTGTATCAGAGAGAGGCACGTCGAAGAAGTAAAACTTCATACTACTGATTACGGCGATTATATTTCAGATGTTGCCGCCTCCAACTAGTCAGAAAGTGACGAAACAGAAGAAAAAGTGTCAGACTAAATCATTTTTATACACTTCCATATGCATTTCTTGGTCTCACTTTGTCGTAATCAAACATATTCTTTACAGGATTTTTGCAATCAGCAGAAAAACTATCTATGAGAACTAAAAGAAAAACTGTTTGTAAAACTATTGATTTGCAATCTTTGCATTCTTTCGATAACCTGAATTCTGGTTATTCTAGCAATTAAAGTCCTAAAATGAATTTGTCTTTCTTATTGGACAATTTTCATTTAACACTAGTTTCCACATCTATGAAGATTCAGTTAAAATGAGAACAAAGGCAAAAATGAATTTATTTACATACCTCGTCTTTTGGAAAATTTTTCATTCAAATGGATTACATTTTCATGAATCTTCATAGCCGTAGAGGGTTATCTGGATACTGGTTGTGGAAACCAGTTACAGTGAAAATTGTCCAATAAGAAAGACAAATTCATTTTAGGATTTTAATTGCTAGCATAACCAGAATTCAGGTTATCGAAAGAATGCAAAGATTGCAAATCAATAATTGTACAAACAGTTTTTCTTTTAGTTCATATAGATAGTTTTTTCTGCTGTTTGCAAAATCCTATAAAGAATATTGTTATGAATTACACCCCCTTGGAATTGGAGATGATACGCCTATGCCTACTAATTGTGACTGGGAGCTGTCAGAATAAAATGGACTTTTCTGGAATATTGTTGGAGAAGATTCTTGAATGTTTCTAGATGGATCTAGAGAGTCAAATTCGGAGTATATAAGGCGCGATTACCAGCGCGGAAGAGGAAGTTTATTAAGAAGGCAGTTTATAAAAGTGAATAAGTTGAAAAGTGAAAAGTGAGGTTAACTATTAAGTAAACAAGTATTGTACAGTCAGTGAATTGTTAAATAAAGTGTTAGTAGTGGTTTATCTCTTGTTGAAATTATTTGGAACCCACGGATTCATACAGGGTGTTTCCCAAAAAGGTGGAAATCCGTAACATTTTGGTGTCGGAAGCGGAATTTTGACAAGAGGGATTTTTCGGAAGTGTTCGAGAAGGTTTGGCAGTGTATTCTCGAAGTTGGTGCTAACACGGAGGACTAATTTACTGGACGTTGTTCGATGGTTATTTTCGAACAGGAAAATAGTGTCAAGTGCATTTTTTTGAGACATTTTTGGAACATTTTATTTGGACATTAGAGGTTAAGTGACGAAGACTCTAGATAAGACTTTTTCGTGCCGTTTTGAGGTTTTTCTGGACAGTCCCATTACCGATAGTGACGTAATTGTTAAATTAATTTGATTTCAAAGTAGTCGTATGCCTATAACAACCAGAAGTATGGCAACTGAAAAGCAAATACAGGACTTATTTGCACAATTCCAGAAAGTGTTGGAAGAGCTAGAAAGAAGGCATCGGGAAGAAGTAAGTGAAATCAAAGAGGAAATAGACCTGCTTAAGCGACAGTTGAGGGATAAAGGAAGCCAGCAAGTGGTATTATCAGATCAGCTGTTCGAACCTCCCTCCTTTGACGGCCAAAGTTCATGGACCATTTACAAGATGCAGTTTGAGGCAGCAGCGAGTGCAAACAACTGGAATGACGAAGAAAAGGCTATGGCGTTAATCGTGGCATTAAGGGGCCAAGCATTGGAAATACTCCAGACAATCCCAGTAGACCAACAACGGGATTTTAAAGTTTTAGAAGCTGCCCTAGATCTACGATATGGCGATCAACACCTTGCCCGAGTGTACCAGACCCAGCTGAAATCACGTGTCCAAGGGGCTGGGGAAAGTTTGCAAGAGTTTGAAGCTGCCGTGTGGAGACTGGCTCACCTGGCTTACCCGGATGTACCGAAGGAATTCCAAGATCAACTGGCAGTAGAGGCTTTTCTGGATGGTATACAGGACGATGAGATCAGGCGAGTCCTCAGGTTATTTCGATACAAGAACAGCAGTGAAGCGTTGGTGCATTCACTCGAGGTGGAAGCTGTCCTTCAGGATACCCCGAGACAAGAGCAACTAAACGATGAGGAAATTGGGCCTATATTGAGAGCCAAAGAAAGGGGAACTCGTCCAAAATGGAAGGATGTTTCAGGCAAAAGAGTGGGACTGAAGGCACTATGGGCGCAGTGGGACTCACTGAAAGTCGTGAACGGGCTGTTGCGGAGAGCATGGGAAAGCCCGGATGGGAAGCAGGTGGTTATGCGTCTAGTGATTCCCAGGTGTCGAGTAGCGAAGGTACTTCAGGAAGTGCACAATGGAACATCCGATGGACACTTCGGTGTTAACAAGACCCTCAAGAAAATACGAGAACGATTTTATTGGATAAGAAGTCGTCAGGATGTGGAGGCTTGGTGTCGCAAATGCAAGATTTGTGCAGCCAGTAAGGGACCACAGACTGGGAGTAAGGGTGAAAAGAAACAGTTCAACGCCGGAGCTCCTTTCAAGAGGTTGGCTAATGATATAGCGGAGCCATCACCAGCCAATGACCGAATGAAGGCTCGATATGACTGGAAGGGTAATTCAAAGGAGGTCATCAAGGTGGGAGAGCTAGTTTGGCTGTACAACCCCCAGCGGAGGAAAGGAAAGTCACCGAAATCACCTTGGGATGGACCGTACACTGTTATTAGAGGTGTTTTAAAACCTCATGAGCCGTGACCTTCATATGCGCAGAGGCATAATCCGTCCTGTTGACTCAGTTACAATTCTTAAAAATATTATATTTATTGTTTACAATATATCCTGAGCTCTTGTTTATGTATACAGCAAGGCAGCCTCCAGTGTCTTCAAAAACATACTTATAACTCAGATTAAACTTTGCCTTCTGCGCATTTCGCGGCTCATGAGATTCTGAAACACCTCTACCCGAATTAATGATGTCGTCTATCGGATTCAGCAAAGCAGAAAGTCCAAGATGAAGATCGTGCATTTGGACAGGCTGGCGAGATACACTGATGATCCTGAGTTGCCTGATCGGTTAAGGAGGGGGCAGTGTTATGAATTACACCCCCTTGGAATTGGAGATGATACGCCTATGCCTACTAATTGTGACTGGGAGCTGTCAGAATAAAATGGACTTTTCTGGAATATTGTTGGAGAAGATTCTTGAATGTTTCTAGATGGATCTAGAGAGTCAAATTCGGAGTATATAAGGCGCGATTACCAGCGCGGAAGAGGAAGTTTATTAAGAAGGCAGTTTATAAAAGTGAATAAGTTGAAAAGTGAAAAGTGAGGTTAACTATTAAGTAAACAAGTATTGTACAGTCAGTGAATTGTTAAATAAAGTGTTAGTAGTGGTTTATCTCTTGTTGAAATTATTTGGAACCCACGGATTCATACAGGGTGTTTCCCAAAAAGGTGGAAATCATACATGTTTGAGAACATGAAACTCCTCTGGGCCCAATATCCGCCGTATGACCATCTCATCCTATATAGTGTATTTTAGAGAGTAATTAGTTACTTCAACAGTTATAATTATGAACATCTTGTCCTGCTCGGCTATCGAAAACAAAAGCTAATCAATTATCTGCCCGATTGGGATTAGACTAAATTGTACGCCGGTTACGCCAGTCATCGCATCCAATTCATCAAAGTTAAACTCTAGATCACCAATACGTTTCTCTATCCTAAGGATAATCATGATATACAGTTTTAAGGTCTAGGTCACTTTGGACGTCCTAGTTTTATTCCGTCCGAACAAATAAATGATAGAATAATACGAGCTGAGCTCTATAAAGCGTGTCTTTTATTACATTGCGGGTATTATTAAATAGCGATCGCCTGCCTGCATTAATACGATATTGATGTGATGGTGTATCAGTTTAGACGTCGACTAGTGGGTAATGTAGACTTTGGTTCTTGGCGAATGGATGGCCATTTAATGAATTGAATGTTGGTGTTTCACTGAGGCGGAATTTTCGTAGCATAAACGGAATTTTATGTCTTGTCAGATATTTTGTGGTCCTGGAATTATCCTAGTTGGTTTCCGTTTACTATATGAAATTTCATGCAAAAAAAATTACCCAATTCCGCTATTGCTTGACTTTTCAACTTATGCGGGAGTCGCCAGTGTTACAAATATTTGTTCACCTTTTGTTCATAGTCTATGGATTTTATCCTCAAAAATTGTATAATTATCGATACATGTGTGTGCAAAATTTCAAGACAATAAATCAAATGAAAGTAGTTCAAACCCAGCAAACATTTAAGTGTTATTTGACGTCAAGACTACCTAAATTATGTATAATAAATTTAGTCGCAAAATTAGAATGAACCATATTTTGGCAAAATTTACGTTGATGCTACGTGGAATCGACATAAGTGGAGAATAAGACGACGTCGAAATCAAGTTATATCAACTAAAACAGGTAAAATTATATATAAATCTTACTTGTAGTCGCCCAATACATTTGGTTACTAATACCTGTTTAGGTAAATTTTACTTGAATTCAACGTCAATCTGACATCAAGTTGACTAGTTTTAGGTAGAATTTAAGGACATATGTGAATTTGAAAAATGACACCAAGTGGAAAAAAATAAGATTTTTATACTTATTTGGTATTTTGCTCTATAAGTAACATATGGTTGTCAGTTACTTACAAAACTGAAGAAATAACTAACTGCAACGATACAAAATTAATGGTAACTAAAATAAATACAATTTATGAGGAAAGTATTTGCAGTTCTTGTGTATTGAAATCAATGCGCTGAAAATTTTTCTGTGAATAATAGAAGCTGCATTCCGTAAAATGCTAATGCGCCTCAAAAATATTCATCTATAAGAAAATTTCTATTACCAAATAAAAAAATTATTGTAATAGTTTGAGCCGAAAGTATACTATACTTGTTAAATATGAGTTTACAGATATAATTATGTATTTTTTTTTAACTTTCCGTCAGTTTGTTTCCATATACACTCATTTTACAAACTACAATTTGGAATCATGCTTCAACTGTGCTGGCAAAATATGGCGTATTGTGCCAACTAGACCTCTAAGTTAAAATTACCCATACAATCTACGTATTTTATAGGTGGAAATTGTCAGAGGTCAGGTTACACTAAATTTTAAGACATTTTGGTTAACTTACCTATTGAACATATTCAACTCTGTTGTTATATCAAATAATTACTTGTAGGTAAATATAACCTATTTATGTTACCTTATTTTCAATATACTACCTATTGGTAAATTCTACTTATTATGTGTAAATTTTAACTCGACTAGTATACTGTGTTCACGAGTGAGTTAACCTAAAGTGTCATAGTGGAGCCATATGAAATTGCCTTGGTATTCGACAGCGCACGAAAGTTTTGGAGGCTCGACTGGCATTTCGCAACACCATTTTATTGAAATTTTATAACCAATTATTTCCACATACTAGAGTGCAAATATAGTCAAGATGTTTTCCTTTAAAGAGACTTTTATGGGAAATCTGGATGCGGAAGTAGTGATTCCTTAGGCGGTAGTTTTTTACTTTTGGCACACTTCATTTGTATATTGACTGAAATAATTTTTAGATAATAACTATACCACCTAAGTACCTAATTGTGCAAATAACCTAAATAATATGAATTTTACAAATAGGTTAGACGGGGATTAGCTTCTGAATTACTATTTTATAGTCAAGTTTACTTTGAGGTCGATTTGCCAGGTTACTGCGACAAAGAGGGTTAAAATGTATTTTTTCAGAGTAACTTTAAGATCAGTTTAAGGGTAATTGACTTAATGGGTGAAATCAGGTAGATAATCTAGGTAGAATTTAGATAGAGAGATATTCGACTATTAGAAATATTTTTAGTCGCTAAAAAGGTAAATACTACCTAATTATATTACCTATTTCGGCCTTATTGGAAATCTATCCTTGAGGTCAATTTGGTAGGTTTTTTATTAGTTTTCCACTCGCTGTTTTCGTTAAATTTACTTTCAAAGAAAATTGTGTATGAAGTAGATTAATTGGGGTTATTTACGTAAATATAAATCTAAACTAAGATTAATTGGTCAATTTTTATCGGAAGCCTATTTTTCCAGTCAATTTTACGTCATAATTACTTAGTAGGTAGATTTGTCTTATCCCAAGATGAATTTTAGCTCATTTTGACAAAAATGTTTGCTGGGGAACTTGTAAGACTTGAACTATGCTAACTGACTGACAAACATGTCCAGCTATACACGATACACAATATACACGATTCACAACGGATACTTTCATCCATATTGTTAAAGAGATCGTTACCACACATCTAATTTTTTTTATTTTTTGTAGGTGTAGGAATCGTACTTGTAACTGTCAGCGGAGTGGCGTGGCGGTTAACCTCCCACGACTCCTCAACATGCAGATCGATGCTAGGATTGGGCTCTACCGAATCCGTCGATGTTTGTACGCGACGTTTCGTACCCAGACTTCCGCCCTCATACGGTCGACCGCATCATCCCTATGCGGCTATGATGTATCCGGAGTTTCAGTACAGGCCACCCCCTCCAAGCTACCAAGCTTCCATGCAGGAGTATAGACTGAGGTTGCTGCTGTTGGATAGGGGGAATACCCCTCAGATTCAAGCTGGTATTCAGAACGCTGTATCGCCACCACCAACTTATAGGAGCCATGCGGGAAGTTTGTTAAGGTACGTCATCGAATATAAGTCTTAGAAATGTAGAGGTCGTTCTCAATATACAGATACTTTCAAACAAGAGGATTCAATCCTATTAGAGCTACGGATTCACTTATCCAACATGAAACGTATTGCGTAATTTACCCGCCTTTGATATAACTAAAAAATTACTTAAAGTGGTAAGGGAGAGTTATATATTCTATTGTCCAAAGAAATAATTATCATACACAAGGTTGACTTGATAAGTTAAAAACAATAACAATTACAAAAGTTACAACGCGCATGAGATAGACAGAAAAATGGGATCTGACTGAAAGTCATGACAACCAAGAGAAAAAATCGTCAGTAAGAGGACTCTAACAAACGTATTAACAATAACTTAAGAAATTACCAAATTGACACATTTTTTGATAGTTGATTTTCCCAAAAATTTTATTTATTTAAGAAATCTTAGGGTACGGACATGCCGAACATGCCTCGATGAGCGCGGTGGAGGTTGAGGTCGCGATTGGCCAAAGATAATACAAGGTACATATGGCACGTCACAGATTACAAACAATAAGTTTATTTAATAGAAACTTATCAGGTAGTTTTAAAATATGAAGTTTAATACATACATAATTCTGTTGGACTAAAAACAACATACAATAATAAAAAGAAAGAAGGATAGACAAACATAATTATATACGATTTTCAACTTATAATACAATTACAATACAATAATACAATTAGTATGAAAACTTGCTTAGAGTTACAAAAGTCCGTTGTCATTTACTTCCTATACACAAACTTAAGTTATAGAATAGTACATACAGTCCTTCAGAGAGGAAATTTTTAACTGGTCTTTTGAAGTGGTTGTAATTCTCTATATTTTTATATTCAGGCGGTAGAGCATTATCTAAAGAAACAAACTTATAATGTGGGGACTTCTCATGTGCAGAAGTTCTGTGCTTAGCCAGTTGTAGGTAGTGACCATATCTAGTGTGATGCTCATGTCCTTCATTAACTTTAATGAATATGGACCAATAAGCTTGCATTTATCGCGATGTCTACAGTTCTACCCCGATGAAAAAAACAAACTATTTTGTTCTGCTATGTACATCAATATAAACCGCGTGGTAAGCGGCGAGGGTGAATGCATCCTTGCTATATAGAGATTTATTTTGCAAAGAGGTGACATTGATGTAACAATCGCAACCTCAACCTTTACCGCGCTCATCGAAGCATCTTTGGCATGTCCGTACTCTTAGGAACGTACATGATATGACATAAGTGAAAAAAAAAACAAAAATTGCACTGCATTTAATTCTTTACAAATTTGATTAGTCTGGTCTATTTTCTATTGATTTTACTCCACACTAAGTCAATTTTGATCACATAAGCAGTATTTTAACTAAAGAATAGCACTAAGAAAAGTGTGCAGAATTAGGGTCTCGGTTTTGTCCCAAATCTTACAAAATAATTGGATATTTAAGTATGTTTCTAATTGTATTTTAATAATTATAAAAAAGTATCAATTTTATGTAAGGAACAAAATTTAATATGGGATATGTTAACAACCACATAAAAAACCAGTTCGGACCCAGAAACTAGACCTACCAATCTTTATGTATTTGGACCTCCTCCTGAAGGGTCTAAGGCGAGCCAAGTGCCTTCTTTTAAAAGGAATGCTGTGTATATCAGTACATTTGAAGCCTCTTTCTAGGCGCTATTCATTCCTATATTAGCATTGAATATCTCCCTCTCCCAACCACTTGGATGTAATGAATTTTTCTATTGATATAATGCATTCAAAACGTATGTGAATACCAGTTACGAAACATCTAATTAATGTTTTTGAATTATTTTCATGTTCTAAAACTGTACAGGGTGGCCAAAAATTATTTTTCAATTAAGAACTTTTTAAATTGAATTTTCTCAGTTTTTTCAAATGGAACATCCTGTATATTTTTCAACGATATCATGTAGAAATGAAAAACGAAATTTTTTTGTAAGTACTTCCCTATGGCTAATTGCAACCATTTTCGTTTTATAAATAAATGTCAAATTCAAGAATAAACTTAAAAAAAGAGGTTCCCTCAAATAATTCATTAGAACAATTATTTATAATAGGTGTTCGACGTGTTCCTCATTTTGATTGACACACGTCTTTATGCAATTTTGAAATGAGGCCATATAGTGGGACCATTTCTTCCAATCCATTGAAATGAGTAAATAGTATTTAACAGGTCCTTTACTGTAATGTTTTCTTGTACATTTTTTTGCCGTTTTCGTTATTCGACAAGCAATAAAACCTCAGTTTGGTATAAATTGTCGTGTAGAAAGGAGTATTTATCACACTTATCGGTAGCTAGTTACAATTTGTATTGAATTTAAAATATTTGGAATTGAACAATATGAATTTTAGTAAAGCGGAACTTGTAGACATGACTTTTGTTTTGGGCGAGTCAGACAGAAATTGCCAATAGAATTTATCACCAAGGTTATCCTGAAAGAAGGATTCCTGATGTTAGCAGCTTCCAAAACCTTCTCGATAGATTTTTGGAAACTGGAAATGTCGAATATAAAAAAAGTGAAAGAATAAAACGCATTGTGAACGAAGAAAATGAGTTTTCTGTGGTGCTGGCAACGGTTGAGAATCCCCATGTTAGTCAAAAAGAAGTGAGCTCATTAGTGGGAAGAAGTAGACGGTCTGTAGGTCGAATCTTAAAAACAAATAAGTTGCATGCATATCAAATTCAAATGCACCAGGAATTATCTGATGAAGATTTTCAAAAGCGCATACAATTTTGTAATTGGGCCAGAGGTAAAATGCAAGATGATGTCAACTTTTTCAATAATGTTTTATTCACTGATGAGGCAACTTTTTGTAAAAATGGATTTGTTAATTGGCACAATTTCCATTATTATTATTATTATTATTATCCTTACTTTTTTATGCAAGTTGATAACCAACACAGATGATCTATAAACGTTTTGGAAGGAATTATTAGAGAACATGTAATAGGGCCACATTTCTTTGATGGTACATTGACTGGAGCTATTTATCTTCATTTTTTGAAAAAGTATCTGCCACAATTATTGGTAAATCTCTCTAAAAGAATTCGAAATAGGATGTGGTTTCAGCAAGATGGTGCTCCACCACATTATTTAAATGCAGTTAGAGACCACTTAAATAATATCTACCCGCATCAATGGATTGGAAGAAATGAACCCACTAAAGGGCCTGCTAGATCCCCAGATCTTGCAAAAATGGATTTCTTTTTATGGGGATACGTGAAGGAAATTGTCTATAGAGACACGCAAACAACAGTACAAAATATGAAAAAAAGGATAATAACTGCCTTTAGATCTATCACACCGGCAGTTTTAGGAACAGTGGAAACCTCATTTCAGAAGCGCATAGAGATGTGTCAATCAAAATGGGCAACATGTGAAACGTTTATTATAATTTTTTTTACTGAGTTATTTGAAGAAACCTCTTTTTTAAGTTTATTTTTTAATTTTGTAATTATTGCTCAATAAAACGAAATTGGTTGTAATTAGCCATAGGGAAGTACTTACAAAAAAAATGTTTGTTTTTCATTTCTACATCACATCGTTGAAAAATATACAGGGTGTTCCATTTCAAAAAGTTGATAAAATTCAATTTAAAAAGTTCTTCATTGAAAAATAAATTTTATCCACCCCGAACAGTTTTAGGAAATGAAAATGATTCAAAAACATTAATTAGATGTCTCGTAACTGGTATTGACATAAGTTTTTCTTAAAACCCATAATTGTGACTGTGGTGATTTTATTAATATCCATCTGCAGATTGCATTATTTCAACAAAAAAATTCATTACTTCCAAGTGGTTGGAAGATATTCAATGCTAAAATAGGAATGAACAGAGCCTAAAAAGAGGCTTCAAAAAATGTACTGATATATTTCATTTAAAAAAAAAGGCACTTGGTCCTGTAATTTCGTCTTGGCTCGCCTTGTATGTTTGAAAATAATTTCCAGTGATAGATTTTTTTATCTAGTTTACTTGCAATTTTTTAAAACGTTTCTAGCTATCGTAGAACTCGAGATATCGAGGTCCGACGCACTATTGCCCCACCCTGTATAAATATAAAAAAAACCAACGTCAAAATACATAAAGATTGATAGGTCTAGTTTCTGGGTATGAACTTTTCTTTTGTGCGACATACTCGGCGACCGGAAGTAATATTTTTTTATAGCTGCATGCCCTCCAATTAGCTTATAGAAGATTTTGTCAATTGTTTATTTTAATTTTCTATCGAGAGTATACACATTTGGTTTTTAAATGAGTATATTAATCAACATTTAATAAACCCTATTATGTGAGATGTTACTTTGTAAAGATGCTAATATTAATAAAACACCGTATTTTTTAGGGCTCCACTTTCAAGCCGTCGGGACGCCTCCCAATCGGAGTACAGTTGCCCGCCTTCGTACCGATCACAGAACAGCTCCAACCGCCCCGGCACCCTCCAGTCCAACTCCGTTCTACACAGCAGGGAGCAATCTCTAAGTCTGTCGGAATCAAATCATGGCGGTTCAGTGGTCAACGTAGTCAGCATCTTGGGCAGCACCGAGGAAGACATCGCGCTCGACAACATTACCCTGGACTCCCTGAAAATGGAACCCGAAACCGAAATGAACCCTGTAAAAATGTTACTGAAGAGCAGCTCGGGTGATCTTGAAGGAAGCAAAGACGGGAATTTGGTTACTATTGTCCAAACTAGCGACCAAAGTCCTGTTATAGTAACTGTTAGTGGAAGTTCGCAAATTGATAACAATAGTTCGGTTCAAATAACGGAAATTCCGTCAGAAATGGAGATACTGGCGCATTTATAGTCGATATTGAAATTGTACAGGATTAAAAAAAGTAGTTAGGGCAAATCTAAATATATAGGATATGAATAATTAAAAGTTAAAGAAGCATCTAGAGAGAATTTTGGGTAAAATAGAAAGTTGAATAAATATTAAGGCCCTTTGTAAATCTATTAGCAGTATAGTACCTAGAGGTTAAAAAGATGCAAAATATATAAATCATGCCATATGTAATAATTTTTATGGGTGTGATTTTTGTAACAAAAAGTGCCATCAGTATCTATATGGTTCCGATACTTGCTCTTACCTCCAAAGATGTAAACCCCTAAATCGAAGAATTTTATATTTGAAATAGTACTGCCGATTTAATTTTGGAACCTAGAGTATTTTATGTTTTTGGGGTTGCTGATTTCGAATCTAAAGTCAAAATTAAAAAATCCAAAATGTCTTCGGACGGACAGACGGACGGACATTTTGAAAGTTGTCCAGAATTCGATCACCAACAAAATATGAAATTTTTTTTTCTCTACTAGCAATATTACCGGTTTTAGAAATGTGCCGATCGAATGCAATATACTTTTCATTCTGTATTTGCAAACAGTATAATAACCAAAGAGTTTAACAAATAGAGGAGACAAGCTCCATAAGCGTAATGTATAAGCAGCGGTAGGCTCTACAGCCTCTCTCATCCTTCTCACACAGTTCGTTCTCTCTTTGTCGCACAGTAGGTGGAGGGGAGGTGACGATTGCAATACAATGAATGACAGTATGACAGATGAGAATAGGTGTATACCAACCTGTTACTTATGGGTGACTTAGTTTTTCTACAAACTTTACAAGTATAAACTATTGTCACAAAAAAATAATTAATTAATATACAAATTAAACGTGATAAACAGATTAAATGTTATAAACAGAAGAAAAATTTGAGAAAACACGTGTAATTGTAAATAAAGCAGAACGCTATTCAAAACAAAGATTTAAAATTGACGGTGTCCGGTGTCGGTATTTGGTAAATCAAAGCGCGCCGGGTAAGGCTGTGTTGCTTTGTAAAACAGTGGAGAGAGAGGGTACGAGGTCTGCGACAAGGACGAAGAACCTACCATCTCCAAGACAACCAAATCGCGATTCCCGGCAAATCGACGGCTTGTCTTCTCTAGTTATTAAACTCTTTGATAATAACAATAATGCAGAATAATTTTTTTAAATATATGTATACGTGTTAAAGGGGGTTATCATAAATGTTACAAAGGGAGGGGGTAAAATAGTTCATTTTTGCTAATGTTTTTATTCAGTGGTCCCTTTATAATGTATGTCGTAAAAAACAGTGCAGGCTATATTGTATATTAACAAAAAACAGTATTTGACAATTTTTTTAAATGATTTCGAATGGTTTCGATAATAACTTCTAGCTTTTATGCTACAGAAACAGAAAATAAATCATTTGAAAACCTAATTAAAATAACCTTTTTGGTCAGTAGCACCTTTGTTATAAGTGCCATAGTTTCTGATATACCGGGTGACAACAAGATTACTTTTTGGCCTTCAAAGTAAAAACCTCTAGCTACTGTACTGTATCTGCTGGTATCGCTAAAGTAATGACATTTTTATTTTCAGCAACTTCATCTAGCCAAGACTCGAAGTAGTATTACTCACATACCAACGGAACGTCATACTCTAAAGTATAATGTATTTCATTTGACACACACTTTATGTGGAACTATGAATAAATACATATACTTGTCCAAGATTTGTCCTAATAAATTCTATAATTTGGTAAGATTTGTAAACTGATAACTAATATGTACATATACAAAAATAAATAAGTCAAGCATTAAAACTTAAAACCAGATCTTATTCTTTTTTCTTAATTTTGTTGTGGGTGTAAAAATAATGTAATATTCAACTCGAGAAGTAAATAATTTTGATCAATCTCAGATTCAACTGGTAAATACTACTTCATTTCTCGCACAAGACTCTTCTAGAGCCTTGCAGGACAAAGCGGGTAGTATTCCCTGAGGTATTATTACTTCCCTAGTAATAATGACTTCAGAAAACTGAAGTCATTGGTTAAAACTGAAAATAAAATGCAAAACCGTATGTTCATCTTTGTTTTTTATTCGCCAATAGTCTTTCCCTGTTTTCACTCTGGTAACAATGTAGAACTAATTTGTATTTCTGGTTATATTTTTTACTTTGCAACATAACTTCGGTAAGTAAGACTGTCATTTACTGTTGCTCATACCAACAAAATTCTAGTTTTTTAAAGCTTACCATAATTCAAATAAAAACTGAATTGATTGTATATTGGAACAGTTGATGTCAAAATTGACATTCTGTCGAATGTTACTGTACATCTTTGTTTAATTTCAGATAATCACAATAGCTTCATAAAATTATGTGCCCTTATGAAAAAATAATATTTAATTCTATATTTAAATTTAAAACCTATTTATTATTAAAACCTTGACCAAGAATGACATAATGTTACCCAAAATTTTCTCCAACTTTTTTTCTAATAAATGCATTGTAAAAATCATTTCACTTGTAGATAATAAAATAGAGCATATACTGAGATTTCAAAGTATTTAAGGAATTAAGCAATTAATTTTGGCCAAATTACTTCAACAGCAAGGAATTTGCCAAAATGTATCACTAGCTATTTGTTAATATTGTCGAACTGACCTGAGAGAAGTACATTTCAGCTTAAAATATTTTAATAAATCCTCAAGAGGTCTGGAACACGTTTGGTATGGCACCGGCCATGAAATAGCTTCTGCAACCACCAGAATACTTGAATTCTATACTCAAATACCATACTTGATGCAACTACTATACCGTCTCGTGATAACACATTGGCATCACCTCAATATGATAAAGACTAATTATCAATAATTCCTGATGATGCCAACATGATTGACGAAATGCTCATCATGAGTAGCACTCAAGTATTTTAACGTTTGTGGAATACTACTTCGTCATGTTACAAAATGTTCATCAGGATACGTATATGATAAATTTGCCCTAAATCTTTTCGATTCTTTTTATGAATACCTAATTATATGGCTTGTATTATAATATCCTACATTATTTTATCGAATATTTGCTGTTTTTCATTCCCCTAATTATTTAATTATTAACTCGTGTACATTAATATTGTTATATTTTTATGAATGTAATGTTACACTTTGTATATTTGCGATATTATGTGCCTATATATTGTAGATAGATATTATAAATAGCACCTTGTATTATATATTTTAAACTGTATAAATGAAATTTTTAATAAGTATTGTTACATTTGTTGTTTTATTTTGATCACACTCTTTTTATGGTTACTATCACGTGACAGAGCCAATCTGTGTACTAGATATAGGAGCTGGTATAATTCATATCAAACCAAGTAACAAAGGCAATTAAATAAAATAAAAACATTATTATTTTGAGATATACCCCTTTATCTTTACAGTGATGGGGGTTATCCGCTATATGCTATTTAGTGTACAGATAACGTGAGATACTTGAACAAAGAGGAGAAGGAAATCGCACATCAGAAATCTAAACTAATTTCTTGTCGTTTTAGGTAACTTCAGCCTATACCAAAACCATAAATAATGTATGTAATTTAAACAATAATAGGTACCTAATAAAAAAATAGTCGACTTAACTACATATGCAGTAATACTAACACAACAACCAACAGTCCATCAGAAAAAACAGCAAAATCACTAAAGACCGTAAACTCAACTCAAAGAACAAACTTTGAAGTATGTCGCAGAGGGGCAAATACTTTGATTTTGGTGGAAGAAACCGTAGTTATACTGTGAATAAAATTTTTGGCAAAAATAAAAATAAGACAAAAACTGTAAAAACAAATAAAAATAGCTGAATCAGGAAAATAACAAAGATCAGACATCCCTACAATCCTCTCCACAACCCACCCAACCCCCTTCTTTACCAACTGACCAGCATAGTATGGAAGGACGTCTCATCCAGTTGTTTACAAGGTTTTCTCAAAACCTCCAAAACAGAACTGATAGGAAGATATTCTATAGGAACTCGAAAATTAGACCCAGGCACAAACAACCCCAGAAAAAAATCCGTAATTGGTTTTTTTTAATATATGTAAATATATATAATCACTAGAATAGAATAAAAATGATAAATTATATTAATATTGTAACAATAGGCAGAAGGACCTTGGTCAATAGCCTGTGGAATCAATTTTGGTTCAATAAATTCATTTATTATTATTATTATTATTAAAATAAAGACTACTTTGTTAGTTAATATTTTAATTCAAATGAATAACTGGAGGATGTTACGGAAAATGCTCATAATCAACGGTAATATTGTGACAAATTTGATTGTAGAAATAGTCCATTCAGTTTGGGAATGAAGTAGTTTCGACACTGATATACATATTGTCTAAATGTTATTTGTGGCATTATCTTAATTTTTTTTTCCAATTCTTTGGGACTTCCTGCCACATGTATTTTTCTTTTTAAGCGGTGCTCGGGGAACCTACAAACTACCAGTAATTACTGGTAAATAACCTCTACGCCTGTGACTTTTACGTCAAAGAATCAGTTAGGGGTTGCTTTTTTTTTTTAAATAAGTAACACAAAAATAAGTATAAAAATTTGAAATTAAATATTTCGCCGACGTTTCGGAAATCTAATCTGTTTCCTATTTCAAAGCTTTTTGAAAAATCTTTTTTGCTGTGTATGATAAATACTTATTTGTATTTATCATACACAGCAAAACAGATTTTTCAAAAAGTCTTGAAAAAGAAACAGATTTGAGAAACGTCGGTGAAATATTTAATTTCAAGTTTTTATACTTGTGTTATTTATTTTTTTAAAAAGCAACCTCTAACTTATCCTTTGACGTAAAAGTCGCAGGCGTAGAGGTTATTTACCAGTAATATACTGGTTAATTGTGATATTTTGTAGATTCCCCGAGCATCACTTAAAAAGAAAAAATACATGTGGCAGGAAGTCCCAAAGAATTGAAAATTAAAACTGATATACACAACTACATGCGTCCCAATTGGAATCAGTCACTGTTCAAATTCATTCATTCTCCGCTGTAAAATTTTTTCTAATAAAAGATGGATAATTCCATCATTTTTAAGTACGTTTCTTCTACTAAGCGATAAAGTGTGGCGTGAATAGGACAAGTTTGACTACCGACAAGAGTAATCAGGTTATATGAAAGTGACAAGCATACTATGTAGACTGAATGTAGGCTCACTGTGTCAAACATGTCTTTGACCATATGGTGCTAACAAAATATTTCAATCGATAGAAATAATCGCAGTAAATTTCTTCAGAGAAAATAACTGAATTCTTATGAAAAATATAGTGTCTATTGAGCTATCAAAAACTAAGATTCAATGAAAAAAATTAATTACAATATTAACTGCAAATAAGAAAATATTTACTTGCTTGTAGATGGCACCAAAAATGACCCTTATAAATTGCACACAAAATTCAAACAAGCTTTTATTGTAAAATTGTACTGAACCGAGACCAGACTACTTGACCATAGGTCTCTCGAAAAGCAAGGCCATAAGAGTAAACTTGTCTCGTATTTTGGCCAGTGATATGTGCTCTATCTAAAACCACAGCACTTCATATAGTGAATCAATTGTGGTATAATGAACATGCTCCAAAGGGTCAGTACAATATATAGTCTTCACAATACAAATGCCACTTTGGTGGGTGTAACTTTCTGAAATTAAACAGAAATAGAAGTGTGGAAAAACATTTATAATTTACTACATTTAGCAATCTGTAATAGTGAAATACTCAGAACAAATAATCTTTGTTAATACTTGCAAAATTTAACACATTGGCTGTGAACGGAAAATTTGTTATCGTTTCAATATTGCGGGGCATATCCTCCAGGATATGTAAGAAAATTTGATTAAAATGCGGTACAGATCTCCGGGGATATGTATATTTTTTTCGAGACTATTGCCCTCTAGAGTAACATAGATTGACTTTTAAAAAAATTTAAAGTTGAAATCTGCTACTAGATGATCAATGGGCTTGTTCGGCATTTTTTTTTATTTCAGAAATCCATTATTTTATACTTGCACTTGCAAGTATAAAATAATGGATCTGCAAAAAATCAGAATCTTATTTGCACGTTTAGTATCTTAAAAACTATTATAAATCTCTACCTCGCGAAAATGGGGCGTGGCCAGGCGCTACGTCACTATACGCATAGACTCGGCGATCTCAGTAGACTTGGTGCTCCTTAGTTGTTATAATTATAAGTGTTTTTAAAGTATTGTTTGTTTTGCTTACTTCTTGACAGTAGGGGAGTACAATTTGGTGAAATGTCAAAAAATTACAATTTTCTCTCGCTCCTGTCGGAACGAATTTTCAATTTTGATCCTGCAATTTACGATTAGGATTCATCGCCGACCTTTTTCCGTAGAGACATAGAACGAACTTCCATTCGACGTATCTATTTAGTTACCAGCGTTTGAAAATTCCATGTTTTTCGACCTTTCAGGTTAAATTTGAAAGCCACTTTTCTTACGTCACTTGCGTATAGTGACGTCACAAATGAGCGCTCGGTTTTTGCAAGTGTTACTAATTTCAACTCCTTATATCCAGTGGCGGTTTTACCACTGGGCACACTGGGCGAGTGCCCAGGGCGGCAAAATTATAAGGGCGCAACATTTTTTTCTTTTGAATGTTGCTTTAGTCATTTTTACAATGACTTCAGAAGAAGTCATTGCATTTTTATGATTCCGCTAATGCGACAGTTCCATTGAAACCATAAGCCATGTAATAATCGATAGATTAACCGAGGAGCTGCACAGACGAGGTGAAGTTTACAAGAAATCAGATTAACAATTTGGCTTTTGTTGAGAACTTAATATCTATTAGTGACCAAGACATAGGCAAATCAGATGCAACATTAGCAACAAATTTTAGCTAAGATTTAGAAGAGGCCCTACTGCCAGAATGCGCTCAGTTCAAAATTCAACTGAACGATTTGACGAAGAAAAAATCTTTAACAATTCTAGAATTGAGCAAGCTGTTGAGGTCAAACAATTTAGCAGGCGTGTACTGCAATAACCACATATGGCTTCAGAATATTTTTAAGCAAACTCGCTACAAACTGTTCTGGAGATAAGAGTTTCTCGACCTTGCGACGGATAAAGAATTACTTACGGTCCACAATGGCGCAGGAAAGGCTATAAATTCACTAGCAGGATTAAATATTGAAAGTGAAATTTTAGAAACTATGAAAACAGGCGATATAATCAATGATTTTGCTGTGAAAAAAGCAAGAAAAGTTCGTCTTCATCTTGTATATATTTTTTTTAAATTATTTTATTTTTAAAATTTTTGTATATTTTTTTTATTTTTAATAAATAGGTGTTATACAGAAAAGTCATTTTATATACCACCCACCTCTAATGTGTAGTGTCCTTCGTTGTTTTGAAATATACAAGAAGAAAAAGTTTAATAAGTACTCTTTTTTTTGGGAAACATTTTTTGGGTAGTACATATATGTTATATTTTTTAAGAGTAGGGGCGGCATCTTAAAATAGTTCCGGGGCGGCAAGCATGTTAAAACCGCCCCTGCTTATATCTCGAGAACGGGAAAAGTTTATAATGCGAAATTTTAATTGCATAATGAGAATATCGAGTACTATATGAAATAGTATAAAAACCATATAAAAAGAAAATCATGGAACAAGCCCATTAGGATGGTACTACATACATAGCTCCAAGGACTGGAACCGCATATGAATATGTAAAATGAATAATGGGAGTTTAGCATTTGTTTATACGGGAAAACAAATGTTTCTAACAAATATGTGTCATTTATTAATTATTATACCTTTATTATTTGTAATATGTTACAATACAAGATATATAATTACGCATATTTCAAATATGACCTGTATTGAAACAGTTAAGGCAATAGGCAGGTTTCTGTGGACAATAGTCACAATAGCTTATTACACGTCTAACTTTCTTGTCCGCTTCACGACTTGATCAAGTTTCTCTTAGCTTATTATAACACCCTCTACAGGGTGTCCTTTTCTTTCTACCAGGCCCCTTTGGTTTGGTAAAAGTATGTAGCCTTTTTCTTGGGTTAGGTGGAATATCTTCCATGTTCTTGGAGAGTTCCACCAAGTAATTTGATAATTTTTTTTTAAATTCTGTTATACCTAATTTTGTGTCAGATAAAATGTTGTACACAATCCATGCATTCACACTCGATAAACTCTAACTCGCAGAATCACTTATCGACTTGTTAAAACCTGTACATACATATCCTCGAGGATATGTACCGCAAGTGAACCGTGTTTTTATATTCACATGTGTGACATATCCCCTACGATATGTATAACTTTTTTTTCATATGAATTCAGCAAATTCTAATGGATCTAAAGCTACACTGAAAGAAATTTCTATTATCTATAAAGAGAAATTGACTAACCCCTAATAAATATCTGCATTAAATAGGCTCCAGCAAGACTGCTCTGTAACCGCAACAAAAACGATCTTGCTAAGATGCACTTATTTACCGTTAATAAAAGTTTTTCTTATTATTTATTTGTTACTGTAGGTTGATAGCTTTGCTATCTGGAGTCACCACCTATTTTAATCTTAATAAGTTTTTTGTTATAGTTAGTAAGTTCCTATTTCTTACACCATTACTACCTTGTAACCGGAAAAGAACTTTCCTGCTGCTAATAGGTGACTTTTTAACCACTATGCAGCTTACATTATAATGGCAACAAATAATCTCTCTTGACCTAGTAATGTCATTTTGCAAGTACGTTACTTATTGTAAATTCAATATTTTAATTTTATATTTTTTAGACTTCACACTTCATATTAAAACACGTTTTTAATACATTTCTATGTTGACTCAGACAAAGAATTATTAAAATTAAAATGAATTCATTTAAGGAAACAAACGACTAATAAACAATTCAGGGTGCCTATTAAAAAAGGGGAACTTTGACTTGTAAGAAGACACAATCATAGTTTACTATATAATAGCTGCTTTCGTTCAGCAGAGTGTTTCGTAATGATAAGGCACCTACCTGTTTCATGTGTTGTCTCTGTCCCTATACCATGCAATTTTGCATCATATGATTACTGTTCATTGAAATCCTGTTTATTATGATTATGAATCACTCTGCTGAACGAAAGCAACTAATATACAATAACATAAAACACAAGTTTTTTATAAAAATTCTTTGCATAAAACCTTTCCCACAATCGTCTCGTCGAACGCCGAATTGCTTACTAGTTACTACATGCGTCGCTGCATGGATGAAATGGCGCGCGATGATAAAAACTCAATTGCGCTTGCGCCACGTGCAAAAATAAATAAGTAAGACGTTATGATTAGTAAGCTCGTCTTTACAGTTAACAGGTGACTTACCAACCATAGGTCTATTTGAGTTTTAACCATTAAATAGTTAACTTTAACTTAATGCACTTATTTATCGTAAGAAATTATTTAGTTACCCCTAATAAAAAGAAAACTTATAACAATATTTTACCTAGTTTAAGTAAGTGCTACTATTGGGACAAATAGTCAAAGATTTACCGTTGCAAAATCTCATTAGCAAAACAGTTTTTCTTATGGTTAGATAATGATAATGTAGTCTTAACAAAAAAAATACTTATGATAATGCAGATCATCTTAGCAAAACATTCTATTTGGTCGGTTTCTTTCAGTGTATACTTGACATAGAAAAATTCTAAGTATAGGTGGTTAAAACTGGCTTCGCATGCTGGCAGATCTTGCTAGATTTGTGGCTCGCATATCAAAACAATTGCATACATATCGCGAGGGACGTGTATCACAGCTAACGTGTAAAAAAATTGCTGCTAAAAATCAAAATCGTGGAGAATTCAATCCCTATAAATGCATCATTTAAGACAACAACAAAAAATAATAAAGAAACAATACACTATTGTAATTACATAAATTACAGTAAAAATTATGTTTCCATACTAATTACAGATACATTAATACACAACAAACATTCGTTTTTAGATCAAAATGCTTAAAAGAGAAAATTTAGTTTTAATTTAAATATAAGTAGGAACTTAAGTACAATGTCTAAAAAATAACTCTTTAGAATCAATTTTATTATACTACAATTCAGGCCTGTAGCCCCAGGGGTGCCAGAGGGGAGTCTCCGGCACCCTCTGATAACATTAAACACCCCTTGAAGAAATTCCAACACCTGAATGGAACTCTTTTGCATATTTTCGTTATAAAAGTTTGAATTGGCCTCCCCAAAAAATCCGATGAGTACCTACTCCCTACAATTTGTTTCTGGCTACAGGCCTGCTACAACTTTAGTGTTATGTTAAGTAATCGTTGATTACAAAACGATGAGAAATATTTATGTTACAATAGAGATTATAATATAGCAGCTATAGTCTGTTTTTAAACCAGGAGGAGCGTTTTAAATTTAACGCGCTAAATCATATCTGTGATTGGATACGCCGTCGCCAATTTTACACAAGGCAATAGTCCTAAATTTTGACATATTGTAAAAGTTTAAATTTCATGTCATAAATTACCCCAATTAACAAAGTATGTAATTAATGCATAAGCAAAACAGAAGCTAGCTCAACTTCCGAAGCATACGAATTATTTCGTACCTACTAATATAAAACCTAAAAATGATATATAATCAATCATAACAATCAAATTGCTCTAATACACCTAAAAAATATTTCTTAAAATAATAAATTTATCAATCTTTTATCTTTAACTGAACTGAGTCTGCGGTAGGCAATACCAAGTGCTTTTAATCCTTATTCCTTTTATCTTTGCAATCTAATCAGAAACAGCTGCAATTTGTTTCTGAAATTGTTTTGAGTACTTAGGTACCTACCTACCTACTACTAGTACTAGTTAGCTTACACAACAATGTCTTATTATTCTAACTGAACGCGACCTTACAAAAGTAGTCCCAAAATTCTTGGGTGGAAACTGGAAATTGCAACGTCAACGTAAAATATAATTAACAATAAATATTTTATATTATTGTTCTTTGAACGCAACGTTTATTCATTGACTAGGTAAGTATAATATTAAATTCTAGATTTATTTATATTAGATTAATCGCAAGTAAAGGGGACTCCAAACTGTCATTAACAAATAGATACGCAAATTCTCCAAAAGACATGTTTCTCACAAAGACTTCTCTGTATTTTAAATTATCTCAAAAGCAGACAATCTGAATAAATACAAGTTATATTGGAAAACTAGTTAAGTAATATTTTAATTACTGCTCTGAATGAACCTTTAAACTGCCTACAGTAGAGGAGCAAAGCTGCTTTTAAGTACTCTGTAATTTGAACATCGTTTTGTTAGGTTAGAATCTATAGAAACTGTTAACGTTGTACCTTTTTCTTAAACTTTTAAGAAATATGTTTAATATGTTTATTACCTACCTTATTATAACAGTAGGAACAGTGGACCAGCTTAATCCGCTTTAACAACTCCAAGCAGTAACTAGACGAAAGAAAATGTTCGATGAATACCTAGGTAAGTACAAGTTTTCTCGTCGCACCTGTACAATATACCTATTTAGAACTATACTTCACAAAATCACACATTACACGCACTACACGTTATAGAAAATCGACTACTAATCTAAAGGAATATTGTATTATTGTATGCTTATCGCATTAAACAAAAAAATGACCCAATTTCTCATAAGTGTTTACTTCCTACTACCAACTACACCGCAAAAAATATAAAAAAAGTGAACAAGTTTTTACCAAGTATAGACATAACATTAAAAGTGATCTAGTGTTGATTTATTTATACTAATTTAAGAACCTTTTCATGCAAGTTTGCCAGTACGTAATAGAAAATAGCTAAGTACCTATAAGTATCTGAAATAAATGGCCTAAAGTAATTATTATACCCGGTGTACAACTTTTTTAAATTAAGTAAGTAGGTACCTATAGGTACCTACTTAATTTATTTGGAGAAAATATATTATAATTATTATTTTTGAATGAGATATTCAACAATTCCCAACGACCATAAACATCAAGGCAGGGGCGGCCTTAGCCATTGCGAGGCTTCGAGCGGGTAGATCTTTGCGAGGCCCTTGTCTTTGTAGAACTAGTTTTAATGATGCTGCTTGACGAGAAATGCAAAGTTATAAATAAATAAATTTAGAGTTTTAAAATTGTTTGTTGGAAATTAACAAAAATTAATAATCACAAAGATAACAAATTATTAATCATGATAAACTAAGGTGCATTATTGTCTTAATAAAAGGATCATGGATTCAGAAATGATGTTTGCGGCTTTTTCTAATCATTAATTAAATCATAATAATTTAACGAATGAACTACGTCATTTTCAATTGAAATAATAGCAATGCTGAAAGCCGATCTTGTGTCATGGTATTCCGCAGATATGTTTTAATAATTTCTAACCTCGAAAAACTTCTTTCTGCAGACGCAACTGTTACAGGTGTCGTGGCTATAATTCTCAGGACTACTTCGATAGTATGATACACTTCGGTTAACTTTTTTTGTTTTATATATTTCAGCACTGAGATAATGTCATCGTTTCCTTTATATACACGAAAAAACATATTCAGTTCTCATGTCCATCAATATCAGATGTGTCTCCTACTGTTAGAGATAATTGCAAGTTACTGCATTGCTTCAAAAGTTCACAGTTATTCATTTCCTTTAACTTTTTTATGCCATACATGAAACCAAATATTCAGGGGCAACTTGCGCGCACGTTGTCGACAATGACATAAAAATAGTTTATTTTCAAAATATCTTCCGCAGATAATGCAAGAGCATCGTCTCTCCATCTCTCGACTTTGAACTTTCTCTCAATACCATTTTCATCAGCTATTTCTCTCGCTGCTACCAAGGATGACTGGAAACCGTTTTCACGATAATTATCAAGCCATTGTGTAAATGCGTCTAGGTGTTGTATAGCCCCATCTAGGTGCATTTTTTCGCTCGGCCATCTCTTACTTATGACATTTATCTTCGTAAGAATGTCATACCATGCGACGAGAGAAATTACAAATTCGTATGTAGTTGTTTCATTTTCTATAGAATGGCATTCACCCAATATTATAATTCCTCAAGGGTGCTCAAATGCTCCCAGGGAGTGCCGGGCACTCTCTGGTACCCCCCTGACTACCGGCCTCCTGCGAAAATGTCTTCACGTGCTATTTCGACAGTTAGAAGTTCCATTGGTACACAAAATCAGATCAGGGTTAAATAGTCAGCTTTGCTGGGTTCTTTCTTAATCTATAGCAACATTTTCTAAGCTACGCCACGTTAATTAGGAGTAATAACTCCGAAGCACGTATCTGTAGTTGCATTCTTGTTCCTTATTGGGGTATATAGGAGTTTTTCATTTTTTATCGAACCCGATAAACTTTTATATTTATACTCTTCGCAAATACAAAACGAAGAGTATATTGCATTCGATCGGCACATTTCTAAAACCGGTAATATTGCACGTAGAGAAAAAAAATTCATATCACCGTGTTGGTGTTCGAATTCTAAACAACTTTCAAAAAGTCCGTTCGCCCGTCTGTCTGTCCGTCCGTCACGTTTCTTTTAAGCACGATAACTTAAGAACCAAGAGTCCGATAGTATTGAAATTTGGACAGGAAGTTAATAATAATAATAATAAAGTCTTTATTAGGAAAGCATGTACATTCAATACATCCAATCGCTAAGGCGAAGTCTAGCTAAAGCTATTCAACTTAACCTTAAGTTACTGTTAGCTAGTGGAAGAAGCTTATTGTTTCTGAACAAAATCTATCAATAAATAAAAAAGTTATTAATTTTTTAAATTAATTTTTTTTTTAATGTTTTGTAATTAAACTAAAAATGTCTAAAACTAATGTTATTTACAAAATGTCTAAAACTAATATTATTTACAAAATAAAACTGCGAGGAGTATCCTATAGAATGTGCAGCAATTATATAAAACGTGCAGTAAGTCGGCGAAGAGTATAATGGTTAGCTTGTTTTCATTTTTTTTTTGTCATGTGGAAAAAGGTTAGCACACATAGAGTTTCAAATACTGATTCATTTAAAGACCTGTATGTGGAACATGAGATAAAATGTACAAAATGAAGGGTACTGCGTACTTTCCTACCTTTATTGGATCTGCTTCTCAGATAACTTCCTCCAAGCTACACTGATGAGGAGAAATAACTTCAAAATCTGATAATTTTAGAAAAAAAACACGAGACTTTTTTTGTGTAGAAGACTTCAAATTTTTAAGTTCTGCTCATAAATTAATTTAAAAGTGTCACACAATAAAGTTGAGGCTAAATTATATCTAGGCCCCCGCAGTTTCACCCGCTCCTGAATGATTTTCGTGCATAGTTGTCATTTTTTCTTAAAAAGCATAAAAAAAGTAAATTCCTGTGTAAATTATCATTTGTTTATCTTTAGACGTTTCGAAAATATTCATAAAGAAACATTTTCGGGAGAATTTCTTGAGCACCCTGTATCTCGGAAACTTCCTGACCCATGTTTATAGGAACTTTTTTTCTTATTTTGAAAAGTTGTATTACTTAGTGAAGTTTGGCCTATGCAATTCGGGACACCCTGTATATGTATATATTTTTCAAAAACACCCTTTATTAGAACTGCGGGGAGTGAAAATCATGTTTAGACAACCCAAACGCTTCACTTTTTACAGATCTCATAGCCGTGGGAATTTTTCCATAAAACAGCGATTTTTTTACTAATTTGAAGGGACTAATACGTAATATGGTTATTCAAAATTCTGATTATGATTTGATGGCATTAGAAAATATTTTTCAATCACAAGTTTAAGAATAGATGTATGTATACTTGCCTCCATTTGTTTAATGCACATAAAAGAGGTCATAAAAATCAGCCATTAAAACATTAAAGTCGGCACAATTACTGCTGACAAGAGTACTACAGAGCCGTACTTCAAATTTTTGCGTATCGAAACGAACAGAATAATACTAGAGATTTAAAAATCGTGTTTTCGGTAGAAACTTAATGACATTTCTGATGAATTAAAAGATCTTACTCTGTTTTGCGTCGAGATAGGAATATCTTGTGCATTGGTGGACGCATTGCCCGTCCTTCGCGACATTGACACATTAATTCAAAGTACGGCTGTTTATCTGTTCCTTGTGTATAACGGTTTAGCTAGGGCTGATTTGCGTATCTATATCACAAGAATTAGAAGTCTCAATTAAAAGAGGCGTGTTTTCGTTTATTTATTATCATAATCATGCCAGAACATACTTTAAATAAGAATAGATGAATAAGAATGATGTCTTATCTATTAAGTAATATCATATTTATTTCTTAATAAAGTGTAATAAATAAAACATGCCCTGCTCTCCCCTTGTATTGGGTCGGTCGGCAGCTTTGAGTTTTTTATGTACCGTATAAATATGGAGTGAACTAATATACGAATCAAATGTATTAATCCCTCACTTTAACCTCGAATATCTCAAAAAGGGTGGAGTGGAAAAAATTGAAAAATGTATGTGTCTATTTTAAAGCATTCACTGAAATTTGAATGATGTGCATTGGACAATTTTGAAGTTCTGCTAAGTTATATTGAAAAATGTCCTACTTTTTAAGAAAATTTTCATGTTTATTCGGTTATTTATCAATGTATTTAAAAATGTTTTGATAAAATAGTTAATTATATAAAAGGTAGGCATTTTCAGAAAACAGAACTGGTATATGTCAAATATTAGTTTAGTTATCAAGCGCAATAGATAATAATTTTGCAAGCGTATATTATATATATGTATATGACATATACAGAGAGATTGAGAAAGACTGAATGTGCCGCTACCTAAAGATTTTTTGTGTGCCACTCGCACTATTTTTTGATACTTTCATCATTTACACGTTGGCGACAGTGATTAGTGATTTATATAGATTGTGTGCGCGCGACGCCAGACATTTGTCAGTTTAGGGACATCAAACTCAAGTTCTTATGATGTTAAATGAAGACTAATCACAAGCACGTCACAAAATCCCTAAAGTAGGGAACATTTACATTTCAGTATTCCTTAGACTAGTTACATAGGAAATTAGTTTTAATGATGTAGGTAGAATGGAAATCAATTTTGATAATTTTAGTTACTTTCTGTGTCACGTGACCTTCATTTTTTCTCGATCGCACTGTACCTACTATATTACCAAATCCTTGAGACGGATAAGATAAATAGAATAAAACCAAAGCCATCGTCTGTCAAAAAGTTTATTTTATACAAAATTTTAATGATCACATTCAAATATTTAAACTATTTCGTATGTCAACACCTCATTTTAGAACATTTGTACCAATAAATCCTCCTCTACTATCCAGTCCATCTTCTCTGTTAAACTTCGCCTATCCATAATATCCACCTCCCCAACGTCTACCACCCCAGCCTCCATAACCATAACCACCTCCCCAACCTCTACCACCCCAGCCCCTATAACCATAACCACCACCATAACCACCACCCCAACCGCCTCCCCAACCTCTACCGCCCCAACCTCTGCCACCATACCATGGCGATCGGATTTTTCTGCTTAGTGGCTCGTCATCTGAAATGAAAGTATTAATAGTTCTTTATAACTTCTCTTTATTTTTATTAAAGACTATTCTATGTAATGTATATATTATTGTGCAAAGGTAAGCGGCGATTATAATTTTGATTATTATTACAAATATTATCATTACCAGTATTATTTAGGATTATTTCAATAATAATTGTTATACTGGTTAGTAATAATAGCTGTCTGTAATCACAATCAAACATATTAAAACAATCGATCAATAAATAAAAAAGTCATTAGTTAGGGGCCGTCCATAAATTGTCACGCTTCTTTTGCCAATATTTGGCCCCCTCCTCCCTTGTGTCACACATTGTCACGTTCGTCCGATCCCCCCACCCCCTGTCTATCACGTCACAGCAACTTATGTAAATTACTAATATCAAGGGTGCTGATAATGAATAATCAAGATATTAGGCATAAAATTATTTTCTTGTATTGTGACATCACAATAGCTTTAGCCCCCCCTGCCCTGTCACAAAGTGTCACAACTTTCAGAAACCCACCTCCCCCCCCCCCCCCCCCAATGCGTGACATCATTTAAGGATGGCTCCTTATTACGAAGAATTTTAAATTGTTATTTATATTCTTCACAAATAAAAAACGAAGAGTATATTGCATTCGATCAGCACATTTCTAAAACCAGTAATGTCGCTCGTAGAGAAAAAGATTTAATGGTGATCGAATTCTGAACAACTTTCAAAATGTCCGTCCGTCCGTCTGTCTGTCCATCAGGTGTTCCCGTCCCTGACTTGTTGACTGTAGCATTGTTATGTTCACCTTCAGTAGAAATAAATACTAGATTTTACAACACTCTTACACCTCCGGGGTTGCGAGCTCTCGGGCTGTAAGGTTAATTAGAAATATAACAGATAATATAGGTAGAGAGCCGGCTGTTTAGATTTTCTGCGAATAAGATACATGAAAATCTTTATGTGAGTGAGTAAGTACTACCACAGACATACAGGGAGCCACTTTTAATTTTTGCAAATTTTGCCCGCATCATGGAATTCTGACGTCACTTCCGGTCACGATTTTTTGTGTCATCGAATACATGAATAAAATTAATGTCAAAATATAGGTTTTGAGGTATACAATGAGCTTGTAGTGGGCTGCTAGGCTTAATTTGCCCACAACCCTGAGACACCCTCGATTAAAGTTTTTTTTCTGTTTTCTTAAGTCATCGAATACATGTTTTTTTTTTTTGGTTAAAGTACAAGCCTTGTAGTTATTAAAAAAAATAGGCTGCCCCTTCTTATTTGCCCGCATCCTCCCATTTTGACGTCACTTCCGGTAAAATTCCATGACGCGGGCAAAATTTGCTTATATGAAGAATGGCTCTCTGTATGTCTGTGGTAGTACTTACCCAAGGAGGGATAGATTAAAGAAGGAGTGCTTAATAAAGAACTAACCAATCAAAAGTCAATACGTAAAAATCATCAATATGACGCAGTTGGAGGTATGTATATGGTGTCCAAAATTAGCGGACGTTATACGGTATACAGAGTATGAATTACCGATGCCTGAAGTAATAATGTTATATTATAATGAAACTTGAAGAAATGTTCGTGATAGTTGATAGTTACGATTTCTTATAGCATGTAGCAAGAAGACTAAATCAGTTAGGTACACGATGACAGGTTTCTTCAAAACTGTTTTAATATCTGCATCACAAATATGTTGATGTACTATACTGAAAGTTTGTTCAGTGTTCAGTAAAACTGATATAGCTGCCATAATTTATTTGGTGTTCACAAATTTATAATGTAGTACATCTATATAGCCACACTTTCACTCCGAATTGACAAAAATTCATAACTCTATAGTCATACACACCAAGCTATCATGCACCATCGCATCGCACTGCCAGGAACAAAGTAAACTAGGTATACTCTGCAACGTTTAAAAGTGAATTATTTATTAAGAAATTGAATAAGATATTTCATGAAAATGTAATCCATTAGAATGACAAATTTTGGAGACAAGGTAGATAAATAAATTAATTTTAGGCTTTTGTTCTCATTTTTAACTGAATTTTCATACCGTAAAGGGGTCATGTAGATACTAGTTTAATTTGCATAGCCGAAAGAATGTAATGATTTCATCAATATTTTTGCATGTAGTTTTTCTTTTAGTTCTCATAGATAGTTTTTTCCGCTGTTTGCACAATTTATGGACTTTTAAACAAACATAATTATAGATTTCTAATGTTTAACTAAAAATAAGGGAATAAGAGTTAATAAGAATTCAGTAAAATTTCCTACAGTGTATAATTTTTAAATATATAGGTTACTATAGTATTTGTTATATACACACATCTGCAAAATTATGTATTTTTACAAATTATCTTTTGTTGTATTTATTGCATTGTTTCACACAAACGGAAAATAACAGAAATTTGATGAGAAATAGACACACACTATACATTACAGCTCTGCTATTTTACCTCCAATGACGCATAATTTGCGTCACGATATATCTCTGTCTCTTTTGCTCGTTGGTAAACATAGATTATAGGCATTAAGCACTCCTTCTTTAATCTATCCCTCCTTGGTACTTATCCACATAAAGTTTTTCATGTATCTTATTCATAGGAAATAAATACAGCCCGCCCTGTACCTAATAAACATACCGTTACCTTAGAGTTATTGTATTATATGTGACATAGATCTTGTTTTGAGTAAATTGAAAAAGAAGTCATTAATGAAATGGTAATATTACAATTAAATTATGTTTTTTTTACTTTGAATTATAAGTTAGTTAGTAAACGATTTCATAGTTCGCACACCAAGAATGTTTTAAAAAATGTACTCTGCTACTTTGGGCACTTTGAAAAAAAAATTATGAATTATTTACATCGACGAAAGCTTTTATTATAATAGAAGCACATACAACTATGTATTTTAAGTCTACTCTACAAAACAAGTAAACAATACATTCTGTAAGTAAGTAAGTAAGTAAGTAATTTATTTATAATTAATAATACAATATAGAATACACATACAATGTAAAATACAAAACTAGTAATATAATATGCTTCTTATCATTAATCGCTAAATTATAAAAATGATTTCAATATAAAAATAAGTTTTACCTAATCTTATATGTATATGCATATGCTATTATTCCTCCATTTAGTGTACACCTAGACTACATATGTAGCCTGTGTGTGTACCCGTGACAATACTTGTTTAATAACATCGTGTACATATATACATGAAGAATTAAGGGGCCGTATGCTTTGTAAGTTTGTTTAACCACCTGCCAATAGTTTCATAAATCTAACTTTGTTAGTCCTTAAGAATTGCGACACTTTATGAGAAAATAAACCTATATTGTTGAATTGTTTATAATGTGTTGGTAAAATATTATAAAATTTAGGGCCATAATAAGTTATAAATCTATATAAAGATAAACATGGTCTATTCCAAACAAAAACAAAAATAATTAATTAATAAAAGACAAATTGGAAAAACAACTTGAAAATAAGTTTAATCTCGGTCTTTATTTAAATCTAGTTCTAATGAACAAATAGGGCATGCGATATATTATTGCAATAAGGAGAAACTACTCTATTTAATGCCACCGTTTCCCGCCTGTTTAGTATACCAAGACATTATTTTATAACATCGATTTAGAGCGAAAAAAAAAAATGTTTTTCTTTTATATTGAAGTTCAAAAAATTCTCAACGTTTTTTAAGACATCTGCCACCCCCAACATCCCCACTTGCATGAAACATCCTGTGAGTGGCTTTGTACCTTTCTATGAGCTCTAGAATAAGGGCGAAAAATGTTTCAAAGGCTAAGCATTTTCAAGAAACAGAATGATAGATTTCATGAAAATGTAATCCATTTGAACGAAAAATTTTCTGGAAGACGAGGTATGTAAATAAATTCATTTTAGGCCTTTGTTCTCATTTTTAACTGAATATTCATGACCGTAGGGGGTTATGTGGATACTGGTTTACTCTGCATAGCCGTAGGAGACTATATGGAAACTAGTGTTAGAATAAGAATTGTCAAACAAGAAAGACAAATTCATTTTAGGATTTTAATAGCTAGCATAACCAGAATTCAGGTTATCGAAAGAAGGATTGTAAATCAATAATTTTAAAGACAGTTTTTCTTTTAGTCCTCATACAGGGTGGCCCACTTAAGATCGCAACACACCCCTGTATACCCGTTAATTGATGCTTGATTAACATCAAATTTTGGTGGTAAAGTCGTCGTTTTGGCAAAATTTACCTCAAATCACTTACGAGAAAACGTAAAATGAAAACGTTCAAAAATTAATTTTTTGAAGCTTACATCTCAGTAACCAGGTATATACTTGTGTTCAAAATATAAGAAGCATTTCGGCACCCTATGCCTTTGTCGGCATCCTTTTTATTCTTTGTAGATAAGAAACCGCCAATGCTTTTGATATTTTTGTGCCGACTTTTCTCACTTAAAATTGATGTCTAGGGGTTTTAAATGGCGCTCTTTACGTTGATGAAAACGAAATTTGAATAACAAATTCTATAAAACACTTTTTTTGAAAAATCGGCTTTTGAAACCCCCTTAAAATCTCACGCTACTGACATATATCACATATTACCAAGTTTAAAAAATCACCTTATCGATCTTTCCTTGCCACCAAAATTTGATGTTAATCAAGCACCAATTAACAGGTATACAGGGGTGTTGCGATCTTAAGTGGGTCACAGTGTATACAGTTTTTTCTGCTGTTTGCAAAATCCTATAAAGAATATGTTTCATTACAATTACAAGCAAACAAAAAATAATTCACATTAAATTAATTGTGTTTTAGTGTGTGTATAAAGACAATAGGTTTTCGAAAAATAGACGACTTTAAATATCATAATAATAATAATAATAATAATAATAATAATAATAATAATAATAATAATAATAATAATAATAATAATAATAATGACCTCTAGGGGGCCCGAATCAGTCAGAAGTTACACCACCAACGTAAGTTGTGAAAGGAAAAAAAAAAATAATGATAATAATAATAATAATAAATGGTTTTTACTGGCAAAAATAAATATAATTTCTTAATCCAATGGGCGAAGATTAGCTCAACAGCTATTCCACTACTTATACAAGATTTTTTTTCTGATGTGCAGGGGGGTCAGTGTGAGTATAAAACACGGTTTTCGGGGTTGAAAGCCCCTTATTTAGTCGCCTTCTTGAAAAAGGGGGTGTAAATAGTTTTTCCGCGATATATTAAGAACCGCAAGTCTCACAAAGACTTTTTATTACTATTTGGTAAATTGGTAAAAAAATATTTATTTACTTTAAACTTCAAACTTGCATACAAAATATCTTGGGCAAAAATAAAATATAGTCACCCCTTAAATGGAGGGGTAGTAGGGGGTAGTTTTACCCCCTTAAGGGTTGAAAATAATTGACTCTTGCCCGGCAATGCCCATTCAGCCAAATTGGAAGCAAAAAGTAGAGAGAAAATATGATTTATCAAATGGGGGTGACTCGCTTATCATATAATTTGGCTACATTTGCTATAAATCTTTGCAAATTAATGTTAAAAAAAGGGGGATTTCATAGGATCCTTTTTGATTTTTATTGAAATTATCGATTAAACGCTCTAAACGGGGTGTTTTCGGCGTTTTTAGGGGTGTTCCCCAACTTTTACAAAAAACGTATAGTCAAAGCATTTTTAGACCGTTTGTTCTTTCGCGCACCCTTTCGCGCGTTTTGACGAAGTACTTGGTTTGATCCCTTACAGCGTCCTAACACCTTTCCAACGAAAAGAAATTTAAAAAGTTAATAGAGAAAATTGTCCGCAATAAAATGATCTACAAAAAACATCTTATGTGTATTTTTAATCAAATCAGTAGAAAGTTATAACCCTTAATGATATTTTTCTTGAAAATTTTAGTCTATTTTTAATTACAACTTTTTCATTTTCAATTCTACGGTAAGAAGCATCTAGATCAAGATTGTAGAGAATTCAATTCTCTACAAAAAAAAAAAAACGTCAGACTTACGGTTCTCAAAATATCGCTGAAAAACTGTTTACAACCCCTTTTTCAAGAGATGGCGGCCAAATGGGGGGGGGGCTTCCAAACCCGAAAACCGACTTCTATACTCACACTGACCACCCCTACACATCAAACAAAAGTCTTGTCCTGCCCAAAATGCAAAGTCAGTGTAACATTTCAATGGACTATAATAGTTTATTTACTTACATGAAATTTTTGATGGCCCATCCAGCACAGCTGATATAAATGGCAAACAAGTGACAAAGAGCACAAGCAACTTTTTAATATTCAACCTCATGGTGTAGATACTGCTTTGAAGAGTTTGATCTTGAGATGATCCTTTTATATTAAATCAGGTTGTTTTCTTCAGACCTGTTTTAGTGATGTTTATTTACTTTAAATTAAGAAAAATATAATACAACCTAACCCATTATAACCACATTACTTACCTCAATTATTACCATTGTCGAAAAAAATATGAAGACGCAAATATGTGTAATATGTGAAAAACCCAATTATAGATCTACTATGAGTGTGCAGAAACTGTAAGGTCAGTAAACAGGTCAATATCCGCTGGCAATAAACGTCTAGAATTTCAAGGAGTGTAGTAAAAAACATTTTTTATGGGATTTCGCAATCAACAGATGTTATATGGATCTTGGTTTAAAGCACAAATGTAGTATATGCATGAAATTGTTCAGGAATGCAAAATTAAAACTACCCTCTCTGCAAAAGAAATCCCGCAAATTCAAAAATGATCATTTATTATGAAAGTAATTATAGGCTATTGACTATGTACAATAAAAGGGTTTTTATTGTTTTATCCCTTAGTTGGTCACCTGAAAATGCTAAAATCACAAAATGCTATTAAATGGTGCATTTTTGAGGACGAGGTGAAGAGGGTGGTTTTATGTTTTTTTTAATTAACTCAAAAACTAAGCGGAGTTCGAAAAAATTACAAGAGTATTTTTTCGTACAAAATTTAATTTTCTATCGAAATAGCTTTTTGCGACCTTCAGGCAAATATTTTTTATATGAAAGATAATCATAAATAAATCTGCAAGAAATGCAAAAAAAAAATGCGATTTTTTTTACATTTTTGTTTACAACTTTTTCTGAGCAGAGATGGGTATCGGTTGCTTTAGAGAAATTAAGGTAGAGATTTCAATTGTTAAAAGGAACGTCAAAAAAGGTGCTACGATGAAAATTGACTGGGATATAGCCTTTCAAAGTTTACTGTTTTTTGTCGATTACTTATATACCCCTTTTTCACAATTATCAATGAAAACTTGTTATTTTTATTTAGTATAATGTAATTTAGACAAGGCGAAAACCTCGCCTTCGTATGAAAAAAATGTCTGATACGATTTTTTTTGCATATTCAGGTTCGGGACATGCCCCTGAATAAGTATAACAGTTTGCCGGACAAAAAATCTGGTCCCAATTTGTTTAAACTAATTTTCTTTAAACAAATTGCATTTTTTGTTTTTTTTTATTTTAAACAAAAATGACCTCTTGTCATGTTTTCGTAAAGTTGACCGTTTCTGACTTACAAACAATTTAATGTTTGAAAAAGGGCAAAAACAGCCATTTTCAATTTTAAAAAAGTAATTTTTTGTGTTCACCAAAATTCGTAGTCTTTGAACATCCATTAACAAAATCCTGAAGAGTAAGTACAGCTTAAATTTTTAATTGTTAAATAGACGTTTGTAGCCGGGCGCGCGCTGTTGCAATTGTTTATAAATCGGAAACTTTACAAAAAAATGACAGGAGACCTTTTTTGTTTAAAATGACCAAGAGAACCTAAAACAACTCATTTGTGTCAAAGAAAGTGATTTTTGTAATTTGCTTAAACTAATTCTTATATATTTAAATGCAGCACTGGCAAGGAAACATTTTAAACCACCTGCAATGAGGTTGGAAAGAAAAAAAATGAATTGTCACAACACAGCCTCTTGCACCACAGACTTTGCTCGAGCGAATAGCTTGTGGATGCTTGAAATGCTGCCGTGGAAACTGTGCAGGAAGGTGGGTATTAATTGCTTCATTTTTTTTGCAAAGAATGCACTGGAGTTAACTGCGAAAACGCAAATGTGATAGACATGTCTGAAGAGGACGTCGATGTAGACATCGATGAAGAAATCGATTTTCAAATCAACAATTGCAATTTTGCTGATGAGGCATCGACTTAACTTTTGTGTACAAAAAACTTAAACATTATTTCTTGTATTTTCCCCTTTTATTATTTGCAATAATTATTACATTTTACAAATTAGAACATGTTGTTTATCATACAATTATATTAAAATAGCAATATTAATTTATTTTATTTAATTGCCTTAATCTTATAAAAATAAAGTGTATCATTGAACATTGAATACAGAAGGGAAAATAAGCGACGGCGGTAAAAAAAAATCGTCAACCGGGGTTCTATTCTGAAAATAGACGAACCGATAAAAAAATGAGGTGAAGGATTGCAACCTGTAGAGTATTTTCGTACATACAGTCTTACTGACAGAGAAATGACAATTTTCAATAGTAATTTTAAATCTTGATAACAGTTCAGATCAGTCTAAAAATGGTACATTTTTTGTTAGAATAGAACCTTCTTTTAAAAAAGTTATAATTAAAATCGAGTCCTTGGAAAATTAATCAATTAGAAATTACTATTATCAGATAAACTAAGCGCAAACGCACTGAGCAAGACTGGAACACCCCCAGCGAGTTTTACAATAGTTTAGTGCGCTTTAAAACATTCATACAGTATATAAGCTCTATTATTAGATACACGAAGACTAATAATTTTTATCTGAGGATATTTGTTTTAAAGTAAATTATTCTTTATTTTCTAATAGTTATAGTAAAAAAAATTTTGCAAACAGCAGATATAGTAATCTATGAAAAATCAAGAATTAAAATGTACCTTTGAAAATATAAATGTTTTATCTTTGCATTCTTTTGATAACCCACACATTTTGGTTATACTTGGAAATAAAAAAAACTCGAAGTAGAATGATTTACAAAACACCTATCTGTTCAATCAAAGATAAAAATTTAATTCAAACATCATTTTTCGTTCTCTAACACAACCGGGTGTGAAATTACAAGGATGTCTTAGAAAATCTTGGGAACCAGCGAGCTAATCGATCTATAGCTCTTATTCTCACCCAATTGAATGAAGAACGCATTGATTCCAAGCTCTCCTTGTGTAGACATATAGATCATGTATGTAATAAACTGAATAAGGCATTTTTTGCAATGTTACAGTTAAAATCCACTCTAGGCAAAGAAGGCTTAATCAGCATATATTATGCTATGGCGTATAGCCACATTTCATTTAATATCATTGCATGGGGCAAAGCTTCTGAGTGTGAAAGAGTGTTTATCTGTCAAAAAAGAATTATTAGGCTTATCTTTGACCTAAAAATAAATGAAAGCTGTAGAAAAATATTTATAAAAAAACGTATTCTTACAACACCCGCCATCTACATCCTAAAATGCCTAACCTTTACAAAGAATAACATAGCTCTCTTTAAAAAAAGGTCTGATTATCATAATATAATAATAATAATAATAATAAATCGTCTTTATTTTTACAAGTGAAATACAAAGAAAATGTATTTACAATATGTTAGAGATGTTGGGGGATGCTCGGCGAAGTTTAGCCAAAGGCTACTCTTACACTTAACCGAGCATTTTGAGGACAATGGTAAGTAATAAACTAATTCTAAATTAAACTAAAAGTAAGATGTCTAAGTACATATACTAATCTTATAACTGAAAGAAAAATGGAAAAAAAAAACATTAATTAGGTGGATTTAATGTGAAATGTATATGAAGTTAGTACTTAAATTAATTTGATATGTATCTACAATTTATATTTACTTATCTATTAAAATACATGTTTTTTATAGATATACGAAACTGATGCTGCGACATCGATTTAAAATTTTCGGGTATATCATTGTACAATTTTACAGCGTTATAAGAAAACGACCTTTGAAAGATGGTTGTAGTATGTTGGGGCACTGTAAGTTTGGTGTGAAATCTAGTACTAGTACTAATATCGTGTATAGAGTTTCTAGGTATAAGTTTTGTCTAAGATAAACTGGAACGGAGGTCAGTAAAAGTTTGTGAATAAACGAAAAATAGTGACAGTTTGTTTGTTCCGTCATTTTTAACCATTTAACTTGTGAGAATTTGTCAGATACGTGATCAAATTTCCTCAGATTGCATACAAACCGACAGCAAAGATTTTGTACTCTTTGAATGCGATTTTGCGTAAATTTATCCAGGCATGGAAAATATACATTGTCACAATAATGAAAAATAGGTATTACCAGTGACTCACAAAGTTTTTTCCTTAGTTTATTATTCATTATATATCTGTTCGAATATAAAACTTTGAGTTTGATGTAGGCCCTTTGAATTAGCTTAGACACGTGTGAATAAAATCTGAGTTTTTCATCAAATATAATACCTAGTATTTTTGATTCTTGAGAAAATTGCAGTACGGTGTTATCTATCATTACATTTAGCTCATTTTTCATATTTATCAGCTTATTGTCAGAAAAAAATAGCATAGCTATACTTTTATTTGGATTTAATTTTAAATTGTGTTCAGCAGCATACGTATTGATTGATTGAAGGTCCCGATTTATTGTACGAGATGCAGATTGGGTTTCAGAGGGATGAAAGGAGTATAACATCTGTGTATCGTCTGCATACGATTGAAGATGTGAGTGCTGAATATGTCTTGAAATATCTGCAGTGTACAATAAAAATAGTAGTGGACCGAGAATTAAGCCTTGTGGTACGCCCGAAATAACATGCTTCGCGGTGGATGTTTGATGAGCGACAGTTACTCGTTGATAGTTGAAAGCTTATGGCTCTTTCATCAAAACCGTAATAATGTTATTTATCGCACAGTAAATTATGATCAATTGTATCGAATGCTTTTGAGAAATCTAATGATATGAGAACTGTCGCAAGTTTTTTATCGCGGGCTTGTAGAATATTTTCAAGTAAGTTTAATAACGCTGTGGTTGTACTATGTCCTGCGCGAAAACCAGACTGATGCATGGGGAGTATCATGTTTACCGATAAATATGCCGTAATCTGACGTTGAACGACCTTCTCTAACATTTTTGACAAGACAGGTAAAAGACTAATGGGACGTAAATCAGAAATTATTTTAGGATCATTTATTTTGGGTAGCGGACGAATAAGAGCGTTTTTCCAATTCGCCGGGAAATAGCTTTCTTCTAAACATATGTTAAAAATGTGAACTAAATATGGAGCAATAACGGGAAAGCATAGTTTAACCATTTCTAGAGACATTTGATCGTCACCAATGGCATTAGATTTAAAAGTTGACATGATCTTATTTATTTCTTTAATATTGGTTGGTATAAATGAAAACACTAAATTCTCGCTAAACTTAGCATTTTTGTAAAAATCTGCAGCCCGAGTAGAGTTATTTCTAGTAAATACTGAAATAAAAAATTCATTAATCTCCGAGGGGTTTTGTAAGTTAGGTGGCAATTCTATATCATTTTTAAAACGAATATTTAGGACTATTAACTATCCAACGAGAGATGGTGATCTCTTATGTGTACCGAATCACCATAAAAGCTTATTTAAACGATCATCTATATATAACTGTATCACCCTATACAATGCACTCCCAAAAAATCTTCGTGATATAAAAAATAAAACTAAAAGAATATCTATCAAATAAGGGCTATTACACAATATCCGATTTTATTGAAGGTAAATTATGTTATCTGTTCTACTTAGTAGATCACCTATTATGTATGCATACGTACTTTGTCTTATATTTGTTGTTAATTTTGTTTTATATATTAACTCACTAAGCTTTGACTACATCTTAGTATTCTTAGTTCAGAATATTTGTTAAATAACTTTATATGAACTGTATTCTTTACCGCCGATTCATGTGTTTTTTGTTGATTTGTTCAGTTTACTAATTTTATTGATAAATTTCATGAATTGTACTCTATACATACATTCATGTACACTTTGACTTGCCATATGTACTATTTGTATCTTGAATGGTTAATAAAGTATTATTATTATTATTCGAATTAAGCGATTCACTTTCTCAGCCGAGGCTGGAAAAAATTTACCGATCCCTCGCGCGCGCCTTTGGGATTCGGCTCGGTTAATGGGGATGAAATTCATCATATCCCATTAGTCCAATGGATGGTTCAGATGCCTATCCTCCATCGTTCAAAAACTTTCTCGTGATGTGACATGTCTGGAGAATCACCGTCCTCTGAATAATCCTTACGATGGTGCTGGGTAACTTAAGCTGCTCCACATATTTCAAGAACCTCTTTGTCACTACACCTGTAGCTGATATTATGACCGGGATAGTTCGCACCTCCTCTACTCTCCATACGTGTCGTATTATTATTATTATTATTATTATTATTATTATTATTATTATTATTATTATTATTATTATTATTATTATTATTATTAGATATACAGGATGTAATAAGTTACATGTCATTAAAAAAACTGGTAATGGGGACCGACTAGACAAACAAAAAACCTTTATGACTTTTCCCTCTAGGGGCACTTTGAAAAACACTGATCTACAGGGTGTTATCAGTTTCATGCCATTAAAAAAAACTGATAATGGGGACCGACTAGACAAACAAAAAACCTTTATGACTATTCCCTCTAGGGGCACTTTGAAAAACACTGATCTAGATTAACATATTTAATATTATGGTAGACAACTATTGAGAACCACTGCTTTTCTTGATCGATGGACTTGTACTTCCCAATTATACAACTTTTAAATTGCCATAAAAAAGTGCTGGCCGGCACACGCGGTGTCAAAGGATCATCGACCGCCTTTGATGTACCGCCTCAACTGAACTGAGGAAAGTATAAAGAGGTAAATAATTCGTTCTCTCTTCGTGCACAATTGCAAGCAAATAATGGCCATAGAGCTTTAAACAGAGCAGTTCTTTACATGTGTGTTTCTTAATTTGGAACAAAATATTGGATTGTTTATAATTTAGAAAATTTAAATGTGGTTTATTAACATTTGTAACATAAATGATTCATAATCTCTGCATCTGTATCAATACACAGTTCGGTACGTCGAATTAAGTACATATGCACTTCGCTCAACACTAAACACTAAACTATCAACTAACGTTGTCAATAAAGAAAAATAAAATAAAAACTTGGTCCAAAAGCCAAAAAGGAATACAAAAAGAACGAACAAGTAAGTTGTGTCTGTACGTAATCAAGAATTTGACAACTTGGACGGTAAGTCAATAAAATAAATCTTAACTATAAATACACAATGATTCGAAATTCAAAAATAACAAAAACAACGAACGGCGGGTTGGACGTGTGTACATAACGAAACACGGACAGTAACTAAAATATTGCACAAGGGAGAGCTAGAGTATAGTTTTCTTCAAATCAGATCTAGATCTAAACCTACCTTAATATTCCAGCAGTTCTCAAAAAATTTTATTGAAAATTTGCGAAATTTTTGTTTATTTTTTTTCTCCAAAACAACGAGCTTTAGACCCCATGTTATATAAGGTTTTTTGTTTGTCTTGTCGTTCCCTACCATCAGTTTTTTTAATGACATGAAACTAATTACACCCGGTAGGTTAACATATTTAATATTATGGTAGACAACTATTGAGAACCACTGCTTTTCTTGGTCGATGGACTTGTACTTCCCAATTATACAACTTTTAAATTGTCATAAAAAAGTGCTGGCCTGCACACGCGGTGTCAAATCATCAATCATCGACCGCCTTTGATGTACCGCCTCAACTGAACTGAGGCAAGTATAAAGAGGTAAATAATTCGTTCGCTCTTCGTGCACAATTGCAAGCAAATAATGGCCACAGAGGTTTAAACAGAGCATTTCTTTACATGTGTTTTTTAATTTTGGAACAAATACTGGATTGTTTATAATTTAGAAAATTTAAATATGGTTTATTAACATTTGTAACATAAATGAGTGTCCCGGGTTAAAAGCTTACTACCTACCTAAATGATTCAAAATCTCTGCATCTGTATCAATACACAGTTCGGTACGTCGAATTAAGTATATACGCACTTCGTTCAAGACTAAACACTAAACTTCAACTAACGTTGACAATAAAGAAAAATAAAATAAAAACTTGGTACAAAAGCCAAAAAGGAATACAAAAAGAACGAACAAGTAAGTTGTGTCTGTACGTAATCAAGAATTTGACAACTTGAACGGTAAGTCAATAAAATAAATCTTAACTGTAAATACACAATGTCGCGAAATTCAAAAATAACAAAAACAACGAACGGCGGCGGGTTGGACGTGTGTACATAACGAAACACCGACATGACAGTAACTAATATATTGCACGAGGGAGAGTTAGAGTATAGTTTTCTTCATATCAGATCTAGATCTAAACCTACCTCAATATTCCAGCAGTTCTCAAAAAAAATTATTGAAAATTTGCAAAATTTTTGTTTATTTTTTTTTCTCCAAAACTATGAGCTTTAGACCCCATGTTATATAAGGCTTTTTTTGTTTGTCTTGTCGTTCCCTACCACCAGTTTTTTTTTAATGACATGAAACTGATTACTCCCTGTATAGAACCATTCACATTTTGGTTATAATTAGAAATTAGAAAAAAAAACTCCGAAGTAAACTTATTTACAAAACACCTATCTATTCAATCAAAAATGAAAATTTAATTCAAAAATCATTTTTCGTTCTCTAACACAACCGGGTGTGGAATTACAAGGATGTCTTAGAAAATCTTGGTAACCAGCGAGCTAATCGGTCTATAGCTCTTATTCTCACCCAATTTAATGAAAAACACACTAGATATATAGAAACTATTTATTTAAAACTTACATTTAACAATAAATAAGTAGTGATTAAGTATGACAGTTTACAACTTAATTATATAAACAATGAGACTTTTTGAAACACAAATTCTTTAAATGATTTACTAGACAGCTTGATTTAGGTGTAGCAGACTCTAAGGATACCTTTGTCATCAGTAGTAAGAACCAGTATTTACCGAAGATTGTGCACCAAGTGAAAGAGTGATGTGCTTGGGTCTGCTTGATTTCCTAACAAAAGAATAGTAGTCGTGTTAGAATCTATCATACACATATGAGGCCTTGTAAGAGCAGACAGTGGAGTGGGGTTCTTTTTTTGACATCGCTCTACTTAAACTAAGTTATGATACAGAGTGGATTACATTTCTATCAGTAAGAGGTTGCTCATCTTGGGTTATAACTAAACTAAGTTGAATAAATTGAATTTTTAGTGGAATTATGCTACTCCAACTATTTTCCTGATTAGTCGATTTGCTGCTAAATCAATGGTACGACTTATAATTTTGGAAAATTTTATGCGGCTGTGAAAACATGTGACAATAGAAGCTTGTTAAAGCCGATGAAGGGTCAAGTCTAAAAGCTGCTGTAAGAGCACCAAACGAAATTTCCATTCCGACTAGAAGAGCTGTGTAAAACTGAGATAATACTCCTATCATGTGAAGGTAGCTCAAAGGCCACTCAACTCAGATAATAGATCCCGTTATTATTTTTTTAGAATGTTTCAAAACAGTACCTACCTCCGTGCTTGGTACTCTTACAACTAGGCGAGAGGGGGGAGGGACAAATTTAGTCCAGACCCCTCACTAATTTTTTTAGCAGGATTCGAACACATGTTTTCATCTGCACATGGCGCTTTCTGAATTCATATGTGGTGTCACTGATTTGGCGGTAAATGCCTTTTATAACACCCGCGCCGGACAAAAATGTAAGTCATGTAACTTAAAAGTAGAAAATTTAGTCACTACTTCCAACTGAGAACCCTCTGAGAAACCTTTAACAGAAATCTAACGTGCCCCAACTGTTCCGTACCATAGCTTAGGTTATGAAGTGTGGTAATGTTATATATTGATAGGATTGGAAGAATTATTTGTGAGTAGCTATATATCTATATTATATTCTCAGTTTCAACACAAAAATGTTTCTCACCATTATAAGCGCTATCTAAAGATCTCCCATAGCGTCTTCTGCGATAATAGTAGGGTGGAAAGATGAAAACTCCGCCACTAAAAGATTTTCAAATATTATAATTACATTCAGATACGTTTATAAATCGCTATACTAACCCTATACCGGGGCCAAACGCTCCTATTCTTCCTCCTCTTCCTCCAAATCCTCCTCTACCTCCAAATCCGCCTCTGCCTCCGAATCCGCCTCTGCCTCCACCAAATCCACCTCTACCTCCTCCTCCGCCTCCAAATCCCCCGTGCCCACCACCGCCTCCTCCTCCACGTGGTGATCGAATTTCTCTACTTAGTAAAACTTCATTATCTGAAACAACACAATTTGTTATGCAAGACCAAAAATTACACAGCCCCACAAATAAAAAAAATGTATTTGGAACTGCTACCGAGACAAGTGTATGCCTATGTAATTTTCGACGCTGAATCCAAATCCGGGGTCAAAAAAAATCGCACACCCCCAAAATCAACCCCTAGCGCTAAAAAACACTCCCTAAACAGGGTAAAAATTACTTAACGCTCCACGAATAGTCTTAAATCCCAATAAATCGAATTAAATATAAATATTCAAGTATATAACGCATAAATACAGAGTTAACACTACTTTTCATTGAAAATCACCCCCATGAATGGGCAAAAACTACCCCTCACACAACAGGAAATTTAAAAAAACTGCAGTGATTGCAAAAAAAGCTTACGATGCCCAGTTATTTTAGAAACAGTACGTAACTGCATTAGTCTCGATGCGATGCTCAAAATCTACCCCCATAGAGTGGCGGAAACCACTCGGGAAAAAAATTTTGTCATCGTGATTTCTATTTTAATCGATGTTAAAATTGACTAAATATATACAGCACTGAAGTTTGGAGGTGAATACTTGCATTGCACCAAAGTCATTCAGTGACATCCCCATGAGAGGGTGAAAATTACTCCTCATATAACAAAAAATTCAAAAAAAGCTCGCAGTATTTTTTAGAAAAGCTCAAAACATCTGCATGTTCTTATTTAAGAAGAATCTTTGACAACGTACTTGAAAATAAAAAAAAGTTTTTTTACTTGTTAGCATAACCAGAAGTCAGGTTATCGAAAGAATGCAAAGATTTCATTAATATTTTTATATATAGTTTTTTTTTTCCTTTAGTTCTCATAGATAGCTTTTCTTTCCACTGTTTGCAAAATCCTATAAAGAATATGTTTCAGTACTTGAAAAGTACCCATATTATGAAGTAGCAAAAATTTACCCGTAGTCTTAACTCAATTAAATTTATTCTTTCTTTTTGTAATACCTTTTGGATTTGTTTTCGAATGATCTTCTGACCGACTGCCGTTTATGCTTTTCAGACGTCTTTTTAAGGACCAACAGTAATCTGCCATCATGTGTTCGTCCCATCTTCCTTGGTACCTTTTTTCCATTTCTGATATATCTTAGTGAAAGCATTCACCTTGCTCTTCACTGTAGTCGCAATTTTCTGGGAAATAATCAAAATAGGAATCGAGTAAATGAAGTTTCATGCTCATATTGCACCCTAAAGATTTGTAATTTTTAATCATTTTATCAATTTAAATTTAGGGGTGGTTTCCGCCACTCTATGGGGGTAGTTTTTGAGCATCGCATCGAAACTAATGCAGTTACATACTGTTTCTAAAATAACTGGGCATCGTAAACTTTTTTCAATCACTGCAGTCTTTTTTAAATTCCCATTGTGTGAGTGGTAGTTTTCACCCACTCATGGGGGTGATTTTCAATGGAAAGTAGTGTTAACTCTGTATTTATGCGTTATATACTTGAATGTTTATATTTAATTCGATTTAAGACTATTCGTGGAGCGTTAAGTCATTTTGACCCGGGAGTGTTTTTTAGCGCTAGGGGTTGATTTTGGGGGTGTACGATTTTTCTTGACCTCGGATTCGGATTCTGCGTCGAAAATTACATAGGGATACAGTTGTCTCGATAGCAGTTCCAAAAAAAAAAATTTTTTTTTTGTAGGGCTGTGTTATCTATCATTTTAAATATATATAAAACGAAATACAAGAGCCGGCAATAAGGTAGATTAGCAACCATATAAAAATAAATCAAATAAAAAAATTGCTGCCTAAGGAATCACTACTTCCACATCCAGATTTTTCATCCAAGTCACTTTAAAGGAAATATCTTGACTATATTTGCATTCTAGTTTGTAAAAATTATTCATACCGCCACTACGTGGATGTGGAAGAAATTAATGATACGGCCACGCCGAACTTACTTTCTCGTATAACTGAAACATTTTCGTTCATCAGTAAATTACCTTTATGTGATTTTTCTCCTAAAACCAATGACGTGTTTTGTTAAGTTTATAATGTACCATTAACGTACAAAATTTGAGCAAACGCATTAGAGTTATTTTGAGAAAATCGAGATTTCTAATTTTTTCGCATCAGTAAACTAACTTTAAATAAGGGTCGATGAAAAATAAAGAGACGTGTTCTAGACATCCAATTTAAACGAGATTGGTCAATGGTTTCGGCTCTAGTATAAGCGCCCCGACGGTCACACAGTCAGACACACACACAACTAGTTTCTAAACATCTTTTTCAGTACTTGGAGGTCAACTCGATGCCAAATTTTTATACAATTACTTTCTTCATTGCTAGTGAAAATAATAGAATGAAAGTTTGTTTATCATCCTAGAAACATGTAAACGGTAATAAGAGAAATGGAATTATACACATATTCGTTTTATACGGATAGTATTCTTTTAATTGGGGCGGGACTACAAATAAAAGCTCAGCGAATTATAATTTTTACACATAAAATGTATAGGTGACAGTTTTAGGAAATTAGTAGTAGTAGGGTAGCAAGATAGAATGTTTCACTATTTCTGCTTTCTATACGAGGTACACGAAAACACAGTTGCTCCAAAATAGACGAGTAATCAGACATATTGTAAATAATTTTATGTAGGAAAATTACAGAGTTTGCTATTCTCCTAGTTTTCTAGACTCGACATATCAAATCTTCCCAACATGAGGTTTTGTGAATAACCAATTGTGGGATAATCGCCATCTTCAGTAGAACACAGATACTTAACAGCACGATGTTGAATGTATTCAATACTTTTTATATACGTAGCATATCCCGGCGACCAATATTCTAATTTTGATCGCACAAAGGAATAGTTTCATAATGTCCGTATTATTAAAACCTTTACAATTCCTCATTATAATCCTTAGGCTATTTAAAGCTGATGATACAGTTAAATTTGCATGTTCATTGAAACTTAGACTTATGTCAAAGGTCACCCCCAGATCCTTAAGTGTATCAGATTTTTGTAACTCCTGGTTATTTAAATTGTAATTATAATTAACATGATTGTGTGCTCTACAGAATGTAAATGCGTACATTTAGATCAATAGTTGATTTAGTAGGCATCAATCATTCACCTTATTCTAATTATTTTGAAACTTGTCAAAATCTTCCTCAGTTTCAATTACGATTTTTAAGTCATTCGCATATAACATACTTTCAACGTTAATATTTGTGTCATTAATGAAAATGTTAAAGAAAAGTGGTCCCTGTACAGATCCTTGAGGGACACCTGAACTAGCCAAGACGTCGAATGACCTGAAACCATGGTATTCTACATACTGCTTCCTAAATACGAGGTAATTAAATCTAATAGTGCCACTGATAGTACAAATTTGCTAAGCTTTTGTATCAGAATACCATGGTCCAGGCGATCAAACGCCTTAGAAAAATCTGTGTACATAATATCAACCTGTTTATTATCATCCAGTTTTTCAGAAACGTATTGCGTCTTGCAATATATTGCATACACGCAAAAATAGTAGAAATATTCCCATATCTAAAATTACTGAAAAGCAGTTGCTGATATAATGTACTCGTGATTAGAATCAAATTAATTTATCTAGATTTAGTCAATTTGGTATAATAATAGCGTTCTAGAACTATAGTAACACTCCAATTTCTTCAATAAATCTACGACTACTTCGATGGAGGTAAAAAAGTAGTCTATAGGCACTTTTTTTATTTATCTGCGGTGCTCGATTCGGTTAACGTTCTTGTAGAAATCAAGTTATAAACAATGGAATATGTGGCACTATTTTAAAAATGTTAGTACATTATCTACTCAATGCAGAGGCCGCTCCAGACGGTGGGCATAGTGGGTGGTCGCCCAGGGCGTCAGAATTGTAAGGACGGCATTTGCGGGGTAGCGATTCAAATATTTTAGGGAGGGGGGCGAGAAAATGCAATTTTGCTCAGGGCGAGGGCGTCAAAAGAGCTAGAACGGCCCCTGACTAAATGAAGAAGATAGTGTCATTGAACACGGATGTTCATGTTCATAGGATGTTTTGTCCTAGAAAAATTATTCCTAAACGAAGGAGTAGAATCAGTCAACCATTTTCCTCACGAGACCTCCAGCATACAATCATTATTCGCATGCTTTCCCTCTTCTGGACATATCGGGACACCTGCATGTTCATAGAGTATTTTGGCCACCAAGGGTTCGTGGCAAGAATTCATATGTATAATTTTACCTATGTCGATTCAGATACCAACTTTGACATTGTTGATGTATAAGAAGGAACTTGTCCTTCTCTTGTGCTTATAATTGATAGAGTAAATAAGCCCACATGGAATGTCCATTAAATTGAGAAAAATATGCATTATTTATCTTACTGTACTAAACATATAGTTACTAAATGTATTGACTCCGGTAAATCCCCTCTTGCCGGGAAAAATCATTACTAATTTCAATTATTAAAATAAATAAAATATTTGTAGATTTAAGATCAACAATTCTTTTCTGTTAAGCTCATTATTGGGCTGCGATACAGAGATCAACTATATTTTTCAAAGTAATTGAATTATTAAAAATGTATTACTACCGAGAACATACAGTGTCTGCATTAGTTGTAAACTACTAATACCAACACATATGTTTGATAAATTGGAGACCATTAATGATTTTAATGAACATCTCATACAAAGCGAATATAGCCAATGCTAGCAGTATGAAGAGAGCACGAAATTTTGCCATAATGGGATGCTTAAATTCACGCCAGTTGCTATTGTACAATATTTTTACTCGAGATTTAAAAAAATCGAAGTAAACAATCTTTTTTACATTAAATTTTACATCATCTCTCTGCGAAATATTAAAACTAATTCTTGTATTTACTTTAAATTAGATTTTATAAATTCGAAAAACATTTTATATAAACAAAGAATCTTCGCTAAGTATACAAAAATATTTGTTCATTCAATTAGTTGAGTATTGGTAATTAGTGCTCATTATATTATTCCAGCGCTTTGTCTAAATATATATGTATTGCATGGAATGCTGTACAACTATTATAAACCTACCTTGTCTACATTTTCTGAATCGAATGCATCAAACAATAAATTTGTTGCAATCAAAGCAATACTAATACTTTTCTAACTCTTACTTTAAATCTTTATACCAAGACAGATAGTTTACCTTAAGGTAATAAAGCAAAAGTGCCGTTAATAAATTGTTCATGTATAAATTACTGAATTATGGCGTCATGGGACACAAATTTCTGACCTAATCATGATACTACGCATTTTTGTGAATGTAATTTTTGTCCCCTGAATACGAATAGGTCATCAGGAAAGAACCAGCACTTCGCTGTTGATCAGAAATTATGTTTATGTTTTTGAGTTTAGAAATCAATTGCGATGTGCTCGTGCTTTCCAACATAAAACAAGCTAACCATTATACCCATCGCCGATTTACTGCACTTTTTATATAATTGTTGTACATTCTTATTTAAAAAATTAATAACTGTTTTATTTATTGATAGATTTTGTTCAAAAACAATAGAGTTCTTCTTCTAGCTAGCAGTAACTTACTGTCCAAATTTCAATACTATCGGACTTTTCGTTCTTAAGTTATCGTGCTTACAAGAAACGTGACGGACGGACAGACAGACGGACTGACCGACAGACGGACAGACAGACAATCAGACAGCCGGACGGACGGACATTTTGAAAGTTGTTCAGAATTCGATCACCAACACAGTGATATGAAAATTTGTTCTCTACGAGCATTATTACCGGTTTTAGAAATATGCCGATAGAATGCAATATACTCTTCGTTTTGTATTTGCGAAGAGTATAATAATCACAGAAACACATATAATTATGTTGTGGGTAACGTCTTTGCATTGGTACAGTAACCACCGTTTTGGCAAAGCGCTGAATTTTCGGATTTTCGCGACTTCTTGCGATTAAAATTTTGTTGATGTAATTATTCGGAATTGTGGCTCCAAGTTTAAATACAAGGGCCGAAATATGTGTCAAACTTCCAGTCACTTTTGCTATGAAGGACTATTTAGATAGTTACGTTACGTTCTCTTACGATAACCATATTTTAATCGATTTTTTATCCATTTTTTGAATTTACGAGACATTTCGATGACATGGAACATGGAACAAATTAGATCACGAATTCGAATTCAGCGGAACAAAATACATCGGAAAATGGTGCTCGTACATTATCAATTTTTCTTAGTGTGGCTGAACGAAATACTTTGTATTATTATTGAATTTAGCACAAAGTTTTATTAAATTTCGAAACGGATTTTTTCTATTAATAGTATATCTAACACTAACTGTTTATATTTATTTAGTAATAGATAAAACTGTGTTTTTTTAGATTGATACATACATTTACTAGCATCTTGAGGAACAATACAAACAAATTACTAAAAATGTTAAAAGCAACGGATTTTGAAAAATACTTGACTGACCGTGTATAGTTTACCTCAGTTTAAAATGCAATACTTGTAAAGACAGGGAACGTTGGCTATTATTGGTACATTTTCAAGCCAAGTTTACGCAGAAAAAATTAGTAAGTCAACAGATTTCTTACCAGGTCAGGGAAACATGTTGTTATTTAAGTACATAATAAAAAAGTAAAAATTTTTTAGAATATTTTTGTAAATATATATTATATAAAATCAAACCAAGGTTTTATACAAAAATTGGGCGAAGTTCGTGGAACATGTAATAAAGGAAGAAGAAAATATGTACAAATTTGATAACATTGCGGAAAAGATGGAATTGAAATTATAGTAAATAAAGGTTCAGATGATGAAGACGCTGAATTTTCCAATTAGACAAATTTGATATTTTCCGGGAATAAACTTTAATAATATGTCTATTTTATGTAAAACTCAGGCTGTTTAACCTTTAAACTCCTAAGCCTTCCTGTGTACGGCTCTCGCGTGTGCGGCAAAATTTAAGCGCTGCGTTTTTATACGTCTGGAGCAGCGTAGGCCCATAGTGTATATATACGTCCGGAGCAGTTAACCGTAAAACCAGCCGATTTTACGAATATGTTCAGGGCCGGATTTGTTTACTTTTGGCAAAGGTAGAATAAAACAATCAGTGGTTTTTCGTTTACATATTATATTTAGTATAGTAAAATTAAAGTATTGCTCTTATTTCACAGATTTAAAAAAATATGAGCAAACAAAATAACGTTAAAATAATCGTTACTAAATAGAAGTAACTACAAAGAAGCAGAAGAACGTACAGTTAAATAAAAAAACTGCAATACATGTAGGTAACTAAAAAAGGGACTTTCGAAACACAATAAAGTGTCCTTAGCAAAAGAAGAAACCGATCTCTGGGCATAATTTGATGAAATAAGGGTGTAGCTACCTTACTGTTTTTTATCCAATAGGCGTTAATGAAGTGTTTCTTTACTTGTGCCATAAGTAATTTTATTGCAATAAAGCAGTGGATTTCTTTATATTTGTATTATAAAATCGATGCAACCTAGATTTAGTGGGAGGAATACCTTGAGTAGATAAAAATACAAGTTATTTTGCGCGGCGATATACTGAACAATGTCTTCACCGAAAAATTTTTGAAAACAATATAATTCAGAGCTGTTTGCGTCTAGGCCACTTGCCGGAGAACAACCCGAATGACTGTTCGGAATCAAATTGGTGTATATTTAGATCTTGTTTACACTAGACGAAATCATTCGTATTTTTCTTTGGGTTACCTCTAAGCTCTTTTCTAATATTCAGTGGAATGTCATCAACGGAATCCTCACTATCCGAATAGTTGGAAGTATCTGACGATTCAGGAGGCAAATACGAAAATTCTGGTGTGGCCATTTCATCTTCGGCGTCTTCATCTGACTCATCAGGTATATCTGCAACCAATTCATCGTCACTGTTTGCTTAAATGTCCTCCAGTTCTTGGTCAGTGTAAAAAACAGTTTTACCATAACGCGCCATAACGAAAATACACAACTAAATAACACTACAGACAGCCACGTATGGACAGAATAATTGCTACGTTGATTCATCAACTCCGTCGCCCGTCTTTGCGCTAATAAATAAAAAATGCGGTTCTGATGCGCGGGTGGGGAACTCTCGACGTATTTATATGTCTGGAGCAGTCAACAGATAAAATATAACTACATATTTTTTTACAAAATATGGCTACCAATCGACATATTTGATGCTAAAAATATAATATGGACAAAATACAAGACCTCAGTTTTACTTTAAACAAGTTAAAATGTACTGCGCCTATATACGTCTGGAGCAGTTACTTGATTTGCGTATATATATATATATATACGTTTAGAGCAGTTAAAAGGTTAAGTTAAATTTTTGTTACATTCTTTATTTCAATACACAATTTCATATTGGCAACTTTTTATTTTAATAATGTAAATGTGTAGGATCACAAACATGCATTGCCCAGTAAACACAAGGCTGTTTCTGGGACGTCCCAAAGACATCAAGCTGTGACATTTAAAACGTCCCACGGACATCCCAAAACCGCATAGGGATGTTACAGATCAGCTATTTGGGACTGGATGGGGTAGCCGTGTCACGTCGCAACAACGTCCTTTTAGGTCACATTTGGGACAATGTTAGGACCTAACAATGTCATGTTTTAATCTTTACATAAAAAATATTCTTTCACACTTTTGTAACAGAATTTTAAACACTTACCGGCTGTGGGATTTGAACCGAGGACAGCACGCTTTCACTGGGCTATTTTTCTTCATGTGAATTTTGCTTTAAAGAGCATATTTAATATGAGCATCCGGTTTAAGTATAACATTTCCTTTTAGCCTTAACCGTACAATCAATTTGTGCATAATAAAATCAATACTAATAATATGAAAAGTTAATCTTGTTCAATAAGCAATGAATTTTATGTTCACATGGTCGTTAAAAATAAAAATATTCTTTCATGAAAAGGAGTTGAATGTTAAAATTAAATTTAGAAAACATTAAGGTTTCATTTAATGTAGACAGCGGCACTTCTATTTGCTTTATAGTAACAAATTAGAGACTTAATTTTCTAATGTTTGCTATACTTCTTAATGGTGGTAGAATTTCGCTTTGATGATCGTATTTTTTTTTGTTTAATTCGCCTTGTGCTATGAAATATACATATATACAAATTAGGCATGTTTAGGTTAAGGGAAATATAGGCCAGCGGTCAGCTACCGATTGTTAAGTCTATTCCAATCAAGTTGCGATAAAGATGTGTATTAATATTTATAGAAATAAAAATAGATTTGGAAGTGAATCAGTAATCAATCGCCGTGCGCCGCACGAAAAACGGTTTGTTATTATACCACCTTGTCAATCGCGCCATCCGCCTAATTGACAGCTTGATGGTTGGCATAATAATAATAATAATATGTGTAATATGCTCACTTAGGGTGCGGGAGGTCCCGGGTTCAACTTCTAGTCCCACTGAGAACTTTTTTTTATTTTGTAACGATTAATGTGTTTTTTCACAAATTTAGGTTTGATTTAACAGTAGAAATAGTGTTTTCCTTCTTATCTCCTATAATAATTTTATTCTTTCATGTGATTTTTTTAGGTTGATTTCCATTTTGCTATCTAATTGTTAATAATTATCAGCGCAGCTGGATCTAATCTAGAAATTCAAATAAAAGCATTAAAAATGAGGATAAACTTACGAAAATGTAAAATTTGAGGTTATGTTAGTCATATGGTGCTACTATATACTCTATTGTCATTGAGCCTTATGTTATTTTTATATTTTTTCGTGTTTATAAAAGTGACCAGTAACATCCGTTATCTTAAGTCCTTGGGATGTTAACCAAGGCTGTTTAAGTATTCGGGACGTCCCAGGGTTTCTCTTAACGATACTGTGCAGGGAAGTCCCCTGTCGAAGGTCTCAGGGACGTCTCTGTGGAATCAATCAGTTCCTGAGACATCCGAGAGATATTTCACCACGATTATCCCACATGGAACGCAAAAGATCATATATGGACATCCCACATGCGTTTTGTGCTAGCTGGGTAAATTCGAAATGGTATCATTTTTACAATTTTTAAAAAGTTAACTTATTTATTATTATCGAATCATGCCAGATATGCAAAATAAATAGTCTATTTTCCACTTACTAGGGAATTCCCATGAGCCTGTGTAAACTGTGCTTCGCTCAGAACGTAAACAACTGCATTCTTAACTGAAACCGACTATAATCAAAGAACCTGAATATTGTGAAAGCCTATTTGATTATAACAGAGACTAAAATATATCAATAATTACTTTGCATTTAAGTAAGGAGTAGCTCCCAAATGCGAAAAGAAATGCAAATGTTTATGGACCCTTACACTTTTTTGCCTAAGGCTCTAAAAATCATTTAAAATGTGATTTTTTTCGTTTTTGGTTGCTTTTTATTGACATAATTTATTGTTTAGCGATGACTATTTCTGTCGCTGTATAAAAAATGTTTGTTTTTAAATTAATCAAATTTTAAAAAATAATAAAAGATTTAGTGTTTTACTTATTTTGTTATGGCGAACGAATGCTGTCCGGATTTTTGTACCACCAAATGTCCGGCCAAACTTATAAGTAATGTCCGGCTTTTCGAATTTTAGGCCTGGCAACTCTAGTCGGGGAACACACCGTATACAAATTACATAACGTCTAAACATAAATACAATTTTTTTACTCACTTGTGTTTTTTGTTGATGCACACAGTTCACCTACAATTAGTGAACAAATTACTATAATCCAAACTGCAATCTTCATGTTCAGTTGCGTAGGTAGATATTGTTTTGACCAATTTTACATTTCACTAATTCTTTTTATATACTAAGTACTACTAATAATCGTTTTCTTTGGAATAGATTTAATTGATTTATTTTGCGAGTAGGAAAATACCGTATAGTCCAGCTTAACAATTAGCACAATTAGGTGTGTGAGAATGACTGAGTAAAAATAATATTTCACTAAATTGTAAAACTCCTAAAAATAAATTTCGTTTGATTTGCACCAACAGATTGGTCAATGAACTAACTGATTTATTTTCCAAATAGATATCGAGCAGTATACACCTAAAAATTAATTATTAAAAGTAGGTAAATAATATTACCTCCTAATAAAGTAGGGAACCGAAAGCTTAGGTAAGAAATTATTAAGCGTATCCTTATGGTTCGCAACGATTTGAATCTGACTATACATAATAAGTATATACGCGGCAAAAACTAATAATAATTAAATGTACATAACATGTAATGACCAGAAGTGACCAGAAGGTGTAAAAAAATACAAAACAATATGATTAAATTTTATTCAGGTTTCATAGTCATTTAGACTCGAAAAGCTTAAATGCTTTTACTTCCACATCCACGTAGTGGACTGAAAGTATAGTAATCGTAAAAAATATATAAAAAATGTTTCTTGTTGAAATAGGTTTAGAATGCCATGAAACGTCGAGATTTTAAATTTGAACGAAACAAATTTCTCTCTGTCGATTTGTCTCTCCGTCTGTCGGTTGGTCTGTCTGTATTTTTTTGTGCGCACTTTTTCTCTGGAACGATTTAAGATATTGAATTGAAACTTTGTACACGTATGTCATATACTGAGATCTGGAACTGGATTGTTTTTTGAACTTATCCGGTGAAGGGTTGGCGGTTAATGACGGTTAATGGCGGTTAAATAGGGTTAAATAGGAGAAAATAAGTAAAGCACATACAAAAATTTGGTATTTGGTGTATATATTAGAAGCCAACGCCTTAGATTTCTTTATAATATTTTTCATCTCCCTCCACCACCATTATTAAAGGGGTTAATAAAATAAAATTGAGATATTCACTTGAAAGGTAGACGTATATATTATAACGACATCTGGAACTCGATTATATTTTGGGACTATTCCGTTAAAGGAATAAGTAGAGGTAAATAGAGGAAAATGAGTAGAGCAAGCTGGTAAGAGTACAGAAATTTGAGATTTGGTGTATACTAGCAGCCAAAGCCTCAGATTTCTTTATAATATTTTTCAACCCCCCCCCCCCATATTTGGACAGTAAGTTAGTGTTAGCTAGAGGAAGCACTCTATTGCTTTTGAACAATATCGATCAATAAATAAAAAAGTTATTAATTATTTAAATTTAAAAAAGTATGTTTTGTAATTAAACAAAAATTGTCTAAAACTAATGTTTACAAAAGAAACTGCGAAGAGTATCCTATAGAAAGTGCATCGATTATATAGAAAGTGCAGTAAATCGGCGAAGAGTACAATGGTTAGCTTGTTAATTGTAATTATAACATACTACCAGAAATTCCCATTCTTCGCCCGAATATGTCAACGTTAAAAGTAATATATTTATAATTTGGCGTCTTTAAATTCAAACTATTAAAAAGCTGCAGTCATCTTCAGATTATGCCTTCCGTGCAGTTTCACACTAAAAGTTTCATTCCGCCAACTTTCTCCTCCTCAAAATTGAATGTATTTGCCGTCCTGCTGCAAAATTTGTATAATATGTGGAACACTTTGTATGATTCTATTAAAAATTAGCACGCTGATATTTCTCACCAGATGTTTCTTTGTTACATTGTAACCAAAGTAATAGAAATTAACAGAAGTGCGAAAAGTACCACCACCCGTAAACAAATCTGCTCATATTTTTTAGAGTGTGATAGATAGTAAAGCTTCAAATCATGTTTTTATCATAAATATACATAAACATGATTTATTAACATTGTTTCTCTCTTGTAAATTTTTTGTATTTCCGATAGTTTCGGCTTAATAATTTTGTTTCATCACATCATTAACGCAGTTTCAATTCAAACCAGACCAAAAGATTTCAAGATATTGACCGAAGAAGGTCTTAATATCGGCGAAATTACGACTTTCTTCGGCCAATATCTCGAAATCCTTTCATAAAAATTTTTTGTGCCCATGGAGACTTTTGTTCAGAAAATATTAAACTACAACATACTGAAATTTGAACAAAATCCGCAGAAATCCACTGGCCATTTACATTGTGCGGGGTCCTTTTAGATTAGTTCAGTCAATAAAGGAGGTGTAGAGTGCGTGAGCAGGAACCTAAGGGATTCCTTTAGAAAGTTGTTCAGGATGCTTAAGGAGTGAACATACTGAATGTCCTGACGTCTAGGAGGTGAGCCGGAAGGGGGGGGGACAAAGAAAGTCCCATTTTTGGTTTTTTCGCTTATATATCTCGTCTTAGGGAAAAATTGTTTTTCTTTCAATTTATACACTTTCTTCGAATTCGCACCTGTTTTCGAGCTACACGCTCCGGAAAGTGAAAATTTTCGAGAAACTGATTTTTGCCTTACGTCTTCAACTTTAAGGAAATGCAAGGTGAGCTTCTCAAAATTGTACTTAAAGTCAGAAATCATCAAGGAAGCGACCTTTTACAACCCTTCCTCCACTCGAGGCGAGGTTGAAGAGGCTGGGAATATTTGCTTCCTCAAATGGTATGGGGCACCAACAAGATAGACCTCCCTCAACCAGTGTGGAAGGGGAACATGGGTAGATTCTAAAACCAAAAAGTCGGGACTGTACCTGCTGGCTTCCGGTCGCCATCTTGGAAAACGTGAATGATGTTGTATTTGCGTTCCTGTTCGTTTTCTCGGAAAATTTAAGAGAACCAAAGTTATATAACTAATTAGGTGTATATCTTTGATTTTTAAATTAACTTTTTTTTGTAGGATTGATATTCCAAAAGTTACAGCTGCTTGAAAAAAAAAAATTTTCTTACAATTTTTAAACTCTCGGGAGTAAAACTCTAAATAAAAATTATGGAACACGTAATTACCTTTAGTTTAAATGCGCAACGAAGTTTCTGTGACTAATAGTTTTAAAGTGGTAAATATGTAGAATGTTGAAAATTCGTTAGAGTTACATGTGTAGTATAATACATCTTAGTACAGATTAATAAAACTGGCAATACTCGACTTGAAATTGAGTTCACGTTACCGTGAGCATTCACATATGGAACAGGAAGAGCGACATACGAGGCACTGTGGGGCCGAATTCGCGTGTATACAGCTTTAAAACTATTAGTCACAGAAACTTCGTTGTGCATTTAAACTAAAGGTAATTACGTCTTCTATAATTTTTATTTAGAGTTTTACACTCGAAAGTTTCATTTAGTAATTGAAAAATTGATAAGAAAAAAATTTTTTTTCAGGCAGCTGTAACTTTTGCAATATCAATCCTACAAAAAAAAGCTAAATTAAAAATGAAAGATAAACAACTAGATATGAAACTTTGGTTCTCATAAATTTTCCGATAAAACGAACAGGAAAGGAAATACAACATCATTCACGTTTTCCAAGATGGTGACCGGAAGTCAGCAGGTACAGTCACGACTTTTTGGTTTTAGACCTTACCCATGTTCCAAAAATCTCGATTCGTGCATTTTTTTAAAAACTTTATAGTGTTTTCTGTCTAAATGAATTAGACTAACCCCCGTAGATTCACCCCCGAGCATCCCTGGTAAGTTTAGATGTCAGATTTGGACTCAGCGACCTCGAAAGCCCCCGGGAAGCGATTGCCCCGTGATTTTTGGACACTGAATTTTTCACTCGATTTCATCTCCTTCCACCACAGAAGAGCCACCCTCGATCATCCCTGGTAAGTTTCGATGTCAGTTTGGACTCAGCGACCTCGAAAGCCTATACACCCTATGCAATTTTCTTCGAACGGCTTATTCACTATATGCAGACTTTTTCCTAATATTTTTCCGAAAACGATGCAGAAAACCGCATCTCGATCCGAACTGTATGTTAAAATTTAGCTATCTTTATCTAATTTTCCTGGTCTAATAGTTATGATAGGGATAGCAGAATGGTTGAATCATGTTCAGCTATATCTTAGTATATGGTGCCTCCTGTGGGCTAATAGCATGAGTAACTTATCTCGTCTACAACTGGATTACTTTACGATCAAAACCTGTAGTGCGCGCCACCTGTGAGACACTAGTAGTACGACTATTTTAGAACTTCTACATTGTTCTAGAATACTGTACAAAAAAAATTATGGACCTTGCTGGAACTTTCGGGATGTATTTTTGTAGGACATGATATATAGATATAAGGTAAGATTAACGGAGGGAAGAAAAGTCTTTAATGAATTGAAGGTTAGGAAATCCGTGATACAAAGTGAACAGTAAAGGGTAAATATCAAGTAACAAACATTGTTAAAAGTTATTTTAGTCAGTAAAAGGGTATTTTAGTTAATAAAAGTATAGTGAAATTTTCAGTAAATTATTCATTATATAGTGTTTATCTCTTGTTATAATTTTGGAACCCACGGATTTTAAAGGGTGGCTTCCTAGGGGTGGAAATACGTGACAATAGGAACATTTTCAACTGAACTTTAGTTTTAAGCACCTGTTGATGACGCCCAACATGGTTGGAGAGACTCACGTAATACGGTAGTATTCAATGCAGTATTCAAGTATTTTGGTGATTGTGGAGACTGCTTCAAAGGAACTGTCACAGAGAAGGATTCAGCTCCAACCAGCTTTATTGGTCCCAGAGTCATAAGTGTATAAACCCCTACTGAAAGTGGATACAGCTGTTTTATCCCAATATTTCCCTCCAAGGCAAAATCTGAGCTCTCTACAGCTCTCCACCAGTTCGTAATATGCACCAGTTGTATTACCAAACTACTTTTGTTAAAGACTTTCAAATTGTACTGATTTCTCTTGCATGCAAATTCTCTGTCAATTTGATTAAAACAACAAAAAGGAGTATTTCAACTTTTATTTACAAAACATTCACAAAATATTTACAAAATTAACAGATCTATTTACCACTGGCAGTAGCAACCGCCGATGCTGAGGCTCGTCCACCATTAGCTGAAGATTCAGCATTGGCTGTAGCTGAAGAGCCGGCACCACCTGGAGCTTGTACTAGTCCTTGATTGCTGCAAATGAAAAGAAAATAAAACGTATTAAGAATTTTGCACTAGATTGCCAACAGTTTCACATTCAATGTGTTATTGATATATTCTTATTTTTACTTCCCTCGTATTACCGAAGGGAATTATTATATTAGTGAAGAAATCATCCTCCAGCGAAGAAATGGGTAGACTTTCACTGGAAAGTATACAGGGTGGACTGTCTAAAGATAACAATTAATGAAAAATATCATCCTGATAATCCTAAGAACGTTTCAATTAGCTTTGAAATTGGACGTAATATTAGTCCTAAATTATATTTTATGGTAACACATTGATTCGTTTTAAGTTTGAAGTTGAGCCTACACTAAGTTATGAGATCTCAAAGTTGCTGTTGTGTACCATCAGCCTTCAGGGTTGGTGCCAGAAATAACACAAGCTCACAGAAAGGAATTAATCTAAACAACTGACTAGACATTTTTCAGGTCGCTGAACACAAATCCGACAGCGGATACTCTTATCACGTCACAATTTTTCTAATCCAAAAAAACAGCTATGAATGATAAGAATCTAGAAGGTTATTGGTATGCAACAGCAACTTTAGTATAAAGGCTTTAAGGCTCAACTTGAAACTTTAATGGGATCAATATCTTACCATAAAATATCATTTAGGACTAGAATTAGGTCCGATTTCAAGGCCACGAAATAGGCAATTTTTGTGGCCACTCTTTGTAAAAGTGTTAATGCAAACTATTTATATTTGATACCTTTTATTTATTATTTATTTTTTCTGTTAGATGACCACTCTGTATATTTTTGTAACCAGAAGTTATCGGGTTTTCGCTCTAGCAGTAGTGATAATTACATTCTGGTTACTATTCTTCTATGTCGCTCCTTAATTAATAATTTACCACCCTGTATATAAAGAACGAAGTTCTGTGTAAATATCTCTACTAATTCTTTTTAGTTAGTCTTGGTTTGGTTCAATGTGATTACTGATAAGAGGAGCTTAGAGATGGGATATATTGGGACAAATTTGTGACTATCTGTATACATATTTCAAATAAAAAATCTAAATGAAGACTAAAATCTGCACCAATGTTTTGTTAATCTAAATAATTGATTTATATTCTGAAATTAATATTCATTTGAATATGGTTGTATAACAGGTAGTGTATTCGTTGTTTTCATATATGTAGAAAATGCAGAAACGTAACTGAAAAAAAAATGCATTTTATGCAAGCGCTGTGACAGTTTCTTTTAATTAAAGACATATTTGGTTTTAATATTTTATTTACTGAAAAATACACAAAGTACAAAATCCAAATAATTATCTTTTGAATGCTAAATTTGTTTGCCTTCTTTATAATTCAGTTTTCCCCACTAGTTCAGCCGAATTGCCTACAAAGAGAACAAAAATAATATATATTGCACTTTGTGTTGCTTTACTTTTTTATTCTTTTTAAAAATACCACTCTATAGTAAAGCATAATTTTGTGTAGATATGTATTTATAGAATAGTTGAATCGGGTTAGTACGACTTCATATAAAAGTACACAAAAGCGGTCATTTACTTAGGAATATACGTTTGTATTATATAATAGGCCAGTGAAATTAGACAAAAGTAGACGAAAATTGGACGCAATTCGATACAGGAATCCACATGATTTAATAGGTAGATTTACTAATAAGGCATGTAGCCTTGAATCTGATCGCATTTTAAATAGTGGGAACATTGTTAAATCGACGTTCATATGTGCAAAAAATCATGAAAATTATTGTTTTTTTAATAGCTCCGAGACTATTGCCAATAGAAGTCTCCGTTTTTTCCTGGTGTATAGATAATTAAAAATTGGTCAATTTAAGACACTATTGGTCCAAATTGGTTAATTATTTGTTTAAATAATGGCAAGTATTTTTCATTTCGCGAAAATAGCTACTACCTCCTTGCAACTTTCAGAAAATATGTCTGTTATAACCCTAAAGTTATCATAAAAATTTCATCGGAAAATATTTATTCGTTAACGAAACCTTAAATGTTTAATGCAATTTGAGCCTCAACCTGATTTCTTTTGTCGAAACTTATATTTTAAGAAAACATTTTTTTTTATATTTTAGACCTCTAAAATGGCGTTGTAAAAAGTATTCTTTTTTGGGGGTATGTTTTTTGCGAATAACTTATCAACAAATGAAATTATCAGCATAAAACTTTGATTCCTGAGTAGCTGATAATTAACACATTAAGAAAAATTGCTCTAGGACATTTAGAAACCAAGAGATTTTTTTTATTGAATTCACCAAATGTTTATTTATAGACATTAAGGATCGAAATTAATATTGTTGAATACTTGAATTTCGTAATTTCATCAACTTTAATATAAAACGAGAGGGAATTAATTTTAAATTGACCATACTCGCTACGTATATGCTTTCGATTGAGCGAGTTCAAATTCATATAGCAACAAAAATTCGTTGTATCTCCGTCAATTATGACTCAATTTCAACGTTTTTTATTTGGGGGGGGGGGGGGGGGTTAACGTGTGAATATAATAACAACTGGCGTGTTCATTTTGTTTAAATAATACAAAAAATTATTATAAACATTTTTTTTTCTTTTTTTTTGCTCAGATGTTATAACTGGAAGGTGGCTTTGATTATATAGATCTGACTAAGCCTATATGAAGATGTATCATGCCAATTTGACATATAATTTAAGATACAATATTTATAACTTTGATCCGAAGCATTCGCCTTTCACATTTTAAAATTAAACTTAACAATGTTCAAAAGCCATTTTTTAGGGGCATCTCGGGGAACGATTCTTGAACTAGGGAAAACATTATTTGCTTTTCCCTATCCCAAAGAAATAATATTTTCTTACCCTCGTCCGCCTCCAAATCCACCTCCAAAACCACCTCCACTGCCTAATCCACCACCTCCACCGAATCCACCTCCTCCACCTTGTCCTCTTCCTCCACCTAATCCACCACCTCCACCGAATCCTCTTCCTCCGCCTAGCCCGCCTCCTCCACCTAATCCACCACCTCTTCCAAGCCCACCCCCTAAACCACCACCATTTCCTCGTCCGCCACCACCTCCAAAGCCTCCACCGCCTCCAAATCCACCGCCGCCTCCAAATCCACCTCCACCTCCAAAGCCACCACCTCCGGAAAATAGAGGTGAACGGGCACGTCTAACTAGTGTAGGACCATCTGAAATAATTAAAATATTAAAAACATGGAACCGAGGGGTAAATCTTTGGCCAGATTTGGTACACCAAAATGCAGTGTGATGAACATAATTCACTGAAATGTACTGCTACTATTTTAACACACCGCAATGCATTATCAAATATTGCACTGGGCCATTTAAATATTGCAATACGCTAAAATGTACCGGAAATATTATTTTATAGAACAAGAATTTTTAAGGTGTTTGAGATGAACGAAAATAATTTTGAAAAAATTCTGTCCGAACGGGAAAAGGGGTAATATTCAGGAATGTATAATCATAAAAACACTACAGCTTCCAAATTTTGGAAATGGAGGGAAATTTTCAAAATTTGTGTGCCACAGTACGGTCACAAGAGCTCAAGAAAACACGTTTCCTTTCTTTATTTATCATAAATGGATATCTATTTTGATTACATCATACATCATATTGATAATTTAAGGGGAGTATATACATACATACATTAATATACCATAATACTGAAGAAATTGCTCAGGAGCCGCAGAAAAACATTTGATACTGCACTTCAATAAGTACAACATTTAAAAAAAATCCGTATATCCCCAAACCGAATCAATTAAAACTCATCGCCATCATAATAATTTATTGCAACTCGCTTTTTCCAAGCAGAAACACTTTAAAATTTAAGTTCATATTTTCCAACCACGGTAAAGACATACACGGCAAGGACATCTCACTCTCTTGGGCGCGATCTTTCTTAACCGATGCTTTGGAGCCCAGAACACGTCTCCTTGAACGGCGAGAACATTCAATGGCACGATACCGTCAAGTACCTTGGCGTTATCATGGATCGAAGCCTGACGTGGAGACATAACACGGAAGCGATAATACAGAAAGCGGGGACGAGGAGGGCTCTACTTTATCCTATGATAGGTAGATAGAGCCAACTCAACCTGAGGAATAAGCTCACGCTTATCAGGACTCTCATTGCACCTATTCTGACCTACGCCTCCGTTGCCTGGGAATACAAGCAGCCACCCATCTGAAGAGGATACAAGCCGTGGAAAACGTCGCACTTCGGTGCGCCGTGGATGCACCATGGTTTGTTAGAAACGCCGACATCTTCAGAGATCTGGAATACACCCCAGTAACTGAAGTCACCCGGGACAAAGCGAAGAAATATCTTCCCAATAAGGTATAGTTTATAAAAAAATCCCAATTCCTCAGTAACGATACAAGACATTAATCCTCAACCATTTGCAGTAAGATTATCAAAATTATGATAATTTTTGAGGACGGGACTTCATTGCTATAAAAAGCAACAGAGGGAACGGATGTAAGCGAGAATAATGCAAAACCAAGTTTCAAAATTAACTTTTATCAGAAAGCATCTATGACGAGTTGCAAAAGTCTATATATAGGCGGGAATCATTGAATCGTCGCTCTGAGAGTCACTTGTGACATGTCACGGTAAGGACTTTCATGGCACAAGATCTTGTTTTGTTGGATAAATCCAACCTCAGACATTTTTTTTGAAAAACACGTCACGATCGTCATTTCCCTGATAATTATTTTTTGTACCATGTTGACAGAAATATGCCAACTGTATAAAGTATGCTGATCAGTGAAACATTCTAATGCTTCAAAATGCAGCCACAGAGCATTGCAATACTTTAAAATGCTCCTCCCTTCACTATTTACAATGTAACGTTGTATATTGAGTCATGAACAAGGTTCTTGAGTTTTAAAAATTCTATTATTTCACTCTCTTAAGATAGCACTATCATAACTTGTGTGTATTTTGAGTGTTTTAGATTTATAAAATCGTCACATGCCATTGGATAGGTGATGTTTCATTTATTTATTTATGTTTAGAATGTCATGAAACGTAGAGATTTAAAATTTAAACGAAAAACATTCTGTCGGTCGCCGGTCGGCCTGTCTGTCTACCGGTAACATTTTTGTGCGCATGTTGACTTTAAATTTGCTACACGTATGTTATTATTTTATAACGAAATCTGAAACTAGATTTTATTTTAAGCTTATTCCGTTAAAGGGTTGGGGGATAAATGGGGTAAATAAGTTAAGCAAGAGTCTAGAAACTTAGGATTTAGTGTATACAGGGTGTCCCAGAATTTAGTTCCCGGGCGGAAACCTGCGATTCCTGGGCTTATATTGAGCCCATATAACCCAACTTACCTTAGTTCGAAAATGCGTCCCTCGGGAAGTACATCCTCTTAAAATGGGTCACAAAAAAGAAATTCCCAATAATTTCCGTTATATTGAAGATAAAATTTTGAAATTTTGATGGGATCTGTATCTCTACTTATAAGTACTTTATGTAAACTTGATAACACCAAAATATCTTTTGTTTCTCAATTTTTTTTCATAATAATTAATATTTGAGTGGCTATATTTTTTTAATCGCCCTGGATTACTTGAACATTTTTGCAGAGCATTGAAAAGGCTGCAAAAAAGATACTCTTAAATTTCTTTGGGATATTAATCAAAATACAAGAAATTATCGCTTTTTCCTCTATTTGTATTTAACATTTATTTACAATTTCAGAACAAAATTTTGTAATAACAGAAAAGTAGTTTATTTCACAAAAATTACATTCATAACAAATGCTCCAACTGTTTCAGTACACAAATTAACACTTTTACAATTTTGTGTAGTATCAACCAAAAATGAAGAATTATCATTTTCTCCCTATAGTTCCTAGATGCTTGTGAAACAGAAAACCTGTTGCGTTGTCATGGCAATACAAAAATTAAGTCATTAGTAACGTCAAGAAATAGCAAGTATATGTTTAATTTAAATTTATCTTCAATATAAAGGAAATTATTGGAAGAAAATTTTTTGTTTCACTTTAAGAGGATGTACTTCCCCAGGGATGCATTTTAGACTAAGGTAAGTTGGGTTATATGGACCCAAAATGACTTACAGGAATTACAGGCTCCCGTCCGGAAACTCAATTCTGGGACACCCTGTATACTAGAAGCCAAGGTCTCAATTTTTGTTTTACATCTACGCCCACAGCACCACTCCATTATTAAAGAGGTTTTAAAATAAAATAAAGATAATATTTGATACAGGTATGTACTAACGAGATTTGGAACTAGATCTTATTTCGAGCTCATTCCGATGAAGGGTTGGGAGTAAATAGGGGTAAACAATGGTAAATAAGTAGGGCAATCTAGTAAGAGTTGTAATTTGGGATATACATTAGAAGCTCAAGCTCAATCTTTTTTTGACATCTGCCAATCCCGACCACCAACCCCACTCCATTATTGAAGGAGTTAATAAAATAAAATTCAAATATTGATTTGAAAGTTCATACACGTATCGATTATAACGAGATCACTAGCTGGATTTTACTTTGAGGTTATTCTGTTGTAGGGCTGGGGAGCAAATAAGTAAAGCAAGCTAGTAAAAGTCTAGAAACTTGGGATTTATTGTACGTACTAGAAGCCAAAGTCTTCTTCTCTATGACATTCGTCACCCCCACTCCATTAATAAAGGGATTAACAACTTAATATTTTGATTTGGTATGTGTACAGATAGTTCTTAAAAAAAATTTTTGGCATCGTTTTATGGGCTTTTGGGGCAGACGCTTTCAAATATTATGTTACTAAAATTCTAAGAGCAATTATTTCCACATACTGAAGTATCAAATATAGTATCAAGGTGTTTTGATTTAAAGAGACTTGGATGGAAAATCTGGATGTGGAAGTAGTGATTCCTTAGATAGCGATTTTCAATAACTAAATTTTTCTTGGTAATTAAATAAGTAAATAGCGGAAATATGTTTTAAAAGGGACATCTTTCTACTCTAAATTGCAGAGGTATGGTGTTATAGTTAGATATAGCAGTCTAATTGGTAATGTTAAAAATGTATTTTCGTGAATGGACGAAAATGCTGACCCACACCTTTTCAACGGAAAAGGAAACTTTCAATATATCTTTAGTTCATGAAAATATATCGTTATGTTATACATAACATTAAATGTTTTCCAAGTCACCGCGGTAACTCCTTGAAAATCCAAAATGATTTTGTGTTAGGTAAAGAGAAACGAGGCCCTACAGTTAATAGTGGAGTCCGAGCCACATCTTGGGATAATTTTATAATTATTATAAGTATATTTCTAGCGTCCAGTAAAATGAAGCACTCTTCCTATATTTAATACTGTAGAAGTTATCTAATTTTACAATCCCATCGTATACCTATAGTTCAGTATACCAAATACGGCGTAGAGATGTTATAGGTTAGATTAGGTTTTAGTTTTAGAACCTCATTTCTGTGCAGGTGTCGTATTTGTACAAAACTTACAATTCTTGAAATAAAACTTGTACCTGCAATTTTCTCCCAGGACATACATAAGCACGAGTCGTATTGAGAGGCTCTTCCTTTATAAAAATTTTAATATCAGTTAATAAATTAGCACCTATTTGTGACAAATATGATTTCTTAAGTATCTTGTCTCGGGAGCCAGGGACATGCCCCTAAAGTTTGATACATATACATATTTTTTAATTTCCTTAAATAATTTCCAAAAAGACCCTATTTAATACAGATAAAATGACGCATTTTGAGATTTATTGGTTGAACTTAACGTCTACAATTATTTAGTTACTTTCTTAAATGTTTCCTATACTTTGAATTTTGTATTTAGTCGTTACTCGTGCACTTTGCCATTAGTCATGAAAATATTTTTCCTATACGTGAATATTATTATATACATGGATACACAAATTTTTTGAGTAAAAGTCAAACTTCTCATTATATGCTAAAAAAAATGCAATTCTGCTAATAACTATCTCAAATTAACTATAAGTACTGTCTTCGTGTACAAAATTTGACGACGGCGTCAGTCCTGATAGTAGGGTTCAAGAAAATCAATTTTCTCGAAAAAGGATCATTTTATAGGTATGAAGCAAGGATTCCTTTTTTAAGGAAGTTGTATTTCTTCTATCTTTGGAATGCATTTTATTTTATTTAGCATAATATAATAGGTACAGTTTCATTTGTTGGTTTAAAAAATTCCGTGAAAAGCTGAAGAGTGCATTGTACAATACATATATTGTTGCAATTTGTATAAAATGGCACATGTTTCTTATACCTTAAGGTTCATAATTTAATCTAAATGTGTTCAACTGTTTAGAAGTAATAAGCAAGAATCCGAAAATAGGTCGACATTTCCCAAGATGTCGCCGATAACACAAGGTGCATCGAATTTTAGCAATTTCAGTATGATCATTACAATGCTTAGTACTAAAACTATACCTAGACCCTTGCTTGCAATACTTTTTTACTTTTTTTATAAAATGATTATTAACACATTATTAACAAAAAATTTAAGTAAAATGAACTATTCAAAATCTTCTGCGCAAACTGTTTAAGACAGACCCACGTTTAAATTATTTACCTTATGTTTTTACCAGTATAAAGTTAAAACATAACGCGACATGCATATGCCAGGTCTGCTTTGTCCTAACCAAAATATTCTTCTTAGTCGAAAAACAGATTTTCCAGAAAATGAATGTTTCGAGATATACACTGTTTATTGGATAAGAGATATTTATTACTCATATAAATGTTTGACCTCTTCATGGTTTTAATTATTAAAAGAATGACTAAAATGAACTATTTAATTTGACTGATATGAACAATTTCTGTTATGCAACGAAACAGATTATTCCATCTAGTACATTAACTACTGATCTAAACACATATTTAAAAAAAATGTCAGTATGTGACTTACCTTCTTCTACAATCACAGGAATATATGTCAATGCCGAAATAATTGGCAGACAGACCAGAGACACAAAACTAACGAATTCATGTTGAATTGATTAGTATTGAAACTGATGTGATCTCATCATTTTCGTTAGAGCTTTTATATTCTGAAACTGCCATCTTTCGAACAGGTATAGCATTATTTGAAATTAACATAATTGGGGAATTACTTACGCGGAAAAATCTAATTGACACATTTAGCATGTTTAAACAACATATACAAATAGCATTAATTCAGTCGAATTGTCCTTCAATGGTAAGATATAAAAATTCATTGTTTCCTATAGTTAGTTAATACAACATTTAAAGCATACCTGGTATTTTTTTGTCCAAAAAATTGATGGTTCTTTATTTTTTCTTAAATGTGTTAGATGTTTGTATTATTATTTAGCAGATTGATACTATTCCTTATCGAACGTCAGTGTTTATTCACGTCATTTATTATTTCTCAATTTCTTTTCTAAATGTGAACATTACAATGTATTATTATGTGCCACAAAGTCTGCGTAAGGACTTCTTCCACCGCATAAGTAGCAGAAAAGAGTTTAGGAATTAAAAAGTCCGTTGATGGTGCAATATTTTTTTTACAAAAGATAGAGATGTTGGCTTTCTTTATCATGTGACACCTTAAAATGGAAGAATTTTTCTAAGCTATCCACGACACCGATAACAAAGACGAATCATTCAACTTAACAGAATCAAAACTATTATACGATTCAAATGTATTGTCCCCTCACTTTAATCGCGAATATCTTAGAAACGGAGGAGCAGCAAAAATGAAAAAATTATATGTTGATTATGAGTCTATTCTAAATCAATCACTCAATTTGAATAATGTACATTGGACACTTTTGAAGTTCTGCTAAGTTATATTGAAAAATGTCCTACTTTTTAAGGAAATTTTGACCATGCCAGTTTTAAATCCAATATATTTTGGAAAATATGCATACCATGTAAATAATATTTTAGACACCGATAAAGCACGGCGTTTTTTGTAGGAGGAAATTTTTGGATAATTTTTTATTTTAAAATTTTGCAGTTATTCTCAAAAAATGTGGTGTCGTGTTTATTGGATTATTCATGAATGTGTTTAAAAAATATTGATTAAATAGTTAATTATATAAAATGTGAGCATTTTGAGAAAAAAATATTGGTATAAGTATATCAAACATTAATTTAGTTATCAAGCGTAAAGTATATTATCATTGCAAGTTTGCATAATATCCATTACGCTTGATAACTAAATTAATATTTGATATATACCAAATATCTTTTCTGAAAATGCTTACATTTTACATAGGTAATTAACTATTTAATTAAAAAAATTTAAATACATTGATAAATAATCGAATAAACATGGCGTAAAAATGAGAACAAAGGCCTAAAATTAATTTATTTACCCTACCTTATCTTAAAATTTCTTCATTCTAATGGATTACATTTTCATAAAATCTCTCATTCAGTTTCTTGGTAATGCTAGCCCCTGAAACGTTTTTCGCCCTTATTCTGAGCTCGCCAGAAAGGCACAAATTAACTGAATCTTCATACCGTAGGGGGTCATGTAGATACTAGTTTAACCTGCATAGCCGTAGGGGACTATGTTGGATGCTAGTGTTATAATGAGAATGTCAAATAAGAAATCGGACAAATTTATTTAGGATTTTAACTTACTAGCATAACCAGAACTCAGGTTATCGAAGGAATGCAAAGATCTCATTAATATTTTTACATATAGTTTTTCTTTTAGTTCTCATAGATAGTTTTTTCCGCTGTTTGCAAAATCCTATAAAGAATATGTTTCATTACTATAAGCAAATAAATAATAAATAAATTCACTTTTAAACAATACATTCAAATTGACTATTTTCGGTCACCTGATTTTGACACAGTCTGGAGGGCACGCAAACTTTATCCAATCACAGAGGAATGCAAATGAAAACAATTAGAGATAAGCTGCTAGCAACAGTTTAAGCTTGTTACTAAAAAATAACAACTTTTACCCATCTCTAGAAAACAAAACGATGAGTTGTATGCCTCGACGCTACCAGCATAACGTCAACCGAAAATGGTCTATATGTGTTACATAACCTAAAAATATTTAATTAGTCAATTTTATTGGTTAACTTCGCCTTCGCCTGTCAGCTTTATATTTAACCAATTTATTTTTTAATGTCAGGATGAATGTATTTTCAATGGGCATCTGCTACCACTTAAATAATACCTACCATCATCAATGTATTGGAAGAAATTAACCCATTAATTAGCCTGCTAGATTCCCAAATCTTGCAAAAATGGATTTCTTTTTATGGGGATACATACGTAAAGGAAATTCTTTATAGAGACACACCAACAACAGTTCAAAATATGAAGGAAAGAATAATAACTGCCTTTAGATCTATCACACCGGCAGTTTTAGGAACAGTGGGAACCTCATTTCAAAAGTGCATAGATGTGTGTCAATCAAAATGGGCAACATGTGGAACATTTATTATAATTTTTTCTACTGAGTTATTTGAAGAAACCTCTTTTTTTAAATTTATTTTTGAATTTTGTAATTATTGCTCAATAAAGCGAAATTAGTTGCAATTAGCCATAGGGAGGTACTTACAAAAAATGTTCATTTTTCATTTCTACATCACATCGTTGAAAAATATACAGGGTGCTCCATTTGAAGAAATTGGGAAAATTCAATTTAAAAAGTTCTTAATTGAAAAATAATTTTTGGCCACCCTGTACAGTTTTAGGAAATAAAAATGACATTAATTAGATGTCTCGTAACTGGTATTCATATAAGTTTTTCTTAAAATCCATAATTGTGACTGTGGTGATTTTTTTAATATCCATCTGCAGATTGCATTATTTCAACAAAAAAATTCATTACATCCAAGTGGTTGGGAGATATTAAATGCTAATATAGGAATGAATAGAGCCTAGAAAGTGGCATCAAAAATGTACATTCACTAGGCACTAGGTCCTGTAATTTCGTCTTGGCTCACCCTGAATATTCGAAAATAATTTCCAGTTATAGACTTTTTTATCTAGTTTACTTGCAATTTTTTAAAATATTTCTAGCTATCGTAGAACTCGAGATATCGAGGTCCGACGCACTATTGCCCCACTCTGTATATTTAGCTGTATTTCAAAAAAAATACAGATAACCCTCCAACTTAAGTTTTTGAATTCTTTTAGAACTGTTTTAGTTTAAGAGAGGATCAAAATATAATTAATAACCCACTACTTCCTAACAATTTCAGAAAGGCGTTTTTACGTCTTTTGCCTGAAGGACAAATTTCAAGTGCAATTTATTAATTCCTTCTCAGATAGCTTTTGTTAGGTTTGATAACCGTATAAAAGTTTACTGCTTAAGCTCAATTCTTTCAAGTCATCCTAATATAAATACATAATTTACAACTTTTTTGGGAAATCCGATATCATCCATGTAAAGTCCATTATTTTTTCAAAGTGAGCCTTATCATCGTTAGAGGAACCTGTCTACTGGTTCTGGGGAATTCATTCAATCAATCTTGAATATTTAGTTTCTTTTATTTGCTTAAAATTATTTTATTGGGAAGATCAAAGTGTAATGAACAGAATAATGTATGCAAATTAAAATAGAAGCAATGCACGTGTCCTTCATACTACTTTACAGTCCTTAGAGACGTTGCCAGTTAATTATGAACAATCGTTAATATTATTTAACTAAATAAATAATCTCTGCAGGTACTTTTTACTTTTTCCCAGATAATGATTATTGACAAAGGTAATTATTACCTACCCACAAGGAGCAAACAGAATTGGAATTTAAAATCAATTTTATTTTTATAATATATCGTAATATAACTAATAAAAGAGAGGTCAAAGTAAATTAACTAGCAGGTGTTAGACGATGGATTCTCCTGGTACTTCCTATAAGGTGTACAAATCATTAAAATATTTTCGCAAGTACAAGTACACTTTCCACTTTACAACGTGGATGTGCAAATAATAAATAAATTTCATGTTAACATTAGAAAACTTTTGATTTTAATGTTTTAGGCATTTTTATTTCGAAAATACCTCAGATTCTACAAATCATGTTGAACCCAGAATTTTAGGGTCTTTATTTTATTTAAAACGAGAGGCAACTTAATACCAAACATGAACACACATTCTATCCCTAATAGACCACAAGCCCATGCTAAATTTTGAAGGGGTCATATGACACCGCTTGAAAAGGTATATTTTTTGTAGTCCTACAAAAATAAATCACTTTGAGCCCTATGCCGTACATTTTAGGTGGGACATGGGAAAGTCGCGGAAAAGTGAACATCGTAACCCGCGGAGGTGTATTTTTTTTCAAATGACGCTATACGGCTTACGTTTATTTGGACTGTGTTTTTACCTGTGACTCTTAAAAAGAAAATGCCGTATAAAAATAATGGGACAGAAGTACAGGAAAAATTTTCGTTTTCCGAAAAGTGACCTCTATTTTATATAATAAAATTTTTTATTACCATGCCGTAGATTTTAGTTGGTACATGTGTCTGGAAAATTGAATTTTCCTTCCCAAAGTGAGGTTTTCTGAATAAAAAAATATTGTAAGACTTTATTACATTTGAGTAATACTTGATATTCTAATTATTCTAAACCTTTTATTCAAAATTAATGGATCTGAAATGTAAAATGATTTTCCGAAAAATTTCCGCTATATTATGTCGAAACAGTGCGTAAATAAATTATACTTTATAAAAATAAATATTTATCGATATTTTTTGACTTAAATAAAAAATGAAATTGAAAATCTGCTTGGCCAAAACACTGAGTCTGGCCAAAACACTGAGTCTGTAAGGCCAAATATCTAGAGAGAGAAAAAAGAAAAGCTGCTGAAAAATATTATTTTTTATGTACTTGGAACAAGGTGATTCAGTAAAAAAGGAGAGCATCTTGTTTACTTTTACATCCCCACTTCTCTATCTAGGTGTGTTGTCCAACAATATCACAGTGAAACTGTAAATCTTCTCCTGGTGTTATAAACTCGGTATAAAGTTAGTTGCCCGTGACTTCCCTCGCTGGTCCTTGCCACACTATTAAAAAAAAAATAATAAAAAAAGCTGTTTTTGGTGGACATTGGGGGGGGAGGGGGGGTGGAGGGGGGGGGGGCAGGCGACAACCCTTATCGATATCTTTGATGCCACCTTAGCATCAAATTTTATTGGACTCTATTCATTTTGTACTTTTATTATAACCACTTACACCCCTATTAATATTAAACATTAAAAAACTAGTATGTGTCGATTTCACCTGAAATTAACTATAAAAATGTATGAAATATATTATTTTATAATTTACTGTTTAAGAAACCATCACGCGAATTTGAAAGTTTTTGTTAAATCCATTATAATAGATCAGTAATTACTTTATGCATATTCTTTTTATCATATGAACTACGAATTACATTTTTTAGGTTTTCCAAATGTAATATGTTGTAAAATTGAAAATGTTGGAAAAAAACGTTTGCCTAAAAATAAACTTACGAAACATACCTACTAAAATTTTGTAGACTGTAACATAATTTTTTCCTAAAGTTTTCAAAAAAAAGAAAATTTTGGGTAATTTGTACACATTTTTTTATAATTAATATTACATTCTATTTTAAAATTTAAAAGTGATATATACTAATTTCCCACTTTACTTAAAAAAAAAATTGTCTTTGAAATATATATTTGGTTCTAGTATTTAATTGTGGCCGATCTAAAATGTACGGCATTGTGATTGTTTATCAGCTTTTGATATTTTCAATAATATTTTGCAAACGCCGCGCCGTACGGTATCTAATGACCATTAAGGGTCGCGTAAATCGCACGAATAACGTAATCTAGTGTCTAAAATCCCAACAATGAAAATGTACGGCATGGACACATTTGTATTATTTTATAGTTAAGGAAAGGAAAAATGATGTAAAGTTGAAAATGTATCCATTGTATTAAAAAATAGAGAATTTTTTAATTTGCATAATTTTTAAAAAAAATTCGCTTCTTTTGTAATATTCTAATTTTATTATTGTCCATTATTTTTGTATGGCTACTAAATAAAATAAAAATTCTAACCTATATTAATCCAAAAAAATAAATGGCCGTACAGTATCAAATAAACTTACCCTAGAAAACGTGAGTTTTTCCCTTTCTCGGGGGTGATTTTTTTATTTACATTGATAATACCCATTCTTTAGGCGGGTTATGTTTTTTTCAAGATTTGAAATGTCGTATAATCTTTTGGAATATGCCGTACAGAGTCAAATCACCACCCTTGATAGAGGTCTAGGACGGGGGGGTTGATCTCGCGTTTGTCACCCCATGGTCCAACCGATTTGTACGGCATAGCTAAAAAATTCATCCTTGTTAATATAAAAAACGAATTTCATAAAAGCCGTACGGTGTCATATCACCTTAGTACATAGAGGTTACTTTTCGGAAAACGAAAATTTTTCCTGTACTTCTGTCCCATTATTTTTGTACGGCATTTTCTTTTTAAGAGTCACAGGTATAAATACAGTCCAAATAAACGTAAGCCGTACAGTGTCATTTGAAAAAAATGCACCTCCGCGGGTTACGATTTTCACTTTTCCGCGGCTTTCCCATGTCCCACCTAAAATGTACGGCATAGGGCTCAAAGCGATTTATTTTTGTAGGACTACAAAAATTATACCTTTTCAAGCGGTGTCATATATGACCCTCTAAAAATTTAGCATGGGCTTGTGGTCTATACCCATGGAAGCACATTCTCCACCAAAGCACTGGAAATACTTATACAATCAAGCTTAAAGGGCGTGTCAATCTGACAACTAAATCAGTATACTTAGTACATTTTTTTACAAGTTCGTAATGTTCTGTTGTTCAGTACCTACTTATCTCTAGTCTGGTTGTTCTGTATTTGGGCGTAATGTATATGTATACGTGTCAAATATTATATACTGTAATATTTGACATGTATACATATACATAATGCCCAAATAGAACAACCAGACTAGAGATGGCTACTGCAACAGAACATTACAAACTTATAACTGTTAGGAATAAAAGAAAAGATGAAGTAGTGTTAATAACATGAACCAGTGTATCACAAACAAGTAGGAGGCTGAGACTTGAGATACCAATATAATTATTTAAAGAAAATTGTACTAAAATCACTATTTGTCAGAGATTATACAGGATGTTCCTTAATGCCATGCTATTCAGAGTGTGATTCCTTAGGTCAATATGAAGAAAAGTTCATATGAACATATGTCTGCAACGATTTCAATTTTTAGCTACAGGGTGTTGAAGTTTTCTTTTTAGTCGTTATTTTTTAATATCTCAGAAAGTTCTTTAGATATTACTTTCAACTTTGGTATGTGTTAGTAGGATATAATATCACATATTTTAGGTAGAAAAGTTATTGTATCGCTCCACAGTAGCGTACTTGCGAATATGCCCCCTGATCTTAAAAAAAAAAATTCGTACGCCACTGGAATTTTTCCATATCGATATTTTTCCTGATTAGCCTGGTCAGTTCTACATAAAAACGGCCTCTTGCGTTTTTCTCATCAGTCACACAGTTCTTGATTAAAACAATTAAATTCAAATTGAAACTAATTATTATTAACACCGACAATGATACATTTCCGCATTCGTATTGTTATGCATTACACCCCCCTATGATACGCCTATGCCTAATAGTGACTGAAACTTGTAGAAAGAGATAGAGTTTTCTGGAATGTGGTGGAAGAAGATTCTCGATTGTGTTCTAGATAACTCTGGAGGCAATTTTGGAGTATATAAGGCGAGATTCCCGGCGCAGGAAGTAGTTTTATTATTGGAGAAGTTTTATTAAAGTGAAGAAGTTAAAAAGTGAAAAAGTGAGGTTAAATATCAAGTAAACAAAGTGTAAAGGTTATTTTGGTTAATTAAGAAACATTGTGTAATCAGTAAATTATTAAATAAAGTGTTTACCCCTTGTTACTACATTTCGAAAAAAAATGTAGTATACGTTTAGCATTTTTCCGGTGGACCACCGAAACCCGAAAAAAACGTCAGATCGATGTGAAAGTCATATCTATCGATTCGAGAGCGAATTTAGAAAATTCCGTCCGTCGGTCTGTCTGTCTGTCTGTCGGTCTGTCACGCCCAGCCCCACTAATCCGTTTTCAGATTGCGATGAAACTTGGGTGGTTAATAGGAGGTCTTTAGAAAACCTTAACGCCGGAAGCTCGGCTCCGTTCGGAAACCGAAAGTACCCGATATAGACGTTTCGAGTTTTTCGGGAAAAATTGAATAGCTCGATAACGGGTAGTCGGATCGAGATATTTCAAAAAAGAAATAGTGCCGCTGGCAAAGCTCTACAAATAAGTATACCAGAGACTATGTCGAAAAACAAACGAAAATTGATTTTTTTTTGCAAAAAACTGGTTTTCTCGAAATCGGGCTAGGAAGCACGATAGCTGTCCAGAATATTGATCGATTTCGATGAGGCTTGGTGGGATCAAAGGTACCCGGTCACAAATCAAGCCTATTGCTGGCGGCCCGAATCCGTTGACCGCAAGTATGTTTTCCAGGGCCGAACATGATTTTTCAAAGAAATTAATAACTCCCGAACCGAAGGTCCCATTTTGATTTTCAAAAATGGCAATTGTAGGGCTCGATTAGGTCTATTAGTTGACATTTGTGAGAATTTTGGGAAAACAAAAGCCAATCTACAAATCCTGGAAAACTTGGTTTTTTTGATAAATTCTACAAATTCCGAACAGTTTCCTAATAAAAATCGAAAATTAACTATTCCGTCGATCGATCTCTATAACCAGTATAAGGCATGGACCTTTTTGGACAAAAAATCCGAAATAGAGTTTTTTAGAAAAACTTAAAATGAACGAGTTATTTACGAAAATGCATTCCATAGAATTATTTAAAAAAATATTAAAAACTGATAAATTCTCCGTGCGATAGAGGTACAAAAAAATAATGTAATGTTATATTTAAAATATCATCATTCATTTCCTTATTTTCATTTACTAAATAAAAATAGAACCGATGCCCTTTCCGTGTTTCAAAATGTAGTTAGCTTTTACTTTAGTCAATGCAAAAAAAAAGAAAAATAAAACATGTCAAAGCACTGAGTCATCTTGCGACCCTCTGCTGAAAATGTGAATCATCCCCACAAATTAAAAAGCATATCAAAATGTAGTTTTTTTCACTTGTTAAAATTATTTAGAACCCACGGATTCATACAGGGTATTTCCTAAAGGGTGAAAACACGCAACAGTATAATCCATCATATTTACTGAGACATTCGAATAAAAAACAGCGAAAAAATAAAATAAATTCAATGAACAATAAAAATAAAAATCGAAGAAATTATAAGATGAGATGATTTTGAACACCAACAACTTACTTTATGTCAATAAATATTGTTTTGAAAATTATGTTTGTAGAAACGTAATTTATTCCCGGATAACTGGATTTGTGTTCAAAAATTATTAGTCAATATTCCTAAATGAAGCAATTTGAATTTAATTGTTTCAATCAAGAACTGTGCGTCTGACGAGAAAAATGCAAGAGACCGCTTTCATGTAGAATTAACCAGGCTAATCGGAAAAATATTCACATGGAAAAATGTCAGTGGCATCAAAAATTTTGGTAAAAAATATCAGAGGGCCCTTTCGCAGGGACGCCACTGGTGGAGCGATAAAAAACTTTTTTGACTAAAATATGTGATTTTATATACTATTAACACATGCCAAAATTGAAAATAATATCTACAGCACTATCTATACACAATATCTACAGATATTAAAATATAACGATTAAAAAAAGATGTTCATATGAACTTTTCTTCATAAAAAGACCTAAGGAATCACACCCTGAAACATTAACACGTAATTAAGAACACCCTGTATATAGCATAGCTTCTTGTTAAACTGATCAAAATGAAAAGAGACTAAATATAACAAAACACTAATGATAATAATTAATTATATTAATATTGTTTTATTGGGATTTTCCCGCATATATATATACGAATATTCCTAGCTGCGGAACTATTTGCCTTTTTCATCAATTCTGTTAAATACAAAAACAAACAGCCAGGAAAATCATATAAAGCATATTTGTGTAATGTTCTTTATTTGTTTTGTAAAAAAATACATAAATTTGTAGTAAAAATATTTGTATCGTATAAAATGAAACTTATAATAGATTTTTTGGGAACTCCACGACAAGACAAAATCTTATTTCAGGTGATACCCACACAGGATTAATTTGGTAGGTATGCATAAAAGTTCACATATCTTTGCTTTATATAATATTTTGCCTTATCTATTTATTAGTTCCTTTTCGATTCCATCTAATAAAATATAACAAAGGTGTGATAAAAATTTATTAGGAATGATGACTTCAGGAACATAGTTTCCGTTCTATACAGATAGGGTGTTGGGTAAAGCTATGCCGGTCCAGAACATGGAGGTAATAGGAGGTCGTTTGGCATCTGTATGACCAAACGTACAATATGGATCGTTCAACAAGTACGTTCGCAAAAATGGACAATTTGTGACCTCACCTCTCTTTGTAACATTTATGTGAGCCCCCTTACACGAAAGTTCGTTTGCAAAGTTCCCCTTCCCTCGACATTTAATGACAAAAAATTACACTTCCTTATAAAAATTTCTGTTCATTTTTTGAGAAAGTTAATTTTTTGTGAACCTTCTCACTCCCCATCATTTACTTTGTCACATTTTCGATGACCCCTTCCCCCAAAAGCGTAATTGTTCAATAAATATTGTAATGAGAGTTTAAGGCGCCGAATATCACAGTTCTAGTGCAGTGTTTGACGGTAAAAATATTTTTGTCTGTCAGTGTACCTGGGGTATGTCAAGTATATATACTAACGACCTATGATGATAGATATCGATAACCATTCGTTTAAAAAGAAATGTCCCCCCTCCATATTCTCCCACCATCCCAAAAATTTTCAAAGAAAAAAATTTCGTAGTTATATGTTCTCTTCGATCACGGAGTGGCAGACGGTAACTTTTCGTCATCATGATAACGAAACCAGATTATTTTAAATACTTACGTATTTTAAATTATTTTTTAGCAACCCGAAAATCAGATAAATACTTCGTTACTCTTATTACTATGGACCATTAAAGAATTATTAACGAAATTATTTAATTTTACATACAAGAAAGTTTTAATGGCATTCGTGGTTGATAACAGTATTACAAAATATGTTTTAGATACAAAATTTACGAAACTTATCATTAACACTAATTAACAATTTACCAACAAACAGAAAACAAACAGTCTTAATAAGCAAATGATTGTCATTTCAATATCAAATAGACAATTTTTATTTATTTTAGAGAAAAAAATTAAGTAGCTACCTAGGATATTATAAATAGTTTATAATTTAAAAAAATGGTAACACATGATTACGTACAAAACTGGATACATAAAAAAATAACAAAATAGGCAGTAAACTCAACAAAAAAATCAGAACAAGTTACTGTCATTGCAAACTATACCCTGAATTTTATCCTTTTCCAAAAAATTTACCAAACTATTTCTGAGCAACTTAAACACCCTGTACTGCATATTATCCTCACACTCCATGAGAGCACTTCGACCTGAGTAATTCTTTTTATTACAATCAGCCCCGTTACATAACAAAATCTCCACGATCTTTACATCATTTTTCCTACAAGCATAAAACAGAGGTGTGTTGCCTTCAGAATCTGGCATATCGACTTTGCAATCACCGCATTTAAGTAATTCTCGTACAATTTGAATACGCTGGTGAATGCACGCCAAATGCAAAGGAGTATATAGAGTTTTGTAGGTACGAATATTGGGCAAAGCACCGCAGTCCAAAAGTAAACGCAGGATTTCAGTCCTGCCAAATTTAGACGCGGTGTGCAACGGTGTGTAACCGTCTGCATTACAAGTATTTATATTGATAACGTGTATGGGTTTTTGAGGGAGGTTGTTGTCAAAATCCTGTACACCTCGGCATTTCTCGCAGGTGCATAACGGATGACAGGTGGTTTGTTCAACGGCTTCCGAGAAATTACAAGAAAAACCCAAGTAAAAACAAGTCAAAGGGAAATCATTACTCTCGATTGCCCTTAATAATAAATCAATTTTTTTACTTTGTTCTATGTTCTTTGGCTTTAAACCATGTGCTTTACACCCATCTGAAATATTTTTCTCTTCAACATTTATATGACCAGCATCTTCACTAACATCACGAACGATTTTAGCCACAGTTACCCCCCCAAATTGCTCTAAAAGTTTCAAAATATAATAGTTTGGAGCTAGATCTACCACAGTTTGATTTCTATTGTTTCTAATAATAGTGGAGGCCCCATTTTCTAGCAATATCTTAACGATATCTAAGTAACCCCACTTGGTAGCCAAATGCAATGGAGTGTCGCCAAAGAAATTAGTTACGTTTAACTCAACCTCCCCTGATGAATAAATCAGAGCTTTAACGCAATTCTCATGCCCATTATTACACGCTAAATGCAGAGGCATATTTTTGTCATTGTCGGTGGCATTGACGTTAGCACCACTGTTTATCAACAGAAGCAAAATGTCTTGAAAACCCCTGCTGGCTGCGTAATGCAAGCTAGATCTTCCTAAACAATCAGGTAAGTTAATGTCGATATCTTGCTCTAACAGAAATTCTACAACGTCACAGTCATATAGCAAAGTTGCAAGCGTCAGTAAATTCTGACCTCTTTGGTTGCAATGGTATGGACTAAACCCCACTATTTCATTATGTTCTTTTAATAAGTTCTGGCACTTGTCACAGGTGCAAAGCGGATGACATAGCTTTGCTTCTATGTAATTTTTGCCCCTAATTATATTTTTCAAAGTAACTATTTGACCTGATTTTATTTGCTCAAAAATAGTCTGCACAGGTAATCGACTAGAATTTGAAAGGGTACTGGAGTTAATAGATGCATTTCTTATGTCTAAAAACTTATTGCTTTTAATGAATTCTATTGCTGCCTCCAGAGATGCAATGACAAAACTATTTTGGTCCGAACTATCGAGTAAGCTAAGTCTGAACTCTTTAATATATACCAAGTTTGCTGCCCAATTACTAACATTCAGTTTTAAAATTGAAAACACTAGAACTTGAAGCAAGTCATCTGAAGTAATACAGATATCTTTCATGGTTTCATTAATCTCATATATAATACTAAAAGTTCGTTTTAGACAGCAAATTTTGTCCAAAACTGTTATATAGTTATTTATTTTGTTTAATTCACACTTGACGGATGTTATAACATCGGAAAACTTATCTGAAATGTTTAAATCTTGGTACTGCAACTCACTGGAATTCCTGATAACTTTGTTGATAAACGAGTCCGTCTGATATTGCAAACTGTTTATACTAAACATTATCTTCCTTCCAAGGCAATATTGCATGTATGTTTCCACTGATACTTTAAAACTTTCCAGAAATTTGGGATTTTTCATGCATTTATCTTTAACAACCTCACTTTTTAAGCCCACTTGTAGGCATTGAGAATAAAGGTTTCCCACTAGTTCCTTCTGAGGTTGTAGGCTTTCTGATTCAATTTCTTCGTGTTGATGTATAAAAGTATTTGCTAGTTGTTTTATATTGTCCAATATATCATGTCCAAAGCTCTCTGCCCACAAGAAATCGATACAATCATGCAGATTTTCTAAAATTGTGGTTTTGTGTGAATCGCAATAATTGAATTTTAAAAACAAGGGTCTATCGATACACCATACAACATATTTAGAGCTTCGCTCTATATAAAACGTTTCTTCGAAGAGGATTTCAACGTTTCTGGTAAAAAGATGACTAGAATCGACTTGGATATGTTTATTATTTACAGTAATTTGTTTCTTGCTGAGAGTAGAATAATTTTGTTCTGTTCCAGGCACTAGAATATGGTCTAATATTGTTTCTATAGAAATATTATCACTATGCTCCAAGGTTCCAACCCTTGGGACACATATTATCCAATTCTCTTCAGATGCCTTTTTTATGATATCACCATGCCTGTTCTGAATTTCTTTGAAAAACTGATTGTAACTTAAATTTTCATCGTATTGTGACCACATTGTAAATTTTACTTAACAAAAACAAGTTATTTGTAAATATGGGAACAGCTGATACGATGCAAATTGTCATTTTCAAAGAAGCAATGTGGAGTTGTCAAATGGAGGCGCCCTCTACCAGAATTACCGCAAACTTTGTCCTCTATTAGCCGACCACTCAAATGACACTCTGTGGTATATAAGGTTGCCTATATAAACCGCCTAAAATGGTGAATTATGTTTTGAATAAGTACAGTTCAAATCACAACGGTTACGTCATAAATTTATGTACTTATGAATATGAACGCCATGAGATTTTTCTATAAGCTTAAAAATTAGTGCATTACAATGTAAATAACAGAAAGTTACGTCTGATGGGGCTACGACAGAAGTGCCAAGCATAACGATGCGTTTTAGAGATGAATAATACAACCGCTTGTCGTAGGTGCAACCACAGATCAACAAAAGACGTAGATAGAGAACACTGTAGAAATGGTATATACTGTGTTTGAAGCCAAAGTAAACAATAAGGTGATAGAAGGGGCAAGGAGGGGTTATGTTTACATTCGCCCGCCTACAGAGGCGTATCGTTTGAAGAGGGTTATGGGCTAAGGATTCTTATTCATTTTTTATGCTTTGGTACTTATGAAACTGTTCATAGTTTTAGGAATCATCAGTTAGTTATATTAACAAATTTTTATTGTTATATACCATAAATGAGAAAAATTATTCCACTCCCAGGCAAAGTAAATATACTTAGTATAGTGAAAGTCACTGGTATCAAAGTGATCCGAGCACACATATGTGTATGTAGATATTTCACAAGTATCTGGTATTCCAAGAATTCTAAACCAATTTTTTCTAATTAGTAGTTTTTTGGGAATTCTGTAAATTAAAAATATAATGCATGCATTTTTAACATAAGTAGAGAATCATGACAAAATCGGAAGCGATTAAGCAATATATTCGTCAAAAAACATTAGGAAACTATAACTATCGAGCTAATATAATACAAAAAAACTAAGGACTTGGTGGAGGCAAGGAAGATGGATGTGAGGAATGCAATTTATAATATGAACTTCTAAAGTAAGTCTGTGGCGTAGTTGATTTTGTAGTTTTTGTAGTTAGTCTATCCGACCGCTGCAATGGTGTTGTCGCTTGGCAAGAATATAATATAATATCTTGAGTCGATTTGATTCGTAATTTGAACTGTAGCTACCGTATCCACCCACCGCTGGTCAATATTCCTGGCAGATACGGTACCTATTAATAAATATATCTATCCTTCGTAGTCCAATAATTATAAAGATTTCCATAACAAAAATTGTTATCTGAGATTTTCCTTCAGTAACTGTTAGTGGAGGGATTCTACATCACAAAATCACAAAAATCAGTTCTGGGCGCACCGCGCAACCCCCCCGAAAAAACCACCCCTTCGGTGAAAAAAGCCTTATTTCATTGATAACTCGTTAACCGTTGAAGACATAAAAAAAGAAAGTTTGACTAATTGCCTAAAAAAAAGTCTTCTTGTAATTTTCTTGTATATGCCATGGTTTTCGAGAAAATCGATATAGAAAAATATTCCAAAATTTGTATTTTTAATGCGCACGAATTTCCGTTTATTTGAAATTTTTTGCGCGCGGCCTGTAGAAAAAATTGAATTGCTCGAAAACCAAACATGCTAGAAAGGAAAATCAAAATGGATTTTAAAGGGGATATAAAATACTCTTTTGTGTTTCCATTTTTGCTGGCTATTTATATATAATAGTATATAAAGATAACAATATAATATAGTTGATTTTTTGTGCATCTAACTATTCACAGGCCCATAAAAAATAACTGACTATAATATAAAATTTTACAAAAAACCGATAACCGCCTTCGTCTTTCATCTAAATCTGCGTAAAAAAAAATTTTCACGAAAAATGTCCAATAAAAATGACAGAAAAAATTTCCATTTCGAGGACTTTGGGCTCCGTCCATGGAAAAGAATTCAAGATGCACACTGCGGAAAACCGCTCCGCCCGATAAATTTTTCGAAAATACCACGAATTTATTTTTTCGAAAGTACCACGAATTTGGTTTTTTGAAAGTATCACGAATTTAGTTTTTCGAAAGTACCACGAAGAGGATTGCAAAGGGTAGAATTCTCAGTCAGGGTGTAGCGACCAGATATTTTAAACGTCAAAATTTAAGAAAAAACCAATGAGACGGTTTTTCCAATAAAACCAAAATCCACATTTAATTGTTCTGCAAGTGGTGGAGAATACTCCATATCCGAACCACAAGAATGTCCAAAAATAACCAAAAAATTCAAAGTCGGAGATTCGATTCCGACGGATCCAAAATATTCTTAATCCAGACCCAGGCGGGAGTCGCCTAGTAGTCGCTCGAATGCAAGTCGACGGAAAAAAGGTATATTTGGGTTCAATGCCGTTAGTACGTTTTCTCAAGCAGAAAAACCATTGAATTCATATAGATAGCTTCTTGAAGCAATTCGAAAGTTTCAGTGCAAAATTAAAAGTGAATAATTTTCAAAAAGTTCGACATACATCTTACAATCATAATTAACTGGGAGTCTGAATCTTTTTGTACAGTCGATTGTTATAGTTCATTGAATTCGATTTCTTACTGATCCACTAATTATAAGATTGAAAACCAGCGTGCGTGAGTCGGATATCTACTTACTGCGAGTCACCTTTGATCCCGTCAAGTTTGTGTAGCGACCCGAGTACTCATCGACGGTCTCAATTATTAAGAAGTGTTTCTGAGAAAGTGCTAGTTATAAGATACATTCAGTAGAAGTGCACCGCTCGACATCAGATTGCGACGGAGAGAGCGGAGAGGTAGCAATCATAGTAAGTATAGTTTTATATATTTTCGTCTAGGGGAGTCTGATTGTTGACTGGAACCCCCCTTGTGAGTAGAGTTGCTAGATATCACAGCGACGACACGGCTACGGCCTAGTTAATATAAAATTCTTGTCGTGTCCATCAGACGCACGATACTAAGTTCATCTACAGTGGACTAACACCGGATTCGGATTTAGCAAGCCGAAATACACCGGAAATTATTGGTTTGGTCCGTGGAAATGACGACTTTTTTGTGCCGGTGTTATTTAAGTGAACACAAAGTTTAGGTTTATATTTTAGTTTTAGTGTACAAATTGTATATTTCATTTACACATGGGCGTAATTTCAGTTTTTGAACTGGGGTTGCAAGACGTACCGGATCCAGGGGTCGGGAGTATGGAATGCCCGTACGTGTAACGGGGGTCCGGGGGTCCTTCTCTGAGTAATTTTTAAAAACTACAATTAAATTGTTAGTTTTATAATCTTTTTCAGATTATTTTGACCACAAAATAATTGCTAACATTCTCTATTTACCCTAAAATATTCACTGTTAATTACTTTAATTAATAGCCAAACTGTTTATATTTAACATTATAATATACAAGTTCCAATAAACATTTTGTTTTTCTGCACTAAATAAGGCTTGATTAATAATGAATCAAGAAAGTGCCGAGCTTGTAAAATTTTATTTTACAATTATTTGAAATTATCGATATTTTTACATAAAAATTCTGGGGTGCAAAATACTGGGTTGAACGATTCTAGGGTGGCAGCTGCCACCCCTTGCCACCCCCGAATTACGCCACTGCATTTACACTACAGTAACCTATATATACTTTATTTTGTTTAATTTCACTATTTTTTAAATTTACAATGTGTATTGTTAGTGATTTATTTTAGAGTATAGATTTGCCATGAACCTAGTCGATTATAAGGAAGTTCTGAGGCCAACTTTTATGATTCCCAATAAAATTATTTATAATCCTTGTCTATTTAAAATATCTTACAATGAGAAAATGAACTTGTTGCTTGGTATAGCTGTACAAGGTGAGTGAGCGTATGAAAATAAATAATTATGGCTGATATTTTGCACACACAGATGACACGGAAGTCTGATTTAAATTCTAAAAGAAATCCCAAATCGAAATTTATGGTTTAGGAAAATCTGGGAATAAGCTAGTTTATTATAATATGTTTTAGTCATCAGACATACATCAAAAATGATTTTATCTGGCATTGATTGGGAGCCTAGCGATTCGATTTTTTTACAGCATGATTTTAAAATCGCATGGTGCATACTATTGGGATTATTTAAGTAAACACTGAAAATCCATGTTGCAGCCAATGCACACTATAGCACCACTGGATTTGATAACAGATATGTAATAATTATACCATGGCTTGTGTCGACTTTAAATTTTTAATGTTATTGTTATCTATCTGGGAAAATTCACCCTAAATTGTTTTTAATGTTTGGTCGAAAAACGCTGGTCCCACTATATGATTATTTAAGATCCCAATCCAGATATTAATTATTAGCGAATGTCGCCTCTTTGAATTTAACACCCAACGTGGATTCTCTGTTGCCCAGTACCTAGAGTTCTCAGTAGAAACCATACCATTAGTAAGAAATGTCGCCTCATCTGTGAAGAGAATATTTCTGAACAAATTCTTGTCATTTAAATATTCTCTGTGGCAGAATAAACAGATTTTCAATCTTCGTTCATCACAACCTCGTTCTAACGTGTGCATAATTTTTGGTTAAAAGGTATAAGTACTTTATTTTTCTTGTGCGTATTTTTTATATACTTACAAGTAAATCCCGTGTAGCCTGCCTCAAACTAGTTGTTGGATTTTTTTTTATATCATTGTGATAGTGATCGAATTTTGAACAATATTCAAAATGTCCGTCTGTCTGTATGTCTGTCCATCCGTCACGTTTGTTGTAAGTACGATGCCTTAAAAATAAAAAGTCCCATTGAAACTTGGATAGTAAGTTAGCGTTAGCTAGAGGAAGAACCCTATTTTAACAAAATTTATCAATAAATAAAAAAAATATTAATTATTTAAACTTAACTTTCATACTACATTTTTTAGTACATTTATACGACGTAATCGTCGAATAATTACACCACTGAAAATTCTAGAAAAGTGGTTTCAGAAATCTTCTGCTTTAAACATGAACCGATGCGCAGGAAACTCTGACGTTATTTACTCCCAAAATTTGTCTCGAAGATAGTGACAAGCAATGTCAAAGTTGTATAATGAATAAGATGTGAAAAAACATGTATTTTATATAAAAAATACTAACGCATGGAGAATAAAGAGAAAAGCAAATTTCATAAAAAAGGAACATTCCAACATTATTAAATCATCAGGGCCAGCCAAGACGACAGGACTAAGTACCTTCTTAATGGAATGCTATGTATATCAGTACATTTCTTTATGCCTTTTCTAGACTCTATTAATTCCTATATTAGCATAAAATATCTCCAAACCACTTGGATGTAATTAATTTTTTTGTTGAAATAATGCAATCTGCAGATGTATATTAAAAAAATCACCACAGTCACAATTATGGGTTTTAAGGACAACATATGTGAATAGCAGTCACGAGACATCTAATTACTGTTTTTGAATCATTTTTATTTCCTAAAACTGCACAGGGTGGCCAAAAATTATTTTTCAATTAAGAACATTTTAAATCGAATTTTCTCAATTTTTTCAAATGGAACACCCTGTATATTTTTCAATGATGTGATGTAGAAATGAAAAACGAACATTTTTTTGTAAGTACTTCCCTATGACTAATTGCAACCAATTTCGTTTTATTGAGCAATACGTACAAGATTCAAAAATAATCTAAAAAAATGAGGTTTCTTCAAATAACTCGGTAGAAAAAATTATAATAAATGTTCCACATGTTGCCCATCTTGATTGACACACATCTTTATGCACTTTTGACTTGAGGTTCCCACTGTTCCTAAATCTGCCGGTGTGACAGATCTAAAGGCAGTTATTATTCTTTCCTTCATATTTTGTACTATTGTTGGTGTGTCTCAATAAACAATTTCCTTCACGTATCCCTATAAAAAGAAATTCATTTTTGTAAGATCTGGGAATCTAGAAGGCCATTTAGTGGGTCCATTTCTTCCAATCCATTGATGAGGGTATGTATTATTTAAGTGGTCTCTAACTGCATTTAAATAATGTGGTGGAGCACCATCTTGCTGAAATCACACCCTATTTCGAATTCTTTCACGGATATTTACCAATAATTGTGGCAGATAGTTTTCCAAAAAATGAAGATAAATAGCTCCAGTCAATGTACCATCAAAGAAATGTGGCCCTATTACATGTTCTCCAATAATTCCTCCCCAAACGTTTATAGACCATCTGTGTTGGTTATCAACTTGCATAAAAAAGTGAGAATTTTCCGAAGCATAATAATGGAAATTGCGCCTATTAACAAATCCATTTTTATGAAAAGTTGCCATCATCTTGCATTTTACCTCTAGAAAATTGTAGGCGCTTTTGAAAATCGTCATCAGATAATTTCTGGTTCATTTGAATATAAACAATATGCATCCAACTTATTTGTTTTTAAGATTCAACCCACAGACCGTCTACTTATTCCTACTAATGCACTCACTTCTCGTTGGCTAATATGGGGATTCTCAACCGTTGCCAGCACCACAGAAAACTCATTTTCTTCGTTTACAACACGTTTTATTCTTTCACTTTTGATATTCGACATTTCCAGTTTCCAAAAATCTATCGAGAAGATTTTGGAAGCTGCTAACGTCAGGGATCCCTCTTTCAGGATAACGTTGGTGATAAATTCTATTGGCAAGTAAACAATTTCTCTCTGACTCGCCCAAAACAAAAGTCATGTTTACAAGTTCCGCTTTATTAAAATTCATATTGTACAATTCCAAATATTTTAAATTCAATACAAATTGTAAGTAACGACCGATAAGTGTGATAAATGCTCCGTTGTACACGACAATTTATACCAAAACTGAAGTTTTATTGCTTGTCGAATAACGAAAACGACAAAAAAAATGTACAAAAATACATTACAGTAAAGGACCTGTTAAATACTATTTACTCATTTCAATGGATTTGAAGAAATGGTCCCACTTAATGATGTTATTTCAAAATTGTGTGAAGGCGTGTGTCAATCAAAATGGGCAACACGTCGAATAACCTATTATAAATTTTCCTAATGAATTATTTGAGGGAACCTCCACCCCTGTACAGTTTTAGGAAATGAAAATGATTCAAAAGCATTAAATAGATGTCTCGTAACTAGTATTCACATAAGCTTTTCTTAAAACCCATAATTGTGACTATGGTGATTTTTTTTAATATCCATCTGCAGATTGCATTATTTCAACAAAAAAATTCATTACATCCAAGTGGTTGGGAGATATTCAATGCTAATACAGGAATGAATAGAGGCTAGAAAGAGGCGTCAAAAATGTACTGATATAATTACATTAAAAAAAGGCACTTGGCCCTGTAAGTTCGAAAATAATGTCCAGTTATAGACTTTTTTATCTAGTTTACTTGCAGTTTTTTAAAAAATTTCTAGCCATTGTAGAACTCGAGATATAAAGGTCCAACACACTATTGCCCCACCCTGTTATCAGCTATTAGCAAGAGTACACTTTGAGATATATTAAATTACCATAGGAGTAAATGACGTCACACAGCTGCTAATATGAGATCGCATTCTTGGTTAATTTTGAAGTCTCTTGAGACTGTAGAAAATTCTAGTTTTTTGCATTTCATTTTAAAATCAAAAGATCTTTCAGAAAATGTAATAAAAAAAATATGCTAAATGAGTTCATAAAATTGAAATTTAAAATGGGATTCTAACTGGGCAGATCGGTTTTATCAACGTACAATTAATAGTCGCGTCATTTTAGCCTTTTACCTCAAAAAAAAGGTACAAGGTCAATCGAGTTCATTTTTGTTGCAAAGAGTTCAGAAAGGCATTTAGAAAAAACAGTGCCTTTTATTTTTTGGCGGAAAAGTTTGGTTTAAATTTTGGGCCAATAATTGGCCAATATTAATGGTCAATTTAATTTAATTAATTGAAAAATTTGTTATCATACACAATATGCCATAGAATTAGATGAAAATGGTTACTTGGGGGTTTTTGAGGTTGTTGATCACCAATCTGAAGTCCAATTTGGGAAATTCAAAATGGCGTACCGGAAGTAGAGTCAATTTATCAAGATCTTTTTCGTTCTTGGACTGAAAATGAGTACTCAGGTCGAATTCACGAAATACAAAATGGCGGACCGGAATAACAGTCCACTTCTCTCGGGAGTTCTCGTTATCGCTGATAACGAATCTGTCCAGTTAGGGAGAATTCAAAATGGCGGACCGGGAGTAGTACATTTTTTAGGAAATACTCGTATTTTTCATACTGTCAGCCCAAAAAAGTAAAAAATAGGTTTTCCGGAGAGATTGACTGTTCTTCCGGTCCGCTATTTTGAATTTCGTAAATTGGACCTCTGATCCGTAATCAGCAGCCTCACAAAACCCCGAGTACTCATTTTCAGCCCAAGAACGAAAAAAACACGAATTTTTCCTGATAAATTGACTCTACTTCCGGTCCGCCATTTTGAATTTACCAAATCAAGCCTCGCGTTCGTAATCAGCGACCCCGAAAACCCCCGAGTACAGTTTTGCAAGGCCAAGATATCCATTTTCATTTCTAATGGAAAATGGACCTTTTTCCGGTCCGCCATTTTGAATTTCCCAAATTGGACTTCAGATTGGCGATCAGCGACCCCAAAAAACCCCAAATAACAATTTTCGTCTAATTTTATGGCATATTGTGTATGATAACACATTTTTCAATTAATTTAATTAAATTGGTCATTAATATTGGCCAATTATCGGAAAATAAATTATACCAAACATTTCCGTCAAAAAATAAAAAGTACTGTTTTTTATAAATGCCTTTCTGAACTCTTTGCAACAAGAATTAAGTCAATCGACCCTGTACCTTTTTTTGAGGTTTTCAGATTTTTCATGCTAAAATGACGCGACTATAAACAAGAGATTGTAAAATAACTAACTTCTCCAACTGATCGGATCTGAAAAAGATTCGTTACTTCGATAGCAGTAAAACAAATGAAGATTAACTTTAGCCTTGGCAGGGGACCGCACCATATAAATACTTGTTGCTATAGAAAAAACAATTTCCACGTATTGAAATCAAGCGAAATTAAATCAAACAGATGTCTGGTCGATTTTTCAAGGATAAGAGTCCTATTTCTTGGCGCACATCATACTGAAATAAAATAATCGCCGGTTATATTTAGATCGCGGAGTGGACACGCGGTGGCTGCGTAGCCTGGCCGATGCCATTTCGACGTGTTACAGAACAACGACCTTTTACAAAATGTAAAATGTGATTTTGCACCCACTTGATTCGCTCTCTTTTTTTTGCTTCTGATCTGCATGTCTGGGTATCTTGAACCTGGAAATGAACTAAACTATTTAAATTGTTTGAGCAGATAGGTACGGGGACGGGCTAATGCTCGATGGTTCGCCAACCGAGGATTTCTCTGAAACAGAAAGGATTTGTTTTGTTTTTGCTTGATTAGAGCAACACCGACAAGATCGATTAGAGTTGTTGAATTTTTTTGTGAATTTTTTTGCGACTGTTCTCAAGGAATAAAAGCATTACACCAAACTTAAATTGTATGAGGTTAAGGCCATTCACGATAGAAACAAATATTGTAGGTAAATAAATTCGTTTTAGGCCTTTCTTCTCATGTTTAACTGAATCTTCATGGTCGTAGGGGACTGTGTGAATGCTAGTTGTTGAATGAGAATTTTTAAATAAGAAAATATACAAATCCATTTTAGGATTTTAGTTTGCTAGCATAGCCAGAATTCAAATTATCGAAAGAATGCAAAGATTTCATTAATATTTTTAAACATAGTTTTGCTTTTAGCTCTCATAGATAGTTATTTTTTCTGCTGTTTACAAAATCCTATAAAGAATATGTTTCAATATAAACACATGTTACGTATTTTAAAGTTTTTAAAAACTGCAGATTTCTAACTTTATTGTAAAAAAAAGATGATAAACAATAATAGAATAGAATAGAAATATGTTTATTTACAATAAGTTGTTTAGTAGCATTTGTAATTATACAACATTACACTACATAGTAAATAAACAAATAACTCATTGAGATACCGTTTAAGCTATCTGTGCATGAGTATACAATAATAATACATTTAAATAACAAATATTAAATAAAAATACATGAAAAAAATAAATAAATAGAAAGAACATATTTTAATCAATTTATAGCATAACCATTCATCAACCATGTTCATGAATATTATAACCTACAATATCTGAGTTAAAAACAAATATTAGATTAAATATACAATAACAGTTTTGTACAATTTTTAGTTGTTTTTTATATCAATTGCTCGGTGTATTGCAGATCTGGGAGTTTGTAATATATAGTTTTTTAGTTTTATTTAAAAAATGTTTGATGACTTTTCACCTCGGATATTCAGCGAGAAACTATTATACAGCCTTGGGCCTAAATAGCTGTAGCATCTTTCGCCGATGGTTTTGTTGGCTTTGGGCGTTATATAAGAATTTTGTTGTTGTCGTGTATTGTATTGATGATTGACTAATTGCAATTTGTTATTTAGGTTCTGGTGTATATTTACTTTTAGAAAAAACAACCCATGCAGCACAAGGACATCCTCAGAACATACTGGGGACAACTTTTCAGGACATATGGGATATCCTGGGAAGATCCCATTACCACCTTAGGATGTCCGTAGGATATCCAAATGGGACAGTTCGGGCTTTGCTGATGACGTCCTCAGGACATCAGTACGGGTGTATACAGGACATCGTCAGCTCTTATATGGGTTATGCCTGGCTTTACTATGAACAACCTGAGTACATTGATCGGACTTTATATAGGACATCCCCAATTTTTTTAGGGTTTGTTGAATATTTCTAAAGACAGCAAAAAATACATATTTTTATAGGATCATTGCTTTTAAACTGAGCCAATAAGCGAAGACAAAGGAATACAACTCCATACACATATTTGTATCTATCAATTGGCTTATATCACTTTAAAAGTAAATCTACCAAACTAATAGAGGTTATATATAGTCCAATGAAATAGGTCGACAAATCAAAATTTTAAGGTAAATACTTGAATTTTTGATGTTACTTTGAAGTATTTGAACACGATTAATGAAAGAATTTTTTTTTCAACCCCGAGAAGTGAAAAAAGTGTTTTTTCAAAAGTACTCAAAATGTGTAAAGAATAGTAAAAAAAGTTTAAAATAAAAATTGTAAAAGCATGAAATATTACATAAAAATTGATCTCTTACCTTTTTTGGTATTATTAAAATCAACAGAGTTTAGGGTGGTTAGAAGTTATAAGGGATGATATGTACAACTTTAAAAAATCATGGCGTGCTGAAAAGTTATAATAAATTTAAAAAAATTCTATTCACTCAGAAAAATATAAAGGATTACGTGTCTGACAATAACATCTGCGGACAATAACCAATTACATTTTCCCCTTTTAGATAATATAATAAATACAAAGATATAATATAGCAGCATTATATTTATATGAAATATTTTACATCTTATTTGTCGAAAGAACTTTAAAATGACTGTGGAAAAGACATCAACGCCCGGCGGATTTCTTAGAACTTTCGACTTGTCACAAAAAGGCGGCTAATTCAAAACACAGTAAATGTATTAAAACCAAATTATAAATAACTGCTATTTAAATAAGATATACATTTTTAATGCATTTTTAATGAATTAATTGTACTAGAGGGGATTATCAAAGAGAACAAACAAATAAGTTTTTAGAAGCAAATTTTACAAACCAATAAAAGACACTATAAATAAATAGCCTCAAAATACTATATATATTTTTCATTATTTTTGTTGTTGAAATCTCCTAAATAATAATACCTATAATAGGACGACTCTAGGACTTGCCCAGGATATTCCTACAGTTGATATTTTGTTAGGCTTTTAATATCTTTGCGGGATATTACTAGGACATCCTGCCAGGATTTGTCTAGGATATCCCCATTTGGGATATTCTCAGGTTGTATATATTTTATTGGGATATCCTAAGGATATCCTGAGGAATGTTGTCCTCGATTGGGATATACGGGACCAAATGAGGATATCCTAGGGATGTCATGTGCTGTGTGGGAACTGTCTTAGATCAAAAACTTTTACTTCCTTAAATAATTGTTCAGATGGGTAAGTCGATTTCTTATCTAACAGAATCTACCATAATTTTTTTTGCATAATTTCCAAGTTTAAAATATGGGCATTTAGGGTACCACCCCACCCTAAGATACCACACTATAAATGAGATTCTACTAGTGCATGATAAATTACTTTTAGGTACCGCTGACTGAGGAAATTCTTAAGATATCTGAACCTGTACAATACACAACGCAGTTTCTTTACTACAAAATTAACATGACTGTCCCATTTTAGGTGCCTGTCAATCATGATACCTAGATATTTGATTTCTATTGACGATTTTATTATATGAGGTATCCCATTAATTTGTACACTAATTTCCTTGAATTGTGGTAAAGACGTTGCATTTGGACTGAAGGGGATATAGTGTTTTTTAAGGTTTATGGTAAAGGAGTTTATAGTTAAAACAATCAATAATTTTACTTATATCATTTTCCACAATGTTTTTTAATTCATTCCAAGAATCGGCTTGGTAGAAGAATGCCGTATCGTCTGCAAAGCTGATAATATCAGGCTTACTCTTAACTGAATGTAAGCTATGTATATAGATAATAAACAATATGGGTCCTAGAACAGTTCCCTGAGGAACTCCATAATGGACTTATGTATATGTACTGTATACATAATTTATCTTCACACACTGTTTTCGACCTGACAATAAAATTGTTTAACCATTATCTTCGCCGATTTACTACACTTTGTATGTAATTGTTGCAAATAGTATTAGTTTTAGGCATTTTTTGTTTAATTATAAATCATCAAATTTTTTTTTTTTTTTTAATTTAAATAATTAATAACCTTTCATTTATTGATCAATTTTGTTGAAAAACCTTTAGACACTAATTTAATGTATACATTTCATAGAATAGAACCAGACTTTTCATTGTTAAGTCGTGCTTACAAGAAACGTGTCGGACGGACGGACATTTTGAAAGTTGTTCAGAATTCGATCACCAACACAATGATATGAATTTTTTCTCTCTATGAGCGATATTACCGATTTTAGAAATATACCGATCAAATTTAATATATTCTTCGTTTTTCTAGCTGCAAAGAGTATAATAACTAACTTGAGAAATTAAAATGTGTCGGAAATTTGACAAAGCAAAAAAATAGTTGTTTAAATTAATTATAATTAATTAACTTATTTGGAAATTAACATGTTAACACACACTAGAATGTGACCAATTAATAATAATTTGTGTAAAAATAGCAAATAAACAAGGCACATAGGCACACAAAAAAATAAAAGTAATCTGAACTCGCGACCCGACATAGTAATCCCTATGTATTTCGACGTGTTGAACACGAATCCGACGTCCGTTTAGCTGCATTGCCCACCAATTTTGAGTAAATCGCAAAAATAACATAAAAAATTCAAGTTTTCTGTGCTATTTTCAGATCACTTTTTTTATTTCGTATATCTGTGTTATAGTTATTGATTCGTACTCTCAGGACAATTCTGAAGAAGGGATTGTGTGCGATTTATACAGGGTGTAATTAGTTTCATGACATTAAAAAAAAACTGGTGGTAGGGAACGACAAGACAAACAAACAAATCTTATATAACATGGGGTCTAAAGCTTATAGTTTTGGAGAAAAAAAATAAACAAAAATTTCGCAAATTTTCAATAAAATCTTTTGAGAACTGCTGGAATATTGATGTAGGTTTAGATCGTCGCGCGTGTCTTTGCCTTATACTCTGACTCTCCCTTGTGCAATATTTTAGTTACTATGGGTGTTTCGTTATGTACACACGTCCAACCCGCCCCGCCGTTCGTTGTTTTTGTTATTTTTGAATTTTGGGTCACTGTGTATTTATAGTTAAGATTTATTTTATTGACTTTACCGTTCAAGTCGTTAAATTCTTGATTACGTACAGACACAACTTACTTGTTCGTTCTTTTTGTATTTCGTTTTGGATTTTGGACCAAGTTTTTCTTTTGTTTTTCTTTATTGACAACGTTAGTTGATAGTTTATTGTTTAGTGTTGAACGGAGTACGTATGTCCTTAATTCGACGTACCGAACTGTGTATTGATGCACATGCAGAGGATTTGAATGATTTACTTAGGTAAGCTTTTAACCCAGGACACTCATTTATGTTACAAACGTTAATAAATCACATTTAAATGTTCTAAATTATAAACATTAATCCAATATTTTGTTCCAAATTAAAAGACGCACATGTAAAGAAATGCTCTGTTTAAACTTCTATGGCCATTATTTGCTTGCAGTTGTGCAGGAAAAGATAACGAATTATTTACCTCTTTATAATTGCCTTTGGTTGAGGCGGTCCATCAAAGGCGGCCGATGATCCAAACAAAGCCTTTGCTTTGACACCGCGTGTGACGCCGAGGACTGCACTTTTTTATGACAATTTAAAAGTTGTATAATTGGGAACTATAAGTCCTTTGACCAAGAAAAACAATGTTTCTCAATTATTTTCTACATTAATATTAAAAAAATATTTAATGTGTTAACCCAGGTCAGTTTTTTCAAAGTGCCCCTAGAGGGAAAAGTCATAAAGGTTTTTTGTTTGTCTAGTCGGTCCCCATTACCAGTTTTTTTAATGACATGAAACTGATTACACCCTGTATTTCACTTCATTTTAACAGTTCTGTGGCTTCACCAAAAAATATTTTTTGACTAAGAAATACATAGCAACTTCATGGTCTCAGAGGAACGTGGTAATATTACCCGATATTACTTAAACCTGGAGGAGTTACATTTTTTAAGGATTTCGAACAAGTCTGGAGGTTGGGATAAAAAGGAACTAGATGTTTTCAGCCACTCTAAGGCACACGCCGCTGGGTATACCCTAATAAAATTTGTAAAAACAAATTTTATTGGTTAATATTGCAAGAAATTTTAATTATAATTTTTTAAAAATGGTGATTCCATAACTTCATTTTTTTGGAGGGTCTGTGTGCAAGTGATAGCGTATTGTGGTTGGTGTTAATTGTTATTATACTCTTCGCAAATGCAAAACGAAATATTGCATTCGATCGGCACATTTCTAAAACCGCTAATATCGCTCGTAGGGAAAACATTTTCATGTCACTGTGTTGGTGATCGAATTCTAAACTACTTTAAAAATGTCCGTCCGACTGTCTGTCCGTCCGTGAGTTTCTTGTAAGCACGAAAACTTAATAACGAAAAGCCGGATTGTAGTGAAATTTGGACAGTAAGTTACTGTCAGCTAGAGGATGAACCCTGTTGTATTTGAACACAATTGATCAATAAATAAAATAGTTATTAATTATTCAAATGTTTTGAATTTATATATTTATATTACTTATATAATATTGTTACATCGCAAAATCGGCTAATTAGGCCATAGTCCCTAATGTTTATCAACCTAACAGCAATAAATTAGTCACAAATGCGATTAGATTATGGACCGATCTTACGCGGCTTTCATTCATCTCGCAGTTAGACAAGGCCATCACTCGCTAAGAAACTAACATTATTTTTTATTTACGGTAAAAATGCGGCCAGTATTCTATAAAATGTGCAAAAATTATATAAAAACTGCAGTAATTCGGCGAAGAGAATAACGGTTAGCATGTTTTGTTCCGTATACTGAACGGAGTGTGAGAAGAGATGATGGGTATTTAGGACCAGCGATCGGTCAGGGGAGGAGGGGATTAATATTTTTAAATGCTAATTATTAGTTAAACATTTAAATTGTTTTTAAATAGTTTCTTGTTTCGCACTTGCAATAACATATATTTTTTCTAACTCACTATCGAAATGTACATTTCAACTGTCATTTTAGTGTGAAAAACGTCACTTTAACGCACCGGTGGACCAGTGCGAAAACAACTGTCACTTTTCACACTCAGTGCAAAAAGAAATGTCACTTTTCGCACCAGTATAAAGAGAAATTTATAACATAAAAAATCGTAAAACTCGTGTAAAGATTGTTTAAACTTTGCGAGGTTTGAGCGGCGCTTGTAAACAATAATTAATAAAAACAACATTTATTACCTTAGAAACGGTAGTACGTAATTTTTTAGATGGTGTGATTACGAATTCAAAATATCGTACTGAGACATTTGATAGAACTGATTATTCAAAGAAACGTCAAGATGCAAATTCAAAATATTTTGACATTTTGAACGTCAAGATAGTTAATATTTTTCAATAACTTTTACTTCCCTCGCATACCGAAGGGAAGTATTGTATTCGAGAAAAAATCACCTACCGAGATTTTTTCGGATTTTGACGTTTCAGATCACGTAGATTACGAAAATATAGGTTTTTCAATTCCGTCAGTCTGTCTGTCTGTCTGTTGGTGCATTAACTAAAAAACCACTTGACCAAGAGCACAGTCAAATTTGGTAGGTAGTTGACGCTACTGTCAGTGAAGAAATTGATAAACTTTCACTGGAAAATATACAGGGTGGACCGTCTAAAGGGAACAAATAATGAAAACATTTTTTTTTGCTCAAATTTAAAATTTCTACGTTTCATGACACTCTACACATATTTCAGAAAAAAAAAATTGAATATTTTTTTCACCAACATTTTTTAAAAACTTTTAACACTAAAACAGATGAAAAAAAAATTTTCTTTGTTCAAATTTAACATTTCCACGTTTCGAAACATTCTAACCTATTTAAAAACAAAAAATTAATTTTTTGTTTACCAACATTTATGAAAAAGTTTTTACCACTAAAATAGATGGAAAATATTTTGTCTTTTTTCAATTTTAAAATTCCCACGTTTCCATGGCATACTAAACCTATTTCAACAAAAACAAATTTAAATATGTTTTTGATAAATTTTAAAAACATTTTTAAATCTGTTTTTTTTTAAATATTTATCACTACTATAGAATAGATGAAAAATCTTTTTTGCTCAAATTTAAAATTTCCACGTTTCATGACATTCCAAATTTACTTTGGTAAAAATTTTTTGGAAAAATATTTTGCCACTAGAATAAATTGAAAAGAATCTTTTTTGCTCAAATTTATCGTTTCATGACATTCTAAACCTATTTCAGAAAAAAAAAAATTAGAAATTTTTTCACCAACATTTTTGGAAAATTTTTTACCACTAAAATAAATGGAAAATATTTTTTTCTTGCTCAAATTTAAAATTTTCACGTTTCATGGTATTCTAAACCTATTTAAAAAAAAAAACAAAAAATTTAATCTTTTTTTACCACTATTATAGAATAGAAGGAAACTTTCTTTCTTGCTCAAATTTAAAATTTCCACGTTCCATGACATTCTAAACCTATTCCAGAAGAAAAAATATACAAATTTTTACCAACATTTTTGAAAAATAAAAAAAAAAATTAAATTTTTTAACCACCACTATGCTTCCACTCCGCTACGTGAATGTGGAAATGAAAATGTGACAAATGGCAATAATATTTGGCATAAGCACCTATTATACTTTTATTGTAAAATGTACAGGGTGGTCATCCCAAGAAACATTTCAGTCATGGTGGACGTTTGTAAAGGTATTTCCGCAAACCATATTTGGCGCCTGTCAATTAGTACTGAACTTTTGCTGTTGGATGAGCACTCTATATATTTTTTTGACCAAAACTTATCAGGTTTTCTTTGTAATAATGGTGATAACTATATTCCGATTATTATTTTCAATGTCATTTCGTAATTATTAATTTTTTAGAGTGACCGCCATGCACAAATAAAGAGGGAAGTTCTGTGTAAATACCTTTACCGATTTTTTTTTAATATTTGTACGTTCGTAGAGAAAAAATCTTGTATGACACTCTTGTGAAAATGCGTTTAAGGCACTTGTATGAGTTACACAACTCGGCTGCGCCTCGTGTAACTTTCATACGCGTGCCTTAAATATGCATTTTCACACTCGTATCATAAATAGTTAGTACAGTGTTTATTTAATAAGATTGTGTGAAATGAGTGCCATATTGAACCGAAACTAGAACAAAACTGTTTTAAACTTTGTAAATTACTCATATTTATCTTTGATAACATATGGAGAGTAATTATGTATGAAAAGTAACTAAGAGATTCGTTTTATCCCTGTATTGGTATAATATATTTCTCTTTATTTTACATGAAATATTTTGCACACTTCACAGATAGTAGACAACCCCCAAATTCAAAGGAAGCGTACCGTCTCTGGTAGCATTGGAGACAGATTTTGTTAGAGAAAAAGATTGAAATTAAAATAAGAAAATAATAATGTATTTGTTTAACTCGCTATAATTAAAAAACGAAACAATCAATTGTCAAATTTTTACTTCGTTATTACTATACATTTGGTAACAAAATTTGTTAATATGAAAGTCAAAATACATACAAATACATACTAAAGTAAACAAAAAAAAGATAAAGGATGCAGGTTTTAATATGAACCTTTCTTCTTAGGATTAGCATCTTTGAGAACAATACATGCGAGCAAATTTGACTAATGAACTAATTTTATACACTATATCCAATAAACAATTTTCATTTTTGATTTTACTAACAATTATTATTAGTTTGGTTGCGTTCTACATTATCGATATATAGATATATTTAATAACGAGATAGCATTGCAAACAATTGAAACAATTCGTGTGAATTTATAGAAATGGACTGTTTATATTAAGATTCAACAAACTTCGTAATAACTTCATTGGATCCGTATATTCAGTTTTTTATTATTTCGGTGTGTTTTATTAATTTTTGGCACAATAACTAGGAATATATTTAGCGAAGACAATCAAATATTAGTGCGTCGCTTTTAGATACAAGTTTAACTTTGTTGCTATTTTTCTGTATCCCAAAATATCTCAAGATCGTTTATTATTATTTGCCAATGACTTCCATAATACTCTGTGACCCACTGGAACAATTTTGTCTTTGCGGTGTAATGTACAAAAATAGTTATTTTAAGAAGTGAGTCAGGTCGACCGTAGCCAAGATGTTTTATTTTAAAATACTGAAAAGACTTACATGGAGGGCTATTTGGTGCCATTCGTTAGTACCATAGTTTTAAACTAAACTGGTATTTTAAAACGATCCTGTAAGTACTACTATTATTATTATTACGATTTCTAAATTTGTTCTTTTTTCTGTTAAAACATGTCACATTCGGTTAAAGTATATACAAAAAAAACATGCTCAGTACAACTGGGATACAGCAAATTGCAGGCTCTTAGAGGAACATATTTTTATTCTGTTTATTTTTGGCAGGTTTAAAGAAATATATATCTTTATCCGGAGAAGCTAAAGCTGTTAATATAACTAATACGTCTACATCCTTTCATACTACGACTGTTTTCATTTGATGCATTGGTATCTGTAGTAATTTTTAACCGACCAGCATCACTTTCAGCTTGATAGCAGAGAATAATATTTGCAACTAAAGTTTCTTCTAGAAAATTAGAAAACGACTTTCATTAAAGACTTTTGCCAGGAATTTTTCTTGGTGAAACTTTAAAAACATGTCTCTTTCCAATGGAATATCTTGTGCAGTTTTTGTTTTTAGACGTCGCGCGTCGGTCTCTTTCAGCAGATTTTATTCCACACAAACTGCGAATCGTTTAATTCAGTAATTCTCTTTGGTAATTGTACCAAGAGGTCGTAATAAACAGATTTTTGTGTTTTTCTCATACCACTTTCATCGCGGACAGACGGTACAGAGCAAGTTCAAATTCGAAATATGATTGCAAGTCACTATCGGCTTTTTTAAAACACTTATCCTTTGGAAAAGTAGCAATAGATCTATTGGTATTACTTCATTATTTATTTTTATTTTATTATTGACACTTGATAAAGGCAGCACCTTATCTTTTCTGCACTGCATAAAAATTTGTTTCATTTATTTTGTTCGTGCATGGTACACCACCGAACATCGAAAACATTATAACTATTAATCTGTTCATTTCCAACTACATCTGTTGCTACTGACAGGAGGACACTTATCTCTTTATCAAATGGTTTGTGTCGCGATTTAAAAAAATGTAACAATTTTTTATCATCTCCTTAATCTCTGTTTATGCAGAAATCTTTTGCATCTTCATGTTGATATAACTACTATTAACATAACATTTGAGATCAGCGAGCGAAGAAGTCTGAGAAGAGCTGAAAGGGACAGTATCCAACTGCTAGCAAAAACAGGAAAACCACAAAAACGACAGAAAACGTCAACATTACTAGAGGGAAAAACAATAATCAAAAGAATATAATCATACGCAATGAAATACCGGGAACATGTCCAAAGACGAGACACGACACCTACTAAAGAAAGCGCTAAGACTGAACAGCAACAAACTGAAAATAGGGAGGCCATGCTACACATGGATAACAATCGAGATGATTATAAATAATCTAGGAAAGGATTATACACCCTGGGAAAGAACGGCACAACAAAAGATGGAATACAATAAAGAAATATGAAGGATATACGCACTGCCAGATTCAGAAAAAGAAGAAACAGAAAACTCAAAAGAAGAATAGGAGGGAAGATGATCACAGATAGATACTAAAAAGAAACATCTCACAAAAACCTCAACAACAAACGCCTACACTTCACATCCGATGAAGACAGATTGAAACCAAGAAGAAGCATCTCACAAACACCTACACGCTCCATCCTATATTCCTATCCCATGAGTCATACGGCTCTCGCTGCTAACAACAAGAATGTCCAATGTCCAATCCAGCGTATGCAGCCGGTCTGGCGGTATATAAATGCGTCGGGGGTTTGTTCCGGCACACGGTTGGATCGTCCGTGTATCGAAAACATTTTTTTTTCGTTTAAGCACCCGTGCTAAATAAATTTGAATTACCTGCGGAAATGCCGACGGGAAGTCAACAAGTGCGCATACGCGGTAGAAGCATCATTTGAAATATCCATGCTACTTGACTTTAGCTTTGGACCTGGGTGAGTTAAGCTCGGTTACTTGTTCTTTAACGGATTTTCACGTTTATTTCTTTAATCCTTTCATATTTTGAATATATTTGATTATTAAATGTTATTGTGTTAACGTTGCTGTATAATTATTTTTGGAAACTAAAGGATATTCCGTGTAATAATTAATATTTATTAACGCACATGTTTGTATGATTTCCGCGTCCATTGGACACATGTTAACTCATTAATTACCGCGGCAATTTTGTATTTTGTGGTCGCTTGAGACACAGTACCGTGGTGTTTGTCATTATTTTGATTATTGTGGACGAGAATTAAACTCGGAAATTATTCAAGGGATAAATTAGAATCTTTGTTTCTTAATCGTGTGTAGACAATCTTATCTCATTAAAAGTCGAAACCTAAAGTCATTTTGTTGCATTTAGTTAACCTCGTGTTAGTACAAGAGGTTAAGAGATCATTTTTTATTACTTAATTTTTTTTGGGAGATTACACCCATAATTTTGTTTGCTATATTTGTTACATTACTAGTTTTCTTTCAGATAGTAATTCAAATATTTTCTCTCTAATTCTAACTAAATTTTGTTACCTTTATTCAAATTTTTGGTCATAACCAGTGTCAGCCATTTTGTGAGCGGCTAAAATTTCATGATAGTAGAGTTTTCTCATTTATTCATTTCATTTATTATATTAATCAGTAACTTATTCATATATTTTCAGAAGTAAAATTTTATCAACACTCAGGTTTTTGTTAAATTGCTAATAGTTTGGTTTTGCAGTGACCTTCGTCACCATAGTTTTTTTGTAGTTTTCTTGTATCTCTTTTTTCTCATAATTTAAATTTTTTCTATTATCAACTGGCTCTTTACATTACCCCTTTTTCATGTAAAATCCTGGACCAAACCACCATCGAAGCAAGGCACAAGGCGATTAAATATTTGGAGTTATCCTCAAAATATTGGATATTATTACGACGCAGCGTCTCCTGGAAATCAGCGTTGTCAGGACCTGAATTACGTCCCCCTTCCCGGGTACCCGTGGCCATCTTCAGGATCAGACCTTGTCGGGATTCCACGTTTCCGCTAAGCTAAGTAGCCAAATTTATGTGCAAAATTCAACTTTTGGTCAGAAGAGAAATTGTAAACCAGTTGATCTTCAAATTTAATTATTTTTTTTTAACTAAATTTTTATTCAACTAATTAAATTAAATTCTCACTATAAATATTTTTAATAATTGTAAAGTGTTGTAAAATTTTCAGTCTTATACTTATAGTAATGAAACATATTCTTTATAGGATTTTGCAAACAGAGGAAAGAAAAGCTATCTATGAGAACTAAAGGAAAAACTATATATAAAAATATTAATGAAATCTTTGCATTCTTTCGATAACCTGACTTCTAGTTATGCTAACAAGTAAAAATTCTTATTTGCCATTCTCATTTTAACACTAGCATCCAACCTAGTCCCCTACGGCTAAGCAGGCTAAACTAGTATCTACATGATCCCCTACGATATGTAAATTAAGTTAAAAATGAGAACAAATTTATTTACGTAAGTTGTCTTTAGAAATCTCATTCATGAATGAGATAAGAATTTTTACTTGTTAGCATAACCAGAAGTCAGGTTATCGAAAGAATGCAAAGATTTCATTAATATTTTTATATATAGTTTTTCCTTTAGTTCTCATAGATAGCTTTTCTTTCCACTGTTTGCAAAATCCTATAAAGAATATGTTTCATTACTGTAAGCAAACAAATAATAAATAATTCACTTATACTTATGTTAATATATTATTTGTTTTATATTTGATTTTGATTGTTTTCTCCCCCTGATAAAGTTTGCAATAGTATTATTTACGGAATACGCTGGCGTCCAAATTTTTTATAGTTTATTAGAGTTTTGTTTGGTTAATATGACAAGCAAATAATTGTTCAAAAAAATATATAACTCTTCTCGCCACCGAGTGACCCTCGACCAGCCCTGAGTTAACCGGTTGCTACTCATTCATAGCTTCCTCAGCAGCCAGCTGAGAAGTTGCGGTTGCATCCGTTGGTCGGTCGGGTGGAGCCGCCGAGTCATGGCATGAATATGTAATAGACGACTGGGCGACTGCATTTACCCGTTTAGCGGGCGATGGGGCTGCGTGGTGGAACAAATCTCCATACCCGGAATCCGCAGCGATGCCCACGTTACGCTGGCAAATCAATCAATTAATCAAATCCATCAAGAAACAGGCCCTTCAAATTAGTCAAAAAATCTCTGCTTTATGGAGAAACTTCCACAGTTATGAGACCTGTAAAAAGTGAGGCACTTGGGTTGTCTAAATATAATTTTCACCCCCCGAGTTCTAAAAAAGGGTGTTTTTTGTGAACCCAAATGCTTCACTATTTACAGGTGTCATAGCTGTGGGAAAATTTCTTTAATTTTTCCTTTGAACGGACTAAAAATATGGTTTCAGACTGGTCTGTAAATAGAGAATGAAATCATTAGCAGGTATTGAAATCTCTTATGGTGGCGATTTCCAAGAGAGGGACATCCGACAGGGTAATTTAGTAAGTAAGTAATTTATTCATATAAATTTGTTTGCAGTACAGTTACAATAAATACAGTTAATAACATAATTGATAATATTTACAGACCATATTTTCTTTAAGTGAGGGTGAGTTACTTAAGCAAAGCTTGCGTTCTGGGACTCATCCTCATCTTAGAATATTACTTGTTATATAGTATTTAAATAGAACTAACTATTAGTAAAGTAAAATTCATGTAGTTAACAAACATTTATTTGAAGATACTAAGGAACATATTAATTATCAATACAACATATATACTTAATATACTTACAAACATAATTATGAACAAGAAGAAAGAGACAACTCTGTGCAAAATCGTAAACTATATGATTTAAAAACAAAAAATAGGAAGCTATGTTAGGTAAGTTTAATTGATGTTTACATATATTTAAGATCCATTATTATTATTATATTTACTAGATACCAGATATAAATTTTATATTATTTAAATATTCGTTTACATATTTTTTTAGTCCCCTTTTTATTATATGGGCTTTTAACAATGTCTTAATTTGTTTGGGAAGTATATTAAATAGTTTTGGGCCAAAAAACGATATGAATCGTTGAGTGTGACTTTTTCTACATAATGGAGGATCTGTTATTTGGTCACTCGAGATACACAGCATACTGTTTTTTTTATCATCCATGGCGAACATTGATAAGTGTATATTTTTCGTATGTTAAATATTTGGATTTCATGATACAACTGTTCCGTAGAGTATAGTTTATCTCTCTTTATCACAATTTTTAATAAAGTGTTTTGGACAACCTGTTGTGAAGCAGAGTATTATAGAGGTCACTCTAAACAATTATGCAGTGCCTTAAGATAGATTCGGTCAAAGCGTCGTACACAATAAGGATACGTTTATTATATGAATATTTTTAAATTGGTAAAATTTAAACATTAAGTCTCTTTATGGTGTATTGAACATGTTCCGTCCAGCGCAAAAATTGATCAATCATTTTTCCTAAATATTTGATTGAGGTTACTTTGTAAATAACAGAACAAGTACAGTTTGGAGACGCCCATTTCTTCTAAAAATCAGCGAAATTCTTAGACAGAAAATAATATTTCACTGCACTTTCCATTCCAGGATATATCATTAATTGTTGCATATTTCAGTGCTCAGTACATGCATCTTTAAGAAGAAGCTTCATTGCTTTAATGAATCGACAATTACCATTCAATCAACGTTTATTCAACACTTTTTCCTTAAAAGGATAAAGACCACATACGGTTACAAACTACCATAAGTCATCTTCCACATAAAACATATTTTTACCTTTTATAGTAAAAATGTATACGCCAAACTGCCACAAGTTTGCCGGGTTATATAATATTTCATAAAGTGGGAAGTGAATCTATTTTCAAAAGGCAAATACAATTCTCCAGTGACGAAAGTTCTAAATTTAGAAATATCGTAATAGTGTCATTCGCGAACTCGCATACACAAAATACATTTTCTATTATTAATGAGGATTTTTAATAAAATAAATTAAGACCCGAAATGTTTATAGTTCAGAATTTCTTTAAAAAATTAGAATGATCTGTTAACGCTTTTCGGCATCTAGGATATGATTTTTGGCAGGCTGCCCGTCACAGTTCGATTGTGAGGCAACGGCCGCACGAACTCCAGTTTTCCAACTGGTACAGATACGTCTCGCACGCGTTTTCGCAAGTTTGAAAGTTCGGTTTTCTTTTTGAGTTTGTCAGTTTTTGAGGGTGATTTTTAAATTTGTTCTCACGTTTTATGACTAGGATTGGGGGTAAGTGCAGAGTTTTATTCAACATATTCCAGCTTTCCTAAAATTAAGAGTATTTTTGAAAGTGATATCACATGCGGAAGCTTATATTTTATTTACTTTCGTACTAGTGTTAGTAGAAAAAAAATTTTTATTCGACATCCCAAAAAATTAATGCCGAAATTTCAGCAAAATAGGATATTAACGCGTCTCTCGGAGGCCATGAAGTTTCTTGTATATTTCTCATGGTGAAATGACATTTTTTTTAAATTTGGGCTAGAATCGTAAACATGTAGAGAAATAAAAATCTCACACAAGCTCACACTTCAGAATCATCTAGAGGGTACGAATTAATAATTTCATTTCAAATAAAACCCCCCATGTGACCATTCCACTCACAGAGCCCAAGAATTACCCTTAAAAGCAAAACATAGAGAAGCGATTATTTACTTACGTTTTTTTGCACAAATTATTATTAATAGTCACATTCTAGTGTGGGATCATATTTTTCAAATTATTTAAACAATTATATTTTGATCTAAATTTGTAAAATCTTGATCTTTTTTAAAGGATCCCAAACCATTCTTAAGGTAAACTCGTCTTGATTAAATTGTCTACTTTTTTATCATGTAGTTTTCTAACTAAATAAAAAGCTCCATAATTACGACATTAAGTAAGTATCAAAAATAGCCAATTTTCATCATTTTAGATACTCAAAAATTTTTACTCTGGTTTACATTATTTTTAGAGGAAAAGTGCAAAAGACAAAAGTGTTTATTTCTGTCTATTAATGATAAGTAAATATACGAATCTTTTCAGAATATTTTATCAACACTTATTAATGAAAATGTCAGCATATATATTTTTTACTGATAACAAAAATTTTTTTAAAAATCTCGAAAATTCTAAAAGATATTGGATTTGAATTTTTCGTCTTCTGTACTTTTCCCTAAAGTTAATGTAAATTAGAGTGAAACATTCTATGATTATCTAAAATGAAGAAGACTCTCTATTTTTGACAAGCCATATCTCAAAATCTTTTCATTATTTAAGGTTGTGTCCATTGAGACCTTTATGCACAAGGTCAAAATGTACAAATGGTAAAAATGTGGACAATTCTACCCAATTTCTATAAGAATGGTGCCGAGTCCTTTTTCAAGTTAGTTATTTTATTTTGTTGATTAAGAATTCTTAATGGAACCTGCAAATTATTTAAACAATTTACTATCGTTTATTACTAAATTTCTTTATTAGGAAAAAGCTAGATATTAGAAAATGCAAAACATTTTTTATACAACTGACAATTATTTGAATAATCGTCGATTCCTTAAAACATGTTTTGTGTTAAATGTAGAGAATCAAATAGGTTGAAAAGTTTAAAAACTGTAATTTTATATTAGTTTTCTTCTTAACAAAGTAATAAACAATAAAAAAGTTCCGTTGGCAAACTCCTAACCGACAAAATTAAACCTAATTTCTGAAGTACAGAGAGATGAAAATTGTACTTTCTGACAAAAAGTAATTGTTTAACTACATTATAATTTTTCGCACAATTTGAAAAACATTCGAACTTCAAAATGTTAAGACTCTAGAATCTGACTAATACAATAATTAGTACAAACGAAATAACGAAAGAAATTGTAAATAAATGTCAAAATACGCGATAGTCTATAAGGTCATATTTGAGATCCTGTAAAGTGCCTTACCTTATTATCTTACCTTATGGAGATTAATTTAAAAACAAATTATTAATTTTTATTCTCTGAACAATTCTCAAGAGAGAACTTGCGTGCAAATTTTATTTCTCATTTTGCAATTTAAAAAAAAATGTTTTTTCCCATAAGAAATACCCAAGAACTTACATGATCCCGGAGGAACGTGTCAATATTAACCGAAATTTCAAATTTGGCGACCATTTTTTGAGATTTCAAACAAATCTGGAGGTGATACAGAAAAATCGAAACTTTTTTTTTCATTAAGGTAAATTAGAAATTAAGAAAGTTATAAAAAGTGTTGGTAACAATTTAAGAAAAATTTAATTAGAAATTGAAGAATGGATTTTCTCTGAAGGTAGGGGTCTATAAATATTATTGTTAGTGATTAGTTGCATTTGTTATTATTATTGTTTTGGTGTGTTAATGCAGCGTTAATATATATTTTGGTCACAAGTTAAGGTTATTCTATAAATAATTTCTCCCCATATTATTATGATTTATATTCAAAGTATTATCGACATTTATAAACATTTTTTTAACCGTCAGAAGATGTCATTTCTATTATTTCTTGTATAGTAAAGTACTTATTGTCTTTGGTATAAATAAAATATTATTATCATATTATTATTAGTATTTTGAGCCACTCTATTCCATTTATTATAAAAGCTGTATAATTGTTAATTTTAGAAAATTATATTTACGGAACCGATGTCGAAATCATAGAGATTGATGAACTGAAGAAACGTCGACATTTAACTGTATCTGTAGTGGTTGTTTACTTCATTAGTAAATATCTTTGATGTTTTAGGAATTAAAAACGACGATTAATACATATTATGGATATTATCTCATTTTTTATACTAGTGTAATAGAAAACCACGACGTCTACGCTAAGTTTTTGTGGCATTGGTATCTTTTATCTTGCGAGAAACTGTTTTGTCGGACTCATTATGTTACTTGTTCCAGTTCTGTTATTTATTTGAATTTGTTTGCGATTGGTTAAAAGGAAGAAGAAAAACTAATTCACAAGTTATATTTCTAGCATAGCTTCTTTCTTACATATATATACACCTTGGTACTTTCCATTTACACACTTGGTAAGTAGTATTAAAGCAACCCGTTCACAGGTAAACATGCCCATGAGCATGTGGGCCAACAAAAGCACACTAGCCTCTGTTTGCTTTTGAGTCCTGCAATGAGTGAGTTTTCAAAAAAAATCAGCCTTCGAGCTGGCAATAGGTTTAGCTATGGCGATGGGAAAGAAAAAGCATAATAAGAAAAGAAAATGATAAAGGGGTGGCTCTTCAAGAAATTCAGTCATATGAACTTGTTATGCGAATTGCAATTAAGCGAACCTAAAGATTGCCACAATTATCTTAGGATGGATGATACTGCTTTATGGCTGCCTCTAAGATCTTACATTTTTTTCATAACACAGAATTTGTCAACATTCGGGAACATACTTTTCGACATACATACTTTTCGACAAGTTGTTAAGTCAAACGCATTGCGTTAAATAAACATTGTCACAGTTCGATTGTAAGGCAACGGCCGCACGAACTGCAGTTTTCCAACTAGTACAGATACGTCTCGCACGCGTTTTCGCAAGTTTAAAAGTTCGGTTTTCTTTTTGAGTTTGTCTGTTTTTGAGGGTGATTTTTAAATTTGTTCCCACGTTTTATGACTAGGATTGGGAGTAAGTGCAGAGTTTTATTCAACATATTCCAGCTTTCCTAAAATTAAGAGTATTTTTGAAAGTGATGTCACATGCGGAAGCTTATATTTTATTTACTTTCGTACTAGTGTTAGTAGAAAAAAAAATTCATTCGACATCCCAAAAAATTAATGCCGAAATTTCAGCAAAATAGGGTATTAACGCGTCTCTCGGAGGCCATGAAGTTTCTTATATATTTCTCATGGTGAAATGACGTTTTTTTAAAATTTGGGCTAGAATCGTAAACATGTAGAGAAATAAAAATCTCACACAAGCTCACACTTCAGAATCATCTAGAGGGTACGAATTAATAATTTCATTTCAAATAAAACCCCCCATGTGACCATTCCACTCACAGAGCCCAAGAATTAACCTTAAAAACAAAAAATAGAGAAGCGATTATTTACTTACGTTTTTTTGCACAAATTATTATTAATAGTCACATTCTAGTGTGGGATAATATTTTTCAAATTATTTAAACAATTATATTTTGATCTAAATTTGTAAAATCTTGATCTTTTTTAAAGGATCCCAAACCATTCTTAAGGTAAACTCGTCTCGATTAAATTGTCTATTTTTTATCATGTAGATTTCTAACTAAATAAAAAGCTCCATAACTACGACATTAAGTAAGTATCAAAAATAGCCAATTTTCAACATTTTAGATATGAAAAAATTTTTACTCTGGTTTACATTATTTTTAGAGGAAAAGTGCAAAAGAAAAAAGTGTTTATTTCTGTCTAATAATGATAAGTAGGTATACGAATCGTTTCAGAATCTTTTATCGACACTTATTAATGAAAATGTCAGCATATATATTTTTTACTGATAACTAAAATTTTTTTTAAAATCTCCAAAATTCTAAAAGATTTATTGGATTTGAATTTTTCGTCTTAAGTGAAACATTCTATGATTATCTAAAATGAAGAAGACTCTATTTTTGACAAGCCATATCTCAAAATCTTTTCATTATTTAAGGTTGTGCCCATTGAGACCTTTATGCACAAGGTCAAAAGGTACAAATGATAGAAATATGGACAATTCTACCGAGACCCCAATTTCTGTAAGAATGGTGCCGAGTCCTTTTTCAAGTCAGTTATTTTATTTTGTTGATTAAGAGTTTCCTAATGGAACCTGCAAATTATTTAAACAATTTACTATCGTTCATTACTATATTTCTTTATTAGGAAAAAGCTAGATATTAGAAAAAAAAACATTTTTTATACAACTGACAATTATTTGAATAATCGTCGATTCCTTAAAACATGGTTTGTGTTAAATGTAGAGAATCAAATAAGTTGAAAAGTTTAAAAACTGTAATTTTATTTCAGTTTTCTTCTTAACAAAGTAATAAACAATAAAAGGAACTCAAACTCCTAACCGACAAAATTAAACCTAACTTCTGAAGTACAAAGAGATGAAAATTGTACTTTCTGACAAAAAGTAATTGTTTAACTACATTATAATTTTTCGCACAATTTGAAAAACATTCGAACTTCAAAATGTCAAGACTCTAGAATCTGACTAATAGAATAATTAGTACAAAAGAAATTACGAAAGAAATTGTAAATAAACGTCAAAATACGCGATATTCTATGAGGTCACATTTAAGATCCTGTAAAGTGCCTTACCTTATTATCTTACCTTATGGAGATTAATTTAAAAACAAATTATTAATTTTTATTCTCTGAACAATTCCGAAGAGAGGACTTGCGTGCGATTTGTATTTCTCATTTTGCAATTAAAGAAAAATTGTTTCTTCCCATAAGAAATACCCAAGAACTTACATGATCCCGGAGGAACGTGTCAATATTAACCGACATTTCAAATTTGGAGACCACTTTTTGAGATTTCAAACAAATCTGGAGGTGATACAGAAAAATCTAAACTTTTTTTTTCATTAAGGTAAATTAGAATTTTAGAAACTTATAAAAGTGTTGGTAAAAATTTAAGAAAAATTAAATTAGAAATAGAAGAATGGATTTTCTCTAAAGGTAGAGGCCTATATACACTATTGTTAGTGACTAGGTGCATTTGTTATTATTATTGTTTTGGTTTGTTAATGCAGTGTTAATATATATCTTGCATATTTTGGTCACGAGTTAAGGTTATTCTATAAATAATTTCTCCCCATATGATTTAAATTCAAAGTATTATCGACATTTATAAACATTGTTTTAACCGTCAGAAGATGTCATTTCTATTATTTCTTGTATAGTAATGTACTTATTGTCTTTGGTATAAATAAAATATTATTATCATATTATTATTAGTATTTTGAGCCACTCTATTCCATTTATTATAAAAGCTGTATAATTATTAATTTTAGAAAATTATATTTACGGAACCGATGTCGAAATCATAGAGATTGATGAACTGAAGAAAGGTCGACATTTAACTATATTGTAGTGGTTGTTTACGTCATTAGTAAATATCTTTGATGTTTTAGGAATTAAAAACGACGATTAATACATATTATGGATATTATCTCATTTGTTATACTAGTGTAATAGAAAACCACGACGTCAACGCTAAGTTTTTGTGGCATTGGTATCTTTTATCTTGCGAGAAACTGTTTTGTCGGACTCATTATGTTACTTGTTTCAGTTCTGTTATTTATTTGAATTTGTTTGCGATTGGTTAAAAGGAAGAAGAAAAACTAATTCACAAGTTATATTTCTAGCATAGCTTCTTTCTTACATATATACGCCTTGGTACTTTCCATTTACACACTTGGTAAGTAGTACTAAAGCAACCCGTTCACAGGTAAACATGCCCATGAGCATGTGGGCCAACAAAAGCACACTAGCCTCTGTTTGCAGTTAAGTGCTGCAATGAGTGAGTTTTCAAAAAAATCAGCCTTCGCGCTGGCAATGGGTTTAGATATGGTGATGGAAAAGAAAAAGCGTAATAAGAAAAGAAAATGATAAGGGAGTGGCTCTTCAATCCTAAGAAATTCAGTCATATGAACTTGTTACGCGAATTGCAATCAAGCGAACCTAAAGATTGCCACAATTATCTTAGGATGGATGATACTGCTTTATGGTTGCCTGTAAGATTTTCGATTTCTTTCAAAACACTGCATTTATCAACGCTCGGGAACATACTTTTCGACAAGTTGTTGCATTAAGTCAAATGTACTGCGTTAAATAAACATTTGAAGATTTCAAATGTTTATTTAAGTAACTTCTACATTTAGTATTCCATAAACACGAATACGACTGATATAATTCAATAAATTCAGTCCAAAAATCTGTTCTATCAATGAAAGACATTATAAATTATTACTCTTGCTGTTAGTGTACTAGTAAACTTTTTAAACATTAAATTAGTGATATTTAATACCTAGAAATTAAAAGAGAAACTAGTGTCGACAAAATTTCTTTAAATATGATAGAACTAGATCATTGTAATACTTATACGGACCATACAACCTTTTTTTTTTTGGTTAAGATACAGGGAAACAGAAATTATACTTGCAGTATACCTGGTATCTCTGCCCTCTGTAAATACATACAATATTTGTTGTTATGTATCTTTTGGGCTATTTTAGTAGGATTTATTTGTTACAATATGGGCAAATACTCATTAAAATCACATTACCATATTTTTAAAGACATTTTTGCACCTTTATCACAGAGAAATAAAATAAGAGAAATGTGAAATTTAGCACCCCGATTTGGATGACGTCACTACAACGATTTTAATTTTTACGAAGTTGCTGTTTTCATTGCTCTATTTGTCAATTGTCATTCTATATCAGGTGTCAGAGGATTAAGTTAGGATTGTGTTCACCAGCTAAACATAATGTGTAAGAAGTTCTTCAAATAATAATGTTAAATACTTCAAATAAAATATTCCTTTACTTTCTCAAAGAGGAAAATGAAGAAAATTATGGTTTAATATCTTAAAAGTACAAAGGATAGTATCTTTGTTGTAATGTTCAAAATTTCGAATAAATATATCTGGTTTAAGATTTGAGCGCCTATTGAAAAGGACTCCATGTTTCTATTAGGAGTATATAGTTCATCTGAAAGTGAACGCGAAAATTCCACCGAAATGATTTTTCCAATGCTAATGGTGCGGTGTCCTCTTAACTTATTTTTAAGTGATACAGATTTTCCAAAAATGAGCTTTGAGAAAATAAACATAACAGGTTTTTAAAACGTCCGCGAAATACTGTATTTTCTATTTTTATTCTTATTCGTGTCATTTGTCAAAAAAGCACTCTCTAACTGTGCGTTTGACCTAAAGGTCGTAGACGCAGAGACAGCCTTGTTATTTGGAAGTAAAGACATATCTGGCAGGAAGTCCCTAAGAGAAAAGTAGAAGGAAATGGGACTGTGTGTTGAAAATGTTCATATATGAGTACTCACTATAAAATATTTTACAAAGCATAATGGAAAAAGCTTTCAAAATTAAAGATAAAGAACGTCTGGTGTATTATAGTATTACTTCTGTTCTTAAGTATAGTAAAGCTATGATAGCAAATTTTTTGAATTTCATTGACAATTTTACCCACTTGAGTAAATGTTAGTATTATGAGTGTAAGTTTCATATGAATAAGTCCCTCGTAGCAAGTGCTTAATAGTAGAGGATCAGGAGCCGCTCTAGCTCTTTTGCCCCCCTGGGCGAAACAGTGTTGCCACAGCCTTTCGGGTCATTTCGGTAGAACAGGTCGAAATTTTTCGGTAAATTTCGTAAATATTTAAGGTATTTTAATAACATAGCTACTTAATAAGTATCGATACTTCTCTATGGAAATTTTGAGGTTGGGGAGGGGAGTAATTTTTCTACGAATTTTTTTCTCTGTGGAAATTTTTGAAAGCGAGCTGGGGCGAAATTGCATTTTGTCGCCCACCTCCCTGCCCTATACTACGCTCTACACCGAAAATGCCTCCCTTACAATTCTGGCGCCCCCTCTGCGGCTGCCCCACAATGCCCACCGTCTGGAGCGGCTTCTGTGGAGGATTTATTTGAACATGTTTGAGGTTTCTGATTTAACAATATATTATTGTTGTTCTTAACTGAAGAATACCTACACACAGCAACATAATAATATTTCGATTTAACAGGTACTAACGTTTGAGATGACACAGCATTTTTTGTGTATAACTATTGTCACGCCACGATTACATCTGTTTAAAAAATTGGTGTCACTGACATCAAAGACAGCATTCTGTGATTTAATATCCGGATGAGAAATTAGTTAAGACAGTGCCAAAAAGATAAGGCTTTTAACACCGCGCCTGATGTTTGTGTAATAGTTTGTTTTGCCAATATGAATGTTTATTCAAACAGGTCTATAATAACCGGGTAAAAATACATGTAATAATGTGACTGTGCTTGTCAGTTTCTACTTATAGTGGAGTCAATGAGTCGGAACATTGGCCCGATTTTGTTACAAATGAGTAAAGCAACCCCCTCCACTCTTCGAGAATACGACGGTAAAATTTTTTTTATTCTGTGCAATCCTTTCAAACGGCGAAAAACCATTCCTTTTATCGGTTTTAATGCGAATTTCTGCAGATTTGATCGAGACCTGAAGGCGAAGGATAATGTCAGAGACATGACCGTGACTACCCTTGGAGTTGAACCTACCTTCCCAGGGGTGGAAAAATGATAAAATGTGTCTCTTCTCGTTTAGTTTAGGCCACTTCGACCCTTCCTACGCCTTCAAATGACCAAAATCTACCCTTTTCACGTGTATACTTTCATTAGTGATCGGCAATACCTAGTGAGAGGGGAGTGGATGAATTTAATAACAGGATATACAGGAAGGGTGACGACCAGTGAAGATTGGGGCAACTCTTAAGGGTGAATTTTACCCTCCCAGGGGGTAGGAAAGCGATTTAACTTTTACTCCTCTTTTCAGTTTACACGTTTACATCCTCCCCCCCCCGTTCTCGGGGATGCTGAGGACGAAAAAATACTTTCAGATGAGCTTGATCCTTTCTACCCCCATAAACGGATAAAAGCTGTCAAGTATTATAAAACTGGAATCAGAACGAAGCCTTGGGGGTCTTAGGCAATCCGTGGGGGTTGATTCGTTCCTGCTAGTCAATGGGGTGATCTTTTTATCTCCTACACCCTCTGAGAGGGTATAATCCACCCTTAAGAGTTGTCCCAAATTTCCTTAGCCGTCACCCTTCTCGTATAGTTCGATTAGGATTAAATTTTCATCCATCCCCTCTAACTAAGTATTGCCGAGCACTAATGAAAGTATACACAAGGGGTGGGTTTTGGCCATTTGAGGGGGTAGGAAGGGTCGAAGTCACCTAAAAGTATATTATTCGTCATTAGCATCCTCGAAAACGGGAGGGTAAAAGTTTCAACGAGAAGAGATATATTTTATCATTTTCCCACCCCCTGGGAGGGTAGGTTCAACCTCCAAGGGTGGTCATGGCCTCTGGACACTATCCTTCGCCCTTTATCATGTCCCAGTCAAATCTGCAGAAGTTCGCATCAAAGCTCTTGCTGTCGCGCGTCCGTGCAAGAGACTCGATAAAAGGGGTGGTTTTTGTCCTTCTCTTTGAAGGGCTTCCCTGAATAAAAACTATTTCACCCTCATAATCGTGTTCAGCACCGTCGAAAACGGGGGTGGGAGGTGGTCTGCTTGCGTTCCTCACTTGTAACATATTCGTCCGACTCCTTGATTCGACTATTAGGAATTTATACGTGTTCAGGACTTTGTAAAGGCATGGAATGACTAGCCTATATAGTGTTCACCAAAAGCATAGCAGATTTCTTCATTGGAAATCGTGAAAACTACGTTCCAAATACAATTGTCCTCCGTCGTTTCCTAATTATTACTCCTCTTAGTTACCAAATAGAGACTCAATCGCTGCAAAAAATGACCGGTCTAGACTTCTTGCCTGGTCTTTGTCGATAGGTGCAGGGGAGTAGAGTGAACAAGGCGCACTTTGTTCGGCAGTGGAAGTGGTTATGTGACCTGGTAAATTCAAACTGAAATACAAAAATACCCCTACCAGTATTTTCTGTCATCAGGTTCGGCCCTAGGCCCAGCCGTTAGCTTTTTTTCTGGGTTTCCAGAAATTGGGCCTACGGCCGAACCTGGCGACAGATATTGCTGGCAGATAGATTATTTCATCAGCGCAGGCTACGGTACTCAATTTAATCTAAAGCAATAGCTTTAGATTGAATTGAGAGTAGAATCTTAGATATTTCACTTTTTTCTGCTACTACATTTTTTCTACTATTAGAGTATTATTCGAAAGCGTTCTTATTCTATTTTACATTGGACTGTCGTCAAATTATTTATTTAATATTTGTTTATGACAATGCGAAAAATGCATCAAAATGGCGTCATATATTTCATACCTTGTATATTGACCTCTAAAAAGCGTAATAGTATGTTCGACACCACTCTTTATTTAAAAAAACAAGAACTGTTAAATTTAAAGGTCAAACTATGACTCAAACTTAATTACTTCCACATCCACCTAGTGGATGTACAGTAATCGTAAAAAAAATTCAATTTTATTTTTCTTGAAATAGGTTTAGAATATCATGAAACGTCGAGATTTTAAACTTGAGCGAAAAAAAAATTTTCTGCCTGTCGGTCTGTCCACACGTTTTCTCCGGAACGGTTTAAGACATTGAGTTGAAATTTTGTATACATATATATTATAACGAGATCTGGAACTGGATTGTTTTTTGAAGATATCCGGTGAAGGGTTGGGGGGGTAAATAGGGGGAAATAAGTAAAGCGAGCTGGTAAGAGTACAGAAACTTGAAATTTGGTGTATGTACTAGAAGCCAAGGCCTCAAATTTTTTTATAATATTTTCCATTCCCCGACATCCCCCCCTCCAATCCTTTATTAAAGGGGTTGATAAAATAAAATTGAGATATTCACTTGAAACTTGGTATACGTATACATTATAATGCCAACAGGAAGTAGATTATATCTTGAGATTATTCCGTTGGAGGGTTGGGGGTTAAATAAGTAAAGCAAGCTGGTAAGAGTACAGACACTTTAAATTTGGTGTATGTACTAGAAGCCAAGGCCTCAGATTTTATTATAATATTTTTCAACCATCCACCCCTACTCCATTATTAAAGGGGTAGATAAAATAAAATTGAGATATTCACTTGAAATTTGGTACACGTATGCATTATAACGACATCTGGAAATAAATTATATTTTGAGATGATTTCGTTGAAGGGGTGTGGATGTAAGTATAGGTAAATAGGAGAAAATGAGTAAAGCAAGCTGTGTAAAGTACAAATACTTGAGGTTTGGTGCATACCTATACTAGAAGCCAAGCCCTCAGATTTCTTTATAATATTTTTCAACCATCCACCACCACCGTTATATTGATAAAGGAGTTGATGAAATAGACTTGAGATATTCACTTGAAATTTGGTACACTTATGTATTTTTTGTTGAAGGGGTGGAGAGGAGTGTGTAATTGGGAAAAATAAGTGGAGCAAGCTAGTAAGAGTCCAGAACTTCATTTTTCGCGTATGTGCTAGAAACCAATGCATTAACTTTTAACATTGAAAATGTTTAACAAATCGAAGATGTAGCGGTAATACGGAAATTCAGTAGCGATTTGTGTAACGCTTGGAAATTCGGTTGTTTTTTTGGACACGAAAGCATTCGGTGCTGTTACATCGTATGCTTTTTGAACGATCCAAATTTGATTTTGAATTTAAAAAATTTTGATACCTAGAATCATATTCTTGCATTCTTACATCTCGACGCGTAAAACCTGTATATTTGATAAATTTTGATATCTGAGTCTATGTTCTTGCATTTTTACGTCTCGACGCCGACCGATGTCCAGCGTCATTTTTGTAAAACTGGTTTATTTGATAAATTTTGATCCTAGATTCATATTCTTGCATTTTTACGTCTCGACGCTGACCAATGCCTAACGTCGTTTTTGTAAAACTTGTGTATTTGATAAATTTTGATATCTAAATCTGTGTTATTGTATGTTTACGTCTCGACGCCGACCGATGCCCAGCGTCGTTTATGTATAACTTATGTATTTGACAAACTTTGATAACTAAATATATGTTCTTGCATTTTTACGTCTCGACGCCTAGCGTCGTTTTTGTAAAACTCGTGTATTTTATAAATTTTGATTCCTAGATTCATATTCTTGCATTTTTACCTCTCGACGCCGACCGACGCGCGACGCCTAGCGTCAGTTTTGTAAAACTCGTGTATTTGATAAATTTGTATTCCTAGATTCATATTCTTGCATTTTTACGCCTCGACGCCGACCGAAGCCTGGCGTCGTTGTTGTAAAACTTCTGACTTTGATAAATTTTGATAATTAGATTTATATTCTTCAATTTCTGCGTCTCGACGCCGACCGACGCCTTGTGTCGTTTCTGTTAAACTATGTATTTGATTAATTTTGATACCTAAATTCATGTTCTTGCATTTTTACGTCTCGACACCGACCGACGCCTAGCGTCGTTTTCGTAAAAGTTGTGTATTTGATAAATTTTGATAACTAGATTAATGTTCTCGCATTTTTACGAAACCTGTTTTCTTGTTGAATATTAATGTTAATGTAATATTTAACTTTTCTTTATTTCTATCCCGTTCATTTTGCAGATTTTGCAACATCTGCCCCTAATATTATTAAAATCTATGACCAATTATTTCCACATACTAAAGTGCGAATATAGTCAAGAAGTTTACCTTTAAAGAGACTTGGAACAAAAATCTGGATGTGGAAGCAGTGATTCCTTAGGCAGCGGTTTTTAAAAAAATGTGGTTAGAGATTGGTCGGCAAATACAAAATGACATCATTGGCAAGTAATAAAATCTGTTAATGATGCAAAAATTAAAATTTTCAATTCCTGTAATTTTTAAATTATTGTTGAAAACCTAATTCTGGCGGGGTGCGCAAGTTCCGAGTCATACAACGGCGTTTTAAGTGTAGATTCTTATTAACCAAATCAAGGAATGTTCGTAAACATTTTGCTGGGGAGGTTCTAGCCGCCTCCAGTGCTGTCCATTTAAAAAAATTAAATGTTTGATAGGTGCGTTAAATTCTTATGTGTCATCGACACGATGCATAGGGCAAGTGCATCGATGCGGAAATATCTAAAGTGCAAGAAAATAAAACATAAATGAACTTGACCTCAAAATATCACTTTCCTATATTTCTCCAGTTTATTACGGGAATTTATTGTGGAGAATTTTTTCATCCTGATCTTGTGGGCGAATACGCGTTTACGTAGTTATAAAAATAATTATTGACATATTTATGGGACTTTATTTTAATACTACATGTTTTAAATGTGAAGGCTGAGATTTAAAAAAATATATTAACCTACACAGCATTTATTTCCATGTAATAAACACACTGGCTTAAAGAGACAGTTCATTATGCAAGCATATAAACAAAGTGAAAATAGAACCGGTAACAAGACGAACTATAATTTGACTATTTGTCATTTGCAAAAATTTAATAAAAAGACGCATGTGCCCCAAAGGCAATACTCACAAACGTATAGCAAAATATAATGGTTTAAATAAATAATAATTATTTAAACAAACCTAATAACCTTAAAGAATTAGCAAAACTAGAATCTGATTAAATAATATGCAGATTATATTTTAGCCATAAAGTCTATGGGAATAAAATATTAAAACCGAAATAAAAATAGAGCATTAAAATACTATTAAATAATTCTCAGAAATTAAAATCAACTAATAATTATTAAAAAATTAATTACTCTTATTAAAAACGAAATAAAAATAGAGCATTAAAATAAAAGTAAACAACTCTCAGAAATTTAAATCAACTAATAATTGTCACAAATAAATTAACGAAGTAAGGGTTCAAACAAACCACCATCTTGTGCCAAACAATAGCCAAACCGATTATGCAATGAATCTCTCATATCATTGAGTTGATTTGGGGTAATGTTTGCACAAAGTTGGATACGCTATCCCCGTAATTCAACTAAATTATTGACTCGTTCAAAGGCATGTTTGTATGTGGTTTCCTTTAAAAAGTCCCACAGAAAAATGTCATGGGCTGCTAGGTCAGGTGACCTGGAGGGCCATTTTATCATTCCCTCGTACTTATTAAACGATTGGGAAATGTTCTTTCCAGAAAGTTAATAACCGTTCGTTTATTGTGACTTGGGCAGCTGTCTTGTCGAAACCAAACGTTGTCAAAGTTGACAGGAAGATTTTCAACTGCAGGAATTATTTGGTTTTCTAAATATTTATTGCCATTTAAATTGCAATCGATTATCAGTGGGCCTATAATATGATTATCTAAAATTCCCGTCCAAACGTTCAGCTTTTGCGGATACTGAGTTCGCACAGCAACACTCAAATATTTATTTTCCCGAAACCAATATCGTACTACGGATTAATTGTGTTTCCTATGTAATGAGAAGGATGATTCATCTGTAAACAATCTGTTTTTAAAAAAAAAATAATTCTCATTTACTTTATTCATCGTGATTTCACAAAATTCCATCCGTTTGAAATTGTCCTCGGGGCATACTTCTTGCATTATTTGAACTTTGAAACATCTGTACCCATTTCTTTTCAAAATATTTCTTACAGTTCTTTCTTCCATGCCAACTTCATCAGCAATTTCAACAAGTGCGCAGACATTAGTCTATCGAATTTCACGTTCTTCGCTCATTTGTTCAAGGACGGAGTTCGCGTTGAGAGCATTTTTTACAGTAATTCACGACTCAACCGAAATTTTCAAATTTATTAATAATACGTGAAATTGCGCTAGGTGAGGGGATTGCTTTATGAACACATGTTTTTCATACCATTAACCATCCACTTGAAAGGGTCCCAGGTATAAACATGTGGGTCGGTTTGGTTCCATTTATGACGCGACGGCCCAGCTAGGCACTGCACTAGACACATGTTAACTGTATTATTGGCACTATTAACAAACACTTTATCGTAATTTTCAATATTTAACAGATTCTTTTTGCATTTCCTTCGGGAGCGTCACACGGCATAACCACCCTCAACGAGGTCCACTCTCACTCTCCCAATATTTAGATATAATATAAGTTGGATCTAAATTCAATTTAGAATATGTTTTTGACATCTCATTTGTGCTCATATCTTAATGGCTATAGAAAATATGTAATAAGATCTTGCAGATTTTCAGAATAATCCTGATTAATAAGCTAAAGCTACGCAAAAAAAGTATGTAATTGTAATTGATACTTACCAATTGGTTTGTTAACAAATATTGTCAACATTAATTAATTCGAAAGAGTATATAAGCAAAAGGTTTTCAAATTTTATAAAAATAAAAAAGCAAAAGTTGCGGAAGAGTTCGTAAAAATAACCTAGATTTTTGGCAGACGTAGTAATATTGTTGATTTCTTTATTCACTGGTACGTAGATGACAGACGGTATTATTAAACTGATAAAATTAGCAAAAAAAAAACAGTAAAAAGGCTTCTACAAGCAAACACAGCAATTTCTGTCATTAAAATAAATTTTATCTTATTCTTGCCAAGCCGAAAGAAATACACACAAAATACATTAGCTTAGATTTCTACGTATTTATACACAGTATATGGATGACACAACTAGAAACATTATCAATATTTATTTAGGCCGTTATTATATTTAGTATTATAGTAATAATCAATAAGGAGAATGAACAATGTTCTTATATACAATACATGAATACATGAGTTTATATGTAACTCGGGTTGGATAAATGTGGAATAGTTCAACTCAGGATGGGATAATGCAGGGAGTATTCTTCAAAATAAGCAGCAATCTACATACAGGTTATGAAGCAAATAAAAGATCCACTTGGCGGCAAGTACAGACTCCTATCTCGAAGGACTTGGTGTTCTCAAGTTTTGGTGTAGAACAGAATCTCTGTGAGAAATAATATATTCCAATCGAATTTTGTACTTCTTTGTTAGTAGTAGACGGTGGATGAGTTGCGTCAATTAACACATTAGCGTCAAACTAATACAACTCTATTTATCCTTGTGGACCTGTAATGACGGGAGGGAACTACACCTTTCGAGACGAGGGACATAGTATGAGACTACACTAGCATTAATTTATTTCCGAAAAAATCCCATTGTGACGATCGGAAAACGGAAACGATTTCAGAGTCAGATACGTAATATTGTCTCTTAAGGTGGTCATTTCCTAGAAAGAGACATCCGATAGGGAAATGTTTATTATTTTAGGCCATAACTTTTTGTTCTTAGTACGTACATTTAAAGAAACTGTAAGACTACCTAAGTAGAACCATTTCAAGTCTACTACTATGAATCTTCAATCAATAATTCCAATCGTTTCCAAAAACGTTAGATTTAAAACTACGAAATAGGAAGATTAGCATAATCTTTTACATTTAAATCCAACTATTTTGCAAACCACTGAAATTATTGAGCGAACATTCAAAGTAATAGTCTTGTTATGGTTCTACTTAGGTAGTCTTATAGTTCTTTTTAAACGTACGTACTAAGGAAAAGTTATGGCCAAAAATAATAAATACTTCCCTATCGGATGTCTCTTTCTAGGGAATGGCCACCTTAACCATACAGTCATATAAATTCGACAGAGATATCTGAAAGATGATGCATATTTATAAGAGCATTCAGCGTAGACTGTTCGTTACTAGCTGTGCCTTGCTTCCACGGGGTCGAGAATTCTTGGGTCTAGTATTTTATTATTTTTCATCACGATAAATATTAACATTTAATTTTTACCATTCATAAATGAAATGCCATCACAATTGTTAGCAGAAGTGCAAGCAGAGCTTTACATTAACAACCTCTTGGGTTTGACTTTGGTTGGAATTTATATCCAACTAATGTTTTTACCGTTTAAGAGTAGTGAAGTCTACTTATACGTCTACCAGTATCGTAGCAGATCTTCTTCTCGAACGGTGCCCGGTATAGAAGGAACCGGAAACCTCAAAATTCTGTAATTCTTCTAGGTACGTCGCCTACGGTATTTATACCAAGACATTGTCTCGTACACTTTCCGCTTCGATAACCGAGGAAGAGTCTTAAATGTTCAATTATTGGTAGCGCATGAAGAGAAAAATATTTTCGAAACATTTCCACAAGATTCAAACGTCGAAGTTCCCAATGGATATTATAAATTCTCTTCTCACGTATGTCTTTATGTTAAGAATCTCTATTAAATTAAATGCTCCCATATCGTTATATTATGAAGCCAAAGAGAAGTTAGTTCTTCTGGACAATATGATTCACTAATCCTAACCATCAAAACTACCTACAATAATGAACAAAAATTATAATATTTGGATAATGTAAAGATTTCTAATTAAATTTTACCTCCATCATCAAAGGGGTCGTGTTGTCTGCTTCTTTTAATAATATTTCTTTTCTGATTTTGTCAAAACACTGGATTTCTTAGATAACTGTCCTACAGTCTTTTGTTTAATAAAAGCTATTAAACTTGCAAGTTTAGTTATATGATAATATTGTCCTCTACAGTGAGTAATGGCTCCACAATGTGGAGCTCTCGTAAACTATGAATTTCTGTTCGAAGTATGCTAATAAAACTTCTTCAGTAATCACTACCGCTCGCTTTTCTTTACACCAATCGTCAAATTTCCAATAACTTCCACATTTTCATGAAGTCTATCATTCTGTTTTTGGAAATGCTTAGCCTTTGAAACGTTTTTCGCGCTTATTCTAAGCTCATCAGAAAGGCACAAAGCCACTCATAAAGATGTTCCATGCAAAACCAAGACAATTTCTATGAATAAATATGAAAATGTAATCCATTAGAATGAAAAATTTTTAAGACAAGGTAGGTAAATAAATTTATTTTATGCCTTTGTTCTCATTTTTAACTGAATCTTCATTACCGTAGGGGATTATGTAGTTTAATCTGCATGGCCGTAGGGGACTATGTGGATGCTAGTTGTTGAATGAGAATTTTCAGATAAGAAATTATACAAATTCATTTAAGGATTTTTAATTTGCTAGCATAACCAGAAGTCAATACAATTAAGCAAACAAATAATAATTCACTTTTAAAAATAATAATTATAATTGTAATAAATAGAAATAAGTGTAAAATTAAAGAATTGTTATTTAACCAACACCAATATGTGCAAAATCGTGTAAAATATATTCACTTATTTTTAATTGTTTTATTTGCAAAATTTGTTTTGTGTATGTAATTCTGCGTCAATTAATTGTTCTTAGTCACGCTTTATAATTATTATTTCTGTTTTGTTACTTGAGAAAATTATATTAGTTTTATATAAGGTTCTACTTAGTACAAGTATTTTGTTCTCATGTTTTTAAGGGTATAATGGAATAGTTATTGAGCGAAATTTCGCCAGTTAGATTATGAAATTGTATTTCTTTTTTCTAATAAAGACCATTTATTATTAATATTATTATTATAAATGTACAATTCAAAAACATCTAGTTTCATTAATTTTTCCAAACATCTGTAGAAAAAATCATGTGTGCAACACGGAGGAAAAGTGTTTTTCCGTATGCGGCGAATTTTTAATCTGGCGATAGGCCTTATACACATTTCCTAACTTTTTGCAACAAATATATATTTACAATCATATTACCAAAAGGAATAGATGACGCAATGACATTTTTAAATACAGCTAATATGAAGTTGGTATCTTGAACTTGTAAATGAATTGATCTAAATTCCATTTGGAACATTGTCTTGACATATCTCATACGTGCTGCTGTCTCATCCGTGCCTTAAATATAAACATGAATTATCTGAGTCAATTTCTCATCCAAATCAAATCGTTAATTTCTTGGAAACTCGTAAAAAGAAACGGCATTGCAATTATGTATAATGATACAAGATTTTTTTTGTTTTCAATTTGATGTGGGAAAACTGTAAATAATAACAACGCATGTTGCATCCTTGATTACTTTTTAGGCTTGGCTGCTTTGCAGTATCCCATTTTAATGTCAGGACAAAACATCTCGAAAGATGTAAATCTGTCTCTGCAATTAACTTTTTATAATTTAAATAAATCTCTTACCACCTTGATAATTGGGTATAAGGAAAATGAATGCATGTATAATGGCTCTGGCATACCGAGCACATCAATCAGCATTTTATGTGAAAAAAATGCGAGGCGGAATGTTTTTTTCCTCTAAAATTATTACTTCAACCTTGTCATTACAGTATACCAAATTGTACAAGGTGTATAGAAAATGTCATACTCGCAATAGACCTAGCAACAGAGGCGAAAAGCGTTAAACTGAGATAAAACGTTGCTACTTTTTTAATTGCTATTTTTTTAAACGCTAGAATGATTCTCATATACCTAGATTGGCGTATAAATATCTTCTGTTTATTTTTTTACAACTAAATAATTTTCAAATATTCCTTGAAAAGAAAAAAATGTTTAGATAAAAGTTGTAGACAATGAAATTATCTATCGATGTGTTGAAATTGGTGTCAGAATGATAACCTCACTAATAAAAAATAAACAGAGAAACTAAAAGTGGATGTTAAATAAATAATGTCGATTTCTGCCCCGGGTGTAAAATGAACGAATCTTTAAAACATCATTTTTGGATCCTAAAATGACAGGAAAATAGTATGTTATTTAACGAGAGGTAATTACCATTGCCGCAAGTTGAATACTATACTTTATCTACGATTATAACAATAAATATTAATATAAGGGTTTGATAACGTCCAAACTATTCAAACATGTCAAATCACCTTCCTCTCCCCAATAGTAATGGACTATTATATTTTATATTGCGCGTTACATCGATTGGTCAGGCTAGGAATGAAGTTAAAGATGATTGGTGTAAAAATAAATCACTAGGGTATAATAATTACTCACGCTGTTTGTTTATGGATACTATCAGGTGCATGTTCAAAAGCAGTTAAGTAATTAATATATAATCTAATATGAGTATATAAACATTTTTATCTACTCCATTATTATTAAGGGGAGGAAGGTGATGTATCATGTTTGAATAGTTTGGACGTTGTCAAACAATTATATTAATATTTATTGTGTAACAAATTTTTTGTTTTGTTTCGTTTTTCACATAGTTGGTAGTAAATTAATTCCACAGTTTTTTGGAATGAAACAAAACAAAAAATGTATTATATTTGGTTACATTGGTTTTTTTTCTGGCAATAATGAATGTTGATTTTTAACAGTATTCTGTCAAACATATGTGAAAACTAGCTATCATACTATGACGTAGGTTAGTAGGTTTTTTAGGTACTTTTTGTACTTGTTACCTGTAAAAGGGACCCGCTTTCAAGCTAGCAAGTATGCATACGTTCTTAACCACATATCACACTATTTATTGTCAAAATATTAGCTTTGTTAAAATGACGTAGGTCTGGGGGCTCTCTGGAATCTTAATCTATTTTTCTACAATTTTGGCCTAGGAACGTCTACATTGGTGCTCAATCCTAGAAATTATAACGATTTTCGAATTTTCACCCCTTTGAGGCTGAGTCATAGAAAAACTAATGATTTCAAAATTGGTCCACGTCATCTTCTTGAGAACATTTTTACCTATAATTGGCTATAATGTCAACTCAATCGCCTGCTTTGTCGAAAGGAGATTTGGGTTTAAAGGTTTCTTTCATTTCTTTGAAATTTTTATGTTAGATTACATTGTTTTGACATCGAGACTGAACAAACCGACAGATAATTTTATTATCTACATCTTTTATCTAAAATAATGTTATCTACTTCTAAAAAAAGTTATTGTAAAACTCTGCTTTCCAGAATCTTTTTGGCTGTAAAGAAATTAGCAGAAGATTTCTATACCCTACTCTATTATACATATACTTTCATAATCACAAAATATACCGATTGAAAAAATATTTTGACCCAAAAGGATCTCAGTGGCTATTTTTACAATTTTCTATTTACATTTCACAAAGAAATCTGAACACAATACTTCCTGGTTTAAAATTAATCCCATTATAACATTCCTCTGCATCTCAAACTTGACTTAACCAAATAAGCAGTCTGTACCTCGAAAACAATATCCCGATAAGGCGAATAGAAAATTGACTTTTGTTTTCACTGCTTTTACTTTTGATACTGGCATGTGTATATTATTTTATTAAAGAGATGTTCTTCGGCTAGTTTAATAGTGTTAGTGCGGCATCATGATAAATATTCCGTATAACCATAAAAGTGTACTGTTTTATTGTTGCTATAAAATATTCCCGCTGTTATTAGATTCGTGAATAAGTTTATATTATTTCCTTATTTGGTAAGTATGGATATTAACTGTGCTTTGATTGTTTCTTATGTCAGTTGGTGTGATTTGACAATAAACAATGTAACTGTATACAGAGTATTTGCAAAAAGAAATGGATTTGCAGTTACACTAGGATGGAGTGAACAAAATGTTGTGTATAGGGGAAATATATACTATTTAAAATGAACCAGATCTCAGCTCGGTTGAAGAATATTTTTCGAATGCACAACTATCTTGATAATGAAAAAAACGGCCAAAAGCGTAAGTTAATGTTAACTAGGGGTGAAACCTTTCCGTCTGTCGGTCTGTCCGTCCGTCACGTTTCTTACAAGCACGAGAATTTAAGAACGAAAAGTCCAATTGTATTGTTCGACAATTATATAAAAAGAAGAGTATAATGGTTAGCTTGTTTATAAACCGTTCCTTTCTAGAAAGCATAAATGTTATTGCCACAACTATAACTAAATTTAATGATGATGAACATACGCTAAGTAAAATTGACACAAAAGTTACACTTGATAATTTTAAGACTATAAATTTAGATGAATTGAAAAAGGTTGTAAATAACTTAAAGAACACATCTGAAGATTAGGATAGCATATCAACAAAAATGTTAAAAGATACCATCCAGATAATTGGAAATCGCCTGCTAGATGTCACCAACGAATCGTTAATTAGTGGAATATTCCCATCTGAATGGAAAACCTCTGTAATTTTTCCGGCGCCCAAAGTAACTGATACTATTTTGTGTGGAGAATATAGACCAATAAATACAGTGCCTGTGTACGAGAAAACATTAGAGATTGTAGTAAAAGATCGGCTTTTAAATTCCTGTGATAAATGTTCCATACTAGTTCCTAATCGATCTGGATTCCGTAAAGCTCACTCCTGTGAAACAGTGATAATAAACATTAGTGGTATATGGCTAAAACCTTTAGGTAATGATGAATATGTAGTGGCAATCTTCCTTGACTTTAGAAGAGCATTTGAAACTGTAGATAGAATTATGTTAATAAATAAACTAGAAAAATCATGTATTAGGGAACAAGCTTTATGTTGGTTGAAATCATATTTCGATAACAGATATCAAAAAGTAAAGTTCAATTGTTATATATCAGATGCTTTAGAAACTAAATATGGAGTACCTCAAGGTACGGTCATTGGATAAATATCATTTCTGCTTTATGTTAACAATACAACTTGGTGTGTTAGAAATGCAGAATAAATATATTCACAGACGATACAATGATTTACATTACGGGAAAAAATATAGCAGAAACGATAACAATAATAAACCTGGAACTAAATGGGATTTTTGAATGGCTATGCGATAACAGCTTATGTGTAAATAAAAATAAATGTAAATATATGCTGATATGGAGTAGCAATAAGTTAAAACACATAGACGATCTAAACTTTAATTACAAATTAATAACAATAACAATACTTAAATCAGAAAGACTTTCAGAAATAAAGTACCTTGGAGTTATATTAGACGAAAACCTTAATTTTAAAAACATGTCAACTATTATATTATGAATAGAATGTCAAGAAAAGTTGTGTTCCTTAAACGGATTGGGGATTCACAAAATCTCAGGCAGACTCGCCTAGTCTGCCTGAGATTTTTCCCAAAAATTTTCTATACCATTTGAGTTAGCCAGGAATTCGTATAGGAAAAATTCCGCTGAGCAAGATTTTCTTATGAAAAATTTTCTTAAACTGCGAGCTTCCTGGTCAAATAATTGTTCAAACAATTTTTTTTCGTTTTTATTTAATAAAATGAAAACGTTTGACGGATCCAAAACAATTTTGATTCAATCGAGATATTATTATATAAGATATTTTCAATACGCGTCGCTTGGCGCGAGGCATAACTTATTTTGTCAACCCGATCATTTGTTATAGCCAAAATAAATTTCTTAATTAACAAATTGACTACTCCGAAACTAATGAGGTCAGGATATTGATTTTTTTTTTAAACGTGCCTTTTATACCAAAGAATACACCATTCTTTTGCACGATATTTTAAATACTTTTTGATTGTTTAAACAATTGGCATAATTTGTTAATTAGAAAATAACTTTTATTTCGAAAATTTGATCGACTTCAAACCAACTTTATTTAATTCAATCCCTGAAGAGTTATGCGCGTTTTGACCCTTAAAAAACTCATTCCCGCAACGTGAAAATAGTAAGATTTGACGCGCAATGGGGTGGCGGGTTCGATTCTCGGTGTGGGCAATTTTTTTTCGACAAATTTGCTTTTTTTTCATGTAACCAAGTATTCTTTATGATAATAAATGTTTTTACTTTCTGAGAAATGTTTAATAACGTCGTAAATAATTTTCTTTTGAAATATTCATTAAATAAATGGCCATCTTGCAACAAACATATGATTGTTCTTGTTTAACGAGGGCTTGTCAGTAGTTTTTGTTTTTTTGCTACTTTTTGTGAGAGAGAAGGCTTGTTTTACTTTATTTGAGGGGGGCACCCCCCTGTCGAAAAAAGACCAAAAATAAAAAGAAAACAAATTTATTTTTCACTTTTTTCTTATAATGAAAAAAGTTCACGTCTCATGAAAAAACACACACTTTTTTATTTGTGAATGAGAAATAATCAAAAAATTTAACTATTTTAAAGGCATTATTATTTTATTTTTGGTCATTTTTCGACGGGCACCCCCACAAATAAAGTAAAACAAGCCTTCTCTTTCACAAAAAGTGGTAAAAAAAAACGAAAACTACCGACAAACCCTCGTCGGACAAGAACAATCATATGTTTGTGGCAAGCTAGCTATTTATTTAATGAAAATTGCAAAAAAATTGTTTACGTTTTTAAAAATTTCTCAGAAGGTAAAAACATTTATTTTCATAAAAAATACTTGGTTGCATGAAAAAAGAGCAAATATGACGAAAAAGAATTTGCCCACACCGAGAATCGAACCCGCTACCCCATTGTGCCTCAAATCTTACTATTTTCAGCGAGAATGGTTTTTTTAAGGGTCAAAAACGCGTATAACTCTTCAGGGATTGAATATTTTTTGTAGAACTTTTTCTGGTTGGTGGAAAAACGTGTTAGCTTTCATTTGCACCGTGACTTCTCAACGTGGCATACCCGTGTAAATTCTAATCATTACAACGTTGCGCTAAGTATTCGCGTTTAAACGTATTATGCACTTAAAACCAACACTGAAGTATCACAAAAGTAAGTAATATGAAATATTTGTGCAAGTTTGTTAAAAAAAAAACGTATTAATGACATTTATGAAACGTGTAATTCTTTGCTAATATAATCGTTACATTTTAGCATGATAATATGTGTACTCGTAATTTTATAAATTCTAATGGATATAACGTTGCACTAAGCAATTATTTCACGTGCAATATACGTATAAGTAGAACTGTTGGTAAATTAACACGCATTATCAACGTTTTTAGAACGTCAAATTACTTTCATGGAGCTAACGTGTTACGTCAACGTTGAAATAATATTTGAACAAAATCGATCAATAAACAAAAAAGGTATTAATTTTTCAAAGAAAAGAAACTATTTTTAATGTCTTTTAATTAAACTAAAAATGTCTAAAACTAATATTATTTACAAAAAAAAACTGCGAACAGTATCCTATAGAATGTGCAACAATTATATAAAAAGTGCAGTAAATCGGCGAAGAGTATAATGGTTAGCTTGTTTATTATTATTATTATTATAAACATATTTATAAAACAGTGAATTATTTCAAATATTTAAAAAAGTTCAAGGGCACCAAATTTCAAATGTACACCTGTGACTGATAAGTAGAATACATTTGCAATACTATCAACCACATATCTTTGCTTGTAACACCTAAAATATCTCGTCATATATTATTTGCCAAATAAACGTAAATATTTTCCCATATCTCGTATTAAACTAAACAATGAAACATCGAAAACATGTGTCAGCAAATTGCCAGAGGATTACCTCAACTTTTCAAAAGAATTCTATGCATTAGCCAGCTTGGCTATGCTTACTGTGGGTTTTCGCAAAATAATTCTGCGTTTCCTCGAAGCTGCACGTTTCTTACGTTTATTTAGCTTAAAATCTTTACCAGTTTCCTGTAATGCTCTAATGCTAATGGATAACCAACTACACAATCACTGCTGCATTGACTGGGGTCACAGACAATTTAATAATATGAAAGGCAATTTTGAAATAACCTAAAGGTATTTTAAGAATGCTGTACCTGAATTTAATCCCAAGCAGTCTGTTAATTACCACAAACGGCTTTTTGTTTAGGCTGGTGAAATATTCCCTGACGATTTAGCTGGCCGATTACAATTTCTCCTTGAGAGTATAAATTCTAGTAATTTCCGATATTATCTCCTCGCCGCTAAATGACTCATAATGTACGAATATTACTAATATTGAATTTATTTTGTTTATTGGACGGACGGAAATAGCTTTTTCCTGATAAAAATGTAAAAATTTAATCACGCGTGGGAGTTTCACTCTTATGCTTAATGAAGTGGATGAGTCACTAATATGAGAGATATTCTTATTTATATTCACAGATTGTTTATGTTAATCTATATATTAGTAATTAATGTCATATTTATTTTAATTTGTTATCTTTTGAAATTTAACTGCGTGTAAATTGCCGGAATATTACGGGGACATAAATTTTTCAATGAATAGGTATTTAAACGTTTTGCTTAACGAAAACACTGTTTCGAAATTTTCACACATTTATTATTACCTTTAAGCATACCCAATTATTTCTCTTAATACAATGTGAACCTAAAGAAACGCACAAAATTCATATCTTTGGTATGTGTCATTTTTCAAAAAACATTTTTGTTTACTGTTTTTGGTGGTATAGTCCTTTAGCTTTCTAGTGATATAAAAAAATGATATTACCTGAGCCACTCTTTTAGAAAAATGACATTTTATGTAAAAATAGCTTTTTACAAATTCACGAGTAATGTTCCAATTTCTTACGGACTGATAAATCTTGTTGCCTATATTTTTGTTTTAACTAGCATGAAAACATTTGACATAAATAATAATAAAAAATCAATCACCTTAACAACAGAGAGAAACAGGCCTTTTTGTGTAAAGTATCGATAACTTTTTTATTCCTGGCACGTGCGGAACCTCAGTTTTGTTACACTTCTCAGACAGTGTAAAACTAGTGAATGCAATGCCACGTTGAAGTGAAAGAGAAAGCGTAGAACTTTTGATGATGGTTGGATATGGCGATAGGCTGAGAACTCATCAGGAAGCACGTGATGTTTTCAATGCGAAGTATCCCGAAAAGCAAATTTCTAGCTCCACTGTAAGTAGAATGGTGGCTAGATATGATAAATCTGGCAGTGTAGCTGACCTCCCTCGATCTGGTCGCCCTAGCACAAGCAACGAAACCAACTTAAATATTCTTCTAGAAAGTGAGAAAAACCACCATCTTTCGACAAGGCAGCTGGCTTTAAGTCATAACGTGAGTCAAACTTCTGTTGTACGTCTATTGAAAAAAGGAAAATACCATCTATACAAAGTACAATTAATCCACGAATTGAATGAGGACGATCCAGATCGGCGCTTACAGTTTTGTGAACAGTTGATGATCTTGTGTGTTGAAAACCCAATTTTTTTAAAGAACATTGTTTTTTCTGATGAGGCTACATTTTCTTTAAAGGGTACTGTACATCGGCAAAACTGTAGGTATTGGTCACGCGAAAATCCTCATTGAATTCAAGAAGCTCATACACAGCGACGAGGCAAAGTAAAGATGTGGGCAGGTATGATTGGTGATCGTTTAATGGGCCTTTTTTTGAAGAAAATCTTACGGCCGCAAGATATTTGCAGTTTTTGCGAGTTTCGTTAGTGCCAGCTTTAGCAGTTATGTTTCCGAACAATGAAGATGAAGATATTCCTGCTGAAAACATCTGGTTTCAGCAAGACGGGGCTCCACCCCATTATGGGATAGCAGTGCATCCGTTTTTAGATGACATTTTTACTGGAAGGTGGATAGGTCGTCGAGGTCCGATTGAGTGGCCCCCGCGTTCACCGGATTTAACCCCCTTAGACTGTTTTCTTTGGGGTTATTTAAAGTCAAGGGTGTATTTTAACTGACCGGATACCATAGAATAATTGAAAGACAGAATTGGCTTGGAGATGAGATGAATTGCCCATGATATGATTCAGAACAGCATGCAAAGTATCTACACCCATCTTGGTCAATGCCAAATGGTTGGAGGGTCGCAATTTGAGCAATGGAGATGATTTTTTTCTCACAATTACTTATGCAAGGTATCAATCGATAAAAATATTTGTTTCCAAAAGAATGGCTTAGGTAATGTTATTTTTTTTTTATATCACCAGAAAGCTAAAGGAATATACCACCAAAAACAATAAACAAAATGTCTGTTTCCATTAAAAAAAATTATAATGACGTCATAACTCAATAACCAATGACGTCATAAATTTTGGTATAGTGACAAAATGTAGCATTTACAAAACTAACATCGACCTGTTCGAGGATTTTTTTGACAAATGACACATACCAAAGATATGAATGTTGTGCGTTTCTTTAGGTCCACACTCTCAGGCTAGGTGACATCTAAATTTAAAAATTGTACAGTATCTTCATACGTACTAAATAGCTGAAAATGTTTTGATAATATTTAATTTCATGAATATTCATCATGAAAAAAAAATTGAACTGCTCTCAAGAAAACGATCATTAAAAATTATACAATAAAATTTCACCTGGATTGGACGTTGGATTTTGCTGTTTACTTGTATTGGCATTTTTACGCCACATTTTTGAAAGCGATTTAATTTCTTCACACTTTTTAGTAGCCTCTTATGTAACTTCTGCAAAATGAGAAAAATATCCGTCGTTTTGAACTTCTAAGCCCTAAAACAAGACTCGTTATCACCCAATTAAAACTAATGGTTTTATAATAGCTATAAGAACACCTACGTCACCAATGTGTAAGAGCAAAATATCTGTAAGTAAGATCCGAGAACGTCTCAGTAGCTATATAACTACTGCATAACCATAACCCAGAATAGGCGGTTTATAAAGCCATTTCGTTATTTAAAAGCCGCAAAAAGAGTTCTCATACAACTATTTAATATCCTTTAGTAATATTCTTACACCATCTATAAGATATTAGTGCATTCTGTGAGTCGGATGGAACCTCGAAAAACACAATTTTTTTTCTGGCCTACCGAGACTGTCCTTCCCCCATTATCAAGAATGCTGAACACGATGGCAGTGGTTAAATCTCTCTCCGAGGTCATTTTACCCTCCCAAACGACCAAACACTACCCCCGAAAGGAGTAAACCGCGTTTCCGCCGTCTCCTATCAGTCAAATCTGTGTTACCCTCGTTTTCGAGGATGTTGAGCACGATAGTGATGTCAAAGTCCTTCGCCCCCGCCAAACCCCGAAACGGTCAAACCACCCTCCAATGGGGTGAGACGCAGATAGACGACGGCCTGAACCCGCGAAAATCCCCCGTTCTCGAGGATGCTGAGCACCATGGTGTTGTCGAGTCCCCTTCTCGACCCCTGCTAACCTATAAACGGCCAAAAACCACCCCCGAAAGGGGTAAACCGCGAATAGGCTGCCTCTTACCAGCCAAACTTGTGTTACCCCCCGTTCTCGAGGATGTTAAGCTCGATGGTGATCGATGAGGACCTCCTCCACGAGATCAGTCGTGTAGGTATTAACAGTAACGGAGTTCTTGTTTTTATGCCAGTGGACGCAGAGAAGGAGTCTTGCACGTGGACCAGCTACAGTAAAAGTGGCGACGCGGAGATGCTGCGCGGGATAATGTGTACCAGATAATATCTCTGTGTGTACTCTTCGCCGCCGCGAGCCCGCGTACTTTTGAGTTAAATTCTTCCGTTAAAAAATTTAAAAATTACAAGGATAATCATAATTTTGCCCGTTTAGTAAGAAGTAAGAGTGTAATTATATTGTTGTCCATTTCCTGAACGAGGAGAGGTCGCAATATTTTTTTCACGCTCAGCATCCTCGAAAACGGGGGTAATTCGGGTTTAGCCGAGAGAAGACGGCCTATCCGCGTGCCACCCCTATCGAGGGTGGTTTTTAGCCGTTTGGGTGATTAGCGGGGGTCGAGGAGGGGTCTCGCCATCATGCTCAGCATGTTCAAAACACGGGTTTGGCAGGTGTTTCGACATCACCATCTTACTCAGCTTCCTCGAAAACGGGGGTAACACATGTTTGGCTGGTAGGAGACGGCGGATACGCGGTTTACTCCTTTCGGGGGTAGTTTCTGGCCGTTTTGGGGGTGGGGTGATCTCGGAGAGAGATTTAACCGTGCATTCTCGAAAACGGGAGCGTGGCGTAATCTCGTTAGGCTAGGAAAAATTTGTATTCCTGTCCGACTTACAGAATGCACTATATCTTAGAAAGCTTATAAAGTGCAAAGAGTTGAGTAGACGTTTGTTTGACTCTTCTGTATAACAATCATTCGTCTTTATAGCGTATTGATGCATCAATTATAAAGTAGTTCATAGTCCTAGAAATTAATTATATATTTGCTGTATAAAGCCGATCGTAGGATTCAAAAAAACTATTTTATAAAAGTTTCCATATCAGAGATTTTGTCGCAAATTTTCTTTGTTCTTGATTGAAGTAATTTAAATAGCTTTCTCGTTTCTACGGATTATATGAACTTATAACATATAAAAACATATTCAATCGTTGTTTTGATACGTGTACATTAACCTTTCATGAGATTACTAAAGCTAACATTAATTTGCGATTTAAATTATGTTATTGATATATGCTATATCTCATGAAATAACAATGCCTCATCAAAATTATGCAACTTAAGTGTCTGATCAAGATTTATGAAAAAATATTCTTCAAATTATTTACTCCTAATAACCTTCGTAAATCAATTATTTAAAATATAATACGTAATTAAAAGTGCATTTGGAATGCATTGTTGTCCTTCAAAGTGGATACCACATCAAAAATCTTATGCTCTGAAAGCTTATATCTTTGAATATGGTGGCTGAAATATTACAACCTTCGTAAAACTAAGAAACATAGCTGCTAGAGAACAATTCTATTACTATTAAGATGCACTATTTTTATGAGAAATTACTGGTTATTCTTAAAGCATATTAACGAGCGTTTGCAAAACTATTTGTTTTATAACAGCTGCAACAAAACTCTTTTAGTTGCATAAAAACTGTTGCGAGGTGTCTTAAGAGACATTTTGATTCTATTAGCGGTGAGTATATGTATTACAACTTTTTGTTGTATAAATACTGAAATGATTTTTGTGTAGAGCACTCATTCTGTATCCATTATATTGTGATAAAGCTCTTACTTATGTATCGTAAAAGTTACTGCAAATTATCCTATACAGCAATTTATCTCGTTTTGCAGTTATTATATAACTATGTGTTCTGTTCTGTTCTGTTGTATAAAGACTATTTTGCTATAAAACAATTCGGCTTCTTACGCTGGACATTATACAACCAAAAATCTCGTGTAGCACTATAGTGGGTACTCTCATAGTGCGATAGTAATAATAATATTAATAACAGTGATTAAGGCGCACTCATATGGTTGATTTAAACAGAAATTAGAAACGCTGTCACTCTCTCTCTATCTGGAATAAGCTCGCAAACTCTAATCAACTTTTGTTAATAATCTTAATAAATCATCATCCTCATCCGGTTCCATTTCTGCTATCCAATTGTCCACTTTTTCTTCTGCATTTCCTTCTAATTTGACATAGAATCATGTTTAAATTATATGTGGTACATCACAAATTGTTGTCTCTGAACTTTTAGCATTTTCAATAACATTTCCATTAAATGTTTGTCACATACCACCAAGAGTGACGAACACTCTATGGAGAACGTTTCGATTACGCTTTAATTTGTGATAAAAGCACTTACCAAGAACTGTCATCTGTATAAACCCAACTACATTATAATAAGTTTTACGATAAATCAACATTTATGTAATCGTTATACAATAAAATATTCACATAATTACTTGAGGCTCTATAAGATATGTATATGCATCAAAAGCAAAATACTTCTTTACTTCATGAAGAAATATATTTAAAAGTGAGAGTTATAAAACAAATGCGGAAAAAGTATATGGCTGTAATAGAATGCGATCCATTGACTTTCAAAAATATCATGAATGAGAAATATTTATGTATCAACTGGGATACATGTAGAGTTTTTGAATATGTAGGCATTTTTCGATGTTTTAAATGCGGAGGATATAATCACAATGCTGAAAATTGTGATCGTAAATCCAGATGTCTGAAATGTGCTGAAGAGGATCACGAAACTGACGACTGTAAAAGTGACAGTGAAATGTTTTAATTGTATAGAAGCAAAATTGAATCTGAAATTGGATATTAACATATATCACTCTATATATGATACAAACTGTCCGGTATATTTAAAGAAAATTAATGTCCAACAACAAAAAATTAAAAAAGTGCCCATTGAATAGCAACTAACATTGAAGGATGATAGACAATCATTGTTTAAACTAAAAATAATGCATCAAAATGTACAGTGCATTAAAACTAAAATTGAACAAATGGAAATATTTCTAAGTGAACAATGTATGGATTTTGTATGTTTAACGGAGCACTGGCTGAGCGAATCGGAGATTGAAAGTTTTAAAATTGATGGTTACAAAATAGCCTCAATTTTCGGTAGATCAAAATATAAAAATGGGGGAACCATGATTTTAACTAAGGATACTCTTAATATTCAATCAAAAGAAATATTTCATATAAGAGAATTATGCAAAGATACAATTCTGGAGGCTTGTGGAATTGAAGTACTACTAGGAAAATATACAATAAAAATTGTTAGTATATATAGATCTCCTCTTGGAGATCTAAATGAGTTTCTGTTATTATTTGATTCTTTGTTAAACCATATTAGTAAAAACAAAAACTGTAAAGTTGTAATTTGTGGAGACCTTAATATAAAATATTTGTCTTATACATATATTAAAAAGCGAGTATCTGATACCTTAGAAATGTATAATGTTAACATGCTAATCAATGAGCCTACAAGATATTCTGCAAATTCAAGTAGCTGTATCGACTACATCTGTAGCAATTTTTACAACAATACTTCTGATAATTGTAAAATTAATCATAATTGTATTTCAGACCACACTGCACAAATTTTTGAGTGTCATTTAAAAGATCAGACTAACATTGAGAATTCCTACATATCTACTAGAATATTCAGTGATTATAATTTTAATACCTTTTTATATTATATGAGTAAAGAAATATGGGATAATGTATACACTGCTCACACAGTAGACGAAGCGTTTGAAAACTTTATAAATACGATAATTTACAATTTTGAGATGAGTTTCCCAGTAAAGCGTATTAAGTTAAGAAAGTCTAAAAAAACAAACGATTGGGTTACTAAGGGAATCAGAATATCTTCTGATAAACTGAAAACTCTCTATCGGAAAACACTAAGTACTAATAATCCAGCTGATATTGAAATATATAAAAAATATAAGAAAGCATATAAAAAAATAGTACAAGCTGCTAAGAGATTATATAATGATACTTTAATTCAAAATTCCGATAATAAAAGCAAAGCAGTATGGTCAGTAATTAATCAGAATATCAATGAGGGTAAATTTAACGATAATAAAATTTATGAAATGAAAGTAGATAACCTGACTGTGACAGATGATAAATTAATTGCTGAAAATTTTAATAAATATTTCATTGATGTACCAAAAAAACTAAATGAAAAGTTAAACGCTGAAAACGGTGCACTTAACGTTAAATTTACACATGATAATTACTATCCAACTATGTTTCTTAAACCAGTGAATGAAAATGAGGTCCATGATGTAATTATGCAACTGAAAAATACTAATTCATCGAGCTTTGACAATTTAAGTGCAAAATTAATTAAACAATCTGTATATTACATCATAGCACCCTTAACAAATTTAATAAATTGGTCTATGTCAGAAGGTATATTCCCGCAAGTTCTAAAAATAGCTAAAGTAATACCCCTCTATAAGAAAGGTGACCGAACTTTAACTGAGAATTATCGTCCAGTTGCAATATTGTCAACCATATCGAAAATTTTAGAAAGAGTTATATTTAACAGGATTGTGCAATTTATTTCACAACACAACATACTCACCAACTGTCAACATGGGTTTCGCAAAGGCAGATCTACTGAAACAGCTATTTTAAATAATTATATCTAGTATTCACGAAAATCTTAATAACAGTAAAAAATGCATTGGCTTATTTATGGATCTTAGCAAAGCTTTTGATTTAATAAATCACAACTTACTTCTAGATAAACTATCTACATATGGACTAAGAGGAAAAATTCATAATTGGCTCAAATGCTATCTGTCAAATAGAAACCAAATTGTTGTAGTGAATGGAGTTAAATCCAGTATGCAAAATATATCATGCGGTGTTCCTCAAGGATCAGTCCTGGGACCACTGCTTTTTTTACTTTATGTAAATGACTTGCCCAATAATGTGTTAAATAAAAACAACCTGATTATGTTTGCAGATGACAATTCTTATTTATGCTGTTCATCTTCCTTAACGGATGCTATTAATAACACTAAAACAGAAATTTTCAACTTTACTGACTGGTTTCGCAATAATAAATTATTTTTAAATATTTCAAAAACAGTATTCATAAATTTTACACCGAGGAGATTAAGAATTTTAGAATGTAGTTTATTAAGAATTGAGGGTAAATCGATCCAACAAGTTGATTCGACTAAATGTCGACTCATGTCAATAAATTATCAAAACAATTAACACCAGTATGTTACGCAATTTATAGATTACATAAAATTACCAGTATGGAAACTATATTATCGTACTACTATGCACATTTTTTCTCCAGAATTTCCTATGGTATTATTTGTTGGGGCTCATCTTCAAATGCAAAGAGGGTTTTTTTAATTCAAAAAAAGGCAGTAAGAAATATGATAGGTGCATCAAGATTCACTTCTTGTAGAGAAATATTTAGAAAATTAAAAATTCTACCTCTAATTTGCATTTACATTCTACACATATTACTCTATATAAGAAACAATTTAAACACATTTTTACCAAATAATTTTAATCACAAGTACAATACCCGATCAGGAGACGACTTGTTAATTCCTAGTCACAATTTATCTAAATATGAAGAGAGTCCGCAATACATGGGTATTATACTATATAATAAATTACCTGCCAGAGTTAAAAATTTAGATACTCGAGCTTTTACTAATATCGTTAAAAATGTTCTAATAACAAAATGTTACTATTCTCTGCAAGAATTTTTAGAAGACGATCTTGAACTTTTACTATAAATATATATATAAATATGTGTATGTGTATATGTATGTTTCATGTAATTGTAGCTTAGTTTTTAACATTGTGTAATAGTTGTTCTATCAATTTTTTTATATCTACTTTGTATGTTTTATTATGCATTTTTATTGTACTGACTAGGTACTTTTGATTTTCACATTGACGTGTCCCACACCATGTTACTGTATGGTCTCTTGGACAATAAAGTTTATTATTATTATTATTATTATTATTATTATTATATATCGGGAATTTTTACAACAGGTTAATAGAGCTTTCATAAAGTACTTTTATAATTATGTTGTAAGAACATTCCTGGAGCCAAATTGTTATAGAGAACCAATTAGTTTATAGTACAGGCAATGAAGGCAAAATGTTGTAAAAACCTCGCAAAAATTAATAAAAGAATCATCTCTGGGATTTAAGAGTTAATAACCTGTAGAATGAAATGATGCATTCTTTGCACTTCCAAGTTCCGGGAAAATTCAAAAAAATTTGAAAAAACTTTTTGATTTTCGGTTTTTTACTCTAACGGCTAAAATAATGAAAATAAAGAAAAAAGTTTTCAACAAAATTTGTAGCTCGTCTCTTTCTCTACAAAATAGGTCTTTACCAATTTTTGTCTTACTTAAGCCGTTTAGGAGATAAATCCAGTTTTCCACTTATAGTTTTGAGCCGCTCCGAAATGCGCGGAAAATGAGAATTCTCTGGGAGTTTCGTACGACCGGACATATCGATCGATAAATACTACTATTCAGAGCCGCTAAAAAAAATGAAAGCACGTAAAATGTAGAGAAAAGTCTCAGCTTTAATGTGGAACTAATCACAAAATTCATACAAATTTTTATCATACAGAAAAAAGTGTTAAAAGATGGCTTAGTAAACTTTATACAGTTGATTTATTCACATCTTTGAGTTTTATGCATCCTGCCCATTTCCCCCGTAACAATGGGTGCTTTTTTACTACATGGATTCGATTCCACGCACCTTAATCTATATTTCGTGAAAATTTCATTGAAGAATGTTAAGAAACAAATAAGTTGTATATGTTTTACTGTATACTTGTGCATTTTCTTAACGTGTATGAATAATGTAGACAAATTCAAAAAGTACTGCGCGCATTTAAAAAACTCTAAAGTCGTTCGAAAGAATATGTTTTATTGTACTTATAATCCAAAAATTAACACTGTGCTATTATTATTACTTAAGATATAGCGAATTGAACTCCAAAATTTGGAGGTGATTGATCGATGAGAAATATACCATCTACTTTGATCGCAAGGCATATTTTTCCAACAAAAGTAATTGCAATAAAATGTTAATTGGATTAATATATCATTATATAAGAATATATGTTAGCAATACATCCCTTCACCCTTCAGGGGCCTCTGTCTTAGTGACATCACTTAACTATTGGACGATCGTGCCTCTCCCGAATGAAACCGAGCCAGTGGCGTCAGCCAAGATGCCCGTCAAGCAGAATATAATATACCCTTGTCAATGAAGTACGCATGGCAATAAATTCGTACTAAATTGTGGTTTTTAGTCTTATTTGGGGTAGAAACCCTATAAACGCTAACATATATAAGCAAAATAAATTATCATTCTAACGACTCCCGGCAAAGACATGAATAAATCTGTGGATCAACTATACAAAGTTCACTTCATCTTTTGACACTTTCTCTCCTTGATAATTTTTTTTATGAATTTTGTGATTAGTTCCACATTAAAGCTGAAACTTTTCTCTACATTTTGTGTTATTTTTATTTTTTAAGGGGCTCTGAATAGTAAGAATTATCGATTTTCATTTTTCGCGCATTTCGAAGCGGCTTAAAACTATAAGTGGAAAACTCGATTTATCTTCTAAACGGCTTAAGTAAGACAAAAATTTGTAAAGACCTTTTTTGTAGAGAAAAAGACGAGCTACAACTTTTGTTGGGAACTTCTTTCTCCATTTTCATTATTTTGGCTGCTAGAGCAAAGAATCGAAAATCAAAAAGTTTTTCCAAATTTTTTTGAATTTTCCCGGAACTTGGAATTGCAAAGAAAGCATCATCTCATTCTCCATATTATTACCTACTTAAATCCCAGAGATGATCCTTTTATTAATTTTTGTTACCCTAAATTGTTAATTTGCCTGTACTATTATAATAGTACTTTAATCAGATTCAGTATTAGCCACTACGAAAATACATATCTACCGATTTTAATTCTATTCCGAAGAAATTCTCATTAGCGCATTCACCAAATTTTCTAATAGAGAAAATATTTTTCCGATTTTTGTTCACTTTATACAAGACACAGCTTAATAAAATTGTACCGAAACCACCACCGAGCCGTATTCTACGGTTTGTAAAAGATTTGATAGAAATCACTAGAGGCATTCCAGAGTAATGACATTGGTAGAATTTCTCTTTCTCGATTAAAAATTAAAACTATGTCTTTTGATAGATTCTGCATATCTCGAAAATAAATAAATGAAGCTGTCTTCCATTCATTTGAAGCATGTTATTAGTCACAAGATTTGATAGATTCCAACAGTGGTGATCGAATTTGATTTACCCACTATACTACCAAAATCTTCAATTATTATTATCGATCAGTTAGATTTACGACAGGTTGAGATATAAATTAAGCTACGGATAAAATAATTCCACTTATAAAACAAATTCTTGTACTTTGTTATCTGAACCGCTTTCTTATATGTACTGGTAATAAATTAGATTGGATTCGAAGGAATGATAACTTTGATTCATGTCAGATATATTGTCGTACCAATGTAATATCTTTTCGGTAAGATTGTCTGATAATAATATTAAATAAACATTATCGTAATACTTCCTGTATCTATTCAAAACAACGAATATAAAAATGTTTTATCGATTACTGATCAGAAAGTCATGGTAAAAATAAAAGTATGTATCTAAATATTATTTAGTAAATCTTTGCTAAGCATGGAGTATTAATTTTACTGGCGAGTTAAAAATATATTCTTAATGGGGGTATATTGTACTGGGTTAGAACAACAAATGCTGTGGTATTTAAAACAGAACTGGGCTCTCCCAGGTGTTCAGCGTACAGATTTGTCTCAAGAGTTAAAGAATTAGCTTATCCCATTTATTTACCTACTGAAATAAAAGCACACATACACAGGCACAAATATATGATGTGACCACCACATAGGCTTACGAAATTGTATATATAATGTCTTTCACTTCACTTTTTTACTGTTTAGGGAATTGTTTTTTGTTTATATGAAGCTTGTTAAACTTTATTAAATGAATAAATCAAATCATAGCCTCAGAAAAAAATTACTTATATTCTAAAAATTGTTACCTTTGTTTTTCCTGATTTCTATATTGCAATAAAATAATAAGTGGTTTTATTTTAATTTTGTTAATGAAGATATTGTATTTACCTTCGTAAAAAGATTGATAAGAATTCAAAAACTACGTGAATTTCCAGTGGCGTAGCGGACAGACCCGCAGGGCCCGCGGTGCGGGGGGGCCCCCAGCTCTTGGGGGCCCCCGAGTCTAGAAATTTATGACGCGAAAATATCATCGAAATTAAAAATTACATTCAACTTAAACATCAATATTCAATAGTCAATATTATATATAAACATTTTAAGATAATAATGGTTGATAAAAAAGTTATTTCGTACATAATTAATTTTAGTAGAGGCCTCGGATTTGTCAAATAAATGGGGTATAGAACAAGAATTTCAAAAAAAGAGAAATAGGTAAAAAGTTTTTTGATGAACTAGCAGAAGATGAACGACCTACAGATTCCGAAACATCTTTTAAAGTAGAGGTATTTTATGCCAACCTTGATATTGTCATTCAACAGATTGTTGGCCGATTTTCTAGGATGAGCGAAGTGGTAAAGAGATTTTCCTGTTTGAATCCCAAAACATTATCAAAGTTGAATGACTATCAGCTTTATTTGGAAGCTAGCAATCTTGCTGAAAATTATTCTGATGATTTTCCCCGCGAACTTCTGTTACTAAGAAATGTCTTGAGCACATAAATAATAGAAATTGCGGATTCTTCAGTTTTTTATTTTGCTATATTCCCTATAAAAAATCATAAAACTTTAATGTTAAGTGTTCCAAATGTTTTCATTGCCATAAAATTATTCTTAACACTACCAGTTACTGTTGATACAACTGATTTTCAAAATTACAGCTTATTAAGACGTTTGTATGAACTTCAACGACACAAGAAAGACTGTCAGCATTATGTGTACTTATTAAGTATTGAGAAAGAGAGAGCAAAGAAGTTAGATACTGATCACATCATCGAAGACTTTGCTAAAGAGAATGTACACCGCTGCCGAAAAACATTATAATTTAAGTGAGTTTTTCATTTTGTGGGGGCCCCGACCATACATTTTGCGGGGGGGCCCCGAGATTTTCAGCTACGCCACTGTGAATTTCGTGTTAAAATAATAATATAACATTCAACCTGCAGCTGCATGTATAATACTCAGTTCATTTCCAAGCACTAAATTATTGTACACATTTAATTATCTACGAAATAGTCTACACTTAATTAAAACTTTCAATTAAATAATTAATTATCCAAATAAAATTAGAGAAACTCAAAGTTGAAAGACAAAAGACAATAGATATCTCTTTATTGCATACACACACAAGTAAAACCAGAACATGCGCATGAGACGCGCGCAGCGCTTCAAGCAGCACAGAAAAAGAATTCTATCTGTATGTCTATAACTTCTCTTGTACGATCGTTTTCCCAGGAACAGTTTAAGACATTGACTTTTTTGGTACACATATGTATCATGACGAGATCTGGAACTAGATTCTACTTTACAATAATTCCGACGAAGGGTTGAGGGTTAAATAGGGGTAAATAAGGAAAAATAAGCAAGCTGGTAAAAGTACAGACATTTGGGATTTGGTGTATATACTAGAAGCCAAGGCCTCAGAATTGTTATAATATTATATTTTGCAGTATTTTTAAATTCATAATTACTGAAAAATTTTCACATTGCGAAATTTAAAAAAATAAGTGGCGCCTCATTTATTGCCATTAAATGTAAAAGAGGTTTACTTTATGTCCTTTAATAAAATAAATTGAAAATATGGAATCTTCTTCCGTTAAATCCTTTTTATCGATGATTGTTGAAAAATATAATTGCACATTCTTTCTGACAAGCTGAATATTATACTGCTCTTTCAATCCTCTAATAAATAATCCGCCGAAATTAGCATTTGACCTGGACAAAATTAGTAAAAATCTGAATTTTTACACAGTCGTTATCTACGAGATTGATATTTTGTATTTTTTCGAAAAACCTTGCCCTTTTCGAGATATTCAATGTCGAAGTTTCAATAAAACTGTTTTCCGCAAACATCTCGCTTTCTATGCATCGGACGTATCGGGGTGTAGGAAGCGAGATATTTGCAAAAAACGTTTTTTAAACTTCTACCTTGAATATCTCGAAAATCGCGAGGTTCTGGGAAAAAACGCAAATTACCAATCTTGTAGATAATTGAATTCTCTATAACTTTCATGTTAACTTCATCGCTGTCTGATTTTTTTTGGCGTGATATTCGCGAAAAATCGTGTTATTGAAGCTTTGACCTTGAATAACTCGAATATGGGAGGGATTCGTAAAAAATAAAAGAGACTACTTGTAGATCATTTAATTCCCTACAACTTTCTCATTAACCTCATGGGCATCCGATGCATAGGACGCGAGATATTTCCAAAAAACTTTCACCTTCAATAGCCATGTTGTGGTTTTTCTGATTTTTCTTGACTTGGGTTTGGGACCCCCCAAAGAACGTGTGTGCAGAAATTCATATTTTTACTAATTTTGTCCAGGTTTCCTCCTTTCTTTGGTTAATTCCCATGACTATAATGCTTACAGCCTTTTTTCCTAAAATATCGTCATCTTTTATTTCATCCCGTAAATAACACCGATACTTTTTATAATTTTATACAACTTGGAGTATCTCATTATTTAACAATTTTTAGGACAAAGCCGGGACCTCATCCTGCAATTCTTTTTATCCTATTGTGTATATAATACATTACCTGCGGGCACAAAATTTTCTTGGCGACTTATTATTGAGGTAAAATCAACAAATGTTATAATTAAAATAAATTCAAGGAATTGCAAAAAACATGTTGGGAACTTTCTTCTAAATTATTAAGAAAACAGCTCAAATCACAACTTTGGTGCAAAATGAAAGGCACAAGTCAAATATGTCCAACAATGCTTCCTTAACTGAGCTACACCCTTTCAAAGGCGTGATTTTTTTAAATTTGGCTTTTAGACATTATTTCAAAGCAGCAAATCAATAGATGTAAAATGGTAATTTTAAGAAACTGGTTGTATTAGCACATGTTATATTTATTATTAGTACTGTTTTTATTAAATGTCTATTAAATTTAAAAGGGACATATTATGTACATACACGGAACTATTCGACTCTGACAGTCATTTGACCTCGTCAGAACTTTTCTTCCAAGTGATGGCCTTACTATTTTAGCAACATCCTGTACTTCAAAATTGTTGAAAATTGAAAATTGGAAAACGAAATTTGAATGCTAGTTTAACCCCTAAAATACTATTCCACGATATGCGGCGTGATGATTCATTTTAAATATGACTGTAGGGGGAATTTTACGACCTTGTGCGTCAGACACCAGACAGTTTCCGTTGCGGATTGCGTCCACTAAATGGTCCTACTTCCTTAATTTAATCTTTTATTATACTCTTCGCAAATACAAAACGAAGAGTATATTGCGTTCGATCGGCGCATTTCTAAAACCGGTAGTGTCGCTTGTAGAGAAAAAAAATCATCACTGTGCTGGTTATCGAATTCTGAACAACTTTCAAAATGTCCGTCCGTCTGTCGGTCCGACCGTCACGTTTCTTGTAAGCACGATAACTTAATAACGAAAAGTCCGATTGTATTGAAACTTGTACAGTAAGTTAATGTTAGCCAGAGGAAGGACCCTTGAACAAAATCGATCAATATATAAAAAGTTATTAATTATTTAAGGTTCAAAAAGAGTATGCGAAGAGTATCCTATGTAATGTACAACAATTATATAAAAAGTGTAGTACCTAGTTCGGCGAAAAGTATAATGGTTAGCTTGTTATATTTATAATTTTCTTTAAATTGTAGTAGCACGATGTCTATAAATACAGTGGTATTGAGTTTTCCTTTCCAGCAGAACGTAACTTTCGATTCATTATTGATAATGTGTTTGTAATATTTACAGAAATCTAACCTATGCTCCAACCGGGTGATAACGAGATTGTTTTCTGACCGCCATCTTACCTTTTTAACAGATCGTGATGAAACTTAGCCCGTGACGTATGTTACCAAAACAATATTTTTATCTGACAAGTTTCTCTTGTTTCCCTGTTCCACCAGAAGTGACCCCAATTAGTGATTTTTAAATAGGTCCCTCTATATTTTTACATTTTTGGAATATAGAGATTCTGCATATGGCTGTATTTAATTACACATCTGTTACGCCATTCCGTAATTCACAGCCAATTTTAATTTTTAATTTTTAATCCAGTGTACAATGACCCATTCGAAATTGTTCTAATGATAAAAAAGGTGATAAAAAACTGGTAACAAACTACAAACCTATATCCGTCATAAACCATTTTGCAAAATTATTAGAAAAGTGTCTTAAAACACGTTTAGTAAATTTTTTGGAAAGTAAAAAGTTACTAAATAATAAACAATTTGGCTTTAAGCAAAATCTAGGTACCCAACATGCAGTTATGGAATTTTTAAATGAACTTATAAATGGATTTAATGGAAATAAAAAATGTCTGGAAATATTTCTGGATTTGGCTAAGGCATTTGACACTGTCAATCATGAATTGTTATTGAAACGATTAGAATCATTAGGCGTAAGAGGTCAACCATTAAAGATTTTCCAGGAATATCTTACGGAGAGATATCAGATAGTAAAAGTAAACAACATATACAGTGACCCACTCCCCGTTACAATGGGTATCCCCCAGGGTATTGTACTGGGGCCCATTTTATTTTTGGTATACATAAATTCAATTTCACAGATACAAAGTATAGATGGGGAAATTATATCATTCGCTGATGATACTGCTGTAATCTTTGTAAGTGATTCCTGGGATTACGTATATAAAAAATCAGAACAAGGAATGGCAAAACTTAAAGTCTGGTTGGATGACAGTCTTCTAAGCCTAAATATTGAAAAAACTAAATTTGTTACTTTTTCCTCGACAGTTGCTGATCAACCAGAAATAAACAACACAAAAATCCACTCTCAGCCATGTACTAATCAAACGAACTGTAAATGCGCCGCGATTGAGGAAACAAATAGCATCAAATACCTAGGTGTACTAGTTGACCAGCATCTAAAGTGGAAAGATCATGCGGAATATATAACAGGACGGCTCAGAAGACTGTTACATAAATTCTATCAAATAAGAGATATTTTAAATAAAAAAATGTTAATGATAATCTATAATGCCTTAGTTGAATCCATAATTAGATATTGCATATTGATATGGGGCGGACTTTTTAATAGTTCTATAAATTGCCTTCAAACAATGCAAAACACCATTTTAAAAATATTATTTAAAACGAAATATGATTATTCCACTAAACTGTTGTATGATGAGTTAGGCTTATTCACAGTACTTACCACACTTTACTATGGGCATTAAATAACACTTCAAAGATGTCAAAGCTACCCCATAATTATGCAACAAGAACGAAAGATAAGATTTCTGTCACTTTGCCATTGTGTATCAAAAGCCATACCCAACGATTTATATTTTACTACGGACCAAAGTTATATAATACGCTTCCAAAAAATTTATGGAAATTAAAAATAAAAGTAAATTGCAGAATAACATAAAAAAATTTATTACTGAAAACTTTGAAATCATTAAAAAAATGTACTACTAGTGCAATATACCCAACCTCTAAATAAATCCACTATCACAACAACTACGTTTCTCTTAGTCTGTCACTATACTGAAAATGAGAGAAAAACATAAAATCTCCCCTTTTTTTATCAGGAAAGTAAATAAATGTAATTATTGCATGCATTACAATATCTTAAACAGTCCTCAATACCCTCAAAAAAAAACTGTTAAATTATTAATTGTTCCTTTTTTCCTCTATGATACTGCAAACAAACTTTTATAGTTTAGGCAAGTCATAGAGGGAAAATTAGTATTGTACGTTAAAATAATACATATTAAAACTTAATATAAAATTGTACATAAATAGAGTGTCGTAAAATTGTACTTAAATATTAATAAACTGAAACTGAACCGAAACACATGAGAAACATTGTGCAGAAAGCTCCAATGTTGACAAAATCACTTTTTTTAGAAATTATTCAAAATTTTCAAATTGAAGTACCTATATCATTTTGATTCTAAATAAATGTAATTTGTAGTATCACAACATTCATCCATGTTTTCTATGGCAGTCACTGCTAGAATCAAACTCTAAAAATGTTACAAGATTGGCAGATTAAATTAAAACAAAAGAATAGCAACGGAAGTCAAGTTTCATCACGATTCGTTAAAAAAGTAATCGATATTTACAAAAGCGAAAATTCACTCAATCATCACAAATTCTCCCAAATCCACATCGATAAGAAGCTGAAAGGATCTTTTGGAAAAGCGATCTCTATCGAATTGGCTCAAATTATGGTATATTGTAGTTCACGTGATGCTAATTAAATGTCTCAATGGGCACAAACCTCTGCTATGGCTAGTTTCGTCACTACAATCATATGAAGAATAATATTTTTTATTTAACTGTACGAGGTTTTAATAAAAATGGTTTCGATGTTTGAGTTTTACTTAAAAGTTTCTTAAAAATGTAATATTAAGGTGTAACAAGAGCATACATTTAAGATTTTTACATCCTTGGATATTTTCTTATCATTATACGGGATATCCCAGCAGATGTCAATCCTGACTTTTTAAGGATATACCTCAAAATATTTTGTAACGTTTGAAATTTTCACGAAATTTTAGACATTTTTATGTAATATATAAAGTATACCTAAAGGCTATAACAGAATTCACGTATTAACTTTAAAGAGCCAGTGTATATTATTGCATTTTTTGTAGGGATTACATTATCCGCGATTCATACTTCATGGATTACGCTGTCACTAGTTAATATCTGTAGTAAATTTTTGACAAAGACGGTGATAAATGAGCGTACTTTTTAATCAAGTAATCGCATTACGTTTCATAAAACAAATGCCCATACTTCCTGCGCGACTAAATATTCTAAATAATGCTTAACTGTTATCCGTCTGAAAACCTTAAGGGTGTGGCACTACATTACAAAAATATCTTAAATTTTTGTTCGTTATTATGAATGGTTTAGTGATAAAAGGCTTTGGTAAATATTTTCTTATATAAGCTGCGTAGATAATTTCTTTTTACATTGGAATTATATGAGTTACGTACAGTTTACTATCGTTGCCTCGGTGTTATATTCAAAAAAGCCGTCAAGTGTGTGTCAGATTCGCACTGTGAGGGTTCTATACTGTAAACGATGATTTACAAGATTGTTAAAGCCATCATTTTATTACTTACTTAAATTAAGTTAATTAAGTCAGAACTTTACTGAACTAAAATTGACTTAGCAGACTATTGTCTGAGGCTCTTCTGCTTAAGTAAATAATATAATAATAACAAAAGAAAGTTACCTACATTTTTCCTTAAATCTTTATATAATTGTTGCACATTCTATAGGATACTCTTCGCAGTTTTTTGCAAATAATATTAACTTTAGACATTGTTTGTTTAATTACAAAACTTAAGACATGTTTTTTTTATTTAGAAAATTAATAACTTTTTTATTTATTGATCGATGTTGTTCAAATACAACAAGGTTCTTCCTCTAGCTAACACTAACTTACAGTCCAAATTTCAATACAATCGAACTTTTCGTTCTTAAGTTATCGTACTTACAAGAAACGTGACGAACGGACAGAGAGACGGAAGAACATTTTGAAAGTTGTCTCGATTTGTCTCTGCATCTGATTTCATGTTTCTAGCTCTAATGCTCTCAGTGTTAAACCGTTCTGTTAGACAGACGGGCTGACAAATGAGTCATCTTAGAAGGATTCTGTTTTTCTCTTTTGAGTACAGAGTCCTAAATACAAAAAAGATTTATCTGAATAAAGAACACTAATAATTAGAAATACATACATTCTTTAACTCAGTGAAATAAATTATTTAAATTTTTTATAGTAAATTTTAATGTATCTATGTTATTCACGGATTTAAGAACACTGACATGAATTTGAACTCTAATACGAACATTTATATATCACACAGCAGGTGATCAAATGACGTATTTAATATTTATAACAATATGTTGACTTATACAAGATGGAGGTTTTCGTAAGTAAATAAAATAGTTAATTTCAGTATATAGAGGGCAATGTTTTCATAACCGATTTACAAAAAGAAGGAAGTTTTCAATGCAACCCATATGTACGTTTTTTATTTATTCAATCATTTCTTTGGAAACATTAGAATTTACATATTTCCTACTGACTCAATTTATGATCTAGGACTTCTTGTTTAACTCTATTAACGGTCTAAGTACAATTTCCCTCAATTTGATGAAATTGTTTGGGTACATTTACTTTAAGTTCAGCATGAACCACTTTCAATAAAAATGCGGAGACAGAACTTACAGGTGAATTTAAATCGAAAATCATAGCATTTATTAATTTATAACATGCATGATGTGATTAAATCAATCATATGTGGCTGTTGATATTATTTACGTGCATTAAAAAAGTAAGGGCCCTAAAATGCTACCTTGAGGAACTCCAGTGGTAACTAATACTTCATTTAACTTTTCCTCGAGCTAATTGACAATTATTTCTGCCCGAAAAATATGATTTAAATAATTTTTTATGAACAATAAACCTAGACAACAATTTTTGTATATGTATAATATGCGTATGTGAAACAATTACTGAACTTCCTGTATTCTCTCTAAATACTAAAATTTGTAATCTTTTTCTATTTCGTCCATAAACGCAATGAATATTTATTTTATTTTTTAGCAGTGTCAAAACTTTTAAAAAGATTTATAAAAAATGTCACGAGTATAAAAACTTTTTTAAATATTACATGATTTTATTTTATACAGTACTTTTCCATATATTAAAAAAAAAACAGAGAACGGAAACTGAATAAAAAATTGCATATTTCTTCTCGATTTCTTTTTTAAAAAGAAAATCAATTTTAGAAACTGACTACACAACAACCACCATTATTATTTATTCTGATATATTCTGAAACATAACTGGCTTTATGCTGAGTTTTTGATACTTAAATGTTTTATGGTTTGAAGAGTTCTGTTGATAGCAATTAGAGTTTTAGATTAAAGATAATATATATCATTATTTCGTTATAATAATACCTAATATAACACCAACAAACTGACAAATTACTGTAATTCATTTAAAACAGTTTACCTAGGTTTACAATCTAACTTGCTATACTACTGCCAAATTAAAATAGCCAAGAAAGTAATTAGTAATTATATGATATATTTTGGCAGATATTAGATGCTAGATTATTTTTATTTTATCAGTATTCAGGTATGCGGTCACATATGGATTTAGGCAAATTGATACAACATGAATCAAAGATAATAAATAAATTTTTTTGTATGAGGTGATAATATTATGGAAATTTTCCGGGTATTTATTTTGTTATAATCATTTTTATTTTTATATAGCTTTTTATAATTTCTAAACAGGTTTATCTAAGTTTAATTGGTATTACTTGAGATTAGGGTTTCAGGATTTTCCCCCTAAAAAATCTGAACTCATTGATATTCTTATTATTTCATCTTCTGAGTATGACCAAATTATTATACTATCCAAAATTCAGAAATTCTATATTTTAGAATATTTAGTTGTAAGTTACAATTCCAATTTTTTGAAATTAAATGAACTTGTCCTTGCATCTGTGTGTATAAAGAAAGTATGGTAATAATATATGTTTTAAATATTTAGAACTTCTTGGAAAATAGTTAAATAATGTAAATCAAAACAAATATTACTATCTTCTTTAATTAAAGCAAATTGCATGCACACGCTATTTATGTAAGACACGTTATATGATTTAATTATTCCTAATAATAACGAAATATTTCTTCTCCATATAATTACCTACTCCATATTCCTTTACATAATTATTACAACCAAATTGTAACATGCAGTATATTTTTGTTTATATAAGCAGCTATATGGGTCACATAATAACAAGAAAGTAATTGTAATTATTTAAGAATAAGAAATATTCTTGTTTAAAGCTCTTAAACTTGTTTATTATAAAACACGTAGAGTACGACACACATATTTTTCCAATTTTTGTAACTAAGAGAAAAAAATTAGGGAAACAATGAGAAGAAATTGAGAGAAATAAGCATTCTCTCGAAATGCTAAGAAATCTTTTTTGAAGATTATTAGATTCTCATTAGGTTACGATTACTTTTACCATTTTCAACAATATTGATCGAGATATACATCTTATAAAGTCCAACGCTTCTTCAGTTACCTTTAATTTGGGATCTATCACATTTGCATATGATAGAAATTAGCGAAAATTTGGTTAAAAGTAACTAGAAAAATCGTGTTCATGAAAAATGTCCTTATGATCTCGTTTATAATGCAATCAATCCATCAAATGGACGTAACATTGCTTCTTTGATAAGATATAGCATTTTTGATTATTAAAAAAATATATTATAAGTCAAATATCATGAAAACTAGGGATGTCTCGAAAATTGTTCATATCACAAAAGTTGCTTAAAATGCAATGTTCTATCACATGCACTGTTTTTGAAGGTTGCTGTGATCGACAAATTTCTTTACATTACAACTCCATCTATACGTGTCTATACCTCAATTTGTAGAAAGGTCGCTTTTATTCAGACCTGAAGTCATTTACATAGTCTAGTGAATACCTTTTACATAATTTGAATATCTTTTTTATTTATTGAGAAAATGGCTCCGGGAGATTTAAGAGGGACATCCTGTATATTACGTGATATCTTATTTTCATATATGTAATTGTAGTTTTAGAGAAACTGCAGTTACATAAGTGCATTTTTCGATTGTATGCGTGTGTTGAGAATAAAGGAATATTATTATTATAAAGTTTAATGCGCATGAAGATTTTGTATAATTTATTTGTGTGAACATGACTGCTTATGACAATCAAACACATATTTTACATACAAAATTGTCCTGGTCAAAAATAATTTTAAACACTGCATATAGGTACCAAATGAAATTCCACATCTTATTTTCTTTTTTGCATGCCTTATATTATAAATTGTTACTTGACAGCATTGGATTTTCGTAAACTTGCCCTTTTTAGTAATTTTTGACAATGTCTTAGTTCATTTTTATCATAAATTGATGCGGGAGATCTCGAATCAAAGGTAATTAAATAGCATATAGTATTTTTAATGCAGTATGCTTTTGAGTAAATACAAAAAAGAGCGTAAAATCTTGACTTTTTCAAAAGAGGAATAATGCCAGAAGTTCAAGTCGTTCTCTATATCGGCCAATATTTATTCAAAGTGGCTAGTCCAAAACCACGTTAAATAAATAAAAATTCTTGGCATTTTTCGAGATATTTTCAAGTGATCTTTCTTACCCCTAGCCGCCTCTCTAAAGAAAAATTCACCCTTGATCTTGAAGTACACTCATCGATTATTGAAAGACCAAGTTAAAATTAACTTCGACGCAAAATTTAATTAAGCTCAATCATTTCGTTCAAATTTCAGACTATTTTTACTACACTATTATTGAAAGATCTTAGGTAATCCTGGTTTAATAAAAATAAAAAACAATTACATCGATAACGTTAATCAACAGAATAGTGTTACATTAAATAAGACACTGTTAAAATTATATTATTTCATTGTTCAATAATCTGAAACTTTAAAGGTATATTTTCAATACACCTATAGATACCAACGTGCATTGATAAGAACAGCAATACTTCAATCCCCACCACCTCGCGATGATATCATCTACTAAATTCCAGACTTGGTAAGCAGATTCCGACTATTCGAGTCACAAACTACAAAACACTACAATCCATCGAGTGAGGCAGAGCTTAAGTTACCCAGTGACCAAGTTCGTACAAAACAAGTTTCGTTTTCGATTCGCGCTGAAACCGCATGTAACGTCTACTCGGTGGAAAGTGCCTAACAGTGTTATAATTTGAAAAAATGTCTGCGCTAACCGTCGCCGACAACAAAGGAGGCAAGAGGCCCCAGTATAAAGATTACGTTACTTTTTTGGGTGCTTATAAAAATGGCAAAAAGGACGATCAATGCAGTGTTACGACAAACGACAGCGGTGTGAGCTTTTCGTTAAGCAATTCTTCGAATAATTCTTCGTCGAGTATCAATTCTGATTTGACGGATTCTTCTAAAAATGGCTTTAAGGACTATTTAGAATATTATAATAATAAAAAATACAGTCCAGTTCAGCCGGCATTTATCAAAAAACAGGACAATAAACAGCAAGAAGAAGCCAAAATAGTGAAGACTGAGGTGTATATTGAAATTAACAACCCTCCTGCCCCCATAACTCAGGTGACAAAGGTAATTACATTAAATAACGGACAAAACCATAGTCAAAGTAGCAACGTTAGTAAGGTATCAAAAATATTTGAGACAAATAACGGTCCAAGTGAAGCTGCTACCTCCAAAGCTCTTCATACTACTAATAAAGTGAATAAGTTCAATTTTGAGCAAAGAGGAGTAGAGAGTCAAGGTACGTTAAAACACGAAAAAAAGAAAACATCTATCGGCGAGATTTCGAAGAAATTTGAGGCCAATGCCCCGAAAAATCCACCGGTGGGAGAAGCACAAAAGGTGCAGTTGAAAAAAACAATTAGCATAAGCGAAAAGTCAAAAATATTCGAAGAAAATACAATTGCTCACAATAACCAAGCAGAAATTAAAAAACAGGCGTTCAGTGAAGCGTCGAAAATTTTCCAACACAACGAAGAAAGTACCACAGTAACAACAATAACAACAACAACGAATGGATCCGTATCTCCAAAACCACCAATTAACAACGCCAAACCCGTGCTTGTCCCAAAATCTTTTACAGAAAATAATCCTTCATTAGTGCAGCAAAAGACAGTAACACCTTTACAGACCAGCAGTTGTAACTTTGCGCCACCACCACCTCCACCTTTACAAATCTTTGTTAACAACATCCCCCAAAATAGTGTTTCTAGTTCACCAAGGCAATCTCCCACACCGCCCACTGTCCAACCGCCTCCTCCTCCCCCACAGCAATTACCTCAAAGTACTGGTTGTATTCCTCCACCTCCTCCACCACCCCCAGTTAATTTCTTAGCTAAGAAAGTGCAGAATTCTCCACCAAAGCAAACAAATCCTGTTCCAAAGCCGCTAACCAATGGGGTTAAGTCCGGATCAGCGTTGCAAAATGGAAAACAGGATGTAGTTGATGGGATTCCAGTGCCTGTGGTGGACAAGAATGACCCAAGGGTGAAGAGGCTGGTATATGGGGCACTAAGGGAGATGTATGGAGCTTACCATGACAAGGCCAATGACTATATAGCCACTCTGCCAAGGAATAGGGTGAAGAAAAATAATGGGTTGGACAGCATTATCAATAGCATTGCGTAAGTAAATGTTTTTATTTATATATTTATGGCTTTGTTAAACCTCGCATTTAATGGTTACTTATCGATTTTCACTGTGGATAAGACTATCTAAAAAGGAAAATATTCAAATGTTCGTGACTTTGGCATCAACAAGGTATTGTATTGCGATTAATTACAGTTGTTTTCTGCGTGGATATACCTAAATAGAATTTGAAGGAAGTCCAGTTAAGGCAACTTTTAAAAAACAGTATAGTTTATATCACGACTAATTTATTTATAGTTCTAGCAAAGCATTAATATTCCGGATATGTGTAGCATACAGTACTGAAATGTTCATTATATTAATGACAAGACCAGCTGACAAGGCTATATACCATTTACTATCCTTGGGGTCGGTATAAATATTTATATGCTGAGAAAAAATGAGGTCTATAGTGAGGTTAAGATCAATTATCTGCTCATGATTTAACGGGAACTACTTATTTTAGGATAAGTACATTGAGTTTTTTGCTAGTATGATACCATTTGGTGATAAGCTTTTAATATCAAATAATGAAAATGTTTATACAATATAAATACAACCTATAATATACAATTTTGTGTCTAGATAAAAATATATATTAGCAACGTTTCTGGGGGTAATTTTGGACCAGATAATAAAAATCGTATTTTTACAGCTGACGCATTTCGTTAAGTTTATTCAACTTCATTGGAGCCAACAGTAATGTTACATATCAAAAAATACAGAAAATGACAGGTGTATATGCTGTTTATATATACATATACATGTAGATTAAAAAGTATATAGATCCACCTAATTATTATTGTTTTATCTTCTGTTGCCAATCTTCTTGTAGGTATACTTATACTCTGGTTTATCATATACATCACACTTATAGTTGTATCGTAAGTACATTTCATTTCTGATAATTGACCACCTGCTACATATTAAAAACTAATACATATTTAAACCATATCACGCACATTTTCTAAGAAATTTCTATGATAAATGTAGAGACATGCCCTCATGCCTTCTTGTCCAAAAGCTACTGTGGTGTATAAAATAGAATGTGACTGTGTGCACAGTATGTAGTCCCAAGTAAGTAATGGTTAAAATTACATGTATTTGCCAACAAATATGATATCTTTAAAAAAATCTGAATTATCCACAGATGCATTAGATAATGAACACAAGATCAATGTTCAATTAACAAGTTTTATTCTATAACTTTTGGAGACCATTTTTTTAAATGAGATTCAATTTTTTTTTAAGTAATGTTTCACTCTTTTTAGTAGCTTCTTATGTAGTGTGTATGTGGTCGCCGTAGTTGCGCAGGATTTAATTTTATGTACAAATAGATATGGATACTGACGTTCTACTTACTATATTGAGTTCAGTGATGCACACCTAACATGTCTTTTTCATTTATAATATTATTGTAAGTCCTGATGATGTTGAATAAACTCAACGAAATAACATTTTACTTCCACATCTACGTAGTGGATTGAAAGTGTAATCGTAAAAATTGATGTATTTTTTTTGAAATAGGTTTAAAATAATACCATGAACTGTCTGTCTGTCGGTCGGTCTGTCTGTAACTTTTTTTTTTGGTCGCACGTTTTCTGGAACGTGTAAGATATTGACTTGAAATTTTATACACGTATGTATTATAACGAGATCTGGAATGGGATTGTCTTTTGAACATATCCAATGAAGGGTTGGGGGGTAAATAGAGGTAAATAAGGAAAAAGTAGTAAATCAAGCTTGAAAGAGTACAAAAACTTGAAATTCGGTGTATATACTAGAAACGAAGGCACCAGATTTTTCTTATAATATATTCCATCCCCCCTACCACCCCCACTCTACTATTAAAGGGGTTGATAAAATAAAATTGAGATATTCACTTGAAATTTGGTACACGTATGTATTATAACGACATATGGCACTGAATTATTATATTTTGAGATGATTCCGCTGAAGGGTTGGGGATAAATAGGGGTAAAGAAGGGAACATAAGTAAAGCAAGCTAGCAAGAGTACAAAAATTTAGAATTTGGAGAACATGCTCTCAGGTTATTTAATAATATTTTTCATTCCCCCACCACCCCCACTCCATTATTAAAGGGGTTGATAAAATAAAATTAAGATATTCATTTGAAATTTAATACATGTTTGTATTATAAGCATATCTGTAATTAGATTATATTTTGTGATGATTCCGGGTGAAGAGTTCGGGGGTAAGTAGGGGTAAATAGGAAAGAAATAAGTAAAGCAAGCTGGTAAGAGTACAGAAACTTGGATTTGGTGTAAATATTAGAAGCCAAAGCCTTATATTTTTTATAACATGTTTCAACCCCTCCGCCACCCCACCCCATTATTAAAGGGGCTGATAAAATTAAATTGAGATACTCGCGTGAAAATTGATTCATGTATGTATTATATAACATCTGGAACTAGACTATATTTTGAGATGATTCCGTTGAAGGGGTGGGGGGTAGTAAAGCAAGCTGGCAAGAGTACAGAATCTTGAAATTTGGTGTATATACTAGGAGCCAGGGTCTCAGATCTCTTTATCATATTTTTCAAACTCCTCATCACATTCACTCCATTATTAAAGGGTTGGATAAAATAAAATTGAGATATTCTCTTCAAATTTGGTATACGTATGTATTATAATGACATCTGATTTAGATGATTCCATTAAAGAGGTGGGTGGGGTGGTGAGTAAACTGGGGAAAATGAGTAAAACAAGCTAATAAGATTCTAAAAACTTCATTTTTGGCGCCTATACGCTAAGAACAAACGCCTCAAACTTTTTTTATGACTTCTGCCTCAAGTATTATTAAAATTCTATAACCAATTATTTCCACATACTAGAGTGCAATTATAGTCACGATGTTTTCCTTTAAAGATACTTGGATGGAAAATCTGAATGTGGAAGTAGTGATTCCTTAGGCAGCGGTTTTTATTATTAGGTCCAAAATAACTCCCACAGTTTGCTCATATACTTACAGGGTTATTGGTAATTTGATGCATTACTTCGGAGTTGCGATAGGACGTGAGTTAAGAAGTAAATTTGATCCTAACATACATTACGCAAAACTAAATAGTTTTTGAAATATTTTAATATTCATAGCTGATTAAAAAAATATTTATTTGAAATTTTCACATGATAAAAATAATTCTAGATAATTTTCATTCCAAACGGATGACTATAGTGTTGGGCAAGTATCCAGTAAAAAAGTTAAAAAAACAACAAGTAGTTTTTTGGAAATTTTGGTGCCTAAATATTGAACCTTGTGGACATAAATGAATTTTGCTATCTGACAGTTGAATTCCCCGCTATTTTATGCCATTAGGTTCAAAATTGATCTTTTTTTTCAAATGGACGTCGATGACATTAAAGAAATTTTTTTAAAGTCATTTTGTCCATTTTTTGCATTTGTTTATAAACCAAATAACAGCAAATTTGATTTTTTCACCCACTTTGACAAAATTTTTGAAACATTTTTTTCAGAAAAGAGAATTGTGAGAACCTTAATTTGAAAATAAATGTTAATTTTCGTCTATCTGAACTGGGGATATTTTTTTTTCGAATTTGTTGTTATTTGGTTTATAAATAAATGCAAAGAGGCCAAAATGATTAAAGATAACTTTTTTTTAAATGTCGTCGGAAAGCTGGCGTCCACATCTACATTTTGAAAAAAATATCCATTTTGGACTTAATGGCATAAAAGGATGGGCAATTCAAATGTCAGATAACAAATTCATTTGTGTCCACAGGATTCAATATTTGAAAGTTTGAAGCCGATCGGGACTCTTAACGTTCCTGGGTGTTAAAATGAAAAAACAAGTTTCTATACATAGGTACTCAAAAGACCCAAACCTAACGCAGATGTGTTGGAATTTTAATTACGGCGATTTTGGTGCTTTGCTTGACCTCTAGAACCGGAGATATTTACCTTTTTTATCTAAATAAACGCTGTTCAAAAAACTAAATTCTTTATAAAAAAAATCAGTAAAGGTATTTATATAGAACTTCCCTCTTTACTCATACAAGACGGTCACTCTAAAATATTTTTAATTAAGAGATAACATATGAGAATTATAATCGCCATGTAGTTAGCCCTATTATTACAAAGAAAACCTGATAACTTTTTTCCATCATCTACTGTATAGTAGTGGTGGGGGACCGATTTTTCAATTTTTTTTAAAATTTACAAAACATTTTTTTTGTTGAAATAGGAGTATAGTGAAACGTGGACATTTGAAAATTAAAGATTTTTTTTTCCATCATCTATTCTACTGTAGTGGTAAAGAAAACACATTTTTCTTTAAATTTTCAAAACTAATTTCTTTTTTGAAATATGTTTAGAATGTCGTGGAAATTTTAAATTTGAGCAAAAAAACTTTTTTTCATCACGCATTTTATAAAAATTTTGTTTTTATTTTCTGAAAAAAATTGTTTTTGAAATGTAGTTAGAATATCGTAAAACGTGAAAATTTGAAATTCTATTCTAAAATTTTAAAATATCAAAAAGTTTTTGTTATAGATTTAGAATGTCACGAAACGTGGAAATTTTAAATTTGAGCGAAAATAATTTTTTTCCACTTTCTATTCCCCTTAGACGGTCCACCATGTATATTTTCCAGTGAAAGTCTAACAATTTCTTAGGTGGCAGTGACGTCAGCTACCTACCAAGTAGTTCTTTAGTTAATGCACCAACAGACCGACAGACTGACGGTATTGAAAAACCTATATATTCGTAATCTACATGATCTGAAACGTGAAAATCCGAAAATATCTCGGAGGGTGATTTTTTCTCGAATACAATGATTACCTTCGGTATGCCAGGGAAGTAAAAAGAAACCACAATATGCTCTCGAAGTCCAAAACTCAGATATACTCCTGGCGATACCTTAGAAGATATGAAATAATAATTTTGCTGTTACAACACTATGCATATCGTTTATTTGGTCTTCTTTTACTGCACTATAAACGATTCAGTTTTGTAGGATGTACGTTTTTAATCCCTAGCTCATGCCCTATCACATCTCCAAAGGAATATATCGAATTGCCAGTAACTCTGTATATAACTACAGTTGTCTCATTTTGTTTAGTGCGCATAAAAAAGACCTTAACAACCGGCCACCAAAATATTAAAGTTGGAGCTGGCAAGAACACTACAGAGCCGTACTTCAAATTTTTTCGTATTAGAATGAACAAAATAATACCAGAGATTTATAAATAGTGTTTTCGGTAGAAACCTAATGACGTTTCTGGTAAATTTAAAAATCTTACTCTGTTTTGCGTCAAAATAAGAATAGCTTATGCACTGGTAGACGAATTGGCCGTCAACTCAAAGTACGGCTCTGTTTATCTGTTGCTCGGGTATGACGTTCTAGTTAGGGGTGATTCGCGTAATTATATCTAGTTAAAGATGTTGCTTAAAAGAACAGTGTTCCGTTTATTTCTTATCTTAATCATGCCAGAACATATCTTACATAAGAGTAATGATATTTAATCTATTAAGTAATATTCATTATTTAATAAAGTGTAGAAAAATAAAGCATACCCGGTCTCCCCTTATATTAGCTGGGTCAGCAGTTTTGAATTTTTTATGTGCCGTGTAAATATGGAGTGAACTATACAACTGTTGGCAACAATTTCAAGATGGAAATTAGTCTATCAAAACATCGTTTAGAAAACTACAATTCCTCTGAGTTACAAATTATAAACACTAACGGAATCTAAATTGATACTTAATGATTAATTTAATAGTGTAATGTTTAGATGTGTTGAGGAACCACTCAAAATAAACCCCAGTCAAATTGAAGAAAATATTAATTTGTTAAAAGCTATAAAACTACTCCGGTCTCGACTGATACTTTGATTATTATTTCAGAACACAAATATTTGATTTGTGAGGTTCACTGACAGATATAAAGTGCTTTAACTCTCGTAAAAAAATGCTACAGCTTGACGTTTGTTTCTGTTTCATCTTAAATTGATTTTCAAATATGCTTTTGAAATCATCCTAATAATTTGCTTCCACTTTCAATAATCTTCTTTATTATTTCAACATAAACAAACTTTCATTGATTTTATTACATAGCGTGTCCCACTTTAATTGGAAATACCTAAATGAACTGAATCAATTCAGGTTTTGTCTATGTATGGAGCACTAGGCACCTACATGTCACCTTACAATTTTATGCGGCAAAGCATTAATCAACAGTCATTATTATATAAACAGTGCACAAGTGGCAAAACATTTTTTTTATCGAAAAACTTTACAGATAAAAATAGTTTAGAATGACTTCTAATGATTAAATGTGAGGTTTTATGAAAGAATAACTTTTGTTTGTTGTCTTGCAATCAGAAAACATGATATTTTTTAAACGTTAAGAGTGTTGTGAAGTAAGAAATAATTGAAATCTACTTGTTTGGTGTTTGTGGCACATTAATAGTCAATACGACTGCATAAAAATAATTTGAGATCGACAAGAACAAGAGCTCTAGAATTTGATATTGGTCATACAAATCGTCGTTCAGTTATCCACATGCCAATAACTAAATTTACATTCTGCTGCCACTAGAATTGTGATATACAAGGAGAATATAAACAGCTTTAATTGTCAGATTAAGGGGGAACAATTCCTAAAATCAATGGGGAAAGCGCCAAATGAAGAGATGTCTCCCTAATAATCAAACTTTAGCCAAAAATATTCTTCAACAATCCTATATTTATTGATGTACAACTTACACTTATTTTCAGTTAAATAACATCACCCAATTTGCAAAAAACAGCTTAGTACAATTGTAGCAAAATTATGATTAACAATAAGCTGTTTTTTGCAAATGAGGTGATGTTATTTAACTGAAAATAAGTGTAAGTTGTACATGAATAAATACTACAAGATTTTTAAAGAATATGTTTAGCTTAAATTTGATTATTAGGGATATATCTCTTCTCAGGCGCTTTTACCCCCTTCCCCACTAATCTTAGGAATTGCTCCCTCTTAACATATGTAAATATGTACTACGTAGTCGAGAGCTAAACACACTTGTTTTTTTTTAAGCTGATTTTTAAATCTCTTTCAGCAGATCAGAAAATGTCAAAGCAAGTTAGTTGAGCTAAGGCAATAAAAAATTACAAACACACTCAATCGAGTTATTTGAAAACAAAGCATCTAAATGTCCCCTGGCCTTTTACCTGTGGCAGTGCCTCTTTAAATTCGTGTACTCCAATATGTACCTTCCACTGTATATTTATTAATATTTGTAAAATTTAAATAAAGAAATATTTGTATTTACAATTCTAGAAACTAAAATGATCAATAAATGTTTAAACTCTAACTGCCACTTGGCCCACACCCTGAAGTGTCGGGTTTGATTTCCGGTAATGGTACTGAAATTTTTTCGAAGACAAAATTTTACTATACTGGGATGTTGGGTGTGTATCCCTTGTCTTGTAAGTATATTTCCAGGGGCTATTTTTTGTTTTGTAAAAAGTGAAGGTCCTAGAATACTTCCTTGGTGAATATCAAGGCTAATAAATAGGTAACTAGGTAATAGCTACCCTTTGACGGCGATTTGAGAGTTATGGTCGAAACCATTGCAGTAGATTTCCTTTCACTCCATAGTTATCTAATTTATTTATTAAGATCTTGTGATCAAAACACTCATATGCCTTGGATAAATCTAAAAACAGGCTTAAAGCCAAGTTATTGTTTTCTAATGATTGTAGTATTTTCAAATTAAAATGATAAACAACACGATGTGTCGATCTACCCCTCAGAAAACCATGTTAAGTGGTAGTACCGATTCAAAAACCGCTGCCTAAGGAATCACTACTTCCACATCCAGATTCTTCATCCAAGTCACTTTAAAGGAAACATCTTGGCTATATTTGCACTCTAGTATGTGGAAATTATTGGTCATAGAATTTTAATATTTGGGGCAGATGTCATAGAAAAGTTTGGGGAGTTGGTCTCTATCATATACGTTTTTAGTTTACCCTACTTATTTTCCACTATTCACAACCTACCACCTCCCACCCCTTCAATGCAGTCATCTCAATCAGATGTCACTACAATACATACGTGTACTAACTTTCAAGTGAATATGTCAATTTGATGTTATCAATCCCATTAATAATGAAGCGAAGGTGGTGGAGTTTGAAAAATATTAGAAAGAAATCTGAGGCCTTGGTTTCTAGTATATACACCGAATCCCAAATTTCTGTACTCTTACCAGCTTGACTTACTTATTTTCCCCTAGTCCTCCTGTTAACCCCAACCCTTCTACGGAATCATCCCAAAATATAATCTAGTTCCAGATGTCGTTATAATACATACGTCTACCAAATTACAAGTGAATATCTCAATTTTACTTTATCAACCCCCCTAATAATGTAGTAAGGGTAGTGGAAGCGTTGAAAAGTATTATTAAAAAATCTGAGGCCTTAGCTTCTAGGACATACACCGAATTTCAAGTTGCAGTACTCTTACCAGCTTGCTTTACTTATTTCTCCCTATTTACCTCTACTTACCCCCACTCCTTCAACGCAATCATGTCAAAATATAATCTAGTTTCAGATATGGTTATAATACATAAATGTACCAAATTTCAAGTGAAAATTTTAATTTAATTTTATCAACTCTTTTAATAAGAGAGTGGGGGTGGTGGGGAAATGGAAAATACTAATAAAAAAACTTGTGGCCTTCGCTTCTAGTATATACACCAAATCCCAAATTTCTGTACTTTTACCAGCTTGCTTTACTTATTTTCCCCTATTTACTCCTATTTAACCCCCAACCCTTCAACGGAATCATCTCAAAATATAATCTAGTTCCAGATGTCGTTATAATACACATGCGTACTAAATGTCATGTGAATATCTCAATTTCATTTTATCAACCCCTTGAATAATGGAGTAGGGGTGGTGGGGGGCTGAAATATATTATTAAAAAATCTGCGGCCTTGGCTTCTAGTACATACACCGAATTTCAAGTTTCTGTACTCATACCAGCTTGCTTTACTTATTTCCCCCTATCTACCCCTAAATAACCCCCAACCCTTCAACGGAATCATCTCAAATTATAATCTAGTTCCAGATGTCGTTATAATACATACGTGTACCAAATTTCAAATGCATATCTCAATTTTATTTTATCAACCCTTTTCATATTGGAGTGGTGGGGGTTGAAAAATATCATTAAAAAAATCTGATGCTTTGGCTTCTAGTACATACACCGAATTTTAAGTTTCTGTACTCTTACCAACTTGTTTTACTTATATTCCCCTATTTACCCCAAATTAACCCCCAACCCTTCAATGGAATCATCTCAAAATATAATCTAATTCCAGACGTCGTTATAATACATACGTGTACGAAATTTCAAATGATTATCTCAACTTTATTTCATTAACCCCATTAATGGGGTAGGGGTGGTGGGGGGTTGAAAAATATTATAAAAAAATATGAGGCCTTAACTTCTAGTACATACACCGAATTTCAAGTTTCTGTACTCTTACAAGCTTGCTTTACTTATTTTTCCATATTTACCCCTATTTAACCCCCAACCCTTCACCGGATATCCTCAAAAAACTATCCAATTCCAGATCTCGTTATAATATATACGTGTACAAAATTTCAAGTCAATATCTTACACCGTTCCGGAGAAAACGTGCGGACAAAAAAAAGTTACAGACAGACAGACCGACAGACAGACAGAATTTTTTTTTTTTGCTCAAATTTAAAATCTCGACGTTTCATGACATTCTAAACCTATTTCACGAATAAAAATTTTTGAAAATTTTTTTGCGATTACTATACTTCCAATCCACTACGTGGATGTGGAAGTAAAATATCTTCGCAAAAAAATGAAGCAAACTAATGGGTCTGTGATTTTACATTTTGAATTGGTCACCTTTTTTATAAATAGGAATTACCAAAGCAGTCTTTAACTTGTCTGGGAAAATTACATGTTTTAAAGAATTGTCGATAATAAATACTAAAGGCTGCACAATTACTGGTATGCATAGATTCGCCATTTTGAATCTTTAACTGTTGATATCAGATTTAATATCAACTACGATCAAAATAATTAATTAGTATTTTAAATGCGGCGCATTCGCCATATTTTTAAATTTCTCACAGAAAAAAAAATACATTCAAAGTTTTGTTCAACTTATACTAGACATACTTGAAGAAATTAATATGGTACCACCGCCGGATCCATGCTCTTAATTTAAGCCGTTGTGGACATATGTTCATATGAACTTCTCTTCATAAAATGACCTAAGAAATCACACCCCGGAATATTAACACGTCATTAAGGAACACTCTGTATACATTTAATCAGGTTTGAAAACCAAAGTTTATAATGAAATATGCTATTTTCAAAATTAAAATAAGTAACAAGCTATGAATGATATTTAATTTCCAATACAAATAAATTTAAAATATTTTCAGACATACTGAAACTTCATGGTTAATATTCAGACTAATTTTAACTTAATAATTGAAACTACATTGCCAAACTATTAATGCATATGGACGTCATTCAAAAATCAATATTACAAAAAACTGACTACACAGGAGATATCTACCAGTTTAATTTTCCTAAAGTAAATTTGTGGAATGGTTTTTATCTTCAAGTTCACTTATTTGATCTTCGAAAATTACATTTACATGAACACTGATATAACTGTAGTTCTTAAAATGTATAATGCACTAACATGATACATGAAAACGTAGAAAGTTTGGAGGCCCGTGTATTTTTCTAATCACCAAGGCATCTTGATTCATTTACAGTTCACTTGTCAAACTTGAAACAAAATCTTAATTGATAGTGTTGTGCTTAAATATCTACTTAATTCAGTATTCGTGTATTACTATAGAGAAAAAAATATATTAAATGGCAAATTAGAATCTGTTTGATAAGCTGGTTTACATCATGAACATGACCCCAGCTACATTAATGTAATTTATTTGTGTTTAGCTATACATTACGTTAACTGCTAGGTATCATTAACAGGATGAATTCCTAAAGATTCTAAGTTCTAAAAATTGCATATTAAGTTTGAAAATGTTGATGGCGTCAAATACTCTTATTAGAAAGGGATCTCATAACTCTCAAACTTATCATTAACACCTCATTTAAAAAATAAATCTCCTAATGCTGTTTCTTTGCTTTTCATTTTCCCACTCTGTAAATATATCTAAAAACTATGAAGGAAACCTCTGAGCCAAATGGATGAGACAGATATTGGTTTATGAAAACTGTATTTTTATAAATCTCTTCATTTCTAAAAATATATAAACTAAAGTTCTTAACTGGTAACTGAAAATAAAAACTAGACTTTAAAGACTTAGTCTCTGAGAATGAGCAACCAAGTAGTATAAAAATCTATTAAATAATTTCGTTAACATTTATCCTCGTTTAGCAAAATAATAGGGGATTCCTTAAGTTCTCTTTTAGCTCTATTGTTTTCTTTTGCCAGAATCTGCCCATTGGATCATATGATTGTTATCCCACGCGCCTTCACAAATTTTAAATTTTTTAAATTCTCCGTTTTTTAACGTAATTTCTATGTTTATCAAGCCTCACGTTGAAAGGTCTAGACGACATACCTATCATAATGTTTTCCTCACTCACATTGGGAACATTACAAATCTTGAATAATTAGTTTTTCATCCGATCGATTTCAAAAAACGATCCTACTGTGGTGCCAGTTTAAACAACCGTTCATACCGAAAAACTATTAATGATTCTTCATATTTTATTCGATTAACCATGTGGAATTACTGCTGTAGACCTAAAGTGAGGTTATAATTGCTGAATATTGTCTCCATTTTCAATGATTAAATTTTTTAAAACTGATTTGTCAACAAAACTCTCGGAATATTGATTATTATTATACAAGGTGGTCCAAAATTATTTCCCGATACTTGACTGATAGTATATCCAAAAATAATGGTAGTCTTTTATATGAACTTATTCCCGAAAATTAATAATAAGGGAGGTATACCCTTTAAAAGGGGATAACAAATTTCAGTTTTTCGTCAGTGTCTTCTTCAGTATAATAAACACTTCAACAGTTTTTGCGTTTCTGTTTTTCACTTGAAGACTTCTTGTTTCGCTAAGTCGATGATTATTATTTTCTATTTCTTGGAAACTTAATTGGTGATTCCTTTCGTTCATATTGCAAAAATGTTATTAGATACTGGAGATGCTGAAAACTCCATGACCATATCGAAGTTTTGTTAACTGAAGCCATTATTTAACTAAAAGTATATATTTAATATAAAGAGTAAATAGTTCCATTAGAGTCTCTCTGCTTAACTTACTCCAATTCGCTAAATTCCCATCATGTTGCAATTTGTTTTTAATTATTATTAATGTTTTATCGGAAGATTTGCAAAGATGCTTACTACATCAGAACTGAATTATTTTCTGATAGTCTTTTCAAAAATGTTTGCTACTTTTAATGTGAGACTTGAAAGAATCTGATAATCGATTTAAGATTTCTAATACTAAGTTTGACAATTTTCGACAAGTCTTAAAATATTCTCGGGTTTGTGTTTTTAGGAAACCATAAAAATGAGGAAATTTGCTATGCTGTGGAGTTAGTATCTTTTGTTCAGTATGTTCTGTTTTTGTGTTTAAATAGAGCTCTATAAATTTTATATTCGAAACATTTCGTTGGATCTTTATTTAATTTGGAATAATTTCCATCAGTTATCATATATCAGTGTTTGTGTTATATACAGCTGTATCTAAAATTGTGGGTCATCGCTTTTGTCAGCTGCCAAAATTTTAATGCTATTGTCATTTCTTCGAGATGAAATTGAACGTTTTTCTGCATATGTTAAATTATTTCTCAGTTTATATGGTTTTCAATTTTTAAGCGAATTTGGTATTCATTTGCATCTTCTATTGATAGCTTCTGTACAGCCTGTTCAATCGCAGTTATAATATCTGCAGGACTAGCTTTCGGAGTTACAGTATAATTCAAGCTTTTAGTGAAAACAAATTTTTCGAATATATTAAGTTCACGATTTAACAGATTAATGACAAATGACAGTTCTGTAATTCTAATCGATTATTGCATCTTCTTTAGTAGACTATCTAGTCCCTCCAAATTAGGAAAAATTTAAGAAATTTCTCCTACACCTGTTAAAAGTGAAGCATTTGGATTGTCTGAACATGATTTATAATTCAAATTCGGATTTAATCAATCGATAGAAGCCGGATCTACAAAAGCTTGATGCATTTTTGTCAAAGAAAACATACGGGGTTCGTTAAAATGAAAAAGGAATTAAAACGTATTATCTTTATGGTCTGATTCGACTGAAATTCGGTATGTGAGGATTATAATCCTCAATATTTACTCATGTGATATATAGGAAATATTTCAGCATCAGATAATGACCGAAAATGTAAAAAAAAATTTAAAAAAATCTCGGGGCGCGGTTCGAACCCGGATTTCGTGTTTGAGAATCAGGACTTTTAGCCGTTGCGCCATCATAACTACTCAAGAACAGAAAATTATAAAAATTTATAATTTTAACATGTTAGTTGCATAGAAATACGTGAAGAGCAATTATAGAACAAAAAATATCTGCCAAAAAGCAAAAAAAAAAAAATAAATAAAAAAGCAGCCCTGTCGGGAATCCGCTTAAAAGTAGTCGCCGCTTAGCACGATGGGCTACGGCGGATCCCAAGCTTAAAATTGACTACGATCTCGTTGGAAAAGGCAAAACTTCAAAAACATCAATTTTTCAAACGTTAAGAAGAAAATGAAAGATTGTTATTTTGTCGGTGTTGTAAATTGCGATGGCAAAATCGGAAATTCGGCTCGGCACGAGATAATCAAAAACGGCTTTTTTGACATTTGTGACAGTACCGCTGTCAGGTTATGGACTAAACCGCCTCATCGACAACCTATTAAGGCACATTCTGTCCATTTACAAATAGTACATGTCTTGTGACGCTAGCTCTCGGTCTATAAGATTTCCTACAAATTTTGCCTTCGTGTTTTTGCCCGAATTCCGCATAATATCGACGTTAGAGGACGCGAGTCTTTTTTTCGCGCCCTCTAGTGGGCGAAATTCGAAAAAAAGCGTAAAAAACGTAAAGACAAAATATGTAGAAAATCTTATGCTCTACATCTTTGCTCTCCTGATATTTTTCATTAAAATTCATAATTTTAGCTGAAAATCTAAAAAAAGTAAAAATATGTACTTATAAATGTTTTTTTCGCACCCTCTAGCGGCGACACTATGCCGAATTCGGACAAAAACGTAGAGACAAAATTTGTATAAAATTTTATACCGTACAACTTTGCTCTCCTAATATTTTTTACCAAAATGTATAGTTTTTCCTGAAAATAGAGAAAGAGGCGAAATAGCGATAAAATTCATATATATGTATATATTTCTCAAAAACCACCCTTTTTTAGAACTGCGGCGGGTGAAAATCATGCTAAGGCAACCCAAATACTTCACTTCTTACAGGTCTTATAGCTTTATTGAAACATATTCGTTATAGGATTTTGTGAACGGCAGAAAAAATAACTATATATAATAACTTTATCTACCTTGTCTTTTAAGATTAAGAGACAGACAAGGTAGATAAATAAATTCATGTTCTCATTTTTAACTGAATCTTCATGATCGTAGGGGGTTATGTAGATACTAATTTGATCTGCATGGCCGTAGGAGACTGTGTGGATGCTAGTGTTAGAATGAGAATTGTCAAATAAGAAATTAGACAAATTCATTTTAGGATTTTAATTTGCTAGCATAACCAGAATTCAAGTTATCGAAACAATGCAAAGATTTCATTCAAATTTTTACACATCGTTTCTTTTAGTTATAGATAGTTATTTTTTCCTATAAAGAATATGTTTTAATACAATTATAAGCAAACAAATAATAATTCAGTCTTATGGCTGTAGGAAGTTTTTCCATAGCGATTTCTTGACTAATTTGAAGGGACTTAATCATTAAATTTTGAATTCCCATTGAATGTCAAAACTTTTTCCTTTAATAATCTGGCTAAATGACGAATCTAATAATTTTATAGAGTGTATGTAAGCATACTTTGCAAAACCATGAAATGTCATTCATTTGAAATCGCAAGACATTTTTCCCTCGGGTATTCAATACCAGTTAAACAGTTGTAAAAACGTTAGTCTAGTATTCAAGTTGTTTGCATTTGCCACAATTAATCGTACATTTAAATATTAATGCCAACATCACGCACTGCAAACCATTAGAAAGTAAAGACTAACAATAAGAATAACAACAAATGTGTTTAATTCAAACGGAAGAATAAGAATATAAACTGAGAAAGGTCAACACAAATGAATTTGTTCTGTTCTAAACAGCGAAAAAAAACGACAGATGTCTGAAGATTGAAACTTTCACACTCAGGGGCAGAAAGTTAATGGTATTAAATTTTTCGTTGTATTTCCCAGTAAGTCATTGATTAAAGTTGTGTACTTGGATTCGTCTTATTATTGATCTGTTCTGTATGACTAACATTCCAAATCTACAGGAGTATTGCACAATGGGCGACTTCACTACACTTTTACTTTTACCTAAGATGAAACATGAAACCATCTAATCGTAAACGTGTAATAATAAACAATTCATGGGCGTGTCCTGCGTGTACACTGTACAGAGTGCTCACTGTAGATTAATAACTTTTAATAAATAAAAGTAAAAAATATTAAATCCATATTTAGTTTTGATTACACAAGTCACTTAGTTATCGCTAGAAATTTATTCTCTTAATAATACAATCATCTATATCTTGAAACATATATTCTTTATAGGATTTTGCAAACAGTGGAAAGAAAAGCTATCTATGAGAACTAAATGAAAAACTATATATATAAATATTAATGAAAACTTTGCATTCTTTCGATAACCTGACTTCTGGTTATGCTACCAAGTGAAAATTCTTATCAGCCATTCTCATTTTAACACTAGCATCCAACCTAGTCCCCTACAGCTAAGCAGGCTAAACTAGTATCCACATGATCCCCTACGATATGTAAATTCAGTTAAAAATGAGAACAAAGGCCTGAAATTAATTTATTTACGTACCTTGTCTTTACAATTTTTTTTCATTCTAATGAATTACATTTTCATAAAATCTCATTCAGTTTCTTGGAAATGCTTAGCCTTTGAAACGTTTTTCGTCCTTATTGATGACTCATCAGAAAAGCCCAAAGCCACTCATAACGATGTTCCATGCAAAACTAAGACAATATTCATGAACAAGTTTAAAATAATTATAATTTTGACATTGACTGATAAAAAACAACAGATCTATCTATCTATCTATCTATTATCTAACTAGTATTGGAGCCTATATACTCTATGCATGTTTAAAAGTGAATTATTTATTATTTGTTTGCTTATAGTAATGAAACATAGATTCTTTATAGGATTTTGCAAACAGTGGAAAGAAAAGCTATCTATGAGAACTAAAGGAAAAACTATATATATAAATATTAATGAAAACTTTGCATTCTTTCAATAACCTGACTTCTGGTTATGCTACCAAGTGAAAATTCTTATCAGCCATTCTCATTTTAACACTAGCATGCAACCTAGTCCCCTACGGCTAAGCAGGCTAAACTAGTATCCACATGATCCCCTACGATATGTAAATTCAGTTAAAAATGAGAACAAAGGCCTGAAATTAATTTATTTACGTACCTTGTCTTTAAAAATAATTTTTTTTCATTCTAATGAATTACATTTTCATAAAATCTCATTCAGTTTCTTGGAAATGCTTAGCCTTTGAAACGTTTTTCGTCCTTATTGATGACTCATCAGAAAAGCCCAAAGCCACTCATAACGTAAATAAATTAATTTCAGGCCTTTGTTCTCATTTTTAACTGAATTTACATATCGTAGGGGATCATGTGGATACTAGTTTAGCCTGCTTAGCCGTAGGGGACTAGGTTGGATGCTAGTGTTAAAATGAGAATGGCTGATAAGAATTTTCACTTGGTAGCATAACCAGAAGTCAGGTTATCGAAAGAATGCAAAGTTTTCATTAATATTTATATATATAGTTTTTCCTTTAGTTCTCGTAGATAGCTTTTCTTTCCACTGTTTGTAAAATCCTATAAAGAATATATGTTTCATTACTATAAGCAAACAAATAATAAATAATTCACTTTTAAACATCTATACCTTGTTTAAAGAAGAATACGAGTAATAAAAGCTCATTATAAATGAAAAATCCTCTAAAAGCACAGTCAGTCAGCTTTTTAGTAATTTCTGTGTATTATATATTATACTATATTGGCGAGCTGTACTTTTATGACAGTATATCTTTATAAGATTTGCATTTTTAATGAGCTTTCATTACTCTTCTTCATTTCCAAACAGACATTTTATAGTCGAAATTTTAAAGCTCTTGACGTCACAGTTGACTACATAAGTATATTTAATGCACACAAAAAATATTAAAGCTTGGCCGCTTATGTATAGATGGGAAAGCGGAGCATGCTCTATTTTTGTAGAAAATGTTAAATCATAAATATACTGTATTACTTAGTCCACAGAACAACATTGTTCTCATGTAAAGAATGTTGTGGCATGATTAAAGTAATAAATTAACGGAAACACGCCTGTTTGAATTGTAATTTCAAATTATTTTGATCCATTACCCGACTCCTGCCGAAAATTTGTGAGATGTAACAGTATGCATATTTACGATCACTCCTGATCACTCCTATGCGTCCGCGATTGCTCGCTTCTAACAATTAGTAATTGCTGTACGACAAAATACACCCTCACAGGGCACAGCGATCATTTAACATTGGCTACATCGCTCTTGCTAGCATTTCAAAAACTACACTATGTTCCACGGCTCAGCGAAATTTAATAAGAGTAGTTACGAAATGGTCGTTAGAGAAACACAACTTAAGTTATTACTTTCAATTTGCTACAAAACTGTAACTTCTTGTAACATGCAATAAGAAAACATTAATGATGGGTTGGGTTAGGTTGATTTTGCAGAATATTTATCATCAGAGGCCTCTCTTTGACCTTTTTTGGGAATTCCCTCCAACTTCGATGATCTGCCTGCTTGGACACCTTCTTTCAAACCTATATCACTTCGACGGGCAATTGATGTCGGCTGCACATTAATTCTCGTTGATGTTTTGTGTGGATTAAAACAAGAACTATACATATTTAGAAAGTTTTCAGTATTATCAACGTTACACATCACGTTATTAATTTGGGACAGTTTCGTCAACATAAATTTTTAATTGCTTTTTCCATCAACGGCAAAAGTTCTTTCTAAGTTTTTTTTAAATTTCTGTAGTTCTGATTGGCATTCTGCAAAATATTCGCTATCCTCTTGTTCAGTAGGTTCGGCGTTTTCTTCTGGTTCACTGGTATTTTCATTTTCGTTTCTCATCGGCTGATTGAATTTTGCCTCAAGATATTGGTTTCTGTGGATGATAGCAAATACATTTCGCTGTGCTCTGTGAGGGATTGGAGTGTATTTTGTCGTACAGCAATTACTAACTAGTAGAAGCGAGCAATTGTGAATGCATAGGAGTTATCGTAAATATGCCAACGGTTTACAGCAGGTATGTGAACCCTACCCACGAGATAGTCGAAGTTCGTATTGTCAGCGTATCATGGAATATCGAATTCGTCAATGCTCCACAAATACATAAGGTTTTATTGCTATCTTGACACATGCAAAACAGAAAATTTTTAAATTTATTACTGTACCAAATAACTGTTTATTTACCAAAGACAATACTTCTAAATTTCTACTGTGATTGTGCACACAAATTTTAAGTACGGCTCTGTCGAGTATCACTCATGATAACGAGACAGAGATTTATGGTCGGTTTTTATGCCTTTTTTCAGGTGCATTAAATATGCGTAGTCAACTATATAAGCCACTTTCATAAATAGTTAGAAATCTATTTTGAATTCAAATTACACTTTCTAGTGGAGTGAGCTTAAGGGAAAAAAATAAATGATTAGAGAATACATTAAATGAGTAGATTTGCCCTAAAAACTTTCCCGATAGCTTTCTATAACCATAATTGTTTTCTAATTTTTTTGTCATATTTTTTTAAAACTCAAAAAAACTAATTAGCCCAGTTTTCAGAGACACAATGATAAAAATTGGTCATTAAATGTTATATGGCTGAATTTTTCAGAATAAGTAATTTTGTTGGTGTAGAATACGATAAAAAAAAGTTTACAGCTGTAAAGTGACATTGGGAATGATATAACTCAAAATATTACGATTACTTTGGCCTGTGTTGTATCAAAGTTCAGCTATAGGATACGTGTTTTCAATACTTTTAACAACTGAAATGACATTAAAAATAAAAATAAGACCAGAATCATGCAATAGCAATACTCTATATGTATTAAAAAAATTTATATCTAAGTTCATATATTAAAGCATGGGTGTTTAATACTTTAACCAAGTAATGTGACGTTAATAAATAAATATATAAAATAGTGGATTCAAAGTGAATTTAAGACCAAAATCTTCTAAAATTCGATAAATACACATTTTTTTGTCCAAAAGCGATGCTTATTTAAGGGTCTGTACCTTAAAGTACACAGAGATAACGAAATTAAATATGCTTTAAATTTTTCAACGGGTATTCTTTACATCCTGCATTTGCATGTAAATCGAGTTTGCTGAGCAAATGTTACATTTATCCACCAGTCATTTTTTTCCAATATCTGAACTGTAAAGTATACATACTAATGATTAAAAATAAGTTATTTTAAAGCAAAAAGCTACAGTTTTTATCCAACATTTAATAGCTGTAATTTCATCTAGAGACATTCAATCCAGATAATTTGAGATGGGTATTGTTTCAAGATATTTGCAAGAAATCAAAAAATTTGTAAAATCAATGGTTCCAAGAAAAGTGATTTTCAAACACGTTTATCAAAAAAAAAATAAAGGCATTGTCCCTCCGTGATCGGTTGGCTCTAATAGCATATTTAAAGAAACAACATTATTGCTATTATTGTTATTAATTTTTTTATACTCTGTAAGAAACATGTTTTTGACAATAATTCTAGGATTTAGTTTTTTTAGTATTTTACCATATTCAAGTGGTTATATAGAAGTTACTGTAATTAAGATATTTGAACGCGGTTGGTCCTGTTTGAAAGATAATTCAATTTTTTATTTCACAATTAAAATTTGTAATATTTTGATCTTTTTACAAAAAAATTTTGTTCTTTTTAGATTATTTTTAAAGAAAATAGTGTAACATAATCTAGTAAAAAGTTGAAACGAATTTTATTCTTAGAGCACAACTTAGAAGAATAAACTTGCAATTGTTTTTTACAAAAATGTACTTTCTTAACAAGAAATTGTCATAACTCATCCAAATATTATAGTAAAGGGTGTTACTAAGAACCAAATTGTAGAAAATTAAATTACCTTTTAAGTTTATAATGAACATTGTTTTGTAAAAGTTTAAAAAGTCATATCTCGATCAATTTTTTATCAAATTGGACGGGACCAATTCCAAATTCAAGGTAACCTCATACGCTTCAAGTTGTAAATTTCACACTTTTTGATAGAACTCGTAATTTTCAAGGCATTTGAAAAACCATCCTTTAACTCCTTCCTCCTATCACAAAAAATTTATCGGGCAGCCGATTTTGATCGACTTTTTTTACATATTTATAAGACATCAAACAACAGTTTTTTTGTAATGAAATTTCAAGTTGTATCGATTTCCAAATCAGAATCTAATTGTACTTTACTACAGTTAAACAATTAAAAATGTATTTAAAAAAACTGTATACATATAATTACTCAGTGTCTAATTTTTCCTAATAACTGTATATGTAGGTACATGCTTTTTCTCTAAATAATAACAGAAATTCGTTATAGATTGTAAGTTTAGCGGTTTTACCTATTTAATTTCACATTAAAAGTTTAACAAATACTTAATCTATATTCCGTTTGCACTGCCTGTGTTCTAACCGGCAAACTTTTACGATAGGGTCGTTGTTAAAATCTCATTATTTACCAATTAAAAACCGGATACTCAGTGTCTAATTTGAAAGAGGTAAATTATTACTTATCGTTAGAGGGATGTAATAATATACATGATGACCCAGCCAAACGTTCAGGATCGATTTTTCAAGTTAAAATACGATTTTATTCATCTATAAAGTTTTTTTTTTTAAATGCATCTGTTCCGACCTAAAGCAAAGAGGAAAAAAGACAAAAAAATCCGTCTCGTTTCATGACATTCATTACAAAACGGTATAGTTTTGAAAAAGTTCTCTTCATTTTTTGGAAAATGATTTTCAACATGCCTTTAAATGATAGAGTAAATTGTTGATTATCCAACCCATTGCACTCTACCACTCCACCGATGATTGCACGACCATTTTTCGAGAAGATGCATCGGTTGCGGTTGAAGCTGCCCCCACCCTTGGCCCGCGGACATAAGGCCTATGGACTTTTTTGCATGGGGTACGATGAAGGACAAAGTTTATGCGATGCCCGTCAACGACGAAGCTGTCTTCCAGGAAAGGTTTGTTCAAGCGGCCCGGAAGATCACACCATCAGAGTACGTGCAGCCGCTCAGTCTAGCGTCGGTGTGAGCTTTGCATTGAAAATGATGCAGTAATTTCGAGCATTCTTCGTGAATTTTCAAAACTAAACTGTTTTGTAATAGATGCCATCCATAAAACGAGGCGAATTTTTCTCTTTTCTTTTTTTGCTCTAGCTGGGAGGAAAAAACTATACCTTAAGGGCTATCGTCACAGAAATTTGTACTATTTGTACTAGTTGTAAATGAACAGAATGTGCCTTAATAGGAAGAGTTGAAAATACAAATTATTTAAAGATATATAGAAACATCAAAATCTAAAACTATCTTTAGTAATGTGGACGTTGTGGTATATTGTGACTAGTTTAGGAACCCAAATAATCTAAAATTTGTATAAAGTTTCATAATTTTTCAACTATTACAATTATTTTGTCATCTTCGTTAGATTTATAAAAACTTGGCAGTAACAGCAAATCAGACGAATCAATCAAAACTGATTGCTTCTGGTATAAAAACGAGTTTCATCAAAAAAGCGTTAATTTCTTGTCTCTTGGACTGCAACACAAGGACACGAAACACAAATTAATAAAACGACATTTTAAGGATCTAGTTAAGCATAAGACGAGCAGGCAGCAGGCATGAAGACTTGAGAAATAATATTTAGCTAAAAGTGCATCAAAATTCAAAGACACAGGGTGTCCAAAAAGATACCGACAAATCGGAGGTTATAGAGGACTCCAACACAATCAATTTTTGTTAACGTACCGATAGTCTAAAATAAGTCGTTTTGGTAGTTGAGGAAGTTATTCGAATTCGGAGCAATTGCTCAAAATGTTGATCATGTACTTCTCTACAGAATATTTTTGAAATACGGACATGACTCTTAATAGGAGATTTTCCACTCCAAGTAAGGGAATCTCGTACACCAGAAATTTTACAAAACCGCAAAGGAGAAAGTCGAGGGGATTAAGATCCGGAGATCGCGCTGGCCAAGCTACAGGACATTCTCTCACATACGTACAAGGCATCCCATATTAATTGTGCATGTTTGTGTAGTTGAAAAGGTGATTGAAAAATTTAATTTGCACTAATGCCATCGCAGTTCCTTAAGGGCCATGGGTTTATTAACAAACGTTGCTTAAAAGTGAATTATTTTTTGTTTGCTTATACTTGTAATGAAACATATTCTTTACAGGATTTTGCAAACAGCAGAAAAAACTGTCTATGAGAACTAAACTATTTGTAAAATTATTGATATACAATCTTTGCATTCTTTCGATAATCTGAATTCTGGTTATGCTAGCAATTGAAATCCTAAAATTTCCTTCTTGTTCGACAACTCTCATTGTAACACTAGTTTCCACACAGTTCCCTACGGCTATGCAGAGTAAACTAGTATCCACGGCTATGAAGATTCAGTTAAAATGAAAACAAAGGTCTAAAATGAATTTATTTACATACCTCTTCTTTTGGAAATTTTTTCATTCAAATGGATTAACTGAATCTTCATAGCCGTAGGGGGTTATGTGGATACTGGTTTACTCTGTATAGCTGTAAGGGACTGTGGGGAAACTAGTGTTACAATGAGTATTGTCCAATAATAATGACAAATTCATTTTAGGATTTCAATTGGTAGCATAACCAGAATTCAGGTTATCGAAAGAATGCAAAGATTATAAATCAATAATTATACAAACAGTTTTTCTTTTAGTTCTCATAGATAGTTTTTTCTGCTGTTTGCAGAATCCTATAAAGAATATGTTTCATTACAAACATTGCTTGTTTTGATGTCCTCTGTAACCCCTTCAAATGCGTCAGCATCTTTGGGGACACTATATTAATCTCGATTAGTCCCAATGTCACAAAAGTTGGTTAATGATCTTCTGACATAAACACTGTATTATTTAGGTGATGCTTTTTAATCATTTATTTTCTTTCTTTTAAATTATAAAGTTTTATTTTGTTTGGCAATGAAATTTAGATTTATAAAATTCGTTTCTAAGAGCAGAATGAACACTAGAATCGCAGCGCGGTACGATACATGAACATAAGCTGGCACTTGCCGCACGTCGGAAATCGTCATATCTCAAATGGACTCCTGACAATGGACAAAAGTCAATTAGACAGATTGCATCCGTATTCATGTTTGGCTGAACCTAATATATTTTATGCAGACGACATTTATCATTCATCAAAAAGATAACACACCACTGCCAGTCCTTTTTTGTGTTGGAATTAAAATAATCTCACTGATCGTTTAGAAGAACTGATGTTTACAGACAGCAGATTGTAACAAATTATGTCCTTGCGTAAATGAAGCCATTAGAAGTCGCCTGCTTATAAAGTGGGTCAATTTTTGGCTTCTTGTGTTTTGTAGGACACAACAAGTCTAAATCATGACGGCAAGTTGAACGGCTGACAGAGCATAAAGTGGTTGTATTACTTCCTGTGATTTACAAAACTTGTGGAAATTTACCCTCGTATGCACGACACGAAATGCAAAAATAGGAAGCTCTCAATTTAAAGCTTCCAGCTTGTTTTAAATAATTAACGTTTCCAAAAATACTGCATTAAAATGCATTACATCCATTTTTGAATTTGGAATGCGTCAACTTTTAAAAATAAACTGTGCATATTTTTGACACACACTGTATTCTTTATGTATTTTATTATCATCTCAATATAACAGCATTAACCGACACTACATTTATTAAGTTTATCGGTTGATAATAAATAGCAAACATAATTAGCTTTCAAAGTTTTTATCCAAGAGGAACTGTGTCCGCTGGCGCTGTAGAGGTGGTTAGATATAAAAGGAATATTAAAATAGCATCAGTATATTTCCTATTACAATGTGACTGACTGATCGTTTATACGAGTTGATTCACCTTTTAATTCAAGGTTGTTTCTTTGATGTTAATTATTGCGAGAACTCAACGGTTTTTTAACAACATCCATGTAGGTACTGCTTGATTCTGCAAGAATCTTTGAAATGATGGCAGTTAATAAAAATATACAGAGTGATCCTAAATGGTTGCAAGAGTTTTTAAGGGTTATTTCTTATGTTACTCTACGACAAATACATATAAATATATATATATAGGTTTAAGGGTCTATTTTAAAAGATACATAGTGTTAAATTTCGAATAAAATGTAAGTTTTGAACCAATCAGTAGAACTTTAATGGATAATGCATTAAAAATGTACCTATTTAATGCAACTGTGGAACTTTACTATACGCCCTTGTTGCCAATTCTTCTTCGACATTTCGTTAAATATCGCACTTTTCGGTAAAACCTGTGTAACATTCCTTTGCATTTGCGATTAATTACTTCTTTCCTAAATAGTTTTTAGTAAATAATTGTACTAATTTTGGCATGTTTTTGTAGGTCTCAAGGTGGTTTGGAAAAGTTGAATGGCAGAGTTAACCCAACTGTAGAAAATGAATAGGGTGTAGTTACTTTTTTAACAAATAAGTTGTCTCTTCTTCTCTATATTTATTTTATTTTCTATGAAAATTGTATATATTTAGAGTTACTGTAGTTAATGTAGTGTTAGGTTATTTTGTACATAAAATGATTTCCAATCTATACATGTAGGATAGATCGTAATAGGATCCATATTTTCCTCTATGCTAACATTTTTTAAGTCAAACTTACATTGGGCAATTGTTTTTGGAAGAAAATATAGATCTAAATCTGGAGCTTGTGCATTATATACATATTTTAGCTTTCGAAAATAAGACTGTATAAAAGTGTACTCACTTCAAAAAATAAAGTTGTACTATTTTAATTATACTGTTTTCTTAATTTATCAGAAGTGGAAGGATATGTGTTGTGCGTCAGATATTTCCTTCCATATCCCATCTCTAACATCGAGTTTAAACTAGATAGTCGCCAAATATTTCTTTGCTTTAGTTTTTTTATAAATGTCCTGAAGATAGTGGGATCCCTTGATACGGCACTAACACCTAGTTCCAACTAACTGAAGAAATAGACTGCGAATTTACCCAACCAAAGTTAAAATTTTAACCGTATCCGGATGATATCTATGTGGTTGGTGAAGCGTATCTAGCATACAAAGTTTAATGCGTTGGTTTAATTGCAACAACTTCACTTGTTCTTACATATTGAGTAGTATGATATATGCGGGATTTTATGGCGCTTAAGGTGGGGCAACTTAGTTGTTTCACAGTGATAATAGTATATTATTCAACGAGCATATAATGATGGCTATTATTCACGAGGGTGAAGTTTAAGACACGAGCTGCATTCGAGTGTTGTAAATTACCAGAGTGAACAATGGCCATTATATGCGAGTAGAATACTAAACTTTGTCCACGACTATTAAATATTTAATATTTATTTAATTCATCTTCATTCAATGTCTCCTATTTAGGAAAAATTCATATGGTATCAGACCTCATATATAATTTTCTCGATTTTTCGGGCCACAAGTTTAATGAGGCGATTTCTGCAGCATCCTTTATCTCTGGCGGTATCTTTGAAATCTAGTTTTCACTGTCAGTACCGATTTATTTAATTATATTACCCTTTTTGAGTACCTAAAATGTAAAATTATTGTAAATAACGTTGGCGTTGAAATCGCACAAATTTTGACGTTTCAAATCAATTTACGTTTTGACACTTCATGGCTTACTAATAAAATAATACAGTTTGTAGACATGCAGGTAAATGGTTTCAAAAACAATGTTGGGGATTTCCGCGTGTTGCTAATAGAAATAGATGATGCTTTGAAAAGAACTTACTAATGTAGTTTTTGAGTGTTTATTAAAATACCTTTTCGGCATTTGAGTGCTTCCTAGAAAACTTAGAGAGACAACACTTGTCTTTTGGTTACTACAATTTTGACATTTTAAATTGTTAGTAAAAAGCCACTAATGTCATTTCTTGCAAACAATTGACTGTCCTCATTATTCACTGCAATCCGTGAATAATGAAATCATTATTCACTGCAGAGAATAATGGATAGCATTATCCTTAAGGAAACACATACATATTGAGTACATTATTTAATAGTCGTGGACAAATAATATATATAACTAACCACTCAAATATTGCATCTCTAAGAAAAATAAGATAAACTGTCCGTTAACAATGAAATTCATACATATGTTGTTTGTAAGAAAAATCTCATTTATAAATAAAATACATACAATACGAAAAATATATGACGCGAGTACACACAGGTGTAAAAATTGTGTTCCGTAAATTTGTGTACAAAAACAATACTACAATTACAATAACAAATTTCTGGAGACAAGATAAAAGTAAAATTGTGAAAATATATTTTTACATTAAAGGTGCCTTCATGGAGTACATACAGTTCTCAAAGTAAATTTTAAAATATTATATATAATTTTAGTCTATGTAGACCATACTATAAATTATAACCATGCCGGTCAGGTAATTTTTTATTCCAAGGTTTCTAGTATATAAGGGCAGAATAATTTTAATATACTGTGTTTAACTAATGGTAACTTCCTCCAGTCCCTTTATAGCTCAATTTAAAACATTGCGAACGGCCTTTTAAGTAAGACGGCGATTTGATGAGGGTGAATTTCTTCAAAAAATACCATATCGTTGTCCACTCTAAATTGAAAAAACTTCTAGAATTGATCCATTTAGCCTCCCGTTGTCATGAAGTACGTTTTGCAGCATGTCGTTCGTTGTTATCTATTGACTGTTGGGCGTACGGTCTCACCAAAGTTCTTTCCTCGGTTCTTTGGTGACATCAGTTCTTTGATGATATCAGTCCAAGGTTCTGGGGGACGTACCGTTTGCCGTTGGCCATTTGGTGTTGGTGCGATGAGCTGTGCAAGGAATTCATAACAAATTTATTCAGGCCCACGTCTCAAAATCTCCATACGCCGGCTGTGTGACTCTCAACGGTCCATGTCTCAGAGGGATAAGGAGATGTAGAAAAAACAGAACGTTAACAAGTATGATCTTTATGTGGGTCGTGATATTTGTGACACACCGCATTTTGCTAAAATGGCAGCTTCCCCATCTTGCATTTTGTACATTTCGTCAAATCTTACACTCGGTACCGGTATTGTTAGCTGAAACTCCAAGGTGTTTATTATCTAATACTGACCTATTTTTAATGCGTTAAGATGATTTTCTATTGCTTAGTCTACAATCGTAATTTTCGTTCTGCTGAAATTTAAACTTAAACCCCACTAGGGGGGCAGGGGCTTCGTGTTAGTCATGTGACAAAACATTTACTTCTAAGTTTACTATCAGCTTTTTTTTACACAATGGCTACTTATTCTAACTAGGGTAAAAGTCAACGCATCAATTAGTACTTTTATATTTTGTTTACATATGACACGCAGCAGAATATTTAAACCATTTAAGTTAACGAGGAAAATTGCTGGCTCCAAGAGACTACCTAAGGATACTCCATTATCTGTTCTTATTCACAACATCTGAACAATAGTTTTGTCATGAAATTTTGTGATTGGCGACCTTTCGCTGCATAACACGTCCCACAGTCTCATGATATCTGGCACTGTTGTCTGTTAAGGGTACGGCCTCACCCTCACCACAGTTCTTTCCCATCAGATTTGGTGACATTTTGGTGGTCGTTCACCTCCTTCTCTTGACATTTGATGTTTCCAAGACTGCCAGTCGATCTATATTGTTAATAAGGACGAAAAACGTTTCAAAGGCTAAGCATTTCCAAGAAACTGAATGAGATTTTATCATTATATATCATATCATATATTATATCATTAGAATGAAAAAAATTTTAAAGACAGGGTACGTAAATAAATTAATTTCAGGCCTTTGTTCTCATTTTTAATTGAATTTACATATCGTAGGGGATCATGTAGATACTAGTTTAGCCTGCTTAGCCGTAGGGGACTAGGTTGGATGCTAGTGTTAAAATGAGAATGGCAAATCAGAATTTTTACTTGTTAGCATTACCAGAAGTCAGGTTATCAAAAGAATGCAAAGATTTCATTAATATTTTTATATATAGTTTTTCCTTTAGTTCTCATAGATAGCTTTTCTTTCCACTGTTTGCAAAATCCTATAAAGAAAATGTTTCAATACTATAAGCAAACAAATAATAAATAATTCACTTTTAAATGATGTTCATGTTGTAATTTATGATCAAATATTAATCAGTGCTTTTTGTTTGGAGGTTTCCCAGCAGTTGTATGAGTTCATCCTCGCTTGCTGGAACTAAGGTGGTATTATCTGCAAATCGAAAGTTAAAAATCTTAGATCCACTCATATACACTCCACTGTGGCAGTCCCCTAGCACACGTCGCATCGTATGTTCCCTCCAATATCTATAATTTCAATTTCTGACCTCAAATAAAGAATCAGTGTACTGCTTACATGCAATTTAGTAAGTTTTCGTGTTAGCCCTGTGTATAGCAATATTCAATGTTAACTGTAAGGAAGTAAAAGCACTGTAACACATTTATTTTCTATAAATCTATCTGTTTCTACAAAATAAATAATGATTTGTTGTGTCTTGTGTGTTGCTAATATTTTAGAGATCTATCTATATTTACATCCATCCACGAGTACATCGCTAAATTTAGAACAAGGCTGAAATCTATTAATAATTGTTATTTATATTCATTACTATCATTACACACGTAATTTTTTTATATCGAATAATAATAATAGGTTTATAACCCATCTGCATATGTATGACTATTTTGAACCTGTCTTTCTAATTGACCAAATAAAAACCTTACATTTATTAGTTTTTTGTACAACAGTTTATTGGGGTATAAATTAAAATTAAACCATTAGATCCATTTAAGTACCCCGTATTACAGAATAAATTGCAGGGATTATGTGCAATTTGCCTATAATAGACTTCAAAACGGCGTAAGTAAATCCGAACTGCTAAATGGAAATGGCAATTACATTCGGATACCTGGTAAATATTTAACGTAAACATAGTTAATAGGTTTCAACGTTTCGGAATGCTAATTAATCCTTACTCATATAGGGTGGTCTTCGTGTAAAAGTAGTTTTTCATGAAGTTTTTGCTCCTAGAATTTAGTTGTTTGATACAGTGATTAGCTTACTGATGAAACTTGGAAGTTATAGGGCTTAATGAGACGTTGATGTGTTTGATTTTTCTGTTTGTAAAAATTTTATATAGCCTAGACCAATGGAGATTTTGAGCTAGAATTAAATGGGGATTGCTTATGTAAAAATTTGCCCAGAAGTGCAATAGAAAAGTATCACAATAGAAAAATACAAAAAAAAGTTCCCAAGGCTAACTTGGTTGCAACATCAAATAAAATGGCGTCAAACTGAAAAACATTTTTTTTTTAGAAATAAATTTAAAGAAATTTAAAACTTTTAAAAATGTTCAAGTGAAAATTAAAAAGCAGAAAGCATTTGTTTAGTGCACATATAAAGGCCATAAGAAACGGCCATCAAAATATCAAAGTCAGCGCTATTATTCTATACATGTTTAGAAGTGAATTAATTTTTGTTGTTGCTTATATTGTAATGAAAAAATTATTGATTTATAATCTTTGCATTCTTTCGATAACCTGAATTCTGGTTATGCCAGCAATTAAAATCCTAAAATCAATTTGTCTTTCTTATCGGACAATTCTCATTCTAAGACTAGTTTCTATACACTCCCCTATGGCTATGCAGAATAAACCAGTATCCACATAACCCCCTACGGCTATGAAAATTCAGTTAAAATGAGAACAAAGGCCTAAAATTAATTTATTTACATACCTCGTCTTTTGGAAAATTTTTCACTCAAATAGATTACATTTTCATGAAATCTATCATTCTGTTTTTTGGAAATGCTTAGCTTTTGAAACGTCCTTCGCCCTTATTCTATTAACGTATTAAGTAATACATTATATTTATTATTTAACAATGTATAGAAAAATAAAGCATGCTCCTGTCTCCCCTTATATTAGCTCGGTCGGCGGTTAAATTTTATATGCCGTACTATACAACAAATTTCGCATGTGTAGACGTTTTCGCGTAAAATAAGAATCAAAGTTTTGGGGCTGCCAATTAATATTTTTAATAACTTTTGAAGAAATCATCGGGTCGTAAAATTATTTCAAGATTTACTGTAAAATTGCTAAAAAAATACAGTACGTGCGCTGCGAGTGCCACCTCGAGCGGTTTGGAGAAACTCCTCCAATTTTGAATTTTAGACTTTTCGTCAGTTTTATACTTACTCATTGCATGTCTCGACCTCTACAAAAAATTTCGCTTTCTACAATAGAAAGAACGGATATGGAAAAAGTAATATATGAATAATAATAAGAAAATTTATCTGGGAAAATGTTAATTTCCGGTAGATATTTATAGTAGATTTCCGGTAGTATTTGGTAGATTGTTGACAGTGTAAGCGGGAGGAAACCTGATATACCTATTGTGTAAAATAAACAGGGTGCTGCTACAAAGATTATTGGAGAAAAATCTGGTTATGCCCGGAGCATATATATTTCATTATAATGGAATTTGTAACAAGATGTGATATTCAAATATAATCCGTGGTCCACTTCATACATTACATAAAGTCATCAAGACGCACCCCTTGATGTGAAATGAGTGTCAACTGTGTATCTAAATCCCTATTCGTTCTTTAGGATGAATTTCATGTTACGAAACGTTTTGTTTTCTCTTTGGGATTGAATTTGCAGATATACGTCTCTTAGCTAAAGGAGTGTATCCAAGGCCAGTAAAAAAAAGCAGGTAGCGTGATATATTTTAGTTTAAAAAAATATATAGAGTGCTCTTCAATAGAAAAAATAATTAATAAATTAGAGATACCAAATAGAGAAAGTTTTGTGTAAATAAATATACAGATTTTACTTAAATACCTATACAGATTTTACTTCCCTCGCATACCTACCGCAGATCATGTAGATTACGAAAATATAAGTTCTTCAATTCCGTCAGTCTGCTGTCTGTCCGTCTGTCGGTCTGTAGTCTGCCCATTGGTGAATTAACTAAAAAACTACTCGACGGAGAACAGTAGAATTTGGTAGACAGTTGACGCTATTGAAAACGAAGAAATGGTTAGACTTTCACTGGATAATATAGACCGTCTAACGGGAATAAATAATGAAAAAAATCTTTCTCGCTCAAAATTAAAATTTCCATGTTTCGCGGCATTCTAAACCTACAATAAAAAAAATCTATTTAGCACTACCTACTACAGAATAGATGAAATAATTCACAGATCTTGCATCTTTCGCAAGTATCTTAAGCTTATTGAAAATACCAGATGCAACTATAATGCTCTTGGAGTCCAAGGATGGATTGCTAGGCTGATAGGTATTTTCAGCATTTGCATTAGGTACCATAGCGATTAGTGATAAAATTTAAAAAAAAAAAATAAAAACTTTTATCAAATTTAATAATACCACTTGGGTTCATTGTAATTGAACCCATGTTAGTGACCGCCCCGTATAAATAAAGAAGTTCTATCTTTACCAATTTTTTTCTTCAATGTTTCCGTTGTTTTAATTCACTAGGAATAGTTTGACATACACAGTGAAATTATCTAATGACCCTCAATAAAGTTATTAATTAAAATCGACCTCTACTAAAAGATGTAATATAAACTAATATAATGCATACTTTAAGATGCATATTTCATGATTATAATAGTCACATTTTATGATTATGTTAAACGTGCTACCAATAAAACTGCTATATTTACAAACATATTTTTCTAATTTCACTCCTACAGCTCAGGTTTTTCCAGAATAGTATATTCTTTGTACGTTTTATCTAAAAGTAACATCTGGATGCAACAAGGATGCGTAACGATGGAATTATACGTAGATTCATTTTTGTAAACACAAACTATAAATACATTCATGAGAAAATTAATAGCTCATTATGGATTTTTTTTGTTTCATTAATAAACAAGCTAACCATCATAGTTTTTGCCGATTTACTACACTTTTTAAATAATTGTTGCACATTCTATAGGATACTCTTTGCAGTTTTTTTATCTGTGGAAACCATATCTTCAGGGGCAGCGTTACGCCTAAGGTTCCACATCCCTCCAGAATTTTGAAACAACGATGATTTTATCGATATCTTAAATAAGTTGAAGAAAATTTAACCTGTCCATCATTATATAATGTTTCTATGGTCAGATTTTCAAGGTATTGCTTAAGTTTTGACAAAAATTGTAACCTTTTCTATTACACTGAAATTCAAAACCCACCCCTTCTAGGTACACAACCAGCCACAAAAAAAATTATTTCTCGCCTGGGGATCTGACCATGCTCACTACATGTTTTTGGATTTTGTCATAACCTCAAAAAACCCATAATTTAAGCGATTTCGACATCTCTTCACATAAATCGCTGCACCTTTTTCTAGACAAAAATGACCCCTCTTTTTTGTACTAAATCGATTGCAAATTAAATTTCCAATCTGATGATGTGGGGCACGATATTCTTCCGGCGCTTTATAAGTGAGATATTGGCCGCCAAAGTGAGAGGTTCAAGGATTTCGCTTCTCGAGCGATACGGGCCAGCTTCGAGAGCCATTTCTGCCAAACGAAAGTTAACAAAAATCTAAAAAAATTCAGGGGTACGTAGGAAAATGTAAGAAATCTATATCTTGAAAACGAAACGAGATACAGAGGTGATTTTTCGATTTCTCTCGCATTCCTACATACCTAAATTTTGCCAAAAAATTAAAGTGCCAGCAAAAATCTGAAAAAATTCAGAGGTATACCGGGTGGCTACGAGTCAACGTACGCCCCCAATATTTTGGTTGTTTTTGTATTTAAAAATTTGGTTTTTGGTGCAAATAAATTAGACAATAATAGGCTACTTTTAGACTAACAGGAATGAAAATATCACTTCCGGTTGAACCGGTTTCTCATCAAGCATAAATTCCTAAGTGCAACAATTTTTTCAAATGTAAAGAATTCCAAAAAGTAAGTGAGATACGAACAATTTTTTTTGTTTTTTCAAAATAGCCGCGTCAGATGAATGCGATGTAATAAAATTACTAAGTAGGCTATGGAAATTATTAGTAAGGTTGTAGACTTGTCTGTAAAGCAGAAAATGGTTGTTTGAATTACTGATAGGTACCAGTATTTTTAGTTTTTTTTTTCAAAAAACGGAATTTCATTTTCATTTTCATTTCCGTAGGGGTCCTATGGAATTTTTTTTAATGGAACTGTGCTATTTCTTTCATTAATCAGAAATAATGATTCATAAACTATAAATTTTTCGCCATTAATCATTTGTTAACGATATCCTTCGTAATAATAGAAGTATTTTTAAAAAGTAAACACAAATTAAACAAGAAATAATTTTAATAGGTATAACGTTACAACCATGAATAAATTACCAAGAATAACAAAACTATTTAAAACCTAAATTATAATAAACCATTATAAAAATTGTTCAAACTGTTCACCGTTATTATTAATACACAGAGTAGCGCGACTTATCGTTGCACGTCTAACATTCTGTAATTGTTGAGGTGTTATTTGTGCAATTTCGTGTCGAACTCTTTCTTCCAGATCTTGCCTTGTGGTTGGAGCAGTCATGTAAACCCTATTTTGCAAATGCGCCCAAATAAAAAAATCGAGTGGGGTTAAGTCAGGCGATCTTGCAGGACATCTGACTGGACCATGGGTCCCAATTCAACGATCTGGAAATAATTGATTTAAGTAATCCCTAACGATAATAGCATTGTGTGGTCTAGCCCCGTCTTGTTGGAAGTAAACCTCGTCAATATTGGTATTGGGAATTTGATTAATCTGTGGAACTATTATATTTTGGAGAAATTCTAGATATCTTGGTCCAGTTAGAGTTTCGTTAAAAATTATTGGAGCTATGATATGGTCGCCCAGTACGCCTAACCAAACATTGAAGCCAAACCGCTCCTGAAACCGCCCCTGTCTCATAATGTGAGGATTATCAATTGCCCAATATCGAGTGTTGTTTCGATTAAATAACCCAAGGTTTGTAAATCTCGATTCATCAGTGAACAAAATGTTTTTGATAAAAATCTCATTTCTTAATTGGCGTAACTGTAACCAATTACAAAAGGTTATTCTTCTTTGATCATTATTCTCATACAAAAATTGATGCAATTTATAAGAACGATAGCCGTGTTTCTTTCAAATTCTTCTGACTGATTCTTTGGAAACTGGTAATTCATGTTCAATTTGTCTTATCGAAATGGTTGGGTCAACATGCACTAAAGCTAATACATTAATTTCCGTTTCTTCATCCACAATAAATCTTTTTTCAATTTCTACATTAGGTTCAGTTCCAAATTGTTGCTCCAACCGGGCGAAATAGTTTCTCGGAGGTTGTCTTCTTTCTGGATATCTCCGTCCATACAGACTTTGTGTTCTAGTTGTATTACGTCGAGTCTCTCCATAAATAAAGATCAAGTCAACTTTTTCATCTCTTGAATAATTTTCAGCCATTTTATATTAATTTTCTTGTTTATAACAACTTTAATACACTTGCTTCAGAAAATTAGTGCGTAAGTCAAGACTAATTCAATTGTTGCAAATGTCCGTCATTTCCATGGCTATCTGCAATTTTGGATTTAAATGTAGATAGGTACCTTATTAAAATGATTTGTTGGCGCTTATTTTTAAAAAATACTTCTATTATTACGAAGGATATCGTTAAGAAATGATTAATGGTGAAAAAAATTATAGTTTATGAATCATTATTTCTGATTAATAAAAGAAATAGCACAGTTCCATTAAAAAAAATTCCATAGGACCCCTACGGAAATGAAAATGAAAATGAAATTTCGTATTTTTGAAAAAAAAACTAAAAATACCGGTACCTATCAGTAATTTAAACAACTGTTTTCTTCTTTACAGATAAGTCTACAACCTTACTAATAATTTCCATAGCCTACTTAGTAATTTTCTTACAACGCATTCATCTGACGCGGCCATTTTGAAAAAATTAAAAAATTGTTCGTAGCTCACTTATTTTTTGGAATTTTTTACATCTGAAAAAATTGTTGCACTTAGAAATTTATGCTTAATGAGAAACCATAAAAAAAATATAGTCATTCCATTTAAGAAAAAAAAGTTGATGTCACTTCCGGTTCAACCAAAAGTGATATTTTCATTCCTGTTAGTCTAAAAGTAGCTTATTATTGTCTAATTTATGTGTACCAAGAACCAAATTTTTAAATACAAAAACAACCAAAATATTGGAGGCGTACATTGACTCGTGGCCATCCGGTATAGGAAGGCGAGAGAAATCGAATGGCGTAAACCGCAGCTCTGTATCTCGTTTCGTTTTCGAGATGTAGCCTCGGGAAGCGGTAAAAGAATTCAATTTTCACCTTTTCCGGTGAATTCGAGCGGCCATATCTCGAAAACCAAGGCGCGCACAAACCTCAGATTTATGCCAAACGATTTCTTATGTCTTTCTACGCACCCCTGAATTTTTCCAAATTTTTTGCCAGCTTTCGTTTGGCAGAAATGGCCCTCGAAGCTGGGCCGTATCGCTCGAGAAGCGAAATCCTCGTACTTCTCACTTTGGTGGCCGGTAACTCGCTTAAAAAGCGCCGGAAGAATATCAATATCCACATCATCGGATTGGAAATTTAATTTGCAATCGATCTAGTACAAAAAAGAGGGTGTCATTTTTGTCAAAAAAAAAGTTACAGCGATTTATATGAAGAGATGTCGAAATCGCTTAAATTATGTTTTTTTTTTTGAGGTTATGGCAAAATCTTTATGTGATGGAGTTAAACAGATCTCGGATTCGGATTCAGCGACCCCAATAACATAGTGAGCATAGTCAGATCCCCATAATCAATATAATAAATATAAATAATGACAAATGACCATATTGGTACATAACAAATGAATAACCGAGGTGGTAGAAAAAATCCTCCGTCCATTTAACTTAACCTAGTTTTTACTATTCGTTATATAAACTTCACATGATATAATTAATGGTAACTCCAAAGCGTAATTTTATAAGGATGTACTTTGTATAACACATTTAATTCCTTCATCGCCATAGCCCACCACATGGATTTTATCTAATTTGGCAACTGCCCACTTAAAATGATAAATCATTTCATAATTCTGATGTGGCACAAGTAGAGCTATTAAGGAACATAACTACACGAAATGTTAATATACTTTGTCCTACATTTACCATAGTAATCTTATTACGCTCTTTAATTCTATTAATAAGCTCATCTTACTTTGCGCTCCAAAGAAGTGAGTACCGTTTAATTGTCAATATATATAGTATTTAATATAACTAATCAAGTAATAGTAAAATTATAGCTAATAACACACTTTATAAAAATGGATGGAATAAAATGAACAAAAAATAAGTTTGAAATAGAGCATATAAACTAATGCATCTTATCTTGAACGCCAGATAGCGTTTTCGCCACAAAATTTTTACCATAAAACAGCACTAAACATGTCTAAAAGTGAATTATTATTCGGTTGCTTTAATGGTATTGAAACATATCCTTTATAGGATTTTGCAAACATTAGAGAAAATAACTGGGAACTAAAAGAAAAGCTATGTGTAAAAACATTAATGAAATCTTTGCATTCTTTCGATAATCTGACTTCTGGTTATGCTAGCAAATTAAAATTCCTTAAATGCATTTGTATAATTTCTTATTTGAAAATTCTCATTCAACAAGTAGCATCCACACAGTCCCCTACGGCCATGCAGGTTATACTAGTATATACATAACCCCCTACGGTATATGAAGATTCAGTTAAAAATGAGAACAAAGGCATAAAATGGGTTTATTTACCTACCTTTCTTAAAAAAATTTATTCAATCTAATGGATTACATTTTCATGAAATCTATCATTCTCTTTTTGGAAATGCTTAGCCTTTGAAACGTTTTTCGTTCTTATTCTGAACTCGTCAGAAAAGCACAAAGCCACTCATAAAGATATTCCATGCAAAACTAAGACAATTTCTATGAATAAGTATGAAAAATTATATTTGACATTAACTGATAAAAACAACAGATCTTCACCTATCTATTAGCTAACTAGTATTGGAGCCTATATACTCTATGCATGTTTAAAAGTGAATTATTATTTGTTTGCTTTAATTGTATTGAAACGCACTATGTGAAGTTTGTGGAGAGGAAGATACAATAGAGCATATTATCTTTAGTTGTGAATGTTATAATGACAGCAAGGAAATTTTTCTTCAAAATATCACTTAACAATTATAATGTACACCTGTATATCTACCAATTTATTAAATCATCCAATTTAAAATTGTAAATAGATATTAAGCATAAAATGTATATTCAGAACAGAAAAAAAAACAACAAAAAATTAAAAAAACAAAAAAAAACAAAAAAAACTTATTAATCGATACATATAGAAAAAAAATTATTAAAATAAAACAACAAAAGAAACAAAAAAATACATTTAAAAAAATATACGCATACAGGTATTAAAAAAACAAAAAATAAAATAATATTTAAAAAAACTATACCTTTATTAATAATAATTCTACATGTTGTAATTAGCATTAAGTGAAATGGGGAATATTGTGTTTAAATAATACAATAAAGAAAACTGGCTAATAGACTCAGTTTCTAGGGCCAACAATGCCATTAAAAAAAATGTATTGAAACATATTCTTTACAAGATTTTGCAAACATCAGAAAAATAACTATCTATGGGAACTAAAAGAAAAGCTATGTGTAAAAATATTAATGAAATCTTTGCATTCTTTCGATAACCCCATAGATAGTTATTTTTCTGATTCTATGTTTCAATACAATTAAAGCAAACAAATAATAATTCACTTTTAAACATGCATAGAGTATATAGGCTCCAATACAAGTTAGCTAATAGATAGGTGAAGATCTGTTGTTTTTATCAGTCAATGTCAAATATAATTTTTCATATTTATTGATAGAAATTGTCTTGGTTTTGCATGGAATATCTTAATGAGTGGCTTTGTGCCTTTTTGATGAGTTCAGAATAAGAAAGAAAAACGTTTCAAAGGATAAGCATTTCCCAAAAGAGAATGATAGACTTCATGAAAATGTAATCCATTAGAATGAATAAAATATTTTAAGAAAGGTAGGTAAATAAATCCATTTTATGCCTTTGTTCTCATTTTTAACCGAATCTTCATATACCGTAGGGGGTTATGGAGATACTTAACCTGCATGGCCGTAGGGGCCTGTGTGGATGCTAGTTGTTAAATGAGAATTTTCAAATAAGAAATTATACAAATGTATTTAAGGAAATTTAATTTGCTAGCATAGCCAGAATTCAGGTTATCGAAAGAATGCAAAGATTTCATTAATATTTTTACACATAGCTTTTCTTTTAGTTCCAATAGATAGTTATTTTTTCTGATGTTTGCAAAATCCTATAAAGAATATGTTTCAGCACTAAACACTAAATCAACAAGTCCGAAAAAAGTATAGTTGGTTCTTCATTATTCTTCTTCAAAACTAAGTTCCTAAACAATTTACATCGGTGCACTGTTATACATGCACAAATATTTTTGTATTAATTAATTCGGTCGCTAGAAAAAAATATTAATTAAGAAACGACATATGAGAATCGGAATGTAGTTATCAGTCTTATTACAAAGAAAACCTGATAAGTTCTAGGCAATGAAACATACAGAGTGGTCATCTGACAGCAAAAATTAATATTAAATAAAAGGTGCCAATTATGGAAGGCGTGCCTTACCTTTACGAATTTCCACCGCAGTTGATTATTTCTTAGATGACCACCCTGTATGTTTTTCAATAAAACTATAATAGGTGTCTTCCTTACCAATTGTGTTAACTATATGCCAAATATTATTGCAATCTGTCACATTTTTAGTTGCACATCCACGTGGAATGGAAGGACAGTAGTCGTAAAAAAATTTTTGAAAATTATTTTTTTGAAATAGGTTTAGAATGTCATGAAACGTGGAAATTTTAAATTTAAGCGAAAAAATTGTTCATTATCTATTCACTCTAGACGGTCCACCCTGTATATATTCCAGTGAAAGTCTAACCGTTTCTTCGCTGGCAGTAGCGTCAACTACCTACCAAATTTGACTGTACTGCGTCAAGTAGTTGTTTATTTAATGTACCAACAGACCGACAGACAGACAAGGAGCAGTAAGTTCTCAATTCGAGCCGTATACATGTTTTTTATGTTTGGGCACTGAAATCTTTTGCAAACTATAGAGTATGACTCGGTGGTGGTCTCGTATTAATTTCACCAAGATATGTCTACTATGAGACGCCCAATGAACAATTTTTGTTTTGTAAAGGTACTCTGAATATCACCATCACCGAATAATAAAAACTTTTAGTAACGTCTATTGTCTATGAAAACTTTTCAATTACCACTTTATACTACTTAACGAGCTTAAATGGCGCGCTCTATAAGGGTCACCATTACCTAATTCCAAGTTTTATAATAATAAGTAATAGAAATGTAACCGTTACTCTTATAAACTTCCTTATAAACTTTAAATACAGAAGCTCTCCTTCCAGCTCTTTCTCTCACCACAAACCTCTTTCTTTCTCTTTCTTTAGTTGTTGATGCTGAAATGATTACATCTTCCTTTCTAACAATATGGAGACTTCTACTCTGTATATGAAATATACGTAATTCAATTATAAATATATTATACTCGGCTTTTGTGGCTACTATGCGTCTGAAATTTTCTTGCACATGCATCTTTACTGTAAAATTGACATTTGTACCTCGAAAAAATAAGGGCGCCACCGAAATTATATATATTTAAACATTTTAACTAAAAATATTTTATTTTAATTTCTGACAACATTCGATTTTTTATAAAAAACTGAACTTTTTAACTTATGGTTCATATTTATATTTACATAAAATGTAGTATCACCTGAGAATATTAAATATTCAACCTGTTTTTCAACAGTTTTCTTAAAAGTATCAATATGGCGTCCACTGACAGGATCGAAAATACGGCATCCATATTGAAAATACCAAAGGGGCACTATAAATCTGAAAAGAAACTTCTGAGGTTCTTATAGAACTTCTGTGCCTCTATATAATCATGTGAGGTTGGATTTTTCCGTGAACATTTCAGGAGCGGACATGAATAAATTTATTAATATATCTAATAAAATTTATCAAAAATCAATTAATTTATTAAAGCTTTTCCACAAAAATATTTAACGTCAGCGGTCCTGCCACAAATATAACTTTATGGATTGACGAAACGCAGTGAAATATTAGTAATTCTCGATAATATGGCAGAAAAATCGTCGATTTTTTTCGGGGCACCCACAAACAGAAAGGCAGATATGCTGTAATTTCTAATGCTATTAAAGTGTGTATTCATTTATAGGCTGATGTCCAGGTTTACCAACTTTTAGGTATTTACATATATAGTAAAGACAGTGGTGATTAGGTGTAATTTTAAAGTGCAAGTTTTTAGATTGCTGTTTACTAGATATTCGTTGTTATTAAGTTTCGTGAATTATTTCATCATTATATTTATTTCGATCATTACTTTGGGATACAAGTAACTTAAATATAATTAAATAGCAGTAGAACGAAATCCGGCCCTGAAATGACCATGAAAATTCAAACCCCTAGTTATAAGTTGAATCTCCAACCTGTAAAAATCAACAATATTAAAAAATGTGTATCTTATATGAGAGAGTTCATTAATGTTACACTGATTCTAGTTTAGAAATGCGAATAAAAACATTAAATAGGAGAGTAAACTTACAAAAACGTAGAATTTGAGGTTATGTTAACAGTTATTGTTGTTATTGTGGGACCAGGAGTTTTATATTAATCAGAGCCAACCCCTATATAGGAATTGAACACTATTAGTTTTATAAATTTGTGACTGCAACTTCTATAAAAACTATTTACATAAATTATAGTAACAGTTACTAAAAGTTGTATAAGTCGGTGATGGAAACGTTTCCATTGCCATTTTATAAAACCTAAGGTTTTAAATCTTTTAGTAATCTTATAAACCACTTTTATAAACTCACGACCTTAATAAACCACTTAAGAAAATAACAGTTACTTTAAGTAAGCGAAATTGTTCATTGGGCGGGCAAAAACCAAAAGGAAAAGATTTCTAGCCGAGTACATTCGAAATTATGGCGGAGTCGCCGGGACGATTTTTTACTAGAACGGCGAAGTACCAGGTTATCCTTTTAAGTAAATCCGACCATTATTTCCGCTCCATTGAACTGTTGAATGTGGTTATTTCCCAGTAATTTTTTTAAAATTTTCTGTAAAGTCCTTTCCTCCCCATCATTCACCTTTTCGCATTTTTCAATTTTACATTTTTTAATACTTCTTAATCAGTAGAATGTTATGTTATTCGCGAATACTTGAAGCGTCAAAATTTGTCTTGCTGCGTGTACCATCCTCTGCCAATTGCGTACAATGACTACCGGGTGCCCCATTATATTTTGACTCTTTCTAAACCTACATAACTTTTGAACTAGTTGAGATAATGACATGCTGTTTACATCAGTCTTCTAATTTTGATAAGTTTTTTCTTGAGTAATCATCTTTTTTTTGCTCACTTCGGTTTAACCGGAAATGACATAGCGTATTTTCGGAGATAGGGCAACTTTGTTATTTCAAATACCCTGTATATTTTTTCACAGTTGGAAAGCACATTATTTCCCCTTTCCGGAAATACCATATTTGTCATGGAAATTATACAAAGTGATGGTTTTATAATGTTTTAAAGTGAATACTGCGTTTTATCGAAATGCTACGAAAATAATAATGATTCACAAAGTAGACTATGGAAACAAAAGACAACATCACTTGTAAACGTCAAATTAGTCTATTGACAACTCGGGTACTTGAGTTACTGTAAGAGAAATGTTTACTTTAAGTGAAAAAGCTAAGTGTGTAATCTTCTTTGCTGAAACTAAATCTTACAAATCAACACAAAGAAGATTTAGAAGTATGTTTGATAAGAAACCTCCAACAAAAAATTCAATTAGAAAATGGTATAGAAACTTTTGGAATTTGGGTTGTATTGACCGTAAAAAAAGAACTCCAAATAATGAAAATGGGCTTAATAACTGAAATTTTGGAAACGACACAAAATGATCCTTCTTCTTCTACGAGAAAAATTTCTTCCGCAACAGGTATTCCGAAAACTACTGTTCATACTGTTATGAAAAATGTTCTAAAATTGAATGCTTATAAAATTCAGATACATCAAGAATTAAAGGAAACTGACTTTCCAAGACGAGTACAATTTTGTAGAAAAATTTTTGATTTACGTAGACGAGTTAGGCATTTTCTTGATAAGTTAATCATGTCAGATGAAGCATCATTTCACTTAAATGACAAGGTGAATAAGCATAATTGTAAAATTTAGGCATCAGAAAATCCCAGAAATGTCCATCAGCATGTCAGATCCTCTCCAAAAGTTACAGTTTGGTGTGCGGTATCAAAACAAAAAAATTACGGTCCCTTTTTCAACAATCCAGTTGTCAATGCTCCATCACATTTGGACATGTTAGAAAATTTCTTTTATCCGCAACTTGAACAGGATAATTTGTTGAGGACTGTCTATTTCCAACAAGACGGTGCTACCTTTGGAAATCGTTGGGTAGGAAGGGGAGGTCCTACAGCATGGCACCCTCGATCCTCAGAGCTCACAGTTCCAGATTTTTTCATATGGGGGGTATGTGAAAGACAGGTTTTATAGCCCTATGCAACAAAATTTAGAAGAACTTAAAGAAAACATGCAAAATGTCTATAATAACAGTACCCCCCCGAACAGTTAAGCAGAAGCTATGACAACTTTGTAAAGAGAATAAATAAATGCATCCAAGTTGATGGCCAGCATTTTGAACATCTTTTGTAATTAATGTGTATTATTTTGTTTATTTCTTATTTGTTTAATAAATATTCTGTTACACTTTGTTATAATTATTGAATTCCATATGTACATTTTCAACATTAGCAATTTTGAAGTAATATGCAACTATTAATAAACTGATTTAACGTTTACATGTGCTGTTGTCTTTTGTTTCCATAGTCTACTTTGGGAATCATTATTTTTTTCGTTCGATAAAACGGAGTATTCATTTCAAAACCTTATAAAACCATCACTCTGTATAACTTCCATGACAAATATGGCATTTTCGGAAAGGGGAAACAATGAGCTTTCCAACTGTGAAATATACAGTGTGTTCCATTTGAAATAACAAAGTTGCCCTATCCCCGATAATACGCTATAACATTTCCGGTTAAACCGGAAGTGAGCAAAAAAAGACGATTACTCAGGAAAGAAATTATCACAATTAAGAGAGAACTAGCGAAACCAGCATTTCATTATTTTAACTAGTTTAAAAGTCAAATAGGTTTAAAAAGGGTCAAAATATAATGGGGCACCAGGTATTTGTTGCAGGTTGTAGAAGAATTAAATAATCTCTTATGTTTCTAATTTACTACTATTTATGTTTAAACAAATAATTAATAAAATTAATAGAATTAAATATTTCAAATTACCGCTCATAGAAAGATATTTACGTATTTATTTACATTTTATTGAATCACTTAACCTTGCTACATTAATCAATTCTCTATTAGTATTAAATGATGTTAATGAAAAGTCTATTTTATTATAAATGGCAACAATGAGTAGTTAATGCAAATTTATTAAGACCAATTGAATTAAAAACATGTTTGAAAATTTAAATTTGACCCAATATGAACAGCTGCTAAACCTCCGTTAATTGATTTGATTGTTTTACTAACTGCATATATTAATCTAATAATTCGATGTAGACAAGGTATACAAAAGGGATGGGTGTAATATCATCTCGCCCTTTAATTAGTCATTGGGTGAGATATTGAAATGACGTGCGTTTACAGCGCATATGTTGTTATTTTCGGATGGTCCAATATTTTTTCTAACTCGTTGAAAAAAGTTGTCATAAAATTGTTCACAGGGCCGGTCTTATACATTTGCTGCCCCTAGGCACTCGCTTATTTGCCGCCCTGTATTATACACCGACTTTAAAATGTCAGTGGCAGTCTTTTATAGAAAATAAAACTGAATTGGGCGGAATTAAGAAAATTACAAGTAAGCAAAAATGAACAAAGGGACTTACCATTGAACATTGATTTTGTATGCACACTCGAGTTTTCAGTTTTTAAAAATAATACGTAAAAAGAGTTTGTAGTACTTATACTAGAACACTTTTTTGCGCGACATCATTGCGGCAAAACTGTCAATTATTAAATCTAGTCCATTGAACGAAATGTTTCGCCCTCAATGTACATCAATGCTAAAGAGTTTAGTCTATCTTCACTGACTGAGGATCGTAAATAATGTTTGATACGTCGAAGTGCAGAAAACGAACACTCGCCTGAACAATTGCAATTAATACATTTGGATAAATTTCTTGCAGATCTCTTTCATATATCAATTTTGATAAATCTATTGGTGGAATTAATTTTTCATTGGTTACCGTTAGTTCTAATTGGTTGGCATCTTTCACTCCCTGAAACAATATTTTATTCCCAGTCGTTTGGCCGCTTTCTTTTATGCGTTTAGTATGTATTTGCAAGTATGTATGTGTGTGAGAGATGTCTTTTTATTCGAAATGACATCGCAGCGATGGAAACAACAGAAAATTCTAATAGACCAAGAACTTCTGGATATTCTTATAAATAATGATGATGACGAGGAGTTTAAATAGACGTAGATGTTCCTGCATTAAAAAAAAATTACATGTTTATAATATTTATAGGCACTTACCTCAAACTATTTTATGTTCAAATTTTATATTTGATTTTATTGGAGTATTTGCGTTTTGTTTTTTTCGATGTGAGTTTTTTATTAATATTTTATATATTTATATTTTATGTTTGGTAAATAAAAGTCTTATTTCTATTATTAGTATTTTTTTATGGGCATTTCCCCTAAATTCATAAAAATATTAAGTTTGTCAAATAATTATATATACACGGTTCACGGCGAGAGCCGTGCATATCCGAAAAAGTCCCGGTATAGTTCACGGCTGGAAACGTACAAATCCGCAGGCGCAGTCCGCTGCCGTTTGTGCAGCGTGGTGTGCTTAAACCGTTGCATTCGTTAAGTAATATGATATTGAAATACATTAATTTATGCAGAATTGTTTACATTTTAACTCGATATAATTTACAAATCAGTCATGAAAATTTACATTTTACATACAAAAATTTTGCCGCCCTAGGCAATTGCCTAGTATACCTAGTGGTAAGACCAGCTCTGGTTGTTCATAATGTTCATCATACAATAAGAATAGATAAAAAAGTAATTAGTAAATCGAAACAGATATGCACTTAAACCTTAAAAACTTGCATAGTCCTTTGAAAACTGGAAGTAAAAAAGCAGTAGTAAGTAGTAAGTAGTAATTAAAAAAAAATACCAAAAATTTGTAAAAATAATTCACACCAAATGAATGAGGGGGGAAACCTGCAGAAAGAGATTCTTAATTCCTTTTGACAATAGTCCGGAAGCTAGGAGGCTTCTTCGGCACGTTATCGTGTTATACTATTTGAGATTTTTTCAAAAATAGACAGAACATTTAATAATAATGATTTATAACTCTAGAGATACGATGAAATGTTAATTTTTGGTAAAATTGTGCATTTTCTCGTCGTTATATACGTGTAGTAATCATTCTGACGGGGACATGGTCTTGAAATGCATAATTTGTTATTCAAAAGATTTATAAACAAACTAGTAATGATACCATATATAATATGAGATGCGATAGAATCTTGATTTAGCGAAAAATGTTAAATTACTGTATATATAAGGGTTTGTAGAATTTTTGTTAACAATCATAACATTCTAGGAATCTTATTTTGTTGTTAAGAGATCTTACATTTATGTTTAATAAAAGATTAAGAATTTGTAGCTATGATTTAAGAGACCCGAGATGAAATAGAGGATAGAAATTTAAAGTTCCTCAAAATTTTCAATTTTTGTTCTTTCTGGTTTGTTAATGATAGGCTTTTCAACCTGAGAATAGTTTTCTACGCTAAAAATTTTAAAATAAATATCAATCTGAAAAAAACTTGTGCTGCAACTTCATTTTTTTTACAACTTTTGCAATTTGCTCACGTAACCAGAATTCAGATTCTCGAAAGAATGCAAAGATTTCATTAATATTTTTACAGATAGTTTCTCTTTTTAGTTCTCATAGACAGTTTTATTTGCTGTTTGCAAAATCCTATAAAGAATATGTTTCATTACAATTATAAGCAAACAATTAATAATTCACTTTTAAACATGCATAGAGTATATAGGCTCCAATACTAGTTAACTAATAGATAGGTGAAGATCTGTTGTTTTTATCAGTCAATGTCAAATATAATTACTTCATACTTATTCATGGAAATTGTCTTGGTTTTGCATGAAACATCTTTATGACTGGTTTTATGTCTTTCTGATGAGCTCCAAAATAAGGGCGAAAAACGTTTCAAGGGCTAAGCATTTCCAAGAAACAGAATTATAGATTTCATGAGAATGTAATCCATTAGAGTGAAAATTTTTTAAGAACAGGTAGGTAAATCATTTCATTTTAGGCCTTTGTTGTCATTTTTAACTGAATCTTTATGACTATAGGGGATTGTGTAGATACTAGTTTAATCTACATGGCCGTAGGGGACTGTATGGATACTAGTGTTACAATGAGAATTGTAAAATAAGAAATTATGCAATATCATTTTAGGATTTTAATTTTCTAGCATAACCAAAATTCAGGTTATCGCAAGAATGCAAAAATTTCATTAATATTTTTACAGATAGGTTTTCTTTTTAGTTTTGACAGATAGTTTTTTCTGCTGTTTGTTACATCCTATAAAGAATATGTTTCAAGACATCTAACCTTTGCATTATAAGTTGAACGGTTTTCGAGTAAGAGGCAGTCAAAAGCTAGTTGTTTTTATCAGTCTGGTAGCACAAGAAGCTGGTAAATTTTAAATTTCTTGCGCATGGTTGTACGTGAAACTAACTGGTGAAAAAGTACCTATCTTACAGATATAAAAATGAATAAAAGTAGAAGACTTCAGCGTGCTAATTTTGTATTATTGTGTGTTAATATACTGGCAAGAACTTCCTTGAGCATTATGATCTCTGCAGATCGTCTTTCGAAATGATAACATCCAGAATGATACATACATTAATTTCTTAAACTTGAAATTAAATAAAACATTGAACCTTGAATTTAAACATTTTTCACAAATTTTAAAAGTTGAAAGAAATTATACTAAAAACTTTTAATGCAAAAATTAGTGTATTTTTGAGGCAGCACTATTACAAATATCTACAAACTTTTTTGTATAATTTTGGAATATTGGGAAAAAGACTCAAATTAAGTGTTTTTTTCTTTAAATAGGTAACTGAAGAATACATAGGAAGAGGTTGGAAACCACGTTGACGGTGTCTATCTTAGACTAATAAACACGTGCACATTTTGGATACAGAACTGTTGCGTCGTCGATGATAGTAAAAAACTAGATTCTTCAATAGTACCTAGAAAAATTTGAATGTTTTTAGTTTGTTCAATGTCTTTTTAAGACTATATAAATTAATTTTAAAGAAATCCCAATGTTGGCATATTATTTGGGGTTTGTTTCCTCCCCTTCTGGAGGAGTCGTCAGTAAAATAATATAACCACAAAATTAAGAGAGAATCAAATTTTTAGAATAAATGCGATATACAATTTTTCGTGAATTAATATTTTCGATTTGAAAATTACGACTTAACATCGACAACTTGGTATTTCCACACTATTTTCCATAAATAAAATAGACAGAGGACTATAAAATGACCAATATTTTGTTTTGCTTTATTCATTTCTGTACTATGAATATTTCTAAAAATATTGCAGTTAAAAGATGGCGCTCGAACGCTTATAAGTTGAACAATATGTTTATAACAAAGTATGATTTTTTTTCCAAAGAATAGAACTACCTTTAAAATAACGGTCACTAAAAAATTACAAAATAAAAAAGTGGTCTGTACCTTTGATCAAACCCTGTTATTCTTATGTTATTGGACCTGCTGAATCCGATGCTGTCGTCAAAATTGCTCCATCATATCAAGATTTCCCCTAACCCCCACCCTAATTAAGATTTTCACTGATTTTTAGTTATTTTTTAAGGTTTGGGGAAAATCCTAACATGATAAAGCAATTCTGACGACAGCATCGGATTCAGCAGGTCCAGAAACATAAAAATAACAGGATCTAATCAAGAGTACAAAGCACTTTTTTGATTTAATAAAATTTTGATATTAGGTAATAAAGTTAAATTAACTGGACGGTGGAATTTTATTGACTAGACTATAAATAGATAGTTACAAAATAATTAAAAATAGTTGATAAAATAATCGTTCTGTTTACAGAATACAAACAATTATACATATAAAGTTGCTGTTCTCATTTGTTTCAAATTACAAACTGGACTAATACGACTTTAAAGCATCGAAGACGTTCAAAAACCTGTTCATCTCTGTATGGAAAGCTATGCGGACAACCCTGTATGTTTACCGGAAATAAAAATAAAAGATCCCAACCGAGATTAAACGCGGAGACATATAGGAAAGGCCCTGACGATGTCAGACAGCATTGAAAGACTATTAGCTTCGGTCTTATATGGAAGAATAATTTCACCGCATAACCTTTTTAAATCCCCCACGAACAATTTAATTTCATTTGTAATATTGAAATATTATTTGTGAAGGCGCCATATCGTAATCTTTCATTGAATTGATTGTAAACTTTGTTTGGATAAAGGGAAATGGAATTTATTGAAGAGAAGGTTACGGCATTATAAGAATGGTTATGAGGTTTGGCCTTTTGTAAGAGGACGTATGCTTTATATTCACTACTTTATGATGGTTGCATGTACTTAAGTTTCTTGGATACTACGTAATATACTGGGCGAAAAAAAATCTCTGTCGATCTGTAACTGTTCTTGTGCGCATTACCCTGGAACGGTTTAAGATATTGACTTGAAACTTTGTACACGTATGTAGGGTGAACCGACCATTTCTTTACTATTTGCCATTTAAATAATGTTTATTTTGTTTAGCTATGTAACATTTCAAATACTTAACTATATTGTGTACATTGCATATATCTCATTCAATTTAATTATATAATATATAAAACAAATTAAAACGAGTGCCGATGGTATGGCAGGGAATCATTTTTTGTATTTGTTGAAACTGTTTCTTCTACTATAGCATACTTATATATGTATATATCTATGTGTATTTGTTTACTTAATTTTCTACTGAAATTTAAAGAATGACATTTTTTTTATAGTATACCGGGATACAAAGATAACGCTTCAGATTCTACAGAATAAAACCCTGCTTTAAACAATGTGTCGGGTGAATAAAACCGTGACTTTTTCGATGGAGTTATTTTGGAGTGTCAGCTGGTTGGAGGCATGGAGTCAGAAAACAAGGAGGGGCCATTTTAGGGAAATGTGTTGTTATGTATGTTGCGTGTGTTTTGTGGCGTTGGTTGTCACCGTTTTTGAAAAAAGACGGGTAGGGTAGTCTTTGGTGTAGTAGTTTGTGAGTATGTCTTGGGTCTTGATTTTACATATCTAAATAATGTAATAATGATACCACTACCCACACAGCATATGACATCCCTAGGATATCCTCATTTGCTCCAGTATATCCCAATCGAGGACAACATTCCTCAGGATATCCTTAGGAGATCCCAATAAAATACATACAACCTGAGAATATCCCAAATGGGGATAGGATATCCTAGACAATTCCTGGCAGGATGTCCTAGTAATATCCTGCAAAGATATTAAAAGCCTAACAAAATATCCACTGTGGAAATATCTTGGGCAAGCCCTCGTCGTCCTGTTATAGGTATTATTATTTAGGAGATTTCAACAACAAAAATAATGAAAAGCATATATATTATTTTAAGGCTATTTATTTATGGTGTCTTTTATTGATTTGTAAAATTTGCTTATAAAAACTTATTTGTTTGTTCTATTTGATAATCTCCTCCAGTACAAATAATTCCTTAAAAATGTGTTAAAAATGTATATCTTATTTAAATAGCAGTTATTTATAATTTGGTTTTAATACATTTACTGTGTTTTGAATTAGTCGCCTTTTTGTGACAAGTCGAAAGTTCTAAGAAATCCGCCGGGCGTCGATGTCTTTTCCAGGTTCATTTTAAAGTTCTTTCGATAAATAAGATTACGTTAAATATTTCTTAAATATAATGCTGCTATATTATATCTTTGTATTTATTATATTATCTGAAAGAGGAAAATGTGATTGGTTATTGTCCGCAGATGTTATTGTCAGATACGTAATCTATATTTTTCTGAGTAAATAGAATTTTTTTTAAATTCACTATAACTTTTCAGCACGATATGATTTTTTAAAGTTGTACATATCATCCCTTACAACTTCTAACAACCCTAAACTCTGTTTTAATAATACCAAAAAAAGGTCAGAATCATTTTTATGTAATATTTCATGCTTTTACAATTATTTGAAACTTGTTTTACTATCTTTTACACATTTTGAGTAATTTTAAAAAAACACTTTGTTATATTCTTTTACACCCTTTCTCGGGGTTGAAACAAAAATTTCTTTCATTAATCGTGTTCAAATACTTCAAAGTAATATATCAAATTTTCAAGTATTTATCTTAAAATTTTGATTTGTCTTTAGAAATATCCAATAAACCCCCCCAAAAAAACTGGGGATGTCCTGTATAAAGTCCAATCAATGTCCTCAGGTTGTTCATAGTAAAGCCCAGCCATATAAGAGCTGATGATGTCCTGTACACACCTGCACTGATGTCCTGAGGACGTCATCAGCAAAGCCCGAACTGTCCCATTTGGATATCCTACGGACATCCTAAGGTGATAATGGGATCTTCCCAGGATATCCCATATGTCCTGAACAGTTGTCCCCAGTATGTTCTGAGGATGTCCTTGTGCTGTATGGGTATAGTTGCAGTAAGTAAAGATGAGCTCATATACCTGCTCGACTGCCTTCAGACAATAAACTACGTATGATTTATGTGTAAATTACAGAACTTACTAAAATTGTGATTGTAGACGAAGAAAATGAAAACCGTCCAAACACAGTAATAAGTGATAGCAACCGCGACAGGTGGAATGATGCTGTTAAACGTGTCATACGACACAGGAGGGCCAACACACTCTGGCATGGAAGCGCACCTGATTAAAGAGTATTCTGTGGCTGAAACGCTGAGTCACACTGTCTCTTGTGTATTGGGTTCGATACCCAGCTCTGACACTTATAATGTCGGTCGATAATTGTTATTGCCTGCATCATTTCAAGTGTGTATCATCTCGGAAACGGAGGAGCGGAAAAAATTGTGTGTTCATTTGGTGTCTATTCTAAACCATTCACTGAAATCTGAATAATGTACATTGGGCTGTTTTGAAATTCTGATAAGTTATATTGAAAAATGTCCTACTTTTGGAAATTTTGACCATACCAGTTTTAAATCCATTATATCTTGGAAAATATGCCTACTATGTAAATAAGCTATTCTCAAAAATGTGACCTAATGTTTATTCGGTTATTTATCAATGTATTTAAACAATTTTTAATCTTATACCCAGTTAATTACATAAAAAGCATTGTCAGAAAAAAAATTGGTATATATCAAATATTAATTTAGTTATCAAGCGCAATAAATAATATTATTGCAAGCTTACAATAATTTATTATTATTATCTATTGCGCTTGATAACTAAATTAATATTTGATATATACCAATTTTTTTTTCTGAAAATGTTTACATTTTATATATTTAACTATTTTATCAATCTTTTTTAAAATACATTGATAAATAATCGAATAAACATGAGGTCACGTTTTTGAAAATAACTGCAAAATTTTAGAATAAAAAATTATGAAAAATGTGCCAATGTGTTTTATCGGTGTCTAAAATATTATTTACATAGTAGGCATATTTTCCAAGATACAATGAATTTAAAATTGGCATGGTCAAAATTTCCTTAAAAAGTAAGACATTTTCAATATAACTTTGCAGAACTTCAAAACGGTCCAATGTACATTATTCAAATTTCCGTGACTGATTTAGAATAGACATACAATGAAAACATATTTTTTTCATTTTTTTACCGCACCTCCGTTTCTGAGATATTCGCGGTTAAAGTGAGAGGTCAATACATTTGAATCGTATATTAGTTTGTTTTCTATTACTGCAGTTTCGGTACCTTAACGTACCATTTTCAAATGTTGCGTTGATTCAAATGAATAATTTACAAAGGGATATGCAAATTTTATTCTAAGTACTAATTACACTATTCTAGTACTAATTGATCAGATCTTAGAAAAACAATAAACATTTAGAATTTCAAAATAGTAAGGTAAGTCTACTTTAAAAGGGATTATTTTAAAGCAATAAACAGAGTGCATTGATATATGTCTAAATGGTCATTCAAAGGCTTGTTTCCGGGATTTTGGTTGGATTTGATAATTTCCATTGATTCTAGTAAATTTAATTTAAAACCTTTTTCTTTCACGTGTAATACCTTTAGATGATTTATATTAGGAAAATTAACAACGCAAATGTTCTTTGTATCTAATTTCGAATGAACAACGAGTTTGACCTATATGCACGGCATTAAAATCTGGACGTGTAATTTTATAAACTCCTGATTTTTTAGATCAGTTTTATTCGTTATACAGCATTATACAATATATTGGATAATTTGAAAGCTGGTTTAAAGCCGACTTTCAGATTATGTGCTGACGGTTTTTTGAAAAAGTATTGGTGATTTGTTTCTGAAACACAGTGTGGTTATACGTTTAAGATCGCTGATTACGCATCTGAAGTCAAAATTAAAAAATTCAAAGTAGCAGTTCCAATATGGTGAATGGATTTGTTTCTAAAACAAGTGTTAATTCATATGACAGTTTAAATTAAAATCTGTACTTCCTGTACTATGTCAACTTCCGGTAGTCTACTATTAATGGTTTATATTTTGCATGTGAATAAATTTTACTACATGTTTATTAATTGTACCGCTCGCACTAAATTAGAATATTTCAATCAGGGTGACATCAGCGCATAGAATTATGAGAATTTTTAAGTCAGACGAATTCTAACCGATATTAAAATTTATGTCATCACATGTGGTTACTAATTCGACAGATAAGCCTGCTCGAGTTTTTGCTGGTTGATGTGTAACAATCATTGTCTAATTCCATCAATTACGCCAGTTACATTTTTTACAAAATCAATCATCGAACTGACATAAAAAATTAATTAACTAACATTTATAATATGTCTCTTTATTTGGATATGTTTTCCGTATTATCTTAGACTGACATATTTAGTTCATCCAAGCTTATACTGATAGTTCAAAAATGGACCACTAAGACCTTGCAGATGGCGCTGTAGTTATAGCTGCGATGGATCGCATTACATAATTATAAAAGGCTATGAATGATAAGAATCATTTTCTACTCGCTAGGATTAAATTTTCCAATATTAACCGCGTTTTTCATTTTTTTGAATAAAATTCTGTTTCACCATTTTGTCATTTGTTCTCTTTTACACTGTCGTATTTTATAGACGTAATAAACGCTATGTCGTAAATTGACTTTTTTGTTAAATAACAACCCGAATCTACAACAAGTTTCACAGTGAGCTTTATAAATTATAATGCATATATTAACATTTACAATAACATAGATATAATATGAGTTAAGACATTAACTGTTTCATTCTGCATCATTCATTACTAATCACACTGTCTATTATCCCAGACACTTTCCATTAATGTAATACTGCCCGAGTTTTGAATTGCACCGCCTAATGACCTGATTTGCTCCGTTTTCTGTTTCTATGGCAAATATGCCTGCAATTTAATTCGGATTAAATGTCTCTATTTTCGAAACCGCAACAATAACGTGCATTTCCTGCGCAAGCGGTTATCAAATAATACGTTTTCCTTGTTATGTGACACACGATATCATGACGAATATGCTTTAATAGCGATATACTATTCTGAATCATCACATTTCGCCTTGAGGATTACTGTAAATTCAAATAATTCATTTGCATTTGTTTTTGATCGTCTTCTGCATTATAATTGAGTATGTATTTAACTAAATAAAAATTACGTGGGAAAACACTTTACTATTGTTTAGTGATTATTAATTTAACGTAATCACAGGCCGATGTTTTTTAATATATAGATGAATCACTCGACAGGTGCTATAATTATACAGAATGTGATTGACTGATTGTTGATCTTAACCATGAATTATCAGAAAGTGAATACCAGAATTTCGGCCTCGGCATAGGTAATACACGCACATAATATACTTTTGACATACGAATTAGCTTGCAATTACCACATTTGTAACAACTAAAGACATGATGAATCCTTTGCCTTATAGTATGGCAGACGACAAAAGTGATTATACAGGGTGTAATTAGTTTCATGTCATTAAAAAAAACTGGTAATAGGGACCGACTAGACAAACAGAAAACCTATATGAACTTTTTCTCTAGGGGCACAAAAACTGACCTGGGTTTACATTTTTAATGTTAAGGTGGGAAAGATTTGAGAACCACTGTTTTTCAGGGTCAATGGATATTATAGTTCCGAATATTAGAAATAATAAAAAAACTGCAATACCCGACTTGTGTTCCCGTCGGTAGAAGTGCGGCACTTTGATGGGATTATTTGTATCGAACTTTTTATACCACTAATTATGAAAATGTAAATAATTCCTTCTCTTTCGGCACAACGCAAGCATAGCATGGCCGCAGGGGTTTAAATAGGATTTGTTTACATGCGTTTTTTAATTTGGAACAAAACTATTGTAGCTTTTATTATCGTTTATAAGAATTTATAAAATTTAAAAGTGGTTTATTAACATTTGTAACATTGTGTTAAAAGCTTAAAAAATTAGTAATTGTTTTATGAAATTGGAAAACGAACAGTTAGACGTCCGAGATACGATAACAGAAAATAGTTGTGTATTTTAAGTTAGGAAAAAATCTGATTTTTTTAACGAATTGAGCGCATAATTTTTCCCAATCAGGTATCGAAAACTAAAAATCAAGTCATTGGTCTCTATGAAAATCAATGTAAACAATAATAAACAAATTAAAAACAAGACAACGAATACTAATAATAATACCTTTAATGCCCAATAGGTAACACTCAATAACTGAACAATTCTTTGGAATTTTTTACAAAAATTGTTCGAAATGACCTCCATCTCCACGTAAACACATTTCGGTACGTCGAACTAATAACATACTTACCCCGTTCAACACATTTGGTAAATTAGGATCATTTTTTATGGTTTCTATGCACATTAAAATACGTCGTTGCAATTGTTCTAAAGCTCTTCCGCACCAGCTGCATTTCCACCACTTTCTCCATGTACCAAGTCCATATCCGCGAGCTCTGGATAAGGGTAATCTCCCATAATATCCAAAATCTGCGTTTTAAAACACCACACTAAACTGTGAATTAACGTTATAAATAAAGAAAACAAAAAGAAAAACTTGGTCCAAAATCCAAAAAGTAACACAAAAAGCACGAACGAGAAGTAGTGTCTTACGTAACCAAGTACTAACGACTTGAACGATAAGTCAATAAAATTAATCTTAACATAAGTGGCACAAAATTCAAAAAGAGAAGCAACAGACAAAACCAAGGAACGAGTACGTCGCGTCATGTTTACGTTCTTTAGCAAGTAAGGACAAAACTGAAATTATTACTTGAGAATATTACAAGGGAGAGTATAACACGCCTAATAGGATAATTGGCCGCGAAGAAGCAAAAAACATGACAATGTCATCTGTCGGTCGCTTTTAACTGCTTTGTCGCCATACTTATTTGCAGGAGGAGTGTCAGAGTATCTCGTGCGACAAGAAGCGGGGCAATAAAACCTACCCCAATATGCCAGCAGTTCTCAAACTAGGTTATTAAGTATTTTGGAAATTTTTGTCTAATTTTTTCTCTCCAAAACTATGAGCTTTAGACCCCATGTCATATAAGGTTTTTTTGTTTGTCTTGTCGTTCCCTACCACCAGTTTTTTTTAATGACATGAAACTAATTACACCCTGTATATCAGTAGAAACTTAATAAATTAAATTAATGAGTAAAAATATTAGCTTGGTACTTATTAGTCACGGCTCCAATATTTCTCAATACGATCGGATTTTCCATTCCTGAGTTACCGTGTTTATAATAAATGTGACAGATAGACATTTTGACAGCTGCTATAGTTATGTAAGATTTTGTAATAAAACTAGTACCTCAGAAAAACAATATATTTGGCGAAGTGACGAAATAATACAAGTTAAATGAAAACAAAAATACATACGTTCCGTTTGCTAATTTTGAACAAAGTCTTCTCGTTGACATCATCGAACGTGCCCTTTTCCATAAACATATCCAACGTCCAACGGTGTCTGGTACTGTTCGAGTACTGCCGATTCTTTACTGACCATTCTTTTCCTGACTACCAGCGTGCTCACGTGGATATGACGATTGGAACGAGATAGTTGTACTTCTCTCCAAGAGAGAACACAAAAATATTTAGTTACTCATAATTTTTGTTTTGTGGTTACTTTTATTCATGTGGAAGTCCTCATGCACGATTCCACTTGCTAAAATACCTACTACCACAACTTGTCTACTAACACTAACTTAATTATGGTACCCGTGAGTCAACACCATCATTGTGGACATACAGATCCCCAAGAACACCGACTCTGGTTCAGCTCCGCGGACTCCAACTGATCAAGGCGTCGAGCCCCCTTAAAACTACGGACACAGTGTTTGCCTGATCGGGACAAACAAGGCCTCACACCTTGCAGACCAAGGTTCCATTCTGGATAAACCAGACCATTTTCTTCACCTTACTGGACAAACCAGACCAAGGCATCCTATTTTTTTTATCGCCATTAATAAAATTAATAGAGCATAGTTTACATTTAAACACATAAGAAATTATCATATCTTTTAATGTATGCTTGCTCAGATCATCCCTTCATTCCTCAACCACATAATAGCTGTTTTTAATGATTTGCTTATGTTTTCGATGAATGTTCTCAAAGTGTTAGGAAAAATCTGAAAAAATTCAGGGACACGTAAGAAAACGAGAGAAATAGAATGGTGCAATCGCAGGTCGCTATCTCGATCCGTTTTCGTAATAGGACCTTCGGAATTGAGAAGAAAATCCGATTTCTACCTTAATATCAGTGACCTCGATAACCCCCTACGAGCATTTTTCCGGTTTCATTCTTTTAAATTTTGCACCCAATATCAATAACATGACATTTACTTTGTTTCATCATTCCTCCATTTTGAATCAGCCATTTTAAATTTTAGACATCATATTCGTAATCAGCGACCTTGAAAAGCCCCCACTAACATTTTCTCCGGCTTTATTCTTTCGAATTTAGCGCACAATACAATGTATCATTTAATTTTGCAATAATTATTTATAATTGCAACAATAAGAAAGCAGCGGTATTCTTTAATGGCTGGACTTTTATAACAATTTAAAAAAAATCGGTAAAGGTATTTACACAGAACTTCCCTCTTTATTCATACAAAACGGTTACTCTTAAAAAATTATGAATTATGAGATGACATATGAGAATTATAATCACCATGTAGTTAGCCCTATTATTACAGAGAAAACGTGATAACTTTTTTCCATCATCTACTAACTATATTGCATAGTGAGTGGTAGGGGGAAAATTATTTCAAACTTTTTTTCTTTTAATTTACAATATATTTTTTTGTTGAAATAGGCTTAGAATATAGTGAAACGTGGAAATTTGAAAATTGAAAGAAACACATTTTTTTCCATCTATTCTAATTCTATTGTAGTGGTAAAAAAATAATTTTTTTTTAATTTTCAAAATAAATTTCTTTTTTGAAATATGTTTAGAATATCATGAAACGTGGAAATTTTAAATTTGAGCAAAATATTTTTTTCCAATATCTATTTTATACAAAATTTCCAAAACTTTCAAATTTTTTTTCTATTTCAAATTTTCAAAATGTTTCTTTTTAAAATAGGCTTGGAGTGTCACGAAACCTGGAAATTTTAAATTTGAGCATTATCTATTCCCATTAGACGGTCCATCCTGTATATTTTCCAATGAAAATCTAACCATTTCTCCGGTGGCAGTGGCGTCAACTACCTACCAAATTTGACTATTCTCCATCAAGTAGTTTTTTTAGTTAATGCACCAACAGACCGACATACAGACAGACAGACAGACAGAATTGAAAAACCTATATTTTCGTAATCTACATGATCTGAAACGTGAAAATCCAAAAAAATCTCGGAGGGTGATTTTTTCTCGAATACAATAGTTATGCGAGGGAAGTAAAAAGTTTGGAGACGATACGACCTGTTACACGGAATTCCGAAATTAAGCCTGTTTCTTGTCCTATTTTACTGCACTAATAGACTAATTTTTCGTAGTGATTCGCAAACACTACACCACTGGTTGAATAAATTCCGTCCATATTTTTAAACTTCCCAGCTCCGCCACCTGAAAACATATTTCGTCGTATCAATTAGGCGACATTTTTTCCCGACATATTCTTTCCACAAATTAAAAAAATAGGCATATCCCCTCTCCCCAGTCGAATAAAGACTCCCACGATCCGCGAATTTTTTTGTCAACCGAAAAGGAATCGGTAGAGTTAGGTATTTTCAAACATGGAATAATCTGCCCGATTGAATTGTGACGTTTCCAGATTGCGTGTATTCCATAATATGAAATTTAGCGTCCCGACGCTGAAGTTGTGTCCATTTTTAGCCACGGTTGAGTTTCAAATATAATCGGGAAACTTCGGACGGATTGCAACGTTGAATCACTTTGTCAGTTTTATATTTTAAGTTTAGTTTTAAGATTAAAACTTTTTGCACTGGCATAATTATTTTTTGAGTAAGTATTATTGCTGATAAAATTAACGCAAAATTACGTAAAACTGCTAGATGTGTGGTGTTTTGTATTTGCTGTATTTTAAAGCCCGAAATATATCGTGGCGTAATAAAATTATTAGGTTGTTTGCCAATGTGATTTTTGCCCCACAGGCGCCATTTTCCTTTCAAAATACCTACATATTTGCTTAAATCGTGCATTGTTTTAACTTGCATTTACTGCCTTTTTATTATATTACTTTTCTATAATAGTGGCAAGGGTTTTAAAAATAGCCATACGTGCGTAAAAATAGTACCTATTTAATAAGTGTACAAATTGCTGTATAGATAGTATTTATTTATGTAACCAATTCGAACAAAACACATTTTTTTAAATCCAACATAAGTTTGTAATTAAAAAAATTATAGCGTACGCTCTTACGGCCGCTATTAATATTCATAAATAAGTTTACTATACAATTCCAATTTTTGTTTAAACAATTTGTCAACATTAAATCAAAAATAAACAAAGCCATGTTGTCATATTAATGTTTCCATAATAGCTTGTCCTTTACACGTAAAGTGTTTTAATGTGAATATAAATAACTCCGCCATACCGAGTGGACTAAGGTAAAGTTCACTAATATCATTTATCAAATAAAAAAATAGTTAACGGAATTAGAAATGTAACGCACAATAAGGGAATGTTATAAGCTCTTTTTGTTTTTCTAGCTTAATTTAATTGATTTTCTCTTGTGCTATATTTTTTATATAACACTTACCTATAGTCTAGCCGGAAGGTGATATTGACAGTTTAAGTCTTGGCATCTTCAACAGCAAACAAAATTTCGTCCTCGTCTGAGGTTAGCGTTCGGCACCATTTTAAATGCCTATTGTCTTGTGTTTTTCTCTTCGTCTATTTTTAGTTATTTATTTACCTATTTATTTATTGAAATATAGATTATTGACAAAACAAAGCCAACAAAGTGTAGTCAAAACTGTTAGCAATAGTGACAATTTATGACTGTATTTATATAGAATAAAACAGAATACATTTATTGATTCCATAGATGACATACTTACATGATACAGGATAAGTCAAAAAGAATATTTATAAATACATATGAAAGAAAAGAGAAATTCGAGACAAGAAATACTTTTTAACTTTGACTATCTAATAAAGTTTTTGCGAACATACCAGATATCACATTAAGAATTCTAGTTCATCTCATGTGGTTTGATTCCTTCCAAACCGGTATTTTTCCTCCTGCCTAAAAACTTCTTTTATCGTTCAACTTTGTGGTTGTCAAGTGTTTTTGTTTTATAAACACTAATTAAGCGGTCTCAAAATTTTCTCTTATGCCCTTAATATACGTTTTGTAAAATAATCAAAAAGTTTTCTTAATTCACATAGAATATTTAATAGCAACCAGTTTGGGTTTCAAACCCAAGGTATTTGCAAAGCTATTTTTGCTTTTTCAAAACATGTGTATCATAAGAGAATGAGGCTAAAGCATTAGATTCCGTAAATCATCAAATTCTGCTGCAAAGGCTTTTTTATTATAGATTCATCTGCTTAGGTTGAATCTTACCTGTAGAACCGCATTCAAATGATATAGTTTTCAGGAAAATTAAATTGAGATAAGTTGCGGAGTCCCACAAGGGTCTGTTCTTGGACCAGTTCTCTTCTTGATATTAATAAGTGATTTGTATATTACCAATATTACCAGTTTTACGCTTTCTTTCGAGGAAACTACTATTTTGTAACAATAAAAATGAGTCTCTTTAGTAAAAAAAATATCGCCATTTAAATGTACCTTTTAATATCGCTAAAACTAACGTAATAACCTTCGGTAGCAACTTGGAAGAACTTTCTCTTGGAAATCATGTTCTAAAATACAAAACTGATACAGGGCTTCTTGGATTATGTGCTGAAAACAAATTATATTTTCAGTGATATATAAGGAACCTAAATATTTTTTTAGCTTCAGGATGCTATACAATTAGCACTATTTCTATCGAATTTAGATACTTTACGGCGAAGATAACTAATTACTATTCTCTAATAGAGTCAGATCTAAGGTTTGATTGATCGCTTTATGTTGGTAAATGTGCAATCAATAACTGTTGAACAGTGTACTCATTTTGCAAAAGCAAGCAATAAGTTACATGTGTAAAACACGTTTGACAAACTCTTGCAAACGTCTATTTGCGGCTCACCTGTAATATGTATTTTTACTCGCGAAACGGTGTGCTTATTTCATAAAAAAAATAAATAAGTTTGGTTATGTAGTAAATCGCTTCAATACTTTCTGAGCAAATAATATATTAAAAGTGAATTATTTATTATTTGTTTGCTTATAGTAATGAAACATTTTCTTTATAGGATTTTGCAAACAGTGGAAAGAAAAGCTATCTATGAGAACTAAAGGAAAAACTATATATATATAAAAATATTAATGAAATCTTTGCATTCTTTCGATAACCTGACTTCTGGTTATGCTAGCAAGTAAAATTCTGATTTGCCATTCTCATTTTAACACTAGCATCCAACCTAGTCCCCTACGGCTAAGCAGGCTAAACTAGTATCTACATGATCCCCTACGATATGTAAATTCAGTTAAAAATGAGAACAAAGGCCTGAAATTAATTTATTTACGTACCTTGTCTTTAAAAATTTTTTCATTCAAATGAATTACATTTTCATAAAATCTCATTCAGTTTCTTGGAAATAAGGACGAAAAACATTTCAAAGGCTAAGCATTTCCAAGAAACTGAATGAGATTTTATGAAAATGTAATTCATTTGAATGAAAAAATTTTTAAAGACAAGGTACGTAAATAAATTAATTTCAGGCCTTTGTTCTCATTTTTAACTGAATTTACATATCGTAGGGGATCATGTAGATACTAGTTTAGCCTGCTTAGCCGTAGGGGACTAGGTTGGATGCTAGTGTTAAAATGAGAATGGCAAATCAGAATTTTACTTGCTAGCATAACCAGAAGTCAGGTTATCGAAAGAATGCAAAGATTTCATTAATATTTTTATATATATAGTTTTTCCTTTAGTTCTCATAGATAGCTTTTCTTTCCACTGTTTGCAAAATCCTATAAAGAAAATGTTTCATAAATAATATATTAATTTACCCATACTGTTCGAAAAATTATTTAGGAGAAAATAAATGCAAATCACCTGTTTCGTATTTTCTGAAAAAAGCACCCATGTTGATTTTTGAGGTCGGTTTATTTGAGTCAACGTTGAGAGGTGGGTTCACAAACTACAATGATGCAAGCAAAAGTCCTTACTGCAGCCAAGAGATTATAATAAGTGTTCTCATAGAATACTCCCTGTTTCTATATTCTCGGAACACTACAAGTTGACGTTTTTCTTGTCCTTTATTGGTGATGGGTGCGCTCAACTTTTTTCTATGGTGCTAGGCATCTCTTGGCTAGCTCATTTTACCTGGAAGTAGTTTCTCTTGCTTATCATGAAGTAGGTTAAAACTGATTACAAGATTTTATCCTAACAAGCACAGGTGAAGTTAAATGAAGCTTTTAAAATTATCAATGGTACACTTGTTTCTTTCAATTTTCTAACAGTTGAAGTATTGGACACCAATAACGAACGACGGTGAACAGGAAGTCATCTTCAGGAATATGCATACTGCAAACATACAGCACTTGAATTCATTCTTTATTTCTTCGGCAAGCATTGCTCCAGATCTTGTGTCTTTTAATAAAACTTTTTCAACAATAGTTTAATAATGATAATATGTAAATGAACAAGGGGAAAATAACAAATACCTCAGAAATATATAAAATTCTCAACAAATGCCTTTAGCAAACATAAAATGCCAAACGTATAAACAGTCGCGAAAAGGTATTCAATTACGTCTTCGTTTCAAAATATGCTGCCACAGTTATAATTCCATGGGATCAGCTGGGGTAAATGCCCCGGGGCTCGGACACGAAAATAAATAATTCATAGACATTTTGGACCACTTATAGATGATCTGCTATAGATTTTCTTTGCTACGTGTAGATTGTTTAGGGAGTCGCTCTTTCAGCTCTTCCTTACATCGACCTAAAAAATCTCTTGTGAATTACCCTACAATTAGTTGTTGCCCAGGACTCCCAAACTTTTTACAAAGCTTATGATTTTCCTTGAGGCTACTTTCCCTATGTCTTCAGGCGTTAATTTCACCTTTTCTAGATACTTTAGCCTAGTTTGGACTAACATCTTGCATTTGCAAAGAATATGTTCCGCAGTTTCTATTGAAGTATCACAGTATCTGCACATATCGTTAGCTGCCTTGCCCATATTCTTATAATGATATCTCAAAAGGCCTGTTATTAGCCTTAAGTCGGACTTTTCCAGTTCGAGAAGCCTTGTAACATTCTATGTTGAATACGTGATGAAGTGTTTCGCTTGTCTTTGGCCTGGTGTGCTCCTCGTAGACCTCTTCCTGATCCTTTTCCCACTTTAGGATCCCCTCCCTTATCTGTCTCTTGGCCAAGCCACAAGACGGTTCTGGCCCCAAAAATGGTGCTTCAGCACCTTTTTTTGCAAGGGCGTCGGCTAATTCATTCCCTCTATTCCCTCATGTCCTGGCACCCATATCAAGCTAACCTTGTTGTTTTTTGCCAATTGATTCAGGAATTGTTTGCATTCCTAGGCTATTTTAGAATCAAAGACCTGAGAGCTTTTAACGCTGCCTGTCTATCTGAAAGTATATAGTTTTTATCCCTTCGAACGCCTTTATTTATGCATTCCTGGGCACATAGATCTATAGCGCAGATTTCTGCTTGGTTGGGGTCCTGCCTGCCATTATGTCCCGCTACGCCCACGCCAACCCCTTCAGCCATCTTCGATCCAGATGAGTGACCCCTTCTCCAACTGCAGGACTTCGATTCTGCTCATCTGACGGCTCTCTTCCTTATTACTTAGGCACACACTTTGATATGTATCAGAAACAAACTGTCCCAAGGCCCGCTGTGGTTCACGGCCCTGCACATGAATCAAGTGGAGAACCTCCTCCTCTTAAATTTTTTAAAAGTTGCTTCGAAATACACAAGAAGAAATGTTCGCCTACCCTGTAAACAAGTCGACTTTTAATAGCAATATAAATATAGCTCTACATCATATTCTTAAAGTTATAAATAAAGCCAATGTAATTATACATGCATGTGACATAGCTTGCATTATTTGCCTTCGATTTTATGGACCATAACAAATGCCTCTTTGGTAATGATATAAATAGCGGGTGCTAACACCGGCTTGCACTACTTACGGTCTTTTGCAATTCACGTGGCTGCAGTTAAATCCAAACTTAAGCGAGGGTTTTAGTAACTACAAGTGACTGTCATAAGAATGTGTATAAATCAAATTAAAGTTGCGTGGAAAATCTCTAAGAAAGTTCTTTGTTTAAAGATGTACTGAAAAATACATTGTATGTATGGTTTTCAAATTCCAGGATCAAAAATCATTTCTGAACTTTGGGACTAAATTTAGTTTCGAACATGGTCCCGAAATCGAAATAATGCTTCACTGCTAAATGCAGTTTTAAAAGAAAATATTAAATTTTTGTTGAAATATAAGCGAGAGTATAAGTATGTTTATGTAAAAATTGTTAATAAAACAAAAATAAAATACATATGAGAGATAAATTTAAAAAGATATCTATCTGCATTATAAACTGAGCACAAACAAATTCAGGTGTAAATAAAAAATGGACAACCCTATTTGGACGTAAAATGAAATCACAAATCATTTTAAGGCTACAGCCTTTAATTTGGAGCAGACTTTGTAGATTCGCTTTTATTTTGTCAAATTTTTCACAAACATCACCAAATAGACCTAATCGAGCCCTATAATTGCCATTTTTAAAAATCAAAATCGGACCTTCGGTTCGGGAGTTATTAATTTCTTTGGAAAAACATACTCGCCGTCAACGGATTCAGGCCGCCAGCAATGGGCTTCATTTGTGGCCGTGTGCCTTGGATCCCACCAAGTCTCATCGAAATCGATCAATATCCTGGACAGTTATCGTGCTTCCTAGCCCGATTTCGAGAAAACCAGTTTTTTAGAAAGAAATTCAATTTTCATTTGTTTTTCGACATAGTATCTGGTATTTGTAGAGCGTTGCCAGCGGCACCATTTCTTTTTTGAAATATCTCAATCCTACTGCCCGTTACCGAATTATTCAATTTTTCCCGAAAAACGAAATGTCTATATCGGGTACTTCCGGTTTCCGAACGGAGTCGAGCTTCCGGCGTTAAGGTTTTCTAAAGGCCTCCTATTATCAAAAACCGAAAACGGATTAGGGGGTCTGGGCGTGACAGAGAGACCGACAGACCGACAGACTGACTGACAGACGGAATTTTCTAAATTCGCTCTGGAGTCGATAGATATGACTTTCATTTCGATCCGACGTTTTTTCGGGTTTCACCGGAAGAAGGCAAAACCTATACTACAATTTTTTTTCAAAATGTAGTTAAAAACTAACCATTATACTTTTCGCCGATTTACTGCATATTTTATATAATTGCTGCACATTCTAGAGGATGCTCTTCGCAGTGTTTTGCAAATAATATTAGTTTTAGACATTTTTTGTTTAATTACAACACATAAAATATGATTTTTAAAACTTAAATAATTAATAACTTTTTTATGTATTGATCGATTTTGTTCAATAGGGTTCCTCCTCTAGCTAACACTAACTTACTGTCCAAATTTATACAATACAATCGGACTTTTCGTCGGCGGACGGATGGACAAACATTGTGAAAGTTGTTTAGAATTCGATCACCAACACAGTGTTATGGAAATTTTTTCTCTCCGAGCGATATTAACGGTATTAGAAATGCAACATACTCTTCATTTTGTATTTGCGAAGGCTATAATAAGATGACTGTCTTTGTAGATTTGCGTTTACCTAAGTTTTGTTACTTTTCTTCGTTTCCAAATAGGATAAAATATAGACGCTTTTTTCTATCTACATATTGAATACATTAGAGAACAAGCTAAACATTATACTCTTTGCCAATTTATTGCACCTCATCATAGAAAAAGCTTGACTAATTGCCTAAATAAAAGTCCTCTTGTAATTTTCTTGTATATGCCATGGTTTTTGAGAAAATCGGTATTGAAAAAATTGCAAAATTTGTATTTTTAATGCGCACGAATTTTCGTTTATTTGAAATTTTTTGCGCGCGGCCTATAGAAAAAATTTAATTGCTCGAAAACCAAACATGCTAGGAAGAAAATTCAAAATGAATTTAAAGGGGATATAAAATACTCTTTTGTGTTTCCATTTTTGATGGCTATTGATATCTATCAATATATAAAAATAACAATATAATATAGTTACCTCTTCATTTTTTGCACTTTTAACTATTCACAGGCCCATAAAAAGTGACTTTAATAGAAGTTATAAATGCATTATCTTTTGGTTCAAGGTAATATTTCAATGCAGAAGAAGCTAGGAATAAAAATATTCACATTTATAAATTTACCAGCATGTTGAAATTAGCCAAATGTTGGCCTATTACTTCCACATCCACGTAGTGGATTGGAAGTATAGTAATCGTAAAAAAAAATTTCAAAAATTTTTCTTCTTGAAATCGGTTTGGAATGTCATGAAACGTCGAGATTTTAAATTTGAGCGAAAAAAAATTTTTCTGTCTGTCGGTCTGTCTATCTGTAACTTTTTTTGTCCGCACGCTTTCTCCGGAACCGTTTAAGATATTGACTTGAAATTTTGTACACGTATATATTATAATGAGATCTGGAACTGGATTGTTTTTTGAAGATATCCGGTGAAGGGTTGGGGGGTAAATAGGGGTAAATATGGGGAAATATGTAAAGCAAGCTGATAAGAGTACAGAAACTTGAAATTTGATGTATGTACTACAAGCCAATGCCTCAGATTTTTTATAATATTTTTCAACCCCCCTACCACCCCTTCTTCATTATTAAAGGGGTTGATAAAATAAAATTGAGATATTCATTTGAAATTTGGTACACGTATGTATTATAACGACATCTGGAACTAGAATATATTTAGAGAAGCTACCGCTGAAGGGTTGGGGGTTAAATATGGTAAAATAGGGGAAAATAAGAAAAGCAAGCTGGCATGAGTACAGAAACTTGAAATACAGTGTATGTACTAGAAGTTAAAGAGTCATTTTTTTTAAATATTTCTCAACCCCCCACCACCCCTACTCCATTATTAAAGGGGTTGATAAAATAAAATTGAGATATTCATTTGAAATTTGGTACACGTATGTATTATAACGACATCTGGAACTAGATTATATTTTGAGATGATTCCGTTGAAGGGTTGGGGGTTAAATAGGGGTAAATAGGGGAAAATAAGTAAAGCAAGCTGATAAGAGTACAAAAACTTGAAATTCGGTGTATGTACTAGAAGCCAAGGTCTCAGATTATTTATATTATTTTTCAACCCCCATTATTAAAGGGGTTGATAAAATGAAATTGAAATATTCACTTGAAATTTGGTACACGTATGTATCATAACGACATCTGGAACTGGATTATATTTTGAAAAGCTTCCGTCGAAGGGTTGGGGGTTAAATAGGGGAAAATAAGTAAAGCAAGCTAGTATGAGTACAGAAACTTGAAATTCAGTGTATGTACTAGAAGTTAAAGACTCAAAATTTTTATAATATTTTTCAACCCACCCACCACCCCTACTCCATTATTAAAGAGATTGATAAAATAAAATTGATATATTCATTTGAAATTTGGTACACGTATGTATTATAATGACATCTGGAACTAGATTATATCTTGAGATGATTCCGTTGAAGGGTTGGGGGTTAAATAGGGGTAAATAGGGGAAAATAAGTAAAGCAAGCTGGTGAGAGTACAGAAACTTGAAATTCGGTGTATGTACTAGAAGCCAAGGTCTCGGATTATTTATATTATTTTTCAACCCCCACCACCCCTACTCCATTATTAAAGGGGTTGATAAAATACAATTGAAATATTCACTTGAAATTTGGTACGGGTATGTATATAACGACATCTGGAACTAGATTATATTTTGAGATGATTCCGTTGAAGGGTTGGGGTTAAATAGTGGTAGATAGGGGAAACTAAGTAAAGCAAGCTGGTAAGAGTATAGAAATTTGTGATTTGGTATATATACTAGAGGCGATGGCCTCAGATTTTTCCATAATATTTTCCATCCCCTCATCACCCCCACTCCTTTATTAAAAGAGTTGATAAAGTTAAATTTAGATTTTCACTTGGAATTTGTTACACGTATAACGATATCTTAAACTGAATTATATTTTGACATGATTGCGTTGAACGAGCGGGGGAAATTGGTGGTAAATAGGGAAAAATAAGTAAAGCAAGCTGGTAAAGGTACAGAAACATGAAATTCGGCGTATGTCCTAGAAGCCAAGGCCTCATATTTTTTAGTAATATTTTTCAACCCCCACCACCTTTAATCCATTATTAAAGGGGTTGATAAAATGAAATCGAGATATTCACTTGAAACTTGGGACACGTATGTACATATTATAACGACATCTGGAACTAGATTATATTTTAAGATGACTTCGTTGAAGGGTTGAGGGTTGAATAGGAGTAAATAGAGGAAAATAAGTATATCATGCTGGTAAGAGTACATAAATATGGGATTCGGTGTATATACGAGAAACCAAGGCCCCAGATTTCTTTGTAAAATTTTTCAAACACCACTATCTCCGCTTCATTATTAATGGGTTTGATAACATAACATTGAGATATTTACTTGAAAGTTAGTACACGGATGTATTGTAATGACATCTGATTGAGATGATTCCATTAAAGGGGTGGGTCGTGGTAGGTTGTGAATAGGGAAAAATAAGTAGGGTAAACTAAAAACTTCATTTTTAACGTATTTGGTAGAAACCAACGCCTCAAACTTTTCTATGACATCTGCTCCAAGTATTATTAAAATTTTATTACCAATAATTTTCACATACTAGAGTGCAAATCTAGTCAAGATGTTTTCTTTAAAGTGACTTTGATGAAAAATCTGGATGTGGAAGTAGTGATTCCTTAGGCAGCGGTTTTTTTTTATTGTTTCCTAAAAATAAAAATAATGACCCAAACATCTTGAAAATTTAGCTCAATTTTTTTTAAATTTTGTATATCATATAACTATTGTTTCTAATCGTTTAATAGTTAAAAAATTGTATTAAAAAAACATCATCAAAAAATTGAATATGCAGCCTATTTTGGATATTTTTTGGCTAACTTTAACATGCTGATAATTTGTAAATGTGAATATTTTTATTCCTACCTTTTTCTGCATTGAAGTACTACCTTGAACTAAAAGATAATGCATTTATAACTTATATTATAGTCAGTTGTTTTTTATGGACCTGTGAATAGTTAAATGCACAAGAAATCAAGAGATAACTATATTATGTTGTTATTTTTATATACTAATAAATATCAATAGCCCTCAAAAATGGCAACACAAGAGAGTATTTTATATCTCCATTAAGACCCATTTTGATTTTTCTTCCTAGCATGTTTGGTTTTCGAGCAATTCAATTTTTTCTATAGGCCGCAAGCAAAAAATTTCAAATAAACGAAAATTTGCGCGCATTAAAACAAATTTTGCAATTTTTGTCAATATCGATTTTCTCGAAAACGGTGGCATATGCAAGAAAATTACAAAAGGACTTTTTTTTAGACAATTAGTCAAGCTATCCTTTTTATGATGAGCAATTTTTTTATATCGTTAACGGTTAACGAGTTATCAGCAAAACAGGGCTTTTTTCACCAAAAGGGTGGTTTTTTAGGGGAGTTGCGCGGCACCCCCAGAACTGATTTTTGTGGTTTTGCGATGTTTAATCCTCGCTCCAACGGTTACGGAAGGAAAGTCTCAGATAACATTTTTTGCGAGCTTCTGGTGTATTTTTTACTTTCCGACAGGACTATAACTATTTTGTTTATTGATCAATTTTGTTTAAAAACAATAGCGTTCATTCTTTAGCTAACACGAACTTACTCCCCAAATTAAAATACAATCGGACTTTTCATTCTTAAGTTATCGTGCTTTCAAGAAATGTGACGGGCGGACGAACAGACAGGCAGACAGTCAGACAAACGGACAGGCATTTTGAAAGTTGTTCAGAATTTAATCACCAACACAGTGATGTGATTTTTTTCCCTCTACTGCCGATCGAATGCTATATGATGGGTGCAACTGTGTTGGAATTTGCTCTACAGTATTTCTTATTTGTTTTCTTTAAATCTAGTCTACAAGTCACAGGCAAATGTGACGATGCCTGATGTTGCCACCAAAGGTGTTGTGAGCACAGAGATATGAATTCCATAACTTTGCTGTTAAACATGTGGATATTTTCAGATTTTGTAATGCTGTATAGTACATGAGGTTAAAAAGTGTTCAACTATTTCAGTACCTTCTCTCCCAAAATGGATGTAAATTTGACATTTTATGTTTTTGTCTTATGATTATATGACAAAGAATATAAGAAATAACTTTCATATATCCCATAATCTGTTCTAGGAAACCGGTTTATATTTTCAAATTGTGCATATAATTTTTTCAGGAAGTTTTATTTGAGATCATCACACGTTAATTCCTATGAACTCTTTCTATACAATCTTTGAGGATGCGGTTTCGAGATAAACATAAAATAATCTTAAAAATAAACACCGTATCCATGACTTGTTTATTTAGAATGATAATACCAAATAAACAGTTATAAAATTCATTAATGTGAAGTAAAGAAATAAACTAAACCAAAAGGAATGATTGAGGGAAAACGAAAGTTAGGACAAACATTGCAAACAAAAGTCACTGTAACTTTTGTAAATGAGCTTGACCTCCTGTCAAATTGGCTAATTTTTTTATCCCGTGATCTTTTGAAAATATTGACTTTTAGAGTTAATTACCCAATGAGGATTTTTTGTAGCCCAATATCTACAAATTTGTGGTCACAGTCCCATTGGTAGTGAATGTAGCCCCGTCAGTAAACATAATTTTATTAAAAAAAATTAGGTCTCAAGGTTCCTTGGGCCCAATAACAATAATCTACTCTTTCATTTTCATTGTCCTTCACCAACCTGTAGGAATTTTGGCTTAAAGGCTTTATGACAAATAAGACATCTTTTTACCCCAGTTTTTTGAGAGATTCAATCGTAACAGGTGCTTTTGCTCAAATACTGCCACCGGTGTATCAAACTTTGTGGTTCATTGGTCACCACTCCGATTCCAGTTTGCTACTTTTCATTCGGTCTTACAAGACGGAAGTAATGGTAGGAAGTTGAGGTGGGGATCATCCGCTTGTAATTTATTTATTTATTTATTGCATACACTGTTCAACAGGTAAGATACCCAATTACAGAAAGGCATACAAAGCATTAATTACATAGTAGATACTAATCTACAGTTAACTGATATTAAGTCAATATTTCTGATTTATATTTTTAACATTGGAAATGTTTATGTTCGTATATGGGGGTCGAGTTACCAGTTTTTGTTCAAGGTCAAAAGACAGCGGTGTCGCGGTCGAGTGAGACTGTCGTATATGCAAGGGCTGATATACGCAAATGTAATGTGGGTTTCATATATCACAGGGGGTCAAGTTACCAGTTTTCATTTAAGGTCGAAATACATAGGTGTAGTGGATCATGCTGTTGAAAAGTTGAAAAAGTTTATGTTTTATGTATGTTGTTATCATTTCCAATGTCCCGATGGTTGCAAGGATTGCGAAATCTGTAAATTTTTTATGTTTACTGACAACACAAAGATTTATACATATATGTATATTCAAGAATGTTTATACCATCATTCGTCATTTATCATAAACCAAAATTGTCAATTCATCACCTACATAAGAATGTTAGTTTTGTCGTTTTATTGGAAAACGGCATTCTAAATTCCTAAATTTTTTTTGGCTAATTTCAACATGCTGGTAAATTTGTAAATGTGAATATTTTTATTCCTAACTTTTTCTACATTGAAGTACTACCTTGAACTAAAAGATAATGCATTTATAACTTATATTAAAGTCAGTTATTTTTTATGGGCCTGTGAATAGTTAGATGTTCAAAAAATCAAGAGTTAACTATATTATATCGTTATTTTTATATACTAATAAATATCAACAGCCATCAAAAATAGCAACACAAGAGAGTATTTTATACCCCCTTTAAAACCCATTTTGATATCTCTTCCTAGCTTGTTTGGTTTTCGAGCAATTTGATTTTGTCTATTGCCCCGCTCGCAAGAGATTTCAAATAAACGAAAATTCGCGCACATTAAAAATACAAATTTTGCAAATTTTTGTCGATATCGATTTTCTCGAAAACTATGGCATATACAAGACTTTTTTAGGCAATTAGTCAGGCTTTCTTTTTTACGATGAGCAATTTTTTTATATCTTCAACGGTTAACGAGTTATCAGTAAAATAAGGCTTTCTTCACCGAAGGGGTAGCTTTTTGGGGGTGTTGCGCGGCACCCCCAGAACTGATTTTTGTGGTTTTGTGAGGTTTAATCCCCCCACTAACAGTTACTGAAGGAAAATCTCAGATAACATTTTTTGCGAGCTTCTGGTGTATTTTTTACTTTGCCGACTGGACTATATAGTACATGAGGTAAAAAAGTGTTCAACTATTTCAGTACCTTTTCTTCCAAGATTGATGTAAATTTGACATTTTATGTTTTTGTTTTATAATTATACGACAAAGTATATATGAAATAACTGTCATATATCCCATAATCTATTCTAGGAAACCGGTTTATATTTTCAAATTGTGCATATGATTTTTTCAGGAAGTTTTATTTGAGATCATCACACGTTAATTCCTATGAACTCTTTCTATACAATCTTTGAGGATGCGGTTTCGAGATAAACATAAAATAATCTTAAAAATAAACACCGTATCCATGACTTGTTTATTTAGAATGATAATACCAAATAAACAGTTATAAAATTCATTAATGTGAAGTAAAGAAATAAACTAAACCAAAAGGAATAATTGAGCGAAAAACGAAAGTTAGGACAAACATTGAAAACAAAAGTCACTGTAACTTTTGTAAATGAGTTTGACCTCCTGTCAAATTGGCTAAATTTTATGTCCCATGATCTTTTGAAAATATTGACTTTTACAGTTAATTACCCAATGATGATTTTTTGTAGCCCAATATCTACAAATTTGTGGAGACAGTCCCATTGGTAGTGAATGTAGCCCCGTCAGTAAATATAATTTTATTTAAAAAAAAATTAGATCATTTAACAAGTTTCCTTGGGCCTAATAGCAATAATCTACTCCTTTATTGTCATTGTCCTTCACCACCCTGTAGGAATTTTGGCTTAAAGGCTTTATGACAAATAAGACATCTTTTACCCCAGTTTTTTTAGAGATTCAATCGTAACAGGTGCTTTTTTTGCTCAAATTCTGCCACCGGTATATCAAACTTTGTGGTTTATTGGTCACCACTCCGATTCCAGTTTGCTACTTTTCATTCGGTCTTACAAGACGGAAGTAATGGTAGGAAGTTGAGGTGGGGATCATCCGCTTGTAATTTATTTATTTATTTATTGCATACACTGTTCAACAGGTAAGATACCCAATTACAGAAAGGCATACAAAGCATTAATTACATAGTAGATACTAATCTACAGTTAACTGATATTAAGTCAATATTTCTGATTTATATTTTTAACATTGGAAATGTTTATGTTCGTATATGGGGGTCGAGTTACCAGTTTTTGTTCAAGGTCAAAAGACAGCGGTGTCGCGGTCGAGTGAGACTGTCGTATATGCAAGGGCTGATATACGCAAATGTAATGTGGGTTTCATATATCACAGGGGGACAAGTTACCAGTTTTCATTTAAGGTCGAAATACATAGGCGTAGTGGATCATGCTGTTGAAAAGTTGAAAAAGTTTATGTTTTATGTATGTTGTTATCATTTCCAATGTCCCGATGGTTGCAAGGATTGCGAAATCTGTAAATTTTTTATGTTTACTGACAACACAAAGATTTATACATATATATTCAAGAATGTTTATACCATCATTCGTCATTTATCATAAACCAAAATTGTCAATTCATCACCTACATAAGAATGTTAGTTTTGTCGTTTTATTGGAAAACGTCATTCTAAATTCCTAAATTCCTTAGACTGGCTCTTAGATATTTACGGTTTTCGGTAAAAATATTTTCGTTTTATGGATTCTGTCGATTTCAACATGGTGGGTTTCCTGGATTGTTTTTTACTACACAACCAGTACCGTTAGACAATCTGTTTACGGCGGCTACCATTGCATGTTGACCAGGGGGCCAAGGCTCATGGGGTGTGTTACGTTCTTGGGCAACCACTCGACCAGTTTGAATATTGTTAGAAATAAATCAGCACAAAACAACTAAAAAACCAAAATTGCGCAGTTGGCGCTGAAAATCGGTTGTGTCAGAAATTATTTATTTACGTTTAAATACAAGGATGTACTCATATTAAATGCACACACTGTATAACACCATTTCTGGTAAGTGTACCGAATTTTGGGTTTCTTTCCGATAAACATACTAATAGGTTTACAAGGCCACAATTAATTTCCGCAATCCAACAACAAATGTTCGAAATGCATTTTAAATTTGTTGATCATATTAACGATAATAAATAACTGGGCAAATAAATTTAATGTTCATATGACGACACAGTACTTAACGATAATACCAATACGCTACAATGTGCACCAACAGTGCGTTTTTTCTTTTTGGTACGTGGCATTGATTTTTCCTTATAAGTCCTTAGAACACATGCTACCCAAGGCCCGTTCCAAAACCCGTATTATGAGATGCTGCAGTATTTACAACTTGTCTTGAGATTCGCGGACTCGATACAGCCAAGCCATCATGTGAAAAAATACGAAAAATATCACGTACGTCTTTGTCGTCGTTGTCGGAGTTACATCCGAGTGCTATTGTAGTGATTGTGTCCAGGTTAGAGTATAGTTTTTCTGAATATTAGATGACTAGTAGGTTGATGGTTGCGCTTGGCGGTGCGTGATGGCAATCTGTCAGTAATTGGTAATATTTGTTGGTTTGGTGATTACCATATGGCCTATATAGGTAGGTTAATCTTAGTTTTATGATAAATATCTATTTGATTAATAGTTATAAATAGTTGCATATACAGGGTGTCCCGAAATAACGTGCAAAAAATTTAAGTAACAATAGCTTATCGAACTTGAAGGTGAGTTCTTCATATAATATTTTTCAATGTAAGCCTCTCCTGTCCAGTACAGCCCCTTAAAGAGGTGTGCAAAAAATGGTTTTCTATCTGAAAACAACATATCTTAACATTATAATTTAGAAATTTTCCTTGAAAAAATCTCGTAAATTCGACCGTTTTTGAGAAACAAGAATTACATACCCAAGTGATCAATCAAAAGTGACGAGCAGGATTATATTAATCAAAACATTCAGAGGGCTGTGGTCACGTATGGTAATTTTAGGAAACGGTTGCAAACGTGTATCAAGTTGGAAGTCATCATTTTGAACAAATATATAAAAACAACAAACGTTGTCTTCAAGTTTAAATTTTTTACTGTTTAAATTTAGCCTCTATGTATTTTGTGTTACGGAGTTTTTTAATAAATTTGGTTTTCAATACTTTCGTCTTAATGTGTAACGTCTCACGCAATTTATAAGCACTAAGTGGTCATATCGGTACATAATACTGCCAATTATAATTTGACACCAGCCTACTTAGTGTTTTGACTAATATAATAGTGCTCGTCACTTTTGATTGATCACTTAGTCAGATGTAATTTAGTTTTTTTTCTCAAAAACGGTTTTACGAAATTTTTTCAATAGGAAAAAAGTTTTTAAATGAACAGTTGTTTGTTAATTGAAAGAAAAAATAGCAAGCAGAAAGATATTTACAAAATTATGAAAAGGGTTATTATCACCCCTTTGTATACACGCTAGGTGGATGACATAATTTCGTTGCATACCTTTTCATTAGTAATCCAGATGTGCTAAATTTCGTCTTTTTCCTATTACGTTATTTTCAGATAGGAATTAAAAACCAATTTCTTGCACAGTTCTTTAAGGGAGTGTAGCTGGACAGGAGAAGGTTTATTTAAAAAATATATATTTTCGATAAGGAATTGGCAGTTAAATTTTTTGCTCGTTATTACGGATCACCCTTTAGAAACTACATAGACCAAGCGCCAGACACAAGAAAAAACAAAAAGCTTCAAATTGTGGTAAAAGGTTATTATTTTTTCAATGACTAGATTTTATGACTTTGAATATTTACTTAGATTGGGAAATAAGAATCTCATGTGCTCATTTTTTGTAGCCAACAAAATTTTGAAAAATCTTTCGTGAAAAATAAAATTATCTAGTAATCTGTTTAAATCTAAAATCAAAATAATGAAATCTAACCTAAAAATTCAAAAAAGGGTCAAATAAACCAACCTACTCCATTAAACCCAGAAATATTTTCGATTGGTTTGGAAATTTTATTAACTAGAGCCAAAATTATTCTGAAGAAGGTGACGATTTTGAAAATATTCTCTTTTGCTCGACATAACCTCAAAAGAGTGAAAATCTAAAAACTCGGTATAACTTTTAGAATCGGGCATCAATGTAGACGTTCCTGGATTCAAATTGTAGGGTTTTCCCTATTTGGAATCTTTCAACGTAATTTTCACCCTCTTCCAATTGTTGTATCATCATAAAACTTGGCAATTGTGTGTAGCTCCGACGACAATACAATATAGTATACTCAATTTTATAACACGTTCAAAATGGCCGCCGCCCCAAGATGGCGGATTATCATTTTCTTTACAACCCCCTTGATATGGGTATCAAAGGAAAGGGCTTGATAAGTAGAAAACAAATATGTCATCAAAACTTAAAAATTCAAAATGGCGGCGTCAACATGGCGGATAGGTTTTATTAATTATCGGCGTATTCGACTGAAAATCGGTATCTGTGGGTTACCGAGGTTTCAAATTGGAATTATTTGGTCCTTTTTAACACTAAAAAATAAAAAACAAATAATAGTAAAAAAAAAACTAAAAAAACATGCTTTAACAGTAAACCGAACTAAGAAGTAAAAAATAATACAATACAACAATACAATACAAAAAAGCGTGGCGTCCTTGATATCAACTGGTATAAATATTCCATAGTAATAAGCACCCCACACTTGTTTGTATTGTATTGTATTATTTTTTACTTTTTAGTTCGGCGTGTTTTTTTAGCTTTTTTAAACTGTTATTTTTATAATCTGAAGAGAGCTTTAACTCTTTGACATTTTAGAAATGTTCCCAATTGCTAATATCGCTCTAAAATTTACAATTTTTTTAAACCATTTTCTTTTCCGATGGTTTATTAAATTATGATTACTAATTGTTCAGGTTTTGAATTTTTAAAATTCAACCAGTAGAACTCCAGATAGCGGTATTTTTGTGAAATAACCTATAATGAAAAAACTTTTTATTAATGAAGTATAAAACATCCTTTATAGTTCTCTTCATATATTCAAGGCAAATAAAAAATGTCGGGGATTTTGATCTTTACCGCAAAGTCACACGCTCCGACATTTTTTGTGCCTTAACTATATGGAGGCAACTATAAATAATTATCTACGGGAAGAAATGTTTGTATTTGTCATCCACTCATACATCTTACAAAAAAAATGGGTAAAGGTATTTATAGTATATACGATCTCAGTTGAAACAGCATAAAAACGAAAGGAGTAAAGTCGGCATTTCCCTTATGTTGACAAATCAAACTAGTTAGGCTTATAATCCCGTCCATATTTCTATGAGATAGGCGGATAAAGTCCACGTGGACTGTAGACAACATAAAGGAGATGCCGACTTTACTCCGTGTTTTCGTTTTTATGCTGTCTCAACTGAGATCGTATATACTATACACAGAACTTCCCTCTTTATTTATACAAGATTTATTTATTTATTTATTTACACGACTCAACAGGACGAAAGTCCCAATTACAGAGTCGGAATACTAACAATAAATATTGTGCTATGATAGAAGTAGGTATTACAAATTATGTCCATATATACACTTTAAATCCTTAATTCTACAATAAAATTTAATTGTACAATAAAATCCTTAGTTCTACAATAACAGAAGTATTACAAATTATGTTCATATATATATTATTTATATCTTTAATTCTACAATGAAAAATATCAATATTATTCTGTATATGATTGTAATTCCTGCACATGACATTAATAGGTGAATACATTAATAGATTGGCGCGTGAAGCTTTGATATGAAATGTTTGGTGGAGTCGAGTTGATTTAGAAGGAACTCGTAGGTCAATGAGTTTTAATAGATCAGAACAGTCGAGTTTACTGTTTAATATTTTAGACAGAGTTACAATTCCGTGTAATTCCCGGCGAGTTTGAAGTGAGTTAAGTGAGAATCTGTTTAACAAAATATCGTTACTAATTCCAACAAGTGCATAGGTCTTGTCCTCGGTGTAGCTTAAGTATTTTAAAAATTGTCTTTGAATATTCTCCAATTTATTATATGAACGATGTAGTAGGGACTCCAGATTACGTCAGCATACTCCAATTTACTTCTGACAAACAAGTTAAATAGAAGCTTCATTATTTCAACATTCTTGAAATCTTTGGAGTTTCTTATTATGAATCCCAATGATTTAAAAGCTGAAGATGCGATATTATTTATGTGATAAATAAAAGCCATCTTGCTATCAAAAGTAACACCTAGATCCTTAAATCTATCAACTCTTTGTATGACACTATCGTTTATTTTATACTCATTAATGAAAATATTATGCCCACGTGAATAGGTGACAACATTACATTTTTCAACATTTAGAAATAGTTTATTTTTATTGCACCAGTTATCAATGTTTTCCAAATCTGACTTGAGCAATTCTATATCATCACTGCAGCTAACGCTGTAGTAAATTTTTAGGTCATCGGCATAGAGTAGATATGGGCACTGTAAGTTTATAACTGTCATTGATAAAGACATTGAATAAAAGTGGACCAAGGACTGACCCTTGAGGGACTCCTGATTCGGCATTAAATTCGACAGACTTGTGTCCATGGTAATAAACATATTGTAACCTATTACTTAAATATGAGGTAAAGAATGAAACAAACTCATATGATAATCCAAAATTTATTAGTTTATTTAATAAGATACCGTGGTCAAGCCTGTCAAATGCTTTGGAGAAATCTGTGTAAATAACGTCGACTTGACCACCTCCCTCCAAGACTTCACAAAGATACTGAGTCAAACACAATAAATTTCAAATCGTAGACCTACCTGGCATGAACCCATGTTGATGGCTTGATATTTTATTTTCTATGTTAGGAAAAATATAGTCGTAGAGAACGAATTCGAATAGTTTAGAGAAATTATTAATTATGGTGATTGGCCTGTAATTTTTTATGTCTTCTTTGGAATTCCTTTTGTGAACAGGACATATTTTAGACATTTTCCACAGGCTAGGAAAAATGCCATTATTTAAAGATAAATTAAACATATATGATAAGGGACCGGCCAATATTGAGACGCAATCTTTGACGAAGAAAGCTGGTATTCCATCTGGACCTGCTGTAAATTTTGGCTTTAATTTTTTGCACCCTTTAATAACTTCTGCCTCTGAGATTATAGGTATGAATATATTTTGTGTGTCCACAGGTTCACTTTCACCACCCATACTGGCATTATTAGTTGATGCAGAGTATGCTGATTTGAAATATTCTGAAAATTTATTTACTATATCTTGGGGGTCATTATATGAGGTATTTTCATATGTCATACTGTTAGATATTGAGCTTGTTTTTGATTTATTCTTAATGTAGGACCAAAAACATTTTTGGATTCTCTTTTAAGTTATTTTCTATTTTAAGTAGGTAGCTTCTATGCGAGTCATCAATATCTGTTTTTATTTTAGTTCTAATGTTCTTACATTCCTCATACAACACGGCATCTTTAGTATTTTTATATCAATTCTATATTTTATTTTTATATTTGAGATTTTTAATTATGTCTTTCGAGAACCACTGAGGATGCTTACTCCACAAAATTATTAATTAGTTTGTCGACATAGCCCTAGCAGACAAAGTTTTTTTATACTTATTCATAAATTAGTAGAAATATTTCTGTCTATTTCTATCTAGAGGATTGTGCAATTAATAGAATTATAGCATTAATATAGAAAATTATTACGTACCTATATTTTCATTGCATCTAATAAACAATAATTAATCGGACCCCTTGTAGTCCAAAATGGTTTAATAGATTGTAATATTTATTTAAATACTAATCTAATCTAGACTGTCCTAAGTAAAACTGTTAAATGCCTCCGGGTCAAACAAAGCAGTAAACTCATTGGTAATAAAAATGCGGTCAGTATGTAATATCTGCGTCTAGACGGATACTTATAAAGTTTATGACTCTATTTTTTCCAAGTGATTACGTCCCAAGTGTAAAAAGTAATGGTTAAGTGAAACATTTTTATTGTAACTAATCCACTTGTCTAATGACGAACTTCCTGTGATAAAGCATAAATAAAAATTATGAATTACTCAGTAATTAGATACAAGTATGGTACAGTTTATGCTGGGAGATCCTAAGAAATACATAAAAATACTTTTTCTGGGAAATCGGCCTAAAGTTTCCACTAGAAATCAAACCTCAATTATTATACAAATTTCTATGTATTTTGGTAAAAGAGGAGTTTGGAGTTGGAGTTTGTGGGAGGGCTGTCACAAAGAGTGACCGCAGCACCTAGGCCCCATTGGGCCCCTTGTACATCCTCCCGAGGGATACAAGATTCCACCTAGGCCTCCAACCATCCTAATCTTGTGAAGAAGGTGGTGATGCTGCCTAGGGGAATATCCCTCAAGTCGGCCATAGTAGGCCAACGTTCTCCCAAAATGGATGCTCTGCTAGAGGAGACTGCCGGGCACTCACAGAGTATATGTTGGACAGTCTCGTCTTCTTGTTCACAGCCTCTGCATAGGGGTGTGTCGTTTAACTTCATGTTATAAAGGTGCTTTCTCAGCTGGCAATGACCAGTAAGAATTCCTGTCACGAAGCGCAGGTTCTTCCTGGACATTCCCAGGTAGGTCATCGTTGTATTCTTGTCGGGGTATCTAAGCAGATCCCTGGCCAACTGACAACTATGAGTTTCGTCCCACAGTTTTTTAAATTTTCTGTGGGTGTTTTCTTTAATCATTAGCATTATTGCTGAGGTCGGCAGTATGTTAAAAGGGTCAGGTCCAAGTATACTTACACTGGCTGCCTTCTTAGCCAGACTGTCAGCTTTCCTGTTGCCTCTGCACTGCACATGCCCTTTGACCCAGTATAGAATGACACTGTTCATGCTGGAGGCGCCCACAAGTGCTTGATGGCATTCCCATACTGACCCTGTTGTTATTTTGTGTCTCTGTAGGGCCAGTAGTGATTGTCTACTATCAGTGTAGATTCCGATTGTTTTTCCCGTTATTTGTCTACGGGAAATTTCTTTTGCGGTTTTGGTTATTCCCGTCAGTTCTGTTTGTGCTTGTCTATCCATAGCCCATTTAATTTGAATTTGCAGATTCTTGGAGTATACCCCACAACCTGTTCCTTCTTTCTTTTTCGATCCGTCTGTGAAGATGTTAACTGTTCCTTCACTGACAGCCTCATTGCTACTGTTGGTGTGTATTGCATAGGGTTTATCAAAGATGAACTGTGGAGAAATACCATCTGCGCGTACCTGCAGAAGTGGCATCTGTTTGATTGCCTCATTCCACAGCCGGCATCTGGTCGCTCCACATCGTATGTTTGGCTGTATACCAACGGATTTGAGACGTGCCATAGTAGTTAAGGCCACCTCTTCTAGATATATGTCTAGTGGTGGCAGGAACAGCATCACTTCCATTGCTCTTGTTGGTGTCGTTCTCATAGCTCCAATTGTGTTTAAACAGGCTACTCGTTGTACCTGGCTGAGCTTATGTTTCGCTATAGTCTGCTGACTCTTAGGCCACCATACAATGGCTCCATAGGCTATCATCAGTCTTATTATAGCTGTGTAAATCCACATAGCCACTTTGGGTTTCATTCCCCAGGTTTTCCCTATGGTTCTGCGGCACTGTTCAAAAGAGATGTAAGCCTTCTTTAGTCTTCTATCTAAATGAAGATTCCAAGTTAGTTTGGCATCAAAAGTTACTCCAAGGTATTTTACTTCTGATGCGAAACTTAGTGTGGTGTTTAGGAGAACGGGTGCCGTCATTGGCCCCAATTTCCTTTTCCTTGTCAAGAGGACCATCTCTGTCTTCCTGGGGTTGACCGACAGAGAGTGTTCTCTACACGATCTTTTGATTATTCTCAGCGCCATCTGCATTCGATCACAGGGGACTCCTTCGAATTTACCACTAAGCAGTATCGTTAGATCATCTGCGTATGCAATTGTGTGGAATCCCTCGGAGTTGAGGCGGTGCAGGAGGCTCTCAAGAACTAAGTTCCATAGAGGAGGTGATAAGACACCCCCCTGAGGACAGCCTCTTGCAACCATTCCTCTAACAGCGATGTCTCCCATGTTAATCTATACAGCTCCTTTTGAGAGCATGTTGGACCACTTACGATCGGAGAAACATTCCTGCTCCTGAGGGCTGCTGTAATTTTTGGAAAGGTGGTTTTATCAAAAGCGCCTTCTATGTCTATGAAGACACCCAGGGTGGACTCTTTTTTGTCTAAAGACTTTTCAATCCGACCACTGACCGCATGAAGGGCGATGTCGGTGGATCTGCCCGGGGTGTATGCATGCTGATTGGGATGTATAGGATTAGCAGTGATTGCAACATCCCTCAAGTATCGCTCACATAGCTTTTCCATTGCTTTGAGAAGGAACGAGGTCAAGCTAATGGGTCGGTATGCTTTGGGGGTAGTATATTCTTCCCGCCTTTGGTATGAACACTACTTTGACTTATCTCCACACCTTCGGAATATAAAGGTGTTCTAGGCACGTCCTGAATATTACTGTCAGGTGCGGCACTATTTCATCCAGACCCCATTGTAAAAGGGCTGGATGAATGCCGTCAGTACCTGGCGATTTGAAGTGGGAGAAGCCCAGTATTGGCCATTTAATTCTGTCTTCACTCACTATTTGTTTGGCAGTTTGCCAATCCAGTTCGGTGGGTTGAGTGTCGGTTTCATTTGGCCATTCCTTCCGATGTGTCACTACAGAACCGGGTAAAAGAGGAGTAAATCTTTACATATTTCAAAAAATAAAAATGATCTATCGCGTTTTTCTAACTGTAACAAAATTTCAGTCAATGTATATTTATAATTTTCTTATACAGTGAAAAATAGTAGCACTTTTTTAATTACATTTTTCCATGGTGTACCCCACTTTGCCAAGTTCTTTATCCTTCTAGCCGGATAGCTCTCATCTTTAAAAATTTTTAAAAGAACTAATTCTTTATTGATTCCGTCTAGGTAGTCCTGTTGTAAAGTTAACTTGTTGAGAAAATTAATGTCCTATATTCATTTTTAGATTTAAAAAGGACGAGTTGGCCCTGACATTCAGTACCGCAACCTCGTGTACATTTATTACGGCGCTCCTATTGTGGGTTTCCTTAGAGCTCCTTATCCAACTTTGTCCTTTGTGTCAGACTCCACAACCCCTTAGAATGGGTATAAACTCTTCATTCTTTCTCGCCAAGTAGTTGTAATTTTAAACTAAGTAGACCCTTACAGCGGTATGGAACATGAACCAATGTATCCTCTTCATTTTAGCAGAATCTTAATGTCGCATCTTGCGTCAGACCCACTGAACTTAAATGTTTATTAGGAGACCAAGCCATATCCTAATGGCTTTTCTATATTGACGTTAATTTGTCTAATTTTTCTTTAATGAAGTCCTTGGTCTGCCTCTGTCGTCATTTTAGAGATTGATTTTGCACCTATTTGTTAAAGGATGTTCGTATGCATGGCTTAGCCCTGATTTAACCCCGCTAGACTTCTTTTTGTGGCATTATTTAAAATCTAAATTATATTTCGATGGACCAAATAACACTGAGGACTGAAAAGTCCGAATAAGATTTTATAAACTTTATTCCTTCCATCGTAAAGTCACTGTATACTAGTATTCTATAAATAATAAAACTATAGAACGCTAGATCGCCTACTGGTAAGTTTGACCCGGTAGCCGGTCCGTGCAGTTCGTATTTTATTATATATTATTATCAACTATAAATGTATCATAACTATTTATGATTAAAAAACTCATAGCCAGTACCAGCGCAGCCTCATCAGCCAATTATTATTAAATTCTTACTTCTAGCATAAAATTCACCTGAAGCATTTAATAAATATAATATTTAATGATAACACGTTCTGTTTATTTCAAATAGTTTGCTTTGGCCGCATTTGAGGTAAGAAAGACCCAGTAAATATAAAAAGTTGTCTTGTCCTAAATCATAAAATTTAAGAACAAATTAATAACATGCATAATTTAAAAGAACTACACGTCTACACAAATAATCTACTATATCCTGTCTTTTTTACTTCCCCAAATATGTTTAATTGACCTAAATATGGCACGGTCCTAAATTTGCGAATTACAAGCATGGCAAGTATGAATCATCGTATCCACTGTACATACAAACAATCCTGTTTCTCTGGATAGCGCTTAGACAAATTTAAACTGCTATTGATAAACTCAGCGTTGCTAGACAAGTATGAAATAAGGTCGTTTGGAGTAATTACGTCTCTTAGTACATCTATATTTAATTTAGTTCAAAATGCTATTAACTTCCTAATTTCAAAGCCAACTGTGCCAAACAGTCGGCACAAAAGAAATTGGTAAATTTATGACAGGATCCTTGTGAGATTGAAACAATTGTAGGTCAGCTGAAACAATTTAGTTTCAGGTAAAATGTGAGAATACGTCACTTGATGATTTGTTTATAAATAGGGATGCTTGATATTGCCGTTTCCCATTTCTTTAATGGATTTTCAAGCAGTGCATTTTGGAGATAATTTGATCAAACATAATAATTATGATTAGGTATTTAAACTTTAAACCGTTTCTTATAAGAGCAACTCTGTCTCTTTTTTCTGTCACCTTAAGCTTTTTTAAATGCGCTATTTTAATGTTTCCTTGCTCCCAATTCTTCAGTCTATTTTTTAACGCTCCACAACGGTTAGTCATATCATATCCTTATAATTTATTTTGGGAAACAAAAACAAACAGATTCATGTCCCGATATTTTTTTTCAAAGTACTTGTGATAATACTGGCAGTCATCCGTATCTGTACAATATCTTTATATACAGGATTTTCTATAGTGATGAAAAAGATATTTAAAGTTATGTTTATTATTTAATTCCTAGCAAGCTTTAAAGAAGACTTATTTCCATATCTGCTTACTCGTTTTCAAACATGACCATCAATATACCGATAGTAAAAATTAATTATTATAACTCCGATTTTTTAAATTTTGCACAATTTGTTTTACTAATTATTATCAAAATGGCGATCAATTTCTCAATAAACACATGAATTTATATACAAACTTATAGTAACGTTTAGGAAGAGAATTGGAAATATAGTTACAAGGGTGGACTGGTCAGAAATCACAACATGATAAATAGGTCCAGAATTAGACGGCAATTAACTCATATAAATTTCTGAGACTGATCACAATTTTGCCAACGATCTTCCAGCAGTATATTAGCATTAAAGCTATGTATTCTGTACAGAGGCAGCCTAGTGCTGCCGATAAAGAGCTGGAAACCGGTTAGCGTGGTGATTATACCAAGGACATGGCGAATTATACATTCCTAAGCCAAATCCTTAAAACCTATCGGTCTAAGGTGGCGGAAATAATATTGAACAGGTATCAGGGATGGCGCTATGGTTAGAAGTCCATTACATAAGAGTTCACAGAAATGGCACTTCACCACCTATTCCAGAAAGTGGAAGGGGCGTTGGAATGCTGGAGGTATTATCCTCGATATAGAGGGAGCATTCAACAATACCTCCTACAATTCCATCATCAAAACTATAGGAGAGCATAGCATCAAGGACGTCCGCTGACGGCTTGCTCAAATGCAAGTACCACCCTGCAGTTAAGGGTACAATCATGATGGGTGAAACTGCCCGCGGGGGGACCTCTGTAGGTATAGTAAGGACATAGCAGGGGAGACAAGTCACCTGATTTGTCTCCTCTGCTATGGAACCTTGTAGTTGACGGCCTACTAAAGAAATTCACAACTGAGGGATTTGAGGCACAGGGATATGATGACGAGATAGTCATCATCGTTAGCGGAAAGTTCAACAACTTAGGATTGATTACAGAAGGTCCTGAATGTAATTTAAAAATGGACGTATGCGATGGTCTAAGGCAACTCAAACAACATTAACCAACAAGCTATAATTGAGGGTAGTGATGGGACATAAAAAGTAGTAGCCAATCGTGAACACTAGCATCTGTTTATGTATTTGGGACGTACCATGACCTAGACAGTAAACGGTCGTTGTCATCCTATTTTAGTAAGACGTATAACCTAGTCGTAGTTCTAAACTTCAAGCAACGTATAGTCATTACACTTTGAAGTATTGAATTCTTCTGGAACTTAACTTTGCATGTGTGCCGGTGTACAAGAGCTCTATTAAAGGGTCCTAAACCGAAAATATCTAACCTTCAGTAAAAGGAGCCCTGGCATTCAAATGAGACCTGCTACTTGGACTATTAAGAAGAATACCTAAGTGAACAATGGATGCAGGATTCCGTCTTGCGCAAATAATGAAGTATGATATACCGTTTAAATTTACTTTCGACTGGTACAATAGAATATGGATGTTGCGTTGAGAAATAATGAACTTTTCAGATTGGCATCAATTATTAGGTTAGGCTAAGGTAGGTTATATGTGAGTGGGTTTATAGCAGAGTCTCTACTGCCGGACTCTTTCTGCAGCAGGACATGTACATAAGACATGCTTTGCCTTTGATCATCCTTCAGACACAGACGTCATTCGGCTTTTTTCGCCAGTACGGTTCTGCGTAAGTGATGACATAGTCTGCAGCGTCAGTATGTAGGTCAATTAGAGATACAGCCTATTTAACCGTACTAGTTTTTTAGTTCTTGACTTCAAGGGGTATGTAATAAACTCCTTTGAATGAACTAATCCTGGTAGTTGCTATCAGTGCTTGACTGTTTTCATCAAACTTGGCAGAATTTGGTTTGGTTTGGTTCTAAGAATCTGGCTGACACGCCTTCTCTGGTCAAAGAATCTGCAACTACGATGCCTTCCATACCAGAATGGCCAGAGGAGAGTCAATTTGTTGTGTCTGCCCACTCGGCTTAGAATTATCTGACAATTCCAAATCGTTTTAGAATTACAACGGTAGGATCTAAGGGCATTAAAAGCTGCTTGGCTGTCTGAACTTTTTTTAAAGTTGTATCTAGGATGTCTGTTCCAGCTTTTACACACACACATCTCAAAGACATGGATTTCCGCCTGAAAGATAGTGGCATTATCATCCAACGGAATCAATATTATCCTTGCGCCAAACTTCAAACCGAGTTCGCTAGTTTTGGACGCTATCGTGTCCATGTACATACACTTACAAACATTTTATAAACACTACTTGTAATCGTAAGTCATAAATCTTATTAAACTGTTCAACCTAACAGTAGTTCTAAATTTCGAGCAACGTATAGGCATTCTACTTTGAAGTGCATTGTACTCTTCTGGAACTTAGCTCTGTACGTGTACCTTTACAAGAGCTTTATTAAATTCTTCTAGATGAAAAGTGTATCTTTGCAAGAAGAGGCTAGTTACTTAAATTATACTTGCTATCTGGTCTATTAGGCCACGTCTCTTGAAATTTAGTGACTGTGAGTCAGAAACTAGACTTCAGAATCACTGTGTATACATAAATCTGAAATTTTATGGCTTTTAAAGCCTATCATAACGTGAGGGCCATGGCACGTGGATACTTTGTGTGTATTAGTTGTTTTACTGTTAAGACGGAATTCCCAAAATGTTTTACATGTAAATACATAACTCAACGAGAGTATTTCTTAAATAAATTGACAGGTCATTTTCTGTTAACTTTGTGGTCGTTGCCGTTAACCACAGTTCGGATTATTCATCGACAATAAAAAAAATATGATAAATATGCGTAAATATACATATTTTAATTTATATTTTTCTTATTGTAATAGGTGAGTAATAGTAGCAGCTGGACTAAATATAAATAAGCCTGCTGTATACACCAAGATTCTTTTGTTACGCCCACGGTGTCTAGAGTTGCGTTGTCGACATATTTAAATAATTTGTAATGCAATACAGATTATAAGATTGATACTTTCTTTTTGCTATTGTTTTAAATTAATTCTGGGTATCATTGATGGTGATTAATCATCGCTTTTGGGAATTACAAATAATTACATAAACAAATTTTTATTGACAAATCTTCACATTTTTTTAAGACGAAATATGAAAAGGACGTACGATACACAGGGTGAATCGAAAGAAAAGTCCTGTAGTGTATTACTAAAAAGCCCAAAAGTTGTAGTCCGGTTTTTAAATTACAACGTCTTAAATGAATTATAACAAAAATGAGGCTTTATTAGCCTCCCGACAAGTGGAAATGAATAACTCTAGAGCCCAAGTGATGACCAACCTGGTACTGAGTGATACATCTCTGTAGCTAGAATGAATATGAACAGACCAAATCATTCAAATACTTGCAAGAACAAATTTTATTGAATTTTAATTATACAAATAAAGTTTCTGTATTTACGTTAATATTTTAATATTTAACTTAATTCAACTGTTCAAACCAACTTCCATATTAACTCTAACTGTATTCCCTATTGCAAATCTATTTTTAACATCAAAGAATAAACATATTGGTATCATTCAATAAGTATGTTTATTACAAAATCACGTCCCTTCGCGAGGCTCCGTTTAGGGGAATACCTTACATACTTCGGCCATGAAATCCATCTAAACAGAGATAATCCTGTGAACTTAGGCGTAGAAGAGGGCTGACTTGGGCCGCATTTGGAAAACTGAGATATGTTCTCAAATCAAACATTCCCATTTGCCTTGCGAGAGGTGTTCGACCAATGTGTTTTGTCAGTTCTGACTTACGGGTCAGAGACTCTAACACTTACCAAGGCGACAGTGAATAAGATCCGGGTAACCCAACGGGCAATGGAACGTACCATGCTGGGATTGCGTTTGAGAGACCGGATACCAAATACAGCACTACGTGTTAGAAGTAGAACTGGGCGGGATACGTCGCAAGATTAAGGGATGACAGGTGGACAAAGCGCGTATTAGAATGGAGATCGACAAAAGCCCTTTTTTGGAATAGGTGACAACCACCAACCAGATGTACAGATGCCCTGAAACGAGTTCATCCAAATTGGATGCATAGAGCATAGGACAGACATTCCTAGAAACAGTTATGGGAGGCCTATGTCCATCAGTGGACGCGTATGGGCTGATGAAGAAGATGAAGAACAAAAAATCAGAAAAGTTAAATCATAAAAGTTTAATCTACAAAAAATTTGAAATATATCTCTATAGATATCCAGCCTTTTATGTGGAATCAATATATTGTATTAAAACGATATATTGTTATAGAGGTATAACTCAATATATGTTTGTGTCTATATTACGACATGCAAGAGTTGCAAAAAAAGCCAAAAACGCAAAAGTATTGCGAATGCAGTGCAGACATCTCCCCTTCCCGTTTTCGAGGTCGGGGAACACGATGATGACAATATTTCTTTTCCTGCCTTTCTCGAACTACCCCTAAATCGAAAACACCTCCGCTTTTTTCGATTTCTCAGTACTGGGCTGGCGAGGGCTCGCCGGATTGGTTTCTTCTTCAGGAACTATGGATAAATTGAGTAATCCTTGACCAGCGGAGGCCCAACTAACCCCTGAAGATTGATACAACCCCCTCCCAAAATTGCAAAACATCCCAAACATACTGCAAATGCGCTATAAGACGTTCACCCCCCCGCTTTCGAAAGCAGAAAAAACGATGGTGACAAAATTGGGATTTTTTCCGTTCTCTAACTACCTAGTTAGAAATCTGAAAAAGAGGGTGGTTGGTCAATTTAGGGGTAGTTAGAGAAGGGTCCAATTTTGTCACCGTCGTTTTCCCCGCCCTTGAAAACGCGGCGAAATGTTTTTCAGCTCAATCACAATGTTTTTGGGGTTTTGCAATTTAGGGAGGGGTTTGTTTCACTCTCCGGGAGTGGGCTGGGTCTCCCCTGGTCACAGTTTACTCACCATTTATTTTTCATAAAATACTTATTTTTAAAAAATGCCATCAATTAATTAAATTGCCAATTGGCAGTAATTTGTTTTCGGTGAAAAGAGTGTGAAAATATCTTTCGATTAAATACTGTGAGTGTTTCCTATTAAAGACTTAATTAAACATGGTTTTCATGACCACTAAGTAAGTATGTATAATTCTATTTTCGAGGTCATTTCTAATTCGGTTTTGTTTTTGAAAGAACTATTGTAAAGATAATTCCAATCTCTGTCAGATAAAATCAAAAATAGGCAGTGCTGTTTAAAATGAAAAAGTTAGTAGTACTTTCGGTGTTTTTTGGATCTGGTTATGTCAAAAAATGTGTTTTTATACCAAATATCTTGTATCTTAATTTCAACCTTTTATCTTGAAAAATAAAGACCAAACTGGGGTGTACCTGGTCTTATGGGCACCCGGTATAGTATTTTGTGCAATATTTTGCACTACAGTTGCAATCGCCTGTATGAGAAGATATAACTATAAATTCATTTTTCAATAATAAATAAAACCAAGATCGTTTCTTTAAAAACAATTTATATTCAATACAAAAAATAAAAACAAAGTTATTAAACGTCTAGAATAACAATCAGTGATGGTATTTCTTAATGTAAATTCTCTGATGATGGCCGTGATGGCTGTGCTTATGTTCGTGTTTCGAATGATGGCTATGATGATGATGACCGTTATGTTTATGATGATGATCATGCTTGTGATCGTTGTGATGGGAATGCTTGTGTTTCGCTTCGTGCTCATGTCCATGCTTATGACCGTGATGATGATCACCGTGGTGTTCATGATGATGTTCACCCTTATGCTGGTGTTCATGCTTATGATCATTTTGGTGTTCATGCTTTTGCTGATGTTTATGTTCATGCTTATGACCCTGCTTGTGCTCGTGATGGTGGTGAGCATCATGGTCGTGTTGGTGTTTGGCATGATGTTTGTGATCATGTTCGTTCTTGTGTTTGTGATGATGGTCTGCATGGTGTTCATGCTCATGTTTGTTTTCGTGCTTATGGCCATGCTTATGCTCGTGTTGGTGTTCTTGCTTGTGTTTGTGTAAATGCTCTTGTTTATGGTCATGTTCGTGAAGATGCTTATGTTTGTGATAGTGCACTTCCTTCTTCTTTTGTTTACCATGTTCATGATGGAAATCGTTGAAGGAATGGCCCTCTTCATAAGAATACCTCATTGGTTTTGCAGCATAGGACATAGTCTCACTAAAACCTTGACCTTCATTATCAGCCTGTTCTGGAGTTTGCTCCAAAGAGTTGACTTCTTTGAGTTGGTTGTTAATAGAGCTGTGTTCCACACCATATTTTATAGGACTTTGGTGACTCGTGGGCAACGTTAGTAAACTGTTATATAGTTGTTTAGGTGCCTGAAATGTTGGTGGTCCATTTTGGTATTCTGTGGGAGATCCTGTTTGTTCGGAGTCTGAATAGAAGCTTTCAAAATTAAGAGGCTTGCTCGTAACAGTTCTTTCGATTGAGCGATCAGTACGGCCATCAATAACCATGTAGGAATCCACTGATATAATATCAAAGTATAAGAACACACTCGCTATTACCTGAAATATAACATTTATGTATTAAAAGTCAAGATTTAATTGGGTATCTACAGAAGTAAATGCAAAAAATTGCGTTGCGCTTGACATATCCAGATAAAATCAAATCTCATTTCTAAAAAGACGTTTACTTTAATAATTAGTTAAATAATTTCTTTACGTTTACCACACGGTAAACTCATTTGAAGTAATTATAATGATTTGTTTTTAATGGTATGTGAATAAAAACCCTATTGCTTGTATGGTCATATTTGGACTGCAAACGAAGAGCCATGCATTTGTTTTAGAACAAAAATTTACTCATTAAAAATGTCTAAAAAAATGGATTTTTAATCATGTATCACTTACACTAATTTTGAAAATTTTCAAAAATGGAACACATTTCCCTTGAAAACAATATTTCTCAAAATGCACCACACCACAAATTCTCATTTTAACTATACACAAATGATTTTGTAATGGTTTCAAATTCCATTCTAAGTAAGAAAATGGTACTTACCCAAGCTCCCATGGTGCTGAACATATAGTTAGCGGACCAAGCTGAGAGTGAATAACCATAAGCTGGGTGATGGTATTTATATTTTCAATAAAAATCATGAATTATCTACCACTACACATTTTCCATTTACGATGAACATAGGCGTCCATAGACAATTTTGATAAGTGCTTAATATTTGATGATGATTACAATGGTACTGCAGTGATTATTTCTCTCATTAACAGCTAATAAAATGTTATTTTTTGGATCACTACAGTAATAAAATGTCATCATCGTAGACGATTTGCTCACAAAACCAGACTCTCTGTAAAAAAATGCCAATATACTTTGTACAAAAGGTTTATGCTCCCTACAAAAACTTAAATAAAAAAATTCATCTCTCAAAAAATATGTGTCTAAAAATATATCTTTCATCTCTACCAAAACATAAAATGAGAAAATGTGATTTCTCCAAAAATATTTAAAATTAAATAAAATGGCCAAGTCCGGGTCTATTTATAAAAAAAAATCATAGAAAGAAATTTTCCAAAAAAAAAAAAATTTCGTTAGGTAAATAGAAATAGAAGCAAAAATTCTAAATTCCTCCCCCCCCCCCTCGTTTCCCTTACCCTACACTACCCACAAGAACGGTGTAAGTTACAATCTAATATAGGACTATTTATTTATTTCTAAAAAACCAAAACTCATCGTTAAAGGGCTATTATCAGGTTATAATATGATTACTTTTGAATACTCTTACACCCATCCGCACCAATTAAGTCGGTGGATTTGATATTTTTAAAGTTTTTGTTGGTTTTAATTACAAAAGAAATCCCTAATTCTCTTGTAGTTCCAATTCTAGTGGCAAGTTCGAATAGGAATTCCAATGTCATCCACAAATAAGGGTTGTTTTTTAATGTATTCCCGAGATTCTTCACCAAAACGGGTGCACCCTAAAATTAGTAAAATAAGATGGCTTCCACACTTTACCACGGATGGACCAAAAATGCTGTTTTTTTTAACAATGTTCTTTCATGTAAATCTGCAAAAGATTTACAATTATTTCTCTATTTCCTGAGTTTTATGACAGTACTACCTTTCCTAATATCAGGTCTGCTGTTCCTAAAGGACTTTTTGCAACGCCCATGTTGTTGCACTGTTTTACGCACTATATGATGCATTTAAAACGAGATGTGCATTATAATTAATCTAATATAAAAAAATTACTATTGTTTATGTTAATCAAGTTTCTTATTAATAGGTATAATGACTATCATGATTTTGTATATTAAGTATATAGAGGTAATTAGGAGTTTAATTAGAAATCCAATAATAATGGTCTTTATTATAATTTAATTTAGTTCTAGTAGGAAAATTTGAATAAAGGTTTATTTTTTACGCATACGTTATTTTGGCGATCACGACATGCTACTTTAAAACCAGGATTACGATATTACGAGAATGTGAAAACTTTCATAGAACTTTCTTGGCTACATAGTTATACATATATATTTAATCAACATGAAATAACAATAACAAGTCCACTTTAAAATTTCAACGCATGTACTTATACAATGAATCCAATATTACGTTCGAATTTCTTAAGGGTAGGTGCTTGAAATAAAATTTCAACTACAGTTAATCTTAAATATCTAGAGGGTGTTAAAATTTTAATTACTTCCGCTCCTACATAGTGGTGTGGAAGTAGGTATAGCGATCGCAAAATAAAAATCAAAATTGTTTTTTGTTGAAATATAAGCTTAGAAAGACATAAAACGTCGGGGTTTTAAATTTGAGCGAAAAGAATATTCTATCTGTAAATTTTTTTGTGTGCACGTTTACGGTTTACGGTTTAAGATATTGACTTGAAATTTGGTACTCATATATGTATCATGACGAGATGTGGAACTAGATTATGTTTTGTCTTAATCTGGTAAAGGGTTGGGAATTAAATAGAAGTAAATAGGGAAAAATTAGTAAAGCAAGCTGGTAAAAATACAGAAACTTGGAATTTGATGTATATACTAGAAACCAAGGTCTCACATTTTTGTATAATATTTTTCAATCCCCCCCCGCCACAGCCACTCCATTATTAAAAGGGTTGATATAATAAAACTGAATTATTTACTTGAAATTTGGTACATGTATGTACATCTGGAATTAGATTATATTCTGAGATGATTTCATTAAAGTGTTGGGGGTTAAATAGGGGTAAATAAAGGAAACTAAGTAAAGCAAGTTGGTAAGAGCACAGAAACTTGGAACTTGGTGTATATACTAGCAGCCAAGGCCTCCACTCCATTATTAAAGGAGTTGTTAAAATAAAATTGAGATATCACTTGAAATTTGGTACAAGTGTAATAATATCTGTTTAAAATTGAATTATTATTTGTTTGCTTATAATTGTATTGAAACATATTCTTTATAGGATTTTGCAAACAGCAGAAAAAAATGCCTATCTATAACTAAAAGAAAAACTGTGTGTAAAAAATCAATGAAATATTTGCATTTGCTTATAATTGTATTGAAACATATTCTTTATAGGATTTTGCAAACAGCAGAAAAAAATGCCCATCTATAACTAAAAGAAAAACTGTGTGTAAAAATATCAATGAAATATTTGCATTCTTTCGATAACCTGAATTCTGATTATGCTAGCAAATTAAAATCCCAAAATGAATTTATCTAATTTCTTATTTGACAATTCTCATTCTAACACTAACATCCTACGGCCATGCAGATTAAACTAGTATCTACATAGCCCCCTACGATCATGAAGATTCAGTTAAAAATAAGAACAAAGGCCTAAAATGAATTTAATTATCTACCTTGTCTTAAAAAAATTTCATTCTAATGGATTACATTTTCATGAAATCTATCATTCTGTTTCTTGGAAATGCTTAGCCCTTGAAACGTTTTTCGCCCTTACTCTGGAGCTCATCAGAAAGACATAAAGCCACTCATAAAGATGTTTCATGCAAAACCAAGACAATTTCTACGAATAAGTGTGAAATAATTATATTTGACATTGACTGATAAAAACAACAGATCTTCATCTATCTATGAGCTAATTAGTATTGGTGCCTTGAAATTTGGTATACGTATGTATTATACTGACATCTGGAACTAGATTATATTTTTGGATTATTCCGTTGCAGGGTTGGGGGTTAAATAGGGGTAAATGGGGGAAAATAAGCAAATCAAGCTGGTAAGAGTACAGAAACCTGAAATTTGGTGTATGTACTAGAAGCTAAGGCCTCAGAGTTTTTTATAATATTTTTCAACCCCCCCCACTACCCCTACTCCATTTTAAAGGAGTTGATAAAATAAAATTGAGATATTCACTTGAAGGGAAGTAGATTATATTTTGAGATGATTCTGTTGAAGGGGTGGGGATTTAAGTATAGCTAAATAGGGGAAAGCAAAGCAAGCTGTGTAGAGTACAAAAACTTGAGGTTTGGTGCGTATACTAGAAGCCAAGCCCTCAGATTTCTTTATATTTTTCATCGCATACTTTTTGAAAGATCCAAATTTGATTTTGAATTTGATAAATTTTGATACCTAGAATCATATTCTTACATTTTACGTGTCTACGCCGACCGACGCCTCGCGTCGTTTCTTTAAAACTTGTATTTGATTACTTTTGATATCTAAATTCATGTTCTTGCATTTTTACGTCTTGACACCGACCGACGCCTAGCGTCATCTTTGTAAAACTAGTGTATTTGATAAATTTTGAGGCCTAGATTCATATTTTTGCATTTTTACGTCTCGACGCCTAGCGTCGTTTTTGTAAAACTTGAGTATTTGATAAATTTTGATACGTGGATTCATATACTTGTATCTTTACGTCTCGATGCCAACCGACGCCTTGCGTCGTTTCTGTAAAACTTGTATTTCATTAATTTTGATATGTAAATTTATGTTCTTGCATTTTTACGTCTCGACGCCGACCGACGCCTAACGTCGTTTTTATAAAACCTGTGTCTTTGATAAATTTTGATTTCCAAACTTACGTGGTTACATTTTTGCGCCTCCCTGCCGACCGACGCCTGGCGTCGTTTTTGCAAAACATCTGAATTTGATAAATTTTGATACCTCGATTTTGTAAAACTTGTGTATTTGATCAATTTTAATAACGAAATTCATATTCTTGCATTTTTACGTCTCGACGCTGACCGACGCCTAGCGTAGTTTTTGTAAAACTTGTGTATTTCACCAATTTTGATACCTAAATTCATATTCTTGCGTTTTTACGTCTCGACGGCGACCGACGCCTAGCATCGTTTTTTAAAACTTGTGTATTTGATCAATTTTGATACCCAGATTCATGTTCTCGCATATTTACAAAACCCATTTTTTGTAGAATATTAATGTAAAGCCTATTACAATTACTCCGATTTAAAAAAAAAATTATCAGCAGCTTAATAAAAGTTTTAAAATTTCTAAAACTGTTCTCTATTTCTATCCCCTGTACATTTTGCAGATTTTGTAAATACCTTGCCTGATTCGAAAGTTAGCCAAGTTCATTTTCAATATCTTAACGAAGCTTGCTAAACTGCATCTTCTGTAATTTTTTATATGACATCTGCCCCAAATATTATTAAAATTCCATGGCCAATTATTTCCGCATACTAAAGTGCAAATATAGTCAAGAAGTTTACCTTTAAAGACACTTGGTGGAAAATCTGGATGTGCAAGTAGTGATTCCTTAGGCAGCGGTTGTTTAGTAAAACATTCTAATATTTTATCCATCCTTTTCCACTACTGTAAATGTTCTATACATTGTTATAGTACCTATTGTATACAGGGTGTAATTAGTTTCATGTCATTAAAAAAAAACTGGTGGTAGGGAACGACAAGACAAACAAAAAAACCTTATATAACATGTGGTCTAAAGCTCATAGTTTTGGAGAAACAAAATAAACAAAAATTTCGCAAATTTTCAATAATTTTTTTTGAGAACTGCTGGAATATTGAGGTAGGTTTAGATCTAGATCTGATCTGAAAAAAACTATACTCTAACTCTCCCTTGTGCAATATTTTAGTTACTGTCATGTCGGTGTTTCGTTATGTACACACGTCCAAACCGCCGTTCGTTGTTTTTTATTATTTTTGAATTTCGCGTCATTGTGTATTTACAGTTAAGATTTATTTTATTGTACCGTTCAAGTTGTCAAATTCTTGATTACGTACAGACACAACTTACTTGTTCGTTCTTTTTGTATTCCTTTTTGGCTTTTGTACCAAGTTTTTACTTTATTTTTCTTTATTGACAACGTTAGTTGATAGTTTAGTGTTTAGTGCTGACCGAAGTGCGTATGTACTTTTCGACGTACCGAACTGGAACTGTGTATTGATACAGGTGCAGAGATTTTGAATCATTTAGGTAGGTAGTAAGCTTTTAACCCAGGACACTAATTTATGTTACAAATGTTAATAAACCACATTTAAATTTTCTAAATTGTAAACAATCCAATATTTTGTTCCAAATTAAAAAACACATGTAAAGAAATGCTCTGTTTAAACCTCTATGGCCATTATTTGCCTGCAATTGTGCACGAAGAGAGAACGAATTATTTACCTCTTTATACATGCCTCAGTTGAGGCGGTACATCAAAGGCGATCGATGATCCTTTGACACCGCGTGTGCCGGGCAGCACCTTTTTATGACAATTTAAAAGTTGTATAATTGGGAAGTACAAGTCCATCGACCAAGAAAAGCAGTGGTTCTCAATAGTTGTCTACCATAATATTAAATTTGTTAACCTAGATCAGTGTTTTTCAAAGTGCCCCTAGAGGGAAAAGTCATAAAGGTTTTTGGTTTGTTTAGTCGGTCCCCAACCAGTTTTTTTTAATGACATGAAACTGATTACACCCTGTATAAATACTTTTTAGTTAGAGAGTGTAGCTTACGAGTTATTCAAGAAAAACGTGAAAGGGGGACCTTTAAACTTCCAAACCCTATGGCGTTTTTTTATAAACAATTTTGTTTTTTGAACAGTGTTCTTTTAGGTAAAAAGGTGAATATCTCCGGTTCTAAAGGTCTGCTCGGGACAAACCAAAAACCAAAAACCTTCGCAATTAAAATTCCAAAAAATTTACGTCAAAATTACAGCGTGTTTTGCTTTCATCACAAGGTATATTTTTTGAAAGTTTGAAGCCAATCTGAACTCTTGACGTCCCTGGGCGTTTGAATTTAAAAAAAAAAATCGTTTTTCAGCCAGTTTATTCTTATTTGTACGTTATGTACGTACTCAAACGACCCAAAACCAGCACAGATTTGTTGAAATTTTAATTGCGAAGGTTTTTGGTTTTGTGTTTGTTCCGATCGAACCTCTAGAATCGGAGATATTCACCTTTTTACCTAAAGGAACACCAGTGGCGGACTGACAATGGTAGCGATCGCCACAACGCCCCCATATTTTTCGGATTATCGCCCCCAGCTTTTCTTCGAAATTTTTGGGAAGGGAAAAATGGTGTAGAGTCAACATTTCAGAGATATTTTAAAAGATTCAGAACATGCTTGAAAAATATAGTGCATTTCACACCGTATTCATTGTATCAATATCATATATTGTAAAAAAAAATTTGATCTAAAATATTTTATACGTATTTATTCAAAAACGAAGTGACATATAAATAAAATATTTTACTGAGCTAAAATATTCGGAAGATATATACTAGAACACAAATCCGAATTTGGTATATCACGAATAGTCTATTATAGCGCGGAGAAGTTAGTTTCTTGCTAAAAATAGTTCTAAGAGTTAAAAAAATATAAGCAATAGTTCATTCGATTCGAAAAATACTCAGACAAAGAAATTTTCTTATTTTTGTTCGCCAACAAAAATTGCATTTGTAATTGACAAAAAAGCGGAAAAAAAGTCGCTCAGATTTTTGGTAATTACTCAAAAACTATAAGCGATAGCGGAAATTGAAAAAAAGGTTATAAAAGAGGAGACAATTTCCAATAAAAAGTGGTCTATTATTTATAATTTTAAAATGTTGAAAATCGGGTTCCGCGCGGCTGTTGTAGCACGAGCTTACCTCCTCTTGAGAGAGTACAACTCATAAAATAATTTTTTGTAGTATTAAATAAGAGTTTAAAAATTTGAATAAATTATGGTATCATCTTAACATTTGAAAGAATTTTCGTTGGAAAAAAAATTTTAAATTAATTTTTTTAAATTGAGCTGTTGTTAACTAACTAATTTTTATCGAATCTCTGTTTCCATTGAAAGCAACAAAAAATGTTCAAATAATTGGCCTATAAATTTTTTGCTTCATGGAGCCCTTCTTACATATATACTCAAAAAGATTAGGTACGTATAAATATTTAAAAGTTTTTTATTTTGTTTATTAGAATTTTTTAAAAATTTGTTTATGTATATGTTATGATATAGCTGGTTTCATGTCTGATAAAGGTATTAAAGAAAGTTTGTTTTCAGTTTTTATAAGTCATTTGTTTATAATTTATTTATAAACAAATTGACTAGTTGAATATTTTGAAAAATTTTCTTTTACTATTTAATTGTCTAAAGTACATAATGATTTTTTTTTAATTTTCTTAAAAAATGCATTAGCATTACCCGACGTGGATCGCGTGGAGGTTGCAGATACGAGTTTGCACGTCATGTAGAGTAGCCGTGTCACAAACGTAACAGTGAACTATTCCTCATATTCATGAAATATTTGAAAATAAAATGAGGAAAACTATTCACTTCAGAAAGATCCCAAAATATTTAGGCATATTCTTTAGGTAAAAATAATCAACTTATGACCCCCAACTTTTTCTATAAATTGCTTCCCTTTTCCCGTAAAAAAATTTTAAAAAGAATTTTTTTTTGTTTGTTATTTTTTTCCGGGGGAAAAAAAACATCAAGAGACAATAGATGCTTATTATTTTCCAAAAAATGAGCCTGAATATTTTCAGAATTTTTATGGAACATTTAAGCAGACCTTCGCAGATGTTCACAGTTTCAATCGCCTCTAGATAAAAAAAATCGAATTCGGTTGGACTGGTGGTCAAAGAGAATTTTAACCAGGGGGCCCAGGAGAACATTTTCCCCAAGTTTCAGAACAATCTACTGAAACCCATTTTTACAATAAAAAACTGCGGGGTCATTTGTTTAAATTGGTTCATTATTTACCACAAATTGCGAAAATTGCAAACAGGTCTTTTGAAAAGTAGAATCGTATTAAATTTTGGAATATGTTTTGGGTATTTAAAAAATAACTAATAAGTATGCAAAATTCGAAGTATTATTCCATTTTAGGAAAACCAGTCCATGTTCAACCTCTATTGATAAAACAATGTTTTTTTTTATTATACCATCTGCTAAGATAATGACATATTCCATTTAAATTGTAAAAATTAGATACTGATTGGTCATTTAAATTAAAATTACTCTTGTAGTTATAATTCATGACCAATGGATCAATATCATAGTTTTACAATTTAAAATGAATATGTAACTATATAGTTATAATTTCCCAAACATTACTATTTTTTTTGGAAATTAACCTGCATTAACCTTTTGAGGTAGTATGTATGCAGATTCAAAGGTTTCAAGAGATGATAAAAATCGGTTTGTTTAAAAAATAAAATTTATTATCTTTCAATGGACAACAGAATATAAAAACAGTTACAAATAAAACAACAATGGTACATGATGTAATATGCCATCATCAGTGCTTATGATGCTTGTGATGGTGGTTTGCGTGGTGTTGATGCTTATGTTCACTTTTGTGTCCATGATGATGTTTGTGTTCATTGTGATGTTGATGTTTATGCTTGTGGTCATTGTGATGTTTGTGATCATGGTGGTGATCATGCTTATGGTCATTATGATGAGAATGCTTATGTTCGTTGTGGTGTGAATGCTTGTGACCGTGGTGATGATCATGCTTGTGATCTTGGTGGTGCTTGTGCTCATGTTTGTGGGAAGCATGATGGGAATGTTTATGTTCCTGATGATGTTTGTGATGATGTTCGTTCTTGTGACCGTGTTTATGTTCCGCCTTGTGGTGATGTTTATGTCCATGCTCATGCTTGTGCTCGTGTTGCGCATGATGACCATGTTTATGTCCATGTTCATGCTTGTGCTCTTGCTTATGCTTGTGCAAATGTTCTTGTTTGTGATTATGCTTGTGCAAATGCTTATGCTGATGATAGTGGACTTCGGCGTGTTCTTCTTCTTCTTTGTGGTGGTGGTCCTTGTGGTTGCCGTGGAAATCGACTACATCATAAGGCTCCACTTCTCTGTGGTAACTGTTGGTCGTGATAGTTTCTAGTTGTTTAGGCCCTTCGAGATTGAAACTAGTAGCAGTTTTGTAATGCTCGTATCCAGCGGTATCCATATACTCTCTTTCATTCTGAGGTTCACTATCAGCTTCGCTTTCTATTGAAGAAAATTCGCCGTATTTTCCACCATCGTAATTATCAGCTTCATTGTAATGGTTTTCATAACCATTATCGTAAGGGTTGATTGTCTTACCATATCGATCCACAGCATCTTCGGAACTAAACCTGTAAACGTTTAAGTTGTAAGGTTGGTAGTTCGTCGAGGTTGCGTCAAGGTATCTGTTTGTGATAGGTACAGCGCTGTGTAAACTGTTACCGACTAGAAGCCCTTTTGTTACGTCTATATCCTTGGCGTCTCGGACAGGCCTGACTGGAACTGGGTAGAGTTCAATCGGTTTTACGGCATTTTGGGCTTCAGCCAATAGAAGACAAGCGTAAAACACACTCGCTAATACCTGAAACAATGAAAAAAATAATAATTAAATTATTCTTATATGCAGGTAGTTTTTATGCTTACCCAAGCTCCCATGTTGCTTAACTTGTATTGTCAAGAGAACACGCTGAGTATGATTTTTCTAATAACACGGCAGGCATTTATACTAAGTTTTGATCCCCGTTTGAAAATTTTAATTATGGTAGAGACTGCACTTTACGGTCGAATCGTCTGCAGTAAAACGCGATTCTTATTAACAGTGAGTTGTTTAATAAGCTAATTAAATGCATGTATGTATTAAAATATTAATTAACACCTACCAGTGATTGAAATTAAAGTAGTTTCAGATTGATCGCTGTTAAATTGCTATATTATGGTCTGTTGAAAAGTATAGAGTGAATGATAACGTTTAGTATTAATGAACTAGGAACAGAGAAAGTGAAATGGCGATGATTTGATAGAGATAAATAAACGGTATTAACTAATAGTAATTAATAAGTGTAATGGTTAAGAATGATCTAGGCGATGATATGGAGAAATTATAAAGAAACGTTTTTTAACTTGTGAATCGGTGCTATTTCCGGCAATACCTCAAAACTTGATATTTACTAAGATGCATAATGTAGGTCTAAAAGAATTAAGACAACAACACAGGAAATTCTCAATTCAACTCGTATGTATAGCATAATCGACTTCTATGGAAATTATCTGCAAACTGTGGAGTACGATTCGGCAACTATCTTATGGTTTTATCAAGCTGTGTCTAGTATATGATGGACAAAACGCGGATAATAAATTTTTCTATTCGAAAATTGTGGAGCTTTTGGCGGAGTCGCCTGGAAACAAATGTCTAATCATTAGTAACTGGATATTTTCAGACAAGCTGATACTGAATCTGACGTTACAGTTAAAGATTCATAGTGGCGAATACAATGGGGTAGTTATAATTTTCAAAATGAGTCATGACGGATTATCCTTTCATAATTCTATGTTAGTGGTCCGAAATTATATTAGATGTTAGAATTGTCCTGAAGTAAACCTCCTAAGGATTTACAAAAATTATACATAGTCCGCTCACGAAAGATAAAACAAGTGTAAAACCTTGGACTCCGGTTAGTAAAGATTGATTTTCATGAAATAGACGGCACTCGATTGGTAATTGACAGTATTGCAAAATCTACATGGTCCGAAGGTGTGCTTTTACCCTGGGGGTGGATGCCACCCCTTATCGGGGGTGAAAATTAGTAGACAACAGAAATCAATATGGGGATGGATTCTAAGCAAAAAATGTTCTATGAAGTTTTATCCATAAATCAATATTTTTCATGTAATTCTCTCTTGAAAATGTTGATTTTTCATCTAAAAAATGCATTGTAGGGTGATTTCTCACGAATAACTCGAAAATCTTACGTTTTATCAAAAAAAAAAAACATCAAGATGCAGATCATGTAGATTACGAAAATATAGGTTTTTCAATTCCGTCAGTCTGTCTGTCTGTCTGTTGATGCATTATCTAAAAAAACTACTTGACGGATAATAGTCAAATTTGGTAGATAGCTGACACTACTACCAGTGAAGAAATGGTTAAACTTTCACTGGAAAATATACAGGGTGGACCGTCTAAAGGGAATAAATACTGCTAAAAATTTTTTTTTGCTCAAATATAAAATTTCTACGTTTCATGACATTCTAACCCTATTTCAGAAAAAAACAAAAATTCAAAACTTTTTGAACATTTTTTATCAGTAGAAAGATGGGATTTTTTTTGCTCAAATTTAAAATTTCCACGTTTCATGGCATTCTAAATGTATTTCATAAAAAAAATTTTTTCAACAAGAAAAATTTTGTCAAAGAATTTTTCTGAAATTTTTTACTAATGGAAATTTTTTTGCTCAAATTTTAAATTTTCACGTTTCATCACATTCTAGACCTATTTCAGAAAACAAATTTCAAATTGAAAAATTTTTTGATTTGTTTTTACCACCTAGAATAAAAGGGGGAAAAGTTTTTTTTGCTCAAATTTAAAATTTTCACGTTTCATGACATTCTAAATTCATTATAAAAAAAAATTCAAAAAGCAAAATCTGAAAACTTCGTCAAAGAATTTTCTAAAATGTTTTTACCATAAAGTAGACGATGGAAATTATTTTTCTGCTCAAATTTAAAATTTCCAGGTTTCATCACATTCTAAACCTATTTAAGAAAAAAAAATTCAAAAGAAAAAATTTTCTGAAATTTTTCCTTATTACTAATACCTAGAATAAAAGGTGCAAAATTTTTTTTGCTCAAATTTAAAATTTCTACTTTTTATGACGTTCTAAACCTATTTCAGAAAAAAAATCAAAACTCAAAATTTTTGTATCAGTAGAAAGACGGCAATGTTTTTTGCTCAAATTTAAAATTTCCACGTTTCATTACATTCTAAATATGTTATTAAAAAAAAATTTCAAAAAGAAAAATTTCAAAATTTTGTCAAAGAAAAATTTTTCTAAAATTTTTTTACTAAGTATAGAATGTGATGGAAATTTTTTTTGCTCAAATTTTAAATTTCCACGTTTCAACACATTCTAAATCCATTTCAGTGAAAAAAAATCAAATGGAAACATTTTTTGAAATTTTTTCTTACTACTTACCTAGAAAAAAAAGTGAAATTTTTTTTTTTGCTCAAATTTAAAATTTCTACGTTTCATAAATAAAGAAAATTGTCAAAGTAAAATCATAAAAAAAAAATTTAAAACGAGCTAAAATCCCCATTGGCATTAACAGAAGAAGACAAAAATTTGAACGTATATTTTTAGTATATTTCGATCCCTTAAATAATGGGAATTTTTTTTGCTCAAATTTAAAGTGTCCACGTTTCATGACATTCTAAACCTATTTCAGGAAAAAAAAATTGAAATTTTTAAAAATTAAAAAAAAAAAAATTAACCACTACTATAGAGTAGATGATGTAAAGAAATTTTTTTTCACTCAAATTTCAAATCTCCACGTTTCATGACATCTTCTTCTAGCGGGGCGAGGAATGGTCGCCGCACTCAGGCCTAGTGGCCCATTGTGCAACCGCTAACGAATTTATTGAAAGCCCCCACTCAGGCCAGATTCTAGTCCGAAGGCCAGAATCCTGCTTATGGGGGCATTTCTTATTTCCTCCAGCACTGGAAAGCCAATGCCGAGGTGTTTATACCTCAGGTTCATCAGCCTAGGGCAGGAAGTCAGGACGTGGATAGAAGTTTCTTCCTCGTCCTCGCAAAACCTGCAGTCGGGGTGGTCCACCACCCCCATGGTATGCAGGTGTTTTCTGAAAGAGCCGTGTCCGGTCAAAAGACCTATTACGACTCTGACTTGTCTCCTGCTTAGTCGCAGAATTTGTTTTGTTCTCTCCGGCAAGGGTCCTGAGATGAGGAGCTTCGCTTGCCGGAGTCCTGGGTGGGATGTCCAGTAGTCAATGAACTGGGAGCGGGCCCAGTCCTCTATTGACCTCCTGGCGTTGGATCTAGGGTAACCTAGGGCCGGCTCCGGACCCAGTAGAGGCTTCCGAGAGCCTCCTCTTGCCAGAGCGTCTGCCCGCTCGTTACCTTCAATGTTGCTGTGTCCAGGCACCCAGAGGAGCCTGACCCAATTGGATGAGCCAAGTTCGCAGAGAGCCTGTTTACAGTTTTGAACCAATTTTGATTTGGTTCTTGCCGATGCAAGGGCCTTGAGGGCCGCTTGGCTGTCACTACATATGTGTATGTGTTTGTTGGAGTATTCCCTACGGATATTCTCCTGTGCACAGACCAAGATAGCAAAGATCTCAGTCTGGAATACTGTGGCGAAATTGCCCAGGGCATAAGAGAGCTCAGCCCTGGGCCTTTCTCCATATATCCCTGCTCCGGTACCTCCCTCTAGCCTCGATCCGTCTGTGAACCAGACGATATCGGCAGGCCCGAGTGTGCCCTCGAGTGGGTTCCAGTCTTCCCTTTTGGGGATGACCACCTCAAAGGGTTGTGCGAAGGAGAAGGAAGGCACGACGTCATCACTCCTGGCCTCCAGGAGTGGGTGGGCCTCTATCGCATCAGATAGGGCCCTTGTGTGGCCTAATTGTTCTCCTCCGAATTTCCACTGACCACCACATTTCAGTCTGTAGGCCGCTTTCCGAGCCTCGGCCACAATCACCAAGTGAAGGGGCACGAGGTCCAGAAGGACCTCCAGAGCTGCCGTGGGGGTTGTGCGCAATGCTCCTGTGACTCCCAGACAGGCAAGTCTTTGGAGTTGTGTCAGCTTCTGCCGTATGTTTCGCCCGGTTACTGCAGGCCACCAGACGACAGAAGCGTACGTGATCATTGGTCTAACTATGACAGTATAGTACCACATTGTTACCCTGGGGTTTAACCCCCAAGTTTTACCAAAGGTTCTTCTACATACCCAGAGGGTTGTAGTGGCTCTTTGTATTTGTCTCTCTATGTGATCTTTCCAGGTCAGCTTAGAATCCAAGATGACCCCCAGATACTTCACTGTCCTTGAGATCGTTAGAGTGGTATTGTAGAGCACAGGTGCGACGAAGCCGTCTAGCCTGCGTCTTCTTGTAAAAATGACCAGTTCCGCCTTGGAGGGGTTAACTCTAAGGCCCTGGTCGTTGCACCATCTTTGTACGATCAGAAGGGCCCTTTGCAGGAGCCCGCTGACCGTATTTGGGAATTTTCCCGAGATGATGATTGCGAGGTCATCCGCATAACCCTGCGCAAAGAGATCCTCTTTCTCGAGTTCCTGTAATAGGCCATCGAGAACGAGATTCCATAGCAGAGGAGAGCGTTTCATGACATTCAAATACTATTAAAAAAAAAAAAAAAAAAAAGAAAAATTGAAATTATTTTAACCGCAACTATACATCCACTCCGCTGCCTGGATTTGGAATTGAAAAAATGTCAGATGGCAATAATATTTTACTTTGTAGTTAACGCACTTGGCAAGGAAGACATCTATTATAGTTTTATTAAAAAGTATACAGGGGGGGGTGGTCATCCTAAAAAATAATTCAGGCATGTTGTAAATTTGTAAAGATATGTACGCAAACCTTCCATATTTGGCACCTTCTATATAATATTGAATTTTTGCTATCGGATGATCACTCTGTATATTTTTACTGTATATTTTTTTAACTAAAAGTTATCAGGTTTTCTTTGTAATAATACCTTCCGATTATTATTCTCACATGTGTTTTGTAATTAATAATTTTTTAGAGTGACCACCCGGTATAAATAAAGAGGGAAGTTCTGTGTAAATACCTTTACCGATTTTTTTTATTTCTGTAGATGCAATATGAACCGATTTATGACTTGTTGAAGGTGACTGTTCGCCGGAAACTGAATTCGAATCTTTAAAATTTAAATAATGGAAAAATGACGAATTTTTGGAGGAAAACTTATCAGATCTTTCTTAAAGTTCTTGAAAAGACCTTTAAAATGAGCCTTGTACAAACATAGCATAAAAACTTACGTAGTTATGATGAAAATAAAACCGTTGTCCCGTTTCATCGGAGAAAAAATCAGCAATGAAACCAATGGCTTCACCGCAAGAATTGAAATTGAACCTAATCCATTTACATTTACTTTATTTAGGTACTAACAGTATGTTTTAGAAGTTTAAACGGTTTAGGATGCCTTAATTTGAAAAAATCTTTGATTCAAGTTTGAAATGATTTTTGAAATTTTTGAAAAAAAGAAATTTTTTGTTTTTATTTTATTTCATTAGGATTGAAATTATTTGAGATATCACCATTTTAAGTTCGCATTTGAGTGCAAGGTCCACCTTCCCCGAGCCCTTTAAACTCAAGAATCTCAAAAACGAAAGGTTCAAGTTTAGATTTTGATCCACTACGAGCTCTCCTATGAAAATTTACTTTTTAGTCCATTTTGCTGGATAACCATTGATTTTACGAAAAATTCATACAGAATCATTTCAATCCAACTCGTCGAGACTGATAAAACTGATAAATAACATTTTCTGACTAGATGAAGTTCAGTTTTCGTCCTATTACGAGCCGACATGAAAATTTTCTATTCAGCCATTTTGCTCGATAACGGTTGATTTTACGCCAATTTCTTATAGAACCATTTCGAACCGACTCTTGCAGCCCTTGAAATTCCCTGAAAAATGGTTTCTGGAACGATTAGATATCTTAAATATTAAGGCCTTTGGTTTCATTGCTGATTTTCCCTCCGAAAAATCGAGACAACCATTTTATTTTCATCATAACTCCGTAAGTCTTTATGCTAACGACTTTTAATATAGCTAATTTTGAACGCCTCTTCAAGCACTTTAAAAAGGATCCGAGAAAAAGATTTTCTCCAAAAATTCGTCGCTTTTCCTTTATTTAAAGTTTTCTGCGAGCCATAACTCGATTCGTATTGCATTTACAGAAATTTTAAAGAAACCTGTTTTGTAAGCTTCATTTTTGCTCCTGAAATTTTCATGGATCATCTTTTTCTTAGAATTCATTCCTCTATCGATTTCTGTAGTTATTTTCAGGTTACTAATATCCACCCCCGGGAAGGGGTGGCATCCACCCCTAGGGTAAAAACACACCTTCGAACCATGTAGACTTTGCAATACTATCAATTACGAATCAAATGCCGTTTATTTCATGAAAATGGATCTTAACCGGAGTCCGAGGTAAAATGTTTCAATGACTGTACTAATATAAGTGATAGAAACAACTAATTAGCGTTCTTGATCTGGAGAAGCAATGATTTGTATGATTTTGATTTTTTAAATAAATTTGTTATGATGATGATAATGGGTACGAGAGGTCCCGGGTTCAACTTCTGGACACATCGAATTTTTTTTGTACCAATTAATGTATTTTATCATAAATTCAGGTTTGATTTGACGTCAGAAATAATGTTTTACTTCTTTTCCCTATAACGATTTAATTCTTTCATGTGATTTCTTTAGGTTAGGTTAGTTAGATTGGTTTTTATTTTGCTATCTCATTGTTAATAATTATCAGCGCCGCAGACATTATTAGCGTCGCAGACAAAAAAGGGGGAGTGTGGAGGCGTCCTCCCGCTCTTTTATTCCACAAAATAACACAAAATATTTCAATTTCTCTCTAAGCATTAATGCGCATGCGGGATTATTTGTGATCGCTTAGGGTGTAGGCGCTAGTATAGAAATAGGCCTACATTTGGTAAGCAAAATCTTTAACCATTACTTTGATTGATGCTCTATCTAAGTAAAATTGCCAAATCACATATTCTTATTACTACAAGGGTTACAGAAAGTAGAAAACACATAGATTCATTTATAACACAGCCACACACAAAAAATGTCTGGCCTGGGGGTCTGATCATGTTTTTTATATGTTTTTGGGGTTGCTGAATCCGAATCCGGTCTAACTCCATTACATCAGGATTTTGACATAACCTCAAAAAACTCACAATTCAAGCGATTTCGACATCTCTCTACATAAATCGCTGCAACTTTTTCTAAGCAAAAATGACCCCCCCTTTTTGGTACTAGATCGATTGCAAATTAAATTTTCAATGCGATGATACGGGGCACGATATTTTTTCGTCGCTTTTTAAGTGATATATTGGCCTCCGAAATGAGAGGTCCGAGGATTTCGCTTCTCGAGCGATACGGCTCAGTTTCGAGGGCCATTTCTGCCAAACGAAAGCTAACAAAAATCTGAAAAAAATTCAGTGGTACGTAGAGAGACGTGAAAACTTGATTGGCGCAAATAGGAGGTTGGAGCGTGTCTTGGTTTTCGAGATATGGCCGCTCGAAGTCACTGGAAGGTGGAAATCGATTTTCTTACCTCTTCCCGAGGCTATATCTCGAAAACTAAACGAGATACAGAGCTGCGATTTACGTCATTCGATTTTTCTCCCCTTCCTACATACCCTTGAATTTGTTCAGATTTTCGTCGGCACTTTTATTTTCTTGCAAAATTTCCAAGGTAAAGCATCTAAAAAATTCAGAATTATGTAGAAAGACGAGAAAAATCGAATGGCTCAAACCGCAGATCTGTATCTCATTTTGTTTTCGAGATACGACCTCGGGAAGTGGTAAGAAAATTCGATTTTCATCTTCCGGTCACTTCGCGAGGCCATATCTCCAAGACCAAAACACGCACCGACCTCCAATTTCCGCGAATCGATTTCTTACGTCTTCCTATGGCCTCCTGAATTTTTTCAGATTTTTGTTAGCTTTTGTTTGGCAGAAATGGGCCTCAAAGCTGGGCCGTGTCGCTCGAGAAGCGAAATCTTCGGACCTCTCACTTTGGCGGCCGATATCTCACTTAAAAAGCTCCTGAGAAATATCGTACCACACATCATCGGATTGGAAATTTAATTTCTAATCGATCTAGTGCAAACAATAGGGGGTCATTTTTGTCTAGAAAAAGTTACAGCCATTTATGTGAAGAGATGTCGAAATCACTTAAATTATGGGTTTTTTGAGGTTATGGCAAAATTTTGATGTAGTAGAGTTAAACAGACCTCGGATTCGGATTCAGCGATCCCAAAAACATATAGAAAACATGATCAGACCCCCGGGCCAGAAAGATTTTTTTTTGTGTTGGTGGCTGTAAATCGAAAAACGGAAAAATATTGCTAATGAGTTGAGAACCAATTTAGACGAATCAAAGAATGAAATAAATGCAAATCAGCTTACCCTAAACGTGGGTTATTCAACTGTTCCAACACGTTAGGTAGTAGTTGAAACATATCTTTATAATTACCGTACCTTACAGGCAACTCTTAGGAAGAGAAAAATTATTATGAACGTCTAATGAGAATAGTTGATGTGGAAAATTACTGTTGCGTTCAGTTTATTTTGTTTTCGCGAAAATTAAATATTGCCACTTTCCTAAACATTTACATAAAAAATAAATTATTCAATGATGTTTATTATCTTATTACTCACACGACAGATGAATAACAAAATGTGTTGCTGTTATTATTAAAAGCTGTAAAACCAGAGGCTAGACAATTTAAATATCAGATTTACTCATTAAACTGCTTCATCGTTGAGGATTAATATTCTTAATGTAAAATTTAAATATTTGAATTCTCGAATTATTTTTGTTTGCAATAAAACTGAGAAAAAGTTAAACATTTGCGGCATGTAAAACAGTAGAAGAATTTTCTGAAAATTCACATCCAAAATAGGTCACTGGTCTTATACATTTGAATAACAATCTGTATAGTTGTTATGAATAATCCGTTAAGAAAAATTATACTGGCAGATCATCAATTAATAAATTACATTTCCGTTGATATGACTTCCAAATATCCAGTAGCTTTATAGAGGTGTATTAGTTTTAACACATGAATTGATAAACCTCATAGCTCTCCATAGCATATTAATATTAATTATACTCTTCGCAAATACAAACCGAAGAGTATATTGCATTCGATCGGCACATTTCTAAAACCGGTAATATTGCTCGTAGAGAAAAAAAAATTCATATCACTGTGTTTGTGATCAAATTTTGGCCAACTTTGAAAATGTCCGTCCGTCTGTCTGTCCGTCTGTCTGCCCGTCTATCTGTCTGTCCGTCCGTCCGTCCGTCCGTTCCTTGTAAGCACGTTAACTTAAGAACGAAAAGTCTGATTGTATTGAAATTTGGACAGTAAGTTAGTGGTTTCTAGAGGAAGAACCCTTTTGTTTTTAAAATCGATCCTATCCTTTCCTACCTACTTACCTAAATGCAAACTATTAATCCAAGTTCCAACAATAAAGAACAATATTAAAAAGGGTTTTTTTTCTGCCATCCGTGGTAAAGTGTGGAAGCCATCTTCTTTTGTTGTGCTGAAATCGAATCCGTCACCCGTTTTGGCGAAAGAAAAAATAACCCTTCTTGGGGGTGACATTGGAATTGATATTAGAACTTGCCACTAGAATTAGAACTACAAGAGCTTGGGTGAATAGGGATTTATTTTCTAATTAAAACCAATAGAAACTCTAGATGTAAGAGTATTCAGAAGCAATCACATTATAACCTGATAATAGCCATTTAACGAGGAGATTTTTTTTTCTTAATAAATAAATAACCGTATATTAGATATTGTAACTTATTGTGAGGGAAATGAGGAGGAGGGGGGGGGGGATGAATTTGGAACTTTTGCTTCTTTTTCTACTTACCTAATGAAACCGAGTACTTTGAAAGAATTTCCTGCACTATAAAGAATAACTTTTTGTTGCAAGTTCTAATATCAATTTCATATTCAGCACCCCAAAAATTAGTAAGAAAAGATGGTTTCCACACTTTACCACGGATGGGCGAAAAAAGACCCCTTTTTACCATTGTTAAAAAGTGCTTTTTTGGCCCATCCGTTGTAAAGTGTGGAAACCATCTTTTTTGCCTGTATAAATTATTTGTTCCTTTTTAAAGGTTTACTTTTTGTGTCGGGGTTTTTAAAATTTTTAGTTTAACTTTTTTGAAAGTTGAAAAGTGTGAATACCTAATGTATTGCCTCACAAATAATTTCCGAGACTCAGTAAAAGAGCAACTCTTTTTGTTTCAGGCAGCAGTCGCAGCTCCCTGGTACAGGTCCGGGATTTGGACCGCCTCCACCACCATTGTCAACAGGTCACATTCCCGCCGTTAAACTCAAATCAGAAGTAAGTAAAAATTATAATTGTATTTCAATGCGAAATATTGGTACATTAGGTAATAGTATTGATATTCAGAAGTCTACTGATAGTGTAAAACAGTTAGTGGGGATATACCACGCATTGGCTTCAATCAGTTGCTACGTTAACCTACCGCACCAGTCAACATGCCATCCTCCGCTTTGGTTTTTTTTGTATCAATTTCAATTTGATATACGATTTAAGCTCTTTACTATACTTGATGTATGCTGTATTGAAGTAAATAACACAGTCCCACAAAAAAATAAGTTCAGACCTAGAAACCAGACCTGTGTGAATTTTACGTCAAAGAAACAGTTAGAGCGTGTTTTTTACTAACGACACGAATAAGAATAAAAGTAATGTGATTGGCTGATGTTTTGGAAACCTAATCTGTTTCTTTTCTCAAAACTTAATTTGAACATTTTTTATGTGCTGTTTATATTAAAAACACAGATTTAAGAATATATTTATATTCAATATTTATAGATATTTACTACTTATACAGAACTATTGATATAGTTAGTAGTGTTATTTTGTACTTTCTACTTCTAATGTAAATTTAACGGAAGCTTATTATTTCTTTTTTTCTAAATAATTACCAGATAACCGATTTGTATATACAATTTTGAACTAATCTACTCTCAAAAGTCTCCATAAATATATCGCTTAAAATTGATGACAATTGGTGCACCCCTTGCCATACCGAAACCAGCAGGGTTTCGGTATGGCAAGGGATAAAAATTATATTCCAATTGAAAATATGTTGCTTTTATAGACATACCTAGTTAACTTAATAATACGATAATACGATTGTTTTTAGCGCTTTATCTATTGAAACATTGATAAAGACTATATCAAAACTAATTCAGGTGTGTATTATTAATATCGTTTTCATACATTTTTTCTATCAAATGTTTACTACTTTTTGAATACAAGTCAGTACTTCCAAATAATGAATTAACAGTTTTAAGTAAAAACTTCGTCAAAGACACTACTAACAAATGGTTTTAAAGGAATACTTTGGCCTCAATTGATTTTGTTGGATCTTTGACTAATTTTGAGTAGGGTCCCTCATTGATAAGCGTCAGGATTTTTTAACATTTCATTTCTTTTTAAAAAAGGATATTCATTGTTTTTCTTATGAATTGAAATTACTTCTTTATGAAAATTTTTGCTCATTGATAATATTCATTTAGATCTACTATTGGCATATTTTCTGTAGTGTTCTTTACAGTTGCTATTATGTCAAAATTTGGTTATCTATATTAAAAGAAAAACTTGAAAAAATTAGCACTGTTTAAATTAAAAGCTATATAAACAGTTCTGTGTAGTAAGTACCTATTGATATTGAAACTTAAAATATTCTTGAGGCTGTGTATTTAATATACACAGCATATAAAATATTTTCTAATAAAGATTTCAGAAAGGAAGCAGACTAGGTTTCCAAAACAGCAAAATACATTACTTTTACAATTTTCGTTATTTACACCATTTGTTTTCCTTATTTTAGTTTATTATACAACCATTCAACAGAATGTGAAGAAAAACGAATGTAAAATTTATATAGCTTTTCGATATTATACAAACATATGTATCTAATTATTTGCAATTTTTATTTAATTGTTTTTTATGGTGGCTACACAGCAATTAATTTTGTCAATTCGGTCTTAAATGCTATGATACTTGTCGCATAATAGGGGAAAACTTTTTAATATTAGTTATCGAAATCGGCGTATAAAGAGTGATTATCTAGAGGAGATCCTGGGTATCAGGAAACTCAAACGTCGGCGTCGTTTACTCCCAAAATTTGTTTCGAAGATACGTTTAATCCGGCAATATAAAAGCAGACCTACCTGTCAATAAAATATCTGATCAATATAATGACAAGCAATGTCAAAGTTGTATAATGAATAAGATGTAAAAAAACATGCATTTTATATAAACAATACTAATACATGGAGAATAAAGGGAAAAGTAAATTTCATAAGAAAGGAACATTCTAACATTATTCACACAATTCGTGTTACTTTATATTACATTTATATCAGCTATTAGCAAAAGTACACTGAGATATATTAAATTACCATAGAAGTAAATGACGTCACACAGCTGTTAATAGGAGAGCGCGTTCTTGGTTAATTTTGAAGACTATAGAGACTGTAGAAAATTCAAATGTTTCGCATTTCGCTCTAAAATCAAATGATCTTTCAGAAGATATAATAAAAAAAAACATGGTAAATGAGACCATTCCTAATGCTGAATACTAACGTTATATGCTATGTGATTTTTGAAAATGTGTTTTACATCAAATGTAACTCCCAAGTTTCGAATGGTGTTAGGCCTAGATAACTGATAAATTTCTAGAGAGTCATTATTTATTCTACAATTTATTTATCAAGGATATAATATGAAACATTTGAATGTCTGAATGCCATTTATTTTCTGTACAGCACTGACAATCAGCTCTATTATATTATTAACAGTAGAGTGGATTTTCATATCATGCATCACCGTAAAACATATAAGGTACATTTAAATCTAATCCAATATCATTTATAAATATGGTAAATCACAATTAGAGCCCTGTGGAACTTCAGAGATACAGATTGATAACCACAACATTGCACAAATTGTTTTCTATAAGACAAGACCCGAAAATGTCCATTATTAGCCAGTTTTTGCAGTAGGATATTGTGATTCAGTCGGTCAAAAGCACCAGAAAATCTGTACAAATTACATCTACCTGTGCTAATATCTAATGAGTCAAAAACGCTTTCTAACTGTAAATTAATGAATGGCTGGAAGGGTTCTGGGAAATTTTATGGGTTACCCACCTTAATAATTTTTTAGAGATTTAAATCTCTTCCGGGGTACAAATTGGTATTGAAGTCAAATATGACTATTTAACCTAACTGACACGTAGTTGTGCCTATACAGCCACTTACTTAAAAAGTGTTCTGTATAGGCCACCCAATTTGTCCAGACGTTGCAGCCAGTATAAAATACAAACCTACTTTCAACAAATGTTTGTCAACAATGACAAACGCTGCTTGTAAATAGGTTTGATTTCTCAAATAAAACCATTTTTTCGTACAAGAATATCCGGCCTTCTCTGTCAGATCAAAACTGCTTTTAAGAATGACACCATTTCCTTCGAAATAAATGACTTGAGGCAAGGAAACAAGTATGTAACGATCACTCAAGAACAGGTGGGCACCACAATTATTCTAGTTGCTTTGTATAAATAGCAATTGCTTCTAAATCATTCTGTCACATAAAAAAAGACTCGCATTTAGTACTGGCGATGGAACACTAAAGCAAAACACACAATTTAGTGGCCAGCCGCATCACACAAATTTAGATCCTAGAACAGTTTCGCTGGTCAAAGAACTTGGATTCTGCAAATTTTTTACAGTGTAAACAATGTTGCCTACGCATTTCGCTCATAACAGAATGAGTCAGGGACCAAAGCGGCGCCTTGTTGCTATCAGAACTAGCACCAGAGGCGCAGAGTAATCACACGCGGTTTGCCAATTATTTAAATAAAGCAGCAACACTTTCTAGTTGTTTTTTTTAGAAGACCTGGCAAAACGTTTTATTCAGATTAATCGTTATAACGGTAATAATTAATATGAGAAAACATAAATACCAATCAACCTTAAAACACTACGTCTGGTGAGCCTACGCGATTAAAAACGCAGCAGTTGGATTGGTATCTGCTAAGATGTCCCACTACCACCAATTAGATGTCACTACATTTTTTACGTTAAAATTTTATTGAAACACAATACTACAAATAAAAATACAACAAAATGTCTACAAAAAATTTGGAAAGTGTGTACCACCAGAAACACTTCCTTTGCAGGCAGGCACTTCAAAATCCACAAAATAAAGAAAACATATCGAACGGTTAATTGAGAGCCAATAATATTAATAATATGGCTACTCTAGAAATGAATGATTGTTACGAAAGGTTAGATAACCTGATCCATATAATGGTCCCTATAAAAAATTATAACTGTAAATCCAGTGCCGAAAATAACCATTGATGTTCTAAAGTTAGAAGTACATTTAAGAATTGTAACATTTTTTTTCTTTAGTGGTTTTGGATAGCTCCATTCAGCCACGATGTTGTTAAATAGATAACGTTTTCTCAGACTCAATTAAACATATTACAAATAAACTGTAATTGAAACATATAATTCTAAAAACTAACACCAGAGAACCAACTAGTGTTACAAGACATATTTCACTCAAGGATACACATTTCACGTCAAGATGTCCTTCATGACGCCTTTATTAATATGTAACACACACGGAACAATGATAAGAGGGTAATACAAGAACATTGGGTAAAGACAGAGGAACTCATCTAAACCTGTATTTTATTATGACATAACATAATAAATTCTCAAAACATATATTTAAACTTTTCGTTTGTGGTTACTATGTATAGTAGCCAGGTACTATCCATAGGTAGCGATCCTTCAAAATTATTTTTTTCAAGAAATTCACAGCAATTATGTAAAATTGCATTTAAATATCCAGTGACTAATGACGCTAATATTTCCGTTACAGTCACAGAATTCAACGATTCTCATTTTGAACAGTAATGATCTAAAGGCTTCATGACCAAATAGGCAACGGATGTGCATTTCAAACATTTGTCTGTTATACGGAAATGAAACGAAAGATGATTTGGAAGGTAGACGACTATATGTGCGGTAATATTGAGTGTTTTGTTTGCTTTGTGTGGATCCATTCTTCCTCCCATGTTTTTCTCAAACATTCTTATTACACCAAACGTAAATTATCGATTACACGTATCTGACAATACCCAGATTATGACATGATAAAACGTCGACTGTAGATGACGTTTCTCTTGTGACCTATGAGTTAAAAAAGTTTAAAAAAAATTAATTAGTTAAGGAAACTACCAACGCGTGCAACTACTAGTGAAGTGCTATAGTATATTACATACCGAGATGGAAAGAGTTCATTGTTTAAAATTGAATTATTTATTATTTGTTTGCTTATAGTAATGAAACATATTCTTTATAGGATTTTGCAAACAGCGGAAAGAAAAACTACCTACGAGAACTGGTCCTCCTGGACCTCGTGGCCCTTCACTTGGTGATTGTGGCCGAGGCTCGGAAAGCGGCCTACAGACTGAAATGTGGTGGTCAGTGGAAGTTCGGAGGAGAGCAATTAGGCCACACAAGGGCCCTATCTGATGCGATTGAGGCCCACCCACTCCTGGAGGCCAGGAGTGACGACGTAGTGCCTTCCTTCTCCTTCGCACAACCCTTTGAGGTGGTCATCCCCAAAAGGGAAGACTGGAACCCACTCGAGGACACACTCGGGCCTGCCGATATCGTCTGGTTTACAGACGGATCGAGGCTAGAGGAAGGTACCGGAGCAGGGATATATGGAGAAAGGCCCAGAGCTGAGCTTTCCTATGCCCTGGGCAATTTCGCCACAGTATTCCAGACTGAGATCTTTGCTATCTTGGTCTGTGCACTGGAGAATATCCGAAGGGAATACTCCAACAAACACATACACATATGTAGTGACAGCCAAGCGGCCCTCAAGACCCTTGCATCGACAAGAACCAAATCAAAATTGGTTCAAAACTGTAAACAGGCTCTCTGCGAACTTGGCTCATCCAATTGGGTCAGGCTCCTCTGGGTGCCTGGACACAGCAACATTGAGGGTAACGAGCGGGCAGGCGCCCTGGCCAGGGGAGGCTCTCGGAAGCCTCTACTGGATCCGGAGCCGGCCCTAGGTTACCCTAGATCCAACGCCAGGAGGTTAATAGAAGACTGGGCCCGCTCCCAGTTCATTCACTACTGGACATCCCATCCAGGACTCCGGCAAGCGAAGCTCCTCATCTCAGGGCCGTTGCCGGAGAGAACAAAACAAATTCTGCGACTAAGCAGGAAACAAGTCAGAGTCGTAACAGGTCTTTTGACCGGGCACCGCTCTTTCAGGAAACACCTGCACACCATGGGGGTGGTGAACCACCCCGACTGCAGGTTTTGCGAGGACGAGGAAGAAACTTTTATCCACGTCCTGACTTTCTACCCTAGGTTGATGAACCTGAGGCACAAACACCTCGGCATTGGCTTTCCAATGCTGGAGGAAATAAGAAATTCCCCCATAAGTAGGATTCTAGCCTTTGGACTAGAATCCGGCCTGTGTGGGGGCTTTCAATAAATTCGTTAGCGGCTGCACAATGGGCCACAAGGCCTGAGTGCGGCGATCCTTGCTCGCCCCGCTAGAAGAAGAGACCTACGAGAACTAAAAGACAAACTATATGTAAAAATATTAATGAAATCTTTGCGTAGGGGATCATGTAGATACTAGTTCAATCTGCCTAGTCGTAGGGGAGTATGTTGGATGCTAGTATTATAATGAGCATGGCAAATAAGAATTTTTACTTGTTAGCATAACCAGAAGTCAGGTTATCGAAAGAATGCAAAGATTTCATTAATATTTTTACATATAGTTTTCCTTTTAGTTCTCATAGATAGTTTTTCTTTCCGCTATTTGCAAAATCCTATAAAGAATATGTTTCATTACTATATCCAGTAAGTATATCCCTAACGACTTCCACCACTATCCCCAGCACAAAATAGCTAGTCTCTATTTTTTTATTCATCGTTTATTAAATTTCTTTCTGAATGAACAGACATATCTGCCAAAGAGAAAGCTACAATTATGAGTATAGATCAATACATACCCTGTATGTTTAGTTGATTAATTAATTGGAAAACGCAAATTGCAGAAATCCTCTACCTTGCAAACCGAACGGAATCCAAAATTTGTATCAATTAGGTGTTTTCACAAATTTTAAATTCTCTTTGATTGTGAAGATGATACTTTATTACAGTTAAAAACATTTGAATTTTGACAATCAGTTGAACAATACCTTAAAATAAACCATTTCAATTTTGAATTGATATTTTACTCAAGATGTCATCAGCTGCAGTAAACAAACGTCATTGTGTATTATAAACACATGTTATTTTGCAAAGTATTACCATTTTATAATGAAAACTAAGTGGTGTTTTGTGCCAAGATGCAAAAATACACCCAGAAACGTACCTGGAAGAGTTTTGTTGACATCATCAAAACACTTTTATGGCAGGTAAATTTCCAGAAGTAGATTTTACTAATCCGGTATTAGAAATTATTTATTTAGTCATATGTAAAACGTAAATAAAGCAAATAAAATGTTGTGCTTACCACTATTTAAACGGGATTTAAACCACTAATAAAATCGATGACGTCACCGCCAATCGTAATGTGTTTTGCATACTCGTTCAATTATTAAAACTTTGTTATTTATTTGCTGATATTTGATGTAAGTATGATAAATTTAAATATCAAGAAGTGCTTTAGTATAACAAGTACTTCATTTTAATAACATCAACAAAGCAAATTTGCACATAGTGAAAACACTTAATTCTATATTAACTGCGGTTTTCCCGTGGTCTACACAAGGTTTTTAAAAACTTAGATATGACAGCTATTTATCCAAAAATAAGAGGTCTGGAATTTACGAAATTAGTTGTAAAGATTGTAGTTTGAGGAATGTAGCACAAACAAAATGTCCAATTACATACAGCAAGATTCAAGGAACATATTGCCCATCTCAAAGATTGAAGAGCTAATTAGTTTAATGTTGCCCAACATGCCTTTGCAACAATCATAGAATAGAGATCGATAACTTAAGAACAATTAGAATTGTAACAAATAAATAGACAGACGGATGCTTTTGAAATCATAGAAATTGTAACATTTAAAAATAATATAAATAGTAAATAATATAAAGAGCCTATCCTGAATAGTCCTCTATTTTTGTTATTAGTTCATGGTTCGTTGCACCCAGGGTTTAGGTAAAATTAACAACATTGATTGAATTCATTCACTACAACATTACACAGGTCGACAAAAACAAATGCAACTTTTTTTGCCTTAAAGTAGATTAAGTTTTTTTTTTCATAGATTTTGATGCACTGATTACTAATCTGGTACTGATAAAGTCTATCTTGTCAATTTCTTGAGATAAACGAACCTAAAGGTGCAAAATAATTTTTTTTTAAAAATTTTAAACTGAGTTGTGCTAAAAGGTAGAAAATAATTTTGCTTCAGTGATTAAATTACAAAATTGTTTTTCAAAAATGTTATTTATTTGTTTATTTTTTACTTTTACTTTCCCGTCTGCGTCATTTTTTTCATTCAAACGCCATCCTTTCGTTTACTCTTGTCGAACACTTTGATACCCATATCAAGAGGGTTATAAAAAATCGGTAACCCGCCATTTTGTGCAGGCCGCCATATTAGATTTAGAATAACGTGACACAGTTTATTATATTCTACTTATCATACCCTTTCATTTGAGACCCATGACGAGGGGGTTGTAAAAAATAGGTGATCCTGTTTTGTACCTGCCGTCATATTGGATTTAGAATGACGTCACACAGCTTATTGTATTCTAGTTTATATACCCTTTCATTTGATATCCATGTCTAGGGGGTTGTCAAGAAAAAGGTAATCCGTCATTTTGTGCCGCCAAATTGGATCTACCATAATATTGAATAAAGTATATTTATTGTATTGTCTTCAGACCCAAAGTCGTGTGCAAAATTTCAGCATGATTCGACATCGGGAAGTGGTCGAAAATTCAATCAGCAGATTTGAACATACCTTTCGAGCTAAAGAAAACCATTGAAAATGAGGTACTTGGCCATTTTGAACGACCTATAAAATCTCTAATAATTTTTGTCAGAATACAGGCCGAAGTCATACAAAAGTTTCTACTGCTTGGAATTAAATAATGTATCATATTTTCAAATATGGGAACAGATTCGGCTACGCCATCCTGTATATAACAGTAAAAAATAAAGTTTTTGTACACAAAAGTTAAAATTTGTTGACAACGGATCATTAATCAATACAGATTAAAAGTAAAAAAAAAAAATTGTGAAAACTGGGTCCAGATTGGTAATTAAGTAGCACACCAAGATCTACCGAAGAAAAATTCATTGGTCTTAAGGTCAAAATGGACGTCGACAAGTGTTATCTTCGTAAAAATATACAAATATTTTTAGTTGTACTTGTGTGTTTTGGTGTCTATGGTAACTACTTCGGAGGCAAAATAATATCATTTTCAATTAGCAACAATAAATCCCTGTTGGTTACACATATGAAAAAACGTCACAGGCTGCTGAGCAAACCGCATACGGAGTCTTGGAGCCTGGTATTGATAACGAAACTCATTAAAATACTAGATCTCCACCACTGAATGCATTAGCGTATAATTCCATTTTATCCGCAAAACCGTGTAGCGTAACTTGTTTTAACATATCGGCACGCTTTATTAAAATAACAATCAACTATCGACCAAGCCGTAATTATTTTTACATATTTACATATTTGCCTCCTATAGCTCGGTTCGTAATAACAATAACTAAGAACTGGGCGAAATATGAACTTTCATACGTACAAGCTCTTAATTATAAAACATTACTAATAAGGTTTCAAGTGTCCACTAGTTTTACGAGCAATAATAATAATAGTTGAATAGTTCATCGTTTCTCAATATTTTTAAACGTAAAAACATTCCGGAGTATTTGCAGAGTAATGTTATCTGCAGTAGTACTGCTGTGTTCCCGTAATGTCTGAAGCTTGGTAATCTTAGTCTGATATACATGTAATTTTATACAGCTTCTCGCAAAAAAAATCGAGGGGATTAAATCTGTTGATCTAGCTGGCCAAAAACTGTTGCTTCTACATTCGATCGGATGCATCGATTTGAAAGTCGTTCGTTCAGATCGCCTTCAGAGGTTTCAATCATCATGTAAATCATGCAGAGCCTGCAAATACCAAGAAGTAGCAACAATATTTTCAAATTTTGTATATAAACGACGTTGGATCATTCGGTCATCCGATACTACGATAACGTTTCGCTATGACCTAATTGCTTCGGTCTTCGTCATCATCGATACATGGTTCGTTTAGATTTGTTCAACTTCATATTCACATTCACATCTGTTGGCCTCAGTATGGAATTTGTTTCTAAGGTTTTCCCTGATTCCTGTACATTTCCTTTCTTGAATTATGATGTTTATCTATTCTTTAAAAATGGTTATTATAAAATAATTATAAGAATCTTCTAAGAAGGTCCAGTAGTAGTTTTATTCGGTAATGCAAAAAAGGCATTATCTTGTTTATTAAGTGCTTTGCCTCAACAAAATGCCCAATGAAGACCAAGCAAATATGAAAATGCAAACTGAATAATTATAGATCATATAAAAAAGGTGCCAAAACATTAAATTCCACAATCAGTATCTCGAAAACTGGAAATACCAAGTGAATGTTGCTGTTACGGCTTTGACAATCAAAAAATATAGGGTGTAATTAGTATCATATCATTAAAAAGAAACTGGTAATAGGGACCGACTAGACGGACGAAAAACCTATATGACTTTTTTCCTTAGGGGCACTTTGAAAAGAACTGACCTAGGTCGAAATTTTGAATGTTAAGGAAGGAGACACTTGAGAACCACTGTTTTTCAGGGACAATGGATGTTATAGTTTCAAATATTAGAAATAATAAAAAACTGTAATACCCGACTTGTGTTCCCGTCAGAAGAAACGCGGCACTTTGATGGGATTACTTGTACCGAACTTTTTATACCACTAATTATGAAAATGTAAATAATTTCTTCTTTTTCGGCACAACGCAAGCACAGCATGGCCGCAGGGGTTTAAGTAGGATTTGTTTACATGTGTTTTTTAATTTGGAACAAAGCTATTGTAGCTTTTATTCTCATTTATAAGAATTTATAAAATTTAAAAGTGGTTTATTAACATTTGTAACATTGTGTTAAAAGCTTAAAAAATTAGTAATTATTTTATGAAATTAAAAAGTCCGAGATACGATAACAGAAAATAGTTGTGTATTTCAAGTTACGAAAAAATCTGATTTTTTTAACGAATTGAGCGTATAATGTTTTCCAATCAGGTATCGAAAACTAAAAATCGAGTCTTTGGCCTCTACGAAAATCAACGCAAACAATAATAAACAGATCAAAACAAGACAGCGAATACTAATAATGATAATAATAATAGTAATAATGATGATCATAATCAGGCACAATAAACCTGATATATTAATCATGAGCAAGAAAGAGAAATGTGCGCACATGATAGACATTACAGTTCCACTGGACGAAAACATAAGAAAAGCAAGGAATGAAAAAAATCTTTAAATACGAAGATTTGGCAAACGAATTAAAAACTATTTACCTGCTGGAGAAGGTATCCATCGTGCCCATAATAATATCAGGAAATGGGCTTATAGACAAAGAGCTCCCTAGAGCACTAAACCAACTGGGTATAACTGACCACCACAGAGTGATAGGGCTTGCTCAAAAAGCTACAATCTTAGCCACCTGTAGCACTGTACGCAGAGGGTTGGCCCATGAGCAAACCGTTGGTCGTCAAGAACCCGGTTAATCATGAATTAACCAGGAAATCCAACTAATAGTTGTGAACAAAAAATCATACCTTTAATGCTCATTAGGTAACACCCAATAACTGAACAATTCTTTTGAACTTTTCACAAAAGTTCTTCGAAATGACCTCCATCTCCACGTATACATATTTCGGCACGTCGAACTAAGGACGTACGCACTCCGTTCAATACATTTGGCAAATTAGGATCATTTTTTATGGTTTCTATGCACATGGTTCTATGGTTTCTATGCACATTAAAATACATAATTTCCCATAATGTCCAAAATATGCGTTTTAAAACACCATACTAAACTGTGAATTAACATTATCAATAAAGAAAACAAAAAAAAAACTTGGTCCAAAATCCAAAAAGTAACACAAAAAGCACGAACGGGAAGTAGTGTCTTACGTAACCAAGTACTAACGACTTGAACGATAAGTGAATAAAACTTATCTTAACATAGGTGGCACAAAATTCAAAAAGAACAAAAGCAACAGACAAAACCAAGGAACGGTCGTGTGTACGTTCTTTACAAAGTAAGGACAACAACTGAAATTATTACTTGAGAATATTACAAGGGAAAATAAGATAATTTGGCGGTGTCCTCTGTCGGTCGCTTTTAACTGCTTTGTCGGCATGCTTTTCATGTGCGACAAGACGCGAGGCAATAAAGCCTACTCCAATATACCAGCAGTTCTTAAACTATGTTATTAAGTATTTTGGAAATTTTTGTTTATATTATTTTTCTCCAAAATTATGAGCTTTAGAGCCCATGTTATATGAGGTTTTTTGTTTGTCTTATTGTTCCCTACCACCAGTTTTTTTAATGACATGAAAGTAATTACACCCTGTATAAAATGATATAAATTACAACCGTCTCATTTAATCTTTTTCTATTACATTTTCTGGAAGATCTTTTAATTCTAGAGCGAAATGCAAAATAAAACAGTTTTCTAATGTCTCTATAGGCCTTTTCTATGGCTTTGGGTCATAGATCATACAGCCAACCACAAACGATCAATTTATAATATGAAATACTAAAACAAAACCTAACACAAAATGAGTAGAGAGAGATGAACAAAATGAGGAATTACAGGGACACACGCTTCTCGCCCTCGGGTCTGTCAGAGCATTAAATTATAATCAACATCACAAGAAGGACCACGGGAAGGAAGGTATAAACAAGAGGTAAGACACGAGGAATACAAAGCTAACCTATAACTTTATTTTACTTTCTACCAAAAAACCGATAATATATTTATAAATTTGCTTAGTGTCAAGAGAAAGGAGATTAACTAAGTTAAATGGAGCCATTGTGTTGCAACATGAGACAATATTTTTAATAAATATATCTGTGGCGTTTTTATTTTTGAAACATGAAAAGAAAACATGGTCAAGATCAGTAATAACACCACACAGATCGCACAAATGTGATGGGACAATGCCGATTTTATGTAGGTGAGCGGGAAAGCTTGCATGTCCAAATTTTAGCCTGATAATATTTGTTGTATATTTTTGTGGTACGTTCAGGTTGTCATGCCAAAAATAACGAGTAATGGTTGGTTGTATTGTGCAATATTTAGTAGTTTTATTCAAAACATGTTGTTCCCAGGAGTCTATCCATGTATTCTATGCTCGTGTTTTATATAAGTTAAAGCAGTCAGTCAGGCATAGCAATCTATAGGCCTCAAAATTAATGAAGAACATCAACACGAGGCGCCTTCACGTTATAACTGCGTGACGTCAATCCCTCCTATCGCATCCATAGATGAAGCCGCTTGCCTGGATGCCTAACAGTCTGTATATAAATGCTGTAGATACTCATGCGGATTAAAAGTATTGTTTGTATCATAATTAGTGGAAATACGGTAGGAAAAACTAAAGCAAAACTTTCTGTTTTTAAATATTATATTGTGCCCAAATGTACAAACAAAACAGTAAAAACCCCAAATAAACTGTTTGTTAGTCTACCGTAGGATATAGCCGAATTAGCACATAGTAAAAGATCCTACGTCTCCTTAATGGTAATTAAGACTTGGGAGAGAGTGACGCCAGCGATTTGAGCGCATCATTTTATGAAGAATTTATAGATTAATAAGCACTATCGGACTAAAATACGTCACTAGCTACAATTAGCTTGGCAGTTTAATTTTGAAACACCCTGTATATACTTGAAATAATATTCCTAGAATATGTATTACTTGTTTGGATGACATAATGAGAGAGAAATGTTACTGTTGAATGAAACATCAATTCATTGAAATAAAGTTGACAATAGCGTATCTTGTCTTAGTTCTTAAATTTACTAAAATCTGTAGGATTTAGCTTATTGCAAACTGCGCTATTATTACCTATAATTGGAATGTGCATAACTTAACGTAACTATCTGCAACCAAGAGCAGTATAAAATAGTGTTATGTTTAATTTTATTCATAATTTTATAAAATATTCATTTCCTACTGGATTATTTTATCGCGTCCGGATTCTGATTAGCAGTCGATGCATATATTAGCTATTTATTATATTATGTATATCAGTTATTTTTTATTGCAATGAAAAAACCGAAAAGAAATATGTCATAAATTATAGTCCGAAGCAAAATCCTTAAAATTTAAGTAATTATACAACTTAACACAAGTTGATAAGAGGAATGTGCTCTATGTCGACTCTCGCCAATCGCCATGTTATAAAATTTGTTAAGATGCCTCTTCATTGAAGCTGAAGTTGATGAGTTCACCTTCGAGCGTTCTAGGAATCTTGTAAACTGGAATTTGAAGAAATATTTTGTTAATGGCCAATAATGGTGAGATATACTAATCAGAATAAAACATTGTTTTGTTGAGCTTTATTGAAGTTATCCAAAGTGGTCTTCCATTATGTTGTTAAAGGGGCTGACATTGTGAAATGTGGTGTAAAATACTTATTTAGTGACGATAACGTATCCAGCTAAATTTTTGCTTAGGCAGACAAAAATTTACGTAATTACTTACTGTGGCTGTAGTGTTGGGAAGCAACATGTCAACGTAGACGACAAAAATATAAGTCAACTCACGTCAGGGCAAAACTAAATTTTTGACATTGTGTAGATATTTTGATGTAAATAATTATAGCCTTACTGACAGGTATTTTAATTTCTGCGTAGAAGGTAGATACGCTGAATGTTTCAAAAATGCCTCTCTCACGTAAATGGACGAAAGCGATTTTTAGGGCTCAGTCGTAAATTCCCCGGTTCTTCGGCTCTTCTTCAACTCCCTAAGAGATCTTTTGTGAATTCTCCTACAATTAGTTATTGTTCAAAATTCCCAAACTTTTAGCAAAGCTTCTGGAAGCTAATTTCCTTATGTCTGCAGGCGTTGATTTTGCCTCTTCTAGATACTTTGGGCCAATGCGGATTAACCTATTTCATTCGCAAAGTATACTATGTTCCGTAGTCTATGTTGCGGTATCGCGGTATCTGCATTTATCATTTTCTGCCCTATCCATATTTTTAAGATGGTATCTCAAGGGGCAGTAGAAGGCCTGTCATCAGCCTTAAGTCAGACTTCTTGAGTTCTAGAAGCCTTGTGGACCTTGTAGAATTCTTTATCGAATAAGTTATGAATTCTATTTCTTGTCTTTGGCCTGGAGTATTTGTCCAGTAGGACTTCTTCTGTTCCTTTCCAAGTTTCGGACTCGAAGAATGGGTCATCTGCATTCTTTTTCAAGTCTGTTAGCTAACTTCTATTCCCTCGTGTTTGACATCCACATCAAGGTAACCTTGCTGTTTTGCTAGTTGCCTTAAAGATTATCTGCATTCTCAGGTAATTTCAGATTCAAAGGTGTAAGACCTGACGATGCCTGGCTATATGAAACTATCTTTGTCCTTCGAATGCTCTTATTTATGCATTCCTGAACATCTGTAGCATAAATTTCGGCCTAGAAGATGGTTGGGGTGCTAGCTGTAGCTCCAGATAGCCTGCAATAGGACCCACTACACCAACCCCTTCAGCCATCTTCAGTCCATCATTAGGTGAGTGATCTTCTGCCCAATCGCAGTACTTCAACCCTGTTTGTTAGATGGAACTCAATCAACACATCAAAGAAGCAGTCGAAGTCTTGCTTGGTTAGTTGGTAGGCTCGTTAGTATTTAACGTCAAAAATACAGGAAAATTATTGGCAGTGAAACATAATTTTGTGCAAGCGTTGACAGACACTAGAACTTATGTAATTCTGTAACGCTCACGTTTTGAAACACACTATAATTTAATTCGTAAATTTCAATTATGTGTGCCAAAGCGATAAAGCGCGCGACTACTCTATTCATTATTTAAATTGTATCGGTTTGAATGACAAATGCATGACCAATAGCGTGATAGCTTGTACGACCAAGTTTAGCCAATAGTAAACGAGCATAATCATACGCCAACTCTGAAAGAGAGGAGACGCTAAAAAAGATGGGGTAGAGGCGGTTGGTTGTGAAGGCCGTAAGAATTAAAGTCGCCATATAATTGTAAATATCTGTATATAGTGATTAATAACTGCTAATAGAATCATAAAGTAGTTATATTATGTTCTGTGTTATTGTGTACCATTGCCCATAGCTACATCAAGGCAATGTTTTCGTCGAACTAGCTGTAAGTACAGTCTTTTATATTATGTATGCCTCTCGTGATGCAAATGCTGCTGTTTGAAGCCACTTGCGACAATGCAGAATTATTGATGGCTTCAATATCTCATTCCACGTTTGGCCAGTAATATTTCCTATCGTATCCAGTGTTCGATTAAGACTTCTTGTACCCTATGAGAAAATTATAGTGCGGAAACAACTTCACTTTGGTGGCGTAGCTATACCGTCCCGTTATTTCGACATCTCCACTGTGTTTTGGGCATAAAAACATAGTGTTCAACAACTGAACCAGTTTATGTCGAAACTATTAATTGTCGGGCCATTTTTGTTATTAATTTTACGTACGTACTTCTATAGTATTTCCTTTTATGTGTTTTCGTGTAATTTAATTGAGCTTTTTATGTCAACGTAAGAATTCTTTGTTTTACCGCTCTGGCCAGATCGTGTTTAGTTTAGTTTAATTATTTACTGTATACGGATCCTTGTTGTGTACAATTTTGCTTTGTATTTTGCTATGTAAGATCAACTTTTGGTGATTTTAGTTTATAGAATAGAATAGAATAGAATAGAATAGAATAGAATAGAATAGAATTTATTTTACCAATTTTTGATACAAATAAGTACATTTGGCACGTCAATAAAACAATATTTACTTAAGTTAATTCGTACAAATTAAAAACATAATTAATTTATGTTTTATTATAGTAAGTATTAAAAAGTTAAAATAAGGCACATAAAAGCACAAACTTATAAAACACATAAATACAAAAAAATGTACAATAATAAAAGGATGTATAATATGTATATGTATAATACGTATAAAACAAATAAACCTCATATAAAAACTCTTTTAATGTAAAAATATAACAAGATATATTGTTATTCTGACGAAAGTTTTTGAAGTTTACCTGCACCCTGATGTCAGTTGCCCTTACCTTTGTTTTTGTATTTTTCAGTAAACTATTAAAGTAAGTTAAATTCAATGATTCGTTTTATTTCCACTTAAGAAATTTTAACGTTTCAATTCTTTTTTATGAAAAGGCGTTGTAATGCACCCATGTTCTAATGAAAGCTTTTTGTTTTTATTATTTTTATTAAACCAACTTTCAAGCATTCTCCCGTTATATATTTATTGATGTATTTCCTTATTTGACGCGGTCAATGCAAATTATGGTTCATATGTTATACGGTTAAAAATATAGATAAAGAGCTTTATGTTTTTACGACTTAGCAGCATTAGAGAAATATTAAAGGTTAACTACTTGTCTAGACAAATATTTTCATAAATGAAATGGACAAATATGGAAAATACGTTCAAGTTGTCATAAGCGTGGCTCAAATTTATACTTGTATAAATTAACCTCGATGTTTTTTGTCTCCACCACCCCCCTCCCCCCCCCTAAATATGTTCGAAATTCGAACAAATAACTTATTTACGATATAACTGTGGAAATTTAGTGAAATAGAAATCACACAAGTTTTAAACATTTTCAAAAAAATATATTTTTTTTTATTAGAAACACCCTCACAGAAAATTAGCCGTAATTACAATTTGTTCAATTAAAGACCAGTGAGTAACTTAATTCTAACATAATTTAATACTTTCAAATTTTAAAACTAAAGTCTTACTCAATAATATCCATAGATTTCTAGTAAATTAGGTACACTAAATTGACTTATACACAATCACGTACATTACTCTGCTTTAGGCATTCACTACACTAACTCAAAAGGCTCGATCCTTTTGAATTTTCTTAATATCCTTGCGTTGTCTAGGAGCTGGATCGCCTCAACATTGACATGTTGATGGAGTTGCTGCTCGCGACTCCTGGCAAATTTGGTTACAGTCTGTTCAACAGTATCCATTCTCAAGTCCCAATAGATGTTACTATTTCTGATATACCAAGGGACATCAACAATGTTCCTGAATACTTTCTTCTGGAACCTTTGTATAATTTGGGTGCTACTTTAACTGGCACAACCCCACAACTGTATGCCATATGTCCATATAGGTTTGAGTACTTGCTTATCTAGCATAAGCTTATTATGCAGAGACAGAGAAGATTGTCATCTAATCATTCAATACATTTTCCTATATTTGATTCCGAGTTCCTGCCTTTTATTCTTAACACGGGCTTTGCAGCGAAGCCTGGCGTCTAGCGTTATGCCACGGTATTTTGCTGTAGCTGCAAATGGGATTTCAGTGCCATTTATGCTTATAGGTACATGCTGTTTATATTGTTTTATTTGTAAAATTTATATGGACAGATTTAGATTCATTTAGTCTGATCTTCCACCTATTTTGTTCCATTCATTGATGACTGTAATTTTCCAGCTGCTTCCTAATGGCTATTTTCTACTGCTAATAGAGAATGTGAATTAATAATTCTTCTAAGAGCTTTTTATAGGGTCCCAAAAATGACCCCATAATAGTAAAAATAGAATAAACATTTAAACTTCTCAACTCTCTGATCAAGTCTAGAAAATACAGAACATTTAATCCATAATCAATTGAAATTGTTTAAACAGTTGTCGATTGTTTAGAAAATATTCTCTATTTTAAATGTAGATAGAGAGTCGATGAAAAATTGAAGAAGTTTTAAAAACTACACTCTCTAGCTTTATTCTGAACAAAGATGATAATAGACATTAATACATTGTTTAAATAATTGGTAGGTTCTATTTTTAAATTCATAATCAACAATATTATATATCTAACTTGTGTAATTAGGAAAATGTGGACGTTTTACAAATGTTCAGCAAAATATAATTGTTTAAATAAAAAACGTTGCCTAAGGAATCACTACTACCACATCCAGATTTTCCATCCAAGTCTCTTTAAAAGAATACATCTTAACTATATTTGTACTCTAATATGTGGAATAATTGGTCATAGAATTTTAATATTATAATATTTGAGGAAGGCGTCATGAAAAAAATAATTTCTGGACTTTTATTAACTTGCTATACTTATTTCCCCTATTTACCTTCCACCCCCATCCCTTCAACGGAATCATCTCAATCAAATATCATTACACTACATACGTATACCAAATTTCAAGTGAATATTTCAATTTTATTTTATCAACCCCTTTAAAATGGAGTGGAGGTGGTGGGGGTTGAAAAATATTATAAAGAAATCTGAGGTATTGGCTTCTAGTATATACATCTTATTTATCCCTACTTACCCCTTCAACGGAAACATCTTTAAATATAATCTAGTTCTAGATGTTGTTATAATACATAGGTGCACCAAATTTCAAGTGATTATCTCAATTTTATTTTATCAACCCCTTTAGTGATAAAATAGGGGTGGTGGGATTGAAAAATATTGTAAAAAAATCTTGAGGCCTTGGCTGCCAGCATATATACCAAATTCCAAGCTTCTGTGCTCTTACTAGCTTGCTTTACTTATTACCTATTAACCTATATTTAACCCCCAACCCTTCACCTGAATTGGCGCAAGATAATCTAGTTCCAGATCTCGTCATAATACATATGTGTACCAAATTTCAAGTCAATATCTTAAACCGTTCCTGAGGAAACGTGCGTAAAAAGCAAATTACAGACGGACAGACCGACCGACAGACCAATAGATGGAATTTTTTTTGCTCAAATTTAAAATCGACGTTTTATGATATTCTAAGCCTATTTCAACAAAAAAAATATTGAAATTTTTTTTACGATTACTATACTTCCACTCCACGTAAATGCGGAAGTAATTGTAATTGTTTCAACAATTCGGAAAACATTAAAATATTAGTGCAAACTAGAATGTGAACTAATTAATTTGTGCAAGAAAAATCGCAAATCTACAATAATCAACATCAAAAATACAAGAAGAGACTTGTAACCTTTTTATTTCTCTGTATTTTAACAATTCTATAGTTTTACGGAAAAATGTATTATACCTAAAAGAAATACATGAGAAACTTATGGTCTCGGAGGCACATATTAATATTACCCGATTTTACTGAAATTTGACTATTATTTTTTTAGGATTTCTTAAAAAAATTAAACTTGAGTTTTTGGGCAACCCTATTTAACAACATACTCTCACAATATTTTAATTTAATTAACATTCACGTCTATTTCCAGATACAAGACACAAGAATGGATCCTCCACAATGTGTGCAGAACGCAATGATGACCAAAGACAAGAAACCATTTACATACACCCCCGGAGGCATCGACCTGTCGGAAGTTAGATCACCCCGTATGGCGAGAAGGATAGAGCGCAACGCACATCTTGGGGGAGCGGGCGACGTGCCTAAACCACAACCACCATCTCCTCAAAACATGGCCCCCCTGCCGCCTTCTGTCCAAGCTGTGATGCGCCCTCAACCACAAGTACAAGTGTTCCCATCGGGACCTGCACCGCCGCCTCCGATGTCAAGGGGCGGAGCTCCTCCTCCACCTCCTCCACCGTCAAGTGGACCACCACCACCTCCTCCACCACCATCAGGCCCTCTGCCAACGCAAAAAGTTATGACAGCTGATAATCAAGTTCTGGAGAGGCCTGACATGACGAAAATCATTCCGGATAATCCCATGGCGCTATTGAGGAAGACTGGTGGTCCACAACCTCGAAGAAGTCTAGTTGACGAAATGTTTGCTCAAGAAGGCAAGGCTGTCCCGGCCCCGACAACGGCCCCCTCTGTTCAGCAGAGGCCGCAACAATTTGAGCAACAACAACCAAGGTACCTACTCAAAGATATCAATTTAAAACATTAGATTTTTCAATTTACGATTAACTTCTTGGATATTCCCAGAAAATATGCATACACTAGAAATACGTTTATAAAGTCCAAGCACTATTTGAAAATAGCGTATTTATTTCTCGTACAGTCAATTTAAAAATATCACTGTTTTACAAGATAATATAAACGTTTAATACTGAATTTGATTAAATTTAAAAAAATGTTTACTTGTTACCTGGACATAGGTCTGATAGAAAGAGGTGTGCCTCAAAGGTCTCATCTTAGGCCACTCCTTGTTAAGTAGTATACAATCTCGGATGTTTGTAGTTAAAAATGACTAGAATATTACTATTTCAATAAGAAAATGGAAACATTTATCAATGTTTTATTGATTAAAAGTATTTCTCAAAAGGACAAATTTGGGCATAGTCTTGTATGTAATTAATTTGATCAATAGTACGTAGAAGATGAAAGACTCTAAGGAAAAAAAAAATGTTTGTTAACGGTCATTTCCCTTGCAAATATTTTATATAAATAATATTCCTAGGTAGTTATCAGGAGTACACAAAGCTGATTAAAAGTCAGCATAAGGGCAGTATTCTAAGATTGCTGTGGCATTCTTTAATACAATAATAGTGATTCGATAGACATGTACAGTCGTGATCACCATAAGGCTTCCAACCGAAAGCAATTATTGCAAACCTTTTCTGTTTGAATCAGATTTCTTCCGATAATTCATTTTCACCCTATTTACTCAAGCACGCAGAATTTATAAATTGTTTACATTGGAAGCCTTATTGTGACTACGACTGTACATATCATTAGGTTATTACATAATATTCTTCTCTCTCGAATTCATCTTTCTTTGGTAGTTAATTTGCCATTATGTCGCCCGTATCCTTATGACATGAAGCTGAGGAGTTATTGAGCAACAAGTCTTGTAATTATAGTTATATTATACAACAACCAATATTTTCTCCAACTCTCATTATTTTATAATAATTACATAAAATATCATTTACAAAATTTTTAATTTGCCAATGTTCTATATTCTAGATTGTATAAATCAATTTATCCTTTTCAAGACTTTCGTTTCACAAAAAGCAGGAGTTAAATCCATAACATGAAAATAAAATATTAAAATTTTCCTCCCACAACGTTCCTTGAAATAATGACTAATGAATGTATGACTGATTTACCATATACTAATGCAGATGCTGCAGTTATCATTTTAAAAATAGGTTGTACATTGTTAGAAATTTACACATTTCAGTTATTACGAATGGTTTATGTTTGACCACCGTTTTATATTACTATTAAACATGTGTCATTGTATATTTTAAACAGCAAATAGCATCTCCTTTGGTTTACATAAATCGTAACAAGATGAACCTGACGCAATTTTCTTAAATCATTTTAACTTTGAAACAGAATTCATACAGGATTCTCCACTTAAAACTACATAGGGCCCGTATTTTTTTAAGCGACGGTCATGCCCGGTGTATCAAATTTTTAAGTTCTTTAAATATGCATACAGAGCGATTCATACTTACAACTTTTCAAATAAATCAAGTTTATCATAATTTTTTCAAAGAGATAAAAATATTGATACGTATGCCCATTAAAAAAACACCTAGTTTGGTGCGCTGCCACGTGGCCGTTGCCTATTCTTTTTAAATAATACTAGTCTATGGAGTTCTAAATGGCGTACATTGTGTAGGGTTATTTATTATATTTTCCTCCTCCCTCCCCTAACTCTGTTATTTTTAGCGTTATAGAAATTTGTTTTACTAATAGATATCAGCCACCTGTAATCGAAAGAGGAGCTCCAATCTCGCCTGTACCACAGCAATATCAACCCGTTCAGCCACCTCAACCTCAATATCAACCCGTTCAGCCGCCTCAACCCCAACAATATCAGTACCAATCTCCACCCCCACAACAACGTTATCCCGAAGCTGCAGAACCACCCAGATACCAACCACCAGTTATAGAGCGACAACCAACAATACCTCGGCAAAGCAACGGACAACCGGAAGTCAAAACGAGCACAGCCCATTTGGGTTCTTTGTATATACCACCAGCTAATCAACAACAACAGCAGCAACCACAGAGACGTGTTGTGTCGCCACCTACACCACCGGAGAGGAATCAAGATAGTCCAAGTATTCAGACACCGCCTCTAAGGGAAGCGCCCAGACCATGGCAAGCGAAAAAGACTCAGCAAGAGGAAATTCCACCATGGGCTAAGAAAGACAACCAGGTTCCTCGGGAAAGGGAAGAGTTTCAGGTTAGTAACTTATTTAAGTAATTCATAGAAATTGTAACGTTGAAAGGGGTTGGCAAGGTTTTAAGACCTTCGGGTTGCGATGTAACAAAAATACTCAATTTCATTTGCATCTAATAGTACCTTATTTAGTTCCTATTTTAATTATCAAACACAAAAAAATTTGTCAGTCGGTAACACACCGTCCATTTCTAGTGCAAGCATAAGAGTACCACAAGGAAGTATATGTGGTCTCTGGCTATTTATTATTTACACAACTGACCTTTTTGGTGAGGTTAAATATTGTAAAATACAAGGATATATCTATGATATACAAATGTATTAGAGTTTTAATCTAAACAACGAACAACATTGTTTAATGCATCAACACTGACATAAGAAAAGCCATGTACAGCTTCATGGCTTCTGTATATTACGTCATTTGAAACTGAATAACAATAGAACCTACGTTATGTTGTTTGGTAATGATAGACATATTGAAGTCATACTACTTAATTTTAAGTTAAAAATAAATGATGATATGCTGCCTTATACTACGAAATATAAAAACCTAATAGATCTAGGTTTTACATTTTCGGTTCAGCGTTTAGAATTGTAGATTATGTTAGAAATCCGATTAGAAAGTCGTTCAGTGTCCTAAAGGTATTCTATGCCAATAAACATGTCTTAAACCTTAATTTGAGATAGATGCTTTGACTCTTTCCTATTTTCTTTATTCAATTACGCTAATTTTGTATGTGACATTGTGTTGATTCAATCACCGAAAATCATACACAAAAAGTACAAAACACATGTTGCCGATTAGTTTGTGGGTTATGGAAATGCTACAAAATCTTTGACAAATTAAAAATTATATACTGGTGGTCTACAGCTTCTAACTAAACATGTATATGTAGGTTCATTAACAAAGTCGGTTATTGTTATTATTATAATCATTATGTTACATATATGCAATTTCAACCAACTACCATCTTATTATCATTTTAGAACGTGTATCAGTCTCCGTCACCTCCCGCTCAACAACAAGCGCAGCAGCAGAGGTGGCCCCAGTCAAGACCAGTACAACAGTCGCAACCTGTACAACAGCCGCAACTCAATCAGCAATTACCTGGCGGTGTTCCAGTACGCATAGAGATCCGTACAAATACCAGACCGACACCATATCAGCAGGCACCCCGAGAACCTGAAGATAGGAAGCCAGAGGCCGTGTATATCACCCAACCTATTGTCTTACAGCATCCTGGGCCTAGACCGCAACAGAAGCAACCACAGCAGCAGCAACGGCAGACGCAGAACGTACCTCAACAACAAAGGGTTGATAGTCAGGGAGCTAGAGTAATTCCTATACAAATTGAAGGTACTAATCAAGGGTCCCGAACTCCAACGACACCAGGAAGTGATAGGTATGCCGTTCCATTAATATATTATTACATATTTGGTTGCTAAGTTAAGACAGACCCAAGAATACAGTGAATTAATATACGATTCAAATGTATTGACCCCTCACTTTAACTGCGAATATCTCGAAACGGAGTAGCGGAAAAAATTGAAAAAGTAGATCAGCATCCTCCTCGGCGATTTACGAGGGCCAGATACGTCATACTGACACAAGACACACGATACGATCGGTCATAACTTTTCACCGTCGACTTCAATTTAGTTCGAACTTGGTCAGGCCAGAATTTAGGGCGGCCCTTAAATTGGGGTAAGGAATTACTGTAATTTTTTTGGGATTTTTTAACTTAGTTTTAGAGGCCGCTATCAAGTCTTGAATTTTCAAGATAAAGTATTTGGCTCGTGGGTCAAATGTCGACATCACTGAACTACACAAAGTTACCATTTCTTGAACAGACCTTCAATTCTGTCAATTACATGTTTTTTAAATCTAGTATTAATGTTAGCCTTTTCCCAAGTCAGAAGAACGTCACCGGCAACACAGTGAGCTGAGTCTCTTATAATTAAGCTTAATTCGTTAATGAAAGAAAACACTAAGAACTTCTTTTTCAGTTGTCAACTTGGTATGGTTCAGTGATGTCGACATTTGATCAATAAGCCAAATACCAAAGAGTTCTATAACTAGAGGAGACAACCTACATAAGCCTTACGTATAATCAGCAAATGGCACGGGTGTTCTCATCCTTCTCACAAACCTCGTTGGTTATGATTGAGATTAGATCATAGTTTAGTGTGCCATTATGGCACACAATTTAGTTGTCTTTTCGGCTTCTGAGATCCACCGTGGGGAGGTTCTAGCCACTTTTTTTAATACATAGCTTGTAAATTTATTTGAATATAAGATAAACAGCGACTGCATAATGTTAATGATTTATATGTGGCGCCATCTAGAAATAACTTGTATAACAAACTATATGTTAATGCATAAAATCATTCAACATTAAAAATTGCATTCACTGAAATTTGAATAATTTACATTGAACAGTTTTGAAGCTGTCATTTTGTATTGTTAAATTTCGACCAGAGAATTGTAATCTGCCACCTCGATGACCCTCAGATACCGATTTTCAGTCGAATCAGACGATAGATGATAAAACCTATCCGCCATGTTAATGCCGCCATTTTGAATTTTTGAGTATTGATCATGTATTTGTAATCTACGACTTCAAGAATCCCTAGATACCCATTTCTAATGGAATCGAATATTAAATGACAATAGACTGCCCGCCATCATTGAAACGCCATCTTGATTTTTTTTTATAAATGTCAAATTATATTGCCAATTTCAAGTCAATACGACACCTGGAAGTGGGTGAAAAGTGAATTGTAAGATTTGCTTACAATGTAACAGATCAAGCTAATAAAAACATGTTAAGAAGGCTGAAATATATTGACATATACGCTACGTACCCTTTAGCACACATCCCACGTGCAGATTCCATCGAGATTCCATATAATGAAAAATGTACCTGCAAGTTATTTTAAAGTCAAATTTCTAACACTTAACAGAGTTATTTTAATATTTCAGATCATTAAACCGACAACAAAGCTGGGGCAGTAATCCCACCCAGTCAAATTCGTTTAAAATAATCCAGAAGCTGACTCAAACAGATGACGATGATGAGGTTGAAGACTCACCAATTACTGAACACGCCCCAAAATATCCTCAAAACTTCCAGCAAATTCCTGCAGACCAACTACGGAGAATGAAACTGAGTGAGGGTGACCAAAATCTAATGAATAAATTTAAGCAAGGTAAAAAATTCGACTAAAAATACTTTTTTATGTAACGCCTTTATTTGTATTTTAATTTGATAATTATTCGCTTTATTGTTGCCATACATTTTTAACCTATTTTAGAAATTCATTTTTATGATGAGGAAAACCCGAGATACAGAGGTGGACACATACCGTCAAAAGTTTTTAGAATACTCGATGAAAGTGGTATAAAATTTTGATTTACTTTTGGTGGCGGGATATTTTTAGTATTCTTCTTCAGTGATGTAGATAGATAATGAGACTATTGCTTTAATTTTATACAGGGTCTGGCGCAATTTTAAGCAATATAAAAATGTACTGTGGATTTTTTATATCCAAACAAAAGGATATCTTTTTTCGAAACGTGCAAGAGAAATTTTATATTTTTAAATATACTTACTTCTATAATGTGCCATTGAAATTTTGTTCTTGTTATAATATAAATTTTCTTTAAATAGCAAACAAAAAAATACTAAATAATATAAATTTTATTCAAACAAGTTTCAATGAAAACTGAATTGACATAGGGTAAAGAATTATTTTCAGGGATATTTAAGCTTAGTGGTTATGCTATCATATCAACATTTTTGAGATTTAAGAACTACAGTATTTGCTGTTCCAATACGTCCGGGTTCTTTGCGAATTACATATTTTTTAATTCGATTATGGCGAAGCCAAATAGAAGATTATTACTTCTGCTTTCATATTTATTGAAAAATGTTATTTGGGTAGACATCAGAATGCTTTTACACCAAATATATCATTATATTGTATATCCTTGCCTGGGAGCGATTTAAATCTCTGAACCAACTAGCAAAGAACAACAGTCTTACCTTACGAATTAGCAGAAGAAGTCCTACTTGAGAAATGCTACGGACCAAAGACAAGCTAAAATGTTCATTACTAATTTCATAAAGAATGCCACAAAGCTTCTCCAACTAGATACGTCTGACGTAAGGCTGACAGAGGCCATCTAAAGGATCATTGTCCCTCGAGATATCGTCTTAGGAACACGGGCAAGGCAAAATATCAATCAAAATACTAAGAAAATGCAGAATTAAGGAATCAACACCTAAAAACATAGAGAAATTAGCTTCGGTTGTGATTGTGTTTGATGGATATTTGGATGGTTCTTTCATTAAGAATACCACTCACATTAGAAGAAGTAAAGGTAAAAGCTCCCCTAACGTTTTACTTTCTATCGACATGAAACTGACAGTGAAGAAGGATATTTTTCTGTCAAACAAAACGAATAAGCAGCATTTTTGATGATGCTTAGTGAAAACTTTGAAGCTGTTGGATGTCAGACAATATATGCACGTGGAGATGCAGCAGTTGGTGCATCTGAACAAAGAGATGTTGTTGCCATTGCAGACGACACTGACGTCCTGATACTTCTGTGTTTCTATGTTAAAATGGAAAATAAAAAAGTAATATTTAGACCATCAGAACCAAAGCCTGGTACAACCCACAATCGACATCCTACAAAATCGTCATTGGGATTAAATGTCTACAACGTCTTGTTATTATTCACGCCATTTAACGAAGATCATGAAGAATACAACATTTTTGGAGTATGCTGAAGTATTCAACAATGCAATAATCTGAAAGAAGACATAATCACTGCCGAGGAAAATGCTATTGTTGCCATGTATGGAGAAAATACAACTGATACTTTGGATAACCTATGATATAGATGTTTCAGTACAAAGCTGGCTAACAAAAATATGATTCAAGCTATTCAAGCCCAGTCACTTCCACCGACTTCAGCTGCTGTTAAATTCCATAATTTATGGGTCTACTACTAAGTTCATTATTGGAAAGGAAATACATCTCTTCTACCTGAGGATTGGGGTTGGCAATTACAGGGTGGTCAACTCCTACAAGTAGTCACTGACCTTCAACCAGCACCACCAGTTCTGCTTGACATCATAAGATGTAAATGCAAGACAGATTGTAGTACTTCAAGGTGCTCATGCAGAAAATATGGTTAGCGATGTATACGATGATGGAGAGTAACACATGTTGGAAATGGCAGCAGTTTTTTAATTATGTTAGTATCATTATAATGTTCATAAATTACCTTCCTTTATTATTAACATTTTGCAATAAATGGAATATGAGACAAACAAAATTAGATAAAGTCTTGATGCCTTATTTCCTGGTTCAAAAACTTTCTTATTGGTACATATTTGAAGTTAATAGGAGCAATATATTCATTTTCTAGATTTCGAGAGTAAATCCAATAAGGCGGCCAATATGACGAATTTCCCACTTAGATTTTTCTAGATTTTTGATAATCTGTTGGAATATTATTCCAAGTCTAAAGAAGCTTGGTTTATTTCTTTTGCAATTAGTTTGATGTTTAACCTTCTGTTCACTATGAGTAATACATTTTATATACAATTGATATTATGTTAAATAGTCTATTATATATTTCGGTAAAAGTAGGCAGATCTAAGCCACAAGAAATGTTTGGTTTGATGCTCTGGAGAAACAGAAAATCCTTTTCGTAAATCCAGTTCTGCTCGATATCATAAGATGTAAATGCAAGACAGATTGTAGTACTTCAAGGTGCTCATGCAGAAAATATGGTTAGCGATGTATACGATGATGGAGAGTAATACATGTTGGAAATGACAGTAGTTTTTTAATTATGTTAGTATCATTATAACGTTCATAAATTACCTTCCTTTATTATTAACATTTTGCAATAAATGGAATATGAGACAAACAAAATTAGATAAAGTCTTTATACCTTATTTCCTGGTTCAAACACTTTCTTATTGGTACGTATTTGAAGTTAATAGAAGGCGGCCAATATGGCGAATTTCCCATACTTAGATTTTTCTAGACTTTTGATATGCTGTTGGGGATATTATTCCAAGTCTAAAGAACCTTGGTTTATTTCTTTTATAATTAGTTTGATGTTTAACTTTTTATTCACTTGAGTAATATTATAAATTTTATATATAATTGATGTTATGTTAAATAGTCTATCATATATTTCAGTAAAAGTAGGCAGATCTTAGCCACAAAAAATGTATGGTTTGATGCTCTGGAGGAACAGGAAATATTTTTCGTAAATTAAAATTTTACGGAGAGTATAGAATAGACATAAGAGAATATATTTATTGATGCACGAGAAAGTACAATTCTTTACTCAATATAAAATTTAAACATTTACTCTTAAGTTGTGTCGGACCCTGTATATACCTTTAGTAACATAAGAGAAACAAAATATAAGTAACTGTACTGTATATATCACTAACAAAACTTGTATCACTAACAAAACTTGTAGCATAATTGTTTGTAGAATAAAGATGTTAGTATTTAAATTGCAACCAAAGCAGTATTTGCCACTAACACCTGTACAATTCGCCATCAAACATATTTTATATAAACTGTAAGAATAATTGTAAAAATTGTAAACGTTCCACCTTAACTTAAGACAGCGTTTGTGCTAGTAAAAATGTAAAACTAAAAAGATATATTTAATTTTACTTCCACATCCACGTAGTGGATTGGAAGTATAGTAATCGCAAAAAAATTTTCAAAAATTTGTATTCGTGAAATAGGTTTAGAATGTCATGAAACGTCGAGATTTTAAATTTGAGCGAAAAAAAAAATTTCTGTCTGTCTGTCTGTCGGTCTGTCTGTAACTTTTATTTGTCCGCACGTTTTCTCCGGAGCGGTTTAAGATATTGACTTGAAATTTTGTACACGTATATATTATAACGAGATCTGGAACTGGATTGTTTTTTGAGGATATCCGGTGAAGGGTTGGAGGTTAAATAGGGGTAAATAGGGGAAAATAAGTAAAGCAAGCTTGTAAGAGTACAGAAACTTGAAATTCGGTGTATGTACTAGAAGTTAAGGCCTCAGATTTTTTACAATATTTTTCAACCCCCCCGCCACCCCTACCCCATTAATGGGGTTGATAAAATAAAGTTGAGATATTCATTTGAAATTTCGTACGCGTATGTATTATAACGACGTCTGGAATTAGATTATATTTTATGATTCCGTTGAAGGGTTGGGGGTTAATTTAGGGTAAATAGGGGAATATAAGTAAAACAAGTTAATGAGACTACAGAAACTTGAAATTCGATGTATGTACTAGAAACCAAAGCGTCAGATTTTTTTGTAATATTTTTCAACCCCCCTCCACCCCTACTCCAATATGAAAAGGGTTGATAAAATAAAATTGAGATATTCATTTGAAATTTGGTACAAGTATGTATGTAGATATTCATTTGAAAGTTGGTACACGTATGAATTATAACGACATCTGGAACTGTATTATACTTTGAGATGATTCCGTTGAAGGGTTGGGGGTTATTTAGGGGTAAATAGGGAGAAATAAGTAAAGCAAGCTGGTATGACTACAGAAACTTGAAATTCGGTGTATGTACTAGAGGCAAAGGCCTCAGATTTTTTAATAATATATTTCAGCCCCCCACCACCCCTACTTCATTATTAAAAGGGTTGATAAAATAAAATTGAGATATTCATTTGAAAGTTGGTACTCGCATGAATTATAACGACATCTGGAACTAGATTATACTTTGAGATGATTCCGTTGAAGGGTTGGGGGTTATTTAGGGGTAAATAGGGGGAAATAAGTAAAACAAGCTGGTATGAGTACAGAAACTTGAAATTCGGTATATGTACTAGAAGCCAAAGCCTCAGATTTTTTAATAATATATTTCAGCCCCCCACCACCCCTATTCCCTTATTCAAGGGGTTGATAAAATAAAATTGAGATATTCACTTGAAATTTAGTACGCATATGTATTATAACGACATCTGGAACTAGATTATATTTTGAGCTGATTCCGTTGAAGGGCTGGGGGTTAAATAGAGGTATATAAGGGAAAATAAGTAAAGCAAGCTGGTAAAAGTACAGAAATTTGTGATTTGAAGTATATACTAGAAGCGAAGGTCTCAGGCTTTTTTTATTAGTATTTTCCATTTTTCAAGATGTTTCCTTTAAGGTGACTTGGATGAAGAATCTGGATGTGGAAGTAGTGATTCCTTAGGCAGCGGTTTTTAACTGTTTATTCCCACGCCTGGAATTTTCTAGTTTTAGCAACCCTTAATAATGTATTTTATTACTTCAATAAGACACATTTTTAATACTCGCGGTTTTACGTCTACTTCCTGAAGAATGTGAAGAGAATTGTTAATTAATTTTTTATTACAATTAGTTGTAGATGAAGAAAACTATCAAAGAGAAACAGATCCTAGATATCGTGGTCCCGCCATACCATCAAAGGCTTTTAAATTGTTGCAAAATATGACCGACGGGTCACCTGACCCAGTTTACTATACTAAACCTACGGGTACGAATTTTTTGTTTTTCATACAATTGAACTTTTTGCAAAGCACTGTTTTCATTTTTGTTTGTGTAATCTGACACACTATGGCTTTCTCCGGGATACCTAGAATTGATTTGAATCTATCGAGTTTTTCTATCTTATTTTTATGCGTGATGTTTTGAAAATCCCTATGAACGAACTTCTTCACTAACGATGTTATTTTTTCTTGTTACTAACACGTATGACTTTTAATTCGCATTTGGAATAGAAATAATAAATAGCCCGGTAAGGCATTTATTTATTTCCTGGTGTTTTTCTAGTGTCGCGCGGTCCTCAACCTCAAGGAAACCAAGGACCTCAAGTCAGGACAATCCCAGTTCAAATAGAAGGTAACAGATATGTACACGATTATATCACATCAATACATAATTTATTCAATGTATTAATTACGATAGTGAACATATGAATATATTAGTTATAAAATGATATCAACATTCGAATAAACACCACCAGCACACCACCACTACACCGCCACACATAGTACACAACCTCCCAAAGGAAGGGGGTTACGCATTTGAAAAAGGTCGAAAATATCCGTTACCCACCCACATTTTCAGCGTTTGGGACCGAACCCAGTACAACACGACAGGGATCCTATTCTCAACGGTGCGCGGTGAGAGAAAGGAACATTCCCCGGGGAGCAATCCTTCACTCCTTCTCCCGGGAAACTTAGTTGGTATTCTTGAACACGAGTGAACATGGCGAAACGATAGAACGTGCCAAGTGTATCGTGAAAACAACAGCCAATAAAATTATAGTACATTTTGACATCTTAAATTTGAACAATTGTTGTGGATGATTCTTGTTTGTTGTTTGCATATATTTTTAACTAGTCAAGCTATTGTATAATAATAATATTTTTTTAAAGAGGCTAAACGTTTACATTTTACAAGTGTTAAACGTTAGTCGAATAGAAATAAACGCCATCTAATTTTGGAATGAAAAATATCTGTCAAAATTCTCTTAATTATCACCCAAAAATAAGGAAAAATGATAAACGACTATAATTTTTACTCGTTTGTGGCGTAGAAATAAGCGAAAAGCAATTTTAGAATGAAAAATAAAATTAATTTGGTTAATATATCAAACCCAATAATTAGGTAGTATTTGGGATATCAATATTTTCAAGAGCTGAACCAGGGTGGCCACCTAAAACTGCTTTTCAAATCCCCTAATTGATAAACTTCAGTATTCCCTGACCAATTTTTATGAATCAAAGGCCAAGTTCAACTATTTTTTTCATTTTATTAATAACAATTGTGACCGAACATATAAATTAGCCAAAATTGATCAGTTTGCACCATTTTTTTGTCGAGAAATAACTTCAATTGGTCCGCGAAAAATTCGCAATGAATAGAAAATTTTTTATTGTAAGCAGGAATATAAATGTATTAAAATAAATGCGTTAGGGAAAAACGCCTTTATTTCTTAAAATTCCCTGATTTTACGTTCAAATTAGTACAATTTTCCTGATTTGTATTGTATAACAGTATATTGTATTCAATTAAATCAAGCAGTTCATTATTGCCATTTATATTAACAAATCTTTGGTCCTTCGAACAGGATTATAAATCAGAAATATTTTTAAATATACACAACGTATTTTCTCACTCTCACTAACACGTTGCATCCGTGTAAGAAATTATCACTAATTTGTTACTTTCTATATCCCAGGTGATGATCCGCCACAACCCTACGTACACCCAAGCGAGCAAGTAGTACCAGAACCCAAGAAGTATACTGGAAGTTCAATCCCCAGTAGATCGTTCAAAATTTTACAAGCAATGACTGCACCAGATAATTGTGGTATGTTGACTTATTACCAATGATTTTCCCCGACAACATGCATTTAGATAAAACACAAACAGACGAACAAAAGTTATCTAAATGTAAAAAGTTTTACAAATTTTCCAAATTAAATCATACTTTATGGTCGCATGATCATATTCGTGCACATTTTTTTTGTTTATAACTTCAGAACTAACTACATTTCTTTGTGTTTCATTCATGAAACTTTTTCACAACATACGTTCTTTTAAATTAACTTTATAAAAATGAATTTAATGAGCCTACCTATTTTCAAATTGTTTTTACACAAAAATTTACTCAATGTTAAAATCAAAATTAATTTTGTTATAGCCAATGTCGAAGAGCAATACGAAGCAACCCCTTACGAGCAATGGGGCTATGACCCTAATTACCCCCCTTACCCTCCTCCTCCTCCTTATTGGCATGATTATTATTACAATTATTATTACCAAGACCCCCAAGCAGGCCTTTCCAAGGAAGAATTTAGTGACGTGAGTTCTAAAACTACGCCAAGGCAAACGCCAACCCCAAGGCACACTCCAGTCCCGTTTTGGGGTTATATGTCGCCTTATCCCTATCCAGCCGCTAGGAAGCCACCCACTGTAGATGGAGAAAGTGATGCAGAAACGAGCACTAACCCAAGATCTACACCACTACCTTTTTACGGCTATGGATATCAACAGTACCCTGAATTTGAGGATGGTAGCAACACCGAGGAAAGTCAAATGTATCCATCATATCCTCCCTACTACGATCCATATTATTATTCTTATTATTATGGTTATCCTCCTATGTATCCGCCATATCCATATTATGGACAAACTAGCGATACAGATGACCTAGCTGGATATTCTTCTACAGATGAAATGGCTTATTATAATAAAAGATTTATGGAGCAAAGTGGAAGAAGAAATAGTTTAGATACAACTAATGGACGAAAACTGATAACGCCAACGCTTAACATCAAAGAAAAAGTAATAAATAATAAATTGGATGTTAAACCTGAACCTACACCTGACCCCGAAAGAGATAACGAAATTTCAGACTCTGGTTCAGATACAGAAACTGAAGAAGACGCACAACAGCGAAACAGCATTAGCAGCCCACTAAAATCGATAAGATCTGTAAATAATATTCATGTATACGCGGACGAAGATTCGCATTGCTCTGAAGAGGAAGAAGTCTGCATTGAGGAATATTCAGAAGAAATAAACGAGGATATTGATGAAGAAAATTCTCTGTACATTGTTGATGATGACGATGAGTCTTATCCCCACCAACTTAGTGTAATATATGAGGAAAGCGAAAGAACAGACTCAAGATTAAGATCTGCTAGTGCCCTGAGTGATTCGACAACTATAGCAGAAAGAAGTGACGATGAGGAAGAACATAGTCCAGCATATGTTAATGTCAATAAACCATTTAAATTTTGTGTCAGCGTCACTGAAGAAAATAAGGAAGAAGTGAAAGCAATTGTTTCTGTAGGCAATAGAGAAATTAAAACATTCAGTGATGACAATGAAATCTATCCATCGTTTACTGTAAAAAGCCCTTCTGAAACGCCAAAGGAAAGATCTTTATGTCGATTCGATAGTGGTGAAGACAACAATGTTGATAGTACCACAATTAATAAAGATGATATTGTAATTGATCAAGACGATGGTGAGATCGAAAACAACATTAATAATGTGACAGTGGAAGAAGATGAAGGAAAAGAAAGCGATGAAAGTGAGGATTGGTGGGGCATAATCGGCAAAGAGGATGATTTACCTAAACCCAAACCAAAACGTCAAATAGAAGAAGAATTATATACACAGGTAGAAGCAGAACCTAGAAAAGACATTAAAGAAGAACTCAAAGAAGATTTAAAAGAAGAACCCAAAGTCAATATAAAAGAAAAGTTCAAAGTAGACGTAGAAGAAGAACCAACGATTGGTTTCGACCAAAATGTGGAGGTGGTGAAGCCAAATAATAATTATGCCAGAGCAATTAAAAGTGTGTATGACAAACTTGAAGATCAATTTGAAGAAGATGAAAATAGTGGCAAACTAATAGAAATGGAAAGTTTTGTTGCCAAACTAGAACAGATGCAGAAGGAATCTGGATTGTGGAATATTCAGTTACAAACCAAAGACAAAAATAAATCTGTATTACTAAGACAAGGATCTGAAAAAAGGGGACAAGATAAATTACTTCAGTGTCATACCAAAACTGAAAACAATAACACTGAAAACAAAACATACAAACCTAAAACTGATAATCTGAAAAACATTAGCGATATCGTAAATAGTGATAATGTTAACAACAAAAATGAAGAAAAAGATGACTTAGATTTTTGGAGCACAATTGAAAAGGATAAAGATTTAAATCAAACTAGATCTAAGCTAGTTTCAACAGCTGAAGATGATGATGATAGTTCTACTAGTTATAGTAGTTATAACTCCAGTACGAGCTTATCAGGAAGAAATGAAGAGAAGAAAGATGAGAAAACTATGCTCCAACATCCAGTAACTGCAAAAGAACATAAAGTAGAAATGTCAGATGGTAATATTCCTGAAATAATATATCCAAAAGATAGTGAAGCAAGTGACGATAAACAGAGACAAAAAGACGACGAAGAAAGTGAAAACTCTTCAGATGACCTAGAATCGAGTTCATCAGAAGATGAAAGCGAGGAGCAACAAAAAGAAAATGATCGAAACTACAAAGAAGAAAAGGAAATTCAATCGCTGTCAATACAAGAGCGCATACAGGCTTTGAGGGAAGACATTAAACGAAAACAGAACCAATTATTACAACAACAAGAAATGAGGAACTCAGTACAAGAAAGGATATCTGCCATAGAAAATACTAACCAAACTCGCAGTAAGACAACATCAACAAAAAGTAGTGTAAAGTCTTTCGAGGAATACAGTGAAGAAGAGGAAGGTGATTCGGGAGTAACCTCTGACATGAGCAGACATATATCCGATACAGAAGAATTTCCAGAGTTAAGAAAACTGACCAGGTATCAGCGCGCGGCTACGCACTCTAGGTTATTTAAATTATTACAAGACGAATGTGAAAATGAGGAAGAAGAGGAGGCGGAGAATGCCAAAACTACCGAGAACTTATCTTCAACGCAAAAGAGTGTAGCTAAGGAAGAAGCTCCTAGACGGGACCAGTTGAGTTTGCCTTTGAAGAAAACAAACGAAACAGAGAGCTTGTGTTCTAGTGGCATAAACTCACCAGTATCCCCAGTGAATGAAAAATTAGTTATTGAACTAGTCCAAAGTTTATTGAAGCGCAAAAAGGGGCAAATGTTTAGAAACATGCCCAAGGAAAAATTGTACGCAGCTGCTGTAAGGATCCTTCAAGAAGACATGGACGGTTTGGACACTTCCTCAGACTGCAGCAGCTTCCTATCTCCATTAAGGGGAAGCACCGGATATTCTACAGCTGCGCAAACACCGCAGGAATTCAATGGCAACTACGACGAATATAAACAATATTATGAATCATGGAGTGAAGCCGAGAAACTATACGACGAAAACTACGATATTTTACCCTCAAAGGCATTTAAGCTATTGCAAGAACACTCAAATTTAAGTAAGACGGGGGCTATTGCGGGTTTGCTGGGGAAGTGCCCGAGGGTTCTATCGTCAAAGAACATTCACAAAAGGCTAATGAAACTCTTGGAAAGCTCTGACTCTCCTTCTCCCACTCCCGAGAATCCCCTAGAATCGAATGAAGTTACGAGCGCCTCTTGAAATGAACCCAAGAGAGAATTTTGCGAAAATTGTTTAATTTGTCGGATCCCGGTTATTATTTGAGGTATAAAATGTTGAAACTTATGCCCAGTTATATGCTCTGAAATTGGGCACGTTTTTTGTAGCGTTTTTGTATTTTTTTGGTAGGCTTTAAATTACATTGGCTGTTTTACCATCTATGGCTTTTTCGTTAAAAATGTACAGCACTGTGAAATGTATTTTTTTTTACCTTTTTTAAAAAATTACTTTGAGAAACTTGCTTACTGCCTTGTGTATACCCACACGTGATATGGGCGTCTTGTTGCAAAAATATTGTGTTTTAATTTTTTTAAACTTTCCAATCTGTTCTAGTATGGCACATAATATAAGCTAGTTATGCTGTTTCAAAACTTGCAATTATATCACTAAGATTTACATACCTACCAAGAACTTAATTTTCCTCAGCTTAATAATCAAAATGTTAAACAACTGTAATACAAATTGAAATAGAGTTTAATAGATGGTTGTTATTACTTTAGCTAAAAAAAAATAGATCAGTAAATCTAAACATAAGACCAAGCCCTGCAAATGGTTGTGATTCTTTCAACTACAATTCTTTATTTGTGAGAACAAGTTTATTTTGGGGAGGTTAAAAGCATATGAATATGAGACGTAAAGAACACAATAGCTGTGCAAAGAAGAAAAACGTCACTGAATCTACAGTTGCTGAACATACACAAAGGAAATAGACAAGAATCCAAATAATTTAAATTGTAACTTCAGGCTGCAACTGCCGATGAGAACAAAATCAACGATACGACGTCACGGGACAGAGCCATTCCATCTGACAACGCGTGTAAATAGAGGAGCCCAGGCCATAAAGGTTCGTATCCTTTCAAAGAAAGGCGGTAAGGTGGTAGAAATGTCAAGGATGATCAAAAATCAATAATCAAGGTGGAAAAAATCCAAAAACTATTTCACAATCCTCATTGGCTCTGCAAAAGCCTAGAACCAGCATTACTAGTAGGCAAAGAAGACGTTATGGTATCAAAAGATGCAGTAGACAGTAATAGCACCAGCCTATGTCCAAATCACAAGAAATAGTAAATCTCAAAAAAGGACTATTTATCAAAAATTCTCAGAGTAAATATATCACTGATTGATTGTAAACGATGTTGATTTGCCGAACTACGTTCTTGCAAGATATGTAGCTGATTTACTCAAGTTGTTTATTGGTCAAACAGAACACCACATCAGAACCTCATTTCAGTCAGCAGTTAAAACAATACACAATGGAGAAAGAGGATATCCTAGTTAACTTTGATTTAACACAATAAATTGGACAACAATTTAGTTGAACTGATGGAATTTTTTGATTTAACTTAAACCTATACAAACACAAAATCTGGAGCAGTAACAGGTTCATCTCTATCATCAGCACTTGCCAATGTATTCATGGAAGCATTTGAAGTGTACGCTTTGCTTGCGATCCTAAATCCAAATTTTGGTGTTGATATGTGAACGATACCTTCATCACCTGACAGCATAGTCGCGAGGAGTTTTAAAATCCTCCTTAACACTTTCCACCAAATCATCAAATTCACTTTGGATATTGAACAATCCTGAGACAGAAGATGACTAGTGAACCTCCACAAAATATTTAACATATCGAGAGGGCCTTGTATTTTTGTTTCGTGGACCCCAGTAAGGCTTTTGACAATGCGTAATGAAAAACCTAGTCTCTATGAATAAGTAAAAGGGAATGATTTTCCTGTTAGTTAAGTCCTTTACTTCTCTCCTAAACAAAACTATTTTGACTCTTTTTGATCATATTTGAATTGAACACGAGACAGCATGGCAACCTTGTGATATTGAGCCATATTTGTTAAAGACAGCGGTATGATCTCTCAATCAATGTCTGTGTCATAGTAAACAAAATTGACAACATGAGGGACAGCTATTTATTATTTATATTTGTAGCAATTGGTCATAATATCTTAAATTCATGAATAATATTTTATATAAATGAAGAGGTTTTTTTCATGGAAATACAAGAAAACTGTTTGTCACTTTTAAAAACGTTTGAGTCGTCAACGATAAAATTCAGTATTGTTAAAAATAATAGAAACATAGATGTGTAATTCAGCTGATGGTTAAATTGGTCTCTTTTGGAGTAAACTCCACCTTTAGAATAATTGGATGTTAACTAATTCAGGCTTTTTATTTGCATTTGATGATAAAGTCACTACTGTTGTATTGTATAATTTGTTAATTGTTAATCTTGAAATAGTAACCTGGTTTCGACACCGAAATTAATACTTACATAACAATAAGATTAACAACTATCAACAGTTATGGCCGCTTTGTTTTGTTTTCCAGTGACTTACGTATTAATTTTTAACAAATTAATTTTTATTTTTATCTAAAAGGTGTAGTTTGCTACCGAAGAGATTTTTAACAATTGAATAACATTTAATTTGTTGACTAATATGTTTTTTATCAGTACATTACACGTAAAATACATTTTATTGCATGCAGTGTTTTTGTCATAACATATTAACTGGTTTTATTCTAATCCTATTTGTCATTAGTAACTTTATATCAAATGCAAATAACATTAATATCTATTGAAATATAACTGATTTAGTTCATTTCTTTTTCACATATTTAACTACCGGCTGACATAAAGGTATGGGAACGGCAGGATAACTTGAAAAATATGAATCCTAGAAAAAACTTTAAATACAAAAGTTGTAGGAAATTTCTCTATCTGTCTAACGTCGACCTTTAAACCCGGAAATGAAACAAGCGCAAAATTTTACGTTCGGAGATGATCTTCGGCATTTACAACATTACGGTGTAAATATGACTTTTAGAGGTCAATCGACTTAACCTTCAAATTACCTTGAAGGTCACGATCAAGGTCAAATCCAAGGTCACCGGTAGATAGCCAAGGAAACTTTCCACAACTTTATATTTATATATATTTAAGTATTTTCTAGGATTAGTATTTTTCAAGTTATCCTGCTGTTCCCATACTTTTATACCATCCGGTATACTACTTATAGTAAAGTCAATATGGCCTTTTACCTCGAAATTTTCGTCCCTGATTATATACAAGATGTTCCAAAATTATCTTCCTATATTTCTGCGGCTTATAGTACATCCATAAAAAAATAGTAAATGAATAATAAGCGAGATATTTCCCTTAAATAATAAATTTCAGTATTTTTGCAATATTTTCCCACTCCCTTAAAATACCATACTTCATATTTTAAACTTAGTCAGAGGCCATCTGGACACTAGTTTAGATGATCTCAGTCAAACCTTCTCTTTTGTTTAAGGTGCAGTTTTAGGGAGTGATTGTCAGTATTTTCCTCATAACTTTTTAATTTTTCTCATATTTTTAGAAATTATTATAAAAAACTAATTTTTAAATCATAAGAAATGTGAGTAGTCGGAATAGTTTCCGAAATATGGCCATTTAAATTTTAAATTTCTCCAAAACTTTGAACCTCGTACAAAAAGTGCTCATAACATAAATTAAATCTCTTAAAATTTCTTCTAAAATGGTTCTTATATAGTGTAAAAAAGGTATGGATACACCTGAATAATTCGTCAGGATAACGAGATATGAGAAAAATGACCTCTATAAAAGTTATTGAGGTTTTCGCGAGGTAGCACCCGGTGTCCATGGATTTTACCTTTAAGGTCAATATTAAGATCATTTGAAGCTCAACTTTAGTTCTATAAATATGAACCCCTATTGCTGATCCCAGAAGAGCGAACATTTTTGCATTAGCGTGGTCAAATTGACCCTAGGGGTCATATAACTGTCAAACAGTCGATCGCAGGATATTTGGTTCAGGGGTTCCCATATGATGAACGAAAGTTGATCTTCAAATTACCATGAAAATAGTCATTCAAGGTCAAATCCAAGGTCACCAAGTGGTGCTCCCGATGACCTCAGCAACTATCATACAGGCCATTGCCTTCATATCACACTATCCTGACGAGATACCAGCCTGAAAAGTTTGAGAGAGACATTTGACCTTTAGATGACTCCTAGAGTCAATTTGACTACTGATAAATCTAATGCAATATTTTTCGCTATGAGAATCCGGGGTCAAAAGTAGGAGTTTATTTAAAAAGAAAGTTGACCTTCAAAAAACCTTGAAAATGACCTTCAAGGTCCCCCAGGTGGTGTCCTTAGATGACCTCAAAAACTTCTATTCAGGTCATTTTCCTCATATATCGCTATATCTTGACGAGTTAATCCAGCGTATCCGTACTCTTGGGACACTGTATTTTCACCGTATTATCAAAAACAATGGAGTTTTGGCCAAAATAAGCCGGGCGAAAAAATGCGAAACACATTAAGATTAAAAAGTGTTTCATTAAACCTATACCTAATAGTATAGTATTTAATGAGCGATAATGTAAGTAATAAATCACGTAGATGAAGTGTGTTTTATTACTATTCTCGCAAGCTGAATACTACTACTTTTTCCACGATTATAACAAAAAATATTAATATAATAGTTTGACAACATCCAAACTATGTCAAATCACCTTCCTCCCCTGAATAATAATGGACCATTCTATTCTATTTTGCGCGTTACATCGATTGAACAGGCTAGGCTTAAGTTAAAGGTGATTGGTATAAACATACATCACTAGGGAGTTATAATAAATCACGCTATTTGTTTATGGATACTATTACATATTCAAAAGCAATTGATTAATTAATGTATAATCTAAGTGATTTATCAGTGATTTATATAACAAGTGATTTATTATAAATCACTGCGTACAGTTAATCACCTTTTACCTCATGCCTAACCTGTCCAATCGATTTAACGCTCCAAATCAATTCGAATGGTTCATTATTATTGAGAGGAGGAAGGTGATTTGACATGTTTGAATAGCTTGGACGTTGTCAAATTAAGTTAAGTAATAATTGTGCCAAAAATTATTCGGTTACTGAAGATGAACTATTATGTTAATATTTATTGTTATAATCGTAGATAAAGTATTGTATTCAACTTGCAATAACGGTAATAACTCACTTGATGAATAACAGCACTCGTCTACGGCTCGTGTTGCAAACTTCATCTGCGTGAGCTATTACTTACATTATCGCCGTTAAATAATTTACTATTATGTGTGGCTAAAACTTCATTAGTACCCACACATAGTGCATTATCAAAGCTTATAGAATAGGTATACTAATAAGTGCAGTTATGGTTGGGAAATAGTTTATCAGCAGAAGATTGGGGTTGGACGTGTAATTGTGATTCCTTAATGCCAGTTTATATGAATCAGGCACCAGCCCCAGATAATAATAAATTGTTAATTAGTATTATAGTGCAGAATGCTAAGAGCGAAGTCTTTCAAAAAATGGTTTAAAAATATTTCAGGAAACCTTTGAGTTAATGAGACTTGGTACATGATGTAGTATAGTGAGTACTATTATTTTACGATTTTGACCAAAACAATTTTCTGCCATTAGCGTAAGAAACTAGGCTTTCCGAATTTCATAGTAGTAGAGCTATGGGACTTCTGGACCACTTTCCTTATGGGGTTTAGACCTCGGTAGCATGTGTCTATTCGGAGACCTGTTTATAGGCCTGTCTTAAAGCTGTATAAGACCTGCTTAAACTTGCACAAACCTGTTAGAAATCGTACAAATCTGTTTTAAAACACCTTCAGCAGCGTCTGGACACTTCTTCTCCTTCGCCCTCCCTACACCCACGGTCGCTCCGGATGGACACATACCATCGAGGTCTAAACCCCATAAGAAAAGTGGTCCAGAAGTTCCATAGCTCTACTGCTTTTCTTATTTCATTTTTTTAGCTAAGAAATGTAAATCTACTATCAATTGTAAAAGAAGTTATAGGATCAGAAAATACGAGAAGAAAACCTCTGTGGTTTGGCACGATTTTGGTAGAAATTCATTTTGGTCAACACAGTAAAATAATAACCTTCATTAATGTGATATAGTATGCAAGTCCCATTGCTCAAACTCTTGATAAGATGTTGAATGTAAATAACCACTTTTTGAGGACCACTTTCAAAGTACTAGGACTCATTTGCAGACCTATGTTTATAATATGAACTATTTTACATATTCTTGTATATATAATTAACCCCCGAAGTTTGTACCACTATTTTCTATATATCCTGTATGGTACTGTGGGAAAAATTATTAAGATAATACATAACGATGAGTTATTCTTTAACAACATTGACTTTCTTGCAAATGAGACTTTCTTTCTAAATAAATTATCGTGACTGTATTAGACCAAGCTTCCATGAGAAAAAAGGTACCCCCTCGAACACCTCAAATTTAAAAGGTGAAAATGGTTGCAAAATATGGACAAATCATGTTACGCCCACCAGGGCAATCATTTTTTTAAAAATTGGTCTGTCTGATAATTCTTGTTAATTAATTTGTCAGACTTAATTTTGAATGCGCAGCATCAATGCATCAGGATCAACCACTGGCATCTCATAACACCTTTAAAAAAAGCAACTGAAGTTTAAGATCTCTATGCAAAAAAAATTATGTCATTGAAAAAAATGTTTTTAACCATGTCAGACTTAATTTTTAAGTGCCGGGACGTTTTTTTTTAAATAAGCTTTTGCAATGGCCGCGCCAAAACGCAATCCTAATTTCTTTCTGTAATTAAGTTTATGATCTCTTTTTTGCATAAAAATTGATCTGTCAGCGAAAAAATGTTTTTCACTACGACAGACTTCATTCTATAAGTGCCGCGACCATATTTTTTCAATGACAAACTAATTTTTTTGCATAGAAGAGATCTTAAACTTCAGTTGTTTTTTTAAGGAGGTGTTATTGTCAAAGTACCTTTCTTAAATCAGGTAATTCATATTGTCAAAATTAAGAATGTCGCTCTGTAAAGCCCGCGAGCTAGAAAAAACACTTTTGCATTATTAGAATAATTCGAAAAGCAAGCCTTCGCTGTTGGAAAATATACACGAACCACTCTCCCCTACCGATCGAATTTTCGGGAGCGCCGAATAATCTGGAACGTCTAGAACGACTAGAACGCCTGGAGTCTTCGATTTTCGAACACTTCCAGAAGCTTTGATTTCTCTTATATAAACCGAGACGCGCTCAACGCATTCAGTCGAGTAGAGTCGAGTCGAGCCAGTAAGTCAGTCAGTTCGGGATCCAGCCACGCGACAAAACAACAACAACAAAAGGCAAATTTCTACTCTAAAGTGTCACTCATCAACATAATTAATTAATTTAAACATACTTAGTGATAAATAAATGTATTGTTAGAACGTGAATAGTAATATATCGTTAATTTGACTCCAGAAAATTTGGCTTTTAATCATTCGTGTAAAATCGATACAGGGTGTTACTTTTTCGCCGGACCAAGTAAAAATAAATTCATTCAAAATTAAATTGTGCAGTGTTCTTGTGCGCGAATCTGACTGAAACGAAAGTCACGTTCGTGTTCATTATGAGATGCCAGTGATTGATCTCGATGCGTTGATGCTGCGTATTCAAAATTAAGTCTGACAAATTAACAAAAATTGTCAGACAGGAAAATTTTTTGAAAAATGGTTCATTATTTACCACAAATTGCGAAAATTTTAAGCAGATGTTTTGTAAAGTAGAATCTTTTTCTTCAGCTAAATTCAAAAACTCATAAAAAATAACAATTAACAAATTTTTACTAGGCGGACGTAACATGATTTTTATATGTTTTGCAACCATTTTCAACTTTTAAATTAGAGGTATTCCATGGAGTACCCTTTTTGTCATGGGGGCTAGGTCTACATTTTATTAACGTCGACGTTGTGTTTTCAAAAATAACAAAAACGTAGGTTAACAACATTTTAAAATGTGTACTTGTGGAATTCATTATATCGTTTTTTAATTTTTTAGGTCCAGATCATACGGATTTTTAGATACCTACCTCAACTCAACTGGGATGGCACTGAAGAATACTAGAACGTAGCAGTATCAGCCGTTTTTTGGTATTTCGATGGATATGTTCTATAATAATTGTCTTTTTGGCATTTTTTTGGAAACAGCAATGTGTGATTGTTTCAGAGTTCGCTTACTGAAAACGCATTTTTGAATTTAGTTCTTTCTTTTATTGAGTAATTACTTGATTTTGTAAATAGATATTTTCTTTTTGTAAAAAATGTAATGTATTTTTTTCGTCTACTTACCACCTAATCACGCAAGGAATGTTGGAGTTTTGTTTTCAAAAATATAATAATTATTTTATCATCTTATAGATTATAATTATTATGAATAAAGCATGTAATTTTAATGTATATAATAAAAATGTCTTATGGTATCGTAACTATTTAATTTTAATAAAAATATGAACTGAGAATGCTGATTTTTCAGGTTTATGTAAGTACTGTATTTTTAAATAAATGTATTAAAAATAATACAAATATTTTTTAAGATATCCACACTAGCCCTATAGAATAATTAAGTTGTGAAGTCATAATTTTAAACTATGTTTACCAGAGGACGTCAACTTCTGAACTATTCAAGTATTCAGTCACTGTGTGCCTACCTGAACACATAAATTACATCATACTGTCTGATGAATCCAACAGAAAATATTGGCGAACTTTATCCACCAATTACTTCAAAATTCAAGTACAACTTTTAAATATGTGTTCAGAAATAAATATTCAGGAGCTCAGACCCGCTCCTGCAATTAGTGAGAGATCGCAAAAATGCAGGGGTGGGTGCAGGACTGTTTAAGGTAGCAAAAAGAGCCGCAGATGAACTTGGTAAAAATATTTTTATAATTCTTGGACCAACGCTTTTATATACACCATCCAAACATTCATCGATGTGGTGTGACAAAGTTCAAAGTCAAAGAGGAGTCCTAAATCATTGACGTAAACAGGCCTTTTAAGAATATCACCCACTAATATCTTTGGTAAGACTGTTGATAAATATAACACAGAATAAGGTCCCAAAATTAACACTTAAGGAAAATTGTCAAAATTTTCCAAATTCACCGCCATTTCCCTCGTTGACTGTACTATTAAACATTGCGGCCTGTGGTGTATTTCTCTACGTACAGACAATAATTTAACAATTTTAGAACATAATAAAAGTTGAAGTCAATCTAAAAATGATACATTTTTTGGAGTAGAATCTTCACTTTTCAAAAAGGTATAAGTACTAAAATCTATTCCTAATCTATTCCTGTTGGAATTAACCAAGGATTTCAAGTATTTTTTGTCTGTTACTAAAAAAATATGCATAACGCAAGAACAAGTATTGTAAGTACAGAAGAAATTAAAGGCTGTTTTCTTTTCAAATTTTACGAAAAAGAAAACAAAAATTAAATGAGTGCAATCAAGTAGGTTCTTAATATATTTATAAATAATATTCTATTGCCAAACACATACTTACATACAAAACTGCTTTATAAGCAAAATAACTGTATCTCTTAATGGTAAAATGTGCAATCATTTAGTGTGTACAAGGTGGTTTAAGTGTGTTAAAAAATAATGATAGGTTGAATTTGCTGTTGACAATGGTAAGTACAGAAAATATATTTTGTATCATGTTACTAAAAAATGCACGGTTTTCGATTTTATGCATTGTTGAAGTTTCGTGGGAATTTAAATTAATATGGGTCACAATGATCATGACCTATTATTTTTGCGCAAACGTTACTTAACATATGAATAAAAATATCAGCATATGAGGTTTTCTTCTCTGTATAGAAAATAATGTGTATCATTAATGTATCTTCAGACGAAAGTCTAGTTCTTTAAAAAGGAAATGATTTTCTAATTGAATCGGCGTCAGCAATTTCATGAAACTCTGGAACTAAGAGTAAAATGCAACAAAACCATTTCAAAAGAATGAAACATCATGCAGTCAATTGTCTATATGGCTCTTATAACTGATTTAGATCGTACCATTCTACTGCACAAGCTTCAACATTTTAGTATATTTTCAAACTTTGTTAACTTCGAATATCCCTACTTAACTGATCGTTGGCAATGCATACAAGTTAGACGCAATAAGTTTGAACATTTTTTCTAAACATATGGCATACCTCAGGGCTCCATTGCAATGGAGCAATGCATTGGACCAATATTTTTCATAATTTTCATTAATGATATTGCCGCTAAACGTGAGTGTTTACTGTCTATAGTCTATATGTTTACCATGATTTTATAAATATGCAACGTTACTTATTTTGAACTTTGCCAGATTATCTTTATTCTATGCTCGTCCTGTAAATGGAGCCCGGTATGTAGGATATTGTACATAGTTATAGTAGTATAGTATTGTGCATAGTTGTTAAGGGAAAAATTGGCGCCCTCTGGGGGAGAAATATAGGGGTTGACAGTATAAACAAGCTTCGATATTTTTGAAACTCAGTTTACTTACTTTTAATAACTAAATTTGTATGAGAACAATAAGAAAGAAAAATTATCAACCCCGGGGGGTGAGTTATAAGGGTTGAAAATATAAATACTGCACGAATTCTTCAAACTTGGCGGACGTGTTGATTGAACTTAGGTATTTATGAGGAAAATATTTTTAAAATATCTTCTCGTCCTGCTTCTTCCGGCGCACACTGGGGCAAAGAGCTACATTTGTGGACAAAAATCGCCTACTAACTCAAATTTTGTCCAAATTTAATAATTTTTTGTAAATTCTTGTGCAATTTTGAAATAAATAAAACATAACCCAAAAAATTTAAAATAATGCTAGATAATTTTTATAAAAATAATTTTTCTAGATCAAATGAATCTATCATCTAATTTTTTTTTAGAAAATGTTCTGTTATTATTTGGGATTCTTTAGGTTATGTTTAACTGTTATCAAATTTGTAGCAATGTCCACTGAAAAGGCTTTCAGCCTGAACATTAAAAAAAAGAAATTTGGTTAAATATAAAGCTGACAGGCGATGTTAGCCAATAAAATTGATTTATTAAAAATTTTTAGGTTATGTAACACATATTCGAATGTATTGTTGTTCGCAAAAGTAGGTTCCTCTATTTTCTACCTTGAGATTCCCTTACATAATATTTTTTTTTCGATAATAGATTCATTTGATCTAAATAAAAATATCGTACAAAAATTGTCTAGTACTATTTTTGAATTTTTGGGTTATATTTTATTTGTTTCAAAATTGTAGCAGTTGGGCGTTGAAGCCACATTCCTCACGAGAATTTAAAAAAAATATATTAAATTTGGTCAAAATTTGAGCTGGCAGGCGATTTTTGTCCACAAATGTAGCTTTTTGCTCCACTGTGCGGCGTGTATGAGATGGGCTTATGCATTTCATGATGAATCCACTCTTCCCTAATTCTGAAATATATTTCACGAAAAATTGAGAGACTCTATATATAATTTCCCTTCCACTGGTCACTAGTGTACACAAGGTACATACATTTTCTCCCTTTGTTGGGACTTACTCTTGTATCGGGAATGAATACCTGTTGTGACGCAGTTACAATTAGAACTGCTCCGAGAACGCGTCGTTTTTCTATTTTTGCATATTTCACTGAAATAAGCAGTTTCCAGCAGCTAATTATTATGAATTTCTTATTCTACAAACATTTCCCACATGCTAAATTGTGAATTAGAGTAACTGCGTTAGTACAAACAAACTATTTTCATACTTTTGTTTTGCTACCTTTACACGCACGTTTGTATTACAAGCGTATAGTTAACATTTATTTTCCATAATAAGAAATTAAAAATATTGAATTTCAATGCATAGATAATATTTTACGTACCTTCAGGAGTAGCCTCTATTTTTCTTAGGCAAAAGCACACCCTGTGATAACAAAAATTCACAACATACGCACGTTAAGTATTTCGGGATCGATTCTCGTACCGTTAAGCACTCGAATATAGCCAAGTTCCGAGTAAGGTACAACGGCAGGAAGAAAACCTAGGTAGTTGTCCTTTCAGTCTTACATGCAGGAACCCTGCTTTACAAAACTATGTGAATTAAAACAGAATATAACGAACTTGGTTTTTCGATTTTTGGCCAGGGTTTTGGGATTCTAGTCCACTGTGCGGCAATCTGGTCAATAACTTACGTGCAGTACCTATCATAAATGAAAAAAAAAAAATTTCCAATTTCGCCGACGCAATTTATGATGCCGACAAAATGCCATTCTTCCTTTTTTCGTAGAGACATCACACGACCTGCCACCCGACGTATTTATTTAGATATTAATGATTGAAAATTTTATATTTTTGAGATTTTACCTTTTCCGCCCAGGTTATATTTAAATTTAAAATTGGGATCCGCCGCGCCGTATAGTGTAGGCAAATTAGACGAAAATCAACCTAAACTTGAAAAAGTTTACCGAATGAATGGATTTTCACGGAACTGTATGGATTCCGTTCGAATTGATGTCTAGAGTAAACTCCGTAAAAAAAAATGCCGCTATTGCCCCGCAATTGTTGTTAATTTGTTAACTACCAAAATTGAGGTGAATTTAAAAAACAAAGTGTATTTTCAGACAATCTGACGAAAAATAACAACTTTTTACTCTTGTAATATTTTTGGATTAACGGGTATTTTCCGAGATATGGCGGTTCGAATTATTCCAAAGAGAGGCTCTCTTTTCGACGATAATTGGTCAAATCCGGGTCACTGTATTCAAAAATGTAAACGTCTTAGTAAGGGAGCTGCAAACAATAACATATAAATATAACAATTTCATTGGCTTCAACACAATAAATAAATATAATGCTTATGAAAATTGTATTTATTTTATAGGAAATTTTATGTACTCACTATTAAAAACAATTGCAAAAAGAAACAATGTGTTTTTTATTCAAGAAAACATAAAAAACAAATCAACGCTAAGAACTCAATATAAAAGTCACTTCTCTAGTAGACATTCTGTCGATAGTCTGTAACCAGTATTAGAGAAACTGCGTCGAAATTAAACAAAATAAAAACGTTTTACTATAAAACATCCAGAAGGTACGTCGCTCACGGAAAATTACCATTTTCGATAATGTTCACTATACCAAATACACCACCATTTTTCTTTTTTTTTTTTTTTCAAGATAAAAAATTGAAATTAAGGTACAGGATATTTTACACAAATATACATTTTTTTTAAATAACTGGACCCAAAAAACACTTCCAGTTTATCCGGAAGTATTGCTACTTTTCTATTTTAAATAACACCCTGTATATTTTTTAATGTTATCTGGTAGAGGTTTGAATTATCTTTACAATTGTTTCTTCAAAATCAAAATCGAATCATAAATGATCTTGAAAATGATATTTATAAATAAGACGATTAAATAAAAATAAATAAAATAAAAAATACCCTCAGTCATCAATCGAAAGGTACAGGCCAGTGGAATTAGACAAAATTAGACGAAAATTGGGCGTAATTCGATACAAGAAACCACAGGGTTTAATGGGTAGATATACTAATAAGGAACATAGCCTTGAATTTGATCCCATTTTAAACATTGTATGGAAAACAGTATTGTTGAGGATGCGAATAATGATATTTTTAATTTTTCTGAAACAACTTGTAGGAAATTAAAATTGCATTAAGATAACAAGCAAAATATTGCATAATAAATATTTATGGTAAGTTGACATGTTTTCTGAAAGTTGCAAGGATGAAGAGCCTTTTTCACGAAGCGAAAAGTACTTAAAAATTTTGACAGTATTTTGCCATTATATAAACAAATAATTAACCAATTTGGATCAATAAGGTCTTAAATTAATCGTTTCTTTATTACCTACACGCCAGAAGAAAACGGATACTTCTGACAATAGTCTTGGAGCTACTTTAAAAAAAGCACTTTTCATGATTTTTGCACATTTAAACGCCAATTGAACAATGTCCCCACTATTTAAACTGGGATTAAATCCAAGACTGTTCATTACTAGTAAATCTGCTCATTACACAAACATCATGTAGTTTCTTGTATTGAATTAGATCCTGCATTCCACTGGTCTAGAATTTTTTCACATTTATCACCTAATTCAAATGACTGTTTTGGCAATTTAAATAATTTGTGGTCTTTTTTAAAAATAAGTATTTTATAAAAAAAAGAAATGGCCCAGAATTTGCTTTTTTAAAGGACAGCCTGTAAGTTTTTTACGTTCCTTCGGTAGAGTTTTAAATTAGCTTTCCAATGCAACTTTCACAATTAAAATCGACTCATAAATGGATGTGAAACAACAGTTTGAAACTGGAGATGATACAATGAGGATTTAGAATTTTTGTCAGTAATTAACAAGCATAATATTTTAGGTTATTTCTGATTCGATTTTGATTACCTATCAGATGAGAAATAAAATATCTAGGATTCTATTTTAAACCAAAGACTTAGTAGTTCTGCAAGTCTATTGGAGCAGCTTTTTTGTCGTTTGTGTTATTTTGTCTATTTATTAAACAGTTTTTAATTCTTAAATGTGTTTTCCTTCCCTCGCATACCGAAGGGAAGTATTGTATTCGAGTAAAAATCACCCTCCGAGATTTTTTCGGATTTACACGTTTCAGAACATGTAGATTGCGAAAATATCGCTTTTTCAATTCCGTCAGTCTGTCTGTCTGTCTGTCTGTTGGTGCATTCACTAAAAAAAAAAAAAAAAAAAAAAACTACTTGACGGAGAACAGTCAAATTTGGTAGGTAGCTAACGCTACGGTCAGCGAAGAAATGGTTAAACTTTCACTGGAAAATATACAGGGTGGACCGTCTAAAGGGAACAAATAATGAAAACATTTTTTTTTGCTCAAATTTAAACTTTTCACGTTACATGATGTTCTAAATCTATTTCAGCAAGAAAAATTTTTTTAATCTTCTTTTTTCCAACATTTTTAAAAAAAAATTTACCACTAGAATAGATGGAGAAATTTTTTTTTTGCTCAAATTTAAAATTTGCACGTTTCATTGCATTCTAAACCTACCAAAAAGAAAAAAAAAATTCCCACCACTATTGAACAGATGAACATTTGTTTTGCTCAAATTTAAAATTTCCGCGTTTCATGACATTCTAAACCTATTTCAGGAAAAAAAATGAAAATTTTTTACCATTAGAATAGATGGAAAAAAATGTTTTTGCTCAAATAAAAAATTTGCAAATTTTTGCCCAGTACAAAATACAAAATAGATGACGGAAAAAATTTTTTTTGCCCAATTTTAAAATGTCCACATTTCTTGGCATTCTAAACCCATTAAAAAAAAAATGAAATTTTTTTGAAAAAAATTTGATTTTTTTTCCACCGCCACTATAGAATAGATGTAAAATTTGTGTTTTCGCTCAAATTCATTCTAAGCCTATTCCAAAAACTTTTGAAATTAAAAAGAAAATTGCAAATTTTTGCTCGATACAAAATACAAAACAGTTGACGGAAAAAAAATTGTTTTTGCTCATATTTAAAATTTCCGCGTTTCATGACATTCTAAACCTATTAAAAAAAATTAATTAAAAAAATTAATTTAAAAAAAATTACTACTATAGAACAGATGATAAAAAAAAATTTTACCACTAGAATACATTTCATAATATTCTAAACTTATTTAAAAAAAAATAAATTCTTTAACTACTATTATACTTCCACTCCACTACGTGACTGTGGAAATGAAAATATAATAGACGGCAATAACGTTTTGCACCTATTATAGTTTTATTGAAAAATGTACAGGGTGGCCATCCCAAGAAATAATTCAACCATGGTGGACATTTATTTTGTAAAGGTATTTGCGCATACTTAGCACCTATTATTTAATATTGAATTTTTGCTGTTCGATGACCACTCTGTATAGTTTTTTGACCAAAAGTTATCATGTTTTCTTTATAATAATAGTGATATATTCCGATTATTATTCTCAATGTCATTTCGTAATTAATAAATTTTTAGAGTGACCGCCATGCACAAATAAAGAGGGAAGTTCTGTGTAAATACTTTTACCGATTTTTTAAATTTAGTATTTGTAGTACATAAACAACACTAAAGAAAAAAATATATAATTGATATATGTTGATCGTTAACTGCGTGAGACAGATATTTGCGATCAGATACTAAAATGGTGATTAGTAGCAAGCTATTTTTGACAATGTTATTAAATGTAAAAAATATGAGTACTATGGGAATACCGAGAAAATTAGCTAAAATTTATTTATTGGGAATATCTCTCCGCATTTGGAGCATTACTCCTCGCTCATTCCTAGTCATCTTGCTTATTAGCTTGACAAAAGAATATAAAACTAGCTTTTGGTATATCCCTTAGAGAGGCTGTAACTCATCAATAGGCACAAATAAAGTTGAAAGTATGCTTACAGAAACATTATCAAGGTATTTGGAACACTAATCATTTCTCAATTCCTGTCAATATAGTTTCCGCTCTGGACGCTCAACCTCACAAGCGATCATAAAGATTGTTAGTGACACACTCGGGGGTGTTGAGGGAGGCCACCACATTGCAATTACTTTGCGTGATTTTTCCAAGGCCTTCGACTGTGTCTTTAATGATAAACTAATCGAAAAAATGCAATTATATGGCGTTAGAGGATTACCTCTCTCTCTCTTTTTAACTCCTATTTACACAAGACTCAGCAATGCGTAATCACAGGAAATGATGTAACATTTTACAGATATTAATCATGGGGTACCCCAGGGCTCTGTCTTGGGGCAGCTGTTATTTTTAATCTATATTAATTACTTTGCGCAATTTATGGTGCCTACTAAATCAACATTGTTTGCTGATGATATCACTCTCTTGTGCACTGACCGCAACATTGCTAATCTGATTTTTTATAAATGATGGAGATTCACAGGAGTGTGTCCAACCTGTCTATCCAGTCTGATTGTCATGAGCATAACACACTTGCCGCTGGATTTTTAGAGTACCTCGCTATATTTTAACTCTAAGCGCCAAAAATTCTCCCAACCTAAATTTGTATAATCATTTACCAACCGATATAAAGCAACTAAAGTTATTGTCCATCAGAAAGAATGTGAAAAATTTCATGTTAAAGCATTGTCGGTTGATGAATTTTTTAGAACACCCTATGGTGCCGATCTTCACTCGAGCATTTGAATGCTCATTTACTGAATGCTCTGATACTTTACATATTTTGTTATTTATACTTATTTAGGTCTCTGTATGTCAATGTTGTTGTGCTAATGTATTGTATCTTTTTTTATCGAAATACACATATACATTAGGTGGCTGTATTTTACAAATTGTCTGTATATTAGAAATCTGTTGTTCACTAGTTACTTCCCTGATTTGCTGCAAATGTTCATATATGCATGTATATAGTAGTGAAATAAAGATTACCTATCTATCTATCTATCTATCTATCTATCTATAAAAAAGTTTTAGTGAAATAATCCTCTTAATTTTCGCCAAAGAATCTATTTGTCATATTTTCGAGACACGCTGTGTAAAATATCAGCTTGATGATTATTTGGGCCAGTAGGTTGATATTCCAAATAAAATCCAATATCTCGAATTCGAGACAATGATGATATGAGCATTGGATATTTATGAGTCCTTTCTGATAATCATTCTTTCTCTTACAGTTGCTTCCCAAGGTATTTCTACTGTGTGCATTCTGCCACCAAATGATACACGGACACACTGCAGCGGGTCTAAAAGCTCTGGCAACCTTGCATAGCCACAGGGCAAAAGCATTAGCGAATGCACTGAACCTACGAGCACGAGCGCACTACAACACGGCGATAGCTAAAACTCGGGCGTCAAGTCTTGGTCTATATGATCGAAGGTTCATTAGGGATTCAGACGACTATTCTGTAGAAGAAGAAGAAGAAGAAGATCCAGAATTTGTTCCGGACTTTGAGGAGGACTATCCATTCGAAAACATAGGGAACAACGACTCTGGGGAAGATATTGATTCACATTTAATACACGAAACAATTTTCAATACTGCTTTTGGAGAACAAGGGACTGAGGATTTTATGTTACAGCAAAGAGATCCATTGCAAGTCAGAAACGAGGATTTTATTGAAGGGCAACGGAGTCAGATTAACTTAAAGCAAGAACAGCCAGCAGGTCAACAGTTGAGAGGTAGTGCAGATCAAGGCGACTTATTTCAGATTCCTTTAGGCTTTGATAACTTCGATGGTTCTGATAAATCATCTATGTATCCTATTTATGAAGACGGAATAATGAGAAGTGCAACGGATGGCCAAGAAGTACAAGGAAATAATTTGGATGATTCTATTGTAGAAGATAATGGGGGCTGTCCTGTGTGTGGCATGATGATGAGGTAAACCACTATTTTTATATTTGTTCACATAATACTTTGACTTGTCTTATTTCCTTTTTGATCCAGTAGACTAAATATATTTAAATTGAAAACAAAAATCAAATTTCGATAGAAATTCTATCGTTCGATCCGTTATCTTTGATGAAAACCCGGCAAATGCTCGACGAAGGTACAACAACCTTTTTGTCTTTGGGCAAATTGAACAAACATCGTTCATTCATTCTACCTGATTTACCAAAATGATATAAAATCAAATAGCTCTTTGGCTTCTTCGTCAAAGTGATGAGATCTGAAACGCCGAAAGCTGCCGTTACGCGATGGGGTAAACAACATAACGGAAAACCTCAGTTTGGCGAAGAAACTAAAGAGCTATTTGATTTTATATAAATATATTTACTTTTATTTATTTTATCAAGATCACAACTCGGTGATTTTGTACCCGACGACACGCAAATGTCCCCAGAGCCAAATGTAGACCCTCAATTACTTTTTAATCAAGAAGCTGGTGGTCTCCCTCCCCGTTTTATGGGTAACGAACAAGATGGAGTACCTAGCATGCAAATTCCATCATCAGTAGACTTTCAGAATTTAAATAATGCGCAACAATTTCCTACTATGCATCCTATATTGAGCACACTCCCAACAACATTCGACCAACAAGGATTTTCAGAAGAGGGCAATAACGGAAATGCTATTGGGGAAGGCGCAGACGAACGCTTGTTCGAGCCACAAGTGAGGTAAATATGCAAACACATAGATGAAAATATAAAAATATTTGTTAAAACATATTACAGAACACAAGAAAATGGTGCCCTATCAGATTTTGATGACGCTGATGGAACAAAATCTACAGATTTAATTGCAAGGCATCGCTTAAGACCACATGGCCACGTACATACTCATTTGCACAGTTTCTTTCATGGAATCGAACCGCTAGAACCAAACATACATATGCCAACAACACAAGTGATTTCCCCAGGAGTAAATGTGCATATCATTCAAAACCAAAACGCGGCTTTAGGGCCACAATTTGCAACAACATCAATCCAACCTGGATTGAACACGGCTGTGGTTAATCCTAAACCAGTGGTATATGACACTAGCCACATTCAACCCAGCCACTTTTCAAACTTACACACAGGCCAAACTGGTGTGGTACCGCAAGTTACAGGCCATGGTACCGGTATAAGTCAAGCTCAGACTATCCAAACACACTCCTCTCAAATTATGCCTAGCACTGAGCAACTTGGACACAACTTGGGTGGTAATATTGGCCATGTAAGCAATGTTAATCAATTTCAAACTGCTCATACACATTCTGCCCCTGTTTTGCCTGGTAACCAACAATTATTTGTAAGCCCGAATATAGGCGGTAGTACTATTACTCAAACCCAAACGGTACATCAAGGGGCAAGACAAGGGGATCATGTAGATGGTGCAGAAATGACGAAGGAGGACATTGTACCAGTTGATTTTTCCGATTTAGAAACCGACCCGCAAGAAATTTTCGACGACGTATTTTTGAGACAGAACAGATTTGGAGATGAAAAGGTAAATATTCATATTGCTTAGCAATGAGAATAGGTATAAAGACTAATACGTCCACTAATATTATCATTTACAGGTTGGAACTTTCCTCGATAATGCTCCTCAAGAAGCTCCTGAATTTCATTATGACCACAACCAGCCAGAGAATCGTCAAGGTATTGTAAGGTATATCGAAAATGAGCAGGAGAATATAAAACGATTTCTGCATATAATGGAGAATAATAACCAATATAATTCTGATCGGGCAGATTATGAATTTAATAATAATAAACCAGATCATTTACACAAAACTGATGAATTTGATCAAACATTGGATAATACTGAGCTGCATCCTGTCTATGGAAATAGCATGTACGATGGAGAACGGGATGCTGAACTACATATACCAAAAGTGAATCATAGGAATACTCCAGGGAGGTTAGATAATGCAAGATTAGCTGAAACAAATTTTCAGAATGAAAAGGTAAGGCAAATCCCCTCTCTAAAACAAGTTTAAACATGTCTATTTAATATATCTTCCGAATCACAATAATTTTTCTCTAATTACGGCTCTAACAGTTTTGGTTAAATTTAATACATTATAACCTTGCTTTTTTGTTATACTTAATCCGCAATCATAATTATGATACACAATAGAACATAAGACCTCAGGGTGCAGGTTATCCTTGATAGCTTGGCTTAATATTGGTTATCACTTACCTTAACAAATACTCACTAACAGAATATTACTGAACAGATAATATAAGGCTCTAAAAAACTCAACAAAAAAGATAGTTGGATGTCACCTTATTTTTCGTTACTTGAAATCAACTAATACAAAAATTTCTGATCACTTTAAACTAGAAATTGGCCCGGCAAAATAAGGAAACACCCAGATATCCCAGTTTGAACGAGTGCTAGCTTAACGAAATTAAACAACTACTAAAACAAAATAATCTATTAACGTTTTGGGTTATAAAGGCAATAAAAAATACAATATGGACAGCATTAGATAGATCCAATATTATGTATCACTCGACCTGAGCACAATGACCTTTAATTCGAAAACCTAACTAACTTAAATTACTATGAACAGTACAAAAAAAGTAAGTTAACAAGAATTAAATCATTTAATTAAACAACATTAATCAATATTTCATCAGTAGTGAACCCTCATTAGGTTTCAAAACCGAATTCATACAGGATTTGGGATGTAAATACAAACTGTTGCTACGCGTAACGACTTTTCTCTGGTTCCTAAGCCGACTTAAATATTACTCGCGATTGCAAATTTACTAGGCCACTATTTATTTACGCCTATGGGACATCGAAATTGTCAACAAATCAAGTCAACGCGGCAAATATCCACTACTAACATGAAAGCGATCAAATTGTCTACTCGTCTCACTTACTATAGTTAGATGGGGAATAAAAATCAATCACGAGACAGGTTCATTAACGGCGCAATATGCTATTGTCTCTACAAACTCGTCGCATTAGCCACTACTAAATAGTACATAAAATAAATAACTTAGTTTATTCCATCGGTACATAAATGTTTATGGAGGGATAGCACTCCGTAACTAAACGTAAAACTGCTTAACAGGTCACAGATACTAAAAAACCGCAAACGATCGTTGATTGCAGCAAAGTAAACAATCTAGATTAACAATTAGCCATTATTCAATACAAATGCACTTTACCATTTAATTTACCTGTGAATATTTTCACATTATTGCAATGCACAGATTAAAAGAACGTTGTTACTTCACTGTAATACTCGATAACTTACAAAAGAATAGCTTTTTATTAATTTTAAACTAAGACAACCAAACCTCCAGCATTATGCTACAAGGCCACAACTCTACTTATTTCCACTTAATTACATCGGAGAGGTCAAATTCACCTCTCCCGTGGTGTATCGGCCCGTGGCCAAAACTTGACTCCTTGCTTTAAACCAAAAACATCGCTTTGAAACAAACAAGCCCTCTCTGCCAGTGTCATCTCCGTATCGGTCAAACGGTCTTTATACCTGTGTACACGTTAAAGTTTTACGATCGTGAAAAACAATTTTACTAATACACGAATTTTAAACCTAATTTTATTTAATTTAATGTACTGAGTGCTATTTCAAAACATGACCGTTACTACATGAACATATAATATGTAAATGAAGCCAGTAAATTTTAAACTAGATTAAAAGGATATTCTAATTATTATTCAAACACGCAACATAGTGGAGTAGAACCTAATAAGGAACTGTATTACTATAGCAATTTTATTGCTGGAACTTGTAGACACTACAAGAAGTTTAGGAAAAAGTTTTGCATTATTAAATCCATGTGGTGGAAAGCTTTTGTTTAAACAAAAAAATGTTCAAAATCGTGTTTTTCGTATTTTTTCTTCAATAACTCTGGTTCTATGACTCTTATTGTATTAAGAAAAAAGAAACAAATAATTCACGATGAAGTTGCAAAGAAAACTAGATGTATCAGAACTCTCTAGGTCAATTGGTTAAATTGTAAAACATAAATTGTGGGTAGCCATTTTTAAACAATGGGTAATAACTTAGACATTAATGCATTAAATTTAACCAAACTTTAGAAGAATGCCACTAATGGAGATGAATTATGGTGCCAAATTTCAAGTAGAAATGTTTATAACAACGGCTCAAAAACAATAATAAAATAAAAAATTGAACAGTTGGTCGTTTTTGGGCATCAAGTCGTACTTACAACAAACTTTTTTTTTCCAGATTTTAGGTTATTTTATATACTTTTCAGCGACGTTAAAAGTAACATTTTTAGTGTTTTTGAAAACCATTTTCTTCTTTGTTTATTTCTATTTTATCCAAAATTAAAAATTATTACATTAAAAATATTACATTATTACATTAAAAATACATAAGACAAGAAACTATTTTTTTTTGTTTTATCTACGCCAATTGGGAGCCGAGATATGGCATTTTATGCATTTTAGTCATTTATAAACAAATGGAATGAAATAATGACTTGAAATTAGCACCAAACATTTCATAATGTTTAAAGCTATTAATTGACTATGTTAAAATATTTTTAATCACATAAGCTGTTGCAATATTATCGAATTTAAGGTGGCTATTCCCTAGAAAGGTACATCCAATAGGGAAATATTTATTATTTTTGGCCATAACTTTTTTTTCTTAGCACGTATATCGAAAAGAACTATAAGACTACCTAAGTAGAACCTAACAAGACTATTACTATGAATTCTCACTCAATAATTTTAGTGATTTGCAGAATAATTAGATTTAAATTTAAAAATTATGTTAATCTTCCTATTTCGTAATTTTAAATCTAACTATTTTGCAAACTACAGAAATTATTGAGTGAAAATTCATAGTAATAGTCGTGTTACGGTGCTCTTTAGGTAGTCTTATAGTTTTTTAAAATATACGTACTAAGAAAAAAAAGTTATGGCCAAAACTAATAAATATTTCCCTATCGGATGTCTCTTTCTATGGAATGCCCACCTTTTTGCCTAACATTATGCCCGCCCTACTCCCGCAGTCTAGAACAGTCTAGCGCTCATTCAAGTGTTCTCACGGCGTATTTAATTCTACTTCATCTCATCGCCTTCCAATTTCATCGTATCACGATGTTTTTTTGTTTGTTTTGACAATTATTTTTTTCTTGAAGATTTAAGTTTTGCTGCACAATTTTGAGATAAACTATTTAATTCAACCATACTGTGAAAATTTTAAACTAAAATTTTACTTCCTATTTTCTTCGATCGTTAATTTAGTAAATTAAATGTTATATTTTTATACTTAAACATAAAATTAATATATTTAAATACATTACGTAGCAATAAATAAAACAGTCAAAGAGGATGTTAAGGTGTATTTATATTAAAGTGACATTGTAATAATAAAGATGCAGACACATATTTATTTGATGTCAAGTGTTTACGCTTATAATAATTGCAGTAAAAACAATGTAAAGTGATATCGAAACATGTTTATAAACAAGTACTAACCAGATTTACAAAAACGAATTTGAATTTTAGTAACATGAGATTATAGAATAGATTAGAAAGAACAACAAAAAGTGTAACTTCAATAAACTAGAATAGAAAGCACAATAAAAACAGACACATATTATAGATGCAGTTGATTAAAATAATTATATTTCAGTCTACAGAGTAAATGTTTCTTGAAGATTTAAATCTTATTATATGAGATGTTAAAAAATATATATTGTTTTTGAAATTTCTTAACAGTTACTCAATTTTGGAGAATTGAATATTTAAAAGAGGGGGAGTTGCAGTCGAGGATAACCGACTATCAATAGTTAATAATTTAAAAACGTTTTTTGAAAAACCAATATATACACAAATTACCCGGCAATATCTACTTTAAAATGTATTTTGATTTTCGACAATCTTGTCATGGTGCTGAGCTTTCCGAGCGTCATTTGCAAATTGTCTAGCCACGATAGTTTTGCCCAAATGGAAAAAAAAATTACGTAAAATTTCTTCATTTTTCCTTTTGTCCTCTTATCATAACGGGTGTCTCAACAAGAGCGCCGGATTTGAATTTGCCGCCATTTGGTTTGTGCGATTAGTTCCGTGTTCATTTGTTGACACGTTGACAGTTGTCATGTACAAACCACGTGATTAGAAATCATGCAGCACTATTCAAACGAGCAACGCTTAATTATTGTGAAAACTCACTACAAAAGTGGTGAAAGTTTTGCGGAAACAGTTCGCAGATTACGTGCAATTTTTGATCGCAACAATGCACCAAATGAGTCGACAGTTCGCCGTTTAATTAACAAATTTGAGACAAAATTCACGTTGATGGATAAGAAGACCACTGTGCGTCGCCGCCCTTGTCGGTCGCTCAAAAACACAGCCGCAGTGAGGGAAAGTGTGGCCGAGAATCGGAAAAATCACTAATAAGGTTATTTATAAAATATCACATTCGTACACATAATTTGTTAAATAAAAAAAAGCACACAGGTTAAGTTGGTAACCTTCTTAGATTATCATCTCTACCATATTAAGAATAACCACTAAAATTTTCAGCAGGTTCACAGAAGTTCCGAAACAAAAATTTTAATGAATTGGACTTAAATAGATTTACTTCAAACCACAAAAATATTAATGATGCAAAAATATTGCTTATTAGTAGTGACTAAATATCTTTTACCATCGTAAGGACTTAAGGCAATTTTGGTTTGTGTAACAGTATTAACAGAGTACAGATTTAATCAAATTTTGATTATCTGTTTTTTCATGAATTATTTAAACAGTCTATATAATCGTCAAACGTAATTTTATTTTTTACTGTAGATTATTTCGTACCTTTTATTTTTGTAGTTTTGTCTGCTCCTTGAACTCTAACTGCATACATTCTAGACCTAACTCCCATGAATTCAGTCATTATCGAGCCATCTTGTTCATCTTTCATCAAACCAATCACCTTCTTATTCACTCGGGGGATATTATAAACGTTATCCTCAGGATAGACACTGGTATCAAAATATTTGATCGCATCGCGTTTGATTGAGGTATATACAGGGTGTAATTAGCTTCATGCCATTAAAAAAAACTGGTAATAGGGACCGACTAGACAAACAGAAAACCTATATGAACTTTTTCTCTAGGAGCACTTTGAAAAAAACTGACCTGGGTTTACATTTTTAATGTTATGGTAGGAAAGATTTGAGAACCACTGTTTTTCAGGGTCAATGGATGTTATAGTTTCGAATATTAAAAATAATAAAAAACTGTAATACCCGACTTGCGTTCCTGTCTGTAGAAGTGCGGCACTTTGATGGGATTATTTGTATTGAACTTTTTATACCACTAAGTATGAAAATGTAAATAATTCCGTCTCTTTCGGCACAACGCAAGCATAGAATGGCCGCAGGGGTTTAAATAGGATTTGTTTACATGAGTTTTTTAATTTGGAACAAAGCTATTGTAGCTTTTATTGTCGTTTATAAGAATGTATAAAATTTAAAAGTGGTTTATTAACATTTGTAACATTGTTAAAAGCTTAAAAAATCAGTAATTGTTTTATGAAATTGGAAAACGAACAGTTAGACGTCCGCGATACGATAACAGAAAATAGTTGTGTATTTTAAGTTAGGAAAAAATCAGATCTTTTTAACGAATTGAGCGCATAATTTTTCCCAATCAGATATCGAAAACTAAAAATCAAGTCTTTGGTCTCTATGAAAATCAATGTAAACAATAATAAACAAATAAAAACAAGACAACGAATACTAATAATAATAATCATACCTTTAATTCCCAATAGGTAATACCCAATAACTGAACAATTCTTTTGAATTTTTTACAAAAATTGTTCGAAATGACCTACATCTCCTTCTCCACGTATACACATTTCGGTACGTCGAACTAATAACATGCTTACTCCGTTCAACACATTTGGTAAATTAGGATCATTTTTTATGGTTTCTATGTATATTGAAATACGTCGTTGCAATTGTTCTAAAGCTCTTCCGCACCAGCTGCATTTCCACCACTTTCTCCATGTACCAAGTCCATATCCGCGAGCTCTGGATAAGTGTAATCTCCTATAATGTCCAAAATCTGCGTTTTAAAACACCACACTAAACTGTGAATTAACGTTATCAATAAAGAAAACAAAAAGAAAAACTTGGTCCAAAATCCAAAAAGTAACACAAAAAGCACGAACGAGAAGTAGTGTCTTACGTAACCAAGCACTAACGACTTGAACGATAAGTCAATGAAATAAATCTTAACATAAGTGGCACAAAATTCAAAAAGAAAACAGACAAAACCAAGGAACGGGTACGTCGCGTCATGCGTGCGTTCTTTACCAAGTAAGGACAAAACTGAAATTATTATTTGAGAATATTACAAGGGAGATATAGCACGCCTAATTAATAGGATAATTGGCCGCGAAGAAGCAAAAAACATGACGATGTCCTCTGTCGGTCGCTTTCAACTGCTTTGTCGGCATACTTATTTGCAGGAATGTCATCTCGTGCGACAAGACGCGAGGCAATAAAACCTACCCCAATATGCCAGCAGTTCTCAAACTAGGTTATTAAGTATTTTGGAAATTTTTGTTAATTTTTTTCTCCAAAACTATGAGCTTTAGACCCCATGTTACATTAGGTTTTTTTGTTTGTCTTGTCGTTCCCTACCACCAGTTTTTTTTAATGACATGAAACTAATTACACCCTGTATATCATTGGTATTAATTTCATATAAGAGCGAATCTGAATCAGTATATAGAACTCTACAGTTTTCATCAAATTCTCTTTTCACATAATCGTAATGAAGATTATATATTGTAGTTTTTGCCAAATCTAATATACACATACCAACATATATAGCTTTATTTATTGCTTATATTTTCAATTGTTTCCATAGGTGGGGACAATCAATATGGGCTATGTTCCAGAAAGTTTTCAGAAATTCGAGTCTGACCTGCGACATCATTTAGAGACAGATGAAAGAGGCGTTGAAACCATACTCGATCAAATTGGTCAAAACTATCGTCGTGGTATGGACAGTTTATCAAGCTTAATTGATATAGATCATGGGCCGCCACACAACCAAGCACACTTCCAAAACTATCATAATACTGATCCGGATGGGCACATCCAAGTTCAAGAAGTAGATGTTCCGGATGGTGACAAAAATGAAAGATCATCAAAGCCTCATCATTTAGTCGACCGAGAAAAAGGACCAGAAGAAGACATAAAGGTAACGGGGCCAGAAACCTTACTTGATAGAAACGCTGAGGATAGATTAGGATATATAATTCAAGTACCTGATAGGCGTTATTCCGATGACTACCAACGACAAGCAAGGTCCTTGAACCAAACAACAATTGCTAAGTTGGACAAGCTCTTATTAGAAGAAAAGAAACTAATTAACGACTTAAAAAAGGACGCTAAGCATGACGAGGATATGATGATGATCGGTTACATTGGTGACAGTTTCATTAACGATTTGGAGAATAGGTTGAATAAGACAAGGAGAGAAAAACGGGAAATAGGAAGGAACCGGTATTTACCACTTAGAAGGTAAGAACCATTGTCAGATTTATCTTATTTTGAATCAGCGTCACAATGTCACAAATAGAAAATGTGATTTACAATTCCCCAACGTATACTCCTACTAATAATAAATGCATATCATAAGGGGCCATTCAACATATACGTCTGCTTTTAGGGGTTGAGAGGAGGGGGTGATTGAATATGTGACAACATGAACCTTGTAAGAGAAGGGGGCTCATAAATAGTCAACGTTCTCTTAAAATAAATTATAAAATAGCTATGTTCATCCATTTAAGTTCGTTGTCTTATGGAAAATTTATCGAGAGAATGTTTTTTAAAAGTGTAATATTTTGTCTTTAATGTTGATTGTTTTTTATTGATTAGCCAGCGAACGGTAGACATTGCTGCCACTTCCGGATAACCAATCTGGATATATACCGCCGGACCAGTCGTAAGCCGTTAGGATTTACTTGTTCCCAGCAGCAAGTGTCACATGACGTATGGTGTAGGAATATAAGATGGGAAGTGTAGGTGTTTGTGAGACGCTTCTTTTAAATTTTCATCTATCACCATCTCCTTGCCTATTCTTCTTCTGTTTATGAATCTAGCAATGTGTATATTCTTAATATTTCTTTATTTTATTCCTTTTTTAAGTTTTTCGTTCTGTAGTAGGTTGATGTTTCAAGTATCATTTGTTGTTTTGTTGGAAGTACGTAAAGAATACGTACTTCCTGTTTCTTTATCTGTAGTTTTCCATATAGTATTTTTTGGTCTGAGTTGCTCTTTTTGCCTTAGTATTTTTAACTTTATCCCTTAACTTTTCTATCCACTAGAATGTGGTCTATTTCAGAGCTGAGATTTCCGTTGCTCCACGTATCAAGACAGGTTTAGCTCTTGTTCTATATTTCTCTTATTGTCAGATCGAATAGATGTGCGTTTTTTAACGAGCTTTCATTCTTGTTTGACTATGTGTGTGGTAAGGTTTTCCTGTTTAAAAGTGAATTATTTATTATTTGTTTGCTTATAGTAATGAAACATATTCTTTATAGGATTTTGCAAACAGTGGAAAGAAAAGCTATCTATGAGAACTAAAGGAAAAACTATATATAAAAATATTAATGAAATCTTTGCATTCTTTCGATAACCTGACTTCTGGTTATGCTAACAAGTAAAAATTCTTATTTGCCATTCTCATTTTAACACTAGCATCCAACCTAGTCCCCTATGGCTAAGCAGGCTAAACTAGTATCTACATGTCCCTACGATATGTAAATTCAGTTAAAAATGAGAACAAAGGAATGAAATTTACGTACCTTGTCTTTAAAAATTTTTTCACTCTAATGAATTACATTTTCATAAAATCTCATTCAGTTTCTTGGAAATGCTTTAGCCTTTGAAACGTTTTTCGTCCTTATTGTGAACTCATCAGAAAAGCCTAAAGCCACTCATAGCGATGTTCCATGCAAAACTAAGACAATATCCATGAATAAGTATAAAATAATTATAATTGACATTGTTTGCAAAATCCTATAAAGAATATGTTTCATTACTATAAGCAAACAAATAATAAATAATTCACTTTTAAACATGCATAGAGTATATAGGCTCCAATACTAGTTAGCTAATAGATAGGTGAAGATCTGTTGTTTTTTATCAGTCAATGTCAATTATAATTATTTTATACTTATTCATGGATATTGTCTTAGTTTTGCATGGATCATCGTTGTGAGTGGCTTTAGGCTTTTCTGATGAGTCCACAATAAGGAAGAAAAACGTTTCAAAGGCTAAGAATTTCCAAGAAACTGAATGAGATTTTATGAAAATGTAATTCATTAGAGTGAAAAAATGTTTAAAGACAAGGTACGTAAATAAATTAATTTCAGGCCTTTGTTCTCATTTTTAACTGAATTTACATATCGTAGGGGATCATGTAGATACTAGTTTAGCCTGCTTAGCCGTAGGGAACTAGGTTGGATGCTAGTGTTAAAATGAGAATGGCAAATAAGAATTTTTACTTGTTAGCATAACCAGGAGTCAGGTTATCGAAATAATGCAAAGATTTCATTAATAATTGGGAAGAAAACTATATTAGTTTTTGATTTTCACTTTATTTCTTGTCAACATGACAATTGTTTCGCCACACAGTGGCTTCTTCGGATGTTGAGTATACTAATTTTACAATGCACAAACTATATGGTTTTATACAATTTCGATATAATCCTAATCTTACTTGCTAAGCGGAAAAGTACAATATAATTTTAATTATTAAATGGAAAGGCACGTATATTTCTAGGTAATTTATTGAATCTAATTCTAATAGTCTAAGCAAATAAATTTAGTAAGGGAGATGAGTTTGTTTCAATTTGGTCATTTAATAAAATATCAGACGACTTTAGTTTATTTATTTCTAGAGATTCTAGTAAATCGAGTTTTAACCCTTTTTTCTCGGTGTGCAAAATTTTAAACTCTTCGTTGAACACGTGATCTACTTCTATTAGGTGGTTAGCATAAGTTGAGTCTGTTTTATTACTGATGTAACTTCTTTTATGTTCTGATAACCGTTTACCAAAATTTCTTCCTGTTTGTCCAATATATACCTTAGGACAAGCACCACAAGTCAACTTATAGACGCCTGATTTATTTTCTGATGAAATTTTGTCTTTTGCATTTTTTAAATGTTTTCCTATTGTGTTATTAGTTTTGAAAGCTACATTAATATTACGTTTTTTTTTTAAAAAGAGGAAGTTTTTTCTGTTGGGTAGCCGATGTAAGTGAGAACTTTGAAACTGTTATTTTGGTCTTTTATTGTTGGATATACTTCTTTAATGGCTTTATTGAAAGATTTTTTCACAATGATATTGTCTATTACTTCGGGGTTGCAAACATTGTTGAATGCAATTTGTTTTATTATTTGTAGTTCTTTGATATAATTTTCTTCTGATAAGGGGACAGTCAAAAGCCTGTGTATCATGCTGTTGTATGCTGCTATATTTGTGTTGGCGAGGATGTGCTGAGGTGTTGTGTATTGTTATGTCAGTGTGGGATGGTTTATGAAAAATTTAAAAATCATGTTTTTTATTGAGTCTTGTAATAGTCAAATCTAGAAAGTTAATAGCGTTTTCGGTTTCAGTTTCGAGAGTAATTTTAACTTTCTAGATTTGACTATTACAAGACTCAATAAAAAACATGATTTTTTCAATTTTTCATAAACCATCCCACACTGACATAACAATACACAACACCTCAGTACATCCTCGCCAACACAAAATAGCAGCATACAACAGCATGATACACAGGCTTTTGACTGTGCCCTTATCAGAAGAAAATTAAATCAAAGAACTACAAATAATAAAACAAGTTGCATTCAACAATGGTTACAACCCCGAAGTAATAGACAATATCACTGTGAAAAAATCTTTCAATGAAGCCATTAAAGAAGTATATCCAACAATAAAAGATCAAAATAAAGTTCTCACTTACATCGGCTACCCAACAGAAAAAACTTCCTCTTTTTTAAAAAAACGTAATATTAATGTAGCTTTCAAAACTAATAACACAATAGGAAAACATTTAAAAAATGCAAAAGACAAAATTTCATCAGAAAATAAATCAGGCGTCTATAAGTTGACTTGTGGTGCTTGTCCTAAGGTATATATTGGACAAACAGGAAGAAATTTTGGTAAACGGTTATCAGAACATAAAAGAAGTTACATCAGTAATAAAACAGACTCAACTTATGCTAACCACCTAATAGATGTAGATCACGTGTTCAACGAAGAGTTTAAAATTTTACACACCTAGAAAAAGGGGTTAAAACTCGATTTACTAGAATCTCTAGAAATAAATAAACTAAAGTCGTCTGATATTTTATTAAATGACCAAATTGAAACAAACTCATCTCCCTTACTAAATTTATTTACTTAGACTATTAGAATTAGATTCAATAAATTACCTAGAAATATATGTACCTTTCCATTTAATAATTAAAATTATATTGTACTTTTCCGCTTAGCAATTAAGATTAGGATTACAACGAAATTGTATAAAACCATATAGTTTGTGCATTGTAAAATTAGTATACCAGTACTCAACATTCGAAGAAGTCACTGTGTGGCGAAACAATTGTCATGTTGACAAGAAATAAAGTGAAAATCAAAAACTAATATAGTTTTCTTCCCAATTATTATCATGGATTTTCATAAAGTAACGGCCCAATCTGTTCAAGATTTCATTAATATTTTCATATATAGTTTTTCCTTTAGTTCTCATAGATAGCTTTTCTTTCCACTGTTTGCAAAATCCTATAAAGAATATGTTTCAAGGTTTTCCAGGTTTTCCTACATGAGCGTTGAAGTCGCCTAACAAGTCATTTATCTATTCTTATTTCTTCTAGTCTCTCTCTATGCTTAAACATTTAATATTTTTTGACGAAATTCGTTGTTTTCAAGATATTTACAAAAACTTTAACTCACTTTCTCCAAAACTTTAGACGGCCCCCATTTTAGGACTACTCTTTTTTTATGTTTATAAGGCCCTAACAACAGTTTTCTGCAATAAATTCAGGTCGTATTGATTTCCTAGTCAGAAGCTAAGTATTCTACAGTACTATAACCATTTTATTTTGTTTTAAATCTCCTTAATCATAATTATTTCGACAATATACTCTTGAAACCATTATTTTCTAAATAAATAACAATTCCATCACATCATATCACTCATTTAAATGTTCAACATAGTTAAGCTTTCCTAAATACTCTAGATTAGTTACTGATTCGAGAGCCAAATTAGACATGACAAAAACCCTAGAAAACCTAGGAGCTGCTACTAGGCATGTATTTGAACACGAGAAGGCCCCTCTGTATCACGTTAGAAACATGGTTGGCTCTGCTCAAGATGCTATGCTGGCAGCCATGAAAATACCTACTAAAAATTTTTTAATACCTTCTGCATACGACATTGTGAAAACGCAAGGAGATGATGACGTAGTTGGAGCTATAAATCCTGCACTTTTTTCGAGAAATGGTGGGCAAAACTTAAGAAAAGATGGACCAATTGATGAAATAATGACAACTTTTCAAAAGGTAAGTTATAACTGATTATCATAGTCCAGTCAACGGAGTTCTAAAATGACTAAAATATCGGAGGTGACCCCATTTTTTATCTTTAAATAGGACACCCTATGTATGTTTGCATTTTTGGAGATTATGAGATCAGTTTGCACATGACTGTACTAATTCCATGCCTGTTGATGCGATTTTGAAATTTTTAAAGATAATGTTAATTTATAATCTAGTGCCTTTGTTTACATTTAGAAATCCCACTTCTGAGCAATAATGAAAAATCCTCTCATCATATATAGTCGTGGCACAATCTGTAAACAATAGGCCTAACCTAGACATTTTAGGTACCGAGCTGAATTTTTCAGAATATGTAGTTCTTGATACGTATAATAACATATTAAAAGTCCCGAAGAATCCGAGTTGAGCGTTAGCCACCATATTAAAAATATGGCTTGCTCGCGCCGCTGAAGAAAACATTTTTTTCTTGCCTTATCTATTAATCGATTTTAATATTTTAAAAAACAAATTAAAGCCAAAGAATGTCAGTTTGATACGAATTTAAGAAACTATAATAAATTGTTTATTAGTAGTATAACAATTAGATATTAGCAAAAATTACTTTTTGAGGATTTTCATTTTTTCATTTAAAAAAATACTCGCTCATCCTATAAAAATATTTTTTAAATAAACGTTGTAGGCCGTTAAAAGACAAACAATACTTTTTTTGAAATTTTTCTCTAGCGTAATATTTAGGGACACGTGGAAAGAGAGTGAAAGTCGTAAATATGTTTACAGAAATGTTCATATACCTATCGACTACCACACGCTCTTTATATGTATTAGATATTATATTTTTAACACTCTACACGTACATTTGCGCTGCATTGTTATTAACATAATTAAGTTTCTAAGTTGGATTATCTCAAATCGAGTTTAGAATATCTGGAAATTTTAAATATATTTAATAGTCTCATAGGTTTTTTCCAGGATATTGTTTTATTTTATTTTCATGTTGAATTTATGTTTTCTTTTTGATTTCGTTATTCTTTTACGAATTGTTTGATTTTTTTAATTAGTATTTTGTTTTGCACAAGGATTGTTTTACTTTTATTATTGTTTAGGTTTAGGTCTATTGTTTAAGGTTAATCAAGCCATTTTATTTTCACATTTTACCCGTTATTATGGAAGGTTTTTGTATTTTTTGTCAAATTCCATTCTCCGCGGAAGAAACCTCGAGTCATATTTTAAATATGAGCTAGCACCCTTTCCACCATCCTTATTTGATGATTCATTGAGGTTGAGGAAAGGAAATAAAGCTGCTGTGGCAAAAATATTAGAAGGGGAAGCTGAATGTAAGGAAACTGTACCGGCTCAATCTTTTTTTGTAATTGTCGGAGGTCATCTTCTTCATAAAGTGGTTTGGCCGACTGAATGTACGTTTGGTCATTTGTATGAAATTTACTTTAAATACATTATGGTTTTAATGCAGTTGTTGTATTTGATGGTTACAATTCTCCATCCACGAAAGATCATGAACATTTACGAAGAAGTAAGTCTGTCACTCCAAATATCAAATTTTCATTTTCTACTCCAGTAACTACAAAGCAGACCGACTTTCTCACAAACAATAATAACAAAAAACTGTTCATTGATCAATTGAAACTGTATTTACAGGAAAAAGAAATTGTTACTTTGCAATCCAGAAATGATGCAGATATTTTAATTGTGGATACCGCAATTTCCCAGTCCAAGAATAAAGACAGCACTGTTGTTGGTGACGACACAAATTTATTAGTTTTACTTGTAGGTAAACAATTTCTGCATAAAAATATGTACATGTTGAAACCTGGGAACAGCAGAGCACCGGACAAAGTATTCGATATTAACTTAATACAGAAAAAACTGGGACCAATTTGAGAGACTCTTTTAATTCTGCATGCACTTAGTAGTTGTGACACAACGCCGTACCCTTACAGGAAGGGCAAAAAAACAATATTTAATTGTCTGAGGAAAAATGTTGATCTAAACAAACAATTAATTTTGTTTAATAACGAAAACGCAAATAAGCTGGATTTAGTTAAATTGGGAATTAAGTTTTTCCTTTGTATATATGGATGCAAGCCAGATGATATAGATATCGAGAGATTTTTAAATTATAAGCAGACAAAATTTAAATAAAAATTTTGATTTAGCAGTTTTACCACCTACTTCCAAAGCTATTGAACAGCATGTTTATAGGGTATACTTTCAGGTGCAAACATGGCTTAATAAGGAAATTCATTCATCTGACTGAGGCTGGGAATTGAAAAACGATATCACCAAACCCGTACCAACATCTTTGTCAATTGTACCCGACAATATATTAAAACTTCTATATTGCAACTGTAAAAATGACTGCTATAAAAATTGTCCTTGCAATTACACAAAGTGTTCTGACATGTGCATTAATTGCCGTGGCATAAGTTGTGTTAATTCAAACACTCTAATATAACCGATAACGATATTGAAGATGAAAATTAATTATTAATTTTTTCCTTTTACCTCCTTATTATTATTATTATTATTATTATTATTATTTATTATGATTATTATAAACCATCCAATTCTGAAAACTGAGCTTAGTAATCATTTTTGTTCGGGGTTAATTGTGCCGTGACGAAAAGTGCACATTTTAACTTTTCAATTTTGATTTTGCTATGTTAACATATACGGTTTTATAATAATTAAAATGTTATATCTCCGTTATTTTTAAAACTATAAAGGGGATTAAAAAAACGTTCTGTTCGTTTATCGATGGCCTACAACTTTTACTTAAAACATATTTTCATAAACCCTACAATTTTCTTTTTAATCATATAAATAGAATTTGCCAAAATTTTAATTTTCAGTTTAACTCAGTTTATTATTACACGGACAAAGTTTAGTAAAATGTGTAAAATATATGTTAAAGCCACATTCTTTGGCTATAATTATCTGTTTAGAATATTAAAAACGAATAATAAATAAGGCAAGGAAAAAACGTTTTCTCCGTCTACGCGCGGGTGCCATTTTTTCAACATGGCGGCTAACGCTCAATTCGGATTCTTCGGGACTTTCAGTATGTTATTGTACGTATCATAGGCTACATATTCTGAAAAATTCAGCTCGGTACCTAAAATGTCTAGGTCCAAACAGATTGTGCCGCGACTATATAGAACGCAATTCCGCTTTAACTTCCTCATCTCTTTCAGATCTCAAATAATGAAAAATTTTCCTGTTTATAGGTTGGATCGGCTATCAGAGGAAGCGTGAAATCGGGACAAGAAGCTCTAAATCACGTTGGAGATGTAGCCAATCATGCGAAGAGCGCCATCCACAGTACTAAACACGCAACGCCAAAGTTAATTTTGAAAGACATTCCCGCTATATCTAGAGAACCTAAGAAGAAAGCCATGTTGATTACTCCAAGAATTTTTGACATATCTGCGGAAGACAATAAAGTCGGAAGCGCATTCGGTAATAATTTAGCCACTGCATTTTTAGAATTTAGAATACATAATATATACTTGCAAAGTATATTTATTCATTAATAATATGTTTTCTTCAGTCTTTTCTTATATATTTTTTTTCAGTCTTAAAAGTTAATTTATTATTTAAAGCAAACAATTTTAATTTTATGGAATATTCAATTCATATTAATAGTATATAAACGAAATAAATAAAATAATAGCATTCTCCAAATAGGAAGACGCTGCTGGAAAGACGAGTTCTAGTCGTACCCCCCCCCCCCTACACATACAAAAACACCAATTGTAACAACTTTTTTAGGTAAAAGAGAACCAGACTTTGTTAAAATGGGACACATCTTGGATGCCGTCGGCGTATCGAAGCCAAATTACAATCTGGAATTTGAAAAAATCGTAATAGAACCTAGAAGTTCATTTTCTGACTTTGATTCGTCAGAAGAATCTAAAATTAAACGGCCAATGTCATTAAAGGATTTGCTGGAAAATATTAAAATCGAAAAAATTAAAAATGCAAATGATGCGGATTTTGTTGGAAATACTTTAAATACTCTGAACGATGCGAGATCAACAGTGGGTGCTAATAACTTACAGGATTTTATTGTCCAAATGAGACACAAATTTAAAAAAATGTTAAACGCAACACAAGCAAACAAGAAGGCAAAAAACTGGAAACCGATTGATAAAAGCACACAGAAAATCGGTAAGTTAAACAAAGTGGCATATACCAATGAAATAATGGAATGAATAAATAAAATGTTTACTCGAAATAATATACTTGCGTTTGTCTTCGATGAAGAATCTTTGCCATCATAAATAAGGCCGACTTAAATGGCCCTTAATAAACAAGTTTTATTTTTCAAATACGTAGTTCAACTAGAAAATTAAGTGAGCTATTCAGATACCTCCTGAATTTGACTCCTCCTTTACCTCCCTTAAAAAAATTTCGTACGTCTATGGCAAGTATAATTTTGTTTATCCGTAAATACATAGACCTTTTCATCATAGAAAATCTTTGTGCGCATGCGTTGCGTTCCGCCATGTTTCTTCGGACAGATTTCGCATGTCAACATCGGATTTTATATAAACCAGTGTTGCCGATTGGCGGATAATTATCCGATTTGCGGATAATTTAGGAAGGCGGAGGATAATTTTCTCACTCTGTTAAAAATCGGATAAAAAACGGATAATTTCAATCCAGTTATATAAATTTGGACTTTTTCGGGCTATTGTAATATTAAATGTAGAAATGAAGATTTGTTTCGTGTAATAGTGAATAATCGTAGAAAATTCCTCCCTCGCCCTTTCCAAAATTTCGACCGAGGGGGAAAAAAAAATGTGCACTAGAGAAATCTCCCCCCCCCCCCCCGCTCTTCAAAATTTGCAAGTAAACATCTTGAACGCCGTAATATCTATCGATATAGCAGGAAAGGCTGCGGCACCACCGAATCGGACATTCTTGGACATTTTCGGATATGATAATTACAGCTAATATCATCGGCAACACTGATATAAACATTACGTTTTTTAAACAAATAATGATGAATCTGTTGCTAATTTTCTGAATATAAGTAGTACACGATATCGTGTAGTTTATTCGAAAAATTTGAAAACAAGGACCTATGGGCAAAGGAGCTAATAAACGCTATTGTTTTGGCGTATGTAATAGAGACTCATCTCGCTTCAAATCTTTCAAAAACTGTTTTTATTATTTCCTGCTATTCCCCAAGCCTTGTGCTGAGTACAGAAAAGGTCGTAACTATAAATGCTCAAGAAAAAAACATACATTGCTAACAGTGCGGGAAATTTGAGTCGTGGGTGAAAGCTTGTGCTTGCACTATCCACAGAAAGATCTACGGAAACCTCATTTTTGACCCTACAAAAAATGATACAAACAGAAAATATTATTACTGTATAATATATTACTTCACGAAGAATGTCGTCAACTCTTCAACATTCACATGTTAACTTAACACATTAAACTGATGTGTTGACAGTTGAATCGAATCCTAACCTTGCAACCAGTTCTTTCTTGCTTCCACTCACTTTACGACCATGATAATTAAACCAGCGCCTTAATTGAGTGCAAGTGTATCTTTCATAACTTTGTGCACTAATTTTCCACCGGCAGCCACATTTTCATTTAAATTAATTTAAAAAAATTATGCCGGCCTAGCCATTTTACTAGAAAGTGTCCGAAAATTTCATATTTCGCGCAAAAAACATGGCGCCAGAGCATGCGCGCAACCATGATAAAATGGCCTTGAAAAGGCCTATATTGCACCTGTTTTAAAACAACCAGTGATCGGAATTTGGGTTTAATTCCAGTGGCGCACATATAAGAAATTTTATGTCAAAATATTAAATGTAAGTTTGTTCTCACTTACAAAATTAAATGTAATACGAACCTACCTTATGAGTTTTTGATGTGTTTTGGCATAATAAATGTGTATACACATATTTCACACATACATTTTCCGTACAGCACTTTCAAGTTTCAAATTGTGTACTGTTACTGAGTGTTCATAGTTTCAAAGTATACAGTAAGTATTTTTCTAAATTTTCAAGTGAGAGACTATTTCTTTTGACAGTACATATCCACTGTAAGGTCGAAAATAATCTTACGCATTTCACAGTGTGGGAAGTGAGAGAACCATGTCTAAGGATATTCATAGGCACCGGATCAAGGAAGGCATCTGGTTCTGTTACAATTTTTTTGCTAATGGCAAATACGACCGCCAAATCTGGATTTCTTTGTAAAACAGCAACCCACTTTATTTATATATCCTCACCAGTTGCACCCGGAATTCATTAATTGTTTCTTGAATAGTATCTACTTTGTTAAATGTTTTTTCCAAGGACAAATTTGGACATTGAAGGTTTTCTATAATTCTTGTCATTATTTTAAAACGTTCGAATACCTATAAATTTTAAATCATTTTTAATATTTGGAATATTCATTAAATTTTTTACATGCTTAATCGCAGTAGCAGCTTCATTTAAGGTGTCTAGAGTCGGGTCAAGTTTAAAAAGACCGATGTATGAATTAATATTGCACATACGTTTTCACTATCTCTTGCACACAAACTTAAAGCCATAGCCTAAGGACATTGTCAATGTATGTCTACCAAGATTCTTTCCCACTTCTTTTGAGACGGAAATATGAAATGTACACTGAGGAGTGAGAAGCATAGTCATAAGCTCAGTGATTCTCAAACTGCGTGATTTAACGACGAATATTATTTATTTCCGTGAACTAACATCACTCTTATATGAAACATTTAAGTAATTTTTAATGGTAAATAGTGGATATTCATCCGTCAAACGAACAATGTCACACCACTAAGTCTTACAATTTTCTAGTACGTAGATATTACACGTTTTAGAGTAGAATAAACACGATCGCGCAGCTCAATCGGTAAGATGCTCGAATTGATTGATTGATTGAATATAAATGGGGTTGTTGCGAGATCGATCCCCAAGCACTTCCACTTTTTTTTATTTGATTAATTATTAAAAGTTAATAATTTTCCTTCCAAAATTTGTATTTTATTAAACTGCGCCGCGAGTTTTGTCAAAACTTTATTTTCCCCAAAAAGGGGTCTTTTATTACTACTAGCGCGTGTTTATCTCTAATAAAATATACTTTCTTACGTTATATATTAATACATGAATGGTGAAACGTGCGTCGAGTAGACAAATTGTTCAAGTGTAGTGTTTTAGTGTTTATGAAAACGTGTCAATGCGTTGTTCTTTCAGAATTGTTTTAATTTATTTGTTTTAAAATTATTGTTAATTTTTTTATTTATTTTGTCAACTAGAATTTTTATTTATTGTCGCTAAAAGAAAAATAATTTATTTTCGTTATTCTCATAGAGATTCAGATTTTTTTTTGTTATATAAAATATTTTATTTTTACTGACATCGTTTCCCCTACTAATACTACGATCCTATCCTTTCCTGGCAAGAAATGCCCAAACATTCCCGTGTCGCTTGCTGGACTGTAGCAATATTAGTCTTTCATTTCTTTTTCTGATCACTCATACTGTTATTGACTGAATTGGGCAATTCATTTTTTGTTATCAGTTTCATTTGTGCCCGAACCTATGTAGCTAGTGTCCATCGTAAAATTGGCTACATATGGGAAAAATTTGTATTATTGAGATTTCTAAAAAATACTAAATTGGGGGTTCGTTTCTTTTTTTTACATGCAAATACCTTTATTCAACTAAAATACATAAAGTTTTTGTCGAAACTAATCAAATATTTGTGAAATAGACACAAAGGTTTATGATAATTAATGGTAGGGGTAAAATTTGCACTTTTTTATTTTCCTCATATCTGCTTCAAAATTGATGTATGGGGTCCTTGTTGTATTCTACATGCACTTTTCCTTCATAAAATTTTTCGATATCTTAACAATTTGACCCACTTTTCGGTACCACGGTCAACTATTTTTTACAGTCCTGCCAAACCGGTGATCACATGACAGGTGTCAAAATGTATTTTTTGTTGTTGTTGGACATGCATATACGAATCCCCAATAGTTTTTTAGAAATGTCAAAAATACAATATTTCCCATATGTAGCCAACTTTATGGACACTGTATAATCAGAATTCCACTAAAATTATGAAGTTACTAAATTAATAATCTTTTATGATATCTTTACCATGTTTTTAAAATTATTTAGCGACATCATTGCTGAGAACTGTTTGAGAACTACTAGCATTTCTTATGCATCAAATAAAATCTTAGTTCAGACGTTTTAGCGGCCATGACACAAGTCAGTTTAAATTGTATCCCACATAACACATGACATCCCTAGGATATCCTCATTTGGTCCCGTATATCCCAATCGAGGACAACATTCCTCAGGATATCTTTAGGATATCCCAATAAAACATATACAACCTGATAATATCCCAAATGGGGATATCCTAGACAAATCCTGGCAGGATGTCCTAAATATAATATCCCGCAAAGATATTAAAAACCTAATAAAATATCCACTGTAGGAATATCCTGGGCAAGTCCTAGAGTCGTCCTATGATAGATATTATTATTTAGGAGATTTCAACAACAAAAATAATGAAAAGTATATGTATTATTTTGAGCTATTTATTTATACCTAGTGTCTTTTATTGGTTTGTAAAATTTGCTTCTAAAAACTTATTTGTTTGTTCTATTTGATAATCCCCTCCAGTTCAAATAATTCATTAAAAATGTATTAAAAATGTATATCTTATTTAAATAGCTGTTATTTATAATTTGGTTTTAATACATTTACTGTGTTTTGAATTAGCCGCCTTTTTGTGACAAGTCGAAAGTTCTAAGAAATCCGCCGGGCGTCGATGTCTTTTCCACGTTCATTTTAAAGTTCTTTCGATAAATAAGATTACATTAAATATTTCATTAATATAATGCTGCTATGTTATATCTTTGTATTTATTATATTATCTAAAAGGGGATGTGATTGGTTATTGTCCGCAGATATTATTGTCAGATACGTAATCCTTTATATTTTTCTGAGCGAATAGAATTTTTTTAAATCCATTATAATTATTCAGCGCGCTATAATTTTTTAAAGTTGTACGTATCATCCCTTATAACTTCTAACCACCCTAAACTCTGTTGATTTTAATAATACCAAAAAAAGGTAAGAGATCAATTTTTATGTAATACTTCATGCTTTTACAATTTTTATTTGAAACTTTTTTTACTATATTTTACACATTTTGAGTACTTTTGAAAACCCTTTATATTTTTTTTTCACCCCTTCTCGGGGTTGAAAAAAAAATTTCTTTCATTAATCGTGTTCAAATACTTCAAAGTAACATATCGAAAATTCAAGTATTTACCTTAAAATTTTAATTTGTCGGCCTATTTCATTGGACTATATATAACCTCTATTGGTTTGGTAGATTTACTTTTAAAGTGATATGAGCCAATTGATAGATACAAATATGTGTATGGAGTTGTACATATATATATATATATATATATATATATATATATATATATATATATATATATATATATATATATATATATATATATATGTATCACATTTTTATTAGTCATTTTATCTCTGCCATTATATAAACTTGTATTCCTTTGTCTTCGCTTATTGGCTCAGTTTAAAAGCAACGATCCTATAAAATAATATTTATTTTTTGCTGTCTTTAGAAATATCCAATAAACCGTAAAAATATTGGGGATGTCCTGTGTAAAATCCGATCAATAGTCTCAGGTTGTTCATAGTAAAGTCCGAGCATAACCCATATAAGAGCTGATGATGTCCTGTACACACCCGTACTGATGTCCTGAGGGCGTCATCAGCAAAGCCCGAACTGTCCCATTTGGATATCCTACGGACATCCTAAGGTGATAATGGGATCTTCCCAGGATATCCCATATGTCCTGAAAAGTTGTCCCCAATATGTTCTGAGGATGTCCTTGTGCTGTATGGGATCCGACTCTACAACATCTTTTAGTGAGTTGAAGTTAACATGGTAGTAACACACCGCGTTTATCTATGTTCCCCAACGTGTGATCACTGTTTTTGAAGGAAGCGGCAAATTGGGACATTTTTCTTGGAAATATTTTATCCTACTAGGAGCTTTTAGAAAGATTTTCTTTTATTAGCAATAGATTTGTCAACATTTGTGAAACAATCTCGTACTTTTCGAATACGCGGCGTAACGCATGCGCTAAACGTGTAACACCTGAGGGTACCGATTTGAAAATTTCCTTTTTTCACGTGTTCCCTAGGCCCCCAGGAACATTCGTCAACAATGACCCCTGCATTACCTCCGAAAATGAGAAAGTTAGGGGGGTTTGAATGCCCCAAAAAGTAGCTATCTTAAAAAATATATAAAATTAATATTTCGCCTCGAAAGTGGGCTCTAGGAGGTTTTTTGGATCGCTGATCACGAATCCGAGGAATTCCATATTCCAGTATGAAATTCGTGCCATTTTTTAATGAAAATTCCACTTCTTCGGGCGGAAATTTAAATATGAATATTTTTTTGCGAATGGTTTTTTTGGTCGCTTATCACAATTTGAGGTCCACATTTAAGACTTCCAAATTGAAATACGTCAGAATTTTTTCATAAGTTCTTGGAGCAATTTTTTTTTATTAAAATAACATTTTTTTGCCCCAAAAAATCTGAAAAAATTCCTTGTAAAATAATAAAACAACTCTTGTCCCTGAACGTTTTTTCTTAAAGTTTTGCAGCAAAAAATGTTTGGATCAGCGAAAATTCAATTTCTCGAAGCTCATTAGCGGCGAAAGGTAGGTGCAGAGAAAAAAACGTTGAGACAAAAGATGTCTATTTCTTCCCCGAAAATCAAAATATGTGATATAACGTAGAAAGGTTGCTAGTTGAAATGTAAATGTTGCCCCCATCCCCGGACGAGGTGAGCAGGTGGGGAAAAACAATTTATGTGCAAAAGATGCTCCCTTCTAAACTGAATAACTTTTATCTGAAACATTTTCCCGAAATTGCCTTCCGTTCGAGATATTTGAATGATTTTGTATTTATAGAATGCTCGTAATATTCATACATAACTTTTTTCTTCAAAGTAAAATTGACTTAAAAATTATTTTGAAATAATCGTAATATTCGTACATGATTTTCTTCCTCAAAGTGAAATTCGACACGAAAATGGCACATATTCCATATAGGAATACTGTATTCTTAAATTTGGACCTCAAAATCATGATCAGCGACCAAAAAAACCCACTAGAGCATATTTTCGTGGAAAAACGTTAATATCTAAAATGTTTCTGAAATAATGGAATTTTTCCATGGCATGTGTATTCCAGTCTGGAATATGGAATTCCTAAATTTGGACCTCAAAATCGTAATCAGCGACCAATGAAACCCCCTAGAGCACACTTTCGCAACAAAATATTCATATTTAAACTTCCGCCCGAAAAAGCAGAAAAAATTATAATAAATGTTCCACATGTTACCCATTTTGATTGACACATATTTCTATGTTCTTTTGAAATGAGGTTCTCACTGTTCCTAAAACTGCCGGTGTGACAGATGTAAAGGCAGTTATTATTCTTTCTTTCATATTTTGTACTGTTGGTGTCTCTATAAACAATTTCCTTCACGTATCCCCATAAAAAGAAATACATTTTTGTAAGATCTGGGGATCTAGCAGGCCATTTAGTGGGTCCATTTTTTCCAATCCATCCATGACCTTAGGTATTATTTAAGTGGTCTCTAACTACATTTAAATAATGTGGTGGAGCACCATCTTGCTGAAACCACATCCCATTTCGAATCCTCTCAGGGAGATTTACCAATAATTGTGGCAGATAGTTTTCCAAAAAATGAAGATAAATAGCTCCAGTCAATGTACTATCAAAGAAATGTGGCCCCATTACATGTTCTCCAATAGTTCCTCCCCAAACGTTTATAGACCATCTGTGTTGGTTAACAACTTGCATTAAAAAGTGAGGATTTTCCGAAGCATAATAATGGAAATTGTGCCTATTAACAAATCCATTTTCATGAAAAGTTGCCTCATTAGTGAATGAAACATTATTGAAGAAGTTGACATCATTTTGCATTTTACCTCTGGCCCAGTTACAAATTTGTAGGCGCTTTTGAAAATCGTCATCAGATAATTCCTGATGCATTTGAATATATGTATGCAACTTATTTGTTTTTAAGATTCGACCCACAGACCGTCTACTTATTCCTACTAATGAGCTCACTTCTCTTTGACTGACATGGGGATTCTCAGCCGTTGCCAGAACCACAGAAAACTCATTCTCTTCGTTCACAACACGTTTCTTTCACTTTTTTTACGTTCGACATTTCCAGTTTCCAGAGATCTATCGAGAAGGTTTTGGAAGCTGCTAACATCAGGAACCCTTCTGTCAGGATAACGTTGGTGATAAATTCTATTGGCAAGTAAACAATTTCTGTCTAACTCACCCAAAGCAAAAGTCATGCCAACAAGTTCCGCTTTAATAAAATTCATATTGTAAAATTCCAAATATTTTAAATTCAATACAAATTGTAATTAACCACCGATAAGTGTGATAAATGCTCTATTGTACACGACAATTTATGCCAAATTGAGGTTTTATTGCTTGTCGAATAATGAAAATGGCAAGAAAATGTACAAAAATACATCACAGTAAAGGACCTGTTAAATACTATTTACTCAGTTCAATGGATTGGAAGAAATGGTCCCACTAAATGGCCTCATTTCAAAATCGCATAAGACGTGTATCAATCGAAATGGGCAACACGTCGAACACATATAAATTTTTCTAATGAATTATTTGAGGGAACCTCTTTTTTTAAGTTTATTCTTGAATTTGACACTTATTTACTTATAACACGAAAATGGTTGTAATTACCCATAGGGAAGTACTTGCAAAAAATGTTCGTTTTTCATTTATACACACCACATTGTTGAAAAATATACAGGGTGTTCCATTTGAAAAAATTGAGAAAATTCAATTTAAGAAGTTCTTAATTAAAAAAATAATTTTTGGCCACCCTGTACAGTTTTAGGAAATGAAAATGATTCAGAACCTTAATTAGATGTCTCGTAACTGGTATTCACATAAGTTTTTCTTAAAACCCATAATTGTGATTGTGGTGATTTTTTTAATATCCATCTGCAGATTGCACTATTTCAACAACAAAAAAATTCATTTCATCCAAGTGGTTGGGAGACATTCAATGCTAATATAGGAATGAATAGAGCTTAGAAAGAGATTTCAAAAAATGTACTGATGTACATAGCATTCCATTTAAAAAAAAGGCACTTGGTCCTGTAATTTCGTCTTCGCTCGCCCTGTATGTTCGAAAATAATTTCCAGTTATAGACTTTTTTATCCAGTTTATTTGCAATTTTTAAAAAAAATTGTAGCTATCGTAAAACTCGAGATATCGAGGTCCGACGCACTATTGCCCCACCCGGTATATCTTTTTTTGGATAAAAAATGCGCAGCGGTCAAGAGAAGAAATCTGCAAAAAACGTAATTTCATAAATTTGGCCGTCTTTCACTGTAAACGATAGTTAAGGCCATATAATAATTTCCAGGTCTCTCATAGTCGAATTTTATTCTACAGGGTGTTACCCATGATCACTCAAATTTCTGCATTCTTAATCTGTCACAATTCAATTTTTGCAAAGGGAATAACCTGCATATTTAGAGTCAAAATGCTTCAGCAATCAATTACGTACACCCCGATACCTCATAGTGTCAATTTTTTTTACGGTTTTTGAAAAATTTAGGACAAAAAAGTGGTCACTATAGATATAAGAATGTAGGTAATTGGTTGCTGAAACATTACAAGTAAAAACATACAAGGTGCTCAATTTAAAAAAATTGGTTCCAGTTGGAAAAATCTGTTTTAACTTTTCCATCTCTTTGCATATTCTCATTTAAACAATTATAATAATAATAATAGTAATAATAATAATTTCTTAGTCAAGCAAATCTTATACATATATGACAAATTAAACAAAATTGTTTTTTACATGTTAAAATGGCTTTAAATTTCTAATAATAAGAAAGTCCATTTCATTACATGTATTGACAATAAAATGAGCAGCTACAAGACATACCTATATAAGAACAAACCGGTTAATGCATTAAATATTATACTAGATTAAAAAATATATGAGACACTAGTTGGTATTTAAAAAATGATCAACCAAAATACATTTTCAATTAGGTACTTTTAATGTTCGTTTTGAATTTACTGACTGACAGTGTTTTAAGTTCATTTGGTAAATGATTATATTTTGGACATTTTTCATAGAAGGCTGTTTTATGGGATCTTTAAGGTTTGTATGTTTCTAGTTTTATGTTCATGAGTATGACCTAGGGTTACAAAACTGTTTATATTTTATGATAAATATACAGACACGGTAACGTTAATAATTTTTCTGTTTTAAATATATCTTTACGGGACACTCATGTACTATTGCAAACATAATCCGTATTGCCCTCTTTTGTGAAATAAACACTTTAGTCATATTAGTTTGTGCTCCTCAACAGACCAAGCGATATGACATAATCGACTGGATTTGAGCGTAATAAAACGAATTTATTAACAAATTTTCTTAAATATCTCAACACATAGCACACTCTAGATATTTTGGCACATACATTACTAATGTGATTATTCCACTTCAGTGAACTATCTATTTCCAGACCAAGGCATATATGGGACGATTTTTGCTGAATACTTTTATTATTAAACTTTATTAGCAACCTCTCATTATACTTAACTGTGAAATAAGAAAAAAATAATAATGTTCATGATTATTATACTCCCAGTAACAATGAGCGTTGTATGCTCTTTTCGCGACTAAGTGTGAACCAAAATTCTCACACGATATAAGATAGTAATTGTTATTATAAACTTAACGATTTTTCCCACCATTTGATAATTAAAACTTAGACATGTTTTGTTAAAATATTTATGGAGTACAACTTCATATTCTTTGGATGAGTATTTTCCGTTTTAATTTTAACCTAAATGTCAACGTCTCGTGCAATGTACTTAATACGACCTATTATTTTATGCCCAATTATTATTTGACTTAGTTTAATAAATAATACTAACGCATAACTTAATAAGATACAGTACTATTACTATTTATTATACAATAAAAGAAGCAAAATATAATTTTTTTAACATATGTATATGTTAATTAAACAAATTTTTTCAGATCAAAGCGAAGTTCCCCACCAAACGAAATATCACACCAGCATGACTCGAGAAATACACACTCAAAATGAAACTAATAATGAAAATATTGAGATACAAATCCCAGAGAGACAAGAAAACTCTATAAATGATACTATGCCTGAAAATCCAGTAAAACTCAATGAGGAATCGGTTGGGATGAGTTTACTACCTGAAGAAATACGGCACCCATTTTTAGGCCAGGCTACTCTGGCCCAGAGACAAGAGTTTATGCGAGAAAACACCGGAGACACAAACAGGCGAGGCACAGCTTCTCGATCCCATAAACAGTTTATGAGAGAAAACAACTATGAAGAGGTTGGAAGTACCCAAGATAAATATCAAAGACAAACAGATAGAGACTTGGGGCAGATTTTAGGAGCGATCAATCCGATGATGTTTGAGAGAATATTTAACGAAACACTGAAGGTAAATAACACCAACACTCCTCACTCACTGTTTCATCATCACCATAATGGGCATAGCCATGGTCACCACCATACCGAAGATGTGAGTAGTGAAGAAAATGTAGGTACGAGTATGACAATAAAAGGACAGATGTTAAGGCCTTTCATGGGGCAGGCTTCCGGCAAACTTAAAAAAGAGTTCTTCGATAAATACAAGTCTGAGGAAGATACACAAGATAATGAAGACGAAGACGACTGTTCGGAAGAGGATTATGAAGACTGGCCTGAGCTGACACAGTGGGTTGATATTTTCCATCCGTTTCATGAAAGTAGTGGAGAATATGATGAATGAAAAACATGATGTATATATTTTTTTATTGCTTTTTTAAAATAAATTCTTACAAGCATTTTGTGTATGTTTATTAAAATATCATAAAATATTATTTACAAAACTAGGAAACAAACAAAACACGAGTTATTGTAATGAATAAACATATAGAATATTTAACATATAGTATTAAAATACGCTCTAGAGGTTATTTCGATAATTTTGCTAATTTCATTATATTTTGAGCTTGCTTCATAGTAGGCATATCGATCATACTTCCCCTATAGGCAAAGGCACCCTAGAATCATAACCATAAAATTATTCTTCTCATAAACAGGCAGTTTTTGATAAATGTGAAGGAAAGTTATACACGAATGAGTTTACAAACAAAAACATTTGTGTGTACTCTTACATGTATACTTCAAGATTGCTTTTGCAAAGATTATATACTCAATAAGGTAAATAGGATAAAGAGGATGGAGTCTAATAATGGAAATAAGATTTCGGGAAGAATAAGACATAGAATTGAAGGGAGGAAGGTGAAATGGGCAGCATGTGATATAGTAAAAGTACTGTCTGTATCAATCAGCTTTTGTAACTATTGAGAAGTATGTATTTCCAGAATAAAGAATTGTTAATTAAATGCGGACAGAGTTTGACACAAGTCGTTTATTTCTTTTTTAACATATGACATTATAACCAGGTATACAAAAATAACAGCAAACCAAAAAAGTGGAGACATTTTAGTTTAAATGTTACCTATATACAGAATGAACAGAATTAATTAATAATCAATGGGTCTGACCCAGAGATGGCCACGTAACGTAATTTTTATTATGTAATGTCGTATAATGACATGATTATGTAAAATCGAAATAGCAAAATACGAAAATTGGTCATGCATGAGCGTGAATTAGCTATATGCGCATCGTGTCACGTTTGATCACGGCATCACAAAAGAAAAATTCCTCATAACAATTTGTGCGTGAGCGTGTATGTGTGTGTGATCTAAAATTTGAGACGTGCATAAATCTACTTCAATACGTGTGTTCGTGAGTGAGCGTGTGTGTGTAAAATCTTGAATGTTGTGAGTATGCGTGAGTCTACTTCAACATATGTTTCGTGCGTGAGTGTGCATGAATATAATCTTAAAAGTCGTTAGTATGAGTGAGCGAAAATTAACCGTGCCACGATGATACAAAATTTTAGTCATAGGCTCTCAGACTATTAATAATAAAATCATTAATCCATCCAGTTTCTACTTTTTAAAACCAAAAATGACATATGTATACCAGTCATCAAGGGGAAGTGACATTTTCACTTCCTTTAGTGAACTTGAGGAAAACTATCAAAAAAATTTAGTGAACATATTATATTGCTCCAAAAATTGTTGATTAATTAACAATTTTTTTAATTAAAAAAACAATTTTAACTCTCAGAGTTGCCCCCTGGAAACCAATGATTGCTTAATTGTTTTACAGAAAGCATGTAAACTCCACCTTAAAACAATTATCATATTATTAATAAGGTCAAATAATTATATTTAAAAAATATATAGGTAGGTACTTATGGCATATCTGTCAATTTTGGAAGTACAGCAAAAATAGAAACGAAAGAAATTTAATGTGCTTCAACTTTCATAAGTTTTATATGAACCATTTTATGCATATATTGGTTAATTTTCAAAGCAATTGCAAAAAACATGCATATAATTTAGCTTTGCAAAAAAATGTGAAATTTTTTAAAAGTTTTATGGGTCAATTTTCATTGTAGAACAAAAAAAGAAATAAAAGGTAAACACATATTTTCAATGTGTATTTGACACGAACTTCAGTTTTCTTTATGAAATTCGTGGTATGTGAATACTGTATGAAACATCAATATTATTCCAAAATGACCATTTAATTCATCAATTTAACACATTGGACTCTAAATGTTTTGTAAATCCACAGTTTACCTATTAAAGGTAAGTAATTTGCAGCACTTTTATCCAGGAATCATGCAGAAAGGGATTTCTTCTTCATATCGATATTGTAATAAAAATACAACCTCTCGTGTCTAGCTATAATTGGATGAGGACGACCTGGCCATTCTCAACTGCGTGTCAGTGGCCGTTTTACAATAAAAAAAAAAAATGAGGAGGACGGCCTGGCTGTTCTCTAGTCACTACCTAAATAAACTATCATCTATATAAAAACATAACCTCTGTTTTGTATCAAACTAGAACATTGATTATTTTTGGATGACGTCACGCTGTTGGCGCCATTTTGCGTGGAGGGAAGACAACTCAATTCATTTGGATTCCTGTATGACTGAAGTGTGAATGTTACAATAGCCGACGTTCTCATTTGCAAAAATTACGAAAATTCCTGTTATTTTAAAGGACCTTCAAAAGATCATCGGCACTAAGAGTATAAGGGTCGATACCATGGAATTTTCCTACTTTTTTGCCGTAATGACACTGGACATCAGTTTCTAACATTGAAAAATACTCACTACGAGACATTATTGTCAAAACAAACACTTCCTTACTTGAAAAACTAAAAGAAAACCCGAAACGCACTTTGAAAATCTTCTGCGCACAATGGTAAACAAACAGTACATGAAGTTTTGTATGCCCTCCAGACAGTTGCGTCAAAGTCACGTGACCGAAAATGGTCTATTCAACCTTATCAGTTGACTGATGACGTCAGCACAACATCGAAAAAGTGAGGAATAATGATATCATCCTATATGATTACTTATTGAGGTTTAACCAACATTTTTTAACCATGCCAAATATGACTACTAATCAACGTCTAACGTCTAACAGTTTTGCAACATTGCAGCATCATCCCATCAACTTGATGCTATTTATGTGTTTAAGCATACGTTTACATCTCATTTTGCACTAATGCCGAAGTTGCAGTTATTGCAAAAATAGCTATATATCGGAAAAATGTTATTTAGGCTATTTTTTATTTTTTTCTAATACTATGAAATTCACTAAGTCAACAATCATTGTTCACTTACCTTTCCAGTTTTCTGATGTTCTTCAAATGATTTTAGTAATCCCTGGGCCCAATCTACTTGGTTCTTCGTTGGTAAAAATGCTTCTTGTACAATTGGGACTTGCCCAGGGTGGATTACTTGTTTTCCTGTATATCCCATTCTCATTCCCTCCTCACATTGAACTTTCAAGCCATCCAAATCTGGTTTAAATAGATTATTAGTTACAAATAATTTTAAAACAATATATATGTTATTATGTTACCTTTATATTTAATATACACCATGTCAATCGCTTGCAAATTAAAAGCTTTTGCTATAAGAACCAATTTTTGTCTAGCAAATAAAATCTCTAGTGAATTTTCAGTTCGTATAGCCCCTAAAAGAGTACAAATAAATACAAATCATATTTTTAATTTATTACATACGTACCTATATTTGCACAAAAATCATCGCTACCAAATACAAGTGAAGTTGGCACGAAACTAAAACGTTTGGATAGCTGAACCGCTGACTTGCATATATCGATTAAATTTACAAATGCTATAGCTGATTCAATGTAAACGATCAAATTAACTTTGTGTTCTGATTTGATTAAGTGGCTTATTTCATCTGCAAACTTAATTATTGTAAATAAAATAACCGTAAGCAAGCAGTTACCATCCTTAATACCCAGTTCAAGTGTTCGCTGCTTTCTACTTTCGGCAACAAAATTGTATCGGGCAGATTACTACCAGAAAGGCAAGATACAAGATCCGAATGGCAGAGCCCACTATCAATGGAATTGACTCTCACTCCTAAATCATGATATTTTCTTGGTCCTTGTGTGCCTTTGTCCAAAACCTCTCTAATAGTTGCTCTAGCTTGTTCCTGAATGAATTCAATTTTTACAAACAATTTATTTTTATAGAATGACCTACCTTTCTGTTAATAGCTACACCATCTTCACAATCTAAAGCTATGCAGTCAACATCTAAAGTAAATGCTTTGTTAATTTTTCTAATATCATCTCCTGGCACGTACATCAGGGCTCTTCTTGGAGTGTAGTTTCTTACTGAAAACTACCAATTTTATGTAGGTATGTAAAATTTTTTACTCTGCTGCCTCAAGTATACCTTTGTCTTTGAAGTCACTTTGTTTGCTAAAAGTTTTGTTACTGCCTTGCTGAACATGGCTAAAAAATTTCAAATTGATGAAAAGATTCATCAAAATATATAACCTCAGACACTGAATTGACTGAATTCTTTTTGACATAACTAAGTAAATAATTCATTTCAGACAACACACAATACGCGAGTGTACTATATTTGTGCTATATTGGTTGCATATAAAATGATTTGATAATAGGTATATCTTTGAATTCTACACGTTGACTATAAATAAACTGTAGAAGTAGATTATGACAAAAATTACAAGTACTCAAGACATTGTACTCTTTGCATCAAAAGAGTAGAATTAAAAATGCGAATTTTTTTTCTATTATAATAAATAAAATATTGATGCTAAAGTTTGATGGGAAAACCATTGTGTATTTCAAACAACTGAAACAACTGTGATGGATGAGAAGGATGAGAAGACCCGCGCCACTATTACGCTTATGCGGCTTGTCCCCTCAGGATCCTGCCTCCTCTAGTTAAAAAGCCTCCTTAGTTTTGACCAAAGAGTTTAATATAAACTCTTTGGTTTTAACGGTGAAAATTACTGACCAATAGCATTGATTAAATAGAAATAGATACTTAACCAAAGAATTTGTACTGTTAGTTCCGGTCTTAAATTCATAGAGGTCGTGCGCCTTTTCGAGTCGAAATTTAAGCTGGGGTTGCAAGCAAGGAATGATAGATTAAATCTGCCCCTGCTTGGTTTGCAAGTCGGGTAAATTAATTCATGAATGAAATGAAAGGTTGGTCGGGCGGGCCCGTGGGGTGCGGAGGGAGCTAGACGACCTAGCCAGAGACCTAGCAACTAAGACTGCAGTGCTGCAACCAACGTTGCCAATGATTCGGCATAAGATGATCCACCTACTCGCAGAAAATTATCCGATTTTGTAAGAAATTATCGGCGTTTTTTACTTTTAAAAATAGCATGGAAAATAGTTACATGTGTATATATTGTTTATAATACTATAATCGACTAAAAACATTATGTTTAATTAGTCTTAAAAATTATTTTACGAAGAAGAGCTTTTTTATTGTTTGATTGTCTTGATGCAAAAAGAATAGGTAGGTAGGTATATGAAACTTATTTAATAGGAATGAATAAATTTTTTTTTTATTCAAGAAAATACCAGGAAGAAAATAAAATATGTTTTATATATAAAAGAAATATAAATACAATAAAAAAATCACAAATATTTGGCAGGCATCACCATTTGTAGCTATAGTGTAATAGATTTATTCCAAATGTACCCCGAAACGAAAAATTAAAGATACCTACTTCACGTATAAAAATTGACTCATGTAAAAGAGGCCAAGAATATTGAATATCATGCTTTGGCAACACTTTTATTTAGTTTTTCGTAAATACCGAAAAAATTAAGAATTTTAGAAAATAATGTTTTACATGACAAATGTTGCTAATAAAAAGACCTACAAAACCCAATAATAAATTTTCCAATAGGTTAATTTGTTTATCTGCAAAATAAAAAAAAACGTCAAAATGGCCTCTTATTTCAATTATTAATAACTTATGATAAATTAAGCCTTGTGACATCGAAATTATCGGAAGTTGTAAGTCTCAATTTACTTTAAAAATGCTAAAAATTTCAAATCGATGTCTTTTTAAGGTTTTTGCAAAAAGTTATTTGTTTATTAAAAACTTACTTTAGTAAAATTGTCGTAATTTTTTTTTTTTTTTAGACATTTTAGAGTTACGGATCAAAGTGGCTTCACATTTTGACAAGTTGTACTATCATGTACATATCAAATTTAATTGATTTTCGCAAATTTCTTTGTTTAAAATCGAGTTCGAAAAACACTTGCGTTTTAAAGTTATAAACAAATTGAATAACTTATTTATTTTTAAGGGTACGTCGTTCGGGCTAGGATCATTTTAAAGCTACGATTTTTCTGCGAATTTAAAAAGAATAATAAATGCTCCAAGTCACTTGGGAACTGAGATAATTTTTTTCTAAAATTCTTAGTTTTTTGGTATTTACGAAAAACTGATTTTCTCAACTTTGCGAATTATTTAAACAATGTGGCACTAAATAAAAAGTGTTGCCAAAGCATGATATTCAATATTTTTGGCCTCTTTTACATGAGTCAATTTTTATACATTTGGAATAAATCTATTACACTAATGTAAATTTTTGTCGCATCGGTAATTTAGCTCAACATGTTAGAGCGCTCGTGGTTGTACGGTTGGCTCCGAGCCTCGATCCGGGGACGCAATTTCCTGTTTTAAAAGAACTATATAAATAAATTTGTTATGATGATGATGACATAAATCCGAGGGTCGGGGGATCGATTCCTACCCAACACGATTTTTTTTTTTTTTTTTTCGTTAAAAATATATAAATATTGTCATATAATTAAACTGCATCATATATTCATTTGAAATTGTTACACAATGCAGAGCAGGTCTTGATCTATTTAATGTGTTAATTTTAAATACAAATGTCAATAATTGAATCAGCTGTGAGTATAAGAAAAATAAAAAATTATCTCAGCTCACAAGCGGCTTAAACATTCTCTTTTCTTTTAAAATTCGCAGAAAAATCGTAGCTTTCAAATGGTCCTAGTCCCAATAATGGAGTACGATTAAAAATAATTGAGTTACTCTATTTGTTTATAACGCGAAAATGTACGTGTTTTTCTAATCCGATTTTAAGCAATTAAATCTGTGAAAATCAATTAATTTTAAAATATACTTGATGGTACAACTTGTACAGAAGATAATCCATTTTCGGTCATTAGTCTACGGTGCTTAAAAAAAATCATATTTTTAATAAACAAATTTGCTTTTTGCAAAAACCTTAAAAGATATCCATTTGAATTTTTCAGAGTTTTTTAAGTACATTGATACGTACAACTTCCGATAATTTTATCAAAAACTTTTCTAATGTTTGGGCTACATTTGCTTCACTGTGTATAAAAATTTTCAAAAATAAAAAAGTTTATCGATTGGTGAAAATTGTAATACGTAAAATTCAAATATCTAGTTTTCCTACTTTTTAAGGAAATTAAAATGCGAACTGTGTAAAAACAATTAGTACAGTTAAAAGCGCTATTGTGTGTACTTTAATTGAAAAAAAAAACAGCGTCGATAGAAACATTAGTTTTGAAGATATGACGGTGGAAACAAAAAAAAACACATATATTTTATTTAAAATACTTTTCCCATTTTTTTAATTTAAGAAGGTCCAGACCACGAAAAAATGTCGTGAAATACGATTTGATATGTCCAGTGACATGCTTAATAAAACCTACCATGTTTGACGCCAGAAAAAAAAACGGCACGATAGAGTCTCGAATTCGCTCCTCTAATTGTATTATAGTAGGTACATTTATTTGTAAAAATCGCTGAACAATGATCACTTGACGCTAAGAAGACAGACACGTCTCTCTCTCTCTCTTCCTCTCTGTGATGAGCGTCCACTGGATGTTTTCAAAGATTAGTACAAATAATGATCATTATTGAATTATCAATGGTAGCAAGAAGTAATATCGCGTACTACGGTAGGCGGGGCTTACCCGAGCTCGGCGCTCAGACGTTAGCGGTAGAGCAGAGGGAAAGTCAACTGTTTTGTCGAGTGCCACATTATTATGGGATTACGTTGCTTCGGACATTCATCGATAGGTACCGCCACTCTCCAATAATTGCGGGAATAAGTATCTATTTCTATTTAATCAATGCCAATAGTTTCTTGATCTGTGGTGAAAATGAATTTCAGAGATATGGTTAAACCACAGTAGAAAAAACCCAGTTAACCCAGAGTTCACTGGTTAAACCACAGAGTAGTAATAACTACTTTGTGGTTAAACAACGAACGTTATCGACCGATTTGTCATCTAGTGTTAGAATTAGAAGCATATTTAACAGATACGATTACGATGATGACGTAATATACGTTACGCCCTGGTCGTGAGGATGCCATTCCGGGCATATACAGATTACAGAAACCAGGACAGAAAAAAGATTTCTTCCCAGTAAACACACATGTGTATGCCATATATCAAATGAAGCTCAACTGAGGAACCTTGGCATATTACATAATTACATGTCTGATACGAACATGTCACATTTTTTGAAATTTCCTTGATATGTCAACCCTCTATATGTGGCTGATACGTAAATGATTCTCAATATGATGCAGACTTTAAAGTCACAATGATAACATTTTTGTTCATGGCATATAAAAAATAAAATATAGTTCATTTATATAAAGTTTATATACATGTTATAGACACAGGGTTTTCATATTATTGACAAGTCTGATATGTTCTTGTAGGATTCATTCCATAAAAAAGTAGAGATTTTATGCACAAACAAATTTATTATTTTGTTATCAAAAGTTGGTTTTGTTCCCATTGATATCCTGCTTGTAAGTAACGTGTATTAAAAACTTAAAAGCGTGACGTAGCATCGCCATTTTGGTTGAGATAGATCAACGGCCGCGTACCTACGCGTTTCAAACAAATCGAGTTTCATACATAAAATGAAGTGAAGTGATTTTTAAAAGTGATTATATTATGAAAACTTTCATTTGCTTTTAAGGTAACTACATTTGCTTGTTCCTAGAGATATAAGGTATCTATTACTAAAATAATTTTCCGACAATTTGACTACCTTATGTGAAATGAATTGAGGTTATGTGGTGCTATTGTTTTTATATTTTTTAGGTGGAAAACCATCAGTTACAATGGTCATGTGTTTTGCACCAACCTGCAAACATTGCAGCACAAGTCATACATATAATTTTTTTGTTTTTCCAAAGGATAGAAAGGAATTAAGAAAGTGGATTAAATTAATAAGGTAGATACCATAAACATGGTTATTTTTTCATAAATTTCTTGACATGTATTGGAAAATGTTTTAGGAGCAAAGACAGAGAACCTGGTAAACATTCCCGTATTTAGCTGACATTTCATTAACGGTGATCGAAGCAATGGGCCAACTAATTTTGATTTCAGTGTGGCAAAAAAATTCGAGAGAGAAGACTATTGAAGCAGATGACAGTGAAGCCGGGCCATCGGGTTTACAGACAAATATTAGGCGAAATAACGAATAAAGAAGAAAGTATGACTCCAATTGAAATGGATAGGTACCACAGCACCGTCTGAAACAACAAGTGCCAAGCTAGAAATCGAGGCAGAAACTCCTTCAGAGGCAGAAACTCCTTTCGAGGTAGAAACTTCTTCCGAGGCTCAAGTACAGTTTATAGCCATGTTGGATGCGGAAAACTATTTCCTTAAGGACGAAGTTAATTAGTTTTGTTTAATTATTGTATAAATTTTTCCCTAATGACAAAAGTTCGAAATATAAAATATTTGAAAATCATGTATCAAAGTAGGTATACTTTAAAGTTCTCACTAGTATTTCCATTATTATGCACTGTGTCCCAGGATTATTACAACAATAAAGTGTGTGTTGATTTACAAATTTAGAATTGCTATTTTTCATATTTGCAGGATCAATCTAGCTCGCTTTGAAATTTATTTTTAGTATATTTTAAATTCTTAAAATCAAGTGCTTTAATAGCAAATAGCTATTTTCAAAAACTTTTTTTCTTCGATGTGACAATATTTCATGAAACATATTTGTCATAGTAGGCTAATCTGATTTAAATCTTAGAAGCATAATTTTGTATTTTACAAACAACTTTTTTCATGCAACTTTATTTTATTTTGAGAAGGTACTAGGTATGTAAGGAAAAAAACATTTATGGTTAACCATTAAAGCTCACTTGATTCAAAATATTTGGGGATATACTATATGTATATAAATTTCAAACAAAGCAAGACCAGTCCTTTATTATATATAAAGCCGCAATTTTAGTTTTTTTTGCCAATATATATGTTTCAGATACATGAAATTTAGCCAATTTGCTCTCCCATACTGATTTAACATATACAGTTCCCAGACTGGTATAACAGATCGTGTACTGTTATACCAATCGGGGAACTCTATATGTTAAATCAGTATGGGAGAGCAAATTGGCTAAATTTCATTTATCTGAAACATATACACATAATATACATAAATGAGGACAAATAACTTGTCTGACACATAATAAATGTGAAACAAAACTGGTGTATGCCATGTACCTGGTGCATGAAAATTATGTGTAGAAAACATACAGGACAATTGTATTTACCTTACAAAATATATATCTGTTATATATCACTAAGAGAACAAAAGTTATTACATGACTTATGTTTGTTACATAAATGGCATATCAGGAGAGGAGGAAATTTCTAGGCACATGTAAGTTGCATTTATCCTACACTTGATATGTCAGACACTTCCTATGTAACCTGAGTTATATAATGAAGACATCTCTGGCATGTATTTGTGTTTATTGGGTTGATGCTCACTACTGCAAGTAGTAAAAAGTACATAAAACGTCTGTTGTAATAATTGTAACCATCCGCGGTTGTGATTTCTGGCCAAGCTGATTTTGGTTTGAATTTGGTTGGTACAACTCGCCCTAAGGATTTTTATTTGATGTGCATATGGGTTAAAAAATAAAAATGCGTCTACTTAATTTTCAAACGGTGTGAAAACTAATATAATATTTGTTGAATACAAGTAATATTGTCGAATGGACAAAATATAGAAAGTGATAATAAATACGGTGGTAGGTAAAGTGTAGTATCTACATAATTCGAGACGTCAAGCCATTATATACGCTCTCCTGCAAATAACTTTTCCATTCGTGCGCAATATGCTTCTTACAATATTTATTAGGTAATATATGTACAAATACTATTATACTATCAATCACTGACCATCAATTTTCATAGACTAGACCAAAACTCCCCGTGGTCTAAACTCGCACTTGAGGATCTATTCTCCGACCTTATTACCAAATAATCGTTAAAAATGGCTTCTAGACGTTTCAAATTTTTCCCTAATATCATATAGATGGCGTACTAGCACGGTGGTCAAAATTCAAAAACAACGAAACTGACATTTAAGTAGGCCACCATCTTGTTAATGGCGTAGATCAGCGTAGATATTCTTAAAGTGAGGCGGAAATAGCGTATTATATCTAATTTGTAAGTAATTAACTTTTAATTATAATATTAAAATATTTGTGATATTTTTCGCTATTTAATAACACCAAAGTTCATTATGAAGTGAAAATTATTTAACAGGCTTAATGAGTCATGTTTACAATTTTGACACTTGGTATTTAATTTTACACAAAAGATAATGCAAGATTAAATTTTGTTTACCAAAAATTTGTTTTATGTTTATTTAGTTGAGTGGTATGTCATTGTTGGTTAGACGAAAATAAGAAATCAAAATGAGTAAAGGGGACCAACCACTATTTAAGGATAAGGATGAGGAAATTCAGTACTGGAAGAATCTTGCTGAAGAATATTTACAAGAGTGAGTCTTTTTTATCTAATAGACAATAAATCCGGTCTTAAGTTCTAAAATCAATCAAGTTACCGTTATTACATCATAACTATGTTTTTCCAGTGCCGAACGAATACAAAAGGAATCAGATGAGTTTATAACAGAATCTCAGCAATTAGATAAAGAATATGAAGCCACCATAGACCAGAATGAAAAGAAAATTAAAGAACTGACTTTAGCTAATAATAGAGCTCAAAATGAAATAGACTCTTTAAGAGTAAGTTATTTTTTAATTCAATTTACATGGTTAACTGCATTTAATGAATGTTTTCAGACGAAGTTAGAGCAGTGCAATAAAGATAATATTAATCTAGAGACTGAATTGTTAGATTTGAAAAAGGAAAAATCTCAAATGGCGCAGTATATTCGTGATCTGGAACAGAAGAATGACGACTTGGAAAGGTCGCGACGGATTATCGAGGAAAGCATTGCGGGAATCGAGGCAGCGTTCCATTCTGCTATCGAACGAAATGCTATGCTTGAGTCGGAAGTGGATGAAAAGGAGAGTCTCAAAGAAAAATTGCAGAGATTAGCTGATGAAACTAGAGGTAATAGATCTGTATTGTTATTTTGTGTTATAGGATAAATCTTAACATTTCCCAATGGTAGATTTAACAGGGGTATATTGAGCATTTGCCCACTGGGCCCTCGACCGGAAACCTCAAGGACCCCTCTTCCCAGAAGTTACTATAGCTTTTTTTGTTTTTACTACATTTTTTTCCGCTTTTTGAACAAAGTGTTTCAAGGGGCTACTCGTAGAACAGTCCTTTGAGTCTGTGATGACTAATTAAAAAAATGTCAGTTTCTCATTTGCATCTGATTCTTTTTCCGTGAATTTCCCAACCATCTAATTGAAATTTTATCTATAAAGCCTTTCTTTTCAGTATGCTCTAATAGACCCCAATTATCAAAATATTTCAAATCTGATTTTTTTAAAGAATTTTGCTCTCGTGTTAAAAGAATTTTTTAAACTTTGATCATGCGGAATGGAACTTTCTCAATTTTTTCAAATAGAACACTCTGTTTATTTTTCAACGATGTGATGTAGAAATGAAAAACGAACATTTTTTGTAAGTACTTCCCTATGGCTAATTGCAACCGTTTTCGTTTTATAAATAAATACGTTTCATATTCAAGAATAAACTTAAAAGAGGTTCCCTCAAATAATTCATTAGAAAAGTTTATAGTAGGTGTACGACGTGTTGGTCATATTGATTGACACACGTCTTTGTGCAATTTTGAAATGAGGCCATTTAGTGGGACCATTTCTTCCAATCCATTGAAATGAGTAAATAGTATTTAACAGGTCCTTTACTGTAATGTTTTTTTTGTACATTTATTTGCCGTTTTCGTTCTTCGACAAGCAATAAAACCTCAGTTTGGTATAAATTGTCGTGTACAACAGAGAGAGCATTTTTCACACTTATCGGTCGTTAGTTACAATTTGTATTGAATTTAAAATATTTGTAATTTTACAATATGAATTTTAATAAAGCGCAACTTGTAGACATGACTTTTTTATCTAGTTCATTTGCAATTTTTTTTAAAATCTCTAGCTATCGTAGAACTCGAGATATCGAGGTCCGACACACTATTGCCCCACCCTGTATATTCATGGAGGCCCTCTGACTTCTTTCGTCAATGTTTCGAGGGACCCTCTGGTGGGGCTTTTGCCAACTGGGCCCTTTTCTTAAATCTGCCAGACATTTCTCCAGTTAAATTGAATTGTTTAATAGTATAAAGCTCAGAGGCATATACAATTTTTGCTCTCTAAAAAAAAAAAAGAGAATTTATTAATACTTCTCATTTTAATTATATAGATACCTGTATAAATATCTAAAATGTTATGTAAACTAAGCAAAAAAAAATTAAAAACAAACTTTTATAAGCACTCTTATTGGGAAACTCTTATTTTATATTATTTCTTAGTGAATATTAAGAACTCAAAAGGAAGCACACATTTTTTTAAAAACATGTGTACTTAAAGAATTTATGACCTCAATAATTAAATAAGGTTCATAGTAGTTCATACAGTTATGTACTTGTAATTTCTGTGTCATCATAAATATTATATAAAATGTGAGTTATTTATATGTGACACTTTAATAAACCGCTTTTTTCTAATTCAGTTGTATATGAAAACAGGTTTTTATAATAGAGATAGGTGCACAGAATTGGCTGATATGGAGGAACTTAATGTAAGCATTATCACAGTTCTTTAAAGTGACTGCCAAGTTAATGATTTATAGATAAATTAGAGCCAATATTGCAAATATTGCTACAAGTTTTAGTAGCTATGTTATAATTTTTTCATTTCTCGATTAAACAATCCTGTTCTTCATTTCTTTGTAACTACCTGCCACATGTATTTTTTCTTTTTAAGCGGTGCTTGAGGAATCTACAAAATATCACAATTAACCAGTATGTTACTGGTAAATGTGCCCGTGACTTTTACGTCAAAGGATCAGTTAGAGGTTGCTTTTTTTTAAATAAATAACACGAATAAGTATAAAAACTTGAAATTAAATATTTCGCCGACGTTTCGGAAATCTAATCTGTTTCCGTTTTCAAGGCTTTTTTGGAAAATCTTTTTTGCTGTGTATGATAAATAGTGCTCGGTTAGTTTGTTGTGTATTTGTTTACATTGTGTTGATTTTCCATTATAAATTATAACCTACAAATTTTAAATTTTATTATCTATTTTAAAACATATCTTCAACAGTATATTATTAATATAAAATCATTTACATACTTACTTTAGCTACAATGTACTTCATATTTTAATCAAGTTAAATAATGACAATAGTTTGAAGACAATTAATATGACAGTGACTCACGTCGATACTATATCCTATAACCACAGAGTAGATTAAATACGAACGACGCCCGTCGATTATTCCTCTATTTGTTAACTGCGCATGCTCTCACATCTGACGTCTCCATAGGCGCCAATTCAAAATTTCGTAACTTAAATAATTAATTTCACTATTAAAATAAATTTGAAATGTAAAATAAAAAAAATACGGGTCAAATAAAATGTTATAAATCACTTGAATATAAAATTTTTTAAAAATGGTCAACGACCCTATTGTGATATTTTGTAGCAAAAATACATTTGGCAGGAAATCCCAAAGAATTGAAGAAGAAAAAAAATTAAGATAATGCCATAAATAACATTTAAACAATCTTGGTTTACAAAACATTCGTCAATAGCGAATACACTATTAAACCAGTAGGCAGGGACAAGAAAGTATTAAAAAGTGCATTTTTGAGCTGGGAGCGATGTTTTTATTGATTCTAATGTATTTTTTTGCGCTAAACACAATTGTCACTATGCGTACTTCATGAACCATGTACTTATTTTTGAAATTAACGATTAAAACAAAACGACCTTTTTTCACGTTTTGGAGAGGAGATATATATCCTCTCCTACGCATTTTTGGCCCTATGTACCTTATTAGTTTTTTATTCCTTATTGAATTATCTAAAAAATGAGACTGGTTTGAAGTCGCTAAGTGTTTTTTATTTTATTTACAAATAGTGTTCAAAGTTTAAAAGGTGTCTTTTTTCGACAATAACTCGGAAACGCAAACACCTAGTGTAGGGTCGATGTATTCTTTGAAGTAGATTTTCTCTGAATTATCACCAGTTCCCTTTTTTTATTTTGAATTGTTATGATGATTTGAAATTAAACACTACATTTAATTGTATATGTGCTTTATGTGTTGAACTGTTAATATTAACAAATGATTGACAATGTCTTGTGCATTGACAAATAAGTGATTTTTAACAACTCAGCTAGTAACCACCTGTTGGCTCGACAAATAAGACAACGGTAATAAGAGTGATTCCCGCGACATGGGATCTTAGGTGAATTTGCAGTGTTGCCGCTGTGTAACATAAAACTTACATTCTAGTTAAAAATCTTAAAATATACATGTATATGTAAAAATATGAGGCGGGCCTCAACACCTGAAATCTGAAACTTTCAGAAATTGTTGCTTACACTGAGATAAAAAAGTGTACCAAATTTCAGCAAGGTCGTTTTTTAACTTTTTAAGTAATGAGCGTTCAATTTTTTTTTCAAGCCTTAATTGCAAATCGCGCCATTTCTTTTGTAAATAATTTAAACTATCCAAACCAGGCTAGAAAATTCAAAGAAACTATTCAAATTTAATATGCCGTTGGAATTTTCATAAAATATTGATTTTGACCGATTTTATAACGGTGTCTTTGGAGTGAAATTTTTTTACACGAGCTATAAAACAATATAGCTTTTTTATTTTTGAGTGTAAATCTGTAGATCTAACTAAAAGTTGCCTTATATTTTCGCAATATCATACAGGTATTTTCACAGTCGAACATTGTTTTAGTTCAAATGTCCAAAAGCCAATTTTTTCAAATGAAACCCCATGTATATTTTCACATACTTAATTTAATAAAGTATTAAATTCTGCAACAATTGATATAACATTGCTTATCTCTTTTGGGTGTTTTATTATTGACGAATTTTTGTAAAAGTCAGCACTGTTTGTTAGTAGCCAATACAAGTCATACCTAACTTGTTTCCCTTTTTATCATAAACGAGAATAATCATGTAGGTAATTAATCATTATTTCTTATTAACAAGGTAATAACATAAAAAATATGAGATCATTTTATATTAGATTTATAACGAATACTTTGGAACAAAATTTACAAAATAATGAACACATTGAATATAAATATTTAATGCAAGAGCAGTTCAAAATCCCTCCACTTTGCGCCAGGCAAGTCAATGCCCTGGAGTTTACTGCATTTATAGTGGTGACTCGGTGAATTTCGTGAGGATTTATTTGCTAAAATGCAGCCCGTAGTTTGTTCTTCAGATCTTCTTTGGTAGTAGCCGGGGTAACAAACAATTTGTTTGACATTGATATCCCAAAGGTAAAATTCTAAGGGGGTCAAATCAGGGATCCTTGCTGGCCATCTCCAAGATCCTCGGTAGCTAAACCACCTATCTTCGCACGATACTACTAATCCGTCATACAGACTTCCCATGTATAATGTGAACTGGAACCATCCACATCCATTTGATAATACATAAAATTATAAATAGTTAATAAAAGTAACAACTACTGTTCTCAAAATTTCCACATATTTTTTGCTATTTAAATTCTCCTCGAAGGTATGATATTTAAACTTCTTATCTGCTAATAAGCAGAAAACATTAAATTAAATTTGTACTGGAAATTTGCTCTCGCACCGCATGAGAATTTTGTTGTGTTGGTGTACATTTCATCTGATAAAAATTCCTTCTTTGGAAAATTTAGCTTTGTCAGTTCAAATAATCTTTTAAAAAAAAATTATAATTCTCTCGAAGACGTATTATTACATGCTTACAGAAATTTGTTCTAAGTGAACAAATGCTACGTTCCTCTACTATCGCTACTACTCGGCAACACTAACGAAGTGTTTATATTGATAAAACAAAAGATCCTGAAATATTTCATTGCCTACTATGTATGCAGCTGTATGTACATTGTGCAGTGCTGATTGTATATCTACACTTTCCAAAAAATCGTCCGTAATAAAAAAACGAGAGAGATAGATGTAGGAAATGCTAATATCAATCAATTCAGAATTCAACACTAAAATTCTGTAAAAATATACAGTAAGTTCCATTTGAATAAATTGACTCTTGGACGTTTGAACTGAAACAATGTTCGACTGTGAAAATAAAATACCCTGTATGATATTGTGTGTTGAAAGGTACATCAAAGACGGGGCACTGACCTCAGTGCCTCTGCACCCGTCACAACACGCCTACCAGGCCGGGAAGTCAGTGGAGACGGCCCTTCATCCGATCGTTTCGAGGATCGAGAAGGCGCTGCTCCACAAAGAACTTGCGGCCGGGGCTTTCCTAGACATCGAAGGAGCGTTTGACAATACCTCCTTCGATTCAATCTGTGCCGCCACAGCCTATTATGGCATCGAGGACACCATCATCAGATGGTTGAGGGCCATGTTGGCGGGAAGGCAAATCACAGCTGCCAACGAGGAAGCGGCAGTAAAAGTTTCAGTGAGAAGAGGCTGCCCACAAGGTGGTGTCCTCTCTCCTCTGCTATGGAATCTCGTTCTCGATGGCCTATTACAGGAACTCGAGAAAGAGGATCTCTTTGCGCAGGGTTACGCGGATGACCTCGCAATCATCATCTCGGGAAAATTCCCAAATACGGTCAGCGGGCTCCTGCAAAGGGCCCTTCTGATCGTACAAAGATGGTGCAACGACCAGGGCCTTAGAGTTAACCCCTCCAAGGCGGAACTGGTCATTTTTACAAGGAGACGCAGGCTAGACGGCTTCGTCGCACCTGTGCTCTACAATACCACTCTAACGATCTCAAGGACAGTGAAGTATCTGGGGGTCATCTTGGATTCTAAGCTGACCTGGAAAGATCACATAGAGAGACAAATACAAAGAGCCACTACAACCCTCTGGGTATGTAGAAGAACCTTTGGTAAAACTTGGGGGTTAAACCCCAGGGTAACAATGTGGTACTATACTGTCATAGTTAGACCAATGATCACGTACGCTTCTGTCGTCTGGTGGCCTGCAGTAACCGGGCGTAACATACGGCAGAAGCTGACACAACTCCAAAGACTTGCCTGTCTGGGAGTTACAGGAGCATTACGCACAACCCCCACGGCAGCTCTGGAGGTCCTCCTGGACCTCGTGCCCCTTCACTTGGTGATTGTGGCCGAGGCTCGGAAAGCGGCCTACAGACTGAAATGTGGTGGTCAGTGGAAATTCGAAGGAGAACAATTAGGCCACACAAGGGCCCTATCTGATGCGATAGAGGCCCACCCACTCCTGGAGGCCAGGAGTGACGACGTCGTGCCTTCCTTCTCCTTCGCACAACCCTTTGAGGTGGTCATCCCCAAAAGGGAAGACTGGAACCCACTCGAGGGCATACTCGGGCCTGCCAATATCGTCTGGTTCACAGACGGATCGAGGCTAGAGGAAGGTACCGGAGCAGGGATATATGGAGAAAGGCCCAGGGCTGAGCTCTCTTATGCCCTGGGCAATTTCGCCACAGTATTCCAGACTGAGATCTTTGCTATCTTGGTCTGTGCACAGGAGAATATCCGAAGGGAATACTCCAACAAACACATACACATATGTAGTGACAGCCAAGCGGCCCTCAAGGCCCTTGCATCGACAAGAACCAAATCAAAATTGGTTCAAAACTGTAAACAGGCTCTCTGCGAACTTGGCTCATCCAATTGGGTCAGGCTCCTCTGGGTGCCTGGGCACAGCAACATTGAAGGTAACGAGCGGGCAGACGCTCTGGCAAGAGGAGGCTCTCGGAAGCCTCTACTGGGTCCGGAGCCGGCCCTAGGTTACCCTAGATCCAACGCCAGGAGGTCAATAGAGGACTGGGCCCGCTCCCAGTTCATTGACTACTGGACATCCCACCCAGGACTCCGGCAAGCGAAGCTCCTCATCTCAGGGCCCTTGCCGGAGAGAACAAAACAAATTCTGCGACTAAGCAGGAGACAAGTCAGAGTCGTAATAGGTCTTTTGACCGGACACGGCTCTTTCAGAAAACACCTGCATACCATGGGGGTGGTGGACCACCCCGACTGCAGGTTTTGCGAGGACGAGGAAGAAACTTCTATCCACGTCCTGACTTCCTGCCCTAGGTTGATGAACCTGAGGTATAAACACCTCGGCATTGGCTTTCCAGTGCTGGAGGAAATAAGAAATTCCCCCATAAGCAGGATTCTGGCCTTTGGACTAGAATCTGGCCTGTGTGGGGGCTTTCAATAAATTCGGTAGCGGTTGCACAATGGGCCACTAGGCCTGAGTGCGGCGACCATTCCTCGCCCCGCTAGAAGAAGAAGAAGAGAAGAAGTATGATATTGTGAAAATATAAGGCAGCTTTTAGTTAGATCGTAGGACACTTACATGAGTTTGAAAAGAAAATCTCTAAATCGGCTACACGGTAGAATATATCGATTTTTTTTTTGAAAGAGTAGGAACCGTGAAAAATCTCAAAAAATATTGATTATTTCGAAAACTGGTAGGTTTAAAAGTATATTATGGTACATAAACCCAAGCTAAAATTTTATGAGGAATCCAAATGTGAAATAACATATAGGGTATTCCATTTAAAATAACAAAATTAACTGATACATCCGGCGTAAGCATGAAGATAATTTTGTTAGATCCACCAAATCCAAAAACCTCTTTAGACCAATTTTCAAATTTCTAAAGTCAACAGATCCCAAAAAATGTCTAATACCCGCTTTCCGTGAATAACACTCTATATATTAAGAAAAGTATGGGTCCGAAGACACTTCCTTGTGGGACTTGATGGTTAATTTGTAAGCTTATAGTTAATAAGTTTCTTATTTTTATTGTTACTACTGTTATTAATACTACAGATTTATACCTTTTTCTTTTTAGATTTAAAGCAGGAACTTCTGGTTCGAGAGAAGGAGACGGGGCCTGATAACGAACGAATTCTGAACGGGTTCAAGAACTCGATAGTCGATTCGAACCGACTTAAAGAAAATGAGACCCAAACTACGCCAATAAAACGTAAGATCAATAAAGCTTTTAAGACGTTTTCTGCTTTCTGTGGCAAAAACAAGAAAAAATAAATAATCGCCTTTTAATAACTTGACTCTTAGAGCTGTGCGACTCTTATTGTTTGATGAAGTCGTACAGCTTTATATCATATCATATTTGAAGGTTTTCTTGCCTATTTATAACCCTTAATAATCATAAGTGCACTTAATTACATCATTTAGACTAGTTTGTTTTTAAATTATTAACCTTTAGTTAGGAACGTTTCCTAGTAATTTTGTGAGGTTGTGATATTGAACTTAATGGAATTAGGAATCTCAAAGGTTATATGGCCTACATTTAATAATTTATATTATATTTATTTTTCGTAGCTAGCAGTAAGTGTAACCAGTATAGTTGTATTAGTTGTGATATTTTCATGGTTCCTCCGAAAGGCCTTAGCTTTCTTGCTGACATTTGTGTTTCCTGAACCTTCAGCATGTCGATGTTCCTATATTTTTGTTGCTAATTATATTAATTTAATCTTGATTAACTAATTTGGTAACAAGACTCAAAAAGACGTTAGTCGTGTAACAGTATTAAAAATAATATAACTAGCAGTATTGTTCCTTATTTTTTGTGATTAATACATAATCTATGAATGTACTAATTTTGTAATTAATAATTTAATAAATTATTTTCACCAATTAATTTTTTGTTTTAATTGTTATGCTTGTGTTATTGAGTCTTGTTGCAAATGGCTGCATGTCCTTCCTTTGCATGTCCAATCTATTAAGCCTGCTTTCTCTTTGTTTTCCTCAGAGTCCATGGAAATGTTACATTGACCTTGCATTTTGGACAGAACAAGATTTTATTTTTTTTATGTGTAGGGGGGCCAGTGTGAGTATGAAACTCGGTTTTCGGAGTTGGAAACCGCCATCTTGAAAAAGGGGGTGTAAACAGTTTTTTCGTGATATCTTGAGAACTGTAAGTGTCACAAAATATTTTCTAAGACTTTTGTTGTAGAGAATTGAATTCTCTACAATCTTGGTCTAGATACTTCTTACCGTAAAGTTGAAAATTGAAAATGAAAAAGTTAATTAAAAATAGACTAAAATTTTCAAGAAGAATGTCATTTAGGGTTATAACTTTTTTTCTATTGATTTTATTGAAAAAGCACATCATTTGTTTTTTGGATATCATTTTATTGCGAACAAATTTCTCTAGTCCAACACTTCATTCAAAACGCGTGAGCGAAAGGGTGCAGGAAAGAACACCGGTCTGAAAATGCTTTGGCTATTACCAAAATTGGGGTCCCGCAATCCTACAAGTTGGAGAATACGCCTAAAAACGCAAGATTTTATAAAAATCAAAAAGAATCCTATGAAATCTCCTCTTTTTAATATTAATTTGCAAGGATAGTTGATTTTTACCAAATTATATAAAATTCAGCACTTTTTTTATTTTAGAAATCGAAGCACCTTTTAAGGCAATTTACAAATTTTTAGGTTTTTATTCGAACGTTTAAGTCCCTAAATGAATAACCAAAGTTGGATTGCGCGAAAACGGACCGGAGCTTTACGTGACGTCACTTTGCATAAGCTTATTAAGCAGATCTGGTGACAGTCGAGATTCTTTAATTTTTGACTTTGAGATTAACACATTTTTATATATTAAAATTATTATTAGGATTAGTATACCTGATCGGATTAGATATACTCTTTTTTTAATATAAATTAAATTTAGGCAGGTATGTACCATCTATTTAGGATTCTTCTAAAAGTAATATTTTACCTAAGCAATTTTATTCCTCGCATTTCTTCACTTATAATGTCTTTCTTTTTGTTAAAATGTGTACTTTTGGTAAAATTTCCAGAATCTGCCTTGATAAAACCACTATCCACTGAAAATATTGCGAGCAATAAAAATAAATAGTCCAAATAATAATAATCGTGTAAATTGGAAACAAACACCTTTTTTCTTCATACGTCAGATTAACTCATTTCATGATATTAAAGTTTGACGGATTATAATGATCTAGGTACTGTAGCAAACCCAAACTCTTTCGCCGTAGTGCAGATAGTATTAATGCAGAATGATGTCACGAGTCGGCGACACGCTTTGTACTGAAACCCAATCTTTAATATTGATTATCTAAGAATTGGATATACTTATGAAGCTGCAATTTTAACAGCTGATCTAGATGATCGAATACTATAAAAATATAACGAAAAAAGAATTAGCGTTAACAAGCCCATTAAAGAAATTGATAGAAAATATTTTTTTCTACTTTTTGCTTCAAATTTGGTTGAATGGGCATTGCCTGAAGGGGGTTAAACTACCCCTCCTACCCTTAAATTGAAGCAGGCTTTGAAAAACAAGTTAAATTTGTTTTTTTGCATTTTCGTTTTATTTTTGATGAAATATTTACTAGAAAAGTTTTGAAATTATTTCTTTAACCCTTGTGGAGGGTTAAGCTACCCCTAAATCGAAATAAAGAAACATGTTAAAATATTTTAGTAATATTTCATCAAAAATAAAATGAAAATGCAAAAAAAATTAACTCGTTTTTCAAAGCCTGCTTCAATTTAGGGATAGGAGGGGGTAGTTTTACTCCCTTAAGGGTTGAGAATAATTTGCTGTTGCTCGGAAATGCCCATTCAATATCTAAGGATTGGATATACTTATGAAGCTGCAATTTTAACAGCTTATCTAGATGATCGAATACTATAAAAATATAGCGAAAAAAGAATTATCAGTAACAAGCCCATTAAAGAAATTGATGGAAAATATTTTTTTCAATTTTCTGCTTCAAATTTGGTGGAATGGGCATTGCCTGAAGGGGTAAAACTACCCCCTTCTACCCTTACATCGAAGCAGGCTTTGAAAAACAAGTTTTTTTTTGCATTTTCGTTTTATTTTTGATGAAATATTTACTAGAAAAGTTTTGAAATTTATTCTTTAACCCTTTTGGAGGGTTAAACCACCCCTAAATCGAAATAACATTTAAAAAATATTTTAGTAATATTTCATCAAAAATAAAATGAAAGTGCAAAAAAATTAACTCGTTTTTCAAAACCTGCTTCAATTTAGAGGTAGAAGGGGGTAGTTTTACCCCCTTAATGGTTGAGAATAATTTCCTTTTGCTCAGCAATGCCCATTCAACCAAATTTGAAGCAAAAAGTAGAAAAAACATTTTTTACCAATTTTTTTAAGTCGATATAGGGGTGGTTTTAATCATCACTGATTATTCCAAATCATATAATTTGGCTATATTTGGTATAAATCAACCACCTTTGCAAATTAGTATTAAAAAAGAGGAATTTCATAGGATCCTTTTTGATTTTTATTAAAATTATGTCTTTAGGGGTGTTTTCCAACTTTTAGGATTGCGGGACCCCGATTTTCGTAATCAGTGATCCAAGAAAACGTATAGTCAAAGTAGTTTCAGACCGGCGTTCTTCCATACACCCTTTCCCGCATTTTGAATGGAGTATTGTAGTCCAGTAATTCTACAGAAAAATGTGAAAGCGATGCTATCCGGAAACAAAAAATAGGGTCGTGTAGAGGAAAAAATTCTAAGAAAGGTAGCGTTTTTTACATCGCTCTAGCTGGTGTAGAACACGTAAAAAATTAGACAAAGTCAAAAAAACACTTTGCAATTTAAGAAAAAACGAAGCATCCTAAAATAAAAGTTGAACAAGAAAGTTGTATATAATGAAAAAACCTATCAAATACGACTAACAGAATAAAGATTCATTATTTGTTTTCCGAGATAACTTGAAAATACCATCAAAAATTGGTTTTTATTATTTTTGCTGTGTTTATTACAATTTTGATTTAAATTCCTCCTTGTTCGGTGAAAATGTTGTCTCTGTTGAGTAGAAAAAGAGCATTTTTGAAAAATCTTCAAAAAATGAGAAATATGCGATTTTTAGCGCAATTCGGAAAAAAATACCTTTTCGTAAATCGGCCATTACCCACGATTGGGATAGCCTAGAGACTCAAACTTGGGCTTAAAGTCTTCATAAGGGATGCTATTATCAAATATCTCTTTGAATTGAGTAATTATAAATTTCACGTATAGTAATCGATAGTATATACTTTTTCACACATTAAAAAAAAAAATAATAAGCATCCTATGGACCATATTGGTCCGAAATAATTCATTTTTTATTATTCTCACAACAGTAAAGGAACTACGTAAGTAACTGAGTTTTGTTAAAAATGTTACTTACGATTTTTTTTGGTGGACAACAAACATCAGTCAAGATTTTCGAAATGTATCGCTACTTTCTCCGTCTTGAATTATACGTGCCAGCCTACAGAGGGACAGGAAGAAGAAAAGGGAGGAAGAACATAGAGAGAGAGAAAGACGAATGTAGGAGAAATCAGTTAGAGCAAATGTTCCAGTACAACGTGCTCAAAAGACATTTTGTGCTTCGTTTTGTATATATGAATTCAAACCGAGTGATTGTATAGCCTATATGACACGCTACAGCTCTCTCTATACAAACATAAAAATACACCAAAATACTTAAGTACTTCCTTGTGAGAGAACGAAAAAATACACCTTGCGCTGCACAAGACAATAGTAAAGTTTCAATTCATATGTACATACACAGTATACGAAACGAAACACAAAAATGTCTTTTGGGTACGTTGTACTGGAATGTTCGCTCTAACTGATTTCTCCTCCATTCTCTCTCTCTCTCTCTCTCTTTCTCCTTTTTCTTTCTCTCCCTCTATAGGCTGGCACGTACAATTCAAGATAGAGGAAGTAGTGGTACATTTCGAACATTTTGACTGACGTGATCTGCCGTCCACCGAAAAAAGCGTAAGTAACATTTTTAACAAAACTCAGTTATTTATGTAGTTCTTTTACCGTTGTGAGGATAATGAAAAATGAATTATTTCAGACTAAAACGATCGTAGGGTGCTCATTTATTTTAAATATGTGAAAAAGTGTATACTATCGATTACTATTCGCGGAATTTATAATTACTCAATTCAAAGATATATTTCACAAAAACATAACCGAAAAACGTTACGTATTAATTCACTTTTTTGAGGTTCAAAATTATTAAAAATACTTGTATCTTATGTCTTAAATTATATGATAGTACTACGGTACTATGGTATTTTTAGGTTATCTCGGAAAATAAATAATGAATCTTTATTCTGTTGGTCGCAGCTAGGTCGTAGGTTTTTTCATTACCTATAACTTTCTCGTTAAACTTTTATTTGTAGGATGCTTCGTTTCTTCTTAAATAGCAAAAAACCATTTTTTCGACTTTTGTATAATTTATTAGGTTATGTTCTACACCAGCTAGAGCGATGCAAAAACGCTACCTTTCTTAGAATTTTTTCCTTTGCACGACCCTATTTTTTTCGTAGAATTACTGGACTATTGGCTTGATCACTTTTGCAGTATCCTAACACCTCTCCAAAGAAACGAAATTTAAAAAATGAGTAGAGAAAATTGTTCGCAATAAAATGATCTACAAAAAACATCTAATGTGTGTTTTCAATAAAATCAATAGAAAAAAGTTATAATCCTTAAATGATATTTTTCTTGAAAATTTTAGTTTATTTTTAATTATAACTTTTTCATTTTCAATTTTATGGTAAGAAGTATCTAGACCAAGATTGTAAAGAATTCAATTCTCTGCAAAGAAGGTCTTAGTAAATTTTTTGTGAGACTTACGGTTCTCAAGATATCGCGGAAAAACTGTTTCAACCCCGAAAACTGAGTTTTATACTCACACTGGACCCCCCTACACATAAAAAATTAAATCTTGTCCTGTCCAAAATACAAGGCTCGGCCTAAATTTTGCAAAATTTCAATGGACTATATAGAGTGTTGTGCCTTGGAGAATTCCTCGATATTGTGTGCTTTTTGTTAATCCCTATTTTATGCAAAAATATGAAGCTACAGTAGTGGTTACTATATTTTCAGACGAGTTTCAAGCTACCATATCACCGGCTTCGAGGGTAATGGCCTTGAATATAGTTAGTGACCTCATTAGGAAAGTTGGCGTAAGTAAATTGGTGATGTTATGGTTTAATGTTTGGTGGGACTGTGTTGTCGTGGTTATTTTTTTTAGTTTGGTCTGATAATGGATTATTTTTATTTGAGAATGTTTATGAAATAGTTGGGATGGTCATTCAGTAGATCAAAGTAGACTATTTAATAACTTACGTATCAAAATAAATGCTCCTTCATTTAATAAAATATTTCAAGAAAAATATTACATTATACAGGGTGTTGGGAGTATCATGTGTATCATAACTTTAACAGGTGATATATTGAATCAAAGGAACAAACAATCTTATACAATAAGTAAAACAAAAAATGTAACAAATTGTGTTAGTATCGTGTGCTTTGTAAATCAGTCATTGATATTTGAATAATTGAAATTTTTTGAAGGACTGATGAGTTATATTGAAAAATGTCCTTCTCTAGGGATATTCTCTCCATACTAGCTTTAAATCTGTTGTATCTTGAAAAATGTGCATCATATGTAAATAATATTTTTAGTATCGATAAAACAGCTTTTTTCCTGTGAAGAATTTTGGCACAATTTTATTTTTTTAAATTTTGAAGTTTTTGTCAAAAACGTGATCCCATCTTATTCGGTTATTTCCTAAGGTATTTAAAAATTTTTTGATAAAATGATAAATGTAAACATTTTTAGAATAAATATTTCGGATGTATCAAATAATAATTGAGATATCGAGCACGATAGATAATGTCAATATGAGGGGGAGATCGACCACAGATAGCAAAGTTATTCAATAAGTATGTCCAGGAGCATACTCGGGTCATTCTCAGCGAATGTTATTCAATATAAAAGTTAAAAATACTGCCTAAAAGTCCATTCTTAATAATTCAAGTTGCGTACGTTAGACAGTGTTCAACATATGGTAATTTACATTGATATACAATTTATCATACTAGCTTTCACTCATTAGACTCAATGTTTTTTTTTATGATTCATTTTACACTTTTAGAATTATTGTTCGGGCACCGGCACCCCTGGAGAAACTGAATTATTTTGTTTATATTCTAAATTATAAAGGTTGAAATTGGCACCCCCTGAAATTCGATGTGCACCCACTAAAATTGATTTCTGGTTACAGGCCTGTTATTATCAAGAACGTAAACTAATGCACATTTACTACATATTCGAGGTATTACTAACTTTGAAGAAAAAACAATTTTGGTAAGATGTAGAGGGTTACGGTTGAAACTTTGCCTGGCCTTTACATTTTTTTCTCCTTGATTCAGTATAAATCACTTGTTATTAAAACTATGACCTTCAAACTCCTAACACCCGGTGTAATATATATTATATCTAAAAAATTATAGTTCAAATCAAGGATATTGTCGTTCACTTCATCATCTTTTAATCTTCGGATCAAATCGACTCAAGGTCACACAGAATCGCACACATGGGCATACCATTTGAAAGGAGTTTTCTGTAAAATAACAATTATTACTTCATATCATTTTATTATTATAATATATTATTCTCTCCACGCGACAACACTACTTCAGCAGTCGGATAGACTAACTAAAAAAACTACAAACTCAACTATGTCACAGACTTACTTTCAGAGTACGTATTAAAAATTATATCCCTCACATCCATCCTCCTTGTCTCCACCAATGTCTTCTTAACCGCTTCTCAAGTCACCGAGGTAACTCCTTGAAAATCCAGAATGAGTCCCAACCACATCTTGGGGATAATTTTATAATTAAAATTATTTCGCGGTGAGCAGGGATTGAACCTGCTTCGCTAGGTATGCCAGTATGCAAGCTGGACGCGCTAAACCACTGAGCTACCGTAAGCTATATACTACTATTACCATTTTATATAAAGACTTTTTCATAATTACAGTGGTGTTAGTTCACGGGAATAAATAATATTCGTCGTCAAATCTCACAGTTTGAAAATCGCTGAGTTTATGACTATGTTTCTCACTCCTCAGTGTACATTTCATATTTCTGTCTCAAAAGAAGTTGGAAAGAATCTTGGTAGTCATACATTGACAATGTCTTTAGGCTATTGCTTTAAGTTTGTGTGCAAGAGGTAGAGAAAACGTTTGCGCAACAATAATTCATGCATCGGTCATTTTAGACTGGACCCGACTCTATCTGCCTTCTGTCTGTGGTTCCTTTAAATGTATTTAAATTTTAATCTGTTTAGTTAAAATTCGAACTAATATTTATTGTCTATGTTACCTGTTCTTGTTATATACTATAATTTCTCTAATGTAATTCTGACACTTCCTAATTGAAAAGTGCATAAATTTTGGATTTAATAACTTTTTTCTTTTGTAATGTAATTCTGACACTTCTTAATTGAAAGTACATATATTTTAGGACGAACTTATATAGGATTTTTTGTATTCTGTTGGTTCAATAAATTGATTTCTCTCTCTCATTTACATTCTAATGCTCTAGTGTTTAAGCCAATAGAAAAATCTCATTTCTTTGATAAGTATATAATGACGTGAACAACAACATTCGTGATTTGGACTATATGTTACTTCTGCTTTATTGAATGAAATCTAATGTTTTTATGCTCACTTATCTTTTTTTATGTTCACTTGCCTTTTTTATGTAGGTGTCTAAAGGCACGTCTCCATTATGGTCGGCTTTGCCGATCGGCGTTGCCCCACTAGTGTATTCGGCTTGGATTCTCTTGAAGTTTCCGACCGGCATATACCGAATTGTACGTACCGATTTGCCAACAAATGCCGATCGGCGAAGCCGACCATAATGGAGACACGCCTATAGATTTACATAAATAAATATATTTATTTTGCCTAAAGCACTGCTTTTTTTGTTGAATTATTCATGGTTTAAATCTTAAATGAAACAATGAACATGTAAATGCCATAAATGGAAATAGGTTGTCTTGAGAAATTTGGCGAATATATTCATCACACCTCTCCTCAACATTTTTAAGCCTCATCAAAATGGTGATTCAAAATAATCATGGTATCTTTTCAAGTACATCAAAAATAGTCAAATGCAACTTTGCAGAAAATCCCCGCTCCTTTTCTTAAGATATCTACACTGCAAAAACATTATTTTTCAATCAAGAAACACCTTTATAACTTTTTTATTTTTTTGTCCGACTTGAACCAAATTTTACCAAAAGATAGAACAAATTAGGATCTACTTATGGCCAAAAAAACATTCACGTCTTACAAATGCAAAGCCACCTGCGGTACCAAAATAAATGGAAAAAATAAAGGAATCATATTAGGCATTTTTTTTATCGAAAAACTTTATCAATGAAAGTTGTTCAGAATTGTCAAAAAATCCAGAGTCCAAATTTTCAGGAACATTATTAAAGACTGTTGAAATTTTGTTTAAAACAATGTCCCAGTCCGAAAAGATCATTTTAATTGTTTTCTTTTTCTTTAGAAAATTGTGCTATGACAGTTTTGTTTGAAATTAAACATAAGATGTCAGGTAGTTGTCAAGTGATTTATTTATTTTTTTAATTTTATGGAAATTTTGGACAAAAACAAAATTCAATATTTTTTAATATTGCTGACATTTTGGACTCTAGGTTTTTGGACAATTCTGAACAACTTTCATTTCATTATTGCTATGACAATTTTGTTTGAAATTAAACGTAAGCTGTCAGGTAGTTGTCAAGTGATTTGTATTTTTTTTTTAATTTTGTCGAAATTTTGGACTTCAGAAACAAAATTCAATGTTTAATATTGCTGAAATTTTGGACTCAATTTTTTGGACAATTCTGAACAACTTTCATTTCATTAATAAAGTTTTCCGATAATAAAATGCCTAATATGATTTTTTTATTTTTTCTATTTATTTTGGTACCGTAAGTAACTTTGCATTTGTAGGAGGTGAATGTTGTTTTGACCATAAGTAGATCCTAATTTGTTCTGTATTTTGGTCAAATTTAGTTCAAGTCGGACAAGAAATAAAAAAGTCCACAGAAAATCTGGATTTCATGCCCCTCTCCCCTCCCCTTTATCCGAGACTGTCACAAATATTTAAGCCCCCCCTCAGATGGATGTCCAATTTCGGTTTTGGCCCCCCTATTTTTTCATTAGTTTCGGTAATTAAAACAATGACTTAACTATAGGATAACACTTATCCTCGCATTAATAAACTGGCCCTTAGCAATGTAATATTTGCTACGTGGGTGCTCAGACATGTTTTTTCTCTCTAAGCGGACGTCGAGTTCATCGAACCCCACCTCCCTTCTATCACAAAATCTAGACACCCTCCCCCGGGTAAAGTGCGGACATCATTTGTGAGTGGCCCCCAAGTGCATGTTCAAAAGAAATGGGCTTTGCATTTTTAAAGAGTTTTTCATAATTTGCCGTATTGGAGAGCTCTAAAATGGGCTTACAAGGTTGGAATATTCTGCTTCAGTTTTTCTCAATTTTCCAAAAAGTCTGCTTACTCCTCTCTCTGCTCCTCACATTTGTGGATTTGATACGATGTAAACTTTTACACGAGATGTTTCAATTATTTCATAACATAAAATATATATTTCAGGCTTAGAATGTTACATTTATGGCATTGCAGGTTGCACACAAACGTAAATTTCTTTAATGGGTTAAAGTCGAAAATAAAGTGACTTTTATTTTGATCCGATTTAGTAAATTAGTGTTTATGTATTATACACTATAGCTTACTTAAGTTGTAATGGGCAAAATACAGTTGGTAAATTGTTAAATTCCATATACGATGTTCATTAATAGAGACAAATTGAAGTGTGTGAATTGATCCATCAATTTTTTAAGATTAATAATTTAGTATTTGACAATTTACTTAACTTTTATTTTATTTCACTCAGTAATGTATTGTTTAGAAGATACAAATTCTAATAGTGGAAGAAAATTAGTCAAAAAAATGTATGAAAAGTGATATAATCAGAAAGTTGAATTTTTTTATTGTTTTTTCTTTCTTACATGCAAATGAGTCGAAAACTGAGAAAATTAGCAATATCGGGCTGCGTCTTCGTGAGAAAGCGCATAAAAGTGCATTTTTTGATGCATTTCGAGTGAATCGCTACACTATTTTAAAATATCTCTGGCTCTATTGGTCGTAGAAAAAAAAAAAAAAATACTCGCAAATGAATAGGCTATAGAACTGTTGGGGTATAGTTACATACATCCTAACCTTAAGAAATCTAAATTTCTAATAGTGCAGTACGTACAAAAATTGGAGAAAATATGTATTTTTATGTTGTAAATATGTGAATAATTTTTTTTTTTTGTTTCTTTTTACGGCCACAATTGAATATTTTTGAAAAAAAATAGAACGCGCTTCTCATTTAATGGGAAATGGTTGTAGGATACATTTTTTTTCTAAAGTGTAGGTCTTTTGTGTACTTTCTTGTGAAAATATGCCAATGTTTATGTAGATAAAATGTTTTTTTTTTTTTTTTTTCATTCAAAAAATAATATATTGTTATGAATTACACCCCCTTGGAACTGGAAATTGATACGCCTATGCCTACTAATAGTGACTGGAAACTTGTAGAAAGAAATGGACTTTTTCTAGAGTATGGTGAGAAGATTCTCGATTGTTTCTGGATGGATTTAGAGAGGCAATTTCGGAGTATATAAGGCGCGATTACCAGCGCAGAGGGGAAAGTTTATTAAGAAGAAGTTTATTAAAGTGACGGTCGGTAAAAAGTGAGATTAAATATCAAGTAAACAAAGTGTAAAGGTTATTTTGAAGTATTGCATAGTCAGTAAATTATTAAATAAAGTGTTAGTGCTTATCTCTTGAAGTAATTATTTTAGAACCCACGGATTCATACAGGGTGTTTCATAAAAGGTGGAAAACACGCAACAATATATATTTATTTTTTTTTTTACTAATAATGCAATACATGGGGTAAAAATCATCAGATCTTTACGAAAATTGGAGAAAATATATATTTTTATGCTGTAAATACGTGATTATATTTTCAAAAAATAATTTTCATTTTTTACGGCCACAATTAAAGAAATGGTCGTAGGATACATGTTTTTAATTGTGATAGTAAAAATTATTTTTTTTTTATTTCTGTTTTAACGCCTTATTTATTTTAACATCCTGGCGAAGTTTAGCTAATGCTACTCAACCACTTAACCAGGACGGCAAATTGAGATACGGTCACCTATCTAAGTGATGGATTCGTCTGGTGTGCCTTAACTTCGCGGATAGAGATCTCGCCACTGAAAGTGGCACCTAGTGGCACCTCATTTTTGAAAATTTAATAACGTATTTACTGCATAAAAATACATATATTCTCCAATTGTCATATAGATCTGATGATTTTTGCTCCATGTACATGCAGTACAATGACTTCAGATTTTCTGAAGTCATTGTGCAGTATTAGTAAAAAAAAATAAATACCTATATATTTTTTTAATGAGAAAAAAACAACATTGTATCTTGATAAACAGATTCTGTCATTTGTTCACTAGAAAGTACATAAAAAAACCTACACTTTGTAAAAAAAAATGTATCCTATTACTCCAGGAAAATAAGGATTCAACCTAGGAATGGGAGAGAATAAGCTGTAAATTTGTATGAAGCTTTGTTTTGGCGTGGTGGAAAAGTTTTATATGGTCTCTCTCTCTCTCTTTGCATCGCGAGATATTCAAGGTCAAAGGTCACGAAAATCGGTTTTTTGCAATTATCTCGTTTTCGATGCAAAATATGTCATTTAAGGTTATTATAAAACTTGTAGATACTTTTATGCCCTTTTCTCGCTAAACCATAGCCCGATTTTGCAAATTTTTTCGGCTTCCGACTCATTTACATGTATGGAATAAAAAAAAAATTTTAATTCAAATTCCCGATTACATCACTTTTAAATTCTAATTTCTCTCCACTATAAGTAGTAGTCGTTTAGGTCTAGTTTTGCATGGTTTTTGTGCATGTTATTGCTTTTAGTTGTCGAGGTGGCTGTGTTCAGAGTGTGGACAAGTAAAGTGTACCGTGTGTCTACCCAACAATGCAAAAAACGAAAGTCTTAATCGCAGCTTGCCAAGGTGCGTTTTATGTTAAAAATTAAATGTAACAATAAATGTATTAACTCGATGTACTGTAATATTAAGCTTCGTAATGACGGTTTTGACAAAATTCCAAACAAATTAAATCTGTTGTATTCTATAAGTTAAAAATATTGACTTACGAGCTGTAATAAAAATTCAAGAAATGGAAGGTTTATAAAAAAAATTAATTACCTAATTTTGATCAGGAGTAAAGAGGCATAATGGCCAAATATTTGTATCTTGACTGTATACTAAATTCAAGTTAAGTTACAGTTATTTTACCACAACCATGGAAAATTCTTAACAGACTAACATGTTGCATGCTGCCGTTTCCTTTTTGTACCTAATTATTGATTTAAAAAAATGAGAAAAAATGTTAAATAATAAATGTTTTTATATGACCATCTATTTCTACTAGATTACAGATGTAGTGAAGTGCAGTTATTGTCTGTAATTATTGTTTATTTGTGGCATATTCAGATTTTCTTACTTTTTATTGGGTATTTTGCCATTGAAAAATATTTAAAAATTTTAATGAAAAAACCTCTGCGCCAAAGGGATTACACAGAGGTTGGTTCTTGAGTACTTGACTGTTTCAAAAAGTCTCACACCTAAAAATATATAAACTAGAACAATGTTATAAACTAAAAACTGAAAATCAAAGCTATAGGTAGTTAACGTTTCGGAAGAGAATCTACTTCCGTTCTCAAAACTTTTTTGGCTGTCAACCATGACAGTTCTTTGTTTATGTATTTCCATAGTCACGTGAGACATTAAATTATATTTATCTTATTTTTACTTACTTCGTCTCTAAGGATGGGCAACCAACTAGTACAAAAATCTATTGAATAATTAGAAACGCATCTATCCTCGTTTAATAAAATAATCGCGGATTTTGGAAAAAGAGAGCAACGGAACTAAAAGAAAACTTAGAGAATCCGCGATTATTTTATTAAACAAGGATAGATGCGTTTCTAATTATTCAATAGATTTTTGTACTAGTTGGTTGCCCATCCTTAGAGACGAAGTAAGTAAAAATAAGATAAATATAATTTAATGTCTCACGTGACTATGGAAATACATAAACAAAGAACTGTCATGGTTCACGGCCAGAAAAGTTTTGAGAACGGAAGTAGATTCTCTTCCGAAACATTAACTACCTATAGCTTTGATGTTCAGTTTTTAGTTTATAACATTGTTCTAGTTTATATATTTTTAGGTGTGAGACTTTTTGAAACAGTCAAGTACTCAAGAACCAACCTCTGTCTGATCTGTTTGGCGTAGAGGTTTTTTCATTAAAATTTTTTAATATATTTCAGTGGCAAAATACCCAATAAAAATTAAAAAAAGTGCAGTTAGTCATTAAAAATTACAAATGACGGAACGCTGCTATAATGAATGAGTTTGAATGATTTTTTTTTGCATTGAGTTTCTAATACTGAATACAAAAAAGTTTACCCCTTAAAAATTACCGCTTTTTACTTGGCAGGGTGGCCTCTTTTCTGGAAAACCGGGAAAAGTCTGGGAATTTCATATTGGTCAGGGAAATCAGGGAATTCGTACTAATTTGAACGTAAAATCAGGGAAATAGTCGGGGAAAAATGACTATCTTCTTACTTGCAGTCAAAAGTTTTGTATTTATTGCGAATTTTACGCGGATCAATCGAAGTTACTTCTTGAAAAAAATTGCATAAACTGGTCAACATTGATTAATCTTTATGTTCGGTCACAATTTTTATTAATAAAATGTAGTGATGGACAGGGGAAACTTTCCATTTACGGAAACTTTCCGATTTTGGAAACATTCCGGGAAGAAATAAATAAGGTTTCGTAAAGTTTCCCAACCAATGTTTCCTGGAAAGTTTCCGGGAATATTTCCGGAAACATTTCCCTGAAATTTACGAACATTTTTGAATTTCCCGCCAATAATTGACATTAATGGCGGTTTACTGAACATTTGACATATTGCTTATTATTATACTCTTCGCAAATACAAAACGAAAACTATATTGCATTCGATCAGCACATTTCTAAAACCGGTAATATTGATTGTAGAGAAAAAAATTTCATGTCACTGTGTTGGTGATCGAATTCTGAACAACTTTCAAAATGTCAGTCCGTCCGCCCGTGACGTTTCTTGTAAGCACGATAACTTAAGAACGAAAAGTCGAGTTGCATTGAAATTTGGACAGTAAGTTAGTGTTACCTAGAGGAAGAACCCCATTGTTTTTTAGTAAAATCGATCGATAAATAAAAAAGTTATAAATAAACAGTGTTACCTACAAAGTAGTCTTTTAAGCTTATTGGGAGCCCAGAATGACAGCGCAAGACCAGTCGAACTGCTAATTATTAAATATAATACATTATTGTTACTACACATGTTCTAGGTTTATGCAATTGACAATAAATTGCAAAAACGGCACAAATGTTCCTTGCCCTTCTCGGATACCACCTACTGACTTTCAACGGACAACCTTGACTTACCTTAAAAATGTTCAGACAAAATATTGTTGTTAACCCATATGTACTTCTTAAAATCATAAATTTAAACTACATGTTAAATCTCATTTTTTTTTATAAACCTGCCATGGATTGCAAAAATAATTTGGGTGATATAATTTTTCTGTATATATGTACTTTTATTAACATTCTACTGCTTTGTTTGTGGGTTGTTGTTAAAACTATCACCTGATATACTCTTATTTTTAGGGCTTAGAACGTAGGTTAGAAAAATCGAGGTACGAATACAGAGATATATCAACAAGTGATCTACGGTGAGTCAGACTGTCTATAAACACTTTTATTACTTATACTATTAAGCTTTAATTTTACAATTTTATCCATTAATTTATTATAAATTTAATGTTTATGTATTTTTTATAAACAATATACTTTCATGGAATGTCTTGATTTATATTTGAAATGTTTCGACAGCAAAAGCAGGCACTCGGCCAAAAACAGCCCAGCTCCCAGTCTACATGGAGTCACCAAATGAGAATTACTAATCAATAGTCACTTTTTAGTAACAGCACCTACTTAAAAGCTACTAATTTTATGAAAAGATTATGCCGTAGCGTGTCATCTGGCTTAAAGAACTAACACATGATCAGTATTATAAAAATACACAAATTTAAAAAAAAATTTATTCATTTGTTTCTCAACGCTATTCGATTGATAGTGTAGTAATTTTTACATTAAATAGAAGAGAACATATTAGTCTGACCAAAAAATTCCAGAAAATTGTTTATATCCAATCTCAAAGAGAAATAGACTTTCTAGACAAATTTTTTTGCAAGGCTTAATGACCATGACTTGTATTGCCTATATGGTACGATATTCTGTATAAAATATTTAAATTCCATTAGCTGAGAAAAGTTATAAACTTTTTGTCAAGTATGTGTATATTCAGATAGAATTGTTTTAAGCAAGCAATGAGTTTTAGACAGTAAAAAATAATCAATGTGAACTTATTGCAAGTAATTGTATTTTTAAAAATACATAAAACTAGTCCTGGCCTTGAGGCAACTTCATCAAGTTGAAGATAGCGATTTGGCAGCATTGGAAGAGATTGACGTAAAATCACTTCGAGGAGATATCCTAGTTATGTACGAGAACATTTAAAAAACCGTTTGTAATGGAATACCTCTTTGTTGACACTTATGGTTTGAATATAAGCGTACCTGTTTTTAAGGCCATTTATATTTTGGGAATAGATCACTTTTATATCATTTATAGTGATCAGTAGTTATGACATAGTAAAGTAATTCACAGAGAATTACTTTACGATGTTATAACTACTGACCACTATAATCGATAAATGAGTAATCTGTTACCAAAATATAAATGGTCTTAAAAACATACGCTTCTTTTGCAAAAAGAAAAAAACTGATATTTCTAATTTGAAAGGGTTGTCGTAAGTTCAATGCCAAACATCGGGTATGGGTGGAAGTAAATATTTTTATTGTACATTATTATTTAAATTTTTTTATGTTGTATTATAGTGTTAGATTATTTATTGGGGATATTATTTATTGAAGTTAATTATCAGTAGTAATAATAATATTTTATGAACATTTCAACTCGATATTCAGTGCAGATTGAAAGTGTATTAGAAAGAAAAACTATAAGTTGATGTACACTAAATAATTATAAGTATTATCAATTCAAAAATGGTCTTGCTATAAATTGCCAATGGGCTTGAATTCCTGAATCCGGCTCTGCCACTATTAGTGGTTTTTACATTCTGTTTTAAAAATCAACTTATTTCATCAAAGATTGTCCGAAATTTCTGGATATTTGTTACATAGTTCCTGAAAAATTGGAAATCAAAAGACCATTTAAAATTGGTACATTGGGTTTGTGGAGGGGTATTGTCTTTTAAGATTATTAGTTTTATAGGGCTTATGTTTAATACAAATATCAAAAAGCAGGTTATGACATAATGAGTAATCTAGTCATTCAAAAATATAACTAAATTTTATTGTAGAACCAAAATTATTCGAGGGATGATTAACCGGAGTTCTTCAATCCGAATTAATAAATGTTAAGTTAGGACAGTCTTCAATTGGAAGAATGATAATGGGCAAACATAGCGTACTGTATATTTTCTGTTTAAAAAATATGGATAACAAAATTGTATACAATAGTCCATGTAAAGCACGGGGTTTAACGCTTGGAATGCCCCCTCATCAGGACTACTCGTATTTTATGTTTTCTGGATCGCTGATCACGAAAATCGGGGTCCCGCGGCTCTAAAAATTGTGCGTCACCCCTAAAAATGCCAAACACCACGTCTTTTGGAGGGTTTTAGCGTTAATGTGAACAATACTTTAAAATAATGTTATGAATGTTCTAATTATAATGATAACTTGCCAGCTCAGTATGTTCATTTATTATACGGACAAATTTTATGCTGAGGGTTATTAACCAAAGGGGGTAAAACTATGCCTAAATTGACATAAAATGGAAAAATGATGGAATTTTTCTTTATTACTTTTTAAATTGAGTTTAGAATAATGGGGATTTTACAATGAAGAACATTTTTTTCCAACCCTTCAGGGGTTCCCCAAGCTTGCAGGGAATTGAAAGAGAATGTAGAAATATTCTTAATAAATGAATACTTCATATTGTTTGCAATATTTTTAATCAAAAAATATTTTATATTCAGAGTACCACATTTACATTTTTCGATTAATAATATTGCAAACAATATGAAGTGTTTATTTATAAAGAATGTTCACTGCAATCTTGGGGGTATTTTTCACCCCTAAAGGTGTGAAATTATTTTTCAGTACTTTTTTTGACGGAACTTTATCAAAAATTACAAACAAACCAAAAAGTATACATCTCTACTTATTTTCTAAGCGTTAGTTCAATTTAAAGGCGATCTATTGGTAGTTTTCACCCCTGAAGGGTTGGAAAAAAAAATTCTTCATTGTACAATCCCCATTATTCTATACTCAAATCAAAAAGTGAAAAAAAAATCCATCATTTTTTCATCTTACGTCAATTTAGGGGTAGTTTTTACCCCCTTTGATTAACCCCCAGCATAAGATTTGTCCTTATTTTAGATGAACATACTGAACTGGCAAATTATCATTACAATTAGCACATTCATAACATTATTTTACAGTATTATTCACATTACTGCGAAAAAACCCCCAAAAGGGGTGGTTTTTGGCATTTTTAGGGGCGATCAAAAAGCCATAAAATTAAAGTGGTCTCGATGAGGAGGACATTCCGAGCGTCACACCCCGTGTTGTTTTTATAGTCCTGGGGCTAGGTGGCTTCCTTGGAAACTCATCGTTAATGTTAATTTTGTGTGCGTTAATTATTTCTATCAAACATAAATCACAACAAAATAAACTTCTGGCATATGTCGACCATAACTCAAGATATAAAAGAAGAAATTATGCCATCATTACAAGGCTGATTTCTTTGTATGTGAATTTTTATGCTCAAAATAAATAAAATAAGATCGTTAGAACAAGTGCGACATCAGGAAATGCAGCCAGAAAGGACAAAGTTGTAAAAAAATGAGTTATAGCATGTGTCATTACTTAGTTTTTCGGGTTGAAAAACTCCACCTAGCGAAAAATGTTAAATCCCTGTACATTTAACTGTACTAGCTTTTGTTAACAACATTCATAATATTTTGTTGTTAAGGGAGCTTATATTATATGTTTAAAAAGAGAAAGAACGTATGATTTTAGAGTTGTGAGAAATCTTTCATTATGGTTACTTAAACTGACAAAATTCTTATTACGGGAACCATTTTTCATATTCAAAATGTTTAAAAAAATATCATCAAAGGGAAAAGACTCTCATGTCCTGTAACTCATTATTTTCCAGCTCTAATTTTTTTGGCCGCCACTTCCTAACGTGAAACACTTTCTGGAGATCTTCCTGTATGTTTGTTAAGCATAATGTTGTTAAGGTAATAATGAACCTCATAATGATAACAAAATTCCTCGTAGTTTTTTAAACGATTTTTTGAATCATTATCCATGAAACAAAAAAAATAATTTATACACCATAAAACGATAGTGTGCCTAAAAAATTACGTAGGTCCAACTCACAAAAACATTGTTTTAGTGATCTTAATTTCAAATAAAAAATTTTGTTGTAACATTGTAGTCTAGAGAAATTAGCTTTTATGAATAGCAGAAAAAATCGAACAAAGTTGAGGAAGCTCTAGTGTGTGAGTAGTAGTTTTACACACTAAGAGGCCTGAATAATCCAGTGTTAGATTCTGCGGGAATCTCAGAAAGTTGATGGCCAAAACAAATTTTTCTCAAATAGCGGTTAAATTTATGAATAAAATATTTCAGTACAAACCTAAAAACCACTTTTGACAGCCATTTTTCTAACATGGCGTCATACACTGAATTATTCAGTACTTTTAATATGTTAAACTACCAGTCGAGTGTAAATCGAAAAAACTTTAGAGACCATGAGAGAAAATTGTCAACCAAAAATACGAAATGCAACTTTTTTTTGAGGTCTCAAATCATAAGACACGCACAGTATACAAATGAAGAGGCTGGCTTCCTCACTAATACTATACAGATCTCTTCTTCCTCAGCCAAAGTGCACTTAATTAGGGACTATTCCAGAATGCTTGAAGTTCAGTGACCGTTTATAACTTTTCTGTTAGTGTTAACATAGATCTGTTGAACCTGCCAGGGTATTGGTATATTAGTGTAATTAGAAATTACAAAGAGGAATGGTAAAAAAAATGTGTTGATATGTTCATAGAGTCTAAACTCTAGAATCATTTTTAGTAGTTTTGGGTGAAACTGTAATATTTATTAACGTAAAATAAAATGTTTTGGTTCTCAATGGTAGGATCTGATATGTCTAGAGAATTAAATGCTCTCACTGCTTAAAACTGGTAATGCACAATTTTAATATAATTTGGTGCCGTCTCATAGATATTCTATATTTTTAAATTAAGTTGAATTGTGATATAAATAGTCTGTGAATAAATCATTCGTGTTGTCATTTTTACAGTGAAGTCAGACGTAGTTCCTACAGCATAATAGTTTTATAAATAAGTTATATAAACAAAAAAAAAAAATTGTAGGTAATAATTTTGCTATTATTACACAATATGCTAAAATTATTCCTGTAATATGGTGTAAATATTATTGTGAATGATCCATTGTGATGATTTTATTTTTTTATGTCATTTTTGATGACATAAATCAAGTAAATTATTAGTTAATTTATTGTCGTTTGTCGCTCACACTATTAAGAAACAAATCCCAATCAGAAATATTAATTGTACTAAGTTTTTCAGAAGCATTTTTAACAAGGTGTAGGTATAATTGATCCATTCATGATCTTATTGGATTTGGCGTAATATTGATCTGGTCCTTGGCAGATTTGATACCAATCCATAGCATTAGATGGATAGATGCAAAAAGATCTAGAATGGACTATAGATAGTGGTCAATCCTTATGTCAAGACCTAAATCAAAGTTATTGATCCTTCCATTAGATTATCTTGACTGCATATTTATATATTTAAATTTTAGCAGTTTTTCTTAAATGTTGGCCAGTCGGAAGATCATGACCTAAGGGTTCATTATTCATTCAAATTTATAACTTATGGTTTGTTCTTAAAATGATTGATTACTATTCTGAAAAATTTTTTTATTCCCATTTTATGCAATGTGCAGTTTTATCTTACAAAACATTTTCAAATAAGAGTGATTGTATGAGTATACATTGTATATTATTGTTTCTTAATCAGATGGATTGTATAATTTTGGTAACTCTAAAATATTAACAATTATTAATATTTACGTAGTACTTAGTTTTTGCTGTTTAATTATAATAAACATAAGTTAGGGATTTTGTAAAAATTGTATAGAGGTTGTCAATTTTATACAATTAAGTGAGTTTTTTTTGTAGGTTTTATTTAAAAACGGGTTTTGCGTTTTTTAAGTCTTTCTATAATCTTGTAAATAGTCGTGTATTTTTTCTTCCCCTTTTTTACATAATATAGGTACAAATTTTATATTTTTTAAAGCATATTCCATAATAATTAAAATGCAAAATATTTATTAATATTGTAAATTTAGAAAAAATAAATGTTGAAAAGTCTATAACTGTTTTTTATTTAAATTAATATCCCTTTTAACATACAGTGGAAAGTGTAACCGATCGAGTTACTTTTAATTGGCTGGATGGTATCTGGAATAAATTTTCTTATACTGGTATTTAAAGGTAAGGCGTTCAATTTGGCTTCTATCCTGTTTTTGTGCTCGCCATGGTTTCTCCACTTTATATATACTGTTCCTAAAATAGGCAAAATTGAGTGAAAGAAAATTAAAATTTATATTAATCATATATATACCTGCTATGCTTGAAGAATTGAAAATCCATAGCATTATTATATATAGAGGCAATGTATTCAAGAAATATCGAAGTCTTAGTAAAATTCCTTCTATTAACAGAATCACAAATCGAAGCTAAAAAAAATAAGTACGTCTAATATATTCCATATATTTGAAACCAAAAAATGTCTTGATCAACCCTTTCATTGTAGGAAACAGATATATCCGAGAAATAAGTTGTGATGGATGTGCGTGAACCGAATATTTACGTGAAGCTGGAGGCATATGGTTAATCAGGAATTTGCATATTTCTCCAATGATCTTAAATACTTTCAGAAACGTAGTTTCAGTGAACAGACAATAACAAGGTAGTTAAAATTCGAAAAACAAATCAGAAATAAAAATAAATTACTTATTTAATATCGTCGGAACGCCCATCTTGTCATGTGTTCTGAAATGATTCGTGATTGGTTGTGGTAGTCGTGACATAGTATACACTTGACTCGTCATTATTTCAGTTTTACATGTGGTGTTATTGTGAACATGCAGCTCAGTTGGATGTAAAACTGTAAACATCTTAAAAGATGACGCAAAAGAAGCAGAATATTTGCAAAAAGTGGTGTACACCAATGAAGTACGATAAAAATCCGCCACTTTCCCCGATTACCCCTTTGTGGTGTTGTGAGGATCATTTTATTTAAGTAATGAATGCATTCTTTGCATGTTTACGTAAATAATTACGTCTTCAATTTCGTTTTCCACGTTTTTTAGTTTTAACAGTTGTATAAAAAATAAATGGTCCTACGTAATTGCTGACCAAACAATGAACCTGTTGACTGATTTGTAGGTACCTTCTTCTGTTAGTGAAAATAAACTTGAAATATAAGAGCTAAAGCTACAGTATAGACACTTTATATTATACTAAAGCTACATGCTACCACCCTCAGCTACCCCTCTGATGTTTTTTCTAAAAATTCGTACTGAATTTACAAAACTCGTGTTTTGTGTCCACAGATCTAAACCTACATGTTATCACCCCTCAGCTACCCCTGGCATCCTTATTAACACTTTGATTGCTGACGTAATATGGCCTATATGACCTGGTAGCTAAGCAAATCAAACTTGTTTTTCTGTTGCACATGTACTGGTTTTGGCCAAAAATATAATCTTTAAAAAGAAAAAATGAAAGCAAAGATTAACAAAAATAACATTACGTCTAAAAGCCAAACGTACTGAAATTACACTTTTTTGCTTATGACGTCCTTGGGCGTTATGATGCTTGAATGCATCATGAGCATTGAAAGGTAGTAGGGAGATGACGTCATCAGCAGTCAAAGTGTTAAAAAAGTAGATAGTTTATCGATGCAGTTTTTAAAAAATTCGTGCTGACCCGTTGTTAGCTTTATACAATAGGCTTCAAAACTGCCCTAATAAAGAGTAGTTTACTGATGTAGATTTTCAAAAATTATAATTATTAAAAAATTATATTTGGCAATGAAAACAGAATCTAAGCGTTGTATTTATAAAAACTTGATAACGCGTCCAAAGATGTTATTCGTCGATTTATGTATGGCTTTTACAATGAACAGAAGTTGCCCACATTAGAAATGATTAGGGATAAGTTACGCGACTATCCAGATTATAACTATAATTCATTAGATACTTTGCGAAATGTTTTGCTCAATTGCGGTGTTAGATAGAAAAAATTGGTCAAATGAATGGTAGTTATGGAATCAGCATGCATCGTTGATCATTGACACAAGTATCTGCGTAAGATAAAAAAATACCGAGATGCAAATAGACAATTTATCTTGATGAAACATGGTTTGCCACTCATGATGTAGTTCAATATGGTTGGCTAGATAACACCAAAAACTGTAATTTAAGTGCTCCATATTCTAAGGGAAAAAGAATTACAATTCTACATGCTGCAAGTAAAAACTGTTTTATTCCAAATGTGTTGTTGTTGTCTGCTAAAAATATCAAGCAATCCTCTGCCGACTATCACGAGGACATGACAGCTGAATAATTTGAGAAGTGGGCAAAGGAACAGCTGTTAATCAAACATCCCACCAAATTCTGTAATTGTTATGGGCAATGCGTCATACCACTCGCGGAAACACACAAAAATTCCGAACACAAACACAAGAAAAGGCGATATCATTGAATTTATGATAGGTAAAGGCTTGGAAATACCAGAAAAAAAAACAAAAAAGACTATTAGAACTGATGCGAAGCAAAATTTAAAAAAGGAATATGCCGTTGAAAAAATTTTTGAAAAACGATCATACTATTTTACGTCTGTCCCCATATTATTGCCTTTTCAACCCCATTGAAATGGTGTGGGCTGATGTAAAAACAAGACTACATCCATATAATCAATCCCTACAATTCAGTGAGTCTGTCTTAAAAAATATAAAGATAATAGTAGATAAATAATATTAGATGTGAAAAAAAAGAAAATGAATATTCTATATTACCACCTATCAATCCAATTGATTATTAATGTAAATACCGATTCAAGTTCTGAAAACTCGGATAGTGACGAATGAAGTATTGTTTATTTAAAGTTCATAGACAAAGATTTCTTGAAATTTTTGTATTTAACGTCGACCTATTTCCGCAATTGAGACCAATTACCGATGCCAGGAAATGCGTTCCCCCTTTAAAATTTTGCCGAGTCTTTCCTTTATAGAATAGTAGAAATTTTCTACCTGCCTAACATCATGATACTGCAAAGTTCATAGTATCATGGCCTAATATTTAATAAACAAGACAGTGACTGCTTTACACCCCTTCGGAAAGATTATATACAATCTATGCAACTCCCGCCTAAGATTGCATAACTTTGCCGCTAGAAGATAGAACGAGAGGTAGGTCACTAGACAATAGACATAGCCTTAATATATCATTTATGTGACTTATCAAATGTGATAAATATATATTTCCTTTAACCACTTCTATTGAATAAAGGTATTATAGAAATCCCTTTCTCTAACAATTAAAAAATAATTATTTAGTATTTAAAGCATTTTTACATTTCTACCTGCCAAAAATTTGCAGTTTCATACCTTACGACACCCATTATGAAGTCACAGAAATAGTCTGGAAATATTATGGGAAACATGAATTTTTTTATAGCGAGAAATGCCCGAACATGCATAGCATGTCCATAGAAGTATAATAGGCTGAATCTGATGCCACGATGAAAGGGTTAAATGTAAATTAAATACCTCATTTACATAAACGAGGTAGATATAAATACTTACAATGGTAAAAACTGTGTAATACATAGTGGTGGTGGGTAATAAAAATAATAAGATCGTAAAACCCAAAGTTCCAATAAACAACTGATTTTGCGAATACTGACAAGAATCCACTCTTTGTCTTAACGGGTTAAATTTTCTGCCAATAAATAACCTCCAAAGTGAGATTAAACTTTTTATTTGTAGAAAGAAAAGCCTAAAACAGAACTAATAATTAACATGTGTCCCTTTTTAGAGGAACCAAATTGATTACCTTGCAGCATAGACATAGATGCAGTAGACATGAAAGGTAACAATAGAAATTATATCGGAGAACATAGCCACTTGGAAGGAAAAACCCAATGCTCCTCGCAATACCAAAAATTTGAACGACGAGGTTAATAACGGTTCTATTCCTCGTAGAAACATCTTCCATAAAGATATGTGGTAGAAGAAAAATTTCCCCAGAATTTTATTTAACGAGTAGTTTAACTTCAAACCTATGGGAGACCCCATCAAATATAGTAAGAGGCCCTTTAGGTTTGTTATAATATCCTAAAAATATTAATAAAGTTTATAAATCGGAAGTTATAGTCAGGGAGCCAGTGATGAATTTTCCATGTAACTATTTTGAGTCCCAATTTAGCATGGTTCTGGTAGGGGTTGAAAGTGGTCATGCTACAAGTATATTTATGTCACAAGGTGGGGGTTGAAATTTCAACTTCAACTAGTAGTTTGCACAATAAACAACGCATTAAAATCGTCGGGTCAGGTAGGTTGTCATTCCCCGTCGGTCAGAGTTAAAAATATAAAAAAAAATTAGTTTGAAACAAAATAAAATATGAATATGAAAATTAACTGTCTTATGACCCTTTAACTACTAGTTAACGTTAAAATTTCGACTTCAAATTGTGACGTAAATGCACCTGCAGCATGACCACTTTCAACCCCCAGTAGGAGTGGAACTTTGAGTTTACTGACCAGAGTTTCGTTGTGTTTGGTACCCCCATCAGTCTCATGCTAAATTGGGACTCAAACGGAAAATTCATAAATGGCTATACCTACTATTAAAGGAGTTTGTGTAACAGCACCTCTATTGTAGTTTGGATCATGTTTAAAATATCCGCCTCATATTTCAAAAACCAATTCAACAAAATAATGCCTATGAGCAAGTCTAGGATCTTTGCTACCAACGCATTTCCTGCTTTTGGTGTAAGTTTTTTCTCTTGCACAAGATTGTTTAAAAACCATTTTAAATTATTAACGCTTTCTTCAAAGTGCAAAAAAGTTGCTGAATATTGTAGCACTGGCGTGAACACATTAATAATCTAAAAAATGTACAAAATTACTTCATTAAAACTAATTTTAAATTATTAAAGTACCTTCAATATTACGCCCATTACATATACTATTACGAGAATACAATCCTTGGTCATACTTCTTCTTCCATTTTTACTAATTCCCAGTCGATTTTGTCTTAATTCCTCAGTTAAAATTTTAAAATGTTTCCCATAACTTTCAGACTCCTTGTGGACAACATCTGAATTTTTAAAACATTTATAATCATACACAATTTCTAATACTGACTGATACTTCGAGCTGTTATTAACAGTTATTTTGCCACTAGAGCTATTTATAAAAAGGCTTTTGTTAGCCTTTAATTTGGAATGTTTTAAACCTTTTCCTACATAACCTATACATTGCGTGAAATCGTTTAAAATTGTATCATCTGTGATATAATATGCTTCACAATCTTGGAATTCTTTATAGCATCCTTTTAAGTAACCAACTTTATGTCTTTCTAAAGTATTTGGCCTAAAAATAAGAATGTTTTTGTTCATTTTCCTGGCATAGTTTTTAGGTTAGGGTTATCACTAATACTCACAGAATATAGCTGCTTTCGTTTGCAGTGAACATAATAAACAGGATTTCAGTGAACAATAATCATATGATGCTAAATTGCATGGTAGGGACAGAGAGAACACATGAAACATGATTACAAATCACTGCCGAACGAAAGCAGCTCATATACTCATAATTCTACATAAAGCACATTTTTGCGATATACCGGGTTAAATAAGAGTGGTACGTACTACGTAGCGGTTAGACCCCCCACCATATATTATATAAATGTGGTCAAGTCTTATGTTTGGAGAAAAGATGTGTGACCAGATTAAAGGCCGTTACAGAATAGTTAACCGTAAGACTTAAGAGTCATAAGACGTATGACATTAAAAAGTGATTTTACACAATACTTTATTCTTTATGTTCTACGGCAAGCCAATCACAAGTCAGTTTTGTGAGATAATTTTTTAGGTTAGAAGAAAAACGGTTTCAATACCAAAACAAAGTAATAAAGAAGGGATTATTTTATTTTAATTATATTTCGGCGCCTCGTCCTTGAGATCACTTAAGTAGTAGCGTTCTCGCGCGTCATTAGGTCACATTATTTTTAAAGAAGAAGAAGAATTCCTTCCTCAGCATTCACATCTAACTTCTTTCATCTTCGTTTTTGTGCGTCAGAAAGTTAAGTCACTTTTATCAAATCTTTAAAATTTATTTATTTTTTAGACGATATGGGCAAAAACAAGAGTAGGAAACGATCTAGATCACGTTCGAGAGACCGTTCCCATCTAGAAAAGAGAATTCGACGATTAGAAGAGGCCATAAAAGAACAAATGCGACTTCCCAGTGGAAGCAGGTCAAGAACCAGTAACTCAAAGACAAGTAGTCTCTGTGCTTACAGAACATACGAGACACGTAGTCCCATGCCCGGTTCGGTAGATAAAAACCTGGAGAGGGCACATAGCTGGGGTAGATCATACAGGACAAGTAGTCCTAATAATAGGTCCACAAGGAGTCCTAACAGCAAGCATACAAGGACAAGTAGTCCTCAGTACAGGCGTTCAAGGACAAGTAGTCCCCATTACAGGCGTTCAGGGACAAGTAGTCCACTTAATAAGTCTAGCAGGACAAGTAGTCCGCATAATAGAAGTCCAGCAGATAGTCCACCAGTAGAGGAGCCCCAATTGGAACCTCAGAGTGACATTGAGAATCATTCAGGGAGACTGCTAAGGACAGATGAGATTGAAAAGGTACCTCCAGAACCCATAATAGATTTAGAATTGGATGCAGACACCCTAAACTTCCTTGGCGAGGACCCCTCGGCTGGAAAGGTAGAGAGCTTCCAGCTGCACCCAGCAATATGTTCAAGATGGCACCATATTCTTTCCTCTGGATTAGATAGAAATACAAATACCGAGCTCGTGGGGAAATACCCTCCACCTCAAAACTGTCTAAACGAAGCACCAGCTCTAAACCCAGAGGTTAGCCTATTGCTAAATGAGATGGGAATGAAGAAGGAAAAAAGAATGGCCTTGATACAAAATAACCTAGGTTCTGGCATATCAGCCTTAGGTATGTCCCTTAATGTTCTCCTTAAGGAGGAAAAATCTGAAAAGAGGGATACAATGCTAAATCAGCTGAGCGATGCTGGTAGAATACTTACTAATGTGCATTACGTCTTATCACTGGATAGACGATCAAATATAAGTCCATGTTTATCAAAATCGGCACGGGAAATTGCATTCAACAACCCAATTGATGACTATCTACTTGGAAAAGATTTTGGAGATAAATACAAGAATGCGAAACTGGTAGAAAGATCAAGTCAAGATCTCAGACCCAAACCGGCCATAGTGTCAAAAAATAGCACTGGTTTCTACTAAAAAACCGTTGTATCCTTTAAACCGGTCAGGCCCATCCCGTGTGTCGAGGGACACGGGACGCAGAGGGCGGCAACCTCAAAGAAGAGGGTCGATGAGGTACAGGAACAGGAGACCTTAGAGGTAGGTATTGCCGGCAGGCTAAAAGTTTTTATTACAAATTGGGAAAAGATTACAAGTAATAAAATAATCTTAAAATGGATAAAAGGCTACAAGCTACCTTTTAACCATGTTCCCGAAAATTATGGTAAAGTTCTACCAACAGTAAGGCAGGACCTACATAATCAGACAGAATTAGTAGAATGTATTGCCATCCTAGCAAAACAAGGGGTGGTGAAACAAGTTAATCCTACCCCAGACCAATTTTTGTCGTCATATTTTATTATAACTAAACCTAATAGAAAACCTCGATTCATTCTTAATCTCAAGAGACTAAATGTATTTTTAAAACAGCTACATTTTAAGATGGAAGATTATAGAACAACTCTAAAATTAATACAACCTGGGTATTTCATGACTACAATAGATCTAAAGGATGCCTATTACACAATCCCCATCCACCCTGGACACAAAAAATTCTTAAGATTCAGATTTATGACAGAAACTTGGGAATTTACATGCCTTCCGTTTGGGCTGTCCTCCGCACCATATACCTTCACAAAACTAACAAAACCAATTTTGTCTTGGCTAAGGCGAAATGATATACTCTGTTGTTTATATTTGGATGATTTTTGTATACTAAGTAAAGATCCCTTAATCTGTAAAAGACATACCGAAACAACAACAACCTTGTTGGAATCCTTAGGTTTCATTATCAACCATGAAAAAAGCAAACTTACACCAGCAAACTGTTGCAAATATTTAGGTTTCCTTTTTAACAGTACTGAGATGACAATCAGTCTGCCAGAAGATAAAAGACAAAAATTACTTAATTTTATTGAAGTCATTCTAGAACAAAAATATCACAGTATTATAGTCTTTGCAAGACTTATAGGTCTTTTAATCTCAGCCTGTCCGGCTATCAAGTATGGTTGGCTATACACGAAGTATTTGGAAAGAGCTAAAGTTTTAGCACTCTTCAGAAACCATCAAAACTACAAAGCAAACATATACATATCTGGTGAAATTAAAACGGAGCTTTTGTGGTGGAAACGTAACATACCTCAAGCCTTTAACAATATAAGACGAGACAAGTTCGATTTGGAAATATACACTGATGCATCCCTCATAGCGTGGGGGGCTGCATGTAAAAGTGAGAAGACTCATGGCTGGTGGTCTATAGAAGAGCAAAAACATCACATTAATTATTTGGAACTTTTAAGTGTATTTTATGCACTTAAGTGTTTTGCCAAGACCTTTAGATCTGCTAATATTTTGCTGAGAGTGGACAATTCCACAGCCCTCTCATATATTAACCGTATGGGGAGTGTTAAATATCCAAAGTTATCAAACCTAGCTAGAGAAATCTGGCAATGGTGTGAAGTTCGGGATCTATGGCTTCATGCAGTTTACATTTCTACATTGGATAATTTCGTAGCAGATGAACAATCCCGACAACTTCCAACAGAAACGGAATATGAATTGGAAGAAAAAGCCTTCAGAAAAGTGGTAAACCTTTTTGGCAAACCAGAGATAGATCTTTTCGCATCCAATATTAATAAGAAATGTGAGAGATATATCTCGTGGCGACCAGACCCAGAATCAATCGGTATAGATGCTTTTACTTTTACCTGGAAGGATTATTTCTATGCTTTCCCACCATTCTGTCAGGTCCTACGCACCTTAAATAAAATAGTCTTAGATAAGGTAGAGGGAATAGTGGTTGTCCCAAGATGGGAAACACAACCATGGTACCCCCTATTTCAAAAACTTTTAGTAAAAGAACCAATTAATTTTTCAGTTGAAGATAAACCTCTTATTTTTCCTTATAGGGCACACCTTCCAGGCAAGGACCAGTTCCCCCTAGTGGTCGGTGTATTATCAGGAAAGCCTTTACGAGAAAGGGGAATCAAGACACTATGGAATCTGTAACCCTGGACCCTCTAGTAACTCTAGAGCAGCATAAAAACCTACCACCCACTAGCTCAGCCACTTATCCTGGTTGTAGAGAGGTCTTGAGACAAGCATTTTTAGAAAAGGACCTACCTGAATCTTCATTAAAAACATTGGAAAAATCTATCTCGGAAAACACCATTAAGCAATATGACATACCGTTGAAAAATTGGTGGAACTACTGTTCCAGCCGCCCTGTCAACCCTTTTAAGGCCTCAGTTCCAGAAATAATAGATTTTTTGCAAGGCATACTAGATTCCAAGCCACTAAAGTATGGGTCACTGAATTCTTATAGATCAGCGCTATCATTAATAATGAATAAGGAGATTGCCAAAGACCCACGGCTTAAAAGGTTTCTAAGAGGGGTAGCTGTAACAAGGCCTCAGCTCCCCAGGTACAAAGTGACCTGGGATCCCAATGTGGTACTTAGGTACCTCGCTACAATGGAAAACAATGAGAAGCTTTCTTTACTGGACCTTTCAAAAAAATTAATAACGCTTCTTTCGTTAGTTACAACACAGCGGTTGCAGACCTTACATGTTATACGCGTAGAAAATATTTCATTTGGAGAATACGGAAGCCGGATATACATCCCTGACAGGATCAAGACCTCGAACCCAAATACATTTCAGCCGCTGCTGGAGCTTCCTTTCTTCCAGGAATCTGCCCGGCATCGGCATTGCTATCATATATTGAAAGAACCGCAGAACTGAGGGCCTCAGACCAACCATTTCTCTTTGTTACAACCAGACCGCCATACGTAAGAGCAAATCGTCAAACACTCAGTAGGTGGGTAAGACAGACTCTGGATACTGCGGGTATAGATACATCCATCTTTTCTGCTCATTCGACAAGGCATGCAGCTTCGTCAGCAGCTTTTCGTAGTGGAATTTCACTTGAAGTGATACGAAAGTCGGCAGGTTGGACAGAAAATTCTAGTACGTTCGCTCGGTTCTATAATAGACCCCTTGAAGAGCCTAGCTTTGCAAATTTACTCTTAGAAAATGTAACCTAATAAGTCTTTATAAGAACCCTTTTAGTTAGTAAGTATGCATATCTATAAATAATTGTGTGCTTACTTCAAATAAAGATAAGTATACATACACTGCGTAAAATTTACTGCAGAAAAATCGCAATATTTTAAACCAGAGCTAGGTTTCTGTATATATGCGAATATCTTATAGAAAGAAAAAGAACTGTCTTTAAACAGCTACTTAAGTGATCTCAAGGACGAGGCGCCGAAATATAATTGAACGATTAAACGAACTTACCTGTGAAGTTCAATCGTAATTATATGAGGCGCCTCGTCCGCAGAGATCACTCCCGCCCTACCCAAAAAAGAAGAAAAAATCCCCAAAAAAAGTTCTTTTTCTTTTCGTTTTCCTGACTTTAAACTTGATGAAAGAAGTTAGATGTGAATGCTGAGGAAGGAATTCTTCTTCTTCTTTAAAAATAATGTGACCTAATGACGCGCGAGAACGCTACTACTTAAGTGATCTCTGCGGACGAGGCGCCTCATATAATTACGATTGAACTTCACAGGTAAGTTCGTTTAATCGTTCAATCATTAAATATTGAGGCGATAATTGATGAATTACCTCTTATATTGTTGGCTGGAAATTTAATGGGGATGTTTCTTTTAATCAGAAAAAGTAGAAAACGTTGGTTAGATAGAAGGTAGTGGACAACTTAAAATAGGCCTCAAAATTCTTAAACCAGTGACACGACTAAATGGCAGTGGTTGTGGTTAGTGACAACACGTTTCATTTATTATAGGTTAAACTTTCATTTTAGCGGGAATGGTTCTCATTGGTTGAACATTTTACGGCCAACGTAAGAATTCCACCATACGGAAATTTTCAACTTTCTGCGTAAGCTCTTACGTCTTAATGCAGGTTGTGTAATGGAACATTTAAAAGTACATATTGGTTTTCGTTTACGTTATACGTCTTAAGTCTTACGTCAAGCAATTCTGTAACGGCCCTAATTTTGCAGACAATACCAAGACATAAAGCAAAATACCAACTGAAATATCAAAAAAATACCAAGAAAAAACGGAATATTATATAGAAATCATATTTCTTGTCATTAAAATCTAAAATTCCGCACTAAAAGGCCATTTGATTGAAAAGCGACAACTGTTGATGTAATGTCACAGAATTATTAACGTCAATAAAATAAATTCTCAGTTTACTATAGTTTTTTCGCAGAATAGGATTGGCAACAGTGAATTTAGAGTTAACAACTATCTTTATCTACTTCGCCTTCTCGCATGGTTTTTGAACACACTCGATGACTCATTTCGATATAAATTTTGTATTTTAATGTAAATCACAAATAATATAAATAACCTTCGAAATTTAACCACAAAAGAGATAAAGACAATAAAATATAAACTTTTTATTTGATATTGTAATTAATACAGAATCAGTGATTAGTGTCATATGCAATGTAATGTTTAAAATTAATTTATAATACCAAAATTAATAAAACTTTTAGTATCGAGTAATTTCAGTATTTTGTGCTTAATTTTTAATTGGTATGTCGAATAATATTTACCTATATTTATAAACAATGGAAGATAATGGAATTGAAGATACTAACAGTAATAATCGAGAAAATGAATCACCTGTTAGAGTAACAAGATTCAGAGTAGGTTTTCGGTTGACTACAAAAGTTTTGTTTTTATTTGAGCGTAAAATTGCATCATTATATTTTAGAACTTGCCATCTGTAAGTAATGCGAGTAGTGAGGATTTGCATGCAATAATAACAAATAATGAAGAGTCCAACTTGTTATCTTCAGTTCGTAGAAGAGTGCAGATAAGCAAAGAAAAAGTACAAACTGGGTCACTTAATGTATTATCTGCTAAGTACGAGGTAAAAAATTGATGTTAACTACTTTCATGCAAAATACACCAAATTGTTAATGAAAATGTAGAGTTACTGTTGTATGCCACGCTTCTTTTTTTGTTTATATTACATGTTTTATTAAATAACAAACTAAGTACCTACTAATGTCTATAGTGTTGTAATACATAAACATACAATTTAATATATAAATCAAATCTTTTATTAGCTATTTTCTATCATAAACTACAAGAATAAAATATGACATGAGGGAAGAGAATTAATTTCTTAGCTAATTTTGTTTATTTTGTAGAGTTTGGATTATGACACATGTGAAAACCACTTATTGCTAGATGAAGAGCGGAAGAAGGGTTATAAATTTATAGTACACAAAAGCATAGCAAGATGGTTTACATTTTTATTAATAGGTATGGTAACTGCATTGATTGCATGTGCCATCGACATTTTAATAGAAGAATTATCAACGATTAAATATGCATCGCTTAGCAAATGTATCCTTTTTGTGGCTAAAAAACTCTATACTTGTATCAAATACTTGCATATTGCCCTTAATTCTGCTCACAGCCGTAGAAACTTATGTAACGCAGGGTAAACTATACATCCCATATGGCTTATGGGTTATTTACAATGTAGTTCCAGTTTTCATAGGTTCTATGTTGGTAGCATATGTAGAACCAATAGCAGCAGGTAGTGGGATTCCCCAAGTGAAATGTTATTTGAATGGTGTTAAAATTCCCAGGGTAGTCAGAATAAAAACTTTGTTTGTAAAAAGCGTTGGAGTGGTTTGTTCTGTGGTGGGAGGTTTAGCTGGAGGCAAAGTAAGTAATAAAATTAGTCTTTATAGTAGTAGTTATAATTTTAGTTAGTTGTTGGTAACGTTCTTGACAAATCTACAATAATAAGTCGCTCTGTGCAAGGCCGACAGTCGCACCTCCATCCACTGTTTTCCCCAATTTATGCCCGCATAAGTACACATGAGTATTAGTTAGTTATTGAAATATTAAGTATCTCTTAATTAAAGTATATTTTTACTTAAATTTTCATTTATATGCGATGCAATATATGAAAAAATATTCAGTGCTAAGTCAGTTGAGTTAGGCCAATGATGATCATATAAATAGTTCATTTCAATCTAGTCGTGCCCAAGTGCACATCGAGAGGAATTGAATTGTACATTCTAACTGGTTTCGAACATATTAAGTACCCATGCAATGAACTTTTGCATGCACAGGGGATAATTAAAGGAAAAATCCCTTTAACACGTTTTGAAATGCCCATTAAAGCCTCATTTTATATACATAATGATACATAACCTAAAGTTCATTCAGTTTAACACACTGAAGCCATTTGCTAGCTTATTATCGACTAAAACGCGAGGCAAGTTCACACTACAATATCTTACTACCTTACTTGTTCCAACTTATTGTAAACTGAACTAGTCTCAGCTCCGTGTTCTTTTGCTTAAAATACTTTATTCTTTCACCTTTTTTATATTCGACATTTCCAGTTTCCAGAAATCTACCGAGAAGGTTTTTGGAAGCTGCTAACATCAGGAATCCTTCTTTCAGGATAACGTTGGTGATAAATTCTATTGGCAAGTAAACAATTTCTGTCTGACTCACCCAAAACAAAAATCATGTCTACAAGTTTCGCTTTATTAAAATTCATATTGTAACATTCCAAATATTTTAAATTCAATACAAATTGTAAATAACGACTGATAAGTGTGATAAATACTCCGTTGTACATGACAATTTATACCTAACGGAGGTTTTATTGCTTGTCAAATAACGAAAACGGCAAAAAATGTACAAAAAAACATTACAGTAAAGAATCTGTTATATACTATTTACTCATTTCAATGGATTGGAAGAAATGGCCCTCATTTCAAAATTGCATAAAGACGTGTGGCAATCAAAATGGGCAACACGTCGAACACCTATTATAAATTTTTCTAATGAATTATTTGAGGAAATCTCTTTTTTTAAGTTTATTCTTGAATTTGACGCTTATTTATTTATAAAACGAAAATGGTTGCAATTAGCCATAGGGAAGTACTTACAAAGAATGTTCGTTTTTCATTTCTACATCACATATACAGGGTGTTAGATTTGAAAAAATTGAGGAAATTCAATTTAAAAAGTTCTTAATTGAAAAATAATTTTTGGCCACCCTGTACAGTTTTAGGAAATGAAAATGATTCAAAAACATTAATTAGATGTCTCGTAACTGGTATTCACATAAGTTCTTCTTAAAACCCATCATTGTGACTGGCGATTTTTTTAATATCCATCTGCAGATTGCATTATTTCAACAGAAAAATTCATTATATCCAGGTGGTTGAGGTCGAGGTCCAATGCACTATTGTGCCACCCGGTATAACACAGCTATGCTAAATTAATTGAAAAAATTTTGTACAAAAGGGTTTCTACAGGTATTGATTAAGAACATCTTGCTAGTTTTTTCTAAAAAATCGCCAATACTTTTTTTTTTTAATCGATAGGGATGCACCGACTAGTGGCCGACTAGTCGGGAAAGCCGACTATTCGGCCAATTTTGTAGTCGGCGACTATTAGGCGACTAGTCGGCGAAAAAAATGAAACATATCTTACTGAATTAAGATGGCGTTTTAAATAATATTTTAATAAAGTAAAACAACGCATGTGTAAAATGTTGGAACAAAATTAAAAAAAAAACACTATATTTCACTACATAGTACATACTACGTGATACAAAATAAACAGTAAACTTAATCTTGTTCGAGGGATCAGATACAGTATAGAAAATATTGAAAGAAAATAAAAAAAAGCATTGTTCTAGTATATATTACTCTATATTAGTAAGTATGTGATGTATTACAGTACATCACATACCACAATTTTATATTGTTCATATTTGAGGTATTAGCTGCTTTTCTGCCGCCACCGCGAGAAATTAACGATTGGCATTGATTAAACTTTACTTTATTGCCATTGTCTCCTTTAGTTTCATCAAAAAATAACCAAACACGTGACGTTTTTTTTACTTGTTTTTGACATATCTATATCTAATAGTTCTGCAGCTAAAATTAAATCCAATACACACAAAAACTAACCTTAAAACAACCGGCAAAGCAAACAATGTTCTAAGTGAAGTGAAGTAAACAACAAAACAGAAAATACATGTACGTGGCTGTTGATAGGTCCGTCGCTTCGGCCTGCGACGAGACATGGTACGCGAAGTTTATTGAAGTTGGCGCACGAAGAAATTGGCCGCGTATTTTGCTGGCATTTTAAAATAAGTCGGCTGGGTCGACTAGTCGGCTGTATGAAAAGCCGATTAGTCGGCTATTGACTAGTCGGCAAAAACCCTAATTGGTACATCTCTAAAAATCGACCCTCTTTTTCCATCCTGGAATTTGCGGCTCTGACTAAAATTGTATGTGGTTACATCTAAAGACTCAATTTATAGGTATATATGTTATATTAAAAAACAACACATCACTGAGTTATGAAGTAGACTTCTCGGTAGTATCAAGTTACATAGCAGATAGCAGATTCTCTTGGTAATCGCTTATCTAAGTATCAAATTTCATATATTTTGTATTTCCTTTCTCACAGCTTATGCTGCATTGGAAACTTGCTTTTAAGGTCTAGCTAAGAGGATGCTTTTGCAATATTATAAATATAGCCAACATACACTGTTATGTTCAGTATTATACTCACTTCAATATTCAACATGTAAATTTATTATTGTAAAACTCTATTAAATCAACTAACTGCAAATATAACATATATTCACCATCAAAATTTCAAAATATCCGAATATCAGATAAGCGAGATGTGAGGGACTGAGGGTGTCTTCACGTCTTCATCTTAAATGAGTCACACTGTATGTACCAGGTGATTTTTTTTAAATGGAAACACCCCTGATAATTTTTTTTACATTGATTTGTAAATTGTCCGATAATGACCGAAAATGTTTTCCATCACTTCCGGTTTTACCGGAAATGAAGTCAACTTTCGAAATATCAATGGGACACCCTATATTTTGTATACAGTGTTGTAAATCAATCGATCAGTTCTACACGATTTTGAAAGAGGACCATAACTAAATAAATAAATAATAATTTATTGTATGGAATATAACAACAAGTTACAAACATACAAATTTAATGGATAAGATACAGAGAACTGATGTATTAACTTTATCCTAAATCATGAAGTAGTTTTGTAAATAATCTATTATTTATTACCTGTATAAAATCATGTAACGTCACTAATTTAAAATAATTACATACATACAAATAAGAACACACAAGAATGTACAAATGCAAAAGTAAAATTTGTTTAAAGTAATGGAGGTCAAATCATTACACAGTAATTTATTTTTTAAATTCGTTTTAAACGATGTAGTATTTGTCTGAAACATGGCTGGTGTTAATTGATTATACACGTATGACACTAAGTAAGAGAATGATGTTGCGTTGAAACGCAGCAGTATTGCGCGTGGGTATAGTGATATTGTTTCGTATTCTATCTTGAGCGTTTTGTTGGAATTCTAAAGATAGCTACTTGCATGATAAGAATCATGCAAGTAGCTAAGCATTTAGATTTCTATTATTTTCTTAATTAGACAGGCGTAATGGAGACACTGACGTTCGTCTAATCGTAGCATTTTAATCTCTTTATAGTGTGGAGATATATGATTTCTAAGAAGGACATTACATATAAGCCTTACACAACAGTATTGCGTGATTTGTAGTCTTCTTTTATCAGTTGCATTGAGACAGGGTCCGTATATACAGTCCCCATAGTTAAGTATATAAATGACTCAATCAGCATTGCTTTAGTCGATATAGGCAATAAGTTCTTAAACTGATACATATGTCTCAGCCTCGAGTAGGATGCCATACATATTTTTGACACCTGACTACTAAAAGATAATTGTGAGTCAACTAAGATACCCAATTTTTTTTCTGTCTCTTGCATTTCCAGCTGCAATTCACCAAGATAGAACCTTGGATTAAGCTGTCTTATAGTATTTATTCTGACTTGAGAACCTATAGTAATATCACTTTAGTTTTGTTGGGGTTCATAAGGAGACCATTATTCTGAGACCATTTGAGGATGCTATAGAGTTGTTGCCAGATGTTGTTAGTGGAAAGTTATAGTGAATAATTTCATTTCGTCAACATATAAATCTAATTTTGCATGAAATCAGGTAGTTTTCAGGTCAGCTGTAACTAAATTAAAGAGAAGGGGACCTAACACCGAGCCTTGTGATATGCCAGCATGCAAATCCAGACTTTGCGTTAGATTAACATCACTTAGTTTTGTTATTTAGTATTTTTGATAGAGATAATTTCTAAACCGCTGAAGTAGGACATCATTGATCCTGTATATCTTTAATTTTTTAATGAGAAGCTCAAAATTGACACTGCATGTCAAATACCTTGGACATATCTAACAGTGTCGAGAATGTATATAACTTCATTAGAATCTCGAGCTCGAAGAACTTCATCTGTGACTGCTAATAATGAAGTGGTAGTGCTAAGGTCTGCGAAAACCTGACCGAAGAGAAGGCAATATTTCATATATACTGTACTGCTTATAGAAAGCTCCTTCGGCTAACTTTACTGGTATGCAAAGTTGACTAATGTTTCTGTAATCAGCCACTTCTTTGGGGGGGGGCGGGACTCTAGGCACAGGTCTACTTATATAGAGACTTTCCACAGCTCTGAAACCTCATTTTCAATATTTGATAACAGAAATAGCATTGAAACAAATAGGCGCAGGAAATATTACATACTATTTCAGAAGATGTGACATTTATACAAAGGTTTAACAATGGGCAGCAAAACATGACCTGAAGTCAGTTTGTGCGTTCAAACACAACCGGCCGCGTTCAAACTCGGCTGGCCTTGTTCAAACTCAGCTAGCCGTGTTGAAACTTGGATGGCCATGTTAACGCAGAAAATCATCGCATGGCCCTTCAGTGCTTCCGTTTATAATTCCTATTCCCTTGTAATATTTTAGGAAGGACCCATGATACACTCGGGGGCTGTCGTAGCAGCAGGAATTTCACAGGGCAAGAGTACCACATTTGGCAAAGATTTCAATATTTTCCGTTATTTTCGGGAGGATCATGAGAAAAGAGATTTTGTGTCTGGAGGTGCTGCAGCCGGGGTATCCGCAGCCTTCGGGGCACCAGTAGGTAGGGAATAACAATTGTTAAATAAAATTATTGTTAAGTAGCTGTTAAATTACTTTTCATAGTGTCTATAATTATTTCTTAGTGGCACATTCATGTTTCTTTACTATTTATTGGGTATTTAACAATTGTTCTGAAAAAATATGAAACAAAAAAAATTTGTTAATGTAAATTTACTTGCCACTTAGGAGGTCATTCACTTATTACGTAACCTTTCTGGTTCCATCCGTTCCTGATTATAACATGATGTACCCCCCTATAGTATTGTAACAAATTTTTATTTTTCTATTTATGTGTCTTATATAGTTTGCATTCTATATATTCAAATTTGTTTTTACTTTAAGCGTGCAATTTCTTCTTCTATGGCCACGAGCATATTTTTTTCACTTTTCAATTTTAGCCACAGTTCATTCACTTCGTTTTGAAAGTTTTGTTCCGTACGCTGCGTTAAAGTTTTCCAAAATCGGACATTCTGATGTTAACTTGGATCAACTGCAACGATTTCAACTACACCAGGAAAACAAATGTTCACAGAGCAAAAGCAGTGCTACCCAAAGATTGTTGTAAGGCAGGTTCACACGCAAGCCATTGCCAACTTGAATTTGATACAATTCGTGTGAAAATTTAAATTAATTGTTGTATAAGTTTGACGTTATATAATGTAGTTGATGACGACCCCCTCTCCCTCTCGTAACACTTCGTAATAAATTGTCTGAACCCCCCTCCCCCAAGTACAGTACGTAATATGAGAATGACCCTAAAGTGGAAGTACTGAAAAATTTCATTTAATATCTCTTCCGCAGGTGGAGTGTTGTTCAGTCTGGAAGAAGGCACAAGCTTTTGGAACCAAAGTTTAACTTGGCGAACATTTTTCGCTTCTGTCGTGTCCACATTTACGTTAAACATAGTACTTTCTGCTTACCATGGAGTACCTGGAGATTTAAACTATCCGGGCTTGTTAAATTTAGGTAAATTTGAGGCATTTAGCTACAAAATTTACGAACTACCCATATTTGTTCTTATGGGAGCTCTGGGAGGACTTTTTGGTGCCCTATGGAACCATATTAATTTTAAAATAACCGTTTTCAGAATGAGGTATAATAGTTTGGAGATTTGCTATAGAATTCATGTTTTCAATTCAAATTTTACAGGTATGTCCGACCTAGATGGTTAAAAGTTATGGAAGCGTGCCTTGTGGCAGCAGTCAGTGCTACTTTGGGATGCCTCATGATGTTCTTGATTAACGATTGTAGACCACTTGGCCAAGATCCAACAAGATATCCGACTCAGGTAAAGTAGACTTAAATGGTTCAGAATTAAGAATTAACTGTTACGTAACACTTTAAAATAAGAACTCATGTTAAATTAAAATCAATATAAATCAAAAACGGTTTAGCGAATTGGTTTGAAATTTATTGGGGCGATTTATGAAGACATGAGGAACATTTTCCCAAAATTTCATTCATTTCTTAACATTCTTGAATTGTTCCCATATATCCTCTAACTTAGATATATAATACTAAAAGCTATTTACTTACCTATAGTCATTATAAAAGATACAGGTTTTTTTTTAGTTGTACTGTTCGGATGGGCAATACAATGTTTTGGCCAGCATTTGGTTCCAAACACCAGAAGCTTCTGTACGCTCATTGTTCCACGACCCTCCCAACACGCACAATGCAACATCTTTAGCTGTTTTTGTAGGTGTGTACTTTCTTTTAGCTGCGTGGACTTTTGGACTCTCGTCTTCTAATGGGTTGTTCATACCAACTTTGTTAACGGGCGCTGCCTGGGGCAGGCTAGTATCAATTGGGATGTGTTACATTTTTCCCGAGGTGAGTGCAAATTTAAACCAAAATGTAAATGGTATTAAGAATAGAGTACTAGCACCATATGACTAACATAACCTCAAATTTTACTTTTTTGTAAGTTTATCATCATTTTTAATGTTTTTATTTGCATTTCTAGATTGGATCCAGGTTAACAATAATAAACTCTCAAATATTATACAAAGGATTTATTAATGTTGTTGATTTTAAGAAATGTACTCTGTTATCTACAGGTTGGAATTCCAACCTATAATTATTAATGGTCTGTTTTTAATATTCAATGAGATTAGAAAATTATATTCTATATGAGAAAGTTTATAAATGTTGGATCCAATCTAGAAATGCGAATAAAAACATTAAAAATGAGGATAAACTTACAAAAACGTAAAATTTGAGGTTATGTTAGTCATATGGTAACTCTATTGACCATTTTCAGTCACCTGATATTCTGCTGTCCTAAGGAAAAACGTCCTATCTGCAAAAATTGCATTTTTCAGGTTATTACATTTTCTGTCCCATTTGCATGTATTCTAACTATTTTCTAGTTAAAAATGGCCGATATGCAACAAGAAGGTGGAAAACTCTTATATTGTTTGTCCTAAGTGCTCATAACAGTATATTTATAATTCAAAATGTCCTAATTTCATTGTACTAGAAATAAGTCCTATATGCCTTTAATTCCAAGGTAAACCTTTTTAGCTTTAGTAACATGAATAGCTGAACTATTCTATCGGTTCTGCGATTGCAAGACGTGTTTTAAACAAGGACGCTATTCTTATTTAAAAAGCTAAAACTTTCAATATATCAAAACTACAAAATGCTGGATAGGACGTTTTTCCTTAGGACGGCAGTATTGACACAGTCTGGATGGCACGCAAACCTCATCCATTCACAAAGGAATACATATGTAAACAATTAGAGATGAGTGGCTAGCAGAAGCAGTTTAAGCTTCTTATTAAAAAATAACAGCTTTTACCCATCTCTAGAAAACAAAACAATGAGTTGTGTGCCTTCCACGCCACCAGCGTGATGTTAACCGAAAATGGTCTATTGTAATTTTTTGTACAGACTTTAGAACATCCCGGAAAATATGCACTTATCGGAGCTGCAGCACAATTAGGTGGTGTGGTTCGAATGACCATAAGTTTGACAGTTATTATTATGGAAACGACGGGCAATATAACTTTTGCCTTACCACTTATTGTTACGCTTATTGCAGCAAAGTGGACCGGAGACTTTTTCAATGAGGTAGAGGAATATCCCCCATGCATAGACCTTTGTTTTATTGATTTCTATTTCTAGGGTATCTATGACACTCTTATACAATTATCAGGTGTTCCTTTATTACCCTGGGAGCCCCCACCATTAGTTCACAATATTTATGCGAGTGAGGTTATGTCTCATCCAGTTGTTACACTAAAGTGTGTGGAAAATGTTGGACATATCGTGGAATTATTGAGGTTAACAACTTACAATGGTTTCCCGGTTGTGGATCCACCACTTACAGATCAGGTAATTTTTCAGCTTTTTATGTCAGTCATAATTTTAATAAGAATTTATCTTCATTTATGAATGAGTTCAGAGCTACTTTTTCATCAAATCATTTATCATATCAATTTATTAATTATGTTTTCAAAAGTTGTAATTGTGTGGATGCCAGATGTAAATCTCTTACAGTTTTCAAGATATTTTTTAAGTGATATTTTAATAACTTTAAATTTTAAAATATTTAGCAAGAAAACTCATAAAAAAAAAAAAACTTGTAAAACCGTTGTTTTTTTAGTTATAGTCCAGCAAGGACTTTGAAATCAAAACAGATGTATATTTTTCCAGTGCAATTCTTTCTGCCATGACATATCTTCACTTAAGAACGTGTTATCTATCGAGCAATGATGACTCTACAAATGTAAAAACTGTTGTCTGCTGTCAAATGTCATATACCCTACAATGTTTGTTTAGTATTTCATCGATATCGAAATGCCTTCAATTAAATATTAAAGAGTGACCACAAAAAAGTGTGTATTTGAGCCTGTTTTTGCAACCTCCATAACTTCGAGACGAAGAAAGCAAATTTAACGTCAAAGGTCTTCCATTAAAAAATTAAATCTATAATTAAAAATCTAGAAGGACATATTTTTTAATTCTTTTATTTAGGCATAAATCCTCTCCATTTTAGGAGTTAAGCAAGTTAAAATTAATAAGTTTTTAGTAGAAAATAAATAGGGTCCGTGGTATGTTTTTAATATTTTCATTATTTTTGCAGATTTTTCGCCTGAGTTAAAAATTGTGTTTTCGGTTATAATGCCACTAACCCCCTTTTAGAGGTTGGTTATCCCTTAATGACAAGTTTAGGAGACAAATGTCCTGCAGTATCTTCTTAGTATTTTTCTTATTTATCCTAATTTTTCCTCAGAGTTAAAAGTCATTTTTCAGGTTATAATGGCAATAATACGCATTTCAACCCCCTTGTAGGGGGGGGGGGGGTTATCGCCAAGTGATAAGTTTGGGAGTCATGTAAGTTTTGTGGTATCTTCTCAGTATTTTAATTATTTTATTGAATTTTTTTTGTCATGCTAGGATTGATGTTTGCAAGGATGACAGACTCCCCTACTTATTGTAACCTCCTTTTAAAGGGTGGTTTTTAATTTACTACACGTTATTTCGGATAAGAATATGTTATTACGTGAAATTCTTGACCTATTTTCATGAATAAAACATTATATTTTTTATTATTTTCCATTAAAAAATTCTTTATTCGACCTCATTTATCCCTTAAATTAAAAAATGGAAAAATATATACTTATGTCATTCTTTTTTATGTTGTTGTTTTATGTTTAGACTTGTAAGTTAATTTTCCTATAATTTTTAGAGCGAAGTGACGACTTATGGTCGAATACGAGGATTAATTCTACGATCGCAACTTATTGTGATTTTAAAAAGCAAAATCTTTAACGAAACCTCAGACGATTGGGAGAGTATTACTGCCAGTATATTTAGAAACGAATACCCACGGTATCCTACAATAGATGTAAGTATATAAAGTACATATGTTATTAAAAATTATTTGTATGGATTATGTTTCTTTAGGAAATTTCCATAAACGACGAAGAGAAGACTTACTCTGTGGATCTGAGGCCTTTTATGAATCCTTCTCCATACACTGTACTTCATGTAAGTGTTCAAAAATATGTCTTATAATCGGTTATTAAAATATATTTTTTAGTCCTCATCATTGCCAAGAATGTTTAGGCTGTTTAGAGCTCTCGGGCTAAGGCATCTTCCCATCGTTAATGACACAAATGAGGTAAATATACGAATGTATTTATTTTTAGTTAATGTTTTCGTTGGTATATTCTATTGGCAACACATAGTTTGAACAGTAACATCTGACAACATCCATAGTTGTCAAAACTTTCAATGGAACAACTATCGAAGCATTATTTTTCAAACTATGAAGATGAAACTTGTAGTCAAAACTTTGTAAGGCTTTAAATTGGGTAATAGAGCTACAAAAGCTGTGTTAAAACGTCAAGACAATGTGGGATCTGTGAATCTTTAATGGTCTGGTTCGTATTTACAAAATTGATGGCAGAAAACATCAATAATAATAATGGGAACAAACAAAAACCTGATACTTTGAATATATTAGTTATGGAGTTCTTCAAGGAAGCGTTCTGAGACAACTCCTTTTTGTAATTTTATAAATTATCTGGTAAAAGTCAGGACAAAATATCAAATCAACAACCATTAACTATGCAAATGATACAAATTTTTTAATACAGGGATACACACTTGAGGAACTTGTGAACACACTCTCTCAACTATGCAAAATACAAAACATGGTTTTACACTAATAAGCTTATTTTAAGTATGAAAATTAATTCGCGAAAATAAAACAAATGAACCCAAGAGGGATTTACCGTCGATACACACAAATTCACCAATACGTGAGAGCGATTTAGATATTATGACTTTCCGCTGTTACTATACAAACTTTTCCTTATAGATGAATTCCTTTGTATCGAAGGTAAATCCCCATTGAGTTCATTTGTTATATTTTCGCGAATAGTTATGAATTTAAGTTTGTCCTACCATTACATATGTATTAAATGTCCACAGGTGTCACCTGGCTATCAAAATAAATCGTAGTGAGAATATTGTGATGTTTATAGCTACAATGAACTTCAATTCAGTTGTATTTATTGTAACTTATTTATTAGAAAAATTGCCTACCCTATTCGGTAACATTCTAGTCTAGGTTGTCAATAAATAATAATTCTTTGCTTCTACTGATGGTGATTGATTTTTCAGTTTACATTAACTTATGTGATTTCATTTCGTAGGTTATTGGTATGGTTACCAGAAAGGATTTAGCCCGCTACCGAGTATGGAGGCACCAGGGTCGAATGGGTGTAGAAGAATTACTAATTTCCAAAGAAGTTTAGATAATAGAATAGCAGTATTTTAGTCAATTGTTGATAAGGCCATATCCTAACTAGTAGAATTATTTATTTTATCAAATAACCAAAGTGCTGTGAACTTTATCAAGGGCATGTTTTCAATAGTGTGGTGATTACCACTCGTAGTAAGTACTATAGGCGATTCGAGATAAGCAATATAACATCTGGGTGTAGTTAGAATCATTGATGTAAAAAAGTTTACATATAGGTTTTAAGGATGAGACAAAAAAGTTGCATAATTATTGCCACTGTATGTGTGGTGGTTCTGATTTTCATTGGAAAAAATAATTAAAAAGGAAAAATCAAGGTAGTAATAAACAAAATATTTTGATGTGTAACTCTATATATAGAATTTGATACAACCTTTTGATATTATGCCATTATTCTATAGATTAAAGGAGAGACTTCATTAATATAGTACAGTAAAGACTATCCAGTTTAAGAATGAAGTACTCGGGAGACCAGTTTACACTGCAGTTTGAATATGAATCGGTCACCGTTAAGTATGTTCTTTCACTAAGCAACATAGAGCGGTGCGAGTTGAACAAGTTCGGCTATTATTAAGAGTAATAGGGTTGTGTGAAAGTAGCTCATACACTCTGAAGTTTAGAGGCATAGGCACACTTGGTTAATAGTGAACATAACTTTAACCACTGATGCTTAGTTGTAAGTAAGTAGTAAATATGTTGATATTTCATTGGAAATAAATCCCAGAAAATTCTTCAGAGGAAATAATTGAATTAGGATATTAAAAATATAGTTTCAATTCTATTATTGAAAATAAAAAAGTTTGTTTAAAAGACATAAATTACGTTACGAACTACACAACAAAACAGAATAATAAATAAAAGACGAATTGAGAAACCTGTAAATTATAGAAAATATTTATTTGTTTGTGATGTATTTGAGTGGGTTCTTGTCAGATCCTTAACTGCGATCATCAGGTCTATTGTGGCTTGCTCCTAGTTATAGTTCACCCAACAGATTCAGCTTTTTAATAAAGCCGATAATCTTGTTGGGTGAGAAATCATCCAGGTCCTCTGGCTCCAGTCGCACTTTGCTCTGTCATTTTATGACATAGACGACATTCGGCGTTTTCCACCAGTCCTATTCTTTGTAGGTGATGATTTAGTCTGCAGTGCCCAGTATATAGGCCAATTAGAGTTCTTAGGTGTAGCCTATTTAACTCTAATAATTTTTTAGTTCTTTACTTCTTTTGAGTGAACTAATCCTGGTAGTTCCTGTCGGTGCTGGACTGGACTGTTTTCAATTCAACCCAGGCTATGATAGCAGCCTCGGCAGAGTTTGCAGATATGCGAAGTGCCGGTTCTGGTCCTATAAATTTGGTTGCCTCGCCTTCTCTAGCCACAGAATCGGCAACTGTCTTCCATGGCAAAGTGGTCAGGTGTCCAAATCAGAGTCAGTTTGTTGTTTCTACCCGAGTAAGAGCTTCCTGGCAGTTCCAAACCGTTTTAGTGTTACAACGGTAGGATCCAAGAGCTTTAAGAGCCGCTTGGTCGTCTGAAAATATTTTTATTGATCTGTGTGTAGGCTACGTCTGTCCTAACCTCCATGTACACATCAATGGCATGGATTTCTGCCTGAAATATAGTCACATTACCATTCAGGCTCGAAATTATTACCTTTGGTTTGCGACTATATACACCAGCCCCAGATCCCTCAGGAGTTTTTGAGCCGTCTGTGAACCAACAACTGTCTGCCCTTTGTAGGTCGGTTTTCTTCCGATCCCATCAATCTCATCCAGGAAACAACTATATAGGGCAGTTCATGGTTGATCAAGATAGGCATCACATCTGAAGGCATTCCCAGGATGCTGATAGTTTAAGTCATCCAACAGCCCGTTGTGCTCCATGATGCTAGCCTGCAGCATATTAGTTACCGCTAAAAAGATAACACAAGACCAATTTGACCATAGATTGCAAAGAGGAAGGTCGCAACAAACTGAACTGTAAACTTGTCTAATTTTTGGTTAATAAGAAGCTAGGAAACAGCTCCATCTCCATATCTAATGCTTCATTTTTAAAGTGAATGGATTATAGGTATACGATGTATATACCTCAACAATATTAAGTGATCAGCACTTAAGATTACTCAATATGCTACATCCAGAAATCATTATTTTGATTTAAAATGATTTAAAAAAAATCTAAGATTACATCTGGTACTCACATTCTTAATATACTCACATTAATAACTAATCTATAAAAATAAAATGTCTGAGTATGTTACTCAATCACACAAACACCAGTTAACAGATAGATAGGTAGGTGATGAATCGGTTGAACATGGTATAGTTCACTATACCATATTTGATGCACATAAAAAACCTCAAAGCTTTGCCGCTTACGTATACATGCTCTATTTTTATAGAAAATGGTAAATCATAAATATAATGTATTACTTAACACGTTAGCTGCCGGATGGAATTTTTGCATCATACTCAAAATGTCAATTTGCCAGCCGGCTGTCGACAGGGCACTTGCCTAACATGCCGACTGGTAGCCCGCGGTCATTTACTTTTATCACTTTAAATGCACCTTGGACGCCCGCTATTCATTGTATATGAAAATACTCACAGTAATAGATTATTCGGCATACAAGGAATCGTAGGTGGAAATGGTTCGGCGTTACAGGTATGTTTAGTTCAATAAAATGTATATAAAAGTGACAGTATATGCCTTTATGTCTTTTTATAATTATTTAAGTATTATGGGCCCTGAAGAGATTGAATAAATATCAAAGAAATGCGTCAATTGTAATAAAAGTGTACCTATCCCTTCTAATTTGTCCAAAAAAGAAACAAATCTATTTATTATATTATGTAAATAAACATATCTTGTAACTTTCTAACTATTAAATATGTTTTACCTTTTCAAATACTGCCTTTAGTTTTTAAACTAGACAAAACTTGCAACAGAACTAAACACATGGAACCTGAAACTGTTACAAAATTATATTTTCAAATGTCTACTGGCGGTCATTTGGCACACAGAAAATAATTGTATTATGTCCACGCCACCCGACTGCGGGCCACCATTAAATGAAAAGTGTATATTTAAATTCAAATTAAAATGCTATATACCTCATTTTTTTTTTAGTTTTTTTTCTCACTGGAAACCCAAGTTATGATATGTGCATTTTCGGTAATAGGCATATAAATGAGGGTGGCAAGAACAAAAAACGATCAAATGACAGCCGGTGGTCAGGCGGCAGCTAACGTGTTAATACATAGAACAACATTGTTCCCATGTGAAATATGTTCTGGCATTATTAAAATAAGAAATTAACGAAAATGCATCTGTTTGAATTATAATTTTAAATTATTTTGATATAGTTGCACGACTCCCTCCTACCGAAAATATTTTAGGTTTACAGCAGGTTTGTAAACCCTGCCCACGACAGAGTCAAACTTAATACCCAAGTAGCATTTTAAGGAACATTTTGGCAAACGTTTCTAACAAATTGTGTCTGTTACCATGTCAAAATGGGAGCTGTTTCCAACATGTTCCGATACATTTCCGACACATGTATAATTTCTTATGGTTATACAGTACATGTTTCTATTGTGGTGGCACTAGGCGTTTCTTTGCTAGTTTCGAAAATAAAGAGAAAAATTTGTAGCTCCCCGATTTATACACAGTTTCACAAATGTATCGATACATTATTATATTTTATATTGATTCATTTCCATACACACGTTTTTACAATGGGAACAAATGTGTGCAGTCAGTTTCGGAAATTTTTATTATCATTCACCTAATATGAATATGTTTCCATATTGTGCGTATTTTTGATTACTTTTCAATATGGAAACAATTTAGGTACACATAGGATAATAAAAATAACATGGTTGGTGTACTACATATAATGTGAAAACTTTGTCATCATTTTAAGCCATGTCTGGCCTGAAGAGACGTGGCGGAAAGAATTTTATCGATTATTCGGCGGAGATACTTCAATATTTTCAATGGGCCTCACAAATTCAAACATTTCGAATATATTTTTGTATTAAATATAAAAATATATGGGTTATAATTTTTTTTTTTTTTTTCGATTATATCGGTACCACCGGTACCAAATTATATATATTTTTCCTAATTATCGTAATTAGTGATCTTCGATTAAGCCTTTGTCCGAGTTTTTTTTAAGATTGCCCATAATGGCCACTAAATAGCAAACGTCAACATTTACAACCAAAATGGCTACAGAAACAGTTCTGCATATGTTTCGAAAATTTAGATCATATTTGATGAAAAGAAACTTGATTCCCTAAATGTATCCACTCAGTTCCGATTACTGTAGCATATTCTCTGAAAGAAACTTGTTTCGAAATTGTTTTGGAAATGTTACACAATCATTTTCTGACAGAAACAATTTCTTTTGTGTTTCGCTCTGGTTTCCGAAAGGTTGGCAACATGTAAACAAACGGTCGCCAGCCGGCTATGTTGCGCCCGCATTTCGGCATTTCTGGCGGTTTTTGTTGAACAGTTGTGTTTGGAGTTTTAAGCAACGTTCTACTATCTTTGGGAAAATTTTTAAGACCAGCCTTTGCTAAAAGTACCAATAATTTGTCAATAACTTAAGGTCTTCGATTAATTCATATTTTGGTTCTGCAATTTCCTCTTCAAAGTCAGTATCTGTATCCTCTTCAAATGTATTTAAGTCATCTTCAAAGAATTCATTAATGAATACATGTTCTGAAGTGCCTGAAAAGTTGATCACTATGTACCCCAAATATTATTTCTTACAACTTTTTACCTTCCTCAATATTAATAGGAATTTCTTCTACTTCCACCACATTATTTGATGACCCCCGTTGTAAGTGCATCAGTCCCAAGACTTGTTAAATTATTATTTGTCTTTTGACATTCCACAGCAACTTTTTTTAAAGTCACTCATGGTTTCACAATTCTTGTACAGTTTAATAGATTATAATACCTGGAAGAATGTTTAAATTGTTTGGTTTTTCCCATTTTTCCCAACTTTTCTATGGTTTTAATAATAGTAAATTGTGAGGTTAATAACTATTAAAAAAATTTACACGGTGTCGGTTAATAATCTACTTTGTGGTGACATATGTTCCCATTATATTCATGGAAAAAAATGGAAACAGTTTGAAAACATTTGGCGACAAGAATGTGTTCCATACAATTTCAATAATGTATCGAAACACTTGTTTCGGAAAAAAATTATATCGAAAGGTGGTAACAGTTGCTAAACTGTTCCATAATATTGTTGTGCTATCTGTAATAGGTGAAAAATGGTAACAATTTCAGAAAAAATGTTGGAAATGTATGTAAACCCTTGTATCTCACATAAGTATCGAAACAGTTACAAAACTGTTTCCCATTACACTAAATTTGTTCCTAAACTGTGTCTAAAAATGCTACTTGGGTATTGTCAGTGTCTCATGAAATATCGATTTTGTCAATGCTCCCCAAATATATAAGATATTATTCCTACACAAGCAAAACAGTAAAAATTTTTAATTTATCGCCATACCAAATATTTACAGAAGACAATACTTCTAAATTTCTACTGTTCTTGTGCACAAAAATTTTAAGTACGGCTCTGTGGGATATCCCTTATGCTAACGATACAGTGATTTATGGTCGGCTTTTTTAAGTGCATTAAATATGTGTAGTCAACAGTATATGTCATTAAGCATCCTGCATGTCAACAATATTCGCCAGGGAACTTGGAAAAACTACAAACAAATCCACTATACTGATCGCTGGTGTCGAAGATATAAATGCCTATAGAGGTTACTTCAGGAAAAATAATTACCACTTTCAATAAGCTAATTGCCAAATGATGTGCATGTACTATCATGAAATTTGTTATACCTATTCGAAGGATTTTTTTTTAAATATTTCTTGTTCCTGATATATGTAGCTTTTAAGTAAGACAAACTATTGACGACATGACTTTAATTGTATAGGTGTAAGTGTCAAAGATATATATTGAATGAAATGTACTATATTCACTCATTTTTAAAAAATTTGTAAAAGCGAATTTACTGAATATACTGTATTTATACATTGTTAATTAAAACAAATATTTTTGATAATGCTGTTTTATTGCTCTTGAGTGATTAACTGTGAATTCTTACACAAATGATTTTCTTTCCAGTTGGATTCTAACCTGACACACCCCTTCATAAGGCTCATTATTAGCACATAAAAACATACGTGGCCCTTTTACGTGTATACAAAAAAACACGATCTGAAAATATATTTGGAAACAACTCGAAGAGGTTCTGTAAGCTCATCTAATCCCTCCACAATATACCCTGGATTTAAGTTTATATGGAAAAGTCATCAGTATAATTGGTTGATTTCAGTCATAGTAAAAATTGTTGGCATAATCTGCTTCGTATTCTGACAATTGACATCCGACTATAAGGCAACCCAAAGCTGTCAAATCAACTAAAAAGCCCTCTCTTGTGCTGCATGCGATTTTATTTTGGTCACAATCAAGAGTCATAAAATATTCTTTATAGGTTTGGGAAAGGAGTAGAAAAATGACTCGATGAAAAATAAAACGAGGACTATCTATAAAAATAATTTCCAATATTTGCATTCTTTCGGTAACCTACATTGTGATTATAGTAGAAATTAAGAAATTCTAAAATAAATTTACCTATCTACTTCTATTTGACAATTTTCAGTGTAACACTAGTCTCCACATAGCTCCTTACGACTATGAAGAGTAAGGTTAAAATGAGAACATGATACTCTCCCCTGTATTTAGAACCGCTGAATCCGATGCCACCGTCGGCATTGTTCCATCACGTCAGAATTTTTCTCTAATCCCCCCTAATTAAGAATTTCGCTGCTGATTTGTAACAATTACTAATTTAACATTAATTTATAAAATCAAAATGTTTTTTCAGAACACACTGTCTTACACAAAAGAAAAGCAAATACAATCTTAACATTATATTTCTATGAGATGAACATCTTAAAATTCAAAAGTTGTTCCTGTAGCTGCTAACAGTTAAAAATTGAACAACCAATAAGCAAGGATTAGAAGTACAGAATAATATTCAGAACAGTTAGTTATACATAAACGAACATAGGTTGTTCATTTAAGAGGGAATTCCCATTAGACAAGCTGATAAATCGCGTTTCTTAGGAATTTTTATTAGGAAAACTGTTAGACAAATCATTTCAAACTTTGGATATTATACATTGAAGCAACTACATACAAATGTGTGATTATAATTAGGGCCGGCGACCATAGTGGCGCCCAACAACGTGCACTAGATATGTTTTTGAAATAAATACAATCGTTCTCAACTATTATTAAACCTTTATTAGTACAGTTTCTAAAATTTACCTTGCCTGCGTGAGCGTGTGGTGCCGTTTAAAGTTGAAAATGTAAAACTTGAAGCCAGTCATACATGAGTGGATTTTGCGGCATTTAACTTTGGTATTTTTGGAGTTAAGTAAAAAGAATTTCGGAGATATGAGTATTACTTTGGTTTTACACCATTTGAACGGTCATAAAAAAGATTTTTAATGATATATGAAACTTAGTATTTTTCCTAAAACTACTAGATATTTAATTTTATATTTTGTTCCCAATAAGTCATGGTAGTCCGAAAAAATATACCTAGCAATCACTGAAATTATCCATTTTATATGTAAGTAAAATTAGTTAACAACAAATATCTTGACGTAATAACTAACGTATTGTTTACTTTAAATTACATATTTTTGTGTTATACGGCTAATTTGATAAATTGTCAAGTTAGAGTAAACTAGACAAACATTTTTTAAGATAAATGTTATGTGTTATGTATCATTTTATGGCCTTTCAAATGGTGTAAAAATAGACGGGGTCACACGGGGTACCTATTCCATTTCAAAAAAAGAAAGCAAAGTTCATATCTCCGAAATACGACTTGTTTTTCTGAAATGATTTTTAGAGAATACATGTGATTTTCTATTACTTTTATTTTTGAAGTTTTTTGCGTAACTTCAAAACTAATGAAGTTAAAAGAGGTTCTAACTTTCCCGTGACCACCCTATACCCGTATAATTGTTAATAACAAATAACTAAAAAAGTCTGCAAAGTTGTTTTCTTTTCCGGTATCTTTCTCCTTCCCCTACTCTCAATATTTACTACTAAAACTAAGCACCACACGTTAAATTGAAAAGATGCCAGCCCTGATTATAATGAAAATTTTGGCATAAGTGCCCCCTGAAGTGACACGCCTCCCAAAATTTCTCAGTTGCTGGCTGACACAATTCCTTCTCTCCAGGTCATCTCAAACAAAAAATCAAATTTCTTTTTACTTTTTGTGAATATAGGTATGGGATGAACTACGAAGAATTTATTTTTCGAAAAATGAGGACACAGCGATGTATGAAAAAAATTACTTTTTCAGTTAAAATGTCACATTTTTTATGATAATGGAAAAAGTTTTGCATGTATTTTATTTTCAGTATGAGAAAGACGGTTGTGTACTCGATATATATGCCAAATTTCAGGGCAATCGGTTTAATAGTTCTTGAGATATCATGTCTGACGGGATACCTCAAGAACTATTAAGCCGATTGCTCTGAAATTTGGCACATATATCGAGAACACAACTGTCTTTTTCATAAACTACGGAAATACATGAGAAGCTTTTTTCTTTATAATAAAAAATGTGACATTTTAAGAGCAAAAAGTAATTTTTTTTCTTATGTCTATCCAAAGTTTGAAAATGATTTGTCTAATAGTTGTCCCAATAAAAATTCCTAAAAAACACGATTTATCAGCTCGTTTAATGGGAAGCCCCCAATTCACTATGCTTAAGCTCTCAAGGCAATCACTCAAGGGATTGAATGAAGTACTTCCGTCCTGCGTGTTATACACAATTTTTGCATTTTTAATTAATTTGAAAACAAGATAATATAAACTGTAAAATATACTGTCAGTATGTCATTCTGCTTCGTAAAACGTCAAGATTAAAATAACAGTTTTTATTGGTTGCAAAACATTAGGTAATTTAACAATTTATAAATGCTATATTTAAAAATAAACCATAAATTTATGTTATTATAGTGATAATTCTAACTATTTTTCATTTAATCCCGTGGGACTATTATAAATATTTAATCCCTCCTATATTAAAAGTGACACTTTAGTCTTTATGAAAAGGTCTTAAACTGGTACCTGCATATACTTCCGAAAGAGCAAAAAAGAGTTTTCACCATTATATTGTTTCTCCTAAAGAGAAACAATTCTGTGACCTGACGAAAGGATGAAAGTGTATACAGACAAAATACAAGTTAGAATATATAGACAGAACGCAAATGATTTACAAAATGACATATAATATATACACTCACTTTCACATATACATACAAACTCCGTATGCAACAAAAGGACGAGGCATTACATCGCATTTTTAACCTTGTCCTGTAATGCAAACACCAATGGTAAACATCTTAATGTCATTAATATTAACAACTATAGGTACGGCTAGAATATCAAAAAGCCTCTGACCACAGCAAGACTCCATCCGCCACTGCAACGATTCATCACAGCCATGAGCAGAATCTTCCCCAGGTCGAAAATCTCCCGCCCCTCCAACTGTATACAACAGGGTTCAGAATTTACGAAGTTGAAAAAATTCCCTGAATTTTCCAGGTTTTCCATAACCAAAAATACTAATTTTTATATATTTTTTAGTGAAGTCATGTTTTATTTGACATAAAATAATTCCTTGAATTGGATTGAATCAGTGAAAATTCTTAAAAATTCTATGGTTTTCCATATCAAGACGTAGAATTCCCTGATTTTTTTATATAATTTATAAAATTCCCTGATATTTCCAGGTTTTTGTAAAGATTTTTAAATTCCCTGAGTTTTCCAGGTTCTCCAGGTTTTCCATACGAGTCTGAACCCTGAATATTACGAATATCAATATAAATAAAAACAAAATATGAGCTAATGCCTATAATTACAATCAACATATCATTCTACAATGGCTATTGTTCATTTAAGAAACGATCCTTACGATGTGAACTAAACTGATTAAGAGTTTTGGCTTGTTAAACAATTTACTGATAAATGTACATGCATGGTATTTAAAGCAAATTTTGTAGCCCTGTGTTGAGGTATTGAATATAACTCAGCATTTCGTACGTTAACAGAGTAGACATTGGATCTTTTAATTAATAAAATGTATACATAAATAGGAGTTTTGATATCTATCATTTTATATAGTAAACATGCATAATATAATTCGAATCGAATCGAATTAAGTATATTCAAATAGTTGTAAAATGGTCTCATTTGTTAATATATGTATATGAGTGTCTTAAGCAGGTTTGAATTTTGTTCTTGCATGTTTCATTTAAATAATTATAACACACAGAACTTCCATATAATCCATATAATTCAATATCACTGCATTCACAAGCTGCCATTTGATTTCTTCAGGAAACGCATACTTATACCTCCACAAAAATTTAAACTTAGTAGCATACACTTAACTTTTTGATAACATGTTTTTCGAAAGAGAGGTTCTGGTCAAAGATAACATCCAAATTGTTTACTTCACTACTAAAATTTATAATAATAATATATATAAATTTATATAAGTTTTTTGCATTATTAGTTAAGGTATTGGTACCCATACATAATACTAGTTTTAGACGCATTGAAATGTAATCCGTTATTATTAGACCAGTCACTTATTAACTGTTATTTCTATCGCTGCACATATTATTTAAGAATCAACACAAAAAACTACTGAGCAAGGGGTTAGGGGGACAGACAAACGTTTTTTCAGTATTCTTTTATTTTACAGACTTCCAATACATTTTAATAAAATAAGGCTTATCTCTGCATAATTTACATATATATATATTGATTAGATGCGTAGTGGCAACAAACTGCCCAGTCTTTGTAGTTAGAGCGAGACAATGTATATAGGTACCAAACTATAATACTGAATATAACCTAATTAATCGAAATTATCAGTTATTACTAATGTTTACAACTATACATTACAGAATAATTTGAAGAATCTCATTGTACTCTCTAATGTTGGTGGGACATACATGTTCTTCGCTCGATAATATTCCTTGTAAAGGCAAGTGGCTCTTTTTATAAATAAAGGCATACGCTTGACTTCCCACGACACAAAAAGATATTCTATTTGTGAATAGAACAATATAGAAAACATTAGATCAATGGCAGACCAATTCGAATTTTCATAATTATTTTTAATTAAATTCATTAGTAGCAAAAGGCCGGTGTGTCATATACAATTCGATTAACTCTACTTGATGACATTAAAACAGATTATTCGAATTGGTCTGCCATCGATCTGATGTCTTATTTTTTGTCAAATTAACAAATAAAATTTTAGTAGTAGACTTTTGTGTTGCGGGAGCTTGACTACAATACAAGACATTTAATTAGACTGCAATTCTATAATCTAATAATTTTATCTTAACCTTCTGTTACAATAAAATTGAATTTTAAAGTAGCTCATTGACATTTAGTAAGTTGGGCAACACGTATAAAAACTATTACAGAGCTAAACTTAATAAATATGGGGCTTAAATGCTATGCACAATAGAAAACGTGGGTAAAACAATAACTGAACTGCTCTTAAGAGAATATGTAGTTGGCTCAAACTAGGTGTGATAATAATAATAAATTTATTATTCTGGGAAATAGTACTGTTCATAGACAAGTCATTACAATGATGTACAATTATAAGTAATAATAGGGTTAAGAAAGATAAAATTAAACAATGATAAGATATTTATTTTCATGCGCTAACCGCCAAGAAAAATTGCAAATGGCGGTCATATTTACAGACAGTCAGAGTAGCAAAATGAATCAGTGGTTATGTAGCAACCCTTCCCTGCTTATTTGTTCCCGTCGAAAATTAACGGGAGATTCCCACTAAACGAGCTGATAAATCGTGTTTCTTAGGAATTTTTATTGGCAATACTATTATTAGACAAATCGTTTTCAAACTTTGGAGATATACTTCATTGCATTAAAGTAACTCAAATTTATATGTGATTATGATGAAAATTATGGCTTTGGTGCCCCTTGAAGTGAGACGCCTTGCAAAATTTCTCTGCTGCTGGCTGAAAAAATTCCTTTTCTTCAGATCATCTAAAACAAAAAAATGAAATTTCTATTTACTTATTGTGAATATAGAGGTATTACATGAACTATGGAGAATTTCTTTTCTCAAAAAATGAATACACTGCGACATATGAACACAAAAGTTACTCTTTTCTCTGAAAATGTCACATTTTTTATGATAAAAAAAGTTTTGCATGTATTTTATTTTCTGTTCTTTATGAGAAAGACAGTTGCGTTCTCGATATGTGTCAAATTTCAGGGCAATCGGCTTAATATCACGTTGACATGATATCTCAAGAACTATGCCCTATCGGCACATATATCGAGAACACAACTGTCTTTCTCATAAACTACAGAAAATAAAATATATGCAAAACTTTTCTCTATCATAAAAAATGTGACATTTTAAGAGAAAAAAGTTGTTTTTTTTCATAGAACGCAGTCCTCATTTTTTTTAAAAAGAAACTCCATAGTTCATGCAATACCTTTATTCACAAGAAGTAAAAAGAAATTTGATTTTTTTGTTTTAGATACTCTGGAGAAGGAATTGTGTCAGCCGCAGCAACCGAAAAATTTTGGGAGGCGTCTCACTTCAAGAGGCACCGAAGCCACAATTTTCATTATAATCACATAATAATTTGAATGTAATGTATAATAAATATATCTCCAAAATTTGAAAATGATTCGTCTAATAGTTTTCCGTTCACAGACCTGACTTTGCTTTAGTCAATACGGAAGAAACACCAGAAATCATTTTACAAAACTTTTTACATTTATGTAATAGTTACATTTTAAAATGACTGAAAATCGTGTAAGTCAACATAATAAACACACTGTAGGGAAATGTCAGAACAGCTTAAAATGAGAGAAACAAAAATGATTTTCAATTTCGTTATTTTTTCCCCCGATTTAGGAACCCAACCACTCCAAAGTTCTGAATCATTTAATGTATGTAGATATGTGATTTTAAAAATTAGATTGACTAATATGCATTGTCATGAAATGGTACTTATGAGGACCGATCATAAATTTCTGGGACAAATAACAATAATAATCATACAAATATTATATTGGAGACCTAGACCGAACCCCGTATTTCCTTCTGGACCAACATCATAATCGAACCTTTATTTTATTTTACAATGGCTTCTTCATGGCCCAAGCTAAACCCTTAGAAATAATTTTGATTTTTGAGGTTTCTTGTTCGGTTCCATTTAGATGTACCACAGTGATGTGTATCTGTTTGTACTTTGTATTTACTGTATTTAAAAATAGTGTTATACCTAATAAAAATAAAGTTTAAGATTGAAAATTGACTACAAAAGGGAAAACAAGTGATGCCGGTAAAAAATCGGCAAATTTCCCATCATAGAACTTTTTTTTAAGCTCATCTTAACGGTTGAAATCTCTACTTTATTTTCTATCAAGTAATCCCTACACCTATCTCTGCTCAGAAAAAAGTTATAAACAAAAATGTAAAAAAAAATTGTCGCAATTTTTTGCAGATTTATTTATGCTTATATTTCATATAAAAAAAAATCTTTTTTCAAGATCACAATTGCCATTGATGGGAAATTCAATTTTCTACAAAAAAGTACTCTTGTAATTTTTGCGAATTCCACTTAATTTTTGAGTTAAAAAAACTAAAAACCACTTCTTTCTCAACCTTCCTAATAGCATTTTGTGATTTTGTCCTTATTAGGTGACCAACTAATGAACGAAACAATAAATAGTAATTGACGTTATAAATCCGGTATGTGATTTATTACGGTACGAGTTGTCTTACGCACAAGACGAAGCAGGAGTCGAGTTCGGAATATAAACAAGTACTGTAATGAGACCTACCGGACATGTATTGTATATTTTATTTCATACTGTCTTTATAATTATTAAGGAATTAAGGAGAGGTCAACGTCGGGATCCAAAACGACACCCGACACTTCCTCTAGATTATTTTCTATATGGCAATCCTCCACCTTTTCACCAGTTTGAATAGCATAAAGTGCTGCTTCTTCTTTTTCTCTTAAAAGCCAAGATAACATCTCTTAGCTTCTTTTTATATTCCATAAAAGCCATAACTTTGTTTTTTCCTTTTTTCTTTAAGCCGATCGTGGTAAGATCAGAACCTTTTGATCTACCTTTTTTTTAAAAATCTCAGACATTTTAATCGACTCTATATCCACATAATTAGCCATATTTTCATCCTGTATTTCATTCGGTTCAGTTTGGCATTCATTTTTAGTTTTGAATTCGGTCGATATATGAACAGCTACTTGGTATTTGGGTTATCCGTGTTAGCAAAATGAAGTTTTTTCGGTGTCCAACAATTTCATCGAGTTTAATTTTCAGTACGATCAACTCTTCGAACTTACTTTTAGTAAAAATGGTCACCGACAAACTCAATAACATCTTGGCCTTGCTTTATAGTTACAATTTCCACGCCTTTTATTAAGTGGGGTCAGTGGGGACCGTATATGGGTTCTGAGTCGAAGCTGCACACGTCACGCCAGTTCCAACAAATCACTAATGACGTCATTTAATGACATTATTTGGGACTGGGCATAGCATAGACCCGACAAAGCTTTTAATGACGTCATTTGATGACGTTAATCAGGACGAACCTGGGTCCCAAGTCGGGACTCTAGTCACAATTATTGCTAAAACTGTATATACATATTTTATTTCTTATATCTAAAAAGTAATTGCTTACTAATGACAATAATATGATAGTGTTATTAGGTAACACATTACAGTATCTGATATCTTAATGTGTTACATTACGGTATCAGATACTGTAATATTCGATTTACCGGCCGCAAATGAGTTTGGGAAATAGTCATTTACCGGACAGTATGAAATAAAACACTTTAACGCAATTGTTCCTTACTTCCTCTTTTTTTTTGTACTTAGTCAACAGGCTAGTATTTAGATCCTGCCTTTTTGGTCAAATTCTCAATTTTTATTTTTTGATCCTCTTAAAAAACTTTATAACGACGCCCATGAGTAAATACTATACGATGTAGGAAAAGCTAATACACACCTTAGTTTTTAAATTATGACTTGATAAGAGTTTTGTGCACCTAGTTCTTGCAAACAGTTCATTATGCAACCGAGCGCTCCACTTCATTTTAAACTTTGTGCATTCTCAAAGCATTTTGTGCTTCTTGTCCTTTGATAAGGCTAAAGTATTAATTCAAAATTGTGACATGACATTGCGTCATGTTTTTAATCTTCTCATTTGCAAGTGCAAAAAGTAGTTATTAAGTTAAATTACACATTACTAATTAATGCTAATTTGATACAACATAATTAGCATTTTGAAATTACGTCAATCTTTCAACCACATTATAATAACAGTTCAGTCATATCAAAAATACTTTTATCTCTGTTACTTGTTAATATATACAAAATTGGTTCCGTACAATTTACATTGTGAGGTTATTACAGGGAAATCGTTTGCTTAACTATGGCAGACACACAAATTGGCAAATCCAGGGTGCCACAGAGAAAAATCGTTTTAGTTTTCTTGGTTATTTTATCCACAAGCCTAATACACTTGGAATTGCTAATTTGTTTATCTTTTTGCAGGAGATAAAAAATAATTACTCATACTGGTTATTGTCATCAGATTGTAGACGGGTTATGTTAATTAAAAGGTAGAGTATATATGATTTATAATTTTCGATTTTATCTAAAAATAAGTAGCAGCTATAAATTATAATTTATAGGATTAACACAATGAAACAATAAATGAAACGTAATGTTTTGTTTGGACCTATTTATTATTAATACTTAGCTGGTTCACTTGCTAAAAAAATTTGGAAGTAAAGTTACCAGTCATCATAATTAAATAAAACATATTTTATTACAATAAAATCAGCTAATCAGTTCATTTAATTTCTAGTTTGAATTGTAAAGGTAGTTTCAGTCTTGTTCTTGAAATGTTATTTATAAAAATATATATAAAATAGATTCTTCAAAATTTCTGCAATTCCCGATGAAAGAATAGACTGGCCTTCCATATTACCTGAGCTCAGTTCAACTGACTGAACTTGGGATATACTGAAATACCTGGTTATAGATTGACCCATCCCTTCAAGCTGCCCATACAAAATTTTCATACTAAATTACTTGATATTAGTTGACGCAAAACTTTGGGATTGTCTACCCATGTAACTTAAAATGGTGCATTTTATTATGACCCTGAAGCTACTATTTTCTCAGTCCACTTCTGCCCTTAATATGAAAAGCGAAAACTTAAATTATATACACTACATAAATGGAGGACAATTTTCAGAAAACTTCGGTATAAAATACACATGAAATCATAAAAGAGCTGAAACAGTATAACACTGAAGTTCCAATTTCAACATAAATATACAATAACTAACAGCTCAATAAAATTACACTTTGACTATAAGAAAATTATTACTAACAACTTTTTGTGTAGACTTTTATTTTTATGTTTTAAAAAGAACCTCTAAAGTTTCCTTCGATAGCACCCCCGAATTTCGTATATATGGGGTGAAAGGGGTAAAATTTAGTATAAAACATACATCCTACATTGTTTTTTTTTCGTAGAATCGACCATATAAGGCGTATAGATATGTATATTACAAGTAATTCCCTGAAAATATTCCTGTCAACCATGCCGAAGGTGATATGATGTTTCCATAATAAAAACAGCATTGGAGCACGGTCCAATATTAAAGTAATAGTCATTGGCGAAGACATTGATTTATTATTACTTTTAATTGCAAGAACTCCAACTGATCAGAAAATTTATTTTTAAAACCAAGAAGAGGGAAGACAAATAAAGTATACTCATCCAAAAGTTTTGACAATTTTGAAAATAGTAAGAATCACATTTTATTCTGTCATGCTATTAGCGGGTGTGATACATCTGCCCTATTTCAGATTAAATGAAAAATATACTGAAAATGGAATTCTCTTCCTTCTGGCCATGTACAATAATCAGGACCGTCGAGAGAAAATCGGGGTCCGGAGGTAGTGACATATGATAAATCTAAATAAGAATTTAGTCCAAACATGACTAGATAATGATCTAAATGCAGAAGAATGGAGGTGGAACATTATCGACAACTATTTGGAGCAGATTCAAACCCTCGTGCTACTTGCTCCTGATTTAATACTCAGTATTGAAGTATCATTTCTTGCAATTATACCAAAGGCTGCAATGCGAGCTGTAGTTGCAGAAAGATAGGTGTGCTCTGCAGTATGCGGGTAGTGCCATTGACAATCTTGTCCAAACGTAAAACCTGGACTGACTGAAAGCAATTTGGATGCTAATAATGATATAACATCCCACAGTTTTCTTAGTACCAAAAATGGAAGAATCCAAAATAGAAAGGGAGCATTGAGGAAAACCCTGAGGAAATTGATGAAACTCTAGAGAAAATAAAGGAGCCTTCAGAAGTTGAGGGAGAGGCAGACTATGGTTTTCTAAATTCTTTTAATATCAATAATAATTCTGTTCCTAATCGTATGGTACCACTAAGTATTTTTTATCTTAAGCGTACAGGTGCCCAGACAAATAGGCATGCCACGCGGAACTAGCTATTTGTATGGGTACCCGTACGAATATTTATTTTCTTAATTGTGCAAGTACCCAGACTAATAGGTACAGCACGCAGAACTGGCTATTCATATGGGTAGTCATGTGGCAGCAAATTTAAATTAGAAACAGGCATCCGTGTATTGATATTACTAAATCACTTCTCAAATTAACTTTCCAACTGGCCATAAAACTTCAGTCATGAAAAGTTATTTCGTTTTATAAATTTAACTATAAACAGAGCAAAACACAGTAAACTAGAACTTCTCTGTATAGTTCTCATTGATATTAATACTCCTTATCTAGCTGATAATATATTATTAAGAATAGCCGCACGAGAATCTTTGCACATCCAAACATTACCCTTTGGTTGTTTTGTTAGCACATTTGAGATGAAACCAGAGGCAGCAATAGTCAGAAACAACAAACAATATAAAGTTGCAATGGTGTGATCGAATGCTTGGACGATTATGCTCAGCCTGGCGACACACGTGTACGGATAACCACTACGCATTAACACGTTGACTGCTGCTCTATATTTGGTGACCTACCCCTAATGCTGAGCTCAGACTGATTTATTGAAATACTTAGTCGTTATGTCGGCCAAAGCCGTCACGCGCACTACCTGATATTCACAGATGGCGGCCAGAGCCGACATGCGCACTGAACGTGTTAATAAATAATATCAATATTAACAATTGCATGAATATACTATTTAGTGTGCATTAGGTCTACTGTGGACACCTAATAAAAAGAAAAATGCGACTAATGCTCTACCCCCGCAATGGTATGGAAGCAAGCGCATTCTTCCATGAACACAGACATTGCAACTCTGGCCCACATTTTACTCAAAAATACTTATACAGAAGAGGGCAGAAGATAATATAATTTTGATAAGTCTTATTTCTAGAAAAATTTAGTTTGCAAAGTAACAATGAAAAAATAAATTTTAACTTTTTTCCACCCCTACTTATAAAAATTTGCAGGGGTGCTATCGATGGGGACTTTTGAAGTTCTGTTTAAAACATAAAAATAAAGGTGCACACATATCTAACTTGTTAATAACTCTTTTACAACTTTCTCCTTGTATGGTCTAATTTTACTAGGCTATAAGCATAATTTCTTGGTTATACTCAAATATTGTTAAACTGATCTCTTAACGGATGAGTATGGCTCATTTACAATATTGAGTACTTTATATAACTACATGAAATGCACTTAATATTAACAGATATTTAACTTACTTCTTTTGTATGCAATATTATGATGCAACTTTACAAACAAAAATAAATACATCTTTAGAACAAAAAATGTAAATCATTAAATAATAAACTATAAGTACAGAATTATATAAATAAGGGTAAAAAATTTACATCATAAGAGAAACCTGTGCTATTTCTATACAATTAATATAACATATGTTTTATACGACACAAGTCATAACTGTTTTTTTGACAGCGTCTCTTGCATATGGAATATACGATAGTGAGTACCAAGTCATCGCTAGAGACTGAATTATAATAAAAAGTAGGGCAAGTCCAGCCTTATGCCACTAAAATAAAAATAATTGATTAACAAATTAATATTGCAAGTATATTCAATATTTGATAACAATTTAACATGATTTCTACAAAGTCGTGCAGCTCGAAAACTACATACCCGAGTGGTATTAATATGTATTATTTCACAACAGAAAAATAAGAATCAAAATCATTACAATGCGAGTTAACAAATGACCATGACCATTTGGCATTAAGGTACCTAAATAGCTTTAAATTGTTTTCACTTGGATTTGTACTTCACAACAAAATAAAATTATAAATATACTCACCAATAATGCAGCGATCAACGTCATTGTAAATGACACAATTACAATTATGGTAGCGATAATTCTAGTTGGGGCAAACATTTTCTTGATTTGATTCAACGGCCCCATTAGGAAACACGTACTTAGCATTGATACAACATTTCCTAGTGTGTAAAATACAGCAAAAACTGTTAAACCTTTATGTAAAAATAGAGCAAAAGATCCCAGAATTGAGAGTAATATTCCAATGATAAAACATATTAAAAATCCTTTCAACCTGGTTGACCAACTGAGCGTTGAGGCATCATCTAACTGCAAACGAATAACATATTAATTTTGTTATAATTACAGTTAACAGAACTATTTACCTGAGACATAATACCACTTTCTTCATCTGGAGACTCATTCCCACTTAGAACTCTTCTTAATTTGTCCATAATTAATTTTTCTTAAAAAACATATAAATGTTTATTTTACACAAATCAATGAATAATTACGATAAGGCTTAATAATAATAGTTTTTGAGGCATCAACTCTAGGGGAGTAAACAATGAGGAGCAAGAAAATCACCGCAGATTAACGATAAGAAATTAAGCTGAAGAGTCTACGAAAATAATTTTTTCCTTCACCTACCTTATTCAATTGACACTATTTTTATCAACAATAATAAATATATTTCTAAAAAATTACAAACGCATCACTTAATGTCAAAATTCAACAGGTAACTAATTCGATTCGCTGTTTCACTTCCCCAGAACAGCTGATATGAATTTTACCTGTTGCTATGCAACAGCCAATGGATACGCTAGTTTCTTGAATCACTTCGATTTACACGCAAGTACATTCGAAATCACCTTGGAACATTACCACAGCGCCACAGCTGTGACCAGAGACTCTGCGACGTCATATACAATGATCATTCCGTTATTACTCTGTGCCCATTCCTGGGAGTTCCAACAAATTCTAGAAAACTATATAGGATACTTATCGAGTTATGTGATTTGTACTACAGACTTGTATTTGTGGTTGTATATACGTAGTAACAGTGACCATAGGTTAGCGTGATTTTCATCACGAATTATTCTTGTGCTTTCTTTATCAGTGATTTAAAAGCGGGAAGTGAATACAACTTTTGTACATGACAAGATCAATTAAAATGAATTAATATTTCTTTACCGTTGAAGTAACACTTAAATTTAAGGTAAGAAAAAATGGTTTGCTCAAAGTTTTATATTAGTACCTATTTACACATATTTTGTCTTTGGCAATGAGAATTATAGTGTATTCAAGTAACGGCGCCATCTGTCGGTCCAAATGAGAAAACAAATCACAACGTTGGCTTGCGTCTTCGACTTCCGTGTGATCACGGTCTATGATTTGACAGTTTTCAGACAATAATGTATTTCTTTTTAGTTACTTCAGTGCCCAGGGTACCAAACCAGTTAGGACGGGTTTATCAATGCGAAGATAAAAGTTATGCAATCGTTAAAGCCTATGCCTATGTCTATAACTTTAACCTCGCATTGATAAACCGGCCCTTAGTCTCCCCACTGCCCAATTGACGTGACGTTTTGTTTTATCCAAGTTACCTCCCTATCTCTCGACGTAAAACTTGCCCTCAGTGTTGCCGATTGGCGGATAATTATCCGATTTGTGGATAATTATCCGATTTGTGGATAATTATCCGATTTGTGGATAATTATCCGATTGGTGGATAATTATCCGATTTGTGGATAATTTGGGATGGTGGAGGATAATTTTCTCACAATGTTAAAAATCGGATAAAAGACGGATAATTCAATCCAGTTATAAATTATATATTTAAATTTATTGTTTTATTAACTTCTCCTAGCTATAAATGCCTGCCAAATATTTGTTATTTTTGTTTTTATTCTTGGTATTTTCTTGAATGATAAAAAAATCTTTTATTTAAGTATTCCTATTAGGTAAATAAATTTCCTATAATTTCTTGCATCAAGATAAAACAATAAAAAAGCTTTTCTTTTTTGTAAAATAATTTGTGCGACTAATTAAATAGAGTGTTTTTACTCGAATAAACAATATATACAGGTGTAAGTATCTTTCATATACCATTATTTTTATAAGTAAAAAATGTCAAAACGGATAATATCCAACAAAATCGGATAATTTTATGCCAGTAGGTGGATCCTATTTTGCTGAACCATCGGCAAAGATTAGTTCTCTAATCTTTGCCATCGGCAACACTGCTTGCCCTCAGTTGGGTGTATGCTTGGATTAGCTTGATATTTTAATGCTCCGCATTCTTCTATAATAATATTATCTCACATTGAGAGAGAAATATAGATGTTAGTCTTCTCACTGCTCTATTGATGTAGGTATTGCTTTATCCAAGTTACCTCCGTATCTGCCCACGTAAAACTTGCTTCTGCCTTCATGGCGATCTTACATAAAGGCATGGACCCAAAATATTTGCGTGCTAGCTACTAGCATACACTAGCATATACACCTTTTCGGAAAACAAAGACTTAATTTTTTTCTGTTCGCATGTAATCATCGTTAGTTACCTTTTTAAAGCTTTAATCAATTAATTTGCCATTACTTTATACCATACATAGGTATATGTCTGTTAACTGTACTTGGCGACAGTATATTAGGTAATCTCTTCTATTCAACATTAAAAAGAATTAGCTTTGGTACTATATATTATATGACATATAGGTACTTCGGTAATTTTCTGGTACCGCGATGCCGTAATGCACACTTCATTATACTTTTCTTCATACTTCCATTGGGAAGTGCATTCATCCGGCCTCTGTAACTAGGTCATTGTGCATCCCCTAATGAAATTTCAACATTGCTTATGTATATTTTGATATTCGATGAGCACTCCCTATACAATTTATTTCTGGCCAAAGGGACTTCAGTTTTAATATATCAAGTACCTACTTCATTTTGATAATATCAAAAAAGAAAATTTGCATATAGTGAAAAATATTGTTACGCGCTGGCGCCCTCTAGAGTCTGGAGACTGATGCTCATGAGTGGTGTGGTGACAAGCATGGTTAGGCAACTGTAAATTCTGTAACGCACACCATCTTTGAGACACTGGTAGTAGTATGGTTTCTAGAAGTTTATAGAAAAAGATCAAGATTTCTAGATCGCCGTGGAAGGTTCTGGACTTTGCTAGGTAGTTGTAGCACAGTAGTTTCTACTGTGGTTGTAGAGGCAATCTGTAGAGTCTACATAAGCTAAATGTAAACACAAGAAGGGGAAGTCCTGAATGAAAAGTGAGAGGTTAGAAATCCGAAGTAAATATAAAGTGAAAATATCAAGTATTAAACATTGATATAGATTATTTATTATTTTAGACAGTAGTCTAATTCACAAGTTCAAAAAGGTGTTAATTCTTGAAATAGCTCCTAAAAAGAAAATATATGAGCGATGGCTCATTGGATTCGGAATGACGTCTAGAAAAATGTATTAAAAAATTGCAAAAGTTGTAAACAAATTAAGATGAAAAAAATGGCATTTAGTTTTTCGCTTATAACTTTATAACTCAAAAACTATAAGCAATCACGGAAATTGGAAACAGATTCTTAAAGAGTGGGAAATTTCCAATAAAAAAGTCCTAACTCCCGGAACTCCATCTCCATTATTTATAATATTAATTTAACGCTGAAAATAGAATTCCGCACGACCGCTGCAGGATCCGCGCGCCGCCTCATAAGAAGAAAATAATTTTTTTATTAAAAAATTTGAAAGAATTATGGTGTATGCTTAACACTTCAAACTTCAAAGAATAAGGTCCCATATTGGAAAAAAATGTTACACATTAGTGGATTTGTTTTACTACAACACTCATGCCTCAAGGCCCATTGTGCACGTAGGGATCTACAGTTTTGCGTGGACTCCAAACCACGGTCATCGGCTATCAACTTTGACGCACCCCAGGCCATCTCACCGCCTTTCTGGCGGGCCAATAGCCCTTGGGGTCTTCTCTGCAGCGAAGACAGTTGCCCTGTGCCATCGGCGCCACCTTACTAAGCGACTTAATGGCCCGGAACTGTCTCAGTCGATAGGCTACCGACTAATAGACGGATACATGTCCAAGAAGACCAGACTTTTTCTTGGCTTTTTATTTAATTTTTTGGTTTTAAAGTTTTTGTTTGGGTCGTCTCGAACATAGAGTACGACTAGTATTATGATAGCTAGCAAATTTATTTACTGATGGGCGCCAGCTAGCTCTTTTGAGACTCTGAGACTTGGACTAATATTCAGATAGGCTTCGATTACACTTGTTGATTAATAGTTAGTAAATAAAACGACGAATTTTAAGATAACGACGAGAAGTATAAAAATTATTTATTGATGAAAGTACAGTCTTGGATTTTGTAAAAAACACTTAGGATTAAAATTTGTACACTGATAATGTTATTATTAAAAACTCAACTATTTGAAAATCACTGGACGCGAGGTTTAGTTAATTTTGAGAGCAACCCGGAGAGAGAGTAGCGCGGAGACGTGAACTGTTAACGCGATGTGGAGATACTGCCTGACTACTGCACGCTTTCGGTGGCTTTTATACTAGTGGGGGATTCCAGAACACGGAAGTGACGTATCATCGTGACATAATATGACATCATTTTCCACCAATAAGAAACGATGGCCTACGTGACTAAATGCATGTAGCCGGTGTGAGTCATAAATGTCTTAGAACGGTGCTCGTGTCTATTCGGAAACTGACTACGTTAATTTACGTAATTGGAATAAAGAGAGATTCAACTCCGTGCGTTGTGCGCGTGAGCAATTGGAATTATGCGGGCAATCGGCAATTCGTCCGCATGACACTGGAAATAAAATTACTATTGTGAATAGCGCGACTTGAATGGCTTCGTCGACGCGGCGACGGCGACGATGGATTTGAATGTGTAATACGCGGGGTACTTTCGAATTTTAGTAATGAAATTTGAATGAAATCTAAGTATTATTGTTTTTTTTGAGCAATTCGTGATGTAAATTAAATTTAGTGAATATTTATGAGCTTTAGAATGATTGAATTATATTTTAAACGTTATTTGTTAAGCGGAAGGCTATACTTATCGACGGCGACGAGATAAATTAGGGGTACTTTTGAAAATTTTATAAATTGAGAGAAAATTAAAATTTTGCTATCGGGTTTTTTGATCGAAATAGGTTCTTTGCATGATTTTAGTGATATGCTCGAGTTTCGGAGATTTTGAATTTGAATATAACGGAAGTTATTGAATTTTTTGTATTATTTATGAAAATAGACAGATATGTTTTTTTATAGATTTTGATGTAGGCAATCGATTTGATAATTTTAAACGAGTCTTTTTGGAAAATTTAAACTTAATTGGGGTTGAAATTTTTAGGTACTACAACATACACTGGTTCACCCATCCAAATGCCGGACTCTCCCAGCGTGCCTTAACATCGCTGATCGAGTGTCGGAAATTAAACCGGTGACCGTACCTCGTCCCCGAAAAAAATGTTAAAGTTCATTTTCAAGTTAGGCCATTGTTAACTAACGAAATTATATGGGACCTCGGTGGTCATTGGAAAAAAAATTTTTTTCTTAAATAATTGGACTATAAAATTTACTTAACAAGATCACATTATAAAAGTTTTTAAAGATTGTTTATTTTGTTTATTATAATTTTTTAAAATAAACAAAAAATTAAAAACCAAAGTAAAGCTGTAAAAAATTTTTTTACTCAAATTCGTTATCATATTACTGTTTTTGCATTGAAGAAAGGCATTCATTAACGTAAAAAAAAATGTACGCCATTTGTTTATAAATTGTTTATAAACAAATTGATTAGTTTTATATTTATTTTTTTTGCAATTTTGTAGTCTTGAGAATATTATGATTAAAAAAAAATATTTTTTTCTTAAAAACATTATCTTATTGTTGATAATTGTTTTTTTAAATTATCCGTCATTTGAATAATTAGTTAAGAAATTTTAGAAAATACATTTTTCTTAAAAATTGGCAATCCTCAATATAGTACATTTTTTTTTATCAACAATGTCATTGTTTATTAACTTAACAATTTGTTATAAACAAATTCTGACAATCCTAATAATATCTTTCTAAATCCAAAAAAATATATAAAAATAGCAACAACATATTGAAAAAAATGTTTTTCTGTTTTTATAGCGTTTTTCAATATTACACGATACAGAAATTGAAACGGCCCCTTGATGTGTCAACTAAAAAACTGATATAAATATAACTTTTAAACTATTAGAGATGATATAACAATAAAAGAAAACTTAAAGAATCCGCGATTATTTTATTAAACGAGGATAGATGCGTTTCTAATTATTCAATAGATTTTTGTACTAATTGGTTGCCCATCCTTAGAGACGAAGCAAGTAAAAATAAGATAAATATAATTTAATGTCTCACGTGACTATGGAAATACATAAACAAAGAACTGTCATGGTTGACGGCCAAAAAAGTTTTGAGAACGGACGTAGATTCTCTTCCGAAACGTTAACTACCTATAGCTTTGATTTTCAGTTTTTAGTTTATAACATTGTTCTAGTTTATATATTTTTAGGTGTGAGACTTTTTGAAATAGTCAAGTACTCAAGAACCAACCTCTGCCTGATCCGTTTGGCGCAGAGGTTTTTTCATTAAAATTTTTAAATATTTTTCAGCGGCAAAATACCCAATAAAAAGTAAGAAAATCTGAATATGCCACAAATAAACAATTACAGACAATATATGATATAACAATATCACATTGAGGTTGTTTTTATAGAGGATTAATTAATCTTTAAATGAGTTGACTTCCAAGTTTGTAACTATTATTAATCAGTTATTATGCGCATTTGTTTATAAAAATTAAATGTGCTTTCGACGTTTTTTAATCTTTTATGACTTCTAGCTTATCAAATAATGCAGATACGGTAATGGACCCTTAAGGCAATTTTGTTAAGTGAAAGTTGCAATTGTTTATTTAAAAATAAATAGAAAACATATTTAATTTTTAAAAACAAATGAGCATAATAACTAATTAATAATAGTTACAAACTTGGAAGTCAACTCGATCATTTAAAGGTTGATAATTCCTCTATAAAAATGACGGGAATGTCTATTGTGATATCTCTAATAGTTTAAAAGTTATATCAGTTTTTTAGTTGACAAATCAAGTGGCCGTTTTAACTTCTGTATCGTGTAATATTGAAAAACGCTATAAAAAATTACAATTTTTTTTTCAGTATGTTGTTGCATATGGCTGTTTTTGTAATTTTTTTTTAGATTTAGGAAAAAATAGGTTTGTCAGAATTTGTTTATAACAAATTGTTAAGTTAATAAACAATGAAATTGTTGATAAAAAAATTTTTTTTGTTACTTTATTGAGAATTGCCAATTATGATTTTTAAGAAAAAAATAATTTCTTAACTAATTATTCAAATGACGGATAATTGAAAAAACGATTATAAACAATAAGATATAATGGTTTTAAGAAAAAAAAAATTTAAATCATAATATTCTCAAGACAACAAAATTGTATTTTTTTTTAATATAAAACTAGTCAATTTGTTTATAAACAATTTATAAACAAATGGCGTAAAAAAATTGTTTTTAACGTTAATGAATGCCTTGTTTTTAATTTTTTGTTCACTTAGTAAACATTTAAGGGCTCCAAGAAGCGAACATTTTATACGCCAATTATTAAAAAAAAATGATTTGTCTTCAATGACAACGGAGGTCCCATAAAATTTCGTAAGTTAACAATGGCCTAACTTGTTGAAAAATAAACTTTAACATTTTTTTTCCAACAGGGCCTTATTCTTTGAAGTATTAAGAATACACCATATTTTTTTCAAATTTTTTAATTGATACTTAATAGTATAAAAAATTATTTTATGTGATGTACTTTCTTTTGAGACGACGCGGGCACCCTGCAGCGGTCGCGCGGAGTCCTATTTTCAGCTTTAAATTAAAATTATAAATAATGGAGATAGGGTAGTTAGGACGTTTTTATTGGAAATTTCCTGCTCTTGAAGAATCTGTTTTCCGATTTCCGTTATCGCTTATAGTTTTTGAGTTATAAGCGAAAAACTAAATGCCATTTTTTTTCATCTTAATTTGTTTATAACTTCTGCAATATTTTAGGTGCTAATAAAACATTTTAATGCATTTTTATAAGTCATTGGGAATCTAAGGAGCTATTTCAAGAATTAACAGCTTTTTGAACTTGTGAATTAGACTACAGTAGAAGCGTATTTTAGTTTAATAAAAGTATTGTGAAGTTTTCAGTAAATTAAGTGTGTGTTTATCCCTTGTTATAATTTTTGGAACCGACGGATTTTCACATGGTGTGTTTCCTACACTATAGTAACCAATGTAGGGAAAGGGAAATAAATAAAAAATCGAACAAAAATTAAACATTTTGCTAAATATATTTATTTGTTAGATTCGTGTATATAAATCCATTTATAAAATATATAAAGACTATTATAAGGCACATAGCTTATATTTATAACAATTTCAGATTATTGTCTTTTACACATGCAGGCAATATTGTAATTATTAAACTGTTTCCTGACAAATCTACCGAACCTAGAAAAATTGTTACGATATGATAAATATCTGAATAATACGACTGTTAGCAACCACATGGCAAAAAAGCAACAACCCTTTTTAAAATTAATGTAAGTAAATAAATAAGCAAAGATAAGTTAAATAATGGCTTAGAAAACCTAGCAAATGTATAAAATTACAGTAAAAAAACAGCTGGGCAGAGATAAAATACAAAATGGTACAGAAAATATCACTTTTATAAATGAAAACAAAAACAACGAGATCCTTTATCTAATTATCTCATCATAAAATGCCATAGTCAACGTTTAAAGTTTAAAATCACAGAGCAATTAAAACGGACAGTAAGCACCATAGTACGATAATACAAAAACGTACAATTTTCAACAAACAACTACTTAATACAAATAGACAATATAACAAATACCTCTGGCCAATTTTACAAATATTTTTTTTGTACTCAATTTTACTTTTAAAAATATCGAGAGAAAGGAACTTTAACAGGTTTATTTACAAATAATGAAATAGATCTGTACAAATACGCTTTTTACAAATAAACTGAGTACAAAAATTAACTAGGACTAGACACTTAGATTTCCTCATCTTTGAAACGTCTGTAAATGGATTGTACGTAGGTGAATACACATTTCCAGTCAGGCTTTCGAGTAGCCATCATGTCGTCCACGTCAAGTAGAGGGAATATATCCGCCTTTTCACTGAAAAAAATATAATAGCTATTTTAAAATCTATATTTAACAGTTTGTTTTAGAGCACATTATATGGCAAATATGAATTTTTCTTGCCAATTGTGTCCTGGGTTCGAGACCCAGCTGAATATCGGAACGAAATAATGGTTGTATTCAGCTTTTTGACAATGCAGGATTTTTTTTTTTTTTTGATTTTGGGAATTATCTAGTCTTATATTTATCGATTGTAGTTACGTCTGACATTTGTTATTTGGTTCACTGAGTTGATTTCGAAACTCTTTTTCCTCTACGAAAAGTCTCAGAAATGGACGAAAAAAAAAATTTGTAGTTACGAACAAAACCGTAGTATTATGAAAGTACACACACCAACTCTACATCCTCCCATCAAAATGTCGGACGAAAGATACGGTCCGTTTTTTGCCGGGATTTTTTTTTAAACTTCAAGAAAAAAATTTTTTGTTGTTACGGACCAAACTTTGGGTACTTGTTCCTTTTAACGTCAATAAGACTAAGAAATAGTGTCATACGTTTTCCATTAGCGGTTTTTGTGATGCAAGAGTGGAAAGTTTGACTGACTAGCTCATTTATTAAGTTTTTAAGGCTTTCAAAAATGATATATTTCGGTGTCAGACGTTTTCATTTATTTTTACTCCATTTTTGCAACCCCTGAAGTGGTCATCAGTTTTCGACTCTATATTATACGTGTTTAAAAATTGCAAAAATGGGGTGAAAATAAATGAAAACGCCTGACATCGAAATATATCATTCTAGAACCCCTTAAAAGCATATAATGAGCTAGTCAGATGTTTTCATCAATTTCAACCCCATTTTACCAACATTTCAACATCAACATTTTTTTCCAACTTTTGCAACTTTCAACCCTTATATCTCAAGAACCGCCCATGAAAAACGTCTTACATTATATTTCAAATTTATTGACGTTGACTAGAACAAGTACCCAAAGTCTCGTCTGTAATTACAATTTATTTTTTTATATTTAAGAAATTCCCGTCTGCCATTTTGGTGGGGGGATGTGGAGTTGATGTACTTTCATAATACCGCGCTTTTTTTCGTAACTAGAATAATTTTTTTGCAATTTTTACGCCCACGGTCGTGACCCGGCTCAAAATATTCGTACTGACAGCCCAAACAACATACTAAAAAGCTGAAATCTCAAAATGGGTGCAACCCATTTTTATTGGCCAAAAACTGAGTTTTGGGCCTTTAGGGGGGTGTACTTTTTAGTTTTATTTTTTTTGAAGGCCTTAGACGTTTGGCCAAGGCTTGTGATTGATACCATTTTATTCTGGGTGTCAGAGGAACCCATTGGTTCAAGGTTAATCCCCCCCTCCTCCGCAATATATACATATATACATGTATTTTAGGAAAAAAATCAAATTGGTATGGAAGGGCCAATAATTAAGCTGAAAATTTAGGTGACGGTAGTTCTTTCCATAACTAAAAAAATGGTCCAAGGTTTGGTCAAAGATGTTCGATAGTTTTCTCTGCAACCCAATTTTAGCACGTTTTTTCCGAAAAATTCAAATCCAAATATCTTTTATCATTTTAGGGTTAGCGAGGTCTACTTGGGTTCAACTGAAAGCTATTTTCATGTATTTTAACATGGTATATGGCCGAATTCATTTGTTTTAATCTGGACATTATTTGGACATTTACTCTGTATGTATATTGGCGCTATGATTTATGGCTATTGTGACGTCATTATGCTTATATATGCATACAAATACATATGTATACACATATATGAGAATATTCAACTCGGAGCTGGACTTCTCAATTTTTTTGTGAAATCGACATGTGACCTATACATTCCTATGCAAAATAATATACTAAACAAATTTCATTGATTGTATTTTTTCCAAAAAGTGCGTATTTTGCGAAAAAATTTACACAAGCTTGGAAATACACTTTTCTTACAAGTTGAACATACCTACCATGTTTTGTATACCCAGAAAGGTTCGTGCTATTAACAAATAAATAAATAATAAAAACATGGTTTTATTATTTATTTATTTGTTAATAGCACGAACCTTTCTGAGTATACAAAACATGGTAGGTATGTTCAACTTTTAAGAAAGTGTATTTCCAAGCTTGTGTAAATTTTTTCGAAAAATACGCACTTTTTCGAAAAAATACAATCAATAAAAGTTGTTTAGTATATTATTTATTTTGCATCGGAATGTATAGTCCAGCTCCAATGGACATCGGTCCATTGGACACCTACCTATACATACCTATGTATATTAATGTATATTTTTGTTGAATATGCGCATATATATGTATGTATATGTATTTATATGCATATATAAGCATAATGACGTCACAAAAGTCATAAATCATAGCGCGAATATACATATAGAGTAAATGTTCAGATTGAAAAAAAATGAATTCGGACATATATCATGTTAAACTACATGAAAATAGCTTTCAGTTGAGCCCAAGTAGACCTCGCTAACCCTAAAATGACAACAGATATTTGGATTTGAATTTTTCGGGAAAAACGCGCTAAAATTGGGTTGTAGAGAAAACTATCAAACATCTTTGACCAAACCTTGGACCAATTTTTTAGTTATGGAAAGAACTACCTTTACTTAAATTTTCAGCTAAATTTATCCATTATTGGCCCTTCCATACCAATTTGAATTTTTTTCTAAAATACATATATGTATATGTATATACGTATATATGTATATATTGCCGTGGGGGTAGATTAACCGATTTACAAAAACCTTGAAGCAATGGGTGCCTCTGACACCCAAAATAAAAGGGTATCAATCCCAAACCTTAGCCGAACCTCTAAGGCCTTCACAAAAAATAAAACTAAAAAGTACACCTCCAAAAAGGCCCAAAACCCAGTGATTGGCCAATAAAAATGGGTTGCACCCATTTTGAGATTTCAATTTTTTAGTATGTTGTTTGGGCCGTCAATAAGAAAATGTTGAGCCGGGTGACGACCGTGGACGTGAAAATTGCAAAAAAAAACATAACTGCCCTCCACTATTTATAACAATAATATAATATAATTTTACAATATTACCGTATCAACTAACCAAAGTTAAGATTTCAAGATTTGTAGTTTTCGACATACATAAACAAAAGCCAGGTGACTATGAACAGTGATTTTATTGACTACGCATCGCAGAAGGTTCATAAATATTTATTCTTATGGGTACCTTATGCGAAAGAAACATGGCGTATTTTATAGCGCCTATTTTTGGCCTGAAATCCGTATGCTTCTATGGTATGCGTTATGTTGAGGTTTGTGACACGTCAAACGTTAGTTGATTGTAATAGCTACGTTTTAATATTTGAATAATTGTGGAGAGCGCCCTGTATAATTAAAATCGAGTTTGAGACGCCTGGAAACTAATACATGGTCTCCACTAACATCCAAAGTAAAATAATGGTAAGATATTACAAATTCTTTGACTTTAAAAAAGGCCATTTTAATAAAAAATATATATTTTAATATTTTTCTAAAACAATTTAAAAATGCCTCTAACAATGGATAAAATTTAGTGCAGATTTAATTCTACTCTCACTAATTTCATTTGGTTTCCAGAAAGCCAGAAAAGTAAAATCTACCGACATCTTGAAAAAATTGGCTCATATATTTTTCGGCTAGACGTGCCAGATTTAAGAATGTTTGTATGAAAATATGCAGTTACACATTTAAGAGACGTTTTGCCCGTTGTAAAATTTTGTACTCATTGTACAGATGACGAGATGCCGTTAGACGTGCTATACAGCAAACAGAGGTCAACTGGGATAATTCATAGTTTTAAGTCTACAAAAGGACTCTCGATAGAAAATTCTACTTACTCGGCAACCTTGAAGGCAAGTTCAAAATTATGTCTTCGATCTTTTGGCGTGAGCGCGTGGTAGTCGAAAGCGTCTGGCAGGAAATGGTGGATGAGGGCACAGAAGGCTAGTCCGTCTGCCCAGCTGCTTGAGAAGTTATCTAGTTGGACGTTCTAGAAAATAAAAATGGATAAATAACTAATACTAAAATGTTTGAACAAGGATTATAATTTTCAAGAATCTTAAATTATTATGGAATGTATATCAGTAAGTTTCATGCTTGTTGGACAACCGTGCAGTTAGTAGATATTTTGGCAGTTAAAATTACTGCACATGCACTACACAAACTTAAAATAGCAACGAAAATATGGTGTTTTCTGTATAAAAGAATGACTTCAAATGAGGTATTAATAGACAATAAAACATAGATATGAAATCTTAACTACATTTTCATATTTCAATTATATTTAAGTAAGTATTCGATAACCAAAATTACTTAGGGTGGCCATTCCCTAGAAAGAGACATCCGATAGGGAAGTATTTATTATTTTTGGCCATAACTTTTTTTTCTTAGTACGTATATTTAAAAAAACTATAAGATTACCTAAGTAGAACCATAACAAGATTATTGCTATAAATTTTCGCTCAATAATTTCAGTGGTTTGCAAAATAGCGAGATTTAAATTTAAAAATTGTGTTAATCTTCCTATTTCGTAGTTTTAACTCTAGCTATTTTGCAAACCACTGATATTATTGAGTGAAAATTCATAGTAATAGTCTCATTATGGTGCGACTTAGGTACCCTTATAGTTTATTTACTTACTACTACTAAGAAAAAAAAGTTATGGGCAAAAATAATAAATATTTCTCTATCGGCTATCTCTTTCTAGGGAATGGCCACCTTACTATTTAAAATGATGAAGGATTTCTAAAACGTCACCATATTAGCTGTGACATTATCTTATATAAATTACCGATTGTTTTACTACCTAATGACGAGTTTTTAACATTGTATATAATTTTTCGCCTAGTATATGTGAAAATGAATCATATTAACCCCAAAAATATGACCGAAAGTATTGTTTATCGTCCTTTGGGCCGCTAAACTCATAACAACACGATTTTGCTGTTTTTGACAACCTATATAGATACCTTTGATTGTCATTTACATACTTTGACGTTTCACATAATTTTTCATTAAATGTCAAAATAAAACAAAATTTGGAATCAAAACAAACAAGAAAGGTGTAAAATAACAATGAGTTGTGATTTTTGTTATACTTTTCCTTTTTTTTTTGTTTTGTTTATTGCTAGGCGAAAAACAGTTGTGTGACACACAACATGAAAAAAATCGCATTAGTAGCTGTTAGCTATCAGCTGCCCTCCCTTCGCTTCGCTCGCTTGGGCAGCTAATATCCACGGGCTACTAATGCTCATTTTCTGCCCTTGAGATACAATATACTATTTCAGGTTAAAGTTTCCAATAAACGTCAAATAAACGTGCATAAGTTGTGATGTCGCTATAATTTTTTGGCGGTAAAATTTTAATTTGAACATGTATTCTAAATTGATTATAACGCATTTTTTTCGCAGAAACAGTTCGCTTCGGCCACAAAATATTAGTGTCAGTTTTTTATAATATAAGTATAAATATTTTTGTATGTTTTGGTGTCAAGTGTATGGAGCTTCGCTTAACAGAAACGACACATTTGACCAACCAACATAAACGAAATAATAAACTACGTTATAGTCCAGTCAATGGGGAGGGGGTGGGGTTACCTCTAATTTGAGTGCTAATGAATGGATTTTCATGAAACCTTATGTGTTTGTAATGACGTTAATAAAACAGTTCAAAAATTCACAGATTTCACAATCTTTGCAACCATCGGAGTGCATTGAAAATGAATTTTTGAAGTATAGAAAATTTGCAAATATTCAATTTTTTGAAAACTTTAAATTTAAAAACTTATGACTTAATATTGTAAGCATATGTTTATTTTCTATATTGTTTTATCAATCTTAATTTATTTGAAGTGTTAACAAGTTAATAAAAAATCAAATGATATCAATAACATACAACTCATTCCGGACCCGGCTTCGCCTCGTCCGGTAACAACTACGAAACAAAGAAACGCGGTTAAACATCCATCTATAACCTACAACGCGCCCACTCTATTCTCTTCCTTACGCTGTACGCCTAGAGTCGGGTCCAGTTTAAAAAGACCGATGTATGAATTAATATTGCACATACGTTTTCACTATCTCTTGCACACCAACTTAAAGCCATGGCCTAAAGACATTGTCAATGTATGTCTACAAGATTATTTCCCACTTCTTTTGAGACGGAAATGTGAAATGTACACTGAGGAGTGAGGAACATAGTCATAAGCTCAGCGATTCTCAAACTGTGTGTGATTTGACGACGAATATTATTTATTTCCGTGAACTGACACCACTCTAAATATGAAAAACGTCTTTATATGAAATATTTAAGTTATTTTTAGTTGTAAATAGTGGATATTCATCCGTCAAACGAACAATGTCAAACCACTAAGTCTTACAATTTTCTAGTACGTAGGTATTACATGTTTTAGAATAGAATGAACAGGATCGCGTAGTTCAATCGGTAAGATGCTCGAACAGCAGTAAATATAAATGGGGTTGTTGCGAGATCGATCCCCAAGAACTTCTACTTTTTTTAAAATTTGATTAAGCTCTATTAATAGTTAATAATGTTCCTTCTAAAATTTTTATTTTATTAAACTGCGCCGCGAATTTTGTGAAAACTTTATTTTCCCCAAAAATATGTCTTTTATTACTACTAGTGCGTGTTTGTCTCTAATAAAATCTACTTTCTTACGTTACTTATATATTAATACACGAATGGTGAAACGTGAGTCGAGTAGATAAATTGTTCAAGTGTAGTGTTTTAGTGTTTATGAAAACGTGTCAATGCGTTGTTCTTTCAGAATTGTTTTAATTTGTTTGTTTTAAAATAATTGTTAATTTTTTTAATATTTATTTTGTCAACCAGAATCTTTCTTTATTACCGCTAAAAGAAAAATGATCCGGTGATCCCATGACATGTGTCAAAATGTAATTTTTTGTTGTTGGACATACATAAACGAACCCCCAATTAGAGTTTTTAGAAATTTCAAAAATACAATTTTTTCCCATACGTAGCCAACTTTATGGCGGACACTGTATAATCAGAATTCCACTAAAATTATGAAGTTACTAAATTAATAATGTTAACATTTTATGATAATATCTTTCTTTTTTTTAAATTATTTAGCGACATCATTGCTGAGAACTGTCTGAGAACTACTGGCATTTCTTATGCATCAAATAAAATCTTAATTCAGACGTTTTAGCGGCCATGACACAAGTCAGTTTAAATTGTACCCGACTCTACTACATACGTGACCCATGTCGGTGGCTGAAATCATATCACTCATCGCGTTACACTTTTCATCGAAATCCACCCATATACCACGGCACCTTTACGATCCTATAAGCATTTTCAATGCTAAAAAAGATTAGAGTAGAAAGTGATCGGAAAGGGTAGAAAACACCCCTTTTATCACGGGTTCTGTAACTTGTAGAATTAGGTCCAAAATGAAAAGAAAAAAAATATGTCTACCTTCTTTGGCTCAAAATCAGAACCGGATTAACTTGAATGGGGGCCTGTAGGTATAGTTATGGTGGGGGCCTGTAGACAGAGACCAAGTCATGGTGGATACTTACTTAAGACCAGCGGTATTGGAAATTCAAGGCAAATAGAGGGTTTTCAATGAATTCAATCAATGATGCTTTTTTAAATATATATATAGTATTTAGTAAAAATGTTCATTATTTCTATATAACACTTACAAATTACTGGACTTTTTAAAACTGGGGTGCCAGGGCCGTCAAGAGAAGATCGTGGCCCGGGGGGTAGTAACATACAACTACCAGCAATCTTCAATATAAATTTCGATTCCCTAAAATTTAATATTTACCTCGATCGAAATTTTGAAGAGCGGGGGGTGATACTCCTTACAACTGAATATTTTCAGTCGAAATTCTAAAGAGTGCGGTGGGGAGGTTAATTTCATATTTATCTCATTCTAAACAATAAGTCATTCGGAACTCATTGTTATTTACATCACACTAATCATTTAAAAATATACCTCTCTCATTTCACCTGATGATAGGAAAACACCCCCCCCCCCAACGCATTTATATTTATCAATAATTTTAAAACAGTTTTATGATTTTTCGTTCTTGCATGATAACGTAGGTACATTTTTTACATTTTGCATAACATCTAGATATTATTTACATTTCATAATTCTCAAAAAAAAAATTCGAGACAATGTGGTAGGTACCCCATTTTGGTGGGGGCCCCGAGGCAATGCCCACTGCCTCGGGTTTAATCCGGCCCTGCTCAAAATAAGATGTGTTTACTCTTGTGAATTATTTCAGAAAATTCCTGAACGTGGGGAGAGGAGAAATGTAAAAGTTAAAAAAAAAATATGATAAAATTCAGGTAAATGTATCATCGAAATATAATATTTTTTTTTATTTGCAACTTTTCTGTAAAGTGCGTTTTTACCAAGTTTTTCCGCGAAACCATGAAAAACTACCCCTTTTTTGAAATTGTAGAGCTTTAAAAACATGTAATTTAAAAATTTGAAAAAATTGGAACGTATACTTTGAGGCCTTCTAAACATTTTTTGCTCTTTGATTTTTTTTTGTAACTGCTAATTTTCCGAGTTACAGGCAGTGTTTAACGATAAAAAATGAACTACATTTTTTGCACATTTTCAATGAACAAATACATGAAAATTAGAAAAATGAGCGAGATTTATATATATTATTATAAAAAAATATGAAATCTATATTAGTTATACTATTTTTAAAGGTTCAATATAATTTTTAAATTGAAAATGTGCAAAACATGCCTGTAACTCGGAAAATTAGCAAGTTACAAGAAAATTTCAAGAGACAAAAAATAAATAGAAGGCACACGTCTAGGTTTTTTCAAATTTTTAAATTACATATTTTTAAAGCGCTACAATTTCAAAGAAAGGGGTAGTTTTTCATGTTTTTCGGGAAATACTCGGTGAAAACGTACCTTACAAAAAAGTTGCAAATAAAAAAGTCTTGTAGTTCGATGATACATTCGCCTGAATTTTTTTTCAACTTTTACATTTCCCTTTGTCCACTTTTAGGAATTCTCGGGTCATACCTCGAAAACTATGTATTTCTCGAAAAAAAATTCACAAGAGTAAAAACATTTTATTTTGGGCCAAGAAGGTAGATATATTGTTTTTTTTCTTTCATTTTTGAAATACTTCTACAAGTTAAAGAAACCGTGATAAAAGGAGTGTTTTCTACCCCTTCTAATCATTTGCTACTCTAATCTTTTTTCAACTTTTATATTTCCTTTCTCCCACTTTTAGGAATTTTCGGATCATACCTCGAAAACCATGTATTTCTCGAAAAAAAATTCACAAGAGTAAAAACATTTTATTTTGGGCCAAGAAGGTAGATATATTGTTTTTTTTTCTTTCATTTTTTAAATACTTCTACAAGTTAAAGAAACCGTGATAAAAGGAGTGTTTTCTACCCCTTCTAATCATTTGCTACTCTAATCTTTTTTCAACTTTTATATTTCCTTTCTCCCACTTTTAGGAATTTTCGGATCATACCTCGAAAACCATGTATTTCTCGAAAAAAAATTCACAAGAGTAAAAACATTTTATTTTGGGCCAAGAAGGTAGATATATTGTTTTTTTTCTTTCATTTTTTAAATACTTCTACAAGTTAAAGAAACCGTGATAAAAGGAGCGTTTTCTACCCCTTCCAATCATTTCTTACTCTAATTTTTTTTTCAACTTTTTTATTAGTCATTGAAAACACATTGCACAAGGTTTCATCAAAATCCATTCATTAGCACTCAAATTAGAGATTTTGATCATTTTAGCGCTCCGTGGACTAGACTATTAACAGTCCGGGATCTAGGTAGCTTTTTTGGAAACTAATCTATCAAACATAAAGTACTACTAATAGACTTGTATCATATGTCAGTTTGGCCACATCCAAGATATACGTTTTATTTCTGCGTTAAAATGGTATATTTCTCGTTTTTATATACGTGTACAAATTATTTTGACGGACATTTAGGCTTGAGACACAATTTTTTACTAAGAAAATATCTGATAAAGCATACACCGATGGCTTGTCGAAAAAGCCACTCAAGTCCTGTACTTTAACGCTTATTTTAGAAACATATTTTAGCTCCTTAAAAGGGCACTGCTACATCCAAAATATTAAGACAAAAATTCAAGAAAAAAACCTAAAACTAATTAGCCCTTAGGGGGAATTATGACCCTTTGATGTGACACCGAGACTGATGTTGTTCTCACAGATGCCAAAACACTGAATACCACAGTTAACTCTAGGTTTCAATCGTATCTCTATCCTGATGATGCTAACTTGGTTGATGAAATACTCGTCGAGTTCAGTATTCAGCATTTTGAACTTTGTGAAAATCACTTCAGGTTTAAAAATAAGCGAATAAATCCAAAAATAAAACCACTTATCCGCAAACTATATATTAGCCTTACAGCAAAGTAAAATATTAATAACGCACACCTTAACACTGATAACAAAACAATAACACTCAAAATCTCATACCTCATACTCCTTAGTCTTCATTCTACACCAAAACAAGAGCCGATCTTTGATGGTACTCGCGGATTGGCTCACGGCCGGGTCAGTGAATTTAAAAAGAGGGCCACTGCCAGGGGTCTTTGGGGTACCCGGGGTACTGCAGACCAAGCCAAGCAATTAATTAGTTAAAATGTGACAACAAGCGTCAAGCAGGGTCGAATATATTTAACTGGGAGAGGAAGTGAAAGTATTAAGAAGATATTTCAAATGGTTATATTGAAGGAGTTCAAACAGTGTAGAAAAATATGCCTTTCTGTCTTAAAATGTCGTGCTGGTACAGCTGATCAAAAATGATTGATAGAATGTATTTTATTTGCATGAAAATACTTGCAACCAAAACTAAATTTAATAACAGCAATTCAAAGGGGAGATTGACGGTGTATATCTATGGAAAACAATCGGCAAGGGCAATAATTTTGGATCTCTTCTGCCTCACCGCGACAACATAACATCTCTTATCTTTATTTTGATGTACTATAACTACAAATTATAATTTCTTTGACTTTGTAAGACAAAAAGGCATATTTAAGTAATCGAGATTATGTCATATGCAATATACAAATGGCCTTTATGATCCTTTTATGATAACTAGGTATTTTTTTACTTTTTCCAACTTAAGGCTCAAAGTACCTAGCTAAATAATAATCTTACTCCTAAATGAACGAATAACTAATACTTTTTGTACTTTCACTAATCAGCAAAATAAGATTCATAAGTTCGGTTTGTCCTAAAGTGTGAAGATATGTTACAGTATTATGAAATAGTGTTAGTTCTAGTGTTAAAATAAGAGAATGTGAGTGAAAATATGATGATTTTTTTTAGATTGACAATTTTGTGTGCTGAATTTAGCACAGTAAAATTAAGGGTTTGGAACTTCCAATAGACTAAAAGTTTTTACATGTGGAATGTACCTACTTAAAAGAGCTTTTTACTGTGTCAAAGTGTATGGTCACTAAAAGAAATTTTCTTTCCTGATTATCTCAAAAATTATGGGAGATATAAAATTGTTAAAAGGCCAAAAATAGAACTTCTAATAAAAAATAGCTACAATTTGTTTTAACATTTCTTATAGAGTAGGTACTTTGTTTCAAGGGTTATTTGCATACAAAGTTGTATGAATTTAAGTCTCGATCTAACAATTTCGCATATAAGTACAGCTCTTATAACAAAAATGGAAAACAATGTTTTTTCTTCAATTAAATTAATTTTCATATGTATCTATTTTTATTTTCACAAGCATTACATCGCTGTGATCATAATTTAAAAAGTGGCCGCGAAAAAAATTCCCAAATGCGTAGATTGCCATGAAATAAACCAACCTAACCCCCAGATTTAATTCCAATTGATATTTTGCTTTGATTTACTATGTTATCTAGAAGTTTTGATATTTGGTCAGGTTAATAGAAACTAATCTAAACCGCGCGCTTTCATTTATGTTAATTATTTAAAAAATGGCATTAAAATACCATAATCAGAAAAAAATCAGCGGTCTAGTATAATCTCTCTTTGCTTCTCATTGTCTACAGCAAGTATTTTCAGTGAGTTCATTTCCAGTATCCGTAATCTAAATTTTACATATTGTTTTCTAATAATTTCAAGCTATATTTGTTTCAGTTGTTGTTAAGTCTTGGAACATATAGGTAACTTGACGGCGACTCGCTAAAGTGAGTCTCGACTTTCAACGAGATTTTTTCACGCGATTTGAAATTAGAGCATGATTGGAAAGATAATTTCTAGACATACAAAAATATGTTTTTTACCTTGGTGGGGTGTTAAGGCTGTGTTGTTTGTCCAGTTGCCGAAATTTAGCAAATGGGGACAAAGGTTTCTTAGCCATTGGTTGTTGAGTAGTAACCCTTGATGTAACTAGAATAAAATTAAATTAAGACTCTATCGGTAAAAGTTCCTTTACTGCATCTTACCTTTTGTTGTTGTAGCAGGAGTTTCGGTCACAGTCTTTCTGGTAGTTATGACTTCTGCAAACAAATGAACAAGCTCGTTAGTTTTCTAACAACAGTATAACACTTTAACATTTAATAAAAACAAAATAGGTTAGCAGAAATAATATCAAATTAAAATAAACACAAGGTATGAGAGGGAAGAAAATTAGATGCTATACAAATTTTGCACGAGGTATTCAAGAAAAAAGCTTAAAACATTAAGCTGGTTTCTTGTAATACTCTGCGTATTGAAAGCAAACACGCCATAGCAAGTGCTTTGTGTAAAATAAAATACAAAATTTAATAAAAAAATAAAAAATAGAAAAATTTGAAAAAATATGTAAAAAGCAAAAATAATTTACAAAACGTTGTGTAATTTGAAATAACAACTGCCATTTTTTTTTCAGAAATCTTCTAATAAGAATATGGAAAACATTGACATTGACTTATGTAGTCATTGTCACAAAAATCTCGATTTACAATGAAATTCTCCAAAGAGTCATCGCGAAAAATTTTGTGTTGCGGAGCTAGCGTTTGCGTGTTTATTATTTACATTCGCTTATGGGCGTTATTACTGGGTGCAGGTGGGGGGTGGTTAAGGGGTGCGCACACCAACACACTTCTCACCCGCTCTAACGGTGTCCTCGACCCCCGAAATCCTCAAGTTCGATTGGTGTGCGCACCTCGACACACCAATCTTTGCCAAAACATCACAGCGCCTCAAAGTCTCCAAAAGTAACAAATAGCAACTCCTATTTTGCATCAAAATCCAACTAGGTAAATACACAGGTTTCATTCGTTCGAACAATACGATAAAATACTTAAATTCTAAACGGTACAAAAAACATTTCCACATACATTTAAATGGAATGAATAGGCAAGTAACTTAATCTTCTAGCATTACGAACTAGACTTGAATAGGTCGTCGAATGCTTTGTCTACATTGCTCTCGTCCAAGAGGTCCGGACAGATAATATCCGGTAGAGTCCTGCTTCTACACAGCCCTGTCGATTGTCTGTATGCGGATGCCTTTTCTGAAGTCTTTATTCTGTTTATGCTCCTTTTCACCACTTTCGCATCGCTTTTGGTACTTTCCGCAGGTTGCGGCGATTTGTTTCCTCCGGCAAAGTAGGCCTCCATCGTCCTCTTCTTTTGTACCAACTCTTCTCTCGTAATACCAGCTTCAAACTGCTTCTGGGGAACTGCTAAGGTGTGACTCGACTTGGATCTGACCACACCTGTTGGGGAAACTCTAGGCGACGGTTTATTCGACGTTTGGTTGGCCATACAAATCTGATGCCATGAGTCTGACTTGCTCAGTACTTGGGCAATTGTCGGAGTATTCGGTGCAGATGCCTTATTGACATTTATTACCGGTATATGGAACTTACTCGTTACCACGCTTTGGCCTTTCTCATTTATTTCTAGAGATTCACGCGACTGGGGCTTCGGCATTCTACTGCTTACGTTATTGTAAATAGGTGTGGCTTGCGTTGGTTTCTGCTGAATAGGTTTAACTACGCCAAAGGTTTTGTTTTCATTCGATGTTGGTTTATTCCTCAGCGGTTCCTCTGCAGTTTTAAACTTAAAACTACTAGGACGCACAGTCGGTTTTGGTACGTCATTAGGATTGTACTTTGAATAATTCTTCGGTGAAACAGTTTGCGATTCGGCAGGATTGTACCTATTCGGTGAAATAGGTTTCGGTTCATTTGACTTGAATCTGAAATTGTTATTAGGTGAATTTGGCTTTGGTTCCCGTGGCTGATGTGTGAAATTGTTATTTGGTGAAATGGGCTTTGATTCACTTGACTGGTATTTAAAACTATTATGTGGCGATACCGCTTTGGGTGGGCTCGATTGGTAACTGAGGCTGTTATTTGGCGAAACGGTTTGAGCTTGCGGTTCACTCTTTTTATAATTAAAGCTATTATTTTGTAAAGCAGCTGGGGGTTCGCTGGCTTTGTAATTGAAGCTGCTGTCTGGCGACTTACTTGTGTTTACTTCAGGCTTGCCTACTTTCTGCAGGCTGCTTCTTAAATTGAAGGCAGCCTCCATGTCATGTTCGTTGCGACTCATGGGGGATTTCTGACGTACAGTGACGGCTTGTTGACCTACAGGCCCCGTCATTACCCTGCTGCTTATTGCGGTGTACTCGTGAACGCTGTCGTTAGAAAGTTGCGTTTCCAGTTTTGGAGGCTGCACTACCGGTTCGATTATCTGTACAGGCAGTTGGTTTTGTGGTTTCCGTTCAGGCTTGGTAACTTGAGGTGTAAATTGACAAGTGGAAACATACTCTTGTTCGGTTGATTCAGTAGGAGTTTCTTGACCAGGAACATGTTGAGAAATTTGCTGAGATTGTTGAACAGTTGCTTGCAGTGTGTTATTGTGTGGTTCATTAGCAAGGACGTGTTGATAAATTTGCTGAGATTGTTGAACAGTTGCTTGCAGTGTGTTACTATGTGGTTCTCTAGTGGGAACCTGTTGATATATCTGTTGAGGCGGTTGGACGGTTGCTTGAATCATGTTATTACGAGTATCGTCAGCGGTAACATGTTGTTGCTGTTGCTGTGTTGCAGTCCTCGGTTTATCGTACGCTACACTGTAGTTGACTGGTTGAAATTCTTGGCTTGGCTTATACGTTTGTTGGTAACTTTGAGGTGAGAGTTGTGGTTGTTGGTCGAATCGTACACTGTAATTCTGAGGTTGGTATTGTTGGCTCCGATTCAATCCTTGAGATTGGTTAGATTTGTTTTGATTGAAATTTTGAGAAGGTGGTTGCGTATGTGGAGTTTGATAGTATTGAGACGAAGCATATGGTTGATTGTGTGTTGAAAAACTCGGTGGTGTGTTTGAAACGAACTGCTGAGTTGGTGGTGTGTGTTGTGGTGAAAATGGTGCATGTTTTGGAGATGTTGAATTATGTTGCATATATGTGGTACTGCTTTGGTAAGTGGGTGCTGTGTTTTGTGGAGCTTTGTAAGACTGATGCATGTCTTGTGGAATATTATACTTAGGTACATAATGTTGTTTCTTCTCTTGAGGAGGTTGATATCTCACAGTAGAATGAGTAGAGTACTCCGGGACTCTATTTCCGAAATTGTCATATTGATCACTTAATTTCCTTACTGTGTTATTTCGTTGTTCTGCGCTCTTCACTAAATAAGGCGCAGACAATTTCTCTGCTGGTGCTTGTGGTATGAAAACTTTAGCTATATCCTTGCTGAGCTTCCTTGGTTTTATGACAAGGGTTTCTTGTTGCGTGGGGGTTTCGAACTTCTTCGCAGCCATACTTAGAACTCTGCCGCCGTGTTCAGTAGCATTAACCACCCATGGCTTGGACGTTACCGGAGAGGAAGTTACTGAATTATTTTGAGAGTTAAATATAGGTTTTGGACTATACAAGAACAACGGAGCATCGTTTTTGCTTTCTTTGATCTCCGTTTTCAATATCTCAGTATTTGGTTCAATTGGTAAGCTGTCTGGTTTTGATTGAACTTTTTTCTGAATTGGTTTGAACGCTGATTGTGGAGCGTGTGAAAATTGATTAACTGGAAGCGGTTGAGGAACAAACTTATAATTTTTCTCAGGTTCGGTCTTTAGTGTAAGGGAACCAGTGACTATGTTCTGCTGTTGGTCTTGGGTTTGCCGTTGTTTCTCCTCAAACATTTGTTGCAAATTTCTAGCACTCTTTCTGCTTATTTTTGGACCGAACTGCGTTACGCTGCCTGCAGTGACGGCATCGTCCGCAGTTTTCCAAAAATTTCTCACAGAATTGTTTGACGCTCCATTAGAAGCTTTCTCAAAAGTGTTTTTAATATTTCCGAATTTATTTCCCCAAACGGAAGTATTATTGTTTCTCCCTGCCCATAAGGAACCTTTGTTGTCATTGTTCTGATTATTTTTGTTAATAAACGACAAAAATTTTTGGTCTGATTGCGTTTTAGGCTCGAATACGGGCATGGTACTCTTATTGACAGGATCGCTTACTCTGATTGGACCGCGTAAAGCGTAGTAATTGTTCCTCCTACGTTGATTCTCATCCTCGTTTTCAGAACATTCTGAATCGTCCTCGTCCTCGTAAAAATTTAATGACTTCGGAATATCAATTGTGTTAGCCCTTTTCATTTTAAGTTTCTTGGACTGGGTATTGAATCTGTTACATTTTTCCTCATAGGACAAGTTGGAGTCGTTATTTTCGGCAGGATGAGAATAAATAGGATTCTCTAGCAACGGCGATTGCGGAGGGGTTTCGAGTGTTCCTTTAGGCGCAGTAACAGTACTAGTGTCGTCTTCTTCTGTTTCCGACTCCTGCGTGCTCTCCGAGGTCCCTTTTTTTCTCGCAGCTGCTTGTTGTACAGCTTTATGCACGGACTTGATGTCGATCTCATGCGTTGAATCCACAGAAGTAGCCTCAGATATGGTTCGAGGTTTTCTAACAATGTTGTCGTGATCTAAAGAACTAACAGAAGCTGATTGTGTTACAGTATAATTAGATTTCCTTTCTGTGGTAACAACAGGCGCAGCGTCATGGTAAGTAGGTCCTTCTGTAAATAGCAGATCCAAATTTTCTGCTGGATCGGTAGGAGTCTGTACAGACGACGACGTATTTGAAATACTATTCGAACTGCTAAAGGGTTTAGCTATGGCGTTCTTCACTGGGATTTTAGTGTTAAATTTATTGAACGAGGAAGAGTTGCTTGTAACACTGCTCTCAGAGTTTTGTTTCTGCAACACTGTAACTTTTGTTTCGGACTGTGACGGAGTGATATCGCGCAAGGATATCTCTTCCATCAACCGTCTAGCGTCGGCTAATTCCTCGCTGCTGACACCCACGGTGTGTCTGTTTTGTCGCTGTCTTCTTTTGCCAAATCGCCCCGGTCCGCTCGACAAGCGCCGTTCCAGCTTAGGCGTCGGAGCAGATAGCCCTGCCTGTAATTTGGTAACTAATTGTAGTAATGAACAACGCCTCTCAGGCGTGATATCGGTAGCATCGCTACGCAAGCTAGCTGAAAGTTTATCCAAAGCATTTTGTACTTCGGCGATAAGACCGCTACGTTGGTCCTCGCCCGACTCTGTGCCGGAGTCAGCAGTTTGCTCGTTCTCTGGAGCTTCAAGTAAGCCTTGAAGGAGAGGAAGAAGAAGTGACTCACCCTCTATTGCTCCGCCGGATTGCTCCTGGCTAGCCTTTTCGACCAGTTCTGTACAAGCTGAAAAAATGTAGTAGAATTACTCATAGGAACAAGGTAATACTATAACATACTCAGCGAAAATTTACTCAGTTGTGGGACTAAATTTCTTGATAAAAAATATATAAGCAAATCTGCCCCGCAATAAAAAATAAATGTGCAAAATAGGCTATTGTCTAAACACCGTATAAGTATCTGAAAATATTAAAGTGGTAAAAATTTTTAGAGCTAGTGACATTCAAGGCATTATGATCTGATCATTCCTCACCACATAGGTATCGCACTATAGGCTATTGTTGTCCATATAATAAGCTGCTTTGTTGTTACATTTTCAGTTGACAGTGCTTTAAAGTAGTCAGAAAAAAGGGTGTACTGATTACCTATCATTAGATTATGCCTGCCTCTAGGCTAAACGAATAAGTACGTGATTATAACTAAGAATATACCCAAGACAGGCGTCCAAGACCCTGCTTTATCATAAAATATAGAAAAAGGAACATTCGTATATGCCTGCCTCGAATATACTCTTGATATGATCAAGTGATATAGCTTCTTCTTTCTTCCTACTTTAGAACGATGTCAATTGACAACGCAGCGACGGCTTTTTACAACCTATTGATGGTAAAATTAGCAACGTCTGATGGATGGTACATACAATAAAAAATAGCCGTTCTAGCTTCCTTCTCAGTTTACTTAACAATGAGTAGGTATATTTAGCTGAATATGCTATAAGAATTAGTATTTATATAGATAGTATTAAATAGGTGCGAAAACCAGAGCAATTAATACAAAGATATAACAGAATTAGATTATGAGAGAATCTGTCTCGAGAAAACTGAAATTTGAAATGTGTCGATATTGAAGAAAGCTACGGAAAAGACAAAAATAATGATAAAAAAATGGTTTAGAATACATAATAGTATGGTCGAGACCTTGATCTTAAAGTTACTTTAAATTCCTCAAGGTAATTCCAAAATCATCAATATACTTTGTTCTATTAATCATTATTTTTTGGGATACCTATCTGTCATAATTCGACCGCCTCACCCCGTATACTAATAATTTCAAATTTCAGACTCCACAAGTAAGAATTAAAATTTAGATGAAAATAAGTAAGTGATGGTGGGCACCGAGCGACATCACAAAAGAGGAAATCGAATAGAATTTACCAAGGGCAGATCGTGTTTTTTAAAAATATACTTTGAACTACTCACAAATTATACCTTCCACCTCCAGGTCACAAATCATAAACTAACTATAACGAACTTTTCCTCTTTTGCACTGTGTCGGTCAAGACGTCAAAAACATCACTCTTGTGCAATTAATACAGGATTAATTGATATCACAAACATATAACAAGCCACTAAATGATGGCGATAAACCAACTTCAAATCCTACTGGGGCCAAGCAATTTTTGTGGTAGACATCTTAAAATGATGGCCTGGGATGCCCTGTCTAAAATTATCCTAAACGTATTAGTCCTACATTAAAAACGTGTGTGTTAGTTATTTATATATGATTCCTACCTTCTTGTTCTGCCATGACTTGTCGTAGTCTGGCTCGAATGAAACGGCGTTCCTCGTAATCAGTGCTTTGTTCAAGCTGGAAATAAAAGAAACAATTCCTTATACCAGCTATTAGAAATAATGTGATAAAAATATTTATTAATATGGGATGCCTAGTAGGAATCAGTCTGAGAATTTTGTCCACATTAGTAGCACTTCCTATCATTGTGCATCGTGGCGCATCAACATCTAAAATATAGACACCGCAGTTAATAGTGCAAGGTTGCGCTGCATTTTCATGCCTTCAATAGATACCCTAAATACTGCAAAATAGCGGTAACTTACAGCACAAACAATTCGTACAAAATCATTAATCATTTTTGATTTGTGAATTCGGAATTATCTGTTCTAAAACCTTCCAACTTTTTATTCAGCCACCGACGGCTTGAGTAATCCACCTGATAGATATTATCGGTCCTAATTTTTTTCTCTTCTTCGCAAATATGTTGATATTAAATATTTTTGCAATAAATTATTCGGTGATATTTATAACGAATTACTCTAGTCACAGAAAATGATACGTTTGCGATATAATGTCTCTAACTCACTTCCTGTCAAGTATTACACAGGGGTCTATACTTAGTCCCTAGTCACTTTCAGTTTACATATCTGATTTTTACTTTGAGGTAACAATCTCTATTGTTCATCATTAAACAGATAATACACATATACATAGTAACATTTCTACTTAAGATTTAATTGGTTCAAATAGAGAATTGAATGAAAGTTAATGTTTCTTCTTGCAACTGTCGCTAAAACATGAACCAAAATTGAAAATATTTGTCCTCCATTTGTTCAATATTTCAATGTGTGCCGATCTAGAAATAGTTAGGTGTTTGGTTTCATTAATAATTAAGATTTCTAAAACATGTAAAACAAACGTTATATTACGCAAAACTTGTTGAGGATTAATAGTAACCAAATACATCACTCGTAGTAGACGTAGACAACCCCCAAAGCCACAGAAGATAATATACATGTTACCAATTAATGGAAAACTTTTAACAAAGCAATTTGGAAAAACTCATATGGTAGCTTCAGATGTCTTAAAAAATTGGAAAAAGTGTGGCACGAAGGTCTCAAGTAATATCTGCTAAATAGTGCTAATCCAGTGTACACACGAGTGTAAATCACTGGAAAATTTGGCTGTGGCCTATTCCGCGATTTCACGATAATCACAAAAATATGTTGAACACTTTGCTACAGATCCAAAGAAATTGCGCTTAGAGTGTCATTTATTTGGGAAAAAAATATCAACAACTAAAATATAATTATAGAAATCTTAATAAAGTTAGATGAAGCAGTCTGCTCAATCATATCCAACATTTTACGGTATTCGCTCACACGTTTCTTACTTAGGCTTATCGTAATTGCTGTCAGACGTGCCGTACAATAAATGGTGACCACATGAATAAGTGGAACTATATGTAAATCTTACTTTTTGCCAACCCGATAAAACGTTATTTCTTTTAGTACTAACGTCACAATCCTACATTCAGCCATTTCCACTAGTCTTTCTTTTTATTTTTAAAACTTTATTTTTTTTATTTATTTAATGTCTATTTTCGCAGAAAGGCCTATCACGGGCGTCCATGCATTTCTGGAAATTTTGCCCAACCTTCTTGTAAGAAAAGTAGGGATTTTTCACTTGCCACGGACTACCGTACATCCTCTCTAAAGGAGGGTAATCCACTACGCAATCACCGCCTAAAATTACATAGCTTCTACGTATACGCTGATAGCCATTAGAATGTAGGACGAAATCGCTCTATTTCCCTGGAGGTTGTCCGTCCATGTATAAACCGCGATTAACTAGAATTTTCAAAATAATTTGATATTCTCTTAGGCTTATTACAACTCATACAATTTATTTTAATTACATAATATTAAACATACCAATAGGCGTAGAGTTTGCTCGTCCCAAATGGTTTCCAATTCCTCTTCTGTTATGGGACGTTGGTACACGTGGGTTTTGGTGACGGGTTTACCACCCTCCTGAAAAAAATAAAAAGATTTTGTAATTTTACCATTAATACAATATTTAAATTATTCATTTGTTTATGCCAATGTAATTGTTTAGTGAAACACTACCAAGATACACAAAATATAATTAATAATTTTTACAGCATTTTCATCTTCAACTAATTAATTCTATTTGATATATATTATCTACGCAACAGTTGGTCCTAAATTAATATGTATTTGAAAGATTAGGCAAAACTTCGCAATTGCTTAGGGTGTTTGTAAAAAACTACATTCACGTATATTAAATATTACACTGTAGTATTGCTATGCACGTAATAAATATTCACATTTTATTTTGTAAATCAATACTCATCATGGCAAGTGGCCAGGAAAGCAGTTACATAAACATATCGATAATACTTTTAATTTTATTAAAGTGTTTTAATAACACTATCACGAAACGAATGAAAGAGGTAGTTGCCTGCTTCAACTCCTAGTGATTTTATTTTATATTAATTATTGACTAACAGCCCTTAATTATCTACAATGATGGCCACCGAGTGTTTGTAAATTTGTGTTCAACACACATGTTCAATACTAGATTAAGGAACAAAATACTGTATGAACTTTATTTTCATTACATACACAGTTGTGACAATAACATTGGAAATAATATTTCGAAATCAATATCAATTCGAGATCTTCGTACAGTAGATATAGATTTTTGGGTGGAACTAATTCCCACAAAGACGGGGTTCGAATTTTTTAGTTTGTTGTTGGCATCTTTTTGACATACCAAAAATCTAGGAAAATCTGAGCATGCCAAATGCGTTTTTTGGTCGCCATCTTGAAATTTCAGAAAATGACATTACTCCCATTTTAAAGTAAATTAATTTTTCTATAATTCAAGCTCAAATAGAGTTCCGTACGCCCAGAACAGATACAGCTCTTCAAAAATGGGCAATTGTCTCCAAAAAGTGATAAAATTTCGTTTTGTTCGTGTACCTTGCCAAATATCGGAAAAAGTACTTATCACACGAGAAAAGTCGTAAGTAGTGATTTTCAGGTAAATTTATTTACTAAAAATTCATTATCTATGTTCGGAAGCCCTTCAACTACATATTCCCAATGGTTTGAAGAAAATTCCTTCGAAATGATTTTTCAAATGCTAATGGTGCCGAGTTCTTTAGAATGATATGTGTGTAAAAATTTAAAAAAACATACTTATGGGTCGAACTGAAAACCTCTTTCAATTTTTTGAAATCTGTTAAAAAGAAACACCAATTCTATTGTGATGTTGCTTTATAGCTTATATTATCTCTCATGTAACTAAATAGTTTTAAGTATATGACACTGAAATAGTTTTAGAAACACTGAACATTACGTTGAATCACAATTCGACTCTTAGACATTGAATCACATTAACTTTTATATAAGTTCAGATCAGCAACCATATTAACCAACTTACCAGACACAGATACATAAACTAAACAGAGCAGTAGCATTACTATATGATACGGTGATCCAAAATACACGTTCATTTTTATTTTTATATCCAATCAATAAAAATAACGCAAATATTATTTTTAAATGTTTGTTGGCAGATATACAAAAACAAATTACTATCATCGCAGATGGATTCCAAGTAGACAAAAAATAGTATTTTAAATATGAAACTAGAAAATCTAGAAAAGGTGCACGCGTAAACGCGGGTAAATTCATAAGTATTTTTAGAAGTAATTAAGCAAGGAGCACAGTGTCCAACTAGTAAAAGTGCTTTAAAAATGTTGTTCCGCGTGCCTTTGACGGCATCCAAAAAGTCCAAACTGTTAAATCACTCGAATAAAAATAATATTGGCATTCTAAGGTGCGTGTACAGTGACTGACTGATTCAATGTGATGGTCGTGAGTTTTAAGTACAGTAATTAAGGAATTACTAGTTAAAGCCGAACAAAAGTTAGCCAGATGTTTAGGTCATTGGACCTGACATGTTTTAGTGCAGTTAAATGTATAACCATTAGAATGGCACCAATGAAAAAAAGATTCGATTCTTTATTATGCCACCTTCAGATTTGCTCGACATTCCAAAACAATGGTCTCCTTAGAACAACATGGATTCATAATGATACGTGTCTTCAGTATCGTGAACTTGACAATAATTTTTTAGAAACTGCAATAAGGTATATTTTTTGGAAACTATCATGAAATCTTACACAGAAATGTTTATCACTAAAAAAGCCAATCTCTAATGAAAATAAAATATAACCTCAAGACTTTATTTGAAAAAGTTAAATGGGAAAATTTGCCACAACTATAATTCTACATAGAAATAATAAACGAGGAAACAGAGGGAAATGGCGAAGATCAGAATACTGACGAAAATGAAATGGAAGGTGACTGTTTGGAGGAAAATTATGCCATGCATGTCTGAAATGAATTTCTAGTTTGTTTTCTGTTCAATTTCAAATACAGCATTCACACATAGACATGTCCATAGTCTTGATCAACCAAGACCAGACATGTCTCAGTACTTCTGCAATAATCAGACATGTCCAAAATAAAAAATGATTGTGTTCTCTAAGATATAATGTGTAACCTTACTGAAGTTAACAGTTTTTTAATTCCTGATTAATCAGCGACAAGTGATGTCTTTTTTTAAAGTTTGCTCCTCAATTGAAAGTTAATAAACATTTTAATTGAAATGCCAGAAACTTTTTTTATCTTCTTTCCTGAGGTGTTTATGTTTAAGGCCTCGTTGGATATACTGATTTTAATTGGTTTTATATTTCAAAGAATTGAATAAAAATAAAATCATTTTTTTACAAATGAAACATGTAAAAATAAATATTTATAAAACCGAAAGTATAAACATCCGGAGACTGTGGTGTACAGCATCTATATTTATTATTAGTAGAATGTTTATCCTTGACCTAGACTTATCGGTTCATAACCAGCGGCCTAGCTGGTTATGAAACGATACACATGAGACATCATCTAGACCGGTCAATATAGATTGGCAAATCATCTGAAGTTTGATACATATGGTGATATTAGGTTAGGGATATTTACAAACAAAACAAGAAAAGATGAACATTACTTTTAAGTCGAATTGGTTGGTTGGGCGTTGGTTTCTTCAGCAGCATTGGCTTACTGTTTACAATCTCACCGTTTACAATCCCATATCTTGCCAAGTCAATATAAGAAAACATAAAGCCCTAACGGGCATACAAGAGACGTAGGTTACGTTACAATGTAAGGAGTGTACTAAAATAAAAATAATAATATAAATAAATTTGAGCCTGAAGATAAAAACCGTACTTTGGCCAATGATATTCATTCTGTCTAGTGACTTGTTTTGAGTTATGTAATTATACTACTATTTTCTGCTTATCACAATAAATGTTTCGAATAAAAGATGGATTATGTAAGCTTTAGTATATCTGAGTGTACATCTTTTTAATATTTTTTGTTTTTCACATAATCGTAATTTCTTATCAAGCTCGCGTTTCTGGATGTTAATATAAAGAAATATGAGTCACAAGCTAAATATCATACATTGACCAGTGAATATACTCTGTCGAGTGGCTTATCACGTGATTTTTTTTGAGTTATGCAATTATACTACTATTTCCTGTTTATCACACCAAATTTTTCGAATAAAAGATGAATTGTGTATGCTTTAATGGATCTCAGTTGGTATCATTATGATATTCATTTCGATATTCCTTTATTTTTATACAATCGTAATTTCTTCTAAGGTTCGTATTTCTGGATGTCATTCCTTTTATACGGTATGTCAGAAAAAAATGTATTAAAATTTGATACTTCAAGGCTGTACATGCATTTTCTCCTTTAATAGCAACCCGTCCCTGTTTCGCTCGATTTTATTTCCTCTGTGCCACGCTTACAAAGCTTCCTTAGGAGCTGACACATGGATTTAACGCTGGAGAGCATTATTACCAATTTTCCTCCGACAATGTACACATTCGTGTTCACTGTATAACCCTTAAAGACACAGCTTTCCTCAGATAATTCAGAAGTCCACATAGAGATCAGTTTGATGGCCCTCGAGATTAGTGCGATCATACAGACAGACATGCAGACACTTCGCTTTATACAATGTAGTGATCCTCCAGATCAACAATAATGTTTATTATAATTCATAAAAAACTGATAGCTTTGCTTTATTTTAAAAATATTCTGACCTTTTCCTCAGGAAGCGCCCCATGTCCATTTAGTTGCAGAACTCGGCGTGCCAAATATGATACCGCTCATATTTAAAAAAAATAGTTCTGTTTTTTTAAACTTCCAGAAACAAGTCCGACACAACTTGTGGGACGTCGCCGATCCATTTGTAAATGTAAATGCACTGACTAGATTTTTCACTGACGGCGGACGAAGAATATTTAACGCAACCACCACCGTACAATCTCAACGTCCAGTACATACCTCCTACGCATACGAGTATACATTTATCCTTTTTCCTGATAGACAGGTCGAGACCACAGAGGACAAGGACGCTAGCACTAACGATACCGACGCGCATGTCCAGCTTACAAGCGCGGCGACGTTTAACTCGCCTATTTTGGTGAGACTATGCTTAGAACAGCGTTGGTTGGCGCTTCGAGCAATGAAAAATAATGTAACATGCGGTATTTGAATGTGATATTCAGGGGTAATGAGATTTTTGGACGGGTTCAAAGATATTAGATGTTTTGAATTGTGTTTGCTAACAGTGAATATTTACCTATACTGTTGTGTAAGTCATAGTAAGGCTGGTGTTAAGCTTGGAATTGAGCATTATTTATTACTTATGGTGTTCTGAAAGAACAAGATATATTTGGCGTGTTGTGGGTGAAGATATTAGCTGAAATAAATATGCTTCATGGTCAGATTAATAATAATAATAATAATTATTTATTTATTCCAAGAGACCATTTACATTGGTACAGGAACAGGAAAAGTAAAATAATGTGTGGTCCCTAGGATCTTTGCTAATAATAAATATAAACTATTAAAATCCTATGTAAAATACAAAAATATTACATAATTTTAAGAATAAAATTAAGTTAAAACATTAATTTAACATTAGTTTAAAAATTCTTCAACGTTACTAAAATTATGTTCTAACAGAAAACTAGACTTGCTTTTTATATGTTCTTATATTGGCAATGTTTTTTATTTCAAGAGGCAGTTTATTAAAACATTTAATTCCTGTATAAGTTGGGCCATTTTCAAATAATTTTAAATAATGTGAAGGGGTAGTTAAATCCATGTTAAACCTGGTATCGTACTCGTGAAAACAATTGTTTGATCAAAAGTTTTGGTAATTGCTCTTGACATAAAGGGGAATTTTGTATATAAAAAGATATGGTAAATTAAATAAATTTAGTCTTTAAAAATGGTCCTACATGATTGCAGTCTTGAGGCGCCCACGATTATTCTAACTATTCTTTTCTGAAGTTTACATAGTCTATTAAAATGACTCGACATGAGAATAATAGTGTACCATGCCTCAACCTAGATAAAACATGAGAATGACAAAAAATTAAACAAGCGGATCTATTTGTGATAACTCTGTGCCGAAACAATGCGTAACACAATGGGGAAAGTTTACCACATAAATAATAACACAGCCCCACAAAAAAAAAATGTTCTGACCTAGCAATGAGACGAGAATATCCTTATGTATTTTTGATCGCTGATTCCGATTCCGGGGTCAAGAAAAGTCGTACACCCCCAAAAAAAAATTTTAGAGCCAAAAAACACCACCTGATTTTCAGAGCGTTCTCTCATATGTACCCTATATGAGAGAACGCTCTGAAAATGATATTATCATTTTAATCAATCGTTTTGTTTAATGTTTTCGGGAAAAATTGAATGTGTTACGATAAAAATAAAGGTGAATTGCAGCGTTCACCCTATCGGTATGAAACGCACCCCCATAGAGGGTGAGAACCACCTTCATCTGCCATCAAACCAATTGATAACGACAATGACTGAAAAACATCTAAAAATGTTTAAGTTTCGTTAGGTTTGCAATAAACTGACGTAGAATTCACGTAGTATCCCAAAACTATCCCTATAGCGTTATGAAAAACAACCCTTAACTTCAATTACAGAAAAAAGAAAGGAAAAAACATAAAATTTGATAACGATTTCATTATATGGATGTTCTTATTTGCAGAGATCCTTATGGCTAGGATATTATGAGTCATTTGTCACCAATCTTAACACCATTTGGGTATAAAACGCATCCCTGAAGGGGGTGAGAAGTACTCTTACGTTAGTAGCTTTTAATTCTTCTTTTTTTAATCTTTTTTTTATGGTATGGTTCTTTGCAAACCTAACGAAATTGTTATCAAATTTCATGTTTTCCCTTTCTATTTTCTGCAATTAAAGCTAAGGGTTGTTTTTCATAACGCTATAGGGGTAGTTATCAAACCAATTGATAACGACAATGACTGGAAAACATCTAAAAATGTTTAAGTTTCGTTAGGTTTGCAATAAACTGACGTAGAATTCACGTAATACCCCAAAACTATCCCTATAGCGTTATGAAAAACAACCCTTAAGTTCAATTGCAGAAAAAAAGAAGGGAAAAAACATAAAATTTGATAACGATTTCATTATATGGATGTTCTTATTTGCAGAGATCCTTATGGCCAGGATATTAGCAGTCATTTGTCACCAATATTAACACCATTTGGGTATAAAACGCATCCCTGAAGGGGGTGAGAAGTACTCTTACATTAGTAGCTTTTAATTCTTCTTTTTTTAATCTTTTTTTTATGGTATGGTTCTTTGCAAACCTAACGAAATTGTTATCAAATTTCATGTTTTTTCTTTCTATTTTCTGTAATTGAAGTTAAGGGTTGTTTTTCATAACGCTATAGGGATAGTTTTGGGGTATTACGTGAATTCTATGTCAGTTTATTGCAAACCTAACGAGACTTAAACATTTTTAGATGTTTTTCAGTCATTGTCGTTATCAATTGGTTTGATGGCAGATGAGGATGGTTCTCACCCTCTATGGGGGTGCGTTTCATACCGATAGGGTGAACGCTGCAATTCACCTTTATTTTTATCGTAATACATTCAATTTTTACCGAAAATATTAAACAAAACGATTGATTAAAATGATAACATCATTTTCAGAGCGTTGTCTCATATATACCCTATCAGGTGGTGTTTTTTGGCTCTAAAATTTTTTTTTGGGGGTGTACGACTTTTTTTAACCCCGGAATCGGAATCAGCGATCAAAAATACATAAGGATATACTCGTCTCATTGCTAGGTCAGAACATTTATTTTTTTTTGGTGGGGCTGTGTAATCAATGTGGTTCTGCCAAGTTAATTTTTTGTCTATACAGGGTGTCCCAGAATTGAGTTCCCGGGTTGGATCCTGTGATCCCGGAGTTCATATTGAACCCGTATAACCCAACTTACAGAATTTCTTTTTTCCAATAATCTCCGTTATGTCGAAGACAAAATTTTCAAGTTTTCATGAGACTTGTATCTCTGTAGATACTTTATGTAAGCTCAAACGCGACAGGTTTCCTGTTTCACAAGCGCCTATGACCTACAGAGAAAAAATGATAATTCTTGATTTTTCGTTGACATTACACAAAATTTGAAAAATATTAATTTGTGTACCGAAACAGGTGGACGTCATGTGGAGCATTTGTTATTCATGTATTTATTAGAATAAACTGTAATATTCTGTTATTACATTGTATTTTAGAATTGTAAATAAATGTTAACATCGATTGAGTCCATTACTTGGATGGGTGACCGTATCTCATTTCGCCGTCCTGGTTAAGTGGTGGAGTAGTATTAGCTAAACTTCGCCAGGACCTTAAAATAAATAAGGCAATTAAATAAATAAAATAATTGAAAAAAATACAAATGGAGGAGAAAACGGTACTAATTCCTTGTATTTTGATTAATACTGCAAGAAATTACCTTTTTGCAGCCCTTTCAATGCTCTGCAAAAAATATTGAAGTATTCCGTAATTTAACAGGGCGATTAAAAAAATATAACCAATCAAATATTAATTATTATGACAAAAAATGAGAAACAAAAGATATTTGGTTGTTGTCAAGTTTGCATAGAATACTTATAGAGACATAGCTCCCACCAAAAGTTGAACATTTTATCTTCAATATAACGGAAATTATTTGAAAAAATGTTCTTTTCGGTCTCACTTTAAGAGGATGTACTTCCTTAGGGATGCATTTTTGGACTAAGGTAAGTTGGGTTATACGGGCCCAACATGAATCATAGGTTTCCATCTGGGAACTCAATTTTGAGACACCCTGTATAGATTCCAAGAAATTTTGTTGGAGTTACTTGTTCAATAGATTTTGACTCCATTTAAATTAAATATGATTCACTGATTATGCTTGACCTTGGAGTAAAATTAATAAACTATGTCTCAGGTATATTTAAAGGTTGCTTATTAGATGTGAACCAGTTGGTAATACACTTTATCATAGTCTACAATTTTATAAGAGCGTCCTTGGTATTAGAGTCTATACATAAGTAGTTATTATCATCTGCAAACATTATTAGATTTTTGTCTTTAACAATTTCTGGCAAGTCATTAATGAATATTAAAAATAAGAGGGGTCCTAGAATGGACCCTTGTGGTACACCCTACCTGATAAGTGAGACTTAATCCAGTTACTAAGTTTATCCCTTATCCGTTAAGTTTCTCCATAAGAAGAGCGTGGTTGATCAAGTCAAAAGCGTTACTCACATCCATGAAATGACCGAAAATCTTTTATTTAAATCAAGGTCATGGTACAATTTATTTATCAAGTAGTGTTGATTGTGTGTTCCTACCCTTCCTAAAACTAAATATTATTTCTGCAAAGAAAACATTATTGTACCAAACATAATTTTCTCTAGTACCTTTGAGATAAAACTCAATAAACAATACTGGTTCGTGATTCTACATACAAGTATTGTCCTCTTTTTGTGCAATGATATAACTTTAGCTACTTTAAATACGTCTGGAAATACACCATCGGATATTGAATGATTTATTAAAAAAGTTAAAGGATACGTTATGTAATTTATAATAGACTTTAATAAATTAGAAGCAATGCAATCCAGTCCAGACGAATTGGATTCATGCAAATCATTAATAGTATTGAATACCTCATTTTCGACGTATAATATTCCATTATAGATGATATAATTTCCAATATTTCTCCAATATGATCTTCCATTTCCCATGCGTATGACTAAGAAATTTTTTCGTAAATGTGCGATGGAATCAAGAAGATGCAGTGAAATAGAAATCGTGACAAGTCCTTTCTTCAGAATTGTTCAGAGGATACGACTTAATAATTCCTTTTTAAATTAGCCCGCATAAAACTTTTTTATATGACCCACAGAATGACCCCACGGAACCATTTTTAGAACTAAAAACCCTCTCGACAAAATACTTTTTGAAATAAAGAGCATCAAAATCAGATCAGCTATTGAAGAGATATGAAGCCACAGACATATAAACTAACGTGTTAGACTTGTAGCAGGCCTCCTTTTGTGACGGGAGTCAAAAATCGAATCAAACGAGAATGTAAACTATGTTATATATTTCTTATTTCTTTTAGCGTACATTCTTAATAAAATGATTATTTGCAACGAGACAAACCTTAATAATACGCGCTCAGCGTTATAAAAATATCCCATCAAAGTTTATCATTTCCGATCTCCATATGTCGTGGCTGAGTAGTAAATATATTATTTTTAGTCCTTTAGCTACTTTGTGTATAATGTATGTAATTGAGATAAGTGTCCAGCAGTCTGTAATGCAAATTCAATGAGTTAAATAAATTGATTTTCATGGTCGAACAACTTTATTTATCTCTGCTACTTGGATAGACAAAGAAATTTTATTAAGCAAATCAATATTCAGTTAGGAGAATCACTTCAGAATAAAATATAAAACGTAAGCAATATAAATTTTATATTAAACTGGTTTCGATGAAGACTGTAAAGTGAGTACATGACGTTGGCGCTAAATCCAGTTCGGCAGCAATTTGTTAGTTTTCTTGCCTCAGGAAAAACAAAATTTAACGGTTCGAGGTAGTAAATTGTTACTACACGAAAAAGCAAAAGTCATTACTGAATTTAAAATATTGATTTCATAATGAATGTAGGTACATAAAGTAGAACCACAAAGCGGAGACGGTTTAAACTTTAGTTGTCTCGTTGCCTCTTTTAACATTAGTAACAAGGAATTGTTCCTAAGATGTTTGTGCATCAGGTACTTATGTTAAAAGAGGAACTAAGCAAGTTTAATATTGTTTAAAATAAAACTATGAAAAAATTGATCGAGGAAGTTTTTACTACTTATAATAATAATATTAATGTTTATTTAGAAAAGAAAAATTAGGTATAGCTTTATGCAAATTTAAGTATGTAAATGATATATTTATATATTTTCTTAAATAAACATGGAAGAAGACACAGAAATAGTTAAAAACTCTTAATACGTACATAAAGAATAGTTCAGAATTAATCAATTTGAATACAATTTATCCTAATCGAGTTGAGTATTATTATCAAGAAGTTTGTCATTATCTGGGAGGTGCGTCACAATCGTTTAATATTTTGTGTGATCTGGTTGATTTTTTATTGCCTCTTTTTGTTTATTTGTGTATACCTATATAATGTAACTTTATAGTACAGACAATGAAGGCAAAATGTTGTAATAACCTCGCAAAAACTAATAAAACGATCATCTCCGGGATTTAAGTAGGTAATAACCTGTAGAATGAAATGATGCATGCTTTGCACTTTCAAGTTCCGGGAAAATTCAAAAATATTGGAAACACTTTTTGATTTTTGGTTTCTTTGTCCTAGCGGCTAAAATAATGAAAATATAGAAAAAAGTTTTCAACAAAAGTTGTAGCTAGTCTCTTTCTCTACAAAAAAGGTTCTTATACATTTTTGTCTTACTTAAGCCGTTTAGGAGATAAATCCAGTTTTCCACTTATAGTTTTGTTGCTCCAAAATGCGCAGATGAGAATTCTCTGAGAGTTTCGTACGACCTGACACATCGATCGATAATTCTTACTATTCATAGTCGCTAAAAAAATGAAAATAACTTGAAATGCAGAGAAAAGTCTCAGCTTTAATGTGGAACTAATCACAAAATTCATACTCATTTTTATAATAGAGAAAAAAATGTTGAAGATGACTTAGTAAACTTTACACATTTGATTTATTCATATCTTTGAGTTTTATGCATCTTCCCTACTTCTCCAGTAACAATATGTACTTTTTCACTACATGGATTCGATTTCACGCACTTTAATCTATATTTCGTGAAAATTTCATTGAAGAATGTTAAGAAACAAATAAGTTGTATATGCTTTACTGTATAATTGTGCATTTTCTGAACGTGTATGAATAATGTAGACAAATTTAAAAAGTACTGCACACATTTAAAAAAAACTCTAAAGTCATTCAATAGAATGTCTTTAATTGTACTTATAATCCGAAAATTAAGACTGTGCTATTATTATTAATTAAGACATAGAGAGGTGAATTTCAAAATTTGGAGGTGGAGGTGACTGATCGATGAGAAATTACCCTCTAGTTTGATCGCAAGGCATATTTTTCCAACCAAAGTAATTTCAATAAAATGTTAATTGGATTAGTATATCATTATATAAGAATATATTAGCAAAATGAATTATCATTCTAACGACTCCCGGCAAAGACATGAATAAATCTGTGGATCAACTGTACATAGTTTACTAAGCCATCTTCTAACACTTTTTCTCAATGATAAATTTTTTTAAGAATGTTGTGATTAGTTCCACATTAAAGCTGAGACTTTTCTCTACATTTTATGTTATTTTAATTTTTTTAAGGGCTGTGAATAATTATCGATCGATGAGTCCGGTCTTACGAAACTCCCGGAGAATTCTCATTTTTCGCGAATTTCGAAGCGGCTCAAAACTATAAGTGCAAAACTCGATTTATCTTCTAAACGGCTTAAGTAAAACAGAAATTTGTTGATATTATTCGTAGAGAAAGAGACGAACTACAACTTTTGTTGAAAACGTTTTTGTACATTTTCATTATTTTGGACGCTAGAGCAAATAAATCGAAAATCAAAAAGTTTTTTCAAATTTTTTTGAATTTTTCCGGAAGTGCAAAGAAGGCGTCATCTCATTCTCCAGGTTATTGGTTAAATGGATAATTTGTTTGTACTATTAGTTGCCTACTTTATTAAATTATGTATTCTTTCTAAGGGTAGTATATTTAAAATTCGTGACCCTAAGTATGAACAACTTTTTTGGCCAACTGTTTTATAAGCCCTTACTTTAGCCCTTACCCAAATCTTGTATCCTAAATAATTATGATTAATGTTGGAATGCATAATGTTATCTTTATAGGAGTACTGAGTGCTTTAATATTACTAAATAGTTCATTATCATATCCGAAACTATTTTTATCACTGTTTTTACATAAAGTTGTCAGCAGTTTGAATAGTTAAGTAATTATCAAACCATGATTCAAGATAGACCTTTGGTATCTACCTAAATAGCTGATATAATGATGATAAATTGTTGTATAACAATTATTGTGAGGTATTTTTGAAGAAGGATTAAAATGAGGTTAATTTTGTTTGGCAGCGGCGGAACGGGATTAATACATCATATCTAATTGATCATTTAACAAACTAAAATTATTACTATAATTATGTTTAAATATTTTCAATTCCGATTAAATTAGGTTTTAAATTTTTGTTGACAAAGTGTAGGATTTCCATATTATTGACGTTTGGGAAATTATTATGTGTTTGCTTAATTGTATTGAAACATATTTATAGGATTTTACAAACAGCAGAAAAAATAACTAAAAGAAAAGCTATGTGTAAAAATATTAATAAAGTCTTTGCATTCTTTCGATAACCTGAATTCCGGTTATGATAGCAAATTAAAATCCTAAAATGAATTTGTCTAATTTCTTATTTGACAATTCTCATTCTAACACTAGCATCCACACAGTCCCCTACGGCCATGCAGATTAAACTAGTATCCACATAACCCCCTACGATTATGAAGATTCAGTTAAAAATGAGAACAAAGACCTAAAATGAATTTATTTATCTACTTTGTCTTAAAAAATTTTTCATTCCAATGGATTACATTTTCATGAAATCTATCATTCTGTTTCCTGGAAATGCTTAGCCTTTGAAACGTTTTTCGCCCTTATTCTGGAGCTCATCAGAAAGACATAAAGCCATTCATAACGATGTTTCATGCAAAACCAAGACAATTTCTGTGAATAAGTGTGAAATGATTATATTTGACATTGACTGATAAAAACAACCTCACCCATCTATTAGCTAACTAGTATTGGAGCCTATATACTCTATGCATGTTTTTTTTTTAAACTCTATCAATAAATAAAAAAGGTAGTAATTTTTTAAATAATCTTTTTTTAATGTTTTGTAATTAAACTAAAAACGTCTAAAACTAATATTATTTACAAAAAAAACTGCGAAGAGTATCCTATAGAATGTGCAACAATTGTACGGGATATATTTGAAAACATTTAGTGTCCAACGAAACGAAATTTTCTACTAAATGTAGCAAACCCTTAACACTATGTTTGGATGGAAACCTGTATGTTCCTTAAAAACTGTATTCAGTTAATTAAATCTAGTGGGCTATTTATTTATAAGACTACTGGTCTAATGAGATATAGGGTAACGGGAATCTTAAAACTAGTACCAATTTAAAAATAAAGTAAAATATCAGTACGAAATGGGAGGAAAATAAGTTTGCAGAGACAACAAAATTAGAATAGAAGAACTTATGCTACCGTGATCGATTGTTTCAAAATTAACTTTAACTTGTCCCAGGCCCATCTGGTGTACATTTTATTTTTAGTTTCAAATAACAAGGTAATATAGCTGCCTTTGCTGTCTAAGTTATGCGAACCAACTGTTTAACCTCGCGTTTATATATATTATTACACTATAAGTTATTGGTTCTTAATGGAAATATTACCTGTCTGCAGTTCTGATGCGTGAGAAAATCTGTTACACTGAGTTAGGACAATATTATATAGTTTAGTAAAGACTTAAAGGAAAATGACAATAATATTCAAATTAAATGAATGCTATAGAAATGACTAATGTAAACAGGTAAATTTATATATCATTAGCCGGACTGACTGGTCAAGTAGTCAAGCTTGATGCAACTAACATGAAATTATCTTATGTTATATTACCAGTGCTTTGAATGTTATCGATACTTAAGCGTCGTTAGCTAGTAGGTAGTATAAAGAGTGTAAATTAACAATTTATCATCGGTTTAAATCCTGAGCGGTTTGGCTCTTAGAAATTCTCTAAATTTGCCATTTTTAGAAGAAATGTAGTAACTGACAACCAAAAAACAATATAAAACGTTGAAAATATAGATACTGTACTATATAGACTAACCTAAAGCCGCCAAGGAGTCTACTGCAAGGAGTTCTCGCGCACGCTTCGATTAATCAACGAAGAATAAAGATATAAAGAGCATTATTCATTGACAGATGTCCCGCCCATAGCCATTATGCATCCAAGGTCCCAATGTTAAAAATCGAAAAGGAAGACATTTCTAGTCTAACTAACTACTGCTGAATTGACTGCAATAAGCCCCAGCAGAGAAAAAAGTATTGAGCATCCTAAAATGACTTCAATTCAATATATTTTGCGTGAATTTGTCATTATATATGTTCTTAAGACTACTAGCACTAGTTATATGAGCACATGGAAAAGAATTTCCGTATTTTTAATCTCACATCATAGTTTATTTCATATTCTTAGAATGAGAATCTAGTTCCATTCAGTCTGTAGAAACTTTTTCCTATTTCAAACGATTCCACGACTTAAATAGCGATTGGACAGGTGGGCCTTAAAATATTTATTGGAGTCCAACTTAATATTATTTATGTCACATTTTCATCAGAAAAATAAAAAAGCTATCGCTATAAAATAATTTACATATTTTGTGGGGGCCTAGTTTTACATATTCCAGTGTTTGAATTTTTAACTTTGACATTGAAGCAATTTTGAATTTTTGTTCAAACTGTTTGCAATTGTGAAATACTATTTTTAATTGCAAATTGTCTGTTAATTGCTTTATCTGTATACTTTATTTTGACAAGTAGTTAAGTTTACAAGTACATACATTCTAAATATTTTAATATTTGTTAAATAACAAACACTTTGAACGCAAAATCCATAAAAGTTTAACTTTAAATATAATTTCGTTGAAATTGACGTCTCGTGGTAATATTTTAGAAATAAAGCGGTAATTATTTTGGCATCAAATACGTGTTTTAAAATAGGAATATATTTTTAGTGATTTTTAGTTCTAAAGCGTCATTGAGCAGTAGTTTACCAACTCAATTTTTGCAAAAGTAATTTTACGCTATGCAGTGTAAACATCTGTTTTTCTACATAAAACACTTATATTTCTTCCATCAATACATTGGTTACTTGCCAAAAACCGCCAAAACAATATATATAACATACCAAATGTCATATTCCGTGATCACCGCATGTGTTTTCAAAGATATAGTGGAGTACATTAACACAGAAATTATTATATTTACTCCAAAAAATTCATTCAGGGGTTGTTAGGTCAATATTGCTACAGAAATTGCTTTTATAGAGTTTTATTATACGCAGCCACAGAGGCATCGTATTTGAGGTGAGCTTACAATATCAAACACTAGATGTTAAGATGAACGGGGGACGAATCCTGGTTAGGATATGAACATTTAATTACATTTAAATGTGTTACCGAGATGGTACTAGTGGACTAGACCGCTATTGAATGGTACAACATGTCTAGTCGCAGTTATCTCTCCTGAGCTCGAGTCTCAGCTGCGGCAGAATACAATGTCGCAGGAAATGGTTGCTGTATTGATGTCTAATATCTATGTATACTCGCCACTAACATTCTCAACTTTATGCTACTTACTTACGTATTAAGCAATTTCACCTTGACAAAGCCTGTTCTCTAAAAACAGTGACTTCGACATACAGACGGACGTACGGACGGGCATATCGAAACTATAAGCTACGAAACCCTAAAAAGTGTGTTGTACACACCATGGAGTATAACCACTAAGCTCACAACCAAGCCCACCCTAACATTTGAAATGGAGGCCATTCTTGTAGCACAACAAGGCTGTTGCTCTACCTATAAGGGACCAGGTTATCGCTTACCTAGTCGAGATGACTTAACAAGGAATCTTCCGGAGGACTGGAATGGTACGGACGAATCTAAGACTCGAGACGCAACCAGTGTAGGCGTGCATGGATGTAAGCCAAGGACTCATATATCGATGCTTGACAATCCTCTAGTTTATTTCAAAAGGATCTTATTGCGTGCAAGCAACAATTTCAGAAGAAGTTTCATTAACAAGCATATTTATAAATTGCGATAGCGAAGTATTCTCTCGTGTATCAAACTAAGTGACCAGTAAATTGATTCTAAACTATCTAAATATCTTAACTGAGTTCAACTCAATCAAACTTATATGGGTGCATGGAGGGCAATTAAATAGCTGAGACTGGCAGGAGAAGGATCAAAAACTCTTTTCCCTGACCCTGAGCTAGCCTTCGATTCACCAAGAAGTATGACTCAATCAAGGTTACGAAACTGGACTATGGCACAGTTCAACAATTATTGGACTCAAGCCCCCGGAATGAGGTAGTCAAGGCTCAAGCCTTGAACTGACTCCATCATAAAGTGCCTTCTTGATTTCGACAGAGAAAGAATGATGGTAGGCCTGAAAATGGGAAACTGTTGTCTGAATAAGCACCTTCGTACAATATTGGACGATTTTATTTGTCGGATATGTGGAGTGAAGGATGAAACCATCAATTATATTCCATACAAATGCACACCAATAGAAGTATCAAGGTATAAATATCTCGAAAGGCAATTTTTACAGCTGGAGGAATTATGGGATGTACCCTGGAATAAACTGCTATCCGTCGTGGAAAGCAGCGGTCTTTCTCAGGAGATCCTGCTTGTCGAGAATATACAGAGATGGGTTTGAGTACTGCGGATAAAATCTTCTACCGAAGAAATGACATTGAACGTTGGGGGGAGGAGAGGGTTTCAAAAGTTACCTTTTTGCGTATTTGTTTAACAGCTCCTTAGGAACGTATATTACTCAATACTTCTTTATCATTTGTTTAATATGTTAATAATTAATAACTGTATTTAAAATTTTGAGTAATATATTTCATGTATAGGTAATATACCAATACCAAAACACCTTTTAACCAACAAATGATTTATAAAAAACAAACTAATCTGTCTGTCAAAAAGCATATTCGAATTAAAAGGAAATAGACAAAAGCAGTGCTAATATAATAATTTAATATCAGTGGCTGCAGGTCAATAACTGTACTGAATATGCGAAAAATATTTCTGTTTCAGAGTCTAACACAGCATCCTCTATATTATTGGAACAGTTTGTTTTTTCAATATAAGGAAAATTGATACTTTGTATCCGCACTGCTTCAAACTCATTGAAAAACTAACAAACAGACTTGCCCCATTTAAAATTGGACCGCCCTGTCCTTTCATAACTTTATTTGTTTATTTTTTGTGACTCTCCGACAACTAAAGGCAACTTCAGGGATCAAAAATAGATTTACATTAAGCGTAAACTATATTTAGACGAAAGTAAACATGGTTACAAGTATAAATTTTATTCAAAAGTGCCCTAAAAATAACTTGGAAGAGCACGCCGCGAAAGTTAACGTTCGTTACGTTTCTAAACTAATGTGTACGATGCTATGAAGACCACTAATTTTTAAAATTGGCAATTTTAAGGAAATTTGGAAAGACTTGAATGAAATTGTATTATCTCCTTCTTACGGACATTTTGTGATCTATGGCATTGTTCTCGCTTTGCTGTGTAGTGCATCCATCAGCCTCATGTCATCTGCCGTGGTTGTCTGTTAGGTGCGGGTTCTCATCAAAGTATATTTTCATCAGCTGCTTGGCAATATTAAAACGTTTTTGTGAGTGCGCTCTTCTTGTCGTGTGATTTTCTCTGAACTATTAACGATTCTATATTGTTGTCTAGAGATCTAAATATTAGAGAGTACCCTTGAAATTTGTTAGTAGGATGAAGGATCTCTTCGTTCAGAAGAGAATTTGACAAGAGCAAGATATTTACTCCTTCAGAATGAAATTCTAACCTCGTAACAATTGTTAGCAGTTACTAAACTCTATACATATTTACCGAATTGTACTTAGAATCACTATCTAAATCCGTTTTAATTCAAGAATTTTTGCTATCAGTTGTAAACGCTTAATCATTTTTAATATCACCAACATTTTTGCATGTATCAAAACATTGCCAAACTTCTTGAAATGCCTGTTACTCCATATTAACACGGTTTCGTGTAAAACAGGTCAACCGTTACTAATCATTTATCTATCTCATTAGATGCTGGTATACAGACATGTAACTTATACAGATTTTTCGAAGCTTTCCACAGACTGGATCGCAATATCCTATGTAATTGCCCGCTAACAATGGACTTTTTCGAGTTTTATCTGAGTGACCGAAGACAATTTGTGCAATGTTGTGGTTATCAATCTGTTACGATAACCTCAACTTCTGGAGTCACACATGGTTCTAATTTAGGTTATTTAACATAATTGTTAATAAATTAAACACTGCTTTTAGATGAATCAATCAATATATTATAAATACTCTACATATGTTTCGGCTTATTAGGCCTTTATCAAGAGTATTACATAGTGAATACTAAAGTTTCTGACGTGCTTATTTAATTTATATCTAAAAGTATTAATGTCTTAATCTATTTATGACTTAAGCTATTTAAGATTTAATTTAACATCTTTAATTATTTGAATGTTTGGAGTGGACCTAAGCTGATTATATAAATCAAAGGACATTTCTTAACAATTGGTTTATTATAGGGGTGTTTAGGAAATTCTGCTGGTCATTTGTGGTACAAGGGTTGTACTTGAAAGATTTTTTGATTTCTAGTTGTTCTAGCAGATCTAAACGTTTACCTTTTCTTTCTAATGAAGTAAATTTATGTTATCAGTATCTATGAAATGGTTGTTTTCAATACAGTGTGTTGACATTAGTGTATTTTTATTGTTATTTAAAATTGATTTTTTGTGTTCTTTTACCCGGTTGACAACGCTTCTACCACTCTGACCGATATAGACAGCATCGCAATCCTTACAATTAATTTTATATACACCTGATTTATCAATTTTATTTAGTTTTTCTTTGTTATTAACCAAAATGTTTCCTATGTTTGTTTTGTTCACACTTATTGTAGAGATACCCAAATTATTAAATTTTTTTGAAATTTTGTTACTATATTTCGAAACATAATTAATAAAACTATATTTTGTAGGTTTGTTAGGCACAGTGAAAAATTCTTTTTGAAGCATTTTGCGTTGTTTGTTTTTGACCATGTTATCTATTAGTGACTCGTTGTATCCGTTATTTCTTGCAATTTGTTTATTTATATTTAATTCTCTATCAAAATCACTTTGATCTAAAGGAAAAATCGTCAGTCTATGTATTAGACTATGAAAGGGTGAAATCTTAATTTGCCATGATTGCTGCGAATTATAATGTATTACTGTATCTGTAGTAGTAGGTTTGCGGTAGATGCTAAATTTCAACTGATTGTTATGTTTTTTGATATTCATATCTAGAAAGTTTAATTGACTATTTTGCTCCGATTCCATTGTAAACTGAATTTTACTATTAAAAGAATTTAATAAATTAAGGTAATTACTTAGGTTTCTTTCTGTACCGGTCCATATACAAAAAATATCGTCTACATATCGAGTCCAATAAACACATGTGTATTTAAACTGTTATTGCTATTAAAAATTAAATTTTCTAGGTTTGACATAAATATTTCAGCTAACAAAGGAGAAATTGGTGAACCCATTGGTAGCCCGTCTTTTTGTCTAAAGAATTCACCATTAAACTGAAAATAGTTTTGTTCAATACAAACTCTCGAAAGATTTTTTAACTCTGTTTTTTCGGTTTCGCTGATTTGTGAATTATCTATTAAATTATTTAATATTAATTTTAGTTCTGTGAGCGGAACTGAGGTGAACAGACTTTTAACGTCAAAGGAGAATAATTTTGCGTTATTTGGTATTATTAAATTTTTTGTATTTTCAATAAATTCAAAAGAATTTTTTATGGAATATTTAGATTTAAAATTTATTAATTTTGGTAAAATATAATTTAGTTTTTTACATAATTTATAAGATGGAGCATTGATGTAAGACACTATGGGGCGTATAGGGTTATCTACTTTGTGAATTTTTGGAAGACCATAGAGATGGGGGCCGAAGGGTTCATAACTTTCAATTTATACGCCTCATTACTTTGAATAACAGTATTACATTTTTTTAAGTTAGATACAATTTCGGACTGGAATTTATTGGTAGGGTTTTTATTGATTTTTTCAAAGTCTTCACTATTTTAGATTGTTTGTATTTTTTCATTATATTCTGATTTTGTTAAAATTGTTATGGTGTTACCTTTATCCGCTTTACAGAGAACCAAATCATAATTTACCAGTTTTTGTTTAATGCTGTTCAACAGGTTTATTTCTCCCTTGTTAGTGTTACATTTTGTCGAGGTAAATATATTAGCTAGATTATGTCTTTCCAATTCTGAGATTTCCTCCACTGAGAATGTAGCTAGATCTGTATTAACGGCAAGAAGTTCAAAATCTTTTTTACTTACATTATGTGGAGAATATTTTAAACCTTTTTGAAGGAGGTTTAATTCTTGGTCCGAAAAACTAACATTGGTTAAGTTACTTACTCTGGCAAAAAATGTGAAATGATCCTCAGTTTGAGGGAAATTCCTAGCTACTGCGATATTATTACTTTTTTCCCGTTTTAAACTATTAATTTTGGCTAATTGTCTCTGCTGTAGAACATGCACTATTTCTTGTACGGATTCCCTTATTTGACGGTCTAAATATTCAAAAACGAAGTAATTCTCTTTATGGAGTAATTCTGTGTGTATCAGTTATTTAACATGTTTATAAGCTATATTGAATCCGATTGAAATGTGGCTTATATGCTTTACTCTGATGATATGAAAACTGTTAACAACACATTGGATTATGATAATTTACGAGACAATCTCTTTAGGATATGTCGGTGGTGTACAGAATTTAAAAAAAATTAACCTATAAATATTTAAAAATATCATGTCTTTCACAAATAAATTACATAGCATAAATAACTACGACATAAATCAGTCTACATTATCATGCCTTTTCTCCTTTTCATATGTTGACTCTGAGAAGAAATATCAAAAAGTTTTCTCGTATCAATCAAATATGTGACAAGTATCATAAAAATTGACTGACATATCTAACTGTAATACTTTTGTTTTCATATTTAACAATATTTTTAAAAATGTTTGATTGTCTCTCATAATATATACATATTGTTATGTTGGTATAATATCGAAAAACTATAAAAATTGTACTTTGACTTTCGTTTCCGTTCCGAAATTGTGTTAACACCTGCTGAACGGTTGTATAATAAAATACAATAAAATAAAGCCCAAATAAAAAAATTTTAAATTTATCGGGACAGCGGAAATTATTTGTATTGAAGCTTTTGTCTATCGCTGTATATGAATAATTTTTCAGTGGACAAACTAGGAATAGCTACACTCACCAATAACTCCAAACGATTTATCCAAAATTATTTCGAAATGTCTATCGATATATTTTATTAAATGTACCTATAGACCGTACCAAACTTATAGCAGTTTAAGTCGTAAAACAGAGAGGCGCTCGATCTAATAAAGACATGATGTTCGTCTGTTCGACAAGAACTTAAAATACTAGAATTTTGCTTTTCCACCAAGGCTACAATTAATTGGGGACACAAGTAAATTCTCTTGCTGATTAAATTGGATTGGCTAAAGTCTTATTGAATACTCCTTGTCAGTTAAGTCTTATTGAACAAAAGGCATTTACACTTGTTTGCAAACAAAACAGTACATTATTAATATTATTATCTAAATTGCCGTCTACTGTAAAAAAAACACGAGTAAAATTGGACGCCGGAACTTTTGAATCCAAACGCTGCCAATGCCGTTAGAGTTATGAAAAAATGGGCATAGACAATTTTATGGAGAATTAAATTTTCTATAAAAAAGTCACTACTGGCATATGTCTATCTTCAATCACTATCAATCACTATCACTTTAGGCGTGAGAGTGATTGAAAGTTGAATACAAAATTTACAGTTCTCAAGTGCGCGACTTTCAACCATATTCTCGCTAAATGTATTTAAGATAGACATATGCTACCACTGACATTTTTATAGAAAATTTAATTTTCTATAAAATTGTCCATTTTCTTCGTAACTCTAACGGATTTTACAGCGTTTCAAGTTAAACGTGCAGTTGTTCGGTCACCGAAGAAACCGTGGTGGAAAGACAATTCTTCCAAAAGCGCAAGCCAAACATTCGACAGTGTTGTACGTCTCTATCTTCGTCGTACAGGTGCATTAAAATGAAACGAAAGGAGGTACACAGATTAATGACAGACGTCGTAGTAATTGCCCGCATGCCGACAGAGTAAAAGGAAAAGATTCACTTGTTGACGGCATTTTGTAGCTTGGCTGGATACTTTTACAACTTAGAATGCTATAAGTTTGGTATAATGTATATACATTTAATAAAATATACACTTTTGAACAGCCAACATAAAACTGTTTCAAACAGATTGCGACGAGCTTATAAATTATTAGAAATATTGAGAGTGAATTAACTTATTATTATTTTTGTAGAAATTCCACTTACTAAAAAAATAGTATTTATATTAGCTATCTGACAGTTTCATGGTCTAAGGATTTAAATTTAGTAGTTAAATATAACTCCATGCTATCAAAATATCGCTAATTCTCTTTCAATGTTTTCAAAGATATATAAAACGCATGCATCGTGACGCTTTTATTATTGCTGCCGAGAACTTTGAATATAACTAGAAGAATTATTTTTAGTTGTTTGTATCTATATATATACTCACTTGTTGAACGATATAAACAATGGTAACAACGTATCAACAACACAAACACAAAACCGCACTTGAAACTTGTAAAGACCGTGTAGATTTTCCGACTGTCACTGAAAGTGCAGTAGCCAGGACCAAAAAGGTGGTTTAAGACGAAACTTTTCCCCCCCTTCCCATGCAGGAACGCGGGATAAAATAAACTTTTCATTATAAAAAAATGAATCAGTTGCCAAATATTTCCTTTCAGAGACAAGTCAGTGTTCTTACATTTTCCTCGATTCATGTCGTTAAACCTTGTCTCATTGTTATCTATTTATAATAACTGCGTAGCCATACATCAGATTTTCTTTGTCCCGATATAGTTTTCAGATTTGTTCAAACGTACATTAAGGAGAAGTGTATTTATTTTGAAATATATTTGAAGCGTTTTTGCGTTGTTTTAAATAATAATTATTAATCGAGCGATGTTTCTTTGCAAGATTTATGTGCTGAAAGCGCACAAGAAAATTATGCTTAAAATAGCCCTGTTATATTTGGATTTTATGTTAGAGATACTACTACGCATAATTGACAGTAGTTACGTAGTTGAATAAATTGGAAACTTGCAACTTTGTATTGAAACGCAAACTTTTATTCTTCTCTCTGAGACTATGCTTTTTAAAGACGTTCATGAATTTGATTATTTATTTATTTATTTATTTATTTATTTATTTATTTATTTAACAATACACTACCCAACAGAGAATTCTAATTACAGGGTAGGAAATAGTAAGTATTTACAAATATATAACGTATAAGAGTAGAATACAAAGTAGACAAATAAAAACAAAGATAAAACAAAACAAAAAATTTTAAATTATGCAGTTAATCTTTTTATCGCAGCTACATTGCAGTGGAATATATCAAACTGATCTTGTAGATTATTATAATTTCCACACATTTTGTATAGCGGCGAAAATTTCTGGACGTTGGTTCGGGGAGTCGGTAAATAGAACAATGAATTATGCCTAGAACCAGGTTTAGGAGTTCGAACATTTAGTAAGTTTAAGATAGCGCTGCAATCAGTTATATCTTTGATTTTAGTAGTATAAAATCAAAGGTTATATTATGTATTATTTTAAAAAGAAAAATTTGCTGTGAAATTGTTCTACGAGCCTCCAGACTCGAGAGCGAGAATCTATTTAACAGTTCAGTCTGAGGAAAATCAATAGCAGGATAGACAACATCTTCCTTATGACTCAAAGTCTTTAAAAAACGCCTCTGAATTCTCTCTATGCTCTGTATATGTGTGTTATAATGGGGCGACCAAATAATTGACGAATATTCCAATTTGGATCGAACAAACGATTGATATAGTAGTTTCAGTGTGTTAATGTCGTTAAAATCGCGAGAACATCGTATTATGAATCCCAGCGTTCTGAAACTTTCATTAGTGATGGTATTTATGTGGCAATTAAATGATAGTTTGGTGTCAAATGTTACACCTAGGTCGCGGAATGTTGATGGACGTGTAAGCACTAAATCTTCTATACGGTAATTAAATTCTACATATTGGTGTTTATTAGTAAAAGTTAGGACATTACACTTTCTTACACTCAACTGTAATTTGTTTAAATCACACCATTCATTAATTTTATCAAGGGCACTTTGTAATACCACACAGTCACTCACATCATTTATTTTATTGTATAACTTCATATCATCTGCGTATAAAAGACAATTGACACCCAATTCCTCTGCAATGACATTAATGAAAATGTTGAAGAATAATGGGCCCAAAACAGAGCCTTGAGGTACACCGGAGGTAGATACGAATTCCGCAGATCGTTGTCCACGGTATTCAACATGGTGATGTCTGTTTTCAAGATATGATTTGAAAAATAGCAACAAATTTCTTGAGAAGCTAAATTTTTGAAATTTATAACATAAAATACTGTGATCTAGTCTGTCAAATGCTTTAGTAAAGTCTGTGTAAATTACATCAACCTGTGAGTTAGTGTCGTTAGCATTATATATATATTGAGTTATATAAAAGAGATTAGTTGATGTAAATCGTCCCTTGAAGAAACCGTGCTGGTATTCAGTAATGCGACTTTTGCATAAGAAAATGTTGGTTCATGTAACAGAATTTCGAACGCTTTTGAGAAATTGTTGATAATCGTTATAGGTCTGTAATTCTCAATATTATTTTTTTCGCCTTTTTTATATACAGGAATTATTTTAGAACATTTTAGTGCATTTTAGTGCATTATTAGATTTAATGGATAAATTAAATAAGAATGTAAGAGGAGTTGTGAGCGCGCTAGCACAATCATGAAGTATGAAGGCTGGAATTTTGTCAGGGCCCATTGTGTATTTAGGCTTGATTTTTTTCAAGGAATTTAAAACTTCTTGTTCTGTAAACTGTTCGATTGTTAAAAAATCTGTTTCTGAGTCAACAGGAAGGTCCTCGATTGATGGATTAGAGGTAATATATGAACTACAAAAGTATTCATTGAAACCATTAACTACTTCCTTGTTGCCTACATAATGTTTATCTTCATAGTTCATAGCTGTTGGTAAATTATTACTAGATTTCTTACTGTCGATAAACTGCCAGACCTTATTGGGATTGTGTTTAATATTACTTTCAATGTCGCGACAATATTTTTTATATTCAATATCAACCTGCTCTTTGATATATGTTCTTAATAATTTAAACTCATCGAGTGCAAGTGGATCGTTCTTGTAATCACACCACGCTCTATGTTTTAACTTAAGACTTTTAATTATATTGGAGTTATACCACGGTGGGTAACTCTTGCCTTTAATTACGGTTTTATGGACAACTCTATCAAGAACGATATACATTTTTTCATAAAATTTTTCGAAAGCATAATAACATCCTGAATATTGAATAAAAAATTCCAATCAGTATTTGCTAAATTTTGATAAAGCTCAACTAAATTGGCTTTACGATAGTTATAATAGGTAAGATCAACTGTGATTTTATTATGATTATAATTTTTACGTATGTCAAATAATACCAGGAGTGCGGGGTGATGAGTATCCTCATAAATTAATATATCGGGAGCTTTGTCTACTATACAGTTCATATTTGATAAAACTAAATCTAAAATATTGTCATTTGTATTTTTTATATTATTATATTGCTCTAAATTTAGAAAGTTACTAAAATTTATTAAAGACGTAATACGATTTGTAGACTCTAGCAGTGTCAACATGGCAACTCTTTGTGTGGTTGTACGGTGAGTTAAACTTAAGAGTGAGCATGTGCAGAAGAAAGGAGCTTTAGTTGTTGATTCAGAAGCAAGTACAAGGTAAACATTTAAAGCGGTTGACAAATTATAATTAATATGTTATGACGGGAATCGTGTTGATAAAAAGGCAAGGGTAAATCATCGCCTGCCACGACCCAGTACATCTGAATACAGTGCGAACCTGAAGAAACGCACAAAATTTATATCTTTGTCACTATACCAAAATTTGTGACGTCATTGGTTTTTGAGTTATGATGTTATCATAATTTTTTTTTAGTGGAAACAGACATTTTTGTTTACTGTTTTTGGTGGTATATTCCTTTAGCTTTCTGGTGATATGAAAAAATTGATATTACCTAAGCCATTGTTTTGGAAAGAAATATTTTTATTGATTGATACCTTACATAAGTAATTGTGAGAAAAAAAATCATCTCCATTTGGCATTGACCAAGATGGGTGTAGACAATTTGCCCGCTGTTCTGAATCATCTCATGGGCAATTCGTCTCATCTCTAAGCCAATTCTGTCTTTCATTTCTTCTATGGTATCCGGTCTGTTACAATACACCCTTGACTTTAAGTAACCCCAAAGAAAAAAGTCTAAGGGGGTTAAATCCGATGAACGCGGGGGCCACTCAATCGGACCTCGACGACCTATCCACCTTCCAGTAAAAGTGTCATCTAAAAACTGATGCACTGCTGTCCCAAAATGAGGTGGGGCCCCGTCTTGCTGAAACCAGACGTTTTCAGCAGGAATATCTTCATCTTCATTGTTCGGAAACATAACTGCTAAGGCTGGCACTAACTCAACTAGCAAAAACTGTAAATATCTTGCGGCCGTAAGATTTTCTTAAAAAAAAAGGTTCCAATAAACGATCACCAATCATACTTGCTCACACGTTTACTTTGCCTCTTCGCTGTGTATGGGCTTCTCGAGTCCAATGAAGATTTTCGCGTGACCAACACCTACAGTTATGCCGATGAGCCGATGTACAGTCCCCTTTAAAGAAAATGTAGCTTCTTCAGAAAAACCAATATTCTTTAAAAATTTGGGTTTTCATCGCACAAGGTAATCAACTGTTCACAAAACTGTAAGCGCCGATCTGAATTGTCCTCATTCAATTCGTGAATTAATTGCACTTTGTATGGCTGGTATTTTTCTTTTTCCGATACAACAGAGGTTTGACTCACGTTATGATGTAAAGCCAGCTGCTTGTCGAAAGATGGTGGTTTTCCTCACTTTCTAGAAGAATATTTAATTTGGTTTCGTTACTTGTGCTAGGGCGACCAGATCGAGGGAGGTCAGCTACACTGCCAGATTCATCATATCTAGCCATCAATCTACTTACAGTGGACCTAAAAATTTGCTTTTCGGGATACTTCGCATTAAAAATGTCACATGCTTCCTGATGAGTTCTCAGCCTATCACCATATCCAACCATCATTAATAGTTCTACGCGTTCTCTTTCACTTAAACGTGGCATTGCATTCACTAGTTTTATACTGTCTCAGAAGTGTCACAAAACTGAGATTCCACATGTGCCAGGAATAAAAAAGTTATCGATACTTCACACAAAAAGGCCTGTATCTCTCTGTTGTTAAGGTGATTGTTTTTTATTATTTTCTTTGTTTTGTTTTTATGTTAAATGTTGTCATGCTAGTTAAAACAAAAATGTAGGCAACAAGATTTATCAGTCCATAAGAAAGTGGAACATTACTCGTGAATTTGCGAAAGGTAAACTATTTTTACATAAAATATCATTTTTCCAAAAGAATAGCTCAGGTAATATATTTTTTTTATATCACCAGAAAGCTAAAGGAATATACCACCAAAAACAGTAAACAAAAACGTCTGTTTATATTAAAAAAATTTTATGATGGCATCATAACTCAAAAACTAATGACGTCATAAATTTTGGTATAGTGACAAAATGTAGCCTTTACAAAACTAAAATCGACCTGTTCGAGGAATTTAAAAAAAATTACACATACTAAAGATATGAATCTTGTGCGTTTCTTTAGGTTCACAATATAGGTACACGTCAGTGAAATTTTCTGGTAAAAAAATCATAATCAATTGATTATTTACACACTGCATTAAACAATAAGAAAGCAAAGTTTATTTTCTTGACCACTGAAACGCTAATAACACTTGTCTCATGCACACTGCGTGTTTCACTTCAGTTACAACGATCATTACGAAGAACACACTTTGATAAGTGTGTGATAAGTCATTTTTGATCCCGCTATATTAAAAATTAATTTGGTTTGGAAATCAAGCAAAGTTAGCGTTTCTTTTGTAATACGCCGTCAGAAATCGTTGATAATATCAGGAATGCTGCGTGATTAAATGCAGAACGTTCTTAAGAAGATATGGAGACAATTTACTGAATTCTGTGAAGTGAAAGGATAATCATGTGTGCCACAGAAAACCTTCTTTTTGGCCTCGTACTGGTCCATGTTCCGAAGATTTTGGTTACTACAATCATTGTCATTAACAAATTCCTACACCTCGTTAAATTTTTGAAAGTCCGATGTTAGTCCGATGGATACAGAGCTAAGAAATCGAGATAGCAAATGAGCTATGTTTAATATTCAGTTCAGACTATGACCCATGGATATATAATTGAATTCATGTAAAGAACATTGGTGTAAGTATGGCAATGGCATTTAGGGTTTTTGTGCATCGTAAATTTGAATTGGCACGCACTTTGCTTCCTATTCACACAGTCGGCAGTTCCATACGCATATCATATTTAGGTCAATTTTCAGTGAGATGTGACTGCCCATTTAATGTATTGGGTCAGTGGATTTTTCACATTGCATCGTCCAGATGTCATCAGTTTGCTAGGATTAGTCGGCGAAGTACGTATGCAATTTCATGCGATTCAGTAGTCAAAGAAAGAGAAAAATTAGTATTTTGTACCGCGTATGTTCAATACGACTACAAGTAATTCAAACTCTGAAGTTGATTTTGGAATCAGATTGATTATACTATGTTAGGAACCTGGTGATGATCATCAGTTAAGCCTGTAAGGCTTGATTTGGCGTTGACTGTGGTTCATACAATCAGCTACTCATGTACATCTTCTGGCTGAAGCTGAAAACGTGTCGAAAGCAGATACAAAACGTCTGCCCCTCATAACTAATTGTCCTCCAAAGCCTTCCAAAATAAATTCAGGGACTGCCTAAGTGAAGTCAACCCACCATATGACGAAGATTCAAATGCCTTGTGGAATTCCTTAAAATCGATCATCACATGAGCAGCAACATGTACATAAATCGAGACACTTAAAAAATTGTAAAACGACCATGAATAACTGCTTAAACTTTAACTGAAGTAGAAGTCAGGAAAAACTGAAAGACACAAGGTGCCATGAATTTTTAGAACCTATTCAACATAACAAACAGACTGATGAAGAATTCACACTCATCGCGAAACAGACAACAATTCGTATCTACTGACTACACACAGACGCGTTAAGTATAGGCGATTGCAAGTTAGTACACAAGATAGTTTACTTTGGTGTTCTGGTGGATAATATCAGAAACTGCTGTGAAATTTGACTAAGAATACAGATGGTGAAATCAGCCTTGCCAGTCGAACATAATTTAACGTGACCAGAATATCATGAAGCGCACAAAGATGAACTAACATAGAGTGTTAGCGTTTTCCATTCCTTTTTACGCCTCTGGGAGATTGGCCATGAAACGAAACGCTAATATCTTTTAACATTTTCTATCCCTGCATTGGTGACCCCGACGTGTTTTGAACACGCAACGTACTCTACACCTACTCTACACCCTACGGAGACACGGGCACAAGCATGTTCGATTTCGAGCATTGTATTGCATAGCCGCTCTTCCATGGTTGTGCTGGTGCGGGTAGAGTGCGTCGAATAAAGAGTGTGGGTACTCACTTCGTTTCGAGATTGGCCATCAGGGAGACAGACAGAGAACGTATTGATGTAGATTTGGATCCATGGATATGAATTCCTTGAACAGCCCATCGTATCAACATACAGCTCGATTTTCCAATAAATACTCCGAAAATGTCTCTCCAATATCATACTGTACTGATACTCTAATTTTTTTTACCACATCAACCGGAGAGAGGACCATATCCAGTGATTGATAGTTCAGGGAAAACCATATGATATACTGCGAAGAGGACGATCGCCAAAGCGTTGGGCTGAAGTCACCAAGGAACTCACGGAAAGAGTTTTAGAGAGGCTGTGCGCCCAACAGACAGCTACTATAGACGACACAAGGCTGTGAGACGTACTATTCAGCAAAGGAAGGCCAACTAGAATATTGCATGAATCACAAAACGTTTTAGTCTTAGAAAAAACAACGTACAATATATTTACAGACTCCCAAATATAGGTTAATGTTAGGGAAAAATATGGAAAGCATATAGAATGAAAACATTTCCGGACACATATTTATTGCAACACATTAATTAATTTTTATTTCTTTTAATGTCACCGTGTAAAGAATATATCGTATGCTTGAATACATAAACAGAGAGTTTATGTAATAGTTGAAATATAAAGTTTCCCGAGAGTGGCCAAATTATCGAGTTGCTAAAATGTTCAGGGTTATCTATTTGTAGTTGTACGATATATTAAGATAAATAAATACGTTTGTTCAAAAATCAAGGTTTTGGAGTTTATTTAATACCAGCTTTACCAACTTTATTTGCGTATAAAATATTATAGTGACGAATACTGAAAAATGCTATTAATAAACACAATAGATGACAATAATATAAATACTCGGTTTTGTAGGATACAATTTAAATACACGCTCGTTTTAGAATTAAATAGAATTTTGAAAAAGATGGTAAATACATACCATTTTGATAAAGTATAAAATTCTGTCAAATTTGATAACAAAAAAATGGTATAGTTGATACTTGAGTTTGTATCGATTTTTCGTCATTGTTTGATGGTAACCTTAGGACTTAGGGTTTTAAGAACAATGTCTATATTTTACTTCTTAATAAATTAACTATTAACATGTTTTTCCAACAAAACACGTCTCGGCCTCAGTATATCATGACTTCGCATTTAAACAAAAAATAAGCATTCGTTCTTTAAGAAAAAAAAAATCGGTGAAAGTATATACACAGAACTTCCCTCTTCATTTGTGCGTGGCGGTCACTCTAAAAAAATATTATTAATTACGAAATCACATTGAGAATAATAATCGGAATATAGTTATCACTATTATTATAAAGAAAACATGATAACTTTTGGTCAAAGAAATATACAGAGTGGTCATCCAACAGCAAAAATTCAATACTAAATAATAGGTGCTAAATATGGAAGGCTTGCACTAATACCTTTACGAGTAAATGTCCACCATGGTTTAAATTATTTCTTGAAATGGCCACCCTGTACATTTTTCAATAAAACTATGATAGGTGCAAAACATTATTGCCATCTATCATATTTTCAGTTCCACAGTCACGTAGTGGAGTTGAAGTATAGTAGTGCTTAAAGAATTAATTTGTTTTTAAATAGTGGGTTTAGAATGTCACGAAACGCGGAAATTTTAAATATGAGCAAAAACAACTTTTTTTCCGTCAACCATTTTGTATTTTGTAGTGAGCAAAAATTTGCATTTTTTTTTAATTTCAAAAGTTTTTGGAATAGGCTTAGAATATCGTGAAACGAGGAAATTTTGAATTTGAGCGAAAAAACAATTTTTACATCTATTCTATAGTGGCGGTGGAAAAAAATTATATTTAAAAAAAAAAAATTCAATTTTTTTTTAAATAGGTTTAGAATGCCATGAAACGTGGAAATTTTAAATTTGAGCAAAACAATGTTTTTTCGTCATCTATTTTGTATTTTGTAGTGGGCAAAAATTTGCTATTTTTATTTTGAAAAGTTTTTGGAATAGGCTTAGAATGTCATGTAACGTGAAAATTTTAAATTTGAGCAAAAGACTATTTTTACATTTTTTTCCATCCATTCTAATGGTAAAAAATTTTCAAATTTTTTGCTTCCCTAGCATACCGAAGGGAAGTATTGTAGTCGAGAAAAAATCACCCTCCGAGATTTTTTCGGATTTTGACGTGTCTGTCGGTCTGTCCATCTGTCTGTCTGTCTGTCGGTGCATTATCTAAAAAAACTACTTGACGGAGAGCAGTCAAATTTGGTAGGTAGTTTTGACTCTACTGTTAGCGAAGAAATGGTTAAACTTTCACTGGAAAATATACAGGGTGAACCGTCTACAAGGAATAAATAATGGAAAACATTTTTTCTTGCTCAAATTTAAAATTTCCACGTTTCATGACACGCTAACCTATTTCAGAAAAAAAAAATTGAAAATTTTTTTCACCAACATTTTTGAAAAAATTTTTACCACTAAAATAGATGATTTTTTTTCTTTGTTCAAATTTAAAATTTCCACGTTTCATGGCAGTCTAAACCTATTTCAAAAAAAAAAAAAATAAATAAAATTTCTTTACTTTTTTAAAAAACTTTTTGCTCAAATTTAAAATTTTCACGTTACTATACTTCCACTCCACTACATGAATGTTGAATTGAAAATGTCACAGATGGCAATAATATTTGGCATATGCTATTATACTTTTATTGAAAAATGTACAGGGTGGTCATCCCAAGAAATAATTCAGTCATGATGGACATTTGTAAAGGTATTTGCGCAAGCCTTCCATATTTGGCACCTGTCATTTAGTATCGAACTTTTGTTGTTGGATGAACACTCTGTATATTTTTTTGACCAAAACTTATCAGGTTTTCTTTGTAATAATAGTGATAACTATATTCGGATTATTATTTTCAATGTCATTTCGTAGTTATTAATTTTTTAGAGTGACCGCCATACACAAATAACGAGGGAAGTTCTGTGTAAATACCTTTACCGATTTTTTTTCCTGAAATAGGTTTAGAATACCATGAAACGCGGAAATTTAAAATCTGAGCAAAAAAATTTTCATCTATTCAATAATGGTGGAAATTTGTTTTTTTTTCAATTTTTTTTAAGTAGGTTTGGAATGCCAAGAAGCGTGGAAATTTTAAATTTGAGCAAAAAAAAATTTTTCTCCATCCATTCTAGTTGTAAAAATTTTTTCAAAAATTAAAATTATTTTTTTTTTGCCGAAATAGATTTAGAACGTCATGAAACGTGAAAAGTTTAAATTTGAGAAAAAAAAAGTTTTTCATTATTTGTTCCCTTTAGACGGTCCACCCTGTATACTTTCCAGTGAAAGTTTAACCATTTCTCCGCTGACCGTAGCGTCAGCTACCTATCAAATTTAACTGTTCTCCGTCAAATAGTTTTTTTTTAGTTAATGCACCAACAGACAGACAGACAGACAGAGACAGACAGAATTGAAAACCAATATTTTCGCAATCTACATGTTCTGAAACGTGTAAATCCGAAAAAATCTCGGAGGGTGATTTTTTCACCAATACAATACTTCCCTTGTGTATGAGAGGGAAGTAATAATAAACACCATTTTATCACATAATATGTAAGACCCTGAGATCACAAAGAACTAGAACAATATAAAGAGGCCAATTTTTTAAAATTAAATTAGAATCCGACATCAAACTTTCCATATGCCAATTTGGAGATTAAAATTTACTGTGACAATAATCAAGATTGAATATCTAGTATTCCGCCTTAATGTCTGACAATATATTTACAAAGGACTCTTTTGTAATTTACGTTGTAAATTTGCAGATATTTGGCACACATGGATACCGTTAGAAGTTACTCACGCCTGTACTAATAATAAACCTTTAAAATATGTTATTTATTTTAAATATGTTCATTGTGTATATTTAGCTTTTATATACTCCTAGGAATATGTCCAAATATGTTCACAATAATCTGCTGATGTTTTTATGCGGAAAATAAGGACAGCGCGTTTTCTTGTTCTGGACACAAAGAAAACAGGTCCTGCGAAGATAACTATTTTATTTAATTGCTCAGACGTCAGTTATTTCCCAAACCACTGGATACTGTGACATTGAATTTTCCTATTAGTACAGGCAAATTAGCCATTTAGGGTAACAAAAATTAATAAAAGGATCATCTCTGGGATTTAAGTAGGTAATAACCTGGAAAATAAAATGATGCATTCTTTGCACTTTCAAGTTTCGGGAAAATTCAAAAAATTTGGAAAAATTTTTGATTTTCGGTATTTTTGCTCTAGCGGCCAAAATAATAAAAATAGATAAAAAAATTCGTAATAAAAGTTGTAGCTCATCTCTTTCTCTACAAAAAAGGTCTTTACAAATTTTTATCTTACTTAAGACGTTTAGAGGATAAATCGAGTTTTCCACTTATAGTTTTAAGCCGCTTCGAAATGCGCGAAAATTGAGAATTCTCCGGAAGTTTCGTACGACCGGGTTCATCGATCGATTATTTTTACTAATGAGAGCCCCTATAAAAATTAAAATAACATAAAATGTAGAAAAAGTCTCAGCTTTAATGTGGAACTAATCACAAAATTTATAAATTTATCATAGAGAAAATGTGTCAGAAGGTGGGCTTGGTAAACTTTGTATAGTCGATCCACAGATTTATTCATGTCTTTGCCGGGAGTCGTTAGAATGATGATTCATTTTGCTTGTATATTCTTATATAATGATATATTAATCCAATTAACATTTTATTGCAATTACTTTTGTTGGAAAAATATGCCTTGCGATCAAAGTATTTCTCATCGATCGATCACCTCCAAATTTTGGAGTTCAATTCGCTATATCTTAATTAATAATAATAGCACAGTCTTAATTTTTGGATTATAAGTACAATAAAACATATTCTTTCGAATGACTACAGTTTTTTAAATGCGTGCAGTACTTTTTGAATTTCTCTACATCATTCACATACGTTCAGACATACAGTAAAACATATCATATAACTTATTTGTCTCTTAACATTCTTCAACAAAATTTTCAAGAAATATAGGTTAAAGTGCATGGAATTGAATCCATGCAGTGAAAAAGCAGCCATTGTTACGGGAGAAATAGTCAGGATGCATAAAACTCAAAGATATGAATAAATCAACTGTATAAAGTTTACTAAGCCATCTTCTAACATTTCTTTCTCTATGATAAATTTTTTTATGAATTTTGTGATTAGTTCCACATTAAAGCTGAGACTCTTCTCTATATTTTAAGTTGTTTTCATTTTTTTTTGCGGCTCTGAATAGTAGTAGTCGATCGATGTGTCCGGTCGTACGAAACTCTCAGAGAATTCTCATTTATCTCCTAAACGGCTTAAGTAAGACAAACATTTGTAAAGACCTTTTTTGTAGAGAAAGAGACGAGCTATAAATCTTGTTGAAAACTTTTTTCTGTATTTTCATTATTTTAGCCGCTAGAGCAAAAAGACCGAAAATCAAAAAGTTTTTCCAATTTTTTTAAAAATTTTCCCGGAACTTGGAAGTGCAAAGAATGCATCATTCTATTCTACAGGTTATTTTTTCATTCTAATAGATTGCATTTTCATGAAATCTATCATTCTGTTTCTTGGAAATGCTTAGCCTTTGAAACGTTTTTCGCCCGTATTCTGGAGCTCATCAGAAAGACATAAAGCCACTCATAAATAATTCATTTTTAAAGTATTAGAATGAGAGGTAACAAACTCTATTACAATGTGTAGGAAAGGAAAAACTGCCTGTTGTTACGGCAAAATGCTTTTTGAATTTTAGGCTCTTTCTGCCCTTCTCCACATCGACCTAAAAGATCTTTTATGAATCACCCTACAATTAGTTGTTGCCCAGAACTCCCAAGCTTGTGATTTTCCTGGGGGCAAATTTCCCTATGTCTTCAGGGATTAATTCCACCTTTTCTAGGTATTTTAGGCCAGTGCGGACTAGCATCTTACAGTCGCAAAGATTGTGTTCCGAAGTCTCTGTTGCAGTATCACAATGTCATTGTCTGCCAAGTCCATTAAGATGATATATCAAGGCTTAATGGTCTGTCTAAAGGCCTGTCATCCGCCTTAAATCGGACTTTTCGAGCTCGAGAGGGCTTGTTACATTCTTTGTAGAATAAGTAACGATCTTTTCCTTTATCTTTGGCCTGGAATATTCCCCCAATAGGACTTCTATTATTTTCCCATTTTCAGACCTCCTCCGTTATGTGTCCCTTAGATAAGTCACAAAACGATTCGGGCCCAAGAAATGGGACTTCAGCATCTTTTTTTTAAAGGTGTTAGCTGATTAATTTCCTTCTATTGCTTCGTGCACTGGCACCCACGTAAGGTAACCTTGTTGTTTTCTGTCAGTTGTTTCAGGGATTGTCTGCATTCCCAGGCGAAGGTGTACGACCTGAGAGCCTTCAACGCTGCTTGGCTATCTGAAAGTATGATCTGTGCTTTTATTTATGCATTCCCTGAACATATAGTCGAGGAAATGAAGCATTTAGCCCCAAAATGAGACTCCTCCCCACATGATTTTCATGTGATATCGCACAAAATGTTCCTGAAGATGTATAGAACAAAGTCAGGGTCATGGGAACTGGTGCTATTTCGATTTCTGGTCGTAAACTGGGACAGAAGTTCACTATTTCCGGTCACCAATAGTTTTTTTTTAAAGTTGGAGAGGAACCATTGGATTTGATATTTTGGATATTTCTAAGCAACGTGTATTTAGGTTTTCTTTTCAAAAAACTAGTATTTACGATTATTTATGCTGCCGTGCTAAGCAAGAAGGTCGTAACTGACATTTTCACAAAAATTAAGTTATTGCCACTTGTCGCATCTACAACCACTCGGGCAACTTCTGGTATATTTTTACGATCGTATCTTCATTATGAACGATACAAATTCAATTAAAAATTTGTCAAAATTACGGAGCAGTCGTACTATTTTTTATTGTATTTTCTCAATTTTTTTACTTAAAAAATATCGTATCTGCGTTTTTTTGAAAAACATTTAATATTTCAAAGAGAAACTTAACTAAAAAAAAAATTGCTATGATCAAAAAAACGCTCGCTCAGAAACTTATGAAAATCGGATTAAAAATATAGATGACATAGTAAATAATCGAAAAATGCGGTTATCTCAAAATCAACAAAATGCCAGTTACGACCTTCTTGCTTAGCAGGGCAGTATGGGCGTTTATTATGGATTAAAATATGTGGACTGTATATCTTGGAAAATTATAAGCATTGTTTGACTCTTGACATCTTTTACCTAATCTCACCCTTTTCGAGATATAAGCGTTCAAAAGAAAATAAAAAGTGTATTTAATTTCTATATTTTCTAAAGACTAGTATTCATGATCGGTTATTATGATTTAAAATATATGCTCTCTATATTTTGAGCAATTCTAACCATATTTTGACTCTTGACATTTTTTAGCTAAATTCACTCTTCTCGAGATATAGGCATTTGAAAATAAAAAAAACGTATATTTAAGCTATTTCTTTTCAAAAAAGTAGTATTTACGATTATTTGTGGGCGTTTGTTATGAAGTGAAACACGTGGGCTTCATAGTTTGGACAGTTATAAGCATTTTTCGACTCTTGACATTTTTTACCTTACCTTTTACCTAACCCTCGAGAAATTATAATCGTTAAAAAAAAGAAAATGTGTAAAAAACTAGTATTTACGATTATTATTGGTCTTTGACTAATGTTTTAATTAATAATCAAAGACCAGAAATAATCGTAAATACAAGTTTTTTGCAAAAACAAAAAGCTTAAATTCACGTTCTTTTTTTCTAAACGCTTATATCTCGAGAAGAATAAGGTTAGGTAAAAAATGTCAAAAAATTCTTAGAATTGTCCAAAATATAAAATACAATGGATTTTTAGAAATTTTTGGTGTCCGGAAATAGCGCAGTTCTGTCCCACTTTACGACCGGAAATCGAAAAAGAACCAGTTCCCATGACACTAACTTTGTTCTATATATCTTTAGGAACATTTTGTGCTATCTCACATAAAGGTGGGGCGGAGTCTCATGTTGAGGTTTAGGCCTTTTTCCTGTTTCATTTCCTCGACTAACATGGATTTATAGCATAAATTTTAAATTTCTGCCTGGAAATGGTTGCGGTTTTACCTAGGACTCCGGATAGCCTGCAATTAGGCCCCGCTATGCCCACGCCAATCCCTTAAGTTATCTTCGATCCGTCTGTGTACCACATGAGTGGCCTTTTCACCAGTCGCAGGGCTTCGGCTCTGCTCATTTGATGGCTGTTATTTAGCACATCAAAGCGACAGGCAAAGACCTGTTTGATTGGCCTTACGACACTAAGTGCTGCCTCCTTCTTCAAGTACAAATGTAGAGGAAGTAGGTCTAGCATTGCTTCCATACCTGCTCTGGGACAGGAGCATATTACTCCTGTAATCCCTAAACAGACAAGGCGTTGCAACTTCTGCAACTTTCCTTGTGTTATTTTCTCTTCAGTTTTTGACCACCACATGATGTAAATATTACCATAAATCACACAAACGATGATTTATTGGTTTATCAGAACGTCACTGATAAAACATTTCTTATTGTATATCTTTCTAAGAGGAGAATATCCATTACCCACCAATATGCAACCGACGAAGCCTGGTATAGGGTAGACAGTAGGGCCAAGCATGCTCACCACACAACATTTGCCTGCTGCGCTACCGTGTTAGTACTAGCACGTAGAAATTAGATAATAGGGCACCAGAAAGATTATTTTTGATTAGCACAAATGTATGTTCAAGTATTTAAGGATTGTTCTATTTCTAAAATATTTGCAAAATTTTGTCATATATTTAAGGTCTGCTCCCAAATACCAAAATACTTGAACACAACATTTGAATACTCTTCATCGTAAGATAAAGGTATTTTAATCATCTCCACCTTAGCGATTATTGGGATTAGAGCACTCACATTCGGTATAGGAACTCTCTTTTGTGGGAGCTGCAAGATCTCGGCGTTGGTGGAGGGGCTCTGACGTGTGGAAGTATTAGGGTTCTCAGACCCTGGAGGTTAATAAGGAAGCAGCTCAAAAAGGTCGGTTGGGCACTGGTAGGTTTTTTGATGTCGAATAGGCAAAAACCGTGAAAACCCAGTTACAAGTTATCATTATCCAGCCCTGTTAATGAAAGTGAACCGACAAGTCTAACCCCAAAGTGGGAGGGCAAATGGCGATGTCCTGACGCTACAAGACTAGGACCTTAGAGCTACGTTATGATAACTCCGATCGAAGAGTCCCCAATCCCACAAGTTGGGAGTTTGGGCGCGGGATTGACAGCCCTGTTCTATAAAAACTCCATTGATGCGAATAATCAGAACTTCATTATGGCCTATCTAATTAAGTATGTAGCATTCTTTATGCGTTTCATAATAAAGTACGAACCTTATGTTAAAAGATACACCAGTTGAGAAGCTATTTGCACAGCAGTTATAAACCGGTACTTTCAACCTAAACTACATTCACCTATATAAAATCTATTAATAAACTTGTATTTATAGTACACAATAGTAATATTCTTAGGTCGTATAATCTCACTATTGGGACACTGCAACTTATACTAAAAGTAATAAATACCGATGCTCTATATTTTCAGTTAAAGATAAAGGATAATGCTGAAAATAAAAAAAGAACTGTCCTTTCAGTACTACAACACTAACAGAAGTATTTTTTAATTTATCAGGTTTCAGTGACCATGCAGTCTTGTTTATTTTTATATTTCATAATGTTTTAAAAGACCACGCGGTCTAAAATAAGACGACGGTGATAGATGGAAAAATCCCAAAATATTTGGAAACTGTAGTGCAGGAATTTATTCGCAGATTTATTCTATAACACCTGCATCAATTCAGATTTTTACAATTTATGCAGAGTTAAATAAATCGGCAACTAGAATTTATTTATGAAAGTGAAACACCTTCCGTAGTTTCGTTTTTTGACACATTATGAACCTTGGCTTATTAAGTAAAGTGAATGAATTGTCAAAATCCACAATAGGCTTGTTCCATGATATTATTTTTTTACGGTTTTATATGTCTTTATATAGTACTCAACATTCTTATTATGCACTTAAAATTTCATATTCAAAACCAGAAATCCGGCTTGGCACGGGCGAACGAGAGATGGATTTCTGTTAAAAATTGAAAAACATCGAATTTTCAAAGATTCATAACTAAGTAAAAACGTGGAATGGAAGTCCGTTCTAGGTCTCTATGGAAAGAACAAGATTGGCCCTTTCTCCTAATACCAAATTGTACACGTAAATTCGGCTCTGCAAGAGCGAGAAAATAATGCTTTCATTAGAAGTATTAAATGAAACATTCTTCATAGGATTTTGCAAACAGCAGAAAAATTAACTATCTATAAAAGAAAAACTTTGTGTAGAAATATTAATGAAATCTTTGCATTCTTTCGATAACCTGAATTCTGGTTATGCTAGCAAATTAAAATCCTAAAATGAATTTGTAAATGAAGTATTAAAACGTAACCTAAATAATTCAAAAACATCAAATCTTTAAACGCTCATATAGTGGAGTAAACAAAGGTTTTCACTTCGGAAAAACTTGTAACCAGGTAGACTCTGGTGACCAGTATTCTTCAAGTATCCTAGAATAACGTAGTAAAAAGTCTACCGCAAAAAAGTGTACGCATCCTATATTTATTTAACAATTTAAGTGCAAAAATACGTTTTTTTGCGAATAACTTTTTAAATTTTATTTGTACGAACCAACCGATAGCGCCATTCGAAAGAACGGGAAATTTTACGAAAGAAACATATATGACATGTATTTTGGGCATTAAATTGGAGCGAGTAGAAATTTGTTAACTAAGGTGTCAAGTGACGCTGCGTCGACCGCCCGCTAACGCTGGAATAGGCTTGCGAGATTGCGCGCGCTGGCTGTACGTAAGTGGCTATATATGAAATATAATATGAAACCAATTGGAGATGAAAAACTAGCATTTCCTCGAAGTATTCTTTAATTATTACATATGTAGCTTGAAAGCCATTGCATGAATTAACGATTATTTAGTAAAAATCATTGTAAAATGAATAATTTATTAAAGATTTTAAAAAAATACTTGAATAGCACATTTAAAGGGATTATCTAAAATACGTATTCAGCCAAAAAAAAAATAAAAAATTTATTTTAGGAAATTTTAGACCTTTAAACTTTTCCGAAAAAAGACATTTTCCACTGTTAACACCAAATTTCAATCGTCGATATCAAAGCTTAACATCGTGATATCGGCAGTTTATCAGTGATCAATTTGAAGGTAAAGATGTGTACTAAAAGCCCCAATGATTTATTTTATGATACTGGCGCGTTTTTATATAATTTTTTTACGAATAAGTCGAACTTATACGTTTTAGAAGAAATAATTCGAAAATTTAACACCATTAAAAGTGCAGTAACTTATTATATTTTCATTTGAATGCATAGACGTGTTAGCTAAGATACTAATCTTGAAAAATATTTCTTGATTTTACTTTTTTTCCAACATAATAGCAATTATAAAGGAAAGAACGCGAATAATAGGTAAAAAAACGATTTTTGGACAATTGCGAAGGTTTTAAATAAAAAATTAAGTTTACCACAACTAATAATTCTACAAAATATTACACATGCATAAATAGTGACTACTGTGGCGTGTTTAAGTTGATAAACAATAGTGTGAAATTAATGTATTTGATTAAATCAATATTAAAAAAAAAATCTTAAATTATTGAAAAATTCGAGAAGAATACAACATATTATATATAACAACTATCACATTCGAACCGAAATTTTTTTGTTTTTTTTATTCATCAATGTGTACATAGTGGGCGATAACATTTTCATTTATCTGCCCTTTTCGTTCAGCGTGTTTGTATTTAAAAATCAATTATCGGACAATCACTGTATGTTCATAAATAAAGTCTTTTTTTATTACATTCTTGATTGAAAAATCATATGTATCATATGTTATAGTTAAAATACTTCCTTTCATTGTAGTCAATAATAAAAGTGTTTTATAGTACGTTGTATTTATTTATATTAAAGATTTTACATTTATCTACACAATCTTGAATTTGACATCAGATTCGTCATCAGCCGTAAACAACTAAAAATCCATTAATGCTCATTTTTATGGTGAATTTCGCACTTTTAATGCGTTTTGGTCGGCCATTTTGTATCCACCATTTTAAACTTTGCAAATCTGACATCAAATTCGTAATTAGCGTACCCAAAGACCAGTAAAAAACTACTATTGCTCTTTTCTTAACGAATTTCGCGCTTTCTCTACGTTTCGGTTGGCCATTTTATATCCGCCATTTTGAAATTTGTAAATCTATCATCGAATTCGTAATCAGCATACCCAAAAACCCCTAGTACCTGATTTTCATGATTTTCCCTCGATTAATTTTTGAGATATTTCAAGTAACAATAAAATTTGCAGTTTTTTGCTATTATTAAACAAATAGAGATTTAGCGTACAATACCAACCGGTAGACTGTGAACTTAAACTTATTTAGAACACATTTAAAAAGTTTTTATGAATTTTTATGCAATTACAAATTATTCCGGAACAATGCCTCTTTTTTGACTAAGTTTCACTCCACTATTATATGTTAATACTTGTAGTGGAGGATCGATTTTGGTCTCTATTTGAAAAAGAAGATTGGCATTTTATCGACATCGTAGGTGTCACAGTGGAAATCGGAATTTCCGCTAGGTCTGTGGAAAGACCTTAAGACTTAAAAATCGATAATTCGGCCATCATATTTTGACATTCGGTCATATTTCGCCAAATCATATATTCCCCTACAATCCCTCGAATTTGGTATACGTATGTATTATAATGACATCTGATTGAGATGATTCCGTTGAAGGGGTGGTGTGTAAACTGGGGAAAATGAGTAGAGCAAGCTAATAGGATACCAGAAACTTCATTTTTGGCGTATATGCTAAGAACCAGCACCTCAGATTTTTTCTGACATTTGCCTCAAGTATTATTAAAATTCTATGACCAATTATTTCCACATACTAGAGTGCAATTATAGTCCAGATGTTTTCCTTTAAAGAGACTTGGATGGAAAATCTGGATGTGGAAATATTGATTCCTTAGGCAGCAGTTTTTAATGTATTTTCAATAAGATACCAATTATTTTTTCATATTTACATATTTTCTAAAGGAAATGTCAAAATGTTAGTTCGATCAGACCGATGGATAGACTATCATAGAAATAAAAAAGGGCTAGATCTATTATCAGATCTACTTATTATACTCTTCGCAAATACAAAACGAAGAGTATATTGCATTCGATCGGCACATTTCTAAAACCGGTAATATTGCTCGTAGAGAAAAAAATTTCATATCACTGTGTTGGTGATCGAATTCTGAACAACTTTCAAAATGTCCGTCCGTCCGTCTGTCCGTCTGCCTGTCCGCCTGTCTGTCCGTCCGTCCGTCACGCTTCTTGTAAGCACGATAATGTAAGAGCGAAAAGTCCGATTGTATTGAAATGTGGACAGTAAGTTAGTGTTAGCTAGATTATTATTTTAGAGCGAAATCGATTGATAAATAAAAAAATTTTACATATTTTTTTTATGTTTTGTAATTAAACTAAAAATGTTTAAAATTATTATTATTTACAAAAAACTGCGAATAGTATCCTATAGAATGTGCAACAATTATATAGAAATTGCAGTAAATCGGCGAAGAGTATAACGGTTAGCTTGTTTATAAAGATTTATTTATAATTGTTTTTACAAAATTTTTTATTACTTCCCTTGCATACCGAAGGAAAGTATTGTCTTCGAGAAAAAATCACACTCCAAGATTTTTTCGGATTTTCACGTTTTAGATCATGTAGATTACGAAAATATAATATAATATTTGTTTATAAAATGAATGATAGAGATTTTTTTTGCTCAAATTTAAAATTTCCACGTTTCGTGACATTCTAAACATATAAAAAAAAACTTTTTTTTTTTTTAATTAAGAAAGAAACATTTTGTGATTCTTACAAAATGCGTGACGGAAAAGAAATATTTTTTTGCTCAAATTTAAAATTTTCCGGTTTCATGACATTCTAAACATATTTCAAAAGAAAAATTTGTTTTGAAAATTTTAAAAGAATATTTTTTGTTTCAGTGTTTTACCACTACAATAGAACAGATGGAGAAAAAGTGTTTTTTCTTCAAATTTTAAATTTCCGCGTTTCATTACATTCTAAACCTATTTTAACAATAAAAATTATTGAAAATAAAAAAAAAACTTTGAAAGTCTTTTTCTTCCACCACTGTAGAGTAGATGATGGAAAAAAGTTATCAGGTTTTCTCTGTAATAATAAGGCCAACTACATTGCGATTTTTATTCTCATGTTATTTCTTAATTAATAATTTCTTAGAGTGTCCGTCCTGTGTGAACAAAGAGGGAAGTTCAGTGTAAATACCTTTACAGATTTTTTTTTATTACGTAGCGCCCTGGCGGAGTTTATCTATTGCTATTCCACCACTTAACCAGGACACGTACCCATAGATATCAACACAACAACCATTCCCTGCGATATTGCCATCTACCGCAGCTGGGACTCGAAATCAGGAGAGATAACAGCAACTAGACATGTTGTGGTACTCAACTGCGGTCTAGCCCACTGCTACCGTCTCGGTAATATATTAAAAACATCACTAAACATTCATACCCTGGCTAGGATTCGAACCCGGAACTCGGTAGTCGCAAGCCAAACACCTTAACACTGCGCCAACTGCGGCACTGACCCGATATCATCAATAAACTAATGAAAATGCGCGAGATTGCGCGCCTAACAGGTAACCACGACAGACAACATGGGGCCGTCAGACCTACTATACGGCAAACGGAGGCCAGCTAGAATAATGCGTGGGTCACAAAATGTCGTTGTGAATAAGAAGACTTGTAAACAAAGACAAGAAATTTGTATTATCTTAGCGTGTTTTGTTTTTTGTAAGAAAACAAATGTCATTAATTGATGAAATCCACAATAAGGAAAAAATGTAAATATTAGATAGGTATATAAAACCTTGATATAGCATAAAACAAGCTAAACTCAAAACTACATTGCCATATTTGTTACTTTTCTGCCTATTTTCCACTTAAAGCAGAAGACGCTCGTTCATCTACAATTTTCCATAGTAATTGTTATATGAAAACATTAACATGCAACAAAAAGAGCGACATCGCCTTATTTGGACATGTCATAAACTCGCACTTTCGTCCAAAAACTCATATCATACATAAACAAACAAAAAGGTGGATTCTTACCTTGAAGCAAACAGAGGCTTGGGGTAATCCAAAAAAGGGCTTTTGAAAACGTTTAGAGTGTTAGAAATTGCGGTGTTCACTTCACAGAATTTTAAGGAACACAGCCACTAGCGATGCCGATATCTTGGAGCGTCTCTACTGACGTCACGACGTCCAAAATTAGGCGTCTTTAGTTTACAATTCAGTCGAGCGGCAACCTTGTGCTTCTACGTAGAAGCACGCGTGCTTTTTACTAACAGAATGGACACCATACAAGACCTGTTGTAGTGGCATGTGATAAAGCGAGTTGATCACGAAAAAATACGGAGCGAGATTTTGGAAAACGAATCGTTATTTGGACACAATGCCAGACTTAAATGGGCAACTGGCGACGCAATTGCCATGTTTAAAAATACGACTGCCGCGTTTGCAACGTAAAGATTTACTTTATTTCCCAAAATAAGTCATTTTTAAGCCTCAGATTTGTACCAAAGGCGGAGAACTAGGGGCAACGGAAAGTAAATTAAAAACCGCTGCCTAAGGAATCACTGCTTCCACATCCAGATTTTCCATCCAAGTCACTTTAAAGGAAACATCTTGACTAGATTTGCACTCTAATACGTGGAAATTATTGGTCATAGAATTTTAATAATATTTGGAAGAGATGTCATAGAAAAGGTTGAGGAGTTGCCTTTTACCATATATGTTAAAAATGAAACCCTTTAATAATGGATTAAGGGTGGCGGGGAGTTGAACAATATTACTAAAAAGTCTGAGGCCTTGGCTTCTAGGACTTCCAGCGAATTTCCAGTTTCTGTACTCTTACAAGCTTGCTTTACTTATTACTTTTCCCTGTTTACCACCAATTACCCCCACTCTTTCAACGTCATGTCAAAATATAATCTAGTTTAAGATATCGTTATACGTGTAACAAATTTCAAGTGAAAATCTAAATTTGATTTTATCAACTCTATTAGTAAGGGAGGGGGGGTGGTGGGGGGATGGAAAATATTATAAAAGAACCTGAGGCCATCACTTCTAGTATATATTGTTCTATATTCTGCTATCTATTTTATATTTTTATACGTTCGAATTTTACTTCTTAAAAGTAAATTGAAATGATTTTATTGAGCGCCAAACAGTTTCTCAAAAGCTGTTAATATTATAGACTATAGAACACCATTAGCATGACTATCTACAATCTATAGAATGACTCTTACTCAAGGTCCAACGAAGTCGGTTCAATAAATGCTCATCGATCAAGATAACAATCTAAATAAATCAAACTCAGTATTTGAACGAACAAAGTATTAATTTATTAACAAATTTGAACTTGGAATGTAATTAACAAATTTAAATAACAAAATCTAACTTAACTAAAATGATAAATATGGCCTTTATTTAAAATAAATATGTACCATGGATTTCTGATATAGTAAAGCTTTACCTTGTCTTTCTTTCGACTCGAGTAATGTTATATTATAACCTCTAACTGGTTATTATGATCCTTGAAATATTATGTCACTTGACTGACTTTTTAACCTCTCAAGGCTTCTTCTTCTTCTTCTTTACTGGATTGACGTTTGTTTCTAACCTCCAATTTATTTTCAAGATTTCCTTGAAGTATTTCTATCACTTGCTTGACGTTTGAAATTTCTTCACCATATAAATTTGCTAACTGGATTAACAAATACTTCCCTCTTCTAAATCTGCTTTCCGGATAATCTACTTCGTAATACTTTCAAAGTATACTTACTTCTTATATTTAATCAACTTTTACAATTTATTCTTGATATCAATATATCTGGATTGTAATTTTCTAACCTTTAAATTATTCACCACTTTTCGTCTCTTTTCAATTTATTAATTATTCGAGGATGAATATTTCTCGCAGCTCGCTGTTCGGCGGTGTCTGATCAACTGATTTGTTATTTTTATTCGTTTCAATGGGTTAATTTCCAATATTTCAATTGTTTTTTTCTATTTTGATCTAATATTTCAAAATTTAATTTTAATTTAAAATTTAAATTATTCAGTTTTGTTTGTTCTTTACCTTAATTGAATACTGTTTTTAATTCTTTAATTTTCCTGATAAGTTTCTTATTCTACTTTTCAGGATTAAGGTGGATAATTGTAATTACTCGAAATATATTGACATATTACATATACTTTCTTAAAATCTACTTATAACTACAATTAACAATTCCAATCTCAAATAAATACTAATTCATACATTTAGATGAATAGCAATGATAAACACAAAATGCTAGTAGTCAAAAACGTACTGCAGTTTTCATATTGACATAATACTGATATTATAAACTAAAACAAGAAATTGATACGCCAACAAACATTTAACATCATACTATTAGTCCTTTCTTTCTGCATGATGTGAAATATCATTTACAAAACACCTTTCTGCAATGATATTTGAAAATATCTGAAAACTTAAAATGTCATTCAGTGTTTTGTAATATATGGACTTACTATTTCTAAAATAATCACCCTGCAATGCAAATACTGATAATAGTCTTTCATTCTATATTCATTTTGTGTAGATTTACAGTGTTTCTACACAAAATATGATTTTCAGCCCTAAGTTTTGACATGCATGTCAGATTTTATAAAATTTACTTTTTTGTTTTCCAATTTCATTCTAAATCATTTTATATGATATTGTGATTCTCTATAAGTTCATGTTTTATTATATACTATTTAGAATAACCTTGTTAAACTAAAATAACTTCATTTTATGTTTATTTAAATATTTTGTTCGTATTCAATATCAAGTTTCATTCTCTGCATCCTACTCGCTGAGAACAATTGAACTTGAATCAATTAAATAAACCACAGATACTCCTGCTTCTGTATGATCCGTTAGTAGTAAAAGTAAGTAAGTAAGTAAAACTGTTATGGTTATTTTCTAAAATACATACATTTTTGTGAATTTTATTTATGATTTCAAACACGATACTTGGGTAGTGTTCCACAGTGTGGATACACAGCAATATATATACACCAAATCCCAAATTTCTATACTCTTACCAGTTTGCTTTACTTATTTTCCCCTATATCTACCACTATTTAACCCCCAACCCTTCAACGGAATCATCTCAAAATATAATCTAGTTCCGAATGTCGTTATAATACATACGTGTACCATTTCAAATGAATATCTCAATTTTATTTTATCAACCCCTTTAATAATAGAATAGGGGTGGTGAGGGGTTGAAAAATATGATAAAATTTGAGTCTTTAGTTTCTAGTACGTACACCGAATTTCAAGCTTCTGTACTCTTACCAACTTGCTTTACTTATATTCCTCTATTTACCCCTATTTAACCTCCAATCCTTTAACGGAATCATCTCAAAATATAATTAGTTCCAGATATCGTTATAGTACATACGTGTGCCAAATTTCAGATGAATATCTCAATTTTATTTTATCAACCCCTTTAATAATGGAGTAGTGGTGGTGGGGGGTTGAAAAATATTATAAAAAAATCTGAGGCTTTGGCTTTTAGTATATACACCGAATTTCAAGTTTCTGTATTCGTACCAGCGTACCTCTAATTTGTGTGCAATGTGTTTGTAATGACGTTAATAAAAAAGTTGAAAACAAAATTAGACTAGGATATGATCGGAAGGGGTAGAAAACACCCCTTTTATCACGTGTTCCGTAACTTGTAGAACTGGGTCAAAAATGGTACAGAAAAACAATATATTTACATATTTTGGCCCAGAATAAGATGTTTTTACTCGTGAATTTTTTCGAAAAATGCATATTTTTCGCGGCATGGCCACTCGAAAATTTCTACAAATGGGTTATGGGAAATGTAACAGTTGAAAAAAAATCAGGTGAATGTATCATCGAAATGCAAGACTTTTTTTATTTGCAATTTTTCTGTAAAGTGTATTTACTTTAAAAATATGTAATTTAAAAATTTTAAATAATTCAGATGTATGCAATGAGGCCTTCTAAATATTTTTGTCTCTTGGGATTTTTTTGTAACTTACTAAATTTCCGAGTTGCAGGCAGTTTTTCACGATAAATAATGCACTGCATTTCTTGGACATTAAAAGATACCTACATGAAAATACGAAAAATGAGCGTGATTTATACATTGTGTCCACGGAAAAGGGATATTATAGGTGTAAATAACAATTTTTATATTACTATGAACACAATCTTCTGTATTCTGCTCTTGTTTGACCCAAAAGCCGTTTTGAGTACGTACTACAAATGGTCAACCAATCATTCTGAAATTATAATAATACATTTTTAGATAATACTGAGAACTGCCCCTTACGACAGCCCCTCTTTTTCAATTTTAATTACGGCTTTCATCACAAAGCACAAAACTTACTTAACTAAAACCGATTTTCGAAACCTGGTGTGCTAGTTAATGGAATTTGAGCTGATATTAAACTTGCTTTACTCTACAGAATAATAATATATAATAGTCCAATGGTCAAGGAATAAAAATAGGCCTTACCTGGAATTAAGTCTGGAAGTTTTGGGGCCTGCTGCCGACGACACCATATTGCCAATATGGCAGCCAAAAATAGTTTCTTTCAAATATCTCACAAACTGTTCATTTTTATAAAAAAATATGTAGAGAGCAAAAGTGAAGAGGAGGAAATTTCCTATAAAAAATGTTCTTAGCATATTTTCTGTAAAGTTAACGGTTTAGGCACAAGAGCAGATTAAATAAGAACATATTTTATTAACTTCTCTAAACAGCATTTACTGTAGCCGATAAGGGCATGTCGATCTCCTAGTTCTTTTGACAGCACTGGGTAACTCGCATGCAAATATATACTTGCTAAAGCCTGGGAAAGGAAAACGAGTTGAACGTATTTATTCGTCGCAAAATATTCAAGGCGACGAAGTAGTTAAAAATAATATCTTGCTCCTTCACGCATTTAGTGGATGCGATACAACTTCTGCCTTATTTAACCTAGGAAAAATGAAATTCTTAACTATTTTAGAAAGACATACAGATATACATGCTGCTCTTCAAGTATTCAACAATGAATATGCTTCTGCCGACGAAGTTGCTGATGCAGGTGAAAAATTTCTTCTTGCGCTCTATGGTTTCAAAGACAAAGAGAATAATGGTCTGGACAAATATCGGTATCACCACAAAAATTAAATTAAATTTAGCTTCTTTACTACCGGAAAGTGCAGCTGCAAGACAGCATTCATTACGAACCTACCGTCAAGTCCAACAATGGTATGGCTGTTCAAAAAAAGCAGAAGAATGGGGTTAGAAGAAAACCCAAACTGCTATCACTCCAGTAATCATTTTAAAGGAATCTGCTCCGAAAACACTTCTTACATTTTTATCATGCAAGTGTAAAACAAATTGCGGAAAAGCGTGCGGCTGCAGAAAATCAGGTTTGAAATTGAAATGAAATTTTCGGTTTCTGCAATGGAAAGTCTTGCGAAAATGTCATCCAAGCGACGCTCGAGGAATTCGATCAAGACGATGACTTGGACTCCCCTCCCCTCTGGACATAATTTTATCAAATGAGGAAGTTGGGGAATCCAGTGAATTAGAGGAAGGGGACATTGACTTTGAAATAGAAAAAAGTACAATTGCCGTTGAAAGTACTTAGTTGCGTCATTTTAGGATGAAAAATCTGAAACCTCTTTAAAAAAAGGTAGAGGTTTAATTGACTCCATTTTTGTTGGCCATTAATATTGGCCAATTATGGAGTAGGTCTACAGGGGAAACCACATTTAAAAAAAGCGCCATGTACTTTACCTCTTGGGTGGTGTGGAAACAAGTACCTACATTATTGGCATTACAATTTTTAATAATTAATATTATAAATTATTAATTAATAATTTTGAATTAAATTAATTCATTAAATTAAAGATACGCCCTCGGATACGCCACTATTTTATGATAAAATAGTACAGAGCTTAAAATAAATAAATAAATTGCTATCGGCAATTCTAAGACACATTAATTTCAAAAATCGTTGGCAGAACGTCTATAACGAAACTAACCCAACATTTTCAAATTTACGACGACTTTTGTGCCTAAACCGTTAGCTTTATAGAAAATATGCTAAGAACAGTTTTTATAGGAAATTTCCTATTCTTAATTTTTTCTATCTACATATTTTTTCTATAAACGAACAGCTCTTGAGATATTTGAAAAAAAACTAAATTTGGCGGCCATCTTGGTAATATGGCGTCGCCGGCGGCAGGTCCCGGTTTGTGCAAAATGTAGATTTTAGTTCTAGGTACCGAAATCTGCAAACCTGCAAAGTTTCAAAACTTCCTGAGTTAATTTCATACCTGTCCGATGGACTATAATAGTTTCTACTAAAACGAAAAAAAAAAAAAAAAAAAAACTCTAATACAAAAAATATTAATTATATGTTCATGGTTTACTTGGTCTCATTATTTCTATCCTATATTTTTAAAGTAATACTATCAAAAATATTTATAAATGACTGCTCTTACCGTAACTGTAGTTGTTATTTTCGTCGTCCGTTTGACAGTGCTGGTTGGGGACACACTAGTGGTTTTTGTTGTGGAGGTGGAGGTTGCACGTGATTCCATTCCGGAGAGGATGACTTGAGATCCTATGAATTTATTCAATAATCCTCTCGCTTTAATGTCGTCTTCCGTGTCTCCTTCCTGATAATCTTCAGTTTTCATCCTGTTTATGACGTCTTTGACTCCGGAGACTCTATTCTTGTTCGTAAGGAAAGTATCACCGGCTACAGATCTGGATGTTGTCGTTCTCACTGTTACTGTGCTTTCGCATTCTCGGTTGGCTAAAAAATGGAAAAGAAAGAAAAATTCAGATTCGATCTAACCATATACAGGGTGATTCACGTAGGCCATTCATTAGAAGTTTTTCAACTTGCAGTTGGATTAGAAACTTGAAATTTGGTAAACAGCCATAATCGATCATGCCCGGTTCTATCTAAAATATTTTCAGTCCTCCAACTATACAGGGTGTGCCAATAATTGGTGCCAACTTTCTTATTTTAAATGGAAACCTATATTTTTCTTTACATGGTTCGATTGATCTTCTAATTCTCAGTTTAGAGAGCCTAAGTTATGTTAACTTATCTATTACAATTTTTGACATATGTCCAGTTTTTTGAAAAAAATTGCCGCTGTAGTAGTTTACCAACAAATTTGTATCTCGCAAACCTTTCAAAATTGTGAAACCAAATTTGTGAAGCAGTTAGCTGGAAGTCCAGGCTAACTTTTGATGTACCATCGGTGGTCCCATTTTGTACCATATGGGCGCAATCGATTTTCAAATGTCGCAATCAAAAATTGTCAAAAAGTCAATTTTTTCAAATGGCACCTACTATTTTTTTCACACCATTCGAAAGAAAATTGAGTTTTAGGGTGAGTTACTTAAGCATTCCCTATACCTAAGTTCACCCCCTATCGAGTTATTCAGTAAAAATCAAGAAATACCTTATCTTGCCGAGAGATTCCTTACTTCATCAAGTATGCCATGGAAACAAAAGACAGTTGTAATAATTTTTAAAGAAAAATATGGATTCTTATTTAATTACATACATCAACAAATTATTATTAACGAACAAGAACAATGTTGACGAAATTCTGTCAGTGAAAACGGTGCACACATTGAGCATTTGTATCAAAATAATTATTTTGTTAATCTGTTTATTTGTTGTTATTTTGTTGTTATTATTTACTATTTCAATACGATTTTTGAATAAAAATTAAAATGAAATGATTGTTTCCAAGGCCTACTACCCTTGAGAAAAAAAAACTATATTTTTTTTAAAAAATGCCAATAACTCAAAAACGACTGTAGATAGACATACACAATGTTAATAAAAGTGGCCCTAAAATTCAATTTTGCATTGATTTCTGGCGTCATAAATGGTAGGCGCAAAGATGTGCTACGCAATCTGTTGAAAGTAGAATAATAGAATATTTGAACAAAAATATGGTGATCACATTGAACATTTACGCCAGAATTTCGTCAACATTGTTCTTCTTCGTTAATAATAATTTGTTGGTGTTGTGTGTAATTAAATAAGAATCCATATTTTTCTTTAAAAATTATTACAACTGTCTTTTGTTTCCATGGCATACTTGATGAAGTAAGGAATCTCTCGGCAAGACAGGTATTTCTTGATTTTTATTGAATAACACGATATGGGGTGAAGTTAGGTATATGGAATGCTTAAGTAACTCACCCTAAAATTCAATTTTTTTTCGAATGGTGTGAAAAAAAATAGTAGGTGCCATTTGAAAAAATTGACTTTTTGACAATTTTTGATTGCGACATTTGAAAATCTACTGCGCCCATATGGTACAAAATGGGACCACCGATGGGACATCAGTTAGCCTGGACTTCCAGCTAACTGCTTCACAAATTTGGTTTCATAATTTTGAAAGGTTTGCGAGATACAAATTTGTTCGTAAACTACTACAGCGGCAATTTTTTTCAAAAAATTGGACATATGTCAAAAATTGTAAGAGATAAGTTAACATAACTTAGGCTCTCTAAACTCAGAATTAGAAGACCAATCGAACCATGTAAAGAAAAATATAGGTTTCCATTTAAAATAAGAAAGTTGGCACCAATTATTGGCACACCCTGTATAGTTGGAGGACTGAAAATATTTTAGATAGAACGGGCATGACCGATTATGGCTGCATGCCAAATTTCAAGTTTCTAATCCAACTGCAAGTTGAAAAACTTCTAATGAATGGCCTACGTGAATCACCCTGTATAAAGCAAACTGCAGGAAATCTAAACAGCCTGCAATTGTACATATTTAGGAAAGGTAGAAAAAATAACATATATTATCTAGGTGTCATCGTTCATCAGCACCTTAGATGGAATCATCATGCTAACCAAATTGTAAATAAAATTAGAAAAATATTCTATAAATTTTATTAGCTTCGAGATATACTAAATAAATCCCTTCTTTTAATTCATTATAACGCTTTAGTACAGTTTACTTCAAGACATTGAATTGTTGTCTGGGGTGGGGCAATAATGCATTGGAAAACTTAACTGTTTGCCAGAATACACTTCTCAAAATAATTTTCAAGGAAGATAATTTATTTTCATCTGAAACGTTGTATATACAAGCTAATATTTTTAACATTAGAGGTCTGTAGTACTATACTTGCTTAATTTTTATCCTTAAGTATCTCGATTTACGCATCAAATCTTTGCATTATTATGAAACTAGATATAATACTAATGATTCCTTAAGTGTTCCAAGGTTTAACAAAACGCATACGCAATGACACATAATTTAACAATGCCCCTAAATTTTATAACGGCCGTCCTACTAATATGTCCAAAATTAAGGGGTAGAAAGGAACAGTTGCGTTAAAGGGTTTTTATTGTTTAATATGTTAGTTTAACACCTAAAAACGATACAATCACAAAGTGCTACTAAATTTTGTGGTGCCTTTTTGAGAGCCATCCGAAGAAGCCCATTTTTTAGTTTTTTCAAAATAACTCAAAAACAATGCAAATTTGGAGATTTTTACAAGAATATTTTTTTGCAGAAAATTAAATTTTCCATCCAAGTGCGCTGTTGAAAAATTTTGTTTCTATTTTTAATATTAAAAATATTTAAAGAACAAAATTAAAAATTTATGAAAATTCACTTGTTTTTTTCAGTAATTCGTCCATAACTTACGGCATCCTAGGTATATATAAGTGTTCAGAGAAAGCAAAGTTCTTGAAAGAACAAAGAAATTGCTTTTATTTTCCGCTCTGTACGACCAACGGTGACCGAGATATCGCCTTTCAAAGTTGACCATTCTTAGCTATATTTTGCCGCATTTGCGCTCACACACGCGAATGTTTTTTTAACAGATAACGCAAAAGAGGAAAAAATCGGTGCTGCCAGTAAATCCACCTCAGCTTTACTATACGATTCAAAAGCGAACGATAAGGGCCTTGCTAAATGTCGCTTGCAATTATTTAAATGATTATCAAAGAATGCGACGTTTAAATTATCACAGTTACCTCCAAGAGATGATACCGCTAGATTGCAGTAATGGAAGGGAGATACGTTAAATCCCCTGCAATGGGGTTGGAAGAAAACAAGCAATGGATTGATGCCAATTGCCATGACTCTGTCTGGTCTGTCTCCTGTACCGAAATATTTACTTGAAAAAATATCATGCGGCTGTTTAAAAGACTGTCATGGAAATTGTGGTTGCAGAAAGTTTGGCATCAAGTGCTCTATATTTTGCAAGGAATGTGCAGGAATTAATTGCGAAAAGCAAACGTGCCAGAAATATCACAAGATGTCGATAAAGATATTGACAATGGAGTTGATATTGCCATCGAAAGTATTAATATTGAAGAATGGATTGATTAATAATATAATAATGTACCTACAATATTTTTTACCTTCACGAATAAACTAACACCGAAGAAATGGTTAGACTTTCATTGGAAAATATACAGAGTGGACCTTCTGAAGGAAATATATAATGGAAAAAAAATTTTTCGCTCAAATTTAAAATTTCTACGTTTCGTGACATTCTAAACCTGTCAAAAACATTTTTTTGAAAATTTAAAATAGAAAAATTTTGAGAATTTTAAAAGTAAAATAGATGACGGAAACATTTTTTTTGCTCAAATTTAAAATTTCCAGGTTTCATGACATTCTAAACGTAAGTATTTAAAATTTATTTTTTTTTTAATTCCAGAAAAAAGTTTCAATATGTTTCATAAAATGGGCTATGGAAAAATGATGTTTTTCTGCTCAAATTTAAAATTTCCACGTTTCATGACATTCTAAACACATTTAAAACAAATTTGTTTTGAAAATTAAAAAATAATTATTCTTTTTTGAAATTGTTTTTATCACAATAGCATAGATGATGAAAAAAAAACGTTTTCTTCAAATTTAAAATTTCCACGTTTCATTACATTCTAAACCTATTTCAGCAAAAAAATGTTTTGAAAGTAAAAAAAAAAGATGAAATTTTTTTCCTCCACCACTATAGTAGTAGATTATGGAAAAAAGCTATCAGATTCTCTTTGTAATAATAGGGCTAACTACATTGCGATTATTATTCTCATATGTCATTTCTTAATTAGCAATTTTTTTAGAGTGACCGTCCTATATGAATAAAGAGGGAAGTTCTGTGTAAATAACTTTACCGATTTTTTATTGAAATGCGTTTATTGTTCATAATATTTTCCTACAATATTTATTTATTTAACAATCTGTTCATTTTAAATGATAAATAAAATTTAATTTTAATATTATAAAGTTCAAACACAAACATTAATTGTTTGTAATATTACTTTTTCATAAAAACGAAATATGTATTTTAGAACGTTAAAGAAACATTTGTATTATTATTAAATTATCTTAAAATTATTGCTTTACTGCTCAAAACTATATAAAATAAACTCACTCACTGAAAATGGAAAGAAAAAATGTATGAGAGCAAATGTGGTAAAATATGGCAAAAAATGGTCAACTTTGAATGGCGATTTCTCGGTCACCGTTGGTCATATGGAGCAGATAAAAAAAGCAGTATCTTTGTATTTTCAATACGTTTTTTTTCTTTAAACGCTTATATATACATAGGATGTTGTAAAACGAAGTTATGGACGAATTACTGGAAAAAGAAAAAAAAGTGAATTTTCGTAAATTTTTAACTTTGTTATTTAATTATTTTTAATGCCAAAAATAGGAAAATTAATTTTGTACAAAAGCGGATTCTTGTAAAAATCTCCAATTTGCATTGCATTTAAGTTATTTTGAAAAAATAAAGAATGGGCTTCTTCGGATGGCTCTCAAAAACGCCCCACGGAATTTAGTAGCACTTTGTGATTTTATCGTTTTTAGATATTAAACTAACATATTAAATTAAAAAAAACCCTTTAACGCAATTGTTCCTTACTAAAAGACATATTCAGTAGTCCTATAATATAAGATTAATAAAAAACACCAAGCATTTTAAAAGAGAAATGAAACAATTTCTAAAAACAAATATTATCATATATTCGAAAAAAATTCGTAAAAACTTAATACTAAAAGTAATACTAAAAATCGTGTATTTACATATATTTACGCACATTTTGGATATCTCCGTAAATCCGTCTCCCATTGTCTTCATGTTTGTTCATATTACTCATGTGCACTAGGGGAGAACAGTCATACACAAACCTTTCATTGGTTTAGAAGATTTTTCTTACTTTTTCTTCTTCATTTGCAATTTACCCCTTTTTTTCATAATACACGAATATGCATGTATTTCAATATTCAAAAATAATATTCACTTCAGGTATCAAAATAATCAATTCTCAATATTTAAAAAAATGCCGCTAGCTGCATGGTGCTTGACCGATTAAATAAAAATAATAATACTTAACAGCAATAATATATTAACTTAATTATTAAATTAATGAGGTACTTATTAGTTGTCCTTACAAAATCAGTAAGAAAATCCTGCCAGTTGGTGGTACATTTAGGGGTTAATGACTTGGCTCAGGATAAGTAAATGACAATTCGATGAAAGTATCTCTTTAACAAAACGACCACTAAACTAACATGATATCTCTGATATAGAAGCTGGTGTATTGAAGAGTTTTGTAAATCGATATATCGTTATCAAGATTGTAGCTGATTGTTGTACACCATAAAATATATTATCAACCAGCATCTATAATAATATTAGATTATTTGGTGACTCATTTTTAGAAAATATACAGACTGCATTGACAAATGAGAATGTGTGACTCAAATTATATAATTACTTAGGGAAGTACATACAATTTGTTTGCAGTGATAAGGACACTCAGTAATACAAACAAAATTAATTCAAGATTCAACTAAATCTTTGGGCTAATATTTTGAACTAGTAGCCAAACCTTTTTAAAGATATGTGTTTATATGCAGATTATTTTGGATATAAACGGAGGATAATTTGCAGAGGTCGGAATTATCTATCGGATAAGTGGTAAAACCAGGATTGGCTTTAGTTGGTTATGTGTCAGCGCTTAAAGATTTGCATGCATGTGTGAAACAATATCTTGGTTTGAATTGTTTTAGCGAATTCCATATTATCCAAAACTGATAAGGTCAATTTATTATAAACATTCACTCGAAGAGAACTGGAGATATAAGGGGACGTACTTAACACTGAATTAACGTAACACAACTATTTTTCAATGCCGATTACAAGAATAAAAGCATTTTAATTTCTGTTCTAAATTTTTTGGAGTTAAACTTCGGCGTCTTTCGTTGGAAATTCATCTATATTGCGAGAAGGACCGCTCGACGTCGACATATGGGCATACTTAAAATATCTAAATTTTCGCACGAAGTCACCACATTCACGCCCGGTGTAGCAAAGTCTACTTCTTTGCCGTTGAAAAGGTCTATTAGGCACGGCGCGCACTAAAGTGGTGTGTGGCAAAGGAATGGTGGTGGCGTTGGAATGGTTAGGACGTGGTGTGGCAGTAGAATGGCGACAAAATGATATCAAAGTGATGTAACGCGTACCGAAATGGCAAGCAGCGCCATCCTGCCATTGCTTTAGTAAAATGTCATTAGATGATGAGAACGCTTTTGCATTGGTTCAATTAGTAAATTTACAAAATCGATATTAAAGAAAAAATCATTGGGTCCATCCTCTGTGGCAAAGAAATAGAGAATACGCCATATATAATGTCCAGGCTCGCTCTTGAACTTGGCTAATATGGTAATCATCCCGCGTACTGTCAGAGAGACAGGGATGAGCCTCTACAAGGTCTACAGAATGTATATTGAATTCCTGGTCGTCTTGCATTATACGATAATCGCTGAAAACACTGAAGATGCAACTTCTTCTCTAGGCAAATCAATACTAAATACAAGCACCACTTACCACTTGCCACTCGAAAACTAAACATGTCCGAGACTAGTGGGGACCGAATGGCACCAAACCAATTGCAAAACATCACGCCACCGCCACTTCGCCTCAATGCGCGCTGCCGCATTTGTTTACATGAGTTTCAAAAATTCCACCTGCCACACGGCTACTACGTCACCTAAACACCAATTAAGTGTCGGGCCTTACATCTCATCGTAACGAATCCGGGATTATTTTCTAAAACAGTCTGGAATTGTCTTTGCACCCTCGCAGCAATATCTTCCTGTAATTGAAAACTATATTGACGAAGATCTAACACAACGTTTATTGCATATACTGTAGTAAATTCCGATGTTGTGTGATAATGAAGGTCCCATATGGCTAGTGGAATTCGTGAAAAACATTCGTGTATGGTCTCCAGATTTTCTTGAACAGTTGGATCCATAAATGCCTGTTACGCCTGTGAAATAGCAGCTGCGTCATTTTGATTTAACTGCTATATTACGGATTTCACAATTTCAACATAACAGTAATAGTACGATGCTGCCTTTAGCCAAGTTCCCCATCGTGTTGTAATGGGTTCTGGAGGTACTGGAGTATTTGGTAGAAGTTCGTAGAACAACCGTATATGACTTGGAGCTTTAAGAAAAACTTTCTTTTTACATTAGCTACTAATTTATCAACCTCCTAATAGTTTCATCAACCCGATGAATCCCATGTGCTAAACATGTTACATGCAGTATATTCCGATATGTTTCCTTCAAAATTTTTCCAGCAGCTTTCATCGAATTCACTCCATCGGTAAGAAATAATAAAAACGTGTCCTTATTTTCTGCATATTTGTCACCCCAAAAGTCTTGTAAACTTGAATTTACTGCATCCGCTATGGTGCGAGAATTTGTAGCTTCTAAAACTTTAGAGGAGATCAAGTGTCCTCTCATTGCGCCATTTTCATCCATTGCACCCACTTAAATTTTCGCTACCTTGAAGCCGCAAGCTTTGATTGTTTCGTCCACGCTAAGCCAGATGTACTTCCCATTAAATTCAGAACAAATTTTCTGTCTAATATTTTCGCATTCCGTAAATAATTATTTTTTCTTAGTGTAGACTCCGAAGGCACCTTAACATTGCTATATTTGCCATTAATACATCTTTCCAAAAATTGTCTGAAAAGTGGATTGTTTAGTTTCGACCACGGTATGTTACATCCTGCCATAAATTCCAATAACTCTAAGTTTAATTACGTTGCATGTCACTGTAAGTAAAGCCACCTAGTTTATGGTGTCCCGAATCCAAAAATTTACTGTAGCTTGCATCGGTTCAGTATGACGCGACATTTTAACTTCACCTTTTGTATATTTACGTCCGAATAAATCTACAGTAAGAGAGACACTGAGTAATCTTGTAAAATTACTCCCCCCCCCCCCGCCTGGGATTGGGCTTCAGGTAAACAGCCAGTAGGTATGCCTGCTACAATTTAAAATAATCTATTACCCGTTTCGTTTTTATTACTACATTAAAAAAAAATGTAGTATAGGTTTTGCATTTTTCCGGTGGACCATCGAAACCTGAAAAAAAAAACGTCGGATCGAAATGAAAGATGTCTATCGACTCGAGAGCGAATTTAGAAAATTCCGTCCGTCGGTCAGTCGGTCTGTCGGTCTGTCTGTCACGCCCAGCCCCCCTAATTCGTTTTTGGATTTCGATGAGACTTGGGTGATTAATAGGAGGTCCTTAACGCCGCAAGCTCGGCTCCGTTCGGAAACCGGAAGTACCCGATATAGACGTTTCGAGTTTTTCGGGAAAAATTGAATAACTCGGTAACGGGTAGTCGGATCGAGATATTTCAAAAAAGAAATGGTGCCGCTGGCAAAAATCTACAAATAAGTATACCAGAGACTATGCCGAAAAACAAATTAAAATGGATTTTTTTGCAAAAAACTGGTTTTCTCGAAATCGGGCTAGGAAGCACGATAACTGTCCAGAATATTGATCGATTTTGATGAGACTTGGTAGGATCAAAGGTACGCGGCCACAAATGAAGCCTATTGCTGGCGGCCCGAATCCGTTGATCGCAAGTATTTTTTCCAGGGCTGAGTATGATTTTTCAAAGAAATTAATAACTCCCGAACCGAAGGTCCGATTTTGAATTTCAAAACACGGGAATTGTAGGGCTCGATTAGGTCTATTAGATGACGTTTGTGAGAAATTTGATCATTCAAAAGCGAATCTACAAATCCTGAAAATCTTGATTTTTTTAATAAATTCTACAAATTCCGAACAGTTTCCTAATAAAAATCGAAAATTAACTATTCCGTCGATCGATCTCTATAACCAGTATTAACCACGGACCTTTTTGGACAAAAAACCTGAAATAGAGTTTTTTCGAAAAATTTAAAATAAATTAGTTATTTACGAAAATTAACTCAATAGAATTATTTTAAAAAATATTACAAATTGGTAAATTCTCCGTGCGATATAGGTGCAAAAAAAGTAGTGTAATGTTATATTTAAAACATCATCATTCATTTCCTTATTTTCATTTACTAAATAAAAATAGCACTGATGCCCTTTCTGTGTTTCAAAATGTAGTTAGCCTTTAGTCAATGCAAAAAAGAAAGAAAAATAAAACATGCCAAAATGTACTGAGTCATCTTGCGACCCTCTGCTGAAAATGTACTGAATCGTCCCAACAGGGATAAAAAGCATATCAAAATGTAGTTTTTTTAGTTTGATTAATATAGTGTATTTCTCGGTAAAATTAAGTCACGAATTAACATTGTAAAATTAAATAAAATTAATTTGGTATGTTGCATGACTTCCTGTTTTTGTGCTTTGGGAATGTTTCAGTTTACAATATATAGTATCTGTAAAAGCCGTCCCTGGAATCCGATAGGTAAATCCGACCTCTGAAATTTGCTATATTTTTTACTTGGACCGGATCTTAGACCATTGTAGATAGAACTTAAGGAAGAAAATGAAGATTGTGTGCAAGGTGAATTACATGCACTGAGATATACTTTGGTAGATAAAATACGATGCGGTGTGTAAAAAAATCGATTATAGAAGCCGTTAATTTGTGGTAGTTTATCATTTTGCAAAAATAAAATAACACACTGCTGTGTCTTCTACCACTAGGCATTTACAAGAATCTGCAGCTGCGGAATGTGTTTTATTTATTTGTGAAACAAATATTTAAATATTGACCCGATTCTTCTTGGTTCAGAAGTTACAATCATTTAAAGATTCAACACACTTTAGCGAATAAAAATTGAACACACAAAAATAAAATATTAAGTTAATTAATATTAAACATTTTTCGAAATGTTCACATTCCCCTTGAATGCGAAGCTCACATCGATGAACCGTCTGTAGCACGACGTATCATATTTGAATTATTTCCTCAGTTACTAGCTGCATCTTGACACCTTTCCAGTAATTGCTGACAAGCAGTAATTTATCTATGACAACCAGCTGCTTCATGTGCTTTTATAAGTAATAATCCAACTGATATAAATCTGGAGACCGTGGTGTCAAGTAAATTGGATCTCTATAATCAATACTTTTGTTTGAGAAATGTTCATTTAACCAATTACCTAATTGTTTTTTTTCAATGTGGGTAGTACCCGATCGTGAAGATACCACACACTCAAGAAATTCCTGTACATACATTTATATAACATTTTTTTGTTAGAGTTGCATCACCCTGCATCTATCAAAGTTTACCGTAGAGCTTATAAATCAACACTTGAATCTAATTTTAAAGAGAAGTTTGGAACCTTCTTTATTGCGCTAAAATTCCTCATGAATCTCCTGATGATTCCATCTTGTTTGGTGAAAATTCAAGTTTGTATTTGGGATAAATATTTAAGCATTATTTATATTTATGTTAATTTTATGCTTACCTGGTGATGTTTCCCTGCTGTCGTCAGTGCCACTGCCTGAATCTTTGAGGCTGGAAGTTCGCAAAATCAGACCTGCCTTTGGGTAGGTTGTTTGCCTTTCACTCTTCAAAGTTTCCACTATAAACAACAAAATGATTAAAATATGCGGCAATTGAAGATATAGGTGTCTCACCTGTATTATCGATAAACTTTTGTGACAGAGCTTTGACAGAATTTCTTCGGGTTACTCTACTGGATTTCGTGGAACTCGTCAAGGAGTCATCTACATTGCTTATTTCCTAGAATAAAAGAAAGATAAGAAAAAATCGAAAACAGCAGTAAATGGGCCACAACATCGAACGCCGAGAACATGTTAAAATATTTATACACTAGGCCAGGCGTCAGTTAGATTAACATCGTTTTAAAATCAGGAAAAATATTTTACTGTTGGAACCAATTCATCATAGGCCTCTTTTAGACATACTGATTTTCCCCCTCGCCGACCCGGAACCCCCCAAATTTTAGGACAATATTGCTCAAAAATCATTTCTTTGCAGTGGTAAAAAACAACACAGTGTCAAACAATCTATCTGTCTGTTTACCTATCAACTTACTTTTTTCTTATTAGTAAGGGTTTTCAGGGATGGCGTATCTCTGTATCCAAATTTTTGTGTCGTTGTTACACTGGTTATTCCTTTGTTAATCACTCTTTCTTCGTCTGTGCCTAAATCTCTCGGATCGGTCGAATATTTCGTTACACTCACTTGTCCCACCGGCTCGTGTCCATTCTCCGAATAGTATTCGCTTCTTACTACTGTTCCTTGAACTGAAAAATAATAATTGAATTATGTTCGCGTTTATTAATCATGTCAACAATATAAATATTTTACTACTTTTGAATAACTTTTGAAGATGTATATTCTGAAGTTTCCGGCATCATATAAACTTGAAAAATATGGGATACGTGGATCTGTTTAAAATGGTTTGAACCATATCATATCCCACAAATAGACGACAAATAATGTACGTTAACAAATCCCAATCAAACTTGGCAAATACTTAGAGTACCTCAAGGGTCCATTTTAGGTCCAACTTTATTTATGCTGTTTATTAATGAGTTGGCTGAGTACCTTATGAAACTTTATCCGTTACAAGTTTAATACGCTAATGACACTAATATTGAAAATGTGGAATCCAAAATAAAGACAATATATGTTGCATTATATTATATTTAAATTATACCTGGCGTGTTTACCTCATAGAATAGTTTTGCTTGACTATGAGATAATTTAATTCACAACATATAGTATATTTCTGAGAATAAACAAACATTAACGGTCAATCTCGGTGAGAAACTTAGTAAGATGCGCGTTATGCATTAGGGTCAGTGAATAAGCACTGCAGTAGTCAATTGTTCACCAAGTCTGAATATTTTTACAGCATCTTAAAATATAAAATTGTTCATTGGGAACTAAATGTCAAACACTAATATTGTTGTCATAGTATCATTACTCACAGCCTACTGCGTAACAGTAATTATCGTACTTCCTTGAAATACCTATATTGGAGCATATTTAATGTTCGGCATATCAAGAAATATTACAGCTAAAAATATAAAAATATCTAAAAGAATATGTAAGATTATCCAGGATTTTCCATTTAAAAGACAACCTTCATTGTTATTTCACATGACCTATGCAAGCAATTGTTGTTTAATTGCATTTAAAAAAACCACATACAACCAAACAAGTTTTATACGAAATTTTTTTGTATCTCCAATAATAACAGAAATAAAGGGGGGCGATCAAAATATAATGAATAATTCTGTACAACCAAGAATCTTTCGAGAACTTTAAACTATGAAGCGATAGCTTTTGGTTGTATATTATAATGAATTCATTTAATCGCTTAACCGATCTAATTTAAGTAATAGGTACTTAATCCACTATCTCATTGATCGCACCCAGTTATGTTAATTTTCGCTGCAGGTCTACCTAGCAACTAGTCAAATCAAAACTGACAACACTGTATTATTAGTGAGCGGTGGTACTAAATAACACGAGGCCGAGCCAGCGCCAGAAGAGGCGACCCAGGGTCCAACAGCCAGGACCAGGGGAGGGGGATAGGCGAAAAAGCAGGCCCACCCCTTACGAGGCCAGGTCTACAGCGATGATTGGGACAAAGAGCTCAAACTCGACCCCTAATCACCCGAGACCGTCATCTTTAGTCAAGAATATTGACGCACGAGGCCGAAAACACATGAAATGTCTCTTTGATCTGCCGACCCCGACATCGGCGATATTTTCTATAAAAGTCATAGTCCCTTCAAATTATCAAAAAATCGCTGTTTTATACAAAAACTTCCTACAGCTATGAGACCTGTAAAAAGTTAAGCATTTGGGCTGCCTAAGTATGATTTTCACCCCTCGCAGTTTTAAAAATGGATGGTTTTTGAAATATATGTACATATATATGAATTTTAGCCCTTTTTCGCATTTTTTTTTCTATTTTGAGGAAGAACTATGCATTTTGGTGAAAAATATCAAAAGAGCAAAGTTATATACCATATAATTTCAATCTTGTCTCTACATTATTCTCTGAATTCCGCATAGTTGCGCCGCTAGAGGGTGCGAATACAATATTTGTATATATGTTAGCAATACATCCATTCATCCTTCAGGGGCCTCTGTCTTAGTGATATCACAAGGACAGGATCGAAATGTCAAAAACTCGTAAGCTAGTACTTATGTTAATCCTAGATGGCACAGTGTGTATCTTATCTTATTTTATTGGCAAGTTTCAATATTTGTCGGAATGTTGTCTGCATTGCCACATGTACAAAAATTTCTTTAGTATAAGGTATAATAAATGTTACAAATTATAATTATAAATAATACCCAATCACATAAATAGTCGTAAAATAGGTACTATCTGGTTAGGTAAATTCTAAAATGTAGGTGTGCATAATTTATGCCATGTACAACTATAATATCATATAGGGATATTGTTTAAATTTTACAATGAAATGGTTAACCACATTATTAATTTCGAATTAACCAGCAAGAAACTTGTATCCAAATTATGAGAACATATCAAAGTTTTAATTGTTGAAAATGGCAAAGACAATATGTATTTAAATTTGGCAACTGTGCATCATCTAATTTTTATTCTACCTAACAGTTGTAAATATGTCCTTGAACGTAGTATTTGAGAGAAGCGTCTAGGTACACCAAAAGTCCGAAGCTTCGACCTTGCGCAAAACGTGATATCATTTATCTGACTATATTCCTTGTTCTAGCGTTCACCCGTTCACCGTCAGCCGAGTGGCTAGCGCGTAGATAAAACCATGGAAGGTCTCGGGTTCAAACTCCTACGTCCGCTGATTTTTTTTTTCTTTAATTTTGTAATGACTAATATATTTCTTTTCTATGATTTTTTTACGTTAGGTTAGAGGTTTTTATTCTACTTAAAATAATTTCATTATTTCATGTGATTTCTTTAGGTTAGATTAGTAGGTTTTTATTCTGATATCCAATTGTTATAATAATAATTATTAGCGCCGCAGGTAGTATAATCGTCGCTGATAAAAAAAACAGGGGGTGCGGGGGTCTCCCCCCGCCTTTTTTTCACAAAATAACACGAAATACTTCAATTTCAACAATTTCTCGACTTGTAGAATTTATTACACATTTACAACGTAATGCGCATGCTCGAAGCTCCGGACTTTCGACAGAGATTAGGGAATTAACAAGATAGGACAGCCAGCGGAAAACCTTGTATCTTTTAGCAATGGCGCCATTGACGTCGACATTTAAATTGGAGTTTTCGCGCCAATAATGAAAATTGGACAACACTGTCTCCTGATAGAACCACCGAACTAAGCTGACTGTCAGTAGCCAAGGTCACTAAAAAACAGGTTGCTTAGTAATATATGTCACACGAAGTATTTCTATGTTTATATGTAAGGTATCTAAAATACAGCCACACGCAGCTGTCATCGAGGTCTATACGTGACGTAGCACTTGTCGATTTTGATGAGCCAACCTATCTTGTACTAAACTTGGTCAAATTCGTTTAATGCATAACCGACAAATCCCGAAACCGCTTCAGCTGGATGTCGTGCCCCTTTAAATTGAAGTGCACAACTGTCTTCGTCTATTTCGTCTTCTCCGTCTGATTGTCCTATCTTGTTAGGTCTCTAATCTTTGCCTGACCTCTAGATATAGTGTATCATTATCATATTTTCCAAAAAAATTAACATACTTTTGCACATATCTAAGAAAATAACATAACCAATATCCGAGTAAGTATATTGGGTTAATCATTCTTACACAATAAAAATTTGCCAAAACTGGCTGATTGAACCCGTAACTTTAGGGTTTAGGTTACACGTTGTTTCCTCTCGGTGAAGCAGTCACACAATGAAATATAAGATACTCTTTTCTGTGGAAGCATAAACGAGATAAAGTTATGGACAGTTGATTAAAACACCAATGCCATGAACCATATTCAAGGTTCGATATTAATTTATATATTTACATTCATTGAAAATTCACCTAATTTATTGTATATATTGTATACTTGGAATATAGTGCCATTTTAGTGCTTGAATACAGTTGCAAACTGTTGACCATTTAATAATACTTTCATTGTTTAATTTATTTAACAAATTTAAATTTGTCACTTTTCATTTCATTCATAAATCAAAATCATTACCCCTTTTCATTCATAAGGCTATTGGCGCCATCTTCTAGTTACATGATGAACTTATTCTAAATATTCTTTACAATTATTCTGATGACTCATCGATTTGTGTTAAAAATCAGTTTCATACATTAAAGTGTACAAAAGCAATTTTATGCAATTTTTTACACAGATAAGAGATAATGACTGTAATACGCATCAAAACGACCTAATTAAATGTACTTAAATAACTCTAATATAGCTACAAATGTAGCGTCTGATAATTAGGCAATTTTAAAAATTTATTCCGAATTTATCGTGCACTTAAAAAAGAAACAAACAGGTCAGTTGTCTTTGGCCGACTTCTGTTATAATACTGCCCACTTTAAAACTTCGTTTGAATTACTTATAAAAAAGTTATTTATGAAATACCAAGTGTCGATTTTAATGATTATTAGGCAACCACATATACATTTTTTGACATTTCGATCCTGACCTTAACTATTGGACGATCGTGCCTCTCCCGAACGAAATCGAGCCAGTGGCGCCAGCCAAGATGCGCGTCAAGCAGAATATAATATACCCTTGTCAATGAAGTACGCATGGCAATAAATTCGTACAGAATTGTGGTTTTTAGTCTTATTTGGGGTAGAAACCCTACAAACGCTAACATATATAAATATAGACTTTTGCGCCTCTTTTACATTTTCAGCCAAAATTATGCATTTTGGTGAAAAATATTAGGAGAGCAAAGTTTTAGAGCATAAAATTTCCTATAAATTTTGTCTCTACGTTTTTTTACGTTTTTTTTTACAATTTCGCATAGCAAGTTTCACCGCTAGAGAGCGCGAAAGAAAAATGTATATAGAATTTCGCGCCCTCTAGCGCTGAAACTATGCGAAATCCGGACAATAATGTAGAGACAAAATTTGTAGGAAATTTTTTGCTCTACAACTGTACTTTCCTGATATTTTTCACCAAAATGCATAATTTTGGCTGAAAATCTAAAAGAGGCGCAAAGGCGGCAAGGCTCTGAAGTATTTTATGTGCCTTAAATAAATGCATAGAACTATATTATCTACATCTACTACTATCTGGTCCGAAAACATTTAGAACATATTTAATTTAAGTAGAACCGTTGGAACCAGACACCCAGTATGTATATAATTTATTTTTCAGATTTTGTATATTATAGAACACCTTATTAATGTTAGATTATTTTGAATTACGGTTAATTACATTATTTACATGTTTTTGTACCTATTATATCTTCAAATTAATAAATATTATTATTAGTATTATTATTACCTTTTGTTGTGTTAGTTTTGTTTTGCGCCCTCAGTGCCTTAAGACCAAACAAGGGCGTACCATTTTCATCCGTAGGGCCAACTCCGTAGCTAGATGTTATCAGATCCGTTGGTTTAATTTCGTTGTGTGGACTAGATCTTACATTTTCTCGCCTAGTGGTGGTAGTAGTGGTACTGGTAACTTTTTTTGTTGTTGGTACAGACGTTTCGGACGTTTTCCTCAAGTTCCTCTGCTTAACCCATTCTGGTTTGTCATCGTCCACTGGTTTTGTAACAGGTGCAGTCTTCTTCAGCTGAGTGAAAGTTTTCTTCGTGTCAGTCTTCGTCGTTGTCTTTCTTTCGGGGCTAAGCCTGCTTGGTTTCGATGTTTTCTCGGGACTCTTCGCGCGAAGAGGCTTGACTTCAGGACTTTGGCTTCTTCGAATTTGTGTTGTGTAATCTGATGAGCTACGCCTTTCGCTATACGAATAAGAAGATTGATATTCAGTTGATCGCTGGAATTCCTCTTTTGTGTCTGTGATATCTGAGTGCTGGTAAAGCCTATTGTCAACAACTTTCCGTTCTGGACTAGTCTTCCTGGTATATTTCGACTGATACTCCGTGGTTTTCTTCACGTCAGATTTGGGGGTGGCGTCGTAAGAGATATGAGGCTTGCTTTTAGTCGGACTTGGTTCCCTTCTTGTATCGCGAATAGTTGTAGTTCTCTTGGTTATGTACGTCGAAAGTTTATTTTCAGATATTAATTTCTTCACTAAACGGATTTGAGCTCTGATTTTTCTTCGTAATTCATATCCTCCAACTTTTTCCAACTGAAAAAATGTAACAAGTTAAATTCGATACAATCTACTTTCAGTTTAGGCTAGATGTGCATTTGAAAATATAAATGTTTATTTATTTCGCATGTGCCCATTGAGTCCTCTACTGTACTGTGTGAGTTTCATCGGTTTTCAAAGATGGTGGCCATGCTAATATGAATGCGTTCTTATAAAAATGTGCATAGCGTTTGACTGATTCAAGAACGTTTTTATGTCACTTTTCTCGCTTACCGAACAGAAGTGAAGTATTGTAACCAAAGAGTTTAACAAATAGAGGAGACAAGCTCCATAAGCGTAATGTATAAGCAGCGGTAGGCTGTAGGCTTCTCATCCTTCTCACACAGTTCATTCTTTCTTTGTCGCACAGTACATGAGGGGAGGTGACGATTGCAATACAATGACAGCATGACATATGACAATAGGTGTATACCAACCTGGAACTTATGGGTGACTTAGTTTTTCTACAAACTTTACAAGTATAAACCATTGTCACAAAAAAATAATTAATTAATGTACAAATTAAACGTGAAAAACAGATTAAACGTTATAAACAGAAGAAAAATTTGAGAAAACACGTGTAATTGTAAATAAAGCAGAGCGCTATTCAGAACAAAGATTAAAAATTGACGGTATTTGTGAAATCAAAGCGCGCCGGGTAAGGCTGTGTTGCTTTGTAAAACAGAGTGGAGAGAGAGAGGGTACGAGGTGTGTGACAAGGACGAAGAGCCTACCGTCTCCAAGGCAGCCAAATCGCAACTCGCGGCAAATCGACGGCTTGTCTTCTCTATTTATTAAACTCTTTGATTGTAACAGTAACAAAGTCACTCTCCAAGTTTGTTCTAAAGCTTAAAGTTTAGAGGTAAACGCATAGTGCAGTCAACCTCTAATTTGAGTGTTAGTGAATGGATTTTGATGAAACCTTGTGCAATGTGTTTGTATGACGTTAATAAAAAAGTTGAAGAAAAAGATTAGAGTAGGAAATGGTAGGAAGGGGTAGAAAACACCCCTTTTTTCACGAGGGGAACTGTAAAAGTTAAGAAAGAAATCTGAAAAAATTCAGGTAAGTATGTCATCGAAATACAAGACTTTTTTTATTTTCAACTTTTCCGTACAGTCCGTTTTCACCGAATTTTTCCGGAATAACATGAAAAACTACCCCTCTCTTTAAAACGGTAGCGCTTTAAAAATGTATAATTTAAAAATTTGAAGAAAATCAGACATATGCATTGAGGCCTTTTAAACATTTTCTGTCTCGGAATTTTCGTGTAACCTCCTAATTTTCTGAGTTATAGGCAGTTTTTCACGATAAATAATGTATTACATTTTTTGACATTTTCAATTTAAAATTTATATTGAACCTTTAAAAATGGTATAACATATAGGTTTCATATTTTTTTATAATAGTATAAATAAATCACGCTCATTTTTCGAATTTCCATGTATTTTTTAATTGAAAATGGGCAAAAATTGTAGTACATTATTTATCAAATCAAATCAAATCATTTATTGATGTTCACAACACTGTATGTGTTTTATACATGTCAATATACACAAATCATCATACATACATAAATTTAAAATTTAGAATGAATGCTATAGTACAGGCAATGATTGCAAAATTTTGTAAAAACAAACAAAAATTAATAAAAGGTTTATCTCCGGGATTTAAGTAGGTAATAACCTGTAGAATCGAATGATGCATTCTTTGCACTTCCAAGTTCAGAGAAAATTACAAAAAAATTGTAAGAACTTTTTGATGTCCAGTTTTTTTGCTTAGCGACTAAAATAATGAAAATACAGAAAAAGTTTTCAACAAAATTTGTAGCTTGTCTCTTTCTCTACCAAAAAGGTCTTTACAAATTTTTGTCTTACTTAAGCCGTTTAGGAGATAAATCCAGTTTTCCACTTATAGTTTTGAGCCGCTCCGAAATGCGCGGAAAATGAGAATTCTATGTGAGTTTCGTACGACCGGACACATCGATCGATAATTCTTACTATTCAGAGCCGCTGAAAAAATGGAAACAACACCAAATGTAGAGAAAAGTCTCAGCTTTAATGTGGCACTAATCACAAAATTCATAAAAAATTTTATCATAGAGAAAAAAGTGTTAGAAGATGGCTTAGTAAACTTTATACAGTTGATTTATTAATATCTTTGAGTTTTATACATCCTGCCTATTTCTCCTGTAACAATGGATGCTTTTCACCGCATGTATTCGATTCCACTCACTTTAACCTATATTTCGTGAAAATTTCATTGAAGAATGTTAAGAAACAAATAAGTTGTGTATATTTTATATAATTGTGCATTTTCTGAACGTGTATGAATAATGTAGACAAATTCAAAAAGTACTGCACGCATTTAAAAAACTCTAAAGTCATTCGAAAGAATATGTTTTATTGTACTTATAATCTAAAAATTAGGACTGTGCTATTATTATTAATAAAGATACAGCGAATTGAACTCCAAAATTTGGAGGTGATTGATCGATCAGAAATATACCCTCTACTTTGATCGCAAGGCATATTTTTCCAACAAAAGTAATTCCAATAAAATGGATTAATATATCATTATATGAGAATATATAAGCAAAATGAATTATCATTCTAACTACTCTCGGCAAAGATATCAATAAATCTGTGGATCAACAGTGCAAAGTTTACTAAGCCATCTTCTGACACTTTTTCTCTATGATATATTTTTTATGAATTTTGTGATTAGTTCCACATTAAAGCTGAGACTTTTCTCTACATTTTGTTATTTTCATTTTGTAAGGGCTGAGAATAGTAAGAATTATCGATCGATGAGCTCGGTTGTACGAAACTCCCGGAGGATTCTAATTTTTCGCACATTTCGAAGCGGCTCAAAACTATAAATGGAAAACTCGATTTATCTTCTAAAAGGCTAAGTAAGATAAAAATTTGTAAACGCCTTTTTGTAGAGAAAGAGACGAGCTACAGCTTTTGTTGGGAACTTTTTCTCTATTTTCATTATTTTGGCCGCTAGAGCAAAAAAATCGAAAATCAAAAAGTTTTTCCATTTTTTTTTTAATTTTCCCGCAATTTGGAAATGCAAAGAATGCATAATCTCATTCTCTAGGTTATTACCTACTTAAATCCCAGAGGTGATCCTTTTATTAATTTTTGTTACCCTAAATGGCTAATTTGCCTGTACTACTATAAGATAGCAAAAAATGGTGATACGTAATTAAAAAAGAAAACATTACACATTATTACAGTCGTTGTTACACTAAAATACTACATATTAGTAAAATAGTAAATCTTATAGAAAATCTGAAATACCCATTTCCGCTTATCACAGCGTAGATACATCACAATTTATAAATTCATGGACATCATAAAATGAGCTTTTGTTAAGGAAATCCTTTTATCAGATGTTTACACCTAGCCGCTGGGAGACTTCTAACATGTAAAGGGAGCTTATTATGAAAAATAGGGCCGAAGTAATTATATGCATAATCACTTGATTTCAGTCTGTTATAGTCGAGTTTTATGTCAAACTCATATCTAGTATTATAATTATGATTAGAGCCTTTTCTTTCAAACAAGTGAACATTCTTATAAATGAATAATAAACATGTATAAATATATAGTAAAGAGAATATTAATATATTGAAATCGATGAACTTTTGTTTAACATTATCTGTATATTCCAGATTTGAAATGATTCTAATAGCTTTTTTTGTACAGAAAATATTCTACTAGATTGAGGTGCATGCCCCCAGTTTAACAGTCCATATGCTATATGAGATGCAATTAATGAAAAACTGCCTGTAACTCGGAAAATTAGCAAGTTACAAGAAAATTCCAAGAGACAAAAAATATTTAGAAGGCCTCAATACATACGTCTGAATTTTAAATTACGTTTTTCTAAAGCGCTACAATTTCAAAGAAAGGGATAGTTTTTCATGTTTTTCCAGAAAAACTCTGTGAAAACTCACTTTACGGAAGTGCAAATAAAAAAAGTCTTCTGTTTCGATGATAACCTTACTTTTTTCAGGTTTCTTTCTCAACTTGCACATTTCCCCTCCCCCACTTTTAGGAATTTTATAATGGCCATATCTCGAAAAATATGCATTTTTCTAAAATATTCACAAGAGTAAAAACATCTTATTTTGGGCCAAAAATGAATATATATTGTTTTTCTTTCATTTTTGACCTAATTCTATAATCCCGTGACAAAAGGGATGCTTTCTACCCCTTTCAATCATTCCTACTCTAGTCTTTTTTCAACTTTTTTATTAACGTCATTACAAGCACATTGCACAAGGTTTCATCAAAATCCATTCACTTAGCAATCAAGAGATTTTACACATTTTAGCGCTCCGTTGACTGGACTAGTAGACATGTACTTGTTTGTAATTTTATCTCTGTAGGTCGAAGCTCACGCAGTACACCATGAGACTATCAACACATTGTTCAGAGACACATGAGAAATATTCAACTTTTTCCTAAGCAATCTTTAAAAACCTTACCAATTCCTCCAGAACTTCCAAATCGAATATATCTTCTATTTCTTCTTCGGTAACACGTTTTTCCAAAGTAATACTGCTCTTTCTGCGTTCAGCCGAGGTAGTCGTGGTGCTAGTTGTGGTTAAAGTTCTTCCTGAATCAGTTCTCCTCAAGGTGACTCCAAATTTAGTAGTCCTGAGCTCATCCCGATCGCTTGGTAGAATAGGAAGACTGGAAGGTCCGGTAGCATGAGGTACATTGTCTCTATGAGGGCTATTTGGTCGTAAACTTCTGTCTAAAGGCAGCATATAATGAGGTATATCACCATAATCGGGAGTGGACTCGCGTTCTATTGGTCTAGTTGTTACTATATCAGGAACTTTATCAGGAGATCGTGATCGAGACCGGTCTTTTTCTGGAGATTGTGTCCGCGAGCTTAGTTTTTCCAGTACCAACTTTGTCGACTTCAAACGATCATCTTTAGTACTAGTGAACGATTTCTGAGTAGTCACCGTGCGTACAGTTTCTTCATCATCATCAGAATAGCTCAGCCTCTTTCGTGGTACTGTAGGGACAGATTTAATGTCTTTGTCGTCGGGTTGTCTTAACTTTCTTCCTTCAAAAACTGACGGCCTGCTTAAAATATCGCGCTGCTTAAGAACTTCCTGTTCTTTGGTGATATTTTCAAACAAAGCCTTTGCTTTTTTTATGCTTTCAGTACTTCTCAGCCTTCCTGTTGGACTTAAAACTGGTTTTGTTTCCTCCTGCGAAGGTCTCCTGGCGGATTTGGGAGTGGTGTCAGGTAATTTAGGTGAACTGTCTCGTCGTGAATATTTCGTCTGTTGTGTTTCCGAGCTGGTAATACTTGTGTATTGATTAGAAGGCCGTCTGGTTGGAGTTTTTTCATCTGGACTTGGAGAAACACTTTTCCTATTTGGTGAATATCGCTCTGGAGATAACGAACTCTTACGAGTATAAGTTTTTTCCTCAGTTTCCACAAATTCTGATGGTACAAATCTAGCGGGAGATTTTCTTTCAGGTGACCTCCTGGAAGGCTCGATCTTGGGCTTTATGTCAATCTTAGCCAAACTAACAGGCTTTTTCAAATCAGTGGTGGTCAGTTTATCAGCAGTTGATATGAATTTAGATACCTTATCGGACACACTTAACAAACACTCATCCTCTCTTGTTCTTTCATCGACGTCTGTAAGATCTGGCCGCTGAACTTTTGGTGCAGGACCCAGATTAGGTCTTTTGGGTTCGCTCACACCTTTTGACGTGTTAATGAAGTGGGAAACTTTTTCAGACACTTTCGTGTCGTCGGTGTAGTTTTGACACTTAGGACTCTTAGGTCGATCAAGTAGTTGCTGCGGTGTAATAAGTTGCTCGGCAGTAGTAATGAATTTGCTGACTTTATCCGACACGCTTAAGAGACATTCATCAGATTTCAAGTCTTCGGTTACCTCCAATTTTGGCCTATCAACTTTTGGAGCAGGACCCGCTGACTTAGGTTCCTTGGTAAGCTTATCAGCGGTATTCAAAAACTTGCTGATTTTCTTGTTGACACTTAGGAGGCTTTCGTCGGTTTCCTCAACTTTGTCAATTTCTGAGATTCTCTTTTTGTCTGTTACTTCAGTAAATCTTGTAAACTCAATAGTGTCTTCACTCTCCATTATAGGTATGTCGGATAGTTTCTTAGGTTTTCTTCTCAAACTGCCGTCATCGGGCTCAACAATTTCATCTGGATATCTGGGGATACTGGAGTCTTCGTCGGATGAGAGTGGTACGGGACAGACCCGATCTGGCGTTGGTTCACGTGATGACTTAGATCTTTGCAAGTCGACTATAAAATCTCTTTGTTCGGTATCCTTATTGTTAATAATTACAGTTTTTGTGGTGATGCACTTTTCGGGTTTTCTGCCTGTTTTACTTGGAGTTGTATCTGGACACGTTTTCGTTAGCGTATCAAACTCTGGCTTAGAGAATCCTCTAACGGGCGTCTTACGTGTGGTCTTTATGTTGTGATCACTAGTGTTCCTAGTGAATTTAGAATCCGTTCTGTGGGTAGTTCTTTCGTCTTTAGTCGTTTCAACAGTTAAGTCAATTATCGAGCCTTCTAAACTGTCTACGACAGATTCGTCTTCTGTGTCAGAAGAGACGTGCCCATTCTGAAGCTTCAAAGGCTTAGGTGATTTCGACTTGGCAGAACTCAACCTTGTACTGTGAGTAGATGAGGTTTTTGTTGTAACCGTTTTGGTACTTGGCCTAGAAGAAACAGGTTTCACTTTGGGCGTCACCGTAATTGTTGTTACAACGTGCTTTTTTGGTGTAGTTTGATCTGGTTTTGTATACTTTGGTTTAGACGTTGGTCCTGTGACATTTATAACCTTCCTGACAGTAGTTGTTGTGCTATACACATCTGTTGGTTTAACTGTTTTAGTTCGGGTAACTTGATCTGCATTAATAGTTTTCTTTAGGGTTGTTGTGTATTTGGACTGCGTTACAGTTTTACCTCTTGGCTCATCTGGCTTATTTTGAATTGGTTTCCTAACGGGTGATACTTGGGTAGGTCCAGTTGATTTTGGAGTGGTTTTGATAAACGTAGATGGTTGTTTTGGAGAATCTCTAGTTTTTGGTTTTTTTGTAATATCTCCGTTAACGAGTATGTTTGTGGTTGTAATTTTCTTATTGAATCTGTCGTCAATTCGGTGTGTTCTGATGTGCACTTTGGTATCTTCCTCGGCATCACTCAAATTTTCGACATCATATAACGTAATTTTTTCTGCTGGCTTTTGTGGTTTCTTTGTAGTGTCTCGTTCAGCTAGCTTGATTTTAGACCTGGAATATTCATCTGCATACTCTGTTTGGCCGATGAATTTCGTTTTCTCCACTCTATGTATTTCTGGCTGTCTTCTGAATGGAGACTTAGGCACATCTTTTTTTGTGGTTTTTATGGTAGCAGTAGTAATTTTTTCGGATTTCTTTTCGGTTGGCTTCTCAAGTGTTGATTTCTTTACTGGAGATTTTTCGCGGGGCTGTTCCTGTTTAATTGTAGTCGTAACTGTTGTGTAATTTCGTTCAGATTTGATGAAATCTTCTGTTTCAGGTTTTTTGGGTGCTTGCTTTTTGGGTTGTCCTTTGGGTTGATCTTTCTTAATTGTTTTATGCGATGCCGCAGAAATTTCATTTTCCAAAATTTCTTGTTCAAGTAGTTCTTGTGTGCTCTTTTTAGTTACATCAGTCCTTTCAACTTCATCCTCGCGACATAGTAGTGATATGAACTTTTTTGTTACAAGGGGTTCGTTAACTGGAATTTTATTTTCCAAATTTGTGAAGGTCTTTTCGGCAACCAGCTCTTCTATTTCTTCCTCAGAAGAGCTTTCAGATGATGTAGTGGTATGATCTTTTGGCTTCTTGACTTTAGGCTTTTTAACAGGTGATGGGAACTGTTCCACTTGAGGTCTTAATTTTTCAAGTGATTTTCCAGATGGGCCAGTTTTCTGTGGTATTGACTTTTCTGGATAAGGTTCCAAAGATTCTAGTTGTGGGGTCTTCCTACTTTGTGATGGATACTCATTAATTTGAGGACTTTCCTTTGATGGAACTTTTCGTTCCGGATAGGGTTCCAGTGGTTCTTTTACAGTCGTCTTTTTGATTTGAGAAGGAAATTCGGCAATTTTTGGACCTTCTCTCGGTTGGCTCTTTCGTTCTGGATATGGTTCCAAAGGTTCTCTTTCAGGAGACCTTCTTACTTGAGAAGGAAATTCTGCAATTTTAGGAGCAGATTTGCTTGGACCCTTTCTCTCTGGATAAGGCTCCAAAGGTTCCTTTTCTGGTGATTTCCTAATCTGTGAGGGAAATTCTGCAATTTTAGGTGCCTCTTTTATAGGGCTCTTTCGTTCTGGATAAGGTTCTAAAGGTTCTCTCTCTGGAGACCTTCTCGCTTGAGAAGGAAATTCTGCAATTTTAGGGGCGTCCTTATGTGGACTCTTTCTTTCTGGATAAGGCTCCAAGGGTTCCTTTTTCGGCGATTTTCTAATCTGCGAGGGAAATTCTGCAATTTTAAGAACATCATTACTTGGACTCTTTCTCTCTGGATAAGGTTCCAAAGGTTCTTTTTCTGGTGATTTCCTAATCTGTGAGGGAAATTCTGCAATTTTAGGTGCCTCTTTTATGGGACTTTTTCTTTCTGGATAAGGTTCTAAAGGTTCTCTTTCTGGAGACTTTCTCACTTGAGAAGGAAATTCTGCAATTTTAGGGGCGTCCTTATGTGGACTCTTTCTTTCTGGATAAGGTTCCAAGGGTTCCTTTTCCGGCGATTTCCTAATTTGCGAGGGAAATTCTGCAATTTTAGGAGCATCTTTACTTGGACTGCCTCTCTCTGGATAAGGCTCCAAAGATTCCTTTTCTGGTGATTTCCTAATCTGTGAGGGAAATTCTGCAATTTTAGGTGCCTCTTTTAGCGGACTCCTTCTTTCTGGATAAGGTTCTAAAGGTTCTCTTTCTGGAGATTTTCTAACTTGAGAAGGAAATTCTGCAATTTTAGGAGCGTCCTTATGTGGACTCTTTCTTTCTTGATAAGGTTCAAAGGGTCCCTTTTCTGGTGATTTCCTAATCTGTGAAGGAAACTCTGCAATTTTTGGTGCCTCCTTAATGGGGCTTTTCCTTTCTGGATAATGCCCAAGAGGTTCTCTTTCTGAAGACCTTCTAACTTGAGAAGGAAATTCTGCGATTTTAGGAGCGTCCTTAATTGGGCCCCTTTTTTCTGGATAAGGTCCCAAAGGTTCCTTCTCAGGAGACTTTCGGATTTGAGAAGGAAATTCCGAAATCTTTGATGGAGTTTTAATAGGACTAGTTTTCTCGGGATATTTTTCTAATGGTTGCTTCTCTGGAAATTTTCTCATTTGTGATGGAAATTCTGCAACAGTTGAAGCACTTTTAGTTGGAGTTTTCTTTTCTGGTAATTTTTGCAAATATTCTTTAGTCGGAGATTTCCTATTTTGGGATGGGAATTCCTGAATATTTGGTTTTTCTTTCGCAGGAGTTTTCCTGTCCGGAGATTTCTCTAACTGAGGAGTACCACCTGTTTTCGTTGGTGACTTATCTGGCGATTTAGTAACCTTTGTAGGTGATCTTATTGTTTCCTTTGTTACTGAATTACTTTTAATTGAAGATAGTTCCAAGCTGCCTCTTCTCTTCTCAGTGGTATCTGTTATGCCGAGAATCTGTCTACACCGTTCCTCATATGTATCGGTTCTCTTTAACTGCCTCTCGTCTGGTGAAAAATGTTTTGATCCCTTTTCCGAAGGAGAAAGTTCTTTTGTTGGAGATCTCAAACTGCTTCTTCTTGGCACTTCCTTTGGAGAGTGATCTTTGGTTGGTGACTTTCTTGGTGACATTAAAGGTGACGTCGGTGATCGCTCAGTTACTTTCTTGGTCTTCTTTGTTGTTATTTCTAGACTAGTTGGTCGACTGTCCTTCTGCGTCGAATTAAAAAGATTGGTGATATTTTTCTTTATGACAGTACTGGTTACTGTTTCGTCGTCTAAATCAGTCACGAGATCATCTGTATTGCGGATATACTCTATATCGCTTGCTACAGTAGATGAGGGTGAGGACGATCTTGATCTTGGTTTGGTTTTGCGTCTTGTAAAAGTATTAGTATCAGTTTCATCTGTGGTGGTTATCCCATTGGTGACTTTATTTTTCTTCCTAGTAATTGTATCTGTATTATAAGTATCAGTTTTAGTTGTTCTGGTAACTGTAACGTTATTATCGTGTGTTTTCCTAACAAGCGTGTCTGAACTTACAAAGCGCTGAGGAGACGGTGACTTTGTAGGTGATCGCTTATCAGGACTGTTTCTATTAGATTTGTAGGTAATGGTTTCAGTACTCGAGAATCTATCGGTTGGCTTTTTTGGACTACCACTTCTATCACGAGGTTGCCGTTCAGGGGAGTACCTTGTAAAGTAACGATTCTTCTCTGGACTCGTACTATCAGCAGGCTTCTTTGGGCTACCACTTCTATCACGAGGCTGGCGTTCGGGGGAGTACCTCGCAGGAACCCGCTGCTTCTCTGGACTCGTACTACTTCTTAATGAGTTAGTGCTTGTTCTTAAGTTTCTGGTACTACCACGTGTCGGTGTGGAGCATTTACTTGGAGTTCTTTCAGGAGTTATAGCTCTAAGCGACCGCGCAAATGCATCATGAGTAGGACTTACCTCTACGCTAATCTTTTTACTGGTAAAATCTGTCCTATATGTGGTATCGTACTGACCATCGGTTGGTTTAGTTGGCTGATCCATTTCAGATTTACCCGGTTTAATAAGTTGACGTCTTTCCGGTTGTTCATATGGTTGTGGTTGTTCCTTATGACGGCGCTCCGGCGATGTTCCTGTTGGACGTTTCTGTGGTTCTTCGTAAGGTTGTGGTGGAGCAGTAGGTCTCTGTTCAGATGATGGTTCTGTAGGGTGCGTGTTAGATTGAGGTTGTCCTTTAGGACGACGTTCAGGTGAAGGTTCTGCAGGACGTCTCTCAGGGCCTGATTCTTTCGGTTTTCTCTCTGGAGTAATTGTGATTTGTCTAATGTCTCTTGTATCCTTTTCGTGTTGACGTTCAACATTTATAAACTGATCATTTATCACCTTTTTGTTGTCTATTGTACCTTGTATTTGATTGTAAGTAGTAGTTGTGGTAGTATATGCAACGTTTTCAACAGGTTCATTTTTTATTATTGTTGTTCTAGTAGTGGTGTATTTAGTATCTTTATTATCAATTGGAACAACGTCTACTAAACGTTGTTCACGTATATCCCTATTGCGTATATCCACGTCGTCTGCGGTATGTTTTGCAACTCTCTCGACTTGCTCGTTAACTATCCTTTCATTTCTGATATTTTCGTTGTTAACATTTTCCCTTACCACGTTAATATTTGTTTCCACATGTTGGTTAACTACCTTTTGATTCTTAATGTCTCGGTTCTCATAATTATCTTTTATCACTTGCATTTTTCTGTTGATGTACTCATCTGTCTTGTTTTGATTCCTTACATCTCTGTTATCAAAATGTTGTTCAACGACTAAATTTTGATTCTTCACATCATGATTGTCATAACTTTCTTTGACTAAGCTGACTTTGCTGTCGTGGTGCTCCTTATGTGTTTTATGGCTTTTAACATCGGTGTGTTCGGAGTGGTCTCTTACAACATTAACTCTAGTATCCACAAATTGGTCAGTAAATTTTTTGTTCACATTTGTGGATCTTACATCTTGATTCTGATCTCTTACAATTTTCACGTTATAATCGGGTTGATCTTTGGAGTCGATGATGTACTCGATAGCTTTCGAATTGTCTCTTACGTTGCGTTGATCACTGGTAATTTTGTTAGAACTGTGTACCTGAGACGTCTTGGTAGAAGATTTCTGTTCAGTGGAACTACTCAAATTGGTTGCATAGTTACTACTGGTGGATGTTTGTGATGTGTTTCCACTCTTCACTTCGTATCTGGTAGTGGTAACTGTCGACCCATCGGGTAGAGTCTTTGTTTCACGGGTAACTTTTGTATTTCCTTCAACATAACTTGGATGATTCTTCAGTTCTACGGGAACATCGTTGGTGTAAACTTTCCTGGTTACTGTTGTTGATGACTGATCAATACTTGGAGGTAATGATTGAAAAGTATCTCCGCTGGTAGATTTGTGTTCAGTAACAACTCTGGATGAGGAAGAAGTCTTCGATGAAGATGTTTTGAAACTGCTTTTGTCATCGCCTCCTACTGCTTCTTGTTTGATGACGGTATTTGATTGAGCACCTACAGATTTCGTGAAGTTTTTGTCATCGCCATCTTTGTATACGGTAGCTACTTGTTCGTTTTTAGCGGCGTAATCGATTTTTCCGCCGTCGATTTTTTGACTACCTGCAGTTGTAGCCAATTTTGTTGTTGTGTGTGTTTTTCCGTCAGCGCTTCTTTCATTGGACGAAACCACTTGCCATCCCTGATCATTGTGTTTATCTAAAAAAAAGAACATGAGTGAATGAGTACAATAATTTTGTCTGTATATTACTAATTTAGATGTGCATAAGGAGGGTTTTATAACATAGACAGCGAGGGTTGTTTACAACCTATTTTGTAATTGTAGCAAAAGTTTATTAAATCTCATCTGAAAGTATTAATTACCTGTAATTTTATAACTAATATCTCTGGTGGGTGACTCTGAATCCCTGATTTCTTTACTTTTCAAGCTGAGGAAGCTGTGATCCGCCAAAGAATCTGCATGTGTTGGTTTATCACAAGTTTTGCTGTCAGAAGTAGTTGAACTGGTTCTAATTTCTGAACTAACTTCGCCATTATTATAAAATTCTCGTAAACGTTGCTCTCTTAGTTTATACATGTGTGACCTTATTTCTTTTTTCTTGCCAAAATCTTCTGTATCTTGCCACTGGAAAATGAAAATAGTATTACAATCCACTATATCTCTGATATGGTAAACATATGCAATAGTTTTTAAAGCACTATCCGTAAGATATTTCACTTAAATGGGTATAATTTAATAATAAATAAATACAAATTTCACATTAGTGGTACTGGAGCGACTTCGAAGGGATATGTTTTTAATTGCTAACCAGGGCGGGATTCAAAATGGATTCGTACGCGTTTTCATTTGACAATATCGTAATCCTAACATTATTATTGCTTTTTGCAACTTTTCTATAAAACACAATTTAAATTTGCCAAATGAATTGATGAATAAATTGAAATATTATACAAAATTTATGTTACACAAGTTCTTAACAGCTTTTCCTAGTAGGATAGAATTTTCTTAATAGAATTTTGTCGAAAAATATTCTACAGGAAGAATGCGTAACCACAACAAAATATTTGTTGGTTGCATAGTATTTGGTGATTTTTTGTTTCGAAATATGAGTAAATTAAAATCTTTGTAAAGTCCGCTTGCAAAATTACAATATGTGCATTGGTTCATGTTCTTGACAATAATTCGTAACTAAGTGCGGCCCTTGAGGTCCGCAACGTCCCAACATGATATAAATATCAATAATAATAATAATAACACAGAAATTTTGTTTTTATTGTATTTTAATAATAATAATATAAATATTCTGGGTGCAACAGCACAAAAAGTTAAACATATATTTCGACTAATAAGTGAAACCTGGTATGATGAAATTGTGTATCAATATATAAATTAGCATATATTGAACATCAAAGTAGGCAATTTGAGAGCTATTGCAAGTGATTAAGAATATACTTTTACTTAGGACTTTTCACTTTTATCGTTTATCCCAGTGTCAATACATTTTAGTCGAGGAAATGAAGCAGGAGAAAGGCCTAAACCCGAACATGACACTCCGCCCCACCTGATTTTTATATGGGACGGTGCAAATTGTTCCTAAGAATGCATAGAACAAAGTCGGGGTCATGGGGACTGGTGCTTTTTCAATTTCCGGTCGTAAGTTGGGACAGAAGTGGGCTATTTCCGTGCACCCAAATTTTTTTCTAACTCGAAGTAAACCATTGGATTTCATATTTTGGACAGTTATAAGCATTTTTTGACTCTTAACATTTTTTACCTAACCTCAATCTTCTCGAGATGTAAGTGTTTTTTAAAAAATGTGTATTTAGGCAATTTTTTTCAAAAAACTAGTATTTACGATTATTTTTGGGCGTTTATTATTTTTTTGAACACTTATATCGAGAAGGGTGTGGTTAAGGAGGTTGACGCGTTAGACGAAAATAATGAAAAAAATCTGAAATAAAGTTTTTTTAATAGATTTTTATATGACACAATTTTCTGTAAAAAATCCAAAGTTAACCCATAGAGATACATTTTTTTAAACCTTTTACATGTAGTCTTATGGAATATATGTCAACCCAGCATGCAAACGGTACATTTTAACACAAATAACTAAATAAAACACACTACTATATTTTCTACCACATGGTGGTAGAAAACATAGTAGTGTGTTTTATTTAGTTATTTGTGCAAAATGATTAACTACCACAGAGTAACGGCTCCTTCAATCAATTTTTTGGCACATTTTAATTTATAGCAAATAACCAAATAATGTCAGCAGTTCCGAAAACTAACAATTTTGTTACTCGTCGGCGACCAGTACTACAGGAAAATTCATTTCTTCAGCAGCCTGAATTACTGAGTGAAATGGATTTTCTACTAATTTATTTAACAATTGCAAATCTTGCTGTTGAGTTGATATCCTTCATCGCCCCGATCCAGGATTTCTATTAATCGTACCGTTTATTCTCCACTTTTTTAAAACGTTAAACACAGAATTTTTGTTAATATTATAACGCAGTGCAATTTGTCACATTGACCATCCATCTTCTGTTTTAGCAATAATTCCAGCTTTAACTAAATCGCTTGTTGGGGCATATTAGTTTTGGCACACTTGCAATGAATTTTGATAACTAACTGACAATGTCACAAAAATTAAAGTTAGATGTACACAACTAGATTTTAGAAAAAATACGTTATAAGACTTGTCCTATTTTCTTTTTCTTGCTCACGACAGTATTTATTGACAGGTATTATTGAATTTGCTGCTAACTTAGTCGAGACTTTTGTATCAGATGGAATATCCATATCTGGATCAACCATTTTCGACTTAATTTGTTCCAAAAAATTCAGCAGATAGACAAAGTTTGTTTATACAAGTGTCAACAAATAGTAACCATAGTAATAAATTACCATTTCTTTTCTATTTTAGAGCGGGATTAGATAAAGGTTTGTACTTATATGAAAAGGGTAATTTTATTTGACTCATATAATTTGCAAAACTTACTCGCTTCGTCAAGTAAAATTAAATTTTTCATAACTGGTTGCGTAAATAACTAGTATTGTTTCTGCATACACTTCACTGAGTATACATAATGAATAACTAATGTGTAGTTTCTCATAGAGTATATATTAAATGGAGGGTATAAAAGTTGTCCGCAATAAACGTAAATAAAGTTTTTTCTCACCTAAAATATTATTCATGCATTTTCAAAGAGATGTAATGATATGGACAAAATCTCTTTAGACAGTAGGAAATTTTTCAATATAACTTACACATTCAAAACTGTTCAACGTAAGTTATTCAAACAGTGAGTGTTAGCAATGGACACACAATGAATACCTACATATTTTCTTCCTATTTTTCCGCTCCTCCATTTTTAGATATTAGTGGTTAAAGTGGGGGCTTTTGAATTTAAAACCTATATTAAAAGCGTACACTTAAACACAAAGGACATTTTTAAATGATTTTAACTTAATTTAGCTCATACCTGTTTTATCACTACTAATCATATTTTGATACTACTTTTTGAGTTATATAATGATATTGATATGATTAAAATTAATGTTCGATGGAAAATCCTGAGTATTAAATTTGGAAAGCATAAATAAGCAAACTTTCTTTCAATACAGCAAAGAATGTTATAAATTGACATAATGAGTACAAATATAATTACCATTTTTCGAAGTGTATCTTCGTCCTGTATTGAGGAAACATCCCTCGAAGCTCCGGCCGACATGGCCCTTTATCCAATCCTGAAATAAAGAAGTTATTTTAAAAAAGAAATAAAAAAATTACTTAATGTTGGGGCAAGTAATGTATTTATGTCTGTAATTTTACCAAACACGGTTCACACAGAGTATATTCTATGATACTCAACTAGTCACTATTGTGTCCTGGGTTCAAGCCCCAGCTCTGGCAGTAAGATATCGTTATGTGTTCTAGTCTTAATCAATTGTAATAGACGTTTTATTTCATCTTCCATGAATTCATTTTGATTTTGAACCTGGAGACTGGAAGAAATTGCTGTAAAGGTTCTATTTAGAATCTAACCAAGAATTTCGACCTACAAGGGTGAAAAAGAGGTTAAAAGTTTTCTTTTATGTATCGTTTGGAGCAGTGGCCATAGGGCCTTGTGATTTAAAATTAAGGTTCGTTTCTACATTTGGGTGAGATGTTGTTGAAGGTTTCTCAAATCTCGATCATTTGTTTTATTTTTTTAATATTATCACAAAAAAAACCCTAATAAGATTTGAGTCAATTGCTTGAGTTGAATATGGATACTGCGAAAATTACAAAATAAAGGAGAAATTGTAGAGACTTAAATTTCTGAGATGGGCGATTTTAATTTTCTTGAAAATGGGCTCTACATACGTCCAAAAATATGAGTGACAGGCACTTTGAATAAAACTTGCTTCGGGCCCACCGTGGTAACTTGCGTTGTCTTTTTTTACCGATTAAAGATGTGGGAGAGTTGAAAAATATTATGAAAAAAATCTCAGGTCTTGGCTTCTAGTATATACACCAAATTCCAAGTTTCTGCACTCTTACCAGCCTGCTTTACTTGTTTTCCCCTATTTGCTCCTATTTAACCCCCAACCATTCAATGGGATCATTTCAGAAGATAATCTAGTTGTAGGTATCGTTATAATATATACGTTTATCAAAGTAAATATCTCAATTTTATTTTATCAACCCCTTTTATAAAGGAGTGGGGGGGGGGGTGATGGTGGTGCGGGGGATGGAAATATTATAAAGAAATATGAGGCCTTGACTTCTAGTATACAAGGTGATTCACGTAGGCCATTCATTAGAAGTTTTTCAACTTGCAGTTGGATTAGAAACTTGAAATTTGGTATGCAGCCATAATCGATCATGCCCGTTCTATCTAAAATATTTTCAGTCCTCCAACTATACAGGGTGTGCCAAAAATTGGTACCAACTTTCTTATTTTAAATGGAAACCTATATTTTTCTTTACATGGTTCGATTGGTCTTCTAATTATGAGTTAAGAGGACCTCAGTTATGTTAACTTATCTATTACATATGTCCAATTTTTTGAAAAAAATTGCCGCTGTAGTAGTTTACGAACAAATTTGTATCTCGCAAACCTTTCAAAATTATGAAACCAAATTTGTGAAGCAGTTAGCAGGAAGTCCAGGCTAACTTTTGATGTCCCATCGGTGGTCCCATTTTGTACCATATGGGCGCAGTCGATTTTCAAATGTCGCAATCAAAAATTGTCAAAAAGTCAATTTTTTCAAATGGCACCTACTATTTTTTTTCACACCATTCGAAAGAAAATTGAATTTTAGGGTGAGTTACTTAAGCATTCCCTATACCTAACTTCACCTCATATCGAGTTATTCAATAAAAATCAAGAAATACCTTATCTTGCCGAGAGATTCCTTACTTCATCAAGTATGCCATGGAAACAAAAGACAGTTGTAATAATTTTTAAAGAAAAATATGGATTCTTATTTAATTACACACAACATCAACAAATTATTATTAACGAACAAGAACAATGTTGACGAAATTCGGTCAGTGAAAACGGTGCACACACTGAGCATTTGTATTGAAATAATTATTTTGTTAATCTGATTATTTGTTGTTATTTTGTTGTTATTATTTATTATTGCAATACGATTTTTGAATAAAAATTAAAATGAAAAATGATTGTTTCCAAAGCCTACTACCTTTTAGAAAAAAAAACAATATTTTTTTCAAAAAATGCCAATAACTCAAAAACGACTGTAGATAGACATACACAATGTTAATAAAACTGGCCCTAAAATTCAATTTTGCATTGATTTCTGGCGTCAGAAATGGTAGGCGCAAAGATGTGCTACGCAATCTGTTCAAAGTAGAATAATAGAATATTTGAACAAAAATATGGTGGTCACATTGAACATTTACGTCAGAATTTCGTCAACATTGTTCTTGTTCGTTAATAATAATTTGTTGATGTTGTGTGTAATTAAATAAGAATCCATATTTTTCTTTAAAAATTATTACAACTGTCTTTTGTTTCCATGGCATACTTGATGAAGTAAGGAATCTCTCGGCAAGATAGGTATTTCTTGATTTTTATTGAATAACTCGATATGGGGTGAAGTTAGGTATAGGGAATGCTTAAGTAACTCACCCTAAAATTCAATTTTCTTTCGAATGGTGTGAAAAAAAATAGTAGGTGCCATTTGAAAAAATTGACTTTTTGACAATTTTTTATTGCGACATTTGAAAATCGACTGCGCCCATATGGTACAAAATGGGACCACCAATGAGACATCAAAAGTTAGCCTGGACTTCCAGCTAACTGCTTCACAAATTTGGTTTCATAATTTTGAAAGGTTTGCGAGATACAAATTTGTTCGTAAACTACTACAGCGGCAATTTTTTTCAAAAAATTGGACATATGTCAAAAATTGTAATAGATAAGTTAATATAACTTAGGCTCTCTAAACTCAGAATTAGAAGACCAATCGAACCATGTAAAGAAAAATATAGGTTTCCATTTAAAATAAGAAAGTTGGTACCAATTTTTGGCACACCCTGTATAGTTGGAGGACTGAAAATATTTTAGATAGAACGGACATGATCGATTATGGCTGCACACCAAATTTCAAGTTTCTAATCCAACTGCAAGTTGAAAAACTTCTAATGAATGGCCTACGTGAATCACCCTGTATACACCAAATTCCAAGTTTCTGTATAGTTGCCTTCATTCTTTCAGTGCAGGTAAAAAAGCTGTAGAAAACTGACCATAAATTTGGCTCGTTAAGGTAATTGATGTCTCACAGAGCCATACTTAAAATTTTTGTGCACACTGATAGAAATTTAAATCTATTGAGCAATGATGAATTTTGAGCCTAAATTAGAATTATCAAATATTCTCTTATTGCTCAGTTTCGCCAATAATAATTTAATCTACTGAATTATTATTGTTGCTAAGCAAGGGCCACGTGGAGATACGAGGAATGCCTTGCCAAAAAATGCGGGTTCAGAGTTAAGGTTATTGCTATTTATATCAATAATCCTAACTTGATCTAATTGACCCAGATTAAATAAATAAATTCAATTCTAGAAAACAAATAAACAAGTATTAAATAAATAAATTCAATTCTAGAAAACAAATAAACAATTATTAAATAAAAAATTAAATTCTAGAACACAAATAAATAAGTATCAAATAAATAATTTCGATTCTAGAGAACTTCGAGCAATTTCGAATTTTTTTAATACGTTGCAAATATTCACTCATTACGCCACAGTACAATTCTGTAGCTTTCCATAATACTTGCTCCTATATGAATCACTTTAAAGTTAAATCCTATCTTTAATTGCCATCGCCTAAGTGACTAAATGTACTAAATGACACTACACCCTTTGTTCTTGGTTCCATATGTACTGATTGTACTGTTGGTATCTAATTTTCCTTATGCTTACTGTAAATTAAATCTCTTAACAAGTTCACCACAGACGAATCTAATGCTCGTGATTTTCCTTTGTCCGATTTAGCATTTCGATTATATGGTCCTTCCTTAAATAATTTATAAATAGTTTGTTCTGGAATTTCTGTTGAGTAGGCGGTTTTTTCCGGTTTCTCCTTCACTTTCTTTTATATTTTTATAAACATTTAAAACTACTTTTTAAGTATGTTCACATAAATTTTATCTAGAAACTTTCTCTGTAATTTGCGAACTGTTAATAATCCCCATACTTTCCTGTCATTCTCTGCTACTGCTAGGTAAAGAACCTTCCCGAGGCCCAAACATTTTTTATAAACTTCTTCCCGCCGTGGAATCTCGCCTTATATACCCTGAAATTGCCTCTAGAGTCATCTAGAACATAATCGAGAATTTTCACCTACCACACTAGAAAACTCTACCTCTTTCTACAAATTTTCAGTCACTATTAGGCATAGGCGTATCAATCTCCAGTTTCAAGGGGGTGTAATATATAACAATATATACGTGTACCAAATTTCAAGTGAATATCTCAATATATATATAATATATAATCAACTCCTTTTATAATGGAGTAGGGGTGGTGTGGGGAGGGGTGGAAATATTATTTAAAAGAACCTGAGGCCTTGGCTTCTAGCATATACACCAAATCCCAAATTTTTGTACTCTTACCAGCTTGCTTTACTTATTTTCTCCTATTTACCCCTATTTACCCCCAACCCTTCACCGGATAAGTCCAAAAAACAATCCAGTTCCAGATTTCGTTATAGTACATACTTGTATAAAATTTCAAGTCAATATCTTAAACCCGTCCAGAGATATCGTGCGCACAAAAAAAAGTTACAGACCGACAGACAGAACATTTTTTTAAATTTAAAATCTCGACGTTTCATGATATTCTAAACCTATTTCAACAAAAAAAATGTTGGAATTTTTTTTACGATTACTATACTTTAAGAATTAGAAAAATTAATTAATATAGATACATTTTACAAGGTAATTTTTGAATTTTATTATTAATCTGTAACATAGAGACGGTTAGAACATTTTTTGTTTGGTTGCTAAATACCTGTGTATTTATCATTGTTTAAAATTTGTTGTTACCTAAGCAACTTTAAAGCACTAGTGCTTTAAATGCCCGATTTTGCACGCTTTTTAGTTTCAAACACAGATATTATAATTTATGTATAATAAAAAAATATTTTAATTCACGCGTTTCCTGTACCGTTGTATGTTTTTTATTTTAATTAAAAAACACAGTTGTTAATTAACTATTTCCATTAATATAATTAAAATAAGTTTTTAAACAAAAGAGAATCCTGCAATTTTCAAAATCCTACGCCTTAACATATTTCTTCAATCATTAACTGAACAAAAAACCTAACAATAAGTTATTTTGTTGAGAATTATATAAGATTTGCCTTATGTGGACGTTCTCTATGCGAATGTGATACTAGGTAACAGGTACAAGTAAACCACCTTCGCTATCTCGTGAATGAGTCACTTTCGATGAGTTAACAACTGAAAATAATCATTAATAATATTTTTAAGATTTACGTATACAAAAACCCAACAATATTGAATGATAGTTGTTAAAATAAAAACTATTATAATATGATTATGTATTTAACTTACAGATGTGAGAAAATTATTTAATAATGTTATAGATACGGATAATAATATAATAATAATAATAACATTTATTTTCCACTGTGACAATGTATATTATATGGGATTCGTCAATTAGTGTAAGAATTCAGACACCTTATAATAACATTTGTCAATTAAAAATGTTTTTAAATTTTTTTTAAATATATGTAGATTTTCACTGTCTTTAATTGTTCGAGGCAGGCAGTTAAACATCTTGGGTCCTATACAATTGGGAGCATCTAAATTAAGTTTTTGTTTGGCGAACGGCACATGAAACTCATCAACATGCCTCGTATTATAACTATATATATATATATATATATCTTTATTGGTGGTAAAACTACTTTTGTTCTTACAGACGTAGATACACATTTCGTGTATATATAAACACGGGAGAGTTAAAATATTCAGCTTTTTAAAAACATCTTTACATGATTCCCGCAGCGGTATGTTTGTTATGCATCGAATTACTCTTTTTGGTGCAATAAGTACATTAGTTGCCTCGGTAGAATTTCCCCACAAGCAAACTCCGTACCTAAGTCTAGAATCTACTTGGGCGAAGTAAATCTGCACTAACTAATGTGTTTCTAGTACCGTCCGCAAATTAATAAAAAGAAATTTCAACGAATTCATTTTACAAATAAGTTTTAAACAATGCGACTTCCAGTTGAGAAATCCATCCAAATGAATACCAAGAAAACGCACGCTATCATGTGTATTTGTTATAGCTACCCTGTTGACGTTGAAATTTAAATCTTCTATTTATTTTTGGCGATTATGTATCCTGAGCATGTCAGTTCTTTCGGTGTTGAAACATATATCGATGCCGTTAAAGAAATCTGATATTCTGGTAACCACCTCTGCACATTTAACATTCAATAATTCAGTGTTTTTTTATGATATAACAAGAGAAAAGTCATTAGCATAGGCTGTGTAATAATTGTTTTTATTGACTGAGGATATATTGTTTACATACAAAAACAAATAAGATCGGACCGATTATAAATCCCTGGGGGACCCCCATATTTACATCCAAGCAATCAGAGTTTATGTAATCCACAGATTTCTCAGTTTCAGCTTTTAAAGATACATATTGTTTGCGATCTTGTAGGAATGTTGATATCCAGTTCAGTGCGACGCCTCTTATGCCATACGTTTCTAAAATACACAATAGCCGTTTATGGTTGACACAGTCGAATGCCCTACTCAGATCGCAAAAGATCACCGCTGGGCATACGCCTGCCTCAAATACTCTATGATTTGATAATATAATGATAACGTTGCAGATGATGTAGACATGTTTATACAGAAGCCGTGCTGATTATTTGACACAATTTGGAATTTATTGAGAAAAGGTAAAAGACGATCTAAAAACGCATATTCGAACATTTTTGAAAATCCAAATGGAATGACAGCTGGTCTATAATTTTGCAAATAACATGGTTCTTTCTTTTTATACAGTGGAGTAACTTTCCTAGTCTTTATATTTTGCGGAAACATGCCAGATTCAAAGGATCTATTAATTAGGTACGTTAATGGGACTATAATTACATCAAGGGCCCGTTTTAAAATAGAACATGGAATGTCATCTTCCCCAGACGACTTTTTATTTTTTAATTTTCCATTTAATAGAGTTAATAGTTCTCTTTCTGTGAAAAGTTTAAGATACAATGAATGTTCGTTAAACACATTTGACTCTGCCTTACTACCTATATTTTTAGGACAAGTTAGAGCTACTAATCGAATCGGCGCCTCAACAAAAAACTGATTAAAATCCGTTGCTATCTCGTATGGATCTGTCACTAAAATGTCGTTTTTATTAATGTGAATATTAGAATGTTTTTTTATTATTCACTAGTTTAGATACCACATTCCATGAAGCTCGCGCTGTGTTGTCAGAATTAGTTATACGGTTTTGATAATACTGTTTCTTTTTACTATTCAAACATGGTCTTTTTCGCATTTTTATGTTTCGCTGAAAGCCTCATTAACACCTTTAAATACAAATAAATCCTTCAAAAGCTGACTTGAACGAACAACATCCGTATCAACCTACTTTATGTTATCACTTTTTTGACAAATTATTCGTTTAGGAAAGTATGTTTCAAATTTAAATAAAAAAGTGTTATAAATAAACAAAAGGCATCATTAAAATCAATTCTGTCATCTAGATATGACCATTTCTCATTTATAAGTGCATTTTTAAAATTCGGTATATCTTATCTATCTTTTGATCGACTTTCTTAATAAAGAAGGAATCTTCTACTTTCGATCCAAATGTATGTTTTTTATGTTCGCTCACTCACACCCACACTTACTCTAGATTTGCTTCGATTTTGATGAATTCCTTAGCAAGCTGTTATGTCAGTAGGTGAGCTCGAAGTAAAGTTTTAAATATTTCCATGAAGTGTAATAATTCAATACAACGATATTAATATTCCAGAATAAAGATCGATGTTTCTCTCCTGTGAAAATCCTTTTAAAGTAAGCAAAATCCGTCTTTCTATCGACGCATTAAATGATTCAAGGTAGCTTATGATTTAGGATTCTCGCTGAATTAAGGTTATCCGAGAACTGTTATCCATCGTTAGTCGTGCAGCGAAATAAGGAGATAACGATCCGATCGTCCCATCGTGTGTGAAGTGAGCTTGTAATGACATTAATGCAATGGAACATAACTTCTAGGTTCACCATTTTGACATCATTGACGTTAATGTGATGAATACATTCACTCAGTTCTCTCTCCTTATATTACAGACTCCAATGAGCGGCATTAACGCACCGCAGGCCAACGTTATGGAGCGCAATAAGCTATGACATAACATAGACCGTTACAGTATCCTGAGAATGCCTTTAGAAGTGATGCTTACCATGGGTAACTACGTGCTTAGTGGAATTGGAACACGACCGATCTATAAAGGAAAGACAATTGTTGGTTTACAGACGGCTCCATGGAACTGGAGCTGGTGTACATAGTCGCAATCCAAAAGTAAGCATAACTTCGAGCTTAGGTGACAAAGTGGCTATCTCTTAGACAGAAATCCATGCCCTTGAACTATGTGTACGGAGGCTATAACAGACACAGCCTAGACACAGATAAATAAATATATTTTCAGACAGCCAAGCGGGTCTTAAAGTCTTTGGATCCTACCGGTTTGGAATTGCTAGAAAGCTCTTACCCGACTGGGCAGAAACAACAGACTGACTTTGACCTGGATATCTGGACACTCTGACATGGAAGGCAATCTTTGGGTAGAGAAGGCGAGGCAACCAAATTTATAGGACCAAAACCGACACTTGGCATATCTGCAAACTCTGCCCGGTCAGCTATCCTAGCCTGGATTGAGCTGAAAGCAATCCAGCAGTGGCAGAAACTATCAGGATTAGTCTATTACATATCTCTTGAAATAAGAACTAATGAACTCACTTAAATACGTTACACCTAAGAACTCTAATTGGTCTCTACACTGGACACTGGATGATGAAACGGAAGAGCACATTCTATGTATAGGTTTCGGTTCTTCCTATTTGGCAGAGGACAACTTATGTCAAAGGGCCTGGGCGGTTTCTGACCACATATGATTATCGATTTTATTAAGGCGCTAAAATGACATATGATTAGGAGTGAGCCACAATAGACCTGATGGTCGCCATGGAGGGTTTGACTATAAGCTCACTCACATATCAACCTAACCTCTTTATATTTATCCATTTTTAATCATGACAACAACTATTTTAGTTCAGTCGGTAAAGTAAAAAATACACCAGAAGCTCGCAAAAAATGTTATCTGGGATCTTCCTTACGTAACTGTTAGTGCGAAGATTAAACATCATAAAACCACAAAACTTAGTTCTGGGGGTGCTGCGCAACCACCCAAAAATACCACCCCTTCGGTGAATAGAGCCTTATTTTATTGAAAACTCGTTAACCGTTGAAGATATAAAAAAATTGCTCATTATAAGAAAGAAAGCTTGACTAATTGCCTAAAAAAAGTCCTCTTGGAATTTTTTTGTATATGCCATGGTTTTCGAGAAAATCAATATTGACAAAGATGGCAAAATTTGTATTTTTAATGCGCACGAATTTTCGTTTATTTGAAATTTTTTGCGCGCGGCCTATAGAAAAAATTGAATGGCTCGAAATCCAAACAAGCTAGGAAGAAAAATCAAAATGGATTTTGAAGGGGATATAAAATACTCTCTTGTGTTGCCATTTTTGAGGGCTATTGATATTTATTAGTATATAAAAATAACAATATGATATAGTTATCTCTTGATTTTTTGTGCATCTAACTATTCACAGGCCCATAAAAAAAACTGACTATAATATAAATTATAAATGCATTATCTTTTAGTTCGAGGTTGTACTTCAATGCAGAAAAAGTGTTTTTTTTTTTTATATGATTGGGAGGAGAAATCCTCATGGACACCCGCCGCACAGGTCTGCCGCGCCGGGTAGTGCCGGACTTCTACCGGCTAAAACCCCTCCCTCTTCAGCACTGGCACCCGGAACCGCGCAAGCATTACTACAGGTGCCGTGCAGGACTGGCCGTATGTGTTAGGCCGTTCTTTCGTCTTCGTCTTTACTTCGTATGATGACAACGCAAAGTTCGTTGACGACGCGCCAGTGGTGCTCAGAGCTTAGCATTATCGTGACTAAGTTGTCTACATTTAGATCCTGCCCAAGGATCCTAGTGGCGTTCTCACGTTCCGTGCTCCATCGGAGACATATGAAAATAGTATGTGCCACAGTCTGCCATGGGGCAGTATGTGCAGCTGTCTGTTGGTCTTTTGCCTATTCTTGCCAGATAAGAGCCAAAGTTACAGTGTCCACTCAGGACTTGTGTGAGGTGGTACCCTAATTGTCCGTGTTTGCGCTCTACCCATGGTTGTATGTTCGGTATTAGGGATCTGGTCCAGCTACCTTCAGCCGCGTTGTTCCAGCGTGCCTGCCAGCGCTCCATGAGGCAGGTGCGGTTGTATGCACGAGTTGCGCTGTCCTCTCCGTGGTTATATGCGCGCTCCCTGGCCAGTAAGTCTATGGGTGGAGTTGCGGCAATTACCTGCAGGGCTACAGTAGAGACTGTACGATATGCGCTACAGATTCTGATAAGCGTACTCCGTTGAGTTTTAAGTAATCTGTTCCTATTTACCTGTGTCTTCAGGCCGTCCACCCATGCTGGAGCAGCGTAGAGTAGGATCGACGTAACCACTGAGCTAATGAGGCGTTGGGTGCTACTGGTAGGACCCTTTACCCTTGGCATTAATTTGGCCATGGCCATTGCACTTTTTTCAGCCTTCTCCGTGACTCTCTCGATGTGAAGGTTCCATGAGAGCCTATGGTCTATATAGACGCCGAGGTATTTCAGGTCTTTTATAGCGGTTATATTGACGCCCAGCACGTTGACCGTCATGTCCCTTATTTTCTTTCTTCCATTGAGGGAGATCACTTCGGTTTTCTCCGGTGCAACCTCGAGGAAATTAGCCGTCATCCAAGTGCCAATTGCTTCTATCACCGCTTCTGTTTTTGCAACTACTCCGTCCTCAGTCTTACCAATGGTTACTATTATTAGGTCGTCTGCAAACGCAACCAGACGGTAGTCAGCGCTAGGCACCGGCATCTCGAGGTTCAGTACCCCATCGTAGAGTACATTCCACAGCAGCGGTTCCAGGACCGATCCCTGTGGGACTCCGCAAGTGACTGCTCTGCTTTCGCCATCCGTCAGTAGGCTCCTGTTCGTGAAATAGCTCGCTATAAGTCGGACGAGATATGCTGTGATCCCCTTGCGTTGAAGTGTTTCAACTATGGGCCTCCACGGGGCTGAGTTAAAGGCATTTTTTACGTAAATCGCTGTGGCGATACATAGCTCACGTTGCCTCCAGTTTCCCTCGTTGGCGGTGCGGGCAATGCGAACGACTTCCTGTATGGCCTCTACGGTCGATCTGCCTTCCCGAAATACATATTGGTTGTCGGACACTCCTCCTCGTTGGTCGAGTTTCTCTGTCAGCCGCGTGGCGATGGTACGCTCAAAGAGTTTGGCGGTCGTATCTATGAGACAGATGGGCCTTGGGGCGGACTCTATCGGTTTTCCTGGTTTCGGGACAAGCACCAGCTTAGCCGTTTTCCATTTAGTAGGGATTATCCCCGAGGTAACGATATCATTGAATACCCGCATGAATAAATGTGGATGCAGGTTGACGGCCATCTTGACAACCTCTGGTGGGATACCGTCGGGACCCGGCGCCTTGTTGGGTTTCAGCCTCGCTGCCGCCTTCTTGATTTCCTCTTCCGTGATTAGTGGCGGGGGGAGTTCCACCTCCACCGGTTCCCAGACTATTGTAGGTCGAGTGGAGAAAAGGTTTGCTACCAGTTCTATCTTCTTGGTACTGCTAAGGTGCATCTGCTTGCGGATTCCAGTTCGTTTACAGGCGATGCGGTAGCCGTCGCCCCATGGGTCTGCATCCACCGCACCGATGATGTCTTCCCAGCATCTTGCCTTGGCGGACTTGATGGCCTCTCTGAGGGTTTTCCTCGAAGCTTTGTACTCATCATGGTAATCGTCGAGTATCTCTGCTCTGATGTCGCCGCGGGCTTTCATTCTGGTCAATCAATGCAAAAAAAGTTAGGAATAAAAATACTCACGTTTACAAATTTAGCAGCATGTTAAAGTTAGCCAAAGAAATCCAAAAAATGCTACATATTCAATTTTTTGATGATATTTTCTTTATACAATCTTTTAACTATTAAATGGTTATAAACAATAGTTATATGATATATAAACTCAAACAAAATTTTTTGAGCCAAATTTTCAAGATGTTTGGGTCTTTTTTTTATTTTTAGGAAATAATAAAAAAATTGGCCAAAATTTGGCTAACTTCAACATGCTGGTAAATTTGTAAATGTGAATAATTTTATTCCTAACTTTAAAAAAATTTTAAATAAAGGAAAATTCGTACACATTAAAAACACAAATGTTGCAATTTTTGTCGATATTAATTTTCTCGAAAATCATGGCATATACAAGGAAATTAGTCGAAATTTTATATCTTAAGTTCGAAATAAAGTTTAAGTACATTTGTACATTTTGAACTACAAGCGTAGACTTTCTCGTTGGATTCCTGGAGGGGTCTGAAGCTCTGAGACCACCTCTGGACTACTGTATAGGCGCCTCTGATAACTTCTCCCAAATCCCAATCTCAAATTCGTACTCTCTACTACATACATCCGAAAACAGCAATGTATGTGTTTTAGGTGCTGCTGATTTATTAGTGTATTGGGAATAGGAAACAAATTAACTACTTACTTATTCGTCAAATTGCAACACTGCATGCGCCTATTTTTAAAATATCGCCATAAAACAATAAATCTGTATAAACAGCAGCTATTAACAATTTACACCAATAATCTAGAGCCTTGAGATCGTTTATTTTGATTGGTAATGGCATGGCGTGGCGGCTCGCCGTAACTCGGAGGTTTGATTGTCACCTTCGCTATAAATGTCTATTATTAGTGACAATACACCTACGCTGTGGCTATGACATCATTCGCGCAAATCATTCTGCCATATATGACCTTTATTTACAAACATTGCATTTACTAAATTAGGTTTTTAATAAGCCCAAAATAAGTGCTTTGTATGCGGCCGACAAAGCGAATGCTTTTGTTGTTTTAAAACTGGAATAATTTAAATGAGTCATTTTGTATTATTGTTGTCTTAAAGATTCAAGACCAACAACGTTCGAGAGGTTGCCCAAACAAAAATGGGTACAATATTTCAACCAAAGTATTGCAACAAGTGCCCTAGTCCCTAAGTTTGAGCTGATTGTGTCGTTTTCAAAACATCGACAGTTAAAAGAAAACAAAAAAGTCAAATTGCTTCACCAAATTCACTTTAGATAAATATTTTAATTTTTTTGAAAAGCTTGTGCTTTGATTGTACTACAGTCAGGGCGATTCCAGGGAGTGTCCGTACCAGAGGTTAAATTGACATTTCTCCACAGGCTTCAAGGTGTGAGTACACAATATACAGTTTATATACAAAGATGTAACCCTTAAATAGAGAGAAACTGCAGTGTACGGTTTCCTTTCAGAATCTCGAAATTTGCCCGAAAATGTGAAATTATATCCAGTGACGGTTTTAGCAATATGGGCGCACTGGGCGAGATTTCTGCGGAACCCCCTCTTTGCTCTCCAATTTACATAAATGTGAAAGAGAAAAAGAAATAATAAAGAATAAATTAAATAATTACTTATTTTTTGAAATTACACTTTTGATAATAAAATTTTACTTTCCCGGCCTTCCTATCAGCAAATTTTCTTATTAAGTCAGAGAAGTCCATGTTCTCCGCAATTTCATTTTTGATTGATAAAGTTGCTAAGTTAATTAATCTGGATTAAGACATTGTGGATACCAGAAAGGTTTTTATCAGCTTAAGCTTAGAAAAACTCCTCTCTCTACCAGCTGCTGTTACAGTTACTCCTGTGAGTAACATCATCTTAGTCGGATAAAAGGGAGTTCAAGGTTAGAATTCATTACACAACAAACAACCATCTATATCTTATTTTGACCCAACAATTAGTTCTAATTGAAGATAATCTCATAGGCAGAATTTGAGAAGTTCTGTTTTTTATGGGATCTTTTTATTATACAATAAAGACCAAGATACTAAGTAATCACTTAACTGTACAAATCTTTCATTTTATGCTATTAAAGTAGTGTCCAAAAGTTCAAGTTAAAATTTTTGGACAGACTTATCGTGGACAGTTTCACCAACCTGGCGTTTAACACACCTCAGTCTTTTTGTGGCCTTAAAGACAGGTTCAATTTGAAGTTCACCAGCCAAATCCTTCGCTGTATAGGGTGCGGTTGGGCGACCGTCCAGGGCGCCCTTACATGTTATGACACTATCACTAAAATTAAACCAATATTTTATATTCAGCCGCCTAGTCACCGCCGAGAGTGTACCAAGTCATAAAATGTAAGTGAAGGGGCGGTCGCCCTACCGCGCCCTACTCTAACGCTGCTGCTGCTACACCTTCTATTATAGTCAGAGAGCTGCCTATATGTTTTTGTGACAGGTAATGGGACTGTCTGCTGACCACAAAAAAATATCATTGTTGGTAGTGCCCCAAGTCGCCTAGTCGGTGTTTTAGAATTTCTGCATGGCAGCTTCCCGGGGAGGGGGACTTTGAAGTACAGTCGGTTTGTGACAGGTTCGGTAACTGTCTGTCGTTCTGATATATCGGTAGATATGATCCCGGACATTGCTTCTACAAAGGTTGACCCTCGCAAATGGTGGCGATCCAGAGATATGCCCGAAAAACCATCATTTTGGAATTTTGCGGGACACGAGCTGTTCTGCTGTTTGGTTTTCTTGTTTGTAATATATCTAAGTATATGGAAAAAAACCAGCAGACATTTACAATATTTAACAAAAATTTTAGAATTTTGTGAAATTTCCAAATTCCAAAATTATGTTTTTTCGAGCATATCTCTGGATCGCAACTACTTGCAAGGGTCAAACTTTGCAGGAGATATGTTCAAGTTCGTATCTACTGATATATCAAAACGGCAGACAGTTACCGGACCTGTCACAAACCGACTGTACTTCAAGTTGAAACGGAGAAATTTGAAAATCCTCACTAGGCGACTTGAGACACTACCAACAATATTTTATGGTCAGCAGACAGTCCCACTCTTGCGAGACTGCATTACAATGTGTAAAATCTGATTGGAAGGAGGACATAAGTCAAGGACTTGGCATATGTGCTGTCTTCATAGACCTAAAGAGAGCATTCGAGACAATTGATCGCCATACGCTAATTTTAAAACTTAAAAGGTATGGATTTTTTGGCACTACTTTAATGTGGTTGGAAAGTTATTTATCATTTAGATGCCAAAAAACAAAATATGATGGTCAATATTCTGAAAGCAGCTATAACAACAATGGAGTCCCGCAAGGGAGTGTTCTTGGTCCTCTGTTATTTATCCTTTATATTAGTGATTTGGGTAAAGTATTAGTCAATTGTAAAATACATCTTTTTGCAGATGACACGCTAATCTACTTTAGCCACGAAGATTATAACATTTTGATTTCCACTATTAATGAAGATTTAAATAGGCTTACTCAAAAATTTAATGCAAACTGGCTAAAAATAAGTGAATCAAAATCAAAGTGTATGTTAATAGGATCCGACTAGGCCTATAAAAACTTTTGTAATTTACAAATAAAAGTCAAAATTGGCAATAAGGAGCTGGATTTTCAAGATGACATTAAATACCTGGGATTATTAATAGATAGGAATTCAAAATTTAAGAATCATGTGGATTATATTTCTAAAGAAATTGGTAAAAAAATAGTATACTTTTATAGACTTAGTAGACACATTTCTATAAACACCAAAGTTACATTATATAACTGCATTATTTTACCCCATTTTACCTAGTCAGTTATATATGTATCTCAAGCAAACTGTTACAGGCTACAGATTCTACAAAATAAATCCATGCGTATTGCTTAGGTGTAAATCAATTTACACATATTAACACAATGTTGGAAATATTAGGTTGACTCGGTATAAAAAAGAAGACGTATATTCAAACAATGTTATTTATTTACAAAATATTAAATAAGATGGTACCAGATAATTTGTCCTCGAGGCTAGTGAGTCTAAATGAAGTCAATTCCTATAACACTAGGAATAAAAACAACTGTTATGTAAATAACACAACTAACACCTCACTTACAATAGCCTGTTTCATAAAGGTATTATTGAATATAACTCTCTACCCAACCACCTGATAACTGTTAATAACATTAGTTTATTCCAATCAAAGCTTATTAAGTATGTAAAGGAAAATATGTAAATATAAATATGGATATATATGTGTGTACATATATGTATGTATATGTATATATGTGTATATAAAATGCAAGTGTATGTGCACTAAATTAGTGCATCTACTTTATCACTTTATTATTGCCATGTATTATCTTTTAGATAAATAAATGCTATTCATTCAGTCATCCCATTACCTACACAGACACAGAAACATAGGCAGCTCTATGAATATTTTGAGGACTCTGTTATCCGACGTCCTAGAAGGCAGTTTGTCGAAAGGTGCGAAGCAAAAAAGCGTTTTTCGAACATTTGTAATATTCACTATGGGATATCTCGAAAGCTATTAGAAATAGAAAGAAAAAATAATAGTACTAGTCTTGTAGGTTTCGTTAGCTTTCATTTTGTGTAGAATAACCTTTTCAGTACAATGCACTGTTTTCGAGGTATAAGCGAAAAGCAAAAAAGTGACCTTCTATGTGCCCTCTGCATCCCGCTAATCTTGTTGATCCGGGAACATTTAGTATGTTTACCTCCTAACAATTCCAAACACAGCCCTAAAGTCAAAAATTCTGTTCCCGACCATGTCCTCTACACCCCCCTTTTGAGTGTTCTTTGACCGGACTATTGCCCCAAAATGAAAAATACGTTTATACTTTTCGTGTTTTTGAGCTCCTGATAATATTTTTGGATTTTTGTTTATCAACTTGATTTTTAAAATAAGTCAAATTTGTCATGAAGAATGACTTATTCTCAAAAAATAAAAAATGAGGAAATGTTTTCTTTTGTTAAGTTCATTCTTGGACACACTAGAGAACGAAATACAAAATTATTTTAAAAGCTGTATGCAATCCGAAGAACTTTTGTGTTCCTCCACTCACAAATATCAAATTTTCAATTCGGAGTTATAGCTAGTCATTAGAGATATTTACCTCTAAGCAAATCGGAGGCGGATAATTTTTTTTGTTTTTCCCATATTTTCCCAAAATTTCGAAAATGAGTCGCAGTAGGAGAACATAAAAAATATTTTTAGAAAGAGCATACATTTTCACGCGAAAAATGTATTTACAAAAATTTCATCTAATGACGATTTTCCATAAAAAATTAGTGAAATGGAGGTATTGGATGAAGCGTGGTGCAACCTTGCACTCGTCCAAAAGAAATTATCAAAAATTTTTTTTGTTGAAATAGGTTTAGAATGCCATGAAACGTCGAGATTTTAAATTGATCGATAAATAATTTTCTATCTATCGGTTTGTCTGTAACTTTTCTTGTGTGCATGTTTTCTCTGGAACGGTTTGAGATATTGAATCGAAATTTTATACACGTATGTATTATAACGAAACTGGGAATTTTGAGTTTATCCGGTGAAGGGTTGGGGGGTAAATAGGGAAAAATAACTAAAGCAAAGCTGGTAAGAATACAAGAATTTGGGTTTTGGTGTATAAACTAGAAGAGAGGGCATCAGATTTTTTATAATATTTACCCCCCCCCACCACTCACACTCCATTATTAAAGCGGTTGAAATTTGGTACACGTATATATTGTAATGACGTCTGATTGAGATAATTCTGTTAAAGGGGTGGAGGGAGGGTGTAATTGGAGAAAATAAGTGGACTAAGCTAATAAGAGTCCAAAAACTTCATTTTTGGCGTATATACTAGAAACTAACGCCTAAAATTGTTTTTGTGACATCTACCCAAAATGTTAAAATTCTATGATCAATTATTCCACATACTAGAGTGCAAATATAGTTAAGAAAGTTTCCTTCAAAGAAATTTGGATTGTACATCTGGATGTGGAAGTAGGGATTCATTAGACAGCAGTTTTTACATATTGTACGATAATCCGTAGGAAATTTTCGAACTTTCTTTTGGTGTACGGGAAAATTTCGAGAAATGTGTCAGATTGAACCTCATTAAATTACATTTGCTTAAGTTAATGTAGTTTAAACGAACACACATTAATTAATTTCAGAATTTGTGAAACAAATGTTATCGAAACTCAGAGAAAAAATTACTTAGATACATAAAACAAATTCACTTATAAAGTAAAAAATACCAGCTTTTCAAGTATTCAAAAAAAATTATGTATTTCTACATGTCTTTCTAAATCTTCAGCGCATCTCGTGATAAGCAAAAATACCGATATTTACAGTCTCGAAAATGTCGTTCGCTAAGAGATATAGTATAAATTCTGATATTTACAGAATAAGTAGACACGATTATCACGTATGCATAGAATATAGTGGAAAGGCACATTTATCAACCTGTAAATAATACAAAGCACTGTATTCAGGCACAGGTGCGGGAGCGTCAGCTTCGTTCGACTTCAGTTTTACTGCTATTATGTGGGGTATGACTTTTATAGTATAAATATTATTTATAATAATTATTTTCTATTATTTCCTCTAACAAATATTGTTTAATAATGCCATTTTCATAATGTATTTCGTTCCTAAGGTAATAAAACATGGTGTACCGCAAGGCTCGGTACTCGGCCCGGTATTATTTACCATTTATATAAATGATCTTTCCAACTGTAACAAAAATAGTTCTTTGATATTATTTGCTGATGATACCACCTCTCTCAAGTACGACACAGGCCCAAGTCAACTAACAGAAAGTTATGAGTACTCAATCGAACATTAGACAATGGTTCCATGCTAACAAGCTGAACTTAAATCAAGAAAAGACGCAAACAATGAACTTTACCCTTCGTCATATAAATTTTGATCAAACTGTGAGTGATGGTGTAATTAAGTTTCTTGGAGTTTATATTGGCCCCATACTTAGTTGGGATAAACATGTTCCTAATCTATTTCAGAAAAAGTATTCTCTTAAGAAATTTTGCAAATACTGATTCTAAAAATACTCTAATATCAGCTTACTATGACACTTTTTATTCTAGTATGACGTATGCTATTTTAAACTGAGGACACTCGTCTCACAGTTCAAAATTTTTTAGTCTGCAAAGAAAGTGTGTTAGTGTCCTAGCGAGTGTAAACTATAGACGATTATCGTGAATATTTTAAAAATCTTAACATTTTTACTTTACCATCCACTTATATACTGGAATGTCTACTTACATCAAACGTTACATGAATGAGTTCGACAAACAGAAATTACATACTTATTCTACGTGTTTTAAAAGTAGGTAATATAAAACATAAATTTCTTCGACTTACAAAATCTAGAGACGGCACTGGCTATCATTGCATACATTTTTTTAATAAATTACCAAACCGAATAAAAGTTCTAGAATTAAACAAATTCAAATAAAAAATTAAGCCACTACCTTAAAAGGAAAGCTTTATATAATTTTAATGAATATTTTAACGAATCATTTTTGAACATCTAAGTCAACCCTTGTGTGTATAACATTTCTTACAATATGTTGAAACTTTTATCTATTTACATTTGTTTTTAAGAAAATCTGTGTTGGTGTATTGTTCGTAATTTTACTGAAATATGATTATATTCTTATTATTCAATTTTAAATATTATTAAAGTTATGAACATTTATTCTATTTTTCTGTGAAACATTTGTATGTATTGACATTAATAAAGAACATATTATTATTTAATAATAATAATAATGCCATCAGGCACCGGAGTCGCTCATGCATTTACTATCTGCATGTCCGATTTACGCGACTTCGGCCTACATCCACAGACATAACGCGGCTTTACGAGTGCTGTATTACCATCTTCGGCACTCGTACGAGGTAGACCAAACACCAGTGCTGCCTTATGTTCCCGGAGAGATCGAGTCCGTTGTCGAGAACGAGAAGTGCCGAATTTATTGTAACTACTCGTTCCCGACCGTCAGGCTGATTCAAGCCAACAAGCCTGACATAGTCCTCCTCGACCACCAGACTAAGGTGATGTATGTCATCGAGTTCTCGGCACCTGCCGAGACAAACATCACCTTGAAGGAGGAGGAGAAACGGACCAAATACCGAGATCTCCGGTATGAGCTCCGAGCGCTATACCCAGACTACTCGGTCAAGATGGTCGTCCTGATAATCGGCGTTCTCGGTGGGATGAGGCCTACGCTGCTCTCAGCATTAAAGACCATACCGGCCTGCCAAAAATCAGCCGAATGGTTGGCAGGCCAAATGCAGAAGGCAGTCGTCTTAGGGTCCCTGCGTCTACTTAGGGCACACGATTCTGGAATCTACAACCACTAACCCTGCGGGATGTGCGGAGTGGTTGTAGATAATTCGCTGGCGCTTCCCCTGTGAGAATATCGGAGACACGGGAGAACTGTCCAGCATCGCTAACGCGAAAGAAAAAAAAAATAATAATAATAATAATAAATTGCCTTTATTTAGTATTAATACATACATAATACCAAGGGCGAAGTCTAGCCGAAGCTACTCTACTTAACCCTACCCGGACATAACGTTAATAATATTAACAACAGGTGTGCTTAAAACTAAACTATTAATTTTTATTTTTTACAAAATATATGTGAAATAATAAAGAGAAGGGAAAAAGACAAGAACACATATAAGAGACTAGATGTATATAAAAGGCATTTAGTTGCAAATACAACTGAAAAATAACATAGCAGTTGAACAGAGATTTATAAAAGATTAATGAGATTAATAAGATTAATAACATTAATATTAATAACAGACCTTACCGTGAATAAGCAATAATTACGGATAACTTTGTGACTGTAGAAAGGTGTGTTTAACATTATTACGAAAATTGCATAAGGAGAGGTTTTTCAGATTATCGCTTAAGCTATTGTATATTTTGGCTGTTATACGTAAACGATCTAGTAAACAAGGCTGAATGAAATCTAGGCAAGGATATTTGACCAACATGTCGAACATTTATGTTATGTAGATCACGTCTAAATAAAATTTTTTCTTGTAAATACGGTGGTGAAGAACAAGTGAGAATGCGTTTAACAAGTACTGATGTGTGGTATTTGTATGCATTTTCTAATGTTAGCCACCCAAGTTGATTCATTTTTGCCGAAACTCGATCGTATTTTCTTAAACCGTAAACAAATCGACAACAATTTTGCATTTTTTGGAGCCTACTTTGCGTAATTTTGTTAAGACAGGGATAATATAATGTAATTCCATAATTTAAGACTGGCAATACTAGAGTCTCCGTAAGTTCCTTCCGTAACTTAAAATTTATAAGTCTTATATTTCTGTATAGCAACTTCAAGGCACGGTATGCTTTTTTGATGAGTAGTGACACATATTCCTCAAATCTTAATCTACAGTCGAAGATAATTCCTAAATTTTTTGCACTATTAACAATGTGGATAGGCTCATTATAAATCATTAACTTGAGATGAGTTTATATTATTTTTATTATTAGTATGCAAGTACAGCGTGACTCAGAGTCGCACCTCGCTCGCTTCACTACTTCTACTTCAATATTTTTTTTGCGGAAATCCTGCAACTTTAATAAAAAAATTTGTAGAAGCATTTTTTAAAGATTTATGCTCTTTGTGATAATATTTTTTATTTTCCCATACATCGACAGTAGTATAGCTATAGGGTTTCTCGTTGATTTACGTCAGTAGATAGGCTATTTAAGACCTGTTAAAACTTGTACAGATCTATTTAAAATTGTACAGATCTGTTTGCAGACCTGTTTTGACACACCTTCAGCAGCCTCTGGACACTGCTTCTTCATCCAACCATTCCCCAACACCGGTCGCTCCGGATGGACACATGCCGTCGAAGTCTCCCCACTGCCTATCTACTGATGTAAATGAGCCAGAAACGCTATAGCTATACTACTATCGACGCATGTTAGAAATATTGAAGAAACACCGAAAAAGAAAGTTTTTGATTTTTTTCTTTTTACGTTGCCGGTCTGAAATCATGCAAACTTTAGATGATCTTATCAATGAAACTTCAGAGAACTGACGAGAAAATAAATCGTCTGCCTCCGAACATGTTTGAGATTTATAGACAAAATTAGCTACACCGCCTGGGCTATTAGCAATATCCAGTTCATTTATTGTTAATGTTATTAACTTATTGTTATCATTTATGTATTTAGAGCACTCGACATTCCTAACAAATGGTATATTTGAAATTATTATCATAATAACTTTACTGTGACTGCCAATCAGACGACCCGCACACTATATATGAATTAAATTTTAGCACAGATTGTATCAGATGAATAGTAAGCATGATCATTGCGTAACTAGCTGGCCACGGACGTCTGTAAGAGTGTAAACTGCTACCATATTTGGTCAGAACCAACTTTGGGCAATTAGGCTAACACATTTTTTTTACTGCCAGCAAAATCTTGCAATAACCGACCTTAACTAACATTTATTAATAATATTGGGGTATCGGGCCACCTATTGATTCTTAATTAATTAATAGTATGATCATAATCGGATGCATGAATTAGAATTGGTTCACACCTTTAATGGGTTGTTTGGAACATATGTTGCATAAGGGAAAAACTGTCTTAGTTAAAAGTTGCTTAACCAAATAAGACAGTATGCAATTTTTCCACGACTGATTAAACTGTAAGTCGTGTACAAGACAAGAATTTTCGGCCTTCACATATATTAAAGATTACATCTAAAGACATTTGTTGTCATTGTAAACAATTGAGTATTTACGAAATAAGAATTAATAAACGAGAACTTTCTATCTGAGTCCTTAATACTTATGTGCACAATATGGCGTATTTTAGCTCTAAATCATAGGCGAAATTCGGAGTGGGCAAGGGTAGGCAACTACCCAATATTTTGAAAGAGCATTAAATTGTTTAAGGCGAATCTGGCGAATTTAGAAATTCTTCCGGAAAAAATAATAAGTAGGTATGACAATTATGCCAACCAAGTCAAAGGTTTTCAATACAATTAGGCAGGGGCGGATTCAGACTTTGTGGGACCTCTGGCTAAATTTTGAGCGGGACCTTTTTGCAATTCTCGTAAAACCACAGACAGGCGAGTTAAATCCCAGATGCCTGGGGGAAAGCCAGTTCAATACTCATAAGTCGCAGATAGGCGACTTAAACCCCAGATGCCCAGGGGATTGCGCGTTCAATACTCAAGGCCGTCGAGAGAAAATCGGGCCCCGGGGGTAATAACATACGACTCGCACCAATCTTCAATATAAATTTCGGAGAGCGGGGGGTGTAAGATTAATGTACTGAAAAATTATTGGTTCGAATTTTTATGTAAATTATACACAGTTTTTGTTTCACAATTAAAAATGATCCTGTTGTGCTGGTGATTCTTAAAAAAGCTTCGAAATTGTTGAAATTTTCTTGGTATGGCGTTTTGTCGATTAAAATGTTCAAAATTATTATGAAAAGTTATTATTTTTCAGAATTACTATTTTTTCAGCAATATTTAATAATTTTCAGTAATTTCAGGAATGAATTTTAAATTTTAATTTAGTTCTGATAATTTACTGACTTTGACTGTGCTATGATGGTGGTGGCAATTTATTTCCTTCCAAAGCAATAATGGTTTAAATTGACTTACATTAATGTTGAAAAAAGTGGGGCTTTCATTTGAAGTTTCACCTTTTTCCTGCTTTCCTTATCCTATGTGGAAATATGGGGACCAAGGTGAAGTTCCCACTTCATTTTCTTATTTCTAACTTGTGACTTGACCTAATCGTTCAGCGGCGAGATTTTTTCACCAATCACAAGGGCGTGAAATATTCTTCTCTGAAAAATGGCTTCTGCTTCTGTAAAAGCTACTCAATTCACTTTTACTTTCTTCTTGTAGGCTACTTCGTTCACCTACCACTTTCACTAGATTCGAACAATATTCACTTGACGAATTTTCGAGAAAAGTTTGTCCGTTTTGCTGCCAAACGGTAAAAATCGAAGGAAATCTTATTCACATTATCCTGCAACAAAATCCGACCCGACTGCACCACTGTTGTTTTCTCGAAGGAAAAGCCCGTTTTTAAAAAGAAAATTTTATTTCACGGAGTACTTAACAGTATGAGATACAAATTAAGACTAGTCTGTAATATACATTAAAACCAAAGGTAAAAAATGCTACATCTGCAATTATTCTAACGTATTTATTCCCTTATCTATTCTAAGAGAGACTCTTATCCTTTTACAAGTAACATTGGGCGGTTATGTAACTCGCGTTCTAATATATGCAAAAATATGTGATTGGTTTTTACCCATAACTCGCTTAGTTTTTAAGCTATGAAGTCCTTCAAAAAACCGTTTTATACTTTTTTTCAAGGGCTATAAAATAAACTGATATAAATTTAATTTTCTTTCAGCACTTATTTTTGAAAGGGTTTGAGCTGAAAGGGCTTGAACAAGTTAACGGCCATATCTTACTTAAGTTTTATCCTACAGAAAAAAAAAAACTGAAAATTTTCAAAAAAGCAAAACCTACAATTTTGTACTCTACAAAATTTTGCGTATCATTAATAGTTTTTAAGTTATTTTGAAGAAAATGCAATTTTTTGCAATATTACAAAAATGCTCTTTTCACTTCAAGCTCAATTTTTTTCAAAACTAAGCACTTTAAACTGGTCAAACTTCTAGAGCATGTTAGAAGTACACAAATAAAGTGAATTGTAAAGTGTTAACGATTACTTTCAACTGGGGTCGTAATTTGGCGGTGATTTTCACACTTTTTTGACTCCGAAAAAAATAGGGACCAATATTATTTTCGTCATAACTCGCTTATTTTGATTCTAGGGACTTTTATTAAAAATGGAAATAAATATTCTTTTAAGCACTTCAAAAAAGGTTCCATGAGTTTACTCCGAAAAATGCATTGCTTTTTGGTAACCACGTTGAAACTTTCAATATTGACGTTTGACGAATAAGAACCAACCTTCAACAAGCTATTACTACGTTTGTATTGGGTCTACAGACACCATAAGCCCACCATTTTTGTTTTTTATAAGCTACATTTTTACTAAGGATGATTTTTTCGATAAAATACTTACTTTTTGAGTTATTCGTGAAAAGTCGCCTGAAAACGTGGGTTTATTGGTTGAAAAATTGACACTTTCACTCGCGAATAAGTCGAAAAATATCGACTTTCAGAAAATACTTTATAGAACAAAAGTTGCCTAGAATGGGCTTGTTCCATGATATTCTTTTTATATGATTTTTATACTTTTTCATATAGTACTCGATATTCTCATTATATACTTAAAATTTCGTATTATTAACTTTTTCCGTTTTTCGAGATATAAGGAGTTGAATTTAGTAATAGTTGCAAAAACCGAGCGCTCATTTGTGACGTCACTATACACAAGTGACGTAAGAAAAATGGCTTTCTGGGACCTTTCAAATTTAACCTGAAAAGTCGAAAAACATGGAATTTTTAAACGCTGGTAACTAAATAAATACGTCGAGTGGAAGTTCGTTCTATGTGTCTACGGAAAGGAGAAGGTCGGCGATGAATTATAATCGTAAATTGCAGGGTCGAAATCGAAAATTCGTTCTGGCAGGAGCGAGAGAAAATTGTAATTTTTTGACATTTCACCAAATTGTACTCCCCTACTGTCAAGTAGTAAGCAAAACAAACAATACTTCGAAAACACTTATACTTAATTATAATCAATAAGGAGCATCAAGTCTATTGAGATCGCCGAGTCTATGCGTATAATGACGTAGCGCCTGGCCACGCCCCATTTTCGCGAGATGGAAATTTGTAATAGTTTTTAAGATACTAAACGTGCGAATAAGATTCTGATATTTTGCAGATCCATTAATTTTTACTTGCACTTTCGATTTGTGAAATAAAAAAAAAATGCTGAACAAGCCCATTAGCCAGTCTGTCCATTCCCGGACTTATTTTCAATGAAACATGTTTCACCCCAGAGAAGGGGTGGCATCTACCCCCAGGGTAAAAGCAACCCCCGGTACAGGGTCAACTTTGAAGTAGAGGGTAAGTAGAACCTAAATCCAAATTTTTATGAAAATCGGTGCTGTTCGGCAAAATTATACCGGAAAATGGTCACTGACTGGACTATACTGGCTCTTGGAATACAAGTACTCCGAGGTTTCGCCGTCTTTACGGTTTCGTTGACTACACTATTGACAGAAATAAAAATGAATACAACCTTGACAGTCATTTATGTGACCTCTTTTATAAAACATATATACAGTTCTTGCCATATAACGAATACAATTCTTAATATCCTCTGCATAGCATACAATTTTGCGTGGATCCAGTTTCTTCTCTCGTTTATTGACATGAACGACGTAGGTAAATTTGATAGAGTTTTGGCTTAGCCTCAGATAATCCACGATAGTTCCAAGCCTTAGCCCAGAACAATCAAAAATCGAGCCAATCCGAAAGTGCCGGTTTTTAATACCTGATAGTCCAGCTCTGGCTACTCTTCGTAAATTATTTACGTCGGTGAGGTTGGCACCAGTAAAGCCGTATGGGTATGATATCCTGGTACCATCACCCTGCAACGAAATGAACAGTTTAATAGCAAACTGGTAGCTATGGATAGCTCTTAAAAGGGCTACAGTTTCGGGGGAACAAAATTTATAATTCTCCTTCCACACTTTTACCGCTTTCAATAAATCTGCTGTTTCGATGGAAGCCACATCGCAAAAGCCCAACGTAATCGGACAATTATATGATAAATTCATGGCAAGGGCCGATCCACTGTTGGTCAGCGCGCATTCGTATGCGTCTGGATTTACACAAGGTATGATAAAATAATCCATTATTTTTACTAAGCTCTCGTTTTTTATTAGAAAGTCGATCATGTACAATGCACTGGCAACTGTCATCAAGTCACAGCCATTTGACCCGGCTTCTATCATTGTACCCGTTTTTGTTGTTTCACTTGTATCTTTCTTCGTAATAATCACTAGATAAATAGATCTTTTATGAAACGATTCGGCTAACACTTGAATCTGGACCTTTTGCGGATAAGTTTTTTGTATTTTGATTAGGTATTCCTGGATTTGGGAGTAAGTCAAAAATTTATTATGGAATTGTTCATATTTTCTAACTGGATATTGTACTTTTGTAATTGATATCACCTGGAATTTGCTTTTCTTCAGGGGTATCACTTTGGACTTTCTGGATTTTTTCGATTTCTTTTTCCGCATTGTCAATCATACTGAAAATTTCAGGTAAAAACTGTAAATAATTTGCAAACGTCAACTGACATTAAACGTGATAGACATTCCTATAGCGAATTTTTTACGTGATATTGGTTATGGTTTCACCGCTGGTGTAACCGAAGTGAAACCACGGTTTCAGGTTTATTTTGTTAAAACTATGTCCTAGGAAAAATTTTCATTTAGAAAATGGAAACACAGGGGATATGAGAGTATGTTCGATATTTTCTGTCCTTTAAAAAGTGCTAGTTTTATTTCTTAAATTAATGACTTGTAAATGTGTCCCATATATACAGCAATAATAATAATAGAAAACGTATTCGAAGCCTTATATCACGTAGTTTCTATTGAGTGGCCACTTACTACCAGTAGTTTCATTAAAGGTAGAATACTTAAAAATATACTTATATATAATAATTAGGTGTTTTCACAAATTTTATATTCACTTTCACTGTGAAGATTTTATTATAGTTAAAAACACTTGAATTTTAAGAAACAGTCCAATAATACCTTAAAATAAACCATTTTAATTTTGTATTGAAATTTCTTCGCCAAAAACACTACATCTAATCACTACGCACTGATGACGTCATCAGTTATATTGTCAGTGTCATTTTGTGTTATAAACACGTTATTTTGCAGATAAATTTCCTAAAGTAGCTTTTACAAATCCCGTATTAGGTATTACTTATTTAATAATAATAAGAATAATATTTATTTATTTACAGCAACAACAAGTATCAAAAGTACACTGGAAATAGTAGAAAAATCATAGTAAATAAATAAGTTACTCAATAAGTGTATAAAACACTTGTTTCGAGAACGTAATACATTAATATATAGATAGGTACCTCGTAAAATTATACTAAGTATATGAAAACCATACATGTGCATTGTGCAGTATGCATACATTATTTAATGCAATTATATATAAATAATATAATATAAATACAAACTAACATTTGGATAAAACTAATTATTTAAAGATTACTAAGCCTACTTCATGGACTAAAACAAATAAATGTACATACAAACATACACATATATACGTGCACATATTATTATATAGACGTACACATATACATAAAAATTAAAAAACACAAATTCAATCAACAATTGGAAGCAAAATTACAGTTTTGGAGTAATAAGAACATTTAATGTGACTTCACTAAATGGTGAAGGGTGAATATGACTAAAATAAACTGTGTTTTATTATCATTTCCAGATATTTAATTATGAATGGTTATATAAACCCACACGGCTAGGCACATATAAATTATGAATGGTTATACAAACTCACACGGCCAGGCACATATAACCATACAATGATAATTATATTTAGAATTTCTGTTTTACAGTTAATTATTCGTATTGTTAATGTGGTTATGGATTATTTCTCTTGGTAAAGATAATATAAAAGCTTTCAATTTAGTTTTAAAATAAGAAATGGTCCTCTCTCTCAGAACTTCAGGAACAGTGTTGTATAATTTTGGGCCTAAGAATGCAAAAGATCTCTGTCCTATAGTTTTTGCCATACATGGAGATATATGTTGTTGTTTATTTCGAGTACCATAGTCATGACGATTTAGCAAAAATGGATTTTTCTGTATGTGGTACTTTACATTGCTATTAAAATAATATAGCTGTCTTATGTCAAAAACCTTAGCGTCACTGTAAACCAGATTACTCGGGTAGGACATTTTTTGATGTAACATTAGTTTTAAAAACCTTTTTTGTAAAATTTCTAGAGGCTTTATATGATTTTTGGACGTTCCACCCCAGGCTAAAATACCATAAGTCAAATGTATTTCAACTAAAGCATAATATATAGATTTTATTTGTTTCAGTTCAGTACTCAATTTTCGAAATTTACAAAGAATAAATTGTAGTTTTTTAACAACAAACTGTACGTGTGAATCCCATCTTAAGTGTTGCTCAATGATTATTCCTAGATATTTGACTTTAGTTTCAGGTAGTGAAATGTGGTTTCTTCCTTGGATTTCAATATTCAGAGATTTAAAAGGTGGTAAATTTGATTTATTGCAACTGAACGATAGGTAGGTTGTTTTATCTAGATTTAATGTTAATAATTTTTTATCAAACCAGCTTTTAATATATGACAGATCATTTTCTACTATGTTCTGCAAATCATCCCATGTTTTAGCTTTATAAATAATTGCGGTGTCATCTGCGAATCCTATAATACTTCCTGCGCTAGGTAAAGTGAATAAATCATTTATATAAATAAGGAATAGTACAGGTCCCAAAACTGTACCTTGTGGTACACCATATTCTATTTTTAAATTTTCCCTACAGACGTCTCCTACTCTTACGCATTGGTGTCTATTAGATATATAATTTTTAAATAATTCTAAACATTCACCTCTTATTCCAATGTCTTCCAAAGCCTGTAAGAGCAGAGGGTGGCTGACTGTATCAAAAGCTTTGGACAGATCAATAAAAGTACATAAACATGGTATACCTTTGTCTAGAGAAGCGTTTATATTTGATATTAGGTCTAATATAGCATCTTGAGTAGACTTCTTTTCTTTAAAACCGTATTGCTTGTTGGATAGTATTTCATATTTATTTAATAAGACATCAACCTAGTTTTTATAACTTTTTCAAGAATTTTGGAGAAATTTGTTATTAGAGAAATTGGTCTATAGTTGCTGACTATGTTGGTATCGCCCTTTTTGTGAATTGGTATTAATAAAGAATCTTTAAAATCCTGTGGCCAATGACCCAGTGCCATGCAATTATTTATGATAAAAACTATGGGATCTATTAAATATTCCAATATTAGTTTTGGTGTTTCAGCCCTTAAGTTATCCAGACCTGGTGTTTTGTTACTTTTAAGTTCGCTAATAATTTTTTTTATTTCATGTAATCACATGTAAAACGTAAATAAAACGAATAAAGTGTTGTGTTTAACAATTTTTAAACGCGATCTAAGAAATATAACCGATGACGTCACCGCGTGTTTTGCGTACTCGTTCAATTACTAAAACTTTATGTTATTTATTTGTTGAAATTTTGATTTGATGGACGATAGAATGCTGTTTAAATATCAGTAAGTGCTTTAGTATAACAAGTACATCATTTTAATAATATGAAAAAAGCAAATTTTCACATAAAGAAAACACCTAATGTTAAATCTGTACATGCTGTATATAAATTCGTATTTCCTACCCCAGTTTGTCAATCTTCGTCACTATCATAATTTATGATAACATTGGTATTGTTTGTTTCCAATATTTTCCAAAGTATTTCAGCCAGTCTAAATATTCTTGAAAGATATCTCGCATGTGACAGGTAATAGATGATAGCCGCTATATGTGAACAGAAGCCGACATTTCTATTACTATTAGGACAATCACAAAAATACCGACAAATAATTTTGTAGTCTGTACCGTGAGAGACATATTCCAAGTAACAGTCGTAGGTTTTACTGTTTATGTGACGAGATCTCACTTCCATTTTAGTACATTTGGCATTTCTGTAACATATCTAACTTGATGATTATTATCGTCTCCAAGTAATTCTGTTAAATATGCTACAGCTTCTGTTGATATGCACCGGTAAAAAGAAGCATTAAGTCATGTTTACTGAGTTAAGGAAAATTCATTACATCTGCAGCCACTAATTGTCTAAATGCCTTCTTCCTTCGATTCCAACGTTTTGCAGCAACTTCTTTACTAAGAGTGTTTGGTACATCCATTCTCTTATTTATTCTATCAATAATATAGGCACTTAATTCTTCATCCGGATACAGCCTTTTTCCAAATGTATTGTGCAGCAAACCAACAATTCTACAAAGGAGTTTAACATCCGGAAGCATCTTATTCTACATACATGCGTAAAAGTGTATATTTTTGAGCTATTGCCCCATGAGCAACTTCGATAACCCATCGTATTTTGGTAATCTTTCTAGAGGCATTAGTTTCCTCTGTTGTCAGTTGTGGTGGATTACCTTTGAAGGCTGGCATTATTGGAATAAAGCCTCTGTTGCTGATATCCTCCAGAGCATCCCTAAAACCTCGATCAAGAATGAATAAGTTATTAGGTTGTAATAACTGTTTCAAATCAGCCGATTCGGTCAATAATCTTTTCATTATCGTCGCGTCATTTTGGGTGGCAAAAAAAGGTCCGGCAATATCCACAATGTAACCATCCGTAGTACATTTGTAAATGGTTTACAAAGGGCCGGACCGGAATACGACTTACGTTGGTACTCATTGTTACTGCTTTTACCGTGGCGAATATAAGTGCTGTCAGAAGTCAGTGCCAGTTGGTTGTGGTCTGTATCTAACATTTTGGTAGCTATATAACTTGTATGGTTTTTAATTATATTATCTCTAGTATTTGCAGTAAATCCAAAATGCTGTAGTAAAATATCTGCTTCAAAACCCTTTAATATTTGTTTATAAAACTCGGATACTTGTTGCTCTCGCTCTAGACAAAAGATAGATGATATTATTCGATTTGAATTTCCAGTTGTTAACTTAAATAGAAATACAACTAAAGCTTGCGTCACACTACGAGAATCTGTACCTCTCATCGACGTTAGAGTCTGTATCAGCCTGTATGGCGTGTGCATCACATATGGTGCAATTGGCTAAACTATTGAAAAGGGAATCATCACAGTAAATCGAAGTAAGGTTTAGCAGAGTACTTATTTCGTTAACATTGACACTACTGGTGTTTGAATAAACACGGAGATTCCAAAGTTCATCTGCATATAATTTATTAGCTATCAGATGAGTTTTACAACAACGATCCCCCACAGTTAAAAATTTTTTTTTCGTTACAAAAGCTTGATGCCTAGGTTCGCAAGGTATGACATGGATATTTACTTCTGATTGGCATATACTACAATACTTATGTGTAGAGACGACTCGCCTTCTAGGAAACTCTTTTTCTATTTCTGTCGGACATTTACTAGAACAGGAACTTCGATATGGTATTAATCGACATTTATTACACAAAATATCGCCTATAGCAATGTCTTTCGTTATAACAGCACTATATAAGTTTACCTCATTTTCATGCTTTATGACTTTGTTGGGTCGACTTTTAATCAAAGAGAAATTGCAAGATTTGCATTTAGACATTTTTTTAATAATTCAGTCTATTTCAACAAAAAAATGTTTTGTAAATTAAAAGAAAAAACTTTTGAAAAATGTTTCCCCTACCACTATAGAGTAGATAATGGAAAAAAGTTATCAGGTTTTCTTTGTAATAAAACTACATGGCGATTATAATTCTCATATGTCATCTCTTAATTAATAATTTTTTAAGAGTGGCCGTCTTGTATGAATAAAGAGGGAAATTTTGTGTAAACACCTTTACCGATTTTTTATGTTTATGTTTTTCAGTTAAAATATTCGTGGCAATTTCGAAAAATATTTTGTGGTACTTTTAAAAACATTTCGTGGTCACTTCGAAAGACATTTCGAGCTATTAAAATTATTAAAATTCTATGAGCAATTATTTATAACACATGCAGGAGTACAAATATATCAAAATGTTTTCGTTTAATGAGATTTGAATGGGAAATTTGAATACGGAAGTAATGATTCCTTAGGCAGCGGTTTTATAACATTAAGACATTGTCCATCGTATAAGAGTAGTCTTTGGCTAAACTTCGTCGACAACCCTCCAATATCTCTTATGTATTGTAAATACAATTTTTTTTTCTGTATGTCACTTACAGAAATAGAGACGATTTATTGTTATTAATATTTATTCAATTCTGATCAGTGGGACTGGGATATGTGGTTTATAAACACATTGTAAATTGATAAATTATTTTAATGTATGTTTATTATTGTTAAAATGTATAAATATAAAATTTAGTTTATTAGACCGAAAAAAAAAGATTCCTTCGAGCCGGATTTGAACCTTTTTACTTTTTACTTTAACAGATTTATTATATATTAAAAGGGTACAAACATTGCCTCCTCGGACCGCGATCCGGAGCCAACCAGACAACCACGGCGCGTGACGTCGTGGCGGACGTTAGGTTGGACGGATCACGGCCGGTTCGGTTTAATAAAATGGAACAACAAAAAAAACAAAAGCTAAAACACCTGCCGTCTGTGACGGCTTAAAATTAACATTAAAATTGAACATTGTTTTAAATTAAACATTAAGATAATTAAGAACTAATTTTAAAACCATCACTACCGCACTGCTGATGTTGGCTGTTGATACGGGAAAAACTCAACGAAAAAACCCGTTCGAGACAATTGATTTCCCAACGGTCTGCCCGCCGTTTGGGAGAGTATGGAAGTAGAAGTTTATTATTTTTTTAAATGTTTAGATTTCTTAAATTTGTTGGTCTAAAGGGAATTTCTAACAAAAATGACAAAAGAACAAAAAAGACAAAAACGAAAACAATTAAAAGAAGAGAAGAGGGATAGAACAGAAAAGATTTGAAAGGTATAGTGTAGGATTTGAGAAAGTTGTGATTAGTAAAGGTTTGGCTATAGAGGTTGCCGGAAGATAGGCAACGCCTGATATGGTAGAGGGTGTTTTATCTGGAATGGGGCATTATGCATTCTGATTTGGGTTATGTTGCGTGTTAGCGGACTGTCGCCCAGGCGAAAGGAATAGAATTTTTGTGATATTTCCCGGACGTAGTCCGCTAGTGGCGTTATGTCGTTGCAGCGATCATACAAATCTCTGAGGGAGGTGTACCTGCTCGAGTCTGAAATGAGGCGCATAAATTTGTGTTCTAAGACTTTAAGTTTTCTCATTGTCGTGGCCGGGATGCTGCACCACACCGGCGCCGCGTATGTGATGGCCGGCCTGATTACCGCCGTGTACAATAATTTTTTATTGTGTCTGTTGAGTCCGCTACCCCTTGCCATGAGCGGATACAGACTCCTGGACATGAAGTAGACCTTACGTATCGTCTCGTTGATGTGTGTATTAAACGTCAGTCGTTTGTCCAAGTTAACCCCCAGATACTTCACGCACCTTTTGATTGGAATTTGCTGACCCTGGATCGAAATTGGCGTTAATATGCGGTTTTCTGTGAATCGGCGCGTGAAGAGTATGGTCTCTGACTTCGCGACGTTGACCCGGATCTTCCACTTGTCGTAATACGCCGTGGCATGGGCCATGTGTGCCTTGAGTAGCATATTCGCCGCTTGTGCGTTATGTGAGTGCGCATACATGGCCGTGTCGTCGGCGTACTTGGCAAGCTTAGTATTCGGGAACTCCGGGAAGTCGGATACATACAGATTGTACAACTTTGGTGACAGGCACGACCCTTGGGGGACGCCCGCGCGAATGTCCCGCCGTGTTGAGAGTTTATTGTTCACCCTGACCTGCAGCGACCTGTCTGTCAGGAAAGAGTGAATCAGTTTTGTTATGTGTATTGGAAAGTTCAGTGCGTTCAGTTTGTGTATAAGGCCCGGGATCCAGACGGTATCGAACGCCTTCTCAACATCGAGGAGCACCATGGCGGTGCTCTTCCCGAGGTTGTATTGCACCTTGACGTCGTTCACGATCCTGACGACCTGATGCGTCGTGCTCCTGCCCCTCCTGAAGCCAAACTGGCACTCGTCGTCGATGTGAAGCTCATCCTGAGCAGCGTCTAGTCTGATCAGGATGACCTTCTCCACCAACTTGGAGATCGCCGACAGTAACGAGATGGGTCGATAACTGCCGACGAGTTTCGCGTTCTTGTTCGGCTTCAGGATGGGCACGACCACGGCGCACTTCCACTGGCTTGGCCAGTGTTGCAGCCGCAGGATCGCATTAACGATATACGTCAATTGCACAATGCCTTTCCTCGGGAGATGTTTGAGGAGCTTGTACTCGATAGCGTCCTTCCCCGGGGCTTTGTCGTTTGGTAGAGTCCTGACAATGCTTGCCATTTCCGAGGGCTTGGTCATGACTTTTTGAAATTCTCGTCTCGTCAATGGAACGTCATGACCAATTAGTTCGTTTACGTCGTTTTCTATGCGGTCCTGTTCAACAGTATTAGGTACGTCTGCGTTATGTATTGTTTGGAAATACAGAGCTATGTCGTTCGCTTTTTGCGAGTCCGTCAAAGCCGTCCGTCCGTTAGCGTTTGTCAAGGCGGGCATTAGCTCCCGCTTATTTTTCATTGCTCTCGACAGTTTCCATAGCGAGTTGTCTTGAGGATTCAGCGCTTCCAGCCTATCCCGCCATATCCGGTTTCTTGCGGTGTTGATGGCAGTCCTGATCTGCCGTTGCAGCCTGATCATCTCAGCCTTGGCGCCGGCATCACCATTTCGCTGCCAAAGCCGTCTCTGTCTATTTTTCTCCCTTATGTCTTGTGTGACCGCAGCGTCGAGTCGGTCTTTATAGGGGTTCACAGTTATGATTGTGGCAACACTCCGCTTGGCGTCCTGCAGCGTCCTCGTAAACTCGCCCACTACATTTTCCAGTTCGGCGGCTGTAGCGATTTCGTTTACTAGTGTCAGGTTTGTGTTAATATGTGCCTTATAGAGACGCCAGTCAGCGTCCCTATAGGAGGTGAATTTACGTGTCGTGTCTTCCCTCGACATATTATTCAATTCCAAAAGAATTGGATTATGGTCTGATGTGAGCTCCTCCAGTGCCACCGGCTGCGTGGAGTTTCTCACACTCTTGTTGACCACTATGTCGAGGGTGGAGGGTGTTGTACCATTGTCCGGAAAATGCGTGGGGCCATCCGAATACTGCACGACGACATTATGATTACTCACGTAATCAAACAGAGTATTGCCGTTCGTGTTGTTGCGTTGGCAGTTCCATGCGTTATGCCGCGCGTTAAAGTCGCCTATGACCAGGCAGCGAGGGCTTGCGTTGAGTAAATTCTCGAGACAACCCGCTGTGAAGCCGTTCGCGGGCCTGTTGTACACGGCCACGATGCTCATGCCGCCATCCAGCGTCACACACACATTCTCCACGGATGTGTTCCGTATAGAACGATGCGTGTGGGCTATGTTTGACTTTATGAGCACGGCCACGCCGCCTCCCCTGTTAATGTCGGCCCTATCTTTTCTAATCGTCGTGTACCCTCGGACGAGGAGCTTGTCCTGTCTGTTTAGTTTCGTTTCATTCAGAAGCATAATGTCAATTTTATGCCTCGTTAAATAGTTAATTAAGAAAGAAATTTTGTTACCTATACCATTAGCGTTCCAGGAAGAGATTTTGAGTTTAAAAGGCATCGACGGGCAGGCCATTGAAGAAACCTACCACCACCTGGAATTTCGCCAGAGAGGTGGTACATCTCTCGAGCTCGTCGTTGAGCTCTGTCATCCGCATCAACAGCAGATCGATGTTCACAAGGGACGAAAGCCGCTCCGTCTGTTCTCGTAGTTTGCGGAGCTGATCCATACCTGAGTCCAGGCTGATGTGGGCTGGTCGGCTCCGCTGGCTTGATCCCATCGGGGGCGGCGTCGTCCTCTCTGTTGTGGCTGGGGGCTGCTGTGCTCTTGTGGGTCCGGTGGGCGGTATTGGGGGTCCGGAAGCTTGTCTTCTCGCCCTCTGCTCCCATGCGTTTGCTGCCGGTGGTGGAGCCGCCACGTACCTGGTTTGAGGAGGCGGCGGGACCCTTCTATTTCTTTGTTCCAGGATGTCCATCCTTTGCCTGTACACTTTGCATTCTGTAGCGTTGGCCGGGTGGGCACCTCCGCAGTTTACACATTTCGCTGGGAGATCACGTGCCTTCTTGCAAGTTTTTGTCAAGTGGCCACCGGCGCATTTTAAGCAGTTGGGGGTTGCTCTGCAATTTGACGTTGCGTGTCCCCATTGCTGACACCGATGGCACTGTATTATACCTTTGCTGTTGATTTGTCTTTCCCATCTTATAGCCGTATGGTTCAGGCACGTGACCTTAGATTGTAGCTCGTTCAATGTGATTTTGTTGTTCGTTACCAGCATGTATGCGGGGTGTCTGGTCCCGTTCAAAGTGTACAGGTTTTTGACGTCTATCTTGTAGGTCCCTTTCAGTTCCTCCTCGAGATCGGCTTTTTCTATCTCATGGTAGATGCCCCTTAGGATGAAGGCGTGGCTTTTTTCATCCTTTGGGGTATAGGTGTGATAATCCACGCTTGCCGTCTCCAGGTACTGGTTCATTACCACCCAGTCTTGTTTGTTCTCAAGTTGTAACGTTGTATTATTTTCCGTGTGCCTCCACAGATGGTTGCCCCTCAGCTTGCTTTTCAGAAAATTGTTTAATCCTTTATGATTGGCCAACCTCCCATGTATGATTATGGGAGGCGGCTTTTTGTTCGTCGGTTGCTGGGGCACTGTGGAGGTAGTCTTTTCTTCAGACTCTTTTGACTGGGGTGGCGGCTCTACGTCCATGTCCTCGTCAACTTTGGCTTTACCTTCGTGTCTGTTGTTTGTTGGAATTGGAGGCGCCGTCTGTGTCGTTGGCGTCTTTTGCCCTTTGGTTCCGGGGTGCGTGAATCCGGATCCCCCGTCTTCGCGTACCGCCACTTTGCCCGTTTTCGGGCGTAGGGCAAACAATCCCTTGTTAATTTCGGGGGTGGTGTTCATGTTTTGCACCTTAGTCGGCGCCTCTTTCACGCTTGACACGCTCGCGTCCGAGCCGCTGTCCACGATCTTTCTCGTTGCCCGTCTCTTCAATTTCCGGCTCACCAACTTGCTGTCTAAGCTGGCGCACGACCGGTCAGTCTCGTTTCCTGATTGGTTGTGGCCGCCTAGGGGTGGCCAATCCTTGAGAGCGCTCATCACAGCTGCTCGTCCTGCTTCCAACTTCTTAAATTTTTCTTCTTCCATCTCCTCGACCGGTTTCAACCAACCGGTCGGGGTAGTTATTCGGATTTAGTTGCTCTGATGAGACTTTGAACGCACTGTTTTTAAATTTATTAATTTTAGGTTATGATTCGAAAAAGTTTAGGTTGGTATCGTTCACTTATTAATTAATTTGAAGAAATGTCAATTGTCAAATAATTTTTAAAATTTACCTTTTTTAAAAGTTCCAAGGTGTTCGGGCACTCCCGTCACTTGCTTAGGTTTGCACGTGGTTCTGCTAGCCTTTCCGCACTACTTTCCACTTTTTTCGAGCACTTTTTCCCTCACTTTTTCGCAGCGAATTTTTAACGACCTTGCATACAGGGTACGTCGTCGTTCTTGGATTTGAACCAGCGACCTATGGATGTCTACAAATTTAAATTCCACTACAGTCCACCGCTCTACCAACTGAGCTATCGAAGGTTGAAAACAAATTTTGATACACTAAGCTATAAGATAGGCGTTGATCAGTTCTTTAATACTTGTAGATAACAAGGTAATTTAGATATATATGAAGTGTTTAATCATTTTGTCATATTTATCAAAATGTGAAATTTTCATCCCGGGATCTAAACTAAATAAGGACTTGATATTTATCTCACAACTGAAACTTTGTCTGGGATCACATAGTGATATTTTATGGTAAGTAGCTGTACTGAGGTACCTACCTAGAACCAGGATCGGCGACAACGGAAGGGGGATTAGGGGGTCACGAGCTGGATGGGGGGCCCGTAATTGCAATGCTGACATGATTTAAATTGAGATATTTTTTTTAAATTCGATATAAAAATAAAAAATTAGTAACGGATTCCACATTATTCACAGATGAATAGATTTGAGCACGTGATTAAAATCGCCAGTCTAAATTTTCGACATGTGAAAGAAGAGATTCGAGAAAATTGCAAGTTGATAGGATGACCTGACTCCAGTTGTAGAAGATAAGTAATGCATCTGAAAAAGCTTATGAAGCAATATTTACAGAATTCGTCTCTGATCCACCTGCATTGTAGAATTCAATTCACAGGCTGCAATTGGAATACACATTTGCGGATATTTTTACATTGTACTTCACACTTTCTGCACTCTTCCAATCAGTTGCAGAAGGTGAGCGAGCATTCAGCAAGCTTGCGACCATTAAAAACTAGAAGCGACCAAGAGGGATTAGTTTGATCTTACTTACTTAATTTCTATCTCAGGACTTGGTTAGAACTGATATACATCTTCGCTTGGAAATCCATGATGAATTCCTCTGATAAGTAAGTACATAGGTAAATAAAGAAAAAAGATAATAATACAGGTAACAAAACCAAGAAAAAAAATACATTGAGATCGAAAGAAGGAGAAATAAAACAACAAAAGAGTCGAAAACAAAATGGAAAAGATAACATCTGCCCCTCAGTTAGTAAAACTTCCAACCCTTTCTACGCAGCTTGTGTGTATCATAATCTCCCTGTATATAAATGATTATAAGGTGTGCTAGCTGAATATGTTTTCATTTCGATATCACTTTTGTTTTTACCTCTATTTTGTTTTCAGGAACAGAACGGTCTTTTTGTTCTTATCTCATTATGCCCTCACCCCCTAACTTTTATAAACAAAAGAAACAAACAGAGATAACCTTTGTTTTGCTACACATTATGTATTGGCAACGGATAGCGGAGTTTATCCGTCCCTGATTATATGAATCTTTTTCGGCGATCTATTCAGTTTCAGCATAATGATTTTTTAATTAACATAATCCTGTATGTCACTTACCTTGACCTAGACATTTAAGCACGTTTATGTTGTGTTTTTTTTGTAGAATGAGGTCTCGTTTAATAAATACCATAAATAAAAATTACATCAGTTTTTATATTTACACCATTTTTTTATGAGTTGCAGTTATGAGATACTATATTAGTCATTTTTAAATTAATACGATTCTGTTCCCTGTAATTATTAGTTTGCTTAACACTTGAATGTTTTTGGTACATTTTTTTTTACTTACGGTGGATAGAAACTTCCATAATAATATTTAATTTTCTCTTATGTAAGAGGATGTGACGGCTTTGAAGTTATATATACACATACTTTGTCTATCAAGATAAAAATAGGTAATGCATACATAGTTTAAGTACACTAACGAAATATGTTGCTTTCTTATACCACCATAAGTATAGGTAATTTATACTTTTTCATATAGTATTCGATATTCTCATTATGCACTTAAAATTTCGTATTGTTAACTTCTTCCGTTCTCGAGATAAAAGAAGTTGAAATCAGTAATAGTTGCAAAAACCGAGCGTTCATTTGTGACGTCACTATACGCAAGTGACGTAAGAAGAGTGGCTTTCTGGGACCTTTCAAATTTAACCTGAAAAGTCGAAAAACAGGAATTTTCAAACGCTGGTAACTAAATAAATACGCCGAGTGGAAGTTTGTTCTATGTCTCTACGGAAAGGAGAAGGTCGGCGATGAATCCTAATCGTAAACTGCAGGGTCAGAATCGACAATTCGTCACGACAGGAACGAGAGAAAATTGTAATTTTTTGACATTTCACCAAATTGTACTCCCCTACTGTCAAGAAGTAAGCAAAATAAACAATACTTCGAAAACACTTATAATTATAACAACAAACGAGCATCAAGTCTATTGAGATCGCCGAATCTATGCGTATAGTGACGTAGCGCCTGGCCACGCCCCATTTTCGCGAGGTGGAGATTTGTAATGGTTTTTAAGATACTAAACGTGCGAATAAGATTCTGATTTTTTGCAGATTCATTATTTTATACTTGCACTTTCGATTTATGAAATAAAAAAAAATGCCGAACAAGCCCATTCTGCATAATTTTCTGAATTCAACGATGCCAAATAAGTGACATTTCAAACATATTTTTTTTTATAATATAATATTTAGTTTACCATTTAAGTGAGGTGCCATGACGGTTCCGATTTATTCTAAATGGCCCATGTAATGCTACAAAAATCGAAATCCCGTTAAAAACACTAAATTACGGGATTTATGAGCAAATAAAATTCACCAAAATTAGGGGCAAAACACTTTTTTTTTCAAATAGAACCAGATCGGTACCGTGGTACCATTTATTAGTACTATTAATAAGGAATTTATTCATATGTCGTATTAAAATGTGCGATAAGTACAAACAAAATTACAGCTAAAATAAAATAAGAAAATTCAATTTTATTCTAATTACCTGGTTACACATAAGGTGGTTTTGGAATACAAAAAATTAACACAAAACATTACAACAGTTGTTCAAAGTGCTGTCCATTAACGTCAATGCACTTCTGAACTCGAATAACTGTTTCTCGAAGAACGTTCGCCAATTGCTGGGCCGTTATGCTATTAATTGCTCGTCTTACTCGTAGCTCCAGGTCTTCACGGGTTGTAACGGCGGTTGCATAGACAATATTTATTAAATGACCCCAAACAAAGAAATGAAGAGATGTTAAATCAGTTGACCTTGGAGGCCACCTCACAGGACCATTCGTCGAAATTACGTTTTCTCCGAATCTCCGTTGGAGGTAATCAATTACTATCCTTGAATTATGGGGAGGAGCGCCACCTTGTTGGAAATACCTTCCCTGTCCTAAATCTAAAGGTAACTCATCTAAAATGTCCTCAATCTCATTTTACAGGAATCTCAAGTATCTGGCACCAGTCAGAGGTCGTTCAAATATTATTGGACCAACGATTCTACTACCGATTATTCCAAGCCAAACATTGAAACCGAACCGCACTTGAAAGTTACCCTCCCGTAATAAATTCTGACCAATATTTTGTATTTTGTCGGTTAAATAATTCCAAATTTGTAAACCTTGACTCGTCCGAAAATAAAATCTGTCCCAAAAAATCATTGTTTGGCTGCACGTTATTATACAAAATCCAATTGCAATATTCCATCCTACATTCGTAATCACTCTTGTACAAATGCTGGTGCCATTGGTATTTAAAAGATTTATAGTGGTATTTGTGCAAACTTCGGCTTGCTGCTGGGTGACTGATGTTCAATTCCAACCCAACTTGCCTTAAAGAAACAGTCTTATCAACTTCTATTCGAGCCAAAACATTAGTTTCCGTTCCTTTGTCCATAATGAAGTTTTCTTCGGGATCACTGTTGGGCTCTCTTCGGAATTGGTTTTCAAGTTTTCAACACGTTTGAAATAATTTTTCGCTAGATATTGTCTATCAGGATATCGTCGACCATAAAGGTCCATAGCTGCAATTGCCTTTTTTTTGCTTTCCTCATAAATAATTAACATGTCCACTTTTTCATCTTTTGTATACATTCTTGCGGCATTTTGAACACTATTATCAAGAATTTTAAACAATCTTTAAAGACAAGAAAAACACCGTTAAACCAACAAATGTTTGACAAGCTAAATATTTCTTTGTTTTCAAAGCCACCTTAGTTACTTACCATTTAATTAGAACAAAATTGTATTTTCTTATTTTTTTTAGCTGTAATTTTGTTTGTATTTATCGCACACTTTAATACGACATATGAGTAAATTCCTTGTTAATAGTATTAATAGTACCACGGTACCGATATGGTTCCATTTGAAAAAAATTGAGTTTTGCCCCAAAAACAATTTTGGTGAATTTTATTTGCTCATAAATCACGTAATTTAGTGTTTTTAACGGAATTTCGATTTTTGTAGCATTACACGGGTCATTTAGAATAAATCGGAACGCGTCGTGACGCACTTAAATGGAAAATTAAAAAGAAACTGATGTTTGAAATGCCACTTATTTGGCATCATTGGATTCAGAAAATTATGCAGAATTCAAAAATGCAATAATATATAGGGTGTTCCATTTAAAAATCGAAAGTTAGTGTCACTTGCGGCGACACTGGAAGTGAAAAAAAATCAACTGTATGTCAAAATGTGGCGCTTACTATGTATGTAGTATATCCTAAATTTCAATCAAGTATTTTCAGGAGAAAGGAGAAAAGGAGGGTATGCCATGATCCTGTTACACCCGGTATAAAGACCAAATTATGAGTATTATTTTAAATTTAAAATGTCTATCAAAACTCAAATGACAGCCAGGAATGGCACCAATAAGTACAAGTGTCTTGTATTATTATATTATTATATTTTTTCTAGTGTCCGAAAACTCAACCTTCAAAAAATCATCTCTGGAACTTTCATTCATTATTTTCAATATATTCTGCAAATGATTTTTTAAGGGTATCAAAATTGAAATCTTCAAGTTTGCTGTTTTGTTAATAATCACCCCCTCAAACCGCCCCCAAGCCGTTACATTTGTTTCCTGAATTTACTGGTATTTTGAAGGCGATTTTTGATAGAAGTAAATGGGCTTGTTCCATGATATTCTTTTTATATGGTTTTTATACTTTTTCATATAGTACTCGATATTCTCATTATACACTTAAAATTTCGTATTATTAACTTTTTCCGTTCTCGAGATATAAGGAGTTGAAATTAGTAATGGTTGCAAAAACCGAGCGCTCATTTGTGACGTCACTATACGCAAATGACGTAAAAAAATTGCTTTCTGGGACCTTTCAAATTTAACCTGAAAAGTCGAAAAACATGGAATTTTTAAACACTGGTAACTAAATAAATACGTCGAGTGGAAGTTCGTTCTATGTGTCTACGGAAAGGAGAAGGTCGGCGATGAATTCTAATCGTAAATTGCAGGGTCGAAATCGAAAATTCGTTCCGGTAGGAGCGAAAGAAAATTGTAATTTTTTGACATTTCACCAAATTGTACTCCCCTACTGTCAAGTAGTAAGCAAAACAAACAATGCCTCGAAAACACTTATAATTATAACCAATAAGGAGCATCAAGCCTATTGAGGTCACCGAGTCTATGCGTATAGTGACGTAGCGCCTGGCCACGCCCCATTTTCGCGAGATGGAAATTTGTAATAGTTTTTAAGATACTAAACGTGCGAATAAGATTCTGATTTTTTGCAGATCCATTAATTTATACTTGCACTTTCGATTTATGAAATAAAAAAAAAATGCCGAACAAGCCCATTTTCGAAATCTAGAAATCTTGAATTCTGCCCAATAATCATTACATAAGCACCTTGGACAATTATAGGATATTTTTCTCGGTTTCTGTAGATGGTTTTAAATGCTTAGACCATCCCACACTGGTCGAAATTAATAATCTACTATGTGTGCAAAATTCCAAAATTAACATATGGAAAATCGTCTTCTCAGTTTGCGCGCGATCGGGGAGACGGACAAAAAAAATGTTTCGGATAAAAAAGAAAGGCGCGTAAACTGTTTTTTTGTTTTTTTAAATCGGCCAATTATGGCCGTTTAAAGGGATTGAATTTTAGGGTTGGAAAAGGGGTCGGACAGGAGGTATGAGGGGTGTTTAAGAGATAAGGGATGGAGTTAGGATGGTAAATTATTTTTCTGTTGTGGGTGGTTATAGGAAGAGGTCGAGGCTGCGGGGAGAGCTCTCTAGGGCAACTAGGGAAGGAGAGGGAGGGGGAACGTGCAAAAGGGGCAAACGGCCATATCTTTGGTTCTAATAGGGCGATTTTAAAATATCAAAATGGGATTTCTTCCTTTTTTGATCAGCTATAATGTTGGGTAGGTAGGAAATAATTTTCGCCGAAAATGTAAAAATGGGGGGCAAAAGAAAAAATGGATTTTATTTTTTCGAAACGATTTTTTTTAATTGCAGCACAGTGCAGCCAAGTAAAATATTGAATTATTTCAGGTGCTATGTCTATACCTCAGAGGCAGCTGCTTGAAGTTTGGCGTGAAGAATAGACAATTAAGTGCGAAAAATTCAGCCGTATTTTGGTATATTTGTGATAGATTGGGACTGGATAGCGAAATTGCGGTGGAGGTATATATTAAAATGCAAATTAATAATTTTAATAGCAAGGTGGCCCGAAAATGGACAGAGTCTCGTCGTTCAATTAAGAGAGTGTTAGCGCGTGAATCTAAATGGCTAGGTGAAATTGTCATCTTTTCTTCTCAGCACCAACCTACCGATCCAGCACCAGGACCATCCGGCAACAAAATGGGACGACCACCAAAGGTGTTTTCGTGTTCTGAAGAACTGACGACATCGTCAAGGAAACAAAAATTACTACTACCTATACTACAGAATTATTCTTGACGGATATCATACCAAACATACTTATATATTAATGCAATCTGGAGCCATGATGCGTCATGCAGATATGTATCTCTCGTACGACAAAATTTTAGAATAAAAAAAATTGCTGTCCCAAAGCAGAATCAATAAAGATTAGTGAAACATCTGCAGAAATAACGGTACAGGTCCTTGTTGACCACACCATAACCAGATTAGTAATGACATCAGGAATAAATTATATTTCGGGATGATTCCGTTGAAAATAAGTAAAACAAGTTGGTAAGAGTACAGAAACTTGAAATTCGGTGTATGAACTAGAAGCCAAGGCCTCAAAAGTCTTTATAATATTTTCCATCTCCGACCATCACCCCACTCCTTTATTAAAGGGGTTGATAAAATAAAATTGACATATTCACTTGAAATTTGGTATACAGATATATTTAATGACATCAGGAACTAAATTATATTTTGGGATTATTTCGTTGAACGGTTGGGGGTTAAATAAGAGTAAATAGGGGGAAATAAGTAGAGCAAGCTGGCAAGAGTACAGAAATTTGGTACTTGGTGTACTAGAAGCGAAGGCCTCAGGTTTTTTAATAATATTTTCCATCCCCCATCCCCACTCCCTTATTAATAGAGTTGAGAAAATTAATCGAGATTCTCACTTGAAAGTTAGTATACACGTATGTATTGTAGTGACATTATTTGATTGAGATGATTTCGTTGAATGGGTGGGAGGTGGGAGGTGGTAGGTTGTGAATATGGTAAAATAAGTAGAGCAAGCTAGAAACCTCAAATTTTTCTATGACATCTGCCCCAAATATTATTAAAATTCTTTGACCAATAATTTCCACATACTAGAGTGTAAATATAGTCAAGATGTTGCCTTTAAAGTGACTTGGATGAAAAATCTGGATGTGGAAGTAGTGATTCCTCAGGCAGCGGTTTTTTAAATAACATCTGCCACCAGGAATCTTTTTATTTTTCGAAATAGACATGAAGTATTTTGAGCGGAAGTAAAGGTAAAGGCAGAAGAAATTTTTTTTATTAAACATTTAACAGTTTTTGAGAAAATCGCAAGTGAAAATTTAATCTACGGACTAATGTTATACGCATAGAAAAAGCACTTTGGGCATTACCGTAAACAGGGGTTATTTTGCCAGCTGGGGCAATTTGGCCACACCGTGCCCGCCATGAATTAAAAATTCATTGCATGGAAGTTGGTAGAACTGAATTAACCGCGCATGTCTAACAATATTCACGTATAAGCAAAGTAAATGTTAGTGCAGGTTTAGCACTTGTAGGAAAAATGTTCTCAGCGTTTTCAGAACATAAATAATAAGTGGCATTTTTACCTATTCAAACATGCTGCTACGCTAAGGGGTATGTACCCTAATCTATTTAGATTTGAGAACTGTTGTTTGTACTGCTTATGTATGAACCTTATAACATTTTATTAATATTATTGTTGTTAATCTAGGCTATAGAAATACAATACTTTAGCCATTGGCAAAGTTACCTCTTAGTTCACAGATTTAAATTACTAATTTAAGAGTTAATTTTTTAGTTTAGGAGTTATTCTTTTGTCTCGTTTTTCTATTAGATATAGATTTTCTATTCATACGTGTTCTGAATTATTCAAGTCGAGAATAAAATCATAATTTCGTTCAGCAATGAGTTTTTTTTACAAAAAAACAAAGTGATATTTTTTAAAATGTCTAGTGGTAGGGCAAAGTAACCTGTTTGTGACATTTACTTTGCACGGAATAGGCTATTTCAAGCTAAAAAGTCGATTGGCAAAGTCTCCCCGAAGCAGGGGCACACGTTAGCCGACTCTTTGACGCTTTAAAAAATACATTTTCCGTTGTCTTTTTGCGTTAAAAATTGGGGAGCACTCACAAAAAACATAAAAATTTCATATAGTTTGATATCAAGGCATTTCATGAAAATGCATCCAAGTTGTTTTCAGAAAACCGTGAAAATTGTGCAAAGTAACCCCTGTTTACGGTACCAGAAATGTTTTAACTCATTGCATATGGATTCTCAAAATTTGAAGACGATATCTGCAACCAGATTAAACTTAGAAGCCCAAAATAACTTACGCTTTTTTGCCCAATCCCGTATTCGCGCAAAATTTCAAAACACAACACGTAACGTAAACATGTATTGCTGTGGACGCGCCTTCATGCCAACAATCTTAACTTGGATGCTTATCTGACTGGCCATGAAGAGGTATTTGCCGTCGGCAACGCTCGAGTGGAACTATTACAACCACTTTGATTACACTACATTCTACTACCTCATATGCGAGGTTCAAGAAACAGGTTATAAACTAACGATAAACAGAATGCGCTTTTGGCCTAACCCGTATAACGTTAAACGTTTCAGGATCGTATTAGAAATTACCATAATCATTCATTTAAATGCCCAAACGGCCATAAATAATGAAAACAAAGCCTAGCACTACGGAATATCTTACTTTCTATGGTGAACGCTCTTACACGTATCACGTGTGTAACTGTTTCCAGAAATAAAAGATAATGTTTTTGTTTAAAAACACGTAATACTATCACAATGAAATTGTAGTAATGCTACCGATTCAGGAGTTAATGACCCTTGGCGTTATAATCGCTTAACTTGATAATGAAATTATACAAAGAACTGGCGTTAATATTTAATAATAATTTAATAGTTTGATAATAATAAATAAGTTACTGTTGATTTATTGTTTTAAATTGCATGTGCGTATACATACGGGTCTTTATACGAGCGTCCTGCGGAATTTAATTTTGTTGATATGATACGTGCTTCTATGAAGTATTTGACGAAAATGGGATTCCAGATTGTCTTACCAGACAAGATACAAACTCACCATTTATCGAACTAGAACTGTTCTGTGGGATAGGAACATATAAAAAAGATTTCCCGTTTAAGTTTCTTTAAACTAAAACGTTTTGCTACTATTTTTTCACTCCAGTATGTGGAAATAAGTGCTCATAAAATTTTAATAACACAATATTTGCCGACAGCACACAGTTCAATGTAAAACCAGATAAGAACACTTTCGAATATTAGTCTAATAACAGAAAAAATTTAGTAGCCGACTTTGAATTTAAAATGATTAACGAAAATGAAATATGTAAGATTTTACTCTCAATTAAATCTAAAGCTGTTGGTCATGATGACATTGGAATCGTAATGCTCCTTCATTGCTGTTCTTTTCTTTTACCAGTTTTAACTCATCTTGTAAATTACTGTATTGAAAAAAGTACTTTTCCTTACATGTGGAAAGTATCGCATGTATTACCATTACCAAAAGTGAAAATGCCAGGTGACTATAAAGATCTAAGACCTATTAGCATACTTCCCTCTCTTTCAAAACTTATCGAAAAAATTCTGGAACAACAGATTAGAGAACATATAAAGACAAATAATATTATATCTGAAACACAATCGGAGTTTAAACAAAACTATAGTTGTACTTCCGCATTACTGAAAAGAACGGATGACATATTGACAGCAGCGGATAGCAATAAAGTCACAGCACTAATTCTTTTGGATTATACTAAAGCTTTTGACAGATTGAATCATAAACTATTTCTAGCAATTCTGCATTATTTCGGTTTTAATAGTCCTGCTGTAACTCCAATTAGTAGTTAGTTAAGTGGAAGAAAGCAGTATGTAATACTCAATGGTAAAATGTCATCTGCTAGAGACAATGAGTGTGGTGTGCCACAGGGTTTCATTCTAGGTCCCCTGTTTTTCACAATATACACTTCTCATTTTATGAGCTGTATAAAAAACTACTCGATACATTTCTATGCAGACGATATGCAATTATATTTGTCATTCGATATTAAGGACGTTGCAGAGGCAATAAAAGTGTCAGATGCACTTAGTATTAATCCTTTAAAATCTAAGATTATGCTATTTGGAAAAAAGAGAACACGTGAAAAAATTAAAAATAATTCGAGTGTGAAACTCGACAAAAAATTTAGGACTTGAAATAGATGCTGATCAAAGATTTTCTAAGCACATATGAAATAAAACAAAAGTAGCATTTGCAAACTTAAAACTCATTTATGCACAAAGGCAGATACTGAGTTCTTCGGCCAGATAAATGCTATGTGATGCACTGGTCTTGTCACGATTCAATTTCGCTGATGCAGTGTATGGTCTATGTCTTACTATTTCTGACAGTCAACGTATACAACGAATTCAGAATTCTTGTGTTCGCCTCGTATGTGATTTACGTGGACGACGGGGAGTTTCTGCCAAATTAAGGACAATAAAGGGACTAACAATGTTAGAAAGACGATTGCTACATTAATTGGTGTTATTTAATAAAATTGTAATTCTTAGCAGTCCACCGTATTTGTATAATAAAATTAAATTTCGCACAGATGATCATAATGTCAATATTAGATTTAAACACTTAATTTCGTCTTTGCCACATTACGCTACTATGTATGAACGAAGCTTTTCTTTTAATATTTATAAACTGTATAATAAGTTACCGTTTCCACTTAAGAATACTACCGGATGTAAATTTAAGAATGGTGTTAAAAATTTAATTTAAAAAAAATACCTCCAAACATTTTAATTTACATCTTTACTGCTTCATCTTTTTCTGACATTTTGTACTTATTTTATTGTTTCGTGTTTTTTTTTTCTATATGAATTTCATTATTTTAGTCAATTTCGTAAAGTCTATAACTACTTCCAAATCCAGGCAGTGGAGTGGAAGTGTGCTACTGAACTTTTTTCCATTGAAGTGTTTAATGTATTTTATATATAAGTATTACAATTCTAGCAAACACTGTTTGTTTAATAAAGTGATTTATTATTATTATTATTATTATTATTATTATTATTATTATTATTATTATTATTATTATTATTATTATTATTATTATTATTATTATTATTATTATTATCATTATTATATACAAAATCGTCTGTCCAAAAACCCATAAAACGATATGTCACTTTAATACCTTGTCAACTGGCCGACCGACCAACGTCCGATCATCCGACTGATCGTCCGTCCCACGTCCGACCATCCAACAGACCATCCGACTGGCGTTCGACCATCATCATCGGTAGTATCTATGATGACAGATGTCATAAAAAAAATTGATACCTTAACTAGATCTCTTGCTTCACTTAGTTACCCCTATGTAATCCCCAACCCTTCAATGGAATAAGCTCGAAATATAATCTAGTTCCAGATCTCGTTATAATACATACATGTACCAAATTTCAAGTCAATACCTTAATTTTGTATGGTGGGGGTGGTAAATGTCATAAAACAAATTTCTGTCCATTTTAGTGGCCTCTTATGTAGATTCTACAAATTAATATAAAATATATGTTGTTTTGAATTTTTAAGCTATAACGTCAGACTCCTTACTAAAAAGACCTGAAGTTTTGCATATTGAAGCATCAGTCGATTCGCCGTTTTGAATTTGTAACTTCTGACATCAGATTCAGTATCAGCTTTTCCGAAAATAACTAACTGCCCATTTTAACGCATCTCCAACGAAATTTGAATTTTGTCTAGTTTTTGATAGTCCGGTTCACTGTACACTGGTCTTAGCTTGATGAAAAAACTACAATGAGTTTGTAAAAATTTGAAGTGTTCTGTGTATTTAACAACGCCTGTTTACAATTCTCAGTTTTACATTATTGTTCCGAGGAAAGAACTTAATATTCCTGGACTATTAATCAAGTCTTAATTTGCTGAATGATGAATTAACGTAATCTTAATGTCTTCTGAGAAGTTATTGAAGATTTCTTGTTTTTATAGGTATAATAAAAAATCAAGTAGGAAATATTTATAAATAAATATATTATTGTTAAATTAATCTTCCTATTAATAGTTATGTAACAAGTGTATAAAACATAATAATCAGCTTATGTAATTTGTAGAGCGTAGTAATCTGTAATTATAATAAATGGTAAAATATAGGTGATAATTATGATTTGCAGCAAAGAAACTGTAATTATGCCGCAAAATAATTTGCTTAAATTTACATTAGCTTACAGCAAATAATCAAAATGAATGATATCTGTTTTGCATCTTAATTATTGTTTATAGACGTATATACCTTTACGAATATGCATATTTTAAAACGCTTGTTGCATATTAAACATTGGCGAATAAATTGGATCATTTTTCCTTCAATGAAGAAATGTTAGATGATCGAATGGAACATTAAACTTTCAATGTAATTGAAATTATCACTTCAGGAAATAAATTTTTTTAATTTAAATTACTTATTTTAAAACATTGAATTAGAACATCCTCATAATTTACTTTATTGAGATATTGTGTGTTATTAATCAATATAGAAAATATCACATAAAACTATAATATTAATAATGGGTGCAAGTAAGAAAACGTACTTTCGATTTACTCAAAATAAGATTGCATTATCTCTAACATTTCTATCCACAACGTCTCTATACCATCTGAAATTTTTATACATGCTTTTTACTATTGAAAATTTTATAAAATGAAGGGATTGAAATGATGGGAACTACATTTTTTATGCAATCGGGAAATAAATTCAGAACGTGATTGCTGATGTGATGCCCTGTGATTTCAGCAAAGTCTACCAAAGATTTAGCCACCCTATAGCGAATATTCCGAGGCAGAAAATGCAAACTTCTCCGAGAAATGCAATAGAACGGAGCGAATAGCAATTATAGAATCAAAAATATCTTCCAAATAATTGAAAACGAAAAAAAAGTGTCCCCGGGCGGGATTCGAACTCGGAAAACCACTTAAAAATAGTCGCCGATTAGCACGACCGCAAGTCAATTTTTCAAACGTAAAAACTGAATAAATACGGCGATCGGAGACCCGTTTTATATCTCGATGCCGAGGAGAAGGTCGGCAATGACCGTACGTGAATCACGAGGTGAAAATCGAAAATTTGGGCCGGCAGGAGCGAAGACGAATCGTCATTTTTCGGCAATTCGTGACGATTTGAAAAACGAAATTTTCGTCCATCTATTTTTTTGCAACATGTTTAATTTTTTACTCATTTATGCACCACTAAGAGTTTGGTAGAATTGCACCTTCATTATAGATACTATCTAAACTCTCTTTGGAAAAAAATCTAGCTTTATAGAAATGATTTCACGAAAACTGTCGCTGCCTCCCGGACTAATACTATGATGTACAAGGTGTTGCGGTAACTAAAACAAAAATTGTCACTCAAACACGTTCCTTCTAAAAATGTAAGGAGTAAGGTAGAGTCAAATGTCTTTAATCAATATTCATTGTATTTCAAACCATTCACAGAAAAAGAACTATTCAGGTTATTAAATTGATTATTAAAAAATAAAAAGTCTGCGGAGGCAGATGACACAAGTTTTATTTTAAAACAGGTAATTGATATAATTACGGTTCCATTAACGCATTTAATTAATAGATCCTTGGAATCTGGCAAGTTTTCGCAAAATATAAAGGCTGGCAAAGTTACCCCATTCTATATGTATAATAAGAAAGAATCATACTATTTGGAACATTATAGACCAGTTGTCATCCCACGTGAATTTTCAAAAATTTTGGAATATGCATTTTTAGATGATATTTTATCTTTTCTCAATAAATAACAACAATTATAAATATTTCTAAGTATAAGAAAGGTTTTTAATTTAATTCGAAATTTTAATGGTCTGTATCTTCTCCGGGGTGTTACCTGTACTCCTGTAAATAAGCCGGAAGATGTCTAAAAGTTGGAAAACATTATGTTCCTTGAACCTTCAGGATCATTCATCACCTTAATATCTTTGCGGACGGACAAAATGAGGGAGTTATGTGGGTTATAAATAAACCCCAAAAATGACCCAAAAATGACCCAAAAATTAAGCCTTGATGAAAAATTTTAGAAATGAAAATTTCGGCCTGGAAATCCAATTTGGGAAATTCAAAATGGTGGACCGGAAATCGGGCCATTTTCCAGAAAAATTGAAAATGGAATTTTTTAAAGTTGTACTCGAAGGTTTTCGAGGTCGCTGATTACGAATCCAAGGTCTAATTCTGAAATTCAAAATGTCGGATCGGAAGCAGAGTCAATTTCTCAGAAAAAAACTCGTATTGTTTCGTTTTTGGGCTGAAAGTGGAAACTCGGTTTCGTTGTCACTGATAACGAATTTTCCTTAATTGGACACCGGATTCGTTATCAGCGACCACGAAAGTCTCAGTGTTCCCACTTTCGGCTCAAAAAAGAAAAGAATACGAGTTTTTCCTGAGAAATTGACTCAACTTCCGGTTCGCCATTTTGAATTTCCCCTCCCCGGACTTGTTATCAGCGACCACCAAAACCCCCGACTTCCCACTTTCAGCCCAAAAAAGAAAAAAAAATGTCTTTCCCGACAAATTGACTCTACTTCCGGTCCGCCATTTTGAATTTCCGAAATTAGGCCTCAGATTCGTGGTCAGCGACCTCGAGGACCCCGAGTTGATTTCCAAGACGAAATTTTCAATTTTAAAGTTTACTCTACGAGGCTTAATTTTTGGGTCATTTTGGGTACTTATAACCCCCAAACTTCCCCATTTTGTCCGTCCGCAAAGATATTAGTGGTGATGAATGATCCTGAGGGTTCAAGGAACACAACGCACAAGCAATTTTTAAAATCGGTGCTCTTTCTCAACTTTTAGACATTTGGCACTTTTTTCCGGCCTATTTACTGGAGTATTGATATGAAGGTATGATAAAGTCTATTTGGAAATGAAACAAAGTAATAAAACGATATGAGAAAGGCCACTATGTTTTCTATCACTGAATTTATTGTAACATGCACGTTGCTGCAGTTTCCATAAATAACGTACCATTTTCAAATTGCGTTGATTCAAATGAATGGATTTACAAAGGGCTGTGCATATTTGTACTAAATACTATTTATCTATTCTAAGTACTAAGTATTGATTACACTATTCTAGGTACTAATTAAGCAGATCTTACAAAAACATTAAAACAAGTAGTAAATTATGTAAATAGGTAATAAATTAGGGACGTTTATTTTATAAGGGATTGTTTCAATGCATCAAACAGAGTGGATTGATATAGGTCCAGCTGGTCATTTAGAAGATTGTTTCCGGGAATTTTGTTGAATTTGATAATTTCTATTGATTCTAGTAAGTAAATTTAATTCAAAACTTTTATCTTCCACGTATAACATCTTCAGAACGTTTATGTTAGGAAAATTGTGACTTGTTTCTAAAATATGATTTGCAAAAGTTGAGTCTGTTTTTTGAAAATTAAAACAACGTAAATGTTCTTTGTATCTAGTTTAGAATGAACAACCAGTTTGACCTATATACAAGGCATTACAATCAGGACATGTAATATAAATTATTATTAAAATGGTTCACTTGGTCATATAACCAAAAATCATTTTCCCCAAATTTAGACCAACTTGTACAAGTGCTTAACAATACTAAACACGTTATATCATTAAACCGCAAAAGATCAAAATTATTATCGAGGATGACTTAATAACAACATAATGTAGGAAAACAAGGTTTCGTAATGCTAATATTTTACAATTTATTACATTTTTATGTTCTCTCATTGCGGTAATACGCTTGAGAACAAAAGCATACACCGGTGCAATAATATTACACCTTTTCTTTATGTCACAGATATTTTATTTTTCACCAAACTCACGGACACCCACGGTCGAGCTGAGTCAGAAATTAATGAATTCAAGTTTATTGTGCCACTGTACAAAATTGTGATAATTGGCGATGTAAATAGTATATATGCAAAATTTATCAATCTATCTTACGGTTCATGAGCTGGCTAATATTTTTTACGTTATTTTAACAAACAAGAATATATAAATCTATTCTTTACTTCTAGTGCAGGCAAATTAGCCATTTAGGGTAACAAAAATTAATAAAAGGATCATCACTGGGGTTTAAGTAGGTAATAACCTGGAGAATAAGATCATGCATTCTTTGCACTTCCAAGTTCCGGGAAAATTCAAAAAAATTAGCGGCCAAAGAAATAAAAATAGGGAAAAAAGTTCCCAACAAAATTTGTAGCTCGTCTCTTTCTCTACAAGAAAGGTCTTTACAAATGTTTGTCTTACTTAAGCCGTTTAGAAGATAAATCGAGTTTTCCACTTACAGTTTTAAGCCGCTTCGAAATGCGTGAAAAATAAGAATTCTCCAGGAGTTTCGTACGACCGGGCTCATCGATCGATAATTCTTACTATTCACAGCCCCTAAAAAAATGAAAATAACACAAATCTAGAGAAAAGTCTCAGCTTTAATGTGGAACTAATCACAAAATTCATAAAAAAAATTATTATAGAGAAAAAGTGTCAGAAGGTGGCTTAGTAAACTTTGTACAGTTGGTCCACAGATTTATTCATATCTTTGCCGGGAGTCGTTAGAATGATAATTCATTTTGCTTATAGATTTTTATATAATGATATATTAATCCCACTAACATTTTATTGCAATTACTTTTGTTGGAAAAATATGCCTTGCAATCAAAGTAGAGGGTATATTTCTCATTGATCAATCCCTCCAAATTTTGGCGTTCAATTCGCTATATCTTAATTAATAATAATAGCACAGTCTTAGTTTTTGGATTATAAGTACAATAAAACATATTCATTCGAATGACATTAGAGTTTTCTAAATGCGTGCAGTACTTTTTGAATTTGTCTACATACACGTTCAGAAAATGCACAATTATACAGGGAAACATATACAACTTATTTGTTTCTTAACATTCTTCAATAAAATTTTGACGAAATATAGATTAATGTGCGTGGAATCGAATCCATGCAGTGAAAAAGCACCCATTGTTACGGGAGAAATAGGCAGGATGCATAAAACTCAAAGATATGAATAAATCAACTGTATAAAGTTTACTAAGCTATCTTCTAACACTTTTTTCTCTATGATAAGATTTGTAGGAATTTTGTGATTAGTTCCACTTTAAAGCTGAGATTTTTCTCTACAATTTATGTTGTTTTCATTTTTTTAGCGTTTCTGAATAGTAAGAATTATCGATCGAAGTGTGTGGTAGTACGAAACTCCCAGAGAATTCTCATTTTCCACACATTTCGGAGCGGCTCAAAACTGTAAGTGGAAAACTGAATTTAACTCCTAAACGACTTAAGTAAGACAAAGATTTGTAAAGACCTTTTTTGTAGAGAAAGAGACGAGCTACAAATTTTGTTGAAAACTTTCGTCTGTATTTTCATTATTTTAGCCGCTAGACCAAAAAAAAACGAAAATCAAAAAGTTTTTCCAAATTTTTTTTGAATTTTCCCGGAACTTGAAAGTGCATATAATGCATCATTCTATTCTACTTATATCCCGGGGATGATCCTTCTATTAATTTTTTCGAGGTTTTTACAAATTGTTGCCTTCATTGCCTGCACTATTCTTTATGTTTGATTACTACTATTTTAGAAATCAATAAGGGGATGAATTCTAAACAAAACATGTTCTATGGAGTTTTTTCGATAAATCAATATTTTTCCAGTTATTCGCGATTGAAAATGTTGATTCATCATCTAAAAAATGCATGTTTTGGAGCGATTCTTCATACTCCAGGCGTTTTAGCTGTAACACTGCCTATGTCCTTAAATCGTGCCCTACGAAAAAAAAAATTTATTGTGTTTGTTTAGAAGTTTTGAATAACACTTGGTAGTTACGCCACGATACACCTGGAGGATTTCAAAAACCGCGTCGGAACTCAGTTTTCATGACCCAAACGGGAACAATACCTATTATTAAAGTTGTACATCTGTAAATTCTCTATCGTACGCCTAACCGTTTTGGAGATACGACGCGGACTAAGTGAAAAATGTTCCGTTCGTTTTTTTTTTAATAGTTTATATCACTCCTACAACATCTTCAGCAGCTCAACGACATTTGTACAGTCTATTATCAAGTTCAAACATGGTTGGGAAAAACATTGAAAGAATTCTGAGCGAAGAAGCGTCGAACACTGGACTATGTCGGCTTTAACTTTTCTTAAATTTTGTATATGTAGTTTTTCCTTCAAAACACAAGCGGAAACCGCTATTAATTTCAACAAAATGTAAAATAAAAGTATAGTAAGCAGAAACTATATGCAGGCAGGTTCCAAATTAGTTTCATCATGTCTAGTGTTTGGGAATTTGACGAATGTGTCAGAAATAAGTATTTTTCAGAATTGTATTAAAATTAATATTTTTGTAGTTGCTGACACTGAATCTGATGTCAAAAATTAAAAATTCAAACTGGTGAATCCAGAGGCTGCCATCATTGTAAAACGTTTGCAGGTTTATGTAAAATTCGCTAATATGAGAATTACCCGTTAACGATGATAATTATTGTTCATACTCAATGAAATTTCCATAAGGACCTTCTGTAAAGTGGGAAGAAAGTCCTTAGAATTATTTACAACTTATTAGTCATATATGTCCACATTCCACATGCAAATGGCAATGTTTTGTATCTTAATAATAAATAATAATGTATTCATAAGTTATAAAGTTGTTAGTTTATTAAGGAATTGAAATAGTGCGATTAAATAGAAGATTTGTGATGGGTAACGTCACCCGACAAAACGAATAACAAAATTCCTTTTGATTATCCATTTGCAAGAATCGTAAACAAACGATTTATTCGAAACATTGAAAACCTGGAAATATAAAATTCATAAATTTTGCAAAGGAGGAGGGCTAAGGTCGGTTTTAGGCCTATTTTATTTTCGGATTTAAATTTTAAAAAATCATTTTTTATTATGTGTCATCAATATTTAATTGATTTCACCTCAAACGGCACCTCCCCACACTCGCACATACCTCTTCTACTCCTTTTAAGTATTAGATAATGTTGCGTACATCTGGCAACTTTCAGTAATTTTATTAAATTCTAATACACTAAACTTAATTTTTGAGAAATATGTATAGGTATTTACCATACTCTAGTAACGAAAACACCAGACATTGAATTATCATAGGTAATGTGTTTGAATTTAGGAATGTACACATTTATTATATTTTCATGTTTCATCCATTTAACTCTGTTTGTATTCCAGTTTTTGCTAACAGCTCTCGTAGAACACAGGGGCTTCGATCGCATAGTAAATATATCTATCTCACAGCACATATTTCTTAATTATTGGTTAAACCAAATATACTGCAGGAAGTATTGTGGGTTGCATAGAACAACGCAGACCCAAATTCTTAGTAATTTTTAGTTTATAGTATGGTAATATGTTAATTGAGACTTGAGAGGGGATATTACTTTTATTAGCTGGCTAATAGCAGAATTGGCCATTTCTGTAGCCAATTCTGTAGCAGCATATACTTTGACTTTAAGCTTTTGATAATCATTCAGTCACGAGTTGTGTCACTTCTGCTATTATCAAACTTTCTCATAGTGATCTATCTAATAAAAGGTAATTACATTTACTTAATTGATTCCTCTCATTAGTATTTAACAGCCTTCAGCCATATTTTTCATTACTGCTAACTAAACTTTACCATAATTCTGAAACATGTGCTGATAATATTTTTTCTTCTTCCCAAACGTAGAGTTTTGCTGCCAACTGATTATTTAAATAACTGATTATATAGAAAATAGATAATAGATGATTATATAGATAATAGACAATAGATAATTAATAACTAATTTACATAGTTAATACAAATCATTTAAATAATTTACCGAAATAGTCTACATAATTTACACAAGGAAAATCACTCCTTTCGTTTGATGGTTAAATGCCTGTTAGATTCCATAAGACAGATAGCCCAGTCAAACACAGTTTAGTAAAATTCAGCATAGTCTATTCAAATTCCGTTTAGTCAAATCCAGTTTAGTCCAGTCAATCTAAACCAACAGCAAAATCCTAGCGTTACACAGGTTAGCAAGACGTCAAACCACGTCGAGGAGCCGTCTGTGTTCGGAGAGGCTGATAGGAAAAGCTACCAGAACTCACCAGGAGCCCTCATCCACTATCTATCCATCGTCAGGAGGATTGGTGAGATTCTGAGAATTTCATTGATATTTTTTTTGAGTAATATTTTCTGTATAACTTTCATTGCACAATATATTTCTTTTCTTTTAATGATAAATTAATTAAGCTATAAATATTTCCTCTTGGAAATTGTGATAATATTACTTAATATTCCTATTTCCTAATTGATAACATTATTTTATACTGTTTATATTGATTAAATTCGTAGATTTGTTCTTATATTGATGATTTTTCTGAAGTTATTAATAAATATGTCTCTTTTATCGTAAAATTCAATTTTTCATTTTATCTGTTTGTCTGTCCGCCATAAGATCAAATCTTTCCACGGCGGTTGGTTTCACCATCACAGGGGTAGCAGTAACTGTTAAATTTTCCGTGGATGGCGCTCATAATTTTTACATCATTTGAAGCTACCTCTGAGTGTTGGAACAAACTAGCTAGGCAAAATATCACAAAAATATTGGTTCACCCTCTGGCTGATTTAAAAAATATATATTAATTGAACCCACGAAATCCCAGCCACGCACCAGATCAGCTAGCCGTTCGCCGTCACTACTTGTGTGTTGGTTGAATTGCCTTTGGTTATCACCTTAACCGGTGATATCATTGTTAATTTTTCTAGGGCCAAGTAGTGATGTAACAATAACCAGAATCCAGGAACAGTATCGCTAAATTTTTTTACTCAACTTTATAAACATACAGTTACATAACGTAAACAAGGATTCTTTATTTTTATCACAAAAAAGATGATTTTTTACACTCGCTCCTATCTTCTAATAAAATCGAGTTATAAGATAAGGGTCTGGGTGGGTAAGAAGGCGTGGTGGGAGAAAGGGATTAGTGGGGAACGTAGTCCAGATGAACTTTTTTGAAAAAAAAAATGTGTTAAATATTAATGACAGATGATAGAAAGTGTTTTTCTAAAATCTAAATCCAAAAATAAAATAGGCTTTAAACCGGCCTTAGCTACTCTCCTCCATTGGTCACTTTTGTGGAAATATTTGAAATTAACAAATGAGAAAAGGTGTGTAGTTTGAGGGGAAACAAATAAGTAAATAGCTTAGTACCAATAGATTTTGAAATATCTGTAAATGGAATATCAAAATTAGAAATTCATGTAGTGGAGTAGAAGAATAATATATATTATAACAAGATCTGAAACTAGATTATATTTTGAGCTTATCCCGTTAAAGGGCCGAGATTGCATAGGGTAAATAAATAAAACAAGCTAGAAAGAGTTCAGAAACTGGGATGTTGGTGTATACCGGGTGAGTCACGAATTGCGCTCGTCCCGATATTTCCTAAAACATTTGGAATAGAAAATTGAAATTAGGAGGCCTTATTACACGACTAAAATGCCATCTTTTCAATAAAAAATCAAGTTTGGTGCACATCCGGTTTGACCGGAAATGCCCACAACTTTCGATTTTTAAATGGAACACCCTATATATTTTTACATTTTTGGAATCTAGAGGAAATTTTGAATACAATACACCATTTTGGTCACTCTTTGATAAACATTAAAAATTTTATTAAAAAATCTATTTCTGAATCCAGAGTGAATATATTTTAGTTTGTGTGCTACGTTACTATAAAAATAAAAAGAGCAATATGATTGCATTACTTAATTCTCTAGAGGCGTTTAAAATTTTTAAATGTGATTTTTACCCACTAACTCGGTTTTTTTAAATGGGAATTTAATCGTTCACCAACATTTTTAAATACCTCATTTTCATACGAATCTAATAATACCAAAATTTTGAAAATCCGCTCAGAAATATTTGAGATTTCAGCCAAAATACAATGCAACCAAGCTTTTAGAAACATGCGGCTAATAGATAATAGATTAGTGGGCTTTGGAAACTAAAATGGCACATTTCTGTGTAAATCTGGTAACCTAATAACATTGGAAAAATCAGTAGCCATTGAATGTAATAAAACAATATCAGCTGTCAGACAGATACAAAATAAAGCGTTGCGGAAATCTCTTTGAGTAAAAATTAAAGAAAATGAATAATTTTAGTAGAAATGAAAAGGTCGATATGTTACTGATATATGGAGAGCGTCTCAAAAATTCAACTGCAGCTGCAGAACTGTATCAGCAACGATATTCCAACAGACGTCATCCAAGCAGACACTTGTTTGCCAGAGTGGAACAAGAATTAAGAAACGAACCCAATCAACAAGATGACCATCAAACATTTATTGTAAGTGAGGACAAAGAAATTGATGTATTAGGATTTGTGATGGTACACCCAACAACATCAACAAGGGAATTGTCAATGGAATGCGACATTAGTCAGTCTTCGGTTTGCAGAATTTTAAAGAAACATAAGTTTCGGTCTTATAAATACCAAATACACCAACATCTTTATGGACGTGATAACGACAGGAGGCTAGTATATTGCAACTGGTTCTTAAATGCAGTACAACAAAACCCAGGTTTTCCTTTTCATATTTTATATTCACATGAAAGTAGATTTAAGAACCAAGGTATGTTTAACAGAAATAATACTAGGTACTGGGCTCAAGAAAATCCGAGGTTGGTAGGGCGGGGGAATATTCAGGAAAGATTTGGGTCTAACTGTTGGCTTGGAGTACTTGGAGATCGAATAATTGGACCCATATTTTTTGATGGAACACTTACTGGCGAAAGATATTTATTCTTTTTACAAAACCAGACAGCAGAATTTCTTGACCTACTTCCTCTTGCCTTTTTACAAAATGTGTTTTTCCAACAAGATGGTGCTCCCCCACATAATTCCAGAAGAGTGATGGAATATTTAAACAACTTGCATGGTGAACGCCTTATCGCAAATCAAGGTCATATCAGGTGGCCTCCTAGGTCACCTGACTTAACACCCCTCGACTATTATGTATGGGGCACTCTCAAAAATAAAGTTTATAAATCTTCTTCAAATACCTGTGAAGAGCTGCAAAATAAAGTTGTACGGGCTCTTAATGAAATAACGCCGGCTGAATTGCGTAGAGCCATTCAAGCAACTGTACGCAGAGCCGAATTGTGTATAGAAAAAATTGTGGACATTTTGAACAATATCTATAAATGTCAATTTATGGTTTAATTATATTAATTATTTTAAAGATACCTACTGTTACCTAGTTTAAGTTTAATTGTTCAAACGGAATTGATTGTTATTTATTTATAGGCCCGATATTTATGTTCATTTAAATAAAACTCTGAAAACCGAACTGATGTCGCATTCTATTGCAAATGTCCTTGTGGATGTAATTGTGTTTACCTCCACATACCTATGCTAAACTTAATTGTAACGTTCTTTGCGCTCACATTTATTAAATGTTTGATAGCTCAAGATTGCCTATAACTACACGAGTCTGTCTGACAGCTGATATTGTTTTATTACATTCAATGGCTACTATGAGTTTTCCAATGTTATTAGGTTACCAGATTCACATAGAAATGTGCCATTTTAGTTTCCAAAGCCCACTAATCTATTATCTATTAGCCGCATGTTTCTAAAAGCTTGGTTGCATTGTATTTTGGCTGAAATCTCAAATATTTCTGAGCGGATTTTCAAAATTTTGGTATCATTAGATTCGTATGAAAATGAGGTATTTAAAAATGGTGGTGAACGATTAAATTCCCATTTAAAAAACCGACTTAGTGGGTAAAAATCACATTTAAAAATTTTAAACGCCTCTAGAGAATTAAGTAATGCAATCATATTGCTCTTTTTATTTTTATAGTAACGTAGCACACAAACTAAAATATATTTTGGGCACCACAGCACTCTGGACTGAGAAATAGATTTTTTAATAAAATTTTTAATGTTTATCAAAAAGTGACCAAAATGGATGTGTTTTATTCAAAATTTCCTCTATATTCCAAAAATGTAAAAATATATAGGGTGTTCCATTTAAAAATCGAAAGTTGTGGGCATTTCCGGTCAAACCGGATGTGCACCAAACTTGATTTTTTATTGAAAATATGCCATTTTAGTCGTGTAATAAGGCCTCCAAATTTCAATTTTCTATTCCAAATATTTTAGGAAATATCGGGGCGAGCGCAATTCGTGACTCACCCGGTATACTAGAAGCCAAGGTCTCAAACTTTTTTATCGCATTTGGAGGGGTACCCACAACCTCTCCATTATTAACTAAACAAAAAATCGCTGCCTAGGGAATCATTACTTCTTTATCCAGATTTACCATCCAAATCCCTTTAAACGAAAACGCCATTATACTATAATTTCACTCCAATACATTGAAGTAATTGCCCATAGATTTTAATTTTTTTATGATATTTGAAACCGGCAGTGGTTGATGCCAAAACATTTTTTGAGAACTTTTGTTTTCGTACTCTCTATATCGCAATTTTATTTTATTTTGTTTTGTTTGTTTTAGTAAGGAGGATACTTTGCTAGGATATGTGAGGCTACCAAAATAACTTCAACATATTAAAGTACCAAGAATCAAGTTAGTGGATGGCAACCAATCTTAGATTCTCCCCATCTGCTCAAGACACATGATACTGAAACATACAACCAACGATTCAGCGTGGTGGTAAGTGGTTGATGGTAAATTGCGGGAGCGAATCTCAGGTCGAAATGGGGTAATGGCTGGTGTTATGTAAATAATGTACTTCTAACATTGCCTCTCTTATTACTAAGATGTTCTATTGAATCTCTATTGACAAATTTAATACCCGTATTTTATAAATAAGTGTGAACACATATATTTATTAGATATTTTGCATACTTAGGCCCAAAATTATACAACACTGTTCCTGAAGTTCTGAGAGAGAGGACCATTTCTTATTTTAAAACTAAATTGAAAGCTTTTATATTATCTTTACCAAGAGAAATAATCCATAACCACATTAACAATACGAATAATTAACTGTAAAATAGAAATTCTAAATTTAATTATCATTGTATGGTTATATGTGCCTAGCGGTGTGAGTTTGTATAACCATTCATAATGTATATGTGCCTAGCCGTGTGGGTTTATATAACCATTCATAAATTCATAATTAAATATCTGGAAATGATAATAAAACACAGTTTCTTTTAGTCATATTCACCCTTCCCCATTTAGTAAAGTCACATCAAATGTTCTTATTACTCCAAAACTGTAATTTTGCTTCCAATTGTTGATTGGATTTGTGTTTTTTAATTTTTATGTATATGTGGACGTCTATATATATACATGCAAAACAACATATACGCCTCCGAATACATACGTATTCATAGGCGACGCCTCCGAAATCGGAGGCGAAGACGAAAAAGCGGAGGCGAAAACGAATGACCGTGTATCTATGGTTTAAAATGATGTTCGCCGTCTATACGTCATTTAGGCAGATTTTTGCGTGGAGTCGAAAATGACCCATACGTCTATACACATATACACTGTAGTATACGTCATCGCGCATCAGAGGGCGCGACTGTTTTTATATTAGATACGCTGAAATATATCAACCAGTTGTACCGGCTTCCTTGAACTTATAGAGCGTTTTTGCCTCATATCCTTGGCAACGTTGTACGGAGTGGAAATGTGTTATTAAGATTTGAATTATAGAATCAGATTCAACCATATCCTAGCGCATACTGAGTAACCAGCGTTTAAATATTAGTACTATTTTTCACTAGTAATCTGATGGTGAAGGAGCCAAGTGGCTTTTTAAAAACTCATAGTTACAAGAGCTTTATTAGATAATTGTGGTGAACCTGAATCACGATAAAATGACTGGCATGTCCATCCCATCAGTTTATCCATAGTTGAAGATAAACGTCTATTAAGCGTAAAGTCGTACATTTTTCGTTTTTAAATACTCACAGAAATTATCCTGATTTGAATATAGTCTTAAGATGCATATTTGTTTCTCTGGGGAACTTACAACAAATTACAAAAAATAATAATAATATTTTAATAATGATAAAATACATCTGAAATGCGGTAGAAACTCAGCGGAAAATGTTAAATTCCTCAGTTTAGTGTTTGTAGTGCTTTTGTTTATAACGATAACTTTCTAGTAAAGTTTTTATTTTTAAGGTAGCATATATTCACGTTCAAAAAAGAGATATGACTTGTTACGATGAGTCTGGAATTCTGGAATAATATATACAATAAAAATATGATTTCTTTTTCTAAATTTGGAAACAATTTTCTTTATGGATAATTAATTGGCAGGAGTTTCATTCTGGGAGTAATTTTCTGTATTCAGAATGCTTAAATATTCTCTCCTTAAGCAAAATCTTGTAATGATTACGTGCTATAACTTTCTTTCTAATTACAACTTTGACCATTTGTGATGTATTATGAATCATTATCATTCATAAAACGATAAAAACATCTGATATAACATAAAACAGTGACGTACCAAAAAAGCCACCGAGCTCCTGGACTATGATTGGTTTATGATCAATATTAGAACAATACCAACATTTAGGAAAATTGACTTTGGTTTCTATTTAACAGTATCCAGATTAGAGCCTAGCAGGACTACAGTCTGGCAAATATTAGAGATTAGTTGCCTAATACATTTTTAATTTAACCGAAGTTAACCAAGAAACCTGCATAAAATCATTCATTTTTACTAAAGTCATCGCCTAAATACATTTTGTAATTAAATATAGTTTTAAATAGTTTTTTTACGAAAAGCAAAAATGCGTTAATGAAAACCCACTTTGAATGTTTTAAGTATAGTTACATAAGACATAAACTTAAACATACCACAAATAATAGACAACCACAAAATCCAAAGCCTAGGCGGCCCGGAAGGGGGTTACACATTGACATTGTCAGTGTCAGAGCTGAGGATCGTATCCAATACACGGCATCGTGAAAAGTGTGCTCGCTTTTTTAACCCGAACGAATTTTTTTAGGTTTTCTTCTTCTTTCTAAACAAAAAAGGTCTCTTGTCATTTTTTCGTGAAGTTGACCTTTTCCGACTTATAAACAATTTGATGTTTGAAAAAACGCAAAAACGGCCATTTTCAAAGTTGTAATATAATATTAAAAAATGAGTTCACCAAAATTTTCATTCAATTTTTCAACATCCATTAACAAAATCCTGAAGCGTAAGTGCAGATTTCTTCATTCTAAAGCTTTAATTTCTAATTATTCAATAGACGTTTTTAGCCGGGCGGGCGCTCTTTCAATTGTTTATAAGTCGGAAATGGTCAACTTTACGAAAAAACTTAACTATTTAAAATTACCAAGAAAAACTACAATTAGGGTCAAAAAAGGCGATTTTTTTAAACAAATAAAAAAATTGTCTGATTTTTACCCGAATGAATTTTTTTAGCTTTTCTTGGTCCTTTTAAACTAAATAGGGCTCCTGTCACTTTTTCGTAAAGTTGACCGTTTTCTATTTATTAAAAATTGAAAGAGCGAGCGCCCGGCTAAAGACGTCTATTAAACAATTAGAAATTTAAGCCCTAGAATGAAAACAATCTGCACTTATATATATTTTGGAGTGTTTACTTGACTTGACTTGACGTTTTTGTAATGGAAAAAAGAAGCTTTCTATAGTAAAAATTTCAAAATGGGCGGCATACTCTGGGATCTTCGTGGTTTAAACATATTTGTAAGATGTAAATATTTTATAGGGTGAATCATAGTGAAGTATTAGAAGTATATGGAGAAACGATATGTTTATATCGTTTTGAAAATTTTGGGAGTTACTAAAGTCAGTGGGGCCAATCGAACCAATATAATTGCAAGCATGTGATACTTCTGGTTATACCGGAAGTCGACAACCAATTTGCTTATTTTAAATAGAACACTATATATTCTCGACTTTTCGAAATAACCATAAAATTTTTTTATTGTTAAACACCCTGTATTTTTTACACCAAATTATATAGAATTAATTTCCCTTTTTTCAGGTATAGGCATTGTAGGAGTTAAGGTTACAACTTTTTTAAATATTGGCGATTTTCTTAAATGTCCAAGAATTTATAATAAAAATTGCCGTCAACTTAGCCATGATTAGAAACAACTATGAATGTCAGTCAGTCATTCTCTTATGTCGAAAAAGGCCATAACGTTTAAATCAGACCCACGAGGACTTTAGATTTGTTTATTATTTATTGAGAATGTGATAAGGTAATATCAAGAACATGTAACACACTTGCTACTCAGTACCCACAAGAACAGAAACCATCACCATGCACTGTAAAACGCATATTGGTTAATTTTAGAATATTTGGCTTTATCGAGACAGGAATTTTAGGGAGAAAGTCTCAAAAAATTGTAATGACATCACTCTGTCTCATGGCACAGTAAACACTAAACCGCTAATGTTCTTAAATATTTCGCTCTCTGAATTACATGAGGTTTCAAATTATGAAAGTAATGGGAATTGTGTTGATTAAAAAATCCATTTTTGATAAATTTAGCATCATCTGTCCATATATTTCCCAAGAAATAATCGTCACCTTCATGTCTCCAGAGCAGCTTGCCTTAATGATGTAATTGGAAAGGCCCGAAAATACCCCAGAATTGCTATTTCTATTCTACAAAAATACAGGGTGTTCCATTTGAAATAAAAAAGCTATTGAGGTTTAAATTTGACAGAATATAATGAGAAAAATAGAACACTTGGTATACTATTATGAAATTTATTTTTATTATAGGGACTAGGTCATCTTGTGTTCTTTCTACGTACCAAGGAGAAAACTACGATCTCCTACATGAAGAAAGTTGTAACGGCTCTTGCAAACCGTTGCACCTGTCAAATTTATTATAAAATGTCAAATGTCTCCGAAACCGCTAGGTTTAGGGTGTGCTACATGCTTGAACTCAGAAATTTACGGTGATTTTGGTAAGTCGAAAATATATAGGGTGTTCCATTTAAAATAATTATTTTGGTTGGATTGGCCACACTGACTTTAGTCACTCCCAAAATTTTCAAAAGGATATGTTCACTTGTTCTCCATATACTTCTAATACTCCATCCACTATGAGTCAACCTGTATATAACAAGGTGTCTTATTGTTTTCTTCAAATTTTAATTGTTGTTAAAGTTACTGTATCATAATGTTTGAGAAATGGACAGTTAGTAGTATCGAATTAAAATTCAGCTATACATAACATTACAAAAAATTAAAATTCATAAGAAACTACATTTTATATGTATCTTTTATAATGAAAAAATGACTACCAATTTAACACCCATTTATGGGGTATTCAAAGGTTGGATACTATTTCTTGAAATATTTTTTCTTAAATTTTAGTTCAAGCTTTTTTACCAATGAACGCTTTCTAATCGGGACTAATAATCTACCTCTAAAGCATGGTATAGGCCTCACATACTTTTATATGCTTCATTATGATATACCGGGTGACTCAGGCAATAGATATACTTTTGTAACTTTTGAATGGATTAAAATGCATTATTTCCAAATTAGGCATAGAGACATCGAGAAAAAATCAATTATGTGATGTGATGTAAAAAAACCAAAACGGCCGACTTTCGGTTTCAATGCAATTTACATTAAACCAAATTCTTGATTTGGACATCCTATATATGTTTGCATATTTGAGTTCTGCTGGCTAAAATACGTATGATTCAATACTCAGATATTATTTTGATTAAAAAAAAAATTGAATTTTATTCATAGATGACCGTGACTTAAATCAAAATGATTAAAAATCGGTCTTCAAACAGTGCAAATACCTGTAATAATATTACCTCTTTAAATATTAGGATTAAACATGATTAACTCTTAATTAATTTCAGCGGGTTTTTATTTAACCTGTTGTATAATTAGACCTTTGAATTATGAAAAGAATGATATGCATTAATGTCTACTTTCTCTTTGAAATAGATCAGTAATTAAAACAAGAAATATTTGTTATCCAATTTTCATAATATAATTATTCTTAATAAGTTGGCCCCGAGTAGGGTTGATTTCTCAAACCTATGCACAATGAAGAGTAAATCGCATTTAATTTTAGGATTTACAAAGATAATATTTTATAGATGCTTGTGGACCGAATTTTAAAATTTAAAATAAGTCACAAGTCGCTATCATCTATGAATAGAACTAAAAAAAAATATTTCTTGAAAATCAAAATAATATGTGAAGATTAGATCATATCAATTCTGGTCATCATAATTTAAATATGCCAAAATATGTAGGTTGTTATTGTGCGAAGACACCCATTATTATAACACCGGGAAACTTTTAATATTAAACGGCTCACACAGGCTATTCACTAAGAAATCACATATTCATTATTTACGTATGAAGAAATATCCACAAGCAGATTTTACATATTCAACTCTACATAATTGGCAACGTCGTCGGAGGCGTACACAACTCATAGATCAATATTAATTATACAAATTGAGTTGAACTTGTATGTTAAACATTGGGATGCAAACATTGTTGTTAATTGGATATGTTTTTTGTATAAAACATATATGAGAAATTATTTCCCCTCTTTGGCTGCTCAACATAAATAAAACATATCAGTACAATATACATCGACAAAATTTATCTAGAAGTGTTCCCTATAGCGGAGTCTTGGGCGCCTTATAGACTAGTGGAGACGAACATGATAGCTATGCACGTATATAATAATATGTGCACGTATATATGTGTATGTTTGTATGTACATTTATTTGTTTTGGTCCATGAAGTAGGCTTAGTAATCTTTAAATAATTAGTTTTATCCAAATGTTAGTTTGTATTTATATTTAATTGCATTCAATAATGTGTGCATACTGCACATGGTTTTCATATAGTATAATTTTACGATGTACCTATATTAATGTATTACGTTCTCGAAACAAGTGTTTTATACACTTATTGCGTAACTTATTTATTTACTATGATTTTTCTACTATTTCCAGTGTACTTTTGATACTTGTTGTTGCTGTAAATAAATAAATATTATTATTATTATTATTATTCAAAAATGTCACAACTCTCTTTTCAGTTGGTTGCATTCACACTAGGGAAAGAATTCACTTTATCCTATGGTGAAGAATTTTCGGACCAGATGGCAGGTCTGTAATATAGTTGCTTTCTGCATAATCTTACTGATGTGTTGGGGTAACTGTAATTTTTCCAAGTAACTTGGGAGCCTAGTCGAAACTACTCCTTATTATTATTATTATTATTATTATTATTATTTATTTCAATTCTCTCAGCGTTTTTATGCTGGTATTGGAAAGAAGTGCGGGCCTGAGCCAAAACATCTTCAATCCTCTAAGAATTTGCGGGTGATGCGTGTGGTGTTCAGAATGACGGCTTTCTGCATTACTTTGAACAGATTGGAGTCCAGTCCTAGGGCTTTGATGTTATTTCGTAGGCCTGACGGTATGATTCCGGTGGTCGAGATTACTATTGGCAGAATTTGTACCTTGTCTAACTTCCAGATTCGCTTAATTTCAAATTTTAGCTCCGTGTATTTCTGCATCTTCTCGTCGATTGTGTTTTGCAGATTGTGGGTGTTAGGGCAAGCTATGTCGATTAAAAATGCAGTTTTGTGTCTCTTATCCAAGAATGTGATGTCTGGTCTATTGCAGTGCACGGTCTTATCAGTTGTTATTGTGCGGTCGTAGTATAATTTGAAATCTGCACTTTCCAATACTGCTTCTGGAGTGTATTTGTAATATGGCACTTGTTCCGTTAAGAGACTGCTATGGTTAGCCAACTCTTGGTGGATTATGTTGGCTACCTGGTTGTGTCGATGAAGATAGTCAGTCTGTGAAAGTTTACTGCATGCTCCCACTATATGCTGAATGGTCTCGGGCTTCTCGTGACATTTTCTACATCTGTCGTCTGTTACGTGTGCGTTTTTAATTATGTGTTTTTGATAGTTTTTAGTATCAATTACTTGGTCCTGGATCGCGAGGAGAAATGCTTCTGTCTCTGGAAATAGATGACCGCATATTAACCACGCGTTCGACGCACTTTTGTCGACCTCATTGCGATCAAGATCATGCGGATGTCTACCATTATTATTATTATTATTATTATTATTATTATTATTATTATTATTATTATTATTATTATTATTTATAAGATAAACCTCTAAATATATAATAACAAAATTATGTCACTAACAAATTTAATTTTCATATTTTATATATCAGGTTGAAGTTATTTAACATAATGTTGTTATCATATTTATAGACTGATTGCCATCAGTTTGTAAGTAAACAGACAAGAGCAAAATAAAAAACGGTCTTTTCTCTTGAGTATGAAGGGAAGGGACTGTTACTTGTTTATTTCAGTTTCAATCCGTTGCGAATTTTAACTCTCATTTTGTTGCTGATTCCTTTATTTTGGTCTGAACATGTTCCTTTTACTAACCGACTTTTGTGTATTGATATCTCTGGGATGGCTTTAGCGATTTGTACCAAGCCTTTTGCAAACTGTGGAGTATGACTCGGCGGTTGTCCCATATTAGTTTCATCAAGCTGTGTCTGGTATAAGGCGAGCAAGAATCGATAAGTACTTTCTGTTTGAGAATATGCGAAATATGCCTTTCGGAGTAGCTGACACTGAGTCTGATGTCAAAAGTTAAAGATTGAAAATGGCGAATCCAGTACGACAGTCGTGGTTGTATAACTTTTACAGATTACTTGAAATTGGATACTGAACACAGTGAAAAAAATTTGAAAAATTTAACCTTGTTCGGTTAATTGACCTTATTACCTTATATCCATTTTGAGGTCACTAAAAATGAACAATATCGAGCGAATTTTTAACGGACCTCAAAATCGATATTAAGTAAATTAAATTGTGACATTTCAATTTTTTATTTTCAGTTTTTATAAGCCTTTACATCTCGTTTTATTTTCTATTAAATGAGTATACATATGACATAAAACCACAAATTCTTGAATTATTTATCTAATTATAACCAACAACAATTATACACAACATATACTGAATGAAATGAATATTATGAATATTTTATTTAGTATTACTTTTTTCAAATCTACTTTTCTTAATCAAAATGTATTACCACTAGGGGAATCACTTTATTTAGGGTGGTCCTTAGCTATAGGTGTGGATTTTTATTTTAGTGTGGTGTTCTTACCCACTCATTCTGTTCTAATATAAGAAGAAAAAATCACAAAATTTTAAGTGGTTAGCTCAACCCCTTGCCGTGCCCCAAAAGATGTGAATTTTCCTATGTATTTCTTATGGGTAAAAGAAATGTTTTCGTAAATTTGCGATAGAGTCGTCAAAATGTTGTGTAATAAAAATTGCACACAAGTCTCATTTTCAGAATTGTGCAGAGAACACGAATTAATCATTCCTTTTTTAATTAAAGTCTCATAAGACTCTTTTATAGGGCCCGAAGGTGACTCAAAGAGGATCACTTTGGGGCCCTATAAAAGAGTCTTATGAGGCTTTAATTAAAAAAATTATGGTTAATTCGTATTCTCTAGACAATTCTGAAGAGACTTGTCTGCGGTTTTTAATACATTTTCACGATTCTATCGCAAATTTACCCATAAAAAATACATAAGAAAATTCACCCCTTGTGGGGCACGGGAAGGGGTTGACCTAACGAACCTAAATTTGGTGTAAATTTTTTTCTTTTATCTCATAATAATTTGAGAGGGAGAGACGATCAAATTTTAAAAGTTAAAAATAAGGACTTTATATATTTGTGCAAAAATGAATGTACAGATTTACGGATTTTGAATTATTACTGTGAGTTTTGTATTTTGAGTCGTTTAATATGAAAAATGATTAACTGAAATAACATTACAACTACACACATGGTTCGTAGCAAATAGGTTAAATCTAAACTAAAATAATACTACTAATGTACTATTTTCCCATAGAGCAACAGATGACTTCGAGAATTCGGGTAATGTTAAATTTTTAGGTGTTATGTTAGACCCAAAGCTCAACCGGTGTCAACATATTGAACAACTCTCAAATAAATTGTCAAAAAACATATTTTTAACAAGATATTTCAAAAAATTGGTTTGTCTTCAGGTTATTATAGCCTCATAGTTTCCCAAATGTCCTAGGGCCTGATAAACTGGAACCATGCTCACTCTACAAATACAATTTTGGGGTTGCAACGTAAGGTTCTCCATATTATAAGGAGCATGGAGTACCAGGCAAATGTAAAACAGTACTTTATAAATCTACAATTATTAACATATCCTTGTTTGTATATCAATATATGTCTGTTATATATTAAAAACAAGCTAACCATTATACTCTTCGCCGATTTACTGCACTTTTTATATAATTGCACATTCTATAGGATACTCCTAACATTTTCTCTTGTAAATAATATTATTCTTCTTCAATTCTTTGGGACTTCCTGCCACATGTATTTTTTTAAGCGTTGCTCGAGGAATCTACAAAATATCACAATTAACCAGTATGTGACTGTTAAATAACCTCTACGCCTGTGACTTTTACGTCAAAGGTTCAGTTAGAGGTTGCTTAAAATAAATAACACAAATAAGTATAAAAACTTGACATTAAATAATTCGCCGGCGCGGCGTAGAGGTTATTTACCAGCAACATACTGGTTAATTGTGATATTTTGTAGATTCCTCGAGCACCGCTTAAAAAGAAAAAATACATGTGGTAGGAAGTCCCAAAGAACTGAAGAAGAATAAAATTAAGATAATGCCACAAATAGCATTTAGAAAATAATATTAGTATTAGACATTTTTTTGTTTAATATACAACACACTTTTTTTTAATTTAAATAATTAGTCACTTTTTTATTTATCGACTAACTTCCTGTCCAAATTTTAATACAATCAGACTTTTGGTTCTTAAATTATCGTGCTTACAAGAAACGTGACGGACTGACGGACGGACATTTTGAAAATTGTTCAGAATTCAATCACAATCACCAACACAGTGATATGAATTTTTTTATTCTACGACCGATATTGCCGATTTTAGAAACATACCGATCAAATGCAATAATACTCTTTGATATTTGCGAAGATTTAATTACTTAAGGAGGTTGAGGTTGAGGTTGAGGCGTCACAGTCCCAACCAAAAGTAAGTCAAATTCTAAATCGGAACTTTTCCATAATAAATTATTACAATAGGTTATAAGTCGATGATACCAATAATTATTGTCATAAAGGCATAAATAAATCATTTTTTATTATTAATTAACTATTTAAGTAGATTTAATTATTTTACTTAATGAAGTAACTTTTTGATGTTATGTCCAAACTTATCAAAAAATAAATAAATTTGTCCACGACTATTAAATAATGTACTCATTATTTATGTGTTTCCTCAAGGATAATGTTATCCATTATTCCCTGCAGTGAATAATGATTTCATTATTCACTGATTGCAGTGAATAATGAGGACAGTCACTTGTTTATAAGAACTGACATTAGTGACTTTTTACTAAAGGTTTCAAATGTCAAAATTGCAGCAACCAAAAGAAGTTTTGTCTCTCTAAGTTTTCTAGGAAGCACTCAAATAGTACATGCCGAGGAAGTACTTTAATAAACACTCAAAAAGTACATCAGTAAGTTTTCTTCATAGCATCATCTATTAGCAATACGAGGCAATCCCCAACATTGTTTTTGAAACCATTTACCTACGTGCCTGCAAACTGTATTATTTTATTAGTAAGCCATGACAATGTGTCAAAGCGTAATTCTGAAATTGATTTGAAACGTCAAAATTTGTGCGATTTCAACGCCAACGTTATTTACAATAATTTTACATATTAGGTACTCAAAAAGAGTAATATAATTAAATAAATGGATACTGACAGTGAAAACGAGATTTCTTTGATACCGCCAGAGATAAAAAAAGCTGCAGAAATCGCCTCATTAAACTTTTTGCCCGAAAAATCTAAATAATGAATATGACATGATTTTTTTTTAAATAAGAGAAATGAAATGAAGATGAATTAAATAAATATTAAATATTTAATGGTCGTGGACAAAGTATAGTATTCTACTCGCATATAATGGCTATTATTCACTCTGGTGATTTACGACACTCGTCTGCGGCTCGTGTCTTAAACTTCACCCCCGTGAATAATAGCCATCATTATATGTTCGTTGAATAATATACTATTATGTAAATATCTGTGTATTTTACAAATTTGTTTCGGTAAATAATTTTTAAGAAAATGAGAAGTAGTAAAAAAAACTGCTGCCTAAGGAATCACTACTTCCACATCCAGATTTTTCATCCCAGTCACTTTGAAGAAAACATTTTGACTATATTTGCACTCCAGTATGTGAAAATTACTTTTCATAGAATTTTAACAATATTTGGGGCAGATGTAATAGAAAAATATTAGAAAGAAATCTGAGGCCTTCGCTACTAGTATGTACACCAAATCCCAAATTTCCGTACTCTTACCAATTTGCTTTACTTATTTTCCCTTATTTACCCCTATTTAACCCCCAACCCTTCAACGGAATCATCTCAAAATATAATCTAATTCGAGATGTCGTTATAATACGTACGTATACCAAATTTCAAGTGAATGTCTCAATTTTATTTTATCAATTCCGTTTAATAATAGAGTAGGGGCGGTGGTGGAGTTGAAAAATATTATAAAAAATCTAAGGCCCTGTCTTCTAGTACATATACAGAATTTCAAGTTTCTGTACTGTTACTAGCTTGCTTTACTTATTTTCCCCTATTTAACCCCCAACCCTTCAACGGAATAATTCCAAAATACAACATAGTTCCTGATGTCATTATGATATATACGTATACCAAATTTCAAGTGAATGTCTCAATTTTATTTTATCAACCCCTTTAATAATGGAGTAGGGGTGGGGTATGGAAAATATTTTAAAATATTTTGAGACCTTGGCTTCTAGTATATACACTAACTTTCAAGTTTCTGTACTCTTACCAGCTTGCTTTACTTATGTTCCCTTACTTAACCCTATTTAACCCCTAACCCTTCAACGGAATCATCTCAAAATATAATCTAGTTCCACATGTCATTATAATACATACGTGTACCAAATTTGAAGTGAGTATCTCAATTTTATTTTATCAACTCCTTTAATAATGGAGTACGGGTGGTGGGGGTTGAAAAATATTATAAAAGAATCTGAGGCCTTAGCATCTAGTACATACATCAAATTTCAAGTTTCTATACGCTTACCAGCTTGCCTTACTTATTTGCCTTACTTACCCCTATTTAACCCCCAACCCCTCAACGGCTTTACATAGATAGTTTTCGGGACTGCTGACATTATTTGGTTATTTGCTATAAATTAAAATGTACCATTTGCATGCTGGGTTGACATATTTCCCATAAGACTACATGTAGAAGTTTTTTAAAATTTTTAACTTTATGAGTTTCCTAATGCCTTTGGATTTTTTACAGAAATTTGTGTTATAAAAAATCTATCTATTTATTTCAGATTTTTCTCATTATTTTCGCGTAACGCCTTAACCTCCTTAAGATTAAAATCTGACAGGAATGACCTGAATTACTATGGTCCTACCTTTTTTAATAAATCGCCTCGCTGGGTCAAAATACTACTGGTGAATAACTTTAAACGAATTATTTTTTTTTAATAAACCAAGGTTTTTAATTAAAGTATTTTTAGTCTGTGATGTGTCAGTAATTACTAAGGATTCATATTTTACCGTATGCTTAATGTTTTTTAAATAATGCTTTATTAATATGAATTAAAAATTTAATCAATGTATGTATTCCATTTTGACAATTTGTATATTACTTGTTTTTTTATCAATGTATTTGACCTGTGTGTAACATTTCTTGTTTTAAGCTCCAATAAATATTATTATTATCTTATTATTGCCATCAAAGGTGTTAATTTTTTAACTTTCGTCAACGGCTGACATCAGACATATAAATACAGAGCAATGTTTAACAGTTTAACACTACTCTTTAAACATTTAATACATTACTAACTTTCAAATTTCCTTCTAAACATCCCCACACTTAAAAAACACGTTTACATGCTTTCCATTTAAATGGACTGTAACGTCCAAGAGGCGCTATTTGTATATAGGTATAGTCTCGGGTATAGCAAAGCCCATGGATGCAGTATTGTACACAAGACTGAAGAAATCGCGTTTTACTGCGTGTGTGACCAAATGCCATACCAATGGTGTTTACTATGTTAAGGTGGTCATTGCCTAGAAAGAGATATCCGATAGGGAAATATTTATTATTTTTGGCCATAACTCTTTTTTCTTAATACGTATATTTAAAAAAACTATAAGAGTACCTAAGTAGAACCATAACAAGACTACTATGAATTTTCAGTCAATAATTTCAGTGGTTTGCAAAATAGCTAGATTTAAATATAAAAATTATATTAATCTTCCTATTTCGTAGTTTTAAATCTAGCTATTTTGCAAACCACTGAAACTATTGAGTGGAAAATCATAGTACGTGGGCTGAGAACCAGAGGGTTCCAAGCGCCAAATCTAAAATTGTCCAGGAGAGCAATTTTAATGTTTAGCATGTTGCAAATCGATTATGCAAAGTAATTATATTAATTTGAAATATTTAGGTTATAACACATTCATTTGGCAACTAACTCGTGGGTATTAAATTTTATAATATAATAAACTTTTATCTAAGTAACTTTTATCTAAGTAAATGAATATGAAGTTCCTCCTGTAACTATGAGACTACCGATGTTCGCTAAAAACAAGAAGGTTCCAAACGACAACTTTCTAATTTTAATTTCTCTGAAAGGAAAATTAAGGTTAATTTAATTTATAAGATACTGCAAAAAATGGTTAACTCTACTTATTGAGATATAACTATAAAATTTGAAAAGAAAGTATAAGAAAGATAAAAATACGAAAGTGCCTATTTTTTCTTAAATTCTGAAATTAAAGCCTTCATGTAAGTTTTATCCTCAAGGGCCATCCATTTATATGCAAATTCTATTTGCCCGATTCTTTACCGTAAAAGTCTTGGTTTTAAAGCTTTTAACTAGCTCAATTAAAAAGTGACGACCATCATGACTTTTTAATTCTCCAACAAAGCTTTTCTTCACTTTTTTAGTTTTAGGGGCGGTTCATTAATTACGTCATGCAGATTTCATGGGTTTTCTACCCCTCCCTCCCACTATATGTCACAGGTTGTCACATTGGAGTCAACCCCCCCCCCAGTTGTGACGTCACAAATTTTACAGCATTAAATTTTGAGGTAGCATTTTCCGATTATTCTATTGTCTTGAATTTCATTCAGTTAAAACAACGGCATACGTAGATGTAAATAATGTGATGTCATAAAAGTTTGACCCCTCCTCCCCTCTTGTCACACTCTGTTACTACACCCCCCCCCCCTCAAAATGTGACGTAATTAATGAATGGCCCCTACGGCCTATTCTGGTGTTTACTTCTTTTTGTATATTTGCTGTGACTGAACTTCATGGGGGTTATCTCGTAAAAATTTCAATTGGCATACTTTACTGAATGGCACATTACTGTAATTAAACACCTCTGTGCATTTTTTATAATTGTAGAAGTGTTTGGCCTGCACGTTAATTACACACAGCCGCTCACAAGCACGAAATCACTATAACAATCAAACTTCTTCACGCGAAAACGGCTCTTGGAACCTTGTGGTTCTTAAATTTGATGCTGATTGTCGCTTAAAACTATTTTACACTTTAGTTTGTGGCGTCATCTTTAGGAATAATGCTGTAGTTTTTAGTGTAAATGGTGCAGAAATCTCTGTAGATTTCATTTCTGCAATAAAAGTTGTTTTGAAAATAATGTCGCTTGGAACCTTTTGGTTCTCAGCCCACGAGTAATAGTCTTGTTATGGTTCGACTTAGGTCCTCGTATAATTTTAAATATACGCACTAAGAAAAAAAGTTATGGGCAAAAATAATAAATATTTCCCTATCCGATGTCTCATTCTAGGGAGTGGCTACCTTAAGATATTTTCATCCCTAATAATTTCAATTGATGTTTGACTGTCTCCTAGAGTTAATGAGTTGTACCTTTACAGAAACAACATTAAGTGAACATTCAAAAATTTGCGTTCCAGGTATATGAATGAGAGATTTCAGATTGCATACCTAAAAATTCCAACTTAAATGACATGTTCCTAGATAGTTTATCAAGACTTGAAGGTATATTTTCTGTAAACAAAATTATCTTCATCTATTTAGTGAAATCAGGTAATTGGTTCTTTTATTAATGTTTGCAAACTTATGCTGTAGAGAAGAGTGATTTACAGCTGTAATTTACTTTTGTGGCCATTCCCTAGAAAGAGACATCCGATAGGGAAATAATTATTATTTTTGGCCATAACTTTCTTTTCTTAGTACGTATATTTATAAAAACTATAAGAGTACCTAACTAGAAATATAACAAGACTATTACTATCAATTTTCACTCAATTATTTCAGTGGTTTGCAAAATAGCTAGATTTGAATTTAAAATTTATGTTAATCTTCCTATTTCCTAGTTTTAAATCTAGCTATTTTGCAAGCCACTAAAATTATTGAGTGAAAATTCATAGTAATAGCCTTGTTATGTCTCTACTTAGGTACTCTTATAGTTTTTTTTAAATATGCGTACTAAGAAAAAAAAGTTATGAGCAAAAATAATAAATATTTCCCTATGGGATGTCTCTTTCTAGGGAATGGCCACCTTAACATAATAGTCATGGTTTATTTGTTTTGCTTTAAGAAGTAAAAGACCGTGTTTACATATGACAAATCGTCAATTTCTCGATATTGTGCTTTTTGTGAAATGAAGTTCGTTATGATAGAATTACTTATTGTCTGCAGTTATATTGCACATATTTGCATCAAATATGTCTACAATGAAGATCCAACGGGTACAAGTTTGGAGTTCTCGCCGGCTAATATGTTTATTGTAAAAATTGGCATTCAGGTAAACTATTACTTTCCGTATTCACAACGTCTTCACAAAGTTCTTGTAATTTATGCATTATTTTAGTTGACCTCCCTTTGCTGTATGGGACGTCTAATAGCATCATCTATCGCGGTTGCTTGTCTCACTGAGAGGACTGACGAATGCTGGAGGGCGCTTTGGATTAGGTATTTCTTGGAAACCCGAGCTATTAGTGTGCGGGCTGTCTAGATAATTCGCAATAAACCTCTTCAAATAATCCATATTTCGAAAACACCTCTGCCTCCCTAACGGTCTATGTCTCAAAAGAATAAAGAGGACGATGGAAACTAGGGCGTTTCGTGATATTTTCTACATTACATATTACGTCTCATTTAAATAATAGTAATCATTCTATTGAAACATATTCTTTATAGGAATTTGCAAACAGCAGAAAAAATAACTATCTATAACTGAAAGAAAAACTTTGTGTAAAAATATTAATGAAATCTTTGCATTCTTTCGATAACCTGAATTCTGGTTATGCTAGCAAATTAAAATCCTAAAATTAATTTGTCTAATTCCTTATTTGAGAATTCTCATTCTAACACCACATCTAACATCTAACACCACTAACACCCATCGACACAGTCCCCTACGGCGATGCATATTAAACTAGTATCTACATAACCCCCTACGATCATGAAGATTCAGTTAAGAATGAGAACAAAGGCCTAAAATGAATTTATTTATCTACCTTGCCTTAAAAACTTTTCATTCTAATGTATTACATTTTCATGAAATTTATCATTCTGTTTCTTGGAAATGCCTTTGAAACGTTTTTCGCCCTTATTCTGTAGCTCATCACAAAGACATAAAAATGTCTCAAAGGCTAAGCATTTCCAAGAAACAGAATGATAGATTTCATGAAAATGTAATCCATTAGGATGAAAATTTTTTAAGGCAAGGTAGATAAATAAATTCATTTTAGACCTTTGTTCTCATTTTTAACTGAATCTTCATGATCGTAGGGGACTGTGTGGATGCTAGTGTTAAAATGAGAATTCTCAAATAAGAAATTAGACAAATTCATTTTAGGATTTTAATTTGCTAGCATAACCAGAATTCAAGTTATCGAAATAATGAAAAGATTTCATTAATATTTTTACACAAAGTTTTTCTTTTAGTTATAGATAGTTATTTTTTCTGCTGTTTGCAAAATCCTATAAAGAATTTGTTTCAATACAATCTTAAGCAAACAAATAATAATTTCTTCCTTCTTCAATTCTTTGGGACTTCCTGCCACATGTATGTTTTCCTTTTAAGCGGTGCTTGGGGAATCTACAAAATATCACAATTAACCAGTATGTTACTGGTAAATAACCTCTACGCCTGTGACTTTTACGTGAAAGGATCAGTTAAGGGTTGCTTTTTTAAATAAAGAACACAAATAAGTATAAAAACTTGAAATGAAATATTTCGCCGACGTTTCGGAAATCTATTCTGTTTCCTTTTTCAAGGCTTTTTTTGAAAAATCTTTTTTGCTGTGTATGAAAAATACACAGCTCTAAGAATGTATTTATCATACACAGTAAAAAAGATTTTTCAAAAAGGAAACATAATAGATTTCCGAAACGTCGGCGAAATATTTAATTTCAAGTTTTTATACTTATTTGTGTTCTTTATTTTTTTTAAAAGCAACCTTTAACTGATCCTTTGACGTAAAAGCCACAGCCGTATAGGTTATTTACCAGTAACATACTGGTTAATTGCGAAATTTTGTAGATTCCCCGAGCACCGCTTAAAAAGAAAACATACATGTGGCAGGAAGTCCCAAAGAATTGAAGAAGGAAAAAAATTAAGATAATGCCACAAATAACATTTAGACAATATTTAAATAATAATTAATTTTTAAACATGCGTAGAGTATATATGCTCCAATACTAGTTAGCTAATAGATAGGTGAGGTTGTTTTCATCAATCAGTGTCAAATATATTTCACACTTATTCCTAGAAACTGTCTTAGTTTTGCATGAAACATCTTTATGAGTGGCTTTATGTCTTTCTGATGAGCTCCAGAATAAGGGCGAAAAACGTTTCAAAGGCTAAGCATTTCCAAAAAACAAAATAATAGATTTCATGAAAATGTAATCCATTAGAATGAAAAAATTTTAAGGCAAGGTAGATAAATAAATTCATTTTAGGCCTTTGTTCTCATTTTTAACTGAATCTTCATGATCGTAGGGGGTTATCTAGATACTTGTTTAATCTGCATGACTGTAGGGCACTGTGTGGATGCTAGTGTTAGAATGAGAATTCTCAAATAAGAAATTAGACAAATTCATTTTAGGATTTTAATTTGCTAGCATAACCAAAATTCAGGTTATGGAAAGAATGCAAAGATTTCATTAATATTTATACTCAAAGTTTTTCTTTTAGTTATTTCTGTTGTTTGCAAAATCCTATAAAGAATATGTTTCAATACAATTATAAGCAAACAAATAATAATTCATTTTTAAGTAATCACTCTCTATATGCTTTCGATTATATTGTAAAAATAAAAAATAAATATAATACTAGCATATTCAGAGGCATGAGGATCTATTACAAAAATTACAAAAATAAGATATACATCGTTTTATTGACTTATTTTATCAGAAAAATTTCTGTTTCCATACGTAGTACTTTGGTCATTATGAATCGTATACATAGAATTAACGCTCAACAAGTAATACTACCTCTTTTAATCTTAGATATATATTTTGTAGATGATGAGAAGACAACGACATTCACACAAAATTCAAATAGAAAATTCCAGTGCCAGGAATTAATTTCGGGACCCCGTGTGCTTTTCTCGTCATAAATGAACACCATGATTTTTATAAGAGCCTTTAAAGGCAAAGACCTTAAAAATTTAAGAATGACCGAAAAAGGTTTTCCTTCTGGAGATATCAAATTCAGCGTTGGTACATGTCTGAATAACTTTTACGTACCGAGTGATTTAATGTTCTAGACCATTTTCCTTTTGACAATCCCTAACTTTTTACGCAAATATTCTAAATTTAGATACTGTTACCGGCTCGGTTGCTCAGTGCTAATCTTGAGATCAAGGTGTCCGAAGTTCGAATCCTGAGTAGAATATGGATATTAATTGCGTTTTTAATATGTTGCTAGGATGATACCAGTGGGCTAAACCGCGGTTAAATGAGACAACGTGGTTAGTCACTGGTATATCTTCTAAGGTCGAGTCTCAGCTGCGGCAGGTGGAAATGGCGCCTGGAATGGTTGTTGTACTAGTGGGAAGCCTATGGCCAAACTTCGCATGGGCGCTAATCTAAATAAGACGATAACAGAAACATATCGTTTAAAAAAGTGCTTTTTTGTCTGTATTAAATCGCTATTTTTTTTCACTAAACTGTTGACGTGATAAATTTTGAAAATGACATTCTAAGATACATCATACACAGCAAGAAACATGTAAAAATTTTCTGCCCGGTAAATCTAAAAAAATACATTTAGCATAAATAACGCAATGAATTTGCAGAACAACCAGAAGAATTATGCTATGATCAATTTCAAGATCGATTACCCATTCATAATAAAAAAAATTGATTATGGAGGCGAGTCACCCCAACCTATAAATTTTCCTGAACCTCTTTTCTATCGAAGAGTAGAAATTTTTTACTCTAACATTTAATGGACAAAGGATCGACTGCTTTACGTTCCCTCCGAGGGATGGTATAACCACCATGTAATCCTCGCCCAAAGTTGAATATCTTCTTCGTAGGCGCTGATTTACAAGCCGTTGGGAGGTGGACCGAGAACACTATATTTCCATGGACTCTCATCCAAGTACTAACCGCGCTTCGAGTTGCTGACTTTTCGTATCGAAATACGACTATTGCCAGACTCGTATACGCTCTCTTATCTAAAATGTGTGAAATATACACAGTAGATAATCGTAGATTTTTTGAAAAGTCTAAAATCAAGTTACATAAAATGCAGTTAGGTAGAGTTAGATAGGCGGTGCATTTTAAATTATATGTTCTAGATTGATGACGTCTGCTTCTACTCAAAACAGAATCTTTCATCATAACTAGTCAATGGCCACACAGTATACGTAATGATAATGAAGCTAAGTATAGAAATATTTTGTTCAAAGAAGGTTAGAGGTAAATTTATTCACAAAAGAAAATGACTATTACCACCGCCTTCTGCTTCAAGGCATTTTCCGATATTCAAAAAATATTATTACTGACTTAGGTTAAAATTTATGATGGGTGGTTGAAGTCATTTATTAATTATTCTCTACTGCAGTGTTTCAAGAGTTTCAGCAGTCATAAAGAAAATGACATTTTCAGGTAAGGTCAGACAAGAAATGTAATGGTGTTAATTCACTTGACCTTGGTAGTCATACGTTGGGTATATTTCTGTTTAAAATTCTTTTACCAAAACTATCAGCAACCAGATTCAGTGGAGCATGTCAAGTATTCCATGTTGCATCGTCCTTTTCGAAAATGTTATGTTGGAGGTCATCATGAAATTGATTGACGAAGGAGCAAATATTTCTTCCTTATATCTGGCCCCCATATTTCTACATTAAAGTAAAGTTTATCCGATAGGTCTCCTTCAACCGTGACCAATCCAAATATCAATTTTCAGTAAAGATTTGTCACCACACCATATTTTGAAAAATAATATACCCTAATAAATTAAACAAAACTCAGAAAGGAGCTTAAATTTAATAACTCATCATTATCATAATTGGTATGTCTAGAAGTAAAAGTTGACTCTCTCAATAGCAGCAGCAAACATCATCCTGCTTTTAGTCACAGTACCAGTTCGATGAAAAAAATCCATACTATTTCAAAAAGTAGTAAAATTGTATAATAGAACACTTCCTGAAAACGATCGGTCTTGCACCCATTTCGGTTTTTGGACGTTGATAAAAACAGGTGTGTTGAATCATATCTGTCGTTGGCCATTGTATTTGGAGTGTCCCATCGATTTAACACAAACATTTATTTTTACCCATTACTGAAAAACCTTAATGCAGTTTCGACAAGATACTGTGCTACTGAATATTAAGGTGTAAATAATAAATTATCGCGAGCCCAACCGCAAGACTTTATTCTCCTTAGATCAGCGCTTGATATTAAAGAAAAACAAGATTCAAGATTTCCATTCTTCTTGTGACTCTCAATGTCTCGACATATATTCTAAGACCTATAGCATTGTTTGCATCTGTCCATCAACCACTAATCGTTTGATATTGTCCTGTGTCAAAGTGTCAAGACGGTTTGGCCAAAAAGAGCGCCTTTTGTTACAATGTAAACACCATTTTGACTAATAATCAAATTCTACTCCTATCAAAAATGTTATGACTATTTAAATTCTGCAGCATAAGCATACATCGCCTTTCTAAATGAATTCTTATTTATACATTCGTCATATTGGAGCAAAGACGTAAATACAAATTTAAATAATCTAGTCAGAATCATAACCTTGAAGTAAATTTTGCATTGTCGAATAAAATGTAATACAACTAAGAATTAAGTTGCAGATACAGCTTTATACTGTTTTGTGCTGTTGGTAATTTTTGACCACCTTCCGCCTGCCAAATAAGAGTTCTTTCAGGCACGTACTCTTGCAAGAAAAATAAATCTCCTGTGTATGGATCCCTTATTTCCTCAGTTTAAATAATGTGCTTACAGACTGAGTTTATGTTTCATATGGTTTGCTATCAAAGATTCCGATTTGTAAACAATACAGTATTTTTATTTAAGATGCCATTTGTAAACATGGTGAATATTCATTATCTATGTACCTGCAGCACATATTATATATCGTCATATCTCAAGCCTTAGAATATATTATGTGCAAGACTGACAGAAGATAATATGTGCTATAAACAACATTATTATTTGAAAAATCATTTTTCGTTTAATATTTAATCCACTCTGCTTCTTAATAGTGTATTGATTCAAAATCATTTAGGTAAATAAGACAATTGTTTTATATTTATGTGTTACAGCATGTGCATATTTTCTCTAGTTTATGATATTTTTGTGTGTGTGAACAGTACATTTATTATTACAAATATTCTGTAAATAATTTACATACATTTTTGGGCACATTTTTTCTAATTAAAATTATAATCCGAAAATACACGTTGGATAATAGAATTGTTTTACAACTGGATTGCACCGATTGATAAATATGTACAGCAAATATCAATATTGTTTTAGTAACGAAATTATTAATTGTTATGATGCTGTGTATAAAAAGCAATTCAGTCATTTATAAATTGTTATTAGTATTATATCATAATAATGACATGTTGCATTTATTGCCGTGATTTTCTGACACGTGAGTGTTAATTAGAGGCAGATTTAGGTTCTTAAGAAAAGTCAGGTGGTTAGTTTTTGTCCTGAGATACCGGTACAGACTTTAGGGCCTCATTTGATTTTTTTTTTTTTAATAAGAAAGAATTATTTTTGAAAATTCAAAGAAGTCATATCTGTTTAATTCTATCAGCACTATGTAACGATAAGAAACAAACACTTGATACAAAACGAGAACATATAAAAAACCAACAACCAAGTATCTCATGATCTAATTGTTGTTGTAGGCGATTTTATTAAAGAAAGAAATTTACCTTAATTTTGCCCTTGCGAGAATCAAACAAACAACACAAAAAACACAACAAATGTTCAAAAGAAAAAACTGTTCAAATCGTATTTTTCGCACCAGGTGATGTGAGTATTTCGCGCGGATGCCGGTGGTCGACTGGATGGTCTCGGACTGACCATGAAGGTGGGACGTCTCTGGGCACCCCGTAGTGGACCAGACACCTCCACAGCAGACACCAGTGGTGCCCCGCTCTTCTTGCAAAAATACACGTCACTTTGCTGCAACTTTTTAAACAATCAGCAAGTTGCTATCTGTGTGTGTATACCGGTATACACAGTGAGTCAGCAAAACAGAGTCTACTTACTTTGCACCTAATGAGTTTGTCTCGGTGATAACTTGATCTCTACATGGTGAGGAACAAAAGATAGATCCGATGCACGCAACTTGGAATTGTCCTTTTATTGCTTTTTATTCCTTTTGAGTTTGTCTCAACCTTATAATTAGTCACTTGTTGATCAAAAAGACATCAACACCATTAGATATTTAAAACGGCGAAATTACAGTGACGGGATTTCAGTAATGCCATTGTAGAGAAATCTTAAAACACGTTAATTTTTAATTTTAAAATGACATTCTTTGGGCATAATTTTATACCTCTCCCTTGGAGTGACAGCTACCCCTTTAATATTTTTAAATGGAACGAGGGTGCGTGTGCTCATTTGAAAGGGTTTTTAATTCTCTATCCAGCAATATAAGATTTTTTAATATCTCTAATTTTTTATTGAAAAATATTACATATTTAATGTTGCTAAGTAATCAAAAGAACATGAAACAGTTTAAATCAAATGTTGGCGTTGCTCAAATTCTTCTAAAACATTTTGTATCGTTTCGGTGGCGATTTGATTAATTTCTTGCCTTATTCTGTCATTTAAATCGTCGACGTTATTTGGTCTGTTGAAGAAGAATTTCGATTTTAAGTAATTCTATAAAAAATAGTCAAACGGGGTCAAATCGGGAGAATGGGCAGGTCATTCAATTTCACCGCATCTACCAATCCACCTATTGAGAAAAACTTGATTGAAATAGGCTCTTACTTCCAATGCAAAATGTGGTGTAGGTAGATACCAAATATTTAATAATTAATTTATCCGTTACCTATACAGTGGGATGTATGTGGTATTCACAATATACAGGGTGTAATTAGTTTCATGTCATTAACAGACTGGTGGTAGGGAACGACAGGACAAACAATAAAACCTTATATAACATGGAGTCTAAAGCTCATAGTTTTGGAGAAAAAAAATAAACAAAAATTTCCAAAATACTTAAAAACATAGTTTGAGAACTACTGGCATATTGGGGTAGGTTTTATTGCCTCGCGTCTTGTTCCAGATGATACTCTGACCTTCGTGCAAATAAGTATGCCGACAAAGCAGTTAAAGGCGACCGACAAAGGACACCGCCATGTTTTTTGCTTCTTCGCGGCCAAATTATCTTATTACGCGTGCTATACTCTCCCTTGTAATATTCTCAAGTAATTTTAGTTTGTGTCCTTACTTGGTAAACAACGTACGCACGACGCGACCTACCCGTTCCTTTGTTTTGTCTGTTGATTTTGTTCTGTTTGAATTTTGTGCCACTTGTGTTAAGATTTATTTTATCGACTTATCGTTCAAGTCGTTAGTACTTGGTTACGTAAGACACTACTTCTCGTTCGTGCTTTTTGTGTTACTTTTTGGATTTTAGACCAAGCTTTTCTTTTTGTTTTATTTATTTATAACGTTAATTCACAGTTTAGTGTGGTTTTTTAAAACGCAGATTTTGGACATTATGGGAGACTACACTTATCCAGAGCTCGCGGATATGCACTTGGTGTATGGAGAAAGTGGTGAAAATGCAGCTGGTGCGGAAGAGCTTTAGAATGTGTTGAACGGAGTGCGTATGTCCTTAGTTCGACATGCCGAAATGTGTATACATGGAGATGGAGGTTACTTCGAACAATTTTTGTGGAAAATTCAAAGGAATTGTTCAGTTATTGGGTGTTACCTATTGGGCATTAAAGGTATGATTATTATTATTAGTATTCCCTGTCTTTTTTTGATCTGTTTATTATTGTTTACATTGATTTTTAGTTTTCGATACCTGATTGGGAAAAATTATGCGCTCAATTCGTTAAAAAAATCAGATTTTTTCCTAACTTAAAAAACACAACTATTTTCTGTTATCGTATCTCCGACGTCTAACTGTTCGTTTTCCAATTTCATAAAATAATTACTAATTTTTTTAAAGCTTTTAACACAATGTTACAAATTTTAATAAACCACTTTTAAATTTTATAAATTCTTATAAGTAAACGATAATAAAAGCTACAAGAACTTTGTTCCAAATTAAATATCACATGTAAACAAATCCTATTTAAACCCCTGCGGCCATGCTATGGTTGCGTTGTGCCGAAAGAGAAGGAATTATTTACATTTTTATAATCAGTGGTATAAAAAGTTCGGTACAAGTAATCCCATCAAAGTGCCGCACTTCTTCCGGCGGGAACACAAGTCGGGTATTACAGTTTTTTATTATTTCTGATATTCGGAACCATAGCATCCACTGACCCTGAAAAAGAGTGGTTCTCAAAGTTTCCTACCTTAACATTAAAATGTTAAACCTAAGTCAGTTTTTTTCAAAGTGTCCCTAGAGAAAAAAGTCATATAGGTTTTTTGTTTGTCTAGTCTGTCCCTATTACCAGTTTTCTTTAATGACATAAATTAATTACACCCTGTATAAGGTATACACTTGTCTTATATTGTATAGGTGACTTTTCACACTTAGAATTCTTAAAAATTCCATGATTACAATGGAAGCAGATGTGTTAGGAGAACATTTAGTAAGTTAAAAGATCTTCAAACAATTATAGATTTCTGTGTGGCGCCTAGCAGATTGCCCCCTCAAGTTCATCCTCCTCAAACTTCTGATGTATTAAGAACGTCAATCTGTAATTGATGACTGTATCAGGAAAAAATTTTCCTGGTAATACTAAAGAGATAAATTAAGTTAAAATAAATGAATTATATTATTAATAATTATCAAATACACTTAGGTGGCAATGCTAAGAACTAGGTACCAAAAAATTCCAGGAAATAATAAGAAATATATAGAAATTTATAGGTGTTGAACTTGGCAGCTAAACTTGAGTTGAATATTGTCAATATTTTAGAGCACCTTTGGACACAGTAAACATATTATAATGACCGATTTCAATTGGCAGAAACATACGCTGACGTTTTGAAAACATTTGCCAGATTTTACCACGGTATATTGTTAATTAAATTGGAGCGATAAATTAGGGGGCTACGGGGTTAACATTCTTTTTACAATTTTATTATATTCTCGTTTGTCTTCACGGTCTGTATTTGTTTAGGTTACCTACCTATTTAATTCGCTCTAACTTTGGAAGTGTCTCAAGGTTCCATACTCGGACCATTATTAGGCTTTTCACAAATATGAAATCGTAGAGTATACTCCAGTCAACGAAGCCCAAAGAGACCAAATAGAGGAAATATTTTGTGTAGAGGCCAATTTCTGTATAGTTGTCGGAATGACTCGAAAACTACGCCTTCTAGCGAAAAAGTATGTATATACAATATTGAACTACATAAAATTTCCTGTTCATTCTTTCTTAGGATCAATACTTTACGGAAGTAAACGTTCTCAAGAAAATCGGTAAAAGTATTTACACAGAACTTTCCTCTTTATTTATACAGGGCGAGCACTCTAAAAAAAAATATTAGTTTCGAAACGACATATGAGAATAATAATCGTAATGTAGTTATTACAAAGAAAACCTGATAACTTTTGGTTAAAGAAATATACAGAGTGGTCATCCAACAGAAAAACCTCAATATTAAATGAAAGGTGCCAAATATGGAAGGCTTGCATAAATACCTTTTAAATTTTCACCAAAAATGTTTTTCGTTATCTATTCCCTTTAGACGATCCACCTTTATATTTTTCAGTAAAAGTCTAACCATTTCTTCGTTGACAGTAGTGTGAGCTACCTACCAAATTTGGCTGTTCTCCGTCAGGTAGTTTTATAAAGAAATCTGAGTCCTTGGCTTCTAGTATATATTTTAGTTAATGCACCAACAGACAGACAGACAGACAGATTGACTGACGAAAAATATATATTTTCGTAATCTACATGATCTGAAACATAAAAGGAGAAGTTCTAAAGTTTTGACTTTTCCTCGCCGGATATCTAAAATAAGTGACAGCCGTTGCATATACGCAGTCTCACTCGACCGCGACACCGCTGTATTTCCACCTTAAATGAAAACTGGTAACTTGACCCCCTGTGATATATGCAACCCATATTACATTTGCGTACATCAGCCGTTGCATATGATAAACTCAGTCGACCGCAACACATTACTTTGAAATAAAGAGTTATTATTATTGTCACTCAATTTGTACAACAGACAACCCATATCAGTTAGTTGCAATTCTAACACATCATTTATTTGCAAGCAGGTACCTATTTGTAGCAAGCTGTACACTTTTGTGTTCTACCCTCAGCATCGCTGTACAATTTTTAGGTAATCTCCCGACACGATAGGTAATATAATTGGCAAGCGCAGCAGCCTAATCGATAGTAGCGCGGCATTTTCGGCAACCGTGTACAAATTTTTGCTTGAATAATATAAAGTCATATATTTTCAGTCTGTGACGTCAGACGCGGATGTTATGTAATAAATTTAAATAAAGGCAGGTCAAATATTAATTCGCTACTTATTGATTAATCAGTAAACATTAAATTCAATCGCAAAATAAATCATCTGCCAAGGATATCTTCGAACAAAAATAATTTAGTGTCATTATAAGTGTTGGCCAGTTTATTAGCATTTTCTAGCTCGAGCAGTGTATATGTAGATGAGCGTACAAATATCGGATGCGCAGTGGATTCATAAAAAATAAAATCGATTACAACAAATCTCAAGAGTAAGTGAGCCTACTACCTTTCACGCATTCCATCGATACAATAGAGTAATTAGATATAGCCTCCTATCAGCTACGATATCTCATGATTTCTTCTTATGAGAAAAGTTTCCCTATAAAACAAAAGGCAGTTCAAAGAGATGTGCCTTGGTGGAATAGCGAACTCAGCCATCTCAGATCTGAGATTAGAAACTGAGGAACATATTTTTAGCGAACGCAAGATGTTAGTCCGCACTAGACTAAAGTAACTAGAAAAGGTGGAATTAACGCCTGAAGACATAGGGAAAGTAGCCCCCCAGGAAGATCACAAACTTTGCAAAAATTAAAATTGCAAATGTAATTTTGAAATTATTTTTGAAAACCTAGTTCTGGGTACATAAGATTCGAGTCCTGCATTGGCGGGTTGTTAAGTATAGAGCTTGGCACCCGCGGAGCGGAGACCTGCATGACACAACTCAGCAGTAACAAGTCAGGTTATTGACCAAATCAACGAATGTTCGTAAGCATTTTGGTGGGGAGGTTCCAGCCGCTTCCAATAGCTGCCCATTTTTTTTCTTAATAAATAAATGTTTTCTCTTATAAATGTTTTCTTAACCATATATTACTGTGCTCTCATACCCTGTACTTAAAATGTACATCCTAACGGGTTTGTAATATTCATTAAAAAAAAAAATAGTCCCGTTATTTCCAGGATTATAATAATTAAGAAAGTAGTAGTTTTACAGTAAACATTTTATTAAACTAAAACCAGATAACAGGCGTTTTTGTGTCATTAACAGAAGAAATTTAATAAATTAGGGATTTAACACCTTGATGCATATCTAGCAAATAAGAAGAATTCAGAACATCTAAATGTTATTACAGAAATTTGGCTACTGTTAGTTCCAGTTAGTAAAACTATTAGACAAAGTAAAAAAAATGTACACTTGTACAGTTTACTTAGTTTACTCGAGAATAAATCACGTGGTACACTACAATAATTCATGCTATGCATATATAATTTCTTTCTTTCATTCAGATGGTAGTAATGAATTTTTAATGTTAATGGCCACCGTCCGCTAACTCACTTAATTATATTGTGTAGACGCCTTCTTTAATTTAGTGTAATTTTGAGATCAGAATATCCATTAAATTTCACGAACAGTTATAATCAGTTAATTAATACAATCGGACGTATGTTTATAACTACACTACTGACTAACATATTAGTCTGATAGCGAAAGTAGGGTTTATTTATTTACGTCCCAAACATGCCTTATTCTAGAGTTTTACGAAATTAACATTTAATATATGTCGGATAAACAAAACACCAAATCATAATTAGATTTAGGGAACATATCACTAATATATGATTCAAATGTATTGAGCGCGATCAAACATAATGGGTCGTCACTTTATGGACGAATAACTCAAAAATAAAGGAGCAGAAAGAAATAAAAAAATTATATGTTTATTATGTATTTATATATAAAACTTACTTAATTTAAATCAGAAAATGTGCCCATTCTTAACAAGACTCTTGTCACACTAAATTTTACCTGCTAATTTTTTAAAAATAACTCTTTTTTATGTAAAATCTTGCAGCAGCATGACGAAATATCCTTTTTACATGTGGTAATATTTTTATTCTTTTTGTCCAACTCTTTCGTTATTATTTCAAAAACTGTACCATGCCTGCTTAGTTATCTTTGAAGATAAGGCGAAATTGGGACATTTAAAATAGTCTTCAACACTGGTTCAGAAAAGAAAAAACACGTATAGAACCATATTAAACTTTATACCGAGTGACAACGAGAATACTCCTGTTCCTAATTCTAGGTTGATTTTAGGAATACAGTTTTGAAATTTTGGCATATCATTTTTGACACAAAAGCCACATTTTGCACTTATTAAGTGAAAAATATCACTTCCGGTCCAACCGGAAGTAGCAATAACTTTTGATTTTTAAACAGCAACCTATTTCACATATTTTTGCATATTTAGATTCCACATGAAATTCTCGTTACAACGATGTATCACAACTAGGTACTTCTTTTCCAAAAGGCGTCATAAATTCGAAAAAGTGAAAAGCTAAGTTGGCGACTGCAAAACTGTTTTCAAAAAATTCACCCTGTAGGTCTTGAATCTGATGTTTCGTCTTAATTTTTATTGATGCATTTCGATAAAAGTTTATTTTGTGCAAAAATCACTATTTTGAATTGAAAAACAATTTTTTGAAAAAGCAAATCAAATCAAATTATTTATTGATGTTCACAACACTATATGTGTTTTACACACGTCAATATACGCAAAGCATCATACATACATAAAATTTAAAATTTAGAATGAATGCTATAACATAGCAATAATGGTGATACGTAATTAAAAAGAAAACATTACACATTATTACAGTCGTTGTTACACTAAAATACAACATATTACTAAAATAGTAAATCTTACAGCAGACCTGAAATACCTATTTCCGCTTATCACAGCGTAGATAGGTACATCACAATTTAAAAATTCATGTACATCATAAAATGCACTTTTGTTAAGGAAATTCTTTATCAGATGTTTATACCTCGCCGCTGGGAGACTTCTAACATGTAAAGGAAGCTTATTATAAAAAATAGGGCCGAAGTAATTATATGCATAATCACTTGATTTCAGTCTGTCTAATATTATAATTACGATTAGAGCCTTTTCTTTCAAACAAGTGAACATTCTTATGAGTGAATAATAAACATGTATAAATGTTAGATCACAAGCGACACAACTAACTTTTTAAAAACTTTATTTAAAATTAAAGGATAGTACGTACTATCCTGATAATGAAGTGCAAGAAACAAAGTGAGTATTATAACTATACATTATGGTTGAAATGAGTTTAATAACTATGCTAAGTGAGTATAATAACTGAAGCTCAAATGTTATTTTACATATATTTATAAGATTAAAAGTGCTGACTTGAAGAGTCTTAGAACAAAGGAATATTGTGAACGAGCCTGTGAATCAGGTGATGTTGAGTTAGCAAAAGGAGCAGCTGCCATATGAAATACGATACGCCTGATAAGGCTACTTTCATATGATTCTAAATATTATAAGTTACTCGGTAATATTTTATATAACAACTTCCCCCTTATAGAAAAAGTTGGTGATTATACAGCAACTTTTGAAATTGAAATTAATTGAAAAATATGATATACAAGGTACAATAAAATGTGACAAAAATGTAAAAGGTGCAAAAATGTAAAATTGTAAAAGTATAAAATGTAAAAATATAGAATATAAAATAGTAAGCGTAAAAATGCAATACAGTGCATGTAATAAAAGCATAAAAAAAATGTTAAAATAAAATTGAATAGTTTTCACTGAAGAGTCTCAGTACAAAAGTTTATGAAAGGCACAAAACTGTTTAACTAAGTTCTATGTCTTCGGATTCTTCATCTTCTCTTCTTAGTGGAGGTCGTCTTCGTTGAGGGAGTAGGCTAGTAAATGTCCTGGAGAGTTTACTAGGTCTCGGAGGAGCTGGAGGCGATGTGGAGATATCGGTGGTCAAACTTCCTCTGCGTAATTTGCACTTGTAGACTAAATACACAAATAATAATCCGAAAATTAGAACAATTATGAAATAAGTGAACCAGGAAATGTGTTTATTAACGAAAGGTTCGTTTATTAAATTGTCCAAGTCTTTTGAGTACTGGTCCAGTTTGTGTTTGGCGATTTCGAGGTCCTCGGTGTTTAGGTTGTTTAACTTTAGAGGTTTTAATTTGGGCACTCGAATGTTTTCGGGGATTTGGCTGCAGCACTCGAATGGAATCTGGATTGGGTGATTATCGTCTTTTACACTGGTAAACTCATTTACACTGGATTGGATTTTAGTAATGCCTACGAAAGCGTAGCAATTTGATTGTAACTTGATAACTGAGTTTTTGGTGATTATGTCAGTTTTTTGACTTGTTTTGGGACAGTTAATGGTCACATGTAAAGGTTCCGCGTTTATCACTAACCACATGTTTTCTTCTAGTTTTTGGACGTTGTAGCCTTGGCTGGTGATGAACGACGTCTGGCAGCTTTCGGGTAGTGTGTCGAGGTTCTTGAAGAGACGGGCTTCGCATATGGCATTGTCGTCAATTGGATATGCGAATAGATTTGGGCATAGCTTTGTGTTAAAACGAATCGGTTTGCAATCTTTGAGGTCTGTGATGGGTATGAACATCAAAGAATCATCATCTCTCGCGATATATTTTTGAGAAGTTGATAAAATGTGAAATAGACCAGTTCTATTATCCAGAATAGGAATGGGAAATAGTTTGAAAACAGAATATGTTTGAGGGTCTATTAGTGGTATGTCTAATACAAATATTAATTCTGAATTTACCTGAAAAGCTTTTAATTCAATAATATCTAAGTATTGTGAAACCTTTGATAATTTAATCGGTAGTGGTAAATTATTCTTTTGTAAGTTTTGTGAAATCTCTTGCAAAGAGTTTACTAAATCTTGGGGATTGATGATCGATGTATGAATTATTTTGAGTCTCGCAAAAGTGATAGAATTTAAAATATCGTTTAAATTGTCCTCGATAAATAAATAGCTTGCCATGAGTTGCTCGCAAATACTTAAGAATTTTAATTTTGTATAAGCTATTCGCGTTTCGCCTTCGATTTTTAAGATCTGGTTTTCGATTTCTTTTATATCATTATTAAATGTCTCTTCGTCAATTTGTAATTGTCGAACAGTTACATTGAAATTCTTTATGACTGATGTTGTGACTGAAATTTGGTTTTTGAGTAAGTTCTCCAATTGGTGTTCGTCATTATTAAGTTTATTAATACAGTTTAGATAATATTCGCCGTCTTCAGCATCTAGATTGCCGGTGATTGATTTAAATATTGAACCTATACCGTTCAAGAGTCCGCGTTTGTAGCGTTTCGTGTCGAACAGTATTTCGTCGAATTTACTCTTTATGGACTTAGAAATTTGCGTTAATAGACTAAGGTGTGTTTTAACTTCACTTGTGAAGGTTACCATGTCTAAATATGCCGGGTCGAGAGTAATGAAGATTTTATCTAAGATTTTGTCGTTCCTGTCAATAGCTGTCTTGAGTGTGGAAATGTTCTTATGTACTAGTAACGTCCATTTCTTGTGGGAGATTACAATGTCAGTGTCTCGGTGGTAATACACTCCGATAGTGTTGTTTATTGGCGTTATTGAATATTGGGATACTGCTGATCCGAACAGCAAGAGAAACCTGAAAATAAAGTTTAATTTTCAAAATAAGGTTTCATCCTGTCAAAGTTAACTTTAGTTGTCTGGTCTGTTTCTGGATTAGATAAAAGTGCTGAATTTTTAAAGATTTCTTTAATTTCGAATGGGCCGTTAAATTTGTTTTGTAATTTGTCTTTGATCTGGGATTCTTTTACATAGACTTTGTCTCCAATTTGGTAATCTGGTCGTTTTCCGGGGACGTGTTTGTCAAAACGAATTTTGGCTTTCGCTTTTTGGTCTAGCGTACGACTACGTGCTATTTTATAATAATGCGAGATTCTATTGTTGAGGTCTCTAACATACTTAGTTATCAGTTCTTTTTGATTGTACAACGTTTCGGGTGGTCTACAAGATGTGTGTCCGAATACTAATTCGTATGGACTAAAACCATGAGTTTTGTTGACTGAGTTATTATAGCATATTACTGCATAGGGTAAAATAGTCAGTGGGTGTTCATCGGGGTTTTCGGCTTTATGGACTCTAATCATTTCAGCTAAGGTAGCATGAAATCGTTCTATCGATCCGTTAGATTGAGGGTGTCCTACGCTTGAATACGTTAGTTTTATATCATATAAGGTACAGAGATCTTTTAATAGTCTGTTATCAAATTCGCCACCATAGTCACAATGGACTCTCAAAGGGGTGCCATAGTGCTGGAAATATAGTAGTAAGGTGTTTACTACTGATTTTGCAGATTTATCTTGTATAGCATAAGCTTGGGTAAATTTTGTTAACTCATCGCGAATAGTAAGAGCATAATTTCGAGTTGGGGTTTGGAATATGTCGATGTTGATTCGTTCAAATGGCGTTCTTGGTGTTTCTGTAATTACTAAAGGACTAGACATGTTCTTACGATATACTTTATTCTTTTGACAAATTTCGCAAGATTTGATAAAGTTTTCGACATCTTTAGTTAATCCTTGCCAATTATATTTATTTTTAATTCTCCGCATCGTTTCGTTTATTCCGCGGTGAAGATTATTTTTACCGCAGTGATGCTGGTCTAAAATGATCGGAATTTGATCTTCGTCGGGGGTCTGAACGATATTTTGGCATATTACAATTTTTAGGTCCTTTTCTGCGAAAATAAACGATAGCATTTCGAGAATAGGGAGATCTAAGTTGTTTTCAACGTAATACGTTTTGGAAAGATCTAAAAGGTTTTGTCTCTTATATAATACCATGAACAAATGTTCTATTGTAGACTTAACGTCGAATGGCAGAGGGACTATGTAGTATTTCCTATGCCTGACTGATTTACTCGAAACGATATTAATAGTGTTTTTGTAAAATTCCGGATGTTCTTCGTAAATGTCTTCGATTATTTTGTGATGTAAGTCTTGCAAGTTATCTTGCTGAAAAAAGGTTATGATATTTTTGTGTTCTCTATCTAAAAGCTGTTTGTTGGAAGTTTTAATTTTCGAATAGTCTATTAGAGATTTTGTTTTGTACAAATTGACAAAAATATCGAATTCTTGAGTGATTTGCTCGTTAGTTATTTGGGCATTTTCGTTTGGGTTTTCGCCATCGTCTTGTTCGTCATATTCTGATTCGTCAGTTTCATTCGCGGCTAGAATTTTTGAGTAAAGTTTCGAACATTCCGAAAAATGGTTGATTTTAATTCGGGATAGCGCGTCCGCGTTTTTATTGATCTTGCCAGGTTTGTATACGATCTCATAGTCGTATTCCTCTAGTTTTAATCGCCAACGTGCGAGTCTACTTCCTGGGTCTTTTATTGAAAATAACCAGGTAAGTGGTCGATGGTCTGTTACCAACTTGAATTTTCTGCCGAATAGGTATGGCCTAAAATGCTTTACTGACCATACTATGGCTAAAAGCTCGCGTTCGATCGTGGAATATTTGGTTTCCGCAGCGCATAATGTTCGAGATGCGTATGCGATGGGTAAGTCTTTGCCTATGTTGCCTTGTGAAAGGACAGAACCAATGGCGAATGCACTTGCATCGGTGGTTAAAATGAATTCATCGTTAAAATTAGGGTAAATGAGAATCGGTGTTGTCGTTAAAGTTTGTTTTAAATTTTGAAAGGAATTTGAACAGTCATTGTCGAAGTTAAAAGGTATATCCTTTTGTAGTAGCTTCGTTAATGGTTTGGTTATTTTAGAGAAATTGGGGATGAATCGCCTATAATATCCGGCTAAGCCTAAAAATGACTTAATTTCCTTGGGATTTTTCGGTTGGGGAAAATTTAAAATTGCATCAACTTTGGTGGGATTCGGTTTTACACCGTCTTTAGTGATGAGATGGCCTAAATAAGCGACTTCTTTGCGAAGGAACTCGCATTTGTCGGGTTGAATTTTGAGGTTTGCTTTTTGTAAGCGTTTGAAAACTTCTGTTAGACGTGAAATATGGTCATGGATGGTAGGGGAGTAGACAATAATGTCGTCCATATAGACAAGACATCGTTCATTTTGAATACCTAACAAGATATTGTCCATTACTCTTTGGAAAGTTGATGGGGCATTTTTGAGTCCGAATGGCATCCTTACAAATTCGAAATGACCATTCTCAACTGTGAAAGCAGTTTTTTGGATATCTTTCGGGTCTATTTGTATCTGGTGAAATCCAGATGCAAGGTCTAGCGTTGTGAAATATTGGCATTTGCCTAGTTGATCAAGAAGGTCAGAGATGTTGGGAAGAGGATATTTATCATCGATTGTAACTTCGTTAAGTTTCCGATAGTCAACTACGACTCGCCACTTCTGTTTGCCAGAGGCATCCAGTTTCTTGGGGACTACCCAAACAGGGGATGACCAGGGTGAAATCGAGGGTTGAATAATACCTTGATCTAACATTTTAGAAATTTGAGTTTTGACTTCTTCTTTATGGACTTGAGGGTAACGATAAGATTTTGTAAATATAGGTCGGGAATCATTCGTATCAATCGGGTGTTTAATTTCGTTTGTAAATGTCAAGTTGTCACCTTCTAAATAGAATATGTCTTGAAAATCTAAACAAAGCTGCGTTACTAATTCGGCCTCTTCTTCATTTAGATGATCTAAACGTAACTGATTTTGAATTTCAAATGATCTGTCTGTCGGTATTTGTTGGCCAGAGTTGTCAGTGTTGAAATTAAAAATCGATTTAAATTTTTGAATTGGTTCTAGTTCTAAGTTGGAAAAGTCGATTGATTTCGGTATGGCATTTGCATTAATAATTGTTGTTAAGAATTCTCCGTTTTCGTCTACCTTAACGAGAGCATTGGGTAAGCGAACTTTCTCTTTTTCCTGGGCTAACAGTATAGCCTCAGTATTCCGCAAATGACATTTTAATTTAAATATTTTTTCCATACGTGGTTCTATGGAAATTAAATTTTGATTTTTGTTTTCATGAGGGGTTTTTGAAATTGGAGTTTGAGAATTATTAATATTTTTCATTGGTGGTTCCGGTAGATCTCGATTTACTTCAAAAAGAGGAACAGTTTTAAAGTTAGTAATTAACTTGTTGTTACTCATGTCAATAACGCATCTATAATGTTTGAAAAAGTCGGCTCCTAATAATCCGTCGAATTCGATGTCTAAATCGCAAATGTATACTTTATGCGGATCATTAGCTGTAAAAGGTATAAGAACAGATTCGGTTATTGCAATTTTTTGTTCTGTTATACCTTGTATAACAACGTTCTCAGGAGACCTGCGCTTGTAATTTTCAGCAAGTTTTGGTTTAAATATTGATATGCCTGCACCGGTATCGAGTAACATTTTGAATCTATTTGTAACGTCTTTAATATAATAGAGGTTCCTTGAATTTACAGTTAGAGACGGATACGAGATTACATTAAAATTTGTTCTAGATGGTTCAGGGACGGACTGGGGTTGTCCTTTAAATTCATGGTTTGAATTTGACTCGACATTTGGTTGATTTGGGAATCCGGTTGTTGTGTTGGAGTATCTGTAGGATACTCCGGGCCTTGGTAAAAATCCGGTTGATTAAAAGAATAATCCGTATGAGGGTTTGGTGAATAATCGAAACAATTTTCGTATTGATTTGGTGGGTAATCAATATGATTCTCGTATTGTTCTGGTTGATTATAAGTATGTGGATTTTGATAATCCCCATTACCAGTAAAATTTTCTTGGGAATGTACCTCATTATTAAAATTAGAATTATTTTGGAAATTTTCAAAACTATCAAATTGTTGGTAGCTTTGATCACAATAAGAATTATAATTGTCATAATTTTGTGCATCGTAGTAATTATCAAAATTAACGTGATGAGTTTTTTGAGGGTTTTGACGGTTAAAATTTGAAGCTTGTTGATTGGGAGGTCTTTGTTGATAATTTGGATTAGGTCTTATCACAGAAGGCCTGTTTTGTTGTGGAGAATTATTTTGCGAGAAATTTTGTTGAGAGGCAAAGTTGCCTGGGCTATAATAATTTGATGGACTTTGAAAATTTGGCCTAGAAAATTGTTGGAAATTAGACCTAGGAAATTGTGTTGGAGTTCCACCAAAATTGTTTTGCCTGTAGTTGGGATTTTGCTGTGAAAATTGCCTTGTGCGACACTCATTAAAATTATGTCCATTTCTTTTACAGTAATTGCAAAACTGCTGTGGATTTGGACGTCTTTGCTGAGTTTGCAAGGAATTTTTGTTAACTGATTTATTAGGAAATTTTTGCGATTCGAAATATGAGAGTTGGAGTTCTCGCTTAACTCTACTGATAGCATCTAGCATATTTCTGGGGTTACCTGCACGAATTATTTGACCTAATTTGGGTTCAAGTCCGGTAAGTAACGTGTTCAATGTCATCGTTTCGATAAGGCGTGATTGTGCATTTTTCTCCTCTAATGTCAAGGATTGTTTTTGCACAGCGGCGTGCATTTTGGCGTTATGAGTTTGAAGACGAGATATAAAAATAAGTGCGGTTTCATTTTGCAATTGATGAACTCTTTGCAGATCCTGTATAAGAGCTGTTAGGTCGCGCGAATCGCCAAAGTGCGCCTCGAGCAAGCTTTTTATTTCTGCCCAAGTAGCAGGGTTTCGCGAATTTATGAGCTCTGACGCTTTTCCGCGAAGCTTATTTTTTATATGTAGAGTCACTAAAATTCTCTGATCGTCTACTGCCATACCTTGAGCATGAACACACGCAGAGATAAATGTATGCAAAAATATGGGGTTCCCATCGAACTCAGGTATTATAGAAAAGATTTCACTTAACTTGTAGGGTTCGATGTTTACTGTTTCGTTCATTGTAACGTTCTGATTTTCGTTTCCAGTGACTTGATTGTCAGTCATTTTTAATAGGTTATTATTTAACTTTTAAAGAAAAGGAAATTTTAATTAATTAAAAAAAAAATTTTTTATGAGGTGAAAATCAGAAAGATACGGCACTGGTGTGACAAATGTTTCACAAACTTATGATTTACGATTAGCTTGGAATGCGTTTCAATGCAAAATAAATGTTAACTCTGAAATATTTCTATGTTGTAAAATTTGAACTTGAAATCTGATATATTTAAATGTATTAAATTTCTTGATAAGTTTAATGAGACTTTCGCTAATCTGGGTTATAGAACTGCTGTTATTTATATTACGTTACGTAAATTGAAATAAATTGAATGAATGGGTTTGAAAAAATGTTAAATGTAAAGCACAAAATAAAACGAGATGATTCTTATTTGTACTTACATCAATATTTTCATCTCCGTGGAGTCTCGTAGTTGAATGCGACTTCGTAAAGCGGGCTCCGTCTGTCTGACGTCGAAGACACCAACTTGTGTGACCAGGGATGATTTCTTACTTGCTAAAGTTTTGTTGCTTGTTGAGTGATTGCTTCTTGTGTGGTTGCTTCTTAAAATTAATTGTTGTTTTGATTGTTGAAATGTTGCTTGTTGATTTGTTGCTTGTTGCTTGAAAAAATTGTTTCTTTGATTGTTGAGTTGTTGTGTGCTGTGTCCGGGTTCTTTTTCTTCTTAAAGAATTGAAATTCACCACTCCTGTCCTAAAGTTCTCCTTGTTCTTCCAGTCTTTCCCTCCAGTTAGGCACCTTTTTGCAGATGTTCTCCTTGTTCTCTAGGGTAGTTTCTGGTAGTTAGGCTCCGGTACAGGGTGTTTTGAAGATCCTTTTCGACTGCGCCAAATTTTGTTAGATCACAAGCGACACAACTAACTTTTTAAAAACTTTATTTAAAATTAAAGGATAGTACGTACTATCCTGATAATGAAGTGCAAGAAACAAAGTGAGTATTATAACTATACATTATGGTTGAAATGAGTTTAATAACTATGCTAAGTGAGTATAATAACTGAAGCTCAAATGTTATTTTACATATATTTATAAGATTAAAAGTGCTGACTTGAAGAGTCTTAGAACAAAGGAATATTGTGAACGAGCCTGTGAATCAGGTGATGTTGAGTTAGCAAAAGGAGCAGCTGCCATATGAAATACGATACGCCTGATAAGGCTACTTTCATATGATTCTAAATATTATAAGTTACTCGGTAATATTTTATATAACATAAATATATAGTGAAGGGAATGTTTAAATATATAATAATATTTAAATCGAGGAACTTTTGTTTAACATCATCTCTATATCCCGGATTTGAAATGATTCTAATAGCTTTTCTTGGTACAATATTCTACTAGCTTGAGGTGCATGCCCCAGTTTAACAGTCCATATGCTATATGAGATGCAATTAATGAGTGATAGGCAATAGTTAGAATATTCATTGGCACAACATTTATCAAATTTCTTAGGATGAAAGTATTTTTACTGTTTATTTGCAAGGAAATCCACACGGTGACATCAGTTTAACTTTGGGTCAAGATAAAGTCCAAGAAACTTGATTTTTTCTGGATTTTAATAGTTCACTATAGGTCTATAAGTAAAAATCATATTTATTGTTTTATTTTGATTTAAGGACAATTTGTTGCAAGAAAACCATCTTGCCGCATTTGATCGTGTATCCTCCATGTGCTGCTGAAGTGCATTTAATGATTCATCCGATCTTAACAACGTGGTGTCATCTGCAAATAATACGAGGTCTGCCTCCGGTATCGCTTGCTTAAGGTCATTTACATAAATCAAAAATAAAGTGGGTCCCAATACCGACCCCTGTGGTACCCCACTTTTCACATCCTTGAGATCAGAATTTATATTATTTACACTCGTATATTGCTTACGATTTGATAAGTAGGAAAGTAAATGAATTGTATTCAATTTTTTAAACGGTAACTATATTTTTTTACTTACACCAACAAAGCCCAAAACATTAACCTTTTATTTGATGTATAATACGTCTAGTTTGAGTACTAATTTACACTGAAATTATCGAATTTCTCTAGATGCTGCATTTAACAATTGGTATTGTTAAAAAAATACACAGAGATTAAATAAAATGTACAGAATTTATTAATAATTATTTATAAGATAGTGGAAAATAAACTTATCGCAATTGTTCAAAATGCATTCCTTCAACTTCAGTACATTTTTGAGCCTACTGATGGTTTCCCTTACCACCCGTTCTAACATTTACGCAGTTATTGTTGCAAGAGTTTGGCGAATTTCGATTTCCAACTCCTGGAGGTTTCTTGAAAATGATGAATAAACTCGTCCTTTGACGTACCTACACAGGAAAAAATCCATAGGGGTTAGGTCAAGTGATTTGGCAAGCCATCTTGTGCGCACATATGTCGAAATGACTCTACTTTGAAATCTGTTTTCTAAATAATTAGGGACATCTCGAAGGTTATGTGGCGGAGCCCCATCTTGTTGGTAATAAATGCTTCTTCTCAAATTCATAGGTAAATCTCCTAAAAAGCCCTTAATTTAATTTTCCAAAAAGTTCAGGTACCTAATTCCATTTAAAGCCCCCTGAAATGAAATAGTATCTATGATACTAGTACCCACAATTCCTGCCCATGTATTTACCTCAAATACTTCTTGGTGGTTTCCTTCTCTAAATTCATGTAAATTTTCCTGAGAACAGTACGCAAATCACTTCGCTTAAATATGCCATTGTTAGTAAACTGATTTTCATCTGTGAACAGAATTCTGGGAATAATGTTTCTATTTTCTAGTAACCAATTGCAATAATGAACTCTCCTGCCTACATCAGCTTCACATAAATGCCAATGAAGTTGATATTTATATGATTTATATCCATGGTTTCTCATTATTCTTCTAACAGATTCTCGGCTAATATCAAGAGCGCTTCCAATCTCATGTGTACTTGCATTTTTATTAATTGCCACAGATGTTAAAACATTAATCTCTGTGGCCTCGTCAATAATAAACGTATTTTGTCCATTTTCATTTGGCTGGGCTCTAATTTTCTTCTTCTAAAATCTTAAAATATTTTCTACAAGGGTGGGCTTTGTTGGTGCAAGTAAAAGAATATTGTTACCATTTAAAGAAAAATCAATAAAATTAATTTGCCTTGTGTTTTTTTTTTCAAAAAATTGTTTTTAAATTCAAAATAGTGATTTTTGCAAGAAATATGATTTTATTGAAATGCAACCATAAAAATGAAGGCGAAACACCACATTCAAAGCCTACTGGGTGAATTTTTTGAAAACACAGTCGTGCAGTTGCCAACTTAGCTTTTTCACTTTTTCGAATTTATGACGCCAAAAACCTAGTTGTGATACATCGTAGTAACGAGAATTTCATGTGAAATCTGAACTGGCAAAAATATATATATTGTTCTATATTCTACTATCTATTTTATTTTTTATACGTTCGAAATTACTTTTTGAAAGTAAATTGAAATAATTTTATTGAGCGCCAAACAGTTTCTTGAAAGCTGTTAATATTATAGACTATAGAACACCATTAGCATGACTATCTACAATCTATAGAATGACTCTTACTCAAGGTCCAACGAAGTCGGTTCAATAAATGCTCATCGATCAAGATAACAATCTAAATAAATCAAACTCAGTATTGAACGAACAAAGTATTAATTTATTAACAAATTTGAACTTGGAATGTAATTAACAAATTTAAATAACAAAATCTAACTTAACTAAAATGATAAATATGGCCTTTATTTAAAATAAATATGTACCATGGATTTCTGATATTGTAAAGCTTTACCTTGTCTTTCTTTCGACTCGAGTAATGTTATATTATAACCTCTAACTGGTTATTATGATCCTTGAAATATTATGTCACTTGACTGACTTTTTAACGTCTCAAGGCTTCTTCTTCTTCTTTTCTGGATTGACGTTTGTTTCTAACCTCCAATTTATTTTCAAGATTTCCTTGAAGTATTTCTATCACTTGATTGACGTTTGAAATTTCTTCACCATATAAATTTGCTAACTGGATTAACAAATACTTCCCTCTTCTAAATCTGCTTTCCGGATAATCTACTTCTTAATACTTTCAAAGTATACTCACTTCTTATATTTAATCAACTTTTACAATTTATTCTTGATATCTGGATTGTAACTTTCTAACCTTTAAATTATTCACCACTTTTCTTCTCTTTTCAATTTATTAATTATTCGAGGATGAATATTTCTCGCAGCTCGCTGTTCAGCGGTGTCTGATCAACTGATTTGTTATTTTTAGTCGTTTCAATGGGTTAATTTCCAATATTTCAATTGTTTTTTTCTATTTTGATCTAATATTTCAAAATTTAATATTAATTTAAAATTTAAACTATTCAGTTTTGTTTGTTCTTTACCTTAAGTGAATACTGTTTTTAATTCTTTATTTTTCCTGATAAGTTTCTTATTCTACTTTTCAGGATTAAGTGAATAATTATAATTACTCGAAATATATTGACATATTACATACACTTTCTTAAAATCTACTTATAACTACAATTAACAATTCCAATCTCAAATAAATACTAATTCATACATTTAGATGAATAGCAATGATAAACACAAAATGCTAGTAGTTAAAAACGTACTGCAGTTTCCATACTGACAGAATACTTATATTATAAACTAAAACAAGAAATTGATACGCCAACAAACATTTAACATCATACTATTAGTCCTTTCTTTCTGCATGATGTGAAATATCATTTACAAAACACCTTTCTGCAATGATATTTGAAAATATCTGAAAACTTAAAATGTCATTCAGTGTTTTGTAATATATGGACTTACTATTTCTAAAATAATTACGCTGCACTGCAACTACTGTTGATAGTCTTTCATTCAATATTCATTTTGTGTAGATTTACAGTGTTTCTACACAAAATATGATTTTCAGCCCTAAGTTTTGACATGCATGTCAGATTTTATAAAATTTACTTTTTTGTTTTCCAATTTCATTCTAAATAATTTTAAATGAGATTGTGATTCTCTATCAGTTCATGTTTTATTATATACTATTTAGAATAACCTTGTTAAACTAAAAAAACTTCATTTTATGTTTATTTAAATATTTTGTTCGTATTCAATATCAAGTTTCATTCTCTGCATCCTACTCGATGAGAATAAGTGAACTTGAATCAATTAAATAAACCACAGATACTCCTGCTTCTGTATGATCCGTTAAAGTAAAATTGTTATGATTAATTCCTAAAATACATACAAATTTTTGAATTTTATTTATGATTTCAAACACGACACTTAGGTAGTGTTCCACAGTGTGGATATACAGCAATATGTTGCTATTTAAAAATCAAAAGTGGCTGCCACTTCCGGTTGGACCGGAAGTGATATTTTTCACTTAATAAGTGTACAAATGGTATGCCAAAATTTTAAGCTTGTATTCCTAAAATCAACTTAGAAATAGGAACGGCACTAATAATAACAAACATTAACAACAAACGTATTGGTCTATTTGTCGATTTAAGCAAGACTTTTGAAGACTTTTAACCTACTATGGTATTGGAGACAGAGATAATGATTGGATATTTACTTATCTTTTACACGTAAAACAGGTTATTAAAATGTTTATAATAAAAATAAGAGTTTACCTGTACTATCTGATTTGCTTGGCAAACCCTAGTGCAGATTTATTGGCTTTGGTAAGAAAACTACTTTTGAAATTTAATAGCAGTGTACATAGTTCTAATGAGCCTATTACTGGTTCTAAATCCTCCATCTTTTGTTTATGAATAGCAATACTGTTAATTTACAGACTTTTAAGGACCAAACCGATGTTTATTTATTTCTGCGCCATAAACTTAAACAGCAAGTACCAACCGCTTCCATAAATGGAATGTGTATACAATAACGTATTAATGTATCGGATAATTATTGTTATTACTTAAAAGCAAAATGAAATTAAGTAACCGGGATGAATATTAAACACACAATTTTGCGTTGATGATGTAACCATATTAGGAACAGCTTTTTATATGTGGTCAATATATCATCACATTACATTATCTGTGATAGGAATTCATCATAATATATTATGTGTATGACTGACCTGCAAGACCAAAAAGATATTTAGGTCGGAGTGTTAAGGAATAAAAAAAGCCAGATGTCATATTGACTTGAAGTTTTGCATGTATATATGGTTCACAGGACAATACATTTTACCATTATTTATAGAAAAATTCAAAATGACGTGTTTACTAAAATTTGATATCTGGGGATTTTTGAAGTCACATATTGTAACTCAAAAATTAATAATGGCGGCGTCGATATGGCGGATGCATTTTGTAATTTATGGTTTGAAAATCGATATTTGAGAATGTTCTAGGTCGCACATTATGAATACTTATTCGAAACTCAAATATTTAAAATGGCGGTTTTAAGATGACGAGTAGGTTCTGTCATTTATGGGTAAGAAATTTTATTAAATGACACGCCTGATTTGTGTATTTGATTTGTACTACTACTTTCTTCGTTTTTTTTTTCTGATGGCATGTGGCAAAATACCCAACAAAAAGAAAGAATAATAATAATAATAATGTTTATTTGCAGAATAACTAACAATACAATACAATGTAACAATATAGATAATAAATAATCAACAATACTAGATAATATTAAAATTTACAAAATACAGGAATATTGCTCGCAAATAAACAGAGGAATCACTGAAGTATTTTAAAAAAATAAATACTAGTGCGTGATTGGAAATTCGTAATTAATAAATCAATAAATCATAAATACATATTCAATTAAATCATACATGTTACATAATCTTTTTTATAATAAATGCTATATTATAAACTAAAAAGTCAAACAAACATTACTGCTTGAAACTATAGGTAATAAAATTCTATTTCCTCCATTCTCCATATAAAAGTATATCTCCTTACGCTTTTCTTATCTCTTATTTTATCTATATACATATCCAATTTGAAAAATTATTTTTGAAAAATCAAGTTGTGTAATACATTTGTTGGTGTGTCGAAAAGCCATTTCTTATCTTGAATTTTGAATGTATTATATTTATGTAAATTTTTAATTCTGTCTGGAAGCACCTTGGAAATTCTAGGACCTAGGTAATAGTAATTTCTTTGACCTACTGTTTTTTCGCATCGTGGTAATTGCATTTTATTTTGCCTTTGTCGGGTATTATGGTTATGTATTACAAGTTTTATTATAATTTTATTTTTTAAAATACTTGTTAGTATGCTCATACAAAACAGTTGACGAATATCCAATATTTCACTTTGTTTAAACAATACACTGCTGGGATATAATATGTTTTGTCCACGACTATTAAATAATGTACTCGTTATGTACGTGTTTCCTCAATGATAATGCTATCCATTATTCCCTACAGTGAATAATGATTTCATTATTCACTGATTGCAGTGAATAATGAGGACAGTCAGTTGTTTATAAGAAATGACATTTGTGTCTTTTTACTAAAAATTCAAAATGTCAAAATTGCAGCAACCAAAAGGCAAGTGTCGTCTCTTTAAGGTTTTTAGGAAGCACTTAAATGGTACCTGCCGAAAAGGTACTTTAAGGAACACTCAAAAACTACATGAGTAATTTGTTTTCAAAGCATCATCTATTGGCAACACGCTGCAATCCCCAACATTGTTTTTGAAACCATTTAGCTGTGCCTACAAACTGTATTATTTTATTAATAAGCCATGACAATGTGTCAAAGCGTAATTCTATAATTGATTTGAAACGTCAAAATTTATGCCATTTCAACGCCAACGTTATTTACAATAATTTTACACATTAGGTACTCAAAAAGAGTAATAAAATTAAATAAACGGATACTGACAGTGAAAACGAGATTTCTTTGACACCGCCAGAGATAAAGGAAACTGCAGAAATCGCCTCATTAAACTTGATGCCCGAAATATCGAGAAATTGATATATTATGACACATGAATCTTTCTTAAATATGAGAAATGAAATAAAGATGAATTAAATGAATATTAAATATTTAATAGTCGTGGACAAAGCATAGTATTCTACTCGCATATAATGGCTATTATTCACTCTGGTGATTTACGACACTCGCCATCGTGAATAATAGCCATCAATATATGCTCGTTGAATAATATACTATTTATCGTAAATTATTTTCAAAATCCTTTTATGTAATACATTCAAATTTTTCAAATAATAATCGCTTACTCCTCCCTAGCCTAGAATACCATATGTTAATTGTGACTGTATTAGTGCATAGTAAATTGTTTTTAGGTGTTCGATACCCAAGAAGATTTTTAAGTACTTACTTAAATTTGTATAGCAATCCTCTAATTTTTTGTGGAACATTTCTTATTTGCAGATCCCACCTCAAATGCTGGTCAATTATTATACCTAGGTATTTTACTGATTCGGCTTCTGGAATAGTAGTTTCTATGTCGATAAATAACTGGCCGAGGTTAGGTAAACTATTTGAGTATGAGGTGAATGGCAGTCATTTGGTTTTATCACAGTTTAAAATAAGGCTATTATATTGGAATCATTTTTTAATTATTTTAAATTCTCTCTCTACTTTATCTTTTAGGTGAGCCCAGGTATCTGCTTCAAATATAACTGCGGTATCATCTGCTAAACTAATGATTGTCCCAGAGATGTTCGAGTTTAGTAAACTATTTATGTATAGGGTAAAAAGCAAGGGACCCAATACCGTCCCCTGGGGGACTCCATAATTCACACGTCTTGTCACTGATGCGATCATCAATTTGTACGTATTGTGTCTGATCCTCTAAGTACTTTTTGAAGGATCAAATATTTTACCTCTAAGTCCATAGATATTCAGTAAAAAGGGTTTCTTTTTACATATCAGACAAAATTATAATTTATTTATTTGCTACATCTGTGCAAACTTATGATTCTAGTTATTTATCGTTGATTGTCAAGTTCAAGATCATTATTTTAACAATGAATCTTCGGTTACCCAAAAAATTGAAATTTTAATATTATTAGGATGTGGTGATAAAACAAGAACGCTGAAGCAGGTATGCGAAATCGTCAATACTAAGTATCCTGACCGTCGCATTTCTCAGTCTACGATTAGTAGAGTAGAAAACTAATTTCGTGAATTTGGAAATGCAGATATTCCTAAATCTGATAGGAAACGCATTTTAGATGGTAAAAAGGAACTGGATATATGATATATTGTTAGATATTCAAGATAATCTATATAAATCTACAAGACCAGTTACCGTTCATATAAAATTCATTTGGTTCAAGAACTTAAAGACGATGACCCTGATCGCTGATTGGAATTTTGCGAAATCATGGCAAATAGATGCCAAGATGATCCGTTATTTATAAAAAACATTATTTTTTCCGATGAGGCAACATTCGTCGTAAATGAAACAGTCAACAAACAAAACTATAGATACTGGAGTACAAAAAATCCACATTGGGTGGCTCAATATCCAGAGAAGATGAACGTTTGGGCTGGAATTATAGATTCTCGAATTATCGGTCCATATTTCTTTGATAGCACATTAACTGGTGAGCATTGCTCGGATTTGTTGCAAAATTTCTTAGTTCCAGATTAAGAATTTGCCCAGATGGTGACAGACTTAATGAAATTGATAGAAATATTTGGTATCAGCAGAGTGGAGCTATACCACGTTTTGCATTGGAAATAAGAGCCTATATCAATCAAGCTTTTCCCTATAGGTGAAATTGAGTGGCCTACCCGTTCTCCCAATTCGACCCCGCTTAACTATTTTTTTAATAGGTTACTTAAAATCGAAAGTCTACTTCAACAGACCAAATAATGTCGATGATTTAAGAGACAGAACAAGGCAGGAAATTAATCAAATCACCTCGGAAGCGATACAAAATGTTTTAGAAGAATTTCAGCAACTCCTCCATTATCGTCAGGAAGCAACGGGCGTCCAGTTTGAACATTTGATTTAAACTGTTTCATATTCTTTTGTTTACTTAGTAAAATTAAAAATGTAATATTTTTCAATTAAAATATTAGAGAAATTGAAAAAATCTTAGAGTACAGAAACTTGGCATTTGATGTATATACAAGAAGCTCAACCCTTCCCCCCCACCACCTCCACTCAATTATTAAAGGGGTTGATAAAAGAAACTTGAGATATTCACTTGAAAGTTATAATGGCATCTCATTGAGATGGTTCCTTTGAAGGGGTGTGGTATGGAAGGTTGTGAAAAGGGAAAATAAGTAGAGTAAGCTAATAGGAGTCAAGAAACTTCTTTTTTGACGTATATGCTAGGAATCAACACCTCAAATTTATCTGACATCTGCCCCAAATATTATTAAAATTCTATGACCAATAATTTTAAATACTATTCAAGATGTTTCCTATAAAGTGACTTGGAAGGAAAATCTGCATGTGAGAGTAGTGATTTCTTAGGCAGCGGTTTTTCTATATATGTTTCACCTTATTATTCAGATACTAACTACACTTCCTCCCAGAGGGTGTCCGGCACCCTCTTGCAACATTTGAGCACCCCCCGGGAAAGTTGGAGTGTCCATATCACCCGAAAATGGGAGGAGAAAAATCAGCTGGTAGTGATCAAAAAATTTTTTGGCACCCTCTGAATTCTCGTGAACACCTTCTACAAGCCTGCTATAAAGAAGGAAACATGTTTTTTCGGAAGATGAAAAACTTACAAAAAGTTTCAACTGGACAGTAATCTGAACACACACTGTATGTTAAAAATTCCAAATACTCTAAAATATTTTCTTCTTCTATATAACTTCATTGACTTACAAAAATAAGTTAATCATTTGTTGAATTCGCTTATCTCATATACTCTCATTATATCATGTACAGAATTGGTTCATTACTGTACAGATATATGTTTTCCAAACGCATGAATGAACAATATTTGTCGACACCTGGACAATTGACCAATTTAAAAAATTGCGTGGGCGGTAAACTCAATCTAGATTTACGACAAGATCTCATCACACAAAAATAGTGTCAGTAACAGCAGATTGACATGTGTGTGGTGAGTGGGAACAAGAGGAAAAACGTTTAAGATCATATCGTGTCCTCGGACACTTATTTATTTATATCAACGAGATTTGGTTGGTTTTTACACCCACAGCACGTACAGTTGGATTAATTTGTAGGTACAGTTATTAAAACCTCAAATTATTACCAAGGTAATTAGAGTTGGCTTAATTAAACTTCTTATATTCAATTGGATTTTACGATCCTGCTAATTGTAATGGCATTAGTAGACCAAGGTCTGATTTGGAAAGGTTAATTACTATTATAAAAATTGGATTAAAAGGTTACATAAGTATATAATGTCTCCCACAATAACTATGGGTTCAAAATGTGTAACAAAACCTAGAATTTAAGAAAATCTAATGGTGGCCTAATACTACGATTAAACATTATCTTCTCATTCGCAACGTTTTGCCAGATGCTTATGTACTTGGTCTCCGTTTGCTGTATACCACGTCTGACGACATCATGCCATATGTCGCGTAATTGTTAAGCGTACAAGGAACCGATGGGTAAGATGCTTGGTGAGGACAAAAGCTCTTTCCCATCGGCTTCTTGGTGCTATTAGCTCAACGTTTCCTTGTTACCTCTTGCCATCTGCATTTCTCATTCTATATTGTCCTCTATCCGGTTAATGTGGACAAAAATGAGTGGATTCAGGAGAATTTCTGAGACTATTTCTTAAAGAATCGAGTTATTAGCGCTGTCCAGGGAATTCGTAAGAAATGTTTCCAGACCAACATCATAAAAGCACGTGTCTCTCAACTTCCTTAACGATCCATATATCAGAAGCGTAAAGAAAGATGGAGATACCTATGCTGTTAGCTTGTGTAATCTTTGTGCGTTTCGTGATATTCCTGTCACGCCAAATTGGCAATTTGACGATTTTTTAAAGAAGCTGGGTAAGTATTATACCATTTAGACTAGGCCACCGAAGTTAGTAGTTAGATCGGTGTTCCGACCACTAGGTACATTGCATGCCGAAGCTGCTATCTTCTTAATTCGATATGCAGTTTCTGTTCAATCCTACTCCACTAACTAATATTTGTAAATAAGTACATAAAACTATAGTTTATAGCATCAAGTGCAAAAACATGTTTGCATTAAATTATATTAGTGTAAAGAAAATAAGGAAGCTTGCATGTGGATGTTCAATAAATCTAAAATGCATAAAATGAATATTTTTATATTTTATACCACCCACAAATTAAGGAGGTGGTATATTTTTGCAATACAAAACATGATTTACAATTATTATACGGTATTAATCATAAAAATGTTTTTTACGGTTCCTACTTAATTTGCGCACACCTACATTTCCATTGTGTATCAAAATCATCTGCATACTAGAAATAAGTCTAACTGTTGGTAATGAGTAATGGAGTATTAAAAATTTGTTAAACAAATGTTACTTACATACGTGTTATATGAATCATTAATGAAAATTTTATATAAAATTAATGCATTATTAGTTTTTTTTTTTTGTGGTTTTACATCCCGGTTCGAATCCTGGTTTCCATTAGGTTACTTCGCCTTATTCTCGACTTCTTTTACTTTCTTTTACAAACTCAATTATGCATATACAGGATGTCCATTTTATCAGGGCGCTCGAGAATATCTCACTTAACATCGGACGTGCAAAGAAATTGTTTCTACGAAAATTGTGCCGATTTGTATAAGCTACAAAACAGTTTAAACACATTTGAAGTCCATGGTCTACTTTAAGAGTTATGATGGAGAATATCGAAAATGCGGAATATGTCTAAGCAAAATATTTCCGTTATTTGAAGAGATATGACAAAAATTCTGAGGCACCAATTTTTTGTAAAACAGAGTACTTCAACGAGGTTATATCTATTTTTTTTAAACTGCTGCATTTTGAGATGTACTCTTTAGGTTGTTAAAATTTTTTTGGAAATGGCGGGAAATGACGGCATTAAATACAGTAGTTTCCCCTCTTTTCAACGATATATCACATGCCATATTTATTCATTGCAACTAAACAAGTAATTATAAAACCATTTTTTAAACCAATAAAAATGTTCTTTTAACTAGCATTATATTTGCCGTGGAGTATGATTAAATAGAACGATTAAAAAATTCAGTTCCTATCACTTTAATCAAACATTAACACAATTAAAAAGAATAAAGTAAATTCAGCTAACAAAAAAAATGTAATTAGGAAAGCAACATGGAGCGATTATGAGCAAGAGTATTCAGTTATGCCAATCTATAGAGGTCATCCATAAAAACGTTATTCTTTGCTCAGAAAGTACAATATCCATTTGTCTGTATTTCATGTTATCTACTAAACTTGATATGACATTTTAAATATTATTTTGAGGATTAGATAAATATTAATATTCGGTGTGCTATATTCACTTTATTTATGCTTTTTTTTTTGTTAGACGAATTTACTTTATTCTTTTTATTTGTGTTAATGTTTGATTACAGTAAAGATTTGAAGAACTTACTAAATTTTTTAATCGTTTTATTGAATCATATTTATCCACAGCAAGTATGATGCTAGTTAAAAAAAATAATTGGTTTAAAATATGTTTTTAAAATTATTTGCTTAGTTGCAATAAATAAATATGGCATGTTATATACCATTGAAAAGGGAGGCAAATACTCTATTCAATGCTGCCATCTCCCGCCCGTTTCAAATTTTTCAACACCCTACAGAGTAAATCTCAAATTACAGCGATTTGGAAAAAGTTAAATAAAACCTCGTTGAAATACTCCGTCTTGCAAAAAATGTCGCCTTAGAGTTTTCGTCGTATCTCTTCAAATAACGGAGATATTTTGCCTAGACATATTCCGCATTTTCGATATTTTCCCTCATAACACTTAAAGTGGGCTATGGATTTCAAATGTCTTCAAACTATTTTGTAGCGTATAAAAATCGGCACAATTTTCGTACAAGCGATTTCTTTGCACGACCGATATTAAGTGAAATATTCTCGAGCGCCAGCCTGTATTTTGTACAATTTTGCACATCTATTCTGGAATTTTGCATCGCCTAACTTTTGTAATGGTAGAGACAATTATGTGGAGGTTCAAACTTGATGCCAAATATTGCACAATTTTGCACGCCTTATCTATATATTCTACTTATTATTTTTTTTTTAATTTCACACGCTGGCATTAGCATTCAGAAAAAATTTTCAGCCCCTGTCACTATTACAATTCCTCAATCGCTCAATATCGCACAATTTTGAACAGTACTTAAAATTTTGCACACATTCACATTAACGCTCACGGCACACGGCGTTCTTAAATCTTTCCGTCAGCTCTCCACACTACTAATATTACTAATATTTTTGTGATAATCTTAATCACTCAATATTCCAAGCTATTGCCAATTTTGTTTACACTTAGCTTAGTACCCATGGCTGCCTGTTCCGATTTGTCCAAGATTTATGCAATTCTGTGAGCCACATCTTCTTCTTCTTCTTAGATAACTAATTCGTCTAATTGTACTTGACCGACCTAGTATAGTATTGTCACGTGTTTTCATCCCTTAGGAAACCACCCTTTAAAATCCGTGGGTTCAAAAACTAGAGATGAACACTGTTTATTGAATAACTTATTAAAAACTTCACAATACTTTTATTAAATAAAATACACGTTTATTGTCTAAAATAACCTTTAACAATGTTTATTACTTAATATTTTTACACTACTCTTCACTTTGTATCACTTGGGATTTGATTTAACCTCAATTTATAAAAAATTCCTGCGTGTTTACATTGGTTTATGTACTCTACAAAATACATCTAAAAGTCTTCCATCGCCCTACCATCCATTTCTAATAAATTCCATAACCCTCTTACGCGGCAATCTGGAATAATGTAGAAATCTCGATCCATCTACAAGCTTCCAGAAAACGTATTCCTGGTGTCTCACAGATGTCGTACAGAGGTAGTACATTACAGACATGCAGTTTCCTATCACCATTGCTTCCTAATTCCGGCTAGTACTCATGAGCTATTAGCCCCCAGAGAGCGCACTGTGTAACAGTATAGTACATTTCTATCAAAACATGTTATATTATTTTGTCGTTTTATCCTCTTTAAAAAAGTTTAATCTCATTGTTTTGCCTACTTTTCTTTGAAATAGAGACCGTTTTTTAATCAGTTTTCAATGGTAGCGAGGTTTCAAAAATACATGTTCTTAATTTTTTCGATGCTATTAATATTTGTGAAGGCTTCAGCGCTTAAATGCATAATTTTGAAAGATAGTAGGGTTGTGATCAAGCTACCTACCGAGAGACGGCGCACATAATTGGAGAAATAGGGAAAGAGGAAACAATGGGCACTAAACTGAGGTATGCAAATTTGAAATAAGATGTGCAAAATGAAGCGATTAAGGAGAAAATTTGAAACAATAAGAGTGAAATTGTGCAAAATTAAGCTATTATATTATGAGGATGAATAAAATTTATTTAATTGAAAGTAGGAAGGCCAAACGTCAAGTTAGCATCCAGTACCTAATTTTCCTTACCAGTTGCCTAGTTTCAAAGTTGTGGGGTTTAAAATACGAGAAAGTATGTGCAAAAACGCGCGTGCAGAATTATTAGGAATCATTGAATCAGATTGTTCGCGAAGGAGGAGGCAAACTTTATCAATAGATTAATTCTTTTACCTGATGTTCCTTTCGCGCTAGACTAAAATTTTATGGCTATTATAAGTTTTGTAAATCTCACGTGAAAGTTTGGTCAATGTGCTCTTCTTCTAATGCCCAGTGTTACATAGCTGAAATTTACATGACTGTGATCAGTTTATAGGCGGATTGAAGTTCATTTATTAATATCATGAGTGATTTTTAGTTTTTAGACTTTCGTAAAAGTATGGCACATCTAACACTGTTACACTTTTAACAGAAATGTGTTTTGGAACTCCATCTGCAACTGCCGTCTCTGCTACGTCAGCCATTTCATTACCATATAATATACTTGCGTAATCTGAGATCCATTGACATACAAAACTTCTCAGTATGTATTAGTATTTGATAAACATTTAATGATGTTATGGTTTTCTACATTTGATAATTAAGTCTTCTAATTGGAATTTCAGGTACAATTTGATTTCGAATATTTTTCCTAGATTCTTTATATTTTCCTTAATTTCTTTTTATGTCTTATGTGAGATCTTAGTCGACAAAAGTGAATATAACTCGGAATAGAACTGGTTTTGCTCGTTCGAAATGAAAATTCGCCTAAATCAGCTTTACTGTTTAGGCGACTTATTGCGGGTTATGTTGTCTTAAATATATTTTACTTATAACTTTGGCAGAGTGAAATATGTAGTCATTCGCCTTTGTGAGAAATATTAAACAGATATTCGAATAAATGGATTGAACGTTTTGGTTACTATCTTGGCCACTTCGGGCACCCGATTTTAATTCAATTTATTTTTGGCTTAGATGACAGCTAAAGAATGAGGATTATTTTGTACGGTTTCGCATTAATGTAGCCTTAGACGAAGTGTCTGAGAATATTCTTAATTCGATAGAAAATAATTTCAAACATCGCGTCGGCTACATATAAGTACACAGATCAAAATGGCGGTCTTTTTAAATACCTGCTGTCTATTAGTATTTTACATTTTCAATTGTTATTTGTTACAAAATATTGATTTGATATAAATATGCCAGGATATTAGAGGAAATCAATTTTTGTTTCAGTCGCCGTTTCATTTTATACTTAACATTCTCAACAATTTGCATAGTAAATTATCTATGTTAACATAAAATTATAAACTATACAAATTGCGAATAAGAATCTTAGGTAGTACAGTTATTAAAAATGTATGTTCTTCGTATAACTGGTAAAGTTTTTATTGAAATAGGAGACCAAATTTCAAGACACACTTTGGAGCGAATTTTGGAACACAGTATATTTTTAAGTTTTAACATTTTCTATAGTCACAACAACAAATAAATTTTATAAAAAGGAAAAGTAAAGGAAATAAAAACTGACCTTTATTCCAAGACGCATTGCTACTAATTTACATTAAATTTAGGAGTTTTTTTCTAATAAATAAATCTTAACAAAAGAGCATAATTTTCTTAAATAACAATAAATATATTTTAGTTACATGATTTTGATTTATTGGCAATAAATTAAAATGTGGCCGATGTCGTAAACTTACATCTTTTTATAGAAATGAATTAATCGAAACAAATGCAATCAACAGGAAATAGTGTAGACAATCCTTTAATTTTATATAGAATATTATCATAATCATATTTCTGCAAATGTAAAAATGATTCAGTAACCATTTTTATATTTGCAAAAATATTCTTCTCTTCCTCGTCTTATTTGTAACGTCTTGCAGTCACATTGTGAACCGCGAATATTTATAGTTGGTATTCCTTGCTATACAGTACGTCGGACAACATTATGTCATCTGCCGAGGTTGCCTGTTAGACATAGGGCTTCACTAAAGTCACTTTCTTGGTACCACGAACCCGACGCATAGTGGGACGAAGTCTCTCTGTGCCACCCAAATTACTCTACAGGTCGTAAATTTTGAATTTTCGGGACGTTTTTTTTTAATGTTTGTCTTGAAATTCTTTATCGAGCACTCATGGCGGATTTTCGATTTTCGTTCCCAATTTTCTAATTTCTTTCTAAAGACGTATTTCTAAGAATATGGCTTTTTCCAATGAAAATCAGAGTCAAGGTCACAAGTGTATACATATTTTCGATTTTTTAACTTTAAATTTCCACTTTACAAATAAACAAATGAGCTGTCAAATTATATTTTCTATTTTCTTTTTTTATTGTTGACAGCTGCCAAATTAACTGTCAAATATAATAACTTTAAAGTGAGTCTTCTATTATATAGAAAACAATATAAGATTTTGAAAATGGATATAAAAGACTTTAAGACTTTTTAGTTACGTAATTGACACTAATCTTTAAATTTGACAGCTATCAAAAACACCCCGCACCATTAGCATTGGAAAAATCATGTCGGTAGAATTTTTTTCAAACTTTGGAATGGGTAGTTTAAGGGCTTTCGAACAAAAAATGTCATATGAATAAATTGATCTAATGCCTCCCCTGCAGAGTTACAGTCACTTGAAGTTAAAAATTTTTTAGGGTAGCCCCAAAAGTAAAAATCCTATGGATTGAGGTTCAGGACTACGAGTTGACCAAGGAAATTCACTTCCTCGACCGATCCAGTGATGTGGATAGTGCATATTTAAAAACGTGCTTCTACCGAATAATGTGCTGGGGCCCATCCTGCATGTACCACATATTGTGTTTTAAATTGATCAGAACATCATATAAGATTTCAGGAAGAATGTTTTCTAAAAAGTCCAGACAGGATTCACCATTTAAATTTGGTGGAAATTCAATCAGTCCTAGTACGCAATTTCCAATGATAGCACACCACACATATAACTTAAATTCGTGCTGGAGGTGCTTTTACTTGGATAAATGGGAACTCTCAATCCGTAAGCAATATTTGTTTCATAAACATAGGGTCACCATTTTGCTTGTTACGCAAAAATAATGAAAACTGCAACTTGTGGAAGATGACGAGGTAACAAATTTTGCACTGGAGTAAAATGGTTTAAGTTTTTCTTTCTTTAATAATCTATGAATAGAACACTAGCAGTGACGTCACAGTTTTGCCAGCTGTCAGTTGCCTGGGTGAAAATTCCGAAATTTGACATAAGAGTAGGTGTCAGTTTTCGTTCGACATAAATTAAATTGGAGGATTTCTGAATATCAAATATGTGTAGTGATGTTTATTAATGTTTTTTTAAGAGCCTAGTGTGAGAAAGAATTTTAAATATACTTTATTAGTGTTTTGTTTTACAAGTGTAAAATTTGATGTCATCTGCGTTGACATCTTTGTGAACCCATAAAATAGTGAAAATAGAGGGTATATTGAATTTCTGACTTTTTTGTACATATATAATATCACGACATATTTTAATAAATGTTTAATTAATATAGGCTCAGTTACAGCTAAGCAATGATATAGGTTAGGTAGTATTATTACACTAGGTTAATAGTTGTTAAAATATTCATTGATTTATGCCAATATATCAATTTTACATTAATGGTTTTATAAACCTGTTGTGAAATTTTACGTTTTTAGACAATTTAAAATATTTCCCATCAACTTTTTATTGATTATATCTTACTTTCATTAGGCTCAAAAATTTCCAATAGATTTAAGTGTTTACCACATTAACAACAATAATCAGAGATTTGTACTGTGAAATGCAGGAGTAATACATGGTAAATCTAATATAAAAATAGGACTGTGAGACCGTTTCAGTTTCCATTCAACTAAAATCGTAAGCAAATCACATATGTTCAAAGATATTGATAATATACACAAATAAAATGTCAGTGAAGGTAAGTGAGTTAAAACGCGACAGAACTTGAAAAAATAACACACTTTTAACAAGAGTAAAGTAAAGTTCTTCAAAATGATGTTTATAAACATACATTTTATATGCATCGTCTGCCGTAATTGAATGTTTTAAATTATACACATTACACATAATTATAAAGATAAGTACGAATAACAATAGCCTTATAGTTTAGATATTATCAATTTTGTTTCCAAGAAGGGTCACAACGGTCCATTAAGTCAACACTAACTATGTTATATTATGTTATATTATCCAAGGATGCAGTTTGAATCTCCCACTTTTAAATCATATAGGTTAACTCCATTAATATATTCCAGCATAGAAATGTAATGAGGGGACTCCTAAAATGTAGAATATAAATACAATTACAATATATTCACTAAAATTCGCTTACCATATGAAAGACAAATAACTTTGTGAACAAGATGAAATGCCCATTCAAATATATAAATAAAGCATCAGATAAAAGTCAGTTCGGCAAATCACGAAATGTGTAATAGATAAAGGACACTAACAATTAATCTTACACAAGAAAAACATTTAGAAAAGTATTAAGAACACTTTAAAAACTCAAATTATTTCACATGGACACAAATCCAAAACTAGGTTATTGCCACCCAGGCAACTGTGGCGGCCAGGTTGTAACGTCAGCTGCTACTGCTCTATTGATGACTGACTAAAATCAGTTGCTGCCCATAACCGCCGCGTACTTACTTGCGAATTTTCTACCGCACAAACTAAAACGTCTTTTTCTTGATCCACAGATGTTCTTTTTGGAGGACCAGCAATATCAAGTTTGGGCCGAATTCACTTGTTTCTCCCAAGAAATCAGAAAGGTTTTTAAATAATCTATAATCAGGCTGCCTTCTGTCTAGATACAGATCTAAGTACCTTCGAGCTGCAGTACGACCAGAAAAATTTACTTGTGAGTATACACAAACCATGTTTCTCATTTTAGAAGTGGAAAGAAATGTATGGCGAGGCATTTTTTATAAAACGATATTAGAAATAAATAAAAAACGCAAAACTTAATTAAATAAAACTCTCCGCAAACAACTGTTTAAAGATTGATTGTTTGACAGCTACTTTTTGTTTTTATGCCTACTTGATAAACATGATTCTTTAATTACTGTGACAATGCTGTGCCCCAACGCCTACTTTTGAAAATTATTATTTGAAAAGGCTATTAAAAAATTTGCATGCAACTTTTCATTTGCACTTTTCTCAAAACCTGTTGTACTTAGCGACTTGAAACAAGTGTACCTTTTTTATTAAGAAATGATAAAGGGATACAAAATTTATTAGAAACCTGCGTTAAAGTGCGGGTGAAGAACTTACGGCCCGTTAATACATTAAATACAGCGTAAGTAGCGCACTCTAGGAGCTAGACGAAAGTTGAAGGTGTGTTGTGATTTTCTACCACAAATAGTCCCCACTCACCAATTTTTATAATAAAATGTAAATAAATCATTAAATTATAAAGGAAAATGAAAAACTTAATTTTAACTCTACCACCTTGTATCTTTTTACCTATCAACATTTCATTAAGACGTTATTGGCTAAATCTTAATATTTTGACTTTCGCTATCACAGTTAAGTGTTTTATTATTACTTATGAGTCACCCTATGTACAAATATTAGATATTTACAGCTTTTGTTACTAATTTTGGTGATGGTTTCTAATTTTTCCTAAAATATATTGTTTTAAAAGTGATTTACGAAAAACATAGTTAGGTCCATATTAACCTTACAATAATATTACAAAAATGACACGTATCTCCGTTCCTCTGCCAACAGTCAAATTACAACATTCTCTGCAGTCATGATTGCTTGAATTCTTATAATGCCATATTTAATAAGTATCTTCTTTGTTTAATAACTAAAAATTTCTGTTATTTTTGCCTCGTTAATAACAAAACAAATTAAACAAATGGCGACTAAGATAAGATCTCATCTTATATCATATATAATAACGTTCCTTCATCCTTCGCAGGATAACATCTTAACGTGATTCATTAAATAGCATAAGTGGCCTGATTCGCGTATGAAACCAATATCGAGTTGATGGTGATGTATGTAATAAGTGCATGGTGCCAGGGCCAACCTGAGAGCCAGACGCCGATGACTTAAGTGAAATGTTATAAAATAAGACGACTTATATGGGTATGGGTCAATGCCGGATATTTTACTTTGAATAAAATGCACTAGAATTGTGTTGTTTGATTTTATTTTACATTTCATAACCCACAGATCGTGTTTTGACCTATTCAGGTGTCATTAATATTAAAAGCTAGTCACAATGGTGCGGAATTGTTAAAAGTGTATTTTGCTTAAGCACTTACCTATTTGGCTGGAGATTATAAAAAGAAATTTCTAATTTGCATGGCCTAAAGTGGAGACTTTCAATCAGTCTCAGTTTTCTATAATGCATTTTTGTAATATGTCCAATTTTATTTATTTTTGGACATACATGACTCATATTATTAAATGTGAATCATGCTCACATTTTTTTATTGCTTTATAGAGAAGGAACAATACCAAAATTTGGTGCGATTTATCAATACTTACAACAATGCAAGTTGAGATCAATAACTGATTACGTCAATTTTAATAGTTTACTTGAGTATATAATTGCATAAGTAGTATTAACAAATTTAAGAAAGGTAAGCACATGTTTTTTTTTTACTTTCACAAAATTTATTCTGATTTATCTGGCATCCATTTCGGTCTCTCGGCCTTTATCAAAGCGTCTTACAAACTAATCTAAAAGTACCAATGACAACAATTTATACCTTTATGCGAATTATGTTACGAATTAAATTTATATTATGTTGCTTGGGTTTGAATATTAATAAAGCTGGCTATAATGGAAGCAATACCAAATTTAATTCGGGCATTTGTTACCTGCATCCCGTTTTTGGCATTGTTAATTTCACGAATTTCTAACAAATCTACGGTCTTTACTTTATTAGCGTTAGGTAGAAGTTTGATACTATTAATAATAATAACAATAATAATAATTTCTTTATTCGCGTTTACTATACAATAGTAAAGGTGTGACATTACTTAAAAAAATATTCTGATCAGTGCAATGGCCGGTAAAACGTGTTGACTTTTTATTATCTAGAATGTCTCTTGTATGTTCTTTCAAGCTTACATCTATGTTACTCCCACTCTGACCTATATATAATGCATCGCAATCATGACATATTATTTTGTACACTCTGGATTTTATCTAGGTTTTATTTCCTCTTTATTGTCGAATAACCAGGCCAAATAGTTTGTATTTTTCGCAATAGTACTTAAATGTTCTCTTATAATGTTCTCTTAACCGCTTCTCAAGTCACCGAGGTAACTCCTTGAAAATCCAGAATGATTATGTGTTAAGTAAAGAGAAACGAGGCCCTACAGTTTATAGTGGAGTCCGAACCACATTAAGCTATATACTAATACCATAGTTACTTAATTTTTTACAAAATGGATTGGTGAGTTTTCTTACATAATCAATTTTATATAGTTTTTGGTTCATTTCTGTTTGTAGCATCGGTATAAAAATGCTTTAGAAGTAGTTTACGTTGTATGGTTTTAATTAATTTGCCTTAAAAAAGTATAACTGTTACTTTTACCAGTTATTATACTCTTCGCAAATACAAAACGAGGAGACTATTGCATTCGATCGGCACATTTCTAAAATCGGTAATACCGCTCGTAGAGAGAAAAATTTTCATATCACTGTGTTGATGGTCGAATTCTGAACAACTGTCAATATATCCGTTCGTCTGTCTGTCCGTCACGCTTCTTGTAAGCACGATAACTTAAAAACGCAGTCCAGTTTTATTGAAATTTGCACCGTAAGTTAGTGTTAGCTAGGGTAAGAACCCTGTGAACAAAAATCGATGAATAAAGAATAATTATTTAAATTTTAAAAAATATGTTTTTTTATGTTGTGTAATTAAACAAAAAATCCTATAGAATGGGGAACAGTTATACCGGGTGTTAGAAAAGTATGGGAACGGTGAAAAATCTCGAACAGTTTGCATCAAATCGAAAAATAAAAAATACGTGTCAAAAAGTTTTCAAAAAACTATCTACTCATACCAAAAATGACCTCCCCACCCACCAACCAGGGGGTGGGGCGAGGGGCAACTTTAAAATTTCAAATGGAAACCCCAATTTTTTATTGCGGAATCGGATTCTACGGCAAAAAATACGTAAGTTTTATTCAGGACATTTTTTTCGATTCTTGCACGGTGTCGCTGTAATCGCAAAAAATGAAACGAATGCATGACTGTTTCAAGAGTAGCGTCTTGTGCCCATAAAAAAAGTCCAATTCAAAAACTGAAAAACACGTATTTGTTATTTTTACGAAATCCATCCAAAGACATTGGATTCGACTCTCCCACCCCCAACCCAGTGGGTGGGGCGGGGGACAACTTTGAAATTTGTAATGAAAATCCCTATTTTTTATAGCGGATTCGGATTCTACGACCAAAAATACGTGAATTTTATAACGGGAATTTTTTTCGATTCTAGCAAGGTGTCGCTGCAATCGCAAAAAATGTTACAACTCGTAGAAATTTCACAAAACAAATACTGTTATTAACAACACTTAAAAAAAACATTCGTAAAAATCAAGATATCACAGATATTGTTTTTCAAACTGAATGTTTTTTTGTCAACACGAGTAGCGGTATTTACAAACTTATGGAGACTTCAGGTTTATTTAAATTTTTTGCGATTGCAGCGACACCTTGCAAGAATCGAAAAAAATGTCCGATATAAAATTCACGTATTTTTGGCTGTAGAATCCGAATCCGCTATAAAAAATAGGGATTTTGATTACAAATTTCAAAGTTGTCCCCCGCCCCACCCACTGGGTTGGGGGTGGGAGAGTCGAATCCAATGTCATTGGATAGATTTCGTAAAAATAACAAATACGTGTTTTTCAGTTTTTGAATTGGACTTTTTTTAGGGGCACAAGACGCTACTCGAAACAGTCATGCATTCTTTTCATTTTTTGCGATTACAGTGACACCGTGCAAGAATCGAAAAAAATGTCCTGAATAAAACTTACGTATTTTTTGCCGTAGAATCCGATTCCGTAATAAAAAATAGGAGTTTCCATATAAAATTTTAAAGTTGCCCCTCGTCCCACCCACTGGGGGTGGGTGGGGAGGTCATTTTTGGTATCAGTAGATAGTTTTTTGAAAACTTTTTGACGCGTATTTTTTTATTTTTCGATTTGATGCAAACTGTTCGAGATTCTTCACCGTTCCCATACTTTTCTAACACCCGGTATAAAAAGTGTAGTACATCGGCGAGGAGTATAACGGTTAGCTTGTTTTAAGTGTGTTAACTTATTTTTGAAACGTGTATTTACTTAATTTTAACGATAATAATCTATGCACATAACAGAGCTATGAAACGGTGACATTTTAATTCTCCAAGACAGATTACAGTTTGCAAGTGTTAGGGCCATTATTTTCGGTCTCCGTTAAAGTTTAACCGTGGGCTAAATCATTGAAAGTACAATTGTTTCCATGGTAACTGAATCAGTCCTACAATGATTTGGTCGACGGTTAAAGTTTAACGGACACCGAAAGTAATGGCCCTAAAAGTGCCTATAAAACTAGGTTTTCTGTATATACAGGGTGCACCAATAAAATCTCCCAGGCGTAATATTTCTAAAAATAATATAGATATTTGAGTTCTGCAAGAGCCAAATGCTAGAATGTGTAAATGGCTTCAGTTCTGAATACAAGTCGTGTTTCAATATGTTAAGATGTAGATGTACTGCAAAAAAACTGTCTTATGATGCACTTTGAAATGGAGGGCATTTAAAAAATCTTCAGTTTTCAATCAAACTTTATATAAAATATTTTCGAAGATCCAACCATTTTCGGGATATTTCATTTTAAGTGTTGTAATTTTTTGAAAACTAAAATGTGTGTAACTATTTTAATATAAATTTTAGACGATGGGTCGCTGGAAACATTCTTCATGGAAAGTTAATGCGCGCCATGTTCCAATAAAACAAAATTTACAACTTTTGGTTTAACCGAAACTGACCTCGACTTTGGACTTTTAAATGGGACACTCTATATTTTACCATAAAATATTGAAGAAAATAACAATACAATATAACTATGTTGGTAAATTTAGTCATAATGGAAATTTTAATTTAATAATACAATAAGACATTAAAGAAAATAATGAAATAATGAATAAGAAAACTAAAAATAAAATGGAAGGGGATGTTCAAAATTATTGTCATTTACATTTATGCACAATGAAAACCTATTAATTAGTTTAACTCGCGCACTCTCAGTAGTGTGTTCCTGTTGATGGTTACAACACTAGCATATATTTTATTATGAAGATCGGCCATGTTTTCTATTGCCTTATACACCTCATTTTTAAAGCAAACCATAAATAAAAAATCTAGCGAAGTCAAATCGGGAGATCTAATGGGCCACCTAAAGACTTTGTGCTCATCTATCTTCCTCGATAAGTATAGTGAAGATAATTACTGGCATTGTTTTTATTAAGTGAACTTACACCATCTTGATGACATCACATTGTCTCTAATCGAATTGGTAAATTATGTACTAGCAAAGATAAATCATTTTGTACTGTAAGTAGCGATCTCCTTTTAAATTTCCTTCATATAGATATGGTCCAACTATGAATCCATTTGCAATGCCGCATCAAACATTTGCCCCAAATCGTATTTGGAATCTAGTATGTCTCATCCACTTAGGATTGTCTTGAGACCAGCATCGACAGTTATGTTTGATTATAACTCCATTATTATGGATTTGTCGTTCTATATAATTTGTTCCAATAAATTAGGACTTCGCTCTAAAAGAATTGAAAATTGTGCAAGAAAATTCAGCTTGTGTTCGTTATCTCCTGGTGTTAAGTAATGCAGCAAGCGATTCGAAGTTGCAGAAACATTAGTTACTAAATTTAACGTGTGGGAATTATTTCTTATTGTTCCTAATACTGCTGCTGTGTTTTCTTTATTTGTAGCTCTTTTCCTCCGTAAAGTTTTTGGTTTTTTAAAACTTCCATTAGTAATTAAATTATCACATCGATAAGGCTTTGGTCTCACAGGAAATTATCACATCGATAAGGCTTTGGTCTCACAGGAAACCGTCTTCCTTCTAACACCACAGCTACAGGTCAGAAACATTTTTACGGCATTCTCCATAAATTAAAAACATATTTAATTTGTCTAGTTTTGTAAATACCATTTCTTACAACAATTTAACCAACACAGGATATGAAAATAACATTCACAACAGTTAACATTTGAAATTGAATCTAAATAATCTAATGTAAATGTTTGCAAAGACTTCCAAAGGCACATGCGATTATTAGATTTTGATTCTGAACTAGGTAATAGTGATAATTTTGTATTTCATTAATATTTCCTTTATTGCTAAGTTTATCTTTATAAATATTTGTTATAATCCTTAGAATGTAATTTTCTTCAGTATTCTGTGATAAACTACAGAGTCTCCAAAGTTAAGGTCATTTTCGGTTAAACTGAAAGTTAAAAATCTTGTTTTATTCTAGCATGATTTGCATTAACTTTCCGTGACGAAAGTTTCCAGTGACTTATCGTCTAATATGCATTTTAAACTAGTTACACAAATTTTAGCTTTCAAAAAATTGCAACATTTAAACTCAAATATTTCGAAAACGGTTAGATTTTCAGAAAAAATCTATATAACAAAATTTGACTGAAAAATTAATTAAAGCTTTCTTAAATGCCCTCCATTTCAAAGCGCCTGTCATCGAAATATTTCTTTGCAGCACGCCAACCACATCTTAACATATTAAAAAACGATTTGTATCCAAAACTAAAGCCATTTACACATTCTAGAAATTGGCTTATACAGAACTCAAATATCTATATAGCCCAGTTTTCAGAGGCAGAAATTGATGAAAACTAGTCACTGAATGTTATATGGCTGAATTTTCAAAATAAATATTTTTGTTGCTGTAGAATACGATAAAAAAAGTTTACAGTTGTAAAGATGTCGGCAATCCCTAAAAAAATCGAAAATATTTGCGGAAATTCGGTTTTTGGCCAATAACTCGAAAAATAGAAAAAAACTAATAGCACTAGGCGATAGAGGGGAAAATTTCACATCAAAAACGTATATGAAGTTTTTTGTACGATAAAAAATGTAGGCTAGAAATTTTTTTGTTTAGCTCACGAGAATGGAACGTGGCTCGCGAAGCGTGCGCGTTCCCGGACGCGCTACCCTAAATTTGTTGTAACTTTTGAACTAATTAATGAAATTGAGCTCAAAAGAGCTTAAATAAAATGAAAAATATGTGACTATTGGATTATCATATTTTCAAATATAAAATGATTGTATATAGGAATAGTACTGTTATGCATTACACCCTTCTATGATACGCCTATGCCTAATAGTGACTGGAAAGTTGTAGGAAGAGATAGAGTTTTCTAGAGTATGGTGGAAGAAGATTCTTGATTGTGTTCTGGATGGATCTAGAGGCAATTTCAGAGTATATAAGGAGCGATTACCGGCGCAGGAGGAGAAGTTTTACAAAAGTGAAGTTAATAGCGAAAGTGAGGTTATAAATTCGAAGTGTAAATATAAACATTGTAAAAATTTATTTTCTGTAAATTATTAAATAAAGTGTTAGTGGTTTACCCCCTGTTAAACTTATTTAGAACCCACGGATTCATACAGGTGTTTCCTAAAAGGGTGAAAACTCGTAACAGTACATATATGAAGTCGGAACATAAAGAGATTTCCGATGAAATTGGTAAAAGTTCTACCACTTATTTTTTGTTTGCTTATACTTGTAATGAAACATATTCTTTATATGATTTTGCAAACAGCTGAAAAAAACTATGTATGAGAACTAAAAGAAAAACTATTTGTAAAATTACAATATTTGAATGAAAAATGTTCCAAAAGACGAGGTATATAAATAAATTAATTTTTGGCCTTTGAATCTTCATAGCCGTGGGGGTTATGTGGAGTAACCACCAGTATGGTTTACTCTGCATAGCCGTAGGGGACTGTGTGGAAACTAGTGTCAGAATGACAATTGTCCAATGAGAAAGACAAATTCATTTTAGGATTTTAATTGCTAGCATAACCAGAATGCAGGTTATCGAAAGAATGCAAAGATTTTAAATCAATAATTTTACAAATAGTTTTTATTTTAGTTCTCATATATAGTTTTCTCTGCTGTTTACAAAATACTATAAAGAATATGTATCATTAAAAGCTCTACCATTTCTACAGTTATTAAGATATAAATCTGAAACTTTCAGATATTACTCTTAAAGTAACGTATAAAATGATCCGATGGATAGGTATGCCAAATAATTCTTTAAATAAAAGTTATTAACGTTTATTTTACCCCTAGTTTTACGAATTTTGGAGCAAAGACAAATGTTTACTTTATTTTCGTAAAATAAAGAGGATTAATTTAATTTTTAATGTAAGTCCCCTTGAAGCATCTTACAGTACACATTTCAAGCTTTAATAAACCACCGAGTAATAGGTGGTTAAAGTTAGTTATACATATCAAATTTTATCACTTACTCCAGATTTTGAAATGTTGGAAGTGTACATCTTCAAAAATAAATTTCCCTGACGAACTGGGCTAATATTATTTTTCGAAATATTACGCATGGGAATTTTTATTGGTACACCCTGTATCAAATTCGAAATAGTGATTTGACGTGTCAGCGATATGTCTAAAAAGTTTATGTTTATATTTCTGTCTTTTTCAGTTTCCATTTAGTAAAATGACTTTTTTTGATAATTGAATTATTATAATATAAAAACTGTGTTAGTTGTCTCTCTGTGCCAGTCGAAATGCAAAATACATATCTACATATCTAATCCAAAAGTATACAGCTATTAATGTTCACAACTTAATGTATTAGGTACCTGAGAAGAAAAATTTGAAAAATTATGTTTACTCATATCTTACCAAATTAATCATGCATTTAATATTGTTTCTAATATAACTATTACAATTGCAATTCTTCTGTGCTAAACAAACAACCCTCTGTGTCTTTATTTATTTTTGGTTGTTCACCTGTTGAATCGAATTTTTCCGTTCCCATATAATTACCTTATCTATTTGTAGCAAAAGAGGCATAATAACATCTATTTGCTGTGGATCGGGAACATACATATTACGCTATAAAAATTGCCAGACGATTACAAATTCATAAATTTATTTAAGATCACATACTAAATTACATATTTGCTTTTTTATGCAAACTCATTAGGTGTGGCGATATAAATTTTCGTGTAGGTTATGTTTATGTTCTTAATAGCTTTTGTTGGCATTCTATCATAACAAATGTTAAGCCACAGTGCAAACTATTAATAATATTAATAATGTAACCGTACGTACACAAATAAATGTTTTACTTTCTCGATGTTGACAATCGGCCAAGCAGCAAGCAATGTGCAGCTTGTAAAATACTAATTGCTTCCTCGTTCTCAGATATTTTCAACCGAGTTCAAAAATTTTTTAAAAAGGAAGAATTCTCAACTCATTCCATGTTTGTTCATTCATTACTCTGAATCAGAGACTTATATCAAGTATTTTTTAAACCGGCTCGGTGGTGGTCCCTGTGTAGTTTCTTCAAGCTACATCTCGTGTAAGGTAAACAAAAATTGAAAACATTTTTTTATATTACTAGCAAATTTGCAAACGAGGATGCCAGAATTGGGTCCAGTTCAGAATATTGTGTTATGCTATCTAATTTGACTGATTCCAAATATCACCTCTGTTTTACCATAAATTGAGCAGTTTCAGAGATAACCAGAAAAGTTGAGAAGCATCCCATTCTGTAGAAAATAATACTTAATAATATTTTATTTACTCAAATAACAATTACATATATTATTTTAGCATTGTCGGCGCCAATATTCCTGTCTAAAGATGACAGTCTCGGATGATTAGGGGTCGAGCTTGAGCTCTTTGCCTCAATCACCGCTGTAGACCTGGACCGACCTCATAAGGGCCTGCTTTTTCTCCTGATCCTGGCTATTGAACCCTGCCAGCTGGGTCGTTTCTTCTGACGCTCTTCTGTCTTGGTCTTCTTTCTTCGCTGGCATGACGGCTCCCGGGAGCGTATTTCATCTCTAGTGAGAGTAAAGGGCTGTTGCCAAGCCCTCTCGGAGTTTGGAGGAGTTTGGGTGCTGTTGACTAGGCGGAAGCCCAGGGTGCCAGTTGGTATCATGTGCTCCGATTTCATCAGAAAGAAGTGTGAACTGTGTAGCTCAAGGATTGCGTTCGGCCAAAGACACTTATTTTAGCATCAGAGGCCGACAGGGTTAGGGTAAGGGTACCGAGCTGGTTGTTTGCTTGGTATCCCCCGGGATTAGGTGATTTAGGTGTTTTTGGCCATTGTCTCCCTGCAGCGTAACTTGAAGGTTGGGCTGAAACAAAAAAAAAACGGTTATACTTACCCGTTATCCAGAATCTAGTGTTACAGCTTCTTGTGCCTCGGAGCGTCGTTGGGGTTGTAGTCAGTCACCTATCTGAGCAGCGGATTCCAATGCTTTGCTGCACGGGCGTATAGATTCTTCACTTTGTCCTGAATGCCTTCAGTTACCGGGGTGTATTCCAGGTCGCTGAAGATGTCGGCGTTTTTGATAAACCGTGGTGCATCCAGTGCGCACCTAGGTGTGACGCTTTCCAAGGCTTGTATTCTCTTCAGGTGGATGACTGCTTGGTATCCCCAGGCAATAAAGGCGTAGGTCAGAATAGGTGCAATGAGGGTCCTGATGAGCGTTCCTCAGGTTGAGGTGGCTCTGTCTACCTATCATAGGGTAGAGTAGAGTCCTCATCGTCCTCGCTTTCTGTATTATCGCTTCCGTGTTCTGTCTCCACGTCAGGCTTCGATCCATGATAACTCCCAACGTACTTGACGGTATCGTGCCATTGGATGTTCTCGCCGGTCATGGAGACGTGTCCTGTGGGAGTTTGCTCTCTCTCTTGAAGAGGATGGTTTTGCTCTTCTACGCGTTGAATTTGATTCTCCACTTGTTGCACCACTCTTCCAGAAGGGATGTTGCTTCCTGGAATTGGCGGGTGGCAAGTCTTGCACTCCATGATCTTGCGATTATGGCCGTGTCGTCTGCGTAAAGCATCGAAGAGGTCCTTGCGGTTCTTGGCATGTCGGAGGTGTAGATGGTGAACAGGTGGGGAGAGAGTACCGATCCCTGCGGTACGCCTGTTTCCATGGGTCTGTAGTTCAACAGCTTGTCGGGAAGCGTTCTTTACATGGAGTTGCCTCTGGTGAAGGTAGGATCTCACAAGCTTGACGATGCCGACAAGGTACCATCGACAACATCTTCGCCGGGAGACCTTCATGCCAAATCTTGTCGAAGGCCTTGGAATATCGCTCCTGCGACTGAGCGGTTCCCATTGTCAGTAAAAGGAAATCAAATTATACTAATCCTAGATTAATATAAATTAAGTTCTTAATATAACACACTTTTGGTTATAAACCTACGACACAGTTACTGAAACATATATAAATTTACGCGTACTTTAAATTTAAAACTATCTTTTTCAGTCAACAAAACAAGCTTCAAAGTATTCTTGTAGTGAATAACGCCGTACATTTAAAAGTAACTTTTTACATTCAACCCTAACTTTTTTAGGCGTTAGGTTTTATATTTTGAGTGGGAGGTGATTCAATAACTTCACAGACATGTTTGTGAAACTTTTTCCTGTTAATTGTAGTTTATGTTGGGGGGTAACGATATCTTCTTTATTTCGAGTATCGTGGTCATGATTTGATGCATGATACTATTACCTACATTAAATTTGTCATAAATCTGTCATTATTTAATATTTTTTCACGAAATTTTGGATTTAACCATTTGAGATGTTTCTGAATCCAGTGGTATAGTTAGATTTTGTATAAAAAAAATCGTTAATCAAATTTGTCCATTTTTAACATTGAAAAAAAATCATAGTAGGTCTTGAAAATTGAAATTTATCTCTAAATTTTTGTCATAAAGTAGATCTTTCAATGACCTATCTTTTAAAAATAGCCCCATTAAAATCATGTAAACATTTTTTACAGGGGTGTGTCCATTCAAAATTGGTCACACTGTGTATTAGGAAACAAGGGGTAGGAGGGTGGTAGCTCAATTTCCCTGTAGATATCGGTTTGACTAGTCATAACAATAATTCTAGTGAAAATCCCATGACGATTTTATCATGTGGGTAGGACTTATGAATTTTTAAGTTTTCTGAGGTTGGTATTTTAATTATTACAAGGTGTTGGAGGTTTGTAGGATAATTTCCTAACGCTACAGAAAAATATATAATCCGTAAAAAATTCATACAATATAGAATCTGAGTAATAACAGTTGTTTTATTTTTTAAGATATTTATTATATACTGCCTCTTTTAAATGTTTCCTACCCTTAAATAGTGGTGATTTTATTTAAAATTTGTCAAAGTTTAATTTGAGTCCTATAGGATTTATTTTGCTCTCTCTCTTGGCCCGCTGTCTACTAAGCAAGAACAGGCGAATTTAAGGCCTTTTTGCGATCACTCTTTAAATTAATTAATGGATGCACAAAAAATTAACATTATGTTAATAATTACTTTCATCAACAAATCAGGCTCTGCAATATAGAGGAGTCATAGAGTACTCAATTATGGAGAATAATTAAGGCATAGCATTTTCAAATTAGCCCCATTGTTTCAAAATCGGACCCCTGCGTGAATGAGGTATCGCTACACCTCTGAGAATACTATTAATATTTATTTTATCTTACATTATTTTCTTAATATGTAAATTCTAAACTTGCTATTTCAGTATATATTATAATAAGCCTACATATTTTTATTTTTAACTCAAAAAATAATAATTTAACACCTTGCCTCGAATATCTCTCCTCTTCAAGACACAGCTAGCCCATAATGGGTGTAAATTTTTACCAAGCCTCGACTTAAATGACTAAGAAATATTATTGCAAATCGAACTACGTAACAGTTAATGTTTGCTAAGTATGTGCATAAGGAGACCAAGGTGTGACGTCATCTTGTCCACCACCCACTTGATCCAGCCTGCATCAGGCCATATCTCCTTAAAAGGGACGTCGCCTACTCTTGTTCGATACAACGAAACCGACTATTCTAGATATTTTATTCTTTTATTGGAAAATGTCGCAGTTTATATATAAGCAATTATATTTTAAAATTGTTTATTTGTAGCATCCAATATAATACTAAAGAAATTCATAATAAGTTAAATAATTACATCAGGGTGATCTAAATTAGATGACTCAAAATTTTCACTTGAACTGTTTAAACATACAGCGTGTTTCAGTTTTAAATACTAGGACTTTGATGGGTCGAGGAAAGATTGTTTTGGATAGAAGAGTTCTAGTAAAGTTATCTGAATCACTTTCTAAGAAGCCCATAATACTAGTGAAATAAAAAAAAAATTTCAGATGTTTGGGATGGGGAATTATTTTGTTGCAATCTGAATTACACATGTAAAGAAATATGACTGCAGATTTCGGACTTCGTTTCAACAATGGAAATCGCAAGATATCGTTTTTCTCAGTTTTTTTTGCAAATAACTCTGGTTGTATTGATTATATCGCAAAAATTAAAAGTGGGTATTGTTCCAATGAAAATCGGACAGATTTAGATACAAACTGTATCTATTAAGTACTTATTTACTTAATCTAGAAAAATAAAAAAGTCAGTATATAGCTTTCTAAACAATTTAATATATCTTTAATAACATTGTATAGATTTAGATACTATTTTGGAAAAACAATACTCTTTATCAATGTTAATAACCACAGCAAATTTCGTATCGAAATATTTATTTAAATGGTCAAGAATACATCAATTATTTCAAATTTTGCAGCCTCATAAAAGAATGATATCAAGGGGGGTTTTTAAAGGTACTTTTTAGGGTGATTACCCTATATATTTTCAACTAAAAGTATATTCTATTTCTTCATTGACAGTAGCGTCAATACATACCAAATGTTCTTCTCCGCCAACTAATTCTTTAGCCAACAGACAGACTCACAGAATTGAAAGACCTTAATTTTTTAACCTGCATAGTCTGGGCAGTGAAAATCCGAAAGAATATCGAAGAGTGATTTTTCCCTTCGGTAAGGAAAGTAGAAATAAATCTTCTCTTATAAATTTCAAGTCTAAATAATATTTTATTTACAAATAACATGCGTGCAAAAAGTACAATATCTCGACTTTCATTTAACATAGGAGGACATTTATCTTACTACACCAGATTCACGCCACGTAGTGGAGTGCAAGTATAGTAATCGTAGAAAAAAATCCAAATTTTTTTTTGTTAAAATAGACTTAAAATGTCATAAAATATCGAGATTCTAAATTTGAGCAAAGAAATAAATTATCTCAATTGAGATGTCTGCGTATTTTACATCAACAATAGTACTTACTATATATTCAAAGGTATTTGGAGAAATAATCATCTTACAAAAGTTATCAAAACATATACAACACTTTGAGATATTTATAAAAAATTGTTTCACTCTCAGATCTTTTTGAAATCATGTATTTTAAGGGTATTTCTCATCGCCCTTATCGAATTTTGTCTTGTTGCTTATTTTAACCATTTTTTAAAATTACAATAAATATTAAATATTTTCTATCGTTGCAATTTTTTTCAACACCAGAAAGTCTTAACATGCTTAAAAGAGCTACAATTTAAAAAAAATCGATGCCTAAGGAATCACTTCTTCCACATCCAGATTTTCCATCCAAGGCACTTTAAAGGAAGACATCTTGACTATATTTGCGCTCTAGTATGTGAAAATAATTGGTCAGAATTTTAATAATATAATATATGAGGCAGATAGCATACAAAAGCTTGAGGCCTTGACTTCTGGTATATACACTAAATCTCAACTGTCTGTACTGTTACCAGCTTGTATTACTCATTTTCACCTATTTATCTCTACTTACCCCCCGCCGCTTCAACAGAATAATCTCAAAATATAATCTACTTCCATATGTCGTTATAATACATATACATATACTGCGTGGATGTGGAAGTAAAAGAAGTTCCAAGTGTTCCAGACTACGTCAAAACCACCACACCAAACTTGAAATTTCGTTATAGGGCACTCTTGCCTGTGAAATCAATGTCTACAGAGAGTGTATTTTCATTAGTAGGACATTTTGCTATAAAAATACGAAGTCGGCTCTCTGACAAATTTTTAAACACACTTGAAAAGCAGTATTCTTCAAAACATAATAATTATGATTTTTATTTATTTATTTTTTTTTTCAAAAGAAACTATTTTTATTTTTGTTTCGTTATCGTATATTTTATTGTAGTAAAGACTAGATAAAGAACTTTTATTATTATTATAACTTATTTTCATAATCATAATTCTGTTATGGTTATAATACTAACTATTGAAACTACTCTTTACTTATTTTGATTCTAACTCGAACTAAACTACTTTTTTCAGCAAAGTAGTTATTAAATGAATAAATAAATTAGTAACTAACCACTTGGTAGTTCTGCTATTTTATTTGTAGATGTTAGTCCAACATGTAATATTGTAAATCATACTCAAAATAAGTAGGATAAGGCGTTCCCACCTTGTCTAATCTATATTTAAGAAAACCTGATTATTAGTTTACGTTGTACGCAGATTTAAATATTCAGCCTCATCGACGATTAACAACGATTATGTATTACTTTCATTTTTAATTCATAAACAGTTTGTTTATGTATAATTTATAATAAATGATAATTAGAGATTAATCAATGTTATTTATATAGAATTATAAATAGCATGAAAGCGGGGGTGTGTTTAGACAGGTCCTCCTACATCCTTTGAGTGCACACTTGACACTGGAGGTTGCCGGTGCGACCTACGAAATTATACATTAAACGATATGACTTTGACGACACTATTCGTATAATTTCAATTTCTAATTATTACGTTTACTCTATCTATATTTATAGTACAGTGTTAGTGAAACGAATTGCGCTATCATCTTTGCGTATCCTCTAACTCAAATTTTTAACGTAATCTTAAAAAACTGCCTATTTTCTGACCTACGAAAATATTCCAAAGTATGTCCCATCTTCAAAAAGGGAAACCAACTAGATATTGAGAACTTTAGACCAATCTCTGTAATTTGTAACTTCTGTAAAGTTTCAGAAATATTACTGCATGATAGAATGAATATATTATTCAATTAACACCAAAATCTCTATTAACCAACATGGATTTATGAAAGGGCGTTCAACAAAAACAAATTTATTCTGTGTAACTCAATATATTTCTGATCCCTTAGATGAACGTGGGTAGACAGATGTCATATATACCAATTTCTCCAAAGCGTTTGATAGACTTGATCACCAGTTGTTTCTTAATAAATTAGAAAAAAATCTGCTTCTCATATTCTTTGCTCCTTTTGTTCAAATCTTATTTAATGAAAGGAGTCAGTACGTTGCACTAAATGGGTTCAAATCGACCAATTTGCTGCCACATCTGGAGTTCCCCAGGGATCTATTCAGGGACCCTTGTTTTTTAACATATTTATTAACGACGTAGTGAACGAAATTGATTTGCCTCACTTTTTATATGCCGACGATCTAAACAGTTTCACAGTAATTGATGAAATCGATGACTGTTTTCAACTTCAAACTTGCCTTGACAAAATAAACACCTGGTGTATAGTAAATAAATTATTCATGAACCCTAGTAAATGTAACGTAATGTTCTTTTCTTTAAAAACATCACCTATTATTTCTGATTACAGGTTAGATAATGTCATACTTCAAAGATTTATAACATTTCGCGACTTCGGCATAACTTTTGATAGTAAATTATCCTTCACTAATCATATCGATACCATTGTGTCTGAAGCATCTAAAACCCGTGGATTCATCGTTCGTACTAGTCGAGAGTTCACAAATACTGATACTCTGAAAATTCTTTATCAATCCTTCATCAGATCGAAACTTGAGTACGCATCGTTAATTTGGAGAGTCAGTTACGATGTTCACAAGAATAACTTGGAGGCAGTTCAACGTAGATTTCTTAAATTATTGTGGTGCAAATCCGACGGTACTTCTCTAGTGATTGGTTTTCCGCAAAGTAACTTGCTTGAAAGGTATTCTATGACTACTCTTGAGGATAGGCGTACGTATTTTTCTGAAATATTTTTGTTTAAATTACTACACAATGATTTTGACGCACCTGAAATAATTAGCAAGCTTAATTTTCACGTTCCCAGATTAACCTCTCGTAATCATCAAGTTTTCTATTTACCTACGCCGCATACCAACGTACTAAATAATTCACCTTTATATACGATTTGCAGTAGTTCTAACAAATTATGTAGGGATTTCGATATTTTTAATTACAGCCTTAATGACATAAAACAAAACGTTCTAAATTAAACACCTAGTGATTATTTTTGTTTTTCTTAATTTACTTTTAATCGTATATGTGCATATATGTATATATGTTAGATCACAAGCGACACAACTAACTTTTTAAAAACTTTATTTAAAATTAAAGGATAGTACGTACTATCCTGATAATGAAGTGAAAGCAACAAAGTGAGTATTATAACTTCATGGTTTGAAGTGAGTATGATAACTATGCTAAGTGAGTATAATAACTGAAGTACAAATGTTATTTTACATATATTTATAAGATTAAAAGTGCTGACTTGAAGAGTCTTAGAACAAAGGAATATTGTGAACGAGCCTGTGAATCAGGTGATGTTGAGTTAGCAAAAGGAGCAGCTGCCAAATGAAATATGATACGCCTGATAAGGCTACTTTCATATGACTCTAAATATTATAAGTTACTTGTTAATATTTTATATAACAACTTCCCCCTTATAGAAAAAGTTGGTGATTATACAACAACTTTTGAAATTGAAATTAAATGAAAAATATGAAAAACAAAGTAGGTACAATAAAATGTGACAAAAATGTAAAAGGTGCAAAAATGTAAAATTGTAAAAGTATAAAATGTAAAAATATAGAATATAAAATAGTAAGCGTAAAAATGCAATACAGTGCATGTATAAAAAGCATAAAAAAATATTGAAATGAAATTGAATAGTTTCACTGAAGAGTCTCAGTACAAAAGTTTATGAAAGGCACAAAACTGTTTAACTAAGTTCTATGTCTTCGGATTCTTCGTCTTCTCTTCTTAGTGGAGGTCGTATCCGTTGAGGGAGTAGGCTAGTAAATGTCTTGGAGAGTTTACTAGGTCTCGGAGGAGCTGGGGGTGATGTAGAGACATCGGTGGTCAAACTTCCTCTGCGTATTTTGCACTTGTAGACTAAATACACAAATAATAGTCCGAAAATTAGAACAATTATGAAATAAGTGAACCAGGAAATGTGTTTATTAACGAAAGGTTCGTTTATTAAATCGTCTAAGTCTTTTGAGTACTGGTCCAGTTTATGTTTGGCGATTTCGAGGTCCTCGGTGTTTAGGTTATTTAACTTTAGAGGTTTTAATTTGGTCACTCGAATGTTTTCGGGGATTTGGCTGCAGCACTCAAATGGAATCTGGATTGGATGATTATCGTCTTTTACACTGGTAAAGTCATTTACACTGGATTGGATTTTAGTAATGCCTACGAAAGCGTAGCAATTTGATTGTAACTTGATAACTGAGTTTTTGGAGATTACGTCAGTTTTTTGACTTGTTTTGGGACAGTTAATGGTCACATGTAAAGGTTCCGCGTTTATCACTAACCACATGTTTTCTTCTAGTTTTTGGACGTTGTAGCCTTGGCTGGTGATGAACGACGTCTGGCAGCTTTCGGGTAGTGTGTCGAGGTTCTTGAAGAGACGGGCTTCGCATATGGCATTGTCGTCAATTGGATATGCGAATAGATTTGGGCATAGCTTTGTGTTAAAACGAATCGATTTGCAATCTTTGAGGTCTGTGATGGGTATGAACATCAAAGAATCATCATCTCTCGCGATATATTTTTGAGAAGTTGATAAAATATGAGATAGACCAGTTCTATTATCCAGACTAGGAATGGGAAATAGTTTGAAAACAGAATATGTTTGAGGGTCTATTAGTGGTATGTCTAATACAAATATTAATTCTGAATTTACCTGAAAAGCTTTTAATTCAATAATATCTAAGTATTGTGAAACCTTTGATAATTTAATCGGTAGTGGTAAATTATTCTTTTGTAAGTTTTGTGAAATCTCTTGCAAAGAGTTTACTAAATCTTGGGGATTGATGATCGATGTATGAATTATTTTGAGTCTCGCAAAAGTGATAGAATTTAAAATATCGTTTAAATTGTCCTCGATAAATAAATAGCTTGCCATGAGTTGCTCGCAAATACTTAAGAATTTTAATTTTGTATAAGCTATTCGCGTTTCGCCTTCGATTTTTAAGATCTGTTTTTCGATTTCTTTTATATCATTATTAAATGTCTCTTCGTCAATTTGTAATTGTCGAACAGTTACATTGAAATTCTTTATGACTGATGTTGTGACTGAAATTTGGTTTTTAAGTAAGTTCTCCAATTGGTGTTCGTCATTATTAAGTTTATTAATACAGTTTAGATAATATTCGCCGTCTTCAGCATCTAGATTGCCGGTGATTGATTTAAATATTGAACCTATACCGTTCAAGAGTCCGCGTTTGTAGCGTTTCGTGTCGAACAGTATTTCGTCGAATTTATTCTTTATGGACTTAGAAATTTGCGTTAATAGACTAAGGTGTGTTTTAACTTCACTTGTGAAGGTTACCATGTCTAAATATGCCGGGTCAAGAGTAATGAAGATTTTATCTAAGATTTTGTCGTTCCTGTCAATAGCTGTCTTGAGTGTGGAAATGTTCTTATGTACTAGTAACGTCCATTTCTTGTGGGAGATTACAATGTCAGTGTCTCGGTGGTAATACACTCCGATAGTGTTGTTTATTGGCGTTATTGAATATTGGGATACTGCTGATCCGAACAGCAAGAGAAACCTGAAAATAAAGTTTAATTTTCAAAATAAGGTTTCATCCTGTCAAAGTTAACTTTAGTTGTCTGGTCTGTTTCTGGATTAGATAAAAGTGCTGAATTTTTAAAGATTTCTTTAATTTCGAATGGGCCGTTAAATTTGTTTTGTAATTTGTCTTTGATCTGAGATTCTTTTACATAGACTTTGTCTCCAATTTGGTAATCTGGTCGTTTTCCGGGGACGTGTTTGTCAAAACGAATTTTGGCTTTCGCTTTTTGGTCTAGCGTACGACTACGTGCTATTTTATAATAATGCGAGATTCTATTGTTGAGGTCTCTAACATACTTAGTTATAAGTTCTTTTTGATTGTACAACGTTTCGGGTGGTCTACAAGATGTGTGTCCGAATACTAATTCGTATGGACTAAAACCATGAGTTTTGTTGACCGAATTATTGTAGCATATTACTGCGTATGGTAAAATAGTTAGTGGGTGTTCGTCGGGGTTTTCGGCTTTATGGACCCTAATCATTTCAGCTAAGGTAGCATGAAATCGTTCTATCGATCCGTTAGATTGAGGGTGTCCTACGCTTGGATACGTTAGTTTTATATCATATAAGGTACAGAGATCTTTTAATAGTCTGTTATCAAATTCGCCGCCATAGTCACAATGGACTCTCAAAGGGGTGCCATAGTGCTGGAAATATAGTAGTAAGGTGTTTACTACGGATTTTGCAGATTTATCTTGTATAGCATAAGCTTGGGTAAATTTAGTTAACTCGTCGCGAATAGTAAGAGCATAATTTCGAGTTGGGGTTTGGAATATGTCGATGTTAATTCGTTCAAATGGCGTTCTTGGTGTTTCCGTAATTACTAAAGGGCTAGTCATGTTTTTGCGATATACTTTATTCTTTTGACAAATTTCGCAAGATTTGATAAAGTTTTCGACATCTTTAGATAATCCTTGCCAATTATATTTATTTTTAATTCTCCGCATCGTTTCATTTATTCCGCGGTGAAGATTATTTTTACCGCAGTGATGCTGGTCTAAAATGATCGGGATTTGATCTTCGTCGGGGGTCTGAACGATATTTTGGCATATTACAATTTTTAGGTCCTTTTCTGCGAAAATAAACGATAGCATTTCGAGAATACGGAGATCTAAGTTGTTTTCAACGTAATACGTTTTGGAAAGATCTAAAAGGTTTTGTCTCTTATATAATACCATGAACAAATGTTCTATTGTAGACTTAACGTCGAATGGCAAAGGGACTATAAAATACTTCCTATGTCGGACTGATTTACTCGAGACGATGTTAATGGTGTTTTTATAAAATTCAGGGTGTTCTTCGAAAATGTCTTCGATTATTTTATGATGTAAGTCTTGCAAGTTATCTTGCTGAAAAAAGGTAATGATATTTTTGTGTTCTCTATCTAAAAGCTGTTTGTTGGAAGTTTTAATTTTCGAATAGTCTATTAGAGATTTTGTTTTGTACAGATTGACAAAAATATCGAATTCTTGAGCGATTTGCTCGTTAGTTATTTGGGCATTTTCGTTCGGGTTTTCGTCATCGTCTTGTTCGTCATATTCTGATTCGTCAGTTTCGTTCGCGGCTAGAATTTTTGAGTAAAGTTTCGAACATTCCGAAAAATGGTTGATTTTAATTCGGGATAGCGCGTCCGCGTTTTTATTGATCTTGCCGGGTTTGTATACGATTTCATAGTCGTATTCCTCTAATTTTAATCGCCAACGTGCGAGTCTACTTCCTGGGTCCTTTATTGAAAATAACCAAGTAAGTGGTCGATGGTCTGTTACCAACTTGAATTTTCTGCCGAATAGGTATGGCCTAAAATGCTTTACTGACCATACTATGGCTAAAAGCTCGCGTTCGATCGTGGAATATTTGGTTTCCGCAGCGCATAAAGTTCGAGATGCGTATGCGATAGGTAAGTCTTTGCCTATGTTGCCTTGTGAAAGGACAGAACCAATGGCGAATGCACTTGCATCGGTGGTTAAAATGAATTCATCGTTAAAATTAGGGTAAATGAGAATCGGTGTTGTCGTTAAAGTTTGTTTTAAATTTTGAAAAGAATTTGAACAGTCATTGTCGAAGTTAAAAGTTATGTCCTTTTGTAGTAGCTTCGTTAATGGTTTGGTTATTTTAGAGAAATTGGGGATGAATCGCCTATAATATCCGGCTAAGCCTAAAAATGACTTAATTTCCTTGGGATTTTTCGGTTGGGGAAAATTTAAAATTGCATCAACTTTGGTGGGATTTGGTTTTACGCCGTCTTTAGTGATGAGATGGCCTAAATAAGCGACTTCTTTGCGAAGGAACTCGCATTTGTCGGGTTGAATTTTGAGGTTTGCTTTTTGTAAGCGTTTGAAAACTTCTGTTAGACGTGAAATATGGTCATGGATGGTAGGGGAGTAGACAATAATGTCGTCCATATAGACAAGACATCTTTCATTTTGAATACCTAACAAGATATTGTCCATTACTCTTTGGAAAGTTGATGGGGCATTTTTGAGTCCGAATGGCATTCTTACAAATTCGAAATGACCATTCTCAACTGTGAAAGCAGTTTTTTGGATATCTTTCGGGTCTATTTGTATCTGGTGAAATCCAGATGCAAGGTCTAGCGTTGTGAAATATTGGCATTTGCCTAGTTGATCAAGAAGGTCAGAGATGTTGGGAAGAGGATATTTATCGTCGATGGTAACTTCGTTAAGTTTCCGATAGTCAACTACGACTCGCCACTTCTGTTTGCCAGAGGCATCCAGTTTTTTGGGGACTACCCAAACAGGGGATGACCAGGGTGAAATCGAGGGTTGAATAATACCTTGATCTAACATTTTAGAAATTTGAGTTTTGACTTCTTCTTTATGGACTTGGGGGTAACGATAAGATTTTGTAAATATAGGTCGGGAATCATTCGTATCAATCGGGTGTTTAATTTCGTTCGTAAATGTCAAATTGTCACCTTCTAAATAGAAAATGTCTTGAAAATCTAAACAAAGCTGCGTTACTAATTCGGCCTCTTCTTCATTTAGATGATCTAAACGTAACTGATTTTGAATTTCAAATGATCTGTCTGTCGGTATTTGGTTGTCAGAATTGTCAGTGTTGAAATTAAAAATCGATTTAAATTTTTGAATTGGTTCTAGTTCTAAGTTGGAAAAGTCGATTGATTTCGGTATGGCATTTGCATTAATTATCGTTGTTAAGAATTCTCCGTTTTCGTCTACCTTAACGAGAGCATTGGGTAAGCGAACTTTCTCTTTTTCCTGGGCTAACAGTATAGCCTCAGTATTCCGCAAATGACATTTTAATTTAAATATTTTTTCCATACGTGGTTCTATGGAAATTAAATTTTGATTTTTGTTTTCATGAGGGGTTTTTGAAATTGGAGTTTGAGAATTACTAATATTTTTTATTGGTGGTTCCGGTAGATCTCGATTTACTTCAAAAAGAGGAACAGTTTTAAAGTTAGTAATTAACTTGTTGTTATTCATGTCAATAACGCATCTATAGTGTTTGAAAAAGTCGGCTCCTAATAACCCGTCGAATTCGATGTCTAAATCGCAAATGTATACTTTATGCGGATCATTAGCTGTAAAAGGTATAAGAACAGATTCGGTTATCGCAATTTTTTGTTCTGTTATACCTTGTATAACAACGTTCTCAGGAGATCTGCGCTTGTAATTTTCGGCAAGTTTTGGTTTAAATATTGATATGCCCGCGCCGGTATCGAGTAACATTTTGAATCTATTTGTAACGTCTTTAATATAATAGAGGTTCCTTGAATTTACAGTTAGAGATGGATACGAGATTACATTAAAATTTGTTCTAGATGGTTCAGGGACGGACTGAGGTTGTCCTTTAAATTCATGGTTTGAATTTGACTCGACATTTGGTCGATTTGGGAATCCGGTTGTTGTGTTGGAGTATCTGTAGGATACTCCGGGCCTTGGTAAAAATCCGGTTGATTAAAAGAATAATCCGTATGAGGGTTTGGTGAATAATCGAAACAATTTTCGTATTGATTTGGTGGGTAATCAATATGATTCTCGTATTGGTCTGGTTGATTATAAGCATGTGGATTTTGATAATCCCCATTACCAGTAAAACATTCTTGGGAATGTACCTCATTATTAAAATTAGAATTATTTTGAAAATTTTCAAAACTATCAAATTGTTGGTAGCTTTGGTCACAATAAGAATTACAATTGTCATAATTTTGTGCATCATAGTAATTATCAAAATTAACGTGGTGAGTTTTTTGAGGGTTTTGACGGTTAAAATTTGAAGGTTGTTGATTGGGAGGTCTTTGTTGATAATTTGGATTAGGTCTTATTACAGAAGGCCTGTTTTGTTGTGGAGAATTATTTTGGGAGAAATTTTGTTGAGAGGCAAAGTTGCCTGGGCTATAATAATTTGATGGACTTTGGAAATTTGGCCTAGAAAATTGTTGGAAATTAGGCCTAGGAAATTGTGTTGGAGTTCCACCAAAATTGTTTTGCCTGTAGTTGGGATTTTGCTGTGAAAATTGCCTTGCGCGACACTCATTAAAATTATATCCATTTCTTTTACAGTAATTGCAAAACTGCTGTGGATTTGGACGTCTTTGCTGAGTTTGCACGGAATTTTTGTTAACTGATTTGTTAGGAAATTTTTGCGATTCGAAATATGAGAGTTGGAGTTCTCGCTTAACTCTACTGATAGCATCTAGCATATTTCTGGGGTTACCTGCACGAATTATTTGACCTAATTTGGGTTCAAGTCCGGTAAGTAACGTGTTCAATGTCATCGTTTCGATAAGGCGTGATTGTGCATTTTTCTCCTCTAATGTCAAGGATTGTTTTTGCACAGCGGCGTGCATTTTGGCGTTATGAGTTTGAAGTCGAGAAATAAAAATAAGTGCGGTTTCATTTTGCAACTGATGAACTCTTTGCAGATCCTGTATAAGAGCTGTTAGATCGCGTGAATCGCCAAAGTGCGCCTCGAGCAAGCTTTTTATTTCTGCCCAAGTAACAGGGTTTCGCGAATTTATGAGCTCTGACGCTTTTCCGCGAAGCTTATTTTTTATATGTAGAGTCACTAAAATTCTCTGATCATCTACGGCCATGCCTTGAGCATGAACACACGCAGAGATAAATGTATGCAAAAATATGGGGTTCCCATCGAACTCAGGTATTATAGAAAAGATTTCACTTAACTTATAGGGTTCGATGTTTACTGTTTCATTCATTGTAACGTTCTGATTTTCATTTCCAGTAACTTGATTGTCAGTCATTTTTTAATGGGTTATTATTTAACTTTTAAAGAAAAGGAAATTTTAATTAATTAAAAAAATTTTATGAGGTGAAAAGCAGAATGATACGGCACTGGTGTGACAAATGTTTCACAAACTTATGATTTACTGATTAGCTTGGAATGCGTTTTAATGCAAAATAAATGTTAACTCTGAAATATTTCTGTGTTGTAAAATTTGAACTTGAAATCTGATATATTTGAATATATTAAATTTCTTGATAAGTTTAATGAGAAGTTGAAATGTACTGATTAGTCTAACGAACTTTCGCTAATCTGGGTTATAGAACTGCTGTTCTTTATATTACGTTACGTAAATTGAAATAAATTGAATGAATGGGTTTGAAAAAATGTTAAATGTAAAGCACAAAATAAACGAGATGATTCTTATTTGTACTTACATCAATATTTTCATCTCCGTGGAGTCTTGTAGTTGAATGCGACTTCGTAAAGCGGGCTCCGTCTGTCTGACGTCGAAGACACCAACTTGTGTGACCAGGGATGATTCCTTACTTGCTAAAGTTTTGTTGCTTGTTGAGTGATTGCTTCTTGTGTGGTTGCTTCTTAAAATTAATTGTTGCTTTGATTGTTGAAATGTTGCTTGTTGATTTGTTGCTTGTTGCTAGAGAAAATTGTTTCTTTGATTGTTGAGTTGTTGTGTGCTGTGTCCGGGTTCTTTTTCTTCTTAAAGAATTGAAATTCACCACTCCTGTCCTAAAGTTCTCCTTGTTCTTCCAGACTTTCCCTCCAGTTAGGCACCTTTTGCAGATGTTGTCCTTATTCTCTCGGGTAGTTTCTGGTAGTTAGGCTCCGGTACAGGGTGTTTTGAAGATCCTTTTCGACTGCGCCAAATTTTGTTAGATCACAAGCGACACAACTAACTTTTTAAAAACTTTATTTAAAATTAAAGGATAGTACGTACTATCCTGATAATGAAGTGAAAGCAACAAAGTGAGTATTATAACTTCATGGTTTGAAGTGAGTATGATAACTATGCTAAGTGAGTATAATAACTGAAGTACAAATGTTATTTTACATATATTTATAAGATTAAAAGTGCTGACTTGAAGAGTCTTAGAACAAAGGAATATTGTGAACGAGCCTGTGAATCAGGTGATGTTGAGTTAGCAAAAGGAGCAGCTGCCAAATGAAATATGATACGCCTGATAAGGCTACTTTCATATGACTCTAAATATTATAAGTTACTTGTTAATATTTTATATAACATATATAGTTGTTATATTTAAACATTTGTTTGTTTTTCTTAATTTACTTTTAATCGTATATGTGTATATATGTATATATAGTTGTTATATTTAAACATTTTCCATGTCATTGTTTTTTCTCTCTTTGTTATTCATAGTTCGTACATATAAGTCAATTTTTTGTTTATTTCACTTTCTATGTTGTTGTGCTTAATTAATGCCTTGTATGCCTTTATTCCTGTTCTCTAATTGGGTATCTTACCTGCTGAACAGTGTATGCAATAAATAAAATAATAAAAAGTATGGAAACCAGCCATTTTGCCTTGTGGGATTATTTTTATGATGTTCTTGCTCTGAATGCACTTGATATCTGCGCGAACATTTGGGCAATATCAGGAATTCTGTACCACTTTTGTTAATAACGACAGTGAAACCAAATAGCCATCTTGTGTTAGAACATGGCTGGCAGCAGGACTACAATCGTGAACCTACGTCACTTAAATTAGAAGTTACTCCTATTTTGCTGTTTCTAAACAGCTACACAAAAACTAAAAATTGCTGGAGTAGCTACTTCAGCAATTTTTCACGCAAGAACATCATGGCTAAGGGCCAGTTTATCAATACGTGGTCAAAAATGAAGTTTCTGGACTCTCATTAGCTTGCTCCACCTATTTTTCCTAATTACAACCCCCACACCTACACGGAATCATCTCAATCAGATGTCATTACGATACATACGTGCACCAAGTTATAAAAGGTTTGTTCCAACACACAGTTTGATCGTCCGTTGAACGGTCAAATGGAGCCGCCCAGTCATGGCATGATTATGTCACAGCGATAGATAGGTAGATAAACGACTGAGCGACTGCTTTCAACTGTACAAAGGACGATCAAACTGTGTGCTGGAACAAACCTAACGAAATCCTTGGCTTCTAGTATACACCAAATCTTAAGTTTCTGTACCGCTTGCTTTATTTATTTTCTCCTATTTACCCCTATTTACCGATAAGTTCAACAAACAATACAGTTCCAGATCTCGTTACAGTACATACGTCTATAAAATTTCATGTCAATATCTTACACCGTTCCAAAGATATCGTGAGCACAAAAAAAGTTACAGACCGACAGAGAGAAATTTTGTTTCGCTCAAATTTAAAATCTCGACGTTTCGTGACATTCTAAACCTATTACAACAAGAATAATTTTTGAAATTTTTTTTACAATTACCTACTATACTTTCACTCTACTACCATACGTGAATGTGGAAATAATAAGTGCATATCTTGAATATAATAATAATAATAATAATAATAATATTTATTTACAGCAACAACAAGTATCAAAAGTACACTGAAAATAGTATAAAAATCATAGTAAATAAATAAGTTACTCAATAAGTGTATAAAACACTTGTTTCGAGAACGTAATACATTAATATATAGGTACATCGTAAAATTAAAATTATACTATATGAAAACCATACATGTGCAGTATGCATACATTATTTAATGCAATTAAATATAAATACAAACTAACATTTGGATAAAACTAATTATTTAAAGATTACTAAGCCTACTTCATGGACCAAAACAAATAAATGAACATACAAACATATACATATGTACGTGCACATGTTATTATATAGACGTACACATATACATAAAAATTAAAAAACACAAATCCAATCAACAATTGGAAGCAAAATTACAGTTTTGGAGTAATAAGAACATTTGATGTGACTTCACTAAATGGGGAAGGGTGAATATGACTAAAAGAAACTGTGTTTTATTATCATTTCCAGATATTTAATTATGAATGGTTATATAAACCCACACGGCTAGGCACATATAAATTATGAGTGGTTATGCAAACTCACACGGCTAGGCACATATAACCATACAATGATAATTATATTTAGAATTTCTATTTTATAGTTAATTATTCGTATTGTTAATGTGGTTATGGATTATTTCTCTTGGTAAAGATAATATAAAAGCTTTCAATTTAGTTTTAAAATAAGAAATGGTCCTCTCTCTCAGAACTTCAGGGACAGTGTTGTATAATTTTGGGCCTAAGAATGCAAAAGATCTCTGTCCTATAGATTTTGCCATAAATGGAGATATATGTTGTTGTTTATTTCGAGTACCATAGTCATGACGATTTAGCAAGAATGGATTTTTCTGTATGTGGTACTTTACATTGCTATTAAAATAGTATAGCTGTCTTATGTCAAAAACTTTAGCGTCACTGTAAACCAGATTACTCGGGTAGGACATTTTTTGATGTAACATTAGTTTTAAAAACCTTTTTTGTAAAATTTCTAGAGGCTTTATATGATTTTTGGACGTTCCACCCCAGGCTAAAATACCATAAGTCAAATGTGTTTCAACTAAAGCATAATATATAGATTTCATTTGTTTCAGTCCAAGAACATTACTCAATTGTCGAAATTTATAAAGAATAAATTGTAGTTTTTTAACAACAAACTGTACGTGTGAATCCCATCTTAAGTGTTGGTCAATGACTATTCCTAGATATTTGACTTTAGTTTCAGGTAGTAAAATGTGGTTTCTTCCTTGGATTTCAATATTCAAAGATTTAAAAGGTGGTAAATTTGATTTATTGCAACTGAACGGTAGGTAGGTTGTTTTATCTAGATTTAATGTTAATAATTTTTGATCAAACCAGCTTTTAATATATGACAGATCATTTTCTACTATGTTCTGCAAATCATCCCATGTTTTGGCTTTATAAATAATTGCGGTGTCATCTGCGAATCCTATAATATTTCCTGCGCTAGGTAAAGTGAATAAATCATTTATATAAATAAGGAATAGTACAGGTCCCAAAACTGTACCTTGTGGTACACCATATTCTATTTTTAAATTTTCGCTACAGACGTCTCCTACTCTTACGCATTGGTGTCTATTAGATATATAATTTTTAAATAATTCTAAACATTCACCTCTTATTCCAATGTCTTCCAAAGCCTGTAAGAGCAGAGGGTGGCTGACTGTATCAAAAGCTTTGGACAGATCAATAAAAGTACATAAACATGGTGTACCTTTGTCTAGAGAAGCGTTTATATTTGATAATAGGTCTAATATAGCATCTTGAGTAGACTTCTTTTCTTTAAAACCGTATTGCTTATTGGATAGTATTTCATATTTATTTAAATAAGACATCAACCTAGTTTTTATAACGTTTTCAAAAATTTTGGAGAAATTTGTTATTAGAGAAATTGGTCTATAGTTGCTGACTATGTTGGTATCGCCCTTTTTGTGAATTGGTATTACTAAAGAATCTTTAAAATCCTGTGGCCAATGACCCAGCGCCATGCAATTATTTATGATAAAAACTATGGGATCTATTAAATATTCCAATATTAGCTTTAGTGTTTCAGCCCTTAAGTTATCCAGACCTGGTGTTTTGTTACTTTTAAGTTCGCTAATAATTTTTACTTCCCTCGCATACCGAAGGGAAGTATTGTATTCGAGAAAAAATCACCCTCCGAGATTTTTTCGGATTCTGACGTTTCAGAACACGTAGATTCCGAAAATATAGGTTTTTCAATTCCGTCAGTCTGTCTGTCTGTCTGTCTGTCGGTCTGTCTGTCTGTCTGTCTGTCTGTCTGTCTGTTGGTGCATTTACTAAAAAACTACTTGACGGAGAGCAGTCAAATTTGGTAGGTAGTTAACCCTACTGTCAGCGAAGAACTGGTAGAATTTTCACTGAAAAATATACAGGGTGGACCGTCTAAACGGAATAAATAGTGAAAAAAAATTTTTTTTGCTCAAATTTAAAATTTCCACGTTTCATGACGCGCTAAACCTGTTTCTGGAAAAAAAAATTTTTGAAAATTTTTTTCAAACATTTTTGAAAAAATTTTTACCAAGTTGAAAAAAATTTTTTTTTGCTCAAATTTAAAATTTCCACGTTTCATGACGCGCTAAACCTATTTCAGAAAAAAAAAAATTTTGAAAATTTTTTTCAAACATTTTTGAAAAAATTTTTACCAAGATGAAAAAAATTTGTTTTTGCTCAAATTTAAAAGTTCTACGTTTCATGACACGCTTAACCTATTTCAGGAAAAAAAAAATTCAAAATTTTTTTCACCAATATTTTTGAAAAAATTTTTACTACTAAAATTAATTTTTTTTTCTTTCTTCAAATTTAAAATTTTCACGTTTCATGGCATTCTAAGCCTGATTAAAAAAAAAAGTTTTTTGAAATTTTATCACTAAGATAGAATTTTTCTTTCTTTGTTCAGATTTTAACTATCCACGTTTCCATGACATTCTAAAACTATTCAAACAAATTTAAACATGTTTTTGAAGAATTTTTTAAAAAATTTGAAAACATTTTTAATCCATTTATGTATCACTACTATAGAACAGACGAAAAAATTTTTTTTGCTCAAATTTAAAATTTCCACGTTTCATGATATTCCAAACCAATTTCGGAAAAAAAAATTTGCAACATTTTGTTACCAGTTTGGAAAAAAAATTAACACCAGAATGCTTAAATTTAAATGACATTCTAAACCTAGGTATTTCAGAAAAAAAATTTTGAAAATTTTTTTCACCAACATTTTTCAAAAAGTTTTTACCACTAAAATAGATCGAATTTTTTTTTATTTGCTCAAATTTAAAATTTTCACGTTTCATAGCATTCTAAACCTATTTTAAAAATACATCATTTTTAATTTTTAAACTTTTTTTAGCACTACTATAGAACAGAAGGAAACTTTCCTTTTTGCTCTAATTTAAAATTTCTACCTTTGACATTTTAAACCTATTTCAGAAGAAAAAAATTTGAAAATTATTTTACCATCTTTTGAAAAATTTAAAAAAAATGAAATTTTTTAACCACCACTATACTTCCACTCCATTACGTGAATGTTGGATTGAAAATGTGACAGATGGCAATAACATCTGGCATATGCACCTATTATACTTTTATTGAAAAATGTACAGGGTGGTCATCCCAAGAAATAATTCAGTCATGGTGGACATTTGTAAAGGTATTTGCGCAAGCCTGCCATATGTGGCACCTGCTATTTAGTATTGAACTTTTGCTGTTGGATGAGCAATCTGTATATTTTTTTGACCAAAACTTATCAAGTTTTCTTTGTAATAATAGCAATAACTCTACTCCGATTATTCTTCTCAATGTCATTTCGTAATTATTATTTTTTTAGAGAGACTGCCATGAACGAGGGAAGTTCTGTGTAAATACCTTTACCGATTTTTTTTATTTCATATCTATCTGTAGGTAATAATACGAATGAGTGCAGTTTAGATGTTCTTTGAAATTTATTATTTACGTTTGTTTTTATTTTTTCAGCGAGCATTTTTCCTGTTTTTACAAATGTTTTATTAAACTGATTTGATACATCTTTTAAATCTCTTAATATTTGCCCCTCTTCATTTTGTACAGACAAGATTTCATGTTTTCTGTTCTTTGACTTTGTGATATCTTGTACTATGTTCCATAATGTTTTGGAATTATGTTTATTGTGATTTATAATATTATTATAATAATTTTGTTTCGTTTTTCTAATAAGCTTTGTTAATGTATTTTTATAATTTTTATACTGAGTTTTTAGTTCATTATTATTTGGGTCCTTTTTTAGTTTTTTAGCCATTTCATTTTTTTTGTTCACGGACTTTAATATAGCGTTTGTGATCCATTTTGTTTGTTTAGTATCTTTTCTCTTGTATTTTTTTGTAGTACTGCAATCATTTACAGCGTAGGTTATAATTTTGATAAAGTTAATTACTGAAGACTCAATGTTAGGTGCAGTATACACAGGTTCCCAGCTCGCAGTACTTAATTTTGCATTTAACTTATTATCGTCAATAATTTTAGTACGTGATCGCTGATTTTTTTGTTGACTGGATTTATATAATGTACTATGTTTCAAGACAATTTGTAATATTGTTGTAAAATGGTCAGTAACATCGGTTTCTATTATGAGCGGTATTAAAAAATCTGTATTGTTATATTTAGTTTTAATAAAGATGTGGTCAATACATGATTTATGGTTTTTATCGATCCTAGTTGCACTATTTATTGTAGAAATAAAACCAAATTCACTTAGTACATCAATGTATCCACTTGAAGACTCGTTCATTTGCAAAATATCTATATTGAGATCGCCTACAAATATAAGATAATCTTTCTGGTCGAAGTTTAGGGACTGGAAGTAATTTTGTAAATGTGCATTAAACTCGTAAGGGTCAGTTGATGGAGAACGGTAAATGGATGTTATATTAAAATTTGTCTGTTTATCAATATTTATCACAATTTGTAATAGTTTTATACCATTTATTTGTTTTATTTCATAGCTATATTTTAGATCTGATTTGATGTATGCTACAACCCCATCATTTTGATTGAGATCTCCACAGTTGTATATCATATCATATCCATTTATATTAAATAGAGTTGGATCTTCAAGTTTCCAGGTTTCTGTTAATATAAGACAATCAAAGCGTATTTCCAAGTTGTATAGTAGTATTTTAAATTCGTCTAGGTTTTTATTTAAACTACGAATATTGTTATGCAGTATTTTGAAATTTTTCACGTGTTCATTTACATTCAAAACTGATTTTGCCTCCATACAATTCGATAAAGTATATGTTTCAACAGTGTTCAAATTAAAATCCCTAATATATTGATCCATGCCAAATTTAGATAATTACATACAAATAAGGAAACTGAAAATATGTTAAATTATATATGATTATATGTATTTTTATTGCTATTAAGAGTATATATATATATATATATATATATATATATATATATATATACATTTGTTTAACCGTTTATACAGACCAATTTTGGATATTTCACTTACGTACACAGACCAAAAGTGACGAAGTCAGACCAGTTTCTTGGCTTGAAATCGTTTGACCATATTTTTCATAAATAGGTGACTGGAGGGTGCAGAGGACGAAATTTGAAGTGGGTCTGGTTTGACAGTAAAATATATAATTATATATGAATTTAGTTCAGGATTTCTAAGCTTTGGCGCTCGCGTCTCATTTCTGTATATTGTATAATCGTTCATATGACCATTATGTTTTACTGATCTTCCCAGACCATAGATGTGGCAACCTCCAAATATTATGTTTGTAAATAGATATTTAAAACTTAGAAGTGAAATCAAATGCGGTGTAGAATCTTAGAGTTTATTTATAAATTTTTATTTTTTTGAAAGTAGGTATTAACAAAAATAATATATAGCATACATGTAAAGCTTCTCACTAGTTTTCACTAAAATAAAAAAGAGGTTCCTGTATTTATTATGAATCTTAAAAGTAAATCTAATACAGATGTATATCGTTTGACTGTGAAAACCATAAAAGCTATAAAAAATCTAATAATATATCCCCTTACAAAATTGATAAATAAATGTCTCTTGGAGGGCACATTCCCAAACATATTAAAAGTGGCAATAGTTACACCCATTTTTAAGAATGGCGATATGGATGGCCTTACCAATAACTATCGGCCAATATCAATTCTTCCGGTATTCTCAAAAATATTGAAAAAATGCTTGTACACTCGATTAATTACATATTTTTAATCAAATAATCTCTTTCTTGAATGTCCACATGGCTACCGAAAGAACCGCAACACTACTAGCGCAATATTGGCCTTAATAATGTCCTCGATGCATATAAAAATCATGAATTCAATGATGCAATTTTCTTAGACCTTGGTAAGGGTTTTGACTGTGTTTCACATGACATTTTAATTGAAAAATGACAAAAATATAAAATTTACGTTAATAGTATAAAAATATTGGAATCTTATTTATATTATAGTAGTCAGAGCGTTAAATTTAACAACATAACATCAAGTAAAGAAATATTAAAGACCGGTGCACCTCAGGACTCCATATTAGGACCCTTACTGTTTTTGATTTACATTAATGATGTCCTTGGCAAAAAAATGTCTCACGTATATTCTGTACGCAGATGACACTACAATCTCCATTAAATCAGATAATTTAAATAATGTTGAAGTGAATAAAGCGAAATTCAGTCAAAAGTTGAACAATGGTTTGCATCTAATAATCTAATTTGTAATAAAACAATATCACAAGATATGATGTTCACGTTACGCAATTTCGACATTTCTACTGATGTAATATCTACTGTACACATTTTAGGTGTTTATTTGGATCTACATTTGAGGTGGAATATACACATTGACAACATTTGTCGAAAATTGAGTAGTAGAGTTTTCGTTATTCGTAACCTTTCGGGTACCGTGTCTACAGATACGTTGAGATCAGCTTATTTTGCATCGTCATTCAATAATGTGTTATGCTATAATAGTGTGGGGAGATGCTGCAGATTTTAATCAAGTGTTTGCTATACAGAGAAAATTAATTAGAATTATAGCATGCTTAGGATATACTGAAGATTGCAAACATGCTTTTATTAAATTTGGTATAGTAACATTACCTTCTCTGTATGGTTTGGAATGTTTAACATATATTAAATCAAATTCAAATGGCTACCCTACCTATGTGAACCAACACGGTTATAATACCAGAACTAAAAATAATATCATTACTCCATATTATAGATTAAAGAAGTCACAGAATGGACCAAATTATTTAGCAATTCAAATGTTTAATAAACTACCATCCAACATAAAAAACATTGATAACCTAAAAAAAATTCGAATGATAATTAAAAATTTCTCAAGGCATTCTATCACTACATGTTTTTTTTACTACGATTTTTTAGATATTGAATGTACTTAGTATCAGTATTCGTTTGTAAAAATCTGTTATAGGTATACTGTGTTTTTACGTTCGTTTACATATGTTTAATTTTTTGTTCATATTTTTTTATAATTTGTACAATGTAAGTTTACCTGACCTGTTGACTTGCGTAAGTACTCCTATACATCAACACTAATAATTTATTATTATTATTATTATTATTTTTATTTTTTTTTTTTTAATTCTCTCGACTTTGCCGTCGGTTTCTGTTATGTTAATGCGGGCTTTCCTTTAGCCAAACACTAACATAGTAACCATTATCTTATCTGTATGTTGGTTATGTCCACGTAAGTAAGCCTTTTCCGTGGCGTACGGCTGTGATTCGTTACGTGCAGTAATGGGTGGCCGGCAATTTTCTTGCTGCCGGGTAATGGAGGCTAGGTTCGAAGTGGTCAGAGCCAGGAGTTGCGCTAATTGTTCATAGCTGGGTAGTCCCAAGCTCGGTTGGGGTTGGTCCGTTATGGCGGCAGAGGGGACTGGGATCGTTCCAGTCGTTTGGTTTTGGAGCACTATTTGTCTTTGGGGCGTAGCACTAGGTCTTGCCGTCTGGTACGGCGGGGTGACGTGGTAGGCGCCGGCCGACGAGGTAGGCGTGACGAAGTACTGTGCGTTGGGCGGCGTGCTTGGACTTGGGCTGGTTGCTGTTGGTGGTACCATGCAGTGAGGGGTGGCCAGCTGGCGGCGAGGTGTCAGCGAGGCGTCGCTGAAGAGTTGGGGCCAGTCGGGTGTGGCAGCAATGGTGTACTGACCGCTGGGCAGCCCTGAGCCAGAGTGGGAGGCTTCCCCATGTGTGGAAGCGAATCCAGCGAAGCGGCGATCTTCCAGCGTCGAGGAATCGTCGCTGGCCCGGGATGCTGTTGGGTCCACCATACAGCGAGGGGGCATCACCATGTCATCATCACCATCTAATCCCTGTTCCATCGCCGAGTTTTCGTGCCACGATGCTGCGTGGCGCTCCATGCAGTAAGGGGGCATCGCCTGGGAATCGTTGCTACTCCATTCCATATTTGTTGCCTGGGTTCCATGCCAGGTGGCTGCGCTGCGTGCCATGCAGCGAGGGGGCACCGTCGTGATGACGTCATGCGTGACCCCAGTGTCGTGTCCTATGTTGGTGGCGAGTCCTGCCTCGCTATGCCTAGGCGCGGAGCCCGGCGACGCACAGTAGTGGGGCGCCGTCGTCGCGACGCCATGCGTAGCACTTGTGCCTGTGGAGAAATCAGAGGACATGCTTACCTCGCCGAGCCGGGTTGCTGTGTTGCTTGCTGTGCAGTGTGGGGCCACCGTCGTGGAGACGTCGGGCGTGACCCCCGTACCCCTTGTCAGGGCGTCGTGTTGGCGGAGCACTTCGTGGTCAGATGCTGTGAGGGGCGTCGTGCCGTGAGGGGGGGCCGACGTGGAGACGTCGCTCTCGACCCCAGTGCCTACTGCCTTGCCACTCCGGGTATGCATTGCCACTTGACACTCAACACAATAAAACTCAAATAAAACACACTGTCTGGTTACAACACAAGAGGAAGGGATGACCTCGTCAGCATTGGCGTTGGCTTCTGTGCTCAACTGACTTCTGTTTCGGCAGAAGACTATTAGTTGCTGAAGGCTGGAACATTACTACTTGAAGGATCGATCACTACTTCCTCGCTGAGAAAAAGTGTTTTCTTATATAGACTTTTTTTGTGCTCAAATGACTTCTGCTTCGGCAGAAGACTATTTTTTGTGCTCAAATGACTTCTGTTTCGGCAGAAGACTAAAACATGAGCACAGCGCGCTAGACAAGTCATAACTTGTTCGCGACGCCGACGCCGATGACACCACCCCCCTTTTTTGTGACTTTATTGAACATTAATAAAGGCATACAGGTTATGGTTCAGTTCAAAAATTTCAATTATATAATGTAAGAGTGAGTGGATACAATATTTTCAAAACTATAAACTAAGAGTAAGTGTTAAGATATTTCAACAACTAAGATATTTTAACATATATAGACTAAGATTAAGTGTGGTAAGATATTTTAAATAAGTAACTAATAGTAGGTCCATTAAGATATTTTAGGTAAAACAAGATATTTAAAATTAAAGTATTTTATGTGACAAATCATAAATGTATTCTAGTTGAACAAAGTTTTCGCCCTGTGGCGTTGAATTATTTACATTGGTATATTATCGCAAGTTTCGCTCTTCTGGACGTCGTCTCCGCGACGCCCGGGGCTGCCTGATCCTGTTGCGAATTGGGGGCTGCTAAGTCCTGCTGTGTTGCTCGCTAAGGCAACGGGATTCTGGAGCGAACCTGTGAGGCTGCAACGTCCTGCTGTGTTGCTTGCTAAGGCAACGGGAGACTGGAGCGATTTATTGAGGCTGCAACGTCCTGCTGTACTGCGGGCTAAGGCAGTGAGATACTGGAGCGCCTCGTGGGGGCTGCTAGGTCCTGCTGTGCTACGTGCTAAGGTAGCGGGATCCTGGAGCGGTGCGCCAGAGCAGGCTGAGCTCGGGCTGGCGTTCGAGTTGACGAATACTCGTGTCCGGACTGGGACAGGCATCTGGCTGGCGGATGGCTGCTGTCGGTCGTGGCCAGGCGTGGTCACGGCCTTCGCCCAGAACGGCATCGGGAACAGTATCGGCGTCGTGTCGAGCGGCTGCTCTTGTCTTGACGTAGAAGGCCCAGGGTCTGCTGGCGGCGGCGGTGCGGCTGACAGCGCCGGGGACTTCTCATTCTTGTTTGTTTGTCTCCTCTTGGCTGAAGTGGATGGACCAGGCACGACTGGGGGCAGTCGGCGGGCTGGAAATTTTGGTTTAGCGGCGGCTGTGGTGCTATGTCCACGTAGATAGTCGCCATGTCCACGGAAGTAGGTACCAGGTCCACGGATGTAGACTTGTGCGTTGGCATCTGGCTTTGGGGCAGCGGGCACTACTGATCCTGTGATAGTAGGCGTGACTGGCTTCTGGGCAACGGGCGCTACTGGTCCTGTGACAGTAGGCGTGGTTGGCTGTTGGGCAGCGGGCACTACTGATCCTGTGATAGTAGGCGTGACTGGCTTCTGGGCAACGGGCACTACTGGTCCTGTGACAGTAGGCGTGGTTGGCTGTTGGGCAGCGGGTGCTGCTGGCTCTGGGGCAGCGGGCGCTACTGGTCCTGTGACAGTAGGAGCTGCGAGCCTTGGTGGGGCTGGATGACCTGGATCCTCGGGATCGTCATCGTCGTTGTCGTCATCTTCGGTATCGTCATCTTCGGTATCGTCATCTTCGGTATCGTCATCATCGGGATCGTCATCTTTGGTATCGTCATCTTCGGGATCGTCATCTTCGGTATCGTCATCTTCGGTATCGTCATCATCGGTATCGTCATCATCGATGTCGGTGGTCTGTTGCAGAGATTGTCTGGGTAGGTCAGTCTGGCTGGACTGAACCCTGGGAGGCGGCTCGGGGCCTGGCAGGCCGAGTGGAGGTGACCTCGGGTGAGATGGCCTCGTGCTGACATCTCGGGTTTGACTTGGCGGGAATACCTTGTCGAGGAATACAGAGGCTATTAGTGGGGCAAAGGTTGGCAATACTGACCTTTTATCCTTCCGGGAAAGTCCAGCGTCCTGCTGTTCCGGGAAGGCGTCCATACTCGCTACTTCCTTGGGTTCCTGTTCACCTGGCTGAGGCTGAGGAATGAGCGTGGTTGACTGGGCTGAGCTGAGGGAGGTAGCATCTTGCGTCACGGTGTTGACTGGTGACCGCCTGTCCAGGCGGCCCGGGCAAAGGAAAGCAAAGGCGGCTGCTCTGTTGCTTTGTTGCCGTGGTGTCAACGGGCGTGGTTGATACGTGTCCTGCTCCTGCTTGGCTGTAGCTTCGTCAATCTCATTCTTCTTGGTCGGTGGTGGAGACACCAAGGTTGTGGCTTGTTGCTGGGCTTGTAGTTGCAGCACTGCGTCCTCTGTCTTGGTTGGTAATTCTAGGCTGTTAATTTCCAGCGGTGGGGCCGGGCGCCCTAGTTCTGCCCGACCCATTGGGAGTTTCCCGATGGCGGTGCATTGCGGGGTTCTTGCCGTGTGGTTGTCTGACTCCTTTGCTGCGGTGGTGCCGTGGATGTCTGTCCTGGGCCCGGGTTATTGGTTGGGCCTGCTTGTTGGCTAGGGTTGTTTAAGTTGGTGCCATGCCCTCGGAAGTTGTTACCCCCTGTCTGGACATTTTGTTGGCGGAAGTTAGGGTTTCCCTGTTGGTTGGAGTCGTGTCCACGGAAATTGGGGTTGGCTCGCTGGTTGGAGTCGTGTCCGCGGAAATTGGAGTTGCCTTGCTGGGGCTCTGACTGAGTTTGGTTGGTGGGGCAGTCTCGGTGATAGTGAAATCCCGGGCACTTGCGGCACTTTGGTAGACTATTGGTAGTATTACTTGCAGGCGGGATGGTGGCTGGCCTCGGCAGCGGTCGGAGTTGCCTCTGAAATTCCCTGTAGTCACCCTCGGCGTTTTCAGCCACTCGGCTCAAGCTTTCCATCGTGGCCACTGGGACATTTCTAGTTGCGAATCTTAGTTCCGGTCGCAGGAGCTCGCGCACCTCCATAACCATCTCTTCTTCCGGCGTATACCGTTCTACCCTCAGCCAGAGTCCAATTTTGCGTTGTATAAAAACGGCGGCGGGTTCGTCGTCTTTTTGTCTCTCCCCGTGTAACCTGGAGCGTAGCTTCCCCAGGGTGGCAGTGTCGTTGAACTGCCGCAGGAGCTTTTCCTTTAAGAACTCGTATGTGATGTTGTGGGACTTCCACATCTCCAGGGTGCGTCTGGCTTGACCCTCGAGCTGTTCAATGGCTACTCTCACTTTATCCCGGCCGTGGATGTCTTCATGGAGCATCGCCTCCTCGAGCTCATCCAGGAAGTTGACTGGATCCTCCCATTCCAGGCCTGAGTAAGTGGGCAGCGCTCTCATTCTTCTTGTGGGCATCCTGTGATGACCTTGTATTGCGTGTATTGCGGCTTGAACGCTTCCCTCCATTAGTCTTGTCATGCTCTCTGCTAGGTTTTGTGTTGGGCGCCACTGGGGGTCCATTTCCCCAGAATCTGTATAGTCGGGTCGTCGTGGATCCTCTTCCCTCCGGAAAGATCTGGCCTCACGTTGTTGGTCGCCATGTCCACGTAAGTAAGCCTTTTCCGTGGCGTACGGCTGTGATTCGTTACGTGCAGTAATGGGTGGCCGGCAATTTTCTTGCTGCCGGGTAATGGAGGCTAGGTTCGAAGTGGTCAGAGCCAGGAGTTGCGCTAATTGTTCATAGCTGGGTAGTCCCAAGCTCGGTTGGGGTTGGTCCGTTATGGCGGCAGAGGGGACTGGGATCGTTCCAGTCGTTTGGTTTTGGAGCACTATTTGTCTTTGGGGCGTAGCACTAGGTCTTGCCGTCTGGTACGGCGGGGTGACGTGGTAGGCGCCGGCCGACGAGGTAGGCGTGACGAAGTACTGTGCGTTGGGCGGCGTGCTTGGACTTGGGCTGGTTGCTGTTGGTGGTACCATGCAGTGAGGGGTGGCCAGCTGGCGGCGAGGTGTCAGCGAGGCGTCGCTGAAGAGTTGGGGCCAGTCGGGTGTGGCAGCAATGGTGTACTGACCGCTGGGCAGCCCTGAGCCAGAGTGGGAGGCTTCCCCATGTGTGGAAGCGAATCCAGCGAAGCGGCGATCTTCCAGCGTCGAGGAATCGTCGCTGGCCCGGGATGCTGTTGGGTCCACCATACAGCGAGGGGGCATCACCATGTCATCATCACCATCTAATCCCTGTTCCATCGCCGAGTTTTCGTGCCACGATGCTGCGTGGCGCTCCATGCAGTAAGGGGGCATCGCCTGGGAATCGTTGCTACTCCATTCCATATTTGTTGCCTGGGTTCCATGCCAGGTGGCTGCGCTGCGTGCCATGCAGCGAGGGGGCACCGTCGTGATGACGTCATGCGTGACCCCAGTGTCGTGTCCTATGTTGGTGGCGAGTCCTGCCTCGCTATGCCTAGGCGCGGAGCCCGGCGACGCACAGTAGTGGGGCGCCGTCGTCGCGACGCCATGCGTAGCACTTGTGCCTGTGGAGAAATCAGAGGACATGCTTACCTCGCCGAGCCGGGTTGCTGTGTTGCTTGCTGTGCAGTGTGGGGCCACCGTCGTGGAGACGTCGGGCGTGACCCCCGTACCCCTTGTCAGGGCGTCGTGTTGGCGGAGCACTTCGTGGTCAGATGCTGTGAGGGGCGTCGTGCCGTGAGGGGGGGCCGACGTGGAGACGTCGCTCTCGACCCCAGTGCCTACTGCCTTGCCACTCCGGGTATGCATTGCCACTTGACACTCAACACAATAAAACTCAAATAAAACACACTGTCTGGTTACAACACAAGAGGAAGGGATGACCTCGTCAGCATTGGCGTTGGCTTCTGTGCTCAACTGACTTCTGTTTCGGCAGAAGACTATTAGTTGCTGAAGGCTGGAACATTACTACTTGAAGGATCGATCACTACTTCCTCGCTGAGAAAAAGTGTTTTCTTATATAGACTTTTTTTGTGCTCAAATGACTTCTGCTTCGGCAGAAGACTATTTTTTGTGCTCAAATGACTTCTGTTTCGGCAGAAGACTAAAACATGAGCACAGCGCGCTAGACAAGTCATAACTTGTTCGCGACGCCGACGCCGATGACAGTTAGTAACTACTATTATCTTTATGTGGTTTGCATGAACTTCCTAACTATGCTTGTTGTATCTATTATGATGTTCTTCTGTGCTTCAATGTATACATGTGGATCTATTTGGAGACGTGCTAAGCTCTCATGGAGTGTTTTAGGAATTAGGCCAGTTGCTGATATTATAATAGGTACAATGTGAACGGAGCTCTGGTTCCACAGTTTTCGGATTTCTTCTGCCAGTGGTTTATATTTTTCGATTTTTTCATTATGCTTTTTCTTCAAGTTGTTGCTATTAGGAATGGATATTTCAATAAGGTACGTGGCTTTCTTATGTTTGAGTCTCAGTGTTATGTCTGGTTTGTTGTGCGTTATTGTTCTGTCAGTACTAATTTCCCTATTCCAATACAGCTTAACCTGCTCGTTATCTAGGACAGGAGGGGGTTCATATTTATAGAACGGAGTTCTATCCTCTATGAGAGCATATTTCATATATTATTATTATCTTCTTGTCTTTGTAGTCTCGTTTTTCAACGGTTTATCTTCGCTGGTAGGTTGCTTCAGACATTATTATTATTATTATTATTATTAGTATTATTATTATTATTTCTAAGGGGTCTAGAGAGATTTAATTTGAAAATGAGATATTACCTAAAATAGCCAAATGAAATATCAGTTTAGTATACAGTATGTCTCATTTTTCGTGACCCCCCCATATCACAGCTCCTTTACCCACACAGCACGACATCCCTAGGATATCCTCATTTGGTCCCGTATATCCCAATCGAGGACAACATTCCTCAGGATATCCTTAGGATATCCCAATAAAATATATACAACCTGAGAATATCCCAGATGGGGATATCCTAGACAAATCCTGGCAGGATGTCCTAGTAATATCCTGCAAAGATATTAAAAGCCTAACAAAATATTCCTTGTGGGAATATCCTGGGCAAGTCCTGGAGTCGTCCTATTATAGGTATTATTATTTAGGAGATTTCAACAACAAGAATAATGAAAAGTATATATATTATTTTAAGGCTATTTGTTTATACTGTCTTTTATTGGTTTGTAAAATTTGCTTCAAAAACTTATTTGTTTGTTCTATTTGATAATCCCCTCCAGTACAAATAATTCATTAAAAATGTATATCTTATTTAAATAGTAGTTATTTATAATTTGGTTTTAATACATTTACTGTGTTTTGAATTGGCCGCCATTTTCTGGCAAGTCGAAAGTTCTAAGAAATCCGCCGGGCGTCGAATGGCGTCGATGTCTTTTCCTCGTTCATTTTAAAGTTCTTTCGACAAATAAGATTACGTTAAATATTTCATAAATATAATGCTGCTATGTTATATCTTTGTATTTATTATATTATCTAAAAGGGGAAAATGTGATTGGTTATTGTCCGCAGATGTTATTGTTAGATTACGTATCTAACAATAACATCTGCGGACAATCCTTTATATTTTTCTGAATAATTTTTTTTAAAATTCATTACAAACTTTTCAGCACGCTATGATTTTTTAAAGTTGTATATATCATCCCTTATAACTTCTAACCGCCCTAAACCAAAAAACGGCAAGAGATATTTTTGTGTAATATTTCATGCTTTTACAATTTTTATTTGAAACTTTTTTACTATCTTTTACACATTTTGAGTAATTTTGAAAAAACACTTTGTTATATTCTTTTTCACTCCTTCTCGGGGCTGAAAAAAAAAATTTCTTTCATTAATCGTGTTCAAATACTTCAAAGTAACATATCAAAATTTTGATATGTCGACCTATTTCATTAGACTATAATATATAACCTCTACTAGTTTGGTAAATTTACTTTTAAAGCGATATAAGCCAATTGATAGATACAAATATGTATATGGAGTTGTACATATATGTATCACATTTTTATTAGTCATTTTACCTTTGCCATTATATAAACTTGTATTCCTTTTAAAAGTAATGATCTTATAAAATAATATGTATTTTTTGCTGTCATTCAATAAACCCTAAAAGAACTATAGATGTCCTATATAAAGTCCTATCAATGTCCTCAGGTTGTTCATAGTAAAACCCAGGCATAACCCATATAAGAGCTGATGATGTCCTGTACACACCGGTACTGATGTCCTGAGGACGTCATCAGCAAAGCCCGAACTGTCCCATTTGGATATCCTACACGGACATCCTAAGGTGATAATGGGATTTTCCCAGGATATCCCATTTGTCCTGAAAAGTTGTCCCCAGTATGTTCTGAGGATGTCCTTGTGCTGTATGGGTATTAGCAATGTGATTTTTTTAAAATTTGGGTGGAAGATACTTACCCATCAGGAGATTGTGTAACGGTAAAATATTTAAAAAATCACCAGCGGCGTCCGTCGTTATGAAGAAAAATGTACCTAATATTTCAAAGAAAGATGGCAATGTTTTAACTGTAAAACAATCTCAAAACCTTATTCGTTGTTATTAAAAAATCATTAACATTAACGAATTTCAATAAAAAAATAAAATGTTCTTCTTTAAAGTACCAATTATTAGGCGTAACTTTATCTTCGGACGTAATTAAGCAGAAGAGAGTCGTTCCATTTAGAATTAATCATGTCATATGTTGAACACACTGTGATTTAATTATCTATGTAAATTTTATTATATGTTGAAATTGTTCATGAATGAAATTTGTCTAAAATTGATTTTTTTAAATTTCCAAGTTAATGATTCTTTGACTTTGACTGTTAAGTAAACGACTGACGTCACGTGATTAATTCTAAATGGAAAATCTGTTTTCCTCCAGCTTAATTAACTCCTAACTAAGTCCGAAAATAAAGTCATGACTGTAATAGTTGGTACCCTAAAAACAGAAGTTTTATTTTTCTATTACGTGATCACCAAGTACACTATCTTATTGAAATACGGTTATAGTGAGTTCTCGATAACAATGAATAAAATTATGAGGTTGCTTTACAGATAAAATTTTGCCTAATATCTTTTTTTGGAAAATTAGTTATATTTTTCTTCATAAGGACGGACGCCACTGGTGAATTTTTAAATATATTACCGTGACACAATCTCCTGATGGGTAAGCACCTTCCACCCAAATTTTAAAAAAATCGCATTATTAATAAGGATGCTGTGATATGGCAGTCATGAATAGTGAGATATACTGTATAGAACAGAAAGAAATTTTATTTTTTTTATTTTTATAGGAACTTATTTATTTTAGTTAGTGAAGACTTTGTTTAAAAATAAATTTGCATTATTAAAACAAAAGTAAAAGAACATATTTCACTTATTGCGACCCATACAGCACAAGGACATCCTCAGAACATACTGGGGACAACTTTTCAGGACATATGGGATATCCTGGGAAGATCCCATTATCACCTTAGGATGTCCATAGGATATCCAAATGAGACAGTTCGGGCTTTGCTGATGACGTCCTCAGGACATCAGTACGGGTGTGTACAGGACATCATCAGCTCTTATATGGGTTATGCCTGGGCTTTACTATGAACAACCTGAGGACATTGATTGCACTTTATATAGGACATCCCCAGTTCTTTTAGGGTTTATTGGATATTTCTAAAGACAACAAAAAATAACTTATTTTATAAGATCATTACTTTTAAACTGAGCCAATAAGCTAAGACAAAGGAATACAAGTTTATATAATGGCAGAGGTAAAATGACTAATAAAAATGTGATACATAGGTATATGTTCAACTCCATACACGTATTTGTATCTATCAATTGGCTCATATCGCTTTAAAAGTAAATCTACCAAACTAATAGAGGTTATATTATATAGTCCAATGAAATAAGTTGACAAATTAAAATTTTAAAGTAAATACTTGAATTTTTGATATGTTACTTTGAAGTATTTGAACACGATTAATGAAAGAATTTTTTTTAAACTCTGAGAAGGGGTGAAAAAAAATATAAAGAAGCGTTTTTTCAAAATTACTCAAAATGTGTAAAAGATAGTAAAAAAGTTTCAAATAAAAATTGTAAAAGCATGAAATATTACATAAAAATGATCTCTTGCCCTTTTTTGGTATTATTAAAATCAACTGAGTTTAGTGTGGTTAGAAGTTATAAGGGATGATATGTACAACTTTAAAAAATCATAACGTGCTGAAAAGTTATAATGAATAAAAAAAATCTATTCAGTCAGAAAAATATAAAGGTACGAATTTGACAATAACATCTATGGACAATAACCAATCACATTTTCCCATTTTAGATATTATATTAAATACAAAGATATAACATAGCAGCATTATATTTATGAAAAAATTAACGTAATCTTATTTGTCGAAAGAACTTTAAAATGAACGTGGAAAAGACATCGACGCCAGGCGGATTTCTTAGAACTCTCGACTTGTCACAAAAAGGCGGCTAATTCAAAACACAGTAAATGTATTAAAACCTAATTATAAATAACTGCTATTTAAATAAGATATACATTTTTAATATATTTTTAACGAATTATTTGTACTGGAGGGGACTATCAAGCAGAACAAACAAATAAGTTTTTAGAAGCTAATTTTACAAACAAATAAGAGACACTATAAATAAATAACCTCAAAATAATAGATATACTTTTCATTATTTTTGTTGTTAAAATCTCCTAAATAATAATACCTATACGACTCTAGGGCTTGCTCAGGATATTCCCACAGTGGATATTTTCTTAGGCTTTTAATATCTCTGCAGAATATTACTAGGACATCCTGCCAGGATTTGTCTAGGATATCCCCATTTGGGATATTCTCAGGTTATATATACTTTATTGGGATATCCTAAGGATATCCTGAGGAATGTTGTCCTCGATTGGGATATACGGGACCAAATGAGGATATCCTAGGGATGTCATGTGCGGTGTGGGGATAGTTGTTGAACACTAAAGTTTCAATCCGAACCCAATCGCTTTCTTTAAAAAGATCCGAATATTTTTGTATGAAGTTTAAACATTTATGTTTCTTTGATGCAAGGCTGTTTTCAATATTATTTAAAAAAAATGTAGTTGCAAGTTTCTTCTGCTTTGGTAACCACCTCATACGACCTGTCTTCTTAGCCGAGTTCCCTTTGTCCTATGAACCATTAGATACATTTTTTATTTTTTGTACTAAAGTCAGCTTCTGCAGTATTGGCAGAAGAATCCGCAGGTCTAGCTTCAAAATTATAAAATCAGTCTGGTCGTTGAGTTTTTGACTTCTCTACAGATTCTTCACAATTTTTCACTCTTGTAAAATTTTCGAGTATTATTCGAGATATAGCTGTTCGAGTTCTTCTAAAAAGGGGTGGAGGGGTAACAAAAAATAAATATAAATAATCCAAAAAAATTATGGTGAATGTATAAGTAAAATAGAAGACTTTTTTTCCTTTATGACTTTTTCCAAAAGTGTACTTTGTCCAAGTTTTTCCGGAAAAGCACGCATAAAAGACCCTCATCGGAAAATGGAAAATCTCGTAAACTATGAAATTTAAAAATTTGGAAAAATTCAGACGTATCGGTTAATATATTCTTTAAAATGGGTGTTACTTGTAATTTTTTAGTAACGTGCATATTTTCCGAGTTTTCAACAGTTCTTCACATTCAAAAACGTGTTTTTGATCGTTCCTCTAACTACACTATTTTTTTACTCCTAGTTAGCATTCATTCCTTTGTTTTTTCTAGTAGATGCAATATTTTTTTACCTCGAGTTGACATGTTCTCAATGCTACACATACGAACTACTTTTGAAAAATGGTAAATATTCCTTGTTGCTTTATTGGCTGAACGAGGGTACTGTCTGCTTGTAGCAGTACGAAAATACTTTCCATAATTAATAAATTCGGCAACATCGTAAGGAATGTGTACGTTAGTAAAATAACAAAAATATATACACCTGGCACAAATAGGCGGTTCTTTATAAGTGGCTCGATAACAACAGTGAAATATATAAAAATATAATTTTTCATATTCTTCTACCCCTCTAGTACTGTTGCAGTTTATTTTGTTAATATAAACAATAAATGGCTATATATACACTGGAAAAATAAAGATATCATGATGTTCTGTGGTGGCCTGTAAGATATAGGTGGCTTGGTAACGTCGGCTGAACGTGTATATATATATATATGTATATATATATATGTATATTATAATGTAATCCTTGCTTTCATTGATTTCTAGGACTACGGAAATAATAATAATTGCTAAATCTTCGAGTTACCTTAAAATACTGTGCTTTATTTGCGATTTAATGAGCTGAAATGGACTGTTTTTACTTTTTTGCTCCTTGCCTTGTCCTAGATTGTTTCAGTACTGCACCTGTGGGTTCGTTTGTCGATGAAGAGTTACCGCTTCCTAAAAGATTTTTTGTTCTGTTTCCTGTTTTCTCCGAATAATAACACAGACCTACAAACAAACCCAAAATAGGTGATTTCGAAGGATTTTGACGTGTTGAACGCAATGTCGCCACCAGTTGGCTGTTTTGCGCCATGACGTCACAATTTTGAGAAAACTTAGTAACTGGACAACGATACGAGATTGTGCAAAACGGACCAGACCATCTTATTCAGCTGTTCAATATCTTCAATAAATAATAGTAACAATAAAAAAAGACATAACTGTAAATGGCGCACACATTATTTTATTTCTGAGTTTAGCAAGAAATACTAGAATTTTGCTGTGAGTATACCGGGTGAGTCACGAATTGCGCTCGCCCCGATATTTCCTAAAATATTTGGAATAGAACATTGACATTTGAAGGCCTTATTAGACGACTAAAATGCCATCTTTTCAATAAAATATCAAGTTTGGTGCACATCCGGTTTGACCGGAAATGCCCACAACTGTCGATTTTTAAACGGAACACCCTATATACTTTTACATTTTTGGAATCTAGAGGAAATTTTGAATATAATACATCCATTTTGGTCACTTTTTGATAAACATTAAAAATTTTATTAAAAAATCTATTTCTGAATCCAGAGTGCTGTGGTGCCCAAAATATATTTTAGTTTGTGTGCCACGTTATTATAAAAATAAAAAGAGCAATATGATTGCATTACTTAATTCTCTAGAGGCGTTTAAAATTTTTAGATGTGATTTTTACGCACTAACTCGTTTTTTTTAAATGGGAATTTAATCGTTCACCAACATTTTTAAATACCTCATTTTCATACGAATCTAATGAAACCAAAATTTTGAAAATTCGCTCAGAAATATTTGAGATTTCAGCCAAAATACAATGCAACCAAGCTTTTAGAAACATGAGGCTAATAGATAATAGATTAGTGGGCTTTGGAAACTAAAATGGCACATTTCTGTGTAAATTTGGTAACCTAATAACATTGGAAAAATCATAGTAGCCATTGAATATAATAAAACAATATCAACTGTCAGACAGACTCGTGTAGTTATAGGCAATCTTGAGCTATCAAACATTTAATAATTGTGAGCGCAAAGAACGTTACAATGAAGTTTAGCATAGGTATGTGGAGGTAAACACAATTACATCCACACGGACATTTGCGATAGAATGCGACATCAGTTCGGTTTTCTGAGTTTTATTTAAATGAACATAAATATCGGGCCTATAAATAAACAAAAATCAATTCCGTTTGAACAATTAAACTTAAACTAGGTAACAGTAGGTATCTTTAAAATAATTAATATAATTAAACCATAAATTGACATTTATAGATATTGTTCAAAATGTCCACCATTTTTTTCTATACAAAATTCGGCTCTGCGTACAGTTGCTTGAATGGCTCTACGCAATTCAGCCGGCGTTATTTCATTAAGAGCCCGTACAACTTTATTTTGCAGCTCTTCACGGGTATTTGAAGAAGTTTTATAAACTTTATTTTTGAGAGTGCCCCATACATAATAGTCGAGGGGTGTTAAGTCAGGTGACCTAGGAGGCCACCTGATATGACCTTGATTTGCGATAAGGCATTCACCATGCAAGTTGTTTAAATATTCCATCACTCTTCTGAACTTATATGGGGAGCACCATCTTGTTGGAAAAACAGATTTTGTAAATAGGCAAGAGGAAGTAAGTCAAGAAATTCTGCTGTCTGGTTTTGTAAAAAGAATAAATATCGTTAAATATGGGTCCAATTATTCGATCTCCAAGTACTCCAAGCCAACAGTTAAACCCAAATCTTTCCTGAATATTCCCCCGCCCTACCAACCTCGGATTTTCTTGAGCCCAGTACCTAGTATTATTTCTGTTAAACATACCTTGGTTAGTAAATCTACTTTCATCTGAATATAAAATATGAAAAGGAAAACCTGGGTTTTGTTGTACTGCATTTAAGAACCAGTTGCAATATACTAGCCTCCTGTCGTTATCATCTCCATAAAGAAGTTGGTGTATTTATGTTTCTTTAAAATTCTGCAAACCGAAGACTGACTAATGTCGCATTCCATTGACAATTCCGTTGTTGATGTTGCTGGGTGTACCATCACAAATCCTAATACATCAATTTCTTTGTCCTCACTTACAACAAAAGTTTGATGGTCATCTTGTTGATTGGGTTCGTTTCTTAATTCTTGTTCCACTCTGGCAAACAAGTGTCTGCTTGGATGACGTCTGTTGGCATATCGTTGCCGATACAGTTCTGCAGCTGCAGTTGAATTTTTGAGACGCTCTCCATATATCAGTAACATATCGACCTTTTCATTTCTACTAAAATTATTCATTTTCTTTAATTTTTACTCAAAGAGATTTCCGCAACGCTTTATTTTGTATCTGTCTGACAGGTGATATTGTTGTATTACATTCAATGGCTGCTATGATTTTTCCAATGTTATTAGGTTACCAGATTTACACATAAATGTGCCATTTTAGTTTCCAAAGCCCACTAATCTATTATCTATTAGCCACATGTTTCTAAAAGCTTGGATGCATTGTATTTTGGCTGAAATCTCAAATATTTCTGAGCGGATTTTCAAAATTTTGGTATCAAAAGATTCGTATGAAAATGAGGTATTTAAAATTGTTGGTGAACGATTAAATTCTCATTTAAAAAAACCGAGTTAGTGGGTAAAAATCACATTTAAAATTTTTAAACGCCTCTAGAGAATTAAGTAATGCAATCATATTGCTCTTTTTATTTTTATAGTAACGTAGCACACAAACTAAAATATATTTTGGGCACCACAGCACTCTGGATTCAGAAATAGATTTTTTAATAAATTTTTTAATGTTTATCAAAAAGTGACCAAAATGTATTGTATTCAAAATTTCCTCTAGATTCCAAAAATGTAAAAATATATAGGGTGTTCCGTTTAAAAATCGAAAGTTGTGGGCGTTTCGGGTCAAACCGGATGTGCACCAAACTTGATTTTTTATTGAAAAGATGGCATTTTAGTCGTGCAATAAGGCCTCCAAATTTTAATTTTCTATTCCAAATATTTTAGGAAATATCGGGGCGAGCGCAATTCGTGACTCACCCGGTATATACAAGTAAATCGGACCTAAATAGCTAATTCCATAGGATTTTGACACACTGAACATAATGCCGTTACCCGTTTGGCTTGGGTAGCTCCATTTTGGTTCTTTTTTTGTTTTTTATTTAGTTTTTGTTTTTTATTTTTGTTTTTTGTTTTCTGTCATTTTGTCCCCCTGCGTCCACGTCGTTAGCTCTGGGTGATGATAAAGGAGATTTATAAAACATTCCTTTCTACTCGTTTGGGGCTAGACCAATTAGATTATGATAGGTAAAGAGCTAATGTATTCCTTTCTGCTCATTTAGGGCCATCTATAGTTATGTTTTTTTATTGTTACTATGATTTATTGAAGATTTTGGACAGCTAACTAAGACGGTCTGGTCCATTTTTCTTAATCTATGCTAATGTTCCTATTTCGTAGTTTTAAATTAAACTATTTTGCAAAGTACTGATATTATTGAGTGAAAATTCATGGTAATAGTCTTATTATGGTTCTACTTAGGTAGTCTTGTAGTTTTTTTAAATATGCATACTAAGAAAAAAAGTTATGGCCAAAAATAATAAATATTTCCCTATCGGATGTCTCTTTCTAGAGAATGGCCACTTTAAGAATAATAATTTTACATCTTTTCATTTTTGACCTTGGTCTTGCTCCTTTAATACATTTCAATTTTCTACTATTCTAGAATAATGACTATAATTATTAATTTCTTGCCTTCCGTTAGGTCTAACACCAACTAAGTAGCAGAAAATTTAATATTAACTCCGGATGAACAACACCTGTGATTCCAGCAACTGTCAAGGTATTCGCTTTAGTCAACCACACACGCATATTCCTAATAAAACACGTCGAACCATGTATTATGTTGGGTGTTGCGAACGAGGAATTAAACAATACATTTAACAAAATAAATAGTTTTGTGTTATGTTAATGTTGTAATAAATTGAGCGTTGCCAGTGGAGTAGCGAGGAAAACTTGTATCTGGGACCAAAATTTTACATCTTGTTCATTCCGTTGCACAGTGGGCCATTTGCAACTTCTAGTTGGACAACATTCTACAAATCCCTAAATGAGCTTAAAATAGTCCTAGAAGACCGGAAAAATTGTGAAACAATTCTAGGCAGTAAGAGGGTGATTTTTGAGGGTTGAAAAATAAATATGCTTCTAAAGTGTCGAAACTCTGTGAATATGATAACATAATATCTGTGAAGATATCAAAAATAGTTAAAAAATTATAAATAGTAGAGGGGCTGTTTTTGAGGGGGTTGGACAGATAAATTTTATTTTAAAATTCTGAAACTTTGTGGACATGATAATACTATGTCCGTAAAATCGTTAAAAATAGTAAAAAAAATCTAAGCAATAAGGAGTTGGATTTGAGAGAATTGAACAATAAATATCCTTTTTAAAAACTATATAAGAGAAAATTTCAACAAATTTTGTTGTCATCGAAGCTTTTTAATTGTTGTTGCTCTTTTAGGAGAAGGCAATTCCTTGACAATATTAGCAGCATCTCTCTTACCTTCTGAATGTAGAGATATTTCAGCTGCATAAGTTAACTAGGCAGAAGTATTTGATTCCAACAGATGCTGAACTTTTCTCCTCTTGGATCTTTCGCTACACTCCTCAAACTTTTATATAGGTCGCGCAGCTGGTATCCCAGCACAGGTTGCTGGCTGTATGTTGTAGGTAATTGCCTCAAAACTATGTCCCTACCATCTAGCCAGTCCTTATATTTATTTAGAAAAACTTCCAGTTTTCGAGAACAATTATCCCATCGTTCAGAAATTTTTTTCGAAAAATCTTTAACGTTTTTATATTATTTATAACTTCGTTGGTTAAATCATGAATCTCATATGTACTAGTTACAAATTTCAGAAGTTCTTCTGTACGTGATTTTTTAGTGAAACTACACCACTTGTCGAAAAACACTCTTCTGGATAATGTATGTCGCGATTCTGAAAATAATAGAAAAACAACCTTAAAGCAAAAAATCGCAAAGAAACTCAAATATGTTTTAAATCTAGGAACATTGTCCTACAAAATAACCTGAACAGTCGCCTGGCACTTTTTGGCCCTCATATAAGTTCAGACGACAGAAATTACAAAGATTTATTATTTTATGAAAAATAATTAGTGTATATAAAGCCTCGAAACCTGAATGAGTAGAAAATATTTTTTAGATTATTATATATTGTAAATAATGGAGACATACCTATAGTCACTGGATCCATTGAAACACTTAGCACTTAAGGAACTTGCTACTATATACACCATATGCAACTGTACTATCTACAATATCTCTTGCCAGACTACTACACTTTGAAGGGTAATTTCTTTATCTGCTATTCGGAAGGCACTAACAAGGGGCAATAAATTTTAATCTCACTTTTGTCATGCTAGATTTATGAAATGGTCCACTGTGCGTTGTGGAGGGTATACCTACTGGCAGGATTTGCGGTACGAGCTTCTACAGTGTAATTTTTTTATCGCATCAAGAGAATGTTATAGTTGTCTCCATATATTTACTGCACATAAAAAAACCTCAAAGCTGTGCCGTTTACGTACGTACCGGGCATGCTATTTACTCGCAGTAAATGGTTACTCATAAATTTGATGTATTAGTACATAGAACAATATTGTTCTCATGTAAAGTATGTTCTAGCATGTTAAATGAGAACTTAACGGAAACACACCTGCTTCAATTATAATTTAAAATTATTTTGATTATAGTTGCCCGACTCGCTTCCACCGAAAATATTATAGGATGCAACAGTTTACAGCAGGTATAGTTTACTGTAGACCTATTGTCCGCATAAAATGTCGGTTTCTTTGATATTTACCCTAAAGTCAAAGGAGCCGACACTTTCTATGGCACTTCGATAAATGAGAATAAGTATATGTAAACTCTATCTGAGACCGCGTCGAACTCAATATTGTCTGTGTGATATCGAATTTGGTAGAGGGTCCACGCCTTCGCAAACCGTCAAAATCGCCAAGAAACCCATTCCAGCAAGGTAAATAATTTTTAAGCTCACCTATCGAAAAAGGGTCCTAATGAGCATCAGAAATGGATTGTTGGCGGCTGCACAACTTCTAAGCAAGAAAAAAAGATGGCTGAATGTTATTTCAAGAATTCGTGTTTTTAAACGTATACCTCTCGCTGGAAAATTAACTACCTACGTGTGATATTAATGAGATTTTTTATGACATGAGCGCGTCTATCTGTACTGATCGAATTTCAAAATCACTGTTTTTGTCTAAATAAATTAGGAACCACAGGAACGAAATTTGTGTGTTTGAAATTTCGTTGTGCGGCAACTATATTAAATGTTCAATTTTTTCATATGTTATATGCGAATGAAATATGGTTGAACAAAATGTTTACAAAAAGAAATTAGCTCGATATCTTATACAGTTTTTGAGTTATAAACTATTAAAATAAACCATAATTTAGATTCGTGGTACTTCTATTAGCAAGCGACTGTTTTCTGGCATTCTGCTATCTAGCAAATTGTAATGCATGAAGATAGTGAGCCAATACAGTTTTTAAATCGCGTTATTATTATTTACATTTTTACAATTTTACAAAAATATTAATATGTAAAATCAAACTCATTTGTTAGACGATTTATTACATGTATAGATTATGAAGGTGTTGTATATGGAGATATTATTTATTAAGTATACCATTATTGTGCTGTGGTACAAATGATAAGTCATAGCATTTTACAAATATAAGTAAGCATTGACAAAAACTTAAAAACTCAAAATCTTGATATAATATTCCGTCATATTTTCTTCTTGTGGAGAAGTTGTGCAACTGCTAACAAAGGTATTACTGATGTCCCTTAGAACCTTCTTTCTGAATTCGTTCCTAAAAATTATTTTCCTTGTTGGAATGGGTCATTTCAAGTTTTAAAGCATTGGACCTTTTATTAATTCGTCAATGCAAAAATATAAGATATTATTCCTATCTTGACACAAGCAAAACACAGTAATTTTTTTAAATTTAGCGCTGTACCAAATAAGTAAGTATTTCTACTCAAACTTTCCACTCAAACGCATTCTGAGTTGTAGAAGCGTCTAGCCGAGCTACGAAAAGCCGTCAAGAAGTGAATCGCTTTCTTTTACACTATCGGGATGGGAGCAATTACTACGACGTCTGTCATTAATCTCTGTGGGTACCTCCTTTCGTTTCATTTTAATGCAGCTGTACGACAAAGATAGAGACGTACAACACTGTCGAATGTTTGGCTTGCGCTTTTGGAAGAATTGTCTTGCCACCATGGTTTCCTCAGTGACTGGTTTTCAATGGTTTTCTTAAGTTCGACATCATCGTAATTCGTTTTCCAATAACTTAGCTGCAAAGGTCTGTATTTAATTAATATAGTGCATTTTTTCAGTGCCATGTATATGTCACGGAGAGAACTTTTTGATATTTGACGTCAACAACATGACTTAAATTATTATCTGTAGCCTTGGTGAAAAGCAAAAGTTTTTGTCGAGCAGACGAACGTCACGTCTATATTAGATCGAGCGCTTCTCTGTTTTACGACATAGACCGCTATAAGTTTGGTACGGTCTATACGGCTCTGTGGGAGGTAACAATGTAGTGATTTATGGTCTGTTTTGATGGCTTTTTTTATTTGCATTAGATATTTGTAGACAACTATACCATGTGTGAAAACTTCAAAAGATAGCTTGCTTTTATAGCTGGGTAAAGTGCTCTGTTAAAATGCCCCAATTATCAAACACCAAGCACTGAGATAGAGTACTTTAAAGTAACAAGTATCAAATACTTATTTACAAAAGTGCTTTAATTGTCAAGTATGTAGTATTTGAGAACGTAAAGAACCAAGTCTCAAGCCTTTAGAAATATAAATGTCAAGTACCAAGTCCTATTTGTACAGTATTTGAAGCCCTTAAAGTGCTTTAAATACTTTTAAGTGATTCAAGCACCTTCAAAAGTATAAATATGTATATAGCCACACAAGATGTTTATTGCTCAATTCCCAAAATTTCCTTTATTAAGACAGGGAATTTAATTCTTATGCATAAGCAGTAATGTGTGATTAAATCAAAAACAATGTTAATGTCACACATTTATGATGTGGTGATAATGAAGATTCAGAGAAAATAAACTGTTTATAAGTATTTATTTATGTATCTACTAGTAAAATTATTTTCTTAACCGCTTCTCAAGTCACCGAGATAACTCCTTGAAATTCCAGAATGATTTTAGATTAGGTAAGGAGAAACAAGGCCCTACACCTTAGAATGGCGTCCGAACCACCTGTCAGAGATAATTGTATAATTAAAATTACTTAGCAGTGAGCAGGACTTGAACCTGCTTCGCTAGGTATGCTAACTTGCAAACTAAATGCACTGACCCACTGAGCTACCGTCCTTGTACATAATACAACTCCTTCAAAACCCACCCCTTTTATAGGTTTTCATGCACAGACGCGCGACAACAAGGGTTTTAATGCGAATTTCTGCAAATTATATCGGGACATGATAAAAGGTGAATATTAATGTCAGATACATGACCATGACCACCATTAGGGGTTGATTCTACCCTTCCAGCTGGTGGGAAAATGGTAAAAGAATCTCTTCTCGTTGAAACTTTTACCTCCCCCCCCCCCCCTCCGTTTTCGAAAATGCTAAGGACGAGTAAAACACTTTTAGGCGACTTTGATCGTTCCTACCACTCAAAGGAGCAAAACCCACCCCTTCGCGTGTATACTTTCATTAGTGAATCTGCAAGGTGTCTACTTTTAAGCCATGATTAGTGAATATCAAGCCAAATTATTTAAAATAAATAATTCCATTTATAAATTAAGTTTGTACCAACATGAAAAATTCTCATAACATTTTTTGTTGTCTGCCTTGATTTAATGCATGGACATTGGACAAGTCTCTGGCTGCTGACTGATACAATTGTGTCTGGCTCTTCTACTAATAGGTATGGATAGGAGCTCTTGATTCCCTTATAGCGTCATTCTTCGTCATGACCCCCTTCACAAGTCCATATCGCGACTTCACTGGCTGCTGGTTATCTGGAAGTAAACATATCAAACATTTGTTTAACCCACAACCAAATGTCGTCTTTCTTTTTTCTGTACAGATTTAAAGCATGTGGTCAAAAGCTGATCTGTTAAAGTTGTTTTTCCATCATTTTATGTATATTTCTTATTTCGTTTAATATTAATTTCAAAAATTTAGGAGCAATAATCTTCTTTCGGCAAAATACGAGGAAAAAATTAGTAAATATTTATTATATTCAACTGAGCAGTTACCAAAATATGGTCGAATGGGTAATTATTTTGCGTAAACATATTTATTTATCACATTAACACTAATAAGAACAGAGCAGAGATAACTTAATTACTGGTAGTTGATTTACAGGTAAATATAAATTGACATATATTGACTTGTTTCTTTCATTAAAAAATATTTATGTATTCTCAACTTTTAAAAATAGGAAGGCTAGGTATTTAGGTGTTCTGTATATGACTCATTCATTATGCAGATGTAGAACAATATGAATATTTTTAAATGGGTAGACGAACTAGAAAACCCAGTGTATTTCTTCCAAAACTATCGTGAATTTAATATCGGATTTAAAGCATGAATAAAATCTATTAGTTTACAATATTACACTAATGTGTTTTTTATTGTTTTAGGAATCCAAGTTGTTTAAGCAACATTTTAAATACAGTCTGTCTGAATTATACAAAAAAAATGTAAAGGGCGAAAAAACGCGAAAAAATACATATACGTGTCTATTTTTCGGAAATCACCCTTTTTTATGACTGCGGGTTGTGATAGTTTTTTTTTCTAATGTAAAAACCTTCAATTTGGTCACATTGCTGCCCTAAAAAAATCGACCAAAATGCTAATTCCGACGGAGTAATATCTAATACAAAATTATAGATATTTTCAAAATAGTTTTTCATAATAAAACGGGTTTTCTAGAGTTTAAAAAAATAACCGCTAAGAACAGCGAAAGAAAACTTTTTTGTGATTTCAGAACGTCATTAAAAAAGTGTTTAGACGATCATTCAAGTCCACTCGATTTCTTAATAACCCACTTTTTTCGTCTAAGTGCACCCATACAAAAAATTAAACATATTTTCACCATAGCTTCTTCATTAATTCTTTCTTGAGATAATCACCATCCATATTTGTCATTAAAAGTGTAGCAGGTTTGTTTGTCCTTTGACAACACTCTTAACTGTATGCTAAATATTATTGTCACATGTCACATTTTTTTATTAGTTACTTTTTGGGTAATAGCTCAATCTCAAATGCTATTCTTCTCCGTCAAATGGTTTTGTGGATGTAGTCAACACACAGACAACAGACAGACAGACTGGCAGGCAGCCTGACGGAATTATAAGACCTTAATTATATTAAACTACATAGTCTAAACGTGAATATCTGAAGAGTCCTGGAGAGCGATTCTTTGCACTCTTACAATACTTCCCTTCTGCAAGCGAGGGAATGGAAGTCAATCAATCAATCAATCAAAATTTTATTTTAAATTAATACTACATATTTTCCTACCCAAGCACTCGTCCGGAGGCAGCCAGTCCTCCAGAGTACGAGTCGCCATGATAATTGCAGGACTGGACAAAGCAACGCTAGGTTGGATTAAAAATAAAATTAAATAAAACCACAATATCCTTTCGCAGGATCGACAATTTAAAAAGTGTATAAGATGTTAAATGTAAAATATGTAAAAAATTAACTTAAAACAATTGGTATGTACAATGCAAAAGACGCCAGTATAGATAAAACATCACAGATATTTATGATAGATCCGCACTGGAAAATTACTATCCAAAAAACCCGTTTTAAATAATGCAGCATTGCTTTCTAAAGAATTTAATTTTCAACGAATAATTGTGACTTGAAAGAAATAATGACAGAGGGTGTGGCTAGGATATGTTGCCGAAATATGGGCAATGCCTGGTATGTTAATTTGTTTGATGCGAAAAGGTGCATTATGCTCTCTGATTCGCGTAATGTTGTTTCTTAGTGGACTACCGCCAAGTTTAAATTGATAGAATTTTTCCGATGTAACTTTAATGTAGTCCACTAGTGGCGTTATGTCGTGACAACGTATCTAGAGGTCTCTTAAGGAGATGTATCTTGAAGAATTTGAAATGAGGCGCATAAATTTATGCTCGAGAGATCTTAGTTTATTCACTGTCGTGTCTGGTATGCTGTACCGTATCGGAGCCGCATATATTAGGGCCGGTCTTACAATAACAGTGTAAATAAATTTTTTATTCTGTCTGCTGAGTCTACTATTCCTGGCAAATAGCGGATACAGACTCCTGGACATGAAAGCGACGGAAATCAAAATTAGCAGCATTTTAGATATATTTGGGTTTAAATCAATTTAACGAAGCGGTTTTCCTTCATGATACAGAATAGAAGTTATTTACCGTCAAGAGGTTACAAAGTAAGTTTTGCATAGTTGTTGATGAATCTATTTATAAATCCGACATTATTGTGATACTTCTATAACGAGGGTAAACCCGGTTGGTAGCGTCACAAAATCTGAAATGCTTGGAGTGGGGAATATTGTAAGTATAGTGAGGATACCGGCATTATGATTCGTTAGTTTGTGTTATGCTAGCATCAAGCCTAAACATAGAGTGATATTTGTGTGTGTGTGCATAAACATTATACGAGAGGCGGTCGAGTTTTTTTTCTTTGAATACAATTTGTAACGGTGTTTTGCTCTGGGTAGCTGGAGTCGGAGATTAGTTCAGGATCCAGATTAGTTTAATAAGACAACCCAATCAAAATTAACAATTTTATTATCTTCAACAGGTAAAATATGCAGGTTTACATAATATACAATAGTTACAGGTTATCGGTTTTCAGGTCCGTATCTTTTACGGTTATTGGTAATCAGGTGACATTTAAATCGTATGAATGAGAGAGACGACGAGAGTGTAATGCAGTGATGCGACGAGTAGGGGTTTTGGCGGCGGAAACGGCGGCGGGCTAATAACCGTCAACCCGAGCAAGTTATCGGCTCAACTCGCCGGGTCACTCCTCTGTTAATTTATATTTGCTCCGTGTCGGTTTCGTCGGGACGACGGGACATCGCTGGACTAAATAACATTTGGCACAAGGTCCGTTCTTCGGTTCAACGCGCCGTAGAACTTTTCTAGGTCAAGATATATTCGCTCCGGAGAGTCACGTCACTTGGTGCATAAATCAGCAAAGTGTCTTCGGCTCAGCGCGCCATCGGCAGTTTACGGAGAGATGTACCCAGTGCTCTTCTCGATCCGCGGCTGGGCTTTTATACACGAAACTATCCCTCCTTTTTGAGACGGTCGGAGTCGGGCGGTGTGCAAATTTAGTATATCGAGTATGAATCGCCGTCGTGTGGCAAATGTGCACACGGCACTACACTGAAACTTCTTAGTAATGAGGTATGACTTTAGGATGCTTCATTACAAATTTGTATAATTTTAAATGCCTGTTGATAGTTTTTGTGTTCACGGGCAAGTGTTTCGTATCTAGTGTTTCATTATGTTCGAATTAAATAACAAGAGAAAAGTATCTGTATAGCAGTGAATTGTCTAATGAGACGATTCATATGTTAGCACCCAATGCAGTTCAAATGATAAGGCATCGTGAAAAGAGAAAGGCAGGTAAACCTCCAAAAGTTGCTAATAATGGTAGTAATTTACATATCTCCCAATAATACTATACAAGAAATTATATAATTTCTACATAGAATATTACTGGCATATACACCTGATGGTTCTCTCTTGGGTGAAAATTCAGACAAAATTCTCATGATCCTGGGTGGTGACTTCAGCCTTAGCTTTACTAAGCAAGAAGCACAACCGTTAATCAATTAAGATTAGAAGTAAATAGTAACCCTAACGAAGCAACAACGAGATCAGGAACTACAAATTGATGGAGAGTATTTTTTATTTTCCCCCTCGTCGGTCCCTCCCATTCTCCGACAATATCGCTCAAAAATCATGTTTTTGCCAATATCTCAGTCTTAGCGGTTCTACGGAAAAAACGGTAATTATTAAAGTTAAAGATAACTGAATTCTCGATCGACAGACACGTAGCTTAAGCAACATTCTTGGAGTTATAGGCGGGAGTGTCTACAACTATCGGTGGTTATGGTAGTAACCATGCGCTCGTTTCTACACCACCTTGCGGTACAGCGTTTGGCGCGTTTTTTTTTAAATGGTGTTCCCAATCGGCCTAATCCACTTTTTCCTTATTTAGCTAACTTCTAATTCTTTTTTTTCTCTGCTTACATTAAGTACATTAAATAAATTCAATTCAATAAAACTTGGATGGTGGAAACTTAGGATACTAATAGAATTTCACCGCAAAAACAAAAGCTTTTGGTAACGTATTATTTTACAAAATCAAAGTATTACAATGTTAAAAATAAATTTAATCGTTGATTAATAGTCACTTTGTGGTTCGCTTGAACTACTTTGGCTTTGAGATGTATGTGACTCTTCACATTCAGCTGAGATTTCCATTTCTATATTTATAAAAGGTTTCGATGAAACCAAAAAAGTATACGCAACGAATCCTCGTTGGTCATAATTCTTTATTGACATTTCTCTTTGGAATTTTCAGATTTTCTCTCCAAATCTAGAATAAAGTCGCTTGGGTTTTTAAGATGGGCGCTAGGATCTGAAAGAAACGTAAAAGAGGAGATATTATGTTTGCCAATTTCATCTGTTTACTTACCTAAAATAGGGGTTGAAAAGCATAGGATGGTATATATTAAAGATATGTTGAAAGTAAATTTCACGTTGAAACAATAATTAGTGAACAAATTGAATGAAATCAGTAACTGCAATATCAATCATAATTATTATTACATTTGAAATTTAATATTTTTCGCCTGTAGCAACGTTTTCAAAACGCCTTAACTCAAAACACGGCAGCTATAGGCAGTTGCAATTCACAGGACATGTAATGGACACTGCATTTAATATCATAAAGAAGCTACAATGTGGAAGCTTAGGGAAGTAAAGCATAACAGAAACGTGAAGTTTCATTTTCATCAAAATTTACGGCAAAAACCGCTTACTCGATAAAAGGCTATAATTTAGGTATCAAATGGCAAACAAAATCAACTAACTGCTTACAATAAAGCTTTTACCTTGTTCTGTATCAGACATTGCCGATTCATTCAATTGAAGACAAAGAACAAAAAATTCACTGTTTGAAAAACACTAAATATTCACTGCACAAATTTAACATATAACGCATGTTTCGTTCTCGAGCCGTAGAACGCAAATGAAGCAGGTATTGGGTTCGGTGTCTTCTGTTTCCCTAAGTATAACAATTACCCTATTTATTAGCCACTTCTCGGAAATCTGTTAAAATCGGTTGATTTGAGTGTCAGAAATGCCTGAAATTGACCCACTGTGCGGCGGGATAAACAAATAGGATTGTGCAAAAAAAATGACTATATTGCAGGTATTTTTGCAATAACTTTTTTACCGCTGGAGTGATTTTAATTTAGAAAGTCTCATAGTGTAGGGATTTTAATTGCGCACAAATCACCCATTTGTTACGTTCCTCTCTGGCTGATAGTTTTTCCAGTATTTTAAGAAAGCTGACTTTCCGCTCTAATTGTTGATAAAAAACGATGATGCAAATGAAATTTTTTGACTCACGTAATGAGTAGCCTCTCCCATTGCCCCTCCCAAAGCTATTCTGCAAAAACATTGCGGCTACTAATTTATCGACAAATTCTGTCTGTTTTCTCTTCATTTGCCTGGCCTAAATATCTTACTGTTATAACCTTTTATATAATTTTCGCATGGAAGTTTCACTTCAATCGCACTAATTTTTTTTACACATTCTAACAAAATACACAGTAGAATTAAAGGATGAAAAATAACCAACAGTGTAAACATAAATCGCAATTAGCAGCAGAATTTGGCAGAGTGCGTACGTGATTACCTGTTGATATATCGGGCATGACGTCACTCCCAGCAGTAGTAGACTCAAAGGTAGAAAGTGCCGTTACAGATGTCATCGGAAAGTGTTTTGCGGGGGTTGATCGACGACTTAGGTAAACTCTACCATTACTGGGTCTTAATTAATGGTTAGTGGGACGGGATTAAATGATTTATATTCATAAATATCATGAAAGCGGCTGTGTGCCGGCTAATTAGCTAGCATGTTGGAAAATCTGTGATCCACGACCTTCGAGGATCCTCGCAACAGTGGACAATTCGAAATAGAATTATTGAAATAAAGCCAAGTTCAAGAGTTTATTCAATCAACAATTTGTTTTTTGTCATCGATGAGAGAAATATGTGTACCATACAGGGTGGACTAAATTCGATGGAATTGAAGTTTATGGGTACAAGAACAAAAAAATCGGTAAAGGTATTTACACAGAACTTCTCTCTTTATTTGTGCATGGCCGTCACACTAAAAAATTAATAATTGTGAAATGAGATTGAAAATAATAATCAGAATATTGTTATCACTATTATTACAAAGAAACCCTGGTAAGTTTTGGTCAAAAAAATATAGGGTACACAGTGCTCATCCAACAGCAAAAGTTCAATACTAAATAACAGGCGCCAAATATGGAAGGCTGGCGCAAATACCTTTGACTGAATTATTTCTTGGGATGATCACCGTGTACATTTTTCAATAAAGGTATAATAGGTGCAATTAAATAAAAAAAGTAAATAGAAAATATGTCAAATATTATTCCCATCTGTCACATTTTCTACATTCGCGTAATGGAGTGGAAGTATAGTGGTGGTTAAAAAATTTCGTTTTTTTTTTAATTTTTCAAAAATTTTGGTAAACAAATTTTCAATTTGTTTTTCTTCTGAAATAGGTTTAAAATGTCATGAAACGTGGAAATTTTAAATTTGAGCAAAAATGAAAGTTTCCTTCTATTCTAATAGTACCTAGTGGTAATTTTTTTTTAAATAGGTTTAGAATGCAATGAAACGTGAAAATGTTAAATTTGAGCAAAAAAAAAAAAAATTTCTATCTATTTTAGTGGTAAAAAAATTGTCAAAAATGTTGGTAAAAAAAATTTTCAAAATTTTTTTTTCCGTAATAGGTTTAGAATGTCATGAAACGTGAAAATTTTTAATTTGAACAAAAAAAATTTTATCCATCTATTCTAGTGGTAAATTTTTTTCCAAAATGGTAAAAAAATGTTGCATATTTTTTTCCGAAATAGGTTTGAAATGTCATGAAACGTGGAAATTTTAAATTTGAGCAAAAAAAATATTTGTCATCTATTCTATAGTAAGTAGTGATAAATAGATTAAGAAATTGTCTAAATGTTATTTGTGGCATTATCTTATTTTTTTTTACTTCTTCAATTCTTTGGGACTTCCTGCCACATGTATGTTTTCTTTTTAAGCGGTGCTCGGGGAATCTAGAAAATATCACAAATAACCAGTATATTACCGGTAAATAACCTCTACGCCAATGTTAAAACAAGAACTTCACAAACTTAACATTGTATAAAAACTAAAAAAACTGTTAACTATATCAACAGTTCTATGTAAATAGTAAGTATCTATGGATATTGAATATAACAAACATTCTTAGAGCTGTGTATTTATCATACACACCAAAAAAAGAATTTTCAAAAAAAGCCTTGAAAAAGGAAACAGAATAGATTTCCGCAACGTCGGCGAAATATTTAATTTCAAGTTTTTATACTTATTTGTGTTGTTTATTAAAAAAAAAGCAACCTTTAACTGATCCTTTGACGTAAAAGTCACAGGCGTAGAGGTTATTTACCAGTAACATACTGGTTAATTGTGATATTTTGTAGATTCCCCGAGCACCGCTTAAAAAGAATACCAGGAAGTCCCAAAAAATTAAAGAAGGAAAAAAGATTAAAAAACGTTTGAAAAAAAAATTTAATTTGTTTGAAAAGGTTTAGAATGCCATGGAAACGTGGAGATTTTAAATTTGAACAAAGAAAAAAAAATTCCATCTATTTTAGTGGTAAAATTTTTTCAAAATTGGTACAAAAATGTTCTGCATTTTTTTTTTTTTATAGGTTTAGAACGCTATGAAACGTGGACATTTTTAATTTGAAGAAAGAAAAAAAAATTTCCATCTATTATAATGGTAAAATTTTTTTCAAAAATGTTGGTAAAAAAAAGGTTTAGAATGCCATGAAACGTGGAAATTTTAAATTTGAACAAAGAAAAAAAATTTTTCATCTATTTTAGTGGTAAGCAAATTTTCAAAAATGTTGGTGAAAAAATTTTCAATTTTTTTTTTCTGAAATAGGTTTAGTGTCTCATGAAACGTGGAAATTTGGAATTATTGCAAAATATTTTTTTTTTCATTATTTATTCCCTTTGGACGGTCCACCCTGTATATTTTCCAGTGAAAGTTTAACCATTTCTTCGCTGAGAGTAGCGTCAACTACCTACCAAATTTGACCGCTCTCCGTCAAGTAGTTTTTTAGTTAATGCACCAACAGACAGGCAGACAGACAGACAGATAGACTGACGGAATTGAAAAACCTACATTTTCGTAATCTACGTGATCAGAAACGTCAAAATCCGAAAAAATCTCGGAGGGTGATTTTTTCTCGAATACAATACTTCCCTTCGGTATGCGAGGGAAGTAAAATACAAATTTACTTTTAATACTCTCGTGAAAAACTGCATATTACACAAAAAATATTTTGAATAACTCTCATTCTAACCAAGAAGATTTCAAAAGCGTTACAAAGTAAAACGTTACGTTTTAAGCCTCCCACCTAATAGTCTATTATCAAAGGGCTCAAAAACGACCGCGTCGGTGTCTTGCTAAATTTTAAAACGTTTTATTTTATGAAAATATAAGCCAACGGGATCACCAAATGCCTTGTTGGCATTTCTAAAAATGTTTTTTTCTCCAGTAATCCACAATTCAAGATGGCGACTAGGCCGATTTTTCAAAAAATCATATTTTCGGTAATAATTGACCAATTTCAAATTTCAAAAAAACAATGTGCTTACAAAAAAAATATAATTTACGAAAAAAAAAATACTAGAGTTCAAAATATTTAATGCCTAATGGAATATTCCGAAATAAACTAAAATGTTTATATTTAAATATTATTTATCATTTTTTATCTTGAAAATAACAGGCCATATGGAATAAAATTTCAAACAAAAGATGTGCAGAATTTTATGCTGAATCGAATGATAACCCTATAAATGTGTAAAAATATTATGTGCACCATTTAGTCGACCAATGTTAATTACTATAGGCACAAAGGTTCTTTCTTGGATAGCATGTGTTACACTACACTTTTTATATAATTATTGCACATTCTATAGAATACTCTTATCGTAAATAATATTAGTTTTAGACATTTAATCTAACTACAAAATATTAAAAATAGGTTTTTTTAAATTTAAATAATTAATAACTTTTTATTTATTGATTGAATTTGTTCAAAACGGGGTTCTTACTCTAGCTAACACAAACTTACTGTCCAAATGTTAATACAATCGGACTTTTTCGTTTTAAGTTATTGTGCTTACACGAAACTGACGGACATACAGACGGACGGACGGACAATTTAAAAGTTGTTCAGAATTCGATTGCCAACACAGTGATATGAAATTATTCTTCTCTACGAACGATATTATTGGTTTCAGAAATGTGCCGATCAAATGCAATAAACTCTTCGCTTTGCATTTGTGAAGAGTGTAATAATGGAACTTAATTTTAGAACATGTTTTATGTGTCAAAAACCCGTTGTAAAAGTCATGCAAGAACATGCTAGCAACTAAAGTCTGGTTGTCTAAGATATAATCTTAAACAATGAGTCTTTTATTGCTAACATGTGAGGCAGGAAAGAAAAACACGCTAAATAACAACTCAAAGTCGTAAAGATGTCAATAATGCTCTGGCGCATCTTATCGTGTCTCAAATGGATCATTAAAAAGAAATACTTCCCTTAAAGATTTTTTATCCAACGTAAAAACCAAAAAGAAGCTGAATACCTCGCCAAGAAAGTTCGGAATTGAGAGACTTAGGCATGTTGTAACTTCATATATCCCGCTGATAAACATAGAAACAATAATCATGAAGAAGCTGATATTATTCTAATACTTCGTGTAACTCAACAATATGGAAATGACATACAAATATCTGTTCATAGTCTGTATACAGATGTGTTTGTGCTTCTGGTTAGGTTTTATGAGAAAGTCGTAATGGTAACTAGTCGAGGAAAAACTGAAAAAGAAATAGATATTGGAAATGTCGTCAAATCATTAAGTATCGAACACATGCATCATTAATTTTTTCCATGCCTTCTAAAGAATTAGCAAAAAGTATTTTTGAATCTGTAGGAATTAATCATCAGCAATACTGAAATCGCTTACATTGTTGGGAACTCTGAACGCAACTACCAAATAACTTGAAGACAATTTCCACGAGTAAGTATGTTTGCTCTATAAAAATGAATTAATAAAGAAGGTAACTGACTGGTATTTTCCACCAAAAATCAAGAAGGAGGTAACCTACCACCCACAATTGATGGGTTTAGGGTTGATTGTTATTTTATTCTAGGGCCCATTATATTGCAACAGTATGGAAAAGTGCGAATGAAAATATCGAAAACTTGCCAGGTGCTAGTCTGTGGGTGGAGAAAAGTCACGAATATTTAGAACCAGTCTCCATGCTTAACCGACAGGTAACTTTTTTTGTGCAAATACCCCAGATTTAGTAACTCCATCGATCATGGAAGAATATGAAGATAAATCAGGTAAATTGTGGTATTTTTACTTTAACATATTGCGAATAACTAAAAATATTTTTAGAACATTTCTGACATGGCCTGAATACAATTTTTAACTTAGAGAAGCTGTATTATTGTATAAGTATCCCATTAATTAACAATGTGCCCGACCAAAGTCACCACCTTGCGCACCGCAATGTTCTTCCACAATACTTACCTGTAGCGCGGCATGATTTTTAAATTTCAGAGCATTGTTGTTTAACCAATAGGTACTCAATAAACCATAATATATCGTTGCATTCGGAATTAAATTCTACACATTTTTTGTTTAAACTGTTTTTCCATATAACTTGTTTTTCAAATATTTAAAGAAGCTAGAGATCCAAAATTTTACTTTTTTGGAAAATTTTCAGTTAGATATTAAATATTATTAGATCTTGTATTTTGCATAGCAAAACATAAACTTTTTGAAGTAATTCCCTTTTTTGAAATAAAAGATCGGACAACTACGAGGGGAGATACGAATTCTTTTCAAATCGCCTTATCCGTCATCTTGATTTGTATGTTACTGGAGAAAAATCCATTTTCAGAAATGCCAACATGCCATTCGGTGATCCAGTAGACCTAAGTAATTATAAAATAAAGATTTTTCAAACTTAGTAGGACATCGGCGCGAGCGTACCCTATGATACTAGACTACAAACAAATGGAGAGGTTGCTGGTCAAAAACGAAAATTGAGATAAATAACATAAAGATGTTTTTAGGTCAAAGAAATAGAAAAAGTTGATTTTATTAAAAAATGTCTACAGTCCAATTCACGAATGTTGTCGTTCACGTCATTTATTTATGTACTTATCAAAGGCATGAGTTGTTCTATCAGCTCAAATACTAGTGCATTACAATGTAATTTTATTACCGCATCCTGAGGCCATATCTCGAAAACGAAAGAGATATAGATATAGAAACGGTTTGCGCCATTCGATTTCTCTCGTATTCCTAAATACTCATGATGATCTGAAAAAAATCAAAAGTATGTAGGAAGGCGAGAAAAATCGAATGGCGCATACCGCGGCTCCGTATCTCGTTTAGTATTCGAGATATTCGACCTCGGGAAGCGATAAATAAATTCGATTTTCACCTTCCGATGACTTCGAGCGGCCATATTGCGAAAACCAAGGCATGTACTGACCTCCGGCTTAGCCACTGCATTTCTCACGTCTTTCTACGTACACCTGAATTTTTTCAAATTTTTGCTAGCTTTCGCTTGGCAAGAATGGCCCTTGAAGCTGGACCGTGTCGCTCGAGAAACGAAATCCTCGGACCTCTGAGTTTGGCGGCCAATATCTCACTTAAAAGGCGCCGAAAAAATATCTTTCCTCGCATCATCGGATTGGAAACTTAATTTGCAATCAATCTAGCACAAAAAGAAGGACGTCGTTTTTGTCTAGAAGAAGTTACAGCGATTTATGTGAAATTATGTCGAAATCGGTTAAATTATGGGTTTATTGAGGTTATGGCAAAACCCCAGAAATTTATATTGTGTGGCTGTCTTATTATTAAATACACCCAGAAAAGTAAGGATATTGTAAAAAGTACACCTGAATACGTCCCTACAATTTTATTTCCATATCGTGAGCATTTGCATAGGTTTTTGCATGCCCAGAGTGAAGAAGTTGTGACCCTTTTTATAACATTCTTGCTTTTTCTAATTTTTAAACAGATGCAGTATATTCTCGTCTTGTAGTTATGGCGAAGGCGCGGGTTTGAATATCATTGCCGTTTGGACCAGGGTTTAAATCATGATTTAAATCAACTGATTTTTTAAATTTAAATCAAGATTTAAATCAAGTTGCATAAAGCCAATAATCCAAGTAAATCAAAGTTCAGAAAATTCGTATAAAAAGTACAGTTTATTTAAAAGCTAGATACAAATTACAAAAAATTCAAATAAAAAGAAGAAAAGAACAGTTAGGTTACACAACATATAAAACAAAAGTTACCTTCTTAAATGTGCATTATAAATTAGGTGCCTACTTAAAAGCAGAAACATAAAGCAAACAAATTAAACAGGTGGATTATGACAAAAAAGTAACTTAGCTGCTTTTTCGGTCCCTAAACTATTTTGAATCTTAGAATGAATCAAACCAAATGTTGAAAATATTCTCTTAACCGAGGCTGAACTAGCTGCAGCAGAAAATAATTGCTTGATAATCGGGAATAATTTGTCAATAATATGAATATTTCTTTGAGAGTTCCACTAGTTCAAGGACTTTTTATTTTTAAGAATTCCTTCGGGAAACATAATATCGGCAAAAGGCTCAGATTTTGCCAGAAATGTAATAATAGTGGTACTAAATCACTTTGGGGATATAATTCATTAGCGGCTTCTAAAGCACGATTCTTTTCGCTTTCTGTTAATTTATGCTTTGTTTTCGTAGGGTCTAGAATGAAGGCTAGCAAATGATATGAGGTGATACACTGGTCATATCGGTATCTACATATTTGCATTTGCATCAAGGTAATTTCAGTTTCGTCAAAATGCGACTCAATTATTTTAAATTGTTCTACGACGCGACGTCTGATAAAATTGCATCGTTTCTTTGAAGTCTATCAAGTGTGCAACAGATATAGGTTTTAGTAGTGATAAGTAATCTTCAGCAGTTCTTTTTAAATAAATGTTTCAAATTTTCTGTCTTACTATGCTGTCAATTTCATTTTTATGTTCCTCGCTAATTTTAAAAGGTGATATAACGAAACCCTCTAAGCAGTTGGTAAGTGAGTAGAAGGTAAAGTAAGTTTTTTTCCTCCTTCTTTTGCGTATGTCGCAGAGGCAAAATTATTATTTCGGAAGTATTTCGCAACGAACGTAACGTGTTAATTTCAGTAATTTCCAAATCCTTACATGACAAGTTTAAAATGTGTGGAGCACAACCCTAAGTAATAATAACTATTAGTTCTGTTCACCCTTTAATTTGGTTTCTCATAGCATTCATATTTGCACAAAACTGCTTACTGTACAGGTATAGTCAGTTTTTAGAGTTTTAATTAAGTTTGTTGCAAGTTCTGTTAAATATACAGATGTATGTGGATTTTCAGATGTATCTATTGTGTCTACTAAAAAGGAAGACCCAATTTCCTGAGTTGCAGTTGCACATATTATTGGCTCATTGTGTATGTTGGACCACCCTTCCAATGACAGACAAACTGAACTTCCTGATAAACCTTTAAAACGTTTACTTTTTTCCTCATTATACACTGTTGGACACATCAGGTTGAGATAGTGGTACATAACCAGGTCGTAAAAGCGTTATTGCCTTTTTTACTTCAGGTTGTTCAATACATATGAAACTGCTGTTTGTCGCATAAAGAGCTCTAGCAATTTGTTTATCTATTTCTTCTTTATTAGACTTAGTCATCCGTACAACAAAAGATGATAAAGATGCAGAACTGGAGTTAGGCACTACTTTTCTTTTTTATTTAATGGCGTAGAAGATAAAAGCGGCTGTGGGGCTGTGGGCCTCTGCTTCTTGTTGCAATGTGTTCAATTGTACCTGTAATAAAAAGCAAGATTGTTATGTTGTTCGTTTTTAAATCCAGCTACACACAGACAGGCATAGATACTATACTTTATTCTTAAAACTAGAAATGAATGAAAAAATCACATTTGTCCATGGAAAGTTACTAGAAATCTAGAAAATGCACTAGGTCATTTTAAAAATTGAATCTTGCTCGTCTCCTGGCATAATTGGTCTTAGTCGCAGAAACACCTACGTTAAATATGTAAATTAAAAAAGAAAAGGTTCTCTTAATATTTTGTCTTTCTAAGAAGTTGTAAATATAAATAAAATAACACCATTCTTACATTGGACACTGTTCCTGAAGTAGAGGAACCTTCATTATTTGTTTCTACACTCTCTACATTACGCGAAGCACATTTTTTTCCAGTGGACTTTCAGTCGGTCCACAAGTCCTTGCATTTCTACTTTACACCTTTTATACCTATGCAGGTCTACTACCACTTTTTCCATCAAGCTTATTTGATTTTTCAATAAAATATTGCCAAATAGGATCTTTCTCCTTCCACTTCTATTAGAGGACATGTTAAATAATTATTTAATATTTAAATGTTATAAATATTATTACTCAGACTCGCTTTCTCACTTGTTATGCGGCAGATTAGCAAATAATGGCAATTCGCATCATCCTTCATCCCCGCATTATAAATACAGGCGAGTTTTCAAGTTCTGACAGGAATTTTCATGTATATACGCACTAGCTTATTTTACAATTATAGATACAATTTATTCCATTTGTAAATTTAAACAAAAACTATCTTTGTTAATGTAAGTACTAAATAGTTAATATCAATTATTAGGATGTTTATGTAAAAAAAATAAAAATCAAAAATATGATTTTTATATATTTTTTTAAATTATGATTTTTGATGTTTTTAAAAAAATCAATCCTGTATGTAAGACAACGTCAAGGCAGGAAACGCTCAACCACGACTGTAGATGTTCGATAACCGTCATAATCCATCGTGTTTTAAGTACTTCAAATATGTGACATTTACCTAATGTCACAAATATGTGTAGGTTAGTTTTAACGTGAATTTTGTCGTTAACTTGTAGTTCATCCTAGAGTTAACTTAGCCTCGAGTTAACTCGGGGTTTCACGATGAACATTGAAATATGATACATGACGCTTAATCCATGGTTAACTCCGTAGTAGAGGTTAACTCGATATTAATGCCGTATTATAGCCGTAAGGGGCAAATCCCTAGCCGTCGCACAGTGGGAAAAATCGCAATTAGATAAGTTTTCTCAAAATATTTGCGTAAGCTATGTTACAGTTTTTCCAATATTAACTAATAAACACATTTCTGACAAGCAACATATTTAAAGTTATTTCTAAACAATCTTTATTAGGTTTAATTTTAACATTCAACCCGCAAACATCAGTCAATCACATATTGACAAATTTTCATTTACAGGTATTTTTAAATACATAACGATTGTGTAGTTAACTGCAAATTATCTAGGTTTAGCAGGGATTATTAACATATATTAAAGAATATCCTATTTGTACTACTGTCAACATCATTCTTGTAGGAAATTAACTATTACAACTCTTGTTTTCTATTAAACTCTGTATCATGCAAGTATAGCTCTTCAGGCAATTCATTTTCAGAATCCCTTCCATTCCAGGCCTCAATAGCAACAATTTTCTGCAATATGTCCTCATCAACGCCAAGAGCGTGTGCTTTAGCTAGCTTCTTTAAAAACTCATTGATATTGCTTTCCGTAAACGCACCCCTGAACACTGTGTATTTCATCTTTGATGGATTTAGCACTACAAGAGCTGGATATCCAAAACCTCCAACGTTGAGAACGTTCTCTAGTTCATTTTGCACCCCACCTTCACTCCACATCCAATTCCAGTCATGATCCTTATACTTCTCCCCAAGTCGTTGAAGTATTTTTAAATAACGTTGTCGACATGCCGCTTGACAGTCAAAAATTGAAGGTACCATACTTATAACGCACAATTTCTTTGTCATACAACTATTTTCAAACACCTCAGAGTTTGTTATCTGTACAACATCTGGTCCTGGTAAAAGCGCCAACGCCCATTTTATGACAGCATTCGAAGTACGATCATCGTTGTATTGCCAAACGTTTTTTGGCGATTTTTTTCCTGGAGGAAATAGCTTTACAGTTGGATAATCCTTTAAGTCGTATTCATCTGCTTTTATTTTATTCACTGTGGCATCGATAGATGCAAATTTTATTCTTCCATTTAAGTTAGCAGCTGCTTGCTCCCACACTGGTTTGAATTCTTCGCAGTGTATACACCAAGGAGCATAAAACAGAACCAGCCAAGGTTCCTGGGAGTTTGTTATCACCTGATCAAAATTTTTGTCGCTAACTTCTTCAATTAAGTTTTCGGGTAGTACTTCATCGAATTGCCTTTTCATCTTTTCCAAAATGTGGGTGAGAATCATATCTACCAAATCTTTTCCAGTTCTAGGCCCATTGTAATCAATATGGCCGTCATTCAGTATGCCGAATATTTTTAGAAGCGGTAATGCTTTCGCATCTATTTTGAAGTTGTCTGCAAGGTCTGTGTTGTTTTCCACGTTCACAGCTCCAAACTTAATTATGCCTTTTAGTACGTTGGCGCCTAATATGAATTCCTTGATGAAACCCTGACACCTGCGGCTCTTATAGGAGTAGAATTGCATTACCCAGATGTGTTCTGTAGCCTTTAAATTCTCGTCAAAGTTCTCGCTCGTCAAGGTTGTTACGTTTGAGGTGTTTTGGTAATAGGCGAGAGAAACAGTAATGAAAATGTGGCAGAGAAATGTTTCTTTGTAAAGTGACATTTTGTAAAGCTTGAAATATTTTTGGACTGTCAGGTGGCTGTCAAAGTGTATGAGACAAGATAGATGCTCGGTGTCATAATGCATAGTAATATCTGATTACTAACGCAAGGCAAACCTAACGCTTTTACCTAGTCATTGTGAATACTATCGTTGCTAATAATTTCAGAAATGAGTATAGTAAACCATTGCCTTTTGTACTATAACAAAATTCGAGATAAATCAGTTATTGTGCATTTTACTTCTTACGCTTGAAACAAATTGTAATTTTTTTTAAGCTGGTGCATACATCTTAGGCAGTCAGGTATTACTTTGCATTATAATATCGAGCATCTTATTTCATACACTTTGAGATCTACTTGATACTCCAAAAATATTTCAAGCTTTACAAAATGTCACTTTACAAAGAGATATGTCTCTGTGACATTTTCATTACTGTTACTCTCGCCTTTTACCAAGATACCTCAATCGTAACAGCCTTCACGAACGAGAACGTTGACGAGAATTTAGAGGCTACCGAACATAATAATAATAATACAATTCTATGCCTATAAGAGCCATAGATATCAGGCTTTCGTCAATTAGGCGCCAACGTACTAAAAGGCATAATTAAGTTTGGAGTTGTGAACGTGGAAAACAACACAGATCTTGCAGACAGCTTCAAAACAGATGCGAAAACACTGCCGCTTCTAAAAATCTTCGGTACACTGAGTGACGGCCATATTGATTACAATGAGCCCAGAAATGAAAAAGACTTGGTAGATACGATACTCATCCATGTTTTGGTAAAGATGAAAAAGCAACTTGAAATACTACCCGAAAACTTAATTGGTAGTGACAAATATTTTGATCAGCCTATAACAAATTCCCAGGAACCTTGGCTGGTTCTGTTTTATGCTCCTTGGTGTGTACACTGCAGAGAATTCATACCAGTGTGGTAACAAGCACCTGCTAACTTAAATGGAAGAATAAAATTTGTGTCTATCGATGCCACAGTGAATAGAATAAAAGCTGATGAATACGACTTTAACGGCTTATCGAACTGTAAAAAACCGCCAAAAAACGTCTTGTAATACAACGATGAACGTTCTTCGAATGTTGTCATAAAATGAGCGCTGGCGCTTTTACCAGGAGCAGATGTTGTGTAGATAACAAACTCTGAGGTGTTTAATAAAAAATTGTGCGTTGTAAGTATTGTACGCTCAATTTTTGACTGTCAAGCGGCATGTCGACAACGTTGCTTAAAAATAATTCAACGGGAGAGGAGAAATACAAGGATCATGATTGGAATTGGATGTCGAGTGAAGGTGAGGTGCAAAATGAACTGGAGAACGGTCTCAACGTTGGAGATTTTGGATATCCAACTCTTGTAGTCCTAAATCCATCAAAAATGAAATATACAGTGTTCAAGGGTGCGTTCACGGAAAGCAATATCAATGAGTCTTTGAAGAGGCTAGCTAAAGCACACGCTCTTGGCGTTGACGAGGACATATTGTAGAAAGTTGTTGCTATAGAAGCCTGGGACGGAAAGGATTCTGAAAATGAATTGCCAGAAGAGTTATAGCTGCACGATAGAGAGTTTAATAAAAAAACAAGAGTTGTAATAATTAGTTTCTTACCAAAATCATATTGACAGTAAGTAGTACAAATAGGAAATTCTTTAATATATCTTAATAATTCTTCGTAAACCTAGATAATTTGGAGTTAACTACATAATCATTATGTATATAAAAATATCTGTAAAAAATTTGTCAACTTGTGATTGATTGATGTTTACGTGTTCAATGTTGAATTTAAACATAATCAATAAAGACTGTTTAGAAATCAACACTTCGAACTTTTCAACGTTAAATAACGGGAAAACGACGAATTCTTGGAGGAAAACTTGTTGAACCTTTTTTAAAGTACTTGAATAGAACTTTAACATGAGCTTTAGTAAGAGTTGTTAGCATCAAAACTTACGGAGCTGGGATGAGAAAAAATGGCTGTCTCGTTTTTTCGAAGAAAAAATCAGCAATGAAGCCAATAGCTTAACCTCAAGAATTAAAATTAAACGTGATGCATTTACAATTTTCTTTATTTAGGTACTGGAAGTTTGAATGGTTTAGAATCCCTAGATTTGGAAGATTGATTCAATTTGGAAACGATTCTTGAAATATTTGAATAAATTTTCCTTTTGTCACAATATCTCAAAAACTAAAGAAGACATAAAAATGCAAGAGTACAAACATTTAGTTCCTTTTTTGCAGAATATTTAGATTGTTTTTCTCCAGAATAAAAATTAATTAAGATATTACCATATTAAGTGCATTTGAGTGCGAGGACCACCTGCCCCGAGCCATTTAAAGTCAAAAATCTAAAAACGAAGGGTTTAAGGGAGTTCAATTTTACAGCCCTTGTAGCCCTTGAAATTCCCTGCAAAATGGTTTTAAGGGAGGTTAGATATTTTTGTAATAATAATATATTTTTTGAAAATAAAATACAAATCTTATTTATTTATTTTTGTTGCTGATTTGTTGATAAACTTTTTCCCTCTCCAAGCAAAAATTGGTCAATTTTTTGTAAGTACTTCCCTATGGCTAATTGCAACCAATTTCGTATTATTGAGCAATAATTACAAAATTCAGAAATAGACTTAAAAAAAGAGGTTTCTTCAAATGACAAAAAATTGTAATAAATGTTCCACATGTTGTCCATTTTGATTGATACACATCTCTATGCTCTTTTGAAATGAGGTTCTCTCTGTTCCTAAAACTGTCGGTGTGATAGATCTAAAGGCAGTTATTATTCTTTCCTTCATATTTTGTAATGTTCTCGGTGTGTCTCTATAAACAACTTCCTTCGCATATTCCCATAAAAAGAAATTCATTTTTGTAAAATCTGGGGATCTAACAGGCCATTTAGTGGGTCCCTTTCTTCCAATCCATTAATGAATGTAGATATTATTTAAGTGGTCTCTAACTACATTTAAATAATGTGGTGGCACCAGCTTGCTGAAACCACATCCTATTTCGAATTCTTTCAGGGAGATTTACCAATAATTGTGGTAGACAGTTTTCCAAAAAATGAAGATAAATAGCTCCAGTCAATGTACCATCAAAGAAATGTGGCCCTATTACATGTTCTCCAATAATATCTCCCAAAACGTTTATAGACCTGTGTTGGTTATCACCTTGCATAAAAAAGTGAGGATTTTCCTAAGCATAATAATGGAAATTGTGCCTATTAACAAATCCATTTTTATGAAAAGTTGCCTCATCAGTTAATAAAACATTATTGAAGAAGTTGGCACCTCTGGCCCAATTATAAAATTGTAGGCGTCTTTGAAAATCGTCATCAGATAATTCCTGGTGCATTTGAATATAATATGCATGAAACTTATTTGTTTTTAAGATTCGATCCACAGACCGTCTACTTGTTCCTACTAATAAGCTCACTTCTCTTTGACTAACATGGGGAATCTCAACCGTTGCCAGCACCACAGAAAACTCATTTTCTTCGTTCACAACGCGCTATATTCTTTTACTTTTTTTATATTCGACATTTCCAGTTTCCAGATATCTATCGAGAAAGTTTTGGAAGCTGTTAACATCAGGAATCATTCTTTCAGGATAACGTTGGTGATAAATTCTATTGGCAGGTAAACAATTTCTGTCTGACTCGCCCAAAACAAAAGTCATGTCTACAAGTTCCGCTTTATTAAAATTCAAATTGTAAAATTCCAAATATTTTAAATTCATTACAAATAACTAACGACCGATAAGTGTTATCAATGCTCCGTTGTACACGACAATTTATCCCAAACTAAGGTTTTATTGCTTGTCGAAAATGGTAAAAAAATGTACAAGAAAACATTACAGTAATGGACCTGTTATACTGTTTACTTATTTCAACGGATTGGAAGAAATGGTCCCACTAAATGGCCTCATTTCAAAATTGCATAAAGACTTGTGTCAATCAAAATGGGCCATACGTCGAACACCTGTTATAAATTTTTCTAATGAATTACTTGAGGGAACCTCTTTTTAAGTTTATTCTTGAATTTGACACTTATTTATTTATAAAAGGAAAATGGTTGCAATTAGCCATAGGCAAATTGAGAAAATTCAATTTAAATAGTTTTTAATTGAAAATAATTTTTTGCCACCCTTTACAGTTTTAGGAAATCAAAATGATTTAATAATTATTTCAACAAAAAAATTCATTACATCCAAGTGGTTGGGAGATATGCAATGCTAATATAGGAATGAATAGAGCCTAAGCTGCTTCAAAAAATGTACTGATATTCATAGCATTCCATTTTAAAAAAGGCACTTGGTCCTTTAATTTCGTTTTGGCTCGCCCTGTATGTTCGAAAATAATTTCCAGTTATAGACTTTTTTATCTAGTTTACCTACTTGCAATTTTTTTTAAAATTTCTAGCGATCGTAGAACTCAAGATATCGAGGTCCGACGCACTATTGCCCTGTATACGACAATGTGTACCAAATTTCAAGTGAATATCTCAATGTTATTTTACCAACCCCTTTAATAATGGAATAGGGGTGGTGGGTGGTCATGGTAAATATTATAAAAAAATTGAGACCTTGGTTTCGTGTACGTCAAATCCTAAATCTTTGTACTCTTACCAGCTTGCTTTACTTATTTTCACCTATTTACCCATATGTACCCCCTTCACTGGATAAGTTAAAAAATAATCCAGTTTCAGATCTCGTCAATATTTTATACCATTCCAAAGAAGACGTAAGCACAAAAAAGTTACAGACAGCCAGACCGACAGACGGACAGACACGCAAACAAAAAATTTTTTCGCTGGAATTTAAAATCTGGACGTCTTATGACATTCTAAGCCTATTTCAACAAACAAAAATTTTGAAATTTTGTACACGATTACTATACTTCCACTCCACTAAGTAGATGTGGAAGTAAAAAAATCACAGTGAGTTATGAAATAAAATCCCTTTGATTTGAATACGTCCCTACAATTTTATTTCCATATTGTATACTTTTGCATAGTTCTTAGACGTACAGAGTTATGCACCTTCTTATCGCATTTTTGTTTTTTCTAATTTTCGGATAGATGCAGTAAATTAGTGGTGGAATAGCGTTAGCTAAACATCACCAGGACGTTAAAATAAATAAGGCAATGAAATGAAATAAAAATAAATAAAGAAAAATTCGTTTTAGTTGTGGCGAAGGCGCGGCTTTCGAGATCATCCCTATTTTGTCTCTGTTTAAACCAGCGCATTCGCCATAACTTTAATTTTTGTGTACAGTATTATTAATTTAGCAATTAATAAAATATATGATTATTTTACAAGACTCGGTGTGATTTTTTTATTATGACAATGATGTAATTATGCAGCATCTTTTTTGGAAATACTCTGGTATGAATACTTTCAAGAATACGTATCAATCAGTTATAGTAGGGAACCGGGCCATCTGAAAAACGCCTGTAAAAAGAGGCCTATACCACTCGAGGACCTAAAGAAATTGAAAATGGATGCCCATAGAAAATCAACTGCCGCATTAATATTGGGAATTGCGAACACCCCCTAAAAGTCAATTTTACTCCAAAATCGAAAAATCGAAAATACACATTTTTTAATACTTCTCAAGTCATATCTTCGTTATTAAAAATGTTATCGAACTATTTCTTTTTGCTAAATGATTGTTAGTATCAGTCTATAACACTGATGCTGTTAAATTGTTTTCCGTCTTGAAGAAAATTACAAGTTTATAAGACGTTGCCGTTTTTGTGTAGTGATATTTTGAGTCATCGAGGAGCGATTGTTATTTGTTGAAATTTAAAACGAAATCAACGACAAAATTTCGCCAACATAGTCAAAAAATTATGTCTCTAATTTTAGTGTAAAAAAATTTATAGTAAGTTAAACCCAAAGGTCTTTTGCGCCCTCACTGCTTTTCTTGCCGAATCAAGGGCTTAGCATTCCACGTTTCTTGTAAGCACGATAACTAATGAATGAAAAGTCCGATTTTATCTTTTATCAGAATTGATCAATGAACAAAAAAGTTATTATTTGAATTAAAAAATTAAAAAATTGTAATTAAACAAAAACTGTCTAAAACTAATATTATTTAAAAAAAACTGCGAAAAGTATTCTATACAATGTGCAACAATTATATAGAAAGTGCAGTAAATCGGCGAAGAGTATTATACATACAGCGTGTCTATTTATTTTTCAACAGAGTCTCTGGTATACTTATTTGTAGAGCTTTGCCAGCGGCACCATTTATTTTTTGAAATATCTCGATCCGACTACCCGTTACCGAGTTATTCAATTTTTCCCGAAAATCTCGAAACGTCAATATCGAGTACTTCCGGTTTCCGAACGGAGCCGAGCTTCCGGCGTTAAAGTTTTCTAACGACCTCCTATTAATCACCCAAGTCTCATCGAAATCCGAAAACGGATTAGGGGGGCTGGGCGTGACAGACAAACAGACCGACAGACAGACCGACTGACCGACGGACGGAATTTTCTAAATTCGCTCTCGAGTCGATAGATATGACTTTCATTTCGATCCGACGTTTTTTTGGGTTTCGATGGTCCACCGGAAAAATGCAAAACCTATACCACATTTTTTTTCAAAATGTAGTAACAAGCGACTACATTTTATACTGCAAATTACAGAAAGCTACGATATTTATTTTTTCTTTTATTAATAGGGCATTATAACCATCTTAAATGAATTTTAACTACATATTTCAACGTGATTAGAAGTGTTAAATATTACCTGTTTTAAATTTAAGATTAATAAACTTACTAATAAAAAATATGACAAGTTAAACAAATAATACCAAAAAATCTCAGAGAACGGAAGAAAAAGGAAGCAAAAGCCCCACATACCATTTCGCAATTCCAAATTATTCCGGGAAGCGGTAACTTTTGAGAATACATCTCTGAGCATGTCAGGAACAACATATCAAAAGTTACCAACAATAGTCCTTGAGCATCATTTGTTATTAAACAAATTTGATGCAAAACACCAGTTTTTAACAAATATATCTTAAAATAAGTTTTTCTTAAAAGAAACTACCTGTACCATTCGAAATTACATAAAAATTATATGAAGTTTTTTGTACGGTCAAAAATGTAGGCTCCAGATTTTTTTGGAACGCAGCGACAAGTAAATAGGGCACGCTAAGCGTGCGCTGCTTCGGAAAGCTACACTAAATTTGTTGTAACTTTTGAACTAATTAATGAAATGGAGCTCTACAAAGCTTATATGGAAGAAGAAACATGTGGCTATTGGATTCTCATATTTTCAAATATAAAAACGAATGTATGTAGAGAATGTACATATATGAAGTCGGAACATAAAGAGATTTTCCATGAAATCGGTAAAAGCTCTACCATTTCTACAATTATTAAGATCGAAATCTGGAACTTTCAAATATTATTCTTGAAGTACTTATAAAGTATATAAAAATGAAGTATAGGTATGAAGAGATTCCATGGATAGGTATGCTGAATATTGTTTTGTATAAAAGTTATTAACGTTTATTTTACCCCTAATTTCACGAACTTAGGAGCAAAAAAATTTTGTTTATGCTCGTAGAATGAAGAGGGTTAATTTAAGTTTTAAGGTAAGTCTCCTTAAAGCATCTCAAAGTACATTTTTCAAGCATTAAAAATGCACCTACAGAAATCTAATAACGCGATTTAAACCAAAGTAGTAGGTGGTTAACGTTATACATATCAAATTATCTCTTGCTCAAAATTTTGATATTTGGAACTGTACATCTGCAAAGGTAAATTTTTGAGATTTTTTTCACTAATCGGATCTCTTTATATATTACTTCAAGAGTAATATGTGAAAGTTCCAGGTTTTCATCTTAAAAATTGGAGAAATGATAGGGCTTTTACCGATTTCAGCGGAAATCTCTTTATGTGCCGACTTCATATATGTGCCATTCCTACATTCATTCATTTTTATATTTGAAAATATTATAATCCATTACCCACATGTTTCCTTTTGCATATAAGCTTTGTTGAACTCAATTTCATTAACTTGTTCAAAAGTTACAATAAATTTAGCGTAGCGTGACAGAGGCTGTGCGAGCTTCGCGCGCCGTATTTACGTGTCGCTGCGTTCTATTTTCGTGCCGTAAACAAAAAAATCTGGAACCTACATTTTTGATCGTAGAAAAAAACTTCATATGTATTTTTCATGTGAAATTTCCCGTACTTTCGAATGGCGCAATTAGTTTTTTTAAGAAAAACTTATTTTAAGAGATATTTGACAGAAACTGGTATTTTGCAACTAATTTGTTTAATAACAAATGACGCTCAAAGACTATTGTTGGTAACTTTTGGTGTTTTGTTCCTGACATGTTCAGAGATGTATTCTTAAAAGTTACCGCTTCCCGGAATTGTTCCGAAATAATGCATATTTTCAGCCTCTATTGACTCCATAATACATGGAAATCGTACCAAACAAGAGGTGTTGCCTTACATCAGATGAGGTAGTTCTGGTTTTTTCATATGTTGGCAGTGATGAAATGGTAATGACAAATACAAGTTTTCCACCTCGAAAGCCCTTCGGATTATTGTTAAGTACTTGAAAATCCATTAAATTTTAGGACTTTTTTTAGTTTTTGTCAAATTTTACCATCAAGGACCTTTGTTAGGGCAAAAGTCACTATGCACACTTTTAAGTATACTAAATTAACAATAAAATGAGAATAATTTGGTCTTGGTAGGCCAAATAGTTATTAAGATACGGCCATTCAAAGTTTTGCACAATTAAAAAAAAAAAAGGAAAGAGGAGTTGGGATGCTGGAACCATCAGCTCCTCAACCCCTGCTAAATATGATTTCCTGTAACCGCAAAAAAGGTTGTACCAGCAGTTGTGGTTGCAGGAAAGCAGGACTCAAATGCTCAGCTGTTTGCAACTACTGCAGTGGCCAATCCTGCGAGAATATACCAGACCTGATGTGTGAAGACATTGATAAACCATTCATTGATGACCCACCATCAGATAACGATTTCGACCTGCCTGGTCCATCAAAGATATACAGGAAATACGAGTAATAACAATTTCCCTCACTGTATTGTACATTATATACAATGAGGTGTTTCACAATACTACATACCTTTTAAATATTAATGTTTTAATTACTAAACTGTTTATTTTTATAAATTAAAATGCTTATTTCACTAACTAAGGGTACTTCATTTTGCAAACCCTTCTAATACATATTACCTCAACAACTTTGAACAGCTGTATCTCAGGAACTATCAAGTCTATTTAGACCTAATTAGTCTCATTTTGTTGGAAATTTAGTGCACTTTAATAATTTATAAGGTGACTCTTGCCATGAAATGGATCCTTAGGGGTCATCATAACTGTCGAAAACTAAAAAATAAACATGTAAAACATCCTTTTTTAGAAATTTTGCAAACTTTTGAATGGCCGTATCTTAGAAACTAATTGGCTTACTAAGACCAAATTGTTCTCTTAAAAGTGTGCATAGTGACTTTTGCCGTAACACGGGTTCTTGGTGGAAGAAATTTACAAAAACTGAAAAAAGTCCTAACATTTAATGGATTTTCATGTACTTAACAATGATCCGAAGGGCTTTCGAGGTGGAAAACTTGGATTTGTCATTACCATTTCATCACTACCAACATATAAAAAAAACAGAACTACCTCATTTGATGTAAGGTAAAATGTACCAATTCCATAGACTACCACTATGAGGTGATATTATTATTCGAAATATGCACTTATTTTTTATTGGACTAACAAATTGTATTAATTATTTTTGTTGACCAATCAACACAGTTGTTTAGTAGCAAATAAGAAACATGATTTCAGTTATGAACCTCTTTAAATTCAGTGCCACCTTCTTTAATTATGTCTGCCCTGTAGTGCAGTAGTATATTTTGCAGCTATTGAATATTGTTAAATGATGTTTAAACTGCGAATCTCTAAGGATGTTTTTAATTAAAGTTCGATTTCGGTCGTAATTTTATTCAACGGAGCTGTTCTTGCCGATCTTGACCTAATTTTATACATAAATGCAAGTGCGTTAATTCTCAAACATTGTCACTCCTCATAAATTATAAAAAAGCATTCTATATAAATATGTATTAATTCTGAAAGTTACTAAAACACGTTTTTAATGGTATAATATTAACAACGTAGGAGTGATATTTTTGATGCATTAACATTATTTGAAATTTTTGTACAGTCTTGGAAATGATTTAAGTTAATGTCTTGCCAAAGAGGGGTATCAATAAGCTAGGAAAATCGGCTCAATTTCATAGAGAAACTACTTTAACCATTTTCTAAATATTTTACTATATTTCTATAATAAAGGATCCATCTTTAAAATAAATATAATTTTAACTGTATCTACTCGTTTTTCCTAAGGAAGTATACGCCGCAAAATGTGGTCAAATCGACATTTTATTTAAAAATACCCTGTTTCCAGGCTTTTTCGCGACTTTTACATGCAGAGCGCATTTCTTTTAACAGTTTCTTCGTTATTATTTTTATATATATCTGGAGCGTAAAGTACAAAATACAAAATAATCTTGTTGCTAACATATTGCGATTGCATAGAATTACAAAATTTCTATTTCACATTTGTGAAACAAAAATGTCTGAACATAAGATACTTTAGAAAATTTAATAAAGTATAAAAATAAGACGACAATATAATAAAAAATTAATAAACACAATACTACTACAATAATTAAATAACAAATTAAAATTAATACATTTAAAGGCTTAAACCGCATATTGGCCTACATCGCAACAGCGAATCGAAGTTGAAATTTCAAGAATTATGCATCATTATACAACAAAGTACTTTTCTAAAAGTGATGTTGAAAATCTATGAATTCATGTATAGTATAGAATGCTTTATCAAGTAAATAAAACTTTACTTTCTCCTTGAACTGTTTTATGTTGAGAGACTTTATTTCAGGAAGTAATACATCGTAGAATTGAATTCCCAAGTAGCCAGTATCACTTCTAGTTCTAGTTAAGCGTAAGAAAAAGTTGCGCAAACTAAATACCATTATTTCTGTTTTGGATGTATTTAAGCATACATTATTTGAAGCAAACCAGTTTCGGGCATCTAGTTCAGCATTAGGCATATCGTTCATGGCAAGAATATTATTTGTAATTGTCTTAAGGAAATCATTTATGTAAATGAGAAAGAGTATAGGCCCCAGAACGGATTCTTGGGGAACGTCATGTTTTATTTTGGTGGTTGTGATTTGACACCGTCACAACAAATTGTTGTCTGTTATTTAAGTAAGAACTTAAAAGAGATCTGCTTTCCTCAGTAAAGCCATAATAATTTAATTCATGGATAAGTATATCATGAGACACGCAATCAAACGCGTTAGTAAGATCTAAAAACTGAGAAAAATATGTTTTCCATCCTCAAATCCAGCATTTAACATAGATGTTAATTTGTCTATTGCGAGTGTAGTGGAAAATTTGTTTCAAAAGCCATATTGATTGAAGTTGAGCAAATTATAGGATTCTAGATATGTTGTCAACTGATTTTGTAGAATAACTTCATAAATTTTAGCAAAACACGGTATGACTGATATTGGTCTGTGATTTGATGGATCATCGATGTCATTTTTCTTATAAGCAGGTACTACTTTTGATATTTTTAAGTTTGTACAAAATATGTGAAATTTTGAAACATATTCTGAATGTGAACAATATGTACACCTAGATCAAAGAAGTTCTTCGGTACCTAAGTAATACATTGACTCCAAATTGCAGATTTTGTTCTGTCAATAGTGCAACTTATTTTACATAATACTTATACCCCAATGAAATCTTCAGTTACTCTATAATTCATGACATGTACTTATAAAATTAACAATTTTATGAAACAATCACAAAAGACTTGTAAAATATCAGCAATGGATATAGATGCCGGAAAGATTTTTATATTAAACCAAAAAGCTTTGAATCGGCAAGTATGGCCATCAGTCATCCATGGACTGGTTCCGAGCTTCTTGGCTCTCGTCATGCAACGTGGAATAGACTTACTCGTGTATAGGGATGCCGATTTTTAATCGATTTTGTTGGAGATCGATCCTTTTTTTTGTTAAAAATATCATTTTTTAAATCGATTCTTGATCGTTACGATTCTTACTGAATCGATCCTGTAGCATACTATTTCTGAGAATCGATTTAAGAAAGTTAGATTAGGAAACACAAAATTAGATCTGATCCGAAAGAAGAACAGGATGAGTCGCACAAGTCAAACCACTTAACTACTCTACTACTGGAACATGCGATAAAATCGAACGCGACCATGTCCTGTTCAACCCTCTTCTGCTTCCAATCTACTCCAAGGTCTGCTGTCATCTGTATTCTGTTCTGTCATCATCCTTTCAACTTTATTTTTTTTTAGTATATATTTCTTTTTTATACGCGAGTAATACGTGATTTATACATATATATTATACTTTTATAATAAAATTTATGCATTTAATGTTCAATTTTTGTGTCAAAAATTCCTTCTGAAAAATAACTGATAAATAACCACCTAACTACATTGGAATCTAATTTCTACCATTTTCTTTGTATGACGTCTATTAATGAACGGCCCAACGCCAGACCAAACACTAAATTCGACCGCAGTTATGTTTGATCTTGCGTTCGACCATTGACCAATAGACGTCAATCGTAAAATTTATAAAACTGACATCACCAGCTGAAATCGATCTTTTGGGAGATTTTCTTCATAATCGCGAGCCGAGTGCATACGGTTTCCGTCTTGTAGTGGCGCTTACCATGGAATATTGAATAGACTTACTGAAGTCGCCGATGCAACCTCTATTCACCCTAACAAGCCTAAGTCAGCAACTTGAAAATCAAGGCGATAGCTCCATCTACCGTTATTCCTACGTCGGTGGGTCGTTAGTTGCTTAGCAGCAATGCGCTCGATTATTAACTAAATCAACGAATTCTCTACTAACATTTAGTGGGGAGTTCCAGCGGCTTCCAGTAGCTGCCCATTTCTTTTCATTTAAATATGAATAACTCACTTGGCATTGACATTACAGATTAAGCACAATTGTTTGTGGCTCTCACAGGGCACCCGCGGTAAAGTGGCCCCGTGAGGAATGCCACGACCGTCCGCCTGCCTAATCCGGCTCTGATGAAATACGAAATCTAGTGATGGTTCCCAACTAATATCTACAGAGTACTCTCAAGATTTTCCTTGTGTATCATTACTGTCAATGTTTGTAAATGTAGGTTTGGTATGTAAGTTTATTAGGGAAAAGGGGCTTGAAATGAGTCATTTTACATACTGCGTAGTCGCTTGCAATGTCAAGTCATCAACACTGATAAAATTATATTTGTTTGATATGATGATAATGTTTATCTTATACCTTTGTTAACGTCCACTCATACACACTGCGCCCACTTATCGAACTACGGCTCTGCCTCAATCCACTTACGTAATATTTATGTTCTTTGTTTTAGTACATGTTATTAAAAACTTGTTTTTTTTTAAGTTTTTTTAATTATATTTTATTGTTTATATCCAGAGCGTTATGTGAGTGAAATGGACTGACGTCTTGAACTGAAAACGAAAGAAGTATTTTGGCAGGAATTTTCACTAAGTATATACTTACATTTTGTTTTTTTCAATATATATATATTATAGTTTTCAATATCAGGATATATATCAACCCCCCGGAACCTCAGTAAGTAATCAAGGTGCCCATAGAAGTATGCCTCTCCTTCATAAATATTTTCCGAATATTATATGTTTCTCATTGACACGTGGCTCCTGAAGTATCACCTTAAAACAAATAGTAGAGGGTCCACGCCTTCGAAAGCCGTCTAAATCGCCAAGTAACCCATTCCAGCAAGGTAAATAATTTTTGAGCTCGGATATCGAAAGAGGGCCCTAATGGGCATCAGAAATGGCTTGTTGGACTTTTGTTGACGATTGCACAACTTCTCCACAAGAAAAAAAGATGGCGAAATGTTATTTCAAGAATTCGTGTTTTTAAACGTATACCTCTCGCTATAGAGTGAACCACATGCGATATTGATTTGATTTTTTTTATTTATATACTACTGACATGAGCGCATCTATCTGTACTAATTAAATTTCAAACTCGCTTACGGTGTTTTTCTAAATAAATCCTAAATCACAGTAACGAAATTTGTGTGTTTGAAATTTCGACGTGCGGGCAACTATATTAAATATTCATTTTTTTTATATACTATATACGAATGAAATATGGTCTAAAGATCAACAGAGTTTTTGCAAAAAAAATTAGCTCGATATCTTATACAGTTTTTGAGTTAACGACTTTTTAAAATAAACCATAATTAGATTCGTGGTATTCCTGTTAGCATGCGGCTGTTTTCTGGCTAAGTGTAATGCATTAAGATAGTAAGCCAATACATTTTTGAAATTGTGCTATTATTTACATTTTTACAATTTTGCAAAAATATTAACAGGTAAAAAGAAACTCATTTGACCGATGATTTACTCGATCTATTAATTATGAAGGTGTTGTATAGAGATATTATTTATTAAGTATATCATTATTGTGGTACAAATGATACAGCATTTTACAAATATGAAAACATAAAAACGTACACAAAACTTGTAATATATAAGTAATAAAAATAATAATAATAATGCATAATAAGTATACACAACACACTAAGCATTGACAAACCACTATATAGGCATTACTATTAAGAAGCACTGTCTGCTAAAAACTGCTCTGTATTATTTCTGCCCTTAAAACAATTGTTAGGAATGGCTATACATGCAACACCAAGTGGACGCACATTTTTAATCACAGTTTACTTTACAATTCCACTATTTGTTTTCTTTAGAACCAGTTGTGACTTTTTGTCATAATTTGTGATTTTATTTGGTTATTCTCTATCAGATATCCAAATTTTCTATGAATGGGTAAATTGGGAAGGAGATCGGAAAATCGCTTGGACACTAAAATTTTACGTGCTTTGTTAACTGCTTTTCAAGTCGAGAAAATTCCAGGATTCTCTGTTAGGTAGGGGCTAAACCACTTTTTGTGGATAATTTTTACAATTAAAAGTATCTCGCAGTGAGCAGGGTTTTAACCTACTTCGCTAGGTTTTCAGTTGCCAGCTAAGCTAAGTACACTGAACCACTCATAGATAAACTACGAACCACTGGACTACCGTCCCCTGTAATGCTCGTTTTAAATGCGTAAGTAAGGAAGTGTCTTGTGTAGGACGCGGACGTAGCTAACGTAAGTCTAACAACCTTAAGGAAAAATAAATACTGCCTTAGCAAATCTAAAGATTTAAATTCACTACGGCGATCTGTAGTGAATTTCCGTAAGTCCTATGTGAATCTGTATGGATAGATTCACATAGGACTTACGAGCATCTTAAATTACACGATTATCAATTGTATTGCAGTTATCTCCAAAATTAATCAAAATATATAGTTGGCGTGTTCATTTTAAGGCAACAATAACTGCTCATTTATCCTCTTTAGAAAGGATAACTGACAGGTCACACAATACACCGACTGCAATAACGTTTTTACAATATTTTCTTCTTCATATTTTTCACTTAATTATTTACTGATTTCGTGAGTATCTTAAGATACCCTTTGTTGTCATGTACCCACACAATTTTTGTAGGTTTTCTATTTTGCAAAAATTAAACATACCTTGCGCAAATATTATTGGTTCCCTTCATGATTGCAAGTTCACATTATTGGGCAACGTAGGTATGTTATTATTTACACCAACATTCTAAAATGTATTTTAGATTATTCGCTTTATATTTGTTACTATTTATAAAGTAATTCCAGTTTAGAATAAGAATTGTGTCTGTTATGGCGAATTCATATAATTCTGATGGGTTTTTAAGTCATACCATACATTTTCTTAAATATGAAATTTCGGACAATTTTTATTTTTTAATCTCAAATTTGTATAATTTATTGACGATTTCATACTGTATTTGCACCTTTCGATATATACAGTCCTTCTAAGCCAAAATGACGTAACTGAAAATTTTCTAAGCAAATTGGACGTACTTCAAAGTTTCCTTTTTTCAGTAATCATTAAACCATTATTTTTGCATCTATATTTTAACATACTCTATTTTAAAATCACGTAGTTGTAACATAACACATAAATAATTGTCTAATTTTCAGACAATTGGTGACCTACTGATTAATAGTAATATAATACCTTAATCAAATTAGTTATTAGACTAATGTCTATCCACAATTACACAGACCGAATCCTGCCGCAGCTGTCACATTGCGCGTTATCATAACAAGACATTATTACGATCGAATTAAAAAATCTGTAACTCGAAAACTGTATGAGATATCGAGTTAATTTTTTTTGCAAAAACTTTGTTGATCTTTACACCATATTTCATTCGCATATAATATATAAGAAAATTAAACATTTAATGTAGTTATCCGCACGTCGAAATTTCAAACACACAAATTCTGTTCCTGTGATTTAGGATTTAATTAGAAAAAAACCGTAAGTGATTTTGAAACTCTACTAGTACAGACATATGCGCTCATGTCAGTAGTATGTATAGAAAAAAAATCAGATCAATATCGCATGTAGTTAAGTTTCTAGCGAGAGGTATACGTTTAAAAACACGAATTCTTGAAATAACATTCCGCCATCTTTTTTCATTGTGGAGAAGTTGTGCAATCCTCAACAAAAGTCCAACAAGCCATTTCTGATGCCCATTAGGACCCTCTTTCGATATGCGAGCTCAAAACTTATTTACCTTGTTGGAATGGGTCATTTCAATTTTTAATGCTTTGGACCCCTTACTAAAACGACGTAATAGATATTTTCAATGCAATACGAGCAAAATAATTTTTACATTAATAGGTGCATTACATCATTGTGTGGTACCGCACAAAGTACCGCCCATCTTTAGTTGTTCTATTAATTCTTCAACTGTTTACGCGGCTTATTCTTGTGATTTCTATCATCACCAGTTTATGGAATAAAATGTGGGCAACACTTTATTATATAATAGTCACTTTGAATTAAACTAATTGCCGAATCAAAATACATTAATAAAGTAAAAAATTATATGTTTCGTAGTAAATTATAAGTTTAAGCTATAAATATTTATTGTAACAGGGAATATGTCGTTCCTTTATTATTGTTATTTAAAGTGATTTACTTACGTAATGTCAAAGCCCATATGCGAACTTGCGATGATTTGTTCTGTGTTACATAATAAATATTTGCTATTCAAATTCTTGACAAAAATAATTGTATACTTACAGATACAAATTAAGGAACATGCCTCTACTAACACATTTCCGTATAGTTAAACAATACAAATGGTTTTTATTTTGGTATTCAATTATAGTAATAATAGTAGGAAGCAGGAATAAGCCTACACTGCTCTGAGAATCGAGGACCATGATGGTAAAGCAAACGTCGGTCAATCAAACATGTCTGATGTTGACTATAGAAAAACAGTTGTGCTAAAGCATGTTATATAGTGGTGAGTATTCTTGGCCACTTTGGTTATTATGTACTAGGTTCGATTTCCGGCTCCAACATTGACAACTTCGGTGTGTTCTGCATATTATTTGGGGTTTTAGGGTTCTCGCTGAAAGTATTGGTCCTACATGTCTGAAATTTTGTACAGTTATGGATTGTTATAACCGCTACACCAGCATAAAATAAAAATTTGAGAATAAATTTTTCTTCGGGTACCTCCACCTCCGCAGGTCATCAGTCAGGTGACAATTAAGTTTATTAGCCTGTTTTTCATTTCGAAGTTTCGTTTTCGAAATATTTGGTTGCAAAATTTGTATACCTATTGTTTCTTCCTTTCAATTTTCTAACCGTGTGTTCTAAAAACATTTTTTTTTTTTCGATAGTAACATTTAACAAGTATTTTCAATGAACATTATAATGAATAGTGGATCAGGTATACTGCCTGTACAGAAAATGAAAAACCGTTTTATTATCTATATATAGAACGAAGAAGATATTGTCATGGTGGAAGAAGCAGCATGGCAAATTAAATATGCACACTTCAATCAAAGATTAGAAAATTAACTAGATATATAATTGTTGCACATTCTATAGGATGCTCTTCGCAGTTTTTTTTTTGTAAATAATATTAGTTTTATACGTTTTTTGTTTAATTACAAAACATAAAAAGATTTTTTTTTCAAATTTAAAAATTAATAACTTTTTTATTTATTGTTTGATTTTGATAAAAAACAATAAGGTTCTTCCTCTAGCTAACACTAACTTACAGTCCAAGTTTCAACACAACCGAACTTTTCGTTCTTAAGTTATCATCGTGACAGACGGACGGACATTTTAAAAGTTGTTCAGAACTCGATATGAAAGTTTTCTCTTTGCGGTTCTAAAAATGTGCCGGTCAAATGCAGTATACTCTTCGTTTTATATTGGCAAGGGGTATAACAATAAGATAAGACAATCAGACAGAGAAGACGAAATAGACGAAGATCGTTCTTAACTCCAACTTAAGACGGCACGACATCCAGCGAAAACAGTTTCGGGATTTGTCGAAAACGCGCATTAAAAGAATTTGATCAGGATTACTAAGACAGGTTGGCCCGCTAGATTCAGCAAGTGCTACATCACGTGTAGTCCTCGATGATAGCCGGCTGTTTTTTCTGCATTTTATAAAATTAATTATAGAAAAAAGTTTCAAAATTATTCTGTCAATGAATAATTCTATACTAATTAAATAGACTGGTTCATTTTTCGACAGTTTTTAATTCTAGAGGCATATTTTGGATAACATTTTGCCAAATGAGCATTTTTGACTAAATCGGACCTGCTGAACACGAATTTTGATGTTGGCACGCCCAAATCTTGATCGGAAGCTCAGAATTCAAGATGGCGTCCAAGATGGGGGACGTTTCCTCAATATTACGATATTTCCACTCCCGAGGCCGATTTATTTCATCTAAAGACCGTTTATGGGGTTAATTTTGTCTAGAATGCGATAATAATTGTTTTAGAGTGTTCAAGCAATTATTTAACCGCGCGATTTTGATACAAAGAATATTGTGAAAAAGTCAACATTTTGAGTGGATTTGGTCTTTAGTTTGGCGTTTGATCTAAGGAGTAAAGGTAAGATCCCCCGCTAAAGCTACTCATTACTCACGGATGAATGAAAGAAAATAAAGGTGTTGCACAAGTAGGTAAACCACGTTGGCCGAAGGTAATGCGATAAATGCAATATTTATAGTAATAATTATATAAGACTTTTGGTAATTACACTGGCCGTTTAATAGTCTTTTTTAGAGTTTCTACAAAGTTCACAATAGAAACAGCAGATTATAAGGTGCAAACTAAACTCAGCCTTGTGACATTTACAAAGCTGTGTAGAATAATCTTCCTTGGCAACAACAAAGAATAGTATCGGTAGTAGCCTTCAAAATTGGTTCAAGCGTGTTGAGAATTGGACTATAGCCCTTCCGTCCGCAGTCAGTGATCGTTGAGAGGACCGGGTCAGAGAGGTGAGCGTTCTCCTAAACTACCAAATGCTTTTTCCATAAGCCTTTCCTTCTGAAACATGCGAAGCCGATCCTTCGACCAGAACGCCGCTCGATCTCCATCCAAACATCATAGATACCGCTTCCTGCCATATATTGCCCTATAGTCTTGAGAAAATTCAGAGCCAGGTGGAGTCCTCCCATCTTCAAAATAATGCATTGTTGAAAGGTCTCTCTGACACCCACTTGATTTCTAACAACTTGTGGTATAAAGCTTGATCGCATGTTAAGACGACGTAAGGCTGTTTCAGGTTGTCGGCGACAGCAATATGGAACTTTCGAGAACAGTCTGGAGGGTCTCCCACACTTGATAAATGTCGAGTGTAGTATGGGTTGTATTGACGTTGAAGTCAGTCCAGCCAGTCTTCGTCTCTTCTGCGTGGCTATAAGATGAACAAATGCCATGTCTGTTGCTTTTGACAGATTGCTACAGCCCACATCTTCAGAACCACAATACCAATCTTCACTTACTGCTGCCTTGAATGCTGGTTCACATTACCCCTAAATGCGGTGGTAGAGGATGCTTTATTCAGCGGTGCTGGTACCTCGATTGACGTTTTCTTTCCCATTTCGCATTTAAATCTGTTTCAAGATGTTTTCTGCCGGTGACCCTCCTCGTTGGAAAGCTATCATTTGGGTCGCGTGGAAAGTATTCTTGCCGTCTAAGGTATCCGCAAGTATATCAATATTATTGGCAGTCAGATGGACTAGTGGCTCTTGCTGATTATTTGTTTGCTTTAGATTTTACGAAATAACAGCTCCAGAAGCTTCATCAAGAGTGTAATAATTTCCTTAGACGCCATTTATTAGTTTTATTGATGAAATCGGAGTAACAGTCTCTATGATACGAAAAAGAGACATAATTACTTGACAACTTCAAGATTCTATCTATAACGATACTGTAAATTTCGTCATGCAGAGCATTAAGTTCTTTTGCACAGGATTTCAATTTCTCATAACCTGTTGTTGCTCCTGTTGTCAACGTTACTACTCTTAGATTTCGATCAAAGTACCTATGCACAAATGACTTCGACCATCACCACTACGGTGTAAGTTTAGTTACGCTCCCATTTAAAACACACTAGATCATAAGTGCAAAGATTGGTATCGTAAGAACGACTCGTTAAATACACTTACCACTTTGGTATACACCTTTACAGTAAACAAACCTCGAAGAACAGTTATTGAACTAAGCACGAACAATTAATAACTTTCTAAACTGCGACTATACGTCCACAACAACACACCTAACAGCGCAGAGCTACCTCACAACAACGAGGCACCGCCACTCACTTTAGACACGTATTTGTGCGCGTCATAAAATATTTACATGACGTCTCGGCAGCAGTAATCAATGAGCAACAAGACATTAGCAAAAAAACACACACGAAAAAATAACTGTCTTTTTGCAAAATTAACCGCTTTGTCGTGCTAAATTGGCTGTTTAAGCAGTCTACAACGATTACTATTGCGTTTTACGACAAAAATAACCCTATAGACCATCTTTAGATGAAATAAATAGGTCCCGAATTAATAAAAATAGCTCATTTGGCCAAATGTTATCCAAAATGCCGCTAGAATTAATAAAATGGCTATTATAGAGAAAAGTGAACCAGTCTAAAATAGATACCTAATAATAATACTTAGTGGTAGAAAACATAGTAGTAGTGTGTTTATTTAGTTATTTGTGCAAATTGATTAACTACGATGCACAGAGTAACGGCAGTGTTACCGACTTTTCAGAATCCCTAATTTTACATTTTTCGTGTGGTTTACACATTGTGGCAACTGTTCTACAACTCTAAGGTAAATGTCAAGGCCAATGGCGCCATTACTAAAAGGTCAAAGGTTTCTCACCGACTGTTCTACCTTGTTAATTCTCTATCTTTGCTTCATTTATGAAACAGTTACGGAACCCTATTGTGCGTGCCCTGTACGCTCTTGGCCGATTTCTTCAAATATATGTAACGGTTAAACTGGTTAAAAAGGAATAGCTTGCTTAAACGTAGACTGTAACGTCTAATAATGTAGGTATCTGAATAATTCTATGATGATAGCTTTATACACACACAGTGAAAATTTCAGCTTATTTTTTGGTTTAAATACACCCTTTAAAAGATTGAAAAGTGTTATTTTGGGTATTCAGCAGATAACTTTCACATACTAAACACCTAATCTTTAGTGCGAAAAAAACAATAAATTATAGTGGTAGGTATTGTCTATAATAATTTTCTTGTGGCACGTTCAAATTTTCATGCTTTTTATTGTTGTGTATTTTGTCACTTCTATAAAAATACTTTTATAAAAATACGCAGATCTCTGCGTCCAAATTTTATTTAGTAATTTTTGAAAAACATTTTTTAAACACGTATTTTTCAATGCTCTACGGAAAAAATGAAGTATAGACTAGTAAATTAAACAAGATCAACTTGCAGTAAAAATGAAGTATAGCGCATCATATGATTTTGACATTGATCAGTTGATCACCTGACACAAGTAAACATAACCCTCAAATATCCGTTGACGTGTATTTTTTAGTATTAACAGAAAATGGTTGAAGTAGCAGAAGATTTAGACCGAATATGCACTACATTGGACAAATTAACGTTAGATGCACTGTCCCTAATAGAGGAAGAAATTCGACTCAAACTGAATGTTGAAAATGCAATGTGTGGCGGTGAGTCCCACCTAGCTAAGGCCAGGTACATTATGGGTCACAGCAGCGTGTCTCGTTTACAGTTACCTACAGAATCTAGTTCAGAGTTTAGTGCAGCAGCTAAAATATACTCTAGTGATGATGAAACATTGTTCGGAGAAAAATCATACGAGTTACATTTAGTTAAGAAAACCGAGGATGAATCTGTTCAAGATCCGATTAGATGGTTTGGTGTTTTGGTTCCACAAAATCTTAATTATGCACAAAATATGTTTAGGCAAGCTTTGCAGTGGGCTATACAGGCGGTAAACGTGCAGACACAACTGAAGCAAACTATACAAAAAATTGAAGAGCTAAAGGTGGCCAAGGTTACTGTTACTTCGAAATAAGGTTATTGTATTTTTGGTAAATATATTTATAGTGTATGGATGTGGGTAACAAAGAACAAAGTTAATAAATGAATTTTCCTTTACAGAAGTTTTATTTTATAGGGATTTTTTGAGTAAATCATTTGTACATTTAAGTCATGAAAATTATGTGTTAACTTAAAAAAAGGAATTGTGAAAATCTATGGTGCGAACGTAGATGTGTCTGGACTATAGTCGTACTTCGATATGAAAAATTAAGCAATTCCATTTGCAGTTAGTACTTGACGGGTATGACCCTCCAAGGAAACACACCGATCTCACCTCACCTTCTAAAAGCTTGTATATTGACGCATATGAAGCTATGCAATTTTAAGCCAGCATCGCCTTCGGAGGCGCCCTTATCTATTGAATGTACAAATAAAAATCCCCACTTTTATTATGAGAAGAAATTCGGCGAAATCTTCAGGTTGGGGGTAGCTCATCTCCTGGCGCCGATGATGAGCCTTGGTAGTGGACATAGGCCGACGTTAAATAAGTTAAGAAGGAAAGAAAAGTAAAAATATATAATACTTATTTTGGGATAATAGTTACAAAGAAAATATCAGATTTCATGATTTTCTTATATGCCAATCGGAAATATACAATGAGTTTTACAGTTTATCTCAGTTTTAAATGCAGTGCCTGTAAAGATAGGGAACGTGTCTCCTTGTCTCTGATTGGTACATTTGCAAGCCAAGTTTACGCATTGAAAATTAATAAATAGTGTATTTTTATTCTTAAACATTTATGCTGTAATTTAAATTTAATAAATTCAATGAATTTATAAGATCGCCAAATGCCAATTGAATTTAAACAGTTCATTTGTATTTTGTGTACCACTAGCCTTGAGATGGCCTCGGTGGGGATTCCACTTACTTGGGAATTCCCACATACCTACGTAAACTGCACCACACACCGCCGTCTATTTTAGAGGTGGTAGCATGCGGCCAGAAGACTAAAATGGAGCTTACACATTGACTTACTTAGCTCCAAACTAGCCAGTATATGTTTTGTGCTGAGACAACTGAAGCAGATTTGTGACTTCCAAGTACTGAAGACTTATTATCATGCCAACTTTGAGTCATCATGGCGTATGGAATTATATTATGGGAAAAATCACCATCAACCAAAAGAATTTTTATATTACAGAAACATACCCTACTAGCAATGTTAGGAATGAACTCACGAGATAGTTGCCATACAGTTTTTAAAGAACGTAATATATTTACCAATCCATGTTTGTATTTATACCATGCGCTATGCTTTGTTAAAAATTTTAATAGCTTCACGTAACATAACTAGAGGTAATAGCAATTTACAATATGAATCCCACCATCTGGTATTATATCAAATGAGCCCTTACTATCAAGGTGCACTACTCTACAACAAGTTAGGTGATCATGTTAAAGAGGCCCCTTCTGCAAGCTGTTTTAAAAAGAGGCTAAAGACCTACCTTATAGATAAAACTTTTTATTCATGAATGTCTTAATGGCTAAATCACCCTGGGTCTGAATCTCTGGAATTACTGCTCGCTAGGTGTTTTTACAATATTTGTTTTTAGTGCGTTTTGTTGATGTTTTTGTCTCATTTTTTTAAATTGAATTTGACGTACATTTTTGTTTTTTTGATGTTTTTCTATAAGTATATGTAATTTTTTAGGATTATTGTGACTGTTATTACTTTAATAAACTTTCTGTATTTTGTATTGACACATGGCCAATTTTAAAAATTTTTTTGGTCTACTGGGAAAATAAAGTATTATTATTATTATTAAGGAAGTGCAAGTGAATTGGAAATCGAGGCAACATTTCCAGAAATTCAAACCGAGCATCGTAGAAAAAACCAAACAATTCGATTATGAACATGAAGATGAGGCACTGATTAATTCTCAGGAACAATCAGGGTTACTGTTTTCTAATAACCGTATTCTACTTACATTCAGAATAATTCCGATCACAGACTACCAAAATCTACTAAAAATTAGATTCTAGCTTAGAGTAGGAAAGATAGATATATATTGTAAGGAGTCGTAACGCTACTGCCAATGGTGAAGCCACCTGCCACCAGAGAGCAAGCGAAAGTGGCGGAACATATGTACAATATGTAGGTGTCAAGTTTATCACATCAATGGAATAAAACGATACAAAACTGGTATTTTTCCAAAAACAGCTTCATAATAATACAATTAATATTCACTACCATAAATATATTTACTCATATCTTACATACCAGAATTTATTCTACATTCTATATAATATAACACCATAATCGATATATCTACGCCCATGGAAAAAGTGTCATTTCGGATGCACTGTTCTATATTCAATGAAGAAAAGATGAATGAAAATTTCAATCAAATAACGTGCAAATTGCATACCAGAAAATGATATACTATGCTTCTCATTATCATTGCATGCACACGGATATAATTAAGTAAATAATAGGCCTACAGTTAATTTAACTAGGTAAAGTGAAAACTGCAAAGCGTCACTCCTTTCAATTTTTTCCCGCTGTGATTTTTACAGTAGTTTATAGAATATGATACCATCATGTAGGTACATTACATAAATTAGCACTAAATCACTTATAAATCACTTCTATTGGAAAATTTCAGTTTGCTCTCTACCGTTTGTGTGCCACCACCGCAATGGCGTCTTAGGCACAACTTGTTAGCGTGGCGATTATGCGCTGTTACGAGTCCTCACCATCTATCTTTCCTAGTCTAAGGATTCTAGTAAAAAATCTACCGCCATCTGCCGTAGGGCGGCAATATTATGAGACAAGTCCTGTTTAGGGGACCTATAAGTTGTTGTTTGCCGTGAGTTAACACTTCTACCGCTAGATGGAGCAGCGCTATTTTTAAACAAAAATTACAGCAGTAATGAAAACCAAATATTTACTAAAATAAAATGAAATACTTATTAAAGTAACAAGCAAATAAAAATATTAAAACTTTTTGAACGGAAAATTCATACTTCAAAACTTAAACCTAACATGTCAGAATTAGGTTTAAGCTTAGTACAGTTTCCTAATTCCGATATACCTTGTTAATTCTGGCGACATCTATCGGAGAAGGACTGAACTTACCTAAAAGACTGCAGCAATTATCTTTATAGTCAATTTGATTGAGTTCGGTGCTATTCCAGTAGGTGCCACTTATAGGTTACTTGCTCAAATTATTATAGATGGCGATAAAATATAGCATTAAAACTGGGACTCAAAAATCTACTGAAATCTACTAAAATTATTAACTCTACTAAAATTCTACTGCCCACCCTCATTTTTCTTGAAAATCTACTAATTTAGTAGGCAATCTACTGAAAACGGCAACACTGGGAACAATATAAAATCAACTTCAATTTTTAAGGGGGGGTCAGTGTGAGTATAAAACTCGATTTTCGGGGTCGAAAGGCCTCCCATTTGGCCGCCATCTTGGAAAAGGGGGTGTAAGCAGTCCTTTCGCGATCCTGAGTATATGTTCTGTGTTCGCGATATCTTGAGAATCGGAAGTCTCACAAAAAAATTTGTTTTTTTTTTTGTACAAAATTGAATTGTCCACATCTTGTGTTCCAAGCTTTTTTTCTCAGCCCCTTTTTCCAAGAGGGCGGCCAGATGGGGGCGCTTTCAACCCCGAAAATCGAGTTTTATGCTCACACTGACCACCTCTACATATCCAAAAAGACATCTTATTGTCGTGTCCAAAATGCAAGCTCAATGTAACATTTCAATGGGGCAGGTACTATCCAATTTAGCAAAACCATCAATAGAATCTACATTATTAGACACTATCGATATGGCTTATTTAATTAGAGATTTTGTAATGAAAAAGCCTATAATAAGGCACATTTTGTTTAATACAACAATTATACTTGAGTTTTTGTTTTGACTGTAGACTGATTATCTACATATCCAAAAAGACATCTTGTCCTGTCCAAAATGCAAGGTCAATGTAACATTTCAATGGAGCAGGTACTATCCAATTTAGCAAAACCATCAATAGAATCTACATTATTAGACACTATCGATATGGCTTATTTAATTAGAGATTTTGTAATGAAAAAGCCTGTAAGGCGCATTTTGTTTAATACAATTATATTTGAGTTTTTGTTTTGACTGTAGACTGATTATTATTTACTACATTTATTATTCATTTCTATTTTTATCGATATATGAATTTTTAGTTTTATTCTCAATAACGTCTTGAAAGTATGATTCTAATTCTTGTAATAATCATAATGTATGTATGTTGTACGCTCTTAGTTTATTCTGTGCAATCTATTTATGAATGTTCCTATACGCATTTATTCAAATTTTTAAGATAAGAGTCTTAATTCTTTAAATTTATATAGTTAATTATATATTGTTTTCTGTTCTTTTTAAATATAAAATATATATACTATATTATGTGGATTCTTTATGTTAGCATGCCAAATTTTTGTTTATTGTTACTTTTGAAGTCGGAGGCGGCATTTTAGATTTTCCACACCAGCGGCCAAATCTCTAGGAACTCCAAATAAAGCAAGGACTTTTTGAGACATTTAAAAAACGTTTAAGAATAGTTTTATATTAATTTATTTTTTATTAGCCATTAAATATTAATTCATATAATGAATGTACCACACTATCGCGTAGCTCTGTTAGCTACTATAGAGGCATGCTTTTCTTATATAGTATCTTATATATACAACCACCTAACTCCTGATATGTCTTAGTTAAGCGGGTCTTGTTTCAAACGAAAATTAAAACAGTCTTCTTATGGGTCGTTGAAAAATATTAATGTACATACATTTTATGGACCACAAATTTATTCAAGCGAAGAATGCTGTACAGGTATTGGGTAGATACAATAAGCCCACAGGCCTAAATACTGCTCAAAATCTTCTCACAATTAAGCACAAGATCTTATCTGCAGCTGATGGGTTAAATAATCCATCCATTTCAGCATATTACATAGAATGCTAATTCAACATTCTATTTATCGATAAGATTACCTTTTCTTGTGATGTCTTTAGTTATGATCATAAACCATGCCATGTAATTACTGTCAAATCTTTGAATTTACACGGATACAAGGCCTATCAAAAACTTGCATTGATAATATATTTACTAATTTTATGACCGAAGGTTCAAGTGTTCATAATTTTCATTTGTCAGATCATAGGGCCCAAATTTTAAAATTTAATTCAGGTGGTATTGCCATTAAAAAACAGACTAAATGGATACATAATAGAAACATGGCAAACAGGTTGAAATTTAATAGATGTCTTGAAAATGAAGACTGGTCTGAGTTAGTACAGGAAAAAAATCCTATTAAAGCTGTAGAAACTTTCTATAATATAATGAACTATCACCATGATGTCAATTTTCCTAAAATTCTAATAAACAATAATGTAAAGAGAAGAAAACAGATGTACAATAATGAGGTAGTGCAGGCTAAAAAAGAAATAAATGCTTTAGATACAATCTTTAATCAAAATTTACCAAACAAGGATGACATATTAAACAGACTAAAAATTAAAAAATATGAATACGAACAGCTCCTTCAAAAAATAAAGAAAGAAAAAGCAATAAATGAAATATCAAATTCTGAAAATAAACAAAAAACTATATGGAAACTCGTAAATGAAAGTAGAGGCAAAAAAAATGTAATCATTAATGAATGCTCTGTATCTCCAGAAAATTTCAATCACTACTTTACTGAAGTAGCAGAAAACATATTAAAAAATATACCAGCTCCCAGTAAAACCTATCAGCAATACTTAGGAAATTCTAAAATTGTCAACAACAACAGTCATTCATTTTTTTTTCTATCTTGCTACAGAACAAGAAATCTTACATACTTATAATTAAAAACCTCAAAAACTCAAAGTCAACTGATATAATATATAATCACACTGTTAGTATGTTCAAAGACAACTTAACATCCCTTGTTGGCCCAATTACATATATTGTTAATTTAATACTAGAAAGTGGAACATTTCCTGATAAATTAAAAATAGCAAAGATCATTCCGTTGTTAAAATATGGAGATATAAATGATGTTGCCAATTACAGACCTATTGCTTTACTTCCAATTTTAGCTAAAATAATAGAAAAAATAATTGTACAAAGAATAACAGATTATTTTGTATCAAATAACTATTTTTCCCAAAGGCAGTATGGCTTTAGGCAAAACCGTAGTACATCTGATGCTGTACATGAACTAGTGAATTTTATATGTGAGGGATTTGAAGAGGGCAAACAAAGCCTAGCTATTTTTATTGATTTAAGTAAGGCATTTGATTGTGTGTCACACGAAGTCTTACTATCCAAATTGCAGTTTTACGGGGTTAGAGGAATTGCACTAAAATTAATAAGCTCCTATCTCTTGAACAGATACCAATCAACACTCTTTAATAATGAGTTAAGTTCAAGTTATTCACGTGAATACTGACCGTATTAGAGAGGAAATTATTGAGACTGCTTCTGATTGGTTCAATGCAAATTATTTATGCCTTAATAGAAATAAAACTCAATCATTAGAGTTCTCACTAAATTCAAAAACAAATGACACTGTAAAATTCCTAGGACTTAACATCAATCAAAATTTAAATTGGCAAAGTCATATTGACAATCTTTCGAAAAAATTGTCATCCATCATATATGCTATAAAAAATATAAAATATAAAATAAATATAGATGCAGCTCTAATAACATATCATGCTTTATTCCACAGTACTATGACATACGGATTATTAAATTGGGGAACTTCTTGCCATATACAAAAAATTTTCGTCCTCCAAAAAAGAGCTATTAGAACATTAGCTGGTATTCCAAATTATGAAAGTTGTAAACCGTGGTTCACTAAGCTTAACATATTAACTCTGCCTTCTGCAATTATTTACTTTAATTCAGTTTATGTAAAAGAAAATTTGAACAAGTTTGCTACTAATATGGAATTTCATGATCACTTGACCCGGTCACGGACAAACTTAGTAATTCCTTTACACAGATTAACAAACACAAATAAAACATATCTGGGTATAAAACTCTTCAATAAACTACCAATAACTGTGAGAGAGGCACCACTGACTAGGTATAAATTAATCATAAAGAAACATTTAATTGAAAATGTTTACTATGACGTAGATAACTTTAGTTTTAGGTAAAATTTTAAATATAATGTATTTTGTTGCATGTTGATATACTTACACATTTTATTATTTGTTGTTTGACTTTAGTATATTTTTTGTACTGTGTGATATGTTTATTTTATTTTATTTTATAATAATTGTTTACCTAATATGTTTTTTATATATCTATGTATCTTTGACCTGTCTAAGCACTACGGTGTAAGAAGACCAATAAATGATCTATCTATCTATCTATCTAATCTAAATTGTCACTTGTATCTGTATCGTTGCCTAGGAGAAACCCTGTATAACACCTTAATTCATCCATGCGTAAGAAATAATATACAATTCCTTATAAAAGTATGAACTTAGTTTATTGTACCAATTTAACATCTTTACACACCCATCGTGTAAGAAATAATTACTTGCAAAAACATGAACTTAATTTATTATGTCAGTTATATAATTTTATATTGCTTCGGGGTTCAATACAAATTGAAAACTAAAGTGAAAAATTAAAATTATTGCTCAGTCTTAAAACCTTTAAAGTATGTTCTTTCTACATGTTCCTTTTCAACAGCTTTTTCCATTGCAGATAAAAATTCAGTTAAACTGACTAGAGACGAGTCTAAAAATAGGGCGTGGGCTATGAAAGGTATTTTCCTTAAAGAGCGGCCACTTAATCCCAAACTCTTTTCACAAACTCTCAATAGTTGCTTCGATTCATCTATATTATGTCCCATATTCCGATTACTAATAAGATTTTCTATGGGTTCCAGGGAATGTTCTCGTATAATTTGTGCCTGAAATAAAATATGTCTCAATAGGAAAAATTTCAAATAACGCAACTACTGATTATTATGCAGGAATTAAGTGTACCTTAAATAATTCCTCAATACAGGAACGGTATATTTTATATATAGCAGGTGCTGTTGGAATCCCTAGATACTGCTTAATATCTGCTCGATCAATGAAAGCTAAATCAATTGTTTCGGTCATATTAGAAGTTGCCAAAACCAACACATTTGAATACCGTTTTAATTGATCTAGTTGAGTTAGAACAGCATTAACTACACGTATAGAATCAGAAGGTTCATTTCCTAAAAGAAAAATGGTAAATACCCAAATCAAATAATAGTTTGGCATAGCATAGCATCTTACCAGATATACACTGGTTTCGGGCATGAGCTAAAGATTCCACTTCATCGATTAAAACACAAACGAGTATGTTAGGATCCTCTACTATTTCCTTGATTCTAGTGAACATCTTAGTGACCAGTTTACCACTCTAAAATCTATGATACAGTATATTCACATTAAGTATATAAATAACATGTATCTGTACCTCGGAAAACCACTTTGAAAACAAGCTGTGGCTGTTTATTTCTATCAACAGACCCGATGAAAATCGCTCGTTCATCCTGATCGCTAATTTATGCGACAAAGCTTTGCATAAAGAGGTTTTTCCAGTTCCTGGGGGACCATGCAAGAGTATAACTCTATTGCAACTAATTACGTTGCAGTCAACACCTTTATCGGAAAACTCCATGATAGTCTGGGCATATCTCAGCAACTAAATACATTTTCTGATTGATTTAAAGTACTTATAAGATAATCATTAGAAGCTTACATTTTGTTTTATATTGTTATCATAATAAAGATTCTCCCAGAGGTTCATAAGGCAATGTGATGGTAAGGATAAATGAGTAGCTAGAACTAATTCACCTTCTTCACCATCAGTTTCACTTTGAGTAACTGGTCCAAAATTATCTAAATTGTAGACATACCATTTTATTTCTAAGCTATTAAAGTCGATGAAGGGTTGGTTCTAAAAATTAAGCTTACTGGTGAAAGGAAACTGAGTGCCTTATATGTGACTTACATAATTAGGGATATCCTCTAGGATTATAGTTTTAACATCATTATGTAAAATAGGATGTTCCTCCTTTTGGAAATTACTTATCACACTGTTTGGACGGACATTAGTTTTCTCTAAAAATCGCTGAACCACGCCAATGATTGATTTCTTCGATATGTTGTTGCTGAAAATTATATTATTCATCTTATTTTCTTCTCATTAAACTTAAACTTTATGCATACCTGTACGCATTCAAAATAACTTCTACATCAATGCTGTCGGCCATTTTTATTTATATGAACTGTTAAATAAATACTTTTGTTTTTAAAAATAAGTTAACGATAACATAACCTTAAAACGAATTTAAAACATTTGAATTTGACGTAAACCGTTGAACACAGGGATGCAACTTTAGTGATAAAGTTAAAATTACCAAAATGAGTTTTTCCTTATGAACATTTAAATATTTAGACTAATAAATGTGTTTTGGTGCATGTGTTCCAAAAGTTCTTGTTCAAATAGGTAAGCACAGATTAAATTTGTCTATAATTTGCAATTCAGGTAAAAACTCGAATTATACTTGAACTACCATTTCTATGAACATCAGTAGTAAATAATATTGGATATATTTATTAAAAAAAACGCTTTATTTAACAATAAAAATGTACAAAACTAAATCAGACAACAATATGTTCCATCAAAACATTTCTAGCAGCTACGAGATTCCCATTATTTCTGTAAATATGATGCAAGTTGTAGGCTGCCTCTCGTTTCAAACATAAAACATCAGGATAGCGTTCCAGAAAGTCGTTTTGAACTTTAAACACTTTTTTGTAATAATACTCGGCTAAATACATAATTCCTAGCTGATGGTACATCCTTCCCAAATTGTAGTAAGCCTCCTGCGCTGCATATTGACTTCTACTTTTGGAATAATTTAAGAATAAATATGTTATCGTCTCTGCCAGGACTTTTTTCTTATTCTTGTCCGTGAAGCGTTGGCAGTACAACTGCAACATCACAACTCCTAACATGAAGGCAGAAAACGTTGATTTGGTCTGTTTAAATTCCCTCACGAAATAATTTAAACCATAAACGTAGTTTCCGACAGAAAGATCATAATTGGCGACGATTAATCCTCGATGCTCGATAGGAAGTCTCTCTTGGAACCGTTCCAAGAATCTGGCATGTCGGAGGTCATCAGAAGTTTGTGTCATTAATGTGAACCAATTCCAGCATAGATTATTCCTGGGGTACTTCAGTATAACTTCTCTTATTATTGAGTAACCGTGATATGAATCCTTGTTAAACACACAGGCATAGAAAGCAACGAGAAATATCTCATCTAAAAGAAAACAGAGTTAGATTAAGTGTTTTTTGTTTATCCTTAATATAGACTATCGGCAAAATGTCTACTAGCGCCGCGCCGCGGAATTTTTACGTATAATTCTACAGTGACTTTTGTATTATGTTCTATGCGTAGCTTTGTTTTTTATGTTTACTTGGATAAAAAACACATTGTTTCTTTTTGCAATTGTTGTTAATTGTGAATACCTACATAAAATTTCTTACAAATACAATTTTCTTAAGCATTATATTTATCTATTGTATTGAAGCCGTTGAAATTATTACATTTATAGGTTATTGTTTGCAACTCTCCTTTATTAAAACGTTAACATTTTTGAATACAGTGACACGAATTTGACCAATTCTCGCCGAAAACAGAGGCTAATCCTTCAAATTTTACATTGTTAAATGTTAGTCGAGTAGAAAAAAATAATCGTTAAGGAATTTTGGAATGAAAAATATCTGCCAAAATTTTTTTTAAAAAGATTTAAAAAAAGTACCCCGAGAACAGGACTAAAGCCAGAAAGCCTCCTGGGACCCTATTCTTGACAGCGAGAGAAAGGAACGTTCCCCAGGGAACAATCCCGCATCGCCTTCTCTCGGGAGAGTTAGTTGGTATTCTTGAACACGAGTGAATATGGCGAAACGATAGAACGTAGTAGTAAAGTGTACCATGAAAACACCAGCCAATAAAATTATAGTAAATCTTGACACCTTAAATTCAAACAATTGTCGTGGATGATTCATGTTTGTTGTTTGCATCTATTTTTAACTAGTCGAGCAGTCGTGTAATAATAATTTTTTTTTTCATGGAAAAAAGAGGTTAAACCTTTTTTTAACGTTAGTTGGGTAGAAATAACTGCACCAACTAATTTTGGAATGAAGAATATCTGTCAAAAAGTTGAAAATAAATTGAAAAAATTATTCTCTTAATTATCGCCCAAAAATAAGGCAAAATGATAAAAAATTATAATTTTTAAACGTTTGTCGCGTAGAAATAACCGAAAGGTAATTTTAGAATAAAAAATCTGTCGAGAAATTGTGTATTTCAAAAGTGGGCCGTTACGAAGTCGGAAGTCCGCTTAGGTAGTCGTCGCTTAATGCGCTGGAATACCACAGAATATCGATTAAAATTTCAAATAATTTCGTTAGAGATGCTAGAACCCCAAATTTTCAATCATAACTAAATAAATATTTCAACCGGAGAGTCGTACTATGTCTCTATGTAAAAAGGAAGATTGGCTTTTTATCGGCATCATAAATTGCACGGGCATAACCGGAAATTTGGCTTAACATGAGTAAATCAAAAAAGTTTTTTTTCACGATTTTCTGTGTGTAAATTTAGAAATTTTCACTCGGCATCTTGCCCTGCATCCTCTTGCAAAATTTAGTCTGTTAATAAAATGTCATGCAAGTCTACTTTTTAAAGACCTTTAATAGGAAAAAAAAATGAACAAGCTCATGTCATGACATGTGACGCATGCACTGTCAAATTCCATCAGAGAGTGACTGTTTCTTTGCAAATTTGTAAGAGATGAAAACGGAGAGCATGTTCTTCATGTCACCGAGAGAAGCTGTATTCAAGAATACAATCTTCTGTTCCCCAAGCAGAGAACTATGTCTACTTTCTCTTGACTGTTCTACTCTGCGGAATTCAAAAATAGGATCCCTGAGTGGTCACTGCTTAACACGATCGGTTATGTCGGATTCCAATTTTAAATTTATATATAACCTTGGAAAAAAACGTAAAATTCCAAAAACATCAAATTTTCAAACGTTAATATCTAAATAACTATCTCGAGTAGAAGGCCGTATGATGTCTCTACGAAAAAAAAAAAGATTGGCATTTTGTCGACATCGAAAATTGCGCTGGCGAAATGGGAAATTTGGTTCGGCCCGAGATTTTCAAAAATGGCTTCTTTTGACTTCTGTGATAAGTACTGCACATAAGTTATTTATTGACTAGGCCGCTGCGAACGCTAGTAGTAAGCTCCCCCTTTATGCCGATAGATGGTCTATACCAAGCGTACAAATAAAAACTCAATAGCGTAAGCTAGGTATGTCAGAATATTAATGTAGGTTCTGGTGCCACTCTTATTCAGCGATGGCATGAAAAAAAAAAAGAAAAAACAGAACATGAAAAGGCAAAAAGTTTCTATACAATTTTTTATATAAATTGACATTCTTTACATTATATATATGTAGGCACATGCTGGGACCCTATAGGGGGCCCGGTCTGGGGAGACACTCACATGAAAATGTGCCGCAGGTGACAATTTTTAATTTTTCAAGGTCAAATGGTCTTAAATGAACGAAGAGAATTTCAAGTAAGAAAATATCTTCTTGATATTATTGATTTCGTAGGGTAGAATAGAGTCACCATATTTTCATGTGCGAAGGCCGCGGAGGGGCCTGCTGGACAAGGGCCTACCAGTAGCCTGGTGGACCAGCATGTGCCTGTATATATATGCGACCCCACTTTGGCCAAAATTCAGAGCCACAAAAATATTGTTACAGGGCATGAAAAGATTGGAAGAAATGTCTACTTTACGAACGAACCTGATATACATTTTGTTTTATGGGTGATTCAACCCTAAAAAGGCAAAAACATTTTTCAAATGAATTTTTTATATTGAAAAAAATTATAATTTTTGTTGTTTTTTTTTTGGGGGCGGTATCTTAATTTTTGAGTAAAAACAAAAAAAATGTCTAGAGATTTTTTCTTTAAAGTTAACTTTTTTCAGTAAAACTGGGTCAAAATAATTTTCAATATTAAAATTTTGAGAATTTTTAACTCCAAAACAACGCACTTTATGAAACAATTTTACAGAACAAAAAATGTTTGTAAGAGGTAAAAAAATAACTGAATTTTGTCTGAATTTTTAATTTTTGAAAATTTTTTGATTTCTTTCTTCCATCGCAATATTGCTAGATTTCCAAAAATTCTGAAAAAATTCACAATGTTATTCTTTGACCTCTTACAAACAGTTTTTGTTCTACAAAATTTTTTCATAGAGTGCGTTGTTTTTGGAGTTAAAAATTCTCAAAATTTTAATATTGAAGATTTTTTTAATCCAGTATTACTGAAAAAGGCTAACTTTTTAGAAAAAATCTCAAGAGACATTGTTTTTGTTTTTACTCAAAAAATAAGATGACCTAAAAATTAAAATAAAATTATCATTTTTTGAGAGTCGGTATCTATCAAAGTAATTTGGCATTATAACTGAAACAGGTGTATTTCCATTAATTTCTTATTTTAATCATGCCGGAACATACTCTACTCTATGAATGTCTAAAATATGTACACGAAAATAAAGTAGAATATACTTCAAACAAATTACATCATAATTATGAAACACGCAAGAAACATAACTTGTCAATAAAATATTTACGGCTCACAAGAAGTAGGAATGCTGAAAATTATTATGGACCCATGTTCTATAACAAACTACCAGATGAAATCCGAGAATTGCCTAAAAATAAGTTTTTAAATATCGTAAAAAATGGTCTTTTAAACAGGGTATATTACAGTGTAGCAGAATTTATGGTAGACACCACGTTTTTAACCTAGGGGATTCTGTGCCGCGGGAAAGCCGTGTCTCGTCTACAAACAAACATGTAGATGTATTGTAAAATTATTTTTTCGTTCTTTTAAAAAAAAAAAAAATGCAACTTTTAAATTTTGTGGTGATTGTGTCATATTACAAACAAACATGTATATGTATTGTAAAATTATTTTTTCGTTCTTTAAAAAAAAAAAAAAAAAATGCAATTTTTAAATTTTGTGGTGATTGTGTAATAATAATAAAACTGTTTATGACTTATGTAAGCATTGTAATAATGTATTGACATCAATAAATTTACTTTACTTTACTTTACATGAGAACAATGTTCTATCTATTAAGTAATACATTATCTCTCCCCTCTATACGTAAGCAGCAAAGCTTTGAGGTGCTTTATGTGCCTTAAATATATGTAGAGAACCATAACAACAAATATGGGGAACATGTTCAACATCCTAAGAAATATCAGATACTGTAAAATTTACATTTTGATACACATTGCCTCCCATAATTGAATTTTAATTTGTACACATTCTATAAATACACAACCTACCGAAATATTTGGAAAACCTTTTCGTGCAAAGCCCCATGAACGCAAACTTCTGCAGGAGACTGTACTCTCTTCTGTCTTTGGCAAGTTGCAAAATCTCCCTATATATTTTGTACTCTTCCTCTACTGGAGGTGCCCTAATACTAACAAAATCCACCTCTATTTCAGTATTGTCGCCCCTGAAGCTCCTCATTTTCTTCAACTTTGTGTGTTTCTCCCTGACAGTAGCCTGAGTCAAAACGACTTTTAACTCTTCTGGATTTTTTAAAACAACACAGTGCCTAGACAACAATAACTCGACACTTTTCCAGTAGTTACCCCAGTCGTTTATCTGCTTAAGGAGTTTCATTTGTTCTATTAAGACGGCCACATCTAGTTTATTGGTGCTCAGATCTTGCGACAGCACTTCAAGAGCCTCTTTTTTCTTATTTTGTTGCAATAGAAGCATAGCTAAAGGATAGAGCACTTCGACATGTGAAGGAGCCATGGCCATTACGGTAAAATATGCCTCAATTGCCTGATCAGGCATATCACAAGAGGCTAAACATTCCGCATATTTTAACCAAACACCAGCGAGAGAGTAATTTTTACTCTTAACCAACGGTACCAGTAGTTTAATCGCTTCTTGCGTATATCCTGTTTGCATTAGAGCCTCAACAACGTCTAAATATAAATCTCCAACAACTTCTACATCATCTTCTAACAGTACATTGTTAATCAAGTTTGGTATCAAATTTTCTGACCTAAGCCGGACCAAACAAACAATGAACTTCATTTTCAGGTCAACCTGTAAGTTCTCAGGTATGATATAAGAATTTACAATTATGCAATTCTCCTCGGTTACACTAACGTCAAAAGTAAATCCACAAAATTGCGCGAAAATATCGAGACATTCAGAATATCTCTCACTCAGGAGAAGCAGTTCTAGTATCATATTTATTACGTCTTTTGTAACATGTTTGGGAATTCTTGTAAGTGGTATCCGCAATGCTTCTATGGCTCTGATATAGTTCTTTTGTTTGAAATGTTCCTTTGCTACTTCCATCGATAGATTTATTATGGTTTCATGTTGTTTTTTAGGCAAGCTGTTAGACAGTTTTTGTTTACACATAAGGATCGTTTTCACATCACCTAAAAAAAAATATCATTAATATAGTGGACAACCGGAGAGAAAAAATTGATGAGACAATGATGCTGTAACCTTCCTTTTAAGAATCATCTATTTATTTAAACAAAAAAAAAACCTTTCCTGACAGTAACTTGAAATAGGGGTATAGTGAAATTTATCATATGGTGCTGTGACGTGCAGCAAAACACCGAAGAAAGAGAAATGCATATCTTGCCCTCCTTCACGTGCAACACACCTCTCACTCCCCGACTCCCCGAAAGGATCACCACACATCTCTCCACCATACAACAATTTCACTATAAATATATAGACACACAGCTACATGTATACATGTATTACTATTATTTACGGATTTTGTTGAACTAGTCTTCACACAGAGACACTATAATAACTTAAAATTGATAAATTAGATATAGGTGAAACAAACTCAACAATTTACTCATCAATATCATGCTGATATGCTGGAGAATTTTCTCCTAATGCAAGACGGGAATATGACTGATACAGATTTTCCTTGTTTCTTGTGAGATGTGTATGAATATCACTGTATCTGAAGACTTGAGATTCGTTTTCTTTGATGAACATTATTAATCGGAAATATGCAAACTAGGTAAGGAAAGTATTTGCAACTCTTTAAATAATGGTTCACAGCTAGTTAAGGGGCGAGTTTTACATATGGTTCTTATAACTTCTTTTTGATGTTGAAATGCTCTTTTAAAGTATGAGGAGCTCCCCCAGAAAACGAGCCCATATTGCAACTGAGATTGAGCCAATCTACAGTAGAGTTTTCAGTGTGCATATGCCGACAGAATTTCTCAGATTACTTATTATGTAGCAGATAGTACTTAATTTTGAACAAAGCATATTTATATGCATTTCCCATGTAAGTTTGTAATCTAAAGTAACACCCAAGAATTTAGTACTTGTACTCTGGATGGATTTGTTTAATATCTTCAGATATACTTAGGTCGTAGTTTGTCACCATTTTTTTTGACTGAAGAAACGCATATGATATATTTTATTTTTAAGTTAAGTCCATTCGCGGTAAAATAACGACTCATTTTCTGTCATGCATTGCTGCCGTTGATAACAATCTGTTCAATATGAGATATTAGCATATTTCTGTCAACTGCATAAAGAAGTTGATTTGAGGTAATACATGTATTAGGTATACTGTTAAGAAAAATGATAAAAAAACAGAGGTCCCAAAATAGTGCCGTGTGCCCTTGCTAATAGAATAGAATAGAATAGAATAGAATAGAATAGAATAGAATAGTACTTTATTTCAAAAAATTTAGTCTTACACAGATCTAAACAGAATGAAAGGGCGTTATATTAGAAGTTGTGATTAAAATGAGCAATAGCTGCTGTTTCACAATTAATGTATATATATGACATGAACAGTATTCAACACTAAAACAGTTTACACATTAAAACATACAGTAAAAAATCCAAATATAAAATGTTACAACAATTACACAGATTTATTACAAGGTATATGATTAACATTTAATTCGAATATTGCATATATTCCCTCACAGTGTAAGGTTCCATCTCTAATAAATATTTATAAATAGCTTTCTTGAAACACTTAAAGTTAACAGTATTTTTTATTTCATCAGGCAGTACATTGTAGAATTTAATACACGAGTAAACTGGAGATTTTTCTGTCAGAGTAAGTCTATGCTGGGGAAAATTATAGTTTAATGTTCTCGTCTGATAATTATGAACATGTTTATATTCGTCAAATATTTCTTTATTTTTATTTAGGAAGAGCAAGCATTCATAAATATATATTCCCGTGACTGTTAGGACACCAGTTTCTTTAAATTTTCCACGACAGGACTCCTTATACCCAAGATTTAGTATTGTTCTTATTGTTCTTTTTTGTATCACGAAAACTTCATTAATATTGGAACAATTTCCCCAAAACATTACACCGTATCTTAATACTGAATGAAAATTTGCATAGTAAATTGTTTTTAAGACTTCAAAATTTATATATTGTTTTAACACTCTAAGTGTGTAGTTTACACCATTTAATTTTTTGCATATATATTGAATTTCATCCGACCATGTTAGATTTTTATCTATATAGATTCCTAAGAATTTGGTGTTGTCATTTAATTTAATGATTTCACTCAAATCTAGGTTTGCTTGTTTAGTTTGAAATTGTACATACTTTGTTTTATTTTCATTTAATATTAGTTTATTTCTGGAAAACCATTCAGTTATATTTGTTAATGCTAAATTTTTATTATCTATTATGTTTGCATGGGAGTTTCCACACACTAGCAGATTGGTATCGTCTGCATAACTTACTAGGTTAGTGTTTAGATTTGTCAACGCATGGAAAAGATCGTTGACATATATAATAAATAATAAAGGGCCAGCAACACTGCCCTGCGGAATTCCAACTCTTATCCTTCTTTCGTTAGAGATATACGTATCAGAGTCTTTTTCAATGGTCACTTTTTGAGTTCTATCTGAGAGGTAGGACCGAATCCACTGTAGGGGTACTCCTCGTATTCCATATAGTTCTAACTTATTTAACAGTATATTATGATCTAAACAGTCATAGGCTCTAGACAGATCTAGGAATATTCCCAGGGTAAGTTGTTTGTTCTCAATATTTTTTATAATTTGTTCTACAAAATTAAACACTGCAGTTTCAATGGACCTACCTCTTATGAAACCATGTTGATGTTTACTGAGGAGATCTTGTGATTGGAGGAATTTTAATAGTCTATTACACATTGCTATCTCAAAGATCTTTGAAAAGGATGGTAGGAGGCTTATTGGTCTGTAATTTTCTTTAAGTGAAGGGTCTCCCTTTTTATATATTGGCTTTACTATCGCTAATTTAAGACGGTCTGGAAAAATTTCTTGATGAAAGGAGTTATTGATTATATAACTTAGAGGGTGAGACAATTCACATACACAGTACCGTATAATACTTGTGGGTATTTCATCATATCCACCACTCATTTTATTTTTTAAGTTTTTTATGATATCAGTTATTTCTTCTGGAGTTACGGGATCTACATACATAGAGTTAGTATTTTTAACAATATTACTATGGAATTTTACATTTTCAAGATTTTTTTGCAAATTTGGAGCTGCATTGACGAGATACTCATTAATTTCATTGCATATTATATTTGGGTTGCCTTCTATTTCAATTTCCTTGGATTTATTTTTATTTCCTTTGATAGAATTTACGATTTTCCAAACACATTTTGACTTATTGTCGCTGTTCTCAATTTGATTTGAATAAAATAATTTCCTGGACTGCTCTAATAAACCGTCATATTTCTTTTTAATTAATTTATAGGATTCTTTATATCTCTCATCGGAATTACTTAGGACTAACATTAAATCTAACTGTTTTTTACAATCTGCTAATTTTGGATCGTTATAGTAATTACATAGATTTTTTTTACCAACTCTTATTGGCATTATAGGGAAACATTCATTAAAAATGGGTAATATTATCGACATGAAATTGTTCCACTGAGCATTTACATCTGTCTCCGAGCAGCTGTATACGCTAGACCAATTTTGTTGTGATAATGTATGTTTGAATAGATTTTTGTTTTCATCGTTAAATATTCTCTTATTGCTAATGTTTCTCTGATTATTTCTCTTAATGTTAAACACAACTTTTTGAGCTGTATGTAATACAACATATTCTCTGCATATGCAGTAAACTCCTTTAAATCTTTCCAATACAATATTCTATTTGGAATATTTAGATTCTGAATGTATACGACGAAATTTTTATTATGTTCAAAATATTCCATTAGTAGATATGTTAAAACATGGACAATTTTTATGTCACATGCAATGGACACTCACTTTTTATACTCAATATGAAAATGAGCTTTTTCCTTTGCTAATAAATGAACCAATTGTTATTAAATTAAAAATAGTAGTTAACCTACCGTAGGGTAGGGACTGTATAAATATATTTATTAGAGCTAGAAATGTACCCTAACTATTTTATTTACCTTTTTGCTCCAATAATTCGATACGTTTCTTATGTAACCAAATGTTTTTCGGTTCACTTTTAATCGCTTTCGAATAACATTTTACCGCTTCCATAATTTTCCCCTCTTGCAAGTAGACTTCCACGAGTCGACACAAGATGCCTACGTTACTTGAAGCCAGATGGCTCGCTAGCATCAAATACCCCTTATACTTTCTTAAATTTGTGGTCTCGTACATTTGCGATAAAGTTAAATAAGGCTCGTATGCATCAGGAGCCTGCCTTATAACTTCAAAGCACATTTTCTTCGCTGTTTCTAAGTCTCCTCTTGCATAGCGTAGATTAGCCTCCCCCATCAAGCCTTTCAAATGAGGGGATAATTTTGTTACTTCCCTTTTAAAAAACAATCTCTTGCTTTTCTCTTTTGACTCTAAAAATAAAATTGGTGAATGCCACATTTGCCATAACATGGAAATTTTGTTTACCTTCCTCATCTTCATCGCTGTCGTCAGCATCATCACAGTCAGTATTTATCTCTGATTCCGCATCCACTGCGCTGCTACTTGGGCCTGGAAGGGGTGGGTAGTTCACTCCTTCAATGTGTATGGGAATATCATTAATATCGTAATCCATATTCCAAGTATTACAGATTATCCATTTGTTGAGGTTATGTCTTCACTCTGATGCTGTTGGAAATTAAAATTGGGAAAACTCGTACTTAAATACAACTTTCCACAAACTCCTCTGGGACAATATATGTTCCTTTGGTCACAATAGATAAATATATTATTTTAAACTGCTTTCGCTTTGCTTTGACCGATACACTTCACGTTTGTTTATTTATGTACACCCCTCCGGAGGAGCTAGAATGGGCTATTACATTAATAAAGTTCTTATCAAGCATCTAGAAATCTAGAATTTAGGTAAAGTAGGTACATCCTGACATCTATGCGTTGAGGTTATACAACTTTAAACACAATTTGTCACAAATCGGGAGTTTGGATACTTGTACTATCGAAATAAAGATGGCACCAGGAAGAAGGTAGTTCGTAGATATTGAATTGCAGTGGCGGCGTTAGAGTTTTTGCTCTGTAATTCTGACATATTTTTTCTCGGAGTAATCAAAACGATTAGCGAAGTAAAAATACCTATTTTATTTTTTGGTGCATGAAATCCTGGTATAATACCATTTAGTAAATAGTATTTTATTTAAGAATTGGCGGGAGCATTCAAAATACAGAAACGAAATTAATATATTTAATATACAGGGTGTTTCAGGTATGCAGTCATTAATTTCTAGGGGTGATTCTACATAACAAAATATGAAAAAAGTTCATCTAAACATGGATCCGGAAATCCACCCAACGTCGCACAATGGGAAATTTACCACTCTTTTGGACAAAAGTTCATTTGACGCACAGTTCTTGACCGATTTGAATAATTTTTTTTATTCAAATACTTGTGAATGATTCTAGTTTACCCTCCGATTGCTACAATTTAAATATCTATTCTTCTGATGAACGTATTTGACCCAATATCGGAACATTTAGAAATATTTTAATAAAAAGCTTTTTGTGACAAGTCGAGAGTTCTAAGAAATCCGCCGGGCGTCGATGTCTTTTCCACGTTCATTTTAAAGTTCTTTCGATAAATAAGATTACGTTAAATATTTCATAAATATAATGGCTGCTACGTTATATCTTTGTATTTATTATGTTAGGTATCTAAAAGGGGAAAATGTGATTGGTTATTGTCCGCAGATATTGTCAGATACGTAATCCTTTATATTTTCCTGAGTGAATAGATTTTTTTTAAATTCATTATAACTTTTCAGCACGCTATGGTTTTTTAAAGTTGTACATACCATCCCTTATAAATTCTAACCACCTTAAACGCTGCTGATTTTAATAATACCAAAAAAAGGCAAGAGATCATTTTTTACTATCTTTTACACATTTTGAGTAATTTCAAAAAACACTGTTATATTTTTTTCACTCCTTCTCGGGGTTGAAAAAAAATGTCTTTCATTAGTCGTGTTCAAATACTTCAAAGTAACATATCAAAAATTCAAGCATTTACCTCAAAATTTTGATTTGTCGACCTGTTTCATTTGACTATACATAACGTCTATTAGTTTGGTAGATTTACTTTTAAAGCGATATAAGTCAATTAGATACAAATATGTGTATGGAGTTGTACATATATGTATCACATTTTTATTAGTCATTTAACTCTGCCATTATATAAACTTGTATTCCTTTGCCTTCACTTATTGGCTCAGTAAATGATCTTATAAAATAATACGTATTTTTTGCTGTCTTTAGAAATATCTGATAAACCCTAAAAGAACTGGGGATGTCCTATATAAAATCCAATCAATGTCCTCAGGTTGTTCATAGTAAAGCCCAGGCATAACCCATATAAGAGCTGATGATATCCTGTACACACGCGTACTGATGTCCTGAGGATGTCATCAGCAAAGCCCGAAATGTCCCATTTGGATATCCTACGGACATCCTAAGGTGATAATGGGATCTTCCCAGGATATCCCATATGTCCTGAAAAGTTGTCCCCAGTATGTTCTGAGGATGTCCTTGTGCTGTATGGGAATTGTGACTCACCGTAATTTTATAGTTTCATTTGTCCAAAAGTGGTCCAATTTTTAAATATTGGCCATTCTTTGGTTTTTAGGCACGTTTTTGGGTTTTCGATATATAATTTCTTACTTTAGACTGTTGAATTATTTTATTAATTTTGGATTGCTTTAGGCTGTCGTTTAATTACTTCATTATTTTTGGATTGCGATTACGAACAGGTTATCCAACTTGTCCAAAAATGGTCACCAATCCCCAATTTCTAGATATTGGACACTTTTCAGATCCTGGAAAGTTTTCAGGATCTTTTCGATATATAATATAGTACTCTAGGTTGTTTAATTAATTGTATGTATAAATGAAACTCATTTTAAAAAGCCTTATTCTTCCAACTTCTTATGCTTTCTTAGCGCAAAAATTAAAATTTGGCAACTTTTTACTTTACTTACTTTTTTAATTAAAATAATAGCTATTTTTAATTACATTATATGCTACCGGCAATTTTAAGAATGAACGAAGAGCAGGTAACGGACTTATAGTGGTGAACTAGAAGTAAACAATTGACTACTTTCGTTTGAGGTAAGCGCGTACCTACTATATTACTTCCACATCCACGTAGTGGATTGGAAGTATAGTAATCGCAAAAAAATTTTCAAAAATTTTTATTCGTGAAATAGGTTTAGAATGTCATGAAACGTCGAGATGTTAAATTTGAGCGAAAAAAAAAAAAATTCTGTCTGTCGGTCTGTCTGTCTGTCTGTCTGTCTGTCTGTCTGTCTGTCTGTCTGTAACTTTTTTTGTCCGCACGTTTTCTCCGGAACAGTTTAAGATATTGACTTGAAATTTTGTACACGTATATATTATAACGAGATCTGGAACTGGATTGTTTTTTGAGGATATCCAGTGAAGGGTTGGGGGTTAAATAGGGGTAAATAGGGGAAAATAAGTAAAGCAAGCTTGTAAGAGTACAGAAACTTGAAATTCGGTGTATGTACTAGCAGTTAAGGCCTCAGATTTTTTTATAATATTTTTCAACCCCCCACCACCCCTACCCCATTAATGGGGTTGATAAAATAAAGTTGAGACTTTCATTTGAAATTTCGTACACGTATGTATTATAACGACGTCTGAAATTAGATTACATTTTGAGATGATTCCGTTGAAGGGTTGGGGGTTAATTTGGGGTAAATAGGGGAATATAAGTAAAACAAGTTGGTAAGAGTACAGAAACTTGAAATTCGGTGTATGTACTAGAAGCCAAAGCGTCAAATGATTTTATAATAGTTTTCAAAACAACCCCCACCACCCCTATGAAAAGGGTTGATAAAATAAAATTGAGATATTCATTTGAAATTTGGTACACGTATGTATTATAACGATATCTGGAACTAGATTATAATTTGAGATGATTCCGTTGAAGGATTGGGGGTTAAGTAGGGGTAAATAAGGGTAAATAAGTAAAGCGAGCTGGTAAGACTACAGAAACTTGAAATTTGGTGTATGTACTAGAAGCCAAAGCGTCAGATTGGTGTGTAATATTTTCAACCCCCCACCACCCCTACTCCATTATTCAAGGGGTTGATAAAATAAAATTGAGATATTCACATGAAATTTAGTACGCATATGTATTATAACGACATCTGGAACTAGATTATATTTTGAGATGATTCCGTTGAAGGGTTGGGGGTTAAATAGGGGTAAATAGGGAAAATAAGTAAAGCAAGCTGGCAAGACTACAGAAACTTGAAATTCGGTGTATGTACTAGAAGCCAAGATCTCAGATTATTTACAATATTTTTCAACCCCCACCACACCCCTACTTCATTAATAAAAGGGTCGATAAAATAAAATTGAGATATTCATTTGAAATTAGGTACACGTATGAATTATAACGACATCTGGAACTAGATTATACTTTGAGATTATTCCGTTGAAGGGTTTGGGGTTATTTAGGGGTAAATAGGGGGAAATAAGTAAAACAAGCTGGTATGAGTACAGAAATTTGAAATTCGGTGTATGTACTAGAAGCCAAGACCTCAGATTTTTTAATAATATATTTCAGCACCCCACACCCTTACTCCATTATTCAAGGGGTTGATAAAATAAAATTGAGATATTCACATGAAATTTAGTACGCATATACCATAACGACAAGTACTATAAGGACGTCTGGAACTAGATTATATTTTGAGATGATTCCGTTGAAGGGTTGGGGGTTAAATAGGGGTATATAGGGGAAATAAGTAAAGCAAGCTGGTAAGACTACAGAAACTTGAAATTCGGTGTCTGTACTAAAAGCCAAGGTCTCAGATTTTATAATAATATTTTTCAACCCTTCCACTACCCTTACACATTATTAAAGGGGTTGATAAAATAAAATTGAGATATTCACTTGTAATTTGGTAGACGTATGTATTATAACGACATCTGAAACTAGATTATATTTTGGGATCATTCCGTAGAAGGGTTGGGGTTAATAGGAGTGACTAGGGGAAAATAAGTAAATCAAGCTGATAAGAGTACAGAAATTTGGGATTCTGTGTATATACTAGAAACCAAGGCCTCAGATTTCTTTCTAATATTTTTCAAACTCCACCACCTCCGCTTCATTATTAATGGGATTGATAACATCAAATTGAGATATTCACTTGAAAATTAGTACACGTATGCATTGTAGTGACATCTTATTGAGATGACTCCATTCAAGGGTTGGTAGGTGGTAAGTTGTGTATAGTAGAAAATTAGTAGGGTGAACCAGAAATTTAATTTTTAACGTATATGGTAGAAACCAACTCCTCAAACTTTTCTATGACATCTGCCCCAAATAATATTAAAATTCTAGTCTCGGGTGTTATTTTATCACAAACCGGCTTTGTATTTTTAAATTGACAATAGAAATAATATACTATTCAGTATAATATGAATTCGACGTTAATGTAGAATTTTCCAGAACCTAACTATTTTAGTTTCAAAAATTGATTTTAAATGAAACAAAAACTTGTAACAATAATACAAACATTGATTTTGATACAAATCTCTGGAAAATAATAACTATTACGTTATTACGTATAACAAAGAGATAAAATCAAATCAATAGTAACTATAGAATTATACACATTAGGTATTTTGCGTTCTACAAACATACTTTAATTCTAGCTGAAAGCAATGAAATGTGGAGTATCTGTTTAAGAAGCGCCAAGGAATTATGTAGTTATTAAAATGGCATTCGTACGCACTTTTTGTGTTGTGTGTTCACTAAGATTAGGAGCCATCATCATAGCAATTATTACACTGGTAAGTAATAATGCAGTTAAAGGTCTTTTCGCTTTATTAATACTTTAAATGAAAAATTAAAGTTAATTCACGCAGGGGCACTCCTTCACTCTATTTTCGAAACAGGTCGAGATAAAAACTAAAATGTGGGTAGTGATAGAAAATGTGCCTTAAATCTGTATACAGGACGATTAACAAAAAAAGGGACATACTGTTATAGTGGATAGAGTTAATTTATGTGAATTAGAAATGTGTACCTATTAAAACATTTATGAACGTTTCTTTATTTAATTATAGTGTGGTTCTTTAGAGTTTTGACAATTTATAATATCGTATACCTTTTAAACCACCCACTAGAATTAGCTCATGTTTTGGTGTGGAGATTAAGTAATTTTTATTCTTAGGGTCCTTACATAAGATTCGCCCTGTATATTTTTTTAAAATTCTGGTACTAAATTATTAAACTACATATAAAAATTACCTAAACTGTGAATTTGTTTTTTTTGTCACACCTTTGAGAAATTGCTTTCGTAATGAAACACGTCTGTCTTCATGAATTTTCTCTGTCGCATAATCATATTTCTTGTGACTTTCCTAATAACGAAAAATGGGTTTTTCCTAACCTCATTACGACAGTTGTCAATTCATTCAATTAATTGCTTTCTTGTATTAATATTTTCGGTATATGGCCTAGTTTGTAGGTGTCCTCATAAAAAGTAATCCACCGGATTAAAATCGGGGAATCTGGCTGGTCACGGATGAGTAAAATTTTCTATTTTCCGGGTATTCTGAGCGGACCGCGATTTTACGTTTATTAACATAATTATTGTTATTATTAACATTACTTTCTTCTTTTTAGTGCATGTTTTAACAGTTTCAGTTTGTTTTTAAAATCGTGTTTTTTAATTTTTTGAAATTATTTGTTTATTTTCTTCTTTTTAGTTTTGTTTCAATTAGAATAGTGTGCTTGTTCGATAAAATTTCTTCCTTATAAATGACAAAACTTATACACCATCTTGAAGCCGCCATTTTGGATTCTTGAATTTCGACAAAAGATGTATAAACTGCTACCTCGAGAATTTTCAGATACCGATTTTCATACGAATCAGACCATAAAATACAATACTTATCCTCCATTTTTAGTCGTTAAATTTGGACCAGATAATTGTAATCTGCTACCTTCAGTCGAGTCAGATAAAACTTATCCAACATATTGGCGTCGCCATTTTGAATATTTGAGTTGTGATCACATAAGGTTTGTTTCCACACGCTGTTATGAATTGATTCTGAACATTTATGTTAGGCGCATGTTCGGTTTCTAACTCGTTACCAACAAGTTCCAAACAATTACTGATGGAACGCGCCTTGGCGTAATGAAGTCAAGATAACCTATACAAGATTTGTGGTCGTAGCGGTATTGGTTTAAATTGAGGTTATTATACAGGATAGATTCGGTCGGAGGCCGTCTAGTCCGATCACAGCGCATGCGCCAAACTTATTAAACTGAAAAGTTCCGTCTTTTTCTTAGAACTTAGAACAGTTTTGCAGCATCCAAACTTGTTCCGAACGTGTTTGCTATGTTACAGAACATTTATTCGTATATAAAACCATGTGGCTGGAACGCGACTATTACATTGCGCATACTCATGCAGTTTGTAACGGCGTGTTGGAACAAGCCTATATTTGTAATCTAAAGTGAATCATATACTCATGTCAAATATCAAGTCAATACGACATCTGGAAGTGAGTGAAAAGTGAGTTGTAACATTTGCTTACAATGTTACAGGTCAAGCTAATTGAAGCGTGTTAAAAATATGTATGCCAAGACCAAATTTCTATCAGAATAGTTTCAGTATGCATATAAAAGCGAGAAAATGTATGACTTTAGACAAAAAAGACGTTTATCTTGATCTATGGCCGAACCGACGGTATGACATATCTGAGAAGTCTATTTTACTTGTGGTATTTTGAATTACAGCCCATTGAAGCACTTAAAAAACAGAAAAGTATGTAAGAAAAACATTTCCCTGTGTCGACAAATTCATGACTTTTAGCTTATTATTATTATCATCAGTTTCAAGTTCCTCTTCTGGCCTTCCCTTATCATGATTGACGGAGTATTAATCACCATTATTGTTAATTTCAGATCACAGGCAGTATATTATTAACAGTGTCGCTTGCAGCCCTAGCAGATATCCCAACGTTTTCTGAAAATTTACAAGATGTTCTACAGGAAGTACAAGTTTTCCAGTCGTTCTTCGATACATTTCTCTTAATTGAGGGTAAGTAAACATAACTTCTATATCACCGGGCCACCCAAAAATTGTCTTAAAGGGGCCACCCAATGTCCAAGCCCGACTTTTTAGTGTACCTTAGGAACCCCTATATAGTTCCGGCATGTTGGTCCGCCTGATTGAATGTAACAGCCCTCCCCTCCTTTCATTTTTATACCTATTGAGATGAAATTTGGTATATAGACGTAAATTGATGTCTCAAAGTCAAAAATGAAGAGATAAAAAAATTACAGTGAAAAATAACTTTAAAAAAAATTACACTTATTCCATCGACCGTGGTGTCGTAGAATAGGTGTCCCAAAAGGCAACAAAAATGTCTGGAAGTTTTATAATATTAACCAATCAGTCACGAGTTGTTATCGATGCATCCCTCCTCTATCTAATTTCTAGAGTATCGATGCAAATACTCGACCCGGGTTCGAATCCTGGCCAGGGTATGAATGTTTAGTGACGTTTTAATGTGTTACCGAGACGGTAGCAGTGAGTTAGACAGCTGTTGAGTGGCACAACATGTCTAGTCGCTGTTATCTCTCCTGAGTTCGAGTCTCAGCTGTGGTAGATGGTAATGTCGCAGGGAATGGTTGTTATGTTGATGTCTATGTGTACGTGTGTCCTAGTTGAATATGATTGAATCAAAAAGGAAAACCTATATTACGCCCACAATAAGTATTTTCCACCTTATTTTCCTTTCCGATAAAATACAAACACAAGGTATTCATTAAACCTAATTATTTTTAGAACTATATTACTATGTCATTGGTTTGGCAATATTTTACGTACTCCTGACATTGTCTTGCATCTTTCTTCTAATGGCGGCATATCAGGTGGGTACCTAACTGTTAAATTATTTTATCATATTATGCAAAGAAACTTGGCGCACATTTATAGTCGTATATATATACCTACCTCTATTTTTTAGTGTAAACCAAATTTTTCATATCTCTTTCTGTTTCTCTACATACTCCATATTTTGTTACTACTCTTGTATATGGTGATGTTTTGTCTGTATGCGGTAAATGACGAGGATGGTTTGGGAACTATAATTTTATACTTTTGTATTGGATATTTTATTTTAGGTGAGTAAGGTAGTGTGATTTTTAAATCATAGTTGGAAATCTACAACTATAAATTCGATTATGAGGTGTAGACGCGATAATAGACATTTAAAAAAATACCGACAAAAAAGTAACCATGTTATTCGAATCAAAGGCGATATGCTGAATATAATTATAAAAAAGGACAAAAATGTTGTAGTCTCTGAACATTGTTTTTCTGTTTTTGCTGCAATCCTTGGTTTATTTTGGAATATTATTCAATACGTTTATTATTATTTGAAAGCTTGTCTCCCTTACATTTCTATAGTTCCACAAAGAAATTAAATTGTTGACAATTTTATTTAAATAATGCAATGTGGCGCAGTCCATAGCGACACTTGTAAGTTTTGAATGCGCGTTGTCAAATTTAGTGCTGTAATATGAGACACAATTTTTAGATGTAATATTTATTTTTGTATACTTGGGTCGAGCTGATTAAAATATATATGATACTTGGAAAAAATGATACAAATCGATCTACAAGAACTTGTAAAGCATTATCTCTTCAAGTACTAAGATTAAACACGATTTACTCTCTCTTCTTTAAGTTCAATAATATCAAGTCGCGGCTTCCTATGATTAAGATTAAAAATTTAAAAAAATATTTTTTGAATGTCAAAATAATATATGTTGACACAAATGTATCAAGTTGGTAATTGCATGCTAGCTCCTGTAGGTACTATTGAATGCATATTTTTCAAACAAATTGTGTGGTATTTGTCAACAAAAAAATGCAATTTATCATGAAACAGTAGAAATGTAGAGAGAATAAATGAACTTTAGGTCGATATAAAATTGGTTTGAAAAATACTAAAAAGCTTAGGATTGCAACATACACATGTTTTGTCACCTTTTGCACTTTTTTCCTGATTTAAATCTACAGCATCATTCCGGGTAATACAATTGTTTTCTAAATGTATATCTTCAAGTTCATATAGTAACCTTTCAGAATTGCTTTTTAAATGCTAGAATTCTGTTTAGATAGGCTACTCCATGCCTGCATATTTGCATTCTTTTGGATGATATCACATTAATTTTTATTTGATTATGCATAAAATTAGAATTTATGCGTTTTGATGTTTGTGATAATTTCATTGTCACTAAAATTAACGTTTCTTTTTAGTATTCTTAGGTTATACCTGGTTATGCGTCTACAGTTTGATAGAGATAATTAATGATCTTGAGAAGAAATTGATCCGGAGAACTAAATTAATTTTCCCACACAAATTTGACAAGAAAAGAATTACTCGTTAATGTTGACTTTGATATATTTTTCAAAGTGTATCGAGTTTGAGATATTGCGAGGGCGGAAATATTCAAAGGAAAACAGAGACTTGAAGCATATTTAAATAGTATGTGTATATAGTTGGAACTTATTATGTTATAAAATAAATAAACGATATAATGATTTATCAGATTTGGTATTATTTCAAATTATAGAGGTATAGCCCCTTAAATCTGCGTTTTCAAAAATCTATGAAATGGTGGTTTATTTATTAGAAGATGAAAACGTACTAACCGGGAGACAATTTGGCTTTAGGAAAGGCCTTTCTACCCAGCATGCTGTTCTATCATTATATAATTTTATTTCAAATAATCTCGACTTAAAAAATAACACTGCATGTATATTTTTTTATTTAAAGCGTGCCTTCGACATATAGCCCAGGAGTGCCAGTAGCACCACGCTTGGCTGGGAGCGATCGGGTCGACTCTCAGGGTGAGTTCTTTACGGATAGGCACTGTGATCTTAAACTGCAGTCGAGGACCATCCCCCGCCAACTGTTAAAAAAAAGGTACTATTTTCTGGTAAAAGTAAAAGATCAATTTTACTATTACGAGATTTATAGCCCGTCCTCGGCTATGTACAACAAAACAAAATAAAAAAAATGTAGGAAACAAAAACAAACAGTAAAATAAAATAATTTTCCATTTGTGAAACAAATGGAAAAATTTGATCAAATGTTGGCAATCAATGGTGAACAAAGAAAAATGAAAAAAAAAACCTACGAATAAACAATTGGGCGTCGTAACAAGAACCAAGATGAACTAGCCGTGGTTTTGAGATGATCTAAATTTCCCCAAAACAACAACAAACAATGATAAAAATAAAAAAACAAAAGTTAATTGGGCAATTGGCCTTAACTTAATTATTTATTAATTGAATTAATACAACTGTATTGTAATAATAGCTCTGGGAGTATTTACATTTCCCAAAACAAAAAGAAAATTATAACAATTTAAATCAAATACTTTGACACAAGCCTTAACTGTAAAATGTTATCGAATCCCTGAGTTTGGATATCGTGAATAATTATTTAATGCACCCATCCAATAGTTATAACTTTGCGAAATTATTACAACAACCCGATAAAATAAAATTCAAAGGAATCAGTTGTTTAATTGATCATCGTAACTGATGAAGTTACGAATCCTTTGTACACTGAATAATTAATTAATTTAAAGTGCCAAAGACAAAAATTATTAACAAAATGTATTTATTCAAAAAACAAAAAAAAATAATGAGAGAGTTTAGATAAGAAACAATTTTTGAAGTAGTATTGTAACTGGGAATGATACTAGGTAGTTAATAAATGGATCGACGCAAAACAACTAAACGAAGTTAGAGAGAGAAAAAACTTTTAAAATAAAACAAATAAATAAATTAACCATAAGCGTAACGTAAAAAGAGTTTAGTGAAACGAATAATTTAACTATTTAAAAAAAAGCAAAACATAGTCAGCGTGTAGTCCGTGACTGTCGAAAAGAAAAAAAATTAAATAAAATTGGAATTATCTCACCAAGTCCTGATTGTTAGCCCAGTGACACTATATTCACTGCACACCCTGTACACTTTTATAAATGTATATTTTAATTCATGACGCGTCGCGATTTAGTTTAGTTTTTATTTTGATGTGGGAAGCTGGCCCCGTTTCAGTCATATAATAAAAAGCACTCTGCATAGGAATTTAAAAAAAATTAAGCGAAATTGAAAGTGGCACTGCAAAAAAAAATGGAAGCTAAGAACACTGTTTGCGGAATTCACCTCTTTGTGCGAGTCGACGTTGAGACGCTTTCCGCTCAGAAAATTATTACATCTTTTTTAGACAAGACGCAAATTTGCACTGCCCCTAGAAAACGTCTATGGGGCTATGGCTATGCCATGTGTGCTTTACTTGAGTGGCCTCAGTTATCAGCAGTTTAGCAATTGCCCTTTGCTAATGCCTTTTTCGTCTAAGTCAGGTACCTAAGGGGGTACATTGGCTTAAGAATACTGAAGCGTTTTTATCATATGGCTGTTTGTAAAGAATATGTGTCTATATTTCACTGATTTTAACTTAGTTTGTGTACAGGGTGTGTGATGAAGAGAAAACACGCACGTTACGTTAACAGCGACACATAGGTATGGCTCGCGAATCGTGCACGGCCACGTACGCGCTGCACTCAATTTGTTGTAACTTTTGAACTAATTATTGAAATTGAGCTCAACAAAGCTGAAATGAGACGATAAACATGTGTCTATTGGATTATCATATTTTCAAATTTAGAAATGATTGTATGTAGGAATGGTACATATATGAAGTCGGAACATAAAGAGATTTCCGATGAATTCGGTAAAAGCTCTACCATTTCTACAATTTTTAAGATTAAAGTCTGAAACTTTCACATATTACTTTTGAGGTAATGTATAAAAAGATCCGATAGATAGTTATGCCACATAATTTTTCTAATAGAAGTTATTAACAATTATTGTACCCCTAGTTAAAGAAGGTTAATTTAAGGTAAATACCCTTAAAACATCTTAAAGTACGCATTTCAAGTTTTAAAAATCGCACCTACAGAAATCTAATAACGCGATTTAAACCAATGTAATAGCTGGTTAAAGTTAGTTATACATATCAAACTTTATCACTTTCTCAAGATTTCCGATATTTTAGAAGCGTACATCTTCAAAAATAAATTTGTGAGATTTTTTTCACTCATCGAATCTGTTCATGCATTACTTCAAGAGTAATATGCAAAAGTTCCAGATTTTTATCTTAAAAACTGTAGAAATGGTAGAGCTTTCACCGATTTCATCGAAAATCTCTATATGTTCCGAATTCATATATCTACTATTCTTACATACATTTATTTTTATATTTCAAAATATGATAATACAATAGCCATATGTTTCTTGTTTCATTTAAGCTTTGTTGAGCTCAATTTCATTAAGAAGTTCAAAAGTTACAACAAATTTAGTGCAACGCGCCCGTGACCGCGTACGCTTCGCGAGCTATACTCATGTGTCGCCACGTTCCATTCTCGTGCGTTAAACAAAAAAATCTGGAGCCTACATTTTTGATCGTACAAAAAAATTTCATACACGTTTTTGATGTGAAATTTTCCCCTCTTTCACGTGGTTTTTTCTTTCATTACTTTTCGAGATATTAGCAAAAAACTAAATTTTTCAGTTTCAGAGGGTTTTTTATAAGGTTTCGCGGGGGCAAATTTTGTTAAATTTTTTTGAGTCACTTTCTACTAGCAAAAAACTAGCCTTTCATGAAACAATCAGCGAGGTAACAATCAATTCCGACTTAAAAAACCAGGCAACTGGGCTAATAATAAATTTGAGAGCTTAATTACACTAGATAAATATGAAATAAAAAAATACTGCTTTAAATTGGCTGAAATCATATTTGGTGGATAGGACACAGGAAGTTCTTATAAGGAGCAGCGGTGTTGTCAATGAATTTGATACTAGCTTGGTCAACATGGGCGTCCCCCAAGGGAGTGTACTGGGACCATTGCTTTTTATAATTTTTATGAACGACATTGTTGATCATTTTGATGCTTCATTTGTGTCTTTATTTGCTGATGACACATCTACTGCCGTCTCTGCATCAAGTATAGCTGAACTCAGCATATATGCAAATGCTGCTGAAAATAATATAGGAAGATTTTCTCTAACAATGGCGAAGGCAATATATAATTCAAAAACTGAATTATTGTTCTTTTCTGCTAAAGAAACCAACCTGTCTTCTCGTAAAAGTTAATAAAATGAGCATTTAGCAAAATAACTCGGTCAAGTTTTTGGGATTAAATCTTAATACCCATTTAACGTGGAGCATTCAAATTGATTTTTTATTGAAAAAATTAGCTACTCATTGCTTCGTATTGTAGCAAATCAGTAGTAAAGTTAACTTAGACAATTTAAAATTATATTATTTTGCATATATTTTGCACTCGTCTCTTAACTACGGTATTATATGCTAGGGAAATTGCTCCAGAGTTAATGAAGTCCAGAAAAGTATATAAATCTATCACTTCCTCGTCTTGAGAACTATTTAAGCAGTTAAATATACTAACCGTACCTTCGCCGTATCTATTTAATTCAGTGGATTTTGTGAAATCAAATCCAGACAATTTCATACAAGCCGGAGATATGGAAGTTCCCGTTATGGACTTTGGCTAAATTTTAATATAAGTATCCCGCATCACCGCGTGTTTCTGGCTGTTAATGGTCCCACTATTATGGGTATAAAACCTGTTAATAAGCTCAATTCAAGTATTAAAAATCTTTAAAGATTAAGTGAATTTAAAGCCGCTGTAAGAAATTTATTAATAAATTGCGAAAATTTCAAGCAGGTATTTTGAAAAGAAGGATAATATTTTAGCTAAATTCAAAAATTCATAAAAAGCAACACAACAAATTTTTACTAATTTGAGGTGTTCGATGTGTACCTTTTTTGTCATGGAAGCTCAGTTTAATAAGAAGAACTTTGAAATGTGACTATAAATATCTCCAACACTAAGAGATGAGATCCCCCCCCTGGTGACTGAAAGAATAATGAACAATTATTTTACTTTCATTAAAATTTTGAATAAAGTAGATAACAAAAAATTGCTTTAATTACATATTTGCAACTTTTCTCAAAACCTGTCGATTTCCTCCAAAGTTACTAACAAAAATAAAACAGTTCATTCCTATAAAAAAAACTCATTTAACACAAATTCATTAAGAGAGATTCATTTTTATTTTTCAGTAAACAAAAGTAATATACAATATTTTGAATTTTTCATTTATTGCAATAGTAAACAGGGGACAACATTCCAACGTATCCATTTCCCTTATTTTAATAGGAACTTACACTAACAAGAAAATATTTGCGAGAGGACTTAGACGCCGCGAATTCTTAAAAGAAAGGAAAAGAATACGAGTCACAAAATCGGAAATTACATAAAACGTATATTAATTAAAGTATTATTTTTTATAATTATTAAGGAAGTCGTCACGTGACATATCTTTCAAGCTGATCTCCTCTAGGACTGGGACGTTTCTGAAAAATAGAAAAATAACAGGTTTAGTATTTAGTGACACTTGAAATGTTGTTATACAGGGTGGATCATTTACATCGAGATAGTAAAATATCTCTTTTTGAAAAAAATGTTTCCGACAAAAATTGTTTTCTCGCGAGGAAAAAATAAAATGTTAATTTATTTTTATGTGGATTGTCGGCAGAAAAAAACTCGAAGAATAGTTGTAGCAGCAGCAGGTACGTACCAAACTTTAATTAATTCCAATTTAAAAGTAATACAAATTTAAACTAAAATTGCATATATTCTATAAATAAGTTAAATTAGATCAAGTTCTTGAAGCTAATCTTGCAGTTACAGATTTTATTCATACGAACTATTTGCATTCAGCCGACATAAAGGATTTTTTATCAGCGGTTCTATTCTGTTTTGTTTCAATACAGCCGGCCAGATATCAGTGGTGCGCAAAATATTTTGAAATTGTTCTGACAATTCTTTTTCCTTTCTTACTCTATCGTGTTTGTCTGGATTCGTTGTACATTCGCTAAAATTTTTCGCGTAGGATGAGTCAACCTGTATACACTTTCTAACATAATAAATTTATTCCTTTATAACCTTTTATCAGGACTAGTTTCAATATAATATCAACCATTACCTAAACTAATAATTATCTTGTAACATCCCACATTAATGATATATAGGTACTTACTGGAAACGATTATTCTCATTTAACCTTTCTAGTGGCAGAGTGTTGATATCTTGGTTATCGAATGGAATCTCGTCGTTGAAGCTAAAATCCAAAATACAGTATTACTTTGTTTTTACTACCTGTTATTAGTTAGACAAGTTTATTGAGGGATAGATAATATTGGTTTTGCCAATATCGTAAGAAACTGAGTTTATGTGGAAACATAATAATTAATATATAAAGCAGTCTCCGAGAACGATAGGTAGCAGGTTGGTTCTCAATTCTAGGTACCACACAGGAATAAAATTACGGACTTTTATTATTTTCATGTCGTGCCTAATAGCCCAGGTAATGTATCTAATTTTGTCAATAAATCCCAAATATGTTCGGAGGCACATTATTTATTTCTTTATCAAGTATAATTAATAAAATCATCTAAAGTTTATAATGTCCAGACCGGCAACTTAAAAAAAATCAAAACCTTTTTTTTGGTATTTTTTCGAAATTTATAACAAGAGCCTATGCATGGAAAAATAAAAAATATTTTCAAAAAGAGCATACATTTCTAAGCAAAAAATGTGTACAACATTGCTTATAAAGTCACAGGTTTTCGGTAAAAAAATATTGTAAGTAGAAGTAGTGGTACAAGCGATGTGCGATTCTTCGTCGTGCTATACTTGCAAAATATCCCCAGGTACGAAATATATTATAAAAATTGCATTAGTAAACAATATTTGTTGGAGAAAATAATTGTTTTAAATGATATTTATTCTACGAAAACCGGAGTCGAGCGAAGCCAACGCTCCCGCGCTGAAATTTGTACCTGAATACAGTGCTTTGTATTATATACAGGTAACAAATGTGCCGTTCCACTAAATTCTATGTATACGTGATACTCTTGTCTACTTATTCTGTAAGTATCAGAATATATATATAATATTTCTTAGTGAACTACATTCCCGAGACTGCAAATATCGGTATTTTTGTTTATCACGAGATGTACTGTTAAGAAAACTTGTAGAATTACATTTCTTTTTCAATATTTGAATAGCTGGTATCTTTTATTTGATAACTGAATTTGTTTTATGTAGGTATGTAAGTAATTTTTTCTGTGAGTTCCGGTAACATGTATACACTGTGTCCCACTTTTCATGGAGCCACCCTCATATCTCGCTCACCTGATATCCGAATGTTTTGAAATTTTGGTGGTGAATATATACCTATGAAGTGAGTCTTAGACGTAACCACATTCGACTGTAGTTAGTGGCGTTCGATTCTATCATGGGAAAAAAGGTCGATTTTTGAAAAAAAAGTATTAGCGATTTTATTAGAGAAAACCTAGTAAAATATTCCTAATCAGCACCTTTAGAAACCCCGTTGTACAAGGTTACATCGTTGTGTGTTCAAAGGCGTTTGAGATATGGGCCCTTAAAAATCAATTTTTTTCAACTTAAAATAATTTGTATCTGTGAAACGGATTGTCATATGAAAAAAATGTATTCTTTATTTTTTGCTCAGAATAATGTATTGTACTAGTATGAAATGGTTTTACAAAGAAATTACTATATTTTTAATAAGGCAAAAATTCTAATTTGTACATACCTACCATGTTTTTAACAAATAATCTTTAATAAAGACCTAAGTAAGCCATGAAAACAAAAGTTATTGCAAGTGTCAATGTATTGTTGAAAGTCAATAAGTTAATACGTTAAAAATTTAATGAATGATGGATTAATGTTACATAATAAGTGAATTGATTTCTTTTTATGAAAATGGCTCAACGTTTAACAATGCAAGGAAAAGTGGAATTGGTTCGTTTAATCGGAGATAATGCCAGATCATTTAGAGAAGCTGCTGATGAATTTTATCTACGGCATCCTGGCCGTCAGCCTCCCATTCGCCATAAATTGGTAGCAACCATTAATACAAATTTTAACAAAGAAAGAAATGTATGTAAGTTAAGACCAAAGAATTATAATTTACAAAATCGGCAAATTCAAAACGAGGAACGCATTTTACAATATTTTAGAGAACATCCAAGATCTAGCATAAGGCAAGTAGCATTAAATCTAAATTTTAGTAAAAACATCGTTTGGCGTTGCCTGAAAAAACATAGAAAAAGAGCATTCAAACCAAAATTTCTACATACCCTAGAAGATGGAGATACATACAGAAGATTAGATTTCTGTTTTTGGGCCCAGAGTGAAATTTTAAACAATATTAAATTTCTGAAAAACGTCATATTTACTGATGAAGCAACATTCACTACCAATGGGGTAGTATGCTCTCAGATATGCCGTTTTTGGGCTGACGAAAACCCCCACCGGTTTATCAGTACTAAAAGCCAATATGTGTCAAAAGTTAACGTTTGGTGTGGTTTATGGAAGGATCAGATTATTGGGCCTTTTTTCATTCCAAGATTGAATGGGGAGAAGCTTATTTAAATTTGTTGCAAAGATATATTGAACCCTTTCTCAATAATCTGCCTCAAAATGTCAGAAGATACTTGTATTATCAACTTGATGGTGCCCCGGCTCATAATGTTGCAAGTGGTTGGCTAGAAGATAATTTTCCAGGTAGATGGATAGGTTTAAGAAGTCAAGTTCAAGAGTTTCCTCCGAGGTCTCCAGACCTGACACCACTTGATTTTTATTTGTGGGGGTCGCCTAAAAAATATAGTGTATAATAGCAGACCACGTAGCCAGGATGAGTTAATGATCAGAATTAGACACGCATGTGTTAAAATCACTCCAGTCGAGATTAGAAAAGTTGTACGGCATGTAAGAAAACGGATTGAGCAATGTATTCGGAATGATGGTGGTTACATAGAAACGCAAAGAATTGTATAATTAAATTATTTGTGTAGATTATTTGTTAGAAACATGGTAGGTATGGTATGTACAAATTAGAATTTTTGCCTTATTAAAAAAATAGTAATTTTTTTGTAGAATCATTTCATACTAGTGCAATACATTATTCTGAACAAAAAATAAAGAATACATTTTTTTCATATGACAATCCGTTTCACAGATACAAATTATTTTAAGTTGAAAAAAATTGATTTTTAAGGGCCCATATCTCAACGATGTAATCTTGTACTACGGGGTTTCTAAGGGTGCTGATTTGGAATATTTTACTAGTTTTTCTCTAAAAAAAATCGCTAATACTTTTTCTTCAAAAATCGACCCCCTTTTTCCATGATAGAATCGAACGCCACTGACTACAGTCGAATGTGGTTACGTCTAAAGACTCACTTCATAGGTATATATTCACCACCAAAATTTCGAAACATTCGGATATCAGGTGAGCGAGATATGAGGGTGGCTCCATGAAAAATGGGACACACTGTATATATTTGTTCCACAATTCTGAAATTACAAAATTATAGTAAATTCATAAATAACGTTTATTTGAACTGCATTAATTTAAGCAAAGGTAAGTTAATGAGGTTCAAACTGACACATTTCTCGAAAGTTTCCCGTAGACCAAAAAAAGTTCAAATATTTTCTACGGATTATTATACAATACACAAAAATGAGGACATTTTCGAAATATAATATACATGTATATTGATGATTTGCTTCCATATATTAGCCTTATGTTAATATTCAATTATATACATAAAAAGGTAAGACTCTCAACTTTAAAACAATGATTCCTTAGTTTTTTAATTTGTGTAAATTTTATTTATCTAAGCAAAGGGTTTCTCGTGCGTCAAGTACTGGAAAAGTAACCGATAATGCACGATCTGTTGTTTGAGATAGGCCAAGGTCGTCCCTTGAGAGTCAGTAGGTGGTGTCCGAGAAGGGCAAGGAACATTTGCGCCGTTTACTCAATTGAAAATAAATTGCGAAAATTAAAGTGCCATATTAAACAGCTCTAAAGAGCCTCAAATCGAGCGGGTATTATTGCACACATGCTGCGATTACACACGCTCGATATGCACAAATATTCGACTAATTTCGACTCTGCCACAGCATACGCTCGATACGAATATGCGTTCGGAGCGGGCAACCTTGCATCGCGCTTCATCTAATGTCTCTACTTCGCTAATTTTTTATGGCAAATCCGTGGCATTAGAAGAAATTATTGTAGATACATTTTTTGCGTGAAAATGTATGCTCTTTCTAAAAATATTTTTATTTCTCCCACCTCTACTCATTTTCGAAATTTTGTGCAAATACCGGGAAAACAAACTTCTTGTTTTTTTTATGTTGCTGGTCTGAAAATCATGCAAACTTTATGTGATGTTATTGAATACTATCCAAAGAAATCATTTAAAAAAATCATCCGCCTCCGATTTGTTTAAAGGTAAATATCTCTAATGACTGAGTTAAATATGTAAACAAATAAATAGTTTTAAAAAAGTAAAAAACACTATTTTATAATCAACTGAAAATATTTAAAAAAGCTCTAAGAAGAAGAAACTTATTTTATTAATAATGCTGCTTTTTGTGAAAAGTCCTAGATACTAGTGTTTAAAATTGATATGCAGGGTGCTCAATATTTGCAAAAATGTGAAAACTACAAAAATTCTGACTTTTCATATAAAGCAGGCGTTTTTATAAAGAACGACTTTTCCTCGTAAAATTTACAAATAGAAAAGTTTTCCTTCTTCCGAACTCAATTCGTGGACACGTTGTATAAGGTATCTATTAAAAGCTCTTCGTTAAATTATACAATCAGAGTAGGTCTTATAGCATAGAAATTGCCGAAAAATTAGGAATTAAGTTATAAACTTTAGGATTAAATATTAAAACAACTGCCTTATAACTTTAATATTCATCTTGTAATGCTCTTGATAAAGTGAATAGTCATTCATAACTTAAAACAAATATAATATCCTATAGATTGAAGTCAAATTCATCTGTTGAAGTCTTTTCGAAATGTTCGTGAATATTTTTTTATATATTTCTAGGTAGGCATTTTTACTTCCTTCGCATACTGAAGAGAAGTATTGTGCTCGATAAAAAATCACTCTCCGATTCTTCTTCGGATTTTCATGTTTCAGATCATGTAGAAATATAGGTTTTTCAATTCAGTCAGTCTGTCTGTCTGACAGTCTGACTCTCTGTCGGTTTGTTGTCTGTCTGTCTGCTTTAACTAAAAAACTACTTGACCGAGAAGTCAAATTTGGTAGGTAGTTGACACTACTGCCAGCGAAGGAATGGTTAGATTTTCACTGGAAAATATACAGGGTGGACTATATAAGAAGAATAGATAGTGAAAATATTTTGTTTTTCGCTCAAATTTAAAATTTCCACGATTCATGGCATTCTAAATCTATTAAATAAAAAATTAACCACTGCTTTATCACTCCACTACGTAGATGTGCAACTAAAAATGTGACAGATGTAAATAATATTTGGCAAGGAAAACACCTATTACGGTTTTATTGAAAACTATACAGGGTGGTCGTGCTAAGAAATAATTTAACCGTGGTGGAGAGTAAGGTTATTTACGGAAGCCTTCCATATTTGGCAGTTTTTATTTAATATTGAATTTTTGCTGTCGGATGACCACTCTGTATATTTTTTGATCAAAAGTTATCAGGTTTTCTTTGTGACAATAGTGATAACTACATTCCGATTATTATTCTCATATGACGTTTCGTAATTAACAACTTTTTAGAATGACCGCCCTGTATAAATAAAGAGGGAAGTTCTGTGTAATACCTTTATCGATTAGATCATAATGAACTTAACAAATGAGTGCTTCTAATTGGTCAAAATAACGGAATTTTGGCTTGAAATACTTTGTCACACACATTTTAGATTGTATCATTGAAAATTATTTCTTATAATATATGATGTCCTTACTTTATTTGTGGTATTTTCATAGATCTTTTTCCCAGGCATCCCCCTGCTTGCAGAAAACAACTCCTTCCGAATCTTCCTCCTAGTACTAGCGAGCTGGATTCCCTTTCTAAAATATAAATAAAATGTAAGTTTTCTATTAGGACAGTGAGTTCTTCTTCATCCAATATCCTAAGTATTGAACAAATATTAACGAAATATTATAAAAACATTGGCGCCATGTACAAAACTCAATATTGAATCAGTAATGAATATGAAATTTCACCAAATCGTCTTTGGTATCGGTTACACTGTGTTGAGGATATATTAAAAAAATTATCCTAATATTTTATCCAATTAAAATTGAATATCTAGAATTATGCGTATACCAGCAAATTTAAAAGAACGGAGATAAATGACATTTTTTTTCTATATAATTTTCTTTGTCCAAATAAATTCGAAGGTCTAGACAGCCATGAATTTCTTACTACAATTTTGGTTTATTCTGCACATATTTTAGTGTAGGCAAATTAGACGAAAATTGACCTAAACTTGAAAAAGTTTACCGAGTGAATGGATTTTCACGAAACTTTCTGTTCTGTTCGTTTTGATGTCTAGATCAAACTAAAAAAAAAAAACGAAATCGATCGCTATTGTCTAGCAATGGGCTTGTTCCACGATATTAATTTTATATGGTTTTTATACGTTTTTATATAGTACTCGACATTCTTATTATGCACTTAAAATTTCGTATTATTAACTTTCTCCGTTCTCGAGATATATAGCGTTGAAATTAGTAATAGTTGCAAAAACAGTGCGCTTGTTTATGACGTCACTATACGCAACTTTGAACTCGGCAATCTACCGCGAACTCTAACAGCCGTTCAGTAGTAAGTAAATACGTGGAGTTGAAGGCCGTTTCAGATGTCTATGGAAAGAGAAAGAGTGGCGATTTGTTCTTATACCAAAGTGAAGGGGCAAAATCGGAAATCCGGCTTGACACGGACGAACGAAAGATGGCTTTTCTGTTAAAAATTGGAAAACATTTAATTTTCATAAATTCATAACCAAGTAAATACGTGGAATGGAAGTCCGTTCTAGATCTCGATGGAAAGAACAAGGTTGGCCCTTTCTCCTGATACCAAATTCTATAGGGAAATTCGACTCTGCAAGAGCGAGCAAATAATGCCTTTTTTAGAAGTAATGAAACGTAACCAAAAAAAATCAAAAACATCAAATCTTTAAACGCTCATATGCAAGTTAATACTTATAGTGGAGGATCGATATTGGTCTCTATTCGGCCAGATCTGTGAGGAAAAAAATGGCTATTTTCTTAAAAATCGAAAATTCGGCCGACACATTTTGACATTTGGTAACATTTCGTCAAATCATATATTCCCCTACAATCCCTCGACTGCCTGTTCCTAAATTTAAGAGGCGAGAGAGATAGCAGACTTTTGCGAATTAATGACTCAAAAACCATTAAAAAGAACGCCTCCGAATGTATCCTAAACAATGTAGAATTAATTCCCGAATTAAATGACACCGGCCGCTTCCAAAAAAACCGCCCCCACGAAAAGCCTTTGATAAATCCGATCCGCAATTTTAGAGGGGCGTAGATCAACACGATAAGTATATAGATAATAACAACTAAACAGCATCGAGTGACTGAGGTCGCCGAGTCTATGCGTATAGTGACGCAGCGCCTTGCTACGCTCCATTTTCGCGAGGTGGATGTTTGTAATTGTTTTTAAGCCCCTAAGCGTGCGAATAAAATTCTGATTTTTTGCAGATCCATTATTTTATACTTGAACTTTCGATTTATGAAATAAAAAAAATGCCGAACAAGCCCATTGTTGCTAATCTGTTAACTAGCAAAATTGAGGTGAATTAAAAATACAAAATGTATTTTTACATAATTTGACGAAAAACAATAACTTTATACCTTTGTAAAATTTCCGAAAAAATGCGTATTTTCCGAGATACAGCGGTTTGAATTTTTCCAAAAAGGGGAAGGGAAAAAAAAGAGGAAAGTTCTGGTTGATGTAATTAAATTACAAGACTTTTTGTCTATGAGTGTTTCCTAAAATGCATTATGTCCAAGTTTTTCCGGAAAATACGAAAAAAGGAACCTTATCGGAAAATGGAAAATCTCGTAAACTAGAAAATTTGAAAATCTTGAAAGATTCAGACGTATAGAGTCATACGTTCTTTAAAATTTTGGCTCATGTTTTTTTGTAACGTGCATATTTTCCGAGTTTTCAACAGTTTTTTACGATAAAAAATGTACCTACATTTTTTCATAACATAAAATGCATATAATCTTTTTTCAACCCTTAAAGTGGTCATCAATTTTTGACTCTGTTACGCATTTAAAAATGTTTCGAAACTAATAAAAATAAAAAAATTGGGTGAAAATAAATGAAAACGTCTGATACCGAAATATATCATTTTTGAATCCCTTAAGAACTTATAATGAACTATTCAAACGTTTTCGTCAATTTTAACCCCATTTTACAAACATTTCAATATAAATTTTTTTTCTTATAAATTTTACAAACCTCTACCCTTATATCTCAAAAACCGTCCATGGACAACGTCTGACATTCTTTTTCAGACTTATTAACGTTGAATAGAACAACAATGATTTTGCCTGCATATGCCCATGTAGTATATTTAGTTTAGTACAATATATTTTGAGCTTGTATATATTCAACGTCGAACTTATACTACCATACTTGTTATTATATTAGTTTTGAGATTATATCTGCTCCACCTAGATTTATTTTAGTATTAAAATTTTATTTTAATATCATCTAAATTTATCTTAGTAATAAATTAATTATTTTATAATAGGTAGGTTTTGTTCCAGTAGGTTAATATAGTTATTTACATTATTGTTATTATATTATATTTATCAATAAATAAATAAATTACACCACGGACAGCCCTAGGCTTTGTGGTCTTCGTTTATTTGTGAATGAAAATTAATACTCATAACAAAATTGTAAATTGTAATACCTTAAGCAAATAAACATTATTATTATTATTATTATTATTATTATTCCCCGGACTTGAATACAATTGAGCATGAATGGGACATATAGTGTTTACGAACTCAATTGAAACTGGTCATTGTTAAAGCACAGGACCGTGCGCACTTAACTTGATATTTTGTCCTATGTATTTAACAATTGTATCGAGAATCGAATAGTAGTTGAAACGGTGCAGGCGAGTCCGAGACTGGCAATGTAATCAGCCTGAATGAACCATCTACGACTGCGCTGGTTTAAAGATAATAAAACGGACAGGTCCACTAGCATAAAAAAAACTTATAAATCGTTTCTCAGCAGTCAACGTGGACTTGTGAGATGTGCTGTCATTGGCCTGGGTTTGAGTCCGATTAGTCGGTCGGTGTTTGAGTTATATCAGTCATTAGTCAGCGTGGGCTCGATATTTCTCCAGTGCAGTGCGAAAAATGGTTTTCAGAACAGCTTTATACAAAATATTCCGCCTAATTCGGTAATTGTATTAGATAATGCTTCTTATCACTCGCAAATATTAAATAGAATACCAAACACCAGTAAGGTAGACATTTTAAAATTCACGAGAGAAAAAAATATGTAAATTCCTTTAAAAATTCCAATAAAGCGCGAATTACTGAAATGAATAAAAGAACAGAATTTCAAAAGGGAATATGTTATTGATAACTTATCCAATATACACGGTCATACACTTTTACGGTTACCTCCGTACTATGCATATTTAATCCTATCGAGATGGTTTGAGCAACTTTAAAAGATCGTTTGCGAAAATATAACGACTCTCCAACGATAAGTGCGGTAGTAGTTGATCATATAAGAGAAGTAATAATTGACCTCGACAATACTGATTTATGGGAAAATTGCGTTAAGCATGTAATTAAAAAAGAAAATCAATATCCAACACTACCCCCCAGTGCGCCGATTGTGATTCAACCGGATAATGATTCCTCTTCAGAAAGTGAAGATTCGGACGCGTCAACTTTTAGCATTTAACTTTTTTAATATATATTTTCAGAACAAAATATTAAGCTATTATATTAGGTATGAAGTTTACTTTTTTATTGTTACAATTCTTGGAATATGTTTTATTCAGTTGACAAGAAATTTTAATTTAAGTTACTTTATTCTAGAGACATATTTTAATTTTGTTTTTATTTATGTTTTATCTATACAAGTATTTATTAATGTTGTACTGATTTTTTGCTTTGGTTATGAAACTTGCATTTTTATTTTTATTTTAGAAGAAACTTAAATTTTATTTTTTACTATTTAACACATCATTAAATGTTTAAAATACGTCAAAATATACCTACTATTCGTTTTTTTTGCATGAATGCTCTTTTTATGTGTTTTTAACAGACTTCAAAATCACATGAAGTTTTGCAAAACAAGCTGCAGTTACTTAACTATTAGTTGACTTCTTCTTTTAAGAGATTCCGTTATATGTTGAAAAAAATGCTAATTAATCTCCGTTCTTTTAGGAGAGTCCCTAAGGTCGGTTTTCGGCCCCCTTCAATTTTTGACAAAAATAAGTGAAGCGGATTTTTTTGGCTTTTTAAACAAAAATTATTTTCAGGTTAAAGGAAAAGTTTTTAGTCACCCCCCCCCCGCCAACTTGTTTACCCCCCTCCTCCTTCATTTTACTGGTTCTTGTTTCCATTTCTAACATTTTTACTTGCTTCAAGTGTTTACTTGCCTAATATACATTTTAGTTCTCACGTGTTATATAAATATACACATTAGAGGAATTTTCTCTTAACAAAATGTAGAGATTTCATAGAAAAATTGGGGGGGGGGGATTTCATCAATACATTTGTGAATCAGTATGCTAGAATACTGAAATGAGACTTTCATAATTATTTGATCTAGTTCACTTAACGCATTCGTTTACGTTATAATAAAGTCGAAAGGAGGGTATAGGAATAAAGAGGGGGCAGTATAAGGAAGAAAAAGAGGGAGGGAGTAATTATATCATCATATATAGGACAGCCTTTTAAAATATCTTATTTACCACATAAGTATAAACTCAATATTAACTTGACATAACATTTTACGTTATCTATGGAGACAAGAGGCAATACAATGAAGAAGGAGGGGGTATTGTTTTATTCTTTAAGTCAGTAAAGTTTATGAGACTATAGTCACATTTCCATACATTTATGCCTATAAATAATTACTACCTAGTCGCGATTATAACATTTATAACATAGGGTGGGAAATAAGGTGGAAAGCAAGGGCTGGAGGGGGGGGGGGGGTAAACACTTTTCGTTTCACCTGGAGGTGTCCTATTTTTCCTCAAAAAGCATAAAAAAATCAAATTTATTTATTTTTGGAAAAAACTGAATTGGGCCGAAGAACGGTCTTAGGGGACCTCTCTTCAAAATGTGCGTTACAAAACAAATATGCATAGAATAGAGCCAAGCAGAAATATTTATCCAATATGGCGGGTAAATAATCTGTGTACTATCATCGTTTCTAATTTTTTGGCTGTCGTCAGGGCATATTGGATAAGTTGTTATTTTGTTATGAACAACGTGTAAAAGGAACTGTCAATATTTATAAGATTAAACAACGTGAATTTAAGGCGAGTTAGCCAATATGGAATAAATATTACAAAACTGAAGTATCCGCTGATATGAATTAATATTTGTTGTATGATAATATTGATAATTGAAGAACAGTTCTAAAACAATATGACGTAAATTCAAACATCAATATTGTATAAACAATACTTAGTCTAATTCACAAGTTCAAAAAGGTGTTAATTCTTGAAATAGCTCCTAAAAATATGAGCGACAGCTCATAGGATTCGGAATGACGTCTAGAAAATGCATTAATATGTTTTATTAGCACATAAAATCATTTTTTATAGTGTTGAATGTCAATTAAAAAAATTGAAAAAATTATGGTGTATTCGTAACACCTCAAAAAATAAGGTCCCGTTGGAAAAAATGTTAAAGTTCATTTTTCAACAAGTGAGGCCATTGTTAACTAACGAAATTTTATGGACCTCCGTTATCATTCGAGACAATTTTTTTTTTAAATAATTGGCCTATAAAATTTTCGCTTCTTGGAGCCCTTCTTATAGATACACCTAACAAGATCACATTATAAAAGTTTTTAAAAATTATTTATTTTGTTTATTATAATTTTTTAAAGTAAACAGAAAATTAAAAACCAATTTTTACGCCAATTGTTTATAAGTTGTTTATAAACAAATTGAGTAGTTTTATATTTAAAACATTTTTTTTTACAATTTTGTTGTCTTGAGAATATTATGATTTTATAAAAATATAAATTTTGCCATATTTGAGAACTATTATCTTATGTCGTTATTTGCCAAGACATTTGACAAAGTTTAGTATTATGTTATTATACATAAGGCAGCAAAACTTTAATACCAATATTTATTAATATTTGTCCAATATCTTTTTTGCGGTTTCAATGTATTTGTATTGACTCAATATCAAATCAGGTTTTGATCAATATTATATTCTTACTTGGGCTATCGATTGAAATATTAATCAGGCGTATGAGCTATGATGTCAGTAGTCAGTTTATACATAAAACTCAAATTGTAATATTGGACCATCAAATAGTGACGGTTATTAATGAAATCAATTGTACCCTCAATTAAAGCACATTTGTCTGATACATGCATTTCCCTACAGTTGTAAAGAATTATTAAAATCTCTTCTTTCATCTAAAACTTTGATTCTGCTAAGTATATATTCTGGAAAACAGGGAAAATGTCTTCATTTTACGATTTTATTGAAAATAAATGCAATTATTTTTGACTTACATATAGCTATAATACAGGGTGTCCCGAATTGCATACATCAATCTTCACTAAATAATACAACTTTTCAAAATAAGAAAAAAAGTTCCTATAAACATGGGCCGGGAAATAATTAGTTTCCGAGATACAGGGTGTTCAAGTAATTCTCCTGAAAATGTTTCTTTATGAATATTCTCGAAACGTCCAAAGATAAACAAATGATAATTTACACAAGAATTTAACTTTTTATGCTTTTTAAGAAAAAAAATTACAACTATGTACGAAAATCATTCAGGAGCGGGTGAAACTGGGGGAGCCTAGGTATAATTTAGCCCCAACTTTATTGTGTGACACTTTTAAATTAATTCATGGGCAGATCTTAAAAAATTGAAGTTTTCTACACAAAAAAAGTCTTTTGTGTTTTTTCTCTAAAATTATCAGTTTTTGAGTAAATCTTATCTGAATTTTATTAATTAGTAACCATTATTACCAGCATTCCTGGTATGCAGGAGTGTGCCGTGATTGTAATGTTTGTAACAAATGAAAAATAATCTAGCATGCAGTTTCAGAATGACAATAATGACATTGTTGTTTTTTTGTTTTCTGTAGTACATTGTTCTGTAGTTTTATTATTTCCTTTCAGAAAAAGAGTTCTATTGAAAAGTAAAAAATTGTCATGTTTAGTAATGTGGAGTACGCGGATATTCATTTTATTTCTGGATATTGTCATGGAAACGCGAATGCCGCGGTACGCGAATATCGCAGAAGATTTTCTGATAGAAGGGAACCATCTAAAGATGTTTTTATTCTAACCCACCTATCATTTAGAAATGTTGGACTTAAAAGAGGTCCAAGAAATGAAGAACAGCGAAATGGGCGATTTAAAAATATAATTTTGGCCAAATTTAACAATAATAATAAATTAAGTATCAGAAGAGCGGTCCAACAGCTGCGCGCGCAAGCTGTGCATGTTTTTCGGATTCTGAAAAAAGACCACAGAAAAGCTTTTCGAATGCAGCCAGTCCAAGGCCTTCTACCAGGTGATCCAGGAATGCGTATCAATTTTTGTAATTGGTGTATAAATGCCATGGAACAAGATCACGATTTCGGAAGTAAAATTATTTGGACCGATGAAGCTACTTTTAACCATAATGGATCGGTTAATTTTAATAATTTAAGAATCTGGGCTTATCAGAATCCTCATATAATTCGCCCTAGGGCATTTCAACAGGAGTTTAGCTTTAATGTATGGTGTGGTGTTATAAACGGGACTTTTTGTGAGCCCCACATCCTTCCTCCCCGCTTAAATGGACCATTATTTAATGATTTTTTTAAATAACCATTTTTTTCAATATCTCGAGGATATTCCTGTTAATTTAAGAAATGAATGCTGGTTTCAAATGGACGGAGCTCCTGCATTTTTTGCTGTTGAGAACCGTTTGTGGGTAAACAATAATTATCCTGAACGGTGGGTCGGTCGATTAGGTGCAAGCGCCTGGCCACCCGGTTCACCGGATTTAACTCCTGTTGATTTTTTTGTATGGGCTATTTAAAGGACAAAGTCTACGCAATCCCTGTGAACACGAGAGAAGAGTTAATGGAAAGAATTTTCGAAGAATGTGCAAATTTGCGGGCTAATCCTGATTTTATTCGTAAAGCTACACACTCTGTATGGCGCAGATGTCAGAAATGTGTTGAAGCTGGCGAAATGCACTTTGAACAACTCCTGTAATTTGTAATTTATCTTACTTTAATCTAATTCATTGTTTTATTGTCCCATTAGTTTGTTACCAATAATGTCCAAAATAATAGAAAAGCTCATGTACGATCAAATTATTAATTACGCGACAAAACATCAAATAATACCAAAAAATCAATCTGGCTTTAGAGTTGCTCATAGCACCACAAGTGCTCTTCTCAAAGTCTCAGATGATATAATTAAAGGCTACGATATAGGAAAAACTACAGCTCTTGTGTTGCTTGACTATTTTAAAGCGTTTGATACGATTAATCACAACTTATTGCTGTCCAAACTAAAATACTATAACTTTTCTAACAGTGCTTTAAAAATACTTAAATCTTACTTTACTAATCGCAAACAGAAAGTTGTAGTCAAGAATACTTCTTTTTCGGAGTCAAAGATGCTTGAATCTGGTGTACCACAAGGGTCAATTTTGGGACCACTGTTATTTATCTTATACACTGCTGATTTTTTCAGTGTCTTAAAAACCTGTAGATCACACTTCTATGCCGACGATACCTAGATTTACAGCACCTTTGATTCATCACAGATTATGCAGTCCATTGAGCACATAAATCAAGATATTAAAAATCTTGTAAATTACTCTTGCCGGCATTGCCTAAAAATTAATGCAACTAAATCTGCTGTTATCGTATTTGGGAAGGAGAGCAATAGACAATTCATTAGGGATAACACCAATATTCTTGTGGAAGATCAAAAATGACCATAATTTCAAATTTCAACAACATGTTAATAACCTTATGAAAAAGTCCTACTGCGCATTAAAAAAATTATACTCTTGTCGTCATAGTTTGAATGTAAAATTAAGAACTCTTTTATGCGAATCTCTAGTCTTATCTTTTTTTAACTATGGCGATATTATATATGGTCCCTGTCTCGACCAAACTAATGCTTATAGGATTCAAAAGGTGCAAAATACTTGTATTAGATTTATATTTGATTTAAAAAAACAAGATCATGTATCGCATAAGTTAAAAACCCTTGGATGGTTAAATATGGCCACAAGACGCAAATTACATCTTGCAAATTTTACTCATAAATTGGTACAATCAGCAAATCCCCAATATCTAAAAGAACTATTGATTCCCAGGTCGTCCATTCACGATCGAAATCTAAGATACACTGAGAATTTAACAATTCCTCATCATTCAACAGCTTTTTTCCAAAAATCCTTTACGTACTCCGCATCAACGTTATATAACTCCATTCCTGTTAATATCAAGCAAGTTTCAGTTAACTCGTTTAAATTTCATTACAAACGATTTCTTCAAAACCAGTGAACAAAGAATCAGAAATAAAATATTTTTAAGCCTACCTGATGTAGGCACATTCTTCTCTCGTTATCAAATTGTGTTTAGTATAATTTCATTCTCATTTATTATCCTTTTTCTTTTGTAATTATTTACTTTGTTAATTTTAATGGTTGAGTATTTGAGCAGCCTCTGGGCTGGACTCCGCCATATGTATATTTTCAATAAAGGCACTTTATTATTATTATTATTATTATTATTATTATTATTATTATTATTATTATTATTATTATTATTATTATAAAAAATAATGTAATCAAATTTTGTTTTACTGTCATTGTTTTTTCTGTTCTGCTAAAATTATTCATAAAAAATTATTCCCGAATAAAGTTCAGATTTACTCAAAAACTGATAATTTTTGAAAAAAAAAAACAAGAAACTTTTTTTGTGTAGAAAACTTCATATTTTTAAGTTCTGCTTATAAATTAATTTAAAAGTGTCGCACAATAAAGTTGGGGCTAAATTATACCTAGCCCCCCCCAGTTTCACCCTCTCCTGAATGATTTTCGTACATAGTTGTAATTTTTACTTAAAATGCATAAAAAGTTAAATTCCTGTGTAAATTATCATTTGCTTATCTTTAGACGTTTCGAATATATTCATAAAAAAACATTTTCAGGAGAATTATTGAACACCCTGTATCTCGGAAACTAATCACTTCCCAACCCAAGTTTATAGGAACTTTTTTTCTTCTTTTGAAAAGTTGTATTACTCAGTGAAGTTTGGCCTGTGCAATTCGGGACACCCTGTATAGTCATATTTTGGAAGTAACTACAATTGAAACACTGGCATCCATGGAGTTGTGTCATTTTGCAAATATAACCGTGTAGAACTGATGATTATTTGTCATGCAAGTTATGGCTTTCAAACACAAGACAAATGTATACATAAATATCACTGCAAAAAATTTTATATAATTGTTTTTTTTTTGGCATAAAGGCTTATAGCCATACAGCCAACTAAAATATTAACCTAACCCATAAGAAGCATGATATGTGTGTCAGCCACACAGTCACAAAACAAAGGATCTACATGGGTCACAAACTTCTCGTCCAGGGGTCTATCAGGACATTTTTCTGACGCACAACACACGACCACGGTTAGGAAGGTATATATAACATGAGGATGTAGAACATAAGGAACAAAGTTAACCTACTGACCTATAACTTAATTTTCGTCTCTTCCAAAAAATCAATTAGATAATCAAAAATATGTTTCTTATTTGAGGATAACAGATGAAGTATGTTAAAGGGTGACGAGATTTTACCATTTTTTATTATATTATTATATAGCTTATCAGATGCTTCTGTGTGCTTTTTACATTCAAAAAATATATGTTCTAGGTCGCCTGTACTGTTACAATATTCACAAATATCAGAATTGTAAACGTGTATTCTAAACAAATGTGCAGGGTAGCATGCGTGACCAAATTTTAAACGTATAATTGTTGTTATATATTTTCTTGAACACTTACATTTTTTGTGTCAAAAGTCATGAGGCAGTTCAGAGTGAATTAATGATTATTTGGTTGGTTTAATAAGGGATGATTCTTTCCACATATAATCTCAATGATTTCTTAATTTAGATCTAAGTATATTCGTTGCATCCGGGAAACATAATTTATAATTGGAAGTAATTCCTACATCTATGCTGTTCTTGACTAGATAATCAACATATTCGTTGTCCTTCAATCCTATGTGTGCTTTCACCCATACAAAATATACCTCATTTCCTTCGTCAAAGACATATCGAACTAAGTTCTTAATGTGTATAATAAGGGGATTATCATTAATTTTAAAAGTAGTGGTGTTTTGTAACGCCTGTAGGACCGATAATGAATCAGAAGGGATAACAGTTTTCGGAAATTCTGAAGTTTGTATAAACTTGATGGCTTCTCAGATGGCTGTCGCTTCGGCTGTAAAAATAGAGCACTCTTGCATAGGTTTTATTTTGGTCTTAATATTTTTAGAAGGTATATAATATGCACACCCTGTTCCACTAGAAGATTTGGAAGCATCTGTGATTACTAGCTCGGAATCTGGAAATTTTCCGAGTGTTATATTTTCGCTATATTGTGGTACATATACTGTCAGATCGGTAAACAGAGAAAAATAGTTGAAGTATGAAGTAGTTAGTATTATTTTGAATATATAATTGGTTGAAAAACATTTTTATGTGTTCACTTATTTTCAGGAGACAATAACAATAAATTGCCTTTATTTACATTTATCTCTTGGTGAAGTTCATGTTCCACTTAACATACAAATAATTTGACAGAATTTATAATAACTTATAATATGCAGGGTGTTTCAGGTATGCAGTCATTAGTTTCTAGGGGTGATTCTACATCAATAAATATGAAAAAAAATTCATATGAACATGGGTCCGGAAATGTGCTTTTAGTTGGTGTGGGGTAAAAGTCTGAACAGATTATAGACTGTCATCATAATCACAAAGTGAAGGGTTAGGCAGAACAGAGGATTACGTAGTCTTTTATTATTTTGAATTAACACCGGAACCTCCACCATATTTTTAAAATTAAGACAAGATTTATTAAAATACTCGCTATCCTTTATTTTTAGACTTAAAAAAATGATTATTTACTAAAAGAATTTTGATGTTTAGTCGTAGGCTTTAGGCATACACATGTAGTCCAGCTAACGAAGCCCAAAAAAGGCCAATTAGAGGAAATAATTCGTGTAGTTGCCAATTTCTGTTTAGTTGTCGAGGGGAGTGCTCAAAACAACATACTAAACGTCCAGGCCAGTGGATTGTCTGCGGGGGGTCCCCTTTTAAGGTTTTTCTTGAATAACTTGAAAGTCATGCTCTCTAGCGAAAAAGTGTCTATACAGGGTGCGGCAAAAGTGAGTCGGACAACGATATCTCGAGTTCTACGATAGCTAGAACTTTAAAAAAAAATGTTAAGTAAACTAGATAAATACGTCTATAACTGAAAATTATTTTCGATCATACAGGGCGAGCCAAGACGAAATTACACGACCAAGTGCCTTTTTTTAAATGGAATGCTTGTATATCAGTACATTTTTTGAAGCCTTTTTTAGGCTCTATCGTATCTCCCAACCATTTGGATATAATGAATTTTTTTGTTGAAATCATGCAATCTCCAGATGGATATTAAAAAAATCACCACAGCCACAATGGGCTTGTTCGGTATTTTTTTTTACTTCATACTTAAATCGAAAGTGCAAGTATAAATTAATGGATCTGCAAAAAATCAGAATCTTATTCGCATGTTTACTATCTTAAAAACTATTACAAATCTCCACCTTGCGAAAATTGGTCGTGGCCAGGGGCTATGTCACTATACGCATAGACTCGGCGATCTCAATAGACTTGATGCTCCTTAGTTGTTATAATTATAGGTGTTTTCGAAGTATTGTTTGTTTTGTGTCAAAAAATTACAATGTTCTCTCGCTCCTGTCGGGACGAATTATTGATTTTGACCCTGCAATTTACGATTAGGATTCATCGCCGACCTTCTCCTTTCCGTGGAGCCATAGAACGAACTTTCACTGGACGTATTTATTTAGTTACCAGCGTTTGAAAATTCCATGTTTTTCGATTTATCAGGTTAAATTTGAAAGATCCAGAAAGCCACTTTTCTTACGTCATTTGCGTATAGTGACGTCACAAATGAGCGCTCGGTTTTTGCAACTATTACTAATTTTAACTCCTTATATCTCGAGAACGGAAAAAGTTAATAATACGAAATTTTTAGTGCATAATGAGAATATCGAGTACTATATGAAAAAGTATAAAAATCATATAAAAAGAATATCATGGAACAAGCTCATTATAGGTTTTAAGAAAAGCCTATGTATATACCAGTTACGAGACACCAAATTAATGTTTTCGAATTATTTTCATTTCTTAAAACTGTACAGGGTGACCAAAAATTATTTTTCAATTAAGAACTTTTTAACTTGAATTTTCTCAATTTTTTCAAATCGAACACCTTGTATATTTTTCAACGATGTGATGTAAAAATGAAGAACGAACACTTTTTGTAAGTACTTCCCTATGGTTAATTGCAACCAATTTCGTTTTATTGAGCAATAATTGTAAAATTCAAAAATAAACTTAAAAAGAGGTTTCTTCAAATAACTCAATAGAAGAAATTATAATAAATGTTCTACATATTGCCAATTTTGATTGACACACACCTCTATGCGCTTTTGAAATGAGGTCCAAACTGTTCCTACAACTGCCGATGTGATAGATCTAAGGATAATTATTATTCTTTCCTTCATATTTTGTACTGCTGTTAGTGTGTCTCTGTAAACAATTTCCTTCACGTATCCCCATAAAGAGAAATCAATTTTTGTAAGATCTGGGGATCTAGCAGGCTATTTAATGGGTCCATTTCTTCCAGTCCATTGATGAGGGTAGGTATTATTTAAGTGGTCTCTAACTGCATTTAAATAATGTGGTGAAGCACCATCTTGCTGAAACCACATCCTACTTTGAATTCTTTCAGGGAGATTTCCCAATAATTATAGCAGATAGTTTTCCAAAAAATTAAGATAAATAGCTTCAGTCAATGTACCGTCAAAGAAATGTGGCCCTATTACCTGTTCTCCAATAATTCCTCGCTAAACGTTTATAGACCATCTGTATTGGTTATCGACTTTCATAATAATAAATAGTAATAATAAATCGTCTTTATTTTTGTAAGTGAAATGCAAAGAAAATGTATTTACAATATGTTAGAGATGTTGGGGAATACTCGGCGAAGTTTAGCCAAAGGCTACTCTTACACTTAACCGAGCATTTTGAGGACAAGGGTAAGTAATAAACGAATTCTAAATTAAACTAAAAGTAAGATGTCTAAGTACATATACTAATCTTATTACTGAAAGAAAATAGAAAAAAAAACATTAATTAGGTAGATTTAGTGTGAAATTAATTTGATATGTATCTGCAATTTATATTTACTTATCTATTAAAATACATGTTTTTTAAGATATACGAAACTGGTGCTGTGACATTGATTTGGAATTTTCGGGTATACCATTGTACAATTTTACAGCGTTATAAGAAAACGACCTTTGAAAGATGGTTGTAGTATGTTGGGGCACTGTAAGTTTGGTGTGAAATCAAGTACTAATATTGTGTATAGAATTTCTAGCTATAAGTTTTTGTCTAAGATAAACTGGAACGGAGGGCAGTAAAAGTTTGTGAATAAAAGTTAAATAGTGATAGTTTGTTTCGTCATGTTTAACCATTTAAGTTGTGAGAATTTGTCAGATACGTGATCAAATTTCCTCAGATTGCATACAAACCGAACAGCAAAGGTTTTGTACTTTTTGAATGCGATTTTGTGTAAATTTATCCAGGCATGGAAAATATACAATGTCACAATAATGAAAAATAGGTACTACCCGTGACTCACAAAGTTTTTTCCTTAGCTTATAATTCATTATATATCTGTTCGAATATAAAACTTTGAGTTTGATGTAGGCTCTTTGAATTAGCTTAGACACGTGTGAATAAAGTTTTTCATCAAATATAATACCTAGTATTTTTTATTCTTGGGAAAATTGCAGTACGGTGTTATCTATCACTACATTTAGCTCATTTTTTATATTTATCAGCTTATTGTCAGAACAAAATAGCATACCTACACTTTTATATAAAATAAAAAAGTGAGAATTTTCCGAAGCATAATAATGGAAACTGTGCCTATTAACAAATTCATTTTTATGAAAAGCTGCCTCATCAGTGAATAAAACATTATTGAAGAAGTTGACATCATCTTGCATTTTACATCTGGCCCAATTACAAAATTGTAGGCGGTTTTGAAAATCGTCATCAGATAATTAATTCCTGGTGCATTTGAATATGATATGCATGCATGCAACTTATTTGTTTTTAAGATTCGACCCACAGATCGTCTATTTATTCCTACTAATGAGCTCACTTCTCTTTGACTAACATGGGGATTCTCAACCATTGCCAGCACCACAGAAAACTCATTTTCTTCGTTCACAACGCGTTTTATTCTGTCACTTTTTCTATATTCGATATTTCCGTTTCCATAAATCTGTCGAGAAGGTTTTGGAAGCTGCTAATATCAGGAAAGCTTCTTTCAGGATAGCGTTCGTAATAAATTCTATTGGCAAGTAAACAGTTTCTGTCTGACTCGCCCAAAACAAAAATCCCGTCTACAAGTTCCGCTTTATTAAAATTCATATTGTAAAATTCCAAATATTTTAAATTCAATACAAATTGTAACTAACGACCAATAAGTGTGATAAATGCTTCGTTGTACACGACAATGTATACCAAACTGAGGTTTTATTGCTTGTCGAATAAGGAAAACGGCAAAGAAATGTATTAAAAAACATTACAGTAAAGGACCTGTTAAATACTATTTACTTATTTCAACGGATTGGAAGAAATGGTTCCACTAAATGGCCTCATTACAAAATTGCATAAAGACGTGTGTCAATCAAAATGGGCAACACGTCGAACACCTATTATAAATTTTTCTAATGAATTGTTTGAGGGAATCTCTTTTTCTAAGTTTATTCTTGAATCTGACACTTATTTATTTATAAAACGAAAATGGTTGCATTTAACCATAGGGAAGTACTTACAAAAAATATTTATTTTTCATTTCTACATCACATCGTTGAAAAATATAGAGGGTGTTCCATTTGAACAAAATTGAGAAAATTCAATTTAAAAAGTTCTTAACTGAAAAATTTTTGGCCTCCCTGTACAGTTTTAGGAAATGAAAACGATTCAAAAACATTAATTAGATGTCTCGTAACTGGATTCACATAAGTTTTTCTTAAAACCCATAATTGTGATTGTTGTGATTTTTTTAATATCCGTCTGCAGATTGCATTATTTCAAGAAAAAAAAAATTTACATTCAAGTGGTTGGGAGATATTCAATGCTAATATAGGAATGAATAGAGCCTAGAAAGAGGCTTCAAAAAATGTACTGATATACATAGCATTCCATTTTAAAAAAAGGCACTTGGTCCTATAATTTCGTCTTGTCTCGGCTTGTATGTTCGAAAATAATTTCCAGTTATAGACTTTTTTATCTAGTTTACTTGCAATTTTTTTTAAAAATTCTAGCTATCGTAGAACTCGAGATATCGAGGTCCGACGCACTATTGCCCCACCCTGTATACAATATTAAACTACATGAAATTTCCTGCAAATAAGTTTCTATTCATTTTCTTCTAGGATCAATATTTTTTCCGAAGTTTTTTTCCATCATCTCTTCAGTGATTAAAAAATGTTAAAAAAAAAATTTTTAAATGCTTTTAGAACGTACGAAACGTGAAAATTTTAAAATTTCAGTGGACATTTTTTTTCATTATCGATTCCCTTTAGACGGTCCAACCTGTACATTTTCCAATGAAAGTCTAACCACTTTTTCGGCAAATTTGACTGTTCTCCTCTTCAGACAGACAGACCGACAGACAGACAGACAGATAGACAGACAAACACACAGACAGACAGACTGACGAAATTGAAAATCCTATATTTTCTTAATCTAGATGGTCTGATTCTTCCTCGGAAAAAATACTTCCCCTCGGTATGCGAATTTTCCACCCTTTGTATCTCGGAAAATATTGATCCTAGAAAAAAAAATAGCTGGAACTTATTTGTTAGAAATTTCATTTATTTTAATATTTTATATAAATACTTTTTCGTTAGAGGGCGTGGTTTTCGCGTTAATCAAGAAAAACGTCGTGAATAGGGGACCTTTAAACTAACCCCCCCCCCCCCCGCAGATTATCCTCTGGTCAGGACTTTAAGTGTGTTGTTCTGGGCACTCCCCCCAACAACTATACAGAAATTCGCAACTACACGAATTATTTCCCCTATTTTTCCGTCGTTGACTGGATTAATGCCAGGAGCAGCCAACTTTCTAAATTAACACCTAAACGTTCGCCAGTTCCTAGAATGGAAACAAGGTTAATTCAAATATGGGTTACCTCATTGTATTTTAACGCTTTTTAAACCTATATAACTTTTGAATTAGTTGAGATAATAAAATGCGGTTTTCGCCAATCTTCCTCTAATATTGATAAGTTTTTTTTGAGTATCCGTCTTTTTATGCTCACTCCTGGTTTCACCGGAAATGACATAGCATATTTTCGGATAAACCGGAAGTAAGCAAAAAAGGCGGATACTTAGAAACAAACTTATCAAAATTAGAAGACTGGTGAAAACCGCATTTCATTGTCTCAACTATTTAGTTCAAAAGTTAAATAGATTTAAAAAGGGTCAAAATATAATGGGACACCCGGTACTTACTATCCTTTATTTTCCGACTTAAAAAAATACGAAATATTCACTAAAAGAATTTTGATGTTTAGGCGAATGCTTTAGGCATACACATGCCAGGAGCAGTCAACTTTTTAAATCAACACCGGAACCTTCGCCATTTCCTAGAATTAAAACATGATTTATTCAAATACTTACTACCCTTTATTTTCCGACTTAAAAAAATGATAAAATATTCACTAAAAGAATGTTGATGTTTATTCGAAGGCTTTAGGCATACATATGCCAGGAAAAGTCAACTTTTTGTAACAGTGGCGGCTCGTGATATTGTCTGCAGAGGAGGCTTGATATTCTGAAAGACAACTACTGATGTGCAATATGACTACAATTTGTACATTTCCCCACCACCCCTGAAGTATTACAACGGCGCGTTACATTTTTTTGCCGTGGGTTGTTCGCCAGGATACCGATTCACGACTTGAGAGAATAGAACTAATAAAAGAATAGAATGAAAAGGAAATAGAAAATATGATGATATGAAAAAATCATTCTCATGAAATTCTCGTTCCTACGACTCGAGTATCGGTATCCAAAGGAGTCCTACTATCCCACTTGTAATTAAATTATATAACTTTTAATAAAAATAAAAATAGTTTTGGTAAAAAAATTAAAGTGTTTTTCTACAAACAAAAAATTGTATAAATTATCACTGCCAGGCGTGTAAAATTATAAGTTTTAATAGAAATTAAAATAGTTTTGAGAAAAAAGTTATATAAAAAAAATATAACCGCGGAACTCTATATTATGGAGAATTATAAAAAATATTTCCTAAAAAATAAATAACACAAATAAATATTTTTTCTAAAATAACAACTACCTATATTAATCTCTGCTTTAAAGCCTGAATATTTTAATAAATGAGTGGTAACCTGCGATTTTTGGAACTAGCAAAATGGTTGATTATTTCATCATAAAATGAATCGCGTTTCCTCAATTCTGACAAAAAACGTTTTTCTATTGAAATAAGCGATACATTTGGAAGGCGGTCTTGACTCATTTTGTTTCTAGTAAAAATGTTTTTATGCGTTTAAATGCTGAAAATGATCATTCTACAGAAGCTTACCGGAATTGTCTCATAAAATAGTGGCGTTATTCAAAAAGTTCTCTAATTTTGGGTCATAAGTTTTTTAAAAATCTACTAGCTCTTTGAAATTTCCTTTATTGCACGATTCTCGTTTTTCGTCATGCCCTCGGAAAGAATTTTCTTGTGAAGATAACTATATAACGGCATCTATTAACCTCTTTAATATTTCCCTATTCTCACGGACCTTTTCGTTAACATTTTCTATTTCTCTCTTATGTGCAGAATCCAAGAAATTTACAATATTTTGTTTACCAAACATTTCGAATTTAATGCAAGATGAAATGTGCTCCTGGGATTTTTCGTGCATTTCTAAACCTCGCGACAAATTTTGCAAATTATTAAACCCGGCCCGGCCCTCACCCAAATTGAGGATTGATCATTAGTAAATAATAAACATCAATATAATTTGTTTCTAACTGTTGATGCCGTTAACCACTCGACTTTTTTATAATTGTTATCACAAAACCCTCTGTTTTGTTTACCACTTTTAAAAACTAACGAAAGCATTGCTGGTGTAGGCCTGGCATTTCTTTTAAATCTTACCTTTTCGTCATAAATAAGAGTAGTAAATCCATTTAATAACAAATAATCCACCACGTCTGGACAATAAGACATGTTGTTGGGAATATGTCCACCTAGAGCACTTATTTCTAGCCCGCCTATCAAATGTTTTATGTATTTATACAAGTTGTTCTTAACCGGCTAAACGCAACTGTCAGACGTCAGTTCGTTTTCTTTGTGAATCACCTGACTCTTGAATGACCTGTGCACATGCGCTATAAAGAACTGAGATCTGAGGCTAGCCTCATACTTGGCTATTCCAAGTGTTGCTATTTTACACAGCGCAAAGAAAAGAAACAGTGTTCATTCTGTAAAAGACCGGCCGACCGGGAAATATGCATACAAAGACTATCCGGACTGTAACGTTATAGGTATGTTTGTGGAAAGGAAATGCAAAAATGTTTTATATAAACTGAAAATTAATTAATGAATAATAAACAATAAAAAATATTGAAAATTGAGATATACCTAATAGAAATTTCTTAAGATATTACTTTTGAAGATATGGTGGTTCTTCCAAGGGGGGGCTCAGCCTCCCCTGCCTCCCCTGACGAGCCGCCACTGTTTTGCAACTAAGAAAGTTGAGAAAATATTTATAAAAGGTCCACTAAAAATAATGAAATAAAATTTCGCCTAGTGGTCCGTTTACTTGAAGCTTACAATTCAAAAACGAATATTCCCAAATACATTTTTTATTTTTTTCATATTCGCTGAATGCTGTGAGCTGTGGTAACTATAACCAATACTGACCATGTATACTATATTTGTGTAACAGCTGCTTTATGCTAAATAAAGATTGTAATATTATTATTGATAGCAAATTCGATTAAATTAGTAGCGAAGTAATGTACGCTATAGTCAAATTCTTTTCAGCTGCCGAGCTTCACTAAGTGCAGTTGTTTAGGACACGTGCAGGTGGCAAAATACATTTTGACGTTACAAAGAATGTATCTTTTTCAGCAGTTGATTGAGGTTACATTGAATGTTTACGTACATATAGAAGAGATAAGTCTGACAGAAAAATGATTTGCTACAGATTAATGTTGTGTTTTAGTTGTGATAATTGTGATGACAATAACACTGGAGAATGCTGTTAAATTGTGAAGAGAGTCCAATAAATAAAATTAACGTATAATTTGTAGTAAACACTAGTAATATTTTTTATATTTCCTATTACTCCAGCCTATTTTGTGACAGTTAAGAGGATACCATTAATGTCCACGTTAATGTTTTCCATTTTTTCTCAAACTTAGCAATAATATCAACAAAATTGTATGCATTTATTACTAATTATATAAGGTAAAACCGGGTAACATTGACAGGGGGTTAACATTGACACATTTTCAATTATCCCGCCCAGTGCTGCTGTATTCAAGAAGAATGCAACTTTAACGCTCCTAAAAATTCATTTATGGTCTCGCCATCTAATGAAAATAGCTGAAAGTTGGGTTATGCTAATTGCATAGGTTTCTGCAAACCTTTTAGTTGTGCATTTTCGAGAAACCGATTTTCGCGTGGGAATAAACTTTGTGTATACGTTACATTTTGTATAGTTTATATTTTTTTTATGCAAGGTATGTTGTTTTACATCAATATTGATAGATTGTAGAAGGCCGTGAAATAACAGTGACATTTTTAAGAAGGAAGGAAAAGCATTTTGTTTATCCGAACGTGATAGATGAGGCAAGTTTCGATTAAAGATGTGGTAAAGGTTTTTGCCAGAACCAACTATTCGTCGAGGCATGCATATATTCCACACTAATTTCACCTGTTTGGATTCTGGAAAAGCCCTCACTATTTTTTAATGATGGATTATTTTGCTTTTTTGCGTTGTTAATATTATTTGATATTATTTGCTAAAATATTATTCAAATAAAGGAATTGTCAGAAAATGTCTGTAAACGGCTTATTTTGTGTCAATGATACACTAAGCTTTACAAAGATTGATTTACAATTTAGTCTACAGAGGGTGTCAATGTTATCCGACGTGAGGCTAACATTGACACTGTGCAGTGTTAAAAAAAATAGTGAAACTAAAAATTGAAATTTATTCTTTAAACTGGTACCCAGTAAATATGGACAACATATTGCTTTAGCGAAAACCAGGTTTACAATTTTCTAGTAATAATCATAAGTGAGAAAAAAAATATTTTGTAAAGTTGTGTCAATGTTACCCGGTTATTACCTTAGGTATGTATCGCGAAACTGGCTGCGTGACTCACAAAAAATGTGCCGACAGAACCCAGGGGCTCAATTCTCGACACTGTTCCTTTGATAAATTGATTCTTTTTCCCACAGGAACAAGCAAATTGTACTGATGATTGGTTCTATGAGAATACTCCGTTTAAGATCAGTAGAATTACTTCACTTGGTCATTTCCAATAGAATTCTGGTTTCCCATGGGAAAATAAAAACTTAACCTTCAAGCTGTAAACTATCTTACTTGTCATGAAACATATTTTTTATAGGATTTTGCAAACAGTGGAAAGAAAAGCTATCTATGAGAACTAAAGGAAAAACTATATATAAAAATGTTAATGAAATCTTTGCATTCTTTCGATAACCTGACTTCTGGTTATGCTAACAAGTAAACATTCTTATTTGCCATTCTCATTTTAACACTAGCATCCAACCTAGTCCCCTATGGCTAAGCAGGCTAAACTAGTATCTACATGATCCCCTACGATATGTAAATTCAGTTAAAAATGAGAACAAAGGCCTGAAATTAATTTCTTTACGTACCTTGTCTTTAAAATTTTTTTCATTCTAATGAATTACATTTTCATAAAATCTCATTCAGTTTCTTGGAAATGCTTTGCCCTTGAAACGTTTTTCGTCCTTATTGTGGACTCATCAGAAAAGCCTAAAGCCACTCATAAAGATGTTCCATGCAAAACTAAGACAATATCCATGAATAAGTATAAAATAGTTATAATTGACATTGACTGATACTTGTCATTTATTTTAATATGTGTCATCACTCATCATAGTGGTAGTTATAAAATGAAATTCAACCAAAATTATAGCTTTAAAAAATGTGGGAAATGTAAAAATATTGAGCGATCAGGTTATGGACCTGATCTGTCAATAATAGTTCCGCCGCACAGTGATTCAAAAATGAATTTTTGTGGACATAATTCGATCTACACCTGAATTTTACTTGAAATTCTATTTTTTTAAAGTATTCTCAAAACAATACTTTACATCGCCTAACTGCCCAAATTGAGGCAAATTGGCTAAAAGCCTTAATTTTTTTGTTTTTGGTTTATTTTTTGAAACAGAATATTTACAGTGAAATGGCAAGGATGGACCTTCCTACCTTTAAGATCTCTGGTTTTTTAATGGTTGTACGTTGTGTTTTTTGGTGGTTGATTACGAATATGATATTCGTTTTACCCAAAAGTGGTCCATTTTGAGAAATTGGACAATTTTTAGGGGTTATTGAAAATGTTTCGAGGTTTTTGTTACATAATTTATTAAACTGTAATATGATCATAGTATTCTAAACTTCTTGGACTGATAAATAAAGAAGTATTGATTTTTTGAATATCAATTAAAAAAATCCATTATCTTATTAATCTTACTAATATTGAAAATTCAATATGTTTGTTTGTTTGTTTGTTTGATTATAACTCAAAATCTGCTTGACCGATTCAGTTTAAATTTTCAGAGAATATTGCGACAAAAGTCTGGAAGATTGTAGGACTAACATGAAGCCATTAAAATAATTTTTGTGAATGATTTTTGTGCTTAGAGACCGGCAAACTCAATTTTCAAAAAATTAGTAACGAGTATTTTATCTCTTATGTACTAAATCAAAATTAAGGTTTTTAGCCAATTTGCTTCAATTTTGGTAGTTAGGCGTTGTAAAGCATTGTTTTGAAAATACTTTAAAAAAAAATGTAGTCATTTCAAGCAAAACTCAGGTGTAGATCGAATTTTGTCCACAAAAATTCATTCTTGAATCACTGCGCCTTAGGAAAATAGGCACCGTTTCCAAATCTTAAACAATATAAATATGTTTGTGAAATTTTTAGATTGACTACAAGATTTTGTGAAGTGTGTATTTCTCCCATTATTATCAATGTCCTTCTGATTTTCCAATAAATGCCGCCTATTGTTTTTTCATATTCCACGCAATATATTCCTTTATCTCCTCATTTTTAAGATTATGTAATTTATATAAGAAATATGGCAATTCTTATTGGTAATATGCACTATGTATTTACGTATTTTTGGGACTGGTATTGAGTAAAAACAAAACAATAATTTCGATCACAGTTAAATGGGTCATATTTATCCTACATCGAGATAACCAACTTATATGGAGAACTTAGAGATACAGTTTTGCTTTGAAAGCAATTTTAACATTAATAAATGATAAATTATCAATTATATGAGGCGTGTAGATGCAAAACATTCTTTATGCATGTAATATCATTTCGAGTTAAGAGCAAAAAACTTTTAGACAAATTATTCCTACAATCACAGGAATCAATCCTTGACTAGAAGATGACCCTTAATGTCTCGATTCAGTTAATAAAAGTCTCAGTAATCAGTATAGGACTAAATTGTGGGAATTTTAGTTTAAAAAATGCATAAAGCGTAGTCTGCAACTTTACATGCAAAGAGCATGTTTTGCACTTATAATTAGAGAGAAATCGTAGAAGTTGTAATTTTATTGTAGAAATTAAAATCATATTCTGGATTTTTAATTTACTTTAACCATGTACGTTTTCTTTTCAACCTGTATCTTATCTAACTATCACTGAGATCTTAAGTAACAAACTGAGCTTTAAAATATAAAGTAATATACACATGGCATCATAATCAGTGATACTTATCGGCTAACTCCATTGGCTATCAAGCATAAAGCACGATTTGTATCAACATCTTGTTAGCATAAAGTATGTTTTGCGTTTATTTTCGTATTTTAAATTACAATTTCAATGATACAAAGCTAGATATGCTCCTAGATAAGACCAATAACAGAGAATAATATAACTTAGCCACCTAGACTCTTTTAATTGAAAGAATGAAACAGCTTAAATATTTTTTTGTGAATTAAAATGTACTAAAAAAAATTAAACCACAAGGAAAATATTAATATACTCTTATACCATTCCAATAAACTCCTAACGACGGGACTACTTTTCTTCCTCCTATTCAGAACGTCTTGGTAGACTTTATATAACCCATTCTATTACTCTACTTGGCGCCTCTATGTTGTGTGGTACGTCTGATAGTATCAGGTCATAGTATCCTCATACATTTCTCATTTGGCTATATCCTAAACAGGTAATTATTGAAACCCATTCTGAGAGTGACGATATTGTATTGTTCATGACTATGTATACATCTCCATAGAGTTTATATCAATCGTAATTACTTCCAGTTAACATCAATAATAATTAGAATGAACATAAATTTTTCCTTTCATGATACTACTAACACTACGTGTGCTCTAAAATTTGTCCTGTTTTAAATGCATATAGCTCATTAACGTAAGAACTTTAACAAAGTAAAACTAGAGAGTTAATGACGAACAGCAAAATAATAAGCAGTGTTAAAAATAATTAATCATAATTTTTCAATTATTACTGTTCCTAAGTAGTATTTGAATTACTTACTAATTACTTCATGATTATAATTGTCAATTATTTTTAAAATAATTTTAGCATAATACTCTAAATCTGCTAGGATTGATGCTTGCCCTTTACTTTTATATGGAATAATATGGACCCTTGTCCAACTTTCTGGTAACTAAATTGTATATAAATACATGTTTTGATAATCTATAAAAGGTTTTTAAGTTGAAGTCATTTTTTTTACTGTTTGTTGTGTATTTTGCCACATTTGTAAAAACATTTAGAAACCTCTGCCACAAATGGAGCAGACGGAGATTGATTATTGAATACTTATGACAACATAATGAGAACATCTTTCCGAAACGTTATTTAACAGACTTTACTTCTTATTTTTAATCATCATTTAACAATTTCATTTCAATTTACATATATGTTTTTAGGTATGCTAGAAGTCACAAATTACCCAACAAAGTGTAAGAATATACGAATATTATACAAATAAATAATTATATACTAGGCCGGGGCGTTATGGCAAAAAGTTCTTCTACGACATAGGTCTAAAATGAATTTATAGGCTCCGGAATTTCATTTTTATGGAAAATGTTCGGTTTATATAGAATTTTCAAGGCAATTGGAATTTTTGTAATTATTATTTCTGTGAAAATTGATACTCGGGGTTTGTTTCGTACGAGGAATTCATTTTTGATATTTATTTTTACCTCAGGCGTACGATAAGGGGTGCTATCGAACATTTTTTTCATTTTTTTTTAAGTTTTCAGTGCTAATTTTATTCAAACACAAATGTTTCTTTATTTTCTTACTTCATTCATGTATTTATTTATTTATTTAAATTCTCTTTGACAATGAAAATTTATTATTTTTTGCTGAACTTACGAAAATAACGATATAATGTATTTAAATACAGTGTGTCCCACTTTTCTTAGTAACATCTACGTCCCTCAGTTATTAATAAATCGATTTATTTTAAACTTGGCTAAGTTATACACCTCTTGAAGGTAACTAAAAGGGCATATATCTATTTAATTTATTCCATAGGCGTGCGGACTAAGGGGGTGAAAATGGGGTAAATTTTTAAGGTAAATTGTATCAGGGATTTTTTTTTAATATTACCACCATCTCATAGGGCATCCTTTAAAACCCCTTTGTGCCAAATTTTGTTAAAATATCTCTAATAGTTTTAGAGGTATAAACAGGTACATGTGAATGGCTTTTAGGTTATGCAACGGATTATGCTAATTCCAACAAATTAAGAAATTGATCAGAATATTATTAAAACGGTTTTAAATTGACATAAAATAAAACTTCTAAAATGTTTAGCACTAAAGATATGTTTCTAATTGAGTGTTCTATTATTTAGTTAATCAATATCATATGTAACACACAAACTAAACAAAAAATTACATATTTAAATTGTTAATAGCAAAATGATTTAAACAAATATTTAATAACATAACTAAATGTTTGTTATTTCTACTAAGCCACCATTTAATCTAATACACTTTTCTACTATTTTTCTTTTATGATTTAGAACTCGTAATGCGTAATTCTACTAGTGGCACCTCTCACATAATTCTTGTCTGTTTCTCGGACGGGTTTTGTAAACGAGGTTTTTAATTACTCCCCAAAAATAAAAGTCCATTGGCGTGATATCCGGGGACCGCGGGGGCCACTCATGTAATGGATTGTTCCTTCCAATCCACATTTGAGGATAATTAAGGTTTAGCCAATTTCTAACAACAATTGAATTGTGACCCGGCGCCCCATCTAACTGGAAAATTAAATTTACCATTTACAACAGTGGAAGGTCCATTAAAAATCCATCAAGATAATTATTTAAAAGGTTGAGAAAAGTTTCGGCATTTAAATTTTTCAAAAAATCGGGACCCAAAATTCTATTATTCAATATGCAACACCAGACATTGACTTTGGCTACGTATTGGTCCTTACAATTTATTACCCAATGCGGGTTTTCAGCTGCCCAATAACGAGTGTTCTGTCACGACACAACTCCATTAGATGAAAATGTAGCTTCGGTAGTGAAGATGATGTTTTAAATAAAATTCTGATCATTCAAATATTCCCCTTGTAACCACAAACAATATTCTGGTCTCCTTTCCTCATCACCATCTTTTAGAGTGTGTAAAAATTTCGGATTGAGAGCTTTTAGTCTGTTTCTTCTTAGACAACGCCAAACTCTATTTTTACTAACGTTTAAAATGCAAGCAACTGAGCGAATACTAGATGTTGGGTCATTCTTGAATGCCGCTATGATTCGTAGATCGTCAGCATATCTATTATTTAATATTTGATATTTTTTGTCTATGCTTCTTAATACATCCAGTCTCATTAAAAAGTCTATTAATACTACATACAGTTTCTGCTGCTACGGGATTTTTTCGATGTGGATGTCTTGCATTGAAAATTCTGGCCGCGCTCCTATATGAAATTATATTTTCACCCACTATTCGAATTAATTCGACATTATCAGCTACAGAGAGATATTCCATCTTAAATAAAAGACTAAATAATAATTTAAACAACAAATAATGACACAAGTAAACTACAAAGACTGCCATTACTGTCAAGTTAATAATTTTGTTTACGGTTTCAAAGGTGACTAGATTTAAAACAAGTAAACTGTGTAGGGGCCGTACAAATGGGCAGAATTTTCTTAGCGTTTTAATGTGAAATAACTTTGTTTCTAAATTCACCTCGTTCCGAGTTAAAGGCCGTTAATTCTTGACAAAACGTCAAATGTACCTGTTTATACTTCTAAACCTACTAGAGATATTTTAACAAAATTTGGCACAAAGGGATTTTAAAGGATGCCCTGTGAGATGGTGGTAATCTTTAAAAAAATCCCTAATACAATTTACCTGAAAATTTACCCGATTTTCACCCGTTAGTCCGCACGTCCATGGAATAAATTAAATAGGTATATGCGCTTTTAGTTACCTTCAAGGGGTGTATAACTTAACCAAGTTTAAAACAAATCGATTTATTAATAACTGAGATACGTAGGTGTTACCGTGAAAAGTGGTAACACACACACTGTATATGTTAACTTGTTTTTTAAATTCAAAGATTTCCCTGAAAATCTTTTTTAGTCTCCATCCCAGTGAATTTCTTTCGACTCAAATCTCAAGGAGAATTTAAATAAATAAATAAATAAATGAATGAAGTAAGAAAATAAAGAAAAATTTGTGTTTTTGAATAAAATTAGCACCGAAAACTGTAAAAAATGTTCGATAGCGCCACATATCGGACGCCTGAGGTAAAAATAAATATCAAAAATGAATTCCTGGTATGAAAAAACCCCCGAGTACCAATTTTCACAGAAAGAAGAATTACAAAAATTCCAAGTGCCTTAAAAATTCTATATAAACCGAATATTTTCCATAAAAATGTAATTCCGGAGCCCAGAAATTCATTTTAGAACTATATTATATACTATTTGAAGTTGTTTTGTGTCAAAAATATTTCAATTAAAATTACTTCGTCAGGTAAGTGCTTAATTTTAGCAATGTAAGTACTGGTAGTCCCATACTCAGTTTACAGTATTTATTTCTATTCCTTCTCATTGAGGTACAATAATTTAATTTACTTTAAACCATCATGGTATAAAAAAGAAATACGTTGTAGCGTAGAATTCAGTTACACAATTTTAAAAATTGTCGATAAGACCATAGAAAGCAACGAAACACAAACTGACTCGATTTGACTCCAATAGATCTATTTACATCCACCTATAACTAATATCACTACAATTTTCATAATGTCGACACAATAGGTAGCAGTGGAATATAAACTGGCCCAATTAATCTATTTTTATTGACTCCTATCCGAAATCAACATAATTTAAAAAATTGTCGATAAAACATCATAGATAGTAATGAAACACAAAATGGCCCGATTTGACCCCAATCGATCAAGTTTCGTCAACCCACAGAAATAATTTGAATTAACGGCAACGGACCATAGAAACAGTAGAACACGTTACTAATTACTTATTTTTTATTTCTTGAAATATGCACATGCTAGAGGATCAAAAATAATTATTGATAAGGAAGTGTACATACTATTCCTTGACAAATAATTAAACTAAATACGTTTACACGCATGTCCACCTTCTTCTGCTGATAGAACTGATTCCTCCCTCACGCCTCTCAACCACACTAATAATGAAGAAGCGACAACAGGCCAAGGGTAGCGGGAATCCTACCTCGTAAAGTTATAATTTCATACTTTTAGCGATTTTCCATAAGCTCAGTGTTTGTAGTAAATTGGGGTGGGGGCAGTTCAATCCTCGGGGTCGCCAAGATACACTTGCATGCTAGATCTTGTGGTTTTCGGAATATTTTTGACCAGGCATCGGACAGGGGATAGAAGATCTCGACTGGTAATTATATATGTAGATTAGAGTGATTCAAATTATTGTTGTCTCACCATCCAAACTTGTTCCAAATTTCAAGGAAATGATCACAAGCTTTGAACAAAATTGGAACATATTAGCATTTGCCTGTAAGATCATGAAGTTCCCATGCGTTTCTTACGTTTAAAAAACTGTTTTTCGTAAATTTGCGATATTATCGTTAAATGTCATGAAATAAAACTTGCACATAAATCTTCCTCTTCAAAGTTGTTCATGAAATACGAATTTATTCTTTTATAACTGGACTTCGGCCTTTTATGCCACCGTTAAAAAAATTAATATTAAATTATGTTTCACTTTAAAGACTGTGGTTGTTTATAAAGACGTTTATTATTATTAATATAAGATCCTTTTATAGGTCCATAATGTGGTCATTTCTGTAACCCCATAAAATGGTCTTATGGAAGATTAGTTTAAAACAGGAATTATTAATTCGTATTCTCTGGAAAATTCTTAAGAAGCGTCTTGTGTGACATTTTTATTTCAGTACATTTTCACGATTTTATCGCAAATTTACGAAATAATGTCTTTTACCTAAAAAATACATGGTCTCCTTGGCACCTATTACCCGACTTTGCATAAATTTGGAGAAAATCATTTTTCTGGAATTTCGAACAAATTTGGGGGGTAAAACCGAACAAAAATCGAAATTTACTTTTCACAAATGTAATTTAGAGCCACTCTAATGTAGATTCTCCACTTTAAGTGGTTTATCTGGTGTCAGCTTGAAAATCTTAAATAAAGACCGACAAAGGAATAGTTCATAACACCAGCGAATTGATAAGGGCCGGCCGATAAGTTTTATAATAACTTTTTAATTTATTGTAAATATTGTTTTACTACTTTATATTAATTGATATGCATGATGTAAGATATTTATTATAATACATTATTTATTTATAAGAAATAATGTTAGGTTAACGAACAACTCCATAAATTGTTCAATAAAATTAAGTGAATAGCATTTAACGTACGGCTATGCTACCGGCAATATTAAGAATGAACCAAGAGCAGATAACGGACTTGTAATGGTGAGTCAGGTAAACAATTGACTACTTTCGTTTGAGGTAGGGGTATACGTGTATCGTTTGTAATATTCAAGCACGGTCTCATTGTTATTCTATCACAAACAATCTTTGTAACAATTTATCCTGGTAGCAACGCTTTAGACTGAATTTTTAAATTGTGACTAGAAATACCATACATTCTGCCACTCATACTGAGCGTATCTTCTCTTTCATAGCATGATGGCTTCAAACTACTTAATTACTGCTTTTTACTACCATAGCTTCCAATTAAAAATGAAAAGCTAGCTAAATGGAATAATTTATTAGATAATATATACAAACTAGTTAAAACTTAACATAACGTCAGCATATAAAACAGTAAATTCCATTCTAAACACTCCTACCAATAAGATTTCCTCCACCAATACCATCCAGATCTCCATCTCTCAACCTTCCATCATCAATTTTATGATAGCGTTGATCGGTAAGGTATTCACGACCAATACCATTAAGATTTCTTCCAATTAAACCGCCATTTCTATAATTGTAAAGACTTCTGCCAATTAGATTTCCACCTCCAATACCATCGAGACTTCTCCCAATTAAACTGCCACCTCCAATACCATCTAGGCTTCTTCCCATCAGACCATCTCCTCCAATCCCGTCGAGGCTTCTTCCAATTAAGCTCCCTCCACCAATACCGTCTAAGCTTCTTCCCATCAATCCATCGCCTCCAATACCATCTAGACTTCTTCCCATTAGACCATCACCTCCAATGCCATCAAGACTTCTTCCAATTAAGCTTCCTCCACCAATACCATATAGGTTTCGTCCCATTAAACCATCACGTCCAAAATAGTCAAGACTTCTTCCAATTAAGTTTCCACCCCCAATACCGTCTAAACTTCTTCCCATTAAACCATCGCCTCCGATACCATCAAGACTTCTTCCAATTAAGCTTCCACCCCCAATACCATCTAGGCTTCTTCCCATTAGACCATTACCTCCAATACCATCGAGACTTCTTCCAATTAAGCTTCCACCTCCGATGCCGTCGAGGCTCCTTCCAATCAAGCTGCCGCCCCCAATACCGTCTAGACTCCTTCCCATCAGACCATCACCTCCGATACCATCTAAACTTCTTCCAATTAGACTTCCTCCCCCAATACCATCTAGACTTCTGCCAATTAAATTTCCTCCACCTATACCATCTAGGCTTCTGCCAATTAAATTTCCTCCACCTATACCATCTAGACTTCTGCCAATTAAATTTCCTCCACCTATACTATCTAAACTTGTCCCCTGTTTATAGTAGTAATCTGAAAAGAAATGAGAATTAGTATCTGTAGCGATAAAACAAACGAAGGATTGAGTGCAATGTTACTTACGTGTAAAAGCAGGTATATACAGCTTATTTTTTATGTACACATGGTTTATAAATCATACATCAATTTTACAAATTATATGTTATACAGATTGTTACATAAATAAATATATGTATACAATTTGACGGGCGATTTTTCAGACTTTATTAAGAAAGAAAGTTCAGCTATTAAATGGGAGCTGTAGAAAGCTTGTTATCAAGTACATTTAATAATAGGATATATTGAGGTTAAATGGCACTACATTACATTATAATACAGGAGCTAGTGGGCATTATTTGATACATTAGTATCAGTTAGAGACATTATTAATCGTTTACCTTCGAGTATGACAGACAGTGAAAGTGATATGGGAATTTTTCTTATCAGTAGAAACTTGACTAGGTAATTCTTGAAACTCAAAATGTTGTTTCTAGTTGGTGTAAGTATTTATATCAAGCAGATTATTTTAATTGATTATTTATCATATAATGATTACAAAAATATGATAACAATAATAATAATATTCATTAATTCATGTGTAGCTGTACAATGTACATATACAGATATGAAACGTTAAAAAATACATATAAATATAAAAGTCGCATAATACACAAAAGATAAAAACTATATGAAAAGCACATATAAAACGTAGAAGTATAAAATAACAATTTTAACACATATAACATTATACCCTGTATACAAACAAATAAAACAAAAATTGTATATAATAAAGAAATTAAGCTAAATATGATACAATTGGTGTCAGATATAAAGAACAATAAAATTGCATTTCGCTATCAGTCGAAAGATGCCGAAAAAAAATCACCAATGCTATAAAAACATCTATTGACCAATATGATTTCTATTTTTCTTTTAAAAATATCATATATAACTTGCCACTGCTTTAACATTAGTGGGCGATTTTATACAATGTGTTGCAGTTATAGTTGGATGAATGTTTATAAGTCGTTGTGGAATGGTGAAGAATACCATATCTAGTGCTGTGATCATACTGATACGAATTGCTGCTGAATTAATGGTAGTGCCTTTTCACAAATGTTACATATTTGAAGATATATACCGATGCGCGATGGGGCTGTAAGAATTTTATTATTTACAAATACCTGCCTTTAACTTTCATTTTAAGTCACATTAAAAATTAATCTTACGAGCTTCTTCTGAGCTATAACGACACGCTTGAAATCTCTTCCACCACCCCAGCTGATGTTGTTAAGAGAAATATGCGAGTACGCCATTGCATAATAAATACTTAGTAACCCTGGAATATTTAATACACCCTAGTTAATTTCTTACAGATGCTCATCAACGTGAGCATCCCAGGTAATTCCCTCATCAATACAAGTACCTAGGAACATTACTGTCTCCGAAAATTGTATATCACTGGTCTGGGTTTTATTAGGAATACCTCTTCTTATATAATAATTAATACACTTAGTTTTGGTTTTATTCAATATCAGTTTGCTGCGCTCACACCAAGTGCTGAGGTCACAGATAGCATTTTGCATTCTATATTCCAGCAGCGAACATCGTAACTAACCCCCCAGTGATATATTTCGGGAGGTCGTTGATGAATAACAAAAACAGTAATGGACCTGGCACAGATCCCTGTGGTACACCAAGTTTAACATCGTGCACAGCTGACTTGGTACTATTAATATCAATGATCATATTTCGCTCCTCGAGATAAAATTGGATCCAACTAATTATGTTGTCAGGCAGGTTTAACTACTAACTTTAATTGTTAAACAGTTTGGGCACACAATATCAAACGCTTTGGCCAGGTCAAAATGTAGGGAGGCAACAAAGCTACCTAGTGCATTCTGTGAGTCGGATTAAACCTCGAAAAGCACTATTTTTTTCTAGCCTAACGAGGCTATGTCCTCCCCCCGTTATTGAGGACGCTGAATACGATGGCAGAGGTTAAATCTCTCTCCGAGGTCGTTTGGGAGGTTGGCGAGTGTCGAGGAGGGGTCTCGACATCAACATCGTGCTCAACTTCCTCGAAAACGGGGGTAACACATGTTTGGCTGGTAGGAGACGGCGGATACGCGGTTTACCCCTTTCGGGTTTTTTTTTGGCCGTTTGAGTGTGGGGTCACCTCGGAGAGAGATTTAACCACCTCCATCGTGTTCAGCATCTTCGAAAACGGGGCGTGACATAATCTCGTTAGGCTAGGAAAAATTTGTATTCCTATCCGACTTACAGAATCCACTAACCCCTATTAAGTTCTAGGTAAACGTAATTTAATAATTTGCACGTAGCTGACTCGACTGATTTTTTTTTCCTAAAACCATGCTGAGAAGTAGCCAGTACGGCATCATTCTCTAAATATGTGAAGAGGCAATTGCATAAAACTTTTTCAAATAATTTAGATAGAAAATTAAGAATGGAAAACTATCGTGTAAACACTGGTTTAATAAATACAGGAATGGCTGCAATTAGTTCTAATATATTAAAAATAGTGACTAAGAATAATTCATCGGTTCCTGCTGATTTTTTGTTTTTCATTTGCTCAAGGGTATTAATAACATCGTGTTCGGTGATAGGAGCAGATTAGTGATGTTATTGATACGCATTATTGTGCAAGGCAATGCTAAATTTATTGCATTCTATTTAGCTGCATTGGAAAAGTGACTGGCAAAAATATTGGCAGGTTATCTACACTGGGGTTATCTACACAATCGCCATTGTAATTAAGAGCAAAAGTTATTATAATAATTTAACTTTGCTAATTTGATATCAAGTTTGTGTTCTTTTTTTTTAATTTTGTATGTTTTTAATATCATGAAGGTCTATATTTATCATAAACCAGAATAGCCTCTTCAATTCCTCACTTTCCATGACAATGTCATTTGTTATCCAGTTATAGTAGGTACTTAGGTTGCTTTCTGCATATTTTTTTAAAGGACAAGAAACATCAAAACATGATATTAAACAATCTACAAATAACATAAAACTAGCATTAATATAAAAATCAAACAAATGGGCCCAATTTATGTTACGAATAAGTTCATATTATCTGCAAAAAGTTGTCTAGCAAAAACGGGACCTTCATTCTTAGACGACTGCTTGGTGGTTAGGAAATTTAGCCTCAGAGTATGCTATGTTCGGATTTACCAAATTACAAGTAAACAACGTGTTATCTAGTTTGTCACCATGTAGTCTATACAGGAAATGGTTAGCTTATTTGTATTATACTAAGTATCTACGCTAATATCTATGTAATTTGTAACATAATAAAATATAAAGCCTATAATAGCTAGTAGAGTGAGTATAGAAATGCGAGTGAATATGTTAACAAAAAAAAGAAAAAAAAATACAAACAATTTAAGGCGGTCGAGGGTCAATCTAGTGATTTATATACAGAGGTGAGACTCATGAAAAAATTAGAAAAATGTTGTAATGTATCGGTGAGCGGTAGATTAATGTTACAGTAGTAGATTAATGCAATTATGGTCTATATAAACATAAATTTCTATCTATAGTGAGCAAATAATATACGGCAATTTGTGTTAAATTACGATAAGATGGGTAGAAGTGCAGTGTAGTTGTTAATTAGATTTTTTGTTTTGTTTTTCGTCTGAATCACTTTTTCCTCATTATACTCATCCCAAATATAAAACGAGTATATTGCATTCGATCGGCACATTTCTAAAACTGGTAATATTGCTCGTAGAGAAAAAAAATTCATATCACTGCCTTGGTGATCGAATTCTAAAGAACTTTCAAAATGTCCATCTGTCTGTCCGTCTGACTGTCTGTCCGTCCATCCGTCCGTCACGTTTCTTGTAAGCACGATAACTTAAGAACGAACAATCCGATTGTATTGAAATTTGGACAGTAAGTTAGTGTTAGCTAGACCAAGAACCCTATTTTAAGCAAAATCGATCAATAAATAAAAAAGTTATTAATTCTTGAAATGGAAAAAAAATTGTCTTGTAATTAAACAAAAAACATTTCAAACTATCATTTACAAAAAAAACTGCGAAGAGTATCCTATAGAATGTGCAACAATTATATAATACGTGAAGTAAATCGGTGAAGAGTATAATGGTTAGCTTGTTTTTTATTGAAATTATCGCGAAAACACCTCTAAAGGGGGTGTTTCTGGGGTTTCTAGGGGTGTTCTCCAACTTTTAGGATTGCGGAACTCCGATTTTCATAATCGGCGACCCGTAAACGTATAGTCAAAGTAGTTTGAGACCGGTGTTCCTTCGTGCACTCTTTCGCGCGTTTACAATGGAGTACTTGGTTTGATCCCTTTGCAGCGTCCTAACACCTCTCAAAAAAAAAAGAAATTTAAAAAATGAGTAGAGAACATTGTTTGCAATATAATGATCTACAAAAAACATCTGATGTGCTTTTTCAATAAAATCAATAGAAAAAAGTTATAACTCTTAAATTATATTTCCCTTGAAAGTTTTAGTCTATTTTTAATTATAATTTCTTCATTTTCAATTTTACGGTAAGGAGTATCCAGACCAAGATTGTAGAGAATTCATTTATCTACAAAATAGTTTTAAAATATTTTTTGTGAGACTTACGGTTCTCAAGATATCGCGGAGAAACTGTTTACACCCCCTTTTTGAAGATGGCGGCCAAATTGGGGGGCTTTTAACCCCGAAAACCGAGTTTTATAGTCACACCGAACCCCTCTACACATAAAAAAATCTTGTCCTGCCCAAAATACAAGGTTCGGAAATAATTTTGTAACATTTCAATGAACTGGATCTTTACAAAGAAATGTTTTATTTCAGGCGTACCAATCTCAGAAAATGCGAAGATACTAACATGCACTGAACATCATAATCCATTAATACCCATCTAACTTTGCATATAGTTTTCTTAAATTATCTGAAAGATGAGCGATAATGTTTGTTGAACAACCCCCACTTCCATCAAATTTATTTATGTAGGATTACTCTATTGTAGCGCACAAATTAGATCCATTTTACTAAAAAGCTCCTAGAGTCACGCAGAATTTGAAAAATAGATTAGCATACTAAGTGTTTAGATGCCGACGGATCTTATTTAAAATATATTAATTTTAAGAAATAAATCTGTACGGAATATAGATATTGTTTGTAGAAACTTATTTCATTTCGTTCTTTATTAATCTCTTTATAGCCTTATGAAAATGTATCATATGAGGTGCTGAACCCATTACTATAAATTTAAGATGTCTTAATGAGGAGCCCCTAAAAGTGTCTGTTAACTAGGAAATTGCAATAAACATTTCAAACCAGTATTTAGCTGCTACTATGTGTAATATATTCGCTAAATATAAGCCGTACATAAAGGGACAACTTTTTACTGAGTGTTTTCATCTAACACCAACGCCTAATATTCCTTTAGAATGAATTTGTATACTGATAAGTTATATGCAAATTAACTAAATCTGACCTAATTCCACAAAAACGATCACTACAAATAAGCATATATTTACAACACGTCAAGCACAAGAGAAAATGCTAAATATCCTTATTATTGTGGATTTTCCAACGAAGAGCTACCATTGCAGTTATTTTTACAAACAATTCTTACTTTAGAAATCGCCAGTATGCCGTAATCGGACAACTTTGCTTTAAAGAGGGAAAGGTGAAGATATTCTGATTGGTTGATTTGTTACTAGTATTTAATAATACTGATGGAACATCCCAAACTATTTGTTTTCGATTACTTTCAATTGATTCACATAATAAAATTCAATGAACATTCGTGTATAAGAAAGATATATTTTTTTCATTTTGGGTGACCCACTCACTCCCTTAGTACTCCATACAAAATATTTTTCGTACAAGGTCACTTGGATACGATATTTTAAATATATCCATGTAGGACAATTTAACAGACATCAATAAACACCGGACATATTTTTTGTGAAGGTAACGAACTACTCCGAAAGTGTAAATTTTGACACACTCCTTCTTATAAGAAAAGTAAGTATTTTTACTTCTCTAACAATTCATAGATAAGAAACCTATTGCTTTACATCCCTTCCAAAGGATGGTCTAACCACAAAGTAATTCTAACATAAATGTCTCTATAAGGGGGCGCTGTATTTCCCTGGATTAAAAAGTTATTTTACTTTTGTTTACCTGAAACTAAGTTGTCAGATTAAATAAAATCCTTATACACAAATGCTTGTGAAAGATAAGAAAATTGTAAAGAATTGCTGAACGTTAATTTTAATAATTGTGTCAGATAGTGACAACGATCCACGGATTTTCCATATAGTTTAAATTTTTTGTCAAATGGCCCCACATTGTTTAATTTCTATTGAAAACACTGCCTTTTTGCTTTTGGAGCATACAGTTTCTTCGGCGACTAGCATTTGCAATTAACATTAATAAATGATAATAAACTTTAGATAAATAGACTATAGATGCATTCGCCTCAAGTAATATTCAGTCATGGTCAGTTGTTCCCTTATCTATTCACGAATGGCTATAATTTGTTACAGTTAATCACTGAGATATGGGGTGACAAGCTACTTATGGCCTTATCTTTTTCAAATTTTGTTTAAATTTTGTACAACTTGTTCATTTATCACAGGTGATATATTACCATGTTTAATATTTAAAAATTCCAGGCAAAAACTATTTCATTCTGGTTGGTCTTATTCATGTAAAAAAATCACCCTGTATAAGTATATTTTCTCAATAATCACTGGGAAATTGTAAAAGGTACAGTAACCAAAAGTAAGGTACAGTAAGCCAAAACATTTTTTGCCACACCTTTATTGATTTTTTTTTACAACCGATTGATCTTCTATAACCCTTAGGTAAATGTAGTGTTCATAATGAAGCATCCTGTATATAGAAACTTATAATGGTTTCAAAGTGAGCATTTGTTGCAGAATATCATCTGTCAACTAAATATTTATATTTTTATTTATTATCCTTGCATATTAAAATTGGTAAACTCTTGTTACTTGTTAAATTCAATATGTACTTCCGTTTTTTAGAAGTAAGAACTTATCTTAACTTAACTTATATGTGGAAATGGTCAAGAGACCATTTCCACTCAGTCATAAGTTGTTAAGCATTGAAATAGAATAATGATTTGATAACTTTTTCAACTAAAAGAACAGTTAGGTTTTACTTCCTCAGTGACCGATGCCCACGCATACTTAAAAGTTTTGAACAACTTTTTAAATAAGAATGAATATGCCAAAGTACAATGTATTGCTTAAATCAACAATACTACGATTTTTAATATATTTAGAATATGCCGATGAATGTTTTAAATTCTAGACGTCATTATCTTTGTCACGAAAACGTTACTGATTTAAAGCTGTTTAGATGTTCTGCCCACGTGATTATTTTCAGAAATAAAGTAACTCTTCTCTGTCTTATTAATAACTGAGATTGTGTGTGCCATGATAGGAAAACAAAATTTTGAATGAAACTGATACATATTTAGTTAAATAATATATACATGGTAATGGTCCAGCAGAAAAACTAATAATCAATATACAGGGTGTCCCAGAATTGAGTTCCCTGAAGAAGTACATCCTTTTAAAGTGAGACAGAAAAACGCATTTTTTCCAATAATTTCCGTTATACTGAAGACAAAGTTTTTATATTTTCATGTTGTTCTTCGGTTTGGGTACTTTTGCCTGTATCTCTGCTCAGAGGCTCGAGAATTATACTTCATTTCCCCATACATCAAATAAATATCAGCATATTATTCATTACTAAATTGATTCATAATACAAAATACAACCCAACTCATTGGTGAAATATCGAAACTGAACATATGCATACTTGCTTCTCTACAGAGAAAAAACGATAATTCTTGATTTTTTGTTGATATTTCACAAAATTTTAGTATTAATTTGTGTATGAAACAGATGGACATTATGTGGAGCATTTGTTATGAATGCAATTTTCATACCAATTCTTTATTTTATTTCACTAGCTTGCCAAAGGAAAGTATATTGTGATCATGAAGAAAATCACAGTCAGAAATTTCTTCGGATTTTTACGTTTCAGACTATGTAAATTATGAAAATTAAGGTCTTTCAATTCCATTATTCTGTCTGTCTATCTGTCTGCTCTCTGTTTGTCAGTGATATATCTGTAAACTATTTAATGGAGAAGAATAACATTTGGTAGGTAGTTTAAGCTACTGCCAACGAAGAAATGAAATATACTTTTGGTGAAAAATATACAGGATAAACACTCTAAAAAAAATAAAGAATGAGAGAAATGTGACGGATGACAATAATAGTTTTTGGCTTATAGGTATTACAATGGGCTTGTTCGGCATTTTTTTTTATTTCATAAATCGAAAGTGCAAGTATAAAATAATGAATCTGCAAAAAATCAGAATTTTATTCGCACGTTTAGTGTCTTAAAAACCATTACAAATCTCCACCACGCGAAAATGGGGCGTGGCCAGGCCTACGTCACTATACGCATAGACTCGGCCATCTCAATAAGCTTGATGCTCCTTTGTTGTTATAATTATAAGTGTTTTCGAAGTATTGTTTGTTTTGCTTACTTCCTGACAGTAGGGGAGTATGATTTGGAGAAATGTCAAAAAATTACAATTTTCTCTCGCTCCTGTCGGGACGAATTTTCGATTTTGGCCCTGCAATTTACGATTAGGATTCATCGCCGACCTTCTCCGTTCCATAGAGACATAGAACGAACTTTCACTCGACGTATTTGTTTAGTTACCAGTGTTTGAAAATTCCATGTTTTTCGACTTTTCAGGTTAAATTTGAGAAGTCCCAGAAAGCAGTCACTTGCGTATAGTGACGTCACAAATGGGTGCTCCGTTTTTGCAACTATTACTAATATTAACTTCTTATATCTCGAGAACGGAAAAAGTTAATAATACGAAATTTTAAGTGCATAATGAGAGAATATCGAGTACTACATGAAAAAGTATAAAAGTCATATAAAAAGAATTTCATGGAACAAGCCCATTATCAAGAGAAACACAATACTTTTAATACAAAATATTTATATTGGTCATCCTAAGAAATAATTTAACTATAGTGAAAGTCTGTAAAAGTTTTTACGTAAAACTTTCCTATTAGTTAGATTAGATTAGGAAGGAGGAGCTGGCTGATTATCCCTGACCACCGCGACCCCCATGGATCTATTGTGGTGCTCCTGATTGTTTTCCTTAGAGCTCCTTATTCAGCTTTGTTCGTTGTATCAGACTCCACAGCCTTGATAAGTGCCCCTTAGTGTAGCTATCAGCTCTTGGTTCTTCCTCACCAAGTAGTTGGAGTCTCAGTCTATCAAGGCCTTCACAGTGGCACAATATATGGACTGAGGTTCCCTCTGCGTCATGGCAGAATCTGCATGTTGCGTCCTCTATCAGACCCATTAAACTCAGATGTCTATTAGGTCGGCAGTGACCGGTTAGAAGACCCACTATTATTCTAATACCCTTTCTGTTTTGGCATAACAAGTACTCCGTAAATTTGGCCGATCGTTCTTTAACTCTTTGGCATGTCTCTGTCGTGGAATATTTTTCTACAATTCCAGAGATTTAGTTTGCACCCATTTGTTAAGTGGTATGCATGGCATGGCTTGGACACACCGCAAAAGGGTTAGTGTCCTATAAGGGCGTTACCCGCGCCTTCTCTGGTCAGTTCATCAGCCTTTTCATTTCCCTTGTGTCCTGGTATCCACGCCACGGCCGCTTTATTCTGACTTCCTAGGTCTATAAGGGCATTTATGCAGTCCCATACAAGTATCGATTCGACTTATATGGAATAGATTACTTTTAGCGCAACCTGACTATCGGAAAAAATGGCAATCGACTGATTAAAAGTTCTTTGGCCTATAATTTCCTTTGCACACCACTGTATTACGGCTACTTCGGCCTGGAATACTGTGGCTTTCAAGTAGTTAAAAAATATATAGAGTGCTCATATATCAAAACAAAGAATTAATAAATAAAAAACGCCAAATAAAGAGGTAAGTTCTGTGGAAACAGCGATTTTTTTAGTAAAACTTTGAACCCCTGTATCTCTGAAATTATGTACCATATGGTCCAAGCGTCAACATGACGTAGTTATTGTTACAAGATGGCGTATTATTGTTATATGGATACACGTACTGAGTTTTATACATTAACAACATTCCAAAATGCAACACTCAACGAAACATTACATTTTTGTTTTAATATTATGTATGGAAATATATTTCTTTTGAATTAGGTAAAATAATTGGAGTCGACATTCATTATGCTCGAATGTAAAACTTGTGTTTTGGATAGAACGCATAAAAGAATACAACTATTCTAAAAGCATGAATACCTGTATTATTATTATTTTGTACTAAACTGTTGATGGCTGTTTCAGGTTTTAATTAAGGTGAGTGCATTCATAAAATTGTAATACTTAGATGTATCACGCGTTACTATGCACACATATTGTCATGTTAGTGGAAAATTTTAGAATTTTGTAAAGCATATCTGGGTAATGTTTTTATAACGAGACAATCCCTGAAAATTAAAAGACAAAAATTGAAATTTGCTTGTTATCTACAACTCTTAATTTTTAAGGCTCTCCACATTCATTAAAAAAATTTCTGTTCGGAATGAATTCGAATTACCAGCTGAAGAAGACAACACGCTCTGCGATATTTGTATTTTTCTTAGATCTATCCAAAGCATATGATAGTATAAATCAGAAATTAATTATTATGAATAAACTTGAGAGATATGGAATTAAATCAACAGCCTTAAAGTGGATACAATTATATTTAGAAAACCGATACCAATATGTAAAAATTAATTCATTTGATAAAGAAAATTAAATCTGAGAAGGAAAATATTAAACTAGGAATCCCCAGGGCAGTATAATTGGACCATTATTGTTTAATATATTTATAAATGATTTATGTAATTTAATGAATAACATTCAACATCAGATAATTAATTATGCAGATGACACTACCTTGCCAATAAAGTTAAACAATCAAACTTATTAATAGATGAGGCAAGCGAAATATTGACCATAGTACAAAACTGGCTATTAGAAAATTAATTAATTCTAAATAGAGACAAACCAAATTTCATAATTATCAACAAATCGTTCAAAATTAAAACTTCAAATATAAACAATGGCAATGTAATATTAACATCAAAAACAACGTCTTTAGCCATAATTACCTATTGTACATTAACGTGGTCTGAACATATAGAAGATCTGAGAAAAAAATTGAATAGTGTTGAATACAGTTTAAGAGTTGTTAAGAAGGTCGTATCATATTCAACGCTGCGTAAATTTTTATTATGCTTGACTCATATCAAAACTAAAAACCGCTGCCTAAGGAATCACTACTTCCACATCCAGATTCTTCATTCAAGTCGTTTTAAAGGAAACATCTTGACTATATTTGCAGTCTAGTATGTGGAAATTATTGGTCATAGAATTTTAATAATACTTGGGGCAATGTCATAGAAAAGTTTGAGGAGTTGGTTTCTACCATATACGTTAAAAATGAAGTTTTTAGTTCACCCTACTTATTTTCTACTATTCACCTCCCACCCCTTCAATGGAGGCATCTCAATCAGATGTCACTACAATACATACGTGTACTAATCTCAAGTGAACATCTCAATTTGATGTTATCAATCCCATTAATAATGAAGTGGAGGTGGTGGAGTTTGAAAAATATTAGAAAGAAATCTGAGGCCTTGGTTTCTAGTATATACACCGAATCCCAAATTTCTGTACTCTTATCACCTTGATTTACTTATTTTCCCTTAGTCACTCCTATTAACCCTAACCCTTCTACGGAATCATCCCAAAATATAATCTAGTTCCAGATGTCGTTATAATACATACGTCTACCAAATTACAAGTGAATATCTCAATTTTATTTTATCAACCCCTTTAATAATGTAGTAAGGGTAGTGGAAGGGTTGAAACATATTGTTAAAAAATTTGAGGTCTTGGCTTCTAGGACATACACCGAATTTCAAGTTGCAATACTCTTACCAGCTTGCTTTACTTATTTTTCCCTATTTACCTCTACTTACCCCCACTCCTTCAACGCAATCATGTCAAAATATAATCTAATTTCAGATATAATTATAATATATAAATGTACCAAATTTCAAGTGAAAATTTAAATTTAATTTTATCAACTCTTAATAAGGGAGTGGGGGTGGTGGGGAGAAATAGAAAATACTAATAAAAAAACCTGAGACCTTCGCTTCTAGTACATACACCGAATTTCAAGTTTCTGTAGTCTTACCAGCTTGCTTTACTTATTTTCCCCTATTTACCTTTATTTAACCTCCAACCCTTCAACGGAATCATCTCAAAATATAATCTAGTTCCAGATGTCGTTATGATACATATGCGTACTAAATTTCATGTGAATATCTCAATTTTATTTTATCAACCCCTTGAATAATGGAGTAGGGGTGGTGGGGGCTGAAATAAATTATCAAAAAATCTGGGGTCTTTGCCTCTTGTACATACACCGAATTTCAAGTTTCTGTAGTCATACCTGCTTGCTTTACTTATTTCCCCCTACTTACCTCTAAATAACCCGAACCCTTCAAAGGAATCATCTCAAAGAATAATCTAGTTCCAGATGTCGTTATAATTCATACGTGTATCAAATTTCAAATGAATATCTCAATTTTATTTTATCAATCCTTTTCATATTGGAGTAGGGGTGGTGGGGGTTGAAAAATATTATAAAAAAATCTGACTCCTTGGCTTCTAGTACGTATACCGAATTTCAAGTTTCTGTACTCTTACAAGCTTGCTTTACTTATTTTTCAATATTTTCCCCTATTTAACCCCCAACCCTTCACCGGATTTCCTCAAAAAACAATCCAGTTCCAGATCTCGTCATAATATATACGTGTACAAAATTTCAAGTCAATATCTCAAACCGTTCCGGAGAAAACGTGCGGACAAAAAAAGTTACAGACAGACCGACAGACCGACAGACCGACAGACCGACAGACAGAATTTTTTTTTTCGCTCAAATTTAAAATCTCGACGTTTCATGACATTCTAAACCTATTTCACGAATAAAAATTTTTGAAAATTTTTTTGCGATTACTATACTTCCAATCCACTACGTGGATGTGGAAGTAATTTGGTGGCATTTTGTTTTGGGGCGGAGCAGCTGATGCAGAAGTAAACAAAATTTTTATAATGCAAAAACAAGCCATTCTTATCATGCACGATGTAGCCTTAAGACACACATGTAGAGGTTGCTTTAAACAAAATAGATATCTAACAGCTGTGACAATGTGTATTTATGAGTGTTTAATTTTACTTCCACATCCACGTAGTGGATTGGAAGTATAGTAATCGCAAAAAAATTTTCAAAAATTTTTATTCGTGAAATAGGTTTAGAATGTCATGAAACGTCGAGATTTTAAATTTGAGCGAAAAAAAAATTTCTGTCTGTCTGTCGGTCTGTCGGTCTGTCTGTCGGTCTGTCTGTCGGTCTGTCTGTAACTTTTTTTGTCCGCACGTTTTCTCCGGAACGGTTTGAGATATTGACTTGAAATTTTGTACACGTATATATTATGACAATATCTGGAACTGGATTGTTTTTTGAGGAAATCCGATGAAGGGTTGGGGGTTAAATAGGGGAAAATAGGGAAAAATAAGTAAAGCAAGCTTGTAAGAGAACAGACACTTGAAATTTGGTGTATGTACTAGAAGTTAAGGCCTAAGTTTTTTTTATAATATCTTTCAACCCCCCCACCACCCCTACCCCATTAATGGGGTTGATAAAATAAAGTTGAAATTTTCATTTGAAATTTCGTACACGTATGTATTATAACGACGTCTGAAATTAGATTATATTTTGAGATGATTCTGTTGAAGGGTTGGGGGTTAATTTGGGGTAAATAGGGGAATATAAGTAAAACAAGCTGGTAAGAGTACAGAAACTTGAAATTCGGTATACGTACTAGAAGCCAAGGCGTCAGATTTTTTATAATATTTTTCAACCCCCACCACCCCTACTCCAATATGAAAAGGGTTGATTAAATAAAATTGAGATATTCATTTGAAATTTGGTACACGTATGTGTTATAACGACATCTGGAACTAGATTATAATTTGAGATGATTCCGTTGAAGGGTTGGGGGTTAAATAGGGGTAAATAGGGGAAAATAAGTAAAGCAAGCTGGTAAGACTACAGAAACTTTAAATTCGGTGTATATACTAGAAGCCAAGGTCTCAGATTATTTATAATATTTTTCAACCCCCACCACCACTTCATTATTACAAGGGTTGATAAAATAAAATTGAGATATTCATTTGAAATTTGGTACACGTATGAATTATAACATCTGGAACTAGATTATTCTTTGAGATGATTCCTTTGAAGGGTTCGGGGTTATTTAGGGGTAAATAGGGGGAAATAAGTAAAGCAAGCAGGTATGAGTACAGAAACTTGAAATTCGGTGTATGTAGAAGAGGCAAAGGCCCCAGATTTTTTGATAATTTATTTCAGCCCCCCACCACCCCTACTCCATTATTCAAGGGGTTGATAAAATAAAATTGAGATATTCACATGAAATTTAGTACGCATATGTATCATAACGACATCTGGAACCAGATTACATTTTGAGATGATTCCGTTGAAGGGTTGGGGGTTAAATAGGGGTAAATAGGGGAAAATAAGTAAAGCAAGCTGGTAAGACTACAGAAACTTGAAATTCGGTGTATGTCCTAGAAGCCAACACCTCAAATTTTTTAACAATATTTTTCAACCCTTCCACTACCCTTACTACATTTTTGAAGGGGTTGATAAAATAAAATTGAGATATTCACTTGTAATTTGGTAGACGTATATATTATAACGACATCTGGAACTAGATTATATTTTGGGATGATTCCGTAGAAGGGTTAGGGTTAATAGGAGTGACTAGGGGAAAATAAGTAAATCAAGGTGATAAGAGTACAGAAATGTGGGATTCGGTGTATATACTAGAAACCAAGGCCTCAGATTTCTTTCTAATATTTTTCAAACTCCACCACCTCCGCTTCATTATTAATGGGATTGATAACATCAAATTGAGATATTCACTTGAGATTAGTACACGTATGTATTGTAGTGACATCTGATTGAGATGCCTCCATTGAAGGGGTGGGAGGTGAATAGTAGAAAATAAGTAGGGTGAACTAAAAACTTCATTTTTAACGTATATGGTAGAAACCAACTCCTCCAACTTTTCTATGACATCTGCCCCAAATATTATTAAAATTCTATGACCAATAATTTCCACATACTAGAGTGCAAATATCGTCAAGATGTTTTCAAAAGAATTGAAATCAATGATCAATTTTTGCAAACAAAACCGGCGACATGGCATGAAGATGACAGCTTTATTAAAGCGAGTTGTGACAGAGATGGCAGTTAAATTAATGGAAGATTATATTCAATTACTTACAAAATATGAAGAACAAAAACAATATGTTCTCCAAGTTGTCAAAGATTACCGTCGTCAATTTCCTCGTTATAAAAAAGAAACTATTACAGCAACAAGAGTTGTAACTGGTAAACAACAAAGTTTTACATTAAAAATATTGACCTCTACAACTTTAGATTGACATGTTTTTTTCTTTGGAATCAAAATTTTAAGAAATTATCAAATGAAGTCGATTTCTTATGTACATTAGGGTGTCCCCTATTTATACTTGATGGAAAAAAAATTATCACACCCAAAAAGTTTACACTTCATATAAGAATCACCTACTCAAGTTTCAGACTTCCAGACATATTGTTTCCCGCGCCGACGGGAGCTAGAAGTTTGGAGTAAAGCAATTTTTTTTAATAAAATCATCAAGATGGATTTTTTTTCAATTCTTTACTTCAAGTATACATATTTGATATAAAAGGAGATAATAATAATTTCAACTCATATGTATAATATTTATCCTTGCTCCTAGAAGCATAAATTTAAGCAAAATAGTGAATTTTTGAAGTAAGAGCACTTGTATATACGTCACTTTCCAATAGAATCAATTGCTGAAGCTAATTAATTTGGTTGTACTTTTTCTGGTAATAACGTCCCTTAGAAACTACGTGCCATAGTACTTCTATTTATCGTTGCCGCGAAAAATTACGAGCTCAGCGCGCTGACTTAATTAAAACAAAGTTTACACGATCAGCACTGAGCTATGTTATTATACATGGAGAAGAAAGCTTTTGCTAACATTAAGTATTAAAGAATCGTCGTGTGAACGATTGCCAATTGTCGTTATTAGTAAAAACGTAAAACAGCTTCTTGAAGTACCCAAACTTGAGAGTTCAACGGAACAGGAATAGGTATCAGCTGTCTATAGTGCACTTCAAGAATAGGGATTGTCAGATGCAGTTCAGGCCTTGTGTTGTGATACTACGGCCTTAAATACTGAAGATCCAGGGGCGTGTCTTGTTAGAGCAGAAGCTGGGTAAAGATCTTCTTTACCCCCTTGTCGTCACTACATTTATGAATTGGTTTTGAGAGGTGTTTTGAAGCTAAAATGCCACATGTAACCTCAAGTCCGGATATTCTATGGTTGAAAAATTTCAAGAAAAACTGGAGCAATCTGGATTATAATAAATTTGAAAATAGGATGGAAAATGAACTATGTCGCGCCAGTTTAGATGTTATAAGTCACGAACATGGGCCCAATTTCAGATTTTTAACTGGGGTGGCAAGACGTACCAAGTCCAGGGGTCTGGGGGGTATGGAATGCCACCACGTGTAAGTGGGGTCCGGGAAATTTAAAAAAAATTGCATTAAATTATTAGTTTTTGAAGCATTTTCAGATTATTTTCACCACAAAATAATTGCTAACATTCTCAATTTACCCTAAAATATTCATTGTTAATTACTTTAATTATTAGCCAAACTATTTCTATTTAACTTTATAATATACAAGTTCCAATAAACATTTTATTTTTCTGTGCTAAATAAGGCTAGATTAATAATGAATCAAGAAAGTGCCGAGCTTGTAAAATTTTATTTTACAATTGTTTGTAAATTATTGATGTTTTTACTTCAAAATTCCGGGGTGGAAGAATACGGGGTTGAACAATTCTGGGGTGGCAACTGCCACCCCTTGCTACCCCCGAATTACACCACTGGACACGAAGTTTGCGTTAAGCAAAGTGGAAAACTGACAAATTAGACATGACTATCAAGAACTGCTAGGACTGATCGTCCTTTTTCTAAATAGTGACGAACATAAAAAATAAAGATCCATCCCCCCGAGCCATACATCAAGCTCGACGGATGGCTGGTGCAATTTACTGTCTGAACATTTCCATGTAGCGTAATCAGTACTTATCACCTTTCTGCAAAACAAAAAACTTCCCTTGGAGATATTTGCCTTCTTGTTATTCGCTTTTACGTAAAACCGTGGTTTGATTCTCCTGTGGCATCTAAATCTCCAAACCACGATCTTAATTTTGTAAAAGGTTTGAAATCATATGAAAATAATTCATCACGCAGCGATTAATAAAATTTGTGGCCAGTTGTCCCTAGTAGTACAATATATTGGACCAATATAAAATCCATATAGGACCAATATTCATATATTGGTTCTATATGGATTATATATTGGTGCAATATTGGTGCTACTAGGGGTGGTACTTAATGGAGGAGACAGCAGCATTAGCGTTCTTCGACGACATGTTCATTGGAACCAAAAAGAGATATGATAATCGAATCAAAGAACATTGACGAAAAGTTTATAGGTGTTCTTGGTTACCATTAATATAGTCATTAAATTAGTAATTTTTTTACTGAGTTTGGTATCTAATTGTTATTACTTCCAGCGAGAACAATTGATACATTCTTTTAAAAAAGTAACATGGATCTATTTGCTCGTTTCAATATTGATTCGAAATTATTAAATTACAATCCAGAAATATGGAAACGCAAGATTCTTAAACGAATGAACGAAAAATAATAATGCCACTTAAAGTTGTCAATGATTGCCGAAAAGTCGGTAGAGTTAATGGTGGATTTCCATGGTCTCCTAACAAAGGATGAAAAGCGAAGTTACAAGAGCACAGGAAAATATATCCAGATTGTACGAAGGACACATATTAAAGCAAATATTTTAATCGTTTTGAATATAAAGACTATATAAACATTTTTACTTCCACATCCACGTGGTTGGTGGATTGGAAGTAGTAATCGTAAGTAGTAGTAGTAGGTAATCGTAAAAAAAAATTTTTTTTTTTTTTAAATAGGTTTAGAATGTCATGAAACGTCGAGATTTTAAATTTGAGAGGAAAAAAATTCTGTCGGTCTGTAGGTCTGTCTATCTGTAACTTTTTTTTGTCCGCACGCTTTCTCCGGAACGGTTTAAGATATTGGCTTGAAATTTTGTATACTTATATATTATAATGATATCTGGAACTGGATTGTTTTTTGAAGATATCCGGTGAAGGGTTGGGGGGTAAATAGAGGTAAATATGGGGAAATATGTAAAGCAAGCTGGTAAGAATACAGAAACTTGAAATTTGATGTATGTACTATAACCCAAGGCCTCAGATTTTTTATAATACTTTTCAACCCCCCCACCACCCCTACTCCATTATTAAAGAGGTTGATAAAATAAAATTGAGATATTCATTTGAAATTTGGGACGCGTATGTGCTGTAACGACATCTGGAACTAGATTATATTTTGAGATGATTCCGTTGAAGGGTTGGGGGTTAAATAGGGATAAAAAGAGGAATATAAGTGAAGCTAGTTAGTAAGAGTACAGAAGCTTGAAATTCGGTGCATGTACTAGAAGCTAAAGACTCAATTTTTTTATAATATTTTTCAACCCCCCACCACCCCTACTCCATTATTAAAGGGTTGATAAAATAGAATTGAGATATTCATTTGAAATTTGGTACACTTATGTGCTATAACGACATCTGGAACTAGATTATATTTTGAGATGACTCGGTTGAAGGGTTGGGGGTTAAATAGGGATAAATTGAGGAATATAAGTAAAGCAAGTTGGTAAGAGTACAGAAACTTGAAATTCGGTGTATGTACTAGAAGCGAAGGTCTCAGATTATTTATAATATTTTTCAACCCCCACCACCCCTACTCCATTATTAATGGGGTTGATAAAATAAAATTGAAATATTCACTTGAAATTTGGTACACGTTTGACCAATAATTTCCATATACTAGAGTGCAAATCTAATCAAGATGTTTCCTTTAAAGTGACTTGGGTGAAAAATTTGGATGTGGAAGTAGTGATTCCTTAGGCAGCGGTTTTTACTTTTAAATCTGTGATGATAAGAGTAGATAAGGATCATAGGGGTTGATATTGCTTTTACTTTATTTTTATACCAAATAACAGTCATCTAGGGTTATAAAGAATAATATAAGGGTGTTTGAAAATATCACACTTTGGGGTTTTTATTTGTAAAAATAATGTATTTTAACAAATTTTACACCCCCGTCGGCACGGGAAGGAGTTAATACATGAGGCTGAAATGTTGGGTGTGTTATTCTTATATCAAATGTAAATTTTTAGGGGGAGAGACCAAAAAAAATGAAAGTCGAAAAATAAGGAACACGCTAATATACAAAGATGTTTATTTTAATATTTAAGGACCCGGGGACACCCTTTCCGTTTATCTGATCAAGCTGAAACTTTACATGAATTTTTTTTCCATCAAGTGGAACCTATTCGGCGGATGCCGTGAAAGAAATCTGAATAAAATGTTTCCCTGTGTAGTTAAGGATCACCTTAATATGCATAGCATTTATCGAATGAAACAACTTACAGAATGTGCACTTTTGGACTAACCAACGATTTAACTTTGGCTATACCTGTTCAAGGTTCAACAGAATAATTAAAAGTGGCAAATAAACAAAAACATTTAAAGCGATATTTTGTTCATGTTCACCTAGAATACTCAGTGCATTACGAGTAGATAATATTCTGAAAAGTATGTAAAATTAGGTTAGGAATCCAACATTATTTAAAGAACCAAATGTTAAGCACAAATAGACAAATGTAACGAAAATGTAGTAACAAAATATTCCGATCACAATTGCTTATTAAAAAGTTCACAAGAGCACTCTCGGCCAATTACACCAATTACACTTTCACTGCGTAAACATCCCTAAATACCCTAAAACCGATTCATGTAAACTCAGAGAAGGAAAGTGACAATATTATTCGTGGCTACTTGGATAAATATTGATGATATTGATTCGATTTTAGGGGTTATGTTTGTATAATTCATTTATAATTATAGTTAGGTATAAGTGGAGCACACCTCTAGCTTCTGGGTTTTGAATAAGTATTGTTTCAAGCAATGTCGTTATGAAACTGTAGGAAATTATAATATATGACAATTTAGTAGTCAGAATAATGCGTAGGTCACAAAATGTTTAGCCATAACATTGCGAATAGGAAGAAGAAAAATTATAGTTGGTTTCTGGGTTCATTGATTAAAAAACGAACACAGTGTGCTCTGAGAAATGAGGTGGAATTAATGTCAAATATAAATAAGTATATACAAGGGAGTTCAGATGGCGTCAGGTTGGGAGACAGATGCGGTTTTGGTAGCTCTTACGAAATTTCTAATACACTCGGTCAAAACTGTGAGAAATAGTGCGAAATTGTGTTGAATTCAAGCGCAGATAATTCTACATTGACTGATATAAATTAGCATAGCTATTTCATATAGTTGATATTTATTGAATTTACTTAGGAATCATGGAAACTTAAAAGAAGCGTCTCATAAACACCTACAAGCGTGTCCCTTATCGAATCCGGTGTATGGCCGGTCCGGCGGGATATAAAAACATCCAGACTGAATATTCGGAAGTGGCAGCAATGCCTACCATATTCTGATCAACCAATCAATGTAAATAAGTATATACAGGAGCGACCATGAACAGGCATCTATATGACCAATCATGCTTATATGGAAAATACTGCGGTTTTTCATAATGGAGATTTTGTACTTTTTTATCAACAGAAATAAGGCTATCATTTCAAGAACTGTAAACACGCGATCACGGTCGCCGTTCTTTCGGCACAGAGCAATTCATCAAGAGTAATTTGTTTGTTAACGTCTAGCAAACAAATGATGAAATGAATCGTCTGCGAGAACAGCGGCATCGCACGAAGATCGCAGTCACCCAAGGTCTTTTTGTACATATTCACACTCGTAGTTTGTGCGAAACGAGCACGTGAATTCGGATAGTTTTGCTAATTTTTAACGTGTGATTCGTGTTGATTTATTTCATTATTTGTTTACTATACTTTACTCTGTTACTGACGAGCTGTCAGCGCCCATGCTTCTGTGGCCCTCAATATCCCCAGATTTGACACCAATGGAGTTTTACTTGTGGGGGTAGGATGAAAAGACTTGTCTATATTCAGAAAACTCTCAGCCATGCTCAACTGACAACAGAAATACAGCAAACTACTATTGAAATAAATAAACGATTTATTGAAACGTTCAATTATCACATTCACTTTGAAATTCAACGAGAGCATTTTTAGAGTTTCATGTTATACCATTTATAAGCAGCATTTATATGCAGCGAAATATCTTGAACCGTTTTCCATACTAAAAGATTCCAGTGCCATTAAAATTGAATTTCGTCCAGTTAATGTTCAGTAATTTTTAGGTTAACATAGTCAATCTGTTATTTAATTTCATTTCGTGTTGGCAAATTGTCTCTGAACGTAAATATTTAATTATAATATTACGGTGCGATTGACAACAAACGAATTAACGAACAAATCTCAATTTAACTTGCAGTGCAGTGTGTTGCGAATTTTTACCGTCTTGAATTTTTACTTTATTTTCTGTTATATCAAGAAGTGAATTACAGACATATAAGAAAATAATTTTTCAAAGATCAAAATACCATATTTTCATGTATTTTGAACCGTTGAACATGAAATTACTAAATTTCGAACCATTTTTTTATGAAACCTATTCTTTATAGGATTTTGTAAACAGCGGAAAAAACTATCTATGAGAACTAAAAGAAAAACTATTTGTAAAAAATAATAAATTCTAAAATTTTGTCCAATTTCTCATTTGACATTCTCATTATAACACCAACATCCAACATAGTCCCATACGCTGTTTGCAAAATCCTATAAAGGATATGTTTCATTGCTACAAACAAACAAAGAATAAATAATTCACTTTTAAACGCGCATAGAGTATATAAGCTCCAATACTAGTTAGCTAATATGTGAAGATTTGTTGTTTTTTATCAGTCAATGTCAAATATAAATATTTCATACTTATTCATGGATATTGTCTTGGTCTTGCATGAAACATCGTTATGAGTGGCTTTGTGCCTTTCTGATGAGCTCAGAATAAGGGCGAAAAACGTTTCAAAGTCTAAGCATTTCCAAGAAACTGAATGAGTGATTTTATGAAAATTAATCCATTAGAATGAACTTTTTTTTTAAGACAAGGTAGGTAAATATATCCATTTTAGGCCTTTGTTCTCATTTTTAATTGAATCTTCATACCGTAGGGGGTCAAATAGATACTAGTTTAATCTGCATAGCCGTAGGGGAATATGTTGGTGCTAGTGTTATAATGAGAGTATCAAATAAGAAATTGGACAAATTTATTTTAGAATTTTGATTTCCTAGCATAACCAGAAGTCAGGTTATCGAAAGAATGCCGCAGACGTATAGTAAGGTAATTGAATTGGCATAAAAAGTAGTGATAGGTACATAAACGAAGGCAGATAGAAACAATTTTTACCATTAGATCTGTTTTAAGTATCTATTACTTTTGCGTTATTTAAATCGGTATGTACATTGTCTAGAAACACTTGGTGGTCTTTTTCTCTACCTTAGGAACACAATTTGCTTCCACTCTTATTTAAACCGGTACCATTAGGCGAAAAAATCTTTTAAAAAATTCACACCGAGCTAGGACCAAAGTTACTAAAATTGGTTCTGCCAGGATATATTTAGTTCCATTGGTCGCACAATCATATTATGGTTATTATAAAATTGTAGATTAAAGAATTCTTTACAAAGAAAGTTAAATAAATCAGCAGCAAATTTTGAAATCCGTCATTCCCAGAAATGCCTAGCTGATGCAGGAAAAGCTTGTAAATAGTATAATAATAGACTTGATTGAGTGTTTGATTAACGCCTTCAGTTGCATCTGGTAATAGTCGGCCTATTTCAGGAAAATGAGAAGGATCTTGGTTATGTTAATTATCCATTTCAGTTTTTTACTGTAATAACTGATTTAGGTAAACGATTTTCCCAATCCAATAGTTAATTTTCTCCAGCTATTTCTTGTTTGTTTTGTACTGTGTTTGTTTAAAAAATCTATCAAAGTGCAACGCAAAGACCAGACAATTATTTACATTTTGTCTTACAACACTGTAAACGTTAAAATGTTAATAAATATATAAATAGTTATTATATTATATAAAACAAATTAACGTAAACAAATATACAGCAATTGCGAAGAAATTATAACGAAAATGGCTACTGACTTGTTGACGAAAGTTGCACTTTTGTGACATCTTGAATTACATATTCTTCTTGTAACATGCGCATCTATTACACAAGTACTTTTTTTGGGAAATTCACTGCTTCACTTTTAGATAAAAAATATTGAACAACATTATCTACAGCAAGGAATTGTTCATTAGCAATTAACTCTGCTCTGTTGACTCAACATTTAATTCGTACAGTTGAACATTCTACTAGATGTACGCCAATGTTATAATCGCACGTACCAAATATTCAATCAGAAGGGCTTTTCTCAATGTTATCTACATGTAAAAGGGTACATGAGCCAATTTCTAAACTTTATAGTTTCTTAAACATATTTGGCAGTATTTCCTCTGCTACCCATATCTGACCCCTCACTTGCATCACTTCTGTTTTCTTCAATTTTCATGGTTCAGCCCGACCCGACGTAACGTACATTTACCTCCATTTCGAGATATGTTAGACAAATATGTTATGGATATTTGATTTTCCTATGTTCATTGTTTCTGTTGTTTCTACAACGAGTACGACCTATGCTGCTTTTGGCAATCAAAATTAGAGATGTTAACGGTGATTTCTGTAATAATTTCAAAATCTTGATCTTCCACAGTAAATAACTTTTCTGTTTCATCTGTCTTATCACCTACCATCACATTTACATTTTCTTTTCACCATTCATGCAAAGATTCAATTTCAACCTAATTATTCTTAACTACTCCTTTTTCTTGTACAATTTCATTGTCCCCAGATGATATTTTCAGCACATGAGCCAGGTCATCTTCATTTTCAACCGACTTCAATAAATCTCTTGGAAGATTTTCAGAAGAAATATCTACTTTAGGGCGTTTCAGGAAGAAATAAAGACAGAGAATGGAGATAACTTTTTTATTTGCATTTTTTTTTCTAGGATTAATACTTTTCGAAAAAATTGCACGTGTCAAGAATTGATCAGTAAACTAATGTTATAGTATTTACAATCTCAGTTGGGACAGCATAAGAACAAAAACTCGGATATTCACCACTTCTCGTCTACACGTGGACTTAAACCGCCTGACACTTTGAAATGTGAGAAGGATTAGATGCCTAGACTTTGATTTGTCAACTAAAGAAGATGTCTACTTTACTCAGAGTTTTTGTTTTTATACTGTCCCAATTGAGATCGTATATACTATATACATATTATAGCACTTACTGGATAAAATAACTGCGAGTAGTGCACTCTTGATTTTACTAGTGATTTACAAATGCTATTATACAAAAGCGGCACGTATACAAAAATTATGTGTACGAAATCTTACTTGGACTCCTTGCTGCTGTTTCTCTGTAGTGGTTCATCTGAAAAATAAAATACACAAATAAATACAAAAATAGTTAACTTTAATAAAATTCGAATATATTGTTGTAATGTTCATGTTCAATATGAATCTAATTCGTTGGACATCTAAAGTAAAGTTCTACTTCAAAACAACCGCATACATTAAACCAAAACTGCTACCTTAGAAACTAGTTCGTATCATTTTAATATAATTATAACAGGTATTTGATGAACAGCGCTACACATTTCTAAATAATTAAATGTATATAAACTGGAGATAAAGTCTTTAGGTGAAAATTCTACGGTAAAGATTTGTCACATTACTACTCCTCAAAACTCATTCTGAAATCTTTCCTCTAAATGTCACTAAAGAATTTGAGTTGATATTTGGACATTAACACAGTTGATACAATTCGTTTATAATAATTTAATTAATTTATAATAATACACAAAAAATGCACATAGCTATCTACAGTTGCAATTTTATTTATACAGTGTGTCCTATTGGAGAGTGTAGCACATGTATAACTTTTTTAGTTTTTATTCGATCTGAACCTAATTTTCCTGAAATATAGGACATATTAGAGTCTACTTGGGGTAAGTCCGAAAAGATCATTAATGAATTTTTAGTTCCCAATTAATTTCCCAGTTATTTTTAATAAAACATTAATACACATCCGCTTTTCAAAATGTAAAATCCCTTTAAAATAGCATTGACGGGCGTTTTTCTAAGCCACATTTATAAAAAAAACGCAGACTAAGAACTCACTACTTCCACATCCGGACTTCCTATTCAAGTCTTTTTTTTTTTAAATTTCACACATCACTTTTTTAGGCAATCAGAAGTTTTGTTACCATAACCACTCAAAAAATTTACCGAAATTTGTATCCTCCCTGAGCGAAATTAATAAGCGAGAATTATTGACATATGATCATATTTGTCATATGTTTTTACATAAAAATAGATATTTCAGTGTGAAATTTTCTTACAGAATCCCCCGCCTGTATGGATTAATTGTAGGAAAATTTTCAGCGGGGGTGCTGGGAAGGGATGGAAAATATTCTAGAAAAATCTGAGGCCTTGGCTTCTAGTATATACAGCAAAGTCCAAATTTCTGAACTCTTACCAGCTTGCACTACTTATTTTCCCGTATTTACCCCAATTTTCTCCACAACCCTTCACCGTAATTAGCGCAAAATATATTCTAGTTCCAGATCTCGTCATGATACATATGTGTACCAAATTTCAAGTCAATATCTTGAATCATTCCTGAGAAAACGCGCGCACAAAAAGTTACAGACCGACCGACAGACCGACAGACAGACAGACCGACAGGCAGAATGAATTTTTCGCTCAAAGGGAGCAGCAGAATAAGCATGGTAAAATGGCCCCAGAAGCGTTTCGACCTAGTTCGACGTCAATAAATCGACAATAGGAAAAGAAATGTTTTCCTCGAGTTGTAGCCCTTTGTCGCCACTGGTAACCTCTGTACCCTAATAAATATTCATATTTTATCTCTGCAAGTGGTGCATTAATTATTGTGAAAAAGATTGACGATGTACATGTGATATAGATGCATCTTAGAAAAAAAATTTGCTTCTGGAGCCATTTTACCATGCTTATTCTGCTACACCCGTTAGAATCTCGACGTTTTATGACATTCTAAGCCTACAACAACAATAAAAAAATTGACAGTTTTTTTACTATTACTATACCATTCCCCACGTGGATGTGGAAGAAATTACATTATTATATTATAAATAAATGATGAACTTTATTAGTCGTAACCAAATATCTCTGAAGTAGATACGTCCACATTATATGACGAAGTTAATTATTGGGCAGATGATAAATCTGGCAGATGAGACTAAGTGTGGACTGGGATAATTCATGATTAAGTGTTGGAGTCAATATTCTTAAAAGATCAACAAAGTTAACTTTTCTTCAAGTAAATCTCATTGCACGTTTGATGAATCTATTCCTAAATCAGTTAATTCCAAACTCATCCAACGAGAGGCTCTGATATCAATAAGATTCAGTGCCACAGGACTAGGCTGTGACTGAAATTCTTCCAAATAGGTGAATTCGAAGAAGTTCAATTGAGTGGTTGATAAGATCTCCGGACCTTACTCGATTTCCTCGTATCAGAATATCTCAACATGTACTAAGACCGAACAACATTGAGAACGTACAGCAACGTATGGGCCATAATACATTGCTGCATTACACAACTCGGAGATTCAGTGGAATATGCCCTCAAGAGAACCCACTTAGGTATAAAAGGTAGGAGCTCTACTCAAATAATTTCGTGAGAGATGCTAAAACACCAACTTTTCAGTCGTTCACAACTAAATAAATACCTCGACTGGACGGTTGTACTAGGTAAGAAGGTAGACTGGCATTTCATCGGAATCGTAAATTGCACGTACAAAATCGGAAATTTAGCTCGGCATGAATGAATCAAAAAGTTTCTTTTGATGATTTTTGTATATAAATTTAGAACTGTTCACTCAGCATCTTGCTCTGCATCCTCTACCTTGCAAAATTTAGTCTGTTACATCTGAAAAACTATTGCACTTAGAAATTTATGCTTAATGAGAAACCATCAAAAAAAGATAGTCATTCCATTTAAGAAAGAGAAGTTGATGTCACTTCCGGTTCAGCCGGAAGTGATATTTTCATTGCTGTTAGTCTAAAAGTAGCTTATTATTGTCTAATTTATGTGTACTAAAAATCAAATTTTTAAATACGAAAACAGCCAAAATATTGGGGGCGTACATTGACTCGTGGCCACCCGGTATATAAGCTGTATGGGCAATCTATACTTAATCTCTAGCAGAGGAAAGTACGATATCTCGGAACCCAAATTTCGAGGTTATATTGGGGCTATTTAGCACAATAAAACTCAAATAAGTTAAAACAATACATCACATATATTTCGATTGTACTGTTAATATTTTATATTACAGAATTATACATCAAAAAATCTTGATGGTGTTCTACAACAACAGTATTAGTCATCACATCGTAAGCGGTGCGATTATATGGAAAAAAATAAAAAGCCACACAGAATGGCAATAAAAAACCAATAAATACATTTTTCACAGCAGCTCTTGTCGACGATTTCCTCCAGCCTAGTGGGGCTGCACCCACCACTCTTATCGTACCGGATACTCTTCCTGGAACCGGAGACATGTTCGGAGCCGATATCACCATAAGCCTCATGTATACCTTGCCCGGAGTGGCACAAAATCTTCCTTTCAAAAAAAGTGTCTCATATGCACAAACTATTATTCGATGTACTAACTCTAACGTCAATATTTCCATGGCTATAGGCGTACCTGTCAACAAATGATTCTCCAGTCTTTTGTGGAAAGTTTCAAACTCAGTATTAAGTAATCCAAAGCAATCGAGTAATAAATAGGTCCAACACATTTTAATGAGAAATAAAATCACGAAGTCCACAAGTTCGGCAACGAGTCTCTTCCAGATTGGAGGAATTACAAACTCATAAGTTGATGGTTGACTGGGTTGAGACGGACTAAAAAGGGTCCTGGGGGCAGTTGAAGTACTGTTCGGGCTCCTTTGCTGTACATTCTCATTCCACAATGTCGCATGTGCGAGGACAGCATTTATATTGCTCATTTGTTGTTGATGCTGCAAAAAGGGTTCGGTGAAATTTATGTTGGTGCAAAGTATCCCAGAATATGCTGTAAAGTGCCATAATCTGGCCTCGTCTAACCATTTCTTTAATTTCTCCAAATATTGTTCACGTTCACGTTTCTGCTTTACCCATATCACTTCCTGGTTTACTTCCTCGATTATGTCCTTGTTGCAGTTTACTTGAGCGTCTTCCATCATTGTTTTTTGCATCAATAGACGCCAAATTTTCACTTTCAAATTTCTCTGACATATTTGACATTTCCAACGATATATTTGTTTTTGGGCCGAAAAGAAATTAAGTGGTTTTGGACATTAATTCTACCATTTCACATACACGTAAGAGATTAATTGTCTTCATATTTTCTTATTATCTGTTTTGCAGAAAGTGCATATTGGCGTAGCCTCCATTGGCATTCTTGACAATTTTCTGAGCGATTGAAATGACAGTTTGGTAAAGAAGCGAGACATGAAGATAGGAATAGAAGAAATGTATTTACTACAAAAACTGTTACGAGATCAGAAACAGAGTTTGCCAATTGTGTATAAAAAATTGATAAATTCCAAAAAAGAATAGGTAAGTATATAGGTATAGTTTATCTCACACTATAAAAAATGTCGGCGCCTTTGATAGAGCGGTAAAGAACAAAGATCCCGACTTTTTTATACCGTTAGTAAGTTTGGGATAAAGCATACCTAACAAACATAAAAAATTATACAGAACATTCTTAAAATACTAAATGTGCACACAATGCACACACGTCCATAAAATAAATCAAAGAAATATTCCAACGAAAATGAGAAATTGAAAGAGAAAAATGAAAATCCAAATGAAAATGTGCGAAATCTCAGAAATTGGGGACAAGCAAAGAATATCTTGTGTTAAAAGACATTTGATAATTTATGAAGATGCCACAGTGAAGAAAAATGGTTGCAAGCTATTAAAAGAGAGAACAATTCTCTCGAAAGAGAAGCTGAAGTTTAATAAAGTAAGTGGATGTCCAGATTTAAAGAGGACAAGAAATACAAAATTAGATTAGTAGTCAGACGTTTTGAACAGTTCCAACGAATAGACTTTCAAAAGACGTGTAGTCCTATCAATAATAGTAACTCTCTTCGAATAATATTTGAAAGAGTTAGTAATTATGAAACATAACGTTTCTATATTAAAACAGCCTTTTTGTATAGTGTCCTAATTGAAGATGTTTACGTGAAATTACCTGGAAGCCTATTCTTGAATTTTGGGAAATAAAGCAGCCACGTGGCTGTGGTTTTCTTAGGGAATCGAAAATCGTATTCTTGAATACTGTTTCTCTCGGTAGGTAGAAGAACGCGCTCCCTGGTTTCATCCCTTATAAATTTGCTCCCTGACGGAATTTGACAGTGTAAGCATCTTACATCCTTCACATGTGCCATGACATGAGCTAGCTTGTTTATTTTTGTGCAGACGATTTGTGTTCAATGCTCTTCTTATTAACGCTCTTTTAGAAAAATGGACTTCTATTATTACGAGGGATATCGTTAAGAAATGATTAATGGCGAAAGAAATTATAGTTTATGAATCATTATTTCTGATTAATAAAAGAAATAGCACAGTTCCATTAAAAAAAAATTCATAGGACCCCTACGAAAATGAAAATGAAATTCCGTTTTTTTTTTTTAAACTAATAATACTTGTACCTATCAGTAATTCAAACAACTGTTTTCTGCTTTACAGACAAGTCTACAACCTTACTAATAATTTCCATAGCCTACGTAGTAATTTTCTTACATCGCATTCATCTGACGCGGCCATTTTGAAAAAATTAGAAAATCGTTCGTATCTCACTTATTTCTTGGGATTCTTTACATCTGAAAAAACTGTTGCACTTAGAAATTTATGCTTAATGAGAAACCATAAAAAAAATATAGTCATTCCGTTTAAGAAAAAAAAGTTGATGTCACTTCCGGTTCAGCTGGAAGTGATATTTTCATTCCTGTTAGTCCAAAAGTAGCCAATTATTGTCTAATTTATTTGTACCAAACACCAAATTTTTAAATACAAAAACAACCAAAATATTGGGGGCGTACATTGACTCGTGACCACCCGGTATATATTTTCAACAATTATGCAAAATCTAATCAATATTTACTAATAAATTTGCACAGTTAACTCTTAATAAACTTATAACGTGGTTTCAACAAAATGTTATGATGAGGGAATATTTGTTAAATTTTAATTTTAGTAAACTTCTTTGTTATTAAGTGCTCACGGTCTTCATTCCTTACACATTTTAAATTATAACACCGTTCTTATTTTCCATTATTGGATTTTTATTTCACTAAAAATGGATTCACTGTTGAGATTAACGCTAATATTTCTTTACATATCATCAGCTGAAATAAAATTTCTAAACATCACTAAAGCGAAATCTTTGTTTCGATCCCACCACAAACCCAAAAATTTACTCACAACCAGCAGGGCAGCAGCAAATTAATGTAGATGCTTTAAAAATAATGCATGTCTTATGTAAAGCAGACCTTAAATATCTACTCTGAAATAAATCGCGGTCTTATTTAATATCAACACGCAAAAAGAAACTAAATTAAATTGGGCATAATGCGTGTACGAAATTTGAAAAATGAGTAGCGATATAATGAAAGAATTGTACGAAATTAACAATCCTCAGTATTTTGTGTCCTGTTGGATTTATCAATGCGTTAGCGTTAGTAATGAGGCCATTGGTGTCCATAACGGACAAACAAAACGCAGGATCACTCTGTAAAAATGTCAGTCCTAAAACGAAAGAATATTTTGATTTGAAATTAAGGCTATTTAATGGTGGTGTATATTAATGAACAAGTATTCATGTCATATTTAATTACACAGCCCCACAAAAGAAAAAAAGTTGTGTACCAGAGACATGAGTACTTACATAGAATTTGTGTATTTTTTTTATGCTGAATCCGAATCCTTACTTTGAGAAAACACATTGAAATGAAATTTTGAGAATTATAAAGAAATATGTGCAAATTAAATTTACATCCCCCCTACGAGGGGGTTAAAAAAAGTTCTGTACTAGAGACATGCGTACATAGATTTTGTGTATTTTTTATGCTGAATTTGAATCCACATCCCAAAAACCGATTTACCAGGTAATTTTTTAGGAAAACACAAAAACATCCCCTAGAACAGAGCGAAATAGGGAGGGTAAGGTGAGGCTTTATAATGAAATGCAACAATTTGTCAATACTTACATACAATAATTTTGAAAATATAAAATTTGAACATTAGAAAGAAATATATGCAAATTATATCTACATCCATCCCTACGAGGGGGTTAAAAAAGTCCTGTACTGGAGACATAAGTACATAGCCCACGAAAATTAGATAAAAAACGGAGGAAACCTGGACAAAATTAGTAAAAATCTAAATTTTTGCACAGACGTTCTTTGAGGTGTCTCAAAACCCAAATCCACAAAAATTCCAGCATGGCTACCCAATATTTTGAAGGTCAAAGTTTTATGCAAATATCTCGCGTCCCATGCATCGGATGCCCATGAGCTCAAAGTGGAAAGTTGTAGAGAATTAAATTGACATTTTGCCTTTTTTATTTTCCCAAACCTCCCACAACGTTTAGAGATATTCAAGGTCAAGCTTTCAAAAACATGGTTTTTGAAAATTTCTCGCGCCAAAAAAAATCAGACAGCAATAAAGTTATCATGAAAGTTGTAGAGAATTCAAATATCCACAAGATTGGCATTTTGCATTTTTCCCAAAACTTCGCCCTTCTCGAGATATTCAAGGTCGAAGTTTAAAAAATCGATGTTTTGCAAATATCTCGCTTCCTATGCATCGAACGTACATGAAGTCAATGTGAAAGTTGTAGAAAATTGAATCATCCACAAGATTGCTCTATTGCATTTTAACACTGAAAATGTTTATGTTTTCGTATATGGGGTAGAGTTACCAGTTTTTGTTCAAGGTCAAGAGACAGCGGTGTCGCGGCACAGTAGAGAGAAGACCAGTAGGCTCACTTACTCTTGAGATTTGTTGTAAACGATTTTATTTTTTATGAATCCACTGCGCATCCGATATTTGTACGCTCATCTGCAAAATACAGTCAGTAATCATTTAAATTCATTTTTTAATAACATTCCCAAGTCACTGTTAGGAGATACAGTTTTTAAAAATGCACCTATACAAAATATAGAAATCAGTGAAAACTCTTTTTTTATTGAACCTGCAACTCATATTGAAGTGCTTGACATTATAAAAAATTTAAAAAATTCCAAATCGGCAGGAAGTGACAACATTAGTGTTAATTTATTAAAGAAATGTATGCACCAAATAGCCTTACCACTAACCGATATATTAAATACATCGATAAGTAGCGGAATATTTCCTGAAAACTTGAAATTAGCTAAAATCAAACCTCTATTAAAATCAGGCAACAAAAACAAAATGGATAACTATAGACCCATATGTATATTGAGTAGTTTTTCTAAAATAATTGAAAAATTTGTGGCCAAAAGATTGATCGCTTTTCTAGAAAAATATAAATTACTTAACAATAATCAGTTCGGTTTTCGAAAAGGCCTATCTACCACTAGTGCTGTCACTAAATTTCTGAATGATCTCTATGACAATTTAGATGATAAAAAAATGTATTGGTGTATTTCTAGATCTTAGTAAAGCTTTTGACCTAGTATGTCATGAACGGCTATTAAATAAGCTTGAACTGTATGGAATTAGAGGTAAACCGTCAGATTGGTTCAGATCCTATCTACAAGGTAGAAAACACTATGTTGAAATAAACAATTGCTCATCTAATATTCTAGACAGTTCGCATGGTGTTCCTCAAGGATCAGTTTTAGGGCCCTTATTATACATTATGTATGTAAATGATTTTCATTTTGCACAGTCCATAATATTCGCAGACGACACATCCATACTTATTTCTGATATCAAAACTGACAATGCAGTTCAGAAAGCGAATTTTATGTTACAGAGTGTACATGAGTGGTATAACGACAACATGCTTATTTTGAATAATAAAAAATCATCTTTTATAAGATTTAATCCTGCTAACACTAATTTTAATCATAGCTACTTAATTAAAACAAAGGATGGCACTATTAAACAAGACAAACATGTAAAATTTCTCGGCTTGCACTTAGAAAATTGTTCATGGACCTTTCATATTGATACCGTTAGTAAAAAGATTGCCCCAATATGTTATTGTATTAATCAACTGAGAGAGATAGTAAGTAGATCAGTGTTATTGACTTACTACTACGCGCAGTTTCACTCTGTGATTTCTTACGGTTTATTGACTTGGGGTGCATCCCCAGAAAGTGTCCGAGTTTTCAAGTTACAAAAAAGAGCAGTACGTTTTATAGTAGGTGCAAACAGAAGAACGTGCTGTAGAGATATTTTTAAAGAATTACATATATTAACTCTGCCGTGTATATTTATTTTACAGTTGCTCATTTATGCTAAAAATCAATTACAGAATATACCTACTCTAAAGAATAACCATTCATATAATACTAGGAATGAATTAATACTGGAGGTTCCAAATCATAGATTTTCTGTGTTTCAAAAAAGGTCCGCACTATTTGGCAATAAAGGTGTACAATAAATTACCAAATTCATTCAAAGAACTCGATTTGACAAAATACAAAACACGCGTTAAAAATATGTTGTATAATAAAAATTATTATTCATTAAATGAATATTTAAATGATGCTCTGTGATGTATGTACATTATGTATTGTATGAATGTTCTTTATTATTCCGTGTGTAGTAATATTTTTTTGATTCTATGTGTTGTACTTTTTAAGGAAATCTTGACTATGATCCTATTTTAATCCCAAGTATAATAGGATTGTTCTTATTTTTAAATTGGCTGAATGTCATTTAATGTTATATTTAATATTGTGAGGCTGCCTATATATTTTGTGTTTATATGCTTTTATTTATGTATTGTTGTCTTTGTGTTTTCAAAATCTTGTATGCTTACTTACATATTTTCTTGTTTTTTATTCTCTTTGTTATACCTATTTATTAATTTTCCTTATTGACTTATCCTATATCATACTTTATGATTTAATGGACTAATAAATTATTATTATTATTATTATACACTGCTCGAGCTAGAAAATGCTAATAAACTGGCCAACATTTACACTGACACTAAATTGTTTTTGTTCGAAGATATCCTTGGCAGATGATTTATTTTGCGATTGAATTTAATGTTTACTTATTAATCAATAAGTAGCGAATTAAAATTTGACCTGCCTTTACTTAAATTTATTACATAACATCCGCGTCTGACGTCACCGACTGAAAATGTATGACTTTATATTATTCAAGCAAAAATTTGTACACGACTGGCGAAAAGGCCGCGCTACTATCGATTAGGCTGCTGCACTGGCCAATTACATTACCTACCGTGTCGGGAGATTACCTAAAAGTTGTACAGCGATGCTGATGGTAGAACACAAAAGTGTACAGCTTGCTACAAATAGGTGCCTGCTTGCAAATAAATGATGTGTTAGAATTGCAACTAACTGATATAGGTTGTCTGTTATACAAATTAAGTGACAATAATAATATATCTTTACTTCAAAGTAATGTGTCGCGGTCGACTGAGACTATCATATGCATCGGCTAATATACGCAAATGTAATATGGGTTGCATGTATCACAGGGGGTCAAGTTACCAGTTTTCATTTAAGGTGGAAATACAGCGGTGTCGCGATCGAGTGAGACTGCGTATATGCAACGGCTGATATACGCAAATGTAACATGGGTTGCATATATCACAGGGGGTTAAGTTACCAGTTTTCATTTAAGGTGGAAATACAGCGGTGTAGTGGATCGTGCCGGAAAAAGTTGGAAAAGTTGAAAAACTTTGTTTTATGTATGGTGTTATCATTTTCAATGTCCCGATGATTACAAGGATTGCGAAACCTGTGGATTTTTCCCCAAAACTTCGCCATTGGCGAGATATTCAAGGTTAAATTTCCAAAGAAAACGAGTTTCCGCATATATCTCACTTCCTATGCACCCGAACGTCCATGAAGTCAACGTGAAAGATGTAGAGAATTCAATTATCTATAAGATTGATCTTTTGCATCTTTTCCCAAAATCTCGCCCTTTTCGAGATATTCAAGGTCAAAGTTTAAAAAACGCATGGTGCGTTTTTTTACATGGTTTCCCTGTGCCTAACCCATGAAAATTGCGTAGATCATTACATAAGGTGCTCTATATACATCAATCCTACTCCGACTCATACTCAACTTCATCGAGTTCCAACTCATTCTATGAACTATCATCATTGCTAACATTATAATCATTACTATCATAAGAATCAGAATCGTCACCATCATTGCTAATTTCATTGTCATTAATTAGTACAATGTATGAACATTCGAAATCATCTATTTCAGCAGTAAAATCTTCCAGTTCAAATATTTTCTTTTTGCTATTTACACACGATATCCCCCGACAATTGATGCAAACTTCGGAGTATATAAGTCCGATTTTTCTGCAGCCACACCTTGCATTGCAACCTTTTCCGCAATTGCAGAAGATTTGGTTCAGTACTCTGGGAACTGCCTCAAGGATATTGTTACTGGAAATCCAGCCCCGTTCATGAGGTTCGGGTTTGTTCCCCAACCAAATTTGAATTTGGTAATAAGCTCTGAATATATGTTGGTTGCTGTAGCGAAACAAAAATACCTGTGCTCATCTATTGAAGTTTGCAATGTTTGTGTTCCATATGTCGCCAAACGAAAACGCAATCCATTTGCTATTAATGCATCGGGAGAGCAATTTTCCTGCAGCTTGATGTAGATTGGGACGTTTTTCAAACATTTTGAAAACTTGACTTTCTCCCTTCTTGTAAAGAGCAGATGTTGTATCACACCTTGTCATCGCACAACATTAACAACTTTCACATTGACTTCATGTACGTCCGATGCAGAGGATGCGAGATATTTGCAAAAAACTTTGACCTTCATAATCTTGGGTAGCCATGCTGGTGGAATTTTTATGATTCTTATGATTTGGGTTTGGGACACCTCAAAGAACGTCTGTGCAAAAATTCAGATTTTTACTAATTTTGTCCAGGTGAAATGCTAATTTCCGTGGGCTAATTTAGCATAAAAAAATATGCAAAATCTATGTATTCAGGTCTCTGGTGCAAAACTTTTTTTAACCTCCCCGTAGGGGTGGGTATGTATTTAATTTTGTTTTAAAATGTTTTCTCAAAGTATTTACAAATTGTTGCATTTCATTATAAAGCTTTACCTTTTACCCTCACTATTTTACTCTATTTTAGGGGATGTTTTTGCGTTTTACTAGAAAATCACCTGGTAAATCGATTTTTAGGCTGCGGATTCGAATTCAGCATAAAAAAATACACAAAATCTATGTATTCATGGTCAGAACTTTTTTCAACCACCTCGTAGGAGAGGGTATGGATTTATTTCGGATATGTTTCTTTCTAATGCTCAAAATTTTAATTAAAAATGTTTTCTCAAAGTATTTACAAATTGTTGCATGTCATTATGAAGCTTTACCCTATCCTCACTATTTCACTCTGTTTTAGGGGATGTTTTGCGTTTTACTGAAAAATCACATGGTAAATCGGTTTTCAGGGCTGCAGATTCGAATTCAGAATAAAAAAATACATAAAATCTATGTACTCATATTTTTAAACCTAGGGGTGTGGATTTGATTTGCATATATTTCTTTATAATGTTCATAATTTTATTTTACAATGTTTTCTCAAAGTATTTACGAATTATTGCATTTTCTTAAGAAGCTTTATCCTTATCCTCACCATTTCACTCTATTTTAGGGGATGTTTTTGAGTTCTCCTAAAAAATTCCCTGCTAAATCAGTTTTTGGCTGTGGATTCGAATTCAGCATAAAAAATACACAAAATCTATGTAGTTATGTCTCTGGTGCAGAACTTTTTTTACTTCCGTCGCATACCGAAGGGAAGTATTGTATTCGAGAGAAAATCACCCTCCCAGATTTTTTCGGATTTTCACGTTTCAGATAGGTTTTTCAATTCCGTCAGTCTGTCTGTCTGTCGGTCTGTTGGTGCATTAACTAAAAAACTACTTGACGGATGACAACCAAATTTGGTAGCTACTGCCACCGAAGAAATGGTTAGACTTTCATTGGAAAATATACAGGGTGGGCCGTCTAAAGGAAACAAATAATGGAAACATTTTATACGAGAAAACATTGTGCGTTCCCAGTCGAGGAGTATTTGCAATCAGGCAAATCTGTGATTGTATTGTTGTACAACGGCGTTTTCGCCGGCATTTCAATATTCGTTCCCATGGTTCGATCCGTGACACAATCGTCAGATGGGTTCAGAATTTCAGAACGACTGCAACGGCAATGAATCCGAAACCTTGTGATCGTAGTCGAAGTGTAAGAACACTGTCTATCGTTGAAAGAGTGCGACAAGATGTCCTTCACAGCCCAGAACGCTCTGCATGAAAACACGCCGCAGCGCTCAAAGTTCTAGACTCTGTATCAGCCTTTATGGCGTGTGCATCACAAGAAGCGTACGGTCTAAGATGATTTGAAGCGAGAGACGAACAGTGTCGGATCAACCAGTCAAAACGCGTCGCACAGCTATACTATGATTTCAAATACCCCTCGACTAGTCTTTCGTCCAGATAACCATTGCAACTAACAAATAGCATATTTCCTCGAGTTGAACGACTTTATCCACAACGCTCTTCTCCCCTCCGTTCGCGGACACCACCCGTCCCAAAAACTGGGTGTTTTTTTTCTGCCGCACCCTGTATAAAAAAATATTTCTAAGAAAATGCTTTTATTTAAAAAAAATGTAAGTACTAAAAAGTAAAAAGTAATTTATTAAAATTCATGCATCTGGAAACCAAAAGCTTTGGGGGCGGTCGATCGATCAACTGTTCAATAGTGCTATACGACCGTCCCCAAAGCTTTTGGTTTCCAGATGCATGAATTTTAAAAAATTATTTTTTACTTTTTAGTACTTAAGTATATTTTTTAAGTTTCTTCTTAAACATATTTTTTTATGTAATTTTAGTATCATTCTAACGGTTCTATTAATCCCGAATTTCTCTGTGCAATCTCTGTCTGGGGAGAATTTTTCAACCAAAATTTCGACTGGATCTAATTGAACTGAGGCTTTAAAATTTTGCACACGTATATAAATCTTGTGACAATGCAATATAGTGCATCGACTAGTTTCGTTATCTAATATGGTGGACGCCCCAAGATGACGGAGTATCTTTTTATTCACAATCCACTTGATATAGGTATCATGAAGGGGTTCGACGAATAAAATACGAATAAAATACGATCAACTAATAATTTAATAAAACATATACATTTTTTTTTAAAGTAACGCTGTTTTAAATTTACTTTGTTCTGATCTTAACATTTTTTTTAATTTAATAGATTATTAAAACTAAAAGCATTGAGCACGAAAAGTTATAAATTTTAAGAACACATCAATACAGGGTGATTTACCACAACACGCGGAAAATAAAATGGTGTACTAGTTTTCTATGTGGGAAACTCCCTGCAAAATTTTAGAGTGAATTTAGTACATTTTTTGCATTAAAACTTGTAATGATGATCTTGTAACATTTTTAGCGGCACACATATCTGCGGAGACTTTTGGGATATTATTTATAATCACTAAAGGAAGGTTCATACAAAAATCTAGCTTTTCGGGAATTTTTCCGAAGTTTCACCTTTTTCTTGCCTTTATTCCCCGAATTATTTTATTTTTAACAGCAAATTATTTTTTTCTTACAAAAATTATTTTTATTTTTAACAGCATTGAGAACATTTATTAGGAAGATTTAAAAAAAGTCGATAAGCAGATTTATCACCAAATAGGAATTCTGACATACATTCCAATTCTAAACAACTTTTCTCAGTGACAGTTTTTCATATTGTTAAAATTGAACGTAGTTTACTCTTGCATAATATTCAGTGTTTTAAATTTCTGAACACTCACACCCTGTACATGACATGTTAACTTACTCCATGGCAATCACATTTTTGACAAAAGCAAAATTTTCTATGAAGAATAAATTTTCCGCGTAAAATGTGAAATAAAAAAAATTTCAAAAATCGCCATCAAGCAATCTTCTTACACATTGGAAATGAACATAGTTAGCATAAATAAAATGAAACGCCACATCACTGGCATATACTAGTAAATACGTATATTTATGTATTTATACAAATACAACTTGAATTAAAGAAATTCTGGTAACAAAGGTATCTTACTACATTTCCAACGCCCTTCTTCCCTCCAGAAAACTCTCAAAAATGAGAACCGGTCTTATGGCCCCGTTCTACGTCCAATTTAATGCACAAAAGTTTTTATTTTTTATAACCATTCAATCACTTTAAGCAGTCAACACGTAGAACTTCACTATTGACCCCCTTGCCGCCCCCGTAAACTTAGAATGCCAGGACAACTTCTGTTCGATACCCAAAGGTCCAACCTACACAACGCCACTCAAACCACCCCGATCTGACCACCCTAATTTTCTTATATCGCACTTAAACCTCGGCATAATTTTATTAAAATAGTCAAAACGTAGAGCTTCACTATTGACCTCCCAGTTGCACCCCCATATAATTAGAATATCCGGACAACTTCTGTTGAATACACAAAGGTCCAATCTACACAACGCCACTCAAATCACCCCGATCTGACCACCCCTGCGTCTAGCGGTCGCGCCCGAACATTTTTTTTACTTTCAATGTATATGTCCCCCTCATTCCCGATTCCCTAAACATTTCCAATGTTAAAAGTTACCTTCCTATCCACTCCAAATGTAGACAGACTGTATATTTCAAGTTTAGAAAATTCCTGTTCTCAATGAATCACCCTGTATAATTATTCAATGTTTTAATTCTTCCAGCAAAAACACCTTGATCTACACCACAAACTACCTACTCTGACCGACGACACTAAACGGTCTTCTAGTCTTGCAAACCATTAATATATTCAAAGTGAGAGCTTGATAAATGTTACAATACACAATTTTGACATATGTTACTAATATTACAGTATAACACATCTACAGCTCGTGTCAATATTATTACTGACCATAAGCAATTATTGCAGCTACAGGCACGTTGTGGTGGCAGTTGCAAATACTACTGTTATGATACAGACGTGATACAATCAGACCTTGCCGCTTGCAATATATGGCGAAGTTGCCGGTGATACGCCTGACAAATTGATATTGTTTCATTGCTTGAGATAATGGAATAGGATCCAAGCATTGCTAATTAAAAATGGTTTACAGTTATTTTAATGTGACTTCGGATAGTCAGTTTTACGTAGGTACTATGTGTTTCTGGAATAGTAGGGGTTGGAATTTTGAATTTAAAGTGTCACGTCAGGGTACAAATTAAGTTTCAATCGAATTTTATTACAAATATCTTTGACTTAGGAAGTACAGTAATCGTAAAAATAATTTCAAAACTTTTTTTTCTTGAAATAGATTTAGAATATCATGAAACGTCGAGATTTTAAATTTGAGCGAAAAAAAATTTCTGTCTGTCTGTAACTTTTTTTTTGTTCGCACGTTTTCTCAGGAACGGTTTAAGATATTGACTTGAAATTTTGTACACGTATATGCTGTAATGAGGTCTGGAACTGAATTGTTTTTGGAACATATCCGGTCAAGGGTTGGGGGATACATAGGGAAAAACAAGTACAACAAACTGGTAAGAGTACAGAAACTTGAAACTTGATGTATATGTACTAGAAGTCAAGGCCTCAAATTTTTTAATGATATTTTCCATCCCTCCACTACCCCCTACTCCATTATTAAAGGGGTTGATAAAATAAAATTGAGATATTCACTTGAAACTTGGTATACGCATATATTATAATGACATCTGGAACTAGATTATATTTTTGAATTTTTCTGTTGAAGGGTTAAATAGGGGTAGATAAGGGAAAATAAATAAAGCAAGCTAGTAATAGTACAGAAACTTCATTTTGGCGTATGTGCTAGATGTCTTCTCTCTCTCCATTATTGTCAAGAAGCAACGGGCGCCCAGTTTGAATATTTGATTTAAACTGTTTCATGTTCTTTTATTTACTTAGTACCATTACAGATGTAATACAAAATTTAGAGAAATTCAAAAAATCTTATATTGCTGGATAGGGAATTTAAAACCCTTTCAAATGAGCTAGCACACACGCACTCTCGTTCCATTTAAAAATTTTAATGGAGTAGCTGTCAAGCCAAGAGGATTCATACAGATATATGACGAGTCAAAAAAAATGTTTTTTGCACTTTAAATAGCTTTAAAAGTCTAAGATATAAAAAAGTACATTTCACTATATACTTACTCACAGAAAATGAGCAGATACAATATATACACAAAAGCACGCAAGTAAAGCATTCAATATTAATGAGACACTAATCGATATTGTCTGTAATTGTTTATTTGTGGCATATTCAGATTCTCTTACTTTTTATTGGGTATTTTGCCACTGAAAAATATTTAAAAATTTTAATGAAAAAACCTGTACGCCAAACGGATCAGACAGAGGTTAGTTCTTGAATACTTGACTGTGGTCATTTTTTAGAGATGAAATGGAACGTTTTTCATTGGATGTTAAATTATCTTTAGTCTTATATTGTTTCTCTAATTCAATTTTAGAACGAATTCAGTATTCATTAGCATCATCTAATGGTAGCTTCTGTGCAGCCTGTTCAATTGCAGTTATTATATCAAATTTAGGAATAGCCTTTGGTGTTAAAGCATAATTCAAGCCTTTAGTTAATACTAGTTTCTTGGATATATTTAATTCGCGATTTGACAATTCAAATCAACATATTAGTGTTAAGAAAGGTGTTGTTAAGTGTTTGTATGACAGAGCCAAAATTATTTCTTCAAATGATGTAATATTAAGGAACGAAAAGCAATTTATAAAAACTGTCTTATTAAATAATCAATATCCTGAGAGTTTTGTTGATAGTCAGTTATTGAACATTGGTAGTAGAGAGAATATACTGTCACAACCTGAGGTATTTAGGTCAATGGCAGTAATTCCATATATACATGGTCTATCGGATAGATTACGAAAAATTGGGAATAGGTTTTCCGTACGAACGGTTTTTCAAACGGGCTCCACGCTAAGATCGGTTTTATCAAAAACCAAACCTCTAAATATTATTCAAAATTAAAAAAATTGTATTTATAGTGTTCCGTGTGAGTGCGGAAAACATTACGTAGGTGAATCATCTAGACCTTTCAACGTAAGGCTTGGTGAACATAGAAATTACGCTAGAAGGGGAGAATTTGGAAAATCCAAAATTTGTGAACACGCGTGGGATAATAATCACAGGATTAAATGGGACTCGGCGAATATTTTGGAAAAAGAGGGCAACGGAACAAAAAGAAAACTTGAAAAATCCGCGATTATTTTATTAAATGAGGATAGATGCGTTTCGAATTATTCAATAGATTTTTGTACTAATTGGTTGCCCATCCTTAGAGACGAAGTAAGTAAAAATAAGATAAATATAATTTAATGTCTCACGTGACTATGGAAATACATAAACAAAGAACTGTCATGGTTGACGGCCAAAAAAATTTTGAGAACGGAAGTAGATTCTCTTCCGAAATGTTAACTACCTATAGCTTTCATTTTCAGTTTTCAGTTTATTACATTGTTCTAGTTTATATATTTTTAGGTGTGAGACTTTTTGAAAAAGTCAAGTATTCAAGAATCAACCTCTGTCTGGTCCGTTTGGCGCAGAGGTTTTTTCATTAAAATTTTTAAATATTTTTCAGTTGCAAAATACCCAATAAAAAGTAAGAAAAACACTAATTGATATATTTTTTAAATCTTCAACTGAATAAACCACAACAATAGATTGTTATTCATATAACTTAGTGTTCTTTGTAACATCTCATGAATAACCGCACCTGAACTGGAAAGTGAAATCAGATTAATTTTACATCTAAAAATTATTTTCCTCTCTTTTCCGAAAATATTAGATAATATCTTACAAGATACTAATAGCAGAATAGATTTCGTGTATTCCTTTTTTAATTTTCGCCGCAATAAAAATAATACAATAGTCGTAGGTGGTAGCCTGTCGAAAAGCTCTTGCTGCCACATTCTATCAAATGTCTCGAAAACAGATAAAGCTACCGCTTGAAAGTTTCCGAACATCACGATTGGGGATTTCTTAGATCTCCACATAATCGGCCTAATCCGAATTCTTGTTTGTAAATAAAACTTTCATATTGTTCTGTGTATTTTTATGTTGGTGGTTGGCTTGCTTGCTTATAATCGTTATTAAAATTTTATTTACCGATAATGCAGAATGATTGAGAATTATTGTCTGAGTAAAAACCGTGGATTATTTTTGTCTATTATTAAATCTTTTTAAATCATTGTTTAAAATAAGTGACCATATAAATGAACGTATTTGTTTCATTTTTAAATAATTTGTGATTTTAAGATTGACATCAAAATAAAATATAGGTACAAGTTATCTTGAACTCGATAGGTTTAAGTTAATAATATAATTTTTAAAAATCGGTAAAGGTATTTACACAGAACTTCCCTCTTTGTTCATACAAGACGGCCACTCTAAGAAAATATTAATTAATAAATAACGTGAGAATAATAATCGCAATGTAGTTTGCCTTATTATTACAGAGAAAACCTGATAACTTTTTCCCATCATCTACTCTATAATGGTGTGGGGAAAAACACACTTTTTTTTATTATCAAAAATTTTTATTGTGGAAATAAGCTTTATATGTAATGAAGCAAGGAAATTTAAAGTTTTATAAAACACAAAATTTTTCTTTTGTAATTTACAAAAAAATAGATGTTTTTGAAATATGTTTGGAATGTTACGAAATGTGGAAATTATAAATTTGATCTATTCTATTGAAGTGGTAGTAATGTAAAGAAACAAGGAAATTTCAAATTTGAAGAAAAAAAATATCTCCTTCATCTATTTTAGTGTAGTGGTAAAAAATAAAAAAATATATTCTTTTCAAATTTTCAAAAGAAATTTTTCTTTTGAAATATGTTTAGAATGTCACAAAACGAGGGAATTTTAAATTTGAGCAAAAAAAATTCTTTCCATCATCCATTTTATATAAAAATTTCAAAATTTTCAAATTTTCAATTTTTTTTATATTGAAAAAAATGTATAGGTTTAGAATATAGAAATTTTAAATTTGAGCGAAATATATCTTTTTCCATTATCTAGTCCCTTTATACGGTCCACCCTGTATATTTTCCAGTGAAACTTTAACCATTTCTTCGGTGGCAGTAGCGTCAACTACCTACCAAATTTGACTGTTCTCCGTCAAGTAGTTTTTTAGTTAATGCACCAACAGACCGACAGACAGACAAACTGACGGAATTGAGAAACTTATATTTTCGTAATCTGCATGATCCGGAACGTGAAAAAAAAATCTCGGAGGGTGATTTTTTCTCGAATACAATACTTCCCTTCGGTAAGCGAGGGAAGTAAAAATTGAGAAGATAAGTTAAATTAAAAATTTACAAAATCCCCGACATAAAAAATAAACCTTTAAAAGGGAACAAATAAAAGTTAGATTAAAAATAACATGACTTTTTTAAATTTTGGTGACGATATCTGTAGTAAAACAAATAATGTACCTACCTATCTAATTAAAAACTATTAATCCACGATCCAAAAATTTAAAGAAAAGAAGCCACTATTTCGAGTCAGTGAATATAAATAATTTGTTCTTTTAAGTTTTAGTGTTTGTATCAAGGTTTTTAAAATTTTTAATTTAACTTTTATTTTAAATTTATTTCTATTACAAGATTAGCTTAAACCAATCAAGTTCAAGATTTTTTTGAAAACTGTTCAAATGCATTGCAAATAAACATTAATTTGATGTGTGAAATAACACCGGGCCCTTCACCGTGTGAAATAACACCGGCCTTTCATAGAACAGAACGAAACTTCAGTTACGCTAAGCAGGGTCGGATTTTGGAATTTTCCGCTCGTAAGCAATTTGAATCTGACTCCCTTTTTCAGACAGAAACATAAGTAGGTATTTAAATGTATGTGTTTTTGTGTACTTTTCTGTAAAAATCATAAAATGGATAATAATAATAATTTTGTTACTATTCTTTAAAAGTCATGAAATCTTTTGGGCGGCATGACGCCCTAAAGAATTTGCCGCTCTAGGCAGCTACTTACAGTGCCTATTAGCAAATTCGGCACTGACACTGAGTGTTTAAATGCATTTCAGATTAACATTAATTTAATATGTGAAATAACACCCGATTCTTCACCATTTCTTACACTACGTGTTTAACAATGAAACCTGAAAATCTTGGAAACGGCATACCAGATTTCCACCAAATATGGCTAGGAACTGTCTCGAAAATACCAGCTTTTGAAATAACACAAACCTCTTTGAAATCGGTTCAACCGTCTTGGAGCTAGAATGCCAGACAGACACACTCACTCAAAGACAAAGTCTTTAAACTTATAACACTCCACCTTTCTGCGTCGGTTGTTAAAAAAAATACATAATTCAAATATGATTGTACCTGCATTTATACCGGGTGATTTTTTGAAATCGAGCCACCCTTAATAACTCGACAACCGTTAAAGATTTTTTTTTGCAGTAAACGGCATTTTCTTGAATGTTATGGAGGACACATTTTAACATGAAAGGGTGTGATCCAAACTCGCCCCCTCACTCCCAGCCATCTCAAGTTTATAATTTCACATGGCTCCCCTAATTTTTTTGATCGATTTCTAATAGCAGAATTTTTTTGGAATGCAATCGTAAAAAATTGTGTGACCTTGAAGAGGAAAATTTTTGAAGGAAATGCAAAAAAATAATTTCTTATAAAAAAGTGATAATAGCCATAAAAATCTAGGTGATGTGATATTACGTTTGGAAGGCGCACACTGGCAATTGCCGGCATGTTAAAAAAATCTCCATTACCCTAAACTACCCCCACTTCAAAATTATTTATTGTATTTATTAGACTACGTAGGATTTATTACAACCATTAAAAGCGTCACTTGTTATTTGTGTAATACGAAGTAGCAGACAAAAAATCTGACAAAAAAAGTTGTCTCTTTATAAGGTAGTTTACCGACAATGCTAGCTGGACAGTAAACACATGCACATTGAAGGTAAGTGGGACAAATATTTCTTTGAATTATTTTTATCACATTGACTATTATTTGTCTAAATCTTCCCCAATATAAGTGGGAATTATTATTTTAATAAATAGGTACGTAGAACATGAATGCATACATAATCGATGCCGTTTTTAATCTCTCAAGTAAGAAAATTTTGTAATCGTTTCCCCTGTCAATCCTAGCTACCTTTTTTTACATTGATTAGACTAATATCATGTGTGGGTAGGTCTATTTTGTTTTATTTTTGTTGCACTGAATCTTACACGCACTAATTTATTTTCAAAGTTTCACTGTGTATGGCAACGCTCCGTAGTTGTTTTAAAAGTTTAAGAAAATATTCAAAATGGTTTACACTCTCGCTGAAAGAGTATAAACGATTTTAATTTATGGTGCTGACAAAGAGTACGCTCGAAAAACGGCCGATACTTTTAATCGGCGGAATGCAGGTAAAAATGTATGCAGTAGAATTAGTTGCAAAATTGAAGGAAACTGGCTCTGTGGCAAACAGAAAGGGGACAAATCGCAATGTTTTTGATGAGGCAGTTGAAATTAAAATGTTAGGGCACTTCAGTATGGATCCTACCAGCTCGCTCCAGAAAGTTTCTGCTTTAACTGGACTTTCGTAAAGGCCAATTTGGAAGGTAACTAAGACACAAATTCCACCCCTAAAAACTTCAGATCCATCAGACCTTGGTGAAGACGATTACGACGGCAGAGTTGAGTTTTTTGGAGTGATGACAAATGTAATTCACAATAATAGAAACTTAGTCAAAAATATTTGTCAGTGATGAGTGCACATTTTTTTACACGGATTTATGACTAAACATAACTGTCGCTACTGGAGCGATGAAAACCCCCCCATTTACAGAGAAGATTATAGTCAGACACCCGAATAGCTGAATGTAGGGGCGGATATACTTGGGGATACCATTATTGACCCAGTCTTCATTGACAAAAATTTGATTGTCGATATTTACCTCGATTTATTGGAAAACATTATTGGCCCATTAATAGTAGATGCGTTGGAAAATCAGCTTGACGAAGAGAGGAAGTTGATTTTAAGTAACAAGTTCTCAAATAGATGGATCGGACGAAGAAGACCTATTGAGTGGCCAGCCAAATCCCCTGACTTGATCAGCCCAGACTTCTTTCTATGGGGTCACCTTAAGTCAGTTGTATACAAAATCCCGCCCGAAAACATTGCAGGCAACGAATTACGCAGGAATATAGATCAATGATCCGTATTTCATAAGTGCGAGAAGAATTCGAAAGCTGGCTGTATCACTGTATGAACAGAAATGGCGAACGTTTCAAACACTTATTATGAGGTTAGTAAAATAGCTTATGAGTCTGAAAATTATGTTGCGATTCATGTTTACAATAATAATTTCCTAAAAGTTCAATAATAAGTTGGTATCACATTATATAATTTTGAAGCGGGGGTAGTTTAGGGTAATGGGGCTGTTTTTAACATGTCGGCAATCGCGCCTTCGAAATGAATATCACATTACCTAGATTTTTATGGATACTAATAATAATAATAATAAGGACTTTATTAACCAATTTAATACTACAATTTATAATAACGATTTTACTGGGCGAGGTTCAGTAAAGCCTAAAGGCATCCTGTTCTTCCACCTAACCCAAGACAGACAATATAGCCTAAATAACAAAATCGAAATTTTCCTAACTTATGCTTACAAGAAAGAGAAAATAGAAAACTAATTCTGGATAATGGGCATTAAATATAGAAAACAACAAAAAAAAAAATACAACGAATTTTTGTGTGAAGTCACTGCCTGTTCATAATTAACTCAATCATATGTTTTTTAAAACCAGATATATCTTTAGTTTTTAATTCCTAATTCATTAATACACTTTGTAATATTGTACGAATATGACTTCTAAAAAAATTGGGTATGTTGAACGGAAGGAGTAAGGGTACCCTTAAACCTAATGTTTAAATTGTGAACGTCAGTCCGAAAACAAGTATGGCGAATCGTATTAGTCAGTATATTAAAATACTGACAGAGTGCAAATATCGTCTATTTTTCATGTTAATCCAGTTATTTAGGTTTAGTGTGTGGCTAATACGATTAAACTTACTTATACCAAAAATTAACCGCAAACAGGAGTTCTGAAGTTTTTGAATTCGATTACTATCAGTACCATTTAAACAAGGTTCATATATTGTGTCACAGTAGTTCAACTGTGACAATACTAGAGAATCACAGAGTGCAGATTTAGAGGTTTTGGTCAATACAAATCTATTTTGATATAGGTATTACTTTTAAGTTTAAGTACGCCTTTCGTAGATATTTATTAATATGTGGCGTGAATCTCAATTCTTGGTCCATAATGAGTCCCAAATTTTTCACAGTATTTTGAAATAAAATAGGCTCATCTTTGATTTTGATACTGTTCTTAAACTCTAAAGCGAATTCATTTCTTTCCGATTTTCTGCTGAACGCAATCACAGCTGATTTGCTAGAGTTAAGTGGAAGACATATTTTATTTGAAAAATCATAGTTTATGGCAGCGATTGCCTGCTTACTTTCACTAGCGTCAAAAGACAAATACAGCTGTGTGTCATCTGCGTAATAATGTTGTTTACGTGAGAGAAAAACAGATGAAAAGTTAGACGAGTAGATTATAAAAAGTAAAGGACCCAAAATTGACCCCTGTGGCACACCTACGCTAATGGTTAACATATCTGAGGATTCTCCTCCATACATTACCAGTTGAGATCTATTTTTTAAATAATTCTCTAATAATTAAGTTGCACCTTCAGTGAAGCCGATGAAATGCAAAATGGATATCAACATCTCATGATTGATGGTATCAAACGCTTTGGAGTAATCTAAAAGAACCGTTAGTTTATTTAAGTCACATGCCCCTATGATGTCATCTGTGATGCTCATCAATGTAGTACTGCAGCTGTGGCTTTGCCTAAACCCGAACTGATTTGATGGTATTATCTGATTATCTTTTAGATACCCCTGTATTTGTATTTCCATAATTTTTTCGAATAATTTTGAGAACGTTGGCAAGATACTAATTGGTCTTAAGTTATTTAAACATGTAGGACTTGTAATTTTTGGTATAGGTATTACTCGGGCTTGCTTCCGTGTATTGGAAAAGACAGAGTTAATTAAACAATAGTTCATTATATGTGTAATATATGGAAGCAAAAAAGGTAAACAAAGCTGTATAGTTAAAATATTTATATCATCTAAGCCACAAGATTTATTCTTCATTTTCGAAAGTATCTTTAGAACATCAATTTCTGTGACTGTGTGAAAGTTAAATGATGAATTAACAGTGCGTTTCATATTATTGTTATAAAATTGAATTAGGGATGCATCAGGAGTAGTTTGTGGTACACAATTAACAAAATGATTGTTTATCTAATTACCATTGGATAAGTTGTTAAGTAAATCAATTCCCGTTTTCTTGACTGCTTTATTTCCTTTAATATTAACCATTTTTCTTTTTGATTTTTGCTAGTAAATTTTGTAGCACAATATGATTTTTTTTCCTTTCTAATGGTAGTAGTAACTAAATTTCTAAGTTGCTTATAATTATTCCAATCCATTATATTTTTCAATTTTTTTTATTTGCGTAATATTTTATCCCTGTCATTAATCATTGCTCGTATAGTATCAGTCAGCCAAGGGGCATATGGTTTAGTGATTCTTATTATTCTAACTGGGGCATGAATATTTACCAAAGCAGTGAGGGTATCATTAAAGAATTTTAACTTAATGTTAATGTCATCAAAATCGTAAATACTATGCCACGGTATAGATCTAAGATCGGAGTTAAATTGATGATGGTTAATATTTTTAAAATTCCGGTAGGTTTTATAAACAGTTTTAGGTGAATTAATTTTTATATTTATTAAGCAATGTATTAATTCATGATCACTAATTTCAGGCACAGGTTGAGTTCCAACCTCCCTAACCATCTCTACAGTAGTATCACTTTATAAAAATTCATTTTTTTGCATTTCTCTCAAAAATTTTCTTCTTCAAGGTCACACTATTTTTTATGATTGCATTCCAAAAAGATTCTGCTATTAGAAATCGATTAAAAAAAAATTAGGGGTACCATTTGAAATCATAAACTTGGTGTGGCTGGGGGTGAGGGGTTGAGTTTTGGATCACACTTCTTTTCGTTACAATGTATATCCTCTTAACATTGATGCGGTTTACTGCAAAAGAATTAACGGTCCTCTTAACATTGATGCGGTTTACTGCAAAAGAATTAACGGTTCTCGAGTTATTAAGGGTGGCTCGTTTTCAAGAAATCACCCAGTACAGTATAAAAATATGTGGATGCTCACTAAAATTTCGCCACATGCCTGACGATCATAAACTGGGAACAATTATTACTTTGCCAAAACCAAACACAAATAACACTAAAATTGAGAGTTACAGACCCCTTATTCTGTTATGAGTAATAGGAAAATATAATGAAAACATTTTTTCTTAATTACTGCCTTTTAAAAAGCAAAAATAAAATTTCACCTCCGCTCGGTTATATGAAACTTATAACTTAATATTGGCGTTGGGGCGATCCTGCAACTTTGGTTGTCTTAGTATTATTGTACATAAACCAATTAGAGGCGAAAATATCACATCCACATTTCGTTATATATGCAGATGATATTTGTTTATTTGGTACATTGCGCATTGGTCATTGCTTATCTCTGTAGAAAATACTGAAAGCATTAATAGTAAATGTCAACAAATAGTAACTTTAACTTCTAATTATTTCAATGACAAAATAACTGAATTTTTAGCCACAGTTTCGGTGGAAATGGTGCAAAGAACTGTACTTGATATAAGCCGACAAACACGTATTGTTTTGCCAATGGATGGGGATGCAAATGGATGGAATCGGATTTAAATTTTTTTAAATTTTGTTAAAAAGCAACCTGGCTGCGTCCAGATTTCCATTTACATGAACTGCTTGAAATAACATTTTTAGAAATTTCGTTATAAATAAACAAAAAAATAATAATAATAATAATAATAATAATAATAATAATAATAAACGGCTTTATTCAAAGAGTGTAGATGTACATTTACAAGTACATTACAAATAGCAATTTACAAGGCGAAGTTTAGCCATGTGGCTATTCTTAAACTTAACCTTATAAATCACTTACCTAACTAATTAAGTTAAAAATAAAACATTAAAATACAAAAATACAATACACTATTACAATAGTCCAATGTAATAGGCGGACGGTATACACTTTATAAAATATATTTATAGAAATACTAAAAAATTAATTACTCAAAATAACTAAATAAAAAATCGATCATAAACACAGTGCAAAATGGTGCCCAAGAATATATTCTAGTTTTTGTTGGAATTAATGAACCAGGCTTTGATTTTTTTACGGAAGATATTAACTGTCGGTAGATTTTTGTATATGGGATCAATAGAGTTATATAAGGCTGCGGATGTGTAAGAAAAGCTACGTTGGAAGAGGGCTGTACGATGTTGTGGCACTGTTAGCACGTTCCGATGTCTGATGTTTACAGTATGTACTGACGATCTGAAAATTAACTTGTCTCTTAAGTAACTTGGAATAGAATATTTTATTAAAGAAAATAAGAAAACTGCATAGTGGAATTTAACGAGTTGTTCCATTTTTAACCAACGCAACTCAACATATTTGCTTGAAACATGATCAAATTTTCTTAAGTTGTAAATAAAACGACAACAACAGTTTTGCAAAACTTGTAGTCGATTTTTTGTAGCTTGATCCAGGCAGTAAAAATACATAAAATTGCAATAATTGAATACAGGCATGACTAAAGTTTCACAAAGTTTTTTACGTTGTTTAAAGTTCAAGATATGCCTGTTTGCATACAGTACTTTTAGCCGGGAGTAAAATTTTTGTAAAAGAATTTTTATGTGCTGCATAAAACGTAATTTTTCGTCTATTATTATCCCAAGATTTTTGGCATGAGTAGAAAATGACAAATTTTCTTGATTAATATTTAGTTGAATAGTAGCCTTTAAGTGATCTAGAGTATGTTCTGAGCAGAATAGAATAACAACTGATTTGGTAGGGTTAATTTTAAGGTTATGTTGATGCGAATATTGATAGATGTTGTCTAAATCTTGGTTGATCAAATTAGTGGCAATAGCTGCATTAGATGGCTCAAAACAGTGAAGAAGTTGGGTATCGTCAGCATATGCTTGCACATGCGAACTAGTTACTACATTAAATATATCTGCTGTATATACAAGAAACAAAAGAGGACCAAGAATGGACCCTTGAGGAACACCTGACGAGATAATTTTAAAATCAGATATATTTCCTGCGACTGATACGCATTGGCGTCGTTCGCTCAAATAAGAATTGAAAAACCGCAGGGATATCGCGTCGAAACCATAGTAATTTAGCTTTGCACAAAGAAGCGTGTGATCAATGGTGTCAAATGCCTTGGAGTAGTCTAGGGATACAAGAATAGCTGCCATACGTTTGTCTAGTGCGCTGATGATATTATCACTAAGGTTCAACAAAGCAGTAGTGGTGCTATGTGCTTTACGAAATCCCGATTGATGTAATGGGTATAAGTTATGCAGTAAAAGATATTCGGTAATCTGGTCGTGAACTATTCTTTCTAGTATTTTGGAAAGAATTGGCAACAAGCTGATAGGCCTCAGATCCTCCACGGTTGTAGGATTTGCTGTTTTTGGTACTGGACAGATAATTGCATCTTTCCATTCTGTAGGAAAGTAACCCTGTTCAAGACAGCAGTTAATAATATGAGTGATATGCTTTATGATTATTGGGATGCATAATTTTAACATGTTTAGAGTTATTTTATCTTTTCCGGCAGTGTTCGACTTTATACTCTTAATAGCATTATAAACGGTATCGGTAGTAACAAGTGTGAAGGTGAACAGTAAATTATCTTTAAATTTGGTGTTAGCATAGAAGTTTATTGTCCTATTGCAGTTATCGTTCTTGCAGAATACACTAAGAAAGAAGTCGTTAATATCTGCAGCATTCTGTAAATTAGGAGGTATGATGTTATCACGTTTAAATCGAATATTTAGTTGTTGTAGCCGTTTCCAAAACTCGCGATTAGAAGTTTGATTTTGTAACGAACTTAAATACGCGGCTTTTTCTCTCCGCACCGATGCTAAGGCGAAATTACGAATATTTTTATAAGCTTCCCAGTTTTCTTGCGTCTTATTTTTGTTGTAAGCAGATAGTGCTCTGCCCTTTTCTTTTAAGATTAGCTTTAAGGGGTAGGTTAGCCAAGGCGCCGGGGGTTTGTTTACTCTCACTGTTTTTATCGGTGCATGAATATTAAATATTTCTGTGATATAGTTTGTTAACAGAGATACTTTGTACTCAATATTATTGACATAGAATAAGTTATCCCAGGGCACTTGGTTTAGATCATAATAAAAGAGCTCTTGGTCAAATTGCTTGAAATTTCTATAAGTAATAAATTTCTGAGTATTTTTAAAATCAGGAATAGTTATAAAACAGTAAGATAATCTGTGATCGCTGAGAAAGTCAGCAATGACAAATATAAGTGTTGTTCCTAGATTTGGGACACCCTGTACAACATACAGCATGATAATTCTATTGCAAATACTATAAAAATTATAGAGATTGTTTTTGCGAGTTGGTTAATCGGTTCCACGAATTATTATACTTGGATTTCCTAAATTTGCACCAAAATTAATACTGAGTTTACACTTACAACCCCATTATTTACTTAGGATTGTGTAAATTCCAAACTTAAAAATATCAAATAGCATTAAGTATTAACGAACACCCAGGAGAGAATAAAAAGCAGATAATTAAACCCTCGACCAATACAGTGAACAGTAAAAATTTACATGCATTTCTCACCTTTTTTGCAAGCTTAAGTAAATGTCATTTATCTCGATCCGTTCATGATTGCTGTACTTTTTAAAAAACAAACAGTCTGGCAAGTATTACGGTCTCTAATAACACTTGAACAAACTACCTATTTACCCATTTCAATTGATCATCTGCGTAGTTAATTTAACTCGGCTATCTAATTTCCTATCAGATCTCTATTTGTGGAGGCTGGTACATTTGTTGTATTATTTATTCAATTTATAATGTAGATATTATTTTTGCGATATATTCATACTTCTGGGAATTTTCCGCTTTTCTCAAATTTTGCATTACAGCTGCTTTGAAACAGTACACGTGGAAAACAGTAAGTAAGTTGAAGCAAAGAAACAACTTGGAATGTCTCAAGAATTCCTCTAACTATACGCAACCTCGAATGTAGGCCAAAAACATCCCAACTTGATATAATGAATATTTTATTCGATCTTCGATACATTTTTTAATTATTCGGAAACATTGCTGAGAAATTAAATGAGAAATGCGAAACAATCGCGGATTTCTTACGATGTCAGGTATGTAGATCTTTTCAACGACAAGGTAGCACATTTTTCTACACAAGACATAAATATGAAGTATCTGAACATATTCAGATATTTTAATTATCGTCCAATTATATCTGTTAACGTTGAACGGTGTTTCCCACAATATAAATAGATTTTTAATGATGCGCCAGAGATCAAATGCGGAATATTTACAGCAAATATTAGTAATACATTTTTAGTCTTGTGATTGCTGGTAAAAATACATATTGTGTACACGGTAATACATCACCACTAGAGCTTACCCTTGTTTTGACATCATTTATCACTACCTCCCAGTTTCTGCATAAAAGGAATGATACAGATATTTTTCTTTAATTTGAGATTTTCATTTATACAGTTAGAAAACTGCGTATGATAGAATTAAATTACCAATAATTTTTTAATTAATTAACACTAGTAATATAATTGGCCGTAAAAATGCAGATTTTTTTCAAGAATGTTTCTACAAATAAATTCATTTTTTTATTGTACCATTTATAGTGATATTTTCTTGTTTGAAACGTTAGCGACGTTAGAACTGGTACGTTATGTTTATTTTTTTTTTAACGAAATAGGCTAAAATAACCCTCTTTCACGTACCCAGTATTATTAGCTTAAAACTGAAATGCATATGGGTGTGATAATAAGATGCCAGAGGCGAACAAAGATGTAAGTCCCGCAGCGATTATTGTAAATACTTAACTTAAGATATACAGAGCACTACGAAACGAAGAAGTGTTTTTTTACAGTAAATATTTTTTGTAATATCTTTAGACCTTGCATATAAACTTTCAAAAATGGAATTGACGATTTTTAATGTTACACCTCCTAGCGACCACTTTTCTTTGGTGGTTTTTGTCGAGGAAAAGTTGTCATGGATTTCAGCATGTAGGTAATTAATTGTTGAAATATTTTAAGTCAAAAAGTACAGGGGTACAAAGTTCAACTTAGTTCTACAGGGTGCTTTCCAGGATTATTCAAATTATTATATTTTTAAACTGCCAAATCATTTTTTTCAAATGAAGCACCCTGTATGTTGCTAATTTTTTGCTCTACTTTTCGCTCTTTATGAACCTACTTATAGGTCTATGTTTTTTTAGAAACAGCTGTAACTCGGGTTGAACTCTGACAAAGTTGGTAATACTTCTGTTATCATGAAAATGATGTAATTAATTTAGATAAATAGGCTCATGCATTTTAACCCATATAAAATAGTACACGTGATGTAGTCTTCTGCATAGTCCATGTTTGAAATTTTATGCTTATTTAGACAGAGTAAAATATGATTATAGTAGTAATAATAATAATAAACTTTATTTTCCGTTTATGACAATATGATACAATATTGTATAGGAATACTCAGACTTAATATTGAGATAATAAAAACAAAGAATAAAGATGTAAATCACAGAGCACTTTACGTGTTAAAATATACTTCTAGTTTGTGGAAGGTTTTGCTAATTGAAAACACTTTAAGTTTCTTTATAAATAGTGAAAGTTTATTGCAATATTTTATTTCCACAGGGAGATGGTTAAAGACTTTAGGTCCTAGACAAACATAATTTGATAATGAATATTGACGGAAATGTCAATATATTATAATTCAAAAATGTATTTTTACAGGTTTCTCTTGTTGATAAGCCTACCATACATCTTGTCACACGGTTTTGGGCTAAAAATGCATTATTTGATAGGGTGCAAACCCTACTACGGTTTTCCAACAAAACATCACATTTCGTCTCTAAAATATCAACATTTTTACCTGATAATATAATAGATGTGTCACATGCGTAAAAAGTAAAATCTGCCATAGTACTCAAACCATTCAGATCATTAATATATAATAAGAACAATATGGGACCTAATACCGACCCTTGTGGCATGCCCATGTTAATTTCTACAGAAGCCGAGTTAAGAGAATCAATTGTATTGTGTGTGATATTGGTTACTGACACATACTGTTTGTGACAAATAAGTTTTGACCCAGTCTAAGGGTGCCCCTTACCCCATAATTATAAAGTTTGGAGATAAAGTTTTTTATGGATGCAGGAATGAATCAAGAGGTATTCCGGTATGCCTAGATTTTGTATTCATTGACCACAGAAATTATTAATATTTTTAAACCGAAGAAGGTTCCATTTATATATTTGTTCAATCATTACACCAGAATGCGTTAACCTACTTCTGTGAAATTTGCAAACTGTGGAGTATAGTCGAGCAGCAGTGTCATATTAGTTTCATCAAGCTATATCTAGTATAAGATAAGAAAAGAAGGGGAGGGAATCTATTCGACATTTTGGCGAATGCATGAGCGGTAATTTCGTGAAAATTGAATTAAAATTTTGACAAGATATATCTGGAGTAGCTAATACTAAAATCTGATGTCGAAATTTAAAAATTTAAAATAACAATTTCATGGGGCTGACGTAAATGCAAACCGTTTACACATTTGTATCAGAAGTACGTGATGATTTTCTTTATTCAAAGTCTAACTGGAATCAGATTCAATTTTTCTCATAAAGTAAAGGTTTTTATAGTCTATACTTTTCAAATTTTGTTAAAATCGGGCAATAAATACATATTTACAGGGGTGTGTCCATAAAGTACTGCCCTCATAAATGCCATAGTCGGTTAAGATGGGTGAAGTTGCCCCCGCATGGATGGTGATTATTTTATCTGCATGGATTTTATCAATATCACTTACAATTTTGCCAAATTTCAGCGCTTCATATTAAACCGTTTTCGGATAAAAAATAAATCGAAAATTATCGAAAATTGTCGAAAATGATTTATATCTATTGAACGGCATAACCAACTCAAATAAAACTTGAACCAATTATAGATACTGTCAGAATATAAACGTGGAATAAATTGGAACTGAGTCCGACAACGGGAATATTGTAAAAAATATTTATATATAGAATCTTGGGATGATTTGTAATCACACTTAACCTGTCTAAAACGATCTAATGAGTATTTGGTACTTGAAAAAGATGAAGAGAATGTTTTCTTTGTTTTTCTAAATTATGATACGCTAATGCTAAAATTATCATATTTTTTTGATAGCATCTTGGGATAGTAGTCTACAGAATATTTTCTCAATTTTTAAAATGGCATTATTAGTGGAAGGTCTTTAAGAAAATAAAATGTCCTCCTTTGTTTTTTGTAATTATAAAATCGCTTTCAAAAGATTAGGAATAATTATAATATATTATCCCGAGATGCTACAAAACAAATGTGATAATTTTATCATAATATAAATAGGTACTTATTATAATTTAAAGAAATAAAAAGGACATTCTATTATTTTGGGGTGTCAAGTACCACTTGATCCCTTTAGAAAAATCATGTGTGGTTCAAAACCACCCCAAGACTCTCTAAATATTTAGTGGTTGTGCCGGAACTTTATAGTGGTTAATAAAATCCAGAAAAAATACTTACTTTTTTCTGAATGTTCTCGTTGTCAGACCGTTCCAATTTATTCCATGTTTATGTTCTGGTAGTATCTATAGTGTGATCCATTTGTTTTGGAGTAAAATCTTTATTTAGTGTGCAATTTTCACAGTTTTTACTTCCCTCGCATACCGAAGGGAAGTATTGTATTCGAGAAGAAATCACCCTCGGAGATTTTTCGACTTTTCACGTTTCAGATCATGTAGATTACGAAAATATAGGTTTTTCAAATCCGTCCGTCAGTCTGTCTGTCTGTCTGTTGGTGCATTAACTAAAAAAACTACTTGACGGAGAAAAGTCAAATATGGTAGGTAGCTGACTCTACTGTCAGCGAAGATGGCTAAACTTTCACTGGAAGATATACAGGGTGGACCGTCTAAAGGGAATAAATAGTGAAAACATTTTTTTTTGCTCAAATTTAAAATTTCCAATTTTCGTGACATTCTAAAGCTATTTTTGAAAGAATTTTTACCACTAGAATACATGGGAAATGTTCTTTTTTTTGCTCAATTTTAAAATTTCCACTTTTTATGGCATTCTAAACCTATAAAAAAAAAATGTAAATTTTTTGAAAAAATTTAATTCCTTTTTACCACTACTATAGAATTGATGGGAAAAAATTTGTTTCGCTCAAATTTAAAATTTCCACGGTTCATAACATTCTAGATCTATTTAAAAAAAATAATTAAATTTTTTAACCACTGGTACTATACTTCCACTCCACTACGTAAATGTGGAATTGAAAATGTGACAAATGGCAATAATATTTGGTATATGCACCTATTATAGTTTTATTGAAAAATGTACAGGGTGGTCATCCAAAGAAATAATTCAACTATGATGGACATTTGTAAAGGTGTTTGCGTAAGCCTTCCATATTTGGCACCTGTTATTTAGTATTGTATTTTTGCTGTCGGATGATCACTCTGTATATTCGTTTGGTCAAAAATGATCAGGTTTTCTTTGTAATAATATTAATAGCTATATTCTGATTATTATTCTCAATGTCATTTCGTAATTAAAATAATTTTTTAGAGTGACCGCCATGCACAAATAAAAAGTGAAGTTCTGAGTAAACACTTTTACCGTTTTTTTTTAATTGTAGAGCTTGTTGAACAGCTTTTTGGAGCAAAATATGACAGATTCCTACCATATGCAAGGCTTACTACGTCAGTTTTTAGGAATAAAATTTTAATAATTCTAACGATGTTTTTAGAAAAAAATTAGACTCTAGTAACATGGTATTATTGCTATTCTTATGCCTAGAGAGAATTCCGTTACAAAAACTACAAGATTGTCGCCACTTCCACCAATCCACAATTTATTTCAATACACTTGTCAATCCTGTTACGCATATTTATAGTACCGTTTCGTGTTTGTTCTGCGCAGGCTTGCATTATTCTAGCTCGCAGTTCTTGTACAATATGTGGCCTTGATTTGTAAACTTTTTGTTTCAGTAAAAAAAAAAAAAAAAATCGAGTGGCGTCAAGTTTGGGGATTTCGGCGGCCTCTTAATCAAGGGACTGTTTCGCCCTATCCAACGATTTTTAAAATGTTGATTTAGCCATCCTCTTACTACAGAACTTCCATCTAACTGAAACTTTAAATTAAGGAGATTCTGCAATAATAAATCATCTAATGCGTTCCAAAAGTCATCCTCAGTAAATTTAATAACACATTCACATTTAATGAATTATTTTGTCATTTACTATTCCGCACCAAACGTTAATCTTTTGCGAATACTGCCTCTTTGCATTTATGACTAATTCCGGATTCTCGGTTGATCAGTGACAACAATTTTGACTTGGCACCACCCCATTTGTGGTAAATGACGCTTCATCGCTAAATAAAATATCATTAGGACTATGTAGATGTTCACTCTGTAGCCAATAACAAGATTCTGTCGTCTTTCCTCATCTCCCACTTCCAATGAATGTAAAATTTTTGGCCTGTAAGCATTTATTTTGTTTTTTTAGGCATCTTCTAATACTCTCTCTGGGGACATTAAAGTTTAAACTAGCCGTTATAGTACAAACCTGGGGTTGTTGTTAAAATATTCTAAAATTTGGTCATTATTTCTCAAAATGTCACGACGTCCATTATGCCTGGTCTTAAGCAAGTTTTTTTAAACATAACCTATCTCATTACAAACTTTATTAATGCGTTGTCTATTACTTCAACTTACTCATCTGTTTGGATATCTATTATTGAATTCAGCCGCAGCTTCTCTTGTCGTACGCACATTATCGCCAACAAGATGTACGATTTCTAATGTATCTCTTATAGTTAGGCTTTCCATGATTATTATTACATACCAGAGACTGTAATAACATTCCTACGCCTTCAATTGTTACTTCTGACAATTAAATGTTTAAATTTTTTCTCATGGATAACTTAACTTTTAGAATAAAATGAAAATGATGCGTATTGTGCATTTTAATAATGCCCACAAAAACTTTATTATTTGAAAATTTTCGACAAAATATCGTACAGGCCCGTTTTGAGGGGTGGTGAATCCAATGGCGTGCATAGATTTATTCTTGAAAAATAGCTAATATGAATTATTAAAATTTTGTTCCTAAAAACTGACGTAGTAGGCCTTGGATTTTGTAGGAATCTGGCGCTCTTTGCTCCAAAAACGCTGTTCAACAAGCTCTACAATTTAAAAAACTGTGAAAATCGCACTAAATAAAGATTTTGCGGGATGGCTCCAAAACAAAAGGTCATACTGTATAATTGGTTAATATTTTATTTGAATCGGTTATGCCATTCAGTAGGTAAAAATGGTTTTCGATTTTTCTTTACTCGAAAACGATTTAATATTAAGGACTGGATAGTAAGGACTGAAATTTGCCAAAATTGCAAGTAATGTTGATAACAATACAAGTAAAAACAATGAGTACCTACCATCTATTCGGGGGAGAATTCACCCACCTTAACCTATCGCCTGTCAATATTTATTATTTTCTCACGAAATTTGATATTCACCAAATCGAGTCGTTTCTGAATTTAGTGGTGTACTTAAATTGTCAATCAAAAACTCACTAATCAAAGTCCATTTTTGACATTTAAAAAAATCCTAGTGGACGTTGAAAGTTGAAATTATCTCTAAATTTTTGTCATAAAGTAAAAGTTTTGAGAGCCTATATTTGAAAAAATCCCATTGAAATCGAACAGTAAACGTAATTTTCACAGCAGTGTTTCCATTGAAAGTGGGTCATACTGTATAAACATACAATTTGAAGACAATTCTGATCTCAGTAAATTTTGTTATAAATAAGGCAACTGGTATGATACGACACTGTCAGTTACTCCATTTGAGGTAATTAAACATTTTTAACCATAACATGAACTCGATAGCCGGAAATGCAAATAATTTTCATTTTATAGTGTTGTTGGTAAAAAAGAATTCCAAGAATTTCATACATTTGAAAACGATAATACTGGCTTCTTTATATCTCTAACCGAATACGCAATTTCCTTAAGATAATAGAGAAATTAAAAATATAAAAGAAAAAATTAAACAATTTAAAGGCAATTAAAAATTCACAAAATTAAACTGCGTTGGTTTTAATAAATAAAGTTAATTGCAAGTCGCTCTTAAAATAATCACAAAAAAACTTAAGATATGGTTACGTTAATATCTTGAAAAACTTCACTGAAAACTTTTTAACGAACTTAGAATATCATCCGAGAATATTATAAAGAACAAAAGAATGAGTAATATAATTTTCCGTACTTTGAATAAAAAGGTAGGGAAATTGATAATATATGGGTGGTCAGATATGCCGCCACTTATTTAACTTCAACTTTTATGTTGAAAAAATGTTCTGCAGTTGTGACACACGATGTGAATTTATTTAGGGATAATATATACAGATGCTGTTGCGGCATTATGTAGATTTTTTTGCTGTTAAACGTATTATTTCGGAACATTAAATTTTTGTTTTAAAAATATATATTAATTTTTTCCTAACTGACTATAAAAAAATGTAAAAACAAGGAACTTCTCAGTTCGACCCGTATATTATATGTTTTATTTCAATATTTACGTAGTGGAGTGGAAGTAAGTATAGTAATCGTAAAAAAAATTTTTTTTTTGTTGGACTTGGTTTAGAATGTCATGAAATGTGTAGATTTCAAATTTGAGCGAAAAAAATTTCTGTCTATCGCTCGGTCGATCAGTGTGGAACTTTTTTGTGAGCACGTTTTCTCTGGAACTGTTTAAAATATGAGTCGAAATTTGGTGTATGTATGTATGTATTATAATAAGATCTGGGACTATATTATATTTTGAGCTTACTTCCCTGACGGGTTGGGGGGTAAATAAGCAAAACAAGCTGGTAAGAGTCCAGAAATATGGGATTTGGTGTATGTACTAGAAGCCAATTTTTCACAACATTTGCAATCCTCCACCACCACCCCCACTCCATTATTAAAGAAGTTAACAAAACAAAACTAAGATATTGACTTAAAATTTGCTACATGTACGTATTATAACAATATCTGGAAATAAATTATATTTTGAGATGATTCTGTTAAAGGGTTGAGGGTAAATAGGGATAAATAAAGCAAGCTAGTAACTTGAGTTTTGGTGTATATTCTAGAAACTAATGTCTTCATTTTTTATGACATCTCCCTGGTATGGTAAGCAATAATATCACGTAAAGTTTACATGATTTCCAGACCGGCAATACCGACATTTACAGTCTCGTGAATGTAGTTCGCTAAGAAATATGACATAAATTCTAATACATAACAGAATAAGTAAATAAGAGCATCGCGTATACACAGAATATATTGAAAAGGCACATTTGTCTACTTGTATAATAATGCAAAGCACTGTATTCAGGCATAGGCGCGGAAGCGTCGGCTTCGCTCGACTACTGTTTTACTGCTATTATGTTGTGTATTTTTTATTATTTTCTCTAACAAATATTGTTTAATAATGCCATTTTCACAATATGTTTCATACCTGAGGTAATATTTTGCAAATATGTGCTATACAACAATTTTTTACGGAAATTCTGTAATTTTAATAAAAATTTTTGTAGACATTTTTTGCTCAGAAATGCTTAGCATGGTCTTTATCAAAATATTTTGTATTTTCCCATACATCGACTCACGTTAAAAATTTGGAAAATATACCGAAAAAGAAAGTTGCTGGGCGTATGGTGCTCACCACCACCACTTTGTATTACGTGTGGTGCTCGAGCCTGCGAGCACCACTATGGTCGCCGGCGCTGATTGACGAATTCGAAATTCCATGATACACTGACAATATTAAGTTCGACTCAGTCATGGGTAAGGTTTACATACCTACTGTAAACCCTTACATCCTAAAATATTTTCGGTAGGAGGGAGTCGGGTAACTATGTCAAAGTAATTTAAAATTATAATCCAAACAGGTGTGTTATGGTTAATTTCCTATTTTAATCACGCCAGAACAGACGTTACGTGAGAACAATGTTGTTCTATGTATTAAGCAATACATTATATTTATGATTTAACATTTTCAACAAAAATATAGTAGGTATGCCCCGTTCTCCCATCTATACGCAAGCAACTTTGAGGTTTTTTATGTGCATTAAATATATGCAGACAACTATAACAGAATTTAGTCAACCGAACGACGACGGTGGTATTTTACTTATAATTTTTAGTGGCTGGTTTCTAAAGGTGGTCGAATTTTTTGAGAAACATTTTTTCACACTTTTTAGTGATCAAATTTGATGTAACCGGTAAAAGTTATGCAAGTATACCAGCCATCTTGGATTCTCTATTTTGAATGTTTCACTTAAAAAAGTTAATTCTGTTAAAAATGTACCGAAACGGGTTAACCTTAAAATAACTAGTCTAAATTACAGAAAAATAAGTGCTTTTAAAAATATTAATTAAAATGTCAAGTGATGAAAAAATGAAAATAGTGAATTATAAATTTTTAATTACTAGACATCTTAAAATGTGTTTTATCTTTTTTTAATTTTATTGCTTGGTTGTATATGTAGCCAAAACACGTAAATAATTTTAAATTGCTGCAAGAACTAAACATAAGTATAGTTTTAATTGCATTATCCACATTTTTGGTTAAAGAATGCCTAACTTAAAAAATGATATGGCATTAACTTACTTCAGCAGAACATATAAAACCGCTACCTATGGAACCATTACTTCCACATCCAGATTTTCCATCTAAGTCTCTTTAAAGAAAAACATCTTGACTACAATTGCACTCTAGTATATGGAAATAATTAATCATAGAATTTTAAAAATACCTGAGGCAGATAGCATGGATTATTATATGCGAACGTACCACTCAATCGTGCGTAATTCATCATTGATTTTTTATATTCTTTAAGGGGACTCAAATATTCAAATAAAATATTATACATACTGGAATAAATATATTAAATGTAAGAAATAGTTAAAAATCGGCATAATATTTGCTTCTATAAGAGATTAATACATTAGAAAAATGTATTAAATGTTGTCAATTTAATTGGTTGGTTTACTAATAGAGGGCGAGGCAGTAGCTGTTCGAAGTAGTGACACCGTTGCAAATCACTAAAAAGCAGGGTCGGAGTTATTTCTTCCTTTCTCTAGCGTTTGAAATAGAGTTTAAAAGAATTTTACTTTACTTACCAATTGAATTGTTACATTATCATAAAAACTGTGTAGCTAGCCAATTGTGTGGTCCTTGTTATATCGGCATAACCATTAGTTCACTTTCTATTATACGAATTTACTGTGGCGTGCAAACGCACTCTTAAATGCAATACATTTTAATATTTTAACAGAATACAATAATTTTAAGACTTGATCGAATATGGCAAACAATTTTACTAAGTTTCATAATCAATATTTACATATAATATAATACCTTCTCTCACTATATTTTACTCCCACCCGAAGGTACATATGGACGATCGTATTGCAGGTTGAATTTGTTCATTAATATACTAAAGTTTTAATGTGCCTTGTCCGTTCTCAATCAGTTTTAACTTTTGCATATAACTTTTATTTTGTATTGTTATAATAATACAGTTTTCTAACTACAATTATGAGAACTTCGTTCGTAGCGTGCTCATGTAAATTTGTATTGTATTTGAAGATAACAAAATAACATTACGATTAATTCAAAAAGGATTGTTTAATTTCACTGGACCTATGCACCCACAGTGTTGGAAAAAAACATTTTTATTTTATTTTAAACGTAAAAAAGACACAATTTGGTCTTATTTTGACACAATAAAAGTAGACAACAAAAGTGTTAGAGCAAATGTAAAACCATCATAGTAGGGTTAGTTGCTTCCATGAGGTTACATATTAAAAAATGTATGGGCAGGGGCAGTATGGACATGAAAACTACAACAAAGCCAGTGGAAATGGAAAATCACAAGCATAAGAATAGCGAGTCAGGATCTGACTGTTCTGATTCCAGTGTGTCGTCTTGAATTCTGACTCCTGAGTCAAAGGAATTGTGGATTTTATTTTTAAAAACGTTTTATTATTATTGTTTTTATTTATATTTATTTAGTAGTTTCGTTTTTTTTGTTTAAACAGGACTTAATTTTAATATTTTATTAATTCTATTATAATATAACATAAGGTCGTTTATAGTCTGTTTATTTATGTACACTATCCTATACCATTGTGAGTTAACTGAACCTGAACTGGTCGGAATGGACCATCATCGGCACTTTTCCTGATTTTCCACAAACTCCAAATTAATACATTTATTTAAAACATTGCACTTTGTTTTAAACTGGTTTTAAACAGTTGTCTAAAACATTGCATTGTGTATTAAATATGTTTTAAATATTTGTTTAAAACAGAGTGCGATGTTTTAAACGTATTTTAAACACTGTGTTTAAAATATTTTGTTTTAAACACGCCAACCCTGTGCACCCACTAAAAAAAGAACTTCCCATCATAATTAAAAAGATTATTGCGAAATTCTCGTATTCTAATTTAAAATTGCGCGTTCATCGCCTTTATGATTATGACTACCGCCCGAAAATTTTGGAGTATTCATTAGCATAATGTTATTAAATTTAGTGTATTAATTACTGAGAAAATTAATTTTCAAAATGTAAACAAAATATTACATTTTCAAAGTTAATGTTTTGTAAACAGTTGAGGTACTTTTTGGTAAATCATTGGTTTTGAATAAAAGTTGAAACTGATCTATTGTTGCTTCTAAAGTTTTTTATACAAAATTGTACCCAGCAACAAGTTTTTAAAAAGTAGTCACAAAAGAATTAGTAAAAAATCTAATAGCCCGTTAGGTCACGACATCGAGGGTGAAAAAGCGTTCTAAAATCTAATATTTATTTATTAGTTTGTTTAGTTATTAGTTTATTCAAAAATATTGGTCAGCCTGCGCGCTGATAGAACAGCGAGCAGTCAACTCTCATTTTCGAAGCGGACCCGTGTCGTTGGAGAAGCGGGCACTTTCATTTTTTTGGAAAACCATACAGTAGAATTAAAAAATTTATGCGATTTCGACATCTCTTCGCATAAACCGCTATAACTTTTTCCAGACAAAATAGATCCCCTTTTTTTGTGCTTGATCGATTGGAAATGAAATTGGAAATTAAATTAAATTTCCAATCCGATGATGTGGGGCATGATATGTTCCGCTAATTTTTAAGTGAGATAGCGGCCGCCAAAGTAAGAGGTCCGAGAATTTCGCTTCTCAATCGACACGGAAAATAAGAGTTGACTGCTCGCTGTTCTATCTACGAAGCCCTGGAAGGGACACTTAAAATAAAATAATTTCTGTTTTTAAAATCCCGACTTATCAGTCGATATTTATTTTAAAATTCCGAGTTATAAATCGGAATTTTAAAATTCCGAGATATAATTCAGAATTTTAAGGTAAAATTCTTAGTTATAACTCGAAATTTAAAAATTCTGACTTATAACTCGGAATTTCGAAATTCTAAGTTATAAGTCGGAATTTTAAAATTTCGAGTTATAACTAAGAATTTTAAAATTCCGAGTTATAAGTCGGAATTTTAAACTTTTGAGTTAACGGTTTCAGCATTAGTTTCAGCATAATTAATATCTACAAAATTGCCAAAATAATTTGTCATATCACAACTATATCACCTCCAAAATGTCATTAGAAATTTTAAAATTGCCTGAAATGCTCTTATTTATCAAAATATGAAAAAGTACCAGAGAAGAAAAGTTGTTTGTAATTACATTAAGAATTTAAATGTGAAGTTTGATTTGAAGATTTCAGTGTTTTAGTTTTTTCATTTGTTTCCAAAAATATGTAAAATTTAATTTTTTAAAAATTTTTATTACAGTTGAGTTGATTAGAAATATTTCAATGCAAATAATACATATATATGGCATTTCTGTTTTAAATGTAATTAATAATGACAAAAAAACCATTTTTACAAAAAACAACAGGACAATCGTGAACTACTTTCAGTAATTCTGAAACCTTACTGTGGAATTTTGCACGATAATCGGCTTAAATATTAGAGCAATGATTGTTAATTTAAATGAAATATATATCACATAAATAAAACACAAAATTACATTTAAAATATACTTTAAAAACCTTAAAGGTGAATAATACAATTAACATTAAACCATGTTTGCCAATTATATTCTCTTAAATTAAATACTACATTTCTCTTTGTCTTCTTCTTTTCCATACATATTATTGTTGTATTGCAAAATTCTTAGGTTACATTTCTCAAAATTCGTGGGAGTATTTCAAGACAGATATCCTTGATAGTGTTTTCTAAACGATCGATATTTTCGAACGGTTTTCTACGATAAACTTTATTTTTCAAGTAACCTCGTAAAAATAAATAAGGGATGGTATATCCGGGGATCTTTCTGGTCATGGGTATTGTGAATATCTGCCAATCCATTTGCCTCTAAACAAGTTGTCCATATAACTTACGTTAATGGTACTGTGAATTGAAGCGCCACACCGTCTTGTTGAAATCATAAGACGGCTCTTTCCTCCAACGACATGCCGTTAATTGCTTCAGTAATTGCATTCATAGGAAAGTTCAAATATCTTTTCGAATTGAGATTATGCCGAAAAAAAGGGGCTATTTGTTCTGCTATTAAAAATACCGCACCAAACATTGGTTTTAAAAGAGTACTGGTCTCTACATTTAATCACAAGTCCTGGGTTTTCGTCGGCTCACCACCTGCAATTTTGGGAACTTACTATCCCATTTGAAGAAAAAGTTGCTTCGTCTGTGAATAGAATCTGTGTAGCAAAAGATCGATTTTCTTCTATTTTTCCTTGTATCCAAGAACAACAAATGAATCTAACGTCAAAATCGCGTTCTTTAAGCGTTTTAATGAACTTTGGCTTGTACGGGCGAAATTTGGGTTTCCTCAAAATTCTCCTTACACTCCTGCGCTAGTTCTGGCGGAAATTGCTGCAATTAAAGTTTGTTTATGTTCTATTCTATCAAACAAAACGTTTTCTTTATGTTCATCAATTTTACAATTCTCGTGTGGCTTTTTATAAAAATTTTCAATTGGTCCGGTTGTTTGGAATTTTTTAAAATTGCTGAATGGGAAACAGGCTTTTTGGGATATTTTTTGTTAATAATATCAGCCGTGTTCCTATTGGTTCTATTTTCGTCGGGAATTAAAATAATTTCAATTTTTTCTTCTTTAGTAAGCATTTTTTAAACGATCAACAGCAATAGAAAAATTAGATTTTATTGTAGACTTTAATAAGATACGTCAAAAGCTAGAATTTGCTTTCAAAAAATGAAAATTTTGAGTTTTATTTATGTGATCTAAATGTGATTTAAGTAAATAATCGTTTCTTTAATATTTGAGCCGAGTATCGTGCAAAATTCCACATTAAGGGTTCAGAACAACGAAATTTTAAAATTTCGACTTATAATTCAGAATTTTGAAATTCCGAGTTATAAGTCGGAATTTTAAAATTTCGAGTCATAACTAAGAATTTTACCTTAAAATTCTGAATTATATCTCGGAATTTTAAACTTCCGATTTATAACTCGGAATTTTGAAATAAAATTTCGACTTATAAATCGGAATTTTAATATTCTGAGATATAATTCAGACTTTTAAGATAAAATTCCCAGTTATAACACGGAATTTTAAAAACAGAAATTATTTTATTTTAGGTGTCCCTTCCAGAGCTTCGTATCTATCGGAGCGCAGGCTGACCGATATTTTTGAGTAAACTAATAAATAAATATTAGATTTTAGAAAGCTCTTTCACCCTCGGTGTCGTGAGCTCTTGGACTATAAAGAAATAACACAGTTTACTTTGTCTGAAAAACTATCAAGTGGGCCATGGAATATTCTTGTTTCCGATTAGTGTCACTTTCTTCCAAGTTACTCATGGTTCAGGAACGGCGTCATCGAAAGGGGGTGATAGTTACTTTAAGCGAGGTAGTAGATTTATTTTTCTCAACTTGTATATATTGTAGAGAATATGTTGAATCCAAGTTTTAGACTTCCAAACCCTCGGCAAATTTTTGAGTGGACGAAAAATCTGCCAATTTTTGGTACTTTCTTCAGTTTATGGCCTATAACTTATATACAATGCATCCAATCGAAAAGTCATATATTATCAAAATTAAAGAGCATTAAATTTCGCTTCGAATGAGTGCCTCAAAGTTGCTTTTAAAACTTCATTTCAGTTTTTTCTTGCACTTTGTACCTCCATATTTATTTAATTTTTTTTTTTACAATTTGTAATATTACTCAGATACTGTACGAACTTGAAATTACAGGCTCTATAACTTTCATTCTATGGATTTTATCATATCGATTAGGCGTTTCAGAGCTGAAGACGTTTAAAAAGTTGCAATGTGTGATTTTTTTTTTAAGTTGGTAAAAATTGTTGTTATTCGACTGCCAATTACGCCTATACCTCTTCATGAAATTTGAACTTTGAAGTACTCATTCGAAGCGAAATTTAATGGTCTTTAATTTTTATCATAGATAACTTTTCGATTGGATGCATTGTTTTAAGTTATAAGTAGGCCCCAAACTGAAGAAACTGCTAAAATTTCGTGTTTTATTCGGTCAAACAAAAATTTGCCAAGGGTTTGGAGGTCTAAAACTTGGATTCTACACATTCTCTACAACACGTACAAGATAAGAAAAAAATCTACTACCTCATTTATTGTAACTAAAGTACCCCGTTATTGAACTGTCACACGCATCAATATATTTAAAAACAATTCTTTATTTATTCAATTTTATTATGGCTTATTTATCAGACACTCAGATAATAGATATTCTACTTGCATGTGGTAACAAAACAAAAATTCAAAATGGAAGTTTATGAAAGGTTTAATAATAATACCCTGGCCATCACGTATCACAGTCTACAGTCAATAAATTAGAAAACTTTCGTAAAACGGGACTTATAAAAAAATACTCAAAAATTAGGTAGAACACAAATTAATAGGAAACACAGTTAGATGTACTAGTAGAGATTGACGAAAATCGACATAAAACAACTAAACAACTTCCGACAATGATGTAAGTAAATCGATTCTGTGAGTTTTATAAAATGAAAAATATCTTCCTTATAAAATTAAGTTGGTTAAGGAGTCAAACGAGGATGATTCTTATCGAAGGCAAGAATTCTTTGAATTAATGATGGACAGATTGCTAGCAGATTTGCAGTTTATAAACAATGATGATTTTTCTGATGAAGCCACACTTCAGTTAAACGGAATAAACCGCCAGAACTATCAATATTGGAGCAGATATAATCCTCATTAGATGATAGAGGTTCACACAAAATTTCCTCAAAAAGTGAACGTTTGGTGTCATTAATAATAAAATTATTGGCCCTTATTATTTTGAAGGTACACTTAATGGTGATGTTTATCTAGATTTTTTGACGAACTGATTATCCGAAAGAAATAGTGTTGTGTTTAGTACCGACGAGATGGAGCTTCACCGCATTATTCACTTACAGTGCGAAATTATTTAAACGAAGTTTTCCCTAACAGGTGGATTGGAAGACGTGGAACTATTGAATGGCCACCTCGGTCTCCCGATTTGACCCCCCTTGATTGCTTTATATGGGTCTATTTAAAATAAAAAAATGTATGATAATCGACCAGCCAATATTGAAGATTTAAGAAATAGGATAACTGAAGAAACTCACAAAGCCCAGAGGTCATACAAGAGGTTATCCAAGAATTCAAAAATCGCCTCACTTATTGTCAAGAGTCAACTGGTGGTCATTTTGTACTTTTAATTATAGAATAAATTAGAAAAATACATTCAAATAAATTGGAAATACATTCAAATCAATTAGAAATACATTTTTAATGAACCTGCGACTCTTCGCTTGATTTTACGTAAAGAGCTGAGGTGCGTACAGTTTTGTATTAATAACTTTAGAAGCAACAATAGATCACTCTCAATTTTTCCTCAAAATCAATAATTTAACAAAAAATACCTTTGCTGTGTTTACAAGTCATTATCAAAATTTTACTTTTTCAAAATTAGTTTTCTCAGTAATTAGTGCACCACATTTACAAAACTGGCGAATAGAGAATCAGAATAACTTTAAAATACAAAACAGTGTGTGCTAATAGCTATAAAAACTAATCTATTTTTTTACACAAACAATACCGTCATGTTTAACATATTAAAAAGCGTTTGAAGTTCGACTTTAGAAATTTTTAAAAGAAGGTCAGTCCCATATACATGTTTTTTGTGTTTCTTCACTCATTGCTCCGGAATAGCTAAGAAATTTCAATGGAAATATTTTGTAAACTGTAAAGTATGGTTCAGCGTTGCCGATTGGTGGATAATTTAGGAGGGTGGAGGATAATTTTCTCACCCTAAAAAACGGATAATTTCAATCCAGTTATATATTATATATTTATTGTTTTGTTAACTGCTCTTAACTACAAATGGTGATGCCTATACCAAATATTTGTTATTTCTTATTTTTCTTAATATTTTATTTACATATAAAATATATTTTATTTAATTCCTGGTATTTTCTTGAGTGATAAAATATCTTTTATTTAGTCCTATTAAATAAATTTCCTATATTTTTTGCATCAAGACAAAACTATATAAAAAAGCTCTACTTTTTCGTAAAATAATTTTAAGGCCTAATTAAACATCATTATGTTTAATTAGCTTAAAAAATTATTTTACAAAAAAGTAGAGCTTTTTTGTATTGTTTTGTCTTAATGAAAAAAAAAATAGAAAATTAATTTTTATTTTTTGCTCAATTATTGTATAAACAATAAATACACATGTACCTATTCATTTTTCATGCCATCTTCATAAGCAAAAAACGCCAAAACGGATAATATCTGACAAAATCGGATAATTTTATGCGAATAGGTGGATTTTATCATGCTGAACCATTGGTAACACTGGTATGGTTCGGCGTTGACGCAGCAGTGTTCGCTCGGTTATTAATCTTGAACCAAAAATGTTTGCAGGAGGAATTTTTAAGTTTAAAAATATGTTAATTTTGTTCCACGAAAATGTGGAAATGACATTTTCTTGCTCTTAAAAATTGCTAATTTTATACTATACAATATTGACGAATTTAACATACTTTTGAAATATAAAGATACACTCTTTATATTAGAGTAATAACTTATTATGTTATACCGTTATTTCTTCGCGCTTTAATATTAACACGAAAACAATATTCACTGTACTGTAATCTCGTAATAACATGGCTTCGTACAAGTACACTAGAGAAAAACATGTATGGACATGAATTTGAGATCTAAAGTATTTTAATTTGTCGCGTATTAAGAGTGCGTATAAAGTATATTACGTTGAACGCTCATTAAAAAATATATGTTATAAGAGTATAGTAGGGGGCATTTTAGAAAAAAAATTGGTGGTAGTGTCTGTCAATATACATGAAATTTTTTATCTTTTAAAATATTTAATTTGAATACTACATGGTGTATTACCACATATACTCAATAATGTTTTATTTAATATCTTTGGTATATCTACGGCGCATATAAAAATCATAAAAATTGGTTACGTTATTAAAGAGAAAAGAAATATTTTTCCAAATTCGATTGATTAATTTATTTTAAAAAGCTACAGGGGGCAGAATCTTAGTAATGTGATATCAAGGTAAAGATATCAGCCTAATTTACTGAAAGGCATCTGGCCTATACTTACACTGCTACACTCTTTCTAATGTAAGAACTGAATACAGAAGATGAATATAGAAAATTTTCTTATCTTTAATTTAATCTAAGTGAACTTTTTCATAAAAAGTCACCTATAGACCAGATTTTTAGATTTCTTTTCAATTGGCTGAGTTGACCGTTCTCCTTATTTATGTTAGAAACGTCCAATAAAATCAGTATTCAATGATCTTGGTTATTATAGCACATTTATAGCGAAACTACAGATTTATCCGAAAAAACTCGTTTTTTAACTAAAACTGTGAAAATTGGAAAATTCTCCATATGTATGTCATTAATATAAACATTAATTTTAACCGATATTATTATGTCATAAGGTTTAACTGCCCTTTTAAAATTTAACAATATTTTGATAATTACAAATACAATTAAACTCGTTTTTTGAACAACCAGTATAGATTTTTAGATTCTTACAAACTATAAAATATTTCCTCTTCCTTTTTACTATTTCGTTTTTCAGTTAATACGACATAATTAAATGTTTCTTGTCATAAAGTAGGCAGTATTATTGTAAAATAAACAGAAAATGAGCAAGTTGAAAGTATTTTCATAATCTACAAAAAGTAAAGAATAATAATGTCTTTTGATAATGAATATTTATCGAGTTATTTTCAAATAAGCACTTTTTTTTTCTAAAATAATAAAGTTTGAGCCTATTCAAATAGCTGCATTTTAATAAATATTTATCCTGTAGGAACAGGATGATACACTAAATTAAATATCATTTTAGTATTTCAGGGTTCAGACTCGTATGGAAAACCTGGAGAACCTGGAAAACTCAGGGAATTTAAAAATCGTTAAAAAAAACCTGGAAACATCATGGAATTTTATAAATTGTATAAAAAATCAGGGAATTCTGCGTCTCGATATGGAAAACCATAGAGTTTTTAAGAATTTTCACTGGTCCAATTCAATTCAAGGAATTATTTTATGTCAAATAAAAAATTACTTCACTAAAAAATGTATGGAAATTAATATTTTTGGTTATGGAAAACCTGGAAAATTCAGGGAATTTTTTCCGCTTCGCAACGTCTGAACCCTGTATTTACAAGAAAGCATTATTCACATTTTTTGTAACATTTAATATTTAATGATATATTTACTAAAATATAGACAGAAACGTACCGACACCCTTATTTTTCTACTCCCTACGTCCGGTGGTAAGTGATTCAGTTAATTCTTTCTTAAAATACATGATATTATTTATATTTGTGCAAAGTTTTAGCCATCCATGTATATTTATGCAACTAAACATAATTTTACCTGTACTACAAATATACTTATTTAATTTTTAGAAATAACTTTAGCACAATGGTGAAAAATGTCTGTATACAATAACTGAGAAAATTCAACAAAAATATGAGTAATTTTTGCAAGGTAATATTTTTACAAATTTTAATCTAAAAAAGCCATACAACGAGCATAAAAGTAAGAAACTTACCCCTTTTGGCGCTGCTTGAGCGAAAGCTAAAGCTGCGAGCACTGCAAGAAGAACGGTAGCAGACCACATGTTGAATTTGGATGGTCGAAGATGGCTTGTGACACACCAGAGAGTAGAAGGCTTATATATCCTGATCCTTATCCCGATTTCAGGGTAGGGACACTATCAGAGCGTCATCCTAACTCAGGTGCCTACGCAGGTACTTTAATTCTAAAAACAACGCTGAAAGCCGACTGAAAAGCTCCCATTGGTAATTTCTTGGGCAAGTATTACCGTATGGCTCCCGTTAATTAAACGGTTGTTGTACTTTTTCTATTAAACAGTTTTTTCTTCTTTGACCATCTTATGAAAATCATGAAATCTTAAAACAAATTAACGTGAAATGTGTACATTTTTAACTGCAATTAGCATTGATTAATTAGGTCTTACGAGATGCTGCTTTGGTTAACTAACTAATACAGGATGCAAGGAAAATAATTGGGTAAAAGTTGAAGTCACACGTCTCCAAAATAAATATTTTAAAAACACGAAAAAGTGTTTTTATATGGGATATAATAATAATAAGTATATTCTAAATAGATTTATTTATTATTGGTTAATAATACAGAGTTTAATGTTGTACAAATATGACTTTGAGTGTTTTAATATTCTTAAAGTTAATTTACTTCAATAAAAATAGGAATTAAACATATTCTGTATAGGATTTTGCAACCAGCGGAAAAAAAACTATCTATTAGAACTTATTCTGAGCTCATCAGAAAGGCACAAAGGATGTTTCATGCAAAACCAAGGCAATATCCATGAATAAGTATGATATATTTATATTTGACATTGACTGATAAAAACCAACAGACCTTCACCTATCTATTAGCTAACTAGTATTGAAGCCTATATACTCTATGCATGTGTAAAAGTGAATTATTTATTAGTTGTTGGCTTATGGTAATGAAACATATTCTTTATAGGATTTTGCAAATAGTCAATGTCAAATATAAATATTTCATACTCATTCATGGACATTGCCTTGGTGTTGCATAAAACATCGTTATGAGTGGCTTTGTGCCTTTCTGATGAGATTAGAATAAGGGCGAAAAACGTTTCAAAGGCTAAGCATTTCCAAGAAACTGAATGAGAGATTTTATGAAAATCTAATCCATTAGAATGAAAGGATTTTTAAGACAAGGTAGGTAAATAAATTCATTTCAGGCCTTTGTTCTCATTTTTAACTAAATCTTCATACCGTAGGTGGTCATGTAGGTACTAGTTTATCTGAATAGCCGTAGGGGACTATGTTGGATGTTAGTGTTATAATGAGAATGGCAAATAAGAAATTGGACAAATCTATTTTAGGATTTTAACTTATTAGCATAACCAGAAGTCAGGTTATCGAAATAATGCAGAGATTTCATTAATATTTTTACATATAATTTTTCTCTTAGTTCTCATAGATAGTTTTTTTCCGCTGTTTGCAAAATCCTGTAAAGAATATGTTTCATTACTATAAGCAAACAAATAATAAATTGTTATTATAATTTTATGCAAATGCAACTTCCTGGAACTGTAAAAGCTCTATAACATTAGAAACAAATGAAAATATATTACCAGAAAATACTAGTAATTATTCAAACTTTTACAAAATACTTATTATAGATAAGTTTAAAACATATATTTTTCTTATAACAATTATAAGAAAGAAAATATACCCCTTATGAACAGTACAACTGTTATCATAATATTGCTTTTAATTTAAATTATCATGCTCAATGAAACCCAAAGATAATCAAAACAAAAGCACTTACCGATATAGCAGTAACACAAAACTTTAGAACATCCACAGACACGTGTTTCGACATCTATGTCTCTTCGGTGCGGCTTTTTCTAAAGTTCACAATCAACTGATATATGTAAGCAAATACTCGTGTTAGGACCATCAATAGATTACCAAAACAGGACAATAAAAATTAAAATTAGAATATACAAAATTCCCCGTAAAGGGATAATTATCAATATAATTTTATGCAAATGCAATTTCCTGGAACTGTAAAAGCTCTATAACATTAAAAACAAATGAAAATATATTACCAGAAATTACTAGTAATTATTCAAACTTTTACAAAATACTTATCATAGATACGTTTAAAACATATGTCTTTCTTATAACAATTATAAGAAAGAAAATATGCCCATTATGAACAGTACAACTGTTATCATAATGTTGTTTTTAATTTTAATTATCCTGCTCAATGAAACCCAAAGATAATCAAAACAAAAGCACTTACCGATATAGCAGTAACACAAAACTTTAGAACATCCACAGACACGTGTTTCGACATCTATGTCTCTTCGGTATGGCTTTTTCTAAAGTTAACAATCAACTGAAATATGTAAGCAAATACTCGTGTTATGACCATCAACAGATTACCAAAACAGGACAATAAAAATTAAAATTAGAATATTGGAAATTCCCCGTAAAGGGATAATTATCAATATAATTTTATGCAAGATAATTTAAATGCAGGATAATTTAAATTAAAAATAACATTATGATAACAGTTGTACTGTTCATAATGGGCATATTTTCTTTCTTATAATTGTTATAAGAAAGATATATGTTTTAAACTTATCTGTGATAAGTATTTTGTAAAAGTTTGAATAATTACTAGTATTTTCTGGTAATGTATTTTCATTTGTTTCTATTAATAAATTATTCACTTTTAAACTTGCCCTTTATTGTCCTTTAGAAGGCAGAGCCCCTTTTTTGAGGACGAATTCGTAATCATCACACAAAAATACATATATAGTCCAAGCAAATGGATAGGTTAAATCGCAAAAATGCGTCCGGAGTGTGTTCTCTACGGAAAAAGTTGCATGGAGTTGGGATGTAAAAAAAAGTCTAATGTAAGTACTACTAGCCCCACGCTTTCCTTATGGGTAGAAACATGATGTAATAGTTTATTTTTTTCGTATAAATCGAGAACGATGACAGACATGGAAATTGGTTTCAGATAAAAGTTACAGAGCTTATAATTTTAGTTAAAAAGGGTAATATGCGTTCACATCCTATTTCGGATGGTTTGGCTGTAAAACATGTATGATGTTTTGGGGATGAATGGAGTATTAAAAAAATCGTACAAAATCGAAAAGTGTATATTTTTCGTTATATTTTTTTTAATCTCCTTAGAAAAATCTCAACTTTCTTTGTAGACATAAAGTTCCTTTGTCTGTTTGTTTATATAAAAGTTAAACGTTCTAAATTCACGTTTTTTTCAAGATTAAACGTGGAGAAAATATTTCTTTTCTTCTTCGTGAAATTTCCTCAAAAAAGGGCCTTTACAGTATTTTTTTTGCACATACCAACCTTGATATTTAAATAAAATTACTCTAATTCCTACGATTTTTATTTCACTCCGCGCCACTGCAATATAGCCTAAGAGCTACTGGCCTCCACAATATATCCATTGTCACAAGGCTGAAAATATGCTAGAATGTTAGACTAACTTTAAGATTTATTTACTTCTACAAAATTTCCATTTTCAGACGTCAAATGGAGTAGCGGCGACAAAAATTGTTCACATGGTGGAGGTCGACAGTTCAAATCCTATGTACCGCAAAGTTTTTTTTTTAATTTGCGTCCCAAATCTCTTGCTCGAATAATTATTATTACTTATATTTCACGTCTATAAATGTTTCTTTTATTTTAATGTTTACTTAATTAAACTGGATCGTAGTGGTCTACATTCAATATTAAACCCATTTTGCTTGAATTTAATCAAAGAAAGTAGGAGAGAAATTATATTTGACATCCAGATTTTATGAATCGCAATAGAAATCCCGACTAATAGAAAACAATCAATTTAATGTTTTATTAAACTGGGTGTTACAACGATTATTGAAAATGTTGATATGATTGTAATGTACGTCTATGATTAAATCAAATAGGTTATAATTATATGATATTTGAAATCGCATACCTAGGAAACTTACAAAACAATGTGCCACTTCAATAGCAATTTTTTCGTTAATTGCTTCCTGCAAGTTAAAGATGAGTAGTGACAAATATGCCATTGTTTTTTCTGATGAAACTAGATTTTCTTTAAAGGGGACTGTACATCGGCATAACTGTAGGTATTGGTCACGCGAAAATCCTCATTGGACTCAAGAAGCCCATACACAGCGACGAGGCAAAATAAACGTGTGGGCAGGTATGATTGTTGATCTTTTATTGGGACCTTTTTTTAAGAAAATCTTACGGCCGCAAGATATTTACAGTTTTTTCGAGTTGAGTTAGTGCCAGCCTTAGCAGTTATGTTTCCGAACAATGATGATGAAGATATTCTTGCTGAAAACGTCTGGTTTCAGGAGGCCCCGCCTCAATTTGATAGCAGTGCGTCAGTTTTTAGATGACACTTTTACTGGAAGGTGGATAGGTCGTCGAGGTCCGATTGAGTGGCCCCCGCGTTCACCGGATTTAACCTCCTTAGACTTTTTTCTTTGGGGTTACTTAAAGTCAAGGGTGTATTTTAACAGACCAACAGACCGGATACCATAGAAGAATTGAAAGACAGAATTGGCTTGGAGATGAGGCGAATTGCCCATGAGATGATTCAGAACAGCGTGCAAATTGTCTACATCCGTCTTGGTCAATGCCAAATGGTTGGAGGATCGCAATTTGAGCAGTGGAGATTATTGTTTTCTCACAATTACTTTTGTAAGGTATTAATCAATAAACATATTTTTTTCCAAAAGAATGGCTTAGGAAATATCAATTTTTTTCATATCACCAGAAAGCTGAAGGAATATACCACTAAAAACAGTAAACAAGAATATGTGTTTTCATTAAAAAAAAAAAAAATTATGATGACGTCATAAATCAAAAACCAATGACATCATAAATTTTGGTATAGTGACAAGATGTAACATTTACAAAACTAAAATCGACCTGTTCGAGGATTTTTTTGACAAATGACATACCAAAGATATGAATTTTGTACGTTTCTTTAGGTTCACGCTGTATATTTTATCTAATGCTGTTATGAAATGTCAAATTTTAAATGCATTTTTGACGTTACGAAACGTCACATTTTTCATAACTGTTAGTTTCATTATATAACTAGTGATGTAATAAATTTTTACGTAACTGATTCTTAAACCCATCATTTAGAGAAAAAATTTTAAGACTAAAACACAAATGACACTTTATTAATAAAACACAAATAAAAACTTCCCGACATCTGCATTTCTAATACAACTTTCAAAGTTTTCTCTTGTTAAATGATAGATTTTTTAGCGTGATAACATGCAGATGTTCTCTTCAAAAATGCTATTAATATGGTATTTTTTTATGTCAATGTTTCTTTTGACATTTAATTCTGCCTTTAATATTGAGTAGGTAGTTCATATTGTAGATTCTTTATAGTTTTTCATCGTTTCGAAGTACATGCTAAGGGCCAGGTTACACGGTGCGAGGCACTCGTAAGTTGGACGATCAGCTACTGTACCTGCAGCTATTCGTACTCTACTCGCACTATATGAACGCATCATGGCGAGTACTATATTGTACGAGTCAGTCAGTAGCTCGCCTCCGAGTTACTCCAACAAAATTTGTTTTTACCAAAGAGTTTAATAACTAGAGAAGACAAGCCATGGATTTGCCGGGAGTCGCGATTTGGTCACAGCATGCTGTGATTTGGTTGTCTTGGAAACGTTAGGCTCTTCGTCCTTGTCGCAGACCTCGTACCCTCTCTCTCCACTCTGTTTTACAAAGCAACACAGCGCTTTGATTTCACAAATACCGTCAATTTTTAATCTTTGTTTTGAATAGCGTTCGGCTTTATTTACAATTACAAGTAGTGTTTTCTCAAATTTTTCTTCTGTTTATAACGTTTAATCTGATTATCACGAAAAATGTTGCTGAGACATTAATTTTAAATATGGTACAATTTAAGAAAAACTTGAAAGAAAAGCTACATATTATATAAAGATCTGGTGAAGTTTATAAATTAAGAGTGAAAGTTCAAAGTATAGTTTTCATCGATGATCTGCGGACTAAATGTACCTATTGTTTTAAACTATATATTGCGGTTTTTAAAAACTACTCAGTGCTGATTTTTTTAATATTTGAAACCTGAGTCTAAACACTGACTTAAGTCCATTTTCACAGTTTTGTAATGTAAAACAACAGAATTAAGTACTTTTTAAACACCACACGATATATTTTAAAACAATACAGATCACTCGATGAATTTAGTATAAATACCATCTAAGTTATATTAGAAATGTTAAACTTGTTGATAATATACAGTTATATATTTGGTAAATATATTTTTGTTTAATTCTCATTTACAGACATGAATGTAGAAGTTCAGAGTAGTCAGCATTCAACTTACTGCTAACGATAGTAATGACTGATAAATAAAACAATAAAAGGAAAGGAGAATATTTAATACAATACATAAACTAGACAATAATAACATTAATATGACATGACAAAAAGTTCTTACAGAAATTACAATGATTTGCACAGCTCCGTGCATAAATATACCATAGACGATGAGTGAACCGTCAGATAAATTGTGTCTACCTTATTATAACTAAGTCCTTTGTTTCTTTTCATGAGTAATTTTACAAAATCTACGGATTGTATCGCACAATGGTTAACTGCTTAGCCATAGCCATTTTTACTGCTAAAAAACTAAAAGGAGTGACGTCTCATCGCCTCACTCTGTACCTTATAAATTGCAAATCAGGCTAGCGAACGTGTTTTGCCTGTATCTGCAACACAATTACAATTAGTACTAACAACTCATTTGGATCGACTGGATCTGCAATAATCCAAGGAATGATGTTTTTGTTGACAATGTAGTGAGACCATAACCTAAAAAATGGATCTGTGTTAGTAATTATTCATAAAACAACCTTAAATTATGCAAGTACATGGCGAAAATGATTTATAATTTATAACTAATCCTTACCTTTGTGATAATAAGCTGTTATCTTCTAAATTTCTTGGAGAGAAGTTCTTTCACCCAACTACTAACAAATTGGTTATAAACTTCGTCTTTTCAATGCCTTGTACTCATTCTTTTAACTATGCACTCCTTTAAAAAATCATGTAATTACAAAATATGTATGTCTAATATTCGGAAATACATCGGCATCTGTACTAAGGTCTTCTTTATTTAAATATATAGCGATTTAAATTGATAGCACCAACACCAACTTTCTTCCATACACTGATCCTGTACATCATAAGGTAATTTCGTAAAATATAAACTCATCTCCATCTTAACAAACAAAATTCGCCACATGAATTGATTAAACATAATTGTAGATGTTAAATAATCCAAAATTAAGTTTTAAAACATCACAGAATCCACAAAATATACAGTTAAAACAACACGTTCGATCGGCGAATTACACAATGGCGGCCATTTGTTTTCCCCCAGGTCTGAAAAGTTATGACATCAGCGCACGTCATACTACTCATACTGTCATTGCATTGCAATCGTTACCCTCATGTACTGTGCGACAAAGAGAAAACGAACTGTGTGAGAAGGATGAGAAGACTACAGTCTATCGGCTGCTTATACATTACGCTTATGGAGCTTGTCTCCTCTATTTGTTAAACTCTTTGGTTTTTACTCGGCCGCTCGCCTCCCGCACCAAGTCATACCTCAGCAGCTCGCATGTCACTCTCATAGTGTATACGCCAAGGTCAGTAGCTCGCAAGCTAGCAAAGTTGAGTAGTTTATCTATGTAGAAAAGCAAAGTACCGCCGCGTTGTGTGGGTTTCTGTTTGCCCATTTTGTTTCCAACCGAGATCACAATGGCGGATAGGCGGTCTTCACAAGATAATGTGAAGTTTATTGATTTATATATAGACCGTTTCCTGTTCGTCTGGCGAAGTTTCTGTAATTCACCATAAAGTATAGTTGAAACCGATCGAATAACAGTACGTCGTATTATACTTTGTTGCGACATGACGCGACGCTAGTGACTCAAAATCCAGCTGAAACTATCCTGTAGTAACACCATTTACTCGCACTGTATAGATTACTGAGGCGAATCGAGCTACTTGCATGCGAATATACAATGAGAGTAACTGTCTATTGTCTGGTGAGGAGCTCGCACCGTGTAACCTGGCCCTTAGAGAATCTTTTGACAAGCATATTTTTAATCTTTTTTGTTGAGACCAATTTTCTTTCGTATATGTTTCTTCATACATGCTTTCTGATTTACCAGGTATTATTGAATTTACTACTAAATTAGCCGATTCTTTTATATCAAATGGAATATCCACATCTGAATCAACGATTTTTGACTCAATATGCCTAACAAAAATTCAGCAGATTGAGAACTGAACTTTGTTTGTACAAATGTCAACCCATAGTAATGCTCAGATAAGGCGATAAAGTTTGGAACCGCAAAATAGAATTAAAAACAAATTGCAATTTTTTTTTCTATTTTAGAGCATGATTAGATAAAATTTTGTACTTAACACGTTATGAAAGAGTAATTTTACTTGACTTACGTAATTTGAAAAACTCGCTTGTTTCGCTTGCTCGTTTTGTCAAATATTACACTCGTCAAGTAAAACTAGTCTTTTCATAACTGGTTACGTAAATAACTAATACTTAACGCGAGAAAATTTAACTGTCTGGTTTCATCCTTGCAAATAAAGAAATTATAGAAGATTTGTTAATTAAAAAGTAGTTTTCTGGTGTATTCCCCTAACAACAATGACTAAATCTTTACGACGGTCTAAGCACTATTATTTCTCTCTTTTTCTTTTTATATTATTATTATTGTCTCTAAAGTAATCCTTTTGATAAAGAGCAACAAGAGATGCCTTACGTGAAACCGTAATGCGATTACTGATTACAGTAAATAGAAATAACAATACATATAAGCGGCTCATCCTAAATATTAGAAGGACAAAGGACATGTTACAGACGCAGACGTGGAATTCGACAGGTTGTCTTTTAAACATATTTCTATCATAATTTATTAAGGACTTACAGAACAGTGGTTAAATTTACGAAATTTTGAGCTAAGGACAAGATTAGATAATTCAAATCTGTAATGCACAATGTAGCCCTTTTTAACCAAAAAAAATGTTTTGTGGAGGTTACTAAAATTGGTCCAAAATCGAATATTGAGATAACATCAAATCTTTACGTTTTGAGGTCCCAGGAAGTCAAAAAAGTGGGTTTTAAAAAATGTCTGTGTGTCTGTATGTATGTTAGCACGATAGCGGCGAAATTACTGAACAGATTTGGATGAAACTTTGCATGAGGGTTTCTTTGGTGCTCCAGAAAATCTGAAAAAGTTTTGGTTGAGATCGGATTACGCTTTGTACCGTTTTGGCACAACAATTTGTTTATTTTATAATTACTTACAATTTGTATCAGAACCATTAAAAAGTAGTTAAAATTCCGATTTCAACGATATATCACACTTGCACCCTATCGATTTGGTTTCCGCAAAAAAAAATAAAAAACAAAGCAAATGTGAAGCATAAGATCGCTCTTCGTCGCGTCACGTGCAATCCTATTCACTATTGCATTCAGGATTTACCACCGCGATGCTGGTATATTAAAAATAGACCGGTAATTATATGTTGAAATTCCGACATGTAAATATCAACATATTTTAAAAAATCAATGATTTAAACAAATTATATGCATCCTATCCGAGTGAGTTCATAAATGTTAGACAGGTACCAATCTAGAAATGCGAATAAAAACATTAAAATTGAGTATAAACTTACAAAAATATAATATTTGAGGTATGTTAGTCATACAATGCTCTCGCCCTGTTTACAAAACAGTGTTATGGAATGGATAATCGTGGTTCTTTCTAAAATTAAACTGGCAAATTTATTAGTAAAGTTACTGTAAAGCTCGATAAAATTATGAGCTACGTTTTGTATGTAATCTCCAACAATGTTTTTGAAACTATTTATCTACGTTTAAAAGTTAATTATTTATTATTTGTTTGCTTATAGTAATGAAACATATTCTTTATAGGATTTTGCAAACAGCGGAAAGAAAAAATATCCATGAGAACTAAAGGAAAAACTATATATAAAAATATTAATGAAATATTTGCATTCTTTCGATAACCTGACTTCTGGTTATGCTAACAACTAAAAATTCTTGTTTGCCATTCTCATTTTAACACTAGCATCAGGCTAAACTAGTATCTACATGATCCCCTACGATATGTAAATTCAGTTAAAAATGAGAACAAAGGCTGAAATTAATTTATTTACGTATCTTGTCTTTAAACATTTTTTCATTCTAATGAATTACATTTTCATAAAATCTCATTCAGTTTCTTGGAAATGCTTAGCATTTGAAACGTTTTTCGTCCTTATTGTGGACACATCAGAAAAGCCTATTGTTAAAATGAGAATGGCAAATGAGAATTTTTACTTGTTAGCATAACCAGAAGTCAGGTTATCGAAAGAATGCAAAGATTTCATTAATATTTTTATATATAGTTTTTCCTTTAGTTCTCATAGATAGTTTTCTTTTCGCTGTGTGCAAAACCCTATAAAGAATATGTTTCATTATTTACCTACGTGTCTACAAACTGTTATTGATTTGTAGTTGTAATGTCAAAATTTGTGCGATGTAAACGTCAACGTTATTTACAATAATTTTTCGTGTTACTCAAACAGGGTAATATAATTAAATCAATGGATACTGACAGTGAAAACGAGATTTCTTTGACACCGCGAGAGGGAAGGAAAGCTACAAAAATTGCCTCGTTAAACTTGCCCGAAAAATTGAGAAAATTATATATGATGGCGTATGAATCTTTCTTAAATTGGAGAAATCAATGAAAATGAATTAAATAAATATTAAATATTTAATAGTCGTGGACAAATATGGTTTAGGATGTCATGAAACGTCGAGATTTTAAATTTGAGCGAAAAAAAAAATTCTGTCTGTCGGTCTGTAACTTTTTTTGTGCGTAAGTGTTCTCTGGAACGGTTTAAGATATTGACTTGAATTTTTATACACGTATGCATTATAACAAGATCTGGAACTGGATTGCTTTTTAACTTATCTTGTGAATGATTGAGGTTTAAATAGAGGAAAATAAGTAAAGCAAGCTGGTAAGAGTACAAATGTTGAAATTTGGTGTATATACTAGAAACCAAGGCCTCAGATTTTTAATAATATTCCCATCCCCTCCGCACCACTCCCACTCCATTATTACAGGGATTGATAAAATAAAATTGAGATATTCACTTGAAATTTGGTACACTTATATATTATAACGACACCTGGAACTAGGATATTTTGAGATGATTCCGTTGAACGATTGAGGGTTAAATAGGGGAAAATAAGTATAAAGCACGCTGGTAAGAGTACAGAAACTTGGAATTCGGTGTATATACTAGAAGCCAAGGCCTCAGATTTTTTTATAATATTTTTCAACTCCCTCACCACCCCACTCCATTATTAAAGGGGTTGATAAAATAATATGAAACATTCACTTGAAATTTGGTGCACGTATATATTATAACGATATCTGGGTTATATTTTGAGATGATTCCGTTGAATGGTTGAGGGTTATATATGAGTCAATAGGGGAAAAGAAGTAAAACAAGCTGGTAAGAGTACAGAAACTTGGGATATGGTGTATATATTAGAAATCAATGCCTCAGCTTTTTTTATAATATTATTCAATTCCTCCCACCACTCACACTCAATTTTCACTTGAAAAGTATTTGTATGTATTTTAACGAAATCTGTAATCAGAATATATTTTGAGATGATTCCGTTGAAGGGGCGAGGGGTAAGAAGAGGTAAATAGGGGGATATGAGTAAAGGAAGCTGGTAAGAGTACATAAACTTGAGATTTGATGTATGTACTAGAAGTCAAAGCCTCAGATTTCTTTGTAATATTTTTCAACTCCCCGCCCCCCATCAGTTCTACTTAATTATTAATAAAATAAAATTGAAATATTCACTTGCGATCTGATAGACATGATTCCATTGAAGGAGTGGGGGTGGGATGTAAAGCAAGCTAATAAAGTGCCCACAAACTTCCTTTTTGGCGTATATGCTAGAAACTAACGCCTCAAATGAAGTCCGCCTCAAATATTAAAATTCATAACCAATTATTTCCGCATACTTGAGTGCAAATATAGTCAAGATGTTTTCCTTTAAAGAGACTTGGATGAAAAATCTGGATGTGGAAGTAGTGATTCCATAGGCAGCGGTTTTAAAATAAGTGTCAAAGATATTCATACTTAAGGAGGTGATATCTCTTTCTTGATTTTCAGATATAATTCTTTGCAAATGTGGATTACAATTGCATAATAATGCAGTATTGTTAATTCACTTATCGAACAAATGTTTGAATATAGAAGTTAGCTCTATAATTTTTCTGAAATTTTCAATAATACTAAATCTGAAATCCGTAAATAGCATAATAAACGAGATTGAAAGTAAATCATGCACGGTGTTCTTATCATCTTCATTGTATTGGAATCGCTTCTACTTCTTATTGCCCTTGTGATAACATACTAATCGGCAACGTACTGTTGTCTAGGTCTCCTTCATTTTGAAGTCTCTCTTGTGTGTACACTATTAGCAAGTCGCCCTGACCGACGACTAGGCGTGAAAAAAGTGTCCTTGTTATTGCTTTTACAAATCATTATTTTCCGTTTACTGAGAAATTAAGAAGTTGAAAAAATAATGAAAGTCATACTAGGTTGAAACGAAAATTACAACGTTAAATTAACTTCCATACAGTAATACGATTCTGTGGCGAGGTAGCACTCTATACTTAACGTCAAATAACTCACACAATATCAACTTCACAGATTGCATATTTACTATTATTTACCAGTTTTGTACATCATTTTCCTCAGTATATTCTCTTAATTCAAAGAGGCTGTTATTTGATAGTTCATGAAATGTGATCAATTATTATCAAATTACCAATGTTTATCCTAAATCCTCTATACGTTTTTTCTTCGGTACTGTTGGCGCTCTGGAATATATCAAATAATCACAAAAGAGCCTTACAAAGTATCTGCAGTGCATATGGAAGAGGGTTATATATTAAATTAGTAAATCCTACATCGGCAAGTCATGGTCAGTCATCCACGATCTAATTTCGCTCATCTAGGCTCTCATCAACGGGGAATCGATTGACGAAAGTAATCGATGAGGTTGCCATGCATGCCAGGCTAGTCTTAAGGTAGCAACCTGAAAAAGAACTCAATAACTCCATCTACCATTATTTACCGTAAAAGCTTATGAAACCCCTGATTATGATCTTTAAGTGATACAGTTAGATCAATCAATCAACATAGCAACACTTAAAAGTGAATTATTTATTATTTGTTTGCTTATGGTAATGAAACATATTCTTTATAGGATGTTTGCAAAATCCTATAAAAAATAGCAACACTGTCTATTACAAATATAATATAGTTCTGTAAACTCTTAAGACAATGGCACTAAACTGACCACAGCAAGTATGTTATTAAATCACACAGTTTCTTGCAACGGCATCGATATAACTAGACTTATATTAATATTCTTATATAGCCAGAACAACTTCCACTATGTCTAACAGTAATAATCTTACCAATTTTCATATTTTTTAAATTAGTCATTTTAGCATGAAAAATCTGAAATCCTTTAAGAACAAGGTACAGGGTCAGTAGAGTTCATTTTTGTTGCAACGAGTTCAACAAAACATTTAGAAAACACAGTACCTTTTATTTATTGTCCAATAATTGATCAAGTTTAATGGCGAATTTAATTAAATTAATTGAAAAATTTGTTATCATACACAATATGCCATAAAATTAGACGAAAATGGGGATCCTTTGAGGTTTTTGGGGCCGCTGATCACGAATCTGAAGTCCAATTTGGGAAATTCAAAATGGCGGACCGGAAATTTGGCTATTTTCCAGAAAAAATTAGAATGGATATCTTGGCCTTGAAAATCTGTACTCGGGGGTTTTTGAGGTGCCTGATCACGAATACGAGGTCCAATTTACGAAATTCAAAATGGCAGACAGGAAGTATAGTCAATCTCTCAGGAGAAACTCGGTATTTTTTCGTTTTTGGGTTGAAAATGAGTACTCGGCGGTTTTTGAGGTCGCTGATCATGATTATGTGGTTCACTTTGTGAAATTCAAAATGGTGGATCCAAGGAACACTCAATTTCTCAGGAGAAACTCGCATTCTATTCTTTTTTGGGCTGAAAGTGGAAACTCAGGGGTTTTCGTTATCGCTGATAACGAATCTGATGTTCAGTTAGGGAAAATTCAAAATGGCGGACCAGAAGTAGTATATTTTTCAGGAATAACTCGTTTTTTTCATACTTCCACCCTATAAAAGAAAAAAGTACGAGGATTTCCTGAAGATTTGGCTTTACCTCCGGTCCGCCATTTTGAATTAATTGGACATAGTTTTCGTTATTAACGACCACGACAACCCCCGAGTTCCCATTTTCAGCCCAAAAACGAAAAAAGTACGAGTGTCTCCTAAGAAATTGACTGTACTTCCGACCCTCCATTTTGAATTTCGTAAATTGGACCTCGGATTTCTGATCACCGATAAAAAAAACCCTGAGTATTCATTTTTAGCCCAAGAATGAAAGAAATACGAGTTTATCCTGAGAAATTGACTGTCCTTCCGGTCCACCATTTTGAATTTTGTAAATTGAACCTATGATTCCTAATCAGCGACTTCAAAAACCCCCGAGTATTCATTTTCAGCCTAAGAATGAAAATAATACGAGTTTTTCCTGAAAAATTGACTCTACTTCCGGTCCGCCATTTTGAATTTACCAAATTATCAAATTCGTAATCGGCGACCTCGAAAACCCCCGAGTACAGATTTTCAAGGCCAAGATATTCATTCTCATTTTTTCTGGAAAATGGCCCGATTTCCGGTCCGCCATTTTAATCTCCGAAACTGGAGTTCGGATTCATGATCAACGTCCTCAAAATCCCGCGAGGAATGATTTTCATCTAATTTTATGGCATATTGTGTATGATAACAAATTTTTCAATTAATCTTATTAAATTCGCCATTAAACTTGGCCAATTATTGGACAAAAAATGAAACCAAACATTTCCGCCAAAAAATAAAAGGTACTTTTTTTTCTAAATGCCTTTCTGAACACTTTGTAATAAGAATGAAGTCAATTGACCATGTACCTTAAATTTTAGAAGTAAAATGCCAAAATGACGCTACTAAATATAAAGTTAAAATTACTGAAATGAACAGCAATTGGAACATGTTATGTCCCTTTTGCGTATTTTTAAATTATCCTCCACTTTATAATCGCAAGCGATGCACCAAAGTCTCAGATTTGTCAGATGCTAGCAGGATTGAAACTCATTGGAATGAGAACTTAGTCATCGTCACTCCACATTATGGTATTAAATGTAAGAATATTTGTAATATAATTAAATTTATAATTATTATGCATTCTCAGCCGCATGAGTGCAATATGTTGACTTGACCGTAATGCATCGACTACTATTTACTGTTTCTACTATATTACTATTTCTTTATATAGAATGAAAATAAATTCATTGTTTATTGCATTTCATACGGCAGCAAATATATAAGTATGTAGTTTTCTGAATAATAAATAATGAAGTACGGTTTTAGGAAACTAATTGCCTAAAAACTGCCAGTATTTTTACAAATAGCAAAATACTTACAAAGTTAAAATATTTCCTAAAGGGTTGAAACGTGTCGAGGTACTTTTACGGTTTTTCTAAGTCGGGTAAATACATTTAATGGTGAGTTTTTCAATTAGTAAACGTATTCTTTACTACGTCGAGCTTGATTTTCTATCGCTAATGATTGTAGGTCAAAGAGCATTAAAGTACATCGAAATAAAATACCATATAACTTTATTTGTGATGCTAGTTTGCTAACATACTGATTAGTGATACCGCCCAGGACAATTATAAAAAAATGTCACCACTTCAAGGCATGTGTACTGCGTTTAATTATATACACGACCAAACACTGGGTGATTTCTCTAATCTGAAACTTTCAAATATCTCGAGTAATATGCACTCTACGAAAAAATGTTTCAAAAAGAAGTTGTAGAATTGGATGGGGTACTTCGGCGGTATGTTACTTTGACTGTGGATGGAAGGGCTAAGGTCATTCTAGATCAAATTCTTTTTTTTTTTTAATGGAAACCCCACTTTTTATTACAAATTCAGATTGTCTGACTAATTTTGTTAGAAACATTATTTCTGAAATTGCATTTTTTAAAAATTATCCGGCGAGGAAAAATCAAAATTTTAGAACTTTGCAATTTTTTTACTTGAAAAATAAGAAGTTTGGACAAATATTGCAAGAGGCAAAAAGAGGGTGGAATCATCTCAGGAATGTTTTCAAATTTTTTCAGAATTATCCAATGCCCTTTTTGATGCATTTAATCCATTGGCAGTCCTAACACCCCTCCAAAGAAAAAAAATGAGTGGAAAATATTGTTTGCAATAAAATGATGTACTGTCGTGAGCAAGAAAAATAGGACAACTATTTTTGTCTAATGTAAATCTGTGTCTATTTGAATATGTAATGAGTAGCCGAAATAAAACAGTTAGCACTTTTATTATACTTTTTATTGTAATGCTGTGGTTATTGCTAAAGCAGAAGATTGATTGTCAATGAGCACTGCGTTGTTGTGAAGCCGTTTCTACATATTCTGATTGAATATAAGTCATTTCCAAATAGTCACAAAGTAAAATTACTGAGAATAACACACGGGAACATAAACGTCAAACAAAAGTCCCATTCAAAACTTTTTGATGCCATGCGATTTATAGAGAATATGCTAAAATGTTATAAGGATTTGCAATACAGATCAGATAGAGAATTGTTGGGCAGTGGAAGCCTGCTGGGCCCATAACCTGTTAACTTTCATCAAATTTTGCATCCCTTGCCACGATTATTTTACTTCTCTCTACATTCCATAATCTTTAACCATTTGGGGCATAACCGACCATTACACATTTTTCCATCTTTGTGTCAAATTTATTTCTATCTTCTGTTTGTACATGATTGTAAACCGCACATCCAAATATCCTTAAATTGTTAACATTTGGTTTTCTTTCTATACCACATTCCAGATGGCGTAATATTAACTAACCCTTCTGTTGGTCCTGTATTCAAAATGTCGTTGATAGCATTGCCCAATAATCAACAAAAATTCTGTGTTCAACATTTTAAAAAAGAGGAGAATAAACGATACGACTAGTAGAAATCCTGGATCATGGCAACAAAACAAAGGATATCCAGCTTAACAAGAAACTAACTATTAATATTTTGTTATTGCGCCATTTCTATTTATAACTTGTATAAGTCTGTGTGGCATAGAATTAAATAAACTTATACAATAATCATTAGTAATAATATTTTCCCATGCATTATTTTCTACTAATTTATTTACAATTGCAAATCTTGCTGTTGAGTTGATATCCTTCATCGTCCTGATTCAGGATTTCTACTATCATTCCGTTTATTCTCCACTTTTTTAAAATGTTAAACACAGAATTTTTATTATTATTATGCAGTGTAATTTGTATCATTGACCATCCATCTTCTGCTTTAGCAATAACTCTAGCTTTAACTAAATCGCTTATATGGGGCATATTAGTTTTGGCACACTTGCAATGAATTTTGACAACTAACCGACAATGTCACAAAAATTAAAGTTAGATGTACACAACTAGATTTTAGAAAAAATACGTTATATGTCCTATTTTTTTTAGTCACGACAGTACAAGAAACATTGATGTGTATTTTCAATAAAATCAAGAGAAAGAAAGTTATAACCTGAAATGATATTTGTCTTGAATATTTTAACATATTTTAATTATAACTTTTTCAGCTTCAATTTCACGGTAAGAAGTATGTATCAAAAAAAGTCTTAACAATTTTTTTGTGAGACTTACACGGTTCTCAAGATATCGCGGGGAACCTGTTTACGCCCTCTTTTTCAAAATTGCGGCCAAATGGGGGGCTTTCAACCCCAAAAACCGAGTTCTATACTCACACTGACCCCCCCCCCCCCTAAACATCAAAAGGAAAAAATCTTGTCCTACTCAAAATGCAAGGTTCGGCCAAAACTTTGTAACATTTCAATAGACTATTAGTGTTCTCCTTTTTTCACATTAGTTTTACTAAAACAAGTCGGTTTGAAGTAGAGTAATGATAATAATAATAATAATATCTTTATTTAACTACATGCATATGAAAACATATTTGTAGCAGGTCAACAGGAGAATACATAAAAAATATAATAAGGTATATGGACATAGATACGTGTCGCTCATAGCACAAATAACATATATTAGGTGTATAAAATTGAGTAAAATAAACCGCTGAATGATTGGTGGGTACACTACATGTCAACTGTTGGTCAATATCTCCATGTATTCTTGAGATGAGTAAAAACAGTACAACAATAAGAACTGTTTAATTCTTATTTTAAACGCATTGTAGTTTAAAGATTTTAAATTTGCAGGTAATTTATTGTAAAGGTTTAGATTAAGCGAGTTTCGTTCGGAGATTGAGAGTTTAAACCTGGGTGTCCTCAAGATGTCACCTGACCTTGTAGGATAGTTATGCAACTCAGACTGGACAGAATATGAATACTTATTTTTATGTATTTCTAATACTGAATAGAAAATATACAGTGACGAAATTGGTAAAATTTTATATTTTATAAACAGGGGTTGGCATGGGTCATCAATACCAGCATTAGCTATTAGTCTTATGGCACGCTTCTGTAGGCGAAAAATTCTAATGGCCTGACTAGAGTTCCCCCACAGCAGCACACCATAGGACAAGTGTGAGTGGAAGATTGAGTAATAGGCTGTTAAAACGATGTGACGACTGACGACATGCTTTAGTTGTCTCAGTACATAGAGTTGGGTAGATAGTTTTTTGCAGAGAGTACGGATCAGTACTCTAAAAGTATATGACCTATATTAAACATATATTAAAATATATATGTTTTTATTCGATGATAATTTAAATTTTAAATACGTGTACAGGGGGATGCCCCTCTAGAGCGTTGTGGGGGTGTAGTAGATGTTGCAAAGAACAAAATTCAAGAAAACCTGAATTCATTAGCTAATCAACTAGTATGAAGGCTATTAGTACAAGAGCCACCTGACACATTTGTAAAAGCTAGAGACATTATTATTAGTCCTCTTCCTTAGAGCTTGTCAAACAAAAAAAGTGATATGAGAAATTTTTTTGGTTGTGGAAACTTCACTAGGTGGCTCTTGGAAGTCGACATGTTTTTTATGACTGGTGGGAGTATTTGTATAGAGCTGATATTTCTCGTATCGATTAATTATCACTCGGTAATTACGAAACTACGATTGGCATACATATCGGTTGGTGCCTTTACAGGGGCCGAAACTGTCAATCTGCATGATATTATACTGGTTATGACAGTAATTTTATGTCATTTGTTTAAAAATGTGTGCGACAGTTGTGTTAGTAATGCAATTGTAATGCATAAATTGGCCATCTTATCCCTAAAAATTGATAAATATTTATCCATACGCCCATTTTTTTACCCCTATTCCAGCAGAAGTTGGTCATCCTTTCCTGCATTCTTCAATTAACTATTCAAAGAGAAATGTTTGTTATTTTCAATTTGGTCGTGTTATAAACACCGAACGCCTATCCGACAGTATAACTTAAGGAACTGAAAAATAAATTCACATAACGATTAGTCGAGATACTAATTTAAACTGCTGGCCACTCGAACTTACACATAGAGACTTTTAGGCAAAATTTAAAGTTCAATATTTTCAACAGGAATGCAAATTTTTGAACGCGGCTTGCAAATTTTAAAAGCTAGTTTTTTTCGGATTAAGCTGCATGAGGTATATTTATCGTAGGACCATAAGTTTATTATATGCGAGGTGATCAATGAAGTCATGCAAAAAATCAACAAGTTTGTATTAGTGAAATTTCCGCAAAAAAATTTTTTGGTCGTTGCAATATGGTTCCTTACTAAGGTAACATCAATATCTCTAGACGGTTTTGTCAGTTTTTGGATTAAGGCCCTTAGGCCTTGTACACACTACTCAACATAAAATTTGGATACCGAAATTTTTTTAAATGCTATAACTTGACATTGGATTGACGGTTCTTGATGATTTTTGCGGATTTGGAATCCTTATTTCACGTAGATTTTCTTTGGTCTAAGCATTTTATTTTAGGGTTGAAATTTACACATTATACCGGGTCGATAATAAACAAAAACGTAGGGTACGACGCGCTCTAAAGTTTGGCATTATTTAAGTTTTTGTAAAAATAAATTCTCACCTCAAGTTGTTTTTATTTAATGTTCTTCTCACTGTTCTGTCCGAAACTCACACCCCAGTTTGTTGTCTCAAAGAATCATTCAGTTTTACAGAGTTCTTTGTCCACCCCCATGCCCATAATTATGATCGGGTGTAATTTCTACGCGACGCGTCAATTTCAAAGTAAGCACTGGAAAAACAAATTTGTTGCTATGCAAATAAAAACTGTTTACATTATTTTAGAAATAATCTGACATATTTCAATGTTATAATTTTGTAAAGTTTAATTAATATGAGGCGTTTAACCACGGCTGAAAGGGAAAATTGCATTCGACTTCTCAACGAAGGAATGTTAAAACAGCAAGTTGCGCACATTTACAATGTCAGCCGAAAGACAATTTATAATTTGAACCGCCGCGTCGAAACTACTGGTGATCATAATTATGGGCATGGGGGTGGACATACAAAAAAAATAAACCAAAGAACCGAAAGAATTTTAATGAGAGAAACTATGCGGAATAGAACAAAGAACTCTAGAAAACTAAATGACTCTTTAAGGCAACAAACTGGGGTGAGAGTTTCGGACAGAACAGTGAGAAGAACATTAAATAAAAACAACTTGAGGTGAGATTTTTTTTTAAACATAACATAATGCCAAACATTTTAAATTATAGAGCCCGTCGCAGAGCAAAATGTGTGCGGTTATTACAACGCCATAGAGCGAATAGGCGGGCATGGGCAAATCGGCATGCGAATTGGGGTAATGCAGAGTGGAGTCATTGTTTATTTACTGACGAAACAAGATTTAATTTGTTTCACTTCGATGGCCGAATGTTAGTTTGGAGAAGGCCAAATCAGCGATATTTGGAGGAAAATATGGCCCCTCAAGAAGCATTTGGTGGCGGAGGTGTTACAGTGTGGGGAGGTATCATAAGAAATGGTAAAACCGATCTATTCATTACCAACCCAACCATGAATGCTACTGTTTATCAGGAGGAAATTTTGGAACCTATTGTTGTTCCTTTTGCTCGACATTACGGCCCAGAAATTCTATTGGTGGATGACAATGCTCGACCTCACAGAGCGCGAAGGATCACAGAGTTTTTGCAGGCACAAAACATCAATAGGATGGACTGGCCTGCAAAGTCTCCGGATCTTAATGTCATCGAACACGTTTGGTCTTATTTAAAACTTAAAGTAAGATCTCTTGATGTACCCCCTGAAACCTTAGAAACGCTCAGTGAGGCCATTCGTGAAGAATGGGAGAATATTCCACAAGATTTTATAAATAATCTTGTGGATACTCTACCAAATCGATGTCGGGAAGTAATATTCCGAACAGGAGGACCAACAAAATATTAGCTTCTCTTTTTTTTAATTAATGTACCTAATTTTAATTAGATAATTTTAATTTAAGTTTAAAGTTATTAAAAATTACCAGAATTAGAATTATAAATTTTTTAAGAATTGACTTTTGGTTGTTGTTAAGCAATGTTGTATATTGTAGAATTTAATGTAATAAACTTGTTCTTGTCGCTACGTTTTTGTTTATTATCGACCCGGTATAATGTGTAAATTTCAACCCTCAAATAAAATGCTTAGACCATAGAAAATCTACGTGAAATAAGTATTCCAAATCCGCAAAAATCATCAAGAACCGTCAATCCAATGTCAAGTTATAGCATTTTAGAGATTTCGGTATCCAAATTTTATGTTGAGTAGTGTGTACAAGGCCTAAGGGCCTTAATCCAAAAACTGATAAAACCGTTTAGAGATATTGATGTTACCTTAGTAAGGAACCATATTGCAACGACCAAAAAAATGTTTTGCGGAAATTTCACTCATACAAACTTATTGATTTTTTGCATGACTTCATTGATCACCCCGTATATAATAAACTTATGGTCCTACGATAAATATACGTCATGCAGCTTAATCCGAAAAAAACTAGCTCTTAAAATTTGCAAGCCGCGTTCAAAAATTTGCATTCCTGTTGAAAATATTGAACTTTAAATTTTGCCTAAAAGTCTCTATGTGTAAGTTCGAGTGGCCAGCAGTGTAGTTACTGGCTTTAGACTGTTGTATCCATCCCTGTCCAGCATTTAAACAATTTTCTCAACATTTCTAAGTGACATCTAAATACATATAAATTGCTTTTTGTTGAAATTGAACTATATCTGCAAATTTCGCTTTTCACCATAATCTCCTTTCTGATTCGAAATGTTTGGGTTATTCAATTTTTGTTGTTAGTTTACCCTTCTATAATTAATTAATAATTTAAACTTGTTCTAAGTAACTTCTAAAACCTCTATATACTGAATTCTACGTGAAACGTACCCATATCACCGTCCGTTAGTGAGTAATTAAGTTATGATTATTCGAATATTCTAAAACAGTTACTGTTACACATTTTCAAACGTTACCACTATTCTTCTATAAAATAATATGTGAAATACTTGTTTCCATTATACATATTTGATTTGATCAAATAGGTTTATCGTATAGTATTTATGAACTCAATTGGAGCAGCACGGAACTAGAGGATCTTACGGGGTATTATCAATTATTATCAATGTATCGCTTCACATTGAATGAGAGAGCCCAGCATTTTACAGATTTATATTCATCATTTTTTAGCAGACAGCTACAATGCATTTGGAATAATACCGTTTTTACTTCCAGCATGTAGAATTATAATTCTTTTTCCCCTAGAACATGGAGCACTTAAATTACACTTTTTGGTGTTGTCTACCCAACCGTATTGAATTGCATCATAGGTGTCAAACCATGTTTCGTCAAGATAAGTTATGTCTCTATTTGCATCTCGGTATTCTTTTATTTTACGCATCTGCCGACTACCACGAGGATATGACAGCCGAATTATTTGAGAAGTGGGCAAAGGACCAGCGGTTACCAAATATTCAACCAAATTCTGTAATTGTTATGGACAATGCGTCATACCATTCGCGGCAACACACAAAAACTCCGAACACCAGCACAAGAAAAGGCGATATCATTAAATTTATGAAAGGTAAAGGCTTGGAAATACCAGAAAAAAACACAAAAATGACTTTATTAGAACTGATTGGACAGCAAAATGTTAAAAAGGAATATGCCGTTGAGAAAATTTTTGAAGCACACGATCATACTATTTTAGGTCTGCTTCCATATTATTGCATTTTCAACCCCATTGAAATGGTGTGGGCTGATGTAAAAACAAGACTACGTTTATATAATCAATCCCCACAATTCAGTGAGTCTGTCTTAAAGAATATAAAGATAATAGTAGACGAAATAGGCAAAAGCGATATATGAAGGAAGTGTGTATACTTTATACGAGCAGAATTGAAACCGTATAAAAACTAAAAGCCGGCAAAAACAGTCGGCAACTCTTTGTTGTACATGTGCGGAGGTAAATAGAAATGCTTGTCATAAGAAAATGTTATAATTTTTTGATAATTGTAAATCTTGATTTTTAAACTCTAAATTAATTTCGGCTTCTTCGACAATAATCGGTTCAACTATTTCGGGATTTTCGGGCGTTATTATATTACCCTGTGTTTCAAATGGCCTCCAGAAAGCCATGGTAAATTAGTAAATAATAAAATATCTTACCTTTTATATAGTAATAAATATTTATAAATATGAACAATAAGTATAAACTGTACCACACTTGATATTATAATAGGTATTTCTGCACTGCACTGGAAAAATGTTATAAAGAACTAGGCACATCTCACAAGTCCACGTTGAGTGCTGAGAAATGATTTACGGGTTTTTTATGCTAGTGGACCTCTCCGTTTTATTATCTTTAAACCAGTGCAGTCGTAGATGGTTCATTCAGGCTGATTACATTGCCAGTCTCGTACTCGCCTGCACAGTTTCAACTACTATTCGACTCTCGATACCATTGTTAAATACATAGGACAAAATATCAAGTTAAGTGCGCACAGTGCTTTAACACTGACCAGTTTCCATTGACTTCGTAAACACTATATCTCATGTGATACAAAAGGAAAATTAATATTTTATATTACCACCTATTAATCCAATTATTATTGATGTAAATACCGATTCAAGTTCTGAAAACTCGTATAGTGACGAATGAAATATTGTTTATTTAAAGTTCACAGGCAAAGCATTTTTGAAATTTGTTTATTTAACATCGACCTAACATCATGATACTGCAAAGGTCATAGTATCATAGTCTAAACAAGACAGTCGCTGCTTTAGACCCCTTTGGAAGGATTATATACCATCTATGCAATTCCCGCCTAAGATTACATAACTTTACCGCTAGAGGATAGGACGAGAGGTAGTTCACTAGACAATAGACGTAGCCTTAATATATCATTTATATGACTTATCAAATGTGATAAACATATTTTTTCATTAACCACTTCTATTCAAATGGTATTATAGAAATCCCTTTCTGTAACAATTAAAAAGTAATTATTAAGTATTTAAAGCACTTTTACAATTTCTACCGCCGCCGCCTATGTCTCATAAAAGAGATGCCGACTTTACTCCGAGTTTTCATTTTTATGCTGTCCCAATTGAGATCATATATACTAGATCCGGACAAGAGTTTTGTATAGCAATTCGGTTCATTACGCACTGAGCTCACATTTCAATCCAATTCAAAATATCAAACAAAAGATATATGTGTGTACGTATGTAGAAGGTTTTTTTGTAAACACGGTAACTTTTGTTAGTGTATATTTCGTACACAAAATGTAGACTCTATTAATATTGGGCCATGTCATGACACGGGGTGATCACCAGAGGCGTGTGAACTGCAATGTTTGGTAAAAACCATGTTTTGTCATAATTTTATAGGAAATTGTTCTAATCTTTTTGATTAAGCGTATAAAAATACGAAGATGTGTAAGATACCCATACTGTAAATTATGCAATAAATTTCAGGTTCGAACTAAAAGACCACGCATCAATCTTATGGAAACGTGGTCCCTATCGAATTGGCTGAAATTTTGGTATATTGTAGTTCACGTGATGCTGATTAAATGTCTTCATGGGCACAGACCTCTGTTATGGCCAGTTTCGTCACTACCGTCACCCGAAGATTAAATTGTACTATACGTGATTTTAATAAAAATGGTTCCGGTGTTTGAGTTTTACTTAAAAGTTCCTTAGAAATATAATATTGAGGTGTAACAAGAGCATACCCGAAATAGTGGAAAGAAATAATAATTGAGTAATAATTATATAGGGTGTTGCTTTTTTTTAATCGTTATTACTTCCACATCCACGTAGTGGATTGGAAGTATAGTAATCGCAAAAAAAATTTCAAAAATTTTTATTTGTGAAATAGGTTTAGAATGTCATGAAACGTAGAGATTTTAAATTTGAGCGAAAAAAAATTTTCTGTCTGTCGGTCTGTCTGTCTGTCTGTCTGTCTGTCTGTCTGTAACTTTTTTTGTCCGCACGTTTTCTCCGGAACGGTTTAAGATATTGACTTGAAATTTTGTACACGTATATATTATAACGAGATCTGGAACTGGATTGTTTTTTGAGGATATCCGGTGAAGGGTTGGGGGTTAAATAGGGATAAATAGGGGAAAATAAGTAAATCAAGCTTGCAAGAGTACAGAAACTTGAAATTCGGTGTATGTACTAGAAGTTAAGTCCTCAGATTTTTTTATAATATTTTTCAACCCCCCACCACACCTACCCCATTATCAATGGGGTTGATAAAATAAAGTTGAGATAATCATTTGAAATTTCGTACACGTATGTATTATAACTACGTCTGGAATTAGGTTATATTTTGAGATGATTCCGTTGAAGGGTTGGGGGTTAAATAGGGGTAAATAAGGGAAAATGAGTAAAGCAAGCTAGTAAGACTACAGAAACTTGAAATTCGGTGTATGTACTAGAAGCCAAAGCGTCAGATTTTTTTATAATATTTTTCCACCCCCACCACCCCTACTCCAATATGAAAAGGGTTGATAAAATAAAATTGAGATATTCATTTGAAATTTGGTACACGTATGAATTATAACGACATCTGGAAATAGATTATACTTTGAGATGATTCCGTTGAAGGGTTGGGGGTTATTTATGGGTAAATAGGAGGAAATAAGTAAAGCGAGCTGGTATGAGTACAGAAACTTGAAATTCGGTGTATGTACTAGAAGCCAAGGTCTCAGATTTTTTAATAATATATTTCAGCCCCCCACCACCTCTACTCTATTATTCAAGGGGTTGATAAAATAAAATTGAGATATTCACATGAAATTTAGTACGCATATGTATTATAATGACATCGGGAACTAGATTATATTTTGAGATGATTCCGTTGAAGGGTTGGGGGTTAAATAGGGGTAAATAGGGGAAAATAAGTAAAGCAAGCTGGTAAAACTACAGAAACTCAAAATTCGGTGTATGTACTAGAAGCCGAGTTCTCAGATTATTTATAATATTTTTCAACCCCACCACCCCTACTTCATTATTAAAAGGTTGATAAAATAAAATTGAGATATTCATTTGAAATTTGGTACACGTATGAATTATAACGAAATCTGGAAATAGATTATACTTTGAGATGATTCCGTTGAAGGGTTGGGGGTTATTCATGGGTAAATAGGGGGAAATAAGTAAAGCAAGCTGGTATAAGTACGGTATGTACTAGAAGCCAGAGCCTCAGATTTTTTAATAATATATTCAGCCCCCCACCACCCCTACTCCATTATTCAAGGGGTTGATAAAATAAAATTGAGATATTCACATGAAATTTAGTACGCATATGTATTATAGCGGCATCTGGAACTAGATTATATTTTGAGATGATTCCGTTGCAGGGTTGGGGGTTAAATAGGGACATATAAGGGAAAATAAGTAAAGCAAGCTGGTAAAAGTACACAAATTTGGGATTTGCTGTATATACTAGAAGCGGAGGTCTCAGGTTTTTTCATTAGAATTTTCCATCGTCCCACACCCCCACTCCCTTATTAAAAGAGTTGATAAAATTAAATTTAAATTTTTACTTGAAATTTGGTACATTTATGTATTATAACTATATCTGAAACTAGATTATATTTTGACATAATGGCGTTGAAGGAGTGGGGGTAAGTAGAGGGAATAGGGAAAAATAAGTAAAGCAAGCTGGTAAGAGTGCTGCAACTTGAAACTCGGTGTATGTCCTAGAAGCCAAGGCTTCAGATTTTTTAATAATATTTTGCAACCGTTCCACTGCCCTTACTACATTATTAAAGGGGTTGATAAAATAAAATTGAGATATTCAATTGTAATTGGGTAGACTTATGTATTATCGGACATCTGGAACTAGATTATATTTTGGGATGATTCCGTATTAGGGTTGGGGTTAATAGGAGTAACTAGGGGAAAATAAGTAAATCAAGCTGGTAAGAGTACAGAAATTTGGTATTCGGTGTATATACTAGAAACCAAGGCCTCAGATTTCTTTCTAATATTTTTCAAACTCCACCACCTCCGCTTCATTATTAATGGGATTGATAACATAAAATTGAGATATTCACTTGAAAGTTAGTGCACGTATGTATTGTAGTGACATCTGATTGAGATGACTCCATTGAAGGGGTGGGAGGTGGTAGGTTGTGAATAGTGGAAAATAAGTAGGGTAAACTAGAAACTTCATTTTTAACGTATATGGTAGAAACCAACTCCTCAAACTTTTCTATGACATCTGCCCCAAATATTATTAAAATTCTATGACCACTAATTTCCACATACTAGAGTGCACATATAGTCAAAATGTTTCCTTTAAAGTGACTTGGATGAAAAATCTGGATGTGGAAGTAGTGATTCCTTGGGCAGCGGTTTTTTTTAATATCTTAGAAAGTGCTTTAGATATTATTTTCAATATTGGTATGTGTTAATAGAAACTAAAACCACATGTTTGAGTTCGAAAAGTTATTTTATTGCTCCACCAGTGGCGTCTCTGCAAACATGTCCTCTGATATTTCTTACCAAAAAGGTGGTACGCCACTGACATGTTTCCATGAGGATATTTTTTCTGATCAGCCTGGACAATTCTACATGGAAACGGTCTCTTCCGTACTCGTTTCGGCGGTACATATACCTACTAAAATTGGAACGATACAGAGAAGATTCATGGCACCTGCGATGACACGCAAAATCGTGAAGCGTTCCACATTTTTTACGGACAATATACAACATCATATAAACCACTTAATCAACTACTTTCTTTACATTTCACCAACTTTTTGCCCGCTGACAAGCGGCATAAAAACCCCCATAAACGAGCAGTTATATGCCTCGGACAATAGTCATTAAAATTATTTAAATTAGAGTTTTGCTTATTTTCCCTGCATTATATCAATAGTCACCCCAAACCCATAAAACTTTTTCAAATATATTTTTACATTTTTCAAAAGATAAATTAAATAAATAGGCATAGATTGAATACAAATGTCTTCTCCCTTCGATTGGAATAATTGTAAGCATGAAATTCTAGGTCTTCGGCCATACCATCTGGCGGTTGGCATGTTTTGTTTATTGTACAATAATTAAAAATGTCAATTAAATCAAACATTTAATGAAATATTTAGAACTACTAGGCAGACCTAGAAAATGCAATATGAAACATAGCTAAATAAAATAAAAAATGTTAAATTGGATTTGAATTGGTCTCTTCCGTTTTTCTCGGCAGACGCACAGTTCTTGAAGTACTTTGAATTTAATTGTTTCAACCGTTTGGCCCATCCTTGGTAAAGTCTGGAAGCCACCTTTTTTTTACTAATTTTGGGGTGCTTAAAACGAATCCGTCGCCTGTTTTGGCGCAAAATCTCAGAAACACTTTAAAAAACAAGCCTTATTTAGGGGAGACATTGAAATTGATATTAGAGCTTGCCATACTAGAATTAGAACTACAAGAGGGTGGGCGGCGATTAATAATTTCTTCTAAAGATCAAATCCGCCACCTTAATTGATGGGGGTGGGTGTAAGAGAATTCAGAAGTAATCACACTATAACCCGCTAATAGCCCTTTAACGAGGAGTTTTGGTATTTTTTTAAATGAATAAATAACCGTATAGGTATATTAGATATTGTAACTTACATCGTTCTTACAGCTAGGGAACTAGTGGCAGAAATGTTTATATGATTTTATTGTGTAGTGAAGTTGAACATTGTAAAGATGTAATAATAAAAAGCCGGAAAAACATTTCGGTCAAGACGGCGTTGCTGATTTTTTAATTAACAGTAAATTAAACATACAATAAAAAAACCGCTCCGATATGATTTTATTGTGTCAGCCACTTGTTTTAAACGTTGCTTGTCAATATGACATTAATACAGGGTGTAATCAGTTTCATGTCATTTAAAAAAACTGGTAATGGAGACCGACTAGACAAACAAAAAACTTTTATGACTTTTCCCTGTAGGGGCACTTTGAAAAACACTGATCTAGGTTAACATATTTGATATTATGGTAGACAACTATTGAGAACCACTGCTATTCTTGGTCGATGGACTTGTACTTCCCAATTATACAACTTTTAAATTGTCATAAAAAAGTGCTGGCCGGCACACGCGGTGTCAAAGGATCATCGACCGCCTTTGATGTACCGCCCCAACTGAACTGAGGCAAGTATAAAGAAAGAGGTAAATAATTCGTTCTGTCTTCGTGCACAATTGCAAGCAAATAATGGCCATAGAGGTTTAAACAGAGCATTTCTTTACGTGTGTTTTTTAATTTGGAACAAAATATTGGATTGTTTATAATTTAGAAAATTTAAATGTGGTTTATTAACATTTGTAACATAAATGAGTGTCCTGGGTTAAAAGCTTACTACCTACCTAAACGATTCAAAATCTCTGCATCTGTATCAATACACAGTTCGGTACGTCGAATTAAGTACATACGCACTTCGTTCAACACTAAACACTAAACTATCAACTAACGTTGTCAATAAAGAAAAATAAAATAAAAACTTGGTACAAAAGCCAAAAAGGAATACAAAAAGAACGAACAAGTAAGTTGTGTCTGTACGTAATCAAGAATTTGACAACTTGAACGGTAAGTCAGTAAAATAAATCTTAACTAAAAATACACAATGACGCGAAATTCAAAAATAACAAAAACAACGAACGGCGGGTTGGATGTATGTACATAACGAAACACCGGCATGACAGTAACTAAAATATAGCACAAGGGAGAGTTAGGGTATAGTTTTCTTCAGATCAGATCTAGATCTAAACCTACCTCAATATTCCAGCAGTTCTCAAAAAAATGTATTGAAAATTTGCGAAATTTTTGTTTATTTTTTTTCTCCAAAACTGTGAGCTTTAGACCCCATATTATATAAGGTTTTTTTGTTTGTCTTGTCGTTACCTACCGCCAGTTTTTTAAAGACATTAAACTAATTACACCCTGTATAAATGCAGTCGGCTGAAATGTATATGTCTGCATTTTTTTTGGAATTTATTTTTTTTTATTAATTTATGACATACTAAAAATTAAGTGATTTTATTGTCGGTGTACCTTATATCAAAAGTTTCGTAAAGTGATAAGAAACAATAAAACTAACTTCAGTCATCTGTGTATTGTTGAGTTTAAAGAGGTCGAATTTTCAAAAATGGGGTAAAAAAAAACGCGTCTGTATTATTTTATTGTCAGCCACTTAGCAGGAAGCTTCCTTTATATATAAAAAACATTAAAACAATTAGTAGCTAAAATCTGCGATGCTGATATTTCATTGGCTGACGTTTCTTAATAATTACACAGGCCGACAAGACACAAAAAGTGTGACTGTTCTTCTGATCAGAACTGTCTTATCCCATGTTTTCTGACCGATTCTGATATTAAAAAGAAATACCCCATCAGTTCATGTGTACCACCTCTTTTATCCCCTAAAAAGTGCAGAATAAAGATCTTGTTTTAAGGTTCTGATCTAACTTTTCTGAAGTTTTTGACGCGCTGAAGCCAATTTTGGACAAAAACAATTTTCGGTCGTGTCAATTTCCCTCTACAACCTCCTTTTATCTCCTAGGGGTGGAAGAGGGAAACTGAGATGATAGAATTTTTTGCCCAAAATTGATTTCAGCGCGTCGAAATACTTCAGAAAAGTTAGAAGGAACCTTAGAACAAGATTTTTATTTTGCCCCTTTTAATTGATTGATTGATTGATTTGCCAGCGTAAGGTGCGCATTGCTGCCGATTCTGTGGCATGGAGATTTGTTCCACCACGCAGTCCGATCGCCCGCCGAACAGCCAACTGCAGTCGCCCAGTCGTCTATTACATATTCATGCGACGACCGGGCGGCTCCACCCGACCGACCAAGGGACGGTCCCACCGCATGCCGGAACAAACCCTCGATTCTTTTATATACCGCCGGACCGGCTGCATAAGCTGGATTGGACATTGGACATGCTTGTCAGCAGCGAGTGCCGCATGTCGCATGGAGTAGGAATATAGGATGGAGCGTGTAGGTGTTTGTGAGATGTTTCTTCTTGTTTTCCTTCTGTCTTCATCGGATGGAAAGTGTAGGCGTTTGTGCGATGCTTCTTTTAGGTTTTCGTGCTTCTTTTTACTTTCATATTTTTGTGAGATTCTTCTTTTTAGTTTCTGTCTGTGCTCATTTTCTCTCCTATTCTTCTTCTGAGTTTTCTGTTTCTTCTGTTTCTGAGTCTGGCAGTGTGTAAATCCTTGACATTTCTTTATTGTATTCCGCATTTTGTTGTGCCGATCTTTCCCAGTGTGTATAATCCTTTCCTAGCTTATTCATAATTCTCTCGACTGTTGTTATCCATGTGTAGCATGGTCTCCCTATTTTCAGTTTGTTGATGTTCAGTCGTAGCGCTTTGTTTAGTAGGTGTGTCGTGTCTCGTCTTTGGACGTATCCCCAGTATTTCATTGCGTATGATTCTATTCTTTTGATTATTGTTCTTCCCTCTAGTAATGTTGGCGTTTTCTGTCGTTTTTGTGGTTTTCCTGTTTTTGCTAGCAGTTGGATAATGTCCCTTTCAGCTCTTCTCAGGCTTCTTCTGTTGGCCTTTGTCGTTGCTGCGTTTTTGACTCCATATATCATCATAGGCATTATAATGGTCGTGTATATCTTTTTGTTTAGGCTCCATGGTGGTTTATTGTCCTCAATGAAGGGTAATAGAGCTCTTGTGCCTCTGTAGACTGTTTTGATTCATTCCCATACTGTCTCCCTCCTTTTTAGTTGATTCGTTAGGTATGTTCCTAGGTATTTCATTCTATTCGTGGTTCTCAGGGTGTAGTCTCCTATTTTATATTCTTTCCCACTCGTTGGACTTGTTTTTGTCAATGGGTCTCGGACCATTATTATGCTCTTCTTGTAGTTTATTTTCATTCCAGAGGAATCCAGATGTGGTGTCATATTTTTTAGAAATTCAACGATGTCTTGTTCTTCCTCGGTGATGATGAGTATATCGTCAGCGTATGCAAGCACGATGGGGGGCTTTATCGTTCCATCGTTTACATTGAAATTCTGATTCTCCTTTATTGTGCTTTCTATCACTTGATCCAGGACTGTGGTGAATAGTCGGGGGGATAGGGGAAATCCTTGTTTGAGTCCTATATTTTTAATTTTTGATTCCGTCGTCTGTCCAAACCATTGCATTGCAGTGTTTTTGTGTAGGCATGCTTTTATTATCCTGTTTATTAAGTAGTGCGGCACTCCTCTGTTGAGTAAAGTGTTGATTATAGCCTCATGCCTTATGGTATCAAATGCCTTTTGGAGGTCAATTGAGACTATATATAGTTTTATTCCTTCTTTCCACTTTTCTTCCAGGATCCGTGGTGTACATATGGTCGTCTGTTGATATGCCCTTGATAAATGCCGTTTGATAATCTGGTAGTTCGCCGATGTTATTTTTTATTAAATACCAGCTGGTATTAGTATAACTTTTTGTCCAAAATTGACTTCAGTTCGTCAAAATATTTCAGAAATGTTACATCGGAACCTTGGGACAAGATCTTTTTTTTCTAAAATCCATCTGTCTGACGCTATATCTCTTTAAACAAACAATTACAATAAAGATATAAATACAAAAATGTAGGAAATTTTATACATCTGAACTTTGCCTACATCATTTTTCTCGTAGGATCAAGTGTTGCCGATTTTTTTTGAAAAGAAAACAATTTTTTGCACCTTTAATTAGAGATGGCCGTTCACGCCTCGCCCAATCCACAAGGTCGAAAACTTGTGTTTTTTTTTTAAATCAAGGCCTCGACTTAAACAATATATATCAAAATACTACTCCATCTTTTAAAGGGCAAAAACCCCGACTGACTGTATTATTTTCTTCTTGACATTTTTTTCGAGTAAATTGGGAATATTTCTAAAAGTCAGTAACGTGCACGTCAGCCATTGTTTTTCTCTACTTACGGATATAAAAACTAACAAATTAAAACCAACGCGAAGTACAACGAAATGACTTAATAGCGCTCTCTTTTTGCAAGTTAACAATTAGTTTTATAAACAAAATCGGAGGCGTGGATTTCAATCAACCATTCTTGTACCCCTCGCAAATACAAAACGAAGAGTATATTGCATTCGATCGGCATATTTCTAAAATCGGTAATATTGCTCCTAGATAAAAAAAATTCATATCACTCTGTTGCTGATCGAATTCTGAACGACTTTCAAAATGTCCGTCTGTCTGCTGTCTATCCGTCCGTCCGTGCGTCCGTCCGTGCGTCCATCCGTGCATCCGTCCGTCCGTCCGTCCGTCTGTCTGTCCGTCCGTTCCGTTTCTGTTAAGCACGATAACTTAAGAACGTGGAGTCCGATTGTATTGAAATTTGGGCAGTAAGTTAGTGTTAGCTAGAGGAAGAACCCTATTTTTGAATAATATCGATAATAAATAGAAAATTTATTAATTATTTGAATGAATTTTTTTTTTGTATATTTTGTAATTAAACAAAAAATGTCTAAAACTAGTGTTATTTACAAAAAAAGCTACGACGAGTATCCTATAGAATGTGCAAGAATTATATAAACCGTGCAGTAAATCGGCGAAGAGTTAGCTTGTTTTATTAATATTTTTGATAAATGAACAATTTCATAGCAATGGCTGAAACAATAATAGAGGAGCATTTTTTTGCAAATTTGACATTCACTTATTTAAAAAATCAGCAGCAACCAAACTCGGTAGCACCTCTAATCGGTCAGTTATATCAATACTTTCATTCCATATTATTGTTAACTACAATGAAATCATATACCCGTATTGCCACCAGCACCCCAGCTGTTATGGGTGGTGAATTTAGAAAACTGTTGCTTGTTTTTCTACTTACCTAACGAAACTGAGTATTTTGAAAGAATTTGCTGCACCAAAGAATAAGTTTTTGTTTCAAGTTCTATCAATTTCAGTGCCACTCCCAAATAAGGGTTTTTTTAACTGTCTATCCGGTGTTTTTAGCCAATTCGGATAACAGATTCATATTCAGTACTTCAAAAGTGCCAAAATCTAACGGTTTAATAAAGAAAACTGTAAATTATGCAGTAAGTTAAAAGAATGTGATTTTTCTCTCCCTCACAGTAGAATTTTTTGTGCCTATACAATTTTCGATGTATTTTTTACACTCTATCAATTTGCACTGTTATGTTTTTTCCGCATTTGTTGCATTTCGGGACCGACGAGAATTTTTTTTCGAAAATAGTGAGAAAATTGGCCGCTGTTTTGAATTTTCTGAATTTATTTTAAAAAATGCAACTTGGGTAACAAAAAGATTTGGAATCAGCGACCTCAAAACAAAAAAACCAACTGTTGCCAATGTCTGCTTTGCTAACTTGATTTAAAGGAGGCTTTTTTGCAAAATTTGTCCCGTCTTATGTGGTAAAATCCCAAGAGAGAAAAAAGGAACAATGATACAAATTTAAGCAGTAAAGTAAATATTACAAAGTACGTATTGTTTCTATACAACTTTACAGCCGGAAACAACATATTTTGCAGTACAAATACTGGTAGACCTACATATTTTTTTCAAGAGCTAATCGGCATATGTGCTACCTGATTTTCGAGTACTTTAACTATATGGAACATGATAAAATTGATTGCAAAACAAACAAAATAATATTATTTATTCGATAAAATAATGTGCATTCTAAATATCATCGATATGGTTGATGATAATCTCATTAGAATATTCCTGGACTCACGCCTGTATATTAATTAATAACGTAATCCAATATTATTATTATTTATTATTAATTAATTTTCAACAATTGATTTATTTATGTGGATTCAGCTAATTAAGCATTCCGGTTAATATAATTTTTTTATCTGGAAAGATTTAATTTGCGCAATAAATATTATATATTGCTTTATTTTATACCATCAATCAAATATAATATTATTTTTCGCTAAAATTAGAAATCTGTTTAGACCATGTAGGCTCAAAGTCCATCTTCTGTGGATTTTATCCCAAAAATAGGTCACTGACTGCTCATTTTAATAGAACAAAAGAGTGAGTGCACGGATTGGTAGGGGTTATCCTGTAAATCGCTAAATAATAGTGTTACGTATTTCCGCCTCTTAGGAAACACCCTGTATAAATCTGTGGGTTCTAAATAATTTTAACAAGAGGTAAACCACTAACACTTTATTCAATAATTTACTGACTATACAATACTTCAAAATAACCTTTACACTTTGTTTACTTGATATTTAACCTCACTTTTTCGCTATAAAATGTCACTTTAATAGAACTTTCTCCCACCACACTCTAGAAAACTCTATCTCTTTCTACAAGTTTGCAGTCACCATTAGGCATAGGCGTATCAATCTCCAGTTCCCAGGGGGTGTAATACATAACAATAGGATAATTATTTCCACATCCACGTAGTAGAGTGGTAGTAATTGTAAAAAAATGTTTTAAAATTCTTTTTGTTGGACTAGGCTCAGAATGTCATAAAACGTCGAGATTTTAAAGAGCGAAAAAAAATATGTGGGTACGTTCTCTCAGGAACTGTTTAAAACATTGACTTAAAATTTGGTACATACAGGGTGTAATCAGTTTCATGTCATTAAAAAAAAACTGGTAATGGGGACCGACTAGACAAACAAAAAAACCATCATGACTTTTTCCTCTAGGGGCACTTTGAAAAACACTGATCTAGGTTAACATATTTAATATTATGGTAGACAACTATTGAGAACCACTGCTTTTCTTGGTCGCTGGACTTGTACTTCCCAATTATACAACTTTTAAATTGTCATAAAAATGTGCTGGCCGGCACACGCGGTGTCAAAGAATCATCGACCGCCTTTGATGTACCGCCTCAACTGAACTGAGGCAAGTATAAAGAGGTAAATAATTCGTTCTCTCTTCGTGCACAATTGCAAGCAAATAATGGCCATAGAGGTTTAAACAGAGCATTTCTTTACATGTGTGTTTTTTAATTGGGAACAAAATATTGGATTGTTTATAATCTAGAAAATTTAAATGTGGTTTATTAACATTTGTAACATAAATGAGTGCCCTGGGTTAAAAGCTTACTACCTACCTAAATGATTCAAAATCTCTGCATCTGTATCAATACACAGTTCGGTACGTCGAATTAAGTACATACGCACTTCGTTCAACACTAAACACTAAACTATCAACTAACGTTGTCAATAAAGAAAAATAAAATAAAAACTTGGTACAAAAGCCAAAAAGGAATACAAAAAGAACGAAGAAGTAAGTTGCGTCTGTACGTAATCCAGAATTTGACAACGTGACCGGTAAGTCAATAAAATAAATGTTAACTATAAATACACAATGACGCGAAATTCAAAAATAACAAAAACAACGAACGGCGGGTTGGACGTGTGTACATAACGAAACACCGACATAACAGTAACTAAAATATTGCACAAGGGAGAGTTAGAGTATAGTTTTCTTCAGATCAGATCTAGATCTAAACCTACCTCAATATTCCAGCAGTTCTCAAAAAAATTTATTGAAAATTTGCGAAATTATTGCTTTTTTTTTCTCTCCAAAACTATGAGCTTTCGACCCCATGTTATATAAGGTTTTTTTGTTTGTCTTGTCGTTCCCTACCACCAGTTTTTTTTAACGACATGAAACTAATTACACCCTGTATATACCAAATCCCAAGTTTCTGTACTCTTGCCAGCTTACTTTACTTATTTTTACACATTTACCCCTATTTAACCCCCAACCCTTCACCGGTATTAGCGCAAAATTAATTTAGTTCCAGATCTCGTCATGTTACATATGTGTACCAAATTTCAAGTTAATATGTCAAACCGTTGTTGAGAAAACGTGCGCACAAAAAAAGTTGATTGACGAACAGACCGACAGGACAGAAAGTATCTTTCGCTCAAATTTAAAATCTCGACGATTTATAACATTCTAAGCCTATTTAAACAAAAGACAAGTTGGATTTTTTTTTATGATTACTATACTTTCCCTCCACTACGTGGATGTGGAAGTAAAATGATGTCGATTTATTTAAGTCCATCTTTCATATTAAATATTCATCAAAATACCATGCAGACGCTCCTTTTTCTAATGTATTATTTCAATTCAATTCAAATTCAAATTCAAATGTTTATTGGTCTTTTTTGATCAAGTACATGATATAAGACAAATCACACTAGTTAAGTAATATAACATAATATAAGCTTATACTAAGAGTCGAATACAGTGTAAAACACACAGTTGTATAAGACGAGGATACAGAACACTGAAAAATGTACAGTACAAAACAAAATTTGTAAACAAGAGTAAAAAAAAAAAGGTTAACTTGCTGTGTATTAGTATACTTTAAATGCAGAAAAACTCTGATAGAGAATAATAACATTTGTCTGATAAAAACACCTTTAGTTTTTTTTTAAATAAATACTCTCTTTCCTGATGTTTTATGTCATCCGGTAGACGGTTAAATAATTTCGGGCCTATAAATCTTGAAGACTCACTTGTGATTTTTAATCTGGCGCAAGGTTCATGGAGTTTATTTTTTTGTCTTGTATTGACTTTATGGTATTTGAAATGAAACTATTTCTATTTTTAAAAACATACATACAAACTTCGAAAATATATATGCTAGGCAAGGAAAAAATTTTATTTTCTATAAAGATATACTTGCACGTGTAAGTATTCGGTATACCAAATATACATCGCAAGACATGTTTTTGAGCAATAAATACATTTGAAGACATGATGGAGTTTCCCCAAAAACAGATACCATACCTTAAACGTGAATCAACTTGGGCATAATATAAATTAATACGTTGGTCTCTTGATAAGACCCCCCTAATATTTCGGAACAGGTATACTATAGAGGAGACTTTAGATATCAAAGATTCGCAATCATGCTTCCAATTTAGGCATTCGTCCAAATATACCCCTAAAAACTTAACATTGTCCTCAGTATTAGAAATATTTTTATTGTCTATTTTAATACTTAAGTTATCACATTCCTTTCGCCTACCGTGAAATCTGATAACTTGAGTTTTTTCGGTATTGAGATACAGGCTATTATGGGAAAACCAATGGTTTAATGTTTTTAAAATAGCATTACAATTTTGTTCCAAAATAATATCAGATGGATTTGATATTATCAATGAAATGTCGTCAGCATACATCGTGAAATGTGCGGTTGATGGCAAAAAATCAACATCATTAATAAACAAAACAAAAAGCACAGGGCCCAAAATAGACCCCTGTGCAACACCTATCGTTAAATTTAAACATTCTGAATTAACACTGCACACGGTGTTTTCGTTTTTATGTTTTAAACTTACATATTGTCTTCGATCTTCGAGGAATGTGGTGATCCAGTTTAATGACAACCCGTATACCACAATCAAATAATTTAGATATTAATAGACTATGATTGATGCAGTCGAATGTCCTGCTGCGATCACAAAATATTCCAACAGGACACTCTCCCGCATCAATGAATTCTAAAATTTTATTTAAAAAAGAATGCATTGCCCGGTCGACATGCCACTAGAAAAACCATGTTGGTTTTTTGTAATTATTTTAAAAGTTTCTAAGTAATTTACCAGCCTATCTAAATAACAATATTCGAAAATTTTTGAAAATCCAGAGGGCACGGTTACAGGCCTATAATTTTCTAATAGTTGGGCATTCTTTTTTTAAAATAGTTATCACCTTTCTGGTCTTTAGGCTATTCGGAAACGTTCCTGTTTCAAAAGATTAAATTAATGGTATATGTCAGTGGTTTAATAATATAAGGTATTACTTTTTTTATTATAAAGCAGGGAATATCATCTGGACCAGACGACTTTACGTACATGTACTTCTTGGTTAGTGAGATATTCGGAAAGAACTACTTCGGCTGCCATTTTTCCAATCTGGCATCCAAAGCTCACACCAAACCATTCAGAAATTTTAGTACCATGTTAAACCACTCGATTATCTTAGAACTTCTATCAAAATAGGCATTGTTGACATTATTTAACCGATTTCTTACATATTCCCTTGTACTATACTAGAATTTTTAGAATCTTGGAAACACAACGTAGGCATAATCATTAATAAGAGAAATGATATGAGAGCTGTTAGAGTAGTATTATTATGAGAAGATGCTCGCAAAAAATAATGCGCAGAGACGAGTTTGTGTGCCTTCATTGTTTTAAGCCAATGAGAGCGAATTGCGTCATATTTGACGTCGAAGCCAGTGGCACCGTCAATCTGCAGTCACAGGATCTGTGCTGCAGTATACTTGTTGTGTTCCCCATTTCTGATTGAATTAAGTGATATAACCTTACTTTCAGTGAAGAATGTCTTCATCGTAAACACCAGAGTGTGACGAGTTTTAATATTCTACATTACACAGTTCCTCGACCTCGAAAATTTGATTAGAATTATTATATATCCTTCTACCCCAGATGATGCTGTCACTGGCAAAAATATTCGCGCACGTTAGCTCCGCCCCGAGCATCTTCTCATAATAATACTACTCTAGAGTAAGATTGCTTACATTGACGAGTTTACTTTACTCTGTATTATCTAATTAGATTTAAGTGCATTTGTGAGGTGTAAATAATATGATGAAACGGCGCCAAATTTGCAAAAGGCTGAATTACAAAGCCCCAAACATGTCTTTTCACAGGTAAATAGAAGACCACAGTTTTGCAGGATCATAGGCGTTTTCTTTGAAACTTGAAACTTTGCGATTCAATTTGTAAAGTTAATACTTAAGCTGTGTTTCGCGGCAAGGATTAATTATCAGTATTCTAATAGACACTAGTATTACTTGTAAGATGAAAACTGAATTCACTAAGACTAATACTAAAAAACCACTGCCTAAGGAAACACTACTTCCACATCCAGATTTTCCCTCCAAGTCTCTTTAAAGGTAAACTTCTTGATTATATTTGCACTTTAGTATGCGGAAATAATTGGTCATAGAATTTTAATAATATTCGGGACAGATGTCATAAAAAATGTACAGAAGTTGCAGTTTAGCAAGCTTCGTGTGGTAGTTAATCATTTTGCACAAATAACTAAATAAAACACACTATACTATGTTTTCTACCATTATGTATTTACAAAAATTGCCACTGCAGTTTCGACTTACAAAACCAGTCATTTTTGATTCACTGCCTGACAATGGCTTTGTAAGTCGAAACTGCAGTCGCAATTTTTATAAATACGTAGTGGTAGAAAACATAGTAGTGTGTTTTATTTAGTTATTTGTGCAAATACACTAGTTTTACAAAAGCAACGCTAGACGTCGGTCGGCGTCGAGACGTAAAATGCAAGAATATGAATCTAAAAATGAAAAGTTATCAAATACACAAGTTTTAGGAAAATGACGCTAGGCGTCGTCGGTGGGCGTCAACACGAAAAAATGGAAGAGTATCAATCTAGGTATCAAAATTTATCAAATTCAGAAGTTTTGCAAAAACGACGCCAGGCGTAGGTCGGCGTAGAGACGTAAAAATGAAAGAACATGAGTCTAGGAATGATAATTTATCAAATACTTACATAAGTTTTACAAAAACGACGCTAGGCGTCAGTTGTCGCCGAAGCGTAAAAATGCAAGAATATTATAAAAAAAACCTGATGCCCTCGCTTCTAGCATATACACCAAATCCCAAATTTCTGTACTCTTACCAGCTTGTTTTACTTATTTTCCCATATTTACCCCTATTTAACCCCCAACCCTTCAACGGAATCATCTCAAAATATAATCTAGTTCCAGATGTGGCTATAATACATATGTATACCAAATTTCAATATCTCAATTTCTTTTTATCAACCCCTTTAATAATGGAGTAGGGGTGATGGGGCTCGAAAAGATTATAAAAAAATCTGAGGCCCTGGCTCCCAGTACATACACCGAATTTCAATTTTCTGTACTCTCACCAGCTTACTTTACTTATTTGCCCCTATATTTAGGGGCAAATAGGAGGCAAATAAGTAAAGTAACCCCCAATTCTTCAACGGAATAATTAAAAAATATAACCTAGTTCCAGATGCCATTATAATATATACATATTTCAAATTTCAAGTGAACATCTCAATTTTATTTTATCAACCCCTTTAATAATGGATGGGGGGGGGGGGGGATGGAAGATATTATAAAAAATTTCGAGGCCTTGGCTTCTCGTACATACACCAAATTTCAAGTTTCTGTACTCTTATCAGCTTGCTTTACTTATTTCCCCCTATTTACTGTATGATGATAATTCCACGGATGAAGATGAAGATCAAAAAGAATTTGTTTTTCACAAGTATTTTGTTTTATTAATTTTTGTGAATAGATCGATTTAAAACTACGAAATAGGAAGATTAACATAATTTTTAAATTTAAATCGAGCTATTTTGCAAACCACTAAAATTATTGAGTGAAAATTCATAGTAATAGTCTTGTTATGATAGTTCTACTTAGGTACTCTTATAGTTTTTTTGAATAAACGTACCAAGAAAAAATCGGTAAAGTTATTTACACAGAACTTCCCTCGTTATTTGTGCATGACAGTCACTCAAAAAAATTATTAATTACGAAATGACATTGGGAATAATAATCGGAATATAATTATTGGTATTATTACAAATAAAACCTGATAACTTTTGGTCAAAAAAATATAGAGTGTTCATCCAACAGCAAAAGTTCAATATACCAAATAACAGGTGCCAAATATGGAAGGCTTGCGCAAATACCTTTATAAATGTCCACCATGACTCAATTATTTCTTGGGATGCCATTATTCAATAAAAGTATATAATAGGATATGCCAAATATTATTGCCATATCTCACATTTTCAATCCCACATTCACGTAATGGAGTGGAAGTATAGTGGTGATTAAAATATAGAACAAATTTTCAAAAATGTTTTCTGTCTATTCTAGTATTAAATTTTTTTCCAAATTGGTGAAAATATGTTGCAATTTTTTTTTCCGAAATAGGTTTAGAATGTTATGAAACGTGGAAATTTTAAATTTGAGCAAAAAAATATTTCATCTATTCTATAATGGTGATAAATAGATTACTAAAACATGTTTTCTTTTTTTTATATTTTTCTAAAACATTTTTAAATTTGTTTTAATAAATTTGGAATGCCATGGAAACATGGAAATTTTAAATCGGAAAAAAATTCCATCTATTTGCGGTAAATTTTTTTCAAAATTTTTTTTTATTTTTCTTTAAATAGATTTAGAACGCTATGAAACGTGGAAATTTTAAATTTTTAGAAAAAAAAAATTCATCTATTTTGGTGGTAAAAATTTTTTCAAAAATGTTGGTAAAAAATTTTCAAATTTTTTTTTTCTTTTAAATAGGTTTAGAATGCCATGAAACGTGGAAATTTTAAATTTGAACAAAAAAAATATTTTTTTTTAGTGGTAAAAATGTTTTCAAAAATGATTGTAAAAAATTTTCAAAATTTTTTTTTTCTGAAATAGGTTTAGCGCGTCATGAAACGTGGAAATTTTAAATTTGAGCAAAAAAAAATTTTTTTCACTATTTATTCCGTTTAGACGGTCCACCCTGTATATTTTTCAGTGAAAATTCTACCAGTTCTTCGCTGACAGTAGGGTTAACTACCTACCAAATTTGACTGCTCTCCGTCAAGTAGTTTTTTAGTTAATGCACCAACAGACAGACAGACAAACTGACGGAATTGAAAAACCTATATTTTCGTAATCTCCGTGATCTGAAACGTCAGAATCCGTAAAAATCTCGGAGGGTGATTTTTTCTCGAATACAATACTTCCCTTCGGTATGCGAGGGAAGTAAAAAAGTTATGGCTAAGAATAATAAATAATTCCAAATCGGATGTCTCTTTCTAGGGAATGGCCACCTTAAATAATCTACAAGTAAAGTAATATCCATCGCCATCTGTTAATCAACAGTCTTGTTACTTCATATAGAACCAATCCACAGACTGACATCTAGACAAATCATTCCCAACTGATATCCGTTAAAGAACAGTGGGTTGCCTAACTAGTTCACCAATTTAAGCATATTTATTATATAATATACTTGCCAAAATGGAAATACAATATAAATCAAATTGCAAATATTATAGCTGTTATTAGGAATAAACAGTTATTGATTTGTTATTAATAATAATTAATATGTGATGAAAAAATTCAATAATTGTTCGATTATTAAGGCTTCGAATGTACCGCCTTGACTCACAGGTTGACCAATGTCTAAATTGCAAAAACACTAGTTGTGTTGTAAAGCAGTAAATGGCAAATGTCAATTTTCTGTTTGGTGCTGATGTATGTTCCTGAAAATATATATTTTTTAGTTAATTTAACAAACGTAAAAATGAACTGTAGTGAATAGTTGCATTTAACAAGAACAAAAACCATGAATCGGTTACAAAACAGTAAGTTTATGTTTATTAAAAAAATTAAGTGTTGACATTTGTTACCCCATTTCCCATTAATTTCTCTTAATTTTAGGCACTTTGACATTGCCAGTCTCAAGTAAAGACAAAACTAAAGACTGGCAATTAGAAATATTAATGGAAAAACTTAGATCTAAGGCTGCACAGTACAAAACCCTGCCAGAAATATCAAAAAATGTTCGGATGACTTTACTGGTAAATTAACAATTTGTTTTTAGAGCAAAAGCGTAATTTAATATATACATAACTATTTTAGGAGAAAAGATATGCCTTAGATAGTGTAGAAAAGAGTCAACATCAAAAATGCTTGGATACGTTGCAACATTCGATAAAAGTAACATCTTTGCAAAGTATGGTGGAAAGATTGGAAAGTCTAACCAGGCAGTTAGGGTAAGTTTCAGCAATGTTAGGGCAATACAGTTTTTCCCTGTTTTCATTTCCAGAAATATGCAAAGGAGCGATAACAGTCTTATGCTTCGGTTGAAAAAAAATCATTTGTAATAAGAAAATATTAAAGCCCTTCAGTTTGTATTTTATCATTTGGTTAGAGCCAGTTAAAATTGGTATGAATAAAGATAAAAATTAATCGTTAACAATTTATTAGATAAACATTGTTGACACTTTTATTTAAATTTTGTAACGTTTAACAAATGTAATTTAAGATAACTGTGCATTTTGTAATGCCATATCTACCTTGCTCCTAATTATTTTAACATTTTAGTTCTGTGTAATAAATTAACTATTGTAATATGCAACAACTTTATAAAAATTTTAATCAACAAATAAAAAATGATCTGTGCCAAATCTTGGCTCAGTCGGACAACTGCGAGGTGACCATGAAGTTTTGAAATATTCTCCCAGAAAGTCATTGTTTCAGATAAACATTTTTTTTTTTGGTTATTTTATTTGTAAGCACTTGTAATATTCATTTTACAGAATAAAGCAATATTATTATTATTAATGGAAATTAATATGTTATTTTCATTAATTTAAATAGTATTAATTACTTATAGAACGCGATTTTTTTCTGATAGCTATTGCTATTTTACTCTGTGATGTCGTATAGTATTATTATTGCCTGGGGTAGTTCCACGGAAAGTGAAAGGGTGTTTAATATGCAGAAAAGGTCAGTAAGACATATAGTTGGGGTGAACCAAAGAACGAATTGCAAACCTATCTTTATTAAGTTGGACATCTTGACATTACCTTCTGTTTATATACTGCAGTTGCTAATATATGCAAAGTCTGAAATCAACCAGCTAAATCACTTAAACACAACCATGATATAAGTAATACACGAAATTATTACTGGAAATTCCTCAACATAATTTACATCTCCTTGAAAAAAGCCCAGAATACGTTGCCATTAAAGCTTACAATAAGTTACCTAACAAATATAAAAGTTCAAATGAAAAAATGTTTAAACAAAATATTCAAAAATTATTGTTGAATAAGTGTTACTATTCAATCAGTGAATATTTTACTGATAAGGATTTATGAGTTTTATATTCTTTGCTTTTTATTCTCTGTGTTTTTTGTTAAGTTTGTTTCTCATTTTGTAAGTTTGTGGAATTTTGTTTTTTTAATCTTATTTCATAAACAACACAATACCGAATAGGTAATCTTATACAATTTGTGTATATTGAAACACCCCCCACCCGTGTCCTCCCTTTTGTAGTTAAATTCTGATTTGATTATCATATCAGTTACCCTCCCCTCTCCCCTGAATGTCTAATTATTAAAACAATTAAACTGATGTGGCTGTGTGATCGTCTAGTTTAGTGGTAAGACTCAAATTACATTTGTGATTTGTAGTTTATTGTTACCATAGTTTTTTTTCTAGGTTTGATATTACTGTTTCTATTTATTTATTGAATTGATAATTAACTATTTATTATGACATTTAATGAATCGTTCTTTACTCTAAATATTGCTATTAATTTATTTGGCAAAGTTCTAATTATAGTTCTTTATTTAATTGTTCAAATTAAGCACTGACTATTGTTTTGACACTTGTTTATTTAATTGATAAAATAATTAAGTATTTTTATAATACCCTGTATAAAGTTCAAACTCTAAATTATTCTTTTTATTTAATTTACTGAATTATTTATTTTATCTTTTATGTTAACTTTTGTTTAAGTTTATCATATTTTAGTTCTCATTTTTATTCACTATTGTAATGCTCAAGTAAAACTTATGTTTATTTATTTTATTTTAAATATTCGTTTTATTTAAGCCCAAGTAAATCTTATATTTACTTGGCTAGTTTTTCTGGTAATTATGCACTTTATTTTCAATTTCTGGTAAAGGTAAAAGAATTAAAAACAAGTAACGTTTTTATACGTATAATCAGACAATTGTCAGAAAGTATCATTTATAAAAATATTGGTGTGGCAATGGCCAGAAAATAGTTGCTTACATATAAATCAAAATGTAATTTAACCACAAATTTATATTACAGCAACAGATTTCATTGGGACAACAGTCACGTGTAAGTTTGTCGAATGGTCAAATAACAACTCCAATAATCACTAAAAATAATAATGATTATAACGAGGATCCTCGTTCAAAACTGAAGTGAAAGAATGTTGAATTCGGAACATGTAAAGTTCATACTTGGGTGGCGAAAACTCGCAATAGTTTATTTAATTGAATGCACGGCAAGTTGAAATCTCAAGTAATTGCCTATTCAAACATAGTTTGATTTCGACGCGTAGAGTGATGTGATCTGATCAATAAACTTGATACAGAATCAGCCAATTGGCTACCAATAGGTTTTTGTGTTGCGAAGATTGTAATTGTCCAAACAATTGAATGAACAAGCAATTTATATCAATTTCAACTCGCCCATGACATAAATATGTCATCGTGAATGAATACAAGTCAAAACACCCAGTACAAAGTTTAACATGTAATAATATTTAAAATGATATTTATGTCGAACTAACAGGGGGCAAATCACAGGCCTTATCAGTGGATGACCCACTAAAGTCCAGTGACCGCATCCCTACAAGTAGGACATAAATAAACCGGCAGGTCCGAACAGCTGTAAAACCCTTCGGAGAATCAAATATTGCAGAAGTTCATTGACCACATGACAAAGCCAAACGTAACAGAAATTGTTTACCAACAAAATCTGTCGATGTTTGAAAAGTAAAACATTTAAAAAAAATAAAATAAAATGTGACAAAATCTAGAACATATTATTAAGCTAAAATATTGTGAATCTGATTTAAATAAAGTGACAAAATAATTGTAGCAAAGTACTGAATAATAAAATTTAATCATTTATAGTGCCATCCTGTCAAAACCGCGGTGTAGTGAGTTTAAATGTCCGAAATACAAAACCTACGTTTGATTTATATTATTATAGTTTTCCCAGCATGGTTTTATTAATTTTCAATATTTCCCTACAAGCTAAATTCATTGCAGTTACTCCCCCGCGACTTTTAATTATTTGTTACCTTGAGTGTAAATCGCGAGATGACCCGGGTCATCCCCAGTCGTTTCATCATCTGGGATTCTTAGCATGTTGTAATTTAAATGGTTCAACCGATACAAGCTGACCACAGTCTTTTGGCTTATTGTTGTTAATTTTACTGGACTTGGATATATCTAGAAGGTTTCCTCTTTTTAATAAAGTTGTGATATTTTACTACCAGAGCTCTAAGAACGCCGCCGAGCAACTTTGATAGAAAATTAGTATTAATTTGATTAACTGTGAGCGAATACTAGTCAGCGACTTAGTATGAATTTGATGAAACAGCAGACTGGTCAATTAATGAACTGAGCTCAAAGAACAACGCCGAGCAACATAGTTCTTATTCAATCAAAAAGGATAATAAGATTGACCCCGTTTGAAAATTACCTCGAGTTTTTATACTTGAGAAATGCCCGAAAATCTGTGACGTTGTACCCCCTCATCTCTTTCTTTGGCTGCGATCCCACGAGAAAACGTACACCTGTGTTTATGTTATCGTCGAATGTTTATGTTGACCACATAATCTAAAGTGTCTTTACGCTGCAAACTACCCTAACTTCGCCCGAGATGTACGTTTTTAGAGATTTTTAAAACGGTATGCATTCGAATTATTTGAAACTTTATATCTTCACTGCAAGAATACACGTAAAATATTTTTAGGTAAATACTGGGTGATATTTGATTTCGTACCGAATTATGTACAATTTTCGGAAATATGTAAATTTGAACTAATTAAAGCGGGAATAAATTTTCGATTAATATAGGTGGGTCTGTTCCGTTTCAATATGAATGACAGTTTTACTCAATGTAAAGATATGTTTTATCTTTTTATCCTTTATTATTTATAATTTAGTAGTACTTAAGTTTAATTATTTGTTATTTGTAAACGGACTTACCATATATACATTCTATGTATCTGAAATGGTGAATAAAGATGATATGATGATATGATATAATATGAAAAATTACCAAATGTACAACAGCAAGCAACATAGGTCTAGTAAATGGCCCATCACATTTTTAAGTTAGTTCTGAGAAGCTGTTTCAACTCACTAATGGGTGCGACTTCTGGTCCAGACGTGGCGCTTTTTAAAATATTTAGAGAAACCTAGATGAAATTGCCGCTGTGAAACTAGCAGCCAAAGATAGCAGCTTAAATCTACGAAAACACCCGAAGACACATAGGCGTTCGTCGCAATCATAACTAGGGACTTTACTAAATAAAACATTTAATCACCGTACAATCATTTAAGAGTTCATAAATAGGTTGTATTAAGCAATGTCTGTAAAATGGCGTCAATTTATCTTGGGTCCACGGGGTAGAAACTACTCCTTAAATATATAAAAATTAATAACTTCACAACCAGTTGGATGTACGTAATTTCCGCTTACGACAGGTTGTATAAAGTCATTTCAAATGCGCCTGTAAAGTTCCGTCGATTTGTCTTGGGTCCACGGGGTTGAAACTACCCTTTCAATGTGTTAAAAATTAATAACTTCGCAACCAGTCCGATGTACATAATTTCCGTTAAAGACAGGTTGTATAAAGTCATTTCAAATGTGTGTGTAAAATGGCGTCGATTTGTCTTGGGTCCACGGGGTTGAAACAACCCTTTCAATATATAAAAATTAATAACTTTGCAACCAGTCCGATGTACATAATTTCCGCTTAGGACAGGTTGTATGAAGTCATTTCAAATGCGCCTGTAAAGTGCCGTCGATTTGTCTTGGGTCCACGGGGTTGAAACAACCCTTCCAATATATAAAAATTTATAACTTCGCAACCAGTCCGATGTACATAATTTCCGCTTAGGACAGGTTGTATAAAGTCATTTCAAATGCGCCTGTAAAGTGCCGTCGATTTGTCTTGGGTCCACGGGGTTGAAACAACCCTTTCAATATATAAAAATTAATAACTTTGCAACCAGTCCGATGTACATAATTTCCGCTTAGGACAGGTTGTATGAAGTCATTTCAAATGCGCCTGTAAAGTGCCGTCGATTTGTCTTGGGTCCACGGGGTTGAAACAACCCTTCCAATATATAAAAATTTATAACTTCGCAACCAGTCCGATGTACATAATTTCCGCTTAGGACAGGTTGTATAAAGTCATTTCAAATGCGCCTGTAAAGTGCCGTCGATTTGTCTTGGGTCCACGGGGTTGAAACAACCCTTTCAATATATAAAAATTAATAAGTTTGCAACCAGTCCGATGTACATAATTTCCGCTTAGGACAGGTTGTATGAAGTCATTTCAAATGCGCCTGTAAAGTGCCGTCGATTTGTCTTGGGTCCACGGGGTTGAAACAACCCTTCCAATATGTAAAAATTTATAACTTCGCAACCAGTCCGATGTACATAATTTCCGCTTAGGACAGGTTGTATAAAGTCATTTCAAATGCGCCTGTAAAGTGCCGTCGATTTGTCTTGGGTCCACGGGGTTGAAACAACCCTTTCAATATATAAAAATTAATAACTTTGCAACCAGTCCGATGTACAAAATTTCCGCTTAGGACAGGTTGTATGAAGTCATTTCAAATGCGCCTGTAAAGTGCCGTCGATTTGTCTTGGGTCCACGGGGTTGAAACAACCCTTCCAATATATAAAAATTTATAACTTCGCAACCAGTCCGATGTACATAATTTCCGCTTAGCACAGGTTGTATGAAGGCATTTAAAATGCGCCTGTAAAGTGCCGTCGATTTGTCTTGGGTCCACGGGGTTGAAACTACCCTTTCAATATGTTAAAAGTTAATAACTTCGCAACCAGTCCGATGTACATAATTTCCACTTAGGACAGGTTGTATAAAGTCATTTCAAATGCGCCTGTAAAGTGCCGTCGATTTGTCTTGGGTCCACGGGGTTGAAACAACCCTTCCAATATATAAAAATTTATAACTTCGCAACCAGTCCGATGTACAAAATTTCCGCTTAGGACAGGTTGTATAAAGTCATTTCAAATGCGCCTGTAAAGTGCCGTCGATTTGTCTTGGGTCCACGGGGTTGAAACTACCCTTTCAATATGTTAAAAATTAATAACTTCGCAACCAGTCCGATGTACATAATTTCCGCTTAGCACAGGTTGTATGAAGGCATTTAAAATGCGCCTGTAAAGTGCCGTCGATTTGTCTTGGGTCCACGGGGTTGAAACTACCCTTTAAATATGTTAAAAATTAATAACTTCGGAACCAGTCCGATGTACATAATTTCCACTTAGGACAGGTTGTATAAAGTCATTTCAAATGCGCCTGTAAAGTGCCGTCGATTTGTCTTGGGTCCACGGGGTTGAAACTACCCTTTCAATGTGTTAAAAATTAATAACTTCGCAACCAGTCCGATGTACATAATTTCCGTTAAAGACAGGTTGTATAAAGTCATTTCAAATGTGTGTGTAAAAAGGCGTCGATTTGTCTTGGGTCCACGGGGTTGAAACAACCCTTTCAATATATAAAAATTAATAACTTTGCAACCAGTCCGATGTACATAATTTCCGCTTAGGACAGGTTGTATGAAGTCATTTCAAATGCGCCTGTAAAGTGCCGTCCATTTGTCTTGGGTCCACGGGGTTGAAACTACCCTTTCAATATGTTAAAAATTAATAACTTCGCAACCAGTCCGATGTACATAATTTCCGCTTAGCACAGGTTGTATGAAAGCATTTAAAATGCGCCTGTAAAGTGCCGTCCATTTGTCTTGGGTCCACGGGGTTGAAACTACCCTTTCAATATGTTAAAAATTAATAACTTCGGAACCAGCCCGATGTACATAATTTCCACTTAGGACAGGTTGTATAAAGTCATTTCAAATGCGCCTGTAAAGTGCCGTCGATTTGTCTTGGGTCCACGGGGTTGAAACAACCCTTCCAATATATAAAAATTTATAACTTCGCAACCAGTCCGATATACATAATTTCCGCTTAGCACACTTTGTATGAAGGCATTTAAAATGCGCCTGTAAAGTGCCGTCGATTTGTCTTGGGTCCACGGGGTTGAAACTACCCTTTCAATATGTTAAAAATTAATAACTTCTCAACCAGTCCGATGTACATAATTTCCACTTAGGACAGGTTGTATAAAGTCATTTCAAATGCGCCTGTAAAGTGCCGTCGATTTGTCTTGGGTCCACGGGGTTGAAACAACCCTTCCAATATATAAAAATTTATAACTTCGCAACCAGTCCGATGTACATAATTTCCGCTTAGGACAGGTTGTATAAAGTCATTTCAAATGCGCCTGTAAAGTGCCGTCGATTTGTCTTGGGTCCACGGGGTTGAAACAACCCTTTCAATATATAAAAATTAATAACTTTGCAACCAGTCCGATGTACATAATTTCCGCTTAGGACAGGTTGTATGAAGTCATTTCAAATGCGCCTGTAAAGTGCCGTCGATTTGTCTTGGGTCCACGGGGTTGAAACTACCCTTTCAATGTGTTAAAAATTAATAACTTCGCAACCAGTCCGATGTACATAATTTCCGTTAAAGACAGGTTGTATAAAGTCATTTCAAATGTGTGTGTAAAATGGCGTCGATTTGTCTTGGGTCCACGGGGTTGAAACAACCCTTTCAATATATAAAAATTAATAACTTTGCAACCAGTCCGATGTACATAATTTCCGCTTAGGACAGGTTGTATGAAGTCATTTCAAATGCGCCTGTAAAGTGCCGTCGATTTGTCTTGGGTCCACGGGGTTGAAACAACCCTTCCAATATATAAAAATTTATAACTTCGCAACCAGTCCGATGTACATAATTTCCGCTTAGGACAGGTTGTATAAAGTTATTTCAAATGCGCCTGTAAAGTGCCGTCGATTTGTCTTGGGTCCACGGGGTTGAAACAACCCTTTCAATATATAAAAATTAATAACTTTGCAACCAGTCCGATGTACATAATTTCCGCTTAGGACAGGTTATATGAAGTCATTTCAAATGCGCCTGTAAAGTGCCGTCGATTTGTCTTGGGTCCACGGGGTTGAAACAACCCTTCCAATATATAAAAATTTATAACTTCGCAACCAGTCCGATGTACATAATTTCCGCTTAGGACAGTTTGTATAAAGTCATTTCAAATGCGCCTGTAAAGTGCCGTCGATTTGTCTTGGGTCCACGGGGTTGAAACAACCCTTTCAATATATAAAAATTAATAACTTTGCAACCAGTCCGATGTACAAAATTTCCGCTTAGGACAGGTTGTATGAAGTCATTTCAAATGCGCCTGTAAAGTGCCGTCGATTTGTCTTGGGTCCACGGGGTTGAAACAACCCTTCCAATATATAAAAATTTATAACTTCGCAACCAGTCCGATGTACATAATTTCCGCTTAGGGCAGGTTGTATAAAGTCATTTCAAATGCGCCTGTAAAGTGCCGTCGATTTGTTTTGGGTCCACGGGGTTGAAACAACCCTTCCAATATATAAAAATTTATAACTTCGCAACCAGTCCGATGTACATAATTTCCGCTTAGCACAGGTTGTATGAAGGCATTTAAAATGCGCCTGTAAAGTGCCGTCGATTTGTCTTGGGTCCACGGGGTTGAAACTACCCCTTCAATATGTTAAAAATTAATAACTTCGCAACCAGTCCGATGTACATAATTTCCACTTGGGATAGGTTGTATAAAGTCATTTCAAATGCGCCTGTAAAGTGCCGTCGATTTGTCTTGGGTCCACGGGGTTGAAACAGCCCTTCCAATATATAAAAATTTATAACTTCGCAACCAGTCCGATGTACAAAATTTCCGCTTAGGACAGGTTGTATAAAGTCATTTCAAATGCGCCTGTAAAGTGCTGTCGATTTGTCTTGGGTCCACGGGGTTGAAACAACCCTTTCAATATATTAAAAATTAATAACTTCAGAACCAGTCCGATGTACATAATTTCCGCTTAGGACAGGTTGTATGAAGGCATTTCAAATGCGCCTGTAAAGTGCAGTCGATTTGTCTTGGGTCCACGGGGTTGAAACTACCCTTTCAGTATATAAAAATTAATAACTTCCCAACCAGTCCGATGTACATAATTTCCGCTTAGCACAGGTTGTATAAAGTCATTTCAAATGCGTCTGTAAAATTGCGTCGATTTGTCTTGGGTCCACGGGGTTGAAACAACCCTTCCAATAAATAAAAATTAATAACTTCGCAACCAGTCCGATGTACATAATTTCCGCTTAGGGCAGGTTGTATAAAGTCATTTCAAATGCGCCTGTAAAGTGCCGTCGATTTGTCTTGGGCCCACGTGGTTGAGACAACCCTTTTAATAAATAAAAAACAATATCTTCACAACCAGCTGGATGTACAAAATTTCCATTTAGGACAGGATGTATAGAGTCACGAAAAGTGTAATAACTTTATAGCTAGTAGAAAAGTATCATGTTGCATTTAGGAACAGTTGTACGAAGTTATTAGAAATGTGATACCGGTACGGTAGCGGTGTGTTACTGGCGAGCTCGCATAGTCACACTATATATCGTGGGTTCGTTCCTCAACTCCAACACTGACAATGGCGTTGGGTAATGGATGTTGTCTGTGTTTTTCCAAATTTATGATCCAGCCTAGGCTTTGAATTTGGTTGTTGTCTACTATGTGTGGTGTGTTTATGTTATGTTTATGTGCCTATGAGAAGGCATCAATTTGTCTTGGACCATAGAGGATTAAACGACTCTCTTTAACAAACAAAAAATTAATAATCTCGCAATCAGTTGTGTGCCCATAATATATCTTTGGGGGTGGCGGTATTTAGCTATTTTCAGTGTGCCCAAGATTTGTTCAATTTGTCATTGATTCCAGGGGTCGAAACAACACTTTTTAATACAAAATAATTAATAACTTTTCAGCTTCTTAATGGTTTATTATTTATTTCTAATGTGGAGTTAACTATGTCGTATTGAAATAATTTAATTTCGAGAGTGATAATGTGTTTTTATTTACATTTTCATCGGCGTGATTAGGGCACCAATTCGTTAACATCATACTCCCTAATTAGTACTGACGGCATAAGTCACATAAGCTGTTTTTAAATTTTTTCGTGGAATTTACCACATCTACACCATCCTTATTTGATAGAATGCATTTTACATGCATTAATCGTAAACACATAATGCATTCATAGTAATTGTCCGCTGCATCGCGGTTGCAAATTAGACAGTTTTGTTTAATATTTGACGAACGTAGTAATAGTTTATGTTTAATTTCCCTACGGTATTCATCCATGTCTTTAGATTCAGTTAGCACAACATTTTTTGAAATGTTTTCAAAGAAATAGATAATATAGAGGCCACAATTATATGAATCTATTTGTTTTATATGGTCCATCGTTTGATTCGTCCAATCTTCTAACAAGCCTTTAGAGGGAAACTTAATTAAGTAATTTCAAAATGGATAAATATTTATTAAAATATAACGATTGTTTGTGTGGGGAACTACCAAGAGGATCCAACAAAGTGAATTTTTTTTCCTTAATATTTGCTACAGCTAATAGATAATGTGCATTATTTTCAACTATAGGCATAATAATATTTTCTTTTTCTACTTTGATTTTATCAATTACATATTGAGATAATGTGTGTTCTGAAAATATTAATATATAAATATTAATATAAGTAGATAATTCCGTTGAATATATCTGATAATTTCCGTTTATATTTAATAAATTTAAGCAAACGTCGACAATGAAACTAGAGAGCCATTCTTTAGAATTTAAAGTTAAGAAATCATCAATAATAATTTCCTTAACAACACAAGGCAAATAATCAAAATATGCCACTGTATAACCTTTTGAATCAGTCATCTTCTTGTAATAAGATATATCATCGACTAACCCATTATCCAAAAATAATAGGTCTTTTGCTGTACGCCACCTTCGCTCCTCAATGGTGAAGTTAGAATTAGGGTAGATGATTTCTGGTAATAGATGAAAGAAGTAAAATGATTTTAATTTGGGTAGCATATGATGCATCCAAAATGTACTATTTCTAATTATTCTAATTTTTCTAATTCCCGTAAATGTAAATATAACCAAGTCACACCAATATCTGTCTGTGATTTCAAGCAAACCCTGAATTTGGAAGTAATAATCGCTACTGATTTTCAGTGCACCATCAGAATGTAGAAATTTGAATTGGGTCTGATGAGGATTTTGGAAACGATATTGGTATGGACATTTTATTTCTATAATTCCGTCTTCGTCTATTAAACCGTCAGGCGATCCAGCTAAATATGGGAAATCTTTATGAACATGTAGTCCCGTCATGCGGCATATCTTGCTTTCTTCACAGCAGTACTTCTCTCTAGCGACATTCTCATAATCTAACCCATGTTTAACGGCGGGTGTGTTTAACGGTATCGGTCTTATAATGCTGTTAACAATAGCCTTTTTCGAGGACTCTCTGCACTTGCAAATTTTCCCATAAATCGATGCGGTTAGTCGTATCTTTCTTTCTTCCATCCATCGTTTGGAATTCCTTTGTAGTAAGGTGGACTGTTGCAATTCAAATCTACCAGAACGTGTGAGAGTTATTTTTTCGATAAATTCAGTACATTTAATAAATAAATCAGTGTTAGGGAGTTCTGGTTTAATGTCTGCGTTAAGGCATAACTTGCAGGTAAATTCACCACTAAAAGAATCGTTATCACTTGACTCACATATTTTATGAACCCATTCGTTGCACTTGTCACATTGCACGAAATTCGTCGTTTCGTCAAATTTGCCGTGACCGCAATATGCACATCTGGTAGTATCATCTAAAACTACAATTTCGTCTTGCTTTTTATCATTGCCTATTTCTTTAACGTCATTTTCCTCTGATTCCAACTGAGTTTTCAACTTTTTTATGTGTCTACCTAAGAAATGAGTACTCTTTCTTTTTCGTTGTTTATTCCAGGATTCTTGAGACAGCTTTTCGTCGGATGTTTCTTTTTCAATTTCATTTCGTTTACGACTAGTTAATTTTGTTTTCTGTATATTTAGAGATACTTCTTTATAAATGGATGACACATCATTTACGTAATCCCTTATAAATCTACTACATTTAGTATTTTCTTGCCCAATTAACGTGTATTTTTTTAAATTTCCAAAATAATTTTCCACCAAAGCATTACTCAGCCTTGGCGGTCCTTTAGAACGGTTTATCATAAGGCCACTCCATAATGGAGAAAATGGAAGGTATTTTTTCAGAATTAGAAATAATACTTTCTCGTTATAATATATGTTAGTTATGATTTCTTTTTCAGGTGCATGAAATCCATCAAGTATTTTATGATATCTTTGAAAGAACGGACTATTAGCATATAACCTTTTCTTATCGTATTTTAATGCAGAGTGACTTTCGGCCTTTCTGTATTGAATGATGTAATCATTATTACTTTTTAATTTTTCTGTCTTAGACATATCCGTCAGGATTTTTAAAGAATTTTTAACTGTTTTATCATAAGCATGACTCTTTAATATAATAACTAAATGTGTGAACCACGCATCAAGTTGTGCGATGCTAGTGAAATTTATCGACGATGCCAATAATTCTTTAAAAATTGATTTCTGGTTATCATTAGTAGCCAAATCGTTAATATCATTGCTAACCATCTTCATAAAGTGTGCACAACATAGGTGCACTGTTATCCACTTAGTCGGAGGTTTCTCCTCTTGCAGACATATTGCCATACATTTTTTTAAATACTCTATTAATGTTATCCTATTGAATGCCTTAACTATCGCATGAAGGTTCGCAAAACTAAAATCGGTAACAACTCCCGAAAATAAGGGCCATTTACTATTTTCTTCGCAAAAATAGCGAAAGTCGTGTAGGATTTTAAAAATGCTGTTGGCATTATGACTCGATGACAGCATGCTAAACGTTGGAAAAACCCGTTTCAGTTTTTCTATATGTATTATTCCTACGTAAAATAATATCCTTTTCATCCCTTTATAAGGATGTCGCAAAGGAAGCCCTGTCGCATCGAAATGAATAAATACGTCTTGTTCTTTTGATACCTGCTCAAGTACGTATAGCTGATCTTTACTATATAACTTAACATTAAAAGGAAAACAGATTTCTTTAAAATATTCCTCATGATCTGACTGCATCTTTATGATGTCTAAGATATCATTTTTGTCACGGTCAAACTGTGCTAATTTTTCCGACCTTATCTTCCGTAATGTTGAATCTGACTTGATGTTTCTAAGGTTCATTGTTTGATTTATAATATCTTTGTTACATTTTAATAAAACCTCTTTTTTATAAGCTAATGGTTTCTTATTCGACAGTTTCTTTTTTACAATTTTTCGTTCCACACCTTTTACGTAACCAGTCAACTTATTTTTATGGTGATAATTACCTGATGTGGTATAAACTTCGACCATTCTATTTTTGATAAAAACTTTTATTTTCTTGCAATTAGTATGAATGCATTTTCCATAGATACATATTGCTGAAGACATTTTTAAATATTTTACATATTTAAAAACAAGTTGACAAGTATTGTTGACATACTTATCGATGTAAGTTCGAAGAACATACGGATAAAAAGTTGTATTTAATTTATTGTTTTGATAAATTACACCCCATATATTTAAGGAAATTAGAAAGCTACCTTCTAGCACATTGCAATACTTGTAAATCGAATCAACTGGGTTTTTTACATTCTTCGAATTCAACGGTAATATTTGGTCGGTTTTCGGTAAAGTAGCTGATAAGTTCAGAAGTAAATCTGGTATGTCCGATTCCTCAGAAGAGTTTAAAAATTTTGTTTCAGTTTCCCTAGTTGTATTATTCACTAACTCCGCAAACTTGATATCGTGCGGATATTCATCTGTCATTTCCAAATTATCCATATTATCTCTTTTAATCCTCGGATCAGAACAACCTTTTCCTGTCTTCGATACTGTTGAAATTTCTTCATTAAGTGAATCTGGCATGTTGATTAGAACAGAAGAATTTAAACAATTGTTACTGTTCTCCTCATTATAGATGACATCTTCTATTTGTGTTATTTCCAAATTATTATCTTTGTTTGACAAGTCAGCGTTAGAAATTTCTGTTTTTGGCGTTGAACTAATTATTTCATGAAAACTTATATTACCGCTTGATGACGCAGAATGTTGCAACGTCATATCTGATGACAGTAGGAGCAAGTCTTTGCTTATAAGCGATTCAGACGTTTCGTACTTGTCTATAATTTCATGCCAATACCTATAGAAACGACGCCTATTTTTCACATCGTTCTTTTTCTTGAAGTAAACGCATAACTGGCCATAAATGGAATTCTTATTTCTTAGGTTTGCACACGTGTTCTGAGGGTTATAATTTAATGTCTCCAAAATTTTTTTTATGTCTTTTACTTCTTTAAATAGCACGTCAGTTGGTTGATAATCTAATTTGTTAAAAATACCTTTAAAAGAACTATACCTCTGAACAATTCGACGTGCAGTACTGGCATGTACCTTGTACTTTTTGTTGGATAAAGTTAATGAGATCTTTTTAAAAATATCATTACTGCTACTAAGAGCTAACAAATCATCATAGGAACAAGACGGCATTTCCTTTTTAATAAACAAAACGATATTCTTTATAATATTTATATCCATTATTCCTAATAATAAGAGAAACTCAAAATAATAAATTAAAATGAAATGTGTAGAAAGTAAAGCAAAACAATTAAAGGGAACCGAATTATAACCGGAAACAAAATAAAAAATGAAATAAAAGCTTAATTCTCTTAAACTAATGGATAAGTAATACCTAGTTAAAACTTAATACTAAAAAACTAAACGACAAAAATCCTATAGCAAAAATAAAGATTATAATTATATTAAGAAATAAAATAAAATTTTAATTCAATTAAAATAAATGCCTTTAATGCAGTAACAATATGTGAAGTGCAGCAATAATGCTCGGATAATCATATGTCAGAGACGCAAGTAAGAATTATAGAATGAACAAGCATAGGTTAGTTAGTAGGTATATCAACTATTTTGTAAACACGCTGCTACTTATTTGTAAGTCACCGCGAGTCTTTGAGCAAGTCCTTGCGCCCGCATTTAATCTGACTGGTGTATTTCATATTTGGCAGACGTAGTTAGAATTATCCTAGCATTATTGCTGCACTTCACATGTTGTTACTGCATTAAAAGTATTTATTTTAAGTGAATTAATATTTTAGCATATTAATTGATTATTTTTATTTTGTATCTTAATATAATAATTATAATCTTTATTTTTGCTATAGGATTTTTGTCGTTTAGTTTTTTAGTATTAAGTTTTAACTAGGTATTACTTATCCATTAGTTTAAGAGAATTAAGCTTTTATTTCATTTTTTATTTTGTTTCCGGTTATAATTCGGTTCCCTTTAATTGTTTTGCTTTACTTTCTACACATTTCATTTTAATTTATTATTTTGAGTTTCTCTTATTATTAGGAATAATGGATATAAATATTATAAAGAATATCGTTTTGTTTATTAAAAAGGAAATGCCGTCTTGTTCCTATGATGATTTGTTAGCTCTTAGTAGCAGTAATGATATTTTTAAAAAGATCTCATTAACTTTATCCAACAAAAAGTACAAGGTACATGCCAGTACTGCACGTCGAATTGTTCAGAGGTATAGTTCTTTTAAAGGTATTTTTAACAAATTAGATTATCAACCAACTGACGTGCTATTTAAAGAAGTAAAAGACATAAAAAAAATTTTGGAGACATTAAATTATAACCCTCAGAACACGTGTGCAAACCTAAGAAATAAGAATTCCATTTATGGCCAGTTATGCGTTTACTTCAAGAAAAAGAACGATGTGAAAAATAGGCGTCGTTTCTATAGGTATTGGCATGAAATTATAGACAAGTACGAAACGTCTGAATCGCTTATAAGCAAAGACTTGCTCCTACTGTCATCAGATATGACGTTGCAACATTCTGCGTCATCAAGCGGTAATATAAGTTTTCATGAAATAATTAGTTCAACGCCAAAAACAGAAATTTCTAACGCTGACTTGTCAAACAAAGATAATAATTTGGAAATAACACAAATAGAAGATGTCATCTATAATGAGGAGAACAGTAACAATTGTTTAAATTCTTCTGTTCTAATCAACATGCCAGATTCACTTAATGAAGAAATTTCAACAGTATCGAAGACAGGAAAAGGTTGTTCTGATCCGAGGATTAAAAGAGATAATATGGATAATTTGGAAATGACAGATGAATATCCGCACGATATCAAGTTTGCGGAGTTAGTGAATAATACAACTAGGGAAACTGAAACAAAATTTTTAAACTCTTCTGAGGAATCGGACATACCAGATTTACTTCTGAACTTATCAGCTACTTTACCGAAAACCGACCAAATATTACCGTTGAATTCGAAGAATGTAAAAAACCCAGTTGATTCGATTTACAAGTATTGCAATGTGCTAGAAGGTAGCTTTCTAATTTCCTTAAATATATGGGGTGTAATTTATCAAAACAATAAATTAAATACAACTTTTTATCCGTATGTTCTTCGAACTTACATCGATAAGTATGTCAACAATACTTGTCAACTTGTTTTTAAATATGTAAAATATTTAAAAATGTCTTCAGCAATATGTATCTATGGAAAATGCATTCATACTAATTGCAAGAAAATAAAAGTTTTTATCAAAAATAGAATGGTCGAAGTTTATACCACATCAGGTAATTATCACCATAAAAATAAGTTGACTGGTTACGTAAAAGGTGTGGAACGAAAAATTGTAAAAAAGAAACTGTCGAATAAGAAACCATTAGCTTATAAAAAAGAGGTTTTATTAAAATGTAACAAAGATATTATAAATCAAACAATGAACCTTAGAAACATCAAGTCAGATTCAACATTACGGAAGATAAGGTCGGAAAAATTAGCACAGTTTGACCGTGACAAAAATGATATCTTAGACATCATAAAGATGCAGTCAGATCATGAGGAATATTTTAAAGAAATCTGTTTTCCTTTTAATGTTAAGTTATATAGTAAAGATCAGCTATACGTACTTGAGCAGGTATCAAAAGAACAAGACGTATTTATTCATTTCGATGCGACAGGGCTTCCTTTGCGACATCCTTATAAAGGGATGAAAAGGATATTATTTTACGTAGGAATAATACATATAGAAAAACTGAAACGGGTTTTTCCAACGTTTAGCATGCTGTCATCGAGTCATAATGCCAACAGCATTTTTAAAATCCTACACGACTTTCGCTATTTTTGCGAAGAAAATAGTAAATGGCCCTTATTTTCGGGAGTTGTTACCGATTTTAGTTTTGCGAACCTTCATGCGATAGTTAAGGCATTCAATAGGATAACATTAATAGAGTATTTAAAAAAATGTATGGCAATATGTCTGCAAGAGGAGAAACCTCCGACTAAGTGGATAACAGTGCACCTATGTTGTGCACACTTTATGAAGATGGTTAGCAATGATATTAACGATTTGGCTACTAATGATAACCAGAAATCAATTTTTAAAGAATTATTGGCATCGTCGATAAATTTCACTAGCATCGCACAACTTGATGCGTGGTTCACACATTTAGTTATTATATTAAAGAGTCATGCTTATGATAAAACAGTTAAAAATTCTTTAAAAATCCTGACGGATATGTCTAAGACAGAAAAATTAAAAAGTAATAATGATTACATCATTCAATACAGAAAGGCCGAAAGTCACTCTGCATTAAAATACGATAAGAAAAGGTTATATGCTAATAGTCCGTTCTTTCAAAGATATCATAAAATACTTGATGGATTTCATGCACCTGAAAAAGAAATCATAACTAACATATATTATAACGAGAAAGTATTATTTCTAATTCTGAAAAAATACCTTCCATTTTCTCCATTATGGAGTGGCCTTATGATAAACCGTTCTAAAGGACCGCCAAGGCTGAGTAATGCTTTGGTGGAAAATTATTTTGGAAATTTAAAAAAATACACGTTAATTGGGCAAGAAAATACTAAATGTAGTAGATTTATAAGGGATTACGTAAATGATGTGTCATCCATTTATAAAGAAGTATCTCTAAATATACAGAAAACAAAATTAACTAGTCGTAAACGAAATGAAATTGAAAAAGAAACATCCGACGAAAAGCTGTCTCAAGAATCCTGGAATAAACAACGAAAAAGAAAGAGTACTCATTTCTTAGGTAGACACATAAAAAAGTTGAAAACTCAGTTGGAATCAGAGGAAAATGACGTTAAAGAAATAGGCAATGATAAAAAGCAAGACGAAATTGTAGTTTTAGATGATACTACCAGATGTGCATATTGCGGTCACGGCAAATTTGACGAAACGACGAATTTCGTGCAATGTGACAAGTGCAACGAATGGGTTCATAAAATATGTGAGTCAAGTGATAACGATTCTTTTAGTGGTGAATTTACCTGCAAGTTATGCCTTAACGCAGACATTAAACCAGAACTCCCTAACACTGATTTATTTATTAAATGTACTGAATTTATCGAAAAAATAACTCTCACACGTTCTGGTAGATTTGAATTGCAACAGTCCACCTTACTACAAAGGAATTCCAAACGATGGATGGAAGAAAGAAAGATACGACTAACCGCATCGATTTATGGGAAAATTTGCAAGTGCAGAGAGTCCTCGAAAAAGGCTATTGTTAACAGCATTATAAGACCGATACCGTTAAACACACCCGCCGTTAAACATGGGTTAGATTATGAGAATGTCGCTAGAGAGAAGTACTGCTGTGAAGAAAGCAAGATATGCCGCATGACGGGACTACATGTTCATAAAGATTTCCCATATTTAGCTGGATCGCCTGACGGTTTAATAGACGAAGACGGAATTATAGAAATAAAATGTCCATACCAATATCGTTTCCAAAATCCTCATCAGACCCAATTCAAATTTCTACATTCTGATGGTGCACTGAAAATCAGTAGCGATTATTACTTCCAAATTCAGGGTTTGCTTGAAATCACAGACAGATATTGGTGTGACTTGGTTATATTTACATTTACGGGAATTAGAAAAATTAGAATAATTAGAAATAGTACATTTTGGATGCATCATATGCTACCCAAATTAAAATCATTTTACTTCTTTCATCTATTACCAGAAATCATCTACCCTAATTCTAACTTCACCATTGAGGAGCGAAGGTGGCGTACAGCAAAAGACCTATTATTTTTGGATAATGGGTTAGTCGATGATATATCTTATTACAAGAAGATGACTGATTCAAAAGGTTATACAGTGGCATATTTTGATTATTTGCCTTGTGTTGTTAAGGAAATTATTATTGATGATTTCTTAACTTTAAATTCTAAAGAATGGCTCTCTAGTTTCATTGTCGACGTTTGCTTAAATTTATTAAATATAAACGGAAATTATCAGATATATTCAACGGAATTATCTACTTATATTAATATTTATATATTAATATTTTCAGAACACACATTATCTCAATATGTAATTGATAAAATCAAAGTAGAAAAAGAAAATATTATTATGCCTATAGTTGAAAATAATGCACATTATCTATTAGCTGTAGCAAGTATTAAGGAAAAAAAATTCACTTTGTTGGATCCTCTTGGTAGTTCCCCACACAAACAATCGTTATATTTTAATAAATATTTATCCATTTTGAAATTACTTAATTAAGTTTCCCTCTAAAGGCTTGTTAGAAGATTGGACGAATCAAACGATGGACCATATAAAACAAATAGATTCATATAATTGTGGCCTCTATATTATCTATTTCTTTGAAAACATTTCAAAAAATGTTGTGCTAACTGAATCTAAAGACATGGATGAATACCGTAGGGAAATTAAACATAAACTATTACTACGTTCGTCAAATATTAAACAAAACTGTCTAATTTGCAACCGCGATGCAGCGGACAATTACTATGAATGCATTATGTGTTTACGATTAATGCATGTAAAATGCATTCTATCAAATAAGGATGGTGTAGATGTGGTAAATTCCACGAAAAAATTTAAAAACAGCTTATGTGACTTATGCCGTCAGTACTAATTAGGGAGTATGATGTTAACGAATTGGTGCCCTAATCACGCCGATGAAAATGTAAATAAAAACACATTATCACTCTCGAAATTAAATTATTTCAATACGACATAGTTAACTCCACATTAGAAATAAATAATAAACCATTAAGAAGCTGAAAAGTTATTAATTATTTTGTATTAAAAAGTGTTGTTTCGACCCCTGGAATCAATGACAAATTGAACAAATCTTGGGCACACTGAAAATAGCTAAATACCGCCACCCCCAAAGATATATTATGGGCACACAACTGATTGCGAGATTATTAATTTTTTGTTTGTTAAAGAGAGTCGTTTAATCCTCTATGGTCCAAGACAAATTGATGCCTTCTCATAGGCACATAAACATAACATAAACACACCACACATAGTAGACAACAACCAAATTCAAAGCCTAGGCTGGATCATAAATTTGGAAAAACACAGACAACATCCATTACCCAACGCCATTGTCAGTGTTGGAGTTGAGGAACGAACCCACGATATATAGTGTGACTATGCGAGCTCGCCAGTAACACACCGCTACCGTACCGGTATCACATTTCTAATAACTTCGTACAACTGTTCCTAAATGCAACATGATACTTTTCTACTAGCTATAAAGTTATTACACTTTTCGTGACTCTATACATCCTGTCCTAAATGGAAATTTTGTACATCCAGCTGGTTGTGAAGATATTGTTTTTTATTTATTAAAAGGGTTGTCTCAACCACGTGGGCCCAAGACAAATCGACGGCACTTTACAGGCGCATTTGAAATGACTTTATACAACCTGCCCTAAGCGGAAATTATGTACATCGGACTGGTTGCGAAGTTATTAATTTTTATTTATTGGAAGGGTTGTTTCAACCCCGTGGACCCAAGACAAATCGACGCAATTTTACAGACGCATTTGAAATGACTTTATACAACCTGTGCTAAGCGGAAATTATGTACATCGGACTGGTTGGGAAGTTATTAATTTTTATATACTGAAAGGGTAGTTTCAACCCCGTGGACCCAAGACAAATCGACTGCACTTTACAGGCGCATTTGAAATGCCTTCATACAACCTGTCCTAAGCGGAAATTATGTACATCGGACTGGTTCTGAAGTTATTAATTTTTAATATATTGAAAGGGTTGTTTCAACCCCGTGGACCCAAGACAAATCGACAGCACTTTACAGGCGCATTTGAAATGACTTTATACAACCTGTCCTAAGCGGAAATTTTGTACATCGGACTGGTTGCGAAGTTATAAATTTTTATATATTGGAAGGGTTGTTTCAACCCCGTGGACCCAAGACAAATCGACGGCACTTTACAGGCGCATTTGAAATGACTTTATACAACCTGTCCTAAGCGGAAATTTTGTACATCGGACTGGTTGCGAAGTTATAAATTTTTATATATTGGAAGGGCTGTTTCAACCCCGTGGACCCAAGACAAATCGACGGCACTTTACAGGCGCATTTGAAATGACTTTATACAACCTGTCCTAAGTGGAAATTATGTACATCGGACTGGTTGCGAAGTTATTAATTTTTAACATATTGAAAGGGTAGTTTCAACCCCGTGGACCCAAGACAAATCGACGGCACTTTACGGGCGCATTTTAAATGCCTTCATACAACATGTGCTAAGCGGAAATTATGTACATCGGACTGGTTGCGAAGTTACAAATTTTTATATATTGGAAGGGTTGTTTCAACCCCGTGGACCCAAGACAAATCGACGGCACTTTACAGGCGCATTTGAAATGCCTTCATACAACCTGTCCTAAGCGGAAATTATGTACATCGGACTGGTTGCAAAGTTATTAATTTTTATATATTGAAAGGGTTGTTTCAACCCCGTGGACCCAAGACAAATCGACGCCATTTTACACACACATTTGAAATGACTTTATACAACCTGTCTTTAACGGAAATTATGTACATCGGACTGGTTGCGAAGTTATTAATTTTTATATATTGGAAGGGTTGTTTCAACCCCGTGGACCCAAGACAAATCGACGGCACTTTACAGGCGCATTTGAAATGACTTCATACAACCTGTCCTAAGCGGAAATTATGTACATCGGACTGGTTGCAAAGTTATTAATTTTTATATATTGAAAGGGTTGTTTCAACCCCGTGGACCCAAGACAAATCGACGGCACTTTACAGGCGCATTTGAAATGACTTTATACAACCTGTCCTAAGCGGAAATTATGTACATCGGACTGGTTGCGAAGTTATAAATTTTTATATATTGGAAGGGTTGTTTCAACCCCGTGGACCCAAGACAAATCGACGGCACTTTACAGGCGCATTTGAAATGACTTCATACAACCTGTCCTAAGCGGAAATTATGTACATCGGACTGGTTGCAAAGTTATTAATTTTTATATATTGGAAGGGTTGTTTCAACCCCGTGGACCCAAGACAAATCGACGCCATTTTACACACACATTTGAAATGACTTTATACAACCTGTCTTTAACGGAAATTATGTACATCGGACTGGTTGCGAAGTTATTAATTTTTAACACATTGAAAGGGTAGTTTCAACCCCGTGGACCCAAGACAAATCGACGGCACTTTACAGGCGCATTTGAAATGACTTCATACAACCTGTCCTAAGCGGAAATTATGTACATCGGACTGGTTGCAAAGTTATTAATTTTTATATATTGAAAGGGTTGTTTCAACCCCGTGGACCCAAGACAAATCGACGGCACTTTACAGGCGCATTTGAAATGACTTTATACAACCTGTCCTAAGCGGAAATTATGTACATCGGACTGGTTGCGAAGTTATAAATTTTTATATATTGGAAGGGTTGTTTCAACCCCGTGGACCCAAGACAAATCGACGGCACTTTACAGGCGCATTTGAAATGACTTTATACAACCTGTCCTAAGTGGAAATTATGTACATCGGACTGGTTGAGAAGTTATTAATTTTTAACATATTGAAAGGGTAGTTTCAACCCCGTGGACCCAAGACAAATCGACGGCACTTTACAGGCGCATTTTAAATGCCTTCATACAAAGTGTGCTAAGCGGAAATTATGTATATCGGACTGGTTGCGAAGTTATAAATTTTTATATATTGGAAGGGTTGTTTCAACCCCGTGGACCCAAGACATATCGACGGCACTTTACAGGCGCATTTGAAATGACTTTATACAACCTGTCCTAAGTGGAAATTATGTACATCGGACTGGTTCCGAAGTTATTAATTTTTAACATATTGAAAGGGTAGTTTCAACCCCGTGGACCCAAGACAAATGGACGGCACTTTACAGGCGCATTTTAAATGCTTTCATACAACCTGTGCTAAGCGGAAATTATGTACATCGGACTGGTTGCGAAGTTATTAATTTTTAACATATTGAAAGGGTAGTTTCAACCCCGTGGACCCAAGACAAATGGACGGCACTTTACAGGCGCATTTGAAATGACTTCATACAACCTGTCCTAAGCGGAAATTATGTACATCGGACTGGTTGCAAAGTTATTAATTTTTATATATTGAAAGGGTTGTTTCAACCCCGTGGACCCAAGACAAATCGACGCCATTTTACACACACATTTGAAATGACTTTATACAACCTGTCTTTAACGGAAATTATGTACATCGGACTGGTTGCGAAGTTATTAATTTTTAACACATTGAAAGGGTAGTTTCAACCCCGTGGACCCAAGACAAATCGACGGCACTTTACAGGCGCTTTTGAAATGACTTTATACAACCTGTCCTAAGTGGAAATTATGTACATCGGACTGGTTCCGAAGTTATTAATTTTTAACATATTTAAAGGGTAGTTTCAACCCCGTGGACCCAAGACAAATCGACGGCACTTTACAGGCGCATTTTAAATGCCTTCATACAACCTGTCCTAAGCGGAAATTTTGTACATCGGACTGGTTGCGAAGTTATACATTTTTATATATTGGAAGGGTTGTTTCAACCCCGTGGACCCAAGACAAATCGACGGCACTTTACAGGCGCATTTGAAATGACTTTATACAACCTGTCCTAAGTGGAAATTATGTACATCGGACTGGTTGCCAAGTTATTAATTTTTAACATATTGAAAGGGTAGTTTCAACCCCGTGGACCCAAGACAAATCGACGGCACTTTACAGGCGCATTTGAAATGACTTTATACAACCTGTCCTAAGCGGAAATTTTGTACATCGGACTGGTTGCGAAGTTATAAATTTTTATATATTGGAAGGGTTGTTTCAACCCCGTGGACCCAAGACAAATCGACGGCACTTTACAGGCGCATTTGAAATGACTTTATACAACCTGTCCTAAGTGGAAATTATGTACATCGGACTGGTTGCGAAGTTATTAATTTTTAACATATTGAAAGGGTAGTTTCAACCCCGTGGACCCAAGACAAATCGACGGCACTTTACAGGCGCATTTGAAATGACTTTATACAACCTATCCTAAGTGGAAATTATGTACATCGGACTGGTTGCGAAGTTATAAATTTTTATATATTGGAAGGGTTGTTTCAACCCCGTGGACCCAAGACAAATCGACGGCACTTTACAGGCGCATTTGAAATGACTTTATACAACCTGTCCTAAGTGGAAATTATGTACATCGGACTGGTTGAGAAGTTATTAATTTTTAACATATTGAAAGGGTAGTTTCAACCCCGTGGACCCAAGACAAATCGACGGCACTTTACAGGCGCATTTTAAATGCCTTCATACAAAGTGTGCTAAGCGGAAATTATGTATATCGGACTGGTTGCGAAGTTATAAATTTTTATATATTGGAAGGGTTGTTTCAACCCCGTGGACCCAAGACATATCGACGGCACTTTACAGGCGCATTTGAAATGACTTTATACAACCTGTCCTAAGTGGAAATTATGTACATCGGACTGGTTCCGAAGTTATTAATTTTTAACATATTGAAAGGGTAGTTTCAACCCCGTGGACCCAAGACAAATGGACGGCACTTTACAGGCGCATTTTAAATGCTTTCATACAACCTGTGCTAAGCGGAAATTATGTACATCGGACTGGTTGCGAAGTGGACCCAAGACAAATCGACGCCATTTTACACACACATTTGAAATGACTTTATACAACCTGTCTTTAACGGAAATTATGTACATCGGACTGGTTGCGAAGTTATTAATTTTTAACACATTGAAAGGGTAGTTTCAACCCCGTGGACCCAAGACAAATCGACGGCACTTTACAGGCGCATTTGAAATGACTTTATACAACCTGTCCTAAGTGGAAATTATGTACATCGGACTGGTTCCGAAGTTATTAATTTTTAACATATTTAAAGGGTAGTTTCAACCCCGTGGACCCAAGACAAATCGACGGCACTTTACAGGCGCATTTTAAATGCCTTCATACAACCTGTCCTAAGCGGAAATTTTGTACATCGGACTGGTTGCGAAGTTATAAATTTTTATATATTGGAAGGGTTGTTTCAACCCCGTGGACCCAAGACAAATCGACGGCACTTTACAGGCGCATTTGAAATGACTTTATACAACCTGTCCTAAGCGGAAATTATGTACATCGGACTGGTTGCGAAGTTATAAATTTTTATATATTCTAAGGGTTGTTTCAACCCCGTGGACCCAAGACAAATCGACGGCACTTTACAGGCGCATTTGAAATGACTTTATACAACCTGCCCTAAGCGGAAATTATGTACATCGGACTGGTTGCGAAGTTATAAATTTTTATATATTGCAAGGGTTGTTTCAACCCCGTGGACCCAAGACAAATCGACGGCACTTTACAGGCGCATTTGAAATGACTTTATACAACCTGTCCTAAGCGGAAATTTTGTACATCGGACTGGTTGCGAAGTTATAAATTTTTATATATTGGAAGGGTTGTTTCAACCCCGTGGACCCAAGACAAATCGACGGCACTTTACAGGCGCATTTGAAATGACTTTATACAACCTGTCCTAAGTGGAAATTGTGTACATCGGACTGGTTGCGAAGTTATTAATTTTTAACATATTGAAAGGGTAGTTTCAACCCCGTGGACCCAAGACAAATCGACGGCACTTTACAGGCGCATTTTAAATGCCTTCATACAACCTGTGCTAAGCGGAAATTATGTACATCGGACTGGTTGCGAAGTTACAAATTTTTATATATTGGAAGGGTTGTTTCAACCCCGTGGACCCAAGACAAATCGACGGCACTTTACAGGCGCATTTGAAATGACTTTATACAACCTGTCCTAAGCGGAAATTATGTACATCGGACTGGTTGCGAAGTTATACATTTTTATATATTGGAAGGGTTGTTTCAACCCCGTGGACCCAAGACAAATCGACGGCACTTTACAGGCGCATTTGAAATGACTTCATACAACCTGTCCTAAGCGGAAATTATGTACATCGGACTGGTTCCGAAGTTATTAATTTTTAACATATTTAATGGGTAGTTTCAACCCCGTGGACCCAAGACAAATCGACGGCACTTTACAGGCGCATTTGAAATGACTTTATACAACCTGTCCTAAGTGGAAATTATGTACATCGGACTGGTTGCGAAGTTATTAATTTTTAACATATTGAAAGGGTAGTTTCAACCCCGTGGACCCAAGACAAATCGACGGCACTTTACAGGCGCATTTGAAATGACTTTATACAACCTGTCCTAAGCGGAAATTTTGTACATCGGACTGGTTGCGAAGTTATAAATTTTTATATATTGGAAGGGTTGTTTCAACCCCGTGGACCCAAGACAAATCGACGGCACTTTACAGGCGCATTTGAAATGACTTTATACAACCTATCCTAAGTGGAAATTATGTACATCGGACTGGTTGCGAAGTTATTAATTTTTAACATATTGAAAGGGTAGTTTCAACCCCGTGGACCCAAGACAAATCGACGGCACTTTACAGGCGCATTTTAAATGCCTTCATACAACCTGTGTTAAGCGGAAATTATGTACATCGGACTGGTTGCGAAGTTATAAATTTTTATATATTGGAAGGGTTGTTTCAACCCCGTGGACCCAAGACAAATCGACGGCACTTTACAGGCGCATTTGAAATGACTTTATACAACCTGCCCTAAGCGGAAATTATGTACATCGGACTGGTTGCGAAGTTATAAATTTTTATATATTGGAAGGGTTGTTTCAACCCCGTGGACCCAAGACAAATCGACGGCACTTTACAGGCGCATTTGAAATGACTTTATACAACCTGTCCTAAGCGGAAATTTTGTACATCGGACTGGTTGCGAAGTTATAAATTTTTATATATTGGAAGGGTTGTTTCAACCCCGTGGACCCAAGACAAATCGACGGCACTTTACAGGCGCATTTGAAATGACTTTATACAACCTGTCCTAAGTGGAAATTGTGTACATCGGACTGGTTGCGAAGTTATTAATTTTTAACATATTGAAAGGGTAGTTTCAACCCCGTGGACCCAAGACAAATCGACGGCACTTTACAGGCGCATTTTAAATGCCTTCATACAACCTGTGCTAAGCGGAAATTATGTACATCGGACTGGTTGCAAAGTTACAAATTTTTATATATTGGAAGGGTTGTTTCAACCCCGTGGACCCAAGACAAATCGACGGCACTTTACAGGCGCATTTGAAATGACTTTATACAACCTGTCCTAAGCGGAAATTATGTACATCGGACTGGTTGCGAAGTTATACATTTTTATATATTGGAAGGGTTGTTTCAACCCCGTGGACCCAAGACAAATCGACGGCACTTTACAGGCGCATTTGAAATGACTTCATACAACCTGTCCTAAGCGGAAATTATGTACATCGGACTGGTTACAAAGTTATTAATTTTTATATATTGAAAGGGTTGTTTCAACCCCGTGGACTCAAGACAAATCGACGCCATTTTACACACACATTTGAAATGACTTTATACAACCTGTCTTTAACGGAAATTATGTACATCGGACTGGTTGTGAAGTTATTAATTTTTAACACATTGAAAGGGTAGTTTCAACCCCGTGGACCCAAGACAAATCGACGGCACTTTACAGGCGCATTTGAAATGTCTTTATACAACCTGTACAAAGCGGAAATTATGTACATCCAACTGGTTGTGAAGTTATTAATTTTTATATATTTAAGGAGTAGTTTCTACCCCGTGGACCCAAGATAAATTGACGCCATTTTACAGACATTGCTTAATACAACCTAATTATGAACTCTTAAATGATTGTACGGTGATTAAATGTTTTATTTAGTAAAGTGCCTAGTTATGATTGTGACGAACGCCTATGTGTCTTCGGGTGTTTTCGTAGATTTAAGCTGCTATCTTTGGCTGCTAGTTTCACAGCGGCGATGAAATTCGACAAGAACGTTTACATAACTGGTAGCAATGATGTGCCTGATGATGCCCGCTCTACCGTTCTTGGATTTCTTGAACACAATCTTTTACGCAGAAACAACACCGAGATGATTACCGAGATCTGTTGGAGTGAATGATCTTTCTTGGTGGTATTCCGAAGAACGTGATATCGTTTCATATACCAGGAGCTGTAAGTCATGCTAGGTGAATGCCAAAGTTACTTTGTGCATTCAAGATTAATTTCAGTTATCTCATAGAGTGAAGAACTTTTTAAGAATATGTATTTTTCTTGCACGAGTGTACGTTCAAGCCTGGTTTCGGTCATCAGAATTAAAACACTTTACCATGATTTACTATTCATGCGTCAACTGATAAATTATCAGGATATTGATCCAGAAATCGGTAAGGCTGGTGCAAGAAATTTTCCAACCATCTCTGGTACTTAGTTCCCGAAACTGTGGCTCTATCCTAATTTAATGACAATGTGCCAATAGCGGTTACGGCAAATGTGGCTCATTTTATGCTGAAAGCAGACAAAGGTGAAGACGACGGAGAAGAAAAAAATCAACTGAAGAAGTACATTCTGCACCAAAATGATTTTTCTTCCTTTACAAACATCGAGTTTTCATCCTTTGTAACTCTTGTTATAAAAACTTTCTTTCCAAGATTTTCTGCATCGATTTTCTCGACAAAGACCCTTCAACATGGAAGGATGATCCTGGTTATAAAGGTGGAAATCGAATGACTTCAGAAGACAGTTGTTGTGAACGGCATTGCAGAAAGGTGTAAAACTCGTTCAGGATTACAATAACATTCTCACAAAAGATGAACCTGAGAAACAATTAATTTTTTTGTTGCTGCAAACCACAAAAAATACCCAACTCCCTACTAAATCTTCTCTTAGGAAAAGTAATGTTCAATGTTTGTTAGTTCACATAATGTTTTGATTCTATAGAAGTTATAAATAAAAAGAAGTTGTGTGCGTTATTGAAAAAAAACTAATATTTCTTAAATTTTTCATCTTATTTCAGGAATTTTTTATATTAACTTTTGGGAAATTTTATTCAGAATGTTTTTAATAATTGTTGGGGTTGCGGGATGTGTCCACATAAGTTTCTCTAAGAAGAAAAAAGAAAAACTGTCGAGATAGGAAAGAGTATACCACTTTTGAATGGACTTAATCGTTACGTATATTATGTTCCAACTTAAAGGCGTTTGAGGGCCTCCTAACAGTTGTACGATTGAACTGAAGTTTTGCACTGCCCATTTTTTTTATGGTAGATTGCAACAGGATTAAGGGCGGGAGCAGCACCATTTTAACTTTTGGAAAATTACCTATACCTAAGGGCCACCCTATGACGTATAGTTGAGGAAATGCATATTGTCACGTGTTTCCACCTTTTAGTAAACCACCCTTTAGAATCCGTGGGTTCAAAAATTATAATAAGAGATAGACATTTACACTTTATTTAATAATTTACTGAAAACTTCACAATACTTTTATTAGCTAAAATACACGTTTACTGACAAAAATAACCTTTAACAGTGATTATTACTTGATATTTGCTCACTACTGTTCACTTTGTATCACTTTGGATTTTATCTAACCTCAATTCCTTGAAAACTTCCCCCCGCCTATTTACATCGGCTTATATATCCTACAAATTGCATCCTAGAACCATCTAGCAAAGTCAAATGCGGCAATCTGCAATCCGGAACAATGCAGAAATATCGATCCTCGTTCTTAAGTTTCTAGCTTCTAATGTTTATTATTATTATTATTATAAGACACCTTCAACAGTACTAAGAACTACAATGTTTTGATCTATACAATTTACAGTTAAATACGAATATTTCAAGGAGAACCCAACATTTTGTTAATGGATTTTATCCTTTTTGTGTATTTTATTTTTTCTTTTAATGTTGAGGTTACTTTTTTTGTAAGCACGATAAGTTAAGAAGAAAAATCTCTACTTATTGTATTAAAATCTGGACAGTAAATTAGTGTTATCAATAGAAGAGTCTCTATTGTTTTTGTGCAAGATAGTTCTGTAAGTAAAAAGGTTATTATTTATTTAAATGTTAAAAAATTGTTTTTCTTGGTTTCTAAGGTTTTCTAAGTTTTCTGGTTGAATAGAAGTTTAGTAAAATATTATTTTCTACCGTCATCTATCGAAATATTTTAGTAATATAGGTACTTTAATAATGGAAAAACCAAGATTGGCTCTTTCTAGATAATAATAATAATATTCAGTCGGGCCGGAAATTTGAAATATTCTTCAGTAATATGACTAATGTAATACAAATATGTCTTCCATTAAAATCACATATGATAAATGGCTCAAATTATTTCAAAATAAATTGGTTCAATGACGACCTTTGAAAAATGCGTGATCAATTGAACTTCCTCTATGATTTTTACAAAAACAACGCCACTAGTGCAGACAAACTCATATGTAACAGTGTCGAAGCGAGTGAGTGAGTATCAGAGTGAGATTAACTTTGCTAAAATGATATCCCATGAAAACTATATAAATAACCATTGAAACCCCAAAAAGCTATGTTGGAAATTATCAATAGTAACAAAAATGTAAATAAGAATTATACAGAGAAATTAGCCTGCGATGAATTTAATAATTATTATCAATATCCCAGAGGAAATTCTAAAAGCTATGCCTCTAGTTAACGCAACATATACCGATTTTATGGAAAAGTATACTGAACCTCAATTCACTTTTACTCAAACAACCCCTCAAGAAGTATATGAGGCAATAATCTCAGCTTGAAAGTCTCTCAGATAGTGCCTATATATATAAAAAAATGATATTGATGATCCTGCAAATCACCAACTGATTTCTGTCATCCCAGATTTTGTAAAAATCTATGAAATTCTCTTAAAAACCCAGTTGTCAAACTACTTCGGAATTAGTAATATCTTTAATTCCAGCCAATTTGGTTTTAGGACTAAACTCTCAACTACTTTAGCTATCGATAAACTAACTTCTATCAAACCTCTGGTTTTAAGGAGGGAAAATATATATGTATAGTAGTTTCTCGATCTCAAGAACGCATTTGACTGTCTGTCACATTCTTCTAAATAAACTAGAATTATAGGGATTACTAGTAAAGTCATACCTGTCCAATCGTCTACAGTACATCAATTACAATAGAACTAAATCCAACCTACACTCAGTAAAACATGGTGTTCCTCAAGGGTCCATTCTAGGCCCAATTTTATTCCTTATATGTACAACTGACCTCCTTAATTCAGCAGGCAGAATAGAATATATTCTGTTTGCTGACGATACCAATGTAACTGATGTAAATGGTAAACTTGAGGAACTGTTGAATGACGTCAATGACACGCAGACAAATCTACAAAACAGGTTCTAAATACCTCTAAAATTGAGATAATGGTATTCAGTTTAAGAAATATGGAAGAAGTAGATAATCCAATATCAACAAATTTCTTGGACTATACTTGGATCCTAAACTACTATGGGATAGATCCTATGTATGTAAAAGAATCTCCAAAAATATTTACTTAGAAATATTTCAGACAAAATTTCGCAAAAACCATTGGTAGCTGCATACCATCCCTAGTAGCACAAATATTGCACCAATATATAATCCATATAGGACCAATATATGAATATTGGTCCCATATAGGACCAATATATGAATATTGGTCCTATATAGGACCAATATATAAATATTGGTTCAATATTGGTCCAATATTTTGTGCTACTATATAGGGATGGCTTAATCCTTTTCCATACAGAGAAAGGCCATACGAATTATAACAGGACTTAAGTTTAGAGACAACTGCAGATATACAACTTGCAATGATATACACTGTTATAATGTTAGAAATAAATACAACATCCATCCAAATTTTTTACGCCTCACTAAAACTAGGGATGGTACAGGCTATTATGGCATTCAGTTATACTAGCTTCTATCGTATTAATGCCATATTAGTGTTTTTCTATGTTTTTGACTTGTGCAACGTAATGTAATATACTATTTCTTACATGAACCAATAAATGGGCTTGTTCGGCATTTTTTTTTATTTCATAAATCGAAAGTGCAAGTATAAATTAATGGATCTGCAAAAAATCAGAATCTTATTCGCACGTTTAGTATCTTAAAAACTATTACAAATTTCCATCTCGCGACAATGGGGCGTGGCCAGGCGCTATGTCACTATACGCATAGACTCGGCGATCTCAATAGACTTGATGCTCCTTACTTGTTATAATTATAAGTGTTTTGGAAGTATTTTTTGTTTTGCTTACTACTTGACAATAGGGGAGTACAATTTGGTGAAATGTCAAAACATTACAATTTTCTCTCGCTCCTGCCGGGACGAATTTTCGATTTTGACCCTGCAATTTACGATTAGAATTCATCGCCGACCTTTTCCTTTCCATAGACACATAGAGCGAACTTCCACTCGTCGTATTTATTTAGTTACAGGGTATAAAAATTCCATGTTTTTCGACTTTTCAGGTTAAATTTGAAACGTCCCAGAAAGCCATTTTTCTTACGTCACTTGCGTATAGTGACATCATAAATGAGCGCTCGGTTTTTGCAACTATTACTAATTTCAACTCCTTATATCTCGAGAACGGAAAAAGTTAATAATACGAAATTTTAATTGTATAATGAGAATATCGAGTACTATATGAAAGAGTATAAAAACCATATAAAAAGAATATCATGGAACAAACCCATTGTCTTTCTATCTATATTTCAGAAATAGACGTATAAATATTTTAAGTAAATAAATTCCCTCTTTTCAGGTTGAAATTTGTAGTAGAGCCGTCTGGTGTTTTCATATCCTCCGACATGTTCTACTTGGAAATCGTGCTGGAACCTACAGGTGCAGTGAAAGATGTGAAAATCCACCACGAAGGAAAAACAGAGCAACAAAGCTGTACAGAGTTAGTGAACTGCCTCTCCCATGGGGATTTCGCAGACTTCACCGCCCAACTAGAGGGCTTCGCCTCGATTTACCAATTGAATGCTGAGAAGAAAGTCAAATGCAAAGCGTTCACTGCCTTAGAATCGTTAGAGTCCGACCTTAGCACTCTAGCTCAGCTTCAAATGTTTATGAAGGAGCCTTTTAATTTAATACATAAGTCGCCCGTCGGTATTTTAGAAAAGCGAAGGGGGGGCCACCCGATGAAGTTGACGTACTTTGTGTCTCCCTATGATTTATTAAACGTCGAGAAAAGTGATATAGATGCTATAAGTATAGAAAGCGTTATAAGCAAGGGTCTAGGGTACAGTGTGACAGTGTGTATGGAGGGGTCTGCAGCTCATAAGTTACAAACTACCACTTTAGTTACAGTTAGTAGGAATATTAACGGAAAGAGGTAAGTTAATTTTTTTTGGGAAATGTTGAAAAGTAAAGGAAAATTGAAAACTTTTAAAATGACGCATTAAATGACACGTTATACGATTTCATGGCTAATAATCCGAATTTAATATAATGATAATAATAATAATAATATAACTTTATTTCCTTTAGACCTGCTTAGTACAAGTATTGGACAAGTTAAATGGTGTCTATTATTAAATTTAAGTAAGGATGTAAAATAGTAGGTGGATACCTACTATTTATGTCTGAATAATAATACCTAGTGGTTATGATAATACATAAATGTAAGAATATTTACATAGTCAAGTCAGTTATATAATATAATATATGTCAAATAAACTCTTATAACAATTAAAATATACACATAACATAATTAAATGTTGTTAGCAACCCCACAGTCAATGTGAATGTTTTGATAAAGTGAAATAAGACAACACGGATGCAATTTCATGAAGAGTTGTGTATACAAGTACTGAAATAATGACAAAAACTTTATTTGAAAAATATTTTTTTTAAATTTGGTGTTCATTTGTCAAATTAATTTTTATATTTGCAAAAATTGTAATTGGGAAGGTCATATATGCAATTCCATTTGATTTGGCTCAGCTACGGCCAACAGAAAACGATGGATAATCATTTACCAGCCACCCATATCATTTTTCGAACTTTTATCATATGAAAAAGTGTCTTAGAATTTCATAATCTATAGTTTCCCTCCGATAAAGCTTCCCATTTTCTTTTGTGTTTTTGGTAACGGGCTGCCGTACTATTTAAAAGAACAAAACAACGAAATAAATAAAATGACAATCTGATAATTAAGAAGGTTAGCATAGAGCTAAAGTTGGAAGTTGTGTGAGTGTGGGTGGTAGAATATTGGCTAGTTAAATTGCAAGAGGATAGGTAACGTCTGATATAGTGATTTGTGTTTTATCCTAAATGATGTATTATCCTCTCCGATGCACGTGATGTTGTTATCGGGCTGCCACCAAGTTTGTAATCTTGATGTAGGCCATTAGTGGTATTATATTGTTGCATTGTTCATAGAGATTTCTGAGGAAGGTGTATCTAGATGAATTTTATATGTGAGGGCCGACAGTACTACTATGGTGTAAATTAATTTTTTGTTCTGTCTGTTTTATTATTATTATTATTATTATTAGCTATTATCTGAGAAGAGTGGTTACAGATCCTTGGACATAGAATACTGTCTGTACAGCTTCATTAACGTGTTGGGAGAATGACTTTTGTCAAGGTGAAACCCTAAGTACTCACTCCCTAGTTGAAGTTTGGTTGCCACAGATCAAAATAGCAGGGTTGGCAAAAATTGTGTTTTTTTTATTTTAATCAAAATACACGTTTTTTTTAATTTAAAACAATGCAATGTGTTTTAGATATGGATTTTTAATTGTTGAAAAAAAACATGTTTTAAACAATAAAAAATATGTTTTTAAACTTAAATTTATACAACAAGACGAGGACGACACTTGACAACGGCTCTGCCAATTCGGTGTGATAAATACGTCAAGTTGTGCAATAGTGCAATAATTGTTTGATGATTAGTTATTGACTACACAGGCACATAAAAAAAAAGTCGAGTGGAAGAAGGCTGACCTAAGTATTCCCATGAATTCTGACCTGCTGAACACGAATCCGATGTTCGTTTTGCCCGATTGGCTCCTGCATTCTTCTTAACCTCAAAAAACACCGTAAGAATGCCCGAAAAAATGAAAATGTAGCTAAAAATCTGAAAAAATTCAAGGGTATATAGAATGGCGATAGAAATCGAATGGCGCAAGCCAGACATCCCTGCGGTCCTTCGTTTTTTTTCGAGAGAGAGCAGCTCAAATTCACCGGAAAAATTTGTTTTTTTTTCGTGCTTTTCGAGGCTCTATATCGGAAACCAAAAAAGCTATAGAATTCTAATTTACGCCATTCGATTTCTCTCGCCATTCTACGTACCTCTGAATTTTTTCAGATTTTTAGCTACACTTTCATTTTCTCGGGCATTCTTACGGTGTTTTTTTTTTGAGGTTAGGAAAAATACAAGAGCCAATCGGGCAAAACGGACATCGGATTCGTGATCAGCAGGTCAAAATACATGGGAATACATAGGTCTACCTTCCCACACTCGACTTTTTTTGTGTGTACTTGTGCTATTAATCGCTTTAAAATTAACACTTAAGAAAATAAATAATAACAGGTATATCTTCTATATAATAGTAATATGTTTCGTTCGTTGTACTTATACTACTATATTATTATAACTAGTTTTATTGCATTACATAAAAGTTCATATTTTTTTATTTTTTTTTACCTTATCAAATACAACGATGTTATAAAAATTGTCCATCAAACACACTGACAAAACGCGTTGAAAAAAATCATGTATAAAACAATTGTTTTAAACGTGTTTAAAACAAATGTGTTTAAAACAGGTTACTGTGTTTTAAACACTTAAAAAACATTTGTTCAAAACATTTTGTTTTAAAACTGCCAACCCTGCAAAATAGGTGAAATAAATTTATTTTTATTGAAGTTGTGTATCATAATATGCTATGGCATGAGCCATGTCAGCCGTGAGGAGCATGTTAGCCACTTGTGCACTAGGGCCTTATGCATAGCCGAACCATCAGAGTACAGTGTAAGTTTGATATTTGGAAACGTGAGAAAGTCTAATACATAAAAATTGTACGATTTAGATACAAGGACTGACTTGCGGGATCTCTACTCAAATTTTCCTTGTGTATACTGTCATTTAAAATTTTATGTGTATGTTATTATGTTAATCCCTGTATAAACTGTATAGTTTCTTGGGAATAAAAGTTAAAGTTAAAAGTTAGATAATTTAGTATTTACAGGTACCTGATTAGAGTTCCCGAAAACCATTCTCAAAGCATGTAAAACATGAAAAATTGAATTTTGAATTTGCGTCTGTTATAAAAAGAAAATGGGGCTTCATATAGATGCGATATTGGACATACCTTGAAGTTGTAGAAACATTTTTCCCAACCCCTAAAATTCCAGGAAGAGCTCTTAGAATGTCAGAAGGATGGTTTTGGGGGTTCAAAAAGGATATTTTCTATAACTCCAAGACATCCACTATAAGTACCAAAAAAATTCTTTTTGGCTACTGATCTCTCCAATCGGAGTACATCAGCTCTCTTCGCTACCGCCACCTACTCCGATCGGGGTAGTCACAAGAGGCATGTAACTGCCATGTTTTGTATAAGCTTATATTTTATAACTTTAATTTGTTAAATACACACCACAACTATTAAATTGATAATGATTTTTATTTGCAACGCGAATTACACAGATTTCAATTCTATAAATTCAATCCTTATCGTATGTGGCTCCAGCCACAGCCTCAAAATATAAGCCAACGTCAACCTGGTAAATTAATGTTGTTAGCCATGAATTCGTGTAATATGTCCATAAACTTCCATTTAATATATTATCGACATGTTCTTACAACTTTTTTTTTCTTCAATTTGTGTCTGTTTTTCAATGTATGGAACTTCAGTCACATACTGCCTTGTAGATGAAAATTATTATATTTACTTTCTTAGCACCCCTTCTTACTCCCCTGTGACAACTCAAAATAGTGCAGTTATACCGGCATGTTTCGTGTTGAAGTTGAACAAACCCATGCCGATGAGTCTATCGTTGGTTAGACAGATACAGCAGATTCAACCGTGGACAGATATAGATAATGTACCTGCCCAACCGTTACTTAATCTGATAGTGTCGCATGCTAGCGAAGGGAAAATGGATTCCAGTAATAATAAGGGATTGTTTGTGGTAGGTCATGCAATAAGAGAATATTGCCTAAATGACAAGGATTTTTTATTTATTTTTCAGACGTTGCCCGATCAAAATCATTGCTACTTCATGACCGAGAACAAATGTATGGATGGTGTCTTAGTTACAAATATACCGTTTACGCACCCTGCTCACGTAGCCAATATCCTGATGATTCTAAGGGAGCAAGCCTTATTCAATACTATTATTAGTAGTTGCGTCAGACCGAATAGTAGACAAGGTAAGAATTGAATAAAATATTCTTTAATTTTCAGAACAAACGATAGACATTAAGATACTGAATTATCAATATAGCTTGTATTCACTTTAAAAAAAAAGTGAACTCGTTAAGTTGGCTTTTGCTAACTTAATGAGTTATGTTTTGGTGAAATTCTTTTTAAGGTAGTTATATCGTAAGAGGTGCGATATCTGTGAGTGAATCAATAAACTTGAGATGCGAGCGACGGAGAAAGAGAGAGAGTAGGGAAAGATTTGGCAATGCCGCATATAGTTTCTGACGCCAGCTGATCGACTCGTCGCTAATGTCAATATATTTTTACCTCTTTTAATAAATTATTGGAAAAATATATTACTATACAATTATACATACAATGAATAAGATCGAAATGGAAATTTGTAAATCTACTTTCTTAATGTGATACTGCGTTTAAAATAAACGCAAAGTATTTTCCAATATCCACGCCAAGTATTAAAAATAGTGCGACGTTGCCACGTCTATTACTCATGTCCTTCATTCAATAATAATCGCTACAAAAACTATATATCTTATACTTACAACTTCAGAAAAGCAAATTTTCCCATGTTATATCAAATGTTCTCTGATGTTGATTGGAACCTATTAACCGAATTCTCCGATGTTCACTCAGCTTGTGAGAAATTCTATGAAATATTAGAACCCATATTAAGCATCTGTGTTCCCATGAAACATATACCTAAACGTAGTTACCCTCCTTGGTTTAACAGTGAAATTATAAAGAATATAAAAGAAAAGCACAAAGTATGGCGGTTATATAAATCTAGCGATAATGAAGAACATCTCCAAAAGTTTAAACATTTAAGGCGTAAAATAAAATCCGATATGGAGACTGCACACAAAAATTACAGCGAATATGTACAAGAAAATATTGCACAGAATCCTTCTGAATTCTGGCGATATATTAATTTCAAAAGAAATACGTCAAATCTGCCAAAAAATTTCAAGTATAACGATGATATCATTTCCGATCCTAATATAATTAGTAACTCATTTGCTGAATATTTTCAACAATCTTATTCTACTGTAGAACAATGCAATGTCGATAACGAACATAATGACCTTCTTAATAACTCATGCCTAAATATTCGTAATCTTACAGAAGATGAGGTTTTCAAGGCACTAAAGATGTTAAAGCCAAAACTAACCAGCGGTCCTGATAATATTCCATCTTTCGTAGTTCGTGACTGTGCAGCAGTATTTGCCAAACCATTATGTATACTTTTCAATCTATCTCTTCATACTTCAACATTTCCACAATGTTGGAAACAGTCCAAAATCATACCCGTCTTTAAGAAAGGTGATAGAACTTTAATAACTAATTACCGGCCCATCGTAATTTTGAATAACTTTGCTAAAGTCCTCGAAATATTATTGTATGAACATATATTTTGCCATGTTAAACATCAAATATCTGAATTCCAACACGGCTTCTTTAAAGGCCGATCTACAGTTACCAACTTATTCTGTTTAACTGAGTATTTATCTGATGCAATTGATGATGGTAGTCAAGTTGACATAATCTATACAGATTTTTCTAAAGCTTTTGACAGACTTAACCATAGTATTCTTTTGCAAAAATTACACGTTTTCGGATTCTCAAATGACCTCATTAACTATTTTTCATCTTACCTAAACAATAGAACCCAATTTGTCTTATTCTGTGGCCATAGATCTGCCGAGGTTTTACCAACCTCAGGCGTCCCACAGGGATCTAATTTAGGTCCACTTTTGTTCATTATGTTTATTAACGACATTGTTACTGATATCACCCTGAACTGTCTTCTATATGCTGATGATCTGAAATTATTCTGTAGAATTTCGAGCATCGACGACTGTTTGATTTTGCAACACAATGTAGACAAAATTAATGAGTGGTGTATAAGAAACAAATTATTCCTCAACTCGTCGAAATGTAATGTTCTATCAGTAACAACTAAACAGAATATCATAAAATATGATTATGAGCTAGAAAATAACGTACTCTCTAGACCTGAAACATTTACTGATTTAGGTGTAGTGTTTGATGAAAAGCTGTCATTTACCCATCATATTAATCAAGTTGTCAAAAAATCCTATAAATCTCTTGGATTTCTTATTAGGAATACTTTTAACTTCAATAACGCCTCCGGTCTCAAACTATTATATTTTTCTATTGTGAGATCTAATTTGGAATATGCGTCAATTATTTGGTCACCATATTATAAGACGCATATAGATAACTTAGAAAATATTCAACGCAGGTTTTTGAAGTATTCCACATTTAAAGTTGATGGAACATACCCGCCTATTGGTACTCCCCAATCTGAATTATTATCGAGGTTCTCATTAGTATCATTAGAAGATCGCCGTAAAGTCTCTTATCTAATTTTTCTTTATAGATTGATACATAATATCACCGACAGCACTTATATACTTAATATGCTTCCTTTTCATGCTCACAGAATTGCTTCACGTCAAACAGATTTGTTTAAACTAAACACGCCCAGGACAAACATAAAAAAATTTTCACCACTTCAAGGTATGTGTACTGCGTACAATGATATACACGGCCGCGTAGATATTTTCAACTGCAACATTGCCACTCTAAAATTATGCATCTTTAATAATAATTAACTCATTATTGTTCATTACTGTAACAATTGTACTTTATGTTCCTGAAATGTTCTTATAATTATTTTAATATTTTACCTTCTTAATCGATCTGCTTGTACATTTATGCACATCTTTGTTTCTAATTGTATATTACTCTTTTCCTTTTATTTATTTTTTTGTAATCTTTTTTGTCCTATCCAGTAATTGGGTCTCCTGACCTGTTGGATAGCGTATGTAAAAATAAAAATAAATAAAAATAAAAATAAAAAAAAAAATAATTTTCGGGTAGCTGCCATTACGTTATTTTACAGTGAATCATCTCGATATTTATACATGTGCTTCTTCAGGAATTAATTTAAATTTATCTTGTTTTTGAGATTATTCTTAAATAAGGATTTTTCGTAAGAGGGAAAATAGTGTCGCATCAATTTAATTCGCATGGCGCCCATGCAATCTTAAATGTCAATAAAAACTGCGAACTTTGAGCGAATGAATCTCGGAAACAGAACGGTAAGCAATTTGCACCATGTTGCTTTACATTCTCGAATAACGTGAATTGCGATATAACTACCTTAATGCCCTTTTATTAATATTTTTGCATTTAAGAAAAGTGAAAATATAGCATAGAAATGTGGTCAGGAGATCCTAAGATTATCTGACTGCCAGTATGTGCTAGCTCATTTAGCGTTACCCAGGGTGCACCACGTGGAAGCGAACCAGCTCTACACTCTAAATTCTTAATGTGTCTAATAGCCATACAATAAATAAATAAATATGTAGGAAAATCTTGCAATTCGATTCTCACCCACTTCCAGTTGTTGTCATATTGACTTGCATGTGTTGTAAAATGACGGCTTCAAGATGAAGAAAACGTTGTGTCATTTTTGGGTAGAGAATTGTATTAAGTGGCTGCCGCCTGATTTGTGTATTTGATCTGTGGTGCTGCTTTCGAATCGAATAAACACATTAGTCTAATTACGACAAAACTAAAAAGAAGAAAATAAATAATTATGTAACGGAATCTGCTCGGGCGCCAAATTATGTAACGGAAACTGTTCGGGCGCCAAATTATGTAACGGTGTTTTGCTCTGGGTAGCTGGAGTCGGAGATTAGTTCAGGATCCAGATTAGTTTAATAAGACAACCCAATCAAAATTAACAAATTTATTTTCTTTCAACAGGTAAAATATGCAGGTTTACATGATATACAATAGTTACAGGTTATCGGTTTTCAGGTCCGTATCTTTTACGGTTATTGGTAATCAGGTGATATTTAAATCGTATGAATGAGAGAGACGACGAGAGTGTAATGCAGTGATGCGGCGAGTAGGGGTTTTGACGGCGGAAACGGCGGCGGGCTAATAACTATCAACTCGAGCAAGCTATCGGCTCAACTCGCCGGGTCACTCCTCTGTTAATTTATATTTGCTCCGTGTCAGTTTCGTCGGGACATCACTGGACTAAATAACACTTGGCACAAGTTCTGTCCCCGGCTCAGCGCGCCGTAAGACTTCTCTAGGTCAAGATATATTCGGTCCGGAGAGTCACGTCACTTGGTGCATAAATCAGTAAATTGTCTTCGGCTCAGCGCGCCGTCGGCAGTCTACAGAGAGATGTACCCAGTGCTCTTCTCGATCCGCGGCTGGGCTTTTATACACGAAACTATCCCTCCTTTTTGAGACGGTCGGTGTCGGGCGGTGTGCAAATTTAGTATATCGAGTATGAATCGCCGTCGTGTGGCAAATGTGCACACGGCACTACACTGAAACTTCTTAGTAATGAGGTATGACTTTAGGATGCTTCATTACACTCCCCTCGTTCGTCGGGTGAAAAAAAATTGACATCAGGAACAATTTTTAAACCTTTCATAACAACTCCAACCTAATAAACATTTATATCCAATTCACGAAAACATGGTAAAATTTCGTAAACACCCTGTATAAACATGTGAATATACAATTTTTAAACATTTTAAAACAAATCCTAACCTATTATACATTTTTATCCAACTAACGAAAACATGGTAAAATTTCGTAAACACCCTGTATAAACATGTGAATATACAATTTTTAAACATTTTAAAACAAATCCTAACCTATTATACATTTTTATCCAACTAACGAAAACATGGTAAAAATTTTCGTAGACACCCTGTATAAACATGTGAATATACAATTTTTAAACATTTTGTTAACAGCAATCTATCAGTAAAACAACGGTAGAGATAACAGGGAAAATAAAATGTACTATGCAAAAATTAACTAAACTAGGTAAGGCATAAATCGAAATAAATCGTAAGAAAACATTGGTATAAAAGATAAAACAAATGGATTCTAAAGCAAAATTAACAAAATTTACATATCGGAAAATGTAATAACAAATTCGGCCTGATAAAGTTTTCCGCGCACTCGTTTGCCGCGCACTTAGACGTTCCCGCGCACTCCTGGGGTTGCGTTAGTGGACGTCTGCGGCAAGGGTATTGACGCACAGGGCTTGATGCTGGACAGGGCGGTGATTCCTGGGATTCGGGTGGTCGTTCCGTCGCTGCTGCGGTGCCTGAACTTTCGTCTCCGATTTGGTACTGCAGGAGGCGGCTTTGTGTCGTCTATCTGAAACAAGGCCCGAAGGCAGGGAATTGACCTACCTGGGGTCGGCGGCTTTGGGGGACTGGGACTTTCGCCAAATAACTCCCTGAATTTCCTTTCCATTGACCTGGACAGTGGAGATATCGTTTGTAGCCCAGGGGACGGTATCGGGGATGGCACATATTTAACTGGCGGTGAGGGGGACGGCTCAGCTCTGGAGGTTGAAGGACACCTCGGGGACGGCAGCAGGGATGGCACGTCTAACCTCGGCGGCGACGAAGGTATTCTGGTATTCTGGTAATCTGGTATTCTGGTATTCTGGTATTCTGGTATTCTGGTATTCTGGTAATCTGGTATTCTGGTAATCTGGTATTCTGGTATTCAGGTATTCTGGTATTCTGGTATTCTGGTATTCTGGTATCCTGGTATTCTGGTATTCTGGTATTCTGGTATTCTGGTATTCTGGTTTTAAATTTGAGTATATTCGGTATAACTTCTGTTCTGTAGTGAAATTTATTTTGATATTTACTTGGATAATTCTACTAGTAGTTCATCTTTCTTTAATTTATATATCCATCCTACTGTGGTATCTGCGACTACTAGTCCATAAGCACCATCTGTGTCTGACAAACTCATTTCTATGGCTTGGAATATTTTGTGTCTCCCTCTAAATATTTTATATCTCTCTCTTGGTATAAATGTATCCTTTTGGGTTGTCTGGAGTAAACATACTTTTTAAAATCTGTTTCGGGTGTTAAATTATTTTACACTCTTTCTATTTGTCTATCTCTCGTTTGTAAATGACACTTTTTGGGTTATCCGGAATGAACTAATGTCTTAATATCTGCTCGGGCGCCAAATTATGTAACGGCCTTTCTATATCTGCTCGGGCGCCAAATTATGTAACGGAATCTGCTCGGGCGCCAAATTATGTAACGGAATCTGCTCGGGCGCCAAATTATGTAACGGAAACTGTTCGGGCGCCAAATTATGTAACGGTGTTTTGCTCTGGGTAGCTGGAGTCGGAGATTAGTTCAGGATCCAGATTAGTTTAATAAGACAACCCAATCAAAATTAACAAATTTATTTTCTTTCAACAGGTAAAATATGCAGGTTTACATGATATACAATAGTTACAGGTTATCGGTTTTCAGGTCCGTATCTTTTACGGTTATTGGTAATCAGGTGATATTTAAATCGTATGAATGAGAGAGACGACGAGAGTGTAATGCAGTGATGCGGCGAGTAGGGGTTTTGACGGCGGAAACGGCGGCGGGCTAATAACTATCAACTCGAGCAAGCTATCGGCTCAACTCGCCGGGTCACTCCTCTGTTAATTTATATTTGCTCCGTGTCAGTTTCGTCGGGACATCACTGGACTAAATAACACTTGGCACAAGTTCTGTCCCCGGCTCAGCGCGCCGTAAGACTTCTCTAGGTCAAGATATATTCGGTCCGGAGAGTCACGTCACTTGGTGCATAAATCAGTAAATTGTCTTCGGCTCAGCGCGCCGTCGGCAGTCTACAGAGAGATGTACCCAGTGCTCTTCTCGATCCGCGGCTGGGCTTTTATACACGAAACTATCCCTCCTTTTTGAGACGGTCGGTGTCGGGCGGTGTGCAAATTTAGTATATCGAGTATGAATCGCCGTCGTGTGGCAAATGTGCACACGGCACTACACTGAAACTTCTTAGTAATGAGGTATGACTTTAGGATGCTTCATTACAATTTAGAAAATATAAAAAAACACACTTAAAACCAACTTAAATGCACCAAACGTTAAGAATTTCTTTTGAACACCTGTTTATTTATTAAAACAATGTCTGCCTTGCTTAGCGAAAATCGCAAAAAAATTTCAACAATGCGATTTTACCATATACTGGCTTAAAATTCAGTTTTCTATTTATAGAACTGAATACCATAGTAGAAATAAATAATTTCATGTAGGTTCTGTTTACATTTGGTTTATTAAAAATTATCGTTATGTGTGAAAAAAATAAGTTTTACTAGAAGATTGAAAATTGATATGCCATACAGCATTAATTCTGTTTCATGTATTTTCCAGATTTTGATAACATGACAATGTTCGAAGTTAGTGCTCTCTCGTCAACCCACATCTCGATATCTTTGGAGCACCCAATAGAAGAAAGCATGGCCACAGCAGAGGTAAACATGACTGATATTTCAAATCTGGAATGTCGTATACACAATCCAGGAACACCGCCACCCGCCAATGTTCCCGACACTGCTTCTGAACTTGGCACAAAGATATTAAACAAGTGTTTCTCTTTACCTGTCACTCTACGAGCCATCATCAAACTGTGGGAAAAACAATCCCTCAGACGTGCACACTATGGCGGGCATGAAAATTTTAATTTACCCCTCGGTTCCGGCGACCCCGGTGGTCATAAGGGTGCCCCTGGCACGAACTTGACGGAATTCGGGGGGTTAAATGACAAAATCAAACAAGAACCTTCCGGAAATTCTGGACACGGTATGATGTTGCAGGGCAACCAGGGCATGTTTCTAAACGAATCCATGATGGTTTCGAATTTTCCAAATTTCCCACCTTCCGATGGGGTGCTGACCAATATAGAACTGACTAATGTACCATCAGGTAAGTGTTTCATTGGAAAATTATAATTGTCAACTGACTGATTGTTTCACAGATACAGCAGACAAGTCTAGCAAGCGTCAGAAGCGTAAATCGAATGACGACTTGTGGAAAAGTGGCAAAAGGAAGGTGGGAGCAGATGACTCGGAACTAATGGAGTCGTCCAGTTGCGACTCCACGTCAAGAAGCACCCCATTGTCACAGGAAACCGAAATCCGAACTCCTAACTCTATCTTGGGGTTTCAGACAGATTTAGAACTGTCTAGTTTGGATCCCACGGAACTTCTAGGCATCACAGAGAAATCCAATACTGGGTTTGAAAATATAGAAGACCTTGAAGATGTTGAGGAAACGCCTGATATTGAATCAAAAGAACATAAGAGAAAAAGTCAAGAGAAATCGCCTACAAGCTCCTCATCCCTTGATATGGGAGAAAGGAATTTAGTACCCCCGAATGTTAGCATCACACCTGTTCCATCCAGTTCATCTCCGGGGTTTTCTGTAGGTGGTGGCCAGGAAAAAAGACAGGGGATCGAAATAATCCCAGTGCCCCAATCTGCATCATCTCTACTGCCCAGTTCGATAACAATCACGCCCATTTCATCCAGTCAAAGTAAATCGACAGAAGAAAAAACTAAGGAGAAGAGGAGTAGCAAGAGCAGCAGGGATGAGAAAAGCAGACTGGAGAAGAGAAAAAAGAGGAAACGGGACGAAAGTCCGATGGGCCCACCTGAAAAGGTACCCCCAAAGCAGGACCCTTTGACGAAACCTGTAACAGTCAGCATAAAACCAGCAGAATCCCCTCCCCTACCTGCCACACCTACATCACCTAGTATGATAAGAAAATTTAGTGCCTCTCCAACACAAAATAGAACAATGTCGCTGAGCGGTAAACTTAGCCCGAACCTAATGAAATCGAACCTCAAAACGAGTTCTTCCTCCCACCAGAGTCCTAAACACTCGCCGGCGCATGTGCCGAGCAGTCCTAAGCACAGCATACCCGGCATATCGAGCCCCAAACACCACGGCACCTCTCCCAAACACCCTTCCACTAGCGGTTCCGGAAAGCCAAGCATGTCCACATTAAAAAGTGCAGCTAATTCTCCTTCCAGTAAAAGCAGCAGTGATTCTAAAAGTAAGTCTAGTTCAAAAGAGAGCTCTCGTGAAAAAGACAAGAAATTATCGAGTGTTTTTAGCGTAAGTAACTCAAAAACGAAAAGTTCTGTTAAAGTTAAACCTTTGGATTTAAATGCGGGAGAGGTGGTGCAAGACGGCTTACCATCGCCCAGCAGTACAAGCGACCCTTCTAAATCTAACTCAAACCTAGTGAGAAACCGCAAGGGGTCGCTGTCCGCCATCGTGGACAAACTAAAAGTTAATGCTCAACACTGTGATACCGTAACGGATCTTAGTAGCAAATCGAGTAGTAGTAGAGATCGGACAAGCACGAGCACTAGTAAATCGAACGATTCCAGCAAAAGTAGCGCTAAAATAGGTGAAACAAAAAACTCCGAATACATGGTTAAACCAAGCTCGGATGGCATGAAAATCACAATTAACAAGACGAGAAGCAAGGACAGCTCTAGCAACAAGTCATCAAGCTCTGCTAGTTTGAGTAAGAGTGCCAGTACCGGTTCTCCAAAAACGCATACGGGATTAAAACCGGGTGTGAATAGTGGGCCTGCTTCGAAAAAACCGCAACAGTTACAAAAATCTATATCTAATTTAACAAATTCCTCGACCGCAAATTATGGAAGCGGCGGAGTAAAAAGCTCCAGTTCAAGCAATAAAACGGCTTCGTCTAGCGGTGCAAAACTTTCTTCGAGCTCTACGAGCGGCGGGGGCTTGTCGAAATCAATGTCCAAGTTCGCCGGTTCGCCTAAAACTAGTTCAAGTGCCACCGACTTAAGTAGGACTAAAGACCGGTTGAAGCCGAGCAAAAGTAGTTCGGAAAAATCCGTTTTTTCATCTTTGAAAGATAGGAAGTCAAGCCCCACGCCGAATCGTGACGATACCGATAATATTTACAAGTTAACGCAATCGAACCTGGTGATGGAAGGCATGATGAAGCAGCTCGATAAGAACTTTCAGATACCCAAACTGTCGGCGAGAACTTCAGACGATAAGAAACTGAGCAAGAACGATTCCTTGAATAACATCAATCGGGGTACGGTCGACACGAAAATCTTCGACATGATGGCAAAGAATGACTTGTCCATTCCTAAGTATCCGTTGGCACTGCCGGGGACTAAGATGTTTGAGAATTCTATGGGTCCAAAGATTAGGAACAATATTAACAGTTTAAACCCACTAGCTCTGGGTAATAAGTTGAAGGACGAAGACGAGGACAAGAAGAAGGACCTGCCCCAGAACTTGTCGAGTTCTCAAGGTGAGTTTCGTAGATGTTTTATTGTAGTTAAAGAAAAGGAGCAAGTAGAGAGTGCATTCAGAAATTGATTTGTGATCATCAATAGAGAGGTAATTTCTGTAAATATTTTCTATATTCTTCTTCTCTTTCTATGCTACATTTTTATTTCTTGATAATTATAAGGAACAAAATAAGTGTTTATATTTCAATTGTGGGGAAGAACGATAACAAATATTGGTCTAGGATCGACTGTCACACCTGTAAAGCTTTTTTTTTAATTTATTTGATAACAAATATGGTATACAATTTATTTTGTGAAAAGAAGAATTTATGTTCTTTTCCGAGGAAGGTTTTATTTCATTGATTAAATTAATTCTTAGAAAATAAGGATTTAAAGTGCTGAACCGGACATTTTCTATGTCGAAGCCCCCTTTTCATTCATAGAATATCGGATTGAATTATTTTTTAAACAACCTAACGTGGGGTAGGGAGGTATTAGAAATAAATATTTTATTGCAAATTTATTTTGCATAATGAAATTATTGTACCACAGCAAATTAACTTATGAGAACCAAATAGAATAATTTTTTTGTGAGTGGTAGGTTAATATTTAGTGCACATAATTCTTATTAGTTGATGGGAATGACATCATAATTTGTAGCTCAGTTCCCAAAGGTTTTGAGCTGGGATGAAATTAATAAAGGACACATTGCTTCAAATGCTAATGCTTCACAGAAAATTACAAATCTGAATAGTGTTCAGTGTTCTTCATACCGAAAATATTGGATTAGGATCACATTAGTTTTTTTGTTTTTATTTTACCTTTCAATACTTCAATATGTTAGTTGCGAAAACACTAGTAACAGAAATTTGAAATTTATTTTTTGATTTGGGTGAAGATCGAATTAGTCTACGTGCCCGCCGACATAAAGTGCAATTTATCCATATCCCCTTATAACTTCTTGTATGGCATAATTGCGTTTAGTTTGCCACTTTTTTCTTCTGTGAAATTTTCGTAAACGCTGCTTTCTCCATCCCCATTTCTCCGAAAAACGTGGATTTTCTGTTGTATTAAAAATTTATAGATACTGTACTTTTACAAAATGTAGTCACAAGGAAGCTTGCTGAAATGCACGAGAAAAAAATTGTCCAACTAAAATTTTGGAACATTAAGGGCAGGGTTGGCAAAAATTGTGTTTTTCTATTTTAATCAAAAAACACGTTTTTTTTTTTTTTATTTAAAACAATTCAATGTGTTTTAGACATGGGTTTTTAATTGTAGAAAAAAAAAACATGTTTTAAACAATAAAAAATATGTTTTTAAACTTAAATTTATACGAGCACGTCGACCCAAAACATTGTTTACTCTTTAAGCCATGCCCATATTCCATCATAACAAGACGAGGACGATACTTGACAAGGGCTCGGCCAATTCGGTGTAATAAATACGTCAAGTTGTGCAATAATGCAATAATTGTTTGGTGATTGGTTATTGACTACACAGGCAGATAAAAAAAAGTCGAGTGGCAGACCTAAGTATTCCCATGAATTCTGACCTTCTGAACACGAATCCGATATCTGTTTTGCCCGATTGGCTCTTGCATTCTTCCTAACCTCAAAAAACACCGTAAGAATGCCCGTAAAAATGAAAGTGTAGCTAAAAATCTGAAAAAATTCAGGGGTACATAGAATGGCGATAGAAATCGAATGGCGCAAACCAGCAATTCCTGCGGTCCTTCGTTTTCGAGATATAGCAGCTCAAAGTCACCGGAAGGAAAAAAATTGTTTTTCTCACACTTCTCGAGGCTCTATATCGGAAACCAAAAAAGCTATAGAATTCTAGTTTGCGCCATTCGATTTCTCTTGCCATTTTACGTACCTCTGAATTTTTTCAGATTTTTAGCTACACTTTCATTTTCTCGGGCATTCTTATGGTTTTTTTAAGGTTAGGAAAAATACAAGAGCCAATCGGGCAAAACGGACATCGGATTCATGTTCAGCAGGTCAAAATGCATGGGAATACATAGGTCTACCTTCCCGCACTCGACTTTTTTTTTGTGTGTACCTGTGCTATTAATCGCTTTAAAATTAACACTAAAAAATAAATAATAACAAGTATATCTTCTATATAATAGTAATATCTATTATATTATTATAACTAGTTTTATTGCGTTACATATTCATATTTTTTTATTTTATTATTATTTTTTTATCTTATCAAATACAACGATGTTCCAAAAATTGTCCATCAACCACACTGAAAAAACGCATTGAAAAAAATCATGTTTAAAACAATTGTTTTAAACGTGTTTAAAACAAATCTGTTTAAAGCAGGTTACTGTGTTTTAAACACTTAAAAAACATTTTGTTTTAAAACTGCCAACCGTGGTTAAGGGTGTCTACCACCCTAAACATGCCAATATATAACGGCTTTAAAAAATGTATTGCTAACCAGCTGATTTTGTCAAGTTTGCTTAATAAAAATATGTATAATACAATTTGCGAATTGTCCGACAAAATATGTTTTCTCATTTTCCAGTCTGACGCGTGGAAATCGTTGGTTTCTTGACGACCAAAAATTTATTAATAACTGTCAGACAAAAAAAAACTATGTGTTTAAAACCAGTACTTAATGTATGGTACAAATAGCGGACAAATATATTGCAGTGAATCTACAGTCGAACAAGAAAACAACAATTTATCACAACATTTGTATATAGCTTAGATAGTTTCGGTGCCCTCGCTAGGAAAAATTTTCTGGTTGTTTCTCTTCAAATAGTCCCCTTATAAAAAATCTGCATGTTGCCGGTCAATTGTTTAACGAATTTTTATTAAACAAGTTCCAAATGTTTGTTTTTTTACTCCTGAACAATTTTTTTTAATGTTTTTGGACCATTTTAAACAAAAAAGGCTAAATAATATTAATTAATTTTTATTAAAATAGTTTAATTTTTTTTATTTTTCATCGAATAAGGAAACATTTTACTCTTGGCCAACTTATTCATTACATGTGTTCTATACTCATTTTAAAAACAAATGATTGAAAACGTACTTTATCAACAAATGAAACCGATGATTTTTACATGTGGGACTGGAAAATCGAAAAATATGTTTTATTGGACAGTTCGAAAATTGGATTCTATATGTTTTTATTCAGCAATCTTGAAAAAATCAGTTGATTATTTAAAAGTACATACATTTACAAACGCATACACTCCAAGCGTTCCTATAGATAACTAAATACAAAAAACGGTTTTTTTTTTACTTTTCATGTAAAAGGCAGTATTTTATTATCTGCCAACTTTTTTATTATATTCTATACTTCATTCAAAATCAAAAAATTAAAAAAAGAAAATGTTATTAATAAATTTTTGGTCGTCATGAAACCGACGATTTTCATACGTTGGACTGGACAATTGAAAAATATATTTTGTCACACAATTTAAAAATTGAATTCTACATAATTTGTAGTTGTTTTTTGTTTTTACTTTTCATGTAAAAGGCAGTATTTTACTGTCTGCCAACTTTTTTATTATGTTCTATACTTCATTCAAAATCAAAAAATTAAAAAAATAAAATGTTATTAATAAATTTTTGGGAGTCATGAAACCGACGATTTTCATACGTTGGACTGGATCATTGAAAAATATATTTTGTCAGACAATTTGAAAATTGAATTCTACATAATTTTATTTAACAATCTTGAAAAAATCAGCCGATTATTTAAAAGTGGGATGTAAACTCAAATCCAAAATATAAGCAGCATTTGCGGCTTCCCTTATTCTTTTTTTTAAACAGGTGTTCGTTTGCAAGCGCGCGGTTCTCGAGGCGGCTCTCTTTGCGATGTAATTCTTAAGGGATGCCGCTTTGAATGTTACATTTTGCACACAACTTTACATGCATTTACAAACCCATACACTCCAAGCATTCCTATAGATAATTAAATACAAAAAGCTGTTTTTTTTTTTTACTTTTCATGTAAAAGGCAGTATTTTACCATCTGACAACTATTTTGTTATATTCTATACTTCATTCAAAATCAAAAAATTAAAAAAGAAAATGTTATTAATAAATTTTTGGTCGTCATGAAACCGACGATTTCCACACGTTGGACTAGACAATTGAAAAATATGTTTTGTCGGATTATTCGAAAATTGGTTTCTACATATTTTTATTCAGCAATCTTGAAAAAATCAGCCGATTATTTAAAAGTGGGATGTAAACTCAAATCCAAAATATAAGCAGCATTTGCGGCTTCCTTTATCTTTTTTTTAAACAGGTGTTCGTTTGCAAGCGCGCGGTTCTCAAGGCGGCTCTATTTGCGATGTAATTCTTAAGGGATGCCGCTTTGAATGTTACATTTTGCACACAACTTTACATGCATTTACAAACCCATACACTCCAAGCATTCCTATAGATAATTAAATACAAAAAGCTGGTTTTTTTTTTACTTTTCATGTAAAAGGCAGTATTTTACCATCTGACAACTATTTTGTTATATTCTATACTTCATTCAAAATCAAAAAATTAAAAAAAGAAAACGTTATTAATAAATTTTTGGTCGTCATGAAACCGATGATTTCCACACGTTGGACTGGACAATTGAAAAATATGTTTTGTCGTACTATTCGAAAATTGGTTTCTACATATTTTTATTCAGCAATCTTGGAAAAATCAGCTGATTATTTAAAAGCATACACTCCAAGCATTGCTATAGATAACTAAATACAAAAAACTGTTTTTTTTTTTACTTTTCATGTAAAGGACAGTATTTTACTATCCGACAACTTTTTTATTATGTTCTATACTTCATTCAAAATCAAAAATTTTAAAAAAGAAAATGTTATTGATAAATTTTTGGTCGTCATGAAACCGACCGACCGACAATTGAAAAATATGTTTTGTTGGACAATTCGAAAATTGAATTCTGCATATTTTAATTCAGCAATCTTGAAAAAATCAGCTGATTATTTAAAGGCATACACTCCAAGCATGGCTATAGGTAACTAAATATAAAAAACTCTTTTTTTTACTTTTCATGTAAAGGACAGTATTTTACTATCCGACAACTTTTTTATTATGTTCTATACTTCATTCAAAATCAAAAAATTAAAAAAAGAAAATGTTATTAATAAATTTTGGTCGTCAGGAAACTGACGATTTCCATACGTTGGACTGGACAATTGAAAAATATGTTTTGTCGGACAATTCGAAAATTGAATTCTACATATTTTTATTCAGCAATCTTGAAAAAATCAGCCGATTATTTAAAAATGGGATGTACATACATTACCTTGGACTGGACAATTGAAAAATGTATTGTCGGACAATTCGAAATTATTTATTTATTATTATTAATAAAATATTTGTCGGACAATTTTTTTCTCGTGTGTTTCATCAAATTTTCTTGCGACTACATTTTGAAAGAGTACAGTATCTATAAATTTTTCACACAACGGGAAATGCATGTCTTTTGGAAAAATGGGAGGGGGAAAGTTGCGTTTACGAAAATTTTCGCAGGGGAAAAAAGTGGTAGACTAGGCGCAATTAAGCCATACAAAAAGTTATAGGAGGATATGTATAAATAGCACTTTATGTTGGCAGGCACCTAGATTAGATTTTTATATTATTGGAAGTCTCACATTATGGATTCAATAGATGTCCATTTAGTTTAAAATTATTCTTTTTTCTTTGGGCTTGCAATCAGTTAAACTTTTACTTCTTTAATAAATGTTATATTCTCACTTTGCTCCCTTTCACTTAGATACTTGCAGTGCAGTGCATGGTACCTATTTCTCGACTATTTCTTAAATAACGGTATACAATGCTTATGTGCATATATTTAACGTAAAGAAAATTGCATTAGAACAAGGTTTAATAAATAAACGACATATTAATGTATGGTAGTGTGTTTTTATACATTTAATGGTAATTATTTTTTAGTTTTTTTATTTGTTTCCAGGGACCTCACATTGAAAATCTTGCCAAAGTATTTCTGTGAATTATTTTGTGATATTGAGAGGTATCTCATTCCAAATTTGTATGTAGTAAGTATAACTTAATTGGATAGGTATTTAAAATTTTAAAAGCATTCAGGTTCATGTGGACGTGCGGCTTGTGACCAATGAAGAATATAGTACAGGGAAATTAGCCAGAGGAGGAAACCTGGACAAAATTAGTAGAAATGTGAATTTTTGCACAAAAATCACAAAAATTGTAACTTGACTACCCTGATGTTGAAGGTCAAAGTGCAAATATCTCACGTCTCGCACTGGATGCCCATGCGGTCAATGTGAAAGTTGTAGAGAGTTAAATTATCCAAGTTTTTTATTTTTTACCAACACCCCCGCCCCCTTTTTTTTTTCAAGAATATTCAGTGTAAAAGTTTCAAAAACATGTTTTTTCCCAAATATCTTGCACCAAAAAAATCACACAGCAATAGAGTTAACATGAAAGTTGTAGAAAATTCAATTATCTACAAGATTAGTATTTTGCATTTTTTCCCAAAACCTCACCCCTTTTGACATATTTCAAGGTCGAAGTTAAAAAAGACACCAAGGGCGAAGTTTTGGGAAAAAATGCAAGAGATTACCAATCTTATAAGTAATTGAGTTCTCTACAACTTTCGTGTTAATTTTATTGCTGGCTGATTTTTTAGCCCGAGATATTCGCAAAAACCGTGTACCTGAAACTTTGACCTTGGGGGGGGGGGGGGGGGGGGGGGAGGTGTTAATAAAAGCGACAACTTGTAGATAATTTAATTCTCTACAACGTTCACATTGACCTCATGGGCATCCGATGCATAGGACGTGAATATTTGCAAAATACTTTGACTTTCTAAATCTTCGGTAGTCATGTTGGAATTTTTGTGATTTTTGTAGATTTGGGTTTGGGACACCTCGAAGAGCATCTGTGTAAAAATTCAGACTTTTACTAATTTTGTCCAGATCAAATGCCAATTTCCTAGGAGTAATAAATAATAAAATAGATAATAGTCTGAGACCGTAACAAAAATTTGTACTATTTGTAAATGGGCCGAATCTGCCTTAATAGGTTGTCGATGAGCCATCGAATACCGCCCTTCAGTCAGTTAAACTGGCAGCGGTACGTTGAGCAGCGAGGGAGGCGTTGGTGTGTAAATAAATAATTTTGTTTATGCTATTTCTAAATAAATGAAACTTGTTTAGCATTCAATTTGAGAAATAATCAACATAATTAAATTAGTCATCTACCTTGGTGGTAATACTTGGTCAGTAGTTAATCTAAAGCATAATAAACATAATCAAATCAGTCAGCTACCTTGGTGGTGGTGCGTTACCAGTCAGTCAAGTGTATAAATGTATACATTTAAAATGACATGTTGCGCATTTCAGGAAAAAAAAACAGTAATTATTCATTGCAATGTTTTAACAAAAGTATATAACAAAAGTATACAGGGTGTAATTAGTTTGATGTCATTAAAAAAAAACTGGTGGTAAGGAACGACAAGACAAACAAAAAAAACCTTATATAACATGGGGGTCTAAAGCTCATAGTTTCGGAGAAAAAAAATAAAGAAAAATTTCCAAAATACTTAATAACCTAGTTTGAGAACTGCTGGCATATTGTGGTAGGTTTTATTGCCTCACGTCTTGTCGCACGAGATACTATGACATTCCTGCAAATAAGTATGCTGACAAAGCAGTTAAAAGCGACCGACAGGACATCGTCATGTTTTTTGCTTCTTCGCGGCCAATTATCCTATTAGGCGTGCTATACTCTCCCTTGAAATGTTCTCAAGTAATAATTTCAGTTTTGTCTTTACTTGGTAAAGAACGTACGCATGACGCGAAGTACCCGTTCCTTGGTTTTGTCTGTTGCTTTTCTTTTTGAATTTTGTGCCACTTATGTTAAGATTTATTTTATTGACTTATCATTCAAGTTGTTAGTACTTGGTTACGTAAGACACTACTTCTCGTTCGTGCTTTTTGTGTTACTTTTTGGATTTTAGACCAAGTTTTTCTTTTTGTTTTCTTTATTGATAACGTTAATTCACAGTTTAGTGTGGTGTTTTAAAACGCAGATTTTGGACATCCAATTTCATAAAACAATTACTAATTTTTTAAGCTTTTAACACAATGTTACAAACGTTACACTTTTAAATTTTATAAATTCTTATAAACGACAATAAAAGCTACAATAATTTTGTTCCAAATTAAAAAACCTATACAAAAATCCTATTTAAACCCCTGCGGCCATGCTATGCTTGCATTGTGCTGAAAGAGAAGGAAATATTTACATTTTCATAATTAGGGGTATAAAAAGTTCGATACAAATAATCCCATCAAAGTGCCGCACTTCTACCAACGGGAACACAAGTCGGGTATTACATTTTTTTATTATTTCTAATATTCGGAACTATAACATCCATTGACCCTGAAAAACAGTGGTTCTCAAATCTTTCCTACCTTAACATTAAAAATGTAAACCCAGGTCAGTTTTTTTCAAAGTGCCCCAAGAGAAAAAGGTCATATAGGTTTTCTGTTTGTCTAGTTGGTCCTTATTATCAGTTTTTTTTAATGACATGAAACTAATTACACCCTGTATAATATTTAAAAAACCACAAGTCACACACCCACCAAACTCTATATCATTATAATTGACAAAAAAGTATATCTAAATGAAAAGATATACACGGTCATCCTTTAAAAAAAAAATTGCCGATGACGTCATATCTCTAAAAATATGGCAGCTGATAGAAATAAATAGAATAAAAATACTGCAAAAACTTTTGTTCAGGATATTTTTTAATCGAACTTAAGTATAGTTTAGTCAGGAATAAGGTGTTTCCACATATTTACCCAACCCTGTATATGACACAAGTGTAGGAGGTTTTCTGGACATTTACAAAGTAACATCATGGATTCCGAATTATCTAGATACCTGTAATTGTTTTCTATTATCTTTGCTCTTCATAGGTCACAGCTGATTTAAAAAAAAAACATATGCATTGTATACTTTGATAACTTTGTGTATATTAAACAATTTTGGAGTATTTATATATGTATACAAAGGCAAACAACTTTTTTCTTTCCCGTACCGCTTTACTGCTTCAAATACTCAAGCGATTTGCAAATGTCTTGTCAAATTACAAAAATATGTTGCGTTGATCTATTATTGCATTTATACTTTACACTATTCACGTGATAATTTGTAGTCTAGCAGGACATCACATCTACTAACTTAATCTGTTTCGAGAGTACCTGTAGTCGTAACTCTAAAATTGCCCTTCCAGGTAAAGAAGAGGCGTACAAATTCGATTCTATGTCCTCCACATCGAAACCTTTCTCTACGACAACTGCCAGTTCCGAACCGTTAAGCCTGTCGACGAAGAGCATCGATTTAACATCTAAATTCATAGCGCCGGCTCCGAAAGACGACAGAAAAGACTTGAAGAAGAGCGACGGCGATATATTGGACTTCAGCGGTAAGTCCATAGGGCCGCAGTCGTTTCCTCAGTCTCCCTCCGTTAGTGTTCATATAGTTAAATCACCAGCGCCTAGCCCACTTATTAATCCCAGTCCGCATTCTGCTTCGCCGTGCATCACCGATGACGAGTTGATGGACGAGGCTCTAGTTGGTCCTGGGAAATAGTCCAGCAGATGTGATTCTGCGAATATCAGGGTTCAAACAAATTGCAAGGGGCCGTTTTGTGAACGTAACAGCCTCACTCGAAATTCAAATTGGGCAAAGTATTATTTTATGTAGGTTAATATTATTTATTTCATTGAAGGTTCACTTTTGCCACTGGTCTAACCCAAATTGATTTTGGTGTGATGAACCTGCTTTGTTAGATTCGGGTAATACGTCATTATTTTAATAAAAGTGGGGGCTGGAGCTTTTGGTGTGACACTGATGCTACTTAAACAGTACATTTGGATGCCATAATCGACGTGCATTTTGTCAACCATGCTGTCATCATCAGAGGATATTAAAACTCAGTTTTGTGAAGGTCTGTTCCAACATGCAGTTTGATCGTCCGTTGAACGGTCAAATAGAGCTGCCCAGTCATGGCATCGATATGTCACAGCGATAGATAGATAGATAAACGACTGAGCGACTGCTTTAGACTGTTCAACGGATGATCAAACTGCGTATTGGAATAAACCCTGAGTTAATTGTTTTGGTGTTTTGGGAGCTAAACTGCATTGTCGGAAAGGAAAGTGTAAAAAGTACCTTATAACGATGCAGGAATAATAATTATTGCATATGCATACTTAAAAAAACCAAATATTATGAATGTTTTGTTACTTTTCCACAGATGCAAAGTATTTAGAACATGGTCTAAATTATTGTTGGTTCCCACTTGCACTGTTCTAGGATCATTCTCTTAGTCCACAAATTACTTCCTCTTATGCACAAATTAGTGCTTATTTACTAGTACTGTACAAAACTTATAACCAGAGGTCGAAAATTTTATCTCGATGACGTAAAAGTCAGGGTTGGCTCTGCCGGCGCGGAAATTTTTTTATGCAAGTATGATACAATTTATCTTACCTTGTACTTTTTTAGGGAATTCCCTAATATCTGAAGTTAATATGGTCAGTTTATTATAAACACTCACTCGAAAACGAGGTATTGGGGATGTAATATTGAACTAAAAGACACACATGTATTTTTCACTACCTTAAAGTAACACACATGTAATTTTTCACGACCTATAACGAATATAAAAGTATATTACAAATATTTGTTCTAAATGTTCTGAAGTTAACCTTCGCCGCCTGTCATTAAAAATCCATTTATAATGAGAAAAAGACCTCTCAACGTCAACAGATGTCATCAGGGCGTACTCAAAATATGTGAAATTTCTTAAAATCGCTCTGTTGATGCCTGGTGTAGAAAAGTCTACTTTACTTTTTGGAATTTTGTTTGAACCCTCTTAGCGATCGGTAATTGAAAAATATATTGCCGGAGATCGAACACCATGTTTGTTGCAGTAAATTTTGATGTTGGCATATGTTGAAGGTCCTATATGGCTAGAGGAATTTGCAAGAAACTTCCATGTATGGTCTTCAGATCTTCCTGAACAGTTGGATCCATAAATGCCTGTGAAATACCAACTGTGTCGTCTGGATTCAACTGCAGTACTACTAATTTGACATTTTCAAAACGGCAAAAATAGTATGATGCTGCCTCTAACCAGGAAAACTTTTTTTACGCTAGATATTAAGTTATCCACATTATCGTAGCACCCTTTAATAGTTTCGGTAATATGTGCTAGACATGTAGCATATTGTGATATTTTTCCTTCATAATTCGTCCTGCAGCTTTTATATAATTCACTCCATTAGTAAGAAATAATAAGACCTTGTCCTTATTTTCTACATATTTGTCACCCCATTGTAGACTTCAAATTCACTGCCTTCACTAAGATGCGATCATTTGTAATTTTTGCAACTTTAGAGACGATCAAGTGGCCACGCACTGAACAATTTTCCTCCAATGCACCCACTAAAACATTCGCTACCTTATCAAAAGAAGCATTGGGGTTTCGTCCACACTAACCCAGATGTATTTCCCAGTGAGCTCAGAACAAATTTTTTGTCTAACATCATTATCACACTCCGTTGAAAAATTTTTTCTTCTGAGTGTCGTTTCCGATGGCACCTGAACATTGTTATATTTGCCACTAATACACTTTTTCAAAAATTGTCTAAAAAGTGGACTATCTAGTTTTGACCATGGTATGTTACATCCCACTATCACTTCCACTAAATCTAAATTAACACTACGTTGACTGTCGCTATCAGTAGAGCCACTAGCAGTAATATGCTTTTGTGAAGAAATATGTCTATTAACATTTGTTTTAGATGTCCAAGAAATTGTTTCGTTTCAAATCGCGAATCGACAAGTCTATTGCAACCTATGAAGCATTAGACATTTTTGTATACTGCTGACTCTATAATTTCACACTAGATTTGTAGATACATATGTACATACAAATGGCTAGATTTATACTACATGGTTTGCAAAACTGCGATCTGGTATGGTCTACCATTTCCTTTATTAAATCTTGACGTAAATGCCAATAATTGCCACAGTGTAGGTAAAAAGCGATTTTGAAATATTTCACAATTTCAGTGGCATCGTTTAATTAAAGGAGATAAAACCGCATAAGAAAAAAACATAAAAGTACCTCCGTACACTGGAATTTAATTCACCACTAGGTCAGGGTCGAATATAAAATATCAACTACTTATGTTTTTAGGTAATTGTCAGTACGTTTCACAAACGTAGTAGATTTCCGATAAAAGTAGATTATACGTATTAACATTTTAAAATGAAATAAAATTCACTTTATCACATGATGCACACCGTACATGATAGTTTTATGCCATTAATCCTTAACTTTGTTATGTGTGATTTAATATTATATAAAACTGGTTTATTTTATTGGGAAAAATGTTTTATGTTGCCAGCAACGAATTAGGTTTCATATTTAATTATTATGAAATAAACAAAATAAACACGCCACACGTTAAACAGAACAGGAAAGTGTGTGTTTTATTCAAAATTGTCTTTTTATTTGCTAGATATGTCTTACATGTTTTTGTAAGAACTATTACCATCATTTTTCTGATTGTTTCAGTAAACGTTTGCAATATAATAATACGTCTATATGAGAGCTGTCTTTGGCAACGAGATAATATTCCCGATCACTGCTTATAACCCATCAAGAATAAAGTATGCCACGTATTAAAATGGTGTTCAAACCATATAGATCAACCATATGTTATCATTATTACTGTATTTATGACTTAACTTTGAAATGCCACGAAAGCTTTATGCATTATTAAGGCTAGAATTATAATAGGCCGTAACATATATATTGGTATAGGTTAAGAAAATAGTGGACCAAGAGTTGAGCTCTGAAATACTCCAGTTTTAACTTGAAATAATCACACTTTCCAAAGACATCCCTTTACTGAATTAACCTTGCAATTTGTTTAAACTAAAATTTGCTGGACCATATTGTTTTTAGGCAATTTCTGTTTTTATATTTATTATTGTCAATTTGTATATAAATTTGCCAATTAAGATTGATTAAGATAAAGGCCTAAAAAATAATAGGCACCTTTTTATAGAAATATATCGTGGAGTTAAGTTAAAAGCATATTTTTTTACAATTATGTAAGTAATTTAATTATTTAGATGATATTATATATAATAAAAAAAATAGTGAGATATTAATAATGAATATATTTAAAGAATAAAGATTTTATGAAGCTGCTGGGTATTTATTATTGTAATTTTGAGCAGAAATATTGAAGAATCGTATTAAGGCTGATATCTTAACTTCACCGTAAACTATCTAAGGTTTTACAGCGCTGTGAAGCTGCTTATTTGCCACTATTAGCTTTAAGAACTTATTTTATTATTTTTTATTTAATGGGCCTTTTCAGCATATTTTTTTTATTGTGGAATCATAAATTTTATGAAAAATTAAAATACCCGTATTTTTTCAATTTCTATTTTGATGCAGATTAGAGCCAGAAAAAAATAATTAAAATCGCCTATTTACAAGTCCAATTTAAACGATTATCCGTAACGCGCCATTAATACGTCAGCAATCCCAAGCCAATAGTGTAAAAGGCGATTCGGCGACGTTGTACAAAATCAGCATTCAATTGACGTTTGTAGTGATGGGCGATATCGCGATTTTCCAATCACTCCTTAACGGCGACTTATATTTTTCACTTCCGGTGGTTTTAAACTAACGCCATCACAATCTGCAAGCTGATATGTTTACCGTTCGCCGTAATTTGTTTGTGTGAATGTATGATTGCATTAAGCAGCAATGGACAAGTATGAATTGAAAGTAAAACGATGTAAATTACACTTTATATTAATATTTTATATAATCACGGTGATTTAATCACGGTGATATAATCACCGACAGTGACATATCGCTCATGACTAGACGTTTGACAGCTTGTTGATGTTAACACTTTGGTTTTGAGTTTAGCGTAAATTGAACGCTTCCGATTTCGATTAAAATGTCTAGCAAGCAGTGTTTTGTTCCATTCTGTGAAAATACGACCGAAAATGCCCCAGAAAAGACGACAGCTCAAATGAAAGTTTAAGGTTATCCGCTATCCGCACGCTCGGTGATAGCAGTGTTGCCGGTTTGCAAGTTCTTCTGTTGTGTCCTCGATGATGATTGGTGGGATTACGTGTGCAACCAAGGCGCGTGAAACTCAAGCGTTTGAAATACCCCGTGAAAGTTGGTGTATTTCGCTAATTTATTTCTCAGAGATTGCTGTTCTAAGACGCCTCATTTTTAGATACAAAATTATTTTATTTTCCCCAAATGACACCCACCATATTTAAATGTCAAAATTCGAATGCACTGTAAAGGCCCATTCAGCAAATATTGCTTGATGTATTGTTGTATAATTAAAAGAAACGACAATCAATAATAACACAAAATATAAGAAAAATAAATATTAATAAAATAAAAGTTATAAAGAACTTTGTGATATATTAATTAGTAATTAAAATTGTTTTCCTTGATTATAATTTGTACCTTTGTCATAATTATAAGGATATGTTTGTTGTTAAAAGTTGTAAAAAAGCAGCATTTTATTATATACTTAGCACAGTATGAGCTTTTTCAATTCCACATGTCTTTTGGCACAGTTGCTCCTTTGGCCAATATTCAAAATGGCAGCCAAGAACCTAAACTGTGCAAAATATATCTTATATATGTATTATCTGTACAAAAGAAATATTTAGAATTGCAAAAGAAACAAATTATTACATTCACAAGTTTCCACCCCCCGTGGAATCCACCCTTTAAATCTGTGGGTTAAAAAATTATAACACGAGATAACCTGCTAACATATACTATCTTTTCAATAACTTACTGAAAATTTACCTCACAATATATTTACTAACTAGCATAACCTTAAAAATACATATTGACCATTTTCGGTCACCTGATTTTGACAGTCTGGAGGGCACAAAACTCAACCATTCGCAAAGGAATACAAATGTAAACAATTAGAGATGAGTTGCTAGCAGAAGCAGTTTAAGCTTGTTATTAAAAATAACAGCTTTTACCCATCGCTAAAAAACAAAACAATGAGTTGTGTGCCCTCTAAGCCACCAGTCAACCGAAAATGGTCTATTGATACTTTCACTCTGTTGTTCACTTTGATCATTTCGGTTTTATCTCAACGTCAACTCATTTAAAAATTGCCTTCCTGACATGAATCGTATGCCTTATATTCCCTATAAAATGCATTTGGAAAGTTCCAGCAAAGTCCATAACCTTCTTGTGCACATGTCTAGAACAATGTAGCAAAATCTCAGATCTGTCATTTTTTAGAAACGTCGTACTACTAGTGCCTCAGAGATGGCGCACATTGCAGGTTTCTATAAAGCGAATGAATCAAGGTGTGGAGACATGTAAATAATGAATGCAGTGATCTGTTATCCCTGCTACTTAATTCATGCTACCAGCCATAAATACGTAACATTATTTTTTTAGTTTATACACATTTGTGGTTTTCCATGAGAAAAACGGCTCTATTTTTGTTGTGGATGCAAAGATCTGAAAGTCATACTCAACAGGTTTTATTTTAACTATTAATGTTTTGTTTTAAATCTTAACAGTTCGAAAATCAAAATTCCAATAATGAACTAGATATCTTGCCATTTGGGTGCCAGCATCTGCTTCCTGCTGTTGCCTTTAATTAGCGTATTATTTGTTGAAAAAACATTTCTTTGTGTTTTCTTTTCATTTAATTTAAGGTTATTTTAAGAGAACCAAGCTCCCGCTTGCTTTATGGAACTAGTGCTATCCTCATTTAAGTTATCAATGTTCAAGTTGAAATCTGTAATGGATGTATCATCGGCATAAGCTATGCATTTCTTAGGTGAAACAAAGTGAAAAAAATCATTGACATATAATATAAAGAGGAGGGGCCCCAAGATAGAGCCTTGAAGCACCCCATTCTTAACCGGACAAAGTTCTGAGTTTATATTATCGACAGAGACACATTGTTGTCTGTTATTAAGATAAGAGTAGAAAAGATTTAAAGGCAGGTCGCTAATGCCATAAAAATTTATCTTTTCCAATAGAAAAATGTGTGACCCTAACATGTGCCATTTTATGGAAAACAGTAGGACTTTTCATTTTAGACCCATTTTATACTGGGTCATTTTTGCGAGGGACGAAGCACAGGCTTAATTCATTACTGTGTGGATGCTAGTGTTAGAATGAGAATTGTCAAATAAGAAATTAGACAAATTCACTTTAGGATTCTAATTTGCTAGCATAACCAGAATTCAGGTTATCGAAAGAATGCAAAGATTTTATTAATATTTTTACATTTTACACATAGTTTTTCTTTTAGCTATAGTTATTTTTTCTGCTGTTTGCAAAATCCTATAAAGAATATGTCTCAATCAAGCATAGGCTGTCAGGAGGCATCGGAAAAGTGAGGAGAATTTTAAAGTTGTGAAAATATGTTCTTTGTGTGTACTTTTTATAAAGAACAAATTGGAAACAAATTTTTTTGGATTGTGAAAAAAGGTAATTTTCAAATGGCTGTCAAAAGCTTGTTTGTGGTCGGATTGTCTTGAAATAGGCTTGTTCCATGATATTATTTTTATATGGTTTTTATATAGTACTCCACATTCTTATTATGTACTTAAAATTTCATATTATTAACTTTTTTCTTTCTCCTTTCTCAAGATATAAGGGGTTGAAATTAGTAATAGTTGCAAAAATAGTGCGCCTGTTTCTGACATCACTATACGCAACTCTGAACTCGGAAATCTACCGCGATCACTAACAGCCATTCAGTAGTAACTAGATACGTGAAGTTGAAGGCCATTTTAGGTATCTATGGAAAGAGGAAGAGTGACGTTTTGTTCCAATACCAAAGTGAACGGGCAAAACCGAAAATCCGGCTTGGCGCGGGCGAACGAAAGATGGCTTCTCTGTTATAAATTAAAAAACATCGAATTTTCAAAAATTCATAACGAAGTAAATACGTGGAATGGAAGTCCGTTCAAGGTCTCTATGGAAAAAACAAGATTGGCCCTTTCTCCTGATACCAAATTGTTCAGGGAATTCTTTTTTTTTTTTTTTGCTTTAGATTTCTCCATTAGTCAGTTACATATTATGTATTTATTGCTTTTGCATTCGTTCATAACTAACCTAACATGACAACCCAACCATACAGTATACACAGGATGATAGTTCACGAGGACACTCTCTTCTCGTCCAGAGGTCTGTCACGACATTTCTTGATATAACATTACACAGGTAGACCACGGAAAGGGGGTATATGTAACAATAGGAGAGACAATTAAGGAATACGAAGCTAACCTAATATAGAACGATGTTATAGCAACAATTTAATTGTGTTCATGAAATTAACTAATACATTGTAGACTTGTATATTTTTTAAGGACAATAGATGAGTAACATTATTTGGTAGAGGGACTTTGATGTCGACTAAATTGTTTAACATTGCATTGATAGCCATTTGATGATTCTGACAACTAAAGAAAATATGGTTCAGATCGCCTGTAGTACCACATGTACTACAGATATCTGAATCAAGTACACCAATTTTATTTAGATGTTTTGGAAAGTAAGAGTGACCGAGCCTTATTCTGCAAACTGTTGTGATAAATTCCCTAAGGGCGTTAATGCCCTTAAACCATGGTGATTTGGGAATATTACTAACGACTTGTGAGTACAAGCTCGTAGGGTTATCTAATTGATAGTTTTCATAAGATCTTGACCAATTGTTAAATGCTTTGTGTCTGAATGTATTTATAGCGTCCGATAGGCATGTCTTAAAGTTGGAATTTAAGTTAAATAAGGCACTTTCTTTAGCAAGGTTGTCCACATATTCATTATGAAGGATTCCTACATGGCCTTTAACCCAAGAAAATTAACAAAAAAATTATTATGTAATTCACATAGAAGATTTATACGGAGGATGTAGGCACTTTTGTGTATGTAATTAAGTGCCCACTTTTAATACTTATTGATTTTCTTTAATATATTCTAGGGCTTTAAGAACCGCTATGACTTCTCCAACAAATACAGATGATGTATTTTCAGTTAATTTCATTTTGTGTTCAAATTTTTTTGATGGAATGTTTTTACAGGGAAATTCGGCTCTGCAAGAGTAAGAAAATAATGCCTTCTATTAAAACGTAATCTAAAAAATTCAAAAACATCACATCTTTAAACGTTCATATATAAGTTATAGTCTGTTTTTAAACCAGGAGGAGTAAACATGGAAGTTCTATTCACACCATAAAAGTAACCAGAAAATACACTAAAACCTTTTAGGCGTTTTGGGCAACCAAAAATACACGACTACAGTGTTTTTGTGTGTATTTTATTACATTATATACTGCATCGACCTCTATTTGACCTCTACATATTCTATACAGCATTCATACCAATTACGCAATATAAAGGCACCAAGTAATTAGCTACTTTTACCTTCAGATTTATATAAAAGGGACTAAAAACTGATATATAATGTGCAAACGATAAAATAGAAATTATAACCAAATAATTTATGACATGAAATTAAAATTTTTGCAATATGTCAAAATTTAGGAATATTGCCTTGTGTAAATCTGGCGAGGGCGTATCCAATCACAGATATATAATTTAGCGCGTCAAATTAAAAACGCTCCTCCTGGTTTAAAAACAGACTATAATACTTGCGGTGGAGGGTCGATTTTGGTCTCTATTTAAAAAAGAAGATTGGCATTTTATTGACATCGTAATGTCACAGTGGAAATCGGAACTTCGGCTAGGTCTGTGCGAATGAAAAATAGCCATTCTCTTAAAAATCGAAAATTCGACCCAACAGGAGCGAAGGCAATTTTGACATTTGGTATAATATTTCGCCAAATCATGTATTCTCCTACAATCCATCAACTGCCCGTTCCTAAATTTGAGAGGAGAGAGAGGGTAGCCGACTTTTGCGAGTAATTACTCAAAAACCATTAAAAAGAATGAATCCGAATTTATCCTAAACAATGTAGAATTAATTCCCGAATCGAATGACACCGGCCGTTTTCCAAAAAACCACCCCCACAAAAAGCCTTTGATAGATCCGATCCGCAATTTTTGAGGGGCGCAGATCAACATGATAAGTATATAGATAATAACAACTAAACAGCATTGAGTCGACTGAGATGCCGAGTCTATGCGAATAGTGACGTAGCACCTGACTACGCCTCATTTTTGCGAGGTGGAGGTTGGTAATTGTTTTTAAGACACTAAACGTGCGAATAAAATTCTGATTTTTTGCAGATCCATTATTTTATACTTGCACTTTCGATTTATGAAATAAAAAAAAAATGCCGAACAAGCCATATTGACTATATGTTAAGTACCTCCCAAAGATCTTAAAACCAAATTTTGGGTACATTTGACCCCTTTGTTGTGGTCTAACAACCCTTTGAAGTGTGACAAAATTTACCCCAAATTTTCATACACTTTTTTAAAAAGAATAATATAAATTTTGTAATATAAAGTATGGATAATAGACAGATAATAAAATTTAGATATCATGTGAAAAAAATCAAGTAAATATATGTTATAACCTACTACTACATGATGTCTACGGATGCCACGTGGAGGAATAATGCTGTGGTAAAAAAGAAAACTGTGATGGCAACTATTGATACGTAGGTATTTTGTTAAAATAGGAAAATAAATGACAAATATGAGTTGACATGATAATATAATTGGCCGTTTATTCAAATTTTTTATATATTTTTTATTTCTGATGAATAATGTCGCTGTAAAACCTAGATAGTTTTCTTGCAAATTTTTTATATTTCCTGTTTTAAGGAATATATTTTTAGAAAATGACATTGGATATTAAGTTAAACATGTTGTGCGCAGGATATCTCGCAAAATTCTATGGACTACTATTTTATAACACTAATAAAAATATTGCGACATATCCTGTTCAGGTACTAATTCATATAGATAATTCCATAAATTAAAATAGGAATGGTATTTATTAAATATTATTTTGTTGTACATATCATAGTACAAAATAATTATAACAGAATATATTGAAATATGCGTTATTATTTTATTATTCAAATAATTTTTTTCCCACATATTTTGATATACTCTAAGGTAATTTGATATAAACTATTGTATAAAATATAGAATATTTACAATACATTTTTTTTTTATTTCTACCAGTGTGCTTTAAGTTTTTCAGCAACGATTTGAATAAAATTGGAATGACTTGCATATAAATCTAATTTTTTATCAATGTCCATCCATCGAACATTTTGTGCGTCATCGCCAGCTTTTAAATCGAACTTTCCTACGGACGTTCCATCTTCATCATGAAAATTAAAGGCTACAGTTTCCATCCAGGCATTATCGGTGTTTCGTGGATCATCCACGTATCCCTTGTAAATTTCCGTGCCGTGTTGGAAAAATTCTTTTATCATTTCTGCATCTTTCGTAGCCTGTTCTACAAAACATCAACTATCAGCAAATGTATAACATCCACAGCTTAAAAATAATCGACATGGCTTTCTCTATGAACAACATGACATTATGAACGGGTATCAGTGAGTCAATTATGGTACTATGGTGTCCTTACTGAAGCCCCTAAAGTATGGAGTTCCCCAGAGATCCATCATAGGACCAATTTAATTCATAATATTTATAAATGATATCAAGTCTTTCTTGTAAAAATGTTGAGTGTGCTGATGATACCAGCTTACTCTGAGTTGATAGAAATTTAAAATATCTTATCAGTACATAGGAAGAAATGCAGTGATAAGCTCGGGATTACTTTAACATTATTAAACTAAAGTTGAATGAAGGCAAAACTCAAATGCTTAAGGCAGATTGTATCAACCAAATTTAAGGTGGGCAGAAATAATAGATTTGCTTAAAAAGATGACATATATGATGAGGATGATTCAAAAACATTTTCTTTACAGGTTTTTAGAGAAAAGTCCTTTCTAAGAGCTTGTGAAAAAATTTTGTGATTCGGTTTAGGGATGTAGGAGAAATCGAAGATGCAAATCTATCCATTATTTCCGCCCACCTTAAACCTAAATTATGATGATCAAAAAAAGTAAGCTCTTGTGGATATCAGTTTGTAAGTAATAGATTGCCAAAACATATTCAGTAAAAACATATAGGGTTGGATCACATATAAATCCCATATACAACACTCCTTTGATCTAGCAGAAATGCCGCCGATGACCTCGGACTTTTACTGTGGATTTGACACGTCAAGATTAAATACGCTCGGGATGATTCGGATAATCCGAGTCGGAATTGTAGTACCTGACTGAAGTAGGTAATAGAGGATTTTAATCGTATAATTATAATATCTGCATCATACAATACATCTACCTACATCGCATAATTCCTTACATTACCTATTGGTATCATTTGTAACCCTTATTTTAAAATAATAGTGAAATTTGTACTTCTTACGAAAATTCAATCTTTTATTGTAGCTAAACTGTTTATGCGTATGAGTCTCGGCTCTTTAACGTGGATATATCTCTGCTAGTGTTGCACAAAATATCTCTGTCCTTTTCAGTGTCACATATGGGATTTATATGTGGTTGGGTGCTAGTGTTATAATGAGAATGGCAAATAAGAATTTTTACTTGTTAGCATAACCAGAAGTCAGGTTATCGAAAGAATGCAGATTTCATTAATATTTTTACATATAGTTTTTCTTTCCACTTTTGCAAAATCCTATAAAGAATATGTTTCATTACGTATAGGGTGTTTCACTTAAAAAAAAAAAGAGTTATGATCGTTTCGAAATGTAAAAATTTGAATTATCGTGGAAAACATCCTATAGAAATAGGTTCAGATTTCAGAGGCCTGGAAATTAATACTGAGCACTAGTACTGACATTTAAAGTGAAAAGATGGCCAAATGTATGAATATTGTTTTTTTGCAAATTTAAGTCTTCTCTGCTGCAATGTATTTGTTAGTGGTACCGGGTGTCCAATTAATACCCCGTAGTCTTACCCGGAACCCTAGTGATACGCGGTATGTAAATTTCAAGTGATACTCTGGTACTGTCATGAGCAAAAAAATAATAATATAAGTCTTATAACGTATTTTTTCTAAAATCTAGTTGTGTACATCTAACTTTAATTTTTGTGACATTGTCAGTTAGTTGTCAAAATTCACTGCAATTGTGCCAAAACTAATATCTATATAATCGATTTAGTTAAAGCTGAAGTTATTACTAAAGCAGAAGATGGATGTCAATGAAACAAATTGCACTGCGTTACAATATTAACAGAAATTCTCCATGATTTCTACTAATAGTACCGGTTATTCTCCACTTTTTGAAAATGTTAAACACAGAATTTTTGTTAATGTTATAACGCAGTGCAATATGTCTCATTGACAATTCATCTGCTTTAGCAATAACTACAGCATTACAATAAGAAATATAATAAAAGTGCTGCTGTTTTATTTCGGCTACTCATTACATATTCAAATAGAGACAGATTTACATTACAAAAAAATAGTTGTCCAATTTTTTTTTGTTCTCACGACAGTACCTGCCATTTACAAAAACAATCATCCGATGCATCCCAATAGGTGATTCTTTCCTATCAGTAATTTTCATTGCATATTACCTTTAGTCGCGTCTAAACTGTTGAGGGCCTCTTCCAGAAACTCCCTTTTTAAGGTTTCACTGACTTGCTCACCAGGATCCACCATGCCTCCCGGTAATGCCCATTGCCCACAATCTCTTCTTTGAATGGAACAAAATTGTAAAATAGGCCTAAAAGAATAAATTTTAAGTAAAGCCTATTAGCTATAAATGGAGCAATTACAATTTAGTTAAGCTGTTAATCTGCTGTTTATCGTCAACTATCTTCCACCTGGTAACGATTGGATCTGCAGCGTGATTTGGCCCCCATTTACCAAGCACACCACGGCCTTTAATACCAGTTCGTCCTTCAGGATTTAATGGTCTTCCAGCAGTAATGTTATAACATCCTGTATGGCTCTTTCGATTTATATTCCCGTTTAATTCATTCCATTTCGGTTTAAAATTTGAATCTTCTGTAAATATACCTATTAATACCAAGTTCAATGGATCGATATTGGCATTGCTTACCGATTGGTGGATCGGCCCAAGGTTTGTTGAGCAAAACTTTAGAGGTGTATTCGGGAGGGTCATAGCCTTCAAAATTTACAGACCATGCCACATATTCGTCGGAAAATATAAATCTGTTAACATTACTAAAAGGGTAAGAACCACCTCTGCATTTTGTGTGCACCATTCTTCTCAAAATCATGAAATATAAACGATTAGAGAGTAGGCTTGTCGTCGACAGAACATCAAAGAGATTGCAAATTAGAATCTACAACTGGGCTCGTGCTAGATACAAGAAAGATCGAAAGCGCAACACACGTGTGATGAACAGTGAAAATTCCAAATTTATAAATAATGCGGCAGTGTAAAATGTAAATATCGCAGACAAACCTGAGTGGCACCTTCGAGCATATTTTCCCCTATATGCTCGAAGCAGAGTGGCACGGAGACATTGGAACTACCCTGGTAAATACACAAAGGAACTACTCTGACTCATTTCTGTGAGTAACATGCTTAGACTAGGAAAGATAGATGGTGATGACTCGTAACAGCGCAAAATCGCCACGCTAACAAGTTCTGCCTAAGACGCCATTGCGGTGGTGGCACACAAACGGTAGAGAGCAAAATTAAATTTTCCAATAGAAGTGATTTATAAGTGATTTAGTGCTAATTTATGTAATGTACCTACATGATGGTATCATATTCTATAAACTACTGTAAAATCACAGCGGGAAAAAATTGAAAGGAGTGACGCTTTGCAGGTTAAAGTATATGAAGTTTTCACTTTACCTAGTTAAATTAACTGTAGGCCTATTATTTACTTAATTATATCCGTGTGCATGCAATGATAATGAGAGCATAGTGTATCATTTTCTGGTATGCAATCTGCACGTTAATTGATTGAAATTTTCATTCATCTTTTCTTCATTGAATATAGAACAGTGCATCCGAAATGACACTTTTTCCATGGGCGTAGATATATCGATTATGGTGTTATATTATATAGAATGTAGAATAAATTCTGGTATGTAAGATATGAGTAAATATATTTATGGTACTGAATATTAATTGTATTATTATGAAGCTGTTTTTGGAAAAATACCAGTTTTGTATCGTTTTATTCCTTTGATGTGATAAACTTGACACCTTACATATTGTACATATGTTCCGCCACTTTCGCTTGCTCTCTGGTGGCAGGTGGCTTCACCATTGGCAGTAGCGTTACGACTCCTTACAATATATATCTTTCCTACTCTAAGGTAACATGCATATCATAACCATTGACGACCAAAGAATTTATATAAATTGACGACAGTAATAGAAATGGCTGGCCTCTTTGAAGACAGTTGAGAAAAGAGGATGCGGATCTGGTGTATACATCTATTTTCTACAAAGAAGAATGGAATGGATGGAAGCGAGGCGAGGACTCATCAGGGTTACCGTTTTCTATTAACCGTATTCTACTTCCATTCAAAATAATTCCGATCACAGACTACCAAATACCAAGATCTACTAACCTAACCTAAAATTAGATTCTGCTAAAAATCTACCGCCATCTGCCGTAGGGCGGTAATATGCAATAAGTTCTATTTAGGGGACATCTATAAGTTGATGTTTGCGGTGAGTTAACACTTTCACCGCTAGAAGGAGCAGCACTACTTCTAAACAGCAAACAGCAGTAATGGAAACCAAATATTTACTAAAATAAAATGAAATGTTTATTAGAATAACAAGCAAACAAAAATATTCAAACATTTTGAAATAAAAATTCATACTTTAAAACTTAAACCCAACATGTCAGAATTAGGTTTTAAGCTTAGTACAGTTTCCTAATTCCGATATACCTTGTTAATTCTGGCGACATCTATCGGAGAAAGGCTGAACTTACCTAAAAGATCAGGAAATGTCTTTATAGTCATTTGATTGAGTTCGGTGCCATTCCAGTAGGTGCCACTTATAGGTTACTTGCTCAAATTATTATAGAGGGCGATAGAATATAGCATTAAAACTGCGACTCAGAAATCTACTAAAATTATTAACTCTACTAAAATTCTACTGCCCACCCTCATTTTTCTTGAAAATATACTAATTTAGTAGGCGATCTACTGAAAACGGTAACACTGGCACTCATGTATACCATGGTACAAATTGTACCATGATGGCATGATGTACACACAAGCAACAGCGCCATCTATCTGCTGTCAAAACCCCAGATTACTGAAAAAAACACATTGCTATTTCATTAGTATAGAATTATTCATTGACAGAAAATAAACCAATAATTTTGAAACTTTTTTTGTATAATTTATTTTGTCCATGGCTGTTAAATAATGTACTCATTATGTATGTGTTTCCTCAACGATAATGCATGCTATCCATTATTCCTTGTAGTGAATAATGATTTCAATATTCACTGATTGCAGTGAAAAATGAGTATTCACTGATTGCAGTGAATAATGAGGACAGTCAGTTGTTTATGAGAAATGACGTTAGGTATAGCACAGCTTCTTTATGCTGTGGTTATAGTGACTTTTTACTAAAAATTTAAAATGTCAAAATTGCAGCAACCAAAAGACACGTGTTGTCTCTTTAAGTTTTCTAGGAAACATTCAAATGGTACATGCCGAAGAGGTACTTTAATGAACACTCAAAAACTACATTAGTAAGTTTTTTCTGTTAGTCGAATTCACTCTGGTGATTTACGACACTCGCCTGCAGCTCGTGTCTTAAACTTAACACTCGTGAATAATATTCATCATTATGTGATCGTTGAATAATATATCTACTATTATAAGATGAAGAAAAATAGTCATACGTTGCTGTCATGGAAGGCTACACGTGACGTCGCACTTGCCGATTCTTATTTTTCCATGGTAATTTCTATGGAAAATGCATCTCTGACCTTGACATTCTTGACAGTTTTGGAGCAATCTATGGTTTTGGAGTTTTGACACTTGCAGGATTTAGTAAACATACGTATTTCACACTATTTTTGAGAAGTAAGAATATAATACTATAATGGAATGGAATTTGCGTTATGATGGAACCGAGCAAGTCACACAATGGAACACAATTGAAAACCCAAGAAATGTGTTGGAAATGAGTAATGAAAATTTGGTTTTCCAACAAAATGATTTATTTCCGTCAGCTTTTCCACTTATGGCTGATATTCGTAGACAGGGAAAACTTTGTGATGTTGTCTTAAAAGTAGTTTGTTATTTACTTGTAAATATAGCTGGGTAACTTTTTTGTATTTCAGGTTGATGGTCAACACTTTAGCGCTCATAAGATAGTTTTAGCTTCGACCATTCCTTATTTTCATGCTATGTTTATGAATGACATGATTGAATCACGAAATAAGGAAATTGAAATTAAGGGTATTGACGCCACGTAAGTTTGTTTTTAAAGGTTTTCAATTTTAAATGATGTGTCTCAATGTATTTTAGAGCTCTTGAGGCATTGGTTAATTTCGCTTATTCTGGAAAAGTTATTTTGGACAAAAATAATGTACAAAGTATAATGATTGGTGCTTCTTACTTACAACTGAATAAAGTTAGGGATGCGTGTGCAAATTATTTGTTACAACGGTAGGATAAAATATCCCTTGTTGAGTCTGTTATTAATAGTTATTTATTAGGATACACCCCCAAAATGCATTGGGTTTTCGACATTTTGCTGAACGTTTAGGATGTTCCACATTGGCAGACTCAGCAGAGAAATATATCGAATCTTACTTTCATGAAGTCTCACAACACGAGGAATATTTAAATTTATCTTTAGCAGAAATCAAAGATTTGCTGAGCAAAAGTGATTTGAGGGTTGAAAGGTAAAACTTGTTTTAAATTAAATATAAAAATTCTGTCCACCTCGGTTGGCTTTCTTTTACAGTGAAGAGCAAGTGTTTGAGGCATGTATGCGGTGGATGAAACACGATGTGGAAAATCGAAAAGAGCATTTACCTGAATTGCTGTCGCTAGTGCGGTTACCTTTATTATCTCCACTTTATATAACTGACAGAGTACGTAATGAGGAGCAAATTAGGTACTCCATACAGTGCAGGTGAGTGTCTTTTGGGTTCATGATATGTCATGGCACTAATACATGGGCTAAAAATGATATTATACATACTACAAAGACCGAAAAATTTTCACATAGTGATAATGTTTTTGGGAAATATTTTCTATGTCTAATGATACGGGTTCAGTTATAATAGATAATTATTGTTATTATTAGCATATTTGTTTCCGTAGCAGAGTTTTGGCAATTTTTTAGTGCAGTAGTATAAATAAGTACCCACATAACAAAATGATATGCAATGTACATACACTGTATCTTCAATCTATGGATATGTATATCCACAAGATGGAGATAGTATGTCCATGTACATCTAATGGATGTGGAATTAACATTCCCAGCAGATACGTTTGTCGCCGACTTCCATATCTATTTTATATCCAATGAATGTACATAAACATATGCAATGTACATTCGCTGGATATGAAACACACATCATATACACAATCGTATAGTTTATGAATATACATTACATATCTCTGAAGTAGTTTCCACGGATATCAATACGCTTATTGAATACTGCACCCGACGCGTGTTGCCCCAGTCATGTTGGCATCATCGGCAGATGATTAAAACGAAAAGTTTTAATGATCCCGATGATACCAACACGATTGGAGCAGCACGCACCGAATGAAAGTGTTCGAGTGTTTTGATGTTTGTGGGAACTACTTGAGAGGTATCGAATAGTATCCATATAAAAGGTAATAAAACACAGATAGCTTAATAAGAAATATATTTTATATAACTATTTTAAACATACACAAACTTTACAAAATAACCTAATATTACACAATATTTAAAATTTTCAATATTGACGTATACTTCTTTACCTTCCGGTAGTTTAACAAATTGTAAACATGTATAATACCTACTATAGTTACTCATGTCCTACATATATGTTTAAAACATTCTCAACCATTTATATAATATGAACGTATGTAATTTTTATTCACTATATTTATAAAATACATACCCAATATGACAACAGCAAATTTTTAGGCCTCTGTCACTTTCCGCCATCTTTACTAAACACACACCTGCCACAATCAGTTAAATATGAAACTTGTAAATTTTCTAACTCTAAAAGAGTATGTATTTACGAATCTAAAGAATTGCATTATAATAAATATACTCTTACATCATGGGAGTTTCATGCAAATGTAACAGCATAATATAGCAATAAGCAAATATAAAATCCAGAGAATGAGAAAGAGTTAACTATCATCACACATAAACACTATACACACAACACTACAGGGCTTAATCGCTTAATGGCGCCGGCTATTGCCTGGAGCGCTGACGTAGTATGCCATAAATTAGTAGCACATGTGCATCAGATAATGAGATAAAATTCGTGTACGCGTATAATTTAATTATACCTTAATGGACATGTTATGTATAAATCATTATGTATATACCTCCAGCAATATACACTGTATATGACACTGATGCATATCAGTAGCTGAATATACATTTCATATCATATGTATATTTAATAATACATATTCAAATTCCAACACCTAATGCATATGCTGTGGATGTACATATCCATGAGATGTTATGTGGGTATACACTAGATTAAAACATTTGTTTAAAACAACGTACATGAAAGAAATGCTAGTGGAAACTTGCAAACACCGTAAGAAGAACAGTAGGTTTTGGCATCTGCTCTAAGCTAATTAGTTTAATTAAGTTAGTACTTAATATTACACTCATGAAAGAATTTTAGAATAATCAGTTGCCGAGCCAGTTGCTTTTTGAATACTAAATTCGGATCCATTTTGAACCATGTGTTCCAATGTTTTAAGACAATATCTTTGGATAGTTACGTAAGATTTTCTGTCAAAATTACTGGGTTAAATGTATTTGTAGGACCAAAGTAATTTTTAAAATGTAACAAATCAATACAGTAATTGTATAAAATTACTGATATGATCCGAAATTATTGAGAAAACTATAAACTAAGTCTACATTAATAGTATTATATGAAACCGTACTTTTGTGTGGGACAATATGTGCAGCATTGGCCTTTATTAATATTTTATAAGTTCTCTCATATATATGAAAATTTATGTGTAAATATGTAAATTCTATGCAAGGTAATTGCGTAAAATTTATGTAACGACTACATATACAGGGTGTGGCAGAAGTAATGAGGCAATTTAATTCCTTAGCAAATTATTGAATTATTGTTGAGGCTTAAGGAAAACTGTTGGGCACATTACCAATGATTACTGTTGGAGCTGTGCCAAATATTTCTCTTATCACATAGAAGTAGGGTAGAGTAGATTTATTGGTGTTAATATACAACAAAGTTTACACACATTGAAATATTTAGGAAGACACTACATAGTGCTAAGATAGAACGGTAGAAAAATATATACAGTCCATCTCAAAGTTATAGCAACCTAAGTCGTAAAACACACAAGGGCTTGATCTAATACGGACATGATGTTCGTCTGCTCGACGAGAACTTGAAATATTACAATTTTGCTTGTACACCAAAGCTCCAGATAATAATTCTACACGTAAGTGTCGCTGATTAAATTGAATTGGCTGAAGTATTACTGAATATTTCTTGTGAGTTAAAGCTTATTGGACAACAAGCCTGTACACTTGCTTGCCAACAAAATAGTACACTTTTGAAGTGAATAAAATTATTCAAAAATTATGATATAAATTGCTGGCTACTGTACAACAAAAAAACCGTGAGTAAAATTGGACGCTGGAACTTTTGACTCGAAACGCTGCCAATACCATTAGAGGAAAGAAAAAAATATGGAGAATTAAACTTTCTATGAAGAAGTCAGTGATGGCATATGTCTATCTTCAATGTTTTAGGAGTGAGAGTGATTGAGAGTTGAATACAAAATTTACAGTTGTCCAGTGCGCGACTTTCAACTATCGTCTCGCCAAAAGTATTTAAGGTAGACCTATGCCACCACTGACTTTATTTAGAGAATTTCATCCACTACAATTTTGACCCCTATAAGATTTTGACGTATCTCCAATGGTTCTCCCAGCGTATATGCAGTGAAAGGCCGCAGCCTACCCTTTGTGTTAATGTTTTTTTTTAATTGTTCTCAGGTCGATGGAATTTGTAAAATAATTTCATATTGTACTATCATCAGAACCAATGCTGTGTGCAAAATTTCAGTTTAATTGGATAACGAGAAGTGGTCAAATTTCAATTATTATATTTGACCCATACAGATAAACGACAACTGACGTGATGTCGAACTTAAGAAAACCATTGAGAAATAGTCACTGAAGAAATCGTGGTGGAAAGATAATTCCTCCAAAAATGCAAGCCAAATATTCGACAGTGTTGTATTTCTCTATCTTCGTCGTACAACTGAATTAAAATATAACGAAAGGAGGTACACAATTTAATGACAGACGTCGTCGTAATTGCGCGCAATTTAAAAGTGTGAAAGGAAGGGATTAACTTGTTAACGGCATTTCATAGCTCGACCAGATACTTAAGTTGCTATAACTTTGAGACGAACTATACGTTGTGTTTCACTTTTCATGAGTTCACTCTTGTATCTTTGGAATTAAAAACGGATTCATTTCAAATTGGGGTGGTAAATACAGGATGTAATCAGTTTCATGTCATTAAAAAAAACTGGTAATTGGGACCGACTAGACAAACAAAAAACCTTTATAACTTTTCCCTCTAGGGGCACTTGACTTAGGTCAACCTTTTTAATATTTTTTAATATTAATGTAGAAAATAATTGAGAACCACTGCTTTTCTTGGTCAATGAACATGTAGTTCCCAATTATACAACTTTTAAATTGTCATAAAAAAGTGCAAAGGCCTTGGATCATTGACTGTCTTTGATGGACCGCCTCAACCGCACTGAGGCAATTATAAAGAGGTAAATAATTCGTTATCTTTTCCTGCACAACTGCAAGCAAGTAATGGCCGTAGAAGTTTAAACAGAGCATTTCTTTACATGTGTGTCTTTTAATTTGGAACAAAATATTAGATTAATGTTTATAACTTAGAATATTTAAATGTGATTTATTAACGTTTGTAACATAAATGAGTGTCCTGGGCTAAAAGCTTACCTAAGTAAATTATTCGAAATCTGCATCTGCATCAATACAGTTCGGTACGTCGAATTAAGGACATACGTACTCCGTTCAACACTAAACAATGAACTATCAAGTAACGTTGTCAATAAACAAAAATAAAAGAAAAACTTGGTCCAAAATCCAAAACAGAATACAAAAAGAACGAACAAGTAAGTTGTGTCTGTACGTAATCAAGAATTTAACGACTTGAACGGTAAAGTCAATAAAATAAATCTTCACTATAAATACACAGCGACCCGAAATTCAAAAATAACAAAAACAACGAACGACGGGTTGGACGTGTGTACATAACGAAACACCCACAGAAACTAAAATATTGCACAAGGGAGAGTCAGAGTATAGTTTTCTTCAGATCAGATCTACTAAACACTCAGAAAACGTCGACGTCTTTCATCTTATTTACCGCACCGCTAAAGACCGCCGACATTTTATAGCTATCTACACAAATATTGAGTATCATAGGCAAAGACACGCGCGACGATCTAAACCTACTTCAATATTCCAGCAGTTCTCAAAAGATTTTATTGAAAATTTGCGACATTTTTGTTTATTTTTTTTCTCCAAAACTGTGAGCTTTAGACAGTGATGTAAAAAAACCGTTTTTTTTGTAATTAGAAAAAAAACTAGAAAAAAAACGTGTTTTTTATAATGAAAAAAAACATTTACACGTTTTTTTTCACACTACGCGCTCGCGCAAACGAAATCGGCAACACGGCCACTGTTTGGCAATAAACAAGTCAGTTCCTGCATATGCATCATAGTGTAAAGTTATAGTAGTGGTGTGGAGACAACAGATTTTTAGTTTTATTTTGATCTGTTGGCATTGTTGGAGTTTGTCTGTAGTGTTTACACATTGAAAGATTTAATTACAATTATGCCTAAACGTGAGGGGTCAGAGAGGAAGAGAGCCTCTGTTGCATGTTTATTTAAAGACGTTAAAACAATAGGGAAAACGGCACGTGTAATGTGTACATTTTGTTCAAATGAGCCGTCTAAAAGTGGGACCAGAATGACAAAACACATAGGTCAGTGCTTAAAGTGTCCGCTGACAGTCAAAACTAAGTACCTAAAAAATGAGAAGTCTGAAAACTCAAACAGCGTTGTCGATGCTCCCTCTGCTACTTCATCTTTTAGTGTTCAATCATATTCCTCTGCAACACCACCACGGTCTATGTTAAGCAAGAGCAACACTAATACTAAGCAACAAATTTTATCATTTGCTGATAAACTAAGTGCAGTAGATCAATTGAGAGCTAATGAGCTCCTGGCTCGCGCAATTTATAGTAGTGGTGCACCTCTAGCTATTGTAGAAAATGATTATTGGCTACAATATTTTCATTTCATACGACCGTCATTAAAAGTACCATCTCGATATGAAATCTCTGGCCCTTTACTTCAGCGAGAAGATGAAGACATGAAAGACGGAAATTCAGTTCTTTTTACATACGGTTGTTTTGCACACTCATTAAATTTGATATTCAATGATATAAAAAAGCAAGTAACATTTCGCAAGTTTCTGGCTGAAACTGTAGCACTAATAAAAACGATTAGACAATCGCATATTCTAATATCAGTATTTAAAGAAAAACAAAATAAATTTATAGCTATAGCTAATCCGCTTAAAGTAAGTCACTAAAATTACCTGTTGTGACAAGATGGGGATCTATAATTTATTGTCTTGAAAGTGTGCAGGCAAATAAGCAAGCTATCATGTCTCTTGCAATCGAAGATGAAGATACTGTGCAAACGTTAATCAAGAAGCATCCGGGCTTAAAGAAAAATGCACTAGACGATACATTCTGGGACAAGGTAGAAGGTTTCATTCAGTTACTAAAACCTATTGAGAGTGCAATTAAATTCATTGAAAGTGATAAACCACGAATTTCGATGGTGGTCAAAATTTTTCAGCAACTTGAAGAACATTTCAAGAGAGCCTTGCCAACTTGCCCTTTGAGTAAACAAGAAGAAGCAAAAGTAACACAGATAATTGCAAACAGAAAGGAATTTGCTGTGTGTGATGTTCATAAGATCTGTAATTTGCTAGCTCCTTCTATTAAAGGTTCTGATCTTAGTCCAACTGAACAGGTAAGATAAATATAATATTCATAAAACCAGAATTTATTTGAAGTAATTCCTTTCCAGACCGATGCCATTTAACAAATTTTTCAAACGGCAAAAACAATACCTAATTTGAATGAAATAAACGTTCTATCCGAACTTGCCAGTTTCCAAGCAAAGGAAGGATCCTTCAGCAAACAATTTCTGTGGTTGGCAGCATCTGAAATCTCACCGACTGCTTGGTGGAATGGTTTATGCAAAAGTACGGAATTGTCGATATTAGCAGTAAGATTTCTTCAACTACCAGCTACCTCAGCTGCTTGTGAAAGAACTTTCAGTACATATGCAGCAATACATACCTTTAAAAGGAATAGACTTAGAAACGACAGGGCGGCCAAGCTTGTGTATATTGGGCATAATTTAAAATTACAAAGTGAATGTCTTAAAAACACGAAGACTCGGAAGACTGCCAGATTAAAGCTACCTGAATGTGTTGAAGAACAAACCACTAAGGCTATCACTACCAGTATCAGTACTCCCATCACTAGTGACATTGACACACCGAATATCAATATTATCAGTATTACCAACACCAAGCATTTGCCTACTACACAAGTGGAGTGGCATCAACGTCAAAGTCAAAAATAGACGATATGGAATGGAACAGTGACAGTGACGATACTGTTTTTACTGACGACGAATCGTCTAATTCTGGCTGACATTTTTCTGTGCACGACACAGATTCTTCTGGAGATTTAGAAGAAATGGAGGAAGAAGAAGAACTATAAGTTTGCGATACTGGCAGTGTCAGTACCCCTCTTAGTTATCTTTTTATTTTAATTTATTTATTGAATCTAAATTTTAAATAGAGTTGAGTTTATTTGTTTCATTTTAATCTTTAATATTATTTTATGGACGTTTTTATTGTAAAAATTGCAATACATGTATAATGCATACATAAATAGAATTTTTATTTTAATTATGAAAAAATACCAATTCCTGAAAAAAAACAAAGGTTATGTGTATTTTTTCACTAAAAAAACATGCAAACTGAAAAAAAACATTATTGTTTTTTTTCATTTACATCACTGGCTTTAGACCCCATGTTATATAAGGTTTTTTTTTTGTCTTGTCGTTCCCTACCACCAGTTTTTTTTAATGACATGAAACTAATTACACCCTGTATATAGTCAAAATCTGATTGTTTTGACGTAATCAATTTTGATATCGCTCATTGGCATGCCACCCATATTGGCATTCAACTGCATGTTCCTAAAATCCTCTCTCAGTTCATCTAGGCTAGGATCTGAGCACAATAAAATTGTCGTCTACGTGCAAGAGCAACCGTCTCTACAAGCGCAAGGTCTGTGACAATTCGTCCTTAATTGACATTGACAATTTAGTGTACACATCCTAACTTACACGAACCAGCTGTGTATGACCTTTGTGGTAGAATTTCAAGTAGTTTTAAGCTGTGATTACTGCGGAATAAAGTCCATTTTCAAAGTAACTCGATGTAATTTTAGTAAACTTAATTACAGTATCAGTAAGTTTGATTTTACAGTAGTGCTTATTCAGTTTGTCTCATTTAAAATGAAGACACCCGAATATTTTCGTCATTTTTTGAAATCCAGATTTGAGCTTTGGCAAAATTGTAGACAAAGGCAGCCTCCCAAATGGGGCTCATTTCCAACATTTTGCTTTGTGAGCCTGTTTTTGAGTATATAGAGAGATAGATAGATAGACAAGCCTTTATTTGTTCTTTACAAGTACCCAAAAGGGTGTGGAACATGTCACAGAAAAACTAACACAATGTATAAAATATTGCATAATGTATGTATAATATAAAAAATATAAAAGGTGAAACTTAAGATTAAAATCTTACATTAAATTTACAAACATACACATATCAACTGACAAATTAAAAACTCTTTAAACATTCTACAGATTATCCTCGTCCAGAGTGTAATAGGCTTTTTTTACAAGTATGGCCTATAAATTAGTTTGTAGTTCTTTAATTGTACCATTTCTAAGAGTATGTGGAAGCTTATTATAAATTTTGATCATGGTATATGGCATGTTTTTTTGGATAAAAGTAAAGCTTGTTTTAATGTTTAAAAGATCATCTTTGTTCCTTGTGTCGTGTACGTGGTTTCTGTCATGATTTGCAAACAGACAAGTATTCCGCACAACAAAAATAACGGACTCATATATATAGTGACTGACTAAGGTGAGTATTTTTTTTTTCTATAAATAGTGGTTTGCAAGTAACGGTCTGTTTAATGTTGAATATATTTCTCAAGCATCGTTTTTGTAGTACAAATATTCCATACATATGACTTGTTCCACCCCAAAAGATAATACCATATCTGAGCCTAGATTCCACATAGGCATAAAAAGCTATAAGGGCTATCATAACTTTGCACGTCTTATATAGGACTACAATAGTGCCAAAGCTGAAATCTGGACTTCAAAAAATTACAAAAATATCCAAGTGTCTTCATTTTAAATGAGTCACAATATATCTTCCTTGTTCCTGATGAAGTCTCAAAGATCAAGGCCTTAAGAAATCATCCAGTTTTTGAGATAAAACTTGTCAAAACTGGATAATTTGCATCTTTATGGACATTCAAGAAGATTGTTATTGCCACACCCTGATAGATTTTTTTTTTTTTTTCATTTAGAGATTTGGTGGATGAGGCTCTAACTTTCCATTTAATTCCTGAAAGAAGAGCATTAATACAGAGCTTTCGCACAGAACCCAGAGTGTGTGACATAAAAGGATATATTTATGTTGTAGGAGGCCTTAACCGTCACGGTAAGGGCATGCTTCTAATAAACGAATGAATTTGAAAATAAAACATATGGCTCTTATACATTTTTTAATAGTTCAATATAACTGTATTGAAAATTTCTTATTTTAGGTGATTCATTGTCAACTGTTGAATATTATGATCCTAAAATTGATAAGTGGCATATGGCGCCGCCCATGTCAATGATGCGGTCACGCCTAGGTGTAGCGGTTCTAAAAAGCAAACTCTATGCATTTGGGGGTTACAATGGTAAAGATCGACTGTCCAGCGTGGAAGTGTATGATGCGGTAAAGAAGGCGTGGTCTATGGTCACCCCTATGCTATGCAAAAGAAGGTAAGAAAAAAAACGGTGTACGAATTTCTCTTCTATTTGCTCTTTATTTTCATTAAATTAAATAATCTTCTAGTGCGCTGGGTGCTACAGCATTGGGTGATATAATATATGTATGTGGAGGTTATGATGGTGTTACTTCTCTTAACTCGGTGGAAAGGTATCATCCAAGTACAAATTCGTGGTGCTCACTGGCTCCTATGAACAAATCTAGAAGTGCAGGGGCTGTTATCGCCTGCCAAGGCAAGTACAATGTGTATATTAGGGTGACGCAAATTTATACTTGTGAGAAATTAATTTTGTTTTTTTTTCTCATCCCTCAAATTTTGTGTAAATGTTAACTGTGACATTCTCTTGATAATAATAATAATAATAAATAAATTTATTGAGTTCGTGTGAGATATCATTTTACAATAGAGAATTTAATATATTACAACAAAATTTAAAAAAAACATTACAAATGTGATATTACACAATTTACAAAACTCAAATTATTCTACTTTTTTTTGGGAGGCTTCCTGCCAATTCTCCACTTCTAAATTCAGTTAAAATTGGTTGATATCGGCATGTGTCTCCAACATCATGAACTATCTCATGTATTAGGGGAAAGAGCATTTTTTCCTAAAGGACCCCGCACAAACCTTATAGTCCATTGAAATGTTACATTGACCTTGCATTTTGTGTAATTATCTACGTGGAATTTTTAAATAAATAAATAAATATTCGGGGTTGAAAGCCCCCCATTTGACCACCATCTTGAAAAAGGGGACGTGAACAATTTTTCCGCGATATCTTGAGAACCGTAAGTCTCCCAAAATAATTTTCAATATTTCTTTTGTAGAGAATTGAATTCTCTACAATCTTGGTCTAGATACTTCTTACCGTAAAATTGAAAATGAAAAATTTACCCAAGTATAGCATTTTAAGATTCATTTTCGGAAACGTTTCTAACAAGTGTGCCTGTTCCAATGTACAAAATGGGAACTGTTTGCAACATGTCGCGATACATTTTCGAAGCATACACAATTTCTTATGGTAGTGTAGTACGTGTTTCTATTTTGGTGGCTCTGCGCGTTTCTTTGCTAGGTCGAAAATAAAAAGAAACATTGTTACGTTTTTTCCACCTTTTAGGAAACACCCTGTATGAATCCGTGGGTTCTAAATAATTTCAACAAGAGATAAACCACTAACACTTTATTTAGCAATTTACTGACTATACAATACTTCAAATTCGAAATAACACTTTGTTTACTTGATTTAACCTCACTTTTCACTTTTCAACTTGTTCACTTTTATAAACTACCTTCTTAATAAAACTTCCTTCTTCCGCGCTGGTAATCGCGCCTTATATACTCCGAATTTGACTCTCTAGATCCATCTAGAAACATTCAAGAATCTTCTCCAACCACATTCCAGAAAAGTCCATTTCGTTCTGCTGGCTTCCAGTCACAATTAGTAGGCATAGGCGTATCATCTCCAGTTCCAAGGGGGTGTAATTCATAACAATATTTCTAATTTGTAGCTCACAGCTTTTTTAATAATTTCGCAAATGTATCAATGTTTTTATAACTAATGTTATTGGGAACGGAATATATGCAATCAGTTACGAAAAGTCTTATTTATTATAATGCTCTTCTGTCTTTGTCTTCTTTCTTCGCTGGCATGTATAGGCTCCCAGGAGCGTCTTTCGTCTGTCGTGAGAGGGAACGGCTGTTACCGAGCTCTCTCGGAGTTTGAAAGGGATTTGGGGGTGTTGACTAGTCGGAAGCCCAGGGTGCCAATTGGCATCATGTGCTCCGATTTCGTCGGAAGGAAGTGTGAACTGTGTAGTTCAGGATTGTGTTCGGCCAGAGACGCTTTCTTAGCGTCAGAGGCCAGCACAGGCTAGGGTAAGGGTACCGAGCTGGTTGTTTGCTTGGTACCCCTGGGATCGGGTAATTGGATGTTTTTGGTTATTGTCTCCTTGCGGTGTGGTTTGCAGATCGAGCTGAAACAGATAAAGGGTTAGTTATACTTACCCATTATCCAGGATCTGGAGCTTCGACCTCTTGTGCCTCGGAGCGTCGTTGGGGTCATAGTCAGTCGCCTGTCTGACCAGCGGATTCCCATGCTCTGCTGCATGGGCGTATAGGTTCTTCGCTCTGTGCCGGATGACTTCAGTTACTGGGGTGTATTCCAGGTCTCTGAAAATGTCGGCGTTTCTGACAAACCATGGTGCATCTACGGCGCACCGAAGTGCGACGTTTTCCACGGCTTATATCCTCTTCAGATGGGTGGCTGCTTGGTATCCCCAGGCAATGGAGGCTTAGGTCAGAATAGGTGCAATGAGGGTCCTGATAAGCGTGACCTTGCTCCTCAGGTTGAGTTGACTCTGTCTACCTGTCATAGGGTAAAGTAGAGTCCTCCTCGTCCTCGCTTTCTGTATTATCGCTTCCGTGTTTTGTCTCCACGTCAGGCTTCTATCCATGATAACGCCAAGGTACTTGACGGTATCGTGCCATTGAATGTTCTCGCCATTCAAGGAGACTTGTCCTGTGGGAGTTTGCTTCCTGACTCTCTTGAAGAGGATGGCTTTGCTCTTCTCCGCGTTGATTTTGACTTTCCACTTGTTGCACCACTCTTCCAGAAGGGATGCTGCTTCCTGGAGGTTGCGGGTGGCAAGAGTCTTGCACTCCATGACCTTGCCATTATGGCCGTGTCGTCTGCGTAGAGCGCCAAAGAGGTCCTTGCGGTTCTTGGCATGTCGGAGGTATAGATGGTGAACAGGTGGGGAGAGAGTACCGATCCCTGCGGTACACCTGCTTCCATGGGCCTGTAGTTTGACAGCTTATGATTATTTTCGGGAAATACTTCGATATTTTAAATGCGCCTTACAAATATGACCATTTATAATTTATATTTTTAATTTAAAAAAATAAATATATATTTTTTTATGATTATTTTGATGTTAATAATTAGTAATGTATTATCAAAACATCAAATAATGTTTATTTTTCGTAATTTATATCGACATTTAAGCTTTTGCATCGTTTTCTTTCAAAAGAAAATTGTCCGTAATGGCCGCCAAATTATAAACGTCATTACCCAACAAACATTTTCTATTTTATAAGAGTAACCATCTTATTACCGAAACCGAGTTATATACATTCAAGTGATATAAGGCAAGACTGGGAACAGTTTTGTTACTCCTATAAACCGCTTATAACGCTTAAATGGTATGGTCATGATTCTCAATTTTTTAACTGTTCTTTACAGTCGTTTGTAAATTTTAATCTGGATATTATTCGTATAACTCTCCTTTGGGCTGAAAATACATTTGCACAGGTTATTACATGCCCCTATACTAGAATCGCGTATGAAATTGTAGAGTGGATGAAGCTGTGATAAGCAGTTGTTAAGGTAATTTCAGATACTTTACCAGCAAGGTTTCGGAGCAGATAAGTGTATTTAGAGATTTTAGTACAAACATAAGCTGTATGATTTTCCCACAACAACTTTGGGTCTAAGTTTACACCCAGAAATTTAATAGATTCAGGGTTATTTACTTCCTCCATGTCATACAAACTGAATATCATGGTCTTCGTTTTAGATGTATTCAGGCATAACTTGTTAGATATGGACCATTTTTGTAGAGCTGACTGGATTTGAGGTAACTCGTTCAACAAGTATCCCAAGTTACAGCTGGGGAAGGTTAAACTAGTGTTGTCGGCGAATAATATGGCCAGTACATCATCCTGAATTGAAATTGGGAAGTCGTTGATAAAGAAAAAGGATAGGTCTCAGTACCAAGCCCTGGTGAACACCATGATTTTATTTTTGTACAGTGGATTTTCTACCATTATAGATGACACATTGTTGTCTATTAGTAAGATAAGATCTGATAAGAGCTATGCTATGCCCAGAAAGGCCGTAGTAATTTAATGGCAAGAAAATCGTGGGACACGCAGTCGAAGGCTTTTGTGAGGTCTAAAAACAAAGAACCGATATATTTCCCTCCTTCAAATCCAGCATTGATACAGTAGTGTCGCGATAATCCGGATCAATTAAAACCAAGCTAATCCGGATTATCAAATAATTCGGATTATCAAAGCATTTTAAATTCAGCTTTTAAAATTGCAAAAAAATAAATAAAAGGCTGTATTTAACAAAAGTAAGCACTGTACTTATATAAAAAAACAAGACAGATAAAAAAGGGGATCCTATATCAAGAAAACAAAATATTAAAAATATGTAACTACATATGTATGTACATACATAATTAACATTTTCATCACTTTCTTGTACATTAATTTCATCGGCTTCATTAGAATTGTGTGGTACCCTCTTTTACAGTTTTCGGCACCGACTAAAAAGAATGATTTTACTCTGATGACTTATGTGCTGTTGTATTTCAAAAGCAATTTCCTTGAGATTTTGTAGCATCATAATCTTTTAAAGGAATGTTATTTTCTGTAGCCCACTGTAAAGCAAAATTTAAGTTTTTCACAGCATCTTCATTTTTACTTTTGACCAGAGTGGCAATTTCCATCACATCATCAGTCAGCACTATCATTTGCATGAATTAAATTTTCTTGTTCAATCTATCCACATTAATTTCTTCTGCTAGTATCTTTTGTTGCATAGCACTTAAAGGGATCAAATCCTCGGGGTCATCTTCTAAGTCATTCTCATTTTTTGATTTTAAAATCGTTTTCCACCATTTTTCTAAGGAACTTGCTGGTACATTTTCCCGAGTATTGTGAAGCAAACATACAGCATGTTGTAAGTTTAAGTTCTTAAGACACTTTACAAGATTAAAGAAGAGTTACCTGAATGAATTCGGATTACAAAATCAAGTAAAATCCGGATTACAGAGTACTTCAAGAGAACAAGAAGGCAATCCGGATTATAGAAGCATCCGGATTAACGCGGGATCGGCTTATCGCGACACTACTGTATCAGATGTTAATTTATCAATTGCAAGTGTTGTAGACAATTTATTTCGGAAACCAAACTGGTTGACGTTAAGAAGTTTATTGTATTCTAGACAAGTTGTTAACTTGAGATATTTGAAAGTTTCAGGTTAAAAAGATCACACGGATGATTCTTTTAACCGGAAACTTACAAATATCTCGAGTCTCTATGAAAAAATGTTTCAAACAAAAATTGTAGAATTGGATGGGGGTACTTTGGCGGTATATGTCACTTTGACATTACGTGGAAAGGTTAAGGTCAAATTCGGTTTTTTAAATGGGAACCCCTATATTTTATTGCAAATTCGGATTGTCTAACTAAAAATAGACTACTATTGATCGAAACATGTTTTCTGAAATTGTCAATTTCTTAGTTATCCGGCGATGAAAAATCAAGATTTTAGAGCTTTGCGATTTTTTTACTCGAAAAAGAAGAGTTTTGGACAAAAATTGCAAGAGGCAAAAAGAGTTTGGAATCATACCAGGAATGTACCCAATTTTTCGAGACTTGTCCAATGCCCTTTTTGATGCACTTGCTTCATTTGCAGCGTCCTCACACCTCTCCAAAGAGAAATTTAAACAATGAGTAGAGAAAATTGTTCGCAATAAAATAGTGTACAAGTAACATCTGATGTGTATTCTCAATAAAATCAATAGAAAAAAACGTTATAATCCTTAAATAATATTTTTCTTGAAGATTTTAGTCTATTTTTAATTATGACTTCAATTTTATGGTAAGAAGTATCTAATCCAAAATTGTAGAGAATTCAATTCTGTACAAAAAAAGTCGTAAAACATTTTTTGTGACACTTACGGTTCTCAAGATATCGTGGAAAAACTGTTTATACTTCCCTCCCCCGAAAATCGAGTGTTTTACTCACACTGAGCCCCCCTAAACATTAAAAGAAAAAATCTTGTCCTACCAAAAATGCAAGGTTCGGCCAAAATTTTGTAACATTTCAATGAACTGTTATGGAAATTGGGTTTCCCTAGAATCATCTGGATTTTTGGTGTAGCTTTTGTCATCCTGAACAAAAGTCTTCATAGCCACGATGCTCCATATTCAGTATTTTGGCTCCTATGGTGCGCCAATGCTCCATAGCTTTATCGTAAGCAAGCTGAGTCTGATGAATTTGTTTAAGAAAATATAACAACCAGTTTGGTCGAATGCTGTTTGAATGTAACAATATATGTTTATTCCAGGTTATATTTATGCTCTTGGTGGTCATGATGGTCTTTCTATATTTGATTCTGTTGAGCGGTACAATCCTGCTACTAATACATGGATTGAGGCCCCACCCATGCTTACAAAAAGGTTGGTAATATCGTTTTGCCACACGGTAACCTAATATTCCGATCTAACACGTCTAATACACTCATGGACTAAATTAACGAATATTTTTTGTTATCACTATTACTTGAATATGGTTTCAAATCATTGTTGTAAATTTATATATGTGCTGATGTTATTCTTCTAGTAGGTGAATATATTCAATTGTTTTAAAATATTTTGATGTTTAATTAATTTTTTTTTATTGGAACCCTATTTTGCTTATTTAAAGTACGCCTCAGAGTGTTTAAATCAAACTTTTAAAAACGCGCGTGTTTTAAAGGTTACCATGGCAACAACTACAACCCGAGTCAAAATGTCAACTTTTTAATTATTGATCTGACAGGAATTTTTGCGGTATTAACCGCGAATCTGCTTTTCTATTTAAATAATCAATGTTAGAACTCATTTTAAAGCAATATGCAATCAGTAACAACTGCAGTGACAATAATTAATCCTATGTGACAGATTGCAAATTAATTTTTGCATTCCTCATTTGACACTGACAGGTATCCTGATGTCACATCACGAATTCAAACATTTTGCATTCTTAATTCTTATTTCCATTTTTTGTAGTATTGTGTACCAATAAAAAAAAATAGCGTAAAGTATTCGTGGATAACTGGTCTTTAAATCACTTGCTCTATTTCGAGCACTCCGGCTGCGTCGTCGTGCTCGAAAAATCGCGCGTGTTTTAAAGACCTTAATATCCACTCATACTTTAATATACTATTAATGGCGTATATTTTCTAACGCGTGTTTTGTCATTTGAAAATTCTTTACATAATTCAAGAATTATAGTGAATTGAGTTATTTGCAGTGAATTAAAGTAAGTGTTAGTGATTTTTATTTGTTCTTACCTCTATTTAAGAAAAAAATATGTCACCAGATAGATACTGCAGTGAAGCTGAAGCGGCACAAATTGTAACTATATGAAGAAGGATATAGACAAGATATCGCACGACGTCTTAGGAGAGGTCAATCTACAGTATCGAATATTTTAAAAAGGTATCAAGAGACTGGAAATTTTAGTCGAAGACTAAAGGCCAAGGGCACAAAAGGTGCACAACAACAATTGATGACCGTTTCTTGATCCTTAATTCTACCCGAAATCGCACACTGACATCCACATATCTCAAAAATGAGTTATTAAATGTAAGACAAGTGAATGTTAGTTCGAAAACAGTTAGACGAAGATTAAGAGAGGTAGGTTTTAAAGCCAAGACGACCTGCCAAAGTTCCATGTCTTTTCCAAAATCACAAAACTCTTCGATTACAATTTGACAGAGCACATATTCAGTGGAATATCGAGAATTACAAAAATGTTCTATTTACTGATGAGACTAGAATACAGTTGTGGAAGCCAGATGGACGAAATCATGTCTACAGAAGAATTGGGGAATGATACACTAGTTGCAATTTCATACAAACTGTTAGTTTTGGAGGTGGCGGCAAAATGCTTTGGGGAGGTATTAGTTGGGAAGGACGCATCGAAGTCATTCGACGAATGACTAGAGACTGGTATATCTAAAACATTCTCCAAGATCATGTTTTGCCATATGTGGGCCACATTGGATATGATAGGTTCGTATTTATGCACGATAACGCTCGACCCCACGCAGCTGGCACAGTGACTAATTACCTTGATGCAGTCCAGATTCAAAGATTAGATGGGCCACCTTATAGTCCAGACCTGAATCCCATAGAACATATGTGGGATCAGCTAAAACGTCGTATACTACAAAGAAATCCTGTTCCAAATACCCTAGAAGAACTTCGAATTGCACCACAATATGAATGGAATGCAATTCCTCAAGAATACGTTCAAAATCTAATTAGTAGTATGTCAAGAAGGATGCAATCAGCCATCGGAGCTCGAGGTGGGAATACTCGTTATTAACCATGCCCTATTATTCTAATCAAAAGACTAATTTGCTTAACGTGGTAGCATTTAAGTTGAAACTTTATTCTTTATTTTTATAACATTTTGCATTAATTTTTTTTAGCATTTTCTGCTAATGAAAACTTGAAAATGAAATGAAAATGTGTGAAATAAACTATTTCTTTCTTATGTAATGTGTTTCTTTCATTAAAATTTATAAATACAAAAGAATTGGGAAAATTTAAAATATTCGATAATTTTGTCCATAAGTGTACGTATAAACATACAAATTTTTAACCTATAACAGTCTTCAATTATTAACATTCAGAATTAATGTTGTAACATATGTAGCGATACATATTTCTTGCTTATAACAATCATTTGTTATTTTTCAATAGATGTCGGCTAGGTGTTGCAATGCTAGGAGGTAAATTATACGCATGTGGGGGCTATGATGGTAGCTCCTTCCTACAGACAGTGGAGATGTATGATCCTAGTAACAACAAGTAAGTTAAATTTATATAACAATAAATTTTCATCAGACTTTCCTATGTTTAAATATAGATGGACGTACGTTGCTCCGATGAATGCCCAACGAAGCAGGGTAGCACTAACTGCCAATATGGGTAAACTGTGGGCTGTGGGAGGCTATGATGGAATTTCTAATCTCGTCACGGTCGAGGTCTATGATCCTAAAATGGACAAATGGACCTATGCCGCCGATATGATAGCACACGAGGGAGGAGTAGGTCTTGGTGTTATTTCGATTCCATAAGAAAAAAAAGCTCATATTACTATTTAACTATTAGCTATAAGCGAAAGCTAAAAATAAGTTATAACCTTACAGGTATAAATATTTGCTAGTCATATAATGAGCATTAAGCGTTCAATAATTTATTACTTAAAGACTGTAAAATTGCCATTAATTTAGTGAGGTTTGAATTTCTTTTTTAATTTATTCAGTTAAGCATTTACTTTATTAATACCGGGTTTATTTTAGTTTTGTTGTTAACGTTTTAAGTATTTTTAATTTACTTATGTATATTTTGTTTGTTTATGTAGTATGCATATACAGTAGTGGCATTTTAAAGTACTGAGTCAATGCCAATGTAAAGTAGAGGAGAGGAGAAGTAGACAAGTAATATATGCTTAAAAGTAACAGATTTAACCTACACTGTTGCCACTTCTCTTTAGCTGTTTTTAGTCGTTTAAATAATCCTTCTTATACTGAATTTTCTTTATGATACACTGCCGTCAACTCATTCTGTTTCTGTCATTTCCTCATAATTAGACAAAAAATATGTTTCGCTGCCTGTTTAATTTAGACAGCCGAGCGGGAGGCACGCACGTGTAGACTGGGAGCGGTTCTGACCTGTTGCCGGCAAAGCATTTGACATTAGAGGAGAATGTGGTAACGTAAATTACAAATAAAGCCGTATTAATCAATAATTGGATTTCATCTGATTTCTCATTTTCTTATTTACCCAACACTGCAGTGGATTCGCCTAGACATCCTCACCTAAAATTACTGTGAAGTGGAAATGGGGCAGATTAGAAGAGAAGTAGCTTTCAGATTTTTATTTTATTTGAGCTGTTGCGTGTGCATTAAATTAAATACAAATACAAGAAATTTATCATGTGCTTTTCAACTTCACCTTTTAGTGCTATCGTAGGTAACTCTTTTAAAATGTCGATTGATACAATGGAAGAACGAGTGCAAATTATTAAATGGTATTTTGGAACATTATTCATAAATTTGAATCATCGGGATGTGTAAAATCTTGTAGAAAATGTAATAATGAAGGTGGTGACAACGATGGCAGACAGATGAGCGACGAATGGGAACAGGGGCAAATCTCTGCTGAGCTCGATGTACCAGATTGTATGGTGCGTACAATTTTAAAATGTAACAAATATCATTGTAAGAAACTTCAGATTGTATGGTGCGGACAGTTTTAAAATGTAATAAATATCATTGTTATGACATTGCCGACACACAAGAAACTGTTCCCCATGACTGTATACGACGTATGGAATTCTGTGAGACCGTAATGGAAAAGACGAACTAAAATGAAACTTTCCTTAAAAATATTTTATTTACTGACGAAAGTTCATTTTCGCTGCATGTTCATCACAATTGATCCATTATCAGATATTGGTTTCAGAAAAATAAATATTTAAGTATGCCATACCGAAAGGTTGTATCCACAGAAAGTCAATGTGTGGGCTAGAATTTTAGATAATTCAATAGTTGGCCTCTGTTTTATTGATGGCAACCTTACAGCACAAGATATTTGAATTTGTTACATGAACAAATTATTCTGGCCGTTGGAACTTTTAGCATTGACCTCGAAGAGATTTGGTACCAGCAGGATGGTTGTCCTGCTCATAATGCGATAGTGGTACTTATATTCCTAGACACTACATTTCACGATCGCGTTATAAGTGGGACAACCACAATTAACTGGTCAGCAAGGTCGCCTGACCTAATGCCCAGTGATTTTTTTTAATTGGGGCACATAAAAACAAAATTTATGGACACACATCAAAGACCATGATCAGTTACGTGAGAAAATTGTTACTGCCTTACAAAGTGTGACGCCAGAAATGCTAACAAACGTCAAGAGGGAATTCTTTGACTGTTTGGGATATTGACAAGCAAAACAAGGAGATATTTTTGAGCCATTAAACCGTTAATTCTTAAGAGCTACTTTTTTATTTTTCATAGTATTATTTTATTTATTTGCAGAATACTTGTCTATTTGTTTAAAGAATTTTCATATTCATTGCTAATAATGTTCAAAAATAAAATTGTATGTTTAGTTATTTGAGCATTAAAAAATGCATGAAATAACTATCCTCCAGCAAATTCCAATACGTGTAACATCATTCTTGACAAGAGTAGTACAGAATACACCCTATACCTTATCTTGAAGTGTACTGATCAATTTTTTGGCAACTTCTGTTTTCATCATAAACGTCTCAAACCGTAGGAGAGACAATAAGAGGGGATACAGGGCAGAACTCTTAACATACTGAAGGGCTTGGCATCAATGTTAATATATCCCTTTCTTTCACGTATATTATTTTGCTATTTATATTTCACTCTTATCTTATTATAGGGATCGACCTAAGTTTTCTAACTGCCACTGGTGTATAATATTGACAGGTACTATGTTTAAAACTTATCGTCAACAAATTTCTTTCAATAATTGGTGTTATTACACATCTGCCACTTTCGTACAGTTAGATCTACAATTTTATTTATTTAGTTGAAAGGTATTTTTAATTATCATGGTCTTATCTAATACATCTGTTTAGCTTTAGAGTACCTTAGCCAAGAGGTGCTGTTAATTAAATGTTAATTGAAATATATTCGTGATTCCAAGAATGTATTCGCCCTCTGGCGGTCGTAAGTACTTATAACCAAGACAACTTCTTAATTTATTTAACCTTCATCTACTAAAAATATTACATACTTTTACAATATTCAACAAATACGTTTGCACAAATAGGCTACTTTTACCCCCCCTTTAACATACATTAGTGAGACCCTCCTTCCCCACTCCGTCCACATTTAATGCTAATTTAAATTGTTATACAATAGTATATTATTTAACGAGCGATAATGCAAGTAAAAATTCATTCATACAGATGAAGTTTGCAGCAAGTGCTGTAAATCATCAACTGTATTATTACCATAGATCAGGGTTGGCTCTGCTGGCGCAGACAGATTTTTATACAAGTATGATATAATAATTTATCACCTTGTACTTTTTTCAGGAAATTCCGTAATAAATAAAGTTAATATGACCAGTTTATTATAAAGACTCACTCGAATAGAAGGTATTGGGGAATGTAACATTATCTAGTTTCGACCACGGTATGTTACATCCCATCATCACTTCCGCTAAATCTAAATTAAAACTACGTTGACTGTCACTATCAGTAGAGCCACTAGCAATCGTATGCTTCTGTGAGGAAATATGTCTATTAACATTTGTTTTAGATGTCCAAGAAATCGTTTTGTTGCAACTACTACAATAAAGATCTGTTCCATCAAATTGCAGTTCTGGGAAATCGCGAATCTACAAGTCTATTGCAGCTTGAGAAGCACTAGACATTTTTATATACCGCCGACTCTGTGTAATTATAATTTCACACTAGGTTTGTAGATACATATGTACATACTAGATTTATACTATGGTTTGCAAAACTGCGATTCCTGACGGTCTATTATTTCCCTTTATTAAATGCTGAGGTAAATGCCAATAATTGCCACAGTGTAGGTAAAAAGCAATTTTGAAATGTTTCGCAATTTTGGCGGTGTCGTGTAATTAAAGGAGATAAAACCGCATAAAAAAAACATAAAAGTACTCCTGGGGTCGAATGCCTTTAAGACTGCAAATATAAAAAATCAACCATGTTTCTAGGTAATTGTCAGTACGTTTCACAAATATAGTAGATTTCCGATAAAAGTAGGTTATACGTATTAACATTTTAAAATGAAATAAAATTTACTTTATCGCGTGATGCACACGGTACATGGCAGTTTTATGCCATTAATCCTTAACTTTTCTATGTATGATTTAATATTTATTTTATTGGAAAAATTGTTTTATATTGCCAGCAGTTAATTGGGTTTTCATATTTAATTATCACAAAAATAAACAAAATAAACACGTCACTCATTCAACAGAACAGGAAAGTGTGTGATTCAAAATTGTCTTTTTATTTGTTAGATATGTTTTACATGTTTTTGTAAGAACTGTTACCGTTTTTTAAGTTAAATTTATTACCAAAAGTACAGTGTAGCTGGCAATAATAAATATTTCACCACTTCGTCGTTTTTCTGATTGTTTCAGTAAATGTTTGCAATATAATATTACGTCTTATATCAGAGCTGTCTCTGGCACTGAGACAAAATTCCCGATCTCCGGTTATTACCATTATCGCAAGTTAATACTATGCTTTATCTAGGATATTATAACAATAAATATTAATGTAGTAGTAATAAGAGTAGATACATGATATCCTCCAAGTAAATTTTTTCGACGCTCCCATTATCAAATTTATTACATTTTTCCCTCCCTCCAGGTGAGCCTATTTGTTGAATGGCCTTTAAACTTGTGTTTACTACTTATCTGTCATCTGTACTAATTGCTTGGAATCACCAATATAAATTATACTAGTAGACAAGGCGATTTAGACCTAAATTCTCGAATCTGAAATCCTTTTAAACATTACAATTTTTTGCTTAAAAACAGGTAAAAAAATCATAAATAACAACCCTCAAGTCTTTATAGATTCGAAGATATGGAATATGGTTTTTTATTGCAAAATAGAAAGCGGAACCCTGTTTTTTCTTAGTTTTTCTGAAATATCTCGTAAAATACTCCTCTAATCGACTTGAGCTATACTGATCAAATTTGTTCCTAAGAACATTTCCTACAAGGATAGGCTATTGCGAAAATTCGCGAAACTTTTTTACTATTGCAAAATTAGCAACAAAGGTGAAAAAAATGAAAGATTTTCAAGTTGCAATAACTAAAGTAATTGTCATCGAAACTTGATGAAATTTTGGGAGAGGATAGCCCTTAGGATGCTTAAATAGTGCGCACAACTCCGACCCTCAAATCTAATATGGCGGCTTATCCCAAGTCTCCAAAGTTGAAAATTTAAAGTGTTGTCGTTTTGGCAAAAAAAAAAACGGACCGTCATGAAATCAATTGGAATTGGTTGAATTTACCAGCATCTTCAAATGTACCAAAATTCAGAATTTTTTATTAGCAAATGTATTTTTTATTTACAAAAAATGAAAATATTACCGTTGCTGGGGATCGTATCTCTGCGAATTTTCAGTTTAAAGATTTGCAACCAAGTGCATTGAATTGCACTTAAAAAAACATGGATTTAGAAAAAAAAAGTTTTTTCTAGGACCAATGGGAACCGAGATACGCCACTTTTACGTTTTTATCAATAACAGCCATTCTAATCAATATTCTTACTTGAAACTTGGTATGATGCAACTAGGATGCTATATTTATAAGTATAAGTAATTTTTTTCAATCCGTTTTGATCAATTATTTATTGTGAAAGTATCGATTAATGAGCGTGCAAGAGCGTATGGTCAGAAAGACGACCGAGAGAGAAGTGCGCTGTACACTTACAAAAACGATTTTTTTTTAAATAACGTTTTTTTCTGAACTATTCGATGGTGTAAATGAAATTTCGACCGATAGTCACTACCGGCTTCAATAATTAGTAATTTTATGATTAATTTATTTATCGAGATATTTAAGAAAAACTAAGAAAAAACAGGATTCTGCTTTCTATTTTGCAATAAAAAAACCATGTTCCGTATCTTTGAATCTATAAAGACTTGAGTTGTTGTTATTTATGAATTTTTTACCTATTTTTAAGCAAAAAATTGTAATGTTTAAAAGAATTTCAAATCCAAAATATATTTTGCCCCGCCTATAGGCATAAAGTCTTTCAGCCTGCTATATAAAACATATTTTTTGTGATAATCTTATTTTATATATTGTAAATATAGATGAATATATTATGTGACTTATCTCTATTAAATATTTACAATACTAACTTGGTATTATAATTATACCCAAATAGAATTTCCTTAATATATTGGGTTGCAGCTAGTGTACTTGTAGTTCATCATCCTAGCTACCCGATCTGAGAATACGAATGGTTTTTCGTTATTTCTGAGTAACTAATTGTACAATAGGATAAACGAAAATTAATAAATAAATACACATTTATTGCCAGAAAAAAAAAATACAGGCAAAAGGTGAAAGATACCGCATAACGTATTGCATGTTTTTATTATTTGGTACTACGAGAAAAGTTCTGTTTATTTATAAATATTTTAGTCACAATGTAAAAACACATTTCTTTGGATAATATAAACTGTTTTCACGAACCTGTTTAAGGTAAACAACCGGATCCCTAGTTAAAAAGAAACAAATACATATGATCCAACTCTCTGGATATTATTTATTTGATTTTCGAAAAATTGTATTTTTGAATTTAATCATAGAAAATCACGACTTAGTCAAGTTAAATCAATTAATCAATCAATCTGCAAGCACCTATGAAATATTCTTTTCAAATCATTACTGAAGTTAAAAAAGATGTACCTACTTTTTCTCTATGAATAAATATATTGTTTGAAAATCAAAATAATATCTGAGGATTGGGTTGTATATATGTTTTGGCCAGCATGATCCAAATATGCAAGAATATGCACTATATAGAGGTTCTACCATTTAAAAAATTTGATTTTCATGTGACAGGTATCGAAACCGACCCAACCATTTAGCTCTTTACATTGCATAATTGGAAATTCTATCTTGTATCGCTACTAAATGTGAAAATAGTCGCATTTATTTGCCCTACAAATAAGAGTCTGTGTGAACTTGACCACTCAGCATACATATACATAGGATCTTTTTAATATGTATCATCATAACACGCACACTACACACGTTTAACAACTCCAGATTCAAATACAGGGCTGTTAGGAAGTAGGTTACACATTTGTAAATTGCAGACAGCATGCATTACCCATAGACATTGCTAGTGTAGGAGCTGGTAGGATGCCCAACTATGGTCACTACATAACATACTTTAGCTTGCTGCATTATCATTTATGGAATTCAGCATAGAAGAACATACAACGAATTCGAATTATAAATAATGTTTTATCGAACACAATTAAAAACAAAAACATCTTAACAGGCATGTTACAGACATTACACTTTTACTTATGCTGGCCTGCGCCATCTATTAAACGTATTACAAAGTATCTTTATTAAACTAAACATTATGCAACCCTTAGAGTAGGAAAGATATATATTGTAAGGAGTCGTAACGCTACTGCCAATGGTGAAGCCACCTGCCACCAGAGAGCAAGCGCCAGTGGCGGAACATATGTACAATATGTAGGTGTCAAGTTTATCACGTCAAAGGAATAAAACGATACAAAACTGGTATTTTTCCAAAAACAGCTTCATAATACAATTAATGGGTGCAATGGATATTATTTCGACAAATTGTGCATACAGTGAGTCTGGAAAGTATGAAATAAATGAAGTGTTTGGGAAAATTATTGGGCACGTCGATCTTTTTTTATTTGGCAGCCCTCATCATTGTGAATATACACAAGCTTGAAAAATTTTCTATTTTTAGAACCTTCCACACCACAGGAAATATTCAATATAATATCATGCTACTAAAAAATAAAAAATCGGTTGGTGATGATGAGGTACCAATAAAGCTATTAAAATATGTTGCGGATATCATCTGCTATCTATTGAACCATATTGTAAATTTAATGCTCTGTAGAGGAAAATTTTCAGATAGATTAAAAAATGCAAATATAAAGGCCATCTTTAAAAAGGGCGATAAAGCTGATTGGCAAAACTATCGTCCCATAGCACTCTTATCCAACACAAGCAAGATATTTGAAAAATGTATCTACAATAGAATTATAAAATATGTAGAAGGAAAAAAATTACTTTCTGATTCTCAAAACGGCTTTAGAAAAGGCAAGACAACTATCCTTGCAATTTTTAAAGCTTTAATGCAAATACTAGACTCACTAAACAACAATAAAGAAACAACTACAGTATGTCTGGACCTGTCTAAAGAGTTTGATAGTGTTGAGCATGATATTCTCTTAAAGAAATTATGTAATTATGGTATAAGAGGTACAGCACTACAGCTAATAAAATCTTATTTATCAAACAGACATCAACAACTAGTAGAGAGTGACGATAGTGGAGCCAAGGTCAAATCAGACAAAGAAATAATTAAAAGAGGTGTACCACAGGGCTCTGTACACAAATTATCTACCACAAGTTGTTAATCATAATATGGTGCAATTTGCAGATGATGCATCTTTAATGTAATGTAATTAAAAGTCACGACTCTAAAAACAGCCAAGAAAAAGACATCCTTGATGCGGTAATCACACTACAAAATTGGTTCACTAACAACAATCTGAAATTAAATGTTCAAAAAACCCAGATAATTACATTTTCGTACTTCACCCAAAATGAAGAAACAAAACTCTTACCTACAATGACATAAATGTTCCAGGTAGCCGATCAGTAAAATTCTTAGGAATCACTCTGGATTCAAGGCTTGACTGGAGGCCTCATGTTGACAGCTTGGCTGGGGACATGTCACGGTATTGTTATGCACTTGGGGTAGTGGCACGTTTTGTAAGTGTGGAAGCTGTCATGAGTGCGTATCATGCATATGTACAGTCACGTGTCAGATATGGAGTGATATTCTGGTCAAATTCTATATATATGCACAGAAAATCCTCATAATGCAAAAAAGATGTTTGCGACAAATATTTAATATGAAACCTACAGATAGTTGTAAATCGGTATTTATAAACAGAGGCGTACTAACACTAACAAGCCTATATATTTACGAAGCAGCAATATTTGTAAAAGTAAACATCATACTTTTCAAATCTCTAGAGCATAATTATGACACAAGAAACAAAAACAATTTAACAACAAATAGAAAAAACTTTACATATATACAAAAAAATGTTGAGTATTCTATAATTAACATTTTTAACAAATTGCCTCATAACATAAAAAATCTCACCATAAAGACATTGAAATTGGAACTCAAAAGAATACTAATAAAAAAGCTTATTATACGATAGACGAATATTTCAATGATATTTCAATACATTAATAATAATACTTACTTTTATACTCTCAAATTAGGCTATTCCCAAATCTTATCTCTAGCTTTACTATTTTACTTACATTTTAATACTTTAACCAAAGACATTTTTTATCCAAATTAGGCATATTATCTATTTTAAAACGAATTTTAATACTATTGTCGTTAGTGTCTCAATTTTATTATGATATGTTAATTTTACATTAATATTAGTTATATTCTTTCTTTTCTCTGTTGTTTTCGCTTAATGTTTTGACATGTTCTACACCCAGTGGGGTATTGTATTAAAAAGGAACAAATAAATGTATCTATCTATCTATCTATATCTTTGGTTATCCCCACTAGTGTCGTTTATTATAAACAATTCGAGACATCACATTTTAAAAAATGTCGAAATAATAAGTTGGGTGATGTGATAATTAAAAAAGAAAAACAAAAATTAACGTGTCAGTCAAATACTTTTCCTTTCACTGTTAATGAAGTTACCACTTGAATATTTCTGAGACTGAATGTAGACCTACTGAAATTCAGTTAATTTATTTAGAATACATACCTTGATTATTATTAGTGCTACATAAAACATACGTAAACTTTTGACTTGTTTTTCAATTACCTGTGTGATAAAAAATAATACATAATGAATTGGGTAAGTATATTTATAGAAGATAACACCCAGCTAGATGCAAATATCACAAAACATTTATTTCAAAAACAAATACAAATAATTTTCCTACATTATTTCTTAGGAGCATTTTCAAATATACATTTAATATTTGATGTCATCTGATGGCATCTTTTTGTTCTCTGAAATAAGAAAAAAATATCTACAAATAAAAAGAAAAATCAGATCACGACTAAATAAAGAGGACAAATCTATCAAAGATAGAAACACGAAATTACAAACGAAGAATAAAACAAACATAAAAAAACAAATCCTTCTATTAACAGATGATATTAACGTCCTCTGGGAAATGAGGAAAAAATTCGATCTAACTTTATATAACATCACATCACTGAAGAAACCTGGGGCATTTTTACACAATGTAATGGAGAATGCCGAAAACATGACGAAAAATTTTACTCTAGAAGACTACGTTATTATAATTGGAGGTTCCAATGACATAAATGCAAAAAGAACACCATCATTTCGCTTTATCTGTAATAAACTTAAGCAAATCACACACACAAATGTCTTGTTTGTGTCGGTGCCATATCACCGTAGTGACTCATTTAAAAATGAACACATTTATAAGTACAACTCAAAACTGAATGACTTTCTTTCTAAATTCAATAAGTATACGGAAGGAAACATTGAATACATAGAAATTAATAACATACATTCAACAAAGTTAAATAGTCGTTTAATTGCAAATAATGTACACAAAGCAATAAATTTCAAAAAAAGTGCATCAAACTTAAAATTTATTAGTGTTTGTGACGCAACCAGCGAGCTACCTGCTTCACCCACCAAGACCCACAAAGGACAGGACCCGGAGTCTCCTGATCATGCAGTAGAGAACGGAAACGAAACTTCGGTACCCACAGTTTTTTTATACCCACGAATTTCCCAAATACTTCTCGAGTAAAAAGAACCTCATGTGACGACGGCATATATGAATTGCCAAACCAAAAAATGGACTTAAGTAAAAATTATGTAAGTGGAAATTTCAGCATTCTACATTATAACATACAATGCTTAAGAAACAAGGTTAGTGAATTGAATGTTTTTTTGGCGGAAAATGACTTTGACATTTTATGTATAAACGAACATTGGCTTTTAACCGATGAGATTGATTGTGTAAATATCACCGATTATAACTTAGTATCCTCGTATTGTAGACGCAGCAAATTGCATGGGGGCGTTGCAATACTTTGTCTAAATAAATATACTTGTTCTCCCTTGCCAAACATAAACAAACTATCAATAGAAGTTCATTGTGAACTGGCAGCTGTCGTCTGTGAGAATAACTTCCAGATTCTAACCATATACAGATCACCCAATGGTGACTTTGATATATTTTTGGAACAACTTTCCCGTGCTCTTGATATTCTCATACAAAAAAACATAAAAATCATTGTGACTGGAGATTTTAATGTACATTTCCACAAACCAGATAAACATGTATCACTACTCCTAAACCTATTTGCTTCGTTTGGTCTTTATGATTTAAATAAATCCCCCACGCGACATTAACATATTCACAAACGTCACGCAAAATATCTGCAAAACTGTTACCGTGAATCCAAAGCTATCTGACCATCTTGGTATTAGCTTAAATGTACAAGATTTCAAACCTCTAATTTCGTCAAAGAGAATTAACTATAGACCTGTTACCGAAATGGGCCTTTTACGCTTAAATCAACACTTAAAATTAATAGACTGGAGTTTTGTAAATAATCCAACACTAGACCTAAATAACAAATTTGAAGTCTTTCTAAACATAATTACAAGCGCGATAGAACTCAACTTGCCAGAAAAATCAAAAATTGTATCCAGCAACAGAAGAACTGCTGTAAATTGGTTTTCCGACCATTTAATGCAAACAAGAGCGACATTACATTTCCTGCAAGATCTCTACAAATTAAATCCAACACCAAATTTAAAATCTTTACTAAATATAAAAAAAGCACACTATAAATCAGAGTTAAGGAAAGCTAAAGTTAATGCCCATGACAAGTACATTTCCCAAAGTAAAAATCGAAACAAAGCGATGTGGAATGTCATAAAAAACAACAAACCGCAAAGAATTAATACACACACAGATTCTGCTGTCATAAATTCCGAGGACCTAAACAACTACTTTGGAACGATTGCTGAAAAGACAATAAATATGTTACCACCCTCAAATAAAACTTTTGAAGACTACTTAATTAACACAAACATAGATGGACATAGCACTGAATTTAGTTTCACCGAAGTTTCTTACGTACAGATTCTTGACATACTAAATAACCTTAAAAAAACCGACAGTAAAGATGCTTACGATATCAACCTGAAGATCCTTAATTCCATTAAGCACATTATATATATTCCATTAACCAAACTTATAAATCAATGTATTAAAAACAATGTATTTCCGGAAATCCTCAAAATAGCAAAAGTCATTCCAATCCACAAACAAGGTGACATTGATGATCTTGCCAACTATAGACCAATCTCCATAATACCTTTTCTTGCAAAAATCTTTGAAACCGTGCTAAAATTGCAAATTTCATCTTATTTTGAGAATTTTAATTTGTTTAACAATCACCAGTTCGGGTTTAGAGCTAAAATGTCCACTACCACAGCTATAAATACACTAACGGATATCGTAAATAGGGGATTTGAAAGCAGCGAAATTATATACGCTCAGTTTTTAGATTTAAGCAAGGCATTCGACTGCGTTTCACATGATATTTTGATAAAAAAGTTAGCCTTTTATAAATTTTCTATTACCAGCCAGAAATTATTGTCTTCATACCTCCAAGATAGATCTCAGTTTGTCAACTATAAAAACAAAAATTCCCAACGGATAAATGTAAAATATGGTGTACCTCAGGGCTCGGTATTGGGCCCAATTCTTTTTCTCATCTTTATAAATGACTTGCCATACAACACCGCCGCAGCAAGATCTGTTCTTTTTGCGGACGATACCACACTAATACACAACAACAAGGACATCACTAGATTGCTATCAATGGTAAACGAAATACAATCCACTACCCACGACTGGTTCCTGTCAAACAATTTGAAACTAAATGAAAATAAAACTAAAACAATGATTTTCACCTTAAGACAACATACACCAGATAACATGATATCCACGAATTGCGTTAAATTCTTAGGTGTTTATCTGGATAGTAAATTAACTTGGGAAAAACATGTACATGCCATATGTGGCAAAATTTCCAAAAATATTTACTTATTGCGTAATCTTGTGAATTGTGTCTCACAGACGACTTTAATAACTGCATATTTCGGTTTAATACACTCGGTACTAATCTACGCGATTTTGGTTTGGGGTCATTCCCCACATGCCGCAACTGCTTTCGCGGTCCAAAGAAAAGCAGTAAGGGTGATTGCGGGGTTGAGTTGGAGGGAGGAGTGCAAGGAATATTTTAAAAAACTCAAAATTCCAACATTATATAGCATCTACATTTTGCAATGCCTTCTACATGTAAAAGAAAATGAATCAAATTACCTATCACGTGCCCAGCTACATTCTCATTCCACCCGAAGCAACAGGAACTTACACCACGAATTTTTGCGCTTATCGAAAACACGCAATGGCACAGCGTTCTATGCAATAAAGTTTTTCAACGCATTACCATGCAATATCAGGGAACTAGATTGTAAACGTTTTAAAACGGTCGTTAAGTCATTTTTAATCGAAAATGCATTTTTTTCACTGAACGAATATTTTTCAGCTGATTTCTCCAATTTACTTAAGTAACTTGAATATATGTATGTTTGTGAAAATTTACCTGTTCGTTGTTTACATTGTCTTACTGTATAATTTTTTTTTTACTACTCTTCGTACATTTACTCTCCTTAACACCCTGTATTTTTGACTTGTGTAAATACTTTTTGTATAATGCATCAATAAATACTTACTTACTTACTACTTACTTACTATGATTGCCTGTTGGCGTACATTATTAAAAAAAGATTACTTATTAAAGAAACGATGCTCAGCTTCTTTACTTGCAAGTAGCTGGGTAATTCTAGGAAAATTTTTGGCACACAGCTTCATTTCATTTTATTTCCCTCTGGTAGAACCATTTCTTTTCAAAATGAATACTACAAATAAGCCTATCATAACTTGGTGTTGGAGCTCAGTCTACTAATTTCATATTTTCTAACCATAATTTTCGTTTCTCAGGATCGTTTGGAAACCTAAGAAAACAGAGTAATATAAATTCAAATGCAATAATAAGTTTTATAGCATTTATTACCAAAATTTCATTAAAATAAATACATACGGGATATTTGGAGGGTCGATGCAAACCCTTGCGTGGATGTGATAGAGGAGATCATTTAGACTGTATTAAGCCAAACATACCCTAGTACAAAGTCTTACGGTCGGAAATCTCAAAAAATGTAAGACTGTACTAAGGTATGTTTGGCTTAATGCAGTCTAAATGATCTTCCTTGTCACCTCCGCAAGGCTTTGCATCGACTTGTCAAAAAACCTGATAATAATGTATATTTATATAATAGTAATAATTTATTATTCAAAAGTAATTGCACCCTGGTGTATTGACATAAACAAACAAACAAAACCAATAAAACGCGCAGTTATTGTAAATATTTTAAAACGAAGCAAATATGGCCTGCGAATATTTTGCTTGAATATTTCAGAATTCACTTTTACCTGAATGATGCCACTTAGATTGACTACACAGGTGCCAAAACCTTTTCTAATTTTATTGCCCAAATATTTAAGACTATTGTGAAACGAGTGAAAGTTGATAATATATTTCATTTCACCATGTTAGAATTAAATGGATTTTTGTAGAAACTTTTTTATTTCTACCATGATAAAAAAATTTATCTCGTTATAATATACCTTTACGTACTTATATCAAGTAGGTATAAAAGAAATATATTCAAAGAAGGAAACAATAGTGATATCGAAGAAGTATATATTGGAAGGCGTTGACTTCCCAAAGTGAAATAAATTTTGCTGTTAGTAGAAGTTGAAAGAAAATATGTTGTTCTTCTAATAACTCTGGTAGGTATTAAAATCGCAAGTACAAATATTTCCGAATTCCAAAAAAATACCTATGTTTTGTAAATTAATGATAATATCAGTTTGTTTAATTTATTTTTGATTATTTTAATTTTTTTCTGTAAGATCTTTTTAAGATGTTGTATTTTTCAACTTTATTATGGCCAGTTTTTAAAGTGAAACAAATATTCAAATATACTCGTTGTTTCTTTTATAGTTGGAACTAGCATGTGTATATCCCCACCTCCTCTAGGCAGGAAGAAAATACCTTCTCCGAAAAATTGGAAAAGCCAAAAGGAAGTATTTAGCCAATAGGAGCAATCACAGATCATGTGTTGAGAATGCCAAGTGGAGTTTCGCAATTACAAACATCGCAGTATCGGCAACATCTAGACACTGGGTTTGAAAATGTGTAAGCCCTCCAATTTTTACTATTTTTTATTTACTGGCAAAACGTCGGTTATAGCAAAATATGACAGTTCATAACTAGCAAAGAACAGTTTGTTGTTAACGAAATATCAATTCTTGACACTATTGTTTTCTATTATTGCAATTCATTTTTGTATAGTAGACGCAATCGTTATAGTGGCTCGACGGGTGAAAGTATAATAAAGACGAAAGATGTTATTCCTGCCAGTTAAACCTCGTCTTGTGTCTCACACGTAGAGTCACTGTAACAATTGCGTCTACTGCTATAACAAAAAATAAAAATATATTTAAAGTACCACAATTGTTTTATTTATACCTCTTCCTATCTTATAATTCAAGATGCATAATTGTTACAACAATAATTAGTAGTTAATAGAATAAAATCATGTTTTGCTCTGGACAATTTAAAACACGATTTGAATTAGATAAAACTTTAATAACGTAATATGATCATCAGAAATAACGTATTAAATTTGATTTTTAAAGCTGAAATTTTCGTGATAAATGTTTGATGCATTTTAAAATGATTTTGAACAGGTCATCTGTACGTCTCTCTGACATTCAGATTATATACATGACATACAAAATGAATATTCATTCTTAGTTCCATGGTACATAAAGTACATTCCGAGCACATGCTCTGAATGTATGAATGCAAAAATGCTATATGGGGACAGTCAGCTGAGTTCGGTCGTTCTATCAGGACAATATGTCCAATTTTTTTTTTCCTTCTTCAATTCTTTGGGAATTTCACTGCCACATGTATGTTTTCTTTCTAAGCGGTGCTAGGGGAATCTACAAAATATATCACAATTAACCAGTATTACTGGTAAAAAAACCTCTACGCCCGTGACGTTTACGTCAAAGGATCAGTTAAAGGTTGGTTTTGATAACTAAACAACACAAATAAGTATAAAAGCTTGAAATTAAATATTTCGCCGACGTTTCGGAAATCTAATCTGTTTCCTTTCTCAAGGCTTTTTTTGAAAAATCTTTTTTGCTGTGTATGACAAATACACAGCTCTAAGAATGTTTGTTATATTCAATATCCATAGATACTTACTATTTACATAGAACTGTTGATATAGTTAACAGTTTTTTAGTTTCTATACAATGTTAAGTTTGTGAAGTTCTTCTTTTAACATTGGCAGCCAAGTTGTACAGACATCTACGGAACAATTCGACACGCAATTATCCTCATTCAATAATATTATCGCGGATTCTTTTATTTTTCTTTTTTTGCTATCTGCCTCTTTTGTTAAAATTTTTGCCGAGTCCCAGTTTATTCTATGTCCGTTCTCCCACGCGTGTTCGCAGATCTTGGACCTCTGAATTTCATTTTTTCTGATATAATTTTGATGTTCGCCCAATCTTACACTAAAAGGTCTGATGGATGACTCACCCACGTATTGTTTGTTGCACTCACACGGAATACTATAAATGCAGTTTTTTGAATTTTGCTCGTGGTTTGTTGGTTTCGTCTTTGTCAGAATAGATCTTAAAGTGTTGCTTGTTTGAAATACCGTCCTAATATCAAATCTATCACCGATGCGGCGCAACTTTTCGGATAATCCGCATACATAAGGAATTAACGCTGTGTAACGTTTTTCAGGTTTTTGTCGTACCTGATTGTTAGTTTCAATATTTATGAAGGTTTTATCGACAAAACCCCCAGGATATTGGTTATTAATAAGAACTTCCTTTATAAACCGCTTCTCATTGTTTAGTATCTCATCATTAGAAGAAATGATTTTGGCCCTATCATACAAACATTTTACAACACCCCTCTTAACGTGCATCGACTGATTTGAGTTGAAATTTAAATATCTGTTGGTATGTGTTGGTTTTCTATAAACACTTGTTTCAATTGTACCATTTACTCTTTTAATTAAAACATCTAAAAATGGTAATTCATTTCTAGTTTCCTTTTCTAAAGTGAATTTAATGGAAGGTTCTTTATTATTTAAATGATCCAAAAAATTATCTAGTAACTCAATACCATGAGGCCAGATTGCAAAGATATCATCTACGTATCTCCACCAGATAACCGGTTTGTATGCACAATTTTGAACAATATCCTGGGGGTTTTGTCGATAAAACCTTCATAAATATTGAAACTAACAATCAGGTACGACAAAAACCTGAAAAACGTTACACAGCGTTAATTCCTTATGTATGCGGATTATCCGAAAAGTTGCGCCGCATCGGTGATAGATTTGATATTAGGACGGTATTTCAAACAAGCAACACTTTAAGATCTATTCTGACAAAGACGAAACCAACAAACCACGAGCAAAATTCAAAAAACTGCATTTATAGTATTCCGTGTGAGTGCAACAAACAATACGTGGGTGAGTCATCCAGACCTTTTAGTGTAAGATTGGGCGAACATCAAAATTATATCAGAAAAAATGAAATTCAGAGGTCCAAGATCTGCGAACACGCGTGGGAGAACGGACATAGAATAAACTGGGACTCGGCAAAAATTTTAACAAAAGAGGCAGATAGCAAAAAAAGAAAAATAAAAGAATCCGCGATAATATTATTGAATGAGGATAATTGCGTGTCGAATTGTTCCGTAGATGTCTGTACAACTTGGCTGCCAATGTTAAAAGAAGAACTTCACAAACTTAACATTGTATAGAAACTAAAAAACTGTTAACTATATCAACAGTTCTATGTAAATAGTAAGTATCTATGGATATTGAATATAACAAACATTCTTAGAGCTGTGTATTTGTCATACACAGCAAAAAAGATTTTTCAAAAAAAGCCTTGAGAAAGGAAACAGATTAGATTTCCGAAACGTCGGCGAAATATTTAATTTCAAGCTTTTATACTTATTTGTGTTGTTTAGTTATCAAAACCAACCTTTAACTGATCCTTTGACGTAAACGTCACGGGCGTAGAGGTTTTTTTACCAGTAATACTGGTTAATTGTGATATATTTTGTAGATTCCCCTAGCACCGCTTAGAAAGAAAACATACATGTGGCAGTGAAATTCCCAAAGAATTGAAGAAGGAAAAAAAATTAAGATAATGCCACAAATAACATTTAGACAATAATATGTCCAATTTTCACTATAGGCCTCTCTTACTAATGTTACTTTTTCCGTCTGATTGTCACATTGTGGCAACTGCGCGAGAACTCCAATTTAAATGTCGAGGTCAATGGCGCCATCGTTAAAAGATAAAAGGTTTTCCGCCGGTTGTCCTTTCTTGTTAATTCTCTAATCTTTGGTAAAATTACAGTGACGTCACAAAATGTTCGTCATCTTTGTCTAACAATTCCTGCTCAGTGTTGGCAGTACCGAGAATCAACAACTTTCATTTTGGTTTTGTGTATTGGTATTGGGACAATCCAGTTTCAGTCACGTCAAGAAAAATAATTGTTTAGTGCCTGTCGTTGTCAAGTTAAAGTATTTATAAAATTAGTGTTAAAAACTGTTTTATGTTCATAAAAAGTTGTTTGAGACTTTGAACCAGGATAGTGACTAGGAATATACACATAGAGGTTCGTATATTAGTTAGAGAATGAAAGTGGGTACCAGAACGGAAAATTACAAAATGTATCGGTACCAGTTGACCTTATAATGATAGACCAAAGAATGTTATTGTTATTATTTCTTATTATGAATTTATTGAGTTGTGACGTAAAGTTTCAACTAATTCGTGATTCATATTAATTATTCTATATCTAATTTCCTTGCACTGACATTTTAATATACCTTGATTAAAAATATGTAGCTGGTAACATACTTTTGAGAGGAAGGTATAACTGGGTATGGGTATTTGTTTAAAATAATTTTCTTAATGAAAAATTTTTTTAAATTTTGACCGATTACAGACATGTGTTGTAGTAAAACATACCATAAAGTACTTTAGGAATAAGTAAAGTGGGCAAAATCATTAAGAATAGGCAAATATTTCAATAAATAGGTATCCAAGTTTTCCCTACCTAATGTTTAAAGTATTATTTGTTAATCAAATTTAACAATATTGACTTAGAGTCTCGCTTATGGTAGATAGAAAGAGATAAATATCGAGATGAATAGATAGATATTTACAAGTTTCAATAAGTAATAATGTTCCCATTTTTTATTTAATATTTTTCAGAGGACTTTACTAATTTTCTAGAAATATCATGAAATATCTGCAACAAATAGTAGATCAATTTGTGATTGAATTAGTAAACTTTGTATAGCTTTATCACATTCTATTAAATTACCTAACATTTCCATTCAAAATGTAAGTTAAATGTATATAACACGAGACTTACCTATTCCTGCTTCCTGCATAGGTTTAATATGATGTTGCTGCCAGATGGACATGCGTCAACTGTGGATACCTTGTCAGCTATTGATTAAAAATGAGTAATTTACCCAGATTAAAAGAAGAATTGGTACCTTTAGGAGGTAAAACAATAACAAAGAAAACTGTATTAACTGAAAGGTAGATTTTAACTGTGGTTTTAGATGGTAGGGGCTAAATGAATCAAATTGCTTTGTACCTCCAAGGGGTACATATTAGTCTCGATATTTCTATTTACTTTTTGTAAAGTTGTCTTATTTTTAAGTGTTCTAACTTTTTTTTTGTGTAAACAGTTTAAGGTTATATATTCTCCAATCTCTGTCAAATTCTATTATAGTCTGTTTTTTAACCAGGAGGAGCGTTTTTAATTTAACGCGCTAAATCATACATCTGTGATTGGATAGACCCTCGCCAGTTTTACACAAGGCAATAGTCGAAAATTTTGACATTGTAAAAATTTTAATTTCATGTCATAAATTATTTGGTTATAATTTTCTATTTTATCGTTTGCACATTATATATGAGTTTTAATTCCGTTTGTATAAATCTGAAGGTAAAAGTGGCTAATTACTTTGTTCCTTTATATTGCGTAAATGGTTTGGATACTGTATAAATACCTAGGGGTCAAATAGAGGTCGTTGGATTATATAATGTAATAAAATACACACAATAATACTGTAGTCGTGTATTGTTGGTTGCCCAAAACGCCAAAAAGGTTTTAGTGCATTTTCTAGTTACATTTATCGTGTGAATGGAACTTTCATGTTTACTCCTCCTGGTTTAAAAACAGACTATAGGCAATCCAACGACCTGTCAAATTTTTTTGGCAATATGGCATGGAGGATAAACATGGGGTTTAATCTTATTAACTTGCGGAAACGTAACTAAGGCAACAGAAACAAACTCTTTTAATGAATGAAAACGAATTTTTGCCCTCAACGTCATTTTGAAAGTCACGTGGTTTGGATTGCCTAATGGTGCTTGTTTCCTAATGTCTAATGCGCTGCGAGATTGGTGTCTTGTGCACTTGGTGTCTTATTCAATAACTTTGGAGAGAAACAGACACATGGTAAGTGGGAGACTAGAGAACTAACGAGAAGACAGTTAAACATGGAAAATGACATTAGATGAAGATAGATTTTAACTCCAATTTCAGTATCGCTAATCCTCCTGTCCAACAGGATTGGTAAAAATCATGATTTAAAAAAAATAAAAAACCACGATTAAGTATTTTTAAAAAAGTCAAAAAGTAACAATTTTTTGTTTTTTAATTTTTTTTTACATAGACATCCTAATGATTGACATTAAGGATGTATTTAGTTCTTATATTAACAAAGATATTTTTTGTTTAAACTTACAAATGGAATAAATTGCGTACTATACTAATCATTAATGTTGTCGTTCACTTCATCATTTTATATTTCTATCAAAGTCATGAGATTTTTCTCTCGGCTTAAATACTACCGCATTAGATTGTAAATGACAAAAAGTAACTTCTGATGGGGCTACGATGGAGTTCCAAGCATAACAATGCATTTTAGACATGAATAATATGGAATTCGGAAATTAACAGATGATGATATAAGCGACAACATTTGTGATTAGTATTATACCATCCTTGTACTTAAAATTGTAAAGTAAGTTAGAGCATACATGAAAATTTGCTAGCTTTTATTCTAGACCCTACGAAAAGAAAGCATACATTAACAGAAAGCGAAAAGAATCGTTCTTTAGAAGCCGCTAATGATCAGTTATTAGGTACACAACTTGATTTAAGTTCATAAATTCAGTTGATTTAAGTCATGATTTATATCAGTTGAAATAAACCACCGCAACCCTGTGCAACGAAAAAACTAGAAAGCAGAAAATTTATTTTACTGAAACAATTGATCTATTGGCCTGGTAGCTAAGCCAGATAAAGCATGTTAGTGGCAAATGCGCTTGGTCAGACTGTCTATCGTGCACTGGGTTCGATCCCCAGCTCTGACACTGGCAACAATAATAATAATAATAATTTATTTATACAAAAGATCATTTACATGATATAGGATATGTCAAAATAGAAACTGGGGTATCAGATTAAGCATAATTATACAATGTCAATATAAAAACTAACAAAATACAAAAATATAAAAATATACTTACACATAGATACAAATTAAATTAAATATTACCAAATATCATTAAGGTACTCGTTAATAGAACAACATGATTCAGTTGTCAATATATAATAATAACAGTAATGATAATAATAGTAATAATATTTCTTTTACTATCCTCAATGATACATTCTGTATAAGTATATGGCATCTCATAACATAAAGAGTATATACAAATAATAACACAACAATAATAAGATTTGTTCCAACACGCAGTTTGATCGTCCGTTGAACAGTCAAATGGAGCCGCCCAGTCATGGCATGAATATGTCATATCCTATATCATTTACATGATATAGGATATGTCAAAATAGAAACTGGGGTATCAGATTAAGTATAATTATACAATGTCAATATAAAAACTAACAAAATACAAAAATATAAAAATATACTTACACCTCGACTTACACATAGATACAAATTAAATTAAATATTACCAAATATCATTAAGGTACTCGTTAATAGAACAACATGATTCAGTTGTCAATATATAATAATAACAGTAATGATAATAATAGTAATAATATTTCTTTTACCATCCTCAATGATACATTCTATATAAGTATATGGCATCTCATAACATAAAGAGTATATACAAATAATAACACAACAATAATAAGATTTGTTCCAACACGCAGTTTGATCGTCCGTTGAACAGTCAAATGGAGCCGCCCAGTCATGGCATGAATATGTCACAGCGATAGACAGATGGATAGACAACTGAGCGACTGCTTTTGACGGTTCAGCGGACGATCAAACTGCGTGTTGGAACAAACCTATAATTACACTAAATGTAAAAAACAAATACAAGAAAAAAAAAACTTATTGTCAACACCTAAACAAACATTATTGTCATTAGTCATCCCAAAAACTCTTGGATGCTATAAAATGCATTTTCTATAAATAATTTTTTATACTTCAATCTTATATTTTGATAGGGGAAGATTTTTTAGTTGCTCAGAGAGACTATAATAATAATAATAATAATAATAATAATTTATTAGTCCATTCGATCATAAAGTATGATATAGGATAAGGTCAGTTGGGGTATCTGGGCCCAGGGGGTAACTGGGCCATGGTTTTTTTCCGTAGAACTTGTGGGGGTAATTTCACTTCAAGCAGTTGGCAGCACTGAAGGACAATGTCATCTCACTACAACAATTAGTCTCATGTTTCTGAGTGTTGTTGCTTTCATGTAGCAATTTTTTAAATTTTGTAGTGCAAAATTTTCATAGCAACGTGATGTAATCTTGATTTTTATGAAATACTACAGGTTTACTGTATATATTATCAACGTCACAGTTAATTTAGCATAAATTAGAAGCATGATATATCCCTAAAATGTTATTGCAAGCATGTATTCTGCGTTAGGTCATAAGCTTAAGTGGGTGGCCCAGTTACCCCCACAATTTCTCAAAAATGGGGTAAGTGGGCCAGTTAATTGGGGCATCTGAGCACGGTTGGGACCAAGTTACCCCAAGGACATTAAGTATGTTGTTTTTGTTTTTATTTATTAAGTAGGTAGATGTAGATCACTGCGCACAGTCACACAAAAAATAGCGTTCTGAACCCGGGACCCGACATATTAGTCCCTATGTATTTTGTTGAACACGAATCTGATGTCCGTTTAGCTCCACCACCCACCAATAGCCTAAGCAACCTTATTTCTTTAGATTATTTTCGCGATTTACAAAAAGTTGGTGGGTAACGGAGCTAAACGGACATTGGATTCGTGTTCAGCACGTCGAAATACATAGGATTACTGTCAGGTCCCTGGTGTAGATAACTTTTTTTTGTGGGCCTGTGTTATTTATGCTTACTTGAAATTGGATGTTTTTTACATTTAATTTTGCCCTTTTTACTTTAACAGAAGTTGTGTTATTCCTAAATTTGAATAAATTTCCACCTAATTGTTATGTAGTAGTTCTCTTACATCTTCGACAACTCGACTATGGTGTGGTTTAAATGACTTGTGTTAATTTTTTTACGAAGTTTACATGTTTACCAACTCGCCCACTTACCCCAGTTCAAATAACAATCGTTTGTATGAAACCAAGACCCGTATGGTCCGGTTGCCCCAATTTCTAGGGGTAACTGGGCCCATCAGACTTTATATTATTTAAAAAATTATGATTATAAAGATAATTAAATTTGACTCGGGATTTGAATATTATATATTTAAAGACTGTATATTGTATTATATATAAAAAAATATTTTACATATTAATATAACTTATTAGTGGTTCTCAGGCAAGTTCAAAGTATAATCTTCTCGCTCAGGTTGTAAAATCATGGCCCAAATACCCCAAGTGACCTTAAGTCAATAAGGAAAATTAATAAATAGATATATAAACACAATAACAAAGAGAATAAAAAATAAGAAAATATGTAAGTAAGCATACAAGAATTTGAAAACACAAAGACAACAATAAATAAATAATAGTATATAAACACAAAATATATAGGCAGCCTCACAATATTAAATATAACATTAAATGACATTCAGCCAATTTAAAAACAAGAACAATCCTATTATACTTGGGATTAAAATAGGATCACAGTCAAGATTTCCTTAAAAAGTACAACACGTGAAATCAAAAATATTACTACACACGGAATAATAAAGAACATTCATACAATACATAATGTACATATATCACAGAACATCATTTAAATATTCATTTAATGAATAATAATTTTTATTGTACAACATATTTTTAACGTGTCTTTTGTACTTTGTTAAATCGAGTTCTTTGAATGAATTTGGTAATTTATTGTACACCTTTATTGCCAAATAGTGTGGACCTTTTTCAAACACAGGTAATCTATGATTTGGAACCTCCAGTATTAATTCATTCCTAGTATTATTTGAATGGTTATTCTTTAGAGTAGGTATATTCTGTAATTGACTTTTAGCATAAATGAGCAACTGTAAAATAAATATACTCGGCAGAGTTTGATTTATTTATTTACGGAATAATTCCATTACAATTTTACACTTTACATAGTATTAACATGATCTGAACTCCTAATAATAATTATTTATTTATTTATAATGCTTATATTTATACATATACCTAACCATATACACTCACACAGATACAATATCACACATCCCATACATCATACATGCAATCACATATATATAAACCTATAATTATATTAACATTATAATCTTATCTAGTGTTTTGCTTAAATTTAGTTAGTGAGCAATTAAAGAAGTCAATGTCTCCATTCAACTTATTGGCATTTCTACACATTCTGGGAACCGGTGAAAAGTACCCAAGGTTCGTTCGATAAAATTTATTGATAAACAAATCTTGACCGCGACATGATTTCTGTGGCACACGGAGATTGATTTCCCCAAGTATATAAGGACAATCATAAAGACCATTGACTATTTTGAACAAAAAATGTAAGTCAAAACAATTACGTCTTTGCTCCAGTGTTGACATATTTAGTAGTGAGAGTATTTCATCATAGTTTATGTCATCTCGTATTCCTAATTTATAAGCAATATGTCTAAGAAATCTTTTTTGCACTTTTTCCACCTGATTTATATAAATAGAATAATGAGGAGACCAAATTTGGCAAGCATATTCAAGAGAGGATCTTACAATCGAACAATATGTACTTCTTACACAATTTATATTATCGAAATCATTTAAAGTTCGAGTTATGAATCCAAGTAATTTAAGACCTTTATTAGCTATATAATCAATATGATATTTGAATGACATTTTATGATCAAACACAACACCTAAGTCTTTTATGGTATTTACTTCTTTTAATAACTCATCATTAATTGAGTAATTAAATTCCATCGAAGATTCAGATCTGCTAAACCTCATAAACTTACATTTATTAATATTTAGTTGCATTAAATTATTATCACACCATTTGTTAAAGTTATCCAAGTCGTACTGAATTTTAAAACAATCATCAACTGACTCTATGGCCTTAAATATTTTTAAATCATCAGCAAAAAGTAAAATTTCGGAAAAATGTATTGCATCTTTTATGTCATTAATAAAGCAATTGAACAATAGAGGAGCTAAATGTGCACCTTGCGGAACACCAGATGTCACATTAATAGGTGATGATAAAACATTATTTATTCTAACCATTTGTTTCCGATCAGAAAGATAATCTTGAAGCCAATTTAATAATACCCCATAAATTCCCAAACTCTGTAATTTTTCAATTAAAATTTTATGATTTACTCTGTCAAATGCCTTGGAGAAATCCGTGTAAATTGCGTCAACTCGTAACCGATTCTCCAAGGCATTTATAACATAACTCTCAAATACCAATAAATTAGTGCTTGTAGAACGTCCTCCATAGAAACCATGCTGTTCATCTATTAAAACATGTTTAAAATGCGGAGTTAACTTTTCTGTGACTATCGACTCCAAAATTTTTGGAAAAATGGAAATCTTTGAAACAGCTCGATAATTTTCAACGTTAGACCTGTCACCAGATTTAAAAATAGGCGTAATATAACTTAGTTTCCAACAATTGGGGTATTTACCATTTGAAAGGGACTTATTAAATAATAAACTTAATACATTAGATAATACAAATCTACAATTTTTAATAAAAGTTACTGAGACATTGTCAGGTCCAGAACCGCAGTTTTTATCTAAACTATTTATACAATTTAATACATCAATCGAATCTATATGACAAAAGTTTATATCAACAAATTGTTTATTATCATCAAGTGAGGGAGGATTACAATCTGTTTGATCATATACAGTAGAAAAATAATTTATAAAATAATTAGCCATGACAGAAGGATCATCAGTTGAATCTTCATTATAGTACATATGTTTTGGTAAAGAAAAACTACCTCTTTTATTATTTACATATTTCCAGAACTGCCTAGAATCACCCATTATTGAATTTTGAATATTATTTATATAATCCATATAACTAATTTTTGCTAAATTTTTATATTGAGATCTTAATTTAGAAAATGTCTCATAGTCACTTTGTGATTTAGTTTTCTTATATCTCTTATGCGCAATTTTTTTATCTATAACACATTGTTTTAAATCATTGCTGAACCATTTAGGAAATTTAGCATTCTTTGATCTAACTTTTGGGACGAAAAGTTCTATACATGAGTAAATAACACCATAAAACACCTCAACATCGTTATTGACATTTTGATTATTCAATAATTGCTCCCAATCAACTGAAGCAAGATAATAGTTTATATCAATATAATTAGCCCTATTAAAGTCATAGAAATAATAGTCAAATTGTAATGGTTCAAAATTTCCTAAAATTTCAAGTTCAAAAGTCAAAGCTGGATGATAAGGATCAATAGATACTAACGGATCATCAACAAGATTTACCACAATATTCTTATCATTTGTAAAAATTAAATCCAGATATCCACCTTTAACATTTGGTATACTATTTAATTGAAATAAGTTGTAATAAGCAAAATAATCATTTATTACTTCAACTTGTGGAGTTATAGCCCCTAAAGCATTAGCTCCATAATTATCGTTATACCAAATTACATTAGGTAAGTTGTAATCACCAATTAGTAAAATATAATTACAGTTTTTTGTCTCTATTATGTGTTCAACAGATTTACAATGATTAACATATAATTCTATTGGAGATGCTGGAGGTATATAAGTATTTCCAATTAATATTTTTTGACCTTCAGAAATAATGACAAAAAGTTGTTCAACATTATTAATTTCAACATTAATTTGCTTAGCATTTAAATATGATTTAACAGCAATCAATACACCACCACCACGATTATGAATACTCGTGTTTTCATTTCGGTCACATCTAAAAATTTCATAATTGTCCCAACCAATTTCACTATTACTAATATCACCATGTAGACCAGACTCTGTTATCAATATTATATCATAATCTCCCGAACACACTGATTGAAGAAAATTCTTTAATTTAGTTCTCATACCTCTAACGTTTTGATAATATATATTTATAGTTTTATTAATTGCGTTTTTATTATTTTTGATTTTCTCTATTAACTGTGATGGCTATTTGGAATCGTAATCAATATTCTTGCGTTGTGAGTTTACTCTTTTAATATAACTTTGACATCCCAAATCAAAAGGGGAATGATTCACATTGAAACTTTCACCTTTTTTATTGGCTTCTGTACAATTTGGGCAAATTTTTTCTGTTTTGTCACATTTATCTGGGCCATGATTACCTTGACCACATTTAGCACAATTTTCATTTTTTGTACAGAATTTCTTCGTGTGATCAAAACCACAACAACCAAAACACCTAATCACTTTTATATACTCATATACAGAACAAGCAGCGTATTCCACACAAACAGCACCATTAGTCATTATTTTTTGAAAAGTATCACCATCGAATTCAACAATAGCAAACCATTTTTTTAACATTTTTTTCGTAACAATAAGTTTTATATATGCATCTTCGTTAATAAATCTATTTTGGTTTATTAAGGCATGTTTCAATCGATCTTCATCTATTTCTTCATCTAGTCCTACAATTTTTATACATGGTTTTTGAAATTTTGGCTCTCTTATATTGTAGTCCTTTCCCAATTTTTTCTGAGTTTCAACTTTTAATTTTTGAAAATCTTCTTCATGTGTACATTCTAATACAATTCCTCCATCTTTAACTTCTTTAATATTAGAAATTGTTACTTTTATATCAGCAATATTAACATTTTCCTTCATGTCTCTTTTAGTATCTCTACTGTCTTGTTTGGTTTTAGGCTTAATTACCAATACATTATCTTTCTTTGATTTTACAATATTCGCATAACTCATATTTACAAGTCTATTTTTGTTTGTTGATGGTATACTGCCATGATCTTGTACATCACACGAGCCACTGCTATTTTGTATAGTTATAATTTCAGAACTCTTCATTTTGTTTTCCAATTCTACAATTTTTTCATTAAGCAGCTTTATTATTTCTTCTTTATCATTTATTATTATATTTTTTTGGTTATTTAATTCCTCTAATAATTGAACTTGTTTTTCTAAAAATATTAGTTCAATTGATCTTGTACTTTTGTTATCTTTACAGCAAATAATTTTATTATCTCCAACTGTTTTAATATTCTTCAACCTTTCAACGCAGCTATTATGAAAAATACCTCCACATCTTATACATGATATTACAGAAACAGTTTTATTTTTGCAGCATTTGAAATATTTTCCACCGAGATCAGAGTCTAGCTCTTCACTTGTGTTTCCCATTAATTTCAAAAATTTAAAGCCGGATCTGGAGCATGAATAACTTTATCATTTATTTCTAACACTTTTTATAGTCAGTTTTTTTTTTTACTGACCTTTTCTTTTTATATCAAATATTATATCCAATGTCTATTTATTTACAGTTTATAATGCAGTTTTTAAAAAACTAGTTTAGCAAAACACTAAAACACTTGCACTAATCTATGCCCAATTTAATACACTACATAAGGATATAAGTTTTATTATTTATCAACCACTTTTTGCGTTTTATATTGAGTTTATAATTGGAGCTTGTAAACAATCAATAGTTAGTTAATATATGTAATTCTTTAAAAATATTTCTACAGCACAATCTTCTGTTTGCCCCTACTATAAAACGTACTGCTATTTTTTGTAACTTGATTACAGTATTATACAATTGTAATGGAAAGATTCTTTAAATTTGGCTGTTCTGTATTGTGGAATTGATAAGAACTTTCCGTGTCTTGTTTTGTATGCGTAATTATCATTGAGTGTTTCAAACTCCTGCAAGTTACATTTAATTATGAAAAACAGGGTGCAGTCAGAATTTCCTTTGCATTAAAAATGTTCTTTCAGCTTTGTCTATAATTAAGGTTAAACATTAGTCTTATAATTCTTTTTTGTATAATAAAAGTTCTATACATTTGGCTTGACCTTCCCCAAACACAGATATTGAGTGATAAATGAGAGTAAGCCAGGGAATAGTTAGTGGGTAATGTCGTCTGGGTTTCTTCAAATGTGTAACCCCCTTCCAAGCAGTCTAGGCTTTGGATTTGTGGGTTATCTACTATGTGTGATGATTATCTTTCTTTTACATTTCATTCATAATTACAAATTAAAAAGACAGGATTGAAGGGACAAGACATCCAGCAGAAGCTGTGTAGGGAATTTTCATTAATGGTTTTGATAATCGGCTCATTTCGTTTGGAGTGTTTCGATAGCCTAGGATTCGGGAGGTCTGCGGGTACAGTAAGGGGTAGGTCAGTATTTCATCCAGTCGTCCAGCTAAGTAGCGTTTAATAATACCATAACTTCAATATTTGTTTACGGCAGTTCTGTTAGGATTTTATTATATTTTTTTCATGGTATCGACTCTAATTTTAAGGATGCATATCTCCTTAAATTCTTCCGGATAAGTTCTGAATCACCCTGTATAGACCAATTAGAGTTCTTAAGTGTAGCTTATTTAACTCTAATAGTTTTTTAGTTCTTGACTTCAAGGGGTATGTAATAAACTCCTTTGAGTGAATTAATCCAGGTAGTTCCTGCCAGTGCTGGATTGTTTTCAATCCAACCCGGGCTAAGATAGCAGCCTTGGCAGAATTTGCACATATGCCAAGTGCTGTTTCTGCTTCTATAAATTTGGTTGCCGCACCTTCTCTGGCCAAGAAATCAGCAACTTCGTTGCCTTCCATGCCAGAGTGTCCAGGTATCCAGATCAGAGACAGTTTGTTGTTTTTGCCCAGTTGTGCAAGAGCTTTCTGGCAATTCCAAACCGTTCTAGAGTTGCAACGGTAGGATCCAAGGGCTTTAAGAGCCGCTTGGCTGTATGAAAATATTTTTACTGATCTATGTCTAGGCTGAGTCACAGCTCAATAGTATGGATTTCTGCCTGAAATATAGTCCCATTATCATAGTGCAGGAGGCAGTGATGATTTTTGGTACTTATTTTCCCAGTCAGCATACATGGATAGAATTGTTCGGTTAGTAATTCTAAGCAAAATTCATATATATTTAGAGCGGGTTTTCCGATGGGTTGAGGCGGAAAATGCGTTAGAACATACGAATACACTGCCCTTTTTTTTCCACTAATAAAAATAGTTCTAGTAGTAAGAGGTATACTGAAGTTAAGTAAAAAAAATAGCCTGGCTAATCTATGAGTATGGATAATATGTCTGGCAGGTGAAGAACTGAAAAGTTTTCATCAAAAAAATTTCCCTCATTTTCGCAGTCATGAAAATTTATCAGATGATGGCCAATATTATAAAGTACAATCTGGCTAATGTGGAACACCCCCAAAGCCTTGCCAGACTTATCTAATGATCGTCAGGCGCCCTAAATTCGGCACGTTCGATTATACAGGTTGTTAGTGTCATGCGTACATATGTTCTTTTTTATGAGAGCATTAAACAATGAAAAACAAAAAGCTCACAGTACAGAATTATGATAGGGCAGGTTGAAAAATATTTCTTGACGAAATTGTAAATTTTAATGGAGGCCACATAGTCTGGCAAGGCCTTCGTGATGGAAAATGTCAGCCAGACGTGTATTTTCTATGAAAATATAGTATAATCTATCATGTGACTTATTTTCAAACCCAGGAAAATAAGAGCAAACATTTTCTATTTTTCCCATTTTCAAGATGCCGCCAGACTCATTTACTAATTTCGTAAATCAGCCAAACTTATTTTTAATTACATTATATGATTATAACAATTTATATGCTAAATTTGAAGCCTGGAAAAATAAGGATTACGGATCCGCAAAATCGGTCAAATTTTTTAATCGGCAAATTTTCAGCCATACTCACTTTCCTCTATCTGAGATAAGCCAGACTGTTATTTTCATAAACTTTATGTTCTACTTTAGTAAATGTAAAATATTTATGACTGGTAAAATAAGTGGACTTGTATTTTATTTTTATTTTTTGAATCCATCCAAAAATTTTAGCCAGACTCAAAAATTCGATAAATAGATGTAGAACTGAATAATGTTTTTAATGCTTTAAAATTCCACAATTGATTAAAAAAAATAGAAAACGACGTTTGTCAAAACTTCCCAAAACAATTTCATCCTGTGTTGTAAAATTAGAATTATCCAAAATCATTATCAGCTGAACATTTTGCATTAATTTTGAAAGAAGCAGCTGTAGAAATTGGAAGGTCTGTAAATACAGGACAGACATATTGGAGAGTTTATTTAAATGTAGCATGAAAAGACCTCGGAAAAGACAAATAGTCTTTCTACATGGCAGGCATCCTTTCTTTTTCATATCGGTCATAATCTTTTTATTATCTGTAAAGAATTTCCAATTAAAATTCCACTCGGTCCCCTATAATAAAAAGAGAGATTAGTGGATACTTGGTCATGAATGGATGTGCAATAAATAGATAATAAGCAGATTTATAAGAGAGAGAAATATAGTGTTATTTTTGTTAGGCTGGAAACAAATTTATAGAATGTGGAGTAGATCGAACAATTCAATTGATTGCTGTAAATGAGTTTCATTGAACCAGATCGTGTAATAATAATTTATTAAAAATTTTTAGGGTCCAAAATGTTTGCGATGCGCCTAAAGTTAGGCTCGGTCAGGACCAATGAGTGGAAATGCTGCTTTTGCCTCCACGTTCGGACTGCGACCATCGTGTTTGGAATATGGCATTTGGTAAGTACAGAGGTGATATATTTTTATGATGAATAATTTGATAAAATTAGTACAAGGCGTATGACAAAAGATCGCTTAGTTAGGTCGATTTAATACATTTCTTTATCTTCAAGTTCGACAATATTTTTTTCCAAAGTTGGCAAAAATCGTGTTATACACTTAGAATTTGAAACTCATGTCCTATCAATGTTATTAAATAACACCCCCAGAATGGATATAAACTGCCTTTTAAGATTAAGATGCAACGAAAAAAATGTTGCAGAGGTGTGACATTAGAGTGGTTTAAAAGTTACTTGAATAGCAGAAGGCATTATGTATATGTGAACAACTGCAAGTCATCATTTGGAATCCAAGATAGGTGTGCCTCAAGGTTCAATCCTTGGTCCACTTCTATATATAATATATGTGAATGACTTTGGTATTAATAACTCGGTAATGTATGCTGATGATACATCTCTATTGATTTGTCAACCTAGAGTAGAGGAAGTAACTAGTAATGCTAACTCACAACTGCAAGAAGCTCATGACTGGTACAAAAGTAACAAATTATTGAATATAAAAAATCCAGCTTTCTTAGATTCAATGTTTCTAATAAAAAAGTTGACAATAGTCTGTTAATAAAAACAGAGGCTGTATCATTGGAACAAAAGAATAATATAAAATTTCTGGGGTTATGGATATCTAATAACTGTTCTTGGCATTCACATGTTGAATCTGTGTGTAACAAGGTTGCTTCAGTATGCTACTGCATAAATCAATTACGTAAACTTGTAGAGCTGCCTGTACTCTTAATGTATTATTATGCCCATTTCAACTCTGTTATCACATACAGTATTATTGCCTGGGGTGGATCACCTGAAAGCGAGAGAGTATTTAAAGTGCAAAAAAGGGCAATCAGACACATAGTAGGAGTAAATCCAAGAACCAGCTGCAAACCACTCTTTATAAAGTTAGGCATCCTAACGTTACCTTGCATATATATACTACAGTTACTAACATATGCAAAAGCTGAATTTAATAGGCTGAATCGTTTAAGTATGAACCACAATTATAATACAAGAAATAATCTAATATTAGAAGTCCCCCAACATAATCTATCTCTTTTTGAAAAAAGCCCCGAATATCTTGCAATCAAGGTCTTTAACAAGTTGCCTAATGATTACAAGAATTTAAATGATAAATTATTTAAACAACAAATAAAAAGACTATTGACAGAAAAATGTTATTATTCAGTTGGTGAATTTTTAAATGACAATCTGTAAGATTCTTATCACTACTCTGTAATAATTTTAATTAGATATATATGTAAATATGTATGTATACAATAGTTGTGATTGTTATAATTTGTTATTTGACTTTCTGTATGATGTTTATACTATTAATGTTCTTTGTAATGACGTACCATATACACATCTTATGTGTCAGAAATGGCCAATAAAGAATATTATTATTATTATTACTGAAAAAGCTATACTGTTGCTTATAAGCAACAAAAAGCTGTTGTACTGTTGGGTGGTTGTTCTCAAAGCTATAGGGGCAGTTTATGAAGATTACATCAGACCTGATGCTGTGTTTCTTATCACTTTAACATAACTTAGACATTTTGAGCTTCTTCAGCAGTCATTGCTGCTTTGGATGGATTTTTTTATATGTAGGAGCTAGTTTTGGCCCCTCCCTGGGGGTGCTTTTCATATCTATTGAATGTACGCTGCTGTTTAACTTTAATTTCTAGAATTCGATTAAGATGTAACAACTAATCTCCTAATCAGCTTAATTTTCTTTTTACCCCGTTCCAGGGGTGTTTTTTGACTCTAGCTAATGATTTTGGGGGGGTATACTTTTTTTTTTACCTTGGATTCGAATTCAGCGACCAAAAATACATAGGGATAATTACATGGATCTGGATCGCTGGTCTTTTCGGAGTTTTTTTTAATTTTTTTTGTGGGGCTGTGTTATTGGAACCAAATACAATTAATTGTCATTTTGTCAGGTTAACCTGAAGGTCACTATTATTTATATAGTCTATAAGATTATTGACTTCCCTGTTTATGACTTTAATGGCTGTTTATGTATCTTCATGTGTAAAACTGTAAAGAAGTAGAAAAAAAATCGTCAGCATACCCTGCTGGTCATTCTACCTATATTGAATTATATTTATAGTGGATGAGACATAAACAAAACTATTTGTAATTATGTTAGAGAATGAAGTAACATGTCTGCGAATGCCACACTGCAGATTTACACCAGCGTAAAAAGTTAATGTCAGTGTGACATCTCTGTCTAACATCATTAAAAACAGTTTTGCTCTTATCTTATGCATTATCTATGTAATTACTATAACGATCCAGAATTGGCAGATTGTAAAAAACAGTTAGATTTAATGTTAGTCCTAAGTAATTCCGATGAGAGATATAAAGAATCCTATAAATTAATTAAAAAGAAATATGACGGTTTATTAGAGCAGTCCAGGAAATTATTTTACTCAAATCAAATTGAGAATAGCGACAATAAGTCAAAATGTGTTTGGAAAATCGTAAATTCTATCAAAGGAAATAAAAATAAATCCAAGGAAATTGAAATAGAAGGCAACCCAAATATAATATGCAATGAAATTAATGAGTATCTGGTCAATGCACCTCCAAATTTGCAAAAAAATCTTGAAAATGTAAAGTTCCATAGTAATATTGTTAAAAATACTAACTCTATGTATGTAGATCCCGTAACTCCAGAAGAAATAACTGATATCATAAAAAACTTAAAAAATAAAATGAGTGGTGGATATGATGAAATACCCACAAGTATTATACGGTACTGTGTATATGAATTGTCTCGCCCTCTAAGTTATATAATCAATAACTCCTTTCATCAAGAAATTTTTCCAGACCGTCTTAAATTAGCGATAGTAAAGCCAATATATAAAAAGGGAGACCCTTCACTTAAAGAAAATTACAGACCAATAAGCCTCCTACCATCCTTTTCAAAGATCTTTGAGATAGCAATGTGTAATAGACTATTAAAATTCCTCCAATCACAAGATCTCCTCAGTAAACATCAACATGGTTTCATAAGAGGTAGGTCCATTGAAACTGCAGTGTTTAATTTTGTAGAACAAATTATAAAAAATATTGAAAACAAACAACTTACCCTGGGAATATTCCTAGATCTGTCTAGAGCCTATGACTGTTTAGATCATAATATACTGTTAAATAAGTTAGAACTATATGGAATACGAGGAGTACCCCTACAGTGGACTCGGTCCTACCTCTCAGATAGAACTCAAAAAGTGACCATTGAAAAAGACTCTGATACGTATATCTCTAACGAAAGAAGGATAAGAGTTGGAATTCCGCAGGGCAGTGTTGCTGGCCCTTTATTATTTATTATATATGTCAACGATCTTTTCCATGCGTTGACAAATCTAAACACTAACCTAGTAAGTTATGCAGACGATACCAATCTGCTAGTGTGTGGAAACTCCCATGCAAACATAATAGATAATAAAAATTTAGCATTAACAAATATAACTGAATGGTTTTCCAGAAATAATACCAAATTCTTGGGAATCTATATAGATAAAAATCTAACATGGTCGGATGAAATTCAATATATATGCAAAAAATTAAATGGTGTAAACTACACACTTAGAGTGTTGAAACAATATATAAATTTTGAAGTAAAAACAATTTACTATGCAAATTTTCATTCAGTATTAAGATACGGTGTAATGTTTTGGGGAAATTGTTCCAATATTAATGAAGTTTTCGTGATACAAAAAAGAACAATAAGAACAATACTAAATCTTGGGTATAAGGAGTCCTGTCGTGGAAAATTTAAAGAAACTGGTGTCCTAACAGTCACGGGAATATATATTTATGAATGCTTGCTCTTCCTAAATAAAAATAAAGAAATATTTGACGAATATAAACATGTTCATAATTATCAAACGAGAACATTAAACTATAATTTTCCCCAGCATAGACTTACTCTGACAGAAAAATCTCCAGTTTACTCGTGTATTAAATTCTACAATGTACTGCCTGATGAAATAAAAAATACTGTTAACTTTAACTGTTTCAAGAAAGCTATTTATAAATATTTATTAGAGATGGAACCTTACACTGTGAGGGAATATATGCAATATTCGAATTAAATGTTAATCATATACCTTGTAATAAATCTGTGTAATTGTTGTAACATTTTATATTTGGATTTTTACCGTATGTTTTAATGTGTAAACTGTTTTAGTGTTGAATACTGTTCATGTCATATATATACATTAATTGTGAAATAGCAGCTATTGCTCATTTTAATCACAACTTCTAATATAACGCCCTTTCATTCTGTTGAGATCTGTGTAAGACTAAATTTTTTGAAATAAAGTACTATTCTATTCTATTCTATTCTATTAACACATTTGAATAGGTGAATAGGTAGCATGGCCAGCAGCAAAGGTTAAAAATATTAAATAGTAATAATAACGGCCCTAATATTGAGTCCCGAGGCACTCCGATTTCAATAGCAACAGTTTGTTGTCGAATTCTAGTAATAACACCCCTTTCATTCAAGTAATCTGAAAACCATAATACATTTTATCTAACTGCATTAGACTGCAACTTAGATAATAATTTAAAATGCACAGTATTTAAGACCTTTGATATGTCCATGAGTATTAAAACAGGTGCCTTATTTTTATCTTTTGCTGAAATTATATCATCCATAATACATGATAGTGTTTTTGCAGTGCCATAACATTTCCTAACCTATAATTTTAATGATATAAAAAAATTAATTTTCTCTTATTTTGCAGATATTACATGTTCTGGCGTTGACAGTATTGGCATTGATAATGCGCAACCATCACATCGTTGTTCAGCAGAAAACCGAGGAAGTGCAACAGAATAACTTTTTACCTACCCCTTTAAGCAAAACAACTAAGATTGAAGACTCCCCCTATTACTTGCCTACTACTCAGAATGGACGTCCCATTTATTCTTGTAAGTGGGCGTTGACAACTTTTATGACTTTTTTTTAAAAGAGTCTCATTGTTAGACTCTACCCATAGAGTCTAACAATGAAATTCTCTATGGGTCTTTCTCTATCCTGGTTTCATTTATTATTATTAATTTTTTAATCCCAAATTAGCGTCCCAAATGGGATTATCCTGCATGTTTTTTTTAAATTTTAAATTATGAGATTTCATGAGAGAATACAACATCTGCATTGTTCTTATTTAGTCATATTGCATTGTTTAGTAGAAGAAAAAGAAAAACAATTTCGCGTGCTCCTCGTTAAATAGTTGATCTCCAGCTTCCACAATATAAAAGTGACGAAATTATTAAATATTCTATTCAGTTTAAGAATGAAGTACTTCTGAGCCCAGTGTACATAGCCACACACATCGCATTGTGAATTTGAATTGGTAATTCTCCGCTCTAAAATCTTTGCCATTATAGTAACTCTATTCAGTTTAAGACTAAATCGTTGCTTTTAGATAGGAAGCTATAGCTGGGATATATCCCAGCTTCTCATTGGCGAAAATGCGAGGCAAGTTCAGAGTCTCTTTCGACTTTGCTCTGTGACTTACTGTAAACTGTACTGGTCTTGGTTCAGTGTTATTTTGCTTTAAACGTTTGTATACAATTCGCGTACAAATTTTATTAGTATCATTTAGTTTTGAATTTATTCCGATATTTACCCATATATAAGTAAGTATAAACATGGAGGAAGATTTTTCGAAGGAGGATGAGTCGACTTGAACTACATTGTCTGTGGTTGTGTAAACCGATCTCAGGAGTACTTCAGTCTTAAACTGGATAGACTATGGGCCGTATCATTTTAAGTGTGTGCTTTCATTAACCAACAGAGTGCGATATGGTATGGGCAGGTTCGGCTATCGTTAAGAGTAATCAGATTGTGCGAAAGTGACACACACCCTCTAAGGGCTAGAGGCGTAAGCAGATGTTGGTTTATAGTATATATAGAATAGAATACAATTTATTAACCTTCAATATTGTCAAAGTTACAAAAAATGGTTTCGTCAAAAGGCATATATCGTAGACCATAAGTGCTCACAAAATATTTTAATGGATAGAATTCACAAAAAATTTTTTTGGGGCCATGACTGAATTAGGATATGAAAAATATACACAGCGTCAATTGTGCTATTAAAAATGAAAAGGTTCAGTTAAAGAAACCTACGTTACATTATAAATTGCTAACAAGATAAATCAGTTGTTTCTAAAATCATAAATAAAAGTCGAAGTAAACAAATATTATTATGTTATAGAAAATATTTACTTGTTTGTGGATAAATATCTCAATTATCACAAGTGAATGGCACTAATAAATCACACCTATAAATTGTACATAAAACGTGAACAAGCTTATAATAAAATAATATCATCCAGGAGCAGGTCAGTTGACAATAGGTTGAAAAGAGCAAGATTGTAAGAGACTGTTATGTGAACTTGCCTCATGTTTAGGTCGACGGGAAGCTGAGAAAGACCTCCTTATCCAAAACCAATGCCTCTTTCTTAAAGGGAATCAACTACAGTAATATTTCTTTATCTTGTTACTCGTGCTTTGTACAATACCTCAAGTGTTATTTGTTATGGGCCCAGCGAAGCTGATTACGTTTGTAATCATGATCTGTTTTTCTTTTCTGTTTATGTATTTTCAAATATCTGCATTCCAACTTTAATAATGAAAGGCGACCGAAGTTAAATATTTTTGTTGAATCATCTATGTAAATATTTTCTACTTGTTCATTAATCATCAACTGTTCAGAGCTCCTTGATTCTCTTTTCCATTTACATATTTCTCCCCCTCCCCCCACCCCCGGGTGGCACAGAGCGGATATGACTAACATTTAGACAGTATATAAATATTCTCATTTATTCATAATAATATTTATGTAATGACCCATTGCTTAGACCCAACCCTGGTTATCAAATAAATATTGGTTATTAATATCAGTCAATTACAAGTGATCTACCAGTCTACAGAGGTTTCAACTATTTGCATTCAAGTTACTCCGGTTGTTATTGTTTATTAATTAAAACATTGTCAAGAAAAGCCCTTTTACGTTATCATTTTAAACAGTTATAACCGTTATTAACTTTAGTCTCTAGCTGTTTTATTGGTGGTTATTACATTCCCTCTCATCTCATTTGGCAAGTTGTTAATTATCTTATTTTTGTGGTGCATAAAATATTGAATTATTTTATACTTATAATATGTCTATTGTGACACTCCTGTTTGTTTTTCCTTATTCTGACTTATTGGTCCTTTATACTAGACTTCGAAGTCTGTTGATAAGGGCCCCTTGGTATAGCTATCAGCCCTTTGTTTTATTTTTCCTCACCAAGCAGTCTCGGTCTAGTCAGGTCTCTACAATAGCTCAGCATATGGACTGAGGTTTTCGAAGAGATACTTGGTCATGGTCACCCATCCATGTGCCGGACGCGACCAACGTTGCTAAACTTCGCTGATCGTGTGCTGGTGAATGCTAAACAGGTGACCGTACAAGGAGTTATATTTTTTAAATTAACTATCTGTATCTAATTTTTTCGAATACTTCAAATGTTCCTGTAAGTTATAAGCTACCACAAATTTAACATATTGTTAGGGTTTTACTAAAAATATTGTTCTAATAGCATATCGTCTTCAATGAAAAAGATATCTAGGAATAATAATAGTTTTTATCAGTTTTCAATCACGTTTGATCCCACATTAATTTGAAATTTTAACAGGTGAATACCATTTGAATATAAGAGCATTCAATATAAAATGACAACATTGACAGAAAGGAATAGGACCAAGGACATAGCCAAAGTAATTATCTGTAGATTGCTTGATATTGACTCATGCACGATTTTTGAAAAGGAGACTACATGATATGTCAACGTATAGGAATTCAAACTTCAAATGCTAACACTTCACAATGTTCGTTATACGCACTGGCGTGCTCTGCTTATATGAGATTTTATAGGCCAGTATGACTTCCGCAGTTTTAGGAAGTGTATGAATACTTGCCTGCATATTTTAAGGAATAACTATTAGAAAATGCAAAAAAATTTTGTCACCAAAGAACTGACCAAACTTCTTATTTTTTTTTTTTATTTTTGGAATGTTATTTTTTCATTTATTTTATTGAAATAAAAAGTATTGTTAGGAAAACTAATTTATTTAAAAAAATATTAGGATGCACAAGCGTGCTTTTCGCATGGCACTAACATTTTGTATAAATATGTGGATGGCGCAGGCACGTCTAGAAAAATATAAACTAACAACCATCAATCTGGGTTATAATGGCCCAAATTTATGTAAACGAACGAAAATTACTTACCTGCAATATTAATGCTACCCCCGCATTCAGTAATAATACGCTAATTAATTGCCGCAGCAAAAGTGTTTAAAAAAATACTATTAGACGATAAACTAAAACTTTGTTAATGTATTTATTAATTAGGGTATATTGTTCACCAATTTGCATTAGAATATCATTTACCTAGATGTGTAGAATATCCCTTACTGTCTTTGAAATTGAATCATTAGTATGAATGAATCCGATATGAATAGCAGGCCTAAGGGGACGTAAGGAAGTTTTTTTAAAATAGCTTCATCATAATAATCACAATACTAAATTTGTCAGGAAAATATTTAATCATATCCTGTTTATTAACTTTAGCGGACATTGATATGGGAGCTCTGATGACCATTTGCACCCTTTCTGTCACACTGCTGATGGTCTACGGGGCCATAAAAGGAAAAGCAGCACAAATATTGCCCTTCTTATGTTTGCAGTTGTTTGACTTTGCTATAACCACGTGAGTATAAATTAAAATATATTTATTATGAGTCACATTTTGTTCGTGTAAATTTCTAATTATTTAATCAATTAATTGATTGAAGGAGCCGTTACTCTGTGGTAGTTAATCATTTTGCACAAATAACTAAATAAAACACACTACTATGTTTTCTACCACTATGTATTTATAAAAATTGCGACTGCAGTTTCGACTTACAAAGCCATTGTCAAGCAGTGAATCAAAAATGACTGATTTACAATTATACAGAAATGTTATATATAGACAATATTGGTTGGATAGATAGGTACAATAAGGGCTTAGGCAGGTAGATGACAATAATAAACTTAATTATGAATATTCAATTATGGGTCTGCCGGCTGTAAATAAAGGTGAATATATCAGATCTAATTGATCATTTAACAAATTATAATCCTTGATATTATTGTGTTTATAAATTTCCAGAGATTCTAAAACGTTTAATTTAAAGCCTTTTGTTGAGAAACGTAAAATTTCAATGTCGTTTAATTCTGGAAAACTATGGTTGTTTTCGAGGCAGTGGTTCGCGAAAGATGAATCCGTTTTCTGTAACCTATATGATCTAAGATGTTCTTGATACCGTATTTTGAAATTTCTATATAGATACTATTACACTCTGTACATTTTAACTTATAAACTCCAGATTTGTTAAATTTACATGTTGGGTCTTTTGCATTGTATAATATGTTTGATAATTTACTCTGTGATTTAAAAGCTATTTTTAGATTGTGTTTAGATAGAACATTAGCTATTTTTTCGGATAAATGGCCACAGTAGGTAATTGTTGTGTAAGTACATTTTGTGGTTTCCAAAAATAAAAGACACCACAAAATGTACTTACACAACAATTACCTACTGTGGCCATTTATCCGAAAAAATAGCTAATGTTCTATCTAAACACAATCAAAAAATAGCTTTTAAATCACAGAGTAAATTATCAAACATATTATACAATGCAAAAGACCCAACACGTAAATTTAACAAATCTGGAGTTTATAAGTTAAAATGTACAGAGTGTAATAGTATCTATATAGGGCAAAGCGGTAGAAATTTCAAAATACGGTATCAAGAACATCTTAGATCATATAGGTTACAGAAAACTGATTCATCTTTCGCGAACCACTGCCTCGAAAACAACCATAGTTTTCCAGAATTAAACAACATTGAAATTTTACATTTCTCAACAAAAGGCTTTAAATTAAACGTTTTAGAATCTCTGGAAATTCATAAACACAATAATATCAAGGATTATAATTTGTTAAATGATCAATTAGATCTGATATATTCACCTTTATTTACAGCCGGCAGACCCATAATTGAATATTCATAATTAAGTTTATTATTGTCATCTACCTGCCTAAGCCCTTATTGTACCTATCTATCCAACCAATATTGTCTATATATAACATTTCTGTATAATTGTAAATCAGTCATTTTTGATTCACTGCTTAACAATGGCTTTGTAAGTCGAAACTGCAGTCGCAATTTTTATAAATACATAGTGGTAGAAAACATAGTAGTGTGTTTTATTTAATCAATTAATTTAATTAAAATTAATTTAATTGCATGCTTTATTATATATTCATGTGTATATGTGTGCTTTATTGGCAAGGTCTTGTGTCAAAGAATTGGCATAAGGAAAGAAATTTTAAGTATTGGACCTAGTAACATAATTTATTTTAAATAAAATATTTGAAAACCAAGTGTGAATTCATATTGACTATGCTTATATCTGGATATGAAAAGCTACCTAAGTAATGTTAGCTGCTGTTAGTACTTAAAGGCCTCTAGGAAAATACAGTGACCTTACCCCGCTTATATCAGATATCAAATTTTGTCTAGATAGATTCTCTAATGTAGGGGAGCCCTGAACCAGGATTTTAGCCTCATCGTGACATGAAGATTTCGATTATTTTTCAATAGTTTATCACTTCCTGAAGAAAAAGTTCCATTACTACAGACATGCCTGACGATGTAAATGGATGAATTCGTTTATCGAACATGTAAAAATAAATGATCCATTTTTTTTTATCGCGGCACGTCAGTGTCCTTGTTTTTCTATTGAAGGTAATGTTAGACAATGTAGGAAAAATAATAACTGACATTTCCCACCCTGCCCGCATCTCTAGTGAACGAAAATTTTCAATTTTCCGATACTTGGAAAATATCGTCATCACGGTATGACAGTTTCCCATATAATTACATGCTTTTGTTGCCAGAGAACCTAGGAAAAATAGTAACTGACAATTTTCAGACATCGGACAATAAATAATAAAGTGTGTCTGGCTAATTGTGCCCTAATTTTGAATTTCTCAATTTCGATTTTATATTTGTAACTTGCTACTTCAATAACCCCCACATACTGATATTTTGGCGCCTCCATTTTGAATTTCTCAATTCCAATGTCATATTCGTAATCAATGAAGTCGAAGACCCACGCATACCTATTTTCAGCAGAATAGGATGACAAATAAGGAAATTATTTTAATGCAATGTCTGGCAATTTTTTCACATCCTGTATATGGTATAAACGTGAGGATTTTTCAGAACCGTGCCTTACCCGGCCGGTAATTTGAAAATTCAAAAACATGGTTTCAAATGTTCATAACTTTGTGAACACGTGGAATGAAAGGACGTTTTAGGTCTCCATGGAAAGAGGAAGGTTGGCGTTTCTCGTAAAAATTGAAAAACATGAATTCTTCAAAAATTCAAACTAAATAAATACGTTGAGTATGAGGGCGCGCGACGTATATATGGAAAGAGGAAGATTGACGCTTTATCCTGATATCAAATTGGACCACAAAAATCGGAAATTCAGTTTGGCAAGAGTGAAAGAAGAATGGCTTATTTGGACCTAGGAGAAAATGTTGATATTTAACTTAAAAAGTTGAAAAACATGGAATTTTCAAACGTAACTAAATAAATATTTCGAATGGAATTCATTCTATGTCTCTATCGAAAGAGGAAGATCGACGATGTATCGACATCGTAAATCACATCGATCAGAATTGAAAATTCAGCTCGACACAAACGAAAATAAAATCTTTGAGTGCAGCTCTGAAATTTTGTGTAGTTCAAAACAAAACAAATTAAAAAAAATATTCCTGTACAGGATTCGAACCGAAATCCACTGTGAATGTCGTTGCTTAACTCAATGTGCTATGTTTGGGGTGGTCTGAAATATTAATTAGTCTCGTTGGAAAAAGCAAAACATGAAATTTTTAAATGTTCATAACTAAATAAATACATCAGCTTCCTAATGTCGATATTGAAAGATCGAAATTGGCTTTCATGGCATCGTTAATTGCATGGGCAAAATAAAAAATTCAAGCGGACAGAAGTGAACGAAAAATAGTATTTTTTGACATTTCGCGAATTTGATTTGTTTCTTGTTCCATTAATGTCACTGGTACGTTAATAACCGGAAAACCTGGAAGAGTAGGGACATTTTAAATATAAAAACAAAATCGCCAGAACTGCACCTTGACCAATGCCAAATTTTAATAATTTGAACAATTTTCTTACAACTTTACTGACTTCTGGCAATATTTAATCCATGATCCAGACCTCTGGCAATAATTTTACGCAATTTCTACAGTTAAAAACTATAACTACACAAAATTTCAGTGCTGCACTCAAAGATTTTATTTTGATTAAAAGTTAACGTGCTTGACCGCCTGCCCACGTGTCCCTCCCCGGGATGGACTTCTGGTTGCAGAGCTATGTATTTTAGCTGGTAAGGAGGGTGTTTACATAAAAATTTTCACTGTACCTTATCATTTTTAATTTCCGTAGCCAGCTCTTAGGCCATTAGAGATAAACTCACGCGGAATAATAAAAAACAATTTTTAGGGAAAAGAAAGTTTTAATAAAACTCGTGGCGTGGATTAAAAAAATAATATTTTTAGGACAATTTTTAACTTTAAATAACTAATAAAATAGAAAAATAAATGGTAGAACCCAAGATTTGAACCTGGATATATTGCTGTTCGTGTGTCTTATTCACTAAGTTAAATGAGAATGATAATTTTTTTTATAACACATATAATATGTAGGTAGTAGAAAATTGTAAGACCTTTAGTGGTTTGAAGATGTCCGTTTGACAGATGAATATCCATTATTAAGCACTAAAAATAATTTAAATATTTCATATAAAACCGAATTTAATTCTAATATGAGGCGACTGTTAAACCAAACGAGTTAACGATTATACTGTTCACAGTGTTTTGTAAATAATTTTAGTTTTAGACAGTTTTTGTTTAATGACAAAACAAAAAAATATAATTTTTTTCTTAAAAAAATTAATAACTTTTTTGTTTATTGATCAACTTTGTTCAAAAATAGGGTTTTTCCTCTAGTTAACACGAACTTACTGTCCAAATTTTACCAAAATCGGACTTTCCATTCTTAAGTTATCGTGTTTACAAGAAACGTGACTGACAGATGGACGAACATTTTAAAATTTGCTCAGAATTCCATCACTAACACAGTAATATAAAAATTGTTTCTCTACAATTGATACTACTGGTTCTAGAAATGTACCGATTAAATGCAATATATTCTTTGTTTTGTATTTGTGAAGAGTATAAAAAATAATTCACAATAAGAATTGTTAATCTTTAGAGTTTGAGAATAACTGAACATAGATTATTACACTCTTCGGAAATACAAAACGAAGAGTATATTGCATTCGATGGGCACATTTCTAAAACCGGTAATATCGCATGTAGAGAAGAAATTTTCATATCATTGTGTCATCGAATTCTGAACAATGGTTTGTGTGCAAGAGAAAATGGAATTGTATGTGCCATATTAACTTATACACAAGACAAGTTAAAGTTTACTTGACTATAACATGACATTTGGAGGATTGAAAATTGGTCAAAACGCAATTTTCAGTCAATTCGGTCTATGCTGCCAATTGTGAGAGCATTTCAAATACCATACCACGCTAGTATGGAAACAAGCCTTGCCTACTGATTTCATATCAATTGTCGATTGATGGTTAAGTGTAAGAAAAGTGATTTCTTGTGAATTTGTGACCGCTTAACTTTGCCATTTATTTTTCATAGTTTGTTTTATAATATCAATAATTAATTGTATTTTTAGATGGAAAATAATAAAGATAATATAATAATGTTATTATTATTATATGTGACGTATTGTTATTTCAGCCTTACTGCTACTGGATACTTCTGTTATGTAACAACGCTTCATCAAATGATAGGAGACAACTTGAGCTTACCGTTCCGACATGAATTTATGCAGCTCAGCAATGGAGTGTTGTGTCTTATAATTTTGTCAGCATTTGTGATAGCAATGTTATGGAAGGTATGTTTAGATTCGTATTATTTCAAATTCAAATTCAAATATTTATTGGTCTTTTTTTGATCATGTACATGATATAAGACAAGTCACTAAGAGTCGAATACAGTGTAAAACACACAGTTGTATAAGACGAGGACACAGAACACTGAAAAATGTACAGTACAAAACAAAATTTGTAAACAAGAGTTAAAAAAAAAACACACAACTTACTGTGTATTAGTATACTTTAAATGCAGCAAAAATTCTGATAGATGTATTATGTCATCCGGTAGACGGTTAAATAATTTTGGGCCTATAAATCTTAGAGACTCACTTATGATTTTTAGTCTGGCACAAGGTTCAAGGAGTTTATTTTTTTGTCTTGTATTGGCTTTATGGTAGTCACTATTTAAAATGAAACTATTTCTATTTTTAAAAACATACATACAAACTTTGAAAATATATATGCTAGTCAAGGTAAGAATTTTATTTTCTATAAAGATATCCTTGCACGTGTGAGTATTCGGTATACCAAATATACATTGCAAGACACGTTTTTGAGCAATAAATACGTTTGAAGACATGGTGGAGTTTCCCCAAAAACAGATACCATGTCTTAAACGTGAATCAACTTGGGCATAATATAAATTAATAAGTTTGTCTCTTGATAAGACCCCCCTAATATTTCGGAACAGGTATACTATAGAGGAGACTTTGAATATCAGTTTCGCAATGATGCTTCCAACTTAGACATTCGTCCAAATAAATTATATTCATATCATCAGCGTAGAGAATCATGGTATCTGCAGATGCGCACGCTAACTCAATGTCACTCATAAATATTAGAAAAAATAAAGGTGCCAGGACTGACCCTTGCGGTACACCTGTTGTAACTAGTGCCGGGTGTGATCTGACATTGTTTATAACTACATTTTGAGTCCTATTTTTTAAATAAGAGGAATAAAATTAAACGAAAATCCCAAAATTAACAAGTTACGACCTTCTTACTACTGACGGCAGTATAGGCCTAGTAAATATAAAAAATTTCCCTATTACGCTGGTGCTCAGCTATACATTACACTTCCCAATAAATTTAAAACCATACCAAAATTTAAATGGTTTCTGCTGAGCTAAAAAATTACTTAATAGAAGGCTCTTTCTACAGCATAGATCTGTTCCTCAAGTTTTTGACAGATGTTCGTAGTCAGGACATATTTTTTGTTTTATTTTAGTGTATGAATGTTTATTGTGTTATGTAGTCAGGTACAATTTAAACTGACTTGTGTCATGGCCGCTAAAACGTCTGAACTAAGACTTTATTTGATGCATAAAAAATGTCAGTAGTTCTCAAAAGTTCTTTCCTGTAACACCAATGATGTCGATAAATAATTATAAAAAAATAGGAAAGATATCATAAAATGTTAAGATTATTAATTTAGTAACTTCATCATTTTAGTGGAATTCTGATTATACAGGGTCCGCCATAAAGTTGGCTACATATGGGAAATAATTGTAAAAAACTCTATTGGGGGTTCGTTTATGCATGTCCGACAACAAAAAATTACATTTTGACACATGTCATGTGATCACCGGTTTGGCAGGACTACAAAAAATAGTTGACGGTTGTACCAAAAAATGGGTCAAATTGTTAAGATATCGAAAAATTTTATTAAGAAAAAGTGCATAGAATACAACAAGGACCCCATATATCTTTTTGAAGCAGATATGAGGAAAATAAAAAAGTGCAAATTTTGCCCCTACCATTAATTACTATATGAAAAATAATAAATTCTTGTGTCTATTTCACAAATATTTGATTAGTTTGGACAAAAACTTTTATGTATTTTAGTTGAATAAAGGTATTTGCATGTAAAAAAAGAAAGGAACCCCCAATATAGTATTTTTTAGAAATCTCAATAATACAAATTTTTTGCCATATGTACCCAACTTTTTGGCGGACACTGATAACAAAAAATGAATTGCCCAATTCAGTCAATAACAATGAGCTATCAGTAAAAGAAATCAAAGACTAATATTGTTACAGTCCAGCAAGAACCACGAGGATGTATGGGCATTTCTTGCCAGGAAAGGATAGGATTGTAGTATTAGTAGGGGAAATGATGTTAGTGAAAATAAAATATTTCATATAATTAAAAAAATCTGAAATCTCTATGAGAATAATGAAAACAAATTATTTTTCGTTTAGCAGTAATAAATAAATATTCTGGATGACAAAATATATATTAAAAAAATTAACAATAATTTTAAAACAAATAAATTAAAACAATTCTGAAAGAACAACGCATTAGCACGTTTTCATAAACACTGAAACACTCCAACATTACACTTGAACACTACACTTAACAATTTACACCACGTTTTCATAAACGATACAACACTACACTTGAACAATTTATCTACTCGACACACGTTTCACCATTCATGTATTAATATATAACGTAAGAAAGTTAATTTTATTAAAGATAAACACGTGCTATTAGTAATAAAAGACACATTTTTGGGGAAAATAAAGTGTTAACAAAACTCGTGGCGCGGCTTAATAAAATAAAAATTTTAGAAAGAAAATTATTAACTTTTTATAGAGCTTAAATAAAAAAAGAAAAGTAGAAGTGAGGATCGAGAATGAACTCGCAACCACCCCATTTACATTTATTGCTGCTCGAGTATCTTACCGATTGAGCTACGCGATCCTATTATCATTATATTCTAAAACGTGTAATATGTACTAGAAAATTGTAAGACTTAGTGGTTTGACATTGTTCGTTTGACAGATGAATATCCACTATTTACCACTAAAAATAACTTAAATATTTCGTATAAAGACGTTTTTCATATTTAGAGTGGTGTTAGTTCACAGGAATAAATAACATTTGTCGTCAAATCACACAGTTTGAGAATCGCTAAGCTTATGCTAACTATGTTTCTCACTCCTCAGTGTACATTTCATATTTTCGTCTCAAAAGAAGTGGGAAAGAATCTTGATAGACATTGACAATGACCTTAGGCTTTAAGTTTGTGTGCAAGATATAGTGAAATCGTATGCGTAATATTAATTCATACATCGGTCATTTTAAACTGGACCCGACTCTATTATATTCTTAATACTTGGCATGTGATTCTTATGTCGGGGCTTCTGTGTAATTTTGACACCATTTTTGTAATTTTTTACAATTTGAAGGTTAATAAATCTATCCTATTATATTTCTTTATAAATAATGTGACATTTGCTTCCAGGCTTATTGGATCAGCGTTGTATGGCGTTGTTATAAATACCTGGTTCTCCGCCAGCGCACATTGAGGAATACAATTAATTACATCCTCCCAGAGGGGTCCGATCGTGCTTACGAACCAGATTTCCCATCCTCCTTCCGCGATAACGAAGCATTTGGAAGCGGATTTAAACAAACTCCACCACCTTCCTACCAGGAGATAATGGAAGACCAACCACCACCATACCCAGCCGGCGTCCAAGTAGTGCAAGAAACACCAAATCAATTTAGGATCTTGGCATTTTATCAAGACGAATCAGAATCTGGGATAACCCCAGTTATTACCGAGGAAGAAATTGCTCTAAATACTGCTAGGGTGGAAAGTAATTTGGAGGTAGCAGGTGCCAATGATGTTGATGGAGCCAGTTCTAGTGTGGAAGCGTTGTCTGATGTTGCTGGAGGGAGTCAAGAAAATAACGTTGCTGGCGTAGAACAAACGGCGGACCAGGAAGTTGTTGCTGATGACGTGAAAGTTGAAAAAGTACAGGTTAAAGATGATGAGAATGTTGAAGGAGCTACCGCTTTGCCTAGTGAGATTGAAGTCGTACATATTGACGATGATAGAAACACGATTACAAAAAGCACCCTTGATGCCTCTGAGAGTTCAAAAATCTAGTTTGTAAAGGGTGTAGTGGATAGCTCGGGTTTTATTTTGTTCTCTGTTTAGTTCAGATGTTCTAAAATTTCCCTGGTTTTAATTATTAGCAATAACAATGCAAGATATTAGTTCAATTATTTGGGAAAATTAGATCTATTACTAAAATTTTAAATTACAAAATTCCTTTTAGTTCCATCGATTTTTTTTTTTCAATTAAACTGTTGGTAAGGTGGGGTGAAACAAAAGTTGTACGTTTTGAATGTTTGTCGGAAAATGTCTAAGTGCTGGTAATCAGTTTTACACGCGTGATAGTGGTTTTTAAAAAGTCGTCATATCTGTGATAGTTTATGGAAAGCGTTGAGCAGTCGATTGTCCACATTTTTTGGTTAGAAAAGCACAATTTTGAGGTAGAACTATAATGAGCACTAATGAAAATTTTGAATCATTTTTTTTTCTTCGGTACAGTAAGTACCGACTAATTTATATGTTAGAAAATATCTCGCCATGGTCTTGTTTTTTAAAAATAATCGTTCGTAGTTGTGAGATCTTGTTGTTTAGCAAGGATTTATGTGAGGTGCTACCCAAATGGTCCAGGAATCTACACTCCCAATTTCCAATTTTTTACGGCATTCCCAACAGTGTTTTTACATAATTTAAAGCATTCCCCGAAGTCCGCAGATGTGAGTGTACATTATGTACCTTTTGCTGTCTTCTCTTGTTGTGTTGAAGAGCCTCATTTTCAGTTTGAGTTTCATTTTGGGAGACCAAAAGATTGCAAAGGGGTCATGGTAAGGAGTATATGGGATGACTGTCATTTTTTTCATGAGCCAGGAGTTGGTTATCGAGTGACATGGATAAACACAGAATAGTTCATTTGAAAATGGTTCGACTTCATACCATGCCCTTAATGTTTTCAGTACCAGGTATGTTTTGAAAGAACACTCTGTAGATGGTTTTTAATTTTATGATTAGTTGATTTCTTGAAAAAGAGCTTGTTTTGGCATGTTTACAGTTTAAGGTCTTTTTTTTAAATGTTGTATTTAATTCTGCAACTTAACTGTGAAGAAAGTCGATAGTTTATGTAGTAAAGTTGTTAAATACGAAATCTGGAGCTCAGCTCTGGGCATCGCTGCAATTTATATACATTTCTATTGTTGTTTATTTGCACTGAGTAATTATTATTACATATTTGTAATTGTATTAATAATTGTTTATGTAGGTTTATATTTGTTTTCGAAATAAAAATAACTTGAAATTTACAATAAAGATAGAAAATTACTTTTTATATATTCTGATTGCGACAAATGTAATTATCATTTAATTTGAAAATTATTAGTAGTTTTATCGAAAAATAACATTTTATCTTGGTGGAGCTAGTGTAGGCGAGCTAGGTTTTACCCTCAAATTAACTAAAACCTAAGCAAAAAAGTATTCACATGTAGTTTGCGATGTCAGGAGGAAGATGATATTAATTTGGAAATAGAATATTTGGTGGAATTTGCAAACAAAATTGTGAAAGGTCGCAAAAAAGCGATTTTTCCCATTTTAGAGGAAAAGTTGAATTTATGCGAAAAAAAGTGTTCAGGTAAAAAATGTGCGCAATAAAACAACGAACAAAATGAGCTCCGGTGGAACTCAATTGGCCCAGTCGTTCCCAAATTACACTAAATTTCCACGTTTCTTCAAAAATTCATAACTCCGGCTCAAATTCATATAGTCCCTTCAAATTAGAAAAAAATTAAGAAATTTCTCACAGTTATGAGACCTGTAAAAAGTGAAGCATTTGGGTTGTCTGAACATGATTTTCAACCCCCCCGCAGTTCTGAAAAAAGGTGGTTTTTGAGAAATATATTCATGTATGTTCAGACAAAACTAATCTATTTGCAGAGCACTTTAAAAAAGCATGCTCTGAAGAACAGAGTCCAGAATACAACCAAGAAAACTACATTACCATAAATAGTGTTGCCAACACTATCGCAACAACATCCCCATCAACAATCACCCAAATATCAACGAAGAAGACCTACTTTGACCTATTGTCAAAAGCAAAAAATACGGCTCCTGATAACAACGTTTCATACATCATTTTAAAACAACAGCTACAAAATCCACCAGCACATCAAAATAAAATTTTATACAACTTTTGTCTTTACGTTTTTGTCTGAATTCCGCATAGTTTCGCCGCTAGAGGGCGAAAAAGAAATATAGACTTTTGCGCCTTTTTGAGATTTTCACCCAAAATTATGCATTTTGGTAAAAAATATCACGAGAGCAAAGTTGCAGAGCATAAATTTCCTAGAAATTTTGCCTCTACGTTTTTTTTACGTTTTATTCGAATCTCTCATAGTTTCGCCGCTAGAGGCCGCGACCAAAAAAAAAAAAATATGTAGACTTTTTAATGGCGAAACTATGCAGAATTAGGATAAAAAAAAGTAGATAATATTTTAGGAAATTGTATGCTCTTTCACGCCCTCTAGTGGCGAAACTATGCCGAATTCAGACAAAAACGTAGAAAACAGGAATTTTTTTGCTCTGCAACTCTGCTCTCCCGATATTTTTCACCAAAATGCATGATTTTTCCTCAAAATAGAGGAAAAGACGAAAAAGTGCTATAATTCCTATATATGTATAAATGTCTCAAAAACCACCCTTTTTAGAACTGCGCGGGGTGGAAATCATGTTTAGACAACCCAAATGCTTCACTTTTTACAGGTCTCATAGCTGTGGGAAGTTTTTCCATAAAACAGCGATTTTTTGACTAATTTGAAGAGATTAATATTAAATGTTGAAATTTGCACACATTGGAGTTCTAGTAGTCCTTAATCTACCCTCAAAATTTCAATCGAAAATACCAAACTGTTGATTTCTGCAGAAAAGGCACTTTTTGTATAGAGCTTCGAAAGCCCTGTGACAGTCGGACCGAAATTTAACCAACACGGTCGTATTCTTTGAGATTTACGCTGGGTGGCTTTTTTTGCTTTGCCAAAAGTCTATTGGAAGCATGCGCCAAACGTGATCGAAAACCGTTAATTTCAGCTCTACAAATTCAAGCAGCGAAGAATGGGGGTAGCCGAGTTCCCTTTCACTCTCGCTTGCCTGCTGAGGCACAATTTCTGACGGCTGTACTTCAAACTCGGGCTGCGGGTAAAAATGTTAATATCTCGCGAACCGTATATTGAAATTGTGCCTCTGCAGTCAAGCGAGAGCGAAGAGGAACTCGGCTACCCCCACTCTTCGCCACTTGAATTCCCAGTGCTGAAATTAATAGTTTCTGATCGCGTTTTTCGAATGCTTTTAATCGACTTTTGGCAAAACAAGAGAAAAAACTCAGTAGAGTAAATCTTGAAGGATACAACCATGTAAGTTAAATATCAGTCCGATCGCCACACGGTTTTCGTGGCACTGTGCAAAAAGCAACGGTTTGCAAAACTGCAGTTTTACTGCAGTTTTTGATTGAAATTTTGAGGGTAGGTTAAGTACTACTAAAACTCCATCGTGTGCAAATTTTTGAAAAAAAATTGCAAATTCAGTGGTTTTTTGCAATATGCGAATTAACTACTGGGCCATTGAGTTCCACCGGAACTCATTTTGTTCGTTTTTTTATTGTGTACATTTTTTACCTCATCACTTTTTCCTGTACAAATTCAACTTTTCCTTTAAAACGTGGAAAACCGTTTTTCGCGACCTTTCGTAATTTTTTTTCCAAATTCCACCAAAGATTCTTTTCCCAAATTAATATCATCTTCTTGCAGACATCACAAACTACATGTGAGTATTTTTTTTGCTGAGGTTGTAGTTAGTCTGAGGATAAAACCTAGCTTGACTACATTAAGCTTCCAATTCAAATTATCTAAGAAAATTATCATGTTCAGTATGGCAGTTTTAAGACAGAACAAGTATTGTAGATTGTTCATCTTTCAGTCTGCCAGAATCGCCTCACACACTTTTGTGTCGTTTTACGGAGTATTGTTCTCACTGTCGTTGACAAACATCTGTCCATTCTCTTCTTTGCACAGGAAGTACTTTTGTTCTGTCTTGAAACTTCATAACCAAATGCTTGATTAAGTGTTCTGTGTGTTTCTGCTACCACTTTGAGTTTGAGCAGAATTTGATACAAATTATTTGCTTTTAAACTTCAGGCATTTTAATAGGAGAGAAAAACTCAGAAACACCTATCCATGACGCTACAAGAGATAATACATACAAGGCCAGTCAGTATGGTGCAAACCGACCCACAGATGAAAATATTACACTACATAGTGCATACTCCGTCTTAGCACAAGTAATGCAAAAATTCCCATAATTTTTAGGTAGCACGTGGTATTATGACAACTTTTTAAAATCTTCTTTGAAACAGATAGAATGTGAGAAATATTAATAAGATTGGTAAAAAAAGGTGCTAAAAAAACTGTTGTAACAAGTTGTAGAGATTGCGATACCGCAAAAGTGTAATTTGCCTTTAAGCCGCATGAAATTTGTGACCGGGGGAAGCAGCAAAACTGAAACAATGGTCTAATTACTGAAAAACCACTATCAGTCAATGTTAATATATCCTAAACATTCCACCTTTTCAAGTAAAACCTATATTAGCACTAACAATTACCTTATAAATATAGCAAGTTGTCTATGTCTACTTCACAAATGATACGAATATAGGTGATAGAACGAGCATCCCAAGAGTTTAAATTATGGTCGGCTATGAGAAATTTAAGTCTTGTTGGTATGGATTGTGATGAAGAGAGAGAAGTAATCACCCTGTATGTTAATTGTTTGTGGAAGTGGAACAAAGGTGGTACTGTTGATAAAGAGGACCATGAATGCAGAAAAATATCAAGCGCAGCTATACAGTATGTCTCACTTTACATGACTCCTGTATCACAGCTTTCTTATTAACAATGCGATTTGTTTAAAATTAGGGTGAAAGGTACTTACTCATCAGGAGATTGTGTCACAGTCTTATATTTAAAAATCTACCACTGGCCTTCGTCGTTATGAAGGAAAATGTACATAATTTTCCAAAAAAAGATATTAGGCAAAGTTTTAACTGTAAAATAATGTTATTCATTGTTATCAAAAATTCACTAAAACCTAATTTTAATAAGATAGTGTAATTTGTGTTTACATAATAAGAAAATAGAACTTCCCTTTTTAAAGTAACAATTGTTAGTTACAACTTTATTTTTTGACCTAATTAGGAATTAATTAAGCTGGAGGAAGACAGACTTTCTATTTAGAATTAATCACGTGACGTCAGTTAGTTTCCTTAACAGTCAAAATTAAACAATAATTGACTTGGAAATTAAAAAATGTTCAATTTTAGACAACTTTGACTCATGAATAATGCAGTGAATAATAAAATTTACGTAGATAACTAAATTACAGTTTGCTTAACATATCACATGATTAATTCTAAATGGAATGCTTAAATAACTTAATTACGTCGGAAAATAAAATTATTACTAATAATTGGTACTTTAATTTTATCATCTTATTGAAGTTCGGTATTAGTGACTTTTTGATAACAACGAATAAGATTGTGATTGTTTTACAGTTAAAACATTACCTAATATTATTTCTTGAAAAATTAGGTTCATTTTTACTTGAGATATTTTCATTTTTGGCATATATGCTAGAAACCAAGGCCTCAAATTTTTTTGACATTGTCCCAAATATTAAAATTCTATGATCTATTATTTCCACATATTAGAGTGCAAATATAGTCAAAAAGTTTTCCTTTAAAGAGATTTGGATGGGAAATCAGGATGTGGAAGTGGTGATTCCTTAGGCAGCGATTCTTTATTAACGAAGAACACAATCAATCAATCAATCATTTATTCATCAATAAAGTTACACTATATATAAAAATATAAAGTTAACTTATCTGACTAGTCAATATAATGGAAAGTAAACATCTTAATTATAAATAAAATGACAATACACAAGTAAGAAAAAATTAATATATGTAATTGAGACAACACTGAGACAATAACAACAGATTAAAATTGATAGTTTAGGAACTCATTCACCGAGTAAAAGGCTTTCTGTATTAGAAATGTGAATAATTTGTTTTTGCACATAGCAACAGTGTCTGTGCTTTTAAAGAAATTTATTTTATTATAGCATTTAATACCCATATATACAGGGTCATTCTGAGTTGTATTTAGCCTTGCAAAAGGTTGATGTATCATACTACAGTTTCTTGTATTGTGATCGTGAATATCGTGCCTTTTGCTGTAGCTATGTATATTCATTCTTGTGTGCATTATAAGCTGGAATACATATAAGCATGGTAATGTCAGTATTTCAAAATCTTGGAATAGTGGTTTGCAACTGTTTAAGGGTGGTACGCCAGCCATATGTCTTACTATCCTTTTTTGAATAATAAACGCATTATTTAAATGCGCCGAGGAACCCCAAAAGAGCAAGCCCTATTGTAAAGTGGATTGAACCAGTCCATAGTACAGTGTTTTTAAAACTGACTCATTCACTGTATTCCTAAGATGAAGTATTATATAATCAACTTTGCTAAGTTTTGAACAAATGGTGGAAATATGTTCTTCCCAAATAAGCTTGTGATCAATCGTTATTCCCAAGAACCTAATATTATCAGTCTTCTGTATATATTGGTTGCATGATCTAATCAATAGGCTAAAGTCCGGATTTACATTTTTCGGCAGGAACTGCATGTAGTGCGTTTTTGTTATGTTTAGTAGAAGGCCGTTATCACTGCACCATTGGGAGAGTTCAGTGGAGGCTGCATTGGATTTTTCCACAAGTGTGCTAATATTTGCTTGGCTCATAAGGATATTTGTATCATCTGCATAGAGAATCATTCTGTCAGAACTTAGACATGTGTCAGTGATATCACTGGTGAATATTATAAAAAATAAGGGACCAAGAATTGAGCCTTGTGGGACTCCAAGGTCATTATTTGTAGTTTGTGATTTAATTCCTTGTATTGTTACTGTTTGTGTTCTGTTATTTAGGTATGAGGTGGCCCATTGATGACATATTCCTCGTACACCAATTCCATATAATTTATCTAGAAGCAGTTGATGATCAACGGTGTCAAATGCCCGACTTAAATCATAGAATAATGCTAATGTATATTCTTTTTTATTTAATGAATTGTATATCGAGTGCAGACAGTCAAAGACAGCAGAATCGGTGGATTTACCGCGTCTAAAGCCATACTGAGCCGCTGGTATTATTTCATATTTTTCAACAAATTTAGTTAGTCTATTCGCATAAGCTGCTTCAAAGATTTTTGCGAACTGACACTGCAAATGAATTAATCTATAGTTGCTGGTCACGAACCTTGATCCCTTATTTTTATACACTGGAATACATTTTGAGATTTTTAGTGTTTGTGGAAAAACACCCGAACAGAATGATTCATTTATAAGATACGATAGTGGACCAATTATGCAACTTCTTACTGCTTTCAAAATGTTGCCTCTTATATCATCTGAACCTGCAGCTGGTTTGGATGCCGTTTTTAAAATAATATCATTTATTTCCTCTGGTGTTGTTGGTGATAGATAAAAATTGTGTTCATGATTTATTATTTTAGCATTTTGATAATTTGGTTTAGGACACGAATTTGTTAATCTGCCAAAAAAGTCACTAAATATATTCACAATTTCTGTTGTATTGGGGTGTCATTTTCATTTAGCTTTAATTGTATTTGTTTATTTTTTACATTACACTGGTTGATTTTTCAATAATTTACCGTGACACAATCTCCCGATGGGTAAGTATCTTCCATCCAAATTTTTAAAAAAATCGCATTGTTAATAAAGGAACTGCGATATGGGAGTCATGAAAAGTGAGACATACTGTATACGATGTAATTAATTTCTTATTATTAAAAAAGTGGCTGTAGAGGAATGGTCAGACGAACAAAAAATCCATGTAATTTTTTCCTTTAGGAGCATTTTGAAAAAACTAACCTCGGGCAATGTGATCAGTTCGAAAAGTGTGAAAACCTGTAGCTCAGTGAAGATACGAGAAATCTAAAATGTACAGTACACGCAATCGTTATAGTGACTTGACGGGTGAAAGTAGAATAAAGATGGAAGATATTATTCCCACCTGTTTCCTCATCTTGTGTCTCACTCGTAGAGCCACTATAACGATTGTGTCTATTATACCAATAAAGGATGGTTTATTTATTCGAAATCGCGTCCACCTACATGAATACACGATTCGTTAAGGACCTACACACTCCGTTCCGCTCACTGGATAAATTAGGAACATTTTTTAATTATATTATCTCACAATGTCCATAATTCATTTATACACAGCATTTTAAAATATTACACTAGGCCCTAAACTAACGGTAAGTCAATAAAATAAATTGTAACTGAACAAGCAGAAAAATGTGGTCCAAAATAAAACAAAGGCAATACACAAAATGATCGAACGAGTAGGATGCGTCAATACGTGATGAACAAGGCTCGGGAATTTTATCTTGGCGCCAGATAGGGCTCTCATATGCACATAATATTATAATGTAAATATCTATTGAAACAATCAGAAAAACAACGAAGTGTAGGAATGTTCTTTATTGCCAGCTACATTGTATTTTTAGTAATAAATTTAACTTAAAAATTGTATTGGTTATTCTTACAAAAACATATCTAGCAAATAAAAAGACAATTTTGAATCAGACACATACTTTCCTGTTCTGTTTAATGTGTGGTGTGTTTATTTTTATAATAATTAAATAAAAACCCATTTAACTGCTAGTGACGTAAAACATTTAAAATAATTTTTATATAATATTAAATACAAACAAAGTTAAGGATTTATGGCATAAAACTGGCATGTACTGTGAAGATCACAAATGCACAACGTGATAAAGTGAATTTTATTTCATTTTAAAATGTTAATACATAAAACGTACTTTTATTGAAAATCTACATGTGTGAAACGTACTGACAATTACCTAAAAACGTAGTCGATTCTTTTACAGTTGCAGTGTTGAAGGCATTCGAGCCTGACCGAGTGTCAACATTAGATTCCAGTGCCAGTACTGTTATATGTTTTTTACTAATGCGGTTTTATCTCCTTTAATTAGATGACGCTGCCGAAATTGTGAAATAGTGCAAAATTCCTTTACACTTTGGCAATTCTTCGCATTTACATCAACATTTAATAAACGAAAATAGTAGACCATCCGAGATCGCAGTTTCGCAAACCGTAGAATAAATCTAGCCATATGTATGTACATATATGCACTAGCAAACCTATTGTGAAATTATAAAATGTTTAGTGCTTCTCAGGCTGCAGTATACTTGCGGATTCGTGATTTTCCAGAACTGCAATTTGAAGCAGATCATTATTGTAATAGTTGCAACAAAACAACTTCTTGGACATCTAAAACAAATGTTAATAGACATGTTTCCTCACAAAAGCATACGAGTGTTAGTGGCTCTACTGATAGTGACAGTCATTGTAGTTTTAATTTAGATTTAGTGGAAGTGATGGTGGGATGTAACATACCGTGGTCAAAACCAGATAATCCACTTTTTAGACAAATTTTGGAAAATATAACAAAGTTTATTGAGACTAGTTTCAAAAGTGGGATTTATTAGTCATTATCTCTTGGCAGTTTAAAAAATTACGAATGTTATACAGCACGTAAGTTGCATCATTTCATGAAATATTTCATTATTTCATAAACTGAAAGTTTCATTGAAATTTCACGAACGTTTCATGATACTTAATGTTTAATTTTATATTTCAGAAATTTCACAAATTTTAAGTTTCCTGAAATTTTGCAACTCTTAATCTTATCTTGTTTCTGCAAAACTGAGTTTAGGCTCTGTTAAATATGATTGTTTGTTTGTCTGGTTACTTCCCATTATCAGTTCTTTTAATGACAAGAAATTAATCCATAAATTGTGTTCTTGATAATTTCAGCCCCAATTATAAGCACTGTATTTTGTGAAACGGTTTCCTTAATATTCTCATAAGCGTGTTTTCTCCTTCTCTGTCTTCTTTAGACTGCACTCTGGGGTAGTTTTACTTTATGGAAATATATTATGAAAAGATGAATTAATCTTGGGTATTCTTTAAAAAATGTTCGTCTCTTTTTTCTATTGGAGTATTATGGGATTTTTTTAAATTTGGTTTTATAGTAGGGGTAAAGACAATCTGGTAATTCAGTTGCATTCAGTGAGAAGAAAGGGACAGTGACATAAAACAATCATGCACCGTCATTTTAATAATTATTTTGCTGGTAAAATATGCCGACTATAAATTAAACACATTGGAATGGGACATACCTATGAATTTCGTTCTAAAATATAACTGGGTGTCTAGACTACCCAGTCGGAATGATTAGAATCAAATGATTCAAATTGTGCAAACTTCAACGATTACAATCTATAATTATGATAGAATAATTTTTAATTTATGAGAGTTGACTCCATATCTAATCAGGTTACACCTATTCCATATTTATTGATGTACCTCGTTTTAACTTTGTAAATTTTACAAGTATTAGCATGCACAAATTTAACATTGTGTATTAAAAATATCACTACTCTTAATAAGACTTACGAATTGTATATTTTTATTTATGTTTAGTTTCTTATTGTAGATTAATTTTTTTTTAAATTTAAAACGGTTGTCAGGCTAATATGTACTTCGTAAATTGTAATAAATATAAAATTGTGTAAAAATTCGTTTCTTTACCACCTTATTCACAAGCAGAGCAGTCTCAACATCAAAAGTTTCATTTTATGCAATTTGGGATGGATTTGGATATTCCATTAATTTATTTAAAGGGAATATTTAAAAAAATTGAAACAACTACTTTCCCAGCTATATGCCATGCACTATGAATATTAGATTCTAAAACAATACCCACATATGGCTGTTGGTTTAATTAACGATATTTTTTAAATTTCGCCACTAACATCCGGCTGACTTGTGTGTGTTCGTGAGGTTTACGACGTTACTGTGTGGCATTTCAAACATTCAAAGAAAATATTAACACATGAAATAAGACAGTCGCTGTATTTATAAGCTATTCTCACCACATGTATTATTTATTTATTTCGGTACATTATCCAACTGGATATAAACCCAATTACAGGATAAGGTTACAAAGTGATCAGCATTAAAAAAGAATAATGCTGATAGCAGAGACAACCATGAGACGTCCGAGGACCATACGGAAATTGGATCGCTTTTTGCTGGAACAACGAAGAAAATAATTATAAACTTACATCCTTGTTGTACATACTGCTTTCACATCAAGCCAACCTTGTCTTGCAGTTGGGGAAGGTGAAGTTAGATGGCGCTAGCAGTGCTGTGTTGCTATTGGACATATACCTATTAACTATTGGACGAAATCATGTATCATGGCGCCATATTTGTTGTTTTGATAATGAATTTGTAAAGTTTGTGCCTTTTGTAATTATTTTTGTGCATAATTGTAGTTATTGCCGAATTGTGAACTGTATAAATCATTTCCTACTTTTGTATATATTATTTCATTGGGACCCTTTAGTGTAGCGGTGTTAGGTTAGGTTGGGTTTGTTTATTGTTTTTTTTTAAATCAATTTCATGCAAAATTGTGGGTGTTAGGTAATAATTCTAGAATTGTGACTTGTAAAAAGTTACTTTTATAAATATTCGGATCTTTTATTAGTGTAGTGTTAGGAGGTTAGGTTAGTTAGGGTTATTCGTGTAGTCCTCTGGCTAAGATCAAAGTGTTAGTTGTTAATATTCTAATGCCCCAAAAACACTTATCTTGTATTTGGATTCGGTATACATGAGGTGGAGGCAACATTACATAAATTATGTGCAGCATATATTTTATTAATAAACAATTTATTTTATCTGTTTCATTTTCTCCTTAAAATTTAATTGAAAATAACATAATAATTAATAACAGATATAGAAAGGTATCCCGTGCATTTTTAACGGACCAGTGATATATTGGCGACACCAAATTTTACACAGAGTTGGGCGTCTTATGGTTGTCTCTGCTGATAGCAATACACTTAGAATACAATTAAGCATAAACTACAATAAAACACAAAGAAAATATACAATGAGAAAAGTGAACAGTAAAAAGCTGCGCTACTTATTAAATGCACAATCAATAATTTAAGTGTGCAAGACTACACAATTTCAAGAAATATCAACCAGGATCAGAGTATTCATTTGATTACTAGCCACTAGCATTACAGAATAAAATATCTAAATTTGTTTCAACTTCTAAGTAACTGTCAAACATGTGATACATAGGGGACCTTTTATATATATTAGGATGATGATTTCTTGTACAAAATAGCTGTTTGTGGCGAGAATTTATTCTGGTCATGAAACTCTTAACGTGTCAAGTAATGCTACACAGTTAGTTATGTTGTTGACTATTTTGTACAAGAAAACAACGGAGTGCATATTGTGGCGTTGTAACAAGCTGTTCATTTCAAATCTGGCATAGAAAATTTCCTGTGGGGTGCCTCTTTGGGGATATTGGTTATTATCTAACTGATACGTTGCTAGCTTAAAGAATTTTCTCTGAACTCGCTCAATATTAATAATGTGGGTGTTATATATGGGATTCCAAACTATTGAACCATATTCTATAGCTGTGATCTTACAAAACTAGTGAAAAATAACTTCAGGGTATTAATGTCGTTAAAGTCCTTCATATTCGTATGATATTACATTATGTTCGTCCTTATGGCAGTATGACAACATTGCATTTAACTGCATTAAGAAGCAGTTTGTTTTCTTTGCACCAAGGGTTTAATATGTTTAAATTGTTCTGTAGTGTGATGCAGTCAATTTTTGAAAAAAGTTTTAAATCTGCATATACTAAGTAGTTTACGTTTAAGCCGGCCGCAATATCATTAATAAAGATTATAAACAAAAGGGGCCCTAATACAGAGCCTTGTGGAACTCCAGAAGATTGGGTGAAACTAGAAGATCTGTATCTTAGACAATGGACATCTGCGTACATTGATATAGGTACGATTGGAAAAGCATCAACATATAACTCAGACCTATCTTATTTAACTTCATAAGTAATAAACCATGATCCAGACTGTCGAATGCCTTGGAGAAGTCAGAGTGTAGATGACGTCTACCTGACTTCTCTAATCAAAGGCTTCACAAATGAACTGAGACTTGCAGATTAAATTAGTAATTGTTGATTATGGGGCATAGGTGTAAATATATACTTTGAGATTAGAATTTGAACATTTTATTTTACTTAAAAATATGTAAAAATATAATCAATTTGATATTTTTACAATATACAAGTAGCTGCATAAAAATTCAGTAGAAAATTGATTGATTTATCTTAACCTATATTTTTGTACTTATTGAGTGTTTTTGTAACCACAAAACATGAGAGACATTCCATAAAACATACTGTAATAAATAAATAAAATTAGTAATAGCTGCAAGAACATGTTTTGTGTCCAAAAACCCTACAGTCTATCGTTTAATGGCCTACGTCATATAAACTCAGTATAATCAACAAAACAAACTAAAAATATAATCTATATTAAGTTTTAAACAAATATTAACTTTACATGATAAAAATAGAAGAAAAAAAATATTTCGAGTATATAGAGATTAAAGCCAAATAAAAATATTGCAAATAAAATCGTAATAACTAAAATTTTATCACAAAGATTATTCTAAATACAGAGCACCACAAAATCAAGCAGCGAAAACAAACACGATTTTTGATTATTGAGTATGTTAGAGCAATAGTCCTAATTTCAACATGCCTTTCATCGCCTTTAAGATTTCAACGATGAAAGCATAAAAAAAATTTCTTACTATTTAGAAACTGTTAACTGTTTTAGAAAGTAATCTATCTCCTTTTTCAAAACCAACCTCTGTCTAATCCAGATAGGGGATAGTGCAGATAGGGGATTCAGACACCGTTTACTTTCAGTCCTATGCATCTCTAGGACATATTTTTAAAATTAAGGTCCATATGTTAAATTGTCTGCCGAATCCATTTTCTGAGGGCGATTTGCGATATAGGTTTGCGTTCACCCCCTATGTTAATTTTATACCTCTTTTTGGCGATACACGATATTTAAAATTTTTCGAATTATAACTCGTACCAAATTTTAGACGGAAGTTAAATGATGTATGGCGATTACGATAGTAGCATTGAATTAGTATTTTGATTATTTATCCTCCAAGAAAAAACAAAGAACGTGAGGGTGTTGAAATACTGCAGAGAAAAATGTAGCATCGAGGTACTTTTTTTATTTCTAGAAATATTATGTCGATTGTATGAGCGATAATTGTAGTAAAACATCCAGATTTAATTTTAGTGAAAGAATTCTTACAATCGGATTATTGCAGTGAAAGATAACGATTTATTTCGGAGAACTATAGGCAACACGGGCTAAATATGAGCAAAGTTTAAAACTGTATATTAAGTGATTTCATGTACTATATCCAAAACCATAATTGTAAGACGTATGAAGACATATTTCTAGTACATAAGAAATATTATCCACCGCTAACTGCATATTAGTTGGGGATAGATATGAACATGGATTAACCCTTTCATTCCGGCACTGGTTTTTACATGTCGAGCCCGCAAAATGGCAGCGGGAGGCCCTTGAACCGCACGGCTCGGGTAACTTATGTGCGTATACATGCTTCATTCAGCCATGTAAATTCAAATAATCAATTAAATAAACATTAATTTTTTTCAAAAACATAAAAAACACAACTTTCACAAAAAAAAATGCAAAATAAAAACAGATATGAACTACAGTGTAAAGATGACCTTGCGTAAATATCCGGTTCCCGCGCTGGGAGCACGAAAAATTTTTGTGGATTTATCCGGTTCCAGGAATTAAAGGGTTAAAAGCAGCTTATTATGCAATCAACTCATAGCTTCTACAACACCTCTTACTTTACTGCGCTTATTTTTACACTTATTAGTTGTCACATTTATTTATTCTGATTTTGGATGTTTCGTGATTATGATTGGAGTGAAAATGTTGTGCTCTATCTTCCAACCATATTCGTGAATATTCAGTAATTTAGGGGTTGGATCACCAGCATTTTTCCACACAAACAGTGTGTAGGCACTTCGCTTTACATGCTGAATGAAGTCATCTTGAGTGGGTGGCAATGTCCTCAAATCCATTTTGCACTTTTTAAATAAATGTGCTCATAAATGATCAAAACTGCCTTTAAAATTGGAACGACTGTATAAGCATTTGGAAAAGTAAGAAGCTGCTACCGTAAATTGACACATCCGCTTGTTGACAAAGTACTTGCTGTTCCACCGATAAGCATTCCTGCGGTTATTAATGTAATATCATTTCCCAAAATGTGGAGATGTATCAAACATTTCGTACCAGTATAATTCTGTAGACTCTGTTTATTCTTAGGGTTCGGCATAATTTGGTTATAAGTCAGGCTCTTACATAATCTCTTAATCCATGTTCACCTCTACCCCCAACTAATATTATGCAGTTGGCATATCTGTGACGGTGGATAATATTTCATACGTCTTACAATTATGGTTTTAATATTTTTGGACATAGTACATGGAATCAATTAGTACGACAGTTTTGATCGTTGCCAGATTTGAAGGATAGTTCTCCGAAATAAATCGATATCTTTCGCTAGAATAATTCGATTGTAAAAATTCTGTTGCTGAAATTAAATTTGGACTTTTTACTACAATACCGCTCCAACAATCAATATCATATTTCTAGAAATAGAAGAAGTACCTCAATGCCATATTTTTTTATGCAATATTTCAGCACCCTCGTGTTCTTTATTTTTTCTTGGATGATAAATTACCAAAATACTATTTCAAAGTTGCTATCTTAATAGCTATACATTATTTAACCTGTCTGAAATGTTATCCTTATAGCTTTCATAGTTTTCAAGAGAGCACGAGTCAGATAGACCTAATTTTAAAAGTATGTTCAGAAGTTGCATAGCAAGGGAGAAATACACGGAATTTTGATTACTGGATCCCTGACTAAACGTCTCTCATTAAATTTGTAAATATATTTATAAAAGCATAAAAATATTTTCAATTGATTTTTTTCTTTTTTAAATGATGGGCACAAGATACTAACGTGACAAATTTTTCTAATTTTACTGGCCTAAGATAAGTAACGATTAAAGCTAACAAATTGTCGAGCGTTGCAAGTGGTTTTGTCTTAATTTTGGTGCGCCCTGTATATATTTTTTTTAGTGTGAGAGGAAGACATCACTTATTGCTTAGAATGAAATAGAGATGGGTAATATATCCACACTTGGGATAGTTCCCATCTGTTCATCGCTAAATTCAATGCACACTTCGTAAGATGTGTGCAATACTTAAATAAATCTAAATATATATTTTTTTCTCGTAAAAAAAATCCAAATCTTCAATTACACATAAAATGCAAATGTATCTTACATTTTTTGAATACATGGATAATCACAGTTTTATTTTCAACTATCCATGCGTTTTTGGTTCTATTTGGCACATATGAATAGTTTATATTAAACATGAGATTATTTATTAATACTTGCAATGTACAACAGCATTATGAGAGGAGTCAGTATTACCCAAACAATGTAGTTTATACACAAAATTTGGCATAGCTTTCGCAGGAACAAGGGTACTTTGTTGTTTTTTAAAAAATATTGTAACATTATTATTTGTACAGCTGGAAAAGAAATATAAGAAACTAACTTCATAGTATCTACTCTTAATAATGCACAAATGTATATCAGTTACAAATAAAACCAAAGAAAACTTTTTGAAGTTAAACCGTAATTCAATTACATGTACAGCCAGATTGAAAAATAATAATTACTGGAAGTACCTACATACTAACTTTGGGATTGCCAAAAAAATCTACTTTATACATGTGGAAATTCCCTAACGAATCTCTCAAATCCTATTTGTGATAATATTTTTTGTAGAAAGGTGAAAGCGTACAGTTTCTTTGCTGGCAGTAGCATCAGCTACCTACCAAATTTGTCTTTTCTCCATCTAATAGCTTTTTTAGATATAGCGCGAACAGACATACTAATGGAATTGAAAGACCTTCATTTTCGTAATATCATCTGAAACGAGAAAATGAAGTAATCTTGGAGGGTGATTTTTTCACGATTACAGTACTTCCCTTCGGAAACGAGAGAAGTAAAAAATGAAGTCATGCTTTTGCAAGAAAGCTGCTATGTTGCTTATAAAAGTGGATTTTCCTTTAAAACTCATTTATTGTCTTCTTAAAACCTTTAGGGTACGGACAAGACACAGCGAAGATGCCTCGATGAGCGTGGTGAGGAGGTTAAGGTCACAATCGCTAGATCGATGTCACCGCTTTACAAAATAATTTATTTATTTAATGTAATTGTGTTCGTACAAGAGGAAAATGTTTACATTCGTCAGACACTTCAATAGTTAAAAAATAAAATAGAACATGGAAATAAAATATACGAAGTATAAAAACAGTAAATTTTGATTGATTGATTTGCGGGCGTAAGGTGGGCATTGCTGCCAATTCCGGGCATCCATGGAGGTTCGTTCCAACACGCAGCTTGGTCATCCGTCGAACACTCCTAACGGATGGCCAAACCGCGTGTCGGGACCAAATCTCGGATGTTTCATATACCACCAGACCGGCTGCATACGCCAAGTTGGATATTGGACATGCTTGTTATCAGCAGCGACAGCCGCATGACGCATGGGGTGGGAATATAGGATGGGAAGTGTAGATGTTTGAGAGATGCTTCTTTTAAGTTTCCAAGTTTTCATTTGTCATCATCGGCTGGGGTGTGGTGCAGTTGTTTGCGAGATGCTTCTTTTCAGTTTCCATGCTTCTTTTAAGTTTCCATCTATCGTCATCTTATTTTTCTTCTAAGTTTTCTGTTTCTTATGTCTCTGAATCTGGCAGCTTTTATTTTTTATTTAATTTTTTTATTTATTAACCGCTCCACAAGTAAATATCCATCTACGGTCGAGTTGCTGAGAAGGAGGCCCTATCTCGCGGTAATAATTTTTTTTTTTTGCGCGTTATGAGAAAAAAGGTCCGAAGGGATAGTTTGCTCACCCTGTATGCCGTTTCCTTGAAACAATTGATTTCACTTTCGGATAGGTTTTCCATTTCGTCACCTATGTATTATGTTTAATATCTTTTCAATTTTGAGCTTCGAATCTTGTTTAAAATTTAATAAAGACAAATAATCCAATGCTAATGCTACATAAACAAAAAACTTATCTGTTTCATTCACACATCTGGCTGGCTGTTGCTTAATTTATATCACCCACTTCAAGAAGGGACGAATCCAGGTACAGATTTTACGGTCAAGCACTCAAGCAGTACACTTTTTTCGAGTTGTTTATATACGCTATTTTGTGTTGCTTTATTCAACCAACATAATTTAATCAAATATCAACTATATGAAATAGCCATACTCGCGCCAATTTATATCAATCAATGCAGAATTGTTCAATTCAGTACAATTTCGGCGTTTAGTTGCCGCTTTATCCGGATTTATCTCAATATCCCGTAAGAGCCACGAAACATGCGACTTTCATCGAACTCGACACACTTTGAACTCCTGGTAAAAAATTAGAAGTATTACTGTTACAAAACCGGTTAAACGATTTAAAAAATATATATCACATGGTCATATCACTGTTTAAGAATTCGTCCAAAGTATAAAATGCTTTTTCAACTAAATACTTTTTTAAAGAATGTTTATACTGAATAAATGGAAGGAAGTTTGTTATACAGGGTGGGAGCATAATAGTTTGCAGAAAATTTGCTTTTATCTACCCTATGATAATCAATTGCTAGGTTGATGTTGTGTCTGGTAAAGTGTTCATGTATCTCATCACAGGACTGAAAGCGATTTAGAAATGTACAATGATGTTAAAGTCAATATTCTCAGTTCCACAAATTTTGGTCTAACATCATCTCGGTATACTAAACCTCCAATAATTCTTATCGCTCTTCTTCGTTGCAATTGGAATATTTGTTTTGCATGTGGTGAGTATCCCCATGCAAGTAAACCATATACCATATGCGATTGAAAGAGGCTGTAGTAAGCTACTAGAATTACTGATGAACTTACTGTGTGGTGTAAATTCCTTTTATTAAAGGAGTTATGTTTCTCAATAGTTGTGACATCTGCATATCACAGGATATCGGTACCCGGTGCACTGTCCATAAGATCATTTATACAAATGAGGAATAATAGCGGTCCAAGCACCCATCCCTGGGGTATACTAAATTTTACTATCTTTACTTCTGAATTCAGATCATTATTTCTAACTAATTGTTGTCTATAGATAGATACAATGGACTAATACACCAATTTCCATTAACTACGTTATCAGATAGTATTTGATAAAAGAGACTTACGGATTTTTTTTTCTTTTCCGTTTAGCCGGAAAAAAATAATAAAGCTGAAAAACTTTCCACTCTGACGTCAATTTGCCCGTGACGTCACGATATGAAGCCGGCAACAGTGCATTGTTCTGATGCCTAAATTTGCATTTTAGTTTAATTGTTCGGTAGTTCAATCAGAGATTTATAATAAGTCTCTCGGACTTCAATTCAATGTCAGTTGACAGCTGTCAGTGTTAACGAGGTTATGATAATCAGTAATATTTTTCGATTTTTTTCGTGTTAAAATACAATAACTTTGGGCCTGTATTAATTCAATTCAAATTTCAAAATATGGAAATTCACACACCATCGCAAAGTCTACATAAGGCAAATTGTCTGAATCGGCTTTAACGAATCCTTCTTCCATTATATACAGAATACAATACAGAAACGGCGAGAGACAAAACTAAATATTAAAATGTAAGGTTATATCAAAGTAGTTCAAATAGTTCAATGTCACAGAATCTATTGCGATGTTGTCAATTCTTGTAATTGATAAAAATTGAATAATTTAAAACCCAATTATTTGCCTTATTTGTAAATTATTTTGATATCAATAGAAAGTAAATGCATAAAAACTTCGTAGAGATGAATGTTTATTATAGGATAATTGTAATTAAACGGCAATTTAATGCAGGTAGAATTACCGGGGATAATGACGTCACAACCACCAGTTTATTTAATTTTTATCTAATCCAGGTATTAAAAAATTGGGGTAATAATTATTTTGGTATTATTCAGACCTTACCAATGTGTTCATATAATTAAAATATTTAAAAAATCTTAAGTGTATTAGTCCATTGAACCAAGTTAATGCTCGTATAACTGAAACCATAGTATCTTAATTTTAATACGAGTGTGTTATGGCAGACGCTTAAGTCGCAAAATGTTGTTTATACAAAGACACATCCGTCAAAACTTTCGGAAATTTTGGTGACCAGTTCTATAATAGCCATTTCTGTATTACTCTTTGTTCGAAAACCATACTGTCCACTGGCAAAGAAATTATTATTCTCGAAATAATCTGGTATTTGCTTAGTTACTCTAGGTTCTTACGAAACTGGAACATACCGGAGAGGTTTAATGTCAGTTCTTTGCCGTCAATTTGCTTCTGCTTGAGTGGAACACGTGATTAATATGGACTAATAAGCTTGCATTTGCTGCGATGTCTACAGCTCTAACGCGATGGAAAAATAAACTATTTTGTTTTGCTATGTACATCGATATAGACCGCGCGGTAAGTGGCGAGGTGACTGCATCTTTGCTATACAGAGATTTTGTTTTGCAATGAGGTGACATCAATGTACCGATCGCGACTTCGACCTAGACCGTGCTCATCTAGGCAAGTCCGTACCCTTATCTTCCCATACAAATAAATATTTTTAGTTCCTGGGTTCTCAACGACTTCTAGTCAAACTGGACATCTAGTCATGTTTGCGTATCCCCCACTAAACTAAAACTGATATAAATTGCCAATATCATTATTTGCAGATAATTAATCAAGTTAATTTGCGCAATATAAAGAAAAAAATGCATTGTCTTATATTCTCTTCCCCAACTATACAAATAGAGCAACAATAAGGCACTATGAAGGTGAATATCCCATAATCATCCTTCAGAAATCAAAATCTAGGTACATAGTTTAGGTCACTGTACAAATACTGATTACCTTCTGTTTGTACTAACTTCCTCGACAACCCCCAGTGCCTCCAATTCCCTGATAACCCTGTTCAGGTACCCCGAATCAGGATAACTATGGCTTGTATTGCTAGGACCGATTTCCGTTTTGTGAGGTATATTCCAGGAGACGACGTCTTCACATCCTGTCGTGTGTGACCTACTTACTGTGAATATTAATTTGCGTTGCCATGCTACGTTGAGAAGGCACAGTATTTTCCGACCCTTCGGACTGTCTGGCAGATAGGCTATCCTCGGGAAACCCACAGCATAATACTCCCTGCCGGGATGAGGATGTTCCTGACCCTGGATACCAGAGTGGATACTGCAAAAAAAGTTATTATAAATGTATATTTAGGAATATTTTCTTTACCTGAATACAAACATTCACAACTATAAATGCCATACAGATATTCGAAATAAAACTAATATGTTATTAAAAGTAACATATAATGTCATGGTGTAAACTACGTTAGATCAACATTTTTTAACATACTGCCTGAAGACATCAAACCGTTAGATTTAGCAGAAAAAAGTGTTACTATGATATATCTGATTTCTTAAATAATGATCTAATGTTATAATTTCTTTTTACTGTTCAATGTCATTTCAGTTTAAAATTTGATATTAACAGAGATATTGGGTGTGGAAGCAAATACTATATTTCTAACTTTATCACAGAACATATTAAGTTTTTCAAATATTGGTAAATAAGTTTTATAAAATGATAAATTCAGTCTACTCCCATCCTTGGCGTAGATCTTAGAGAACCCCACATAAGCAATGCTAATGTGCGGTTAACATTTTTATATGTAATGTTATAGCATTTTTTATTAAACAATCTTAAACCTTATTTTGGCAAAAAAGTGTACATGCCATTATAGACATGCAAGAAACGACCGATCTGTACTTTTTGCTTGCTCCTTACCAGTAGGTGCAGGGGAGGGGGGAAAACAAGGCCTAGATGTCTGGGCGTTAGAAGCGGTCATGTGACCCGGTAAATTCAAATTGAAATTACACATTGATGTTTTGTTGAGACTCTTTGCTTACTTGCAATGTGATATATGTTTCCAGACATTGAGAACAATCCAAAAATACCCTTGCCAGCCTTTTCTGTCATCAGGTTCCGCCCTAAACCCAACTTCTGAAAATCCCAGAAAAACAGCAATGGTAAGACTTTTCAATTTGGACTATATCTTAAAGGTGGTTTTTATAAAGCTAAGGTGCTATTGCCAGCATTTTTTTTTTGTGCCACCGAAAGAGTTAATATGCAAAAATGGGTTGATCAAAAGTAAGGTGTTTTTTGCCAAGAATGAAAATTGAAACCAACAGTCAAAAAACAGTTTTATTCTTCTAGAAACGTCTGTCTGTCTTTTAACTAATAGTATTACACCTGCGCAAGCATTTCTTATCCAGCAGTTTTACCCCATTCACCTCTATATCCACTCCAGGTTTCAATGCAGAAAATTTCAAGACAATCAAATTTATGGCCATAATTTGCTTCAATTAGACACTTACTGGATAAAAAATGCTTGCAAGGATAATACTATTAGTACAGTTTTTAGAGGAATAAAACCATTTTTGACTGTTGGTTCCGATTTTACACCCTTGGCAAAAAACACCTCACTTTTCACCAAGTTGCAAATCCCCTTTTTGCATGTTTACTCTTTCGGTGACACAAAAGAATGCTGACAATAACACCTTAGCTTTAGAAACACCACGTGAGATATATTCTAAATTTCGTTCAAATGTCTCACCATTGCACCATTTGGCTGAGAGCTGCCTTTCCGGGATTTTTGGAAGTTGGGCCTAGAGCCGACCTTGATGGGTATTACTGGATGGTTCTGGATGGCTGCAAGCAAATATGTTGCAAGCAAAAAGCCTTAACGAAACATCGATGTGAAATTTCAATTTTAATTTACCAGGTCATACGACCGCTTCCACCGCCTGGAAATAGTAAGCCTTGTTCATCCCTCCCTTTCACCTACTAACAAAGAGCAAGCAAAGAGTCCAGACCAGTCTCTTTTTGCAGCAAACAAAGTGTCTATTGGCCTTAGAAATTGACTGTTTTAGAGATAACCGCTTTTTATCAATCAGCCACATAATTTATTATAAGTAATATCAACACAGCAGTTTCCGATAATAACATTTACATCATAAACATTGCTTATGTGGCGCACTCTAAGACCAAAAATGGGAGCAGATTTGAATTTTTCATCTTAAAAAATTCCTGTTCCTATGGTAAATTGAAAGATGCACGGGTAGGCAATGGTGTCGTCACCTGTTTACTGTTTAGTGATTTGTTTTGAATTCGTGTGGTAAGAGGAATGTGGGGCCTGCTGTGCATAAGCGCTTTTTGTTTCACTTTATTCAATCGGTAATAAGAATAACTGCTCATTGCGTAATGTGTATCTTTGTACTTTGAATATTTAATTAAACAGTATAATTCTAATTGGCTTTTATTTAATACATTTTCAGTAGAAGTGTATACTTCTGTTTCCGCTTCCGTTAAAAACTGAATGAAATATATGTTACCGTTTTTCTTTCCGTTAGGTCACTTTTGTTACACCTCTGGTATTTTTTTCTTTCTTCAATTCTTTGGGAATTTCACTGCCACATGTATGTTTTCTTTCTAAGCGGTGCTAGGGGAATCTACAAAATATATCACAATTAACCAGTATGTTACTGGTAAAAAACCTCTACGCCCGTGACGTTTACGTCAAAGGATCAGTTAAAGGTTGGTTTTGATAACTAAACAACACAAATAAGTATAAAAACTTGAAATTAAATATTTTAAATTTTAACAAAAGAGGCAGATAGCAAAAAAAGAAAAATAAAAGAATCCGCGATAATTTTATTGAATGAGGATAATTGCGTGTCGAATTGTTCCGTAGATGTCTGTACAACTTGGCTGCCAATGTTAAAAGAAGAACTTCACAAACTTAACATTGTATAGAAACTAAAAAACTGTTAACTATATCAACAGTTCTATGTAAATAGTAAGTATCTATGGATATTGAATATAACAAACATTCTTAGAGCTGTGTATTTGTCATACACAGCAAAAAAGATTTTTCAAAAAAAGCCTTGAGAAAGGAAACAGATTAGATTTCCGAAACGTCGGCGAAATATTTAATTTCAAGTTTTTATACTTATTTGTGTTGTTTAGTTATCAAAACCAACCTTTAACTGATCCTTTGACGTAAACGTCACGGGCGTAGAGGTTTTTTACCAGTAACATACTGGTTAATTGTGATATATTTTGTAGATTCCCCTAGCACCGCTTAGAAAGAAAACATACATGTGGCAGTGAAATTCCCAAAGAATTGAAGAAAGAAAAAAATTAAGATAATGCCACAAATAACATTTAGACAATACCTCTGGTATTGTCTTCGACACCCCATATCTCTGTTAATAATAAGTTTTGGACTAAGATAAGTTCAGGTAAATCGGAATATTTTAATGCCATAAATTCACTGTCACTCTATGGACCATAACTTATAAACCACTCTGTATGTGATTCTTGCGTTTTATGTAAATGTGAAATGTCAATGGATATTTATATAATTTATGGATTTAACGAGTTTGTACACGATTTTACTATCTATTGTATCAAATAGGAGACAAAAAAAAATTAGAAATTGTGAATGAACATACTTATAAACGATTTGAATTGTGCGATAATTTTGGTGTCCTGGCAAACTTCTATCTATAACGCCCCACTCCATGGAACCAGGAGGTTGGTTGCCATGTTTTTCTCCATATATACAACCGCAAACGGAACACTGAATATGCAAATGCAACCCGCTTTCTTGCAGTTCTGTTAAAGCGTAGTTAAGGCAGTCTAAATGGAGTACATGGTTGCATGGTAGAGCTATGACTACGATTGAGGGCTTTAGAGGCTGTCTGCATGCGGGGCAGGGCTGTCTTGGTGCCCACTCACTCGGTTTCGAAATGCGCACATAACGAGATATCGTGGCACTGGCTGGATCCAATCCTGAAACAAATTGGGATATAAAGGGAGTGTCGAAAAATAATTTTTAATTAATATTTTTACTTAGCAACAATTATTGTGTACATTTTAGGAATAATGCATTTGTAGTACAGGAGCCAGAGATCAACTAGAGGCATGATTAATCCTTTTTTTAGTATTGAAAACATCATTTATATATTGACTATTTAAAAAAATCAGCTTATATTTACTGGTCATGACTTAAAAGTATTTATACATTACAGATTCTTTGTTGTCTTATCCTGTAATCGGTTCTCTCTAATGCTGGACAACTGTAGTGCATAAATTTAATACTATTCAAAGAACATCGACCCATAAATAAGGTACCGTGTTGTGAAAAATTGTTAGAATTAACAGTGAATGAACAACTAGTGGGCTATGTAGAAAGAAATAGTATTTTATCTAAGTACCAGTCTGGTTTTCGCAAGAGTAACTCATGTGAAAGTGACATTCAATCAATTCTTTTCAATTGGAAAAACTCCTTAAAAATAATAAAAATAGATTTACAAGGAGCATGTGAAACTATCGATAGAAACCTTTTACTGTTGAAATTAGAACATATGGGAATTATTAACTGTACAAAGGAATGGTTTAAAAGCTATTTACAAGATGGTTATCAAATAACTGAATTGGGTGAAGAAGTCGCTTCTAATATGACTACAAAATATAGGGTTCCACAAGGAACCGTACTAGGTCCGAATTTATTTATATTATATATAAACGATATTGTTAAATACGTCAATAAGTGTAATATTGAGATGTTTGTGGACGACACTTTATTATATATATATTGAGTGACAATGTAAATGATATCATGTCTATACTGAATGAGGAACTGAATGTACTAATCAAATGGTTTAATAATAACTTAAGGCTGAATATAAACATGACAAAATACATGATTATACAAGGTAAATATAATTCTAATTCTCTTGATGTTAACAATGTCTTTCTATCCATCAATGATAGTGACATCGAAGAAGTTTGAGAATTTAAATATTTAGGAATGATAATCCATCAAAACTTAACCTTCAGTAGGCATACATAATTCATAAGAAACAAGGTTGTGAAGAAGTTAAATTTGTTAGGAAGAATTAGAAAAAATCTAAATCAGTGTACCAAAAGAACAATATATAACTTAATAATCCATTCTCATTTAAATTATTGCTCAACAATAATATCTCAAATGAAACTAAACAAAAACTGAACTGAACTGAATATTCCTCTTCAGTGATTTCGAATTCAGTGTTTTGCAAGAAAATCTAGCCTTACAAATAATCTTACAATGCAATAGATATACAAATATTAAGCGAATGTTGGATAATGTTGAAGTCCTAAGTGTTAAACAAACTGTGATACTGAATACCATCATTTTATTTATAAAATGTTAAACAGTTTCTTACCAGAACATCTATTAGAACATTGTACCCTTGTTAGAGACATTCACCATCATGATGTGCCACAGTGTAAAAGATAGTGCAAATATAACGTATTTTAGGAAAAATAGTAAAATACATGTCTACAATAATGCAGAAATTTAAGATGTGATGTGTTCTTTAAATTATGTATATGTGTATATATAAAATAATTTGTATGTTTTTTTGTATTTTTAGCTATGCTAGTAATAAAGGGTTATTCTTTTATTATTATTATTAAAAAAAATAGAACGTGAACATCATAGCCTACCAGTCTTATGCAAAATAACACTGTGGCGACAGTTAATCCAATTTTTAAAATTCCCTGATACTTTGTGAGGCCCCCATTGCCTAGACTGTAGAAATAATAATTACTTACCGATTATTGATGGTAATTCTTCCACTACGCCATCATCGCTTCCGCTACAATTAATAAGATCGGCAGTTGACGCGGTGGCCTGACTTTCCCTGCTTTCTTGACTGAGGTATGTTGATACCGTATCCAGACTTGGTCTCCGACCTGATTTTGTACTGCTACTGTCAGCATCTAAGAGTGTATTGTTTTCACTTGTTTGAGAAGGTGCACTGTTAGAAGTAGATTTATGACCTGAAAGAATTTTAAAAAATTTCCTGTTTAATATACACTGTGTACATAAAGTATGGAATAAATTAATTCTGAATGTAAAAATATAATGGCAAAAAACTCGTACAGATTGAGTTTTATTTTTAATTGCAACTTTTGCTTTTGATTTTTTAGCTATGACGTCATCGCTGCCTCGGTTATGACGTCATTCCCTTTTTCTTAAATGGAACGCCCTGTATATTTTTTCATTTTCAGACTTTCTATAGAATTCTGATTTTAAAAACCTATATTACTTAGGGTTTAGAGTTTATAAGTTTGGAGCTACAGACACTTGAAAATATTATTTTTTGAAGTTATATAATTCCTGTATTCATATTTTTCAATAAAACAGCGAACGAACAGTAAATAATAACAAGGAATTAACTAATCAAATGTTCAAATTGAAAACCTTCTTGTGTCTGGCAGTAACCCAAACGATCAATGAATTCTTACTGAACTTTATCTATAGTTTCTTGAGAAATGTTGTTACATTCTAATCTAATTTTGTTTTTTAATTTTTGAATATTGTCAGGTTTACATTTGTACACTACGTTTTTTGGGTGACACTAAAAGAAAAATCTAGTGGAGTAAGATCCGGTGACATTGGTGGCAATTCAACAGTACCACGCCTTCCAATCCACCTATTTGGAAAGACTTGATCAAGATATATCTTTGAACAGCTAATGCATAATGTGGAGGTGCACCGACTTGCTGATACCATAAGTTTTCGTCGGGAGTTGTATAATTGTTACTACTCGGAAATAAGGTCACTACAGTAGGGATTACATATTCTTGTACAAAATTGAAGATATCTTGGTCCATTTATGGTGTCATCGATTATTCTATTTCTAACTATTCCCACCCACACAGTTACCTTTTATGGATACTGAGTGTGTTGCTCTCGCATCCATCGAGGGTTCTCCTTTGCCCAGTCTCTACAATTTTGACGATTGACTTCACCATTTAATGTGAAAGTTGACTCATCCGAAAAGAATATATTTTTTACTTGAATGGGATTATCATTACACACATTCATTAATCATCAGATAAGTATTGCACAAGATGTATCTTAAAAGGATGCCACTTTTGTTGTTTTAACACTTTGTGTAAAGAAGTAAAAGGAATATCATAATCTCGGCCAAGCTGGCGAACGCTATTGTATGGATTCTCTTCCATAGCCAGAAAAACATTTAATTTGGTATCCTCGTCATTAACTGGACGGCCTTTCTTTGGTAGATAATCTACGGAACCAGTCTCTCTATATTTTTTCTCAATTTTTGCTTTGTTGACTGGCTTACGGATCTATCTGGATACTTATAGTGTTAAATAAAACACACACTTCTTGTGTTCGTGCCCTGTCACCATACCCAATTATCATAAGAACTTCTGTTCTCTGAGATGCAGACAAACGCATTCTTATAAAGCAGAAGACACAAATTAATAAGCAGTTATTAATTTAACACTGACAAGTCAGAACTATAGATAGAGTTTTGTTTTTCCCTTAGATATGATGTTGATCGTACTAGCCTCAAAAAACCTATTCGGCTACTCGTTTTTGTAGGGTCATCTAAAAACGTGCTTTATAAAAATAAAATCCGGACCTTACGTTAATTCTTTCTTATTATTTACTATTTATTGTAAAATATCACAATAAAAGAGGAATTATTTAACTTCAAAAAAGAATATTTTCAAATGTCTGTAGCCTTCGAACTTATAAACTCTATAGACCCTAAGTAGTATAGGTTTTCAAATTCACATTTCCATGAAATGAAAAAAATATACAGGGCGTTTAATTTAAGAAAAAGGGAATGACGTCATAACCGAAGCAACGATAACATCATAGCTAAAAACCCAAAGCAAAAGTTACACAATTAAAAACAAAAATCGACTTGTTCGAGGTGTTTGTCATAATATTTGCGTATTCAAAATTAATTAATTTATACCATATTCTATGTACACAGTGTATATTATTTTAGAGGAACAAGATGTGCAGTAAAGTAAGTATTTAAGAGCATCTTTGAGAACGACAACTTACCAAATATATTCAAATTATTTAATATTTGTCTAGCTAAATTTGCGGGTGTAGTTTCATTCCCACTTTTTGTCTTATTGCTAGTTTTTTTCTTATTATTACTCTTCTTATTACTATCGGTTTGGTTTAAAGCTGCACTACTTCCTATTACTTTTGTTGGCTGGACCTGCTGGGCATTGTTTGTATTACGGCATGATTTTCTTATATCTGAACCTCTTCGACCTTAAATTAAAAGCGTTTATATGAGAAACATTTTGTGTCTTTTATCTCAAAAATAACACATTTATAAAATACTGATATGTAAAAATTAAAAATGCTTATACACAAAACAACACATACAGTTGGTAGAAAAAAAATTGGTAAAAGAATTTACACAGAGCTTTCCTCTTTATTTGACAACTTTTATTTATTAATTTTTTTTTCTGTTAAATGACCGTCTTATATATTTTTTTAACTAAAAATATGTCATATATCCTAATTTACAACAAAAACTCGTATTTTTAATCACCACCTGATGATGCTAGCTTGGTTGACGGAAGATTTGTAAGTACGTACATTACACAGTATTTCTATTTTTCTACAATCATATGTAGGATTACGTCATAAGTTGTCGGTGGCCCAGTAGGCTAAAGCGCCGACTTACAAATCAAAAGATCGACGGTTCGATCCCAACACAGTGCTGTTTTTTTTTTCTTTCTTTTTTCATTATAAACTATTAATAATTGCGGAAAATGTTACATAATTAAATATCATCATATATTAGGTGTTTATAATTATTCAGAGTTTGAGGATTGATCACTAGTTTTAAATGAAATATAAATAATTCTATTGCTGTTTTGGCGGTGAACACATACCACCTCGTAAATTAGATAAATATAGGTGGGTCATATTACAATAATATATTTGATTTAAAGGCATGTCATAAGGGCTGATATGAATTGACTATCAGAGCTTGTAGCATTTGCTACACTGCTACGAATCAAATTACAGTTAAAAAGTAGCAGACTGCTTAGCAACCCATCACTAACTTCAACCGTGGGGAGGTTCCAGCCGCTTCCAGTAGCTGCCGATTTTTTTTCTCTATAAGCGATTTTTATTCTTTGAAATGTGGCCAACCAAATGCAATAATATACTTGCTTTCCTATTTGCAATGAGTATAATAAAAGTAGTCGCAAATAAAAGGCTTTATGCATAATTTAACATCTTAAAACAAACTGCATTTCCTTCATAAAGCATTCAAAGTAATATATTATATATAACATCAAAAATTATTGCCAATTCTTATACTGAAGTTTAAACTAAACACATTGGGTTGGGTAATGTATACAAGTTTGGATACAAAAACAAACAAACAAGACTGAGGAAATAAACACCCTGTTAAAACAATAAATCATGATATCACTGTGTGGGAACAAGATTAAAGAATTAGTCACTGTTATCACAAACTTTGAAATTTATGTTAAGTGCTGTTGCTCTTAACTCTCCCACATATAGGATAAGTGAGAATTATATTATTACATGCAATACACATATACACATATAAATGTATAATAAAGGGCATCTTTCTTAATTATTTTTAAGGGTGCCACATGGGTTTAACCTTTATGTTATGTTAATTTTATTTTTTCTACATTCTACATGGTGCAACATTAGTAACTTCCAGGGCCGGTTCTAGAAATTTTTCGAGTGTAAGCAGACGATTTTTTGGTGCCCCCCATCTCAACGACAATAAAACTGTAAAAACTTGTAATGGAGACAAATTCTGCAAATAATTATTACAATTGCACTTTTCTTCAATATCTACTCAGGATTATCAGGATTTACCATCGCGGCGCTGGCATTGCCGGCAATATGGCCGCTAAGTTGTGATATTTCATATTTGATATTTGTTTACAAAAGAAACTTTATTGGTAATATGGCTTTAATCCTCCATAATATTATGAGGTGTGGGGAAGGGGTGTTCGTTCAGTGTTTGGCGCCTCTTTCAGATGGCGCCTTCTGCGACCATGTAGTTCGCAGAATTGAAGGTCCGGTGAATAAAAAAATTATTATTTATTTAAAATTTAAAAAAAATAAAATTTTTTAATATGTAAAATAATTTGAGAAAATTTTAAACTTTAGATATGAATAAATATTGTCACAAAACTGGCTACGCATAACTTTCAATCTGCCCTAATGTTTATAAACTTAAAAGTAACAAATTTGTCACAATTGGAATAAAATTAAAGATCGGGCTTGGCGGCTAACACAAAAACTGACATTAGTTACAATAAAACTGTAAAGAGTATCCCATAGAATGTGCAACAATTATATCAAAGTTCAATATATCAGCAAAGATTATTTTCTTTTAATGATTTTATTAGCTGTGCCACACCATTGACTATGAGGCATTCGTTCTATTACCACTAGAGACTGGAATTCACATTCTTATGACATCAAAACCAGGGTTGGTCTAGGCGATGTGTCGGCGTGCAAAGATTTTCATACATGCATGAGACAATTATAGGGCTAGCAGGGGTGAAACACCTCCATGAAAAATAGACTAAATTCAAGAATATTTATACCGGATATAATATGACTTTAGTATTAAACTGTTACTTTTTGAGATATTGGCACTTTTATGAATTTCATGAAAATCGACACCTTAGATCAGAGTTCTTCACACGCCATAGCTACAAAATTTTATATTTTAAGATTCTAATTTTTGTTAGGCAACCTTGCATAGTCCTGCTATTGATCACAGTCCTAAATAAAATTAATGGTGCCATACCATTGGGAAGAAAAAACATCTTTGCCCGATCCATGAGTGAATTTTTTTTTATTGGCTAATTTAAGACTGCATACTGGAAAAAATTACCACTCTAACTAAGCAAGTTTTCCATAATTCGGAGTGCGGATGAAACCACTTGTTAAATTAAAGTGAAATGATGGCTTTCCAGCTCACTATGCACGAGGTGTGAGAAATTCTTTGGACCAAACTTATTCACAGAGATGGACCCCGGTCCCCAGAATTAAATACAATCATTTTTTTCCACTGGGGTTACAAGCCGCACAACAAACAAATGTCGCAGGAAGTGCAAGACTGATAAAAAGATCTTTTTTAAGAAGATGCCGCAATTTTTTTACCAAGGTCATATTTTGAAATTCTGGTCAGTCATGAGCTGGCCCATCAGTCCTCCACGGGATGACGTTGAGTTTTGGACACCCTGTATGAAATAAAATATGTTATTTATAACGTCAGTTAATGTTGAAGTGCTTCGAGTACTAAGCACTGTGACTTGGGGCAGTTCTGCTATGTTACACATATCGATGTTAAGCAATGGATGAATCAATTCATCGGGTTTTTTCCTCGCCATCCAGCTGAGATGCCGGAATCTGTCACTGGTGATACCAACACAATATCTTAACTTTGAACTTTATACTCTTTCAATGAATCAAAGTCAGTAAATCCCATATGCGACACTCCTTTGATCTAGCAGAAATGCCGCTGATGACCTCGGACTTTTACTTTGGATGTGACACATCAAGATATTAAATACGCTTGGGATGATTCGGATAATCCGAATTGGAATTCTGATACCTGACTGAAGTAGGTAATAGAGGATTTTAATCGTATAATTGTAATATCTGCATCATATAGTACATTTACCTACATCGCCCAATTCCTTACATTATCTATCTGTATAATTTGTAAGACTTATTTTAAAATAATAATGAAATCTGTACGTCTTACGAAAATTCAATCTTTTATTGCAGCTAAACTGTTTAGTTGACGTTCAACTGTCTATGAGTCTCGGCTATTTAGCCTGGATGTATGTCTGCTAGTGTTGCACAAAATATCGCTGTCCATTTCAGTGTCGCATATGGGACTTGTATGTGGTAAGTTACAAACGATCAACTATAGAGCGCTGGAGATATTGAAAGATGTAACACTAAACTAACACACATACATGTATTTTCCATCGCTAATTATAAGACCAAAAAAAAGTATGTTATTATCTGTTCTAAAAGACTAGTTATTAGAAAAATGAGGGTGCCTCCTCTCATTTGCCCACATCATCCTGGCTGCTTAATTTTTAATTAGTATAAGGCCTATAAGCATAGGCATCTATGAATTAGAAAATTTATTTATAAATTAGTTTTTTATATATCAAGGTACTTTATGATTTTTCGTTATTAATAATCTCAATCCAATTCATTTTAAATTAATCATTATCATTTATTATGACACACAGGGTGAGTCACTGTGTGGATGGTATCTCCTTCCTTGAAAAAATGTCTTAGATAAAAATTGTGGGAGATTATATACAGTGTGAACCTAATGAAACGCACAAAATTCATATCTTTGGTACGTGTCATTTGTCAAAAAAATCCTCGAACAGATCGATTTTAGTTTTGTAAATGCTACATTTTGTTACTATACCAAAATTTATGACATCATTGGTTTTTGGTACATGATAATCTGAAGAAATTTCATTCTCACACAAACGTGCATGAACATGAAACTAGATATAGAGAAAACATTTGCACAGAATATACACGACTCACCAGAGGACAAACTGGCACTAGACTTCTTGGCATAAAACTATACAACTTATTACCCAAAAGTGTTAGGGCACTGCCACCGGTCTACAATTAAAAAATTTCTTGTAGAAAATGGATTTTTCTCAACTCAGGAAATTCATAATAATATAAAAAATATTGTTTGCTAACACATCCTCATCTTGCCTCAATTTTAATGTGTTTGTAATTGTAACTGCAAGGGATTGACTGACTGTTTCTTTTATTTTATTGTAATTAATATCTTACGTTAATTGTTTTTTTTTGTGATAAAAATAAAGCTAATGTGTTGTGTTATATTATAACTATTTTTAATACTTTATTATATGTTTTTTGTAGCAACAAACTATGTGTTCTACTTCTATTATTTTGACCTGTGTAAAAATTTTTGTTTTGTGGGACCAATAAATACTTACTTACTTACCTACTTACTTACTTGCTTACTTACTTACTTACTTACTTACTTACTTACTTGATACGACGTCATCATAATTTTTTTTAATGGAAACAGACATTTTTGTTTACTGTTTTTGGTGGTACCTATATTCCTTTAGCTTTCTGGTGATATAAAAAAATTGATATTACCCAAGCCATTCTTTTAGAAAAAAATATTTTTATTGATTGATACCTTACATAAGTAATTGTGAGAATAAAATCATTTCTATTGCTCAAATTGTGACCCTCCAACCATTTGGCATTGACCAAGACGGGTGTAGACACTTTGCACACTGTTCTGAAACATCTTATGGGCAATTCTTCTCATCTCCAAGCCAATTCTGTCTTTCAATTCTTCTATGGTCCGGTCTGTTAAAATACACCCTTGACTTTAAGTAACCTCAAAGAAAAAAGTCTAAGGGGGTTAAAACTGGCGAACGCGGGGGTCACTCAATCGGACCTCGACGACCTATCCCTTTTCCAGTAAAAGTGTCATCTAAAAACTGACGCACTGCTATCCCAAAATGAGGTGGGGCCCCGTCTTGCTGAAACCAGACGTTTTCAGCATCTTCATCTTTATTGTTCGGAAACATAACTGCTAAGGCTGGCACTAACTCAATATCTTGCGGCCGTAAGATTTTCTTAAAAAAAAAAGGTCCTAATAAATGATCACCAATTATACCTGCCCACACCAGTGGCGGCCCATGAAATTTTGGTAAGCTATAACTTACTAATGGAGCGTGGGACCCATGCCAAACTTTAACGGATCACTACCACGGCCAAACGGAAACGTTTTGTGGAAAAAAATATTTGATTGGAATTTGCGATTTTCTTTTCAAAAAGTGCAGTGTATCTCCTGGAATCTGGCAAAGTACTTGTCCAATATCTTTAGTGTATTTTTTTTCCGAACAAGGAAGAAAATATAAGGATAGGATTTTAATCTTATCAAAAAATCTTCATTTTTTATAAAGTTACATCAGTTTGAAATTTTATTTTACACTGATATTTAATTTATAAAATTTCAAAATGATGTAACTTTTTAAAAAATGAAGACTTTTTGATAAAATTAAAAACATGTCCTTATATTTTCTTCCTGGTTCGAGAAAAAAATACACTATAGATATTTTACAAGTACTTTTCCAGATTCCATGGGGAGGCACTGCATTTTTTGAAAAAAAATTTCGCAAATTCAAACCAAATATTTTTTCCACAAAACGTCTCCGTTTGGCCGTGGTAGTGATCCATTAAAGTTTGGAGTGGGTCCCATGCTCCACTAGTAAGTTATAGCTTACCAAAATTCCACGGGCCACCATTGGCCCACACGTTTACTTTGCCTCGTCGCTGTCTATGGGCTTCTCGAGTCGAATGAGGATTTTAGTATGACCAATACCTACTCATATGCCGATGTACAGTCCCCTTTAAAGAAAATGTTCTTTAAAAAATTTGGGTTTTCATCACACAAGGTCATCAACTGTTCACAAAATTGTAAGCGCGGATCTGGATCATCCTCATTCAATTCGTGGATTAATTGCACTTTGTATGGACAGTATTTTTCTTTTTTCAATAGACGTACAACAGAAGTTTGACTCACGTTATGATTTAAAGCCAGCTGGCTTGTCGAAAGATGGTGGTTTTCCGCACTTTCTAGAAGAATATTTAATTTGGTTTCGTTGTTTGTGCTAGGGCGACGAGATCGAGGGAGGTCTGCTACACTGCCAGATTCATCATATCTAGCCACCAATCTACTTACAGTGGATCTAGAAATTTGCTTTTCAGGATACTTGGCATTGAAAACATCACATGCTTCCTGATGAGTTCTCAGCCTATCACCATATCCAACCATCATCAACAGTTCTACGCGTTCTCTTTCACTTAAACGTGGCATTGCATTCACTAGTTTTACACTGTCTCAGAAGTGTCACAAAACTGAGGTTCCACACGTGCCAGGAATAAAAAAGTTATCGATACTTTACACAAAAAGGCCTGTATTGTTTTTTTATTATTTTCTTTGTTCTGTTTTCATGTCAAATGTTTTCATGCTAGTTAAAACAGAAATGTAGACAACACGATTTATCAGACCATAAGAAAGTGGAACATTACTCGTGAATTTGCGTACATTAAGCTATTTTTACATAAAATGTCATTTTTCCAAAAGAATGGCTCAGGTAACATCATTTCTTTTTTATATCACCAGAAAGCTAAAGGAATTATTACCACCAAAAACAGTAAACCAAAATGTCTGTTTCCATTAAAAAAAATTTATGATGGCGTCATAACTTAAAAACCAATGACGTCATAAATTTTGGTATAGTGACAAAATGTAGCACTTACAAAACTAATATCGACCTGTTCGAGGATTTTTTTGAAAAATTACACATACCAAAGATATGAAGTTTGTGCGTTTCTTTAGGTTCACATTGTATATGATAAAGAATTGTGCAGTACCTGTTACTGGAGCCAGCTCCTCCAACCTAACTTTCACGAGCGGATAAGGTGCCTGCTTCATTCTTCGTACACTTCTCACATAACCATTGGTTAGCCATCTTTGAGTTAAGTTACTAAAATTTATTAGATACGGAAAACCTAAATGTGTCTTGCTCATGTCCAGCATTTGGTCCCCCTGTAATTAAAATACACCTATTCAAATTAAACACTAATGCTGCCATCCAATTGGACTATTTTCAGCAATTATACAGGGTATTCATTAATTGCCGTACAGGGTAACATTTTTAAGAATAGTTATCTTTACAAAACGGAGGAACTTCTCTACTCAACATGTTTTTTTACTTTGTCAAATTAATACAAGCCACCATTGTTAAACTTGCCTAAAGCAAGTTTGTTTGCATCCATTTATAAATGAATATAGTTTAGGTACTCACAAACTTATAGTCTAAGATTCGGCAGTTGATTTCTGCAGGTATCTGTTGTCAGCTCTCAGACCTCTTGCGGCTCTCTGAGACCGGACAATCAATTTTAATAATAATTAACAGTAAATAAATAAAAAACAAAATACCCCACTGCGAAGTAAACAGAACTAAACAAGACTATCTAAATTATAAAACTATAGCTAAACGTAATTTAATCATAATATATAAAGTATCCTACTTATAAAAATTATATGCTCAAATACTGCCCAAGTAAATCGACATAAGTACTATATGTAAGACTGAGTACAATATAAACGTGTCAATGAGGTAGAATATGTAGAACATTATTCTTTGGTCTGTCCTGTGTTTGATTGCTTAAACCTTTTTTATTAGACTTAGAACTAAATTGTGAGCTGACTGTTTTTATACAAATAATACTTCTTATATTATTGTAAATTACAAAACAATCCAGTAGCCAATTTAGGGTCCTCCTTATTTTTCCACTTTTAAAATTTGATCGTCTCACCCTCTTAAATAATTGATATAAAAGAAACAAATTTACACCAAATTTAGAGTAGCTAGGTCAACCCCTACTCGTGCCTCAAAAGGGGTGAATTTTCCTATGTATGTCTTATGGTAAGACATTTTTGCGATAGAATCATTAAAACATTGTGAAATAAAAATCGCACACAAGTTCCCTCTTCAGAATTGTCGATATAATACAAATTAAAAACTATTTTTTTGAATTAAACCCTTACAATACCCTTTTATAGAACCCCAAAGTGACCCTGTGAGATCAAAAATAAAGTATCGCGTATTTTTGACGTTTATTATTGTTTTTTGAGAGTGGTTTTGCACAAACTATTATTATTTAGTCACATTCTTGACTGTGTTTATATTTTAACGTTTTTAAAATCGTTTAAACAATTATAATTTATGTAGGAAACAATTATATTTTACAATAAATTTGCAACATTTGCATCTTATTTTAGTTTTACAATTGTCCAAAGAATACGAATTAATGATTATTTTTCAAATGACACCTTTATAAGGGCCTCAAAATGATAAAACTAGAGTATCACATATTTTTGACGTTTATTATTATTATTTATTTGCGATTCTTTTTGTCCAAATTATTTTAAGTTAGTCACATTCCAGTTTGTGTTAATATTTTAAGGCTCTTCATAATTATAATTTATTCAAACAATTACATTTTGCTATAAAGGACCACGCACTAATCTTATGGAAAAGCGGTCCCTATCGAATTGGCTGAAATTTTAGTATATTGTAGTTGACCTGATGGTGATAAAATGTCTTAATGGGCAAAAACCTCTGCTATGGCCTAGTTTCGTCACTACAGTCACCCGAAGAGTAAATTATGGTATTACACGAGATTTTAATAAAAATGATTCCTGTTTGGTGGGTTAACATCTTGAATTCGCAAAGTATGTGTTCTGTAGTATCACATTATCTCCATTCATAATTTTCTGCTTTGCCCATATTCTTAAGATGATATCTCAAGGAGCAACAGCCAATCAGAAGGCCTGCCATCAGCCTTAAATAAAACTTTTAGAGTTCTAGAAGTAATCTGGTAATCTTTGTCGAATAAGTTATGAACTTTTTTGCTTGCCTTTGGCCTGAAGTGTAATAAATTGTTTAAATAATATGCAAGTTCCATTACCAAACTCTTTATCAACAACATTAAAAAACTAACTTGCGAAATTTAAAAAACATTAATATATCAACACAATTTAAAATGTGACTAATTAAAAATAATTTCTGTAATGGCAAATAAGTAATAATAAATGTCATAAATACGCGATACTCTACTTTTGCCCACATGAGGTCATTTTGAATTCAATAGTTCGTATGAGGTTTAGTTTGAAAAAGAATTACTAATTCGTATTCCTTCGACAATTGCGTAATTTAAAAGAATTAAAATGTTACAAATTTATGGCAAAATGTAATTGTTTAAATAAATTATTATTGTTTAAACAATTTAATTAACATTAAAATATTAATAATAATAATTTATAATGAAAGGTGAAAAATTTTAATTCAGTCGGCAACACTCACTGGTTCTGTACGGTCATATTAGAAAAAGTTTCCTTCCTTAAAGAGCTCAGGTATTTGATTAGACCTCATAAGCTTTGATCCTCTGTTTCTCAAAACTTACGTTTTGTCGTTTGGTTACTTTTTGCGCAACTACTTCTAGTTGTAAGATGAACATCAATAAAGTTTTCATATAACTTCAGTACATATTTCCTTTATAATTAAACATGTGGTGTACTCTTTTCTTATTTAATTTGTTAAATGCGCGGTTATATAAGTTATAGTAAGTTATTTTAATACATATATATTCATTTACTTTCTTTTTTTAAGATCCTGGATAGTAAAAGAAATATTTGTATTTTTGGTGTGCTAATACTCTAGTACTTATAAGAATTCATCACAAAGCGGTTAAATTAAAAGAGTAGGAGGAAATAAAATAATGCCTCAGTATTTTAACAAAAGCTGTACTCTTTAAAAATCAATGATTTCTTGTATTAATATGGTAAATGTAAATAAAGATACTTTAACACAATATACGGTTTTATTTTTGTGCCTAACTTTCTGACCATCTGATGATGGTGAATATTTAATCGAAATGGTAACTTAGTGAGATAGAGGGGTAGATGGCACATGTGGTTACATCGTCTATCGTAAGCTGGATTTGATCCCCCAGCTTCTACACTGGTAATGTTGGTGAGTAGTGAGTGCATATCTGCATTATCTTAAATATGTAAATCCCTCTCAGCCAGTGGTCGCTTTGAATTTGAGGCTTGTCTAATTTGTGGTGTGTTTTTATTAAACAATAATAGCAAATATATAATGTACAATATTCAAATAAAAAATATTAACAATTTAATTATGTGAACATGTACCTACAATTTATGCTCTTATTATATGTAAATTTTCAATAAGAAGAGAGAAATGATTCTTTTATAAAGAAGACATTTTATAGACTAGTTTAAGCTGATTAAATTTGAAATATGGGTCTGGTGCACTTTAGTTCGTCGTGATTTTGAAAATTTTCTAAATGGTAATGAAGAGTATAAGATGAATAGAATATATTAAAAAAAAAAATTGTTGGATGAACCATAAATTTAAGAGAAAAAAAAAACCCGAGAGGCAATAAAAAATCGCGCAACAATCTAGGTAAGTATATATTCATAGCAAATGTCGGAAATATTTCGAACGATTTAGTGAAAAAAAGGCGGGGGGAAACCCCTCGCACCCCCCATTTCTTTATATGCGGCGGTAGCCGGTAATAGTGCCTTCAGCGCAAATAAATATGAACAACTAGATATCCCAATAAAAACGTACTAACCTATCCTAAAGAAATCACAGAAAAAAATGAAATTAATTTCAAGTTATTTTGTGAAAGAAGGCGGGGGGACAGCCCCCGCACCCCCCGTTCTTTATTAAAGCAAGAAAAATGTAATTTAAAAGGTATATTTCTCTGAAATATGTAAATATCCAAACAAATACAATCTAAGTAATCCTTGCAAATGTCAAGATAGAAATAACGACAATATCCGAAATAACCAACGAACATTTCCGAACTGGTGCAATCTGTTACAATGTCAAATGTCAACATGGAATTCGTATTCAACATATAAAAACATTGTGAAAATATATAAAATTTGTATATTTCAACCATTAATTGTGATCCTCATCCTCACTTAAATAGACTCGTAAGTGAACTTGTACTTCATTGTTATGGAATTGAAGTGAAAACAACAAATACCTTATTACGAACTAAAGTGCACCTGAGCCTGAAATATATCATGCATTACCTTACTGTAATATTGCATGCCTACATCGCTTTGTTTTATGTAAAAAACAGGTAAGTACTGCAGGAAGTACAAAAATTCATTTTGATGAAAATATTTATCCTTCTACACATACTCGCCACTTAACGTATAGGATAACATCCTATTTTAACGGGCCCTTATGTGACTATATTAACAGCAAACAGGATATGTACCTACTAAAGAGATAGCTATTATGTAGATATCTAGGGATAAGTTCTTTGATCACAGTAAAATCATATCCATTATTGGTTCTTAAAGCATGTATTTTTTATTACATATGTTTTATGATTCCAACGTCGACATGCATAATTAACAACAAAAATAGTAAATTAATATTATTTTGTGATTTCAAATTGCCTGAAAATCACAGTCAAAAGAGCTACAGTTTTCTATTTTAACATTTAGAGCAAGCCAAATGTAAAAACTAACAAAAAAGCATAAAAAAAACTTGTTTTATTCTTTGAATGATGTTTTTTGCTTACTCTAGCCCAAGCTTCTTCTATCAAACATTGAATATCCATATCAAAAGGATGCCATTCTTGACCATGATCTGACCCAGCGCACTCCCACTTAGCACCCTTCCCTGCAGGTGATGAAGGTGGATAACATTTTCTTCTAACAGGAACCACAATGTCTAAAAATAACATAAAATAAATGACCCACCTGTTTCAACGATGACCTACTTAATACATGTCTTTTCATAAACTGCAACACTATTTTTACCCTTGTTTCTAACAAACTTACAAGACCGCATTAAAAGCCAATTATTATCTTATTACCTGATTCTTCCAGTTCCTGTGTTAACGTCCTCAAATTGACATAATAATTTAACAGTGTAGGATCAGCATCGGAGAGTATTACACGAGTCAACTGTTTAGCATTGGCTCTTTCTAAGTGCTGGCTCACTGCGGGACTATAAGGTTTCCAGTAACCCGTACGAATTTCATATTCCCACACAACCACTGCGTGTCCAGACATGATTATCGTGGTATATAATTATCTGTCAATCATTTTTCAACTGTATTTGATGCTAGCTGAACATTTTTATGGTGTCAACTTTCCCAACGCAGCACTTTATTCGATATGCACTTGTGACCGCTGACGCTGAATTGCAAATTAATCTGCTTGATTAATTTGACACGGTTAAATCAATTTATTTGTTTATTTTCTTTTCTGGATACGTTTGCGTCACTCTACGACAAACGTCATTTTCTCAGGCATGCCAATAGCAGTAATTATTCTACATCTACAGAGTAGCCAAATCAACATTCTTAAATGTAAAAGTACTTCCAAAGATTAGAAACAGAGATTTAATTCTCTAATCCTTAGTACCTCTTTTTAGAATACAAATAACGTTAAATCCAATTCCAAAGCTAGGTGTTTTCACTATGTGCAAATTTGCTTTTTTGATATTATTAAAATGAAGCACTTATTGATATTTAAACAGCATTCTATCGTCCATCAAATTAAAATTTCAACAAATAAATAACAAAGTTTTAGTAATTGAACGTGTACGCAAAACACGCAGTGACGTCATCAGTTAGATTAATAATAATAATTTATTCATCCAAGGATCACAGAGACATAGGATACATCAGATATTGAGTAGTGGCATAAAGCTTAGAACCACATACCAGAGCAAATATCAAATACATGTAGAATAATGACAACAATAATTGAACGATCAAACGAACTTACCTGTGAAGTTCGATCGTAATTATACTAGGCTCCTCGTTCCGAACAGGTCACTGTTGTTTATAACTATGTAGTACACCGTTTCTGTACTAGATGGCACAAGAGTTTAAAAAATAGGAAAACTTTTATCGTACAGGATCCACTCCAGCCAGCAGCCTGTAGATGTCATTACGTTTAAAGCCGTCACGATATACGGTCTCAAGGGCGGGCAGAGAAAAGAAAAAAAAAAAACAAACTCCAAGGGCAGGGAGTGACCTGTTCGGAACGAGGAGCCTAGTATAATTACGATCGAACTTCACAGGTAAGTTCGTTTGATCGTTCAATTATACCCCAGCTCCTCGTTCCGAACAGGTCACTGTTGTTTATAACTATGTAGATGTTCAAAGAAAATAATGTATATCGTGACTACCAAAAAGAAAAACTAAATAAAAACATTGTATAAATGCGAATAGTATATTATTACACTATTGTGAAGCCTATAGTGTTTACAGGAGGAAACAAAATTAAAGTATATATATATATATAAAAAATTAGCAACATTCTAATTCTTAATGAAACAATAACTTTCACTAGTGTCTAGAAATATCTAGAATACTTAAGGCATAAATCTGACCAGTATTTACTGGTCTATTATAAAACTTATTAAAGGTATCCGATGACTGCGACCATCCAGCGGATCGTCTAACAACCTCTAAAGATACCCCATTCCGATAAGCAGCAGAGGTTGATGCATGTCTGCAAGAATGTGGTTTAAACCTTCTTGTATCTACCCCCGCTTCTGTTAATGTGCATTTAACCCATCTCGATAGGGATTGTTTGGAGATAACCCGATGAGGTTTGGATGTTGACACAAATAAATGGGATAATGCTTCCGTTCTTATGGGAGCTGTTCGTTCAATGTATTCAATTAACACAGCAGCTACACAAATCTCTTCCTTATCATAAAAAGGTATTTGAAGACAAGGCTGTGAATTTCCAGGACGTGATGTTTTAATTTCATCCGGTATAAAAATTTGTATGCCTCCACTAGAAAAAATAATATTTTCAACTCTAATCAAATGTATTGTTTGTAGTCTATGCCCTGTTATTAGAACCAATAACGTTGACAATTTTTTTGATAGGTCTAATAAACTCAAATCTTCATTTGGGTATTTATTACCAAGGTACTCAAGGACTATACTCGGATCCCAAGTGAAATTATATCGGGGAACTTGTGGTCTTAACCGAGATACCCCTTTTAAAAATCTTCTTATTCTTATGTCATTGCCTACATTGCCTGGCAATATCAGTGATAGTGCTGACCTGCTCGAATTAAACGTACCATATTTCCATGTTCTTGAGACCAGCATTTCCTGTAGGTATGACAAGACCTGTGGTACATCCGCTGTGAATGGACAAGAACGATTTTTCAAGCAATACTCCCACCAAGTTTTGTATGTTGAATTATATTGCTTTAGGGTCGATGGGGATAATGACTCAATAGCAGTCGAAACTGAAGTGTCAGGTAACATCATGCGTAGGAATGCCTGGCGGACAACTTCCCGGCAACCAGGGAAAGTTTGCCTGACAGCGGGTGCGTGTAGCTAAAAGGAGAAATTAATAAGTTAGGTTGAGGTGTTAAGACAACAAGTTCACTAACTAATAACTGTTCAAACAGTGGGTACCAAGGCTGTGAGGGCCACATAGGTACCACGACTATGCCTTCTGCGTTATCATTAATTATTTTATTGAGAACTCTCAAAATTAAGGAAAATGGGGGAAACGCATAGAATCGCAAATTGTTCCAATTTATGGTAAATGCATCACATCTTAGTGAGCCAGGATCCTTTTTCCATGAAATATATCTATTGCATTTGTAATTTACCTTTGATGCAAACAAATCGATTTCTGGTTTCCCTAACGTTTCAACAATTTTCAAAAAGGCAACATTTGACAATTCCCATTCAGTCTCGGGAGGGAGTATGCGTGAACTCTCATCAGCCATATTGGCTTTAGACTGAGACTGAATGTAAGTAGCAAATAGCCAAATATTTTTACGCTCGCACCACTACCATATCTGTTTTGACAAGTTACAGAGGTTCTGGTGTTGTATACTACCCATGCGATTAACATATGAGATTGCAGTTGTATTGTCTATTCTCAATAAAATGTTACATGAATGTAAGTTTCTAGCAAAGTAATTCAAGCCATAAAAACTGCTTTTAGTTCTAAAAAATTTATGTGATTTTTAGCCTCTGCATCTGTCCACCAGCCATGGACAGTTTCATCACTGGATACCGAACCCCACCCCGTTTTTGAAGCATCACAGTAAATCTCAATGTGAAAGCCAATGAAACTTGCAAAGTATCTAATTTTACATTTTTTTAAATGTAATACTTTATTTACATAAGAATTTATTTTGTCTTTTATCAATAGGCAACTCAATGGTCATATTTGTGCTCTCAAAAATAAAGCCCAAAAATTGACACTTAATACTGGGGTTCAATACACTTTTCTCCTTATTAATGATAAAACTAAGTGACTCTAGGGTCTGAGTAACATAGAGAACAGAACTTAGACATTCGCTTCTTGAATTTCCAAAAATTATGAAATCATCTAGATAAGCAACACAATTAATGCCCTTCTCTCGGAAAATTTTTAATACTGGCTTAATTATTTTTGTAAACAAATAAGGTGCAATTGAGAGTCCAAACGGCACACAAGTAAATTCATAAAGTGACCTATTAAACTTAAAACGAAGAAATTTTCTAGAGCTTTTATGAACTGGAATAAGGAAATAGGCATCTTTCAGGTCTACGGTTGCCATAAAAGAACCCTTCTTTATCAGTTTCATGACCGTTCTAGTATCTTCCATTTTAAAATGGGGTGCCTTGATAAAAGTGTTTAACTTTTTAAGATTGAGAATAAACCTTTCCCCCCCCTTATTTTTATCAACCAAAAAACACGGCGATAAAATTTCATCTTTGTGATGTTTACATTTAGCAATCACGCTTTTTGCAAGGAGATCATCTATACAAGTTTGCATTTGTTTTTTCTCCAATAACGAAAGTTTGGGGTCAACAGGGGCAAAAGTTTGATAAGGCCTCTTAGTAAAAGGTATTTTATAACCCGAGAGCCATTGGCATATCCTGGAGTCAACAGCAAATTCCTCCCATTTTGTTTTAAATTCTGAGAGCCTGCCTGCCAAAACACTTACCTGTGGCTCTACCGCTGACGCCGATTCCCTGACTGTCGCTTTGGGCTGCGGTATTGTCCCCTGCTGTAGCTTGTTGTCCTTGAGGTTTGTGGCCCTTGACGTCGAGGCAACCTCATGTTCCTCGATGGGCCCCTGAAGTTTAAATTACTTCTTGGTTTATTCCCCGTGTTAAACGTTGGCTTCTTGACCAACGTATGATTCTTTAACTCATCACCAGACTTTTCAATTGCCTTTGACGACTTCATACGATCTCCTAGATCGGACCCGAATAAAAAGGGACCAACGGGCACAGATTTGGTAATTTCTCCTACACTTTTATTAAGTGTAGGTAATAACAATACTCGTCGTTGCAAGGAGTGTCGATACTGCAGATCGCACAAAATTTTTCCAGCATCCGCAATTGAAGAAATTAAATCTTTTTTCTCAGCGAACTCAGCTTGTAGCACAATGTTAGCAGCTGTGCCAAGTGCAGTTAATCCTTTACTCAACTGGTTCTGCAGCAAAACTTGAGAATTATCCTTGCTCACCGAGTATTTTGGAACGGCCAATAGAACTTCAGGATTTAATTCTGGTGGTTTTAGATTTGAGAAATTAGTTGGTACATCATATTTTTCTAATAGAGCAGCCCTATCGCTTTTCTCCAAACCATTAGAGAGAATATTGGCCCATCTGGGTACCAAATGTGGAGATAAATTAAAAGAAAACGAGTCTTTGGGATTTTTGGGGTCATCTCCCAACATATTTAAAATGTCATCAGCAATACTGACCTCCAAAATCTCCTCCTGGTTATTGGGTGTCACATTTTCTATGTTTTCTAGTGTCATATACTCCGGCTCCCCAACAGGTGTGGGAGATTGATTATCATCTGCAAATTCAATTGGAGAGGGAGTCCCTTGCGGGGAACGAGCCCTTGAGTTCCTCGAGTAATATGAGGATGAACCTGACTCTTGCGGAGTACCGGCTCTTCTGCGCTGCGAGGCTGTCTCTTGCGAAGAACAAACCTGTTGCCGATTCGAACTCGGCTCTTGCGGAGCTTGGTTAATGGCACTGATTCTGGAACTACGAGAACTTGAATTCCTCGAGTAGTATGAGGATGAACCTGACTCTTGCGGAGTACCGGCTCTTCTGCGCTGCGAGGCTGTCTCTTGCGAAGAACAAACCTGTTGCCGATTCGAACTCAGCTCTTGCGGAGCTTGGTTAATGGCACTGATTCTGGAACTACGAGAACTTGAATTCCTGGAGTAGTATGAGGATGAACCTGACTCTTGCGGAGTACCGGCTCTTCTTCGATGCGAGGCTGTCTCTTGCGAAGAACAAGCCTGTTGCCGATTTGAATTCAGCTCTTGCGGAGCTTGGTTAATGGCCCTGTGTCTGGAACTACTAGCAGTGCTAGCAGAGCGAGATGAAGAATATTTATAACTTTCTCTCTCAATATCCCCAAGCCTTCTCTTAATAATATCCAACTCATGTTCAAGCTTTCTTGAGGATTTCTTATGACGTGATTCGTCACGATGCCGCCCCATGGTGATAAGTATATGGGCTATATCCTGAAAATAAATCGCTAAATAAGGACGACAGGTGGTCAGACGCAAACCGTGCGCAAACCACGTGTTAGGAAGGTTATGATAACATATTAGAATAAAATTTACGTTATATCGTAAGATTTCTTAACTAATAATAATTTGGGTTTAAATAAATATATTCAATGATAGGTTGATTTTTACTTACGTATATTTTACGGTTTTAATGAGAATTGAAAAATGGAAATAAAATAACTCAACATATGCCATCTGCACAAGAAACAGTAATGACATCTACAGGCTGCTGGCTGGAGTGGATCCTGTACGATAAAAGTTTTCCTATTTTTTAAACTCTTGTGCCATCTAGTACAGAAACGGTGTACTACATAGTTATAAACAACAGTGACCTGTTCGGAACGAGGAGCTGGGGTATAATAATAATAAACAATAAAATATTAAATTAGTAGTATAAATTACTTGCAATAATTTTTTGCAGTATCACATTTAAATCTTATGTTAACATATCACACTTTAAAACTAATTTTTAACAAAATCACATTTAAAACTTAAGTTAATATGTCACAATTTAAAAATTCAACAACACTGTAGAAACTGTGTTGTAGAAGTAGGTTTTTTGTTTTTATTTTAAATTTGTTAACAGACATAGTTTTGTAATGCCTGGGCAACTTATTATACAACAAAATGCCTTTATACTTTGGGCTTTTTTCATATGCACTAATCCTATGATTTGGAATTTCCAACAATTCTCCATTACGTGTGTTGTAGGTATGGGATTCACCAAGTTTTTTTAATGTTGCGATATTTTTGTGTGTGTGTATTAGTAGTTGTTGGATGTATACACATGGAAGCGGTAGGATTTTAAGATTTTTAAAAAACGGTTTACAAGATGATCTGCCATCAGCATTTACAATTAATCTTATAGCACGCTTTTGCATTATGAACACTCTAGAGGAGTCTGTTTCAGCTCCCCAGCATATTAAGCCATATGATAAAACAGAATGAATCTGGGCAAAGTAGTATGATTTTAACACACTTTCATTAACATAGGCTCTGAGTTGTCTTAAGGTAAAACATAACTTGGATATTTTATTACAAACATTATCTATCTGATTCTGCCACTTTAAACTACTGTCAATGTTTAGCCCTAAGAAGCAGTGACAAGGTTTTTGCTGTAAGCTCTTATTAGTTTCGTAAATCGGGTTTAAAAATTGTTAAACACAACATTTTATTCACTTTAATTACGTTTTACATGTGATTAAGTAAGTAACGCCTACCTAATACACGGGCTTTGTAAAAGCTACTTTAGAAAATTTGTCTGCAAAATAAAGTATAATGACACTGACAATATAACTGATGACGCCATGAGTCCGTAGTGAATTGATGTAGTTTTTGGTGAAAAAATTTCAATACAAAATTAAAATGGCTTATTTTAAGGTAGCATTCGACTGTTTTTCAAAATTCATGTGTTTTTAACTATTTATAAAGCATTATCTTCACAGTGAAAGTGAATTTAAAATTTGTGAAAACACCTAATATTAATAAGTTGATTGATTGGTCTCTATTTTTGACATTTGACAAATCAAGCCGCAAACTTTTAAGTGTTTGAACTAGGCGGAATTTTGCCGTCCTCAACAAGACCCCATATATAACAATTTCATGAATGTGAGAAAATCGCTATTCAAATGAAATTAATTACAGTACGCTTAAAGTGCTAATGATACGAATTTTATAAACACGTAGCTATTTGGGTAATTATGTGGGAAATAGGATATTTCTGTTACAATTAACATGCTGCTAAAACATTTTGAAATAATCCTCATGGGTAATTTGCAAAACTTTAAATACAAACTACACTAAATCTCCACATATTACATAGTATTTATCGTAGATGACAATAGTGTGTTATTACTGCATTGTGTTCTTTCAAATCAAGCTGCGTTTTCAATTTGCTTAGTTACTAGAATGGTTTTTAAACTTTTTTGAAGATAATCTAGCTGCAGACAACATGCCTTTATTAGCTTGACCTGTAGCTTACTTGTACGTAAGAAAATCTTGCAACTCATCACTTTTCACCCATTTCCAAATGGACAACTGATTTGAAATTTTGCATTTGTATGTATGGTGTTTGTATGCATGAAATGCAATTTGACATTTTTTAATGGAAAACTCCAATTATGTTGGTATAGTGTCATTCATTTTAACGCTTTTTTAAAAATAAACATTTCTGACAAGATGGTGGTAAAATTATTATCTAACTATAAATAATAAAAACTACATTTCAATTATCATTTTTATTAATCTTATATACAATAATTAACATAAAAATATATTATTTTACATGATGTAGATACGCACTATTTATTAAAAGGCAAAATCTTGTAAAAAATGTGTCAATTATAGATTATTTTCTGACATAGGTATAGTTAATACACACAACTCTCTTACTTACTTGTATATATTTTTTTATAGTCTATATAAAATTAATTGCGGTTCACAAGATTGTAGGCATCCACGATAATCTTTATTACATAAGAAAACTGTTTTTACATTTGCGAAACTAATATACATCACCATAGTACTTGTGCGTATATTTAATCCTTGGGTGGTATTAGAACAATTCTTATTTTAACATAATTATGGAAGGTGTCCTGAAGGTCTTGCTGAACACTTTCCGTGATTTGCTTTAATTTTCCGTCTGAAGCACCAGCTACAAGTTTCGCTATTCTCGCAGAAGGGCAACTGACAATAACAACAGTACTAATCATACCTAAAATTTGTACATTATATCATTATGAGCTGTTGGAATATATGGGATAATTCAACATATTTAAATAATTATTAATTATTATTATCATAATATATAGATCGGGTCAGCCAAATATGAACACAGATGAAATATCCAGTTGACTTTCGTCTGCACTGGCAGGAGTTGATTTGAGATATGACGATTTTCGATGCGCAGAGAATTTCATTTTGTGTTCATGTTCAATCCTTTCATTAAATGTTTAAAACAAGTCAAAATATACTATTAATTTTTTACAAAAATGCTATTTTTGGTATTATGTCTTTTAAACAAGCTTCAAAAAGACATGACGCTTTGCAAAAGAGATTCTAATGAAGTAGTTTCTTCCCGGTTTTGCCGCGGTCGTCGAACTTGACTTGACGTTTCGCTGATCATGCTGTCAGCTTCTTCAGAAGGGTTCCAAAGACTGTCTTTGGAACCCTTCAAGTCAAGTTCGACGACCGCGGCAAAACCCGGAAGAAACTACTTCTTTGGACAACGGCCGTGAAAACCTGCATTGCACTAAAAGAGATTCTGTTCAAATTTGTGAGGGGAAAAATTATGTGGAAAAAATGACGATTAATTTCCGTTCATTTAAATTTATCTGGGTGGGTAATAACCAAGGGTCGGAATCCTTCAACGATAACAGGGTCACACTCAGGAGCATTAAATAAAATACGGAAAACGAGGGCGAAAAGTTAACATTTTATTATAATTAATACAATAGTATATAGTATATAAATTTACACTATTTACTTACAAAATACTTTTATTTCAGGCTAGTGGATACAAATAACAACACATAAAACATAAAGTAATTTTCGGTTGACAACAATGTAAATAGAAAATATTTGTTAACCAAATTATGAAACCAACAAATCCATAAAACTTGCAGATATGAAGTGAAAATAGCTGTCGCGTCGTACTATTTACATACCTATTAACTAATCAAATGAATTTAACTGAAACAAACACTATTAAGCCGCAGTTATATTTGAAAAATAAACTACTAATTATTGTATGGCAAAAACACATTTAATATATAAAACAAACGACTAAAAAAACACGTAACAAAATGCCAAAATAACATCACTGCTGTGGCCGTGTGCTTACGGCTCAGTAATAGTTTCAATGATGCCATCAACCTGCATGTAAAGTTATACGAGTCAACAAGTATTGTCTAGGCTGGATCTGGTATATAGCAGTTTGTCGTAAGTACGCTGGACTTTGGTATTCCTCATAATTTGATAGCGAATTTGATCTAGTCATTTTCCTCGGTTTCTGCATAGTTCTTATTGTGTTTATATTACGCAAAATGCCAAAAGTTAAAAGACAACGACGTGTTAGCTCATGAAAAAATAGAAAACTAACCCGAATTGCATTTTGATGGTGTCAATACGCACTGCGATGCTTGTAAAATAATGGTTTATTTTAAGAGAAAATGCAACTTTGATTACCACGTCAATTCGATGAAACATGTATTGAATATTAAAGGCATAAATGCGGATGAATTCAAGTTGGACTTAATGAATTTCATGATTTCTTCTGACATTCCATGGTACCAGCTCAATCGTCTGCATTTTAGACAATTTTTAGAAAAATACACGAATTTCAAGCTTCCAGATGCATCATATTATCGGAAATACTATCTTAAAGCAGAATTTGACAAGGGGCTGGAGAAAATTCGAGATCTTCAAAATAAAAAGTATCGACGAAGCCGAAGATGCAACAGGCCGCCAAATAATTAATACCCTTTTATGAAGCTTAGATAAAAGAAAAGCTGTGAAACCACGTTTAGCGTCATGCAAATTTGTGAAAAAAACTGATCACGTCACGATTGTTACGTCAGTAAAAACATGCTTAAGCGGTTGTGGTGGTAATCGGAGCAATGCAATAAAAAGATGTTTATTTTATTAGTCACTGATGGCATGAGATATATGCTTTTAGCCAGGGAAGGTCTTGTAAGAAAAATATCCATAACTGATTGTTATTTGTTATTAAAAAATTTTCTACTCATTCAAATAACTTTACAGAAATAAAAGTTAGTATGTTAATGTTATAAATAGGGATAATAACATAAAGAGAGAAATTACAATTACAAATTCACAATTGTCAAAACATTGTTATGCTATAAAATTTCTTTAAAAATTAAATATCAAGTCAAGTCCGACTCTGTTAATGCTGAAAAATTCCGACCCTTGGTAATGGTAATAACAGCTAATGAACAAAACGAAATTGGTTAAATCTTTTAATTGATATGTTGTAACATATTTTAATACCTAAATATTAAAACATGTTATTCCGGTGAGAACGGCAGCCGATTTTTGTTGGAGAGCATAGGGCCGTAGGTTAGGATTGTGTGTGGACACTCAAAAGGGCGCCACCGGCTGTATGTTACGTAATATGATGTAAATAATTTTGCCAGCCAGGAACAAAATTAAGTTACTAGCAACCATGCGGTGAAATTCTCAAAATATATCTGTGATATCAAAACTCTTACTTCACTCTATGAAATCTCCAAATTTAAGCAAATATCAGGAGTACAAGTGCAAATAATAAGAACATGTAGACATTAGACATTTATTACAACACACGTGAGATATACAACAATAAAAACAAGTTGTTTCACAATTATCCCCTAAACTTAATCTATATATGCAAAAGAAATGCAAAATATGTAAATGACCCCTTCTAAAGTTATTTCAGTGATTTGACCTCTTTTTATAGAAATGCAACTACGGCTTTAATGATACCAACAATGAGTTTTAGATTTGCAACAGCGAGTTAAAGGTTTACAATAGATTAAAATTACCGCACATCACTAAAATATTATGTAACTAACAAGATTCTATGAGCCAATTTTCACAATGCTCGCTGTGTGCACTAGAATGTTAAAGAATGATCTAAAATAATTATGTTCTACTAAAAGTACTTCATATGTGACATAGTAGAAGGTAAATTAGTATCACGTGGTACCATGCGTTACTTACAGTAAAAAATCTTAAGATATTTCATCATGCTAGGCATGTAGTCGCAAAATCGTTGTGTAATTTACTCTAACATTTCAACAAAAGATCACTGAATGAAACTATAATAATTTCTTTAAAATTATATAACTAAAATGAAACAATAAAACCTGGTTAGAGCCTTGGCGTTTTCTCTGACGACTGCAGCATGACCTGTCACCACTTACTAAGATGTTCTCGACGTTGCTTACGACTACGACTCTGCGTCACTCCTAAATCTCTGCCTAAATTTCTTGGAGACTGCTGCGGACAACTCTCCAACCAAACTTCTCTAAACGTCAGCAGGACCCACATAAAACCAAATATCTGAGTAATAGACTTCCACCTATTACTCTTCTAACAATACTGGGCCCCCTTACATAACCAAAATGACAGCACCATTCATTCAGAACTTAAACCTCTCCAAAATATATATGCCCCTCCAAACATATGCTTATACCGAGTACAAGCCTCTCCAAAACATAACTTATTTTCAAAGGGCCAGTCCCTCCAAACACTCTGTAATAATTACAATAAATAAGAACTAAATAAAACACCAAACTAAGTAAAATAAAAGCTCACCTCCTATAGAGAGTATTACATAACCTCACGAGACACGTGGCGATCAGATTACGACAAGCAACAGAATTCCTCCCTGGAATTTAGAAAATGCTTCTGGCAGAACGGTAAAGAAACATTGGGTACATCAAATCAAATCCCTTTTCAGTGTAAGCGATGTAAAACCCAAATTCTTCAATACAAAGCCGGGACCGCCGCCATTCAGCTATCTCGTCGTTGTTGAAAAACGAACCCCCAGACGGAAATCTCCTTCACAGTTCTCAGTGTTGCCAACTTTGAGAATCTAGAGAACTCTTTCTCTAGCCAATAAAAATGCGCCAACAAAGGACTTTGCAATTAAAAGACTGAATTACACGATTATGTAATATTTCTACTACAAGAATATGTGAGTAACACCTCTAACTCAAAATTATACTTAAAGAAAACATGTTTACTACCCATAATTTCACATCATCAAGATAGGCAACTATTTACTATCGAATTCTAGATTGTGGGTTGCATACCTCTATACTCAAACAAATGAATTAATCAGGGTTAATTTACTGTATTCAAACTGAAATTATTAATGTAGCTTTTTCAAATGCTACAATGTACAATGCAGAATCATGCTTGCGTACCCAATCTATACATTTCACACAAAAATCATTAACAGATACATGAGAAATACTTCAACATTAAATTTGAAATAAACTATGTTCATATCTAAAGCACAGTCACAGTATGAGGCATTCATTTTTACTTTAAATACAATTTTGTTTTTAGTTTAATATTAAATAATGAAGACCTGGTCCTCCCTAATATCAAACTAGACCTGTTAATAAAATTTTGGCTTACCTCTTTCATCAATATTAAAATATTCTATAGCTGGCTTAAGTTCATATGGAATTTCCTGTGGCAAGAAATCCAAGAGTTTTGCCTGGACTGTATTGGTAATGATCTCTTCTGCACTCTGATCTGTCCATACCTCATGTGGAAACATCCACTGTTTTGGTTTGGCATTCCTAATTAGATAGTTCTTTACCTCGGCTAGTCCATCACCTATAAATTTTTTAAATGGTTAATTACTTTTAAATAACAGAATGGTGAGTGAAGATATGTCTGGTTATACTCATATTTCGATACGAAAGGTTAAGCAACTTCAATAGAGTAGTAGCACCATATGACTAACATAACCTCAAATATTAAGTTTTTATTCCCATTTCTAGATTGGGTACAATGTAACATTAATAAACTCTTAAATATTATACAGGGAATGTATTAATATTTTTGATATTAAGAAATGTACTCTGTTATTTACAGGTTGGAAATCCAACCTATAATTAACAGTCTGTTTGTAGTAGGTATTCAACGAGATTAAAAAATTATATTTATTCTATATGAGAGAGTTTATAAAGGTAACACTAGAAATGCAATACGAACGTTAAAAATGAGGATAAATTTACAAAAACGTAAAATATGAGGTTATGTTACTCATATGGTGCTACTATTCTTTTATGGTTAACACTTGGACACATGACCCTCCAGGGAAATACAACAATCTTGCCTTATCTTCTAATGGCTTGTATATTAACACATATGTAGAAAGAAGGTATACAATTTTAGGCAAGAATCATGTAGTGGATATACTGTCCTTTGGATGAGATGTGTAAAGCAATCGTTCCCTTGTCTATTGAATGTCAGGCGAGTATAAAAGCCCTACCCTTGTCCCGAGAAAAAAATTTCCAGGTTAGGGATAACTTGTCTCCTGAATGTATTATGACATTTTTATGCAGTTTGTTGTAAAGAATGAATAAACAAATAACATAGATGATATGAAAATTTTTTGTAGGCGACTTTAGGTCGTGTAACTGAAATATTGAAGAATGAATAAATAAATAAATAACATAGAGATGGTATGAACATTTTTTGTAGATGACTTTATGTCGTGTAACTGAAATATTATCTCCTCTGTATAATATTGTAATTCAAATATATTTAGGTTAAGGTATTTATATCACGAGAGGTGCGACATCTGTTAGCGAATCGATAAACTTGAAACACGTGAGACAGAGAGAGTAGGGAAAGATTTGACAATGCCGCATATAGTTTCTGACGCCAGCTGATTGACTCGTCATTAATGTCAATATATTTTTACCTCTTTTACAGCCGGTTTTACAATTGCTAGTAACTTCCATTCAGAGTTAACTTTCAGGTTATTATAGAAATTGGGTTTTACAATAGCTGGTCATTTTCGATGTGGTAGTTATCTAGTAGTTAGTTAACTTTACTAGCAGATGAGGGGTCGGTAAACTAGAAGTTGGCAGTTTACTGGCAATTTATAACCTATAAAATAACTGTCACAAAATAATTGTTTGATATTTTGCCTAAAAATGGATATGTACAAAGTAAATGCATGTAGCAGTGATGAGTAGCCAAGGTAATCCTGTATAGACCTAACTTTTTTGAAGAATACGATGGAAGAGATTTTTTAAATAGATCGAGACTAAATACTACCTACTTACTTAGTAATAGACCACTAACTCATAAATTGCTTCTGACATTTATATTTGATAGCAGGTGACGTGACTTTGGACCAAAATTCATGCATTTTATGTATATTACCCATTTTTCCAGTACCAACATTATAAATTTTATTCACAACCTCTCGTTTACAAATCATCACTTAACTTTATATTGAAAAACGCATGTGTCGGTAAAGTTATAGTTAACCTGCAAGTAAAAGTCAACTAACATGAAAGTTAACTTGCGATTGTAAAACCGGCTGTTAAGAAGGTAATGAAAAAATATATTATTATACATACAATAAATTAAATCAGGATGGAAATTTATAAATCTTCTACTTTCTTGTATGATACTGCATTTAAAATAAATGCAAAGTATTTTCAAAAATTCGTATCAAGTATTCGAAATAGTGTGACGTTGCCACATCTACTAATGTCCTCCATTCAATAATTTTCGAGTAGCCGCGCTGCCATTACGTTATTTTACGGTGTATCATCTCGATATTTATATACGTGGTTCATCAGGAATTATTTTAAATTTGACTCATTTTTGAGATCGTTCTTAAATAAGGATCAGTCATAAGAGGGAAAATAGTGTCACAACATCAATTTATTTCGCATGGCGTCAATGCAATCTTATATGCCGATAAAAACTGCGAACTTTGAGCAAATGAATCTCTGAAATGGAACAGTAAATGTAATCCATGTTTTACCAGAATGTTTATTGATATGTGAATTGAATTTGCAGCAAGTTTCGTGATTTTCTTGAATAACGTGAATTGCGATATAACTACCTTAATGACATTGCTTATTACCTGTTAAAGCAGAAACCATAAAAATCTCCCGAAAGTAAGGCCATCCTTTATTCTCATTGGCCTTAAATCCTCCTTTACCAACTGGCATTATTGGTTTACCATCTATACAATTCTCTGTAACTTGCCTTGTTAAATCTAACAGTTTTCTTTTGGACTTTAAGGCATCTACCTAAAATTCATGTAAAAGTAGCTTAATTCCTACAAATTAGTTTCTGTACTACCTTATTGAACACTAAGAAACTGGGTTTCTCTTTTTGCATTTCCAATAGTTTTATAATTTTTATGTCCAGCCTTTCTCTCGTCCAGACGTTTGTTACATCATGTATTACACCTATTATGTCTGCTTGCCTCAACTCGTTTTTACTGTCTCTTACAAAAGTCTTCTCTAAATTATACCTACAGAGATATTACATTCATACATATATGTGCAAATAAATAAACAGTAATGAAAATTGAAAACAAACCTCTTTTGTTCTTTATCATTTATAAGACCAGGTGTATCAACAAACACAATTTGTGTATCATCTACTGTAAAAATAGCCATTGACTTGCTCCTCGTTGTATGGACTTTCGCTGAGGTTGCGCATACCTAGAACAAAACAAATAATTCTAGTAATATATTTATAGTACCATTACCATTAGAACTGCAATATCAAAGCACCTTTCTATCCATTAAATTGTTTATAAATGTACTTTTCCCTGCATTTGGTGTTCCTATTACAGCCACCCTCAGTAATCGGGTCTCAATATTGCATTCCGGTACTATTGAGGATTGAATATTATGTGCTACATTATTCGAAGTAGCTGTGCATGATCTGCTTTGAAAAAGTAGCACTGTATTTGACTTGGTCAATATCTTCTTGAACGTTTTAAATAACATGTTTATGTATTATTACCAGCCCCATTCAGAACCAACTTCATCCACCATTATCATAGGTTAGTAGTTCAAATTCATCTAATCTTTTTACTCTGGACTAATGTTCCATTTGACCTACTGACTGTCTTGTCACATCTCGTGATTGGTCCCGTTCGATTGGCAGTAGACCACAGTCGAACCGCTCAAATTCGTTTACATTGATGGTCTGACTATAACTATTGGTTGATGTAGTCTCGGATTAAACTGGGAACGCGAGGGCGTTGCACCTCGTCCAATATATGAACATGTGAATGTGCAATGTGCCGGCGCGGTGCTGGCAGCCAAAGAGTTTAATAACTAGAGAAGACAAGCCGTCGATTTGCCGGGAATCGCGAATTGGTTGTCTTGGAGACGGTAGGCTCTTCGTCCTTGTCGCACACCCGGCACACCTCGTACCCTCTTTCTCTCCACTGTTTTACAAAGCAATGCAGCCTTACCCGGCGTTCTTTGATTTCCAACAAATAACGTCAATTGTCGCCAATCGACACCACCCCTCATGTACTATGCGACAAAGAGAGAACGAACCGTGTGAGAGGGATGAGAAGCCTACAGCCTTCCGCTGCTTATACATTACGCTTATGGAGCTTGTCTCCTCTATTTGTTAAACTGTTTGTTATGAAGTCCAATTTTATTAATGAAGTTCGTGCTCTAAATACACATGAAAGGGAGTGCACTAGAATATTTACAAAGTAACATTTCAGCCCTATGATGGAACGTTTACGTTATCATAACGCGACTGTTATTAAATATAACACGTAGGTGGAGTGAAATGAGTGAATTCTTTTAGGGAAAGTCTGTGAGACTGAGACAGAGAGATATGTAATGGTACACTATATGCTGTTCTGAATAACATAAGCGGTCCATCATATCTCTATCTTTGTTGTTCCTATGGGTTTGGAAAAAGACAATGATACCTAAAAATGGCTCAGAGTTACAGTAGAGAAATATACACTGTGTCAGAGTGACTTTTCATAAACCCCGAATAAGTAACAAGTTGTTTGTGATATAACCACAAATTATTCGCACATAAGTAGTAGGTCTAGAGTTCACAAATATTCACTCCGAGCGATGTGCAGATCTTATAATTTTTTTCTAAAACGTAGGAAAAACAAAGACAGCAATCGTGATCTGTGCACTCGGGGCAAGTTTTCGTAAGTCCCTACTGATATTTCACATACCATCTCTTTCTAATGAGCGGGAAGCTGACAAATTGTAACTGAACTCTGCTAACGCTAACCTTGAACGGATACCGGCCATTCTGTGATTTTGTTTCCGTTTTGTTTTATCTAACTTCTGTGCACGTTGTAAAATAAATTGTGAATAGTAAATTGTTAGTTTGTGGTGTTGTTGAATATCTCCTTAAAGTAAATCAGGATGCCTAAACATAAGCCAAGTAAGAAGGCGGAAAGCTCGGGCTCAGACTCTGACTCTGGCCCAGAAGATGTAAGTAAATTGTTATTTTAATGATTGATTGCATCCACATGTCATTGTGATCCTGTATTTCAGAGAGGACCAGTTAAAAAGTCAAAGTCTGATACAAAGCAAAACGTAAGCAAGCCTTCCGAGGAAGAGAATAGCTGGGATTTAGGAAAAAATCGCTTCGTGAAATTAACAGAGTTCAAAGGAAAATGGTTTGTTAATATTCGTGAGTTCTACATGGCCGATGGCGGCGACCTGAAGCCAGGCAAAAAGGGGATCATGTTGACCATGGAACAATGGCAGAAGTTCAAATCTTGTATCGATGATGTTGATGAAGCTATAAAAAAAAATGTTTAGGTGAAACGTTTTTTTTATTTATTACATTGTTCATCGTTTACTATTCATACTAAGGTTGAGTTATACGTTTGTTTTTAAAAATGTCTATGGTTACCTTATACCTAAATAGTTTTGATTCCAAAGAATCATTGTTTTTTGTATAACGTTTTTCATTGTAAGAGTAAGCACTAATATATTTTCATTTGTCAAGTTGTCTTTTTATCGCAAGATCAGTTTTATTGAGAGTATTCAAATAAGATTCTGTGTGATCCAATTGCCTTCATCTGATGAAATAGTTGACAGGTGAACAACCACAGTGCAACATGGCATACATCTAACATGGTGTGAAGTAGGTACTTGTGAAAAACATCTCATTAGTCAAATATTGAAGTACTAATAATAAATGGCTTTATTGGATTTCATGGAATATTGCACAGAAATATTTCAAATCTTTCTCATAAAAAAGTTTGTGATAATTTTGATAGTGGGCTGGTAAAACCTAATGCATTTGTTATGATTGTGCCGTTTTCCACATGATAAATCTTGGTACATTGTATTAACACTTATAAAAATCTAAAATGCATGTATGTTGGAACATTATACTTGCACTCTACCTTATCAGTGATATGCAGACACGTTATTAGTATGGCTGTACAGCATTTCGATAATGTGCTGGCCTGTTAATCAGATATAATATTCTACTCTACCGATTTGTATGTCCAAAGTGCTGATTTTGAAAATCTGTAGAATTGTGGGACAATGTCTTAACAGAAATATGTCATGTACTACCAACACAATATGCTACGACAACGTGTGCATCAACTTTAGTAGTGTCCCTATTCGTATTCCTGAGACATACTTTTCTATCCAATTGTTTAGCATACAACTTCGTATACAAACAATCTAGGTTGTCAGTTCTACATTTAGTATCCGTACATTGTATTAACACTTATAAAAATCTAAAATGCATGTATGTTGGAACATTATAACTTGCACTCTACCTTATCAGTGATATGCAGACACGTTATTAGTATGGCTGTACAGCATTTCGATAATGTGCTGGCTTGTTAATCTGATATAATATTCTACTCTACCGATTTGTATGTCCAAAGTGCTGATTTTGAAAATCTGTAGAATTGTGGTACAATGTCTTAACAGAAATATGTCATGTACTACCAACACAATATGCTACGACAACGTGTGCATCAACTTTAGCAGTGTCCCTATTCGTATTCCTGAGACATACTTTTCTATCCAATTGTTTAGCATACAACTTCGTATACAAACAATCTAGGTTGTCAGTTCTACATTTAGTATCCGTAAGACTACCTGCTTATTTTCATCAGTTTTGTTAAAATGATTCTACATTGATCGTAAATGTGTAAAATTAAGCAAATGATAATTACTTATACAATTGCTTTTTGATAAATAATTGATTTAACCTTGGCAGATTCTTTAAAATTACTAAGTAAAAAATTAGGCTACCTAAATCCCGAGGGTTTTAAATTAAACTCTTCATGCTCAAATAAGAGATTTATACCATTAAAGTTACACATTCTTAGTTTTTAAGTTCATTAATAATAACAATTCTGCAAGTTTTGTAACTGAATGACATTATAAACAGTTGAGAATGATGCACTGAATGAGTTACAAGACCTCTAACCATAATCAAATTTGGTGCACTTCTCTGCTTTGAATTTGGCTATTCTAGGTAGATATAATAATAATAAATGACCTTTATTTAATATAATATACGATACCAAGGGAGAAGTCTAGGTGGAGCTACTCTACTACCCTACCTGAACATAACATTGATACTGAGTCAGTGATGTAAATGAAAAAAAACAATAATGTTTTTTTTCAGTTTGCATGTTTTTTTAGTGAAAAAATACACATAACCTTTGTTTTTTTTCAGGAATTGGTATTTTTTCATAATTAAAATAAAAATTCTATTTATGTATGCATTATACATGTATTGCAATTTTTACAATAAAAACGTCCATAAAATAATATTAAAGATTAAAATGAAACAAATAAACTCAACTCTATTTAAAATTTAGATTCAATAAATAAATTAAAATAAAAAGATAACTAAGAGGGGTACTGACACTGCCAGTATCGCAAACTTATAGTTCTTCTTCTTCCTCCATTTCTTCTAAATCTCCAGAAGAATCTGTGTCGTGCACAGAAAAATGTCAGCCAGAATTAGACGATTCGTCGTCAGTAAAAACAGTATCGTCACTGTCACTGTTCCATTCCATATCGTCTATTTTTGACTTTGACGTTGATGCCACTCCACTTGTGTAGTAGGCAAATGCTTGGTGTTGGTAATACTGATAATATTGATATTCGGTGTGTCAATGTCACTAGTGATGGGAGTACTGATACTGGTAGTGATAGCCTTAGTGGTTTGTTCTTCAACACATTCAGGTAGCTTTAATCTGGCAGTCTTCCGAGTCTTCGTGTTTTTAAGACATTCACTTTGTAATTTTAAATTATGCCCAATATACACAAGCTTGGCCGCCCTGTCGTTTCTAAGTCTATTCCTTTTAAAGGTATGTATTGCTGCATATGTACTGAAAGTTCTTTCACAAGCAGCTGAGGTAGCTGGTAGTTGAAGAAATCTTACTGCTAATATCGACAATTCCGTACTTTTGCATAAACCATTCCACCAAGCAGTCGGTGAGATTTCAGATGCTGCCAACCACAGAAATTGTTTGCTGAAGGATCCTTCCTTTGCTTGGAAACTGGCAAGTTCGGATAGAACGTTTATTTCATTCAAATTAGGTATTGTTTTTGCCGTTTGAAAAATTTGTTAAATGGCATCGGTCTGGAAAGGAATTACTTCAAATAAATTCTGGTTTTATGAATATTATATTTATCTTACCTGTTCAGTTGGACTAAGATCAGAACCTTTAATAGAAGGAGCTAGCAAATTACAGATCTTATGAACATCACACACAGCAAATTCCTTTCTGTTTGCAATTATCTGTGTTACTTTTGCTTCTTCTTGTTTACTCAAAGGGCAAGTTGGCAAGGCTCTCTTGAAATGTTCTTCAAGTTGCTGAAAAATTTTGACCACCATCGAAATTCGTGGTTTATCACTTTCAATGAATTTAATTGCACTCTCAATAGGTTTTAGTAACTGAATGAAACCTTCTACCTTGTCCCAGAATGTATCGTCTAGTGCATTTTTCTTTAAGCCCGGATGCTTCTTGATTAACGTTTGCACAGTATCTTCATCTTCGATTGCAAGAGACATGATAGCTTGCTTATTTGCCTGCACACTTTCAAGACAATAAATTATAGATCCCCATCTTGTCACAACAGGTAATTTTAGTGACTTACTTTAAGCGGATTAGCTATAGCTATAAATTTATTTTGTTTTTCTTTAAATACTGATATTAGAATATGCGATTGTCTAATCGTTTTTATTAGTGCTACAGTTTCAGCCAGAAACTTGCGAAATGTTACTTGCTTTTTTATATCATTGAATATCAAATTTAATGAGTGTGCAAAACAACCGTATGTAAAAAGAACTGAATTTCCGTCTTTCATGTCTTCATCTTCTCGCTGAAGTAAAGGGCCAGAGATTTCATATCGAGATGGTACTTTTAATGACGGTCGTATGAAATGAAAATATTGTAGCCAATAATCATTTTCTACAATAGCTAGAGGTGCACCACTACTATAAATTGCGCGAGCCAGGAGCTCATTAGCTCTCAATTGATCTACTGCACTTAGTTTATCAGCAAATGATAAAATTTGTTGCTTAGTATTAGTGTTGCTCTTGCTTAACATAGACCGTGGTGGTGTTGCAGAGGAATATGATTGAACACTAAAAGATGAAGTAGCAGAGGGAGCATCGACAACGCTGTTTGAGTTTTCAGACTTCTCATTTTTTAGGTACTTAGTTTTGACTGTCAGCGGACACTTTAAGCACTGACCTATGTGTTTTGTCATTCTGGTCCCACTTTTAGACGGCTCATTTGAACAAAATGTACACATTACACGTGCCGTTTTCCCTATTGTTTTAACGTCTTTAAATAAACATGCAACAGAGGCTCTCTTCCTCTCTGACCCCTCACGTTTAGGCATAATTGTAATTAAATCTTTCAATGTGTAAACACTACAGACAAACTCCAACAATGCCAACAGATCAAAATAAAACTAAAAATCTGTTGTCTCCACACCACTACTATAACTTTACACTATGATGCATATGCAGGAACTGACTTGTTTATTGCCAAACAGTGGCCGTGTTGCCGATTTCGTTTGCGCGAGCGCGTAGTGTGAAAAAAAACGTGTAAATGTTTTTTTTCATTATAAAAAACACGTTTTTTTTCTAGTTTTTTTTCTAATTACAAAAAAAACGGTTTTTTTACATCACTGTACTGAGTATTCCGATATGTGTATTTTTTTTAAATGTTTAAATGTATTAAGTAATTATTTACCAAATATACCTAATAGACATTCAAAATTAAGTTATTACAAAAAATTTGCTAGATAATAAGGAATAAAAGAATACGTAATAGGCTAAATGTATATAAATGGTATTTAGTTGCGAATACAACTGGAAAATGACTATAAAAAAACCCCCGACTATGCTGTGAATAGTCGATAATTTAGGCTAACTTTGCGATTCTAGAAAAGTGTGTTTAACTCTTTTACGAAAGGTGCCATCCATTAATTACGACACGCAAATTTCTATCCCTCCCTCCTCTTATGTCGCAAGTTGTCACAGCCCCCCCCCCCCCCTCTGTTGTTATGTTACATATTTTACAACATCAAATTTTGAGGTAGCATTTTCTGGTTTTTTGTATTTTTTTGAATTCCATTCAATTAAAACTGTTACGATAAAAAATTTTTTCTTAAATGCGGGCATATTTAATTGTTTAATTTTTTAAATAATGTTATGTCACAAAAGTTTGGCTCCCCTCTTGTCACGCTCTGTCACTTTATGGACTCCCCCGAAGTGCATGTCATCATCTTCTAAAAAATATTTGTTATTCACATTATGTTAAAGTAAACATATCACAATTTACTTGCTTTATCTTCATATTCTTCCATAATAATCGATGGAGTTACTAAATCTGGGGTATTTGCACAAAAGAAGTTTCCTGCAGAACACTGACTACAGGCTTCTGTGCAAATTATTAAATTTTTTTTCAGGACCATATCAATGTTCCCCTTGCAGCTAGATTAGACGAGGTTAGTTTTTCAGCTCTTGAGGAGTGTGGGTTAAACATGGAGGCTGGTTCTAAATATTCGTGACTTTTTCTCCACCCACTGAGACTAGCACCCAGCAAATTTTAGATGTTTTCATTCGCACTTCTCCATACTGTTGGAATATAAAATAACAATTAACCCCAAACCCATCAATTGTGGGTGGTAGGTTATCTCATTCTTGATTTATGGAGGAAAACACCGGTCAGTTACCTTCTTTATTAATTCATTTTTATAGAGCAAACACTAAATCGTGGAAATTGTCTTGCAAGTTATGTGGTAGTTGTGTTTAGAGTTCACAACAATGCAAGCAATTTCAGTATCGCTGATGATTCCTACAGATTCAAAAATACTTGCAAATACCTAGTACAAAATTCTTTGCTAATTCTTGAGAATCTGCCGGTTATATTTGTCCCAGCACATCTGTATACAGGCTGTGAACAGAAATTTGTGTCTTTTCCTTATCGTTGAGTAACATAAAAGTACCTATTTGAATAATATCAGTTTCTTCTATGTTTATCAGTGAGATGTATGAAGTTACAACATGCTTAAATCTTTCTGCATTCCCAACTTTCTTGGCGATATATTCAGTGATTCTTTTTGGTTTTTATGTTGGAAAAAAAAATCTTTAAGGGAAATATTTTTTATTAATGAGACACGATAAAATGTGCCAGAGTACTGTTGAGCTGTTTTTTAGAGAGTCTTCCTTTGCTGTCCCACATGTTCGCAACAAAAAACTCGTCTAAGATTAAATCATAGACAAACAGTCTTTAGTTGTTAGCATCTCCTTGCATGACTTTACAAGGGATTTTTGACGCTCCAGACATGTACTAAAATTAAGTTCCATTATTATACTCTGCGAATGCAAAACGAAGAGTATATTGCATTTGATTGGCACATTTCTAAAACAGATAATATCGCTCATAGAGAAAAAAATTTCCTCACTGTCTTGTAAGCACAATAACTTACGAACGAAAAGTCAGATTGTATTAAAATTTGGACAGTATTAAGTTAGTGTTAGCTAGAGGAAGAACCCTATTTGAACAATATCGAGTAATAAATGAAGAAGTTATTTACATTTTAAAAAACCTATTTTTAATATTTTGTAAGTAGATTAAATGTTTAAAACTAGTATTATTTATGATAAAGATACAAAGAGTATTCTATAGAATGTGCAACAATTATATAAAAATTGCAGTGTAAAAACAGATCGTAACACACGTTATTTAAGTAAAACATAAATGCCTATAATGGGTCGACTCAATGGTGCACGTCATATTTTTGCACATTTATAGGGTTATCTTTCAACCAATACATATAAATTTGTATATCATTGGATTCAGCATAAAATTCTGCACATTTTTTGTTTCAAAATTTAATTCCATATGGCCTGTTGTTTTCAAGATAAAAAATGATAAATAAAATTAAAAAATAAAAATGTTAGCTTTTTAGGGAATATTCCATTGGGTATTAAATGTTTTTAACTTTAGTATTTTTTTTCGTAAATTATATTTTTCTGTAAGCATTTTGTTCTTTTTTAATTGAAAATTTGTCAATTATTAGGTACCGAAGATATGATTTTTTGAAGAATCGGCCTAGTTGCCATCTTGAATTGTGAATTACTGGAGAAAAATCCATTTTCAGAAAAGCCAACAAGGCATTTGATGATCCTGTTGGCTTATATTTTCATAGAATAAAGCGTTTTAAAACTTAGCAAGCGGTCATTTTTGAGCCTTATGATAATAGACTAGTGGTAAAGAACAAGAGAGTATGCGTTTAACAATTACTGATGTGTGATGTTTATAAGTATTATCTAATATTATCCAGCCAGTTGATTTATTTTTGCCGAAACTCTATCGTATTTTCTAAAACGGTAAACAAATAACAATTTTGTATTTTATGAACTTTGTCTTGGGTAATTTTGTTAAGAATGGGATAATATAATGTAATTAATTCCATAATTTAAAATTGGCAAGTCTCCGTAAGTTCCTTGCATAACTTAAAATTTATGTCTTGTATTTCTGCTAGCAACTTTAAGGCAAGATATGCTCTTTTGACGAGTAGTGACACATTCCTCAAATCTTAATCTACAGTTGAAGATAACTCCTAAATTCTTTATATTAACGTGAATGGGCTCATCATAAATCATTAACTTGAGGTGCGTTTTAACTAGATGCTCTAAACGTTTTGGACAGAAGATTGCAATTATTTGTATTTAATATAATATGACAAAGATTTGTTAGATATTATTGCATGAAACAAACATGCTGCATAATGAATTCTTTTAATTTACATATATCTAAGCCATTTTACAACTTAATTTGATTTCTTGAATTCTTTGATTTTTACATGTTCCATATGCCTATTCGTTTAAGGAATGAATTGTTACATTTGCACTTCGTGCATATAAACATATTAAGGCAAAGAGTAGATATGCATAATAATAATAATAATAATTAGGAGGAGATAAACGTAGAGTCTCACAAAATGTGATATTAGTTTTCTGAGGAAAACGGTGCCTTTCCATATCGATATCAGAAACAGATAAGCTATCTGATGTACTTAACGTAAGTTATCTGAAGTACTTTAACATGATTTTCAAATCGTGATAAAAAATAATAATTTACTTGTAAGTTGTGACTATCTTTTCAAGTACAGTTGTGGACAGTGAATATGAGGCACCAAAATGTGTACAATTTAAAATTTACCTGACCCCCAGAGACATGGAAGGTCGTAAATAATTTAATTTATATTCTGATAACTCTTTATTTTAATTCAAGCATTAGTAAACTATCAGCATTTAAAGGGTAATTAAATATAGAGAATATTTACATGTCGGTGTTTGAAAGAGCTGCCTCATATTTACTCTCCACAACTGTACAACTATAGCGTTTTCATAAAAAATATTCATTGCAACAAATTTTTTGTTTTTAGAAATTATTGTATACTAAGACTTGCTTGAATTAATAGTAGATGTTTTATTTATATGGTTTGTCACATGTTCTCTAGAACTGATACATTTGTAAGACTCATAGAGAGACTCTTGCGAGGGGAGGGGGGGGCTCTCAGTGTTGCCTGCCAAATAAAAAATACAGGATGCTTCACAGTGAGTGGCCTCTATTAGACGTTTTCGAGAAACTACAAATAATTTTAAACTGAAAATTTGCACACAGGTGTTTTTCCGGGTGCTCTAATTAAAATAATGCCACATATGTGACACTTTCGGTTATACCGGAAGTCGGTATCAACTTCCTTATTTTAAATGGCATACTATATTTTTTATGCCGGAATCGAATTCTATTCATTATGTTAAGGTCACTTTCAATAGCATTCCCTATCTCAAAAATTAACAGTTTTTGAGATATTTCGATTTTAAGGAAATTGTACGCGAAAACCTACCCATACTTGAAAATTAATAACTTCCCCTGTATTAAATTCCAAAAACCTATTTTTCTCTCATGTATCTGTGAGGGATGGAGCTTATGTGGGCACGAACTACAAATGCTCTAAAATGTACAGGGTGTCCAGAAAAGAAGGTCGAATTTCGACAACTTCGACCTCCATTAACTCGCTTATTTCAAATGGAACATACTATATTTTATACTCCTATTCGATTCCTTTTTTTATTACCTGTCAACCCATATAGGCATTCCCTATAGCTAAAGTGTACAGTTTTTGAGTTACTTGAAGTTATTAAGAAACATTGTTAAATTAACATCAATATCGAGTATACGCGATATAGTGTGCCATGGAGACAAACAAATGTTACTCTGTAATGTCATTCCAAATTGAATTATTCCGTAATAGTGTTAAAGTGTAAGTATAAATATGCAAATTAATTACTTTAATGCAGATTATTTAAATTTATTTTATATACATGCAGAATGCAACAGAATCATTAGTAGAACGTGCAGAAGATTCAACGAATTAAATCCAAATGTTTCATCTATGAATACAAAGAAATTCAGAAGAATAGAGGCACTTTTAAATCGACAAAAATAAATCCAGGCCAGTTACTGGAAATGAAAATAATGAAATAACTGTCCTGGCATATTTCGAAGCATATCCACAAGCATCTATTTACACCGCAGTACATGATGTAGGAATTCCTTACACCTTTATAGAAATAATCTTATGGAAGAATAAAATGCACAACTATAAGTTTATTACGGTGCAAGCTATGCATCCAGAAGATCATGTTAACAGAATTCAGTTGTGTGAAACGATTTTAATTCGCAGTCAAGAAGATAATGACTTTTTGAAAAAAATTGTATGGACAGATGAGTCGAAATTTTCCCGCGAAGGAATATTTAACAGACGTAACCACCATATTTGGGCAAATGAAAACCCTCACGTAATAAAAGAAAGAGGATTCCAGTAGAAATTTAGTTTTAATTTGTTTTGTTTATTAAAAGACAATAAGTTGTGTTACCATATTTATGATGGAACCTTAAGTTCTCAGCGTTACACAGAGATACTAAGGACAATAGTAAGCGATTTTTTGGACGATTTACCATCATGGATGATGTTGGTATCAACTAGACGGAGCTCCTCCTCACTGTACATGAGAGGTATCAAATGTACTAGACGATATGTTTGAAGATAGGTGGATTAGACGACGTGGCCCCTGGTTATGGCCCGCTAGAAGTCCAGATCTCACCCCGCATGATTTCTATCTGTGGAGAAAAATGAAAAGTAAAGTGTATGATACGCCTGTAAATACACCAGATGAATTGGAAATCAAAGAAAGGCGGGCGTTCGAAGAACTGGACGCAAATGAAATTCGGCGAGCAACCACTGGCGGTGTTATGACCCGAATATTGAACTGTTTACATCTTAATGGGCAGCATATCGAGCAGTTACTAGTTTAAAAGACGTGTCTGTTAACTGTTTCTATAATATTTTTGTTGGTTTTTCTTATTTTCAATATCTTTAAAATTATCAACATTCTCAACGTTTACGTGAATTATTTTTAATTTGGGTTGTTTTTATTAAATCTGTTGTAGATATTAAAATTTATACAAATTTCATACTGTATTTTTATTCTACTTTCTATAGCTGCACTTTGGTGCAAATAAGTAACAGTTTATGTATTTTTCCTTTCTCCTTGGTTGGTTTTGGATCACCACCTTCTGAATGGAGGACATGGAATCGTCTTCTCCTTCTCCCAGCAGGAAATGATTTTAATGTATCGTATCTGTTTTAATGTGTATGTATTTTCTACTCATTTAACATTTTTATTATTTTATTACAAAAGTATTGTCATCATGCAAAAATCCAAATTTCAGATTATGATAAAAATGAAAGACTAAATTTATCTGAAGCCGGAGACTGTTTGTGTGTCTGTATGTTTGTGGGTGATACGTTTTTCTCGAATACGATCAATGTATAAATCAGAATATAACCATGGCACACTATACATACTCTACTTATATTGATGTTAATTTAACAATGTTTCTAAATAACTCAAAAACCGTACACGTTGGCTATAGGGAATGCCTATATGGGTTGAAAGGTAATAAAAAAAGGAATCGAATAGAAATATAAAATACAGTATGTTCCATTTGAAATAAGCGAGCTAGTGGAGGTCGAAGTTGTCGAAGTTCGATCTTCCTTTTTGAACACCCTGTACATTTTGGAGCATTTGTAGTTCATGTTCACATAAGCTCCATCCCTCACAGATCCATGAGAGAAAAATTGGTTTTTGGAATTTAATACAGGGGAAGTTATTAATTTTCAAGTATGGGTAGGTTTTCGCATAAAATTTCCTTAAAATCGAAATATCTCAAAAACTGTGGATTTTTGAGATAGGGAATGCTATAGAAAGTGACCTTAAAATAAAGAATAGCACTCAATTCCGGCATAAAAAATATGGTGTGCCATTTAAAATAAGGAAGTTGATACTGACTATATGTTGGCGAGTGCTCGCTGATGTGTATAATTCGAATTTTTTGTGATAACTCCACGAGCATTTGCAGTTTTATAAACAAATTGTAAATAATACGATTTTCGATTCCAAACTACTTCTATCGTAAAGTATGAGTCAAAACAAGAAAAAAGTCATGTATGTTATCTCGAAAAGGTTTAAGTTTAAAAAGTTAACGTATAAACATTGAAAAAAGTGCGTTTTTTAGCCTTTTTACCTTTACTAACTTTGGAACGGAAAGAAATTTTTAGATTCTGAAAAAATATTCTGAAAGTGTAAGGCTTTAACTTCAAAACGCCGAAGGAATTATGAAAATTACATCAATGTCAAAGTTACACTGATATCAAAATTGGGAGTTTTTGGTGCAGCGTACCATGCTTTTGCGATTATAGACCATGCCTCTGTTAGCAGGCAACCAAAATATAGTAATCATAACATGCTATAACTTTGGAACCATTGATTTTTATAAATCTTTCGGCATTTTGAAGTGGAAGTTTCCGATTATTTTAGCAGAATCTGAAAATTTCTTTCCATTCAACAGTTATTAAAAGTCGAGAAGACTAAAAATCTCATTTTTCAATGTTCAAACGTTAACAACTTTTAAACAATAAATCTCTTCGACTTAACTTATATAAGACTTTTTTTCTTGTATTAACCCGTACTCTACGATAGAAGTGTTTTGGAATCGAAAATCGTGTTATTTATGATTTGTTTATAAAATTGTTATTAAAAAAATGGGTTCCCATGGGACGATTTCGCTAAAAATTTGAATTCAAACCAGGTTTTAGAAACGAGTATAAAAATTAGTAAAACACCCTAAGCAAACCGTTCGTCTAGAAAAGAAACCTTAAACCCATTAGACCTTAAATAAGTATACTACATGTTCATAGACGTGTCACGTAAAAGTAATGTATAATTATATAATTAGTAGCCAATAGCACAAAATAATTTGCTCTTGTTCTTAAAAGAATTCCGTATATCTTATTAGAATTATTTTTTATTTCTGCTCTATATATTAATCATATGTTGCATTACAATTCATATTTTTAATTTTCGTTTATATTAGGTATTCATAAATTGAGTAAGTAATATTATACTTATGTGATTCCGCTATAAAAATCTATGCTGCTTTGCATGGCTCACACATTTCAAGTGATTAAGTTCAAAGCATTTACGTTTACCGAATGGATGTTTAATTATTATTTGTTTACATATTAAAAAAAATATTTGTGGTGAAATAATGTTTAATCAAATAAAGTTTGCAGACTATTTCATTGTACAATTTATTATTTTTCAACTTTGGGTAAATATGATATAGTGAAGAAATAGCTCAATAGTATAATAATAAAAAATGTCTAGCTTTTTACTATTTTATATTCTTACTACCTGTAACTATAAGTTGCATAAATAGTTATATATTTAAGGTACAAGTGTAAAAAGCCATTCTTTCATAGGCTTTTTACAAGTGTGTGTCTTGCAACGTTTTATCTTCAATCGTACCAATTATTGAAAGAAATTGGCATTTTTTCATGAATATTTGTAAAACTATATCAACTTTTTGTGAATCTCACTTTGACGGTTAGTATTATTCGAGTTGTAGTTGAAGTCGCCATTCTAATTATGTTACTTCATGGTCGTGACTGAAAATCTGTGATAATATAGTAACTAAGGAAACGATATTATAAATAAACTGGCGTAGTTGAAGTCGCCTTTGTTGTTCTTGAATGTTGGAATTAAAATATCAACTTAATAATGTTTAATCGTGATTATAGTAATGTAGAACAGTTTCAAAATACTCCTCCAGACGTTATGAAGATGGCACAAGCGGCAACGTCAACTTTAATACCTGAGAAGTCACGAAGTCAATGTGAGTTGGTGTATAAACGATTCAACGATTGGTGTGTTTTGAAGTTAGTGAAGCATCTTACGGAAAATGTGTTCCTTGCGTATTTTTCAGAAAGAGCAAAGCATATAAAACCTTCAAGTCTTTGGTCGGAACATTAAATGGTGAAAGCTTTACTGATAGCTGAAAAGGACATCGATGTTAAACAGTTTTCTAATAATGAATAAAATACTGTTGTCCTTATTGATGCATTTTTTAGAAATCGTGCAATAAAAGTGTGCAATAAAAATTTTTATTGCACAGTTGCTTATAAAAAGCCACTTTTTACACAGGAAATGGTGTAAAAATCTGTTACTATTTAAACTCAAATCCAAAATATAAGGAGCATTTGCGGCTTCCTTTATTCTTTTTTTACTATTGTCTGGAGGTGTGACAAAAAATTACCACAAATTAAATTAAGTAGTTTTTTTATAAACTACCGCCGAGTTAAGTAAATAAGTTACGCCCACTAAATCTGATTGATGGCAAATTCTGCTGCAGATCTACTGATTGGTCGAATTTTATTATGCGTATTAGTCTAGTATGTAGAGTCCACGTTGACTTGCAGAGCCGGAGTTAGAATTTTAGAGTTTGGCAAGTAATGAAACAATGAAAGTAAAATATTCCGTGCTTTCATAAATGTTAGATTTCACAGTTCTACCTATTATTAAATAAAAATACAACAACCCTACATTCATTTTATCTAGGATTTAATTCTAGTATTATATTGAACCTACCTAACAATGGTTATTGTATAATTCTAATATATACAGTGTTAAATTAGTATGTAGGTATATACTTATTTCTCTTTACTTCCGCATCTATGATGTACCTAGTTACGTTAAATATATATTATATCAATTATTATTATTCATAATGTAATGTATCCTATGATTAGAAATAAATGATTGATTGATTGATTTACTCGTATTGCCAATACACGTGTAGCTAAAATACATTGCTGTTTCTTTTTTTGGCATATGTGACAAAAAAATCTTTCTTTTTGTATATTGTATAAGACAACATTATTATTGGTATCTACATTAAACCTATTTACTGCAATGCATGCGCCAATAATTAAATTATTCTTCTTCCCCGGAATATGACGATGATGAGGAATCATTGGGATTTATTATAATCGATTGTTGTTGAGGAACTGCGGCAAAATATTGATTTTCAATTTTGTTTAATATGGTTCACGCATCCTTTCCAATGCTTTTCTATGGGCTTCTCACTGTCTCTAATAAGTTGTATCACATTATGACTAAGTCGGAGGTTTGTGTTTCTTTTCCTAACGTAATATTTTAATGCACTCCGTTTATTTTTAAAATTCAATTATTTCAAACTTTCGCGTCGATGTAGTTGGTATTTTCTCAGCTTGTCGGGAATGGTAAGAGGCATTATCTAACACTATGACCGAATTTGGCTTTATGTTACACAATAGTTTTTCTGCAAACCATTTTTCAAACAAAGTGGCATTCATATCTTGGTGGTAATCGTCCGATGACTTTGCTATGTTTTTTACGGAAAGCATTAAACACTCTTTTACAAATCCATCTTCATTACCTGCGTGTACTATTATTATACGTTTACCTCTCGAGGAAGGTACATTTGGAGAACATTTTAAAGTGTCATCCGACCAAAAAAAGTTTTGAATTTTTTTTTCTGAAATAGGTTTAGAATGCCATGAAAAGTGGAAATTTTAAATTTGAGCAAAAAAATTTTTTTGCATTATTTATTCCATTTAGACGGTCCACCCTGTATATTTTCCAGTGAAAGTTTAACCATTTGATTGCTGACAGCAGCGTCAGCTACCTACCAAATTTGACTGTTCTACGTCAAGTAGTTTTTTAGATAATACATCAACAGACAGACAGACAGACTGACGGAATTGAAAAACCTATATTTTCGTAATCTACGTGATCTGAAACGTAAAAATCCGAAAAAATTGGTGATTTTTTCTCGAATACAATACTTCCCTTCGGTATGCGAGGGAAGTAAAACATTTAAAAACAAACATATTTGACAGTAATAAAAGAAATGCTAAAAAGCTGAGTTCATATTTATAAAGCACATACGATGACTCCTTTGACGGCAATTTTTTATTGGCTGAATAAATATGAACCTAATGTTTTGTTATTTTTGTGGTGCGTGCCCTTTCTGTTGAAACTGCCGATAAGAAAAAACAAAAAACTGTAGTGTAGTAGTATTTTAATGAGATTAAATTGGAAAATTTGCCAGTAGTGTTTTTTGTGGTAATAAATATTTAAATGGAGAGTTATCTTACGACAAGTAAAATACGAATGTAGTCATAAAAATCTTGAATCCGATTCTGAACGCATTAAGCAGGTGTTCGTTTGCAAGCGCGCGGCTCTCTGCCATGTAATTCTTAATGGATGCCGCTTTGAATGTTATATTTTGGACACAACTTTACACGATCGTAGATAAATAGTATATATTACGTACCATGAACTGTACGTGATACTGAAAAGTCACTTACTGTTCGCGGTTAGTAAATAGTTTTTTGTAATACCTGCGAAAATCAAAGAAAAGTAATTAATGAGTTAAATTTGAATTATTGACAACTACCTGTCAAAATTAAATTTTAATATTTTAAATAAATTAGGTATATCGTATATACTAGAAATTAACAAAAGAAAGCCTAATAGATAAACAACTCGTTGAAAAGTCAAGTTTGACAAGCAGTTTTTGAGGAAATACTATTATGGATATTGAAGAAGCTGCAAATATTGCTTGTACATCGCTTCTACCTGGGAAATCTAAAAAAAGGTACGAAATCACATATGACGTATTTAGAAAGTGGTGCGACGCTAAATAATATGTGGATATTCATACCAGTGAGGCGGTTTTACTCGCATATTTTCTAGAGATATCTAAAAAATATACATCTCCAGCCAGCTTATGGTGCGAATATTCCATGCTGCGGTCAACCATCTCCTTAAATGATAATGTTGACATTTCAAAATATGCCAAATTAAGGGCATTTTTAAAAAGCAAAAATATTGGATATCGTCCCAAAAAAGTGAGGTGTTTACTATATAGAACAAATTGTAAAATTTTTGAGTGAAGCATCTGACCAAACATATCTGATGAAGAAGGTCGTTGCTGTTATGGGCATTGCGGGAGCCTGCCGCAAAGATGAATTATGCAAGGTAACAGTAGACGATATTGTTGATAAAGAAAGCGTAATACTTATCAAAATACCGGATTCTAAAAATCACCTTTCAAGAAGTTTCACTATCGTAGACAATGACAATTTCCACTGTCTGGAATTATTCAGGAAATATATGAGTCTGCGACCAAAAAATTCAGAAAATAAAAGATTATTCTTGAGATATAAAAGTGGGAAATAAGTTAACCAACCAGTTGGGAGAAATATTTTCGCTAAAATTCCGTCTGATATTGCAACATTTTTAAATTTGGAAAATGCAAAAAATTACAGTGGACATTCGTTTCGCAGTACCTCGGCAACTCTTTTGGCTAACACGCTAACAGCGGAGTCGACGTTCTTGCGTTGAAAAGGCACGGTGGGTGGAAGTCCTCGGCAGTAGCAGAAAGTTATGTGGCGGAATCTTTAACGAACAAAATACAAGTATAGCTAACAAGATTTTCAACATTAGCAGCCTAGAAGCCGGTTCATCTCGTCAAACATCTGATAATGATCTCTCGGATAATATGGAGAATACTCCACTAGATGATCCTGAAGTAATTAAAGAAGTACAAAAAAATTTAACATCAATTTTGACTGTTGATAATATGAATAATTGTACTTTTCACATTTCCATAAATAATAAAGATGCTTAAAATAATATCTTCATTTTTGTGTATGCATGAAATGTTTGGTTTCAACGATAGATTTTTTTTACCTAAAATTTCTGTTGATCTGTGCAGGTAAATAATAACTAGTACGTAATATTCACTTACAGCCCACGTCGGACTGTAAGTGAATATTACAGCCCTGTACCCACATAACAAAATGATATGCAATGTACATACACTGTATCTTCAATCTATGGATATGTATATCCACAAGATGGAGATAGCCCACTAAACATGAAAACATTACCGAAATAAAACAGTAATGTATCATCGTTACTTTGTAACATTATTCAATAGATAATTTTAACGTTTATATAACAAGTATGTTATAGATTATGTCCCAGTCAGCAATGTTACAAAGTTATATTATTAAAAACACAACATTAAAGCAATATCCTCTCAACATATCTACATTAATGTTTTAATGTTATATTTTAAATACTACATTATGACTACATTTTTTAAATGTAACAAAATAAACGTTTTAATTTGATTACTACAATAATATTTCAGTAATATTAAAAGAAACATAATTTATTTATGAAAATTATATTTAAATAATGTTCTTTTGATGTACTGTTTGTTAACATTTATACAATTTTATATTTTATAAATATTTACAGGGTGATCTTTAAATGATAGCTACAAGATTCTTTAATGATGCTTCCTCTCTATGTTCTTACTTTTGGTTTGGAGATGGCTGAATGACATTTACACAACTCTAAAATTGAATGGATAAAAACTGGAAATATAGGCTCATATTTAAAAATCTAATAGCTCAATATGCAAGGAATATAATATGCTACTTATTTACCGTACAGTGTCGCCATTACATTCCTTGCACTTTGTGCTGTTAGACTTTTAAATGTGATGTTATATTTTCACTTTTCATCCCTTCAATTTTAGAATTGTGTAAATGTCATTCAATCATTTCCAAACAAAAAGTGAAAAAGCAGAAGAAACGTATTATGTGAAAGAACCTTGTACCTATCATTTAAAGACCACCCTGTAAATAATTATAAAATATAAAATTGTATCATAGAATTATAAAAATTCATTTGAGAATTTATAAAACATAATCACAATTATATGTGCATGTATGACACAATACACTTAGCATTTTAAAACTGCTTGCATTTTCACTTGTATGTTCACTAATTATTAACAAAGCACCAAATATAGCTTTTGTGCCTTTCAATGTTGTTTAGAATGGGTGAATTTAAAAAATTAGTTAATTACTTGAAATCTAGAATTACTTAATATATTCAGTTATATTTCGAATTTTTAAGTCAAATGAAGTGCATGTATTAAAAACATTTTAGAGATCACTTGTGCGATAGAGGTTTTTGTATTGAAAATATAAAATAAAAATTTGAAAATGCACAATTATGTGTAATTGTGCATTTATACATAGTGTATTACCTGTTCTGAACCAGCTTATGAATAAAACCATAAATAAATAAATAATAAATGTTCTTTATTATTCAAACCCGGTTAAATTATTAGTACGGATGATATAATATTCACCACACAATATTTTTTCTGATGGAGTTTATCATAATCAATTTGGTTTGTATTATGTATTTTAAGATAATGTGCATTATTTAATATACAAAAAATAAACATCGATTTATAAATTGTGTGAAAATAGCATAAAATATTTTGTGAAGACATTCTTTGCTTTGAAAATCGTAGACATTCGAAATTTCGAAACATTCTTTGGTTGTATTCGGGAAGCAACTCTAAACCGCATCTGAAATTAAAACAGAGCAAATTGTTAAAATCATTGATAGTAGGTATATGGAACATTATAAATTCGGTGTCATGGGAAAGAGAAAGTTTAGAAACGAACGCTCGTTTAGGGGAAGGGTCCATAAATGTTACAAGGGAGAAGGGAGGGGGGGTTGCTTTTTGCAAATATGTTTTTTTTTATAGTCTCTTAAATGTAAAATTTATCACAACACAACCTATAAGTTTGACATATACTTTATTAACAAATTGAATATTTAAAACTAAACCATGCAATAATAATACTGTACTAATGGAGTAGGTATAGGTATATTAAAAAAATGTGGAATACCATTCCTGCAATCAAAAAACTTTTATTAAATTTGTTTTAGTAAATATTAATAGTCAATTTGTCAGTTGATCCGAACTAATTACTATACGCAGGAGCAATGAAGCAAAAAAAAACTACAGTGAAGCACATATTTTCACCTTTGTAGTCGTTGTACATCTCAAAATATTAATAGAGAAAAAAATGCTTAAATAAAAGTTGCAACCTTTACTTCCTACAATATTGGTAATAACTAATTTCAGGGTAGAACTAATGGGAAAGCAGAAAATCAAGAAAAAAATATTTTGACCGACAATTTTCCAATATAAAAACTTAAAATGATCGTTCCATGTATACATAAAAGCAAAATTTATATTTAAACATTAAATACCCTAGTTTCACTTACCGATTCTCCATGTTATTATCTGTTTTTAGTTCTTTTACTAGCAGAAATTCATCGAATTTTGTCGTCTTTCAACAAGTCCTTTTCAGTAGTTTCACCACTCGCATTTACTGCTTCTTAGATCCTGCTCGTAGGTTTAATTGCCAAGATCAAGTAAGAGTTGGAATTTATATAAGAGTTGCTTGATCTACATTAATTGCTTCCTAAAATAGGGATTTAAAACATTAGTTCATTAATTTCAAATATACATAGAAACACATTTTTACATTTTCAATAAGTGTGAACCGTTAGCTAGGTAAGTACCAAATTATTTATCATCTCTTCTCAATGTAATTTGTCAATGAGATTGTTTTTTTAAGGAAACCGAACTTCCGAAAAAATGTTAAATATTACTGAAACTTAATTACAAAGTAGCCCTGTGCAGCACAGTACATCTTTAGGATGAAGGCAACAGTTTTGTAGCAGAATATATGAAATTATATTTTCTTAAATCTAATATTAATAAGTGTAATGAATCTTTTTCACTGGGATTATCGGAAATTCCCACTTGTGAAAAGTATCACATTCGTGGCATAAATAAATAACTATCAAGTACATGTACATAAACACTTATTTACTTACCCTGTGTTTTCAGACATATTGAACACTGTATACAAACAATAACCAAAGATAATCTTTGACTAAACTATTATATAAAGTCGTCTTCGCGAACAGGACTTCAACAATTTCGGACATACTGAACACTATTAAGTATTATAGAATGCTATCTTTGCAAACAAATTCGAGGCAAAATGGCGCGTGACTGACCATTCTCGGCATTCTCCTTTTCTTCTTGTTTAGCCGTCTCGGTTGCGTCCGTTGCGTTCGGTCTGGAATGGCCAATAAATAGCATTTAGGCGTATCACGTGACTATAGATGAATGTTGGTTTAATAACATTTATAATTATAACCTATAAATGTAACTTTAATTTAACAACAACGTTAATGACAAGTGTTTTTAATATAATTTGATAAATATTACATAATAACATTATGGAGCTGTTATAGAATAATATTGCATTATGTTTCATTCCAGTAATATTATCAGAGTGTTTATGAACAATATGGCATACATGTTATATTTTCAACACATAAATAATATTGATTTCTTGTAACATAGCTGTTTTAATAAATAATGTTTTTTGAATATATTAAAATAAAATTATAATTACATAAAAACAATATTACAAAAAAACATTTACAAAGTAACTTTAAAAAAATGTTTTTTAATATTTTAGTTATGTTTCATGTTTAGTGGGAGTATATCTAATGAACATCTAATGGATGTGGAATTAACATTCCCAGCAGATACGTTTGTCGCCGACTTCCATATCTATTTCATATCCAATGAATGTACATAAACATATGCAATGTACATTCACTGGATATGAAACACACATCATATACACAATCGTATATTTTATGAATATACATTACATACCTCTGAAGTAGTTTCCACGGACATCAAAACACTTATTGAATACTGCACCCGACGCGTGTTGCCCCAGTCATGTTGGCATCATCGGCAGATGATTAAAACGAACAGTTTTAATCATCTCGATGATACCAACACGATTGGAGCAGCACGCATCGAATGAAAGTGTTCGAGTGTTTTGATGTTCGTGGGAACTACTTCAGAGGTATCCAATAGTATCCATATAAGAGGTAATAAAATACAGATAGCTTAATAAGAAATATATTTTATATAACTATTTTAAACATACACAAACTTTACAAAATAACCTAACATTACACAATATTTAAAATTTTCAATATTAGTTAGTAAGTTATATAATATGAACTTATGTAATTTTTATTTATTCACTATATTTATAAAATACATACCCAATATGACATAACAGCAAATTTTTAGGCCTCTACTGTCACTTTCCGCCATCTTAACTAAACACACACCTGCCACAATCAGTTAAATACGAAACTTGCAAATTTTCTAACCCTAAAAGAGTATGTATTTACAAATCTAAAGAATTGCATTATAATAAATATACTTTTACATCATGGGAGCTTCATGCAAATGTAACAGCATAATACAGCAATAAGCAATTATAAAATCCAGAGAATGAGAAAGAGTTAACTTCCATCACACATAAACACTATGCACACAACACTACAGGGCTTAATCGCTTAATGGCTGCTGGTGCCGGCTGTTACGAACTACAATCCGTAAACAAATGATGCCTGTGCGCTGACGTAGTATGCCATAAATTAGTAGCGCATGCGCATCAGATAATGAGATAAAATTCGTGTATGCGTATAATTTAATTATACCTTAATGGATATGTTATGTATAAATCATTATGTATATACCTCCAGCAATATACAGTGTATATGACGCTGATGGATATCAGTAGCTGAATATACATTTCATATCATATGTATATTTAACAACACATATTCAAATTCCAACACCTAATGCATATGCTATGGATGTACATATCCATGAGATGTTATGTGGGTAACCATGGCAACCAGTAAATGAATTGTAAGTTCAGCTTACTCTAATAAAAATTTGTTAATAATGATCCACTCACAGTACAGGTATTACAAAGATTTCTAATTGAAAGAAAAATTTTCTTTTTCTGATACCCTGACCGAAAGTGGCATTTTCGCTCACCGCGCCCTAATAAAACATTCCACTTTCTGCCATCTGGGATTTAACTCACCTGCCTATGATTTTACGAGTACTGAACTCGCTACATCCCATCTGGGGATTAAGTTGCCTGTCTGCGGTTTACGAGTATTGAACTCGCTTTCCCCCGGGCATCTGAGGTTTAACTCGCCTGTCTGTGGTTTTACGGGAATTGCAAAAAGGCCCCGCTCAAAATTTAGCCAGAGCTTCCACAAAGTCTTAATCCGCCCCTGCCTAATTGTATTGAACACCTTTGACTTGATTGGCGTAATCGTCATACCTATTATTTTTTCCGGAAGAATTTCGGAATTCGCCAGATTTGCCTTAAACAATTTAATGCTCTTTCAAAATATTGGGTGGGCAGTTTCCTACCCTTGCCCACCCCAAATTACGCCTATGAATATAAATATATAAAGAAATGTGGGTGTTTTTGCGTAAATTTCAAAATTTTAAACTATGCTACTCCTGATCTACAATTTTTACCTGAGACATTTAATTCAAATTTCAAACGGTTAATGATTAACCATTAACGCAACCTGTGTGTACACAAGTAAAAACTTTTAACAACTTTGCGAGCGGCTGTCTATAATTTAAAACTCGCAGAAATGTCTGGCTTTTTTTTAACTATATGATCTCATAAATATATTAAACATCATTCACTTCTTTAAATAAGGAATAAAGTTGATGATAATAGATAATTTAATTTAAATACCATAACTTGACTGACATGAAATGCATATAGGAAGATATGACTGATTGATTGTTTGATTTGCCAGCGTCAGGTGGGCATTGCTGCCGATTCAGGGCATCCATGGAGGTTTGGACATTAGACATGCTTGTTGTCAGCAGAGAGAGCCGCATGACGCATGGGGTGGGAATATAGGATGGGAAGTGTAGGTGTTTGTGAGATGCTTCTTTTAAGTTTCCATGCTTCTATTAAGTTTCCATCTGTCATCATCGATTGGGGTGTGCAGGTGTTTGCGAGATGCTTCTTTTCAGTTTCCATGCTTCTTTTAAGTTTCCATCTATCGTCATCTCCTTATTTTTCTTCTTCTAAGTTTTCTGTTTCTTCTGTTTCTGAACCTTGCAGCTTTTATTATTTTTTAAATTTTTTCGTTTTTATTCATTAACCGTTCCACAGGTAAATATCCATTTACAGTGGAGTTGCTGAGAAGGGCCCTATATCGCGGTAAAAATATTTTTTGCAATGAGAAAAGAGGTCCGAAGGGATAGTTTGCTCACCCTGTATGTCGTTTCTTTGAAACAATCGGTTTCAATTTCCGCCTTGCAAATTAGCAATAAAATAATAAAATATTACGTTTTGAATCAATAAATCGAGCTGATAAAAATTAAGATGGTAAAGATCAGATAGAAAGATAGAATGGAACAATATCAATTAAATCATATAAAAAAAAATTAATTTATAGCTTATCTGTCTTTCTGCAGCGTCTTGTGATTGCTGTATTATTTTATTTCCCTTTCTTTTTCTTTCTTGGGTTGAGTTGATTTTGTCCATTTAAAAACTGTCACTTTATGTCACAACACAGCTATATTGCTTTGTAAACATACGTGCCTCACTTTGACACTGACTATGCTATATTTATTGTCCACGAACCACTTAAAAAGTATCTTGTTGGGTCGTCTAGGGTGTACGTAGGAACACTGCACTTCACTTGAGCTTGTTTGCTTTATTTGATTTAATATTATTAGAAAATCTTGTAATTATTAATTCCATATGAACTCTGTTTTTCTATTGAGGCGCTTCATTTCACGCAGAATTTCTTATAGATAGTAGATATTTTAATTTAATGCCATATCTTGACTGACATGAAATGCATATAGGAAGATATAAAAATAAAAATAAGAATTCTATAAAAAAAACTATATGGTAATTCCCTCCAAATTTTAGTTTCATTCCACCATTATAGGCATTGGAAAAAAATGTATAGAATCAAGGCATAAGTATTAATCTCAGTTGATATATATATGACGTATGACTGCATTTAAGATAATATAAATCCATCAGATACGTCAAAAACTTTAGGTAAGTATAACTTCTATGCACCTATCTGAAATATTAAAGAATTCGCATAATATCAACCTTTTTCACAAGGAAACTTAGGTACTACGTAAACGAGAATGCAGTTTGTATAAGTTTATCCATCACTCAAAAACTTTATCCACGGGAAACGGAGGCGTTGGCGTCGCAAAGACAAGCAGAAATGCATAATTTCATTTAAAATACAGTGCGAATAAACTTATTGGTATATACATGCACCATTTGGATTTAATTATTGATTCTCTATTTTCAACACAGGGATTTAAAGGAGATGTTGTTAATGAGTGAATATTAATCTACTCAATGTCAGTGTGGGGTCTATTTATAAATTAGATGACCTGAAATTCAATATTTTGCCAATACCCAGAGACAAGTGATTTGACGCTCCTTCTTGGTACCAATAGCCTTTCCAAACTCAATTGTAATAGCAAAAATGATTAATTTAGGATTATTTAGGTGTGTGTATCTATGGGCGTTAATTAAAATAAAAGTTTAGAATTATTTTTTAATTCTTGGAATACCTAAATTGGATAAACGATAAACAGAAAGAGTTGTTAACCCTCTATCTCATATGTACATAAAGAAAGTAAAAAAAAAAATAGCTTTTGGTAAGGAGTTAAAAAACATGTTTATAAATATCTTAAAAACTATGAATTTTGTCAAAAAATGTTAAATAAACAACTTGAAACGTATAAAATTCTCTTGAACTTGGGATTAGTCTGGTCCAATTTGGTAATTAACTCAAAAATCGAATTTATGTGAAGTTGTTAGCCACGCTTCTCCACGGCTTTCCATTCACTATTTTTTAAACCACACTTTCTGAATCCACGCTCTTCTAGTTTAATTCAAAAATTCATAAGAAAATAAACTACCTACACTGTAATTACGATCCAAAAAATTCAACTGACACGAGCCAGTGGCGTGCTACAGGAGAAATTAAAAAACAATTTTCGTATTAGAAACGAAGAGTTTATTCGGTCCAATGATAAGGAAATCTTTTGAAGCGGAATATACTTTATGTATGTCCAGAAAACATTAACTGAGAAAGCGTCATGGGTGCACTGTGCGAAAGAACATACAAAATAAGAACATTTTACTGGGTTTATTAACATTTACACGTCCTGGTAGACACCCCCAAAATTGTGAGTTCGAAAAGTATAACACGAGATACCACTAACAATATTTATTAACTTACTATAACTCACAATACTTGTTATTACATTAGTATAACCCAGTGGCGGCTCGTCAGGGAGGCAGGGGAGGCTGAGCCTCCCTTTGGAAGAACCACCATATCTTCAAAAGTAATATCTTAAGAAATTTCTATTAGGTATATCTCAATTTTCAATATTTTTTATTGTTTATAATTCATTAATTAATGTTCAGTGTATATATAAAAGTTTTGCATTTCCTTTCCACAAACATACCTATAACGTTACAGTACGGATAGTCTTTGTATGCATATTTCCCGGTCGGCCGGTCTTTTACTGAACGAACACTGCGGTTCGCTGGAGGCTAATACGAAATAGCTTCCAACTTTAACGCATTTACTTATAACACGAATGACCTTGAATTTCTTTGCGCTGTGTAAAATAGTAGAGCACTTCGAATAGCCAAAGGAAGCCAGCCTCCGATCTCAGTTCTTTATAGCGCATGCATGTGCACATTGTGCACAGGTCGTTCAGGGGATTCACAAAGAAAACGAACTGTTAGTTGCGTTTAGCCGGTTAAGTTGACGTAAAAATACATAAAACATTTGATAGGCGGGCTAAAAATGAGTGCTCTAGGTGAAAATATGTCTTGTTGCCCAGACGTGGTGGATTATTTGTTATTAAATGGATTTACTACTCTTACTTACGACGAAAAGGTAAGAATTAAAAGAAATGCGAGGCCTACACTAGCAATGACTTCGTTAGTTTTTAAAAGTGGTAAACAAAACAGAGGGGTTTGTGATAACAATTATAAAAAAGTCGAGTGGTTAACGGCATCAACAGTTAGAAACAAATTATATTGTTGGAGATGTTTATTATTTACTAATGATCAATCCCGGCAGGGCCGGGTTTAATAATTTGCAAAATTTATCGCGAGGATTAGAAAGGCACGAAAAATCCCAGGAGCACATTTCATTTTGCATTAAATTCGAAATGTTTGGTAAACAAAATATTGTAAATTTCTTGAATTCTGCACATAAGAGAGAAATAGAAAATTTTAACGAAAAGGTCCGTGAAAATAGAGAAATATTAAGGAGGTTAATAGATGCCGTTATATATTTATCTTCACAAGAAAATTCTTTCCGAGGACATGACGAAAAACGAGAATCGTGTAATAAAGGAAATTTCAAAGAGCTGATAGATTTTTTAAAAACGTATGACCCAAAATTAGAGAACTTTTTGAATAACGCCACTGTTTTTTCCGGAACGTCTAAATCAATTCAAAATGATCTAATTGAGAGTGTTAGCTCGATTATTAAAGGCAAAATCTATGAAGAACTATATAATTGCGAATTTTTCTCTTGGCAAATTGACGAAACGACGGACGTTACTTGTAAATCTCAACTTTCCATAATTTTTAGATATGTAATGCACGGAGAAGTTATTGAAAGGTTTGTTGGTTTTTTTGATGTGAGTAGTGGAAGAAACGCGGAGAGTTTATTTAAATTATTAATCGATGAATTTGGTAAATTTGATTTGAAAAATAAATTAATAGCACAAACTTATGACGGCGCTGCAGTTAAATATTACTGGTTTTTCGTCATTTTTCTCAAAATCTACCAAAAGAACTGATGTTTTAAATAGAATTAATATAAAACATAGAATTCCGACAAACGCTCCCACTCGTTGGAATTTTTCATCTAGAGTTGTTTTCACTGTTGACAAATACAGGAAAGAACTTATTGACGTTTTTAATTTTATTTCGGAAAGTGAAGATTTTTTAAATGACGATCAGACTTTACGAGCAGCTTAGGGATTAAAATCGTTATTGTTGGATAAAAATGTCATATTTTTTCTAAAGGCTTTTAAAATGATTTTTGAGCAAACTGATGTTGTTTTCCAAATTTTACAGAATAAACTAACTGATATAACATATTCTAAAATTAGACTTAATTCACTTATATCTAAATTAAAAGAATTTCGCAATACGGAAATACATTTCAATACTTTATACAACATTTTTTTAGAAAATGTTGAAAAAGTAGACGATGACGATGAGCCTGAGCCACAATGTAAAAAGAGAAAGACAACATATAACTTTGACAGGGCAGATACACATTACAAACAAATTTGTATAGAAATTTTGGACACCATTATAGTCCAAATTGAAATGAGATTTTCTGATTTAAATTCTTTGCAATGTTTCGATTTAGTAAATCCCAATAATTTTACAACGTATTCTAAATCATTTCCTACTAGTCTAATGGAGAAATGAATGGACCATTATACTTTTTTTGACCGTATTTCGTTAAGAAATGAACTATGCGTGTTGTATTCTGACGAGCAACTTTTAGCAAATTCAAAATCATCTCAAGAAATGCTTACTTTTATATATAATAACAATTTAAAAAGCTGTCTCCCCGAACTGTACAAACTTTTGTCATTAGTGTCAACAATTCCGGTAACCTCAGCTTCTGTAGAACGATCATTTTCAGCACTTAAACGCATAAAAACATTTATTAGAAACAAAATGAGTCAAGACCGCCTCTCAAATGTATCGCCTATTTCAATAGAAAAACGTTTTTTGTCAGAATTGAAGAAACACGATTCATTTTATGATGAAGTAATCAACCATTTTGCCAGTTCCGAAAATCGCAGGTTACCACTCATTTATAAAAATATTTAGGCTTTAAAGCAGAGATTAATATAGGTAGTTGTTATTTTAGAAAAAATATTTATTTATGTTATTTATTTTTTAGGAAATATTTTTTAATTCTCCATAATGTAGAATTCCGCGGTTATATTTTTTTTATATAACTTCTGTCTCAAAACAATTTTAATTTTTATTAAAAGTTATAATTTTACACTCCTGGCAGTGATAATGAATACAATTTTTTGTTTGTAGAAAAACACTTTAATTTTTTTACCAAACCTGTTTTTATTTTTATTAAAAGTTATATAATTTAATTACAAGTGGGATAGTAGGGCTCCTTTTGATACCGATACTCGAGTCGTAGGAACGAGAATTTCATGAGAATGATTTTTTCATCTCATCATATTTTCTATTTCCTTTTCTTTCTATTCTTTTATTAGTTCTATTCTCTCAAGTCGTGATTCGATGGGGAAATGTACAAATTGTAGTCATATTGCACGTCAGTTGTCTTTCAGAATATCAAGCCTCCTCTGCAGACAATATCACGAGCCGCCACTGGTATAACCTTAAACACTATTACTTGACACTTCACTGTACAGTTCACTTTGTTACTTATTCCCACCTTTCACTTAAGCTACCTGAACTTATCCGACCTTAGGGGCCATTCATAAATGATGTCTCGCTTCTTTTGCCAATTTTTGACCCCCTCCCTCCTCTGTGTCACACATTGTCACGCTCGCCCGATCTCCCCCCCACCCTCTGTCTGCCACGTCACACTAATTTTTATATCAATTAAAAATAACAAGGATGCTGATAATAAATAGGTAATCAAAATGTCGGGCATACAGTTATTTTCTTGTATTGTGACATCACAATTACTTGAGCCCCCCCCCCCCTCCCTGTCACAAAGTGTCATAACTTTCAGACCCCCCCCCCCCCCCCCCCTAAAGCGTAACATCATTTATGGACGGCCCCTTAACTACCTACTTCAGTCGCCGCTAACTTTTACCTCGTATACCCCATATAGATGGCGTCTAAAAATTCAGGTCTCTTTTGGCATAGATATATAGAAATCTCGAATAATCCATTTGTTTCAAGAGTATAAATCTTGATTCATACACCTAGCCCCATCTCTGATGTTGTAGTTGAACTCCAGTACAGGTTTCTAATCAATACAGTGGCTTGCCATTAAATTCTAACGGACGTCACTGGTATGGCATAACAATATAATCTATTGTAGGTATTTTCTAATGACTCACTCAAACTTTTGGGAAGCAATGTAAAACATTCTTTACATTTTCTCCTTTTTAGAAATCAATGCCCTGCACCAATGCGTCGTAAAGTCCAGGAGTAATCTAGCAAAAATTGGAAGAATGGTTCTAAATCCTTGTTTACACATCTTAGTTCCTGCTGTTCGATATAAAATTTTTCAGGTATAAAATTGACAAGATATTCTTCTGCCGAAGTAAACTTGTAAGCGGCAAACATCTTTTTCCAACGTTGTCGGATAATTTATGCTACATTGGCTTATCCAGTGTGTCCTTCCTGTAGGTGAGAAAAAGATAGAAATTATTCTTTGCGGACATGTTTAGAGAGGCCGTGTTGCTATTTCAGGCCAACCCTCGTGAATCGAAATCCGTCTTTCCCATATGTACCTACTGTCCGCTATATTTATCGAATTTATTTTTACTTCCACATCCACGTAGTGAATTGGAAGTACAGTAATTTTTTTTAAATAGGTTTAGAATGTCATGAAACGTCGAGATTTTAAATTTGAGCGAAAAAAAAATTTCCGTCTGTTTGTCTGTCTGTCTCTAACTCTTTTTGTCCGCACGTTTTCTCTGGAACGGTTTAAGATATTGACTTGAAATTTTGTACACGTATATATATTATAACGGGAACTGGATTTTTTGAACATATCTGATGAAGGGTTGGGGGTAAATAGGGGGAAATAGGTAAAGCTAGCGGGTAAGAGTACAGAAACTTGAAATTCGGCGTATGTAATAGAAGCTAAGGCCACAGATTTTTTATAATATTTTTCAAGCCTCCCACCACCCCTACTCCATTATTAAAGGGGTTGATAAAACAAAATTGAGATACTGACTTGAAATTTGGTACACGTATGTATTATAGCGACATCTGGAACTAGATTATATTTTGAGATGATTCCGATAACGTATAATATACGTGTATAAGTAGCCTTTAAAACAGTTACTCCTTTAGGACCCTCCTCGCTACACTCGTCGTGCCCTAACCCGTGTGCGTGCTTTAAAAGCTTACTTATACACTTGTTTTATAATATACTATTTTCTACAACTAAGCAAACATTTTATATGAAAATGGCTTAAAATGTTTTATTTTTCACCTGCATATTATTTGTTTATTATACCTTTGGATACGGTTACCATAAAGATGCTCATAATGACCACGGGCATAATGAGCGGGCGTTGTAGCCATAACGCCCTGTAATTTAAGAAGCGAAGAAAGAGTAAATGTTTCATATTCCTTATCGTATAATGATTTGGATTGGATCGGCATTACATTTTCTCTGGCTTCTCATGCATTGTTTTGGATATTTTGTGGTATTTCCTTATTAATTTTCCTTTTTTCTATAACACCAACAAACGTCAAAATATCAACAACTGTCAGATACAGTTAATAAACGTCAAGTACCAGCAAATGTCATAGACTACTAAATGCATTTGAAGAATGAAAAGTCAATTTTTCATTAGAAAAATATATTTTTCGTGAAAAGTAAAATATTGTATGCACCACGAGCGTTAGCCAAAGGCCCTCGGGTTGCATCATGTTACCTTCCGGGAGTTATAATCTATACAACCCCTAATAGCACATGGACGTCCCAAAAACTCCCCAAGAACGTACTCACAGGACATGAAAACGTCCCGAGGACGTACTTTACCGACGTAAGACGTACCGAGGACGTTTGAGGGACGTTCCGTGTCAGCAAAACGGGGTGTCCTGAGGACGTCCAACCCAGGACTTATGTGGAACGAATGTAGGTCTAGAGAGGACGTCCTGAAAACGTTGGGACATACTATGCAAAACGTATAGGTACCTCCCCCTTCACCACTTTTAAGGTGTATTCACAGCAGAGGGTATTTAGGTTCCTTTTTGGGTTTTCTAACCACACGCATTTCTTTCGAAATACAATCCAGCGATTGGATCCTATTTCGAAGGGAATAAATGTGGTTAGAAAAGCCAAAAAGACAAAAAAATTACAATATATAATTACCATGTAGAAAAATCATTCAAATAGATTGATTTTAATACTTGGTATTTTTATTTGTCAACACCAAATGACAAATTTATGCGGACATTTTATTTCTATTGTGCTATTGAAAAATAAGTTATGGCATTTGCATGTTTTTAAAATTAACTACTTCAAGTGTCAAGTGTCAAAAATACAATTTTTATGAGATTTAAAAGTTATATATTATAATACCTAGTACAGTATAATATAGTTATATATACATTAAGTCATATTGAATATTATATTATAAGAAATAAGCCAAGTGTGCAATAAAACGTAAGATAAATGTATACCTCACCTTCTCTTAACGTTTTGCACACTTCGTCTTTTTATAATTATCTTAGTTTATATTATTCTCTAATATTCTCTCTTTTTTGACACCCTCTTTGTTCTTTCTTTTGCCCTCTTCAATCACGATGCAATAGCCACTTCGGTGGCCTTTCAAGACTTTGAAGCGTTAGCGACTTCAGCAGCCCCTGTGCAAATAAAAGAAAAAAAAAAAAAGATGAAATCTTGGCAAAAAACATTAAGACTAATATATTCCACCTGATGGCAAGCTTATATTTAAAACAAATTGTTGTAATTTTCTTGGTGTCCTATTTAAAAAAAAATCACAGTTTAAATGTGAATTAGTTGAACATTGATGATGTATAAAAATTTCTGTATGTACGTAATTATAGTTATAGTTACTAAATGATAGTAGCACACTAATATAGAGGATAGTAGTATAATAACTACACTGTACTGTCAAAAAGTACAAATTAATGCGATTTCGCAAGATGAAAAAAATAGTTGAAACGAATATAAGATTTATGAAGTCAGAACAATCAAATTGACAAAATTTAAATGGACCATGAAAAATGAAAATATTTTGTTATCAAAAGAAATTTTGTTAGTAAAACTTTTTAAGGATTTTAATTTCATTTTTACAGTTTTTAATTTCCTTTTTTAATCATGTCCTCATCTGCTCAAAAAAAACATCACTAATAGAGGTTATTTCACAAATGTGTTTAGGTTTGTCTTGACTAGACTCTAGCAAGATGTCCTTATTAAAACGTTTTATTCAGAACGTTTTAGGGACGATAGTAAACGGACGTCTTTGGGACGTACCATATAAACCCTGGACGTTCAGACCTAACGAGGACCTAAGTGTACGTCCTGGGGACGTTTGTTGTTATCAGGGACGCACTTGGTGCATAAAATATTATTATTTTTCACCTGCATACTATTTGTATATTATACCTTGGATACGGTTACCATAAAGATGCCCATAATGACCACGGGCATAATGAGCGGGCGTTATGGCCATAACGCCCTGTTATATGTGAAGCAAAGAAAGAGTAAATGTCTCATATTCGTTATCGTATAATGGTTTGGACTTGACCGGCATTACATTTTCTGTGGCTTCTCCCCCATTGTTTTGGATATTTTGTGGTATTTCCAAATTAATTTTCATTTTTCCTATAACATCAACAAACGTCAAAATATCAACAACTGTCAGATACAGTTAAAATAAACGTCAAAGTATCAGCAAATGTCATAGACTACTAAACGTATTTAAACAACGAAAAGGCAATTTTTCATTAGAAAAACATATTTTTCGTTAAAAATAAAATACTGTAGGTATGGACCACGAGCTTTATTAGATTATAAGGCCCATCAGGCAACATGCATCCCTCAGGCCAAAGGCCCTCGGGTTTCATCATGTTACCCTCCGGGCGTTGTAATCTATATAAGGCCCTTGGTGCATAAAATACTATTGCACTTTCGATTAAATATACTTAGTTTAAGATTTGAGTCCCTACCAAAAAGCCATATTAGACATCGAGTTGACTAGTTTTAGGTAGGCTCTGTAAATAGCAAATTAATTCAAGCGGAGAAAAAGAGTTTTATGCTTATTTGATATCATAAAAGCAACAATTCGCCTCCAAGAGATTCATGAATAAGAAAATTCTTATTACCAAGTGAGAAAAAAATATAATAATAGTTTTAGCGAAAAATGTGTAATAAAGCATACTGGTTGATTCTGATTTTACAAATATAATGAGCCTTTTCAGTAGACCCAATATATAATTTTGTTTATGTAAGGTGCCTCCTACACTTCACACTATATGTACGTAATTTGTGACTCGAAAAACTATTTTTGTATTGACTAAATAAAAATTCTGTTCCAGTATGTCAACAAGTTTTTGTACATAATATTTTAAGATATTAAATTATTATGTATCGAATCAATTGTCAAGCAAAATTGTCTAAATAACAAGCTGTAGACATTTTAACTATCGATGTTTGTGGCATTCCGAACATAAATGCCTGAATATATTACAATAATAATTATTCATGTCGCGCTGGTTCCGGCCTTTCAGTCGTCGTAGGCCTCTCGACTGGCCTAAATCATTCACACTAGCACGTCCTACTTGTAGGGTCATAGGATGCTTGCCGATTTGTGATGATAAAAAAAGTGACGCGTCATGGCATTTCCCCAGCTAAGGGTCAAAGTGTCCTCGTTACGATATCTAGGAAATAAGTGCATGTTTTCTCGCCTCACTACACTTTATTCTTTGCTGGATTCTGGATTGTTCTTGTTCTATTTTCAGGTGCCATGCCGTGCATGTGCGATTATCTCTCATCGGGAGAACACAAAGAAGTATAGACATATATCTGGTAATCATGCAATATTTCATTGTGTAGGATTTGCGGGAAGAAACAGAACGAACTTTTATACGTAAACCTTTTTTGGCGAAAGACGGTGAATTTTTTTTGTCCTATACAGCGCGTGATCTATTTGATGTGACTAGTCTTCGTTATTATGATAAATACAACTCATTTAATCATGGAAGTTACCGTTCTTATTTTAAACTTTCTATAAAGTGAAATATACGCAGTCTATTCCCAGATTGATTTTCTTCATAATATTTACAAGGTCTACACAGGCGTTTTGTATTTCGTGTATTATTTTAATTGGCCTGTCCGTACTGTAATGCAACTCTGAAAGCACCATACGCCATCTGTTGTGGTTGCCTGTTAGGTGCACAGGCTCAACAAAGCTCTTTCGCATAGTTGCAATTGTCGACATTGCCTACAATGAGGTAAAATGCAAGATGATGTCAACATTTTCAATAATGTTTTATTCTCTCATGAGGCAACTTTACATAAAAATGGATTTGTTAATAGGCACAATTTTCATTATTATGCTTCGGAAAATCCTCACTTTTTTATTCAAGTTGATAACTAACACATATGGTCTGTAAGCGTTTAGAACATGTAATAGGGCCGCATTTCTTTGATGGTACATTGACTGGAGCTCTTTATCTTCATTTTTTGGAAAACTGTCTGCCACAATTATTGGCAAATCTCCCTGAAAGAATTCAAAATAGGATGTGGTTTCAGCAAGATGGTGCTCCACCACATTATTTAAATGCAGTTAGAGACCACTTAAATAATAATACCTACCGTCATCAATGGATTAGAACAAATGGACCCACTAAATGGCCTGCTAGATCTCCAGATTTCACAAAAATAGTTTTCTCTTTATGGGGATACGTGAAGGAAATTGTTTATAGAGACACACCAACAACAGTACAAAATATGAAGGAAAGAATAACTGCCTTTCAGTGGCGTAGCTGAAAATCTCGGGGTCTCCCCGCAAAATGTATGGTTGGGGGCCCCACAAAATAAAAAACTCACTTAAATTATAAAGTTTTTCGGCAGCGGCGTACATTCTCTTTAGCAAAGTCTTCGATGATGTGATCAGTATCTAACTTCCTTGCTCTCTCTTTCTCAATACTTAATACACATAATGCTGACAGTCTTTCTTCTGTCATTGAATTTCGTACAGACGTCTTAATACGCTTTAATTTTGAAAATGACCTTTCAGCTGTAACAACAGTAACTGGTAGTGTTAAGAATAATTTTATGGCAATGAAAACATTTGGAACACTTAACAGTAAAGTTTTATGATTTTTTATAGGGAACATAGCAAAATAAAAGAATGAAGAATCCACAATTTCTATTATTTGTGTGCTCAAAACATTTCTTAGTAACAGAAGTTCGCGGGGAAAATCTGCCGATAAATCTTCAGAATAATTTTCAGCAGGATTGCTAGCTTCCAAATAAAGCTGATCGTCAGTCAACTTTGATAATTTTTTGGGATTCAAAAAGGAAATAAATCTCTTTACCACTTCGTTTATCCCAGAAAATCTGTTGAATGACAATATCAAGGTTGGCATAAAATACCTCTACTTTAAAAGATGTTTCGAAATCTGTAAGTCGTTCATCTTCTGCTAATTCATCAAAGAACTTTCTAACACGCCTTTTGCTCTTTTTTCGAAATTCTTGTTCTATACCCCATTTATTTGACAAATTCAAAGCCTCTACTAAAATTAATTAAGTATGTACAAAATAACTTTGTATCAACCATTATTTTAAAATATTTATTTTATATGTAATACTAACTATTCAATATTGATGTTTAAGATTAATGTAATTTTTAATTTCGATGATATTTTCGCATCATAAATTTCTAGACTCGGGGGCCCCCAAGAGCTGGGGCCCCCCCCGCACCGCGGGCCCTGCGGGTCCGTCCGCTACGCCACTGCTGCCTTTACGCCTTTAGATCTATCACACCGGCAGTTTTAGGAACAGTGGGAACCTCATTTCAAAAGCGCATAGAGATGTATCTCAATCAAAATGGGCAACATGTGGAATATTTATTATAATTTTGTCTACTGAGTTCTTTGAAGAAACCTCTATTTTTAAGTTTATTTTTGAATTTTGTAATGATTGCTCAATAAAACGAAATCGGTTGCAATTAGCCATAGGGAAGTACTTACATTTCTACACCACAACGTCGAAAAATATACAGGGTGTTCCATTTGAAAAAATTGAGAAAATTCAATTTAAAAAGTTCTTAATTGAAAAATAATTTTTGGTCACCCTGTACAGTTTTAGGAAATAAAATCATTCAAAAACATTAATTAGATGTGTCGTAACTGGTATTCAAATAATTTACAGTTATAGACTATTTTATCTAGTTTATTTGCAATTTTTTAAAAAATTTCTAGCTATCGTAGAACTCGAGATATCAAGGTCCGACGCATTATTGTCCCACCCTATATACTAGAACTAGTAGTATAACGACTGTATAACTTTTAGCGTGTATTTTGTGCGGGGTACTTTCAATGCAAAAATTAGGCGATGGTGTGAATAGATATTTTTCCTGTAAAGGATACGGTTGCTAGCTTTTTGGTAAGGGTGGAGAATAAATTTATTATTTATGTTTGCAGAGTGAACTTAGCGCAAGACACTACCGTCTCTCTTGATATTTGTCGCAAAACTTGAAGCACATTTCATTCCACTTGGCTTGCTTCCAATTTTGTTAATTTATCGAACGATGATTTGGGTCTTAAATTCGGCTACTTTTAATTCACCATCTTGTAATTTTATTATACTCTTTTCTAAAACCGGTAATATTGCTCGTAGAGATAAAAAATTCATATCACTGTGTTGGTGATCGAATTCTGAACAACTTTCAAAATGTCCGTCCGTCTGTCTGTCCGTCCGTCACGTTTCTTGTAACCACGATCACTTATTAACGAAAAGTCGCGTTGTAGTGAAATTCGGACAATAAGTTAGTGTTAGCTAGAGGAAGCACCCTATTTTGTTTTTGAACTAAGTCGATTGATAAATAAACAACTTATTAATTTTCAAAATGAAAAAAAAAAATGTAATTAAATAAAAATGTTTAAAACTAATATTATTTACAAAAAAACCGCGAAGAGTATCCTATAGAATGTGCAACAATTATATAAAAAGTGCAGTAATTCGGCGAAGAGTATAATGGTTAGCTTGTTTTCTATAATACCACTTTAGTTGTCAAGAATTAGAAATGTCTAAATATTTTAACATTGATATAATATATACAGACTGTCTATTTTACTAGGGCCACACCAAATATCTCGCTTAATATCTATTGTAGAAGAATAAAGTTTTAGAAAAAGTTATCCCATTTTTTGTGAGCTATATTTCAGTAAAAAGAAATTTGAAATCCATAGCCTACTTTATGAGATATATTACAAAAACCTGAAAAATAGGAAAACCACAAACGGTTATAGCTTCCTTATTTGAGGAGATACGAAAAAAGTTTAAGGAATGAAAGTTGACGGCAAAGACAATAAGAATAACAACGTGTAACAAAAAAATCGAAAAATGCAGTTGGCTTTAACATACGCTATTGTGCAAAAATGAAAAATACATATCTCAAAGTAGGCCATGATGCCATTAATTTCGTTATTTTTTTCTCATTCCAACGATATAAAACATGTCACAGGAATTTTAACCGATGGTGTCAATATATAATATTTTACGAATACCACAATTCATATAATTGAATCGTTACGATCAGCTGTGCCATAATAGTAAAAATTCACTTTATAATAATTATAATTCCGTAATTAATTATTACAATTTAATACAAACCAATAAATATCTCCTAAATAAAAATACAAGTACAAAACGAATATCCAAAGAAAAAAACGAAAAACTATGTATAACAGTACTACCTACTACTATACCTATTGAAAAGAAATTGTGTGTATTTATTTTTCTAATTACAAATGCTCAAATTGTGCACCATGCATTCTGACACATAAACGTGCTCTACGAGACACGTCACGCATTACATTTTGGAGCATTTCAGGAGTAATTGCCTCACATGCGTTTCGAATTCTGGTTTTGATGTCCTCAATATTTTCAGGGGCAGTTTGAAATACCTTGTATTTAATGTAACCCCAGACGAAAAAATCCAAAGGAGTAATATCTGGTGATCGAGCTGGCCATAGAATGGGTCCATAGGTGCCTATCCAGCTATCTGGCATAACTTGATTTAAATAATTTGTACATATTACAGTAGTGTGAGGTGGAGCCCCATCTTGTTGAAAATATGAATAATTTAATCTTTCTGCCACTGTTAATTAATAAAGAAAATCTTGAAATTCGTTTTGCAGGAAATTAAGGTATCTACGAGCGGTTAATTTGCCATCATAAAAATAAGGTCCAATTACTTTAGTCCCTAAAAGACCCAACCAAACATTCGTAGAAAATCTTTCTTGGAAAGCAGTCTCTCTGCACCAATGTGTATTTTCTCGTGTCCACTTATAATGCATATTTCTATTAAAAAATCCATTATTAGAAAAATTTGATTCGTCCGACCAAAGAATTTTGCTACATATCAGCGCGTCATTCCTTTTCTTATTTAATAACCATCTACAAAATCTTACTCTCCTTGGCTTATCTCCCTCATTTAAATGTTGAACTTTCCTCATTTTGTAGCATCGAAATCCGTTTTTTTTCAATATTTTTCTTGCACTGTCTTTTTTTATGCGACAGTGTCTCTGAATTTGTCTCAAAGAGGTTTCCTCATTTTGGTTAACATAATTCATTACTCTATTCACTTTTCTTACATTATCCGCAACATGCGCTCGTCTTACTACTTTTTTTGAAAATGAACCGTGCGTTTTTAGATTTTCCTTCCTAAACATAGTTCGATTTGGCTGCGGAGCATCTGGAAATCTATCTCCGTAAACCGTGACTGCCATCTCAGCGTCAAAATTGCACTGACAATAAATGCTAATCATATCGAATTTGTTATTATTGGTGTACACCATAATTACTGATATAAAATTTGTCTTAGAACTCGACAACGCAACATACAACATACAACAGTGACAATCTGTCAAATTTATTAATAACTGTATACATTGTTTTTCACTAATTATGGCACAGCTGATTGTTACGATTCAATTATATGAATTGTGGTATTCGTAAAATATTAAATATTGACACTATCGGTTAAAATTTCTGTGACATGTTTTATATCGTTGGAATGAGAAAAAAATAACGGAATTAATAGCGTCATGGCCTACTTTGAGATATGTATTTTTCATTTTTGCACAATAGCGTATGTCAAAGCCAACTGCATTTTTCGATTTTTTTGTTACACGTTATTATTCTTATTGTCTTTGCCGTCAACTTTCATTCCTTTAATTTTTTTCGTATCTCCTCAAATAAGGAAGCTATAACCGTTTGTGGTTTTCCTATTTTTCAGGTTTTTGTAATATATCTCATAAAGTAGGCTATGGATTTCAAATTTCTTTTTACTCAAATATAGCTCACAAAAAATGGGATAACTTTTTCTAAAACTTTATTCTTCTACAATAGATATTAAGCGAGATATTTGGTGTGGCCCTCGTAAAATAGACAGTCTGTATATATTAATGCTTATAGTATTTTATATGGTGTTGGTTTTAAATTCAGCTAGTTTGGAGCTGCCATTGTGTTTTTAAACACTGGATTAGTGGCGTCAGAAATTGTTACGTGAATATCTTGCGCAAAAACGTACTCTCACTCCATGTCTTCCACCCCTATATCTAGTAGGTGCACAGTTTTAGCCAATTAAGTATTAAAATATGTTATTATCCAAAAATTATAATCATTATTTCCTGTACTATTCGGGCTATTGTAAACTAGCTATTTTTTAAGTAATTGCTTTAGAAGTGGAAAAGTAGAAAATGCGACTCATTGTGAGATTATTTTAGCAAATTCCGTTTCTTACTTCCTTAACTATACGTACTTTCAGAACAATAGTTTAGAGCATAGTTTAAAGAAAATACAAATATTGTTTGAGGGAAATGCAAAATTGTAACGTTCTCACGAGTGTACTGTAAGTAAGTAAATAGGTGTTTATTGATGTATTATACAAATGTGTTTACACAAGTCAAAATGTGAAGGTATACAGATTCAGCAAATTTAGTTTAAGGTACGTAAACTTGTTTCTGCGCAGGTAAACCACGCCTTGTTGTAGAACAATGCAGGGTATTGGTATAAAACAATAGCGCCATCGCTTGACCGCGTCGAGTTGAGAACAGCGCACCCATTCTCCTTTTAATAACGTAGCTGTTCAGACGTGTGGGAATAAAATAAATTAATCTTAATTTCGTTATTAAAATGCCGTGTGTTTATACAACTGCAGAAAAAGTGCAAATTGTGAAGTGGTACTTACCTCGTCAACAACAAATGAGCGAAGAACGTGAAATTCGCGAAACTAATGGCTGTGCACTTGTTGGAACTAGTGAACTTTGTTCTAGCAGACAAATTGCTGATGAAGTTAACATGAAGGAAAGAACTGTAAGAAATATTTTGAAAAGAAATAGGTACAGTTGTTTTAAAGTTCAAACAACGCAAGAAATATTTCCCGACGACAATTTCAAACGGATGGAATTTTGTGAAATCATGATAAATAAAGTGAATGAGAATGAAAACTTCTTAAAGAATATATTGTTTACAGATGAATCATCCTTTTCATTACATAGGAAACACAATCCATCCGTAGTACGATATTGGTCTCGGAAAAATAAACATTTGAGTGTTGCTGTGTGAACTCAGTATCCTCAAAAGTTGAACGTTTGGGCGGGAATTTTAGACAATCATATTATAGGCCCACTGCTAATCGATGGCAATTTAAATGGCAATAAATATTTAGAGCTTTTACAAAACCAAATAATTCCTGCAGTTCAAAATCTTCCTGTCAACTTTGACGACATTTGGTTTCAACAAGACGGCTGCCCAAGTCACAATACCTTAACTGTCATTAATTTTCTGGAAAGAACATTTCCCAATCGTTTAATAGCTACGAGGGGAATGATAAAATGGCCCCCCAGGTCACCTGATCTAGCACCCCATGATTTCTTTCTGTGGGGCTTTTTAAAGGAAACCGCGTACAAACACGCGTTTGAACGAGCCAATAATTTAGTCGAATTACGGGAAAAACGTATCCAACTTTGTGCAAGCACTACTCCAAATCAACTCAATGATATGAGAGGTTCATTATATAATCGGTTTGGCTATTGTTTGGCACAAGAAGGTGGTTTGTTTGAATACTTACTTCATTAATTTATTGTTTGATAATTATTAGTTGACTTTAGTAAAGTTTCTGAGGGTTATTTAATTTTATTTTAATGTTCTATTTTTGTAATTTAATAAGAATAATTTATTTTTTCATAATTATTAGTTGATTTTAGTTTCCGAGTTATTTAATTTTATTTTAATGTTCTATTTTCATTTCGGTTTTAATAAGAATTATTATTTTATTCCCATAGCATTTAGGGCTAAAAAAGAAACTGCAGAAATGCTTTCAATACAAGAAATTATTTGTCAATAATGTGACAAATAACTACTTCGCTTTTGATGAAGAGATATTGTCTCGTTTCGTATTAGAAATTATTATCTACGTCCGCACCCATCCTAAGTTCATGTCGTGCTAAATTCAATTCATTGTGTGCCTTTGCTTTCACGATTTATGGAACTAGCGGGGCGTGGTCAATTACATCTTTATTGCTATATACCCTAAACTGCATTTTCCGAATCTGTGTACAAAATATAGTAGTTGTAATCGTGCTACATATATCGCAGTCGCAAAATACAAAAGTTGCGTTCTTGTTACAGGAACAAACATACCTATGCTTATGTTACTTACATAAAACAGAAAAATCCACATATAGAAACTCGCTTAGTGAGAAGAAAGCATTTTCGTTTAAAAATGATTTGTGATGTTCCCTGTAATTTTAATATAACTACAATACCTATAATGCCTAAATTTTACTTCACTGAGATACAGTTTTTTAATTATATTAACTAGTTATTTATCTGTTTCAAATGATTATTAGACTTTTAGATATAGATTTTCGTCGATTTTCCCTGCCACGACAGATCGGAGAGAAACCAGTGAACATTTTCCATGCATCGCCCACATTCATTCTTGTTTTCCAACTTGTCATTCCTGTCATTTTCAATTTGATATTATCAAGTCAACAGCTACTTGTTCGTCTCCCTACAAGTACCTGTATATATAAAAACTGTAGATAAAAGATATCCCGACTGATAAACAGGTTTTGATCGACGTTCGTGGGATGTGATCGGACATTATTGGATTTATTCGAATTTAAAGTAGAAAGTTACATAATAGAGAATGTTGAGACGTACGTGGTAAAATTTCTTAGGCGTAAAAGTTTAATATATTCAACAGGCAAAGCGCGACCTTGGATTTCCTTGCACACCACCTTTTTATCAATACAAATAAACAGGTAGGCAATATACAGTATGTCCTAGGGTGGTCCATAGCTACAGGAGTGGGATTTTTTTTCAATGTGGCCTTCATTTCCACTTAATGTGTTCTAATATAAGAAGAAGAAAATCACACAAAATTTTGAATGGTTAAATCAACCCCTCCCGTGTGTCAAACGGGGTGAATTTTCCCATTTGTTTCTTATTACGTTAATTTGCGATAGATTTGTCAATTAAATAAAATTCGTCCTCACGTCTTCTTATGTAGAATTGTGCAGTGAATACGAATTAATCATTATTTTTTAAATTAAACCCTTATAAGTCTTTATAGGGTCACAAAATGACCCCATAAGGGCAAAAGTAGAGTATCGCGTAATTTTGACTTTTATTATGGTTTATTTGAAATTTTTTATGCACACATTATTATTAATTAGTCAAATAATATATTCTATTAATATTTTAATGCCATTCAAACTATTTAAACAATAATAATTTAATTAATTATGTTTTGCTATAGGTTTATCATTTTCCCCATCTTGGGCAATTGTCCAAGGAATACGAATAAATGATTCATTTTTCAAATTAAACCTCATAAGAACTATTGAAACTCAAAGTGACCTCATAATGGTAAAAGTACAGTATCACATATTTTTGATGATTATTATTATTTATTTTTCATTAACTACTTTAACGTTTAATCCGTTACATGTTTTTAAATACAATTTCTCAATACACTACCATAAGAAATTGTGTATGCGTCGAAAACGTAGCACATGTTGCAAACAGTTCCCATTTTGTACATGGGAACAGACATACTTGTTAGAAACGGTTCCGAAAATGTATCTTAAAATGCTACTTGGGAAGGTACTTCACTCATTGTAGTTTGCAAATATTTAACACCCTGTATATAAATTTTGGAAAGTAGTAACATATTCGGATTTTCTATAATAAAAAAAGGTGTATTTGATGGCGTAGATAACATACTGATAATATTTCATGTGTGAGCAGTGAGATAGGTATACCGAAAAAAATAAGGCGAGACAGACTGAGTTAAAATATGTAATAGATATTTCTTTAATATCGATGCTTTCGTATTGATTAATTTATTTAAAAATTATTTTTAAAAATCAAATCGGCTGCCAACGTTTTCTATCATGTTTAAAAATGAATTATTTGTTTGCTTATAATTGTATTGAAACATATATAGGATTTTGCAAACAGCAGAAAAAATAACTATCTATAACTAAAAGAAAAACTTTGTGTAAAAATATTAATGAAATCTTTGCATTCTTTCGATAACCTGAATTCTGATTATGCCAGCAAATTAAAATCCTAAAATGAATTTGTCTGATTTCTTATTTGACAATTCTCGTTCTAACACTAGCACCTACGGAGATGCAGATTAAACTAGTATCTACATAACCCCCTACGATCATGAATATTCAGTAAAAAATGAGAACAAAGGCCTAAAATGAATTTATTTATCTAGCTTGTCTTAAAAAACATTTTTCATTCTAATGGATTACATTTTCATGAAATCTATCATTCTGTTTCTTGGAAATGCTTAACCTTTGGAACTTTGTTCGCCCTTATTCTGGAGCTCATCAGAAAGACATAAAGCCACTCATAAAGATGTTTCATGTAAAATCAAGACAATTTCTATGAATAAGTGTGAAATAATTATATTTGACACTGACTGATAAAAACAACCTCACCTATCTATTAGCTAACTAGTATTGGAGCCTATATACTCTATGCATGTTTAAAAATTAATTATTTGTTTGCTTATAACTGTATTGAAACATATTCTTTATAGGATTATGCAAGCAGCAGAAAAAATAACTATCTATAACTAAAAGAAAAACTTTGTGTAAAAATATTAATGAAATCGTTGAATTATTTCGATAACCTGAATTCTGGTTATGCTAGCCAATTAAAATCCTAAAATGAATTTCTCTAATTTCTTATTTGACATTCCTCATTCTAACACTAGCAGCCACACAGTTCCTTTCGGCCATGAAGATTAAACTAATATCTACACAACCCCCTACGATCATGAAGATTCAGTTAAAAATGGGAAAGGCCTAAAATGAATTTATTTATTTATTTATTTATTGCATACACTGTTCAACAGGTAAGATACCCAATTACAGAACAGGAATAAAGGTGTACAAAGCATTAATTACATAATATACAACATAGAAAGAAAGTAAAATTAAGAAAAAATTTACTTAAATGTACGAACTATGAATAACTAATGATACGAAGAAAGAGAAAAAAATGACATGGGAAATGTTTACATATAAAGACTATATATACATATATACACATATATGATTCAAAGCAAATTAAGAAAAACAAAGACACTCACTGGTTATTTAATTTAGAACAATTTGTTTTATGTCACTAAGGCTGCAATTAAAAATATCGAAGTAGCTACATAATTTGTTAGAAGTACTGCAAATAGTATATAAAGGTGAATTATTTAGTACGTTGGTACGCGGCGTAGGTAAATAGAAAACTTGGTGATTACGAGAGGTTGATCTGGGAACGTGAAAATTAAGCTTGCTAATTATTTCGGGTGCGTCAAAATCATTGTGTAGTAATTTAAACAAAAATACTTGAGAAAAGTACGTACGCCTATCCTCAAGAGTAGTCATAGAATATCTTTCAAGCAAGTTACTTTGCGGAAAACCAATCACTGGATAGGTACCGTCGGATTTGAACCACAGTAATTTAAGAAATCTACGTTGAACTGCCTCCAAGTTATTCTTGTGAACATCATAACTGGAACTCCAAATTAGCGATGCGTACTCAAGTTTCGATCTGACGAAGGATTGATAAAGAATTTTCAGAGTATCAGTATTAGTGAACTCTCGACTAGTACGAACGATAAATCAAAGGACTTTGAAGGCTTCAGACACAATGGTATCGATATGATCAGTAAAGGATAATTTACTATCAAAAGTTACGCCGAGGTCGCGAAATGTTATAGGTCTTTGAAGTATGACATTATCTAACCTGTAATCAAAAATAATAGGTGATGTTTTTAAAGATTTTATCTACCTTGCCTTAAAAAATGTTTTATTCTAACGGATTACATTTTCATGAAATCTATCATTATGTTTCTTGGAAATGCTTAGCATTGAAACGTTTTTGGCCCTTATTCTGGAGCTCATCAGAAAGACATAAAGCCACTCATAAAGATGTCTTGGTTTTGCATGAAACATCTTTATGCGTGGCTTTGTGTCTTTCTGATGAGCTCCAGAATAAGGGCGAAAAATGTTTCAAAGGCGTTTCCAAGAAACGGAAAGATAGATTTCATGAAAATGTAATCCATTAGAATAATTTTTTTTTAAGACATGGTAGATAAATAAATTCATTTTAGGCTAGTGTTGGAATGAGAATTGTCAAATAAGAAATTAAACAAATACATTTTAGGATTTTAATTTTTTAACATAACCAGAATTCAGGTTATCGAAAGAATGCAAAGATTTCATTAATATTTTTACACAAAGTTTTTCTTTTAGTTATAGATAGTAATTTTTTCTGTTGTTTGCGAAATCCTATAAAGAATACGTTTCAATACAATGTTTTCTATCACATTTTCTCTTAAAGTAGGTGTTCTTACTATGTGCAAATTTACTTTTTTGATATTATTAAAATGACGTACTTGTTATACTAAATGCTTAGCATTGAAACTTCTTGATATTTAAATAGTATTCTATCATCCGCCAGATTAAAATTTGAACAAATAAATAACATAAAGTTTGATAATTGAACAAGTATGCAAAATATGTTATAATTGGCGGTGACGTCATCTGTTTTATTAGTGACTTAAATCACATTTAAATAATGGTAAACACAGCATTTTATTCGTTTTATTTACGTTTTGCATGTGATTACATAAGTAACGCCTAAGACGAGGTTTGTATATGCTACTTCTGGAAATGTACCCGCTGTAAAAGCGTTTCTGTGCTGTCGCTAAAACCGTTCCAGGTACGTTGTGGATGTATTTTTGCATCTTGGCACAAACATCACTTAGTTTTCATTATAAAACGACAAGACTGCAAAATAACATGCGTTTATAATACACAATAAAATTTGTTTACAATGTGCAGTGAAATGATATTGGGTTTTTGGCGGTAAAATTTCAATTCAAAATGGCTTATTTTAAAGTATTATTTATTCTATAGATTATCAAAATTCAAGTGTTTAACCATAATGAAGTATTATCTTCATATTCAAGGAGAATTTAAAATTTGTCTAAACACCTAATTCACAAATAAAATTTTAATACTGTTGTTCAGTAGATTTTTGTGTCGTGAGAACTGGAACTAATAAATCAGTGAAATACATTTATAACAGTAATAATGTGTCATGCATTGGTAAACCCCACAGTATATTAAGTACCCTATATATACCGGCTAGACACCACCAATGTAGTTACTCCGTAAGTGTTCCTATCACACCCTGTATCAACCCTGAACTATTCCCCAAATTTAAATTTAAATTCTATTCTTTTCAAGCCGCAATTTGATTCGACGATAAACAATACAAACAATGTTTTCGGGATTTCACAAACGTTCAGAGACTAATAAATCTTTTGTCTCCCCAGTGACTAATACGCCGCTGAAGAGCATAATAATTACAGGCTTATAATTTGCCCTCTCTACTTTGCTTTAAAGTTTTTTGGGAGTTGAATAGAATTTGTCACTCCTACGAGTAATAAACTTTAGTAAATACAGTAAGCTACTATCCTCTCATGAAATTAGTTATACTTCAACGAATACTACGTTTGTATTCTAGAATAACTGCGTGTGATTTGCTTGAGCTTATACAAGGATGGACAGGCTTAATAACTATGAGAACACTGCAACGTCCATATTAATAATGTAAATAATAAACAAGCTAACCGTTACCCTCTTCGCCGATTTACTACACTTTTTATATAATTGTTGCACATTCTATAGGATACTCTTCGCAGTTTTTTTGTAAATAATATTAGTTTTAGACATTTTTAGTTTAATTACAAAATATAAAAAAAATATGTAAAAAAAAATTTTTTGATTTAAAAAAATTTATACTTTTTTATTTATCGATCGATTTTGCTCAAAAATTGGGTTCTTCCTCTAGCTAACACTAACTCACTGTCCAAATTGCAATACAATCGGACTTTTCGTTCTTAAGTTATCGTGCTTACAAGAAACGTGACGGACGGGTGGACAGACGGACGGACGGACGGACGAACGGACGGACGGACGGACAGAGACGGACAGACAGACAGACAGACAGACAGACGGACGGACGGACGGACGGACGGACGGACGGACGGACGGACGGACAGACGGACGGACGGACGGACGGACGGACGGACGGACATTTTGAAAGTTGTTCACAATTCGATCACCACATTGATATGAAAATTTTTTCTCGCAATATACTCTTCGTTTTGTATTTGCGAAGAGTATATGGTATGGTGGTGCTATTCGTTGACATTTATCGTTATAGTCTAGGAGCCAGCATGTAGTTACATGTCACATTCGTAACAGCTAGAGAGATGATGAATCTTCTGCTTTACAGTATGGCAGACAAGAAATGTGATGTGATCATTTTTCATCATGGCGTAAACTTAATTTATAAATGAAATTAATTATTTCAAAAACATTACCTTAAAAGTAGACACCTTGTAGGTTCTAAATGTCTGCAGCTGTACCTCTAGTAACCGGGATGTATGCCTGCCTCTGGACTACTAACAGAAATGGGTGTCGATCGTATTTTTGTAGTAACTTGATAGTAATTAATCGATAACAGCTTGACAGCAGTGACAGCTTGCTTTTTTAGAATGACTGTCGATGGACCTCCCACTGACCTGTATGTATGCCAATTGTATTTTTGTGTTTAACAAGTAGGCTAGACGGCAGGGAGGAAAAAATGCTAATAAATAAATTTTTGGCCCATAGGCGAGATTATTGTTATAATCGCTTAATTTTAGGGTGAGGTTGAACATCCTAGGTTTGCTTAGAAATTAGTGAACCGCTTGCCTTTATAATTAACAATTAGTTAGTGAAATAGGCCCTTTTTTATATTTCTTTAAATATTTCCGTTCCTGCTAGCTTTTAGTATAACATATGCATTAGGAAAATTGTTCTCTAAAAAGTGAGCACCAGTAGAGATCGCTAGGTGCAATTGATAACTTGCAAATGGCTTCCAAAGATTTCAAAACACGTTGCTTTCACTATTTCTTTAGTCGAGAACAACTGCACATGGAGGGCTAAAAATTTAAGATGGTGTCTATGTTGTCCCGATAATGAGAGATTTTATGAAAATGTAATCCATTGGAATGGAAAAATGTTTAAGACTTGGTAGGTAAAGAAATCCATTTTAGGGCTTTGTTGTCAATTTTAAGTGAATCTTTATATCGCAGGGGATCATGTAGATACTAGTTTAATCTGCTTAGCTGTAGGCGACTATGTTGGATGCTAGTGTTATAATGAGAATGTCAAATCAGAAATTGGACAATTTTATTTTAGGATTTTGATCTGCTAGCACAACCAGAGTCAGGTTATCGAAAGAATGCAAAGGTTTCATTAATATTTTTTAAATATAGTTTTTCTTTTAGTTTTTTTCCGCTGTTTGCAAAATCCTATAAAGAATATGTTTCATTAATTAACAATTGTGCAATTTTTTGTAAAATCCATTTATAGTTGGGAAACTCATTTATAAAATTTAAAAAACTATTGGAAAATGATATCCCGTTGGAATTTAAAAAAATAGCAATTTTGGCCGATTTTGTGAAGTTTTTTACGCGTGATCCTTTTTATGCGCGACATAAATAAACAAATGCTAAACAAAGTTTTTACTTCCCTCGCACACCGAAGGGAAGTATTGTATTCGAGAGAAAATCACCCTCCGAGATTTTTTCGGATTTTGACATTTCAGATCACGTAGATTACGAAAATATAGGTTTTCAATTCCGTCAGTCTGTCTGTCTGTTGGTGCATTATCTAAAAAAAACTACTTGACGGTGAGCAGCCAAATTTGGTAGGTAGTTGAATCTACTGTCAGCGAAGAAATGCTTAAACTTTTACTGGAAAATATACACTGTGGACCGTCTAAAGGGAATAAATAATGACCATTTTTTTTTGATATTTGAAATTTCCACGTTTCATGACACGCTAAACCTATTTCAGAAAAAAAAAATTGAAAATTTTTTACCACTGAAACAGATGAACATTTTTTTTCTTTGTTCAAATTTAAAATTTCCACGTTTTATGGCATTCTAAACCTTTTAAAAAAAATATATATATATTTTTTTATCAACATTTTTGAAAATTTTATTCCATGAACACATGGAAATTTTTTTATTTTTGTTCAAATTTAAAATTTCCACGTTTCATGGCATTCTAAACCTATTTCAGGAAAAAAAATTTTGAATTTTTTTTTTTCAACATTTTTGAAAAAATTATTACCACTAACATAGATGGAAAAATATTTTTTCTTTGCTCAAATTTTAAATTTTCACGTTTCATCGCATTCTAAACCTATTTTAAAAAAAAATGTTTTACCACTACTATAGAATAGAAGGAAACTTTCCTTTTTACTCAAATTTAAAATTTCTACGTTTCATGACATTCTAAACCTATCAGAAGAAAAAAATTTTGAAATTTTTTTTACCAACATGTTTGAAAAATTTCAAAAAAAAAAAGAATTTTTTTTAACCACCACTAAACTTCCACTCCACTACGGGAATGTGGAATTGAAAATGTGACAGATGGCAATAATATTTGGCATATGCTATTATACTTTTATTGAAAAATGTTCAGGGTGGTCATCCCAAGAAATAATTCAGTCATGGTGGACATTTGTAAAGGTATTTGCGCAAGCCTTCCATATTTGGCACCTGTCATTTAGTATCGAACTTTTGTTGTTGGATGAGCACTGTATATTTTATTGACCAAAACTTATCAGGTTTTCTTTGTAATAATAGAGATAACTATATTCCGATTATTATTTTCAATGTCATTTCGTAATTATTAATTTTTTAGAGTGACCGCCATGCACAAATAACGAGGGAAGTTCTGTGTAAATACCTTTACCGATTTATTTTTATTTGTAAAAAATAGCAGCTTTTTAGGTATGCAAGAGCGGATTCTCTATAGTTAATATAACAATATATTTGTTTATGTCGCGCATAAAAAGGTTCACGCGTAGAAAACCTCATAAAATCGGCCAAAATTGCGATCTTTTAAAAATTCCAACGGGATATCATTTTTCAACAGATTTTTGAATTTTATAAGTGAGTTTCCCAATTATAAATGGATTTCACAAAAAACGGTACAATTGTTAATTAAAGATTTAAAAAAAATTGACCGTTAATTACTCAAAAAGTAATAAACCGATCTTGCTGAAACTTTTTGCACATTATCGGGACAACATATACACCATTTTCATAGTTCTCTATGTGCAGTTGTATTCGATTAAAGAAATAGTGAAAATAACGTGATTTGAAAGCTTTGGAAGCCATTTGCGAGTTAACAATTGCACGTAGCGACCTCTATCGGTGCTCATTTTTTAAAGAATTTTATAACGAATAATTTTCCTAATGCATCTTATATTAAAAGTTAGCAGGAACGGAGTTATTTAAAGAAATGCAGAAAAAGGGCTTATTTTATTCCCTAATTGTTAATTATAAAATTAAGCGCTTCATTAATTTGTAAGCAAACTTAGGGTGTTCAACTACACCCAAAGATGAAGAGATTCCAACAGTAATCTCGCCTATGGGCCAAAAATTCCAATCAAAATCCCTCGCCATCTAGCCAAAAGTGGCAAATATCACAGCCACAAACAAAAAAAAATCTGTACAGGAACCAAAATATATGCATTTGGTGTATCTTTCGACGGCGAATCCGGATCCGTAGTCCAAAAAAGAATCTGTCCTGTTAATTTCTTTTCTTAGTCAAGACATCCCTTAAAATGGTGTAAAATTATAGAAATAATGTAATAACTCTTAATGAAGTGTGAAAAATGGTTTTGTAGTCTAGCGTAGAGAATATAAATTCGAGCCACAATAAGCTATTTGTATAAATTAAACCAAAATCCGCACTAATGGGTGGTGAAAAATACCCCTAAAACTCAACAGACACAGGTGAGCGTGAATAACATGTACAAAAGCCAAATTTTTGTATCCCTTGGTGTAGACTCTGGTGCGACAACCAGCCATTCCTCTCAAAGGGTTGAAACTCACCCTTATGGAGGGCTGAAACAACACGCTACCAACGAAGGAATCTGATAAGTTTCAAAACGGAGAAGAATTCATACTTTTGTAGTTTTAGGCGGAGTGCACAAATATGGAGTGAATTTATTCCAACCATCGACACAGGACTAGACGCTACTCTTAAAGGGTAAGAGCTACCACTATGCTCAAATGATGCACAGCAATGGGTGCTATTGAAATTTGGAAAGGGTCAAATACTTATAGCTCATTATATATAAATCTGGTACGACAACCACCCAATCTTCTTAATAAGGTCGAAAATCACCCCTGCTGGGGGAGGCAGGTAAAAATTACCCACACAGAGGAACACATCTCATTAGTTCTAATATCCCGGAACAATAATTCAGGCATTTGTAGTTTTAAACGGGCTAGAATGTTTTGTTTATTATAAATGAAACACAACTGGTTACTGCTTAATGAATGAACTTACTCCATATTTGTCTACCCCGCCTAAATGCCTGAATTCTTATTCCAGGATATTAGAACTAATAAGATCTGTTCGTCTGTGGGGGTAGTTTTTGCCTCCCCCCAACCGGGGTGACTTTATTAAAAAGATTGGGTGGTTGTCCTACCAGATTTATATATTTGGCATAATAAGCTATAAGCTTTTGACCCTTTCCAAATTTCAATAGCACCCATATGCATCATTTGAGCATCTTGCCACCCTCTGAGGGTAGTCTCTAGCCTTGTGTCGGTGGTTTGAATAAATTCACTCCATATTTATCCACCCTGCCTAAAACTACAAACGCCTGAATTTTTTCCCCGTCTTGAAACTAGAGATTCCTTCGTCGGTGAACGGTAGTTTTAACCCTCCATAGGGGCGAGTCTCAACCCTTTGAAAGTAATGGCTGGTTGTCGTAACAGATTCAGATATTTCGCGCTAAGAATTTGGCCTTTGTACATGTTACTTACACTCACCTGCGTCTTTTGAGTTTTAGGGGTACTTTTCACACCCCATATGGGCGGATTTTGGTATAATTTATAGATATAGCATATTATGGTTTTAATTTATATTCTGTACTCTAAGCAACGAAACATCTACCATTTTCCACACTTCAGTAAGGGTTATTACATTATTTCTATGGTTTTACACCGTCTTAAAGGGTGTTTTTGACTAAAAGAAAAATTGACACAATATATCCTTTTTTGGATTTAGCATCGAATAATACACCAAATTCATCTATTTTGGCTCGTGCTACAGAACTTTTTTTTGTGTGGCTGTGTAATTGATTAAACATTATTCTCTTGATAAAAGTACTTGTAATAATGATTGTAGAGGACATATTGAGTTATTTAGTAAAGTTTGCACCATTAAAATAATTCCTCATATCACTTTCTTTGTCTGCCATGCTCTAAGAAATATAATTAAAAATGTCTCCAGAAGACACAAATGATTGACAGATAACTTTTCTCTTCCACTGTGATTCCAAAGCAGTGTTGATACCTTGAGTGTTCAGTTTTTTTTACTTGTACTTCAGTTAGAGCTTTTGGAGTAATTCAAGGTTACACAGGGTGTCCCAGACTTAAACGAACATACTATAGGGGAAGGTAGAGCATACTCAGCTGAGTTCAAAACACCCTTATACTTTCCGTTGAATGTGAATCGTCTTTGAGTTACGGGATGTTCTATGGTTTTTGACCAGAATTTAAGTCCGCCATGTTTTTGAAATGACTGCACACATTTAGATAAAATTTGGTATACATATTATTCTCTTTCAGGTTAATGAACAGCTTAAGTGATTTTGAAAAAATTCCAGGATCGACCTCCATTTTTTAAATATGGCTCTTAGAGTCGTTAACATCACACTGTATATTATTTTTTGGTAAATGTTAGTAAACTCTTAAAAAGCCTATGGACCAGTTCATAAAATAATGTCATAATACTTGATGACACCTTTATGGTTATTCTTAAATAAATTTTTAAAAGTATTGAAAGACCAAATTTGACATTCTACAAATAACACAATCCAGTTGCTAACATCATTATTTTATTAATTTTAGCTAAATACCCCGTAGAAGAGGTTGTTATTTGTTTTTGTTTTGACATTCAATGTTTTTTCCGTCCAAAATAAAGCACATTCCATGTATTTCACGAATAAAAAATAAGTAATAAAACGATGCGATTAACACATGACATTATTGCATTAAAAATCCCAAGTAGGCACGTGTCAAATGTGTAATTTTACACATAAGAATTGCTGTTCGCTCTTAGTAATTATTAGAATAAGTGATAAAAAACCAGTTATTAAAACCGTTTCAATTTAGTAATGAAGATTATGCGGATACTATTTTTGTGTATCACTTTTGCGATGGAAATCGGGACGGGAGAGCTGCAAAAAGAGAGTATCAAAGGCGTTTTCCAAATCGCCGTGTACCAGATCATAAAACGTTTTCAGAGGTATACCAATTTAGTAGGGAACATGGCCCGTCAATCACAAAGCATGAACATGTTCCCAGAGCTTTTCCACAGGAAGGGCAAATATTGCAGGTTGTGGAAAATAACCCATCCATAAGTGTTAGAAAAATAAGTAATGAGTTAGCAGTACCTAAGAACATTAAAGAAGGAAAATTAGTATCCATTTCATGTTGAAACAGTTCAACGTCTAGAAGACGGCGACAACGTTCCCCGCTTAACATTTTGTAGGTGGATTTTGGGTCACAGAAGAACAATATCCATAGTTCTATTCACTGATGAAGCCCAATTCACACGTGACGGAATTAACAACTGTAGAAATCAGCATGTTTTGGCAACCGAAAATCCACATGAAGTGATTCAGAAACATTCCCAATACAGATTTAATATTAATGTGTGGTATTTACAATAATCATCTAATAGGGTCCCACATTTTTTAAGAAAGGCTAACTGGTGAAGTTTATTTAAACTTTCTTAGAGATATCTTGCCAGATTTATTAGAAGGCATCAATACTAGGAGTCTGTGGTTTCAGCACGATGGTGCTGGAACCCATTTTGCTGTACCCGTCCGGGATTTTCTGAATCAGCATTACACCAACAGATGGATTGGTCGCGGAGGTCCGGTAAACTGGCCACCGAGGTCTCTTGATCTTACACCTCTAGATTATTTTTTATGAGGTCATCTCAAGTCAGAGGTGTACAAAGAAAAGCTCAATACACGAGAACAGCTTCTAGAAAAAATTATTACTGTATGTGATAACATTAGAAATAACCCGGAAGTGATTGATAGGTCAGTGAAAAACATATTAAAACGTTATCGAAAATGTGTTGACGCTGGGGACATTCATTTTGAAAACCTGTAATAGTCTTAATTATTGACACCGTTTTAATTTATTTAAAATTATTTAAAGTTCTAAATAAATTTATTTTGTCAAAATAAAATTGCAAACTTTTGCCTTTAATATTTTCAAGTTATTCTCAAAAAGTGTTTAATATTTTTTTTAAATTGTGCTTGTTAATTAATTGAAGCCTCTTTATTAACATCATTTTTCCTTCATGAAAGAAATGAAATATGTATTATTTTGGATGAAATTTAATTTAAGAAAGCTTAGAAACACCGAATGTCAAAACAAAAACAAATAACAACCTCTTCTACGGGGTATTTAGTTAAAATTAGTAAAATAATGATGTTAGCAACTGGATTGTGTTATTTGTAGAATGTCAAATTTGGTCTTTCATACTTTTGAAAATTTATTGAAGAAAAACAATAAACGTGCCATCAAATATTATGACATTATTTTATAAACTGATTGGCCTTTTTAAAAGTTTACTAACACTTACCAAAAAACAATATACAGTGTCATGTTACCGACCCTAAGAGCCATATTAAAAAAATGGAGGTCAGTCCTATTTTTCAAAATCACTTAATCTATTCATTAAACTAAAAGAGTATAATATGTATACCAAATTTTATCTAAATATGTGCAGTCAGTTCAAAAATATGGCGGACTGAAGTTCTGTTCATAAACAGTTCACATTCAACGGCAAGTATAGGGTTGTTTTGAACTCAGCTGAGTGTGCTCTACCTTCCACTAGAGTATGTTCCTTTAAGTCTGGAACACCCTGTATTACATTTCTACGCATCTTGCTGTATCTTCATTGCTGCTCGTGCGTTTTTTTTTAATTGCTCCTATTTGCCTTTGACACTTTTCTGTTTCAACGTGAAGAGAATAATTTATTATTATTACAATACTTTCTTAGAGTTTGTGCATATGGAGGGAATGTAAATATGGAGGAACGGAGGGAAACTCATGTCCTTATTATTCCTTTAACTACGCTATTACCAATTACTTTTCGGTTCCTATTTCAACCGTTGCCGTTTCCATTAACCGACGTTTAAAATTCAGAAGTGGGACCTTATTGTAATTAAATAAAGTCCCGCCAAAGGAAACGCCGCAAAAATAAAAAAAGAACGCCTTCCCCAATTATTTCTTAAATCCATAAGGTGTAATAAATCCTCCGTTCCCCAGTGACCACGCTACTGACGAGCATAATAATTACACACTAAAAAACACGAACTCATTATTTTCCTCCTTAATTTGGTAAAAAGTTCCTTTTCAGGGAGCATCATAACTTCTCGTCCTCAACCTTCGAGTGGGTCATGTATAATACATCTAGTAGGCCAGGTTTGGTCCAGTAAAATCGATGCAGCTGCGCAGGCGCGTGGCCCTTCTCTCGCGTTATTTCGACATCCCGGAGCCGCAGTTTCGTCCGGTATCCGCTCCGGTAACGTACATCGGACTCCGGGGTGGCGCGTCGAGCACGCTTTCGGTGTTTAATGCAGCTTTTACGTCAGCTGGATATGGCGTGACGTCTATATGTTCAATTGTCTACTTGCGACAGTCGAGTGTTTCTGCATTGTTGCGTGACGGGTGGCTAGATTTCGATAGATTCGGGCGACCGACCTAGGTTAAGGCCTTTTAGTGTGTGTCTTGAAGGTTGTTGGTTTAAGGAGTCGTTCCGAACAGGTATTTTAGTGATTTCTTATTTGCGTGTCTATGGGATCGGGTTTAAGTATGATTTGTGTTTTGATTTGGCGGGGTAATGGGACCGCTGCTATTTCTGGTGAATGCTAAATTGCCTTTTAAATATTATTAGGCTTGAAATGTATTTTGTTTGTGGTGCGTGAGATACTATTTCGGCTAAATACTATTATTAGGTCTAATTACAAAATTGTTGGGTATAGTATTTGTATAGTGAATGTGACTGTAAAGAGTGCTGGTTATATACTTATATAGTTTAATGTATGTTTACAGAAGTTAGATAAGTTGAAACTATAATATGTTAAAATATTTAAACGCAAGAATTTGTCTTCTAAAACATTTATTATTCCTAACATTACCTAATTTTTAATAAGCAATTAAATCAGTAATTAGAAGAATCAATATTTCATTCCTATTGCACATTTAGATTCATAAACAAAAACTATAATATTCAGTTAAGTACTAGGTAAAACCGTAAAAATATTTAAAAACATAAAAATATCATCTGTACAGGCTCATTCAGCATGTCTGTACAAAATCAGGTATTTTATTGCTAACACAATTTTCTTTCATTTTCATTAGTAAAATGAAGACAAATTATCCTTTATTGGGCAAAAGCAGGAATTAAAACTTTAAATTACCAATGAAGCTCTTGGAAAAAATTTAAAACAATTTAAATATAATTGGTTCCGGCGCATCCACCATTTTTTGAAATACGTTCTGGAGTGTTAGAGAATTGGTATGTATACACACAGTGTAATTGATTTGATGTATCCAAGCAAATACATAATATTATTATAATATTTAATAATGGACGTTTTTTAAATGCGTAGTAGTGTAGTGGTATACAGGGTTATTCACAGAAAGCGGGTATTAGATGTTTCTTGGGATCTGTTCAGTTTCGAAATTTGAAAATTGGGTTAATGGGGTTTTGGGATATGGCGGATCTAAAGAAAATATTTACATCACATGTTACTTCCGTTTACACCGGATGTAGCACCTAACTTTGTTATTTTAAACGTATCACCCAATATTTTATTTCATATTTGGATTCCTCATAAAATTTTAGCTTGGGTATATGTACACTTGATTTAAAAAAAAACTGGTACAACTTGTAATCGAAAATTTTAATAATTCAGTTGTGTGCATATGTCTGTAAATAGGGCTGGCCAGGCATGTCGAGAGGGGGGTGGAGAAGAAGTGATTTACCCCGGACCTGAGTTTTTTGGAGGAGACCGGTTTTCTTAGTGTTCTTAAACTTATTAAATCTTTCTTTTTTATTTTATTCAAATGGAATTTTTTAAAAAAATTAGAAAATAGTTTTTCAAAACATTTTCAAGCCTGCCATATTATTGTTAAAAAAAAAATATTTGTTACGGATTATTCTACTAATGGTTGTAATTAAAATACTAACTGAATAACGATTATTCTATTTTTAAAATTAGAACACAAAAATACCACTTGAGATTAAAAAAAATGTAAACAATGCAAACTGACCATAAAAATACAATAAAAAAATAAAATAAATGAACTTCAACTACGTAATACAGAATTAACTAATATTTTGTCATTGCTCCATTAGCGTCTAAAACTGCCTGAAGTCTTGCAGGCATGGACAAAATCAGATTTCTTGCAAGGTCAACTTCTTGCGACTAGTATCTTATTCTTATTGCACATTTAAATTCATAAACAGAAACTATAATATTCAGTTAAGTACTAAGCCCGTAGATAATATTTAAAAACAAAAATATCATCGGTACAGGCTCATTCAGCATTTCTGTACAAAATCAGGTATTTTATTGATAACACAATTTTCTTTAATTTTTATTAGTAAAATGAAGCCGAATTATCCTTTATTGAGCAAAAGTAGGAATTAAAACATTAAATTACCAATGAAGCTCTTGAAAAATATTTAGAACATTGAAAACATAACTGGTTCCGGCGCATCCACCATTTTTTGAAATATTTTCTGAACTGTTATAGAATTGGTATACACACAGTGTAATTGATTTGATGTATCCAAGCAAATACATATTATTATTATTATATTTAATAATGGACGTTTTTAAATGCGTAGTAGTGCAGTGGTATACAGGGTTATTCAAAGAAAGTAGGTATTCGACGTTTTTTGGGATATGTTCAGTTTAGAAATTTGAAAATTGGGTTAAGGGGGTTTTTGGATATGGCGGATCTAAAGAAAATATTTGCATCACGTGTCACTTCCGTTTACACCGGATGTAGCACCTAACTTTGTTATTTTAAACGTAACATCCAATATTTTATTTCATATTTGGATTCCTCATAAAATTTTAGCTTGGGATTATGTACCATGAATTACTCTTAAACCTATCAGTTTTCGTGATAATTAATATTTTTGGAGATTATTGACGGTTCCTACCTTCTGAAAAAAAATCTGTATCTTCTATCATGTGGCAGATTTAGAGACTTCTTTTCAAACTCTTACAAGTACCCTATGATCCAGCTAAAAATTGTCTTATATCTATCCATTGTCATATATCTATCCATACTACTATCATCTGGATACCATCACATGTTGGTATCGCCGGCAATGAGAGAGCCGACCAAGCAGCTAAGGAAGCTTTAGAGTCTAATCTGCCTGTAAACACACTTCCGGACATAATAGTCTAGTATCATACGGTCCGCTCGCGTCGATGTCCTGCCAAGTTTGAAAATTCTTAATTTATGATTAGTTCGGTCTACAGGATCACTGAATGGCATGTTGGCATTTCTGAAAATGGATTTTTCTCCAATAATATACAAATCAAGATGACGGATAGGGCGATTTGAAAAAAAATTGTATCTCCCGTTGTAGTTGTCCAATCTTTAATTTCAAAAAAAGGAAATACTTTAAATAGTATATGTTTTACTATAAAAAATATAAGGTCTAAGAATATTTAATATCTAACTGAAGATTTTGCAAAAGAAGTAATATTTTGGTTTTCTAACTTTCTTAAATATTCTTTATTTGAAAAACAATAAGTTATAGGGAAAAACAGTTTAAATAAAAAATGTGTAGAATTTAATGCTAAATGCAACGATATATAGTTTATTGAGTATTGGTTAAACAATAATGCTCTAAGATTTAAAATCATGGCGCGCTACGGGTATTGTGGAAGTATATCGCGGTGCGCAAGGTGAGTTTGGTCGGGCACACAGTTAATTGATGGGATGCTTATACGATAATATACTCTAAGTTAAGAAATTGCATTCAAGCCCTGTCAGAAATGTTTTAAATCTGTTAGTGACAAAGAATTACAGCTTTTTTAAAACGGCGGATTAAATAAATGTGTTTTTATTATTACTATCATAACATCATAAAGTAATAGTTTGACATAATCTTATTTAATCTAACGATCCAAATTGCGTTCTTAATTGTCTTCTTCGACTTAAAATAATTCTTAAGTTATTTGCATCTCATCATCTTCTAAACAATATTTGTGGTTATTCGCAACATGTTAAAGTAAAAATACCACAATTTCCCTGATTTATCTTCATATTCTTCCATGATCGATGGAATTACTAAATCTGGGATATTTGCACAAAAGAAGTTTCCTGCAGAACACTGACAGACTTCTGTGCAAATTATTCAATTTTGTTTCAAGAACATATCATTGTTCGCCTTCTTGCAGCTAGATTTGTCAAAGTTAATTTTACAGTTCTTGAGGCGTGTGAGTTAAGCATGGAGACTGGTTTTATATATTCGTGATTTTTTCTCCACCCACAGAGACTAGGAAATGTTGGATATTTTCATTCGCACTTCTCCATACTGTTGCAATATAATGGACCCTAAAATAAAATAACGATCAACCCCAAACCCATCAACAGTGGGTGGTAGGTTATCTCCTAATTGATTCTTGGTGGAAAGCACAAGTCAGTTACCTTCTTTATTAATTCATTTTTATAGAGCAAACGTACTAATTCGTGGAAATTGTTCTCAAGTTATATGGTAGTTGTATTCAGAGTTCCCAACAATGCGAGTGATTTCAGTATTGCTGATGATTCCTACAGGTTCAAAAATACTTTAGTGCAAAATTATTTGCCAATTCTTGAGACTCGGTTATATTTGTCCCAGTAAAAGCATTGATAAAATTTATCATGTATGTATCCGATACTTAATGATTTGACGACTTTTCCCATATATTTCTTTTTCAGCTTCTCCTCGAGTGGTTACCATTACGACTTTCTTTGGTAATTGTTCATAAAAACTAACCAGAAACACAAACACATTTGTATACGGACTATGCACAGAAATTTGTATGTCTCTTCCATATTGTTCAGTTACACGAAGTATTAGAATAGTATGGGCTTCTTCATGATTGTTGTCTTCTATGTTTGTCAGCGGGATATATGAAGTTACTACATGCTTAAATCTTTCTCAATTCCGAACTTTGCTGGCGATGTATTCAGTGAGCTTCTTTTTGGTTTTTATGTTGGATGAAAAATCTTTAAGGGAAATATTTTTTATTAATAAATCCATTTGAGACACGATAAGATGCGCCAGAGTATTGTTGACATTTTTTTGTCTTTGTGCTGTTTTTTAGTGAGTTCTCTTCTCCTGTCCCACATGTTAGCAACAAAAGACTCATAGTCTAAGATTAAATCTTAGACAACCAGTCTTTAGTTGCTAGCATGTCCTTGCATGACTTTTTACAACGGTTTTTTGACACACAAAGTATGTAGTAGAATTAAGTTCCATTATTATACTCTTCGAAAATGCAAAACGAAGACTATATTGCATTTGATCGGTACATTTCTAAAACCGATAATATCGCTCGTAAAGAAAAAAATTCATATCACTGTGTTGGTGACTAAATTCTGAACAACTTTCAAAATATCCGTCCGTCCGTTAGATTGTATTAAAAAATTGGACAGGAAGCTATTGTTAGCTAGAGGAAGAACCCTATTGTCTTTGAACAAAATCGATTAATGATTAAGGAGGTTTTTAATTATTTAAATTTTAAAATACTTATTTTTAATGTTTTGTAATTAGATTAAATGTCTAAAACTAATATTTACGATAAAGATATGAAGGGCATTCTATAGAATGTGCAACAATTATATAAAAAGTGCAGTGTAAATAATGACAGATCGTCACACGCGTTATTCAAGAAATAACGTATACGCCTATACTAATAATAATTTTAATTATAAAATTATCCCCAAGATGTGGTTCGGACTCCACTATAAACTGTAGGGTCTCGTTTCTCTTTACCTAATACAAAATCATTCCAGATTTTCAAGGAGTTGCCTCGATGAAAAAAAAAAAACAAAAAAATAAAAAACAAAAAACAGAACTAATTGAAATGGTTCGACTCAATGGAGCACGTCATATTCTTGCACATTTGTATGGTTATTTTTCAACCCATACCTATAACTTTGCATATCGCTGGATTCAGCATAAAATTCTACATATTTTTTATTTGAAATTTTATTCCATATGGCCTGTTGTTTTCAAGATAAAAAATGATAAAATAACATTGGAAATAAAAAATTTTTGTTTTTTTGAAAATATTCAATTTGGTATTAAATGTTTTAACCCCAGCATTTTTTTCGTAAATTGTATTTTTTTGTAAGCATTTTATTTTTTGAAATTGAAAATTGGTAAAATATTATCAAAGATATGTGATTTTGAATTATTGATTACTGGAGAAAAATCTATTTTCAGAAATGCCAACAAGGTATTTGGTGATCCCGTTGGCTTATATTTTCATAAAATAAAGCGTTTTAAAACTTGGCAAGACATCGACGCGAGCGGTCGTTTTTGAGCCCTATGATAATAGACTATAAGTAGAAAAGATAAAATCATTCTGAGAACACTAAGAATCGGACTTACTCGCGTTACATACGACTACCTGATGGAATCCGGTGACCCACCATTATAACTGTCACCTTACAGTGAAACACATTTCTTCAGAATGCCCTTCAACACGCCGAAGCCCGACAACGCCACAACCTCAAAGGTGACCTTAGAGAAGACCTCGCTCCGCCAAACCGCAATAAAACAATAGATTTTTTGCATGATATTAAAATATATAATCTGATTAGTATGCCTACCTGTAAATATATGGTACCCGTGTCATTGACCACAAGTAGTCGAGGCACGTTAATTTTAAATAAATAAATAAAATATTTTTGGAAATTTTTGACGGTTTCCACCCTTCCGAAAGAAATCGGTATCCTCTATCATGTGGCAGATTTAGAGACTTTCTTTTCAAACTCATACAAGTATCTTATGATCTAACTGAAAATTGCCTTATATCTTCACAACGTCACACAGGGTATTTTATTTTCACAGTCTTTGAAAAATAATTGTAAGTGGTTCCGGCGCATCCACCATGTTTGAAAGTATTTCTGAAGTGTTATTTACAGAATTGTTATACACCGTGTAACTGATTTGATGTATCCATGCAAATACGTAATATAATATTTAGTAACGGACATTTTTCAACCGCGCAGTACAGTGGTATATACCTAGTGTCTATCTATTAAGTACACCTAAATTTTTTTCTGCTTATTCAGCATTTCCGTACAAAATCAAATATTTTATTGATAATATAATCTTTAATTTTCATTAGAAAAATGAAGGCAAATTACCCCTTTTTGTTGATAAAAGAAATTAAATTACCAATAAGGCTCTTGAAAAATGTTTAAAACAGTGAAAGTGTAAACTGGTTCCGGCGCATCCACCATTTTTCAAACTATTTTCTGAACATTATTTGTAATTCATATACTTGCACACTGTAATTGATTCGATATATCCATGGAAATATATTTTATAATATTTATTAATAGACGTTTTTGAAATGCGTCATGGTGGTACACCGAGGGTAAATGGAAGCCATCGTTTCCAGAGTTTTCACGATGTGTCTTTTTGGCAGATATACAAGCTGTCCATTTTACCAGGGTGCTCGAGAATATCTCACTTATTATCGGTCGTGTAAAAAAATTGTTTCTATGAAAATTGTGCCGCCGATTTTTATAAGCTACAAAATGACTTTAGCTACATTTGAAATCCATGGCTTACTTTAAGAGTTATGATTCTGCATTCCTTATACCTATCTCTCCAGTTTTTTTTATTATGGACGAAGTTTTGTAAAATGCAGATATACAATCAGCACTGTATAATGTACATACAGCTAGATACATAGTAGGCAATGAAAAATTTCAGAATGTTTTGTTTTATCAATATAAACACCATGTTAGTGTTGCCGAGTAGTAGCGCTAGTACAAGAACGTAGTATTTGCTCACTTAGAACAGATTTCTGTAAGCATGTGATCGTACGTCTTCAAGAGGATTATTTAAACAAACGAAGCTAAATTTTCCAAAGAAGGAATTTTTAACGGACGAAATGTACACCACTGGGTACAACAAAATTCTTATGCGGCGCGAAAATCAAATTTCTAGGACAAATTTAGTTTGAATGTTTTCTGCTTATTAATAGATAACATGTATAAGTATCATATCTACTAGAAGAATTTAAATACCAATAAATATGCGTAAATTTTGTGAACAATAGTTGTTACTTCTGTTGATAATTTGCCCCTAAATATTTTTAATACTATGAATAATCAAAGGGATGGTGGCGGTCCACATAATACATGGGCAGTGTATGACAAATTAGTAGCATCGTTCGAATTTAGGTGGTTTTCCCACCGAGGATCTTGGAGATGGCCAGCAAGGTCCCCTCATTTGATCCCCTTAGACTTTTATCTTTGGGGCAATATCAAAAATATTGTATGTGCGACCCTGGCTACTACCAAAGAAGTTCTGAAGAACAGAGTACAGGTTGCATTTCAGCAAATAAATTCACTGAGCCACTGTAAGTACCATAAATTCCCGATGCTTGTCAGCAGTAAAGTGGAGGACATTTTAAAGAGTTGTTGCATTGAATATTTATATTCAATGTCTTCATTAATTTTGTAAATTTTGTTTCAAAGTATTACCTAGTTATAAATCTATAATATAAAATGATGTCTTATTTTCTATGTTATTATCTTAATAATAAACAAATAATTATCAATTCTCTACATTAATCTCGTTTGTGATCAAAAAGAAACAAGCTAGGTGACCTGTATTGGCTAATAACAAACAGTGCTGACTTTGCATGTATATTTTATAAAAATTCGTCCATATTAAAAAAACAAAAAAAAAATATGTATAGGGAATGCTAATATCAATTGGTGCAGAATTTAATGCTCTTAAATTATGTGAAAAAATACAGGCGGTTCTATTTGAAAAAATTTACTTTTGGACCTTGGAACGTTCGACTGTGAAAATAAAATACTCTGTATGATATTGTGAAAATATAAGACAATTCTTAGTTAGATCATGGGGTACTTGTATGAGTATGAAAAGAAAGTCTCTAACATCGGCCACATGATAGAAGATATCGATTTTTTTCCGGAAGTGTTAGGAACCGCCAAAAATTTCCAAAAATATTAATTGTCTCGGAAGCTGGTAGGTTTAAGAGTATATTATGGTACATACATCCAAGGAAAAATTTTATGAGGAATCCAAAGTTAGGTGCTACATCCGGTATAAGCGGAAGTAACACATTCATGAAAATATATTCGCTAGATCCGCCATATCCAAAAACCCCCTTAGCCCAATTTTCAAATTTCTAAACTGAACAGATCTCAAGAAACATCTAATACCTGCTCTCCGTGAATAGCCTGTATACTTAGGTGCCCACGGATTAGGCACACCTCCATTTTTTTCTTTACTCTACAAGATAGAAATTTGAAATTAATAAAAATATTATAGTTACAGAATCATTTAGCATTTACGTACAAAATCAAATATATTATTGACAGCTTAATTTTTTTTACGAATTGACAACAAATTATTCTTTTTTGGGAGGAATGAAAAAAAAAATGAAATTACCAATGAAGTTCTTGAAAAATAAAACGGTGTAACTGGTTCCGGCGCATCCACCATTTGTTGAAATAATTTCTGAAGTGTTAGTTACAGAATTTTTATACACCGTGTAACTGATTTGATGTGTCCACGCAAATACGTAATATAATATTTAGTAATGGACATTTTTGAAACTCGTAGTACAGTGGTATATACCTGGTGTCCGTTTACTAAGTACACCTAAACTTATTTCTGCCCATTCAGCATTTCCGTACATAATCAACCATTTTATTTATAACATAATCTTTAATTTCCATTAGTAAAGTGAAGACAAATTACCCTTTTTTGTCGATAAAAGAAATTAAATTACCAATGAAGCTCTTGAAAAACATTTAAAACAGTGAACGTGTACACTGGTTCCGGTGCATCCACCATTTTTTGAAATATTTTCTGAACTTGTGTTATTTTGAATTCATATACTTACACAGTGTAATTGATTTGATGTATCCAAGGAAATATATTTTTTTATTGGTACCCTATTTTGCTTATTTAAAATACGCCTCAGAGTGTGACCATGACAACAACTACAACCAGAGTCAAAATGTCAACTTTTTAATTATTGATCTGACAGGTATTTTTGCGGTAATAACCGCGAATCTACTTTTCTATTTAAGTAATCAATGTTAGAACTCATTTTAAAGCAATATACATCAGTAACAACTGTAGTGACAATAGTTAATCCTATATGATAGATTGCAAATTAATTTTTGTATTCCTCGTTTGACACTGACAGGTATCCTGATGTCGCATTACGAATTCAACCATTTCACATTTTTAGTTCTTATTTCCATTTTTTGTAGTAATAATAACAGTATTTGTGATTTCAAAGTTTACTAATAAAAAAATAGCATACAGTATTCGCGGATAACTGGTCTTTAAAACACTTGCTTTATTGGCTGCGCCGTCGTGCTCCAAAAATCTCGCGTGTTTTAAAGACCTTAATATCCACTTATACTTTAATATACTATTATAATATTTAATAATAGACGTTTTTGAAAAGCGTAATAGTGGTACACCGAGTGTAAATGGAATCATCAGACAAGCCCCTGTTTCCAGAATTTTCACGATATGTCTTTTTGGCAGATATACAAGCTGTCCATTTTACCAGGGCGTTCGAGAATATCTCACTTATTATCGGTAGTGTAAAAAAATTGTTTCTACGAAAATTGTGCCGATTTTTATAAGCTACAAAATGACATTTGAAATCGATGGCTTACTTTAAGAGTTATGACTGAAAATATCGAAAATGCGGAACATGTCTAAGCAAAATATCTCCGTTATTTGAAGAGATACGACGATATTTCTAAGAACAATTTTTTGGAAAACGGAGAATTTCTAAATTCTTTGAAAACCTCTGCATTTTGAGATTTACCCTTTAGGTTGTTAAAGAAATTTATTTGAAACGGGCGGGAAATGGCGGCATCAAATAGAGTATTCTCCTCCCTTTTCAACGATATATCACATACCATATTTATTCATTACAACTAAGCAAATAATTATAAAAACATTTTTTAAACCAATATTTTTTTTACTAGCATTATAGTTGCCGTAGAGAAAGAAGTATGATTAAACAAAACGATTACAAAATTCAGTAAGTTCTTCAAATCTTTACTACAATAAAACAATAACACAATTAAAAAGAGTAAAGTAAATTCAGCTAATTACTGTATAATATTGTCTAAATGTTGTTTGTGGCATTATCTTATTTTTTTCTTTTTTCTTCTGGACTTCTTTCTTTTGGACTTCCTGCCACATGCATGTTTTCTTTTTAAGCGGTTCTCGGGGAATCTACAAAATGTCACAATTAGCCAGTATGTTACTGGTAAATAACCTCTACGTCTGTGACTTTTACGTCAAAGGATCAGTTAGAGGTTTCTTTTTTACAACACAAATAAGTATAAAAACTTGAAATTAAATGTTTCGCCGACGTTTCGGAAATCTAATGTGTTTACTTTTTCAAGGCTTTTTTTGAAAAATGTTTTTTGCTGTGTATGATAAATACACAGCTCTAAGGATGTTCATTATATTCAATATCCATAGATACTTACTATTTACATAGAACTGTTGATATAGTTGACAGTTTTTTTAGTTTTTTTATACAATGTTAAGTGTGTGAAGTTCTTCTTTTAACATTGGCAACCAAGTTGTACAGACATCCACGGAACAATTCGACACTCATCTATCCTCATTCAATAATATTATAATCTATGTATAATACCGAGAAACAGATGCTGTGACATGCCCATATTTTTCACCTTAGGTGCGTTTGTATACAATATGTGGCTAATAGTTATATTGTTATAACAAATAAAAAAATATAAAAAAACTTACAGTATTAAAAATAGTAATAATATCCACTCTAAATGTAACTAATGTAGGTGCAGTGGCTACGATTAGATTAGCTCAGATATTGAAGTTATGTTTTGTTGATTTGTTGATTTGAATAGAAAGTGGTACGGAATTTTTCAGTTATTTGTTAAGAGAAGATAATTTCCATAATTCAATAGGATAAAAGGGATGAGCAAGAGTATCATTAAATTTAATATTTCTGTTATGTATATTTTAAGTAATTATTTTCAAATTTTGTGTGTCACAATTTATGAAATAAACAAGCAGGACAAAGACGTCGTCCATAAATAGGCTACTTTGTCTTTAACAGTTTATGTGGAAAATTCTGTTTACGCCGTGCTTCAAAAATTCATCAAAAACCAGAATTTTTCATTTAGTTGAAAGTTTATGTATTTTGAGTAATGAAAATGACATTTCAGAATATTATATATAACTTAAACCAAATACTTACATAAATAATGAAAAATGGAGTTTCAAAACAAACGCACAAAATCAGTATTATAAAAGAAACCGTAACATTTTGCATATTGATCTTATAGAAGCTAATTGTATTCTATACCTCCCTGTTCAGAGTCGGTGTCGCCTTATTAAACACCCTGTACATAATTATACAATAATTTTTACGATTTTAAACTAGTAATGTTTTAATTAGGCACACAATACCAGGTAATATACATGTAGCATTGAACACTTTTTAGTAGTTGAATGGTATCATAGCTCTTACTATTTGACTATCATAAGGCGAATTGATATCGGTAATATGAAACAACAGCAACCTTTTATACACATATATTCATAGAAATATAAATCCTCACGGTGGATCCATGAACCTATTAACTTTTCTCAATTCATCATTTAAAAAAAAGAATGTATTGGATATTCATTCATATTCAGATTTCTTTTATTGCAAATCTATTTGGCACCTAAATTACGTACAATATCACGTAATATACTCATTAGGCATAAATTATGCAAAATGAATTCTACTTTCTGAATCATTAGAAATATCAATTTATTTAATGGGGAAATATTTGACCAAGATTGACGACTGTATATTGCTTATAGTTTGTAACATTTTAAATAGTAACTCCACAAAAACTGACCCTTAGATTTGATTTAAATATGATTTACTTCTCGGCGCCTCAGTGGTTTAAATACATGCAAAATTGTCCTATAAACGCTTTTAGAAATAGAGTGAAAAATGTTTGGTTTGCGTGAGGCACTTATAGCTAAATACAGTTATTAAGTTTAATCTGGAGTTTGTATGTACATAGTTTTTTTGTGTAAAACAACACAATTTGTTCCTTAATCGAAAAATCTGAATAAATTTATTGATTTATCATTCTGAATAAATTGGATTTGAATTTCCTTTCTTGCAGGCCGATTAAAACTTTTTCAAGTTGTTGAATAATTTATAGTGGAGTAAAACTAACAGCTTAAGTAATCTAAAAAGAAATCGTCTGCTACTAGTATTATATCTGCTGGAACTAGCTCCGTAACGGCAGGGTTCTCACGTTGAAAATGTGAGACTCGGGGAAGACCTTATCTATACATTATTTCAATGACAAAAAACTCAAATTACTTTTATAAATATTTTCAATCGCCAGGACACTCAACAGACAACTGTACAACATCCATTCCCTGTGACATTGACTCGACCTCAGGGGAGTTTACAGCGTCTAGCCCTGTTCTCACTCAACCGCGGTCTAGCCCACTAATGCGTACCTAGCAAATATTTAGGTATTATTTGACGCTATCTGAATTATGTATAATAAATTTAGGCGCAAAATTAGAATTAATCATGTTCTGGTAAAATTTAAGTTGATGCTACGTGGAATCGACATAAGTGGAGAATAAGGCGACGTTGAAATTATGTTACATCAAATTTTTTTGTGAATAATAGCAGTTGTACTTCGTAAAATAATAATACGTCTCCAAAATATTCATTAATCTATGAGGAAATTTTTACTGCCAAATCAAACATTTATAGTAATAGTTTAGGCACATATAAATCCCATATGCGACAATGAAAAGGACAGCGATATTTTGTGCAACACTAGCAAAGATATATCCAGGTTAAAGAGCCAAGACTCATGCACAGTTGAACGTCAACAACAGTTTAGCTGCAATAAAAGAGTGAGTTTTCGTAAGACGTACAGATTTCACTATTATTTTAAAAATAAGCCTTACAAATGATACAAATAGGTAATGTAAGGAATTATGCGATGTAAGTAAATGTACTATATGATGCAGATATTATAATTATACGATTAAAATCCTCTATTTGCTACTTCAATCAGGTACTAAAATTCCGATTCGGATTATCCGAATCATCCCGAGCGTATTTAATCTTGACGTGTCAAATCCAGAGTAAAAATCCGAGGTCATCGGCGGCATTTCTGCTAGATCAAAGGAGTGTCGCATATGGGATTTATATGTGGTTTAGGGCAAAAGTATGCTATACTTGTTACTACATTTTGAAAAAAAATGTAGTATAGGTTTTGCATTTTTCCGGTGGACCATCCAAACCCGAAAAAAACGTCGGATCGAAATGAAAGTCATATCTCTCGACTCGAGAGCGAATTTAGAAAATTCCGTGCGTTGGTCAGTCGTTCTCTCTGTCTGTCACGCCCAGGATAGGAGGTCTTTAGAAAACCTTAACGCCGAAAGCTCGGCTCCGTTCGGAAACCGGAAGTACCCGATATAGACGTTTCGAGTCTTTCGGGAAAAATTGAATAACTCGGTAACGGGTAGTCGGATCGAGATACTTAGAAAAAAATGGTTCCGCTGGCAAAGCTCTACAAATAAGTATACCAGAGACTATGTCGAAAAACAAATGAAAATGCCATTTTGCAAAAACTGGTTTTCTCAAAATCGGGCTAGGAAGCACGATAACTGTCCAGAATATTGATCGATTTCGATGAGATCTGGTGGAATCAAAGATACACGGCCACAACAAATGAACCCAATTGCTGGCGGCCCGAATCCGTTGACCGCAAATATTTTTTCCAGGGCCGAGTATGATTTTTCAAAGAAATTAATAACTCCCGAACTGAAGGTCCGATTTTGACTTTCAAAAATGGCAATTGTAGGGCTCGACTTGGTCTATTAGTTGACGTTTGTGACAAATTTGATAAATCAAAAACGAATCTACAAATCCTTGAAAACTTGATTTTCTTGATAAATTCTACAAGTTTCCTAATAAAAATCAAAAATTAACTATTCCGTCGATCAATCTCTATAACCAGTATAAGGCACGGACCTTCTTGGACAAAAAATCTGAAATAGAGTTTTTTCGAAAAATTTAAAATGAACGAGTTATTTATGAAATGCATTCCATATAATTATTTTTAAAAATATTGCAAATTGATAAATTCTCCGTGCGATATAGGTGCAAAAAATAATGTAATGTTGTATTTAAAATATCATTCATTTCCTTATTTTCATTTACTAAATAAAAATAGAATCGATGCCCTTTCTGTGTTTCAAAATGTAGTTAGCCTTTACTTTAGTCAATGCAAAAAGAAAAAAAAAAAAAACAAAACACGTAAATGTACTGAGTCATGTTTAAAAGTGAATTATTTATTATTTGTTTGCTTACAGTAATGAAACATATTCTTTATAGGATTTTGCAAACAGTGGAAAGAAAAGCTATCTATGAGAACTAAAGGAAAAACTATATATATAAATATTAATGAAATCTTTGCATATATAAAAAAATAACATTCTCTATCCAACCCAAATGTGGGTTTTTCCAATGATAGGTCACAAATTTATAAATATTTTCGATTTTTTAATTTCCATGTTACAAATAAGCAAATGAATTGTCAAATTATTTATTAAGTATTTTCAAAATTTAAAGTGCTAAACTGTTTATTTCCTATTAGAAGGTTAAAGAAGGAAATGATCGGAAGGGGTAAAACACTGCTTTAATGATGGGTTCCGTTAGGTCAAAAATGAAAAAAAAAAGTTTATCTATTTTGGCCCAAAATAAGATGTATTTACTCTGGTGAATTTTTTTAAGAAATGCTTATTTTTCGAGATATGGCCATTCGAGAATTCCTAAAAGTAAAAGAAGTGAAATGTAAAAGTTGAATAAAAAAATCTGAAAAAATTCAGGTGAATGATCATCGAAATACAAGACTTTTTTTATTTGCAACTTTTCCGTAAAGTACGTTTTCACCGAGATTCTCCAGAAAAACATGTAAAACTAACTCTTGAATAAATTCAGACGTACGCATTGAGGCCTTCTAAATATTTTTTGTCTCTTGGAATTTCTTTGTAACTTTCTAATTTTCCGAGTTACAGGCAGTTTTTCACGATAAATAATGCATTTTCAATTTAAAAATAATACTGAACCTTTAAAAATAGTATAACTAGTTTAAAACAATATATATAAATCATGTTCATTCCTTGAATTTTCATGTAATTTTTAATTGAAAATTTGCAAAAAATGTAGCACATTATTCATTGTGAAAAACTGCGGAAAATTAGCAAGTTACAAAAAAATTCCAAGAGACAAAAAATGTTTAGAAGGCCTCAATGCATACGTAATTTTTAAATTATAAATTTTTCAAGTGCTACAACTTCAAAGAAAGGGGTACTTTTTCAAGTCTTTCTGGAAAAACTCGGTGAAAAGATGAGATACCGCGGAGGGGGCAATGTTGTATTATTAAATTTTAATAAATTGTTTGATGATGGTGATGATGGCGACATCTCGATCGGAGAAGTTAAGTCACCTCGGTCGAGTCCATTATTTGAATGGGTAACCGTATCTGATTTCGCCGTTCTGGTTAAGTGGTTGAGTAGCATTAGCTAAATTTCGTCAGGACGTTAAAATAAATAACCCAATTAAATTTAAAAAAAATAAATAAAGCGCAATATCTCGAAAAATAAGTATTTCCCGAAAAAATTCACAGTAACTGAACAATAATAGAGAAAATTTGGTTTGTAGAAAGAACACATTGTAGAAACATAAAACTTGATTAATAGAGCCTACGATTATTGTGTAGTTGCACTTGCAGTTACAATATCATCAATAATATGAGTAAATGTAGTGGAACAGCTGTCATTCGGATTGAAATTGGCAAATCTTCTATCTTTTAATATTCTTAAGTTCTCATTTTGTTTGATTCGATATCCTCTCAAGTAACATGAATCAAGTAGGCACTTATACTGTCCTCAGCATATAATTAAAAATTTTCTCACAAATAAACGTACTAAATGTGAGTTGTTAAAGTTGAAAACCTATTCTCATGTAAAACTCTGTATTATAAAATTGAATAAAATGATGTAGGAAAAGTACAACCAAACTAAGCTTAAATTTATCTATGCAGGAACCTCTGTACTGCTATGTAAAATTTAAAACTACCCAAAAAGTATATCCGGCATACATTAAAAGGATTCGTTGAAAGAAAAATTTTGTTTAGAATTTACATCAGGACTTCTTTGTATTTCGAGTAGAGCAATGCTAAAGCATCTTAATAGAGCCTTTCAGCTTGAGAAATAAAAGAAAGAATACGGAGACAACAGGATGTAATTTCTATTGTTTCTCTTTGACGTTAACTTACCCAAGTATGTGAAAATGACATGTATTTGTCGCAACTAATATACATATATTGTCTTGGTTTCAAGACAGCAATAATAAACTGAAAATTAGTCAATTTAATTGTTGCTCATAAACGCATCAAATAGTGATATTTAGTAAATTGGAATAATTGGATTATTATGGCTTTAAAGCTTCATTGTTTTCTGGATTATCACTTCAGTCGCAACATTATATTTAAAATAATGTGGAAATATATCTCCATGTAATATAAAGAAAAAAATGCCAAGGAAGCATGGGATTCTTCCATCCTTATTCATTATGAATTTATTTTTAAAATTGAACTGTCTGATGATAACTAATGTAAATAAAAGTTATTAATAATTAAAATAAGGAAATTGTCTTTTTGATTTTTATGTTTTGTAATAAAATAGAAATCATATTAAATTTTATTTCTTATCATCTACATATTAATACATCTTTATGCAATGGATAGATGAACGGCAAAGTTGTAGAAAAACCGCTGCCCAAGGAATCACTACTTGAACATCCATATTTTCCATCCAAGTTGCTTTAAAGGAAACATCTTGACTACATTTGCACTCTAGTATGTTGAAATTATTTATCATAGAATTTTAATAATATTTGGGGCAGATGTCATAGAAAAAATTGAGGCTTTGGTTTTTACTACATACGTTTAAATGAAGTTTCTAGCTTGCTCTATTTATTTTCTCCTATTGACAACCCTCCCTACCTCCCACCCCTTCAACGGAATCATCTCAATTAGATGTAATTACAATACATACATGTACTAACTTTCAAGTGAATATCTCAATTTTATGTTGTCAATTCCTTTAATAATGGAGTCGACGTGATGAGGGTGGGGGGTTGAAGAATATTAGAAAGAAATCTGGGGCCTTGGTTTCTAGTATATACACCAACTACTTGGATGTGGAAGTAAAATTATAAGGTCGCGGGTTTGAATCTCAAATGGGTTGGATGTGCTCTTTATTTTATTTTATACTGACGAATGTCAGTATAATATATGATAACTAATGTAAATACAAGTTATTAATAATTAAAAATAAGAAAATTGTCTCTTTGAATTTTATGATTTGTAGTAGAATAGAAATCATATTAAATGTTAATTCTTATCATTTACATATTAATACATCTTTATGCAATGGATAATTGAACGGTAAAGTTGTAGAAAAAATGAAAGGTCGCGGGTTTGGATCTCAAATGGGTTGGATGTGCTCATTATTTTATTTTATACTGACGAATGGGTCAACTAACTTGACATAAAATTAAAGATGTCTAAAACATATATTGTTTACAAAGAAACTGCGAAAAGCATACAATTCATTTCAATTATTTTCATTTATTTACCATTTAAGATACACAGTATATATGGCAAGTCAATAAGTTACAAAGTATAAAATAGACAGACAAAATACAAAAATAAAATAATATACATACACTCATATGCAAACATGCGAACAAGGAGGTAAACTATAGTGTCATGCAACCGTTACATGACTGTATTAAAATTATACATAAAGAATAACATTAATCAGATAAATAAATATAAAATACGAAAAACTATCCACAATTATAATTATTGTTTAAAAAGTCACTTATAGAACAGAAAGAATTTGTTAGAAGTAATTCTGTTACCTTTTTCTTAAATGTATTATAATTCAGTGTCTCTCTCACTCGGCAATTTGTTATATAACGATATGCAACTATAAAACAGATAATGTTTATATTTTGTTGTAGAGCGTCTAGGAATTGATAATAATTAGCCATGTCTTGTACTGTAAGCGTGATTTGCAGATCTAGTATTAAATAATTCTAGATTTTTTTAGTGAATCAGGGATTTTAATATGATGTAGTGAGAATATTTTTGGTTTTAAAAATTATCTGACAGGTTTCCCGAGGTAATAAGTTATACATAAGTCTAATAATTCTTTTTTGTGCTATAAGTACACGATCTCTGTCTTTAACATTACCCCAGCAATTATTATACGAAATGTGTGGATAAGCCAATGATTAGTATGTATTCAATAGATCATTTTCATGCAGCACATCTTTTAGTTGTAGAATTGCAAAATAAGCTTTGTTTAATTTTTACAAACAGAATCAATATGGACATCGAACGATAATTTTGTATCAAGAATGGTACCTAGAAGTTTACCAAATTCAGATAAGGTTATATGGTCTTATATTACTGTTGATGGTAGCACCCTTTGCAGACCAAAGTTTAAACATATAGTTTCTGTATCAAATAGAATAAGTCTATTTCTTTGACACCACGTGATAAATTCATCCATGACGTTATGGAGTAACCGCTCAATTTCTTCGAGGTCATCTGCAGATACTGTAATAGAAGTGTCATCTGCGAACATTGTTACATGTCCACTTTTAATATAATTAGGCATATCATTTACATAAAGCAAGAAAAGGAATGGTCCAAGCACTTGGGGAACTCCAAAAATTAATTACCTAATGAAGAATATTCACTATTCGGCTTTACTTTTAATATCCCATCATCCATGTACGACATGATCCAGTTTAAAAGATTCCGCGGAAACCCATGCTGTATAATTTTAGTTGTAAGAAATTTTTATCAATTGTATCAAACGTTTTTGATAAATCGAACATAAGTGTTACAACGTATTTACCTTTATCTAATGATAAAATAAATAATAATACACGTAATCCAATAGGTGAAAGCAAGCAGTGTCCACAGATTTGCCTGAAATAAATCCTTGCTGTGATATCATTAATTTATTTATTTTAGAATAAATGACTATGTGGCCGAAAATGATATTTTCTACGATTTTTGATAATGAGCTTAATACTGATATTTGCCGATAATTGTCTATGTCTTTTGGGTCTCCACTTTTGAATACGGGAACTACTACAAGTTTTAAAACATCAGGAAAGCAGCCTTCTTCTAAAGATTTATTTATTAACAATACAAATGACCGATAATATTGTCAATGATATTTATTAGTATGTTTAGAATTAAACCATCAAATCCAGCGGAATTTTTATTTTTAAGTTTATTTATTACGTCATATAGTCCTTCCTTTGTTACTGGATATACGTACATTGATCTTTCCCTATAATTATGTACAATACATGGTAAGGGCATGTTTGAGCCGAACTGGAGATTAACTTTATTGGTAGCTGTTGGAGTATACAACCAGATATACATTATAAAAAAGAAGACGATAGGTGTCAAATTATTTTTTTTAATGAATGTCAGTGAGTTTTATACTTAATAAAACTTTGTGTATTTAGTTTCTGTTTTTACTGGAGTATAATATTCATCTACGATCTACGAGACGTCCCAATAGGTTATAGGCCCAGGAAGTGCTTAGAGAAGAATAGAAAACTTGGAAAGGATAAAACAGAAGTTAGTAAAACTTTATTAAAAAAAAAAAAAAGGAAAACGCTATGAGCGGAACTAGTATATGTCGCATTGAATCCTTGAATAAAGAAAACTTCGATACCTGGAAATTGCAGGCGGAGGCATTACTAATAAAAAATGATCTCTGGGATTTTGTAAGTGGGACAAAAGTTAAACCGAAAAATGATGATAGTGCTGAATCATTAGCTGCTACTGCTGTATGGGAATCTACAGATAGGAAGGCACGTGCAGATCTAATTCTTGCGATTAATCCTTCAGAATTAAAGCAAATAAAAGGCTGTATAACGTCAAATGACGTATGGAAAAAATTGCACGAGATTTATCAATCCAAGGGTCCTGCTCGTAAAGCAATGCTGCTGAAACAATTGATGTTACAAAAATTAGAAGAAGGTGAAAACGTACGAACTCACATAGAAAAATTTTTTGATGCAGTAGATAAGCTTCAAGAAATGGAGGTTGAAATCAATAAAGATCTACTGGCGATCATGTTACTTTATAGTTTACCTCAAAGTTATGAAAATTTTCGATGTGCTATAGAATCACGTGATGAACTTCCAACGCCAGACAGTTTGAAGATAAAAATTATCGAAGAAAATGATGCAAGAAAGAACAAAGAACACAGATCGAACGGGAATGCCATGTTTATTCGTAAAAAATACAATTTTAATAAATATTTAAAGCCAAAGAAGGTTGAATCTTACAAGGAAAGTCAAAATTCATTTGTAAAAGATAATTTTAAATATAAATGTCACCGTTGTCGAAAAATAGGACACAAAGCTGTAAATTGTCCCGTCAAAGGAAATTATTCACAACAGAATGCTGGCAACGTAGCAGAAGTTGGTTTTAACGTAAAACCTGAAATATTGGAATCTATTTTCAATACAAGTCACAAAGTTGAAAGTAGCAAATGGTGTTTAGACAGCGGTTGCACATCCCAATAGTAGCTATATTGCAAAAGGAAGTGGCGAATGATTCTATTAATATTATATTTTCAGTTATTTCATTATCATTAATATTTAGAGTCATGCTTTTGACTTCACTTTTATTTCTTCCTATCCGATACATTGTGTAACAGCTACATAAAAAGGTCAATAAGTCGGCGAAGAATAAAACGTTTACTTTAATTTATATCTCAGAGTACTTTAGTGAAAATTATTTGCACATCGAATGATTAATACAAATATTCTTGTTTTCGTTGCATTTTCTTTATTGTTATGCGACATAATATCATTAGACAGTTTTTAACACCCTGTATAAAAACAATATTTGGTTTTCCTAAAGAATCCGAGATAAAAGTCAATTTACTAAGACATTTGTTAAAATACGGCCTAAACGAAACAATACATAACCAGCAATCTGACAGAGGAGAAAGATTTGGTCTAATACAATGCAATTTCTTTTTATTTTTCTTTAAATAGGCGGCCCATATGTAATCATGTACGGAATACACATAAGGGTGATTCTTGTAACAGTTGCAGGCCTGCGTACAATTTATCAATTTATATTTAAGACCTACCCTAGGGTGCAAGAGGTTGGACGAGATTAGATTTATGTCAATTTAACCAGAGTAGTAACATGGAGCGAGCTACCGTGTGGAATGCTCATTGGATACATTTATCATTTCGTGTAGTTTGAAGGGATGGCCGACACGAAATAATTATCTAATATGATTACGTTGTTATCACTCTAGTGACAGAGGTTACTTGTATTTAAAGTCATCTGAATGACACAAAGTTAATTGCTCATAACATAATATTAATTTAAAAAACCGGCTCAGTGCAACAGGCAACCGGCAGCGTAACATTGAGATTCTGGGTTAGAATCCTGGCTAGAGCGTGGTGGCGTTTTTAATGTGTTACTGAGATGGTAGAAGTGGACTAAACTGCGGTTGAGTGACAATATGGCCAGTTGCTATTATCTCTCCTGAGTTCGTGTCCCAGCTGTGGCAGATGGCACTGTTTCAGGGAGAGGACGTTGTGTTGTTTATGTGTTTGTGTATATCCTGGTTGGCTAAACTCCACCAGTGTGTTAATATGAGGTGATAATGCTACTATATTTCAGATAGAAATCCATACCATTGAGCCGTGTGTACGGAGGCTAGAACAGACGCAGCCTAGACAAAGATCAATAAAAAGCCAGGCAGCTCTTAAAGCTCTCAGATCATACCGTTGTAACTCTAAAACGGTTTGGAATTACCAGGAAGCTCTTACCCGACTGGACAGAAACAATAAACTAACTCTGATCTAGATACATGGCCACTCTGGCATAGAAGACAAGGAAGTGGCCGATTCTTTAACCGGAAAAGGCGCAGCAACCAAACTTATATGACCAAAACCGGCAGTTGACATATCTGCAAACTCTCAAGGTTGCTATCCTAGCCTGGGCTGAATTGAAAACAATCCAGCACTGGCAGGAACTACCAGGATTAGTTGACTCAAAAGAACTTCGTACATACACCTTGAAGTCAAGAACTAAAAAACTATTAGAGTTAAATAGGCTACACCTTAGAACTCTAAATGGCCTATAAAGGGTGGGGCAATAATGCGTCGGACCTCTATATCTCGAGTTCTACGATAGCTAGAAATTTTTTAACAAATTTAATTAAACTACATAAAAAAGTCTATAACTGGAAATTATTTTCGAACATACAATTATTAGTTTTAAGAAAAAACTTATGTGAATACCAGTTACGAGACATCTAATTAATGTTTTAGAATCATTTTCATTTCCTAAAACAGTACAGGGAGGCCAAAAATTATTTTTCAATTAAGAACTTTTTAAATTAAATTTTCTCATTTTTTTTCTAATGGAACACACTGTATATTTTTCAACGATGTGATGTAAAAATGAAAAACGAACATTTTTTGTAAGTATAGCCTTTTGAAAACTCAGTCTTAAGGTTAAAAAAATATGAGACCTTTTTTTCTAGTATATACATAAAAAAAATTGCTGTACTTTTACCAGCTTGCTTTACTTATTTTTCCCTATTTACCCTTATTTAGCTCCCAACCCTTCATCGAAATTAGCGCAAAGTATAATCTAGTACCAGATCTCGTCATGATACACATATGTACCAAATTTCAAGTCAATATCTTAAACCGTTCTTGAGAAAGCGTGCGCACAAAAAAAGTTAGACAGACCGACCGACCAACAGACCGACAGAATTCTTATTTCCCTCAAATTTAAAATCTCGATGTTTTGTGACATTCTAAGCCAATTTCAAGAAAAATTATGTTTAAAATTGTTTTACGATTATTATACTTCATCATCTACTACGTGAATATGGAAGTAATTAAGACTTGATATACGTAGATTGGTTTAATGTTCTGTTAAAGAGATTATGGCATTGGGGTTTTACAATCTATTTCACGAATTATTTGTAAGAATGGAAACCAGATAATGTATCTATATATATTTTAAACACTATTTTCTTCTCCTAATTAGTTACTGGTTCCCACTTGACCGATTCCTCGTCACTGACAGCCCTACTGGATTCACCATTTAAAATTTTTAATTTTTGGCTTCAGATTTATTACCATCGTAATACCTAACTCAAATTTCAATGCAATTTTGAAAAATACTTGAGTTTTATCCCCAGCCTGTTCACCAAATTCTCGAATGTACCCATCCCCACCTCCCACTTTTAGCTCAACTTATACCAGACATAATTTAATGAAACTAAACGAGACTACTACTGAGACATACTAGTCTAGTAGAATTGAGGATTGAACATGTTTTTTCACCTATAAGGACCAAACCGGCTCTAATCGACAGGGTAGGATACCTTTCTGTGGCATTCAGTTATGAAACAAATACGTGCGAAAAAAATTTCGAGCACTCTTTTATTTGTTATAGTTCCAAAATGATACACCTTAGGGTATAGGTACCAATATATCTTTTTTGTTCCCAAAATATTAATCTACAACTTTCATGAGTAAAAAAAAATTCTTTTTAGTGTTTTATTACAATATTTTGCAAAAAACGCGAGAAAATGGTAAAAAAGAGCTTTTTTAATTACATTTATTTGTCAAAAAATGTTTATAAAAAGTGAATTAGATCCTTTCATTTTGAAGCTTCGTCTCGATAGTTTTTGCAAAACTCCATTTAACACTAAATGTCTGGAAAATTGTTATCAACTTTGCTACCGAGGCACGGTCAAAGTTATTATCCACCATTGATCGGACCACCACCGATCGATAGGGTAAGACGTTAACTTTCTTTTGCACGATGTATGTCTCTACATGTTTTCATTATATACAACAATTACAGTGATTTTAAAAAAGTGCAAAATTTCCTTTTATAATAAATTAAATAACTCAGCGAATACTGGCGCTAGAAATATGCGGTTTACATGTCTCCAAACTGCTTGAAAAAATACAAATTTAAAAATAACCTCTCTAGCTCAATTTGGGGGACCGTGATATGGCCCATTTTATGTTTATTCTTCGAGTAGCGGTTCTGACCTTCAATTTGCTGATACAGAAATGTAAAAAAAGCGGATTAATCTTTGAACCTTCAACTCTAATTTTTCTCAACAGCCAAGTGATCGGGTGTAATGTTATTTTTTTTAAATAAGACAACACCTTCGGTGAGCGACTTCTGGGCTTTTTCAAAAGTGAGCCCTCGAAACCAAACCAGCATCGCTTGGAGAAAATAGCAATAATCTCGTTCTTTTTGCCTTAGAACGTCATTCATCACTTTTCCGACTACTTTTATCACTCTAAAGTAGCATCTACACTTATTTTGCAATAATCTTGCATATTTAAAAAGTTATAAATAAATAATCAATTATATTTTTTACGTTGCAAAATTAATTAGTTCATTTAACTTTTTATTGTCCAGACTTCGAGGGTTACTACAGAATAAAGTACTTTTAAAAAGTACATAATAAAATATTACTAATACTTTATTAAAAAAATTTATTTTTAAACAAAACATCAAAATTTACAATTTTGACCTGAAAAAAAAAGATTTTTTAGGGTTATTGGGACATCTTGAAGGCAAAATGGCTTTAGTCATTTTTCTAAAGTCGAAATTTGAATCGATCGGCGGTGGTCCGATCAATGGTTGTGCCTTGGTTGATAACATTTTTCCAGACATTTAGTAGTGTTAAATGGAATTTTCCAAAAACTATTGGGCCAAATTGAAAGTCATGGGGCTTAATTTTCTTGTAATCGCTGACGCTTCAAAATGATAGGATTTAATTTAGTTTTTTTTTAAATATTTATTAACAAAAAATGTAATTAAAAAAGCAGTTTTGTATTTTTTTCGCGTTTTTTGCAAAATTTTGCAATACTTAAAACATTAAAAAAATGTTTACTCTTAACAGCTGTAGATTGATATTTTGGGAACAAAAAAGGTATCTTGGTACTATACCCGAAGGTGCACCATTTCCGAGTTATAACGAATAAGAGTGCGAAAATATTTTTGGCCGTATTTGTTTCATGACTGAAAACCAAGGAATCCTTCATCTGGGTACACTCCCCTATCGATTAGAGCCGGTTTGGTACTTATAGGTGAAATAACACTTAACTCTAGCCTACTTTGCTTAATTCTATTGGACTATAATGTACAGTATACAAAGATTTGGTAGACATCGCTTTTGCTATTCCAGAATAATGATTGACCAAATATAAAAAAAACATACGCACGGGTCAAACAGAGAAACTCGCCCTTTTAAAATTTCTTAAACTCGGATAGAAAGTAACCAACTGAGAATAAATCTCGGAAACTCTTGGTGACTAATTTCATCATACCAATAAATTGTCCGTTGAGCGATGGTTGCAACATTTTCGAATAAGATTCATTGAGACTATCTCGTGATCGTAAAAATCACAACATAATGCCAGTTAATCTATCCGAGTACACTTCACCGATTGTTTATTTTATTGCAGTTAATTAAATTATAAGCAAATAATCCAATTCCTCCACACTAACATTATCCAGCAGTGTTGCCTTATACGTGAATTGTTATCTTTACAATTACTCGAATAACCCCAGCGAACAACCCTACTTGGCATAGGTTCAATGTGTGTCAACCAATTTAATTTCCGAGAAGTTTAATCAGATCCTTGGCTCAGGATTTACTCGCTCACCTAGTCTACCAGCCCTGAGACCCCCACCTCGGATATTTATATTGTCATTTTGTGAAGATATTTTACATTGTTAATTTTGCTCTTAAACGCTGCTGTTATTTATCAAATGTTACGGCGGGAATTACAGCCGTAGCTGAAATTAAGCAGTTTTTAGGATTAATTTAGTTCGTCTCGCAAGGGGAAATCCTGCAGAAATGTTGGTTCATTGAGGACAACGTTAATTTTGTACTTCAGCAGATAATATCGATCAAAATATTTTTCACGGCTATAACGCCCATTTTAAAATAGTTTCGAAATATAGTGTTTATTCAATATTGGATCAACATAGTTGAGTGCATTAGATTTTGATTTGGTGTCAATATGAATTGAAATTTTATGGCAAAAAAACTATTTTTAGGGTTACGTAAACATGTAAAGAAAAGTCTACCAAAATCGGCTGACGCACAATAGACAAAACTCTTAGATGTATTTCAATATTGCTGAAAATTAGTAAATGGGGTACTCGAGGTTGCTGATTTAGATTATGATATACACAAAAACAAATCAAAATGGCGGATACAATATGGTCGACTTATTTATTAATAAATTAGTTGTGAAAGTCAGTGTATAGATGTTTCCGAGGTCAATGATTTCGAATTTGATATTAACAAATGGACAAAATGGTGGAACAACACTTTTTATTGAAAAATTTGTTTTTTCAGCTAAAAGTCAGTATGTAGGGGTTTTCGATTTCAAATTTGATATACATTTATGTTAAAACATAGAAATGATTGATTTTTTGTAAAATATGGTGCAGTGGGACGAAATGGAAAGGTGTATACATAACAACAATATTATTTTCATATAATTTTATTGCAACTACTACTTTTCGTCGAACGAAGAATCACTTTCATCATCGCTACTTTGCATTGTTGAATTCGAATGTTTAAATATTGGCTCAGTTAACAATTCTACAGCTCTGGATGACAAGGATTTCATTTCTTCGCAGGTAATTTACGTAGGATGGAAATAAAAGGATCGGACGTTACCATGAGCCCCAAAAAGACACCTTCCTTGTGTTTGGCTCGTCTAGTTTCTTTTTCAGTACTATCAGTAACAACATCGTTACTTTCATGAAGGTGTTTGCTAAGTCAAAAATTTTCTTCTTGGCGAAGATAATTTTCTCATGGCCCATATAACTGTATTGTCTGTAAGAAAACACAAAAAATTATATTATTACAGTACGGTATTAAATTGTAACAATAAGAAAATACTGAATTTTGTCGCTGTTTTACTTTAAAAGTTTATACAAAGAAGTTGCAAATATTTAGATAAATACTGTAGCTATGGAAAAGTTAACGCGTATCAAGCTACTTTGTGTGACGTTGATAAAGTGTTACGGTGTTATATTGCCCAAGTTGTTCAGAGGCGGGCCACCCTACGAGTGACGTAGTTAGCGTCACTGGTTTAACCTGGCGCACAGTAGAGATACTGAGAGCAATAGGGCAGTGAGTTCAAGGCTTGGGCGCCATGATTACTTAGTATAATCAAGGAAAGAGAAAGATAAAGATAAACGAAAGGCAGATATTACATATATACAATAGTACTATATTACAAAATATTATATTACAAACGATAAACTATCACAGTAACAACTACCCTGCGTAGAAAAATTCAATATCAAATAGAAAGAAATATTTACAAAATGTACTATAATATTACAAGCTGACAAAATACTACATTACAAGTTGCTCAACAGCAAGATAAACTTGAGGCGTTCACGAGACAAAAAAAATATTACAAAAGATACGTCTCGTAACGTTACTTCAATACTAAAAAATCACATATTACAACAAAACATATATACACCTTTAGATATACTAAAATGGCAACACAAAATATATTACAACGATAAGATAATAGATCTTAACTAATAAAAGATATGCAGTTTCACTCGAATTTGATATTTATTTGAGCCTACCAGTATATAGCCTCCCTGCTGCGCAATGCCAAATACTTAAAAACGGGACACCCCAAGTTATATAACCACAAAAAGATAATACTAGGATTCAACCCTAGCAAATAGATACACATTTCACCGCGCCCCGAATCGCTCCTCTAACTCGCTGTTTTCTAAGGGTAGGTGATACCAAGGTATAATTAAATGAAACCTATACCATCTTGTAAAGGACATTGCAACGCATAGGAAATGGGAATACACAACTTTTTTTAGTAGAACCGAACTTTGAAAACGACCCTTAAACGAGATTGAACTTCAATTCTAATAACTACGTTTCTCATAACACTTATCGCCGTCTTAATCCAACTATATAAGCTATTAAATTGATTTTTTGCACACGTGTACTGAATCCTGACCGCTTCTAACGGTCGGTTGAAAATTTCGAAAATGTTGAAAATTTGTCATGTTCTTTGTGATGGATTGTAACTGTTTCCGGACTCGGCTTCGCCTCGTCCGGAATAAGATTATGTTTTATGTATAGTGTTATCATTTTCAATGTCCCGATGGTTGCAAGAATTGCGAAATCTGTGAATATTTTTAAAATAAGGACACTCCAGCCAGAGATGCACAGATTAGAACTATTCTGTATACATACGTATTTATAGCCACATAACGTATACTCTATTTAGCAATATATGTTAATATTGTTTTACCGCACCTGGGCATTTGGCCAGTCTGTACATTAATAATATATAATATTAAATGTTGATTTATAGTTCAGTACAATGTTATGGTATAGTTCTTTAGTACATCCTAAATACAATTGATGTAGTGAAATGTTTGATTCAATATTAAGTCTTTTATAATGAGGGAACATTTTTAGAATATTAAACCAATATTAGTACTCTGCCTGGGTTCTCTTGAATTAGTGAAAAAATAGTAAACTGGTACAGTCATGTTTATATAAATTAACGTTATCAATGTTTTAACAAAAGAAATAATTTTTCTTCCGGAGAGCTAACAGCCTTTAGTTTTATGTTCCATCATAATTTCTCAACTTTATTTTAGTTTGCATATATATTCAGGTATGATACATTTCATAGTGGTCAAGAAGTATGCAGAAACTATCATTTGGCTGATCCATTTGGTACAGAAATTCATTTTATTACATTTTTTGATATTTTTACACAAGTGGCCAAAGACCCAAAAAGAGCATGAAAATATTACTATGCCGCAAATAAATAATCAGTCCATGATTTATTTCAAACTATCATATTATCTACAATCATATAAAATAATTCTGATAACGATAAAGGTCCTTTCATGTATTATGGCCTTCGGCATATTTTGCTGTTATGAAAATCTCGACCGCTAATGTATGTTTGGACAAAGAAGACTCCTGTCACTTTTAAAAAGAAGCGCCACCCTAAATACACAGTTGACATAGCCTAGCGGGACCTCTTAGCAAACCGATTCAAGTGCCACTAGTTTGTCCGTGTACATGTACAACTATCGATTCACCCCCATATTTCCAGCGGATGCCGTTTATATGAAACTATTAAATTTCCTATAAACAAGCGTTGAGGGTTCGCTATAATTTCCTCCACCAACAATGATATCGCCTGAGGTTTAAAAATAATTGATGTCGTAAAACAACAAACCGTATTGCTGGCGCTGGTGTGATAACATAAAATTATGGAATCCGCGTTTACTATGCAATATACATTAACTGGTGGTAACGCTCTATAAGAAACCTAATAGTCGCTTTGTCAAATTTGTTCCTATGATCAGGCAATATTGCTTTTTATTAACCTCACCACCCATACAAATGGGGAGGTTAGTAAAATTGTCCAAAAATTGAAAATTGAGATCAGACCACATCTTTACGTTTTGACGAAAAGCGATTTTTAGAAATGTCCCTGAATGTAAATATATGGATAAGATAGCCCCAGAACCAGCGAACCCAATTTGATGAAATTTGGCATGAGAACAATATTGGTACCGTACAGAGAGAGAGAATGTGCGTAAGAGTTTATCCCTATTATAAAAATATACCTATACAAATATACAAATAAATAATATGTTTTCGGAGAAATATAAAATATGTCTCACTTTCATGACTCCCATATCACAGTTCCCTTATTAACAATGCGGAAAATACTCACTCACCAGGAAATTGTTTTACGGTAAAATATTCAAAAATCCACCACCCTGCATTCGTCCTTATGAAGAAAAATGAACCTTATTTATAAAAAAAAGATATTAGTCAAAGTTTTAACTGTAAAACAATCTAATCTCTTATTCATTGTTATCAAAAACCCACTAATACCGAATTTCAATAAGATACTTGGTATTCACATAATTTAATAATTAATAATAATATTCACATAATAAGAAAATAAAATTTCCCTTTTAGTACTGATTATTCAAATCATAATTTTATTTTCATACATAATGGAGTTAATTCAGTTGGAGGAAACAGGATTTTTATTTATTATTAATCATATGACGTCAGTCAGTTTACTTAACAATCTAAATCATATAATAATTGACTTGGAAATACAAAAAAGTTCAATTTTAAACAAATGTAATTCATAAACAATTCAATAAATAATAAAGCTTACATAGACTTCTAAATCACAATTTGCCCAATAATTGCCATTGCCAACTTATGTTTAAAATGCAGATGTAATAGAGATCGAATTCCATTGAAAATGTGCTTTGCTATTACCAGTATGACTGAAAACATAAAAAATTGGATATCGATCAAATCTCGTTAAAGTTGCACATACGGTGCCCATCAGTACATTAAGAATGTAAAATTCGTTTAAAATTGAACTTTCTTTTATTTCCAAGTCAATTACACAGGTTTACAAAAAGAGTTGTGTGGATCTGGGGTCAGACCGTACGTTTCTTATGTATTTTTTGACGCTGAATTCGAATCTGCTTTTAGTTTTGCTCACGTCAGGATTTTGAGATATTCTAACCTAAAAGTTAGATTTATTTGAGGTTATGTAGCTTTGAGATTTTTTTTCTCAAGAAACCATGTATGGTATTTTAAAGTACAAATGTTCCTCTTTAAAATGCCGTAGAGTTTGCTCAAATATCTTTTTTTTTTCGCTGAGATATCGAATTTTTAAAATGGTCTGTTCATATCATATCCCCCCATTTAATTAGTACGGTAATCTTATGGTCATTATTTAAATTGCAATATCTCGGCGAAAAAAAGAAAGATATTTGAGCAAACTCAACGGTATTTTAAAGGTGAAGACTTGTACTTTAAGATCCCACACATGGTTTCTTTAGAAAAAAAAAATCTCAAAGCTACATAAAATCAAATATGTCCAACTTTTAGGTTAGAACATCTCAAAATCCTGACATGATAGTGCAAAACTAAAAACAGATTCGAATTCAGCGTCGAAAAATACATAAGAAACGTATGGTTTGACCTCAGATTCAGAAAACTTTTTCCTTTTTGTAAACCTGTGTTATTGTTTGATTTACAACCGGTTTTACAATCGCAGGTTAACTTTCATGTTAGTCGACTCTTACTTGCAGGTTAACTACAACTTTACCGACACTTGCGTTTTTCAATATAAAGTTAAGTGATGATTTGCAAACGAGAGATTATGAATAAAATTTATAATGTTGGTACTGTAAAAATGGGTAATATACATAAAATGCATGAATTTTTGTCACAGTCACGTCACCCGCTATCAAATGTAAATGCCAGAAGCAATTTATGAGTTAGTAGTCTATTATTAAATAATTAGGTAGTATTTAATCTCGATATATTTAAAAAATCTCTTCCATCGTATTCTTCGAAAAAGTTAGGTCTATACCAGATTGCCTTGGCTTCTCATCACTTCTATATGCATTTACTTCGCATATATCCATTTTTAAGCGAAATATCAAAAAATCATTTTGTGACAGTTATTTTATAGGTTATAAATTGCCAGTAAACTGCCAACTTCTAGTTAACCCACACCTCATCTGCTAGTAAAGTTAACTACTAAATAACTACAACATTGAAAGTGACCAGCTATTGTAAAACCCAATTTCTATAATAACCTGAAAGTTAACTTTGACTGGAAGTTAACCAGCGATTGTAAAACCGGCTGTTAGACTGTTAAGTAAACTGACCGACATCACGTGATTAATTCTAAATGGAGAGCCTGTCTTCCTCCAGCTTAATTAACTCTTCATTACGTCCGATAATAAAGTCATGACTGTAATAATTGGTACCTTAAAAAGGGAAATTTTATTTTCTTATGCGAATACACTAATTTATTGAAATTTGATGAGATTGTTTTACGGTTAAAACCTCGTTTAATATATTTTTTTGGAAAATTAGGCTCATACTTTTTCATAAGAATGAACGCCACTGGTGGTCTTTTAAATATTTTACCGTGACACAATCCTTCTAATAGGTAAATTTTTATTACAAAAAAACCGTATCGGTAATAAGGGCGCTGTGATATGGGGGTCATGAAAACTGGGATATACTAAATAGTTTATACCTTAAAATTATTTAAAATTTTTGTACCATCTTAGAATTCACACAAACTGAATTTTTTGCTTTAAATTACGATTGCATACAAATTTAGTATTTTTACTTCACAGACAAATTAAGCTGGTTTCTACGATTTGTATGAAATTTTGAAATAGATTCTGAATGTGAAATCAACAAATAGTACATGTTTTTTGTCAGATTTGCAAAATATGAACATTTAGTTCAAAGCTGTTATTCGGTAATACATTAACTCGTGTAAGTTTTTCACAATTTAATAATTTGAAATCTACTAACTGTAGATGCTGGTCTGCCAAAAGTATGATTTATTTTACGCCTTGTTTATACTGCTATTGTATTTGCTGTTATTGTATAATTCACGAAATATACTTATGAAATGAACAATTCTTATCTTAAATCCTCTCTGTATATGGTACTAATCTTTGGTAGTGTTGATGCTCTGGAGTGTATCAAATATTCACAAAAAACTCTTACAAAGTTTATTAGTAGTGATTAATAAAAAAAATAGATTTAGAGCTTGCCACAGTATCTCTAATAAAATGAAAAAGGAAAATAAATTCTGTATTTTGTGAAAACCAAAAATATTCATATTTATTAGTACTTATTTTCTTCTTCACAACTCAACGTGCGTTTCGGCAAACATATTGGCATCAACTGGAGATAACTAAAATCGTTGACTCAATTCTATCACATCTTGATGATGCCAACATAATTGACAAAATGTGCATTCAGTGACGTGTTCAAATATTTTGGTGTTTGTAGAAACGAATTCAGAGACAGCTTACTAGTTAGTTCCATCGATGGTTTAGGTCCTATTTGCATGGACGGAGCCAACAAACCAAAATAAATAATACTAAGTCTGAAAAACTTTTAAATAATAACGGAGTACCACAAGGCAGCGTACTAGGGCCTATGCTCTTCACGCTATTTATTAACGATATATTTTTAATCGATTCGCAAGAATGCAAATTACATCTCTTTGCTGATGATACTATCATATATTTATCTGGATCTGATCTAAAGCAAGTTATTCAAAAAATTAGCAAGACATTGGAAATAATTAACGAATGGTTTACAACGAACGGGCTAGTAGTAAATGCTAAAAAGTCAAAATATATGATATTAGGATCTAATAAATATCTAAATCAGAACGTTGATAATACTTGTGTTAAATACAACGGAGAACACCTTGAAAAGAACTATGAAATATCTGGGGATTATCATAGACTGTAAATTAAAATTTAACGACCATATAAATTACACAAGCAAAAAAATATCAAAAAAACTTGGATTCGCCTATCGTGTAAGTAAACATTTAACTCCATCTACCAAGAAAACAATTTACAACACAATAATAAAGCCACATTTTGAGTATTGTTCCAGTATATTGTATATGTGTAATGATACCCATATATCTAAACTGCAGCTACTTTAAAATAGGTGTATGGGATTTATTTTAAAATGTAATATATATACTAATATAAAAACAATGCAATGTACACTAAACTGGTTCTCGGTGAAAGATAATATAAAGTACAAGACACTGATATTCTTATATAAACTGCACAATAATTTACTACCAACATATTTGTCATCAAATATTCAACATCGTGAGGATATTCATAATTATAACACAAGGCAAAGAAATCATATAAACATTAGTTTTTCAAACTTAATGAAAACAAAATCCTCCATATACGACAACGGAGCGGCAGAATTTAATAAATTACCTGAATTTATAAAACAAGCGAAGAGTGTTTTTCTGTTTAAAAAACATTTGTATAAATTCATGAATAAATAATTCTAGTTTACTTTATGCATTAGGCTAATTGTTAAACTAAATAATGAAATGTATTTCTTTTTTGTAATACGTAGTAACTGTAAATGTATTTTTAAATAAGTATACTACATCAATAGTTGTGTGTGCTAAATAAAGATTGTTATTATTATTGTAGCCTACTTAGTAATTTGGTTATTATAGGAATAATTCATTGAAACTGCTATATCAGTTGGGTGTTGTATTTTCTAAATCTGCAAGAACTGTTCCAATGAGAATTTAATGCTTAATATGAAACTGTAAAAAAGTTTTGCTTAAGAAAAGAACTCGATGCCACTTCTGGTTTGACCGGGCGTACTGTTTTTGTTTCTGTTTGTTTGAAGGCAGTCCACTTTACTCTAATTTATGTACCCTCAAAAAGAAAATTTAAAATTCAAAAACATGTAGAGTAATGGGCGTAGGTACTCATTGCTACTCAGTATATAGACCCGGTCAAACACCATACCGCAAATATTTAAAAATTTTCCACACTCAAAAACTATACCGATGAGCTCTATTATTATCAGTATCCTAAAATTAAAACTGTTACTTCAGTGATTCAACAACAATCGATCATCAAGGGTCGCATCTATTTTTTCCTGGTAGTCCTGCAGCTAATTGGTTCTTGCTTACGTCATTGGAGAAAGGCTTCAAGTGATTTTTATTGGTGATTACAGATTTACTGACATACTTCTCCGATCTGCCTTCGTTTCCACAGCAATAAAAATGTCTGCCAATCAGAGCTGGGCAGTACTCGAGTAAATTCTACTTCCTATTGTACTCAATATCCAAAGTACTCAGTAACAGGTACTCGCGAGTACGTTTATTTGAATGGCTCTCTGTGTTCCAAATTTTTAAGTACTTTACATTATTAGGTACTCGAGTGCTTTTGACAGCCACAACCGACGAGTAACGAGTACGAGTACCGACGTGCAACACATAAGATTATGATTACTTACATCAAAATATAAAATAAGTATAAAAAACGTAGCTTTGACCTAATGACGTGAGTTGACTCATATATTTGGCATTTTTTCTGACATATTGCTTTCTAACGAATCAGTGACATCACGCAATTGCGCAGATTTTTGTTTACCACCTGATAACAAAATAAATCCCTCTGAAGCCATGCTCAGTGACGTAAATTGTAGATTTTTTAAGGTGTCAGCAGCCTCTTCAGATCTTGTTCACGTCAACCTAAAATCCCTTTTGTGAATTACTCTATAATTAGTTGTTGCATAGTCCCAAAGTTTTTATAAAGCTTGTGATTTTCCTGAGTTATAAAGCGAGATTAACCCCTGAAGATATAGGGAAAGTGGCTCCTTATTTATATATTCATGAGCAAATTCCGACGGTTCTAGGTACTTTTAATGCGGATTAAAGTCTTTTGTTCATAAAGTATATTCGGTAATCCGTGTTACAATATTGCTATATTGTAACAAGGACAAGGTAGAACATTGAAAATGCAGATACTCCTGTATCTGCATTTATAATGTTCTACCTTGTCCATATTCTCAAGGTGATATTGAACACGAACGTGACTTTCGTTTTAGTCAGATTCGCTCACAAGAACACTGCACAATTTAATTTTGAATGAATTTATTTTACTTGGCTCGACGAAAAAGTAACACCCTGTATCGATTTTACACCAATGATTAAAAGTCAAATTTTCTGGAGTCAAAATAACGATATATTACTATTCACGTTCTAACAATACATTTGTTTATCACTAAATAGGCTTGATGTAATTAATTATGTTGAATATTAACACTTTAGAGTAGAAATTTGCCTTTGGTTGTTGCTGTTTTGTCGCGTGGCTGGATCCCGAACTGACTTACTGACTGACTCGACTCGACTCCCTCTACTTACTCCACTCTCTTTACTCGACTGATTGCGTTGAGCGCGTCTCGGTTTATATAAGATAAATCAAAGCTTCTGGAAGTGTTCGAAAATCGAAGACTCCAGGCGTTCTAGTCGTTCTAGACGTTCCAGATTCTTCGCCGTTCCCGAAAATTCGATCAGTAGGGGAGAGTGGCTTGTGTATATTCTCCAGCAGCGAAGGCTTGCTTTTCGAATTATTCTAATAATGTAAAAAGTCTTTTCTAGCTCGCGGGCTTTACAGAGCGACAGAGGGACGTTAATTCTTAATTTTGACAATATGAATTATCCGATTTAAGAAAGGTACTTTGACAATATCCCAAGGGGCCATAGCCTGTTAGAAGGCCTGCCATCAGCCTTAAGTCAGACTTCTCAAATTCTAGACAGCTTGTGGTATTCCTTATGGAAAAGGTATTAATTATTTCGCTGACTTAGACCTGAAGTACTTACCCAAGAAAGGAAACAGAAAAAATAGAACAACGAAAGGTTGGAGAATCATATGTATTGAAATATATGTATATATTATAGGTGATTTAAAAATATACCTATAGATATATTGTTAGTAAGTTTATAGCTATCATTATAATTTTTTATCAACCTAAGAGACTCTCTGCTCTAAAACATTGCTGTGTGAATGGCTTCGTATCCACGGCCATATACTGTGAGTATCGATAGATAGATATGCCTGGAGTGCCCGTCCAGTAGAACTTCTTCTGTTCTTTTTCTCGTTCTAGGGCTTTGTGTGTTATATGTTCCTTAAATGGTTCGGATCCAAAAAATGGGGATTTAGTAACTTTTTTGAAAGGCTATTAGCTAATTCGTTACTTTCTATTCTCCCGTGCCCTGGCACCCACGTGTTATTTTTTGCCAGTTGCTTTAGAGACTATCTGGAAGTTGACTGGGCTGGCTCTAGATAGCCTCCATTAGGCCCAATTATGCTCATATTTACCCCTTCAGCCATCTTGGATCTATCTGTGCACCAGACAAGTGACCCTTTATCTAGCGGCAGTGCTTCAATCCTGTTCATTTGACGGCCTTCAATCAGCGCACCGAAAGAATAGTCGAAGTCCTGCTTGGTTAGCGTTGACTCAGTAGGCTTGGGCTTAGACTCCAATTAGATTAGCTGCAAAATAGTGAACAACCAGATGTCCGGTTCGAATTTCAGTACCTGTTGCAGTCTTATGGCACGAAATATTGCCTACTTCCTCACACATAGATGTAGATAAAGTGGGTATAGCACTGCTTCCTTAGCTGCTCTTGCAATCCCTAAACAGGCAAAGCGTGATGATTTTTGGAACTTTCCTTTCTTCAATTTTTGGCCACCTGATACAATAGGCCACCATAGATATCAGAAGTGAAAGAAGAAAACAAAAAGTCAGCAGGCTGTAGAACTATAGCTACCGTGTCAATGCTGTTTCGCTTCTATGCACATTTACACGATTCTGTTCACCCACCGGTATCTATGGAATTTTTTAAAACAAGAATAAGCTGAAAGTGTTCACTTTAGCATTATACATATTAACTATTAAATTTGCGCACAAATGCCTGCGTCAAACTAGTTAGTATTTAAAACAAATGTTTTATATCTCTGTTATGTTATAAATTTTACTATGCCGTTTGTAGTAAAGCTTTCCCTGTCATAAGTGATCAAACAACAAGGGGATTATTAACGATCGAAATTTGTATCGTTCAAGGAATAATCTTGTACAATCTTGATAATAGACAAGGTGTAAAAGTTTTACAATTTAACAACGAAAAACTTTAATAATTTACGAGATGGGATAAACGTGCCTTCACTTTACATCAATTTTATGGGAGGAGTGTTAACAATTTTACAAGGATATTACATTGTTTAATGTAGGATCTCTTGCGAACTTTTAAAATTATACAACAGGATAGTGTGAAATTTCGAATATATGTTTTAATCGAGATAGGTGGCAATTTTGAATTATGGCACAATCTTTTTTGATATAAAGTGTCTTACTTTTAAGTAGTAATTATCACTAGATAGTAGCAAAGCAACTAGAGGTTTTAATTTTGAAAGATTGTCATATGAATTAAATTTTGTTCTTTAACAGTTAACAGTAAAGTGTACGAAAGCTTAGAGAGGCCATGCTAGAAGTCGGGTCAAATGTAAAATGACCGATGTATGAATTAATATTGCACATACGTTTTCACTATCTCTTGCACACAACTTAAAGCAATAGCCTAAAGACATTGTCAATGTATGTCTACCAAGATTCTTTCGCACTTCTTTTGAGACGGAAATATGAAATGTACACCGAGGAGTGAGAAACATAGTCATAAGGTCAACGATTCTCAAATTGCGTGATTTAACGACGGATGTTGTTTATTTCCATGAACTAACACCGCTCTAAGTATGAAAAACGTCTTTATATGAAATATTTAAGTTATTTTTAGTGGTAAATAGTGGATATTCATCTGTCAAACGAACAATATCAAACCACCAAGACAATTTTCTATTACGTACATATTACAGGAGGATTTGATGCTTCTGAGGATAACCACATAGAAATTCCAAATTCCAATTCCACACGTTTTAGATTAGAATGTACACAGGATCGCGTAGCTCAATTGGTAAGATACTCGAACAGCAGTAAATGTATGGGGTAGTTGCGTGTTCGAATCATCATATACTTTTTTTTATTCCATTAAAAGTTAAAAATTTTCCTTTTAAAATTTTTATTTTATTAAACAGCGCCGTGAGTTTTGTTAAAACTTTATTTTCTCCAAAAATGTGTCTTTTATTACTACTAGCGCGTGTTTAGCTCTAATAGAATCAACTTTCTTACTCTTTGTTATTAATACATGAATGGTGAAACGTGCGTCGAGTAGATAAATTGTTCAAGTGTGGTGTTGTATTGTTTATGAAAATGTGTCGTAAATTGTTCAAGTGTAGTTAGTGTTTATGAAAACGTGTCAAAGCATTGTTCTTTCAGAATTGTGTTAATTTATTTATTTTCAAATTAATGTTAATTTTTTAAATATTTATTTGTCAACCAGAATTTGTATTTATTGTCGCTAAAAGAAAAATAGTTTATTTTTGTTATTCTCATAGATTGCAGATTTTTTTGTTATTATATGATATATCTTGTTTTTACTAACATTGCTTCCCCTACTAATACTACGATCCTATCCTTTCCTGGCAAGAAATGCCCATACCTCTCCGTGTTTCTTGCTGGACTGTAGCAATATTAGTCTTTGATTTCTTTCTCTGATCACCCATTGTTATTGACTGAATTGAGCAATTCATTTTTTGTTATCAGTTTCATTTGTGCCCGAACCTATATACCTACAGTGTCCATCATAAAGTTGGCTACATATGGGAAGAATTTGTATTATTGAGATTTCTAAAAAATACTATACTGGGGGTTCGTTTCTTTTACTTCACTCCCATACCGAAGGGAAGTATTGTATTCGAGAAAAAAATCACCCTCCGAGATTTTTTCGGATTATCACGTTTCAGATCATGTAGATTACGAAAATATAGGTTTTTCAATTCCGTCAGTCTGTCTGTCTGTCTGTCTGTCTGTTGGTGTATTAACTAAAAAAACTACTTGACGGAAACCAGTCAAATTTGGTAGGTAGCTGACGCTACTGTCAGCGAAGAAACGGTTAAACTTTCACTGGAAAATATATAGGGTGGCCCGTCTAAAAGGAATAAATAATGAAAAAAATTTTCTTTGTTCAAATTTAAAATTTCCAGTTTCATGACATTCTAAACCTATTTCAGAAAAAAAAAATGGAGTTTTTTTTTACCAAAATTTTTTTTTTACCAAAATTTTCTTACCACTAGAATAATAGATGAAAAAAATATGTTTTTGCTTAAATTTAAAATTTCTACGTTTCATGGCATTTCTGAACATATAAAAAAAAAATTGAAAATTTTGAGAAAATTTGAAATCTTTTTTTACCATTACTAAATAATAGATGAAAAAATTTTGTTTTATGACATTTTAAGCCTATTTCAGAAGAAAAAAAGATAGAAAACTTGTTTACCAACATTTTTGCAATTTTTTTTACAACCAGAAGAGATGAAAAAAAATTTTTTCTCTCAAATTTAAAATTTCCACGTTTCATGACATTCTGAGCCTATTTCAAAAACTTTTGAAAATAAAAAAAAAGAAAAATTTGCAAATATTTGTCCACTACAAAATACAAAATTGATGACGGAAAAAAATTGTTTTTGCTCATTTTAAACCTATTTCAATTTTTTGAAATTTAATTTAAAAAAATTGTTAATTTACCACTAGTATAGAATAGATCATCAATATTTTTTTACCACTAGAATACACGAAAAAAAGATGAAAGTTACTAAATTAATAATCTTAGCATTTTATGATATCTTTCCTATTTTTTTATAATTATTCAGCGACATCATTGCTGTTACAGGAGAACAGAACTGTTTGAGAAATACTGGCATTTATCATGCATCAAATAAAATCTTATTTCAGACGTTTTAGCGGCCATGACACAAGTCAGCTTAATCTGTACCCGACCCTATTCACATATATTTTTTTTTACTCGATTTTGTAAGTCAGAACTCACAGTTACATTTCAAAATTTACAGTGGTTAGGTAGAAATACTCACACACTACATTAGAATGTTATACTTGAATCGCGATTCGCCAATAATGTTGGCATGGAGGTGAATAAAATTATAGTAAATATAACAATATGTGCTGTATTTATATTAAATTAAAGTCATTGTTCATTGAATTCTGTCGTACTACTTGATTGTTATTAAAAGAAAGTTGATCAATACTATCAATATCAATTCCATGGCTGCTTTATTGATTAGTAGCTCACGGTTTGCTGAGCCGAGACAGAGCTTAGGGAGGGCGGATGGGATGAATTGAATTTGTTAAACCATGGCATTACTTAGGTATAAATACAGCATACATTGTTAAGTCTACTTTAGTTTTCATTATCTCCACGTGATAAAACATGTTCGAAGCGTTCTGATGTTTATAGAAACTACTTCATTTTCTGTAAATTCCGACTTACAATTGTGAATTCTGAGTTAACAATTATGCCACCAATAAAACCACTGAAAATAAAAGAGAATCAAATTTTGAGACAAAACGGCTCTATGCAATTTTGTTTATGAAATCTACTTTTTTGTTAATTTGAAAACGAATTGAAAAAACCACTGACTAAGGACTCACTGCTTCCACATCCAGGTTTTCCTCCAAGTCTCTTTAAAGGTAAACTTCTTTACTATATTTAATTCTTGACTATATTTGCACTTTAGTATGCGGAAATAATTGGTCATGGAATTTTAATAATATTTGGGGCAGGTGCCATAATTTTTTTTACAGAAGTTGGCTAACTTTATATATACAAAATCTGCAAAATGTACAGGCGTTAGAAATAAAGAGAAGTTTTAGAAATGTTTACTTTTATTAAGCTGCGGATAAAAAATTTAAAAAGTTACCCAACTCGGAGTAATTATAATAGAGTAGAGGACTTAAGCCGGAGCTGGATACTCCCCCCACCACTTTTCGTGACGTCATAGGTGGGCGGGGCCTATGTGGTGGGGTGGGGGGTAATTAGAGTGGTGGGGGGTAATTAGAGTGGTGGGGGTAATTAGAGTGGTGGGGGTAATTAGAGTGGTGTGGGGTAATTAGAGTGGTGGGGGTAATTAGAGTGGTGGGGGGTAATTAGAGTGGTGGGGGGTAATTATTGCAGTGGAGGGGGGTAATAAGAGTAATTGCATAACGAAAGTACTTACTGTAATTATTATGATGGAGGGGGGTAATGAGAGTAATTGCGTAACGAGAGTACTTACTGTAATTATTGTGGTGGAGGGGGTAATACCAGTAATTGCGTAACTAGAGTACTTACTGCAATTATTGCAGTGGAGGGGGGTAATAAGAGTAATTGCATAACGAGAGTACTTACTGTAATTATTGCAGTGGAGGGGGGTAATAACAGTAATTGCATAACGAGAGTACTTAGTGTAATTGCATAACGAGAGTACTTACTGTAATTGTTGTGGTGGAGGGGGTAATAACAGTAATTGCGTAACTAGAGTACTTACTGCAATTATTGCAGTGGAGGGGAGTAATAAGAGTAATTGCATAACGAAAGTACTTACTGTAATTATTATGATGGAGGGGGGTAATGAGAGTAATTGCGTAACTAGAGTACTTACTGCAATTATTGTGGTGGAGGGGATAATACCAGTAATTGCGTAACTAGAGTACTTACTGCAATTATTGCAGTGGAGGGGGGTAATAAAAGTAATTGCATAACGAGAGTACTTACTGTAATTATTGTGGTGGAGGGGGGTAATAAGAGCAATTGCATAACGAGAGTACTTACTGTAATTATTGTGGTGGAGGGGGTAATAAGTGTAATTGCATAACGAGAGTACTTACTGTAATTATTGTGGTGGAGGGGGGTAATAAGAGCAATTGCATAACGAGAGTACTTAGCGTAATTATTGTTGTGGAAGGGGGTAATTTGTGTGGTAAGTAGAACATAATGCTGTGACGCTGTAATCTTATTCACGGGAGTGGGGGTAACCCTATCCGTATAAAGGCAAAAGAGGAGTTAACATTTGATCATTGAATAGGCTAGGCTCCTATAGTAAATATTATTATGCATTCGTGTACGTCTTGTGGTAAAAGTTTTACGCGTGTCGACAATTTACGTCGTCATGAAAGACAATCGTGTGGGAATGATGGACCTCTCGCAAAGCGGCCCAGGGTTGATTCAACTCCTTCAACATCTAATATGCAAACATGTGATTGCTGTAATGTGACTTTAACAGCAACTCAGATGAAATCGCATAGAAGAACACTGCAGCATAGGACAAATTCATGTGCCCCTATGGTGGATGGTGTAGCTATTGTGCAATCAGCTTTTAAAAATAGAATTATAACATATCGAGTGCATTGTGAAAATAATTATTTAGATTTTACATTGTTCTTCAACGAAATCAGGCCAAAGATTCTAAACCTACTGGAGGAAGTGTTGAGGATTCATAAAACAGTGAAAGTAAATATGGAAACGTTCGCCAAGTACATTTTACCGACGCAAGATCTAATTGAAATGAAATCGTTTAATACTCCCAATAGTATTTTGGATGGATCCATGAATCTAAATGATGTTTTGGATAGTTTTGTGGATTCTATGGTTACGCAAAGTACTGAGTTCCAAGAACGTGATTCAGGTATGCTAATATTTTTTAAATTATAAAAAATAATGACTAATTATTATCTACTTTTTAGGTTGGGCCCTCGAACGAATTGCTTTTGTCGAAATTAATGTTAACAAGTACAGTCCTTTGGGTGGCTCATCGTACATAAAATTACCGAAATATATTGAAAATAAGAAGGCGGTAGTGAATGTACAGAATCAAGATCAATGTTGCTTTGCTTGGGCTGTGACGTCAGCGTTATATCCCGCAAATCACAATGTATCACACACATCATCATATCCACATTATTCGAGAGTATTAAATGTAACAGGTATGAATTTTCCGATAAAATTACGAGATATATCGAAATTTGAGGAAATGAATAATATTTCCGTTAATGTATATGGTTTAGAAGAGATGTTTGAAAATAATAGAATTAAGTATGAAGTTGTTGGACCTTTACGTTACTCAGGTAGAAAATTGTATACTCACGTAAATTTATTGCTAATTTCGAGTGAATGTGTTGGGGATGAGAATCACCGCTGTAGCAACGATTGTGCTAATAGTCACTATTGTTGGATAAAGGATTTATCTAAGTTAGTTTCCACCCAAGTTTCCGGTAACGATCATAAGAAACATTTTTGCGACGGTTGTTTACTGCACTTTAATAATGAACGCCACTTACTTCAACACCAGAGAAATGACTGTAATCATATTTACACAACAACACCCACGACTAAATTTCGGATTAACAAATTTGGTAAAGAAGTTGCTGAGAATATATTAAAATTTGAGAATATCGAGAAACAAATGCGTGTACCATTCGTAGTATATGCTGACTTTGAATCTATTTTGAAACCTATAAATACGTGCGAGCCAAACCCCGAACGTTCCTTTACAAATAAAACATTTAAACATGAGCCTTACTCCTTCGCTTATTACATTAAATGCTCCTTTGACAATTCTCTATCTAAATTTAATTTGTATCGGGGATGTGATGCAGCTCAAGCTTTTGTAACACATGTAGAGGCAGATTTAAGGAATATATATAATAGACATATGAAATATATAGTTCCAATGGCTGAACTCACAGCGCAAGAAAACGAAGACTTTCAAAATGCGACCGTGTGTGGTATATGTGGGGGGCTTTTCGAGGGAGAAGATATTAAAGTTCGAGACCATTGTCACTTAACGGGTAAAGTAAGATTCGGTGCTGCACATTCTGTCTGTAACTTAAATTACAAGTTACCCAACTTTATACCTATTATATTTCACAATATGAGCGGATACGATAGTCACCTGTTCATCAAAGAGTTGTGCAAATATAAGGATAAGGTTGGTGTAATAGCCCAAAATAAAGAAAAATATATATCCTTTACGAAACACATTTATATGCACGATTATGTTGATAAGAAAGGGGTTACAAAGAAGAAATATTTACAGTTACGATTTATCGATAGTTTTAAATTTTTGTCGGCATCATTACAAAATTTAGGCGCGAATTTAGATGACGATCAGTTGAGAACAACACGCAGTTTTTATAGTGATAATGATAAATTTAATTTAGTGAGACAGAAGGGGGTATTTCCATATAGTTTTATGGATAGTTTAGAGAAATTAAATGAAACTGAATTACCGTCTAAAGAGAAATTTTTTGATAATTTAAATAAAGAGCACATATCAGATGTAGATTATTTGCGGGCTAAGGATGTTTGGAGATTGTTTGAATGTCGTAGTCTTGGCGATTATTCAGATATTTATTTGAAATCAGACGTGCTTCTTCTCTGCGATGTGTTTGAAAATTTTCGGAGAATTTCTTTAGACAAATATAAACTGGATCCAGCCCAGTATTATACAGCTCCGGGGCTATCATGGGACGCAATGTTAAAATTAACCGGAGTAGAGTTAGAGTTGTTAACGGATATCGACATGATTCATTTCTTTAAAAGGGGCATAAGGGGTGGAGTAAGTCAGTGTTCAGAAAGAAAACATATAGCAAATAACAAGTTTCTGCCTAATTACGATCCCAATGAGCCATCATCATATATCACTTATCTAGACGCCACGAATTTATACGGACATAGTATGTCACAGATGTTGCCAACGGGGGGCTTTACGTGGTTGTCTGAGAGGGAAATCGGTGATTTAGAAATTATGGATATCTCGAGTAACAACCCCCACGGGTACGTCTTTGAAGTGGACATCCATTATCCAGAACATTTACACGATTTGCACTCAGACCTTCCCTTTTTAGTTGAAAGTATTGTGCCCCCCGAATCAAAATCAAAATTAACAAAGTTAATACCAAATTTGAATGATAAAAAAAACTATGTGGTGCACTACGTAAATTTAAAGCAGGCTATTAATAACGGGTTGGTGGTTACGAAAATACACAGAGTTCTTAAATTTAATCAATCTATGTGGTTAAAGAAATATATCGACTTAAACACCGAGATGAGAAATAGAGCAACAAATAAATTTGAAAAAGATCAATATAAATTAATGAATAACGCGGCGTTTGGTAAGACGATGGAAAATGTGGAAAACAGAACAGATATAAAGTTGGTTACTCATTGGGAGAGTATTAGACGCAGTATGGGTGCAAATGCATTAATAGCTCGTCCAAATTTTAAAACATGTTCGATATTCACTGAAGATTTTGTAGCGATCCATATGGGTAAACAAAAGATAGAATACAGCAAACCAATTTTTGTTGGTTTCTGCGTCTTGGAATTGTCAAAAACGGTGCTGTACAACTTTTTTTACAATGTGGTTAAAAGAGAGTTTGGAGATAAGGCTTCATTATTGTATACTGATACTGATAGTCTGATTATTAAAATTTTAACAGAAAATTTTTATGATTTTATGATAGATAACCATGACAAATTCGATACTTCGAATTATCAGCACGGTAATACATTTAATGTACCTAAAGGTCCGCCGATTTTAGGTAATTTTAAAGATGAGTTCCCTGCGGATCCAATAATTAGTTTTTATGGTACTGGAGCAAAAGCTTATTGCGTAAAATCGGTGGGTAATGAGCTAAAAAAGGCAAAAGGTGTGAAGAGATCCGTTATTCAAAAAGAGTTGTCAATAGATGACTACAGACAAATCGTTGAACAGGGTGGCTTAATATTCAGAAAAATGAATACATTTAAAAGTCAATTGCATGATATTTTTACCGAAGTAAAGAACAAAGTGGCTTTGTCTCATCGTGATGATAAGCGGTTTGTCATTCCCAACACAGCAAAGACATTACCGTGGGGTCACTCTGACATACAATTTTTTCAAACTGAGCAGGAACAAAATGTTCGGTGGTTAATGGCTGCTATTAATGATGTCCAAAGTAGTTCTGTTGAAATAAACAAGATGGATGAATTACTTGCAGCAATAGCGGAGTTAAGCCAGTAATGTGATTAAAAGACGAACGTTCGTTTAACGTAAAGGTCCAGAATATTTTAAATTAGGTTTATATATGTATTTTTTCATAGAGATATTGTAAACTAAGTTTTGTTAGGCAAGTAATTTAACATTAAATCGTATTTAATTAACGTTCAGTTCCAAAGTGTTATAAGTTGTTACCTTTATGTATGTAAAAAAAAACATCATAAGTTAATTTCACATTTAACATGTAATTGAAATTATATAATGTATGTGTACTTATATGTAATTAAAAATAAATGGGAACCCTGTTTTAATTTCTGTAACTATTATTGTAATAAAGTATTCGTAAAAATAATTATGTGTTGCTATTATACTTTACACCGGAATTCCTATTTGAAAGTAAATTATAGCCAGCGTGGTGCTTGACTTACGATGACGCGGCACTTGGCCTGGTGGTGTGATACATTTCAACCAATGAGCAGGAAACACAATTTCCCCTACTCTAAGAGTGGTGGAAATGGAGGGGTGAGCGTGGTGTATTTATACATTCTGGACGCTTCCAAAGTTCTCTTTGCCTTCAACTATCGACTGGTTCAATTGTGTGATCTGTGTTGTTGTGTTCTGTGCCAAGTTTCACTTGAAATTTTAAATTGTAAGTACATTTATTTGTTTCAATTCCGATCATTTATCTCATAATGGTGAGAAATACTGTTTCTGGTGGTAGCCGTAAAAAGACCAAAGAGTCCGAGGCTAGTAATGCTCAGAGGATGCTACAAGGTGTGGCATTCTTAACAAACTTCGTATCGGGCCCTGCTACCACAGTAGGTGCTTCAGTTACAACGACAACAAATGCTGTATATGCTGCAGCTCCAGCGGCTGGGTCTTCTAATAATAATGTTACACTGACACCGAGTGGTAGCGCAGCAGGTCCGACACCCCTAGAACCTGGTACTGGAAGTATGGGCCCGACATACAGCATAGCAGGTAGGCCGGGATTGGGGATAAATATAATTTCCGATATTAGAATCCCGGCTTCAAACGCATCATCTTCAAAAGCCACACCTAATGCAACCTCTAGCGCTAGTACTAGCACTGGTATTCATTGGTCAGTTCATGGCAGTCAACAGAGGCACGCTGTAAACCAACCTGACGCGGACATTCATCCTGTAATTCATATCTCCGACGACGAAGCTAGAGGAATTCATTCCGAATTCGCAGATGATTTACAGGATCGTGAAAGCGATTTTCTTGATGCTGAGGAGCTCATTCGTTTAGATGCAAAAGTGAAAGCATCTAAAAGGACAGCTTCTGCATCGAGGAGTCAGGATGGGCGTCGCGTTACCTTCCAACCCTCTTGTGCATCTATATCGTTGGTTACTAGTGATGACTCTGAGGACGACTTTGTGAAACCGTCAGGAATCAAAAAGCCCAAAAGGGGTGCTATTCATAACGATGACTCCGATAGTGACTTTGTTGTTAAGCCTAAAGTTAATGCAAAAAATAGTAAAGTAGAGAAATCTAATAGCCGTAAAACAAAGTCATCATCGACGGCATCTGGGAGTGTTCGGGGCAGGGGTCGACGTGGTGCAAACCCCAACACAAAGTCGTTGTCATCGGCATCAGGCCGTGGTCAAAGAAAGGTGGCTACTCCACTAACACCGGACTTTTCCGACGCTTCACGTAATATTATTCAATACAATATAGTTGCTTTAAATACAAATTTACCCGAACCGTTAATCCCTATCCTCAACGATCCTCCTAGGCCTGTGATAAAAACTGTAGGCAGAGGTGTAGGAGGAAAGGGTAGATTAATGAGCCTTAATGGTGAGGTAAATCGCGACGTGGCCAATAGTCCGGTTTTAGGCGGTAGATTTGACGACGCCGCATTAGAACAACCAAGCTGTTCTAATGCGGTGCCGCCACAACCATCCTCAGGTGGCAACGACGCGTTAGAAGAAGCTGGCACTTCTAACGCATCGGTGCCATCACCACTCCGAGCACCAAGTCAGAATTCTACACATTCTGACATAATGTTCGGGGCGGTACCACAGCTCGAACCTGTGGAGGAAATCGCAGAACTGGATGATATTCAAATTGAAGCATTATTAAATATCCTTTCACCAGTTCCACCTATTCAGAATCCCTTAGATTCTGATTCGGATTGTGATTTTCTTTCGCAGGTGGCGGACCGGCATTTGTTTAGAAGTGCCTTTAAAAATCTCAAAGATTTAAGGGCACAAAAAAAACAAAAGTACGATGAAGATGTAGCGGCGTGCGCTAATGATGATTTGTTGCAACAGCAGGCTAAGGCACAGGAAGCCAACGTCGAAGAGCGGCTTCAGCAAGCTGAAAATTTAAACTTGGAAATTGAGAGGTTGCAATCTCAAATTACACGATTAAGTTTAGAAAGGGAACAAATTATCATTAGCGCAAATGCAGAGAGGATTGATGCCCAACATATAATGGAGGGCGTCAATAATCGCCGCAACGCTGCGGCTAAGTCCCGTCGAGAGCTGGAAGGTCTTGACAATAAATTAAAAGTTCTTGGCCAGAACATATAAATAAAGGCAGAGAGGTTATATTTTATAATTCTATAAAAAAAAAAATTGTACATGTAGTAATTATTAGGTTTATTTTTTTTTTATTAGATAGTGGTACATCTTTTATAAAAATTATATATAATTTTGTCAAAAGAAATCTGTTTAGTTATAAGTATCATTAGTGTAAGTTCTTATATCTGTTTAATTGTAAGCAATATCAGTGTGTGAAAATTTCTTTTTTTAAATATTAAAAAAATAATAAAAGAGAAAAAAATTAATGACCATAGAAAAATAAAAAACCCAACAAAATCTATTTAGTTGTGAGTATCATTACTTTATCTATTTATTTATTATTAATGTGTGTAAAATAATTAAAATTGTCAATAAATTAATTTTTAAAATATGTATTTTCTTATTACTGTAGTCATTCACCCCTCCCTTTACCACCCCTTCCAAAATTTTTCCTTGTTACAGAGTTACATATTAAACGCAGAAACTCAAATGAAGAGAAGTATACTAGTTTCTCGTCCACTTTATTTTACGCTTAAAATAGAAAGTAAAAAAAACAAACATTTTCATAAATAGATCTATTTATTTACAAATAATAAAAACATTTATATAAATTATGTACAAGAGAAATAACCTAAGAACTAATCTATATATTTATTTACTTACAACTCTAATATAGTAAATAATTTATAACACAAATTCGCCCAGTTCTTCCTCTTCGGGAGAATCTTCATCAGTCTCGTAATCCGAGTCACTGGCACTCATCGACTCCGTCTCCAGCGACCAAGCTGACGGAGAAGAGGGTCTGCTTGGTGGCTCCACTTCCATGGATGGACTATTCGGCGGCTCTGCATCCATTGGTGGTAATGTCCCCCACCAATCGCTACTATCTGGACCCTCTTCGTGTTCCAGATCTTCTAGATAGTGCATTTGTACCACCCAATTGCTACTATCTGGGCCCTGTCCATTATATGATAGCCCCAACATCACATCGTATTCCCAAAAAGGTGTTGTTGACTCTGTGGAATCGCTGGAACTAACTGCATTGTCTTGGGAAGCCATTTGTTTTCACAAGCTTTGCAGTTTTACTGAGGTTCAAGAGACGAGGAGTTTCTTATATTAACGCACCCCACTCCAACAAACCCTACATTAACAAGAGTGGGTAGTAAGTTTCTTACAGACGATTTTTTAAAGTATCAGTCATCAACAAGATAAACAAGAGTACATGAGGCTGTAAGTGGATTTACCCTCACTTCCCTCAGCGGGTCACAATAGAAAATGCTGGGTGTGTAATCAAGAAATTCAGTTTTTGAGGTAGGGATTTAATTAGGGTGTTTGATCGTTATTGTATTATTGTTGTTCCAAATAAAATATATTTCAATAATGAATATTAAACACTTAAATAAAGCACATTAGTGTAGTATAAATATTTTTATTTCTGTATTACTGATACATAAGTAAATAACATGATTATGCATATTTTACATTATTTAAAGTTTAATAAATTATACAACATCCAATTTGTCAATCCAAGAATTGTGTTCTTTGGAAAGTCCAAGCCATTTGACAAATATTTTGTTTCCTTTTCTTCTTAAAACTTTCTCTACTAGATATATATCGGGATATTTAGTTTTTTGTAACTCCATTTCATAAAAACATCCTTTAATTGGTTGTCCATACATATCTTCAAGCTGGTAAGTTGTTGGGTTAGTTATGTTTATTTTGACAATTTTGAAAAGTTCGGTTGAATAATTAACTGTAAAACCTTTTTCAAATATGCCTTTGTATGCACTTATTCGAACTACATCACCAATATGAAACTTGGGTTTTAAAGCAATCCTAATGTGATTATATGCATCCAAACGTGTGGTTGGCTTAACATCAGCAGGTTTCATGCCAATAGTTCGATGTGTTTTATTGTTGTACTTGTTTGTAATGTTGGATAGAATATCGAACCATTTGTATTTACCTCTGGCTGAGAATTCTTTATATAACCAATTTTTTAATGTTCGTATCACTCTCTCCACAATTGCAGCTTTTTTTGTACTATATGTAGAGTAATGATTAATGGCATACTTTTTCATTAAAGTGGAAAAGTTTTTATTGTAAAATTCCGTACCCTGGTCGCTTTGAAGATTCTTAGGTGAGTAGTTCGATTTTTGCAAAATGCTCCTCATACCCTTCGTAATTTCTATACCCGTTTTATTTCTTAAGGGTCTTGTCCACACATATTTCGAATAGCAGTCGATCACTACGAGGATATATCGATAACCTTTATTAAGGTTCGCAAATGGCTGCATTTCAGCCAAATCCATTTGCCATAAATCGCCATAGCCCTTGATAATTGTTCTTCTTCTACGAAAATTTTTTCGGGGTAACCTGTGCAGTTCCTGCACAACGGCCTTCTTTGTAGCACTAATTTCCATGTTAACTTATTGGATCCAATGGGTGTGCAGAGAATACACTAAGCTGTTACATGTTTGCCGATAGACTAATTTCTAATAAGTTAATTCTTCTAATTTATTAATTTTGTCAATTATTTTCTGAAGCTCTCTAGCTTGCTGAGAAATTGAATTTTCCACTGTTTTATGTTCCTTATCAATATCCGCTCGTATTTGTTCATTAATATACTTTTTCATCTCTGCAACAACCCGTACATTTCCTTTATCAATTTTTTTCGGAATTTCCTCATTTACATAAGTTTTTGCAGTAGCAACAGCTAACAAAACTTGACCATTAACGTACTTTTCCATTGCCGTAATAATTAAGTTAGTGGCCTCATCCATAGCCTTGCGGATGTCTGCAAAGAAGGTAGTAAGTCGCTCTTCAACATAGTTACGTGTTACACCATCCTGACTATCCACCGGTTCTCCAATGTTCTTTAAACGTTTATTCTGAATATCGAAGTGATTATCTGCAGTGAGCTTAAAGCCAAGACCTGGTGGACCGCGCACGACTAATGATTTATTAGCGCCGCCTCTTCTGCGTCCAAATTTATCAATTGTGTTGTGACCAGGTAGCATTTCTAATTACATCTGATCTGATTTAAGCATTTCACAGTATATTATACTTCCCCATTATAATTTTGTTAATAGATTATTTTTTCTTCTCTCATTTCCTCCAACAAACTAATTATTTCATTATTAACACCACTGTTACCTGCCATTTTTGAGCTATACAGCAGACGTAGACGATCTACCAGCTCTTTTGGCTTATTCCAATAAACATAATCGACACCTCTACTATTGTATATTTTCTGAAGTGGCATTTGTGGAAAACCCAAACCGGTTCTCGATCTCGTCACTATTGTAGAAGATGTTAGTGGTTTTATAATATCACTGAATTTCCTCCATTTAGTTTTATTCAAACCATTTTTTGCATCATAATTCTTATATGCCGCTCTTGTCTTTTTTAATATTTCACCATATATTTGATACTCTTCGTCACCAATAGATACTTCATCACTGCGTAGTATTGACGGATACTTCATAAATATTACATCATACAACTTAGGACTGCCAGGATACGTTCCCAATGCCTTAGTACCATACCACAATGTAATGTCCCCATTAGAAAAGCGCACCTCGGCGTTACCCATTCGTAGTTTGCCTGTATGGGGATCTAGACGTACACCGTATACAGTGTCATATTTATAGTGACCGGACTTTAAATTATCTAAATGTTGTTTGATCACGTCACATTTCTTTTCTGCACTACCAACGGATCTTTCTGAACCTGGGGTACTCATTAATGACGATCTTGGTGGTGTTTCCATATAATATGCTTCAGTTGCACTATTCTCCCCATCTTCACTGCTACCTTCAGATGTCGCGTTAAGCGTACTGGTACTAGCTTTTGCACTGCCTTGAGATTGCGTTGATTTTTGTGTCGGTGTTGGCGGCGCCTGGTTATGTGATTTTACCTGTGAGGCAGATATTACTTTTAAAGGTTTTGTTATGGGTTCATAAACCTTTTCAAGTGCTAATTGACTCTCAACATTTCTACGCTTCAGTGAATTAAATTTTTTACGCACAGAATCAGTAGCTTCAACTAGTTGTCGTTTGAGGTTTACTTCCCTTGCCATGTCTCCATCGATATTGCTATTGTGTTTAATCTTCATTTCCAGTGTCTAACCTCACCGATGTAATCTCGATGCTGTCTACAGGCCGATTGAATCTTTAATTCTAATACTTTACGGATATATGAAACTATCAAGTCCTTTCCTGTATCTACCCTCATTCACCTCTCTATCCTTATCAATTACAAGAAACCCATATTTGTCTTTCCAACACTCTACACACATTTCTTGAAATTGCTTAAAAGATATGTCTGGTGAGACATGGTCGGAGAAAATGTGATGTAAGTTCATATCATCCTGTCTGAACATCGCTATAAAATTAGCGTTGTCCCTAACAAGTTGCTTAGGTATGCGAGAATATGTTTGTGCCAAATAAAAACAGTCTACATTTCTATGGCGACCCATTGAGAAAAAGGTGCGAATTATGTCTTGCTTTTCACATATAACATCATCGAATATAAATATAGAATCAGGCTTGGCTTCAGATGGTTGCACTATTTCCGCATTATTATTAAAGGTGTAAAACCCCAATCCCTTAACTGGTGTTAATATGTTGCGCAAGTACTCATACTTGGGTTGATTTAAAGACTTTGAATATAGGTATATATTTGCGAAACGTAATCCAAGGGGGTGAGTAATTAGAGATATCATTAAGTTCGTCTTGCCACAATTACTTGGACCAATTAGAAGTCCACGAACAGTTGACGGAAGTAGTGACCCATGGCGCGATTCGATTTGTAATCCACATCCTACTTTTTCGTCTAAATTGTCTATAGGAAACTTCTGTCTCTGCTTTACAATACGCATTGTACCACGGTTGAAGACTATATAAATAGATCTATGCATTACAATTGTTATTTAAATGTTGTCAGTCAAGCAGCGCACAAGTAAGAACCGCCGTTTTTTAAAGGTCGGTAAGGGGGTAGTAAATTCCCTAATAAATAAGCTTCCATTTGAACTGCATTTACCCGGTGGTTACCAGTATTGTGGTCCAGGCACCAAATTAAAAAAAAGATTAGCGCGAGGCGATCCAGGTATAAACAAGCTCGACGCTGCATGCAAGCAGCACGATATTGCATACGACCAAAACTCGGGCGATTTATCAGCTCGACATAGAGCAGACTATCAACTTGAACAAGCTGCGTGGAATCGAGTTAAATCCAAAGAAGCAAGTTTAAAAGAAAAGGCTGCCGCGTGGTTGGTTACGACTATAATGAAGGGAAAACAGCGTCTTGGAATGGGATGTAGATCAACAAAATCTCGTAGTACAAAAAGAAAAAATATAATTAAAAAGAAGAATAAAAACAGGAAGAACGTTAGAAAGGTAGCCTTTGGTGCTGGGATAGTACGCAAGGTTCGTGATGATCTGCGTAAAACTGGTGGTAAGCGATCTGTAGCTAAGGATACTAGAAAAGTTATGCAAATAGCGCTTCAAGCTGCACGGCGACACATGAGATCAGTTGGTGGAAAACGAAATATTCGTACGCCTCGCATAATACCGATTCCGAAAGTTGGTGGAATTCTACCTTTAATACCTATTTTTGCGGGCTTATCGGCGTTAGGTAGCTTGGCAGGATCTGCAGCTGGTATAGCTAAAGCTGTAAATGATGTGAAAACTAGCAGAGAAGAATTGGCAGAAAAAAGCCGCCATAATAGACATATGGAGGCAATTGCTATAGGGAAAAGTGGTAAAGGGCTTTATTTGAAACCATATCGTAAAGGACTGGGTCTCTATCTAAAATCACAAAGTTCAAAAAACTACTAGACACCCTACCTCGAAAACCTCTCACCAACATCGATCTCAAATATTATGTTGAGAAGATGAAGGTGCCCCATTTTCGAGGTATATTTATGCGCGACACTTTACCAAATTCCGGACCGCATCGTAATGAATCCGCCATCATAAATTTGGATACTATAGATGGTCCGGGAACGCATTGGGTGGCATATAAAAAACGAGGTAGTTTGGTCACATATTTCGATAGTTTTGGAGATTTGCCCCCACCAAGAGAATTAGTCCTGTACTTGCGCAACGGTTCAAGGTTTACGGATAAAATCTACTATAATTATGAGCGCCAACAAAATTTCAACACAGTGTGGTGTGGCCATTTGTGCTTAAAGTTTCTTTCTTCAAAAGTTAAATAAAACTCTTCAAATGGCATGTGTGACCCCATCAATGGATCGAGAAGCAATTAAACGGATGGGCCACTCGTTGATTGCTTTCTCTAGACTACGCAGCTTGCTGAAGATGAGTAAACAGCAACTTTCAGATATGCCTAAAGAAGTAATAATTGCATGTGTCCCATATGAAATTGCATTAGTGTGGGATAAATTACCCAAACATCTTCAGGATGACATTGATATTTTAAAATATCAGTACTGTCAAGAACACTATTCTAATCAAGACGAAAATAATATTGATGTTAACGATGGTCCATCGCCTCGAAAAATATTTTGCTGCTACTGTAAAGTGGACGAGGTGAACGTGGCGTCAAAAAATGATGTGAGTATATCTCCATCACCGCCCAAAAAAAGAAGGTTAATCCACGACTATTGCTGCAAATCGCAATAAAGACATGCAACAATCTCCAAAAAACGTCAGTCATGTCACACACTTTCACTTTATCAAGCCGCTCAAGCGTGCTCAGTGCAGAGTTTTATCCACCGATTGAACTAGATATAGGCAGTCGATATGGTCTGGGATTAACCGGATTTTATTCATACAACTCTATATTTAATATAGACGAGACGAACAATGGTTTCTGTTATAGGACTTCACCGAAAGCAGCTCCCACATTTCTCCACATACCGTACGGAGTCTATGAAATTGATGAAATATATAATGCAATACTGAAAGCTATGCCAACTAACAAAAATGAAGAAAAAGAAAAATTATTTCGACTGCGAGCAAACAATAACACAATGAAATGCGAGATAAGATCAAAATACGAAATTGACTTTACACAAGCAAACTCTATTGGTAGTCTGTTGGGATTTCAGCCGACATATTTAGAACCAAACAAGACTCATGAGTCAACACTCCCCATTGATATAATGAAAGTAAGAATGATACGTGTAGATTGCAACATTATTTCCGGAGCGTATCTGAACGCTCTTAAATCCCACACACTCTTTGAGTTTGATATTGATGTTGAACCTGGATACAAACTTACCAGGGAGCCAGCTAACATAATATATTTACCTGTTAGACCTGAAGGACGTCAGTTTATCGACAACATTACTCTACGCATATTGGATGACAACGGAGATTTAATTAATTTTCGAGGTGAAAAGATTATTGTGAAGCTAGAATTGAAACAATTTTAATATTAAGAGCAAAAAAAAAATGGGTTTTCGATATAATCAGGAACGATTAGCACACTGCCGATATAAAGTGCTTAACGATAAAAAGAAGAGTGATTGTAGAAACCCATTCATTCAGCGTATACCTCTTAAACAGTTAAGACATAGATTGTCGGTAAAGGACCGCGCATTTCTTCAATCTATTGGGTTAGAACTGAGAGAAAATTAAATAATAATGACAGCTACTACATCTAGTGAAAAACTTGAAGTGTTCGACGAACCTGTGTTTGATCAGTCACTTATCAGTTTACATGAGCATACGTATAAACCATATGGGTCACCATATTATAGAAATTCTGATGAAATACGAATCCCTATCAATTTTCATGACCTTATACTCGACATTGCAGAAAGCTACATCTATATAGAAGGGAAATTTACACCTAGCGATGTTACCAAGCGGTGTTATTTATCCAATAATGCTCTAGCTTTCCTCTTCGAAGAGATTAGGTATGAAATGGGTGGCGAGCAAGTGGCTGTAGTTAGGAAGCCTGGCATCACTACCACAATGAAGACTATGGTATCATATGGACAGACACATCTGCGATCACTATTAACTACGGGTTGGGGCCTCAACGAACAGAAACAAGATATTTTAGATAGTACTAGTCATGTGTTTAGTGGTAGACTACCCCTTAAATACCTTATGGGTTTTGCAGAAGACTACACCAAAGGTATTTTAAATGTCAAGCAGGAATTAATTTTAATAATAGCTCGCTCATTCAAAGATTCCTACATTGGGGAAGTTGATGCAGATTTAGAAATTAACAAAATTGAATGGAAGATTAGACATATTGTGCCTGAGGATAGACAAAAGCTTAAACTACTAAACAGAATTAATAAAAGTAGTAATAATGCTAAAGTTAAGATGGCTTATCGTATGTGGGATCTCTATGAGCTACCTACTCTGCGCGATACTGCTTCTGATGTTTGGGCCGTTAAAACCACTAACAGTCTTGAGAGACCTAGATACATAATTATTGGATTTCAAAACAATAGTCACTCCAATGATAGAAGCAAAGATGTGACAAATTTTATACATGCAGATATTAATAATATTCGACTATATCTAAATGCCGAAGTATTTCCTTATGAGCGCTGGAACTTAGATTTTGATAAGAAATTGGACTCTGCAGCTTACTATGCCTATGAGAACTTCCAGCGTAGTTATTATGATAAAGATATGAGTGAACCTATGATGGATCTTGCAGAATTCAGAAAATCTCCATTATTTGTCATAGATTGCTCCCACCAACCGGATGCAATGAAATCATCCACCGTCGACATAAAGATAGAATTTGAAACCCGAAAGACGAAGTTCCCCGAACAAACTCGTGTGTATGCACTTATACTTCACGATACATATTTAAGCTACAGTGCATTGGATGGTTCAGTTCAAAACGGTTTTCTTGCTGCTAAGTAAAAAAAATATTTATTATGGAGCAAACAAAAAATACAGTTCCTATGCTGATAGTTGACTTACAAGGTTTTCAATGTAAAAACAGTGAGTTCATAGTGAAGGAATTGGCTGCTGTGTGCTGTAATACTGAACAACAAGCACATTACTTTTTCAAACCACCATATCCATTCTCATCACTTGCACGTGACAGGAAGATGCAATACCAATGGTTGGAGAAAAAATACCATGGTTTAAAATGGAGCCACGGATACATTCAACTGACAGAATTACCACTGATCCTTCAGCGACTTTGCCAGAATGTAGTTAATAATTATCAATGTCAATTACTATTAGAGGATGTCGTAATTGTATGCAAAGGCAGAATGAAGAGGAATTTTCTACTGCAACATCTAAGTCGGAATAAGATTATAGACTTAGATGACTATTTGCCCCATGCTCCCAGCCTTAAATCATTGAACATACCAAAATGTCTAGAACATTTTCAGTACAATAATATTACTCATTGTGCTCTTGCAAATGCTCATTTTCTTAATAGAAGTATTATAGATTTAAATATAAAATTACAGTGAGACTGTTTAAGTGTAAGGTATATTTTTCTAGATATGTAATAAAAATAGGCAATAAAATAAATATAATCTTTTAATGTGGTTTTTATTTATTTAACTTCATGATATAATTGTAAAAATAATAAATATCAATGAGATATTATACTGTTTATTACACAATTATTTATTTACAATAATATAACTTAAAATAAATATTATTTGTCTTCATCATCAAGTTGATGTTTTTCAATAACTCCAACTGGTAGGTACTTCACTAGGTCATACAGGAAGCGTTTTAATTTCATTCTAATCATAGACTCACAAAATTCATCTAAACTTAAAATGCCTCGAGAGTATTTGTCACATAAATTTGCTCCAGATTCATATGTATTACAAGCTTCTTCAACACGTCGAACTTCTTCAACATCCCAGCAGATATTTATATCGTAGACTAACGAATGCTGTGCATCCCTCCTTAAGTCCCATAGTTCACAAGACAAGCTTTCGATGGCTGATTTAATGTCTTCTGCCCTCACCCATCGTTGAGCTGAATATTGCATCCACATATTTTGTTGGTATCGGTTAAACTAAAAGCAAACAAATATATTAGAAATGCATATAAAAACTCTAAATTATTCACTTACTTAGGTAGGGTGTGAGCGCTATTTAAAACTGATGGAGTTATATTGTACAAATCAAGTTATTACCATTAACCAAAATAATAACGTTCCCATATTTTCGAATGAGATAGCAATATTACGCTTTATAGTACTCCTACCATTCTTTCTAACTGTATTTTATTATCTAGTAGAAAATTAAAACTAAGAACTAAAAAGTAACTAGTACAATTATTGTTTTTAAATTAATAACCTAAACGTATCATTGCACTGGATTTCGCTCCCACATATACTGGAGGACGCTGACCTAAATATGTCAACGTGTATTTACCACCCGATGAATTAATCTTATTGATTACATCTTCACTTATATTTTCTACAACTCGTTTGGGTAAAAATGATTTGAAAGTTGTTATTGTACTTTCCTCAAACAAATTTACGATGATTGATTTTCCAAACCGCGTATTGACCACTGACATTTTCTTTATGACATAGGCTTTGTCTTTAATTAATGATGTAATAGGCTTTTGCTCCAAAACCTCAGTACTCTCACTAATTATTGCATTAAGTGCTAATAAATCTTGTTCCGAAATTTCCATGGTTAAAATGGATGTGTACAGTGAAAGAACCGCAAAAAGTAATATAAAACTATTGCTCACTTGAAATAATTGAGGTGGTTGCACTACACTCACTTGTTAACTATTGAGTAATCAGAGATAGATTTGACTTTTGTCATACTATCACAGGCCATTTATAGTAATAGATCTGCCCCACTACAATAATTTTCCTTTCCCCCACCACATTAATTGCCTCCCACCACTGTAATTACACTTATACAATTACTCTTATTACCACCACCCACTATGCGATGCCCCCACCACCAGTGTATGTAACGCTCTAATTACCCCCACTACCATGCCAATTATCCATCCCCACCACAATAATTACACTAAGTACTCTCGTTATGCAATTACACTTATTACCCCCTCCACCACAATAATTACAGTAAGTACTCTCGTTATGCAATTGCTCTTATTACCCCTCACCACCACAATAATTACAGTAAGTGCTCTCGTTATGCAATTACTGTTATTACCCCCCTCCACTGCAATAATTGCAGTAAGTACTCTAGTTACGCAATTACTGGTATTACCCCCTCCACCACAATAATTACAGTAAGTACTCTCGTTACGCAATTACTGGTATTACCCCCTCCACTGCAATAATTACAGTAAGTACTCTCGTTATGCAATTACTTTTATTACCCCCCTCCACTGCAATAATTGCAGTAAGTACTCTAGTTACGCAATTACTGGTATTACCCCCTCCACTGCAATAATTGCAGTAAGTACTCTCTTTTCGCAATTACTGTCATTACCCCCCCTCCATCATAATAATTACAGTAAGTACTTTCGTTATGCAATTACTCTTATTACCCCCCTCCACTGCAATAATTGCAGTAAGTACTCTAGTTACGCAATTACTGGTATTACCCCCTCCACTGCAATAATTGCAGTAAGTACTCTCTTTTCGCAATTACTGTCATTACCCCCCTCCACCACAATAATTACAGTAAGTACTCTCGTTATGCAATTACTGGTATTACCCCCTCCACTGCAATAATTGCAGTAAGTACTCTCTTTTCGCAATAACTGTCATTACCCCCCTCCACCACAATAATTACAGTAAGTACTCTCATTATGCAATTACTTTTATTACCCCCCTCCACTGCAATAATTGCAGTAAGTACTCTAGTTACGCAATTACTGGTATTACCCCCTCCACCACAATAATTACAGTAAGTACTCTCGTTACGCAATTACTCTCATTACCCCCCTCCATCATAATAATTACAGTAAGTACTCTCGTTATGCAATTACTCTTATTACCCCCCTCCACTGCAATAATTGCAGTAAGTACTCTAGTTACGCAATTACTGGTATTACCCCCTCCACTGCAATAATTGCAGTAAGTACTCTCTTTTCGCAATTACTGTCATTACCCCCCTCCACCACAATAATTACAGTAAGTACTCTCGTTATGCAATTACTGGTATTACCCCCTCCACTGCAATAATTGCAGTAAGTACTCTCTTTTCGCAATAACTGTCATTACCCCCCTCCACCACAATAATTACAGTAAGTACTCTCGTTATGCAATTACACTAAGTACTCTCGTTATGCAATTACTGTTATTACCCCCCTCCACTGCAATAATTACAGTAAGTACTCTCGTTATGCAATTACTCTTATTACCCCCCTCCACTGCAATAATTGCAGTAAGTACTCTAGTTACGCAATTACTGGTATTACCCCCTCCACCACAATAATTACAGTAAGTACTCTCGTTACGCAATTACTCTCATTACCCCCCTCCATCATAATAATTACAGTAAGTACTTTCGTTATGCAATTACTCTTATTACCCCCCTCCACTGCAATAATTACCCCCCACCACTCTAATTACCCCCCACCACTCTAATTACCCCCACCACTCTAATTACCCCACACCACTCTAATTACCCCCACCACTCTAATTACCCCCACCACTCTAATTACCCCCCACCACTCTAATTACCCCCCACCCCACCACATAGGCCCCGCCCACCTATGACGTCACGAAAAGTGGTGGGGGGAGTATCCAGCTCCGGCTTAAGTCCTCTACTTAATAGGCTTTACATTAATATTTCACAAAACAATGGGTTTCGTAAAAATGCGAGAACATGAATCTAGGTATCAAAACTGAGCAAATACACAAGTTTTACAAAAACGATGCTAGGCGTCGGTCGGCGTCGAGACGTAAAAACGTAAGAACATGAATTTAGGTATCAAAATTGGTCAAATACACAAATATTAAAAAATCAACGCTGGGTGTCTGTCGGCGTCGAGACATAAAAATGAAGGATTATGAATCTAGGTATCAAAATGTATCAAATACACAAGTTTTACAAAATCGACGCTAGGCGTCGGTCAGCGTCGACACGTAAAAATGCAAAAACATGAATTTTGATATTAAAATTGATTAAATACACAAGTTTTACAGAAACGGCGCAATGGTCAGGGCCGAGACGTAAATATACACTGTGAATCTAGGCATCAAAATTTATCAAATAGCCGGCGTCGAGACAAAAAACTGGAAGAATATGAATCTAGGTATCAAAATTTATCAAATTCAGAAGTTTTACAAAAACGACGCCAGGCGTCGGTAGGCGTCGAGACGTAAAAATGCAAGAACATAAATTTAGATACCAAAATTTATCAAATACACAAGTTTTACAAAAACAGCGCTAGGCGTCGGTCAGCGTCGAGAAGTAAAAATGTAAGAATATGATTCTAGGTATCAAAATTTATCAAATTCAAAATCAAATTACACTCCCTCCTCCACCCATTCAACAAAAAATCCATGCGTGCACCAAATTTCAAGTGAATACCTAAAATTTATTTCATCAACCCCTTTATTAATGTAGTGGTGGTGGGGGGGTTGAAAAATATTATAAAGAAATCTGAGGGCTTGGCTTCTAGTACATACACCGAATTTCAAATTTCTGTACTCTTACCAGCGTACTTTACTTATTTTCCTCTATTTACCCCTATTTAACCCCCAGCCCTTCAACGGAATAATAAAAAAATATTATCTAGTTCCAGATGTCATTATAATTTATACGTATGCCAAATTTCAAGTGAATATCTCAATTTTATTTTATCAACCCCTTTAATAATTGATTGGGGGGTGATGGGGGGTTCACAAATATCATAAACATTTTGAGGCCTTGACTTCTAGTACATATACATCAAATTTCAACGTTCTCTACTCTTACCAGCTTGCTCTACTTATTTCCCCTTATTTACCCCTCAACCCTTCACCGGATGTTCATAAGACAATATCTTAAACCGTTCCGAAGAAAACGTGCGGACAAAAAAAAAGAAGAAAGAGTTACAGACCGACAGACAGACAGACGGACAGAAATTTCTTTTCGCTCAAATTTAAAATCTCGACGTTTCATGATATTCTAAACCTCTTCCAAGAAAAAACTTTTTTTTTTTTTTTACGATTACTATAAACATTTACCAAATAAAATGAAAACTACTAAAAACCAGTAAGACAGCTTATTATGAACTGAAGATGAGACAGATTTGTTTTTATTTATGTAGGGTTAATAGTTGAATGAATTTATTACGTTTCAAAAATAAATCAGCAATACTTTTTCGAATTTTAGGTTTTCAATTTTAAAGTATGAGCAAATGTTGGGAATATATATACACTGACGATATTTCTTATTATAAAAATCACCCATAAAATATATTACATAAGACATTATTTTTGTATTCTATCTACCTTTACATACTGTACTATAAGTTTAATTGGGTGTTTTTATAAAGTATAGAATCTCTTTGACTGTGAGATTATATTTAATTATAGTTAAAAACCGCTGCCTAAGGAATCACTACTTCCACATCCAGATTTTTCATCCCAGTCACTTTAAAGAAAACATTTTGACTATATTTCGCATTCTAGTATGTGAAAATTACTGGTCATAGTATTTTAATAATATTTGGGGCAGATGTCATAGAAAAATATTAGAAAGAAATCTGAGAACTTTGTTTCTAGTATATACACTAAATCCCAAGTTTCTGTACTCTTACAGCATGCTTTACTTTCTTTTCCCCATTTAGCTCTACTTACCCCCAACCCTTCAACGGAATCATGTCAAAATATAATCTAGTTTCAGATATCGTTATAATACATACGTGTACCAAATTTCAAGTGAATGTCTCAATTTAATTACGAACTCTTTTAATAAGAGAGTGGGGGGGGGGGGATGAGGGCATTGAAAATCTTATAAAAAAAAACCTGAGGCCTTCGCTTCTAGTATGTACACCAAATTCCAAATTTTCCCACTCTTACCAACTTGCTTTACTTATTTTTCCGTACTTACCCCTATTTAACCCCCAACCCTTCAACGGAATCATCTCAAAATATAATCTAGTTCCAGACGTCGTTATAATACGTACGTATACCAAATTTCAAGTGCATGTCTCAATTCTATTTTATCAATCCCGTTTAGGGGTGGTGGGGAGGTTGAAATATATTATAAAAAAACTGAGGCTCTGTCTTCTAGTAAATATACCGAATTTCAAGTTTCTGTACTGTTACTAGCTTGCTTTACTTATTTTCCCCTATTTAACCCTCAACCCTTCAACGGAATAATCCCAAAATATAATATAGTTCCTGATGTCATTATAATAAATACGTATACCAAATTTCAAGTGAATATCTCTATTTTATTTTATCAATCCTTTTAATAATGGAGTGCGGGGTGGTGGGGGAATGAAGGCCTTGACAGACCGACAGACAGAATTTAAAATCTCGACGTTTCATTCTAAACCTATTTCAAAAAAAAATTGAATTTTTTTTACGATTACTATACTTCCAATCAACTACGTAGATGTGAAAGTAAAATATTTGAATTTCCGCGACCGATTAATGCCTGCTCGTTGCTCGAACTTTAATTTCAGCAACAAGAAGCAGCAGTAAGGCGCATTCAGCAAGAACCTGAATATTCCAGATAGGATTTCCTAATTTTAAGTATGTTGGGGAAACAAAAGCATCAGTTCTAACGAGAATTAAGGAGCATATATAAAGGAACCAATAAGTTTAGTTGCGATTTTGAGAGAAACTAAAGGATATTAATAAGGTCATGTAATCAATAATAAGAAATTGTAAATAGCTTAAAAACATCAAGATGTAACTCATAGTACAAAAAATGACGAGGAATCTGACGCGAAGGCTGATATTAATTCAAGTGTCTTTATCACATATGGAAGTTGTCAACATAGTTGATGAAATGCTCGTCGAGTTTACATTCACTGTTTTAGTGTTTGTACAAATTTCAAGTTAATGGATTATAACTGAATTTACTAGTTTGGTACGGAGAAAAAAAAAATCAAAGAGAATAACGTGTTTACATTTCCCAGGAATGCATTTCTAGCTGTAGCAAGACAAGGTATCGCCAGATGACATTCCACGTCGTATTTACTTGATTTCTGCTCTGTATTAGGTTAAAAAAGTGCAATACTAAAGTAAAACAGTCGCAAATTCTCTAAACATCTTTCACTTTTATTAGAATTTCGCATATAAACGAAGGAATTTGAAAAGTCAAAATCACGTATTTAATGAGATCCTACCAAAGGTATTAAACGAAGAATTTAATACGATAAAAGTTTAAGGAATTCCTTTTAATTATCCGTTTGATTTTAGCATTCGCCGGCATGCAAATGTTTAGAGTTAAATGAAAAGGAACAAAAAATATCACGTAAGTTAAGTACCTACTCAAGATCTTCGTATTTCAGAAGAATGCGACTAGCTATGGCGGTAATATGAGAAACCTCTGCCTAACGAATTACTACTTCCACATCCACATTTTCGAGCCAAGTCTCTCTAAACGAAAACATCTTGGTGCTAGCTATAGTTGCCGAAATTATCTGTCTCAAAAACCCAGAAAACAATATGCTACTTCAATACCTTTTCTACCTGCCGGCCGACCTACGTCCGACCGTCCGACTGAGAGGTCGACCGACCGACTGTGCGACTATCCGACTAACCGTCCGACCGACAGTCTGACCAATCGTCTGTAGGGATAGTAATGAGGCTGACTGATGCCAAAAAATTTTTTGCTAAATTTTGTCCTCGTACATACATTAAATAATAATGACAATAATAAATCGTCTTTATTAGGAAAAATAAATATAATGTTTTAATCTAACAAGCGAAGTTTAGCTCAACAGCTACACCACCACTTGTACCCTTAAATATATGAGAACAAGATGCTTGTATTAAGTATGAACTATATAAAACTAACAGAATCCTTTCAAGTAACAAAACAAAAATAATAATTATAAAGTGTGAGTAAGAATAATTAATTGGCGCAGAGTTACAGACACAAAACAAATTGTGCAAATAAACAGTTGAAAATAGATACATATATTTTACACGATTTTACACATATTAAGTTCACTGTTGGTTAAATAACAATTTTTACTTCCCTCGCATACCGAAGGGAAGTATTGTATTCGAGAAAAATTACCCTCCGAGATTTTTTCGGATTCTGACGTTTCAGATCACGTAGATTACGAAAATATAGGTTTTTTAATTCCGTCAGTCTGTCTCTCTGTCTGTCGGTGCATTAAATAAAAAAACTAATTGACGGAGAGCAGTCAAATTTGGTAGGTAGTTGACCCTACTGTCAGCGAAGAAATGGTTAAACTTTCATTAGAACATATACAGGGTGGACCGTCTAAACGAAATAGATGGTGAAGAAAATTTCTTTTTGCTCAAATTTAAAATTTCCACGTCTCATGACACACTAAACCTATTTCAGAAAAATTACCAACATTTTTGAAAAAAATTTTACCACTAAAATAGATGAATTTTTTTTTCTTTGTTCAAATTTAAAATTTCCACGTTTCATGGCATTCCAAATCTATTTAAAAAAGATTTTTTTTTGAAAATTTTTTTTGTACATTTTTTTTACCAACATTTTTGAAAAATTGTTTTTTCACTAAAATAGATGAAAAAATTTTTTTCTTTCTTCAAATTTAATTTCCACGTTTCATAGCGTTCTAAATCTATTTAAAAAAAAATAGAATTTTTTTTATCATGCTCGAAAAAATTTTACCACTAAAATAGATGGAATTTTTTTTTCTTTGTTTAGATTTAAAATTTCCAGGATTCCATGTCATTCTAAGACTATTCAAACAAATTTACAAATGTTTTTGAAAAATTAAAAAAATGTTTGAAAACATTTTTAATCTATTTATCACTACTATAGAATAGACGAAAATTTTTTTTTTGCTTAAATTTAAAATTTCCACGTTTTATGAGATTCCAAACCTAATTCGGAAAAAAAATTACAACATTTTTTTACCATTTTGGAAAAAAAATTAACACTAGAATATATGGAATTTTTTTTTCTCAAAGTTAAAATTTTCCCCTTTCATGACATTCTAAATCTATCTCAGAAAAAAAAAATAATTTTTCACCAACATTGAAAAATTTTTTACTACTAAAATAGATGGAAATTTTTTTTTATTATTTATTAAAAAATACATAATTTTGTAAACTTATTTTACCATTACTGTAGAATAGAAGGAAGCTTTCCTTTTTGCTCAAATTTAAAATTTCTACGTTTCATGACATTCTAAACCTATTTCAATAGAAAAAAAAATTGAAAATTTTTTTACCAACATTTTTGAAAAATTTAAAAAAAAATGAAATGTTTTAACCACCACTATACTTCCACTCCATTACGTGAATGTGGGATTGCAAACGTGACAGATGGCAATAATATTTGGCATATGCACCTACCTATTATAATTTTATTGAAAAATGTACAGGGTGGTCATCCCAAGAAATAATTGAGACATGGTGGACATTTGTATAGGTATTTGCGCAAGCCTTCCATATTTGGCACCTGTTATTTAGTATTGAACTTTTGCTGTTGGATGAGCACTCTGTATATTTTTTTGACCAAAAGTTATCAGGTTTTCTTTGTAATAATAGCAATAACTATATTCCGATTATTATTCTCAATGTCATTGCGTAATTAATAATTTTAGAGAGTGACCGCCATGCACAAATAACGAGGGAAGTTCTGTGTAAATACCTTTACCGATTTTTTAATTTTACATATAGAAAAATGTTTCAAATAATTTTCAAGTGGATCGTAATTTGATATAGCGTTGTCGGAGAATGAGCGCAGAAAAATGGTAGTACTATGTTGTGGCATGATCAAAGTATAAGTAGATCTTATATTTACATTATAGATACTTCTTCGACTAAAGAGTTTTTGCTTAAGATAGACCGGTACTGGAGTAGTATGAATTCTGTGAACAAACATCAGCAGGTGATATTTTTATTTTCAAGATTAGGCCATCCAAGTTGCAAGCGTTTCTGTGAAACATGTTGAAATTTCTTTAGTCCAAAAATATAGCGAATACAAGTATTTTGAATTTTTGGTAACCGATTTATCGTGCTTCTGTCGAGACATGAGAAATACACAACAATAGCATAATTAAGAATAGGTAAAAATAAAGATTCACACTTTCTTTTCCTTAGTTTATAATTAATTATATGTATACTGGTATAAAAAAGTTTCAGCACAACGTATGTTTTTTGAACCCATTTGTTAATATGTGTTATTAATCTGAGTTTTGATTCAAAGATGATTTTTTGAACTTTCTGCTGTTGGGAGCCTACTATTTTATCTAATAAAATGTTTATATTTTCAAGTAGCAATTGGTGATACATATTTTGATTAAAAATCATTACTGCCGATTTATTTGGGTTAATTTTTAAATTGTTTTATAGCAAAATTATAAACCTCAATAAAAGTCAATATTTATTAAGTTTGCAGCTGTGCGGTAATTGCTAGGATCGAATAAGAAATAGAATTGTGTATCATCGGCGTATGCTTGCACAGAACAGTGCTGCTGTATGTTTACAAACATACCTACTGTGTAGACGAGATAAAGAAGAAGCACACCAGATGATACTAACTATCTACCAGAATAATTATTTTAAATAAAAACTTACCGACTGCCACCAGTCAGATAAGATTTGATAAAATTTAGAATCATGTCGGAAAAACCAAAATAGTGCAAAGGAATTACAATGTTGACTTATTAAATTCCTTAATAATGGAATGGGAGTGGTGGTTTCGGTGACAGATATCATAAAAAAAATAAAACCTTGTCTTCTTGTGTATACGCCACATCCAAAGTGTGTGTAGTTGCTTTATTTATTTACTTCTATTTACCCCCAAGTCGCCAATGGAATAACATATCTAGTTCCAGATCTCGTTATAATACGCGAGCCAAATTTCAATATTTTGATATTATTTTGTCAACCCGTTTAATAATGGAGTGGGGTGGCAGATATCGTAAAAAAATTTGAACATTGGCTTCTGGTATATACAGTACACCAAATCTGAACTCTTACTAACTTGCTTTACTTATTTACCAATATTTGCCTCTACTTATCACTATTTACCCTTCGACCCTTCAACAGAATATGGTCAAAATATATTATAATTTCAAATCTCTTTATAACAGATACTTGTACCAAATTTCAACTCAATATCTTTCGCAAAAAAAGAGTTACAGACCGACAGGCAGACACAAATTTTATTCGCTCAAATTAAAAATATTCATGGCTCCTGACATTTCTAAACCTATTTCGAGGAAAAAAAATCTTTTTATACGATTACTATGCTGCCGCTCCACTATGTGGATGTGGAAGTAAAAGTATGTTTAGCAATCATTACAGGTAGATAAGCAATTCATTTCAATACCCTAGTTCTCGTTCTGCAGATTAAAGATTTGTAAAACACTTCTTTATACGTTTATGAAAGTAATAGATATTAAAGATCATTCTGATGGTAATGTTGTCTGTAGTAAGCGATAAAGTAGTCTGTGTCACAAATGGTATAGTATTACATAGATTCAAATTTGCTTCTATACAAGTCAGTTTAGATCGCAACACCAGGGGAGGTTTGCTAACATCGTCAATACCGTCCGCATTTGAGGGATGGATAGGCGAAAAAGCAGACCCACCCCTTACGAGGTCGGTCCAGGTCTACAGCGATGATTGGGGCAAATAGCTCAAGCTCGACCCCTAATCATCCGAGACCGTCATCTTTAGTCAATAATATTGGCGCGATCGCAACAATTGATATTTGTTTTAGATTTTTACCAGGTCATAACATAGAGTTTCTCTAAAAATTAATTAGTTTTGCAATGTGCCAATTTTATAGTATTCTTTACACTTTCGCGTAGCCCTCATAATTTCGTCATGTCCATCTGTATGTCACAGATGTTTTTCTCAGAATGTATTAGGCCTACATGACTGAAATTTTGTACAGTTATAAATTGACATAACCGCTGCACAAGCGTAAAATAAAAACCTTTAAAACATATGTTTTTTTGGGTACCTCCACGTCCTGCACTATACATACATACATGCTGTCCATTTTATAAGGGCCTTCGAGAATATCTCACTTGATGTCAGCCGGGTAAAAAAGTTGTTTCTACAAAAATTGTGCCTACTTTTATAAGCTACAAAATGGTTCAAACACATTTGAAATCCATGGCCTACTTTAAAAGGAGTGACCGAAAATATCGAAAATGCTTGATATGTCTAAGTAAATTATCTCCGTTATTCGAAGAGATACGATGAGAATTCTAAGGCGCCAATTTTTTGCAACGCAAAGTATTTTAACGAGGTTCTATCTTTATCTTATCTCTCTTTAGGGTGTTAAAAATTGTTTTGAAAGGGTCGGGAAATTGCGTCAGTAAATAGAGTATTTTCGTCCCTTTTTAACGATATATCACATTGCATATTTATGCATTGGAACTAAGCAAATAATTATAGAAAATTTTTCAACTAATATTATTTTTTAACTCGTACTTGTCGTAGAGAAGTATGGTTAAATAAAACGATTAAAAAATTCAGTAAGTTCTTCAAATCTTTATCGTATACAAACATTAACACAATTAAAAAGAATAAAGTAAATTCATCTAACAAAAAATAATAATAATAAAAATGAATATAGCACACAGAACATTAATATTTATCAAATCCTCAAAATAACTTTTAAAATGTCATCCTTATCAAGTTTAATAGATAACATGAAATACAGACAAATTTTAACTTTCTGTGCAAGGAATGATGTTTTTGTGGATACACCATACATTGGCATACCTGTGAATACTCTTGCTATAATTGCTTCATGTTGCTTTCCTGATTATTACAATTTTTTTGTTAGCTGATTTTACTTTATTCCCTTTAATTGTGTTAATGTTTGATTATAGTAAAGACTTGAAGAACTTACTGAATTCTTTAATCATTTTATTTAATCGTACTTTTCCACGGCAAGTATGATGCTACTTAAAAAAAAATAAATTATTGGTTTAAAAAATGTTCTTATAATTACTTGCTTAGTTGTAATGAATAAATATGGCATGTAATATATTATTGAAAAGGGAAGAAAATACTTTATTTAATGCTATTTCCCACCCGTTTCAAAAAAATGTTTAACACCCTAAATAGTAAATTTCAAAATACAGCTGTTTTCAAAAATTTTGATAAAACTCGTTGAAATATTCTGCTTTGCAAGAAATTATCTCTTCAAATAACGGAGATATTTTGCTTAGACATATTCCGAATTTTTTATATTTTCCATCATAACTCTTAAAAAAGGCCATGGATTTCAGATGACTTTAAGGCAACTTGTAGGTTGTAAAAATAGGCACAATTTTCGTAGAAACTATTTTTTTGCATAACCGATATTAAGTGAGATATTCTCATTAAACAAGCTTTCTCAAACAGACTTTTGTTTCAAAGTTTCATTTTCTAACACCTGTGCAACTTCCACTATTTTGGACCTCTTGAATAAAACACCTTTGCTTGCTTATTTTCCACCTTATATTTAGTGGACAATTTGAGGTGAATTTGTCTAGTACTAAATTGGCAAACTACATATTCTGACCAATTAGTAGATCGAATTGAAATAAATCTGACTATGAATGCTAGTTGGGGTATCTTATTATTCTTAAATTTTACTTATTTGGATATTCAGAATTATTATCAGTTCTAAAAAGTCGAACATTGCCATACGCTGATGGTGAAACGAAATATAGGCGACATATTTCTTATGCTTCCACATTAGCTTTTTTAAACTACAGATCACAATCGAGCCAACCTCAAATCATCTTAAAGAAAACCCTCTTTGCACAAAGTCAATTACTCCAACTAGCTCAATAGGGAACATTTCTCAATGTCGTACATTTAATACATAAAATTTCGAAAAGATATATCAACTTCATTGGAAGTTATTGTGTTAGAAATAGAAATTCTACACACCAAGAAGATGAAATACGAGCTTTTTCGTCTCAATAAATAGGTATTAGAAAATCAAGGTTTTATTTTTATTGTAATTTATCAGAGAGGTTTTAGTGTAACTCTGGTTTAAAAGTGCAGGTCTTATTACAGAATGGGTTTTTTATCCTTCGGAAGCAAGTTAATCGTGACTTTTTGTAACACTCTATGAAATTATTAATAACTGAATGATTTGGCGCAGATTCTAGAAAGAGATTGATATGTCTCCTTATGTATCCGATGAGTCAACGATCTAGTATAGTTAGGGAGCTGGTGAGCATTTTAGTGACTTATTTCATGTAAGCTGAAAGTATAATAATTTCGCACTGACGATCGAAGTAAAACTGGAAGAGGGTGCCTATTGGCCCCCCAAACTCAGTTAATTCGTTAATTTATTTATAAATTTTGGCGAATTATTTTTAAAACAAGCTACTTTGGATATTTGTTCAATAAGACATGTCAGGTTTAATCAAAACCCATTAGAATTTCTTTATTTATTTATTGTTTGTATGAAACATATTATTTATAGGATTTTGCAAACAGAAGAAAAAACTAACTATTTATGAGAACTAAAAGAAAAACTATGTGTAAAAATATTAACGAAATCCTTGCATTCTTTCGATAACCTGAATTCTGGTTATGCTAGCAAATTAAAATCCTAAAACGAATTTGTCTAATTTCTTATTTGACAATTCTCATTCTAATACTAGCATCCACACAGTCCCCTACAAAGTAGGTAAATAAATTCATTTTAGGCCTTTGTTTTCATTTTTAACTGAATCTTCATGACCGTAGGGAGTTATGTAGATAATGGTTTAATCTGCATTGTCGTAGGGGACTGTCAAATAAGGAATTAGACAAATTAATTTTTGGATTTTAATTTGCTAGTATAACCAGAATTCAGGTTATCGGAAGAATGTAAAGACTTCATTAATATTTTTACACATAGTTTTTCTTTTAGTTCTGACAGATAGTTATTTTTGCCTGCTGTTTGCAAAATCTTATAAAGAATATGTTTCATTACAATTACAAGCAAACAAATAATAATTCACTATTAAATAATGAGTTGTCATTTTCAAAATTCTAGCCCACGCTCAATTTTTTATCAAATTGGATGAAATTAGGCGCAAAATGTTCGAGAGAGCTCTTTATGAGGTAACTGCTGGTTTCACAATTATGGTATTATATTATATTAAATAAATAAAAATAATAATTAAATTAAAAAAAATACAGTTTGCTTAGTCTAAGTTTTTGTTTAACGGATTTTCATGATTTAAATGAATGTTTCTTGGGTCACTAGTTACGAATTCAATATTTATTTTAGCCAAAAGTGGTTCAAGTGTGGTCATTCTGGCTTGAAGTGGTCCAAGTTCAAGATATTTGCCATTTACTTTTAGCGATTCTAATGAATTTATTGCTAATAATAAATATTTATATAAATTAAACATATAGGGTCAAAATTTATTGAAGCATTAAGCTCCGAATTTTTATAATAAAAACAGTGTCGATATTAAGTACCTGGCCTTTGATCAAATTATAAGTTATCACTATAACTCATCTTTCAAACTTGTGATAAAAAATATTGAGAAAAAAACAGTTGGATAACCACAGAAATTAAAGTTTCATCATCCAGGCTAAAAGAACTATTCGCATTGCAAAGAAAGGGCATGTTAAACATAGAGTACTATAAAACATACAAGAAAGTCTACAAAAAGGTTATAGGACGAGCCAAACAAATGTATTTCCAACAAGTTTAACTCTTATTTTGTTAACTTACCAAAATCACTACGCACCTCCTTAAACGATCAAAATTCAGTCAATCAACCATCAGTAATTATCACGAACGAATCAATCTACTTAAATCCAGTAACAACTACTGAAATAATTAATATTATTAATAAATTAAAACAATCTAACTCTGTTATCGCAGACGACATACCAATAAATAGAAATTATCAAAAAATGTGCACATCAACTAGCTGAACCCATATGTCATATAAAAAGCAAACGTTTTTAAGATGCTGCCTACCCCAAATTGTTAAAAATATCAAAACTCCCACCACTTTATAAAAAAGGTGACCATGAACTTCTTAGTAATTATCGACCAATAGCAATCCTATCTGTATTTTCAAAAACATTTGAGAGACTCTAAGCAAATATTGTCCCCAAATCAACACGGTTTCAGGGAACACAAATCTACAACTACCGCGCTTTTAGCTGTACTTGATCTGGTCTAGCCAGTTTTGTCGACCTTTCAAAGGCCTTTGACTGTCGATCATCAAATTTTCCTAGAAATTATAAAGTCCTATGGTATTCGTGGCATTTGCAATTACTTATTTAGGTCATATTTAACCAGTAGAGAACAGTTTGTAGACTGTTTTGGCAAAAGATCAAACGAACTTCTGGTTGATATAGGTGTACCACAAGGCAGGGCGTTAGGCCTACTGTTATTTATATTGTATATTAATGATTTGGACAATTTCATTTCCTCTTAGTATGGCTCATTTGCAGATGACATAACTATTATTTTCTGTGGAGACAACTGCTGTAAACTAACCTTAGATCAGTTATTGAATATGTTAACAACAAAGAGCTTGTGTTCAATCAAGACAAAACATTTTTTATGCAATTTCACCCGGGTCCATCAAGATATAATTCAAGTTTGCTATTAAAACAGAATGGACAATCAGCTTATTTCATTTAAACTATTGGGAATTCATATTGACTTATCCCTTGAGTGGAAAACTCATGTCACCTCAGTATGTACAAAATGTGCAAGTAAATGCTTTGCCTTAAAAAGATTACGCCAGATAACTGGTATCGAAACTGTAAAAACTTATTATTTTTCCAATACGGAATCGCATATGAGATATGGAGTACTCTTTTGGGGTAACTCTACAACAGCAAATGCTACAAAAAGAGCAATACGGTGTACGCTTGGTTTGGGATATAGGAATTCTTGCAAGTCTACTTTTATTCGGCTTATACCTTACCATGTATGTACATATTCGAAATCTTAAAATTTGCTAGGCAAAATTTATCACATTTTAATTTTCAAAATGCCTATCCCCAATATCAAACCCGCCATGGAGACAATTTACAGCACGACATTCACAGGCTTCGGCTATATTACTGTAGCGTGTTTTCCACCTTTTAGGAAACACCCTGTATGAATCCGTGGGTTCTAAAATAATTTCAACAAGAGATAAACACTAACACTTTATTTAATAATTTACTGACTATACAATACTTCAAAATAACCTTTACACTTTGTTTACTTGATATTTAACCTCACTTTTGTAACCGAACGTCACTTTATTAAACTTCTTCTCCTGCGCTGGTAATCGCGCCTTATATACTCCGAAATTGCCTCTCTAGATCCATCCAGAAACAATCGAGAATCTTCTCACCATACTCTAGAAAAAGTCCATTTCTTTCTACAAGCCTCCAGTCACTCAATATTAGGCATAGGCGTATCAATTTCCAGTTCCAAGGGGGTGTAATTCAAAACATTACATAGGAACCACCCTCCACAACAAACTTAGTAATAACATAAAAAGCATTGCCAGTCAAAAAAAAATTCTCTCCACTGTGAAATCTATGTTGGCTGTGAATGCATTTTACTCTGTAGATGAGTTTTTCAATTCGCAGCCAATATAGATAATTAATATTATAATATTATAAATATTCTCAATATTTCTCTTATGTTTTTCATATTTTTTATATTTCTGTATCTCTCTTTTTTATAAATAACGTATTTTCGTGTTTCTTTTTTGTATTTAAAAATGTTTATAAACAATTTGTCTAAATTAATCTGACTTGTCCTATATCATGTATTTTGATCCAAGGGAATTTATAAATGATTATTGTTATTATTATTATTGTTTGATAGCAAATTACTAACGTAATGATCGTTTTGGTTTAAAGTGGTCCAAGGCCATTTTAAAAATTTAAAGATTAAAAAAATATTCCGGTGGCTTTGGCAGCTGCCAATTGGCCTATAATGCCTCAATTGTAAAACCAGCAGTTACCTCATATAGTGCCAGCTTTCTCGAACATTTTGCGCCTAACTTCATCCAATTTAATCAAAAATTGAGTGTGGGCTAGAATTTTGACATCCAGTTTATAGAAGAAGTTGATGTTATTTAAAAGTGACGCGATTACTAGGTATTTAAATAAAAATTAGTCCTTATTCTGTGACTGAAAAGCCACTCCACCTCAAAATTTCCTTGTTTGTCATAAGATAAAATCTTAAGATTTTTGCACCCTATAGGTTCAGTGGAAACTAAGGAAAGGTAAGAAATTCCATTAGTGTTTAAACTGACTGAAATATCTACTGAATATAAAACATTTACTGAATATTACGTGGTATATAAGCATAAAATTATGCAAATTTTGAAACTCCTATGAATTTTTCACCATGCCCACATTACAAATACATAAGGAAGGTAAAAGCGAGACAAGCTGGCAATGTGGACTCTCTCGAGATTTAAACCCTAAGGCATATGCTTACGTTTTCTTTGTTTATTTATGGACATTATCGAATAATATTAACCTAAAAGGTACTACATGCGGAATGGTGCCTAGTTATTTGTTAGCGTCAAGGGACGACAAAAATTAACATTTGAAAATTACATTGAACCGCCCGCACACAGAGGAATCTAACATTTAGCTGGACATGAATAAAATTTCGAATTGTTTATAAACGTTTGTATGTAAATGTTTATTAAATACTTTAGAATCTCGTTAAAATAAAACGTCTTAAAATAGTGCGGCATGAAAACTCATAATAAACGTAAAAAGTATTCTTTGTGTTGTGCGAATACGTAAAAATGTTACATAAAATAAAACGTCTAAAAGTTGTGTATGGCGTTAATAATTTTTATACATGAGAATCATCTAATCATCAAATACGTAATAATACATCAAATTCGACGTTAAATATATTGTATCAGGTAAACATATTTTAAACGTGAAACAAATATGTTACGTTTATAAAACACGTCTAATAATTGGCATAGTAAGACGACTAAAAATAATATAGTCTATAGACGTAGATTGAACGTTATTGTTTTACTTAATGTTTATTAAATATATAGAAATCCCGCTAAAATTCAATGTCTTAGAATAGTACAGTATGAAAACTCATAATAAACAAAAAAAGTACTTTATGATGTACTAATACGCAAAAATATTTCATAAAATAAAACGTCTAAAATTCGTGTATGATGTTGATAGATTTTATACGTGAGAATTATCTTATATAATCATCCAACAGGTATAACAATATGCCAAATTAGACATTAAATATACTGTATCAGGTAAACTTATTTTAAACGTAAAAAATTATTTGACGCTTATAAAGTATACGTTTAATAGTTGGCTAATAGTAAAACGATTAAAAGAGTAAAAGTTATGAGCTTAACCCATTAACGCCCAGTGATACCATATGGTATCAATAAACCAACTGTTTATAAGTGCGGCCATTTTGAATAAAAAATGAGGGTGGCAAATTTATAACTGTTAATAATGTTTTCTTGTGGATCATAGTGCTAACTTCAACAATTGTCGTTGCAAGAGTTCAACTGTAACGTTTGTAAACACATGTTATTTTTCGTTAATTCTTGTAACACTACAAAATCATGGACATTGGTTTTGAGTAAGTAGATTTTTATACATTATCTATATAGATAAACATCATTTGTGTATAGATTAAATTAATCCAAATGCTGCCAAAGTTAGCAAATTACTCGTCACAAAATGCGAAGTCAGGCGTGCGAAATTATGTAATAAATAACAACGTATTTTTTTGTGCTTACAATCTGATTTGCAGAGACGTTTACAGATGGAGTGTGGAGTGTGGATAGCTACAGGTAACGACGTTTATATCAACATACTCTTACAAACCTTTCTTTAAACATATTAACAGTTACGCAACATTTTAATTGTAACCTCAAGAACATCTTACATTGAGTCCCACAACAAAAATACCACTTAGCATCGCTTTCTTTGTTTGTTAATATGCAAGCCTTATTACTAAGTAATATTTCAGCAAAATTTTAGCTATCACTGTAAATCAGTTTCTCAAATAAAATCTATTGTTTACAGGTAACGGTTTCGAAGGAGTTACAGTGATGTCGAAAAATGAACTATTCTTAATTTTAAAAGATGCAATTATTTTTAGTTTGAGCAATTCTAAGTGTACTGAAACACTTTTTGAGTATCTTTCAGAGAACTATAGAGTACGTAATATAGCTACAGACTCTAGGACGAGGTTAAAACTTACATTAACATGCTTTGTTTCAAAATTAATTTTGAAGTAGAAAGACAGTCGCCTTTACGAAAAGTCTGTGAAAGAGGACTCTAAGTGGCTTGATTCTTCATTATGTCTATCATCTCTGGTGCCGACTACTTCAAGCAACTACGGTTGAGCCAAAAGTTGAAACTTGAAAAAAAAGTTTCTAAGCTCTAATTAACAATATCTTCAGAAAATTGCTGATTACTTGTACCTGAAAATTTATTAAAAAATGAAGCAAACAAACTACAAATAACTCTATTTATTCAATGAGCAGGAGACTTCAGGGGTGAGTGAATAACAAAACACTTTCGTTATATCAATATAATAAAACAGTATAGCACAAACAATAAATACATATACAAAAAATTATAAAATGGAAATGCATGTATATATTCCAACATTCGCATCTGGCCAATTTCGCGTGAAATGAATGTTTTATTAGTATAGCAACAAAAGTTAAATGATAATAAATTTTACAACAATAACAAAATCTATAAACTAGGTACAAAGAGGAAAACCGACAAGTTAATATTCTAAGTGTTAGTTACCGAACTAACACATATTTTTACACACAAGGAAAGAGAGTTACTGGAGAATACGCTTAGGTTTAAATTCTACACTCACGGCGTTTTCATCAGTTTTTTACGGAAACCATCGATGAAAAATAAATGTTTATGACAAGATGCAATGACCGGAAATTAAAATTCTGATTACCGAACATCCAGGTACTACAGGCTGCTATCATACGATAGCAGACGTTGTTCATGGCGTCGGCCATTTAAAATGCGGACAACGAAGAAGAAGAATTCTTCGGGCCAGCGTCTTCAACGAAAGTTTCACTTGCATGCCCGTCTTATGCGCGATTCTACTCTCTTAATGCTTTTTTGGCGGGATCGTTTCGATTGGTTGTTTATAACAAAGAATTTATATAAATAGAAGCCGAGATAAAGTATAAAAGTCATACGATACTGTTGCCAACATGTCCAACATACCTTTTTCTCGCCATTTTATTCTAAGATACAACATTGCCTATGGCGCTATCTCTGTTGCGACCTGTCCAAGGCCGTGGTATGAGTGTAGCATAGACATATGTCTAAAACCAGTTATTGAATAACAAACAGCTGTTTATTTTTGATTCAACTAACCTTAAAATTATTTTCGTGTTTAGTGTTGTTACGTGTTACCTACTTCTTTATATATTTTTGAGTTGCTCAAAGCATGTTACATAATAATGGAATTATAGTGTTGATAAAGAAAGTTATGGTTACGATACATCACCCCTAGCTCAAGTTTCGGTGGATGGGCCGTAGGTATAAAAATATTGTATTGTCATACACACCTTAGTTGTTATTTTTTTTAGCGGAGATTAAATTTTCCCAGAGAGTGAGAGAGAAAGATATAGGCGCCAATCCGTTTCGTAATTATAATTTACATTTTATACAGAAAATTAGTTATCAAACGGATAAACTAACCAGTAATAGAATTTTCAAGATCTTATACAAAAAAATGCAAATTTAATTTAATACGTTGGTGAGTCTTAATCGTACTTTAGCAAATGTAATAGAAATAGAAGTTGTTATTAGCTCACTACAACTTTAGAATAGTTATTTGTATAACACCAATGAAATAAATCAATCAACTAAAATATAAAACTGATTTTATTAGAAATCAATAAAACTGAGGACTTAAAAACTAGGTAATACTGACTTGCTTATGAACCAATCAGGAAGATTCTCAATAAACAAATTTAAATTTTAAAATATACGTGAGAAACAATATAGACAAGTACCATCAATAATATCTTAGTAAAAATATATAGTATGTTAAACATATACACTGTATAGTATTTTCAAAGATCATATATATATATATTATTGAAAATAAACCCCTACTAAAGAATTTGTGATCACAAAATCCGAACATTTACCTTTATGTAATTATGTAATTAAATTCTCTATAATGCATGATAAATTTAACGAGGAAAGTTATTTAGATTTAAAAAAGTATATACTTTATACTTCAAATATGTTAATAATAAAATGAATAAAGGTGGTGTAAACAAATTTAGAATAAGAATATTTTAACAAATTATGTAGTGACACTTAGCTGAGGGTTTCTTCATAAGAAGAGGGTTTCCTGTCCAACGAAGGTGTATGATTATGAGAAAATCCACTCCTCCACGGTCGTTGTAGTTCTGGAATTTTTCAGCAGCAAGCCGAGGAGTTCCATGTACTCTGCTGAACCAATCCAGGACTTTTCCCAAAGTGACTTTAGAAAATCATGTATACTTTTTCCTATATGTCTCCCAAGAATTTATTTGCTTAAACTATGCTGAAGGCATCCTACTCTAATTTAAATTAAGTATCTTCTTAATAAGAAGAACCATTAAAATAAAAAAACGAAAGTTTCGGAGCCATAAAAACACCCTAAAATGAAATGAAATATGTTTGAATTTCTAATAAGTGACAAGCGCTAAATTTGATATATTTGTTTTAGTTATTTACTTACGGAATACATTTTCCGGTGTTTGATGAAAGAATTCTCCCTTCATTATAAAACGCTCCTGGTCAGCAACGAGGTATGAAATTTGCTATAAAAAAGCGGAAGACGCCATTTTAGAAATGGTCTCCATGAAGTAATTAAGTTATTCTTACCCAAGTTTATTCCGAAAACTATTAACCATCCGTATCTTTACTCTATACTGTCCACTAAATTTATTGTTACTAATTGACGTTAGAAAAATATTTAAAACAATATAATAAGATCAAAGATCTTTAATAATTCACAGCAGTACTAGAACACGTCTCTCTTCAAATGACGGAGCTACTAAACTGAAACTACTCTTATCATTTGAAATTCTATTTGCTAAACTTGCTTTAATTTATCAAATCAAATTTAGGCAATTTTAAATACATGTATATGCAAAGTAAATTGTATACAGTTAACTAGATCGAATTTAAATATCTAATTAATAATAAACCCATAAGGTGGCAATGTAAATGCTACAGTGTATACGTTTATTCTTAATCTTATTAAACCGTAAAAATGGGGAAGAACTGTGTTGTTTGTGGTGCGGTTCAAAATAAAAATAGCCCGTTGTCTTTTCATAGGTAAGATGATTATTCACTTACAAATAATTCTAAAATGTTTTTGTTGAAACCATGTCTTATATACATACTTAACAAAAGTGTTGATTAATATAGATATTATCTTGTAGTTGTATTTTTTAACTTTTAGATTTCCCAAAAATGAAGCCCTGCACTCTGCCTGGAAAAAAGCTTGTGGTTTAGATACTCTAGATCATTGTAATGAAAACAAAGTGGTGTGTTCAAAACATTTTCTGGTTGATGATTATGATGATAGTTGGCCTACTAGAAAATTTCTTAAAACTGCCATTCCATCCCCAACATTAAGGCATCAAACTGCAGGTAAATATATTTTTCTATAGATTAAAAAGAAGTAAAACTAATGTAATTTAATAGATATGATTGCTGTCCATGCAGGACCATCCAAAGAAGCAACAATGTGGGAGATATCTATCTCAGAACGATCAGAAGTAACTAGTTCATCTAAAATAAAATCCCCTGCAGGTAGGTACCTAAATGGCTATTATTAATTTTGAAGGGGTAGCGTCTAAAATTAAATTTTTTTGCCTTAAAAATCAACCCAGAAATTCAAACCTCTTTCCATTAACTACTTGATGAGGGTTCATTTAATTGCATTAAGCAGTTGCTATATTATTAATATTTTAATTTTTTATTTTTTGTGGGTAGTTTTTTGTACAAGTGAAGAGCAAAGTATTAAAATATTTTATAAATGTGCCTCATGCATTTTCATTTTTCTTTCCAGAAGACAGTACACCACTCCGTGAAATGCATAATGTTCGTTATGTAGGTGATCTGAGACCAACAGACTTTGCTACTCCACGAAAAGCTAAACGACACCTGGACTTTGTAAAGGAAAGATTTGAGAGCCAACGTAAAAAACTTAAGGTGCTTGGTGCACAAAAGAAAAGACTAGAGACTCGCATATGTAATGTAAGGGATCTCTTGGAGCATTTGCGAAATCAGCAACTATTATCGGAAGAAGCATTCAGTACGATAATGGTACTGTTACATTAATTTATTTCCTGTTTACATTTGTCTTTGTTATTGTTTTTGTACGTGTCCAAACTTATAGTTCCTTGATTATTATTATTATTATTATATTCTTGCAGGAAGATATGCCAACAACATTGGAAGGAATGTTAAAAAGGCAGTTACTTTCAAAAAATAGAAAGTACGATCCAAATCTACGCGCCTTCTCATTAACTTTGCATTTTTATTCTTCAAGCGCTTATAATTATGTACGAAAACAATTTAATAATCTTCTGCCACATCCCGATACCATAAGGAGATGGTATATGATTGTGAAGGGCGAACCGGGATTCACAAAGGAAGCCTTTGCAGCACTAACTCTAAAACAACAACAACAAACAAATACGATAATAGTTAATATTGTCATCGATGAAATGAGTATTCGTCAACGTGTTCAGTACGAATGTGGCAAGTATTACGGGTATGTGGATTTTGGTGCTGAATTACAAGGAGACGGAGATACTCGCCCATTGGCCACGAATGCATTAGTTTTTTTAGTTTTTATGGCTGTAGCCTTAAATAGCCATTGGAAGATACCTTTAGGATATTTTCTGACACAAGGCTTAAATGCGATGGAACGAGCAAATTTGTTGACGACATGCTTACAGCTATTACATGACACACAAATTAAATGCTCTTCTGTAACATTTGATGGCACTTCTACTAACATCGCTATGTGTAATGAATTAGGAACAAGATATATTTATGATGACAAGTTTCAAACATGGTTTGCACATGTAAATACTGCAGAAAAGATACATACTTTCTGGGATGCTTGTCATATGATAAAATTGGTAAGGAACACGTTAGCTGACCAGGGAGTTATTTACAGCCCAGAAGGCGAACCCATCAAATGGCAGTGTTAGGGAATTGACAGTAATCCCCTAACTGGCGGTGAATAAAAATAATTTTAATGTATTAAAAAAAAGAAAGAGACAGTGGACTGTTGCGGAAAAAGAGATTTATATGGATCCTACCTTTACTCCTTCCAGAATCCAGTGGTCCAGCTTCCGGAGGCCTCCAGATAGGGAATCCCAAGATGTTGTTAATCTTCAAAGATCAAAATGACCCTTGTACACACACAAGCGGAAATATAAACACAAAAGCGAAGTTGATTAGTAATAATCTTTGCGGTATACGACACTCGTCTACAGTGACACGAGGTTAGACAGCGAATGTTTCGTTAGGCATCACAAAAAATCTCTTTTTGTTAGCGCGCAAAGATACAGGGTGAGCCAAAAATGAAAGACGCACGAGTGCATTTTATTTCTACTTAAAGCTAGCGTTAAATAAAGTTAATGAAAGATAAAATTAAAGTAATATAATACCTAAAATAATTAAAAATAAAACTACTAAATAACTGAGGACGGAACATACCGCCCACCTAAAATACAACGTATTTTACGATTTAGAATAGGGCAATAAGCATAATTTAACAACAGGGCGCTTTAGGAGTCCATTAGTTGTACGCACAGTGGCAACGCGAACAACGCCGTCTGCACCAGGATGTACCGATTCAATGCGACCCAGTTGCCATTGTAAAGGGCGAGCCAGTGAGTTTTTTATCAAAACCATGGATCCCGGTATAACAGAATCAGCGGATGAAGTCCACTTACTTTTTTGTAGCAGAGTATGTAGATACTCAGAATGCCACCGCGACCAGAAATCCTGGTGCAAACGTTGTAGCATTTGCCAGCGAGTTAGACGTCCCACGGGCACCGCAGTTAGGTCAGTTTCCGGGAGGGCAGTTAGAGGTTCAAGCGTTAAAAAATGTCCGGGTGTTAAAACGGAGAGATCATTAGGATCAGTGCTTATTGGAGTTAAGGGACGCGAATTTAAAAATGCTTCAATTTGAACCAGTAATGTGTATAATTCTTCGTATGTCAGAATTTGTTGGCCAATAACGCGGTTTAAGTGTGTCTTAACCGACTTAATTCCGGCTTCCCAAAGTCCTCCGAAATGCGGAGCGGAAGGAGGGTTAAAATGCCATTCAATGGCCTCAGATTCAGCAGCGGATTTTAAGAGTGCGGAAAGCTGATTATAAGCGCCGACAAAATTGGTGCCACAATCACTATAAAGATGGTTGCATCGTCCGCGACGAGCAATAAAACGTCGCAATGCGGCAAGAAATGCATCAGCTGTCAGGTCGGACACAAGCTCTAGGTGCAAAGCCTTTGTGGCGCAGCAAACAAATAGACATAAGTATGCCTTCTGGGACTTAGTACCTCGTCGTTTACCCAAAGTAATCTGAAACGGACCGCCAAAGTCCAGACCAGTGTGCAAAAATGGTTTGACCTGTGAGATGCGTGCGGAAGGCAAATTTCCCATTACAGGTTGACAGGGGAGAGGGTGAAGTCGCCAACAGGTATGACACTTAGATAAGACGCCACGTATTGCTCTTTTTGAGGACATTATCCAAAACTGTTGCATAATCAGAAATTGAACAGATTGTAAGCCAGCGTGCAAGTATTTTTTATGAAAATATTCAATAATTAATTCCGTAAGACGACCAGAACGTGGTAACAAAACCGGATGTTTTTTATCGTAAGACAATGAAGAGTGGTGTAATCGACCTCCTACTCTTATGATACCTTGATCATCAAGAAAAACGCTGAGTTTTCGAAAAGGTTTAGAAAGCGGTTTCCCAACTTTGAGTTGATTTAAAATATCAGAAAATACCAAATGTTGGGTGCGTTTAACTAACATTAATAGAGCTTGATGTAATTCATGAAAGGAAAAAGAAGAATTTTTTTTAATAGCGGGATTTTTTATATTAAATATAAAGCGTTGAACATACGCGACCACGCGTTGTAGTTTGCTAAGGAAAGAGTATTTATTTAAAAGAGGATCAAAAATATTTAAAGAAACTGCAGAATGTAAAGTAATTTTTCTTTCCTCTGCGAGTGCTTCAGAAGATAACGTAACGTCAGAAACATGAGGGGGCCAAGAGGCTTGTGGGTCAGACAAAAAAATAGGTCCCGCCCACCATAGAGCGTTATTAAGTAACTCGGATGGAAATAAACCTCTAGAGGCAAGATCTGCTGGGTTATCACCAGAAGAAATGTGAAACCAATTTTCGGATGCAATTTTGTCTTGTATAAAAGTAATACGATTACTGACAAATGTTTTCCATCTGTGTGGAGAGGACTTTATCCATGATAAAGTAATAGTGGAATCAGTCCAGGCACAAATCTTACTGAAATGTATCTTATCATGGTACGTACGTAAAACAAAAGAAAACAAATCGGCAAGAAGTACAGCACCACAAAGTTCAAGGCGCGGTATTGAAATGCGGCGCAGTGGCGCTATCTTAGACTTTGCACAAACTAAAAGGGTAGTAATATCGCCGTTTTCATTAAGCACTTTAAAATATACTACTGCACTGTAGCCTTTCATGGATGCATCACAAAAACCATGTACTTCACAAGATAAACTGTCAAATATGCGTAAGTGACGGGGAGTGGCAACACGAGACAACAGAGGAAATTCAGATTTGAATCGTGACCAAAGAGAGAGCACATCATCTGGCGGTGTTTCATCCCAATTTATACCTAAAGACCACAATAATTGAATAATATATTTAGTAAAGAATGTAATGGGAGCTAAAAAACCTAGTGGATCGAAAATTCTGGCTAACTCTGATAAGATATGATGTTTAGTACATGATCTTTCTATAGGTTCTACGTTGTATGAAAATGTATCCAAAGCTGGATGCCAATGTAAACCTAAGATTTTTAAAATACACTCGTCGTCCAAAGAAAGGGGACTACTAGACAAGTGAGAGGCAGGTAAATCACTTAATAAATTGGGGTCATTACTAGCCCACTTTCTTAGCTCGAAACCACCTCTCTTTAGAAGTTCAACTAGTTCATTTTTTAAATGACAAGCATTTTCCAGCGATGGACTTCCTGTCACTACATCATCGGTATAAGTGTCAAAATTAAGAACATTAGCAGCTGAAGGAAAATCAGATTTTCCCTCTTCAGCTAACTGCAATAAAGTACGTATAGCAAGGTAGGGGGCCGAAGAAATACCGTAAGTAACGGTTTTCAAACGAAAATCTTGCACAGGACCATCAGATGTGAAGCGCCACAATATTCTCTGATAATCTGTATGAGCGGAATTAATTAAAATTTGTCTGTACATTTGTTTGATATCTGCGGTAAATGCGATTTTATGAAGTCGAAAATTTAACAAAATGGTGACGATATCTCTTTGTAACTTGGGGCCGGTTAAAAGGGTATCATTAAGTGAAGAATAAGGCGGAATTTTAGCGGAAGCATTAAATACTACTCGTAGTTTCGTAGTACTGCTTGAAGGTTTAAGAACACAATGATGCGGGATATAATAAGTTTTTTGAGAATCTGAAGGAGATATAAGAAGCTCCATGTGACCAAGATCTAAATATTCTTGCATGAAATCTGAATACTGTTTATATAAAGCGGGGTCTCTACGTAGTCTACGCTCCAAAGAAAGAAAATATTTTAGAGCTAAATTACGAGATTTGGGAAAAATGGGTTCATTACTACGAAAAGGAAGTGAGACAATAAATCTACCCGTTTCATTTCGAGAAAAGGTTGTTATAAATTTTTGTTCGCACAGTGTATCGTCAGGAGACAGAGAGTTGACTGCGGGAACAGTTTCAACTTCCCAAAATTTTTTTAGAACGTCTTCTACGGATGGTGTGGAAAGAGAACAAAAAAAAGATTTAATCACAGTCAAAGCTGTGATAGGCAGTTTTCCCATTAAAATATAACCAAATATTGTATTTAAAGCTATAGGATGATCGTCATTTCCAACAATTCGACCAGTTTCGATGATATTAGGAAAGACGTCAGCTCCAAGTAAAATATCAATCGCCCCTGGTATATTAAAAGTAGGATCAGCTAATTGCAAATGTTTAATATGAGACCAAGTTTCTGAAGAAAAACTAATAGTTGGCAAATCATTACAAATTTTCGGAAGTACTATAGCCATCAAATCTAAATAAGGCGTTGATTTTCCGAGCGGGCGGATTTTAAGAGACACTCCACTAGAACTAGTAAAAGTATGCATGGGACCCAAACCTTGGATTGATAGAGATGTATTAAAATGTGTTAGGCCTAACCTATGAACACACTTTTGCGAAATAAAACTTGTTTGGGAACCTGAATCTATAAGTGCCCCACATTTATGAAAATTACCGTATTTATCGGATATTTCTATTAAAGCGGTTGAAAGTAAAACGGGGGTGGTTTGTGGTGTGAAACCTGAGAAAGAATGTGTCGAAGTAGCGACAACCGCGGTCCCATCATTAGGTGAAATACTAGCTACTTGTTGCGTAAGCGTATCAGCTGAGACAGCCGGTATATGAGTATCGGTTTTTTCGAAATGCAACAGAGTATGATGTCTCTGCTGACATTTGCGACAGGTAGATGTAGAATTGCACGTTTTAAAAGTATGCGACGAACTTAAACAATTTACACACAATCGATTCTGTTTTGAAAAATGATATCTATCCTGAGGGGATCTATTATGAAATTCCTGACATTTATATAGTACGTGACCTTTCTTGCATAGAGGGCAAACTATCGAATTATTAGTATTGGCAAAAAATGACGAACTAGATGGCCGAGTGGATGGTGTTAATGGTTTTGTTAGTTTATTTTGCGAAGCAGAAAAATTTAAGGTTTCCAAAGCATTACAATGACTTTCTAAAAAATCCATTAAAATCTTAAAAGTGGGTATTTCATTAGAATTAAAATGTAATTCAAAACGTGATATGGTCGTTGTATCAAGTCGGCTCAAGAGCATATGCATCAAAATAAAATCCCAGTGCTCTACGGGGAGTCCTAAATTTTCCAAAGCGGATAAATTTTCCTGAAAAATGTCTAGCAGATATCTCAAAGCCCGAAAATTTTCCGAATGTAATTTTTTAGTATTTTCAATTTCTACCCAATGGGCAGTAGTGAGTAAGCGTTTATTCGAATAGCGTTGCACTAAACGGTCATAAGCAATTTTATAATTATTTGCGGTCATAGGAACGCATTTTACGATATTAAGCGGAGGGCCTGTTAAAGAAGTAAGTAAATAGTTGAATTTATCAATGTCATTTAAATTTTGATTATTGTGTACCCTAGAATTATACATATCTATAAATGATGGAAAATTTTTCAAATCCCCCTTAAATTTAGGCAATTCAACTCGAGGTAAATTAATATGCGAAAAGTTGTTAATAACGGGCGCTTGAACGTCCGTGTTTACAGAATTGGCCATATTCTCAAATAAATCGGAATAAATTACTTTAATATCAAAGTATTCATTGTCAAATGATTCACGAACTTGAGCCTCAACTTCCAAATCAGATCCATCTGTAACAGCTAACAGGGCGAGAATAGAATTATGATTTCTATCAAACTCTTTTTTAATCGGTTCCATAACTGCGTAGCGCACCTTAAAAGATCGACGTGAAGCCTGACTATCAATGGCCGTTTGTGCAATATTATATAATTCGTGCATTTTGGTAATTTCGTTTTGTCGAAAAGTGCGTAATTTCTTTAATTTGTCCTCCATTGTAAGAAACTTAATTCGATAACAAATTCAAAGGTAAATAAGAAATAAAAGGTATTCAATATTTTTAGCGTCACAAAAACTGTCCTAACTGATAAGAGCCCGTGAACTCGTCCGAGCCGCTATCGATATAAATTTTATATTTTACGCGATGCCTTGATATTTCTAAATCGTACTTATATCAAATATAAAAATGGCGAGATTTGATGTTAAGGAAATTATGCTAATTTAATAAAGTAACTTTAAGCAGAAATAAAATACACCTATGGTCGAAATGATATAGTAAATAACGTGAAACTGATAATGATAATGAATTTAAATGATTTAAATGAAATGTAATTTAAAATAAAATGAAAAAAACTAAATTTGAAAGCGAAAAAACAATATATGAATGAAATATGCTAGAAGAGCAAAAAAAACGTAATCCTTGGCTCGATGGACCAAAAAAAATGTTAGGGAATTGACAGTAATCCCCTAACTGGCGGTGAATAAAAATAATTTTAATGTATTAAAAAAAAGAAAGAGACAGTGGACTGTTGCGGAAAAAGAGATTTATATGGATCCTACCTTTACTCCTTCCAGAATCCAGTGGTCCAGCTTCCGGAGGCCTCCAGATAGGGAATCCCAAGATGTTGTTAATCTTCAAAGATCAAAATGACCCTTGTACACACACAAGCGGAAATATAAACACAAAAGCGAAGTTGATTAGTAATAATCTTTGCGGTATACGACACTCGTCTACAGTGACACGAGGTTAGACAGCGAATGTTTCGTTAGGCATCACAAAAAATCTCTTTTTGTTAGCGCGCAAAGATACAGGGTGAGCCAAAAATGAAAGACGCACGAGTGCATTTTATTTCTACTTAAAGCTAGCGTTAAATAAAGTTAATGAAAGATAAAATTAAAGTAATATAATACCTAAAATAATTAAAAATAAAACTACTAAATAACTGAGGACGGAACAGGCAGTACATTGTCAAGTTATATGAACATCAAAAACAAGAAGGTTTACATGCAGCCACCAAACTATCATCTCAACACATACACTTTCAGAATAATAGAATGAAAGTCAGATTGGCAGTACAGGTCCTAAGTGCAAGCGTAAGTGCAGCCCTGTTATTTTGCAAAAGTTTAGATATGAAGGATTTTGAAAATTGTGATGCCACAGCTACTTTCTGTTTGAACATGAACGATATTTTTGACATTTTAAATTGCAAATCACTGTATTCAAAACAGGAGTGGAACAGGCCTTTGTCGTCAACAACTTTTAATACATTTAAAAGTCGTATCGACGTATTCATAAAATATTTGTCTGAGTTGAGGGATTTTTCTGGCAAGTTATTAATTTATTCAAAGAGAAAAACAGGTTTTCTTGGACTCATAGTTTGCTTATCGAGTTACTTGGATATTTATCAAGAGTTAGTTGTGACTGGATATTTAAAATACATTTTAAGTTATAAATTTAGCCAGGATCACCTCGAAATGTTTTTTTCTGCAGTACGCCAGCGGGGAGGGTGGAATAACAACCCTACTGCACTTCAGTTCAGAACTGGATACATCCGACTTTTAGTAAAACACCAAATTACTGCAGTGAAAACCGGCAATTGCAGTATCCTGGATGCGACCACAATCTTACATGTTGGGGCTGGTACCATTATGAGAACTAATGACACGATTGTTGATGATGATGAAGAGGAAGTGAACATTTTGGAAGAAGAACATGACTATTTTGCTAATATATTTAATTTATCGCCATTTATTTCAGATATTATAAAATATATTAGCGGTTTTGTGGCTAGGCGTGTAAACCAACATATTTCATGTGAAATTTGTAAAGCTCAATTAATTAGTGATCAATGTACATCCCAACTGATACTATTAAAGAAAAGGGGGAAATTAATTACACCCAGTGAAGATGTTATTCAAATATGCTTGTGTCTGGAGCGATTAATAAAGCAGTATCAAAATGTGTTGTTTTCAAAACGTAATATAACACAATTTTTCATTTCGAAACTGGTACATAATTTAAATGTCTTCAACAATGACTTAATGAATGATCACATTTCAAGTCAAGATATGTTTGATAATCATAAATTTCAATTGATCACAATGTGCTGTACGTTCTATATGAAAGTACGTTTACATTATGAGGCTAAATTAAAAAACGATGCCCCTAGTTTTAGACAAAAATTTACAAAATTAATATTATTTCGACACGAATAATTTATTATTTTTCTACAAAAATAAAAATATGTAAGTATTGTAAACTATTGTTTTATTCCCCTACCCTTTAACATCCCTTGCAGTTGCTCGATTTCACACTCCAATTTGTGGGTAGAACTCCATTTTATTAGGCAATCCACTACTTGTAAGAATTAAAAAGAGCAACAGTTGGGAAGTAATTTTATTTTTGTCACGGTAGGTACTTATATTATTTTTTTAATAAAAAAAAGACGGTGAAGGGGCCATTTAAGTACTTCTAACTCTAAGAAATGAACTGCCGCATGACCTGTAAATTAATTACTTCTTTTCTGATTTGTAACAACTTTCTGAATTGGCTTATTAAATGAAAGAACTTCTATATACCGACTAAATTGGACTAGTATACATTTTTTCCGAATGAATGGCACATTAAAATTAATTGTATTGCTGTAGTTTGGCGGAAAATACAAGTATTTGGGAAAGTAAATACGTAGAGCTTAGAATTGGTTGACTGACACATATTTTATTTCTAAACTGTTGTCGCATGATACAGATGTAGATGTAGAAATATCACATAAACCTTACTTGATGCAATTTAAAGTCATATTTTGTCTCTTCAGCACATGAAAATGGTTTATTTACAGATCAAAGTGCTTTAGAAATTGGGTATTTAAGGTTATATTTACATTTATTTGTCATGTCAAAATGAGGGTACCTGCAACAAAGATGGGGCTATAGTAATTTGGTCATAAAGAAAGAGATGATTATAAAATGTAATGTCTGAACTATGTTGTCAACACACTTGTAAATGTGTATCTGCTTCTATTTATATAAATTCTTTGGTTTATAAAGTGACAATTGATCTACGGTGCAATGGATCTATTTCTAGCGTACTAGCAGGGAAGGCTTAAGGTAATTTTAGAACAAAATGTTAAACAAAAGCAGTATTCTGATAAATTTACTCTTATTATCGAGTGGACAAAAAGTAATCTTTTACAAAGTGAGCCTAAGAGAAGACGAGGCAACCGAAGAAACTATTTTCAGAAAGTTGTGAAGAAGTAAAAGACGTGACGTCAGCTCCTTCGTGTCTGTAATAGAACATGAAAAACTAGCTTTTGCCATGCAGAAGAGTATAATCAAACACCAGAAATGAACAGCTGCTGATGTAGTCAAGCTTGGGGCACAATTAATCACTTCTTACAGCCCAGAAGAAGCTATTGCCCTTATTATTGTAAATATGTACCCGCTTATTCCATTTGATTACCTTTTGGACAATTTTTAAATGTCAGATAAATATATTAAACAGCGTGTCACAACACTTTGGTACATAATTGTAAACATGGACTTCTAAGATGAAGAGATACACGTGGAAGTAGGCAGAAGTTTACAAAACGTACATATAATTTATAATTTGTTTCTATTTTCCCTGGTTAATGATCAATGTAAAACACACAGTACTGACCTATAGCACCATCAACAATTCGAGGCGTAAACTGCAGCTCCATATCTCATTTCATTTTCGAGATATAGCCTCGGGAAGCGGTAAAATATTTGATTTTTACCGGTGACTTCGAGCGGCCATATCTCGAAAACCAAGGCACGCGTCGACCTCAGATTTGCGCCGAACGATTTATTACAGCTTTCTACGTACACCTGATTTTTTACTTTCTTTCGTTTGGCAGAAATGGCCCTCGAAGCTGGGCCGTATCGCTCGAGAAGCGAAATACTCGTACCTTTCACTTTGAAGGCCGATATCTCACTTAAACAGCGCCTGAAGAATATCGTGCCCCACATTATCGGATTGGAAATTTAATTTGCAATCGATCTAGTATAAAAGAAAGGGGGGTTACTTTTGTCTAGAAAAAGTTACGGCGGTTTATGTGAAGAGATGTCGAAATCGCTTAAATGATAGGTTTTTTGAGGTTATGTCAAAATCCTGATATGATGGATAACTCCATCACATCAGGGTTTTGAGGTCTATTTAACAATAGGCTTCGAATTTGGATTCAGCGACAACAAAAATATATAGTGAGCATGATCAGATGCCCAGGCCAGATTTTTTTTTTGTGTGGCTGTGTTATTGAAACTTGAGTATTTTTGTCCAACTAAATGTGAAATTTTTTCATGTGTGGCGCCCGCCCTCAGAAACCGATCACTAAAAATTATGAGAAAAATGTTTATTGATTTAACTGAATGTTATTACCTAATATCGAAATTGAAGTCGATGTAAACTTGAACAAAGAACAAAATCAAATGCATTTTTTTACCGACTTCAGTATCGATATTATATAATAAGGTTCAATTAACTGGGCGATGCGCCGCGTGAAATATTATTACATAATTGCTAGTAATTGTTATTTCTCAACACGGTTCAATTCTTCTTAAATTTCATGTTATGTGTACTTCTTGAGACCTATGTAGGCATCTGGAAAGATATACCTAGCTTAGATCAAACAGATTATCATATAAAACTCTTGGTGATGGTTCATGCGATTTTTTTTTTATTTGGAATATTCGAGTCCTCTAAACCACCCATGTGATTTTTCTAAATTGTACGCAAAGATATGCTAGACCCCACTAAACTTATGAGTTGTTTCTTATTTGGGATGCGCCTTATGCTTATTAACTCTAACCACAATTGACCGTTTCGTTTGTACAACATATTTCAAATTTCAGCAATTTTTAATACTAATATTCCTCCAATCAAACTCCCAATTCTAATTTTGATGTAACTATAGATATTAGCAATTATTATATTGATGTAAAAGGTGTTATTGACAAAGTCATGAATTTACCATGAAGAGCTTCCCAGTGTCCAGATGGTATCCCTACTTACTTATTGAAACAGTACATTTTACATTAGCAAAACCATTACATACTATCTTTAATCTATCTCTAAATTCAGACATATTTCCCTAGAACAATTCATAAATCTGGATCAAAAGAAAACATCGAAAACTATAGAATAGTCTGCATACAGTCGGATATTCCAAAATCATTAGATTATTTAGTAACCAAATATTTATTATGAGATTCTAAAAACATAATTATAAATCAACAACATAGTTTTTCTCAGGGTAGATCTATATGTATCCATTTAGCTATTTATAACAATTTTATTCTCCTCTCCTTGGAATATAAAGTTCAGGGGTTGATTATGTCTATACTGATATTTTTAAAGCGCGTGACAGGGTCGACCATGATCTACTTATTGCAAATTTAGAAAGGTTAGGTGTTAGTGACGATATATAATTGATTAGCAGTTACCTTAGTTGTCGGTTACAATGTGTAGTTTAATTTATTATCGATTAAAGTAACATCAGGAGTCCCTCAAGGATCTCACATTGGTCCTCTGTTATTTAATCTCTTTGTGAACGATTTAGCTTCAGTAATAGAAAATAGTAATTTCCTAATGTTTGCGGATGATTTAAAAGTATTCAGAGAGCGGATTTTTCTGTCCACAGTTTCAAATTTTTATAGTTTATTGGTACGTTCAGTATTGAAATTTTGTTCTATAACCTGGTGTCCTAATTATAATATTCATATTAACAATGTAGGAGGCGTTCAAAAGAAATTTTTAAGGTTTAGTGAATTTAAATTGGGTTATTTAAGAGATGAATATGATTATGAAGACCTTCTTGCTTGTCTAAACATAGAAGATTGGAGGCTGGCATGTGCTTTCCGCACAAAATACTTAATCGTTATATTCAGTGACCTGGTAAAATTTAAAGTAAATGATAGAAGAACTCGTAATTCGGATATATTTCATGTACCTTTTCATCATACCAATTATGAACAAAATCAGACGATAACTAGAATTCTAAGGACTGCTAGCAATACAAAATATTGAAGAATTTTCCGAATTTTCAACTGTATCTTTTAGAAAATTAACCAAACAAGTGTAACCACTTTATGTTATTTGGACAATGTTGCGTATTCAAGTTACATTACTCTAAATAATAAATATTGTATGTTTTTGTAGAAAGAGCTTATCCCGTAAATAAATAAATAAATAATTTCGTAAATCTCCCGTATAAAATTTATTTGATACACCTTTCTGCACAACTTGTACATTGTACATTAATGTACATAGGCATAAAGCGATACAGCCGTCGATTTGTGTACAATATCTATAAAAAAATAATCTCCGTTACGTAAAATTGAATATAAGCCTTAAATAAACTTAATGTTAGCAATAAACTTACTAACCACACGTCTAATTCCGAAAATGACTTCCTTTCCGCCATTAATATCTCGTGCGGCTATAAAATGAAAGCACCGTGCGTCGAGGTAGGGCAAAAGAGAATATAAACTCATTGAAATAAAGCGATACATATGTATAATGACCTAGGAAAGTTTGCTTACAAATTTAAACCCGATGTAATTGGGAGATTACCGTTTTCCCGCCGTATCAAAAAACGGCGGATCCTGTTAATTGCGTAATAAAAGAATTTAAGAGGAGGCATAAAAAGTGGCCCTAATTTTCATATTATAAAAACTTGTGCTCTTTAACAGCCGGTTTTACAATCGTTAGTTAACTTCCAGTCAGAGTTAACTTTCAGGTTATTATAGAAATTGGGTTTTACAATAGCTGGTTATTTTCGATGTGGTAGTTATCTATTAGTTAACTTTACTAGCAGATAAGGTGTGGGTAAACTAGAAGTTGGCAGTTTACTGGCAATTTATAACCTATAAAATAACTGTCACAAAATAATTTTTTGATATTTTGCCTAAAAATGGATATGTACGAAGTAAACGCATATAGCAGTGATGAGTAGCCAAGGTAATCCTGTATAGACCTAACTTTTTCGAAGAATACGATGGAAGAGATTTTTTAAATAGATCTAGACTAAATACTACCTACTTACTTAGTAATAGACCACTAACTCATAAATTACTTCTGACATTTATATTTGATGGCAGGTGACGTGACTTTGGACCAAAATTCATACATTTTATGTATATTACCCATTTTTCCAGTACCAACATTATAAATTTTATTCACAACCTCTCGTTTACAAATCATCACTTAACTTTATATTGAAAAACGCATGTGTCGGTAAAGTTATAGTTAACCTGCAAGTAAAAGTCAACCAACATGAAAGTTAACTTGCGATTGTAAAACCGGCTGTAAATGGGACATACCGTTAGTAAATTTCAAAGTAGTAATATATTGAACTTAGAGAATAGACTTTCTGATTAGGTAAATCCACAATGCAGGAAATTGCAATTCGTCATTTGCAAAGTACAGGGTCAGCTTTTACGCAAATTATTTCGAAGGCCTTGCACGTTCTATACGATACTCTACTCATTTTATTGTAAATAACTTTTAATTTTTTCACTTTAATTGTATAATTCCAATTTAATTGGTGAAACACTCGTTAGTATAAAATGAAGTAAATGAAATCTAAAATTTGACCTACGGGGGGCTTGAATCTGCAATCTTTCGACTACAAGTGTAAAGGTCACTCACTGATTGAATTAAATAATATAACGGTTGAAGGAGAAACATACTTCCGCGGATGTTATATTACGAAATCTATTATATTAGTAAAACAAATCAATAGATAATGATAGAAAAAACATTTCAGAAGAATTCTATTGAATTACAAAACTTAAAAACTAAAGAAGAAGTTTTTTAGATCTAAATTTTAATAAATTTTCTTCGTACAGATAGATTTCATTCAAAAACAATAAAACTCTTCCACTGCCTATTACTAATTTGCTGTCCAGATTTCAAGACAATTAGACTTTTCCTTCTTAACTTATCGTGATTACAAAAGAAACGTGACTTACGGATAGGCAAACAGACAGATGGACGGACCGACATTTTGAAAGTTGCTCAGAATTCGATCACCAACACAGTTATATTACCGCTTTTAGACATGTGCCGATGAAATGCAATACACTCTTCATTTTGTATTTGCGAAGAGTATAAAGGGCAAAGGCACAAGCAATAAATATGTAGATTGTTACTTTTTTGTGTTTCTCTTTTATACAGTGTGAACTTAAAGAAAGGCACAAAATTCATATCTTTGGTATGTGACATTTTTCAAAAAAACCTCGAACGGGTCGATTTTAGTTTTGTAAATGCTACATTTTGTAACTATACCAAAATTTATGACATCATTGGTTTTTGAGTTATGACGCCATCATTTTGGTTTACTATTTTTGGTGATATATTCCTTTAGCTTTCTGGTGATATAAAAAAATGATATTACCTGTGCCATTCTTTTGGAAAAATTACATTTTACGTAAAAATAGCTTACCTTTCGCAAATTCACGAGTAATGTTCCAATTTCTTATGACTGATAAATTCTGTTGCCTACATTTTTGTTTTAACTAGCATGAAAACATTTGACATAAAAACAAAACAAAGAAAATAATAAAAAAAACAATCACCTTAACAACAGAGAGATACAGGCCTTTTTGTGTAAAGTATCGATAACTTTTTTTTTCCTGTCACGTGTGGAACCTCAGTTTTGTGACACTTCCGAGACAGTGTAGAACTAGTGAATGCAATGCTACGTTTAAGTGAAAGAGAACGCGTAGAACTTTTGATGATGGTTGGATATGGTGATAGGCTAAGAACTCATCAGCATGTGATGTTTTCAATGCCAAGTATCCCGAAAAGCAAATTTCTAGATCCACTGTAAGTAGATTGGTAGGTAGATATGATGAATCCGGCAGTGTAGCTGACCTTCCTCGATCTGGTCGCCCTAGCACAAGCAATGAAACCAAATTAAATATCCTTCTAGAAAGTGAGGAAAGCTACCACCTTTCGACAAGGCAGCTGGCTTTAAATCATAACGTGAGTCAAACTTCTGTTGTATGTCTATTGGAAAAAGAAAAATACCATCCATACAAAATGCAATTAATCCACGAATTGAATGAGGACGATCCAGATCGGCGCTTACAGTTTTGTGAACAGTTGATGACCTTGTGCGATGAAAACCCAAATTTTTTAAAGAACATTGTTTTTTCTGATGAAACTACATTTTCTCTAAAGGGGACTGTACATCGGCATAACTGTGGGTATTGGTCACGCGAAAATCCTCATTGGACTCAAGAAGCCCATACACGGCGACGAGGCAAAGTAAACGTGTGGGCAGGTATGATTGGTGATCGTTTATTGGGACCTTTTTTTTAGAGAATCTTACGGCCGCGAGTTAGTGCTAGCCTTAGCAGTTATGTTTCCGAACAATGAAGATGGAGATATTCCTGCTGAAAACGTCTGGTTTCAGCAAGACGGGGTCCCACCTCATTTTGGGATAGCAGTGCGTCAGTTTTTAGATGACACTGGAAGGTGTACTTAGACTTAGACTTTTTTTCTTGTGGTCACTTAAAGTCAAGGGTGTATTATAACAGACCGGATACCTTAGAAGAATTGAAAGACAGAATTCGCTGGGAGGTGAGACGAATTGCGCATGAGATGAATCAGAACAGCATGTAAAGTGTCTACACCCGTCTTGGTCAATGCCAAATGGTTGAAGGGTGGCAATTTGAGCAATGGAGATGATCTTTTTCACACAATTACTTATTTAAGGTATCAATCAATAAAATTATTTTTTTCCAAAAGAATGGTTTAGGTAATATCAATTTTTTTCATATCACCAGAAAGCTAAAAGAATATACCACCAAAAACATTAAGCAAAAATGTCTGTTTCCATTAAAAAAAATTGTGATGACGTCATAACTCAAAAATCAATGACGTCATAAATTTTGGTATAGTGACAAAATGTAGCATTTACAAAACTAAAATCGACCTGTTCGAGGATTTTTTTGACAAATGACACATATCAAAAATATGAATTTTGTGAGTTTCTTTAGGTTCACACTGTCTATTTGAGTTTACGTCTATACAGGGTTGGGCAATAGTCCCGGAACGGCTCGATTACAGCCGAACGGGACCTCGTATCAACTTCGGGTTTTCGACACTGTATTCAGCGAAATTTTTAGAACTTCTTGACATGTATTTCAGGACCGTGACGTCACTACGTTCGGAGGTGTGACATAAGTGTCAATTTTTTTAAATGAAACACCCGGTATATTTTTCCATATTTATACTTGTATGTATGTATTATATGTATACTTTAAAGAGTCCCGAACGATGTAACGTTTGTATGGATTCTGTTATGTAATGTGGTCTCAATAAGGGAAAATTAGAAATTACAATCGTAATTAACAGAGAACCGTGGATATCCAAACAGCTGTATCCAAAAAAGACACTCTTTTTTTACAATTTTTTTTTACAAAACTAAGACCTACGTAAGCAAGTTTTTTTGTAGTCGTTTAATAAAAACACAGGTCATAGTTAAATTGTTCTCATTATTTTACTAGTTTATCTAAGTAAGTCGTGGTATAAAGGTCACTGTGACATTACTTTTGTACTACTAATTTGTGATTCTAAAAAAGTGTCTTTAAAATGGCTCAACTGAACGACACTGAACGGATAACTTTACTCATGATGATTGGATTCGGAGAGAGGCGTCGATCCCTTCAGGAAGCAAGTGAACTCCTCAACGATACCTTTCCCGAGCGAAACCCGATTTCCAAGTCGACAGCATGTCGAATTTCGCACAATTTTGAGCATACGGGAAATGTCAAGAATTTACCAAAACCTGGCCGCCCAAAAACAGCAACAAACGACGACAGAGCTTTAGATGTACTGTTAGCGGTTCAGGAGGAGCCTAAAACATCAATTCCGAAACTTTCATTAGAAACTGGTAACAGTGAAAGATCCATTCGAAGAATACTCAGGAGAAATAAAATACATCCCTACAAAGTCAGCTTACTTCAGGAACTTGCGGAAGATGACCCTGATCGTCGAATGCAGTTTTGCCAACAAATTATGAATTTCTTAGATGAGACACCACAGTTTGTAGATCGCATTTTGTTTTCCGTTGAGGCTACATTTTGTTTAAATGGATTTGGCAATCGTCACAATTGTCGCTATTGGTCTGCTGAGAATCCACATTGGATGGAAGAAATGCACACACAACATCCACAAAAAGTAAATGTCTGGGCGGGTATAATTGGAACACATGTAATAGGGCCGTTTTTTCTAAATGGTATTTTAACTGGTGATACCTATATAACTTTATTACGCGAAAGAATTATACCCGCTGTTATTCAGATATTTCCCAACCGCGAAAATCCTCAGGTGATCGCAAATGACGTGTACTTTCAGCAAGACGGAGCTCCGCCACAGTATGCCAGAATTGCAAGAGATTTTTTGGACACTGTCTTTCCCCTCTTGATTTTTTTTCTGAATTTGGGACTCCTTAAAGTATACAAATATGGAAAAATATACCGGGTGTTTCATTTAAAAAAATTGACACTTATGTCACACCTCCGAACGTAATGACGTCATGGTCCTGAAATACATGTCAAGAAGTTCTAAAAATTTCGCTGAATACAGTGTCGAAAACCCGAAGTTGATACGAGGTCCCGTTCGGCTGTAATCGAGCCGTTCCGGGACTATTGCCCAACCCTGTATATCTATACTATATTTTATGTTTATATTTTGATGTGTTTGATTATATAGTATATACTTGCTTTAACTCACACACAAATGTATCAAGAATTAGTGTAAAATACGTGATAACTAGAAGCTGGAGGGCACAAGAAAATGCAGATAATGTTTCTTATATCTAACCCTCTTTGCGTCTGATTATTTATTTACCAAGTTACCACCATACTTTTCTGCCTTATAATAGTGGGGTTTCTATTCTGTTTTCTTATTACTGTAGATGACTTTCATTCTTCCCAAGTACTATTTTACATGTTTTCTCAAATATTTTTTAAATGTTTGAAAATCCAGAATGATTTTGTGTTAGGTAAAGACAAACGAGGCCCTACACTTTATAGTTGAGTCCAAACAACACTAGTATTATAAATATATATATCAATAAAAAACGTTAATCATAAATTATAATAATAGTTTTTACATCAGTCACTGGCTTACATACTGTTTGGAATATATGGTTATAGTAGTGATAGATAGCGCTACAAAACCCTATTTCATTTCAGTTTCCGATAATGGGACAATGGATACAAAATGTTTATATATGGGTCAGTAATATTTCTCTGTCTTTATTCGTTATGTAATTGGTCGAGGTGTGTGCGAAATGTACAGCAAAAGCCGCCCTCAGTAGCTGTGAGCCTATTAGTGTACAATATCTACAAATCCAAAGGGATATTTTGTTTCTTCAGTGTCATGGTAACCGTCATTACATTCCAAGTAACAATTTAAGAAACATTTTCGAAAAGACTTTTAACAAGTGAGCCTGTTCCCAAAACAAAATGGGAGCTGTTTGCAACAAGTTGCAATATATTTTCGACACATACATATTTTTCATGGTAGTATAGTATATATTTCTATTCTGGTGGCACTATACGTTTCTTTCATGGGTTCGGAAATAAAGAAAAATATGTTTCTAATTTGTAGTTGGCAGCTTTTTAAATAGTTTCGCAAATCTATCAATATTTTCATAACTAATATTATTGGGAACGGAATATGTATAATCAGTTTCGAAAAGTCTTACTATCTATTATAATAAAGAATATATGTTTTTTCAATATGGAAACAGGTATAAAATATTAGTGTACCTACATGGTGATAATATGAAAATGTATACATAGTTTTTAGTAGATGCCTGGTCTGAAAAAACTTATGCGATGAGAATTTTATCGATTATTTTAGAAACATTTAGATGTGCCTTACAAATATAAGAATTTCTAATTTTTATTTTTAATAAAAAAAAAATAAATGTATATATCTCTTTATGATTATTTTGATGCTAATAATTAGTAATGCATCCAAACATGAAATAATGTTTCTTTTTCATAATTTATATCGACATTTAAACTTTTGCATAAACGTTTTCCCTCGAAAGAAAATTATCCATAATGGCCGCCTAATCACAAACGTCATTAACACCAACACTTTAAAACCAAAATGACCACAAAAGCAGTACTGCAGTGTTTCGAAAATATAGATCATATTTTAAGAATGGAACATATTTCGAAACTATTTGTTGTGTTCTTTTTGAGGCAGTTTGTTTATTTCTTTTGTGTATTTTTCATTTCAACTTTTTTACCTTCCTCAATATTTTCTATAAATAAAATAGGACATTTTTCTACTTTCGCCACATTACTGATGCCTGTTACAAGATTTGTAAATTGTTATAATTTGTCTTTTCCTACAGATATCACACCAACTTTCCTTAAAGCTGTTGGCTTCACATTAGTTTGTTTTTGTATCAAAAACTATTTATAAACTGTTATTCTTGATGTTAGTAATTGTAAAATATCAGATATAAACTAAAACTATATATATTTGTAAAAAAGTTCCCAGTTTCTGTTATTAATCTATTTTGTGCTGGAAACAAGAATGTGTTTCAAACACTTTCATGGTATATTCACACAAGAATTATAGAAATCACAAGATTACCGTTAAGTATGCTGCTGAAAGAGGGGTAAGGATGGACACAATTCAACTTCTAGATGGCTTTCACTCATTTATTTTATTAGAAATAAAAACAAAGTAAACATGTAATCTCCACTTATAAACTTGACAATCATCTGTCATTTCTATAACTAACTATAGCCAACCTAAAAACAACATTATGTAATTAAATGTTCCTAGATATTTTATTTAAAATAACGTTTAAAAGTTAAGATGCTGCGGTTTAAAGTGTGTCGAGTTCGGTGAAAGATGCATGTTTCGTGGCTCCTACGGGATATCGAGATAAATCCGGATAAAGCGGCAACAAAACGCCGAAATTGTACTGAATTGAAGCGTGAACAATTCTGCATTGATTGATATAAATTCATGCAAGTATGGCTATTTCATATAGTTGATATTTGATTAAATTATAGTATTTGTTAATTATAGTGTATATAAATAACCCCAGAAAAGTGTACTGCCTGAGTGCTTGACTCTATACTAGGATTCATCCCTTTTTTTTTTTTTTTTTTTTAAATCACTTATTTAACGTCGGCCTATTTCCGCTACCAAGGCCAATCACCGACGCCAGGAGACGAGCTATCCCCAACCTGGAAATTTTGCCGAACCTCTTCTCTATCGAAGAGTAGGGATCTTTTACTTGCCTAACATTTAATAGACAAGGGACCGACTGCTTTACATCCCCTCCGAAGGATGGTATATCCACTATGTAACCCCCGCCTAAAGTTACATACCTTCTACGCATGCGCTGATATACAAGCCGTTAGAAGACGGAGCGAGAACGCTGTGTTTCCCTGGAGAGGGTTACCCATCCAAGTACTAACCGCGGCCGACGTTGCTGCATTTGCGTATCGAAATACGAGTATATGCAGACGTCTCTACGCTCGCTCCTTTTGAAGTGGGTGATATAAAATAAGCAAGAGCCAGCCAGACGTGTGAGTGAAACAGATAAGTTTTTGTTTATGTAGCATTAGCATTGGTTTATTTATGTCTTTATTAAATTGCAGACAAGAATTGAAGAACAAAATTGAAAAGATATTAAACATAATATACAGGTAATAAACATAATATATAGGTGATGAAATGGAAAATCTGCCCGAAATTGAAACGGATTATTTCAAGGAAACAATATACAGGGTGAGCAAATTATCCCTTCGGACCTCTTTTCTCATGACGCGCAAAAAATATTGTTACAGCGAGATAGGGCCCTTCCCAGCAACTCCACCGTAAATGGATATTTACTTGTGGAGTGGTTAATAAATAAAAAAAAGAAAGGAAAAAAGGGGGAAAATACAAAATTAAAATAAAAAATAAAAGATTCCAGATTCAGAGACAGAAGAAACAGAAAACTTAGAAGTAGAAAAATAAGGAGATGACGATAGATGGAAACTTAAAAGAAACATGGAAACTGAAAAGAAGCATCTCGCAAACAACTGTACCACACCCCAGCCGATGATGACAAATGGAAACTTAATAGAAGCATGGAAACTTAAAAGAAGAATCTCTCTCCATCGAATATACGATTCTTTTAAGTTTCCATGCGTCATGCGGCTCTCGCTGCTGACAACAAGCATGTCAAATGTCCAACCCGGCGTATGCAGCCGGTCCGGCGGTATGTAAAACATCTGAGATGGTTCCGCCACGCGGTTTGACCGTCCGTTGGGCGTGTTCGACGGACCACCCAGCTGCGTGTTGGACCGAACCTCCATGGATGCCCGGAATTGGCAGCAATGCCCACCTTACGCTGGCAAATCAATCAATCAAGTAACAGATGCTGCATCATGTTTGGAAATTGTTCCCAACAACTGTTACGCAGAAAAGTTATACTTAATGGTAGAAACATTTACTAAACTGTTGAGTAATATTGCTGTCTATATGTGGAAGTTAAATAATTGGTAATAATTTCTGAAAAATGTCGAAAATATATGTAAACCATTGTATCTCACATAAGATTGGAAATATTTATAAAACTGTTTTCCACTACCAAAGTTTCGAAATTGTGTCTAAGAATGCTACTTGGGATTACTTTTAAGATATAGCGAATTCCGCGGATTTTTCTAATTTTCACAGCTGAATTTGCTAGGTTTGTTATATATTTATCGTTTTTTACTAGATGAGTTAACAAAAAAACACCAGGGATTGTACATGGCCGCAACTAATTACAATATTTGATATTAAAGATAAGATTTATACATATAATTAAGTTACTCGTGAAATATTGTCCACAAATACCACTCGTGCTTTAAAATCTGATATTTTTGAGCTAAGTTGCCAAAAGTAATATAATTCGTGCAAATTGGCAGTCAACTACCAGAAAATAAATCCCACGCATAGGTACTCGCAGTCGAACACGCCCCACTACAACTTCTACGCATATATTGTTAAAGTATTGCTTAACTTGTTAGAATAGAATGTCAGGCTAGAGAGCCTCATCAATCAAAACGCTATATTTTTAATGAACAAAATTTATTCCTGTCATTTCCCCAGTCAACCCCTTACAGGTAATTATAATAAATTCAAGCGATTACTCATCCGCTACAGTTCTAGGACTTTCGGCCTATAACAATAAATCCAAGAAGACATATCTGAAACGATGCATCAAAATCTTACTCTTGCTATAATTATTACAAGTTCCAAACTCCGGATAACTGGGCTATTATGCTGTACACAAGCCATCCGAAGTCCGCCGGAGTTTGGATAATCTGCAAAGTCAAAACTTACAAACTATGTGCAGGTGTTCAAACGACAAATAGAGAGCATGGAATTGATAAAAGTAATTTGGAAAGTTTAGATGAGACGTTTATCCGTGTATGAATATCTTAGAAGGTGCGGACTACGCTGTTCGAAGAGCATGGCTCTGAATGTACGAGAAGTTGCTCGGGTTTTCCTCTTGAAAGTTTTCAGATTTGTTTTGAAATGAAATTTCAGTATAGTGTATATACTTTTTGCGTTCTCCATAGAGCAAGAAAAAGGTCAGTTCTTTTCATGTAGTGTAAATTAAATTATAGCATGATAGTACGGAAAGGTAGGTACAAAATATTAGTCCATTTAGAGCAGGTGGTATGGGCACATAAATTTTGAATGCATTTCGGACGCAGCTTTTTGCTGGAATCGGTACAGGAGACACTACCGATCACAAAAATCGATTTTACCAGACGTAACCTAGTCTGATATTGTTTAAAACAAATTTGTTTATAACAAAACGAAATATACATTTCAATCAAACAATTTTTACTTCCCTTGCATACCGAAGGGAAGTATTGTATTCGAGAAAAAATCACCCTCCGAGATTTTTTCGGATTCTGACGTTTCAGATAACGGAGATTACGAAAATATAGGTTTTTCAATTCCGTCAGTCTGTTTGTCTGTCTGTCTGTCTGACTCTTGGTGCATTTACTAAAAAACTACTTGACGGAGAGCAGTCAAATTTGGTAGGTAGTTGACCCTACTGTCAGCGAAGAAATGGTAGAACTTTCACTGGAAAATATACAGGGTGGATCGTCTAAAGGGAATAAATAATGAAAAATTTTTTTTTTCACTCAAATTTAAAATTTCCACGTTTCATGGCATTCTAAACCTATTTAAAAAAAATGAAATTTTTTTTACCAACATTTTTGAAAAATTTTTTACGACTAAAATAGATGGAAAAATATTTTTCTTTGTTCAAATTTAAAATTTCCACGTTTCATAGCGTTCTAAACCTATTTAAAAAAAAATTTAAAAAAATTTTGTTTACTATTTTTGAAAAAATTTACCACTAATACAGACTGATTTTTTTTCTTTGTTCAAATTTAAAATTTTTGATTAAAAATTTTTTTGAAAAAAAAATTTTTTGCAAAAAATTTTAATCTATTTATCACTGGGTATAAAACAGAGAAATTTGTTTTGCTTAAATTTAAAATTTCCACGTTTTATGACATTCCAAACCTATTTCGGAAAAGAAAATTTGCAACATTTTTTTTACCATTTTGGAAAAAAATTTACCACTAGAATAGATGGAATTTTTTTTTCCTCAAATTTAAAATCTTCACGATTTGCATGACTGACATTCTAAACCTATTTGAGAAAAAAACATTTTGAAAACTTTTTTCGCCAAGATTTTTGAAAAAATTTTTACCACTAAAATAGACGGAAAATTGTTTTTTCTTTGCTCAAATTTAAAATTTTCACGTTTCATGGCATCCTAAACCAGTTTAAAAAAAATGCCACTGTAGAATAGAAGGAAACTTTCCTTTTTGCTCAAGTTTAAAATTTCTACGTGTGATGGCATTATAAACCTATTTAAAAAAATATATAATAATAATAATAATAATAATAAAATGGCTTTATTTAGGAATAAATATAAAAATATAAAATTACAATACATTCCTAAATTAATATAATTTTTAAATTTGTAAACTTTTTTTACCACCACTATAGAATAGAAGGAAACTTTCCTTTTTGCTCAAATTTAAAATTTCTACCTTTCATGACATTCTAAACCCTAAACCTATTTCAGAAGAAAAAAAATTTGAAAATTTTTTTACCAACATATTTGAAAAATTTAAAAAAAAATGAAATTTTTCAACCACCACTTTACTTCCACTCCATTACGTGAAAGTGGGATTGAATGTGACAGATGGCAATAACATTTGGCATATGCACCTATTATATTTTTATTGAAAAATGTACAGGGTGGTCATCCCAAGAAACAATTCAGTCATGGTGGACATTTGTAAAGGTATTTGCGCAAGCCTTCCATATTTGGCACCTGTTATTTAGTATTGAACTTTTGCTGTTGGATGAGCACTCTGTATATTTTTTTGACCAAAAGTTATCAGGTTTTCTTTGTAATAATAGCAATAACTACATTCCGATTATTATTCTCAATGTCATTTCGTAACTAATAATTTTTTGGAGTGACCGCCATGCACAAATAACGAGGGAAATTCTGTGTAAATACATTTACCGATTTTTTAAATATTTCTTGACCGATTTCAAACAAGAAATGTTCGATACATTTTTTTAAATAAAATATTTAGACTTTAAATAAATAAATAATATAAATAATTTATTTCCCAGTCAGATTTTGTACAGAATATTGGTATCTCAGATAAATTATATACATTGTATAAGTAAGGTAGATAAGACAATGTAGACAAAAAAGAAAAAGATGCATATACTTATATCGTAAACATATTAAAAAAAATAAAACTAGAACAGAGGACAGACAAGCAAAGACAACTAACATTAATACGGAGTAAGACAGCAATAATAAAAATAACAAACAAATCTTGTGGTGAAGGATTTAGACAAGATATTCATCTATGCTGTAATATTGTAGATTGAGAGAGTAACGTTTTATTTCGTTTTTAAAAATGATTCTTGCTTTTATATCTTTGTATTCCTGTGGTAACTGGTTATACAACTTAATACCCAATTAATATGGACCTTTCTCGTAATGTGGATATGTGTTTTGGAATACATAGTGAATAAGCTTGTCTGGTAAGGATATTACAGACGTTTGTTGAGCCGTTTGTTACGTATTTGTTTAGGTTGTTATAGAGAAATAATATTGTATTGTAAATATATAGAGAATATACTGTCATAATGCCCGAATTCCGGAAAAGTGGAGAGCAATGATCATTATAATCAGCATGATTGATGATTCTGATAATTTTTTTTGGTAGGTGAATGTTTTCCCCATTTCACTACCAGTGCCCCAAAACATTATTCCATACGATAGACGACTCTGTACATATGCGAAATAAAATGCTTTGCAGGATGAAAAACTTACTAAGTTTCTGATATTTAATAAGGCAAGTCTAGCGCTGCCAAGTGTTGATGCTATTGTGTTGTTATGGGTTTTCTATTTGCAATATTCATTGAGGTGAAATTTTATATTTCATTCTTGTTTTATGGAGGTACCAACATGTTTAACAAGAAGACTAGACTGGTTTTATAGTTGTGAAGTGCATTAAATTGGTTTCAGAGGTGTTAATCGTTTGAGCATTTACATTGCACCAGTTAGACATAGTTTGTACAGCAGAATTTGCTAACATGGCTGTTTGTTCGACATTTGCCCCTCAAATATTTATTGCCACATCGTCGGCGTATCGACAGAGATTAATATTAGAAGAGAAGCTAAAAACTTCTTTTAGATCGTTACAATATATCAGAAAAAGTAAAGGAGCTAGTATTGCGCCTTGAGGAGTTCCCTTAGTTGTACTTTTAATTTCAGAAAGGTAGGGAAAATTTAGAGTGGACCCATTTGTGCCTTTTATTTCCACAGCCTGTGACCTGTTGGACAAGAAGGATTGTATCCAAAGTTGACTGGTCCAGTAGGTCAAAGGCCTTTGAAAAATCGAAGATAATGCCTAAAGTGCACTGGCCATTATCCAGGGGGTCTAAGATATTACACAAGAAATTGTATACAGCGGTTGTGGTTTACCTATTTCCTCTGAAACCATGTTGTGATTCACTAAATAAGTTTAAATGATTAAAGTATGATACTAGCCTACCGTACACGGCCTTCTCAAACATTTTTGAAAATATTGATAGTAAGGAATTAGGTCTATAGTTGTCAGCTTCGTCTGTTTTGCCTTTCTTGGGTATGGGCACAACTTTAGCTATTTTTAGCAGCTTGGGAAAAGTGCCTTGATTAAATGATTGATTTACAAGATAGGTTAGAGGAGTGGCAATATATTTGGCAATATCTTTAAAAATAAAACAGGAAAAATTGTCTAAACCGAGGACTTTTTCGTAGAGACGGATAGTAATACGTCTATCAACTCTTTTTCGTAGACATCACTTAAATAGAAAGAACCTGGTGTTTAACTTTTTACATTAGGTTTTCTAGAGGGTATATTGGATGAAGTTAAGTGTTGAGTGAAATTAGTATTGAATGTATTACTTAAATTTTGAGCATCTGATATTTCTTTGCCCCGATGAACAAGTAGTGTTTGATTTGGCAGTTTTGAGCATGAAGTTTCATTTTTTATTATTTTCCATACAGCTCTCAATGAATTTGTCGATTCGCTAATAAAATTGTCGTCATATATTTTTTCCAAATCAGTTAATGAATTATGGGTTTTCTTTAAATTTCTATACCTCTGTATGATGTTTGCATCCTCGATAGTTCATTTTAGCCAAGGTAATCTTTTCAATTCTTCGGAATTCTTTATGATTTCATCAGTGAGCCATTTCTTTGATTCTTTATTGTACGTCTTAAGGGCTGAAGTTCTTTTTAGTGAAAAGGCTAAGTCAAAATAGTATTTTACTATATTAGTAAAGTCTCGAAATTTTTGTCTAAGTTATCAGTTTGATAGGTTTCCGTCCAACTTTCTAGGGAGATTAGATTAACAAAGTAGTTGCTGTTTTCAGTAGTGTAGTACCTTTTGTATATATACGTTTTGGGGATGTCATTACTAGGTAAGTTTAGAGGCACTGATATTTCAACAGCTAAATCTGAAAACCCCCTTTCAATAACCAAAGCATTATTATTATCTGATAATGAGAATTTTATAAAAATGTTATCAATGAAACTATTTGAGATTTTGAAGTAACGTGTGGGTTCATATATCATGGGTTCAAGGTTATAACCAGTTAATATATCTAGAAATTTATTTTTAATGTTATTTTCCACGAACATATTTATGTTAAACTCCCCGGCTAATATTATTTTTGCAGAATATTTATAAGCGGAGCTTCCAAAAAAAGGGAATTATATAGCGGCTATTTTTCTTCGGTACCTGATTGCTGAAATATTTTAAGTCAGAACATATAGAAGTATAAAGTTGAACCTAGTTCTAGGATGTTTTCTACGATTACGCAAATTATTATATTTTGAACCGATATAATTAAATTTTTTCATTACAGCGTCAAATTTTTTTTCTGCTAGAACAACTAGAAATCAAAAAATCCTTCAAGTATAACCTTTGTACCACGAATGACTAACAAAATTTCTTGAACACCCCTATAATAAACACATTTTTAAGATCTATCGATTGATTTATATAATCAGTTTAGGTCCACTCCAAACATTCAAATAATTAAGGATGTTAAATTAAGTCTTAAATAGATTAGGTCATAAATAGATTAAAACATAAATACTTTTAGGTATAAATTAGAATAAGCACATCAGAAACTTTAGTATTTACTATATAATACTCTTGATAAACGCCTAGAGTATTTATAATATATTGATTGATTCATCTAAAAGCAGTGTTTAATTTATAATTAAACATTAATTCAAAGAAAGTGTTGGTCGTCCAAAACAGTCGTTTTCAGGCATACGAGATAGAGCAAAGAGAAAGCGAGTAGCATACTTAACAGAAACATATGAAGCTAAAGAACTTACATTTGCTGCGAAGAAAGGACTGAGAGAAGAGGGTCAACCCTGAGCTTCTATATTATTATCAGAATCTGGATTTACAACCCCTACTCGCGCTGACAAAATTTGGACTTCGTGGCTCAAGCGCAGTCAAGACAAAAATGTTATGCCATTTAGTGAAGAGGTCGTGTTACTAACTGTAGAAGCAAAATTGTTACAGCACCAGTTCTTTTTAATAAGGCAAGAGGAAAAAGAAAGAAATTATGATATTTTTTCCAATTGCAGTAAAGTTTTGAAGGCTAAAAACAGGTGCCATCCTTCGCATTTGCTGTCACGAAAACTTTGTCAGAAGCTCTCTTGGATCATACCTCGTCGTTATCAACTTTAGATAATCACCATTTGAAGACTTAATATTACTGTTGAAAGAATCTATTTTATGAAACTTATGTTCTAATGTAAAAAAGTAAAAAACTAATGTAAGTTATTGAAAATAATTAAGTATAAGATTGCATCTACATATGTGCCTCATTCTTCCTTTATATACGTGACAATTTGAAGACAGCCCCTAAAAATGATCCCCTAAGCATACCTGTAAATTTTATTTTTCACATTTTATAATTTGTATCTCTTAAAATATTATTATACAAGAACAAACTGTCAACATTTTCAATAGATAACGTTTAACACATGTATTTGAAAAACCACCCATTCTACAAACTACCCCCTTTTGATAAGATTTTTTTCAGTATGTTTCCCGTGATTCTCGTATGTTTAAGTGGCGGTTAAGTGGAAAAAAATAATTAGTTCCGTTTCTTTAATCGGGACCACTGTGATCTGCTATATATTACACACGTCATTATCGAATAAATTCATTTAAAAAAACCGGTGCCTAAGGAATCACTACTTTCACAACAAGATTTCCCGTCCAAGTCTCTTTAAGTGAATACATCTTGACTATATTTGCACTCTGGTATGTAGAAATAATTGCTCATAGAATATTAATATTGAAATTTGAGGCAGATATAAAACAATTGAAACGTTAGCTTCTAACATATACCTCAAAAATTAAGTTTTTGGACCTTTATTAGATTACTTTACATATTTCCCCTATTTACACCCCCCCCTATCGTCCATCCCTTCAACGGAATCATCTCAATCAGATATTATGACACTACATACGTGTACCAAATTTCAAGTGAACATCTCAGTTTTATTTTATCAACCTCTTTAATAATGGAGTGGAGGTAGTAGGGGTTGAAAAACATTATAAAGAAATCTGATGCCTTGGTTTCTAGTGTGTACACCATTCCAAGTTTCTGTATTTTACCAGCCTGCTTTACTTATTATCCCCTATTTACCCCTACTTAACCCCATCCCTTCACAGGGAATTAGCGCAACATATGATCTAGATCCAGATATCTTCATGGATTTTTTTTTCGCTGAAATTTAAAATCTCGGCGTTTCATGACATTCTGAGCCTATTCCAACAAAGAAGAAAATGTTGAAATTCTTTTTACGATTACTGTACTTCCACTCCACTACCTGAATGTGGAAATAATATAGTTTCTCTGCATGTTGTCACGGCAAAAGGAATTGCAGTAAAATTTAGATTAAAATATAACACATGGGAAAGTCGTCTACAATATTTACAGCTACATGCGACAACTTAAGATAGACAGCGATCCAAGAGAAAGCGCACAAGGACTGTCTTTATGGTTCAAGACTATCGTCTTCTCTGTAACATACCGCTGTCTCTGCTGAGAATTTGAAACACAAACAATAACAAATATTCTCTGTTATATATATATTCATTTGTTAATTTATATAGGTATTAAATATGAGAAACTTATTCTAGACTTCAGCCGCTTTAATAATCTTACAACTTTAAATATTAATAAAAACTTCCATGGAACTTTTGTAACTTTTCTTAGAAATTACAGGGTAATATATAAAACTTTTCATAAACCTGCTCCTAACATTTTTCCCTTTAAATATTGTATATTATGCATGGTACTGTCCTTTATATGTTATATAAGTTTTTTTGTTCCTACTTCTTAAACATGTTTGTTTATGTGAAAACAGACATGTTACATTTTCATGAAAATTAAATATCTAGGAGTCACCCAAGCATTTCTACTGAAATAGCACAAAGTGGGCCTAACCGCTTCAAAGTTGCATGTAAATGTTTTGTGTGAATAAGCTGGGATAGTACAAGCCTAAATACCTGGCGTAATTTTGTTTATGTATTACAGAAAAGGGGCACTTACAAGCTAGTCAGCTCAAAAGAGTGTCCACTAAAACTAACATAATAACTTAACTAAACTATAAACTAAGATCAGTATATACAATATACGACATACTGATTACAAAGAAACAATGTAATATCTGTATTCTTTACAGAAGTTTTAAGCTTCTTAATGAAAGGGAAATATATCTATTTCAGAAAAATTTGAATTGTAAGTCCTAAACATATTATTTAATATGATAAGATTCATAAAACAATATTATTTCTAAAGCTATTAGGGATATATGAAAATTTACCATAGCTAACAAATGAGGAGAATTAATGAAAATATTGATCAATATATATTAATATTACGTCATAAACTGCACTTTCATTTTCTAGTGATGTAACATGACAATTGTGTTTTAATAAACCATTACTGCACTGGACATCATATTCCCTACTTACATTAATTTTACTTTATAAATTTTGCTAGCAGCTACCTCTATCATTGAATTATTAAGCTGACTTAATTAGAAGGATTAGTCGGTATTCTATTCAAATAATAGTTTACTCTTGCCTAACGAATACATTTCATTGATATTTAAATTATAATAATAATACCTTACGTCAGAGATGTATACGGAAACTTGATATTTGAATTCACGCTCACGCTTGTCTTCACATTTAAAAAGTTGCACATTGTACAAACATTTTATTAATTTTTCGCACGAAAAATTTCGTCGAAAAGTTAATTATATTCTCGTGAAAGCTTGAACGCAATTGAAATATATTAAAATTCTGTTCTCTTTTTCAGGCCACATCAAACGGACCAGTTGCCGACAAAGCAAAACAAAAGTATCGCAAACGAACAGAAAAAAACTGATAACAACGCAACATTTATACCAAACTAAGTGCTAAAGTGTTTATATTAAACCCCAGTGTTGTGACTGTGAACTGTGAGGGCAGAATCTCCAACGGAATCCTGTCATTGATTGAATAAATCTGGGATCTCAGGTGAGTTATGTAAAACGTTGTAGTTCCGGACTCGAAACTTTTGCCGTTTTCCCGTGGAATAGTACGTAAGGGGTTACAACAGGCTCATTAAATTTCACGACAGGGACCAAACTTTGCAGAAATGAATTCTCTGTTTTCCTATGGTATGATTTTTAGCTTAGACTGGATACGGACGTTTTTAAACTTCGTGCTTTTAATGGAATTCGCAAGTCTTGCAGAAATGAGAGCCTTTTATCAACTTACTTTTCGTTACATTTAATTTACTTCTGAGATCCTCATCGGCCAGAATAATAATAATAATAATTTATTTTCCGTACATACAGAGTAAAAATATTTTGGTAGTAATAACAATTTTAACTTAGTTTCAGAATCCAGTATTTGACATTTTGTGGGTAATTATTAATCAATTTTGCCTCCATGTAATTCGGGAAATTTGTGTTGACCAGAATAATCCTAATCCTAATCCGTTTGATATCTATCACGATAAAACATTATTAATATAATTTATATGTTTTTGTGTTAACTATATTTTCATCATTTATATTACGTTCTTATGCATCTATATTGTTTTGTTACATACTTGTAAGTACTTGTTATCTCCTACACTGCTGTTAAAATGCCCTGTTGGGCAGTGTATTGTTAAATAAAAAATAAAACAATATTGCTAGGATACGCACTATTATCACTATTTCAATTTATCACAAATTGAAGTCCAATTCAAATTCTAATTTAAAATTCTTTATTCTTAAAGACAAATGTTTGTATAAGAAAAGTCACAGTTGCCGTTGAAACAAAAAGAAACAAACAGAGATGTAGAAAAACATAAATAGATTACATATATGCACATTTATTTAAATCATAGAAACTAAATTAAACAAATATAGTTGGTAACGAAACAGCAGATTTAATAGCTAGAACTACCAAAGGTCCCAAAATCGAGTATTTACCATATTATGACCTGATATCCAGTGCCAAAATGGATATGAGGAAAAAATGGGAGGAAGAATGGATCCACACAAGGCAAAACACCCACTATTGTCGCATATATAGCCGCCTACCTTCTAAACCATCTTTCATTTCATTCCCGTACAACAGGCAAATGTTTATAACATACATTCGTTGCCTATTTGGTAACGGAGCTTTCAAATCCATGCTGTTCAAGATGAAAATCCTTGATAGTCCTATCTGCGACTGCAACGGAAATATTGGCGACACCAACCACTGGCTATTTGACTGCAATTTTAACGCAATTGGTGTGAACTTCTTGAAAAAAAAAATGTTGGAGAACTGTATTCCGCTACCATTGGATAGTACCTCGCTGCTATACATAGTAACCACAAATGAAAATTTTAAATGTATATTTTGGGAGTTTATTAGGTTATGTCGTGTCAAAATATAGGTTTAGATGAGTTCCTCTGTTCTTATCCACTGTTTTTTATATCACCCCCTTACCGTTGCCCCGTGTGTGTTACGTGTTAAACAAAGGCGTCATGAAGGGCACCTTGACGTGAAGTGTGTGTCCCTGTCCAATAATCCTTGAGTCTTGCAACACTAGCTGGTCCTCTCGTGTTAGGTTATAGGTCGATTAGTTTATGGAATTATAGATTTTAAATATAGATTAGTTATTATATAACTAGTATAGCGTAAAATAAAAACATCGTGGCTAAATGGAGACATCCAAAGCCAGTGAAGGAAAAACAAAAAAAATTAAACAAAGTAATAGAGTAATATATCGCTTAAAATATTCCATGGTATTGTACAGACATTTATTAAGCAAGAGTAGCTTTTTTCAAATATATTTTCCTTGTTTATTGATTTTATATCATTTGGAAGGTAATTCAATATTTTGGCACCTATGCGGCTGGGGGCTTTCAAGAAGATATTTAGCCAAGAAAATTGTAGATGTAAATTATTTATTTGGCGAGTATTTATTTGGTGATAATTACTATTAGTAAAAAAATTATATTTATTATAAATTTCAAAAATATATAAACTGTATAAAGTATTTTGTGGTTCTTAAAGTTATATTTGCATATGTGAGTACTGGATATGTCAGCAATACACCATAAAATTTATGTTTGAGCCACAAATATGTCATGTAAAACGGTAGAATCCCCCCAAAAGCAGGTTCCATGTCTTAGGCGACTTCCTACCTGAGCATAGTATAATGTAATTAACTAATCCCTTGTGAAAATCGATATTAGGTTTGTAAATAAAAAATGAATGAAATGTAATTTCGAAGATAAACGTGTACATTTTTTTCCAGTTTAAACAAGATTCAATGTACAGCCCTACAAAGTAAAAGTTGGTTTCGTTTCGCTTCAATGCAAAATGTGTCTCTGCTATTAATAGATAAATTGATGTTATATGTCTTGTTTTGGTATGAATGAAATCTGCTGAGTTGCGTTTCATCCTAATTAGAATATAGGGAAATACTGCTGAACCAGTTTATTAAGTTTAAAAGTGAATTATTATTTGTTTGCTCATAATTGTATTGAAACATATTCTCTATGGGATTTTGCAAACAGCGGAGAAAAAAACTATCTATGGGAATTAAAAGAAAAACTATGTGTAAAAATATTAATGACATCCTTGCATTCCTTTGATAACCTGAATTCTGGCTATGCTAGCAAATTAACATCCTATAATGAATTTGTCTAATTTCTTATTTGACAATTCTCATTCTAACACTAGCATCCACACAGTCCCCTACGGATATGCAGATTAAACTAGTATCTACATAACTCCCTACGGTCATGGAGATTCAGTTAAAAATGAGTACAACGGCCTAAAACGAATTTATTTACCTACCATGTCTTAAAAAATTTCCATTCTAATGGATTACATTTTCATGAAATCTATCATTTGGTGTCTTGGAAATGCTTAGCCTTTGAAACGTCTTTCGCCCTTATTCTGAAGCTCATCAGAAAGACATAAAACCACTCATAAAGATGTAACACCAAGATAATTTCTTTGAATAAGTATGAGATAATTATATTTGATATTGACTCATAAAAACAACAAATCTTCACCTAAAGTCTTCACTTTTAAACATGCATATAGTACATTGGCTCCATTACTAGTTAGCTAATAGATATATGAAGATCTGTTGTTTTTATCAGTCAATGTCAAATATAGTTATTTTATACTTATTTATAGAAATTGTCTTGGTATTGCATGAAATATCTTTATGAATGGCTATATGTCTTTCCGATGAGCTCCAGAATTAGGGCGAAAATGAAAGTCTATTAGAATGAAACATTTTTAAGACAAGGTAGGTAATTAAATTCGTTTCAGGTCTTTGTTCTCACTCTTAACTGAATCTTCATGACTGTAGGGGGTTATGTAGATAATATTTTAATCTGCATGGCCGTAGGGGACTGTGTGGATGCTAGTGTTAGAATAAGAATTGTCAAATAAGAAATTAGACAAATATATTTTAGGATTTTAATTTGCTAACATAACTAGAATTCAGGTTATCGAAAGAATGAAAAGATTTCATTAATATTTTTACACATAGTTTTTCTTTTAATTCTTATAGACAGTTGTTCTTTTCTGCTGTTTGCAAAATCCTATAAGGAATATGTTTCAATACAGTTTATTAAGTGTTGAAGAGTGTCTTTGCATTTGTTCTTTAAGGTAATGTCACATTTGTTTGATACGATGATAGAGGTATCGTCTGCTTACGAAATAAAGAATACATCATTAGATTGTGTAATGATATCATTGATATATAAAATTGGACTATGCCTATTGTTTATTTGTTTTTAATCTGAGATATAATTACGTATTTGATTTTGATTTACGTGATTTATACTTACATATTGTTTACGTGAATTTAGGAATAATGAAATGCAATTCAGTGATGTTCCGCTTATTTCGCATATGTCCAATTTACTTATTAGAATATCGTGGTTGACGCAATCGATTGCCCTGCGATATCGCAGAAGATACCAACCAGGCATTCACCTGCATCGATGTATTTTATCAATGTCTCTTAGAAACCACGAATTCCTGTAGCTGTAGATTTTCCGCGACGGAATCCATATTGGTATTCCGTAAGGGTATTCAATTTATAAATAAAAGAGAGTAGTCAGGCATATTCCAAAAATTTTGAGAAACCACTGGGGACGGTAATCGGTCGATAATTATTTAACAAATGCCGGACTTTTTTTGAATACCTCTTTTCAGATAAAACAAAAAACAACTTGACTTTTTATCTCCAACGGAGTATTTATGAAAAAATCATTGAAAATGGATGCTAGTTTATCCGGCTTTTCAATACTTTCCACATTGTGAATAATCGTTATACCATCTTTATTTGAACGTGACTGTGTTAATTTTTATAGAATATTCTAAACATTTTTGTAGGATGGTCTGATGTGATTTTATTTTGGTAGTTTTCTTTCTTTTTATTTTTTACCAGTAAGAAATGGTTCTTTTTCGCACGTTTATATAGAGCTAAAGCGCTGAGTATGAATTTTTTAAAACATGTAAGTTTTTAACTTTTACACTGGATAGTATTACGTCAGCATCTATTCAATTTCCATTATTTTCTATATTATAGCGTCGCAGTGGAAAACAAGCATTAAAGTGATAAATTGTAATAAAGTGTTCATATGCATCGTCGATATTTTTTATTAAGAATAACCCCTCCCAATTTTCATTTTGGAGTGCGGATGCAAAATTGTTCATAGAATGTTTGTTATGACTTCGAAATTATTTTCTGTCTCTTTAATACACGTATGCTTCATGCATAGAATAAACTTATACATAATTCAAGAAATAATGCATACGTCTTTTTTCGAAACTCAAATAATTTAATACAAAAGAAACAGTATAAAACAACCATGGAGTATATAATACCAAAACAAACACTAGGCCAAGTTTATCGTAACACGAATAATTTGGATCCGAACTTTAAGTGTTGTTGTAACGCCTTGTCCAGATGGGGACACATGTTGCCAGCAACTAATTTACGTAGTCGTTGGTATTTGTAGTCCCCGTGTAGACATATCTGGCTTGCAAATCCACGAATTTGTTACCGAAATTGTGGTCCCGTCTGGACAGGGCTTACTGAACGATATATAGTAAATTGAAAAGCAATTATACAGTGTGTTCTGGGGAAAATGTTTCTCTGAAATAATTTTTAAATGGAAAAAGAAGTGTCCGTTACTTTGTGTCATTATAACAAATTGTTATAATGCACTGTTTTACTTTGTTAAACAAGTCACTACATTTTGGAAACACAGGATTGTGACCGCGGTTTCGTCGCTTCACTATATTATCAAACACAATGAACTTAAATTACAATTGCAAGGAACATGTATTGAAGTATTTATTAATTATGTTTATAAATTTCTATTGCATCTAGGGAATTTAGTTTATAACCCTTTTAGAGGTATATAATATTTCAATATAGTTATTACGTGGAAATGTGTATCCTGTTTGTAGAAAATGATTTGCAAAGTTTGAGTTTGTGTTGTTATGCTGAAATGAGGACATATGTTCCATAAATCTGATTTAAATATTTCTTCCGGTCTGGCTTATATGCATCCTGAACACTTAGCCATTTTTTAAATATTGGTGTTTTATCCTTAGCGCTAAACAATATATTTGATAGTTCTTGAGATGGCTTAAAAGCTACTTTAACATTAATACGAAAGAGAATTTGAGAAATTATTTCAGATATCTGAAACAATTTCTCAAATTCTTTCAAAAAGTTTTTTTATATACAGGGTGTTCCTTAATGACGTGCTAATATTTCACGGTGTGATTCCTTAGGCCATTTTATGAAGAAATGTTCATATGAAAATATGTCCTCAACCTCTTTAATTTTTTTGCCACAGGGTGTTGAAAATATTTTTTTCTGCCACTGACATTTCTCCATGGCGACATTTTTTCTGATTAGCCTGATCAATTCTACATGAAAACGGTCTTTTGCGTTTTTATCGTCAGACGCACAACAGTTCTTGATTCAAACAATTAAATTCACACTGAAACTAATTACACAGGCACACACACACAAATTTGTCGATTACATGGACCAGACCAACCATCTCGAGTGTATTTTGACTATCTGAATTCCGAATTCGAATTTGCCCCACCACATCACAGTTCTATCTCTATCCTCAGAGAATCGTTAAAAAAATGCAATTTTCCCTTTTTGCATTTTTATAAATGTTTTTTGAGTATAGAAAAAGAAAATGTGGCGTGGTGGGGCGAAAATGACACCGGATTCGGATTCAGAAAGCCAAAATACACTAGAGATGATTGGTCTGGTCCGTGTAATCTACATTTTTTGTGTGTGTGTGTGCCTGTATAATTAGTTTCAATATGAATTTAATTATTTTAATCAAGAACTGTGCGTCTGACGAGAGAATTCAAGAGATCATTTTCATGTAGAATTGATTAGGCTAATCAGGAAAACATCGACATGGAAAATTGTCAGTGGCGTACCACTTTTTTGGCAAAAAATATCAGAGGACATGCTCGCAGGGACGCCACTGGTGGAGCGATAAAGTAATATTTCTAATTAAAATATGTGGTTTTATATCCTATTAACACATACCAAAGTCGAAAATAATATCTAAAATACTTTCTGAGATATTAAAAAATAACGAATAGAAAAGAAAAATTTCAACACCCTATAGCAGAAAATTTAAGCCGTTGCGGACATATGTTCATATGAACATTTCTTCATAAAATAACCTAAGGAATCACACCCTGAAATATTAGCACGTCACTAAGGAACACCCTGTATTTTATTAATGTCCTCTGAAGATGTCACCCTCCCACTATTTCTGAGGTAAATATTTAGTAGTTTATATTATCTAATGCTATTGCAGTTATTGGTTGTATAGCTAAAATAATTCTTACTAACATTTACTTTGCAGCCCTAATGAAGTTTATGCCTAGTAAACAAAACGTTTGCGAAAAAACAGATTCCTGATTTTTTATACGAAAAAAAGTTTTTTAAATGAAAATGAAAGATTAGCGGTATCGAGTAATTTTTGGATTTGGTGAAGGCGCCAGTACTATACATTGAACAAAACACGCCGCAGTCACTTTGCTACCGTGCCGGCAACATTATAGAGGGAATATATGAATGCTCCATTGTAAAATCTTATCTTTTTCCCATTTGTCTGATTAACCTACAACGATTTAGTACATACGAAAGGGTAAAATAATCGACTCCACAGAAATTTTAAATATATGCTATCTGTCCCATTTTGACATTTTAGGCAAAATTGTATAATATTATCGTAACTTTTGATATGTACCATTTTTGTGCTATAAATTAACAAGCTTTACATTCTGTCGATACCGTGTCAATTACTTAGAATGAGTTTCTTTCGTTTGGTTATTTTTCCGATGTTTGTTTCAGTATTCGACATTTCTTATTGGCAATTAGATAACTTGTACAATTCTTGTTGGCTTTAATTTAATTCTTCGGTGGTTTACGCTGTTGAGGTATATATTTGCAAATCAGCTTAACCCTTAAATGCATACTGTTGCAGATTTGCAATATTTCAAATAACTCAGTGTAAGCAAATGTATTTTAGTTTAGTCTCATGGTGCTGCATATCTGCAACAAACCAGGTTAGAGATTTTAATACAGTTTTTTCATTTAAATGGCAGTGATAGTTAGTTTTATAAAAGAAACCATGTAGTTAACAGCACAATACAGATTGTACTGTATGTGTTGTCATTAACACCGAACCTAAACTTGTACTAAACTAAACTAGAATATATATGGTGTGTTTGAAATATTGTCTACTATTTACTAAGGTAAGTTGTAATTACTAGGTCGTATTAGTTCCTGATGTTGATTATTTCCTGTTCGTTGCAGATTTGCAACTTTATGCATTAGACATAAGTATAGACTAATAAAAATGATTGCTGGCAAAAGAAATATAGAACTATTGACCGAGAAGAAATTGTTGAATATTTGCGATAATTTGCCAGACAGCGACGACGGAGTGGACTTATCCGATGATGTTAGCCTAGCGGACCCAAATTATAAAGTAGACAGTAATGATTTATATGAGGAAGAATCTTTGATTGATGCCGATGAGGCTAGCGGCGTCTTGGGGACAACAGAAGTTAGTGATGGGACCGAAGAAAGTTGTGCGGTTGAAGCACCAGAAGATAATAACCGGTTGATGCGGAAATAAAAAAAGATGAATAAGAAAATACGGAAGCAAAGGAAGGCGGAACACCCAATATGTTCCTCCACAGGAAATCAGAACTGATCATGTTGGACATTGGCCAGCCTTTAACGAAAAGTGGACTAGATGTAAATATCCAAAGTCGGCTTCACCGATATTATGTGTGGAGAATGCGGAACAGTATACTTTTCTCGTCTATCTACAGGGTGTAAAAAGTGTCGGCGCCGTTGACGATGCGGTAAAGATCATAGACCCCGACACTTTTCATACTCAGAATAAGTCTGCAGTAAACTATACTATGTTTTAACAAAAAAAAAACAATAGTTTCAAATCATTCCAGTTGCTTTTATAATTTACATTATGTTTTACATGTTTGTTGCATTTCCACAACAAAAAAATTACATTATATGCACAAAGTTACAATTTTGCAACAATGTGTTTTTTTGAAAATAAGTGGTTGGTTTCTTATCACTGCTTTTTAAAATTATTTTTCTCAATTTGTAAAGGCGATCACCTCCGTAAAAACACATATTTTTTTGAAACAACAAAAATCAAGCATATAGAGGTTAAGTTGTTGTGGCTCCCCCCCAACACCCCAATATTTGGAATGTAGTAGTCACTTAATTTGGTAATTAACTGGGCTAGTTACCGCTGAGTTATACCATGCAGGTCTCCGTACCGAGGGAGCTAGAAATTATATTTAACGACTGGCAGTTGCGGGACTTGGATATCTTGCGATAATTAGCTTGTCAACAATAGTTAAAAGATTACAAATGCTATTGTAGTTCTAATCTTCACGCAATTAGGTATGAGAAATTAAGCAATTTCGTTAGTTGTTAATGATGTCGTCTTGTATTTACAGACCAATCTGAACCACAATTTCTTATAATTAAAATCAAGTTATTGTTTGACCTTTAAATTTAATAGTTCTTGTGTTATTTATTTAATAAAGAGTGGCATCGAACATACTGTTATGCTCTTTAGAGCCCAATATCAATAGATAAGAAATATATGGCGTCATTTTGAGGCACTTTTCGTATTGATATCAAAAATAGTTTGGGCTTTTATTTTAAACCTATTAAAAAGATCATGCGTGGATACCGGCATCATATTGAAAACTCTTTGTATTTCCCTTGAGAAATATTTACTGATATCTACTGAAAAGTTTCTTTTACCACCACAAGCATATAAATCGAAACAGTATGGTGATGCAGATACTTTCAAATTTACACTAACCTTTAACACATTGTATTATTTGTTAAATATTTGAAATTGTCAACCTCAAAGCTCTGAGACTGATATCAACTACAATAATAGTACACTTTGAGTGGAAGGTTGTACTGGGGTTGTACTGTGTACGTAGATTAAATGATAGTTATTATAATATTTAAAACGATCCGCCACGACAGGACTTGAACAATCCTTTTTTAACGAAAAATTAACAGCAAAGAGTAAAGTGTGATATCGTTGAATAGTATAATAAAATTGCATACTATGGTGAAAAATAAGGCATTAAACGTCATCCGGTTTACACCAGAACCCTTTTAGCTCATGTACTAAGCTAATATCACTCTTAATTTAAAAAATATTTGATTCACTTATACAGGGTGTGACAATAGTGCGTGGGACCTCGATATCTCGAGTTCTACGATAGCTAGACATTTTTTAAAAAATTGTAAACTGGATAAAAAAGTCTATAGCTGGAAATTATTTTTGAACATACAGGGCGAGCCAAGACGAAATTACAGGACCAAGTGCCTTTTTTTTAATGGAATGCTACGTATATCGGTACATTTTTTTGAAGCTTCTTTTTAGGCTCTGTCCATTTCTATATTAGTATTGAATATCTCCCAACCACTTGGATATAATGATTTTTTTTGTTGAAATAATGCAATTTGCAGATGGATATTAAGAAAGTCACCACAGTCACAACTATGGGTTTTAAGAAAAACTTATGTGAATACCAGTTACGAGACATCTAATTAATGTCTTTGAATCTCTTTCATTTCCTAAAACTGTAGTGGATTTCCAAAAATTATTTTTCAATTATGAACTTTTTAAACTGAATTTTCTCATTTTTTTCAAATGGAATACCCTGTATATTTTTCAACGATGTAATGTAGAAATGAAGAACGAACATTTTTTGTACTTCTCTATGGCTAATTGCAACCATTTTCGTTTTATAAATTAATAAGTGTCAAATTCAAGAATAAACTTAAAAAAAGAGGTTCCCTCAAATGATTCGTTAGAAAAATTCATAATAGGTGTTCGACGTGTTGCCTATTTTGATTGACACACGTCAATCACTGCAATTTTCAAATGAGGCCACTTAATTGGGACCATTTCTTCCAATCCATCCGTTTTCGTTATTTGACAAGCAATAAAATTTTAGTTTGGTATAAATTGTCGTATGCAACGGAGCATTTAACCCTATATACACCATTAATTTCACTGCATACAATAATATTTCAATATACCTCTTAAGAGATTACTCATTATTTCCAAAAAAAATTAGAAACAAAATGTTTATACATGACACAAACGAGCTCTTCCCCGATTATCATTTTATATTTACTGATGGATCCAAAAACGAAGAAAATACAGCGTGTGCTTTCTTTTACTCGAATACTAACACTCAATTTATGTTTGCACTAAATGATAATTTATCTAACTACTCTGCGGAACTCATTGCTATATGGCAAGCATTACTACAGGTTAGAAATTTACAACAACAAAAATTTGTAATTTTTTCTGATAGCAAAAGCTCGTTAGATAAATTTAAAAATTTAAAAAGTGTCTCTAGTTGCAACTATATAATATCTAATATAATAAATTTAATAATTGAATTACAAAAACAAAACAAAATTGTATATTTAGCATGGGTCAAGACTCATTGTGGTATCTTAGGCAATGAAATAGTTGACAATATGGCGAAACAGGCTGTAAATTTGGGGGAGGTGACTGAATACCTTTGCCCATTTGAAGATTTAACTTCTATAACAAAAAAAATGTTTTTACGAGAATGGAACAACTTATATCAAAATTCCGAAAAGGGGGCTTATTATAAGTGTATTGCGCCATTGCCTTCAAAAGAGCACTGGTACAAAAACTGCTATTCAAAAAATACAATTAGTATAATATGCAGACTAAGATTCAATCATGCACTGGTACCATCATATCTATTTAGAATTAATAAGAGAGATAATGCGTTATGTGATTGTGGAGAAGTAGGGGATACGGTACATATGATTTTAGAATGTAAACTGAACGAAGATAATAATAAAAATTTTTTGGATGTAATTTATAAATCAAATCTTGTACCATGTCCGTTTAATTTGATGCAATTGCTAGCATCAAGAAACGTTTTTATATATAACCATTTAGTATGCCATATAAAAAAAATAAAATTAAAAATATAATAAATATGTAATATTTGTAACTTGTATTTAGAAATAAGTTTCCTATCGTCTTTCCTTCAATGTTAACCCATGTTATCCGAGGTCTAGTCAGTATGTGTGAAAATCGTCTATACGGACCCATAGACGTACCTGTATCACTGTCAGTTCCCAATTATAAGTTGAAAAAAAAAAAGATAAAAAATTATGAAATGAAATTAAAAAAAATACACGAAAAAATAGAAAAAAATACATATATAAAAAAAAAGAATATATATTAAAAAAAAACCGAAAAAAAATATCACAAAAAAAATATATGTTTGTATGTTTGTACTTATTCGTTTACGTAAATACTTATATGCTTGTTATATACAATAGAAAAATATATAGTTAAGAAAAATGGTACACATTGGTAACCAAGGAATAATGTGATAAGAAATAAAATAAAAAATAAAAAATTATTATACTAGGAAACTTGGCGAATGGTCTTTGTAACCGTAGTCAACAAACCTGAAACACACACACACACACACGCAACGGAGCATTTATCACACTTATCGATCGTTAGTAACAATTTGTATTGAATTTGAAATATTTGGAATTTTACAATATGAATTTTAATAAAGCGGAACTTGTAGACATGACTTTTGTTTTGGGCGAGTCAGACAGAAATTGTTTACTTGCCAATAGAATTTATCACCAGCGTTATCCTGAAAGAAGGATTCCTAATGTTAGCAGCTTCCAATTTCTGGAAATTGGAAATGTCGAATACAAAAAAGTGAAAGAATAAAACGTGTTGTCAACGAATAAAATGAGTTTTCTGTGGTGCTGAAAACGGTTGAAAATCCCCATATTAGTCAAAGAGAAGGGAGCTCATTAGTAGGGATAAGTAGACGGTCTGTGGGTCGGATCTTAAAAACAAATTTTGTAATTGGGCCAGAGATAAACTGCAAAATGATGTCAACTTCTTCAATAATGTATTATTCACTGATGGGGCAACTTTTCATAAAAATGGACTTGTTAATAGGCACAATTTACAGTATTATTCTTCGGAAAATCCTCATTTTTTTGCAAGTTCATAACCAACACAGATGGTCTATAAACGTTTGGGGAGGAATTATTGGAGAACATGTGATAAGGCCTCATTTGTTTGATGGTACATTGACTACAGCTATTTATTTTCATTTTTTGGAAACTATCTGCCACAATTATTGGCAAATCTCCCTGAAATAATTCGAAATAGAATGTGGTTTTAGCAAGATGGCGTTCCACCACATTATTTAAATGCAGTTAGAGACCACTTAAATAATACCTACCCTCATCAATGGCTTGGAAGAAATGGACCCACTAAATGGCCTGCTAGATTCCCAGATCTTACAAAAATGCACATCTTTTTATGGGGATACGCGAAGGAAATTATTTATAGAGACACACCAACAACAGCACAAAATATGAAAGAAAGAATAATAACTGCCTTTAGATCTGTCACACCAGCATCTTTAGGAATAATGGGAACCTCATTTCAAAAGCGCATAGAGATGTGTGTCAATCAAAATAGGCAACATTTGGAACATTTATTATAATTTGTTCTGCTGAGTTATTTGAAGAAACCTCTCTTTTCAAGTTTATTTTAGAATTTTGTAATTATTGCTCAATAAAACGAAATTGGTTGCAATTAGCCATAGGGAAGTAGTTACAAAAAATGTTCGTTTTTCATTTCTACATCACATCGTTGAAAAATACACGGGGTGTACATTTGAAAAAATTGAAAAAATTCAATTTAAAAAGTTCTTAATTGAAAAATAATTTTTGGCCACCTTGTACAGTTTTAGGAAATAAAAATGATTCAAAAACATTAATTAGATGTCTCGTAACAAGTATTCATATAAGTTTTTCTTAAAACCCATAATTGTGACTGTGCAGATTGAGATGTGATTTTTTAAATATCCATCTGTAGATTGCATTATTTTGATAAAAAAATTCATTACATCCAATATAGGAATGAATAGAGCATAGAAAGATGTTACAAAAAATGTACTGATATACATAGCATTCCGTTTAAAAAAAGGTACTTGTTCCTGTAATTTCGCCTTGGCTCGCCCTGTATGTTCGAAAATAATTTCCGGTTATAGATTTTTTTATCTAGTGTACTTACAATTTAAAAAAAAATTGTAGCTATCGTAGAACTCAAGATATCGAGGCCCGACGCACTATTAGCCCACCCTGTATATGATTATTTCCGTTTTAAAAACGGTATGTCTACCATTGGCCGTTGAGGACTTACATATGCGCTGACTATCCGGACTTCAGCACCAGGTCATGGTCATCAGAAAATATATTGTTATCGGCACTAGATATGTGTTGAAAGTTTCAAATAGAAATGGTTCAAAATTGACTGACAAACATGCGAAGTTGAATGGAAACTTGTAACTAAAAAAATAAGAAGCAAATTACAATATTACTAGCCTAAACCTAATTCAGTTGATTTTTAAGCTTCTGCCGGAGTCGCCGGTTACACAAACACGCCGATTTTTTTCTGTCTCTTCAGTTCCAGTCGAGGAAATAAAGTGGGGAAAAGAGGTAAACTCCAACATGAGACTCCGCCCCATCCGATGTTTATGTGAGATGATGCAAAATATTCTTAAAGATGTGTAAAAGAAAGTCATGGTCATGGGAACTAGTACTTTTTTGATTTCCGGTCGTAAACTGGGACAGAAGTGCACTATTTCCGGTCACCAAATACTTTGTTTAAGTTGAAGAAAACCATTGGATTTCATATTTTGGTTAATTATAAGCATTTTTTGACTCTTGACATTTTTTACCTAACCTCACTCTTCTCGAGATATAAACGTTTAAAAAACAAAAACGTGTATTTAGGCTTAAAAAAAACTAGTATTTACGATTATTTCTGGGCGTTTATTATTATTATTAAAACATGTGGACTATATATTTTATATAATAAACGATCAAGAATACTAGTTTTTAGAAAATATAGAAATTGAATACACTTTTTTTTTCTTTTTAATGGTTATACTCGAGAAGGGCGAGGTTAAGTAAAAAATGTAAAGAGTTGAAGAATGCTTAGAATTGTCCAAAATATAAAGTACATATACTTTAATTCATAATAAACGCCCATAAATAATCGTAAATACTAGTATTTTGAAAAAAAAGGTTAGGTATACGTTTTTTATTTTTAAATGCCTATATTTCGAGAAGGATGAGGTCGGGTAAAAAATGTCAAGAGTCAAAGAATACTTAGAATAATCCAAAATATACATTTTTAGTTCATCATAAACGCCCAAAAATAATTGTAAATACTAGTTTTTGAAAAAAAAGCCTAACTACGCGGTTTCCTTTTTAAACGCATATATCTCGAGAAGAGTGAGGTTAGGTAAAAAATGTCGAGAGTAAAAAAATGCTTAAAATAGGGCGCGTGCAAAATCTGACAGCTAACGAGAGTGGAGGGCATATAACCTAAATGGTCCAAGTTAATTATCGTGAAATTCGCTGTTTTTGTTTGCTTTTTTAACTTTCTTGTGCTATCAGCTATTGAAATAAACATTAAGTTTGGTTTTCATTATATATAGACAATTACGTGTTTTGTATAATCACATTTCCTTTGATTTGGCGAGATGTGCATTGTTTACCTATGTGTTTTTAGTTATTTTCTTCGTATTTAAACAACGTATGGGATTGATCTTATTGTTATATATAGAGCATATTTAGATTATTTAAAATTTAAATGCTGTTAATTATTCTATTACCAGTTTACCACAAAAAGCCATCATATTGTATGGAATCTGGTTGTCAAAGTCTCACCGAATGCCAATTTAAGCTTTAAGAAGTATGTGGTTATTAATTAACATTGGAATTTAATACTTATTATATAACATATTTAATAAATACATAGTAGTATACTTACCACATGCACGAAAATAAAGTTATAGTTATTTCAAATTGCCATCGATTTACACCAAAGAAGATAAGTTTGTGGTCAATTAAAAGTTCAAAGAGAAAAGTAGTTAAATGCTTTAAGATTGCATAACCCATACATTTATTTGTTAGTCAATCTAGATGAGTTACCTTACCTAGTTCAGCACGTTTTCCTAAAAATTTTAGAATATAAAATTTAAATGAAATTATTTTCCATTAAGATTATCCGCTGGAACTATGATCATATTTCATCTTTGACTCAGTAAGATCGGATCTCTCTAAGGCTCTTTTCGCTTTGTCCTTTTGATTGAGCACAAACTTTACTTCTTTTGATGTAAATCGATGGCATTCTGAAATAATTAATAATTTTATTTTCGTGCATGCAGATTTACTACTATGTATTTATTAAATATGTTATATAATAAACGGTAAATTCTAATGTTAAATAATAATCACATACCTTTAAAAGCTTAAATTGGCATTCGGTGAGACTTCGACAACCAAATATCATAGAATATGATGGCTTTTGTCGTAAACTGATAACAAAATAATTAACAGCACTTAAATCTTAAATAATCTAAATATGCTCCATATATAATAATAATTGTATACATTGTTTACATACAAAGAAAATAACTAAAATCACATAGGTAAACAATGCACATCTCGCCAAATCAAAGGAAATATTATTGTACAAAACACGTAATTGTCTACATATAATGAAAACTAAACTTTAAACTATTTATTTCAATAGCTGATAGCACAAGAAAGTTAAAAAAGCAAACGAAAACAGCGAATTTCACGATAATTAGTTTGGAACATTGAGGTTATATGCCCTCCACTCTCGATAGCTGTCAGATTTTGCACGCGCCCTATTGTCCAAAATATACAATCCAATGCTTCCTTTTCGGAAAATGAAAAAGCACCAGTTCCCATGACCCTGACTTTGTTCTATACCTCTTTAGGAACATTTTGCACCGTCTCACATAAAAATAAGGTGGGGCAGTGTCTCATGTTGGGGTTAAATGCTTCACTTCCTCGACCATCCATTTTCTATAAATTTAATCCTGAAATATGGTACTTTCATCGATGCTACATATCTGTACAAAATTTCAAGGCAATAAATAAATTGAAAGTGGTTCTAAATTTACTTGCAAAATTTTAACTAATGTCTGACTGAGGCCTGACTGAGAAACATGTGAAGCCGCCTTCGGCTCGTACGTTTATAACGCCCCACTTGTAAAAAAAACACCGTCTTAGTCACTTACATAAAATACCATTTCTTTCAGTATTTTCATTAATTCATTATTTCCACTAAAGTAGTTTCTATAAAATAAAATTCTTAAAATTTACTGCCAAATGCCTCCAAAAATACAATAATATGTCTACTGTCTACTCCTAATGAACTTATTTTTAAAATCTCTGTGGTCTGTTGTAAATTAATATGGTTTTAAAATAATTGGCTTAGATCATGTAAAGGATGGCGAAATCGATGAACCGTTGTAAACTAAACAAATTGAGGTCAGGCCTAGTACATTAGATTAGTGACTATTCTGAGTTATAGTTAGACTCCCTCTCGAAGTGATTTACTTCAGCTTTACATAAACTAGAAGGGCTACTACTCATTTAGATACATTCAAGGTATGCAGCGTAAGCAAACCGCAGTCTCGAAATAGAAACCATTTCAAAATCGACACCAACGATCAATATACAGACCTGTGCGAAACAATGCTAGCTTTGCTGATATTACATTATTTGATAACTGTACGACTAATTAATATAACGAGAATAATGTTTAAAATGTATAACAGTGCCTATTTAAACAATATGATTTATGCACAAAGAGTATATTTTACTTCCACATCCATGTAATGAAGTGGAAATATAGTAATCATACAATTTTTTAAAGAAATTCTCTTGTTGAAATAAGTTTAGAATGTCCTGAAACGTAGATATTTTAAATTTGAGGGAAAAAAATATTTCAGTTTGCCTGTCTGCATCTTTTTTTGTGCGCACGTTTCTTCTGGAACGGTTTAAGATATTGACGTGAAATTTTGCACACGTATGTACTCTAACGAGATCTGGAACTGGAGTGTTATTTGAGCTTATCCGGTCAAAGTTGGTAAAAGTGCAAATGAGTAAAGGAGCTGGTAAGGGTACAGAAATTTGGGATTCGGTGTATATAGTAGAAGCCAAGGCCGTAATTTTTTTACACTATTTTACACCCCCCCCCCCACCACCCCCCACTCCATTACTAAAGGGGTTCATCAAATCAAATCGAGATATTCACTTGAAATTTGGTAGACATATACATTATAAAGACATCTGGAACTAGATTATATTTTGAGATGACTCCGTTGAATGGTTGGGGGTTAAATAGGTGTAAATAGGGGAAAATAAGTAAAGCAAGCTAGTGAGAGTACAGACGCTTGGAATCTGGTGTATATATTAGAAGCCAACACAGAGAGAAATCGCTTTGGAACATTTTGCACAATGTTGTGGAACAACGTCTTGTTGCATTTTTTTAAACAATTGTAAAATTTTTAGGCACAACGTTATATAGTTTTATACATTTTAATTGTACATAATTATTGTGCGTTTTATTTATCCAATATAAAGATTTAGTTCCTATGAATTTATTGGAAACTTCGACCAACAAATTGGCGAAATTTAGAGTTAAATTTATTTATTTTTTCTCAATAAATCATAGCCAATTTAACTTAATTAATTGTTAATAGTATCCTCAAACTATATATTTTGTTGCCATTCTACTTACAATTAGTTTTAAGTAATTGTTTAAAGGATTTGCACAACTTGTGTAACATAAAAGTGTGATTTTATTTCATAAACGGTTGTTGACAAACTTGTGAAAGTAGGAGTCCCAATATATTTATTTCCGCTGAACAATAATAGTAATCTATGCCGCCCGCACAAACTGCACAATGACATACTATTCACAATCAGTTTGGTGATATTGTTTTAAACTTTTGTATAATTGTTTCATTTGTTTCACGTAAAGTTTATTGGTTAAAAATTGTACTGACTGCGCCGGCCATGCTACGCATATACGCGCAGGCAATTACGCATCAGATCCAGGTGATATTTCGTTAAGTGAAGACGTACACTTCCGAATTATACAAGTATTTACATTTGTGATGGAATTTGTTGAAAACTTATTAACCGAGTGGGGTTTCCTAGATCTAATTCCATGCAGCATTCACACAGGTAAGTACTTCACACAGAGTTACAGATTTGCATATATGTTCTCTTAAATTAACTTCGTTAACATATAAATATAAAAATGGTTTCTTGTATATGCGAAGAATGCATGAATGATACCTATATTCTAATACTTGATTTCGTTTACAGCTTGAGAGTAATTTCGTTTTCTTATGCGAAGCGACATAAAGCTGTTCCTAAACTACTAAACCCAAAAGGCAAACTTGTAAAAGAGCTGCTTCAAAACGAAGATAACACTTCTGATGGTAAGCAATACATTTGATTTTGGTGATGAACTGATAAATGTTATTTTTTTTTAAGAATATGACGTGACTACGACATAAGCTTTATTACTACAAACTGCGTTAATAGAAGCTAAAAAGAAGAAGCACTGGAAGCCTTCCAAATTAGAATTATTAAATGGATTTATTTTAAGCATAAATGTGAGTCACCTACTTCTTTTCAACTAGAACTTTATACATATAAAATTTGTTTGTATTTAAAAAATAGAAATGTTTTCATTTACCATATAATAATATATAAATGCATGATCTATTAAGTATTGTTGTTCTGTTAAAATAAAATATTTATTCTTTAATTTTTTTTATTGAAATCCTTGATAGGAATGACTCCAATTTTGGAAATAATATTTCACAATCTGTGTTACAGAATAATACAATTAAAATGAAGTGGATACATATAGTGTGTGAAATGAGTGCACAGTGAAGCAAAAAATGTTTACATAATTTGGTGATTTTAGAGTAACAAATTGTGCAAAACTAACCCCAGTTCATACATTACTGAACAGCTTCTTTGAATTAAGTGTATATATTGTGCAAAATGAATTACAAAATTGACAAAATAAACACACAATTTGTGGATTTCTCATTTAGAAATTGTGGAAAACTAAAAACACATTCTCTTAAAAAAGTATAAATATTGTGTCACTTAAGAGCACAATTTTTTGTAAATATGTTTTACAAATGAAGAGGTTTAGATGTGAATGTTTGTTTAGGAAACCTTCAGAATATATTTAAAAATTTCACACAAATTGTAGAAACTAACTTAATCTGTTCAGAGATTTGTTCCACAAGTGGAATAAAATGATGTATTTTTATGCAACCATAATTCAAATTTGTAAAGAATTCAATTTATGTGAATTTTAAGTTTGTACAAAAATTTCAAACAATGTTAATGCATAAACTGTACAAAATCATTGGTCCAAAAATGTATTATTTATTTGCACAAATTGTTCCTGTCACCATTTTAAGACCAATTTGGAGTACAATTTTCTACAATTGTGGTAAAATATCACACACATTTTTCTCTGTGAAGGCTTCAGATTTTTATATCATATTTTCTAACTCCCCCCACTACCCCCTCGCCATTATTAAAAGGGTTGATAAAATAAAATTGAGATTTTTACTTGAATTTTGGTGCAAGTATATGTATTATAACGGCATCTGTAATTATATCATTTTTGATATGAGTCCGTTGACGGGTTAAATAGGGGTAAATAGGTGCATAAAAGTAAAGCAAGCTGGTAAGTGCAGAGAAGCTTGGGATTTTGTTTATATACTAGAATCCAAGGCCTCAGATTTCTTATAGCATTTTTCAACCCCTCCACCATCTCCATTCCATTATTAAAGGGACTGATAAAATTAAACGGAGATATTCACTGGTACACGTATGTATTATAAAGACATCTGGAATTAGACAGTATTTTGACCTGATTCCGTTGTAGATGTGGGGGTAAGTAGAGGTGGATAGGGGAAAATAAGTAAAGCAAGTTGGTAAGAGTACAGAAACTTGAAATTTGCTGTATATACTAGAAGCAAAGGCATCAGATTTCTTTATAATATTGGTCAATTCCAAATTTTCTTATGACATCTGCCTCAAATATTATTAAAATTCTTTGATCAATTATTTCCACATACTAGAGTGCAAATGTAGTCAAGAGACTTGGATGAAAAAATCTGAATGTGGAAGTAGTTATTCCTTAGGCAACGGTTTTTTACTAATACTAATAGAGTTAGCCAAAAATACAAATTAACGGGGATTTGGGCCAAATATCCAAAATTTCAAACTCTCTTGGTTTTAAACTAGATGAATCTTAAACTCAAATTATCATTTTTGGTGAAAATAAGTATGATATTATGAATATTTTAATATACATATAACATAACATAACATTTATTTTTCAAATATATTTGTATAATAAGGCGAATAATACAAAATAATGTAATAAAGAAATATTAATAAGAGATGAAGTTTTACATTTTTTATATCAGTTTCTACCTCATTACATCAACAAGTACAATAGCACCTACATAAAGGTGTAGAGAAAAAGGAATTGCATAAGTGTGCTGCATATACGTACATACGTAAATGCACATTTAACACAAACAAAATGGCCAAATGAAAAAAAACTAATAGAGGAATATACAATATACAGAGTGTCCCAAAAATGGTGGACAATCTCTTGGATTTGGGTAGAACTAGTGAAAATAAGGTCACAAGTTCGTATATTTTTCTTTCCCCCAAGGTACCCCTACGAAGATATTCGCTCTTGAAGTTGAGGGTTAAAAATCGATTATTCGCGATTTTTTTTTAATGTTCAATTGATTTTAATAATTTTTGGGTCAGTATCATATTATTTCAATCCAGTTAGGTTAGTGTATTAGAATCTTAACATTATTGGGGGCTCGGGGGCAGAGCACCAATTGCCTTAATAAGTTGTAAAAAAAGTTTTAGCCTATTTTGCTCTATTTCATAATTTTCAACTTTTTGAGCCCTTTTACGTAAAAAGCGTACACTTGTTTGATGTCAGTAATATGAACCGCTTTCGAGATAAATATTTTAAAATAAATAAACACGAGGATTATGTACAAGACAACATTTATTTCTCTATGAGGTAGTAAATAACATTAGTTCGTTTTCTCTAATTGCATTGAATGGTACATAATTCTCTCGTAAAATTCTTCTCTTGTCTCTACTGGTGTGGCATATACGAGACTCTTTAAATGCCCCCAGGGGAAGAAATCAAAGGGATTTAAATCGGGTGATCGGAGAGGCCAAGAAACACGCCCGCCACACCTATCCACCGGTTTGGATATACTCTATTCAAATGACCCCTCAGTATAAGACTAAAATGCAGGGGCGCCCCATCATGCATAAACCACATGTTCTCTCGAGATGCAATGTCAACGTCTTCTAAAAGTTGTAGTAACTGCTGTAGGAGAAATTCAAGACAAAGTTGCCCATTCAATCGATTTGGTAACACGAATGAAATAAATTAAATGCATATCTGCGTATTCATTGTTAGTGTAAACCATATTTCAACCGATTAGTTACTAATTTAAAGTTGGATTAAGCTAACACTGAAAAATTATGTCACTCCAATTATCTGATATTTTGATCCATGCTAACCATAAACTGTCATTATTACTCTTTTGGTTTTGGACATAAACAGCTACATCGTCTTATCTAGATAAGCTTAAAGCACCAAATTAGGAGATATCTCCCTTATAATCAAATTTTATCCGAAAATAGTCTACAACAATCCTGTAGTATTTATTTATGTACAACTTACACATATTTTCAGTTAAATAACATCACCCAATTTGCAGAAAACAGCTTATTGTTAATCACAATTTTAATGATTAACAATAAGCTTAACAATTCGACCATATCTAAAAATAAAATATACTATTATTTAGTTTAATTTGACAGAATTAATATAATAAAAAAATAATAGTCTTACTCACCTATTTTTTCAATCAATGTTTGTCTTGTTGTACGAGAACTTTTTTATTAAGTATAATAACAACCACCTTTTGTTTAAAAATACCATCAATATAAATTAGTTTAACAAAATTTAGTTTAACGATATTGTTAGTTACCTTTTTTTCTTGTTGAATTTACCCATACTATTTCTTTGAGTGTACTAGGTATTATTGTATCACAAAACAACATTTTCAAATTCTTCCATTTTTACGTAATTGTGTGTTTATGAAGTGCCGTAAATAAATATATTATTATATCTAACGAAGACTCAACAATTCATTGGAGTGGCAAATAAGAGAAATACAGTATTTACAAGCCCAATTTGCGTCAAAACCTTATTGTAGTACAAATGCTATTTAGTATATTACAATAAATAAAGACCCAATTCAAGTCCAACTTTCCAATTTCGGCATTGAGAAAGAATTTCACCTAAATAACTTCTACAAAACGTAATACATATTACATAAAGATGCTTGAATAAATCACAAACAAGCTAAAAATAGAAAAAAACCAATTTAAGCACGTTTAAATTAGGTCTTCGCTCCATATTTCTCTATATGTGTATTCTACGTGTTTGTAATAATAATGACATCAGATGTCAGGCTTGGAGACTTAAATGGCTTTGAATTTTTTATGAAAGATACACCCACTTTCCAAACGTTTTTATTGTGTATCTTTTATAATGGACACCTGATCGTGTTGCAATTATGTATACTTACGAATTTATATTTAAATTATGTACATTATGTACATTATAAACTACTTATGGAATAAAGGGGGTAGTTCAATAATATGTTTTGAAAGCTTTAGAATAAGTAATATTTTTTTAAATTGCGATCAGTTTGTGACGTCATTGTTTGAGCTGTGACGTCAACGGGATGTAGATATGAAAAACGAAACTATCTACAAATGTTGAAAACGTTTACTCACTAATGAATATAATGAATAAAATAAACATTTGGAATGAAAAAGTTGACGGAATTCGATAAACATTAAAAACACGAAGGACTGCTATACCCCAGTAAAAAAACAAGTGCAGCTCCGGACACGTGTTTCGGAGTGATCGCTTTTCATCATTGTTGCGTAGATTGAAAAATGTTGTTATATGAGAAACTAAACCAAAAAAAGGTAGGAAAGTACACAATACTCTATTTGGTACCTTCGTTGTTCTGATTAACGGGGCGTAGCTTTAAGCTATAGTATGCTGATGAGGAGCAATATCTCGTCAAACTCTTTCATTTGACACCCATATCAAAGAAGCGTGAAGAAAAAGGTAACTCGCCATCTTGGGGCATCCCCCATACTGGATTCAGAACGATACTATATTGCATTGTTACCGGACTTATACACGGCTAAAAAATTTCAAAGCTTAATTGGAACTTATCAAAATCTTGATTGCAAGATTTGTTCCGGACGGAGAATCCCGGACAGACAAAGTGAATTAATAGAAACGCTATAAAAAAGTTGCCTTTATGCTTTATCTTTATTTCTTTCCAAAATATTGGGTTTCTTTTCGGAATATAAATAATTTTCCCTCTTGTTATACCGGGTGTAACAGAATCATGGTATACTCCCTTTTCTTCTTTAGTTTTGAAGATAATAATTCACACATAAGGGGTTTTGGAATAAAAAAAATTAACACAAGACATTAAAACAGTCGTTCCAAATGCTGTCCATTAACGTCAATGCACTTCTGAAATCGCATAGCTGTTTCTCGAAGAACGTTTGCCAATTGCTGGGCCGTTATGCTATTAATTGCTCATCTTACTCGTAGCTCCAGGTCTAGGCATAGACAATATTTTTTAAATGATCCCAAACAAAGAAATCAATGGGCGTTAAATCAGGTGACTTTGGAGGCCACCTCACAGAACCATTCATCGAAATTACGTTTTCTCCGAATCTTCGTTGAAGGTAATCAATTACTATCCTTGAATTTGGGGAGGAGCGCCATCTTGATGGAAATACATTCCCTGTCCTAAATCTAAAAGTAACTCATCTAAAATGTCCTCAATCTCATTTTTCAGGAATCTCAAGTATCTGGCACTAGTCAGAGGTCCTTCAAATATTATTGGACCAATGATTCTACTACCGATTATTCCAAGCTATACCTTGAAACCGAACCACATTTGAAAGTTACCCTCCCGTAATAAATTTTGATTTTCTTGTGTCCGAAAATAAATCAGTCCCAAAAAATCAATGTTTGTCTGCACGTTATTATACAAAATCCAACTGTAATATCCATCCTATGTTCGTAATTACTTTTGTACAAATGCTAGTGCAATTGGCATTTAAAAGATTTATAGTGGTATTTGTGCAAAATTCGACTTACTATTTGGTTACTGATGTTCCATTCAAACCCAACTTTTCAACTTCAATTCGAGCCAAAACATTAATTTCCGTCAATAATGAAGTTTTCTTCGGGATCATTGTTGGGCTCTCTTTGGAATTGGGTTTCAACACGTTTAAGATAATTTTTTGCTGGACATTGTCTATCAGGATATCGTCGGCCATAAAGGTCCGTAGCTGCAATTGCATTTTTTTTACTTTCCCCATAATAATTAACATGTCCTCGTTTTCATCTCTTGTATAAATTTGCGGTATTTTGAACACAATTATCATGAATTTTAAACAATTTTTAAGAACACAATAAAAAAACCGTTAAACCCACAAATGTTTGACAAGCTAAACATTTCACTGTTTTCAAAGCCACCTTAGTTACTTCTTAACATTTAATTAGAACAAAATTGTATTTTCTTATTTTCTATTAGCTGTAATTTTATTTGTATTTATTTTAATACGACGTATGAATAAATTCCTTATTAACAGTATTATTAAATGATACCACGGTACCGATATGATCTCATTTGAAAAAATTGAGTCTTGCCCCAAAAACAATTTTAGTGAATTTTATTTGCTCATAAATCACGTGATTTAGTGTATTTAACGGGATTTCGATTTTTGTAGCATTACACGGATCATTTAGAATAAATCGGAATCGTCATGGCACCTTTAAATAGAAAACAAAAAATTATGTTATAAACAAAATTGATGTTTGAAATGTCACTTATTTGGCATCGTTGGATTCAGAAAATTATGCAGAATTCAAAAATGCAATAATATATAGGGTGTTCCATTTAGAAATTGAAAGTTAGTGTCACTTCCGGCGAAAACGGAAGTGAAAAAAAAATCACTTGTATGTCAAAAAGTGCCTCTTATTATGTATGTATCGTAAATTTCAATCAATCATCTTCAAAACTAAACGAGAAAAGTTGTAAACATTTTAATTGAAATAAAATATGCTATACAGTACAATAAATCAGAGAAAATGCCAAAAAATTTACTTGACAACTAATCTGACATTTACAAAATTGTCTCAGTAGTAACAAAGGAGTCAGAACATGCTTATCAATAAACAATTACAGACAATATGCTTATCAAACCGAGAAATTTGAGACTGGAATTGTTTTCATCAAGACCTCGCCAATATTCTTGACTAAAGATGACGGTCTTGGATGATTAGGGGTCGAGCTTGAGCTCTTTGCCCCAATCATCGCTGTAGACCTGGACCGGCCTCGTAAGGAGTGGGACTGCTTTTTCGCCTATCCCCCCCGCAAATGCGGACGGTATTGGCGATGTTAGCAAACCTCCCCTGGTCCTGGCTGTTGGACCCTGCTAGCTGGGGGGACACGGGCTAGGGTAAGGGTACCGAGCTGGTTGTTTGGTTGGTACCCACTCCTTTCGGTGTGGCTAGCAGATCGGGCTGAAACAGATAAAGGGTTAGTTATACTTACCCATTATCCAGGATCTGGAGCTTCCGCCTCTTGTGCCTCGGAGCGTCGTTGGGGTAATCAAGACCTCATTTTTTTAAATTTATTTATTTTTTTCTTTTTACTTCCACATCCACGTAGTGGATTGGAAGGATAGTAATCGCAAAAAAATTTCAAAAATTTTTATTCGTGAAATAGGTTTAGAATGTCATGAAACGTCGATATTTTAAATTTGAGCGAAAAAAAATTTTCTGTCTGTCTGTCGGTCTGTCTGTCGGTCTGTCTGTCTGTAACTTTTTTTGTCCGCACGCTTTCTCCGGAACGGTTTAAGATATTGACCTGAAATTTTGTACACGTATATATTATAACGAGATCTGGAACTGGATTGTTTTTTGAGGAAATCCGGTGAAGGGTTGGGGGTTAAATAGGGGTAAATAGGGGGATATAAGTAAAGCAAGCTTGTAAGAGTACAGAAACTTGAAATTCGGTGTATGTACAAGAAGTTAAGGCCTCAGATTTTTTTATAATATTTTTCAACCCCCCCACCACCCCTACCCCATTAATGGGGTTGACAAAATAAAGTTGAGATATTCATTTGAAATTTCGTACACGTATGTATTATAACGATGTCTAGAATTAGTTTATATTTTGAGATGATTTCGTTGAAGGGTTGGGGGTTAATTTTGGATAAATAGAGGAATATAAGTAAAACGTTGGTAAGACTACAGAAACTTGAAATTCGGTGTATGTACTAGAAGCCACAGCGTCAGATTTTCTTATAATATTTTTCAACCCAACCACCCCTACTCCAATATGAAAAGGGTTGATAAAATAAAATTGAGATATTCATTTGAAATTTGGTACACGTATGTATTATAACGACGTCTGAAACTAGATCATAATTTGAGATGATGCCGTTGAAGGGTTGGGGGTTAAATAATGGCAAATAGGGGAAAATAAGTAAAGCAAGCTGATAAGACTACAGAAATTTGGGATTCGGTGTATATACTAGAAACCAAGGCCTCAGATTTCTTTCTAATATTTTTCAAACTCTACCACCTCCGCTTCATTATTAATGGGATTGATAACATCAAATTGAGATACTCACTTGAAAGTTAGTACACATATGTATTGTAGTGACATCTGCTTGAGATGACTCCATTGAGGTGGTAGGTTGTAAATAGTGGAAAATAAGTACGGTAAACTAGAAACTTCATTTTTAACGTATATGGTAGAAACCAACTCCTCAAACTTTTCTATGACATCTACCCCAAATATTATTAAAATTCTATGACTAATAATTTCCACATACTAGAGTGCAAATATAGTCAAGATGTTTCCTTTAAAGTGACTTGGACGAATAGTCTGGATGTGGAAGTAGTGATTCCTTAGGCAGCGGTTTTTAGAATTTAATTCTTAACTTCGGATTCAGGGTATATGAATGATCTCGAATAAGGTTCGTTAACAAAATTTCAAAGTTTTTTCCATAATATTTAGTATCGTAGATGGCCTTGCATTTAAAAATGGAAAGTGATTTTGTGGTCTTAAATAGCCCTTGGTGATCCCTATCTTTTAAAATCAGTTTGTTTTAAATCGGACACAAAACAAAAGAATTATTACGCCGTTACACTCGTAAGTGAAATACACTGTATATAAGGAAAAGCTTAAAACAAAGCTTTTATTTAAAAAGTGTACGCATTAAAAAGTGAAAAATTATTTTTATATTCATACATCTGGACACTAAACGCTTTGGGGGTGGTCATTTGAGCAAAGTAACTGTTTAATAGTAATTTCTTTACTCTTTACTGTACATTTTTTTAAATAAAAGCTTTGTTTAAAAAAAAAATTATATTCTATTTCATCTAAATGCAAATAGCGTTATATTTAGGTTTATATATTATTTTAGATTTCATTTCTTGATGTTCCACTTGGAGAAACATCAGCGCACGGCAAGTTTGTATTTTTTCCAAAGAATCTTATTACAAAAAGCAATTTTGACTGAAAGTCTAAAAAATAAAAAATGCCATCCTGTAGTCATGAAACTGTTGTGCAGTGGTAAAATCGTATCAATTTTAACAATACTGAATAAATGTTTAAAGAAGATGAATTAAATATTCTTAGCACTTTTATTACAGTATCCCATTACCAAACGGCCTTTTCGAGACTAGAAACTCACAGGGGAGTCGCATCGGTGAATAAATACTCACCACAACGCGCGGGATTAGTGCCTGTACAGTTGTTGGTTCTAAGGCAGATCAAAGGGACCTTTTGCATTTGGCTTGTTTTTAGAAGGCCAGTATACCCTTCATTATTTATTAATCACAAGAACTTATGGTAGATATTTTAACTTTGTTTTTTGTGACACAAATCGTAAGTGGTAGTAGCTGGATGTGTTCCTGGAGGATCAATCATTTTACTTGGCATCCGGTACTCTCAAAATACCTGAAAAAAACAGAAAATTTTAGTCATCAGGCGCCCTACGTTTTTATGTTTATTAACATAATTTTTGCAATTAGTTAAATTTTCTTCTTTTTAGTGCATTTTTTAATAGTTTCAGTTTGTGTTTAAAAGTGCTTCTTATTTTTTAAATTATTTACTTCTTTTATCAATAATACTCTTTCTTAGTATTTTGCATCTTGTCTGCATATTGTAAACGAAAAAATAAAAATTATAGACTATTGTTTGTCAATGCAATTAAGATGTTTTGAAATCTCCTTTATTTTAGTATGGTAATAGGTCTCCAAGAAACAAATTCCATTTTATCATTATGGCCAATATATTTCGAGCTTAGAACAATGTAAATCATCACGAAATAAAAGAGTTACACGCATTTGGAAGCGAAACAATTAAAAGTGAATAGTCCTACCGAGTGATGTATGTTGATTTGGCGTTGTCCACACTACTTTTTCCAACAAATTGGGAACTGTATTTCAAAAGATACATACGGCATTCCATTTAGACATAATAACCGGGGTAAAGGTTTATTGCAGCGCCCGTGAAAGGCAGTAATTACAAAACATAATGTACATTTAACTGCCATCTATAAATATGACACTATGACGGGCTTAACAAGTATTCTTTCCGAGCTGACAATTCGTTTATCAAAACTAGGTCGCAATACGGCACTGAGCCGACTGACGATAAATAATTTAATAACATTTTAATTGGATAGCAGTTATTTCGTTGCTCTTTGTAATTTCAAATGGTGCATTTTCCGGTTTGTTTGAATTCGTTTACATCATTTACAGGAAAATTAATTTAAACGAAAACATCTCTTGCATATTAATCGATCAAGTCGATTTAATAATAATTGAATTTGTAGGCCCACCGGTAGATCTGCAGTAAAAGTAGGGTAGATATTTATTAAATCTTCTTATTCATTATATTCGGGTGATGATCCACGCATTACTCTACTTGACCTCTCCTTGACGCATGTCACGTCCAATAGCATCACACCATTTGTCGTGGTTGCATGTTGAGTATACGGATTTACCAAAGCTCTTTCCTACCAATAGTATCAGCCATACGTTTTGGAGGATGTTCTTTTCTCTGCTTATAAATTTATCGACGATATTAATTTTAAATAGCGCAGTGAGCATCGCCAAACATTGCTGACAGCTTGACAATGGATAACTGCGCACTAGGTGTCCATGATTATGACCGACGGGGAGCATGAGCCAATAACGCACCCAATATAATATAAAAGTGAGAGACTCAATGCCAACTTGGTCACGGCAGCCAAGTGCACGGCGTGCACGTTTAGCTTTCTATTGTCATATTGATTCGTGTGTTACTGACCGGTGTAACAATTTGGTTGTGATTAGTTTGGTTTGGTTGTCTAGTGCACGATTACCTAACATTTTGGTATGGTTTCTACCAAATCAAGTTCTTAAAAGGATTCCCCTCAGTTTAGATTTCTAATCTATATTTGTCAAGTTGAGTTCGAGAAGTCTTGTAATATTCTCTTTCAAATAACTTATGAACTTTTTTGCTTGTCTCTGGCCTGGAGTATTCATTCAGAAGGACTTCTTTGTTCTTCGTCCCATTTTAGAACCTCTTTGGTTATGTGTCCCGTTATTTCATTAAACACTAGTCCCTCGCGTTCTGTCAAAGGTCCGGTAATTTTGCTGTTTCTCTTTGTCAGTCGCTTTAGAGGTTGTCTGCATTTTAAGACAACTTCAGAATTAAACCTTCGAATGCCTTTGTTTATGCATTGCTGGGCGCTTATGTCTATTGCCTGTGGCATACATTTTTGCTTGGAAGAAGGTTAAAGTGCTACGCCCACACTTACTATTTCAACCATCTTCGATCTATGCATATACCAGATGCATGACTCTTTTTCCAACCATAATTCTTCAATCTTGCTCATCTAATGGTCTTCAGTACACACATCAAAGGAATACTCAAAGTCTGGTCTGGTTGTTATTAAGTCAGTAGATTTGGTCATGAACTCTAGTTGAATTAATTCCAAAATCCTAATGTGACCAACCAGATCTCCTTATTTGAATTTGAGTATCTGATGCAGGCCTTGAGCACTAAGTGCTACCTCCTTCCTCATATACACATGTAGAGGAAGCAGATGTAGTGTGGCTTCCCTATCTGCTGTGGGACAGCTTCTGCAATCCCCAACAGACAAGACGTTGCAATTTCTGCAATATTCCTTTGTTGCATTTTATTTGATCTTTGACCACCACACACCCATAAGAGACCTAGAATAGAGCAGTAAAAGTTGAATGCCAGCATTACCAGACACCTATATACCTATATACAACGCGAATGCAAATAGTTCTCTAACCCTCCTAACCTGATTCAAGCAATATCTGACATCAGATAAAATTTGAATCAAATGGTATCAAGTTCACAACTTTTTAAAGTATAGTTGAAGCATTTTGCAAACATGGCGCTGGGAGTACTGTCAACTCTGAAATTTCAAATTGCTATCAATTTATCCAGTAGTTACGGTTGTTTGAATGTGGTTCTATGGATCTACTAAATAAATTGCTTCACCCTCTTATTTAAAGCAATATCTGTATCAAGGTAAAAAGTGAGACGAGGGGCGTAATGCCTAGTTTAATGAAAATGAATTGGCAGTGTTCCATGAACTTGGCGTTTACAAGAATTCTTGTAGCCTTCTTTTGTTGTCGAAAAACGTTTAATGCATGACTGGAGAATGTTTAGCGTGAACCAGTTCTTTGCTTTCAATTCTATATTACCATATAATTGCAGCAGATTGACAACGTTGCGTTCAGGACATAAAAGAGAGGTGTGATCGGCGAGCAGAGAGGATTTTTTTGGTAACGTAAATTGAAAAAATTATCATTAACGTAAACCAAAAATAACAATGGCCCCAGAATGGAACTCTGAAGTACACCATGGCTATTTTAAAAATTTTACTTATTATCTTCTATGGTGGGCATTGCTAGTGGTTTAGCAAATAAGAACTAAGAAGAGAAAGAGCTAACCCTCTAATTTCGCACCGTTAAAACTTATCAATTAACTTGTCGTGAGAGACATAGTCGAACACCTCCTAAAGATCACATGAATGAATGATGTTGAAACATATTATTTATAGGATTTTGCAAACATCAGAAAAAATAGCTATCTATGAAAACTAATATTCATAGAGTATGTAGGCTCCAATACTAGTTAGCTAATAGACCGGTGAAGATCTGTTGTTTTTATGAGTCAATGTAAAATATAATTTTAGAAATTGTCTTAGTTTTGCATGGAACATCTGGAAAAATGTTTCAAATGCTAAGCATTTCCAAAAACAGAATGATAGATTTCATGAAAATGTAATCCATTAGAATGAACAAATATTTTAAGACAAGGTAGGTAAATAAATTTATTTTAGGCTTTTGTTCTCAATTTTAGCTGAATCTACTAGTTTAATCTCCATGGTCGTAGGGGACTCTGTGGATGCTAGTGAAGTTGATGAATGAGAATTTTCAAATGAGAAATTATACAAATTCATTTAAGGATTTTTTATTTGTTAGCATAACCAGAAGTCAGGTTATCGAAAGAATGCAAAGATTTCATTAATATTTTTACACATAGCTCTTCTTTTAGTTCTCATAGATAGTTATTTTTTCTGATGTTTGCAAAATCCTATAAAGAATAGGTTTCAATACAATTAAGCAAACAAATAATAATTCACTTTTAAACTTACTAAATGATGGTCTCCCTCTAGACCCTCGACTATGTCTTTCTCAACTTGACCGGCTTGTGTGGTCAAGTGACGAGAGCGAAAACCACCCCCATGAATGGGTGAAAACTACCCCTCACACAACAGGAAATTTAAAAAAACTGCAGTGATTGCAAAAAAGCTTACGATGCCCAGTTATTTTAGAAACAGTACGTAACTGCAATAGTCGCGATGCGATGCTCAAAATCTACCCACATAGAGTGGCGGAAACCGTCCCTGTATCGGGGAAAAAATGTTGTCATCGTGATTTCTATTTTAATCGATGATAAAATTGACTAAATATACACAGCACTGCAGTTTGGAGGTGAATACTTGCATTGCACCAAAGTCATTCAGTGACATCCCCATGAAAGGGTGAAAATTACTCCTCACATAACAAAAAATTCAAAAAATAGTTGCAGTATCTTTTAGAAAAGCTCAAAACATCTGCATGTTGTTATTTAAGAAAAATCTTTGACAACGTACTTGAAAATTACCCATATTATGAAGTAGCAAAAATTTACCCGTAGTGTCAACTCAATTAAATTTATTCTTTCTTTTTGTAATATCTTTTGGATTTATTTTCGAATGATCTTCTGAACGACTGCCGTTTATGCTTTTCAGACGTCTCTCTTTTTAAGGACCAACAGTAATCTGCCGTCATGTGTTCGTCCCATCTTCCTTGGTACCTTTTTTCCATTTCTAATATATCTTGGTGAAAGCATTCACCCTGCTCTTCACTGTAGTCGCAATTTTCTGGGAAATAATCAAGATGGGAATCGAGAAAATGAGCTTTCATGCTCATATTGCACCCTAAAGATTTGGAATTTTTAATCATTTTATCAATTTAAATTCAGGGGTGGTGACCGCCACTCTATGGGGGTAGTTTTTGAGCATCGCATCGAAACTAATGCAGTCACATACTGTTTCTAAAATAACTGGGCATCGTAAGCTTTTTTCAATCACAGTAGTTTTTTTTAATTTCCTGTTGTGTGAGGGGTAGTTTTCACCCACTCATGGGGGTGATTTTCAATGGAAAGTAGTATTAACTCTGTATTTATGAGTTATATACTTGAATGTTTATATTTAATTCGATTTATTGAGATTTAAGACTATTCGTGGAGCGTTAAGTCATTTGACCCAGGAGTGTTTTTTAGCGCTAGGGGTTGATTTTGGGGGTGTACGATTTTTTTGACCTCGGATTCGGATTCAGCGTCGAAAATTACATAGGGATACAGTTGTCTCGATAGCAGTTCCAAAAAAAAATTTTTTTTGTGGGGCTGTGTAATCTGTTTATTTTTTTTTTTAATTGGCTTTTAGTCTTGCATAAACTAGCCTAATTCGGAAAGATTTTGAGTTGCATGCAATTTTAATAAATAATCAATTTATTATTGAAACTTTCAAAAAATTAAAAATGGAAATATCTAAATATGGTTACTGCAAATGTTACAAATTTGAATATTTATTGAAACGAACGCATTTGTCTATAAGGATTGTTTTTTCATATATTATCGGCTCCAAATTAATTTTATAAAATTTAAAACTTAGTGGATTTTTTCTGAACTAATTTGGAAGCAATATACTTACGAAAATATCATTCTAAATAAAACCATCAATCGACGAGGCACCTCTTCGGCAGAAGTAATTTATATAAAAGATAAGTCCTAATCTTCGCACTTCACACAAAAAAATGTCACAAGCCTTGATATAAATCACCGCAAATAAAAGAATGGAAAAGGATTAATAAAATGTAATATAGATAACGATGATGATAGATTACACTCTTAGGGGCGGAATTAAAAGCTCTTAAATCTATATTTCAAATTCATGGATCCGATGCGGAAAGAATCGCACCATTGAGCTCATCGGCACAGCCATCTTCATCCTCCGAAAGATGAATATTGATTCCGCATTTAAAAAGTGGAACCCCTGTTTAATCTCGTAAAAGAGAAATAAGAAATATGCCTCTTCAATTAAAATTCATTAAGACAGGAGATGGAATATTTTATTATTAAAACATAACGCGTTGGGAGTTATCTCTTGCCACTTACCTTGGACGCGAAAAAAATCTAATTAATCAAGTTGTTTTTGCGTTTCTCTTTTACGCCCCGACGACTGGAGTGGAAACACAAGAAAATTAAAAGTGCCAGCTGAAGCGCAGTTAGTCACGGTACGGTTTGCTCGAACCAGGACATTTTTACTCTTGAGCTTATCTTTTCAGAATACTTACAATGCGATAGTAGAAGTGCCGAAGAACAACAGATTGTGCGGTAACCGTCTTATAGTACGGGTAGCCTAATTATTTGTGGGAAATGTAGTTTAGAAAAAGTGTATAGTTATAGTTTATCGACGAAATTACCATTTTAATAATAGTAATAGTCCTCCAGGTACAGGACAATCTTACGAAATATAAATATATCGTATAAATGCAAAGTACTTATATAATATCAAATATAGAAAGTATAAAATATATATTTGGGTAATTATTTAAAAAAAGATTAAACATTTCTCAATGGTCACCAATAAAGTTATATACCGGAAACTGGATAGATCGATATAGAGAAAAGTACGCATCAGAAATTTTTGAAAATTTAGTTATTTACTAATGTCGGTGTGGTCAATCCAACTAAAATAATTGGAAGCATGGGACACTTCTAGTTATACCGGAAGTCAAAGTTAATTAAATTGCAGTGTAACATTTTTAATACCTAAGTATTAAAATGTGTTATACCGGTGCGAACGGCAGCCAGTTTTTTTGTTGGAAAGCATAGGGCCGTGGGTTAGGAGTGTGTGGACACTCAAAGGGCGCCACCTGCTGTATATTACGTAAAATGATTTAAATGATTTTGCCAGCCAGGAGCAAAATTAAGTTACTAGCAATCATGCGATGGAAGTATCAAAATATATCGAAAATATCAAAACTTATGCTTTACTCTATGAAATCTCAAAATAGAAGTAAATATCAGGTGCACTAGTGCAAATAATAAGAACATGTAGACATTAGACATTTATTACAACACAAGTGAGATGTACAACAATAAAAAATTAATAATTTCACTATTACTTCTTAAACATAATCTCTATACGCCATAGAGATTCAAAATATGGGCATGACGCCATTTAAAATTATTTCAGTGATTTGAGTTTTTCATAAAAATGCAACTACGCTTAGGTAATACCAACAATGAGTTTTAGATTTACAACAGCGAGTTAAAGATTTACAATGAATTAAAATTACAGCTCATCACTAGAATATTGTGTAATAAATGAAATTCTGTGAGCCAACTTTTGCAATGCTCGCTGTGTGCACTAGAATGTTTAAGAATGATCTAAAACAAGTATGTTCTATTAAAAATACTTCACATGACATAGTAGAAGGTAAATTAGTATCACATGGTACCATATGTTACTTCACAATAAAAAATTTAAGATATTCATCATACTAGGTATAAACTTAGAGTTTAACTTATAGTTGCAAAATCGTTGTGTAATTTACTTTAATATTTGAACAAAAAAATCATTGAACAAAACTATGACGACTTCTTTAAAAATATGTAATCAAAATAAAACAATAAAACCTGATAGAGCCTTGGCACTTTCTGTGACTGCAGCGTGACTTTTCACCACTTCATAGACGTTCTCGACGTTGGCTGCGACTACAGCTCCGTGCTGCATCAAAATTTCTACATGAATCTCCTGGAGATTGCTGGGAACAACTCTCCAAGCCAAAACTTCTCTAAATGTTGGCCAGAACCATACATAACCAAATATTTGAGTAATAGACTTCCTCCTATTACTACTCATCTAAATACTAGGCCCCCTCACATTACCAAAATAACAGGGCTAAACAGCCAAATAAAACTCCAAACTAAGTAAAATAAAAGCTCACCACATATAGAGAGTATTACATAACCTCACGAAACACGTGGCGATAAAATTACGGCAACCAACAGAATTTCTTCCTGGAATTTGCAAAATGCCTTCTTCAAGACGGTAAAGAAACACTGGGTACATCAATTCAAATCCCTTTTCAGTGTAAGCGATGTAAAACCCAAATTCTTCAACACAAAATCGGGACCGCCGCCGTTCACTATCGTGGCTGTCGAAAAACGAGCTACCAGCCGGAAATCTCTTTAACAGTTCTCAGTGTTGCCAACTTGCACATCTAGAGAACACTTTCTCTAGCCAATGAAAATGCGCCAACAAAGGACTTTGCAATCAAAAGACTGAATTACACAATTATGTAATATCTCATCTCCAAGAATATACGACTAACACCTCTAACTCAAAATTATACTTAAAGAAAACACGTTTACTGCCCATAATTTCACATCAAGACAGGCAACCATTTACTATCGAATTTTAGATCGTGAAGTTGAGTGGGTTGCATACCTCTGTACTCAAATGAATGAATTAATCAGGGTTAATTTACTGTATTCAAATATGAAATTATGCATATAGCTTTTTCAAATGCTACAGCAGGAATCACTGGAAACTTATTTGCCTAGCCTGAACGTTTTAAAAGATATCAATTTTTTAATGGACTCTTGCGTCTTTAACACTTAAGAGAAAAATTGAAATATGTCAAAAACTGTTACTGATAAGTACCGACGAGCTAAACGCTTTATACACAGAATTTAATGCCGAATTGAAAAAAAGTCAAAATTGGGTGTGTCCATTTAAAAAACAATGATAGCGTTAATTTCCGGAAGAGACGCTATTTTATAATTTTTATTTTCGGACTCGCAATGGTCGACTATGGTAGGGTACCAAATCTCAAATGTCTATATGTGGGTAGCGGGATATATTCTAATGGCCGCCTTGAAAGAATCAGCCTTTACATATCAAGTTAAATAAAATCTTCTAAAAAACTTGAATGATGAGAAAATACAAAGCCTACCGAAATCTGATTACGCTATCGATTCCGTGTCTATAAAGTAGTTAGAATATTGCCATTGTCTTTGTAGAATTACAATCAAAATCTCCATATTCCATCTAATTTCGCACACCCACCCTGTACACTTAAATTGTAAATTTACAAAATTATGTTGGCGATTTTTTACTACCCGTTAAAATATATTTCTTCCTTACAATTTTCAATCTCATGTTTCATTCAAGTTTAGTATGTAAATACCTTTAAAAGAATTTCGTGTTAATACAATAACGATGCCATTAGCCGTCCCCAATTTTCAGGAGTTCCAATGATTTTGCAGAGTGGTGTATTGTGCTTTAATACACCAAGATTGTTTCGCGAGTAACAAGATTAGAGTAATCATTAGTGCTCCCTCAACTTCCCCAAGCTTGTAAAAAATTATGATGTATTGATTTGTTCTCAAGACTACAAGGGAAGGCAAATAAGAAGAAGCGAGGAAAATTTGCAAAAAATATATGTGCACAAAAGAGAATCTCATTTAACTTTATTATTTTTTAACAGTCTCTTCACTCAACTCGCTCGTATATTTTGTGATTGAGACTGGAGCGTCTCTAAAATGAAAGGAGAATTAGAGCTGACGGGAGATATTATAATGGGTCTTAATGTTAATGTTAATATCCAATAAAATTTTTATTAAAACCGGAAGTATAAATCCTATCAAATTGGTTTGGTTTAATATTATTACGGAAGGCTGGAGGGAGGCGATTTTATATTAAACTTCATTATTGTCGTTATTTGAAAGAAATTTAATTACTTTAAATTAACTCATTTTGGTGCTCGGGATATTTAATGTATTTTTCTTCAGAAGCGTTTAAGGTTTAAGATCCCGTAATGTGAATCCTATGCAATATTGTAGAGAACGATGCTTCTAACTACTTATCTTAAAAATCTTCTTAAACAAATAATTAATTTCATTTATAAATAACAGTGTATACGTTTCCGCAAGTGACGGAAACATGTATAATACCATTACGAGTCCGTAAATCTCCCCGCAGGAGGAGCTTCAGGGTTCCTATGATTACACAGGCCTACAAAAAAAATCTTTTGTTTTTGAGACGTGACCCTACCTATATTTAGTAAAATTTTCTGAACTGTGGATTCCACCCCATACACCCTCAATTCCCCAAGAAATTCAAAAAATTCGACCAGTTCGGATTTTTCGGTGTCTGGGAAGGAATCCATACGACAGATTTTTTTTATCATTTTCGGAAAAGGTAGGTGAGTTGGCTGGCCAGTTTGAATTTTTTGAATTTCTGTGAGGAATTGAGGGTGTATGGGGGGAGGGAATACGTGGGTCAGAAAATTTTTATATTATCATTTTCGGATTTAGCGGAAAATTTTACTAAAGATGGGTGGGTTGGATGGCCAGTTTGGATTTTATGAACTTTTGGGGGGAATTGTCTAGGGGGAATCCATACGTCAAAATTTTTTTTTCCATTTTCGGATTCAGCGGAAAATATTACTAAAGGTCGGGGGGTTGGATGTCCAGTTTGGATTTTTTAAATTTTTGGGGGAATTGAGGGTGTATAGGGGGAATCCACACGTCATAAAAATTTGTTTTTATCATTTTTCGATTCAGCGGAAGATTTTATTAAAGATAGGTAGAATTCTAGAATTTTTGTTCGGTCTGGTAATTTATTAATGAAATGTATGCAATATCAGTGCCGTCTCTAGGTTTTGCAAGTCGAAGAAATTTACATTTTACGTTATTTTTAAAACTCGTTGGATAAGTATGTAATTCCCGATTGTCAAACTCATTGATGTTACGTTTGATGTACAGTAAACATTCCATTATATAAGTCGATGGTAAAGTAAGAATCTTAAAATCTTTAAAATATTCACGACATTGCCTCTATAGTTTACACCCGCTAGGACTCTAACACACTTTCTTTGCAGACTAAAAATTTTTGAACTGTGAGACGAGTGTCCCCAGTTTAAAATAGCATACGTCATGCTAGAATGAAAAGTGCCATAGTAAGCTGATATTAGAGTATCTTCAGAAACAGTATTTGCTAAATTTCTTAAGAGAAATGCTTTTTTTGAAAGAGTTACTGATAAATTAGAAACATGCTTATCCCAACTAAGTATAGGGTCAATATAAACTCCTAGAAACTTGACTACATTATCAGTCACGGTCTGATTGACATTTATATGACGAAGGGTGAAGTTCATTGTTTGCGTCTTTTCTTGATTTCAGTTCAGCTTGTTAGCAAGGAACCATTGTTTGATGTTCGATTGAGTACTCATAGCTTTCTCTGTTAGTTGATTTGGGTCTCTGTCATAGTTGAGAGCGGTGGTATCATCAGCAAATAATATCAAAGAACTATTTTTATAACAGTTGGCAAGGTCATGTATATAAATGATAAATAATACTGGGCCGAGTACAGAGCCTTGCGGTACGCATGTTCTTAGTTAATTAATTTTTAGAAATAAGAAATAACAAATAATAATAAATTATGCATACAATAAATTTAAAAGAAATTATAACATACTTTTGCGTTTGAAACAAACCCATGCTTTGTTTGATTTGGGTAATCTATTTAAACAGGCGCATTTTTTGTGGAACCGTGTTAGGCATGAAGCACATCTAGCACAGTTAGACTTTTTTTGCAGCAACTATAAACTAGATTATTATAATATTGAAAAGCCTTCTTCGAATTTTCTATTTTAATTGGGCATATATATATTCAACGTTGATTTTGATGTGTTAGAATCTCTCATGTATAATTGTATAAATTCTGTTTCTTCTGGTTTTTATAAATTTTTCCACTTCTTGGTAGGAATTAAATGTTTCCCCTACCTAACTATTTGAAGATTCACCCACTTTTTGCAGCAACATTGTAACATAAAAATAACTTAAATAACTCAAAACACAACTTTTATCAGCAACTCGTGGGACCGTAATATACAGGCTGTTCTGCTTAAAACTCCCAACGCCGATTACTCGAAAACTAAGAGACATATTAAATTTCTGTAAATGGCAGATAATAATTACTGGGGTCAAGTATTATATTTCGACTTATAATAGATGCCGACGCCTTTAATGGCTTAGGCGTCGCGAAGACCGGAACATAATTTTCGATGGCAGGAGTTTTTAAAACTAAATATGCTAAAAGCACATTTAATTTTGAGAACTTTTTATTATTAGAATTATTTTGTTTTTTCGTTCGTTTCAGAATTATTTAACATTGAAAGTGTAAATAGCCTTTATTAAAATATGCCAACTTAATAAATTGTCTTCATCTAGGCTTTGAGTATTCTAAATTTCAGCTGTCAAAACAGTTGTCAAAAGCTTAAACATTATTAAGTTTTAATTTATTCTAATTTTTTAGCACTTCCTGCCACAAGTATTTTTTTCCTTTTGACCGGTTCTCGGGGAATCTACAAAATATCACAATTAACCAGTATGTTGCTGGGAAATAACCTCTATGCCTGTGACTTTTACGTCAAAGGATCAGGTTGCTTTTTCTTAACAAATAATATAAATAAGTATAAAAAATTTAAATTAAATATTTCGCCGATGTTTCGGAAATCTAATATATTTCCTGTTTCAAGGCTTTTTTTGAAAAATTTTTTTTTGCTGTGTATGATAAACACACAGCACTAAGAATGTTTGTTATATTCAATATCCATAGATACTTACTATTTACATAGTACTGTTGATATAGTCAACAGTTTTTTCAATTTATACAATGTTAAGTTTGTGAAGTTCTTCTTTTAACATTGGCAACCAAGTTGTACAGACATTTACGGAACAATTCGACAATATTATTAAGTTTTGATTTTAGCGTTTGTGTTCAAGTGATTTTTTAATATTTGATTCATTTTTTTGAAGTCATGGTTCAATACGCGAAACAGGAAAGCTAGCAGACATTGCGTTGGTTTACGGTAGCAAGCGAAAGATGCTAATGCACAACGTTATTCTGATAGAGAAAAGCTTGATCACAAAACAGCTTTGAATTTATGCAAAAATGTAATGAATTTTGGTTCATTTGAAAAATCTAAACGGGAACGATCAAAAACTGTAACAAATGATTTTAACGTTGCCGATTAATGATAACCCGAGGATGTCTTTGAGAGAAATTAAGAGAACTACTAATAAGTTCTACCAGAAGAATTCTTAAACAAAATAAATAGCATTCTTATAAAACGAAGCTTGTACATAAGTTAGAGCCAGGTGACCGCGAGAGACCCACGAATTTTATTGCAAGATTTATTTATTTAGCAGTGATGAAAATATATTTAAAAAAAATCTTTGGAGCGATGGAAGTAGATTTCACAACAATTGTTGGGGTTGTAAATAGACACAATTGCCGTTATTGGACACAAAATAATCCTCGATGGATTACTGAAAGAGATAACCAGCTCGATTTTGGAATAAATGTGTGGTGTGGTACACTCAATGGTTATTTTATACGATCCCACTTATACAAAGGCCCTTTAAATAGTGATCGGAATTTTCTTCAAAAAATATCACCTCAATTATTAAAAGATGTCCCGGTTGAAACTAGGTGGAATATTATTTTGCAACAAGAGAGGGCCCCACCTCACAACGTGCAAATTTTATCAGACTATTTGAATGTTCTGTACTCCAATAGTGGGTTTGGGACACTACAATGGCCAGCATGGTCACTGCATTTGGCCCCTCTCGATTTTTCCTTTGGGGTCACTTGAAAGATACTGTCTACATAGAGCCCATTAAGGATATGCCGGATCTCCAAAATAAAATCATTTCATCTTGTGCTGCTCTAAAGAGAAAAACTCTGTTAAGAACTACAGATTTCGAGTAACTGTCATATTCTAGCAAGTGGAGACAACTTTGAACAATTGTCATAAAATATTCTAGTTCCTATGGATTTTAGATAAAAAATTTGCTGTGTAAAACATTTATAATTTTTGTTTCAATATTTCAATGCTAGTGTTTTATTTATTCAAATAAAAATAATATTCATTAGCTGTCATTTAATCTGTCCATTTTCACAGTTACAATTAAGGTTAACAGATTAGTCAAAGCATACTAGATGAAGACAATTTATTAAATTGGCAAATTTACACATTAAATGTTAAATAACTCCGAAACGAACGAAAGAAACAAAAAAATCCTAATAATAAAAAGAACTCAAAATGAATTGTACTATTAGTATCTTTAACAAAACTCTTGCCATCGAAAATTCTATTCCGCTCGTCGCGACACACATAACCCGTTAAAGACGTCGACATCTATTATAAGTCGAAATATAGCACTTGATAACACGAATTATCTGCCATTTGCAGAAATTTAATACCGCTCTTAGTTTTCGAGTAATCGGCGGTGGGAGTTTTAAGTGGAACACCCTGTATATGTTGGTCTGTGATATAATCGTAGAAATCCTCAAGCTCGTGAACATGCGGGGAGACTTGCGGACTCGTAACAAAATAACATACGTTTCCGTCACTTGTCGGAATCATATACACGACCCTTATAAATTAAGTTTCCACCACCAAGAGAAATTCTCATATCAGTATTTTTGTCTGCCATGCTGTGATGCAAAGAATTGATCATTTGTCTAGCATAGACAACTGTAATTGGACACTGGCTCCTGTACTAATATATTTTGCCATTATCTATGGAGAATTATCACGACAATCTTTATTAACTAACTTAAGCGCCTTAGCCGTAATATTGTCGACTCTAGGTACATGCCAGTCATTAGTTTTTCTACAACTTCCTCTACTTATGATTATGGCGTTGGGAAGAATATTTTAAGTAAATAGATAAATAAAACTACTAATGCTGCGTACAAAACGCACATCATGAATTCTATGTTCTTTAGAGAGAAGTATACATTAAAAACGTGATAAAATCAAATATCAATATGAATTGTTTCCTGATATTCGACACATTGTTACTACATACAAAGTTTTTGCCGATACAACGCTACACGTTCAAGAAACAATTAATGTAAAATTTATTTGGGAAGCAGAAATCTGCGAAATACATATTCGTTTCAAAGATTGAACAATATCTTAACCTCTGACATTTAGAGAACTCATACACTCATATATGTAACAATATACACAAATTTAGTACACCCTCGATCATATAAACTTGCCGCTTGCAGATCCATCCTACAAATAACATCTACAAACATCGCATAATAGAAAACCTCACATCCGAGTATAAAGGATTGTCTGACGGTTTCAATATTTCTGCTACACAGTCACTTCATTATAAATGTTCAGTTAAATTCAAGTATTTATTTTCGTCGTACAGAACAATTTCCATTTGCAGAATAAGGACGAATACAATAGCTATAGACATATTCAATAATACATATTTAAAAAAAATCGGTAGTTATTTTCACAGAACTTCCCTCTTTATTTATATAAGATGGTCATTCTAAGAAACTATTTATTAAGATGCGATATAAGAGAAAAACAAGCTAACGATGACACTCTTTGCCGTTTTTTTTTGTAAATAATATTAGTTTTAGACATTTTTAGTTTAATTAGAAAACATAAAATTTTCTAAATATTGTCTTAATGTTATTTGTGGCATTATCTTAATTTTTTTCCTTCTTCAATTCTTTGGGAATTTCACTGCCACATGTATGTTTTCTTTCTAAGCGGTGCTAGGGGAATCTACAAAATATATCACAATTAACCAGTATGTTACTGGTAAAAAACCTCTACGCCCGTGACGTTTACGTCAAAGGATCAGTTAAAGGTTGGTTTTGATAACTAAACAACACAAATAAGTATAAAAACTTGAAATTAAATATTTCGCCGACGTTTCGGAAATCTAATCTGTTTCCTTTCTCAAGGCTTTTTTTGAAAAATCTTTTTTGCTGTGTATGACAAATACGTAAACGTCACGGGCGTAGAGGTTTTTTACCAGTAACATACTGGTTAATTGTGATATATTTTGTAGATTCCCCTAGCACCGCTTAGAAAGAAAACATACATGTGGCAGTGAAATTCCCAAAGAATTGAAGAAGGAAAAAAAAAATAAAATTTTCTTTCTCTTATTTAAGAAATTAATAACTTTTTTATTTATTGATAGATTTTGTTCAAAAACCATAGGGTTCTTCTTCTAGCTAACATTAACTTACTGTCCAAATGTCAATACAATCGGACTTTTCGTTCTTATGTTATCGGGCTTAAAAGAAACGTGACGGACGGACAGACAGAGGGATAGACAGCCGGACAGACAGACGGACAGACAGACGGACAGAGAGACGGACAGACAGACACAGACGGACGAACATACATTTTGAAACTTGTTCCGAATTCGATCACTCACACAGTGATGTGAAATTTTTTTCTCTACCAGCAATATTACTGGTTTCAGATATGTGCAGATCGAATGCGATATACTCTTCGTTTTGTATTTGCGAAGAGTATAATAATTGGAATGTAGTTATCGCTATTGCTAAAAAGATACCTGATAAATTTTAGTTAAGAAAATATACAGAGTGATCATCTGACACAACAAATAAACAATAAAAGGTGCTAAACATGGAAGGTTTACTTAAACGCCTTACAAATTTCCACTATAGTTGAGTTATTTCTTAGGATCACCACTCTGTATATATTTCATTGAAAGTATATTCTTGCCTTGCCTTGTCAATTGTGTTAACTCTGGATGGATTATGCATTCATAATTCAAGGGTAGTTCGCAACTGGTTGAACGAATATATTCCCCTACATTGGATAAGACGCAAAAGCCCATTAGTACTAATGCCGCCTTGATCTCCAGACCTACAGCCACTGGATTTATATTTATGAGGTTCACTGAAATAATAAGTGTATAAAACTTCTCATAACAATAGAGATTAATTCCCCAGAACTGAGAAGAGCCATTAAATGCATATACATTATCCTAAAAGTATTACTAACTGTAGATTACAAGTCAATTGCAATTTACATACCCCCCACCCCCTTCAACGGAATCGTCTCTATCAAGTGAGTATCTAAATTTAATTGTATCAGTCCCTTTAATAATACAGTGGGGTGGTGGAGGGGTTGAAAAATTTGACGCTTTGGCTTCTAGTATGTACACCAAATCCCAAGTTTCTGTACTCCTACCAGCTTGTTTTATTAAGTTTTCCCTGTTTACCCCTATTTATCCCCGAATCCTCCACCGGAATCACCACAAAATATAACCTATTTCCAGGTGTCGTTATAATGTGTACCAAATTTTAAGTGAATATCTCAATTTTCTTTTATCAATCCCTTTAATAATGGATTGGGGGTGGTGGAGGGGATGGGAAATATTATAAGATAATCTGACGCCTTGGCTTCTAGTATATACACCGAGTCCCATATTTTTTAAACTTTTACCAGCTTGATTTACTTATTTTCCTCTATTTATTCCCATTTGCCTCCAACCCTTCACCGGATAGGTTAAAAAACAATCCAATTTCAGATCTCGTTATAATACATACGTGTATAAAATTCCAAGTCAATATCTTAAACTGTTCCAGAGAAATCGTGCGCACAAAAAAAAACGTTACAGACGGACAGAACGACAGACCGACAGATATGGGTTAGTTGTCCCGGATTAGATTTGGTTCATATTTGGGAGGTAAGTTTCTACTAATAAAAGAATAATTTGCCCTAAATGCCAGTTTGAATTTTTTTTTTACAAAAGTTATGAAAGAAATTTGAAAAATGAAAATTTTTTTATTTTTTAAATGTAAATGCGCTGAATCCATGAGCTATAATATATGTGGTCCAGGGCGTTATGTCGATTATAGAAAAAATTGATACTCAATAAATTAAATGAATAGGGGGTAAAAAAAGTTTTGTCACATTTTTTTATTATTATTTATATAAATAACAACATATATTTTTTGGAATGAGATTTGAGGATTGCTTCATAGTGTAAAAAAATAAGAAATAAATTTTGGCCCCCTAAAATTTATGTAACTCCATGGAAATCAGGAAACAACATTAGCTTTCAGCTTTTGACTCATTAAAATGAGTATCATTTGAACAATACGCCCTACTCTTAGTGTAAGACACTTAATTTTTGTCACTGTCTTCCTCATTCACGGGATTTATATTGCATTGTGTAAACAGACAAAAAATAGTGATGTTCCATGAAATACTTCATAAAGAGAAAATTGTTGCAAAATTAAAATAATTATTTTTTACCCCCTGTTCATTTAACTTATTGAATCGGCTCATTCACATTTGCGAAAATCAATTTTTTTCATTTTCAAAATTCTTTCATAACTTTTGCACATTTTTTTCAAGCTGACATTTAGGGTTACACAAGTTTACAAAAAAAGTGTACCACCAACTTCTGCCCCCAGCAGGTTAGGAAGTTGAGGTTGCCCGGTTCTCGTTTAGATAGTGGAGACTGGGTCGTGGTTCGGAAATTATTCAAGAAAAACTTTTATTTTTTTTGTCAGTAGTCATATTAAAAAAAGCATCTATAACGTACTTGTCTAATTGTACGACTGTGACTACTCAGAGATAATTAATGTTATAGATACTCATGAAATTATCAACACTCAGTTAAAAATATCTGGTTTATTGACTCTATTATAAAACTTGAAATGGTTAATTTTGATAAATTGAAATGTTACACCTTATGGTTGGATGTAGCTACTTCCTTACAGAAAGTTATATATTTAATTAATAAGTTTAACTAGGTTGAAGACCAAAGAATTTACAAAATATGACAAATTATTGCTAAACGGTGATTAAGTAATTAAATGAAGAAAATTAATGATTAGCTGAAGGCAATATATAACATAAAACAATTTAGAAATGTATAAAAGTTGTCGAAGGTTGAATAATGTCGTTGAAAGTTGAACGTTGAAAAGAAATGTTGAAAAGCAAATTCAGTTGATACATTTACCACTGGCTGGGTTCTGCAGTAACCAACCCTGGTCCTCGTCTTACTGAATCCTCGTGTTGCCACCACTCGATTATTGACTCCGTAGAGATCCCAAGAATTTAGACGCCGGAACTGTTACCAAACCAAACAACTTGGTGCTCTCATCCAGCGAGGACTATTTCATACCAGGCCACTCCAACCTTGGATTCAAAACTCCTTGGCAAATAGTCTGGTTCTCCTGGATTATAGCAGCTACCCAATTTTCCCTGGCACTCGTTAAGCCAAATGTATGGTAAAATTCCCAATTTAAGGATTAACTTCAAATCTGAAGGGTCAACTTAACATCAAAACTGAAGGGTCAGCTTAAACATCGAAACTGAAGGGTCAGCTTAACAATTTGAAGGGTCAGCTCAAACATCGAAACTGAAGGGTCAGCTTAACAATTTGAAGGGTCAGCTCAAACATCGAAACTGAAGGGTCAGCTTAACAATTTGAAGGGTCAGCTCAAACATCGAAACTGAAGGGTCAGCTTAACACCTCATTCCTACAAGAGTTATCATCTGTTACTACACTTGAAATTACTTGTTTATTAGTGGGCACTCTTAGTGCGTTTGATAAAATCCCCACGTTAATGCATTACTGGTATATCTCTAAATAAATTACATTAACATGCCCTTCTCGCCCCTACTAATATCGAGTTAAATTCTTTTGAATTTTAATATTTCGACAAGGTTACGAAAACGTAATTTAATAAATTCGAACTGTCTTTAAACCCTTATTAAACCTCAATTACTCATTAATAAAATTTACTTCTAAATATTTCTTAATACTGAGTTAAACACATGTCTCGAAATACCCCGTTCATACATTAACTTGACCGCGTCTCTTTCAAGCCACGCGCCGCGAATGAAGGTAATTTGTGATCAACAAACATCGCGTTTAATTATGATAAATTCAACAATTAAATTGCAAATACATGTACAACAAATGCTACAGAAGGTAATTATATTTATATTATTAACTATCTATTAACATACCACACTAGATGAGGTGCTAATCGGACAACACGTCCGTAATTGCTCGAAGTCAAAAGGAAAATGGCTATCACGAACTGTTCGGATACCTTGTTTGAGCTCTAACAACTAGTTACACTTCTATACGCGAGATGTCGCAGGTAGTGGGAACATAAATCATTCTTTAAATATAATACAAATCTACACAATTACTGTACTGTATCATTCTTATGCATTCATGAGTTCCAATTTAATCAGAATTATCGATTTATAATTTTGTTTATTGATTTTTGGGATTTATTCACTTATACAGATTTCTTCTTTTAAATATTTGTTGTACCAGATGACTTGTAGGTGTTTATCAAGAGAAGTAACAGATGGCGCTTGCATGCTAATTTATAATTTAAAGTTGGATTGACGAACACAATTCCAGATTCCAGATTCAGTAAGACTAGGGCTTTGGGATTGGACTGAAAAATTAAATAATAAGTTTACTGAATTGTGGTTTAAGACTACAAAAATTCATTGCTATTAGAATAAAAATTAACAAGTGGCATTCAGGTAATTTTGAATGTCACACTGTCTACCACCCTGTCAAAAAATATGTGTACATAGTTACATGTATTTTTTTTATTTATAAATTGAGACTTCAATTTCCAAAGTTAAACAGATATTACTAAAACCTATTGCTAAACTAAATTACAAACTAAATTAAGCAAAAAGAAGGTAATTCTGGTACCCACTCTCTAACTTTTTAATAATTATTCTATATGTAAATATCAGTATTTACTACTATACACTGCTAAAAGGAAAGATTTAATACTCAATAGTAGCTTCGCGTACTACACGCCTAATAATTAGGGACAAAATCGGTAAGAACACTATCGGGAAAGTCAAAATCGGTAAGTCATCGGAGTACTAATCCAACCCAAATAGCATATAAACTAAACATACTTAACCTAACTTAACCTACGGAAGAAGCAAGAGGACTAAACTAACTGTTCATACAAGAACCCACATGAAAATTATTTTATCACTGGACAGCACTCGGAAACTCCTGGAAGGCTCCACTCAGAAAGGTTAATGCTTCCTCCAGTGTAAAATAGAAATAAAAGAGTGATAGAAAAGAAAAGATGAAATGTTTTAGGAGAGGACCTCGAAGAATCAGTCTCCACAGACACTGTGGTGGAATGCCTGAGCAGCGCTGTAGTGGTTGCCAGTACTAAAATTGGTATTAGGCATAAGCACACCTAAACCATGATACAGAAGGATAACCAACTGCCTATCCTTAACAGTGGGAACAAGTATCCAGACTGTTAATAAATCAAAAAATTGCTTGGATATAGCTCCAAGGGCTGAAATTAGATGTACGTATCAACTAAAAATTCTTTGGATATAGCTCCAAGAGGCTGAACTAGAAGTACGTGACGACTAAACAACAAAAAGGACCATTGTTCTGGAAAGCTCTTGCTTCAGGTGCGATGAACAGTGTTTCGATCGAGCGATAGGCCAAGGGCTGAGGTGAAGCGGGGAGGAAGATATGTCTCTCGAAGAACGTCAGACGACCTAGGTCACTCCTGACTGACAAGCTCCCTTACCTATGTTTACGCTCGACCCTCCTTGACCACCTGTCATTCAAGACAGCCGACCGAAACTAGTCCATCCCCATCCCGGAACAAGTTCCTTTAATGGCCGTTAAATATCCTACGAACTAGGATAATGATAAAATGTTTACTTACATACAGTAACCATTAAGAAAAGATAATACGAAAAGTAACTAATTATACAATAACGCAAGTACGAACGATATTCGGTACTGTGACTACTAAACGGTAACTAAAGTTTTCAAAAAGAACTACAACTAACTCTGATAGCCTAGATCAGTTAGTTAGAACACTCAAACAAAATCAAGATACTAGAGGGTTACAAGTAGGATGTTATCCAGAAACGACAGAAATACAAAAGAATTATAGAAGTGAAAAATAGAAAGTATAGATGAAAATAAGGACAACACAAAGAAGAATGACGTTGTTATGTCATTTATTGATATTTTCCAAGCGCATAAACCTCACCAAAATGTCGTATAATCACAAAAGGCTAAACCGTTACTACATCGGATTCCATATCCCTGAGACAAATCTGGCTGAGTTTCACTTGCTTGGTTCACATCAACTGCGTGGCGTGCAGACGCTGAAGACGCTACACCCACTAAACGTGGCCCACCCTTCAACCCTTGGATAAAAGATATCCAGCCGGAACAATATTTCTGAAGTTTACTGTAAACATACCACACTACTAGAAAATTACTACAAATGCGAGACATGAACCCTCCAGGTATATTAACTAAAATTTGTGCTCCCATCTAAACTTATGGAGTTATTAAAATTGCTTACCCGACTGAAACGTCGGAGTTTGATCCATAATAGGTTTTTAAATCTGAAACGTGCCAATGGCCTGCGTCGGACCCATCTGCATAATCTAACGCGTAAACCAATTTTGAAATTTTCTGGCGAACTGTGCAAAGTACAAATTTGGGTGCTAACTTGGCTGAAAAATGTTTTGCAGCATCTGATAAAACCTTATTTTTCTTCCAAACTTTATCGCCTACAGCATACTCAACTTCTCGTCTACGCAAGTTGTAGGTTTTCTGGTTTTTCTTGTATGCATCATTTAACCGCCGTACTACATCTTTATATGTATCCGAAAGATTAGATATATCATCACAATATTTATTCCTATCACCAGGTGCTAGTTGAATTCCCGAAGTTGACTGTACTTGCCCGTAAAAGTCTCCTGAAATGGGAACTTTACGACCAAAATTTAAAAACGTAGGAGGAAAACCTGTTACCTCATGAGTAGCCGTTCTGATTGCATGAGCAACTCTGAAAATTTCTACATCCCAATCCTGATGATTATCCTGAATATAACTGCGTATAGCTCTACCTACAGTAGCGTTTGATCGTTCTACTGGGTTAACTTGTGGGTGATATAATGCATTAAACCAAATTTTTTGTACTTTGTACCGTTCGGCCAGTTTTTTAAAAGCTGTAGAAGCAAACTGCTTCCCATTGTCTACCATAATGAACTGTGGCACACCGTAAATCAAAAATACTTCATTCTCCATAAATTTAGTGATAGTCTGTGCAGTGGCATTTCGCATGGGGTGTACGAGTACATACTTAGTGAACCAATCTAAAACTACCAATAGAAATGAAAAGCCCCTTTTGCTCCGTGTTACCGGACCAAAAATATCTACGCTCACTACCTGCCATGGAAATTCTACTTTCTTTTCCTTCCCCATTAAACCGTAACGTGAAAATGAAACTTTTTGAGAACCGCAAATCTCGCATGACTTGACATACTTCAATACATCTCTTCGCAACTTAGGCCAATAATAGTCTTCGCAAATTCTCTTTAGTGTTTTAAAATACCCAAAGTGAGCTGACGTACTCTCATCGTGACATTGTTTTAGAATTTCATTTCTTTGTGCAATTGGTACCAAAAGTTTCCATTCAGTTAAATTAGTTCTTACTGGTAATTTATTAGCAGCATGTTTAAAAATTAAATTATTCTCCACTCTAAATAATGGATATAAATTTGGATTTGCTAAAATTTTTCTACGTAAGTTAATATACCATTCATCTAAACTTTCTTGATTAATTGACAACAAATCAACTGAGAAATTTTGCTCGTCATGATGCACTACTCTAGATAAAGCGTCAGGAACTACATTTAAATTACCCTTCCGGTGTACTAAGTTAAAGTCATATTGCTGTAACTTAACCATCCAGCGAGCCAATCTGCCCGTTGGTGATTTCAACTTATGCAACCAACTAACCGCTAAATTATCCGTAATAACTGTAAACTTTTGTCCTTCAACGAATGGACGAAATCTCTCTAAACTGAATAATAAAGCCATTATCTCTTACTCGTAAACACTGTAATTTCTTTCTGCCTTATTTAGAGAGCGACTGGCAAAAGCAATCACCTTCTCTTCTCCTCCCTGAAGTTGTGTCAAACAACAACCTAGTCCTGTACTACTCGCATCACACTGTATAACAAAATTATTCAGTTTAAAATCAGGGCTAGTTAAGATTGGAGTAGAGACAAGTGCTTGTTTAAGTGCCAGAAATGCTTGCTCTGCCTTTTCGTTCCAATTAATCGGTTGTCTTTTACCACGTCTCCCTTTAAGCAAATCATTTAGCGGAGCAACTAAAGTAGAAAAATGAGGTAAAAATCTTCGGTACCAAGAACACATGCCAATAAATCTTTTAATTTGAGTTGTATTTGTTGGACGAGGATAATTGATCATCGCTTCTACCTTTTCTGGGTTTGTACGTAATCCCCCTTCAGTATCGATTACATAACCTAAATATTTTAGAGACTTCCTAAAAAATTGACATTTTTCGAAATTTACTGTAAGGTGAGCATCTTTCAACCTATCAAACACTTCTTTTAAAATGTTTACATGTTCCTCAAAACTAGAAGCGGTGACAATTATATCGTCTAGATAAACAAAAACTTTGTTTTCTAGCCTTGGGGTTATAACAATGTCCATTAAACGTTGCATAGCCTGTGCGGCGTTTGCAAGACCAAACGGTAATACCTTAAAACAAAATAAGCCTCTGCCCGGTACTGCGAATGCGGTTTTGGGTTTAGAAGTTTCCAAAAGTGGAATTTGCCAAAAAGCACTTTTCAAATCTATTGAACTGATATACTTTGCATCTCGTAACATACTCAAAATACCATCTACAAAAGGTAAAGGATAGGAATCCTTAACAGTTACTGAATTTAAAGACCTACCATCAAAACAAAATCTATAATCTCCATTATCCTTCTTAACCAGCAAGACCGGTGACCTCCATTCACTAAAAGTAGGCTCAACTACATCGTCTTCTAACATTTTGTCTAGCTCTTTATTTAATATAGTCATCATGTGTGGTGATAAAAGATATTGGCGTTGCCTGATAGGCTGTGCACTACCAGTGTCTATATTATACGTCATCTTATCGGTAAGACCTAACCTCCCACTACTTAAACCTTTAAATAACTGCTTGACTCCTTCAACTTGCTGAAGTTGACCTTCAGTTAAGTCAGCCAAACCTCCATCATTGGTGTTAGTTGTGTTCACATGACAGAGAGCAGAAACTTTAATGCTACCAACTTTATTTACCCACTTATTTGATTCAAAATCTAAATGAATGCCAAATAATCTGCAAAAATCTATTCCAAAAATAAAAGAAATAGGCAAAGATGGAACTATATAGACCTTAAGTATTTGAACAATGTTGTTGATCTTGAGCGGTAGGTGAGCTATACCTATTACAGTATGATGAGTACCGTCTGCTGTAGTTACATATCTTAACTCTGAAGTTACAATTTTACATTTAAATCGTTCTAAAATTTTCATACCATCCCTTCCAACTACTGAACGATTACAACCAGTATCTACTAAAGCTAATATTTTTTTATCGTATAAAAAGACTGAAATGTATGGTCTATCGACACCATTTTTAGACAAAAATAGAGGTGTTACTCGTACCTTATCACTAACTCTACGATAAGTTTTGTAAAAATTCCCTACTTTACTTAACCAAAGATTCCAATCTGATTTGTTAGTCTTAACATTTCTAAACTTACTAGAACTACAAGGGGTTGGACGACGACTAACATTACGTGTTCCCCTGGCTAGTTTTTTGAACATTTTTTACAATCGTTAAATGTGACATTCGATTCACCACATTTAAAACAAAACTTATTTCTTTTAGCCCTACATTGCCTAAAAACATGATTTTCTCCCTTACAGTTGAAACAAATTACTGGTGCTTTGGTCGTTTTTATTTCATTAACATTAGACTGTGTTGGTTTATCTTTACGAGTAGGCTTAAAATATGATTTTGAAGTTACTGGTTTATCTGACTTTTCATGCGACTCATTTATATTAACTGAAGAAACTCCTACATACAAAAGATCTTTTTCTACCAAATTACTCCTCATTGGAGGTGGAACATATTTTTTAGTACTCTCTTCGGCATATTCTACTTTTTTACAATAAGAAATTAATTCAGAAACTGAATTTATAGTAAGCAAAGCTAAAGGTTTAGCAAAATATGGCAACAAATTTTTCCTAATCTGCTTAATACGATCCTCTAAATTTGGTTTCGATTTAATTCTATTATATAAGGCTTCCATAATCCTAATATAAATGTGCACTGGTTCATCCATGTGCTGGGTTCGTTTTTCTATGTAATCCAACATACTCTTGTTGAAATCTTCATGCAAAAAATCATTTTTTAATTGATCAATTAAAGTTTCCCAACTATTAACCTCATTACTACTTCGTACTGATCGGTACCATTGTAAAGCTGGACCAGAAAAAAGATCTAAACCTGATTGAAATAATTCTCCCCTTGTTACATTTCTAGCTACCGCTAACTCTTCGACTCTCTCTATAAATGAAATAACATTATTAGGTTGGCCATCAAATGTGACACCCCACTTATAAATAGGTACAATTTTAGCACTTGAACTTGGCATATTTACAGCTACTGGTAAATTAGGTTGGTCATCCGTTCCTAGCTTTTCAAAAAGGTCAGCCTCTAATAGATATATTGTTGCCCTACTTTCATTTTGAAAAGTGCGTGACTCCTCAGGATCTCGTTCTGGGATAGGCATTCTATTTACTCTTACCATAATATGTACCAATTGTGATTTTAATTGCTTAACCGGTAAATCATTATCAGATGGATGGTTCAAATTATTAATTATATTTCTAAGCGAGTCTAAAGTATTGTTAACTTGAAGTTTTTCAGTATTAAAATTAAAAAGTGGATCAGTAAGCGTTAGATCATTGCATGGTCTAATCTTTAAAGCTCTAGCCAGTACTCTGCACCGTGACTCTACTTCTCTAACTGTAACACAACCTCTTATACGTAGTTCGTAATCTACTTGGTCTGCCTGCAATAACTGTGGTATGAAAATTTCAGACATCTTGTATATCTTTTCCTAATACTATTATCCTAAACTGTTCAAAATGCAAGGTAACACAAAAAATTAACCAAATGGTTCAGCAAATACTCTACTCTTATGCACTCTGACTAAAATTTCCTTATTTTTCGAAGATATTCTTAAATCCTACGATAAGTCGTTTTTTCCTAACGATTACCCTAATCGAACAATACAGACTCTCAAAACTTTCCTTTCTGTCTACCGCTATGATTTAACCCTTCTTTTAACCCTTCTCTCACGACTAATTCTTATCAAAGCTTGAGGTCTCAATTATAAACACAATACATAGAAATCAATAATGCACACAAAATTATAAAACAGCATAAAATTCAACAAAGAAAGAATATTATATGTTTCAAATAGCAACACAGCTCAAATATTTTCAAAAAAATGAATATTACTCAACTTTCGTTTACTATCTTGTACAAATTACAAGGATAGAGCCCCACGTTTTACAGCGACACTTGTGTACCACCAACTTCTGCCCCCAGCAGGTTAGGAAGTTGAGGTTGCCCGGTTCTCGTTTAGATAGTGGAGACTGGGTCGTGGTTCGGAAATTATTCAAGAAAAACTTTTATTTTTTTTGTTAGGCGCCAGTAGTCATATTAAAAAAAGCATCTATAACGTACTTGTCTAATTGTACGACTGTGACTACTCAGAGATAATTAATGTTATAGATACTCATGAAATTATCAACACTCAGTTAAAAATATCTGGTTTATTGACTCTATTATAAAACTTGAAATGGTTAATTTTGATAAATTGAAATGTTACACCTTATGGTTGGATGTAGCTACTTCCTTACAGAAAGTTATATATTTAATTAATAAGTTTAACTAGGTTGAAGACCAAAGAATTTACAAAATATGACAAATTATTGCTAAACGGTGATTAAGTAATTAAATGAAGAAAATTAATGATTAGCTGAAGGCAATATATAACATAAAACAATTTAGAAATGTATAAAAGTTGTCGAAGGTTGAATAATGTCGTTGAAAGTTGAACGTTGAAAAGAAATGTTGAAAAGCAAATTCAGTTGATACATTTACCACTGGCTGGGTTCTGCAGTAACCAACCCTGGTCCTCGTCTTACTGAATCCTCGTGTTGCCACCACTCGATTATTGACTCCGTAGAGATCCCAAGAATTTAGACGCCGGAACTGTTACCAAACCAAACAACTTGGTGCTCTCATCCAGCGAGGACTATTTCATACCAGGCCACTCCAACCTTGGATTCAAAACTCCTTGGCAAATAGTCTGGTTCTCCTGGATTATAGCAGCTACCCAATTTTCCCTGGCACTCGTTAAGCCAAATGTATGGTAAAATTCCCAATTTAAGGATTAACTTCAAATCTGAAGGGTCAACTTAACATCAAAACTGAAGGGTCAGCTTAAACATCGAAACTGAAGGGTCAGCTTAACAATTTGAAGGGTCAGCTCAAACATCGAAACTGAAGGGTCAGCTTAACAATTTGAAGGGTCAGCTCAAACATCGAAACTGAAGGGTCAGCTTAACAATTTGAAGGGTCAGCTCAAACATCGAAACTGAAGGGTCAGCTTAACACCTCATTCCTACAAGAGTTATCATCTGTTACTACACTTGAAATTACTTGTTTATTAGTGGGCACTCTTAGTGCGTTTGATAAAATCCCCACGTTAATGCATTACTGGTATATCTCTAAATAAATTACATTAACATGCCCTTCTCGCCCCTACTAATATCGAGTTAAATTCTTTTGAATTTTAATATTTCGACAAGGTTACGAAAACGTAATTTAATAAATTCGAACTGTCTTTAAACCCTTATTAAACCTCAATTACTCATTAATAAAATTTACTTCTAAATATTTCTTAATACTGAGTTAAACACATGTCTCGAAATACCCCGTTCATACATTAACTTGACCGCGTCTCTTTCAAGCCACGCGCCGCGAATGAAGGTAATTTGTGATCAACAAACATCGCGTTTAATTATGATAAATTCAACAATTAAATTGCAAATACATGTACAACAAATGCTACAGAAGGTAATTATATTTATATTATTAACTATCTATTAACATACCACACTAGATGAGGTGCTAATCGGACAACACGTCCGTAATTGCTCGAAGTCAAAAGGAAAATGGCTATCACGAACTGTTCGGATACCTTGTTTGAGCTCTAACAACTAGTTACACTTCTATACGCGAGATGTCGCAGGTAGTGGGAACATAAATCATTCTTTAAATATAATACAAATCTACACAATTACTGTACTGTATCATTCTTATGCATTCATGAGTTCCAATTTAATCAGAATTATCGATTTATAATTTTGTTTATTGATTTTTGGGATTTATTCACTTATACAGATTTCTTCTTTTAAATATTTGTTGTACCAGATGACTTGTAGGTGTTTATCAAGAGAAGTAACAGATGGCGCTTGCATGCTAATTTATAATTTAAAGTTGGATTGACGAACACAATTCCAGATTCCAGATTCAGTAAGACTAGGGCTTTGGGATTGGACTGAAAAATTAAATAATAAGTTTACAGAATTGTGGTTTAAGACTACAAAAATTCATTGCTATTAGAATAAAAATTAACAAGTGGCATTCAGGTAATTTTGAATGTCACAAAAGGTTGTGAAATGGTGATCTCGATCATGATTCCTGATGTATTTTTGACTGCTGAAACCTAATTTTCAATTTAAAAAATTTTCTACCACGTAGATTTCTAGTAAATTCCGGTTTTTATTTCGAAAATATGGTTTTTACAGTAAAAACTGGGATTTACTGGAAACTTACGAGGTAGAAATTTTTTTAAACTGAAAATTCTGTTTCAGCACCTAAAAATACATAAGGATTCATGGTCTAGATCGCCATTTCACAACCTTTCTCTTTTTTCTATCCTGTGTTATTCTTGTGTTGGTAGGAACTTACTTCCCAAATATGAACTTACTTCCCAAATATGAACCAAATCCAAGCCGTTGGAGCTAACCCATGCTACCACGGCTACGCTCTTTAATATCTCGACGTTTCATAACATTCTAAACGTACTTCAACGAGAAAAATTTTTGAAAATTTTTTTACTATTGCCTACTCTACTTCCAGATCCACGTAGTGAAGAAGATATGAGAGTGTGTCGGCGAGAGGTAAGACACATTGTATCGATGACAATACAATATTTTTTATTATAAAACCCATAGAAAATTACTGAGTCAAAAGATGGAAAAAAATAGGCCATGTTTGTATCGCCAGCGACTCCGGCAAAAACTGAAAACCAGTTTTCGGACCAGGTCATCAACATTCATAAAATGATGTTATTTATTTGTTTGATTCCGAATCAATGATTCGATAATTTTTAACTTACCTTTCTTAACATACTCTCATCCGCTCTAGGTCCATTTATTGGACTAACGCCCTATCCCAATCAAATCAAGTAGTATTTATTTTTTTCGTTATATTACAATTTAATGAAAGCTTGTTTTTAAAGTTTTTCTTACTTATATTTTCGTATATCTTAACAGCCTAAACGCATAAGCCAAGTTGAAAGTCCGGATAAAAACAGTCAAACTTTGTTATTCCACTAGAAAATATATAGAGACTAGTCTGGCTTGCCCACTCCTACACCTAAACCACGCAAATTTATTGCGCGACCGTTTTCATGTCCAAATAAACTGAACGGAAGTTACATCGGCCAAAGGTCCAACTTACAAGTTTTGCGGATCGCCCAGTACACAGACACAGAGTGAAATTTATATGTATAATTCGCAATTTACATACAGCCGACGTTTTCTCTGCGGAACGGCTATATTTCTCATTCGGCAGGGTCTAACATTTAACCCTGCGCTAGTTTGTAAATTGAACTACTGGAATATTAATACGGCATATAGCAAAAAGAGCGGTGGGAGCAACAGAGCTGATACTCGAGTAAATGCAGAGCAGGATACCCGAAAACGAACATAAATTTAACGTTTAAACTGAGAGGATTGCGTGAAGAATCTATAAGAAATATTGCTATCTAATGATCCCAACAGAAACGTTTAATTTTGGCTATAATCATTGATAGCAATAATAGTAGTAAACACGAATTACATAAATAAAGTCGCAATTCTTGCTGGTACAGTAACCTTTTAATTTAGATGGATTGTCATCTGAATTAATTTTTTTAATACCTTTTATTCTACTTCACATGCTTGTCAGTCAGTCATTAAGTCAATCAGTTTAGTTTAAATCTTGCATATCAATTTTGAACGACATGAAATTGATCTATTGCATTGAAATTTTGCATGTAGTGTCGATGACAATAAATATTTTAAGACAAAATTCATAGAAAATTAATTCAGGGTGAATCACTAGTGGGTTACCAAAATAAAATAAAGATTTTGACTTGAAATTTGGTACACGTGTGTATTATGACAAAATCTTGAACTGGATTATATCTTGAGGTTATTTCGTTGAAAGGCTTCGGAGGGGGGGGGGGGGGTAAATATTTAAAAAAAAGCTTGTAAGAGTTCAGAAATATAAGATTTGCTGTACGTAGTCAAAGTAAAGGTCAAAATACTTCTATAGTGGGACTAGTCCCCGAGGTCAGTTGGTTCTGACATTGGCGCTGAGCCTTGCCTCTATCACCTGGAACATGATTTCAACGAGCTAGGTACATACGTATAAATATCGTACATACCGAATTACTTCCCAATGACTTCGATCTATTGGACCCTCCTTTCACGGTCATTAGTTTCAGCCCCACCTAAGGCGCCATTATCATCATTAAAATGTCATATTGTGAGTATTTGAACAAAATGGCTTCTCATATAAAACAAACATATAAATATTTCATTCATTCTGTTATTTTGCGAACATGATATTCCAAATACGAAAAAATTAAGAATAATTGCCAAATTGTATTACATATCTGCAATACCAAATGCCAACTTTTTCCGTTTACATTGCTTGAATAATTTAAAGAAAAAATTGGAGGTGTACTTTAATTTTTTATCACTTTGTATACCTTTACTAGTAAAATGATAATATTTCATGACACAGTTGCCATACATATAAATATAATACGTAATCATATATCTCTGATCCTCACTTCGAATGCGAAATGCTATAGTATATCATTGGTTCATATTTTGGTGAATACTTCACAGTCACTGTTCAACATTTAAAGAAAACTATTCTTTAATCAACTGAATGCGGAAAAACTGTTTTAGGGTCGTCGCATAAAAAGACATATAATTTTAAATAGGATTTTTTCCATTTTCCTTCCACCGAAATATACCTCAGCGCGAGCTTGTCCCCAATTTATTTTTATGTTTCTTTAAACGAAATAAGAACGGCGATGTCCCCTTGATGTCCTACTGCAGTCAGAGAGAAATGTATTTACATTTTTGTATTCTTATTTATAAACAAGGAGTCTTTACTTTTGCTTATCCGTATCTTATTTTCCAGATCTTAAGAGTTTCTTTTTGTTTCGTTTAAGTACACCTATCCGTTTCATAGTTCTGCTCTATGTTGCTACTCACTATGTTACTCTCAGAGAATAAAATTTATGATACTACGACACGGTTTATGGAGTGTAAAAAGTTTGGACTTAACGAAGTTCTATTTATAGGGAGTTTTTCTGTCTCATACACGAAGTTAATTACAATTTTATACGGACAGTGTCGGATCTGATAGTTGATTTGGTAGAAAATTTTGTGATTATGATTCACCTTTGCCAGAGTGTCCTTGCAGGGTTTTAATTTCTTATTAAATCATAATACAGACTGTCCTAACTAAAAGTATCAACCCTGGACAATTTTGGAGGTACCTAACAATTTTCTCTAAAATTAGTGAAATAGGTCGACTATGCTATCAAGAAGAACATTTTTTAGCGCAATATTTGTATGTCTTTTTTCTTCATTTTACACAAGTAGCCCCTTGCAATGGGGGTGGAGTGATGCATCTTCTGAAAGTTCCCACAGTTGTCTATATAACTGTGTTTTTCTTCTTCTATAGTTGCTTTCTTGAGTAAAATAATTATATTCTTCACAATTTCATACAATCGAAACCTGTTAAAGTATCTAAATACGACACTACATAGCAATTTATAGGAAAAATAAAACTACATGTTTTTTGCTGCTCTGCAATTTTTCTGGTAAGAATAACAATTTATTTGCATATTTGGTATCAGAATAATAAAAACATTTATTTGAGATTTCTTAAATGGTACTACTGAAAATAGTTAAATGGGACACGAATTAAGACAAGATGATTCTGTCTGTTTAAATTCTGTAAGATTTTTACAGAACAATTAAATAATATTACCAACCTATCGTACAACATAAGTAAGGGGCAATGTGGATACAAGTGTTACAATGAGAGTAATTGTCAAAAAGGAAATACATACACTTATTTTAGAATTTTTTAATTGCTAGCTTAACCAGAGTACAAGTTTAGAGCAGTCATTTTAGGCCAAGAAATAAATTAAAAGTGGTATTGCTCTTAGCACGCCGACTTTTTTTTGTAAAAATAGTAAGAAATTCACAGATTTCGCAATTCTTGCAACCATCGGAACATTGGAAATGATAACAACATACATAAAACATTCACTTCTTCAGGCCTTTGTTTTCATTTTTAACTGAATTTACATATCGTAGGGGATCATGTAGATACTAGTTTAATCTGCCTAGTCGTAGGGGACTATGTAACAAAAGTCAAATTAAGGGAGCCAAGTCCGGCCCTGTCGCATAGAATCACCGTATTGTATTATTTCCGATCTCGCTAACATTTTAAGGGTCGAGACTTTAGTACAATAACGTAAAATACTGGTCATAGGAACATCTGTTTTATGTTGCAAACTGATTTATTTCAGAGCCCAGGAAACATGCTTTGTTAACTTTAGTCTTTATTAGGTAGTTGACCTTAGCCACTTGGAAGCAATAAATAACCATCTAAATTATTTTGTGTCCAATTCGATTTTCTCACTTGAAGTTAAGGACACTTGTCGAAATACCCACTGGGGGGGTCTAGTTAAATGTTCAAGACTAAGGCAGTTGAGGAGGATTCCAGAAAACATAATATGTAATAGACCATAAGATAGATAGATCAAATAAGGTAGATTTTCCCCCCCCATACAAAAGCAAAGTAAGGAACAAAAGGGTTTTTTTCATCTGCTTTAGTGGTATAAAATGTCTAGATAGGCCATATGATAAATACCATGGTCCGTTAGATAATTTCAAATAGGGGTACGGTTTAAAGTAGAGAAGATTTTAATTGGTCGAGGGTTTAAAGTTTACTGCCCACTTTTAAAACGTCTTATTTCGATTGAGATATTATTGACACTCTTGGCTTAACGTCTGATCGGTCGTCATCTACCTACAGGGTGTAGTAAGTTTAAGTACATTTGTTCAGTATTTTGCCGGTTATGATAAGCATAAATTAATGTGTTGTAATTGAACTAAGAGTATTCGGTCGCGATTCAGTTAAAGATTTGAACTTGCCGCGGACCATTTGATTTCCTGATAGAGTGTAATTACGGTTTGTTAATTTATTAATCGTTAAATGTTTGTGATTGTCATTTTCATTTGTTTTCATTTCCTTCTGTAAATATAGTGGTTTAAGTGGTTTGACAAATCACGTGTTTTATTTGCTTGTTATGCAATTGAGTTCATTCTAGATTCAGTAAAGTTTGTTTGTGAAGTAATCTGGTTGAGGGACACCAAAAAGGATACAATCACCTAGAAGGAAGAGGGTAAGCACAGTTTTGATTTCGATGGATATACTATAATATCGACGGAGTCTACAAAAGTAATTGGGACACTCCGTACTATACCAATGGGCCTTTACAGTACATTCGAATTTTGACATTTAAATATGGTGGGTGTCATTTGGGGAAAATAAAATAATTTTTTATCTAAAAATGAGGCGTCTTAGAACAGCAATCTCTGAGAAATAAATTAGCGAAATACAACAACTTTCACGGGGTATTTCAAACGCTCGAGTTTCACGCGCCTTGGTTGCACACGTAATCATCATCGAGGACACAACAGAAGAACTTGCAAACCGACAACACTGCGATCACCGAGCGTGCGGATAGCGGATAACCTTAAACTTTCATTTGAGCTGTCGTCTTTTCTGGGGCATTTTCGGTCGTATTTTCACAGAATGATACAAAACACTGCTTTCTAGACATTTTAATCGAAATCGGAGGCTTTCAATTTACGCTAACCTCAAAACCAAAATGTTAACATCAACAAGCTGTCAAACGTCTAGTCATGAGTGATATGTCACTGCCGGTGATTAAATCATCGTGATTAAATCACCGTGATTATATAAAATATTAATATAAAGTGTAATTTACATCGTTTTACTTTCAATTCATACTTGTCCATTGCTGCTTAATGCAGCCATACATTCACGCAAACAAATTACGGCGAACGGTAAAAATATCAGCTTGCAGATTGTGATGGCGTTAGTTTAAAACCACCGGAAGTGAAAAATATAAGTCGCCGTTAAGGAGTGATTGGAAAATCGCGATATCGCCCATCACTACAAACGTCAATTGAATGCTGATTTTGTACAACGTTGCCGAGTCGCCTTTTACACTATTGGCTTGGGATTGCTGACGTATTAATGGCGCGTTACGGATAATCGTTTAAATTGGACTTGTAAATAGGTGATTTTAATTATTTTTTTCTGGCTCTAATCTGCATCAAAATAGAAATTGAAAAAATACGGGTATTTTAATTTTTCATAAAATTTATGATTCCGCAATAAAAAAAATATGCTGAAAAGGCCCATTGTAATGTCTGATTAATTCATATAATTAGGGGAATAAAACCTCGGTTATTACAACTTTGTTGGATGCTAGTGTTATAATGAGAATGGCAAATAAGAATTTTTACTTGTTAGCATAACCAGAAGTCAGGTTATCGAAAGAATGCAAAGATTTCATTAATATTTTTAGGTATATTTTTTCTTTTAGTTCTCATAGATAGTTTTTCTTTCCGCTCTTTGCAAAATTCTATAAAGAATGTGTTTCGTATCTGACATATAGCCTTCATTTAGAATTTTTCGAAAATGTTAATTACAAATGTCTCAACGGTGCCAAAACTAAAATTGTTGATATCTCATATTACAATGGTCCAAAAAGGGTCCACAAAAGGTGAAATCAACACATTTTTCCGACAAATCTAGTACCGTTTGAATCTAATTAAAATTTGCATATTTAAAAAAGTTATTGTAATTTTTGTCACTTGCAAATTTTGTTTTTGATAAATAAATGTCAATTTACTGATTTTTTTTAATAAGAATAGGTAATACTAACCAAACCATATAATTTCCCGCAAAAATCACGATAAAAAAGTGAAAAGTCATAAGGAAATTAATTTTTTACTAGAAAACGTCATATTTTGCAAAATTTTGCACTTATGATAAAACGGACACCCGGAGTCTACTTGGTAACCACTGAAGTGTATGCAATCTAATTGAAAAATTCGTATAGTTATGCAACTTTGAATACGGAACTCAAATGGACGAGGGTCCACAAGGAAGTTTTTCGGCCCTAAAAATGAAGAAAATATCAGGCTGATCGCGCGTATGAGTTTTTGCATTTAGAACCTATGTATTTTGAGTTTTCATCAATATTATTTATACTATTCTAGTAATTGTTTGTTTCCCAGGGGCCGAAAGATTCACAATTTTGCATTTTTGGCAAAAGTCCCCCCAATTTTAGAGACTTGACCTACTTTCTTTATATGAGCGCAAAGGCGCAACACTTTCTGATTGAAATATATTATGAAGTACACTATGACACCGCTCTACCGCGATTCCTTAGGGCCGAAAAACCCTGTTATGGACCATTCCGGAGTAATAGTTTGCATAGTTCAAAAAAAGGTTTATAAACAATTATGAACATTGTGGTAATTTTTCAGTAATAAATTTAGCGGCGGGTGAGTTACATCAAGAGTATTTTTCCCGTAATGTGGCTAATTTATTACTGTTTTTACAAAAAAAAAAAAAAATGGCGTGCTAAGAGCAACAACAATTTTATAATTAAAGTCACTGTTCAATTTATCGATAAAATGCAATTACTAGAAATTATTATTTTTATAGACAGTTTTTCTTTTTATTTTCCACAAAATATTTTTTTTTGTTGTTTGTCAGATCCTCCAAAGATACATTTTTATAACGTGTTTGCTTGTCTGTTTTATATTAAAGAAAATGAAGTAAATTATTAGTATCAAATAAATATGTATTTACTATCATTATTATTATTACATTTAATTTTTTATAACTTTTCTCACACAGAGTAAATACAATAACTTGATTCTCGTTACTATTCATTAACGAAACAATTTTACACAGCAAATTTCGTGTTTATTGTATACCTTGAAAATTTCCCATTTTGTGCGGCTACAAATTGTTAAGATTATGTCTGTAGGGAGTATGGAAATTAGCATTCCGCCCACATTCTTCTTGTATAAAGTTCCAACTTCAGTGTAGACGCCTATTTATAACTAAAACTGAGGTTAACATCCCTACTGAACTCTTTAAGAAACTTAATTCTCCCCATTCGGCATTAATATTAAAACGAAAACAATTTTATTTACATGCTGGAAATGCAGGACTGTTTTTGAGCAGAATCAAACAAAATTCATTAATATTTAACTAGTAACTTGTTTTATTCAAGGAAATAATAATTTATGGAATGGGGCTCTTTAGGGCGATGTGAAGCTATATTATGCTGTTCCTAGCACTTTTCATATCCTTGATTTGAATATTTATATGCATATTTGATTTAATGTAAACATTTGTAATGTAAACTATTCACAGAAAAAATAATTTACACAGAAACTTTCCTCTACAAAACGATATCAATTTAAATACTGAGAACAAAACCGGTCTATACGCCAGCCAGTCTGAATTACTATAAAAGCACCTATATTTCAGTAAATAAAAAATGGTCAAGAGAGTGTTGGGTACGCACAATAAGGTTCCGTAGCAGTTTCAGAATTTAAAAGTGCACATTTAATTTGTTATGGAACTGCCGTTCTTCTCACCTTAATACCATTTTATTCGTTCTATATAGGTAATAAAAACAGTTTTTTTGCAGAAAGTACCTATACTCCAGTGTTCGTTATAATTTTGACTGAAAGTACCTCTTATTAAAATCTGTCCAAGATACCTTAATTTTCAACGACCTATTATGACACCGTATTCGATGTTATGCGCGAGAAAACAATTCGCCCCGATTTACGTATAGGTCAAACAGTTATAAACATTAGAACCAGGCAGATGATACCATCTTTGTTGCAGCAAACGAGGATGAACTCATACATTCGCTAAAGATTAGAGAATTAACAAGACAGGACAGTCAGACTGAGAAGACGAAATAGACGAAGATCGTTGTTAACTCCAAAATAAAGGGACACGATATAACATTAAATTAATTTGACCAAGCTTACTAAGAGACAGGCTGGATCATTAGAATCGGCAAGTGCTACGTCAAGTGTAGGCCTCGATAACAGCCGCGTATGGCCGTATTTTCTTCCTTTGATAGAAAAATGGTTCAAAATTATTCTGTCAATGAACAACTTCTTTCCAAATTAAATAGATACCTAATATATGAACATAGAAATACTTCATGTGATGTATGTTACGAAGCATCCTGTTTCTTTAGTGACTTTGGGTTCTGACAGCCAACTGAGTTCGATCGTTCCACTAGGACAGCGTTATCGATTTTTCACTATTGGCCTCTCTCTCCAATTTTACCTTTTCCTTGTGATTGAGACTTTGAGGCAACTGCTTTATAACTTCAATGTAAATGTTGAGGTCAATGGCGCCATTGCTAAAAAATCAATCCATAACTATACAAAATTTCAGCCATGTAGGCCTAATACTTTGTGAGAAAAGGCACCTGTGATATAAAGACGTGCGGGCATACAAATAACGAAACTATAAGGGTTCTACGGAACCCTGGAAAAGAATTATTTTACTCTATTTTGCTTCCAACTGTATGCTTAAAGCAAAAATATTAAAGGTAAAGATGTAACAAAAGTACACATAATAAAATTAGTTCTCAATTATATAATCAAGTTACTCTACTTTGTTATTAATAATACTTTAGAGGCTAGTATATTTCCAGATCAATGAACGGAGATTATAATTAAGTCAATTTTTAATTATGAGGATGCATCCACATTGTAAGCCATTCTCTTTAAATTCACATTTCTATAGAATATTTAAAGTTATTAAAAATAGATTAATAAAAAATGCAATTGTATATATTCAACATGCGTTCCAAGAACACAAGTCAATAATTAGTGAAATAGCAAAAGCCTTTTATACACAGGGTGTTTGATAAACTGATGCCGACACTGACAAGAAAGTATAAGAGATTATTTGGCTTCTATATGACCAACCATACCTATATGAAAAATTCTAAAGAAAAATGCAACTAAAAGTGCCACAGAAAAATGGCACGAGATATGCTGAGAAACAATGTCACAGAAAAATTCCACGTGAATTAAAACACATTTTGTAATTTTGCTAAGGTCGACTTTTTTAATTTTTAATCCAATTGGCTCATATATTTTCAAGCAAAAACCACAAAATAGATTAAATATAGTGTAAACAAAAATTATTTGTTGTGGTTGTGCAGAGTTCTTACACACTTTTACAAAATCAATTATGTTATCCTAATAAAGAAGAGCTAATAAGAAGTTGTGTAATCATAACATTTCATAGCATTAAAATATGTTTATTCAGGACTTTGGTAACTTTTTTATACTTCGTTCTATAGCAAAATAGCAAAAAAGAACAATGCCAATCTGCCATTATTATAAATTGCCAAGCAAAAATGCGTACGAAGTCTTTTTAAGTCCCACCCTGGACGAGAATTAATCCGTGGGACATAAAAGTTCAGATGGCTTAATATTTCACTACAATCTATTTTATTATGCATAATTTTATCTAGAAACCGCAAAGTAAAGGACTCACGCCTTTTGGTAAGGTTAATTTTTTATCAAAAGTTACACCCAGATTCTTGAACTTAGATGGTCTGTTCAGCATGTCGCCATTAACATTATAATTATATTTAATTGGGAACTACTTGATTGTATAACTCATACCATTGCACTTGCCAACATTTAGGTGAAGATCATTTTCATCGCACTTGCCAACATTTTGGTGAAGATCATTTTCATCGCATCAAGCCGATAACTTAGTTAAGTTTTGAAGTTTTTCGCAGTCAATAAAATCACTAATCCTATGGAACATCTTGAAGGCATCGGCATATATTAAGAGATATACGCCTAAGTGACCACTGATATCGTTAATAAAAATATTAAAGAAAAGGGGTCCAAGTATTGATCCCTGGGGTACTCCTGACGTGGCTCGGTATTCAACAGATTTATATACATTATAAGATACGAATTGAACTCTATCAGTCAAGTAACTCTCGGTTAGAAGTTAGTGCCCGAAAAAGAAACTGAACACAAATGGTGGTATATTTTCGTAAATAATAACAAACGATTTCGACAAAAAAATTTGAAAAAATACCACTACAAAGTTTTCCATAAAACGAATTAGTGATTTTCGAAAAATGACCACTTGAACTTTCGTCTGAGAAGCATCCCGTTAAAAACACAGCCACGCCAAAAAAAAGTACTGTACCAGAGACATGAGTACATAGATTTTCAGTATTTTTTTATGCTGAATCCGAGTATCACACTGGTTTACTCAGATTGGCTCAAAATTTGGTTCAAAATTGAAAAAACTTCCTTTCAATTTTGTACCAAATTTTGAGAAAATCTGACTAAACCGGTGTGTCAAAATTTTAGTAAGCAATCTAGAGTAGACAATTTATAATATTTTCGGTTTTTTCCATTTTTCCGTTTTGCACGGTTAAAGTGAGTGCTTGAATCTTATATTAGTCTAAGTTGTTAACATCTAGCAAACAAATAATTAAATTTATCATCTGTGTGAGCAGCGGGATCACACGTTGAAGATATGGGAGGTTGAAGTTTCCACTATCCATCAACCGAAAGTACATAATTGCATACTTTCCATGCGAATCAGTCCAAGGTTGGTGCCGATATTGCAAAATGTTTCGGACAAAAGTTGTAGGGATGTGATCGGGTTATTTATACCTAATGGTAACCTTAACTTTAGAGAATTCTACAGAAGAAGTGAAATCACTCTCAAGATGACAGAACTCGTCAAGGTAGAGTCAAGGTCACGATAGGTAGCACTGCAACACCCCCTGTATGGCCTGAAATTTTTTTTGCTATCAGCCATATTCTCGGAATGATTTTCGTGGAGCCAGGAGCTGATAGTGTCTTGTCTTAACTTCTTGGCAAATTTTACACTGGTTCACTTATTTAGCAATTTCTCGATGGAAATAAAAACGGGTAATCTGTCAAATGGTTTCATCCCTTCCTGGGTGGGCGGCGATGTCGTTGTAATGGAAGTTGGACAGCACATGAGGAATCATGCTGTGCGAGACTACTAGCTTGTCATCGTCTTGGTAAATTCTCCAAAGATATCCATCCGGCCATATGCACCGGGGATATTAAGTCCGTTGTGGGGAATGAGCGATGCCTAATTTACTGGAACTACTCTTTTCCTATCGTCAGGCAAATACAAGTTAATAAGCCTGATATAGTCCTCCTCGACCACCAACTCAAGATGTTTGTTATTGAATTCTCCTCTCCAGCGGAGACAAACATTGTCTTGAAAGAGGAGGAAAAACGGAGATCTTCTCTACGAACTCCGCAGACTCTATTCACACCACACTGTTAAATTTGTTGTATTGATAATATGATCCCCATGATACCGGCATGTCGAAACTCAGCAGAAATCTTAGCCAATTATACAATGACCTACCTTCAATTGGTGCATAGTGTCAGCCTCAACCGTTCGTATCTCGACAATGAAAGGTATGGCTCAACTTATAACTATCAAGGGATGAATGTCTCATGAAAAAATATTATTTAATACCAAATTCGCGTCCAAATTTGGGGGCCGCGAAAAAGGCAATTTTTGGCTGGTTTTTGGGATCAGTCTTTTATTTCTTAAATTTTAGAAACTGCCTTTTTAAAGCAGTTCAGTTTAAAAAAAATGTTTTGATTTTTTAACAAAATTGCTTCTACTGTTTATAATCTACTCGCTAGTTGCGTATATCAAGAAGCCGTACGCAACGTCATGTCACGGGCGAACTGAAAATATCAAGTTACACATAAAACAGATTAAACAAGTGCACAATTTTTATCAAGTCTACTCTTTGGCGGTGAATACACAGAAATTTTAGGAAATAACATTTTAAAACTGATTTAGGATATGGACTATTTCTCGAGCTTGAAATGCAGTAAACTGTATTCTTTGTTGCTAATAATGCATATAAGTTGATGTTCTGTTTATTGTCCAAAAAACCTAATGAACTGAAAACACATAATTCATCATGCTAGAACCAATGCAAATGAAGATTTCCAAATGTATTTCGCTGATAACATTGTCATATATTTTATGCTGTTAGTAAAAGTAGGTAGTAAACAACACGTTTCGAACGCTCGCAAATTATTTAATAAATATTAATCCCGCTGATATTAAATTATCATTTATTCAGTGACAAAATGGGAAATTATTCCATTTTAACCATTCCAGTACATCCACCGCGTGTCAAAAGTTACTGATTATCTGGTTTATGAAAACTCCACACATAAATACGAGAAATTTAATGCTGAATTTATGCGTGTTTCCCAGATACTCGTAATCGTACTAGTATGGTACCAATAGGATATAAGTAACTCAACCTAGGACTAATTTCCATTTTCATTTCTATAATTTTTGTAATTTTCAGGCGCACACTTAAAAGCGCAATATTAACAATATGTAGTTATTGTACTCTTAGCGAATGCGTAAACTGCGAGTATAGTTGCATTTCTTTATAAAACATGTTCTTTATTATATAGGATTTGGCAAATAGCAGAAAAAGTTATATACGAACAATAGAAAGAAAAATTATCCAAACAAATACTGATAATATCAGGCACACAAAATAAAAGAAAGGTCATGTAATTTTGAGCAGAATATGAAACCCCTTGTATTTTGAGCCGCTGAATCGGATGCCGTCGTCAGAATTACTCCAGCACATCAGGGTTTTCCCTAACCCCAAAAAATTGCTAAAAATCATTGAAAATCTGAATTAGGAAATCATAACTTTGTCAAATATCAACCAAATCAGAAAAATTTCACTACCCGGAGATTTTTGGGGTCGCCGATCCTGAATATGATGTTCAAATTAACCTTCCGGGAATCTGGAGGTCAGAACAGGTAGTGTCAACGTCATCACCAAGAGTTCCCGGGAAATTCACAGGAAATGAATCGAAATTGGTTACCCGGGGGTTTTTCGGGTCACTCAACCCGAATCTGCCATAGGCAACTTGCTCCAGAGTACCTGGTGTGGACGATATATATTATATATTAAATATAATATAAATATTTTAAATTATTCAGTAATTTCCTAAATAATAATTTTAGCTGTATGCAAGAACGAGGCCTCTTCGAGCGCAATAAATTAGGTTGTACAACAATGTCACCAAGCAGATCATGAGAAAGAACTTTGGTGAGACTAAGCGCCCAACAGACAGTCACGACAGGTGGCGTAATCATGTCAGACGTGCTGTACAGAAAATGAAAGTTAACTAAAGCAATGCACGTAACACAAAACATCTGCGAAGGCGTTGTTAATAAAATGATGTTAGACTCGTATATTCTTTTGCACAATAATATCCATGTAACGTTGACGTACATTTGATGCACATCAAAAACCTCAATGCTTTGCCGCTTATGTACACATGTGAGAACGGGGCATGCTCCATTTTTCTAGAAAATGTTAAGTCATAAATATAATGTATTACTTAATACATAACACAAAATTGTTCTTGTTATTGAACCCATTTAAAAAATATCCTATTTACTATGAAATTAAATTCGGACAAAAAATCCCATGAAATCAGCTTTGAAACATTAAAAAAGAATTATTACCACCTTTGGCATCATCTTTCATCGAAATCTGCGTAAAAAATTATATCACTAAAAATGACCAGAAAATTATCTCGAGGACGACGGTCAGTTGCCTTTGGGCTCCGTTGTTCGAATTTTCACAATTACTAGAAAAATTGACTGAAAAATTTCAAGTTGCACGGGGCGGAAAACCGCTCCGCCCCACACATTTTTCGAAAGTACCTCGAATTTGATGGTGCACAGGGGGGAATCCTCAGTCAGGATGTAGCCAGTAGCTATTTTAAACGTCAAAATTTAGGAAAAAAATCAATGGAACGGTTTTTCCAATAAAAACCAAAATCCTCATTTAATTATCCTCAAAGAGGGAGAGCATAATCCTTGTCCAAACCACAAGAACGTACACAAAATTAGTCAAAAAATTCAAAGTCGGAGAGTCGATTTTGACGAACCTAAAATATCTTTAATCCAGGCTCAGGCGGACATCGCCATAGTAGTCGCTCAAAGGCGAGTCGACGGAAAAAACTATATTTGGGTTCGATGCCATTAGTACGTTAATGCAAGCAGGAATACCATCGAATTCATATTGCTGCTTCTTTAAGCATCCTGACTAGGATTTCAAGCATTTCGATAATTTCAGTGCAAAATTAAAGGTGAATAATTTTCAAAAAGTTACGCTTACATTTTACAATCATAACTAACTGGTAGTCTGAATCTTTTTTTACAGTCGATTGTCATAGTTCTTTCGACGCTGGATGAGTTACGATCCTACGGGAGGTAACGGCTTGCCGAGTGGTGGTGCTTTCTAATGTTTACCTTATATACATTAGTTAAGTGTTGAATATTAATATTTTTTACATTTTATGAAGTATTTTAATAAATAAAAATATGTTTTGAATTCGATTTCTTATTGATCCATTTATTATAAGATTGGCGACCGACGTGCGATTCTGTGGCGTGAGTCGGATAACTACTTACTACGGGTCACCTTTGATCCCGTCACGTTGTTGTGTACCTATCCGAATACTCATAGAATCCATCGACCGTCTTACTTATTTTAAGAAGTATTTCTGAGAAAGTGCTAATTATAAGATATATTCATTAGAAGTGCACCGCTCGACATCAGATTTCGACATAGAGAGACTGGCAATCACAGTAAGTATAATTTTGTCTATTTTCGTCTTGGGGTGTTTGAAGGGTAACTTGAATCCCCCTTGTAAGTAGAGTTGATAGATATCGTAGCGGCGACACGGCTACGGCCTAAATTATATAAAATCCTTGTGTCACACAGCCCAACGATACTACTAGGTATATCTACATTCTCATGTAAAGTATGTTCTGGCATTATTAAAATAATAAATTTATGGAAACACACCTGTTTGAATTATAATTTCAAATTATTTTGATATAATTACCCGACTCGCTCCTACCAAAAATATTTTAGGGTGTAACGGTTTACAGCAGGTATATAAACCCTAGTCACAACAGAGTCGAACTTGATATTGTCAGTGTATCATGGAATTTCGAATTCGTCAATATATAAGATATTATTCCTGTCTTGACACGAGCAAAACAGAATACATTTTTTTAAATTAAATTTATCACTGTACCAAATAACTATTTATTTACCAAAGACATTACTTCTGAATTTCTACTATTATTGTGCACAAACATTTTAAGTACGGCTCTGTGGGATATCAGTTATGCTAAGGAAACAGAGATTTATGGCTATTTTATGTGCATTAAATATGTGTAGTCAGCTAGTTGAACAAGTTGTAAAAACGTACAATACGTCAGTTTTTGGGCTTTAATTGCTTTAATTGATATTTTGTAATGCATTCAGGAAGATACAAATTTCACGAAACTTTTTTTTGACCTGTACATTTTAGGCGTGAACTATTAAAAATGAATATATTTTATACACTTTGGTTACGATAGAATGCCAGCCATCCTGTACAGTGCACTTGGAAGATATTCTGCGGGGTATTTTAAGGACACGATGGCTAGAAAATACACACTAAAAGGACATCAATATTCCCCCTAATTCGAATCAGGCTCGTCCCGAGGAAACCGCCTTTAAAATTTTCCCCACGAAAGTGTTTCTGTGTATTCAACCAATCAGTCCGGCAAAACATAACAAAAGAAACGACAAAATAAACGTTTCCATAACGCAGTAGAAATGGAATTGACAGAAATCTAAAAGTTCCAGTTCGTGACCACAATATCCAACTAAAACCAATGTCTACCCACGCATTCTCTTTTTTAAAAGACAACTCGATTTTTAGTGGATATTACAAATAATTAATGGAATGTAAAAAAAATATTTAAATTCTTATTAACAGTTACTTGACAGATGTTTTGTCCAGAATAAATATTCTAGTTGGCATCTGTTTACTGCATAGCGCGTCTAACAGCATCACGTCATCGGTCGTGGTTGCGGGCTTAACAAAGTTCTTCAAAATGGCTAATTTTTAGTATTCGATAATATGGTTTCAAGAATCAATTTTTTCATGTATATTGGGACAAGTGACATTCGACAGATTATAGATTTATGGTCAAAAGTCGTTATGGGCACGAAGTCCGTTATTCAATATTTTCGGAGCTACAGAGCCTAGAAGTGGCTAATTTTCAGTATTCAGTATTAGGACTTCGACGCTACGTAGCTCCGAAAATATTGTACAACGGACTTGGCGCCTATAAAGACTTTTGGTCAAAGAGCTGTAATTGATCGAATACCAGTTGTTTGAATGCATATGGAAGATTCATATATGATTCACAAAATTCTATTATATGATACTGAAGAGAGGAATCACTACTTCCACATCCAGATTACCCATCCAAGTCTCTTTAAAGGAAAGCATCTTGATACTATATTTGCACCCCAATATCTGGAGAGAATCGCTCTTAGAATTTTAATAATAAAATATTTTTATCAAGGTGGTAATGGTGGTATTAGACGGACAGCTGACTACGAAAATTAAAAATGATAAGGTGTTGCCGTGAAAATTTTTATATAAAAACACTCCTTACTAGCTGAGAAGTACATAGCTCTGCAGCAAGAAGTCGCTTCCGGGGTGGGAAGCATGGACCGGCAGTCAAGCGCGTTAATTCTTAATCAAAATATTTGGGTGCAGTTCTGAAATCTTGTGTATAGTTTTTTATTGTAGAAATTGCATAAAATGTAAAATGTAATTTTAGAATAAGAAATATCAGCTAAAAAGTTCAAAATAAATTAAAAACGTACACCCGTACAGGATTCGAACCTAGAAATCCGCTGTGAAAGTCGCCGCTTATCACAATGTGCTACGGTCGGAGTGGACTTGAAATTTCAATTAGTCTCGTCGGAAAAAGCAAAACTTGACATTTTTAAATGTTTATAATTAAATACATACATCAGCGGGAAGGATTCCTAATGTCGATATGAAAAGATCGAAATTGGAATTTTCACGTCATCGTTAATTGCATGGGCGAAATGGCAAATTCGAGACGACAAGTAAACGAAATATAACATTTTTTGACATTTCGCGGTTTCAATTTGTTCTATTAATGTCACTAATACGTTAATAACCGGAAAACTCGAGAGAATAGGAATAGATGAAAAGCTGGCTATGGAGGTTGGCATGTGACTGAGTGTAGTCGAAATTTTACCCAGAACAGGTTGGATTCTTACCGACATAGTGAAAGGCCGGCCGCCAGAGGGCAGTCTGGAAGTATAACGGGTGGGTGGATGCTCAAAGATGGAATTTCTTCAAGTAAAAAAATTGATAAGGTGTGGTAATGAAAATTTGCAGAATGACTGAAGACAGTATAAATAAGTAGCGAAAAAATCGCAAGAAGGGTGAGTGGAAGGTAAAGGGCCGCCAGAAGGTGCCAAAGTTGCAAAAATTTCGCAATTTTTATGTGATCAAGTGCCCTTCTGACAGTTGCGTACATTTTTTGTTTCAGAAGGCTAAGTGGAAGAAAAAGAGAGAAAATACCGATGATAAGAGCGTCAGCGACTTATTCGATTGACCACTTTTCTCTGTATTTTCACAATTTACATCATCAAGTGTACTCCTGACGATTTATTGACATAATTTGGAGATGTACAAGAAACTATTTGTCAACTGCCAGAAGTCAATTAGGAAGACATAATTATAATTTTTACTTACAACAAACTTCTCTAATATTATAAAGATAGAATATTAGTCGAAGAGTGTAGACGTGTCTTTTCGTGAGCAGCTATTTTTGTGTTTTTCTAATTACTTAATTTGTTCACTGAAAGACAAATTCGCTGATTTCTTACGAAACAAACAAACTGTGTTAAAAATTAAACTGAATCCGGATGAAATAACATTAAAAACGTAATTTTAAATCATAAATAAATCAAAATAATACATCATCGTGTTTAAAGGATCACCACATGAAAGAAAAGTTTACATTAATAGCTGTCTACGTAAATTAAAAATGGTAAGGTGCAGTGAATATTTTTATGTAAAGACACATTTTCTTTGAGAATTCTTGTTCTCCTATACTAAAAAAATATCTGCCTTTCGGCCGATTGATCTGTCTGACTTTTTTTCGTACGTTTTTTCAAGAACGGTTTGATATATTGACTTGAAATTTGGTACATATGTATCATGACGAGATCTGGAGGTAGATTATATTTTGCGCTAATTCTGGTGAAGGGCTTAGGGGTTAAATAGGGATAAATAAGGAAAAATAAGTAAAGTAAGCTGGTGATAGTACAGACATTTGGGATTTCGTATATATACTACTAAATTAATGAATACAACTGACTGTATACGCAGAAAAACTACTACATCGTGTGAACGCTTAATCCGATTCGGTTAAATTCGCGTTTCGGTTAAATTGCCGAGCCGTACCGTACCGTGCGAATGAGCTGTTATAAGCTTGCTTTACTTATTTACGTCTATTTAACCCCAACCCTTCGTTGGGATAAGATCAAAATACAATCTAGCTAAAGATCTCGTTATAACTTATAGGTGTACCAACTGGTCAATACCTTTTATTTTGCTAATCTCTTTAATAATATAGTGGGGGTGGTGGTGGGTGTGGCAGTTGTCATAAAGAAATTTGACACCTTGGCCTCTAGTATGTACACCTAATCCCAAGTTTCTGAACTCTTACTAACTTTATTTAGTTATTATACTCTATACTTTTTATATCACTGTGTTGGTAATCGAATTCTGAACAACTTTCAAAATGTTCGTCCGTCCGTCTGTCCGTCCGTCTGCCCGTCTGTCTGTTCGCCTGTCGTCAGTTAGTCTGTCTGTCGTCTGGTTTGTCTGTCTGTCCGTCCGTCACGTTTCTTAACTTAAGAACGAAAAGTTCGATTGTATTGAAATTTGGACAGTAAATTAGTGTTACCTAGAGGAGGAACCCTGTTGCTCCTGAACAAAATCGATCAATGAATAAAAAAGTTATAAAATTTTTAAATAGAAAAATTTTTGTTTTGTTTCGCAGTTAAACTAAAACTGTCTAAAATTAATATTATTTACAAAAAAACTGCGAAGAATATGCTATAGAATGTGCAACAATTATATAAAAAGTGCAGTAAATCGGTGAAGAGTATAATGGTTAGCTTGTTTAATTTACCCCTACATACCTTATTTACCACCAACCTTCCAAGGGGATAGGCTCAAATTATAATTTAGTTTCAGATCTCATTATAATACATACGTGTCTAAATTTCTAAGTTATATAATAAAATTTTGTTAATTCCTTTAATAATAGAGTGGGGGTGGTGATTAGAGTGTCAGGTGCCGTAAAAAAATTTGCGACTTTGAGGTGTTATCTTGTATATTTTATACACCTAATGCTAAGTTTCTGGCCTCTTACTGACTTGCTTTACTTATTTACCCTATTTATCCCCCAGCTTTTCAACGAAATAAGCTCTAGATATAATCTAGTTCTAGATCTCATTACATTAGATACGTATAGTCAGTATCTTAAACCGTTCCCGAGGAATCGTGAGCACAAAAAAGTTACAGGTAGACGCACAGAAAATTTGTTTTCATTCAAATTTAAAATCTGCACGTTTCGTAACATTCTACACCTATTTCAATTTATTTTGCGATTACAATACTTGATATGAATAATGGACTTCTCGGCCATAAATACTTTTTATTAGGCAGCCATATTCTGTCGAACGCCACGCCACTTCTTCCATCAAAATCCACCAAAATCGAAAGTCGCATGTATTCGGTGCTTTTTATTTTAATGTATATTTTCTTTTGCTAAAGAACTTTCCAAGAAAAGTTTTGTTATACACTTGATATCCACTGTGCGCCGATGTAAATATACATGATTTTCATTTAATGAAACACTACAATAGGATTAAACCAAAATATTTCTTATGTAAATTATATCTAAGAATAGTTTTAATATCCCAATGGTGCCAACTTGATTAGCGAAACTTCAAATCAAATCAAATAAGTTTTATTGTGCAATAATGGTAATTAGGATTAGGATTACCTAACCTACCATCCTCTCCCTAAAATTAAAAAACAAAATTAATTTACAAAATTATATTACAAAAACAAGAAACGTAGAAATAGAATTTTATACATATAAATTACAGCATACATACGTAACAGTCAGTAAAAGAACAGTACACTAACCTCATAAGTGGTTATTATATAGTAAACATACAAAAATAAATGATAACTACAACTACAGTACTTATTGGTAAAATTTACATTGATTTATTGTATTATTTAACTGGTCTTATTTTCATTTTAAACTGATTAAATGATAGGTTAAGGTACATCAACACTTTATTTAACAAAGTAGGCGCTATGTATGAAAAACTTCCTTCAAACTTTCTTGAGGTATGTTAGGGTATCGTGAATGTACCCATCCCTATATTTACTGCATGTGCGTCAGATTGCTGTGATATTAGTTTCAATAAATAATTAGGACTACGGGATTTGAACAACTTATATAAAGATAATGTAGTTAGAAACTCTACTCTTTGGTGAATATTTAATTCATTCAAATGTTTGAGATATGGTGTTATACTGTTATGCGGCCTGTTATGCAGGCCAATCGCATGCATGCATTTTGTATTCATTGTATCTATTTAGGTTATATTGAGGAAGAAAATTGTAATATACTGGGCACCAATATTCAGTATGAGGGTAGATCAATGATTTGACTAGTTTTACCGGCTGGCTTAATTGATGTTTACACTTATATGTTAACTTTGACTATAAAAATGAATTCTTAAAAACGTAATCAACATGCTCACCAAAAGACAAAGATCCATCGATTATGATCCCTAAATTTTTCGCAGATCTTACCCAGTTAATAAAATTATTATTTAAGGTCAATCGAGAATAAGATTCTATGACTGTCTGTGTTTTTCTGATCCTACACTTAATGCCACTGTCTTGTTTGGGTTTAACCTTAGACCATGATGCTTTGCAATATTTTGTATATTCTACCGCATTTCTTAAATCATTTATTTGGAATAAAAAGTACTTCTGAATATCATCCGCATAAAAGCAAACGCAACAATAAGTAAGTATCTTGGGAGGATCAAAAATAAAAACTGAAAAAAATATTGGCCCAAGTATACTACCCTCCGGGACACCTGCAAAGGTGACTCTTAACGAGGAGCATTGTATATCATTGATTATCACCTTTTGAGCCCTGTCTGTTAAATAGTTTACTATCCATTTTAAAACAGATTCTTGAAAACCTATATACCTTAATTTGGCTTCAAGAAGATCAAAGTTCACGAGATCAAATGCTTTGCTTTGGTCAAAACAAGAACAGACGATAGAGAATTATCATTTGCATAGGCTAAGTCATTTATGACACTCAATAAAACTGTATTAGTACTATGTCTCTGCCTAAAGCCAGACTGTTTCAGGTAAAATGTCGTTATCTTGCAGGTAAGATATTACTTGAAATGATACGATTTTTTCTAATAATTTAGAAAAAGTTGGCAATATAGTTATAGGTCTCAAGTTACTAAATGTTGAATAGGTTATTACTTTCGGTGTTGGGATGACATTAGCTTCTTTCCACAAATCTGGAGAGAAACCTTTTTGAATAGATTCGTTAAATATATGTCTAGCCACATGATTCCAGTACGGCATAATTATGCTTATCATTTTTAAATTTATGTTGTCATTGCCCATAGCCCGAAACTGAACACTTTATATATATCCTCATCTGTTGTTTCACGGAAACTAAATGTCATTTAAAAAATTGTTATTGTAAGATAATAAAGTATCATTATTTATTTGTGATTGACCCGCTATTTTTATAAAATAATCATTAATATCATCAGACTTGCACAACTCATTTGGTAATTTGCTTTTCCCCATGGACCGACTAGAGATCCCCAATCTGGTAAACTTTTCCACAACAATTTAGAATAATTTTTTTGTTTTTCCAGAGTATGCAGTTTTTTCACGAGCAATCGCCTCATCCACATAATTACGCAATGCTACAAAGTACTCTCGTGCTACAACTGTACGTGTTTTTAAATATTTTTTGTGAGCTTTGTTCTTTTCTTTAATCATTTGTTTAATATTATATGTCCCATAAGCGTGATATTTACGTCTTTTGCGGAGAGTACATAATAATAATAATAATAATAATTCTTTATTTTCATTAGACTTACAAGGTAAGTATAGAATATAGTCACACAATATAATCATTTAATAAAATAAAGTAATAAAATAAAATAAGATGACGGATACTACTAACAAGATACAAACCGAAAGTACATAAGTAATCAACAATCATAAAATAATCTTAAACTTGGACAATAATACATAATACATATGGGTGAAATATAGACAGACATATTAAAACAATAAGATAAAATGTATAAATTATATAAATTAATATTTTTGTCACTTATTCTTCCATATTAGGACATTCCAAGAACTCCGCAACAGAGTAAAAGTTATATTTTAACAGCATAATTTTTACTTTATATTTGAAAATTTTATTGTCATTCAGTAATTTGAGAGATAGTGGTAGTTTATTGAATAATTTAATTGACATGATCATGGGCCCATTAGCCATTAATGATAGTCTATGTTGAGGTACATCGACATTGTACGTTGGTCTTAAGCAATAATTATGAGATTCATTTCTGTTGGTCACGAACTTATGTGGATTGCACTTTAAATAACAGACACACTTTAGTATATATAAACAAGAAATTGTTAGAATGCCTAGCTGTGAGAATAAGTTCCTACAGGAGTGTCGCGAGTCTTTGTATAACATTGTACGTATTATTCTTTTTTGCAGAGTGAACAGTTCATTAATTTTGCTGCTATTTCCCCAGCACATTATACAATAATTCAGTCTCGATTGAACGTATCCAAAATAATACATTTTAAGAACATCTAAACTAACATGACTTCTTAACTGATATATAGAGAAACATGCGACTTTAATTTTGTTTATTAAAAAGTCAATATGATATCCCCAAGATAGATGGGAGTCGACGTAAAGCCCTAAAAATTTGACATAATTACTTTGTTTTATACTTTGTCCGTCAATTCCGACGAGTAAACTTTCATTAAGGTTTTTTGGTGAAAATAACAGGTAATCTGTTTTTAAGTTATTAAGGGCAAGTCCGTTGTCAATGCAATAGTTTTGAATCGAGAATATAGCTGAATTTGCTTGATCTCTAATATCATGAAAATTTTTACCTGAAACAGACGATGTGGTATCATCTGCAAATATTGTAATGTATGTCCCATCAATCATATCAGCTTTAATAATATCATTAATAAATATAATAAATAAAAGAGGACCCAGCACACTGCCCTGAGGTACTCCGGTGTGAGTGGGACTGGGAGAAGATTGAAATAATTTCCCGTTGTGCTTTAACTGAACCTCTTGTGATCTATCTTTTAAGTATGATTTAATCCAGCGTAGAGGAGAACCTCTTACTCCATACTTGAAAAGCTTGTCAACTAACAAGTTATGGTTTATCGTGTCAAATGCACGACTTAAGTCAAAGAATATGCTTGCTGTTTTTTCTTTTGATTCAAAACTATTCAACACGAAATTATACAGCGCTAACGCTGCATCCTCTGTAGATAAACCCTTTCTAAAGCCATACTGATTATTTATAAGTAACTTTTCTTAATTTAATAATTTTGACAATCTGTTATAATATGCTCTTTCATAGACTTTGGAGAAGATGGACACAAGTACCACACCTCTATAATTAGAAATTTGAGATATCGGATTTTTTATGAATTGGTATCACTATAGATTTTTTGAGGACACTAGGGAATGTTTCTTCACAGAAGGATGCATTTATTAGTGTACTTAGAGAACTACAAATGTAATCAATTATATGTACTAGTAATGAAACAGTGACATAATCGAATCCGGCCGAATTCTTGGCGGCTACGGATCTAATAATATCCTTAACTTCATCATCTGTAACTGGTGTTAAGAATAAAGAATGGTTATTGAATTCAATGTATTTAGAGTTATTTGAGATAACCATATCCTTAGTTAAAGTACTTATCGAGTTTATAAAATAATTATTGAAGCTCTCGGCGGCACTTTTGAAATCTGTTATTGTAGTACCTTCTTTATCTGTAAATGATGATGGTAGATTATAACTTCTTGAGTGATCATTGTTTTTAATAATATTCCAAGCTTAAAAATGAATTATTATTTGTTTGCTTATAATTGTATTGAAATATTCTTTATAGGATTTTGCAAACAGCAGAAAAGATAACTATCTATAAAAGAAAAACTTTGTGTAGAAATATTAATGAAATCTTTGCATTCTTTCGATAACCTGAATTCTGGTTATGCTAGCAAATTAAAATCCTAAAATGAATTTGTCTAATTTCTTATTTGACAATTCTCATTCTAACACTAGCATCCACACAGTCCCCTACGGCCATGCAGATTAAACTAGTATCCACATAACCCCCTACGATTATGAAGATTCAGTTAAAAATGAGAACAAAGACCTAAAATGAATTTATTTATCTACTTTGTCTTAAAAAATTTATCATTCCAATGGATTACATTTTCATGAAATCTATCATTCTCTTTCCTGGAAATGCTTAGCCTTTGAAACGTTTTTCGCCCTTATTCTGGAGCTCATCAGAAAGACATAAAGCCATTCATAACGATGTTTCATGCAAAACCAAGACAATTTCTTTGAATAAGTGTGAAATGATTATATTTGACATTGCTGATAAAAACAACCTCACCTATCTATTAGCTAACTAGTATTGGAGCCTATATACTCTATGCATGTTTAAAAATGAATTATTATTTGTTTGCTTATAATTGTATTGAAATATTCTTTATAGGATTTTGCAAACAGCAGAAAAGATAACTATCTATAAAAGAAAAACTTTGTGTAGAAATATTAATGAAATCTTTGCATTCTTTCGATAACCTGAATTCTGGTTATGCTAGCAAATTAAAATCCTAAAATGAATTTGTCTAATTTCTTATTTGACAATTCTCATTCTAACACTAGCATCCACACAGTCCCCTACGGCCATGCAGATTAAACTAGTATCCACATAACCCCCTACGATTATGAAGATTCAGTTAAAAATGAGAACAAAGACCTAAAATGAATTTATTTATCTACTTTGTCTTAAAAAATTTATCATTCCAATGGATTACATTTTCATGAAATCTATCATTCTCTTTCCTGGAAATGCTTAGCCTTTGAAACGTTTTTCGCCCTTATTCTGGAGCTCATCAGAAAGACATAAAGCCATTCATAACGATGTTTCATGCAAAACCAAGACAATTTCTTTGAATAAGTGTGAAATGATTATATTTGACATTGCTGATAAAAACAACCTCACCTATCTATTAGCTAACTAGTATTGGAGCCTATATACTCTATGCATGTTTAAAAATGAATTATTATTTGTTTGCTTATAATTGTATTGAAATATTCTTTATAGGATTTTGCAAACAGCAGAAAAGATAACTATCTATAAAAGAAAAACTTTGTGTAGAAATATTAATGAAATCTTTGCATTCTTTCGATAACCTGAATTCTGGTTATGCTAGCAAATTAAAATCCTAAAATGAATTTGTCTAATTTCTTATTTGACAATTCTCATTCTAACACTAGCATCCACACAGTCCCCTACGGCCATGCAGATTAAACTAGTATCCACATAACCCCCTACGATTATGAAGATTCAGTTAAAAATGAGAACAAAGACCTAAAATGAATTTATTTATCTACTTTGTCTTAAAAAATTTATCATTCCAATGGATTACATTTTCATGAAATCTATCATTCTCTTTCCTGGAAATGCTTAGCCTTTGAAACGTTTTTCGCCCTTATTCTGGAGCTCATCAGAAAGACATAAAGCCATTCATAACGATGTTTCATGCAAAACCAAGACAATTTCTTTGAATAAGTGTGAAATGATTATATTTGACATTGCTGATAAAAACAACCTCACCTATCTATTAGCTAACTAGTATTGGAGCCTATATACTCTATGCATGTTTAAAAATGAATTATTATTTGTTTGCTTATAATTGTATTGAAATATTCTTTATAGGATTTTGCAAACAGCAGAAAAGATAACTATCTATAAAAGAAAAACTTTGTGTAGAAATATTAATGAAATCTTTGCATTCTTTCGATAACCTGAATTCTGGTTATGCTAGCAAATTAAAATCCTAAAATGAATTTGTCTAATTTCTTATTTGACAATTCTCATTCTAACACTAGCATCCACACAGTCCCCTACGGCCATGCAGATTAAACTAGTATCCACATAACCCCCTACGATTATGAAGATTCAGTTAAAAATGAGAACAAAGACCTAAAATGAATTTATTTATCTACTTTGTCTTAACAAATAATAATTCATTTTTAAACATGCATAGAGTATATAGGCTCCAATACTAGTTAGCTAATAGATAGGTGAGGTTGTTTTTATCAGCAATGTCAAATATAATCATTTCACACTTATTCAAAGAAATTGTCTTGGTTTTGCATGAAACATCGTTATGAATGGCTTTATGTCTTTCTGATGAGCTCCAGAATAAGGGCGAAAAACGTTTCAAAGGCTAAGCATTTCCAGGAAAGAGAATGATAGATTTCATGAAAATGTAATCCATTGGAATGATAAATTTTTTAAGACAAAGTAGATAAATAAATTCATTTTAGGTCTTTGTTCTCATTTTTAACTGAATCTTCATAATCGTAGGGGGTTATGTGGATACTAGTTTAATCTGCATGGCCGTAGGGGACTGTGTGGATGCTAGTGTTAGAATGAGAATTGTCAAATAAGAAATTAGACAAATTCATTTTAGGATTTTAATTTGCTAGCATAACCAGAATTCAGGTTATCGAAAGAATGCAAAGATTTCATTAATATTTCTACACAAAGTTTTTCTTTTATAGATAGTTATCTTTTCTGCTGTTTGCAAAATCCTATAAAGAATATTTCAATACAATTATAAGCAAACAAATAATAATTCATTTTTAAACATGCATAGAGTATATAGGCTCCAATACTAGTTAGCTAATAGATAGGTGAGGTTGTTTTTATCAGCAATGTCAAATATAATCATTTCACACTTATTCAAAGAAATTGTCTTGGTTTTGCATGAAACATCGTTATGAATGGCTTTATGTCTTTCTGATGAGCTCCAGAATAAGGGCGAAAAACGTTTCAAAGGCTAAGCATTTCCAGGAAAGAGAATGATAGATTTCATGAAAATGTAATCCATTGGAATGATAAATTTTTTAAGACAAAGTAGATAAATAAATTCATTTTAGGTCTTTGTTCTCATTTTTAACTGAATCTTCATAATCGTAGGGGGTTATGTGGATACTAGTTTAATCTGCATGGCCGTAGGGGACTGTGTGGATGCTAGTGTTAGAATGAGAATTGTCAAATAAGAAATTAGACAAATTCATTTTAGGATTTTAATTTGCTAGCATAACCAGAATTCAGGTTATCGAAAGAATGCAAAGATTTCATTAATATTTCTACACAAAGTTTTTCTTTTATAGATAGTTATCTTTTCTGCTGTTTGCAAAATCCTATAAAGAATATTTCAATACAATTATAAGCAAACAAATAATAATTCATTTTTAAACATGCATAGAGTATATAGGCTCCAATACTAGTTAGCTAATAGATAGGTGAGGTTGTTTTTATCAGCAATGTCAAATATAATCATTTCACACTTATTCAAAGAAATTGTCTTGGTTTTGCATGAAACATCGTTATGAATGGCTTTATGTCTTTCTGATGAGCTCCAGAATAAGGGCGAAAAACGTTTCAAAGGCTAAGCATTTCCAGGAAAGAGAATGATAGATTTCATGAAAATGTAATCCATTGGAATGATAAATTTTTTAAGACAAAGTAGATAAATAAATTCATTTTAGGTCTTTGTTCTCATTTTTAACTGAATCTTCATAATCGTAGGGGGTTATGTGGATACTAGTTTAATCTGCATGGCCGTAGGGGACTGTGTGGATGCTAGTGTTAGAATGAGAATTGTCAAATAAGAAATTAGACAAATTCATTTTAGGATTTTAATTTGCTAGCATAACCAGAATTCAGGTTATCGAAAGAATGCAAAGATTTCATTAATATTTCTACACAAAGTTTTTCTTTTATAGATAGTTATCTTTTCTGCTGTTTGCAAAATCCTATAAAGAATATTTCAATACAATTATAAGCAAACAAATAATAATTCATTTTTAAACATGCATAGAGTATATAGGCTCCAATACTAGTTAGCTAATAGATAGGTGAGGTTGTTTTTATCAGCAATGTCAAATATAATCATTTCACACTTATTCAAAGAAATTGTCTTGGTTTTGCATGAAACATCGTTATGAATGGCTTTATGTCTTTCTGATGAGCTCCAGAATAAGGGCGAAAAACGTTTCAAAGGCTAAGCATTTCCAGGAAAGAGAATGATAGATTTCATGAAAATGTAATCCATTGGAATGATAAATTTTTTAAGACAAAGTAGATAAATAAATTCATTTTAGGTCTTTGTTCTCATTTTTAACTGAATCTTCATAATCGTAGGGGGTTATGTGGATACTAGTTTAATCTGCATGGCCGTAGGGGACTGTGTGGATGCTAGTGTTAGAATGAGAATTGTCAAATAAGAAATTAGACAAATTCATTTTAGGATTTTAATTTGCTAGCATAACCAGAATTCAGGTTATCGAAAGAATGCAAAGATTTCATTAATATTTCTACACAAAGTTTTTCTTTTATAGATAGTTATCTTTTCTGCTGTTTGCAAAATCCTATAAAGAATATTTCAATATAATATTCCAAGCTGTTTTGCATTTATTTTTGGAATTTAGCATTCGCGAATCATAGTACATATTTTGGTGATTTTAATATTTTTTTGGTGATTTTTCTTTAAAATTTTGTAAATTTTCAGTAATTCATCACTGGAAGAAGTTTTACATAATTTATAAATATCTCTGATGAAGATCCCTTGATTAATTAACTCCTCTGAGATCCAAGGGTTTTTATGCTTAGTAGATTTCTTTACTTTTCGCAACTCCAATGGAAATGTTAAGTCTAATTTTTGAGTAAAAATTGAAAAGCAGTTATTTGAAATATTGTATGTTATTATCATTTTTAAATGCCCTGAAGTATGTATAATAAGTAAACATGTCTTCTGCATCAGCGTTGTTAATATGGAAATTTACAGCTTGCATACAATGATCTGATATATCAGTGCAAATAACTGTCGGATTAAGTAAGTTTTTGTCAATGTTTGAGAAAATGTTATCAATAATTGTTTTTGAGTTCTTGGATATCCTGGTATAATCACAAATACATTTGTGAAAACCGTAAGTTTCCAAAATATTACATAAATATTTAGCATCATCATTGGATAATTGATCATCAAAATTGGTATTAAAATCCCCACAAAAAAATGTAGGAATATTGGGCTTATACATTTTATTTACTAACAGGTCTATATTATCTAAAAAATATGCAAGATCACTTGATGGTGCTCTATAGAAGCACCCAACTAAAATGTTTATATTAGCAAAGGATAATTCAATTAAAGCATATTCAAACATTGATTAAGTTTTTACAATCATACAATTTTTTGTTTTAAAAATAATATTCTGCTTGACAAATATGGTAACTCCTCCGCCTTTCATGGTGCCTCGGCAGAAAGAATCACCTAATGTATAATTATTTAACTTTATATATCCGATTTCATCATCTGTACACCAGGTTTCTGATAAACATAACACCTCTGGAAAGTCTAAAGTTTGAAGAAGTAGGTTAAGATCATCTATTTTGTTTCGAGCACTTCTTACGTTTAAATGGTATATTCGGAGGTTAAAGTTTGTGTCAATTTCACTAGACATTATACTATTTTTTTCATTAACTTGTGTACTTGATTGTATATTTTTTATGTTTGAGGGGTCACAGAGGCCGGAACTGAAAAATTTCTGTTCTTGGGAAATATAAATCGATTTACAGCCGCTCCATTAGGCCAGATATCTGGATTATATACGTCTTTCACATGTATAATTGGGAAGGACACGAACATTGAACAACTTTTCGTGGATCTGTTTAATTCCTTGCATTCAAATTTTATTTCTGGTGCAGTTAACTTAAGAAAATCAAGTAAATCATTTTCTTTTAATTCAGGGCTTAGCCTATAAACATGAAGATATTCTTGTTTAGATGCGGCGAGGTTTGGTGAGCTGGTGTTAGAACCAATAATAGGTTGTCTTCTATTTTTATTATTAAATTTATTTTTCGGATTCCATTGGGGTACTGAGTGTATATTGTGTTGCCTATTTGCCACAGATACAGCATTATTTACTGCTTCGTTCACTTGACTAAGCGTTACTTTACTGGAGTTTATATCACATTGGTTTTTGTCATCAGATAACTTAACTGCTTTGCTAAGAGACTTGATATCTGTATTTTTAATGATTTTGTGGTGGACCTGTTTAGGATTTTCAGATATAGATGTCACAGTCTGACTCTTTGGGTTAGTTGATGACTTGGCTTCTGCATGTTGGGGTAACTTTCCAATAGGTGGAGTTAGATTATTTGTTATTGTTACTGGCTGTTTTAACAAAAAAATAATTTCTTCTTGCGTCACTAACCTTTTTCCCACATGTTCTATGGTCTGATTAAGTAATTTTATTTCATTGATTTGAGCATCATACTGTAGTTTGTTTTTTATGCACTCCACTTTTTCACAGCAAAAACTTGTGTTTACCTCTGGGGGTACTAATTCATGATTCTTGTTTAAGTCACTGTTATCACCAAATTTATTTAGGAAATCACTTAACACATTATTAGTAGCAATATTTGAAGGTAACTTTTTATTTATTAATAGACTTATTAGGTCTTTTTTGTTAATTTTATTCAGTTCAGTAGTTAGTAGCTCTTCATTTGTCGCCATCTTCACAGATATTACGGGTGAATGACGATCAAAAAGTGATATTATATTATTACTTAGACATTCAACTTTTGAGTTAACATCGTCTAAATTAAATACGTCGCCCCAAGAAGTATTGTAGGTGGCATCGGGTGCAAAACTATTAATATCAAAGTTGTTGTAATTTCTATAGTAAGTAATGTCCGGGATTACCTTTTCCTGCTCAATATATACCTCACATAACACCAACATATGATCAGATATACCATGCATATCCATAGTATCACTGCTATTTCCCACAACAGATCTAGAGACACATATAACATCTAACAAAGATTCTGTATTCTCAGTAATCTTTGTAGCATTTCTGATTATTTGACACAAATCAAAATTACCTAACAAATTATTAAGATATTTAGCTCCAGAATCTACATTTAACAAATTAATGTTGATATCTCGTGTCGATTTAATTTCCATCGTTGTGCCGACTGCATGAGCTAATTCAGTTAGTATTAGTTTTCATGTTTTAACCGCTTGCTAATGATGCCTCCTAATTATATTCCGCCTGAAGCAGACAAATTTTTAATGAAGCTAATTGAAAACGACATAATTAATAAAGCGCACTAGCATAATAGTGTTACGGAGCTGAATAGGTGTCGTAAGATAATAATTCTAATAAAATGCAGCGAAATGTCAGCAAAGAATTCCGATTTAATTAGAGAAACATGGCGTGTTTGAAAACCGCTACCATTTTATGGCACTAATTAAAAATTATTGTCGCTTAAACAGAAAATACCGCCGAGGAAAGATTTGTCCTTTCCATTAACCTGGACCTTTGGTAAAAGTAACAGGATTGTTTCATTTGTATGAATAAAGGGCGAGGCAAACAGCAAATAATGGGGAAATACGTAACTGAGGGTATATTAAAAATTCTCTGAATGTATCTAGAGACTCATACCCGTCCATTATTAAACAGGTTCAAAACATTATAGAGTTACCAGGCACGGCTCGGCGGATGGTTAAAAATTTGTTTACAAAATAATAAATATATTCTTATCAACAAGACGTCTGTAAAAGAAAACTGGAGTCACCTGATAATAGCAATAGATTTCTCCAAAGAGTAATAGTAATCACTCTTATTATGTACGTCTAATCATATGCACATGTACACTAAGTCGTGGTCAATTAAGGATTCCAGTTGAGTATTTCACACATACTCAGAGAACTAACAGTGATCCGATTATTGAAGTTTAGCGCTAATGCTCGATAAAGTTTTCTGATAGTCGTTAGGCAAAAAACTATGAACGCATACCATTATTACTTAAATTGGAAAAGAAGGCAGCTATACAAAAAAAATTGGCGCAGCAGATGGAGTCGAACATATCACGTACGATGAGGTATATTAATGGAGATAGAAAGAGAATCTCTCACGGAAGATGTTAACGAATATTTGAGATAGGAATCTAGCTTGGAAACAAGATAACTTCAATACTCGTACCAGTACAAGAATAGGGAGCGACAGAAGTCTGTGGTGACCACATATTGTCAGAGGTGATGTGATGGATACAAGGATCAGGTGTAGACTGGTTTAAACATTATCATCTATCAGTACATAGAGTGGGGATAATGCATGACATCTCCCCATTTACAAAAAAGATAATAATTATATATTAATTAACATTAAGTTACATAACATTTATCACCTAGATTTTTTAAAATTTATATATTTTTTTAAATTATTATTATTATTTTTATATACATGTAAAACACATACATTACCCAATAAAGTTACAAAAAAAATATTATTAAATCACGTATAATATATAAACAAATACACACATAATACCACACATAAGAATACAGAAAATATAGAAAATTACCCGTTCTCTTACTTACGCCCATTGAATGTTAGTAATATGGCTTAGAATTTGTGGTTTCAATGTTTAAATAATTAGGCTTCTTAATAGACCTACCAAAACGACTAAACTCGCCAAAATTTGTATTTCTCGAGTTATTTTCAATATTTTTTAAAAGGATAGGAACGTTTTCACAATCATTTTCTTCAAATGTGTTACATTTCTTTGGTCTTAAATATATTCTATTCCTTCTTAAAATTTTGTTAGTCTTTAAGACTTTAACCCAATATGACCTATCATTGTGAATTTTTTCTACGATACCCGGCGACCATTCGTTTGTTTTTACGTCTTGGATGTACACCTGCTGTCCTGCAAGTTTTGACAGAGGTTGTGATCTTTTGTCATGATAAGATTTTGTTTTTCCACACCTCTTTTTAAAATTATGTATTACATTTTTGTTACTAACCACTTTAGGTTTTACCTTTTTATTTAAAATAGGTAAGGCACCTCTCATACGTCTACTATTTAATAATTGTGAGGGACTGGGTATATCATTAGTGATAGGAGTATTACGTAATTTCAACATAGCCAAATATGGATCGGATCCCTCATAATCTGACTTTTTAAAATGTTTTTTACGGTTTGTACGCTGCGCTCTACCAAGCCATTCGATTGATGGTGATGTGGGCTAGATGTTATGTGTTCAAAATTCTTGACTTGCTGAAATTTTTGAATTCAGAAGAATTAAAACATGGCCCGTTGTCTGTGCATATCTGGATGGGAATGCCTTGTCTAGACAATATACTTTTCATATGTTTAATTATGTTTTTACTACTTATGTTGTTAAATACGCAAGATGTTTCCACATATTTTGAGTAATAATCAATTAAAATTAAATAATTTATTTTTGTAGTAAAATAAGTCAACCGCTATTTTACACCATGGTTGATCTGGTATTACGTGATTAATTAGTGGTTCTGAACTATCAGATTTTTTGAAAACACTACACGTTGAACATGCATCACACAAATTATCAATTTGAGCTAATAGCCCCGGCCAAAAAATTAAGTCACGAGCTTTATTTTTCATTTTTTCTTTACCGAAATGCCCTGTGTGTAATCTTTGCAGCGTGTCTGGTCTTAAGGACTCGGGAATAAAAATTCTGTCTGATTTAAATATTAATCTATTTATAAAACTTAGTTCATCTTTATATGGATAATATATTCTAAGGGAGTTTTCTAGATCATTTTTAGTTTCCGGAAATTCATTTTTTATTGTTTTTATTAATAACTGTAAATGCTTATCATTTTGAATACACGTTTTTATTAAGGATATTTTATTATATGAAACAGGTAGAGTTTTCTCAAAAGAACATATCTGATAATCTATCTCCTTTAAAAAGGTCATCATTTTCAATGACGTATACACGAGAAAGTGCATCTGCAGTTTTTAGTTTGCTTCCCGGTTTATATACTAAAGTTATCGAATATTTTTGAATTTTTAACAGCATGCTCTGTAGGTTGTTTTATATAATGGTTTTAAAAATATTGAAATAAGTCGTTTATGATCAGTTTCAACTGTTACGTCGGAGCGTCCAAATATGAACTGATGATATTTAGTACAGGCAAAATATATTCCGAGCATTTCTTTGTCAATGTGTGCATAAGCAATTTGTGCACTATTTAACGATTAGGATGCATAAGCCACTGGTTTATTATTTTGCTTTAAAGCAGCCCCTAAACCTGTGGACGACGCATCGCACGCGGGATCATTTACGGAATAATAAGCTAGTACTGGTGTTGTTGACAAGATATGTTTAAGTTTCTCAAATACACTTTGTTGTTCTGAATGCCATTGAAAATCTGTACCGTTTTTCAATAAACACCTTAAAGGCTCTGTAATTTGTGACATATTAAGAATAAATTTACCAAGATACGTTACCATACCTAAAAATATTTCTGTCTTTTTTATTTTCAGGAACTTTATAGAATTGAATGGCTTTAATTTTTTCATTGTCTAGTTTTATACCCTGTCGTGTTAATATATGCCCCATATATTTTATTTCCTCTATTGCTATCTTACATTTTGCCCTATTCAATTTAATATTCTTTTCTCTACAGATTTCTAATACTCGTTTTAACCTTTCATTATGATCTTTCAACGTTTCCCCCTATATTAAAATATCATCAATGTACGTGTTAACTCCCTCTACGGAATCAAAATGTTGTTTAATAAGTCTTTGAAAAACTTCAGGTGCTGAGCACAGACCATATGGGAGGCGCTTGAAAGAGTATCTCCCAAACGGAGTATTAAAAGTACATAATTTTTTACTCATATTGTCTAATTTCACCTGATGAAAGCCATTGCTACAATCTAAGACACTAAAAAATTTACCATTTTTTAATTTGTAAGTGATTTCATCTAACGTTGGTATGTGAAAATGTTCTCTTTTTACTGCTTTATTTAAGTCCTTTGGATCTATACATATTCTCAAATCTTTCTTAGGTTTTTGAACTACCGACTGCGCCATGTCAGAGGCGATGTGAATGATACAAGGATCACGTGTAGACTGGTTTATTAACATTATCATCTATCAGTACATAGAGTGGGGATAATGCATGACACATATTGCTAGCATTAATATCATATAACGGTAAAATAATGCTGTATATGTTTGATTCTAAACCTCACTGTCTTGGTATAGACTTCCCGACCAAGCAGGGTTTGTTAAAGTACGCAGTACTAAACCGCAAACACTGAATTTGAGATAGTTTTTAGAGATTACACAATATTACATATCTATGTACCTTTAGTTCGTAGACTACAGTAAGATTTCTGACAATATGGAATGGTAACTTTTTATTTCAGTTAATCAGATAATCCACGCATCGCACTATTTTTTGCCATTTTATTTGGTGCCTCTGGCATGTCCTATTTACATCAGCAAAAACTAAATAATTCTAAAATGTAAATCGCTTGCCGCATCGCTCATTTGAACAAAAACTTGCGGTATATTTACTGCAAAAAAACACACATACAGGAAAAATAACGCAAATTGCAACATAAATATAAATGCTAAGTCTGGAACGATTTGTTTTATGCAAACAATTTGCAATTTCAGAACCTAAATTGCAATTTATTACGGTTATTTCACAAGCCAAAACGTATACTTTCCCCTACGAGCAATTAAATTTTGGGCATAAAATTATATTAAAATAAATCACGGTTATAGCAGGAAATGGGCTGTTTGGAAAAGACCACGAAAGTTTGAGTTATAACAGACCGTTTAGAAGAAAAAGCGGTCGTTATCATAATATATAGAAGTTGCATTCGGACGTGGCAGATTGCGAGTACATATTTGATCAATATTGCTTCGACTACGACACAATTTAGTTTTACGTGCTGCTACAGTGTAATAGTACTTAGTCAATATCTTTTTTATTTTAATGTTCAAAGCGATATATAATAATTTTCATTCATGTCAATACAATGCAGAACATACATGAAGTCAGGGTTAATAAAAAATCATGATTTTTTAGGTAATTTTTCTAAAAAGTTCTATTTTGAGCATTGTTTTCTATTGCAATAAAAAATCTTGACTAACATAATTTGTCAGTTTTGTATTGTCTAAATGTTATTTGTGGCACTATCTTAATTTTTTTTCCTTCTTCAATTCTTTGTGACTTCCTGCCACATGTATATTTTCTCTTTAAGCGGTGCTCTGGGAATCTATAAAATATCACAATTAACCAGTATGTTGCTGGTAAATAACCTGTACGCCTGTGACTTATACGTCAAAGGATCAGTTAGAAGTTTTTCTTTTTTAAACAAACAACACAAATAAGTATAAGCACTTGAAATTAAATATTTCGCCGACGTTTTGGAAATCTAATTTGTTTACTTTTTCAAGGCTTTTTTGAACAATCTTTTTTGCTGTGTATGAAAAATACACAGCTCTAGGAATGTCTGTTATGTTCAATATCCATAGATACTTACTATTTACATAGAACTGTTGATATAGTTAACAATTTTTTTTAGTTTGTATACAATGTTAAGTTTGTGAAGTTCTTCCTTTAACATTGGCAACCAAGTTGTACAGACATCTACGGAACAATTCGACACGCATCTATCCTCATTCAATAATATTATCGTGGATTCTTTAATTTTTCTTTTTTTGCTATCTGCCTCATTTGTTAAAATTTTTGCCGAGTCCCAGTTCTTTCTATGTCCGTTTTCCCAAGCGTGTTCGCAGATCTTGGACCTCTGAATTTCATTTTTTCTGATATAATTTTGATGTTCGCCCAATCTTACACTAAAAGGTCTGGATGACTCACACACGTATTGTTTGTTGCACTCACACGGAATACTATAAATGCAGTTTTATGAATTTTGCTCGTAGTTCTTCGGTTTCGTCTTTGTCAGAATAGATTTTAAAGTGTTGCTTGTTTTAAATACCGTCCTAATATCAAATCTATCACCGATGCGGCGCAACTTGGATGATCCGCATACATAAGGAATTAACAGTGTGTAACGTTTTTCAGGTTTTTGTCGTACCTGATTGTTATTTTCAATATTTATGAGGGTTTTATCGACAAAACCCCCAGGGTATTGCTTACTTATAGAAACTTCCTTTATAAACCGCTTCTAATTATTTAGTATTTCATTATTAGAAGAAATGATTTTCACCCTATCATATAAACATTTTACAACACCCCTCTTAACGTGTATCGACCGATTTGAGTTGTTTCAATTTACCATTTACTCTTTTAATTAAAACACCTAAAAATGGTAATTCATTTCTAGTTTATTTTTCTAAAGTGAATTTAATAGAAGGTTCCTTATTATTTAAATGTTCCAAAAAACTATCTAGTAACTCAATACCATGAGGCCAGATTGCAAAGATATCATCTACGTATCTCCACCAGATAACCGGTTTTGAACATCCCTAGTCTAGAAATTCTCCATAAATATATTGTTTAAAATCAGTGACAATGGAGAACCCATTGCCATACCGAAATCCTGCGGATAGAAATCATTTTCCACTTGAAAATAAGTTGTTTTTATACACATAGTTAAAAATTCCATTATGGTATTTACACTCAATTTAGTTCTAGCTTCCAAATTATTCTCATTTAACAATTTGTCTTTGATTATTTTTAAAGTTTTGTCTACTGGGACGTTAGTGAACAGATTAACTACGTCAAAACTAACCATAAGATGTGTATTATGAATATTGTTTTCATAAACTTTTTCGGTAAAATGTTTACTATTTTTTATATACGAGTCAGTATTTCTAGATAATGGATTAACAATTTTAAGCAAAGAGTTTTGCCAAATTTTGGCATGGCGAATTAATGGAACTAACAATTGGTCTTAACGGGACATTCTGTTTATGTATTTTTGGTAAGCCATAAAAATGAGGAGGCTTGCTGTAATGCGGTGTAAGCTTCCGACGTTCAAAGTCATTAAATTCATTTTTGTATTTAAATAAAGTTCTATAAATTTTGTCCTCAATTGATTTTGTTGGGTTTTTACTTAATTTTGAGTATGGTCCTTCATTGATAAGTGTCATGATTTTCTCATCATATGTATTTTTATTTATAATGACTGTGGCATTACCTTTGTCCGCTGGCAAAATTTTGATCGATTCATCTCTCTTCAAAGAGGATATTGACCGTTTTTCTTCTGTGCTTAAATTTTCTTTAATTTTATATTGCCTTTCTAATGCAATTTTTGCCCACACGAGATATTCATTTCCGTCATCTGTTGGCATGTTTGGTGCAGTTTTTTCTACGGCTGTTCTAATATCAAATTTTCGAACCAATTTTGGGTTTATTGCATAATTTAAACCTTTTGACAAGACCAATTTATCTGAAATTGTTAAAATTCGTTGTGATATATTAATGACAGTCTTGTCAATTATAGGATTTTATTTATATTATTCAATTGCCTAATCTGTTTTTCTCTCATTAAATTTCTGAATTTATTTGTATTTGTACTTATTTCCAAATTAAAATGTTTGATCAATAGTCCACGATTAGGTACGAGCTTTCACCCATTCCAAATTAAATCTGTTAATTCTTATCGCAGGAATCTCCCCCACACGCATAAAGGTCCGTACAGGGAAGTCCTGACTTTCTGCATAGACATCGACCTCTAATACAGGTTTGACAGGAACACTTTGTGAGCTCCTCAACGGATGCTTCGGTACTTTTTTCGTGGTCCAAAATGGAGCCCAAACACTACCTTCCTTCGTCCATCCTCAATTCTCGAAGTTGGGATATTCTGGATTTGCAATGAAACTCTGCTCCCAGATGAATCCCGCCTGCAAACAAGCTCGTTTAGAATGCCGTAAAAGAGCATCGAATGTCGGTGGTAATCTATCCATAAATAGCGCCTTTCTTGCTTGGTCGATGTCATCCATGTCGCTTGTGTTCTTATAAGTCAAGATAATGTATCTCACCAGAAGTTCCAAATGATGGTCCTCAATTGCTTGCACAGGCCGCGATAATTCTTGGAATACTTTGGTGGCTTCAGGAAAGGACCACGTTTTCCAGAATGATTTCTTCCCCTTTTCACAGAATCCAGACACAGTATCACAACCCGTAAATGTATGGAAGAACCATAGAAGAAGAATTATATGTATATTGTACATTTGGTTTGCACCTAGTAAAAGGTGTACGTTATAATTTTACCTCTAGCTTGCGAAATAGCTTTACTTCATTTTCAAGGGACTGAAATATGTGTTAAATTGATTATAATTTATTTATTCATACATATAATAGTGGTATCCATAATCCAAGATGACAGCCGAAATTTCTCAAATTGACTGCTCAACACAAATATATAAAGACATTTTTGCATCGAATTTGGGAAGTGTCGGTTGCCAGCTTAGGTTATGGTAGCCATTTTGAAATTTTATAATAAATTTGATAGTGTAAATAAATTCCTTGAACCCCTAAATTTACACATGGACACCTTAATTACCTTCCAGTGTCAACCGATGATGTATGTAGTATAGTTACGCTTGCTTCAGATGCCATTTTGAATTTCAGTGAATTTGGAGGGAAACAATCATTTCTAAACGAGTTCCCACGTCTACATTGAAGCATATACATGAAAGCTACATGCATGCCAAGTTCCATGCTTTCTTCCGGAAGAGACGATAACTTCCATTTTTTTTTTACCTAAGAAGCCGTACTATAGCGCAGTGCAATATGTCTCACTGACAATCCATCTTCTGCTTTAGCAATAACTACAGAATTACAATAAAAAATATAATAAAAGTGCTGACCGTTTTATTTCGGCTACTCATTACATATTCAAATTGAGACAGATTTACATTATAAAAAAATAGTTGTCTCACGACAGTACATATGTATCTACACACCTAGAGTGAAATGATACAGAGTCGGCGATATACAAAAATGTCTAGTGCTTCTCAGGCTGTATACTGAATACTTGTGGATTCGCGATTTTCTAGAAATGCGGATTAATGGAACAGATCTTTATTGTACTTGTTGCAACAAAACAATTTCTTGCACATCTAAAACAAATGTTAATAATCATATTTCCTCACAAAAGCTTATGTGTGCTAGTGGATCTACTGATAGTGAAAGTCGACGTAATTTTAATTTAAATTTAGTGAAAGTGATAGTGGGATGTAACATACCGCGGTCGAAACTAGATAATGCTAGTTCAGTGTTACATCTCCCAATACCTCCTCTTCGCGTGAGTCTTTATAATAAACTGATCATATTACCTTCGGATATTACGGAATTCCCTAAAAAAAAAAATACAAGGTAAAATATATTGTGTCATACTTGTGTAAAAATCTTTCCGTGTTGGCAGAGCCAACCCTGATTCTGACATCACCGAGATAAAATTTCCGAGGTCTATTAATCAGACATAATCGTTATCGTCTCCACCTACTAAAAATTTGCTCTATACCATAATTGGTTTTTATGTCGTACGGAAGTTTCCACACCACGAGAACACCCTGTGCATGAGTTTCCCCTTTTGCTCTGCTCATATTATTGGCATCCGAATAACTAAAACAATGTAGTTTACTACCGCTCCACCTGAACTATCTCATCAGAGCCAAATAGCTCCGCTTTGACAGAACTCATTCATATATAACGAAGATAGGCCAATCAAAATGGGGGACGGCGCAGATAACCCGATCCACTTTCAAATCTAGAAAGTATTCCTTTTGAATGGCCAAATATAGCTGTAATCTGTAATAGACGTATTGCCAAGGGACATTTGATGTTTGCCAGTGAGCATTTATATGAAGTTGAGTTTCGTAGTAGTGGCTTCGGGCTTACATTGTGGGGGAGATGACAAATATTTGGTGGAGTTGTTGACTGAACTTTTGTTTTGTGTAATAGTTAGTTTTGCGGAATTCGTGTACATCTAATTGAATATACGGGGAACGTTCAATTATAGTGGAGTGAAAAAAAGGACATTGATGTGCATAGTTTTGTAACAGCAAAACAGCAATTTTTTTTTTATGACATTAAGTCCAAAATGAATCATTATTTTTTAAATATAGATCTCGACGCCAGCTTTCCGTTGAGATTAGGAAAAGTATTTTTAAAGTCATTTTGGCCATTTGACATTTATTTATAAACCAAATAACAAAAATTGATTTCTTAAGCTATTTCAGACAGTCCAATATTGTAATAGCCCCACTTACCTTGTTTACACTACTTTGGGGGTTATTATGTTTATTGATTATAACCGTGAAAATTAATGTATCCCTTTCAAATGAGATCAGGTTTATACTAGATGCGGCTACCAAGGAATACTCCATCCCCAGCGGGTCTTTCTCTAAGGTTATACTGACAGTCCCTCTGCTTATGGGGCCACGTATATATCTCAATGCATGAATCTGGTCTATACATGGTCCTCTCACAGAGATATGTGTGTACACTTAAAAATATATAGTTCAAACTTACCCCAATTTCACAGGCCTGCATTTGATAACATTTTCAAGGTTGATTTAAAAATTTTAACTGTTTTTTGGTAATTGGGTAGCACTGACTTCAAATCTGCTTTCAGTTTTTTTGAATCACGTAAGGTTATTTTTCAAACCAGCAAAATCAAGAAATTTAGAAAAACACGATTTATTTCATTTATAAGCTAGTTTTATAACATATTAAAGAGAAAAATACAAAAACATACAAGATATAGACATTGAAACTATTTGGAATAGTTGTTTATTCTTTACGATTCTTAAAAAACCGTTTTCTTTTTTCAGAAAAGCTTCTTTTTGTTGTTTTTCTGTCATATTCAGCTAAAGGAAGATCTCTCCTCAATGTCCAATAGTAATCTTCAATCATTTTTGTGTCCCAGCGCTCCTGGTATATTTTTTCCACCTCTTTAATATCTTGATGAAATCTTTCACCTTGCTCTTCACTCACGTCTCCAAGATTTTCCGGGAAATAGTGCAAATGGGAATGTAAAAAGTGAATTTTTATGCTCATATTGCAACCAAGAATCCTGATTTTTTCCAGCATATTTTCAACGATCTCAACATAGTTGTGTCTTTATAATTCCCTAGAAATGTATGTACAAATTCTTTAAAAGCATTCCATGCATGTTTTTCCTTATCTTCCATTACATTTTCAAATTCACTATCTTTCATCAAGCTCCTAATCTGCGGCCCTACAAAGATTCTCTCCTTTAATTTTGCCTCTGACAGAGCCGTAAATGTGTTACACAAATATTTAAAACAATTTCCTTTTTTGTTTAATGCCTTAACAAATTGTTTCATAAGTCCAAATTTTATGTGAAGTGGTGGAAGTAAAACTTTTTTAGGGTCAATAAGACTTTCGCGAATTACATTTTTGGTTTCAGGTGTTAAAGTCTTTCTTTGTGGCCAGTCTCTTTTTATCCAATGCTGTTCTCGGTTCCTGCTATCCCACTCGCACAGGAAACATGGAAATTTAGTAAATCCAGACTGCTGACCCAAGAGAAGGGTTAAATTTTTAGATCTCCACACAATTCCCAGTTGTGATCTTTATATTGTATTCTTAAACGTAATTCCTCTAAATTTTCATAGTTTTCCTTTAAATGAACTGAATGGCCGACAGGAACAGAAGCAAAAACATTGCCATTATGTAAAAGAAGATGTTTTTAATATTTTTTTCTTTTTTTTTGGGAAAAAAAAATCTGTGGGTGATGGAGCCCAATGATATTTAATTAGTTATTTCTATATAAAAACTGAGCTTAACAAACAAAAATCACGGCATCACAAATTTCATGCAGGCCTGTGTTTTCTTTGTCACGTCTGCATGTTCACCCCGATAATTTAACTTCGATGACTCTAGTTTCCACTATTTTAGTAATTAAATGAACCACGAAAATCTAACCACACCTAATCTATGTATACACAAAAGATACACGAAAATAATCGGTTTGAAAAATATAACAATAATTAACACTTAAATTAGAACAAAATAAAATACACTTAAAATTAAACAAATCAGAAAATAGGCCAATTGGACCGTAGTCCTATTCTCAAGTGAAAAAACGACTTTGTTAATGGAAAAACCGTTTATCAAGAAACACAAACTGATTGCCGGAAGGGCAGTTAATATTTAGTACAAGAACTTAATTACATACATAAACCCGGTGACACAAAAAAGATTACCACTACGTAGAAAATAGGACACGTTTACCATGCTCGAGAGCCGAACCAAAAGTGTTTTTCTTAAATTGACCGCTCCTCTTCGTTAGTTTTTTGGTTGAAATAGGGCGTGGTACTTTGGGGTTACCCTAACCAAAGGAATGCGAACCGCCCTTATCTATTACTTAATCGCCTTCTGGAATTTGGCGTCTTCTACTGGCAAAAATGAAATGCCGAAGTAGTACCGATCCGGCAAATGGCGCCCTCTAGAGTAAATATGGCCAAACTGATTCTACCCTAAATATACAACATTATTTTAACAACTTAAACTATTCTATATCTAAGCTAGCTAAATTATTCCAACGGGATGAAAAAACCCTTTTTGTATTTAGATTATTTTTTATCATATTCATAAAATAAAGAAAAAAATCTCGTCGTTCCTATCTAGCGTACAGTTCGGGGAATTTTGACATCATTTATCCCATTTATATTTTGATTCGCGCCCTGATGAATTTAAATATTCTTCTCGTTTAATTTCCCGCGTGTTTGTTACATTTGATGACGTCGATCGTAACGGATATTTTCAGGCCGAGCTTTATGAGTTTATAGAAGGCCTTTAAACGGTAATGAAATATTTAAAATTTAGGAAATGTACTACAATATACTTCGTAATGTGGAAGAGAAGTTCTTTTGTATCTAGCATGAAACTGTTAGAAATTATAAACTTTTTACAACCTTGTTTTTTCAATCCTCTAATATTACATTAAGTCGCCTTGTTCAACTTTTATAGTCTGGGAACGAATATCTTAAATTTCTATAACATCGCGCTATTTAATGCCGAACAATTATAATTTCTTAACCCCTTTTATTGCATTTGTTACAATATTTACTTAAAAAAACAATTAAAGGTCTCGCAATTCTCTTTCCTTTCTTATACAAACTTTTCAAAAATGTTTTCAAAATGGCCGAAAAAATAAATTTGTTGTTATTTTGCTAATAAATAATTTCCAAAAAAGTGGCCAGAATGACTTTAACAATTTTTTTAATGTCAACGGAAAGCTGGCATCGAAATCTATACTTTGAAAGAAAAAAGATCCATTTTGGACTTAATGGCATAAATTGGGGGGCAATTCAAATTATAGATAACGAGAGATCGGGAATTTTATCTCGGTAAGGTAAAAGTCAGGGTTGGCTCTACCGGCGCGGAAAGATTTTTATGCAAGTATGATACAATTTATCTTACTTTGTACTTTTTTGGGGGGAATACCGTAATATCTGAAGTTAACATGGTATAGTTTTTTTATAAACACTCACTCGAGGTAGGTATTGGGGGATTGAACTAAATCACACAAATGTACCGGGTAACACAGGAGGCATGTAACACCCCGTAGCATGTTTATTTAAAAAGATATTATTTTAAAATTTGGTACACTTATATAATGCGTGATTGACCCTTTTTAAGTATAAAAAATTTATGCCCACCACTTCCGGTTTCACCGGAAGTGACATCTAAACTGTTATTTTAAATGGCACTCTGTATATTTTTTTTACCTATCTGATTCGTCCCTAGATTCTCTTTTCAACCATGTATCGGAACATGGCATTTGTTTTTAAAATGACAGTTGATATAAATTTTAGTATGTTTAGTATGGTGGCCCTGATATGAGCCTTGACAGATATTGATGCGTAGTGTGCCGTGATATCGAAAGACCTCTGGCATGCAACTTTGTGCCTCATATTTTTTTGGGAATAACCAGTAGCTGAACAGACTAATAAGATCTAACTTATTTAAAAAAATATCTTTAAACAACCCACGATATCTTAAAAACCAAGATTGGAACCCCATTTTTTTACTTCACCTAGTTAAAAAATACTTATTTATCTTTTATTTTTGTCCAGTACAATTGCTGTGCCTATCATATTTTGCTTTCTTCATTAAAATTAGTATCGAATGTTATTGCATAGTAATGAGTATTGTACTGCAACAAAAATATTTACTAAGCAGGCGGTGGAAACAAAATAAAAGTAGGTAAAACGATTTTTTTAATAAATAAGAAACATCAGTAAAACACATTTGAAATAAATTGATAAAAAACCATTACACTGTGTAATACATTTATACAACGAATGAATGAAATGAAAATAAAATATTTACTGAAGTACTACATACAAAAAACATTTTTTGACTACAGATGTTCAAAATGTTGTCCGTTATTATCTCTGCACAATCGTGGTTTTGTGACGGAAGCCCTAAGCACGCTATCTAACTGTAATTCAGTAATCCCATCGATTGCTCTTCTGACTCTCATTTCCATGTCTTCTCTGTTTGTTGGTGGAGTCCTATAAACGTTTTCCTTGAGGTGGCCCCATACAAAAAAATCAAGCGGCGTAAGGTCTGGTGACCTTGCAGGCCATCGAACGGGCCCATTTGTTCCCATCCAGTTTTCTCCAAACCTTTCATTTAAATAATTCATTACAACTCTGCTGTTAAGTGGCGGAGCCTCATCCTGTTGAAAAATTATTGGGTTAACATTAGGTGGCAGTTTTTCCAAAAAATCTTGTATCTGGTTTTGCAAAAATTCCAAATATCTTTCTCCATTTAATAGAGCATCAAAAATTATTGGCCCAGTAATTCTTCTACCAATTACTCCTAACCATACATTAAAACTAAATCACACCTGATATGTACTTTCTCTCATATTTCTGGGATCTTCTTGTGCCCAATAACGGGTGTTGTTACGATTAAATAAACCCAAATTAGTGAACCTGGACTCGTCCGGAAAATAAAATTTGTTCATAAAAATTATTATCCAAATTGTGTCCGTTCAGAAACCAATTGCAATAGTTCAATCTTCTTTGAAAATAATTTTCGTATAAATGCTGGTGTATTTGGTACTTGTATGATTTAAATTTATGTTCTTTCAAAATGCGTCGAGCTGATTCCCGATTTACACCGGTTTGGTCCTCAATCTGTCTTATCGAAATCGTGGGATCTACCTCGACAATTGCAAGTACATTGATTTCCGACACTTCATCGATAATGAAATTATTTTCCGGTACTTCTGGTCCACTTCTGAATTGCCGTTCAACTCTTACAAAATAGTTGTTTGATGGATGAATTCTTTCGGGAAATCTTTCTTTATATAAGTCAGCAGCCTGTCTGCTATTTTTTTTACATTCGCCATAGATTAGTAGCATATCTACTTTTTCATTTCGTGAATACATGGCAAAATAGAGTAGAAAACGTGATAACTTAGGTATAATTTAATGAAAAATACTTAAATTGCTGTCAAGTAAACAATTCTTAATTGTCAAATCAAAATGACGCGTCATTTTACCTTCTTTTATTTCCACCGCCTGCTTAGTAAATATTTTTGTTGCAGTACAATATTCATTACTATGCAATAACATTCGATACTAATTTTAATGAAGAAAGCAAAATATGATAGGCACAGCAATTGTATTGGACAAAAATAAAAGATAAATAAGCATTTTTTAACTAGGTGAAGTAAAAAAAATGGGGTTCCTATCTTGGTTTTTAAGATATCGTGGGTTGTTTAAAGATTTTTTTTTAATAAGTTAGATTTTATTGGTCTGTTCAGCTACTGGTTATTCCCAAAAAAATATGAGGCACAAAGTTGCATGCCAGAGGTCGAGGTCTTTCGATATCACCGCACACTACGCATCAATATCTGCCAAGGTTCATATCAGGGCCACCTAGACTTAACAAACTAAAATTGATATTAACTGTCATTTTAAAAACAAATGCCATGTTCCTATACATGGTTGAAAAGAGAATCTAGGGACGAATCAGATAAGTAAAAAAATATGCAAGGTGCCATTTAAAATAACAGAGTAGATGTCACTTCCGGTGAAACCGGAAGTGGTGGGCATAAATTTGGAAAAGGACAATCCCGCTTTATATAAGTGTACCAAATTCCAAAATAATATCTTTTTAAATAAACATGCTACGGGGTGTTACATGTCTCCTGTGTCACCCGGTATATACCTTAAAGTAACACACACATGTACAATTTTCCACGAGTTATAACGAATATAAAAGTATACTATTAATATTTGTTCTAAATGTTCTGAAGTTAACCTTTCCACCCATTTATAATGAAAAAAAGACCGCTCAACGTCAACAGATGTCATCGAGGCGTACTTACAATATGTGAAATTTCTTAAAGTCGCCCTATTGACTCCTGGTGTAGAAAAGTCTGCTTCTTTACCATTTAAACGGTCTATTTCAGATGACATCATTACAAATCGGGGATTGGTTTTTAAAACTCTCTGAAATATTGTTTGAATCGTCTCTCAGCGATTTCTCTAGGTAATTAAAAAATTTATTGCCCGAGATCGAACACGACGTTTATTGCATCAACTGCACTAAATTTTGATATTGGCATATGTTTCCCGTAAAGCTAGAGTAATTCGCGAGAAACTTCCATATATGGTCCTCAGATCTTCTTGTACAGTTGGATCCATAAATGCCTGTTGAGCCTATGAAATAACAAAATGGCAAAAATAGTATGTTGCCGCCTCTAGCCAAGTTCCCCACCGTGTGATAATGGGCGCTGGACGTAATGGTGTATTTGAAACTATTTCTTTAAATAACCGTACACGATGTGGTGCTTTCAGGAAAACTTTCTTTATACTGGATAATAATATTGAAACATTCTTTATAGGATTTTGCAAACAGCAGAAAAATTAACTATCTATAAAAGAAAAACTTTGTGTAGAAATATTAATGATATCTTTGCATTCTTTCGATAACCTGAATTCAGGTTATCGAAAGAATGCAAAGATTTCATTAATATTTCTACACAAAGTTTTTCTTTTATAGATAGTTAATTTTTCTGCTGTTTGCAAAATCCTATAAAGAATGTTTCAATACAATTATAAGCAAACAAATAATAATTCATTTTTAAAGTGGATAATAAGTTATCAACATTAGCGTAGCACCTGTAGTTTCAGCAATTCTATAGAGTCCATGTGCTAGACATGTTATATGCAGCATATTGCGATATATTTCCTTCATAATTCGTCCTGCAGCTTTCATATAATTCACTCCATCAGTAAGAAATAATAAGACCTTGTCCTCATTTTCTATATATTTGTCATCCTATAACCCCTGTAGACTTGCACTCACTGCTTTCACTATAATACGACAATTTGTCGTTTTTACAAATTTAGATCCACGTGTCCACGCATTGAACAATATTCCTCCCATGCACCCATTTAAACATTCGCTACCTTCTCACCACAAGCATTGGTGGTTTCATCCACACTAACCCAGATGTATTTCCCAGTAAGCTCAGAACAAATTTTTTGTGTAACATTATCACACTCCGTTGATGAATATTTTCTGCTGAGCGCCGTTTCCGACGCACCTGAAAATTGTTATAGCTGAAACTAATACACTTTTACAAAAATTGTCTAAAAAGTGAATTATCGAGTTTTGACCATCACTTCCACTAAATCTAAATTAAAACTACGTTGACCATCACTATCAGTAGATCCACTAGCACTAATATGCTTTTGTGAGGAAATGTGCCTATTAACATTTGTTTCCGATGTCCACGAAATTGTTTTGTTGCAACTACTACATTAAAGATATGAGAAGCACTAGACATTTTTTTATACCGCAGCGACTCTGTATATTTTCACACTAGGTTTGTAGATACGTATGTACCTACATACAGATGGCTAGATTTATACTACGGTTTGCAGAACTGCGACCTAAGATGGCCTACTATTTCCCTTTATTAAATATTGACGTAAATGTCAATAATTGCCACAGTGTAGGTAAAAAGAGATTTTGAATGTTTCACAATTTCGGCGTCGTCGTATAATTAAAGAATATAGAACCGCATAAGTAAAAAACATAAAAGTACCTCCGCACACTGAAAGTTAATGTCGACAGAATGACTAAAATCTAGTATAATTTTTCGTCCCCAGTTAATGTGGAAGTTACATCAAAGGAAAACCATGTAGGTACATGAATTGTAAAGTAATGTGAACATCTGCACATTACTAATGAATAGTTATTGCAATGAATTTGGACTAAAACATAATGGGACAGAAACTCAAGTGTTAATGTATGCTGATAACACTCCCGATTATAGCTTATTAGTAGAAATTAATAATTTATCTATAGAAAACAGTCAGTAAAACTACTAGGTATAATTATTAATAATAATTTAAACTTGTTTGAAAATATTGACTTAACAAAAAATAATTCAGTTAGATGCTATGTCGTCTGGCAACTTCGTTCTTATGTAAGTTTAGAACCACTTAAAACTCATTACTTTATACAGGTGTAGTCATTATTAAACTATGGCATTCTTTGATGTGGCAACTTCAGTAGAGTTAATTATCTATTCATCATATAAAGAAAAATAATTAGGACTATGTTGTTCAGATGTTCTACCCATTCATGTGAAGATTTGTTTGTTTAGCTTGGAATACTAACGCTGCCAGCTTTATAAATTTTATCATGCTGTTTGTTGGTTAAGTATAATATTAATCGATTTATCCAGTTTTCTGATTGAAAAATACAATATAGCACAAGAATGACATCTTATTGCCTAAAAACAATCTCTCTGCTGCTAGTAATGGTGTGACAGTAATGCATATTAAGATATACAATCACCTCCCAAATTATTTGAAAAAGTAGCTATTTTGAAATCGTTTAAATTGAAATTAGAAAAAAATAATTACAAAAAGCAATTTACAGCCTGCAGGAATTTTTTAGTATTACCCTTTAATACTGGTGACAAATATTGTATCTGTATCACTGTTTTATATTATATTTTTGTATGTTGTATTTTTTCTTACTCATAAAAAAGAGCGTATTTTATTATTTTATAATTATTACATTTACATAGATTTTATGTTGACTAGGTTATCAATATATTTTTTTGTTGTTAGCTCCCCGTACCTACGTTAATAAAATCTTGGTTTTCCATCTAATTATTGTCGAAAACCATTATTTTGTTCTATTTTATTGTGATGTTTTTTATATACATGCAATGCATGTACTTAAATAAAGAGTATTATTATATTATTATATATTAATAAACAAATAAATGAACTCTTTTTACTCCTATCAAAAGAAATATAACTCTTGTCTCATCACTCGTCGCTTTGGAATTCAAATGTGACGATTATTGAAATTGAAAATTGAAGTTTAATATTAGCATTTAAACAATATAGACAACATACTCCATTAGTTTTCCGTGGAATCACAATGCTGGTACATAGAAAGACGACATCAAGTATATACAGCAGGATTTGCAACATTTACGTTGGGCTAGATTAGACTAAGCTGCTTACCAACAATTTATATTCATTCATTTAAAACTTATCCTCGTTTGATATGTGTAGTCTTTAAGCCTCGCTACAAATCCCCTTCAAGACAAAAGTGATAAGACGCTCTTTTATGGTCGGGGCCCTTCTGTGGGATTTAAACAAAACCTGGGTCGCGGATAGGATATATGTCGTAGATAAGATTTTTTCTACCTTTTATACAGTAACAACGAGTCCATTATGTATCCGAAAATCTCTTTGACGTGGTTTTTAATGATATGCTGCTTGGTCGCGTGTTTCTGTAATTAAAAATTTATTATAGCACGTCTGCAGGCAATGCAGATATAGATATAAAAGGAACGTATAATCATTTATCAACATTTATACGATTTTTTGTTTATTCTTGTCTTAAGGATGTAAACTTGTATGAAACTGTCATCAAGCAGGTGGTATCGGCGCATGAGTTTTGATACATTTCGGATGAAGTTTTTTTGTTAGAATCAGTTTAGGAATCACTACCTATTATGAATTCATGTTACCAAACGGTAACCTGCTACCTGATCTAATATTGTTTAATAAAATTGTGCTTATAACAAATAGAAACATTACATTTTGATAATAAAACAATTTCAACAATTTATTCAATATTTTCTTATCATTTCCAACAAGAAATGTTCTATAACTTTTTTCGTAAAGTTGGTATTTTCATTATTATTAATTTTTAAAAATTGAAGAACCGCCATTTTCTCGTATTTTGACGCTTTAAAAGTTTAATAAGCAAATTTTTGTTTTACAATACATTATTACTTCCACATCCACGTAGTCAAATGGAAGTACAGTAATCGAAAAAAAAATCCCAAATTTTTTTTGTTGAATTAGGCTTAGAATGTCATAAAACGTCGAGATATTAAATTTCAGCGAACAAATTTTCTGTCTGTCAGTCGGTCTGTAAGGTCAGTTGGGGTATCTGAGCCCAGGGGGTAACTGGGCCATAGTTTTTTTCTGTAGAATTTGTGAGGGTAATTTCACTTCAAGCAGTTGGCAGCACTGAAGGACAATGTCATCTCACTACAACAATTAGTCTCACGTTTCTGAGTGTTGTTGCTCTCATGTAGCAATTTTTTAAATTTTGTACTGCAAAATTTTCATAGCAACGTGATGTAATCTTGATTTTTATGAAATACTACAGGTTTACTGTATATATTATCAACTTCACAGTTAATTTAGCATGAATTAGAAGCATGATATATCCCTAAAATGTTACTGCAAGCATGTATTCTGCGTTAGGTCATAAGCTTGAGTGGGTGGCCCAGTTACCCCCACAGTTTTCAAAAAATGGGGTAAGTGGGTCAGTTAATTGGGGCATCTGGGCACGGCTGGGACCAAGTTACCGCAAGCACATTAAGTATGTTGTTGTTGTTTTTATTTATTAGGTAGATGTAGATGACTGCGCACAGTCACACAAAAAATAGCGATCTGAACCCGGTACCCGACATATTTTGTTGAATACGAATCTAATGTCCGTTTAGCCCACCAGTTTTTTATAAATCGCGAAAATAACCTAAACAACCTTATTTATTTAGATTATTTTCACGATTTACAAAAAGTTGGTGGGTAACGGAGCTAAACGTACATTGGATTCGTGTTCAGCAGGTCGAAATACGACCTATAGGATTACTATGTCAGGTCCCTGGTGTAGACCACTTTTTTTGTGGGCCTGTGTTATTTATGCTTACTTGAAACTGGATGTTTTTACATTTAATTTTGCCCTTTTTACTTTAACAGAAGTTGTGTTAGTCCTAAATTTGAATACATTTCCAACTAATTGTTATGTAGTAGTTCTCTTACATCGTTCACAACTCGACTATGATGTGGTTTAAATGACTTGTGGTCATTTTTGTACGAAGTTTACATGTTTACCAACATGCCCACTTACCCCAGTTCAAATAACAATCGTTTGTATCAAACCAAGACCCGTATGGTCCACTTGCCCCAATTTCTAGGGGTAACTGGGCCCATCAGACTCTATATTATTTAATTATAATTATAAAGAAAATTAAATTTGACTCGGGATTTGAATATTATATATTTAAAGACTGTATATTTTATTATATATAAAAAAATATTTTAGATATTAATACAACTTATTAGTGGTTCTCAGGCAAGTTCAAAGTATAATCTTCTCGCTCAGGTTGTAAAATCATGGCCCAAATACCCCAAGTGACCTTAACTTTTTTGTGCGCACATTTTCTCAGAAACATTTTAAGATGATGACTAGAAATTTGGTACACATATGTATCATGACGAGATCTGGAACTGAATGATATATTGTGCTAACTCCGGTCAAGGGTTGGGGGTTAAACATGGAGTAAATAAGGAAAAATAAGCGAGGCAAGCTGATAAGAATACAGGAACTTGGGATTAGGTGGATATACTAGAAGTCAAAGCCTCAGATTTTTTATAATATTTTACAAACCCCGCGCACTACCCCCACTCTATTATTAAAGGGGTTGATAAAATAAAATTGAGATATTCACTTGAAATTTACTACACATATGTATTATAACGACATTTGGAACTGGATTACTTATATTTTGAGATGATTTCGTGGGAGGGTTGAGGGTTAAATAGAAGTAAATAGGGGAAAATAAGAAAAATAATGTGGTAAGAGTACAGGAACTTGGAATTTTGTGTATATACTAGAAGTCAAGGTCTCAAATTCTTTTATAATATTTTTCAACCCCGTACCACCCCCACTCCATTATTAAAAAGGTTGATGGAATAAAATTGAATACTCACGTGAAATTTGGTACACGTATGTATTATAACGTCATTTGGAATTAAATTGTATTTTGATTCCATTGAAGGGTTGGTGTTAAATAGGGGAAAATAAGTCAAGCAAACTGGTAAGAGTACAGAAACTTGGGAATAGGTCTATATACTAGAAGCTAAGGCCTCAGATTTTTTTACAACATTTTTCAACCCCTCCACTACCCCCAGTCTATTAATAAAGGGCCTCATAAAACAAAATTGAGATATTCACTTGAAATTTGGTACACGTATATATTATAACGACATTTGGAACTTGATTCTATATTGAGATGATTCCGTTGAAGGGGGTAAGTAGGAGTAAATAGGAGAAAGTAATTAAAGCATGCTGGTAAGAGTACAGAAGCTTGGGATTTGGTGTATATACTAGACATCAAGGCCTCATTTTTTTAAAAACATTTTTCAACCCCTCCACCCATCCCACTCCATTATAAAAGGGGTAGTAAAATATAATTGAGATATTCACTTATGTATTGTAATGACACCTGATTGAAATGGTTCCGTAGAAGGAATGGGGAGGTGGTGGTAAATAGGGAAAAATGACAAAAGCAAGCTATTAAGAGTCCAGAAACTTCATTTCTGGCTTATATGCTAGGAGCCAACACCTCAATTTTTTCATTATGACCTCAAATATATTAAAGTTATATAAGCAATTATAATTTCCACACACTATAGTGCAAAAAATATATAGTCAAGATGTTAAAGAGACTTGAATGGGGAATCTGGATGTGGAAGTAGTGATTCTTTGGGCAGCGGCTTTTTATAATATCTTTAGGCCTTGCATACGAACTTTCAAAAAATGTAATTGATGATTTTATACCTCATAGCGACTGTTGCTGTTCGACGGTTTTTGATAAATTGGTAGTTAATACAAATTATTTCGTATTTTTACTCCTGAATTTATGTTGTGAATATATTTCATATTCTCATTCACAACGCCTTGATAGACCATCGGTTATCCATTTTATGTGACCTCCCCTTACTGTACGTCACGTCTAATAACATCACGGTATTTGCCGATTCCTTGGTAATACCAGTCGTCTCCTCTCACCATCTGGTGTTCTCAAAATTATCAACCATTCTATGCTGTCCTCTCTCCGATTGATATGGCCAAAAAATGAGATCATTCGGGAGGATAAGATAAACCAACCCAAGGTAAAAAAACTTAATTATTGTATACTTAATTAATACAAGTGCCATGTGTTTGTCTTAACTACTACGACCCCTTATGTGGTTCTTCCCTCTGAAATTACAATACGCATGCCGATAATATTTTTTAATTGTACTAAATGCAGATACAATATATTTTTGACAATAAATGTTCAAATAATGGATTTCCAAAAAATAAACGTTAAGCTTCAAGACGGAAGACACAGAAACTATAGCTACATTATAATAATAAAACATAATAACATCAATATAAAGTTATTTTAAATCTACTTTTTCTTGTAAGAATTTTCAGGGTTCCAATTCAACCTTTCTACGCTACTTTGCCATGTGAGGAAACTCCACTGAAAGTAAAGTGGGTCAAGCCACTCTTCATAAGTTCCCAATAAAAACTCACGTGTAGTCAACATAACTAATGAGTTCGGGGTTGACCGAAAAAGAGCTCTGAAAAACGTCAGAGATGCTATTGTCGAGTGTAGATCTAATAGGTATGACAGATGTGGTTCAATATGTATCTTTTAAAAATATTAAACAGAGTCGCGAGTGTGTAAAAATATTCGACATTCACACGAGAATCAGTCAATCGCAAAATTAGTTGTGATGTCATCGTATTTTAAATTCAAACTTTTTATTCAATTTGTTACCACTGTCTAGGAGACAAAACAAGGTTAAAAGAAATCTGACTATACAGAGTGTCCCGGCTCTATTTAGATAAGCATATCTGGAAACGGAGAGAAACAGAAAAAATGTTAAATGAAAAGTTGTTATGTTTAAAAAGATTCATTAATTCGTCTATTTTCAAATGTACAAGGCGTCTTAAAAAGGTCGCTTATGGAAGTTTACTCTTTCGAGTACAATGCCCTGTATATTTTTTTATCTTATCTTTATTTCCGAACAAATTTTATTAGCCATGCCCCATAGCATAGCATTAGAGGTGTTTTAAAACCTCATGAGCTGTGACCTTCATATGCGCAGAGACATAATCCCTCCTGTTGACTCAGTTACACTTTTTAAAAATATTATATTTATTGTTTACAATTTATCCAGAGCTCTTGTTTATGTATACAGCAAGGCAGCCTCCAGTGTCTTCAAAAACATACTTATAGCTCAGAATAAACTTTGCTTTTTGCGCATTTCGCGGCTCATGAGATTCTGAAACACCTCTAACCATTATTGAGATATTAGCAGCTAAACTTTGGGATAACAGTTTTCTATTACCGTAATCATAATAAGGAATAATACAATAGAAAAAACAGTAAGTATTACGATTATTATAAAATATGCTCAAATTGTTGCCTATATTGTATTTGACACAACTCATACCTCCTTAAAAGTTCTCGTGTACAAGAATTCCAAAAAATGTTTAATACTTTACCGATTTTTTTGAAACTTAGGAAATATTTTCTTGGGTCTATGAATCGGAAAGTTAAGAGTTTTTTTTGTCTGTCGAACCTCCAACATTGTTAAATAAACAAATTAAGTTAACAATTGAATAACTTCCCGAATAATTATTCAAAATGGCTGAATTTTTTCTAGGGGGGTTTTGGGGGTCGCTGATTACGAATTTGATATTAAAGAGTTCAAATCAAGATGGCGGAATCAAAATGACGCATATGTTATTAATTATTTCGTATATTTTAACTAACTGAATAACTGTCAGAAAAATAACTGAAAATGGCTCAAACTATTAGGGGGGGGGGGGAAGGGTATTCAGAGGTCGCTGATTATGAATTTATCAAAGAGTCCAAAATCAATATGGCGGTTGTGACATTAATTGTTTGGAATGTTCTCTGTGAATATTCATAATTCTATCGGAAAATTTCCAGAAAAGCTTCTTATGTCGCGAATTATTAATTTAACATGGAAAAGTCAGAATTGAAGATAGCAGCATATTGCCTAGTTACTCAGGATTGTTTCTTTGTTGCGATCAACGATTGTTTGCGGTTTCTTTGCCTTGTTTGGCTGTTTTGTACATTCAGTTTTCGGAGTGCTATCTGTCAATTAGCATTCATGTGCCCCGGAATTGAACTGTAAGATATTTATTTTATGTACTATGTTGTAGTGGCTAACGCTACGCATTTTGAGGGACAGTGTGCTCTAGTGCCATTAATAAACCTGTCTCGTAATTGACTTTTATCCAGTGTCTAGCTGGAGGGAATGAGATAGGTGGACAGTTTGACTGCTTTCATGTTGTTCGCGGACATTTGCCGCGTTGCCTTGATTTGTTGACAATTTATATGTCCCGGTAGGCATAAATAGTGGCCTCAGTAGGTGCAATAGCAAGTAACTGTTCGAAATATCGATTCATGTTGTTTAGCTAAATGATTTAATCCATGTTAACCTACAAACTTTTGTACAGTTTTTAGTAATTTAAGCTAATTAGTTATGTTTTCGTATTTAAGGTCATTGAGTTCAGGCCATGCGATACATGCTTCTGTATTTATCTATCTCTGTTGTACCATTTACGACTAGTGCATCTCACTGGTCCATCTACAACGGTTAATGGATTATTTTGGTTTAGCCTTTGTTCAATTTCGATAATTTCTCACTCATTCAAATTATGATAGCTCAATGTTTCCTCAGTTTGCCGGGCCTGTTTATAGCTCGAAGTGATCAGTAATATCTGTATTAGTTGATTTCCCTTACGCAAAATTATTTATCTATCTTCTCTTGTTGAGTTTTCAGTACCTTATGTTTATCTTTTCAGGCATATTTTCTTAGTGAGTGTTTTTGCCTCTACACAAAAATTGAAGGGTATAAGATTTCTTTTGACCTTGGATTCAGATTCAGCGTAGAAAAATACATAGCTATACCATGGTCAGTCATCCAGATAAAAAATGTACACTTTATTATTATTATTTTTGTTTTGTTATTTGAAAGAATTCTATTGGTACAAATATCTCGTTCTCATGATTTTAAGGGTATACGTGGAGGAATAGCTGTTGAGCTAAACCTCGTCCGTTAGATTAAGAAATTGTATTTCTTTTTCTAATAAAGACCACTTATTATTATTATTCTTCGTGACTATCTAGACCTTCAAATTTGTTTGGAGACAAACAAGATACGTAGAGAAAATGTCAATTTATGTGTTGTACAAAATGTCATTAATTAATTACTCACGGGGACGGAGCAGTGTCTAGTTGCAGGTTTTCTAAATTTGTTACTCTGATTAAAAATTATTGAACAAATTTAAAACCAATTTATTTTGCACCGCTCTGTTAATTGGTAATAATTATAAACTTATTTGCGAGGCACACAAAGAGGAAGAAAATCTGCGAACTACCGGAGCCTAGCCTATCTGCTTAATAATTAAATACCCCCGATTAAAATATATACAGAATACATTTGAATTTGGAAGTCATGAAACTTTGCAAATGGTAAGGGTCATCCTACAAAAAGCAAAAGCTAATTAGGGTTGTAATTAACGTTTAAAAGTTTTAATGTAGTCCTCACGATTACAGCAATAGAACCTCAGTTATAATTTTACAAAATTATGTATATTATTTTCTTTATCTCACATGAAAAGCTCTGGGCGCACAAGGAGAGATACTGTTTTAAAAAGGAAATTGTACATTAGTCTTGGAGTTAAGCCACACGTAACGAGGTAGAGCATTAGATTGTCTAAACTTTAACTATAAGATATAGAGAGGAAAGAGTTCGGATGAGGGACGAAGTCATGGTAGGAAATAAAATGACTTTAGATGATGTTTTAGGATTAGCATAGTCGATGAGGATATTATCAGCCATCGACGGACCAAACGATAAGATCCTTGCTATTTTCATTCATAAAATGAAACTTTAGGAGCTCTAAACAGCTTCAAATTTGTGGTAACTCGATATGCAAATGAGGTTGTTGATCATGGAAGTCAGGTAGGTGTCATCTATACTGGCTTCTCGAAGGCCTTTGCTAGACTAGATCACAATTTACTGATGCGCAAGCTGCCTTATATTGAATTAGGTGTTAATTTTATTGAATTAATTGAATCGTATTTGTCCAGTAGAAAACAATGCATGCAGACAGGGTGATGAATAAGTCTGTTGAGTTTCTTCATTCCTCAGGAGTCTCTAAGGGTTCGATTTTGGAACCCTAATGTTCATCGTTTTTATTAATGATAGTGTGGCATTGATGTTAATTAAGATTGATGCAGTTTGTTAACAAAAAACAATAATTTTAAGACGACCGAATGTGACAAATAATTTTGCTAACTTTTAAAATTAATATTTACATATAACTTTTTGTATGTTACCTTTTTCTGTTTATCTACAGCATATTTTAAAAAACGTTAAATTATTGTATTATTTTACTCGCCACTGTCTGAGGTATGTACAGATGGTCGCATTGCAGATTGAGTTCGTCAGAGTTCATTACTGTAGTAAACTTTTCGTGCGTATTGTCAGCAAGTTTCAAATTTTGTATATAACAACTTTTATTTTGCATTTTTATAATAACTTATTTTTATCACTACAACTAAATTATGACATCATCGTTCCTAGCCTACTGCTGTAAATTTGACAAAAACAACTACTTAAATGTAATTACTTAATGCAATTTGTAAAATTTATTTATAATTAATAATCGCTATAAATTACATTGAACCTTTAAAGATGAGAAAATATTTGTTTCGAAACGTCGGCATTTAACTCACGTATTAATTGTAAATTGTATTCCATATATTACTTTCCTTACTTTTAAGGTGGCCACCATGTTTATTTTTTCCTAACAATAATGCAGGTTTCGCCCTTGGCAACTGTTTTAATTACGTACAAATATTATTATACTCTTCGCAAATACAAAACGAAGAATATATTGTGTTCGATCGGCACATTTCTTAAGCCAGTAATGTTGCTCGTAGAGAAAACATTCTCATATCTCTGTGTTGGTGATTCTAAATTTTGAAGAACTTTCAAAATGTACGTCCGTCTGTCTGTCCGTCCGTCACGTCTTTTGTAAGCACGATAACTTAAGAACGAAAAGTTCGTTTGTATTGAAATATGGACAGAAAGTTAGTGTTGACTAGAGAAAGAACCCTATTGTCTTTGAACAAAATCGATCAATGAATGAAAAAGTTATAATTTTTTTTAAATAAAAGAAAACCAATGTTTTCTAATCTTTTGTAATTAAACAAAAAAAGTCTAAAATTAATACTATTTACAAAAAAACTACGAGGAGTATACTATAGAATTTGCAACAAAGTGCAGTAAATAGACGAAGAGTTAATGGTTAGCTTGTTTTTCTCCGTAATTGATTTTTTTATAAATAGCCAGACAGACAAACATGTGACGTTCAAAGACCAATTTAATTTCCGTAATTTGTACAGAGAATGGATGTAACATTCCATTCCAGTTGTAAAGAATTGGACCTCAGATTAGTCTTAATACAGTAACAGGAACTAGAGTCGGTTACAATTTAAGTTGACTTGTGTCATGGCCGCTAAAACGTCTGAACTAAGATTTTATTTGATGCATAAGAAATGCCAGTGGTAGTAGTAGTAGTTCTCAAACAAGATTAATAATTTAGTATCTTCATCATTTTAGTGGAATTCTGATTATACAGTGTCCGCCATAAAGTTGGCTACATAAGGGAAAGAATTGTATTATTGACATTTTTAAAAAACTCTATTGGGTGTTCGTGTATGCATGTCCGACAATAAAAAATTACATTTTAACACATGTCATGTGATCACCGGTTTGGTACGACTGTAAAAAACAGTTGACGGTGGTAGGTACCGAAAAATGGGTCAAATTGTTAAGATATCGAAAAATTTTATTAAGAAAACATAGAATACAACAAGGACCCCATATATCAATTTGAAGCAGATATAAGAAAAAAACGTGCAATTTTACCCCTACCACTAACTATTATATGAAAAATTATAAATTCTTGTGTCTAGTTCGCATATATTTCATTAGTTTCGACAAAAACTATATGTATTTTAGCTGAATAAAGGTATTTGCATGTAAAAAAGGAACGAACCCCCAATACAGTATTTTTTAGAAATCTAGATAATACAAATTTTTCCCATATGTAGCTAACGTTATGGCAGACGCTGTAGGTATATAGGCTCGGGCACAAATGAAACTGATAATAAAAAAATGAATTGCCCAATTCAGTCAATTACAATGACTTATCAGAAAAAGAAATCAAAGACTAATATTGTTATTGTCCAACAAGAACCACGGGAGGTATGGGCATTTCTCTCCAGGAAAGGATAGGATCGTAGTATTAGTAGGGGAAATGATGTTAGTAAAAATAAAATATTTCATATAATAACAAAAAAAAATCTGGAATCTCTATGTGAATAACGGAAATAAATTCTTTTTCTTTTAGCGGTAATAAATAAATATATTGGTTGACAAAATATATATTAAAAACCGCCTAAGGAATCACTACTTCCACATCCAGATTCTTCATCCAAGTCACATTAAAGGAAACATCTTGATTATATTTGGACTCTAGTACGTGGAAATTATTGGTAATAGAATTTCAATAATATTTGGGGCAGATGTCATAGAAAAGTTTGAGGAGTTGGTTTCTACCATATACGTTAAAAATGAAGTTTCTAGTTCACCCTACTTATTTTCTACTATTCACAACTTACCACCTCCCATCCCTTCAATGGAGTCGTCTCAATCAGATGTCACTACAATACATACGTGTACTAATTTTCAAGTGAATATATCAATTTGATGTTATCAATCCCATTAATAATGAAGCGGAGGTGGTGGAGTTTGAAAAATATTAGAAAGAAATCTGAAGCCTTGGTTTCTAGTATATACACCGAATCCCAAATTTCTGTACTCTTATCAGCTTGATTTACTTATTTTCCCCTAGTCACTCCTATTAACCCCAACCCTTCTACGGAATCGTCCCAAAATATAATCTAGTTCCAGATGTCGTTATAATACATACGTCTACCAAATTACAAGTGAATATCTCAATTATATTTTATCAACTCCTTTAATAATGTAGTAAGGGTAGCGGAAGGGTTGAAAAATATTGTCAAAAAATTTGAGGCCTTGGCTTCTAGGACATACACAGAATTTCAAGTTGCAATACTCTTACCAGCTTGCTTTACTTATTTTTCCCTATTTACCTCTACTTACCCCCACTCCTTCAACGCAATCATGTCAAAATGTAATCTAGTTTCAGATATAGTTATAATACATAAATGTACCAAATTTCAAGTGAAAATTTAAATTTAATTTTATCAACTATTTTAATAAGTGAGTGGGGGTGGTGGGGGGATGGAAAATACTAATAAAAAAACCTGAGACCTTCTCTTCTAGTATATACACCAATTCTCAAATTTCTGTACTTTTACCAGCTTGCTTTACTTATTTTCCCTTATATACCCCCTATTTAACCCCCAACCCTTCAACGGAATCATCTCAAAATATAATCTAGTTCAAGATGTCCTTATAATACATATCAGTACTAAATTTCATGTGAATATCTCAATTTTATTTTATCCACCCCTTGAATAATGGAGTAGGGGTGGTGGGGGACTGAAATATAATATTAAAAAATCTTAGGCGTTGGCTTCTAGTACATACACCGAATTTCAAGTTTCTGTACTCATACCAGCTTGCTTTACTTATTTCCCCCTATTTACCCGTAAATAACCCCCAACTCTTCAACGAAATCATCTCAAAGTATAATATAGTTCCAGATGTTATAATTCATACGTGTACCAAATTTCAAATGAATATCTCAATTATATTTTATCAACCCTTTTAATAATGAAGTAGGGGTGATGGGGGTTGAAAAATATTACAAATAATCTGAGACCTTGGCTTCTAGTACATACACTGAATTTCAAGTTTCTGTAGTCTTACCAGCTTGCTTTACTTATTTTCCCCTATTTACCCCTATTTAACCCCCAACCCTTCAACGGAATCATCTCAAATTATAGTCTAGTTCCAGATGTCGTTATAATATATACGTGTACGAAATTTCAAATGAATATCTCAATTTTATTTTATCAACCCTTTCATATTGGAGTGGGGGTTGAAAAATATTATAAAAAAATCTGACGCTTTGGCTTCTAGTACATACACCGAATTTCAAGTTTCTGTACTCTTACCAACTTGTTTTACATATATTCCCCTATTAACCCAAAATTAACCCCCAACCCTTCAACGGAATCATCTCAAAATATAATCTAATTTTAGGCGTCATTATAATACATACGTGTACGAAATTTCAAATGAAAATCTCAACTTTATTTTATCAACCCCATTAATGGGGTAGGGGTGGTGGGGGGTTGAAAAATATTATAAAAAAATCTTAGGCCTTAACTTCTAGTACATAGACTGAATTTCAAGTTTCTGTACTCTTACAAGCTTGCTTTACTTATTTTCCCCTATTTACCCCTATTTAACCCTCAACCCTTCACCGGATATCCTCAAAAAGCAATCCAGTTCCAGATCTCGTTATAATATATACGTATACAAAATTTCAAGTCAATATCTTAAACCGTTCCGGAGAAAACGTGCGGACAAAAAAAAAGTTACAGACAGACAGACAGACAGACAGACAGACAGGCAGACAGACAGACAGAAATTTTTTTTTTCGCTCAAATTTAAAATCTCGACGTTTCATGACATTCTAAACCTATTTCACGAATAAAAATTTTTGAAAATTTTTTTGCGATTACTATACTTCCAATCCACTACGTGGATGTGGAAGTAAAAAATTAACAATAATTTTAAAATAAATAAATTAAGACAATTCTAAAAGAACAACGCATTGGTACGTTTTCATAAACACTAAAACAACAACACTACACTTGAACAACTTATCTCTTCGACGGACGCTTCATCATTCGTGTATTAATAAATAACGTAAGAAATCGATTTTATTAGAGATAAACACATGCTAAAGTGTATTCGCGGAAGGCTGAGAGTAATAAATATGCGTGAGTGCCTCGTGATCGCGACGTGTTCCATCCTCATTGGTTACATTTTTCAGGAGATTGCCAACAGTTTTCTCGACTTCAGTTGTATGTAATTTACGTAAGAGTGTATTTACATTTGTTCGAAAATATGAATTATTATAACTCATAAATAGTTTAGCGCATCCGTTTGAAGTTTATGGCAGTGTATTATCAAGTTTAAAAGAACAATATCCTAAATTTTCATTAATATTCCATCGTTCTAAAATCGATCAGGAAACTTCTTGTATTTTTAATAGCTTTACGCATGAACTGGTGAACTAAGCCCACGTGAACAGCGCGTGATAGCTCTCAGAGCTTGGCGAATATACTATAGTAGTAATAAGACACATTTTTGGGGAAAATAAAGTTTTAACAAAACTCGCGGCGCGGTTTAATAAAATAAAAATTTTAGAAAGAGAAGTATTAACTTTTAAGCTTAATCAAATAAAAAACAAGTAAGTAGAAGAGGGTCGAACTGACAACCACCCCATTTACATTTATTGCTGCTCGAGTATCTTACCGATTGCGCTACGTGATCCTGTGTTTATTATATTCTAAAACGTGTAATATGTACATACTAGAAAATTGTAAGACTTAGTGGTTTGACATTGTTCGTTTGACGGATGAATATCCACTATTTACCACTAAAAATAACTTAAATATTTCACATAAAGACGTTTTTCATATTTAGAGTGGTGTTAGTTCACAGGAATAAATAATATTCTTCGTCAAATCACACACAGTTTGAGAATAGCTGAGCTTATGACTATGTTTCTCACTCCTCAGTGTACATTTCATATTTCCGTCTCAAAAGAAGTGGGAAAGAATCTAGGTAGACATACATTGACAATGCTTTTAGGCTATTGCTTTAAGTTTGTGTGCAAGAGATATTGAAAACGTATGCTCAACATTAATTCATACATCGGTCATTTTAAACTGGACCCGGCTAAATTTGCACAAATAAAATAAATAGTATATTTTTGAAGACGTGATCTTGTACAGTTCATGCAACTTAACAACGTTTGAAGTTTTGTACAATCTTAAAAATCACATAAATTTATTTTTTTGCTTTCTATAAATATTATAAAAAAACATTATTCTTAATTCACTTGCGGAGCAAATGTCTAAACAAATTAAGTTAGTTTTTACAATGGGAAGCTTTAAAAAAATTCCAAAACGGACAAACTGTATACTTTCTATATCAATTTTGTAAATCATTTTGCACAATATATGCGCTAAATTGAAAGAAGTTAGCATTCGGCAATACATTAATTGGGATTAATTTTCCACAATTAATAATTTGACATTTTCAAGTTATATATTTTATTCTGCCAATATTGCAACTTATTTTTGGCGGCATTTGTACTGCTGTGAAATTTGCTGTATCCTGATAAATTCCTGAAATTTCATTAGTTATCAAATTAACAATTTATATCCCAAATCTACTCCTAGGTTAGTGTTGGCGGTTAGGAGTATTCCTATTAACCGCAAGAGATGCTTGTAAAGTATGTCCATTTGTGAATGTCGGTGAGGGCTTTGTATTAAATTAGGAAACTCTGCATCGAGAAGTGCGGTCAGTCATCCACGGACTTCAGTTATTGTAGAATATCAACTTAAAAATGTAGTCAATAACTCTATCTAGTTATGAAATTTACTTATGAAATAGTTTTGAAATTTCCGATTATGATGATCACTACTCAATCATCCTTATGTGAGACAATTGTGCAAACTTTTAAAATAATGGCACCAAACTGATCGAAATTAGTGTCATTAAATTATACAGTTTTCGGCAAGAGCACTGCCATAATTAGGCTTAGATTACTTTATTGTACAGCGAAAATAAATAAATTCAGACTAGAATCACAATATCTATGTTACAATCAGTGGCGTAACAGAAACTGAGTGCGCCCCTCCCCTCAAACGTTTTCTGGGGCCCCTCTCTATAACGAGTCGAAAATTATAATTCTTATCTTCATTACTATTAGGTTTAGGTTTATGAATTTTTGAAACTCCGAAATGGGCTTGTCGGCTTGTGTTTGTGCGCCATAAACTGACAATATGTTTTCTTCTTTTGTTTTGTTAATTCTTATCAGCACGCTGAAATTCCTGTCTATAGATCTTTAAGTTCTTAATCAACATGTATGAGTTCAATAATTAATAAAATGTCATTATTTATTAATTTAATTCATTTAATTGTGAAATGAAATACATATCTGTGAAAAGCCAAGCTGGCTGCAGAATTTGAATGGGGGTCGGCCATCCGTCAATGTGGGCCCGTTCAGGTGGCCGGGTCCCCCCGCGCTGCGGGGTCTGCGGGGGTGTTTGTTACGCCACTGGTTACAAGTTATGCCCACCTTTTAAACAGTTGCTCAAAACTTATTGTACATAAAATATAATAAAGTATAAACTTTGAGAGCACGGGTAACAATAAATTAAGTTCAAGTTGTTACTACATATTGAACAAAAATAAATATATTTGACTCTTAATTTCCCAAATTCACCACATCACGTTTCCATCAATATCATTATATCTAAATCTATATATTGGGCAAGTAAACCGTACAAGCATTATGCATAATGTAAAAAACTGTATAACATTTGGCATTAAAATTTAACTACTGTTTAACAAACTTCAACGAGACCCTGTTGTACAACGTTGTGCAATATTTGGCCAAACGATTTCTCTCTCTTACGTTTATAATACTTTAGTTCTCTAAGCCAGGTGTAACAAAGGTCGAATTAGGGGTAGTCAAATACGGCCCTGTCGCGTATAAAATAACCGTTATTTTGATATTTCAAGTCTCGGTAATATTTCACCGGTGAATATTTTAGTCAATTGAAGTAAATACTAGTCGTAAATAAATATCTATCATCATAATGCCTAATTTCATTCAGTTTTGTTACATCTCTGGAAATATGTCCTTTTGACTTGAGTAGTTTATTGAGGGTCGACTCTAAAAGTCCCATGGAAGAAATAAATTTAATAATCATCTAAATTATTTTGTCTGAATATTTTGTCTTGCTACGAGTCCTTCTAGGAATCGAGAATATTCAGATAAATGTTTTAAAAACTCGAAAAATATAATCATTTTAGCAGTAAAACTAGATAGGGCACTAAGGTAAGTTTCTCCCCGTATAAAAGCAAAACAATTGACAAAGGGGTTTTTCATCTGCCTTACTGGTATGACCGTACTATACCAATGGTAATGTCTAATTTAATCATGTAATTAATGGAATATAACCCCAGTTTATTACATAGGGAAGTCAAAAGTAACTTTTTAATTGTCATCTTATTTGAAACTATCTTATTTTTAGGAAATGCTTTTTGTATTTTAATTGGAACTGATATGTTCTCCTTGAGTCCTCAGTGCTTCGTCATAAGATATCTTGAAGGGCTTAAATTTTCATTGAAGTGGCAAGTACATTTTGAAGAGCTGGGAGATTTGAAAGCAATTTTTAAAAAAGAGATGCGAGAACACTGGGAAGCAGACTGGTTGGAATTTGCATCAACATTTCAGAAAGAAATTAGTACACTAACATACATCCTATCTTACCAAAAAAAAAATACCACATATTGATGGAAATTTCCCAAAAACACTATCCTTGACAATATCTAGACTAAAAATTAATCAAGATGTCCCTCACATTTGAAAAAAAAAATAGGAATTATTAGATTTGATATATGTAAATGTAATAACTACTTTAATGCTGATCCAAACCACCTAATATTTAATTGTTCGGATTATAACCTAGAAAGAGAACATTTTATTAGATCCCTTATTCGTCAAAAGATTCAATTTCCAAATAATTTAGAAAATCTTTTGTCCATTGAAAATGATAACATTAATATTATAATACACAATTTTATAAAATCTGCACTCATTTTAATTTAAGTAATATTGCTTGTGTACATTTTTCTTTTTTATTTAATGCGTTAGTAATAGCATGTATGTAGATTATAGTCGTAGTAAAACCTATTGTTTATAGCTATGCTTAACCCCTTATACCCGTGGCCTTTCCTGTGATTGTGCAAGTCTTAACAGACCCCTAGACCTAGACGCATCATGTTCTTGTTTCAAATTCCCCAAAATACATAAAAAAATAAATAAAATTAAAATAAAAAATAGTTGATAAAAAAAAAGTTGAAATTAATTAGCATTAGTTAGTTAGGTTAGTTAAATAACAATGTTACACAGTTCCATTGTATGATTGCCCTTTTGAATTGACTGTTTTATTTGTAATTAAAACAATATAATACTTAATTTTAATTAAAACAGATGGTAAAAATTTCTGTGGCTAATCGAACTGGTTTTTGGAAACCAAACCACTTTTTCCAAAAAAGGTACATTTTGAAAGTCGGAGGCATCGTTGGAGTACAATGCGAAACAAAAAATGTGGGAGACAAAATAGTGAAAGGAAAATTCGTAGAACTGTGATTGCTATCACAATGTAGGTAGGCTCTTTTGGTATGCACGTACCACTACATCCTTATCGAAACAATACTTCTATCATAGTGGCAATCTAACAATGCAACTTAAATGCATTTCCTATTTTCGTATAAATTTATCCACAGTTGGAATGCAAATTACCCCGTCATCATTCAGTAACTTTGGGAGTGAATCAGCTTCCGGCTATAAAATGGTACATTACTCAACAATGTAAACGTCTGATTATCAAGTTGTTGAAATGAAGCCGTTTTTAAGCTTTATTGTCGTAACGTGCAACATGAAAATAGGCATGAACGCAAGTTAATTTGGTAAGGTCACTGAGGGATTATACCAATTTATACATATTGCCGGAAGCTATATTGTTCATGGAGCTCAAGTTTTAAACTATAAAAATGTCTTTACGCGTATCTATGCATCTAGTCAAGGATGAAGAATGTCTTAATTATTTTTTCATACAATGACAGTTTTTCCAAAAAAATTTAGAACATTTGTTTAATTTTGTTTCTCCTTGTTTCGATGCTACTAAATTCCATGTTATCCGAATGAGCGACTCTGCTTAATTTCTGTTATTAAAGTAAATAAGTACTGAAAGTAGATTCAAGTGTTTAAACATTTTTTTGGTCTGGTGTAATAATCTGGCCGCCGTTTTTAGAACATTTAATAACTCCTCGTAAATATAAATTTCATATAGGTAATTGCTACTTTTCATATGTCAATTTTTGGGCATTTATTGCAATATTAAAGAATTTACTTCGGCACTTTAATATTTTCAAGAATAACGTGCACCTATTTTTTACAAAGTGTTTATTTATTACACGAAATTTTTACAAAACATTATTATATTATCTTATGATAATTTTATTATATATCGAACGGATTTAGACTTTTCTCTGTTACTGCGGTATATAAAAAAAGAGCTGCATGCTATTCCGGCATAAGTACACGTGCATGATTTTCGAGCGCATTTCTTAAGATATACTTGGCACTAACTCGTCAGTAGTAGGATAAATTAATGCGGACCATCGCAGTATTCGAATTGGTTTGGGAGCAGAACATTTGTTCATATATTACGTGAAAAGCTATCAGAATATGCAGTTCGATTAACTGGCTTGTTAGTGGTAACACTGAAAAAGTTGAAACTTTGCAGTGATGATAAAATAAATACCGGAACTCATTGAATGTTGTGCAGTTACTGTCCTTATTGAGAACCTGAACCAAGTACACCTCCGCAGAATTAATCAAGCCTTTAATTATTCTGTCACAGATGTACCCATTGCATTGGTGGGGGTTACAAAAAATTTCAAGTTTGGTGTTTTGGTGATCAATTTTACAATATTTTTCCAGGCAACTCGGTAGTAAATAATATATAGGGTAATAGGATCAAAATACTTCCTTGGGGAACACCCTGTTCGGCCAAAAGTTCTGCTGATATGTTCTATTTAGTTTTACTATCTATGTACGTCGGGAAAGATAATTTCTTAACCAACTGAGCATCAGGTCATTTACTCCATAAGAGTGTCACTTTGCCATTAATAACTTAATTAGGTCGAGGGCTTTTTCCGATAGTCAGGCGGCGCTAAAAGCAATCGGTTCCATTCAAGTCGAGTCGAGACTTGTACGGGACCGCATAAATGCCCGTATAGGCCCAGGAAGTCAAAATAAAGTGACTGTGGCGTGGGCGCTAGGGCACAAGGGACACAAAGGAAATAAAAAGGCGGATGAACTGGCTAGAGAACCGTTAATGTTATAATTCAGTAACTTCAGCAACTTTGGGCAGGTGCGTGATTACTGTTTTTTTGTCTAAAGAAAAATTGATAATATGGCATATTTGCCAATCTAGAAAACTTTAGACATTAGTTGCATAATTGCATATAAATAGTAGATGTCACTGTATTTTTTATTTGTAAAATGCTTCAAACGAATGGTTTCTTTTATATCACCTATGATACAGAGTTGAGATGCTTTAAAAAAAAATTGTACAGTACATATACTTCGTAAGTGGCTTTATGAAATTTAATATATCTTTAATATGTAATAATCTTTTGAGTTAACTAATCCTAGTAGTTCCTACCAGTGCTGGGTTGTTCTAAATTCCTCTAGCATAGTAGCCTTGGTCCAATACATTTGGTTTCCGCGCCTTCTGTGGCCAAAGAATCGGCAACTCTGTTGTCTTTCATGTCAAAGTAATCAGGTATCCAGATCAGAGTCAGTTTGTTGTTTCTGGCCAAACGGGTAAGAGCTTCCTGGCAATTTCAAACCGTTCTAGAGTTGCAACGGTAGGATCAAAGGGCTTTCAGAGCCGCTTGGCTGTCTTAAAATATTTTTATGGATCTGTGTCTAGGCCGTGTCTGTTCAAGCTTCCGGGCACGCCCCAATAGCATTAATTTCTGCTTGAAATATAGTCGCGTTGTCACCCAGGCTTAAAGTTATTCTTACCTTTGGTTTGTGACTTTATGCACCAGCTTCAGTTCCCTCAGGAGTTCTGGAGTCGTCTGTGAACCAACTGTGTTTTGTTCCGATCCCATTTGTTCAGGAAAGAGGATTTTAAAGGACAGTTCACGGTTGATCAAGTGTATAAGTAGGTGGTTGGTCATTAGGGTGCTCGATTTGCTCGAGATCCCGGAAGGTAATCTCCAAATGGGTTGATATTAAGACGTGCCTCAGACCATAAAATTTTCCATGTATTTCTTATGAGCAAAAAACATTTTTTCATAAATTCGCAATAGACTCGTGAATATATAGTGAAATAAAAATCTCATATAAGTTGCCTTTTCAGAATTGACCAGAGAATACAAATTATTGATCCCTTTTAAAATTGTTTTTGGTATAATTTGGTGATACATTTTCTTAGGATTTATATAAATTTTGGAGGTTGAGACAAAAGAACGAACTTGATTTTTTGAGTCACCCTATTGGTCATACTAAGAAGGTTCATAGTATGATTGCTTATCGTTCATGTGGAGTATTACATGCCACGCAGATTGATCTTACCATAGTTCGTTGTAACTAGTACCCACAGATGCTCTAAGTTCCTCTTTGATATGTTTGTAGTGATAATGGAGAATATAAGGTTACGTTTTATAAACAAGCGTACTCTTTCACCCTTTGTCGATCTATCGGTCGATCTCTAATGATAGTAATATCAGATATTGGACAGTTACGTGAAGAAGTAATCTGTGCTTTTTGTCTCATCTTATATTATCGTCCTGTACACACAACAGTTCGTGTTTCTTTTTTTAAAGGAAACTGTATTTCGTGTAACTATATGTTATTTGAATTTCAATCTTGATGCCTATCAAAGTAGAAAAAGAATATAATATCTAACACAAATTGGTTCTAACGGGGCATGAAAATAATGTCGCCATTACTCTCAAAAATGTGTTTGCATCTAAAAAGGATAAATTCGGACGAATTTAGCTGGGAATTGCATCCTAGACGACTGACGCGAGCTCGAGATCTCACTTCAAATTTCTCACATTATTTGCACATTCGAGAAATAAATTCTGCTAAAAGCAAGTGAAATATACTAATGTTCATATAACTTTTTCTTTGAATTGATCGTACTTCAAAGGGATGCATTTAAATTCTACATGGTGCATGATTGCATGAAATTTACTGGATGGAGAAACGATCCTTAGATTTAACGAGACTGCAAAGATCAGATGTAGTACAGAGGCATTAGGATTTTTCTGCAGCAAGCTGAATTTTTGTATGGATTTTTATTTCGTCAATTTAAGCAATATGCTAAAAGTCCTATTTAACGCCTACCTGCCAAAAATTCTGAAATGGTCAAAATGAGTTCTACGGCAAGAATTCTTATAGAAATTATAGCATAGGACTTAGTGTTACAATTAGTTAAAGACTTCTATCATAATTTCTTTATGAGGTATTATCGTGCATACCATCAACGTTAACCCGTCAAAAAAAACGCAAAAAATATCAGTCAGCAATAATTCTTCAATTAATCGAAGCGTAAAAATGCGGGATTTTTCAACCAAAACTGGATCATACGTAAACATATAATGAAATGAGTCATCTTTAAAAGTGAATTATTTATTATTTGTTTGCTTATAGTAATGAAACATTTTCTTTATAGGATTTTGCAAACAGTGGAAAGAAAAGCTATCTATGAGAACTAAAGGAAAAACTATATATATAAAAATATTAATGAAATCTTTGCATTCTTTCGATAACCTGACTTCTGGTTATGCTAGCAAGTAAAATTCTGATTTGCCATTCTCATTTTAACACTAGCATCCAACCTAGTCCCCTACGGCTAAGCAGGCTAAAATAGTATCTACATGATCCCCTACGATATGTAAATTCAGTTAAAAATGAGAACAAAGGCCCGAAATTAATTTATTTACGTACCTTGTCTTTAAAATTTTTTTTCATTCAAATGAATTACATTTTCATAAAATCTCATTCAGTTTCTTGGAAATTCTTAGCCTTTGAAACGTTTTTTTTGCTAGCATAACCAGAAGTCAGGTTATCGAAAGAATGCAAAGATTTCATTAATATTTTTATATATATAGTTTTTCCTTTAGTTCTCGTAGATAGCTTTTCTTTCCACTGTTTGCAAAATCCTATAAAGAAAATGTTTCATTACCATAAGCAAACAAATAATAAATAATTCACTTTTAAACATGCATAGAGTATATAGGCTCCAATACTAGTTAGCTAATAGATAGGTGAAGATCTGTTGTTTTTTATCAGTCAATGTCAATTATAATTATTTTATACCATTCATGGAAAATGTCTTAGTTTTGCATGGAACATCGTTATGAGTGGCTTTAGGCCTTTCTGTAGAGTACCCAATAAGGACAAAAAACGTTTCAAAGGCTAAGCATTTCCAAGAAACTGAATGAGATTTTATGAAAATGTAATTCATTTGAATGAAAAAAATTTTTAAAGACAAGGTACGTAAATAAATTAATTTCAGGCCTTTGTTCTCATTTTTAACTGAATTTACATATCGTAGGGGATCATGTAGATACTAGTTTAGCCTGCTTAGCCGTAGGGGATTAGGTTGGATGCTAGTGTTAAAATGAGAATGGCAAATCAGAATTTTACTTGCTAGCATAACCAGAAGTCAGGTTATCGAAAGAATGCAAAGATTTCATTAATATTTTTATATATATAGTTTTTCCTTTAGTTCTCATAGATAGGTTTTCTTTCCACTGTTTGCAAAATCCTATAAAGAAAATGTTTCATTACTATAAGCAAACAAATAATAAATAATTCACTTTTAAACATGCATAGAGTATATAGGCTCCAATACTAGTTAGCTAATAGATAGGTGAAGATCTGTTGTTTTTTATCAGTCAATGTCAATTATAATTATCTAATACCATTCATGGAAAATGTCTTAGTTTTGCATGGAACATCGTTATGAGTGGCTTTAGGCCTTTCTGAAGAGTACCCAATAAGGACAAAAAACGTTTCAAAGGCTAAGCATTTCCAAGAAACTGAATGAGATTTTATGAAAATGTAATTCATTTGAATGAAAAATTTTTTTAAAGACAAGGTACGTAAATAAATTAATTTCAGGCCTTTGTTTTCATTTTTAACTGAATTTACATATCGTAGGGGATCATGTAGATACTAGTTTAGCCTGCTTAGCCGTAGGGGACTAGCCGTAGGGGACTAGGTTGGATGCTAGTGTTAAAATGAGAATGGCAAATCAGAATTTTACTTGCTAGCATAACCAGAAGTCAGGTTATCGAAAGAATGCAAAGATTTCATTAATATTTTTAGAAATGAGTCATCCTCGTGAACAACAAAGGTTTTTTTGTGATTTTGGATATCTTCGTACCGTCGAACTGTCAGCGCTCACCCTTCTGTGGCCTTTAAGGTCTCCAGATTTAACACCAACGGACTTTTACGTGTGAGGGTAGGTTGAAGATATTTATTAACATTGAAAAAATTCACAGCTTTATTCAACTGATAGAAAATAGCTACCCTCCAGTAAAGACCAGAAAGCAGACTGGAGATATTCTCATTTTGCACATAAAAAATATCATTTTGTGACCTTTTAAATAAAATTATTGAAATACTACTCCTGTTTCTGTTGAGAAACCCCGCATATTTAAATTTCAATCGATTGCAAAATGTTTGCCGACTGGTATTCTCCTGTATTTTTTCAGCGAGTGGGCAACACTGATGGTATGTAAGATAACACCACGTAAAGTGGAGATAATAGAGAAGTCTTGAAAATAATTAGAACACCTAGATGACCCTTCAAAATTTTTTGGAAGATTTTGAAATTCGACACTTTAAATTACCATTACAATTTTTTCCTACAGATCTATTTTTTTTTCCTAGTAGAGAAACTTTTTATTTATTTCTGGCTGAAAATTTACTTACTTTGGACAACGAAAAAAGATTTCAGAATATAGAAAGTTAAAATAAGTCCGTAATATTTCACAAATGATGAAAATATCCCTATATAATACTAGACAGGGTGTTTAGGAAATTGATGCCAACCCTGAACAATGAGGTGTAGGGCGTAATTTGACATTTATATGACAATACATAACTACATGCAACATTTTTAGTTCCCTCGCTTACCAAAGGGAAGTACTTATTGTATTCATGAAAAAGAGATTTTTTCGGATACAGATTATGTAGATTACGAAAATGAGTTCTTTCAATTCCGTCGGTTTGCCCGCCCGTCTATCTGCCTGCCTGTCTGTTGCCAGAGTATGTGGCGTTTTATTCACCCAGCAAGTGGTGAAACGTCACTTTGACACTCAAGCTTCAGTAGTCGGTTGACGGTAAGGACGGAATGAGGAAAACTCGGGCGCCAGTTCCTTTTGTGGTGGAACAACCAATTACCCTCAAAGCCTGGTCAGCAGGGCTTGAGTAGCTACAGTGAAGAAACGGTAATGTCCAGCGTGTCTAGACTTCGCATAAGCTACAGTGAAAAGCATAAACTTGCTCCTGTTGCTGGTGGGTAGGTGTGCAGCTCAACGAACTGAAGTGGACTTCTTTCCACAAACGGCAGGCATGAACTCCCGTCTGGCTTCTAGACGATGCCTCTTGATACTCCAAGCGCTACAAGCGGTAGAGGGAGAGACGGCGTAGTCGGATTGCGCACCGGATTCAGACTTATGAGAAAATATAAGCGATCTTACCTACAAGTTCTTCTACTTAGAATTCCTCACAGACGTCTTTCCTCGCAGTCGGTCGAACACCAACAGAATTCTCCAGCAAACGGTGCACTGCTTGATGGGAAACAGTCCAGTTCTGCACAGTTGCACGTTTGTGGACGGTATTGGGATCATGAGCTGCTCTCGGCGATGAGTCTCCCACACAGACCGAATAAATGCAAGTATATGGCAAATGGTAAACTACACTGCGCACGCCTCTACACTTCAAATATTTTCACTTAGTGCCTAGTCTTTATAATTCAATACAATATAATATAAATATATAACCTACTTATTATTAAAGGAGATGGTAGTTTGGGGTGCAAGTTCCATAACGAAAAATGCTTTGTTACACTCCCCTCTTACTTCGCAAAAAAATAAATGGAATTAAATTACATTATTATTTTTCTTGTATCTTTTTGTTCCCTAAAAAACCATGTTCTTAAACGGTTCCTATATGACTAAAGGCGCTTTACCCACAGTGGTTAGTAAACTTTATTTGGGGGCAAGTACATCTTTTATAAAACCAAAACTAAACTAAAGAAAATGATTTCTTAATTACATGACAAAAGAAACAAGCTGAACAGGCTTCTCTTCTGCCATGCTGTCCGTTGGCGCTATGTCTAAAAAACTATTTGACAGAGAATAGTCAAAAGTAGGTAGTTGACACTACTGCCAGCGGGTAAGACCGCTTATAGGAAGTAAATGATGAAAAAGTGTAACAAAGGGTAATAAGATTTGGCATTTAGTTAACACAATTGGCAAGGTAGACATTTATTATACCTTTAATGAAAAACGTACAGAGTGGTCATCCTGAGAAGTATTTCAACTACGGTAGAAATTTGTAAAAGTATTTACACAAACCTTCCATATTCAACACCTCTTATTTATTATTTATTTCTTCTGTCGGATGACCACTCTGTATATTTTTTTAAGCAAAAGTTATCAAATTTACCATGCACAAATAGTGATTTCTCTATTCCTATTATTATTCTAGTATTTTGTATCTTAATAAATAATTTTGTAGAGTGACCACTCTGTTTAAATAAAGTGGGAAGTTCTGTGTAAATAACGTTATCCACTTTTTTTCTAGCTAACAGGAACATTTATTTCTTATTATCGAAAATTTGTTTATTTAGGATAACAAGAAAATATTTTAGGATCGAAAAACTCTCCTTACTTAATTCTCTAGAGGCGTTTAAAATTTTTAAATGTGATTTTTACCCACTAACTCGTTTTTTTTTAAATGGGAATTTAATCGTTCACCAACATTTTTAAAAACCTCATTTTCATACGAATCTAATGATACCAAAATTTTGAAAATCCGCTCAGAAATAATTGAGATTTCAGCCAAAATACAATGCAACCAAGCTTTTAGAAACATGCGGCTAATAGATAATAGATTAGTGGGCTTTGGAAACATTTCTCTGTAAATCTGGTAACCTAATAACATTGGAAAAATCATAGTAGTCATTGAATGTAATAAAACAATATCAGCTGTCAGACAGATACAAGATAAAGCGTTGCGGAAATCTCTTTGAGTAAAAATTAAAGAAAATGAATAATTTTAGTAGAAATGAAAAGGTCGATATGTTACTGATATATGGAGAGCGTCACAAAAATTCAACTGCAGCTGCAGAACTGTATCAGCAACGATATCCCAACAGACGTCATCCAAGCAGACACTTGTTTGCAAGAGTGGAACAAGAATTAAGAAACGAACCCAATCAACAAGATGACCATCAAACATTTATTGTAAGTGAGGACAAAGAAATTGATGTATTAGGATTTGTGATGGTACACCCAACAACATCAACAAGGAAATTGTCAATGGAATGCGGCATTAGTCAGTCTTCGGTTTGCAGAATTTTAAAGAAACATAAGTTTCGGTCTTATAAATACCAAATACATCAACATCTTTATGGAGATGATAACGACAGGAGGCTAGTATATTGCAACTGGTTCTTAAATGCAGTACAACAAAACCCAGGTTTTCCTTTTCATATTTTATATTCAGATAAAAGTAGATTTACGAACCAAGGTATTTTTAACAGAAATAATACTAGATACTGGGCTCAAGAAAATCCGAGGTTGGTAGGGCGGGGGAATATTCAGGAAAGATTTGGGTTTAACTGTTGGCTTGGAGTACTTGGAGATCGAATAATTGGACCCATATTTTTTGATGGAACACTTACTGGCGAACGATATTTATTCTTTTTACAAAACCAGACAGCAGAACTTCTTGACTTACTTCCTCTTGCCTATTTACAAAATCTGTTTTTCCAACAAGATGGTGCTCCCCCACATAATTCCAGAAGAGTGATGGAATATTTAAACAACTTGCATGGTGAACGCCTTATCGCAAATCAAGGTCATATCTGGTGGCCTCCTAGGTCACCTGACTTAACACAACACCCCTCGACTGTTATGTATGGGGCACTCTCAAAAATAAAGTTTATAAAACTTCTTCAAATACCCGTGAAGAGCTGCAAAATAAAGTTGTACGGGCTCTTAATGAAATAACGCCGGCTGAATTGAGTAGAGCCATTCAAGCAACCGCACGCAGAGCCGAATTGTGTATAGAAAAAAATGGTGGACATTTTGAACAATATCTGTAAATGTCAATTTATGGTTTAATTATATTAATTATTTTAAAGATACCTACTGTTACCTAGTTTAAGTTTAATTGTTCAAACGGAATTGATTTTTTTAAATTTTAAACGCCTCTAGAGAATTAAGTAATGCAATCATATTGCTCTTTTTATTTTTATAGTAACGTAGCACACAGTAGCGCAACTACGGGGGGGGGCTAAGGGGGCTAAAGCCCCCCCCAAGCAATGCATAGAGGGTCTAAAATAATACAGCTATCACGTAAACTATAATGCCCTACCTAAATAACTACTAGGTACCCAAATAATTTGGGCCAAATAAAACACCCATTAGACTCGACCGCCGCGTCACCGTTGCATCACCCCCACCCAACTAATGGCACCAATCACCGGCCACAGCCGCCCACTATGCTATTGAAGTAGGTATAGATTACGAAATCAAGAAATTTTTCTGATCAGTAGGAATGTGGTTGTTGTTGTTGACATAGACGTCTACTAGTGTTTGTTTTTTAATTATTACTACTACATTTAATTTTCATATAACAATTAGGTTCTATAAATCGGAAATAAACTATAAATTTTGCTAAACCCTTTCAGTGTTCTTGGAATTTAAGTTAAGGTAAGTTATAGAATTATAATAGAATATAAGATATAACTTTTCTAGAACTTAGAACTAAATATTCTTTTTAATATACTGGATTGATTCTGGGGTAGGCTCCTTTGTGAAACATTGTTCAATATTTTAAATATAATGAAGGGAATGCTTTTTTAATGTTTTAAAATTATTTTGTTATAAACTCTACAATTGTTTCGACTTGTTGAGTCTTTCTCAAGAGTTAAATTAGGGCTAAAGTTAAAAATATGTGTTTCTTGCTTCATATCTTACTAGCACAACCACCTATATTTTGTACATTCTAGGAAAGGCACTTTAAGCCTTCCCTTTTATTGTTTTATTATAGGTACCAGATGTGGTAGTAAGAAGCAAATATTTCGGTCTTGTTAAACTTAATCCAGTGACTATTGTAGGTATATAGAGAATTGTAAAACAAGTTTTGTTATAGTAATAAATAAATAAATGAATAAAGTTATACCATAGCAGAGGGAAGGCAAATATAATGAAACTGGAAAATACAATATTAGGCAAATACTTTTATTTAACGAATATTCAAATAATTAACATACAGGGTGTTAGTAGTATATTTTATTTTATAATATTATCTGCATTGCAAGTGTTGATTTTTTAAATACATTAATATGTCTCTCCGCGCACTTAACTACATAAATACTAATAATCTTTTAATTAATTATTCACAGTTTCAATATGAGTCATAACAAGCCTGAGTGCAAGAAAAGAACCATTCAAGATTTCTTTGGGGTACCTCCCAAAAAAAAAGCATGCCATTTGGAAATGGCATCTGGCTCTCAATGCAATAATGTGTGTCCACTACCTCTGCCTTTGACATTACCGACCCCACAAGCAGAAGAAACTGCAACATTGGCAACGACATCTCATATGGATATATCCCATTTTAATAGAAGAATTTTGAGTGCCGAAGAAAAGTTGGAAGTGCTAACAAATATCTGGGTTCCTGATGAAAATTATAAATTTCCTGTCATTCAAATTGGAAAACAAAACAGAAAATTTATTTACACGTGGCTAAAGAGGTATAAATGGTTAGTGTATTCCAAGAAAGAGGATGGGGCATACTGTAAACATTGTTTTTTGTTTGCTAGTAAAGAGGTGGGAATGAGTGCATCTCAGACAACTGGGCAGCTAGTTAGCACATCATTTAAACAGTGGAAGAAAGCCACAGAGCGTTTTGATAATCACGAGGCATTAGAATACCATAAAGCATCTCTATTACGCTCAAATAATTTTCTTGAGAGCATGTCGGGCAAATCAGTGCGTATTGATAAAATGATAGATTCAGTTAAAAACGTTCAGGCAGCAGAAAATCGAACTAAAATAATGTCAATTATAAAAACTGTGATATTTTGTGGAAGACAAGGACTAGCTCTACGAGGTCATCGGGATTCGGGCCCTTTCGAACTGAATGAAGAACCACCTGAAAATGAAGGAAATTTTCGGGCTTTATTAAGATTCCGTATCGATGCCGGTGATCAAAACTTGAGAAATCATTTGACTGGAAGTAGTCGCAATGCAGTCTACACAAGTTGGAAGATTCAAAATGAGATTATTGATTCATGTGCTACAATAATCAAGAGGAAAATAGCTAGTGAAGTAAATGCTGCCAAATGTTTTTCAGTATTAGCAGATGAAACCCCAGATATTTCTAATATAGAACAAGTTACACTATGTGTTAGATATCTAAAAGAAGACACTAACTTAAAGGAGTATAAAATTTGCGAAAATTTTCTTCAGTTCACTCCTGTCGAAAATACTACAGGCGTTAATCTGGCTGAAACCATAATTCGTAGCTTACAAGACTGTAATATAGAGGTTGATTATTTAAGAGGACAGGGATATGATGGAGCGTCTTCCATGAGTGGAAAATTTAACGGTGCACAAGCCAAAATTTTAGAGAAATATCCCACTGCAATTTACGTTCATTGCGTTTCACATTGCTTGAAGTTGGCTATTTCAAACTCGGTGGAAGTACCTGCGATTAGAAATTCCTTTGGAATAGTCACTAAAATATATAATTTTTTCAACTATCCTAAAAGACAAATAGTGCTGCAAAAACATATTTCCCAATCTAAAAATGTTACAAAGACAAGGGCGCAAAAGTTAAAACAGCTTTGCCCAACTCGTTGGGTGGATAGACATGATTCCATTTTAATTATGGTTGATTTGTTAGTCGTCGTTGTGGATGCACTAGAAGAGATTCAGACCACTTGGGAGGATAAAGAAACCACTTCTGATGCCTTTATTTTGATAAGCGCTATCAAACAGTCACAGTTTCTAGTAGCATTACTTAGTGCAGAGAAGCTACTAAGCCACACAGTGAATTTGAGCAAGAGTCTTCAACTTTCAGATGTAGAACTTCATTTAGCCATTAATGAAGCTCAAATTGTCATTGATGCTATAAAGAAAATAAGAGATAATGGAGAGGAAGCTTTCAAGCAATTATTTCAGAAAGCTTTACAAATCAGTGAGAGATTGGGGTTTTCAATTACTGTACCTAGAACGACATCAAGGCAAACTAAGCGTTGCAACATCCCATTTGTTACTGAAGAGGAATATTACAGAAGAGCTATATTTCTTCCTTGGATTGATTCCTTTTTAAGTAACTTGTCTGCAAGATTTGAAAAACATAAAAGCATACTCGCCAATTTTGACGCACTTCTCCCAAATACTGAAAACCAGTTGCTAAAAAAGGGAGATTTTATCAACTTGAGTACCTTTTATGCAAACGATCTTGAAGAAAGCAACGAAGCAGCACTCGAAGCTGAGTATGATATGTGGCACCAGGCTCTTAAAAAAATAGGAAACCCACCAAAAAATGCAATAGATTGTTTGAATGTTTGCAACAAAAACTATTATCCAAACATACATAAATTACTAAAAATATTTTGTACCTTACCAGTTTCTACTAGCACAGCGGAACGCTCCTTTTCGACCTTAAAAAGAACTAAAACATACTTAAGAAATACAATGAAAGAAAACAGATTAAACGGCTTAGCACATTTAAATATTCATAGGGAAATATTGGTTACAATCGATGAAGTGATTCAAGAACTTCAACTTCGAGGTCCACGTCGACTTGAATTCAATTTGTAAGTCTGTATATACATTGTATTCAAATAAATAAATAAAGTTTTGTTTTTATCTAGAAGCACAGATTAATATTATTTTTTAGCCCCCCCAGAACGAAATCCTGGTTGCGCCGCTGCACCAAACTAAAATATATTTTGGGCACCACAGCACTCTGGATTCAGAAATAGATTTTTTAATAAAATTTTTATTGTTTATCAAATAGTGACCAAAATGGATGTATTGTATTCAAAATTTCCTCTAGATTCCAAAAATGTAAAAATATATAGGGTGTTCCATTTAAAAATCGAAAGTTGTGGGCATTTCCGGTCAAACCGGATGTGCACCAAACTTGATTTTTTATTGAAAAGATGGCATTTTAGTCTTGTAATAAGGCCTCCTAATTTCAATTTTCTATTCCAAATATTTTAGGAAATATCGGGGCGAGCGCAGTTCGTGCCTCACCCGGTATATATATTAAAAGTTAAACCAAGTGCGTAATACTTCAAAATAAACAAAAACTGTAAATTTTAAAAAAGTACAAAATTGCCATTTTATAAAAAAATATAGTATTGTTCATATAGGTATATTGGGTCACATAGATGCCTAACCACCTTACCTCCCTGTTCAAGGTCGACATCGGTTTCCCGAACAACCTGTATATCGCCACAATGAAATAATATTTTCCATCTAAATATATTGTTTCTAGTATTACACGCCATCAGACTTAAGGGAGCTCCCGGGTTTTTGCTCTGTAGACTTGAGACACTGCGTTGGTGGAACAGCTGGTTATCGATTAGCTTGTGGATGATTACATGTCTAGCCGAGGAATAATGAAAAATTAGCACAAAAAATGGAACACGAGCACTGATTTTTTTGTAGTTTACCGTACCGCGACCACATAATAGGGTTTTTTAGATGTTTTCGTGTTCTGGTATCATTAACAAGCTTCGCAATTGCTTAGCTCATATTGTTATGATGCTGTGTTTACTTATTATTTATTTTATACGGAGTGACATATATTTTAAAAGAATTTGTATGTTCGTTTAGGGTTATAATGATACCGTCTTCCAGGTTCTCGATAGCTATTTAAAATATTGGAAATATAAAGCTTGAATAATGGAGATAATTTGTTTTCGTGGTAAGGTTAGCTCCTCGTAAACTTTTTAGAGGGTCAACTACAATATGCACAAACTACTAGCGAATTGGAAGAGATCAGGGTGGACTTCCTCAGGGAACCGTTCTGACCCCGATTGAATTCATTATTTATATTAATTATCTACTTGGCGTGTGCTAGCTCCGTATGGCAGTACCATCTACTGGTGACACTGCATTCTAATTCTTATGGAGATTCTTGGGAAAGCTTCAACAAAGGTTAAAAACGAATTATCCAATAGATTAACACAACAACTCTCACGTGTCTATTCATGGAAAGATTACTAATATTTTGATTTCATCATCATTTGTTGGTGTAGCGACCACACGAGCTATCAGTGAACTGTTCGGTAATGTTAACTATAACAAAAAAACTTATCCCTCAACACGGCAGCTCTGCAGTTCCGGCTCTGCCGGGGCTATCAGAGAAAGAGCAAGGGATGGTATAGGTAGGCAGGATTAGGATGTTCTCTGATATTCGATGCTGAGAGGTATAACTAATGTATATCCAAAAACACACCACTGTATAGCAGTAACTCACTATTTTGTACCACGTACTAAATCTATCTATCTTTAAATTACTATTCCAATTGGGAAGGTAGTGTGGTGCTTATCAAAATTAAAGAAGTAATTATAAAAAATCTATCAGCTAAAGGTGCCACACCATTCGTAGCCATATTATTGATCAGTTGTGCAGTCTGGTTAAAAAGCTGAAGTAAGTTCACAATCTGATGAGATTAGTAAATATGTATCATCTCCGTAAGCACCAGACATTTTGGGAATTGTAAAATAAAATATATCATTAACATATAAAATGAATAACTCTAGGCCTAAAACGGAAACTTGCGGAACTCACATAAAATAGTCTCATTTACTGGTCATATTAACTGAACTATTATTGTCTCACACATACCGGGTGAGTCACGAATTGCGCTCGCCCCGATATTTTCTAAAATATTTGGAATAGAACATTGAAATTTGGAGGCCTTATTACACGACTAAAATGCCATCTTTTCAATAAAAAATCAAGTTTGGTGCACATCCGGTTTGACCGGAAATGCCCACAACTTTCGATTTTTAAATGGAACACCCTATATATTTTTACATTTTTGGAATCTGGAGGAAATTCTGAATACAATACATCCATTTTGGTCACTTTTTGATAAACATTAAAAATTTTATTAAAAAATCTATTTCTGAATCCAGAGTGCTGTGGTGCCCAAAATATATTTTAGTTTATGTGCTACGTTACTATAAAAATAAAAAGAGCAATATCATTGCATTACTTAATTCTCTAGAGGGGTTTAAAATTTTTAAATGTGATTTTTACCCACTAACTCGGTTTTTTTAAATGGGAATTTAATCATTCACCAACATTTTTAAATACCTCATTTTCATACGAATCTAATGATACCAAAATTTTGAAAATCCGCTCAGAAATATTTGAGATTTAATAAAACAATATCAGCTGTCAGACAGACTCGTGTAGTTATAGGCAATCTTGAGATATCAAACATTTAATAATTGTGAGCGCAATTAAGTTTAGCATAGGTATGTGGAGGTAAACACAATTACATCTACAAGGACATTTGCAATAGAATGCGATATCAGTTCGGTTTTCAGAGTTTTATTTAAATGAACATAAATATCGGGCCTATAAATAAATAAAAATCAATTCCGTTTGAACAATTAAACTTAAACTAGGAAACAGTAGGTATCTTTAAAATAATTAATATAATTAAACCATAAATTGACATTTATAGATATTGTTCAAAATGTCCACCATTTTTTTCTACACACAATTCGGCTCTGCGTACAGTTGCTTGAATGGCTCTACGCAATTCAGCCTGTGTTATTTCATTAAGAGCCCGTACAACTTTATTTTGCAGCTCTTCACGGGTATTTGAAGAAGTTTTATAAACTTTATTTTTGAGAGTGCCCCATACATAATAGTCGAGGGGTGTTAAGTCAGGTGACCTAGGAGGCCACCTGATATGACCTTGATTTGCGATAAGGCGCTCACCATGCAAGTTGTTTAAATATTCCATCACTCTTTTGGAATTATGTGGGGGAGCACCATCTTGTTGGAAAAACAGATTTTGTAAATAGGCAAGAGGAAGTAAGTCAAGAAATTCTGCTGTCTGGTTTTGTGAAAAGAATAAATATTGTTCGCCAGTAAGTATTCCATAAAAAAATATGGGTCCAATTATTCGATCTCCAAGTACCTACTCCAAGCCAACAGTTAAACCCAAATCTTTCCTGAATATTCCCCCGCCCTACCAACCTCGGATTTTCTTGAGCCCAGTACCTAGTATTATTTCTGTTAAACATACCTTGGTTCGTAAATCTACTTTCATCTGAATATAAAATATGAAAAGGAAAACCTGGGTTTTGTTGTACTGCATTTAAGAACCAGTTGCAATATACTAGCCTCCTGTCGTTATCATCTCCATAAAGATGTTGGTGTATCTGGTATTTATAAGACCGAAACTTGTGTTTCTTTAAAATTCTGCAAACCGAAGACTGACTAATGTCGCATTCCATTGACAATTCCCTTGTTGATGTTGTTGGGTGTACCATCACAAATCCTAATACATCAATTTCTTTGTCCTCACGTACAATAAATGTTTGATGGTCATCTTGTTGATTGGGTTCGTTTCTTAATTCTTGTTCCACTCTGGAAAACAAGTGTCTGCTTGGATGACGTCTGTTGGGATATCGTTGCTGATACAGTTCTGCAGCTGCAGTTGAATTTTTGAGACGCTCTCCATATATCAGTAACATATCGACCTTTTCATTTCTACTAAAATTATTCATTTTCTTTCATTTTTACTCAAAGAGATTTCCGCAAGGCTTTATTTTGTATCTGTCTGAGAGCTGATATTGTTTTATTATATTCAATGGCTACTATGATTTTTCCAATGTTATTAGGTTACCAGATTTACACAGAAATGTGCCATATTAGTTTCCAAAGCCCACTAATCTATTATCTATTAGCCGCATGTTTCTAAAAGCTTGGTTGCATTGTATTTTGGCTGAAATCTCAAATATTTCTGAGCGGATTTTCAAAATTTTGGTATCATTAGATTCGTATGAAAATGAGGTATTTAAAAATGTTGGTGAACGATTAAATTCCCATTTAAAAAAACCGAGTTAGTGGGTAAAAATCACATTTAAAAATTTGAAACGCCTCTAGAGAATTAAGTAATGCAATCATATTGCTATTTTTATTTTTATAGTAACGTAGCACACAAACTAAAATATATTTTGGGCACCACAGCACTCTGCATTCAGAAATAGATTTTTTAATAAAATTTTTAATGTTTATCAAACAGTGACCAAAATAGATGTATTGTATTCAAAATTTCCTCTAGATTCCAAAAATGTAAAAATATATAGGGTGTTCTATTTAAAAATCGAAAGTTGTGGGCATTTCCGGTCAAACCGGATGTGCACCAAACTTGATTTTTTATTGAAAAGATGGCATTTTAGTCGTGTAATAAGGTCTCCAAATTTAAATTTTCTATTCAACATATTTTAGGAAATATCGGGGCGAGCGCAATTCGTGACTCACCCGGTATAAGTCCTTTTTTGTAAGTAAGATTAGAACAATTTAAGAGGCAAGCTGCTGACTCCGTAGTGACATAACTTTTTCATGAGATGGGAGACACCTTCAAGACACCCTCAACGAATTGCGTATAATGCTACGTGATAGTTATTTCAATACCTTACTGTCACTAATTCACTATGGACATGAAGATTTATTAAAAATTTACTGCAAAAGCTGGTGCCGGCAATTTTTTAATGCCTCTTGGTGAAGAACCGTATAGCCAGACGCAATTTGCTTAAACGTCTGTCAGAATATCTTAAAGTAGATAATACAGGAAGGGCCACGGTTAGTAGGTGGAATAACAAAAACATATGGTAACGAAATTATTCTACAAGTTAATTCAAGTCTCTATTAAGAAACTTATAATCTACGTATACATTTTTCTAAATCTTATAGATTATAAGTTGACCACATTAGGCCAATGGAGCCAATATGTTACAGTTTTTTGCAATATTGCTAACTAATGCCCCAGAGATATTTTGATTCTTTGCTTATCTGAAAAGGATATGGTCAATGTCAGTTGTGGTGTCAGCAATTTTAAATGTTTGTTATAGCAAGTAGAAGGCTGAGCTAGTAATATAATGTCCTTAACCTAAGATGAGGATTACACAGAGACGGGACGATATTCGTCCAGTCCTAATGGATAAAGAAATATAGGCACTACTAACGCATTCTTCAAATAGTCGGGAAGATAACTTGTTTTAAACATGTATTAGTAATAAATGGTAGTGTTCAAAGCCATGTGCATCGGAACAATGGGCTTGTTCGACATTTTTTTTATATCATAAATCGAAAGTGCAAGTATAAATTAATGGATTTGCAAAAAATCAGAATCTTATTTTCACGTTTAGTATCTTAAAAATTATTACAAATCTTCATCTCGCGAAAATGGGGCGTGGCCAGGCGCTATATGCATAGATTCGGCGATCTCAATAGACTTGACGCTCCTTACTTGTTATAATTATAAGTGTTTTCGAAGTATTATTTGTTTTGCTTATTACTTAGTACGGGAGTACAATTTGGTGAAATGTAAAAAATTACAATTTTCTCTCGCTCTTGCAGGGACGAATTTTCGATCTTGACCCTGCAATTTACGATTGGAATTCATCGCCGACCTTCTCCTTTCCGTAGACACATAGAACGAACTTCCACTCTACGTATTTATTTAGTTACCAGCGTTTAAAACTTCCATATTTTGCGACTTTGCAGGTTAAATTTGAAAGGTCCCAGAAAGCCATTTTTCTTACGTCACTTGCGTATAGTGACGTCACAAATGAGCGCTCAGTTTTTGCAACTATTACTAATTTCAACTCCTTATATCTCGAGAACGGAAAAAGTTAATAATACGAAATTTAAAGTGTATAATGAGAATATCGAGTACTATATGAACAAGCATAAAAACCATATAAAAAGAATATCATGGAACAAGCCCATTAGTTTTCTAAGTATTTATATCGACAGCAGTTATTAAGAAAAATATGTGATCGGGTGTAGTGAGACCTTTTGATATGTCTCTAGCAGTAGGTTCCACTTGACGTAAGCAATTTGTCAAATGCTATTAGTGACCAGGTTTGATTTGTATATATTGATTTAGGGCAGATTTTGAAAGAAGAAAACTAAAATATATGTAATCAAATGCAAATGCAAATTCCCTACAATGTAAGAGTAATCTAAAATAGAATTGAGGAAATGAATATATTACTAGCAAAAATACTTGTAATTATTTCAAACTCTTACTAAAGACTCATCATAGATAAGTACAAAAACATATATCCTTCTAAACAAAATACTTTGCTGGCTACATGCCACGAACAACATTGAATTATAAGAAAGAAATATGCACATTACGTACAGATAACTGTCACAATAATGTTAGTTTTAATTTTAAATTATCCAGGATAATTTAAAATTAAAACTAACATTATTGTGACAGTTATCTGTACGTAATGTGCATATTTCTTTCTTATAATTCAATGTTGTTCGTGGCATGTAGCCAGCAAAGTATTTTGTTTAGAAGGATATATGTTTTTGTACTTATTTATGATGAGTCTTTGGTAAGAGTTTGAAATAATTACAAGTATTTTTGCTAGTAATATATTCATTTCCTCAATTCTATAAAATATATGTCGCAGAGTATCCTTTCATTTATGGAATATTTTTTTACAATAAAACGAATATACATATTCAACTTCTTATTTTGAAAAGTTGCTTTAATGCGTAAATGTTTTGGAATAATGCCGACCTTGCTATTGATTCTGTTAACACTAATTATCAGATTTTTAGATTATGATTATACATAATGGATTATCTCACAAATAAAATAAATAGTCAATACCTTTCAAAAAATATTTAAATATTATGTTGTATTGCAGTACCCTACTATATTATTAAATGATTTCTAGCGAGGAAACACTGTAACGATGGTAATAATTGTAATGTATGACATAAATAGCGCTGATATATTTAATTATTTATCACCGACGGAAGCTTTATTGGAAATGCAATTATTAATGATTAATAAATATGGGAATGTTATTAAAATTAATTAATGTCAAATCAATAGTGATATTATAAATTAATGCGAAGCTAGATTGCATGCCATATCACTTATCTAATTTACGCTTTGCTTTGGAAGTTCATGATATAAATTATAATAAAAATATACCATTTTGACATAAATTATATGAAAAATAATAAATGTGAGGTGAGATACGGTGCCGGTTTCACTGGCGAAAACTCGATCGGTGCAGTTAAGCAACGCCGGGAGAGTCCGTCACTTAGATGGGTGACCGTATCTCATTTCGACCTCCTGGTTAAGTGGTGGAATGGCATTAGCTGAACTTCGCCAGGTGAAATAAATAAGACGTTACAATAAAATTTAAAAAAAATAACAAAATGTATAAATATGCCTTTCAATTTAACAGGCAAAGTTTAGTCAACAAAAATGTTTGAGGTGATGTTTATCTGCTACTTTCTAATTTACGTGTGTTACTGTTTTGAACTACACGTGTGATGACGTTGGAATATTAGTTAATAATTTATAAATGAAGAGTTTCTTTTTCAAAGCTCAGTGTGATTTTTTGATTATGTTTCCTTTACGAAAAAATGTCTTTAATACAAAAGAAATACACAGGAAACTTCATGGTCTCGGAATCACGTGTTAATATTACCCGATTTTGGTTAACATTGGAGGAGGACTTCACAAAAATATTGCATAATAATTTTAGATTGCAAGTTTAAATTAAATATTTCTCATTGTAATATAATTCGGCACTTCAATAAACAACTTTTATGGTGTTTTATGCCTGTAGTTTTGCAATGCGACACCATACACCAATGACAGACATTTGGGCAATTTAAATAGATAATTAATTCTAATACCATGTAAAGCTTATCTGCTTGCGTTTGTTTACTATGATAGTGATTTCACATTTAAGCAAATTATGGCGGCTAGCGCTTTCTCGCGAAGTTTAAAAATTGAAATTGAAAATGCCGTTTTAGGCTACCTAGCGATTTTATTAAAAAAAAAAGATCATATAGATCATTACTACCATATAAACAATTTAATACTTTCAAAAAAAACAGTAAAATATCCTATTTACAGATGTAGGACAAGAATACCGAACATTTCAGTAATTCAGTGTTTTTAACGGGATTTCGATTTTTGTCGCATTACACGGGTCATTTAAAATAAATCAGAACCGTCATGGCACACTTAAATGGAAAACTCAAAATTATATTATAAAAAAATTTATGTTTGAAATGTCACTTATTTGGCAACGTTGGATTCAGAAAATTATGCAGAATTCAAAAATGCAATAATAGATGGAGCATTCCATTTAAAAATCCAAAGTTAGTGTCACTTCCGGCGAAACTGGAAATGAAAAAAAAAAAAAAAATCAAATGTATGTCAAAAAGTTCCGCTTATTATGTATGTAGTAGATCCCAAATTTCAATCAATTATCTTCAAAACTAAAAGAGAAAAGGGGGCTATACATGATCCTACTACACCCTAATGGAAATTCAAAAAGTCTGTACCAGTTTTATTAATATATAATAGTATTACTAATATGCTCTAATTCTTTGAAATTTTTAAAGTAGTTTTTAAAAACATACCTGCTTTAAATTAAGAAAAAAAAATTTTTGCTGAGAAAATTCCTTTTTTCGTAAATAACCCCAGAAGATATTGCATTAAAGAAAAATATGACAATACAGAAAAATAAAGCTTAACAAGTGATACCTTAATCGTTTTTTAAAATAATTGTAGAATTCATTGTTTCGGGAATATAACATTACAAATGTGGGGCTTGAACTTTTAGTGGCAAAGAAATACATTTAAGGTGGCCGTTCCCTTGAAAGAGACATCCGATGGGGAAATATTTATTATTTTAGGCCATAACTTTTTTCATTAGTACGTATATTTAAAAAAACTATAAGACTACCTAAGTAGAACCGTAACAAGACTATTACTATCAATTTTCATTAAATAATTTCAGTGGTTTCCAAAATAGCTAGATTTAAATTTAAAAATTATGTTAATCTTCCTATTTCGTAGTTTTAAATCGAGCTATTTTGCAAACCACTGAAATTAATTAGTAAAAATTCATAGTAATAGTCTTGTTATGGTTCTACTTAGGTAATTTTATAGTTTTTTTAAATAATCGTACTAAGAAAAAAAAGTTTTCGGCAAGAATAATACATACTACCCTATCGGATGTCTCCTTCTAGGGAATGGCCACCTTAAATCTTATATTTCTTCAAAACTTTTGATAAATTGAAGCTCTCAAAATGCGAGCATATGGTAATACTATATAGTAATAAAGACTGGTACAGATTTTTGGAATTTCTATTCTATGGCCAATGACAGCAGAAATGTCCTAAATTTTTTATTTAAAAAAAAAATAAAAAACACTCATTGTTTCGCACATAACATCGTCATTTTTTAAGCTGTACGGATGGAAAGAAAATCATATCAAAGAGTACTTCAAGCCCTTTTATTTCTATTAAATGTATTTTTAACATCATACTGATTGTTCCTGACAAACTTGAGATTTAAACATTATATCTTGACTGATAAATGTTCGAGCGCACTTTTCAAAGTATCATATTTTTAGAAATATTCATTGTACAGAAATAAACAAAAAATAAAACAGTTGTGATTTCATAATCTTATTTTTTGTACCATACCATTTTTTCTGTAAATGTAAGACTTTTGAGTTATTTACGAAGAACAGTTTCAAGGTGCCAATTTTTTAAAGCTGGTAGTCTTCAAATTGCTATAACTTGGAAAAAAAATTTTTCATGAAAAATTGTAAACCACCTTTCTCTTACAATATGATTTTACATCAGATTCGGTGGTAGTATTTTACTTTTTTGCCAACCCTCTGGAGGGAATGGGAACCACCCCCAAGTGAAAAGCGGCAATCTTTAAATAGTAAACTTTTTTGTATTCATTATTATAAACTCAATGCAAAAAAATCATGAAAATTAAGTCAAAATAATGTTACCCTTCCTTCCCTGTGGCGTTAATACAGCTTTCGATTTATTATGCTTTCTTATATTTGTTTCGTATCCATTAAAGCGTCTGTTTTGCAAAGAGTGCGACAATTGATCGCCTATTTGAAAAATGTCATCTGGGTAACAGGTAGATTGGGATTCAGAGATCTTAATTTGACTTAAAACTGTCTGTTGACCAAAAGTCCAAATTTGTTGTTAGACTTAAAAAGCTGTTTAGTAAACTTGCCCCTCTACATCACTTTGCTATTAGATATGCTTTAGTATGATACTTAAATGATTTATTCCATCACTTCTTTCTTGCTGTTCTTTAATTGGGTTGAATAATTGCATGACAAAATAAATAAACGACAGCCTTAATTTTGATTCACAGTATTGTATTTTTTTCCCTGTAAGGCAACAACAAGGTAAGACGCTTCTCGCCATTCGAATACAATACTAAATAGTTACTAATGTAATAATTAATCAAGCTGTTCAGATCCTTGAAACACTTCTCGTTGGGCTTTTCGTTGCCGAGCGCGATGAGATCGTCTTGCCGTCTTCTTACATTCAGATGAAATATTTTATTATCCTGGATAACCGACAACGTTCCGAGATTGGAATTTTTCGACGGTCTTATAATGAATGTTCCATTCTGTTTATTTTCTAGCAAGTCCTCAACCATTTCTCTACTCACTTCTTTGTAGAATTCCTCAGTCGCCTCTTTGACTAACTCTGAAAAAGAAGAGTCGCCTTTTATCGTGTCAATTATAAATAAATGAATGGGACATTGAAAATAGTGGGGAAAGCTTTTGCTAGAAAATATTTTTTTTGTTGAGTTTTGTGATATGCCAATTGGATTTATTTAATCCAATGTAGTATTCAATAAAATTTGACGTTGGGTTCTTTATTTACATTTGAAGAAGTTTGGAAACTATTAAGAATAAAATAATTGTATGTTAGGAATTAAGTAATTGAGGGTAAAATGTATCTGATGGAATTATTTATTTATATAATTCTATAGGTATTATGAATTTTCTGAAGTATATAGTTCACAGTGTTATATAAAAGTTAATTCTCTGTTCTCACTTAAATACATTTAATTCATGCCTTCAAATAAGCTACTTGGTAATAAGAACACTTTGAGTGAAGTATGAAGTCAACATTTCTAACATGTGATTTGCAAGGTTTTGGTTTTGTTAAGGCCAATAAGTAAATAAATATTTGTATTTTCTTGACCGTTGATATCAAATTAACTTGATGTACCCTGGGATTTTTCGGTCATCTTTAAATGAAAATTCTTATATTTTCTTACGTTTCGGTTTTATTAACCATTGTCAGAGGCAAAACTACAATATTTATATTAACGTACAATTATTTTATGTGATTTTACAACTTTAATTTTATTACTTACAATTTAAGAGATTTTTTGTTTACACTATATTAACATTTTACGTTTATTTCTGTTGAAAGTTTTAATGCAACTAAATGCTGTACAAAAGTATTGCCTGCTTTCTGGTCTGTGTTATGTCACTATTGGTACAGTTTATTTAATTTATGGATGTTAGTTATGAAGTTTTCGCTAAAGGCTGGTAGTGTGAAATATGATATTTTAAGAATTATCTTGCGGACTTGATGGAACGATGTAAAAATATATGTTGTTTAATAATATCCCCTTTTTACTTAATTTAAGAGTATGTTTCACTTAAATTCTCTATATCAGTGCGGTTGTTTATTGCGTTGTTATGTCTTTTAATTTGTAACATTTCAGGTATTGTCCTTCGATGATAATTTGGTTCCTTTTGAAAATTTTTGTATTGTCAAAGTTAAAGCTATGGTTATGGTCTAAAGCGTGTTTGGTAAGAGCTGTCGAGTTTTGATTTAGTGTTCTTATATTATATTTGTGTGTATATATTCGTTTATGCAGGTATTGTTTTGTTTGGCCAATATATGCACTATTACAATTATTACAGTCTATTTTATAAATTACGTTAGTTTCGTCTTTTGGTTGTAGTTCGGGTTTTAGTTTTGTAAAGAATTTTTTTGTTGTAGTATAAGGTTTATGCGCTACTGTTATATTGTGTTTTTTTAATACATTTGAAATATCCTCAGATACTTTTGGTATGTAAGGCATGGATACGTAGTTGTTATTATTCTTAATTTTTTGATTCATACTTTTATTATAGATATTATGTATTCTTTTTTTAATTATTGGTTCATAAAAATGTTTAGGATAGGAGTTTGTTTCGAGGACGGTTTTAATTTTTTTCAAGTTGTTTTGTCTATATTTTGGATGTGCAAGTTCAATGGCTCGATCTGTTAGACTATTAACAACGCTCTTTTTGTAATTGGTAGGAGTGTGTGAATTATAATTTAAGTATCTTTGCGACCAAATTTCTTTCGTGTACCAGTTAGTATCAATAATTCCGGATTCATTATATTTAATGGTAATATCTAAAAAGTTTATGTTCTTTTCTTTTTCAATTTCGGTTGTGAATTGCAAGCGTGGATGAAAACTATTGAAATTATTAACAGTATATTCTATTTTATTTTTTGGTAAACAGATAATACAGTCATCTACATATCTTTTGTAAAAAATAGGTTTATAATTTAATGATTTTAATATCTGACATTCTAATTCCTCCATAACTAAGTTTGCAATGGTGGCCGATATGGGTGAACCCATAGCAGTTCCGAAAATTTGAGAGTAAAATTGGTTGTTATATGTAAAATATGTAGAATTTAGACATAATGTAATGGCACTAACAAATTCGTTTTCAGTAATGGATGCATGTTTACCAATTTCAGACCATTTGTTTTTTACACATTTTATTGCAAGTTCTGTCGGTATGTTAGTATATAGTGAAGTGTCATCTAGTGAAATTATACAATGATCTTTAGGCACTATCTGTTTTTTTTATAAAATCGCAAAATTGCCATGAGCCTTTTACATAATATTCTGTTTTTCCCAAAACCTTACTTACTATATAAGATAAAAATTGTGAAAGGTTGTATGTGGGACTGTCTATATTATTAACTATTGGTCCTAATGGGATATTTTCTTTGTGTAGTTTTGGTAGGCCATATATGAATGGGGCGTGGCCATTATGACAGACGAGTTTATTTTTTTGTTGTTTAGTAATTAGATTTTTTCTGAGCCATGATTCAATAATGTTATTAATACTGTTTTGAATTTTTTTTGTTGGATCTTGGTTTTGTTTTTTATATATGTAGTGGTGTCATTGAGCATGTTATGGATTTTTCTTTCATAGTCTGTTTTATACATTATTACTGTTTTGTTACATTTGTCAGCCATTAGTACAAATATATCTGAATTTTCCGTTAAAAATTTTTTAGTTTCATTAATATAATGATTTAATTGGGTTCTAGTTTTATTACTTGTATTTTTAAGTTTGTTTTTGTAGTTTGTAAGTATATTACATACCTTGTTTCTAATTTCAATAACGTACAGACAGACATACCGACAGATAGAATTTTTTGTCTCGCTCAAATTAATCTTGACGATTCATGACTTTCACTACGTGAATGTGGAACTAAAAGAACACGCTTTTTATGCAAACAATTTTATATGTGACTAATATTAAAAGAAATATCCTTATTGACCTTATTAACTTGATGCATCCTGGGATTTTTCGGTCATCTTTAAATGAAAATTCTTATATTTTCTTACGTTTCGGTTTTATTAACCATCGTCAGAAGAAAAACTGCAATATTTGTATTAACGTACAATTATTTTATGTGTTTACAACTTTAATTTTATTACTTACAATTTAAGAGATTTTTTGTTTACACTATATTAACATTTTACGTTTATTTCTGTTGAAAGTTTTAATGCAACTAAATGCTGAACAAAAGTATTGCCTGCTTTCTGGTCTGTGGTATGTCGCTATTGGTACAGTTTATTTAATTTATGGATGTTAGTTATGAGGTTTTCTCTAAAGGCTGGTACTGTGAAATATATTTTACTATCTGTTTTTTTATAAAATCGCAAAATTGCCACGAGTCTTTCACACAATATTCTGTTTTTCCCAAAACCTTACTTACTATATTAGATAAAAATTGTGAAAGGTTGTATGTGGGACTGTCTATATTATTAACTATTGGTCTTAATGAGATATTTTCTTTGTGTAGTTTTGGTAGGCCATACATGAATGGGGCGTGGCCATTATGAAGCTATGCAGTATTAGGCGAAAATTGCGAAGTGGACATACCATTGTTTTATGATCTATCAATTTTGCGTATTTATGTCATTAATTGTTTTAAAGTGAAATATAAGTCTTCGATAGCCTGAAAACATTATGTGCCGCTGTCTAGGTGAATGAGATAAAATAGTTAAAATATTAAAAACTGTTTGTTTGTGTTGGAACACTGTGGGAACTGTGAAAGTTAGGAACCCAGGACATAACAAAATTATAGGGAACTAAACTTACTTTTAGAAAATTAGAGAACATTTTTCTATTTTGACCAATTGAGTAGTAAAATATGAGAAAATAGATGTTAAATTTTGCAACTATGGGAACCATATTCAAATAGCCATTTTTAGTATTCAATTATATGGCATCAGATTCACCATCAGCTCGTTCGAGAATACATAACTATCAATTTTAATGCAATTCTAACATTTGAATTTTTGTCTAGTCGTAGCTTGATGAAAACAATACAACGGAATTGTTGTGTAGGTACACCCTATAGCTTAAAAACCAAATATTATGAATCGTTTTCCCACATCATTAGATTCGCCAAATTTATGAATTTATTTTCCTTCAATTTTCGCTCACGTTATACTAGACAGCCCAGAATAAACTGTAGTGGGACTAGTTTGCAAAATATTTCATACAAATCGCTTGAGCCAATCTAGAGCAATGACTGAACAAGCACCAAAAAACACACAAATGGGTGGAATTGAGAACTACCGTCTTTAAAAAAAAATGTCCGTTCAAGAAAGGCCTACGTGGGTTGTAACGGTTAAAAGTAATGAATTTGCAGGGAATTTAAAGGAAATTATTATGCACTTTCCATTACGGATCTGTAATTTATGGTTCACGAGATATTAAAAGTTGTTGCTCTGACTATTTTGTGATAAAGTAATATTTTCAGCCACCTGCTACATTACAGAATAATTTGAATGTTACTAGTTTTTGTAAAACATCACTTTCCATGAAGAAATTAAAACCCTGAGCGGGATTCCTAAAACGCCTTGTAAAATTTGTAAGTTATTATTTTTTAACTGACAACATCAACAATAAAAATTAAAGTACAAGCAATACGCCTCTAATTTTACAGATATAAATTATTCGTTTGGATATATTAATTATTACAAGTAAACTTATCTTATTACCAAAGTGAGTTCCATCGATATCTTTAATATATCCTCTGGTGCAGCAACAAAAAGCGCACATTTTATAACACGCATCCAAGGTGTCCGTAAAAATTCTGCCAGTCAAGTTGCCAAAAACCCGAAAAAACACTTTAATATACCAACACATCTGTTTAAATTTGTTTGCTGCCCATATTCACACTACAAAGTTGTTGTTTATAACGAGCTCACTGTAAAATAGTAAATACAAAAAGGCGTATTAAAGTAGTAACATGTGGACGGGAGTTTTTTGATCTATTTGGATTAAATGCAGTGCCGATGGTTCGTAACACATACCGAATGTAAGTGGGATGACATGTTTCATGTTTCTTTCTAATTATTTTCTTATACATAAAACTGCAACTGCATACGTCATACTATCTTTTTATTTTTTCGGTAAGTTGTCATAAGTTTAAAAATGTATTGTTTAAAGTTAATATTATTGATGGTATTAGCCTATGTATTCCGAATAAAATTATGTAACTCGAATTTGGGGAAAAATAACTTAACCGAATTTTAAATTTGGATGGCATATACTAGGTGTGTCTTAAAAACGACAATTCTTTTAATCAGATGAGTTACTATTTTAGACAGTTTAATTATCCTCGACATAAATAACGGACCCATAAATACACTATACATGGTGGGCAGCCTTCAAATTCAAAATTAAGACTGTCTGGAAGGGGGAAACGTTTGAAAAAACATAAGACATTTGAACCTAGTACTCGATAGGCAGTGCGTTTTTAGCCTTCCCGACAACTTATTGTGAGCTAATTCCACCCTGGTGTTGGTTATTAAATAGTTTTGGCGTCAGACTATTATTTCTGGATTTTGTGCCTGTAATAAAAATACGCTTGTAGCTCAAATGCTGTGCGAAATGCTCTTAGATGAAATCTAGACGCTTCTCCCTAGCCTACATGTTGAATGAATTGGATAAGCAAATGTGTCAAACTGACCATAACTAAAATAGTTATACCGGGTGTAAGCGAATAGTGGACCACGCCTGTAACTTCCTTGTTTTTAAAGATATCGGGATCAAATTTTATAAGGTGAAATTGGGTAAGATTTCCAACTTCTTGAGACCCATCCGTCATATTTGTCACTTCCGGTTTCACCAGAGATGGCCCCAAAGTTTTTTCTAATGGACCACGCTGTGTGTTTTTACATTTTTGAAATAAAGATCACATAATAAAATACAGTAGAAAATAGAGGAGGCGTTACTATCAATTTTGAGACATTTTAAGATGTTGAGACTTCTCCTGTGGTCCAGGGACCAGATTTCCGTAGTAAAATCCCGGGATGGTTCCGGTATCAAATCCCACGACTGGAAACCCTGTTTTTTTTCATTCAGGATATCTGGTTTCCTTCTTCAAAATAGTGGCAACTACATTCCTATCCAAATATCCTTTGTTTCCCCCCGTAGATATGGTTTCAACTAATTTCAGATATTATTTTTTACTAAAAGTATAGCGAACTTCTTCCCAGTTAACTATATGTCTAACATGATTGTGCTTCGTCAGATCTTTTCACTAATTATTTTTTATATTATAGCGATATCTCGAACTAAATTATATTTTTAACTTATTCCGGTGAAGGTTCAGGGGGTAAATAATGGTAAAAATGTAAAGCAAGCTAGTAGTAGTCCACGCTTGGGATTTGGTAGATATACCAGAAACAAAGATCTCATGTTTTTTTATATCTATTTGTTACTGTGTTCTATAGAATATTTGGCTACTTTTATTCATTATAATTGTCAAATTCGTCTCACGTATAAAAACGACAAATTTCGGTGGTTTTTAGCAAATTCAATAATTAGATATAAATTAATTAAAAATCGTAATGAAATTTAAGGAAAGGTATTTAATGATATACCTAGGCATGTACAATGCACATATTTTGATTTGTCACTGTAATAATTGAATCTTTCTCTTTTTTTTCAGGTAGGTACAGTTAATGTAATCTTTCTCCATCTGGGTGAGTAGTACTAATATATTTGCAATTGTTTTTATATTTTTTAATGTATATACCAATACAACTGTAAGTTGACGTGATGAAAGTGTTAAAATTTACTTTATTAGAGTTACATTTTCTTAAAATTTCTTCATTTTTTTTTGGGAAACACAGTAGTTTGTTTTTGTCTCGTTCTATAATAACAGTAACAATCGAATTAACTTCTCGTTGATCTAAAGTTGCTGTAGAGCTCAGATTGTGTTTCAATCCGACTTGTAGAACCCGATACATTAAAAAGAACTATTAAAATATTAATAATCACGTTTTGCAAGTAAAATTGTTTAAATACCCATGATCCTGATCTTGCCGCAACTAAACTTACCTATTAACCCTTCTTCGATAAATACTTCAAAACAGAAATATGGCCCTACTCAGACAATTCACTTATCAAAGGTGGATGATAAAAAGAGGGTAATTTTGGGCTAAATTGGGCAACAAAAAATGAACACGGTATTTGACAACATTTTTCCTGTAGATTGCGATGTTTTATTTGATTTTGCGACAAAATGGCGGAAAATGTGGAAAAGTTAAGAAAGTGCTTGAGAATTCACAAAATCCGGCCTGAGATATTCACGAGTTAAACATTTAAGATATATTTTACTTTAGGGAATTCTCATAGAATATGATTCTCTACTTCACTTTGCCGAAAAATATCAGAAAATGCGGAATAATTAAAAGAATTTACAAATTCGGGTAACTAATATTTTGAATTTAAGCTTTTTAAGATCCAGAGCTTATCATGCGAGATTCAGGTAATTGCTTGTAGCATTTCTCACGTAGGAAACAGGGTCAACTCTTTTTTGTGAGAAAATGCTGGGAAAAAGCGTAAGAATCACAGGAAAAATACTGAAAAAAAACACCTTAAACTCAAATGTATTACTTTAGATTTTAATAGGTTACATTTATGTCTATTGCAAGCTAGATAATGTATTTTATTCATTTTCTTGATTTAACCAGATTTTCCAGGAAATTTTCCATAAAGCTGAGTGAACCTCCTCATTTTACTGGATAATTACTAGGATATAAAATCACTATAATCTCAAGTTAATAATGTTGGTTCTTAATATGTTTCACTTGGGAAGAGTTTTCAAATATTATCTCATTTTTTTCACACTTCTCTAACATTTTCCTGCAAAAGAGAGTAGACCCTCGTATCCCATGACACTCGTATCTATGCTCTGAATCTTAAAAAGTTTAAATTTTAAATATTACAGGCTCTAATTTGAGAATTTTTAAGCATTTTCTTAATTTTTCCGCATTTTTCCGATATTTTTCGGAAAAGGGAAGTAGAGCATCATATTCTATGAGAAAAATATTAAAAGAAACCACCATAATCTGTAATCAAATATTATAAGTCTTAAAAGTTTAACTTATGAATATTTCACACATGACTGTAAATTCTCAAACATTTTCTTAACTTTTTCAAATTTGCGCGCCATTTTTTTGTAGAACCGAAAGCATCATCGCATTCTACGGGAGGAATGTGTTCATTTTCCGTTGCATAGCTTAGGCTAAAATTAGTCACTTTTAACATCCTTCTATGTTTTAATTATATTTAACTCTACCATAAACCAGGAGTTTCGATTACCTAATCTTATATCATTTTAATTTCCTTACTGGTTAAATTAATAGTTACTTTCTCGAATAAATGCGCTACACAGGAAAAACACATTTTGAACAGTTAAAAACACTTAACGTCGCCTGACGATTAATCTATGTCACGGTAGATAAGATGATATCAGATTTTCCCGACGAAATAAATGATACAACATACCAAAGGTTTGTTCATTGTTTTCCTTTCGCAACGCGCTTTCAGGGCGTATTTTAAAGAAACTTTATTGGTAATGTATTATGACAGAAAGTCATCATGTTATGTTACTGCTTTCAATGAAGAAAGTAGAATAACTGTTATAATAGTTTTAATGTTTTACATCAACATTTTTATCTGTTAGATATTTTTTGTTCTTTAGCTCTGATTGTGATTATGGCAAATAAACTATTATTTACTGCAGAAGTATTCAAAGATATACGAGGTGTGATTATTTTCATGTCATTAAAAAACTGTTAGTAGGGAGTTACCATACAATTAAAAACTAATGGAGTCTAGAGCGCAAACCTTTGGAGGAACAAAATAGTAAAAATTAAATTGGTTGGGAACATCTGACCTGTTAGTATCTACAAAATTGACTGCTATCGAATCATATTCAAGGTATTTTTGCGACCTAGATCTCCCATTTCATTACGTCGATCTTAACAATAAGTAACAGAAAACGTAACAAAACATCAGATAAATGTCGCCCCACCTGTTTGTACACTGCCGCCGTTTTTCTCTATATAAAAAAAGCATTAAACTATCCATCTTTTGAGAATGAATGAAAATACACTATAAGGCAGAGGTTTCCAAGCTTTTCATAGGTAATTGTGCAAATTGTTAGACATACGACAATGTAGAATGGCTTTTAGTTCAGTGGCAACCAGAGACCGAAACGAAGAAAATGCACTCCAAAACGTTGGATTGATTGGAAAAGCTTTGATGAGATCATCGATTCACAGTTTCAGATTTACATCTGAATTTGTTGATGGGGGAAGCCAGGTAGATGTAGTCAGTAATTTCACCAAGATGCCCGATAGATTGGAATATGTCTTTCAAACTAGTGTTCCTCAATTTTAGGTATCAATTTTAGGCCGCCTCTTTTTTACAATATTTTCAAAAATATTGCTTGTATACCAATGATATCTTAAATTATATTGAAGACCTTATTTCTCTTCTGATTTTGAGAAACTTAAAAAAACATTGTTGTCCTGGACAGTTGATATCGTAATAACAAACTGCCTCTTAGTTCCAACAAGTGCAAAGTATTATTGTCGCAAAAAGTTAACGTTACTGTTTGATTATGTACTTGATGGTGAGTTCCTGAGATGTCTGGTTACATCATAGAGCTTAGTTTTCACATTATATTGATTGATTGATTTATTCATCATCAGGTGTAGCTCATGAAGCGCCCTCCATGGGCTAGCGCGATGTGATATTATTGGCTCTTAGCTCAAATTTTTTTTTACCAAATTTTAAAGAAGATCGGTCAAGAAGTGGCTAATATATTACAAAAGAAACTAAGTAATTTTTTTTAGGTTAAACGGTTTTATTGTAAAGAAACATAATAATGATGAGGAGAGTGGTGTGATGACTGGTACCTAGTACTTACCTAATTATTTTTTAGCTTTTGGTACATTATCTGCATCATTATTATGTTTCTTTACAATAAAACCGTTGAACTTAATTTTTTTTACTTATTTTATTTTCAAGTTTTTAGTTTCTTATTTAGTTACTTATTTTTTTTTGTAAAGTGTACTATGTTCTACTTGCCAAGCCCTTTCATTTGATACCCATGTTGAGGGGATGGAAAAAAAGTAATCCGCTACTTTGTGGTGGCGGCAATCTTGTATTTTGAGTTTTTTCATGATGTGCTACGTTCTACTAGTTAAGCCCTTTCATTTGATAGACATTTTGACGGGGTTGAAAAAAATATGTAATCCGCCATTTTGCGGCGGCGGCCATCTTGAATTTACAATGAAAATGAATATACATAATTGTGTTGTCATCAAAACTAAAGATGTGTACCAAATTTCAGATTAATCGGTCAACAGGAAGGGGGTAAAATTTCAGTTACTAGATTTGACCCACACAAGACACAAAAAATGTAAGCTAAAAAAAACCGTTTAAAAATATAACTTTGACGCCCTATATCTTTTTCCACACCAACAATTTATTAAAGCATGTTTGGTTATATTCTCATATTTTGATTCAAGGAATACACTCTTGAATTATGGTCTGATTTAATGGTCCATCTTGTATAATATTCTGCATATAGTTTGTTATTGAGTTCTATAATATTTATTATTATACTTTTACTATATTTTTATAGTAATCTTATAGCCTATTAGGGTATTTATCAAGTAATTTAACGTTTGTCCGTTGAATATTGGTATTGCAATAAATAATACGTAAGGAGAAGAAAAAGATTACATGAATGTAGAGTTTGTCGAGTTTTATTGGAATTCAACTTTTTATACCATTAACTGTCTTTAAAAACAAATTTTAATTAAAATTTTGTATGAAACAATGAAAATGGAAGCAAACATTGGAAAGACGTTATCTTTAGAATTTAATTTTCTTAGTAAATAATATATTTTATAATCAAAACTGACAGCTTTTTACTATTTTAATAATAATTAAAAAAGTAGTTCAATCTATGTATAAATAAATTATTTTCATTTTAAATATAGTCCCGTTATAAAGCTAACCACCAACCAAATTTTCCATTATATTGCATCACATGCATTATAAAATCTTTACAATAATACAATACATCACATTCCCCGCGAAACCTAAAAAGTTTACATTCAACTTTTTCAAAACAGAATGCCAATAAAATAGAAAATACCTCACTATGATATATCGTTTTGTAGAGAATTCTATTTTTCAAATAAGAATATTGGATTCGTATTCAATCAATTGACGTGGCGTCACGACGCATACGATATATTAGTTTGAAGCACTGTTTGACCAATTCTGCATTCCATTCCACCAGGATTCCTTTTTGTGGAAACGGAGTATCCGTCCCCGTTTCACAATAAAATTCCAAGCCGGTAGCAGCGATGTTATTTATTATATTTTAATTAATTTGGTTCACAAGCAGATCCCTTTATTTATTAGTGCGTAGAAATAGCCTCAACCTTGCAGTATTAATGAAAAAATTAAGGAATCTCTAATAGTATAGGAGCCATTGTGCAATTATACATACACATAAACACACCACACATAGTAGGCAACCCCTGAAACCAAAACGCAGACTCCATCCATTTACCCACCAACATTTCCAGTGTCGGAGTTGGAGATCGAGCCCAGTACACGGCAGACAGTCTTGACCAAGCGCTTTGCCAATAAGACGCTTACCCGGCGGCTAAGCTATCGTGCTGGTAGCCAATACATTTCTATCAGCTAGATAGCACATGAGCCGGTAATGAAAAAATCGGTAAAGGTATTTACACAGAACTTCCCTCGTTATTTGGGCATGTCAAACACTCTAAAAGATTTATAATAACCAAATGACATTAAAAATGATAATTGGAATATAGTTATCAATATTATTACAAAGAAAACCTGATAAGTTTTGGTCAAAAAAATATATAGGGTGCTTATCCAACAGCAAAACTTCAACACTAAATAACAGGTGCCAAATGTGGAAGGCTTACGCAAATACCTTCACAAATGTCCACCATGAATTATTTTTCAATAAAAGTATAATAGGTGCATATGCCAAATATTATTGCCATCAGTCACATTTTCAATTCCATATTCACGTAGTGTAGTGTGTTTCGTACTTATTATTATTTTTATTATTATTAGTATTATTATTATTATTATTATTTTGTAATCCCCAAGTTAAGTCTTTGCTTGTTTATCTTAGTTATCAAACGTATATAGAGTTGCCTATGTACTTGGTTCACTTTGAACATATATATTTTTGTTCTCTTTAAAAAACTTATCTTGCGCGTTTTTATGTGATATAAGAACCTGACCATCGGGGACAGACTTCAAGAGAGTGAAAAAGTTAATCAACGCAGTTTAAACCTATTCGCAATTATTAATAATTATTTATTGAAAAACGCTATTTATTAAACCTGAGTGTAAAGTGACGAATCTTCGTGGATTTCGAGGACAGCGATTACACTGGCCGGCCGGCATACTCCGTCCAAAGGATCACTAGGGTGAGTTATATCACACGTTATCACTACAGTCCATATTATTCATTATTTACTATTAATTTGGGAATACCATTAGATAATTTTCGACTGGTTTCCATACAGAGTGGAAGTGTGGTGGTTAAAAAATTTATTTTTTTTTGGAAATTTTTCTAAACTGTTGGTAAAAAATTTTTCAAAATTGGTTTCTTCTGAAATAAAAGTTTCCTTCTATTCAGTAATTTTTTTTTCTTGAAATAGGTTTAGAATGCCATGAAAAGAAAATGTTTCTCCGTCTATTCTAGTGGTAAAATCTTTTTCTAAAATGTTAAAAAATGTTGCATTTTTTTTTCCGAAATAAGTTTGGAATGTCATGAAAGGAGGGAATTTTAAATTTGAGCAAAAAAAATATTTTCATCTATTCTGTAGTAAGTAGTGATTAATAGATTAAACATTTAAACATTTTTTTTTTTTATTTTTCCAAAATTTTTATAAATTTGTTTGAATAGGTTTAGAATGCCATAGAAACGTTGAACTTTGGAATTTGAACAAAGAAAAGAAATTTTCCATCTATTTTAGTGGTAAAATTAAAAAAAAAAATGGTGCAAAACTTTTCTAATAAAAAAAATAGGTTTAGAACCCTATGAAACGCGGAAATTTTAAATTTGAACAAAGAAAAAAATGTTTTCATCTAATTTAGTGGTTAAAAATTTTTCAATAATGTTGAAAAAAAAAATTTTTTTTGAAATAGGTTTAGAATGCCGTGAAACGTGGACATTTTAAATTTGAACATAGACATTTTTTTTAATCTATTTTAGTGATAAAAATTTTTTCAAAAATGTTGGTGTAAAAAACTTATTTTTTTTTCTGAAATAGGTTCAGCGTGTCATGAAACGTGGAAATTTTAAATTTGAGCAAAAAAAAAAATTTCGTCTATTCTATAGTAGTGATAAATAGATTAAAAATGTTTTCAATTTTTTTTTATTTTTCAAAAACATTTTTAAATTTGTTTGAATAGTTTTAGAATGTAATGGATACGTGGAAATTTTAAATCTGAAGAAAGAAAAAAAAAATTCCATAAATTTTAGTGGTAAAATTTTTTCAAAAATGGTAAAAAAAAATTTTGTTTTTTTTTAAATAGATTTAGAACGCTATGAAATGTGGAAATTTTAAATTTGAAAAATAAAATTACCATCTAATTATCTATTTTAGTGGTAAAAAATTTTTCTAAAATATTGGTAAAAAAAATTTTGAAAATTTTGTTTTTTTTTAAATAGGTTTAGAATGCCAAGAAACGTGATAATTTTAAATTTGAACAAAAATATTTCAAAAATGTTGGTGAAAAAAATTTTCAAAATTGTTTTTTCTGAAATAGGTTTAGCGTGTCATGAAACGTGGACATTTTAAATTTGAGCAAAAAAAATTTTTTTTCAATATTTATTCAGTTTAGACGGTCCACCCTGTATATTATCCAGTGAAAGTTTAACCATTTCTTCGCTGACAGTAAGGCCAACTACCTATCAAATTTGACTGCTCTCCGTCAAATAGTTTCTTAGTCAATGCACCAACAGACAGATAGACAAACAGACAGACAGATAGACAGACGGACGGAATTAAAAAACCTATATTTTCGTAATCTACGTGATCTTAAACGTCAGAATCCGAAAAAATCTCGGAGGGTGATTTTTTCTCGAATACAATACTTGCCTTCGGTATGCGAGGGAAGTAAAATGAAACAAATATTGTCTGAAACCATGTAGAATAGAATAGAAGAAGAGGGGGAAGCACCCTGTATTATTCCGAGCGGTCGGAGTCGAAGCGCTTCTCGGAAAATTAAATTTGAAATTTATAACGTGTTCCGTTGGAAAGCTTGTCTGAAATTGTCAAAATATGTCTTTACGTGTTTTCAGGATCCCAAAAATATTTATTTCAGACAGATAGGCTGAAATTTTCAGTCGTGGCGGCAAGAATCAGTTCCCGGAAACCGTCTTTCTGAAAAATTTCCAGGAATTTATCTTTGCAGTGACGACCGGAAAAATCAACCAATTCGTCCGAGAAAAATATTTTTAGGATTCTGAAAATATATAAAAATATGTTTCAACACTTTCAGACGATCCTTCCAACGGCAAGATGATGAAATAAATATTAAATTAAATTTCCCCCGAAACGCTTCGACCCGATCGCTTGGAGCTACATCGGTTGCTTCCCCTTCTTCTATGCCATTCTGTCATGGTATCAGACAATCTTTCTTTCGGTACATTTTTGTTACCAGCTCATGTGCTAAAAAACATGAATAATCCTATTGCTTAGAGCATAACAGGCAACAAAAGTGATGTGAGATTTTTCTCAGTGATGGAAATTTGAATAATAAACTAAATTAATTTAAAAGAGCTTGATATTTACATGGCATAACTTGAAAGTAGACACCTTGCAAGTTTAATATATCTGCATCTAGACCTCCACTAACCAGTCGTATTATTGTAATTACTAAGTGGTATTTAGTCGATAATAAAGAAATCTTGATGCTTGTATGTCACAACCAGTGACATAGCTTATAGGTTTAGAATGTTTGCCGCTGGGCCTTCATTAGCCGAAATCTACGGCGATCGTATTTTTATATTACTTCCACAACCACGTAATGGATTGGAAGTAGGTATAGTAATCGAAAAAAAAAAAAAAATTTTTTCTTTTCTTGAAATAGGTTTAGAATGTCATGGAACGTCGAGATTTTAAATTTGAACGAATTCTGTCTGTTTCTCTAACTTTTTCTTGCAAGCATGTTTTCTCCGGAATGGCTTAAGATATTGACTTGAAATTTTGTACCCTTATATATTGTAACAAGATCTGGAACTGGATTGTTTTTGAACAAATACGGTGAAGGGTTGGGGGGTAAATAGGGGGAAATAGGTATAGCAAGCTGGTAAGAGTACATAAGCTCGAAATTTTGCATGTACTAGAAACCGAAGCCTCAATTTTTTTTAATAATATTTCCATCCCTCCACTGGGGGGTTCACTCTATTTTTAAAGGGGTTGATAAAATAAAATTGAGAAATTCACTTAAAATTTAGTATACGTATATATTTTCTATATATTTTCTCTTTACCTAACACAAAATCATTCTGAATTTTCAAGGAGTTACCACCTCGGTGACTTGAGAAGCGGTTAAGAGAATATTAATAAAAAAAATATTATAATGACATCTGGAACCAAATTGTATTTTGGGATTATTCCGTTGAAGGCTTGGAGATTAAATAGGGGTAAATAGGGAAAAATAAGTAAAGCGAGCTGGTAAGAGTACAAAAACTTTTGATTTGGTGTATATTCTAGAAACCAAGACCTCAGATGTCATTCTAATATTTTACAATGCCATGATCTAACGAATAGGTTTAGTAATGTTTCAAATAGGTCAGATGATTGCACGCTGGCTTCTGAACTACAAGACGGCCTAGGCAATTACTGTTACTTGGTCTTTGAGGAACTGATGAGTCTACCCATGAATTAAGTGCCATCTTTCTTTCGATATTGGAAGCTGGGGATTAATTTTCTGCAAATATCTCGAAAAATAATGATTTTAGGGAAAACTGTCGAAATATATAGTTTGTAAAATTTTCAGATACAATCACTGTGAAATTGAATTTTCAAAAACGATCTACTTGTTAGTTTGAAATTTTTCCTTTAACCTGGTAGGAATTAATGAGATTTGTTTTATTAATAGTAGGGTCTGGGTCAGCCTGTATATAAGTTTGCACCTTTCCCTCATATATTGTCACAACGTGCATATATGAAATATATATCGACCAATATCATATAAGCAAATTACCGAATGACTACATAGGCACTTTACAATCCACAACTGCAATAGTGAAGCAGACGCTGGATTGACAGAGAGGAAGGTAGTGGACGTCGATCGGCGGACCACCCAGTCACATTTTGTAAAGATGCAAAGCAAGTACTCTGACAATTGCTACCTATTCTGCGACTCTGTGTACCCCTAATAAATCTGTGAAAGTTGAAAGATCGTTTTTGGGGTTTTCTTGAAGTTTTGACAAGATACGTAAGTTGCGTAGTGATAACATGTGTACCAATCCGTCTGAATACGCCCCTCATAATTGTGAAATTTCAGTTAAGACACGATCTCTATTTATCATACGATCAAATATATAAGTGATTTATAAATTATGTAAATATTAGTCGAAGTTTTTTCGTTTCCAAACTTTTTAAAAAACTGTAACATTATTTTAATCAAACATATAGTGACAAAATTAATCTTACGGGGATGATCTTTGGAGATTTCTGCTCTATGTCGCTCTTTTGACTCATCTTGTATAATGATTCATATGCAGATGGTTTTATTTATATAAATAAGAATGGCTGCCCTTAATGACAAATCAGTTTACACTCCACTGTACATGAACATTTTTATTTCTTTGTAATTTATTTTCTAATATAATAACGAAGATTGAGTCAATATGCTGTTATGTTGATTTACTAGGCACTCCACAAATCAAGAAAATAGAATAATGTCAAACCCCATTTCTGCAAGTCATGTACCTTTGTACACAATGAAGAGATCACATAGATAATGATGGATACCGAGATTCAATTTGTAGGCTGACGCGTGACACGTCCTTCGTCCACCACTTTATTTCCTATCCCACTTGACAGAAAAAAGAGACCCTTATACTCCTTCAGCGTCATCTTGTCTATCAAAAAATCTAATTCACAGTATATTGATCTACAACTAAAATTTTATATAGCAGATATAACAGAACGAAACAGTACAAAAGAAGTCTGTATAAGAATGGGTCCTAGTATGCACTGTTTTCCAGATACCGGGTGATACATTTTTACCGATATTTTCTTATTACACTTATCTACAAAACGAGGAGTGTGCTGAATTTCCAACCATCGCTGATATGCATACAAATTTCATACCGTAGTGGTAGTGGCCGAATTCTGGGTAACTTTCACAATGTTAATCTGCCTGTCTATTCCGATATCCGATCTTAACTTTCTTGTAGGTTATCGTACCTACATCAGAAGGAACATATTAGAATCATATTGATATTTGCAAATATAACAATTAGTGGGGTCGATCTGGCAAAAATCCTCGAAAGTGACGTTTTTTTAAAAAATTTCTTTTTGTGATATTATGAAGGCCCGAAACTTGTGGTGGCCCATGTGGGCGACCCACGGGTGGTGGAGGGGGGGAAATGTACATGTTAGTTTCTTAGATATAACTCACTTAGTTTGCTTGCGATCGAAAAATTGTATGGAGTAAAAATAAAGGGCTCGCAAATGCGCGTAAACTGAATTTTGATTCGTCGAAATCGGTCCAGCGGTTCTCGAGATATTGATTTGAAGGTTTTGCATACGGATTTTTCACTACGGCGGGAACGTACCGAGAGCCGTGTTTGCGTTTCTTGCGGGGAAGAAAGCGACTTAGCAACTTGCCTTTTTTTTCCCCCAATAGATACTCGGATCCAAAGTACTGTGTCCAAATTTCAAGTCGGCTGGCATTATTAGCAGTGGAGGGGGAGGGGAAAACGAAAATCAGATTAAAACTGCAGTAACTTCCGTAATTTTGGCCACATATCACCCAAGAAACGCGGCATTGTGTATCTATCTATGTTCCTACCTCAACTTTTTATCATTTGTTTGTAATTTTCAGCATAAATAAACAAAAATGGTTGTGGAAAAACCGATTTTTCTTTTTAGAAGAAGTAATTTTTCGCCAGAAAGGAAAGGGGCAAGATATTTTGTCGCCATCGGATGCGGATTTTTTTCTCTTTGATTTGAGCCCGGCCATATTGCGATCTGGTGACTGGAAGGGGAGGGGAGGGGAGGGGAGTGGAAAGTTCCATTGCAATTTTAAAATTTTTTGAGTACGTGAAATAAACGTATACAATTTTGTTTGTGAGTATGAGTATAATACAGTAATATATCTAACTGATGATCATGGTGTGAGATGGAAATGAAATTGTTTAATATTTAAGCACAATATTAATGTTTAAAATAATTTCTCGTTGTCATATTTTCAGTGCTCGAGAATTTGGAAAAGTCATTTGTTGTAACCTCCAATTACTTCCACGGTTAAGGCCATTCACTCACACCAGAGATAAGCTACCTCAACGCGGAAATTGTTCTCAATATCTTTTCTATCGAAGAGTGGGAATTCTTTGCTTGCTTAACATCTAATAGATAACTGGTCGATTGTTTTACATCCCCTACGAAGAACGATATATCCACTATGCAATCTTCTCCTAATATTGCAGAGCTTCTGCGTATACATTAATATTCAAGTCGTTGGACGGTAGGGCGAGGTCGCTGTATTCTCCTGGATATCACTCATCTAAATATTAACTACGATTGCTGCCGCTTAACTTTCTATATAGAGACACGAGTATAGTTAAGATCTTAGGCACGATTAGGGGTAGCAAAATGTAAACTTAAGGTAACTTTCACTTGAATCGAGTCATTACTGATATAATTCCCATATTTTTCAGGTCAATTAGGCATGGCAGCAAGAGAGAATTTATGATACAAAAAATTTGGTACCCGCTTGGTTTTAAACATTTTTAGTATTTCCGTTTCGTATATCAAAAATGATATCTTGTACTCTGTTGTAATAAACAAAAATGCATTACTTGATTTCTGTTAGGAAATAAAAATAATAATTGTTCATGATTATAGATAGAGATGTATTATAATTTTGTACAATCATAAAATCAGTAATAAACTGAACACAATACGAAATCAAAACGTCAAACTGACTTAATATTACGATTAATTTATAAAGACAATTTTAAATGATGTTCTCTATCTACTTACTTGTTAAGAAATTCCTGATGTAGTTCAATTACATTTATTATCGCATTTTACTCTACGCTGCAATGGTGCAGGATTCGGAATCTCTGTTTAAAAAAATCAACGGGGTTTAAATCTGGAGGTGACTAGAAGGAACAGGAATTGCAGGTCCCGAGAAGGAATAGCCCTTTCCAGACCATTTTAATGATTATTTAGTTAATAAGCACGTTTGGCTGGTAATCACAATAATATAAATACGATGCTTGAAGTGTATTTCCAAAACTAAGTAATATTTAGTAAACGAGTGTCACAGTTCAAGGTAGCACAGGTAGCGAACGTGTTGAAAGTTTTAAGCAATAAAAATTCGAAATATCTTTGCGAATTTATTTATGCAGGTTTTAATATTTGGTTAGTGGAAGAATAAATTGAAAATCGCATCACAAACGAACGCTCAATAAAAACTCAATAAAGATTGAACTCCTATATTTACAACTGTGCTAGTTATTTTTAAGGTTATTTAAAAATGTGTATTTATAGAATTATAGCACACAAATTATACTTTATGAAACATATAATATCTCTAATTAATATTTATCACTATATGGTTTAGAATTTGTTACATACATTATATAAATGACTTCGATACAGTCATTATTTGCTTTATAAATTTCAGAGGTATGCGTGGAAGTGTTGAATGGAGTCCCAGCCATTGATTTATTTAAAAATTACGTGCGTTTGGTATTTCGGTTCACAACGAAATAACAAAACCACAAGGAATGCAAACAAAAACTCCAAACTAAGTATTGCTTCACAGTTAATACATTTTGTGTGAAGTCTTTACGATGGGTTTGGTTTCGAAATCGAGTTGGGTAGTTTATAGATTATTGACCAGATATAATAGTTCCAACTGTATAGAAGAGTAAAGTCGGGGTCTAGTTATATTGTTATACTCAAACAAAGCCCCTCACCTGGTAACAGTCCCGAAGAAATGATCTAATGATCAAGTAACTTTAATAGGCCGAGGGAGTTGATAACTAACAATCAAATAGCGAAGGTGGTCAAAAAAATAAAAATCAACTAATGCCTAACTAGATCATTGAAAACATAATCAAATGCAAATGCAAATTCTCTACAATGTAAGAGTAATCTAAAATAGAATTGAGGAAATGAATATATTACTAGCAAAAACACTCGTAATTATTTCAAACTCTTACTAAAGACTTATCATAGATAAGTACAAAAACATACATCTTTCTAAACAAAATACTTTGCTGGCTACATGCCACGAACAACATTGAATTAGAAGAAAGAAATATGCACATTACGTACAGAAAACTGTCACAATAATGTTAGTTCTAATTTTAAATTATCCTGTTCAACAAAACCAAAAAACAACTAAAGACAAAAACACTTACCAAAAACTTTAAAAACTTTCACAGACACGTGTTTCTGTATCCTACACAAGGATACTTCTTCAGTGCTACTTCTTTCAAAGTTGAAAATGAACTAAACAGTCACTTACCAGGTAATAGGTATTTATGCAGTAATTGTTTATGGTTCTAACGAACAGGATAATCCAAAACAGATTTCGGAGAATTACCAGTACAGGTATAATCATAAAACATAATCAAATGCAAATGCAAATTCTCTACAATGTAAGAGTAATCTAAAATAGAATTGAGGAAATGAATATATTACTAGCAAAAATACTCGTAATTATTTCAAACTCTTACTAAATTGTTTTTGTACTTATCTATGATAAGTCTTTAGTAAGAGTTTGAAATAATTACGAGTATTTTTGCTAGTAATATATTCATTTCCTCAATTCTATTCTAGATCATTGAAGTTATATTCATAATTTTAATATTGCAATTCTAGCATAAAAAAATTGGTACCTCAAATCTATTTTTGTAAATAACTTAAAAATGTTATATTTAATGAAAAAATGGTATCGCATACATAAATACTATAGAATGACAAATATCTTGCTTTTTTTATTGATATAAATGATTGAATGTCTTGAAATTTTCTTTAAAATGTTTCTCTACTGACGCATGATGTTGGGAAATGTTCTACATTTTAGTATTAATTTGACTTAGGAAAAGCTGAACTTTTCCTAACTAGGCCGGAATAGTACAACAAGTTCTAGAATGGTCCATATTCCACACGACCGAAAAGTTTATGACTGGTTCGCGAGTGTGGGATATGCCATTGCAAACATGTTGGAGACTATAACAAAATTTTAGAAATTATACAAAAAACTTCAAAACGGTTTAAAAGGTCAAATTCGAAGCTAGAAATGAATAACTCTTGTTCGACGTACCATAGCAATCGAACCACTAAGTGTGGCTTAACGGCTTCTGATTTGTCGAAATCCGTGCGGTATTACGACATAACAGTGTGTTGGAATGATACTTGTTCCGATACAATTCTTAGTTGTGGAATTTGTAGTTTTCTAAATAGTGTTAGCGAAAAGATATTCCCACACTAAAAAGTTCTAAATTAATGGTCTTAGTACAAAATAACACTTTAATAATACATATTATTTCCTATCATGATAAACATTAATATTTAGTTTTTTACAATTCATACATTCAATCCCAGCACGGGTGTCAGCAGAAGTGGAAGCATAGCTTCGGTAACCGAGGACAATCTCCACTAATCCCAACGATCAACACTAACTACAACATATCAATATGTCAGCCTGGTGTGGCCGCACCTTTAGCTGATAGGTTTTCTGTAATTATCTCTTTAATTGTAATTTTAATAAAAAGTGGACCCTACCTTACCGACTAGAATAATTTTGCCTTTAGATAAATTTGGTACGTGGTACAATGTAGCTAGTTCCTGCTATACAGCGGTGTGATAAAATCAGTAGTTTTATAGTTGTAGGGTATACCTTCGTTATACTTCTTGGTATTGGTCAACCGGCAATTATCACTTATAGAACATTAGAGAACATCCCAATTCCTGTTCATACAATCCCTTGCTCCTTTTCTGATAGTCCAGGCAGAGCCGGAACTGCAGAGCTGCGGAATTAAGTGGTAAGTTTGTAACAAAAGTCAAGTACAGCCCAGTCGCGTACAGAATACTGATTTATTTTAGAGCCCCGTAAAGATGTTTTTTAACTTCTGTTTTTATTAGGGTGGTCGACGATTAGTTACAGAGAAAAAATAAATAAAAGCTAGGTCACTTTATGTCTAAGAGAGTCGTCTTGTTTCAAGTTTAAAGAAATTGTCACACATATGTTTATCCGGGCCGGTCATATATAGCTTCTAGGAGTAAAGTAATTGATTCACCAGAAAATGTATGTAATAATGTTAGATAGGCCACCTGACGTAGATTTTTCCCCATACAAAAGCCAAGTATTGACAAAAGGATTTTTTTTATCTGCCTTAGTGGCGTAAAGTGTTATATAGGCCAAAATACGACAATAGAAGATTATGAAGATGTCACCATGTGATGCACATAATGTCAATTTCCGTAATTCCATAGTTCGTAGGTAACTTTAAGTTGGGGGATGGTTTAATGCAGGGAATGTTTCGTTTTAATTCGTAGGAGTTTCTAAAGTTTACCGCCCACTTTTGAGACGCCTTATTTCGAGGAGATGATATCGATACTCTTGGCTTAGTGTCTGATCGGTTACCATCTACCTACAGGGTATAGTAAATTCTCGTCTTGCGAACCTTTTTCATTTTTAGAGTTAATCAGTTAATTTTTTCAGTATTTCGTCGGTCATAATAATCATAAATTAATGTGTTATAATTTACCTAAGAGTATTTTGGCCGCGATTCAGCGAAACATTTGAACTTACCGCGGATCATTTCACTTTCTGATATAGTGTAATTACTGTTTGTTAATTTATTTAATCGTTAAATGTTAGTGATTCTCATTTTCATTTGTTTTTATTTTTCTTCTGTAAATATAGTGGTTTAAGGGTTTTGAGAAATCATGTGGTTTATTTGCTTGATACATAAATGAGTTCATTTTAAATTCTAGCAAGATTCAATTCAGAAGTATCCTGTCTGAGAGGCACCGACAACGGTTATAACCACCTAGAAGGGAAAATGTTAGGCACAATTTGATTTTGATAGATATACTATAATATCGACGGAGTCTACAAAAGTTAAAAGTAATTGGGACACTCCGTACTGTACCAATGGTAATGTCTAATTAATTCATATAATTAGGAGAATAAAACCCCAGTTATTACAAGATTTTATAGTTAACATAAACCGAATAGTAAACGAAAATAGGCAACGTGTTGTGTGGTATCTACACCACCGCCAATTCCATGAGTATCCACTTTTCCATAAGGTTAGGGGTCGTGCTTAAACTAAAGATTAGAGAACTAACAAAATAGGACAGTCAGACGGTGAAGATGAAATAGACGAAGACAGTTGTGCACTCAAATTTAAAGGGTCACGACATTCAGCGGAAACAGTTTCGGGATTTGTCGGTTACGCATTAAACGAATTTGACCATTAAAAGATAGGTTAGCTCATGAAAATCGACAAATGCTACGTCACGTATAGATCTCGATGACAGCTGCGTGTGGCTGTATTTTCCCCATTTTATAGAAAAAAGTTTCAAAATTATTCTTTCAATGTACAATTCTATTCTATTCAAGCTGAATGTCTACATAGTGTTACATGGAGGAGGAGGGTAAAAAAACGCGAAAACAAAAACGTGACGTGGTCTATGGGTGACCCCTTAGTGCGTGCTCCTTTTATTTGATTGATTTTATATAATTCGGAAGTTATTTTACAATAGCGTTATGAAAATATTAACGATTTACTGCTCCAATTGACAAGCAAAACAACCCTTTAATCCAATGTTTTTTATCACCCAAATTCAAGTTGCTCGCCGAGAATTTCCCTTGAGACCAATTTTGACCATATGTACGATTATTTTCCGGTCATAACTTACAAAATGCTGAATTTATTCGGTTGTATCCTCGACCATTCCGAATATATAAAATATGTAGATAATATCGAGATGCCTTAAGATTTATCAAATCCACAAGGTTCCACGACTGTGGCGTTCTTATTCAACATGCCGGCCTAGTCTGTTGGAAACTCACCGCAATGATTTACATGCTACACGAAGTCGGAATGTTTATAACTATTTGCGGGAGCACCAGCGGAAATGCCTCGCTTTGGGAATCATTGAAGACGCCGCGACAGGAATTTGATTGTTTCATATTGTCGTTTCGACGTGCTGCTGCCGAATACGAATGAGTATAACGCGTTCTTACACGGGCAATATCCAGGAGGATACTGCCATGCATGGATAATGTCTCATTGATTTTATTAATTTTTTTAAGGGGAGATTTATCGCCCTTGTGGGAGTTAAATATGAGAGAAATGCTTTCTAGATTCGCTTTATTAAATATGTTACACACACGAAATGATTTCTTTCAGAAACTAGATGTGTAAGTTCATCAGTTAAAAAAAAACGACCCTCGTGGTATTACAAATTATATGCCATCTCTGCTATCAGTATTTTCAAAAGTATTCGAAATTTTTTTTTTTATGTCATAGTTAAAATTTTGGAAACAAAAACATATTCTCTCCTAGTCAGCATGGTTTCAGAATAGTATATTCTACAACAAGTTATGGAATGACCCTTATTCCACAAGAGCGAAAAGTTTGTAGTCCGAGCCGAAGGCGAGGACTATGGTTCGCGAGTCTGGAATATGCTATTCCAAACATGTTGGAGACTATACTTTCTCTAACAAGATTTTATAAGTTAAACAAAAACACTTCAAAATTTTTCAAAACATCAAATGTGACGTGTTAGAAATAAATACCTTTTACTCAACGTTACCGTAGTAACCGAACCACTAAATGTGGTTTAACAGCTTCTGATTTGTCGAAAGCTCTGCGGTATTAATCCACAATAGTGTGTTGGATACTTGTTCCAACACAACTTTTAGTGGTGGAATTTGTAGTTTCTGAAATGGTGTTAAAGAAAAGATCATTTAACGTCTACTGGTTGGCTGAGTTTTTTTGATTTTGTTTACCGTCATTTAGATGTGGGTCATAAGGCTCTTGCAATTTATGTCGATATTTCAAAAGCCTTTGACTGCGTGGATCATGACATTCGTCTACGCAAACTAGAGTGTTATATTCTTCGTGGTCAATGCAACAATTTTCTAAAATCTTATCTTATAAACAGGAAACAATTTGTAGATTATTTTGGTGCAAAGTGTACTAAACATGACGTTGATTTAGGTGTACCCCAAGGCAGTATTCTGGCACCCTTGTTGTTTCTATTATATAATAATGACATAAACCAGCATGTGACGTCTTTTCATTATGCCCTTGCAGAGGGTATTACAATTGCAACAAGTGACAAGAATATATATCTTGCAATTAACAGTTTAAGTTCAAACTTGTCATCAGTTTCCAAATATTTTACACAAATAACTATTTACAAATAGAGAAAAATAACTTTTTTATGCATTTTCAACCTATAACAGCCAATTAAATTGCTAGCCCTTTCATTCGGTTTGAAAATGAAACTGTTCAACAGGTGAAAGACTTCAAACTTTTAGAACAAGTGGAATTTCAACTCCACAGGAGGATTATGAGGGGGTTCTAGGGGAAGATTGGATACTTAAAACCTTCCTTTATTGTTATATTCGGTTTCAGCGTCCCAAAATACATAGGGATAGGGAGGTCTACCCTCTCGGTTTCGAATTTTTTGTCTTCTTGCGTGCTTGTGTTATTAATTTGACAATTAGCGAGACAATGGGCTTGTTACCGATAATTCGTTTTTCGTTATTTTTTTATGATATTCAATAGTATTCGATCATCTAGATGAGCTGTTGAAATCTCAGCCACATAATTATATCCAGTTCTTAGATATTCAATGTTAGAGACTGGGTTTCAGTACAAAGCGCTTCGCCGATTCGTGACATCATTCTGCATAACCACTACGGCGAAAGAATTTGAGTTTACTACAGTAGTCAGTAGTCTATTATAATCCGTCAAACTTTAATGTCATGAAATGAGTTATTCTGACGTTTGACGAAAAATATGTAAAAATGCGTTAACCTCAAAGTAAAAAATTCGACTGTCACCTGATCAGCATATGCAAAGTGACGTTACACGAGGCTCCGCCCTGTTTTCGCGCGATTCAACTTTGGTAATTTATTTAAGTGCCGTACGGGCCTATTACTAAAATCTACTGTAAAATTAAAAATATCTAGAAAAACATACAATGAGTCAAAACATGTTAGAAATAGAAGTGAGTATTTCTATTTCTAATATATTTTGATTCATTGTTAGAAAGAAATTCGTATATGACATCAAGTGATAACCTCCAAATCGCATTTAAACCTGACCAAAGAAGATCGAATATCTGTTGCCACTCAAAAGACAAAACGGGTAAAATTAGAAGAGGAGTTTATAAGGTCTCTTGTAGAGGATTCAATAGATGTTACATCAGTCAAACAGGAAAAGAATTTAATATAATATACACTTAACATGTAAACTTGTTTCAAAATAGAAATTTTTCAAACCGTTTTCTAGAATAACTGCCATTCTACCGTTATTAATTATATAGAAATTTATTTATTTCCCTTATGTAACAATGGACCTGTAATGTTTCTTTAATTATAACCTTGTAATGCATGATTACCTAACAATTTGATTTGTTTATTTAATATGCTTGAATGTGTGTCCAGTAACTGAAAAACTGCAATGGCAAATAATTTAAAAACATTAAGAAAACCGATCTTTAAGGAATCACTACTTTCATATCCAGATTTTCCATCCAAGTCTCTTTAATGGAAAATATTTTGACTATGTTTGCACTCTAGTACGTGGAAATAATTGGTCATAGAATTTTAATAATATTTGAGGCAGATGTCAGAAAAAATTTTAAATGTTGGTTTCTAGCATATATGCCAAAAATGAAGTTTCTGGACTCTTATTAGTTTCCTCCACCTGTTTTCCCCAATACCCCCCCCCCCTTTAACGGAATCAACTCAATATCTAATCTAGTTCCAGATGTCGTTATAATACATATGCGCACCAAATTTCAAGGGAATATATCAATTATATTTTATCAACTCCTTTAATAATGATGTGGGTGTAGTGGAGAGGTTGGAAAATGTTATAGAAAAATTTGAGGCCTTGGCTTTTAGTATATACATCAAATCCCAAGTTTCTGTACTCTTACCAGCTTACTTATTTCCCCATATTCACCCCTATTTAACTCCCAACCCTTCAGTGGAATCATGTCAAAATATAATCTAGTTCCAGGTGTCGTTATAATACATACGTGTACCAAATTTCAAGTGAATATCTCAATTTTATTTTATCAAAAAATATTATAAAAAAATTTGAGGCCTTAGCTTCTTATATATACACCAAATTCCAAGTTTTTGTAATCTTACCAGCCTGCTTTACTTATTTTCTCCTATTCACCGCCAACCCTTCATCGCATAAGTTTAAAAAACAATTATGTTCCAGATCTCGTTATAGTACATACGTGTATAAAATTTTAAGTAAATGTCTTAAACCCTTCCAGAGATATCGTGCGCACAAAAAAAAGTTACAGATCGACAGACAGAATTTTTTTTTCTCAAATTTAAAATCTCGATGTTTCATGACATTCTGAACCTATTTCAGGAAAATAAATGTTTTCATTTTGTTACGATTACTATACTTCCACTCCTCTATGTCGATGTGGAAGTAATATGATTTTAAGCACAAGCTGAAACTGTTAAGAATTGCACTAAAAAGTGGAAAATAATGTTAACAATATCGATAATTATGTCAATAAACGTAAAAGCGTAGGGCGCCCGATGCGTAAAGTGTTCTGTTATTCCACTTATTTTGGGCGCTTCAACGTTTTACATTTATGAACATAATTATTGTTATTATTAACATAATTTTCTTCTCTTTAGCGTAGTTTTTTAACAGTTTCAGTTTATATTTACAACAGTGTTTTTTTTTAATTTTTAAATTATTTATTCATTCCCTTATTTTTAGTTTTTTTTCCAGTTAGAATAGTATGTTTGTTCATTAAAATTCCTTTCCTATAAATGACGAAACCTATTCGTCATCCTGAAGGCACCATTTTGGGTTCTTGAATTTCGACTAAATATTTATAATCTTTTACCTCAGAAATCCCCAGATACTGATTTTCATACGAATTAGACTATAAATTACAAAACTTATCCGCCATTTTGACGACGCCATTTTTATTTGTTAAATTAGTACCAGATAATTGTAATTTGCAACCTCGATAACCTGCAAATACCGATTTTTGTCGAATCAGACGATAAAGATAAAACCCATCCACCATATTGACGCCACCATTTTGAATTTCTGAGTTTTGATCACATATTTGTATTCTGCGACCTCACGAATCCCAAGATCTAGTAGAATTAAATATTAAATGACAATACACTGTCCGCTATCTTTGAAACACCATCCTGGATTATTCTATGAAAAATGTCAAATTGTTTTGTCATGTGAACCATGTGCCCATGCAAAATTCCAAGTCAATACGACATCTGAAAGTGGGTGAAAGATGAGTTGTAAGATTCCATTACAAAAAATACAATATTTAACAAAGAAATTTTGTGTTCATTATTTGTTTAATTTAGTGTATTTTATAATGCTATTAAATATCAACCAGTAATAACACGAACCAACAACATTCATTTAGAAAAGTGCGTGTTAACATTTTCCTCTCTTACGTTAAAAACTAGGTTCACATGTAGGGTACGGCAATTATCGCTTGCCTTATGTGAAGATTATAACGTTTGGGGTAGTTTAAAGGGTCGTACAACACATGTTTTTGTGAGTGTTTTTACCCTCACACCTCTGCGTTGCTTCTGATAGAACATACTTGAAAATTCATAGCGTATTAATTCACAATAAGACTATATAGCGTTTTTTCCGTTAACAGCATTACACTGAGAAAATTATATCTTCAAGCCTTATACGCATAAGTCGTGTGTTTGTAAAATGTATGTCATTTGTTTTCCTCTATCATATAAATCAACTACATTCTTAATAGAAATTTTGTAGTTCTTTCTTACCGTCTTTCAAATAGCGTTGATGGTGAAAATTATTTAAATATTATCCGTAATGATTAATGATATTTCCGTATATATTGTGATAATTTTGTTTACGATTTTGCACAACAGGCATCTATCAGCGAATAATCCGTAGGCAGATGCCAGAAGAACAACGTTTCCCAGTTATTGGCCACTTTTTTTCCCGGACTTGAACCCCTGTGGCTTTAAATTGTCCAACATTGAAATTGAAATATCCGAAGTGAAAATTTACAGTGGGGCACAATTATTGTATATAGTAAATAAAGTAAACATGATGAGATATTTTCAGTAGAAACAATTCTATTTCTTGGAGTAGATTAGTGACGCCACAGAAACGGTGTTCATGTATAAAACAAATCAAACCATTTAGTTGTACTTAAATTGCTATCAGAGCCACGATACTTTTTCTATTACGTACCAAATGAATGAACTTTTATATTTTAGAAATATAGATTTACACAATTTACTACTATGTACGGAGTGAACTAACTTTTTTCAGAACTTAAGCCATTCACCATTCATGTAAAATGTTATGAACTCTATTTCGGATATGAACTTATATGATGTCGAGGAAACCCACATTCTAGTCAACTATTTCTGCCTAACAAGTATGAAGAGAATTACTGAAAGACGAGGAACTTGATGAAATAACCTAATCTACTATCTTCAATGAGACTTTACTTTCCCACAATATTCAGTTGAGACAGAGCTGCGTTATGTCACCAATCCTTTTAACATTTGCAGTGATCACGCGATGAGATGTGTCCTGTAGGACTAGCGAGGTGGAAAACCTGATTTATTTTCGGAGAGAAAATATACAATGTGATCACACAATAGAAGCAAGCTCATAAGATTTAAATGATTCACCGTTCTTGCCATCACTAATTCACTTTTGTTTCCCGAATATTGTCTTTGTCTAGAAGTTCTAGTCATCATAATATTTGCAAATATCTCACAACGCTTAACAATAAATCGTATCAGATATAGATTGTTAGGAAGGAAGACATATGACAACGCATTCCACAGTGCATTGATTCTTCAAGAAATATATCCCTAGCGACTTTACAACATCAAATGCTCCCGAATCCTCTCATTATCTATCTACACCAACCTAAGAGAAATGTAACGAATGATGTCGATAGTTAAGAGAAAATCAAATGACAAGGATGGCCTCCAAAATAGTGAACTGATCACATCAAGGAGCTGATGGGAAAGAGCTTTGGTGCAGCCGTGTACCTAACAGACAGCCTTGACATATGTCGTGAGACTGTTGATTGTGCTATGCAATAAAGGGAGGCCAATTAAAATATTGCGTAAATTGCAAAACATCTATCTCGAAGAAGTATTGTTCCTTCTCATCTATTATACAGTTTGGGAATTCTCTTTGCTACTTATTACGACTAATTCATTAAATATTTATATTTCTAGTATTATTAGTACATTTTTGTGTTATTTTCTCAAAATAATAGAAACAAATTTCCAATTCAGCACTCATTCATTCCGTGTTACGAACTCACGTCAAACATATGATTGCTATTTGGAATGGTGGCAGCTATAAATACAGTTCTCTCGGATTTATATCGTTAACCCAATTTTAGGAAACTGAATGATATTTAATAAAGCGTTTTTATTAAAGCTCATAAATAAGACATCCTTTTTAATCATGGCCATCAAACACAGAGTATTGAGTTACCAATAAAAGTTTTATTAAATTTCACTTATTAACTTTATAAGAAGTTTTTGTGCCATGATATTTTTTATTCCCCTTAATACTTTGATAAGTATAGGGCTTAGAGTAAGAGGAACTTTATTTTATTGCCGTAATTAAGACATGCCGGCTTGGAAAGCAGGCTGCGGTCTTTATTTTTATTTCGTTTTGATGATGACTGGCATCATGTCTCTCTATAGAACCATGTAATTAAATTACCAATTAGGGAGCGGATACACGACAATTTTTTACAGGATGAAATCTGCTTGAAACTCAGAACCAAGCTAGCACGTATGGTTTTGTAGGAGTTGTTGCTTTGGGTTATTCTGGATGAGCGCAATTATTTTAAATGTACCACTGAAACATTTATTCGCTGATTTAATGTGGGAAGGAAGGAATTTGTAATTGGCTCTAAGTTATTCAAACTTGACATATTAAATAACATTTATTTAAGTTTTAATATTTGACACTGATATCTCAAAGTTTTAAGAATAACAGAATTGCCGGTATAACCAAAAGTGCATACCCATACGAGTTATTTTACTCAATGTTTATGTTTATAAAATTAGTTCATTGATCAAATTTTTTCACATGTGATTTCCTCGAGAACTGCTACTTCTACAAAAAAAATGAAATAAAAAAGTTACTTCAACCCTTGGACCTTTGTTCCCAATATACCTCGTATCCCATTCGAAAGAATACAAAGTTTCTCGCTTGATATATTCAAGTCTGCAAATTCTGGTATTTTATCGATATCATTAGAAAAAAAAAATTTCTACACTAAAATTCGACCTTCTTATTAACACATGTTATGAACAAATATGTAGCGATAGCATAACTCGGCTTCTTTGGTTTCCTTCTAGTTCTTAAGTCCAATTTCATTGGTTCGACATTAAATTTAAACACATCAATAAATAATTTTTTTATCCATAACTTTTATTTGATATATTTTTTTTATCTCTTCATGGCAAAAGTTATGACGAAAAACGTGCTTTTAAAATAGTATTCTGGATGTAAAAAAATAAGCAGAAGACACTTTTTTTGTCCATCTAACGGCATCTTCAGAATCATGAAATTTAGCGACTAAAAAACAGAAGTCTTCTATCTAATTTGTTGAACACAAACGCAACAAATGCAAAAATCTAAACTCATCTTCCGGAGCTCCACAAGGCTCGATCTTGGGTCATCTGCTACATAAATGACATCAAGCACAATCTTAACACAAAACATCTACTATACGCAGATGATATGAAAATATACTGCTCAGTCTTGGACAGAGGTGATTGTATTAACCTTCAACATGATCCAGACAGCATGAGTAGATGGTGTACAAAAAATAATCTGTTACTTAATAGTAAAAAAGGTAATATTATGTCATTCTTTTGTAAGAAAAACGCAATTATATTTCCTTTAGTTTGGACCATACACATCTACAACATCCAAATTCATTTAAAGTTTTAGGAGTTACTTTTGACCCTCAATTAAATTTCAGTAAACAGATTCATGAAATTGGCAGCAATGTCAATAAAAACATGGGATTCGTCATACGTAATTCAAAAGAGTTTCACTCACGATATGTAATAATGCGTCTTTATTACGCTATTGGTAGTTCTCATTTGGAGTATGCCTCCCTAATATGGTATCCTACATGTAAAATCAAGTAGAGTTGCTCGGAAACTGATGTGTGTTCTTTAAACTAACTGGTACCTACCCACAAATTGGTTACACTCTACACTAACGCATGTTTCCATAAGGTTGACTTTTAGACACGTTTTTTCCACTTTGTGCATAAATTGGTACGCTACCAGCTGTTAGAAGGTCATTTTTGACAACAGCATACTCTGATTATTTTGCCAAAAGAAGTCAAGAAGCAATCAATAGTGTATAATACAACATACTATAGGAATTTAAAAAAACATGTACAAGAAAATCAATGAAATTGTTAATTTATATGAAAGAGGTGAAGCAAAGCCATTTTTGTCTTTGTTATCAACAGAAATACCATCAAATAACACGAAATCTGCTATTTACTCTGACCTGGGCAGCATTAGTACTGATAGTGGTAGTTGTGAAGTGGGAAATGCCAATTTACAGCTACAATGCACCAATGAAAGCGATGCTGGAAATTCCAAATTGGGTCTAAAATGTAACCTTTTTGGTATAGGTAATATTTTGGGCCCCATTTGTACCAGTAGTGAACACAAGAGTTCAAATTGTGTCAAATATGCAAGTATATATCAACATACACACATTTTAGTACACATTTAATGAAATAGTCCAAATTTGAGTGTGATTATCATCTAATATGTAGCTGTGTGTCCGTACAGGTAAATTTTGGGTGAAATTCGTTCCAAATGAGGATTTGTGTTTCCATTTAGACACATTATACAAATCGGAAATATTTTATTTAGAGAAACGGGCATCCATATTGCAAAACTGAGCTTAAAGAAAAATAGTTATTTTAAAAATTAACAATTTACATATTTTTACACAAAAATGTTATAAAAACGCACTTATTTTGATGTCGTAACATGCAAAATATATTAGAAACAATTATATTTCCAAAAATTACAATTATGTTATTTATTAATTACCATAATTAATTAAAGATTCAAAATAAATTTCACAATTTTTTAAGGGCCTTTATGTTTCATGAGTAATCTAATTTGACAGAGAAAATGGGGTTGTTTTATTTTTTTGGGTCATATGCTTTATTTATTCACATGTGAAAACCGATTGTGTAACGTAATTTTTATTAAGTAATTATATCATTGCATACCAAATGTGTTTATTTGTCCTAACGTTTAGGGAGTAATGCATTGTGTCGACTTTAAGTCTGTTTTTAAATCATTTGGACACCATAAAGTGGTTGTGGGCACAATTTAGATTTATTTGTGTCAATTTTGTAACTACACATAGTAAGGCACATTCAAGTAACATTTTGGAAACAATAAGAAACATATTAGTTACATATTAGCTTCATTAGAGTAACATATAGTAAACATGCGACGCATACAAGACAAATTTTGGAAACAGTTTTAGGCACATTTTGGAATCAAGTTAGTACACAGCAAGCACGGCATACACAAGTGAAATGTTACTAAGGGCGGATTGTACCAAATGAGTTTAAATCTAAATCAGCTTGATCAAAGATCAAAATCGATGGTTACGATTGTTGTAACAATTGTAACCATAGATTTTGATCATGAATCAAGCTGATTTTGGTTTAAACTTAGCCGATACAACCCACCCTAAGACGTTGTTGAAGGTGGTATACTATTTTTGATTCATAACACTCAAATGAATAGATAATTCGATTGATTCGTCTATCTATCGAAAAATCCACCCTTTTAAACAGATGAAGAGTAAAAGTCATTGCCATGAATCCGCTTAATCGTTGCTCAAGATCAATTCTTATTCTCGAAACTAGAAGAAATCGACCATTAAACCCATCGGAAGGGTTGTTTGAACTCTCTAGAAGTAACTGACTAGGTGATTTAACGGTGGTCAGGTTGTTGGGCATCGTCTCCTTGACAGATAATAAAAAAACCCGCACCTTTCTTTACTAAAACAACAAAGGACGGAAAAAACCCTTAAGAAAGGGTTGATTAGAATGTTGAGGGTATTTCTCCCCCTCGAGGACAATTCTGCCTACCTCGTATTCGGCGTTCTCTAAAACGAAGGGGGGGCTATGATGACGTTATCGGCTTCAGCGCGTCAGAATACACAGGAAATGATGGATTCCATGCATAGATCAAGACTTTTTTTTGTGAACCTGTGTAATTTATCATGAATAAAATATTCCACAGATCATAGTGAAACTCAATAGAGATCTATTCTGTTAGTATACGAAGCGATTTAAAAAATGAAACAGGCCTTCTAATCACTGTGAGCTGTAGATTGTTATATTATCATCCGTAATATTAGAGCTTAAATCAATTTCAAATCTATCTAAAACTCGTACCATCTCTTAGTGTAGCCTTTTCCCACTTTGAAAAACTTATACAAATCGATTCCTCCTAGATTTGACCAATTAAAAATGACTTTTTTCGCCGAAATTAAATGCTGGGACGTTGACAAATAATTGATCTATAATAAAACATCTGCAATGTACTGATTTAATTGTAAAGGGGGAGATGGAGTTATGTTGGTGGTTAACTTTGAGCTAATGGTTGTTGATTTGAAATGAAGTGACACCGTTTAAAAATTTACACCCTATTGTTGTCGTTAAAATAGTTATAAACCACTACTCTCTTTACAGATGTACTCTTTACATTCCTCCTAGAACATCTCTGGAGACACCATGCTTTGTTCGACGCTTTCTGCTCTCTGAACTTTATAATTCTGATGTTTTAACACTAGGTGACGTTAATATACCTGAATACTATACCCTCACGTCTAATGCACGCTCCTAAAGTACCCTTCAAGCGTTAGTAAACTTTCAAAACTTTCTTAACCTAAAGCAGTTTAATACAATAAAGAATACAAATAATCGTTTACTACATCTAGTTTTATCCAATGAAACCTGCCAAGTCGGAAAGGCTAACGATGTTCTTATCGTAGAGAATGACCATCATCTTGATCTTATATCGACATTTATTATTATATAAAAAAATGTTGAAAATCAGTCAAGTTCAATTTAATTGTAATTACGAACTTAACTTTAAGAGAGATAACCTGTATATTAGGGTGGAGCGAAAATGGCGAAAAAATTTTTTGTTTCGATTTTGATTTCTCCTATATGTGGAAAAGTGGCTACATGTAGGGTCAATTTACTGCGAGAAAACTGAGCCTCATACGATTACGTTTTGCGACTTTTTTCTAAATAAGTGACACTGTAAAAACTTATGATTTATGCAGCTCTTCGCTTGCTTTAATATAAAACAATCTAGAACTCACCACGTGTAGGTGGCTGCATGTCGAGTTCCAGCCACCCACCCTCCTTACCTATATTGGCTCTTCAAATCAAGGCCTTTAGGAAGTCAGATTAAGTCTTAAATGTCGGCAAAATTTCTCGGGAAGCTATTCTACATGTAATAAATCCATCTCTTACCTCTTGCCCACAAACAGATGATGAAGCTTGTGTAATTAATTTCACACACCTTTCTACAGCCTGGGTATGACAAGGGACATTCAAAAGTGACATTTGTTCTGGAACATTAGCAATCATTTCTTTAAGTTCATCTGTAAAAAATTTCTTAGTGATTGGTGGCTCGGTAACAACTGATTGCCAGTTTATTAGCCCATAGTATTCATTGGCTTCAAAATTAATTTGTGGAATTTTGAACTTTCGTATTTCCGTTTCAAGAATACGAACTCTATATTTTAGAATCCGCCTCAATCCCAATTCTCGGATGTTAACGCGCGAATCAGCAAGCATTGCTAACAAAATATTCTCTGAATGTGCAAAATATCCATTAACTTGAATTATTTTGTCAACAATTTGTCTCAAATGACATGGCATATATCGTGACCGCTGGATTAGTTTGAATAAATGTTGAGGACCATATTTAACTTCAGAATGTACTTTAAAACCTTCAAAATGTATTTTGTTAAACACTGCAAATGTTCAGAAGGGTTTGAAGTTGCCACATACAGGCGCAACACTCTATTCGCAGTAGTTAACCACCTTGAGTGAACCATTTTTCCAAGTTTTGTGTTGGCCAAATCCTTCGATATGTTACCCTTCGATATAGACAAACTCATGTTATACAAATATTTTTGGTCTGTGCTTAACATTTGTAAGTCAATTTCGGGAAGTTCTGTGGTAATCTTTTGAAACTCTGTGATTGGTATAGATTCGCAAGATTGTAATGCTTTTCCGATTTCGCCAGAACACTCAGAAGGGCTAGTAGTTTCCCCATCTAAATGTTTTATTAAATGATGCAAAGGTAAGTCATTTGCGTGTAACATACAAATGAACCACTGTAGTGGCCTACCAATATGCATTTCTAGCTATCTTTTTACACCATTATGAATTCCCGTATTGGCAGCAGTCCCATCACATCCAATAGCCACTAAGTTCGTCAAATCCATATGTTGCTGCAGAAACTGTATCAAATTTTCGGAAATTGCCTCTGCTGTGCCACATGGAACAGTGGTATGTCCAAAATATTTAGATCCGGGTTCTGAAACAATCACAATATGTTCTTCGCTAATTGTAGTTCTGTGATTTTTGTTACCGATTGAATGCTGAACGAGGGTATTATATTTTCGTCCATCAAAATAAATGGCTTGTAAGAAATCCTTGTCTTGCTTGGTTCTTACAATGTTTCGTCTTCTTTTTCTCTCTTTTCTTATTTTACTTCTATCAATTATTTTACAAGTTTCTTTGGTTATCTTTTAATACAGCAGACGTTGGCGTTGTAATTTTTGGCTAGCTTCCTGCTTTGCATTAGAACTGCCATCAATATCATCTGTCTCTTCACCATCTGACAGTTCTATATTCAGCACATTGGAAGTAGAAGTTGAAGGTAGCGATCTTGTTTCCAAGACTCTCCGATGTAAGGATCGCTAAATGTTTCGCATAGCTACTGGATCAATTGTCCCAATAAATATTTTTCTCTCAGTTCTCTGATCTACTAGAAATTCTCTTTCTCTAATTGGCACTTTGTTTTTACACTTACGCAATGAAAAGTTCGCGCACTTGCAGGACGAAATATCGAAAAGTTTTGTTTCTGCAATTTCTCTAAATGTTTTCACTTTTTGTCTAAGAGCATCATTCACTCGGGATTTTATAGGTTTTTTAAGGTTTCTCAATTTTTCGTGATATTGTCTTATCAAATGTAAAATTTGTTGATCTGTCACCACGGGAATAGACGCCAGCTCTGCAATCAAAATCTCTGCAATGTTGCTTAAGGTCGGTTCTGCTTTATTTTGAACTGAATTAAGGTTTGACGTATATATGCTAATTTTTTATCACATCGGCATATGTAGGTGACGTATTTTCTGAAACACGGAAGGAACCCCAAATACAGGGCAGTCAATATCTTTTCTAGTTTTTGGCATATTTCACAAAAAAAACTCGAATATCAAAATTCACTAAATAACAACCAAAGTAATCGAGATACAATTATGTGGTTATAAAACTATTTTCGAATATACATCGACAGCTTAAACGCACACTCACTTAACGACAATCGCTGGAGAAATATTTGAATCGGCTTTGTTTCTGGCAGTCGGCGACAAATTTTGAAAGTGGTGGGGGCACCGCGAAACGTCATCCAATCGACTCCAGGTTTTGCAGGGAATTAATATTACTTAGCCCACCACTTTTCCGCATATAGGCGTTCAGAAACTAAAATGTCAGATTTTTCACTCCACCCTACTGTACATTTATTACAAGTATTAGCAGAATTTTTTGAACATTTTGAAATATTGAAATATACTGACGAGGCTTGGGAGGACGTTTAATTCCAAGTTAATAAATAAAACTGCTAATACTGTACCTCAATCAGAGCTTCAAAAAGGACCTACTCACCCCAGTTTGATTAGGCTTTAAATAAACGTATTAAAGAGAAGCATAAAGCTCTTAGTTAACACAATCAAGCAGGTGATTGATCAGATTGAATTTAAAAGGTTAATGCAAAAACTGAAAATTGATTCCGATAATTCTTATAAAAGATATTGTAATCATATTGAGGAAGATGTAGTTGATCCGTTCCTGTATTAGCTATTTATTACTTATAAATGAAATACTTTTTCCGACCTATTAAATTCTACGATTTACAATAATAAATGCCTATCTTATCCCCATTTTGGGATTTGCGTCTGATACATAATATTGCAAAAAGAAATCGAAAAAACTAATACTTGAATGGTTTAGTGGAAATAAATTAAAAACAAATCAAGAAAAGACTGCCTTTATAAAATTTTGCATAACCCCTCAAGTAATGAGAGCTTGCTAATAAAGTTAATAGTTAATAAATTCGTTTTAAAATTTTCTCATTACGCTCAAATCCAGTCGATCACAAATTAAATTTAAAGGAAAGAAAAGAATAGCCAAGGGACGTAGATACATGCGAATTATCGTTCAAGCAGAGAAATGCTTGAATACTAAACTCAGTCTACTTAGAATTACTGTCGACAGTCAGCAACAAACGACCGGTCGCAAGTATTTTGAAATGCACTTTTAACATTGGAAATGTTTATGTTTTCGTATATGGGGAAGAGTTACCAGTTTTAGTTCAAGATCAAAAGACAGCGGTGTCGCGGCAGAGTAGAGAGAAGACCAGTAGGTTCACTTACTCTTGAGATTTGTTGTAATCAATTTTATTTTTTATGAATCCACTGCGCATCCGATATATGTACGCTCATCTACATATACACTGCTAGAAATAGAAAATGCTAATAAACTGGCCAACACTTACAATGGCACTAAATTATTTTTGTTGGTAGATATTTTTGGCAGATGATTTATTTTGCGATTGAATTTAATGTTTACTGATTAATCAATAAGTAGCGAATTAAAATTTGACCTGCCTTTACTTAAATTTATTACAGAACATCCGCGTCTGACGTCAAAGACTGAAAATGTATGACTTTATATTATTCAAGCAAAAACTTCTACACGCCTGCCGAAAAGGCCGCGCTACTATTAGGCTGCTGGGCTTGCCAATTACATTACCTACCGTGTCGGAAGATTACGTAAAAGTTATACAGCGATGCTGGGCACCTATTTGTAGCAAACTGTTACAAATAGGTGCCTGCTTGCAAATAAATGATGTGTTAGAATTGCAACTAACTGATATAGGTTGTCTGTTGTACAAATTGAGTGACAATAATAATATCTCTTTATTTCAAAGTAATATGTTGCGGTCGACTGAGACTATCATATGCAACGGCTGATATACGCAAATGTAATATGGGTTGCATATATCACAGGGGTTAAGTTACCAGTTTTCATTTGAGGTGGAAATACAGCTGTGTAGTGGATCGTGATATTTCCGCGGCTTCGCCTCGTCCGGAAAAAGTTGAAAAACTTTATGTTTTATGTATGGTGTTATCATTTCCAATGTCCCAATGATTGCAAGGATTAAGAAATCTGTGAATTTTTTATATTAACTTTTATAAACTCTTTTTTACGAATATCGTACAAGGTAGTCTCGGGCCGAGGCAAGTACTTTGTTGGCTAATTAAGTCATAACCCGGTGTAGTGGACCAAATTGCTTCTCATAATTACTTTCTTAATTTGTAAGATTTTAATATATTGACACTGTCAAAATCAGTCCCGTTAAATAAAAAAAAAAAGAAAAAAAATATTTTATAAATATCTCATATTCGGAATTTTATCAAGGTCTTATTTTTAACGAGATGTAGAGTACAAGAATGTTTGTGACTGATTGGTTGACTTTTTACGCCGTACGCAAAGCGATATTGCTTTTTTTACAAGAGTATTTTAAATAACGATCGCTCCGAAACTTTAATTAGTAAATCTGTGTTTTTTTTACGAGACATTTCCTTTATTTTTAATTAGTTATAAATAAACCTAAAGAAGTTTACGCAATTACAGAAAATATGAATTTATTAACTTTTTGGTACAATCAATAATTGACAGCTTTAAGTACTGAAACCGCCCACAAAATAATAATTAACTTTCTATAAATAACGAGAGTTATGAAATTTAATAAAACGCCTTTGGGACTTTTACTAAAATTTGTTCAAAGTTTTGCCATGCCTAGGAGTACAAATTTGTTACTGTCGGCATGAGCTTAATATTCAACCAGTGTAATTTATATCTGCATCGGATGTACAAGTATGATCTTAGTAAGTTAATTGTTAAAAATATTAGGCCAGATGAGATTCGCAAAGCCAAAATAATATTTAATATATCTTTAAATGAAAGAAAATTCTCAGATAAATTCAAGATGTGTCAACTCACTTCCATACGTAAAAAAGAAATACAATTTTTATAACAAACTATCGACCTATCACAGTTTTACCTTCCCCGTCAAAAATACTTGAAAGTGTAATATATAGTATCTTTCACTTTTTATGAGTCCCATATTACAGCGCCCTTATTACCAATGCGATAGTTTTAAAATTTGAGTGGAAAGTACTTACCCATCAGGAGATTGTGTCACGGTAAAATATTTAAAAATCCACCAGTGACGTTCGTCCTTATGAAGAAAAATTAAACTGAAAAAAATATATTAGGCGAAGTTCTAACTGTAAAACAATCCAATAATCTTATTCATTGTTATCAAAAAGGCACATATCCCGAATTTCAATAAGCTAGTGTACTTGGTGTTAACGTAATAACAAAATAAAATGTTCCTTTTTAAAGTGCTAATTATTAGTCGGAACTTTATTTTCGAAAGTAATGAAGAGTTAATTAAGTTGGAGGAAGACAGGTTTTCCATTTGAAATGAATCACGTGACGTCAGTCAGTTTACTAAACAGTCTAAATCAAACATTAATTGTCTTGAAAATAAAACAGTTCAATGTCAAACAAATTTAACATTCCCAATGTTAACAACCGAGGAGAATGCTGTGTGTGAAATGTTTAATGATTATTTTATAAATGTTGGTAAGAATATGGCTGAAAAAATTGACCGAAATATAATATTTGAAAAAAGGCAAATTACCTGTAGTAATTTAAGGTTCTCACCTACTACAAAAGATGAAGTAATTAAAAATATAGGAAAATTGAGAACAAATTTTGCCCCTGGTTTTGATGGAATCACAACAAAAATTTTGAAAAATAGTAATGTAAACATAGCTGAACCATTAACTCATGTTTTCTTAAACATATTTTTCCAGATTAATTAAAAATTCAGTTATAACTCCTATATATAAAAAGGTGACAAAAGCGCAATGGAATATTATAGGCCTATATCTGTCATAAATATTGCTAAGTTATTAGAAACATGTATGAAAAGCAGACTAGTGAAACATTTAAATGATAATAAATTATTATCAAATTTTCAATTTGATTTTAGGGACAATATGAGTACTGAGGATGCAATGTATGAAGTAACTAAAACTTTGTACAATTCACTAGAACTAGATAAAAACAAAAAGCAGATCGCAGTATTTCTTGATTTGGCCAAGGCATTTTACACAGTGTGTCATATAAAAATGATAGAAAATCTAACAGCATACGGTATTCACGGACTTGTAAACAAATTGTTTCACAGCTATCTAGATTTCAGACAACAGTGTGTAAAAATAGGACAATTTATAGGCGATTACAAGAAATCAACTGCAATATGGAATCCCACAAGGCACTGTGTTAGGACCAACATTATTTTCAATTTATATTAATGAACTACTTTTCACATAGTGCAAAATCATATCTTACGCTTACGACACTGTCCTATTAGTGGAAGGAGATAACTGGGAACAGGTAAAAGAATCGCTAGTCATAGAATTTTCCATAATCCAACAGTGGTTGACTGAAAATTTACTTACATTAAATCTAGATAAAACCAAATTTATGTGTTTTAGTATCTATAACAAATTCTTACCAAATATTCAAACAATGAATTTACACACATTCCTTTGTATTTCAAATGATTATTTAAATTGTCACTGTACCCAAGTACTAAAATCCACAGATAATATGAAATACCTAGGTATTACTATAGATCAGAATTTGAAATGGAAAATCTAAATATAAAAATTCACAAAATTATTTGGAAATTCTATGAGCTGCGAAATATTTTACCTGCACCCGTATTAAAAATAGTGTACTATGTCTTGGCAGAATCGGTACCGAAATACGGAATCTCAATCTGGGGTGGATCATATCCTTTAAATTTATAAATACTTAAAATGACTTAGAAATATTTAATAAAAAGTTATTCTATTTAAAATCATGCGTTACCCCTCAAATCAATTATTTAAAGAATTTAAAGTTTTTAGTCTAGATCTCATGTACGTAAAATCCGTACTTGTATTTTCCTATATAAACATAATTTGTTTCAGAATAACCCCATCGAGCATAATTACAACACACGATGCAAAGAAAATCATATTATTAAAGTCCCCTCTTTAAGTAGAACGACCAGCCAAAGATTTATTTCATATTAGAGTCCTAAGTTTTATAATCTTCTACCGATTTATATAAACATGAGTAATAATGTTAAATTATTTAAAAAATATAAAAATAGTTATTTGATAACTAATGATTTACCTTTTTTAAATATACTCTATAGAGACTAAACATAATTTTTGCTGTTATTGACTTTTGCATATTCATGGCAATAAATGTGGCGCAGAAAAGAAATGAGCAAGCGGCCTTAATTTCACAATAAATGAATAATTCAATAAACCTGTTAAATATCTTCATCAATATACACATAAAAATCATTTATAATATGAAATAATCTGTATGCACACATACAGGCTTTCTGCAGCTTAGGTGTGCGTTGTAAAATAAATATTTTGTAAATCATACATTTTAAAAGTAACAAATAAAGTTGTAAAGTAAAGTTGTAATGTAATAATAATAAGCACTATAAGTGCAACTTTAACCAAATATGATATCCAATTTTTTATATTTTCTAAAATCATACTGATAATAGCAAAGCATATTTACAGTAGGATTAAATTTCTATTACGTTTACCTTTTAAACGTAAGTTGGCCATGGCAATTATTGAGTAAACTGCGATTTAGTTATAATAATAATAATAATAAATGCTTCTATTTCCAATAATATTTCACATAAGAGAATTATTTTTTTTTTAAATCTCAAGCGAAAGTTCACAAGTATACCTACTTGTATATGTTATTATTTATTGAATTGTTCCTGAATTAAATTTCCTTAAATTTCTTTTTGGTTCCAAATCAATTAATGTTTAATTTAGACTGTTAAGTAAACTGACTGAAGTCACGTGATTAATTATAAATTGAAAGTCTGTCTTCCTCCGGCTTAAATAACTTTTCATCCCGTCCAAAAATAAAGTTATGGCTGCAATAATTGGTGCGTTAAAAAGGGAGATGCAATTTCTTATTACATGAACATCAAGCACACTATCTTATAGAAATTCGGTATACCCGAAATTTAAAAAAAAATCACATTGTTGATAAGGGCGCTGTGATATGGTAGTCATGAAAAGTGAGACATACTGTATAATAGAATGTACTCAGTCTTTAGTGAACACCAGCATGGTTCTGTTAGTAAAAGATCTACTGTTAGCAATTAGTGTATATTTCGATTGTGCCGCTCATAATATAGGGTAATTCCAGATAGGCACTGACCTATCAATAGCATTCGATAGAGTTAATCATAACGTATTAATTACGAAGTTATAGGATTTCTCTATTGAAGACGACTTATTGTAGTATTTATTACCATACCTCATTAGTCGATTTTGTCAAATTTAATGACTATTACTTACATATATTTATACCAACATCCGGAGCACCACAAGGTTATATATTAGGGCCTTTGTGTTTTGCAGTGTTTGCGAATGATATTTCCGCTTATGTTAACCATTCAAGATTTTTACTGTATGCTGGTGACTTAAAACAGTTTCTTCAAATTAACACTATAAAAGAAATTGAAACGTGTTGAGGCCATCTATTCTTTTTGTAAGGACAACGACCTAGCCCTAAATGAATCAAAATGCAAGATTGTAACTCGTACGGAAAGGAGTAGGGATTATTATAGTCGCATATCTAGTATCAACAAGATTCAGATCGAAAGACAACGAAATTGAAGATCTTGGGATCATCTTCCTAACAATTTCTTATTTGACAATGTTATAATAGGTCTTACCTCTGAATGCTATCGGATATTAGGATTTATACTTAGATCGAGAATTGATATTGGTATTCTAGTGTAAAATTGAAAAATAGACTACTTTGCTCTATAACATTTTTCGAAGCTTTGAGAAATAACGCCAATTTTTAAATTTTTGAAAATAAATGTCAAATATGACAAATGAAAAAAAATTGTGATTGCTTATGTACATGCCATTTGACCTTATTTCTTAAGCAAAAACTATTGACAAAATTAAAATTGACTTTAATTAATAAACATGTATCCAATATGGCGACACTGAACCTATGCACTAAAATATATTTTACCACAATGTTATCAAGTCAAGTAAATTTGAAACGGTACGAGCTGCTTCAATAAAATACTTTACCGAAGCATTATACCAACGAATATATTTTCTTAATAGCTCATTCTTCCAACTTTTAATGGAAACAAAACTGACTGGTTATGTGCACGCCATACTAGCTATTAAAAGTGACGTAAAAGCAAAATAAAACCTATACTGGATAATTGCAGTTTGTTTAAAATAGGGATAGTTGTCTGCGAGGTGTAAACAGACTTGGAGTATTGCGAACTCTAAGTAAATAGCCTCGTTGACTCGCGAAATAAATACTTGAAAGTTTTTAGAATTTGCATGTTCAGATGGCATTAAGAGAATGTCTTAAAACTGAAAGTTAATGTAATGTGACTTGAAGTTGTGTACGATACTTATATATTTAAGTTTAGTTTGATTTGACGTGACGTTCTTGTTTTCCGAAGAAGGTAAAGAAAAAATAATAATAACGCGACGCGCGACGTCCGGATTCAAAATAATAATACAATAAACTGAATATGTGGTAGGTTCCTTATGAAACACTAAATACTTGTTTATTTTTTATTAAACACCGCTTCTAGATCAAGTCTAAAATCTAGCGCTGCTCTCACCACCGTCTGGTAAACATAATTTTAATGTTTGCCAGACGTTATAGATTGTTACTTATATGGTAAATGCATGCCTAGAAATTGTTTACTTCTCTGAATTATGTAAGCAAGCGTTGGTACATCCCATTCCAAAAATAAATAAACTCGTTGAACTAAGGGATTTGTGTCCTATAAGACTGTTACTTACCTTTGTTGTCTGAAATATTGGGAAACATTGTTCATAGTCTCTGAATTCGTAGAAAAAGAAGCAATATGCCTAATAACAATAAATCGTTCTAGTTTTCGTGAGTCGCATAGCATCACTACAGCGCTTTTAAATCTTAGTGTCGACATCGTTACACAATTGGATTCAAAATTGTGTGTGGTTTTGAAATCTTTGGATCACTCAATGGCTTCTAATTAAATTAATTTAAATTGATGTACTCAAATATTTCCGATTTTTTATGCCATGTTATTGAGCACTATATTGTGCAACTTTGCTAGCATTTAACCGACTCTATATCACTTACGGTTTTAAAAAAATCTGAGGCCTTGGCTTCTAGTACATCCACCGAATTTCAAGTTTCGGTACCCTGACCAGCTTGCTTTATTTATCATCCCGGGAATATTTTCAAATTTTTGCGAATTTTTCCAATGCCCTTTACAGAAGAGAGCTTTGTGGAGTTTTCAAGTGCATCAAAAAGGGCATTGGACAATTTCGAAAAAATTTAAGAATATTTTCGGGATGATTCCAAACTCTTTTTGACTCTTGCAGTTTTTGACCAGAGTTCTTCTTTTCGAGTAAGAAAATCGCAAAGTTCTAATATTTTTTTATTTCCTCGCCGGATAACTAAAAAAATGACAATTTAAGAAAAAATATTTCGAAAAAAAGTTGAGCTTGAGTAATCTTAATCTTTAGTATAAATCAGGACTCTATGTTTATATACCCTACTTCTGCCGAGGAAATATGCAATGTGGTAAACAAATTCAAACCTAAAACTTCAAGTGGCTTTGATGGTATATCATTAAAATTATTGAAACAATGCATAAGTGCACTAGCTGCCCCACTTGCAGACATCTACCATGCATCTTTCTCTCAAGGGATTTTTCCTGATTCATTAAAACTAGCAGTAGTAATCCTCTTATTTAAAAAAGGAGATCAGGATCAACTGGGAAATTATCGACCAGTAAGTATACTGTCGGTTTTCTCAAAAATATTAGAAACTCTTATGTATAACAGAGTTCTTGCTTTTCTAAACAAATCTAAGTTCTTTCACAATTTTCAACACGGCTTCAGAAAAAGTAAATCAACAACTACGGCCCTTGTTAATTTTGTCAATGGTGTGTTGGTTGCTTTGGATAGCCGAGAGACCGTTTGCGGCCTGTTTCTGGATTTGTTAGCATTCGACACCCTAAATCATACTTGTCTTTTAAATAAATTGGAAAGAATAGGAATTCGAGGAGCTAGCTTAAACTTGTTTGCCTCTTACTTGGAAAATAGAAAACAAAAAACCCGTATATATATATAGACATGAATAAATACGAATCAGATGTGCTAAACTTCAACTATGGTATACCGCAAGGAAGCGTCTTGGGTCCACTTCTTTTTATAATATTTTTAAATGACCTAGTAAATGTTATAAGTGATGAATCAAAAATAAACATTGTAAATTATGCTGACGATACCAATTTAATAATAAGGGATAAAACCTTCGCAGAATCCCAGCAAACTGCTATTCAGACATGGGAAAACTTAAAAGACTGGTTCTCTTTTAATCAATTAATCTTAAATGAATCTAAATCAACATGTATCATTTTTAATAATCGCAAATCAACAATTGAAACTCCTGACTGTTTTACTAATGAGATACCCATTCCCACTTCAAACACTACGAGAGTGTTAGGTGTGGTAATGGATAGCAAATGTAAATGGGTCGATCACATTGAGAATGTTTTACGGAAGTTAAATAAAAGCTGCTATGCCCTCCAAATCCTGTTACGTACATTTAATGCAGATGCTCTCAAAACAGTGTATTATGCCAACTTTTACTCAACTGTCAAGTATGGAATCGAAATTTGGGACGGCTCCACTGATGTGTACAAAATTCATATAGTGCAAAAAAGAGCTATACGAATAATTTTCAAAAAAAGTGTTTCAAAGAAAATGCCATGCTCGCAGTTCCAGGCATATATATTTATTCCTGCTTAATGTATTTAAAAACAAACAAAGGCGACTTTAAACCATCTCAATTTAGTCATTTTTATGAAACCAGAAATAAAGAAAATATGTACACATATCCTAACACCGTCTAACTCTGACTGAGAAGGGACCCTACTACGCAGCAACAAAATTCTTTAATAGACTCCCTACAAGCCTCAAAGATAATTTTCATTTCAACAGTTTCAAGAAGCAAGCTTTCAAGTATATATGTGATATTGAGCCTTACTCCATTCAAGAATTTTTAAATTTCAAATTGTAATGTAATGTTTTTTTACTTATAAGTTGTATATTTTATATACTTTTTTATGTATTTCTTTGGTTGTCCGAAATTTTGCGTTTTATGTGTTTTTTACATTTTATGTTTTTTATATTTACATTTTATTAGTTATGAGCTAAGTTTGTTTAACTGACCTGTTTTATACATTTTCCCAATGAAATGGAATAAAACTTATTTACTTACTTACTTACTTCCACCCTAAGTCATAGTGACAAAATATACCGCCGAACTAACCCCATCCAATTATACAACTTTTGCTTTAAACATTTTTCCGTACTTATTACTCGAGATATTTGAAAGTTTTAGGTTAAAGAAATCACCAAATAGTTCCTTGCTAATTGACATCTGATTGGCAGCTGCCAACTGTCAATGTTGTCTATTTGATATTAGATTTGAATTCGGCAGCGTCAAAAACTCAAAGTTAGGTATTGCAATAATCAAAATACGCGATATAAAAATGTTATAAAACTACTCAAAGTAATACTTATGATGGAACTTTGGATCTAGCGTGGTCACGAAGACCTTTGTTCAGGATTACCCATTTTACCGAAACCCAATTCCCATAAGGTTTGTGCGGGTTATATTCATAAAATATCAAAAGTTCCAATCTAATAACTAAAGTATAAAGTAAATACTACTTTAAATAAGCAACAACGTTCGGTACGTAACGTATAAAAGACTAGCTGTTCCCCCATTATAACGAATTTGGACTCTTTCGTCCATATGAGCACTTGTAACGTTTACTTTGTAGAACGGACCCTAATGTGTCGTAAATTAAACATTAATATATATGCAAATATTCCTTTAGTATAGAGCGATGCTTTGTTTTCCAACCCTTATTAAAATATTTCTGTTCAGACCACACTACTGCCTTCTATCAAGCAGGTAATCAAGGCAAAGGAAAATTTCAAATAAAAATGCATGAGCTAAATAAAAAAAACACTATGATGATGATTTGTACACATACATGTTCCCTGCACTTCTATTAGAACCTAACACAGTGGGGAAATAAACAGATGCTGCAAACATGTGGCAGTAATATGGTCTCTATGTAATCGAACCAACGCGTTAACGAGGATAAGGTGGATATGTATTTTAATAGTGCTTCAATTTTTTGTTCAATTTAGTGTTGTTTTTTGTGATCTTTATAAATTCACATTTTCCATTTAATGGTACTACCGAATATGGTTGCATTGAGTAATTTTATATTTGAATTGAAACCGAGGTCAAACCTACGGTGAATTTGTAATTGGAGGTTGGGATTGTGTGCTCTGCCATGGGCATATTTTATTTCATAATGTAGGAAAAAATGGACTAATTCTAGCTTATCGTCGGCATCGACATTTAAAACTTAAACAATTCAGATGCTAGACAAAAGTATGTGTTTTATTAGAATCTAAATTGTGTCCAGAAATGCCCACAACTAAAGTTTATTTCGAATCATGGGTCACTTAATTTACTTAATTTACTTTTTTAAATCAATTATTTTTTCTTTATTGAACTCTGCTCGCTGACATACTTTTCTTGTCTCATAATTAGTTTTTAGTGCTAATAGCAGGATTTTTAATAATCCGAAATCCATTATCAGGTTCCTCCGAGTCTTATATTAAAAATAGCTGTAAGTTGTAAGAAAATCATTTTAATAATAACCGTCTAATGGTAAGTTTTGATGTAGTAAGCCTATTTACTACTACTACTACACATTAATAATAATTAAAAATAAATTGCAACAAGATGGGAATTTGGCGAATAGAACAAAGTAAGCATTGAAACAATAATGGAATTACTTACACTTTGCATTAAAACAACATATTTTCAATTAAAAAATGACTTCAACAAGACTTTGGGATGGCCATGGGTTCTTCAATATCTCCAGTATTAAGTAACATTTTCATGGAAAATTTTGAGGAAAGTAATATTAATAATCTAGTTTATAATCCTATTGTATGGTGGAGATATGTAGATGACACTTTTGTTATATGGCCTTATAGTAAAGAATATTTAAGTAATTTTTTGAATCAAATTAGCGAATACGAACCTTCAGTTAAATTTATAATAGAAATAGAAAGTAATAATGAATTACCTTTCTTAGATATTTTAACTAAACAATTAGATAACACATACCAAACTAGTGTGTATAGAAAACAAACACAAGCATACAGATACTTAAATTTCAATTCAAATCAACATATTAGTGTTAAGAAAGGTGTTGTTAAGTGCTTGTATGACAGAGCCAAAATTATTTCTTCAAATGATATAATATTAAGGAACGAAGAGCGATTTATAAAAACTGTCTTATTAAATAATATCCTGAGAATTTTGTTGATAGTCAGTTATTGAACATTGGTAGTAGAGAGAATATATCACAACCTGAGGTATTTAGGTCAATGGCAGTAATTCCATATATACATGGTTTATCGAATAAATTACGATAAATTGGAAATAGGTTCTCCGTACGAACGGATTTTCAAACGGACTCCACGCTAAGATCGATTTTGTCCAAAACCGAACCTCTAAATATTGTGCAAAATTCAAAAAATTGTATTTATACTGTTCCGTGTAAGTGCGGAAAACATTACGTAGGTGAATCATCTAGACCCTTCAACGTAAGGCTTGGTGAACATAGAAATTATGCTAGAAGGGGAGAATTTGAAAAACACAAATTTTGTGAACATGCGTGGGATAATAATTACAGGATTAAATGGGACTCGGCGAAGATTTTGGAAAAAGAGAGCAACGGAACTAAAAGAAAACTCTCAAAGAATCCACGATTATTTTATTAAACGAGGATCGATGCGTTTCAAATTATTCAGCATATTTTTGTACTAGTTGGTTGCCCATCTTTAGACACGAAGTGAGTAAAAATTAAGATAAATATGTTTTAATGTCTCACGTGACTATGGAAATACATAAACAAAGAACTGTCATGGTTGACGGCCAGAAAAGTATTGAGAACGGAAGTAGATTCTGTTCCAAAACGTTAACTGCCTATAGCTTTTATTTTCATTTTTAGTTTATAACATTGTTCTAGTTTATATATTTTTAGGTGTGAGACTTCTTGAAACAGTCAAGTATTCAAGAACCAACCTCTGTTTGATCCCTTTGGCGCAGAGGTTTTTTCAATAAAATTTTTAAATATTTCTCAGTGGCAAAATACCCAACAAAAAATAAAAAATCTATCTCAACAGTAGGAAACAAGAAGTCTGTGGAGATGGGGCAAGTTCTTGTTATTTAACTCTTAATTCGGGAATCTATAAGGATCGATCTTACCTACTTAATTTACATGTCTAAGTCTATTACAGACTTCCTCCCCTGATGATATTTAATGAATATCTCAAAACCCGCGCACTCTATCAAACATGCAAAGATAAAAAAAATGTCGTAATTTAATGTTGTATTTGTCTTGGAAAAGTTTTGATTTTTGCAACCGCTTTTCTGCAATTAATGAGAAACGAATATATATAGTGTATCCCATCGTCATTTTTCATCAGTTTCTCCGCAATCAGGAAAAACGCGTACTACATAAATCAAAATTCGATGATGCCTCGAAAATTATGCCCTTTATCAAAATATGCCAAAGAACGAAAAGGGTTTAGATCGACGCTTTCTATAAGAAAATAGAAACTCCTAAACTTACCACTTGCTTTTCTGGAATCGTGGAAAGGTGTGTAGAAAATGTCACAGTTTTTTTCACTAGGACTGTTGATCTATTTTAAGTTAAGATTTGAAAAAACGATATTAGAAATCTTTTCATACTTTAAAAGTCAAAATTTAATTATGGAGATACTCCGATCAAAGAACTTATCCCTAGATATATAAAGTGTAATGATTTGTTTATCTATCCTTTTTAATGGACATGTAAATGAATGCAACATATTCTTTATAGGATTTTGCAAACAGCAGAAAAAACTATCTATGAGGATCCCCTACGGCTATGAATGATAGATTTCATGAGAATGTAATCCATTTGAATGAAAATTTTTCCAAGAAACGAGGTATCTAAATAAATTCATTTTGGGCCTCTATTCTCATTTTAACTGAATCTTCATAGCCGTAGGGGGTTATGTGAATACTGGTTTATTCTGCATAGCCGTAGGGGACTATGTAGAGACTAATGTTAGAAAGAGAATTGTCCAATAAGAAAGACAAATTGATTTTATGATTTTAATTGCTGGTATAATCAGAATTCAGGTTATCGAAAGAATGCAAAGATTGTAAATTAATAATTTTGCAAACAGTTTTCATTTTAGTTCTCATAGATAGTTTTTCCTGCTGTTTGCAAAATCCTGTAAAGAATATGTTACATTACAAGTATGAGCAAACTAAAAATAATTCACTTTTGAAAAAATATAAATTAACTCTGTTAACAGCAAACAAGGCATGTACTAAAGAGGGAACCGGTACGTATCTAGTGTTAAGTTCCTTGATCGGAGTGCAGATACTGTTTTTGATACAAGAACTAGTTAAGATAAAGTTAAAAATTTATGTTTACGGCTTATGTTTGGAGTAAGAAGATGACAAAATATATGATATACGTAAAATTCTGACTAGTAAATATGGAAAATCGTAGAATTATGCATGCTGCCACACTTTATCATAAAACTATTATTACATAGAGAAATAATATTTCGTACTGATATCCACAACATTAATATTAGATTCAAAATGATGTTAGTTGAATCAAAAAAAGGACCTCTATACTCCGGAGTAAAAGTTTATAATCACCTACCAAATTCTATCACTAGCATAAACAACCCAAACTTATTCAAAATCAGATTAAAGAAAGTTTTAAATAATTACGTGTTCTATAACCTAGAAGAATACTTCACTACAAAATTTCATCCATAAAAGGTTTTCAAAGGGTTTACTTCCAAACCTTTTCTATGCATTGTATATTTATAATGTTTGAATTTATTTAAGTAAGCACATTGTATATTCATTATGAATGAACTTATTTAAATAAATGCACTTTCCCTTATGTCTTGATTAAGGCGCACTATGTTAGGTATGTAACTATACGAGCATATTGTATTATTATTGTTATGTAACATTAATTCTTGGGAAATAAATCTAATCTAATCTAATCTAAAATTTAGAACAGAATTTCTTAAGACATCTTTCAACCATAAGATATTCAAAATGTATCATTTCATTCCACAGGTATTAAACAGTTCAAAATAAAATTTAAAAACTTTTTCTGAACAAACAGCAATTCACTCAAGTACTGAAAATAAAATTATTATGAGCGCCCTTTTATTTTGTTTTTGTTATATTCTTTCATTTCATTTCATTACATTTAGTGTGTAGTATGTACATGTTTTCCATTAGGTAATTCAGACGTAGGGGTAATTTCTGGTTAAGAGGAAGCGCAACTTTTTAGAGTTTTCTTTTTACTAAATAAATTGAACTTCACTCCTTACTTCCGATAACATGCATATAGTATTTCTTTCTTTAAATCAGAAATAATGAAGATATTTAATATTATTATATAATTAATAATATGATTTATATAAATATTTATCTGTGTTTTAAAGTAAGCTGTATATGTGAAGTAACCTTATATTTCTAGTCTCGTATATGTCTTCACAAGTAGTTTTACTTTTAGTGTTTTTTTATTCGGTGTATCAAATTACAAGAATCCCTCGGGAACTGCAGATGGTATTTCTTGGAAGTTTATAGGTGTCGTCTCATAATATTTATTCTTTTGTTTATCGAGGCAGTAAACTGCATTTTATGTGCAAGTTGCTCTGCACTGATTAACTTCTTTGTGCTAAAAATCATGTATGTAAGCAAACTAGATAAATGAATTTGTTCAGAAATTCCAATTTATTAATATTTTTACATATAGTTTTTCTTTTAATTCTTATAGTTTTTTCCGCTGTTTGCAAAATCCTATAAAGGATATGTTTCATTACTATAAGCAAACAAATAATAAATAATTCACTTTAAACATGAATTCTGTTGTTATTAAGTGGAATATGTCTCGTTTAAATAATAAAGTTTGTGTTATTTAACTAAAAGATATTAATGTCTATTATTAAATATAAAGTAACGTACTGGGTGTGTCTGATAATTGAGAAGCACTGCATGATAATATTTGTCAATCTCCGTCATTACGCCCCGAGTCTGTTACATCTACCATTTACTAAACGATGTCGGAATTGTCATTTGTCTCCCTGTATTGCTTAGCATAAACACAAGTTCCTTAGAGTGCTCTAATATAGTTACTAAATGACTATTAATATTTTCTTATAAATACATTTTTTTATGCCGTGAATAAAAAAGCATACATATATAAGAAAACAATGGGTACACTTTCACTGGAAAATAAACAGAGTCGAAAGAGAATAAATAAAGAAATTAGTATGGTTAACACAATTGGCAACGCAGGCACCTGTTATCGAAATATACAGAGTTCTTCGAGAGTATGTTTCTTCTGGTTTTGTTATGCTAGTGAAGAGTACAGTACCCTAGGACGATTTTAAAATGGCCTTTATTATATCCCCAGTGTACTTCGTATCTGCAATTACGCTGTGTGATCTCAGCAAGGCTTTCGACTGTGTCTCTCATACTCTCATCATCGAAAAACTTAGTTTTTGTGGAGTCAGGGGTTAGGACTGTTAAAGCCGTATCTGGAGTATAGGCCACAATGCGTCTCACAAAACAATATGACATCTCATTTTAGATCAGTAAAACATGTAGTGCCTCAGGGATCTGTACTGGGACCTCTATTGTTTAGAATTTATGTAAATGATTTATTTTATTACTTATTCCCTAGCAGTACAGTTATGTTTGCTGATGACGCAACTCTTACAGATAGTGCCAAAAATATTAAAAGTCTACAAAATATCGTTGATGAAACTGAAAGTCGAGCGGAACTTTGGTATAATGCTGATGCACTCAAACTAAATCGTGACAAAACACAAAGACTAATTTTTACTATTAGGTATGACGTAACGAAAGGAGATAGTGTCAGTTTACTCGGTATAGTTATCGATGGTACTTTAAGTTGGAGCCATCATATACAATAACTTAACAACAAGCTATCAAGCTATTTATTTCTTCTACGAAGATTAAGAACAGTTCTACAACTACACGCTTTGCTCTCAGTATACTATTCACTAATCCACTGCCACATAAGTTATGGGCTAATACTCTGGGGGAACTCGAGCAGCGTTGCAAAAATATTTCTACAACAGAAAGAGTCTATAAGAATCGCAGCAAGAGCAGGTTTCAGGGAACACTGTCAACCACTATTTATTAAATATGGTATAATGCCCATTCCCTACCTATATATTTATTACTCTCTTTTAGAGATTCATGAAAACAAGAATTCGTATGTAACTCCATCTGAGCTACATAACCATAACACAAGGTCGGCCAATCTGTTAAAACCTCCTAAATATCGCTTAAAAAAATCAATTAAAAACTCATTAAACTTGAACTTATATAATAAACTACCCGAAAATATAAAACAACAACTTTCACACATTTAAAACGTCATTAGAAACCATCTCTTGAAGTTTTGTTTTTATACAACTGAAGATTGTATGACTACCCCCATAAATGTTATGTAATATGCTGTGTAACTTACGTAATACGCTTCTAGGCGGTTTTTATTTATTATGTCTGTTTATCAATTTATTTCACATTGTACGACTCATCTTTGTTTATGTGTACATTATTCATAGGTAATAACAATGTAATGACCTGCTACAAATGCATTTGTATATGTAAAGTAGTCAAATAAACGCCTATCTATCTATCTATACAGCGTGTTTTCTACTTTTTGCCAAAATTCCGATCAGCCGTATTTTTTATTGCCCTCACTAGATCGAACCAAATTAGCTAGGCATGTTTCGCTTATAACAGAGGTCTTCACAATTCAGTACAGAAAACGAAAAAAATGTAAGCATCGGGCTAAATTTTTTTCTTGTGGCATTTGCCTAAAATTATCACCCTGTATATGGATCTTGGCAATTCATTCACGAAACACGCTGTATTCGTGGTTGTCATGCTAAGAAATAATTCAATTATGGTAGACATTTGTAAAGGTACTTACCCAAACTATTCGTATTTGACCACCTTTTATTTATTACAATTTTTTTTGTCGGGTGACCACTCTGTATATTTTTTTAAATCAAGTTACCTGAATTTCTCTATAGCAATAGCGATAATTATTATATTCAGATTATTATTTTCCTATTTCATTTCTTAATTAATAATTTTTTAGAGTGACCGCCTTGTATAAATAAAGAGGGATGTTCTGTGTAAATACCTTTACTGATTTCTTTTGTTGAAGTAGGTTTAGTATGTTATGAAATGTGGAGATTATAAAGTTGGTCTGTGTGTAACTTATTTGTGTTTTTCTTACTTTTTATTGGGTATTTTGCCACTGAAAATTATTTAAAAATTTTAATGAAAAAACCTCTGCGCCAAACGGATCAGACAGAGGTTGGTTCTTGAGTACTTGACTGTTTCAAAAAGTCTCACACCTAAAAATTTATAAACTAGAACAATGTTATAAACTAAAAACTGAAAATCAAAGCTATAGGTAGTTAACGTTTCGGAAGAGAATCTACTTCCGTTCTCAAAACTTTTTTGGCCGTCAACCATGACAGTTCTTTGTTTATGTATTTCCATAGTCACGTGAGACATTAAATTATATTTATCTTATTTTTACTTACTTCGTCTCTAAGGATGGGCAACCAACTAGTACAAAAATCTATTGAATAATTAGAAACGCATCTATCCTCGTTTAATAAAATAATCGCGGATTCTTTAAGTTTTCTTTTAGTTCCGTTGCTCTCTTTTTCCAAAATCTTCGCCGAGTCCCATTTAATTCTATGATTATTATCCCACGCGTGTTCACAAATTTTGGATTTTTCAAATTCTCCCCTTCTAGCGTAATTTCTATGTTCACCAAGCCTTACGTTGAAAGGTCTAGATGATTCACCTACGTAATGTTTTCCGCACTCACACGGAACACTATAAATACAATTTTTTGAATTTTGAACAATATTTGGAGGTCTTGATAAAACCGATCTTAGCGTGGAGCCCGTTTGAAAAACCGTTATTTGTGTTTATTGTTACTCTGTAATGATATAAGATATTAACCGCAAAATTGGTACATGTATTATAACGAAATCTGAAGACAGATTGTATTTATTCCGTTGAAGGGTTCAGTGGTAAATAAGTGGCAAGATAGCAAATGTCTAGTTTGGGATTTGTTGTATATATGAACTTAATATCACAATAATTACAAAAATTTAGCACGGCAACATCTTTTTGCTTAAAGTTGTATGTTATTTTATTTACTTTAAAGCGGTATAAATAATCTAGAAGCTACACAAAAAAACGTTTACTTTTTTATGTCAGTTTCTTGTCGTTTCTTAATATTTAGACTTTTGTACTATCTTAAAGCACATAAGAAACACAATTATAAGAAATGTTGCACTACAGGCTTTGCCAAAAAATTATCTACAAATCAAAATTTGTACGAGAATACAAATAGTGGGTATAATATTTCAAAATCAAAGGTACAAATTTATATTACACCATACACCCTAGATGCTTCCGTGGCGTATAACGACTTGTATCTTTGCAAGTACAGAGAGCGGCGACCTCTAGCCCTGATGGACTAAACTCATTATTGATATATATGATCTGCAGGAAACAACTACTCAGCGGGCAAATACCCCGACTTGCATTGAATTACACCTTACAAGTCGTGTTAAATCGGTAGCCAATATCGGTTGTCAATTCTAAACCAGACATAGACCGGTTTCGAACTTATTATGTTCTCTTTAGTATGACTATAGAACAGAACAGACAAACGATAGTGGCCAAACTGCTAGTCTTATACCGACTAAAGCAAATTATATGGTGGTGAGAGGTAAGTGAATCCTCTCATATTCACAATGCTACTATACACCACACATCCTGCTACAATACACCACACATCCTAGATGCTTCCGTGGCGTAAGCCGGGGTAATTGCCCGCTAAGTAGTTGTTTCCTGCAGATCATGTATATCAACAGTGGGTTTAGTCCATCAGGGCTAGAGGTCGCCGCTCTCGGTACTTGCAAATATGCAAGTCGTTATACGTCACGGAAGCATCTAGGATATGTGGTGTATAGTAGCATTGTCAATATGAGAGGATTCACTTACCTTCCACCACCATTTAATTTACATTAGTCGGTAAAACACTAGCAGGTTGGCCACTATTGTTTGTCTGTTCTCTTCCATAACTGATGAGAACATAATAAGTTCGAAACCGGTCCATGTCTGGTTTGGAACTGACAAACGATATTGGCTACCGATTTAACACGATTTGTAAGGTGTAATTCAATGCAGGTCGGGGCATTTGCTCTCTGAGTAGTTAATTCCTGCAGATCATATATATATCACTAAATTCATATATTTATACTTAAGAAAATGTATTATTTTAAATAAATTGCGAAGAGTATACTGTAGAATGTTCAACAATTATAAAAAAAACTTCTATGTTTATAATACGTATTTAAATAAAGATTAATTTATGATATATGTAGTGTTCTATGTACTCAAATTGACAGCTATATATTATAATTTTATTAAACGAACATAATATCCCTAGCTTCCTTGAATAAAATTGATTGCTCATGAATTAACCCAAATTTATTAACGTTCTACGAAGTTTTTTCAATACTTAATAAATAACGTTACATATTATAAAAGTTCCTGAAATATTTATGACAAGTGGAACTCATATATTTTTAAGCGGTATTAGCCAGAAGTTTAAAGTTTACAAGAGCTTTTCTTATGTGAGATGGAGAATATAATGCCGCAGAGCGGTCGGTAACTTTCCTCGTAAATTGGTTCTGGCGAATATACTTGCTTTTTTAATCTATCAGCCGCTATTCACAAGCGCGAATTCATTTGAATGCCCATTGACTCTTGGATCAGCCGCGGGTTCGGTCATGACAGCAATGAATTATTTGCGTTATATATGGTTATGTTGAACATTTTACGTTTCTACGGTTGATGTACACGATTTTAGCGTACAGCATGTGTTATTCTCGTACACGTTAACGATGAAAAATTGGCTATGGTCGCAAAGATAAGAGTAACAGAAATAATAGAAAATTTGTGCCACTTTTACAATACTGATTTGTCAAAAACGATCGGATGGGGAAAGTAGGTTTTTCTCTCATTTATTTAAGGTAAAAGAAAATTTCATAGTGCAAAGATACCTATATTCTTAAATTAAGGTCCAATTAACCATCTTATTAATGGATCTTAGGTGCATTGAAATCTTGGTTTTCTACAATTTTCTGAGATACTGACAAAAGTTATATCCATTTGTGTCTGATATCTGTGTATTTTCTTTTCATGTGTTAAATCTTTTCAAAGTATTATTCTATTTCCACAATTAATACACACAGTTTTTTTAAATTTTGAAACAGTAATAATTAAAGAAGAACCATAAAATTTTGCAGAAAATATATTATTTTTTGAAGTGACTTCACGAAACCTGTAAAAATCCTTCTTTAAACACATTTGACTTTTCTCAACGATATATGCTGATACAATGTTTTCAGTATGCTTTGAAAATGACAACTTATGGTCAAATGTCACTCCTGGATCATAGAAGTATTCCAAGATATTCAAAAATTGATTCATTCTGATGAAAACAACATCCAGAACTTCTTCTCCCATGGTAAGAGAGAACTTTGCCCTTAGCAGCATTTAACTTGAGGGTATTATTGGATGCACCTCACCACAAGCACGTTTTCGAGTCAACAATATCGATAATATAGAGGACAAATAATAGTGGACCCAAGCCTGATCTCCGGGGCATACCAGAGTGACAGATGTGTCAAACAACTTATGCTTATAGTATTCAGCATATTGTTTTACATGCAGAGACAATAAGTTTATTTTAGTAACTATTAAACCTGATAGACACGGGGAGTAAATGTTAGCTAATTAGGTTTGGTACTATAATTCGTGCCGTAGTTTTATACCAGTGAGTGTTTTTATATCTTAATTTACATAACCTAGGATTAGTATACTGCTATTTGCTTTCCTCTTTCAGAACAATGTTTGTCCCCTTTGGGGCGGAGAATTCAATAACAAATATTGTCTTCAGTTGGCGGTCGAGGAGGACTACGTCAGGCTTAGTAGCTTGTATTTGCCTGATGGTAGGAAAAGAGTAGTTCCAGTAAATTAGGCACTGCTCATTCCCCACAACGGACTCAATATCCCGCGGAGCATATGGCAGCACTGGTGTCTCGTCTATCCCATACAAGTGCCGTGGATCATAGTATAGCACTTGTAATGCTCCATCATGTCTGTGAATATAGGCTGAGAAAGCAAAGGTTTGCTTCTCAGATGTTTTCAACGTTCTTATAGAAGACTCCATGTAAGGGTTATCCTTGTGCAGCTGCAGACGTTTGCGTTGCTCTGCTGCTTTTATGTGGGCTTTTAACTGAGTGGGTTCCATCTTGGTAACAGAGCTTGGGTTTACCCGCCCAGGGTCGAGGTTGAGACCAAGCTCATTGGCTGCTCTCTGTGCTGCCTTCAGTAAAAATGCTCCTACCTCTGAATTTTCATGGTCGCGAAACATGCAAAGGAGGGGATCCGAATTCATAATTTTACAGTCTCCATCCAGGGCACACCTGCTATGTAGATATTCCAAACTCAAGAGTCCACGGCCTCCCTGCTGTTGTGAGAGATACAATCGCGGAACGGACGATTTTGGATGCACACTTCGGTTGATATGCATCATCTTTCGGGTTCCTACGTCGAGTTAATACAGCTCACTTTGCTTCCACTTCACTACCCCAAAGGAGTAGAGAATGATCGGAACGGCAAGCATATTTGCTGCAGACACCTTATTCTTCCTCGACAGTTCTGAGGACCAGATCTGCTGGAGGAGGTGCTGATACTTGCCGCCGAGAGCGATTACTATAATTTCCCTTTAATTAATTTCTTAATATCAGTGCTGGGCTTGCTGAGCCATAAGCACTGTCATTCCACCAACGAGGTGATTATGATTTATTATTATTATTATTTCCCATTTCCTTTTTCTCATCATTTTAAATGGTCTAGGTAATTAGGTGAACAGGTTTCAACCAAGTTCACCTAATCAGCACTTCAGAAGGTGTACCACCAACTTCTGCCCCCAGCTGGTTAGGAAGTTGAGGTTGCCCGGTTCTCGTTTAGTTTGTGGAGACTGGGTCGTAGTTCGGAAATTATTCAAGAAAAAACTTTTTATTTTAGGTTAGGCGCCAGTAGTCATACAAAAAAGCATCTACAACGTACTTGTCTAACTGTACGACTGTGACTACTCAGAGATAATTGATTTGTCATAGATACTCATACAATTCTCAACACTATGTTAAATATATCTGGTTTATTGACTCTTACAAATTTTGAAATGGTTTAATTTTGATTTTACACCTTATGGATCGGATGTAGCTACTTCCTTACAGAAAGTTTATATATTTAATAAATAAGTATGATAAGGTTGAAGACAAAAAATTTTTACAAAATATGACAATTTATCGTTAAGCTGTGATTAAATAATTAAATGTAAAAAATTAATAAATAGCTGAAGGCAATATATAACATAAAACAATGGTAAAAATTTAGAACTGTTTGAAAGTTTATCGAATAATGTAGTTGAAAGTTGAATGTTGAAAAGAAATTCAGTTGATACTATTACCACCGGCTGGGTTCTGCAGTAACCAACTCTGGTCCTTGTCTCACTGAATCTTTCCTGTGTATCACCACCACTCGATCATTGACTTCTAGCAGGGATCCTAACACTTTTCAGAATTTAGACGTCTGAACGGTTACCAAACCCAACAACTTGGTGCTCTCATCCAGCGAGGACTATTCTATACCAAGACACTCCAAACTTGCATTACAAAGACTCCTTGGCAAATAATCTGTTTCTCCTGGATTAATAGCAGCAACCCAATTTTTTCTGGCACACAGTTAAGCCAAATTTATGGTAAAATTCCCAATTTTAAGGATTAACTTAACATCAAATCTGGAGGGTCAACTTAACACCTCAATCCTACAAGAGTTATTATTTGTTACTACACTTGAAATTACTTGCTTACTAGTGGGCACTCTTAGTGCGTTTGATAAAATCCCCACGTTAATGCATTACTGGTGTCTCTCTAAATAAATTACATTAACATGCCCTTCTCGCCCCTACTAATATCGAGTTAAATTGCATTGAGTTTTAATTATTCGATAAGGTTACGAAAACGTAATTTACTAAATTCGAACTGTCTTTAAACCCTTATTAAACCTCAATTATTCATTAATAACATTTACTTCTAAATATATCTTAATACTGAGTTAAACACATGTTTCGAAATACCCCTTTCATATATTAACATGACCGCGTCTCCATCTTTCAAGCCACGCGCCGCGAATGAAATTTGTGATCAACAAACATCGCGTTTAATTATGATAAATTCAACAATTAAATTACAAATACATATACAACAAATACTCCAGAAGGCAATTATATACATATTATAAAGTATCTTAACGTACCACTCCAGATGAGGTGTTAATCGGTCAGCAACACGTCTGTATTGCTACGAAATCGACAGGAAAATGGCTATGACGACCTGTTCGGATACCGTGTATGATCTAAAAACCTAGTTACACTTCTATACGCGAGATGTCGCTGGTAGTGGTAACATAAATCATTCTTTAAATACAATACAAATCTACACAATTACTCTACTGTATCATTTATGTGAATTCATGAGTTCCAATTTAATCAGAACTATCGATTTATAATTTTGTTTATTGATTTGAGATTTATTCACTTAATATAGATTTCTTCTTTTAAATATTTGTTGTAACAGATGACTTGTAGGTGTATATCAAGAGAAGTAACAGATGGCGCTTGTATGCTAATTTATAATTTAAAGTTGGGTTGACGAACACAAGTTCTTCCAGATTCAGTAAGACAAGGACGGCTTCAGGATTGAACTGAAAAATTAATTAATAAGTTTACTGAATTGTGGTTTAAGACTACAAAAATTCATTGCTATTAGAATAAAAATTAACAAGTGGCATTCAGGTAATTTTGAATGTCACAAAGGGTCTAGCAATACGGCAGGTATACAATTATTGTTACTATTTCTTATTTTTTCTCTTCATTTTAAATGGTCTAGATTATTTGGTGAACAGGTTTTAATCAAGTTCACCTAATCAGCACTTAAGAAGCGTCTGTCAATATGACAGGTATCCAAGTTTACTGACTTGCTAATTGTTGGGAGCACGGGATTATTATTATTATTATGGCAATCGAAGGTCACGAGAGGCATGCACATTTCTATTTGCACAAAGCTAGTAATTTGGCAAACAACAATGCTGTCATCAAAGATAGATTAAAACTACAATAAAACTTCGCTTGCGCTCCCCTTAAGATAGTCGAAGACCACAGAATGTTAACCAGTAAAATTTAATATCTAGTTAATAGTTCATGAAAGTAGATAATTATTATTTTAAGAAAATATAAAGACACGAAGAAAAATATTACAAACAGGTGGGATATCGTAGGGTAAAATAATAAATATAAACACGAAATTGCGCTATACAGGGTGATTCACGTAGGTCATTCATTAGAAGTTTTTCAACTTGCAGTTGGATTAGAAACTTGAAATTTGGTATGCAGCCATAATCGATCATGCCCGTTCTATCTAAAATATTTCCAGGCCTCCAACTGTACAGGGTGTGCCAAAAATTGGTACCAACTTTCTTATTTTAAATAGAAACCTATATTTTTCGTTACATAGTTCGATTGGTCTTCTAATTCTGAGTTTAGCGAACCTAAGTTATGTTAACTTATCTATTACAATTTTTGACATATGTCCAATTTTTTGAAAAAAAATGCCGCTTTTCAACCTTTTAAAATTATGAAACCAAATTTGTGAAGCAGTTAGCTGGAAGTCCAGGCTAACTTTTGATGTCCCATCGGTGGTCCCATTTTGTACCATATGGGCGCAGTCGATTTTCAAATGTCGCAATCAAAAATTGTCAAAAAGTCAATTTTTTCAAATGGCACCTACTATTTTTTTTCCATTTCGAAAGAAAATTGAATTTTAGGGTGAGTTACTTAAGCATTCCCTATACCTAACTTCACCCCATATCGAGTTATTCAATAAAAATCAAGAAATACCTTATCTTGCCGGGAGATTCCTTACTTCATCAAGTATGCCATGGAAACAAAAGATAGTTGTAATAATTTTTAAAGAAAAATATGGATTCTTATTTAATTACACACAACACCAACAAATTATTATTAACAAACAAGAACAATGTTGACGAAATTTTGTCAGTGAAAACGGTGCACACATTGAGCATTTGTATTGAAATAATTATTTTGTTAATCTGTTTATTTGTTGTTATTTTGTTGTTGTTATTTACTATTGCAATACGATTTTTGAATAAAAATTAAAATGAAATGATTGTTTCCAAAGCCTACTATCCTTGAGAAAAAAAACAACAATATTTTTTCAAAAAATGCCAATAACTTAAAAACGGCTGTAGATAGACATACACAATGTTAATAAAAGTGGCCCTAAAATTCAATTTTGCATTGATTTCTGGCGTCAGAAATGGTAGGCGCAAAGATGTGCTACGCAATCTGTTGAAAGTAGAATAATAGAATATTTGAACAAAAATATGGTGGTCATATTGAACATTTACGTCAGAATTTCGTCAACATTGTTCTTGTTCGTTAATAATAATTTGTTGGTGTTGTGTGTAATTAAATAAGAATCCATATTTTTCTTTAAAAATTATTACAACTCTCTTTTTTTTCCATGGCATACTTGATGAAGTAAGGAATCTCTAGGCAAGACAAGGTATTTCTTGATTTTTATTGAATAACTCGATATGGGGTGAAGTTAGGTATAGAGAATGCTTAAGTAACTCACCCTAAAATTCAATTTTCTTTCGAACGGTGTGAAAAAAAATAGTAGGTGCCATTTGAAAAAATTGACTTTTTGACAATTTTTGATTGCGGCATTTGAAAATCGACTACGCCCATATGGTACAAAATGGGACCACCGATGGGACATCAAAAGTTAGCCTGGACTTCCAGCTAACTGCTTTACAAATTTGGTTTCATAATTTTGAAAGGTTTGCGAGATAAAAATTTGTTCGTAAACTACTACAGCGGCAATTTTTTTCAAAAAATTGGACATATGTCAAAAATTGTAATAGATAAGTTAACATAACTTAGGTTCTCTAAACTCAAAATTAGAAGACCAATCGAACCATGTAAAGAAAAATATAGGTTTTCATTTAAAATAAGAAAGTTGGTATCAATTTTTGTCACACCCTGTATAGTTGGAGGACTGAAAATATTTTAGATAGAACGGGCATAATCGATCATGGCAACATACCAAATTTCAAGTTTCTAATCCAACTGCAAGTTGAAAAACTTCTAATGAATGGCCTACGTGAATCACCCTGTATACCTTACAGCAGAAACAACGAAGCAGCTGCGGACCCGTATTTCGAAATTATTTTTCGTCATCTGCTTAGCGTAGCTTAAAGAACATGACCTGGGTAGAATGGATTAGGAAAAACATTTGAAATTAATAAAAAATACAGTACTCGATACTCTACTGTTCCTGTGTGTCTAGTACGATTAAATTTTGGACCGAAACAGTTGCCGTATAGAGCTTAATATGCACTGTTCATTTCACCCTGGAGAGTTAAACCAACAGATAGGAGATCAATATCTTTCCTTAAATTATGCTGCACTGATGAGAAATAATAATTCCCAAACGCGTGTCCGTAGCCGATGCTGTTTCTTCTTAAGGTATATGGCGCGAGTTTTCTTGTAACAAAATTTTTTGCTTTCAAGTTAATATTTCTCCAAACGCGTTTAAAGACACTCATAGTATAAAAAATCACTACAAGCTCTTGTATATTCGCTTCTGAAGTATATTCTATTTCTTCGTCGACTGGCGTCAACTACCTACCAAACATATTTTTCCTCCGTCAAATGGTTTTGTTGATATATAAAGTAGTTTCCAGAAATTGGCAGTCTATGTGCATTACGCTGACTCTGTTGGCATCATCTCCAGATGAATTAATGTATAATTTATAATAAATACATTTTTGGTTGAATTTGAATACATCCTGTATATTTGCTCTGGGAAGGAACAAAAATAGAACTCGTTAAGTATAATGTATTCCGTCTTTAAGCCATCTCTTTCTAAACGATTCTCCATATTTGATTAAAACACATTTTCTAAAAGCCATTTTCTACGCAGCACACCCATTTCGGCATTTTCCTGCTGCATAAAGTAAATTACATACATTAAATATTTAGGTGGGGTCTACATTACTGAAAGTAAAATTAAAACAAAATGCGCTTTTGGCTATAAACATAACGTGTTTAAATCCAAATGAATGATCTTAAAAATTGTTTCACAGCGAAAAGTTAATTCAAGGAGATCATAGATGCGGTATAATTGTGATCATTGAGTAACTATTTTAACTATTAGTAATTTTTTAGCGGCATCAAAATGTACACTTATTTTACAGGACATTAGAATACTACTAATAAATCATCTTTATTAGAGATGAACAGTACAGTTTCCTTAGTTTAAGATTTGAAGTTTAGCTATTCTACCATGTGTACTCTTAAATGCGATGATAAAAATGCTTGTATTAAGTAGATACTTGTATAAAACTAATAGGAATTATTCAAATAATAGTAACGAAGACAATTATAAAAGGTGATTATTATACTCCTCGCAAATACAAAATGAAGAGTATATTGCATTCGAACGGAACATTTCTAAAACTGGAAATATTGCTCGTAGAGAAAAAAAATTTCATATCACTGTGTTGGCGATCGAATTATGAACAACTTTCAAAATGTCCGCCCGTCTGTGTGTCTGTCCGTCCGTCACGTCTCTTGTAAGCATGATAACTTAAGAACGAAAAGTCCGATTGTATTGAAACTTGGACAGTAAGTTAGTGTTAGGGGAAAAATCCTATTGTTTTTTTAACAAAATCGACCAATAAATAAAAAATTTATTAATTTTTAAATTTGAAAAAAACATGTTTTGTTTTGTCTTGTAATTAAACAGGAACTGTCTAAAACTAGTATTATTTAAAAACAATACTGCGAAGAGTACCCCATCAGGTGAGCGGTGTACCCTCAAAAATATGCTTGGAAAAGCAACCTAAGTGACCTCGAAGATTCGATAGAATGAAACCTTTTGGACTCTTTTTGTTGTTATATTGTCAACAAAAAACTTTCCAAATTCCGATGGCATGTAATTTGTTATTAACAAGGAAGTTGCAACATAACACTAAAGGAAGAAATCGTTTTCCAAACACATCTCTGGGGTTAATTGGAACAAAATAAACACTTTTCGTCTCTTGATGTTTTTTCTAAAATGCGCCATTTTTGAACTACAGGCAAATAAAGGTCGAAAAATGGCCAAAAGTGGCCATCTTTAAAAATTTATTTCTCAGCTTCTACTAAAGCTTTTTACATTTTTTTTTTTTTTGAAAAGTGATCGTCAAGACTTATGTTCTAAGATAATATTTTTTATATAATTCGTTTTTTTGGTACTGGTATTTGGAACCAAAGTTGTATTCAATATTTCATTTTTGCAGGATGGAATGAAATATGAAGGTGACAGGAAATCGATCCGCAAATCTTTGTTAAATACTTGGTTGCACTTTTTAATACTTTATAACTTTGATTACTTTTGAAAACGAGTGTTTTTAAACTACGACAATTTCAAATTAAAAAAATGAGAAATAATTTGCGTTTTTAACGTTATAAATCCGAACGTTTATCGACTTTTAGTTTACGGCATTCGATTTCTCTCACCATTCTACGTACCCCTGAATTTTTTCAGATTTTTTGCGACACTTTCATTTTTCACAATTTTTTGAAGGTGGAACCATGTAAAACATTTCCGCGTTTTCGACATCTCTTCACATTTCAGGCTATAACTTTTTTAAGACTAAAATGACCCTGCTTTTTTTGTTCTTAATCGATTCAAAATTAAATTTCACATCCAATGCTGGGCGTTACAAAGATCTATAACCGTTTTTTAAAAATGTACAGGCCGTCAAAGTAAGAGGTCCGAGAGTTTCGCCTCTCCGACGACACGGTCCAACTTCGAAGGCCGCTAGTCCTAAACGAGGGACTGAAATATTCTAAAATAATTCAGAAGAACGCAAAAAGAATAGGGTAATCGAACGCCACAAACCAGACACCCTTTGCGGTCCTTGCTTTTTGAGATACAGCCACTCAAAGTCACCGGAAGAGAAAAATATGATTTTTTTTTACAACTTCTTGAGGCTCTATTACCTTGTGGTGATGCGGAAATTCGCCTTTGCTGAAGATTCAATTTAAATTGAAATTACAACACACGCACATATAATTACGTTATAGGTATAATCATCATAATATTTATAATTGGTAAAGAAACTGCATTGCAGTATTAATATAAAATATATCGTTTATCAAATAACGACAAACATTATTTATATAATTATTTAATTAAAAATCTAAATATAAATAGATGGATTATAACATATTTCCTTGACAATGTACCTAAATATGTTATTAAAGTTTGCTATTTATTATTTTGAAAAAATCACTTATCAATAATAACTGATTTTTCAATTTCCTGCCGCGCTTTTTCCTTGAATACGTAAGATTGTTGGTATCAAGAATCAAAGAATCAAAGTTAATTTTCATCAAATTAATTTCAAAAATTATTTGGTAAATTAGTTAATTAAGAACCGTTTGAAAAGTTTCCGAAACCGAAAAAAGCGTTGAAAACGCAAATTATTTTTCATTTCTTGAATTTGAAATTGCCGGAGTTTAAAAAAGGCGCGATTTCAATAAAGTAACGAAAGTTGCTTTTTTTCATATAGTTCGTCTCACTGGTATGAATAATTTGAAAGATGATTACTCGAGAAAAGTAAAGATAAATGCAACAAACTGTTAATATACAATAAGAGCTCGTGCCTAATGCTTTCACCTTAAAAGAAACTGATTTTGAACAGGAGCAAAGATGTTGAGGAGTGCGTCTCTCGTGTACTTGCTAAGATTGTACATAATTAAAAGTATCCAACACGTGTTTAAAAATTAATTGAATATAAACTATATTGGTTTAGGAAATGGCGTGCAAAATCGACGACGAAAAGTTACCATCTGCCACTCAGTGATCGAAGAGAACATATAATTACGAAATTTTGTTCTCTCCGACAATTTTTGGTATGGTGGGAGAATATAGAGGGGGGGGGGCATTTTTTTAAAACGAATGGTTATCGATATGTGTCCTCATAGATCGTTAGTATATGTACTTGACATACCCCAATTACACTGGAAGACGAAAATTCTGCTCGGTGACCTCTTGGGGTGAGGCCGGGGGCAGCATTAAAATCTTAAATGGGTACCATTATTTTTTATTGCAGAATCAGATATTCTGACTAAGAATAGATTTTTTTTAAATTATCATCTTTTTTAGTTACCCGGCGAGGAAGAATCAACATTTTAGAACTTTGCTACTTTTTACTCGAAACAGAAGATTTTTGGACAAAAACTGCAAGAGGCAAAAAGAGTTTCAAATCATTTCGGGAATATTCTCAATTTTTTTCGGAATTGCCCAATGTCCTTTTTGATGCACTTGATAATTCCACAATGCTCTTTTCTGCAAAGGGCATTGGACATTTCCGAAAAAAAAATTGAGAATATTTCCGGGATGATTCCAAACTCTTTTTGCCTCTTGCAATTTTTGTCCAAAGTTCTTCTTCTTGAGGTAAGAAAATCGAAAAATTCTAAAATTTTGATCTTTCTCGCCAGATAATTGAAGAAAATGACAATTTCAGAAAAAACGTTTTGAACAAAAGTAGTCTATTCATAGTCAGAATATTCGATTCTGCAATAAAAATTAGGGGTACCCATTTAAGATTTTAAAGTTGCCCCCCGCCGCACCTCAAGGAGGGTGGGGGTAGCGCGTTTAAAACTATTAAAGACCTGTTTTACCCTTCTTAGATTCAATGTGTATTTCTCGAGGTATTTGACAGTTTCCACACTTTTTGGTATATTTTACATAGTTTTATGTATAAACATATGCACTATTGGTTGAACAATTTGGTTTAATTTCATACTTAATCACAGTTACAGAGTTATGTTTTTAGCAGATTTTAGTTTGATCTAGCGTTGAAGGAGATAAGTCTGTTATTAATAAATACAGCATTCTTTTCTTTTATATTAAAAAATCAGTATTGATGTTTCAATACAGAACATAGAGAAACAATACTACGCGAATTCTGAAATTTATTTGATTTCAAAATTAATCAACAAAACCATTGTGCTCTCTAGAAAATATAGCTAGGATATTTTTTTAAAAGCAAAGTAGAACAAAACACATTCGAGCGAGATGCAATCTCCCCATATAGAGAAATTTAATCTGTCATTGCTAAATGTAGATTAGACTGCTGACTGAATCTATTCAAATCGTAGACTTTATCTTCGCCTATCTGGAGCCGCAGTCTCTCATATATTGAAATGGCTGAAGTGCTTTCGAAGAGAATATGTGAATAATTCTGTTATTGATCTGATTTTCATTTTTTAGAATCGGTAATGTAATAAGAATAGAATTCCTCTCGTATTCGTTGCATATGTTGATGAAATCAGTTCTCAGTCAATATGAACTCAGAAATGGGTTTTGTTTTTTGTTATTTACATTATTTATTCGACGCTTTACTGAGACAGAGGGGCTGCTTAGTTTACCTAGATACTTATAAATATATTAAGTTTATTTAACAATGTAAATAATAATGCCGTATCTTGCAAGAATGGCCAATTCTCATTGAAACACTAGTTTTAGGTTCAATGAAGTCTGTGTACAAATAAAATATATTACAGTTAAGTACTTTTATTTTATAATTTAACTACTTTTGCTTTCTGAAAATCTTGCTATTAATTGTTCTCTAGTTTGCTTTATACACACTATGGGTCAAGCTTAATTACTATTCTGTAAATTTTTGTAGCAGGAATATGTCAATTATTATTGGGTAAAGAGTTTTATAACAGGTCAATTTAAAATACGCAGATTGGAACTAATATACGATTCAAATGTATTGACCCTTCATTTTAACCGCAAATATCTCAGAAACGGAGAAGCAGAAATAAATGAATAAATTATGTGTTTATTATGAATCTATTCTAAATTAATTACAGAAATTTGAATAATGTACATTGGACACTTTTGAAGTTCTGCTAAGTTATATTGAAAAATGTCTTACTTTTTAAGGAAATTTTGACCATACCAGTTTTAAATCCATTATATCTTGGAAAATATGCCTATTTTGTAAATAATATTTTAGACACCGATAAAGCACGGCATTTTTTGTAGGAGGAAATTTTTTCATATTTTTTTATTTTAAAATTTTGCAGTTATTCCCAAGAACGTGACGTCATGTGTATTCAGTTATTTATCAATGTATTTAAAAAAGTTTTCTTAAAATAGTTAATTATATAAAATGTAACCATTTTCAGAAAAAATAATTGGTATTTATCAAATATTAATTTAGTTATAAGCGTAAAGGATAAATAATAACATTGCAAGTTTGCAAGAATATTATCTATTACGTTTGATAACCAAATTAATATTTGATATATACCAATAATTTTTTCTGAAAATGCTTACATTTTATATAATTAACTATTTTAACAAAAACATTTCAAATACATTGATAAATAACCGAATAAACATGACGTCACGTTTTTGAGAATAACTGCAGAATTTTAGAATAAAAAATTATGATTTTTTTTTTTTTACAAAAAATGCCGTGCTTTATCGGTATCTAAAATATTATTTACATAGTAGGCATATTTTCCAAGATATAATGGATTTAAAATCGGTATGGTCAAAAGTGGGATATTTTTCAATATAACTTAGCAGAACTTCAAAAGTGTTCAATATACATTATTCAAATTTCAGTGATTCATTTAGAATAAACTCATAATAATTAACACATCATTTTTTCAATTTTTTCTGCTCTTTCGTTTCTGAGATAGTCGCGGATAAAGGGGTCAATACATTTGAATCGTATATTATGTTTATAGTTATACAGTATAAAATAAATAATGTTGATGGTATGGAATCGGTATTTTATTTGATATTTAGTTACAACGTATTATGAAGTCAGTGGTATAATCTGTCATTAAAGGTTACTATACATGTTCATATCTATCCCCGTGTAATATATGCAGTTGGAATATTTGTGACGGTGGATAATATTTCTTATGTACTAAAAATACAAGTCTTCATACTTCTTGCAATTATTGTTTTGATATTTTTGGACACATTACATAAAATCAACTAATATACAGTTTTGAACGTTGCCGCACCAGCAGCCAAAATTTAATCAGTGTGTTGTGTTCTAGTTTTTATTGTGTTAATGTTAAGTATTTTAAGCCTGTTGCGCAGACATAGTGTAATTTTAATGTTAATTTTAAGCCGCCAATGGCGGCAGGAGTTTTAACTTTTTTGTCCATTTTATTAAGCCGAGCTGGTCGCGATCCGCTCAACCCTATGCAAACCACGGCGCTACGCGACGTGGTTGTCTGGTTGGCTCCGGATCACGATCCGGGGGGGCAATGTTGTATTGTTGAATTTTAATCAATTATTTGTTGCTGATGGGTTAGAAGGAAGTGACTCATATTCAACCCGCGCTGCCTATAGTTCTCTGAAATAAATCTGCATCTTTCATGTAATCAATATTATATATCTAGAAATAGACAAATTCCTAGATGCTACAATTTTCTCTACAATATGTCAGCACCCTCTGAATTCCCTCCTATAACGAGACTTTAACTTTGACTAGTTGTGTATTATTTGGCATCACTGACGAAAATTAGGTCCTCTAGAAATGTGTGGATTTCTTCTAAATGTATTTAAAAATCAAGTAATAATATAATCCGATTCTGATTTGGCTATTTCTAGTAAGAAGACACTTATACAGGGTGTTCCAAATTGCATAGGCCAAACTTCACTAAGTAATACAACTTTTCAAAATAAGAAAAAAAGTTCCTATAAACATGGGTCGGGCAGTGATTAGTTTCCGAGATACACGGTGTTCAAGTAATGCTCAAAAAAGTCTCTTGTGTTTTTTCTCTAAAATTATCAGTTTTTGAGTAAATTTTATCTGAACTTTGTGCTGGAATAGTTTTTTATCAATAATTTTAGCAGAACAGAAAAACAATGACAGCAAAACAAAATTTGATTACATTATTTTTTATTAGACAACAATGAATTAGATTAAAGTAAGGTACAAGAGTTGTTCAAAGTGCATTCCGTCAGCTTCAACACATTTCTGACGCCGTACAGAGTGTGTAGCTTTACGAATGAAATCAGGATTAGCTCGCAAATTTTCACATTTTTCGAGAATTCTTTCTATTAACTCCTCTCTCGTGTTTACAGAGATTTCGTAGACTTTGTCCTTTAAATAAATCCGGTGAACGGAGTGGCCAGGATTTTGCACCTAATCGACCGATTCACCGTTCAGGATAATTATTGTTTACCCACAAACGGTTCTCAACAGCAAAATATGCAGGAGCTCCGTCCATTTGAAACCAGAATTCATTCCTTAAATTAAGAGGAATATCCTCGAGAATTTGAAAAAAAATGGTTATCTAAAAAATCATTAAATAATGGTCCACTTAAACGGGGAGGAAGGATGTGGGGTCCACAAAAAATCCCGTTTATAACACCGCACCATACATTAACGCTAAACTTCTGTTGAAATGCCCTAAGGCGAATTATATGAGGATTCTGATGACCCCACATTCTTAAATTATTAAAATTAACCGATCCTCTTTGGTCAAAGGTAGCTTCATCAGTCCAAATAATTTTACTTCCGAAATCGGGACCTTGTTCCATGGCATTTATAAACCAATTACAAAAATTGATACGCCTTTGGGATCACGTGGTTGAAGACTTTGGACTGGCTGCATTCGAAAAGCTTTTCTGTGGTCTTTTTTCAGAATCCGAAAAACTTTGTTTTTGGAAACATGCACAGATTGTGCACGCAGCTGTTGGACCGTTCTTCTGATACTTAATTTATTATTATTGTTAAATTTGGCCAAAAGTATGTTTTTAAATCGCCCACTACGCTGTTCTTCATTTCTTGGTCCTCTTTTAAGTCCCACATTTCTAAATTCTAGGTGGGTTCGAATAAAAACATCTTTAGATGGTTTCCTTCTATTAGGAAATCTTCTGTGATATTCGCGTACTGCGGCATTCGCGTTTCCATTGCAATATCCAGAGGCGTAGCGAGAACACTTGTATTGGGGGGGTGCTGACCTCTCCAATTTCCCAACTAGTGCAGTTCTAACCATCACTATTTTTTTAAGGTTGCTTTAGTTTGTTAGGGGAAATTTAAAACAAACCCAAGATTTGTTAGGAAAATAAAAATAATAATTTACAAATAATTTTTTTTTAATAAGTGAAAAATATTAATTAAATTAAACATATTCATAGATATTAAAAAAGAGTGGATCTACTTTTTTTACTACTATAACTAACAACCAACAGAGAAGTCTGAGTAAGTTAGTCAGAATTGCTCAGTAATTGTATTCTTCTTTGTTTTAGTTCAGCCCATCTTTCTACCAGTTCTGAAAGATCAATTTGATCAGTCAGATCTTTTTCGCCTTTTAATAGCATAAGATGATCTAGTCTCTCATTAGACATTGTGGATCGTTGAAAATTTTTAACAAATTTTAAAATACTAAATTTTCGTTCATTTGTTGCTGTGGAATACCCAGCAGTGAAACAGTTGGCAGAGTTTAAATGCATGTCCTAGAGGAGCTTTAAACTGTTCTGCAGTTTTTATTGCATCTTGAATTGTAGCAACATTGTTTTTTATGCATAAATCAAAAAGTACCTCTAACTCTCCTTGCAGTGTATATTGGTCTGATCTGTGTGCTGGAAGAAATAAGCGACGACTGACTAAACTTTAAACTAAACAACTATTTAGGATTTATTTGAGGGCGCAAATTAAAATCCTACATACCAAGTGTTTGCAATAATTTTTGCTTAGAGTTCTAAATTAGTAGTACATTCTTTTCATAGAACGAAATTAATTCCAAATGTTACTTCTAAAGATAACTTAAGATAAGCTTGGTTGATGATGATGATAATGAGCTGACAAGTTTTTTCTTCGCCGAAAACAAGACCAAACGACAATAAAGCTTATCGTCAACGTCATATCGTTCTCCTTAATCAGTTTTTTGTTCGGCAGTCGAATGCTGCATGCGATTATAATGCCAATTATATGACACAAGGATTTAAAAGAGTCGATAACATAATCATTAACAATTTATTTCATAGACAAAAATTGATTGGAAATCATTTTTCAATTTCCTTTAGCTAGTAAAAATTAGCAAGAAGCAACTCTGTAGCTTAATTTTATTTCCCAATTAGGACGCTAATTTCCCAACTCCGTCAACGTTGAGAACCCCCCATATGTCCGCCTCTGGCAATATCCATAAATAAAATGAATATCCGCGTACTCCACATTACTAAACATGACCATTTTTTACTTTTCAAAAAGGAAATAAATAAAACTACAGAACACCAAAAAACAACAATGTCATTATTGTCATTATGGCATTGCATGTTAGATTATTTTTCATTTGTTACAAACATTACAATCACGGACACTCCTACATACCAGGAATTCTGGTAATAATGGTTACTAATTCATAAAGTTCAGATAAGATTTACTCAAAAACTGACAATTTTAGAGAAAATACACAAGAGACTTTATTTGTGTAGAAAACTTCAAATTTTTCAGTTCTGCTCATAAATTAATTTAAAAGTGTCACATGATTTTCGTACGTAGTTGTCATTTTTTCTAAAAAAACATAAAAAGTTAAATTCCTGTGTAAATTATCATTTGTTTTTCTTTAGACGTTTCGAAAATATTCATAAAAAACATTCTCAGGAGAATTACTTGAACACACTGTATCTCGGAAACTAATTACTTCCCGACCCATATTTATAGAAACTTTTTTTTTACTTTGAAAAGTTGTATCCCTTAGTTAAGTTTGGTCTGTGCAATTCGGGACACCCGTATAATCAATATCTCAAAATAGGAAGCTACGTAAAAGACCAAAAAACGTTGAAATTTTTTATTTATATTTTAATCACTTCTCAGTGACAATGAAACAAAACAAAATTTCAAGAAAACTTTTTTGTGTTTTGTTTTTTATTCAAACAGTACATTAATAATTTAGTAGCAGTGAGATGTGATATTTATATCACACCCTGCCACTCTGCATAAATTATTCCAACCTTAGAAAAATGTCAGGCACATAATTCTTATTATAATAATTTATTAATAAACGCAACTCGAGTATTTAATAGAGTAAGCGCTTTTTTCTCATAAGAAAAAAGCTTTTATACGTTCCTTCACTCCGCTTAGAGTGCAATATTTCACTTAGAGATGTCACAATACTGGCATACTTTTCTTGATAGCAACACGCGTGTGAAAGCGTTTTGTTTTAGGCCACAGAGCGCGCCAGTCTTGACAGCCCTTTTCCAACATAAATATTTCCTCAAAAGACCCTATTAATTCCTCCGCTTTCTCGGCGGAAATAAAAGAAACCCTTGAGATAATATTTTTATCATACTCATATAGAACAAAATTAAGCATTTCGAAATCGAAAACGTTGTTTGTATATTGGTTACGGACTCGAGTTTGAAAAATAAGATGACTAGAGATTATGTTGACATAACAATCTGAGTAATGTCGATCATTATTATAGACTATCGGTGTAACATATTTTAATACCTAAATATTAAAACATATTACATCGGTGCGAACGGCAGCTGATTTTTTGTTGGAGAGCATAGTGCCGTGGGTTAGGATTGTGTGGACACTCAAAGGGCGCCACCGGCTGTATGTTACGTAATATGATTTAAATAATTTTGCCAGCCAGGAACAAAATTAAGTTACTAGCAACCATCCGATGGAATTCTCAAAATATGTCTATAATATCAAAACTTACACTTTACTCTGTAACATTTCAAATTTTAAACAAAAATCAGGTACCCGTGAAAATAATAAGAACATGTAGACATTAGACATTTATTACGACACAAGTGAGATGTACAACAATAAAAAACAAATAGTTTCCCAATTATCCCCTAAACATAATCTATCTACACAAAAGAAATTCAGAATATGTATATCACCCCATCTAAAATTGTTTCAGTGACTTGACCTTTTTTATAGAAATGCAACTACGGCTTTAATGATACCAACAATGAGTTTTAGATTTACAACAGCGAGTTAAAGATTCACAATGGATTAAAATTACAGCTCATCACTAAAATATCATGTAACAAACAAGATTCTGTGAGCCAATTTTCGCAATGCTCGCTGTGTGCACTAGAATGTTAAAGAATGATCTAAAATAATTATGTTCTATTAAAAATACTTCATATGTGACATAGTAGAAGGTAAATTAATATCACGTGGTACCATGCGTTACTTTACAAAAAAATCTTAAGATATTTTATCATGTTAGGCATGTAGTTGCAAAATTGTTATGTAATTTACTCTAATATTTCAACAAAAAATCACTGAATGAAACTATAGTAATTTCTTTAAAATTATGTAACTAAAATGAAACAATAGAACCTGGCCAGGGCCTTGGCGTTTTCGGTGACGACTGAAGCGTGACCTGTTACCACTTCCTAAGATGTTCTCGACGTTGCTTACGACTACGACTCCGTGTCGCTCCCAAAATTCTCCCCAAATCTCTTGAAGACTACTGCGAATAGCTCTCCAACCAAAAACTTCTCTAAATGTCAGCAGGACCCACATAAAACCAAATATCTGAGTAACAGACTTCCTCCTATTACTCCTCTAAATACTAGCCCCCCTTACATAACTAAAAATGGCAGCACCATTCATTTCGAACATAAAACTCTCCAGAATAGAACTAATTTCCAAAAATACAATCCCTCCAAAACATATGCTTATACCAAGTACAAGCCTCTCCAAAACACTCTGTAATAATTACAATAAGAGCTAAATAAAACCCCAAACTAAGTAAAATAAAAGCTCACCTCATATAGAGAGTATTGCACAACTTCACGAAACGCGTGTCGATCAAATTACGACAATCAACAGAATTAATTCTTGGAATTTACAAAATGCTTTTGGCAGGATGGTAAAGAAACACTGGGTACATCAAATCAAATACCTTTTCAGTGTAAGTGATGTAAGACCCAAATTCTTCAATACAAAACTGGGACGCCGTCTTCCAGCTATCTCGTCGCTGTCGAAAAACGAACCATCCTCCGGAAATCAATACTTACAGAATTCTGCATGAGTCTGGTCTTCAAAAACAAACGAAACAAGATAGCTGCCTTGTAGAACGTTCTATTTAAATTAATAGTACCTAAAATAAGCGATAGAAAATGTTAAAGCAGACCACTCTGTATAGCTCCAATTCTTACAATGACCACAATTTCGGTTTCCTAAAATTCATCTTAACAACTAACTGCAGCATGCCGATTATTTGGGTGGTAATTGTTTATATGCAGCGTACTGCAGAGACATTTCAGAACAATGGTATGTTAATAACTCTGCACAATGCACGAACCACTCAAACAAATTGCTTTGTTCCTATAGAAGATTTATGTTAATCCAGTGTAATGTAGCGTGACTCTGAAATTTAACGTGTGTTTTTATTTTTGCAGCATAACAAAGGTTTCTCATCTAGTTTGGATTATTTAAATTCTGGTATTGTTTTATCGGAGCAACAGTTTTACGACGCGGATGCGCTATTTTGATATTCATAAAAGTTGATCTCAATATTTCTATTGGGAGTGCTTGTTGTAAATTCTATACGTAAGACAGGAGCTTCCTAATCAAATACGAACATTCCGGAGAACATAAACTTTAAAATTCTCAGTTCGATTTAGCAAAATAATTATGTTTAAATAAGTCTTATAAATTACATTTAGTGTAATTTGAGATGTTCTAATAAATCGTTTGAAGATTTAAGGTAAACAAAACAAATTGTGCTTTTACAACTACTAAATTAAGATTCTCCATCCAAGTTTCTTTATATGAAAACATTTTAACTATATTTGCACTCTAGTATGTGGAAATAATTGGTCATAGAATTTTAATAATATTTGAGGCGTTGGTTTCTAGCATATACGCCATAAGAGAAGAGTCTGGACACTTATTATCTTGCTCTGTTTATTTTCCCCGATTTACACCTTCTCCCCCCAACCCCTCAACGGAATCATCTCAATTAGATGTCATTATAATACATACGTGTGCTAAATTTCAAGTGAATATCTCAGCTTTATTTTATCAGCCCATTTAATAATGGAGTGGGGGTGGTGGAGGGGTTGAAACATGTTATAAAGAAATCTGAGGCCTTAGCTTCTAATATACACCAAATCCCAAATTTATTTGCTCTTACCAACTTACGTTACTTATTTTTTTCTATTTATCCCTATTACCCCGAAATCAAATTGTTGAGCTAAATATAAAATCTAACATACTAAATGTATCCGTGGCGTCCCACAGGGTTCCGTTCTTGGACCGCTGCTCTTTTTATTATGTAACGAGACAAATTTTGTCTTGCAATTTGCACCTAAGTTATTATTCTGTCCTAGTATGTAAGAGGTTTTGTACTTATATTGTAATGCACAGTTGGGGTACATTGCGTAAATAATTGTTATATTATAATAATAAGTCCGTTAGATAGTTTTATTATTGTACATAATTATCAAAAGCTAGGTAAATATGTAGAGATACACCAGTTAGGCCTCCCCACCTGACCGGCGGCACAGACAGAGAGGGAATTAACTTTCCTATGCAAGCGAGACACTCTGACAGTTCAGTTGTATCCGGACCGTCGTAGCAACCAGAAGTATGGTGCAGAACCTGGAGACCGTGCGCGCCCAAGTAATAGAGGTGAGGTAAATTAAATTTTGTCTAAGTCCGTATCCGAAGCGCAATTTAATCGCGCAGATCCCTACTTTGGCCATTCTGTATTATTACCATTGCAGCTTGCCAAAACCGTCAGTCCGACCAGACCGCCAGTCCGTAGCAGAGGTGCACCACAAGCGAGGAAGTAAGTAAACATACATATTGGAGTTTGGTAAGCAACTTGGCTGATGTTAGGTACCGTGTTTATTAATGATACTTTGTTTGGTTTTCAGCTAAGACGCCCGCCACCTTGCGACGTCCCCAAACGGCGTAGTTTTTCCGCTTGCTGAGGGGGAGTTGAGAGTGGCAACTTTCTGTGGTCCCAACTGGTCTTCCATAGTTTTTCTGGAAACCAGGAGAGGACTTGTATCACCGGATTAAAATCCGGGAGATAGCCGAAGGCGTCAGGGGGAAGACTGTCATAGGTTCGAGTACGCTTGCGGGATTTCAGCCAAATTCTGGTCGGGAGTAGGCCTCGTGAGTGTACTGGGGTAGTTTTTCCTCCAGTATCACGCTGTCATAAAGGCCCCCTACCGTCCGGCATACTGTCTGAAATCCCTGACAGGAGCGTTCCGAAGCCACCTGGACGCCGAATTTAGCTTCAGTGTTAAATAAGGCTAAAAGGTGAAATCGAACCAGGGGAGGACAGTTTGTTATTGTAGTTGGTATCTTTACTGGGATATCTTGGGCAGGAACAGACCTCGTGAGTATGCTGGTGTAGTTTTTCCTCCAGTATCACGCTGTCATAAAGGCCTATTAACACCTAAAATATTCCCAGTGAGGCTTTACGTGAGCTTATTGACCTTAATTTATCCCAAGGGATAAATTGAGGCAACGAGCCGGGACCGTAACCGTTTATTCTTGGTTTATTGTGTAGGCATATATGTGATTTAGGCGCTGCGCATTAGCCAAGTTGTATTCATATTTTCTTGTATAATTTGTGCTACGTACATTTTTGCTTCCTCCCGCCTGGTGACCGACCGTACCGACCGATCTTACCGCACTACCCCTCCCACTTGCTCACCGCTTCAATGCTTTCATTAACCGCTTCAACTCCGTTGATTTCGCCTAGCTTTAACCGCTTAACTCTTGGTTGTTGTGTTTACCGTATAGTGTTAAGTACTAGTATTGTAAATAGTAGGTAAAGAGACAATAAATATTTTATAGATTTTCTAAAAGAGTCTTTTACTGTGTGTATGTGAAGTCTACTATCCCTAGACCTCTGGACGTACCGTTTCTTCACTGTAGCTATCCCAGCCCTACTGCAACAGGCTGCGTTAGGATGCTAGTGTGGGACCTTTACACCACGTAAAAAACTGTAAAGGTGGCGCCCGAGCTTACCGCCGTTTGAAAGCTCGAGTGTCAGGGTGTGATGGGTGAATAAAACGTCACAATTATTTATTAACGATTTACGAGGAACTATTGATAACGGTAATTTGATCATGTTTGCAGATGACAATTCATATTTGAGTACTAGTCCGAACATGACTAGTCTAATTGATGTTTCGCGAAACAAAATGAATACCTTTACATCCTGATTTTTTGAAAACAAATTATTTTTAAATGCATCAAAGATCATCCATTTTACACCTAGATTATCAAACCATAACATTAGCAGTTTAATCAAAGTTAATGGTAAATCGCTTGAACAAGTTCAGCATACACGAATTTTAGGTATTTGTTTGACAGTGCCCTAAACTGGGAAATGCATATTGACATTTTGTGCAAAAAACTCTCTTCAACATGTTTTGCCTTACCTACTTAGATTAAGAAAACTTAATAGCACACCTGTTGTCCTTTCCTATTATTATGCTAAATTTTACTCCCGGGTGAAACACGGCATCGCAGTCTGGGGATCATCTCATTTCTTAGAAAGAATATTTAAAATCCAAAAAATGGCAGTAACAAATATAAAAGGGATAAATAAAACTGTATCTTGCAGAAATGTTTTCAAGGAACTGAATATTCTAACAATACCTAGCATATTTATTTAAGAAATTTTCATATTTGTTAAACAGAATTTACAAGAGTTTTTATGTAATAATTATAACCATGCCTATGAAACTAGAAGGAAAAATGACTTATCAATACCAGTACATACATTATCTGTTTTCGAAAAAAGTCCTCGATATATGGGTATCAAACTGTACAGCAAGCTGCCGCAAACAATAAAAAATATAGTATGATTAAATCAAAGGAAGTTAGAAAATTACTTTTGAATAATGTATATTACAACATAAGAGAATATTTTGAAACGCAGTTTTGAGATATGATTATTATATATGTTCAGCACTGTAATCGCAGAAACTATGGCCTGACTGTCTGTAATTGTTTTCGTTTATATTTGTGTACCTTTAATTTGGTACTTTCGCATTTATATTTGTGTTCATTATTTATTTTCTGTAGTAATCGTTTGACGAGTCCGATACCATATGTTGTAGTGTAATCTATGGATAATAAAGTTTATTATTATTATTATTATTTAACCCCCCAACCCTTCAACGGAATCATTTTAAAATATTAACAAATTATAGATGTCGTTACTATACATATACTTGCATTCAAAACTTTCGTGTACGCATTCAAAATTAGGTAATAACGATTTTGCAAAATTTTAGCTGTGTGAACGGATAATTTTGAGATTAGGTTAAAGATGACATTAACATTTAATTAAAACGAACATACAAATAAATACAAATATATTAAAAACGGTTTTAATATTTTGTCGTGACCCCATTTGCCTCTAGCACCGCATTCAATCTCCTGAGCATAGATTCTATAATGTTTCGCCAATAATTTTGGTCTTCGCTCAACTCTTCCCACAATTCTTCAGCATTTGCAGGTCTGAAGTTAAATTTATAAATTTTCTTGATAATTAAATCCCAAACATTTTCTATGGGTTCATATTAGGTATACAGGACGGCCATGGTAATATTTCAATATTATTTTGATACCACTGTGCTATTTTCCGAGTGGTGTGGATAGGACATTTATCCTGTTGAAATATGAAATCATTGGGATATAATTGTTCCACAGAAGCAAGCATAACATTTTGCAAGATGTCAAGGTAAGCTACTGCATTAAACCGACCATCAACGCGCCAGGTTACCCCTGGACCGTGAATACTTATCCAAGCCCAAACGTTGACAGAGAATCGTCCAGATTTGTTTCGTGGTGAAACACATCTTTCAGAAAATCTTGAATATATCAGTCAGAAAATATTACAGTGTTCCAAAAATTTATAAATCGGTATATATAATTCCAGCAAAATATTATCTGGGACTGTTTATTTTCTTCTGTTAATATACAGGGTGTAATTAGTTTCATGTCATTAAAAAACTGGTGGTAGGGAACGACAAGACAAACAAAAAAACCTTATATAACATGGGGTCTAAAGCTCATAGTTTTGGAGAAAAAAAATAAACAAAAATGTCGCAAATTTTCAATAAAATTTTTTGAGAACTGCTGTAATATTGAGGTAGGTTTAGATCTAGATCTGATCTGAAGAAAACTGTACTCTAACTCTGCCTTGTGCAATAATTTAGTTACTGCCGGTGTTTCGTTATGTACACACGTTCGTTGTTTTTGTTATTTTTGAATTTCGCGTCATTGTGTATTTATAGTTAAGATTTATTTTATTGACTTACCGTTCAAGTTGTCAAATTCTTGATTACTTACAGACACAACTTACTTGTTCGTTCTTTTTGTATTCCTTTTTGGCTTTTGTACCAAGTTTTTAGTTTATTTTTCTTTATTGACAACGTTATTTGATACAGATGCAGAGATTTTGAATCATTTAGGTTACAAATATTAATAAACCACATTTAAATTTTCTAAATTATAAACAATCCAATATTTTGTTCCAAATTAAAAAACACACATGTAAACAAATGCTCTGTTTAAACCTCTATGACCATTATTTGCTTGAAATTGTGCACGAAGAGAGAACGAATTATTTACCTCTTTATACTTATGAAACATATTCTTTATAGGCTTTTGCAAACAGCGCAGCGGAAAGAAAAACTATCTATGAGAACGAAAGGAAAAACTATAATTCACTTTTAAACTCTTTATACTTGTACATCAAAGGCGGTCGATGATCCCTTGACACCGCCTGTGCCGACCAGCACTTTTTTATGACAATTTGAATGTTGTATAATGGGAAGTACAAGTCCATCGACCAAGAAAAGCAGTGGTTCTCAATAGTTGTCTACCATAATATTAAATATGTTAACCTAGATCAGTGTTTTTCAAAGTGCCCGTAGAGGGAAAAGTCATAAAGGTTTTTTGTTTGTCTAGTCGGTCCCCATTACCAGTTTTTTTTAATGACATGAAACTGATTACACCCTGTATTTTTCTGTGCACTTGCGAAATTTATAATTTCTGAATTTTTCACACTACAGCACGCTGTCACCCACGATCCTGCAAAGTTGGTCTCAAAAATTTTATATGTTTTTATGACATTTGCCTCAAATATTGTTCAAATTCTGTGACCAATTATTTCCACAACTAGAATGGAAATCTAGTCAAGATGTTTTCCTTTAAAGAGACTAATAGAAAATCTGGATGTGGAAGTGGCGATTCCTTAGGCAGCGGTTTTTTTTTGATAATTCCTAACTTAAAAAAAAAACGAATGCCTTGATTACGATGTGGCTTTCCACGCAATCAATTGTTCTCTAGGTACGTCTAAAGACTCATGGAGGAACCGTCGTAAGTGGCAGGTCTTCCAGTGGTCTTCCAGTGTCATCTTTCACATAATAATGTATTATTAAAATTTCCTAATGATGTCTATGATTCACTATATTGGTATACTAGTGTGGTCAGAATTAGATTAACAGAATATACAATGAATAATGAATTCATTTTTTCTCTTGTTAAATTTTAGATGAGTGTATTGCAATTTTGTTCTTTTTTCTGATTTACATTTCTCTTGGTCCAAATTTTGTTGTACATTATAATCTTAGCTCAATCATAACTGTATAAAAATCAACCGAAAACAATAGATTTTTTCGCGTTAAGCTGTTTTTCAGAAATGTCTTACTTATATCAATCTGATATTACGAAATATGCCTCAAAACTTGCCAGTTTTGAAATAATAATAAAACTTAAATTTCCAATTATGAATAGGTAGTAAAAGAATTAAATACCTTTCTATTGAATTGGATACCCTCAATAGTCTACCAAATTAAACGCTTCTATGTAATGATAATGGAAGTTAAATTAGTTCTGCATATTCAATGAGCCATAGAAACCGAATGTTAATAATCTTTGATTTTCTACGGCTCCGACAAACTCACTTTAGTAACTGAAAACGCCATATAGAAGCGTATTTGGCGGATAGGTAACGTTAACAGACGTAGCTGGGTTTTGGGTTATTTCCTGAGTTGCTTCCAAAACACTACGATCTAATTAGGTAAGGATGTTCACTATATTAATTAGTTTTAATATGGAGACACCGCCATAGAAATTCACGATGACTAGTGAGTTCCAATTATAATTTTTAGTTAGATATTAATAATAATAATAGTCAAGGTCGTCCATATTGGTGGCTGTGAGGATACTATCTTATGTATATTAATACACTTTTAACAAAAATATACAGTGTACTACAAAATGAACCGCTCAGTAGGCCACAGATCTTAAACCATTCTATAACTCGTAAGAATTGACACAATGTTTTTGTATAAACAGTTTTTTTACACAGTTGATATTAATTTAACTAAGATCTATTCACTTTGGTCCGAAGGGACAAATAGCTGCTTTTAACAATGTTCTTCAATCGACAGCAACAACTGTATTGTCAGTTCGACCGTTCCGAAGAACTTAGGTTCTCTTACACTACTCCTTACGAGTGAATCCGTCTTATTAGGGTTAAAACTGTATTTTATTTTTAAATCTATGCTGTGAACTCATCTACAGCGACGTGGATGCGCTGCTGGTGATGGTGGTGGCGGGTGGTGGGCCAGTAACAAGGAGCAGATGTATTTTTTGAAATGTGTTTATTGTTCATAATATTTTCCTATTTAAAAATCAGTTTATTTTGAATAATTAATAAAATTGAATGAATAAAAACACATCTCTATGCGCTTTTGAAATGAGGTTCAAACTGTTCCTAAAACTGCCGGTGTAATAGATCTAAAGGCAGTTGTTATTCTTTCCTTTATATTTTGTACTGTTATTGGCGTGTCTCTATGAACAATTTCCGTCACGTATCCCCATAAAAAGAAATCCATTTTTGTAAGATTTGGGGATCTAGCAGGCCATTCAGTGGGTCCATTTCTTCCAATCTATTGATGAGGGTAGGTATTATTTAAGTGGTCTCTAACTGCATAATAATGTGGTGGAGTACCATTTTGCTGAAACCGCATACTATTTCGAATTCTTTCAGGTAGATTTACCAATAATTGTGGCAGAGAGTTTTCCAAAAAATGATGATAAATAGCTCCAGTTAATGTACCATCAAAGAAATGTGGCCCTATTACATGTTCTCCAATAATTCCTCCCCAACCATTTATAGACTAACTGTGTTGGTTATCAACTTAGGTAAAAATGGAAATTGTGCCTATTAACAAATCCATTTTTATGAAAAGTTGCCTCATCAGTGAATAAAATATTATTTAAGAAGTTGACATCATCTTGCATTTCACCTCTGGCCCAATTACAAAATTGTAGGCGCTTTTAAAAATCGTCATCAGATAATTCCTGGTGGATTTGAATATGATATGCATGCAACTTATTTGTTTTTAAGGTTCGACCCACAGACCGTCTACTTATTCCTACTAATAAGCTCACTTCTCTATGACAAACATGGGTATTCTCAACCGTTGCACCATAGAAAACTCGTTTTCTTCGTTCACAACGTTTTATGCTTTCACTTTTTTTATATTCGAGATTTTCAGTTTCCAGAAATCTATCGATAAGGTTTTGGAAGCTGCTAACATCTGGAATCCTTCTTTCAGGGTAACGTTGGTGATAAACAAGTAAACAATTTCTGTCTGTCTCGCCCAAAACAAAAGTCATGTATACAAGTTCCGCTTTATTAAAATTCATATTGTAAAATTCCAATATCTTAAATTCAATACAAGCTGTAACTAACGACGGATAAGTGCTCCGTTGCACACGACGATTTATACCAAACTGAGGTTTTGTTGTTTGAAAACGGCAAAAAAAATGTACAAAAAACATTACAGTAAAGGACCTGGTAAATACTATTTATTCATTTCAATGGATTGGAAGAAATGGTCCCACTAAATGGCCTCATTTCACAATTGCATGAAGACGTGTGTCAATCAAAATGGGCAACACGTCGAACACCTATCATAAATTTGTCTAATGAATCATTTGAGGGAATCTCTTATTCTAAGTCTATTCTTGAATTTGACATTTATTTATAAAACGAAAATGGTTGCAATTAGCCATAGGGAAGTACTTACAAAAAATGTTCGTTTTTCATTTCTACATCATCGTTGAAAAATATACAGGGTGTTCTATTTGAAAAAATTGAGAAAATTAAATTTAAAAAGTTCTGTATTGAAAAATAATTCTTGGCCACCCTGTACAGTTTTAGGAAATGAAAATGATTCAAAAACATTAATTAGATGTCTCGTAACTGTAGGTATTCACATAAGTGTTCCTTAAAACCCATAATTGTGACTGTGATTTGTAGATTGCATTATTTCAACAAAAAAATTCATTACATCCAAGTGGTTGGGAGATATTCAATGCTAATATAGGAATGAATAGAGCCTAGAAAGAGGCTTCAAAAAATCTACTGATATTCATAGCATTCCATTTAAGAAAAGGCACTTGGTCTTGTAATTTCGTCTTGGCTTGCCCTGTATGTTCGAAAATAATTTCCAGTTATAGACTTTTTTATCTAGTTTACTTGCAATTTTTAAAAAAATTTCTAGCTATCGTAGAACTCGGGATTTCGAGGTCCGACACACTATTGCCCATCCCTGTATACCTAGGATGCCGCAAAAAAGTTATGGACGAATTACTATAAAAAGAAAATAAAGGGAATTTTCTTAAATTTTTAACTTTGATCTTAAAATTTTTAATACTAAAAATAGGAAACATTTTTCAACAACTTACAAATTTTATTTTTTACAAAGTGTTTCTGTAAAAGTCTCCAAATTTGCATTGTTTTCGAGTTATTTTGAAAAAACTTAAAAAAATGGGCTCTCAGAAACGCATCACGAAATTTAGTAGCATATTGTGATTTTTACTTTTTAAGGTGTTACACTAACATATTACACAATAAAAACCCTTTAACGCAATTGTTCCTTACTAATGGTGTATATGGGATATTCTTTTCAAAAAGAGCTTAGTCATTGCTTAAAATTCTAAAAATTGACTGGCTACATAGTGATGTGTTAAAAAAAAGTATTTGAGACATACTTTTAACATTGCGAGATGTCGAAATTCAAAATATCGTGTCGAAGCATACTCAATGGGCATTTCAGCGGTTTACCTCGCTGGCTAAAATTGCATTAATTCGGTCTGCTATTAAAAGAATGTGTTCAATTTCACAGCAGGCATTACCACCTAATTATGGCATTAGCTTTGTTACTGTTTGTATGTGTCAATTAAGTTTCCAATCGATTGGCTGTGGCAAAACTGAATAACTCGAAATAACGTACGTTTGATCGTGAAGCGGACATGGAATGCTATAATTTACAAGGCAAAAGCAAAGCTGAAATCATTTGCAGAAATAATTACAAGAGCCATTAAACAGACCGCTTTGTATTTTAATTAGTGTTTTATAATCGGGTGGGTGTTATATGTGACATATTTGAGTAATTTAAGAATAGATACGTACTTTTTCCTTGTTAATAGGTTTTACATCTTTGAAGAGTTTTAAGAAACTTGCTAAATATTCATTACACTAGCTATTTGTGCAACAAGTAAGGAGAAATGTATTTTTTCCGTATTAGGCGTAGGCTTTTTGATCGAGGCGATAGTCTAGATCAAAAATACGCCGCATGCTGCAAAAGCAATTTTCCTATGTGGTGCACACATGACTTTTTCTACTGAAGTTTAAAAAAATCATTAAACCGAAGTATTTTTTTAATTTTATGTTTGACATTGTGCCTCACTGGGAACTGAATCGATCGATGTAAGTAAAAGCATGCAACAAAATATTTTGGAACATTTTGGGAGTTATTAAAGACAGTGTGACCAATCCAACCAATATAATTACAAGGACGTGGTACTTCCGGTTATTCCAGAAGTCGAAACCAACTTGCTTATATCCTATATATTTCTGACTTTAATAGTCCAAGTTCACGATTCATTTTGTCAAATTCAAACCTCAAGAACTTCTTTAGTTCAAATGGACCACCCTGTATTTGTTTACATCAGGTTATGTAGAATTAAATTATCTTTTTCTAGTATTGCAGGGGTTAAAGTCACATCTTTTTGATTTATTCGCGATTTTCTTAAATGTTCAAGAATTTATTGTAAAAATTGTCATCAGCATAGCCATGATTAGAAGCAATTATCAATGTCAGTCATTCTCTTATTGGTACATTGTCAATATTACAAAATTTAGGCCTAATCTTGCATTTTGGGTAGGACTACATTTTTTTTTTATGTGTAGGGGATACAGTGTGAGTACTGGTTTTCGGGGTTGAAAGCCCCCCATTTGGCCGCCATCTTGAAAAATAGGATGTAAACAGTTTTTCGGCTATATCATGAGAAACGTAAGTCTCACAAAAAATGTTTAAGACTATTTTTGTAGAAAATTGAATTCTCTACAATCTTAGTCCGGATACTTCTTAGCGTAAAATTGAAAATGAAAGAGTTATTAAAAATAAATTAAGATTTTCAAGAAAAATATAATTTAAGGGTTATAACTCTTTTCTACTGATTTTATTGAAAAAACACATCAGACGTTTTTTGGAGACAATTTTATTGCGAACAATTTTCTCTACTTATTTTTAAAATTTCTCATCTTTAGAGAGGTGTTAGGACGCTGCAAAGAGATCAAACCAATACTCCATTCAAATCGCGTGAAAGGGTACATAGTAGAGACTCAGAATACGAAAAAGTCGTCTAGAAACATGTTCCGTGGAACATTGAAAGGTAAAAATGTTCTGAGTACTTTATTATATAGTATCTAACATGTATATACACCCCCTAAATTCGTCTGGCGATACCGGTGTCCAAGCACTAAAAATTGACAAGAATAAAAGTTGTAGTCTATACTATCTGGATTAGACCAGTTTTTCGGTTTTATTTTGGATTATAAATGAGCGAGTTATGAAGAAAATAGTTAGTTGTTGTTAAAAATGTAATTCAACCCCCACCCCAGTTGGAACTATCTCTACTCTGTCGTTATCCCTCGCACTTTAACAAGTCTTCCCGCTCGTCACCTCGGCCCGCGAAGCTGTATATGCTCACATATGAATGGATAGTCCTGTGTAGAATATTGTTTCATCACATGTTTTTAGTGGTGTTTAATTAGATATTGTTATATATTTATAACATTATTGTGAAATATGGAGTCTTCATCAAGTAATACCGAAAATGAATTAAATGCGGAATTTAAATTGCCGATTAAAAGTCAAAAATCACTTAATACAAGGGAATTATTATCTTTTAATCATGAAAAGGCAGATACTAGAATATTGTTGTACATATCAGCCAAATCTGAAGGTTTTACAGAATGCATTTTAATATAAGCTTTAAGGATACTGATGTACTGGTTCTCTTACTTCATTTTATAGAAAGTCTTGACGTAAACGTTTACATGCAAACACAAATGAAAATAATAGATATATAAATTCTATCAATATTGATAACATTTTAAAATAAAATATATTATTCGTGGAAAATCTTTGAAACAAATTGCAGTCTGCTATCGCGTTCATGTGAAAAATATGTTTCTTTAGAAGCAACAAAATTTAAAGAGTTGGAAAAGTTTTGCATGTTACTGTACTCTCCCACTAATTGCGATAATATTAATGATTTGAGGGCGAAGATGGCATCTCAAATCAGTATAGATAAATTGACCCCCTATAAGTGACGCCTTGAATCAACACTGTTTGAGAGCATTTTACCAATTTATTATATGGAGCAGTGCTTTAAACCCAGTTATTAATATGCCGAAATTCTTTGGAGTACGGGTGGAGAATAAATGAAGACAATTCTTATTTACCTATATGGACAAATAAATCGCCAAATGCCAACTCTGACTGCAGAAATGCCATTTTGTTATTGTAAAACAGGTAAAAGTATTGCAAATCGTTTAAACACCGTTTTTAAATAAATGTCATTACAGGATACTCAACCATGAGGTGCCAGTGCAAAAAATATAAATTGATACACAGACAAAATTACAGTTGTAGATGAAGACACGGACGATGAATATATTAGCAAAATGATGATTTCTGAGATCATTACTTTTGTATTTTATTATAATGTGCATTTTTCAATTAATGTGAAAATGTATTACCTTGTAATAACTTCAACATCAATTTTATTTGTTTAGTATTATTCTTAATTGGTTTATAAATAATCAATGTGTCTTATTATTATTGTGGCATTTCACACGCCTCCTATATTATTATTATTATTATTATTTTTTTTTTTTTTTTTTTTTTTTTTTTTTTTTTAAACCAGTCACCCTTCTCTGTGGCTCCGATTCTCACCGAGGGGAGCTGGTAGTACCGGCAGCCACTCCCCACACCGTGGGGTAAGTGACTACTGGGTCCGGGAATCGTGTGCCCTGAGTAGACGTAGCGAACCGAGGATTATTATTATTATTATTATTATTATTATTATTATTATTATTATTATTATTATTATTATTAAGACAAGTAAAGGATGTGGGTAAATAAATATTAATTATAAAAGTAGTTTTTCTTCCCAAAATTCATTATTTTATATTTTAAAAACTATGTAATTTAGGTGATTAGTATCTGCGTTAATGTATTTTTTACTTTTTTGGTTAGGACTATTACGTCCTAAATTATTATTATTATGTTATATCACATTATCCAGACTAATTTCTAATGAATAAATTTAAATGGCAATACTTTTACGTCTAAGCGAGCAGCGAGTGAGAGAGAGAGAGGGAAATAGATAGATCTTGCGATAGCTGCAACAGGGGTGCTGCGGGAATTCTGTCAACAAGTTAGTATTTCTTTTATAACGTTCTTATTTATAAGCGGAATATAAAAATCAAAAAACGATTATAATCTAGATAGTACAGGCTACAACTTTTATCCTTATCAATTTTCTAAAATTTTCGTTCGTCTACCTAGAGTCAGGGGTGTAATGAATTTGCGAAAATAGTAAAATGAATATATGCATAATAAGGAAGTTACATAGGTCTATAACAACGATTATCCGCTTCAACTAATGCAATTTCTTCACATATAATTTGCTATAACTTTATTATTATACATATTAATACAAAAATTTGAAAACTGTTAGAAAGACTAGGGAGAAATCTAACTTTCTAGTTTTTTCGCTTTTCCACCCCTGGGGGTTGTTTGGACACCAATATCGCCAGACGAATTTAGGGGGTGTATATACAAGCCAAATACTATGCAACAACGCAATCAACACATTTTTACCTTTCAATGTTCCACGGAAGTCGAGATAGATCTCGTTTTGAACTCTGCTAACAGGAAAGAACACAGGGTCTGAAACTACTTTACTGATTTATACCAAATATATCCACATAAGATTATTAGGGATAATCAGAGAGGGTTAAAACTACCCCTATATAGACTTAAAATTAAAGACACCGGTAAAAAATATTTTGTCTACTTTTTGCTTCAAATTAGGTTGAATGGGCATTACAGTGCAAAAGCATATTATTTTTAAACCATAACGGGGTAAAACTACCCCCTCCTACTCCTAAATTGAAGCGGGCTGTGAAGAACGAGTTAATTTTTTTTACTGTCATTTTATTTTTGAATAAATATTACTAAAAAGTTTAGAAATTTATTCTTTAACCCTTTTGGAGTGTTAAGGCACACCTAAATCGAAATATAATAAAAAAACATATTAAGAAAATATTCTTCACTTTTTGCTTCAAACTTGGGTGAATGTTGCTGTTAATTGTTGAACCATATGGACTAATGGACTACTAAACTTATGTCTTCACAAGATTCTGTGAATTGAATTCTTGGATAATCATAATTCTAGAGCAGCTTGCCTTGATGACATCATAGGAAATGTCTGAAAATATCCCAGAATTGCTAGTAGTGCATTTTGGTCATCAATAATAGGCTTCCTTCTTTGATATCCTACCTTTATAGAGCCAAATGTTCTAAAATTGTCCATTATTTTTACAGCGTTTGGTGATTTATGTCTTTTGTGGGTTTCGTATCGAGTAGCAAATGTGTTACATGTTCTTGATATTACTTTAACAAATTCTTCATAAATAATAAACAAATCTAAAAAGTCTCCGTGGGTGATATTCAAACGTGCTGGCATTTTTTGTTATTAGAGAAGGACTGACATTGATTATTTTATCTAATCATGGCTAAGTTGATGGCAAATACTAATAATTTTTGAACATTTAAGAAAATCGCGAATATTTCAAAAAGTTGTAACTTTAACCGCTACAATGGCTATACTAGAAAAAACTTTATGTAAGAAAACATTGGATGTTCCATTTGAAATAAAATAAGTTTTTGTGGTTTGAATTTGACAAAATATAAAGTGAAATATGGACCACTTGGTATACTAATTGTGGAATGTATTATCATTGAAGAGAGTAGCTCATCTTGTGTCCTTTGTACATGCCAATAAGCAAATGAGAATCTCCTACACGAAGAAAGTTGTAGCGGTTCGTGAAATCCGTAGCAGCTGTCAAATTTATAGACCGTCAAATATCTCCAAAACTCCTGGGTTCAGTTTGTTGGCTTAAAAACGAGTAATTAAAAAGTTTCTTAATTTGTGTACGTTTTTTGTTCGAGAAGAATTGACAGAAAATGTCTGATATAGTAGAATCAGCTGCATTGGTTGTTCAATCTTTGCTACCAGTAAAATTGAAAGATAAATATGAAAATGCTTATCAGCAGTTTGACGACTGGTGTAAAAACATTCGAGTGAAAGTGATCACTGAAAAAGTTTTATTAGCATATTTCGAACAAAAATTGTGAGTCCACAAGAGATCCACATTATGGAGCTTTTACTCAATATTGGGAACAACATCATGAATGCAAAGAATACCACCTTCAAAGTGGTGTAATGATTTAGCTCTTAAGGGCTTATACTCTTCTAAAGTTTCATAAAATATGTGTATTATTATTCGTCATTATCGATTGTTTAAATATGTTTATATATTTTACAACTTGACAAATTGTCTAATAAGTTCGGATAAATCTTCTTCGCAATTTGGTTCTGAACAAATTTTATATCTTTATTGTGGTACTGGCTATACAAACAGAGATGTTTAAGAATATTCGCGATAAATCACAATTATTATAAACATTCTTTTGTTTAAACAAACGCTGTCCACCACAGGTACTTAATTCAAAACATTTTAAGAAGTGTACTTCTTGAAATATTTACAAGTTCCACCAAAAAAATTGCTATAATAAGGCAATTCTTTTTTTACGTAATTTAGACCCTTAGTTTTGTAGGTAAAATTTCATTTCAAAATTTTTACTCACTTGTTGTTCTTAGAGGCATCATTCTTTAATAATTCACCAACTCTTTTACTGGCTAAACGTTTGTGAGTGTTATCAATACATGTTTCTTTTCACATCGATCAACAAAAAGTTATTTATATCCGTACATACGTAGTTTTTTAAGAAATGGCGGAGGAGCCGGTTTACTAGAGGCCCTAGTAAAATGTTTATTTCTACTTTATGCCTACCGCTACCATTATACTATGTGGTAACGATAATATAGTTTATTTATATTTTTTAGCTTTTATCTCTCATATTAGTGAAAATGATATTCACTCTCAATCAGTACTATTAAAGTTATAAGGATATACAAATCCATGAGGACATGTTATCTGCTTTTTTTAGTATTCAGCAGGTAACTTTCATACACCTGATATCTAATATTTAATATAAGAGAGTAAATAATTTGTAGTTTTTAAAAAATATGTATATTCTCTTATGCGTATACTAATAAGGCAAATTAGTGATACTGTTTTAAAATATCAGAATCAACAAAATCAGATTGAGTAAAAATTTTCGTGACTGAAATTTTTTTAATCCTAAATCTCTCATCTGTCAGAACTTCGAATCTGCATTGAAGAGTGGCTAATAAATTGTTTCTCATCCTGAATTGCGATTTTTGAAACTAAAGTAAAAAATAACAAAATATTTCGGAATTAAGATAGAATCTTAATTTTAAATGATGGAGATGTTCACTATTCACATTTATGACTCTCGTTTAACTTCGTTAAAATTTTTGTTAAAATTGCAAATTTTCTTTTTAAAACGAATGAAACTTGGATAAGGCGGCATCTGGTACTTCCCGCACTATACTTGGCGCTGATTGATAACCTTTCTTTGGAACGACTAAAACCCTCCCAATACAAGTCATAGTACGAACTTTCTTAGCAAAAGTCAAATCATAGTGTACTTTCTAAACGGACAAATACCACCTTTCTAACTCGAATTTCAGTGCCGTTTTTCTTTAATACTTCAACAGCCTAAAAGTGTCCTCAAGGAAAAAATAAGAATCCTAACTTTTGCACATTTTGCTAAATTTCTTAATATTAGCACCGACCATGGTGGGTGGTTTCAATAAACCCATATCGAATTTGAACAAAATTTCAAAGAAACAATGGTTTATTACAATTAGAATGAGATTCGATAATCCTTTAAAAATAGAATTTTTTTGTCGTTTTCTAATCGGTGATAATAGTCGGCAGGAAGTTACTCTACTGTATTCATAAACTGACTATAATAAGCAGTTGCTAATATTTAACATTTTTTTCTAGGTAATCAGTTTATGCAATATTCAAAAAAATGAAGCACGTACAAGACTTCTGAAGAACTTAATGGTAAGCACTTTTTCTATTTTATATATTACATACAGGGTGTAATTAGTTTCATGTCATTAAAAAAACTGGTGGTAGGGAACGACAAGACAAACAAAAAAACCTTATATAACAAGGGGTCTAAAGCTCATAGTTTTGGAGAAAAAAAAATAAACAAAAATTTCCCAAATTTTCAATAAAATTTTTTAAGAACTGCTGGAATATTGAGGTAGGTTTAGATCTAGATCTGATCTGAAGAAAACTATACTCTAACTCTCCCTTGTGCAATATTTTAGTCATTGTCGGTGTTTCGTTATGTACACACGTTCGTTGTTTTTGTTATTTTTGAATTTCGCGTCATAGTGTATTTATAGTTAAGATTTATTTTATTGACTTACCGTTCAAGTTGTCAAGTTCTTGATTACGTACAGACACAACTTACTTGTTCGTTTTTTTTGTATTTCTTTTTGGCTTTTGTACCAAGTTTTTATTTTATTTCTCTTTATTGACAACGTTAGTTGATAGTTTAGTGTTTAGTGTTGAACGAAGTGCGTATGTATTTAATTCGACGTACCGAACTGTGTATTGATACAGATGCAGAGATTTTGAATCATTTAGTTAGGTAGTAAGCTTTTAACCCTGGACACTCATTTATGTTACAAATGTTAATAAACCACATTTAAATTTTCTAAATTATAATCAATCCAATATTTTGTTCCAAATTAAAAAACACACATGTAAAGCAATGTTCTGTTTAAACCTCTATGGCCATTATTTGCTTGCAATTGTGCTCGAAGAGAGAACGAATTATTTACCTCTTTATACTTGCCTCAGTTCAGTTGAGGCGGTACATCAAAGGTGGTCGATGATTCTTTGACACCGCGTCTGTCGGCGACCACTTTTTTATGACAATTTAAAAGTTACATAATTGGGAAGTACAAGTCCATCGACCAAGCAAAGCAGTGGTACTCAATAGTTGTCTACCATAATGTTAAATATGTTAACCTAGATCAGTATTTTTCAAAGTGCCCCTAGAGGGAAGTCATAAAGGTTTTTTGTTTGCCTAGTCGATCCCCATTACCAGTTTTTTTAATGACATGAAACTGATTACACCCTGTATATATTTTTAATGAAATTTTTATATCTCAACGAGATCTTGGCAGAATGAATCAGTTTCCGCCCTATGGTCTGCACCTAACAAACCCTGTCACGGTTATATTGAAACCTCAAAGATAATTGCAATCGTAATAATTTTAATTTTAATGACAATAATATTCCAACAAACAACGAGAAGATACAATTATTCCTCAAATGCTGTCGTGAAAATCCCTTTGTAACTGACTGTCGACCACTACCATTGCTAATTTATGTAATATAATATAATCTGGTCCAGTTCCCGGTGATTATGAGAGCTTTTAACAAAGTCCATGTGGACACGCTACCGTGTTTTCTGTAACAAATAACAGCGACAACTACAACCAAATGTGGAGAGTTAAATTATTACGTTCACAATTTATCTTATTTCCCAAAAAATAGTTCCTGTAGCTTAAGGTAATAAGGTTGTTATTATCAAACAGTAAAAACATAACTATTATTTATGTTGTAATTGTCATTAATTTGAGAAATTTGAAGTAAACCTCTTTAAATGCAAGAATAGGGGACACATGCACCTGGGACATTTGCTCCTTACTCAAAAAATCGGGATATTTGTGCCTCACGAAGTATCGTTATATCTAATGACAAGAACCTTATCTCCAAAAATTGTTAAAAACTTTGGCACATGTACAAAAATTAGAATAAGTTATAACAAATTGTTATAAATATTTTAAGTAATTTTTTACCTTATGCTCTTCTTGGTTTTTAATTTTTGTTTGTACTCGTGTTATAAACATATGTTTATTAAGTGGTCTTGATTTATACAATGTTACTCAAGTGTATAGAAATCGAAAAAAGTATATTTTTGAAATAATTTTGAAAAAAAAATATTTCTTTATTGAGAATTCAACTTATGTAGTGAAAGTATGAATTATATTTTTACGTGGAGAGGTTTGCCCCCAACTCCTTACCGAATCGTCGCCCCCTGGACCCCATTTTATAACAAGATTATTTTTGTGCATAAAAATACCAAAAAAATTCCAAATATATCACAACATGTTCTTATATTTATAAATTTTTTTTAGCGAAAAATGCAAATATCTCGTAAAATAAGCATATTTTTGAAAAAAATACAAGAATAAAAAATGTTTAAAATCGCACTTTCCAACACTTTATTCTTGTTTTTTTTTTAAAACGAGGTATTTGCAATTTTTGCTAAAAATATATGTATATATTGCTGTATATCCACACTGTGGAACACTACCCAAGTATCGTGTTTGAAATCATAAATAAAATTCACAAATTTGTATGTATTTTAGGAATTAATCATAACAGTTTTACTTTAACGGATCATACAGAAGCAGGAGTATCTGTGGTTTATTTAATTGATTCAAGTTCACTTATTCTCAGCGAGTAGGATGCAGAGAATGAAACTTGATATTGAATACGAACAAAATATTTAAATAAACATAAAATGAAGTTATTTTAGTTTAACAAGGTTATTCTAAATAATATATAATAAAACATGAACTTATAGAGAATCACAATCTCATTTAAAATGATTTAGAATGAAATTGAAAAACAAAAAAGTAAATTTAATAAAATCTGACATGCATGTCAATACTTAGGGCTGAAAATCATATTTTGTGTAGAAACACTGTAAATCTACACAAAATGAATATTGAATGAAAGACTATCAACAGTAGTTGCAGTGCAGCGTAATTATTTTAGAAATAGTAAGTCCATATATTACAAAACACTGAATGACATTTTAAGTTTTCAGATATTTTCAAATATCATTGCAGAAAGGTGTTTTGTAAATGATATTTCACATCATGCAGAAAGAAAGGACTAATAGTATGATGTTAAATGTTTGTTGGCGTATCAATTTCTTGTTTTAGTTTATAATATAAGTATTCTGTCAGTATGGAAACTGCACTACGTTTTTAACTACTAGCATTTTGTGTTTATCATTGCTATTCATCTAAATGTATGAATTAGTATTTATTTGAGATTGGAATTGTTAATTGTAGTTATAAGTAGATTTTAAGAAAGTGTATGTAATATGTCAATATATTTCGAGTAATTATAATTATTCACTTAATCCTGAAAAATAGAATAAGAAACTTATCAGGAAAAATAAAGAATTAAAAACAGTATTCACTTAAGGTAAAGAACAAACAAAACTGAATAGTTTAAATTTTAAATTAAAATTAAATTTTGAAATATTAGATCAAAATAGAAAAAAACAATTGAAATATTGGAAATTAACCCATTGAAACGACTAAAAATAACAAATCAGTTGATCAGACACCGCTGAACAGCGAGCTGCGAAAAATATTCATCCACGAATAATTAATAAATTGAAAATAGAAGAAAAGTAATTTGAAGGTTAGAATATTACAATCCAGATATATTGATATCAAGAATAAATTGTAAAAGTTGATTAAATATAAGAAGTGAGTATACTTTGAAAGTATTACGAAGTAGATTATCCGGAAAGCAGATTTAGAAGAGGGAAGTATTTGTTAATCCAGTTAGCATATTTATATGGTGAAGAAATTTCAAACGTCAATCAAGTGATAGAAATATTTCAAGGAAATCAGTTGAAAATAAATTGGAGGTTATAAACAAACGTCAATCCAGAAAAGAAGAAGAAGAAGAAGCCTTGAGAGGTTTAAAAAGTCAGTCAAGTGACATTATATTTCAAGGATCATAATAACCAGTTAGAGGTTACAATATAACATTACTCGAGTCGAAAGAAAGACAAGGTAAAGCTTTACAATATCAGAAATCCATGGTACATATTTATTTTAAATAAAGGCCATATTTATCATTTTAGTTAAGTTAGATTTTGTTATTTAAATTTGTTAATTACATTCCAAGTTCAAATCTGTTAATAAATTAATACTTTGTTCGTTCAATACTGAGTTTGATTTATTTAGATTGTTATCTTGATCGATGAGCATTTATTGAACCGACTTCGTTGGACCTTGAGTAAGAGTCATTCTATAGATTGTAGATGATCATGCTAATGGTGTTCTATAGTCTATAATATTAACAGCTTTTAAGAAACTGTTTGGCGCTCAATAAAATCATTTCAATTTACTTTCAAAAAGTAATTTCGAACGTAAAAAAAATAAAATAGATATCAGAATATAGAACATTTATGGCTTGTTAACGTGGAGCGATCAGGAAAGCGATTGAATAAATACAACTTGAGAATAGTTTATCATTTCAAGCATACATTTGAAAGATAATAGATCAAATTACTTATTTTGATAGTTTTGACAACAAGGCATTGTCAAATTAAATACAAATATAATTTATATGAGGTTAAAGTCAGGTAAGACAACAATGAATCAAGAAGAAACTACACCAGGTACATCCACAGTTCCACAAACACAAGTTGGTGACACAAACATACAACCAGACACAAACATGTTCCAGAAACTCATGGAAATGATGGGTGGAATGAAGGAACAAATGGTACAAAATAACCAAACTTTGAAGGTACAGATGAATCAAAATAACCAAACTTTAAAAGAAGACATGAATCAAAATAACCAGAGACTTGAAGAAAACATGAATCAAAATAACCAGCGACTAGAAGAAAATATTGACAAAAATATCCATCGACTTGAAGAAAACATTTGCAACATAAATGTACAAATGGTACAAAATAACCAAACGTTGGAAGACATTAGTCAAAATAACCAGCGACTTGAAGAAAATATTAACAAAAATATGCAAAAGCTGGAAGAAAGCAATATAGAAGTAAGAAATAAGATTGAAAATCTAGAGGGTAAATGGGAGAAAATGGGAGAGTCAGTCAACGAAGAAATTGGTATTAAGGTAAATGAGGCAGCAAAGGAAATAAGAGAGGAAGTTGTAACAATGTTTGAAGATGGAATGACTGCAGTAGATAATAGAATGAAGAAACAGGAGGATAAATATGATAGCAAAATAAAAGAACAGGATAGCAAGATAGAACAGAACACGAAGTTGTTGAAGGATACCACACGTACACAATTAACACAATTACCCACACATACTTACACATGCAACAAAACACCATTTTATTTTTACGGAGATAACCGCATACACCCTAAAATTTTCATTTCACGTTTGAAACAACACATGGAAACACAACACGTAAATGCAAACTTAAAAGCAAATATACAAGACATGTTAAAGGGAGAAGCGGAAATCTGGTATTCAGTTATAATGGACAGGTTTGAGACTATAGAGGAATTTGAAGCTCTAGTCTTAAAACAATATTGGAGTGATTACACTCAGTTGAAAATAAGACAAGACCTATTTAATGGTAACTATGTAGAAAATAAAGGTATTTCTAGGGAAAATTATGTACTTAGAAAAGTATACAATATTAGACATCTAGACCCAAAATTCACAGAAAGTGAAATGGTCAGATATTTAGCTAGGCATTTTTCAGGGGATATCCAGAATGTTATTATTACGCAAAGAATTGCAAAGTTAGATGATTTGATTGATTACTTAAGAGAATTAGATGATTATCATCAGAGTTTTGATAGGAAGTCTAGTCAGAATAGGGAAAATAATAGTAGATATTATAACAAGTGGGGTTATGATCAGAATAGGAATGAAAATGATAGAAGAGAAAGACAAGGTTATGGTCAATATGATAGGAAGGAAAAGCAGGGTTATGGTCTTCAATATGACAATGACAGAAAGGAACGAGGGGGTTATGAGAAACGTCAATATGACAATGATAGAAAGGAACGAGGAGGTTATGGTCAAGATAAATATGACAGTTATAGGAATGAAAAGCAGGGTTTGGAGAAACGTCATTATGATAATGATTACAGAGAGAGAGGGGGTTATGTTAAAAATAATGAGTCATATGCACAAGTGGCTAATATCAATATTCAAAGGGGAAATAGAGTAGATGAAAACACGCATTCTAATATAAATAAAATAGAAACAACAGCACAAATAAATGATAATAGAAATCAGGATTTTTAGATAAAGTTGTTTTAAATGTAGATAATAATTGTAAAAAAATAGGCGAATATATAGAAAATGATGTTATATTGGGAGACGACATCTTATCAGAAAAAAAGGCAAATATTGTATTAGGAGAAAGAATCCTAAAAGTAGAAGGTGAAAGAATACCTTTCTGTAGTGTTAATGAATTAAATGGCAAAGGTGCCGAAATAGTTAATGAATTAAATGGCAAATGTGCCGAAATAATTAATGAATTGAATGGCAATGATGCCGAAATAATTAATGTATCAAATGGCATAGAGTCCAATATTGATAATGAATTTTGCGGTGAGCATATAGTGGGAACCACATGTGTTCAAATAAATAATGATAAGAAGCCTGAAACCTTTCTGATAAGTCGTTGCTCCAAATATGATAGAATTTTTAAAAATTTGTCTCAAAAATACAAAAATTCAATTGATTATGAACCTACAATAGCAAAGGGCTATGCGCAACAACTTGAAGTAGGTAATATTTTAAATGAAAACGAAAATGTTTTAAATTATAATAAGAAAGAATCATTACCGGGAAGTTGTCACATGGGGATAAATTATCCATATGATCCAGGATAGATTACTTTTAAGTTATCCAAATAATCCTGAGTAGATCAACTTTTAAATTGTAAATAAACTTTGACAGTGTGAATGTCACATCATGTTGTTAAAACTAACAAAATTTTCACATGTCAAAATTCTATTAGTTTAGGGGGTTTTATGCTGTATATCCACACTGTGGAACACTACCCAAGTATCGTGTTTGAAATCATAAATAAAATTCACAAATTTGTATGTATTTTAGGAATTAATCATAACAGTTTTACTTTAACGGATCATACAGAAGCAGGAGTATCTGTGGTTTATTTAATTGATTCAAGTTCACTTATTCTCAGCGAGTAGGATGCAGAGAATGAAACTTGATATTGAATACGAACAAAATATTTAAATAAACATAAAATGAAGTTATTTTAGTTTAACAAGGTTATTCTAAATAATATATAATAAAACATGAACTTATAGAGAATCACAATCTCATTTAAAATGATTTAGAATGAAATTGAAAAACAAAAAAGTAAATTTAATAAAATCTGACATGCATGTCAATACTTAGGGCTGAAAATCATATTTTGTGTAGAAACACTGTAAATCTACACAAAATGAATATTGAATGAAAGACTATCAACAGTAGTTGCAGTGCAGCGTAATTATTTTAGAAATAGTAAGTCCATATATTACAAAACACTGAATGACATTTTAAGTTTTCAGATATTTTCAAATATCATTGCAGAAAGGTGTTTTGTAAATGATATTTCACATCATGCAGAAAGAAAGGACTAATAGTATGATGTTAAATGTTTGTTGGCGTATCAATTTCTTGTTTTAGTTTATAATATAAGTATTCTGTCAGTATGGAAACTGCACTACGTTTTTAACTACTAGCATTTTGTGTTTATCATTGCTATTCATCTAAATGTATGAATTAGTATTTATTTGAGATTGGAATTGTTAATTGTAGTTATAAGTAGATTTTAAGAAAGTGTATGTAATATGTCAATATATTTCGAGTAATTATAATTATTCACTTAATCCTGAAAAATAGAATAAGAAACTTATCAGGAAAAATAAAGAATTAAAAACAGTATTCACTTAAGGTAAAGAACAAACAAAACTGAATAGTTTAAATTTTAAATTAAAATTAAATTTTGAAATATTAGATCAAAATAGAAAAAAACAATTGAAATATTGGAAATTAACCCATTGAAACGACTAAAAATAACAAATCAGTTGATCAGACACCGCTGAACAGCGAGCTGCGAAAAATATTCATCCACGAATAATTAATAAATTGAAAATAGAAGAAAAGTAATTTGAAGGTTAGAATATTACAATCCAGATATATTGATATCAAGAATAAATTGTAAAAGTTGATTAAATATAAGAAGTGAGTATACTTTGAAAGTATTACGAAGTAGATTATCCGGAAAGCAGATTTAGAAGAGGGAAGTATTTGTTAATCCAGTTAGCATATTTATATGGTGAAGAAATTTCAAACGTCAATCAAGTGATAGAAATACTTCAAGGAAATCTTGAAAATAAATTGGAGGTTAGAAACAAACGTCAATCCAGTAAAGAAGAAGAAGAAGAAGCCTTGAGAGGTTAAAAAGTCAGTCAAGTGACATAATATTTCAAGGATCATAATAACCAGTTAGAGGTTATAATATAACATTACTCGAGTCGAAAGAAAGACAAGGTAAAGCTTTACAATATCAGAAATCCATGGTACATATTTATTTTAAATAAAGGCCATATTTATCATTTTGGTTAAGTTAGATTTTGTTATTTAAATTTGTTAATTACATTCCAAGTTCAAATTTGTTAATAAATTAATACTTTGTTCGTTCAAATACTGAGTTTGATTTATTTAGATTGTTATCTTGATCGATGAGCATTTATTGAACCGACTTCGTTGGACCTTGAGTAAGAGTCATTCTATAGATTGTAGATGGTCATGCTAATGGTGTTCTATAGTCTATAATATTAACAGCTTTTAAGAAACTGTTTGGCGCTCAATAAAATCATTTCAATTTACTTTCAAAAAGTAATTTCGAACGTAAAAAAAATAAAATAGATATCAGAATATAGAACAATATATATATATATATATATATATATATATATATATATATATATATATATATATATATATATATATATATATATATATATATATTTGTCCTTAGCATAATGCTGCGTCCATACATGGGGATTGGACCATACACTGCTGCGTCCTGTACAATATTGCGTCCGTATATAGGACGCAGCATTGTTTTCCTATGCTAGCATCAACATAGTACACGATTGAACAATTTCCAGCATCTCCGACTGTTCTTTGTCTCTTGGGCTATATGAAGGTACGGAAATAAGTTCTGTGCCATTTTACTTGAATGAGATATCGACCTTCATTTTTTTACGATTCGGACGCAGTATTATACGGTTAATATAACTCAAAGTATATTTTTAGTTCAAGCGAATTATGTTTGAGGGCGCTTCAATCTTTGTACAGAAATATACATTTAATATACACTATTCAGATATGGCATAATGATGCGTCCGACATTTGGCAACGCCGCGTTTAACCGATATTTAGGTACTTCTTCCTCATCGGACGAGTGATGACTTCTGATATATGTAAAAGGAGCCAACATCAAATGCATGAGATTCTGAATTTCGGACGATTTTGATGGAACAAGCGGCATTTGATAGCTTACGGCTCACTGAATAAAAGTCTTTATGGGTACAAAGTCCCCTATTTAATATATTTGTAGTTACGGAGCGTAGAAGCGGCTAATTTTAAGTATTTAATAATAGGACTTTCTTCATCTGTACTGGGACAGGTGACATTCGATACAGATTATAGATCCATTATCTTGCTACACATAATGAACACTTTTATCACTAAAATTAATTTTCATAAAATGAAAGCAACTTTAACGAACATTAATATTGCTCAAAGGATATTGTTGTAATTAGTAATTAAACAGTATCTTTTCCAAAATTGAATTGTGTAGGCCTTACCTCTTTGATATAATTAATCAAATTGACATAAGAGAAACACCAATACTTTATAACCTTACTTGCTGGGGTTATATTATATTAAACTCTAGATTCAAAAAGCCGAGCCTAGAAACCGATCTCAAGGGTTGAGCAATATTCTGATAGTCAATTTGCTAAATCAAAAAAATAATGCAGTTGATTGTCACCACAGGCTTACTATAACTTTTACGTAACTGAAAAATGTTTAAATAAGCACAAAAAATAGAAAACTTAACCGCGGGTCTTTATAAAGTTCACCGCAAAGACCAGAGAAAAAACGGTTTAATTGAATGAAACGGAACTTGTCAATTCAAAAACGGAAATATAACAACAACAATACATTATCAGAAATTTCTTTACAAAATACACGTACTATAACAAACATATGGCAACCAACTAAACAACACGATAAAATCAAGTTTACTTGATTCTCAACAAATATACTAAACAATATAACGTACCGGTTTTATTTCCGCTACATATTTGCAATCCATGAAACGTAAATCCTAACAATACTTATGGTTAATAAATCTAAACAAGGCAACAACTTACAATGACACTTAACATAAAATAGAACAGGCAAATTAAACAAAAGCTAAAACCCACAGTAACCCCTGTGGGTAAACATGAAATGAAAATGTACACGTGAATTGAAAATTTAAACAAATCTTAACTACAAAGTTACAGTGCTAATAACATTTAAACGTAAGTGTTTAACTAATGAGAATTAAATAACCCGTGCCCCGATCGCTCGACGTCACTGGGTCCGTTAACGAACAGTAGAAACAGTTATCACTAAATACGAAAATTCTGTCTCACCAAATAATTGCAGATGTCGTAGAACCAAAATATTTGTAATGTAATGTAATGTAATGTAATGTAATTATTGCGTCAACCAATTTTACATTGACATTTAATAGGTTTGTCTGAAATGCAAAGTTTCTAACACATACTTCAGTTCTAACAAATATCCTCCAGTATTATTCAACGATATGCAGGATTTTACTGGACATCAAGTTGCTTACTCATATCATAACCGAAAAAATAGGAAATACTCGGGTTTTACTGCCGATATAATTAATAATAAATTACTACGACATTTAACTGTAGCAACGTGTAATTCTCATTTAGGCTGCACTGAACTTAAGGTAACTTTTACTTTTAGGGCACTAAATGCCTTCGCAAACTAAACAAATTAGAGCGATATCAGATTCAACAATCTGCCCCTAAATTTATCGAAGTAATCTTTAATAATTCACCTTGTGATCTAGCCTCAGGCAAACTGATCCGCCATAGGATGTCTCCTCTTCTCTAGTTATAGGCTCGCCCCCTATTGGTTAAAGATTTGTCATGCATAACCGACAGGATTTAAATTCAAATAATGCACGGACTAGTAGCGCATGCTTTTATAAAAGACGCACGTTACAAAATTGCAGCACGCATAATTGAAGTTTACAAATTAACTTAGCATATAATGACAAGTGAGCGTTACTACTTTACTTTTCATTTATCACCAATTTATTGTAATTTATATGTTATCGCATTTTCAGCACTTGATGTGCCATTTTCAAACGATAAAAGATAACGAACATGCAAAGATAATTTATAGGATACTTCTAATAATTTCACGATCATGAATAAAATAATAATGATAATAAAGAATTTGTTGCTCAACAGAATCTTCCAGTTACAGGAAAATTTTACGAAATAAAAATAAATTTCATAAATGCAAAATATACAATATAAAATATAAAAGGAAAGTATAAAATATAAAAGTAAAAAATAATTATTTAGTTTAGAGTAGCTTAATATTATGGTACATATTTAAATTTAGGTTACAATCTATTTTGGACGGAGTTTAATGGTCTTGAAGTAATTATTTAAAGAAAAACTAAACATGTGACATGGTCACCAATAGAGTTATATATTTCCATCGTGAAATAAATGGGTGATTTAGCAAGGATGTTTGTTCTTTCAGATGGTAGTGCAAAAGTAAAGGTTTGACGCGAGTCTAAACGTGGAATTCTAAAATTAATTTACGATAGGACTTCTGGAGAGTCTATTGTATTTTCGATCAATTTGTAAATAAATATTAAATTTGACATAATTCTTATGTTTTTTAATGATTCAGAATTAAACCAAATAATTGGGATATCCCTGTTTGGAGTATTGGTGATCTAATTTAAAAGATACATGTTTAAGAAATTTCCGTTGAACAGATTCTAATGATTGTGAATATTTCTCATAAATAGGACTCTATATGGCCTAACCATACTCCAACTTCGAACGCACGAAACAAAAATATAATGTTTTTAATGCTTCTGAATTAGTAAAATTTTTGAATTTAATAAAACAATACCGAGTGTTTTTAACGCAGACTTAGAAATTGAGTTAATGTGTTCTGTGAATTCCAATCTGGAGTAGATCAGTATACCCAAATATTTAACTCTCACAATGTGTTAAAGAGATATTCAACCAGATTCACCTTCCGTGAGTAAGTCGTAACGTTAGATTTTGATACATTCACTGATAATTTATTCTCTAGGCACCAATTCTCAATGGCATTTAATAGTTCTTGTAATCTTGCACAGTTCTCTAGGGTAGTAATTTCACTAAATAATTTCAGATCTTCCGCAAAGAAAAGTTTGTTGCAATTCAATCCATCACATATGTCATTAATAATTACCGAAGAGTGCACCCAAGTTTGAATCCTGAGGTACGCCAGACGTTGCGACCTAAGTATTTGATTTAAAACCACTGTACTGAACATACTGTAACCGGCTTTGAAAGTAGAATTCAAAAAGTTTATTAATTAAAAGTCTATGGCCGGTGTGGTCAAGAGCCTTCGAGATGTATATCACGTCTACCTGCCCTCGTTTGGCTAGTATATTAGAAGTAAATTGGGAGAGACACGCTAAATTAGATATTGTAAAGCGTTTTTCGATAAAAGCTGTTGAGATATAGAAATTATTTTCTTTACAGCAGAATATATTACGTTTATACATCGCCACCTTGAGAACCTCTTGCAAAATTGGATCAAATAGAAATACCTCTATAGTTAAGCATATCACTCATGTCACCATTTTTATGTATGGGACATACTCTTGCCAGTTTCCAGCAATCAGGAAATGTACACGTTTTTAGCGATAGACTGAATAAGATTAAAATGGAAAATTAGAAACATAAATAGAACTAGAGTAAACATTACAATTTGTTGTTGTAAGTAATTTTGGTTTTAGATATTCTTAATTTTATGATTCCAATTTGACTGGTGAACACCACGTCAATATAAAATATATCGGAGATAAATATAACAAAGACACGGGAAAATTACTGACCGAAAATCCGTTTCAAGCAATTGTGACAGTGAACGGCTGCGCCAAATCGCACAATTTAATATTTAAAATGTTATGGTTTTAAAAGATCATGATACTCATTACTTATGTTACTCATGATTATAACGGGAAAAATTTAGAAATTAAAAGAAAGCAACAAGTAGAAACAGAAAAGAGCGGGAAATAATTAAGGATCAGAAATTTGTGATATGATTTTATAATTGCATCGAGAAGAGGAAATGTGAATAAATAGTCTGCTGAGAAATTGACAACGCCTGATATGGTAACTGGTGTTTTATGCGTCATGCTCTCTGATTTCTGCAATGTTGTTTGTAAGCGGATTATTCCAAGTGTGAATTGGTATAATTTTTGAGGTATAACTTTGATGTAGTCTGCTAGTGCAATTATGTCGTGATAATGTGCATGCAGGTTCCTTAAGAAGGTGGTCGTAATGAGATGAGGTTCATAAACTTATATTCCAAAATTATTAGTTTTCTCGTTGCGATGACCGACGTGCTGCACCATGTCGCCGGCTCTGCGTATATAGAGGCCTGTCTTACAACAACGGTGGACATTTATTTCTTATCCTGTGTGTTTATTCTGCTGCACAAGACCGGATACAGGCATCTGGGCAAGGGACAGACTGTTCGTACAGTTTACAGTTTCGCCTTCATCCCAGCTAAACGTTAATCATCTATCTAAGTATACACCCAAGTACCTCACGTTCTCTCACCCGCATCTACGAATCCATTCTTTAATTTCGAGCGGACCTTTGAGGAAAAAACTTTCTGCTGAAAGTAGCCTCTTTAATCCCATGCTGGTGTTGGTTACTAAATAGTTATGGCATCGAAGTGTTTTTGGATTTAAAAAAGTAAAAAAATTAAAGAAACGCTTGTTGCTCAAATTTTTCCCAAATGGTCCTATAATGAAATATAAATGCTTTTCTAATGCTAATCTACTTGTTAAATTCGTTAGATAGGTAAATATATCAAATTAGTCATCACTAAAATAAATAGTGAATATAGTTATATACCATATTATATGACAGTATGAAATAGACGTTATTACGATTAATTTCGGAACATTCTAAAGTCCTGGGATTTCTTCTGTGTTCCCAGGACGCATAGTGTGTCAAGATTGCCTAAATCTGGAAAATCATTACCTGGTCGTAAACTATTAATGCTGTTTTTTGGAGTCTAAAGAAACATAAGAGCTCTGTCCATATATTTTCAAATAAACTATATAAAAAACTAGAGAATCCGGACATGTTTATTTTTCTGGATCCTTCAGTTTGGTGTTTTAAAACTGACTTTTCAATAAGGTGATGATAGAACATCAGCTATTCTTCAAGAAATTTTATAAAGATATTGTGGAGGTATATTTACTGCTATCACGAACTTTAATCCGTGAATGAATATTCTGAGACTAATTTGAATTGTTTTTTGAAAATATTGCTTATGGCAATTGCTCTTATGGTTTTTGTTTCAATTTTTTTAATTGTTCCTTTAAAATAGTTATTATTAAAGCCGTATGTGTCATGGAGTTGTATATTGCTAGTTTATATTTTTGGAGTAAGAGAGCAATTTGAAATTGTGGTATCAAATGTCGGTTTTCAGCAAATTTTAATGTTATTTTACTATTTCGTTTATGGTGAATATTTCGTAAAATACTTATTTTTCAGTAAATTGTGATAATTTAATCTATTCAAAAGGGCCAAAAAGGCAATAAATTCAACACTGTGTCGGGATCAACTTTTATTTCAAATGGACGTGACCAGTTTTATACTAACAGAAATTTCACTATAACTTTAACGTATTTTGAAAATGACGTTCGAGATATTTATCAAAAGCACACTCTCCCTCGATCTGGGCTTGTAGGTTCCTGAAGGAATATGTAATAATGATTATTCATATAATGATGAATTGCTCAGAGGATCAAGACATTTTTCTTTTACCTTGCAAATTGATGTTTATTTTTACTACATTATTGATTATTTATCCTAGAATAATGATAGACAGATGAAACAAAATTCGAATTCTACTTACAATTTTTACCATTTAAGTGATTCCCATTTGCTGGCTCTATAAAATTATCACGATAAATATGGCAACAGCGCCGGACGCAGTATTGTCCTAAGTTTGTCAAAAAATATACTGCCCGGACGCAGTATTGTATTGAGATTAAACAAAAATATTCTCCGGATGCAGTAGTGTACCACTAATGAAAGGACGCAGCATTGTACAGTATATCAACTTTTTTATTTCTTGAGTTATTGATAATTTGAAACTAGCCATGAACTGCATTTAATTAGTAGATCAAATATACTCCATTAGATTTGAGCTAAATAGCGTATTTCTAGGAGACGCAGTAAGGTTGGTTTTTGAAAGGACGCAGCATTGATAGCAGGATGTGTATATATATATATATATATATATATATATATATATATATATATAGATATAAGAACATGATGCGACATGTTTGGAATTTTTTTAGTATTTTTCCGTCATCAGAGTTTGTTTTTACATAAAGGGTTCAAATATCCCAAACTGTCCAACATTTTGCCTGCCATTTCCTTCGTTTACTGTACTATTAGATGATTATTAAGTTTACTATTTAAAATAGACCTAATAGTACAGTAGATATATGTAATGAATAGGTGGTAGGTGGAACTAATTCCCACACAGACGGGGTTCGAATTTTTTAGTTCATTGTTGTTATCTTTTTGACATACTAGAAAGTCTAGAAAAATCTGAGTGTGCAAAATGCGTTTTTTTTGGCCGCCAAATTATTTTTTTAAAATCATAGAGACTCGAGTGTTGTATCAAGAAAAATACTCATCTCACGAGAAAAGTTATAGATAATGGATTTCTAGTAAATAAATTTATCTCAAAATCAATACTTTTCACGTGGGATAAATACTTTTTCCGATATTTAGCGAGATACATAACCAAAGCGAAATTTTCTCACTTTTTGACGGCATTTGCCCATTTTTGAAGAGCTGTATCTGGGAAAGTTCTGAACGTATGGAACTCTATTTGGGCTTGAACTATAGAAAATCTTTTTCAGCATGGAATTTTCTGTAATTTGATACAGCACATGATTTTTTATGATTTAAAAACGTTTCAATATGGCGGCTAAAAAACGCATCTTACAGACTCAGAATTTTGTAAACTTTCACTATGTCAAAAAGATACTAACAACGAACTAAAAAATTCAAACCCGAAAACTTATATCGCCATGTGATGGTTTCTTTCAATTTCTATTGAACTGTTTCTTTTTATCTAAATAAAACTTCTCCATAAGATGATTAAGTAGAAGTAAGTGAATTTAAGCCTCAAAGTATCCAAGCAATAGTTCACAATTCCGCGGTAATAGCCAATAGAGCTACATGGGTCGTTCTGAAATATGTCCGTATTAACGGAGCAACAAATGTTACATGCAGTAATCCGTTATTTAGTGCACTACGAAGTGCTGTCCTCGACGTGCAGCAGGCTTCTCCGATAAAGTGTCATTTGCAAGCCAAACACATATTAATTCATCGTTTGCACCCAGCTACTTTCGTGGCCTTTCCCAGGCAAGGTGAAATAACGGATGGTTAAATTAAGTTCATGAAGGCTGCTGAGACTGATGGAACGCTTATTGGTGTTTGGGACTCCATCCAGTTGACGGGCGGCGGTAGGAAGTTCAAGGAGCTTGTGCATTAAGATTTAATCGATTCGTGGAGACTGGAGGTATATACTGATACAGTGTGTTGATAGTGTGGGATAAATTGGGCAATTCGTAAATGGTTTAATTTTAGATAAAATCCAGGTATCTGCATATAATTAAATTAACTGTTTTCATTATGTGCAAATTTGCTTTTTTTGTATTATTAAAATGAAGTACTTGTTACACTAGAGCACTTTTTGATATTTAAAATAGCATTCTATTGTCCATCAAATTGAAATTTTAACAAATAAATAACACACAGTTTTAATAATTAAACAAGTATGCAAAACATGCTATGATTGACGGCGACGTCATCGGTTTTATTAGTGGCTTAAATCGCGTTTAAATAGTGGTAAACACAATACTTTATTCGCTTTATTTACTTTTTACGCGTGATTTAACAAGTAATGCCTAATACTGGATTTGTAAAAGCTACTTCTGAAAATTTACCTGCTGAAAAAGTGTTCTTGTACTACTGTGATCAAAGCTCTTCCAGGTACTTCTTTTGATGTATTTTTGCATCTTGGCACCACTTAGTTTTCCTTATAAAATGGTAAGACTTTGCAAATAACAATGACGTTTGTTTATTGACACTGCAACTGATGATAAAATGGCTTATTTCAAGGTATTATTCGACTGATTATTAAAATTCAAGTGTTTTTAACCATAATCAGATATTATATTTGCTCCCAAAGATAATTTTAAAATTGCGAAAATACCTAATTACTTATGCATCGAGGTATTTCATGTCTCTCACTGACATCATCTCTAATAATGAGCACTTTTTAATTTTAAAGATTGATAACAATAAACTAAATAAAATACTATTAGCGTTTTTATTGACAAAGAACTGAATTTAAATAAACTTCAGGGGAAAATGATCTATTTGTGTGTTAGGAGCGTAAAGTGCCTCATTACCGCTCGAGAGAGTAAGTCAAACATCCGAAAGCGACAATGACACTACGTTCGAATTACGCACATGGTTTGATCAAAAATAATGAAATAATTAAGTTTAATTTTTGACTAAAACTACAATTCGTAACATGTTGTGCTATGTACGTAATGAAAATAATCGAACGAATAAGACGCAAACGTTTTCAATTTGTGTAAGTATTGCTTCTGATTGAATTTAGATTGTGATTCTATTTAGGACAAGCAACGGATATTATGGAAAATTAAGCAGAAAATAGTGACGATATATTTTCAGAACGACATAAATTTGAGGGCAACTAAAATATTCTCAAGTTAACAATTTTTTCTACTTCATGGTTAAATAGACATAATCCTCATATTTATAATATGTATTGTATATTACGATACTTAAATAAAGTCTGTTATTATCATTATTCATGTTAGAGATTGCCTGTCTATCATATCTGGTATCTTTATTTATATTCAGCTTTCTAACATTTAGTTTTACAAGGCAATCCTAAATTAAATGTGACTACCTAGTCTACCCTGTGATGGAACGTCTACGTTATTCATAACACGCATGGTATCATCACCAGAGCCGTCGGGAGAAAATCGGGCGCAGTAATATGTGGGCCCCCCATTACCAACTCGTGGCATTCCTCACGGTAGAATACTTATCTCGGTGGTTGCAATTTCGGAGCATGCAAATTCTCGTCTTCGCCGATGATATAGATACTATTGGCACATCAGAGGCGGCCGTCAAAGAAGCATACGGGGCACTGACAGCAGCAGCGAGAGAAATTGGTTTGGTGGTGATCACCGATAAAACTAAATATATGTGTACACTGCGGTCAGTGCAAAATAGGGTATTACAAGTTGCAAATAGAGTCTGTTGACGAATTCATTTATTTAGGATCAATAGTAAACACCCAAAATTATATAACATTAGAAATAAATCGCCGTATACTCCAAGCGCTACAATTTCGAACTCTATAGGCTCTACAAAGACCCCCATATTGTAAAAACAATTAAATTTAGCCGCTTGAGATGGGTTGGACATGTACTGAGAATGGACCCTGGAGGCTCTGCGAGAATAAGTATGCTCCAAAGCCCACTAGGGAAACGACGTAGAGGAAGACCTAGGCTACGATACCTGATGTGGAGGAGGACTTAAGAAACATTGATGTAAGAGGATGGAGAAGAAGGGCACTGAATAGGGACGAATGGAAAGAAGTCCTGGAGCAGATCAAGGCTGTAGCGCCAATATAATGATGATGATGTTGGTTGCAATTTCGGAGAGCGATGGGTGGTATTCCTTACAATGCTATTTTTTTATCTCGGTTGTGTCATTTCGGAAAGCGGGAGGTGTTGGTTCCTATGATTTCCCACATCAAAAATTTATATATTACTTCTTACGATTTACAAAGGAGTATGCCTTTTCTTGCTTTAGCTAATACAAATGCAATCAAAATCGTCATATACGTCTCCATAGTCTAGAATCCGGGCCCCTTAAATGCTTTGGGCCCCTCAAAAACCTCCGGGCTCAGGGGGAAACACCCCCGACCCCTCTCCTCCCCCCCCTCTCCTCCCCCCCCTCTCGACACATCTGACCATCACTTATCTCTCTCAAACTTTTAACAGAAAAATTCACTCCACGTACGTTATATTGGACAACGAGCGCGTTATGATAAAGTATAAATTCCATCATAGAGCTGAATAACAATATAGATTTATAATTTTAAATGTAATTTTAACAATTTTATATAAACACACCACCACATTTAGAAGATAACTCCCAGATCCAAAGTCTAGGCTGTAAGGAAGGGGATAACGCATTTCAAAAACGCAGAAAGCATTCATTACCCAACAACATTGCCAGTGTTTGGAGCTGGGAATCGAACCCATTACACGATAGACAGTCTGACCAAGCGTGCTTACCACTAACGCGCTTTAATCTGCTAAGTTACCGTGCCAATTCAATATATAAGTAACATTTCTATCATTATAATTTGACACCGGCCTACTTAGTGTTTGACTAGTACAATCGTGCTCCTCGCTTTTGATTGCTCATTTAGATAGACGTAATAATTTTTTTTTTAAACGGTCGATTTTATGAATTTTTTCTAGAAGTAACAAGTTTCTAAATGAATCACAATCTTTAGTTGTTTTTTTTTTAATTGAAACAAAAAATAGCAAGAAGAAAGATATTTACAAAATTATAAGAAGGGTAGTTTATATGCATGCTAAGTGGATGAAATAATTTCGTTAGATGACTTCCCAAGCCTCTCGTCTTTTCCGATAACGCTATATTCAAATACAAATTTTTAAGGAGGTGGATAGAAAAGGCTTATTTTGAAAAATTGTATATCAAGAATTCACCTTCATTTTCGATAAGAAATTGGTAGTTAAATTTCTTGCACGTTATTACGGAACGCCCTGTATAATATCTTCTATTAGTGAGCTGTACTCTTAGAGACAATTTGTTGGATATACCCGTACTACGGCAATTCTACCTTCTTTCGTTCAATCTACGCCTTTGTCTTTGGAATCTTTTGCATCGTACCCTCTCGTGGTTTAATAAAATTATTAATTCTTATTATTATTATGAACATGTTTAGATGAATTAAACAGCAGCCATTTATTTCATATTCATAAATTATTGGCACTAAGGTTAATAACATGAAATAAGTGGATTAATCAATTGAATCATTTGTTGTTCACAAAAATTTTCATAACACAGGTTTACAAAAAAAAGAAGTTGTCTTGATCTGCGGTCAGACCATACGTTTCTTATGATTTTTCTAAGCCAAATTCGAATCTGTTTTTAGTTTTGCTCTATCATGTCAGGATTTTGAGATATTCTAACCTAAAAGTTAGACATATTTGAGGTTATGTAGCTTCAAGAATTTTTTTCTCAAGAGACCATGTGTGGGATCTTAAAGTACACAAGCGTCTAGAGAAACCGAAATGCGAAAGCTTCGAGCATGCGCATTACTTTGTAAATGTGTAATAAATTCACGCAAGTCGAGAAATTGAAATATTTCCTGTTATTTTGTGAAAAAAGGCGGGAGGACACTCCCCCGCACCCCCCATTTCTTTGTCTGCGACGCTAATACTGCCTGCGGTGCTAATAATTATTAACAATTAGATATCAAAATATAAAACTACTAACCTAACCTAAAGAAATCACACGAAAGAATGAAATTATTATATAAAAAGTAGGCAAACCTAAAGAAATCAGAAAAGAATTTGTAAAAAAATATATTAATCGTTACGAAATCCGGGACCCTTCGCACCATAAGCTAAATCAAATGATATCACGTTTTGCGCATGTCAAAGTTTTCGCATATCGGTTTCCCTAGACGCTTCTTTAAAGTACAAGTCTTCACCTTTAAAATACCGTTGAGTTTGCTGAAATATCTTTTTTTTTTTCGTCGAGATATTGCAATTTAAATAATGACCATAAAGTTTCCCTACTAATTAAATGTATTGGGAAAGATATGATATGAACAGACAATTTTAAAAATTCGATATCTCAGCGAAAAAAAAGATATTTGAACAAACTCTACGGCATTTTAAAGAGGAAGATTTGTACTTTAAGATTGCATACATGGCTTTGCGAGAAACAAAATTAGCAAAGCTACATAACCTCAAATATGTCAAAAAATCGTGTTTTTTGCACTTTTAGGTTAGAATATCTCAAAATCCTGACAAAAAATAGATTCGAATTCAGTGTCGAGAAGTACATAAGAAACGTATGGTCTGACCCCAGATCCGGACAACTTTTTTTTTGTAAAGATGTGATAATTATTAAAAAACTAATAATACGTCCATTATCATTGTCTGAGTGATTTATTATTCTCTCTCATTTCCAGATGGAGTATTAGTGGCCTTCAAGTGTGTGGGTGTTCGCATATTTATACTTTTAATTTATTTTTACACCCACAAATGTATGTGTTATTTACTAAAGTTTTCGTGAATAGTAATTAGAGTATCATCAAAATCTTGAGGATATCTTAAAATAATGACGAAACATCGACTTTAGAAAAACTTGATTTTGTCATAATGTTGATCACAGCTCGATCATATTATGAATGAAATACACAAATAAAAGGTGTCAAACAGTTTCAAGGTACTACACATACTTTACAAAATATCTGTTTGATCCCATTCCTTTATCATCCATCACACTACAAAATTCATAGCGTTTATTTTCTCCGACTTTAATAACAGACCATTGTGACGTAGCTCACTATTATTGAATTCTAATTTAAGACGAGACTGTTGTTAGATGTAACCTAACCCTTTGATGGCAGTAATATGCTTCAGACAATCAACATAGTTGAATGGCTTACGATCAAAACTGTGGGATGTTGATGATGTAGACGTCTGTGTTTTGTTTGTCAAATCGTTAATACAGATTACGTTACCGAATCCCTAATGGAAACTATTATTCTACGAGTTAAAAAAAACAATAGTTGATGTGAATGGAAAAATAAAGATAATTGTTGCTAGATAGAACAAGAAATTGGTGTGAATATGTTGAAATTAAATGACGAAGGTTGATATAAAATACTTATACTATTCGCAAATACAGAACGAAGAGTATGGACACTTTTCAATATTACCCGTTATATCCACCGGTAGAACCCAACCAGCAATTTGATATTTTATAAAAGTTGTGCGAATGTTTCTGACACAAATTTTTTAAAACAACGTTACTCTAAGAAATAGTTTCATAAGGTTTTCACAGCAGCTATAAATGCAAAATTGGCACCATCCTATAAAATATTTCAGTTGCTGTTACTATTTTGTAACGCCTATTGGAACCATTACAAAATAATTGTATAAACATTTCCAGAAGTCTTATGAAATTTAGTATCATCAGTATATAGCAGTTTTATTAAAGCTTCATTTAATAGGCGGGTTCGGTAATTTTCATTTTTTCTTAAATCGATAGAAACTATAGAAAAAAACAACCATGTAAAATTTAAAAATTAAATGTTCAAAAATAAAAGTTTTATTGGTACTTGAAAATCTTCCCATCGCCGCGAGGCTAGAAACGTACCTGTGCGTGAGGCTACTGCGGTGACGTCAGTGGCCCGACAGCTCTGAGCGCTCTCCTTAATCTTCTCTTCCTGATCTGTAAAAAGTGGGTACGTAGTGTAATTTATTTGCAGTTATTCAAAGGACTTTTGCAGCTCACACTATATAATATATAATATACCTACTGTTAGCAATTAATGCTTTTCACATAAGTTTAAAGTTTGAAATCGGTATAATTTACCTCATATTTACTTGTCATAAAAAATTCCCCATTAATCGAGTCCCTGCGACGCCGGCGGTTCCATTAAATCTGCTTTGTACATGCGGCGTTTTTTATTTTTATATCTAGTAAATACAAGGTAAACTTATAGACGTCGGAGCGTGAAAGTGTCGATGTATATTTGTCAGTTGCTTGTACCTTTGCGTATTTTCATTCTAATAAATATAAATAAATACATAAATAAATAAATAATAGTAATTTATTGTCAGGAAACAAAATAGTTTACAGACAAACGGTGAAAGTTACCTGTCTAGCAGATTGTTTGTTTTATATACGTATTCAAACGTTACTTTTTAAACTTTACCGAAACTTCACTAAATAATAAATACAAATACAATACAAATAAAAAATATGCCACAATCTGCACATTTAAATGTGGTAAGTTTCGGGAATTGGCTTTCTGGTATCCCCGGTTGCATTGTACGACTAGGACTTTAAGAAACACCACCGATAAATGTCACAAAATTTTAATATTATAGTGATTCGCTGCTTGCGCTATGCGGGATATGTGCACGTATGGTGGAGCCGGAGCTTTTATCAGGCCACTGACGTCAATCCCGTTGTGGGCTCCACCATTATCACGGAATTTTAATTTGGCAATTGCAGGCGCTGCAATTTTTTTTTCTCATTTTTTTTTTGCACATACGTGTTTTGTTGACTAGTTAACTTCACATCTGCCAAGAAATTTTTTTTTTCTTTTATGACCGAACCCGCCTATTGTATTTTTAAAAGTGAATTATTTATTATTTGTTTGCTTATAGTAATGAAACATTTTCTTTATAGGATTTTGCAAACAGTGGAAAGAAAAGCTATCTATGAGAACTAAAGGAAAAACTATATATAAAAATATTAATGAAATCTTTGCATTCTTTCGATAACCTGACTTCTGGTTATGCTAACAAGTAAAATTCTGATTTGCCATTGTCATTTTAACACTAGCATCCAACCTAGTCCCCTACGGCTAAGCAGGCTAAACTAGTATCTACATGATCTACATATCGTAGGGGATCATGTAGATACTAGTTTAGCCTGCTTAGCCGTAATGGACTAGGTTGGATGCTAGTGTTAAAATGAGAATGGCAAATCAGAATTTTACTTGTTAGCATAACCAGAAGTCAGGTTATCGAAAGAATGCAAACATTTCATTAATATTTTTATATATAGTTTTTCCTTTAGTTCTCATAGATAGCTTTTCTTTCCACTGTTTGCAAAATCCTATATAGAAAATGTTTCATCCGCCTATTGTATTATAAATTACTGCTGTAAAACAACTAAACAACTGTTTTATAAGAGTTTTCTTTTTAACTGGCGTGTTTTTGTATTTTTGCGAACGCAAAACAGAGGCAAGTTATGCTCTTTATGCTTTTCTTTTGGACGCGCTGTATATTTGGCGATAATTTGAATTAAAAGAACGATTCTTGTTGATGATATTGATGAAAATATCTAACACCCGCTTCTCAAGAAAACCGTACGTCGTAAACTAATTTGCCGTATTTTCAGAAGACAGTCAGTAAAAGCTCAAAGGCCATGAGAGATTATTCTGTCAGAATGTTTCACAGTAAGTTCAGATAATCTCCAACTGAATGTTCTCCTTTATTTTATTTTCTATGTATGTTTGCCCTTTTAAGTACAAATGTCTTTCTGTCGGCGACGACAAATAGATCATTCGGTTACGGTGATCGATGAGGTAAATAACTAACCCAAATTTTACACAGGAGAACTTGTTTACTTACTGTAATTTATTGATTGAAGTGAGGACTAGGTTTTTAGTTACAGGTCCAATGTTTGTCTGGAACATGTTACATAAAAATTTAGAAAAATATAAATATTCTGTAAAAACATATTATTACAATTATCTGACAAACGAATATATTTAATACTTTTTATATTTAATAAGAAAGCAGATAGTTACTGATTTTTTTTATCACTCTAGTTTGGATACACCAACGCAACACACAAGCTAGCCAAAGGCGAGTTAAATAATTTAGATGGAAATATTGTTGAAATTCAACTTCAGCTCCTTTTGTCAAAACTTCCACTAAAATTTTGTGAATGCGGAAAATAAAGAAAAAGGAGAGAAGAAGAAAAGCAAACAGAAACGAAAAAAGAAAAGGGGATACGGGAAATAAGGGACAAGGTAATGAGAAATGGAAGTGAAAAGAGAAAGAAAAGGAAAAATATAGAGTTTTCACAATTCATTTGTACTTGTGACGATATTCGATCTCTGTCGGATGCTAATATATTAAATCAGTTTTGTTTTAAACCTGTAGAAAAAACGACTCTTGGGTAATGGTATATTTTTAAACTTATTTCTGTACTATTTCATGTAATTATTGAGGTTGAATTAGGCCTTTGAATCTAACAGAAAATATGTTACTTGGATTTCTACAATAATCTACATTAAAGTCTCAAAGAATAGTTTGTATTTCTAGTACCAAAAAGTAACAAAAAGTAAATGATGGTTTTAGATATGTTTAAGGATTCATGTAGTTAATATAAGGAATTAAAAGAGTATACAAAAGTTATAATAATAGAAAAAAAAGTCGAATGTTTTTTAGATTTTTTTATCAGAAATTTTAATTTTATAACTTTCGAAAGTACCTATTTCGTTTTAATCGCAAGCTCTTCCCAGAAATGTTGTGACCCATGCATTATTATAATTGGCAGTCGTTTGTTCTATAGCACGTCTGATATCGTCACGCCATCGACCGCGGTTACCTCTTAGGCGCATAGCTTCATCAAAGCTCCATCAACTATTGGTCACATTAACCCAATGTTCTGGATCTGATCATACGGTTTCCCTGATCTATCACTCATTTTGTATTGTCCTTTCTCTGTTGATGTTGCCAAAAATGATAGTATGATGTAGGAGAGTTGCTTTTAGAGACGCACCTCTTTGAAAATCGAGCTTTTAGTGCAATGCTCTTTCCAAGGAATTCGTAACAAAGGTTTGCAGGTCGACACCAATAGGGCATTTGTCAGCTTCCCTAACGGTCCACGTCTCAGAGCTGTAAAAAGAGATGGAGAGAAGTGGAATGTTAGTAAGTGTGATCATTGTGCGTCTCTTGATATTGCAATCACTACAAATTTTGGTCAACTGGCATTTTTATTCATCATTGAGTCTCATCTGTCCTTAACGAATATGAGTGATTATCACTTGCCCCACAATCATAATTTCTATTTCCAGTCCTCCAGTATACTTCGCATCACGTATCCACTATAGATAGATGTTATAGGGGATTGTTAGAGCACAGCAATGCTTGGCGTCTTTAGTGTAGTTAGTGTTGTCTTTTTTCATCAAAGTTTTGATACCTGAAATCGTCTTTTCTAACTCTTTCTCAGTAGCGATGTAAAAACAAAATGGTGGGGCCCTAAACACAAATTTTAATCACCTTTAGTAACCTTTCAAATACTAATAATCGACTAAGAGTAAAGGTTATTAAATGGAAATATACTACATTATTTATTTATCTATAAGAGGTTTATAAAATATTGTTTTGAACGATTCCATCCCAAATTCTCCTTCATTGTGTTCTCCATTTATAGTGTCTTAGGCACAGCTGGTAGTAGCTTACTATTATTATTTCTTTGTTGCTAAAAGAATATTATTTAACAACTTTTCTACTATTTAATGTTCTGTAAAATTAAAGAGAAACATACAAATAGTTCTCCATATTGTTTATTTGAATTAAAATGATTCTCAAATGAAAACTTCGTTGTGTAAATATTTGCAGTTTTGATAAACTTTCTGTTTATTTTTCAGAAATTGCCTAATATCTATGATTCTCGCAGTTAAACTAATAATAAATATGCCAAATAATTAAAAGCGGGCTACTATGATTAATTATTACGTTTCTGTGTATTTGCGTTTTGTTATTTGCAACATTGCATACTCAGCATAATTTATAGTGTCAACATTGATACAAACGTTAATTACGTATTATAAACTGGGATGTGCATTATATTTTATTATCCTTCATTACGTTATACTGCTGTTTTAACGTGTCGAGTGTAAATACACCTACCTAGTGTTAGTTCAACTAAATCCCTTTTACCAAAAAACCGCGTGTTAGATGAATTAGACATATTACATAATTTCATTGTTCAACTATAGTTGAAATTATTGAAATTGAATTCTCATTTTAATTGTTGAGCATTTTATGTCATTGAGCTAGGTCTCAATACCATAAAATCAGGATAAAAACATTTCTATATATTTTAACTTCCTAAGGTTGCAAATGGTCCAAGAAAATTGAAATCTCAAATCATGAGATCTCAGGAATACAGAAAGTGGGTTTTAAAAAATGTTTGTATGTATTAATGGAGTCATATGAGCAGAAGTTTTTGTGACCTTAGAAAAATTGCTGGAATAGCTACATTCGGCATTTCTTGGAATTATAATCTGACCATCCATTTACTATGAATAAATTAGTGATAACAGAGTTCTTACCAAAAATTGGTTTTAATTCAATATTGTGAATCCTTATACAAAACATAAAAATAAAGCTACTACATTCCTATACCAGTCTACATCTGCAGTAAATATGTAACGGTCTATCTCTGTGTTCTGAAAATGATTTTCATGATTTTTTAATTATTGTTAAAAATTGAAGTCGGGTGGGGTATGCAAGTGTTACGGTCACGTTTTGAGGGAACACTGAGTAACTTAAGTAAAAGCATGTATAAAATGTGTGCATTTATAAGATTGTTTTCGTACGTTCGCAAAAACCTTAAATTCTAGCAGGTAAAAGACCGTTTTACCTTTATGTACTACGGAGTACGAAGAAGGGTTCGGGAGACTTGTTGATTTCAATGCGATGTTTTTGGTCGGTTCGAGGCAGTCACACAAAACAGAAAATAACAAAATTTCCAAAAATAAAAATTTCTTGTCAAGATTGGCACCATCTTTAACACAATGGTCAAAAATTACTGCTTACAACACTCTTATATTGCCCCATTTGACATTTGGTGCATCGGTGTTATACCTCATTAATAGAAATGAATTAAACAGACTGCAAAAGTTGCACAATAGAGCCATGCGTATTATTTTAAATGTTCCTAAGGATACCCCAATTAAAACAATGTTGCGCTCCCGTGAATGGTTGTCTGTCGAGTATTTTATATAAGACCAATCGATGATAATAATACATAAAATAAGAAATGGACTTACACCGAAATACTTGACAGATAAGTTAGTTGAGAATACGAGTGTTCATAATTACAATACGAGGACGAGAAATGAATTTCATGTAAGAACAAAAAACAAAAAAAGTTCTGAGAAGTCTGTTTTTCACAAGGGGGTACTACGTTATAATGAACTCCCCGAATCGATAAAAAACAAAGCATCACTGGGTAAGTTCAAAACAAGTTTAAAAGTACATCTGCAGGATGAATGCTACACACGATCTTGATTTATATGTGTTAAATTTTGGACTTTTATATATTTATGTCTGTAAGTATATCAGTATGTTCTATTAATTTTATCATTAGTTATATTTGTTAATGTATTGACGTGCATATACACCTGCATATTGTTCTTTTTGTATCGTATGTGTTTCAATTAGCTATATGCTAAATAAAGAGATTTGTATTATATAAATAGTGCATCAGAGTATTGTGTAAATCACCAAGAGCAAATTTCTAATAGTCAATTAAATGACAGAATGAATATGTACTAAATAGCAGCAAATTGTGTGATTAAACTAAATTAGTTGTTTTGACTGCCATCCGTCGATTGACATTTAGGTGTCCAAAAATGAAACAGTAAGGTTTTTGATTTTATGTACTATGATGTGGCGCGTGGAGAACAATACGTTTTAGTAACGTTGAGAAACTGGTATCGTGATTGATGTTTTTTTACCTCCCGAGTGAGAGCGGTAGACAATTTAACCGTTTTCATCTTAGCATCGGACATTTGGTGCGTGAAGTGATTTGCTGACAATTTCGATGTCCAAATAGGCATAAATGAACAGTGGCCTAGTTAGTGCGAAAACGCGAGTAACATTTGAATCGGCTTAGGAATTAGAGAAAACAGTTTCGCGTAGCAGCCGTCTGTAGTTACCCAAATCTTGTATGAATTAGTTTGTGAAACCTGATGAGGGTTGACCACTGTATGAAATATTTTGTTTTCATGTTTAACTACACGATATAATTTTTGTTAACGTAAGTTTTTGTACTGTTTAGAATTTAAGTTAGCTAGATTGGTTTTCGTATTAACTTGAAACCTAAAAATTCAATAGATTATTTTGTTTTTATGTTGTTTAATTTTGATTTATCGCTCATTCAAATTGTAATAGCTCGGTGTTTCCTTGTTTTGCCGGGCCTAGCTATAGTTTGAAGTTGTAGGTAATATTTGTTTTAGTTGCTTTCACGTACGCAAAATAAGGTGGCGTCCAACTATTTTTTGTTGAGTTTTTCAGAACCCTATATTATCTTTTCTGAATTTTCTGTTGGTATTTTCCAAGGTAAGTGATTACCAATATTAAGCCAAGCTATCAAGGAGGACCTGCACCACCGAGGTCTTAAGCTCTGTTTTAAATTTTGAATTTTAATTATGATGGCGGATTTAATATAACAAAAAAGCAAGGTTATACAAGTTCTGAATCATACAACGGCGGGATATTAAGTATTTGGTTCTAGCATTCGTCAAGTACCACTTTTGATATAGTATAATTTTCAATTAACATGTTATCCATAACATTTCATTGATTGGGATATTTCTTTAATGGCTATCACTATACGTTTTTGTAAATTTCCAAAATTTCACCTTTTGTAATAAATGGTATGATACGAGATGCATTTTTCTCTCTTTTTTCCTGTTTGCTCTAACTCAAAGGGGGTGCATTTTTGGAAAAAACTTTATAGATGAAGAGAGTCTTATTTTAACCTAGTAAATCGATCCTGAACTTTTGACGATTTAACTCTTAGTCACCCCCGTAAATCAAATCAAACCAAATTTATTGATATGTACCTGACATAAACATAACGAGAACTTTGCTGCTGACTTGGGAATAACTTCTGTTTTCAGGATAATCTTAATACAAATTAAATGTAATGTACAACAGACATTCATACATGTATCCTATAGAAATAGTGAGTGAAATATACATATAACTAATAAGAAATAAAATCTAAAATATGCAAATTAGTAGACTTTAATTAAATGAAATAAAATAAGTAGAGAATGAAGCTCAAGCAAGCATCTGGGCCGACAAAATATATCTTGGTGTTCAAATGTAGCGAGAAATACTTTTCCAACATTTTGGTGTTTTCAACTGTCTATCAATAATGACTCTGGTGAAGTAATTATGATCAGTAAATTTTCTTAAGCATGGAAAATAATAATGGACTGCTTCTAATCAAGCAGCGCCATATAAGTCTCTTATCTTGAGAATATTATTTAATTGATTTATTTCATTGGTTAGAAATCTGAAAGTCTAGTCGACAAATTTGTAATATTTATAAACGACTATTATTATATATTTCTCCTCAGAGAGTGACTGTATCGGGTGGCTCAGCCGATAGGGACACTATTGTAACTTTTGAATGGGAGAATGATTTTTTTTAAATTTGTTGTGGTGGTATGGGATGAAATTTCCAATTATGTGATCTAAAAACCAAAATGACCGACTTCCGGTTTAGATGCAGTTTACATAAAAATCAAAATTTTAAATGGGACAACGTGTATATTTTTGCATATTTGGATCCTATTGACCAAAATACTAATTGCACCGATTTTCTTCGTTAGTATTGATTCTAGACTACACATAGTTACTCATAAGATAAACTTTTTTTTTTGATATCCAGAGATTAATAAGTTAGTATTGTTATGGATTTACCTATTTCATATAATTTATCAAACCTATTCAGGGCCAACTCTTTCAAAATAGTTACTGTAAAAAATCGATTATCAAAACATCTCTTATTTAATTATAAATGCAGTACAAGGAGAAGGCAGACAATAGGCGTATCATTTTTTCGTAATTTAAAGATCTAATTAAATAACATTAAATAGCCATAGAAGTTCCATTAAAAAAAATAGTTTTCGTTCTAAAACTAATATCGTTGAACTTAATAAGGGATAAATCGTGTTTAATGTTAGCATCTGCAGAGATAATATTTTAACGGCGCTTGCAGACCGATTTTTAACAGTTTTGGCTTCTATGATTAAAACTAAACTAAAAATAAAAAAATCTATATTTTTTGAAAATTAAAATAATATTTGCGGGTCAGATCATATGTATCTTAGCCAGTAGGAACCAAATATGCAAAAATATACATCCCATTTAAAAAATTTATTTTCATGTAAATTGCATCGAAATCGGAAGTCGGTCATTTTGGTTTTTTACATCATATAATTGGAAATTTCATCCCATATCCCCGCACCAAATTTGAAAAAAGTCCATTTTCCCATTTAAAAGTTACAAGAGTGTCCCTATCGGCTCAGCCACCCGGTATATTGTTCGGCTCAGATTCTATATTCTTCGGTATTTGATTGATAACGCTTGATATATATTCAAACCTTACTTGTTTTTCAAAGAGGATTTAGTAGAAAATCATTTTTGAATTTCCCAAGAACCCAATGAGAATATCAATAAACTCTTACCAACACACTTCACTGGAGAAACTATAAATTGTTCGGCATACCGCTAAGCGTGCCTGGGACGAAATGGGCCTTTCCCGCATGACTGAATTTTACTACTTCACTATAATCAAGCCATATAATAAACTGCAATATAATTTTATTTTAATTTGGTTTCTTCCAATTTTTTACGTTCTATCAAATATTTACATTACAAAATCAGTTTTATTTCAGGTAATTTGAAACGTAAGTTTTAAGGCGCCATGCGTGACGTCACACTGCGATTAGACCAATAAAAGTCGTATCCTTAATGAGGATCCTCTATTGCCAGATGTATGTCTTTTTACATGAACATCGTATTTCCGTTATCAATTGTCTACTTTGAATAGCGCATTTTTTCGTTACAACGTATTCTTCGTTTCTCTGACATTAAATAAAAGCAAAAATTGTATCAACTTTTGACTGTATGAGTTTCTAAAATCTATATATCAGATTTATATTCTCTATTTTTGTTCATTTGGTTCACATATGGTATAATGCCAGTTTCATTTGGCAACGCTGTACTGAAATGTTCAAACTTTATTCGATAACCTCACTTTCTATTGTTTACGTTCGATACGAAAATTAATTTTGCTCTCTTCTATTTATAAAATGCCGCTTAAAAAGATTTGTTTTGTACCAGTGTGTCCAAATAATAGTGAAAATAGTACGAAGTTATTTTTGCGAGTTCCAACAAATTTGGAAATTCGAAAATTATGGTGGAAAGTTGCAAAAGTTCCAGGTATTGTTTATACTGCTCCTGGATTTTTCTGTTGCGAAGATCATTTTAACGTATGTATATATTGTTCTTTCTTTTAGTGGACCTTTTACAAATCTGTCTTCACATTTACTCATATTTTTAAAAGAAATTAATACTATAACACCAAACAAGAAGTAAACACGCTGGGCTGCACTCTCGTGATTTATGACAGATACTTCTTGGCACTGTCAATGGGCGTCATAAACGCACGTTCTCAATTAAGCGTTACCACTTTGCAATATGAGATTCTATTGGTAGTTCCTCATAAATGTACTTCAGGCACCAATAGAATTGCAGGTTGTGGAAAGCAAGGCAGAGAAGTGAGGTTCTTTTTGAATGCACCTTCATAGCTAATTCTGACGGCCGTTTAATCTCATACTGATTGGTGCAGTTTATGATGACGTCACATTGGCGCCCGAAAGCTATCGTTTCAAACTGCTGTTCATTTACGGAACATTTGTATTTTTTTTGTGGTATTTTATGCGCTCAGAAAAAAAAAAAAAAATTCATTTTTAGTAATATTTTGATAGGCTCTTTCCAATAACACAATAAAAAAAAATTGTGGGAAAAGCCCATTCACGTGTTACAAGCAGTGCGCCGCTAAAACGGTATGCGGTGTCCATCGTACTAACCTCTAAGTAATGTTGATGCTTCGCTACAACGATTCTACTAATGATGCCGGAATTAAGGGTTTCATTTTCCTTGTCACAAAGGCTTATCTCACGTTTCTTTTGATAATTAAACTTTTGATTACTACTTCATTTATTGATATGATTTATTTTCGCTCTAGATATATATTTTCTGTTTTTGGAGGACTCTAGCATTTCACTCGTGTGCTATTTTGTCGAATACATTTTGATACTATTGTGGAGGATATAGTGGGTATAATTAAGTGGCAATATATTAAAGGGCATACTTATGAAATATGATCTACAGTGAAGCTCTGAGAAATTCAACCTAGCGAAAAATGTCGTTTAAGAATGCATGGTAACTTTGAAAACATATGATAACGTTCTGGAACGATTATTTTCTTGCTAAGGGAGCTTATCTTTACGGTATAAAGATAGAAAAAAATATATAACGATGATTTTAAATGTCTAAAATAAAATATGAAACAATATCTAAATGTTATCAATATTTGGAAACATTTTTGTTTCTAAGTAGTTAAACTGACAATATTTTCATTATGAAAATAATTTTCTGTTATCATATCGGTCAAAGTCAATGGGTAATGGATGTTGTCTATGTTTTATGCACCTCTTCCTTGGCTTTAAATTTGAGGGTTGTAGACTATCTGTAATATTATGTTTATTAGTTTACTCTTCGCAAATACAAAACGAAGAGTATATTGCATTTAATCGGCAGATTTTTAAAATCGGTAATATTGCTCGTAGATAAGAATTTCGTATCATTGTATTGGTGACTGATTTCTGAACAACTTTCTAAATGTCCGTACGTCTGTCTGTCCGGCCGTCACGTTTCTTGTGAGCACGATAACTTAAGTACGAAAAGATCTATTGTATTGAAATTAGGTGGACAGTAGGTTAGTGTTAGGTAGAGGAAGAACCCTATTGTTCTTAAACAGAATCAATAAATAAATAAAACATTTATTAATTATTTAAGTTTTAAAAAAATCTGTGTTTGTACGTTTTATAATGAAACAACAAATATTTAAAACTAATATTATTTCCAAAAAAACTGCAAAAAGTATCCTATAGAATATGCAACAATTATATAGGCAGTGTAGTAAATCGGCGAAGAGTATAAAGGTTAGCATGTTTAAGTTTATGTTAGTTTCTTGTGATGAAAAATAAACAGTAAAATAGTAAATTACTAGATGCTTTGAAAACAATGAATTTGCAGGTTATTGCAAAAGGAAATTAGAATTAATCTAATTTAATTAAGTTCAGTGATGCAAAATTTCAAATTTCATTTTGAAAGTTTCAATTTCAATTTGAAACTTCTGAAAGTTTTAACGTACCCTGAAATTTCTGAAATATCTGAATTTTATGAATATTTCAGATTAATCTGAAAATTACCACATTTTTGAAACTTTCGTGAAAGTTTCAGCTGCAAAATCTGTATTTATATTACATCAAACGAAATTTCGCATGTTTTTTCTTAACTTGTTTTCAAACAATGATGATTAAAGTATAGTTTTGACATTTATTTTAGAGGTTAGGTTAGCTTTATCATTTCTTTCGTTCCTTTCTAGGTTCCTAGGTTCTGTTATTTTTGCATTAATAAGAAAAACTTATTTTGAATGAAAAAATATATCAATTAATATAATTTCACTCAGGTCATTGATTAATGACGTTGTGTTAGAGTTTGAATTTTAATCTGAATTTACCTGGGACCATATTCTTGAATCAGGGAGTGGAAGATGTGAATGTTTTATCTCTTTTCACCTCGCTACGTTTCCTTCTTTCTCCCAAAATGAGCATTCTCTCCAATGGAGAATAGGGGTCCAGGAGATTTTAAAAATATATTGACAAATTATGTACTTGTGTATTTTGAAAAATGTATTATAATTTTTACTTTTCACTAATATGATTGTAAGTTCTAATCTTATCAAGGAGAAAACAAAACATGTTTTTTTTATATTAAATAGAAACACTGAAAAGTGAAAATTTATGAGACTAGTTCCAAAGTGGGATTTATTTTTCATTAACCCTCGGAAATTAAATAAATTACGAATGTTATACAGAACTTAAGTTTTACATTATTTCATGAAAAATTTTATTAAAATTTCACTTAATATTCATAATATTAGGGAAATATTCAATTAAGTTTCATAAAATGAAAGTTTCAATGAAATTTCATGTAAGTTTCATGATACTTAATATTTAATTTTATATCTTAGAAATTTTATAAATTTCAGATGAATTTCGAAACTTTCACAAAAATGTCATTGAAATTTCACAAATTTTAAGTTTCATGAAATTTTGCATCTCTTAATGTTATAATAGAACTTAGGTTTCATCATATCGTGAAATATTTCCATGAAATTTCACTTAACTTTCATAATATTAGGGAACTATTTAATTAAATTTCATAAAATAGAAGTTTCACTGAAATTTCACGAAAGTTTCATGATGTTTACTGTTTAATTTTATATTTCAGAAACTTCATAAATTTCAGATGAATTTCGAAACTTTCACAAAAATGTCATTGAAAATTTCGCAAATTTTAAGTTTCATGAAATTTTGCATCACTGATTAAGATTAAATCTAAATCTAAATCAATTTTTATTACCACTAAACAACACGATTTTGTGTTTTCTGATACGAACATATTAGGTGGCAATTTACATTTATTTATATGAGACAAAGACATACCTAATTTGTGTCAGTTTGTTTTCCATACTTCTTGAGACATCAAAATCAAATACAGTGAATAAAATTGCTGTTTACAGGCACATTGTTATGTCATATCGACATATTTATCTCTCAAAATATATAAATTATTTATTTATTTGTTGAGGCAATACTGTTGCATCTAGTAAGAAATGGCGCAATATTTTGACTAACGAGTCCTCCAACTAGTGTGATAGAAATACTTATTCTTTGATCATAGACTGATAAACCTTATATTGATCGCTTGGTTTAAATTTAAAAATGCAATAAAATTGCTTATTGCTTCATTATTCAAGAGCAGTAAAACTTCAACCCAATTCCTTTCAAATCTGGAAGCTTTATGATTTCGTTAAATCAAGAGTACTTAAAATATTGGCGACCAAAAGATTAAATAATATCAATGTTCAGTTTTAGAGCCGAAATAAAAGTGACACTAAATCGAGAAATGATTTATGTGTTCTCTTAGATTAAAGTTCTCCAGTCGCCTCCAACAAAAGTTAAAACGTTGGATTGAATAACGGAAGGAAATAAAACGGATAATACATTAAGGTTTCTGTCCAAGAGTCATTAGGCAATAAGTTTCATAGTTCGATTGCTTCAAATACGGCTCAAACATAATAATCTATAGTTGGATAGTTAGGAACTTTTAAGTGTCCGGGCTTTTCTTTCCATAAACGTCAAATGCATATTCCGAAAGCCATCCTGATTTATCTAAATTTCTTTTTAAGCTGTTCAGAAGATGCATGCTCCTAGCAACATCAGGTAGTTTAAAAGCACTGCCCATGCGAATGTGGCGTTCTAAAAGTGTTCAGACTTATCTTTGTCGAGTTAAGTTTGTTCTACCAGACCGGTGGAATTAGCTGATTGATAAGCAATGCAGTTCTACCTTAAACTTTTCTAATGGGAATTTATATCAGTCTGTTTTTGTAGCGATTGTGAAATTGGAGGGAGGCCGTTATAATAAGGCAATAATAACTCACTTTTAAACATGCAGAGAGTATATAATAATAATAATAATAATAAATTGACTTTATATAGGCTCCAATACTACTTAGCTAATAGATAGGTGATGATCTGTTGTTTTTATCAGTCAACGTCAAATATAATTGTTCATACTGATTCATAGAAATTGTCTTGGTTTTGCATAAAACATCTTTATGGGTGGCGTTGTGCCTTTCTGATGAGCCCAGGATAAGGGCGAAAAAAGTTTCAAAGGTTCCAAGTTCCAAAAACAGAATGATAGATTTCATGAAAATGTAATCCATTGGAATGATAATTTTTTAAGATAAGGTAGGTAAATACATTTATTTTAGGCCCTTGTTCTCATTTTTAACTGAGTCCTTATTACCGTAGGGGGTTATGTAGATGCTGGTTTATCTGCATGGCCGTAGGGGTCTGTGGATGCTAATTGTCGAATGAGAATTTTCAAATAAATTATACAAATTTATTTTAGTATTTTAATTTGCTATCATAACCAGAATTCAGGTTATCGACAAATGCAAAGACTTGATTAATATTTTTACACATAGCTTTTCTTTTAGTTCTCATAGATACTTATTTTTTCCGCTGTTTGCAAAATCTTATAGGTATCGTCTGTAATTGTTTATTTGTGGCATATTCAGAATTTCTTACTTTTCATTGGGTATTTTGCCACTGAAAGATATTTAAAAATTTTAATGAAAAAGCCTCTGCGCCAAACGGATCAGACAGAGGTTGGTTCTTGAATACTTGACTGTTTCAAAAAGTCTCACACCTAAAAATATATAAACTAGAACAATGTTATAAACTGAAAACTGAAAATGAAAGCTATAGGTAGTTAACGCTTCGGAAGAGAATCTACTTCCGTTCTCAAAACTTTTTTGACCGTCAACCATGACAGTTCTTTGTTTATGTATTTCCATATTGGGATAATAATCACAGAAGAGAGCAACGGAACTAAAAGAAAACTTAAAGAATCCGCGATTATTTAATTAAACGAGGATAGATGCGTTTCGAATTATTCAATAGATTTTTGTACTAGTTGTTTGCGCATCCTTAGAGACGAAATAAGTAAAAATAAGATAAATATAATTTAATATCTCACGTGACTATGGAAATACATAAACAAAGAACTGTCATGGTTGACGGCCAAAAAAGTTTTGAGAACGAAAGTAGATTCTCTTCCGAAACGTTGACTACCTATAGCTTTCATTTTCAGTTTTTAGTTTATAACACTGTTCTAGTTTATATATTTTTAGGTGTGAGATTTTTTGAAACAGTCAAGTATTCAAGAACCAACCTCTGTCTGATCCGTTTGGCGCAGAGATTTTTTCATTAAAATTTTCAAATATTTTTCAGTGGAAGAATACCCAATAAAAAGTAAGAAAATCTTATAGGTATATTATGCGTATTGTTTTTATCAGAATTATTGAAGCTTAGTTATTTATTTATTTAGAATACCAGCAATAACCAAATAGATTTTTCCTCTTTTGACTTAGGGGAACCATCAATTAACCAGTAGCTCTTGATTTATAATACTGTTCTGACAGAAGCAAACAACACTGATCCAGTGAGTATGCGATTTGTGGTTTTTAAAATATTAAATGAAATATTAAAATAAAGAGTAGTAAATATTTGTTAATTAATGAAAATTAAATTAGTTGTTATAAAATATTGAGCAATCTAATATTGAGAAAAAAAGAAAATATTCATAATAAATGTTCAAATACGAGACCCTCAGCAGCCTGATAATATCTTAATTGATCAACAAAGTTTCATAAGGAGTTTTGAATAGCATGCTGTGAAATTTCTTGAACAGTCATCCCAATTCGATCTTCCAACTCTTTTTACCGATTGAGGTTTGATCCTATAGAGAACGGATATAAATTTGCCCAGAGAAAATAGTCTAAAGTACTTAAATCTGTTGATCGCAGTGGCCACTCTTCATCCAACCGATCATGAGACGTAACTCCATCTTGCTGATACCAAATTTGATCTGAGAGTCATTCAGGATTTGCCCGCTTTGGAAATAAATGATTTAGTGCTGGTACAATTTGCTCGAAACGAATTACGATTAGTTTAAATGTTCTCTAAGAAAGAATGGTCCGATGATGTGTCCTGCGATTATCCCCACCCAAACATTTAATTTTTGAGGGTATTGGGTGTGACTTTATTTTATTATTTTACTTAATATCTAAAAAATCACAAGTCTCACCTACCAGACCCTGCATTATTATAATTGACAAAAAAGTGCCTAAAAATGTAAAAATTTATAGGGTCGTCCATTTAACACGTTACTGCGGCAGCAATTTCTGATATTATGCTGATTATCAATTTACCAGACCTCCAGATCTGGTGACTCTGGTTACCGTTCTGACGGTGTCTGGTAAACCTATCCGTATATAATGAGCATGGTGGTCATATGGTTATAAATATGCTCAAATGTAATGGTGCTATCTGGTGGAATACGTCTTATTATATAGACAGCGGCCGTCGTACTAGATTCCGAGGTTTGGTAAAGTGTATAATGGTATAGTATTCCTATTGTCAATTTAACAATTCAGTCTAAAGCGTTGCTACCAGGATAAGTCAATATAAAGCCTGTTTGTGATAGAATTACGCCCCAGACGGCATACTCGAATATTGCAAACGATATCCGTATACGAACATGGTTAACTAAATATGCTAAGCGCTTACTTCAAACGAAAGTAGTCGATTGTTTACCTAGCTCACTATTACAAGTCGGTTACCTGCTCTTCGTTCATTCTTAATATTGCCGGTAGCATAGCCGTAGGTTAGATGATATTTACTTACTTTTATTAAATCATTTATGGAGTTGTTAATTAAACTAACATTATTTATTATAAATAAATATGTATTGTTAATAAATAATTTACATCATGCTATCAATTAATATGAAGTAGTAAAACAATATTTATAATAATTGAAAGGTGATTCTAAAAATCGTTGGTCGACGTTTTTAAAACTGACTTTAGATAAACTACACCGAAATAATTAGGTGGTAAAAAAATTAAAAAAATAAATCTAAGACCTAATAAATAGATGTCACAAGATAAATAACTAATAAATTATAAACGTACAAGGTTGATCCTGTAAATCACCAATGTCAGTTTCACTGTTTGACTCTTTTTCCTGATTCTACATCAGAACCGTTATAGTGGTCGCTGGGAATATAGTCTCGATCCTCATCTTAAGAATTTGCAAATGGATCAGGTTCAGACTCAGACTCAGCATCATTTAAAGAATCGCTATGTTCTTTATTAATGACAACTTCTGAAGTACTAGGAACACTAGACGTTTGAAATTAGTTCTTGAACAACAACCTTGGGTAATTTTATTATTTGGTACGCTGGGCTCTATATTTTTCTGTGTCTCTAGTTCTTGTAAGTCGGCTTATTCTTACTTACAGCTTTCAAAATACGAGGAATATAATATGTACAAGCTGTGATACATGTATATTTGTGTCAGTGGTTTGTATAGTAGAACTTGTGAACGGTCTAAAAAATTGAAAATATGATGCAAATCTATTTGAAATCTATTGGGAGTCATTCAGAGGTACATTATCTTGAAACACTACACTAGAAATACTAGTAACGACTGTTATTTTAGTAATATGTGACCAGAATCTCGTTGGGTTTTACTTAATCTTTATTTTAATATTTCTACGATAATCTTTTAAATATAGGTCGAAAAAAAATTCACCCCCTCTGGTTTCTGCATTTCGTGAATGCGCACACCTACTACCAAATATAGTAAACGGTCTAGATCTCTTATATAAATACGACTACTTTAGTGGTTTTTCTAGTGTAACTGTGATTACCCCCCAATACAGCGAAAATGTGAATATTAGCCGAAACTTATTAAGGACAGTTTTGGAAAATTTTACAAATTCTGAGTTAATTTACACAGATGGCTCTAAATGCCACAGGGGTATAGGGTGTGCCTATTATATACCATCAAAAAATATCCAATGCAAAATAAAACTTATCACTGAGTGCTCCATATTTACAGCAGAGGCCACAGCCATCTGTGAGGCTCTTATATACACACTTGACGCTAATACTCCGAGAACAGTAATTTTATCCGACTCTCTTTCCGTCCTTATGACCATAAAAAATACTAATTCCTTTAATATAAAAACAAATCATCTTATTATCAGCATTAAAAAGCTAATACAAAATATTTATGACTCCGGAAAAGAAATTTGTTTTATACGGATAAAGGCACATATAGGTATGGAAGATAATGAGCACGTCGATACCCTAGCAAAAAATAGTATAGATACCGGAACTAGCTCTAATTACAAATTGTCCCTAACAGACGTAATTAACATGCGCAAAAGCAACCTAAGGAACAAATGGGAATATATGTGGCAAGAATCTACTTTCACAAATCCAAGTAAATACTCATTAATTCACTCGAATTTGCCCCATGATATTTGGCACGAAAATTATAAATGCTCAAGAAAGTACACCACTACTATCATACGCTTAAAGTTTGGGCACGCCTGTTTCCCTGCGCACATATTTAAAATTGGTATTTACCGCACAGATACCTGTGAATACTGTGATGTAACTGGGGACTTGGACCATATATTTTTCGAATGTAAACAGCATGCAATACGCACTAAATGGTTATACACTGATATTCAGAGAGTTTGTAATATTGCAACACCTTATAATATGCTTCACCTCTTAACGTTAAACCAAAGAAAAATTTTCGATACGCTAATTAATTTCGTGAATGAGACTAAAATTAAGCTGTAGATTAGTTTTGTTTCCCCATTGTTCTTTAACTCTTGTTTATTTATACCTCCTATCCGTGGTCTAGTCTAGTGTGTCATGTAAAATGTCCTGAAAGACCCCTGGACGAGAAGAGTGTGTCCCCCTGGTTTTCCTTTCTTCCTTTCTCGTCGGTAGGGTGATGGTTTCTTGGTGTTTAGGTTAGAGATAGGTTTGGGAAAAATAAGATAATTGTATTCTTCAATATGTTGTGGCTAGCTGTATGGCTAATGGCCTTGATGCCAAAAAAAAAAGATAATCTTTGTGCGTAATATGTTTGATCTTTTTTTCTTATTGACATAAAATCTCGTGAGTATTCTCGTCTCCGGTTTCATTAACAATGTCAGACTTGATTTGTAATCTAAGCCTACGAAATTAAATTAACGATTCGTCATTACCTTTCGTCTATATGACATTAGTTTCTTAAACTATTAACATTTATTCTAATAAGTATTTCATGCTCCACCTTGTTTGTGAGTTAGAGCCGGATATATGCACTTTGGTTTATGTAATGTGGGATCTGTCATAATTTAGTTGTTCCCGTGTTATTATTTAGCTGTGCTTCACACATAATAGAAGAAAAATGGAACGTGACTAGACGTGAATTAAATTCTCTCAGGCGATTTAGATATATGAACACAAAGCCCATCAATTCACTTCCTCGGTTTATTATATTTGAAATATATAAAAATGGGTTTTTGATCTTTTATGCAGCTTATAGGGAGGGATTGAATAAATCGTTATAGATAGTATTTTGAACCCTTACAAATACCGGTATTTATATTGTAATGTAGTCAAAGATTTGTATTTAGCATATCTATTGAACGGTCCCGAATTGCCACGCTGGAACAATATATTCAAGTCGGGGCTTTTAGATGAAGTATTGAATATTGTCGCGGAGCTTCTTGAGCGAACTGAGATAAGAATTATTGAAATATGTGTCTTAGTTGAGAAATCAGCAAAGATTGAGACATTTCTTTCTTGTTACATGAAATTGTTTGAATAAACGAGAATAGAGTATTTAACATCTAGTTGAGTATAATTATACCTACCGCGCAAAAAGTAATACATTTTGATTATCATTTCAGTCAAAAAAATATACATTAATGCGAAAAGACCTTTCTGCGCTAGTGCGAAGATAACTTCACTTTTTACTCTATTGCGAAAGGAAATCAATAAAATCTTGGTAGCGTATTAAGAATTCATATTGTGAAGATATTCAGAGAGTTTCCGATCAGAATTTTACTTCCAATTTCATGTGGAGGTTTTACGGATATATTTTCATCGACTTCTTCAGGTGGCTATCTACAATTATTTAATTTTGTCATGCTGGTTTTCCAAAGATTGTTCAAAGTATCTCTTAGCATCTGCTCCTGAATCCGCTAATAACGACGTCGAGAACCCTTCAAGGCAATATCCCATATAGCTGGAAGCATAAAGCAGGCGAGTAACAAGCTATATTCTTAGGCATAACATCAAATGTGTTGACGCCAATCGATTTTTTGAACAGAGGCCTTTTCTCTATACGATAAGAAATCTATAGTTGTCGATTTGTGGGGATGTACAGGAAATATTTTAATAATTTTCCTCCCAAGTTTAGTTCTTTAATATTAAACTGGGGATAAGCTTCTGAATCATATTTCTTATTAACTTAATATTTACGTTGAATAGTTTCGTAAATGAATTTATTTTACAAGATCACGCTTAACTTCATAATAAAAGAAATGCTAGTAAGATCATCTATCTATTAAATTAACACAGCAGTTTTTACATAAGGTACAGACAAGTTCTACAACGTAAATCCAGAATTGTTCATCTGGTCACAATTCTCTTGGCCTGTTGGAAATTTGATTTAAGTTTGCAAACTTTAATTGAATTCAATTAATTCTGTAGCTGTGAATTTACAGCAGAACCATTTCTCCCCAAGTGGGACTTGAAATATAGTTATTTACAAAAGCGAATACCAATTTGTGTTTATTTATGTCAAGATCGTATTTTTTTATACACTTGATTTCTATTACGTATATTGCATTAAAGGTATCTGAAGAAAGTTCTGTTAATTTATTATTTTCTAATTATTGCTCAACTTTTACTAAACATAGCTTGATTAAACTGAAAGGACACCACCGCAGAGGCACGTTCTACAGTTTTCAAATAAAAAAAATTATATGAAAAAACATTTTTAAGAAAAAACTTTTACTTAAAAAACTATACTAAAGAGTAAAAAATATATTTTTTAAATTTATACACCTGGAAACCGAGCTGGAAACCAAGAGCTTTGGAGACGGTCATAGAGCACTATTGCATGATTAAATTGCTGATTTAACCGCCCCTAAAGCTTTTGGTTTCGAGGTGTATAAATTTAAAACTATTTTTTTTTTACTTTTTAGTACAGTTTTTACTTCCCTCGCAAACCGAAGGGAAGTAATGTATTCGAGAAAATATCACCCTCCGAGATTTTTTCGGATTTTCACGTTTCAGATCATGTAGATTACGAAAATATAGGTTTCTCAATTCCGTCAGTCTGTCTGTCTGTCGGTACATTAACTTAAAAAAACTACTTGACGGAGAACAGTCAAATTTGGTAGGTAGCTGACGCCACTGCCACCGAAAAAATGACTTTCACCAGAAAATATACAGGATGGACCATCTAAAGTGAATAGATAATCGAACAAATTCTTTTCGCTCAAATTTTAAATTTCCATGTTTCGTGACATTCTAAACCTATTTAAATTATTTTTTTTAAATCTGAAATAGAAAAATTTTTTGAAAATTTGAAAATTTTGAAATTTTTGAATAAAATGGTTGACGGTAAAATTTTTTTTCGCTCAAATCTAAAATTTTCACGTTTCGTAAGTAACATTCTAAACCCATTTAAAAAAATTTTTTTTCGAAAATTTAAAATAGAATAAAATGTACTCAAATTTAAAATTTCCATGTTTCAGGACATTCTAAATATATTTCAAGAACATTTTTTTTAGAAGATAAAACAATTTTTTTTTGAAAATTTTAAATGGAAAATAGAAATTTTGAAATTGTTTAATAAAACAGGTGATGGATATTTTTTTTGCACAAATTTAAAATTCTCACGTTTCTTAACATTCCAAACCCACTAATTTTTATTTTGAAAATTCAAAATAGAGAAAAAAATATTTTTTTTTATAAAATGGGTAATGGAAAAACATGTTTTGCTTTAATTTAAAATTTCTACGTTTCATGAGATTCTAAACATGAAACATTTTCTTTATAGGATTTTGCAAACAGTGGAAAGAAAAGCTATCTATGAGAACTAAAGGAAAAACTATATATAAAAATATTAATGAAATCTTTGCATTCTTTCGATAACCTGACTTCTGGTTATGCTAACAAGTAAAATTCTCATTTGCCATTCTCATTTTAACACTAGCATCCAACCTAGTCCCCTACGGCTAAACAGGCTAAACTAGTATCTACATGATCCCCTACGATATGTAAATTAAGTTAAAAATGAGAACAAAGGCCTGAAATTAATCTTAGCCGTGGGGGACTAGGTTGAATGCTAGTGTTAAAATGAGAATAGCAAATCAGAATTTTACTTGTTAGCATAACCAGAAGTCAGGTTATCGAAAGAATGCAAAGATTTCATTAATATTTTTATATATAGTTTTTCCTTTAGTTCTCATAGATAGCTTTTCTTTCCACTGTTTGCAAAATCCTATAAAGAAAATGTTTCATTACTATAAGCAAACAAATAATAAATAATTCACTTTTAAACATGCATAGAGTATATAGGCTCCAATACTAGTTAGCTAATAGATAGGTGAAGATCTGTTGTTTTTTATCAGTCAATGTCAATTATAATTATTTTATACCATTCATGGAAAATGTCTTAGTTTTGCATGGAACATCGTTATGAGTGGCTTTAGGCTTTTCTGATGAATCCACAATAAGGACGAAAAACGTTTCAAAAGCTAAGCATTTCCAAGAAACTGAATGAGATTTTATGAAAATGTAATTCATTTGAATGAAAAAAAAAATAATTTAAAGTCAAGGTACGTAAATAAATTAATTTCAGGCCTTTGTTCTCATTTTTAACTGAATTTACATATCGTAGGGGATCATGTAGATACTAGTTTAGCCTGCTTAGCCGTAGGGGACTAGGTTGGATGCTAGTGTTAAAATGAGAATGGCAAATCAGAATTTTACTTGTTAGCATAACCAGAAGTCAGGTTATCGAAAGAATGCAAAGATTTCATTAATATTTTTATATATAGTTTTTCCTTTAGTTCTCATAGATAGCTTTTCTTTCCACTGTTTGCAAAGTCCTATAGAGAAAATGTTTCATTACTATAAGCAAACAAATAATAAATAATTCACTTTTAAATATTCTAAGCATATTTCAAAAAAGAAATTTGTTTGAAAATTTTAAAAATATATATTTTTTGAATTTTTTTACCACTACAATAGAATAGGTAATGGAAAAACTGTTTTCTTCAATTATAAAATTTTCACGTTTCATTATATTCTAGCCTACTTCAACAAAAAGATGTTTTGTAAATAAAAAAAAATCGAAAAATTTTTCCCCCACCACTATACAGTGGATAATGGAAAAAGTTATCAGGTTTTCTCTGTAACAATAGGGCTAACTATATAGCGATTATAATTCTCATATATCATCTCTCAATTAATGATATTTTACTGTGACTCTCTTGTATGAATAAACTGAATCAACGTGTAAAATTTCAACTCCGTAGGATAAGAGGAAGTGGTTCTAATTCAGCTTGGAAGATTTTACCTAAACATACTAGCACACTAACATTACAAGTCTTTTAAAAAGTAGAAGTCATCATAACCGCTTAGGCCATTCCACAGTAATGTTTGAATATATATAAAAAAAAACATACGAATGAAACTAACAACTGTTTTCAATTTTTTGTAAAGTCGCTTAAAAAAAATAATATCCCGTCTTACATTGTATTATATAGTCGTTCTGTAAATTAACGAGAAGTCCAATGATAAATGTAATTGAACAAAATCTAACAAGAAATGTTTAAAATAATAGGGGTTTAGAGAAAAGAAACGGGGAATACCTCCCTACGGCGCGGCGTAATACAATTTTAATAAACCAATTACTTTTATCTTTTATGCTCCCTTTCCTATTAGTGCTCTCGTTGAATATCAAATAATGATTACAGTGTATGAGATCTAAAGAGGTGCAGAGTGAAACTAGTGTTTTATGCTGAATAATAAAGATAGCATTTATGATTTTTCCCAGAAATGTGTACGTATATACAATCCTCTATTTTTTGAAAAAGCTTTTTTTTGCCTACATCGAAATTTGTTTTATATATCCATATATTTTCTTTTATTTAAGTGTACAGCTATATTGTATCTACTGACTTTTTTTTAATAATTATTAATGTATTAGAAGCATGATTTGGCTGACGGACACCGAATATTCAATCAGTGGAATTAGTTGTGAACTGTTGTGTTAATTAATTAATTGAATGTTTTAGGCAGCCCATTGAACTAATAGCTCGAGTCTCCAAGAAATACACCCTCAAAAGCAAGTCTCTAACATCATGTTCTCCTGAATCCTCTCATTTTTTGGCCACGCCAACCAGAGAGAGGATAACATACGACGGTTGACAGAGGAAAATCAAATAGGAGGAGGTGTGGAGGCTGTGGACGAACTCAGCACCGCGACAAAAATTTATAATTATCTAGTGCCAGACGTGCCTTTCCAACGGTCATCTCCACTTTCAGATGGATACTTACAACTCTAAAGCTGAGTGCTTTGGATCCTATAGGTCTGCATGCGTTTGTAATAATACAACTCCAAAGATCACCCCAAAGACGAATATGAAAAAGTTTACATTTCCGCTATTAATTATAAACGGTAAAACATTTTTAATACCACCAAAATGTTGCCAAACTTATTGAAATGGTTCATCATGAATTCACTTCTAATTTCCTGAAAAATGGCATTACTCCATATCAACACGGCCTCGTCCGTATCAAGTCAACCTTCAGTAATCATTTATCTACCACACAATCTCTAGCTGCCTCATTAGATGCTGGCATATAGATCATATGGCATACAGATTTTTCCAAGGCTTTCTACAGACTGAATTACAGTATCCTACTACAAAACCTCCATAACAATGGATTTTTTCTCATGCTCCTTAACATTTATTTATTTATTTATTTATTTATTTATTTACACGACTCAACAGGACGAAAGTCCCAATTACAGAGTCGGAATACTAACAATAAATATTGTGCTATGATAGAAGTAGGTATTACAAATTATGTCCATATATATACTTTAAATCCTTAATTCTACAATAAAATTTAATTGTACAATAAAATCCTTAGTTCTACAATAACAGAAGTATTACAAATGATGTTCATATATATTCTTTATATCCTTAATTCTACAATGAAAAATATCAATATTATTCTGTATATGATTGTAATTTCTGCACATGACATTAATAGGTGAATACATTAACAGATTGGTGCGTGAAGCTTTGATATGAAATGTTTGGTGGAGTCGAGTTGATTTAGAAGGAACTCGTAGGTCAATGAGTTTTAATAGATCAGAACAGTCGAGTTTACTGTTTAATATTTTAGACAGAGTTACAATTCCGTGTAATTCCCGGCGAGTTTGAAGTGAGTCAAGTGAGAATCTGTTTAACAAAATATCGTTACTAAATCCAACAGGTGGGTAGGTCTTGTCCTCGGTGTAGCTTAAGTATTTTAAAAATTTTCTTTGAATATTCTCCATATTCGAGTATTATCTGAGTGACCAAAGCAGTTTGTGCAATGTTATTGTTATGAATCTGTTAAGACAACTTCTACTTCTGGGGTTACACAGGGCTCTAATTTGGCTCCACAGTTATTTAGCATGTTTATAAATTGTGTTGGATCCGATTAAAATGTGGCTTATATGCTTTACGCTAATGATATGAGAACTATTAACAGCAGATTATGATAATTTACAAAAAGATCTCCTTAAACTATGTCAGTGGTGTACAGAAAATAAATAAACCTATAAATGTTCAAATGTATCAAGTTATGTCCTTCACAAATAAATCAAATAGCATAAATTATAACTATGCCATAAATCAATATACATTTTATAGGCCTAAGACCATTTGTGACTTTGGAGTCACGCTTGATAAAACTCACTTTAAAAAATCATATTAATAATCTCACATCAGAATCATATATAATTTTAGCATTCGTCGTTAGGAATTGCAAAGATTTCGCTAATACCACTATATCAGAATTATTACATGTCTCTCTTGCCAAATCCCTTGTTGAATATGCATCGATGATATACATCCAGATCAAGTGATAGTAAAGTTATAGGCACCAAAAAATTATTATTAATCATCCATCCCCACTGATTAGACCTTAACTCATTACCCACCCAAGTTGTATCTGATAGTAGACACGATATAGCGCAGCTCAGGTATCAATGGTTAGCAATAGAATCATCTGGGATTGGAGCTCCTTACATCGCCAAGAGAAAACTTGTTTCATTATCCACAATTATATTTGATACTCAGTTTTCTTAAACAACTTCCGAGGTTTTACTTTTTCAGGGTCCAAAAGAAATTATACATATTTGCTTAATTTTACATCGATATTCTTGGATATTACACCCTTGTCTGTTTGTTGGCGTTTTCATCTCAAAACAAATAATGTTTGGAAATCAAAAAAGCTCGCTCGTTCTTTACGAGGAGAACTCTGGGACGTACCAGGCTTCTTCAGCTCGCTAACTTTTGGATGCCGTGATGCTAGTTCTTCGAATATAGTCTTCACGACAATTAACATGGATAATCACTATTTACACTTTTTTAATGTTCAGAGTGTATCGTCCCTATTAATACTACCGTCTGTAAGCTGCGTTCAACAACAATAGCATTACTGTCGAAGAGCTATTTACTACAAACAAAAGAAATATCTGTTATTGGAATTATCATTTCGATAATACTACGTTCGGAGAAATGTGTCCGAATTAGTAGAGAACTTGTTTTAGACTGGCTTAAAAATGAAACTTAATGTATGTTGAGCTATTTCCAGGTATAAACTGACACTGCGACTCAAGGTTTCTTAAGGGACTCAGTGAACTGCTTCAGCCTTTATAAACGCATTTATAATATGCATATACTGTATAAACATAACAAATGCACGTCTTTTGCATTTACTAACGTAGAAAAGTTAATATTCTGTGGAATATAATGAGCAATTAAGCAACTTTGAAGCATTACCGCTTTGGCGTAAGCAAAAATTCAGCTAGTTGCAAGACTAATTATATCAAGGCACCTAATAGTTCCTTCAAATTAAGAAAAATTTAAAAAATTTTTCCACAGCCATGAGACTTGCAAAAATTGAAGCATGTGGATTGTCTAAACATGATTTCCACCCCCCGCAGTTCTAAAAAAGGGTGAATTTTGTGAAATATAGACATATATATCAGTTTTAGCGCTTTTTCGCCTTTTTCTCTATTTTGGGGAAAATTATGCATTTTTTTGAAAAATTCCAAGAAAGCAATATTGCACACCATAAAATTTCCTACAAATTTTATCTCTATTTATTTGTCCAAATTCAGCATAGTTTCGCCGCTAGAGGGCGCTAAAAAGATATATACATATATGGAGTTTTGCGCCTCTTTTTAGATTTTCAGCCAGAATTATGCATTTTGGTGAAAAATATCAGGATGGCAAAGTTGTAGAGCATAAGATTTCCTACAAATGTTGTCTCTACGTAATTTTAAGTTTTTTTTAAATTTCGCATAGTTTCTCCGCTAGAGGGCGCAAAAGAAATATACGTAAATATACTTTCGCGCCCTCTAACGGCGCAAGTATGCGGAATTCGAACAAAAATGAAGAGACAAAATTTGTAGGAGAATTATTGCTCTACAACTTCGCTCTCCTGATGTTTTTCCCCAAAGTGCATACGTTTGGCTGAAAATCTAAAAGAGGCGTAACAGTCTCTTTATATATATTTTTCGCGCCCTCTAGCGGCGAAACTGTACGGAATTCAGACAACACGTAGAGAAATGTATAAAGAATTTTATGCTCTACAACTTTGCCCTCCTGAAATTTTTCACCAAAATGCAGTTTTTCCTCAAAATAGAGAGAAAACGAAAAAGCGCTAAAATTCATGTATATGTATATATTTTTCAAAAACCACCCTTTTTTAGAACTGCGGGGGGTGAAAATCATGTTTAGACAACCCAACTGCTTCACCTTTTACAGGTCTCATTGCTGTGGGAATTTCTCCATAAAATAGCTATTTTTTGACTAAATTTAAGGGACTATAACTTCATAACCTTCCTACCATTTCAATAAGGGGTTCCCAGTGAAATCACTAATATGAATAAATTTTCTCGTTTCTTCTAAAACTGAAATATTTTCTCCCTAACGTTCAGAGATGGCTTGAATATTCACAAACTCGCAAAGTGAAATGAAATAATTCAGAATAATAACAAGTTTATGAAGTTTTCACTCGATATAGCTCTGGTATTGTATGCGTTAATATAAACTGATTGAATAATTAACGCTAGGGAGGAATAACTTCGTATCAAACAACGTCAATTAGAGAAAAGCTCTGAAACTTCTTTATTGTCATCGATTAGGTATAGTGGCTACATCAATTGAATTTTAATGGACTTCTGTTACACGTCGTGAATTTCAATATAAGATCCATTGTATCGAATCGAAGATTAACTGCAATTTTCAACAGCGACCGGAGTTTCATGAAAACGTTTGATCAAGGAGATAAAAGGCAATTACCAAACGAATTAAATTATAAAAATACAGGCTTTCTGTTTGCAACCCACTGGACGCAAATTGATCTCAATCGCGTTGAAATGCGCTTGTCGTATATATTACATAAATAATTCTAACTTGGTAACAAAATATGTCATGAAATTAAATAGTCTAGTTATAGGTTATCCAAAGTCAGGTTGAAAATCACAAAGAAGACCGACAAAGGAATAGTTGATATAACGAGCATTGTCATGAACGTCGACCGACAATTTTTAGAATCACTTTTTAATTATTGTAAATACTGTTTTCCTATTTTATATTACTCGATAGGCATGATGTATATGATTTATTTTTAATACATTATTTATTTATAATAAATAATGTTAGTTCAATGAACAACTCCATAAATGATTAAATAAAAGTAAATAAATATCATGTAACCTACGGCTGTGCTACCGGCAATATTAAGAATGAACTAAAAGTAGATGAGGTACTTGTAATGGTGGGCCAGATAAAACAATCGACTACTTTCGTTTGAGGTAAGCGCATAACATATCTGGTTAACTATATTCGTATTCGGATATCTTTTGCAATATTCGAGCACGGTCTCGGATCTTATTCTATTACAGCAGGCTTCGTAATTACAGTAGAAATACTACACCAAAGGTGAAAATGGGCTTTTTACCTTGGAAAAATAAGAACAAAATCTGGTACACTGTATTTAATAAATATCTTGAAAAATAGTGCTCATGCAGAAAAGTTAAACTATTTTCTGAAGAAGAGGGTGAATAAGTATACAACTTTCGATTTTTAAATGGAACACCCTATATATTTTTACATTTTTGGAATCTAGAGGAAATTTTGAATACAATACATTCATTTTGGTCACTTTTTGATAAACATTAAAAATGTTATTAAAAAAATCTATTTCTGAATCCAAAGTGCTGTGGTGCCCAAAATATATTTTAGTTTGTGTGCTACGTTACTATAAAAATAAAAAGAGCAATATGATTGCATTACTTAATTCTCTAGAGGCGTTTAAAATTTAAAATGTGAATTTTTTTAAATGGGAATTCGTTCACCAACATTTTTAAATACCTCATTTTCATACGAATCTAATGATACCAAAATTTTGAAAATCCGCTCTGAAATATTTGAGATTTCAGCCAAAATACAATGCCACCAAGCTTTTAGAAACATGTGGCCAATAGATAATAAATTAGTGGGCTTCGGAAACTAAAATGGCACATTTCTGTGTAAATCTGGTAACCTAATAACATTGGAAAAATCATAGTAGCCATTGAATGTAATAAAACAATATCAGCTGTCAGACAGATACAGATTTTAGTAGAAATGAAAAGGTCGATATGTTACTGATATATGGAGAGCGTCTCAAAAATTCAACTGCAGCTGCAGAACTGTATCAGCAACGATATCCCAACAGACGTCATCCAAGCAGACACCAGTTTGCCAGAGTGGAACAAGAATTAAGAAACGAACCCAATCAACAAGATGACCATCAAACATTTATTGTAAGTGAAGACACAGAAATTGATGTATTAGGATTTGTGATGGTACACCCAACAACATCAACAAGGGAATTGTCAATTGAATGCGACATTAGTCAGTCTTCGGTTTGCAGAATTTTAAAGAAACATAAGTTTCGGTCTTATAAATACCAAATACACCAACATCTTTATGGAGATGATAACGACATGAGGCTAGTATATTGCAACTGGTTCTTAAATGCAGTACAACAAAACCCAGGTTTTCCTTTTCATATTTTATATTCAGATGAAAGTAGATTTACGAACCAAGAAATAATATTAGGTACTGGGCTCAAGAAAATCCGAGGTTGGTAGGGCGGGGGAATATTCAGGACAGATTTGGATTTAACTGTTCGCTTGGAGTACTTGGAGATCGAATAATTGGACCCATATTTTTTGATGGAACACTTACTGGCGAACGATATTTATTCTTTTTACAAAACCAGACAGCAGAATTTCTTGACTTACTTCCTCTTGCCTATTTACGAAATCTGTTTTTCCAACAAGATGGTCCTCCCCCATATAATTCCAGAAGAGTGATGGAATATTTAAACAACTTGCGTGGTGAACGTCTTATCGCAAATCAAGGTCATATCAGGTGTCCTCCTAGGTCACCTGACTTAACACCCCTCGACTATTATGTATATGGCACTCTCAAAAATAAAGTTTATAAAACTTCTTCAAATACCCGCGAACAGCTGCAAAATAAAGTTGTACGGGCTCTTAATGAAATAACGCCGGCTGAATTGCGTAGAGCCATTCAAGCAACTGTACGCAGAGCCGAATTGCGTATAGAAAAAAATGGTGGACATTTAAAACAATATCTATAAATGTCAATTTATGGTTTAATTATGTTAATTATTTTAAAGATACCTACTGTTACCTAGTTTAAGTTTAATTGTTCAAACGGAATTGATTTTTATTTATTTATAGGCCCGATATTTATGTTCATTTAAATAAAACTCTGAAAACCGAACTGATGTTGCATTCTATTACAAATGTCCTTGTGGATGTAATTGTGTTTATCTCCACATACCTATGCTAAACTTAATTGTAACGTTCTTTGCGCTCACAATTATTAAATGTTTGATAGCTCAAGATTGCCTATAACTACACGAGTCTGTCTGACAGCTGATATTGTTTTATTACATTCAATGGCTACTATGATTTTTCCAATGTTATTAGGTCACCAGATTTACACAGAAATGTGCCATTTTAGTTTCCAAAGCCTCCAATCTATTATCTATTAGCCGCATGTTTCTAAAAGCTTGGTTGCATTGTATTTTGGCTGAAATCTCAAATATTTCTGAGCGGATTTTCAAAATTTTGGTATCATTAGATTCGTATGAAAATGAGGTATTTAAAAATGTTGGTGAACGATTAAATTCCTATTTAAAAAAAACCGAGTTAGTGGGTAAAAATCACATTTAAAAATTTTAAACGCCTCTAGAGAATTAAGTAATGCAATCATATTGCTCTTTTTATTTTTATAGTAACGTAGCACACAAACTAAAATATATTTTGGCCACCACAGCACTCTGGATTTGAGAAATAGATTTTTTAATGAAATTTTTAATGTTTATCAAAAAGTGACCAAAATGGATGTATTGTATTCAAAATTTCCTCTAGATTCCAAAAATGTAAAAATATATAGGGTGTTCCATTTAAAAATCGAAAGTTGTGGGCATTTCCGGTCAAACCGGATGTGGACCAAACTTGATTCTTTATAGAAAATATGGAATTTTAGTCGTGTAATAAGGCCTCCAAATTTCAATTTTCTATTCCAAATATTTTAGGAAATATCGGGGCGAGTGCAATTCGTGACTCACCCGGTATTCGGCGAGTGATTTATAGCTAGCTAATTGGGTCGTTTCTCGCATCCTAAGCGCCACACTCTCTAATTCATTCATTCTCTCGCAGGTCCACTTTTTTTCTTCTTTCTAGAAGGTACCACGGCCACACTCGTCAAGGCCACCTCTCTGACTCCATACGCCTTAAATGTCCATACCACAGCAGTCTTTTATTCTCCATGTCATCTATAATTGTTTCTTTCGTGTTCATTCTTTCTTTTATTTCGGTGTTTCTTATATTTTCTAGTCTAGATACCTTACAGCTTCATCTCAACGCGCCAATTTCCACCCAAGCAGTCCTTCCTCATTTTTTGTTTGTTATTTCCCAAGTCCTGATCCTTGTCACTATACGTTGAACAACGCTTTTATAAATTCTTGTTCTGACTACCAAATGGAGTTTAGCTTCTGAAGTGACTGTTTGCCCTGTATTATTCTATTGTTTATAGTTCTTCGGCAAATCCCCTCCATTGAGATAATTGCTCCTAGGTACGTTTACTAACTACACTGAGGGTGAATAAGTAAACTTGTATATTTTATCGCATAATAATTAAAAAAAAATAAAGCATATGTTTAAAACCAGTTTTTATTCAACTTTAATTTTCCACATCAGTTCCTTTTTTTCTTCTTCAATACTTTGGGACTTCCTGCCACATGTATTATTTCTTTTTAAGCGGTGCTCGGGGAATCTACAAAATATCACAATTAACCAGTATGTTATTGGTAAGTAACCTCTACGCCTGTGACTTTAATCAGTTAGAGGTTGCTTTTTTATTTTTTTAAGTAAACAACACAAATAAGCATAATAATTTGAAATTAAATATTTCACCGACGTTTCGGAAATCTAGTCCGTTTCCCTTTTCAAGACTTTCTTTGAAAAATCTCTTTTGCTGTGTATGATAAATATACAGCTCTAAGAATATTTGTTATATACAATATCCATAGATACTTACTATTTACATAGAACTGTTGTTATAGTTAACAGTTTTTTTAGTTCTTATATAATGTTAAGTTTGTGAAGTTCTTCTTTTAACATTTGCAACCAAGTTGTACAGACATCTACGGAACAATTCGACACGCATCTATCCTCATTCAATAATATTATCGCGGATTCCTTAATTTTTCTTTTTTGCTATCTGCCTCTTTTGTTAAAATTTTTGCCAGGTCCCAGTTTATTCTACGTCCGTTGTCCCAAGCGTGTTCGCAGATCTCGTACCTCTGAATTTCGTTTTTTCCGATATGATTTTGATGTTTGCCCAATCTTACACTAAATGGTCTGGATAACTCACCCACGTATTGTTTGTTGCACTTACACGGATACTATAAATGCAGATTTTTGAATTTTGCTTATAGTTCTTCGGTTTCGTCTTTATCAGAATAGATCTTAAAGTGTTGTTTGTTTGAAATACCGTCCTAATATTAAATCTATCACCGATGCGGCGCAACTTTTCTGATAATCCGCATACATAAGGAATAAACGCTGTGTAACGTTTTTCAGATTTTTGTCGTAACTGGTTGATATTTTCAATATTTATGAAGGTTTTATCGACAAAACCCCCAGGGTATTGGTTATTTATAAGAACTTCCTGTATAAACCGCTTCTCATTGTTTGGTATTTCATCATTAGAAGAAATGATTTTGGCCCTATCATACAAACATTTTACAACACCCCTCTTAACTATATTAAGAGTTCTATGTAAATAGTAAGTATCTATGGATATTGAATATAACAAACATTCTTAGAGCTGTGTATTTATCACAAATAGCAAAAAAGATTTTTCTAAAAAAGCCTTGAAAAAGGAAACAGATTAGATTTCCGAAACGTTTATATTTATATTTAATTTCAAGTTTTTATACTTATTTGTGTTGTTTATTTAAAAAAAGTAACCTCTAACTGATCCTTTGACCTAAATGTCACAGGCGTAGAGGTTATTTACTAGTAATATATTGGTTAATTGTGATATTTTGTAGATTCCCCGAGCACCGCTTAAAACGAAAAAATAAATATGCCAAGAAGTCCCAAAGAATTGAAGAAGGAAAGAATTAAGATAATGCCACAATTAACGTTTAAACAATATCACTCCCTTTATTTTTATCTTCTATTAAAGTTTATTGATCTTCAGAGGAGACGTCTTCTTTCAAAGTGAATTAAAAAACACTTAAAAACAACTTAAAATACGAAACTTTAAATAAAACCTGTCACATGAAAAGTATTCAAACGTATCAGAACTAGGTAAAAATTGATTGTTATGAATTGAAAATATAGATATTTATGATCATATCAAGTCGTAGAATTCTACTGTCTACACTTAACTGTTGACATTTCAGCATAAAAGTAAATTTTGAAGAATGTATTGAGAAATTAAAAACAAAGTTACGCACTAAATAGTAAATAGTTTTAACTTTATTTTGCATTTTCTTGTACCGACGAAGGAAGTACACTTGTAATTGAGAAAAAATCACACTCCGAGATTATTTTGGATTGTCAACTTCCAGATTACATTAGAGAATTAAGGTATTTTGTCAGTCGGCCTGTACGTCTATCTGCTTGTCTCTCGGTCTATCTGTTAAAGCTATATCTAAAAAACTGTTTGACGGAAAAGATTTTTAGTAGGTAGTTGATCTACTACCAAGGAAGAAATATACAAATAATACAATATATTATGTATTTACTTGGCAATGACTATTTTATACGTTGGGCAAATCCTTTCTATTGACCTAACATGAGGTTTTTATCAAACTTATAATTTTTAATGTCATGCAAATCACTTTTGATATTTCTACTAATGGTTCTTATAGACCTTTCGAGCCTTGTACCCTGAAGATGTGGTAATCCATTGCATACAGTACCGCGACGCCAAATAAATGAAGTTTATGAAGTAAAATCTATATTTTTATTAACTTATAATATTTAAGATATATATGTTGGTAGTTATGATACTTACTTAGTTTTAAATTTATAATTATATGTATTTTTGTTAAATCAGTTACACAATTACAATTCTCATTATTATGAGCGTGTGCCAAGGCATTTGAGATCGATGTACTACTACCATCACTATCAATTTGGCTTTGATGCAAGTGCATCGTAATCTATTAGTTTAAGCTTGACAAAATGGGAACTTCGAAACTTGTTAAATCAGGAAATTAATTACAAATTCTACCTTACATCAACTGTAAATCTTCACCCAGGGAAGGCTTTTTAACACGAATTGTTTATGTCCATGATTCTTTTATTTTTCGTCTTATTCTTGGAAAACATTTTGTGGTGTCCGTTATCCGGACTGGACGATTCTTTCTAACGCTCAGAAGTGAGTTCTCTCCAAATTCACTTCATAAAACTTGATATTTATCATTTCTATAATCACCTATAATGGATAGCGGATTCTTTCTCCTCTTATGGTGACTCCTTACAAGTCTCATAAACGTTCAAGATGAAGTTGTATTTGCTGTGAGAAGAATTAGAGACTTATCAAATCAATCAGTAGCGTTAACTACCTATTACGGATTGTTCCATTCACTTCTACGGTATGGAATTCTGGTATGGGGCAATGCTGCAAACATTCACCTTCAAAAATAATTTTTTTGCAAAAAGCGGCAGTAAGAGGCATTGCAAAAGCAAACTGGGATTAAAGAATTTATATAAATAGAAGCAGAGATAAAGTGTAAAAGTCATACGATACTGTTGCCAACATGTCCAACATACCTTTTTCTCGCCATTTCTTTCTCAGACACCACATTGGCCTTAACGCTATCTCTGTTGCAGCCTCTCGAAGGCCGTGGTATATGAGTGTAGCAGAGACATATGTCTAAATCTAGTTATTTAAACAGCTGTTCATGTTTGACTCAACTAACCTTTAAATTATTTTCATGTTTAGTGCAAATATTTTTGTACAAAAATATATAGGTAAGTATTGTTTTATTCCCTTGCCCCTTAACATTCCTTGCAGATGCTCAAATTCACAGTCCATTTTACTAGACAATCCACTACTTGTAGCCTTGTAGGAATTAAGAACAGTTGGTATTTAAGTAGTTTTACTTTTGTCACGGTAGGTATATTATTTTTTTTTTAATAAAAAAGTTTAGGTCAATTTGTCAAAATATGAATGAACCAAGGGACCATTTACTTCAAATCCTAAGAAATAAACTGCCGCATGATTTCCTGTAAATTAGTTAGGTACTTCTTTTCTGATTCGTAAGGGATCGGCTTATTAAATGAAATAACCTCCACTTAATTTGACTCTAGTACTAGTACTCTAGTACTTTTTCCGAATTCATGGCCCTTAAAATTAATTATATTGCTGTAGTTTGACGGTAAATAAAAGTGTTAATTTTAGGAAAATAGATATGTACCTACACAGCTCAAAATTGGTTGACGACCGATACATATTTTGTCTTTAAACTGTCATCGTAATAGAGAAACAGCATATAAACGTTATTTGATGCGATTTTAAGTCATATTTTGTCTCCTCAGCACTTGAAAATAGTTTATTTACAGATCAAAACGGTTCACAAATTGGGCATTTAAGTTTAAAAGTGAATTATTTATAATAAATAATTCACTTTTAAACATGCATAGAGTATATAGGCTCCAATACTAGTTAGCTAATAGATAGATGAAGATCTGTTGTTTTTTATCAGTCAATGTCAATTATAACTATTTTATACCATTCATGGATAATGTCTTAGTTTTGCATGGAACATCGTTATGAGTGGCTTTAGGCTTTTCTGATGAGTCCACAATAAGGACGAAAAACGTTTCAAAGGCTAAGCATTTCCAAAAAACTGAATGAGATTTTATGAAAATGTAATTCATTAGAATGAAAAAATTTTTAAAGGCAAGGTACGTAAATAAATTAATTTCTGGCCTTTGTTCTCATTTTTAACTGAATTTACATATCGTAGGGGATCATGTAGATACTAGTTTAACCTGCTTAGCCGTAGAGGACTAGGTTGGATGCTAGTGTTAAAATGAGAACGGCAAATCAGAATTTTTACTTGTTAACATAACCAGAAGTCAGGTTATCGAAAGAATGTAAAGATTTCATTAATATTTTTATATATAGTTTTTCCTTTAGTTCTCATAGATAGCTTTTCTTTCCACTGTTTGCAAAATCCTATAAAGAAAATGTTTCATGGGCATTTAAGGTTAAATTTACATTTATTTGTCTTGTCAAAATGACGGTGGCTGCAATAAAGATGGGGCTATAGTAATTTTGGTCATAAAGAAAGAGATGATTATAAAATGTAATGTCTGAACTATGTTGTCAACACACTTGTAAATGTGTATCTCCTTCTATTTATATAAATTCTTTGACTGGGATGCCAGTTGTAAACCAATTTTTTCATCGCTAAAAATAATGTTTCTTTATGCTATTATTGTGTATGAAAATTTATTAAATGTCAAAAAATATTGTGAGGACTTGTAACTCATGAGGATATACACAATCACAACACTCGATTTAGGTATAATCTAGTAATACCTCACCAAAGGTTAAAAAAAACCCATAAAATCGGAATTCAAACTTCCCCGGTCGCTTAGAAAGTTACCTTTCAATAAATTCAAAAACTATCTGAATTTAATTTTGTCATCAAACAGTCTGTACAGCATCGAGGACTTTGATGGACTATGGATGGAGAACAGAGACATCCCAAATATATGATATTAATATGTTATATTTGTTAACTTAAACTACTTTTAACTCTTACTCTTCTGTTGTACTTCTTTTATTGTTATTTTAAATTGTGTTGGTTATATACAAAAACTTTATTGTCTAAAAGAATGTCTATTGTAATGCTCTTTCTGTATCAAATTCTAATTATTTATGTGTAAACATTTTACAATGTATTAACATGTATAAATGAATTGAATTGAATTGAAGAAGGATAATTTCGGCGACGCCAGGAGACGAGCTACCTCCAACCTTTTATCTATCGAAGAGTAGGGATCCTTCACTTGCCTAACCTTTGATAGACAGGGGACGACTGCTTTACATCCCCTCCGAAGAAAAGTATATCTGCTATGTTGCCCCGCCGAAAGTTACATACCTTCTACGCATGCACGCATATACAAGCCGTTAGAAGATGGATCAACAATGCTCTATTTCCCTGGACTGGATCATCCATCCAGTTACTAACCGCGCTTGACGTTGCTGTAGTTTCGTATAGAAATACGCGTATCGGCAGATGCATCTACGCTCGCTCCAAAAGGAAGATTTCTCGAAACATTGTTAAAGTTAAAATCTCACTCGTTCCTATAGATTCGATATCCGGAACAGACACTACACTACAGTCAATGAAAGATTTGAATTTGATTATTATTTGTGCTTATTAGTTAAAAATATGATGAAGAATTTCAAACTCTATTTGGGTTGATTGTATATAAAACGGATATTAGCGTACACCACATATGGTAAATAGGATCCGCCTCGAGCATGTGTGATCTCAACTTCATACAATCACATATTTATTCGATCTAATTTCACAGTAATTTATAAGGTCAACCTTCATTGCATTTCCTAAAAAAGTATTTTCAAAGTTGAATTTCGTTGCAGGTTCCAAGACATTTAGTTCTAAATTGATTTTTATTCTGATTCCTTAAAACTTTGTCAAAGACGTTATTACATCCTTTGCATTACGAAGTATGAAGTTCGGTTTTATTGTACTTACAGAATTCCTCATCAGCATTTTACTTCCACATCCACGTAGTAATTGTCAAAAAAAAACTTTTTTTTTGTTGAAATAGGTTTAGAATGTCACGAAACGTCAATATTTTAAAGTTAAAGCCATAAAAATGTTTCTGTCGGTCGGTCTTTTTTTGCCCGCACGATGTCTCTGAAACGGTTTAAGATATTGACTTGAAAGTTTATACTATGTACTATAACTATTACATATGGAACTGGATTGTTTTTTTAACTTATCCGGTGAAGTGTTGGGGTGAATAAGGGTAAATAGGAGAAATAAGTAAAGCAAGCTGGAAAGAGTACAAAAGCTGGTATTTGGTTTTATGCTAGAAGTCAACTCAGATCTTTTTACAATATATCGAGCCTAGCTGATTAAAGTCAATTTAAGTAAATTTCAGATTCCACAATAGGACTATCTGCACTGAGTAACTGAAAAAAAAAAAAAAAGAAACATAATGATCTAAATTATGTTTAATTATGCACTGTAAATTTTATTTTTTGACACCTCTATACTTCCCATGTTGCTTACATATAGGGACCGGTTTGTAAGGAGAAATATCTTTTGCATTCCGCCGTGAATGATTGATGCTGATCTCTAGCAAAACATCAAACTACCAACAAGTAATTAAGTAGTTCTGTATCCCACTTCATCTATTTAAGCCATATTAATTATACGCATCCAATTTAATCCAGTGCGTGTTGCAGTTTGGGTTAATAGTCCCCACAAAGGCGAACCGAGCTCCTTAATAAGATGTTAGCAAAGTTACGGAAGCAGTATAAGACATTAATGTATAAAGAGGATGTTTGCTGGTTTTTGCGATATGTGGATACAAAATAAATAAACTTTTGTGTTAGTGAATCTATATGTTTATATTTATTTGTTAGATGATGACAGGAAACGATCTTCTTTATTTAATTTTATTCTTAATTATTAACTTTCTTTAAAAAATAGGAGCAGGTTCTTAATTCGACTCTTATGTATTACTTCCACATCCACGTAGTGGATTGGAAGTATTGTAATCGCAAAAAAAAATTTCAATTTTATTTTTCTTGAAATAGGTTTAGAATGTCATGAAACTTCGAGGTTTTAAATTTGAGCGGAAAAAAAAATTCTGTCTGTCTGTCGGTCTGTCTGTCTATAACTTTTTTTTTGTCCGCACGTTTTCTCCGGAACGGTTTAAGATATTGACTCGAAATTTTGAACACGTATATATTATAACGAGATCTGGAACTGGATTGTTTTTTGATGATATCCGGTGTAGGGTTGGGGGTTAAATAGGGGTAAATGGGGGAAAATAAGTAAAGCAAGCTGGTAAGAGTACAGAAACTTGAAATTCGGTGTATGTATTAGAAGCCAAAGCGTCAGGTTTTTTTATTATATTTTTCAATCCTCCCACCACCCCTACTCCATTATGAAAAGGGTTGATAAAATAAAATTGAGATATTCATTTGAAATTTGGTACACGTATGTATTATAACGACATCTGGAACTAGATTTTATTTTGAGATGATTCCGTTGAAGGGTTGGGGTTTAAATAGGGGTACATAGGGGAAAATAAGTAAAGCAAGCTGGAAGACTACAGAAACATAAAATTCGGTGTATGTACTAGTAGCCGAGGTCTCAAATTATTTATAGTATTTTTCAACCCCCACCACCCCTATTTCATTAATAAAAGGTTTGATGAAATAAAATTTAGACATTAATTTGAAATTTGGTACACGTATGACTTATAATGACATCTGGAACTAGATTATATTTTGAGAAGATTCCGTTGAAGGGTTGGGGGTTATTCAGGGGTAAATAGGGGGAAGTAAATAAAGTAAGCTGGTATGGGGACAGAAATATGAAATTAGGTGTATGTACTAGAAGCCAAGGCCTCAGATTTTTTAATAGTATATTTCAACCCTCCACCACCCTTATTTCATTATTAAAGAGGTTGATAAAATAAAATTGAGATATACACATGAAATTTGGTACGTATGTATTATAACGACATCTGGAACTGGATTATATTTTGAGATAATTCAGTTGAAGGGTTGGGGGTTAAATAGGGGTATATAGGGGAAAATAAATAAAGCAAGCTGGTAAAAGTACAGAAATTTGGGATTTGGTGAAGAAGCGAAGGTCTCAAATTTTTTTAGTAGTAATTTCCATCCCCTCACCACCCCCACTCCCTTGTTAAAAGAGTTGATAAAATTAAATTTAGATTTTCACTTGAAATTTGGTACATGTATGTATTATAACCATATCTGAAACTGAATTAAATTTTGACATGATTGCGTTGAAGGAGTGGGGGCAAGTAGAGGTAAATACGGAAAAATAAGTAAAGCAAGCTGGTAAGAGTACAGCAACTTGAAGTTCAGTGTATGTCCTAGAAGCCAAGGCCTCAGATTTTTTAATATTTTTCAACTTTTTCACTCTCCTTACTCCATTATTATCGGGGTTGATAAAATAAAATTGAGATATTCACTTGTAATTTGGTAGACGTATGTATACTTAATTCGTTAAAAGAAAATCAAACCTAAATTTACCAAAGAACATATTCCTCCATTTATCGTAAGATATTGCGCAGCCATCTTCGCTAGCCACTCACAATAATATTTAGTGTATCATTAAACACGCGTACATTTTCTGATATGTAGAAATATTCTCGTTTCTGTTCTCTTAAAAAAAAAAAGATAACAAGAACATAACTGAAAACTGTAGGTCCATAATAATGATCTGCAATTCTTCATTGTAACTAATCAGCATCGGTTTGTTGTATTCTACTGAGACCAATCGTGTGTGTATTACACAATTCATTTCTAAAAAATTAGATGCAAATAAATAAATTCATACGATTTATACAGGTTTTTTCAAGGCGTTCGATAGCCTGGATTATGGCATTCTATATAAAAAATTGAGTTAATTTGGATTGTTAGTTACACAATTAGGTTTTTTTTTCCTATCTAGAGAATTGGCGTCAGTGTGTGGAATACCGTGGTTTCAGGTCATTTGATGTTCTGCCCACATCAGACATTCCCCAGGGATCCGAACTGGGACCGTTCATATTTGAGATAACTCAATCAATTTTTATGAAATCCTCTGCAAACTATATGACTCGGCGCGGCGGTGATCCCCAATTAGTTTAATTTTACCTCATGATATTGAGTATAATGTTGTCCAATATTCAAATCCCCAGGATATTGTCAAAGCCTTTGCTACCATATTTCAGACTATATATTTGAAACCTAATGATAACAAAGAGAAATACCATTTCCACGAAGTTAACAGTAACAGCACCAGTTTATTGTTAACAGAGTTTTCCGAAATGGAGGTACTTAATTCGTTAAAAAAATCAAACATAAGTTTACCAAAGGACTAGATAATATTCCCCCATCTATTGTAAAATTTTGCGCAGCCATATTCGCTAGCCCACATACAATAATATTTAATTTATTATTAAAAACGTGTACATTTCCTGATGTGTGGAAATATTCTTGTTTTTGTCCTGTTTTTAAAAAGATAAGAGCATGGCTGAAAACTATAGACCCATAATAATTATGTTCAATTACTTTAAGTTGTTCGAGATCACCTTACATACATCATTATTCAATCTCGCCCAGAGCCAAATTGTAAATAATCAACATGGGTTTGTTTCTGGTAATTATACTGAGACCAACCTTGTGTGTATTACACAATTCATTTCTGAAGAAATAGATGCTAATAAGCAAATTGATACCATTTATACAGACCTTTCCAATAAGTTCGATCCCTGGATCATGGTATTCTATTAAAAAAATTGAGTAAATCTGGATTATCAGTAGCACAATTCGATTTCTTCTATTCGTATCTAGAGAATCGATGTCAATGTGTGGAATACCGTGGTTTCAGGTCACATAAATGGTCAACTGTTGTAGAGGTCTGATATGGTAAGAGATCTTGGAGGTATCTTTGATAAACACATAAGTTTTAAGGAGCATATTGTTTTCACCATAACATCAGCATTAAAATCCCCACGTTTTGTAATATGAAACTGCAAAGGGTTCAGCAATATTGATGTTATGAAGTAGCTATATTACTCATTTATATGATCAAAATTGGAACACTGCTCACTCATATGGTCCCATGGATATGCTATTTACATAAACAATGTTGAGAATGTTCAGCGCCGTTTTGTTAGTACTCATATTTTATTGAAGATGGAATCTATCCAATAATTCGAGGCACACATTTTTGCACCTGAAATGGAATACTAGAAAGGGGTTAACTAACATGCACATTTTTTTATGCAATCCGACATTCACGGCCTGAGCTAGTCTTGAAAAGCTGTTCATAAATAATTTCATTAACTACTGCAATGATGAGATTCAACGAAATTAGTGAATGTTAAAATTATGAAACTTAGGAATTGATATGGTGTGTTATTAGTAGGCATGTCTAATTTGAAGCAAGCACTGGACATATACGCCTGTTCTTCTGTGATTGAAATCCGACACAAATCAAAGAACAATAGTCAAAGGGAATTTATCGAGTGAGGTCGCTGTCAGTATCGAAGACATATCGAATCGACGCACATCGCTAGACATGCTGAGGCCCCGTACGTCACGTATACCTTCGGCGTACACAAACATTAATATTAAAGGTTGAACCGGGCCGTAAATATCACGCGCCATGCCTCACCCTTGCCATCATGTAACTCCCTGGATTCCATCCATTACACGTTCCGTATACAGTTTATAATTCATGGAGATATAGAGAGAGTCAAAAAAGGGAGCCGCATGCAGCGTTTGTTTGTTAAGTTTCAACAATCGATGGATCCTAGGGCCGCTTGATAGGTTTTTAATGCGGTAGATAGAGTTTTTTAAGATGTTTTCATTCTGTGTCACGAATAGCTGAAGCATTAGGGTAACAGACAAGAACAGACGACTATATAAATTGAAGTAATTTATGTAAATGGAATTTTTGCGGCTTAAATTTTTGAGATGATTCGTATAAAACTGCATACCCACCAGATATTTACATCGTAAAGACATTTTTCGTATTGTAATATTGAGAAACGAATTTGTATTTATGAGATATATAAATAAAGCAGTAGTTGGTGGTCACAGTCTTTTGAAAATTAATAATTTTTAACCAGTCATATTTAACTGTTATAGGATATGTGCTCTCTAATTTATTGACATGAAATTTTGCATGTGTATAGGTCGCACATTATAAATATGTTAACAAGACTCAAAAATTCAAAATGGCGACGTCTATATCGTGGATAAATTTTATGCTTTTCCTCTGCTTCAATCGAGAATCTGAATTGTCTCATTTTTGTCATGTTGTAAATGAACTGTTCAATACAAGTCTCAGAGGGCACGGCCTTAAATAATCAACAGTTTCTGAGATATTTCAAACGGTTGTGTGGTGGTTGAGTGAAGAAATAGCTATGGCTAAACTGAGCCTGGACGTTAATACAGTGTGATTCGTGAGGAGAGGGTCGCACTTTACCAAAAGATAGAAAACATTGAGGTGATCCTAAATCCCCAAACAGTAATGGTTGAAGCGGCCGCGTTTTCGAAATACAGGGTGTTTTATATTTTTTGGAAGAATATTCTTTTCGCCATATATCTGTAATGCGTAAGTGGAATCCAATGAATTGTATTTTGATTACAGTAGTCATTCACCATCTAATGCCTGAGATATTAATAAAATATCAGGGTCGGACCCAGAATAAAAATATTTTGAAGTTATTCCTAGAAAATAACACTCTGTATACTGTTTATAAAATATTTGACATTAAAATATTAATTTACACCTAGAAAGATACAACATCCCATAGAAAAATCTTTTGGCATCATTTCATTGTTTAAAAATAAAAAAATTAAATCGTTGGGGGTTCAATTTTTTTTTCTTTAAAAGAGAAATTGAGAGAAAAAAGTCACTCTAGGGATTAACTACATATTATTTTTTTTGTTCCCTATCTGCATTACCAAAAGGTAGTTCTCTAAACTCTGGTTTCAGGAATATTTAATTCATTGCAGGAGTAACTAATTGTTACAATCATCTAGTCTTGCCATTACATTTGATTTAAAAGTTATGGCTACGTACATTTTAATAATCAAGTAGATACCTCATTAGCGATTTAGATCACATCTTTTTTGCCTGTTCAAATCATAGTAGAGCCCCAAATGATTTTATTGATAGTCTGCCAAAAATTGAGAATATGTCTTCCAGTTAATCTCCTACATCTATTATCCCTGAAGAATATACATATATATAAAGAAATAGTACGTTTTCTGAGTAAGGTAAACCAGCTATTATAGGGCACTATAGGTTTAGATTTGTTCATTTATGTGTTTAACCCTGTGTTTATGTTTCCTACTATCCGTGGTCTTAATCCTGTGTGTCTTGATCCAGGGCATTTGTCCTGATGGACCCCTGGGCGAGAAGAGGGTGTCCCTGTTTACGTCCTTAGTCTTCAATTATTCCGTTACGTTGTTTAGGTTAGCTTTCAATATATGCAACTGGCTAATGGATTAGGTCCAATGCCAAAAAAAAAGTAGATACCTGTCAAAAATTAGTCATATTGTAATTAAGAAGTATCACGTCACCGCCGTTGCTTTTACTGGTTACAATATTGTCCTGTAATAATTCTAAATCATGCCGTTTACATACACGAGTAGAGAATACGCAAATATGGTTTTTGTCTATCGATATTGCAATGGCAATGCAAAAGCTGCTGACGCCGGTTTGGAAATCAACGTGTACCAGATTATAAAACATTTTATAGAGTGTTTAGACATCTTTCTGAAACTGGAACCGTTCCCTCAATCATGAAAATAGAACGTTCTGTTAGGCAGACCCGGCAAGTGCATCCTTATCATATCCAAATTGTCCAACGATTGGTGTCAGGTGATGAATTATTTCGGTTAACTTTTTGCCGCTGGGTTTTATCCCACAGACGAACTATGTTAAGAGTATTGTTTACCGATGAATCTCAATTTACCCATGATGGTATATATAATAGTCGATATTTTCATATTTGGAGTCACGAGAATCCCCGTGCAATAATCCAAAAGAATTCCCAACATAGATTTTCTGTAAATTTGTGGTGTGCGATGTTCAATAATAATCTCATAGGTCCTCATATTTTGAAGGTCGCTTAAATAGTGACAATTATTTAGATTTTTTACAACATATCCTGCCAAATTTATTAAATAATGTAAATACAAGAGGAATGTGGTTTCAACATGATGGGGCTACGCCGCATTTTTCGATACGAGTCAGAAAATATCTGAATGAACAATATCCAAATAGGTGGATTGGTCGGGGTGGTCCCGTTGCATGGCCTCGAAGATCACCAGACCTCACACCCCTTGACTATTTTTTGTGGGGCTATTAAAAACTGAAATATTTAAAGAAGAAATAAATACCAGAGAGCAGCTGATTTCAAGAATTGAGCATTTTTGCAATTAAATTAAAAACAATGTAGAGATTGTTAGAAAAAGCGTAAATGAAATGACAAATCGATCAAGAAAATGTATTGAAATTGGCGGTGGTCACTTTGAAAATAGACTGTGATTCAAAATAATTTAATTGGATTTAGTAAGTTTGACTGATTTCTTATGTTCTATTTAAATTGTTAATTTTTATTATTTATTATTTTGTTAAGTTTATTAATTACACATTCATTACAAAACATTTTTTTTTATTTCACCAGGTATACGTGATGAATTTTGATTCTCCCTATTTGCACTACCTTTTGCTAGTGCAGATAGGGAACAAAAAATAAAATGTAGTTAATCCCTAGAGTGGCTCTTTTCTCTCAATTTCTCATTTAAAGACAAAAAAATTTCAACCCTCAATAATTTAATTTTTTCATTTAAACAACGAAATGGTGCCAAAATATTTTAATATTTTAATGTCAAATATTTTATAAACAGTATCAGTGTTATTTTCTAGGAATAATTTAAAAATATTTTTATTCTGGGTCCGGTCCTGATATTTTATTAATATCCCAGGCATTAGATGGTGAATGCCTACTGTAATCAAAATACAAGATTTCATTGGATTCCGATACACATTACAGATATATGGCGAAAAGAATATTCTTCCAAAAAATATAAAACACCCTGTATTTCGAAAACGGGGCCGCTTTAACCATTACTGTTTAGGGATTTGAATTTTATTATTTATTATTTTGTTAAGTTTATTAATTACACATTCATTACAAAATCTTTTTTTATTTCACCAGGTATGTGTGATGAATTTTTATTCTCCTTATTTGCACTATCTTTTGCTAGTGCAGATAGGGAGCAAAAAATAATATGTAGTTAATCCCTAGAGTGACTTTTTTCTCTCAATCTCTCATTTAAAGACAAAAAAATTTGAACCCTCAATAATGTAATTTTTTTATTTAAACAATAAAATGGTGCCAAAAGATTTTTTTATGGGATGTTGTATCTTTCTAGGTGTAAATTAATATTTGAATGTCAAATGTTTTATAAACAGTATCAGAGTGTTATTTTCTAAGAATAACTTACAAATATTTTTATTCTGGGTCCGGCCCTGATATTTCATTAATATCCCAGGCATTAGATGGCGAATGACTACAGTAATCAAAATACAAAATTTCATTGGATTTTGCTTACGCATTACAGATATGTGGCGAAAAGAACATTCTTCCAAAAAATATAAAACACCCTCTCTTTCGAAAACGGGGCCGCTTTAGCCATTACTGTTTAGAGATTTAAGATCACCTCAATGTTTTCTATCTTTTGGTAAAGTACGACCCTCTCCTCACGAATCACCCTGTATAAGGTGGAAAAGAATCATTTTGTGTCCGTATTTGCCTGTCGGAAACTATGTATGTTACAATAAATAATTTGTGACCTAAATATTACGATAAGAATTAACAAGAACTTTGATATAAACAGTGTTTTGGAAACATTTCGATTACTTACCCTGTAATATTCATACGGTTAGTGTTATTCCGCATATAATTATGTATAACAATTGTGTAATAGTCTGGAGTAAAATCTGCCTATCTCCAAGCATTTTTAGATCATAAACCGGATAATCCCTGTTCATGTTGGCATGAACAAACTCTTCATCTGGCGTAAAATCTTGAGGCATTTCAGGAACTGTAATTACAAAGAAATGAAGTTGAGTAAGAATTAGTTCTAACATAAACACCAAAGGTATCCCTATCCCTATTTACCATTGAAGTGTAGGAAGATTACACAAATCTTTCCCCATTTCCAATTAGAATGCCGAAAATATTACCAATTTACATTTATGATAACATAAATAACGCAAAAGATTTTAAATACTTAAAACTGTACTTTGGTTAAACCAGAATTACACAATAACTAGTCATTTTCTTCAAAGATAAAGAAATGTTGATTTTCGTATTGTACTCCTTTCCGACCGCCTGCAATAAAGAGCTGCCCACGCGCGTGTTAGGGCAATGGGCGATGGGCGATGTGTTATTGCCATAGGTAAACGAACAGTTTCCAAGTGTATATAAAAAGTTTCATTAAAAAAAAAAAAAACGTTATTTGCTTCAATACTTGTGCCAATAGCTTTCTTTACTCCTAATAAAGCTAGTATGAATTTTTAGACAGTGTTGATCCTGGCGCATTCGCCAAAATAGAAAATTTGAATGCGCAAAAGTCATTTTGACTTTACAACTTTACACACCGTTGTGAAACAAGGTTTATGCAGTTCCTCAAAGCAGTTTTATATATTCTATTTTAATAATTATGTGAAATTCTTGTACATTTTATTTGCCAGATTTCGCTTGAATGATTTTGTTGAAGACGCAACCCAATTTTCTGAGACAATAGTGCGGTATAATCGATATCGATTTGGCTGATAAGTTTTGCAATTTTTCATTTTATTCGTTTGAAAATCGGTGTCCGGGGATTTTAGAGGTCGTAGACTATAAACATTTTAGTGAAAATTCAAGAAATCACAATGGCGGCTTCAAGATGACGAATAGATTTTGTTATTTTTGGGTAAGAATTTAATCAAACAATGACGCTTGTCTAATGAAGACAGAACTAAAACAAATGAATAAATCGTTTTAAAAAAAATAAATATATGCATTTGTAAAAGACAAGTGAACTAAATTCATAGTAATAACAAGCTGACCGTTACACTCTTCGCCGATTTACTACACCTTTTATATAATTGTTGCATATTCTATAGGATACTCTTCGCAGTTTTTTGGAAATAATATTAGTTTTAGATATTTTCAGTTTATTTATAAATCATACACTATTTAAAAAAAAAATGTATAACTTATATATAGAGTTCTTCCTCTAGCTAACACTAACTTACCGTCGAAATTTCAGTACAATCGGACTTTTCGTTCTTAAGTTATCGTGCTTACAAGAAACGTGACGGACGGACAGACAGACAGACGGACAGACCGACGAACAGACGGACGGACGGACATTTTGAAAGTTCTTCAAAATTCGATCACCAACACAGTGATATGAATTTTTTTTTTCCACGGGCAATATTATCAATTTTAGAAATGTGCCGATCGAATGCAATGTACTCTTCGTTTTATATTTACGAAGAGTATAATAAGTGATTGGACACGGCGCATACATGTTGTATATGTGACAGGCAAAAATTATAAATAAAAATGATTACTGTCAAGCTTAGAAAAATAAGAGACAAACAACATTATCATGATAAATAGCTAAAAGACACATCTTACATAGCACACAACATGTATGTTATACCGAGTATAGTGCAACTATCGTGTTACATTTACACATAACATAAAAAAACAAAGTAAATTGTAAAACTGATGGCATTATTTTCCTTCAACGAAATCTGATATCTGATGAACTGCTACACTAGACCTTATATAATAGATATTCTTTCAACTTAATTTTAAATTTCATAAACATTGTCACGAAAGCTTACGCCCTACGTAACTTTGGGTTTTCTGCAGAGGTGTGTTAAGAAGGGCGACTTTGGGAATTTACATGGCTTTATTAAAGACACTTAGTTACAAAATAACAAACAATCAACAGAAACAACAATAGTATACATAAAAATGGAACACATAACAATCTTACCAACGATCTTACCAATATACACAGTGGGGAGGAAGAGGTGTCACTTTACACTATACAACTTAACTTGTGATCTTCAGGGTTGGAGATCACCAAAATTAACTGTTAGGCCTGGGCTCCATATCCTCTAAGATGAGGGCCCAAAACTAAGACTGACTGTCGACACTAAAATGTCCGAATTCAAGGAATCAAGAGAGACCGTTTGTTTTGATTATTCGTTTTATATATTTAGCAATTCCTTTGTTTTGCAAAGTTTATACCGGTCAATGTCATATTTATATATATTTATGTTTTATTATTAAACAATTCGACTATCGACATTGACTTTATTTAATTGTTTTCCGATTTAAAGTGGACTAGGGTGGAATATATTTTATTTATACAAGCATTTGCTCTTTTCCCGGATTTAACTAATTACTAGTATTTCCTGCGTGACAATATAGTTACTAAATATAATACACTCAAGAGGTCACCATGTTTTAGTGAATATTTAGCTAATGTTAAGCATTCCAAGAATGTGTTTCTCTTTGAATATTTCTTTACGACTTTCAGGTAAAAAAATAGCGTCATAATTATTTTCTGACAAACACTTTTTTACACTCGAAGGCGGCTCTATTTCACGCAAAAATATTAATATATAGTGATTGAATCTGCCCAGTCTAGAGTGGATTGTAACAGTAATATTGCAAAGTATGCCTTATTTAGTTGACTGGACACAATGTATATATGTTTATACTAGCATAGCCTGGAATCAAGCAGGCTACCAAGTAATTCGGTAGAACCAGATAACAATATAATTACTACTGATAAGATTTCCCGGCAAAATTTTCTAGAGATGTAAGTTTAAACAAACTGTCTCCTTTTAACGTTGGAAATGTTTATGTTTTCGTACATGGTGTAGAGTTACCAGTCTTTGTTCAAGGTCAAAAGGCAGCGGTGTCGCGGTCGACTGAGACTATCGTATGCAACGGCTGATATACGCAAATGTAATATGAGTTGCATATATCACAGGGAGTCAAGTTACCAGTTTTCATTTAAGGTGGAAATACAGCGGTGTAGTGGATCATAGTATTTCCGGAAAAAGTTGAAAAAGTTCATGTTTTATGTATGGTGTTACCAGTTCCAATATCCCGATGATTGCAAGGATTGCGAAATCTGTGAATTTGTTTTCATTTAAAATTATGTTGTTTTCTAGACATCATGATTCTGTAGTTTTATTTATCCTATTGTGACTCTCGTCGGATGCATCAGCTGACACGATTGTATCGTCCGCAAACATTGTTACACGACCATGCTCTCTATAGTTGGGTAAATCATTTACATATAGCGTGAACAATAATGGACCTAACAATTAACCTTGAGGAACTCCAAATGCAACATCAAATGTATCTGAATTTTAGTAATTTATTTTAACTTTATCTTAGAAATCTATTTTCTATATATAGTCCAGTCAATGAACTGGTTGTAGAGGACATGGTCGGTGACAGAATTTTTGACTTCAGGGCTGTGTTTGGAATACTAAGGAGGTAAACATACTAAAAGTCCCCGAATCTACGAGGTGAGCAGAATGCAGAGGGGACCATTGAAGGTCACTTTTTTTGGATTTTCGCTGATATCTCGAAAACAAGCATAGCTAAAATATTAATCTATTCAAAATTAAAGCTGACGAAATTTCCTACAAGATTGTTATTATTCATTATTCTTCTATTTCTAATGGCTTTCGATATATTCGCTGGAGAAAATCACCAATTTTCGAAATACGCATTTTTGCCTTACGCTTCTCGACAAACTTTGCCTTCTAGCGCCTCAGCCTTTAGTTTCACGGTAATATTTTCACAGTAGAGCATTAGTTGTAGAGCATTTGTAGAGCATTCAATTTTTTTTTAAGTGAGTTGTTATTAATACTCCTCCATTAGCTTGACCTGTAACATTCTAAGCAAATCTTACAACTCATTTTTCACACACTTCCAAATGTAGGATTGACTTGAAATTTGGGACGTATATATGGTTCACGTAACAATACAATTTGGCAACTTTTGTAAAAAATGCAAGATGGCGTTTCGAAGATGGCGGGTAGTCTATTGTCATTTAATCATATCCGATTCTACTAAAAATTGGTATCCGGGGTTTCTAGAGATCGCAGATTACAGGCATCTGATCAAAACTTAAAAATTAAAAATGGCGGCGTCAATATGGCGGATGGGTTTTGTCATTTATCATCTGATTCGATTAAACATCGATATCTGAGCACTATCGAGGTTGCAGAGTACAATTATCTCGTCTAAATTTAATAATTCAAAATGGTGGCGTCAAAATGGCGGATGAGTTTTGTAATTTACAGTTTGATTCGTAGGTATCTGCGAATTTTCAAGGTCGCAGATTATAAATATTTAGTCGAAATTTAAAAATTCAAAATGGCGGCTTTAGAATGACGAATAGGTTTTGTCATTTATAGAGAAGGAATTATATCGAATAGATACATTATTCCAATTGGAACAGCACTAAAAAGAAGATAGTAAATAAATAGTTAAAAAAATCAAAAACACGCTTTTAAACAGAAACTGTTAAAAAATGCACCAAAAGGAAGAAACTAATGCCAATTATAATAACAATTATGTTAGTAAACGTAAAGGCGTGGGGAGCTCAAACCATCTGGGTGAACAGAGAATTTTAGCCAACAGGCGTCCTATGCATTTGCATTTATTAACACAGTTATTTTTATTATTAACATTATTTTCTTCCTTTTGTGGCATTTTTTAACAGTTTCAGGGGGTTTAAATACGTGTTTTTGGAATTATTAATTAATTTTTTTCCTTCTTCAATTCTTTGGCACTTCCTGCCACATGTATGTTTTCTTTTTAAGCGGTGCTCGGGGAATCTACAAAATATCACAATTAACCAGTATGTTACTGGTAAATAACGTCTACGTCTGTGACTTTTACGTCAAAGGATCAGTTAAAGGTTGCTTTTTTTAAATAGACAACACAAATAAGTATAAAAACTTGAAATTAAATATTTCTTAGACGTTTCGGAAATCTGTTCTGTTTCCGTTTTCAAGGCATTTTTTGAAAAATCTTTTTTGCTTTGTATGATAAATATACAGCTCTAAGAATGTTTGTTACATTTAATATCCATAGATACTTACTATTTAGATAGAACTGTTGATATAGTTAACAGTTTTTTTAGTTTTTATACAATATTAAGTTTGAAAGTTCTTTTTTTAACATTGGAAACCAAGTTGTATAGACATCTATGGAACAATTCGACAATTTAATGCTCTACAACTAATGCTCTACTGTGAGGACATTGATGTAAAACTAAAGACTGAGGCGCTAGTAGGCAAAGCTGGTCGAGAAGCGTGAGGCAAAAAAACGCTTTTCGAAGACTTGCGATTGTTTCCAGCTGATATCTCGAAAGCTATTGGGAATAGATAAATATTGAATATTGTAGGAAATTTTGTCACCTTTAATTTTGAATAGAATGACCTCTTCACGACGATGCACTGTTTTCGAGATATAAATGACAGAATCTATTCGTTATCCGGAAGCCGCCATTTTAAATTTTTGAATTTCGACTAAATATTTATAATCGACGACCTTGAAAATCCGCAGATATCGATTTTCATGCGAATCAAACTATAAATTATAATACTTGACTCCGCTATTTTGAATTATTAAATTCAGAATATATAATTGTCCTCTGCAACCTCGATAATGCTTAGATATCGATGTTTAATCGAATCAGATGATAAATGACAAAACCCATCCGCCATAATTACGCCGCCATTTTGAATTTTTGAGTTTAGATCAGATGTCTGTAATCTGCGATCTCTAGAAACCCCGGATACCAATTTTCAGTAGAATCGGATATTAAATGACAATAGACTACCCGCCATCTTCGAAACGCCATCTTGAATTTTTTATAAAAGTTGCCAAATTGTATTGTTACGTGAACCATATACACGCCCCAAATTTCAAGTCAATCCTGCTTCTGGAAGTGTATAAAAAGTGAGTTGTAAGATTTGCTTAAAATGTTACAGGTCAAGCTAATAGAAGAGTGTTAATACCAACTCACTTTTAAAAAAATTGAATGCTCTACAACTGATTCTCTACTGTGAAGATATTACCGTGAAACTAAAGGCTGAGGCGCTAGAAGGCAAAGTTTGTCAAGAAGCGTGAGACATAAACGCGTATTTTGAAAATTGGTAGATTTCGCTAGCGGATATCTCGAAAGCCATTGGGAATAGAAGAATAATGAATAATAACAATATTGTAGAAAATTTTGTCAGCTTTAATATTGAACAGATTAAGATTTTAGCTACGATGCACTGTTTTCGAGATATCAGCGAAAAGCCAAAAAAAGTGACCTTTAATGGTCCCCCTGCACCCCGCTCACCTCGTAGACTCGGGGACTTTTATTATGTTTACCTCCTTACTGCTCCTAACACAGTCCCGAAATCCCACTTTTGAGAGTTCATTGACTGGACTAATATTACTATAGTCACAGTAGATTGTTACCGCTAATGCTGACGCAATATATATTCACTGCTTAGTATTTCTTTACTGACAGTGTCAAGTGCTTTTGGAATATCGAATAACAGTGAAACAATATAGCTACCCTTGCTGATAACTATACTCCAGGAGATAACAATCAGTTTGTTCGACCTAAACCCATGCTGCGAGACTATTAGTATTTTATTTTTTATTCATTTTTAATTCTGAGTATCTATTATACTAAGCGGTCCTAACCAATAACATTATCTTTAGTCAGAACATAAATTATGATTAACAGAAATCGTTATTAATCCAGCGAATGTCATGATTAATTATATTGTTGACATTCAATATATTCTGGATCAAAGAAACATTTCGTCAGTGTAACAATAGCTGGTAAAATTTAAGCCCTGTATGCAGCCTTCTTAAGAATGTCCTAGAATTGACCCCTGTGGTATCATACGATTCAAGTTATACACTACAGGTAGGTTAATATTTTGTCTTATAATTTGGGCCCAATTTTGTAAGTATTACATATCATGATTAATTGTGCCGCATTATGAATAACCTGTATAATAGTTAATTTTAATGTAGTGTAGTAATACTGAAATCGTTAGTTCATGTCTATTTCCTACTCTCAAAATGCCATCAATAACACGATCTAGTGAATACAGTGGAGCAGCTGTGATTGAATCGGAAACTAAATTGAAATTGTGATAAAATATCATATATTTCTAAATGTTCTTTGATTTGATCCGAAGCATGTTACATAAAGGAGGGAAAATACTTTATGTACAACTTTAGTTTTTAACTTGTTCGACAAATACGATTTTGTTTCGTGTACATTTCCTGTGTTCAGCATTCTCACAGAGCTTATGCAAAAGTTACTTTATTTTCATACTTGATATATTTTCGAATACGTACTCTGGTATTTATTTTTTATATATAAATTAAATCTCACAAAAAGAGTTTTAGTTTTGCTCTTGCAAATTCGAAAAACTATTATTTTTCTCTCAAAGAAAAAGTTGCACAACAATTCATTTCAGAACACACTGAAATCAAATGGCGAATAAAAAATGTTTGTGTGACTATATGTGTGTATTTGTGTATACTGGGAGTCCCAGACCATAGAAACACTCTTGTGACTTTTAAATGGACGAATGTATTATTTTCAAATTTGGGCAAGTGATATGAGGTAATGTTTCTAATTATGTAATGGAAATAGCCGAAATGACCTATTTTCGGTTTTGATGCAACTTACCTGAAAATCTTTTCAGATTTTTTAATGAGGAAACCTATATATTTGTAGATATTTGGACGCTGACCAAAATACAACCAAATCTAACATATGAAAAAGTATCTATATATATTTTAATTTCTACTTTTAATTAGGAAGCTGGTCAAAATTGTTAAAAAGTGGTCTACAAGCTCCCGTAAAATAGTATATTTTTAAACATTAAGATTAAATACCTTTTATTTTTATCTAATAATAATGTTTATGAAAGCGGATTTAAAACTAGCGAAAAACCAGTAAGCCTAATGCACTGACAAGAAAATAGAATAAGCTAGTCGAAGAGCTTTCCTGATGGATGCTGTTCGTTCTTCTAGTTGTGCTCAACAATTGTCAACGACATTCAATGCCAAGGACAGTTCAAAATTAGCGGGATCTTATGGTTTTTGTTAATAGTTAAGGCAATTCAAAATGGATGCTATGAAAGGACTTAGTTACGGAATAAAAAAATGTTAACTAAAAGCCTAGTTGTTCAAACAAATAAAAAACATCTTTATTGTGATGAAGTTCATCCATTCGTTATTTGTAAATTTAACGTTATATCTAGATATTACAGAATATTAAAACAAAATTGTATATAAATTTTGTACCAATATAAAAAGAAACTGTAGCACGTATTTAAAATTTAACGCAATAAGAAAAATATTCAGAATCAAACGACAATATAAATTATGACAGAAATAGGTTTATAATGTCATGAAACGTAGAAATTTTAATGGTGACTAAAAATATTTGTGGTATATTTTCAAGCACATCATAAATAGTCAAATGCAACTTTGCAGAAAATCCCAGCTGCTCCTTTTTTCAAGATGTCAACAAATACTTTATTTTTCAATGAAAAAACTCCGAATTTGCTAATTATATGCATATACTCATATATTATTCGATAATATTTACGTTTAAATATGTACTTACACTTCGTAAACGTATGTCTAGGTATATATACATACATGTAGGGATATATGTATATGGTCATTTCCCTAAAACTCTCCCCTCCTGGACGTGATTCGTAATTGTGCTTGCAACTATGTTAATAACATCTTTGATTTTCATGCTGAAATTGGGCTAATTAGCGTATGCTGATAACGAGAATCGATGTAAAATTTTTCCTAGATTTCAATTCTGCCCTGGCAAATTCAATTTAATGCTTCCGGGCGTCAGAAAAATTAAAAAACAACGACAAGTGCGTGTTCAAAAAAATGAACTTTGCATTTTTAGTTTCTCGTAATTTGCCGTGTCGTAGAGCTCTAAAATGGTGCTTCCAAGGACGGAAGCAGAATCTGGGGAAATTTCTACTTGGATCCAGGTTACGTATTCAAAATATTTAATTTATTTCTGTATATTTTTCAGAAATTCTAGACATCGAAATATGAAAGAAATCAAAAAAATCATTTAAATCAACCAGTTTATTGAGTAGTGATTTTTAAGCTATAAACAGTGAACATTGACTGAAGAATAAAAGCCCTTTCCCTAAGCATTTACAAAAAAATCAAAAAATCTAAATAATTGCAAAAATTCAAAAAAGACACGTTAGTTTTGAAAAGTCATACTTAATTAAGCATAAGTTTAGTCAGTAAGTTATATTTAATCTGCTTCCGTCCTTGTAAGTCCATTTTAGAGCTCGCCAAAACGGCAAATTACGAAAAACTCATTAAAAATAAAAAGTAATTTTTTTATAACATGCACTTGTTGTTTTGTATTTTTTCTGACGTCTGGAAGCATTAAATCGAAATCTCCAGGGCAGAATCGAAATCTTCAAAAACTTTACATCGATTCTAGTTAACAGCATATATAAATTACCCTAATTTCTGCCTGAAAATCAAAGTTGTTATTAACATAGTTGGAAACAAAATTATAAATCACGTCCTGGAAATAGAGTTTTGTAGAATAACCATATATACACATATCCCTACATGTATATATATTATATCTAGACACAAGTATACAAAGTGTGAGTACACATTTAAACAAAATATTATCGATAAATATGTGAATATATGCATATAACTCGCAAATTAGGAGTATTTTCATTGAAAAATAACGTTTTTATCGATATCTGGAAAAAAGGAGCAACTGGGATTTTCTGCATAGTTACATTTGAGGAGAGGTGTGAAGGAGTGGAAAAAATTGAAAAATTGATGTGTTCATTATGTGTCTATTCTAAATCATTCGCAGAAATTTGAATAATCTGCATTGGACAGTTTTGAACTTCTGCTAAGTTATATTAAAAAATGTCTTACTTTTTAAAGAAATTTTGACCATACCAGTTTTATATCCATTATATCTTGGGAAATATGCCTACAATGTAAATAATATTTTACACCAGTTTTAAATGCAATATATCTTGGAATGTACATTATTCAGATTTCAGTGAATGATTCAGAATAGACACATAAGGAACACATAATTTTTTCTACTTTTTTTGGTCCTCCGTTTCTGAGACATTCGCGGTTAAAGTCAGCGGTCAAATACATTTGAATTGTACGTTAGTTTATATTTTGAGTTTATGCCTTTGAACAATAGGGATAAACAAGTAAAGCAAGCTACAAACTTTGAATTTAGTGTGTACCAGAATACAAGCTCTTAATTTCTCATATAACATCTGTCAGAAATAAATAACCAATAATACTTTTTTGTTTTCAGCTTGAAAACACGAATAGGCCAAAAACACTCTTAAAATACTGCAACCACTATCAAATCTTATATAAGCTTTGTATATTTTACATTGCTAATTTAAAAAAGCACATCTATGCTTGCTTGAATGACGTCATTTCAAAGCCATGACCATTATCACTGGTTATAACATTATTTGAAATAAATATTTCCACTAATTTTTAAAATGTATTGGTGTTATTTGTTTGACATAAAAGCTGTTGTGAAAAGTATTTGAAAATAAATTATTTTTACGATATGCCATAAAGCTTTATATGATCTGAAAAATATATGAAAGCACCGGTTTAATAATTATCGTGCTTGCATGCATATATGAACAGAATTTTTAAAATTAAATCGACCATATTGAACAATTTATTATAAACGAATGCCTGCTGATATGTTTCCAGACAGAAATAAAATGTAAATAGTTGTATAGTTTATTATAATATATTTTATTAGTATATAATATGTTAGCAAATATACCTCGTATTGGTATCCAAGATATATTTGCAATTATTTTCTATCTACGTCTAATACAGAATATAAAGTAAACAATTTGATTTAATAACATAAAAATATGGAGCTGGTTAAAATTTTGTAATAATTGTTACTATTAGTGCAGTAAAAAGAGGCCAAAAAAATAAAGAGATAGGTATAGTCTGTATACAGCAAGATTAAGATTTTATCCTGCTTGGGGTATCACCAGGAGTATATTCCTAAGTTTTGGACCTCGAAAACCCTGTGCTACTATTTTTATAAACAATTAAAAATTTTTACTGCATTTTTCGACCTTAAAATGTGAATAACTCCTGTTCTATAAGTCGTATAGGGGCAAACTAAAAACCAGTCTCTTCGTAATAGAATTGCCAATACATCGTCGTTGGTGTCAAGTCTCTGAAGTACGTACATAACCTACAAAACTGAAAAAACGAGAGAAAAGCAGTATTTTCTTCATTTTAGTGCCCAGGACCGCCAACTAGACCAATTTGCATCAAACTTTCACAAAATATGCTTTTTGATGTAATAAAAAGGATCTGAACCCATTGGAGAAAATTGAATTTGTTATCTAAAATTTAAAATGCTCGTCATTTTATGCCATTAAGTCCAAAATGAATTATTTTTTCAAAATGTAGATCTCGATACCAGCTTTCGAATATAATTAAAAATAACTTTTTTTTAAATGTAATTTTGGCAATTTTTTTACATCTGTTTATAACTCAAATAACAACAATTGCGTTTTTTCGACCATTTTTAAAAAAAAATTAAAGTTTTTTATCAGATCTGGTAGAGAATTTTGGATCCTTTAATAAAAAAAAAGAAAGTTCATTTTTGTTAACGCGAACTCGAGATATTTAACTTTTTGCATTTTGGCCAATTGTTAATTAACAATTAACAATTTTGAAACCTATTCATTGCATGTGATAAATTAAAAAAAAAAGTTTTATAGAAAGCATTATAATGTAAGTATTGGTAATTGAGCTAAAAAGTGATTATTTTGATTTTTGCTTAAAGCTCAGTTGCAAAATGCAATAAGTTTCTTGTTTCTTAAAATTCGGAAGACTTTTTTTTAAATACGTTTTTCCCTCGCACTGCGATCATCAACTTTTTTGTTAATAATAACAATAAACATTTTATATTTTTAAATTTATATACAACCAACGTTTGTTAACGTATAAACCTGCGGAGCGATTACTTGCTTATAAATGAGGAAAAATGTTTACATTTTCTTCCTCTTTCTTATTCCCCACCAGTTCCATTCCTTACAGCTTAGATCGGTTGCGCGTACAGTATTGTATGTTTATATTTGAGAAGCTGTAAATTAATTTAATATATGTCTGATACCACGGGGGCACGTTTAGGGTTAGACCGCTTGGACATGTTAACAAGTACGACACTGATATTTCACTTAATACAAAATTTAATAACAAAGTCTAATTGTCCACGCGAATGATACAAGTAAATAATACAGTCTTATAATATCACCGAATAAATTTAGTAAAACAAAGGAACTAAGGATCCGCTACCCGCTAGCCCGCAATAATAAAATCTTAACTCTTTCACAGGCAATCATAGAATGCCCTTCAGTCATCGGGCTAGCTGATTTCGTTTCGCTCTAAGCATGTTCCTATGCCCATATTAGGAAATACATAGAATCTTAAACTGTTATTGGTTGGGATAAGTCAACCTAAATGTTTACATTAACAAAAATAATAAACAGTCATAAGTACTAGTGAAGGGTTCCTAAGAATCATAGGTGTGGAGAAATTATTTTCTGTGGCACCGACATATAAATTAAAAATGTCTGCTAGTTAAAGTGAGATTATTGCCTGTTTAATTTGTAAAATCCTGAACTCCAGAAAGAAGCTGATTTTTTTATGATCGCCCAGCAAACATATTTAGACTTTTCTCCGCAGCTCAAAACATCATGAAAGTTTTGTATGGGTGGAATCCAATAAAACCTATGGATTTAGGTGATTTATGATTTCATTGTTTCCAAAAACATTGAAAACTGGTTGTAATTTGGAAAACCTGCCTCCGACCGAAGAAGCTACAAATTACCATTTATTGAGAGTGTATCTTCAAATACAAAAATGGCTGGGAGATGAAGAAATAGATCCACGATTGTTTGGTTGAGAGGATACAATTAATGGCTTAATGTCTATTATAATGAGACAACAGCCAATACCACAAGAAATTCTTGAAATTCTCGCTTGTCAATGTAAAGCCGATTCTAAAGACCTGAGATGCAGTAAGTTTGGACTACAATGTACAAGTTTGTGTGAATATTGTGGAGGAATTAATTGCAGGAATTGTACAGAATGCACTGTAGTCACTGAAGAAAATCGTGAAGTTGAAGAAGACGATATAAATGAATCAGACATACATTCAAATTGTACCGATATTACAGAATCGGAACCCGAAAACGACTGGGAAAGCTGTAAGATAATGTACCCGATCTTTCTGTTCAAATTCGTGATGAAGAAGAAAATGGTGATAAAATTTTATTTGAAACAGATTCAGAGAGTGAAGCTGAATTGTACACGTTACCAAGCAAAAACATAAAAGACATTAATTACGATTTTGTAAATTTATAGGAATAAAAATATAATTTTTAATAATAAAATGTTTTTACCATATTATTAATCCTCGCCAATATAAATTTAATATAAGTATTCATTTTTATATGGAAATATATAAAAAATACATACAGGTTTATACGTTAGCAATCATTGGTACATGTGTATATATGAATTTGGAAACAAAAAATACTCATTTTCATTATTAACAAAAAACTAAGTTTCTCATCGTATTGCTAGGGAAAAAATTACGTATTTAAAAAAAGTCCTCCGAATTTTAAGAAACAAGGAAGTTATTTCATTTTGCAACTGAGCTTTATGAATAAATCAAAAAAATCACTTTTTAGCTCAATTAACAATACTTACATTATAATGCTTGTAAATAACTTTCTATAAAACTTTTTTTTTTAATTCATCACATGCAATAAATAGGTTTCAAAATGACAGTCCAAATTTTAGCTCAAAATATGTATTTGTTAATTAACAATTGGCCCAAATGCAAAAAGTTAAATATCTCGAGTTCATATTAACAAAAATGAATTTCTATTTCTGTAATTAAAGGATCCAAAATTCTCTAGAAGATCTGATAAAAACTCATTTTTTTTTCAAAATGGCCGAAAAACGCAATTGTATTTATTTGAGTTATAAACAAATGCAAAAAAAGTAACCAAAATTACATTAAAAAATTATTTTTAATTGCATTCGAAAGCTGGCATCGACATCTACACTTTGAAAAAATAATTTCCATTTTGGACTTATTGGCATAAAATGACGGGCATTACAAATTCTAGATAACAAATTCAATTTTGGCCAATGGGTTCAATATTTTAACTCCAACTTTCTAGGCTCTTTTCATTACATCAAAAAGTATATTTTCTGAAAGCTTGATACAAATTAGTCTAGTTGACAGTCTTGGGCACTAAAATTAAGAAAATACTGTTTTTTTCTCTCTTTCCTCCGTTTTGTAGGTTATGTAGGTACTTGAGAGACTTGAAACCGATGACGATTTATTGGAAATTTTATTACGAACAGACTGGTTTTTAGTTTGCCCCGATCCGACTTATAGAACCGGAGTTGTTCACATATTAAGCTCGAAAAACGCACTAAAAAAAATTTAATTGTTTATAAAAAAAAAGCAGCACAAGATTTTCGAGGTCCAAAACTTAGGAATAGACTTCCGGTGATACCGCAAATAGGACAAAATCAAAATCTTTCTGTATCCAGACTGTGCAAATTAAAATGCTTTTTTTGCGGCACTATAATTAAAATGTAAGATCGAACACGGGTTACAGATAAGAGGTCCTGAGTATTACAAATTCTAGAGTGAGTGTGGGAGGGGGTGACAAAAAAAAGAAAAATGCTAAAAGAAAATCGTATTTATTATACAATATTTCACAAAATACACACACCGTGCACAAATACAAGTAATAATATGCCAAAAGAGAGATATGTAACTTAATATTGTTTAAAAAAAAATGGTTGATTATACAGAGTGGACTATTAATAATAGGCTATAGTGCAGGGGCCAAAATATGTCGATATAACCAAATATGCTTTAGTAAAATGTTGCTGTGAAAAGAGATACAGGTTGTCAAAATTCAAATTATTTTTTCGTTTTTTTTTTTTGCAATAACTCAACAGCCTCTTGACTGATCTTCGCCAAATTTGCCAGTGGAACTTTTTTATTCTAAGAAACAATAATTTATATACTGCATCACGTTAGACCATAGAGGGCGCCGCAGGACCTGTATCTGATGATATATTTTTCTCATTTTTTTTGGACGAAACGTTGTGGTACTTCTGACCAGAAAATCTGATGAAGGCGTCATTTCCACGTATAAAAGGTTAACTTGGTAGAACTTGATAACTCCAACCGTTTTCGAGGAAGTTTCCGTTAAACATTGAAACTGTATATTATTGTTTCTTAGAAAAAAGAAAGTTCCTCTAGCAAATTTGGCGAAGATGAGTCAAGAGGCGGTTGAGTTATTGAAAAAATCGGTAAAGGCATTTACACAGAACTTCCCTCGTTATTTGTGCCTGGCGGACACTCTAAAAAATTAATTATTACGAAATGACATTGAGAATAATAATCGGAATATAGTTATTGCTATTATTACAAAGAAAACTTGATAAGTTTTGGCCAAAAAAATATACAGTTTGCTCATCCAACGGCAAAAGTTCAATACTAAATAGCAGGTGCCACATATGACAGGCTTGCGCAAATACCTTTACAAATGTCCATGATTGAATTATTTCTTGGGATGACCACCCTGTACATTTTTCAATAAAAGTATAATAGGTGCATATGCCAGATATTATTGCCATCTGTCACATTTTCAATCCAATATTCACGTAATTGAGTGGAAGTATAGTGGCGGTTAAAAAATTCCATTTTTTTTTAAATTTTTCAAAAATGTTGGTAAAAAAATTTTTTTTTTTCTGAAATAGGTTTAGAACGTCATCAAGCGTGAAACTTTTAAATTTGAGCAAAAAAAAAAGTTTCCATCTATTCTAGTGTTAAATTTTTTTTCAAACTGGTAACAAAATGTTGCAAAATTTTTTTTTCCGAATTTGGTTTGGAATGTCATGAAACGTGGAAATTTTAAATTTGAGCAAAAAAAAATATATAGTAGTGATAAATATATTAAAAATGTTTTCAAATTTTTTTTATAATGTTTCAAAAACATTTTTAAATTTGAATAGTGTTAGAATGCCATGGAAACGTGGATAGTTTAAATCTGAACAAAGAAAAAAAAATCTATCTACTGGTAAAAATTTTTAAAAATAGTAAAAAAAAATTCTAATTTTTCTTTTAAATAGATTTAGAACGCTATGAAACGTGGAAATTTTAAATTTGAAGTAAAAAAAAATCCATCTATTTTAGTGGTAAAAAATTTTTCAAAAATGTTGGTAATTTTTTTTTTTTTTTCGAATCAGGCTTAGAATGCCACGAAACGTGGAAATATTAAATTTGGAGAAAGAAAAAAAATGCATCTATTTTAGTAGTAAAAAATTTTTCAAAAATGGTAAAAAAAAATATTTTTTTTTTTTTTGAATTAAGCTTAGAATGCCATGAAACGTGGAAATTTTTAAATTTGGGATAAAAAAAATTCTTTTTACTTCCCTCGCATACCGAAGGGAAGTATTGTATTCGAGAAAAAATCACCCTCCGAGATTTTTACGGATTCTGACGTTTCAGATCACGGAGATTACGAAAATATAGGTTTTTCAATTCCGTCAGTCTATATGTCTGTCTGTCGGTCTGTCTGTCTGTCTGTCTGTCTGTCTGTCTGTCTGTCTGTTGGTGCATTTACTAAAAAACTACTTGACGGAGAGCAGTCAAATTTGGTACGTAGTTGACGCTACTGTCAGCGAAGAAATGGTAGAAATTTCACTGGAAAATATACAGGGTGGACCGTCTAAACGGAATAAATAGTGAAAAAAAATTTTTTTTGCTCAAATTTAAAATTTTCACGTTTCATGACGCGCTAAACCTATTTCAGAAAAAAAAAATTTTTTCATTCTTGAAAAAATTTTTACGAAGATGAAAAAAAATTTTTTTTGCTCAAATTAAAAATTTCTACGTTTCATGACACGCTAAACCTATTTCAGAAAAAAAAAATTTTTCATTTTTGAAAAAATTTTTACGAAGATGAAAAAAAATTTTTTTTGCTCAAATTAAAAATTTCTACGTTTCATGACACGCTTACTTATTACCGGAAAAAAAAATGAATGAAAATTTTTTTCACCAATATTTTTGAAAACATTTTTACTACTAAAATGAAATAATTTTTTTTTCTTTCTTCAAATTTAAAATTTCTACGTTTCATGGCATTCTAAGTCTGATTAAAAAAAAAACAAATTTGAATTTTTTTTTTACTATTTTTGAAAATTTGTTTACCACTAAAATTGACGGAATTTTTTTATTTCTTCAAATTTAAAATTTCCACGTTTCATTGCGTTCTAAATCTATTTAAAAGAAAATTAGAAATTTTTCTTACTATTTCAAAAAAAATTTACCACTAAGATAGAATTTTTCTTTCTTTGTTCAGATTTTAACTATCCACGTTTCCACGACATTCTAAAACTATTCAAACAAATTTAAAAATGTTTTTGAAGAATTTTTAAAAAAATTTGAAAACATTTTTAATCCATTCATGTATCACTACTATAGAACAGAAGAAAAAATTTGTTTGCTGAAATTTAAAATTTCCACGTTTCATGATATTCCAAACCAATTTCGGAAAAAAAAAATCGGTAAAGCTATTTACACAGAACTTCCCTCGTTATTTGTGCATGGCGGTCACTCTAAAAAATTAATTATTACGAAATGACATTGAGAATAATAATCGGAATATAGTTATTGCTATTATTACAAAGAAAACTTGATAAGTTTTGGCCAAAAAAATATACAGTTTGCTCATCCAACAGCAAAAGTTCAATACTAAATAGCAGGTGCCACATATGACAGGCTTGCGCAAATACCTTTACAAATGTCCATGACTGAATTATTTCTTGGGATGACCACCTGTACATTTTTCAATAAAAGTGTAATAGGTGCATATGCCAGATGTTATTGCCATCTGTCACATTTTCCATCCAACATTCACGTAATGGAGTGGAAGTATAATGGCGGTTAAAAAATTTCACTTTTTTTTCAAATTTTCAAAAATGTTGGTAAAAAAAATTTCAATTTTTTTTTTTTTGAAATAGGTTTAGAATGTCATCAAACGTGAAACTTTTAAATTTGAGCAAAAAAAAAGTTTCCATCTATTCTAGTGTTAATTTTTTTTTCAAACTGGTAACAAAATGTTGCAAAATTTTTTTTTCCGAATTTGGTTTGGAATGTCATGAAACGTGGAAATTTTAAATTTGAGCAAAAAAAAATTCGTCTATTCTATAGTAGTGATAAATATATTAAAAATGTTTTCAATTTTTTTTTAAATTTTTCAAAAACGTTTTTAAATTTGAATAGTTTTAGAATGCCATGGAAACGTGGATAGTTTAAATCTGAACAAAGAAAAAAAAATATATCTACTGGTAAAAATTTTTAAAAGTAGTAAAAAAAAATTCTAATTTTTCTTTTAAATAGATTTAGAACGCTATGAAACGTGGAAATTTTAAATTTGAAGTAAAAAGAAATCCATCTATTTTAGTGGTAAAAAAATTTTCAAAAATGTTGGTAAATTTTTTTTTTTTTTTTTTTGAATCAGGCTTAGAATGCCACGAAACGTGGAAATATTAAATTTGGAGAAAGAAAAAAATTTCATCTATTTTAGTAGTAAAAAATTTTTCAAAAATGGTAAAAAAAAATAATTTTTTTTTTTTGAATTAAGCTTAGAATGCCATGAAACGTGGAAATTTTAAATTTGGGCAAAAAAAATTCTTTTTTTCAACTATTCTAGTAATAAAATATTTTTCAAAAATGTTGGTGAAGAAAATTTTCAAATTTTTTTTTTCCGAAATAGGATTAGCGTATCATGAAACGTGGAAATGGGCCTTTTCAGCATATTTTTTTTATTGCCGAATCATAAATTTTATGAAAAATTAAAATACCCGTATTTTTTCAATTTCTATCTTGATGCAGATTAGAGCCAGAAAAAAATAATTAAAATCACCTATTTACAAGTCCAATTTAAACGATTATCCGTAACGCGCCATTAATACGTCAGCAATCCCAAGCCAATAGTGTAAAAGGCGACTCGACAACGTTGTACAAAATCAGCATTCAATTGACGTTTGTAGTGATGGGCGATATCGCGATTTTCCAATCACTCCATAACGGCGACTTATATTTTTCACTTCCGGTGATTTTAAACTAACGCTATCACAATCTGCAAGCTGACGTGTTTACCGTTCGCTGTAATTTGTTTCTGTGAATGTATGGCTGCATTAAGCAGCAATGGACAAGTATGAATTGAAAGTAAAACGATGTAAATTACACTTTATATTAATATTTTATATAATCACGGTGATTTAATCACCGGCAGTGACATATCGCTCATGACTAGACGTTTGACAGCTTGTTGATGTTAATATTTTGGTTTTGAGGTTAGCGTAAATTGAAAGCCTCCGATTTCGATTAAAATGTCTAGCAAGCAGTGTTTTGTTCCATTCTGTGAAAATACGACCGAAAATGCCCCAGAAAAGACGACAGCTCAAATGAAAGTTTAAGGTTATCCGCTATCCGCACGTTCGGTGATCGCAGTGGTGGGATTACGTGTGCAACCAAGGCGCGTGAAACTCGAGCGTTTGAAATACCCCGTGAAAGTTGTTGTATTTCGCTAATTTATTTCTCAAAGATTGCTGTTCTAAGACGCCTCATTTTTAGATAAAAAATTATTTTATTTTCCCCAAATGACACCCACCATATTTAAATGTCAAAATTCGAATGTACTGTAAAGGCCCATTTTAAATTTGAGCGAAAAAAATTTTTTTTCACTATTTATTCCGTTTAGACGGTCCACCCTGTATATTTTCCAGTGAAAATTCTACCATTTCTTCGCTGTCAGGAGGGTTAACTACCTACCAAATTTGACTACTCTCCGTCAAGTAGTTTTTTTAGTTAATGCACCAACAGACAGACAGACAGACAGACAGACAGAGAGACCGACAGACAGACAGACAGACTGACGGAATTGAAAAACCTTTATTTTCGCAATCTCCGTGATCTGAAACGTCAGAATCCGAAAAAATCTCGGAGGGTGATTTTTTCTCAAATACAATACTTCCCTTCGGTATGCGAGGGAAGTAAAAAACGAAAAAATAATATGAATTTTGACACCCTGTATCTTTTTCCAGAGCAACATTTTACTAAAGCATATTTGGTTATATCCTCATATTTTGTCCCAAAGAATCTACCCCTGCACTATGACTTATTATTAATGGTCCACCCTGTATATATAATAAATAAAAAGTGAGAATTAATAAGCTAAGCTACACCACTCGTGATGAACGATAGTGGAAATAGTACAATAGTATAAAATAACTAATTGTTAACAAAATATACTAAACTATCTACGTTAATGATCCACGTAAAGAAATTTTACTACTAAGCTACTGTGTCACTAAAGTTAAATTAAATGGTTAAAAGTTAAATTTATTAAATATGGCTGGCTAGTGATATGACATAACACATATATCGTTTCGCTAATCGTGGAGGCACAAATACCAGGTGCTCCGAATCTTGGGTGATGACTGGCGATACTACGTGGAAGCAACTTTCAGGAAATTGTAGGTGTAATTCCAATATTTCAGTTGATACTCAGGTAAAGCTAAATTGGTTCATAGAAGGTGCGTCTCTTCTACTAAATACGATGTTTATATGCCAAATCTGTTCTCATAAATTCTGTTCAGCAGTTTATCCAAATATTTCAAAATCATTCCTAACAAAGGTTGGCCATATGGTAATTTAATCAATAAAACCCAATTAGGATATAAAATGTCCAAAAACTATATCCATACGAAAACTAATCCATATCCAAAACGTGTCCTGAAAAACACTCCCAGAAAATAACGTCTAGGATAAAATATAAATTATCAGTGAAAAGCTAACCTCAAATGTAGGACGTGGTTAAATAGAGAAGAAAATTATAACTTACCCAGATTTATCTTGACGTTGATAATTTGGGCGTTTTCTTTATTTCAACGTTGAGTCCATCAGGTGGCACCAGTTCCACCAATGTGGTTCTTTTATTGTCTGGTGGATCAACCAGATGGCTCAAAATTTGTTCTTTTATTTATGATGGATATCATGGTGGCATCACCACAGAATAAATTGCATCACTGTGCAACCTTAAACTTATGATGGTGGACTGATGAATGTTGTTTGGTGGATGTGAATCTAACCTCAAAAGTTAGTTATAGACAATAACACTGTATAAAATGAAGGAATTCTTAGATCGGATAACTATAAAAATAACAAACATATAATGATATTATTACACGAATGATCCAACAGCAGCATGATGTGCCCCAGTTTCTAAAATATAATTCTTTATTTTTATATATCTGGATCCCTTTTAATTATTAAAGTTTTTCTCCTATTCATTAATCATTTTCTGCATAAATTACTTGCAACTCAGATAAAGAGACTTGGAATAAAAGCTGCTTTCGTTCAGCAGAGTGATTCGTAATCATAATAAACAGGATTTCAAGGTAATCATATGATACAAAAGCTGCTTTCGTTTGCATTGAACATAATAAACAGTATCTCAATGAACAATGATCATATGATCATACAAAATTGCATGGTAGGGGCAGAAACAACACATGAGACAGGTTCGTTATGATACGAATCGCTCTGCCGAACGAAAGCAGCTAAAGTAAGTAAACTTAATGTTAGGTTAGGATAAAACCAACAAAATTATTCTTTTATTGCTAAACTGGTGTGTTCATCAGTTGATGACGTCATTCCACCATATTACATCACAGATGGTTTCAACCAGAAAAAGATGTTGAAATAAAGAAAACGCTCCTTGTGTATAATTCCGATTAAATAATCCATAGATTGAAATGTTACTTTAAGAATATTTTGTAATCGCAAGTGATATTGAAATCATTGTCCGATAGTAATAATGATCGATTCGCCAAAGTGGCTATTGACTTAATTACACCAAAGCAAGTTATTCGTTAAACTTTCTGGAACAAAAGAGAATAATTTCTTCTGTTCGGTGCTATTTATAATTTGAGGATTACGTAGAAACTTATTTCCTGTCAGCGTGCTACACAAATAATTTGATATTTTCTAAATTAGTGGATTTGTGTTGCCAACCTACAAGATTTAAAAACGACCCTTGATCATTAGTGCCACTTAGAGCATAACATAACACATATTTTACACAAAACAAAGTTTGGTCCCTTACCTCGACGTAGGAGGTGGAAAAAGATGGGTAACAGTTTGCTCTTTTTTTCTGCTCTTTTTAATACACATCTCTATAAATATTAATTTTTCCAAAAAACGCAAGAATAGGCTTTTGGAACTAGAATTATAATTTACTGTTTGTTTTTTTTTTGCAATTATTTCACAGATTAACATGGCAGGCAATGAACTGCCATTTTTGGGATCACTACATCAATCGAACGTCATCATTACTAGTAAATCTAGTATCTGAGGAAGTATTATATAACTGTAATTCTTCTCTAAACATATTTATTGCTGCAATTATAATAACTATAATATGTGGACATTGATATTTTAAAAACACCAGTTGTCAAATAGTGGTAAGATATAATTGACTTTATCTGTTAGTCCTTGTAACCCTTTTGCGGTTACTTTAAAAGATTTCTCATCCTCGTACATACAAACACAAAAGAGGAGAATCAAGTATACTGCCTGTTTACATTGTATTGCTTTGAGGACTGCTTTTCTATTGTTACACAAAGCTTTTTACTTGTTAAATAAGAAACTATCCAGTCACTTAGGACGTCACGTATGCCCAGATTCAAAAACTTCTTACTAACAAATGGTATATCCAAGGTATCAGAGACATTAGAGAAATAGAAACACAGCTTCATTAATACTTAAAATGTATCAAGTTGAACGTCTCTTTGGTCCAGGGTCGGATTAACTTGAATGGAGGCAGGTAGGCAGAGCTTTGGTGGAGACCCAGCGGTTTATGATATTTAAGACAAATTGAGGGTTACAATGATTTCAATGGTGGACTGCTTTTTATCTATAAATGTATTTATTATATACTATTTAGTAACTATGTGCATTATTTATATATAACACATACAAATGACTTAGATCCTTCTTATGTTTCAAGAGGATACAAGTTTCTCAATCAAGAATTTAAAAAATCGCCCACTTTATTTCCCGAAAATTTCAAGATTCCTTTTGGTGGAGGCTCCGAAGCAGTGCCTCTAGGTTAATACGACCCTGTTTCCGTCTAAAATAAAGTAAATATTTCACATAATAGCGCCATTTATATTTCATGTGTAATTTTCAACATTAATTAGTGGAAATGGTCCTATTTTCATTAACGAACGTACAAAATTGTCTATTTTAATATTTGTCAATAAAAATAATGCATCTGTTCGCCTGAATAAATATTAATGTGTCATATTTCGTATAATTAAAACAAAACGATGCGAATAAAATATTGTGGCGAAATTTTAAACTCATTTTAACATATAGTTGTTATATACATATTAAAATATTACGAAAGTGTGTACCTACACTGTTTTATTAATTCAACAAGCTCGATTGTGGAACGCGAATGGCAATAGTGTCATATACTCCTAGCAAACGGCAACAACGACGCTCCTAGGGAATCGGAGACTTGAAAGGAACTGAATGTGGTACAAAGCTAAAATATAAATGGAAATTGACACTACATATATGCTACAGATATTCACTTCTTAATCTAAGTTAAGATATTATGAATGATGTATAAACAAACTGTTTGTTTTACGCAGATGATATGAAAATGTGCACTACCATAAAGTCACCTGATGACCGTAATAAGCTACAACTGGCGCGCCAATATTCTTGACTTTGATGACGGTCTCGGATGATTAAGGGTCGAGATTTGAGCTCTTTGCCTCAATCATAGACCTGGACCGGCCTCGTAAGGGGTGGGCCTGCTTTTTACGACCACCCCACCTGCAAATGCAGACGCTGTAGACGAAGTTAGCAGACTCCCCTGGTCCTGGCTGTTTTGGACCCTGCCATCTGGGTCGTTTCTTCTGGCGTTCTTCTGTCTTGAGTTTCTTTCTTCACTGGCATGTCGGCTCCCGGGAGCGATGCCAATTGGCATCATGTGCTCCGATTTCGTCGGAAGGAAGTTTTGGGGTGTGTACCTGAAGGATTATGTTCGTCCAAGGATGCTTGTTTTAGCGTCAGGCTAAGGTAAGGTTGTTTGCTGGATACCCCCAGGATCGGGTGATTTGGATGTTTTGGTCATTATCTCCTTGCGGCGTAGCTTGAAGATCGGGCTGAAAGGAAGTTTAGTTATACTTACCCGTTTTCCAGGATCTGGAGCTTGGGCCTCTTGTACCTAGGAGCGTCGTTGGGGACGTAGTCAGTCGCCTGTCTGACTAGAGGATTCCCATGCTCTGCTGCGCGGGTGTATAGCTTTTTCGCTCTGTCCTGGATGACTTCAATTACCGGGGTGTATTCCAGGTCTTTGAAGATATCGGCGTTTCTGACAAACTATGGTGCGTCTACGGCGCACCTGAGTGCGAAGTTTTCCACAGCTTGTATCCTCTTTAAGTAGGTGACTTGTTCCTCAGGTTGAGTTGGCTTTGTCTACCTATCATTGGTTAGAGTAGAGTTCTTCTCTTTCTCACCATCTGTATAATCGCTTCCGTGTTCTGTTTCCACGTCAGGCCTTGATAATGCCAAGGTACTTGACGGTACTTGACGGTACTTGACGGTATTGTGCTATTGGATGTTTTCGCCGTTCAAGGAGATATCTCCTATGGGAGTTTGCTTCCTCACTCTCTTAAAGAGTATAGCTTTGCTCTTCTCCGCATTGACTTTGACTTTTCACTTATTGCACCACCTTCCAGAAGGGATGCTGCTTCCTGGAGGTTGCGGGTGGCAACTCTTGTGCTCCATGATCTTGAGATGATGGCCGTGTCGTCTGCGTAGAGCGCCAAAGCGGTCCTTGCGGTTCTTGGCATGTCGGAGGTGTAGATGGTGAACTGGTGCGGGGAGAGTACCTATCCCTGCGGTATGCCTGCTTCCATAGGTCTGTAGTTGGATAGCTTGTCGGCAATCTTCACCTACAACTGGCATTAAATAAAATTGGAGCCTAGTGTACATTGAACAATCCACATCTCTTTCTCTCTAATTGTAATAGTATGCCCTTTTCTCTCAACACAATGTCTCTCTGCAGAGACCCAATATTATGCGTGATTTTCGAGTAATTTTCGATCCTAACCTATCTATTTCTGATCATATAAATCACAGGTAGCAAATTCCTTCAGATCTCTTGCTTTGGTTATACGAAATACTAGCGAATGTAACAATCTAAATACCATAAAATTATTATACCATGCTCTTGTTAGATCTCCAGTTGACATGACTATGCCTCCGCTATATGGCATCCGCACACAAACGAGTTTTTTTTTTATAAAAATTAAATAAAAACTCGCGTTCTTTGAATGAAATTTTTCCATGCTCCCATTAATAGGGGAAATTATCTACAATTCTGTTTGTTTTTCGTTTTTTGTACGTGTAAAAATGAGCGAGAAAAAAATTTTTTCGCGTTTTTTCTACATAAAATTGGCCATAAAATTTTTAGGAAGCATTTTTTTGAAAAATCATAAGGAATAAAAAGTGATTATTTTGGCCGATTTTAGCTAAAAAATAGTTTGATCAGTAAAATATTTTTTTTTAGTGTTTATGTTGTTTATAACAATTAAAGGCCCACATGAATCGAAGCTTTTTTTCCATAAATATTGTCAGGGACATCTAAGGAACTAATTGCAAAAGGTTTTATCAGTATTACTTGTTTCAAAAAATGTAGTACCCTCTTTCATTTTCTAAGCGTTTAAATCGTGATGAACTGCAGGACTACCTATCTTTGTATTCGTTTCAATGTGCTTAATATTATTGAATATTGCTACATTATACTATATTATGCTACACCATAATACTCATGTAATATATCTTTGTAAACGGTGGCTGATGAAAATAAATAAAAATATGCTATACTATAGTATATTTAATATTATGTTATGTCGCGTTACGTTATATTATATTATTATAAATCTGTAATGTTCTCATTCTGTAATTGGTGTTATACTGATGAATAATGTATGTTAAATACAATACAATAAAATAAATAAATCAGTGAAACTGACGTACTTACCCCTATACCCTTGCTGTAAAAAGTAGCAGATGCTGTGCATTCATAATTGATAAATGCGAGATATTTGTCTACTAAATTCCTTTTTTTTTCTCGGACGCCAAGTTATAAACTTCATTTAATAATAATAACGAAAATAAATCGACTTTATTCAACTAAACATTGGTATAAAATTGATAGCACAATCAATGACTTTATTCTGAAACCATATCAATGTATTTTTATATAAAAGGCAACACTGAGAGATCTTCCTCCTACGTGACTCTTGTAAGTCTTAAAGATGATCTCATCTTTAGCTCTATCTAGAGAACAATTAACTGCGTAACAAATCGCATCATGAACCAAACATGTTTTATTTGAAAGTTAGGAATTGTTAAAAACAATTTTAAAAATAGCGCTACTGGCTTTTGTTGAAAATAACGTCATTGGACAGAGTCTGGGCTTTATTGAATTCACTTAATAGAAAACTGTAATGTAATTTCATATCCTCAACATAAGCTTTCATTTTACATACAATTGGTGAATGAGTTTAAAACATATGCAGTGTATATTATAAAATATAATTGGCGAACGGTGGACACTTGAATTATAAATTTTAATTATCTAATTTCTGTTAGAAATAAATGATTCGATAAAATCTAGAGCATCAATAGAGGATCCACATTATTTTGATTTTGAGACTAGCAATTTTTGATTGTGTCAAGGTCCTTGGAAAGATCGAGCAATATCAGTACACTAGTTAACTCTTCTCAGATGATGTGACGAGATGATCAATGACTGGTGCTAATATATTAGAAGAGCTAACATTTTGACAAAAACCTAACTGACAAATAAGAACTATGATATTTTTAGACAAGAATTCGTAAATTGGTTTAAATAATTTTAACATTGGAAATGTTAATGTTCGCGTATGAGTATAGGACAAAAGTTACGAGTTTTTTCCATGGCCATTGACATGAGAGTATCAAGATCACATGATGTAATACTGAGCGAGAGCCTGTTACTATGTGGGAAGCAATGTCGATAGTTGGTCAGCGCCGATTGACATTGTACCGCCTGTTCAACAAAAGACGGTACGGAGAGACCAAATCTTGTAGCATCGAGCCAGGACGCATTAGTGCTGCTGCGGCGGATGAATAAAGAAGCGTGATATCATCTGTCTCACTATTTATTCCTTGCCTTAGTGTTCGTCATTAGCCGTGCGGTTGGCGCATAGGTAATGTTCTCGCTTCGACTAGACAAAAGACTGACATTTAATAAGTACATTAACGAAACTGTACGGACAGTCTATTCCATGTCCAGGAGTCTGTACCCGCTCCTGGCTAGGAATAGCAGACTTAACAGACACAATAAAAAATTCTTATATACAGTTATTGTGAGGCCGGCTCTTACATACGCAGCGCCTGCGTGGTGCAGCGCGTCGGCCACGACAATGCAAAAAGTTACTGTTTTAGAGAACAAATTTTTACGGCTCATCTCAAATTCTTCTAGATACACCTCCATCAGAGATTTACAGGAGCGTTGCAACGACATAGTACCACTAGTGGACTACATCAAAACTACATCACAGAAATTTTACCAATTCAAGCTTGGTGATAGTGCGCTTACAAACAACATCACACAAATCAGAGAGGATAATGTACCATTTCGCATTAATCATAAATTACCATACCAAGCGTTGCCCATCTTTCGGCAACAGTTTTAGCCAAAACTCTTTTTTTTTCTTCTTTAATTGCTATCTGACACAATTTCCAATCTTCATTCCCTCCTATTCCTCTATTCGTTTCTTTTTGTAGTTTTTGTCTTTTGTCGAAATTTTTTTCTTCCTAATTATATTTTTGATTAATTTTGAATTGGTTTAACATAGCCATACCTCCCCCTTGTTGAATTTCCTGAAACGGGTTTTTTGGTTAATCATTTTCCAGTAAAACCAATTTTATTAATATTTTACCTTTATACTACTTATATATTTACAAATGATTTTAAATTTACGTAGTTAGATAAGCCTTAATTTTTACTTGCCCTTTAATTTTGTAAAAGAAGTTAGTATTTGTTAATATTTTTTTGTAATCCTACCTGACCTCACCCCGTCCATCTTTACAAGTACTATGGCATTTCTCGCTGTAGGTGTTCGGCTGGCTCCGGACATGGGTGTTCGGGTAGGACAGATTGTTCTTAATTTTTAATAAATATGATTTACTTACGGTGCGAAAGGTCCCGGGTTCAAACTCCTATGCTTGTTGATTTTTTTTTTTTAATTTTGTGACGATTAATATATTTTGTCACAAATTCTTTCCTATCATTACTTTGGGTTAGGTTAGTAGGTTTTTATTCTGATATCTAACTGTTAATAATTATTAGCGCCGCAGGCAGTATTAGCGTCGCAAACAAAGAAAAAGGGAGTGCAGGGGGTGTCCCACCACTTTTTAATATTGGAAATATTAACGTTCGTATATGGGGCCAAAGTTACGAGTTTTATCTAAGGCCGCCGACTTGAAACAGTCGAGATCAGATGACGTAATACTGAGCAAGTGTGCACAGTATGAGTATGCGCAGATAACATGAAGTTATAATGTGATTCACAAAGTTTAACAAATAGCGAATAGTTATTTTTGTAAGTACCTAAAATCATGTTTTTTGGGACGGATCGTAATAAGTTTATGTTTTATGTATGGTCATTTTCAATGTCCCGATGGTTGCAAGAATTGCGGAATCTGTGAATTTTTTTTTTCCAATTCGATACTCTTCGTGGAATTTTATAATTATATTAGATAGATCATGGCGTAAAACTTCTTTATTGGCATGTTAAAAGCTGACATTAATTATATTTGAGTTAACGAATTTGATTTAGAATTTTCTGTATCTGATATTCACTCTGTATTTAATAATTGCATTTATTTAAATTTTTTCAATTAATATTGTAATCTAGTTCATGAAAGTTTAATCTTAGAGTGGTAAAGTTTTATAAATGGATTAAATCAAGTTGTTTGTAAAAAAATTCTATGAAGTTTATGGTACACTCTAATCTCTTTATAAATATTAATTTTTATTATCTCTGGAGAGTTTTAATGATATTTTAACTTTGAGACTTATAGAAACTAAGTCCTGGATGCCGCCTTGGAGATAGTCTGCCAAGGATATTACGATTTTAAATATATTTTACTTCTTAAAATGTTGGTGTGTAAAATACTGGCGCTGCAGTCGATATCTGTCAGTTTTGTAAGAAACACTTCAGGAAGTGTTAATTCAGGAATTAGATGATGTGTTTGTTACATTTTTCTTTCGCTCACTGATATGTGAACTAATTTTTAGTACTATTTCGTAATGTTAAAAGTCAGGTAAATACTTATTGTAGTAGTATATAGTACAATCTATTGTATTTGCTATCTTATTTTGGGAGTTTCTATGCTTAACAAACAACTGCTGGAGGTGGCAATATACCATCAGACGTGCTATACAGTTATGTTTGAAAAAATTATTGTGAATAATAAGATCTAGTTTGCTACTAATACAATCTAACCCAACAAAATATTAACTATAGTGACATTTCCAACACGATACAAGATATAAAATTTAACTTATTTTATACTCTTAGGCCAGTATAATTAGAAAAACCGCTGGATGAAATTTCTTACAGGTAACCAAGATATTCGCAAAAAACGCTGTCCGAAAAAGTCATACTTTTTCAAACGCCATTTTGTTAATGAAAATATTAAAAAATCATTATGCCAACAATGTATACGTAAACTAGACGTCACAACGAGAAAAATGAGCTACGGGTGAGTCATTTTTGATGACGGGAACTGGGTCAGATTGAATTAAACATTTCAGCTCCTTTTTATAAACAAATGCATTTTTTGGAAAAGTTATAAATATTTTTTTATGAAAATTTTATGGTAGCTCCAGGGTTACATAAGACATGTTTTCACCAAGTTCTAAGGATACAAGACATTTTTTCACGGAATTAAAAATTATTGAAATTTTCGATTTTTTCGACAGTTCTTTTCAATTGTTCAAAAAAGTTATTAACCGATTTAAATTATTCGGGTGGCAAATGTACTGTCTTTATATCACCTGCGAAACGTATAACATCAAATATGGCTATTGTCAATTGGCTTAGAGCTGCGCTTAGAAAACTCGATTTTTCGTGATTTTTGAGCAAAAAACGTGAATTAAAAAATGTTCCCCCACTGTAAAATGGGAGGAAATTCACAGGTATGTTCCTTATCAATAAATACATCGAATATACCATGTGGTTACCTGTAAGGAATTTCATCCAAGATTAGCCTTCCCATGAGCTAATTCCACTGGCCTATATACTATATACTAAATATACATACGATCAACATGTATTCTCATATCACAAGGCCCTCACAGAACTTTTCAAACACTCCTCCTTTTGTGTCGGGGGTTTAATAAGCATGACTTAGAAATTGCCGTAAATATGGACTAATTGATTTTAGTGTTTTAACTGTCCCCGTATACGTATATTTTTAGTTGACTAAGCAACTAGTTAGCTGTATTTTAGTACTTAATTAATGTAAATTTAATAATGTAACTTCCACCCACTCTTTCTTTAACATCCAACGTCATAAGACGCAGACTGAGCGGCATCATGTAGTGGAGGGAGTTACCATAGAACTTATAATTAAGAACAGAGGGGGGGGGGGACAATCTCACCACTTCACTTGGCGTTTAAAAAAATATGTTTCGCAATTAAGTACTTAGCCCTTGAAATATAAAATTTAACATAATTGTGAAAATCTCTTGGTGGTATTTACATCAATATGATGCACATAATTTGACATAATAAAATTTTTGTTATTGATGTAATAACAAAACATTCAATTTTTTATTGTAATTCTCAATGAAAAAGACGCCTTGCCTTTTACGGTCGCTATTGACTGCGCTGAAAATAGAGGAACCAAAGGAAAAGTAACGCTGTTCACTTAAAATCGAAGGAAAAGACGAGGTACTATCAAAACTTGAAGTCGAGTTCATGCCAGTTATTTTAACTAAATGATCATAAATTTCAACATAGCTTTTCCATTTAATATTTAATTAAATTTTATATCTTAAAATATGACGGAGTTAGAGACTAAAACTCATTAATGGTCTTGTTCACAATTTGAATATTTCCCCCCTGCTCCATAAATCGGTCCCAGGTACCCATAAAAGATTCCAATAGCAAATATCTGCATTAATTTAGTATTCAAACAAAATTAATTAACAATTACCATAAGCCTTTGATGTCTCTTATGAATTACAGCTCATTTACATTTTATATTTATTACTTCTCATGGCGAAATGTGATAAAATAAGCCTCTTAAAATTATGGAGCTGGAATATCCCGCACTGAAAATTGCAGGAACTTCCCCATTAATGAATCCAATCCATCATGAGCGCCTAGAGAATAGACTCAAACAAGAAAATACCGTCTGTATGGTGTATGGTATAGAGAGCCGAGGAGAGCGCTTCAAATCCAACTAGTTTTAGTTTCAAACATTAATAATATAACCACCTGCTTGTAACACTAGACGCCACTTTAGATAATATTTTAAACTTCCTGAAGCTACGTATAATTTTTCAATCAGAGTTGCAATATACGTAAGTATAAGTTTTAAGGGTGTAGGTGAGGTTTAAATTCGCGCGTTTCACGTTGTAATTATTACTAATTACATGTACACTAATTACAAAAAGAACTATTTGTACCTATTTTTGGATAAATTTAGTTCCTACGTTCCCTAGATGCTCATTTCGCCAATCATATTGGCATTATCGGGAGGTGACTAAAACTAAATTATAACTGACAACGTTCCAATGTTTATACTAAAATAGTGCCGTAATTGAACAAACTCAACCAAAGCTGCTATCCCATCCTAAACTCTACCTCGAATCTAATAACCATTAAAGCAGTGCATTTACCATCTTTATCATTATTCATATTTTTTTACATTTTGCAACTTCTAAGCTTTCAACAGCATCCAGCTCTTATTTATATGTTGCGTTTCTAATTAACCTTATAGGCCGGGAGATAGTGACGCAAAAGTCCAAGTCGTTGCCTGACCGCTGGACGTCGCGTCGTCGGAGCGTAATCGCAGTAATCGAACTTATTGGATTTCAAACGATTTTTTACATAAAGATTCTTGTATTTTGCGATAGTCAATAAAAAAACTCGGCAAAAGCGAAATGCCATACCGATCGAGTGGGGCTAATAATAATAATAATAATAATAATAATAATAATAATAATACCGAAATGTATTCATCTGTAAAAAATTTGCAATCATAATTATAAAATTGATGATATAAATATTATTATACTAGTCATACACACTGACAAAATACAGTCATACATACATAAAAAATACAAGCATACATCTAGTCATACACAATAAGGTACACACAGATATAAGTAAATATAGAATGGCACTAAATTGTAGATTTAAGGATTAGAACCCAAAAAATTGTTCCTCAGAACGAAAAACATTTATCAATAAATAGTTAGATTCTCTACTTTTAAAAATTTTGTGTCGACTTATATTGTTGTTTCGTATTATGTTGATAAGAGTAGTATTATTATTATACAGTCATATATACATAAAAAAATACAAGCATAAAGCATACATCGAGTCATAGAAAATAAGGCTACATACACACAGATATAAATAAATATAAAATTACATTAAATTCTAGATTTGATGATTAGAATCCAAAAATTCTTCCACAGCACGTAAAACATTTATCGATAAATAGTTAGGTTAGGGTTAGGTACTTTTAAAACTTCGGTGTCGACTTATATTGTTGTTTCGTATTATGTTGATAAGAGTAATATTATTTAAAATCAAAACGCCTTATGGCTCCACTTTTTGGCCAGTTGCTTGGGTTATACAAATCATCTTAATTGAAAATCGAGACTAAGCATAAAGCACTTATTTTGCGTTTCTGATGTCTGCAGCTCCTTAATGCCAAATTCGGCTGTTTTAAATTGTGGGATACCTTTTAAGTGTTTTAATATCTTTTGTTCTGTAATGTGTGTTTTAAATCTGTATAAATAAAGTCATATCTTCTTTTCCACTGCAAAGTCTGTTGTTTCATTCGAACCAATAGTTTTTTTTTCTTTGGAATCCTTTATTCTTTCTAAAGTCATTTCTATATTTAACTTCTTTATATCCTTCGGTTTCAATATTTCCCTCCTTACTTTTATCTTCGTCAGTAAAAATGATATTGTTCATTATTTTTCGTTGAAAATTTTGTCTATTTGTTTTGTTGAATTTATTTTATTGTCTTTTTGTTTACTACAATTGACTACCTCATTGTAGTTAATGTCTTCTTTTTTTCGATCGTTTTATGCAATGGTCCAGTTTTTGTTTCTTTATTTCTAGTTTTTATTGGATGTTGTGATTTTCTATACTATTTATACTACCATCTTTTGTAGATTCAACTATTCTTCAAGTAATTGGTTAGTTTGACGTTATTAATGTAATATGATCTAACAATAACTTACATTTTCATTTCTTTCTTCGATTATTTTTTTTAGTAGCACAACTTCGGTTTTCAGGTTTTGTACTTCTGTTTATTTTCTGGTTGTTTTTCGCAACACATGATTCTGGTGTCACATATTTTCACAAATTTTATTTTGTTTCTAAAGAAACAAATCTGATGAAACACATTTCCACAGTTTACACACGCTGTTATCTTGGTCTGTTTGTTTTGACACTTAAAAGTTTTTGCTCATGGTTTATGGCTATAATAATTAGGATCACGTTCAATCTCCTCCTCAGTTGACGCCATTTTCATGGCTATAAGATAATAATAGCCCGCCATACTAATTAAAATAGGTTAATTTTAAAAATTTTGCAAAATACTTTATAAGGCTCATTTTTTCCAACGAATCATTTTCATGTAGTCATTCACGAAGATAACCATACCAAACCGTTTCGATGGTTCTAACTTGGTTCTAACTAGTCACCATACTGCCGTAAAGAGGCAGATTTTTGGGACTAGTTCAAAACGATTTTTTACAGTTGCGTAAGAATTCCTTTTCTATTTCTAATGATTCGGAAATCAGTTTTTTATAATAACTATCCCAAATTTGAAATAAATTAAAAAGTTATGAGGAGAATACTGACAATCACTCCTAAAACTACACCTTGAACAAAGGGTTTGACTGAATGTCCAGATGGCCTACTACTAAGTTTAAAATAAGAATTTGATATTTTAAGGGAGTTGGAAGATATTGCAGAAAAACTGAAACTTATTCTCCCCCTTTTAAGGGGTATATCTCCCTTATTCATTTTCGGAAGATTTATATCAAAGACTACCATTACATAGCCTCACAAATAAAATTCAGACCAGCGTACCAGACCCATGAATCCCTATGTATTTTCGGTTGCTGAATCTGAATCCGAGATCAAAAAAAATCGTACACCCCCAAAATGATTAGCTAGAGCCAAAGAACACCCCCTAGAATGGGGTAAAAAGAAGGTTAAACAACGAGAATAGTTGTTACATCTCAATCAATCGAATTATACAAATTAAGGTTAAACAACAGCGTGTGTACAATAAATATGAAACAAACCCTCAGGAAGGGGCGAAAACTACCCTCCATATATAATAAAATAGGTCCAAAACTGCAATGACTGCTGAAAAAGCCCACCCCTAAGTTTAAAGGATACGAGAAAAACAATAGAAACTTTAAATCCAACAGGATTTTTATTTTCGTGGATACTATGATTGGCTGAAATTACGTAGTACGCTAAAATAGAACTAGAAACTTACGTACCATCGTCTTACAGTATCAACCCTCAGAGGGTGTAAGAACTACCCCCATTCAAGATTCAACTTGAAAAAGCTGCAGTAACCCTCGGAAAAGCTCGGAACTCCGGAGGTTTGCAGAGTTGAGAAGAGTTTGCAGTAGTTTTGGTTCAATCATTGAAAACTACCCCAACAGCGCTGCCAAAAATCACCTCTTATCTTAAATAACACAGACAAAACAAGAAAATAAACATTGATCTAAAAGTATTTCCATTTTTATGAATGAATAATATTGATAAAATGCTCGTCGATTCATAAAAGGAAATATTTTTCTCTTAATAATGAACTCAGAGAGTTGCTTCATCGGTTGGAATCCTCGTTATTTAAACATTCCCGGAAGCTATTAAGCTGCTGTGTAGTGTGTGCAACTGTCATTGCCACTTACTGGTGGCGAGGAAAATGGAAATCAAACGAATAAGTTACAGTATAGCTTTTTCAGAAGTCACAGCAACATTTTTTTCGTTGCATCTTGAATGGTGGTAGTTTATATCCTTTCTGGGGGTGTTACTTAATAACATTGATAGGACATGAGTTTTAAAAACACTAAATTACGTGATTTATGAGCAAATAAAATTCACCAAATTCGTTTTTGGGGCAAAATTCAATTTTTTCAAATGGAACCATATCGGTACCGTGGCACTATTTATTAGTACTATTAATAAGGAATTTATTCATATGTAGTATTAAAATTTATGATAAATACAAACAAAATTACAGCTAAAAGAAAATATGAAAATACAATTTTATTCTAATTAACTTTGTTACACATAAGGTGGTTTTGGAATACTAAAAAGTTACACAAAACATTACAACAGTTGTTTAAAATGCTGTCCATTAACGTCAATGCACTTCTGAACTTGCATAGCTGTTTCTGGAAGAACGTTCGCCAATTGCTGGGCCGTTATGCTATTAATTACTCCTCTTACTCGTAGCTCCAGGTTTTCACGGGTTGTAACGGCAGTTGCATAGATAATATTTCTTAAATGACCCCAAACAAAGAAATCAAGGGGCGTTAAATCAGGTGACCTTGGAGGCCACCTCACAGGACCATTCGTCGAAATTACGTTCTCTCCGAATCTCCGTTGAGGGTACTCAATTACTGTCCCTGAATTATGGGGAGGAGCGCCATCTTGTTGGAAATACATTCCCTGTCTTAAATCTAAAGGTAACTCGTCTAAAATGTCCTCAATCTCATTTTCCAGAAATCCCAAGTATCTGGCACCAGTCAGAGGTTTTTCAAATATTATTGGACCAATGATTCTACTACCGATTATTCCAAGCCAAACTTTAAACCGAACCGCACTTTAAAGTTATAACACTCCATGTTATTTGTTTCATAATTTGGTAAATTAACTTATACAAATTCGTTATTTTATGTTTAACTTTATGCAACCAGCAATGCTTCATACGTGCAGTGAGTTGCGGAACTAAATTAACACACTAATATTAATCGATCAGTTTACAAAGTTGGCGTTTTACAGTAAATTACACAGGTTATGAGGTTGTCCTTCATTAGGCAGTTACTTAAAATTCTTCAATAGGTTTCTCGAATAAATTTCAAGTTCTATCTCCTCATATTGTTCACAAAATTTTTAAATACATTTAATTTAAACAGGTTCAGTAGTAACCTGAAGTTTCATCTCTTCTTCTTCTTCTTCTTTGTGTCCAAGTAACTCTAAGTATGTTGGCATCTTTTAGTTTAGTAAACTTTTGACAGAGGAAGAAGTACAAACATTTTTTATATATTAAAAATTAAGTGGGAAAAGAGAAGCCACAAAAGCGTCCTTTTCGATTTTAAGAGCTTGGCAGAGCAGACGTGTCGACGTGTGTCGAGTTACTTAAATTTTTGTTTTTGTTTTTAAGAGGCTGAATGCACACCCAGAGGTTTTTTGGGGTAAGTTATTGTAAAGAAAATTTCCTTTAAAGTTGCTAAGGATTATTTCTTTAATTCCTTAGGGTTGCAAGTCTCCCTCGTAAGAGGCCCCATTTTTTTAAACATTTTTCTATTTGCGTGGACTTGAGGACTTCATGACTAAACACTATGTTTCGTGAGAGTATCCTATAGTTAACGAGTCTGGAAGTTGCCAGCTTTCCTATCATGTTTTTGGGAAATGGTTTCTATGAGTTCCCTAATACCTAGGGGTTTTTGCTGGAGAAAAGGACGCTTTTCGATGGTGAATGGCCTGGAAGTTGCAGGTTATAAGGACAAACAGAGTTTTTCTTATGGACATGTAGAGACCGTTATGAAATGATACGGTGACGAGCTGTTGTATGCCAACAGGTATTTAGAGGGTTACTACGGTAATGCCTCTCAAATAAACTTATATTAAATTTTAACTTATATTTGTAAAAAGTGGTACCATTTTATAAAATTTTCTTTTATATATTTCTGGCTATGCATATAACTAAATTTCATAACATTCTTTAAATTAAACCATTGGTTATTAAATTCTTAAATATTTCAACTAAGCTTATAGTATGATAGTATATATATAATTATCATGTGGTTATTTTAAATCTGTAATTACCAAATTGATGGGAATATCCATTTTATAAAACTTTCTCTTATATATTTTTGGCTATACATATAACTAAATTTTACAAGATTCTTTAAATTGAACCATTGGTTATTAAATCCTTAAAAATTTCAACTAAGCTTAAGACAACATTAATATTTATATAATTATCATATGATTATTTTGAATCTGTAATTACCAAATTGTTAGTGGGAATATCCGCTAAAGTAAAGTTGAGACTAATTAATACTGTGTTTATTTTCTCCCATTTATGACATTTCAACAGAGTACTGGTGAGCTATAACTATATTTTAAACTTTGTGTTGTTTTCCGTAGCTTTCACAATGCAGGATAACTTTAAGGCAAGCTATGGTGGCGCCCTGAACATCTTTTTAGCAAATTAGTTTAAAACTTGTATTTCTATACTTGTATTTATATCTTTAAATTTCTTTTAAAAATTATTGAGCAAATCGGTAAATACCAACCCACGACTCTGCTCTCCCATAACCCAAAGGCTGCCGTCCGCAAATTGGGGTACCTGTCTGGTTTTAATCAAACAGGTGTCACAAAGTTACCCTCCCGTAATAAATTATGATATTCTTGTGACCAATATTTTGTATTTTGTCGGTTAAATAATCCCAAATTTGTAAACCTTGGTTCGTCCGAAAATAAAATTAGACCCAAAAAATCATTTTTTGGCTGTTATTATACAAAATCCAATTGGAATATTCCATCCTACGTTCGTAATCACTTTCGTGCAAATGCTGGTGCAATTGTTATTTAAAAGATTTATTGTGGTATTTGTGCAAAATTAGGCTTACTGTTTGGTGACCGATGTTCAATTCAAACCCAACTTGCCTATAAGAACCAGCCTTATCAACTTATATTCGAGCCAAAACATTAATTTCCTTTCCTTCGTCAATAATGAAGTTTTCTTCAGGATCATTGTTGGGCTCTCTTCGGAATTGGTTTTCAACACGTTTAAAATAATTTTTCGCTGGACATTGTGTATCAGGATATCGTCGGCCATAAAGGTCCATAGCTGCAATTGCATTTTTTTTTACTTTCCCCATAAATAAATAACATGTCCACTTTTTCATCTCTAGTATAAACTTGCGGCATTTTGAACATTATTAACAAGAATTTTAAACAATTTTTAAAGCCACAATAAAAACACCGTTAAATATTTTATTGTTTTCAAAGCCACCTTAGTTACTTCTTATCATTTAGTTAGAACAAAATTGTATTTTCTTATTTTCTTTTAGCTGTAATTTTGTTTGTATTTATCGCACATTTTAATACGACATATGAATAAATTCCTTATTAATAGTACTAATAAATGGTACCACGGTACCGATATCGTACCATTTGAAAAAATTGACCCAAAAACGAATTTGGTGAATTTCATTTGCTCATCAATCACGAAATTTAGTACTTTTAACGGGATTTCGATTTTTGTAGCATTACACGGGTCATTTAGAATAAATCGGAACTGTCATGGCACCCTTAAATGGAAAACTGAAAATTATATTATAAAAAAAGTGATGTTTGAAGTGTCACTTATTTGGCATCGTTGAATTCAGAAAATTATGCAGTATTCAAAAATGCAATAATACATAGGGCGTTCCATTTAAAAATCGAAAGTTAATGTCACTTCCGGCAAAACCGGAAGTGAAAAATAAATAAATTGTATGTCAAAAAGTGCTGCTTGTTATGTATGTAGTATATCCTAAATTCCAATCAATTATCTTCAAAACTAAAGGAAGAATGGGTGATATACCATAATCCTGTTACACCCAGTATATGGGATGTAGTCTTCGCCCCATACTGGGGGTGTGTTTCATATCTATTGTATATACGCTACTGTTTCACCTTAATTAGTATAATTCGATTGATTAAGATGTAACAACTATTCGCGTAGCTTAATCTTCTTTTTACTCCATTCCAGGGGTGTTTTCTGGCTCTAGCTAATGATTTTGGGGGTGTACGATTTTTTTGACCTTGGATTCGGATTCTGCGACTGAATATACATTGGGATACATGGGTCTGGTTCGCTGGTCTGATTATTTTTGGATGCATTATCATCCGCAGAAATAACGGGAGCCAATTTTTGACCACCTTGTATAATTATTCTTATTTAATGATAACCGTTATTTGACTACACGCTACAGAGACATTTTTTAGCAATAATTTTTAAAGCATGATGGAAGACCCCAATAAATCCTCTATCGATTTTATTATTGTTAAGTGACTGGATTTTAGAACCGTGCAGTGTATCCCTGTCAGTTTATCTCTAAAATCCATTGATAACATAGTAAACAATGCTGAAACTACATCGCGTTATATAGAGATTATTGGATTTATATGATTTATTTTGCTCTAAATTTTTATAGGGCCTCTGTCACTGCCAAACATTAGGGACACTTTTTTCACAGCAATGTAGTGTTACTTTTTTTATTTTTACGCAAAAACATGATAAACAAATGTAAATTTATGCGAGCTCGCATTGAAGTTATGGAAATTTGAATACTGTTACACGACAATGGTAGCCGAGGGATAAAACAATGTGCTCGCAAACAGATTGTCACTTAAATTTTAAACCGCAGAATCCCATGCGAATCTCGCGGTAGAACGGATCTCATCTCTCATTTTCCTTATCTGCATTAACAAAATCTTGAGTATTCAAGAGGCCTTCAACTCTATAATAATAATCTAGTTTGTAATAAGCCTATTTGACAGAGAAGTAAAGCAACAACGCATAATGTCTAACCCACCTGATAAATGTTTAAATAAGAGGGAGTTCTCAATTCGACACATATGTGTCATATGCAAACTGTACAGTATGGCTCAACAGTGGTTTAATGCTAGTTTCATCAAGATATGTCCACTGTTCATTATGAGATGATCAAAATTCGGTAGAAAATATTTTCTATGCGAGACTATTTGAAATTGTACCGGAGGGGCCGCAGCTATAAATATGTTTGAAGTTATAATTAGGTGTGTTCGCAGTAGCGGATACAGAATCTGATGTCAAGAGTTAAATATTGAAATGGCGAATTCAAATTTGCAGATTTACATGAAATTGGGTCGAAGGCAATTGGGACGAGGTACGGTCACCGGTTTGATCTCCGGACGCTCGATCTGCTACCAAAACTTCTCACTATCACACACTTTTCACCAGCGTATATTTTAATCTATACCTATCCCTTTCCTATTCCTAATTGTTTGTACTCTGTTTGTATTTTTGTAATTTTTGTCATTTTGTCATTTTTTGTTAATAAATCCCCTCTCAACCGAGAAATTTGCAAAATTAAAACCTATTAAAAATCTAAACTTCCTTTCCCAAATCAAAACTTCCCAATGGCGAGTAGACTGTTGGGTGAAAAAATTGCCTCGAACGGGTTTTTTCATTAAGCTTTTTGCCGTCTCACCAAATCAAAATTTAAAAAGTGAACAACGCGAACGAACGCTAAACAAGTGATAATCTTAAGTATTTTAAGCCACCAAGCAGGCCGAACAGTCAAAGCGCTGAATTTAAGCCGCCGCAGGCGGCAGGAGTTTTAGCTTTTTTAGATGTAAGTTTTATTGAGCTGAACCGGTCGCGATCCGCCCAACCGCACTAACACCACGGCGCTGCGCGACGTGGTTGTACGGTTGGCCACGGATCTCGATCCGGGGAGGCAATTATTGTAAACATAAAATTTGAATAAATTTGTTAAGATGATGATGGACGCTCGATCAGCCAAGGTAAGCAACGCTGGTCGGGTCTGGCGCTTAGATGGGTGACCAAGTATCTCGTCAAATCTCAGTTTATACACTGAGCCATGGTGAAGGTATGACTAGACTGAGATTCCAATATTTGGCGAGGAAAGCCAAAGGTTTGATTGCTACATGCCAAGGGGCCCTTATCAATGATATGCATCCTGACACACAGGACAAAGCTGGTAAGGAGTTCTAAGGAAACAGCAGCACCATAATAGATCTACAGAGGTCGCGGTGGTCAAGGCCTAATCAGCCAGCTCCTCCTGCTAATCTAATCTAATCTGGGTCACTAAAAATGGTAAACAAAATGTATTGAATAAAACTGAACCGTCTCACAGTGGAACAGGAGACCTGAAAATATGGCAAAGAATATGAAACCTGGTTAATGATCCAAAAATAGGTTCAGGTTTATAGAGAAATTATTTAACAAAATAATTTCTCAAAAGGGGTGGGTTACAGGGGACAGAAAAATTGTATCGACCGAAAATTACGAAATTTTGTATCTGTATGTATTCTGTAATTCTAGTGATGGGAAGAATATTTTACAAAATCTGACTTATATAATCCATCCTAGAAGCGATAAAATAAATAAACATTCGAGTATGATAATTATTATATACTTGTTAGAAAGCATGTCATACTAGAAATAATTTCAATTTTTAAAAGTGAAGGGCAAACATGGGCGTAAATTTCAAACGTAATGTATTTATACCGGGTGAGTCACGAATTGCGCTCGCCCCGATATTTCCTAAAATATTTGGAATAGAAAATTGAAATTTGGAGGCCTTATTACACGACTAAAATGCCATCTTTCCGATAAAAAATCAAGTTTGGTGCACATCCGGTTTGACCGGAAATTCCCACAACTTTCGATTTTTAAATGGAACACCCTATATATTTTTACATTTTTGGAATCTAGAGGAAATTTTGAATACAATACATCCATTTTGGTCACTTTTTGATAAACATTAAAATTTTTATTAAAAAATCTACTTCTGAATTCAGAGTGCTGTGGTGCCCAAAATATATTTTAGTTTGTGTGCTACGTTACTATAAAAATAAAAGGAGCAATATGATTGCATTACTTAATTCTCTAGAGGCGTTTAAAATTTTTAAATGTGATTTTTACCCACTAACTCGGTTTTTTTAAATGGGAATTTAATCGTTCACCAACATTTTTAAATACCTCATTTTCATACGAATCTAATGATACCAAAATTTTGAAAATCCGCTCAGAAGTATTTGAGATTTCAGCCAAAATACAATACAACCAAGCTTTTAGAAACATGCGGCTAATAGATAATAGATTATTGGGCTTTGGAAACTAAAATGGCACATTTCTGTGTAAATCTGGTAACCTAATAACATTGGAAAAATCATAGTAGCCATTGAATGTAATAAAACAATATCAGCTGTCAGACAGATACAAAATAAAGCGTTGCGGAAATCTCTTTGAGTAAAAATTAAAGAAAATGAATAATTTTAGTAGAAATGAAAAGGTCGATATGTTACTGATATATGGAGATCGTCTCAAAAATTCAACTGCAGCTACAGAACTGTATCAGCAACGATATCCCAACAGACGTCATCCAAGCAGACACTTGTTTGCCAGAGTGGAACAAGAATTAAGAAACGAACCCAATCAACGAGATGACCATCAAACATTTATTGTAAGTGAGGACAAAGAAATTGATGTATTAAGATTTGTGATGGTACACCCAACAACATCAACAAGGGAATAGTCAATGGAATGCGACATTAGTCAGCCTTCGGTTTGCAGAATTTTAAAGAAACATAAGTTGCGGTCTTATAAATACCAAATACACCAACATCTTTATGGAGATGATAACGACATTAGGCTAGTATATTGCAACTGGTTCTTAAATGCAGTACAACAAAACCCAGGTTTTCCTTTTCATATTTTATATTCAGATGAAAGTAGATTTACGAACCAAGGTATGTTTAACAGAAATAATACTAGGTACTAGGCTCAAGAAAATCCGAGGTTGGTAGGGCGGGGGAATATTCAGGAAAGATTTGGGTTTAACTGTTGGCTTGAAGTACTTGGAGATCGAATAATTGGACCCATATTTTTTTATGGAACACTTACTGGCGAACGATATTTATTCTTTTTACAAAACCAGACAGCAGAATTTCTTGACTTACTTCCTCTTGCCTATTTACAAAATCTGTTTTTCCAACGAGATGGTGCTCCCGCTCATAATTCCAGAAGAGTGATGGAATATTTAAACAACTTGCATGGTGAACACCTTATCGCAAATCTAGGTCATATCAGGTAGACTCCTAGGTCACCTGACTTAACACCCCTCGACTATTATATATGGGGCACTCTCAAAAATAAAGTTTATAAAACTTCTTCAAATACCCGTGAAGAGCTGCAAAATAAAGTTGTACGGGCTCTTAATGAAATAACGCCGGCTGAATTGCGTAGAGCCATTCAAGCAACTGTACGCAGAGCCGAATTGTGTATAGAAAAAAATGGTGGACATTTTGAACAATATCTATAAATGTCAATTTATGGTTTAATTATATTAATTATTTTAAAGATACCTACTGTTACCTAGTTTAAGTTTAATTATTCAAACGGAATTGACTTTTATTTATTTATAGGCCCGATATTTATGTTCATTTAAATAAAACTCTGAAAACCGAACTGATGTCGCATTCTATTGCAAATGTCCTAGTGGATGTAATTGTGTTTACCTCCACATACCTATGCTAAACTTAATTGTAACGTTCTTTGCGCTCACAATTATTAAATGTTTGATAGCTCAAGATTGCCTATAACTACACGAGTCTGTCTGACAGCTGATATTGTTTTATTGCATTCAATGGCTCCTATGATTTTTCCAATGTTATTAGGTTACCAGATTTACACAGAAATGTGCCATTTTAGTTTCCAAAGCCCACTAATCTATTATCTATTAGCCGCATGTTTCTAAAAGCTTGGTTGCATTGTATTTTGGCTGAAATCTCAAATATTTCTGAGCGAATTTTCAAAATTTTGGTATCATTAGATTCGTATGAAAATTAGGTATTGAAAAATGTTGGTGAACGATTAAATTCCCATTTAAAAAAACCGAGTTAGTGTTTAAAAATCGCATTTAAAAATTTTAAACGCCTCTGGAGAATTAAGTAATGCAATCATATTGCTCTTTTTATTTTTATAGTAACGTAGCACACAAACTAAAATGTATTTTGGGCACCACAGCACTCTGGATTCAGAAATAGATTTTTTAATAAAATTTTTAATGTTTATTAAAAAGTAACCAAAATGGATGTATTGTATTAAAAATTTCCTCTGGATTCCAAAAACGTAAAAATATATAGGGTGTTCCATTTAAAAATCGAAAGTTGTGGGCATTTCTGGTCAAACCGGATGTGCACCAAACTTGATTTTTTATTGAAAAGATGGAATTTTAGTCGTGTAATAAGGCCTCCAAATTTCAATTTTCTATTCCAAATATTTTAGGAAATATCGGGGCGAGCGCAATTTGTGACTCACCCGGTATAATAAATAAAGAGTACACCCATTTAAAAAAAATGCTTTGGCCGCACTTGGAACGAAACTAAATGTTTCATTGTTACTGAGGGTGTAGTATTTACAAAAGTATTACTGCTTATCACAAAATTATAGGTACCAGAAACAGTAATATATACCTAAACTTAAAGCCTCCACAGCAAAAAAGTAGATTTTTAATATAATAATAACAAATACATGGGCACGAGAATCTCCTAATAAAACCTGAAAATTACCAACGCCTTACACTATCTGCACTACTCAATTTTGACTGATGTGGGCGCTGAGATGAACCATGTGACGGCCAACCTCATTTTATTATGCGTAAAGGTGTTGGTTATGCACAGCCCAAAAGTGTGATGATTTTAAGTCTATCACAATTTTGTTTTTTCGCCGTGTTTCTAGCTTTGTTGCCTCACTGTAAAAACACGGTCATTAAAAATTATGAAATATCGTTTCAGCATTATTCGGTTAATTGAACCTTTTAACGTAATATCATTTTGATGCCGATGTAAAAATGACCAAACAACAAAATGGAACGAATGTTTAATCAACCTCAAAATCGGAATTATGTATGTGTTATAGATTCAATTAGCCCAACGACGTACAGTTGACTAGATTTAAAAAAAAAAGTGGACCAAGATATAATGCGTTGCCCTATATATTTGAAATTTTGGTTACACGTAGCCGATTATGAATCAGATATTAGAATTTTCAAAAACACAATATCGAATGGATGATTTCTCGAATTCACTGTATATGAATTTTAACGTTTTTGTGCGTGTACACCTAATGGAATAGAATCACTATTAGCAGAGTAAAGCATAATTTGCAAAAAGTGAAAGCGTTGAAAAATACAAAAATATGAAAAGTACATAAACTCATACACAATACCCATAAATGCCTACACAAAATATACCTGGTGGCCACGAGTCAATGTACGCCCCCAATATTTTTGTTGTTTTTGTATTTAAAAGTTTGGTTTTTGGTAAAAATAAATTAGACAATAATAGGCTACTTTTAGACTAACACGAATGAAAATATCACTTCCGGTTGAACCGAAAGTGACATCAACTTTTATTTCTTAAATGGAATGACTATTTTTTTGATGGTTTCTCATTAAGCATAAATTTTTAAGTGCAGCGGTTTTTTCAGATGTAAAAAATTCCAAAAAATAAGTGAGATACGAACAATTTTTTAATTTTTTCAAGATGACCGCGTCAAATGAATGCGATGTAAAGTAGGCTATGGAAATTATTCGTAAGGTTGTAGACTTGTCTGTAAAGCAGAAAATAGTTCTTTGAATTACTGATAGGTACCAGTATTTTTAGTTAAAAAAAACGGAATTTCATTTTCATTTGTCCAGTCAGATGGCCTGCAAGGTCTTCTGACTTAACCCCACTCGATTTTTTATTTTGGGCGCATTTGAAAAATAGAGTTTACATGACTGCTCCAACCACAAGGCAAGATCTGGAAGAAAGAGTTCGACACGAAATTGCACAAATAACACCTCAACAATTACAGAATGTTAGACTTGCAACGATAAGTCGCGCCACTCTGTGTATTAATCATAACGGTGAACAGTTTGAACAATTTTTATAATGGTTTATTATAATTTAGGTTTTAAAAAGTTTTGTTATTCTTGGTAATTTATTCATGGTTGTAACGTTATACCTATTAAAATTATTTCTTGTTTAATTCGAGTTAACTTTTTAAAAATACTTCCATTATTACGAAGGATATCGTTAAGAAATGATTAATGGCGAAAAAATTATAGTTTATGAATCATTATTTCCGATTAATAAAAGAAATAGCGCAGTTCCATTAAAAAAAATCCATAGGACCCGCACGGAAATGAAAATGAAATTCCGTTTTTTTGGAAAAAAAAAACTAAAAATACTGGTACCTATCAGTAATTCAAACAACTATTTTCTTCTTTACAGACAAGTCTACAACTTTACTAATAATTTCCATAGCCTACTTATTAATTTTCTTACATGGCATTCATCTGACGCGGCCACTTTGAAAAAATGAAAAAATTGTTCGTATCTCACTTATTTTTTGGAATTTTTTACATCTGAAAAAACTGCTGCACTTAGAAATTTATGCTTAATGAGAAACCATAAAAAATATAGTCATTCCATCTCAGAAAAAAAGTTGATGTCACTTCCGGTTCAACTGGAAGTGATATTTTCTTTCCTGTTAGTCTAAAGTAGCTTATTATTGTCTAATTTATGTGTACCAAAAACCAAATTTTTAAACACAAAAACAACCAATGTATTGGGGACGCACATTGACTCGTGGCCACCCGGTATATAAATAATACAATGAAGCGAAAGAAACATTAATAGTTAGATGAGGAAGTGTCGCAGTATTCTACAACTTGGTGTTAGTATAACCGAAAAATCACCATTTTGTTCAGATTCCAATCATGAAATTATAGTGAAATAAATTTAAAATTACACAGTGAAATATTTATAGTGACATTATCGAAATTAGACAGGCGAGTTCGCTGCATTTTGCGACATCAGAATGCGCCTTGTTCCGGAGTGCACAACTTTGGCGATCTCTGACGCGAGAACTTCCAGCGGTTGGAAAAAACTCTGGAAACAAAAATGACTGCCCATTATATCATTTACAATTTCTATTACCACTTTTTTCCATTCCTTTTGCTGAAAACACATAAATTGCAAAAAAGAAACTGTTGTTTAAAAACGTTTGGCTTATTTGTTCATAGATTGTTCAATATTTGACTTGCAAATAAAGAGCATATGAACTTTTTTGTAGATAATTTCATTCTATAAAAAATGCTGTTAACAATTATTTTGATAAAATTGATAATAAACAAGTTACTCACAAAAGAACGAACTCTTCCCTTTAAACCAAGATGGCGGCCTTCTTCCATGTGGTAGCACCCGCCTTTCCATATTTAACCTTGTCTTAGACCTCCTAACCATACTCAAAAATCGTGCTACAATATATAAACGCAATTTACTGTATGAGGCTAAAGCTAGGATTATACTATTAGGAGTGGACCAGTAGCCAGGAAAATGGGGAAACATACAGAATTTTATAATATTCAATATCTAACTAATCTCTTTGCAAAAAAAGAGCAACGAATTTTTGCAAAGCAAAGCTGTGAATTATTACTTTTAAAAATACCTGATTTTCGCTAAGGCATAAGGTTTCTATTTCTGAAGCTGCGTTCTTGCAAATGAAACCAATGAAAACTTGGTTAAAAAAACCGCTGCCTAAGGAATCACTACTTCCACATCTAGATTATCTATTTAAGTCTCATTAAAGGAAAACACCAATACTATTTTTGCACTCTAGTATGTGGAAATAATTGGTCATAGATTAATATTTGAGGTGTTGGTGTCTAGTGTATATCCCAAAAATGAAATTTCTGGACGTTTATTAGCTTGCTCTACTTATTTTCCCCAATATACACCCCCCACACCCCATGAACGAAATCATCTCAATCAGATGGCATTTCAATACATAAGTGTACCAAATTTCAAGTGAAAATCAATATTTTATCAACCCCTTTAATAATGGAATGGAGGTGGTGGGAGGGATGAAAAATTTTATAAAGAAATCAAATTCCTTGGTCTCTAATACATACACCAAATCTCAAGTTTCTGTACTCTTACCAGCTTGCTTAACTAATTTTTCCTTATTTACCTATACTTACCCCCTAAACACCTTCAACGGAATAATATCAAAGGTTCCAGATGTCGCTATAATACACGCGTGTACCAAATTTCAAGGGAATATATCAATTTAATTTTGTCAGGGCCTTTAATGTTGTAGCGAGGGTGGTGGAGGGGGTGGAAAAAAATTGTAAATAAATCTGAGACCTTCGCTTCTAGTATACAGGGTGTTTCAGTTAAAAGTCCCCAGGCCATTATCTCTAAAATTAATAAAGATATTTTATTTTTGTAAATGGCAGATGATTGATACCAAAGAAAGGTTTAAATAACGGGTGATTAGAATTTTTCCTCAACAGCACACAGAGATGGCGCTGCGATGCAAAACTATTTTTTGATGGTTGGAACCTTGAAACATAAGTCATGTGATTAAACAATAATTTGTGAATAATTTTGATAATATAGAGAATTTACAAAAAATAAGCCGTTTTGTTTGATAAATCGCTATAATTTATTTATTATTTATTATAGAATATTGGTTACCAAACACTTTTTTTCAAGATAAGGAAAGTGATATAATACACTATCATAAAATTATGTTTACCACTTCCGGCCAAACCGGAACTAACATGATGAACCAATATCCATATGTTCCTACATATTACATTTTCTTTTCTAATAACGCTTCTAATAAAACGGCTTCCAAAACTTAAAGTAAGTAAGACAACAAAGAAAATACACACTAATTTAGAATGGTAATGAAAAATCTACTTAAGAGATATTAGTAGGCTTTGATTTAATTTTAAGTTTGACAGTTATTAAACAAAGTTTGTAGTTGGTGCATTTCAATCATAGTTTCAAACAGAAATAGTGTACTTAGAAACAATTCAAAGCAAATTAATCCAAATAAGGCAATAAAAAAAAATAAATTTAAAAAATGGTTAGATACACCAATGAACATAAAGTTAAATATGATTTTAATATACGGTGAATGCAAAAGAAATTCCCGACAAGCAAAACGATTGTTTTGTTTACGATTTCCAAATAGACCTACACCCGATAAAAAAACATTTATCATGCTGTTTAAAAATTTAAGAAACTGGGGTAGTTTTAAGAAAACTATTCGTAACAGAAATAGGCCAGTTAGAAACGATGAAAATACAGCCTTGGTGTTAAATAGTGTTGTCAACAATCCTCAATGTTCTCTCCGGAAATTGGCATCGGAAACTAATCTGTCGATATCTTCGTGCCATAGAATATTAAAATCAAATAAATACCATCCATACAAATTAAAATTGATCCATCATTTAAGGCCTGGTGATTATGAACGAAGATTACATTTTCTAGCTGAATTTTCAGTTCTTTCTGAAGAATGCCCAAATTTTTAAAAAAATATGCTCTGGAGCGATGAAAGCCGTTTTCACAACAACGGAGTTGTGAGTAAGCATAACTGCCGATACTGGTCACAAAATAATCCTAGATGGATGAGAATGACCTGAAATCAGGTAACTTTTGGAGTTAACGTGTGGTGTGGAATATTAAATTAATATATTATTGAACCATATCTATTCCATGGGACTTTAAATGGAAGAAAATATGAGATATTTTTGAGAAATGTATTGCCAGGATTATTAGAGACTATCCCTCATAACCAGGAGAATATTTGGTTTCACCAAGATGGTGCACCACCCCATAACTCAGTACTAGTCAAAGATTGTCTTAATGAAATGTACCCTCAGAGATGGATTGGTACTAATGGACTAGTCAGATGGCCAGCACGATCACCTGACTTGACTCCATTAGATTTTTACCTTTGGGGGTATTTAAAAAGTGTAGTGTACATTGAACCCATTGAGGATATGGCCGATTTGTATAATAAAATATATGCAAGTGTTGCTGCTATAAATAGGCATACGTTACAAAAAGTTTGCAATGAAGAGTTACTGAAACAGTACAATATGTGTATTCACGAAGAAGGGAGAAATTTTGAACATTTAATATAATAAGTACCTACTAATAAGAAAGAAATTAGTTTAATTTCATTTTTAATAATATTTCGATAGTTTTTAAATGTTTGTTAATATAAATTTAGCCCGTTCTAAATTAGTGTGTATTTTCTTTGTTGTCTTACTTACTTTAAGTTTTGGGAGCCGTTTTATTAGAAGCGTTATTAGAAAAATAAATGTAATATGTAGGAACATATGGATATTGGTTCATCATGTTAGTTCCGGTTTGGCCGGAAGTGGTAAACATAATTTTATGATAGTGTATTATATCACTTTCCTTATCTTGAAAAAAAGTGTTTGGTAACCAATATTCTATAATAAATAATAAATAAATTATAGGGATTTATCAAAATTCACGTGTACTGGCATTAATGAAAGAAACTCATGTAACTCCAAAACGGCTTGTTTTTTGTAAATTCTCTATACCATCAAAATTATTCACAAATTATTGTTTAATCACATGACTTATGTTTCAAGGTTCCAGCCATCAAAAAATAGTTTTGCATCGCAGCGCCATCTCTGTGTGCTGTTGAGGAAAAATTCTAATCACCGTTATTTAAACCTTTCTTTGGTATCAATCATCTGCCATTTACAAAAATAAAATATCTTTATTAGTTTTAGAGATAATGGCCTGGGGACTATTAAGTGAAACACCCTGTATACAACAAATCCTAAGTTTCTGTACTCTAACCAGCTTACTTTACTTATTTTCTTTTATTTACCCGTATTAACCTCCAACCCTTCAACGAAACCATCTCAAAATATAATCTAGTTCCAGATGTCGTTATTATACATACACATGCCAAGTTTCTAGTAAGAATCTTTATTTTATTTTATCAATCCCTTTTATTAATAGAGTTGGGGTGGTGGGGAAGTTGAACAGAATTATAAAATAATCTGAGGCCTTGGCTTCTAGTATAAACACCAAATGCCAAGTTTCTGACTCTTACCAGCGTGCTTTACTTATTTCCTTATTTTAGTTGTGCACAAATTATCTATTCTTGATTTTCCTCTACGACCGATCGTTTTTCTAGTATTTCAAGAGTACTGATTATATTGATGATAACAAAGTAAAACAATAATTATGTCTCTACATAGCTCGATTCTTTTTCGATGGTGTAAATGAGAACTTCAAATATCAAATGCTTGTATATGTAATGCTATTCCTTTGTTTGAATTTGTAGCGACGCCTAGATGCATCGTGACTTATTATCATTGTTTGAATTAAACAGTGACATTGATAGAGGAACATTGTCACTGTGTTTGTCATTGTCTTACCAAGCGCGTAATCTAGGAATATGCTGCTTTGTTTTTTGAATGTCGAGTCGAATAGCTTCTACATAATTGAGGAATATTAGATACGTTTAGTTAAATTGTCAAACTAGCTTTAAGCTTACCTCCGATATGGAGTATTTGACAATAATAACACAGGCCCACAAAATAGAAGTGCTTTGTACTTTTGATCAGATTCTGTTATTTCTATGTTTTTGGTCTCGTTGAACTGCGCCATCACGTTAAAATTTTTCCCTAATTAAGATTTTCACTAATTTTTAGCTATTTTTGAGGTTAGGGAAATATTCCGACATGATGAAGCAATTCTGAAGGTAGTATTGAATTCAGATGCTCAAAATACATGGGAGTATCATGGGAGGTAAAAAAATAGTTTTTTCAAAAAATTTTCAAAATATTTTTTTTCATGAAATAGGTTTAGAATGTCATGAAACCTGGGAATTTTAAATTTGAGCAGACTTTTTTCCATCATCTTTTCTTTAATAGTGGTAAAAAAAAATTAAAATATTTTTCAGATTTTTTTTTATTTTCAGTTTCCTTTTTAACAGTAGGTATGTCATGAAACGTGGAAATTTTAAATTTGAGCTATTTTTTCCATCATCCATTTTATAGTAGGTATTTCAACAAAAAAAATTTAAATAGGTTTTGAATGTCATGAAACGTGAAAAAAAATTTTAATTTTCTTTTTACTTCCCTAGCATACCGAAGGGAAGTATTGTATTCGAGAAAAAATCACCTTCCCAGATTTTTTCGGATTTTTACGTTTCAGATCACGTAGATTACGAAAATATAGGTTTTTCAAGTCCGTTAGTCTGTCTGTCTGTCTGTTGGAGCACTATCTAAAAAACTACTTGACGGATAATAGTCAAATTTGGTAGGTAGCGATACTACTACCAGCGAAGAAATTGTTACATTTTCACTGGAAAATATACAGGGTGGAGCGTCTAAAGTGAATAGATAATGAAAAAAAATGTTTTTCGCTCTAATATAAAATTTCTACGTTTCATGACATTTTAAATCTATTTCAAAAGAAGAAAATTTTCCAAACTTTTTGAAACATTTTTTACCAGTAGAGCAATGGGTTTTTTTGCTCAAATTAAAAATTTCCACGTTTCATGACATTCAAAATCCATTTAAAAAAAAATTTAAAAGGAAACATTTGAAAATTTTGTAAAAGAAAAATTGTTTAAATTTTTTTTACTAGTAAGTATAGAATATATGATGGAAAACATTCTTTTCTCAAATGTAAAATTTCTACGTTTCATGACATTCTAAACCTATTTCAGAAAAAGAACAAAATCAAAAGTTTTTGAAACTTTTTTTACCAGTAAAAAAATGGGAAATTTTATTTGCTCAAATTAAAAATTTCCACGTTTCATGACATTCTAAATCTATTTCATAAACAAAATTTTTCAAAAAGAAAAATGTGAAAATTTGTCAGAGAAAAATTGTTTTAAAATATTCTTACTAAGTATGGGATATACGATGGAAAACATTTTTTTTTCTCAAATTTAAAATTTCCACGTTTCATGGCATTCTAAATCTTTTCATAAAAAACATTTTTATTAAAAAGAAAAATAGTTTGAAAATTTTGTCAAAGAATTTTTTTTTTAATACTATAGAATAAATGATGGATTTTTTTTTGCTCAAATTTAAAATATCCACGTTTCATGACATTTTAGACATATTTCAGAAAGAAAACATTTCAAGAGGAAAAATTTGTTGAAATTTGTTTTACTTGTACCTAGTAGAGAAGGTGCAAAAATTTGCTCAAATTTAAAATTTCCACGTTTCATGACATTCTAAGCCTATTTAAATAAAAGAATAATTGAAATTTCTTTAACCACTACTATACTTCCTTTCCAATACGTGGATATGGAACTGAAAATATGATAGTTGGCAATAATATTTGACACAGTTAACGCACTTGGCAAGGAAAACACCTATTATAATTTTATTGAAAAATATACAGGGTGGTCATCCTAAAAAATAATTCAACTATGTTGGATATTTGTAAAAGTATTTATGCCAGCCTTCCATATTTGGCACCTTTTATTTAACATTGAGTTTTTCCTATCGGATGACCACTCTATATTTTTTTGACCCAAAGTTTTCAGGTTTTCTTTGTAATAATACCTTCCGATAATTTTTCTTATACGAGGTTTCGTAATTAATAATTTTTTAGAGTGACCGCCCGGTATAAATAAAGAGGGATGTTCTGTGTAAATACCTTTTTCAATTTTTTATTAATTGGTTTAGAATGTCAGAAAATGTGGAAATTTTAAATTTGAGCCAACATTTTTTTTCTCATTATCTATTTATTCCCTTTAAACGGTACACCCTGTATCCTTTCCAGGGAAAGTTTAACCATTTCTTCGGTAGCAGTAACGTCATATACCTTCTAAATTTGATTGTTATTCGTCAACTGCATTTTTATTTAATACACTGACAGACAGACAGACAGACAGACTGATCTAAAACGTGAAAATCCGAAAAAATCTCGGAGGGCGATTTTTTATCGAATGCAATACTTCCCTTCTGTATGCGAGGGAAGTAAAAAGGTCATTTACTTGTCCTAAATAAAGTAATAATGTAATAGTCTGCTCGGTATTAAAAGAAAATCAGAAGTTAATTTGGTAGGTAGAAGCAACTCAGAAAGAATGTGTACGATGAGCGACCGTGATTATCAGCTTACCTTTAATTTATGAATAATGAATCGAATTTGTAAACACCTTAATGGTTTGTTAAAATTTCATTAACTAGTAATAGCTTAATATCCTCTCAAAATAGCCAGGAAATATCCAAATAGAAAACGGAGTGAACGAGGTGCCTCGCGCAAAGTTAAAATATAGATATCTTAGATTGGCTGCGATGAACGTTCATATTTAATTAGGTTCAGTTTATTTCTAATGTGGAATGTTTATGGTAGTTGTAATATTAAATGATATTTTCATGCAGATCGATATACTTATAGGGTGGTTCACATTGATGACGCTAATACTTAACAGATTAAAAAAATATACATACAGGGTATCCCAGAAGTAAGGAGCAATACCTCCGAGGTGTATAGTTTGGGTCAAAATAACATTAAGAGGACCAGTATTTACTTTCCTATGACGTCCCCCATCTCAGCTATATAACATTAAAGGTTACCTTTTTAAAACATTTTTGCTGATAGCTTCTAAACAGCTCTGCTAATTTTATATTCCTCTAAATTTGTATTTTATAAACTATTAGTTCGATTAAGAAATACCCATACCAAAAGTTTTTGTATTATTCTTACTCTATCCAATAACGTAATTTGATTTCCAACATTTCCATTAACTAATAACGTCCTTCCTATTATGAAAGAGGCAAAAAAAATAGGGCTTTGGCTAGACCAACATTAAATGTTGAAACGCATGTTTTATCCAAACTAAATAGCATATAGTCGTTTTAAAAAATTATACAGTTTGGCGAAAGATATGTCCAGCGGGTGTAAGTCAAAATTCTGTGACTCTCTCGTATTATCCTTAGTTATTGACTATGGTGATATTGTATATAGGAAATTATCGTCAACGGCAGCAAAAAAGAAAATTCAAATACTTCAAAATTCATGTATGCGTTATATTTACTGGGTTAAGTATAGACAACGTATATCGCCATATCTAAACGAACATGGTATATTAAATATGGAAAATCGTATATGTTTGCACATGCTTACACTTGGTCAATAATTTATAATGATGAACTTCAATACTTAAGGCGCAAATTTAATTCGCGAGATCAGTTACATAATACTAGATACATACAAATTTCTTGGTACCTAAGCATAACACTGCGATTTTTCAAAGATCATTTACCTATTTTGCTTCTCATCATTGAAATGAACTTCCAAATGAACCTAAACGTTATAAGCAAAAAAGATATAGTCAAAAACTACATACTAATTTTGTAAATAAGAAAGTTATAGTAAATAATGGATATTATGCTATGGGGACGCCGCCATTTTGAAATTTTGAGTTACGATAACATATTCGTGATCTGTGATCTCGATAACACATATACACTTATTTTCAGACGAATGGCACCGTAAATGGCAAAATGTGTCCTGCAACTCTGCCGCCATTTTGAATTTTTCAATTTCGATTTCGGATTCATACCGATTTTGAGCGATGTGATGCCATAATCGACAAACATCGTCCGCCATTTTGGCGCAGCCATTTTTGATTTTGTAAAACTGATGTTATATTCGTTATCAGCTGCACTAATAATCTTTACATATCAAGTTTCATTTGAACCGGTTATAAAATAAGAAAGTTTTAGTAAATAATGGATATTAGGCTAATGGGACGCCGCCATTTTGAATTTTTGAGTTACGATAACATATTCGTGATCTGTGACTTCGATTACACATACATACTTATTTTCAGACGAATGGCACCGTAAATGGCTGGTGCTATTGCTATTATTATAGAATGTATCAGTACAATATTCAATATTTGTAAAAAAAAACAAAACTTAATGTATTTTTTTGTAGTATTAGATATTTACTTCATTTTTTAAATCTTAGAATTATTTTTTTTCTATTGGGCAAATGGAAAAGGAGCTCTACAGTTCAATTTGTAACATTCTTACTTCAGAGTAAAATAAATGTATTGTTATTATTATTATTATTATTATTATTATTATTATTGAAAATTAAATTTGTTATTACAATATATTGAGCACTTCACACATACTTCGACGGCCTGGACGCAGTAAGCTTTGTTCACTTTCCTCCCCTGCATCTACTGACACCGAGCAAGCAAAAATTTCAGACCGGTTTAAAGGATAACATAAATCATGACTTAACGTCTATGGAGCGTTATTCCAATTCCCATAATTTAAAATTAAATAAAAAATATACGTTAATATAATTACTTCCACATCCACGTAGTGGATTGGAAGTATAGTACCTAATCGCAAAAAAATTTTCAATGTTTTTTTTTTCTTGAAATAGGTTAAGATTGTCATGAAACGTCGATATTTTAAATTTGAGCGGAAAAAAAATTCTGTCTCTCTGTCGGTCCGTCTGTCTGTCTGTCTGTCTGTAACTTTTTTTTTTGTCCGCACGTTTTCTCCGGAACGGTTTAAGATATTGACTTGAAATTTTGTACACGTATACATTATAACGAGATCTGGAAGTGAATTGTTTTTTGAGGATATCCGGTGAAGGGTTGGGGGTTAAATAGGGGTAAATAGAGAAAAACAAGTAAAGCAAGCTTGTAAGAGTACATAAACTTGAAATTTGGTGTATGTACTAGAAGTTAAGGCCTCAGATTTTTTTATAATATTTTTCAATAGTATTTCCCCCCCCCCATCATCCCAACTCCTTTATTAAAAGAGTTGGTAAAATTAAATTTAAATTTTCACTTGAAATTTGGTACATTTATGTATTATAACTATATCTGAAACTAGATTATATTTTGACATGATTGCGTTGAAGGAGAGGGGGTAAGTAGAGGTAAATAGGGAAAAATAAGTAAAGAAAGCTGGTAAGAGCACAGCAACTTGAAATTCGGTGTATGTCCTAGAAGCCAAGGCCTCAGATTTTTTTAATAATATTTTTCAACCCTTCCACTACCCTTACTCCATTATTAAAGGGCCTGATAAAATAAAATTGAGATATTCACTTGTAATTTGGTAGACGTATGTATAACGACATCTGGAACTAGATTATATCTTGGAATGATTCCGTAGAAGGGTTGGTGTTAATAGGAGTAATTAGGGGAAAATAAGTAAATCAAGGTGGTAAGAGTACAGAAATTTGGGATTTGGTGTATCTACTAGAAACCAAGGCCTCAGATTTCTTTCTAATATTTTTCAAACTCCACCGCCTCCGCTCCCTTATTAATGGGATTGATATAAACATAAACATAACATAAAATTGAGATATTCACTTGAAAGTTAGTACACGTATGTATTGTAGTGACATCTGATTGAGATGACTCCATTGAAGGGGTGGGAGGTGATAGGTTGTGAATAGTGGAAAATAAGTAGGGTAAACTAGAAACCTCATTTTTAACGTATATGGTAGAAACCAACTCCTCAAACTTTTCTATGACATTTGCCCCAAATATTATTAAAAATCTATGACCAATAATTTCCACATACTAGAGTGCAAATAAAGTCAAGATGTTTCCTTTAAAGTGACTTAGATGAAAAATCTGGATGTGGAAGTAGTGATTCCTTAGGCAGTGGTGTTTTATAATAAAATATATCAACTTTGTCAAGGGAAATAATATAATTAATCAAAACAATTTGATTCGTTGGTCTTAGATAAATCTCGATTAAATAAAGTCTTATATAACAAACACAAGCATTTTTTAAAATAACGTATGTTTTAAATAATATCAAGTCAACTGATTCATTGCTAAGTAAGATATGAAAAAATAAATAAATCATACAATAAGCCACACATAAATTTTATAAGAGAATTAAGTTATTAGGACGACCTCCATTTAACCACAAAAATGTCGACAACATAAGTCTTGTAATCTTGTCGTTATATATGGCAAGTAGTTTGTGCATTGTTTACTGTGTTGTCAAGGGATTTCAGAGATAAGCCGATAGGAAAAGGCTACGCGACCCTAAAATCTACTTAACGATACTGAAATCGATATAGCAATTAGTGATCGGTTTCTCTTTCAGTGGGTCTGTGATTTGTTTTGGCTGCGGCTGAATTTATGTTGATGAGTTTCATTTGGAGAACAAAAGGGCGTATTGTTTGTCGAAAGCGAGGGTGAAACAAGCTCTCATATTTTAAACTAAGTAATTGTTTCAATTGTTATTTATTTAGCGAACAAAAAATTCAGGAGAGAGAGGTTTTAGAGATTAATTTTCCAGGTTTATACGCTTTTCTGATTATTTTCCGTATTGAATTGATTCTGCGACAAAAGAATTTGTAATTTCGATTTGTTTGGGGCGCAGAGTACCTCAGTGATTGTCCTACATACGGCATCTGATTAAAGAGGAATTTGTTTTCACCGTTCAACTAATTTGCGCAGTTCACTGACGGATGAAACTTATTTTTTAATTGATTCCGGTGCAGGAAACTGTTGGATTCTCATAATTTAAAATTAAATAAAAAATGTAGGGTAGTTCAACTTTGTCAACGAAAATATAAAACTAAAAATATCAAATAAAAACTTAACTGTTTTAAAGAAAGCAAGAAGTTTAGGCCTATCTTATGACAAAAACTTAACATTTAAAGAACATGTAAATCTAATAGTCAAAAAAGTGTATATAGTGTTCAAGTTATAACTAAAATATCATTAATTTGAAATTAAGAAAACTCTGTAAATCGTTTATGTTGCCTGTGTTACATTATTGTAATGTCGTATGTTATAGTTGCTGGAACAAAACCTTTTTCAAAAGTATAGAACAGCTATTTCCGACTAGTCCACCGTATTCGGAAATCCCAACGTCCTTCTTCAAAAATCAATGATCTTGGTTGGCTACGAGTGGAAAATATTCATAAATATGTTTTATCTAACACAGACATAGAATATGGCTATTACTATGGTGATTTTACATATAGAATGTGATGTATTACACACTAGTGAGAGAATGTAAAAATAGCTGTATTTGGTTTGTCAATTCTTGACTCACTTTTTAAATTAGCAATTAATATACGATTCAAATGTATTGACCCCTCCCTTTTATCAATTTTTTTTTAAATACATTGATAAATAACCGAGTAAACATGACGTCACGATTTTGAGAATAACTGCAAAATAAAAAAATATGAAATAATTTCCTCGTACAAGAAATACCGAGCTTTATCGGTGTCTCAAATATCATTTACATAATATGCATATTTTCCAAGATATAATTGATTTAAAACTGGTATGGTCAAAATTTCCCTAAAAAGTAGGACATTTTACAAAATAACTTAGCAGGACTTCAAAAGTGTTCAAAGTACATCATTCAAATTTCAGTGGTTGATTTATAATAGACTCATAATGAATACATAATTTTTTAAATTTACTCTGCTTTTCCGTTTCTGAGATATTCGCGGTTAAAGTGAGGGGTCAATACATTTGAATCGTATATTAGTTTTCCATATTTAGAAATATCAATATTTTTATAAACCTTTAAAATTGCCTTCAGCATTGAATACTTTTTCCAAATTGAAGAAGCTGAATACATTTTCTGTACGTTAAGAAAATAAGCCAGTATTTACACTTCACTTCATCTACACCAGTAACACCTCTGCGTTTTGCCCAATCGTTATATTCGCTGAATTTCTTGTCACAAAAAGCTTGGAATTTCTTATATAGTAAGTTAAACAAACTTCATTTGCTTCGTTTCTAATTTCTTCCAAGACATACCAATTTTCATCAATTTTTCAGAACCAATTATTAATTTTACTACCACATCCACGTAGTGGATTGGAAGTATAGTAATTGTAAAAAAAAAATCAAAAATATTTTTTCTTGAAATAGGTTTAGAATGTCATGAAACGTCGAGATTTTAAATCTGAGCGAAAAAAAAAAATCTGTCGGTCTGTCTGTAACTTTTTTGTCCGCACGTTTTTTCCGGAACGGTTTAAGATATTGACTTGAAATTTTGTGCACGTATATATTATAACGAGATCTGGAACTAGATTATATTTTGGGGTCATTCTGAAGAAAGGTTGGGGGTTAAATAGAGGTAAATAGGGGAAAATAAGTAAAGCAAGCTGGTAAGAGTACCTACAGAAACTTGAAATTCGGTGTATGTACTAGAAGCCAAGGTCTCAGATTTTTTATATTTTTCAACACCCCACCAGCCCTACTCCATTATTGAAGGGGTTGGTAAAATAAAATTGAGATATTCACTTGAAATTTGGTACACATATATATCATAACGACATCTGGAACTAGATTATATTTTGAGACGATTCCGTTGAAGGGTTGGGGGTTATTTAGGGGTAAATAGGGGAATATAAGTAAAGCGAGTTGTTAAGAGTACAGAAACTTGAGGTTCGGTGCATGTACTAGAAGCCAAAGCCTCAGATTTTTTTATAATATTTTTCAACTCCCCACCACCTCTACTCCATTATTAAAGTGGTTGATAAAGTAAAATTGAGATATTCACTTGAAATTTGGTACACGTATGTATCATAACGATATCTGGAACTAGATTATATTTTGAGATGATTCCGTTGAAGGGTTGGGGGTTAAATAGGAGTAAATGGGGGAAACTAAGTAAAGCAAGCTGGTAAGAGTACAGAAATTTGGAATTTGGTGTATATACTAGAAACCAAGGCCTCAGTTCGATGAAATCAGTGCACTTATTGCCACATGTGAAAAGATATTACTTTGACGTATTTGTGGTAGTTGCAGTTTCCCTGCAAGCCATTGAGCGTTATTTTTTATAAATCTATCGTGAATTTTCTATATTTTTTCCATCTGTAGAGAAATTTGGATACAAACACCTTTACCACATTTTTTAATTCTTTATCATCATTTTTCGGTACTTTACTGATCCTAAATTTGTTCGTTATATGACTTATCAATCTATGATTACATTTTGCAGATGATAATCCAAGAAACTTTTCATTTCTTAACGCCAAAAGTAGTTTTTTCTTATTGACAGTAAGGGGTGGGGTGGTCACAGCGGCTTCATCGCAACTACCTTTAAACAAAAGGCTCTATATAAAGGAGGATAATTTCGGATAGCTGTATTTTTCTGTGCTTGACCTTCAAGTTCCAAACTAACTTCCAAAAAAAGAATGTAGTGGTACTCGGTGGAACTTTTTTTGTAATCTCCAAACAAATTTTACGATTTCTCTATAACAACTTTCACAGTAATCGATGTAATAGTACAAATAGGACATACATACCTCCAGCCTCACAATCCATATCGAAATATTGTTGATACTTTATACAAATAGATAGAAATATACAAATTACTGCGTCGATATTTTGAGCACAATTGATTCAAGCACATCCAAAAGAAGGAACGATCACTATAGGGCCGCGATTGCTCATTTATTATTACAAATACAAATTAAAAATAGGCAACGCTAGTAGCACGAGTTGTTAAAAACATTTTAGTAGATTTTAGCTATATTTTACTCTGAGAAAAATTGATTTTTGTCGTGCTAATCTAAGCGAGTTGCCCAGTGTGCGGTGGTGGTCCTATATTAATTTTATGAAGTATAACTAGAGCAAATATTAAGAAAAAAGGTGAAGGTTTACGATATCCACTTATCGTATTTTGATTTTTTATTATATGCAACATGTAATAGGTACTATTAGGAGTAGTTTATGAGGAACGAAATGATAATAAATGTCCAATAGTCCTACAATCTTGCGGGATCGTGGAGCGAATAAGGGTGCTGGATGAGTAAAAGTATATATAAAGAGAGAAGTATTGATATTTATTGTATTTAAAGGTAATTTTGAGAAGTGTAACGTTTTGCTTGCAAAACTTAGAGGTAGGTAAGTCAAAGTCGTCCGTTGAAAGTCAGTAGGTGGTATTCAAGAAGGGTAAGAAATATTTGCGCCGTTTTTGCAACGAAAACGATGCAAATGCTTCTTGCCCTTCTCGAATACCACCTACTGGCTCTCAGTAGGTGACATTGACCTACCTCAAAATTTTGCAAACAAAACATCTTTACACTGTTCAAAATTACTTATGTTCCACTGTTCAATCAAAATTACTCTTAAATACAAAAAATTTGCGCCAATACATCTTTCTTCTTACATACAAACCCGGTACCCCTCTTCGCTTCACTATCCCGTAAGATTGTAGGCCTATTGGATATTTGCACATTATTTCATTACTAATAAACTATTGCTAATAGCAGCAACTACATTTAACACACAATAAAAAATCAAAATACAATACGTGGATGTCGTAAACATTCACCAGAGAAAGTCATGTTTGAAACTTTGGCGGATGCGCCGATGACAACTTGATATGACTTCGTCAAGACTGCGTTAAAATTGATAGTTAGATATTCTCGGAATAACACATGTTAAATCTGATGTGTAAAGTCAAAAATTTAAAATGGCGAATACAACAGGGCTGATAAAATGGTAGAAATTTATAGGTTTATGTGTAATCTGATAGAAAGAGATGAGAATTTCCTGATCACTAACCAACAAATTTTAACTTCTATTTTGTATCGTAAACCAAAACCATGTATTTGTATTGTTTTGGTCCCAGCTACGTCTAACATAGTCCTAAAAAAAAATTGTTGGATCTAAAAAATGTAATGACTGACCTAACTCACATATTATGGTACAATTTTAATAAAAAAAGCAATTACATCATGCGAAAAGTATTTGCCATTTTGATACATATTTCAAATACGTGTTATATAATATAAATTTAATTGGAATATAAGCTCTTCAATCAGAAAAGTAATTATTCTTCTTGCGCTTCTTACCGTGTCTCTTATAAGTTACTTCTGGAGCATCTCTTATACACGTCCAACAGTAGTCTGCTAACATCACAGAAGTCAATTTGCCCTGATATCTTTTTTCCATATTTTGAATATCATGGTGGAACCTCTCGCCATGCTCATCATTTACTGCACCACAGTTTTCTGGGAAATAATCTAGATCTGAATGTAGTTAATGACGTATTGCATCCTAATTTTTGGTAGCAAGAAAGAGGATTCCCAACAAGTTCTCTATAGTTTTCTGCTCTTTTGTTACCGAAAAAGTGTGTTGCTACCATTTTAAAGGAATTCCAAGCAGCTTTTTCATTACCTTCTAGAATGTTGTCAAATTCAGCATCTTTGAAAAGGTTCTTGATTTGAGGACCCACAAAAATTAATTTTGGCATCACTAAGGAAATTTTTGTTTTAAATAAATGAAAGCACGTCCTTCTTTGTCCATAGCTCTTACCAAGTTTTTCATAAGCGCCAGTTTTATGTGGAGTGGTGGCAGTATTACCTATTGTGAATCAACTAATGGAATGTCAGTAACATTTTTTGCTCCTGGTTCAAAACTCAGTCTTGGCGGCCAAATTTTTCTTTTGTAATGTTGTAATCGCGCTCGACTGTCCCACTCACAAAGAGAACAGCAATATTTGGTATACCCTTGCAGCATACCAAGTAAGATAGCTATCACTTCCAAGTCTCTACAAATCTGCCACTTATACTTGTTATATTCTATAGTTTGTAGCAATACATTTATGTTTCTGTAATTTTCCTTCGTGTGGACAGCATGGGCAATTGGAATTGATGGCAATTTATTTGCATTGTGGAGTAGCACAGCCCGTAGACTAAGTTTCGAGGCGTCAATAAAAAATCTCCAGTCACTAGGATCATGGGGAATGTGTAAAGCACTCATTAAACCGAATGTCCTTGCAGGCAGCCAAGTCATTTTTCATTTTGAAAAAAGGTGTAAAATCTTTTTGACGACTTCGATACATGGAAACTTTAACATTTTCTTGTAATAAATTCCATTGTTGTAATGGAGATGCCCAAAGCTCCGCTTTCGCCTTGGACAGATCAACAACTCTTATAAGATCACTTAATTCGCGTGGTTTAATTTTGTGTGGTTCATCACCGGACACTTCGGTAGCGAAATCGGTATATTGTGCTGTTGGCTGGACTAAGTCGTCATCTACATTATCATCCGACTGTTCGTCAGAATCAAGACTGTATTCCTGACGTGTAACAGGAATAGACAGTTCATCGCTATGGGGAACCTGGCGAATGGCAGATGGTAAATTGGAGTATTGTATTACCATCCTTTTTTTCTTGTTAATACCATGTCTAATAGGAGGCATCACGCAAAAATAACAACCGGTAACATGATCTTTAGTTTCTCGCCAGATCATGTTCAAAGCAAAAGCCATTGAACGTCCTCTTCTACTTAGCCAATTGCATAGATTGTTCGCACAATTGCTGCAACATATATGGGGTGCCCATGTTTTGTCTTCAGCTCCAATTGTACAACCAAAATACAACTGGTACGCCTTTCTAATTTTGGGAGTCAAATTACGTTTTTGATGCGCAAAAGTCACTTCACCACAAATATAACAAAAGTTGTTAGGTGTATTTACACAATCTCGTGGCACATTTTCAAAATAGCACTATTTACTTTCGAAAATGAACGCTTCATGCACAAGGTACAAGTGCGACTACCTCAGAATGAATATTAGTTTTAGTGACAAATAAAGAGGTAGGTAGTTAGCACGGTCAGTATAGTATGTCTATTGTTATTTGTGATAGGACAGCCCATAAACTAGGATTTATACCTGCGTTACATTTTATTATCTCTATTGAGAAAACCAGAGGCAACTTAAACGTTTGCTTTTTATATTGTTATTTAGCATGACGAAGTTACTAAGAATTTGCCATTTTTACTCCCGATACATGTAGGCTGTCGGCTAGTGTAACGGGTATGATGTTAGAGCCTAAAAATTCAAAACGACAAATATTTTATTTTACTTTATAGAAACCACATAAGAGACCACTGCAAAAGGTGGAAATATTATTTGAAACAAAAACAATCAACATTATAAAACAGAATGTCACCGTCGCCAAATTATAATGGCCGTATATATTTCATCCATTAATATCAACAAACACGATGGGCGTAAATTTAACTACTAAAATAATTATTAAAGGTAACCAACTAATTCAAATAACACCGTGGTCTTACATAATTGCTTTCTGTATGTCCTTCGCAAATATTTCATTCAACTTCACCATCATTACGGTTATCAAAATGGTCGTAAATACCAAGGGAATTGTCAAGTTACACCACCTCCAATCAAATAACCAAACAGATTTATAATATCCAACAAGCTTATTGGCTTTGTGTGATTTATATAAGTACTTGTTTATGTTAGGCGATAGAATTACAAATTCATCCCGATGAACGACAGATTGTATAGATTGTAGAACGGCAATTAATCATGCAGTTAAACGTTGTGCTCGATGCAGATTTGTATTTCGAAATTTGCAAGTAACTAAGTGATTGATAGTTGCCAGTTGAATTACTCTGAGGTTTATTGTTTTAGAATTATTATGTGCCGGTTCTATTAGATATTACGTCTCGCTAGATATATTCTACAGCGAGTTCTATTTATTTGGGAAATAATCGTGGTAGAAGTTACGAACAATAGAGTGAGAGTGTTTCCCGTGTATAAGAATCTACGTTAAATTATATGTATATTAATATATTACAGTAAAACATTATAGTTACTTATGTACCAAGGGTCGTAAGTGCAGATTGAATTCCAGCTTAAATGTTAATATTATTTAAACATGGGTGATTACACGTTCTCTGAATTAGCAAACCTAGTTTTGACTTTGGGAGAATATTTTAATAATGCTGCTGTAGCTGTAAAATGTTATGAAGATAGATTCCCTAACAGAAAACACTTTCGGTGTATGTACTAGAAGCTAAGGCGTCAGATTTTTTTATAATATTTTTCAAACCCCCACCACCCCTACTCCATTATTAAAGGGGTTGATAAAATGAAATTGAAATATTCACTTGATATGCGTATGTATTATAATGACATCTGGCACTAGATTATATTTTGAGATGATTCCGTCGAAGGGTCAAATAGGAGAAAATAAGTAAAGCAAGCTGGTAAGAGTACAGAAATATGGAATTGGGTGTATATACTAGAAGCGAAGACTTCAGATATTTTAAAATAATATTTTCCATCCCTCCACGACCCCCCCACTCCCTTTTTAAAAGATAAGATAAAATTAAATTGAGATTATCACTTGAAAGTTTGTACTCGTAGGAGTGAAGGTACGTAGAAGTAAATAGGGAAAAATAAGTGAAGCAAGCAGAAACTTGGGATTTGGTGTATATACTAGAAACCAAGGCATTAGATTTCTTTCCAGTATTTTTCAACCCCTCCACCCCCACCACCTCCAATCCATTATTAAAGGGATTTTAAGGTTGAGCTAAAAAAATTCTGTTTGTCGGTCTGTAACTTTTTTTCTCCACGCGTTTTCTCCAGACCGGTTTTAGGTATTGAGTTGGAATATTGTATATGTAGATATTATAGCGAGATCTGGAACTGGATTGTTTTTTGAACATATCCGGTGAAGGGTTGGGGGGTAAATAGGGGGACATAAGTACATAAACTTTAAATTTTGTATATGTACTAGAGACCTTAATTTTTTTATAATTTTCCATCCCCCCACCATCCTTCACTCCGTTATTAAAGGGGTTGATAAAAAAAAATTGAAATATTCACTTGAAATTTGGTATACGTATATATTAGAATGACATCTGGAACCAGATTGTATTTTGGGATTATTCCGTTGAAGAGTTTGGGGTTAAGTGGGGGTAAATAGGGGAAAATAAGTAAAGCCAGCTGGTAAGAGTACAGAAACTTAAAATTCTGTGTATGTACTAGAAGCCAAGAACTCAGATTTTTTTATAATATTTTTCAACCCCCCGCCCCACACCCACTTCATTATTAAAGGGGTTGATAAAATAAAATTGAGATATTGACTTGAAATTTAGTACACGTATATATATTATAACGACATCTGGAACTAGATTATATTTTGAAATGATTCTGTTGAAGGGTTAGGGGTTAAATAGTGGAAAATAAGTAAAGCACAAGCTGGTAAGAGTACATAAATTTGGAATTTGGTGTATAAACTAGAAGCGAAGGTCTCAGGTTTTTTATAATATTTTCCATCCCCCACCACCCCCCACTCCCTAATTAAAAAGTTGTTAAAATTAAATTGCGATTTTCACTTGAAATTTGATACACATATGTATTATAACGACATCTGAAACTAGATTATTTTGACACGATTTCGTTGAAGGAGTGGGAGGAAAGTAAAGGTAAATAGGGGAAAATAAGTAAAGCAAGCTGGTAAGAGTACAGAAACTTGGGATTTGGTGTATATACTAGAAACTAAGGCCTTAGATTTCTTTCTAATATTTTTCGACCCCCAAACCCCCACCACCTCCACTTCGTTAATAAGGGGATTGATAACATGAAACTGAGATATTCACTTGAAAGTTAGTACACGTATATATAGTAATGACATCAGATTGAGATGATTCCGTTGAAGGGGAGGCAAGTGGTAGGTTGTGAATAGCGCAAAATAAGTAAACCAAGCTAAAGACTTCATTTTTAACGTATATGGTAGAAACCAACGCCTCAAATTTTTCTATGTCTGCCCAAAATATTATTAAAATTCTATGACCAATAATATCCACATACTAGAGTCCAAAGATAGTTAAGATGTTTCCTTCAAGTGACTTGGACGAGAAATCTGGATGTGGAAGTAGTGATTCCTTAGGCAGGGGTTTTTTATTTCAGATTTTATTTCGAAATACTGAACCTAAATAAATCTAAAATATAAAACTAGTGTAGAAAACTTAATAATACACAGGTCAACAAAGAAAAAAAGAAAAGCTGGCTGCCCTTTTGATCAGAACCGTCTTAACCTATGTTTTTTGATATGCTAAAACCGATTCTGATATTACAAAAAAATCTGTCACATCGGTTCTTGGCTACAGCCATTTTTTGACATTTTTGGCCTACTTTGGAGTTAAACTGTCGATATGCATTTTTTAAAGGATCGGTGTCGGTTTCAGCATGTAAAGAGACAAAGATAAGATGGTTCTGAGTAAAAGCGCAGTCGTTTTATTTGTTGACCAATGTAGTGATAATGTAACTAATATATATCCAATCATTAAAGAAATCTTCGTTTTTTGTAAATATTGTAGAAAGAGAATGTAACAATTTTCATTTAAAAAATGAATAAGAGCTAGTTCCTGGATAGAGCAATACTACATTACATTAACTTTATTATTTCGGTAGTTATTTGATCGTAACGATGCTAATAAAATGTACGTCAAATAATAATTTTCAGTAGGAAACGACACGACGTATGTCAGTTTTAAAACTCTCTAATAGCATTTCGCTCGCAGAGATAAATATTAAATGATCTCTTGAAGTATTAAAAGTTCGAAGTTCAGGTCAAGCAGCAATTTTAAACTGAACGGAATATAAAATTGATTTATAGTTTAGTCCGTTTTCATGAAATGAGCAGTGGCGTAAGGGTTCAAAATGAATGGCTTAATTAACTTTTCTGAGAATTAGGTATACACACGATCTCTACATAAAATGTAACTTTATAAATTGCTATCCCAGTATAGTATATTAGTCCTTTCAAATTAGGAAAATTGAGGGAAATTTTTCCTACAGCTAAGCTACTCGTATAGAAAGTTGCCTTGGGGTTGTGTTAACATATTTTTCACCAAGCGCATGAAAAAAGGGTTGTTTTTTAGATATTGATACATATATATGTTTTTTTGGCCATTTTGGCGGTTTTTTGCATATTGCTGCAAAACTATGCATTTTTGAGAAAATATGACCTGATTTGATATTGTAGATCTAGCGATTCTCTAAAATTTTTGTTCTTTTCATTTTTTTGAAATTCCGCTTAGTTGCGCCGCTAGAGCGCGCTGAAATTTATGTAAATGTATAAATTCTTTTGGTGTTTGATATTAAGCCAAAACTATGCATTTTATAAAAAAATATCAAGATATCAAAGTTGTAGATAAAAAAATTTTGGACAAATTTTGTTGTCTGTTTTTTTTTCAAAGTCGCGTGGTTTTGCCGCTAGAGGGCGAGAAACATTTTTTCAATACTCTTGAGCGGATAAAAAAATATAGGCATCGTGAACAGTTGTAGTATTTTGCCCCTCCACCTCCCTCTAGACGACATTAAGGATGACATATACAAAAAGGCCCATCACGACCACTACAGCTGAATGCGCGTAGTTCATACTATTAGATGCACCGTTCTATGCGCAGCTGTGTAAGAAATGAACGATGAGTTTTAAAAAAATAATTTTTTTTTGGCTCTCCAAATTTTTATATAATTGACGAGTATTCTAAAAAATGCAAAGTTTTGCCTGTATATCAAAAATATATGCGCTATATTTTTTTTCCGCTCAAGAGTATTGAAAAAATGTTTTTCGCGCTCTAGCGGCAAAACCGCGCGACTTTGAAAAAAAAACAAACAACAAAATTTGTCGAAAATTTTTATATCTGCAATTTTGATATCTTGATATTTTTTCATAAAATGCATAGTTTTGGCTTAAAATCAAACACCAAAATATCTATACATTTACATAAACTTCAGCGCGCTCTAGCGGCGCAACTAAGCCGAATTTCAAAAAAATGAAAAGAACAAAAATTGTAGAGAATCGCTAGGTCTATAATATCAAATCAGTTCATATTTTCTCAAAAATGCATAGTTTTGCTGCAAAACCCAAAAAATCGCCAAAATGGCCAAAAAAACCTATATATGTATCTATATCTGAAAAACAACCCTTTTTTTTTCATGCGCTTGGTGAAAAATATGTTAACACAACCCCAAGACAACTTTCTATATGGGTGGCTTAGCTGTAGGAAAAATTTCCCAAAATCAGTGATTTTTCTTCTAATTTGAAGGGACTATATATGATCTCAATTGGGACAGCATAAAATCGAAAACTCGGAGTAAAGTCGGCATCTCCTTTATGGGACATAGGCGGCGGATATAGAAATGTAAAAATGCTAAATGCTAAATACTAAATAATTATTTTTTAATTGTTATAGAAAGGGATTTCTATAATACCTTTATTCAATATAAGTGGTTAATGAAAAAATATGTTTGTCACATTTGATAAGTGACATAAATGATGTATTAAGGCTATGTCTACTGTCGAGTGACCTACCTCTCGTTCTGTCTTCTAGCGGAAAAGTTATGTAATCTTAGGCGGGAGCTGCGTAGATGGTATATATTCATTCCGAAGGGGCGTAAAGCAGCGACTATCTTGTTTATTAAATGTTAGGCCATGATACTATGAATTTTGCAGTATCATGAAATTAGGCAAGTAGAAAATTTCTACTATTCTATAAAGGAAAGACTCGCTAAAATTTTAAAGGGGAACTCGATTCCTGGCATCGGTAATTGGTCTCAGTAGCGGAAACAGGCCGACGTTAAATAAACAAATTTTGTCTTTGAACTTTAAATAAACAATATTTCATTCGTCACTATCCGAGTTTTCAGAACTTGAATCGCTATTTACATTAATAATAATTGGATTAATAGGTGGTAATATAGAATATTCATTGTCCTTTTTATCACATGAAATACACATTTCCTCCATGTATCGCTTTTGTCTATTTCGTCTATTATCTTTATATTCTTTAAGACACTCACTTAATTGTGTGGATTGATTATATTGACGTAGTCTTGTTTTTACATCGGCCCACACCATTTCAGTGTGGTTGCAAACGCAATAATATGGAGGCAATATTTTGTGTTTTTTTTCTGGTATTTCCAAGCCTTTACTTTCATAAATTCAATGACATCGCCTTTTTGTGTTGGTGTTCGGAATTTTTTTGTGTTGCTGCGAATGGTATGATGAATTGTCCATAAAAATTACAGAATTTGGTGGGATGTTTGGTAACAGCTGTTCCTTTGCACACTTCTCAAATAATTCGGGTGCCATATACTCGTCGTAGTCGGAAGAGCATTGCTTGATATTTTTAGCAGACAACAACGCATTTGTAATAAAACCGTTTTTACTTCCAGTATGTAGAATTATAATTATTTTTCCCCCAGAACATGGAGCACTTAAATTACATTTTTTGGTGTTATCTACCAAACCGTATTGAACTACATCATGGGTGTCAAACTATGTTTCGTCCAGATAAATTATGTCTCTATTTGCATCTCGGTATTCTTTTATTTTACGCAAGCACTCGTATCGATGATCAACGATGCGTGCTGATTCCATAACTACCATTCGTATAATCTTTAACCATCTGTTTTTTGCATTTGTGATTGTTAGATAAGTTAGATATATTCGTCACATAACTTCTGTATATATACATTTCTTTTTTTTATTATAACTTTGTTTTCCTCGAATATTAATACTCACCTGATATAATTGTAAAAAGTAGAATATTAACAACTATTGTCCCAAATTGGAATAACTTGGTTATTACCCACCACAAGGTTAACCTTTGTGGGTCTGGCTGTTTATTTACCTTTATTCATAATTACCTCACTATGTATTTATGTGTTGCTATTTCGTGGTAAATAAATATAATTATAATATTATTACATCATTGTTACTAATATTTGTCAATATACGTAAGTACTAATTGAATTCAAGTCTTCATATGGAACTGCTTCTCTTTAAGTATAACATCTCGTGGTATTCTGTGGTTTGGATCAGTGACTTGAATTTTAAGGAATCTTACATACAGGTACGGTCCACCTAAGTGTGATGTCATTGTGTTGACAATTTTCTCAGAGACATATTCATAATATTTAGCGGTATCGATATATTGTATTATCATTGTTATTGTTATTAATACTTTTAGTACTTACAATAATGTAGTTAAAAGTAATTGCCGTTGGTAATAACAAAAATCAATATCTAATACAGATATCACAAAAGTTGCACGAAACAATTTAAACATGTCAACTTTACATTAAAACCGATTATTTTAAGACTGATCCCAAATACAAGAATAGAGAAATTAAATTATACAAATTCTTGTTAACAAATTAAAATCATAACCACAGAAATAGTAAACAAAGATGCACAAGCATTTATTTTATTTCCTTTTTATTTATTCACATATCAATAATGCATCCAATAAGAAAACTCATTTCCAGGAAACTATAAAAGTAAACTTACTAATTTTCCTTCCTCTATATACCACAATGAAAGGCGTGCTGCGAGGCAATAACATTACGTTAGAATATCAAAATAGAGAAGATTACATCACAAAAAGTTCCTTCAGAATGCTTAGTCGTAAATAATATACCTATATATCGAATACTTCGATAGTAAAATATATAGATTTACGGATAATAACTTTTAGTAGAACAAAATAAAAACCGATTTACGATATAAAAGAGAGAAATGACGGTAAAGATATGAAACTAGCTGGACGGGCCTTTAATCAAAATCTGCTAAATCAACTCTTTAAATACACAGTGTATACCAGTTCTGTGTTATCCAATTATCCTAACTCTCTTATAAAAGTTATCAGCATTTTTGTAAAATAAGGAATTAGTGTGAACATATTTTTAAATATGTAGGATGATCTATCTAGACGTGACGTCATATACTTCTTTTTTTTTAAATGGGTAAATAGTGACTAGGTATATTATTACATATTTGACTTCTCTGTTTAAAGACGATTCGAAAGATATGCCATTTGATGGGTCTCTGATAGATTGGTACTATCATATGGGTGAGTTTGTACCAAGAGCATATCAAGCTTGCGAGCTCACTGTGACGTCGCAACTGCACAACATTTGGATATATATGTGGAACGTGAAAGCCAAAATCGCGCCACTGATAGGGGATTCATAAGCATCTGTCGACAGTCGAGAAAACTGTAATAATAATAATAATATTTATTTTCCTCATAGACATTACCTAAACTAGCTTATGCTACTTTTGACAATTTCCGTAAAATTCTCCTAATGTATAAAAAACACTTACTTATCTGTCAAGTGTTTAATCAACATCATCTTAAAATATCTTACATTTCTGATAGAGGCCAATTTTTTAAAAATATTTAGACCCGGGTAAGCGGGTGACAATTTATATTTGCAAGAGGGAATATATATAAATTATAAATTTGTCTAGGTCCAATGTTGTGGATATCTTTTGTCAACAGAAAGTTAATTTTACTTTTGGAAACATACACATACAATTCATAAAGAAATACACCTACAAAATTCTCCTAATGTATAAAAACACTTACTTATCTGTCAAGTGTTTAATCAACATCATCTTAAAATATCTTACATTTCTGATAGAGGGCAATTTATTAAAAATATTTAGACCAGGGTAAACGGGTGACAATTTATATTTGCAAAAGGGAATATGTAAATTATTAATTTGTCTAGGTCCAATGTTGTGGATATCTCTTGTCAACAGAAAGTTAATTTTACTTTTGGAAACATACACATAAAATTCATAAAAAAATACACCTACAAAATTCTCCTAATGTATAAAAAACACTTACTTATCTGTCAAGTGTTTAATCAACATCATCTTAAAATATCTTACATTTCTGATAGAGGACAACTTATTAAAAATATTTAGACCAGGGTAAACGGGTGACAATTTATATTTGCAAAAGGGAATATGTAAATTATTAATTTGTCTAGATCCAATGTTGTGGATATATCTTGTCAACAGAAAGTTAGTTTTACTTTTGGAAACATACACACACGATTCATAAAGAAATACACCTACAAGGGTTTAGATTCTAAAATCTCTAAATAGAATTCTACAGGATTCTATACTGGCAAAATTTCCGATTGCACCTTAAAATTTGTTTTTGAACGATAAAAACATCCGATGATAAGGTGGTACTGCGCCAAACACATGTGCCATACCGTAGTCAAGATCCCACTTATGCGTGATCTATATTTATTAATTATTCTTGTGTCAAAATTGATTTAATATTTCTAAACAAATAACAAACTGCATTTAATTTTGATATTAAATTACCACTGTGATTCCTAAAAACTCATTTTGCTCTTCACTTTTTATAAATGTATCCATGTTTTTTCGTTGATTAAAAACTTTTCTTGAGTAGTCGATACAACCAAAGCTTCATTGAATGAGTAATCTTTATGACGTTGTCTTCTTGTTCTTCGAAGTCGTTTGACAGATTTTATTCCAAGAGTGTTTGGATGCATATAAGAAACGTATTTTTTACACATGACCTACCTGAGCTACAGATGTTCCATGGGAACAAACTTAAGCGTACCTTTTTACTTACTCATACCGCATTCCATATTAATTGTATTATACAGTTACCATGCCATTAATGTAAAGCATTTCTGATTTACTGTACAGTCACGCGCTAACTTACCGACTTTGCGGCGCACTGTGGTGCAAACTTTTTCTTTCTTCCTGCTCTACAAAATGCGGAAGGCCATGTGCCACGCGCTCAATTTAAACATTCTCGCAAAATATAAAAAACTGTTAATCCTACCAAAAAAAAAATAATAGAACATGAAACATATGAAATTTTACGTGGTGAGTGTCTTGGTGAGTTTGACGTTTTAGAAATGTGGTACGTTTTAAAAACGTACTATTTTTTTTATGTAATCTCAACAGAAGCCGAGCTATTTGAAAAAATAGTTCATAATTATTTTTAAGCTGGTGACGAACCCCGGTTGCGTACATGACTAAAAGTCACCAATACACACAAATGATCCCTTCACCAAGTCCCAGAAGCTCACTTACGTCTGGTAACTATCGTCCTCTACTTAGGGATTCCATACGTACTGACTGCACTATTGCAAATTATTGACTTTTATATCAAAATGATGATTGTTCTTTTCCTGTTGTAAAGATTCATCGCGACTATACTATTGGCAATTAAACAGTTCGTCCAGCAATTATTGTCAATCAATTTACCGATTGAAAATAATTTTAGATCTTGGATATCCATTGACTTTGTGAGTCAAATCCTAAAGTGCTACTCTCCATTCATTATAATAGAATTTTCCAAAACATATATTGGTAAGTCATTGATAAATAGTGGAAATATGAGAGGACTCAGCACAGATCCCTGCGGAACATTGGGTTTCAGATTTATCAGAGAAAATTATTCTAACAAATATTTTTCTGTACTTAAGATAGGAGATGATTCAAAGTAATTGACCTCTAAAGCTTTATGCATGCTTTCTTTCGATAAAATCAACTTTGAGACAGTCGAAAACTCTTGACGTGTCGAAAGAAATGCCGACTGATTTCTTATTTTCAGCACATTTGTGAAAAAATATGCACTGCAATTTCTTTTTGTTATATTTACTTAAGAACGACTATTATATTGTAAATTACATTTGCGAATATTTCACTTGATATATGGTTAGACTAGTAACTGGATGATATATTTCTATCCAGATGGAATTATGTTTCCAAATAATAATAAATAAAAACCTTTCCAGCAATACTAAATCACTTGTATTACTTCTGAAAATACAACGTCTCTTACTAACTGCACTTGCTTTACATAAGTAAACCTATTTACCTTTCATATTTGTTCTCTTCTATTTTATCCACCATAGCGATGCAAACAAAGTATTCGGTCACTGGTCCTCAAATCCTCTATTTCTTGCACTATACACTAGTGCTATGTGAAAAATTGCCTCAATTTGTAACATAGTCGTTCATTTGTTACCTTCTTACTCGTGACGTGTTTCTATATACTAAATTCGAACAGAAGCAGCAAAACTTATAAATTTGCTGATTTTTATCTCTGAGATCCTTTTATGACGAATGGCGTAAAAACTTATTCATTCCCTTAAAAGCCCAGGCCCCGCCGGAATCACGTGCGGTCATCTGTAATACTGCAACCATGATCTCCAGCGCCACCTCTAATAAATATTCCAGACCAGTACACGACTTATATCGTGTATGTACATTTTCGCGATGATGAAGTGCAGCTATTACATACGAACAGGGCTGGCACTACTGCAGTGGGAGAATGTTATATTGGAATTGGGCTTAAGTGGATAATATTCAATTTTACTGACGCATTAGTATCTGTGAGAGTTCGTAGTATACTTTAACGAGAAAAGTAAGTTAGTAGGAAATCGACTGGATTTGCCTTAAAACTTTTCAATGGTTTTCCATAAACATAAATGAACTTTTTGTTAACATTGGCCTATTTCACTTTTCATTTAGTGACTCTCATGATCGCTAATTGCGAGTTTGGTATTTAGAAAATGAATAAACAAAATGATGACTCCAAGATATTCGAATTTAAGAACAAAATTATGCAATATTATATAAGTATTAATAAATATTGTATATCAAATGGTAAATATTATAGCATAGGCATCTTTAATACTCTTAGCAATTAAAGTCACGTTGAAAAACAACAATACAAGGCGGAATTTAAAACCAAACTCATACAACATTAGATATATTGAAAAAACGACGACATAGTCCCCTACTGCTAAGCAAATTAAACTAGTATCTACATGACCCCCTACGGTATGAAGATTCAGTTAAAAATGAGAACAAGGGCATAAAGATTTATTTACCTAGCTTGTCTTAATTTTTTTTTCATTCTGATGGATTACATATTCATAAAACCTCTCATTCAGTTTCTTGGAAATGGTTAACTTTTAAAACGTTTTTCGCCCTCATTCTGAGCTCATCAGAAAGGCTCAAAGTCACTCATAACTATGTTTCATGCAAAACCAAGGCAATATCCATGAATAAGTATGAAATATTTACATTTGACATTGACTGATAAAAAACAACAGATCTTCACTTATTTATCAGCTAACCAGTATTGAAGCCTATATACTCAATGCATTTTTAACAGTGAATTATTTATTATTTGCTTGCTTATAGTAATGAAAAATATTATTCATAGGATTTTGCAAACAGCGAAAAAAAAATAATTATCTGTTAGAACTAAAAGAAAAACTGTGTGTAAAAAATATTAATGGAATCTTTGCTAGTTAGCTAATAGATAGGTGAAATCTGTTCTAAAATTAAAAAATCAGTCAATGCCAATATAAATATTTCATTTCATACTTATTCATGGATATTACCTTGGTTTTGCGTGAAACATCGCTATGAGTGGCTTTGTGCCTTTCTGATGAGCTCAGAATGAGGGCGAAAAACGTTTCCAAGGCTAAGCATTTCCAAGAAACTGAATGAGAGATTTTATGAAAATGTAATCCATTAGAATGAAAAAATGTTAAGACAGGGTAGGTAAATAAATCCATTTTAGGCCTTCGTTCTAATTTTTAATTGAATTTTCATAACGTAGGGGTCATGTAGATACTAGTTTAATCTGTCTAACCGTAGGGATGTTGGATGCTAGTGTTATAATGAGAACATCAAATAAGGAATTGGACAAATTTATTTTACAATTTCAATTTGCTAGCATAACCAGAAGTCAGATTTATTTATTTATTTATTTGATACACTATTCAACAGGTTAAAAAACCCAATTACAGAATAGGAGATAAAAACTAAAATTAAAAACAGTAACTTGTGAAAAATACATATACACACATAAATACATGAATACATGTGAATTCATCCAAGAGACAACTAACTAAACTAAACTTATATAATACACTTTAGTATAAATATACATATACAATATACATACATAAAAAAATATACAGCTTATACAAGAAGTATAGTACACGGTGAGGGAGGCTACTTGTGCCAACAAAAAGGAACAAAATACAAGATTTAAGTTAAAGACAGATTCTTTATGTCTGTAAGACTACAAGTGAATATATCTAATCGATTATTTAAATTATTGTACATACTGCACATCTGCTGGATGCAAGAAAATTTTTTTACGTTTGTCCTTGAGAAAGGCAAGTGAAATAAATTGTTGTGTCTAGATGCCGGTCTAGGAATTTGAAAATTAAGCATACTTAAAATATCTCCACAATCAATGTTATTGTGTAAAATATTGTATAAAAAAGTTAATTGCGATCGGTGTCTACGGATCTCTAGACTATCTAGGCAAAACCTAGAGAGCAATTCTTCATGTGGATAACCAATAGCTGGATAAGTCCCGTCAGCCTTGAAAGTCGCATGTTTTACGAAACGGCGATGTATTCTTTCCAAATTTTGTATGTGTACATTATAGGTTGGACACCATATTATTGAAGCATATTCAAGGTGAGGTCTAACAAAAGTAGTGTAGAGTTGCTTTAATTTGCGTACATTTTCAAAATGTGCGGAGTTTCTAATAACAAAACCCAGCATTCTATAACTTTTGGTGACAGCAAGTTCGATGTGGTTTACAAACGTTAGTTTTTTATCGAATGTCACACCCAAGTCCCGAAAAGTGTCTGGCCGGAAAAGTATATGATTGTCTAATTTGTAATCGTGCATAATAATATTTTGCTTTGTTGTAAATGTCATAACGTTATATTTTGTTTCATTCAAGGGTAATTTGTTTATCACACACCATGTATTAATACGATCAATATTGTTTTGAAGTTCATAGCAATCTTTTTCACTTGCAATATTACAAAAGAGTTTTAAATCATCCGCATATAGAAGGCAGTTAACAGTTAGATTATCTACTATATCATTTACAAACAAGTTAAAGAAAAGTGGACCTAAGTTTGAACCTTGTGGGACTCCTGACGTGGCTAAAACCTCAATAGATCTAACACCATGGTATACAACATATTGCTTTCTATCAGTTAAATAGGACTTAAAAAGCTCAATAAGGTTGTCCGAGAAGCCATAACATTCAAATTTTTGTAAGAGGATACCGTGATTCAGTCTATCGAAAGCTTTGGAAAAATCAGTGTATATAACGTCTGTTTGTACACTCCTGTCAATAGAATCAGAAATAAATTCTGTAATATTAATTAAATTGGTGACTGTTGAACGGCCCTTGAAGAACCCATGTTGAGCTATTGATATTTGATGCTTTACGTGGTTAAAAATGTAGGAGAATTTCAAATGCCTTGGCGAAATTATTTATTATTACTATCGGGCGGTAATTAGAAATTTCAGATCTGTCGCCCTTCTTGAATACTGGAATTATTTTTGATAATTTCCACCGTGACGGAAATTTGGAGGACCTTAGTGATAAGTTGAATAATATAGTAAGGGGTTTAGCAAAAACAGCAGCACAGTCGCGTAATATGAATGCGGGGATACCATCTGGCCCAGAGGTTAATTTAGGTTTGATTTTCTTTAAAACATTCAATACTTCATCTTCTGTAAAACAAAGTATATTTAAAGGTGAACTACTCTTAACAAAAGTAAAATTTTGGGTGATATTTTCAGATTCAGAATAAGATTGTTGAAAAAAATTTGCAAAAGAATTAGTAATTAGTTGAGAATCAGACATATATTCATTATTATAACTCATGAAGTTTGGCAAATCTGAGGAACTTCTTTTATAATTAATAAATTTCTAAAACGAGGACGGATCACCAACTATATTTTCCTCAATATGATTACAATATCTTCTATAAGAACTCTCTGAATCTATTTTCACTTTTTGCCTTAATCTTTTAAATTCGTTCTGAAAAGTGACATCACCTGTCTACTTGTATTTATTCAACGCCTTTTGCTTTTCTTTAATAGATTTGATTAATGGATAATCAAACCAGGGTGGATATATTCTTTTTGAGGTTTTAGACTGAGGTACAGTATTAACAAATATTGAGCTTAACTTAGAATAGAACTGATCATAAGCGTCATCAATGGTTTCATAATTATTTAAAAATTCCCAATTCGTTTCGGCTAATGTTTGATACAGAACTGGAAAGTTAGCCTTCTTAAAGTTAAGTTTATAGTTAGAATTAAATTTAACTTTATGACTTTCACGATCTTTTATGATACTAAATGTCGACATAAGAGCAGGATGATGGTCATCCTCTGCGATGAGAACATCACTAGCTTTTTCGACCTGGCAGATTTTATTGGATAGAAGTAGGTCTAGTAATCTATTATTTCTATTTCTTATTGTATTAAATTGCTTTAGGTTAAGAAAATTTTGAAAGTTTATTAGTGGCTGAAGGGTACCCGAAGTAGGTGCATTGGTTGTACAGCTGCAGTACTCAGGTACATTAAAATCACCTAGTATTAAAACGTCAGAATTGTAAATAAAGTTTAAAGAGCAAAATGCATCGAACAACGCATGATACGTCTCCACAGATGTTCTAGGAGGAATATAAAGAGTAAATATATAAAAAGAGTAGTGATTTATAGTTATCTTAACGCCAACAATATCGACAGAGTGCAAATTTTTAAACAAGGTGTTACTTAATTTTAAGTCAACAGCCATTAGTGAGTTATTAACCGCCAACATAACTCCACCTCCCCCTTCACGATGAGTTTCTAACAAATTATTTAAAGAATGGAAAGGTTCCACTAATATTTCTTACTTATAGTTTTTTTTCAGTCTCATAGACAGTTTTTTCCCTTTGTTTGCAAAATATAAAGAATATGTTTTATTACTATAAGCAAACAAATAATAAGTAATTCACTTTTAACAAATTTCAGGTTATCGAAAGAATGCAAAGATTTCATTAATATTTTAACATATAGTTTTTCTTTTAGCTCTCAGAGATAGTTATTTTATTCTTCTGTTCAAAATCATACAAACAACATGTTTTAATGCAATTATAAGCAAACAAATAATTCACTTTTTAACATTATTTTCATTAAATTTCAAAGCAAACTTTAAATCATTGAAACTGTCGCTGGCAAATGACGTGGATTTTAAAAATTCGCTGATTTATCGATATGGTGTATGTAATCTTTTCTTAGAGAAATTGATAAAAGATTTGCTTTTATCAATGTCCAATATAATAGTACCATCACTCGCTCACATTTTAGCATCATTTATTTGTTAATTCTTGTTTCTGTTCAATGACTATTATATATATTTTTTAATAAATTTATATCAGGTTTTCTTATATGCAACAGTGGTAACTACATTTCAAATATTATTTTCTCCGACCCTGGGGGCAATCACACTGTTCATGTTTCCTTCAACCCTGAAACAAGATTATTAAAAGAAATCTTAAGATTGCCAATTTGTGGCGAAAAATATCTGCCGCCTGTACTAATATCATTTTGAATAAATATCTGTACGTTTTATCAATAAATAATAATTAAATACCTAATAGATATTTAAAATAATATGTTTTATTAAATTTGGGAAGTGCACAAGTCAATCCTGAAATTTTTCAACCATACTAGTTACTAATGGATTAATTTATTATTTAATGTCCAAGGGCGTATTTCGCTGGACAGGGCGATGAATAATTGAGGAGAACGTGAAACTGATGGGGTGTCCAAAAGTGAGTGTTTCGTATTATTTATGTATGTCGTCACCCGTCGGCGCTGCTCTGACAAGCAACAACATAAATACAATATTTATGACATTTCCAAATGACTCTGTATAGTGTCTTGGTTAAATATACATATCTAGTTTGATAATATATATCGCGACCTTTTGGAATTGGCGTTATATTCTTCTATATTATTTTACACACTTGAAAAATATCCTCACCTCTTCTTCTGCAGGGGAAATGGTTCAAATATTTTACCATAGTCAAAGAGCGCACTGTGTAATCAAATGAAATCATTTATTGATGTTCACAATACTGTATGTGTTTTACACACGTCAATATACACAAAGCATCATACATACATAAAATTTAAAATTTAGAGTGAATGCTATAAGATTGGTAAAAATGGTGATACATAATTAAAAAGAAAACATTACAAATTAAAATTAGATTATAGGAAATTCCCCGTAAAGGGATAATTATCAATATAATTATATGCAAATGCAACTTCCTGGAACTGTAAAAGCTACTAGTATTTTATTAATTATTTTTATATTTTATTATCAATATAATTATATGCAAATGCAACTTCCTGGAACTGTAAAAGCTACTAGTATTTTATTAGCTAATAAAATACTAGTAGCTTTTACAGTTCCAGGAAGTTGCATTTGCATATAATTATATTGATAATTATCCCTTTACGGGGAATTTCCTATAATCTAATTTTAATTTTTAATATCCTGTTCTGGTAATCCTTTGATAGTTATAACACGAGTATTTGCTTACATATTTCAGTTGATTGTGAACTTTAGAAAAAGCCGCACCGAAGAGACATAGATGTCAAAACACGTGTCTGTGGATGTTCTAAAGTTTTGTGTTACTGCTATATCGGTAAGTGCTTTTGTTTTGATTGTCTTTAATAAAATACTAGTAGCTTTTACAGTTCCAGGAAGTTGCATTTGCATATAATTATATTAAATATGAATTATTCGCGGGAAGAAATGGTTGACATGATTTTTATTCTGGGGGAGTGCTCAAGGAACAGCCTCTTAGCATCCCGAGTCTATAAAACCAGATATCCTGAAAGGAGACACCCTTTAGAACCTGCATTTAGTAATCTTAGAGACAGATTTATCGAAACTGGTGAAGTGCAGTACAAACCTCATGAAGTTCCAGCAAGAAAAATGACTGATCCAGACAATTAACCTTAATATCTATGCAACTCCTAAAGATAAATACCTACTATGATATATCAATGGAAAGATAATTTAACACTTCATTAGATGACAGAACTGAAAATAGTACGTCCCATTTGAAAAAATTGAATTACGGCCTTTTTTATTAGCAAAACATTAAACTCAATTTTTTCAGCACTCTGTATAAGATTAATATTAATAATGTTTCTGCCCTACTAGCCCTTAATATGCTCAACATAACAGTATAAGCAGAATTTTGAAAACTCTCTTGTCTATGAAATCAGAGGTACTCAAAAACTTATCCGCAAACCTCACTTTTTGTCAAAAAATCTTTTTTATATCGTAAACGGTTCATTTTAAGTACCTACCACCTTAATAGAATTATGAATATAATTAGATGGGTAACTCGATAAAGGAAAAAAATATAGGGTGTTCCATTTAAAATAACGAAGTTGTTGCTCGGACAACGAAAACGGAGTACCCTGTATAATTGTATATATTTTCTGGTTATTCAGAATTGAAAATCAAGAAAATAATCTATAGACAATATATTTCCACCATTTCAAATACAGCCGTAATCGACCAAAATCAGAACTTTGGCGCACCCTGTATATTGAAGCGAATGTTAATATATTTAAATAGATGAACTTTTGTTTAACATCATTTCTATATTCCAGATTTGAAATGATTCTAATAGATTTTCTTTGTACAAAAAATATTCTACTAGCTTGAGGTGCATGCCCCCAGTTTAACAGTCCATATGCTATATGAGATGCAATTAATGAGTGATAGGCAATAATAGTTAAAATATACATTGGCACAACATTTTGCTAATTTCTTAGAATGAAAGTATTTTTGCTCAGTTTATTTGCAAGAAATCCACATGGTGACACCAATTTAACTTTGAGTCAAGATAAAGTCCAAGAAACTTGATTTTTTCTGGATTTTCATAGTTCACTGTAGGTCTATGAGTAAAAATCATATTTATTGTTTTATTTTGATAGTCTAACGATCTCGCTTGAGATTAAAGTTTTATAATAGAGTATAGTGGAAGGAAATGGGTTAAAAAAAATGATGAAAGTGATCTACCTAATCGGGAAGTTTATTTTTTTTTGTTTATTAGCTTATACATGCAAATGAGTCGAGAACCGAAAATATTAACAAAATCAGGCTGCGGCTTCGTGAGAGAAGCGCATAAAACTGCATTTTTGATGCATTTCGATGTGTATCGCTACACTATTTTTTAAATAGAAAAGAAACTGAGATATTCATAAATGAATTAATTATCGATCTGTTGTGTTATAGTTACATTAAAAGTACATACTAACCTCAAAGAAATCCAAATTTCAAGATATCTTTTTTTTTTCACCAATAATGCAATACGTGGGGTAAGGCTCATCAGATTACTACGAAAATTAGATAAAATATGTATTCTTATCCTGCAAATACGTGATTAAATTTTGACAAATTAATTTTCATTTTTAAGGCCACAACTGGCTATTTTCGAAGAAAATTAAATCCCTTGCCATTTAATGGGGACTGGTCGTAGGGTAAACTTTTTTTTTCTAAAGTGTAGGTTTTTCTATGTTATTTTATGCCGGGATCTGTTTATCAAGTTAAAATGTCGTTTTTTAATAAGAAGAAAATAAAATTTCATTTTCTTGACATTTTTTCATATACGCCATATTTCATGTATTGCTCTCAAATTCCTATGTTTCTGTTCTTTTTTCTCTAAAATTGAATTTTGCATGGAACATCGTTATGAGTGGCTTTGGGTATTTCTGATGAGTCCACAATAAGGACGAAAAACGTTTCAAAGGCTAAGCATTTCCAAGAAACTGAATGAGATTTTATGAAAATGTAATTCATTAGAATGAAAATTTTTTAAAGACAAGGTAGATAAATAAATTAATTTTAGGCCTTTATTCTCATTTTTAACTGAATTTACATATCGTAGGGGATCATGTAGATACTAGTTTAACCTGCCTAGCCGTAGGGGACTATGTGGGATGCTAGTGTTATAATGAGAATGGCAAATAAGAATTTTTACTTGTTAGCATAACCAGAAGTCAGGTTATCGAGAGAATGCAAAGATTTCATTAATATTTTTACATACAGTTTTTCTTTTAGTTCTCATAGATAGTTTTTCTTTCCGCTGTTTGCAAAATCCTATAAAGGTATACAATGTCATGAATTATCGATATTTTAAATTTGTGCGAAAGAATGTCTGTCTGTCGGCAGTCGTCGGCGTCGGTCTGTCGATCTGTATCTTCTTTTGTGTCTACGATTACTCTGGATCGGTTTAAGATATTGACTTGAAAGGTACATTTATGTATTATAACGAGATCTGGAACTAAATTATATTTTGAGTTTATTCCGGTGGGGGAGTAAATAGGGGTAAATAAGTAAACTGGCATATTGTCTTATCCATTTTTGGGACAGATGTTCTCAAATATTAATTATATTAGGTATTGAAATTCTATGAGCAGTTATTTCTACATACTGAAGTGCCAATTGCCAACATTGTCAAGATATTTTCGTTTAAAGGGAGAAATGGGAAATCTGTATGTAGAAGTAGTGATTCCATAGGTGGCGTTTTTCACCTAACAATGTTTAAGAAATTTAAAAAATCAATAATTATGGAAAATGTTTAGAGAATATGCGCTGAATCTTGCTGTGATAATTATTCTGCTTAATATCTTCCTTCTACAATTGTTTTAATGATTAATTTTGTTTCAGGTGGGTGGACATTATTCATTATCTATTTCTTGCAATCTTAAAAGGAGGGTAAGTTCTTCAACACGAGTTTAATTATTATTATTAATTAACAATATATTGCGAAATCATTATATTTAATATTATGGCGAAGGCGCCGGTAATCCGACAATCATGATTATTTAAAATATTGTAGAGCGCATCTGACGAGAAAAAGGAGCGCAAGCCAACAATGGAATATGATTTTTTTTGCCATTCTTTAAGTATATGTCATAAAATTATTCTCTGAAAATTACAAGTCTCATACTGGAGGAGGCGGGGAGATATTTGCTAACAAAGTTTGCAAAAACTACTTTTTCGGCGATAACTCGGAAAATAATGCCTGTATGAAAAAAAAGTCGAATTGAAAGTTAGAGAATTTGAAAATACGTGAACTGAGCCAGGTTTGTCCAAAAACAATAATTAGATTTCGAGTTATGGGTAATTGAAAAATTCTCGGAAAGAGTTTTTTTACAGGTGGTTTCAAGTGTTAAACCGATGATTTCGCCAGGAAACAAGGATAAGAGGAACGTGAAATTTTTGGGGGAATTAGGAAGGGGGGGAAAGAGGGAGGCGGTAAAAATTTTCGGAGCTACTTAACTTCGCCCAAAATCTCGACATATTGATGGGTATTTGCTCATTGTGCGTATAATTCCATCAACTTCCATAGGTGAAAAAGGTTTTGATTTTTGAAGCTACACCCGATAAACTATTTTGCATTTTTTTTCAAATCGCGTTTTTCTCTCTTTAATTTGAAAGAAAAAATCATGGTAACGAAATGATCAAGACGGGAGTTAGAACTGATGACGCTCCCGCCTCTGTGGAGGGGGGACAAAAAGGGTTATCGACTTCGGACTAGGCTTATTTTCAAGTTCAACTCTCTATTCAACTTGTGTTAAAAGAGAGATCAAATCAAAGTATATTTTCGAGCTGAAACGGTGAGTTATACAGGATGTTCCTTAATGACGTGCTTATATTTCAGTGTGTGATTCCTTAGGTTATTTTATGAAGTAAAGTTCATATGAATACATATACGCAACGGCTTAAAGTTCTTGCTACAGGGTGCTGATTTTTTCTTTTTTTATCGTTATTTTTTTACATCTCAGAAAAAGTGCTTTAAGTAGATATTATTTTCCATTTTGGTTTGTGTTAATAGGATGTAAAACCACATATTTTAGTTAGAAAAGTTATTTTATAGCTTCACCAGCGGCGTCCCTGCAAACATGTCCTCTGATGTTTTTTACCAAAAAAGTGGTACGCCACTCACATTTTTACATGCTGATATTTCTTCTGATTGGCTTGGTTAATTCTACAAGAAAACGTTATCTGGCATTTTTTTCGTCAGACGCACAGTTGATTAAAACAATTAATTTCAAATTGTTCAAATTCAGTTGAATTTGGCTTTAATTGTTTTAATCAATAATTTTGCGTCTGACGAGAAAAACAAAAGTAACAGTTTTTATGTACAACTGACCAGGCTAATCAGAAAAAATATCCACAAGGAAAAATGTCAGTGGCTTACCGCGTTTTTGATAAAAAATATCAGAAGACATGTTCGCAGGGACACCACTGCTGGAAATATAAAATAATTTGTCCACGACTATTAAATAATGTACTCATTATGTATGTGATTTCTCAAGGATAATGCTATCCATTATTCCCTGCAGTGAATAATGATTTCATTATTCACTGATTGTAGTGAATAATGAGGACAGTCCGTTGTTTATAAGAAATGACATTAGTGACTTTTTACTAAAAATTTAAAATATCAAAATTGCAGCAACCAAAAAACAAGTGTTGTCTTTCTATGTTTTCTAGGAAGCACTCAAATGGTACATGCAGAAGAGGTACTTTAGTGAACAGTCAAAAGCTACATTAGTAAGTTTTTTCAAAGCATCATCTATTAGCAACACGCGGCAATCCCTTGTTTTTGAAACTATTTAGCTACATGTCTAGAAACTGTATTATTTTATTAGTAAGCCATGCCAATGTGTCGAAGCGTATTCTGTAATTAATTTGAAACGTCAAAATTTGTGCGATTTCAACGCCAACGTTATTTACGATAATTTTACATATTAGGGACTCAAGAAGAGTAATATAATTAAATAAATTGATACTGACAGTGAAAACGAGATTTCTTTGACACCGTCAGAGATAAAGGAAGCTGCAAAAATCGCCTCATTAAACTTGTTACCCGAAAAATTGAAGAATTATATATGGTGACTTATGAATCTTTCTTAAATAGAAGAAATTAAATGACGATGAATTAAATAAATATTAAATTTTTATTTATTAGTCGTGGACAAAATATAGTATTCTACTCGCATATAATGGCTATTATTCACTCTGGTGATTTACGACACTCGCCTGCGGCTCATGTCTTAAACTTCACCATCGTGAATAATAGCCATCATTATATGCTTGTTGAATAATATACTATTTTCTAACTAAAATATGTGATTTTATATCCTATTTAATACAAACAAGAATTGAAAATAATATCTAAAGTACTTTCTAAGGTATTGAAAAATAGCGATTAAAATAAATTCAACACTCTGTAGCAAGAAGTTTAAGCCATTGCGGCCATATGTTCACTTGAACCTAAGGAATCATACACTCAAATACGTCATTAAGGAACACCCTGTATAACTCGCCGTATCAGCCCGCACTTGAAAATGTGCTTAGGCCGAAGTCGATAATAGTTTCTGTTCCCCCTCCACATAAGCAGCAGCGCTATCAACTCCCGTCCTGGTGATCCTATTGCCATGATTTTTTTTTTTCTCAAATTAAAGAGACAAAATAGCTCCATGTGCAAAAAACGTGATTTGAAGAAAATGTAAAATTGTTTTACGGGTGCAGTTTCACAGTTTTTAAAAAAAATCAAAAATCGGTTTAACCTGTGAATGTTGATGGGATTATACGCACAATGAGCAAAGATCCATCAATTTATCGAGATCTTAGGCGAAGTTACGTAGCTTCGATCATTTTACCGTCTCTCTTTCTCCCTAGCCTAATTCTCCCACCAACTTCCTACCTTGTTCAGTATTAAGCTTTAGATTTTCTCTATATCTACCAAAAATTTCAGGTCCATATCGTCCTTCTTTCCTGGTGAAATCATTGGCTTAACACTTGAAACCACACGTAAAAAAATTTTCCTAGAATTATTCAATTGCCCTTAACTCAAGATCCAATTAATATTTTTGGAAAACTTCGGCTCAGATCACGTATTTTCAAATTCTCTTTAACTTTCAGTTCGACTTTTTCTTTCATACAGGTATCACTTTTCGAGTTATCTCCGAAAAAGTAGTTTTTGCAACCTTTGTGAGCAAATATCTCCCCTCCCCTCGAGCATGAGACTTGTAATTTTCGGAGAATAATTTCATGACATACTTAAATAATGGCAATTTTTTTTTTAATTCCATTGTTGACTTCCAAAGCCAGTTCCGCTCTACTAATATACACCTACATGGCAGTTTTTGCACTGACTGCTGAGGAATTGAATAAATATACAGTGTGACCCACTTTCCAGAGTAATACTTTACAGACCGCTTTAAGGTAACTTGAAACACATACATATATAATTTATTCCATAGACATGCGGATTAAGGGGGTTGGTGGTAATGGTGTCAACTTTAAACTAAGTCGTATCAGGATTTTTTTAATTAAAACGTATTACCACTACCTTATGAACATACTTTAAAACATCTTAGTTCCAAAATTTGTTAAAATGTCTCGAATAGTTATAGGGTCATTAATTGCTAAATGTGACGTCTTGCCAAGATTTATTGGCCTTTAACCCGGATCGACGTGAAGGTAGAAGCAAAGTTGTTTCAATCTTTTTCTACAAATTTGAAGCAATGACCGAAAATACTATCCCACTTGCTAAAGACGCCTAAAGAAATTCCATTTACTTGGCCTCTATTCAGTTTACTTACTTTACTTACTTAATTTCACTTTGATTTCGTAAACGAATAATTTGCCACTGACGGAAGCTTAGGACTGTTTAGTTTACTTCTGTCTTATTTAAAAAAATAATGAAAATTAAATAATATAAAAGAAACGCACAAGTGGGTTTTAAATGTTACCTATAAGATGGTAGTAATATTAAAAAAAAACTAGTATCATTTACCTAAAAATTAATCCTATTTCTTCCCCTCTCCTCCAATACTTGCGTTTATGGAATAAACTAAATACTTTTAGTTATCTTGAAGAAGTACATATTAATTTGTAAATATATTACTACTAATTAAAATAACTTTGGCAATATTTAATTTAACGATTCTAGTCAAACCTACAAAGCATCCTCTATCAATTATTACAGGCCTCTCTTATTATCTACCAAAACTTTCAAATTCCTCGTAGAGTTTATATGTATAAAATAATTCAGGCTTATCCTTAATTGATTCAATTTTTCATAACCCATGCATTGTTCATCATATTTATTTTTAACAGCATTTCGTGATCCGCTGATCGTCGATAATTGATTATAAATTGAAATGTTATTTTGAAATACTGGATTTTCGCACTGGAACTGAACATAAAACTTGATTTTGTAGTGGAATCGCGTCATCCTTAAACAGCTTCAACTTCTATTTAAATTAAGTTGTAAGTTATTTCGATCGAATTTGATATCATATAACTCTCAACTTAATAGATATTCCATTCGCTGCAAAAAATGACCGGTCTTGACTTTTTGCTTGCTCCTTGTTAGTAGGGGAGGGGGGTGAACAAGGCTTACTGTGTCCGGGCGGTGGAAACGGTCATGTGACCTGGTAAATTGAAATTAAAATTCCACATCGATGACCTTTTGCCTGAAATGTGATATATTTTACCAGACGTCGAGAACAATCCAGAATTACCCCTGCCAGCATTTTCTGTAGTCAGGTTCGGCCCTAGCCTCTGCCGTTAGTCGTTTCTTCAGGATTTCCGGAAGCTCGGACTAGGGCCAAACTTGACGACAGATAATGTTGGAAATAATTGTACCAAATGCAATAAAAGGGTAAAGATTATTTTTCTTAAAGTAGCGCGATGCTTGGAGAAAGTTTACGCGAGTTCACAGGCCCTAAACCGGATCATAAAGCTGTCGTGGCAATGTAATATTAGAGAGTTTTTAAAAGCAAACAAGCTGTACAACTTTCTAATTTTAACAATTGTCCGTGACGAATACAAGTACTTTTCGGCAATGACTATGGTCATTCTATAATACATTTTCTAAATCGGAGATGTTTTACTGCTGTTGGCAACCTAAACCCCATGATGCCGGCTCAGCGAGAAACTTTGGCTGGGTTAGCGTAAAAAATTGTTTTATTAAACGCAATATCAATTAATTACACGGAAACAACTTAAAAAACCGATACCGTTTAAACGAATAGTTAATAGTTACTAATCGCACAGTTAGACTCATAAATGCTGTAATTGGTAAAGGATTCCCAAGCTTACTGTACACTAGGTATGAAAACAAGTCGGTTTTTTGACAAAAATCAGAAGGAATTTAGACGATATAAAGGTTTTTTTCACCGACTAGGGAAAATTAGGTCGCTGTAGATATAGAATAGTTTAAGTTGCTATTAAGAGAATGTTTTATATTTTATATTAGGTAAGCCATTTTGGTCATATTGTTCGGTTGAGGCGCCAATTGCCGGGCGAGTACTATTTTGGTCCGTAATTTCTACTGTAGAGGATGCAAGCTTCCTGATGACTTAAGTGCACTAAAAGGGGAGGGGTCCGCATCTATTGGTCCAAGTAATTCAGAAGTACCCAGCTCTGTTTTGGTAAAAGTCTACTTAAGTAGTTTTGGAAGAAAATAAGCCACTTTTCGGTTTAGCTTCGGTGTGTCAACATTGTCTTACTTTCAGCGTAGTACTTTTAGTAGCACCGGGTATAATTGTACTTTTGGGATTTTGTTCTTAAAATGTCCTCTTAAGCGCTTCTCAAGTCATCGAGGTAACTCCTTGAAAATCCAGAATGATTTTTTGTTAGATAAAAGAGACACGAGGTCCTACAGTTTATAATGGAATCCGAACCACATCTTGGGGATAACTTTATAATTAAAATTATTTTTTATTTAAAAAAAAAATTCTAAAATAACTTCATGTCATTAGATTTCAAATTAAACTTTACCTCATCTGAATTGTTACTGCCAATTGAAGTCTTAGTAACTAGATTTTTTTGAATTATTAACTTCATAATCAGGTTGTGTTTTATTGTAAACGAATTTCTCATTAACGGAGTAATAATGTTCGCTTAAGTACGAGACTACGGTCTATTTTTCTCATCTTTGTAAAAAGTATTTCTATACCGATTACTTTTGTGTTCTTTTATTGTAAATATAGTTCTTTGAGTGTGGTTGAAAATTCGTATTTTATTTATTTGCTAACTAGTGAAAGTCGAGTCATAAAAGTTAGATAAATCACTGTGGTGAATCAGCAGGGCAGGCAAGAGAAAAGGGCTAAGTTTTTGAACTGTAACATATCAAAGTGCATTCACACGTCGCTGAGAATTGTTTACGTATAAACAATATTAATTTATCTAGATATTCGTGGCACAATGCTCATTGCTCAGGGCGACGATGGGCCTAGATTTTGAGGAGGACCCATTGGAGATTGATGACTATTTCTTGGTAGTCGCATATAGTGTAAAATTGGTCCAATTATTAAAGATCTAAATTAATTCATGGATATAATCAATAAAAATGACAACCCCCAGATTAAAGTAAACAGGGAGAAGGGTGGGCTGTTACATAATTATGTTTTCTTCTAAAACGGTTCTAACGACTGACCAAATTTAACATATAGATACTCCCTTTGTAACAGTATATGGTAGTAAGACTAGTTGCTCCGAAAAAGTGCAGAAGAGTCTTTCGGATGCATACAGTTAAAAAATTGAATATTTTCTATATTAAAACGGTTCTAGCGATGTTTATTAAATTTGACATACGGATATACTATGAATATAGTAGTTCGTTCTAAAGAATTCAAGAAGATGGTGTTAAAGCATTAATTGGTGTTAAAACATTAATTACACGTCAGTTTTATCGTACTAAGTATTTATTTTCTAAACTGTCTTTACATTTATTTGTAATGAACACTTAACTATATTTTTCGTCGTAACTAAAATTTGCCCTTCGCTTTCTCTGTGCACTTTCCATTTCAAAGAAGAATCGTGCATACTGAAAGATAGCTGACTAATGGATAAAACTCTTGACAAGCTGAGACTAACTATAACTACCATTTTATCTGCCGGATAGCCTTAACTATCAGATAACTTTTATCCACGCATTGATATACCGGCCCATGATCTAGTACGCCACCGTACCGGTAAACATTTATCCGTATATGTATTTATCCCCGAGATCTGTTCTATACGTTAGTTCAATATTTCCAGTCAATCAGTCATCGGGGTTCAAGTAGAGTCATTACTTTTACACAGAACAATACAAAGAAAACCGACCTAACCTTTACAACTAATCGCGACTGTATATTCATAATTTTCAAAACTCTTAATTTTACCCAATGATGTACTTGAAAAAACGATAAACCGAACTAATCTGAATAACTAACCCTAAGTTCATGTACAATAACTCTTAAAATGTTCGTGTATTTTGAGGCGTAAAGAAACATTTTTTTATTTCGATTGATACTTCAAAATCAATTCAAATGAAACATTATTAACACACTACTAGATTAGATTACATGAGCTGGGTCCCTTATTTGTGTTAATTTTAAACCGTCGATTTGTTGAAAATTAAACAAGAGATGAACCGTTGTTTCCAACGTTGGCCAACAATTAAAATTAAGTGGCCTTCCAGCTGGAAAATCTTCAAACAATTAATTAACTTAGGGTTGTTAATTGTTATTACTAACTGATGGCTGGTTACGGAGTGATTTAAGCTTTTAGTCCAAAATTTAGTTTAATTTGAAGTTGTGAGATAGATCTCGTGTAGTTTTACCAATATTGCATCCAAAAAAGGACAAGAAAATAGATAAATTATAGCCAAATAATCAAAAAGGCGTATTAAGTAATTTTTAATGAACAATCAGAATCCGTTGATCTTCTTTTAAAGTCCAATGACGAGTACTATTGACTATACGGAGATATGCACAATTTGCCACATATACCTTCATAGTTCCATAATTCTTGGGAAGGGAAATGTTCTTAGATTATATTCTATCTCATTTTAATGCATCTTGGTTGGCAGTTTGGTTTATTATTCTTATGAAAATAAGAATTCATAGTGGCGATTGACAGAAATATTTCGTTTTAATATTCTCTGCCCTCTAGAAGTATGCCCTTGACTATTATATGCCCCATGTTGAGATATATTTAACTAATAAACACAACCCTCAGTTATAATTCTGTTCTGCTATAGATATTTAGCGTGGAGCGCTACTAGAGGCGAAATTTTATTTTTTGTTACTAAAAGTTGTAATATCAAAAAAAGTTGCTATTGTTGACTGTAAATAACTATAGTGGATTAGCACTTATCCTTGACTGGAAAACCTGGATCTGTTTATACAGGCCACGCCATACCTTCTTCGAAATCTGTTAGAAATATAACGGAGTCCATACTAAGATTTTTTGTATGAAATAATTTAACTTAGAGAGTTTGTTAACAGTAGGAACTGATGGGACAGTAAGTAAAAAACACTGGATCAAAAAACGGAGCCAGGCATAGTTGAAACGTCCTTTGTTCATTTGTCAGTTGCATGGTAAAGAGCTTCCCTGAAGACACTTCTTCCACTTCCTTGATGGTGACGCAACTGGACCTTGTGGATTCGTGGAGTGTATGTAGAAGGCACTAAAAACCTGCCATAATGTATCAGTTATAGTGTTTGAACCAACCAATTGATTGTAGTTTGTCCTACATAGTTATTTTAGTTAAAAGATATCGCTACCAAATGTATTCTAAAATATATACTGGTAACTGCTCCTTAGATTCATGTAAAATGTACCCCTGGATTTACCATCTTATTCCAAGTGGTTAACTATAGCTAACCGAAGATTGTTACTTTGTATTGCCAGAGAAAATCCGCTCTCAAAGATTGGACACAATTTATTTAAATGGTCAACTTGTGGTTTGCGATAAGGTTTAACTAGTCATGCAAAAGTGGTGCCAAACATGTCTGGAAAACAATTCAGATAAGTCAATACTGAAAACAATAACAAAGAATTATTGTTGATCCAGTAATACAACACAATGCCATTCACTTCAAAAACCTATTAATAAGTGTTATTGCAAATTACAGAATACTTGTCTAAGAACTAGTATCAAAATGTATAGTAAAGGTCAAAGTGACCTGTGACATGGAGAGAACCTCAAAGATAACGTTCATCATTACTGGAATGAATTTAGAGGCAAGCGATTATATTGACTTTATCGATTGGTAAACTACCTACTAAAACAATAATCTCACCTATTTCTGAATGAGCTTAGCGATGAAGAAATTAAAATATCAATAAATGGGGAAAAATTAGTCGATGTCATTCTCTTTTTGGCATACCTAGGCACTGAAAAGTTGTATCAAGTTAGTGACTGAAGCTTTACAAGACCAGTTCCGAAGCCCGAGATGGCTTTCTTAGAGTTATAGTATATCTCAGATTAGAATGCAGTTGCTTATCTTATGAGTGGAGCAGAGTTTATACAGGCATGGGAATCCCCATCGAGGCTGTCTCAAGGCCGTTGGTACACAAAATAAAAATTATCGGTTTAAATTCACTTTCATTTGGCGATCTTAAAAATAGATTAAATTTATTTAATTTAAATTGCAGTAAGAATAAAATACACCAAATCTATTCTGATTTAGTAATTTTCCCTGCGTAAACTTGGCTTGCTGATTTACCTATCAGAGACAAGGATACATGTTCCTTATTACTTCCACATCCACGTAGTGGATGTCGGTCTGTCTGTCGATCTGTCTGTAACTTTTTTTTGTCCGCACGCTTTCTCCGGAACAGTTTAAGATATTGACTTGAAATTTTGTACACGTATATATTATAATGAGATCTGGAACTGGATTGTTTTTTGGGGATATCCGGTGAAGGGTTGGGGAGTAAATAGTGGTAAATATGGGGAAATCAAGCTGCTAATAGTACAGAAACTTGAAACTTGAACTGCTAAGAGTACAGAAAGTTGAAATTCGATATATGTTCTAGAGCATATGTCCTAGAAGTCAAGGCCTCAGATTTTTTAGTAATATTTTTCAACCCCCCACCACCCTTAATCCATTATTAAAGGGGTTGATAAAATGAAATTGATATATTCACTTGAAATTTGGGACACGTATGTATTATAACGACATTTGGAACTAGATTATATTTTGAGGTGATCCCGTTGAAGGGTTGAGGGTTAAATAGGAGTAATTAGGGGAAAATAAGTAAATTAAGCTGGTAAGAGTACAGAAATGTGGGATTTGGTGTATATACTAGAAACCAAAGCCTCAGATTTCTTTCTAATATTTTTCAAACACCACCATCTCAGCTCCATTATTAATGGGTTTGATAACATAAAATTGAGATATTTACTTGAAAGCTACTACACGTATGTTTTGTAATGACATCTGATTGAGATGATTCCATTGAAGGGGTGAGAGGTGGTAGGTTGTGAATAGGGGAAAATAACTAGGGTAAACCAAAAACTTAGCGATTGGATGTATTGTATGTACATTCTTTTCCAATAAAGACTTTATTATTATTATTATTATTAACCTATATGGTAGAAACTAACGCCTCAAACTTTTCTATGACATCTGCTCCAAATATTATTAAAATTCTATGACCAATAATTTTCACATACTAGAGTGCAAATCTAGTCAAGATATTTCCTTCAAAGTAACTTGGATGAAAAATCTGGATGTGGAAGTAGTCATTCCTTAGGCAGCGGTTTTTTTACATGCACTGCATTTTAAACTGACATAAATCATAGTCCTAAATCCAGAGCAGCAAAGCCAGTCTTTAACACGAAAAAATATAACTCAAAAGAAACATAGAGTGGTTAGAGTGTGGGTGGGATCAAAGTCATAGCAGCCACCTCCTCGTAGCGACTTCTGGATCTATTATTTTTACCTGATCAAATAAAAAGCTCCTTTCGAACCTTATTTTACACGGTTGGTGTCATTTAATTTTTTCCAGGTTACACATCTATTTTAAAGCAGCGTAGAGTGCAGAGGGTAATAATTGGGCTATAGTAACAACTATTTTCCCTATTAGAACTAAAAATACAATTTTTTCGCTCTACCCTTGATGTAGATGACATTCTTATTTGTTTTAAAGGTAACGATAATGATTAAAAACTAAATGGTACGCTACAATATGTAAACATGACACATGCAAAAATTAAGTAAGTAATAAAACTTTCCCAGATATAACAAATTCAAGACAGAGTTAAATGCCCACAGTAGAACATGGAGATGAACAGATACGATTTGTAGGTTGATAGTAGGATTTAATCTAACTCAGAACAGACTTGTTAGGCTCACTAGAAATACTCCTGATGATGAACTGCGGTTTCACTCACCAAGTTGGCATAATTGCTTAAAAAGCTTGAATGAACCTATATAAGAAAATATATGGGAAACTGGTCTGATCCTATAGTATATCTACTCAGCCATGAAATAAAATTATGCCCCAAACGACATAGGCGCTTACATCAATACTTGTAAAGTCCAAGAAAATAATTTTGGACAGTTTATTGTATGTTAACAATCGTACTACGATCAAATTTTCTAAGTTTAGAACAGAAGGGTATTTAGAAACCTCACATATCGCCTTTAAAACTTGTCTTAGTTGCCTTTTTAGATACAGTATTGCAACGAAACACAGTGCGATAGAAAGTTTTGTATCGTTGAACTCCAGTAATAACAATCAGAAACTAAAAACTCCGAAAATTACGCAAATCCTCCGGTGCAAAGCATGTAATTTAGGTGCCGGAGTTGGGATACGTACGTGAGAGACATGTCAAGCAGACAGGCAAGAGTATGTGTCGGGGTAACATAGGAGGCCACGCGAAGGCAAATGAACGTCGACGGCAAAATTACGAATCTTTCTGATCACTCTCTCCTTGTTACCTCAAAGGAAACAAAAGAGTACGTAGCGTAAACAGCGCATTGAGCATACGAAATAACAATTGACAGAACAAACAAAGGACTCTTTTCTCCTGTTCGCTGCGCGCCGCCGTTGAAATATTAAAACGCTTTCTACTTGACGTTACATTTCAATACTATAATGCATGTGATGCGCTCAATTCTGAACAGCGAATACTACCCGTAATTTGTAGATAACAGTTACTTGCAATTTTATAGTGGAGTTCTACTCTCTATAGAACAACGATGTGAGTGGATCTCATCAGTTTGTTTTATGGTGTTTTTATAAAGCATATTTGAGAACACTATTTCATGTTACTTATTTATCTTTCTCGATTAGAAACTTTTAAAATACAGGGTTAGGCAATAGTCCCGGAACGGCTCGATTACAGCCGAACGGGACCTCGTATCAACTTCGGGTTTTCGACACTGTATTCAGCGAAATTTTTAGAACTTCTTGACATGTATTTCAGGACCGTGACGTCATTGCGTTCGGAGGTGTGACATAAGTGTCAATTTTTTTAAATGAAACACCCGGTATATTTTTCCATATTTGTATACTTTAAGGAGTCCCAAATTCAGCGATGTAACGTTTGTATTTTCAAATTTTTTTTTTCTGAAATACCTAGGTTTGGAATGTCATTTAAATTTGAGCATTTTAGTGCTAAATTTTTTTCCAAACTGGTAACAAAATGTTGCAAATTTTTTTTTCCGAAATTGGTTTGGAATATCATGAAACGCGGAAATTTTAAAATTTCGTCTGTTCTATAGTAGTAATACATAAATGGATTAAAAATGTTTTCAAATTTTTTTAAAAATTCTTCAAAAACATGTTTAAATCTGTTTGAATAGTTTTAGAATGTCGTGCAAACGTGGATACTTAAAATCTGAAGAAAGAAAAGAAATTCTATCTTGTAACGTGCGGAATGCACAAAAGCATCCTTCGTTACATTTTCTAACATTTAGTAGAAAAATTTTAATAATCAAACGTTTTATTATCCTATGCTCTAGTACTATATCGGACTTTCCTAAACAGATGAGAAGTTGGTAGTAGCTTATGCTTACGCATCAGTATATTAAACGGCGCACGCTCGATGATATTCAAATTAAATTAAATAAATAAATCAAACTAACTGAAAAATGAAGTTGAGTCGAGTATTTATAATAAAGTCGGATAGCCACATGAAACGTAGAACTATCAGTAACAATATAGATCCTTTAGCTTATTAAATATTTCATTAAAATAAAAGAACTACTTTTTGGGGCGGAGCCACGTTATTGTCGGTCCGGGACATATGTCACAATACGCCGCGTTACACTAAATTCCTTCTCTTTCACTTGAGCCGTCCTGCGAGGTGGACGTAATAGAAATTTTGTAAGATCCTAATGGGGATATTAAAATAGGAAGGAACCCTATAGACGCATAAGGTAATAGTTAAATAATTATATATCGTTAAATACCATCTAACGTATAAAAATATTGTTTTAGGTTCTTTTTCTTTTCCTATACAATTACAAATTTCATATTAACTTCGAAGTGATCTCGATGTTACACCTTTGCTTCGTGAACAATTACCTATATTCTGCTTTTCTTAATAATCAGTAAATGAATTCTACAATGCTACGTTTCTCTTTATTATGGAATTTCTCGACATGGCGCATTTTTAAGATTTTACTACTAAGTAAATCATTCCAAGTCAGCAAAATGGAGGTACCCAACATCAGCCTACATAAATCCGTACTCATTCCAGAACAGGAGCGCACTTAGGAATTTCCCTCACCAGGACTTTTAAAACAAAAGATAAGTACTTTTGATTATTATCTCATATAAAAGGGATTATTTTCACTTATAGTAGTTCTTGCTTCATGAAAGCAATGTACCTAGTTTTGGTTCATAAAGCCAAGTATCTTAAGTTTAAATCGTAGAATCAAGTGTCTTTTGTAAGATTTTGTTTTGTGAATTCGTTGTAATATATTTTAATTCACAGTTACCTTTATCTTGATTCATTGTTGAAATTCTCTATCGTAGTATTGCATATGCACATTTGTTTGGTTATAGATGGTAATAGTCATGGTGTATTTTGTGTATCGAGTGTATATCGAGTTGATGTGGTAAAGCCATGGGGCATTTCGTTGTAATATATGTTTTGTGAGTATTGAGAAACCGTTACGAGACATTTTTTTGTAATATAGTTATTTTGTCTCTCGTAAGATTCTCAAGTAGCCCCCAGGCCTTATCTTGTAATATATTTTGTGTTGCACTTTAGTATATCTAGTGCTGTAAATAGTTTGTTTGTTGGATCATTTGCGAGATACCTTGTATTATAGTTCGGTTTAAATCTCGTAAATGTTCATATCTTGTTGTAATATATGATTTTTAGTATTGAAGTAACGTTACGAGACGTATCTTTTGTAATATATTTTTGTCTCGTAAACGCCTCAAGTTTATCTTGCGTTGAGCAACTTGTAATATAGAGTATCTTGTAATATAGTTTATCTTGTATATATTTCGGTTTAATATTTTGCTATACAGTATCGCTGATGCTGTGATAGCTCATATTTTTGTAATATAGTTCTATTGTACATATGTAACTTTCGTCTTTTGTTTATCTTTATCTATATCTTCAATTTTCCTTGATTACACTCAGTAATCAATGGCGCCCAAGCCTTGAACTCCACGCCCTTTTGCTCTCCGTATCTTTACTGTGCTAGCCAGGTTACACCAGTGACGCTAACCACGTCGCTCGTAGGGTGACCTACTTAGAACAACTTGGGCAAATTAAAACCTGCCAAAACAACGCCACAATCTTAGTGGTAAAATTTTTTTTAAATAGTAAGAAAAATTTCTAATTTTTCTTTTAAATATATTTAGAACGGTATGAAACGTGGAAATTTAAAATTTGAAGAAATGAAAAAAAATCCATCTATTTTAGTGGTAAACAAATTTTCAAAAATGGTAAAAAAGATTTTCAAAATTTTTTTTTTGAATCAGGCTTAGAATGCCATGAAACGTGGAAATTTTAAATTTAAAAAAAGAAAAAAATTATTTCATTTTAGTACTTAGTAAAAACTTTTTTAAAAATATTGGTGAAAAAAATTTTCAATTTTTTTTTTCTGAAATAGGTTAAGCGTGTCATGAAACGAGAAAATTAGAAATTTTGGAAAAAAAATTTTTTTCCATCTTGGTAAAAATTTTTTCAAAAATATTGAAAAAAAAAATTTTTCTTTTTCTGAAATAGGTTTAGCGCGTCATGAAACGTGGAAATTTCAAATTTGAGCAAAAAAAATTTTTTCCCTATTTATTCCGTTTAGACGGTCCACCCTGTATATTTTTCAGTGAAATTTCTACCATTTGTTCGCTGACAGTAGCGTCAACTACCTACCAAATTTGACTGGTCCCCGTCAAGTAGTTTTTTAGTAAATACACCAACAGACAGACAGACAGACAGACTGACGGAATTGAAAAACCTATATTTTCGTAATCTACGTGTTCTGAAACGTCAGAATCCGAAAAAATCTCGGAGGGTGATTTTTTCTCGAATACAATACTTCCCTTCGGTATGCGAGGGAAGTAAAAGTACAGTAAATAGGCGAAGAGTATAATGGTTAGCCTGTTTATAATTGTTCTTTAAGCATAGTTAGTTTTTATTTCATATTAAGGTATAAAAAGCCCAAAATGTTAAATTTAAATTCAATGGAGATTCTAACTCACAATATTTAAAATTTCTCATAAAAATGGACATGCCATATGTCAAAAGAAGCTAAATCAAATACAAAATCATTTAAAATCAATTTATTAAATAAGGTTCATCTGAGAAGAAATATTCAAGAACTTAAGTTGACATATCAAATGCAGGCTTTGACATGTCGACATAAAAGAGATGTCAAATTTATATTTGAGATTATTCCACATTTAGCCTAGTTGTCAGAGACAGAAATTGATAAAAACCGGTCACTAAATGTTATATGGCTGAATTTTTGAGAATAAGTATTTTTGTTGGTGTAAAATACCATAAAAAAGTTTACAACTGTAAGGTGCCGGCGACTTCTACAAAAATTGATAATTTTGGCCGAAATTTGGCTTTGGCCAATAATGCAAAAAAATGTATATATAATACTAATAGCACTAGACGATAGAGGGGGGAATTTCACATCTAAAATGTATACGAAGTTTTCTTGTACGATCAAAAATGTAGGCTACAGATTTTTCTGCAGAAGAATGGAACGTGGATCATATAAGTACGGCTCGCGAAGCGTGCGCGGGCTCGGATGCGCTACACTAAATGTGTTGTAACCTTTGAACTAATTAATGCAATTGAGCTCAACAAAGCTTAAATGAAACGAGAAACATGTGGCTATTGGACTATCATATAAAATTGTTGTATGTAGAAATAGTACATTATATGAAGTCAGGACATAAAGAGATTCTTGATGAAATCGGTAAATGCTCTACCTCTTTTACAATGTTTAAGATACAAATCTGAAACTTTCACATATTACTCTTAAAGTAATGTATAAAAAGATTCGATGAATAGGTATGCTAAATAGTCCTTTTAATAAAAGTTATCAACGTTTATTTTACCCCTAGTTTCACGAATTTTGGACCAAAGAAAATTGTTTCTTTTATTTTCGAGAAACAAATAGGGTTAATTTAATTTTTAATGTAAATCCCCTAGAAGCTTCTTAAAGTACACATTTCAAACTTTAAAAGTCGCACTTAGAGATATCCAATAACGTGATTTAAACCAGAGTAATAGGTGGTTAAAGTTAGTTATACATATCAAATTTTATCACTTTCTCAAGATTTGGAAATTTTGGAAGTGTACATCTTCAAAAATAAATTTTTGAGATTTTCTTCACCCTTTCGATCTTTTTATACATTACTTTAAGAGTAATGCATGAAATTTCCAAGCGTTTATCTTAAAAAATGTAGAGATGGTAGAGCATTTGCCGATTTTATCGGAAATCTCTTTATTTTCTTACTTTTTGTTGGGTATTTTGCCACTGAAAAATATTTAAAAATTTTAATGAAAAAACCTCTGCGCCAAACGGATCAGACAGAGGTTGGTTCTTGAGTACTTGACTGTTTCAAATCAACATATTAGATTGTATTTATAGTGTTCCGTGTGAGTGCGGAAAACATTACGTAGGTGAATCATCTAGACCTTTCAACGTAAGGCTTGGTGAACATAGAAATTACGCTAGAAGGGGAGAATTTGAAAAATCCAAAATTTGTGAACACGCGTGGGATAATAATCATAGAATTAAATGGGACTCGGCGAAGATTTTGGAAAAAGAGAGCAACGGAACTAAAAGAAAACTTAAAGTATCCGCGATTATTTTATTAAACGAGGATAGATGCGTTTCTAATTATTCAATAGATTTTTGTACTAGTTGGTTGCCCATTCTTAGAGACGAAGTAAGTAAAAATAAGATAAATATAATTTAATGTCTCACGTGACTATGGAAATACATAAACAAAGAACTGTCATGGTTGACGGCCAAAAAAGTTTTGAGAACGGAAGTAGATTCTCTTCCGAAACGTTAACTACCTATAGCTTTGATTTTCAGTTTTTAGTTTATAACATTGTTCTAGTTTATATATTTTTAGGTGTGAGACTTTTTGAAACAGTCAAGTACTCAAGAACCAACCTCTGTCTGATCCGTTTGGCGCAGAGGTTTTTTCATTAAAATTTTTAAATATTTTTCAGTGGCAAAATACCCAACAAAAAGTAAGAAAATCTGAATATGCCACAAATAAACAATTACAGACAAATCTCTTTATGTATCGACTTCATATATACTTACACTATTTCTACATACATTTATTTTTCTATTTGAAAATATAATAATCCAATAGTCACATGTTTTTTTTCTTAAATTTAAGCTGTGTTAAGCTCAATTTCATTGATTAGTTCAAAAGTTACAACAAATGTAGTGTAGCGCGCTCGAGACTGAGCACGCTTCGCGCACCATATTTATGTGTCGCCACGTTCCATTCTCATGCGTTAAACAACAAAATCTGTAGCCTACATCGTACAAAAAAACTTCACGTATGTTTTTTATGTGAAATTTCCCCGTCTATTACCTAGTGTATTAGTTTTTTGATATATTTTTTTGTTTAGTTTTTAGTTATTAACCAAAAACCGAATTTCGAATTATCGTATTCTACACTAAAAGAAATACTTATACTGCAAAATTCAGCCATATAACATTTAGGGACGCCTTAAAACCCCTGACTCGTGAGGTAATTAGTCAAGAACATGGTTAATTAAATGTCTTTCTAGGTAAAATATAACCTCAAAATATTTATTATCTATTAATCAGGAAGCTATTTTATTAAAAGTGACTTTGACGTTATCAAATTCAAATTAAGTGGGTTTATGGAATAAGTACCGATATTTCATTCAAACATTATGCCTGAAAAACGTTGTAAATGTCAAGTCAGAATTGGTTGTCTATAAGTCAAGAAGAATTAATTCAAGTTTACTGAAATTCAAAATAATCCGGAAGTTATATACTAGTATTTATACAAATCTTTATCAGTAACAAATATAAAAGTAATTAACCACTATATTGGTTGAAATCTCCAAGGAATAAATGTTTTATACTTTGAAAACTTATGTAACTACAAACAAGATAAGTTAATATTTCCAAAAGTGTGTCCAATTTTACTAATAGTACGTCGAACGTTATAAATCCAGTGCACCATAGAGAATAACTACACAGCATAGATCACCAAAAAGTGTAAGAAATAGGTATCTTAATTTTATGTTTTGCGCTAATCAGTCACATCTTGTGATTGTCTGGGGGTATTATTTAATTTTATATTGTATTTATAGGTTCTTTTATCATTGTGTGTTTTGTATTGCGTTTTAGATATTGAAAATTCATGTCTTTCATTCCAGCGCTATGTTGTGAATCAGCTCTTGGGGCAAGGTTTCGTTTCTGCCGTGAACTAGGATCAATTTATCAATTTTGGGTCACGCAATCCAACGCGTGGCGCTTAACAACTAAATTTCATTTTTCAGTCAAAAATTTAAATTTTTTATTTCACGCATAAAAGGCATCACATTTTTAAATATATCAAACATTAATATCATTTTAGTGTATTAAGTTGAATGTCTATGTGTATAAAGAAATTTATAAACCAATAAGTAATTAACTACCTACTCATCGAGATAATTGATTTCTATAGCTTTGTGCCGTTCAATAATTTCATAAAATCTTGATTGGAATCTATAAAAACACAGATTTATTGCACAGTACATAGAGATATTTTATGATTTTATCGCTTTTAAGTATATTGTTTGGGAATGGTTTCATATGTTAGCATTATATTTTGTACGCTAAAGTTGTCTCTGGAATTTACCGTTGCCTTTCGATCACTGTTAATAATCGCCAAAATTTAAAACATCAAAATTCAAAGAAACAAGTAAAAACATTAAACTTTGATCTCCCCAACCTTAACTTTATTAATTAAAACTAAATAAATTATTTACACCAAGGTAAACGGAAGAGAGTTCCAAAGTGTACTTAATTTTGTCAGCAATCAATTCAAGAGTAATTAAGAAGTTCTGGCAATATGCGACAGCAAAGTACGTTCCGTGAAATTGGGCGTTCCACGGGAGCGTTGTGGCACAGTGGCCTTGTAATGGAAAGTGTATAAGTGGAAGTTTAGCGGAAATCATTATTAATTGGAGTCCTGTGAAGTTTGTCGCCTTCGCATGCTTGACGATGTGTTTGTCTCTTGAAACGAGGGCGTTGGCGTACGCACTAAATAAAGTTTGAATATAATAATGTATGTTTAAAAGTGAATCATTATTTGTTTTCTTAATTGTATTGAAATATATTCAATATAATCAAGTGTCTTAAAATTGATTTAAGTAGGTAATATACAGAATTTGCTGAGAGTTGCAGTACTTCATTTTTACTTACTTGCATATGACACATTTTTTCTGGAGGTAGTTTTAGAGCACCTCATGGGTAGAATGTGATCAAATTAAAAGTCAAAAAAATCCAATGAAAAAAAATATTTCAGATTTTTTAACGTTATACATGAAATTTAGGGAGATTTTATAACATTTAAGGGATTGTTTTACTGTAATATGAGTATTTAGTGCGAGAAAGAGCTTACCTACAGTTACCCGATTGCTGGGATTTTTTTCTGTACTTTGACAAATTCTTAGAACCCTTCCGTTTTGACCTATTTTTGGACTATTTGTGAACCATAAGAACTGGTGGGTGTAGGCACAATCCTGATGCTAGATTTTGATTCAGCGGCTCAAAATATATACGGGTAGAGTGGTCTGGTCAAAAGATTAGAACTTTTTTTTCTTTTGTGTCTGTGTTATTATTAATACTCATCAAAAGGTAATAGTATATTATTTAGCGAGCGACAACGTAAGTAAGTACTCACGCAGATGAAGTTGTAATTTATCAAGTGAGTTATTACCATTAGGGCAAGTTGAACACTATACTTTATCTACGACTATAACAATAAATATTAACATAGCAGTTCATTTTCACTAACCAAATTCATCATTTTTGTCACAATTAATACTTAACTTGATTTAATAACTTCCAAACTATTAAAGCATATGAAATCATCTTCCTCCCCTCAATAATAATGTACCAATTTATTTTACTCTGTGCGTTACATCGAATGGACAGGCTAGGCATGAAGTTAAAGGTGATTGGCTGTACGCAATGATTTATAATAAATCACTTATGAGTTATTATAAATCACCCTATTTGTTTGTGGATACTCTTAATTGTTCAAGAGTAGCTGATTAGTTAAAATTTAAATTAGTAAGAGAAGATAAAGATATAATTACATCACAATTAAAGTCAAAGATATTTCTATATGAGGAAATGTAATGAAAAATAAAATAATTTGATGGTCATTTATAAACACACATGATTATGAAACTATTCATATTAATTTAAATTATATCAATATTAGAAATCAGTGAAACTTTCCACAGTCTTTCAGTTTACACCGGAATCCAAGACAATTTCTTTTAAAGGAGAGCTTTTTTTTAAACGCCTCCAGAAGTAAGTGTTTTGGCAAATAATATCGAAAGATTTTCATTAAATTTGGTAAATTATTTTCTATTGACGCTTAAAGTCAAGCGATGTGTTAATTATTCAATGTTAAAATGCACGACTTTGAAGGTGTCGAATTCTCATTGCGTTTACCGGACAAAAATAATGGGAAACCAGATTAAAGATACTCTTATGAGGAATAAGTAATAAAATTGAGACTGATTCTAGTATTTCAAGTTTCTAAATTCTTGCTAGCTTGATTTACTCATATACCCCTGTCTATCATTATATTATCACCCCCAACCCTTCAACAGAATAAGTTCAAAATATAATCTATATCCAGATCTCATTATAATACATGCATATAATAAATTTAAGTCAATATCTTTATTTTATTGTGCTAACCCTTTTAATAATGGAGTGAAGGTGGTGGAGGGGGTGCAAAATGCTATAATAGTATATCATTTAACAAGCGATAATGTAAGTTATAACTCACGTAGATGAAGTAAATCATTAAGTGTGTTATTACCACTGTCGCAAGTTGAATACTATACTTTATTTACGATTATAACAATAAATATTAATATAATAGTTTCACAACGTCCAAACTATTCACATGTGTCAAATGATCTTCCGCCTCTAAATAATAATAATCGACCAATGGCTTTTATTTTGTGTGTTACATCGATTGGACAGGTTACACATGAAGTTCAAGGTGATTAGTCTAAGAATAAATCACGCTAAAAAAAATTATTTTGCTCAAATTTAAACTTTTCACGTTTCATGACACTCTAAACCTATTTCAGAAGGAAAAAATTTGAAAAATTTTTTCACCAACATTTTTGAAAAATTTTATACAAATAAAATAGATGAAAAAAAATTGTTCCTTTGTTCAAATTTAAAATTTCCACGTTTCATGGCATTCTAAACCTATCAAAAAAAATAATAATAATTTTTTTTTACATTTTTGGAAAATTTTTTACCACTAAAACAGAAGGAAAAAATTTTTCTTTGTTCAAATTTAAAATTTCCACGTTTCATAGCATTCTAAACGTATAAAAAAAAAATAGAAAATTTCTTTACCATTTTTGAAAAAAAAAAATTACTACTAAAATCGATGGAATTATTTTTTCTTTGTTCAAATTTAAAATTTCCACGTTTCCGTGGTATTCTAAACCCATTTCAACAAAAACAAATTTAAGAATTCTTTAAAAAACTTAAAAAATTTTAATCTATTTATCACTTCTATAGAATAGATGAAAATTTCTTTTTGCTCAAATTAAAAATTTCCACGTTTTATGACATTCCAAACCTATTTCGGAAAAAAATTGCAACATTTTTTTATCATTTTGGAAAAATATTTTACCACGAATAGATGGGAAAATTTTTTTTTTGCTCAAATTTAAAATTTTCACGTTTCATGACATTCTAAACCTATTTAAAAAAAAAATATTGAAAATTTTTTCCACCAACATTTTTGAAAAATTTTTTACCTCTAAAATAAATGGAAAAAACTTTTAAAATTTTCAAGTTTCATCGCATTCTAATCTACTAAAAAAAAAATTAATTTGTAATCCTTTTTTACGACTACTAGAGAAAAGAAGGAAACTTTTCTTTTTGCTCAAATTTAAAATTTCCACGTTTCATGACATTCTAAACCTATTTCGGAAGCAAAAATTTTGAAAAAATTTTTCACCAAAATTTTTGGAAAATTCTTTATCACTAAAATAGATGGAAAAAACTTTTCTCTTTGCACAAATTTAAAATTTTCACGTGTTATGGCATTCTAAATGTATTTAAAAAAAAACTGTTTGTAATCTTTTTTTACCACTACCATAGAATAGAAGGAAACTTTTCCTTTTGCTCAAATTCAAAATTTCCACGTTTCATGACACTCTAAACCTATTTCAGAAAGAGAAAATTTGAAAACTTTTTTCACCAACAATTTAAAAAACATTGATACAAAGTAGACGAAAACAATTTTTTTCTTTCTTCAAATTTAAAATTTCCGCATTCTAAACCTATTTCAAAAAAAAAGTTACCAACATTTTTTAAAACATTTTTACGAGATTATTTACCACTAAAATAGATGGAAAATTTTTTTCTTTCTTCAAATTTAAAAGTTCCACGTTTCATAGCGTTCTAAACATATTAAAAAAAAAAAAAATTGAAAATTTCTTTGCCATTTTTGAAAAAAATTTACCACTAAAATAGATGGAATTTTTCTTTTGTTCAAATTTAAAATTTCCACCCTTCCATGGCATTCTCAACCTATTTCAGCAAAAACAAATTTAAGAACTTTTTTGAAAAATTTTTAAAAAATTTTGAAAATTGTTTTAATCTGCTTATCACTTCTATAGAATAGATGAAAATTTTTCTTTGCTCAAATTTAAAATTTCCACGTTTCAGGACATTCTAAACCTATTTCAGAAGAAAAAAAAAATTAAAAATTTTTTTACCAACATTTTTGAAGAATGAAAAAAAAAAATTAAATTTTTTAACCACCACTATACTTCCACTCCACTACGTGAATGTGGAATTGAAAATGTGACAGATGGCAATAATATTTAGCATATGCACCTATCATACTTTTATTGAAAAATGTACGGGGTGGTCATCCCAAGAAATAATTCAGTCATGGTGGACATTTATAAAGGTAATTGCGCAAGCCTCCCATATTTGGCACCTGTCATTTAGTATTGAACTTTTGTTGTGGTGTGTAGTGATAACTATATTTCGATTATTATTTTCAATGTAATTTCGTAATAATTAATTTTTTAGAGTGACCGCCATGCACAAATAAAGAGGGAAGTTCTGTGTAAATACCTGTACCGATTTTTTCTGCAGTATTAGATGTAAAACGCATTATTTGAGCCTGATAAGAACTATTAATTCACTTTCATGTAAAGCTGACGAAGACAAATTTTAAACACTTGAGAGTGACAATAAGGGGATAACTGATTGAAAAATAATCCATCAAGCAGAGAAGTGTAATGGTGGCAATTAAGGACTAACTATGCCCCTGCAGACAGCCCTTTTGTTTCCCAAGACTACATTTTAGCTATACAAAATATTCCTTACATTATATAATGCCTAAAATCCCAGAAATACGCTAGTTTTAGTTTGGGATTAAAATATTAACTACGTAGGACATAATTTGCTTTGCTCCTTCATGCATAAATGTCTTGTATAATATACTATTTTACTAACAATTTTCGTTTATCCTTATTTCAGTTTCATGTCGCTGTGTTTTAATTAAATTAAACCTTAGTTTGTGCTTTCCCAGAAAATACAATTTGCATAAGTTTTTGTTTTATTGCATATGTTTTACATTGTTATCATGTACCTATATTTACAAATTAACGTACAATTTAATTAATAAGGATTATTTTGCTCTGTTCCACAAATAACAAAGCACCTGAACACTCCAATATTGTTAGGCGTTTTGCCAACTATGTTGACATCATCAGGAGCTGATTGATAATGTAAAATCAGTTATAATCATCTTCAGATGATGTCAACACGGTTGGCGAAATTTGCGTCAGACTATGGTAGTCGACTGTAGTGTGCAAGTATTTTAGCGGTTGTACAGAAGCAATGTGACAAGTTTTTAGCAATTATATTACTGTGAAACAAATTATTATTTTGATAGAGACAAGCACATTTTTCACTCTCAGCCTTGGATTTACAGGTGTCGGAGTAAACCACTGAAATTTCTAAGGAAGGGCATAATTCGAATTTATTTAGATGTTGGGTGTGCGTTTTTGTATAATATACCTAATGCACATATGCACAACCTCTTTTTGCGAAAAACTAAGTAGATAGAGACAAAGTACACAGCCTGAACCTATGACCTTGCCAGACTTGTTACTCTTGTCTGCTGTCAATATGATATAAAGATTAGTTATCAAATATGCAATTACAAACACGTTTTTTCAATGACCGACCAATCTTAATAGATAGAGGAGGTCTTAAGCTTTATTTTTCTAAAAAAAGGTGTTATGACATGTATTTTTTGTGGTAAGATTAATGTATAAAAATAAGTCTCTAAGGGTATCCGGCATTAATTAACAAAATTAGTCAGACAGGAACGTTTTTTCAAAAACTATTATTTTCAATAAATGGTATAAAGGACCCCACTGACACCTTATGGAGATCAGTCAAATGGTCTGAATTTAAAATATACTAGAGACAAGGTAAGGTTCATTGATTCACGATTTTCGTATAACTTATAAATATTCTTTAATTGCATATGAATATTTTGTGGGCTATATAATATCTTACTTATATTTTCTAAGGCATGTTTGGTATGCCTCTGAGCATGTCAAGAATATGCCATGACATATCTGTTTAAAGTCTGAGCGTGTCTGTAACGTGTCCGATCGTGTTTGGAACGTATGAACGTAAATGAAATAAAATGTCTAGAAGGTATCTAAAACTTATTTGAAAATTTTTTTCTAATCCTTTTTCTTTTTAACTGGTGCTCGGGGAATCTACAAAATATCACAATTACCAGTGTATTACTGATAAATAACCTCTACACCTGTGACTTTTACGTCAAAGGATCAGTTAGAGGTTCTTTTTTTTTAAACATATAACACAAATAAGTATAAAAACTTAAATATAACATTTCGCCGACGTTTCGGAAATCTAATCTGTTTCCTTTTTCAAGGCTGTTTTTGAAAAATCTTCTTTGCTGTGTATGATAAATACACAGCTCTAAGAATGTTTGTTATATGCAATATCCATAGATAGATAGATAGATAATTTATTTAACTACATTACATACACAAGAGTACATTTGTAGCAAGTCAGAAAAAACAAAAATTAAATTAAATATGAAATTAAGTTACTGTAAAAGAGTAACTATAAAAAAAGAAGAAAACATATATAAATATAAAAGTATCACATAAGCCTAAATATAGAAGGATCACATAAATATATAAAAAACAATAAATATGTTTTGTCATGACAAAAGTATAATAAAAAAAAACAAACAAAAACTATAATATCTAATACTACATTAAAATCAAAATTATTTAAACACCTTGTGTGCCTGCTTCATATCACCATTAATGTATTAATTATCTGTCATTAATTTATTTCAGTCTGAACTGAGTTTGTCATAAAGTCATCTACACAATAGCAGCATTGTTTAATTAAAATTGGTTTCAGGGCCTTTTTAAAAGAGTTTGTATTTAATGATTTTATACTATTTGGCAAGACATTGTACATGTTTAAATTTAAAGAGTTATTTTCAGATTTTTTCAGTCTAAAACGGGGAGTTCTCAATAGATTTACGGATCTAGTATTGTAGTTATGAATGTCAGAGTGCGTGTTGAAAGTACTCATATTTATGTGTATTTCAATTAAAGAATAATATATAAATAAAGATGGTAACGTCATTATACCAAACTTCACAAACAGTGGCTTACAATGTACTATATTATCATTAATTCCAGCCAGCACTCTGACAGCTTTCTTTTGAAGCCGAAAAATTTTTATGGCGTGCATTGAATTTCCCCATAAAATCACACCATAAGTAACTCGGGAATGAAAAAGGGCAACATATACTGAGATCAATGTGTTGCTTCCTATAATTGGCCTCAACTGGCGTAATAAGTAAATTGCACTCGAAAGTGACTTCAACAAAAATTCAACATGACACAACCAACTCAATCTATCATCTAATATACCGCCCAGTAGCTTTACACTCTCACCCTTACTGATTCTATGGTTTGATGATATAACAAGTTTTTGTGATTTATCACTGTTAAGTTTAAGTTTGTTTGTAATGAACCATTGATTAGCCTTTGTTTCAATTTGACCTAGACTACTCAGTAAACTCAAATAATTTGCGTCGGAGGTAATTAGAGTTGTATCGTCTGCAAAAAGGACACACTTATCAGGACGAAGAAAGTGATCTATATCGTTTATAAATAATATGAACAACAACGGTCCCAAGACCGATCCCAGGGGAACGCCACTTTTGATATTGGTAAGAGCAGAATTCATATTATTGATACTAACACATTGTTGTCTGTTGTTTAGGTACGATTTAAATAGTGAGAGAAGTACACCTCTTATACCATAATACGTTAACTTTGTTAGCAACAGGTCATGAGATACACAATCAAAGGCCTTGGAGAGGTCACATAAAGCAAGTCCAGTATGTTTTTCTTGCTGCAGACCCTCAAGAATATTACCCATCACCTGCTGCACAGCTTGTATGGTTGAAAATTTAGGCCGAAACCCAAATCGCGAATTAGAAATTATGGTGTTTTGATCAAGAAACCCCGTCAATGACCACTTTAAGAGAATTTCTATTAATTTACCAAATACAGGTATAATTGAGATAGGGCGTTAGTTATCTAATAATCCCATATCTCCCTTTTTAAAAAGGGGAATGACTTTCATAATTTTAAATGAATCCGGAAAAACTCCTTCACTAAAGCACTTATTTATTAATATTGTAAGTGGACCCAGAATTATATCAATGGTTTCTTTGATTATTTTACTATTTAAATCATAGACATCAGTACAAGGAGAATTTTTTAATGTATTTACCGCCTCAAGAGATACTTACTAGATACTTACTAGATACTTACTATTTACTTACTATTTACATAGAACTGTTGATATAGTTAAGATTTTTTTAACTTTTTTACAATGTTAAGTTTGTGAAGTTCCTCTTTTAACATTGGCAACCAGGTTGTACAGACATCTATGGAACAATTAGACACGCATTTGTCCTCATTCAATAATATTATCGCTGATGCTTTAATTTTTCTTTTTTTGCTATCCGCCTCTTTTGTTAAAATTTTTGCCGAGTGCCAGTTTATTATATGTCCGTTCTCCTAAGCATGCATTCTTTCGATAACCTGGCTTCTGGTTATGTTAGCAATTTAATATCCTAAAATAAATTTATCCAATTTCTTCCAAAGATTTCATTAATATTTTTACATATAATTATTCGTTTAGTTCACATAGATAGTTTTTTCCACTGTTTGCAAAATCCTATAAAGAATATGTTCCATTGCTGTAAGCAAACAAATAATAAATAATTCAATTTTAAACTCCCAAGCATGTTCGCAGATCTGGGACCTCTGAATTTAGTTTTTTCTGATATAATTTTTATGTTCTCCCAATCTTACACTAAATGGTCTGGATGACTCACCCACGTAATGTTTGTTGCACTTACACAGAATAAATGTAGTTTTTTGTATTTTGTTCGTGGTTCTTCGGTTTCGTCTTTGTCAGAATAGATCTTAAAGTGTTGCTGGTTTGAAATACCGTCCTAACATCAAATCTATCACCGATACAGCGCAACTTTTCGGATAATCCCCATATATAAGGAATTCACGCTGTGTAACGTCTTTCAGGTTTTGCCAATGAGGAGTTGAGCTGATTCGTCTTGAGCAGAATTAACTTCCAGGCTTTCCTGAACTCTCTCTTGAATACTTGGAAGATCTAACTGTTAGTGTACATCAATTACATTTAGCACCATTATATATTGAATATAATTTAAACAGGAAAGATGACATTTTACAGGTAGATGCACACGCACTGATGCCGGGTATTGTATCTTTTAGAGCGCATTCACGTTTTAGAAATGCTATTCATCAACAATGGATTGCATATAATACATAAGGAGAAAACAATTACGATGAAGACAATCCAATTGATGGGTACTACATATCAGAAGCAAGGACCTCAGGCATATGCTTATTGCCAGTATTTTATGGTATCTTGGTCTTGCTCAGCACCGACGAAATATCAGATATCCACCAACTCACTCCTATACCGAATATTAAATGCTGCTGAAAGAGTCTTACTACTAAACAATGATAATTTAAATGATGTAGCTATTCGATAGGCACAATCATTAATTAGGTGTTTTCACAAATTTTATATTCACTTTCACTGTGAAGATAATGCATTATTATAGTTAAAAACACTTGAATTTTGAGAAACAGTCCAATAATATTTTAAAATAAGCCATTTTAATTTTGTATTGAATTTTTTTGCCAGAAACACTACTTCAATTCACTGCGCACTCATGACGTCATCAGTTATATTGTCAGTGTCATTTTGTGTTATAAACACGTCATTTTGCAGATAAATTTACTAAAGTAGCTTTTACAAATCCCGTATTAGGTAGGCGTTACTTATTTAATCACATGTAAAACGTAAATAAAGCGAATAAAGTGTTGTGTTTAACAATTTTTAAACGCGATTTAAGAAACTAATATAACCGATGACGTCACCGCGTGTATTGCGTACTCGTTCAATTACTAAAACTTTATGTTATTTATTTGTTGAAATTTAGAATGCTGTTTAAATATCAATAAGTGCTTTAGTATAACAAGTACTTCATTTTAATAACATCAAAAAAGCAAATTTTCGCATGGTGAAAACACCTAAATGTGTGAATGGCAAGGGACCTCACATTAATCAAGCACCCCATATGTGAGAGCAAGGGGATTTATCGAGTATACCTTCCTGTTGTGTTGGTTAGAATGCATTACAGACCCGTGCAAAAGTGACGGAGACATGCTAAAATATGTTTAGGATTACTCAGACCTGCTCAAATTACATTTCAGATAAGCGTTAGATACCTTCTGAATATTTTAATTCATTAACATTCAAATATGTTTCAAACATGATCAGACACGCTCAGTCTTTACACTGATATGTCATGACATGCATTTGGCATGCACAAAGGTATACCAATCATGCTTTAGAAAATATAAAATATTCATATAGGTATATGTAATTAGAAAATATTTATGTTATATAATATTTATTTGACCTAATTTGGATGTAGTTGTGGTACGCCTAGACGCCCACTTATCTACTAGACACCCTGTATGTTGTAGTGACAACTAATTTACCGACAGTAATTTACTGTTAAATATTGTACAATTTTTAAGTTGAAATAGGACATTTGCTTTACTCAGTCCAACTTTTGTAGACCAATAAATAAAATTATTATTATTTCACTTTCTAAGAGTTTCTTGGCTTCTTCAGCTACAACTCTATTTCCAGATCTATTTGTGCCCTGTTTAACCCTACACGACTCCTCGTATGATGCTATTTATATTATGAGGTGTTCGTAGCAGACTCGATAAAGCGAATGGTTTGATTAACAACATTTTTGCGAGCACTATTCATACATATTCGTGAATTACCCCATTCAGAATGCTTTGGAACATTCGTTGCAATGGTTTTAAAAGAACCATTATTGTCTTGGTTTGGCTTCGTGCATCCATACATTTCTCGAAATGAAATAAACTGAGCATTAAATTAAATATTTTAGTACACTGCAGAGTAATTCTTTTATAACATATATAACATGCTAAAAACTCACTGCCACATTTCAAAATCTACGTTACTTTTAATATGATTACCTAGGCCACAAAGTAGGAATATACAATTTTAATAACTTTTAGATTAAAATTACTATCAAAAAGGGGTTTGCAGTGGAACAAAAAAAAATTAGATGGGAATATGTACAAAAGTTGGTCTGGAAAATAATAATCTGGGAGAGTGCTTTGTGTATTCATGCGCACGTTAGGGGTGAGTGAGGTAACTTTGGAAATATTAATGGTGGAAGAAATATTGAAAGATGATAGGAGGAGAAAGGAGATATAGTTTAAGCGGCACATTGAAAAAATCTGCAAAATCTGACGTTTAATGCAGAAAGCAAGAAAATTTGCATGTGATTTGTACACATTCATTGTATTAAATTTACCCGCAGCACTTCGATTTCCGGACATGTAAATCCAAAATGGCGCCCAATTTGTAAAAAAGTAACTTTTATTACGATGTAAAAATTGCGTTATAATTGGGGTGATGGTATGATGATATAGTAGAATTTGAGTATATTGCTAGCCCAGAGGGTACTCCTATCGAGCGAATAAATATTATTCCCTCCTGCAAAGCACCTTTTTAACGAGGCCCAAGTAAGCACAAGAAATTCAGTTGAAAGGCGCATGGGTGTTTGGAAAAAGCGATTTCCTGTTCTTGCCTTGGGGATTCGACTGAAGATCGAGAAAGTAGAAGCCGCTGTTTTAGCAACTGCCATACTACACAATATAGCATGTTTGCGGCATGAGGAAATACCACCATTTGATTGTCAACAGCAAGAAGCTATTAACTTTGTCGATGGAGTGATGGTGAAGAATATGGAGGATAACATGGTGATTGGCAATAATGCAGTCACATTACAGTTAATAAACTGTTTTAATGGACTGTGACAATTGTTATGTAACAGTCTTTTAGGTTATAAACACTCCTAACAGTCAGTGTACATCATATGGTGACGAGTATGCTTGTGCGTGTGTGTAAAAAATAAAGAAATATTTTTAAAATACATTTTATTATTTTAAGAAAACTTAGCTTTTACTTATTATCGTACAAAATATGTAAATTCAAATAAATAATTGATATAACGAAAAAATATAAAATATAGGTAATTTTCTAGAACACGGTCCTCTGAAATTATAAGAGGTGAATTTATAGATAATTTATAACTTTCTGTTAAGTAACGTCGCCTTTTAAATTTCTGATATTTCCATTCTTGCTCGATGATATTTTCTCATAAGCTCTATTTCCACATCTGCTTTTCCAATTCATGCTTTTCTGTCATAAATTTGAGTTTTTGGCCTTGTTCTTCTTCAATAAAAGGTGCCTTTGCTGCTTCTGCAGCAGATTTTGCATCTGCCCACTGGGAAACTCTGCTGATATATAAGTAATGCGAGTAACTTACTGTGGTCTTCAAAAACGTTCAAAATGATTTGCAAAATAACTTATTATTGTAAACTAACAATTTTTAAACAGAAATGTTCAAAGTACATTTGTATCAACTTACTTGTATCTCCATCAAACTGTGAAATGTTTCCATCAACTCTGCTCGAGCCCAGAAGTTCTTTGACTTCCTCATTCAGTACTGTAACTTTGGTTTCTCGATAAGAACCACTACCAGTACCTCGCACATACAATTCTTCATCAGCGAACTTCTTTTCCGTTCTCTTTTTAATATTATACTATTTTTTTAGAACTTTATCATTACGAAGATTCTCTCCAGAAATACTATTAAAGTCACTTTCTATTTTTCTGGAAATTTGCTTGGGAATCAGAAAGCTTGCATTCGACGATATTTCTATATTTTCTTACCAAGGAAATTAATATAGACTCCTCTTTAGCAGAAAAGTTTTCAGATCTTTTTCTATCATCCATATTCTCTCAAAATAAAAACTAAGGTTCACGTTTGTATTGTAAAACTCTTGAATATGAATTACAGGTAACTGTCATGAATGCCGAACGTCTAATGTCCACAAACTACCCACTAGTTTGTGCTAATGTCACATCACAAATTCTTCAAAATCTACTGTGCGCATACGCCGACACTACCAACTGACATTTTAAAATAACAGAACCTAGCTCTACTGAAGCCGGATGAATTACGCTTTATAGAACGGAATATACCTGAGCTCTGATTCAGCTTGAGCCGTGGCTCAGTTGAACCTACGCTGAACCTGGTATTGTAAAACTGGCTTTTAGAGCAGCATATCAAGCAAGTCAAATCTGGGACAGAGCTGATGTTTTGGAAAGTCCACCAGAGCCAAGTCAATGGGGGTGGAAGATTACTGAAAATGGATGGTTCAAATTGCCAGGAATCTGGCAAGGTTGTAGAGAGCTAGGAAAATGCGGTTGTTCAAGCGATTGTAATACCATGCGTTGCCTATGCAGAAAAAACGATCTCCCCTGCACCCTTGACTGCAAGAAATGCAAATGAAAATGTAGCAACAAAAGGTGTAGTGCCTTCTACATTTATTAAAATATTTTTTTGTTCATTTCTTTTTTTTTTTTTGTTACAGTAAGCGATATGATTCCAGTGGCGATGACAAGGAAACTGTATGATTTTATTTTTTATTTTGTTCATAATAGCCTTCTTTCTATCTTCAGAATTGTATTCTTGTTATAATTCCTCTAGAATTTTATTTTTTTGACATCACCATTGGAATCAGCGACCTCAAATTATACTTATTACATTATTTTAAAAAATTGTTAAAGTTTAAAATAGCCACCGAGTTTTTAAACAAATTCTATTATTCTTGCACTATGACTATTTTTGTTATATTTGCTAAGTTTAAAGCGTTCACCTACGATTTGAAAACAATCTTGGATATATTCTTCTTTTGTTTTTAAATATTTTACTTGAATTTTTGAAAATGGCTGCCATTTTTGTCTATGAGGTCAGGGGTCAAAGTGCTGCGGGTCAAATTACTTCTATAAATATACGAAGCAGACATACCAAAGGACTTGCTTTCTGCATTATTTGTCAGATTTTTATGCGTACTGCTTAAACTAATACGCTCGGTACAAGTACCGGGTAATTAATCGGTTGATCGCATTGTCAAGCCTTAAATTTTCTCACTGTCTGCAGATATGATCGTTAGTGTTGGTTTAGAATTCAATAAATATCTTTAGTCAAGTAAATACATGTGAATTAAATTTATGTTTTATGGTATTAACTGTTCTTAAAATTATTATAAAAATATATGTGTATAATAATATCTAATATTTTAAATGTTGCAACTACACACTTGAATTATTTATTTTTTGTACAATTTATAATTATTTCTAACGAAGAATTTTATAATTTGAACTAAACAGACGAATGTAGTTTGTGGAACCAATAACGCACAACCCACAATTTAATTTGTCCAATAAGTGCTACGTGCATAACATTAGTTCATTGATTACTTTATTTTCTACACCCAATTATTTTAGTCATGCCTGTATTCAATTATTGCAATTTTATATGTTTTTACTACCTAGATCAAGCTGCAAAAAATCGACTAGAAGTTTTGCAAAACTGTTGTTGCCGTTTCATTTACAACTTAAAAAAGTTTGATCATGTTTCAAGCAAATATGTTGAACACTGCTTTTAGATGAATCTAAGAATATATTATAAATGCTCTACATATGTTTCGGTTTATTAGAGCTTTATCAAGAGTATTATATAGTGAATACTAAAGTTTCCGAGGTGCTTATTCTAATTGATTAAGGCATAAACACTTTTAGGTATAAATTAGAATAAGCACGTCGGAAACTTTAATATTCACTATGTAATACTCTTGATAAAGGCCTAAGAAGCCGAGACATATGTAGAGTACGTATCTAAAAGCAGTGTTTAATTTATAATTAACAATTATTTTCAAGATGTTTCACAAGGTACCTACCACAAGTTCAGTTCAGTGTATTAAATATGCTGAGTTGCGTTGGTTAAAGATGGAACGACTCGTTAGTTTCATTACGCAGTTTTCTTATTTTGTTTAATAAAATATTCTGTTCCAAGGTACTTGAGAGACAAGCTAATTTTCAGATCCTCAGAACATATTGTAAACATTAGACATCGGTAGTGCTAACGGTGCCGCAACATCCCACGTAACTTTTCTTACACATCCGAAGCCTTATATAAATAACACTATTGATCCGACATATAAAAATTTATCGACAGTTAATATTTTCCGTAAAAAAATCAAAGCTTGGTTCATTAATTCCAACAAAAACTAGAATATATTCTTGGATACATTTTTACACTGTGTTTATGATTGATTCTTTTATTTAGTTACTTTGAGTAATTAATTTTTTAATATTTCTATAAATATATTATACGAAGTGTGTACTGTTCCCCTATTACGTTGGATTATTGTAATATTGTATTGTATTTTTGTATTGCAATGTATGCTGTATATTTTCTTTTTTACGTACTAATTAGTTAGACAAGTGATTTATAGGGTTAAGTGTAAGTAATAGCCACCCGGCTAAACTTCGCCTTGTAAATTGCTTTTTGTAATGTACTTGTAAATGTACATCTTCACTCTTTGAATAAAGCCGTTTATTATTATTATTTGAAACTTGACCTCAATATTATTACATTTTGTTTAAAAACATGTTGGGAGACCAATCCATAGTTCCATTTTTGAGTTAAACGAAAAAATAATTATGTTGTTTTATTAATTTTAATTGTTTATCTAATAGACACCGCGATCGAGAGGTATGATCTGAGAGAACTGCATTAAATAATTACTTATAATAATTAAATTTCTTACTGTGTCGTTATGAAATTCAATAAGGCTCTATTCTCACAAAGAGATTTTAAGAAAATTCAATTGATTTGCGATAAGGTTCAAAATGATATCATTTTCACATTGAAATCTTCCCTTTTCAAAAAGCTGTAATTAAAATCGATACCCGCTGTCTAAGGAATTACTACTACCGCATCCAGATCTCCCATCTGAGTCTCTTTAAAGATGAGACGTGAGATAAGATGAGACATAAAATAAGGAGAGTCATGAGACAAGAGGAGGAGACAAGATGAGACATGCAACAGAATGAGATATGAGACCAGATGAGACAAGTTGAGATAAGATGAAGTAAGATGAGATAAGAACTGATGAGAATCTTTATTCTCGTGCGCACACTAAATCACACTCCTATAATAATCGAGTGGGGGTGGTAATTACTTGGAGTTCTAGTATATACAATCTCAAGTTTCTGCTGGCTTTACTTATTTACCCCTATTTAACCCCCAACAGAGTAAGCTCAAAATATAATCTAGTTCCAGGTATCGTTGCAGTACGTAAGTGTACCATATCTTAAACAGTTCCAGAGTAATAGTGCACACACATAAAGTTACAGACGCACAGAACAACAGATATAATTTTCTTTTCGTCAAAATTTAAAATCTCGACGTTTCAAGATATTCTGAACCTATTTCAATAAAAAAATGGCATTTTTTTACGATTACTATTCTATCACTCTAGTACATGAATGTGGAAGTAATCGACGAACATTTATCAGCGAAGCTGAGCACTAGCGGGCTGAGTTAAAATAGAGCATCCAGTAGAGTGTGCAATATTTATATATTTTCTTATAACTAGAAAGACAAGTTATTTGTTTATTAGTGCACAGAAAACAGTGGATATGAGCATATGAATACTGTCATTTTCAAATTAAAAATGATCCTGAATACTTCGATAAGGGATAAAACGGATTCATTAACAATTACCCGATCCTCTTTGTGTTCATACAGCTTCATAGTTACTTAAGATGATTTAGTAAAAGTTTATCAGTAATACAATCCAGAGCATAAAAGACACTTAAATTGGTATCTGGAGCCAACAAGAGCGTGCTAAGGCGGATTATCCATGGTAATCACACTTACTCTTGTTTTGCCTCCTTCCTGTTAATAATAACCATATCTTAAAACTTCTGTAATTCTTTAACACTGAAATATAAGGTAGTAAATTAAATAGAAATGTCTTTTTAATATCTTGCACTGCTACGAAGTGCATAAAGCTTACAAATAGCTTACCCAGATTAGTATTTTAGGTGGAATAGACCAGAGACCTTTAATGAATTAAAATATATTTTTCTGTTTTTCACAAATGCCTTGAAAACTGTATTACTTATGAAACTAAAAGTTGAAATTTACGTACGGAATTTTATGAAAAAAGGGTTACATTTTTTACATTTTCTTTTGCACATGATGATAACATTAATATTTTTAGCTGGGTTTCATTCCAAGCTCGTCACTCATCTATAATGGAAATTTATTTGTATCTTCTCAGTCAGAAAAGACTTCTCATCGCCAACAATACCATTGGAGGGAGAGAGAGAGAGAGCGCTAGTCACATAACCCAAGGGGTTAAAATCATAAGATATATGCGGAACATCATTATTATATATTTCGTTCAATAATTGACGCATGTATAGAAAATCTTAAAATATCCAAATAATTACATTTTCCAAAAAACATTGTCTGAACACTACAAACTTTCGTTCAATGTTTATTATAGCTCTGTTGGGATAACAATAAAGAAAACCAGCAACAAGCCTTTGAAAAGTTTAACTGAAAGCGTATTCTGCGACTTGTCGAAAGTCTTCGACTGTGTGCAGTACAATATTCGGATTAACTTTCACAAATACTGCTCTCAAATCATGATGGTAAATTTCTTCAAACCTTATTTTAATGACAGAGACTAAATAACTGTGTATGATAGAGTGGTTCAAGAATTATGACACTAGGACTTGGGGCTAAGTATTCAGGATCATTTTAATTTGAAAACGACAGTTATTCATATATTAATATCCACTATTTTCGGAGCACTAATAAACAAATAACTTGTATTTTAGTTCGGGGATTAAAGAGAAAAAAGTCAAACTTCGGAAAAATTCCCGGAGAGCTAGATTTTCGTATGAACTTTCCTTATGTGGGTCTAAGCAATATCCCAAAAGTCCCCATCGATATGTGTGCCGCTGAAAATGTTACTCGGGGCCAAAGGCCACAGAACACGATTTTTTGCGAAAATCTCGTTAACTGTCACTTTTATCGAAAAATAGTGCTTATCAAATTTGTAGCTTAGGAAATTGCCTACAAAAAATATACTTATACTTTTTTCCGTAAAGCTAACGGCATTCGAGAAAATTCGATAATAAAAATTGTAACGTACAGTATGCACTCCGTAACGGTATCTATGTGTCGAATATTTATAATTAAACGTTGAATTCGGCTTAGGGCGAGTTGATTGATTGATTGATTGATTGATTGATTTGCCAGCGTAAGGTGGGCATTACTGCCAATTCCGGTGCAGGGAGATTTGTTCCACCACGCAGCCCGATCGCCCACCGATCATCCCACCGTGTGCCAGAACAAACCTCCAGTGCTTTTATATACCGCCGGACTAGCTGCATACGCTGGATTGGACATTGGACATGCTTGTTGTCAGCAGCGAGAGCCGCATGACGCATGGGGTAGGAGTATAGGATGGAGCGTGTAGGTGTTTGTGAGATGTTTCTTCTTGTTTTCCTTCTGTCTTCATCGGATGGAAAGTGTAGGCGTTTGTGAGATGCTTCTTATAGGTTTTCGTGCTTCTTTTTACTTTCAGGTTTTTGTGATATGCTTCTTCTTAGTTTCTGTCTGTGATCGTCTTCTCTTCTATTCTACTTCTGAGTTTTCTGTTTCTTCTGTTTCTGAGTCTGGCAGTGTGTATGTGTATATCCTTGATATTTCTTTATTGTATTCCATTTTTTGTTGTGCCAACTTTTCCCAGTGTGTATAATCCTTTCCTAGCTTATTCATAATCCTCTCGATTGTTGTAATCCATGTGTAGCATGGCCTCCCTATTTTCAGTTTGTTGCTGTTTATTCGCAGCGCTTTCTTCAGTAGGTTTGTCGTGTCCCGTCTTTGGACATGTCCCCAGTATTTCATTGCGTATGATTCTATTCTTTTGATTATTGTTCTTTCCTCTAGTAATGTTGACGTTTTCTGTCGTTTTTGTGGTTTTTCTGTTTTTGCTAGCAGTTGGATAATGTCCCTTTCAGCTCTTCTCAGGCTTCTTCGGTTGGCCTTTATCGTTGCTGCGTTTTTGACTCCATATATCATCGTAGGCATTATGATGGTCGTGTATACCTTTTTGGTTAGGCACCATGGTGGTTTGTTGTCCTCAATGAAGGGTAGTAGAGCTCTTGTGTCTCTGTAGGCTGTTTTGACTTGGTTCAGGACTGTGGTGAATAGTCGGGGGGATAGGGGACATCCTTGTTTGACTCCTATATTCTTCATTTTTGATTCCGTCGTCTGTCCAAACCATTGTATTGCAGTGTTTTCTGTATATTGTTTTCCTGTGGCCTTTATTTTCTTTAGTTTTTCGTAATTTCTTTTCGTGTCTTTTCTTGTTGGGCTCATAGGGGATTTGTTCCTTTTCAACGTTTTCCTCGCCGCTATTTTGATTTTTAAACCCATTGTTGACCAATTTAGTTCCTTTCCTGTTAACTGTTTTTCTATCTCCTCCTGGTATTTCTTTTTTATTCCTTTGTTCTGTGGCAGTGAGATGTTCCATGTGTCATTTGCTGTTTTGTTGTATCTTTTTTTTCTTTTTTTTCTTCTTGTTTCTTTATTACTAGTGTTCCATATAATATTTTGTGATCTGTTTTGACGTTTGTTGCTTGTTTTGCCTTAATATTTTTGACCCTGTCCCTTATTTTTCTATCCACTAGGATATGGTCTATTTGAGAGTTGATGTTTCCTTTACTCCAGGTATTAAGGCAGATTAGGTTCTTGCTCCATGTGTTTCTAACTGTTAGATCTAACAGATGTGCCAAGTTTTTTAGCAAGCTGCCATTATCGTTTGTCCATGTGTGAAGTAAGGTTTTTCCTATGATATTCTTGTCTTCATGTGTTTGGTCGTCCTTTCCTATATGCGCGCTGAAGTCTCCTAGTATTATTGTGTTCATTTTTCTATTCCTATTTCTTCTAGTCTCTTGGGTAATCTGTCTGAATACTCGTCCTGTCCGTTTGTCGGAGGGCACATGTACTCCTAGTATGCATATGTTTTCCTTTCCAATTTGTAAATCTGCCATGGTTATGTTTTCGTTTACTTTTCTTGTCTTTATCTGGATAGGGGTGTTCCGTCTTATTGCCCATGCGACTCCTCTGCTAGTTTTTTCTTTGTCCCTCCACTTAGATGCCATTTGTAGTTTTGAGTAACTGTAGTTCCGTCTATCGTGTGTGTCTCTTGTATGCATGCAACGTGTATGTGTTCCATCATAAGAACCTCATCGATTTTTCTCTTTTCTCTCTCGTTATGCATCCTCTGACATTCCATGTCGCCAGAATGATGTCATCGTGTTGTAATTCTTGCCTGTTGGCTTCCTCTGTTCTTTGTGATATTTGGTACATGTTTATGTGCGTTGCTTCCTCTAATTCTGGGCGGGGTGTTATAGCCCCAGTTCGAGCGTATGTTTCTTCTGGTTGTTCTGCTTCATGTTTTTCTTGTGCAATAATCGCGCTATCGTAGTGATTTCTTTCGTTTCAGTGCTTCCTATATACTATCGCTAGTGGTGTGTTCTCTCTTCCCTGTTGGTTAGTAAGATGGAAGATTATATGCTCTCCTTCTTCTTGATGTACTATTATGGTCCTGTTTTTCATATTTGTTGTTACTGCAATTGTTTCCTGCCCCCCCCAAAAACCTTCTCTTCTCAGATCTCGAATGAATGCATTTATTTTTCCCGTATTAGAGTTGTATCTATTGTAACGGGGTGCTAGTTCATGGATGGATGCCTGCATGAATGGCATAAAATGGTCTAAGTGATTTTCGATATAGTCAGCTACTTGTTTTCGTAGGGTTTTCGTCGCATTGGTATGTGCCTGTGATGTTATATTTTCTCCCTCCAGTTGGTGGTTTAATGCTCCATATAGGCAGTTTCCGTCGCCGTCGATTTTTTGTACCAGTAATTGACGTTGTATAAAAATCACATTACCGATCGGTTAACCAACCGGAGATAAAATTTAACTGACTTAACTGATTTAATGATTTCAGCAAGTTCTGATACTTGACACTTTCTTGTTTTTGAGGTTATAATTCAACAGTTACCTCAATTTAATCGCTTATTTTTCGACAGTTAAGAAATTGAACTTTTATCCGGATAGTTAATGCTAACCAATTGTTGTACAACACGAATTTGACTGACCACTCAGGTCAGCCTTAACTATGCTTTATACAACCCGTCATTAAAATATTAGAAAATTTATTTACGTGAATGTGTCAAAGCCCATAACAATACAAACTAACACATATATACTACACATGTCGACCTTACTCCATAATGGGCTAGACGGAGAAGCTTACGTTTGTCTCGTTAAGTGTAAAAATCATATTTGATTTTTACATGCAATGACCGGTTGCGATACGACATCATCTACTTTTCACAAAGGTAAAAATAATGCCTTTACATAATTTAAAAAGAACAAGGAATTAATTAATTACGCTAATGTTTTTACTAAAGAAGAATGCTCACCGGATGTGATTTTTAATAATGGTATCCGTTTTCTGCTGGCTATATATAAAGCACCAGTAAATTAAGTGTCTATTGATAATCACAGATATCTAACGTTTGCGAAATTAACACAGTCTAAAAAACCTGTAGAATTATCTTCTGTTCCACCAACATCTAGTGCTGCTAGGCAACATTTATATCGTGTCTACTACCAAGTGCAGGTATGGCTTGGCAACGAGTTTAACCCTCTAAACTGGGGATGGATATTGTAGGATCAAATTTTGGAGCCAGTTAAAGCTCTTCTTCCACCGACTCCTGATAATGTACTAAACTCTATTTTTTGTAATTGCACCAAGGGATGTCCCTTGAACTTTAGTTGCAGAAAAGTTGGATTATACTGTTCACAAGATTGTGGTTATTGCCATGGTCAGGATTGTTTGAATGTTTTACCCGATGTTTTTAATGACGAGCCTGCTGAAGATGTAGATCAATCGTGTTTCTTGACTGAAACTACGGAAATACTGGAAACTGAAGAAGATAATGAAGAGATGGAGTTGGAAATTGAAATGAAACCTGGAGAAAAGCTATAATTGCGCTGATGAATAAAGAATAAATTATATAACCATTTTATAACAATTGTTGTTATTAAAATAAACGGTTTTTAAACAGCAAAATAATAATAATAATAATAATAAAAATAACGGACCAAATACCGTAATCTCCGGCACGAGCTCCAAGTGCTGCACCCAGGCTACTCGGTCAAGATGGTCGTCCTCATAATCGGTGTACTCGGAGGTATGAAGCCTACGCTACTATTAGGATTGAATATCATACCGGCCTGTCAGAAATCTGCTGATCGGTTGGCAGGCCAAATGCAGAAGGCAGTCATCTTGGGGTCCCTTCGCCTACTTAGAGCACATGATTCTGGAATCTACAGTCACTAACCCTGCGGGATGTGGGGAATGGCTGTGGATATTTTACTGGCGCTTTTTCCGTGTGATGTCGGAGGCCACGGAAAGACTGTCTTGCGTCGGAAAACCGAAAAAAAAATATTTTTTAAATAAAAACAAAAATAAATACGTTATTTTTGTTTTTATTATTTTAAAATTGTTTTTATAATTTTCTTATAAATAATCAGTTTTCAAGTAAAAAAAATGATAATTTGTTTGTTTTCTTTAATACTTTAACATTTTCCAATCACAAATAGACGTGGATTATGCCTATTGGGGACACCAATTAAAAAAACGCATCTTGTACTCTATATCAAAGATGGTGTGGAAAGGAGTGCACGCGTATCATGAGAAACATAAACGTTACAACTATTTGAATAGAATTTTCTCGAAAACCGTTAGTCTTACAAAAAAAAGTAATATTGTGTTTTTTGTAGACTACAAATTTCATAACCAACATTTCTTCGATAAAAGTGGCCGTTAACGAGATGTTCGTAAAAAACCGTTTTCTGTGACCTTTGACCACTAGTAATATTTTTAGCGGCACACCCATCGATGGGCACATTTGGGATGTTGTTTAGAACCACAAAAGGAAGGTTCATGTAAAATCCAGCTTTCCCCGATTTTTTCTACTCTGCAATGTCCCTGTTCCCTGTATTATTTCTAGTTATAAAAAATATGTAAATATTGCACACTCTACTGCTCTATTTTAGCTCAGTTCGCTGGTAAAACTTGGTCAATTATTTCCACATTCAGTAGTGTGCGTCTGTAACTTTATTTGTGCGCGCTATTACTCTGGGAAGGTTTAAGATATTGGACTTGAAATTTGGTACCCGTATGTATTATGACGAAATCTGGAAAAATGTTTTATTATCAGCTTGTTCTGTTTGGGAGTTGGGGGTTAAATAGGGGTATATAAGTAAGACAAGCAAAAACTTTAGATTTGGTGTTCATACTAGAATTCGAAGACACAAATTATTTTATATCTGCTACCTCCTACCACAACTCCCACTCTATTATTAATTGAATGAATTATTGTGCGTACGAGAGCAAAGGATTTCATCAGTTCTTATGTCCTTTTACTTCATCTTATCTCATCTTGTCTCATATCTCCTCTCGATTCATGTCTCGTCTTCTTTCATGTCTCATCTTTAAAGAGACATAGATGGTAATCTGATTGTGGTAGTAGTGATTCCTTAGGCAGCGGTTATGTACAAGGTATCGATTTTAATTATAGCTTTTTGAAAAGGGAAGATTCTGCTCTAATAATGGCATCATTTTTAAACTTTAACGCAAACCGTAACGCATTCACTTGATTTTTTTTTGAATCGCTTCGCCTACTGTCAAAATAGAGCCTCATTGAATTTTATATCGGCACAGTGAGAAGTTTAGTTATTACACGTAATAATTTAGTACAGTTCTCTTAGATCATATCTCTCGATCTCGGTGTCTATTAGATAAACAGTTAAAATTAAAATAAGAACTTACTTATTCCTTCGTTTAACACAAAAATGGAACTGTGGACTGGTCTCAGTTTTTACCCTGTTCTTGTCAAAGTACCTTGCTTTAATACATTAAATCGGGTAAGAATTAACGTCCCTCTGTCGCTCTGTAAAGCCCGCGAGCTCGAAAAAACACTTTTTACATTATTAGAATAATTCGAAAAGCAAGCCTTCGCTGCTGGAGATTATACACAAGCCACTCCCCCTGAACGAGGAGGTACTGATCGAATTTTCGGGAACGGCGAACAATCTGGAACATCTAGAACGACTGGAACGCCTGGAATTTTCGATTCTTGAACACTTCCAGAAGCTTTGATTTATCTTATATAAACCGAGACGCGCTCAACGCATTCAGTCGAGTAAGTAGAGTCAGTCGAGTCGACTCAAGTCAGTCAAGTCAGTCAGTTTGGGATCCACCCACGCGACAAAACAACAACATAAAGCAAATTTCTACTCTAAATTGTTACTCATCAACATAATTAATTAATTTAAACATACTTAGTGATAAATAAATGTATTGTTAGAACGTGAACCGTAATATATCGTTATTGTGACACCAGAATTTTTTACTTAAAAAAATCATAAAATCAATACAGGGTGTTATATTTTCGCCGAACCAAGTAAAAATAAAATCATACCAAAATTAATTGTGCAGTGTTCTTGTGCGCGAATCTGACCAAAACGAAAGTCACGTGCGTGTTCATTCCACTACATTTTTGTTAACAAACTGTAATAATATTGAGGCCAAGTTTCAAGTGAGTGTAGAAAATAAACTAATCAATGAACTAATGTTATGGACATAACACTTATTACGCAAACTATATTCTTCTGTTCAGTTCAAATTACAAAATTCATGGCTAGAAATAATTATAAAATGTACAAGAAGCAAATAATTCAAGTGTTTAGCTGTAATATTTAAAATATGATATATTATACGCATATATTTTTATAACATTTTTAAGAATAATAAATGTCATAAAACTATGTTATGTAGCAACCAATGGTAAATAATATTAATTCGCATGTATTTACTTGAGTGAAGATGAAAAATAAATTTGAATTTGAATGCCAATTTTAAATCTCGATATACTGCATTAAGACACTTCTCAGTTTACGAATGGTGGTTAATTTTGTATACTGATTGAACACATTAGTCACTTAATGTATTTAACTTGTACCCAATCGACTGTCTGGGGAGAAATAAAATGCGTTAATTGACTACACTTAATCACTAGAATTACGACTGTTGAAAGAAGAAATTAATTGCATTTGTTTTCAGAATGAGTTAATTGACTATAAATTTCATGAATATATGAAGCTATCAAATTCAGCTTGGAATTCAAATACATTTTTTAACTGATGCTAAAAAATTGGCGACGTTGATAAATAAAACTGCATGAAAAGTTTCAGCAATGCAGCTCAAAGCAATTTTGGTCCTCTCTATAATGATTATTATTATTATTATAACCTATAGAAGATTATTTATATAACTAAATAGCTACTTACAGTGCAAGCAAATTAACTGATTTAGAAACCTAAACGACTATTAATTGTCGACAGGACTTTTATCATTGGAAATGGTAAAGGGGCGTATAATGAACGTAAAGAAAAGAAATGCAGGGCCGGGGGTAGTATAGGGTTAATTTGGGGGGGTTGAAATGGGGTTTAAAATATACTAGTGCGTTCTCCGGCGAAACTTGACATTCTATCAAAAAATGTCTTACAGAAAAGTTTTAGATCATAAAAAAATCTACAACTTTCATAAGGGAGAGACCCTTTACCATAACCTCAAAATTTCCAAGAAAAATTCGATTAAACGATTCCTTTGTTTTCTATTTTTCATTTTGGCAAAAATAGTTCAATTTTGATGAAATTTTGTGAAAGCTTACCTTTTTATATCTTAAATAAGATCACATTTTTTTATATAAAAAATTAGGTTTTTGAGATATTCCGTTTTTTCAGTCAAAAACTTTCTTTTTCAAAAATAAATTCTGTGGTGAAAAATCATCGTACAGAGTTCTTCCTTGCTCATTTTTTTTGTTTTTACATGTACTTTTTGATTCAATAATAAAACATAATAGTCCCTATTTAACAACACGCTCAAAAATTAAAAAATGACTTTTGCAACAAGAATTCTTCAGTAATTGTTTAAATGTTCAAGAAAATTGAAAAACTGTTTACATCATTCAATTGTACGGAAAAAATAGAGAAAAAACTATCTTTCATTGTTTGACTCGAAACTTAATATTTTTACAGTAATGCTGCAAACATTAAATCGGAATATAAAGCTTCACATAAGTAAGCAAAATAATCGTTGTTTGTCTTAGACTCAAAAAGTATCCAATACAAAAGTTGTAGATCATGAAAAAATCTGCAACTTTTTTAGAGGTTACTATTTAACAACTTCAAATCTTCCAAGAAAAATGCAAAAAATCGTATTGTTTTTATTTTTTACTATAAATTTCCACAAAAATGACTTAGTTTTGAATTTCTGAAAGTATGTCTTTTTATGTCTTAAATAATCACAATTGTTTTTATGAAAAAATCTAGTAATTTTCGACATAATCATTTTTTCCAGTCCGAAACATATTTTTTGAAATGAAAAATCTACCGTGAAATATCATCGTGAACAGTTCTGCCGGTACTTATTTATTTCGTTTTGACATATACTATTAGCTAAAATAACGAAAATTTCTAGTCACAATTCAAAAACATTTTTTCAATTCAATTAACTTTATTAGCTTAGCTAAAACAAATACATCGGTAACTGATTTACCACAATACAGAAAAAATTATAAACAATAACTTAAATTACTAGATTTTAAATACATACATACTAAATGACTTGTAAAAATAAAACATTATAGACTACTAAATTATCACAGGGGCCATTTTTCTTTAACGTACACTATACTTTTATGCTCAAATATATTAAGATTTACACTATTTTTTACATTATTCGGTATTTCATTATACATCTTTAGTCCCTTTATAAATAACTGATTTTCTTCATATTGAGTGTTTGTTCTTTGAATATAAAAGTTGCCCTGAGACCTAGGTATCGTAGTTATGAATATCCGACACAAATATACAGAATTCCAACATATGCTTGGGTAGCATATTATTTAATAGTTTGTATATAAAAATAAAAACATTTAGCATTACAGTTTGTTGCACAAATAAGACTTTTAAATTATCCAACATATAACTAACACGAGTATACCTATCACATTTTAATATACATCTTAAAGCACGATTTTGAATCACTTGTGGGCTGTAATATTCCTTCTTACTGAACATAAACATAATAATTGTTGGGACAATAAGCGAAATGTGGCGCAGTTATTGTTTTATAGATCACTAATTTTGTCCATGTACTTAAAAATTTTCCTATTCTAGAAAGGAACGAAACCTTTTTTGATACCTTTTTACATAAATATTCACAATGATTAGAAAAACTTAGATTATTGTCAATGATAATACCCAGGTATTTAAATTGTAAAACACTTTCAATTTTATGGCCCTCAATTACAATATTTAATGTTTGGTTATCACGATATTTGGATTTTAATAACGTACATTTGGTTTTCTCTAAATTCAAACTTAAACTATTTTCACCTAACCACTTATAAATATTTCCTAATTCCATATTTGCTCAAAAATGCTATGACATTTTCAGTAATTATTGATAATTTGTTTAAATTTAAAAAGTAGATAAAAATGTGATATCATCGATACAATAGAAACAGTACTTTATTGTTTGACTGGAAACTGTATTAATTTTTACAATATATGTTTACAGATGTACCAAAAAATTAAAGAATAAATGATACTATGCTAATCTTTGTCTTTTTCGCAAATATTCTTGCTCTTCATCGCCATCCGATGCTTGGTTGGAATATGTTCCTCCTTCATATTTTTGAAACGTTTCTTAGAGGTCACTAAGTTCTTCAGCTGGCAATTCATTTCCTGGGCTCAAGCAAAGACTCGTTTGCTCTATTTCAGTGGAAGTGTCTTGTAAGTCACTTTTATTTTGCACTATTTTTTCAATTTTTGAACAATTTTCCTGACATTTTGTGCGTAAATTGGTACAGTGCAGTCCGTGTCTCTGACTTACTTTCACAACTTGTTTCGTAACTACAAGAAATGGTATTCAGCAAATCTTTAGGAATGATTGAAGCTTCTGTAAAACAAGGCATAAGTATTTTAGAATTATTTACCAACACTTCTTTCCTTCCCCACTTGGTTGAAGTCACTTGGTAGTTGAAAATATGTTCTATAGAAATGTTGTGTAGCTGCTCCGACAGTTGGTGGCAATTTTTCTAATTTGAAAGTCGACTTTGCCATTAACATTATATATTGCTTAATTCTCAAATCATTCAGAGATACAGTATAATTCGTGCACTTGTAAATTGATAAAATCAATTTACAGCCATTTCGTACAATCATTGTTGGGTCTGTATTCGTCTCATAGAACGGTTTTACCAACTCTATCAACTGAGGAGATTTTGAGAGAGCTCAATGTTTTTTTCCCTTTGCCTGCAAAAGCAGAGGTTGTGTCACAGCCACTAAAACAATGTAAAAAACCAGTAACATACCGATATTCTCTTGTACCGATTCTTCGGCACTCAACTGACACATACTTTCTCGTCAAAACAAAGTTATTTTTGTGAAAATTTAAAATAAGAAATAAAAAAAAATGATTTTCCGCATTTTTTTCGGAAGTTTTGAGGTTATGTTAAATAGTAACGCCTACAGTCTAAAGGTGCAGATTTTTTCATGATCTACAACTTTTGTATTGGATATTTTTTGAGTCTCAGACAAAAAATGATTATTTTGCTCATTAGGCGAGTTTGCCTGGGGTAAAAAAGAGGTGATTTTAGAAAATTTGTGTACCATTTGAGTTAGCAACGGATTCTTATAGGAAAAATTCCGAAAGATTTTCTTATGGAAAATTTTCCTAAACCGCGAGCTTTATGGTCAAATAATTGTTTAAACAATTTTTTTTTCGTTTCTATTTAATGAAATGAAAACAGTTTGACAGATTCGAAAAAATCATGATTCAATCGAAAGATATTTTCAATACGCGTCGTTTGGCGCACTCACAACCCATTTTGTCAACCCGTTCATTTGTTATAGCCAAAATAAATTTCTTAATGAACAAATTGATTGCTCCGAAACTAATGAGGACAGGATATTGTTTTTTAAAAAATACATGCCTTTCATAACAAACAATACACCTTTTTTTTTTGGACCGATCTGCAATACTCTTTGATTGTTTAAACAATTGTCATAATTTGTTAACTAGCAAATAACTTTTTTTTCGAAAGTTTAATCGACTTCAAACCAAATTTAAACCATAAATATTGATGTCGGACATAACCCCCATAGAAGTCTGCACGAATGCAACTTTTTGCTTTTGTTTATTTAAAGTTTAAATTAATTTTACAAATTAACAAATGGAATATCTCGCTCTGGGTAAGCACATCAAAATGGGGTTTTGTGCATATGAAGGTGCTTGGAAGAAGGAAAATTTTGAGACTAGAAAGAACTTGATCGGATAACCGAAACCGGAAATAAAAGTAATATTGCGTGGGAGGCTCTAATTTGTTCATTACCAACTTTTTGTACACGAGGTTCGGTGCATATGAAAGCTAACAAGTTTTTCCATCAACCACAAAAAGTTCTACAAAAAATATTCAATGCCTAAAGAGCTATACGCGTTTTTGACCCTCAAAAAAATCTCTCCCGCAACGTGAAAATAGTAATAATAAATGTTTTTACTTTCTGAGAAAGTTTTAAAAACGTCGTAAATAATGTTTTTTGCAATTTTCATTAAATAAATGGCTAAAGTCGATCAAACTTTCGAAAAAAAAGTTACATGCTAATTAACAAATCATGACAATTGTTTAAACAATCAAAAGGTATTGATGATACCGGGCCAAAAAAAAATGGTATATTCTTTGGTATAAAAGGCATGTATTTTGATAAAAACAATATCCTGACCTCATTAGTTTCGGAGTAATCAATTTGTTAATTAAGAAATTTATTTTGGAATAACAAATGAATGGGTTGACAAAATGAGTTGTGCCTGACGCCAAACGACGCGTATTGAAAATATCTTTCGACTGAATCCAGAATTCTTTCAGATTCGTCAAACCGTTTTTATTTCATTAAATAAAAAGGAAAAAAAATGTTTAAACAATTATTTGACCATAAAGCTCGCGGTTTAGAAAAATTTTTCATTAGAAAATCTTGTTCAGCGGAATTTCTCCTGTAAGAATCCGTGGCTAATTCAAATGGTATAGAAAATTTTTGGGAAAAATGCCAGGCAAACTTGTCTATATGTGAAGCTTTATTATTCCCATTTAATGTGTATAGCATTACTGTAAAAAAATTAAGTTTCGGGTCAAACAATGAAAGATAGTTTCTTTTGTATTATTTTCGCACAACTGAATGGTGTCGAAATTTTGTGGTTGTGGTAAAAAGTGACTCTTATGAAAGTTGTAGATTTGTTTATGATCTATAGGACGTTTTTTGAAAGAACGTCAAGTTTCGCCGGAAAACGCAATAATATATTTTGCACCATATTTCAACCCCCCAAATTAAGCATATACTACCCCCGGCCCTGCATTTCTTTTTTTTACGTTCATTATAAGCCCCTTTACCATATCCAATGATAAAAGTTCTGTCTACACTTAGTAAACACTCTAAATTTAATTTTCCTGCACTATTATTATATAATATAATATATACATACTCTGGTAACATTTAAAAATATCATTCCAATTTAATAATTGATAAAGGAGCAGTATTTTTCCATAAACCGCCCTCGCGAGAGACGGTGTTCAAGATTAATGATATTTTTTATTTTTAGTGCCAAAATGAATATCAAGAGTGCCCTACATAACCCTAAATGGAAAAAGAGGGTTGAAAGATAAATGCAAAAACATGAATGCCAGTGGCAGGGATGAATGACAACCTCTGGACATTGCATAACATAAAAATACACGATTTTTTCCACTTTAGAAATTCTTGTAAATATTTAGTTACTTCTATTTATTTTTTCTCGGTTATCGGCCGCACTCTGCCATATATTACACGAGGAATTTGCTGCACGTGGATAAGTAGCATTTTCAGGGAACAATTAATGAGTGTTGTTGAGAAAGCCACATTTGTTTTATAAACAGGTCTAATTAATAACTGGGCTAAAGTGTAAAATTGCCGGTTGCGCAAGCAAATAGACTCAAATCTATTTGATAAAATAGTATACAGGGTTGGGAAAATATGTGGAAACACCTGATTTCTAGCTAAACTAGTTCGATTAAAAAATACCCTTAAAAAAAGTTTTTGTAATATTTTTCTTCTCATCAGCTACGTACTTTGATTTCCAACAACTACCCTATTTTTTAAGATATCACGTCATCGGCAGTTTTTTAAAATGAATAACCCTGCATATTTTTACCTTGCCAGATGAACCCTTTTTATCATTTGTGATGATATAGGGTTTGGTGAGTATGAGACTCGTGGGTTTTCAACTATAAAATAATAAAATAAAGAGTAATAAAGTTTATTGGTTAATGAAATAGTTATATTTGACGCTAAATTTCGAAATGCCATTTTTGCATTCGAGAATCAAAGTGTTTTTCACATATCCAATAACAAATCTACGGTTGGCAGAGAACTCTGGACGCAATGTATATTTTCGGTATAATTTAATATAGATTAACTTTCAAATGAGGAATATTCTTTGAGTATGAGTTTTAGAATCTTAGATTGTTACAATAATGATTGAATCCTTATCTTCAATATCATACATTGTTAAATTCAATAGTTCGCTTCTTCTGCATGCCCCATATATGCCAAATATTAAAATAACCTGAAACAGTATAAGTACTTTATCGATAAATCTATAAAAATATGTATTAATGAATTAAGGTGGCCATTCCTAGAAAGAGACATCCGATAGGGAAATATTTATTATTTTTGACCATAACTTTTTTTTCTTAGTAGGTACGTATATTTAAAAAAACTATAAGAGTACCTAAGTAGAACCATAACAAGACTATTATTATGAAATTTCATTCAATAATTTCAGTGGTTTGCAAAATAGCTAGATTTAAAACTACGAAATAGAAAACTTAACATAATTTTTAAATTAAAATCTAGTTATTTTGCAAACCACTGAAATTATTGAATGAAAATTCATAATAATAGTCTTGATACGGTTCTACTTAGTTTTTTTAAATATACGTACCTACTAAGAAAAAAAAGTTATGGTCAACAATAATAAATATTTCCCTATCGGATGTCTCTTTCTAGGGAATGGCCACCTCAATATGACTGACCTTCATTAAGAAGAAGCGTTCATCTGGTGCCTTTTGTAAGAATTTTTAAATCTCCGTTTTTGTTAAAACTTTTGACTTTTTTGAACGATATCCTACACATTTATTTTTCAAACACTGTACTAACTTGGAGTATTTCTGTATATTTATATGTTGTTTGACATTTAGTGTTTTCTTCAGCATTGAATATACAGGGGCCGCCACGTAAAACTCTCCAGAATCGTAACTTCCTTATTTTTTAAGCTACGACCATGTTCCATCAATCAGTGATCCACTAATCGTTAAAATAGGAGTACCACAGGGCACAGTTTTAGGTCCGCTATTGTTTATTACCTATATAAACTCCTTAACAGATATAAACATCGATAATGGCCTAGTGATCTCCTATGCTGACGATACTGCAGTGGTCTTCAGTGGCTCCTCCTGGGACAATGTGAAAATAAATGCAGAAATTGGCATTACGAAGATAATGCAATGGCTTAATACATTCAAACTAACCTTGAATATTACTAAGACAAATTATATAGCGTTCTCATTGACCTCAGCAAATCGCCCCAATTTCAACTGTCTACAACTAGATGACGCAAATAGTAAACTCAACGAAGTTGACTCTACCAAATACCTTGGGCTTATTATTGATTCTCACCTTAAATGGGATAAGCATGTTACTAGACTTACTAATAATATAAGGAGACTTATTCTTAAATTTTATACTCTTAGAGAAATCCTATGTAAAAAATTATTATTAACAATTTATAAAGCTTTGGTTGAGTCCCTGTTGAGATATGGTGCTCTAGCTTGGGGTGCTCTCTACAATATTTCCCTTAGACAATTAAGGGTTGTCCAGAATTATGTATTGAAGGTCATCAATAAAAAAGATAAAATGTTTCCTACACGATTACTGTATTCTAAAGAATTACTGGACATTAGATCTCTGTACATTCTCTGTGTCTGTTCATTCGTGCATAAGAGTACTAACCCAAACATAAAAACCTTCGTTAAGCATTCTCACAATACCAGATGTAAAATTAACAAACATTTAAGTATACCGAACAGCAATACTAATATCAACAAACGGTTTATAAATTATCTAGCTCCCAAATTCTATAATCTAATACCCAATCAAATAAAATCTATAACAATCCTAAAAAAATTAAACCAAGAATGCTCCCAATACATATATAACAATCCAAATAAATTCCTATGTTTTCTATAATGTACTATATAATTAACATATGACCTAATTGCCATTTCTAACCGTTATTCTCATTGTCTTTTCTTGTCTCTCCTATATTATAATCTGTGTAGTATAACTATATGGTTTACCTTAAATTTAGTGTAAGTTTTTAGTTTAGTGTAAGTTTTAGTTTTAATTTTTGTATGTTGCTGCACATACGGATGTTAAGTCATCTAGGTGCAATATTCTTAAGAAGGAAATTCTGTACAAGCCATATTTTATAAATCTTAATCTAAATATTGTATATGTATTTTTGTATTTAATATTTGGAGTAATAATAAATAATAATAATAATAATAATAATAATAAAAAAAAAACAAGTAAACAAAGTGTAAAGGTTATTTTGAAGTACTGTATAGTCAGTAAATTATTAAATAAAGTATTAGTGGTTAAAAAAAATTGCAGATATTGTTAAGGCCTTTAAAAAAAAAATAGAAAAAATTATTACGAAATGAAACTTAATTTTCTTGAATATTTTTTCTCACCCTGTACATGAAGTGTGTTAATGTTTTCTTATAAAGGTTTTAATTAGCTTCAATTTATGTTATTGCGTCATATTCGATATTGTTTTTCGTTTTAGAGAAAAGAATTAAAAACTCTCTTTTTAACTCCAAACTGAATTCTCTTAAATAAATTTGAAAAGAACGTAAATAATAATTTTAAGCTTTATATGTAAAAGGCATATCATAAACAATACTTAAAATAACAAAACAGCAACAACAAATAAAAGCAAACAATTTTTTTTTCTCTTTTGTGATATCACTTGATAAACCCATTGCTAAATAGGTGCATGTTTTCATGTAATACACATTTCTTACTAATAAAATTTGATTGCTCTTCTAGTGACTCTACAGATCTCTAAATAAAAAAAATTATAATCATGATTCAGTTTCATGAACTTCCTTACTTTTATTCATTTTATTTTATTCTTTCGACTTTCAAGTTGTTCAGATTTAATAAATCAACCATAGCTTTGTTATTAGTAATATTTCACATTTTCTAAGTTAACCATGAAAGTTCTAATATGTAAAATTGAATACTAATTCGCTCGTCAATCTACTAACAATTCGACATGGTCCAATTTTCAACTTTGGAAAAAAACAGAGTTTTTATTGATTTATGGAGAATAAAAACGTAATTCTAGAAAAGCTAGCACAGTCTATTCTCAGCGGTTTCCTGGTAGACGGTGTCCTGACCATAAAACCATATAATCCTTGATGTCACCGTGGGGGTTCCCCAAGGTTCAATATTAGGCTCTCTGTTATTTTTGATATATATTAACGACTTGGCAAATTATGTTCTACGTGGCGTTACCACGATGTATGCAGATGATACCACTGTTTCGGTATCAGCTATCACGCAGGAGGAATTATATCATAAAATTTATGTTACACTAGAACCAGAGAAATAAGATAATTTTGAATGGTGAAAAAAAAAACAGTTTTTATAAATTTTAATTTTAGAAGAGCCTTAACGTCTAGTGATAACATACCGAGACGACAAAATTTCTTGGCAACTGCATAGACAGCCAATTATCATGGGAACTGCATATAGATTACATTTGTAATTTATTATATGAAGCTTACTTTGCTGTTTTACAGCTAAAGGATACAATTGCCCAGGTGGGTCCCCAGTTTATGTTTCCCAGAAAAGATTGCTGAGATTATTTTCAACATAGATAATAGGGCTAGCTGTAAGACATTATTTAAAAAATACCATTTTTACAGTCCCTAGAATCTCTATCTACAAATGTGACAGCGACATTTTAAAATACACTACACTAATTGTGTTATTTTATTTAACAGCGTTCCTAAAATTGTGAGACAATTAAAATTATCTTCATTATAAAATAATAATAATAATAATAATAAATGGTCTTTATTAGAAAAAAGAAATACAATTTCTTAATCTAAAGGGCGAAGTTTAGCTCAACATGATAACAAGATACTTGCACTAAGTAGATATTTACTTATATAAAACTAGTAGAATTCGTTCAAGTAACAAACAAAATAATAGTTATAAACTGTGACTAAGAATAATTAATTGACACAGAATTACATACACAATACAAACAGTTTTACACATATTACGTACACTGTTGGTTAAATAAAAAAAAAATAATTTTATACTTAAACGTATTTATGGAAAAATGTTTCAAATAATTTTCAAGCAGATTATAATTTGATATAGCGTTGTAGGAGAAAGAGCGCAGAAAAATGGCAGTACTATGTTGTGGCATGGTCAAAATATCAGTAGACCTTATATTAATATTATGGATACTTCTTCGACTTACAAGTTTTGTTTAAGATACTCCGGCACTGAAGTAGTAAGCACTCTATGAACAAACATCAGCAGGTGATATTTGTAGGTATTTTCAAGATTAAGCCAACCAAGTTGCAAACGTTTCTGTGAGACGTGTTGAAATTTCTTTAATCCAAAAATATAGCGAATGCAGGTATTTTGAATTTTTTGTAACCTATTTATTGTGCTCTTGTCGAGATGAAAAATACACAAAATATCATAATTAAGAATAGATAAAGCTAAAGATTCACACAGTCTTTCCTTAGTTTATAATTAATTATATGTATATTGGCATAAAGAAGTTTCAGCACAACGTATGTTTTTTGAACCAATTTGTTAACTTGTGTTATAAATCTGAGTTTTGATTCAAATATGATACCTAAATTTTTTGAGTTTGCTGCTGATGGGAGTCTACTATTATCTAATAAAATATTTATATTTTCACATTTGGTAATACATATTTTGACTAAAAATCATTACTGTCGATTTGTTTGGGTTAATTTTTAAATTATGTTTTGTAGCAAAATTAGAAATGTTTATTAAGTTTGTAGCTGCGCGGTAATTACTAGGATCGAATGAGAATTAAAGTTGTGTATCATCGGCATATCATTACACAGAACAGTGCTGCATGTTTACAAACATATCTGCTGTGTACAAGAGATAAAGAAGAGGTCCAAATACAGAACCTTGAGGTACACCAGATGTTATTAACTGTCTACGAGAATAATTATTTTCAATAAATACTCTCTGACTACGACCAGTCAGATAAGATTTGATAAAATTTACAGTTATGTCGGAAAAACCAAAATAGTGCAACTTTGCACATAAAAGTTGATGATTTAATTTATCGAAAGCTTTTGTGAAGTCGAGCACAACTAAAACTGTAGCTTGTTTGTTATCTAGGGCTCTAAATATATTATCGGTCACATTTACTATGGCAGATGTTGCACTATGACCCTTTCGAAAACCTGATTGAAATAAAGGAATAGTTTTGTGTTATTTGACATAATCACTTAATTGCTGGTGTACAATTTTCTCAAGAATTTTTGATAGAACCGTTAAAGTGCTTACGGGATGCAAGTCAGATATATTTTGAGGATTATTGACCTTTGGCAAACGACTAATTAGTGCCTCTTTCCATTGTTCAGAGAAGTACCCTTGTTCCAGGCAATAATTCATAATGTGAGTGAGATAGTCACCAATGACTGGAAAACTGTATTTTAACATTACTAGGGAAATCTTGTCAGAACCACAAGCGTAAAAAACTTTTAATAACAAATTACAGTGTTGATGAATTCCTAAATAGATGAAAATATTCTTTTTTTTCCCCTTCTTTCCCCGTCTATTCTGTTATATATTTTTACTAAAATAGTTTTTATATAAGATGCATTTTTATACGTGTTTAAAATTTTTTTCATTAAAGTATGTATTTGTGTATTTATGTGTTTATGTGTTTTTATGTGTCTTATTTTAACTTTATATTAATATAACGAGACAAAAATTAATTGTTTTTAATTTGGATGAATTAGCTTAAATAAATATTGTTTATTTAGACGTGCCAAATGTACATAATGTTTTTATCAAAAAATGGTAAAATAAATCCTAATTCTAATTCTGTTTGCAGCTACTTGCTAAAATTTCAGAATTTTTGCCAACTTTACTTGGTTAGGGCCACACTGTGTACCGGTGAAATTTTATTTCATAATTTTAAGTAACCATTTTTAAGGTTGTTCAATAGTTTTTAGTTTTTCTTTTTAAACATTATTCTGTATCTAACAAACTATTATTCTCTATTTTGAAACTAATATTCATTTTAGTACTAATTATTACTACAGGTAAAGGCCTATATAATTCGGATACACTCTAATTCTGCGAGTGTTTGCCATTTCGCCAACTAGGCAGTTCGTGTGTTTACATATCTACAAAGTCCTTGCTCCAGCTACGCATAATATTTAGTTTGCGTATTTTCTCCTCAGTAAAGACAACACAATATGACCGTTGCCAGGGTTACAATCCTAGAACTGCACTTCTAACCTCAGGCGTTAAGAAAGCAAAAGCCAACTTTTACTTGCAAATTATGTTTTATTACAAGTCGGTGTAAAGTAGTCCTTGACTGTGACGATGTAAGTATATTTTTGTTCCATGGGTTCTAAAATAATAATGCATACCATCCAGTTTTATACTTATTTTAAAATAGTTTCTGTACTTTTTTCGTTCAACTTTTTGTAAATATTTTATATTAAACCGCTTTTCGATTTTTAAGAATGCTTCATTACGAAATAGTATATTCTGTAACAAGTTATGGAATGGCCCATATTCCACACGAGCGAAAAGGTTGTAGGCTGAGCCGAAGGCGAGGACTACGGTTCGCGAGTGTGGAGTATGCCATTCCAAACTGTAGCATTTACATTGCCACCTTATGGGTTTATTAATAATTAGATATTTAAATTCGATCTAGTTAACTGTATACAATCTACTTTGCATATACATGTATTTAAAATTGCCTAAATTTGATAAATTAAAGCAGGTTTAGCAAATAGAATTTCAAATGATAAGAGTAGTTTTAGTTGCTCCGTCATTGAAGGTAGATGTGTCCTAGTACTGCTGTGAATTATTAAAGATCTTTGATCTTAATATATTGTTTTAAATATTTTCCTAACGTCAGTTAGTAACAATAAATTTAGTGGACAGTATAGAGTAAAAATACGGATGGTATATAGTTTTCGGAATAAACTTGGGTAAGAATAACTTAATTACTTCATGGAGACCATTTCTAAAATGGCGTCTTCCGCTTTTTTATAGCAAATTTCATACCCCGTTGCTGACCAGAAGCGTTTTTATCATGAATGGAGAATTTTCTCATCAAACACCGGAAAATGTATTCCGTAAGTAAATAACTAAAACAAATATATCAAATTTAGCGCTTGTCACTTATTAGAAATTCAAACATATTTAATTTCATTTTAGGGTGTTTTTAAGGCTCCGAAACTTTCGTTTTTTTATTTTAATGGTTCTTCTTATTAAGAAGATACTTAATTTAAATTAGAGTAGGATGCCTTCAGCATAGTTTAAACAAATAAATTCTTGGGAGACATATAGGACAAAGTATACATGATTTTCTAAAGTTACTTTGGAAAAGTCCTGGATTGGTTCAGCAGAGTACATGGAACTCCTCGGCTTGCTGCTGAAAAATTCCAGAACTACAACGACCGTGGAGGAGTGGATTTTCTCATAATCATACACCTTCGTTGGACAGGAAACCCTCTTCTTATGAAGAAACCCTCAGCTAAGTGTCACTACATAATTTGTTAAAATATTATTATTCTAAATTTGTTTACACCACCTTTATTCATTTTATTATTAATAATTTCATATTTGAAGTATAAAGTATATACTCTTTTAAATTAAAAATAACATTGCTCGTTAAATTTATCATGCAATATAGAGAATTTAACTACATAATTACATAAAGGTAAATGTTCGGATTTTGTGATCACAAATTCTTTAGGGGTTTATTTTCTATAATATATATATGATCTTTGAAAATACTATACAGAGTATATGTTTAACATACTATATATTTTTACTAAGATATTATTGATGGTACTTGTTGTCTATATTGTTTCTCACGTATGTATTAAAGTTTAAATTTGTTCATTGAGAATCTACCTGATTGGTTCATAAGCAAGTCAGTTTTACCTAGTTTTTAAGTCCTCAGTTTTATTGATTTCTAATAAAATCAGTTTTATATTTTAGTTGATTGATTTATTTCATTGGTATTATACAAATAACTATTCTAAAGTTGTAGTGAGCTAATAACAACTTCTATTTCTATTACATTTGCTAAAGTACGATTAAGACTCACCAACATATTAAATTAAATTTGCATTTTTTATATAAGATCTTGAAAATTCTAGTACTGGTTAGTTTATCCGTTTGATAACTAATTTTCTGTATAAAATGTAAATTATAATTACGAAACGGATTGGCGTCTATATCTTTCTCTCTCACTCTCTGGAAAAATTTAATCTCCACTAAAAAAATAACAACTAAGGTGTGTATGACAATACAATATTTTTATACCTGCGGCCCATCCACCGAAACTTGAGCTAGGGGTGATGTATCGTAACCATAACTTTCTTTATCAACACTATAATTCCATTATTATGTAACATGCTTTGAGCAACTCAAAAAAAAAAATATAAAGTGAGTAGGTAAAACGGGACAAAACGTGTTGCAGACTATATTTTCTCTAACAATATTTTAGAAATTACACAAAAAAACTTTAAAACTGTTCAAAACGTCAAATGCGAATCTACCATTTGTACGACGTAACCATAGCAACCGAACCACTAACAGCCTCTGATTCGTCGAAAGCCGTGCTGTATTATACCATAACAGTATGTTGAAATGATACTTGTTCTGACACAATTTTTAGTTGTGGAATTCGTAATTTCTGAAATGGTGTGAGAGAAATATTTTATTGATTCTTTCACACGTTAACATGGAAACCATTGAAATTTCATTTTTCTGAAATCAGTCTATTTTCTTGGCGCAATTTTAGATCCCAAAATACTCTATTCTAGTATTTTAGTCCGTTGCTAAGCAACCATCAGAAGGCAGTCCAGGAAAGTTCTCTTCTCTAACACCATTTCAGAAATTACAAATTCCACAACTAAAACTCAGAAGCTGTTAGTGGTTCGGTTGCTATGGTTACGCCGAACAAAAGGTAGCTTCGTATTTTACGTTTTGAACAGTTTTAAAGTTTTTTTGTATAATTTCTAAAATCTTGTTAGAGAAAGTATAGTCTACAACACGTCTGGAATGGCATATTCCACACTCGCGAACCGTAGTCCTCGCTCGGCCTACAAACTTTTCGCTCATGTGGAATATGGGCCATTCCATAACTTGTTATAGAATATACTATTTTTAGTCCATTGCTAAGCAACCATGAAGAAACAGTACGTGAAAGTTTTTCCGTCCTAGACCGGAAAAGTAGGTAACATTCCCGTACCGGTTTAATGTTATGCATTTATAAAATTTCCTTAATTTGTAAAAATATTAATTGCGATTTCAGGAAAAATTGTATGTGTATCGCTCTTTCAATCATCGACATGTAAATATTGTCTATATTTAACTAACCTTTAAAAGCTTATTAATGCTTGGATTAAAATAAAGAGTTATCAGAATCCAAATTAAATTATTTGCGAGGGTCAGGTAAATAAAATCCCACTTTAAATCGTAATTATTGTTGGTGCCTTATATGCACTGTCCACAACTCTAGCACCTAAAACTGACGCATACCTTATTCGAGAAAAATAATAATCCAATTGGTATTCGTAGTCGACCATTACCAATTGCACCTTCAAACTACTGCACCACCAAACCACAGAGTATGTAACTACACAGAGACGAAGGCAAGCCTTCCCGCCAAAACCTAATTTTCATACGCATGTGTGGATTCCGCCATATTTTAACTGGTATATTAATCAACCTCACTTGTTGTTTACGTTTACCATATTGTCTCATATCTAGAAATTAATTTAATATGAAATGAAAAGTCATCTAAACATTAAATTGCCATTAAAGGTAATTAACTATCGTGTATCCATATCAATTTTCATGTCATTTTGAATCAGTCAACTGATTTCAACACAGATTTTGTAATACAAAAATTACTTCTGCGTTTGTCAATATTAGTTTACCGATTCTTGTAGAAGAGAGGTATTAGTCGTTGTACTTGTGTACTCTTTTATAATAGGTAGTTTTAATTTTGTACTACCTTAAACCTCTGTTTTGTCTTATATTTATATGTATATAGTAACAACACACAAGAACGAACTTGAATAATATAGTATGTAGGTATATAGTATAAGATTATAATGTAGTCTTCTACCTCCGTATTTATAAATAAAGATTTTCAAGTTACTTCGAAATTAAATTAATACATGAATAAGGCAAAATTGTTTTTTCGTAAAATCGTCGCATAATAGTGTGACATTTCGATTATCATATGGATATCGAGATAAGAGTCTCTTAGGCACGTGAGCTTAAAAGTTACATTTTTTACTCAAACAAGTCTCTTTTACACAGACAAAATTCTTATGCACGCAAAACAAACAACCAGTGCATAGCAACGACCTAATAGACAACTTGTGTATAGTGATTTAAATAAATTTGTGGTGTTTGAATTTTTGTTCTTTTACTAAAATAAATATTTGACAATTTTGCGAAAAATCTTGTTGAATATGTGTTGCGAAAGAAGTGTTTCAGTCACTTGACATGTCAATCTTCACGTTGCATGCCTATAACACCACTTTTTCACAACTTATATTGAAGAGAGCTATATTTCCACTCATTTGGAAGGTTGTATGAAAAGATTATTTTGTTCAAACCATTAACTGAGAATTAAGATTGTAATAAATAAAATATTATAAAAAAATTTAAATATTTTATTTTGATTTTTTCCTCAGCATTGTCCCTCAATTCATAAGATCTTCTACACAATGAACACATTTTTCTTAAAATGCTTATTCCTTATCCTTCAAAGAATCAGGATACTATTTTCTCACATAAAAAATATATTTGTAGCTCATGATCAAAACTATAATATTAAGTGCAGGTGCCGAGAGAACGTATTAATAATAATTACATTTTCACGGTCATTTTGGGTCTTTCGAAAGTTTGATAGGACACAAGGTCCAATTCTCTTGAAAATAGGCGCTGATTATAAACAATTCAAATAGTAATAGTTTTCTCTGGAATTTGATATTTTGATACGCAGTGTTTTTTTCAGTGTATATTGAATAACACATTTCTCTCAGTATAGAAATAACTGGTACTGAAGGTCACAGACATTGAGCCATCAAAAATCAAAGGTGCCGCCAAAGCCTTCGTCTCTGTGTAGTTACGTACTCTGTGGCCAAACTATCAACCATTTTTACTCTACCTCTGCTCTCCATCGTTTGATTACATCTGCGCTTGGTACCGTCTGCTCTGAGCTGTCGTTGAAAGCTCCACGGTACGGTGCGGTTCCTAGAACACAGTAGTGTACTTAGTAATGTTATAATATTCGATAGATGTTAGTGTATCATATGTATAAGTAATGAAAAAAAGAGGGCCGAAAACTGATCCCTGAGGGACTCTTGATGACATGTTTAAGCTTGAAGGAACTATCTCCGGATATTCCTGCTAATTAAGAATTAATTAGAAACACTGATCATTGTTAACGTGAAAATAATACTTTTTTATATACAAAATGAATCGGCAATAGTAGAATTTTTAAATTATAACATTTGCCTAAAACTGTTTTTAAACGTTACCTACGATGATTAATTTGAAAATTTACCATGAGAATTGTATTTCCATTCAATAAACTATCTACTTCAATTACTTAAATGCGACCAAACAAACAGCCAAGGGGAAATAATTGTTGAAGTATTTAAATTTATACTTAGAATTACGTAAGTTGCCTAGATGTTTAAATTTATATCATAACATAAAAAGTTTCATAACGCTAAGTAAATAAGTTCTAATTGAAATGAATTATAAAGTACGCAACCCAAAACTTCAGTAAAATAAACATTCGTAGTGAACAGCGCCCTAGGCCACTTAAAATAACGAGTTTTTTTAATACTCTTGGATTTTTTCAGTCTATGGGAAAAACAACCGGTGACATATTGGTGTAAGAGCATAAATATAAATTATCTGATTTAATATTAATAACGCTTCCTTTGGCTCTCTACCGATTCCATCCAATAAAATCTTATTTTGATTATAAAAATGGTTTATCTCCATGTTTTTCCTCTAAAAGCTCAGGATGTTATCTCCGCACTTCAAAGCAGATCACCCCCATCGCTCTCGATATAAATATGTATGTTTTATTGTGTGATTTTAAAGATTTCCTATGAATATGGATATGTCGCAACGGAGTAACATCGGATGGTTACAACATTTTTGATATTTAGCTATGTACTTCCATTCAGCCTGTCGTGTTATCGAATTTTCGTTTGAAAACAACTTTCTATTGCAGAAAAGCTTTTATAAGCATTGCATTTACGTTGACATAATAAAAGGGCTTTAGAGCATTTACACAGGATGCTGCGTGTCTTTTTTCTCCTAAGAAATTTGAAGATCTAGATAACCATGAACACTGAACATTCTACTTCTACAGTATTTGTTTATTTTGCTCTTATTTATTAAGTTAGTCAATGTCAGACTCGATATCAAAATGTTAAATCGGCAACATAACTGTAAAATCGACCATCTTCGATTATTGCTGCATCCTTACCGATATCAGTTGGTGCTAAACCGCCCATTATTGAATTACATATAGTTATTTATAGTGGCCAAAATGAATTTAGCGAGAAACATTCGTGTGAGTCAGCGTTACAATTTGTGTGTGGACAATGGCGGAGAGACATTGGTGAGGACAAGGTTACACTGAGTGTGACCTGCAGTGTGCTTTTGAGTCGATAGATAAGTCTAGATTATTGTGGAAATTACAGAAATACGGTATAAAATCGACTGCAAGTCGTATAGTAAATAGGTGTCATAAAACTAAAGTTAATAATCAAATATCAAACTCCGTGGATAGTATATATGGGGTTCCATAGGGAAGTGTGCTAGGGCCACTTCTTTTTGTATTATACATAAATGATATTAGTAAACAACGATCTGAACGATATAGCGCAAACTTAAAATGTAGCACTTGTTATTTTGTATAACTGGGGTCATGTGTTAATAAATTAAAGTTGAATTCGGCCTAAACAAATTGCATGTTAATTGGATCTAAACATAACTGCCAAGAATACTCCGGAGATGATATCAATGTATGTATAAAAAATATTAAAATTAAAATAGTGTCTGAGATAAAGTATTTGAGAGTGATTTTGGATCAGCAACTTACCTTTTCTCATAATGTTGATCAATTTTGTAAGAGAATAGGAAAAAAAAATTTTCTGTCGTATTTCTAGGAATCTGTCAGAATGAAGTAAATTGTTAACATACAACACAATTCTGTCACCTCATTTTCATTATTGTATTTCTTTGCTAATCTCTTGTTCAAATGAAAATATACATAGATCACAGTTACTCCAAAACAAAATAATGAGAATAATATTAAATAGTGGTAACCATGTTGAAATCACTGCAATGGTGAGTAAAGCAAATCATTGATAAGGCAAATGTCACTTTAATCTACAAAATCAGAAATAATAAATTTACACAGTACCTGTAAAATTTTTTAGTGACAAGATCTGAAAAACACCCGTATGATATAAGGTCAAAAGATAATTATAATATCGAATTCCTAATATCCAGTAAATTGCAGAAAACTCTCTTTGGTGGCGGTCTGAGACTTTTCAATGCTTTGCCGGGCAAAATAAAAGATGTAATGTTGGATTATTTACAAAACTGGTAACGAATCTATATCTCGATTAAGTGTGTAAGCCTATAGAGAATGTTTTATTCTCTTCCTTTGCGTACATTTGTATCTAGTTGTTTCTTTTATGTATTTTATGTACCTCTCTTTTGTATACAAATAGCTTGTGCTAAATAAAGCAATTTTTATTATTATTGTGGACGGTTTTACACTCACGCAAAGTAAACAGAAACAAGATAAGTTTGATGTAGAGAAAACACGTGTGTTTAAGTGTATGCAGCAACTAATGAGTCTTTAAACGTTGACATCGAGTTTGATATTGACTAACATTTTAGTATGAAATTGGTGACTGTCTAAGTGCCTAGACTATTAAATTTGTTTAAAAAAAGTTATGTAGAACAAAATGCCAGTTTACATCAGATATTAAACAAAATAGGCCCCGAAACTAGATTTTGGGGCACTCCTTGTAATACTAACCTATAATCGTAAACCTGATGTTATATACATACTGTTTGTTTTCTATGATCCAGAAAATGTTTGAGATAAAGTATAATTCCCTGTTTGTTAAACAAGCTGTACTGTTTAGAAAACTGCCGCGTAAAGCACAGTCAAACGCTCTTGAAAGAGCACGTGATAAATCTGATACAAGCTTGTCACTTTTACTGCCATTTACTATGTTGTTCATTACTTTGAAAAGTGCTTGTTATGTGCTACACTCACTTCTGAAGCCAAACTGACAACAACTTAGGGCAGTCAAATGTGCCAGACATATTTTCAATATTATTTAAAAAATCTTGGAGGTAATGGATGGATATAATGCAATAATTCTCTATTATCGAAATATGACCCTACTTAAAAATCAGTATCACTTTTCTAGTATTGAAAGCATCACAATAATTTCCTTCGCATATACAAACGTTATATAAGAGTATCTAAGGACGAATAATTATATCCATAGTTCTTTTGATAATTTTACTATTCGTGCCATAAATGTCTGTACACCACGAGTTTTTTTATTTCTCTACATTCTCAATGACTACATTTTTTTGTAATCAATTTAAAAAAAAAATGAACTTGGGATATGTTTGTGAGAAGCTTCTTTTTAGTTTCCATGCTCCTTTTAATTCTTCTTCTGAGTCTTTTATTTCTTCTGTTTCCGAGTCTAGCAATGTGTCCCTCCTACTGCCCGCTTGCATCCAGATATGGTTTTATATGTTTCACTAGAGATCCGCGTTTTCGCTTCGGCGTCCTGCGTCAGTGTGTACACGTCGTCCGCTTGTCAAGGCATAAATCAGCTCGCCGCAAGAAGATTTTATTTATAGACCGTTCCACAGGTAGACAGTCATCTACAGTGAAAGTGCAAGGAAGTAGAAGAGCCCCTAGAAAACACACGCTGCAAATCAGCAAAAGCAAAAAAAAGAGATCGAGGACAACATTTAAAATGTCTGTATATCCAGCAGATACCAACTATTTTGAGGCGGCAGCTATCCACAGTGGAAGCGCAAGCATGGGCCCGAGTGTACACCCGAATACACCCCATATACTGATCCGCCAATGTAATGTAAAATAGAAAAATAAAACCTGCAGAAACAAAAAAGAGATCCAGGACAACTCCCTGTATATCCAGCAGACCAGCCACTCCAACCTGAGAAATACCCTTGCATTCTCAAAGAGGCCCAGTTCATGGACCATGTGACAGCCTCCCGTCGAGACCCTCCTTGTATAATAAACTAAACTAAACTAACTAATATAAGTAATAGACTTATATTTTTGGTCCCTTTTTGTTTATGTTGGCAGCTTTCCTCTTTGTTACTCAGTGTTCGAACACTACTTCCACTCGGTGCAGTTCTTATTATCTTGCCAGATGTTTTTCCCCTTTTCGAGTGGTTTATATATGCTTTTGTGATGCTATGTTCATGTTACCTATATAAAATCGCCAGACTCATGCTAATTTATATCAATGAATGCATCACATCTTAATTCAACGCAATTTAGTACGATTTCTCACCATTTCAACCGACATTATCGGAGATTTTGTAAGAGCTACTAAATACGGGTCAATCTCCGAACCCGACCCACTTTGAACTCCTCTTTAAATATCTCGAGATATTGTCATTAAAATTTTTTGTAACCGTGGAGACTGCTGATCATCATGTTATGAACTACCGCTGTGCAAAGTTTCAGTTCCCGGGAGTGAAACTCCAATTGTATTTAAAAGTTGCAGGATTCTTTATTACTGGGTAAAGTAGTCATTCGTTTTTCGGCTACAGTAGCAAAATTAATCATTAAAATCGGTGGCTTCAATACCACGCTCTATTTCCTTCGAAGTTAACCAAGCGCCGACTGTCAAGAACCTTATTTTCATTAAGCATGTATAAGATGTAACAAGACATGAATTTTGTAAGGAGTCAGAGACAGTTTTAAGCCAGGTACTTATAGGTCGCCAAGGTGATTCGAAATTTGTTGCAACTGAAAGAATTTGCCATTGCCAGATTCCTATACATTTACACAAGAAAAATATTATTAAGACATCTAAGTATATAATTCAATTTCTTTTTCAGAAGAAAATACATATACAGGGTGATTCACGTAGGCCATTCATTAGAAGTTTTTCAACTTGCAGTTGGATTAGAAACTTAACATTTGGTATGCAGCCATAATCGATCATGCCCGTTCTATCTAAAATATTTTCAGTCCTCCAACTATACAGGGTGTGCCAAAAATTGGTACCAACTTTCTTATTTTAAATGGAAACCTATATTTTTCTTTACATGGTTCGATTGGTCTTCTGATTCTGAGTTTAGAGAACCTAAGTTATGATAACTTATCTATTACAATTTTTGACATATGTCCAATTTTTTGAAAAAAAATGCCGCTGTAGTAGTTTACGAACAAATTTGTATCTCGCAAACCTTTCAAAATTATTAAACCAAATTTGTGAATCAGTTAGCTGGAAGTCCAGGCTAACTTTTGATGTCCCATCGGTGGTCCCATTTTGTACCATATGTGCGCAGTCAATTTTCCAATGTCGCAATCAAAAATTGTCAAAAAGTCAATTTTTTCAAATGGCACCTACTATTTTTTTTCACACCATTCGAAAGAAAATTGAATTTTAGGGTGAGTTACTTAAGCATTCCCTATACCTAACTTCACCCCATATCGAGTCATTCAATAAAAATCAAGAAATACCTTATCTTGCCGAGAGATTCCTTACTTCATCACGTATGCCACAGAAACAAAAGACAGTTGTAATAATTTTTAAAGAAAAATATGGATTCTTATTTAATTACACACAACACCAACAAATTATTATTAACGAACAAGAACAATGTTGACGAAATTCTGACGTAAATGTTCAATGTGACCACCATATTTTTGTTCAAATATTCTATTATTCTATTTTCAACAGATTGCATAGCACATCTTTGCGCCTACCATTTCTGACGCCAGAAATCAATGCAAAATTGAAATTTAGGGCCACTTTTATTAACATTGTGTATGTCTATCTACAGTCGCTTTTGAGTTATTGGCATTTTTTGAAAAAAATATTGTTTTTTTTTTCTCAAGGGTAGTAGGCTTTGGAAACAATCATTTCATTTTAATTTTTATTCAAAAATCGTATTGCAATAATAAATAATAACAACAAATAAACAGATTAACAAATAATTATTTCAATACAAATGCTCAATGTGGGCACAGTTTTCACTGACAGAATTTCTGGTCAACATTGTTTTTGTTCGTTAATAATAATTTGTTGGTGTTGTGTGTAATTAAATAAGAATCCATATTTTTCTTTAAAAATTATTACAACTGTCTTTTGTTTCCATGGCATACTTGATGAAGTAAGGAATCTCTCGGCAAGATAAGGTATTTCTTGATTTTTATTGAATAACTCGATATGAGGTGAAGTTAGGTATAGAGAATGCTTAAGTAACTCACCCTAAAATTCAATTTTCTTTCGAATGGTGTGAAAAAAAAAATAGGTGCCATTTGAAAAAATTGACTTTTTGACAATTTTTGATTGCGGCATTTGAAAATCGACTGCGCCCATATAGTACAAAATGGGACCACCGATGGGACATCAAAAGTTAGCCTGGACTTCCGGCTAACTGCTTCACAAATTTGGTTTCATAATTTTGAAAGGTTTGCGAGATACAAATTTGTTCGTAAACTACTACAGCGGCAATTTTTTTCAAAAAATTGGACATATGTCAAAAATTGTAATAGATAAGTTATCATAACTTAGGTTCTCTAAACTCAGAATTAGAAGACCAATCGAACCATGTAAAGAAAAATATAGGTTTCCATTTAAAATTAGAAAGTTGGTACCAATTTTTGGCACACGCTGTATAGTTGGAGGACTGAAAATATTTTAGATAGAACGGGCATGATCGATTATGGCTGCATACTAAATTTCAAGTTTCTAATCTAACTGCAAGTTGAAAAACTTCTAATGAATGGCCTACGTGAATCACCCTGTATACAGATAATGATGAACTAATATATAATTCAAATGTATTGACTACTCAGTTTAACCGCGAATATCTCAGAAACGGAGGAGCAGAAAGAATTGAAAAAATTATGTCGTTATTAGTTTATTCTAAATCAATCACTAAAATTTGAAAAATGTACATTGAACACTTCTGAAGTTCTGCTAAGTTATATTGAAAAATGTCCTACTTTTTAAGGAAATTTTGATCATGGCAGTTTTAAATTCATTATTTCTTGGAAAATATACCTACTATGTAAATAATATTTTAGACACCGATAAAGCACGGCATTTTTTGTATGAGGAAATTGTTTCATAATGTTTTATTAAAATTTTGCAGTTATTCTCAAGAACGTGACGTCATGTTTATTCGTTTATTTACCAATGTATTTAAAACATTTTTGTTAAACTAGTTAATTATATAAAATGTAATCATTTTCAGAAAAAATAATTAGTACGTATTAAATATTAATTTAGTTATCAAGCTTAAGCGATAATATTCTTGCAAACTTGCAATGACATTATCCTTTACGCTTGATAACTAAATTAATATTTGATATATAAACCAATTATTTTTTCTGATAATGCATACATGTTATATAACATACATTGATAAATAAACGAATAAACATGACGTCACGTTTTTGAGAATAACGGCAAAATTTTAAAATAAAAAATTATGAAAAAATTTCCTCATACAAAAAATGCCGCACTTTATCGGTGTCTAAAATATTATTTACATAGTATGCATATTTTTCAAGATATAATGGATTTAAACCTGGTATGGTCAAAATTTCCTTAAAAAGTAGGACATTTTTCAATATAACTTAGCAGAACTTCAAAAGTGTCCAATGTAAATTTTTCAGATTTCAGTGATGGATTTAGAATAGACTCATAATAAATACCTAAGTTTTTAAATTTTTTCTACACCACCGTTTCTGAGATATTCGGGGTTAAAGTGAGGGGTCAATACATTTGAATCGTATATTAGTGTATCCACTTTACATTAAATATAACTGAACCAAGTAATGTAGTATATAAATTTCCTTTTATTTCACAGCTCTCATCACCTTTTTATTAATAATAAAACATCCAATAAATGTAGTTTTATTCTTTTTCAAATGCACTTATAAATTTAACGTTTCATAAAATTGATTTTGGGTTAAAAACATCAAAAACAGTTTTATCTGTTTGGGGCGAAATTGCAAAATTTTCCGTAATAAAACTTATTTTACGATAATCGTAAAATATATGGATGCTACAGCCCCCGGCTTTACACAAGTAGTGCGAATGTAAGTTATAAATCTTCCGGAATTACCGGTGTCTCTGTTTTACTTTTTGGAGATCAGCGACTAATTTTTGCTCTGTGCTTCCCGAAAGGCGACGGTTTATTGCTAAACATTATTTCTCTTTATGATTTAGTCAAAGCTTAATATGATTCAGAATTATAGCTCTGTCAAGATAGCACGTATGACTAAGTGTAATCACTAAACTCTCATAGTTAACTTATGTTGCTTCTTCAGACTTGAAATAGGAACTAATAAAATTTGTAACTTTGTTTCAAAATATAACATTCGTTGGTAAAGCCAAAAGCGCACAACACCGTAAATCATTTTATCCAGTAACAGTACGGGGAAAATAATTTTTATTACATAAATATGCATTTTTTAAAAGTGAGTTATTATTTGTTTGTATGTAGTTGCAACAAAACATATTCTTTATAGGATTGAACAATCACTAAAAAAAGTAATCCACGAGAACTATACTAATTTACGTTATAAGTGCGGTAGGTGACCTATTACGTTGCTTTACGGTTGCTATACGTGTGTCGTATAATATTTTGTTTAATACTGTCTTTATAATCCTTTTTAAAATGAGTAAAAAGTTATGATTATTGAAGTTTAAAAAATATTAGTTCGTAATCTAACAATTGCATCATCGAAACATATTCTTTATAGGATTTTGCAAACAGCGGAAGAAAACTATCTATGAGAACTAAAAGAAAAACTACATGTAAAAATATTAATGAAATCTTTGCATTCTTTCGATAACCTGACTTCGAGCAATATATTATTTATTTAAAAAGTGTTATTCAACTTTGAGCCAGTTTGAGACTAAATCTGCAATATTTTCAATATTCTACATACATTTATTATATTCGTTCTAAACCATTTGAATTTCAATCGAGTATTTGTTATAATTTCAAATCGATCAAAAATGTTTTATTCGTAGAAATGGAATTTAGAGAGCTCACTATTTTATTCGTTTTTTTTTCATATATAAAAATATGTTATTGTGATTATATCATGAATAGAAAAATTCAACGCGCGGAAAATAATTTATACATGTTTTTATTGAAAATGTATTATTTTGACAACGGATATCAAACTGATTTTATAAATGACACTAAATTTTCATTGAAAATTCACCTTTATTTAATACAATTAGTTTCATTTAACTAAAACATGAATGATTTTCGCTTTAAAATTTTTCGAAATGCTTGTTAACGATTTATGATTCATGTTTAATTGAGTGCTTTAAAAGTACAGAGACCGCTAAAACTTTATGGAGTAGTTTTTAATTGTTCAAAAATATAAATTTCATCAAAAATAAATAGTTTCATACTAGAAGCAACATTTTATTTTTTAGTGAGATTGTACTAGTGTATCTTCACACAGAATTCTCTGAGATCAGGAATACTACTGAATAAGTAGAGATAACTGGGTAGTTAACTCCTGGTAGTTCTTGTCTTGTTTTAGAATTTACTTTTGTGTTGTTTCAAGAAACAATGTCATTTTCTCGATAATTGATACAGATTTAAAAGTGAATTATTTATTATTTGTTTGCTTATAGTAATGAAACAAATTCTTTATAGGATTTTGCAAACAGCGGAAAGATAAACTATCTATGAGAACTAGAGTCGGGTCAAGTTTAAAAAGACCGTTGTATGAATTAAGCCATAGCCTAAAGACATTGCCAATGTATGTCTACCAAGATTCTTTCCAACTTCTTTTGAGATGGAAATATGAAATGTACACTGAGGAGTGAGAAACATAGTCATAAGCTCAGCGATTCTCAAACTGTGTGATTTGACGACGAATATTATTTATTTCCGTGAATCAACACCACTCTAAATATGAAAAACGACTTTATATGAAATATTTAAGTTATTTTAAGTGGTAAATAGTGGATATTCATTCGTTAAACGAACAATATCAAACCACTAAGTCTTACAATTTTGTATTACGTACATAATACACGTCTTAGAGCAGGTCAAAAGAAGGATTCCCTAGCTCAATCGGTAAGATGTTCGATCGAGCAATAAATAATGGGGTTGGTGCGGGATCGATCCCCAGCACTTCCACTTTTTTTTTTTATTTGATTAAGCTCTATTAAAAGTTAATAATTTTCGTTATATAATTTTTATTCTATTAAACTGCGCCTCGAGTTTTGTTAAAACTTTATTTTCCTCAAAAATGTGTCTTTTATTACTACTAGCGTGTGTTTATCTCTAATAAAATCTACTTTCTTATGTTATATATTAATACATGAATGGTGAAACGTGCGTCGAGTAGATAAATTGTTCAAGTGTAGTGTTTTAGTGTTTATGAAAACGTGTCAATGCGTCAATTTGTCAACAAGAATTTTTATTTATTACCGCTAAAAGAAAAATAATTTATTTTCGTTATTCTCATAGAGATGTCAGATTTTTTTTTGTTATATGAAATATTTTATTTTTACTGACATCGTTTCCCCTACTAATACTACGATACTATCCTTTCCTGGCAAGAAATGCCCAAACCTTCCCGTGCCTCTTGCTGGACTGTAGCAATATTAGTCTTTGATTTCTTTTTCTGATCACTCATTGTTATTGACTGAATTGGGCAATTCATTTTTTGTTATCAGTTTCATTTGTGCCCGAACCTATGTACCTACAGTGTCCGTCGTAAAGTTGGATACATATCGGAAAAATTTGTATTATTTAGATTTCTAAAAAATGCTATATTGGGGGTTCGTTTCTTTTTTTACATGCAAATACCTTTATTCAACTAAAATACATACAGTTTTTGTCGAAACTAATCAAATATTTGTGAAATAGACACAAGAGTTTATGATTTTTCATATAGTAATTAATGGTAGGGGTAAAATTTGCACTTTTTTGTTTTCCTCATATCTGCTTCAAAATCGATATCGATAATCGATTAGTCGCGTCATTTTGGCATTTTACCTCAAAAAAAAAGGTAGTGTCAATTGACTTCATTTTTGTGGCAGAGTTCAGAAAGGCATTTAGAAAAAACAGTGCCTTTTATTTTTTAGCGGAAATGTTTGGTTTAAATTTTGGACCAATAATTGGCCAATATTAATGGCCAATTTAATTTAATTAATTGAAAAGTTTGTTATTATACACAATATGCCATAGAATTAGACGAAAATGGTTACTCTGGGGGTTTTTGAAGTCGCTGATCACCAATCTGAAGTCCAATTTGGGGAATTCAAAATGGCAGGCCGGAAATCGGGCCATTTTCCATAAGAAATGACAATGGATATCTTGGCCTTGAAAATCTGTGCTAGGAGGTTTTCGAGGTTGCTGATTACGAATCTGAGGTTTAATTTGGTAAATTCAAAATGGCGGACCGGAAGTAGAGTTCATTTATCAAGAAAAACTCGTATCTTTTTCGCTTTTGGACTGAAAATGAGTACTCGGGGGTTTTTGAGGTCTCTGATCACGAATCAAAGGCCTAATTTACGAAATACAAAATGGCGTACCGGAATAACACTCCATTTCTCCTGAAAACTCGTATTATTTTCTTTTTTGGGCTGAACGTGGGGAGGGACTCGGAGATTCTCGTTATCGCTGATAACGAATCTGATGTCCAGTTAGGGAGAATTCAAAATGGCGGACCGGAAGTAGTATATTTTTCAGGAAATACCCGTATTTTTCATACCTTCAGCCCGAAAAAGTAAAAAATACGAGGTTTCACTGTGCCTCCCGTGTTCGCCATTTTGAATTTCGTAAATTGGGCCTCTGATCCGTAATCAGTGACCACAAAAACCCACGAGTACTCATTTTCAGCCCAAGAACGAAAAAAATACAAATTTTTCCTGATAAATTGACTTTACTTCCGGTTCGCCATTTTGAATTTACCAAATCAGGCCTCGCATTCGTAATCAGCGACCCAGAAAACCCCCGAGTACAGATTTTTTAGGCCAAAATATCCATTCTCATTTCTTATGGAAAATAACCCGATTTCCGGTGGGCCATTTTGAATTTCGTAAATTGGACCTCTGATCCGTAATCAGCTACCTTAAAAACCCCTGCGTACTCATTTTCAGCCCAAGAACGAAAAAAAATATGAATTTTTCCTGATAAATTGACTTTACTTCCGGTCCGCCATTTTGAATTTACCAAATTGGACTTCAGATTGGTGATCAGCGACCCAGAAACCCCCGAGTTACCATTTTCGTTCAATTTTATGGCATATTGTGTATGATAACAAATTTTTCAATTAATTTAATTAAATTGCGTGGCCAATTATCGGAAAAGAAATAAAACCAAACATTTCCGCCAAAAAATAAGAGGTACTGTTTTTTTAAATGCCTTCCTGAACTCTTTGCAACAAGAATTAAGTCAATTGACCCTGTATCTTTTTTTGATGTTTTCAGATTTTTCATGCTAAAATGACGCGACTGTATGGAGTCCTTGTTGTATTTTATATGCACTTTTTCTTCATAAAATTTTTCGATATCTTAACAATTTGACCCATTTTTCGGTACCACCGTCAACTATTTTTTACAGTCCTGCCAAACCGGTGATCACGTGACATGTGTCAAAATGTAATTTTTTGTTGTTGGACATGCATAAACAAACCCCCAATAGAGTTTTTTAGAAATGTAAAAAATACAATTTTTTCCCATATATACCCAACTTCATGAACACTGTATAATCAGAATTCCACTAAAATTATGAAGTTACTAAATTAATAATCTTAACATTTTATGATAATATCTCCTATTTTTTGAAAATTATTTAGTGATAGCATTGCTGAGAACTGTTTGAGAACTCTGGTATTTCTTATGCATTAAATTAAATCTTAGTTCAAACGTTTTAGCGGCCATGACACACGTCAGTTTAAATTGTACCCGACTCTAAAAGAAAAACTACATGTAAAAATATTAATAAGTTATATATCGAAAAGATCCTGAAAACCTGTATGTTCCGATATTGGGTCAGATACATTCATCAGAAGAATAGATATTTAAATTGTAGCAATTGGAGGGTAAACTAAAATCATTCAGGAGTATTTAAAGAAAAAATTGTTAAAATCGGTCAACAATTGTGCGTTAAATGGAATGGACTTTTGTCCAAAGAAAGTGCTAACTTTCCCACTGTGTGACGTTTCGATGCAAAGAAAGTTTTGGATCACAAGAACCAAGAGAAGGGCATATTATACACATTTTTGGCGAATGCAAGATGTTAGTCTTCATTGGGTTAAGGTACTTAGAAAAGGTCGAAGTAACTCCTGAAAACATAGGGTGATTAGCACCCAAGGTAATCACAAGCTTTGGGAAAAGGTTGGGAATCCTGGACAACAACTAATTGTAGGGTAATTCACAAAAGATCTTTTGGGTCGATGTGAAAAAGGCTGAAAGAGATGAGCGACCCCCTAAACAATCTACAATTTGCAAAGTGCATATGATGAAACTTTCCACTCTAAGCAATATTTGTGATGTCGAAAAATCCCCTGTCATTATTCCAAAGATCCCCTTCGACATATTTGAACATTAATACAATTTTTAAAGTAACAAAAATGTTACAGCATTTTTAAAACATAGATAGTGAGACTGGTGCTTTCTAATTTGATTTGAAGAGATCGAAATACAAGCCAAAAATTAAAAAGTACAAAAGAAACGAGCCGTGCATTTCTTATTTTTAATTTTTGAACTGTTTTACTGTGGCCTGTTAGTACAGTTAATGAAGGCTTTTGCTTCCTAAATCTTTCAACCGTCATCGACTTGCGTGAAAATTTGGGAAAAGTTAGTGTATGCCTCAGATATCAAAAGTGACATGGTGCCAACTTGCGCTTTTACCCTGGGGGCGACCCCTTCTCGGGGGCTGAAATTATTAATTGAAATGAAAATATTAAATTTAATGGCCAAAATAACCCCGGGAGACCCTAATTCTAAGCAAAAAATGTTCTATGATTTTTTTTCGAATACTCCATACTTTTTAAGTTATTCGTGATTGAAAACTCGCCATTTTCATTAAAAACTGACACGTTTTTCAACGGTTTTTTACGAATAACTCGAAAATTATGCGTCTAATGAAACAAAGTGTAAGAAACATAATTGTAGCTTATAAAAAAACAAAGAGGTCCGTTTTTTTAGAAATATCCTAGGTGAAATATAAAGGGAGATATGGTTGACGAAAGGAAGCTTTTTTTTTGTGAGTGCTCGAATCGGTGCATTCAACTTGAAATAAGGGAAAAATAGTCGACTTTAGGGGTATAATGGTAATAATAATTTTTATAGTGCTTGAAAAGACCTTTAAAATGAGTACTGCAAAAGTCGATTGCATTTAAATTAAGCGAGATACAATGCCAAAAGGATTGACTACTCAACTTTTTTAAGAAAAAATTAACAGTAAAATTAACCTCACGACCACCAGAACTGAAATGCATCATTTTCCTCCTACAGTATGTTTTATTTTAGTGTTATTCATATGCTCAAAACGTTTAACTGATTTAAAGTGCATGCTTTTTGAAAAAGGTTAATTTTAATTTTAACGTGTTTTTTGAATTTTTCTAATTTTTTTTTTAAATAACTTCGAAAGGGTGATAGATACGTAAAATTTAGTATAAAACAAAAATAATGAAGATATAGGCGATTGAAGTTGATACCGACGTGTTAGTAACAGCTGTTCTGAGCCCTTTAACCCTTTAGCTTTAAAAATCTAAGGGCGCCGAACTTCTGAAAAGTCCTTAGTCTTGTAGTCCATCAAATTACCTTTAAAATAGTTTTTAGATAGGCTCAATAGCATGAAAATTGAAGGAGATATCGTCAAAAACCAATTTCATTTTTTCAGAGAGGCTAATAAAGCTGCTAATAAAATGTTTTTAATTTATTCTAAAGTTAGGGGTGGTTTCTAGGGGTTGAAATTAAACAATAAATTGGTAAATAAATTAATTGATAAACTTGTAAATATTCAGTAGAATCCATTTTTATTTATCTTTTATTGAAAAACCAAAATTGAAACAGTTAAATCTGCTAAAAAATATTTTTTTCTTTAATTTTAGGAGAAGGGGTAGTTTTCAAGGGTTGAAAATTCACAATTCATAAATAAATTATATATAATGAGCACTAAACAATTCTTTGTTTCGTTATTGTGCGATTTCACATGACAGAGAGACAAAAAAAAAACGATGTTTTCCTGATTTACGACTTTACGGGGTAGTTTTTAAGGGTTAAAAACTTTATGGAAATCATAAATTATGGTTCAAAATGTTAAAGAATATTTATTCTACATAACTAAGTAAGATTCCATTGATAGAATGCCTAAATTAGCATTTTTTTCAATTTTTCACAAAAGGGGTTGATTTCACCCCTAAAACGCAAAAAGCGCAATTCCGCACAATGTCACTTTTGAAGATAAGAGTAAAACAAGCCTGCTCCCAAATTTTCAGAAAAATCGATGACGGTTGAAAGATTTCGGAAGTAATAGCTTATTTTTGCCTTTATTGACTGTACTATGTGTAGATCTGGATGGTGCACTGTGATTTTCGAGTTAACAAAAACACTTGACAACAATAATAGAGATTATTTAAAAATTGTGAATGAGGAATGTTAAATTTATTCAGTGTCGTTATTTTTCGTTCTTTCGATTGCCAAGTCGGCTTTTTTCCCTCAACGAAAAGCACAACAGACACACGAAAAGAAGTAATGGTGAAGGAAAATTAAGCGCGACTCGAGATTAAATATCTGAATTCAATATTGAAAAAAGAGACCTTTAGGGCATTATTAATAGTAAAAAAGACCTGGAAAACTTACACAGATTAGGTAAATAAACAAATTATTATATTATATATCTATGCATTATAAAGAGTAAAAGCCTCATTATATACTGATATCTAAATCTAATGATTAAGTATCCTAAGCATATTTAGTTCAGCAAAATAATAGTGTTCACCAACAAACATAATCTTGCCAGAGGCCTTTTGAGTTTATTTAGTGCAACCTCAACTGGGTCATCAAGGAAATATAATTTCAAGGTTCGATGAGCGTCTTACTAATCCTCAGAAACGAATTTTTCACCGTCCTGCAGGAAATTTCAGCGAGATTTTCCGCTCCGGATTTTAATAAATTTATATAACTTTTGCGAGCTAAGCATTTTTCTTCGTCTATTGAATTTATGTTATTGTGCCTAACCGCCATATTATATCAATACTACAAATGCACAAATAATTAGATTTTCAATCTTCATATTAATTAGTAGATCCATATAGAAGCCAACATTTTTTCTTGTAATGGTATTTCTCTAATTTATTAGTGGAGTACACTTACTTTCAGTTGGAAATAAAGGCGACTTGAAATTTTATATTATGTAAATTAGGCTTTTAATGTTTTAATAACTTTTATTTTTTAAACTCTACATGTATTTCGGCGTTTCAGGCCTTTGAAATACGTGTTGAGTTTAAATAAAACTTATTGAAACATTAAAAAGCATATTTTCTACATAATTTAAGTAGTAAGAAATGTTTCACATTAAAGCAACCGCAGACTCAACCCAGTGGATGAAATTTTATTATAGAAACTGCTGTTTGTGATCTTATAAATATGTAGAAACTCGATCAAAGTCAGCTACCGCCTTAACTTTTGAGAGAGAAGGAGTAATAAAGAATTCTTTACAATTATTCTGAAAACTCAAAAACTAAAGGACTACGAGTAATCTTGAGTTCTTAGTACAATAAAATTGAGTTGTCAATTTATTAACTTGTATCCTGACCAAAAAAAAAAACATTTGAACTCTCTTATAGCTTGTAGAATAATAAATCAAATAATATATGTTTTCCTAAAAATAATTTTAAATTAACAAAAACCAGTAAGTGTATTTACACAGAACTTCTCTCTTCTCTCTTTACTTGCCGCCGTTTTTTATACACCTCGCAAATACAAAACGAAGAGTATATTGCATTCGATCGGCACATCTCTAAAACGGGTAGCAGGTAATATCTCTCGTAGCGAAAAAATGTTCATATCGCTGTGTTGGTGATCGAATTATGAACAACATTCAAAATGTCTCTTCGTCTGTTTATATGTCCGTCTGTCTGTCCGCCCGTCACGTTTCTTGTAAGTACGATAACTTAAGAATGAAAAGCGGGATTGTAGTTAAATTTGAACGTTAATTTTGTGTTAATTAGAGGAAGAACCTTATTGTTTTTGAACCAAATAGATTAATAAATATAGAGGCTATTAATTTCTTGAATTTTTGTATTTATGTATTTATTTATAATATAATATTGTTACATTGCAAAATCGACTAATTAGGCAATAGTCCCTAATGCTTATCAACTTAAATCAATACATTTTCAAAAATGCGATTAGATTGCGGACCAAGCGTTGGCGGATTTTCTGAATCTCGCAGTTAAATAAGGCCGTCAGTCGCTAATACAAACTAACATTATTATACTCTTCCCAAGTATTTCTTATTTACGATAAAATTGCGGACAGTATTCTATAGAATGTACAACAATTATATAAAAAGTGCAGTAAATTGGCGAAGATTATAATGATTAGCTTGTTTATTAATTATTCTATGTAAGATGACCAGCTTTTCTATATGTTATTATTAAAAGTATAATAGGTGTCTTTCTTAATAATTGTGTTAACTATATGCCAAATATTACTGCCATCTGTCCAATTTTTGTCATTATTTATTCATCTTAGGAGGTCTACCCATTTCTTCACTGGCAGTAGCGTCAACTACCAACTAAATTTCAGTGTTCCCCGCCAAGTTGTTTTTTTAGATAGAGCGCCAACAGAGAAACAACAGACCGATAGATATATAGAGAGATATACCTTCAGACTGCCAATTGAAAGAGTTCTATTTTCGTAATCTACTTAGTCTGAAACGTGAAAATCCGAAGAAATCCCGGAGAGTGATTTTTTCACGAATACAATACTTCCTATCGGTAAGCAAATGACGTAAAATCATTTTATGTAAAAAAAATAGTAGTTTGTGCAACAAGAGTGGATATGATATTCATATCGCACGATGAAGAAGGTTGACCTCGACCCCGTAGGCGGAGTACTTCAATCTTTCGAGTGCGAAATGGATAATCCACTTTTTCTATGACCAGCTTAAGAAAAAACTACACAGTTTTACAAGATTTATTAAACATTAACACACACACTGAAAATTACTTTGAGAGCTTATGCACTAACTTGAATTTTTTTAAATGAATAATTCTCTATGTACATAACATACGAACTGTGACTTTGACAGCTTACGCAGTAACTTGAATTTTTCTAAACGAGTAGTTAGCTATGTACTTAAAACACAAACTGTGATTGATCGGTTTCATATCCATCCTAGATGGGATATGAAATATATCCGTTCAAATAACTGGAATTGCCTACTTACCCATTATATAGATGGTACAGAAAACAACAAATATACATAAGGGAGTAGAAAATATGTATTTTTATCTGAATTTGTTATGAACAATCACCTGTATGTAAACAAACAAAATAATAAAAACTTCTATAGCGACATAAAGTATATTCAATTGTATTTCAAACAGATTAACTACGTTCATTTATCTTATTTTACAGCGTTTTCTGTTACCAAGTACTCAATTGCGTTGGAGAGCTGGCCTATGTAGGAGTTTTATATTCTTTCTTTCAAAATGAAGGTCGCGTGACACAGGAAAGTCACTCAAATTATCAAAATTCATTTCTATTCTACCTAAATTATTAAAACTAATTTCCTATGTTACTAGACTAGCGGAATACTGAAATGCAATGGCCCCTCCACTTTGTGGTCAGCTGATCAAACTCGTTGTTTTAACTGTATATTTAGGGGATTTTGTGACGTTTTAAAACTTAATTTTGGATTATTTAACAATTTCCCTAATCAATTCTTGCGAGTTTGTTCAGATGGAGACGAGTTTGCATTTTACGAAATTGTCTTATGATGTACAAGATAGGATTATGGAAAAAAACGTGTGCTAGCAGTATTAAATAAGAACAGATGCCGATGTATTTCCGAATATTACACACACATGTATTGTAATTATATGATTTTTAAGAGTAGTGCATACTTATGACCTTATGAGAATAAAGGTATTCAAAAGTTGAAGCTTACGAAGTTGTCGCGTTCCAACCTCAACTTTTCCTAGTTGAAGAATTGGGGTAATTTAATAAAAACTGGCTTCACTTCGTATTGCCACTCAGCCGAAACTTGGCATTTTGTATGATACAATGTCCACAAAAGTGCTAATATGATGAAAAATTCGATTAGTTTCTATGACATCTTGAGAATTTGGGTTTGATGTCCCTAAGCTGACAAATGTCTAAATTTTGACGTCGTTCGCACACAACCTATATAAATTACTGATCACTGTCGCCAACGTGCAAATGTTGAAAGAATCACATAATAGTGTGAGTGGCACACAACAAATGTTTAGAGAGCGGCACATTCAGTCTTTCTCGATCTCCCTGTAGATGAAGCTTATTATAATACCCTAACCTTGTATTGGTAGATTTTCTCGCTCTAATGAGAGTCTCTATTTTGATAGTGCCTAGATTTTCGATATTCCTTCAAGCTAGAAATATTTAACTGATTTGTTACTTTACGTCTTAATTTTTGCATTTTAATTTTAAGCAAACTTGTCACTGATAACTAAATCCTCCCCTCTCCATCTTTTTGAAACTGATTATGGCAATATAATTGGCGAATCTCATAGCTTTCGGTATTTAGGGATCTGTGGGTTTTAAATATGTGTTTTAAGACATCTCACCTCATATTCTTTAGTAATGCGATGAAATTAAAAACAGGTACTAGGATTGTTATGACTCATAAAGTTTGGTTTATTACTTAAATAGATGGTAGGAAAGGCAAATTTAAAAAGAAACGCCTTTTTATTGACATGTAAAAGAAACATCTTCTGACATTTTATTATGAGAGTGTTGTAGCCAAATATGGAAATTATAGGTAATATAATTCGTATTTATTGGGGAGAAAGAAATTAAAATTATTACTGAAGCTCTAGCTAACTTTAAACAAAACATGAATAGATCATAAATCAATCAAGGAGCGAGTGTAGAGACGTCTGTACATACTCGTATTTCGATACGCAAATGCAGCAACGTCGGGCGCTGTTAGTACTTGGATGGGTAAGCCTCTCCAGGGAAATATAGCATTCTCGCTCCATCTTCTAGCGGCTTGTATATCGGCGCATGGGTAGAAGGTATGTAACTTTAGGCGGGGGTTACATAGCGGATATACCATCCTTCGGAGGGGATGTAAAGCAGACTCTTGTCTATTAAATGTTAGGCAAGTAATAGATCCCTATCGGAGTAAAAAATTACAGCTCACTGTATCAAAAAGAATACCTTTCTCGAATCTGTTAGAACGTACAGCATTTCCCCTTTCGAATTTGAGAATAATTTGGAAATTGGCAACTGAGGGGTGGAGTGTTTATCTTGCATTCCGGGCGTATAATGACGCGGATACAAGTCCCACAATAGTCCAGTAAGTCAGGGATTTTACCTAGAAAAATTATTAACAGCAAACCGAGGTATGCAAAAAATCGGAAATTTTCCGTAGAGTTCAATGAACTATTTTTAAAATAAATGACGAACTTGCGTCCTCTTCAAAATGGCGGCCAAAATTTGCGAAAAACAGTTTTTTGCGTTAAAAATGAAAAGTTGGCGTTGCACAAAAAAAAGTTTAACAGCACAGTTGTGTAACTTTTTAATACGGATCGAGCCGGCCCAGTCCGATCTCAGAAAATTGCAAAATTAATTAGTTATTGCAAAAAAGACGTTAAAAATCGCATTTACTACAGATTACTTCATAGCTATGGCTGAAAAAGCCTAATAGTACATCGCCCGCCTTGATAACATTGTAGGGTTTGTCAAATATCGTCCCAAACTATCTACAAAATTGTGCTATTGTATGACAAGTAATTTTAATTCCTTTACGCTTTATTACATTTATTACATTACCAAAGAAACATCAAAATTTTATTGTCTCATTTATGTATTCCAATTGTTTTTGTAGAATACGTTGCATTAATATTTTTTTTTGCTTTTTAATAGAAGACTCGTCTTCATTACCACTACTACTGTCACTGTAAACGTTATTTAATATTATTTCCGCATTATCGTCATCACAGTCATCATTATCGTTATCATCATTTGAACATTCGTCTCTTTCTAGCTCAGTCTCTGTCGATATCATCAGCGACGACTCTGTTCTCCTCAATATTTGAACAAATTTCATCGTCACACGTTGAACACACATTTGAACATTTTATGCCGTGTTTTCGGCAGCTGCAGGCGTACGCCACAGCATCGAGCTCCGAGTTTCATTGAATTTGCAATGCTCAGCAACGGCCGATCAAGTTCCGAAGATTTTTTATTGAAAATATAAGTATTGTACAATAACCACTGCAAATTTCAGCCCTTTACCTTAAAAAATGGCGCCACAAGAATTTCTTAAAAAAAATAATCTCGGCTCCAGAGTGCGAGAGCAATTTTTTTTTTTAAATTTATACAAAAATGCAATTTGGCAATAATGATATTCCAATATATTTTAAAATGTCAAAAATATTGAAAGTGTTTTGGGGTAAAAAAAATTATAGATTTTTTGACCGATTTTTCGCATATTAGGGATCGTTTCGTGATATGCGCAATAACTGCCCAGGTTAGCGCAACTGTTGAAGAAACTTTTCGGACTGGTCCAATATAAAAATATGAAGACCTGTATGAGCTATTGGACATTGAAAAAAACGTGTTTCTGCAAGAAATTTGCAATACTTTGCAAATCTGTAAAAGGGATTGTATTCGATATACCTTGTACTACGCTTTCACCGAGTTTCGTTAAAGAATATCTTTTCTTCACGGAGATACAGGTATTTCAAAAAAATGCGAATTTTAACGTCTTTCTTGCAATAACTAAATAATTTTGCAATTTTCTAAGATTGAACCGGGCCAGCTCGATCCGTATTAAGAAGTTACACAACTCTGCTATTAAACTTTTTTTTGTGCAACGCCAACTTCTTTTTTTAACGCAAAAAAACTGTTTTTCACAAACTTTGGGCGCCATTTTGAAGAGGACGCAAGTTCGTCATTTGTTTTAAAAATAGTTCAATTCTACGGAAAATTTCCGACCTTGGTTTGCTATTAACAATTTTTGCAAAAAACGCGATATTTTCGACAGATTTATTGGACTACAAACAGAAAAATAATTTTTCGGTGTGGTTCGGATTCCCCTATGAACTTTAAGGCCCCGACTCTCTTAATCTTTCTCTTCTCTCGTTCGCAACGTCATGACGGACGTTTTGTGACTTATGCAATGTTCTAATCGTCTTCTCTTTGCTGTATGGCATTCCCAATAGCCTTACATCATTTATCGCAGCTGCACGACCTCACCAAAACTCTTTCCCGTTAGCTCTTCGGTGGCATCAGCCCAACATTTTAGCATTGTTCCTCTTCGCCTCTTGTCATTTAATTTTCCCTGTACAACCAAATGTTTCATATTGTTCTCTCTCCGGATGTGGCCAAAAAATTAGAAAATTCGAGAAAATACGATGCTAAAGAGTTGATTTGGGGAACGTATTGTCACGCAGTAATTAAGATTTATGTGAGACACCCTGTATATATTTCCGTAAAAAAAAATGGGACAAAGGAATTTACCAGTCAGCAAAAAAGTCAGTGCATTCACCTAGACAACTTAGTAGCTATGGCGAAATGCTAAATCATATAAAACGATAAAGCTGATCATAAAATGCTCCTTGCATTTTATGATCAGTCGGGTGTTAAATATTGCGGGGCAACGTTGATGCTGGGGATTCGTGGCCCAACTCCCCTATTGGTGAGTGGATCCCCAAAGAGATAAAATGTAAGTACGTCTTTTGCTTATTCCTGTTTCTTTACCAATAGTACCTTGTCTTCTATTAGTATGTTTTATTTACAACGTGTTCATTCAATAACTAAATTAAATCCTCTCGTGCGCCAAGCGAGTTGAAGTGACTTAATCCATGGGTTTCGCCGGTGTTGTTCTGACAAAGTAATATGAGGTATACCTATGGACGTCGCAAATTTTATATCATTCATCGCAAATACACAAAAAGGGCATTTTCCTCGTGACAGTATTTTTCTATGAATCGTGCTGTTGATGCGATGGTCCCTCCAAGGAACTCTCAGCCATCTGTTGGCTTCCCTAACAGTCCATGTCTCAGTAACGGAAAGGAAGATAAAGGAAACTATAACGTTAGCATGTCCAATCGCGCATCTCGTGATATACCTGTCATGACAAATGGTCAACTGGAAAGTTGCCGATCTTACCATCTACATTCTTCGTCGAATCTCATATTCGCAGTTTGCGAAGCGTTCCAAGGTAAACCATCTTGTTTACCATCTCACAATGACCTATTAATTTCATTTGTTGTAATTTAAACCCAAATCGTACTCAGAGCTAGCTTATTATATGGAAGTAATACAGTAGGTGCATAAGCTCATCCTCGTTCGCTGCAACCTAGGTGGTATCACCCGCAAACCTCAAGTTAGAAACTTTAGTTGTTTCACCCTGCCAGTACTCCAACTCATGTCGCATCACTTGTTCACTATAGATGTTAAAAAGGAGCGGTTACAGAACACAGCCCTGTCTGAGGTTTTTGCCAACTTTTACGTTTGTCGGTGTTAGTGTTGTCAATCGTCACCAAAGCAGAGTTTTCTTCAGATCGTCGAGGAATAACACCGACCAAATGTCTGATTATTCCCATTTCTAATAGTACAATCCATATTTTATTCTATTCCACTTCACAAATCCAAAACTTCTAGATTTAAGGAGCGGTTGAGAGGGCTTATGAGATGGTTAATCCAAAATATAAACAATATTTTTGGGTGAAAAAATTGTTTTTTTGACGGCTCCTATCTCAAACACCTTTGAACTCACTACTATATAATCTTGTGCGAAGGGGTTTCTAAAGGTGTTGATTAAAAATACTCTACTTGTCTTTTTCTAAAAAATCGCTAATACTTTTTTTGAAATTCAACCCACTTATTCCATTTTAGAATCGGACGGCTCTGGCTAAACTCAAATGTGGTTACGTCTAAAGACTCACTTTGTAGGTATATATTGTTACGCGTCAGATCTCTTTTAGGGTGGTTTGACTTATTTGTTGACCAAAATGCGTGACGTCTACAAGTATCCCCCATATTATTCTATTGCCCCAAACGATACCTTTGGCTAAGGTCATTTTAACTCGCTTAGCATACGAGAGGGTTTAATTTAATTATTGAGTGAATACTTCATCAAATAGAACATAGTGATAGAAAACAAAGTACATTGTTATTATTGAAAACACTAGTATAAATAAAAGTCGTACATACATTTTAATCACCCCTGGGGAGCCACTTCTCAGGAGATGACGCAGTGTCCCGCCAGAACTTTCTTTCTCAAAAATCGAGCCCCAACTGGCTTTTTTGCTCTTCCTGGGCACCGTTACTCTTTTCGCGATTCAGCATTTCCGGCCCTAGTTGCAAAGTTACCTCGGTGAACCTTACTCGGTTTTTCCTGACTAAGATTTTTTCAATTCCAAAGCCAAATATTCCTATATCAGATAAGCGACATATGAGGGTGTATTCGTCTTAATTGAGTCACACTGTATAAAAATATGCCATCGGCAACAGCTTTGCTATATCTCGAGTTTTTTCCTATACTGAAGAAACCACCCTAAGAATCGTTTCATTTGATTAACACCTAAGATCGTGTTCTTCAACGCATAAAATATTTATTGCTTGTTTATTGTTTTAATGCTTTATTTAACAAGCTTAGTCCGTATTGGCCGATATACCCGTTCAAGCCTTTATATAACATAACCCATCTGGTTGCTATGGCGAACTATTTAAATTTAAGTTTCCCCATAATTCATTCATAAACTACTTACTATTCATAAGGATATAATCAATACCGCACTATCCTAGTTCCAGATGTCCGATTCCCAATTAAATGTTAATTCCGACCGCAAGCAACAAAATACCGCCTTGCCGACTTAATTAACCTCCCTCTTATTATTCAGAACCGAAGCGACTCAAATTGTAATTTAAAATAATTCCAGAAAGAAAAATTCTGGGTCGGCGGCAGCGGCGAAAACTGTATGTTCAGGGCGATTGTTAAAGTGAGCCACGTCTGTTATAAGAACCATTATGTAAATTTACTTTTAAGGATTCATATTTTGTTTATTTTTACGACCGGGAGTAAATCAGACGAGGGCAGCTAAAGTGAATATATACCAAAGCGGTGGAATATATTAGAATCGCAGCTTGATTTTGGTACGTCGGTCGTTATAAAAAATGGTTTGTGTGGGCGGTGCCTCGCTTATAATCTAATAAAATCGTATATTAAGATATTATAGTACTTTCCGTTAGTGAGTCGCGGAAATTAATTTTCGTTAGTATTGAGAGGACAGGAAACTTAGCATTTAATGGCAAACCTTGTTACTATCTAATATGGAAGATCTAACAAGAAGCACAAAGGAGAGGTCGTAGATATTACAAGTCCTATACTGTGAGTGCCAAAGTAAAACAATAATTAGAAAAAGCTAGAATAAATTTTTTTATTGTACAAATGCAGAAAACGTGGACAACAATTAACACTATGATGTTTAATGTAAAACAAAAAAGGATATGTTTTTACAGTAAAATAAAGCTACACACCTTATGGTGAGTGATGAGAAATTTACAATATTCTTACCTAATAAAAACAACTATTCAGAAATTAAAATAATCTACCTTATACTTATTCAATTAATTTTACTGCTTAAATGGCTTTTTAGTTACATAATTCAATAGCAAATTTTGAAACAATTAAATCTTATCACCGTATAAAATTTGGTAGTAGGTAATAATATAAAATCACTAGAACAATATGGCTTTCTTCACTATTTAATATTAGTTCCCGAATCTATCCAGTTATACATAAATCAGTCCAAAGGTTATCAAACCAAAAATATCCCAAATTAATTTGACACGTGGCAAATAATATATCCAGTATCTACTGTACCAGAAATCTCCCAGACCAAAATCCACCGGCCAATAATCGTTAGGATAAAGGAACAAAATTAGTCAAATTAATTAATTAGATAACCTCAAAATTTAGCACGTGTTCAAGTCGAAAGAAAAATATTAACTGATCCAGATTTTCTGGGCGATAACTTGCTATTTAAATCCGATACGAGATCGAAAAGATTGCAATACTAAATAAACAAAATCAATTGCTGTCAAAAACGTGTGAAATGCAGATAGTTAATATCGATTCAGCCCAATATGGCTATACGACTAAATTCACGAAAACAAGTTACTTGCACCAATTTACTGACCAAAAAAGAACGGTACCTCGTCTTGAGTGCTATTTATAAAGTTAATTAAATGTAAAAACTATTTCCTGTCAGACGTAATGAACCGAATTTAATATGTTGCTGGTAGTGGCAGAATTTGCGCTACCAGTCTTCAAGTTCTACTCGAAACAATCTTTATTATCGATCTTTTGATTTATGTAAAATTGTATTCAACAAGAGTTTAATAAATATACTCAACATTATTTGTAAATTTCAGTTAGTTTTTAATAAGAAATTATTTACTTAACCAACGTACCAAAATAATTAATTACTATAGGTTTCGACATCTGTTGACGAATAGAAAAAACACAATTTGACTAATAGTTCCTAATCATCATGGTAGAAACATATATAAGGTATGCTCGTCCGGGCTACCAGAATTTGACTTTTCTGCGCTGGAACCAACGGGAACCATATTGGATATATCACAGTATATTGACAGAGAATCCTAATATTCTGTGATAAGATATTAATATTACACATATTTCAAGTTTTTATAATATTATCCCTCAAATTGTACCCCTGCAACCAGGTGTAAAAGTAGCCGTGTTGGGGTGCGTAACTGCGTAATATCATTTTTGTATTTGGTTTCTCTATGGCGTGATATTTTTGAGGTTAAAAAAGAAACGATTATTTATAATAAACTTAAGACATGGTTGGGTGCAGTTTAAACAGTTGCAAAAATAGGAGTGGAACTTCAACTGAAAGAAATGTAATATTCTTTCGGTTCCCAAAAAATGAAGAATGTCGAGAAAATGGTTAGAAATTTGTCCAGTAAAACGGTAATTATAAAATACAATAATTATTTAATACATTGGCTTATTTACAATTACAAAATATGTATCAGTAAAAGATGTACCTATTTACGATATAAAAGTTTGCATTTGTTATTTAACACAAATGTGGTCAGAAATAAAAATTGTTTTTTTTTACAGCTCGCATTTGTTCAGTGCATTTTAAGAGGGCAGATTTTAAAGCGACTCCAGAGTAGGTATCTCAAAAATGTTGAAAACTATTCTCCTTCTGCCTCATGCAGTACCTATAGAACATTTGGCAAGAATCATTCTCCAAGATATAACGTACAAAGCGAAAAGTAAGAACAAGTAAACATATTATCATGCATATCGTTTAATTTCAAAGAAAAGTTAGTATGCAGTATGATACATAAATCTAGGATATTTAAAACTGTAGGAGTATATTTAGATTTTATTCTGTAAAATTTGATTAATGACGCTTACATCTCTTGTCAAGATACTCTATATGTTGTAAAAAGTCTCAGTATAATACTTATTTTATTTATTACGTATAGTATATATGTTTATTTTGTTATAGAATAAAAGTATAAAATAAGACGAGTGTATGATTTCTTGTGTGACTGTCCGGTATACCCTCACAAGGTGTCAATACAATTAGAAGTTATATTACCTGTGGTGTATGTATTTTTCGTAAATATTGGTTAAAATTTACTATGACGATAACATTTGTAACTAAAAAGATTAATATTGTTGTACAAATAACTTATATATATTACATATAATATATTCTTTATATTAAAAAATTGACATTTATCATAAAATCATACTAAAAACTCATATAGTATTCATGAACCCTTTGATAAATATTGATTATATAGAACTATATATATACGTTAATTTTTTTAGTATTGATAAGTTAATCTATAAATTCTTTAAATCGCCGAACTAGATCATATAAAATATATACCTATATATTGCATCAAAGAAGTACCTTTTTACCATATTTTTTACAAAGAATGTCTTGCATATCCATAACTACACGATAGTAAAAAACACTAAAATTACAATGAAAAATTTGCTACATCAATGTTGAAATGTATGTATGTACAATCTTACATTATTATTCAAAACCATTCTAAAATTTTTCCAAATGAGTAATATTTCGTCAAATTTTAACCTTATTTCCAAAATGAGGCATCTGTTTTTAAGTGGTATGTGGAATCATCTCCTTTTGTACAAAAGAATACACTACATTATTTGAAATATGCGCACGAAACGCTATTGATCCGATTATCAATATGGTTCCCGTTGGTTCCAAAGCATATGATTGGTTACTGCGAAAGCTGCGCAACAGCATACCTGTATATGTTTCTACCATGCTAATCACGGAGTTAGTTTCTCTAACTGTTGTCGAGATTTATTATTACTGGAGGCGTGGCTTGAGAGATTGGCTTGTCCTCTTATAGGGGAATCTAAACATTTTTATGACAAATTGTCCCATAGAATTGGTAGAATTCGCCTAATCAATCAATCATTTTATTCATCAACCAAGCTACCCGATGTATTACAAGTATAAAGTTAACTTTATTGAAACATATTCTTTATAGGATTTTGCAAACAGCAGAAAAAATAACTATCTATGAGAACTAAAAGAAACACTATGTGTAAAAATATTAATGAAATCTTTGCATTCGTTCGATAACCTGAATTCTGGTGATGCTAGCAAATTAAAATCCTAAAATGAATTTGTATAATTTCTTTTTTGAAAATTCAAGAACTAGCATCCACACAGTCCCCTATGGCCATGCAGATTAAACTGGTATCTATATAACCCTCTACGCTCGTGAATATTCAGTTAAAAATGAGGAAGGCCTAAAACTAATTTATTTAGGTACCCTGTCTTAAAAATTTATCATTCTAATGGATTACATTTTTATGAAATATTTTCTGTTTTTGGAAATGCTTAGCCTCCAACTTTTAAAGTTAACTTATCTGACTAGTCATTTAAAATAATACCTCTTAATTTTTAATAAATGATAATATACAATGAAAAAGATGCAAAAATGAGACAAACCTATTTAGACAATAATAACAGCTTAAACCTGGTAGCTTAAGAATTCATCCAATGAATAAAAAGCTTGTTCTATTAAAAACATAATCTATTTATTTTTGCAAACAGTATCTGTATTTTTAAAGAAATTTATTTCATTATAGCATTTAATACCCATATATACCAGATTATTCTGAGTTGTACTTAACCTCGCAAAAGGTTGGTGTATCATATGATAGTTTCTTGTATTATAATCGCGAACATCATGCTTTTTACTCTAATTGTTCATATTAATTTTTATATGCGTGATAAGCTGGCAAATATATAAACATGGTAACGGCAATATTTTAATAGTTTGAATCAATGGTTTGCAACTGTTTAAGGGTGATACACCAGCCATATGCCTTAACGTTTTTTTCTGAACAATATATGCTTTATTTAAATGCGCCGAGGAACCCCAATATAGTAAATCATATTGCAGAGTAGATTGAGCCAATCCATAATATAGTATTTTTAAAACCGATTCACACACTGTTTCTCTGAGGTGAGTTTTCAACACACAGTGGAAACATATTCTTCCCAAGTAAGCTTGTGATCTGTCGTTAACCCCAAGAACCTAATGATATAGTCTTCTGTATAGATTGATTACATGACCTAATCAATAGGCTGAATTCTAGATTAACATTTTTTGGTAGGAACTGCATATAATATGTTTTTGTTAAATGTAACAGAAGGCTATTATCACTACACCATTGTGACAGTTCAATGCTGCATTGGATTTTTCTACGAGTGTATTAATATTTGCTTGGCTCATAAGAATGTTTGTGTTATCTGCATAAAGAATTATTCTGTCACAGCTTAAACATGTAATAGAGATATCACTTGTGAATGTTGTAAAAAATGTAGGTCCAAGAATTGAGCCCTGTGGGACTCCAAAGTCATTATTTGCGGTATGTGATTCAATTTCCCCAACTGTTAGAGTTTGCTTTCTATTATTTGAAAAATGTGTCCTATTATTTATTATGTACGACAGTACATTGCTAATAAGCTAAGAAGTTGATGCAACATTTATCAAATAAAGAAAAAAACTCAATAATGTCACTTATCGCAACAAAAAAGTTATATCATAAAATACTGTTCGTTTCTAAGTTCATTCAAAAGTTTCTATTTGATTTTATGTAAAAAATACTTTAAAAATATTTCCTGTTCGCCAACATATATGCTCCGACAACAAGCAATGTCACGGTGGCAATAGATGAAGTTTACACCCTAAAATAAAATATAAAAACTTTGAAATGCCTCCAAACTTCATAGTTTGCGTTAAACTTGTGCCAACAAAATATCCTTATTGTGTTGTGGTTCATATTATCTCCGCGAAGTTTATTTTCGGTATCTTTCTATTTAGGTCATCAACAAAATATAATTTCAGGCACTGCAAGGCAATTTATTAATTTATTTTAGAGATTTTACCTTTACCGCTTGAGGAAACTTTTCGAGCAGATAAATCTTGCCCGCTATTCTGAAGTCATTATGAGAAATCGAACTTTAAACCCCTACAATCTCCAGTCCTAGGCGGTTGCTAGTAAGTACGAGGATTGGAGCATCCTTATAATTGAAAAGATATACAGGAATCGTTCCTAATCATTCTTCAAGTATTTTTATTAACTTCTAATAGTTCTTATTATCGAGTAGTGAGGAGCTTTAGGCAAACGGTTTAGTTCTGAATATCAATAGCTGTACCTACTAACTGAGCAAATTGTTATTAAATGATACTTTTTTGTAAACCCACATTATTTAATTTATAACAGAATATTCAATGAATCGCCGTTTTTATAAGCTTTTATTTAATGTGCGTTGTATATTAGTTTGTTAGATAGTATGTTTATATGTTTAAGTCAAATCTAGTGTAGTAAACCCCTCTGCCCTATTTACACTACTTTGGGGGTTATTATGTTTATTGACTATATCCTTGAAAATTAATGTACCCCTTTCAAATGAGACCAATTTACACTATGTGCGACTACCCAGGAATACTCATTCATCAACATCGAGCCTATCTTTACATCTGTACTCCCACTACCCCTGCACAGTGGGCCACGTGATCTAGATGTATTAATCTCGTTATATACATAGACCGAAAAACTACTACGTTAATGGGAAAACCGTTTACCATAAAACGCAAACTGATTGCCAGAAGGGCCAAAAAAATTACAATCCCATTAAAGGGCATGAAGTTAATTATTTCTGGAAATTATACTTTAGAAACTAGTGTAGAAAACGTCCGTTGCCAGTGACACTTCGAATGAGGTAAAGTTTAACTTGAACTCTAATGAAAATTACTTAACTTTTAATACAAAATGTCTAGATACACAAATCTACACGGTGACACTAAAAACTTAAACGGTGAAAGCACGACAATGTGAACACACCGAGGCTAAATGGGAAAGTCCTCTTTTTTCTATGACCATTTTCTAGGTCAAATTTTAGTGAAATAGGGCGGCGTACTTATGAATTACTTGGGCCAGTGGGCTACACATCTGCCCTCTTCTCAAGCTTAGTGTGGACCTGGCAGCTGGCGCCCTCTGGATTCCAATATGAGACAAAATAACTTCCCGTAAATGACAAATACTAAATCGATCTGGCAGCTGACGCCCTCTGCATTAAATATGGCTGAAGGCCTCAAATATAAACATCCCTTTAAAGACAAATATATCCTATCTCTAAGCTAGCTAATTTTCCCTAGTCGGTGAAAAACCCTTTATTTTTGCCTAGATTCATTCTAGTTTTTGTCGATGAAGGGAAAACCGACTGGCGTTTCCTATCTAGTGAACAGTAAGTAAGGGAGGGATGTTCGGACTAATTATAGCATTCATGATTCTACCGGTACCCTAATTGATTTAATAATTCGTTTGTTTTATTCTGCTCTCTGCTCTCGATTTTTTCTGACATTTTTAATTAAAAGCAACTTGACAATGATGTCGTTCGTAACCGATTTTCTCAGGCTATCGGCGTTATGAGTTTGTGGGACGCCTTTAAAAGGTAATACATTATTTCAAATTTAGGAAATCTACTACCATATACTTTATAGTATGGCCGAAAAGTTCTTTGTATTTGACATGAGACGGTTATTAAAATTAGAAATTTTTACAATCTTGTTTTTGAAGTCCCGTAATATTACAGCACGACTATTTTACAACATTTTAAAGCCTGTGAACTAACGTCTTAAATTTCTATAAACATCTTCTATCAAACGTAACTTTCTACAAAATTGGGTTATTCTATGAAAAATAACCTTAATTTCTTTACCTGTATCTTACATTTGTTACACTAGCAATCAAATTTCGACTAGTTCTAATTACACTAGACCTTTGCAATATTGCATGGAGGATCACATCTTCCTTCACCACCCCCTTGATATGGGTATAAAGTGAATATTATCGGAAATCTGGCGTCGAGATCTACATTAAAAAAAATCTATTGCGGACATAATGGCATAAAGTGGCGGGTAATTCAAATTTTATATAACAAATTTATTTTTGTCCACAGGGTTCAATATTTGGGCACCAAAATGTCAGGGTGCTTTTTTTTCAACAAAAGATATATTTTCTGAAAGTTTGAAGCCGATCGGAAGTTTCAAATTCTCTAAAAATGAGCACCGATAGAGGTCTGTAAGTGCAATTGTTAACTTACAAATGAGTTCCAAAGTTTTCAAAATATGTTATTTTCACTATTTCTTTACTCGAAAACGACTGCACATAGAGGGCCTTTATTGGTAAATCGTCCTGAAAGAAACCGAAATAGGATCTGGTTTCAGCAAGATGGTGCTGCACCACATTATTTAAATGCAGTTAGAGACCACTTAAATAATGCCTACCCTCATCAATGGATTGGAAGAAATGAACCCACTAAATGGCCTGCTAGATCCCAAGATCTTACCAAAATGGTTTTTTTATGGGGATACGTGAAGGAAATTGTTTATAGAGACACGCCAACAACAGTGCAAAATATAGAGGAAAGAATAATAACGGCCTTTAGATCTATCACACCGGCAGTTTTAGGAACAGTGGGAACCTCATTTCAAACGCGCATAGTGTGTCAATCAAAATGGGCAACATGTGGAACATTTATTATAATTTTTTCTACTGAGTTATTTGAAGAAATATCTTTTTAAGTTTATTTTTCAATTTTGTAATTATTGCTCAATAAAACGGTTGCAATTAGCCATAGGGAAGTACTTACAAAAAATGTTCGTTTTTCATTTCTACATCACATCGTTGAAAAACATGCAGTGTATTCCATTTGAAAAAATCTAGAAAATTTAATTTATAAAGTTCTTGACTGAAAATTAATTTTTGGCCACCCTGTAGAGTTTTACGAAATGAAAATAATTCAAAACATTAATTAGATGTCTCGTAACTGGTATTCACATAAGTTCTTCTTAAAACCCATAATTGTGAAAGTGGTGATTTTTTTAATATCCATCTGAAGATTGCATTATTTCAACAAAAAAATTGATTCCATCCAAATGATTGGGAGACATTCAATGCTAATATAGGAATGAATAGGGCCTAGAAAGGGGCTTCAAAAAATGTACTGATATATATAGCATTCCTTTAAAAAAAAGGCATTTCGTCCTGTAATTTCGTTTTGGCTCTCCCTGTATGTTCGAAAATAATTTCTAGTTACAGACTTTTTTATCCAGTTTACTTGAAATTTTTTTAAAAATTTCTAGCTATCGTACTCGAGATATAGAGATCCGACGCACGGTTGCCCCACCCTGTATACTCCTGGAGATGCCTCAGTCGGTATGAAATCATAATATTGCTGTTACAAAACTATGCCTATCGATGGCCTTTTTTTTACTCCACTATTATAGGTGACACAAGTTAAAGATTTGGCTCAAATCAATGGAAGAAAAATTATTTTTATTGCAGTTAAAGACCCCTTCAATTCGCCGACATTTTAGACGTTTCACTTTCTTCTTTTGCGATTTTAGTAACAATCCAGTAAACAGATATTGTTGACTAGTTATACAGGGTGTTTTTAAAAAGTATGTCAATCACTTAACCACGGACTCAGCATGTCAAAAGAAGTTGATTCAGCCTAATTTACCTCTATCCAAAATCGCACCCCTATGGATATACAGCCCTATAAAGTTGGGATTAAAAATATTAATTTTTTTAATATTGTGCAAATGGCTTATCTTTTCAATTTCGGAACACTGAAATGTATGTCAAAGGGTAATAGTTTAAAGTAAAAACTGTTTAAAATCAAATTTTCTAAAAGGCCGATTTGGGGGTAAACTACCCTTCCCTCCTACCCCCTCTTTTAGTGGTACGCCTATGACTTTTTTGATATATCGCATTTTATATAAAATTTAATTATAAAACTTTTTTTTATCTTGTTTTTTTTTCGTTTAGATAACCATTTTCAAATGAATCTGGAAATATTAAAACCATTACCACGCCTTTGTAGAATAACACAAATAATGTTTAAAATTAATGTAGATGATGATCAAAGGCACCTGTGAAAATTTAATAGGTAGTTGACACCTGTCATTTTTGTCAAACTGCTTTAATAGATATCAGTTATTAATTGTTAACAATGGCATTTAATATGAATTATTCTAATACCGAAATGGTGGATATGATTAGAATATTATGCGAATGTAATGAAAATGGTTCTAGTGCAGCTAGGCGTTATGTGGAAAAGTTTCCAAACCGTCGGCATCCTGATAGACGTACATTTTTTGCAGTCGATCGTCGTGCAAGGGAAACTGGAAGTCTATCAAATGATCGTGCTGGGAAGTGTGGCAGACCTAGGACTGTGCTAGTTCCAGAGGTCAAAGAGGAAATTTTAGATATTGTATCAGAACGGCCTGAAAGCAGTGTGCGTAAAATAGCTTCTCAGGTAGGAGTATCGTATTATTCAGTATGGAGAACATTAAAAGAACAATTACTAGTTCCATTTCATATACAGACTGTTCAGGCATTGGAACCTCAAGATTACGGTTCTCGAATGGAATTTTGTAACTGGCTTCTCAGAAAAAATGGAAGAAATGTAAGTTTTGTAAACACCATTTTGTCAACTGATGAGGCCTCATTTCATAGAAATGGTATTACAAATCATCATAATTATCACATTTGGTCTGAAGAAAATCCTAATGCAAAGATAGAAACGCATTTTCAGCGTAATTTTTCTGTTAATCTTTGGGCAGGTATTGTTGATAACCATCTAATTGGACCTGTTTTCTTTCCACGTCGTTTAAATGGAGCTGACTACCTAGATTTTCTGGAAAATGAATTGCCTGAGCAATTAGATATTGTTAATCTTAATATTAGAGAAAACATGTGGTATTTACAAGACGGTGCTCCACCCCATTATAGCCTGCAAGTCAGGCAATGTTTATCAAGGCGTTTTCCAGGACGTTGGATAGGTCGAGGAGCTGATGCTCCAGTCAGTTGGCCTGCTCGGTCCCCTGATTTAAACCCAATTGACTTCTGTCTTTGGGGAGCTATGAAGGAAAAAGTTTATTCTGTTCCAATAGAGAGCGTTGAACATCTCCGACAAAGAATTCAACAATCAGCCGAGGAATTTAGAAACATTCCTGCCGTGTTTCAGAATGTGAGATTCTCGCTTCTAAAAAGGGCAAGGTATTGTGTACGACAAAATGGAAATCATTTTGAGCACATTCTGAAATAAAATTTTAATGTTCGATATTTTTTTATTTTATTTTTAATTTATTTCAGTATTTGTTGTTTTACTTCTAATATTATTTTAATTTACTTTGTTGCTTTAATGATTGATGTTTTAGTTTCTGTGATTTTTATTTAATAAAAAAACCTATTTAAACATTTTTTTAATTTTACAATTTATGATAGCAATGCACATCTTTTATTATAATACCAGTAACTTGCCAAAATTACACAGAAGAACTTTTTTATTTCATATGTTCCACTTTTCATAATGGTTTTAGTATTTCCAGATTCATTTGAAAATGGTTATCTAAATGAAAAAAAAACAAGATAAAGAAAAGTTTTATAATTAAATTTTATATAAAATGCTCTATATCAAAAAAGTCATAGGCGTACCACTAAAAGAGGGGGTAGGAGGGAAGGGTAGTTTACCCCCAAATCGGCCTTTTAGAAAATTTGATTTTAAACAGTTTTTACTTTAAACTATTACCCTTTGACATACATTTCAGTGTTCCGAAATTGAAAAAGATATCTACAGCCATTTGCACAATATTAAAAAAAAATATATTTTTTTTAGAGGGTTGTATATTCATAGGGGTGCGATTTTGGATAGAGGTAAATTAGGCTAAATCAACTTCTTTTGACATGCTGAGTCCGTGGTTAAGTGATTGACATACTTTTTAAAAACACCCTGTATATGTATGTTGTTGACTAATAACCATTTTCAGATATTCGCGAGCACACCCCGTTAATTTCCACCAACAGTAACACAGCTCCGGGCACGATCTCTACAAATCAATAAGATAATTCTCCCAATCTTAACTCAATTACGTCTAAACACACAACGATAATGATCTGGTTAAGCGCAGTTTGCATTGGCAACTACAATCGCACTTTCGGGCTAACAAAAGATCAATATTAATATTTATACTCTGGTGCACAGTATCCCAGGTACAACATAGAGTGTAATCTGCCATCGGCACTGTTATTGTTTTACATAGACATTATGCAACCGGCCAGTGTGAAGTTCATAGGTCGTAATAATGCAGAGAAATAAACAAACGCTGATAGAATTGTGTGTAATGATGTGCAAAGTTCCTTCACATGGTTGTTGGCGCTTTGACTTTTTTTAAATTCCTAAATATTTAACAAATAAAAAATATCGAATAAGTGTAATGCTTCTTTTTCTCTTTAACAATTAATAGTGTATAGTGATACAAATCTACTTGAAAAATTGTCTACATATTTAAGTAAATAATATTCAATAAAGGTCTAAGTAACCCATGAAAACAAAAGTTATCGCAAGTGTCAATTTACTGTTGAACGATAGATTAGTTTTGAGAGAAATGGTAGGTATGTACCAATTAGAATTTCTGCATTATTAAATAAATAACTACTTGTTTTGTTGTAAAATTAATTCGAACTAGTACAATATATTATTCTGAACAAGAAATTAAGAATGAATTTTTCACTTGAGGATCCGTTTTACAGATAAATAGTAATTTATGTTACAAAACTGGAAAGAGCTTCCAACACTCGCCTGCGCTCGCCCTGGAATATGCTTGGGTTGACCAGCAAAACACTGCTTCTTGGTCATATAACGTACAATTTTTTTTTCGACCGTTTTCTTGTAATGCTTCACAATCTGAATCCATGTTTCCCATAACTTACGATGTCACTTTTAAATACTCGTAAATATTAGGTGTATTTATAGAAGTGTATTTCAAACTATTTTAAACTTTCATGATTTAACCATCTTTCTATGGTGAATAGTAACCATCTATCTATTTGACACATAACACAAGTTCGTTTCAATGGCAACAAGAAAGCAAAGCTACCAGAAATTGGCAACATTTTTTAACTTCATGGATCGGAAATGAGAATAACAGGGATCCGAAAATCTTTTGCCGATCTCTGATGCCCACATTCCAGTATAGGCCGGAAAATGTTACTTTCCGTCCTTAAATTTCTCCTAAAGGGGTGTATTTTCTGGTCCGTCGAAAAAAGCATTTCCGATGCCTGTTATTTTCTTTTTCGATCTATGAAGGTAAAGAATGCTTCCAACTTTTGATATAGGTGAGTTTGCTCTCTTGTTGCCATGGAAATGAACTTGTGTTAAATGTCAAATAGTTAGACGGTTACCATCCGCCAAAGAAAGATGGTTAAATGATGAAAGTTTTGAGATACTGTATGACCTTTCGGAGACACACTTCTATAAATACACTTAACTTTTACGAGTTTGTAAAAGTCAATTCGCAAGTTGTGGAAAATATTGATTCAGATTTTGAAGTGTTACAAAAAAACAGTCGAAAAGAAATATTGTACATTAAATGACCATAAAACAGTGTTTTGCAGGTCTTCCCAAGCTTCCAGGACTGGCCTGCGGCTCGCCCTGGGATTTGCTTGGTTCGACCTGCGAAACACCTCTTTCCGGTTTTGTAACGTAAATTATTATTGCCGATCTCTGATGCCCATTTTCCGGTCTAGGCCGAAAAACGTTACTTTCTGCCCGAAAAGTTTTCCAGAAAGCGTGTTTCTTAAAGTCGGTCGAAAAAGAATTACTTTGAGTTGAAAAAATTGTTTCTTTGACGGCCCCTATCTCAAACACTTTTGAACCCACTACGATATAATCTTGTACAAAGGGGTTTCTAAAGGTGCTAGATAAGAATAACTTTTCTTCTAAAACAATCGCTAATACTTTTCTTCTTGAAAATCGACCCTCTTTTTCCTACAATTGGACGCATCTGACTAAAATCAAATGTGGTTTACGCCCAAATAGACTCACTTTATAGATAAATATTCACCACCAGAATTTCAAAATATTCGGATATTAGATGAGCGGCCTCCATTAACAGTGAGACACAATGTATATCTGTTCGAAGATTTGATGAGTACAAAGAAAAATTTGACCTTATTTTCTAAATGAAAAAGACATACATGCAAAAGTCCGTAACTCGATAGAACTTAAATCATCGGTAGGTTAAGAAATTCTGCGTAAAATGAAGTGTCATAATAGAAGGACATAACGTAACATAACATAAAGATATAACACATAGTGGACAACAAAGTACATACCGTATTAATAATTGAAAGTTACTGGTAAAATGTTTGTTGATAGTACCAAACATAAAATAAACATGTGCGTAGTGCAGTGCCTAGTGAGGCCGTCGCCGATGGAAACAGAAAGCTCCATACATTTGTATCTGGAACTCTTTCAAATGGATGGTTATTGATATACATTGAAAATGTATTAAACATAGGGCAGGTCCTAAAACAGGAGGGCTTCGACTGACAGCTGTCACGTAGTCAATGTATTGGGCTTGTTTGCGAATGCAAAAATGTTTCTCAGGCCAAAGTAGTTGAGGGTCTGCTTGACATACAGGGGGTCCCAGATGTTCTCCTAGATGCCCTTCTTACTTCTTGCAGATTTAACCTTTGCTTCACCTCAGCAGATCGGTATACAGGGTGTTCAAAGGTTCTCTTGGGGCTCTACCTTGCACTTCCACTGTGAATGGCTGTTTACCTGTGCAACGGTTAAAAAATGGGAGCTTCTTACAGCGAGCTAATGTATGTCTTGGCAAACAACCAAAATGGACGCATTAATGCGGGATGTTGATGGGAAAACACAGGTTTCTGGGAAGTATAAAACTATATCAGGACGCAAGCGGGCGGGAGGAATGCACATTGCTACATACTGAAGAGAAGAAACAGAAGACTTAGAAGAAGGTTAAAAAAGAAGCATGGAAACTTCAAAGAAGCATCTCACAAATACCTACACTCCCCATCCGATGATGATAGATGAAAACTTAAAAGAAGCATCTCACAAGAACCTACACTTCCCATCCTATATTCCTACCTTATGCATCATGTGGCTCTCGGTGCTGGTAACAGGCATGCTTCCTATCCAATCCGGCGTATGGCCGGTCCGGCTGAATATAATAATATCCAGAGTGGATATCCGGAAGTGGCAGCAATGCCTACCATACGCTGGCTAATCAATCCATCAACCAATTATTGAGTATTGCATTGCGCAACTTTGCCACCATTTAACAAATTCTCGATCTCTTACGGTTCCCGAGATTCCAATGGTGAGTATACAATTAGAATCAGTGTGTACAGGATTCTTAATACAAATAAAATGTCAACAAGAGTCTGTTATGTATTGTTACCTGTATAATTTCTACATGGAATATTTGACTATGGTAATGAAACACTATGTAGATAAAAATATATGCGTAGAATATGTACACTTTGTGCGGAATTACCAAATAAATGTATTTCCATTTTGTGAATACCACTACGTCACAGGCGAACCAGCTCCCGATAACGTGTATGTGGAGATGTTATCTCAACAAATTTATTGGCAAGCCTGTTATGTAACATCTTGCTTTTCTGCTTGTGTGTTCGCTTGTTAGTCAATTTATTTATTTTTTATTTTCTGGAACAACCATTCGTATCATAAATTTGGCTCCTTATGTTTGAAAAATACTTATTTTTTAGATACTTTATATCCTCTTTACATTGAGAATATTGTCCTAGTATCCTATCTTCGATATGTAAGTATAATATACAGAGCTTTCATTTATGCTCATAAGACACGTGATCAATTATTTTCAACTTTATTTCTGTCATATTCAAGTTATGTTTTTTGTCATGGATTCGTTAAGTAATATGTAGATCTCCCATCGCATTTTTAATATTATTATCCTACGCACAGTGGCATCAAAACGAGATAAAGTTATAGTCCAGTATGTTACTTTAACTTGGTCTGTCCAAAGGTCTCTTCGTCGGCTGAACTACGCATTGTCGACATACGTGAACAATGTTCTTAGGCTATTGCTTTAACTTTGTGTGCAAGAGAAATGAAATCGTAAGCGCACTTATTATCTCATACACAAGACAAGCTAAAGTTTACTCGACTCTAGTAAAAATTCTCAGATTTGGCAATGAGCTGCAAATAGGTCCAGGTTTATGAAAAATGTATTTAAAAATTAAACCTTAAGAAGAGGTTTGTAAGGGGTGAAAAAATTAGGCCAACAAAAATCATGAAACTTTGCATTTTTATTAATTCCTAAAAATATATTTTTTTTTAAATCTAACTTACACAAGGAGTTGTTTTATAAGGGCAGGAAAATTAGATTTGTATTATTTTTTAAGAAAATGTGTATAATGTAAACTTATAAAATGAATATTTGATATGTGAAAATATTGTAAATAACGTACTCTTTTTGTGGTTCGGTGGAACTAGTCCAATCAGCCAGCAATATTTTTCATAAAAAAATACTGTAAGCAACTAATTTATTTAATTAAAATGTCAGAATTAATTAACATTAACATACAGGGTGTAATTAATTTCATGTCATTAAAAAAACTGGTAATAGGGACCGACTAGACAAACAAAAAACTTTATGACTTTTTTCTCTAGGGGCACTTTGAAAAGAATTGACCTAGGTCGAAATTTTGAATGTTAAGGTAGGAGACATTTGAAAACCACTGTTTTTCAGGGTCAATGGATGTTATAGTTCCGAATATGAGAAATAATAAAAAACTGTAATGCTCGAATTGTGTTCCCATCGGAAGAAGTGCGGCACTTTGATGGGATTACTTGTACCGATCTTTTTATACCACTAATTATGAAAATGTTAATAATTCCTTCTCTTTCGGCACAACGCAAGCATAGCATGACCGCAGGGGTTTAAATAGGACATGTTATTTGGAACAAAGTTATTCTAGCTCTTATTGTCATTTATAAGAATTTATAAAATTCAAAAGTGTTTAATTAACAATTGTAACATTGTGTTAAAAGCTTAAAAAATTTGTAATTATCTTATGAAATTGGAAAACGAACTTCTGGTAATACATTTATATTTATCTGATTTCACTTTATAGAGCTTTACAGTTTTAGAAAGTTCCATTTGCATTTAATTATATTAATAATAATGATAATAATAACCATTAATATTTTACTTTCAGGAGTTTTTTATTACGAAATACCAACAATGTGTAGTTGGTTGATACATCTTGTGGACACGTGTCTTGTAAACAATTCTTGAAAGCCCTGTAGTAATTTTGATCAAGCAATGGAACAAAATAGGTGGAATAATAATAAATATTTTTGTTAATTCTTATTTTATTATGTATTGCGGGTACCAAGTTGTCAATGTAGGAAAGTTCCATATTAGTAGTAACTTCAAGTGGGCGATGTCAGTGCACAAGGGCGACAAATGCCGAAGGCGAAAAACTAACATGACTTTCTGTCTTGATAACTTTCATAAACTTTATAAAGCCAAAGAAAATCGACACAACTTGTTTGCTCAATACTTCTTCGAACTTAACCCGATGTTATAAATGTATAATAAAGTTTTCAGTAAACAAGTATGACGTTCAGCTTTTTCTTAAAAATGTCGACGTCAAATCTATGTCAGCCAACTGTGGTGACAATTTAAAATTGTTTACGAATTTTCAGCTCTGGGTGACTTTATGAAACGGTCTCTGCCGGATTCTTACAACAGAATGATTACATCTATAAACAAGTTTGTTATAAATATAAATTAGATAGCAAGACCAAGGCGTGGATCGAAGCTAGCCAGACAACCACGGTGTAGTAGCGCCATGACAATTGGTGGGTTGGGAAAATTGAACCTGATATTATGCACAAATGAAATACGACTTACATCGCAGGGTGCGAATTTAAATGATTATTGTATTTAAGATATTCCAAAAAGAAGGATAAAATATAAATATTAATACATGAATTGTGTATAATGGATGCTAGCTTGAAGGTCAACTCCATGATTTTTAATTTAGTTGATAAATTTACTTCCCTTGCTTACCGCAGGGAAGTATTGTAATCATAAAAAAATGTTTTCAAACATTTATGTTTTAAACTAAGTAGATTAATAAAAAGAAAGTCTTCCAATTCTGTCTGTCTACTGGGGTTACATTTACACAACTGTTAGATGAAAAAAAGTAAAGTTCCTTTACTTATCAAATAGATATTTCTTTAATCTAACAAAAAATAATGCACTATATTTTGTAGCCTGTGTTAACATTATTGAGTTATAATTATTGAAAATAAAGCATTGTTCTGATTGAACTGGTTTTAAAAAATATTGGTAACATTTTGGACCAATGCTAATTTACAAATCTGCGTAGACCGTACACTAATCCTTTTTGACTTCTCCTATACATCTTGTTAAACACAAACTAAACCAATCACCACAAATCTTATGAAAACGTCGTAAACTATTATTCCAATAATAACTGACTATAATAACCTAAACTGCTCTGGGGCTGGACGGATGTTCAAAACATGTAAATCTGCAAATCCTTTCAGTATTCAATACGATACGTGATAGATTAGGTTCATTGTCAACTAAAAGCCATCTAAGATTCTGATGAGATATATCAGTATCCTTAGAGCGTTTGAATAGTAATGAAGGACTTAAACTATTTCCATTATTCTGAGGAGATGAATTGCATGTCGCTTGTAAAAGCCGAGTTTAAACGTTGTATAGGAGCTGTTGGTGACATAATTAATCGTATTACCTGCGAAATCATGAAAATCATATTAATACTTTGATTGGCTATATTCTTATTACTCCAGTAAATATGTGCCGAATGTGTAAAAGTTGGGAAACAGCAGCGATTTTAAAAATTCCTTCTGCGTAGTGCTCCTTGCACCCTCAGGAACATTCGTCACCACCAACATATTTGCGAACGGGCAAAATGGGGGAGTTATGGGGTTGTAAGCCCCAAAAATGCTCCAAAAATGGAGTCTTGAAAAACAGACTTTAAAAATGAAAATTTCGGCCTGGAAATCTCTACTTGGGGGTTTTCGAGGTCGCTGAAAACGAATCCTATTTGGGAAATTCAAAATGGCGGACCGAGAATCGGACCATTTTCCAGAAAAAATGAGAATGGATATTTTGGCCTTAATAATCTGTACTTGGAGGTTGTTTTCGAGGTCGCTGATTATGAATCCGAAGTCTAATTTGGTAAATTCAAAATGGCGGGCCGGAAGTAGAGTCAATTTCTCGGGAGAAACTCGTATTTTTTTCGTTGCTGTGCTGAAAATAAGTACTCGGGAGTTGTTGAAGTAGCTGATCACAAATCCGAGGTCCAATTTAGGAAATTCAAAATGACGGACCGCAAGTAAAGTCCATTTCCCAGGAAAGTGTCGTTTTTCGCTGAAAGTGGGCACTCGGCGGATTTTTGTGGTCGCTGATAACGAATCCGGTATCCAATTAGGAAAAATTCAATATGGCAGGCCGGAAGTAGAGTCAACTTTTTTGCGCTGAAAGTGGGAACCCTGGGGTTTTCGTGGTCGCTGACAATGAATTCGACGTCCAATTAGGGGAAATTTAATATGGCACGCCATTTTTTTGGAAAATCCAGTATTTTTATCGTTTTTCGGCTGAAAATGGGTAGTTGGGGGTTTTCGAGGTCACGGATTTTTTGTATAAATATAAAATGCACATGATTCTGGCAGGGAAATAATATTTTTTCAGCTTATCATATGGAGTAATTGTATAAACATTTCTTTCAAAATCACAAAAAAGAAGAAAAACGTGTCTTTCCTGACGATATGCCTCTACTTCCGGTCCGCCATTTTGAATTTACTTTAATTAGACATCGGAATCGTTATCAGTGTCCACGAGAACCCCCAAGTTCCCAATTTCAGCCCAAAGACGAATAAGGTACGAGTTTTTCCTGAAAAATTGACTGTATTTCCGGTCCACTATTTTGAATTTCCTAAACCAGACCTCGGACTCATGATCAGCGACCTCGACAACCCCCCGAGTAGGGATTTTCAAAGTCAAAATATACATTCTCATTTTTTATTGAAAATGGCCCGATTTCCGGTCCGCCATTTGGAATTTCCCAAATTAAACCTCGGATTCGCAATCAGCGACCTCGATAATCTGCGAGTACATAATTTCAAGGCCAAAATGTCCATTCTCATTTTTTTCTGGAAAATGGCCCCATTTCCGGTCCGCCATTTTGAATTTCCCAAATAGGATTCGTGATCAGCGACCTAGAAAACTCCAGTAGGAATTTCCAGGGAGAAATTTTTATTTTTAAAGTCTGTTTTTTAAGGCTTAATTTATAGAGCATTTTTGGGGCAACCTCATAATTCCTCCATTTTGTCCGTTCTCAAAGACGTTGGTGGTGACGAATGACCTTGATAGTTCAAAGAGCACTACGTAGAAGTAATTTATAAAATCGGTGCCGTTTCTCAACTTTTACACAATTTCCGGCTTTTTTACTGGAGTATAAGTACAAGAGACAGTTTTGCTCTATAAATTTTCTGCGAGTTTAAACTTTTTTTTGTTTAATATGTTTTGTATTAATGTTGTATATACACAGTTTCTGTTGTGGGATGATTTTCTGAATTTCTCTGGCCTTTTTTCTTTTCTTAGGGATTTTGCTTTAATATGGTACATGCAATCTCTGGGAAGATTTATTTGATAACATTATTCGCAGTTTTACTAATCAAAATTAAAATATAAAATTGGTGTCGTTCGCCTTCTCTTTTTTGACCAACTTAAGTAATTATTTTTGCTCTAATGTTATTTCTCTAATATGCCTTAAGCGGCGTTTCCATTTGTACCTCTACGCATGCCTCTGTGCATGCAGAGAGGTAAGAATACGCATGCATAAATTGCATGCTTGTGTACATGCAATTTGCGTCTTGCGTGTACCTTTTTCCATCTCGGTGCGATTCAATCATGGAATGCTGCAGCCATTGTAATTATTGCTGAATATCACTAGCGAGCCAAGAAGATTGGAAAAAAGCCTTCTTGTTGGGTGAACAGTTACGTTAAAAAAAGAGCAGAAACTTTGAATATCATAGATGAACTGAGACTGGCCGAAAAGTGTCATTTGACCATTCCATTGCTGTATAAATGAACAAAAACCACACAAAACTGAAGAAAATACGGACAAAACACCATGCGCCGGTGCTGATAAAATGGAATAGAGGCAAACAGCCGCATGTCTTCCGGTCCTAGATCGAAAGACTTGCGCATACCGTGCAACCGATGCATGCAGATATTATGCATGCGCAGTTGCACAAATGGAAACGCCGCTTTACCATAAATCGTTTTTTATTACACGCCAAGTAAAGCCAGTTAGGATGCAACCTTGAGCAGGCATCTGCGCTTCGCTATTTTACCGCTCGCCATCATTTATGTGTTTTTGCAGCACTACTTAGTTGATTTAAAATAGGTTGTCTTGCTAATCCGCATAGGTAAAATATAATAATAATGAACGGAATTGGTTTTGATATTTGTGATATACATAGTTTTTATTAATATTGTTTTAGTTCTCTTACTATTTCGAATTGGAAAAATTTTATATATCGGCCATTTTTTTTTTTGTTGGAAATAAATATTGATTTCATTTATTCTTATTACATTTATAAGAATCATAATACTTGGAAATATGACATAATATGAAAAGTTAAAATCTGCAATCTATATAAAATTGCATACCTAAGTAATTCATTTTTACGATATCGTTAACCTATATTCAAAACATAAGATAACTCAACAAATCGATCTATTCACTGGTATACAATATTATTTCCTAGTATTCTAGATTCTACAAATATAAATACACAATATACGGAAATTGCTATCATATGATCAACTTTTGAAAACAATGCAGATTGCTAAACTCGATACTTTACATTTTTAACATACGTGATAAGATAAATAAAATAATATTATTAATATCTCAATTTATTTGGAAACTTACAAGGTGAACTTAAACGTACTTAAATAATGGACTGATTTGTTTCGAATTCGGTGTACGCAAATACTTCAATGCTATATTACAAAATTATCTATCAAGGATAAGATGAGATATTCAACACTGACATAATCAGTCAAATATCCCCTGATGTACAGGATTATTTACTATATATTGACCCCCCTTTATTTCTGTTATTATTGGAATTAGAAAAAAAGGTTTGTTGTAAAAGTTGTAGCATATTACCTATATTTTATTGAAATGTGATAATAAAAGAATTTTATGTATAGGACACGTGATACGAAATAAATATATATATTTTTTATGGAACACCCTTCTTAATATGTTCATGGCATGCTCCTTCAATGGTTAGAATCATACCTAAAAGATCGAGTCCAAACTGTTAAAATTAATAACTACTATTCGGATGAAATCGAGGTTATATCAGGTGTTCCTCAAGGAGCTCATTTGGCTCCATTACTATTTAATATTTTTATCAATGATGTTACTGAATGTTTCTTGCATACTCAAGTATTGTTATATGCTGATTTAAAAATATTTAAAGAAATGACTGATTTCACCTCCCTTATAGAACTCAAGAACACACTGAAAGTAATGAAACATATTCTTTATAGGATTTTGCAAACAGTGGAAAGAAAAGCTATCTATGAGAACTAAAAAGGAAAAACTATATATAAAAATATTAATGAAATCTTTGCATTTTTTCGATAACCTTCTGGTTATGCTAACAAGTAAAAATTCTTATTTACCATTCTCATTGTAACACTAGCATCCAACCTAGTCCCCTACGGCTAAGCAGGCTAAACTAGTATCTACATGATCCCCTACGATATGTAAATTCAGTTAAAAATAAGAACAAAGGCCTCAAATTAATTTATTTACGTACCTTGTCTTTAAAAAAATTTTTCATTCTAATGAATTACATTTTCATAAAATCTCATTCAGTTTCTTGGAAATGCCTAGCCTTTGAAACGTCTTTCGTCCTTATTGTGGACTCATCAGAAAAGCCTAAAGCCGCTCATAACGATGTTCCATGCAAAACTAAGACAATATGCATGAACAAGTATAAAATAATTATAATTGACATTGACAAAGGCTAAGCGCTACTATGATTTTTCCAATGTTATTAGGTTACCAGATTTACACATAAATGTGCCATTTTAGTTTTCAAAGCCCACTAATCTATTATCTATTAGCCGCCTGTTTCTAAAAGCTTGGTTGCATTGTATTTTGGCTGAAATCTCAAATATTTCTGAGCGGATTTTCAAAATTTTGGTATCATTAGATTCGTATGAAAATGAGGTATTTAAAAATGTTGGTGAATGATTAAATTCCCATTTAAAAAACCGAGTTAGTGGGTAAAAATCACATTTAAAAATTTTAAACCCCTCTAGAGAATTAAGTAATGCAATCATATTGCTCTTCTTATTTTTATAGTAACGTAGCATACAAACTAAAATATATTTTGGGCACCACAGCACTCTGGATTCAGAAATAGATTTTTTAATAAAATTTTTAATGTTTATCAAAAAGTGACCAAAATGGATGTATTGTATTCAAAATTTCCTCTAGATTCCAAAAATGTAAAAATATATAGGGTATTCCATTTAAAAATCGAAAGTTGTGGGCATTTCCGGTCAAACCGGATGTGCACCAAACTTGATTTTTTATTGAAAAGATGGCATTTTAGTCGTGTAATAAGGCCTCCAAATTTCAATTTTCTATTTCAAATATTTTAGGAAATATCGGGGCGAGCGCAATTCGTGACTCACCCGGTATACTTGATCAGGGGAAAAGAGGCTTTTCTAAAATGCAGCATGACCTATAGATGAAATTGTTTGTTTTATCACGTTTCAATAAAATATAGCTAAGATGCTACAACTTTTATACGAAACTTTTTTCGAATTTTCAATAATAACAGAAATAAAGGGGGGTCAATATATAGTGAATAACCCTGTAGCTCCAGGTATTTTCGTAGGACTGCTTTTATGTACAAAAAAATCGGTAAAGGTATTTACACAGAACCCTTTTTATTTGTGCATGGCGGTCACTCTAAAAAAATATTAATTACTAAATGACATTGAGAATAATAATCCGAATATAGTTTCATTATTATCATTATTATTACAAAAATACTGATAAATTTTGGTCAAAATAATATACAGGGTGGTTATCCGACAACACTAAGTCAATACTAAATAACAGGTGCCAAATATGGAAGGCTTGCGCAAATATCTTTACAAATGCCCACCATGGTTGAATTATTTCTTAGGATGACTGTACATTTTTCAATAAAATAGGTGCACTCCTAGGTGCATACGCCAAATGTTATTGTCATCTGTCACATTTTCAATTCCACATGCAGGCAGTGGACTGGAAGTATAGCAGTCATCTATTTTGTATTTTATAGTTGGCAATAATTTGCGAATTTTTTATTTTTTTTAAATGTCAATAGTTTTTGGATTAAAACGTAATGAAACTTGTACATTTGAAATATGAGTTAAGAAAATTTTCTCCATCAATTTTATAGTAGTGATAAAAAAATTTGATTTTTTCAATATAATTTTAAATGTTTTTTTATTTATAGGTTTAGAATGCCATGAAATGTAAAAATTTTAAATTTGAGCAAAACATTTTCTTCCGTCTATTCTAGTGGTAATTTTTTTCCCAAAATGTTGGTAAAATAATTTCTAAAAATTTGTTTTTTTTCTGAAATAAGCTTAGAATATCATGAAATGTGGAACTTTTAACTTTGAGAAAAAAAAAAAAATTCCATCTATTCTATGGTAGTCATCTTTTTAGTCAGCTACATTTCCCCACTTACTGTTGTTTAAAGCATGATCTTCCCATCTGTGCTTAATTTATATAGCTTTCATCGTTTGATGGACAATTTTATAAGTTTTCCGTTCCTACTTGTATACGGTTTTCTTCGCATAACTGAACATACATACGAACTTCTCAAAACGGTTTGTCATACATGTGATACACGTGCCCAACCCATTCAAGATGCGAGTATGCTACTAGAACTTCTGCAGATGAACAGTCAGGTCTGCAAAGAACTTTGAAACTCGATGGAACCATCGAATATGCATAATTTGTCGAGGGAGTCTCTGTCGTCTACCGTTTTGAATGCCTGCTGTACGAAACTAAGCTTCACCTCTCACAGCCATATAAAGGAGGTGAGAGAACATAGACAAATAGCCTGTCTTTCCTTAAAATAGTCTGGTAAGTCTCCATTTGCTTGAGCTTGTTTCCATTAGGAAAATCTTGTCTGATGACCTAGACGATTCTCTGTCAATTTTCCTTCTTCGATCACATCCAATATTACAATTGTGTTAAATAATAACCTATAGTAGATATCTTTTATTTTTCGCAATAAATTTGTATTTTAGTGATGTTTCACGTGTGATAAAATATAATGGCATCTTTGTGTACACTTAGAGATTTCCCAAGATATGATAAAACGAAATGATTGCAATAGAAAATGATTATTATCAACAATTTTAGTCTCACTATCGAAAATGTTCAAGCTGGTTGTGTTATTAATATTGGCGCCATTGGTTTTCGGTACGTACATCACGAAATACATGAATTTGATCTTAATTTATTTATAATAATACAGTTAAAAATATTTTACTTTATGTATGAAAGGTGCTCCCAAATCGAATTCGACTATACAATACGTGCCAGGAGGTAGGATTGTGGGAGGCCGCGATGCTGATATCGTTGATTATCCATACCAACTGTCCCTAATTTATGTCGGCTTTGGACATTTTTGTGGAGCTGCCCTAATATCACAAAATTGGGCAGTAACTGCTGCTCACTGTGTGTATGAGTAAGTGTTATTTATTACCCATTATTTCAATAATTAAGTTGTTGTATAGTAGTGAAATTGAACAAAATATAATTGCAGGACTCTCGGAGATGGAGTAACTAATTTACAATTTAACATCTTCAGATGACAATTAAAAAAAGACGTTCTTCTGATACGGAGAACCGTACGACGTCTTGACAATTCGTGGATTGAGTGTTATATTGTTCTAATAGTACAAATTGGAAAAATAGAGATTTAAATATTCATGTATTATTTTAATCCATTTTGAAAAGCTGTTAGTTTCCCCATGTATCACAGTTTTCCATCTGATAAGTGCTTTATTTCTATCATTTGGTAAGTTATTTGCAGATTTATCTATACCAGTAACTAGACAATTGCTGATAGAACAAGAGGTCTTTATTGATATATGAAATTTTACCAAATATTTCAATGATATTCTAACAACATAGGGGGTTTATGAGAAATCTACAGTTGGATTAAATTAACATTACCTCTACAAACTAAAAAAAAATTAACTTCATTTTCGAATTCATAAATATTGCAGCATCGTGGTATTCCTTAGAAACAGTTTTAATGAAGGTTACATCAGCAGAAACTTAAACAGCTTTGTTAAATTGAAAACTTTGGCAAAAGGCATTTTCTAGCGTCACGTGAAGTTGATATCCGTGGTAATACCATTGAAGTAAGAAAGGAATTCTCTCTAGTATTTTTACTAAGACTTGACGCAAAAATACTTCGATAAATGCTTCATCGTCGTGCTGTAGTTTGTAATATAACACACAATTGGATACAATATTATTATTTTACCTTTAGCATACACTACTATTACAATGTTCCAACAGCATCCAAATTTGCCACCCCATTGGTCTATTTGTTAGAACATTATAATACTAAACGATATTCAAATAATGAGTACAATGTATTAGTCTTTCTTATTTTATTTGTTGATTGTTTTATTCAGATAGAACAATAATTCTCTGAACTATTTTATTTTATAAAATCTAATTTCCCGCAAAAAGTGCTTATAGAACAATATAATACTCAACCCACGCGGCCACGTAGGTATTGTTAATTGAATGATGAGAATCGTGCAACATTTTGGCAATTGTTAAATCTTGTCTTTTTCTCTAATTTCTGGCATTGGACAGATTCCATCAGCCAGCTACATAGATGAGGAAAAGATAAGGAAAATGTTGTTTATATATATACGTTCGGAAATATAAAAGTAGCCTTTTTGGGTTACTTGCAGGTCCTGAACGTTCATGCATAACCCCCCATCCCTCTTTTCTCCGATAGCTGAATCAAATACTTTCAGTTTAACTTTTTACTGACCACTGTACGATGAAAATTGAGCCAGGTAAGCCGTATATTAATAACAATTGTCATAAAATTTACAGCACCTAACATTGAGGTGAATCCAGCAAGATGAAGTCAAGAATGCAAAAATTTGAAGGTAGAGTAATTTTAAATCCTGTCGTCAATATTTGCTTCCCAAAGAGAAAGATGCCGATTGAGAGTGGTTGTCAGTAGAGTTGTTGGAAGCAAGGATTTATTTTTATTGATTGTTATTATTGATTTGTTTGTTATGCAAATAAAATGGTGCATCCGCAATATACTACGATTCCCTTTAAAAACTATTTTTTAGAAAATTGTGAGTGCGGTGAATATAAATAATGATTGAATTCTTGAGGCCTGATTTTTGCTTTATTTGTAAAGAGGTTAAATATTGTTGAACTTTGAGCGATCACTGGCATGAAGAAAAAAATAGTAGTGAATAAGACTAGGAGATTCGGATTGTTATTAAATCAGTAGAGATTGGAGGAAAATATATTGCCATATAGTTGACAACAATTTTTATCCAAATACTTACGTATTTTTGGATGCAGAATTAAAAACGTAGTTTTTAATGGGGGTGTAAAAGTACTACCCTTTCAACTCTTAGTATTTTGAACAATTTTCATGGTACAGTGGTCAGTACAAACCAAATTGCAGGCATTTGACTTCTGTCACAATTTCTTTAAATACCATTTTCCGAGATAATATTTTCCGAGATATTTAAAAAACCTTATTCCTCATCCCTTTAAATCCCTAGAAGTATCCTCCAATTTTTCAGAAATCATGTTATTGTCCTAAGTTTGACACCAGTCTTTGAAGAAATAATTATAGTGATCAACATACATTACTTGCTGCTTCGTCAATTCCCGAAACACCCATTTTAAAGATAAGTTAAAGCTTTACAAAGTTTCATATCTTGATTTTAACAATCATGTGATCATGGGGTGTTAAGCATCACTTGTTAGTTAACAATTCCGTTGGAAACAAGTCATGTTCATATTCATATGCCTCTAATATTTAAAGTTATAATTAACTAATATGCCAAAAATAATAAGTTAAGCATCAAAAATTAAAACCAAATCTTTTTATTTTGTGCTTTCTTGAGTTTTGACTAGTATTCAATTCTATTGCTACCCTTCCTCGCTTGGTAAACAATACTTACTTTCCTTGTAACATAAATCATTATAAGACGTTTTTGCTTTTTTTGGGCCCACATGCAAAACATTTGCACGTATGCTCCAGAGTATCTGGAATATACGTATACGTTTACTTATATAAGACACTATGTAAAAGAAACCAATACATTTATTTTCAGTCTCAACTTTACCGACGTTTCCGTACGAGCTGGATCTTCAGACTTTAGTGCTGGTGGCCAGATAATAAGCGTATCAAAAATTATTCAACATCAAGCCTTCGATTACGACTTGGCCATTTTTGACATAGCTCTTGTTCAACTTTCTTCTAGTGTGACGATTTCCACCGCTAAACCGATAGGTTTGGCACAAACAAGACCTGGCGTTGGCCGAGCAGCGACTATAACAGGCTGGGGACGAATTTCCGAAGAAGATGACAGTTTAGGATCTGAAATCTTACAAGTTGTGCAAGTACCTATCGTGAGTCAGGAGGACTGCAATACTGCTTACAGTGACGTCATCACAGATACGATGTTATGTGCTGGATTTCTAGGGATAGGTGGCAAAGACGCCTGCATAGGAGACTCCGGGGGACCTCTCGTTGTGGATGGTCTTCTTACTGGGATTATATCTTGGGGTATAGGCTGCGCTGACCCCAAATATCCTGGGGTATATACCAGCGTATCTGATTTCGTAGAATGGATTGAAGAAAATACTGAAATAAATTTTAGTCAAAGTACGCTGTAAAAATAATATATCCTGTATTATAGTAAATATATATATCTAGTAAATTTAATGAACTTTGAGCAATTTCAAAACTATTGAGTATAGCAAATAACTGCGGCTATCCCTACCACAGTCATTTTATTATTCGTTGATATTTATCAGTTTCCTTACGTGTGTTGTAAAGCAAAACCATGCACAAGAATGTTCAAAAATTTTGAATTTCGCTCGTGAATTAAGGACCTGGGAATCAAGAGTTCTTTTAGATATGGGGGATTTGCTGATTTTACTAATTTATGAGTAAAACTTGCAAGATGTAATTTGCGTCTTGTGGCCATATTTAACCATCCAAGGGTTTTTAACTTATGCGATACACGATAATTTTTCTTTAAATCAAATATAAATTTAATACAGGTATTTTGCACTTTTTGAATCCTATAAACGTTTGTTTGGTCGAGACAGGGACCATATATAATATCGCCATAGTTAAAAAAAGATAAGATTAGAGATTCGCTTAAAAGAGTTCTTAATTTTACATTCAAACTATGACGACAATAATATAAATTTTTTAATGCGCACTAGGACTTTTTCATGATGTTATTAACATGCTGAAATTTCAAGTTATGGTCAACAAATAGGCCCACATTTTTTAAACTATCCATGAATGCTAGTCTTTGATCTTCCACAAGAATATTGGTGTTATCCCTAAAGAATTGTCTATTGTTCTTCTTTCCAAATACGCTAACAGCAGATTTAGATGCATTAATTTTTAGGATTTTTAATATCCTAATTTATGTGCTCAATGGACTGCATAATCTGTGATGAATCGAAGGTGCTATAAATCTGGGCATCGTCAGCATAGAAGTGTGATTCTACAGGTACTAAAAAAGTCAGCAGTATATTAGATAAATAACAGCGGTCCCAAAATTGACCCTTGCTGTACACCAGATTCAAGCATCTTTGACTCAAAAAAAGAAGTGTTCTTGACTACAACTTTCTGTTTGCGATTAGTAAAGTAAGATTTAAGTATTTTTAAAACACTGTTAGAAAAGTTATAGTGTTTCAGTTTGGAGAGTAATAAGTTGTGATTAATCGTATCAAAGGCTTTAGAATAGTTAAGCAACACAAGAGCTGTAGTTTTCTCCTATATCGTAGCTTTTAATTATATCATCACAGACTTTGAGAAGAGCACTTGTGGTGCTATGACCAACTCTAAAGCCAGATTGATTTTTTGATATTATGTGATGTTTTGTCGCGTAATTAATAATTTGATCGTACATGAGCTTTTCTATTATTTTGGACATTATTGGTAACAAACTAAAGAAAGTCAGTGAAATCAGTGGGAGATTTAATTTTGTTGAAGGGTTTTACAAGCGCTTCTTTCCAGACGTCTGGAAATACATCTTTCACAATATATTGATTTATTATATAAGTTAAATACACTAGTAAATCTGGAAAACATAATAAAAGCATTTTTTTTTATATTGAGCCAGTACCAGAAGCATTTGATATCTCCTCAAAAGAAAATTTGTCACAAATTTTAAAGACATTCGATTCAAAATAGTTTAGCAATTCACTGCAAGCAGGATTGTATCTACATGTTGACCCAAATATTCATTTAGTTCATTAGGATTTGAATGGTGTGGAGGAATTTCGGTTGCGTTTTTTGTTTTAGTAATATTCATGTTTTCTAAAGTTTTCCATAACCCTTCTGCAGTTTTTGAAATTTGGACAGTTTAGGTAAGCCGTTTTTTACGCCTAATTGCTGATGTAGCAGTATTACGTAAACATTTATAGTACGACCAGTCACGTAAACTTTTGTTTGTTTAAATTTAGTTAATGCATTGTTTTTAGTTTTAATCATTCATTTATTGATATCAGTTAGCCAAGGTGATTTAGGTTTAGATACTCTCACTGTCTGATAGGTGCGTGGATATCATATAATAACAAAATATTATTGAGAAGGAAACTGATCATATCATTTACATTTTCGTAATAATATATACTATCCCACGGAATACTATTTAGATCGCATACATATTTATGGTAATCGAAGTATTTGAAATCACGATATGTGTAGAAGAACTGGGTGATTTTTCTACTACACAGGATAATTCACAAAAAATAAGCCTATGATCTGATATATAATTATCTATTACTCGAACAGTATTTATAACGGAGGAAGTAGGACTTTTGTCCTAAAGTTCTGTTCATAAGTGGGGGTAAGCATGTGCTCTCTTCATTTCCTGTTTTGCACTTATGATTATTTTTTATTAGACCAGCTTTAGTTTTTTTGTTGTCTGATGGTTTGGAAAAAATAGTTGACGTGGATCTATAATGTGGGTTTCTTTAAAAAGGCGAGGCGGTAGGTTAGGTTAGGTTAATGTGTGAATGGACTCATCTGATTCTCCACTGCGGCCATCTAGGTCTATTTTGTATCGCTCCTAGTTATAGTTCATTCAACAGATTCAGCTTTTTAATAAAGCCGATAATCTTGTTAGGTGAGAAACCGTCCAGGTCCTTTGGCTTTAGTCGCCCTTGCCAAACTGTGAGAACATGATTCTTTCTGCAGCAGGACAGGTACACAGAACGTGTTCTACCGTTTCATCATCCTCCAGGCACAGACGGCGTTCGGTGTTTTCCACCAATCAAATTCTATGTAGGTGATGATTTAGTCTGCACTGCCCAATGTATAGGCCAATTAGAGTTTTTAGGTGTAACCTATTTAACATTAATAGCTTTTTAGTTCTTGACTTCAAGGGATATGTAATGAACTCCTTTGAGTGAACCAATCCTGGTAGTTCCTGCCAGTGCTGGATTGTTTTCAATTCAGTCCAGGCTAGGATAGCAGCCTGCAGAGTTTGCAGATATGCCAAGTGCCGGTTGCCGCGCCTTCTCTGGATAAAGAATCGCCTTCCAGGGCGGAATGAAAAGGTGTCCAGGCCAGAGTCAGTTTGTTGTTTCTGCCCAGTCGGGTAAGAGCTGGCAATTCCATACCGTTTTAGAGTTACAATGGTAGGATCCAAAGGCTTTAAGAGCCGCTTGGCTTTCTGAACATATTTTTATTGATCTGTGTGCAGGCTGTGTCTGGTCAAGCCTCCGCGCACACAGCTCAGCGGCATGGATTTCTCTCTGAAATATAGTCGCATTATCATCCAGGCTCGAAGTTATTCTTACCTTCGGTTTGCGACTTTATACACCAGCGCCAGTTTTCTCGGGAGTCTTGGAGCCGTCGGTGAACCAACAACTGGCTGTCCTTTGTAGGTCGGTTTTATTCCGATACCATCCGTCTCTTCCAGGAAACAGGACTTTAAAGGTCAGTTCATAGTTGGTCAAGGTAGGCATCACATCTGAAGGCATTCCCAGGATGATGTGACAGTTTAAGTCGTCCAACAGCCTGTTGTTCTCCATGATGCTACATGTTAGCTACCGCTTGATGGATTCTGTACGTTGCCCACCTGGCCTCTCTCTCTCTCCAGATAAATATGGAGAGGAGGTAGTTCCAGGAAAACGTCCAGAGCAGCTGACGGTGTAGTGCTTATTGCACCATCTGAGGGGAAAGTAATATCCTTTGAGAAAATGATTGTTAGAATTATTTTCTGCACAATTATTAAATTTTATCTCGAATCTCGATATCCAATGATAAACTAAGATTCTGAAGAACTTCTGGAATTTTTCTTAAATATTTTCAACATGACGCAAACTACTGAGAAGCTGTCCTGTTCACGAGGTTGCAGTAGGCTCGAGTTATGACTGAGTGCTCTAAGAAAAGCATCTCTTCTGTACGATTCAAATCTCTACTTCTAAAAATAAATTAGGTATATACAGGGATGTTCTTATCTTAAGTATGCCATACTGTAGACTGAACATAATAATACAATTAGAAAAAACATTTATTGGGATGGATTTAGATTATTGGCAGTGTAACGTGGGCATATTAGTTAATACAGAGCATTTTCAGTACATCTCGCATGTTGTATCAATATCCTATTATCATCAAATTGAATTTACCAGATTTTTCCAGAATTATGCAAAATTCCTCTCTCCTGCCTTAACTGAAAGAACCGCTCCATCCAATTCTTTTCAATTTCAATATTAATCCTCTTTCCTCGAAGTAAGTTGGCGCTTATTTACATAATTACATAGGCACTTCAAAATTTACATTATAGCAAATATTAGCGTTATATTACTTCGGTAGGCAGATTTCAATTTGGATCGGCAATTATAAGGTCTGAGAGTTGGAAACTTTGCGCTCAAATTACAGATCTATTCTCTCTCAATTATCGGGACGCAATTCCCGTCTTAGATTAAAGCCCTACTGCCTAATATCCTCATCAATAGAGAGTGATGCTAATTATGCCCATTTCGCCCATTATATGACTCGCCTTTGTTTATGCATACGCAAACTACTTCCATGAATATCTAATGTTTGCCAGAATTTAAATCAGCTTCGGATCGTTCTTATTGTATTATTTAACTTTGCAGGCTTTGAAGATAGGCCTCGGGAATAATTCACAGGGCCTTTCCCAATCCATACATTTTAGATTAGGAAGATGTATTATAAATGTAGTTAAGGATTTGCTGAGGAGTCGTTTGTATGTAACCACAGCGACGTATACGAAATTCAAACGTCTTAGCAAAGACGATTGGGTACCTCATTCTCATCTCATCGATAATAATAAGATAACCAACTAGTGATTGCGATTCGATGTTGCCGAATACTTACTATTAATATGTATTGTTCTGTGTTATGTATATTCAAACAACCTGCCAAAAATTTCATTAGCAGTGTGGGACTGGTCTAAAGAACCTTGGATGAGATTATACGTAGATTCTTTTGGGCCATGCTTTAATAAAAACAAAATTAGTTGTCACAGACGCTAAAGCGTCTAGGGAAACACAAATGCGAAAGCTTCGAGCATGTGCATTACCATTATCACGTTTTGCGCAAATCGAAGTTTTCGCATTTCGGTTTCCCTAGATGCTTATGTAATACTCCTTGCAGGTTCAATAGTAACCTTAAAGGCTAAGATATATAGGCATGGAATATTCTCGTGCCTCCTCGATAAACTGACATAAGTTCAATATTTGTTCGCAAACACCACGTGCTTTTGCAGAGCATACTTGCTCTTTCAAGAGATATAATGCTGAAGTCTGGATCGAAACATGTACAGCATTACAATTGGGAAGAAAACTGTATCAGTTTTTGATTCTCACTTTATTTTTTGTTAACATGACAATTGTTTCGCCACACAGTGACTTCTTCGGATGTTGAGTACTGGGATAATAATTTTACAATGCACAAAGTAAATGGTTTTATACAATTTCGATCTAATCCTAATCTTAATTGCTGAGTGGAAAAGTACAATATAATTTTAATTACTAAATGTAAAGGTACATATATTTCTAGGTAATTTATTGAATGTAATTTTAATAGTCTAAGTAAATAAATTTAGTAAGGGAGATGAGTTTGTTTCAATTTGGTCATTTAATAAAATATCAGACGGCTTCAGTTTATTTATTTCTAGAGATTCTAGTAAATCGAGTTTTAACCCTTCTTTCTCGGTGTGTACAATTTTAAACTCTTCGTTGAACGCGTGACCTACTTCTATTAGGTGGTTAGCATAAGTTGAGTCTGTTTACTGTTTACTGATGTAACTTCTTTTGTGTTCTGATAACCGTTTACCAACATTTCTTTCTGTTTGTCCAATGTATACCTTAGGACAAGCACCACAAGTCAACTTATAGACGCCTGATTTATTTTCTGATGAAATTTTGTTTTCTGCATTTTTGAAATGTTTTCCTATGTTGTTATTAGTTTTAAAAGCCACATTAATATTACGTTTTTTTTTTAAAAAGAGAAAGTTTTTTTCTGTTGGGTAGCCGATGTAAGTGAGAACTTTGAAACTGTTATTTTGATCTTTCATTATTGGATATACTTCTTTAATGGCTTTATTGAAAGATTTTTTCACAATGATGTTGTCTTTTACTTTGGGGTTGTAACCATTGTTGAATGCAGTTTGTTTTATTATTTGTATTTCTTTGATTTGTATTATCTTCCGATAGGGGGACAGTCAAAAGCCTGTGTATCATGCTGTTGTATGCTGCTAATTGAGTCCATTAATATTAGGATTAGATCGAAATTGTATAAAACCATGTAGAGTGTGCATTGTAAAATTAGTATACCAGTACTACTCAACATCCGAAGAAGTCACTGTGTGGCGAAAAAATAAAGTGAAACTCAAAAACTGATATAGTTTTCTTCCCAATTATTATCATGGATTTTCATCAAGTAACGGCCCAATCTGTTCAATATATACATTATTAATATTTTACTATTTTCCAAAATTCGAGTAATTTATTTATTTTAAAAACGAGAGGGAGTAGGGGTGTGATATCTTGCAACATAGTTCCTCTTAGTAATGTGATGTCAAGGTAAAAATATCAGCCCAATTTTCCGAGGGGCATCTGGTTCATGCTTACCCTGCTACACTCTTTTTTGTGTTAATTAATATCGCTAAGGCAATTATTATCCAGAGAGCAATTCCTGTGTTCTTTTTTTTTTACCGCAGTGCAACTTTGACACCGTTTGCGATCATGTACTTGTATCGTGGTCCATAATGTCCGTTCGTATTGCACGCATGATAATTAATCCATTAATAACTATGTCTTGGTTTATAAAAATATAATCAATGCACGACTTCCCTGTTTTCTATGTAGTTATTTGTAGCTTATTTGTAACCAAATTCTTTTAATGTATCAATCTATTCGTTGGAAGAATCATGCTTCTGAAATAAATCTATGTTTAGGTCACATAAAACCAATTCATTCATTCAATGTTTTTGTCATAAATTTCGGAAAAGATGCAGTTTTTCAAAGAAATTTATACATCCGTAGAAGGAGGCCGAAAAACAGCTGTGATATTTATTTTATTTTCAATGTCTATATGTAATTTAATTCTAAATAAGCGTATATTTTGCAGTAATTCCATTATGTTCCTCGTACGGTATTGAAAAACGTGTGAACATGTAGGTTTCTTAAACGATGAAAATGATATCCTTCATTAGGATGAAAATATTTGTGTATGATTCTTCTGATGAGAGTTTGTTAAGATTCATCGACTGGTTTAAGAAAATATGTTGCTTCAATGTCACTATAAAAATGTCAGGAATTTCCACAGTTAATTATTGCTGTAGTATATAAGCTACTTATTTACATTAATTATAATGAGTATAATTTAGAAGAGATTCATATTTCCCTACTATTGAAATATCATACTTTAAAATTCCTTTCGTTGCGCCGGAAAATGCTTTCTTACATTCTTGACGCTCATATTGAAATCGTCAACCGCGCGTCGTCTAAACATCAAAATGTAATCGTTGGGACTTTCTATTCATGATTTTATTCACTGGCTGTATAGACATCGTTCTTAATATGTAACTAAAATACAGTATACATTTATCTTGTGGATTTTTACCACAAATAATGAGTTGTCTAGAAGTGTTGAGTTTTCACAAAGTTTTTGCAACATTTTTTTTTATTTGACTTTACGAAAATAAACCTCTTTTAAAGTTATTACTTCCACATCCACGAAGTGGAGTGGAAGTATAGTAATCGTAAAAAAAATTTCAAATTTTCAGTTGACTGTAATTGGTAGTTAAAGTCAATATGCTTTTTATTTAATGTAATGTAAGCTTTTACATTTTTGAATCTTTAATTAGAAATTATTCCCGTTTCACCAAACTTCAATCTTTTTAATAATTGATTTAGGGATATAATTCAAGCTGTTTGTTATTAATATTATAACTGAGACTACTCTTGAACGCTAACCTGCAAAATTACATTTAATTTTGAAGTGGCATTAAATATTGTACATTTTTATACAATATGTGTATAACGGTATCGAAATCAAAATTAAGAAATTCTTGTAGTTATGTTCTAGAAAGTGCTTTTCGTTAATAATTGTATACAGTTTTGTTTGACTTCACATTTACCGGCAAGTCATTTATGAAAACTAAGAAAAAAAGAGGTTCAAGTATTGAACCCTGAGGAAGACTGATTTTAATTTGAAGAGCATTATCCTGTAGATTAGGTTAGAAAATGTACGATCTGCAAGAAGTGTGTGCTAAACGTTACTATACTGAATTTGTTAACCACTATTTGACGAGTAGCGTTTGTTCATCTTTTCTCAAGTCTTTATATTTGATAATTTAAGAATATAAATAAATTTGGTCGTAGTTATTCCACAAAACCTAATTAAAAGACGAGTTAGTTGAGTCCATTAAACTATCCTGATTACACGTTTTGATAAAACTGCACGGATTTAAAACATGTTCAGTCGCTTTATTTTATAATTCTACGTGCAAAACTAAACATAAATATTTGTCGCTGTGTTCGTTTTGCGAGATTAGGTAGAACAAAACAAAATAAGTTATCAGATTCTCAACTTAAATATTAACTATGCAAATATTATCTCACGTCTCACCCTAATGACACCCATAAAAATAAAGGGATAATTTAAACCTGAGTTTAAATTGCAGATAGCCTTGGATAAAACTTAAACTTTATAGTAAACATTCTAATTAGAGAAATTATATTCGTGTTAAATTGTACTGAAATATGACAGTATTTTATAATTTACGTCTCAGTGCCAATTGATGATGGATAATTATGCGTATTTATAGTTTTATTGAAAACTGTGTCATAATTTAGAAAACTGTAATAAATCTAGACAAAATATGTATTACCATTCAAATGTTACCACCTAATGCTCAATCAGGTTAAGTGCGGAAGGAACGGTGGCAGCAAAATGGTGGAAGATGGGCTCAAAACTCTTAATCCCTACTTATTCATAGTATTTTTGTAATAAAATTGTTAATCATCTTTTAGAACAGTTTCTTTTTTGAAGCAAAACTTGAAAATACCTCAACCGACGATTTACTAATACATTTTTACTAGCTCTGGCTCTGAGCATGCAACGATGTCGTGATTCTTAACAGTTTGGGGGCAAGAAAATTACAAATTTCTACCATAGATGAATTATTGGTTAGGATAGTCACTATGTGTCAAATATTATTGCTGTCTGTAATATTTTTACCATTATTTATTTTGTTTAGACGGTCCACCCTATATATTTTGCAGTAGAAGCCTACTTACTTCTTCGCTGGAAGTAGTCAACTACCTACCAAATTTGACTGTTCTCCGTCAAATAGTTTTTTAAATGTAGCATCAATAGCCAGACAACAGACCGACAGACAGCCAGACAGATTGACGGAATTGAAAGACCCTTCATTTTCGTATTCTACGTGATCTGAAACATGAAAATCTGAAATCTCGCTTGCTGAAGGGAAGTATGGTATTTGTGAAATAATCACCCTCCGCGATTTCTTCGAATTTCGACGTTTTAGACCATTAGATTACGAAAATAGTCTCTCAATTTTGTCAGTCTGTTTGTCTGTCTGTTGACGCTATAACTAAAAAAACTACTTGACGGAGAACAGTCAAATTTGGTAGGATGTTGACACTACTGCCTGCAAAGAAATGAGTAGAATTTTATTGGAAAACCTACAGGGTGGATGCTCCAAAGAGAATAGATGATTTAAAATCTCCATGTCTCATGACATTCTAAAGCTATTACAACAACGGTAAAGGTATTTACACAGAACGCACAGCCATAGAACAGGCGTCCACGCCTCTGACCCTCTGACTGTAGCATAGTTATGTACACTTTCAGTATAAACTAATAAATAAACATTAGATTTTCAAAACTCTTACGCCCCTGGGGTCGCGAGCTCTCCGGCTATATGTATTTATATTTTTTTTAACGAACGCGATTTGTTGTTATTTACATTATTCCTCTTATTACTATTATTACAAAATTTACCCTGGCTTAAAATCTCATAATTTGTTGAATAGCGACCAGTGACAAAAAAAGTATATATTATTTTACCTAGAAGTACTCTATAAAGGGAGAAAAATATATGAAAATTATGTTCTGTGACTCGCAGTTGAGCAAATGCACATTGAAATGTACCAAAAAGACCGAAGCTTAGCTCTTTTTGCGTCTGTAAATGCTTGCATATAATTGCTGTTGACTTTGCATATCTACACCGAATTTACGGTGAGCTAAATTTCAAATTAAGCTTTCTGCCGTACTAAAGCAGACACAATTTACTGCCGCAAATGGAATAATTAATTTATGTGGAATTTTTGGCAAGCTGAATAATTATCAGATTTGTGTCACTAATTATTTATCTGAAGGACGTTGAACAAACATATACATAGACACATGGTTTGTTAATCAGAATATTATTCGTAAATACCAGATATTTTGTAAATAATATGTGAACACACGCTATAAGTAAAACGTTTACAAGCTTAATTGCCTAACATATTATAAGGCAAATATTCAATTTCAAACATCTCTTGGAACATAATTTATTACGTATCCTACCTTTAAATGGTCTTCTTTATTATAAAAACAAACTAACCATTATACTCTTCGCCGATTTATTGCACTTTTTATAGAATTGTTGCACATTCTATAGGATACCCTTCGCAGTTCCTTATCAATATAGTTTTGGACATTTTTTGTTTAATTACAAAACATAATTTTTTTTTTTTACTTAAATAATTAATAACTTTTCTATTTATTGATCGATTTTGTTCAAAGACAATAATTCATTCTCTAACTAACCCTAACTTCGGGCAGACGCTCTGGCCAGAGGGGGCTCTCGGAAGCATCTACTGGGTCCGGAGCCGGCCCTAGGTTACCCTAGATCCAACGCCAGGAGGCTAATAGAAGATTGGGCCCGCTCCCAGTTCATTGACTACTGGACATCCCACCCAGGACTCCGGCAAGCGAAGCTCCTCATCTTAGGGCCCTTGCCGGAGAGAACAAAACAAATTCTGCGACTAAGCAGGAAACAAGTCAGAGTCGTAACAGGTCTTTTGACCGGACACGGCTCTTTCAGGAAACACCTGCACGCCATGGGGGTGGTGGACCACCCCGACTGCAGGTTTTGCGAGGACGAGGACGAAATTTATATCCACGTCCTGACTTCCTGCCCTAGGTTGATGAACCTGAGGCACAAACACCTCGGCATTAGCTTTCCAATGCTGGAGGAAATAAGAAATCCCCCATAAGTAGGATTCTGGCCTTTGGACTAGAATCCGGCCTGTGTGGGGGCTTTCAATAAATTGGTTAGCGGTTGCACAATGGTCCACAAGGCCTGAGTGCGGCAACCTTTGCTCGCCCCGCTAGAAGAAGAAGAAGAAGAAGAAGAAGAAGAAGAAGAATAAGAAGGAGAAGGAAGTCCCAAAGAATTGAAGAAGGAAAAAAATTAAGATAATGCCACAAATAACATTTAGATTATAATAAATATTATAGTATGCATTTCTTATCTTGTTGCGATTTTGTTGTCGCAACTTTTTACAAAATCTTTCTTTATTTTCTGTATAATAAAACTGCTTTTGTGGGTTTCATGTATTATTTAATTATGATGATAATTTGAAAATGATTAAAGGATACCGCACACTTCTATAGGTGAAATTGGCTTCCGGTCAAATTGTATGAATTTTTGATATATTGTGGACCGAGTCATTCTGATCCAAAATCGTTAAAAAGTTACCATCCTCTACAGGCTAATTTCGGCGCTAGAGGGCGCCGAAGAAAAAAATTATTTTTGAGAGAAAACTTTTTCGACAAATAAGTGGCGCCATCTATCCGTGCGAGTTGCGAAATTACAGTCTTTCAGTTGGCATTTCATAATAATACCTTGACATTGGCGTCAGCTCTGACAGTGGTTAGCGAGCGACAGTGGTTAGTTGAAATGTTAGTATCTGCAACTTCTTTAATTTGGTGTTCTTCTTTTTTTGAACTAAGCTTTCAGCGCAGTGCATGTACCAACTGAATATGGCACATAATTTTGCAGCAAGAATAGAGTGATTCATTTGTGAATATAATGGGTTACCGAGACAAATGATGCGCCTGGGCGAAGAAGAAAGGGGCATTGCTGAAGTATCCTTCTAGTATTTTTCGGAGATAATGACGCGGCAATGTTGAGGCACGAATATGAAAGAGATCTGATTGGGGCTTAAGAAACTGGTTCGAAGAAGGTGATATTTTTGAACTGGATAGGGGATACCGCAACCCCCAAGACTTCTTGGGTAATCTAGGCATAGAAGTTAAAATGCCTGTAGTCCTTGCGCGCTGGCAGCATCAGCTTACCACTGAAGAGGCGAATTTATCCCGGTTGGTCACAAAGACCAGATGGATCGTGGAAGCAAGAAACGGCCACATTAAGGATATTTTTAAATTTTTCAGAAATGCAGTACCAATGCCACAAGTCGCTCACATTAGAGATTACATCAGAATGACATGTGCGATAATTAATAGATATCATGAGTCAATTAATATGGAGGGAGCAAATGCTGTGCTGGCTCGTAGAATGTTAGACCGGGCAAATTAAATTAATACTCTTCAAGTTAGAGTGGAAGAAGAGAGACTCCTCCAAAGACGGGGTAGATGGCTCTCCATAGAGGAAAATCAGGTGCTCGATTTTCCACGTCTTACATTGAAATATCTGAGAGATCTAACATTCGAGATTTTCCAGATAAACTTGCCCCATCCTATGTACAAGACAACAGGCAAGATATAGGGAACATTTTATTTCAATTTGACGATCATGTAAATGAATCAGGACTCTTAAGAATCAGAATAAAATCAAAGCATCGCAACGCTGTTAAGTATCAGCATTCGATTCACTACAATGTCAATGGTGAAGACAAACCAATATTCTCTTACTACTGTACTTGAAAATCTGGAAGTCATACATTGGGTACATGTTCGCATATAGCTAGCGTACTTTGGATATGCTCGCCATGAAGAAAATGTAAAGTATCCTTCGACACACCTGGTGTTCGACATTACTGATGCTGCAAATAGACATAATTCGAACCAAGGAAACCAAGAGCCTGTTATTGTATAATAATATTATGGTTAAGTACATTGTATGTACGTACCTACTTATGTATTACCGATTATATAGTGTTGTCTCCATGTTGTATTCATTATAGTAGGTTATACTAAGTGGTATAATTGTGGCATAATTCCATTGGCTGATCCTATATAACTATCATGTAGATTACATATTGAACCTAAATCTACACCTAAACATATTTACTAATATAATACGAAAAAGTTGCACTTTTTCTCAAAAATAATTTTTTTCTTCGGCGCCCTCTAGCGCCGAAATTAGCCTGTAGAGGATAGTAACTTTTTAATTATTTGGATCAGAATGACTCGGGCTACAATATATCAAAAATTCAGACAATTTGACTGGAAGCCAGTTATTTCACCTATATGTGCGGTTTCCTTTATTTCAAATTACAAAATTATATGTGACACACAAAATGGCTTCCGGACGATAGATCGACCCCATTAGCTATCCTTAATTTCCTTGATCATTTATATGATAATATGAAGAATAACAAAAATAACAAAAAGTGCTTCAGAATATTCACGGGCTTAAGGTGGAAATTCTCTAGGCAGCGAGACATCCGATAAGGAAATATCTATTATCTTTGGTCATAACTCTTTTTTCTTAGTACATATACTTAAAAAAACTATAAGAGTACCTAAGTAGAACTATAACAAGACTATTAGTATGAATTTTCACTTAATAATTTCAGTGATTTGCAAAATAGCTATATTTAAATTTAAAAATTATGTTAGTCTTCCTATTTCGTAGTTTTATATCAAGCTATTTTGCAAGCCACTGATATTATTTAGTGAAAATTCATAGCAGTAGTCTTGTTATGGTTCTACTTAGGCACTCTTATAGTTTTTTTAAATACACGTACTAAGAAAAAAAAAATTCCCTATCGGATGTCCATTTCTAGGGAATATCCACCTTAATCTTTTGATCTTGTTAATCGTGAGATGCTGATTAACAACGGCACGTATATGGATTTAGGGGTAAATGTGGTGACCGGTTGGAGTCATATCTAACTGATCGGAAACAACAAGTTGATAACATCTTCTGGAGTTCCCCAAGGTTCTGTCCTGGGACCGCTACTGTTACTATTGTTTGTTAACGACCTATCAGGAATTCATTGTGTTCAAAATTTAATTGTATTTGCAATTGTAGTTCAAGCAACGATATAATAGATTTAAGGCATACTGCTCAAAATATATTAAGCGAGCTTATGTTGTGGTTCTTTAAGAACAAGTTAATGATAAATCAAAATTAAACGGTATTTATTCACGTTACACCAAAACTAATGCAGTACAAATAAACTTTCAATAGCTTTTAAAAATTCATTTATTTAATTATTTATTTATTTATTTTTGGTAATAAACACTCAACAGGCAAAACCGTATTATAGAGTATTGTGAGAACATACCATTTACATACATACACACATACAAACAACGCAAACAAATCATATCTGACATTAGCGTAACATAAACAAACATAGATATTCACATAACTAAATACATGCCGAGAAATCCCTAGAAACAGTTCAAACAACATTCTTAGGCATACATGCTGATATTTCTTTGAGCTGGAAATATACACGTGCTGTACAAAAAACTATCTTGAGTTTTTTGCGTTTTGTCGGATAAAATATATTGTATAAAGATTTGTAATTTTTCCATATTTTTCTTCTAGAATTGTTTATGTATCATATTTTGGGACTCTTGTCAACATACTAAAAGAATATTTATGATGTAGAAATTGGCAACTTGCAATACAACTGGTCTAAATAAATATTCTACTTACAGAAATGTATTTAACTAACTTGCCATAATTACTTAACTCGTAATCAGAGTGATTTATTAGTCCCGATTCACACCTTATCTATACAGGGTGACCATTAATAATAGGCTATAATTTAAAATGAGGATATAGATAAACATGCATTAGTAAATTGTTGCTAGGGAAAAAGATACAAGGTGTTAAAATACAGACCCTATATGTTTCCACTGCAACAATTTACTAAAGCATGTTAGGTTATATTCTCATATTTTGGTCCAAAGAATGTGCCCTTGAATGGTCCACCCTATATATAAGTAGAGTCCTACTAAATTACTCCATAAGCTACCACATCAAAGTCATTACATCTACTAAATGATTTAAACAGCTGTAAAACTTACTGTTAGATCAATGTTTTTAAAAGATTTATTCAACTTGATTTGTATATTAGGATGTTTGGGTCAAATTTATTAATCAAAATTTCGACTAGTTCTAGTTAAGTTAGAGCTTTGAAATTTTGCACACGTGTTTAAGCTTGGTGACAATGCACTATAGTATATCTAATGTCGTTCTATATCCAATATGGCGGACGTCTCAAGATGGCGGATCACCGTTTTCTTCACAACACCTGACATGAGTATTAAATGAAAGGGCTTAGCAAGTAAATTACGATAAACTATGTGACGTCTTCTTCTTCTTTTAGCGGGGCGCCTGGAGGTCGCCGCACTCAGGCCTTGTGGCCCATTGTGCTACCGCTAACAAATTAAGGAGCTCCCCCGTATAGACCGGATTCCAGCCCAAAGGCTGAAATCCTTCCCACGGGAGAACTCCTTATTTCCTCCAGCACTGGAAAGCCAGCGCCGAAGTGCTTGTGCCTCAGGTTCATCAGTCCTGGGCAAGAAGTGAGAACGTGGATGGAAGTCTCCTCCTTGTCCTCACAGAACCTACAATCGGGGTGGTCAACCACCCCCATTGTGTGTAGGTGTTTCCTAAAAGATCCATGTCCGGTCAGGAGGCCTGTTACGGCTCTAATTTGCTTTCTGCTTAGACGCAGAAATTACTTTGTTCTCTCCGGCAACGGCCCTGAGATTAGGAGCTTCGCTTGCCGGAGTCCTGGATAGAAATCCCAGAGGTCAATGAACTGGGAGCGAGTCCAGTTATCTATCAACCTCTTGGCTTGGGATCTAGGGTAGCCGAGAGCTGGGTCCGGACCGAGCAGAGGTTCACGAGAGCCCCTTCTGGCCAGAGCACCGGCCCGCTCGTTACCCTCAATGTTGCTGTGTCCAGGCACCCAGAAAAGCCTGACCCAGTTTGATCCTGAACTATGTGACGTCATTCTAAGCCCAATATGGCGGATAATCTTTTTCTTCCTTTGATATGGGTATCAAATGAAAGGATTTTGTCTGTCAGTTTGTCTGTAAAATAAGTAAGGACTAAAGATTAAAGAATTAAATTATATAAAAAAATATATAAGAAAGCTTTTAGGTATATAAAAAAAATGTACTAAATAGTAAAAACTATATTTCTTAAATTCATACATATGGAAGCCATATAACACTATTGCACAGTTACTTTGCTCAATAGACCGTCCACAATGCTTTTGTTTTCATATGCATAAAATTTAAAAAAAATATTTTTTACTTAGTACGTTTTTTATAACTAAAAGCTTTCTTAAATACTTCTTTTATATAATTTTTACACTGTAACTGACTATTTGAATCATATGTTTTAACTATTATCATTGTGCATGATACTGGGTTATAGTTTCTTTATATAAAATATAAATCATTCTTGTTAATTATTGTATTTTTCTGTTTAGTGTGGTTTTACCCTCAGACTAACTGCAACCTCAACAAAATACTCACATGTAGATTGCGATATTTGGAAGAAGATGATATTATTTCGGAAAAAGAATCTTTGGTAGAATTTGCAAAAAAAATCGCGAAAAACGTATTTTTACATTTTAAAGGAAAAGTTGAATTTACGCGAAAAAAGTGTTCAGGTAAAAACTGCGCACAATAAAATAACAAACAAAATGAGTCCCAGTGAAACTCAATTGGCCCAGTGTTTCCCTCGCAAATTGCAAGAAAACACTAAATTTGAACGCTTAACCTACCCTCAAAATTTCAATGGAACGTAGCATGTAGATTTTGCAAACTGTTGCTTTTTCCAAAAAAATGCACTTTCTTGCACAGCGCCGCGATAGCCCTGTGACGGTCTTATTGATATTTAACCAACGCGGTTTTATTCTTCGAGATTTACTCTACAACGCGTTTTTCTTGTTTTGCCAAAAGTCGATTGGATGCATGCGAAAAACGCAATCGAAAACCGTTAATTTCAGCGCTGTGGAAGGGGCGAAGAGTGGGGGTAGCCGAGTTTCCCTTCGCTCTCGCTACCCCTCACTCTTCGCCCTTTCCACAGCGCTGAAATGAACGGTTTTCGATAGGGTTATTCGCGGTTTCCAATCAACTTTTAGCAAAACATAAAAAAGAACATGTTGTAGAGTAAACTGGAAGAGTACAACTCCGACCGCCACAGGGCTTTCGCAGCGTTATACAAAGGAAATCCTTTTTTGCAAAAAGCAACGGTTTGCAAAATCTACACGGTATTTTCGATTGAAATATTGAGTGTAGATTAAGGACTACTAAAACTCTAACATGTACTTTTAATATATATTTGAACCGGAGTTATGCATTTTTGAAGAGACGTGCAATTTTAGTTGTTTTTTGCAAGTTGCCAATTGAGTTCCACCGTAGTTCATTTTGTTCGTTAATTTATTGCGCATATTTTTTACCCGAACACTTTTTTCATGTAAATTCAACTTTTCCTTTAAAACGTGAAACAACGATTTTTACGATTTTTTTTTCAAATTCCACCAAAGATTCATTTTCCAAAATAATATCGTCTTCTCCGAGACATCGCAAACTACATGTGAGTATTTTTTTTTGCTGAGGTTGCAGTTTGTCTGAGGTCTGGGTCCCCTGATGAGCTAGCTAGCCTACAATATTTACTAATATCAAATTTATAATTTACACTGTAAACTTTATAATTATTTCATATAGTGCAGTGTTGTTTGTATTTGACTCATTTTATGTCATTTCTGATATAATCTAAAGTACAATAAATATTATTATTATTATTTCTCTTTACCTTACACAAAATCATTCTGGATTTTCAAGGAGTTACCTCGGTGACTTGAGAAGCGGTTAAGAAAACATCTAAAGAACATTTTTTTTTATTTGTAAGCCTACAATCTGTGCAAATTAGTTCGAAAAATGGTTTAACTAACAGAAGACCTTGGTATCGAAATCTTAATGATCGTCGGATGTGATGAGAGATGCCAAACTCACACTAAGGTTGCTTAAATATCTATACAGAGGCATCCGGATTTACCATTTATTAGCCAAGATATAATTAGTAAAATTGAAGCAGGGCACCGGGAGTGGCTCGTGTGACATGTGAGAGATTTGCCTAGACAACAATAACCTATTGTCAGCGGTAGAATACTATTGCAATTTATTAGAGACGTTTTGGAACACATGTTAATGTATCTATCGTCTTATACACTTACGTAATCAGTTATCACATAAAGTACTAAAATACCTAGATACGTGAAACATACAACCCTTCTATCGACTTCATCGTAAACGGGTAAAAAAGGATTTCTATTGTCCACCTTCCATATTTAACACAAATTTATTTATACAAAAGTTCTCGTGTAAAGCCTCTCCCTCCCTACCAGTAAACAAAGTGTTTCATTTGTTTCATGAAATAAGAACATCTACAAACGTTCCATTTTCAGAACATATAGATAATAGGGCTTTCATGGGCCCATTCATTTTAAGTGACAAAACCCTTCTACCTTTGAGCCAAACAACAAACACACGCAGTACAAAAACTAGCTTATTCTCTAAAGTTAAAGCGAAAATTAAATAGATCTTGTAATGGTGACGGTGTAAGGGGTCGGAAAACATTAGGGTACGCAATAGAAATAAACACCGGGCCACTTATATTTTCTTGGTTGATTATGAGCGGACCCCGGATACGAAGTAGACATTCCAGAGACGCACTTTCTTCAATATGTAAAATAAAATTAATTGATCTCCAGTTACAAATAAAAAATAATATATGTAATAAAGTCCTTTTGTTTTTTATTTACGTATATGCATAATTTTTAATATAGAACCAGTATTTGGGGCAAAAGAAAAACTTTGTATTATTTCTTTCCGCGTTTTTGGCAAAAACAAATTCATTTATTAAAAACATTAGAATCTATTTATTTGCCTATACAGGGTGCGCTACTTTAAAATCCCCAGACTTGTAACTTTCTTATTTCTTAAGCGACGACCATGTTGGGCACATCAAAATGTAGATATTTTTAAATGTATACGGAGTAACTAGGAAAAATATTTTGAAGAATTGTTAAGAAAAGAGACATAATTTGCTTGAATATTTCTTTACTTCGTCCTGTAAATCAACTGTGTTAATGTTTTCTTATAAAGGCTTTAATTAGCTTAAATCTATGTTATTACGAAATTATTTTGGAAGTTTTGATCTGTCGTATTGAAACAAAAATCACAGCTGTGTCAATTTGAGAGTTGTCTCATTGATAAATGTTAATTGTCCGTCATTTGAGCAAAAAACCGCCATGGTTTAGTACACAACTGGGGCTGTGGTTTTTTTGATCTATGCGAATTTATGTGGAATGCTAGAAAGGCGCGCAAAGTGTATTCCCAAAGGTTTTCTAGTATGTCTTGACCATAAAGCAATTAAATTATTAGTAGATAATCTTAAAATGTATGGTACTTTTACTAAACTTAAGAGAAATAGAATAAGACTTATGAGAAATGAAAATAATGTAAATGAAGTTATCGCTGCAGTTAACGAGAATCCACACACCTCAACAAACGACGCAATCAGCGCTAGGACACATATTTCTTCTACTACAGTTAGACGAATCCTCAAAGATAAACGATATCACGATTATACAATTGTTGTAGTACAACTTCGCCAAGACGACCATCAACGGCGCACGGTATGACAGAAAGAACAAAATTCGTTCTGAGGCTCAATTTTTGAGATATCGTCTTTCTTTTTTTTTAAATACTCAGAATGGAATCTGGAATAGTGGGGTCACTGCGGCTTGTTTGAATTTTTCCGTTTGCATGGAAGGGTTAAGGTCATTATTAGAGCCACATTTTTTGAAACTAACTTAACAAAATGACTTAAGTATATATTTATTTAGAAGAAGTTCGCCTGCAAGATAGAAAAAAACATATGATTCCATCCAGATAATGTTCCTCCAAATAACGCTAATATAATTTCTAATTATTTAAACACGAGTTTAACGATCAGTGGATAGGTAATTCTGGACCATTGCAATGGCCAGCTAGACCGCCAGATTTAAATCCGCTGGATTCCGTTTTGTGGAGTTACTTAAGGCATTAGCGTATCAAACCCTACCTCTGACTTTCATGGCTAACTTAAAATATGTATAAATATTAATGCTACCAAAGAAGGTTGATTTAATAAATTTAAAAGACATTAGTACAGACCAAATAGAATTTCGAATACGACGTAATAACATCATTTGAAGCCTTTATAAGAAAACATTAACACAGTTCATGTTGAGGTAAGAAAATATTCAAGGAAAATAAGTGTCCTTTCTTAACATTTTTTCCAAAAATTCGTTGTCCCGATCACTTTGTATGCATGTTGGCGGCAATTTCCAAAAGAGAGACATCTGATAGGGAAATATTTATTATTTTTGGCCGGAGCTTCTTTTTCTTAGTACGTTTAAAATTTAAAATTTAAGAAAACATTAACACAGTTCATGTTGAGGTAAGAAAATATTCAAGGAAAATAAGTGTCCTTTCTTAAAAATTTTTCCAAAAATTCGTTGTCCCGATCACTTTGTATGCATGTTGGTGGCAATTTCCAAAAGAGAGACATCTGATAGGGAAATATTTATTATTTTTGGCCGGAGCTTCTTTTTCTTAGTACGTTTAAAATTTAAAATTTTAATTAAAAAAAACTATAAGTCTACCTAAGTAGAAAGATAGTAACAAAACTACTACTATGAATTATCATTCAATAATTCCAGTTGTTTCCAAAATAGTTAGATTTAAAACAACGAAATAGGAAGATTAGCATAGGTAATCTTTAAAAAGGAATTGTTTTTTGTTTGCTTATAATTGTAGTGAAACATATTCTTTATAGGATTTTGCAAACAGCAGAAAAACTATCAATGAGGACTAAAGAGAAAAACTATCTGTAAAATTGGAAATCAATAATTCTGGGGTAGTTTTAAGTGGCGCAGCCCTGTATTATAGAAGTCATGGCCACACATTTTTTAGGCATCTTCCCCTCGCTCCATCAGAATGGGAAGCAGCCATGTCTCTAAATGACCTTATTTAACACATACTCAATATTGTCCAATTAAATTTTTCTTGCGATCATGTTCTCGGAGGAGGATGGCCAATAAACCAAAAAGGCAGAAAATTTAATAATTTTCATTTACATTGACCTAAAAATTCCAGACAATACATCAAGTTAATTTACATGTACAGGAATAATATCATTTGATTAAATCAAAAACAACCTATACATAATTTCTCAGTGAATGGCTCACGTTGTATGGGTAAGTTATCGACGTTATAAAACAGTCCTTATTTTACATCCTACGCAATGCGATTTATCTGTTCGGGTAATAACTCAACATCAGTTCGAGCATCTACCTATAGAAAACGTATCACACTTTGATAAGCAATCCAATTAGTGGCTACATCTGGAGCGCGACGCGACGCGGCGGATTGCAGAGCAGCAGATAGGCAGTCTTCGTTCTTTGCGTTGTTCTAAGCTTTAACTATGGGACCTGGCAGTGGCTGTGGTCACGTTCCCGTTTGATTACACCCTAATCCAGTGTGCATGCTAATTTGCATAGCCTACTTAATTCGCATCTATCTTGCTCCGGATTATCAAACCAAGCATTGCTTATCAAAAACGGTTGTTGAACCATCTACTACCGTTTAGAATCCGTTTTAGGTTTGACATTTGTGGGGAATTAGAAAATTATATGTAATTTGTATGTTCGTATTTGCAGTGGACATGAACGATATAATCAGAGATAGCTACTCTTTGCGGTCAAAATTCTACTACAGGGTGGTATTATGGTATCGGAATTTTCAAATATGGGGTGAATTTAAGAACTATCCAAATAAATTAAGACCTTTAGATAGATAGGTATAATTTATTATTGTTAGAATAGAAAAGCACCTACTGTTGTATCAAAAGCAGTATCAAAAGTATCAAAGTAGCAGTATCAAAAAAGCAATTACAGTAATATATAAACAACCTGAGTCACGAAAATGTTTTTTATGAATAATAGACTATAGGGTAATGTCAAAAGATATAAAATATTGTTGAAAACACAGGATACAGTAATAACCTGTTCCATTTCTGGTTTTGTTAAGTCTTCAATAGTTATATTCAGGTTATTTACATGTCTCGCAGAATACGAAAGTATTTGACCTCGTTTTGGATATGACAATTCGTTGATTGTAATGTATAAAAGACACTGCAGTGTATAAACCAATGGTAACATTATTCAGTCAGTGTCAAACATTAATGTCAAAAACTTGGTAATTGTCTTGGTTTTTGCATAAAACATCGTTTGAGTGGCTTCGTGCCTTTCTGATGAACTCCATAATAAGGGCGAAAAACGTTTTAAAGGCTAAGCATTTCCAAGAAACAGAATGCTAGATTTCATGAAAATGCAATCCGAATGAAAATTTTTCCAAAAGACGAGGTGTGAAAATAAATTCATTTTAGGCCTTTGTTCTTATTTTTAACTGAATTTACATGACCGTAAGGGGTTATGTGGATACTGGTTTACTCTGCATAGCCATAAGGGACTATGTGAAAACTAGTGTTAGAATGAGAATTGACAAATAGGAAACACAAATTCATTTTAGGATTTTAATTGATAGCATAACAAGAATTCGGGTTATCGAAAGAATGCAAATATTGTAAATCAATAATTTTACATACAGTTTTTCTTTTAGTTGTCATAGATAGTTTTTTCTGCTGTTTGCAAAATCCTATAAAGAATATGTTTCATTAATGTAGGATGTTAAGAAAAGTTTGCTACTATTAGAAAAACCATAATAATCGAGTTTGATGATTAATAAGGTGATAAAGCCTTCGACAAATCCAGAAATACAGAGCATGTGGACTTTCCCACTTCAACAGAATCATATTGGTCCATTGGTCCTTGTTATAAAATGTTGCTGATAAATGCCACCGACCACTGTCCATTGTACTCTGAGGTCAAGCTGCAACTTTGGCACTTGCCAATGTCGATAAGGAATGGTTGTTTGTCTGTATTTTGTCAAATATAATCGTAGTATCAAATAAATAAATTTATTACAAGATAATACTAGTAATTATTTTAACTTTTACAAGAATCTTATCCCATGTAAGCATGAAACATATAGCATTTTTGTAGAATAATAGAAAAGAAAATTTGCCCAATATGTACAGTACAACTGTTATAATCATCTTATTTTTAATTTAAACTATCCCGTTCAATGAAATAAAAGACAAACAAAACAAAAGTACTTACGTGCTTGTAAATTCATGTTTTTATGTCCGCTGGAAGTACCCTATAAGTGTTGATACTTGTGTACCCAATTTTCTGGAATAATAATTGATTTTAAATAATTTGTTATTTAATTATATCTTAAAACTTATTTATATCCCATATTTCAAATTCTAGGCCATTGAAATTATCCTGCAGTTAAAATAGTTAGCTATGCTAACTATGAAATTTTAGTTTAATTACTTAGTTTAAATTAATGTATCCGGTTCATAGGACCATAAAGTTTATATTTTCAGAGTAATAAAAAAGTACTCGCCTGTATGTGGATAGAGTAAGGTACAGGTCCTATTTTGAACCACACTGGGAATATATCTAAAAAATCCAGTGACGCCAGGTACCAAATCTGTCATTTTAAAAGTCTCATATTAATGCTATTCCTGATTTTTAGATAATTCTCCTAATTTGTTTTAAAGTGGATGCGCTTTCGATGCAAAATCAAAAGTAAATCATATATTGTACAGTTAATTGTATATTATGTGTAGTTGAGGAAATACATATAGTAGAACGGAGGAGCAAGAAGAGCAGCGGTGATTTTTATCGATTGCGCTGATCGGCTTTAACTGCTTTATCGGTATGCACTTCCATGACTCGCCTTACTCCGCTGTCCACTGTACAATATCTCTTGCGCTACTATACATTATTGTTGTGTCATCTATAGTCATGCATGACATGTTGTAGTTACTCCACATACTCATGGTAAAAATATAAATAGGGAACAACTACAGTTTCTAATTGAGTCTTTACCGTATCCTTTATGCGTATTTTATAACAAAAAATATAGTTTTCTAAAATTTAGAATTAGATTTTACGAAAGGTTAAAGGTATTATGAACAGGAACAAATCTACTATGAACCTAACAAGAAAAGATACGTACAACAAATACGAAACATTAAAGAAAATAAAGGCCACAGAAACACAACACACCAAACATAGACAAAAAGATAAAAGAAGCAGCCAAAGAAAAAAAAGACATAGAGAAAAGGCACGAACAAAAAAAATGCAGGGAATTCTTCGAAAACATAGAATGCCTCCCAGCAGGGTAGATATTAAACCAAACTTTCAGACATCTCAAAACATACAGGAGAAACAACAACACGCACTCAAGAAAATGCATTCCACTGCGGCATTGGATAAGGAAACTAGAAGAAGGAAACACAAAGGATAATCAAAATTTCAATGAAAACGCTGAAACGATAAAACCTCCCATCGTGATTGCATACGCCGATGATATACTCATCATCACTGAAGAAGAACAAGAGATCGTTAAATTTCTAAGAACCACAACACCACATCTACTCCTCTGGAATGAAAATAAACTTCAAGAAGAACCTAATAATGGTGCGAGACTCACTGACAAAGACAAGTCCAACCAGTGGGGAAGAATACAAAATAGGAGACTATACCCTGAGAACCATGAACAGAATGAAATACGTAGGAACATATCTAACGTATCAACTGAAAAGGAAGGAAACAGTGAGGAAAAGAATGAAAACGGCCTACAGAGTCACGAGAGCGCTACACTACCTTTCATATAGGAAAATAAACCACCATGGAGTCTAACCAAAAAAAGTATACGCGATCATCATAATGCCTATGATGACATACGGAGACAAGAACGCAACAACGACAAAGGTGAATAGAAGAAGTTTAAGAAGAGTCGAAAGGAACATTATACAACGGTTAGCAAAAACAGAAAAACCACAAAACGACAGAAAACGTCAGCATTACTAGAGGGGAGGATAATAATTAAATGAATCATACGCAATGAGATACTGGGGACACGTCCAAGGACGAGACACGACACACCTACTAAAGAAAGCGCTAAGACTGAACAGCAACAAACTGAAGATAGGGAGGCCGTGGTACACATTGATAACTACAATCGAGAGGATTATGAATAGGCTAGAAAAGGATTATACATACTGGGATAGAAGATACGGAATACAGTAAAGAAATATCAAGGATATACACATTACCAGACTCAAACTCAGAAACTTAAAAGAAGCATGAAAACCTAAAAGAAACATCTCACAAACACCTACACTCCCACACTTCCCATCCGATGATGACAGATGGGAAATAAAGAGGAAGCATCTCACAAACAGCTACACGTCCCTACCTATATTCCTACCCCATGCGTCATGTGGCTCTCGCGGCTGACAACAAGCATGCCCAATGTCCTATCCAGCTAGCGTATGCAGCCGGTTCGGCGGTATATAAAAGCTTCCTAGGTTTGTTCCGGCATACCGTTGGATCGTCTGTTGGTCAGTCGGGTGGAGCCGCCCAGTCATGGCATGAATATGTAATAGAAGACTGAGTGACTGCATTCAGCCGTTCAGCTGGCGATCGTATTGCGTGTTGGAACAAATCTCCATGCCTAGAATCGGCAGCAATGCCCACCTTACGATGGCAAATCAATCAATCAAAAATACAGTTTTACAAAATTAAAAATTAGATTCTATGAAAGGTTAAAGGTAACATGCACGATTGTATTGTAACATGATAAATATGCAAAAAATATGCCTTGTTATAAAGAATATGTCCACGTGCCGAAATTTATCGTTTTGTATATGTTATATATAGTATATAAATTGTAAGCATTTTATAAAAGAGTATTTATTTATTCCTTTTTCAGATGGAAAGAATACAATAGAACGCCATAATGGTTTCTCCAAATATAAGGTAAGATTTTTTTAAGATTGTTGTTCACTTAATATTTTCCATCGTTAGTTATTTATACCTATATTGGGAGGACTGATATCGATATTCTCAAAACATGTTGACAAAGTTATCTTCTTACAACAGGGGTGCGGAGGTTTTAAACCGGACTGTAGAGACAATGATTGAGGAAAATTTTCCAAAAAATATCCGGTGGAAAACACATTGTAGTGGAAACCAAAGCTTTACTAAGATATTCAATGATTAGTATTTTATAACTAATTTCATATAACCTCTATAACTTCTTCTTATACACAACGTCTAAATGTTTTGAGACCCGGTCGATATTTCAGTTTACCTGATTTTGCTGTATAACACGCCCACAAGCATCACGCCATCTGCATTGGTTGCCTGTTATGCGTACGACTTTAACAAATCTCTTCTCTATCAGTTCCTCAGTAATATACATAAGCCCAACGTTTTGGAGAACACCTTCTTATGCTTTTGTCACCTGGTTTTTTGTGAACTACTCTATATTGTCTTTTATTCCGTTGATATGACCAAAGAAATTGTAGAATGCAGATGAATACAGTATTTCTGTAGTTAATTGTGGAATTTTAAAAATATTACCACACATCCCCTGCGTCACTCTTCGATCTTTGATGATAAGAACTTTTGAAGTGAAAGTGCGAATCGAGATAACCCTTGTTTTCGAATGAATTCATCTACAAAATAATAATAGCCTAAAACTGGAAAAAAAACATATTTTTTTCATTTCCAATTTTAAAATCACTTGCAATATCCATAGGTCCTAAACAAAACACATTTTTGCAACTAAATTGATAAAAATTAATTTGCGTTAAACTGAACGAAAATGGTTTATATTCAATTAAATATATTAATTCTTTTGTTTTGTTCCGTTTTTTAATCCAGTTTTAACCCTGCTAAATTAGAACGTGAGGCAGAAAATTCTATTGCATTTATTTTCACAAGCCTATTAAATATGATTGATGACGGATTTAAATCCATTAAAAGCAGAAATTGACGTGTTTATATAAAATGGTTGGCTTTAAATTCATTAATCTGGAATATTTCTGTGATTTTTTAAAGTAAAAATGAGACCTAATCATACCATTAACATATCGATAACTAACAACATAAATAAGGTCCATATTTTGTGGATTAAATGACTAATTCATGTTATAGTACGATGCCTGAATTCTTCAATGCTTGAACGTACTAAAATAATGTGTAATAATCACCGGAAAAAATGTTGAAATATTCGTTAGACATATCGCTGTGCATGAAATTCGAAACTTTCTAAAAAAATGGTCGATAACAAGCATGTCAATTGTTATTACATTACCCCTGAATGTACATTCGCTGTGTACTATCTAGATGGGAACTATTAAATAAAATAAATAATTTAATTCAATCCATTTAAAGTATTAACCATTCTACTAAATGGTTCGCATTGTTTTGGCCGACCCCATTGTCCGTTTGTTTTCCCTCGCCTTTCTAATTTTCTCTCCACGAAATTAATTATGCGTATTAGTACAATGCTATGCTGTCGTCATTTTAAGGATAGACCATAATTTTTAGAGTAAACCGACTCCTTGTTATACTATACGTTAGTTTTATGCCCCTTGTAAATTTAAATATTAAAATATACAATAAGGTGGCCGTTAAGCTTGACCCACTAACATTAATTCTGACACGAAGCACTTCGTTTGAAGGTCTAGTCCTACGAAATAAAGTGATAGTGGTTTTTAGACATTTTATACTCACGTAATTAAAGTAAATTTCTTATAGAGGCAACATGGGGTAGGAAATGGCTCAAGGAACAAAAGCTATATAGTACCGATGTGTGCTTTTACCCTGAGGGTCGATTCCACCCCTTCTCGGGGGTAAAATATTTTAAAACATTTTGAGGCTTTGGCTTCACATACACCAAATTTCAAGTTTCTGTACACTTACCAACTTGCTTTACTTATTTTCCCTTACTTACCCCTATTTAACCCCAACCCTTCAACGGAATCATCTCAAAATATAACCTAGTTCCAGATGTCGTTATCATACATACGTGTACAAAATTTCAAATGAGTATCTCAATTTTATTTTATCAACTCCTTTAATAGTGGAGTAGGGTTGGTGGGGGGTTGAAAAATATTACAAAAAAATCTGAGGCCTTAGCTTCTAGTACATACACCAACTATCAAGTTTCTGTACTCTCACCAGCTTGCTTTACTTATGTTCCCTTATTTACCCCTATTTACCCCCCAACCCTTCAACGAAATAATACCAAAATGTAATCTAGTTCCTGATGTCATTATAATATATACGTATACCAAATATCTTTATTTTATGTTATCAACCCCTTCAATTATGAGATGTGGGGCGGTGGGGGATGGAAATTATTATGAAAAATTTTGAGGCCTTGACTTCTATTTACCCCCAACCCTTCACCGGATATGTTCAAAGAACAATCCAGTTCCAGATCTCGTTATAATATATACATGTACAAAATTTCAGATTAATATCTTAAACCGTTCCGGAGAAAACGTGTGGACAAAAAAAAAAAAAAGTTACGGACAGACCGACAGACAGACAGAAATTTTTTTCACTAAAATTTGAAATCTCGACGTTTCATAACATTCTAAACCCATTTCAAGAAGAAAATTGATTTTTTTTACGGTTACTATACTTCCAATCCACTAAGTGGATGTGGAAGTAAAATTAAGGAAGTTATCGTTAAAAAACCAATCGCGTTTTTCGGTGAAATTTTCGGAGCATGTAAATTGTTTTATTCTCGACAATTTTGGAGCATTTATAAATAAATCTAATTAGTTGTTTCTGTATAGTGCTCTTATCGTAATTTTTTTTGAGCGATTAGTGCAAACAATTTTTAATTGTATTTTAAATAATTTTTTAATTGATTTTCAGGTATGATAAATGCTTTTGTTGAGAATGGAATGTGCTAGTGATTTGTAGTTAAATTATTGCTGATTTGTTGCTAAATTTTTTATGAATTTTCAACTTCATGTATGAAATCTGACGTCAAAAACCTCCTAAAAGCTTATTTAAAAGTAAATTATTTATTATTTGTTTACTTATAGTAATGAAACATATTCTTTATAGGAAAAAAAAACTATATATGAGAACTAAAAGAAAAACTGTATGTAAAAAATATTAATGAAATCCTTGCATTCTTTCTATAACCTGACTTCTGGTTATGCTAGCAAGTTAAAATCCTAAAACAAATTTGTCCAATTTCTTATTTGATATTCTCATTATAACACTAGCATCCAACATAGCCCCCTACGGCTAAGCACATTAAACTAGTATCTACACGACCCCCTACGGTATGAAGATTCAGTTGAAAATGAGAACAAAGGCCTAATATGAATTTATTTATCTACCTTGCCTTAAAATATTTTTCATTCTAATGGATAACATTTTCATAAAATCTCTCATTCAGAGTCGTGGAAATGCTTAGCCTTTGAAACGCTTTTCGTCCTTATTCTGAGCTCATCAGAAAGGCATAAAGCCACTCATAACAATGTTTCATACAAAACTAAGGCAAAATCCATGAATCACTATGAGAAATTTATATTTGACATTGACTGATAAAAAACAACAGAATGGAAGAATGTCATGAATATTTTTTTGCATATAGTTTTTCTCTTAGTTATCATAAACAGTTTTTTTCACCGTTTGCAAAAACCTATAAAGTCCCAAAAGCTATTTTTAAATGGAATTCAAAATTTTATGTCATTTATTAATTTTTGTTGCTGATTCTTGCTGGTTTGTTGTTTAAAATCAAAAGTACGTCTTCAGACTATGTTGACTTTGCAGTACCATCGACTACGATTCGAATGCCGTTTATTTCATGAAAATCGATCTTTCCTAATCGGAGTCCGAGGCTTTACTTTTTTTTTGTCTTTACTGACTGGAGTATTATTGACTAATATTATTTAATTGTCTAAATCCCTAAAATAATTCAAAGTTGGTACAAGGGAACCAACATCGAGAGATCAAAATTTCACCTTTTGCGGTGGCATCTTGCTAGTCACTTTAAGATAATAGCGTTTTCCACTCGATCTTCTCGGGTTACAACACAGTTGAGGTACAATAAGCAGTGACCTGTTCATCAAAGCGCTAATAGAAACGAAAGCTAGCTAAACTCTGAACTTAACAACCCCAAGCTATTATCTCTCTTTGCGCAAATATACAATTCTCGTTCGTTACATGCACCCAGTCCATTAGTGAAATGCACGTACTGGACCCAGTAAAGCAGTAAACGGTTACTTGCATTAGTGCATAATTAACATGCTTTATCGTGGCTCTCGGACACACCGAGGATTTACCTACAGGTGTTTAAGTACACAGACTTGCACACGACGAACGTGCGGATTACTAGCCCAGTGGTTTGGTGTAATCTGCTTCACCCACAATAGCGTTAATTTGAAATAGTAATTTCTTAAGGATTAATCCAAGAACGGGTGAGTTAATCCGGTTTGATCACAGGATTAAAATTTATAATACCCTAGCGAGGAGCCACTTTAAAACGGGTCAGTGTTTAAAAAGCAGCTGGAATTGAGGAATGAGGAAGTAAGAACGTGGGTTTATATATTGTGAGACACGTTTCTGTGTTTTCCTGCAGTCTGTTAGTCTAAGTTTGAGTGTTTTGAAATTTCATTAATAAGCCATACAGTTTATAGTATATATGATTTCAACTGGGACAGCATAAAAACAAAAACTCGGAGTAAAGTCGGTATCTCCTTTATGAGACATGGGCGGCAACGATAGAAATGTAAAAATGCTTTAAATACTAAATAATAATTTTTTAATTGTTGAAGAAAGGGATATCTATAATGGACCAAAAATGACTTGATTTGGTGTTCTACAGGGTGTTTTATAAGTAAAGTTGTAAAAATCACCATTAATAAAGTACCTTTATTTTCCAAAATATGAAAAAATTCCAGTAAGAAAAGTTATTTAGAATGCAATTTTATACCTTAATACCAAATTTCAGGAATATAAAATTATTTTTTTGAAACTTCCCATTTTTTCAATAAATTAGTATTTTATTTTGAACCATTCAATTAAAACTGCATAGAAATTATTTTCTGTGAATTAATATTTAAAGTTATGTAGAAGCTAAAAGTAGCCTATGAGAAAAGCAGTGGTTACACATTTATCATTTATTATTGACATATCAGTCAAGCGTAGTCAATATTATCCTTAATTTCTGTTTCAAATTAACGAACCAAGCATAAAAAATTAAGTGAAAATGGTACTCACAGTACGTAAAAAAATTTACATTGTGAAATGCTACGGAATTGGCGGTGAAAACTAGCTACGAGAAGTGGTAAGCCAATTTAATTTGAAATTTCCAAACACTGCTTTGTCACGTACTCAGGCTATGAGAATAATTAAAAGGCTACTGGTAGTGTTCTTAACATGAAAAGGAAAATAAAAGCATATGATGAAGACACTGTTGGGGCTATTATAGCTTATGCCTCTGTTATAGAAAATCCTAGGATGTCACTAAGAGAGAGGTCAGCTCTTATTAATATCAGCAAGTCTGAACTCCAAAGAATTTACAAGGCAAAGAAAATTAGGGCATATAAAGAAAATTATAAACATAACCTTGAAGAGGGAGATGACGGCCGCAGGTTGGATTTTTGTTTGACCATTGGAGAAAAAATCATGGATGAGAGATTTTTTCATCATTTCATAATTTTCTCATATGAATCCACATTCACAACCAATGGTGTTGTTTAATCTCAGAATTGTCGGTTTCGGGCTTCTCAAAATCCAAATTTTAGAATTCATTGTAGACGACAATATTATAAAAAAGTTAATGTGTGGTGTGCCGTTTCTTATCACGTTGGAGTTATTGGACCTTATTTCATTGAGGGAAGGTTAATCCAGCACACTTATTTACAGCTTCTTGAAAGATTTTCTGAAGAACATTTCAATATTTTAAGAGATATGCCTTTAGTTAATTTTCAACATGATGGTTGCCCTGGCCACTCCACAGAAATGGTTAATCGGTGGTTGAATTTAAATTTTGGAGAAAATTGGATTGCCAGGAATGGACCGATCAAGTGGCCGGCGAGATCCCCAGACCTATAAATATTGGATTTCTTGGATTTCTTTTTCTTCGCTACTACTATATTTCCAGCACTATGGCACCCCTTTGAGAGTCCATTGTGACTATGGTGGCGAATTTGATAACAGACTATTAAAAGATCTCTGTACCTTATATGATATAAAACTAACGTATTCAAGCGTAGGACACCCTCAATCTAACGGATCGATAGAACGATTTCATGCTACCTTAGCTGAAATGATTAGGGTCCATAAAGCCGAAAACCCCGACGAACACCCACTGACTATTTTACCCTATGTAGTAATATGCTATAATAACTCAGTCAACAAAACCCATGGTTTTAGTCCGTACGAATTAGTATTCGGACACACATCTTGTAGACCACCCGAAACTTTATACAATCAAAAACCTTCGCCCTGAACCACTTCCTAATGATGTAGCAGTATTGAAGCAGAGAATTACAAATGCCGCAAACTCTATATCGTTAGATCATAGTCGAAACAGTTTTAAGGACTTCAGGCGAAGGATCAAAATGTGTGTGGATGTGGGTGGTAGCTACGTCGAATAATAAAAAAATTGTAAACATTGTTTTGTATTAGTCAATAATTAATTTGTTTGTGAATCTGTTATGTTTTTGACATTTATTACTTGTAATAATTTTTAAACCTTATTAATCTTTTGTTACTAATTGTTTCTTGTTTTACAATTAGTTCGATTAACATTATACCTTCTTACATCTCGTATATTCAATTTTTTATTTACCAATAGCCTACTTTTTGAGACGATTATCATTTGCTCCTAGACAACTTTAAATATGAAGAATTCAACTCTAAATTCGCAAAAATGGGAAGTTTAAAAAAAATAATTTTATATTCCTGAAATTTGGTAATAAGTAAATTACATTCTAAATAACTTTTCGTAGTGGAATATTTCATATTTTGAAAAATAAAGGTACTTTTTAGTGGTGATTTTGACAGCTTTGCTTATAAAACACTCTGTAGAACACCAAATCAAGTCATTCTTGGTATACTTTAGTTTTACAGCAAGCAGGACTCAATCCCCAAATACCATTCCAAAATTCCAAAATTTTTGGTCCATTACACCTCTTGTTACATCTATCCTGGGACGCACTGTATAATAATATAAGTAAGAATACGTCTATTGTCTAGTGACCTACCTATATAATCTTAGGAGGTTATATACTACTCTATCTCAGTCATCACCACTATCTTCATTGATTAGTGCTGGTACATTTTCAGCAATAAATAATTTGCTTAATATTTCTGCTGGTTTTACAATTTTTAAAAGGTATCGGGCATGGAATAAATAATAAATAACTGCAGCTACATGAGAACAGCAACCCACTGTACGTTTGCCATTTTGATAAATAATCAAGTGTACTTAGTTAAAATTGTTCAAAATCAATTATAATTCACTAAACAACTAAAGGCTTGAAGAATGAGTCAACTATTGAGCGATGAAAAATATTTGCGACCTGCTCTGATTGACCGATACCATGGGAAATGACGATTTTTGAAGTTATTAATTTATTTAAGTATCGTGGACTGTTTTAAAAAATCTGAAAAAAATATAGCATACGCATCTTTAAAAGTCACATCGGTAGTAAAAAATTTGAAGTTGAACGAGATTGTTAACAATGGTAAAATTAAATGCAAAAAATTGCAATTTTTTTTTCGCGAACTTTGCGTTGGAAAATTCGCAAAAAATGTACAAAAGTGTATTATCATATACAGCACTTTCATGAATTTTTTCAGAATTTTTGCATCGTTAGTTTAATTAAAATTAACGAAAACCGAAAATTACATAATCCGCCATTACTCATCCAATATGGCGGCTATTGAGTTGAAAATTTGGCAAAAACGTATGTAGGTCAAATGCTTTAGAATAGTTCATAAGAAATTTCATTTCCTTTGGGAGCAGTTTCAATATGGAAACCCGGCTATGCCCTTTCTAATGAATATCTCAATTTAATTTTATCTACTCCTTTTATATTGGAGTAGAGGTTGTGAGGGGTTTGAAAAATATGGTAAAGAAATCTGAGACTCTGGCTCCCAGTATATACATCAAATCTCAAGTTTCAGTACTCTTACCAGCTTGCTTTGCTCATTTTCCCCTATTTACCTCTACTTACCCTCCACTCCTTCAACGGAATCATCTCAAAATATAATGTACTTCCAGATGTCGTTATAATACATACACGTACGAAATTTCAAGTGAATATCTCAATTTTATTTTATCAACCCCTTTAATAATGGAATGGGGTTGGTGGGGGAGTTGAAATATATTATAAAAAATCTGATGCCTTGACTTTTAGTATATACACCAAATTCCAAGTTTCGGTACTCTTACCAGCTTGCTTTACTTATTTTCCCCTACTTGCCCCATATTTAACCCCCCAACCCCCAACGGAATAATTTCAAAACATAATCTAGCTCCAGATGTCGTTATAATATATATGTGTACTACAATTCAAATGATTATCTCAATTTTATTTTATCAACCCCGTTAATAATGGAGCGGGGGTGGTGGGGGATGTAGAATATTATAAAACAATTCGAGGCCTTGACATCTAGTATATACACCGAATCTTAAGTTTTGGTACTCCTACCAACTTTCTTTACTCATTTTGCCTTATTTACCCCCCCACCCTTAACCGGATATGTTAATAAAACAATGCAGTTCCATATTTCGTTATAGTGCATTCGTGTACAAAATTTTATGTTAATACCTTAAACCGTTCCAAAGAAAACGTTTCATGGCCTTTTAAACCCATTTTAACCAAACAAATTATTGTCCTTTTTTTATGATTACTATACTTCCAATCCACTACGCTAGGGAACACTAAGTCACTTTCCAAATTTCAATACATTAGGACTTTTCTCTGTTAATCTAATTCTAGTTCTTGTTATAACACATATACCTGTATCAAATTTCAAGTCAATAGTTTAAACCGTTCCAGAGAAAATGTGGGCACATAATAAAAGTCAGCAAAGTCGGCAGGCAGATCGACAATCAATTTTTTTTTCGTTCAAATTTAAAATCTTTACTTTTCATTCTAATAGGCTTAGACAAAACACCAACAAAATAATTTCATTTTTTTTACGATTGCTACAACACTGCACTACATGTATGTGGAATTAATATCTAGTATACTGTTATTGAAATGAATCGAAGTCGTTCTCAGTACTGTCGAAAAGTTAATCCTAGAGAGTAACTCTTCTAGATACCATTTGCATGTGTACGCGAGGCTTAACAAGTTTTATTTACAAGTGGACACGAAGCTTAAGCGTACTCTATGCAAAAACTGACCAGTGTTGATTTGTTTTTATGGAGCCAATAATACGTGTCACTGCTTTTTGTGCTAGTTAGTTACTCAATAAGACTGTATTAGTGCGTGCGTATAAAGAATAACTAACATATTTTCACATTTAGTGCTGTTTTAAAATTTAAAACTTCGTCAAACTGTAAGGTTTTGTTGTGATGATAGTAGTGTGAAATGTGATATTCCAAATCAGTAATCATGGTGGAATGAGTTGTGCAGTTTTGATTTGATTTAGTGCCAGTCGTGTTGTGAAATGTGGTCGTCCAAATCTGTAATCATAATGGAATGGAGAAAAACAGGGAGAAAAGGCACTAAAGGTAATTGATAATTAAGTTGGTATATTGATTTTTTTCAACTTTCATTTGTTTTTAAAGGTTAGTCGAGATTAGTTTAAGGAGCCTGCAGCTCTTTGAGGGTGTAAGTAGAACATTATTATTTACTAATAAACTTAAAACGTGTTAACTGGAAAATAATTTCCAACAACTTGATTTCTATCATTTTTAACCTTGTCGTTATTTTAGATTTATTTACTCTTAAAAGGTTGCACTCGCTTTGTATATATATTTTTTCATATTCAGATTTTTTACAATTATTATTAAGTACAAACATTATCTATAATCGACAAAATATTTATATTTATTCGCAATTCATTTAGTAGAATAAAATGAAGGGTCTAAATTGCCTAGAAAGAAACTGTCTCACTATAGCAATTTTTTTGCTGCAACTCGTAAACATTACGAGGAGTGTAGTAAAAAGTTTTGGATTGAATCTGTGTGTGGATAGCTTTTATTTAAGGAGGTTGAGCCGTTAGACCAAAATAATGAAAAAAATCTGAAATAAAGTTTTTTAATAGATTTTTATGACTCAATTTTCTGTAAAAAATCCAAAGTCATTAGGAAATTCATAAAGTTACAAATTCAAAAAGACCTTTACATGTAATCTTATGGAAAATATGTCAACCCAGCATGCAAACGGTACATTTTAATTTATAGCAAATAACCAAATAATATCAACACGAAAACTAACCGTGTAAAGCATTGATATTGATTGATATTTTAATATTGTTTACAATTTAATTAGGAGACTTTTAATAACTAAAAAAATTGTTAAACGTTTGTAAACTGTCAAATTCCTCTTTTCGTTAATGATTTTTAAATGAATTTTCAATTATTTATTGATTTAGTTTAAATTTTTACTGCTTCCCATTTTTTTAAATTATTTACCTCGTTGTTTACTGAAACAAATTTATAAAATACACAGATATTTACATAAATTTATTTATTTTTTAATAAGTTTGGACAAAGCATCCAAAAGTTTGTTCATTAAGTAAAATAATTAAATCTTCTTAAATAATTAATTAATAATAAAAAATGATTTATTTATGCCTTTATAACAATCATTGTTGGCATCATCGACTTATAACCTTTTGTAATAATTTATTATGGAAAAGTTCCGATTTAGAATTCGACTTACTTTTGGTTGGGACCGTAACGCCCCAACCTCCCTAAACAGAAGAATGTTCAACATTGTGTTTTTTCGCTGGTTTTCTTAAATATCGTCTGATTGTATAACCCGTACCGCAATAAGGTAAAAGAAACAAATTGTTTACAACAAAATTACTAAGAAAACCATATTTGTCCTAACCCTCTTGGTCAATTTGTCAATTTGCAAAAGAAAAATATTAGAGGGAATCCATTTTTAAACAATTGATGGCAACGTAAACAATAATGCACATATTTTTAAAAGGAGAAATATACCTACTTCTTTTGGAGCTCAACCATCAAGCGAAGTTTTAACTTGAAATGTTTATAATAACATACAATAAATTATTGCAAAGTAGGAAATTAAATTTTCGATTGTTTATAGACATTAAATCGTACAACATAATTACTTAAATAAATTTATACTTACTAAATACTTATAACATTTTTTTTTTAAATAAGTTTAGAATGAAACATATTCTTTACAGGATTTTGCAAACAGCAGAAAAAACTATTTATGAGAATTAAAAAAAAAATATGTGTAAAAATATTAATGAAATCATATGAATTTTTATGTGAAATATTTGTAGAGTTACAAAAATTTTTTTCCCAAAGAATCTATACAACTATGCCGCCCATTTAATTAGTTCCACATCCACGCAGTGGAATGGAAGTGGAGTAATAAAAGCAAACCAGAATTTTGGTTTGTTAAAATATGTTTAAAATGTCATAAAACGCCGAGATTTTAAATTTGAGCGAAAGAAAATTTCTGTATTTCTATCGATCTATCGGTCGGTGAAATTTTTTGTGCGTACGTTCTCTCCGGAACAGATTATAATAATCACTTAACATTTGGTACACATATTATGTATCATGACGAGATCTGGAACTTGATTATATTTTGCGCTAATTCTGGCGAAGGGCTGGAGGTTAACTAGGGAAAGATAAGTAAAGCAAGCTGGTAACAGTACATAAATTTGAGATTAGGTGTATATACTAGAAGCCATGGCCTCAGATTTTTTTATAATATTTTTCACCGCCCCACCTCAAATCCTCACTCCAATATTAAAGGGGCTCATAAAATAAAATTAAGATAATCGCTTAGCAAATTGAAAGGCGCGAGAGTATTGCACTTTTCAGTAATACTTTGTATTAGCCTATCAGAGGCTGCTCTATATTTTGAACAGCCGAAAAAGATATGATCAAGGTCGCCTAGGGCGTGGGTTGGTGGGTTGGAGGTTGAATAGAAGAAAATTAGTAAAGCGAGCTGGTAAGAATACAGAAACTTGGGATTTGGTGTATATACTAGACGCCAAGGCGTCAGATTTCTTTAGGATATTTTCCAACTTCCCACCATCCCACTCCATTATATAAAATGAGTAAAAAAAATATTTAAGTTAAACGGTTTTATTGTAAAGAAACATAATAATGATGCAGATCATGTACTAAAAGCTAAAAAATAAGTAGGTACCAGGAACCAGTCATCACACCACTCTCCTCATCAATCTAGAGCATTGATTAGACTAAAATAAAATCATGGGGCGAGTCGAATTTCTATTATCTACAGTCAACCGCTCATATCATATGCTTTGGATGCATCTTCTCAACAGACAACTTATGCAAAATGTGTGTAAAAGTAAATGCGTCACTATCATCGTGCGACATCGCAGAATGATCATTTTGCATATTTACTCAGGTTACGCTACGCCCCACGATTTTATTTTACTCTGATCAATGCTCCAGATTGATGAGAAGAGTGGTGTGATGAGTGGTACCTGATACCTACCTAATTATTTTTTAGCTTTAGTACATTATCTGCATCATTATTATGTTTCTTTACAATAAAACCGTTTAACTTAAAAACATTTTTTTACTTATTTTATTTTCAAGTTTTTAGATTTTCATTTAGTTACTTAATTTTTTTCTAAAGTGTGCTATGTTCTACTTGTCAAGCCCTTTCATTTGATATCCAAATTGAGGGGATTGAAAAAAAAAAAAGGAATCCGCCATTTTGTGGTAGCGGCCATCTTGGATTTTGAATTTTTTCATGGTGTACAGTATTCTACTAGTTAAGCCCTTTCATTTGATACCCATATACTAAAAGCCAAAGTCTCAGATTTTTTTATAATATTTTTCAACATCCCACCACCCCTACTACATTATTAAAGGGGTTGATAAAATCAAATTGAGATATTCATTTGATATTTGGTACATGTATGTACTATAACGACATCAGGACCTAGATCATATTTTGAGATAATTCCGTTGGGGGTTAAATAGGGGTAAATAGAAGAATATAAGTAAAGCAAGTTGGTAAGAGTACAGAAACCTGAAATTCGGTGTATGCATTAGAAGCTAAAACTCACATTTTTTTATAATATTTTTCACCCCCCCCCACCACCCCTACTCCATTATTAAAGGGGTTGATAAAATAAAATTGAGATATTCATTTGAAATTTGGTACACGTATGTATTATAAGACATCTGCAACTGGATTATATTTTGAGATGATTCCATTGAAGAGGGTTAAATAGGGGTAAATATGGGATAACAAGTAAAGCAAGCTGGTAAGAGTACAGAAACTTGAAATGCGGTGTATGTACTAGAAGCCAAGGGATTATTTTTAATATTTTTCAACCCCCACCAACCCTACTCCATTATTAAAGAGGTTGATAAAATAAAATAAAAATATTCACTTGAAATTTGGCACATGTATGTATTATAATGACATCTGGAACCACATTATATTTTGGAAATCTTCCGTTGAAGGGTTGGGGTTAGATAGGGTTAAATAAGGGAAAATAAGTAGAGCAAGCTGGTACCTATGAGTACAGAAACTTCAAATTCGGTGCATATACTAGAAGCCAAAGCAAATTTTTTTATAATATTTTTCAATCCCCCCACTACCCCTACTCTATTATTAAAGGGGTTGATAAAATAAAATTGAAACATTCACTTGAAATTTGGTATACGTATGAATTATAATGACATCTGGAACTAGATTGTATTTTGAAATGATTCCGATGAAGGGTTTGGGGTTAAATAGTGGTAAATAAGGGAAAATAAGTAAAGCAAGCTGGTATGAATACAGAAACTTGGAATTCGGTGTATACACTAGAAGCCAAAGCCGCAGAATTTTTATAAATTTTTTTTTCAAAACCCCACCACCCCTACTCTATTATTAAAGGGGTTGATAAAATAAAATTAAGATATTTATTTGAAATTTGGTACACCTATGTACTATAACGACATCTGGAACTAGATTATATTTTGAGATGATTCCGTTGAAGGGTTGGGGTTAAATAGGGGTAAATAGAGGAATATAAGTAAAGCTAGTTGGTAAGAGTACATTAATTTGAAATTCGGTGTATGTACTATAAGCTAAAGACTCATTTTTTTAAATAATATTTTTTAACCCCTCACCACAGCTACTCCGTTACTAAATCGTTTGATAAAATAAAATTGAGATTCATTTGAATTTTGATACACGTATGAATGAAAGTAAGTAAAGCAAGCTGGTAAGAGTATGGAAATTTGGGATTTGGTGTATATACTAGAAGTGATGGCCTCAGGTTTTTTTATCATACTTTTCATCCCCCCACCACCCCCCACTCCCAATTAAATTTAGATTTTCACTTGAAATTTGTTACACGTATAACGGTATGTTAAACTAGATTATATTTTGACACGATTGCGTTGAAGGAGTGGGGGTAATTGGTGGTAAATGGGGAAAAATAAGTAAAGCAAGCTGGTAAGAGTACAGAAACTTGAAATTCGGTGTATGTCCTAGAAGCCAAGGCCTCAGATTTTTTAGTAATATTTTTCAACCCCCGCACCATCCTTAATGCATTATTAAAGAAGCTGATAAAAGGAAATTGAGATATTCACTCGAAATTTGTTTCACATATGTATTATAACGACATCTAGAACTAAATTATATTTTCAGATGATTTCGTTTGAAGGATTGAGGGTTAAACAGGAGTAAATTGGTGACAATAAATAAATCAAGCTGGTGAGAGTACAGAAATGTGGGATTTGGTGTATACACTAGAAACTGAGGCCTCAGATTTCTTTCTAATATTTTCCAAACACCACCATCTCCTCTCCATTATTAATGGGTTTGATAACATAAAATTAAAATATTTACTTGAAAGTTAGTACACGTATGTATTGTATAATGACATCCGATTGAGATTATTCCATTGAAGGGGTGGGTTGTGAATAGGGGAAAATAAGTAGGGTAAACTAACAACTTCATTTTTAACGTATATGGTAGAAGCCAACTCCTCAAACTTTTCTATGACATCTGCTCCAAATATTATTATAATTCTATGACCAATAATTTCCACATACTAGAGTGCAAATCCAGTCAAGAATGTCAAGATGTTTCCTTTAAAGTGACTTGGAAGAAAAATCTGGATGTGGAAGTAGTGATTCCTTAGGCAGCAGTTCTTTAGTGTATACTAATGAAATTAAGTTTAAATGCATATGGTAAAGGAACCAATACATACATGAAGGGCAATTATTGCAAACATGTATTTCAAATCCTCAAATAAATACTGTACATGTTTTGCGGAAATAGAAATATTAATCAAAACAGAGAAACTATCGTTATGCATTACACCTCCCTATGATACGCCAATGCCTAATAATGACTGGAAACTTGTAGAAAGAGATAGTTTTTTAGAGTGTTGTGGGAGAAGATTCTCAATTGTGTTCTGGATGACTCTGGAGGCAATTTCAGAGTATACATGGCGCGATTCCCGGCGGAAGAGGGACAAGTTCTATTAAAGTGATGCTTGGTAGCGAATGTGAGGTTATAAATTGGAAGTGTAAATATAAACATTGTAAAAGTTAGATTAGAAGTATTGTCATTGTGTAATCAGTAAATTATTAAATAGAGTGTTAGTGGTTTACCCCTTGTTATAATTATTTAGAACCCACGGATTCATACAGGGTGTTTATTAAGAGGTGGAAATACGTAACACTATCTTAGAGTTAAGGGGTTAAAGAAACACAAATCCCTTTAATTGAAATTCAAAAGTACCTACTTACTAACAGTTAAAGTAAACAATAACTTTTTCACAAATGGAGTTCACCCTCACACCTAGCCCACTTCCTTTCACCGCTCACGTCAATAGCCACAAGCCCATTATAATAATAATAATAATAATAATAATAATAGTTTATTTTCCTTTTTGACAATACAGAATATTGTATAGGAATGGTCATATAGTCCTTACAAACTAAGAGACAAAAAATTCTAGTACAGAATAGTAACATTTGTCCAACAAAAATAATTTTAACTTTTTCCTAAAGAAATGCTCGGTCTTACTACATTTTATTTCATCTGGCAGTCGGTTAAACATTTTAGGTCCTATAAATCTTGGGGATTTACTAGTCATATTAAGTCTGGCACAAGGTTCGTGCAACCTATTCTTTTGCCTTGTATTAACATTATGACAATCTTTATTTAAAATAAAATTATTCTTATTCTTAAAAACATATATACATATTTCAAAAATATACAGGCTAGGTAAGGTTAAAATTTTAAAATCTTTAAATATATTTTTACAAGAATAAACACTCGGTACGTCGGCAATACATCGCAAAATGCGTTTTTGTGCAATAAATACGTTAGATGATAATGTGGAATTCCCCCAGAAACAAACACCATACCTTAAACGTGTATCAATTTGAGCATAGTACAAATTAATTAACTGTTCTCTACTTAAATACGCTCTAATATTTCGGAATAAATAAACTATCGATGAAATTTTTGATATCAAAGCTTCGCAGTGATAATTCCAATTCAGGGATTCATCTAGGTATACTCCTAAAAACTTAATATTCTCCTCACCGCTAGAAATAGGTGTATTATTTATGTTAATTTTTAAATTATCGCATTTCTTTTGCCTGGTGTGAAATCTAGTGAGATGGGTCTTTTCGGCATTGAAATGTAAAGTGTTATGGGAGAACCAACTGCTTAAAATATTTAAAACACTATTGCAATTATGCTCTAAAACATTATCCAATGGGTTGGAAATTATTATAGATATGTCGTCTGCGTACATCGTAATGTGTGCAGTTGCTGGCAAAGAATCAATATTATTCATATATAAAAGAAAAAGCACAGGACCTAATATAGATCCCTGTGGAACACCCATGGTTAAATTTAAACATTCCGAATCAGCCCTGGACACGATGTTTTGTGTCTTATACTTTAGTGTTACATATTGTCTCCGACCCTCCAAGAATGTCGTAACCCAATTAAGTGCGAGACCCCTTATTCCATAATCATGCAGTTTAGTTAATAATAAATTATGATTGACGCAGTCGAATGCCCTGCTGAGATCACAAAATATCCCAATAGGGCACTCTCCCGCGTCTACAAATTCTAATATCTTGTTTAAAAAAGAATGAATAGCCGTACTAGTCGACTTATAAGACCATGTTGCTATTTTACTTGTTTATCAAAAAATTGTATATATTTTCTGCGGTAGAGAGCCGGCTGTACAGATTTCCTATGAATAAGATACATGAAAAACTTTGTATGAGTGAGTAAGTATTACCACAAACCTACAGGGAGCCACTTTTCAAATAAGCAAATTATGCCCGTGTCATGGAATTTTACCGGAAGTGATGTCAAAATTGGAGAAAGCGGGCAAATAAGAAGACGCACCCTATTTTTTTAATAACTATAAGGATTGTACCTTAACTTAAAAAAAAATAATGCATGTATTCGATGACTTAAGAAAACACAGAAAAAATACTTTAATCGAGGGTGTCTCAGGGTTGCGGGCAAATTAAGCCTGGCACCCCACTATAATCTCATTGCTTACCTTAGAACCTACATTTTGACGTAAGTTTTATTCATGTATTCGATGACACAAAAAATCGTGACAGGAAGTGACGTCAAAATTCCATGACACGGGAACAATGAGCAACATGCGTGAATTTTAGAAATGCAATAATTTATAATTTTTTCGTTATATATGTTACATAAGTTGAGAAAGTAATGAAGAAAAGGTATAAAAAAAATGTCTAGCCTAAATAAACGACTTTGAAATTCAAAATATTATGGGAACATATTCACGTGACTGAAAACACCACGCTATTGGTCTGACGTCGTTCGGCATAATGTCTAATCTGCCAAGGGGTTAAATCGTAAATTGTTTTGTGTTTTGTAAATGTGTATTGATATTTTCATAAAAAAAATCATTCATTTATTTATTTATTTTAATGATTAAGTGGTAAAAATGATGGACAGTGGGTTTTTACGGGGCCAGAGTGACAATTTGCCCGTTGTTGATGTGTTTATGATGACAAACTTTTTTGCTACTAATACTGATTTTATTAGTGCAGAAATTGGAGGTACTAAAGCAACAATGTATGTGTCATTCATTATTCTAAACAGTAATTCAATTGTGCCCATTTTTATCCTTTTACTGTAGTTAAATATAACAAATTATTTATGTACCTAACCTCAAAATAGGTAAATAAGGCAATGTTTTAATGTTATATTAATTAATATTTTTCATCTTAGAATGCTTTACTTTTTTATATAATAAATTCCTCCCGTCACTTACTAAGTACGTACTTTTAGGTAGGTAGATAGGTACATTAATAGTAAAAATAACTGTTGACATACATAGGTATATATAAATATATAACTGGATAATATGTAGAACGTCGAGAAGTTACATTATTCCCACCGTTCTTATACATTTATACATTTTAATTCAAGGTTCCTATTAACAGAAGTTAGTAAACTTCTGTATTCCTATAAATAGAAAAGTGACCAAATTCACCATGATATGTAAACAAATTATCACAATAATATTAGGGTTAGGTACATATTTCCATAATATTATTATAAAATAATTAGTTTTAATGGGTAAATTTACATCAAAATGATCCTGGCAGCAATATGTAATCTTGAGGATGACGATAATTCTGCATTTCGGTCGTCTCGTCTCATAGCTCTGCACCATTTCTTCCTAACTTCATCGCGTCTATAGGCACATTAAAAAATAACTTTTCTGGATTTTTTATTGTAGTATTTGTACATTTGGGCACAATACAATATTTATAGCTACTTTTCTTTGTATTTTCCATAACACAACATAAATAATGTGTACACATTCGCAATCACAATACGTTTTCCGTCGGTACGATGTGCCCGATGACGTCACACACAAGTAGCGCGGAAACTTCTCCATTTAAACGCAGTTAAATTGACAGCTGCAGTAAATAATTTTTTTAACCTTTAATTAGAACATAAGACAAAAATAGAATACTGGAAAAATAATGTTTTTTAGTGATCTATTCATCTGTGATGTTTAAAAAAATTATGCATTTTGCTCATTTGCGTATATGAAAAGTAGCTCCCTGTATGTCTGTGGTAGTACTTACTCACTCACACCAAGTTTTTCATGTATCTTATTTGTAGGAAATCTGTACAGCCGGCTCTCCGCCTATATTGGCTTCTCACAAGAGGCTTAAAATGGTTGTATGCTTTATATTTGAAATTGGCTTTGTTCATAATTTACCAATATTTCTCGAAATTTAGGAGCGCAATAAACTGCAGTTTTACAATCGATTGAAATTAATTGGGTCGCAGTTAAAACACACTAATTCAAGTTTGTTTGCGGCACCGGGACCAGTGTGGTTATTGCAAACAAACACCAGCGTTAATTGGATGAACGGTTCACAGTTTTCCACTGTCTGATCCCGTTTCCGTTTTCTAAAGGTCCAAATTCGAGGCTTGGCTGCCGGAATGGCGGCCTTTAATGCAATTTACGCTGCGGTACCTATCGACTAATTTCTCGAACCGGCTTCTTACTCTTTATTTATTATTTTTACCTCAGAGCTAAATTAGTTAAGCAACAAATGCGGTTTCAATTGATTGATTGGCTTTCTAGTGAAATTGGTAACAAATGTTTCGAACAAACAAATTAATTATACAGGGTGGGGCAATAGTGCGTCGGACTTCGATAGCTCGAGTTCTATGAGAGACTATTGCGTCGAAAATGTTATTGAATGCTCATGTATAGAGCTACAAGATCTTTCCATCATAGTTATTGTTGTATACAGGCCACCCTCTGGTGACTTTTATCAATTTCTTGAGTATTTCTGTGCACTACTTAGTAAATTTGAAAATGCGTCATCAATTATTATAGGAGGAGATTTTTAATGTTGACCGCTTAAAAAATACTATAAATAAACTGTTGTTTGACGACTTGTTGGTGATGTATGATCTTAAGTCAACGATTAATTTACCAACGAGAGTAAAGGATAATAGTGCCACATGTATTGACAACATTTTTATAAATGTAGATCTTGTCGATTACACGATCAAAAACATTAATTTATGTCTCTCTGACCATTATACTCAAATACAAAATTTTAATGCGTATCGAAATAAAAATGAGTCAAATAAGCCAACATTTATTACCAAAAGAAACATGTGTAAAGAGAACATCGACAGATTTAATGACCTTTTAGCAAATGAAAACTGGACAAATGTTTCTTCTCAAACCTGCCCAAATTTTGCCTTTAATAATTTCGCCGATACTTTAAGTTATTATTTTGAAATCAGTTTCCCTCTGCAACGTGTCAAACAAAATAAAAAGGAATCTCCGCCTATGTGGGTTTCAGAGGAGCTTCTAGAATTAAAACAGAGAGTGTGTTTGATCTCGGACTTTGCCCAAAAATATCCTCAACTAAAGCCTATCTGTAGAAATGTAAATATGGAGTATAAAAATAAATTAAAAGAAACCAAAATAGCATATAATGATAATAAAATTTCAAAGTCAACAAACAAGGTTATAAACCATGTGGAATATGATAAACGAGGTGGTAGGAAAATCTTCTGCCTCGCAGACAAAAATAGTTGTTCATGAGAATGGTTCCCTTCTCGCAGATAAAGTTATTGCAGATGACTTCAATGCTCACTTTACTACAAGTCATATAAATATCCAAGCTGACCCCATCGACTTCAATTTATTAATCACAAACATACCACTTTTTTCTCAATCTCTGTTTCTTCAACCAGTCACTGAAATAGATACGGTATCTTTTATTAGCAGGTTAAAGTCCTCTCCCTCCAGTGGTCTGGACAATATGTCTAACAATTTATTAAAAAAATGTAAAAATAATTTCACCCTACCGTTAACCTATATAATTAACCTATGCTTTGTAAACGGAACTTTCCCTGACAACTTAAAAATTAGTAAAGTCATTCCACTATTTAAAAAAGGAGACAAAAACTCTTATAACAATTATCGAGCGATTAGCATAATTTCAAGTATGTCGAAGGTTATAGAACTTGCATTTTTAGAACAGCTGAGTGGTTTCTTTTTAAAAAATAACCTTTTATCGTCAGTTCAACATGGTTTCTTAAGAAATAAAAGTGTTGACACTGCATTAGTAAATTTTCACAGCTCGATAGTGGACGCCTTAGATAAAGGATTATTTGCTTTTGGACTTTTTATAGATTATTCACGTGCCTTTGACTGTGTAGATTATGACTTACTTATTGCGAAGTTGTTTAGATATGGTATTAGGGGTCCTGCCTTAGATTTTTTATCAAGCTATATTAAAAACCGTACGCAAGTAGTCTATGTGAATGGAACAAAGAGCAATACATGTATAATAAATGCCGGTGTACCACAAGGTTCCATATTAGGGCCGTTCATTTATCTCATCTTTGCCAACGATCTCGCTCTATACATTCAAACCTAATACAATGTTCATATTACGTGCTACGCCGATGATACAAACTTTTTAGTTGTTCAAAAAAGTCCTGACGCAGTAAGAAATATATCTAAGGATCTATATAAAGACATCATAATTTGGTCAGAGAAGAATCGGCTTACGCTTAATAAAGAAAAAACAAATACTGTATCATTTAGGTATAATATCGAGCAGAACTCTAGCGACGAATTTCTAATAACAGATTCTGCTAAAATATTGGGTATTATGTTCGACCGAAATTTGACGTGGGCTGCTCATATAGATAGTGTGTGTGTGAAGCTCAGTAAAGGTTGTTATGGTATGCGCAACTTAAAAAATCACTGCGGTAAAGATTCTCTAATGACATTCTATTATACTAACATACATTCTCATCTGCGTTATGGAATTATGCCGTGGGGATTGAGTACTACTTATGTTCGTCGGGCATTTATTCTTCAAAAGCGTGTCATTAGGATTATGGAGAGTTTACATCCCCGAGATTCATGCAGAGAATCTTTTAAGACCTTAAGAATATTAACTCTGCCTTGTTTATATATTTACGAAATCTGTTGCTATGTTTTTAAAAACAAATCAGCGTTTCTTACAAACCAAACACACCACAATTATCAAACAAGATTTAAAGATCAGTTAATTCCACATCAGCACACAACAGCATTGTATCAAAAAAGCGTGTATTACAACGGCTGTAAAATTTATAATCATTTACCCACTGATGTGAAAAATTGTAAGAGCCTATTTACTTTCAAAAAGAGAATAAAGAATTTGTTAACAGAAAAATGCTTGTATGATGTCAATGAATTTTACTTAGTCTGACCATTTATATATCCATTTATTTATTGCGTGTTTATATATTTATATATATTTTTTTTGTGTAGTTTGTTAATATGTTAGTGGTTTGTTTTATACAATTTTAGGTGTATTTTATTTTATATTATTTAAAATGTATTGTTTATGCATATTAGCTTCGATTTTGACGCACTCCTAAATTACTTGTATGGTTATCAATTAATTGTATTTGTGATTGGGAAATAAAGATTATTATTATTATTATTATTATTATTATTATTATTATGACAGCCAGAAATTTAAAAAATACAAATAAACTAGATAAAACAGTTTATACCGGAAATTATTTTTTTAATATACAGAACGAGGCAAGGCAATATTACAAGATCAAGTGCCTTTTTTTAAAATCAAATGCTAGGTACATTTTTTGAACTATGTTTCTAGTCTCCTTTCACTTCTATATTATTGACTATCTCCCAACCACTTGGATGTAACCAATTGTTTTGTTGAAATAATGCCATCTGAATATGCATATTGAAAAAATTCACTAGTCACAATTATGAGATTATAAGAAATAAGTATGCGAATCCAAGTTGAAAGACATCTAATTAAAATGTTTGAATCATTTTCACTTTCTAAAGATATACAGGGTGGCCAAATATCATTTTTCAATTTTTTAATGGAATTTTCTCAATATTTTCAAATGGAACACTGTATATTTTTCGATGATGTAGTATGAAAATAAAAAATCGGTAAAGGTATTTACACAGAACTTCCCTCTTTATTTGTGCATGGCGGTCACTCTAAAAAATTAATAATTACGAAGTGACATTGAAAATAATAATCGGAATATAGTTATCACTATTATTACAAAGAACACCTGATAAGTTTTGGTCAAAAAAAAATACAGAGTGCTCATTCAACAGCAAAAGTTCAATACTAAATAACAGGTGCCAAATACGGAAGGCTTGGGCAAATACCTTTATAAATGTCCACCATGACTGAATTATTTCTTGGGATGACCACCCTGTACATTTTTAAATAATAGTATAATAGGTGCATATGCCTAACATTATTGCCATCTGTCACATTTTCAATTCCACATACACGTAGTGGAGTGGAAGTATGGTGGTGGTTAAAAAATTTCATTTTCATTTCAATTTTTCAAAAATGTTTTAAAAAACGATTTCAATTTTTTTTTCTTCTGAAATAGGTTTAGAATGCCATGACACGTGGAAATTTTAAATTTGAGCAAAAAGGAAAGTTTCCTTCTATTCTACAGTGATATTTTTTTTTGAAATTGGTTTAGAATGCCATGAAACGTGAAAATTTTAAATTTGAGCAAAGAAAAAAATAATTTCCTTTTAGTGGTAAAAATTTTTTCAAAAATGTTGGAGAAAAAATTATTTTTTTTTTCTCAAATAGGTTTAGAATGTCAGTCATGTCAAACGTGAAAATTTTAAATTTGAGCAGAAAAAGAAATTCCATCTATTCTAGTTGTAAATTTTTTTCCAAAATGGTAAAAAATATGTTGCAAATTTTCTTTTCCGAAATAGGTTTGGAATGTCATGAAACGTGGAAATTTTAAATTTGAGCAAAAAAATGTTTTTGTTTATTGTATACCCAGTGATAAATAGATTAAAATTTTTTGCAAAAAAATGTTTTTTCAAAAAATTTTTTAATGAAAATCATTTTTAAGTTTGTTTGAATAGGTTTAGAATGCCATGAAAATGTGAAAATTTTGAATTTGAACAAAGAAAAAAAAATCAGTCTGTATTAGTGGTAAATTTTTTTAAAAAATAGTAAAAAAAATTTCTAACATTTTAAAAAAAATATGTTTAGAACGCTATGAAACGTGGAAATTTTAAATTTGAACAAAGAAAAAATTTTTCCATCTATTTTAGTGGTAAAAAATGTTTAAAAAATGTTGGTAAAATAAATTTAAATTCTTTTTTTTGTTTTATAGGTTTAGAATGCCATGAAGCGTGGAAATTTTAAATTTGAACAAAGGCAAAAAAATTTTTTAGTGGTAAAAAATTTTTCAAAAATGTTGGTGAAAAAAATTGTCAAATTTTTTGTTTCTGAAATAGGTTTAGCGTGTCAAACGTGGAAATTTTATATTTGAACAAAAAAAAATTTTTTCGTTATTTATTCCCTTAGACGATCCACGCTGTATATTTTCCAGTGAAAATTCTACCATTCTTTCGCTGACAGTAGGGTCAACTACCTACCAAATTTGACTGCTCTCCGTCAAGTCGTTTTTTTTGTAAATGCACCAACAGACAGACAGACTGTCTGTCTGTCTGTCTGTTGGTCTGACAGACTGACGGAATTGAAAAACCTATATTTTCGTAATCTCCGTGATCTGAAACGTCAGAATCCGAAAAAATCTCGGAGGGTGATTTTTCCCTTCGGTATGCGAGGGAAGTAAAAACGAACATTTTTTGTATGTAGGGTCCTATGATTATTTGTAACTATTTTCGATTTATTTAGCAATAAGTACAGAATTCAGGAACTTAAAAAATGGAGGTTCTTTCAAATAAATCATCAGAGAAAATCATAATAAGTGCTTCACATGTTGCCCATTTTGATTGACACACATTACCAGTGCCCTCCTGAAATGAGACCTTTTTGGGGGACAATTTCTTCCAATCTATTGAAGTGGGTAGATAATATTTACCTGGACAAAATACGGTTTTTGACAATAAACACCGGGATTTAGTCGAAATCTAGAAAATTCTTAAATTGAAAAATAACATAGTACAGCTCTTTATAGAATTATTAATTGAAGTCTTTTGTATTAGATACGGATATAACAGATCATTTTCCAATAATGCTAAACATTAATTATGAACAATTTGCAAATAACACTCACGAAAATAAAGTTACCACCTATGATATATTAGATCATACATATTAAAAACAAAATCTCTTCTCAGGACTGGTCTGAGGTTTTAAACTCTGACGATTCTGAGCAGGCAACTATTTCAACCTTTCAACGTATCCTAAATGACAAAAATAACATAGACAAAACAAAAAAAGAAAGAATGGATAACAACGGGATTAATAACTTCAATAAAACATAGAGACAATTAAAAAAAAAATCTGAAAAACCACAACATCGAACTAGAAAGCATGCAATTGTAAATACATTAAAATGAAAAAGACACGTACAAAAAGCAGGTAGCTACAAGAACAATTTATAAACAATTATCAATTTATAAAATTGTGATGACGGTAAGCATTTCTAAGTATATAATTATATATAAATATTTAATTATTAAATTATTAAAAGGGGCTAACCCCGCAAGAAATAATCTAGAAGGGTTAGATCCGGAAATCTAGCTGGCTACTCTAGTAATCCCCATCTGCTAATGAAAACATTTTTTCTACGACTGCCTTCGAAAACTACAAATGACGGATAGTAACCATAACTTGAAACCGTCTTTTTCACACGCTGTGTGCAAAAATTCAAAAAACACAGTGCTGTCATGTTCTTACACAGTTCTGTCGAAAACAGAATGGACATATTTTATTTCAACAGCACTGTGTGAAAAATATGACGGTACTGTGTTTTTTGGATTTCTGCACACAATGTGGGAAAAAAAACAGCTTCGAGTCATGGTTACTGTGCGTTATTTGTGGTTTTCAAAGACAGTCGTAGAAAAAAAAATTAGCAGACGGGGATTAATACAGTAGCCAGCTAGACTGCCTGATGTAACCCTTCTAGATTATTTCTTGCGGGGTGAGCTTATCCCTTTTTAAATGATTGAATATTTATATATAATTATATACTGAGAAATGCTTACCGTCATCACAATTTTAAAAATTGATAATTGTTTAGATAAAATAATGTAAACAATACGTCTGAACACATTTTTTCAAAACTTGCTTTAAATACTTACTTCAATATGCTAGAGAAAAATATTTAAAAATGTAACTTACTTAAATAATGGTTTCTTTAACAGTTGGATTGGTAGACATTTTTGTCACTCAATTTGTTACAATTTTATTGACCTTGAAACATATTCTTTATAGGATTTTGCAAGCAGCAGAAAAGGCTATCTATGAGAACTAAGAAGAAAAACTATTTGTAAAATTATTGATTTCCAATTCTTTCGATAGGTAACCTGCATTATGGTTATGATAATAATTAAAGTCCTAAAATGAATTTGTCTATTTCTTATTTGACAAATATCATTGTAACACTAGTTTTCACATAGTCCCAAACGACCATGCAGAATAAAGTAGTATAAAGTAGTATCTACATAACCCCTTACGATCATGAAGACATTCTGCAACCACAACTTATCAGCTGGGTGCTGAGAAAGCTATGAAAGAGTAGCAACCGGTTAGCTCAGGGCTGGTCGAGGGTCACTCGGTGGCGAGAAGAGTTATATATTTTTTTGAACAATTATTTGCTTGTTTAAAAGTGAATTATTTATTATTTGTTTGCTCATGTGGATACTAGTTTAGCCTGCTTAGACGTAGGGGACTAGGTTGGATGCTAGTGTTAAAATGAGAATGGCAAATAAGAATTTTTACTTGTTAGTATAACCAGAAGTCAGGTTATCGAAAGAATGCAAAGATTTCATTAATATTTTTATATATAGTTTTTCCTTTAGTTCTCATAGATAGCTTTTCTTTCCACTGTTTGCCAAATCCTATAAATAAATTATTTGCTTGTCATATTAACCAAACAAAACTCTAATAAACCATAAAAAATTAGGACGCCTGCGTATTCCTTAAATAATATTCTTGCAAACTTTATCAGGGGGAGAAAACAATCAAAATCAAATATAAAACAAATAATATATTAACATAAGTATAAGACTGAAAATTTTACAACACTTTACAATTATTAAAAATATTTATAGTGAAAATTTGATTTAATTAGTTGAATAAAAATTTACTTTAAAAAAGAAATTAAATTTGAAGATTAACAAAAAAATTACCTACAATAAGAAACGATCAACTGGTTTACAATTTTTCTTCAGACCAAAAGTTGAATTTTGCACAAATTTGGCTACTTAGCTTAGCGGAGACGTGGAATCCCGACGAGGTCTGGTCCTGAAGATGGCCCCGGGTACCCGGGAAGGAGGACGTAATATTCAGGTCCTGAAAACGCTGATTTCCAGGAGACGCTGCGTCGGAATGATACCCAATACTTTTAGGATAACCCCAAATATTTAATTTATGCCTCGTGCCTTATGCCTTCAATGGTGGTTTGGTCCTGGATTTTACATGAAAAAGGGGTAATGTAAAGAACCAGTTGATAATAGAAAAAATGTAAATTGTGAGAAAATAGAGATACAAGAAAACTACAAAAAAACTATGGTGACGAAGGTCACTGCAAAACCAAACTATTAGTAATTTAACAAAAACCTGAGTATTGATAAAATTTTACTTCTGAAAATATATGAATAAGTTACTGATTAATATAGGTAAGAAATGAAATTAATAAATGAGAAAACTCTACTATCATGAAATTTTAGTCGCTCACTGGTTATGACCAAAAATTTGAGTAATGGTAACAAAATTTAGTTAGAATTAGAGAGAAAATATTTGAATTACTATCTGAAAGAAGACTAATACTGTAACAAATATAGCAAACAAAATTATGGGTTTAATCTCCCAAAAAAATTAACAAATAAAAAATGATCTCTTAACCTCTTATACTAACACGAGGTTAACTAAATTCGACAAAATGACTTTAAGTTTCGACTTTTAATGAAATAAGATTGTCTACACACGATTAAGAAAAAAAGATTCTAATTTATCCCTTGAATAATTTCCGAGTTTAATTCTCATTCACAATAATCAAAATAATGACAAACACCACGGTATTGTGTCTCAAGCGACCACAAAATACAAAATTTCCGCGATAATTAATGAGTTAACATGTGTCCAATGGACGCCGAAATCATACAATCATGTGCGTTAATAAAAATTAATTATTACACGGAATATCCGTTAATTTCCAAAAATAACTATACAGCAATGTTAACTCAATAATATGACATCATTTAATATTCAAAATATCACAGGATTAAGGAAATAAACGTGAAAATCCGTTAAACAGCAAGTAAACGATCTTAACTCACCCAGGTCCAAAGCGAAAGTAAAGTAGCAGGGATATTTTATATGATGCTTCTACCGCGTATGCGCACTTGTTGACTTCCCGTCGGCATTTCCACGGGTAATTCAAATTTTTTTAGCGTGGGGGCTTAATGGAAAAAAAAATATTTTCGTTACAATTTTGTTTCTTGGAAACTCTTAGCCTCTAAAACGTTTTTCGCCCTTATTCTGGAGCTCATCAGAAAGGCATAAAGCCACTCACAAGATGTTTCATGCATAAATCAAGACAATTTCCAAGTTCCTTGTTATTAAATGTTTGATATCGACTGATGGAAAAAAACAGATAGTTTTATTACAATTGTAAGCAAACAAAAAATAATTCATTTTTACACATGCATAGAGTACATAGGTTCCATTATTAGTTAGGTAATAGATAGGTGAAAATGTGTTTTTTCCATCAGTCAATGTCAAATGTTTAATGTCAAGGAACTTGGAAATTGTCGAAAAACGGCCGAGAAACTTCTCAAAGGTTCCAAGAAACAGAATAATAGATTTCATGCGAATGTAATCCATTAGAATGAAAACTTTCCAAAGACAAGGTATGTAAATAAATTCAGTTTAGGCCTACGTTCCCAGTTTTAACTGAATCTTCTTTGTAAGGGGTTATCTAGATACTAGAGTAAGATTGGAAATCAATAACTTTACAAATTTTTACTTCCCTCGCATACCGAAGGGAAGTATTGTATTCGAGAAGAATCACCTTCCGAGATTTTTTCGGATTTACACGTTTCAGAACATGCAGATTGCGAAAATATTGGTTTTTCAATTCCGGCAGTCAGTCAGTCTGTCTGTCTGTCCGCCCGTCCGTCCGTCCGTCCGTCTGTCTGTCTGTTGGTGAATTAATTAAAAAACTATTTGACGGAGAAAAGTCAAATTCGGTAGGTACCTGATGCTACAGTCAGCGAAGAATGGTTAAAATTTCACTGGAAAATATACAGGGTGGACCGGCTAAAGGGAACAAATAATGAAATTTAAACTTTCCACGTTTCATGACGTTCTAAATCAATTTCAGCAAAAAAATAATAATTTTTCCTTTTTAATTCTAATAGAAAGTTTTTTTTTGCTGTTTGCAAAATCCTGTAAAGATTATGTCTCATTACAGTTATAGGCAATTAAAAAATAATTCGCTTTTATTGACCTTATTCCAACTTTTACCCGCTCCCTATAAAGCAGTACTTAGTGAAAAATTAGTTACGCTTATGGAGTTACTCAGCTGAAATTAGGATTTTCCCCCCGATTTAACCTACATTTCTATCGGCGCATTGCACAATCTCGTCCACTTTACATGTATTTCTTATAAACGAACCTATACCGCCTCGTTTATTGAAAATATTCTAGCTGGCAAGTATGAAGCTGAATAATTCCCTAATCCTGTGCTTTTTCGAATGTGAATAAGGTGCTCCCCGAGGAGACATCAGCCTTTTAAATTTACCCTCAGCCTCATTTCATGTTCCCTTTCATGTAGTTGGCTGTGTGCCCAACTGTGTCCCCGCAGGCGGATGTAGCCACCTCTTTCCTGGCAGAGGTCAGGTGCGCGCAATTTTTTTTATGTTTTATTTAGCAACAAGATTGTGCATGGCAAGTAGAGTGCAAGTACTTAAATAATTTGTATATATATACCATATTAAATAGAACTTGTTCATACGTCCCTAATTTATTGTTGCTATTCTTGTTTATTTCCAGATTTTTTACAATTTATTTATTTTTATTCACTTATTTAACATCGGCCTATTTTCAGTACTGAGGCCAATTACCGACGCACAGTATGTCGTTTACAAGTTTTTTAGGTCAAAATTCGGCTCCTCTTTTGTAATTCAACCAAAAACAATCTATCTACTGAACACTTTAATGAAGAACTGCGAAAATGGCAACCCAGCTTATTACTTCCACATTAGGAAGTATAGAAATCGTAAAAAAAAATCATTTTTTTTTCTTGAAATAGGTTTAGAATGTCATGAAACGTCAAGATTTTAAATTGAGCGAAAAAAAGTATTCTGTAACTTTTTTTGTCCGCACCTCAGGAAGATATTGACTTGATATTTTGTACACGTATATATTATAACGAGGTCTGGGACTGGATTGTTTTTTGAACATATCCGGTGAAGAGTTGGGGGTAAATAGGGGGAAATAAGTAAAGCAAGCTGGTACAGAGGAGTACAGAAACTTGAAATTTGGTGTATTTATTAAAAGCCAAAGCCTCAAAGTTTGTATAATATTTTCCATCACCCCACCCCACTTCATTATTAAAGGGGTTGATAAAATAAAATTGAGACATTCACGTGCAATTTGGTATACGTATATTTTATTATGACATCAGTAACTAGATTATATATTGGGATTACTCCGTTGGATGGTTGGGGGTTAAATAGGGGTAATACGGGGTTCCAGTAGCGATTTTAGTCGAGTCGCTGTATCGAAATTTAAAAAAAAACCCAAAAAATGTTTAATACTTTACCGATTTTTTTTTAACTTTGGAAATATGTTCTTGGGTCCATAAGTCAAAAAGTTAAGACATTTTTTTTGTCGGACGAACCTCCGACATTGTTAAATAAACAAATTATATTAACAATTGAATAACTTCCTCAATAATTATTCAAAATGGCTGAATTTTTTTCTAGGCAGGGTTTTGGGGGTCGCTGATTACGAATTTGATATCAGAGGGTCCAAAATCAAAATGGCGCTTGTGACACTCATTGTTTGGAATATTTTCTGTGAATATTCATAATTATATCGGAAAATTTCCAGAAAAACTTCTTAGGTCGCGAATTATTAATTTAACATGAAAAAATCAGAATTGAAAATGGCGGATTCAAAATGGCCGAAATATCATCCATTATTTTAAACATTTTTGTAAATTTGTTATTATAAAAAAACGATAACTTTCAGAGAAACCGAATTTTTTAATATAACAAAATGTTAAATATGACCATGCTTAACGTATGTTTCAAATGTTATTGGTTTGGAGTCCAAATCAGTTATTGTATTCAAAGGCCGTTACTAATAAGCATCTACTCCGCGAGAGTATGGCCGGAAAATCGTTCCGTTTTCTTCGAATTTCTGGAAAACGGTTCAGAATTTTTGAATGAAATAAAATGCAAAGTTAGCCAATAAACATACCTTTCGACTGTTTTTTGTTTGAAATCGATATCTATAATTGTTTTCAAATGCGACCCCTCGCAAGCACCTATCACACCAGCGTGTGGTCGGAAAATCGCTCCGTTTTTTTCGAATTTCTGGAAAACGGTTAAGAATTTTTGAATAAAACAAAATGCTGTATATATACTATTATAATATATACGTATACCAAATTTCAAGTGAATATCTTAAGCTAATAAACGTACCTTTCGACTGTTTTTTGTTTGAAGTCGATATCTATAATTGTTTTCAAATGTGACCCCTTACTCCAGAGAAATAAAACTTCCTCTGCGGATTGAGGCTGAACAAGCTGAATGTTTGCAGAGACCTTCGTTTTGATGTTCTAATGAAGCGCACAAAAATCTCATATGCCTACCCTTGTGCGTCTTGAGATATCGAAGGCGAAAGGTCATGAAAATCGGTTTTTCGCGAAAATCTCGCTTCCAGTGTATCTGACGTCGTAAGAACAAAACTTAGTAAAATAGTATTCTTTACAAAATTGTTCATTTCAATTTTTTTCGTACGACCAACCATTTTCGAGATATAGCATGATAAAGCGGGAGCGCGCATTCGTAATAGGTAATACTGTATTATACTGCAGAGCTATAACTATAAAAGCACTTTTCTTAATCTGTTAGAATAGAAAATGAAATTCCCATTATTAAAACCGTTAAAAAATTGTTTATTTATAAAAAAATATATGATAAATAATTAATAACAAAACAATGTATTATTTTCACACCACTTTTGTAATGTAATGCAAAGCTTCTATATATATTATAATGCAAATAAAAAACATTTCTTTATTGTAGACAAGAAAAGTATAATCATCCAGGTATAAAGAAGTGGACCATGATCGTATTTCTAATTTATTCGTCTAAAAGTCTCGACAAATATCGTCTTTGCAAAGAACATATTATATTTTTGCATGCCCTCACTGTATGCGACACTACATCGGCACTATTCAACAAAGGAAAACTTAAGGTTATGACAATATTTGAGAAACATCCCGATTTGACTCACTCGGCTCAAATATTTCAAGCAGAAAACTGCCCGCCAGATAAAGTATTTCAGAACGGAAAGCGTTTTCTGTTAGCTATGTATGGTGCTCCAAAAGATGAAGTGAACCTTGACAAATTTAGATACACCCAATTAATTAAGGCTGCACGACTTAATAGCCCTGTTAAATTGTCATCCCTTCCACCTACCAGTGAAGCAGCTCGACAGCATATTTATCGGGTCTACTACCAAGCACAGATTTGGCTAGGGAAAAATCTACAACCCGAAGAATGGGGTTGGGATTTAAAAAACGACATATTACAGCCGAAAACAACACTACTGCCACCTGCTCCAGACGAACTATTAAATACAATATTCTGTAATTGTAAAAAGGGATGTGGTGCGCAGTGCGGGTGTAGAAAAGTCGGGCTGCCATGCTCCAAAGTTTGTGGTCAGTGTCACGGACAGACATGCCTGAACCCGTCAACGGAGTTGCAAAACATCGAAGACTTCAGTGACCTTGAGCCTGAAGAGGTTTGGCCAACCGACATAGAGCCAACAGATATAGAGGAAGCGTCTGACGAAGATAATGTGTTGATCAAGGTGCTAGTGGAGCCCGACGAAGACGAGGAGGAAGGCAAGGAAACATAAGGCGTGGTGTGGAAAAGAATGTATTTTTTGTTATTAATTATTTATTATATATTTTTTTTATAAATAAACAAATTTTTAACGGTTTTAATAAAGGGAATTTAATTTTCTAATTTTACAGATTAAGAAAAGTGCTTTTATAGTTATAGCTCTGCAGTATAATACAGTATTACCTATACCGAATGCGCGCTCCCGTTTTATCATGCTATATCTCGAAAACGGTTGGTCCTACGAAAAAAATTTATATGAACAATTTTGTAGAGAATACTATTTTACGTAAGTTTTGTTATGAGTTCTTACGACGTCAGACGCACTGGAAGCGAGATTTTCGCGAAAAATCGATTTTCATGACCTTTGACCTTCGATATCTCAAGACGCACTAGGGTAGGCATATGAGATTTTTTTGTGCTTCATTGGAACATCAAAACGAAGGTCTCTGCAAAAATTCAGCTTGTTCGGCCTCATTCCGCAGATGGCCTTTTTTTACCTTATTTCTCTGGAGTACCTCACAAGCACTTATCCCACCGGCGTGAGGTCGGAAAATTGCTCTTTTTTTTTAAATGTCTAGAAAACTGCTTCGAATTTTATAATGAAATAAAATGCAAAATGAAGCCAGCAAACGTTCCTTTCGACTGTTTTTTGTTTGGAGCCAATACGTGTAATTGTTTTCAAATACGACCCATCATAAGCACCCACCCCACCAGCGTACAGCTGGAAAACCGCTCCATTTTGTTTAATTTCTGGAAAACGGATTCGATTTCTTGAGTGAAACAAAAAACAAAATGTTTCTAATGAACGCACCCTCGAGTATTCTTAATTTCTAGCAGATTTTTATCATTTGTTGTTGTTATAGTCCAAAATCACGTTGAGTTCTTTAATTATTTAAGTTCACTTTTCCAAAGAAAAAACTCTATTATGTATTTTCCAGAATATGTGGTATATGTGGAATTCTATTTTTGGTGTATACCTACATACGACATAGAGGTGTTTCAGAATCTTATGAGCCGCGAAATGCGCAAAAGGCAAAGTTTACTCTGAGTTATAAGTATCTTTTTGAAGACACTGGCGGATACCTTGCTGTATACGTAAACAAGAGCTCGTGATAAATTGTAAACAATAAATATAATTTTTTTAAGAAGTGTTACTGAGTCGACAGGAGGGATAATGTCTCTGCGCATATGAAGGTCGCAGCTCATGAGATTTTAAAACACCTCTATCTATAAGATTCATATAAATATATGCTTGATATATATGATGATTAATATATTATACTTCGTAAAAATCATCGTTTATTTGGAAATGCACGCTGATTTTTGTATCTTAATAAGTTTTTTGTTAATAAACAAATACTTTTTATGAAATTTTAAATTTATGTATCTAATCAGCGACCCCCAAAACGCCCCTAAAAAAAATCAGCCATTTTGAATAATTATTCAGTAAGTTATTCAATTGTTAACTTAATTTGTTTATTTAACAATGTCGGAGGTTCGACCGACAAAAAAGAAACTCTTAACTTTTCGACTTATGGACCCAAGAAGATATTTCCAAATTTTCAAAAAAATCGGTAATGTATTGAACACTTTTTGGGTTTTTTATAAATTTCGATACAACGATTCGACTATTTGTGTAACGCTTGGAAATTTGGCTGTATTTTTCGACACGAAAACATTCGGTGTTGTTACATCGCATACTTTTCGAAAGATCCAAATTTGATTTTGAATTTGATAAATTTTGATACCTAGAATCATATTCTTGCATTATTACGTCTCAACGCCGACCAACGGCTAGGGTCGGTTTTGTAGAACTTGTGTATTTAATAAATTTGATATCTAAATTCATATTCTTGCACTTTTACGTCTTGACACTGACCGACGCTTAGCGTCGTTTTTGTAAAAATCGTGTGTTTCATAAATTTTGATTCCTAGATTCATATTCTTGCATTTTTACGTCTCGCCACCGACCGACGCCTAGCGTCGTTTTTGTGTAACTTGTGTATTTGATAAACTTTGATATCCAAATTCATGTTCTTGTATTTTTACGTCTCGACGCCGACCGACACCTAGCGTCGTTTTTGTAAAATTAATGTATTTGATAAATTTTTATTTTAAGATTCATAGTCTTGCATTTTACCTCTCGACACCGACCGACGCATAGCATCATTTTTGTAAAACTTCTGAATTTGATAAATATTGATACCTAGATTCATGTTCTTCCATTTTTTCCTCTCAGCGCCGACCGACGCCTGCCGTCGATTTTGTAAATCTTGTCTATTTGATAAATTTTGATACCTGGATTCATATTCTTGTATCTTCACATCTCGACGTCGACCGACGCCTTGCATCGTTTCTGTAGAACTTTATTTGATTAATTTAAGTATCTGAATTCAAGTTCTTGAATTTTTACGTCTCGACGCCGACCGACGATTAACGTCGTTTTTACATAACTTGTGTCTTTGATAAATTTTGATATTTAAACTTATGTTCCTGTACTTTTACGTCTCGCCTATCGACAAATAGCGTTGTTTTTATGAAACTGGTATATTTGATAAATTTTGATATCTAGATTCATGTTCTCGCATTTTTACGAAACCCATTTTTTGTGGAATATTAATATAAAGCCCATTACAATTACTCCAATGTCTTAACGAAGCTTGCTAAATTGCAACTTCTGTAAAAAATATTATGACATCTGCCCCAAATATTATTAAAATTCTATGAGCAATTATTTCCGCATACTAAAGTGCAAATATAGTCAAGAAGTTTGCCTTTAAAGAGACTTAGAAGAAAAATCTGGATGTGGAAGTAGTGATTCCTTGGGCAGCGATTTTTTTGACACATGGCAGCTGTCAAAAGCCTGTAAAATATAGGAAACCATATAAAGGCAGAATCTAGACACTGCTATATCCTATATAACTACTTGGAAGTCCAACACAATCATATTTTCTCATCATTTCTTATTTGCAGAATCTGAATTTGAAGGGTTCGAAGCCATATACCTAAATAATTTTAGAAACGACAATTCTTTGGCTGAAATTGTTAATTTTTGAGCCCAATACTTTTAAAAGCACTAACACTAGATAACACTAACTTGCTGTCCAAGCTGTTCAGAATCCGATCACCAACACAGTGATATGAAAGCCCAATTCATAAATAAATAATGCTTTTTCTTAAAAAGAAAGAAAGCAATATTTAATTATATTTAGTCAAGTTTTTTTATTCACTAATTATTTATAAAACACATTTATAAAAAAAATGTATTAGATTCTAAGATTTTTTATTTTGAATTTCGAATCAAAAATAACGATAACGGGTTGAAGTCATTTAAAAAAAATCTTATACTGCAAATATTTCTTTAAAATTATTTTGGTACTTTAAATTTTGTTGTTACACACAAAACAGGACCAGATAATTATCAATACTGGCCAAAAATTGGCTGTTTCTAAAATTATTTATACTATTAGGTTTCAGAGCCATGAAATTTAAATCTTATGTGTTCAAAAATTATTGCAGAATAGGACACATATGGTTACTTATTTAGTTTGCCCAAAAATAACCGTTCACAACCAAAAAATTGATGGCCAAAAAATTGTAACAGTTTACAACCATTTGATTTTTTCGTTTTGTGATACTTATATTCAATTGAAACATTTTTTATAGGATTTTGCAAACAGCAGAAAAAATAACTATCTATAACTAAAAGAAAAACTTTGTGTAGAAATATTAATGAAATCTTTGCATTCTTTCGATAACCTGAATTCTGGTTATGCTAGCAAATTAAAATCCTAAAATGAATTTGTCTAATTTCTTATTTGACAATTCTCATTCTAACACTAGCATCCACACAGTCCCCTACGGCCATGCAGATTAAACTAGTATCCACATAACCCCCTACGATTATGAAGATTCAGTTAAAAATGAGAACAAAGACCTAAAATGAATTTATTTATCTACCTTGTCTTAAAAAATTGTTCATTCCAATGGATTACATTTTCATGAAATCTATCATTCTGTTTCCTGGAAATGCTTAGCCTTTGAAACGTTTTTCGCCCTTATTCTGGAGCATGGCCGTAGGGGACTGTGTGGATGCTAGTGTTAGAATGAGAATTGTCAAATAAGAAATTAGACAAATTCATTTTAGGATTTTAATTTGCTAGCATAACCAGAATTCAGGTTATCGAAAGAATGCAAAGATTTCATTAATATTTCTACACAAAGTTTTTCTTTTAGTTATAGATAGTTATTTTTTCTGCTGTTTGCAAAATCCTATAAAAAATGTTTCAATACAATTATAAGCAAACAAATAATAATTCATTTTTAAACATGCATAGAGTATATAGGCTCCAATACTAGTTAGCTAATAGATAGGTGAAGTTGTTTTTGTCAGTCAATGTCAAATATAATCATTTCACACTTATTCATAGAAGTTGTCTTGGTTTTGCATGAAACATCTTTATGAATGGCTTTATGTCTTTCTGATGAGCTCCAGAATAAGGGCGAAAAACGTTTCAAAGGCTAAGCATTTCCAGGAAACAGAATGATAGATTTCATGAAAATGTAATCCATTGGAATGAACAATTTTTTAAGACAAGGTAGATAAATAAATTCATTTTAGGTCTTTGTTCTCATTTTTAACTGAATCTTCATAATCGTAGGGGGTTATGTGGATACTAGTTTAATCTGCATGGCCGTAGGGGACTGTGTGGATGCTAGTGTTAGAATGAGAATTGTCAAATAAGAAATTAGACAAATTCATTTTAGGATTTTAATTTGCTAGCATAACCAGAATTCAGGTTATCGAAAGAATGCAAAGATTTCATTAATATTTCTACACAAAGTTTTTCTTTTAGTTATAGATAGTTATTTTTTCTGCTGTTTGCAAAATCCTATAAAAAATGTTTCAATACAATTATAAGCAAACAAATAATAATTCATTTTTAAACTTATATTCAAATTCTGCGGATAAAATAACTTAAAATGAAAGGCCATTTGATACGTTAGATTTTATTACATACATAAAATGGCCTAAAAAATATCTATTTCGGCCAAAAAATTTCTAAAATTATTTAGGTATATGGTTTCGGACTCTTGATATTCAGATTTTCTTACTTTTTATTGGGTGTTTTGTTACTGAAAAATATTTAAACATTTTAATGAAAACACCTCTGCGCCAAACGGATCAGACAGAGGTTGGTTCTTGAATACTTGACTGTTTCAAAAAGTCTCGCACATAAAAATATATAAACTAGAACAATGTTATAAACTAAAAACTGAAAATGAAAGCGCAGATGTGTTTTCATTAAAATTTTTAAATATTTTTCAGTGGCAAAATACCCAATGAACAGTAACAAAATCTGAATATGCCACAAATAAACAATTACAGACAATACATTGATATTCAGATTCTGCAAGCTACAATCATGATAAAATCTGATATTGATTGACTTCCAAGGAGTTATATAGAAAACTAGATATATGATTATTGAACATTCTGTAGGATACTCTTCGCAGTTTTTTTGCAAATGATATTAGTTTTAGACATTTCTTGTTTAAATACAAAACCAAAGAAAATTCAAATTTAAAAAGTTAATAACTTCTTTATTTATTGATCGATATTGTTCCTCTAGCTAACGCTAACTTACTGTTCAAGTTTCAATACAAGTCGACGGACGGACATCTTGAAAGTTGTTCAGAATTTGATCACCAGCACAGTGAATGAAAATTTCAAGATGCAGTATACTCTTCGTTTTGTATTTGCGAATAGTATAATAACAGTGTCTAAAATCTGCCATTATACGGTTTTCATTTTTCTACAGATTTTTCACAGCTGTCATGTGTCAGAAATAAGCTGGTTGCAATTTTCACAGTTCTTCATTAAAGTGCTCAGAGTATTACGAAAATTTTGAGCCCAATTAAATTGATATTCGTTGAATTATAAAGGAGGAGTCGAAGTTTGACGTAAAAAACTTGTAAATGCCACACTCTGCGACGCCAGAAAACGATCTATCCTCAGCTAGGGGCGAGCATAGACGCATCTTGACTATACTCGTATTTCGATTCGAAATGTTAAACAACACCAATAACGGTTATTGCTTGAACGGTTGACCCTCTAAGGAAATATAGCGATCTCGTCACAGCTTCTAACGGCTTTCCTCTCGACTCATAAGTGCAGCCTGTGCAATATTAGGCGAGAATTACACAATTGTTATACCATACTTCGGAGTGGATGTATAGAAATCGCTTCCTTGTCTATTAAATGTAAAGCAAGTAAAATCCCTACTTTTGGAGTTTTGGAGTTTGGAGTTTGTGGGAGGGCAGTCACATTTAGGTGACCGCAGCACCTAGGCCCCATTGGGCCCCTTGTACGTCCTCCCGAGGGATACAGGATTCCACCTAGGCCTCCAACCATCCTAATCTTGTGAAGAAGGTGGTGATGCTGCCTAGGGGAATATCCCTCAAGTCGGCCAGTGTAGGCCAACGTTCTCCCAAAATGGATTCTCTGCTACAGGAGACTGCCGGGCACTCACAGAGTACGTGTTGGACAGTCTCGTCTTCTTATTCACAACCTCTGCATAGGGGTGTGTCATTTAACTTCATGTTGTAAAGGTGCTTCCTCAGCTGGCAATGACCAGTAAGAATTCCTGTCGCGAAGCGCAGGTTCTTCCTGGATATTCCCAGGTAGATCATCGTTGTATCCTTGTCAGGGTATCTAAGCAGATCCCTGGCCAACTGACAACTATGAGTTTCATCCCACAGTTTTTTAAATTTTCTGTGGGTGTCTTCTTTAATCATTAGCATTATTGCTGAGGTCGGCAGTATGTTGGAAGGGCCAGGTCCAAGTATACTTAGACTGGCTGCCTTCTTAGCCAGACTGTCAGCTTCCCTGTTGCCTCTGCACTGTGCATGCCCTTTGACCCAGCATAGAATGACACTGTTCATGCTGGAGGCGCCCACGAGTGCCTGATGGCATTCCCATACTGACCCTGTTGTTATTTTGTGTCTCTGTAGGGCCAGTAGGGATTGTCTACTATCAGTGTAGATTCTTATTGTTTTTCCCGTTATTTGTCTACGGGAAATTTCTTTTGCGGCTATGGTTATTCCCGCCAGTTCTGTTTGTATTATACTGGCTTGTTTGTCCATAGCCCATTTAATTTGAATTTGCAGGTTCCTGGAGTATACCCCACAACCTGTTCCTTCTTTCTTTTTCGATCCGTCTGTGAAGATGTTAACTGTTCCTTCACTGACGGCCTCATTGCTACTGTTGGTGTGTATTTCATAGGGTCTATCAAAGATGAACTGTGGAGAAATACCATCTGCACGTACCTGCAGAAGTGGCATTTGTTTAATTGCCTCATTCCACAGCCGGCATCTGGTCACTCCACATCCTATGTTTGGCTGTATGCCAACGGATTTGAGACGTGCCATAGTAGTTAGGGCCACCTCTTCTAGATATATGTCTAGTGGTGGCAGGCACAGCATCACTTCCATTGCTCTTGTTGGTGTTGTTCTCATAGCTCCAATTGTGTTTAAACAGGCTACTCGTTGTACCTGGCTGAGCTTACGTTTCGCTACAGTCTGGTGACTCTTAGGCCACCAGACGATGGCTCCATAGGCTATCATTGGTCTTATTATAGCAGTGTAAATCCACATAGCCCTACTATTCGATAAAGAGGAGATTTACTGCACTTTTTATATAATTGTTGCCCATTCTATAGGATACTCTTCGCAGTTTTTTTGCAAATAATATTAGTTTGATACGTTTTTAGTTTAATTACAAAACAATCTTTTTTTTAAAATTTAAAACACTAATAACTTTTTTATTTATTGAGAGATTTTGTTAAAAAATAAAAGGATTCTTCCTCTAGCTAAAAGTAACTTATTTTGTAAATTTCAATACAATCGGACTTTTCGTTCTTAAGCTATCGTGCTTACAAGAAACGTGACGGATGGACAGACAGACAGACGGACAGACAGACGTACAGACAGGCGGACGGACATTTTGAAAGTTGTTCAGAATTCGATCACCAATACAGTGATATGAAATTTTTTTCTCTACGTGCAATATTCCTGGCTTTAGAAATGTGCCGATCGAACGCAATATGCTTTTCGTTTTGTATTTACGAAGAATATAATAATATCGCCGGTAAAATTTAAAATGCACGCTCCTCTGTTGTTTTATCCAAAAAGTGCTATGTGTATAACAGAGTTTTCATCAACATCACGTTTCGATATCAAAGCAAGTCCAAGTTTACGTTCAATTGATACTAACTTTCTATCGTTCTTTTCTTCGTTTCATCCGCGAGGATGTTCCTAATTCTCAAAAGCGATTTTGTCGGCAACTGCTAATACTAGAAATAAAGTTTAAAATAAAAACGTGTCTTACTTGATAACACCAGCGATGCCATAAGCACCGACCAACAATTTTTAATTATTTTAAATATTGTTTTATTACTTTATACATCAATTATACATATATTGACATTATATATTTACAATCAACAACGTTAGTTTAATGAATAACTCCATAAATGATTCAATAAAAGTAAATAAATATCATTTAACCTACGGCTATGCTACCGGCAATATTAAGAATGAACCAAATGCAGATAACGAACTTCTAATGGTGAGCCAGGTAAGTAATTAACTACTGTTGTTTGAGATAAGTGCATAATATATCTGGTTAACTATATTCGTATACGTTTGTAATATTCAAGTACGGTCAGGGTGTTATTCTATCAGAAACAGGCTTTGTAATGATTTATCCTGGTAGCAACGCTTTAGACTGAATTTTTAAATTGACGATAGAAACACTACACAAAGAGAGTTTCTAGTATTGCAACAATTTACCAAAGAATGTTTGGCTATATCCTCATATTTTGGTTAAAAGTACGTACCCTTGAATTATGGCCTACTGTTAGTGGACCACCCTGTATAAGCATGGTCTCACGACATTATTAGTTTTTGTAATTTCTTATTATGAAACCAAGCTATTTTAGGGCTTATGAAGGTATGTTGCTTATATAGTAGCTTACTCCAAAAGTTGCCCTTCATCAATGTGTAGAGATATGTAGAAACATTATGTAATCATCTGGTGTCACTCACCTGCTATTTGACTGTAGTAAATCATCCTAATTGAAATAGAAAATTTCGTATTATTTAGTTCTTATGTTAAAAATTAATGTACGATTGTATAACCTAAAAAAATTTAAAACATGTCCCCAAATAGAATTTTAATCTTTGTGTACCATCTTCCTTACTACTTCACAATCATCTATCCCTAACGTGTCAGGATGGTTATTATTTGGGTCTACAATCATGATATTTATTTCTCAGAAACTTACATTTGAACCATAATCAGAGCATAATGTCTAAAACTTATCTGGCAAATCTATGAGTTCATCCTCGCTTGCTGCAACAAAGATGTTGTCGTCTGCTAAATCAAGATGGAAATATTAATTCAAGTATTTATACTGTTTGAATTAAAATTACCATTTACAATGACACGCGAAGTTGCACTATATAAAAGAATTTACAATCGGAGTATTATTTTCAATAAAAATATAATTAAGTTTAGTACACTGAAGTCCACGGTACAATGTGTTAAATGTCTTACTGAAATCTGGTAATAATAATATAATGAACTCCTTCCGATTATACATGTATATACAAACACTTAATATTCATTGAAAGTGTATGTTATATACGAATTAAATGAGAATATTAATTACAAATTTTATTCGATTTCCTTCTCCCGGCGCCTCTGCTTATGAATAGAAAATGGTGTGTGTCGGGAATGTATGCATTGATAATTCATAATATGCCGCATTGTCGTCTTATCTCTGTAAAATATTTTCTATTACACTGTCGGAAAATCTGGCGCTACAGAAAATGAAAACACAAAAACCTAAAAAGAGCATGTACCATTTAGCCTACGGCAAGTATCTGCTGTTGTATAGATAAAAATTTGTATTCAATGGCAAAACATTTTGTAAAATATGTTTGGTGCCCAAGGTAATGTTACTATTGTATCGGTGTGCAAAATTGTAACAACAGACTATATATTTTATTTTATTTGTTCAGGCTGATGAGCATATTTAATAGTTTTTTTATAATTCCTTTAATATTTAAAATATTATTCATATATGATATGTTATACATATGATTTAAGGAACGAAGTTTTAGTATCGGAGCCAGCGTGGAACTGCAGGTCAGGTGACGATCTGATACATGTGTAAAGAGTGTGGCACGGGAGCCAGACGTTTTTGAAATAATCACTACATCGCTAGTTTTTGCTTAAAAACATGTTAACAGAAACGGATTCCTAAGCACGTAGCGTTTTAGGATATTCATGTATGGAATATTACAACATACAAATGCTGTTCATTTTCGTTGACTCAACTTTGAGGGCGTTGTTCTCGTAAGACGCGTGATTTGAGACACCCATATAGAAAAAAAAAATCACGTATAGGTAAGTCAGGAGACCGGGGGGCCGTGAAATATCACTAAATTATGAAGTGACCCGGTTGGGAAATAGAGGCTGAAGAACAGTCATGGACCCTCTGATTGTGTGAGGCGTTGCCCCATCTCGATGAAACCACAATGCTCGACGAGTAATTTTCCTCCTCCGTAATTCAATCATGAAAAAGGCAACGATCAGAATTTATAATTACAATAACCCTAGTTTTCTCAAAGAAATAAAGCTCGACGATATGCACCAAACTATAAGTATAGAACTGTACAGTGGCTTTTGATGGAGTTATTGGGGATTTTCCGAAGCCCAATAACGGCAGTTCAGTCTGTATACAAAACCATTGAGATGGATTTCAGCTTCATCATCAACAAAATCATGTGCTCATTCCCCTTGTAACCTGTAAGAATTCCCTGTGCAAAGTCCAATAGTTGTGGGTAACCCATTTTATAGAGTTTCTGCACAGCTACTAACTTGTATGAATAAAAACATAATTCTCCATGCAAAATACGCCATACTGTGCGATTGCTGATTTGTCTTCGAGATGAGCGGCTTGATCTTCTTAACGTCACTTTTCTGTCCCTTTCATGTCTCCTGGAGTACGTACTGTTCGTTGGGCATCTAGTGGCTTTTCCTTAATCATTGAGCCTCCTGACTGAGGAGTATTGACAAACCGTAAGATTTCGTTAAGACTGGGGACAGAGTTCTTTCGGTGGATGTTGAATCTGAGACGAAATTGACGCTGAACCTTGATCACCGACTTGTCACTCTTCACATAACTGTCGTACGCAAACATATGCATGATTGGTGTTCTAACGTCCACCGTTGAATGATACGAATTGAGACAGAAAGAACGAGAAATGTTATGAATAGATGTTCCTTCTTTTCCTAGCGGCCGAGTACTAGCCGCGTCAAACACGTCCGGTTCCTGTGAACATCTTGTAGTGATCTCATTATTAATCCTTTGACTTAGAGTAAGGCAGACAAGGAAAGTGATATGCGAATATTTATTATCAGTCGAAACTTCACTAGACAATGCGTGAAACTCGAAATGTCCTTTACAGTTGGTGCGGGAACTTGTATCAAACTGATATTTTTTTATCGAGTTAGTGAATACTAAACTACAGTTGACATACATCCAGGTTAATGGAGGTCCAGAGGCAGAAATTGTAAACCTGCATGCTGTTTCACTAGATATGACAGATAACAAGACAAGTATCAAAATGATTTTTCTCATCCATGAATTGCCACTATGTAATTACTTTTCCTTCAAATATCTTGTTCAACACTATTTTTACGAAACAAAATATGCCTTTATTATTTAGGGTACAAAATGTTATGTTTTGGTACAATATTCATATCTTGAGCTTTAAAACTGAAAGAGATATAAAAGTGTATATATTTGTTTCAATAAACGCAGATTAATAAATATCTTTTCACCTTTATACATAGATTTCTTGACATTGGATTAAGAAGCTTTAGTACAGGCAATAAAGGTAAAATGTTGTAAAAAGCTCGCAAAAATTAATAAAAGTATAATCTCTGGGATTTAAGTAGTTAATAACCTGTAGAATGGAATAATGCATTCTTTGCACTCCCAAGTTCCGGGAAAATTCAAAAAAATTTGGAAAAACTTTTGGATTTTCGGTTTTTTGCTCTAAAGGCTAAAATAATGAAAATACAAAAAAAGTTTTCAAGAAAATTTGTAGCTCGTCTCTCTTTCTACAAAAGAGGTCTTTACAAATGTTTGTCTTGCTTAAGACGTTTAGGTCGATAAATTCAGTTTTCCACTTACAGTTTTGAGCCGCTCCGAAATGCGCGGAAAATGAGAATTCTCTAGGAATTTGGTACGACCGGACATATCGATCGATAATTATTACTATTCAGAGCCGCTAAAAAAATGAAAACAAGGCAAAATGTAGAGAAAAGTCTGAGCTTTAATGTGGAACTAATCACAAAATTCATACAAATTTTTATCATAGAGAAAAAAGTGTTAGAAGATGGCTTATTAAACTTTATACATTTGATTTATTCACATCTTTGAGATTTATGCATCCTGCTTATTTCTCCCATAACAATGGGTGCTTTTTCACTGCTAGGATTCGATTCCACGCACTTTAATCTATATTTCGTGAAAATTTCATTGAAGAATGTTAAGAAACAAATAAGTTGTATATGTTTTACTGCATAATTGTGCATTTTCTGAACGTGTATGGATAATGTAGACAAATTCAAAAAGTACTGTGCGCATTTAAAAAACTCTAAAGTCATTCGAAGAACATGTTTTATTGTACTTATAATCTGAAAATTAAGACTCTGCTATTATTATTACTTAAGATATTGAACTCCAAAATTTGGATGTGATTCAAAAAGTCAAAAAGTTTTTCCAAATTTTTGTGAATTTTCCCGGAACCTGGAAGTGCAAAGAATTCATCATCTCATTCTCCAGGTTATTACCTATTTAAATCCCAGAGATGATCCTTTTATTAATTTTTGTTACCCTAAATTGTTAATTTGCCTGTACTACTTGTCAGATAATGTTCAATTTATTTAAGAAAAAAGGAATCGTCTTTGTTGTCTTCGTCTTCTTCCACGAAAGAAGAATTCGTGCAGTTTATGCCACAATATCGCGTATAACTGTCCGTAACCAGTCTCATATTTCTGCATGGATAACTGGACACAATATTATTGTTTGCAATTATAAAAAATTAATTTCAGTAGACCTGAAAGCATCGCTCTTTGAGTAAATTGAATAGGAACAAGAGCTCTTCTCCACCCATACTTTAAGGAATTGAGATGATTGCCAATCCATTTCTGAACCTGGTATTAGGTAGTAGTTTAAGTTAATCTGGAGACGGGGAAATTTTATTTCATACTTTGTAGTGACCATTTCTCAAAGGTAATTTTTTAATATATTATTTTAAAATTAGTTACACTTTCTTAGTGTCATATGATTCAATAGCTTTAGATGAGCTGACTTTCAGAGCCGTCGCATTTCTTAGTCATTATAGATAACACATTACATATTTGTTATATGCTGCTTTGCTCATTTACAGCCATTTAATTAATCACTTATGAATTCTGATTAAAACGAGAATACCAAATCTATTAGAATATTAAGCACGATATGTCAAATATTGACGACATAGGGTATAAATATTTCATTGAAATCAAATGATAATTCAATAAATTTTCATTCGAGATTTGTCCTAATTTATTTCCTACGAGTTGCATGCAAGAAGAGACAGATGTAAATGTAAATATCGTCTACAACTGACAATAAAAACCCAAGTGGTGATATTTCATCTAAAACCTTTTCCATGTTTATGTACATATAAAATAAAACGGCGCTATTTATAAATTTTGTGTCAAAGCCAATTTCATGCGTTGGTGGTCATAGAAAAACCTGACAAAAAAGAAAAATCGCTTTCATTTCGTTCATCTTGAAAACACAATTTATTCAGGAGGAAATATACTATATATTAGAGTTTTGAACTTTAGGCTTTCTCAAACAAACATTTGCAAAGTTTTATTTAATTTATTGAAGGAAGGAAAATCCTTTTTAATGTATTGCCTGTATTCTAATATTAGAACTACACAGTTCGAGCATTTAAACAAAATGCTAATAATAAAAAGAAGGCATAAGTCAGAAATCATAAATATTGTGATGAATAGTTGTGAGGGGTAAATCTTCGATAACAAATGTTCTTATTTGAATCGTATTTAATAATATTCTTACAAGGCCATATAGAGATCGCACATGAAGAAAATTGTACAGCAATGACGATTATAAAAAATTACTAGTATAGTGAATCCAGCTGGATATCCTACCAGAATTACTATACTAGTATTTTCTCATGAGAAAGTTATGATAACACTATAATCGAACTTTCCGTTCTATACTTATTGTGCTTACAAAAACGTGACGTAGGGATAGACGGACGGACAGCCGGACGGACATTTTGAAAGTTGTTCATAATTCGATTATTAACACAGTAATATGAATTTTGCTTCCCTCGCATGCCGAAGGGAAGTATTGTATTCGACAAAAAATCACCGTCCGAGATTTTTTCGGATTTTCATGTTTCAGATCATGTTGATTACGAAAATACAGGTACTTCAATTCCATCAGTCTGTCTGTCTGTCTGTCTGTGGGTTTGGTGGTGCATTAACTAAAAAACTACTTGACGGAGAACAGTCAAATTTGGTTGGTAACTGACACCACTGCCACCAAAGAAATGGTTAGACTTTCACTGGAAAATGCACAGAGCGGACTAAAGGAATAGATAATGGAAAAAAATTATTTTCGCTCAAATTCCAAATTTCCACGTTTCGTGACTTTCTAAACTATTAAAAAAAAAATTGAAAATTTAAAATAGAAAATTTTTTTGAAATTTTGATTTTTTTTTTATAAAATGGGTGATGGAAAAACAAAATTTTTTGCTCAAATTTAAAACATCCACGTTTCATGACATTCGAAACCTACTTGAAAAAAAAAAAATTGAAAATTTAAAATAGAAAAAAAATTAGAAATTTTGAAAATTTTGTATAAAATGGATAAAGAAATTGGTCAAATTTAACATTTCCACGTTTCATGACATTCTAAACATATTTTAAAAGCGATTTTTTTTAGAAAATTTAACATTTTTTATAAAATGGGTGATGGAAAAAAATGTTTTGCTCAAATTTAGAATTTCCAGGTTTCATGACATTCTACATCTATTTGAAAAAAAAAAATTGTTTGCAAATTTAAAATAAAAAGAAATGTTGAAATCTTGAATATTTTGTATAAAATGGGCTATGAAAAATTTTTTTTTAGAAAATTTAACATTTTTTATAAAATGGGCGTTGGAAAAAATGTATTGCTCAAATTTAAAATTTCCGCATTCTAAACCTTTTTCATAAAAAAAAAAAATCAAAATTTAAAATAGAAAAAAATATATATTGTGTATAAAATTAATAAAATTTTTTTCTCAAATTTAAAATTTCCACGTTTCATGACATTCTAAACATACTTCAAAAATGTTTTCGGAAAAAGAAAATTAACATTTATAAAATGGGTGATGGAAAAAGTTTTTTGCTCATAATTTTTTTTAAAATTTTTACCACTACAATAGAATATGATGGAGAAAAATATGTTTTCGTCAATTTTAAAATTTCTACGTTTCATTATATTCTAATCCTATTTCAACAAAAAAATGTTTTGTAAATTAAAAAAAGCAAAATTTATAAAATTTTCCCCTACCACTAAGTATACAACAGTAGATGATGGAGAAAACTTTTTCTTTGTAATAATAGGGCTAACTACATAGCGATTATAATCTTCATATGTCATCTCTTAATTAATAATTTTTTAGAGTGGCCATCTGGTACGAATAAAGAGGGGAGTTCTCTGTAAATACCTTTATCGATTCTTTTTGTCTGCGATTGATATGTACAGATTTAAAAATAAATGCAATAGACTCTTCATGAACAAACGTGAGGAAAATTCATATGATCCGAATGGAAAAACCTTCTCGTCCGTCGATTTAAAATAGATAAACACTGTTCGATCAACGCATATTGCGACAAAATTTAATCAATGATAATTTACCAGCCTGAAAAAAATTGAAATATTTCCCATATTGTTTTGTCTGCTCCAAAGCGTACACATTTCAATTTACATGCACTAAATTTTATGTTAATATCTCTAAACAAAGGAAATGAGTTAATAAAATTCGCAGCAGCATTTTAATTGATGCCGAAAAGTTCAGCCCAACTTTTAATAAGCCACATCACTCACATACCAATTGGAATTAACTGGCATATTTACTCAAACAAAAATCAATGAGTTGTTATGTAGTTTCATTAAAACGTCACGGCCAGCACCAAATTAACATTCACTATTTGATTTTCTCTGCCCCAGAGCATCCTGTCAACTGGCTAAATCATTTCGAAATATGTTACGGGTGTCTAAACGAAGTCTAATTTCGAGTAATAAGTTTCACACTATCGCTGGTTCAACATACCTCAAATTTACAGATCAAGCAGCTTATAAAAGTGGCAAACATTAACAAGGCGTACTATTTTTCTGTTGTCTATTCTTTGTGTTTATTTTTCAAAATCATTTCTTCTAATCATGACATTTTATATAGGGCCAAAATTTTAAATAAACCCCAACATTATAAATTGAATCTCAAACGACCAGCAGGAGTCGTTTCCGTCTCAGTGAACTACTTATTCTGAGCAGGTCTTTTATCTATCGTCTTTTCCTGTGGTAATAACCGAGAAATTTTCCACCAGTGCCACGCCACTTTAATTTTAGTTAATAAGTTTGAAAAAAATCGATTGAGGGACACCGTTACTCTGTGGTAGTTTTCATTTTAATTTACTAAATAATTTTTTATACTCTAAATCATTTTGTACTTTCTCTATTTTTGTCTCGTTCTATAATTATATTTTTTCTTATGATAAAGCCAATGTTGTTCCTGTAACAAATTTTGTGTTGAGTATCTTGAGTATTCTAAATAAATTGTAATATATTTTATATACTATTATTATAATATTCTTCGCAAATACAAAACGAGTGTATTGCATTCAATCTTTCTAAAATCGGTAATATCGCAAGTAGAGAAAAAAATTTCATATCAAATTGTGAAAAATGTTCAAAATGTTCATCCGTTTGTCTGTCTGTCTGTGCGTCCGTTACGTTTCATTTAAGCACGATAACTTATGAATGAAAAGCCCAAATGTATTGAAATTTGGACAGTAAGTTAATGTTAGCTAGAGGAAGAGCTCTAGTGTTTGAATAAAATTTATCAATAAAGAAAGAAGTTATTCATTATTTAAATTTTAAAGAAATATGCTTTTTGTTTGTTTTGTAGTTAAACAAAAAACGTCTAAAACTAATATAATTTAAAAAAAAACTGCGAAGAGTATCCTCCAGAATATGCAACAATTATATGGAAAGTGCAGTAAATCGGCTTGTTAGATTATATATTAATTAATGAACTGCTTTTGAACAATTAATAGTATCCATAAACAAATAGCGGGAGTTATAATAATTCACTTGTGAGTTATTATAAATCACTAGGTAGAACGTAGCTAACAATCTAGGTGTCATTCCACGTCGACTGCACGTTGAACAGGTGACGCCACCACACATCAATAGGTGATATAGGACCAAAATTCGATGTTGATACAACCTTAATGGTGTTTCTTGACACGTCGTATTGACTTACAAAATAGGTTAAACAGGTGTATTTGACCTATTAGGTTAGGTCGCCAGACATCTATTCAATATCGAGAATATGGAATCAACGTCGTCTATTACTTATATCTCACCATTCACACCTTATATTTGCCTTCAAAATTCTGCTTGGTCTAAAATATAATTTGATATGATACAAGATACATAATTTTATGACAAGTTGTTTCGTTTGCGGCGCTATTTTTTACGCATGATTAGCTTGAATTTATGTGGGAAAGATTTTTTTCTGTTAATATTATATATTGTACCTTGAAATATTACAAAACCCCTCCTTAAAAACATGTTATTATAAATATATATATATATATAATATACCGGGTGTAACAGGATCATGGTGTACCCAATTTTCTTCTTTAATATTGAAGATAATTGATTGAAATTTAGGATATACTACATACATAATAAGCGGCAGTTTTTGACATACAATTCATTTTCTGTTTCGCCGGAAGTGACACTAACTTTCGATTTTTAAATGGAACACCCTATATATTATTGCATTTTTGAATTCTGCATATTTTTCTGAATCCAACGATGCCAAATAAGTGACATTTCAAGATCTTTTTTTTTCAAATATAATTTTTAATTTTCTATTTAAGTGTGCCATGGCGGTTCCGATTTATTCTAACTGACCCATGTAATGCTACAAAAATCGAAATCCCGTTATAAACACTAAATTACGTGATTTATGAACAAATAAAATTCACCAAAATTGTTTTTTGGCAAAACTTAATTTTTTCAAACGGAACCATATCGGTACCGTGGTACCATTTATTAGTACTATTAATAAGCAATTTATTCATATGTCGTATTAAGATGTACGATAAATACAAACAAAATTACAGCTAAAAGAAAATCAGAAAATACAATTTTGTTCTAATTAAATGCTAAGAAGTAAATAAGGTGACTTTGAAAACAATGAAATATTTAGCTTGTCAAACATTTGTTGGTTTAACGGTGTTTATATTGTGTCTTTAAAAATTGTTTAAAATTCTTGTTAAATGCCGCAAATTTATACAAGAGATGGAAAAGTGAACATGTTAATTATTTATGCGGAAAGTAAAAAAAATGCAAATGCAGCTATGGACCTTTATGGCCGACGATATCCTGATAGACAATGTTCAGCGAAAAATTATTTTAAACGTGTTGAAAACCAATTCCGAATAGAGCTCAACAATGATCCCGAAGAAAACTTCATTATTGACGAAGGGACGGGAATTAATGTTTTGCCTCGAATAGAAGTTGATAAGTCTGTTTCTTTAAGGCATGTTGGGTTTAAAGTGAACATCAGTCACCAAACAGTAAGCCGAATTTTGCACAAATACCACTACAAATCTTTTAAATACCAATTGCACCAGCATTTGTACGAAAGTGATTACGAACGTAGGATGAAATATTGCAATTGCATTTTGTATAATAACGTGCAGCCTAGAAATTATTTTTTTGGGATTGATTTTATTCTTGGACGACTTGATTTGGAATAATCGGTGTAGAATCATTGGTCCAATAATATTTGAGGGACCTCTGACTGGTGCCAGATACTAGAGATTCCTGGAAAATGAGATTGAGAACATTTCAGATGATGACCTTTAGACGTAGGACAGAAAATGTATTTTCAACAAGATGGCGCTCCTCCCCATAATTGAAGGTTAGTAACTGATTACCTCCAATGGAGATTCGGAGAAAACGTAATTTCGACGAACGGTCCTGTGATGTGGGCTCCAAGGTGACCTGATTTAACGCCCCTTAATTTCTTTGCTTGGGGTCATTTAAAAAATATTATCTATGCAACCGCCGTTACAACCCATGAAGACCTGGAGCTACAAGTACAAGTGCATTGACGTTAATGGACAGCATTTTGAACAACTGTAATGTTTTGTGTTAATTTTTTGTATTCCAAAACCACCTTATGTGTAACAAGGTAATTAGAATAAAATTGTGTTTTATTATTTTCTTTTAGCTGTAATTTTGTTTGTATTTATCGCACATTTTATTACGATATATGAATAAATGCCTTATTAATAGTACTAATAAATGGTACCACGGTACCGATATGGTTCCATTTGAAAAAATGAGTTTTGCCCCAAAAACAATTTTGGTGAATTTTATTTGCTCATAAATTTCGCAATTTAGTATTTTTAACGGGATTTCGATTTTTGTAGCATTATTTTCAAAATGGTAAAAAGATCTTGCAATTTCTTTTTCAGAAATAGGTTTGGAATGTCATGAAACGAGGAAATTTTAAATTTGAGCAAAAAAATTTTTTCGTCTATTCTATGGTAGTGATAGATTAAAAATATTTTCAAAAATTTTGTAAAATTTTTCAAAAACATTTTTGAATTTTTCAGAATAGTTTTAGAATGCCATGGAAAAGTGAACATTTTAAATCTGAACATAGAAAAAAAAATTCCATCCATTTTAGTGGTAAAATTAAAAAAAAAATGGTAAAAATAATTTTCTAATATTTTTAAGAATAGATTTAGAACGCTATGAAACGTGAACATTTTAAATTCGAAGAAAGAAAATTTTTCTTTTCCATCTATTCTAGTGGTAAAAAATTTTTCAAAGATGGTGAAAGAAAGTTATTTTTTTTTTTTAATAGGTTTAGAATTCCATGAAACGTGAAAATTTTAAATTTAAATATAGAAAAAAATGTTTTTTATTTATTTTAGTGGTAAAAATTTTTTCAAATATGTTGGTGAAAAAAATTTTCATTTCTGAAATAGGTTTAGCGTGTCATGAAACGTAGAAATTTTAAATTTGAGCAAAAAAACATTTTGTCCATTATTTATTCCTTTTAGACGGTCCACCCTGTATATTTTCCAGTGAAAGTTTAACCTTTTCTTCGCTGACAGTAGGGTCAACTACCTACCAAATTTGACTGCTCTCCGTCAAGTAGTTTTCTAGTCAATGCACTAACGGACAGACAGACAGACAAAACAGACAGGCGGAATTGAAAAACCTATATTTTCGTAATCTACGTGATCTGAAACGTCAGAATCCGAAAAAATCTCGGAGGGTGATTTTTTCTCGAATACAATACTTCCCTTCGGGATGCGAGGGAAGTAAATTCAAAAAGACAAATCGTTTGAAAATTGTGTCAAAGAAAAATTTTTCTAAATCTTTTTTACTGTAGAATATATTATTGATTTTTTTTTTGTCCACGTTTCAACACATTCTAAACCTATTTCAAAATTTAAAATGGAAAAATATTCTGAAATTTTTTCTTACCTGGAATAAAAGTTGGAAAGTTTAAAATAGCATTGGTAAGAATTTTCAAAATATTTTAAATTTTTATCTTTTAATAGGTTTAGAATGTCACGAAAAGTTAAAAATTTTAAATTTGAATGAAAAAGAAATGTACGTCAATTCTATAGTAGTGTTAAAATTCAAAAATATTTTATTTTTTTTTTAATAAGTTCAGAATGTCATGAAACGTGTAAATTTTAAACTTAAGCAAAAAAAAATCCATCCATTCTAGTGGTGAAAAATTTTTAAAAAATGTTGGTAAAAGAAAATCTTTTTTTTAAATAGGTGTAGAATGCCATGAAACGTGGAAATATTAAGTTTCAGTAAAACAAATTTTCTTCCATCTATTCTAGTGGTAAAAAATTATTAAAAAATGTTGGTAAAATAAAATTTAATTTTTTTTTTTTAAATAAGTTTAGAATGCCATGAAACGTGGAAATTTTAAATAAAAAAAAAATATGTATTTTTTTTCATCTATTTAGTGGTAAATTATTTTTTCAAAAATGGTGAAAAAAATGTTCAAAATTTTTTTTTTCTGAAATAGGTTTAGCGTATCATGAAACGTGGAAATTTTAAAAGTTGAGCAAAAAAATTTTTTTTCATTATTTATTCCCTTTAGACGATCCACCCTGTATATTTTCCAGTGAAAGTTTAACCATTTCTTCGCTGACAGTAGCGTCAACTACCTACCAAATTTGACTACTCTCAGTCAAGTAGTTTTTTTGTTAATGCACCGACAGACAGATTGACGGAATTGAAAAACCTATATTTTTTTAATCTACGTCATCTGAAACGTGAAAATCCGAAAAAATCTCGGAGGATGATTTTTTATCGAATACAATACTTCCCTTCGGTATGCGAGGAAAGTAAAAGAGGGGATCATTTTTGTTTAGAGAAAGTTACAGCGATTTATGTGAAGAGATGTCAAAATCACTTAAATTATGGATTTTCTAACGTTGTAGCAAAATTCTGATGTGATGGAGTTAAATAGACCTCGGACTCGAATTCAGAGACCCCAAAAACATATCCCCACGCCAGAAAAAAATTTTTTGTGTGTGGCTGCTTTAATGAAAATCTTACCTTAATATCCTGAGTGGAGCCCAAAAACAAACCCGCTTAATATATCCACTCTTAAAGATTATCGTAGTATTTAATTTTAAATATTTGCGCAGTGTCGATTTGTTTCAAGTGGCCATTAAAGTTTAAAATTATTATTGCCGCCGCTAAAACTAAACTAAAACTTCGGTTCGGTAGGATCTGGTGCGGTAACGTCTATAATTAAACAATTAGTTGTTGGGAGTTACTAAGTCAAACAGAGTATAACAGGTTATCCCTATATTGCTTGCGGCCTCGTACCTCCCTTGGTTATATTCCTTCGCTCCATCTTAGATGGCTTTGCTTAATTATTTGGAGTTTCAGGTCTGTGAAGTTTCCGTATTGTCAGGGTGGAATTTTCATTTCCCGTTTCCATCGACACCGCGAATTTCTACATGTTGGCATCGGGTCTACTGTTACCCGTATCCAGTGTTTCAATTTCAAAACTAATCACCTAAAATAATTTGGATCTGAAGTAGATGCGATTTTGATTTAGTTTTCGAAGGATAATTCAAAATCACCATTCCATTTTCCATTTAAATGTTTTTATTGCCTATTAATACATTTCTAATCTTAAGCTAAAGGTACTATTGAATTCAATATATCAAAATATATATAAAACATCGTTTGTAAAAAGTTTTTAAAAGTTGAAAAACTGCTATCAAACACCTCTTTATCATTTGTGTTTATTTTATGTATTTTTTACCGCAGGGTTAAAATTCATGATTATAGTTGTGGAGTGGAGGAACAGAACGAAATGATTTTGGGTAAAAATTTGGAGCATTTTGTGTGTTTTCTGAGTATGGTGTCATGTCTGGCGTCAGTTATGGTCACCGTCTTTGGTAAAAGACGGGTAGTCTCTGGTGTATGAGGGTATGTCTGTGTGTAGGATTTTGGACTGCTGGTACGTTTTTTATGTCTGTTGTCAGAGCCGATAGCTGAATCTTAATGGCGAAGAACTCTTGAGATGTCTCGTCTATGTAATCACCAATCATGGGGAGATTCGTTGCCCTGTGAAGTTCAGCTATCGGCGCGTACCGATCAGCGCTTGTCAATAGCCTCTGTAATTTGTTTGCGTAATCTGTATCCTCTTGCATTGTCTGGCCGAGATATTGTTCCAAGCGGCACAAAATCACCAGTCAAATAGACTAGTGACTTTAATTTATACAAGTGTTGTTGCTCTTAGCACGCCGATTTTGTTTTGTAAAAATTGTAAGAAATTAGCCATATTACGGGAAAACTACTCTTGTCGTAATTCACCTGCCGCTAAATTTGTTATTGCAAAATTACCGCAAAATTCATAATTGTTTATAAACCTTTATCTTTTCAACTTTCTTTATAATCGTCCGATTTGAACTTTCCAAAGCTCATTTTACTCTGGAATACTTGTACTTTTAAGGGAAATTAGTTCCATTTTGCTTTAATGATAAATACTATTTTACATAGCAAGAACTGGCGAATTTTTGCAAATTTTGAGTTCCGTGTTTAAAATTGCATAACTATACGAATTCTTCGGTTTGCATTGCACAATTTTTTTTGCATACACTTCAGTGATTACCAAATAGACTCCTGGTGTCCGTAATCATAAGTACAAAATTTTGCAAAGTATAACATTTTGCAAAAGAAATTATTTACTTTGAACCAAGGCACTTTCTTATCATGATTTTTGCGGAAAATTACATGGTTTGGTTTGTTCTCAGGGCTCGTCTGTTGATAAAACCTCTGAGGGCACTGCAGCTTCCTGGGCTTATTATGCTCTCCCTGTCGTATTTCACTCCGCCCACTCCAGTTGGTTAGTATTACCTACTCTTATAAAAAAAAATCGTCAATAAATTAACATTATTTACATTATTTAATGAGCATTAGGGAAAAAAACGTTGGTTTCACCTTTTGTGGACCTTTTTTGGAATATTTTAAGCCGAGATATCAACAATTTAGTTTTGACACTGTTGAATTTTGTAATTAACATTTTCGAAAAGTTCGAAAAGGAGGCAATATGTCAGACCACTTTACTAATACGTACGAAAAAATATAAAAATGTAACTTCAGATAGTAAAGGGTCTGACATATAGCTTCCATTTCGAATTTTTCGAAAATGTTAATTACAAAAATCTCAACAGTACCAAAACTAAATCGTTGATATCTTTGCTTAAAATGGTCCAAAAGGGCCCACAAAAAATAAACTCAACGTATTCTTTTTACGACGAATCTAATGCCCTTTGTATCTCATTAAAATTTGCATAATTAAAAAAGTTATTGCAATTTTTGTTTAATAATGTTAATTTATTGAAATTTTTTTATTTTGAATAACAATAGATAGTACTAACCAAATCATGTAATTTTCCCCATAAATCATAATAAAATAATTATGGTCCGGTTATAGGCAAATTTTTTATTTTTTTTTGAAACGTCATATTTTGCAAATGTTGCACTTATGGTAAAACGGATACCGGAAGTCTTTTTAGTAACTAGTCAAGTGCATATAAAAAAATTTTGAGTAATGTAACTGAAGAATTCGTATAGTTATGCAACACTCAAAACTTGCAAAAATTCGCCAGTTTCTGTAAAAACAGTATTTTTTATTAAAGCATAATGAAACCAATTTTCCTTAAAAGTACATCTCTTCTCGAGTAAAATGAGCTTTGTTCAAATCGGACGATTAGAACGGAAGTTATAAAGAAAAAGGCTTATAAACAATTATGAATTCTGCGGTAATTTTGCAGTAACAAATTTAGCAGCAGGTGAATTACAAGAAGAGCATTTTTCTCCTGATGTCGCTAATTTTGTACTATTTTTACCAAAAATATCGACGTGCTAAAAGCAACAACCTTTTAATTTATTCTTTGGCCTAAAATCACTGGTCCATAGAGGAAAAAATCGGTAAAGGTATTTATACAGAACTTTCCTCTTTATTTATGCAGGGCCGTCACTCTAAAAAATAATTAATTAAGAAATTACTTATGAGAATAATAATCGGAATGTATTTATCACTATTATTATAAAGATAACCTGATAACTTTTGGTCAAAAAAATATACATAGCGATTATCCGGCAGCAACAAACAAATATTAAATTCATGGTGCCAAATATGGAAGATTTACGTAAATCCCTTTACAAATTTCCACCACAATTGAATTATATCTTAGGATGACCACCCTGTATTTTTTTCAATAAAACTCTGATAGGTGTCTTCCTTGCCAACTGTGTTAACTATATGCCATATATTAATGCCATACGTCACATTTTTACTTTCACGTCCACATAGTGGAGTGAAAGTATAGTAATCGTAAAAATAATTTTAATTTTTTGTTGTAATAGGTTTGGAATGTCATGAAATGTGAAGATTTTAAATTTCTGCGAAATGAAAATTTTTTCATTATCTATTCTCTTTAGATGGCCCACTACCTACCAAATTTGACTATTCTCTGTCAAATAATTACAGACCGAGAGACAGACTGACGGAAGTTAAAAACCTTCATTTTCGTAATCTACCTACATAGTCTGAAACGTGAAATTCCAAAGAAATCTCGGAGGGAGATTTTTTCGCGAACACAATACTTGCCTTCGGTAAGCGAGGAAAGTAAAAAATAACATATGTTAAATCGGGAGGTTTTGCTAGCCATGCTTGAATAGTTCTCCTTCCAGTGCATTTTTTAGGAAACTTTTTATCTAGTCATTGTCTCATGGCAACTGCATGGTGAGGAAAAGGTCTAGCTGCAAATATAAATTGAGATAATCGAGTATTAGGTTTCTTTTTTCGTCGATTTGTTTTTCTAGCAACTGGTAGATGAGTGGAGAAAGTAACACTCAAACATCTAATCTTTAATCTCCGATGATATGAAGAAAACTCTGCTTTGGTGAAAAATAGACAACACCAACTTCAATCAAGTATCAATAATAAACCGTATGAAAAGAAGTGGACCAAGAATTGGCCCTTGGGGAATTCCTCTTGCCTAATGAATATTTTCCAATCGACATATTGTGTTCTTCCAGATAAAACAGGACTTAAATAAATTGAGTAGCCATAGCGATTAGCTAAATTTTGTAACCTTTTGATATAAGATGCCGTACTTTAATCTATCAAAGACTTTAGTGAATCTATATAAATAATGCTAACCTGAACATTCACGTCTAGATGCGAGCCAAGAAATTGAATAATACAAGAGGTTGTTGATATTGCTGACGCTCGAATCAAAGAGTATCTCAAACTGAGCATCACGCTGCAATGTCGTGTACAGCAATTATTAGAGTTTAGGTTGTCATCAGTATAGGTACGTATTATAAATTATTTGAAATATCTAACATACCTGTTTCAGAATTGATATAACTTCAAAATGATATTTAATTTGTCACTAAAAACATGTACATTTCCCGATGTATGGAAATATCCCGTTTTAAAAAAGGCAACAAGAGGGTAGCTGAAAATTATAGGCCCATTACAATTATCTGCAATTTTGCTAAAGTTTTCGAGATCACTTTGCATACGTCATTATCTATTCTAAATAAATAAATAAATAAATAAGTAAATAAATAAATAAATAAATAAATAAATAAATAAATAAATAAATACATCAAATTAAGTCATTAAAGAAAATAAAAATATAATAAAACAAAAATTTAGATAATAATAAATTGCAAACTATAATTATTAGTATAACCCTTTGCCGCCTACTGGTTTCACGGTGAAACCATCTAAATACAAATTTTTATCTAGCGCTCGACTGGTTTTTCAGCGAAACCATAGTGGGTAACGTGATCTAAAAGCTTTACCTAATTGGCGCTGGAAGGTTGGCGCTTACAGATGCATGATGCCATTTAGTTCTGTTGACGTTTTAGGTTAGTGTTACTACGTGTGTTTTACCAGCAAGTTATTAATTGTTTTTTATGGTTTTTATTAATGGCAGGTAGGTTCAATTTTGTAATTATTTATTTTACGGTTCGGTAATGACCCTTCTGACATCTGTTATAAAACTTCGTGAGTATTTCGTCAATTTTTTACATAAAAATGTAGCCGGTTCCAGACTGAAACCAGTAGGCAAATAACATCACTTTTGTTTCAGACAAGAAAAAAGTATACTCCGTCCGCGAGTTAGAGCAACTCACATCTAGTGATTTTTATAATTTGATTGACGAGATCCCTTCCGACAATGAGTCGGAATTAGGAGACGTGACTGACAATGAGGAAGATGAAGAGGCTATATCCGCGAATAAGGCTGACAATGACGTGTTTGATTTGATCAACTTGCCCGTAGATATTCTAGATGTTGTCGACGTGGCTGAGAATAATGATGTATGGGATAGTGAGGATGATATTCCTCTGTCCGTTATTAGGCATACAGAATTACGGAAAAAAACAATTTGGACGAAATCTTCTGAGAATTGCCTAAAGAATTTAAAATTTTTTAACGAGGATACGGGACCAAACATTGGAAAAAATTTAGAAACTCCAACCGAGGTTTTCCTTGCAGTTTTTCCTGAGGACCTGATTGAACATATTGTGTTCCAAACTAATTTATATGCAATTCAGAAACACGGAAATGCGTCTGGTTTTATACAAACAAATAAAGATGAAACAAAAAAAATTTTGGCAATAAACATGTTGATGGGAATCAAAAAACTGCCAAGCTATCGTGATTTCTGGTCAGCTTCTTATGTCATTAGAGACCAATTTATTAGCTCAGTGCTTTCAAGAGATGGTTTTGTATGGCTCCTTGGCCACTTTCACCTAAATGATAATGCTGTGATTCCAAGGCGAGACTCCCCTACCTACCACAAATTATATAAATTGAGACCAGTTATCCATAGGCTTTCCGATACATTTTTGTTAACATATAAGCCAACAAAAAATAAATCGATAGATAAATCGATGATAAGGTTCAAGGGGCGTAGCTCCTTGAAACAATACATGCCCCTAAAACCAATCAAGCGTGGGTATAAAGTTTGGGTGCGTTCAGATGAGTCTGGCTTTGCATGCCAGTTTCAAATTTATACTGGCAAAGCAAATGATGCAGCAGAAAAGAACTTAGGTGCCCGAGTTGTTGCAGATTTGACGCGACCACTAGTGGGCAAAGGACACCATGTATATTTCGATAACTATTTCAACTCGATTCCACTGCAAAAAAAGTTGCAAAGTGAAATGATATATGCATCTGGAACAATAAAACGTGATAGAAAAGATTTGCCTAACGACGCACGTGATGACAAAACTATGAAACGAGGGGAATCGGACTGGCGTGTCAGTAAGGATGGCTTAGTGTTTCTAAAATGGATGGATCGTAAGGCGGTTCATTTTATTAGCAATTATTTAGATCCAAGTAAAAATGCAGGTACCAATCGGAAGCAAAAAGATGGCACTCTCCAACGCCTTGATTGCCCGCTGATAGTGGTGAACTATAACCAAAACATGGGTTACGTTGATAAACTGGATATGCTGAAATCAATTTATGAAATGGATAGAAAATCAAAAAAATGGTGGCACCGAATTTTTTGGTATCTTCTTGACGTATCAATTGTAAATGCCTATATAATCTTCAAGGAGAGGTCCAAAATGTCTCATTCAGGTGCAACTATGAATTTGAAAGATTTTAAAATAGCTGAGAGCTTAGGACTTATCGGAGCTAACGAAAACAGTTCAAAGAGAGGACGACCTTCTTCGACTCCTCAAAATATGTTCAAAGTCGCAGTACCTCAAGAAATTAGATTTGACTCCTGTGCGCACATGCCTGTTCACGGAACATCAAGAAGATGTGCTCACTGTAGCACTACGGCGTTACCACACAGGACAAGGTGGACATGTTCAAGGTAAACTTATAGTCCATTTCAGTGTGCAAAATATTAATGACTTTTGTTTATTGTTTTTTAAATGTGATGTCGGTTTATGTCTAAGTGACAAAAAAATTGCTTCTTGGCTTACCACATCAGATGAATATTCCATTCTTTTTTATTAATTTTAATGTTTACTATAAATTTTGAATAAAATATTTCTTTATGCTTTGAAGTATTACTGTTATCACTTGTAGGAATAAAATACATCCCTGAATTTCAAAAACCACAATACATGCTTGTATCGCCTAGTGGTTTCACTGCGAAACCTCACTGTGGGGCCTTTTGTACGCAAAAAAAAATAAAAATTATGACAAATTTGCTCTCAACAGACCCTAATTAACAACAATTTAAAATAAAAAAGTAAAATTTAAAAAAATAAATAAATCCGGCGGCAAAGGGATAAACAGATGTCGATATATCGTGCCAATACATACATAGACACATGAAAGTTACTAAGTAGGTGGAAAGTCGAGCTAAAATAAATTTTTGGGTAGCTTAGTCTTGACATAATGGTAATACGACTTAATTTCTATAATTTGGTATTGCTAGTATTCAGACATCTAATTCTATATTTCTTGAGAAAGCTTTATACCCAATATCAGTATCTAAATTGTATCTGCTTCTGATAATATTGAACTAGTTCAACTGGGTCATTTAAATGTTTGAGCTTATACAATGCGAACTTCCTTTTATTATTTATATAATTCTAAATTAGCGTGCTGAACCATGTACTTACTTTTTACTTTTGTGACTATTTATGTACGATTTTACTTAAAATACTTGACCTTGTATATAGCGTAAATATTTAGTAAACGCACACTTGCAACTGTTTTTTTTAAATAAAGATATTTCCATTCCGCATCGAATTTCTCACTTTCTTGTTAAAATTCCAATACATTAACGAGAATCGAACGAATAAGAGAAAAATTAAACACAATGCATTACGGTTCTCTCTCTGAAAACTTTCGGACCTGTAAAAAGTTCACCCCCATATAGTCGATGAACTTGATTCAGACAAATATTATCCAGAATCCGAAAATAGACTGTGTATTGATTGAAACTTTTATTAATAATTCACGAATTTCGTAATGAATAAAATTTGCGAAGATTGGACACGTATTCGGAAACCTCGTCGTGGGCGTCCCAAAAGGGATACTTTCACAAATTTAATCTCCTGTAATTAGACAGAAGGATTTTAAACAAGAACATTGATTAATAATTTGAAAGCTGGTTCTGATACTCGTGTTTCTGTTTGCAGAAATGACATCTGTCGGGTCGTTGTATTTCATTGATGTTTACAATTATACAATTATATAAACACATTTGTATCTATAACACTTTGAGTTGATTGTGCTACTTCATATTGGACAGAGACCATTAGGCATTATGTATGCTCTTCCTAAAGAAAGCAATGTACCTTCTTATTTCCACATTCACGTAGTGGAGTCTGTTGGTCAGTCCGTCGGTCTGCCTGTCTGTCTGTAACTCTTTTGTGCGCATGCTTTCTCAGGAACGGTTTAAGATATTGACTTGAAATTTGGTACATATATACACTGCTGGCCACTCGAACTTACACATAGGGACTTTTAGGCAAAATTTAAAGTTCAATATTTTCAACAGGAATGCAAATTTTTGAACGCGGCTTGCAAATTTTAAGAGCTAGTTTTTTTCGGATTAAGCTCCATGACGTATATTTTTCGTAGGACCATAAGTTTATTATATACGGGGTGATCAATGAAGTCATGCAAAAAATCAAAAAAGTTTGTATGAGTGAAATTGCCGCAAAAAATTTTTTTGGTCGTTGCAATATGGTTCCTTACTAAGGTAACATCAATATCACTAGACGGTTTTGTCAGTTTTTGGATTAAGGCCCTTAGGCCTTGTACACACTACTCAACATATAATTTGGATACCGAAATCTTTAAAATGCTATAACTTGACATTGGATTGACGGTTCTTCATGATTTTTGCAGATTTGGAATCCTTATTACACGTAGATTTTCTATGGTCTAAGCATTTTATTTGAGGGTTGAAATTTACACATTATACCGGGTCGATAATAAACAAAAACGTAGCGACAAGAACAAATTTATTACATTAAATTCTACAATATACAACATTGCTTAACAACGACCAAAAGTCAATTCTTAAAAAATGTATAATTCTAATTCTGGTAATTTTTAATAACTGAAAAAAAATGTAACTAAAAAATTAAAAATTAATTTAATTTAAACTTAAATTAAAATTAAATTAAAATTACCTAATTAAAATTAGGTACATTAATTAAAAAAAAGAAAAGCTAATATTTTGTTGGTCCTCCTGCTCGGAATATTACTTCCCGACATCGATTTGGTAGAGTATCCACAAGATTATTTATAAAATCTTGTGGAATATTCTCCCATTCTTCACGAATGGCCTCACTGAGCGTTTCTAAGGTTTCAGGGGGTACATCAAGAGATCTTACTTTAAGTTTTAAATAAGACCAAACGTGTTCGATGACATTAAGATCCGGAGACTTTGCAGGCCAGTCCATCCTATTGATGTTTTGTGCCTGCAAAAACTCTGTGATCCTTCGCGCTCTGTGAGGTCGAGCGTTGTCATCCACCAATAGAATTTCTGGGCAGTAATGTCGAGCAAAAGGAACAACAATAGGTTCCAAAATTTCCTCCTGATAAACAGTAGCATTAATGGTTTGGTTGGTAATGAATAGCTCGGTTTTACCATTTCTTATGATACCTCCCCACACTGTAACACCTCCGACACCAAATGCTTCTTAAGGGGCCATATTTTCCTCCAAATATCGCTGATTTGGACTTCTCCAAACTAACATTCGGCCATCGGAGTGAAACAAATTAAATCTTGTTTCGTCAGTAAATAAACAATGGCTCCACTCTGCATTACCCCAATTCGCATGCCGATTTGCCCATGCCCGCCTATTCGCTCTATGGCGTTGTAATAACCGCACACATTTTGCTCTGCGACGGGCTCTATAATTTAAAATGTTTGGCATTATGTTATGTTTAAAAAAAAAAATCTCACCTCATGTTGTTTTTATTTAATGTTATTCTCACTGTTCTGTCCGAAACTCTCACCCCAGTTTGTTGTCTTAAAGAGTCATATAGTTTTCTAGAGTTCTTTGTTCTATTCCGCATAGTTTCTCTCATTAAAATTCTTTCGGTTCTTTGGTTTATTTTTTTTGTATGTCCACCCCCATGCCCATAATTATGATCACGCGGCGGTTCAAATTGTAAATTGTCTTTCGGCTGACATTGTAAATGTGCGCAACTTGCTGTTTTGACATTCCTTCGTTGAGAAGTCGAATGCAATTTTCCCTTTCTGCCGTGGTTAAACGCCTCATATTAATTAAACTTTACAAAATTATAACATTGAAATATGTCAGATTATTTCTAAAATAATGTAAACAGTTTTTAATTCCATAGCAACAAATTTGTTTTTCCAATGCCTACTTTGAAATTGACGTGTCGCGTAGAAATTACACCCGATCATAATTATGGGCATGGGGATGGACAAAGAAGTCTGTAAAACTGAATGATTCTTTGAGACAATAAACTGGGGTGTGAGTTTTGGACAGAACAGTGAGAAGAACATTAAATAAAAACAACTTGAGGTGAGAATTTATTTTTACAAAAACTTAAATAATGCCAAACTTTAGAACGCGTCGTACCCTACGTTTTTGTTTATTGTCGACCCGGTATAATGTGTAAATTTCAACCCTCAAATAAAATGCTTAGACCATAGAAAATCTACGTGAAATAAGGATTCCAAATCCGCAAAAATCATCAAGAACCGTCAATCCATTGTCAAGTTATAGCATTTTAAAGATTTCGGTATCCAAATTTTATGTTGAGTAGTGTGTACAAGGCCTAAGGGCCTTAATCCAAAAACTGACAAAACCGTCTAGAGATATTGATGTTACCTTAGTAAGGAACCATATTGCAATGACCAAAAAAATTTTTTGCGGAAATTTCACTCATACAAACTTTTCGATTTTTTGCATGACTTCATTGATCACCCCGTATATAATAAACTTATGGTCCTACGATAAATATACGTCATGCAGCTTAATCCGAAAAAAACTAGCTCTTAAAATTTGCAAGCCTCAAAAATTTGCGTTCCTATTGAAAATATTGAACTTTAAATTTTGCATAAAAGTCTCTATGTGTAAGTTAGAGTGGCCAGCAGTTTATATCATGACAAGATCTCGAACTTGATTGTATTTTGGCCTAATTTCGTTGAAGAGCTGACTGTTTAAATAGGGGTAAATAGGGGAAAATAAGTAAACCAAGCTACTGGTTGTACAGCTATTTAAGAACTGGTGTATATACTAAAAGCCAAGACCTCAGATTCTGCTATAATATTCTTCAACCCCCACCACTTCCACTTCATTATTAAAGGGGTTGATTTCACTTGAACTTTGGTAGGTACATGTATTGTAATAACATCTAATTGAGATGATTCCACTGAAAAGATAGAGAAGGGGAGATAAATAGGTGAAAATATGTAAAGCCAGCTAATAAGCTAATAATATATTATTACAATTCTATGACTAATTTTCCACGTACTAGAGTGCATATATTGTCAAGATAGTGTCCTTTAAAGAGACTTGTATGGGAAATCTCGTTGTGGAAGTAGTTGTTCCTTAGGCAGCAGTTGTTTTCTTGTTCTTCTACTAGTGACATGCTTTTACTATTAACTTGGTTCATAATATCATCCATGGAAGCTTATTTTATATTCTTTAATTTAAGTAGAGCGGACTTAGATTTTGACTTTGAGAAAGATACGACCTGAAACTTTACTGCAGAAAAACGTTGCTTAGGTTTTCTAAACATATTAATAATAATAATAATAGATTTTTATTGCCCAACAGAATATTCCAATTACAAGACAACATAAGTGATAATAATAATGGTAATAATAGTGATTTTAGATTATTGCATAAGTTATACTATTAAATTCTACATAGTTGCCTATGCTGTATAGATATTAGAGCTATTAAAATACAAGTAAATATATCAAGAGATATATAAACTAAACGAACAGTAGATGTGTAGATAACTTAAAAATAATGAACAATATATAGTAACCTATATTAACATACATTGAAAATAACAATAATTAATTCTATTGTAATAATATATTTGAACTGATAATATTTTATTGATGAATACTTTTAACAAATTTAGTGTAATGTTTGATGAGGATTTAAATATATCACAACTATCACTCAAGGTGTTATATAATTCCATCGCGGCATAAATGGAAGATTTCTGTGCGACATTTGTGCGATACGTAGGACAGTAGGATAGAGTATTATTGCGTGCACCCAATCTGGGAGATTTGAAGTTTATCTTTGCAAATAACATCGGACAGTCTATTGTATAATTGACCAACTTGTACAAAAATATTGAAAACATGGTTAATCTTCTATTTTTTAATGATTGCTTATCAAATCTTGACAGTGGTAAATTGTCAGGATATCCTTGTTCTGGATAATTATTGTCAACTTTAAAGGCTAAGTGTTTAATAAGCTTTCATTGAATCCTTTCGAGAGACTGTGAATAAACGTTATAAATCGCCATACTCAATTTTTGATCGAATAAGTGAAAAATACAGCGTTTTTAGAGCTTCAGTATTTGAAAATTGTTTGCAGTTTCTTATTATGAAACCTAGTAGTCTTAATGCTGAATTTGTTATTACATTAATGTGCTCCACAAAATCCATCTTAGAATCAAATAATATACCCAAGTCTTTAGTTGTTTGACTTCTTGAGAGGACCGTGTTATTAAAAGTATACGAAAATTCGGTTTGAGCAGCCCAAGTGCTCGAAATAGAGCAAGTGTTGGTACACTTTGAAATCATAGATACTGGTACTTTTACTACAAAAAATTAAAATGGTTGAATTCGTGATGTGACATCAGGATACCTGTCAGTGTCGTGGAAATGAGAAAAACAAAAATTTATTTGCAATTTGTCACATAGGATTAATTATTGTCACTACGGTTATTACTGATTGTTAAATATTTGAATAGAGCTTTTGAAACATTTGCTAGTAATATTTTATTTGAGTTACAAGGTACTCCTGTCAAATCAATACTTAATATAATTAAAAAGTTGACATTTTGACTTCACGTTTCTCAGGCTGTTGATGTTGCCATGGTAATTTTAAAACACGCGCGTTTTTAAAACTTGGATTTAAACACTCTAAGGCATACTTTGAATAAGCAAAATAGGATACCAATTTAAAAAAAGTGTCTCTTGTCGGATGTAATAAATAAATAAATAAATAAATAAATATGTTCTTTATTGGAAAGATCCAAAGGGCTATCGACCGAAGTCCTTCTGCCCGTAAAGTAATACAATATTGTTATGAATTGCACCCCCTTGGAACTAGAGATGATACGCCTATGCCTACTGATAGTGACTGGAAAGACTCTAGAAAGAGCCATGGACTTGTCTAGAATGTGGTGGAAGAAGATTCTGGTTCAATCTAGAGGTAATTTCAGAGTATATAAGGCGCGATTACCAGCGCAGAGGAAGAAGTTTTATTAAGAAAGCAGTTTATAAAAGTGAACAAGTTGAAAAGTGAAAAGTGAGGTTAAATAAGAATTAAATAGAGTTTATTTTGAAGTATTGTATGGTCAGTAAATTGTTAAATAAAGTGTTAGTAGTGTTTATCTCTTGTTGAAATTATTTAGAACCCACGGATTCATACAGGGTGTTTCCAAAAAGGCGGATAATTCGTGACAATATTAATGGAAATTATTATTCTAGATTGGATTGTGTACAATCATTATGTTCATATACTATGTAGGATAAAAAAAAACAATTATATTAATTAGGATTGACTTCTTATTGTAGTTGTTTTATCTTCTCAATTAGGGTATATTCTGGTGTCTTGTATTTAGCTCTAATGTTGAGATTTCGTATAGTGCAGAATTCATCTATTTTTTGTATGTTGTGTTGGGTAATGGCGAATTTTGTTTGTAGCTTAGTGAGTCGTGTTAGGATTGGTTCTATTTTTGTTTTATGGTATAATTCATTATCTGATATATTGTGGAGATGGTTACGAGGGTGTCGTAGTTTGGTAATACTTCTAAGAGCTGTTCTCTCCCCCACCTCTAAATTCTTCTTTGATAGTGGACCGCTATTAAGGTAGAGTATATGTCCATATTCCAGTATTGGTCTGCAGTTACTTTTGTAGATTTTTGTTGCTGTTAGTATGGATATTCCGTTATGTTTGTAGGTCAGGGCTCGGAAGTGTTTAGCTCTTGTATTTATTCGTTTCTTCATCAGGGCTGTGTGCTGGTTGAGGTTTAGTTTGTGGTCGATCTGGAATCCGAGATATTTGGCTGAATTTTTGGGGCTTACTGTTACGTTGCCTAAGGTTACTGTGGGCGACCTAGGATTGGGATTGTGATTGAAGAGTACCAGTTGGGATTTCAGAGGGTTTGGTTTGAGTTGCCATAGATTGAACCAGTTTTCTGTGTTTATTATTAAATGTTGCAGTTGTTGGATTGTGGTGGAAAGGTTTGAGTTGTGATATTAGTGCTGTTTCGTCAGCGAATTGTAGTATGTAGGTTCCCCTGTTGAAATATCCTAGGTCCGGGTGGCTGTGATTGTAGATATCATGACAATAGATGTTGTATAAAATGGGTGAAAGAGGTGACCCTTGTGGAACCCCCTGTTCTGGGTGTCAGATGTATTAAACCAAATTTAATATTTTTCTGGTAGTGGAATCTTGCGTTGCCAACCTTTAAGTTTGTAAACGAAACGATCTTTCTTATTGACATCTGGATTTATGTAAAACTAGACATATGGAGTCAGTGTTTAATAAAATTTAAATCAATACTCAAAAAGGAGAATTGCTCACTTATTGGAACTTTGCCAAAATAATTAATTGTTACTAATCTCGCCATCTGTTGTCAGATAGAATAACAACATTGACTAGTAGTTCCAAGACATGAGTTAGGTTTTCAGGCTGGTGTCGAGATGAATAACGAATGAACGTGGCTTGAGAAACTTTTCGTGTATATGTTACTACTTTACATTTTGACACATACATTTCTAATTTGCTGGATATACACCACAATTCAATTTTATCAATCTGATGCTGTAAATCTACGCAGTCGTCTATTTTATTAATTTCACTAAATATCTTGAGATCGTCTACAGAAAGTAGTTTCTCACAGTCTAAATTATCGCATGTCATGAATAAATATGATAAATAGAAGTGGGCCCAAGTTGAACCCTTGAGGCACACCTGACGTGGCAAGATAAGTATTTGACCTATAACCGTTATAATAGATGTACTGGAATCTATTGTTCAAGTAGGATATAAAGAAATTTAATAATGAGTTACTAAACCCAATGTGATTTAATTTACCGATTAACAATTTATGATCTACACGATCAAAGGCTTTCGAGAAATCAGTATACATTACGTCAATTTGAACTTTATTGTGCAGTAATGAATTGAGATGAATTGAGATAAGCACGCTAAGTTGGATACCGTAGAACGTTTTTCCATAAAACCATGTAGGTAAGTAGATATTGAGTGTTAAATAGTCCACTGATGCCTCAAAAACCTTTGCAAAGTTTGGTAGGATTGACATACCTCTATAGTTTATTATGTCTCCTACGTTGTCACTTTTGTATATAGGACAGACTTTTGCTAATTTCCAACATTCCAGAAAAGTAGAAGTTCGCAATGACATATTAAATAATGTTAAGAGTGGGGTAACAAATACGCTAGCACAATCTTTGACTAGAAAACTGGAAATCATATCATATTAAAAATAGCCGAGTACAATCGAATAACCTTTTGGCAGGGGAGAAATTAAGAACCATTTTTTGCAAAAATTTTGAGAACTGAGTTTTGAGATAAAGTGATAATATAACACTTACCTTGAATTTTAGTCTAGTCCTATCCAATTTGGTCATAAGTTGACCGAGATATGATTCTTCTAACAGCCTAGTGTTTTTTTCACTCTCTCTAATAGTTAAGTGTTGAGTGTTTCTTTATGGATTGACTTGAAAACTTAAAGAGGTTTCCAAAAAGTACTTGTATTTATTGATTCAACAGATCCATACAAATAAGGTAAAAACATTCAAAATCCGTCTGGTTAATTGTACATAAAACAAATCAGAACAATACACCACGTATGGTAACTAAGGCACATTTTGCGGACGGGTGTCGTCAATTTAATACAAGGTTGAAGTGGTTATAAGAGTGAACTGGCACAAAAAGATTGAAATTATTCAAAAAATGTTTTTCAAATTAAAATTTTTCATTTTCCAAAACATCAGTTATTTAAGTTTCGTTACATTTCTTACAGCCGATTTTACAATCGCTAGTTAACTTCCAGTCAGAGTCAACTTTCAGGTTATTATAGAAATTGGGTTTTACAATATCTGGTCATTTTCGATGTGGTAGTTATCTAGTAGTTAACCTTACTAGCAGATGAGGTGTGGGGTAACTAGAAGTCGGCAGTTTACTGGCAATTTATAACCTCTATAAAATAACTGCCACAAAATAATTTTTTGACATTTTGCGTAAAAATGAATATGTACGAAGTAAATGCATATAGCAGTGATGAGTAGCCAAGGTAATCCTGTATAGACCTAACTTTTTCGAAGAATACGATGGAAGAGATTTTTTAAATAGATCGAGACTAAATACTACCTACTTACTTAGTAATAGACCACTAACTCATAAATTGCTTCTGACATTTATATTTGATAGCAGGTGACGTGACTTTGGACCAAAATTCATACATTTTATGTATATTACCCATTTTTCTAGTACCAACATTATAAATTTTATTCACAACCTCTCGTTTACAAATCATCACTTAACTTTACATTGAAAAACGCATGTGTCGGTAAAGTTATAGTTAACCTGCAAGTAAAAGTCAACTAACATGAAAGTTAACTTGCGATTGTAAAACCGGCTGTTTTAAACGTTTAGGGTCGGGTTTAGGTAAGGGCTTTTTTACATTTTCTGCAGAGGGTATATCTTTTCTAAGTGTAGTTTCTTTATATTTTCTTAACTCCTTCTCAGAGAATTTTTGCTGACTCCTCTCACATTAAGACTTAAATGTATATTAATTATACGTTATTCTTACTTCAGCGTTCAAGAAATCTTCAACACATTTTATTAATATTTCTTTTATTATCTTTTTGTTGGCTGGAAACTAATTACACCTTGTATGCAGGGAGCATTATTTATATTAAATGCATGGCTTGTTGTCATATGCAACAAAATTCAACGACGATGCCAATTTAAAACATGCTAACATAATTATATCGTCAGTTACTAGGATAAAGTAATTATACGAACATTGCATGATACGGTGAACAGGGGACATATATTTTATTTTGATCAACAAACATAATAACATTTAAGCCCGGCGTACAGTTATGTATTTCCATATCGTGCACTTTATCAAATTTATGTGCTGCTATTTTAATACATTTAATACAGAGTGGACGGTTCGATGCGGTCATTGTAATTGACTCCAGTGCTTCTGTGTAAAAGTCCGACCGACCTGATAATCGAGATATTAGTGGTTCAGTCATGATGTAGCGCGTCGCCAATAGTCCGGCCAGGCCAGCATTTGATGCCGAAATTTTAGGTTTATCCAATTTTCTTTTACTTCCACATCCACGTAGTGCATTGGAAGTATAGTAATCGTAAAAAAAAAATCAAAAATTTCTTTCTTGAAATATGTTTAGAATGTTTAAGGGCGAGTTGTATCAACTAAGTTTAATGCTAAATCAGCTTGATTCAAGATCAAAATTCATGGTTACTATTGTTGTAACAATCGTAGCCATGGATATTGATCCTTGGTCTAGCTGATCTTGGTTTAAACCCTCTTGATACAACTCGCCCTAAGAGTGAATTATTTATTATTTGTTTGCTTATAGTAATGAAACATATTCTTTATAGGATTTTGCAAACAGAGGAAAGAAAAACTATATGTAAAAATATTAATGAAATTTTTGCATTCTTTCGATAACCTGACTTCTGGTTATGCTAAGCAAGTTAAAATTCTAAAATAATTTGTCCAGTTTCTTATTTGATATTCTCATTATAACACTAGTTTCCAACACAGTCCCTTACGGCTAAGTAGATTAAACTACTACATGACCCCCTACGGTATGCAAATTCAGTTAAAAATGAGAACAAGGGCCTGAAATTTATCTATTTACCTACCTTGTCTTAAAAAAAATTCTTTCTAATTGATTACATTTTCATAAAATCTCTAAGCATTTCCAAGGAATTGAATGAGATATTTTATGAAAATGTAGTCCATTAAAATGAAAACAAATTCTTTAGTACAAGGTTACCTACCTTGTACTAAAGAATTTGTTTTCATAAATTAGTTTCAGGCCTTTGTTCTCATTTTAAACGGATTTGCATACCGTAGGGGGTCATGTAGATACTAGTTTAATCTGCTTAGCCGTAGGGGACTGTATTGGATGCTAGTGTTATAATGAGAATGTCAAAGAAGAAATTGGACAAATTATTTTAGAATTTTAACTTGCTTAGCATAATCAGAAGTCAGGTTATCGAAAGAATTCAAAGATTTCATTAATATTTTTACTTACAGTTTTTCTTTTAGTTCTCATAGATAGTTTTTCTTTCCGCTGTTTGCAAAATCCTATAAAGAAAATGTTTCAGGCTTAGAATGTCATGAAACGTCGAGATTTTTTAAATTGTGGTTTGAGATCTAGAAAAGCAAGTTGAACTAACGCGGATATTTGGTAGATCGTGGAACATATCTATATGCACTTTTATACAAAAAAGTGCAGTTTTCGTGATTTTTACTTTTTCTTCGTTATATTTTGAAATTTACACGGTTCTAAAAGTTTAGATTCGTTGAAAATGTACAGTTTATTATGATTTAAATTTCCCTTATAATATAGTGTCATTTATAAGCATTTCGGAGCCCTTTGGGGCTCAAAATTGCATACTTAAGTGCTTTCTATAGATGCATAATAAATTGACACTGAAACAAACGATTTAATATTTAAAATTTCTTACAACAAATTTATAGTCGGGGGTTTTCAAGGCCGCTGACTCGAAGTGTCGCGAATTTCAAACTTGAAAATGTAATTTTTTCGATTTTAAATGATAACTGCGTGAAGTAAATGTGTTTTCTATATACATTTTCGTATATTTTCATTTGTTTTATGTTTACCTCCACCTTGGGTGAGTTCTCGTTCAGGTACGTCAGTCTATGTCATGAGCTGAATAGCCTTGGCTGGACTGAGACGACTTGGCGAGACAATAAAAACAAGGACTGATAACTTGACCAAGGAGCTCCTTATCAACAGACTCGAAGTCTTGTGAGGACCATGTCTGGATAAGGAGCCCTAAGGTATAAAATGGAGTACTACAATAGATCTATACTGGTCGCAGTAGGCAAGGCCAATCGCCAACTCCTCCATTTAAAATCTAAAATCTAATCTACCTCCACCTTCGTACACCACCACTCCGCATATCTTCGTCCTTCGTCCATACCAAATGTCCGCGTTATTTGGACTTGCTTCTGTATGTCTCAAAAAACAACTTAAAAAAATTGATGGACCCAAAATTTCTTGTTTAAAGCCTTTATTTGGCTGCTAGGAAAGGCTCTAACTTTGTGGAGTGTTAACTTTTGTTTCTAATTAAATTAAAAAACAAATGTAAACTTTTTTTCTCTATTTTGTATTCTACTTTATTACATTAACTACATCTTGAAACATACACATTAATGTAACAAATTGCGATTGTTTTTGGATCTTCATATGTGTTATTTCGATATCGTGGTAGTCAAAAATGTTCAAATGTTCTGGATAAAAAATTAGTCGACTGAACATTTTTTTAAATGTTCGAGAATTTTATTATTTATAAAATTTTGATATCAAAATACTCGCAAATGAAAAATTCACTTTGATACAAATTAAAGCTTATAAGACTTGATAAGCTATATCCGCGTTATCAGTGTAATTTACAGTCAACAGGAATGTGCAATATACTATACGTATATTGTATACAATAATGTACATGTATTAAAATCGGAATTTTTTTATAAATATATTTTCAGTGTTGTATAATCATATATTTTCAATTGCGACCCATGGTGAAGGAAAGACAAATGTCAGTTTTCTCAATCGTATATATAACGCAGCTGGTAGAGACAGAAATTGATAAAACCGGTCACTAAGCGTTATATCGATGAATTTTTCAGAATAAGTATTTTTGTTGGTGCAGAATACAGAATTTTTTGCCAATAACTTGAAAAATAAAAAATATATCAAAAGACCCATAGCACTAGATGATAGAGAGGGAAATTTCACATCAAAAACGTATATGGAGTTTTTGTGTACGATCAAAAATGTAGGCTCCAGATTGCTTTGTTTAACGCACGAGAATGAAAGGTGGCGACACATAAGTAGTTCGCGAAGCGTGCGCAGTCTCGGACGCGCTACACTATTTAGTTGTAACTTTTGAACTAATTAATGAAATTGAGCTCAACAAAGTTTAAATGAACCGAGAAACATGTGGCTATTGGATTTTCATATTTTCAAATATATAATGATTGAATGCAGGAATAGTACATATATGAGGTCGGAATATAAAAAGATTTCCGATGAAATCGGTTAAGTACCATTTCTACAATTTTTAATAAAAAAATCTGAACTTTTTGCATGTTACTCTTGAAGTAATTTACAAAAAGATGTGATAGATAGATAGATAGGTACATAAAATAATTTTTTAATAAAAGTTCTTAACATTAATTTTACCACTTGTTTCACGAATTTTGGAGTTAAGGAAAAATCTCTTTTATTTTCGTAAAATAAAAAGGGTTAATTTCATTTTTGAAGTAAATACCATTGAAGCATCTTAAAGTACACATTTCAAGCTTTAAAAATCGACTCACAGAAATATACTGTATATTGTATACAATAATATAACGCGATTTAAACCAGAGTAGTAGGTGGTTAAAGTTAGTTATACATATAAAATTTTATCACTTTCTCAAGATTTTGAAATTTTGGAAGTGTACATCTTCAAGAATTAATTTTTGAGATTTTCTTCACTCATCGGATCTTTTTATACATTACATCAAGAGTGATATATGAAAGTTCCAGGTTTTTATCTTAAGAATTGTAGACATTGAAGAGCTTTTACCGATTTCATCGGAAATCTCTATATCTTCTGACTTCATATATATACTGTTTCTACATACATTCATTTTTATATTTGAAAATATAATAATCCAATAGTCACATGTTTCTTCTTTCGTTTAAGCTTTGTTGAACTTAATTTCATTAATTAGTTCTAAAGTTACAACAAATTTAGTGTAGCGCGTTCGAGACCGCGCACGCTTCGCACGCTTGCCTTACTTCTGTGTCGTCACGTTCTATTCTCATGCGTTATACCAAATCATCTGGAGTCTACATTTTTCATCGTACAAAAATACTACATGTACGTTTTTGATGTGAAATTTCCCCCTTACAGCTGTAAACTTTTTTTTTGCCGTATTCTACAGCAACAAAAATACTTATCCTGAAAAATTCAATCATATAGATAACATTTAGTGACGTCTTAAAACCTCTGACGAGCTAATAGTGAATCTTTTTCTAGTGGTCAAGACATACCAATGAGTATAGGTACAAACTTCCGAGAAAAATTAGAATAGAATTCAAACTCGCAAAGTTCATTAGTCATATTACAGCAAATGTTTAAATTCTTTTACAATCTGGTCATTTCTGAAAGTTATCAAAGTTTCTGTGCCTATACGCACGGAAAAGGCTAATTTGGGCGTTCACGCGTTTGACAGCCATTACTTTGATCCTTAGCTTACGCGAAAGCGAAATTTTTTGTAACTACATATTTTTTGTAGAATTTCGTGCTCTTTAATTTTCCCTGCTATCTTTCTTCTGCATTTCGTGTTTTTCAAAGCTATTTAAGAATTTGTTCTGAAATTTGACTCCATTTTATTTCATGCATCGACCATAGCGGCCATGACAAATTCTCTAAATACTTTTCTACTGGCAATACCTATTTCTGTGCAAAAATTCACATGAGGATTATTTCATGCTCGCTGGAAACCCCCTGGAGACTGAACCATATGAATTCTGTTAAGTAAATAATAAGTATTGAATTCTCTTACAGTACCGGTTTTATTTCAAAATTAAAATTTTAACAGATTTCGACATATTCATCTGATAACCGAAATGATAATTCTAGGATAATTTTATGTTTTACTAACTACAGGAATGCTGTTGTGGTTCTGGTGTAAGTAGAGTAGTTAAAACAATAGAACTCCAACACTTAATATATGTTGAAGGAAATAGTGTATACAATAAAAGCATTATACGATGAAAAATGGCCATATATGTAATACCTGGGGCTCTACAAGTATAGAGTAGCTATTAAGAATTTATAGTGGCAGAACAGTTAAAATTCCTAACACGCTCGCTAAGGTAATCTCCACGAATATCGAAAACTTTTAGCCATTATACTTATAATTTTGTTCTATAAACTCATCGTTAAATGAAATGTAGTTGTTGTTGAGGATGCAATAATGAAACAGAACTGAACGTGTGTAACATAAGTAATTTCTCTTTAACATACTTAGAAGTATGATGGTCATAATTTCAAAAGAAAACAAAATTTGATTTTAGGATTAAATATTATTAACAGAGTCTCTTTTTCTTCTCTTCTATACACAGCGTCTTATAATTCATGTAATATTTTAGTTAACCTGCCTTTACTGTACGTCTAATCCCGGATTCCTGTTAAGCGCATGGCCATACCAAAACTTGTTCGCATTAGATCAGTGGTGACATCAGCTCAACATTTTGGAGGTCTTCTTCTTCATACAAAAATAATTGTTTTCTTATTTTGTTTTTAACGATCGATCCAATAATGCATCTTTTCTATTTGAATGCACTTTTACACACTTTTTATTTTGATTTGCTGAATTCGGGCTATAGTTGACTGGCCTATTTATCGAAAGTGGAAGCATCCAATAGAATCCTGTTTAGATGAGTTAAAAGCAACACAACTGAACCAAAATATCATCGAGTATATGCAGAACTCAAACACAAGCAATTTGTTATGGTGGATGAATTTCCACTTAAGTATCCTGTTTTTTGTAAATACACACATTTGACCGTAGAAATCCATACCAAATCGAATTTCGTATGCTAATTTCGTGACTGACATTCCTAATGTACTCCATAGGGGTGAATAAATTTGAAAAACGGTAAAGTGTAAAGTGGATATTAATGAGGAGCCGCGCTTGTGAAATTTGCGAAATGCCGTGGGATCTGAGTGATTTTTTTCATATACAATCTGATTTCCAAACCTTGCGTGTCAAAAATATGCTGCTGACCGCAATGTACGGGTTGTGTCAAAATGTGACAAATGTGTTAATCAAATAAACGATGACCAGTTCTAAAGCGATGATAAATAAGAGTCTTTCGAGGGGTATTATGTCTATAAATGTTTTAAATACACATAGGTATGCTATTTGTAATTTAGTACTCCGAAACTTTTATCTTCTTGGATTAACCCTAATGGGTTGTCATTGCTAATTACCATTTAGTAATGTACAGGCTAGTTAGTAAAGACAAAAATAACAGTAATAAAATTAATATACTATTCAATCATTTGTTGAATCCTCAGGACGATCCAAAAATATAACGTCTCCACTTTAACCGTAAATACTTTAAAAACTGAAGGGTGGAAGAAATTTAAAAAACTATGGGTTAATTATATTATGTTAATTGCAAACCACTCATCGGAATTGGAATTATTTAGGCTAAAGTAGATTAGATCAGATAGGAGGAGCTGGCTGATTGGCCTAAACGGATAGTTACCTCTGTGTATCTATTGTAATAACTGGGGTTTTATTCCCCTAATTACATGATTTAATCAGACACTACCATTGGCAGAGTACGGAGTGTCCCAATTACTTTTGCAGACTCCGTCGATATTATAGTATATCCATCGAAATCAAAACTGTGCTCACCCTTTTCTTTCTAGGTGATTTTATCCTTTTTGGTGTCCATCAACCAGGTTACTTCACAAACAAATTTTACTGAATATAAAATGAACTTAATTTCATGACAAGCAAATAAAACACGTGATTTCTCAAAACACTTAAACCACTATACTTACATAAGAAAATAAAAGCAAATGAAATTGACAATCACAAACACTTAAACACGATTAAATAAATTAACAAACAGTAATTACACAATATCAAGAAAAGAAATGGTCCGCGGCAATTTCAAATCTTTAGCTAAATCGCGACCGAATATTCCTAGATCAGTAATTACAACACATTAATTTTCTACTTATTAAAACTTGCAAAATACTGAACAAATGTACTTAAACTTTGAAATTGAGAAAGGTTCGAAAAACGAGAATTTACTATACCCCGTAGGTAGATGATGACCGAACAGAAGTTAAGCCAAAAGTGACGATGTTATCTCAATAGAAAATAGACGTTTCAAAAGTGGGCAGTAAACTTTAAACCCTCGACCAATTAAAACCTTCTGTAGTTTAAACGGTACCCTCTATTTGAAATTACCTAACGGACCATGGTATTTATCATATGGCCTATCTGAACATTTTTATTACCACTAAAACAGATGAAAAAAACCCCTTTTGTTCCTTACTTTGCTTTTGTATGGGGGAAAAAATCTGCCTTAAGTGGTCTATCTATCTTATGGTCTATTACATATGTTCCTGGAAGCCTCTATCAACTGTTTTAGTCTTGAAAATCTAACTAGAACCCCCGGTGGGTTCGTATTTAACAAGTGTCCATAACTGCAAGTAAGAAAGGCGAATTGGACATAAAATAATTTGGATGGTTATTTATTGTCTACAAGTGGCTAACGTCGACTACCTAATAAAGAGTAAAGTTAACAAAGCACGTTTCCTGGGCTCTAAGTAAATCGGTTTGCAAGATAAAACGGATGTTTCTATGGTATCTTACGTTATTGTCCTAAATACGGTGATTCTAAGCGACAGGGTCGGACTTGGCTTCCCTTAATTTGACTTTTGTTACACTATTGTGGAACTCGTGTTTTAGTTTTCCTTAGAACACCTTATCCAGCTCTGTCCTTTGCATCAGACTATACAACCTTAAAAACACCTCTTGGAGTAGCTACTAGTCTTTGGTTTTCTTCTCTAAGTAGTTGAAATCTCATTCTAGCTAAGGCCTCACAATGGACGCAGGCTTCTTCTTCGTCTTGGAGAAATCAGCATCTTGCACCGCTTTCCAGGCCCATCAAACTCATATCTCTTAAGTTAACGCACTATTATTCTAATAGCTTTTCCATTTTAGCATATTAGGTTCTTCGTAAATTTGGCGAATTGTTCTTAAATAAATTTCTTGGCCTATCTTAGTCATCAGAAACTTCTCCACCATTTCAGAGATTCAGATTTTATCCATGTATCAATGGATGCTCGTATGCGTAGCTTAGCCACATCAGAATAGGGTTCGACTCCTATTAGGGCTCTAGACGCACCTTCTCTGGCCAGCTCATCAGCCCTTTCATTTCTCTGAGTCTCTTGTGTACTAGTACCCACATCACGGTTACTTTATTTTGACTCCGTAGGTTTATAAGTGGATTTATACAATCCCATATTAGTCTTGATTCAATCTGCATAAAATCGATTGCCTTTAGTGCGGCTTAACTATCGTAAAAAATGAGAATCGAGTGAATAGGTGCGTCTTTTTGGTCCACGACCGGCGACAGTAGAATTACCTGAAAGACATTTACCAATAAAAAGACAAAACTGAAATTTTATGTAGGAAGTGACAAGTTTCTTGAGAATCTTTAGGTTATGTTAAATAATTAATCATGGTATAGACATACATAATATGTATAAATATATCTTTCTCATATCAGTAAGCATAAAAAAGCGTTTATCAAGAATATGTTGTCCTAATATCAGCTACAATAAGTTATCTATTACAAACGCATCATCCCCACCCCGACTTCCTACCGAGTCTTCCGTCTTGTGAGACAGAATGAAAAGTAGCAAACTAAAATCTGAATGAGCAATAAAACGACAAACTTTGGTATTCCTGCGGCAGAATTTGTGCAATGAACGCACCTGCTGCTATAAAGCAAATTATAATGCTTTGTACTCCACTGAATTACGCACTTACGCACTTTCGACCTGAGGTACTGTGGCCTGTCTTCCTAGATTTATCGGGATTTTTGATATTGACCTTGTCCCGTAAATCTTGGCTTCGACTCCCTGTTCTATCTTGGATCCGTCTTTATAACACAGTATTGCGCCCATATTGGGGGATTGTTTTTCCAGTCTTATCTGTCTGGTATTTTAACTTGGAAATTATCACTGAAGTTGTACTTTGGTACTGTAGTATCCGTGGGTATGCCTAGAGTAGAATCCACCTTATTGTTACCAACTGCAGTGTCTAAATCGACCATACTAATTATTTAGGTTAAAAGATTATCATTCAGATTATTAAATTTATACCACAAAATGTGGTGGGGAAGTTATACATAATAAACGAATATTTACAACAACGCTGTTGTAATATACCACAGTAGCTAAATATTTACAATAACATATTAACTATTGATTTCATATGTACAGTTATGAAGGGAAAGATAATACAGTGGTAAGTGGAAAAGAAACAATACACCGACAGACAGACAAATATACGGACTTATGAAATTATACAACCTTAGTTTCTATAATCTACATAGTCTAAAAGTAACAATCCCAAATTCACAATAAAATACTTCCGTTTGGTAAAGCGAATGAAGTAAAAAGTAATAAAGTCACCGGTCACTGAACAAAAGCTCTGATAAGAATGGTGACCAATGACTAAATTAGTTTCAATCAGTTTTTATGACTCGGTAGCCAACAAATAATAAGTTAAAACTTTAACTAAATAACAATCATTTATCTTTGCCAGTTTTCATGAATTAGATACAGGAGTTCTGAAAATTCTACTTTTCAGATATGGGATAAGAGGTAGTATATAATGGTGAAACAAGGCGACTTTGGAGGAAACTCATCTAGACTTATCAGGCGTTTATCAGAAATCTCGCGACGAAAGGCCGTATGTGCTGTTGCTCAATTGAAAATAAAGGACCCAATAAATAAATGCAATCCACAACTGTTTGAAAAATAATGGAGATCCAAGACAAATATTCGGATTATCAGTGCTCCGTATCCGCATGTTTTAAGAATTGACATACCCTCAAAGAAGAAAAAAATGTCAAAATCAGGTCATTATTCATTAAATTATTAACCACTACGTAGTACGCAAGTCGTCTAGGTTGGTCTGTCGGCAAAATAAATTGATGTGATTGCGTCTTATGTGGATGCATGCCCAAGTCTTCTTAACAATCATTCGGCATATTCAATAAGAAAGTGTAATTTTCTGTGAAAGATGTTTCAAAGGGTTTACAGGCTCTTCTCCCACAACTTCTTCTATAGTAACTGTTGGCCAGCACATTCTCTATGAGACACACAGGCAATTTCACGAAACACGTGCATAAAAATCTTTTCTTATTGCTGCTAAGTCTGGGAAGTGCTCCAGAAAATCGTCCAAACATAAACGCTTACTGTATTTCCAAATTCCGTTAAATAACACACCAGTGTGAAGATAGGCTTCAATTTATGGAAGTTTTATGCTCTGTTGTAGAAACCATAATTAAAATGATTCAAAAACAGATTTTAATATTAGGAGAGAACGAATAACAAGCTAACTATTATACTCTTCGCCTATTTACTACACTTTTTATGTAATTGTTGCACATTCTATAGAATACTTTTCGCAGTTTTTTTGTAAATAATATTAGTTTTAGACGTTTTTTGTTTAATTACAAACAGAATATTTTTAATACTTAAGTAATTAATAACTTCTTTATTTATTGATCGATTTTGTTCAAAAACAATATGGTTCTTCCGTTAGTTAACACTAACTTACTTTGCAAGTTTCAATACAATCGGACTTTCTGTTCTTAAGTTATCCTGCTTGCAAGAAACGTGACGGCCAGACGGACAGACAGACGTACGTTTTGAAAGATATTGAGAATTCGATCACCAACACAGTGTTATTAACATTTTTTCTCTACTAGGAATATTACCGATTTTAGAAATATGCCGATCGAATGCAATACACTCTTCGTTTTGTATTTGCGAAGAGTGTAATAATGCAACATTTTTTTTATATCGACGATTTTGTACCTTTTAAGTCTTCATTTTTGATCATTTATGTAAGTATTACACACTCAGTTTAACTCTTCATATTCTTTAAACAATTTTTTTCGTAACCCGAAATATAAACTTTCAACAAAAAACAACTTAAAAATTTCTGTTTGCTAGAAAAAAATATAAATACATTTTATAGGAAAAAAATTGTAATGGTTCAATTTCAAAGTTTTGTAAACATTTTTAAAAAGTCATCTAGGTAATTACAATTATTTAAAAACAATTAAATTTCTATTGTGTCCTCTTTATGTAGTACCTATTATCATACATACCATCAAAGTTTAACACTAAAAGAAGACAAACGAATATCAATAGGCAATAATAATTATTTGTTCACTAGATGTTAAGGGATAAATGACTAGTTTTGACTTGCTCTGTGGTGGAAGAATTGCGAACGTGGTTGCGAGGTAAAAGTTTTTTAAATCATAGCCTTGTTTTTGTTAAAAAATTCCGCATATTTAAGTTTCGTGCGCTACTCCTGTGGCTTCCAGGGTTCCCAGATTTCACACCAATGGGCTTTTACATGTAGGATACGATGAAAAACTGATCTACATTTATAAACTTACAGCAGTTATGTTCAACCGACAACAACAAAAATAGAGCAAACTGCCCCATAATAACAAACTGAAATCAGACCAAAGACGACTACTAATAAGAAGACGAACACGGAATTGCAGTAGAAGTAATTCATCCCGAATTTAGAAAATAACAAGCTAACTATTATACTCTTTACCGATTTACTACACTTTTTTTATTATTTTTGCACATTCTACAGGATACTCTTCGCAGTTTTTTTGCAAATAGTTTTGCAAAAAATGCTAGTCTTTGATATTTTTTGTTTAATTACAAAACATAAGAAACCGATTTTCAAAAATTTAAATAATTAATAACTGTTTTGTTTATTGATCGATATGTTTCAAACACAATAGCGTTCTCTCTCTAGCTAACTCTAACTTACTGGGCGGACAGACGGGCGGACAGACGGACGGACTTTATGAAAGTTGTTCAGAATTCGATTACCAACACAGTGATAAGAAATCTTTTTCTCTACAACCGATATTAGAGGTTTTAGAAATGTGCCGATCGAATGCAGTATACTCTTAGTTTTGTATTTGCGAAGAGTACAATAAAACATTAATGAACATAATCATTACAAAAAAACGACATAAGCTAAGACAACAGTTTTTAATTCCATGACCATCTTCGATCAAGATAATTTTTAATATCATGATACTTTAATCAATATTTGAAACGCCCGGTATACAAAGAGATTCTCGGTAGTCCTAACGTAATTAATTAAAATTAGCTAAATAATCAGCTCGCGTTCATACAACAAAAATCGCAGTTGCCTGATTTAGTATGTTAATTAAATTCCTGACTACGTTTACTTCGAGAGCCCTAGGGGATACACAATTTAATACTTTAATGAGATGTATGTGATGTTTGTAGCGTTGCTATCGAGTAAGCTGTTAAGAGTAATAGCAAAATTAATTAGGTAAACTAATTACCGGCAAATACTTATAGTTTGCTCGTTAAGTGTACCTGTGAGGCAAAATATTCATTAGTTTAGTGAATCAGTCCAATATAATTGTAAAGCTATAATCTGCTCTAAAATCGAGTAGATATTCTGATTAGTCTTCTTAAATACTTCTAATAATTATACATATTTTCTACCATCAGGAACAGTAAGTAAACTCCTACAACAGTTAAATGTCTCAAAAACTCATATAATACAGTGTGAACCAAAAGAAATGCACAAAATTCGTATGTTTGGAACGTGTCATTTTTCAAGAAAATCCTTGAACAGGTCGAAGAGAATACAAGCCGTGGAAAACGTCGCACTAAGGTGTGCCGTGGATGCAACATGGTTTGTCAGAAACGCCGACATCTTCAGAGATCTGAAATACACCCCGGTAACTGAAGTCATCCAGGACAGAGCGAAGAAACTATACGCCCGTGTAGCAGAGCATGGGAATCCGCTGGTCAGACAGGCGACTGACTACGACCCAACGACGCTCCTAGGCACAAGAGGCTGAAGCTCCAGATCCTGGATAATGGGTAAGTGGAACTAACCTTCTTTTCAGCCCGATCTTCAAGCCACGCCGCAAGGAGACAATGACCAAAACATCCAAATCACCCGATTCCGGGGGTATCCAGCAAACAACCACCTAGGTACCCTTACCCTAGCCCATGCCGGCCTCCGACACTAAAATAACCGTCCTTGGCCGAGCACAGTCCTTGAGCTACACAGTCCAAAACTTCCTTCCGATGAAATCAGAGCACATGATGCAATTTGGCACCCTGGGCTCCGACTAGTCACCCCCAAACCCTTCCAAACTCCGATAGGGTGCGGCAACAGCCGTTCCCTCTCACGACAGACGAAAGACGCTCCCGGGAGCCGACATGCCAGCGAAGAAAGAAACTCAAGACAGAAGATCGTCAGAAAAAAAGACCCAGCTGGCAGAGTCCAACAGCCAGGACCAGGGGAGGTCTGCTAACTCCGCCTACGCCGTCTGCATTTGCAGGTGGGGTAGTCGTAAAAAGCAGGCCCACCTCTGACGAGGCCGGTCCAGGTCTACAGCGATGATTGGGGCAAAGAGCTCAAAGCTCGACCCTTAATCATCCGAGACCGTCATCAAAGTCAAGAATATTGGCGCCGAACAGGTCGATTTTAGTTTTGTAAATGCTACATTTTGTCACTACCAAAATTTATGACGTCATTGATTATCAAAGATAATCGAAACAAAAGCACTTACCGATATAGCAGTAACACAAAACTTTAGAACATCCACAGACACGTGTTTCGACATCTATGTCTCTTTGATGCGGCTTTTTCTAAAGTTCACAATCAACTGAAATATGTTTTACCTAGCTGTGAATTGATTATTTGTTCTTCTAAGTGAGGCATAAAAATATCTGCCAAAAGGGGACTCAACGGGGATCCCATAGCTAACCCCGCATTCTGGATTTAATATTTATTGTTCTATTGGCAGTAGTTTGGATCAATGCATAAATCTAACTCTAATATTATTTCACTTTTTACTAAAGGATTTATATGTGATTTATCCAAAATGGCAATTATTGAAGATTTACATTCGACAATGGGAATATTGGAAAACATATTTGAGACATCAAACGATACTAACTTACTATTTTCTTAATTGTTTTATTGTGTAATAATTTCGTGAGTTCAATAGAGTTTTTAACCGCTCAGCTCAGCTCAGCATACGGTGGCGCAATTTATAGTGTTCAGGTTTTATGGGTGATTGAGCCTTAAAAAGGCAATAGAATTCTTGAAAAAAAATTCTGACGTGGAAAAAAATAATAAAATATTAAACAAACTTTTTTTTAATTAAAAATAAAGAAAAATGTCTCTTGAGATTTTCTCAAAAACTTAACCTTAAGGATTTTCTTACCAATTTCAGGAAATTTCTAGCAATAATTGCGATGGAATAAAATATAAAAAAATTAGAATTTCCGTTCAATATACCATTTTGTAGGAAATTTAATAAGAGCATTTTTCTTTTGCCATTGTTTGATCAAATGAACTGTTTTCGAGATATTTTCGATCATCTGCCGAAAAATACAAAAAAACGTATATACAGTGAGTGCGTAAAGGTTGGAATAAATTCATTAAATTAGTTACAAAACAAGTGACAAAAATTCGCTCAGACCCGTCGATTTTTAAATACATTTCTCAATCTGTTTATTAAAAAAAAGTGCTGCAAATATTTTTTTAAAAGTTATGACGACAGCGCCATATTTTTTAAATGGCAACCCCCAATTTTTAAAATGTCACTTGAAAGAGCACATTTTTCTGCTTACAGTACGTTAAATTCTAGGAAGTATTGCATGATGAAATTATAGAGAAAAAAATCTTGACTACTTATAACAATGTAATAAAAGAAAAATACAAGAATTTAAGAATACAGCAAAAAATAGTTAGATTAAATGTTCAAATTGCGCGCCACTCGCTTCTTGACAATATCCAAGTCGAAACTGAAATTCTCAAAAAACGTTAATAATTGTTTCGGGTCCAATTCTTCCAATTTCGTAAGTAATTCTGTCTTTCAAGTCCTCAATATTGTTCGGTCTATTAAAATAAACTTTGGATTTAAGGAAACCCCATAAAAAATAATCCAATGAGGTTAGGTCCGGAGATCTAGCTGGCCATTCTATTGATCCGCGTCTACCAATTCTTCTGCGCACTATTACCGAATAATGTGGCGGTGCGCCATCCTGTTGAACCTTATGGAGTTTTCCGGTACATCAGGGTTTAATATTTTTTGCCATCTAATGAACCTTGAATAAGAAATGGACCCAATATGGTAGTCCAATACGTCACCAATATCAACAATTTTGCCTATTCACAGTGCCATTTAAACAGAAGGTGGCCTTATCAGAAAAAAGTACTCGACATAAGAAATGTGGATTGATATTAAATCGTTCCATCATGGTTTCGCAAAAATCTACTCTGCGGTCGAAATCATCTTCGTTAAGCTCTTGAACTAAATTCAGTTTATATGGGTGCCATTTATTGTTCTTCAAATATTTTAAAACAGTCGACTGACTAATTGACTGTTCTGCTGCAACTTCACGACTTGGTTTGTGAGGATTGTCCTCCATTATCAGTATAACATCTAACTGTTTATTTTCTGAAATTGTAGGACGACCTTTCGTGAAATTATCTCTTACATGACCACAATCTCGGAACTTCCTTTCTATTTTGCTAACAGTTGATTGTGTAATAGGTCGATTAGAGTATTTACCATTAAATAATTCACAAACCATAGTTTGTGTTTGGGACTTGTCTCCATAGCCAATCATTATCGAAATTTCAATTCGTTCTGTCTGACTTAAACGTTGCATTATCAGCACTTTCAATATCACAAGTAAATACTAATGAATGGGCCTACCCCTTCAGCGTGGTGAGGCTAATATAATTTAGTGAACTGTATTTAGGTATAATTAAAAAAAAGAATGTGTCGGAAACTTACACAGTAGGTTTGATGGATTCTCCGTCGTCGATGTCGGCACAGGCAATAGGAGAGACAAAGGGGGACCAAAAGGAAAAGGAACAAATCTCCGACACACACAATTAACGTAACAATTATTGAATTATAATTCACTTATCACTAATAAATAACTATAGCGTTCTGCGGCATAAATGACTATTGTCTTACTTACTTTCATACTACTGTCTCTATGCGGGTCGCGCTCGACCCACACGGCGTTAAAAAAACTAGCTAAAAAAAACTTCTTAGTATTACCATAAAGAATTCAAAACATATATTTTTCTACGTATAATACTACAAGGCGCGTAACCAACTAATGTGTTAGAGCCAGGTCCGCGTTGCTAAGTAAATGAAAAAAAGCGTAAACACAAAAAAACTGTAAGTTGTAAAAAGGTTCGACGATAAGTAATGAATGTGTTCTATTAATGTCAAATGTTTTTTTCTCGATGATTTAAAACCATATTTGCAGCACTTTTTTTAAATAAACAGATTGAGAAATATATTTAAAAATCGACGGGTCTGAGCGAATTTTTGTCACTTGTTTTGTAACTATTTTAATGAATTTATTCCAACCTTTACGTGACACTATACATATATCAAACCACGATGCGCATCCCAAATGTTTAGCGGAACATCGACCTTCATTAGTACCTATCTTTCTACCTAAAATCGTGCTGACGGCCGGTATCCTAAAATACCCCCCTTATTTTGCTAATTCCCCTGGACTATATTTAGTGAAGTTTGCAGCAGTAAAAAAATTTCTTGTATCACTTTTTTTGTCTGCCATGCTCTAAAGAACACGGTTAATAATGTCCCTAGCGATTAGAAATGTGTCAAGTAATTGCTGGCTGGCTCCTGTACATACCATCGTAATAAATACTAAGGCACTATTTTCGACAACCGAATATAATATTATTGTAAGCCTCACCACGGTTTAATGCATTGGAACGTTAACAAATGTAAGTAATTTTATAATTCACTTTTATATTTGACATTTCCAAGCCAGAACGATAATTGCGACATACCGTACGTTCAGTTTACTTTTCATTTAATTTCACTGCCCATTAGGAACAATTCTCCCAAATATACAGATTTTTATTTTTTGCCGCTAATCGTCCCTAATTACCTTTCCTTCGTCGTGTTTTTCCAGGAAATACATCAACTGATTGTTTTCTTATTGACTCCTTTTATTGCGTTTCCAAGTGTTTTCGACAGTGGTTTACATCTTATTCGGGGGCCTTCACTTTATCTTTCCGGTCAATTTACGAATATATCTTGTATTTATAGCACCGTCGTTACCTGTTTCCGGATAATTATGTTTCGATGAATTTAGCTCGTTTAAGACTAATAAATAGGGTCGAGTTTTCATCAGCTCGGGAAAATTCTATATTCGAGCAGAAATGATTCGGCAACTATAAATAATTGGTTAGACGAAGTTAATTGTATTAGAAACATCTAAATAATGCTACCCTTATATCTCTCTAGAAGCCATTAAAATATTTTTGTAAATACATCTTTGGGGAATTACAAATAGAAACGTTACACTTAGTTATAATGTAGTAAATTGATTAACTTTGTAATATGATTACGCAGTACCTTACTAATAATTGAATAATTCACCAAAAAAGGATATTAAAAGTGAATTTCAAAAAGGAACCATCTGACCGTATTGACGAGTGATATAAGGAAGTCCAGGTTATGGATATCCGACAGATATATTTTTTACATCTCTTTCAGAAGGTATATGAAAAAATACGCTTATTAATAATAATTGTAATTGTCAATTAAGAAACATTGATCACTTACCTGTCCCGAAAATGTTCAAAACCATAGGACGGTCAGTAGCTATTTTCTGTTGCAAAGAGCATTTAGTTCGCTTCCGCCCATTATTAGACACGTACATCCGAAAAATTTGAAAATATTAGTAAAACACATATTATCTCTGGATAGAAAAATCATACATAATAAGTGGTTTCAGTCAAATCTGTTCAACCGTAAAGCAAAAAGTTAAGGTTAATAATCACAAGAATTAATTCATGCTATTGGTGTATCTCAGGGTAGCGTTCTGGGGCTGTTTTATTTTTATTTTATATAAATAATATGATTAATATATTAAGAGAATATGTAGACACAGAACTTCCCTCTCTACTTGTACGTGGCGGCCACTCTAAAAAAAAATCGGTAAAGGTATTTACACAGAACTTCCCTCTTTATTTGTGCATGGCGGTCACTCTAAAAAATTAATAATTACGAAGTGACGTTGAAAATAATAATCGGAATATAGTTATCACTATTATTACAAAGAACACCCGATAAGTTTTGGTCAAAAAACATACAGAGTGCTCACTGCTCATCCATCAGCAAAAGTTCAATACTAAGTAACAGGTGCCAAATATGGAAGGCTTGGGCAAATACCTTTAAAAATATCCACCATGACTGAATTATTTCTTGGGATGACCACCCTGTACATTTTTCAATAATAGTATAATAGCTGCATGTCTAATACTATTGCCATCTGTCACATTTTCAATTCCACATACACGTAGTGGAGTGGGAGTATAGTGGTGGTTAAATAATTTCATTTTTTTTTTCAATTTTTCAAAAACGTTTTTACAAAAATTTTCAAAAATGTTTTCTTCTGGTTTAGAATGCCATGACACGTGGAAATTTTAAGTCTGAGCAAAAAGGAAAGTTCGAAATTGGTAAAAAAATATTGCAAATTTTCTTTTCCGAAATAGGTTTGGAATGTCATGAAACGTGGAAATTTTAAATTTGAGCAAAAAAAATGTTTTTCATTCATTCTATACCCAGTTATAACAGATTATATTTTTTTGCAAACAGTTTTTTTTTCAAAAAAATTTGTAATCAAAATAATTTTTAAATTTGTTTCAGTAGGTTTAGAATGCCACGAAAACGTGAAAATTTTCAATTTGAACAAAGAAAAAAAATTTCCGTCTATTTTAGTGGTAAAAATTTTTTAAAAAATGTTGGTAAAAAAAATTTCAATTTTTTTTTTTTTTAATGGGTTTAGAATGTCGTGAAACGTGGAAATTTAAAATTTGAACAAAGACAAAAAAATTTTTTGGTGGTAAAAAATTTTTCAAAAATGTTGGTGAAAAAAATTTTCAAATTTTTTTTTTCTGAAATAGGTTTAGCGTGTCATGAAATGTGGAAATTTAAAATTTGAGGAAAAAAAAAATTTTTCCATTATTTATTCCCTTTGGACGATCCACCCTGTATATTTTCCAGTGAGAGTTCTACCAGTTCTTCGCTGGCAGTAGGGTCAACTACATACCAAATTTGACAGCTCTCCGTCAAGTAGTTTTTTTAGTAAATGCACCAACAGACAGACAGACAGACAGACAGAATGACGGAATTGAAAAACCTATATTTTCTTAATCTCCGTGATCTGAAACGTCAGAATCCGAAAAAATCTCGGAGGATGATTTTTTGCTTCCCTCGCATACCGAAGGGAAGTATTCTCGAATACAATACTTCCCTTCGGTATGCGAGGGAAGTAAAAAATTTTCAAAAATGGTAAAAAAAAATTTCAAAATATATTTTTTTTTAATCAGGTTTAGAATGCCATGAAACGTGGACATTTTAAATTTGAAGAAAGAAACAAAAATTATTTCATTTTAGTACCTAGTACTTAAAAATCATTTCAAAAATATTGGTGAAAAAAATTTTCAAAATTTTTTTCCTGAAATAGGTTAAGCGTGTCATGAAACGTAGAAATTTTAAATTTGAGCAAAAAAAAATTTTTCTCATCTTGGTAAAAATTTTTTCAAAAATGTTTGAAAAAATTTTCAAAATTTTTTTTTCTGAAATAGGTTTAGCGCGTCATGAAACGTGGAAATTTTAAATTTGAGCAAAAAAAAATTTTTTTCACTATTTATTCCGTTTAGATGGTGCACCCTGTATATTTTCCAGTGAAATTTCTACCATGTCTTCGCTGACAGTAGCGTCAACTACCTACTAAGTTTGACTGCTCTCCGTCAAGTAGTTTTTTAGTAAATGCACCAACAGACAGACAGACGGAATTGAAAAACCTATATTTTCGTAATCTACGTGTTCTGAAACGTCAGAATCCGAAAAAATCTCGGAGGGTGATTTTTTCTCGAATACAATACTTCCCTTCGGTATGCGAGGGAAGTAATTATTAATTGCGAAAAGACATTGAGAATAATAATCGAAATATAGTTATCACCATTATTACACAGAAAACGTGAAAACTTTTGGTCAAAAAAATATAGAGAGTGGTCATCTGACAGCAAAAATTCAATACTAAATAGCAGGTGCCCAATATGGAAGGCTTGCGCAAATACCTCTACAAATCTCCACCGTGGTTGAATTATTTCTTGGGATGACCACCCTGTACATTTTTCAATAAAAGTATAATGGGTGCATATGACCAATATTATTGCCATCTGTCACAATTTTAATTCCACATTCACGTAGTGGAGTGGAAGTATTAGAAATAGTTAAAAAAATTAATTTTTTTGAAATTTTTTAAAAATGTTGGTAAAAAAATTTTCAAAATTTTTTTCTTCTGAAATGGTCTTAGAATCTTAGCATGAAACGTGGACATTTTAAATTTGAGCAAAAAATTTTTTCCTTCTACTCAATAGTAGTGATAAAAGAATAAATTAAAAAAAAAAAAAATTCCAATTTTTTGAAAATAGATTTAGAATACCATAAAGCGTGGAAATTTTAAATTTGAGCAAAACAAATTTTCCGTCTATTCTTGTGGTAAAAAATTTTTCCAAAAAGATAAAATAATGCGCAAATTTTTTTGTTCCGAAATAGGTTCAAAATGTCATGAAACGTGGAAGTTTTTAATTTCAGCAATAAGAAATTTCTCATCTATTCTATAGTAGTGATTCAAGAAGATTAAAAATGTTTTCAAACAAATTTTCTATTTTTTTTTGTATGTTTAGAATGCCACGAACCGTGGAAATTTAAAATTTGAACAAAGAAAAATTTTTTTACATCTATTTTAGTGGTAAAAAAATTTTTCAAATATGTTGGTAAGGAAAATTTTCAATTTTTTTTTTTTCTGAAATAGGTTTAGAATGTCATGAAACGTGGAAATTTTAAATTTGAGCAAAAGAAAATTCATTATTTATTCCCTTTAAACTGTCCACCCTGTATATTTTCCAGTAAAAGTTTAACCATTTTTTCGTTGACAGTAGCGTCAGCTACCTACCAAATTTGAGTGTCCTCCGCCAAGTAGTTTTTTTAGTTAATGCACCAACAGACAGACAGAAAGACAGACTGACGGAATTGAAAAACCTATATTTTCGTAATATACGTGTCCTGAAACGTGAAAATCCGGAAAAATCTCGGTTGGTGATTTTTTCTCGAATACAATACTTCCCTTCGGTATGCGAGGGAAGTAATAGGACAACAATTTTTTTCTAATGTAAATTTGTCTCTATTTGGCACACTTTCAATGAATTTTTGCAACTAACTAACAATGTCACAAAAACTAAAGTTGGGTACACCTAGTACACAACTAGATTTTAGAGAAAAATACGTTATAAGGCTTGGCCTACTTTATTTGCTTACGACAGTACAATTGGGAAAGATGCTGACTTTATTATTATAAAAATGAATGAAGATATAAGAAATAAAGAGAAATATTGTGAAAGTGAAACCTAAAACTAAATGTAAATAAATGTAACATTATAGTCCTTGATTCTACAAATAATGTAGAAGTGTATCATGCCGGCGATCGCGCAGTGTATATATCACGCACAAAATTGGAATTTGTAAATAAGTATTAAATACTTTTATACTATCGATCAATATTTGCCTTTTGCATCACATGCTCACTATTTAAGGAAAAAATGTGTAAAAAAATAATTTTTTTAGAAGAATAAATCAGAACTTATCTATATATACCAAATTGACTATATGAAAGGTGTACCTATACCACACTTAATTAATGTATTGTACTACTACTTATTTTCATTAAATCAGGGTCATAACAATGATCTAAAAATAATTCAAATAAATGTATGAAATTGATTTAAACATTTCTCATTTACTTAAGTTAATATTGTCTGTAATTGTTTATTTGTGGCATATTCAGATTTTCTTACTTTTTATTGGGTATTTTGCCACTGAAAAATATTTAAAAATTTTAATGAAAAAACCTCTGCGCCAAACGGATCAGACAGAGGTTGGTTCTTGAGTACTTGACTGTTTCAAAAAGTCTCACACCTAAAAATATATAAACTAGAACAATGTTATAAACTAAAAACTCAAAATCAAAGCTATAGAAAGTTAACGTTTCGGAAGAGAATCTACTTCCGTTCTCAAAACTTTTTGGCCGTCAACCATGATACAAAAATTACGAACTTGATAAATGATGGAAATTATTCCAAATTAAATAAAGATCCTACAAATTCTTTAGAAAACAAAATATATAGAGTCTTATTTAAACACAAAAACGAATTTACAGATATTGAACGAAAGATGTTAACTCCACATCACAGCAAGCCTCCTCATTTCTATGGTTTGCCAAAAATTCATAAACCTGACATCCCTTTAAGACCAATTGTGAGTTCAATTAATTCTCCATGTAGTAAACTCTCAAAATATTTATTAAAAATCCTAAATCCTTTATCAGGTTCCTCCGAGTCTTATATTAAAAACAGCAAACATTTTTTGGAAAAGCTGTCAGAAAATCATTTTAACAATAATCATCTAATGGTCAGTTTTGATGTAGTAAGCCTATTTACAAATGTTCCTGTAGATAAAACATTAATAATAATTAAAAACAAATTGCAAAAAGATGGGAATTTGGCGAATAGAACTAAGTTAAGCATTGAAACTATAATGGAATTACTTACACTTTGCATTAAAACAACATACTTTCAATTAAATAATGACTTCTATCAACAAGACTTTGGGATGGCCATGGGTTCTTCATTATCTCCAATATTAAGTAACATTTTCATGGAAAATTTCGAGGAAAGTAATATTAATAATCTAGCTTATAAACCCATTGTATGGTGGAGATATGTAGATGACATTTTTGCTATATGGCCTTATAGTAAAGAATGTTTAAGTAATTTTTTGAATCAGATTAACGAAAAAGAACCTTCAATTAAATTTACAATAGAAATAGAGAATAATAATGAATTACCTTTCTTAGATATTTTAATTAAAAAATTAGATAGCACATACCAAACCAGTGTGTATAGAAAACAAACACACACAAACAGATACTTAAATTTCAATTCAAATCCACATATTAGTGTTAAAAAAGGTGTTGTTAAGTGTTTGTATGACAGGGCCAAAATTATTTCTTCAAATGATGTAATATTAAAGAACGAAAAACAATTTATAAAAACTGTCTTATTAATTAATCAATATCCTGAGAGTTTTGTTGATAGTCAGTTATTGAACATTGGTAGTAGAGAGAATATACTATCACAACCTGAGGTATTTAGGTCAATGGCAGTAATTCCATATATACATGGTTTATCGGATAAATTACGAAAAATTGGGAATAGGTTTTCCGTACGAACGGTTTTTCAAACGGGCTCCACGCTAAGATCGGATTTATCAAGAACCAAACCTCCAAATATTGTTCAAAACTCAAAAAATTGTATTTATAGTGTTCCGTGTGAGTGCGGAAAACATTACGTAGGTGAATCATCTAGACCTTTCAACGTAAGGCTTGGTGAACATAGAAATTACGCTAGAAGGGGAGAATTTGAAAAATCCAAAATTTGTGAACACGCATGGGATAATAATCATAGAATTAAATGGGACTCGGCGAAGATTTTGGAAAAAGAGAGCAACGGAACTAAAAGAAAACTTAAAGAATCCGCGATTATTTTATTAAACGAGGATAGATGCGTTTCTAATTATTCAATAGATTTTTGTACTAGTTGGTTGCCCATCCTTAGAGACGAAGTATGTAAAAATAAGATAAATATAATTTAATGTCTCACGTGACTATGGAAATACATAAACAAAGAACTGTCATGGTTGACGGCCAAAAAAGTTTTGAGAACGGAAGTAGATTCTCTTCCGAAACGTTAACTACCTATAGCTTTGATTTTGAGTTTTTAGTTTATAACATTGTTCTAGTTTATATATTTTTAGGTATGAGACTTTTTGAAACAGTCAAGTACTCAAGAACCAACCTCTGTCTGATCCGTTTGGCGCAGAGGTTTTTTCATTAAAATTTTTAAATATTTTTCAATGGCAAAATACCCAATAAAAAGTAAGAAAATACTTAAGTTAATATTAGAACAAAAACAAAAAAGCAAAAAGTGCAAATTTTTCTCATATTGTTTTATAAGCGAATGACATATTGTTATTTTTAACATCGTAATTAGTGTTATTCCTTTTGTATCTTCTATAGTTATATTCTAGAATTGGTTAATTTTGTTTTATTGTACACAAGTGTGTATATACACACATGTGTTTGTTTCATATAATTATTGTACAATTTTATACGTATTTTAACAGCTGTAAATTTTGCAAATCAATACATTTTTGATTTGTTTTGAATTAAAGTCTTCATATTACCCACAATGTATTTGCAAATTCGTGATCCATTTCGTGATCTAGTTGGTCTGTATGGTACGCCTAACACCAGTTGAATATTAAACGTACGACTTAACCAAAGCCTATTCATATCAATACTCTGATAAAATCAGCCAAATGTTTTGAAGGGCGTCGACCACTTCGTCTCTTCCCATTTGATTTTCCTTGAACCATTAAGCGTTATACAGTATGGGCTATTTAATACTGTAACACCCTGTTAATGTTAAACACGTTGGCAGATTTATTTTATTTTATTTTATTTTTTTTGGGACGTAGAACTTTATCATCATCTTGGTAGGTGTTTGTGAGATGCTTCTTTTAAGTTTCCATCCTTCTTTTAATTCTTGTTCTGAGTCTTCTGTTTCCGAGTCCAGCAGTGTGTACCTCCCCCTGCCCGCTTACGTCCATATATGGTTTCATATGTTTAACCAGAATTCCACGTTTTCGCTCCAACGTCCTGCCTCGGTGCGTCCACCTCGTCCGCTTACCAAGACATAAATTAGCTCGTCGCAAGGAGATTTTATTTGTTTACCGTTCCACAGGTTAACAGTTATCTACAGTGGAGGTGCAAGAGAATATTTAAAGATACAGTGTCTGCCAGGGTAATGCAAAACAGAAAAATTAAATCTGCAAATCAAAATCCCGAGAGAACACTTGAAGACCGATATACCGATCTGCCAAGGTAATGCCAAACAGAAAAACAAAATCTGCAGATGCAAATAAGAGATCTAGGACAACATTTGAGATGCCCTGTATATCCAGCATACAACTGCTTTGATTTCCATCCTACTCTCGACTATTTAAAATTTGATTTTGAGTTCATAACTTAAGTTAATAGAGTTAATAGAGTTAATAGAGTTAATAGAGTTAATAATTTCAGTTAAGAAATAAAATTTCTTACACTTCACTTCATATATCCGTCACTGGTGCGTATCTATGGTTTGTTGTTGCAGGGTAATTTATGAGTTTATGACATGGCGCACTTGATACCTAGCAATGGGTGGGTCCGATTGCACGTACTTACTTTCTTTTAGCAGAGTTATATTGTATTGCTAGATATCTGTATCCTTTTTCAAGTTGTTTATAGCTTTTAGTAATACTATAATGAAATATCTACTCTATGAAAAAGCCAGACTTATGCTAATTTATATCAACTAATGTAAAATTGTCCACGCTTTAATTTAACACAATTTCGCACGATTCTTCACAGTTCTAACCGAGTTTATTCGAGATTTCGTCGTAGGAGTCACTGAAATTGCCTCCGTCGCCGATCGAACTTGAATTCCCTTGATACAGTTCTATTTGACCATTGTAAATAAATTTCAAATATATTTTCATTCATCGACTGTTAGCCATCTTTTTATATCAGAAAAGTGGATAGCGTAATCGATTTGCAGTTATCTTAAATAGCTTTATGCAAAAGTTTAACTCAATACCTCCATATAGGGTGTTTGTTACTCAATCTTCAACTTTTGTTTTTTTTTATTTTCGACTTGACCTGTATAAAAGTCTGTTATGAACTAATGAAACAAAAGTTGAAAAATTAGTGTTTAAATAACATGAATAACATCAAATAATTAAAACAACAGTCAACACTATTTTAAAAATTAATAAATAACACAAACAAATGATTGGAAAACATCTGAAATCGGTTAACAAATGGATGGAATAATGTAACAGTATTGTTAATTTTTGTGTTCTCAATATAACCTTTTTCACACCTTATGTATTTTTCATAACGCCGCGCCGTTTTGAATTTTGACGGGTCTTTATTAGTTATTGTCATGTTATTTCCTTGAACTCTCGTTCTTTGCTTTCTCTTAATTCTTTGAATTCTTTTAAATATTCCCACACAAAAATCTATAGGCGTTGGATCTGGTGAACGTGGCGGCCAATTTAGGGGTGCTTAATGGGCCATGAAAATATGAGAATATATTTTTTAAATGGTCAAATAAAGTTCACCGAGTACTATGTCCCCCCAATAAAAAATTAAATTAGTCAGCGCGGAGAGATGCGAAAGAATCGATATGGGGTGTGTAGTTGTTGGAGCATTGAGTCATTGCTGCGATACATTGTCCAAGAAATTCGTAACAAATATCTCCAGACCCATATCTTCAAAGCATTAATTCGACGTTATGTCTTCGACTCTTAATGTCGAGAAACATGAGTTGATTAATGAGTACATACAGATGGGATGAACAGTTGAAAGTAAAGCTGAAAGATAATCCGAATTTAGCTAGTATTGAGAAAAATGAGTACATACAGTTGGACGAACCACTGAAAGTAAAGTTGAGATAATATGAATTTTGTTAGTATTGAGGAAAATGAGTACATGCAGGTGGACAAGCCGTTAAAAGTAAAGTTGAGAGATGATACGAATTTTGTTAGAATTGAGAATAATAGGTATATAGAAAATAGAGATTCCGTTAGTACTGAGAATAACAGGTACAAAGAAAATAGAGATTCTGTTAGTGTTGAGAAAAATGACTCAGATAATAGGTATATACAGACGGAAGAGCCGTCGGAAGTAGATATTGTAGCAGAGAATAAGGGTGTTATAAATAATGTGGGAAATAAGAATTCTAATGAAAGCAGTAAAGGAGAAAATACAGATACGGTGAGAAAATATGAGTATGTAAGCGAAACTAATGATAGTACTCGGGTAATGCAAAATGCAAGGAATCTAACAAATGACATGTTGTGTATCGAATTAATAGATAAACTAACAATCGATGTCTCAAAAGAATGCAGAGAGTTAGAGGAAACTAGGGTGATAGTGTGAATGAGCATCAAGCTCGTAGAATAATACACTACTATTACAGATTTAATATCGTTCAATGATTACAAATAGTACGATCATATGTCAATTCATCTTGGTGACAAAATATTTGCATTCGAATATACTTTCGATAAAAGTAAATCATAAAAATATATTTAACTCTCCCAATTACTTAGACCTTTAAACCTCTAAAATAAATCAAATAAAAATGCCCATGCAAGTGTTCTTGTGCCTGGTATATCATTATAAACGAGATGATTGCTTCGAGAAACCTCAGCATCCGAAGCAATACATTATTAAACGCCATAAACAGGAGCGTCTGCGTAAGGGAATAATAAATGTGGAAGCATTTTCTTTTAACGATCATCTTCACCTTGTCTTTATATCTATAGAGATAAGTTATATGGGTCCGACGGTCGTACAAGGCGTGATTATCGTTCTCTCTCACTAAATTGGCTGTGAGCAATGTTTCATATTCTCTAAGGTGCACGGGGAAGGTAATAGGCCAGCGTCTTTTCGGTAGGACTGGAGCAGAAAGTTCATCGCTATCGTATATATATCATCCACTCGTTTTGTTGCTATAGTTTAAAGGTTATTACTATCGATTAGAAATTATTTCCAGGACTTTTATAATTTTCGTTTTAATACGTGATTCTGTTTTCGATTTAAAAGCGGTATCGTGAAGTACATAGGTACAAAGGGAGCTTAAAACTTTCTATATAAGTTATATTTATTTACTTAATAATGCACTATCTAACAGGGTAGGACATAATAAGTAATTGCAAAATTATATAACAAAGAAATGTAGTCTAAATGTTATTTGTGGCATTATCTTATTTTTTTTTCCTTCTTCAATTCTTTGGGACTTCCTGCCACATGTATGTTTTCTTTTTAAGCGGCGCTCGAGGAATCTACAAAATATCACAATTAACCAGTATGTTACTGGTAAATAACCTCTACGCCTGTGTCTTTTACGTCAAAGGATCAGTTAGAGGTTGCTTTTTTAAATAAACAACACAAATGCGTATAAAAACTTGAAATTAAATATTTCGCCGACGTTTCGGAAATCTAATGTTTCCTTTTTCAAGGCTTTTGGAAAATCTTTTTTGCTGTGTATGATAAATACACAGCTCTAAGAATGTTTGTTATATTCAATATCCATAGATACTTACTATTTTCATAGAACTGTTGATATAGTTAACAGTTTTTTTAGCTCTTACCTATACAATGTTAAGTTTGTGAAGTTCTTCTTTCAACATTGGCAACCAAGCTGTACAGACATCTACGGAACAATTTGACATGCATCTATCCTCATTCAATAATATTATCGCGGATTCTTACATTTTTCTCTTTTTGCTATCTACCTCTTTTGTTAAAATTTTTGCCGAGGCAGATAGCAAAAAAAGAAAAATTAAAGAATCCGCGATAATATTATTGAATGAGGATAGATGCGTGTCGAATTGTTCCGTAGATGTCTGACAACTTGGCTGCCAATGTTAAACGAAGAATTTCAGAAACTTAACATTGTATAAAAACTAAAAAACTGTTAACTATATCAACAGTTCTATGTAAATAGTAAGTATCTATGTATATTGAATATAACAAGCATTCTTAGAGCTGTGTATTTGTCATACACAGCAAAAAATATATTTCAAAAAAAGCCTTGAAAAAGGAAACAGATTTCCGAAATGTCGGCGAAATATTTAATTTCAAGTTTTTATACTTATTTGTGTTGTTTATTTATAAAAACCAACATTTAACTGATCCTTTGACGTAAACGTCACAGGCGTAGAGGTTTTTTAACAGTAACATACTGGTTAATTGTGATATATTTTGTAGACTCCCCTAGCACCGCTTAAAAAGAAAACATACATGTGGCAAGAAGTCCCAAAGAATTGAAGAAGAAAAAAAATTAAGATAATGCCACAAATAACATTTAGACAATATTGGGGTTTTGGTTGAAATGGCCAATAGTGACATGATTAAAATAGCTAAAAAGGAACTCTTATCACAAATTACACATCTAATTAACATGTGTCTTGAGACAGGTGTATTTCCTGATTGATTTAAAATGTCTAAAGTAACACTAATTTTAAAAAAGGAGATAAAGATCTAAAAAACAACTATAGACCAATCTCCTAAATTGTTAGAGTTGGTGTATGTAATTAGGTTAATGTATTATTTAGAAAGTAATAATATTATAAATTGTAATCGGTATGGTTATAGACTAGGAAAGTCTACTATTAAAGCCTTAACAGATATTATAAGTTTTACTGTAGATGAATTTGAAAATGAAAATATGATCATGTCACCATATTTGGATCTATCCAAGGCCTTTGACTATGTTTCTTCCGAAATACTGTTAGTAAAATTGGAAAGATATGGTGGCAGAGGGCTTGCTCTAACTATTCAAAGTTATGTTAAACAGGTATTAATGTATCAGTTATGGCACTATGAAGTCCTCACTAAAGCCTCTAATGGAGTTCCCCAGGGATCCATCTTAGGACACATTTTGTATATGTAAATGACATATCAGCCAGTCCTTCTTGTAAAAATATTGAATATGCTGATGATACCACTTTACTCTCGGTCTACAGACATTTAATAATAATAATAATAATAATATCTTTATTTTCATAGGACCCTATTACGGGTATAGAAATATAGTCATAAAATTGTAAAACATTGTAAAATATACAGTAAAACACATAACTCAAGACGAAACCATAGTGTAGTAAACAGAATACAGAACAATAAATAAGGACGAGGATTGCTAATTTTACTAAGTACGCTCCTGAAAACTAGTACAACTTAAATATTCTTTTATGGAATAAAAGCTGTGACTGATTAAAGTGGTTCGAACTGTGCTTTTAAAGAGATTAATGCTATTTATACTTTTTATGGTTTTAGGGAGTTTATTGTATAGCTTGATGGACATGACATTGGGACCATTTGCTACTATTGACAGTTTGTGTTGGGGAATTGTCAGATTTTGACTGATTCTTAAATCATGCTCAGTAAAGTTATCCCTGGGAATATAGTTGTCATAATGAGACTTTACATAGGACACACATTTAAGTATGTAAAGGGATGATATTGTTAAAATATCAAGTTCTTTGAATAGATTTCTGCAGGAATGACGTATATTTTTAAAGGTCATAGTACGTAAAATCTTTTTCTGCAATATAAGGATTTCATTTATGCGACTGCAGTTACCCCAGCAGATAACACAATAATTAAGCATTGACTGTACATATGCATAATAATACATTTTTAATATATCTATATTGACAAATTTTCTCATCTGCCATATAAGAAAGCAATGTGTAGATAATTTGGATAATAACGAGTCAACGTGATCATTCCATGTTAAAAGAGAGTCAATATGTACACCAAGGTACTTTATAGTTTCGTTTTGTATGATGGTTTTATTATTAGCTCTTAACTCTTAACTCTTAACTCTTAAAACATCATATCAGTATACCGGAGGAAACACAGTTACAAGTTCTGGATTATTTTAACAATATTAAATTAAAGTTAAATGAAGACAAAACTCGAACACTTATTATCAACTTAAACCCTCATATCTGCATCGAAAATAATAATCCTGTAAAGTGCTTAGGTATCACTTTTGATAATAAGTGAACCTGTTCCAAAAGCTCTCAAGTTGCATCTATCTATTGAAAAATATAACTAATTTAGTCAATAATAGTGTTATCTTAATGACATATCATGCTCTGTTCCATAGCGCAATGTGCTATGGTATCTTACTTTGGGAAGGAGCTTCTAATACCCCTAAAATTTTAAAATTGCAAAACCGTGCTGTAAGAACCATTACAAATTCTAAATTTAATGACAACTGTAGGCTTTTATTTAAAAACTTAGGCATACCCACTTTCACCAATCAGTACATATTTGAATGTATTATCTATACACATAACCATGCTAGAGAAAACCACATTCGAACTAGCCATAATACCAGACAATGCATCCATTTTTCCGTTTATCGAAGAATATATAAATGGAAAAATCTAAATCATACAAAAATTGTTAAGAAAATTAAAGTTTTCTGAACAGTTTATTGAGTATTTTCAACATACCATTTAAAATTATTAGATCTGTAAGCAGTTTTTTTAATAATTTGTTTTTATTAATGTTTTTGTAAGTACATAATGTATTTTTTATATCATTAATATTTTTAACATTACTTTTAATCTGTTGACAAGTGTATACATTGTATTGTGTCTCATATGAATAATCTGTCTGTTTGTCTGTCTATAAGTTATGTTAATAAGTTGTGTTGAGATGTGGCTCTTCCTACATTAGGAGTATTGATATTTAATCTTATGAATATTATTCTTGCACGAATTTTTATTTGTATTTCTGATGCTCTTTTTCAATGACACATTCTTACTGAATATCTGCACAGGAATGATGAATATATGCCGAACTGGCACCTCAAGTTTCATATAATTTAATACGTGTATTAATCAAGTTAAAAACTTACCTCAAATTATAAAATCCCGCTTCCTCATCCATCTCACCTTCCATTATCCGAGAAGTTTTTTTCGCCATCTTTTTTTCATACAATTTACAATTAAATCCACAGTTCCCGAAGACGAGCGGCGGATAATCTTTTTCTAAATTGCAAAAACATGCACAGATGCTGAGGGGAATGAAAGAAATCCCTCCTGCTTGATGAAATTGGCATGGCTGATCATGATCTTTGCGTTAATTCACAAATTGAACATCACAGAGAGAGTATCTGCTCTTTCAATCAGTAAATTTCTTTTCTTTTCTGTTTTTACAATTACCTTATCAGACTGTTCTCACTTAGAGAGATACGGACAACGAGCACAAGCTGACAAAAAAGGCCTTAAATGGTTCTTTTTAAAATTTACAGCGAATAATTCTTCTTGCAGGCCCGTACTTTTTGCTCTGTAATTTACTGCTTCTCGGCGATGTTATAATGCGTAGGATAAAGATATGATCTTATTTGGAAACTTTTTAGTCTTGAGAAAGGATTAATATTTCGACTGAAGTTGGCTTTGATTTATGCGTTTTATAAATTTCTCAGAAACTAATAATTTTGTTCCTGTTATATATACGTACAGTATTCTTTGGTGTAAGTTAGATTGTCGGTAATGTAGAACAAGATAATGTTTAAGATTTATAATTAACAATGTTTTAGTATAGGTTGTTAGAAAATTTAATATCTTTATTAATAATCTAACTCAAATATACCGAACTAGAGATGCTTAAGTAGTTAATTCCTCTCTATATGAAAGATCTCCAGAATATTTCGAAAGTTAAAAATGTTTCATGCTTCCCAACGAACAATTTAAGTGCCTGCGACTTCAGCGAAAGAAAATTCGACCAAAACAGGTCGAAATAGAGCAGTAGCAGCTGACGTCACAACATGGCCGCCAAAGTTGCCTGGGTGGTAATAAGCTAGTTTTGCATTTGTGTGCTTTCTGATTAATTCGAGTTTTTAAAGAATTTGCAGTGCTTTTTTAAACGTTTTTTTCGTGTCACATCAATTTTGGGTGTTTTTCGTCTATTATACATTTCGCGATTTATTGATCTGACTTTAATTTAGTATTTTATTTGTGTTTTTCAACCGGCGTGTTATCTTGCGTACCTGTCAAAAGTTATTAATTTTCGATATGGTAAGTGAATTTCAGTGAATTTATTATAATTTTAATTATATTCTACATTTTAGGAGTCCCCTCATTACATTTCTAAACTGAAATGTATTAATGAAGCCAACCTATACGATTTAAAAGTGAGAGATTGAAACTACATCGTTGGATGATTTTTAAAAATATAATATAGCATTGAATTAATGAACCATTGTGACCCTTCTTGTAAATAAAATTTATATCTAAACTATAAGACTATTATTATTCATACTTACCCTTATAATTATGTATAATATGTATAATTTAAAACTTTCAATGATGGTAGACGATGCTGTTAAAAGTGTGTTATTTTTTAAATTCTGTTGTGTTTTAGCTCACTTACCTTCACTGGTATTTTATTTGTGTACATTATCAATATTTTGAACCTCTGTAGTTATAATTGTAAGAATCAGAACAGACACCAAACTAGGTATATAGCTATATAAAGTATTCGAAGCGTATTATGTTGCATATTTGCTCGAATTTTAATTTAATGGAAACTGAAATGATCTCACAGTCCTATCTTTTTATTTTATTTACTATTACTCCTGCATTTCATAATACAAGCCTCTGATTGTTGTTATTAATGTGATAAGCACTTAAACTCGTTACAAACTTTTGAGCCTAACAAAAGTAAGATATAAATCAATAAAAAGTTAAAGGGAAATATTTCAAATCGTCAAAAAACGTAGATTTTACAATAGGTTTATAAAACCATTAATATATGATTGATATATTGGCATAAATCAATGAGTATTTTGATAACTTTTAACCTAGTGTAATAATACTACCTAACCTATGTTACTACCTAGCTGTAACTGAGCGTATATTAATTAAACATTTACTAAAATATGTTGATATTATATATGTACAAAAAATGTAAAAAATCCAATATAGCCTTTATTTTCACTAATTTATGGGTTCACAAAAATATCAACGTTCTTGACACCAAACTTTACACTGGTAAAAACAACACTAATAAAGTATATATAAAATTTTCTCTCACAGTATATTTAAAAAATATATATTTATAAACATCACTACATCTATCTGATGTTAAGAAATCCTCCACTTTAATATATATTGAACGAAAATTGACCTCAACTCAAATGTCAAATTTCTGAATTTACCACCCAGGCAACTGACAGCTGGCAATACTGTGATGTCACTGCTAGTGCTCTATTGCGTAATGTTTAAGTTCACTATGGTACCTATCAGGTACAGGTCAATTATTGGTGAAATTAATGCTCTAATAGGTTATGAAAAATATTTTTGTTTCTATTTTTGTCTTACGGGTAGTGTACATTAAAACACACTAATTAAGTTTGTAGGGAATACATGACCTTAATAACCTAATAGAGTAAGTAGGTAGAAAATGACCCATTCGGAAAAATTTGGTAAATTTTATAAGGGGACATTTGTCACCTAATAAGTAATGTGATTGTTAAAAACTTATTAAGTAATTTTGATTAAATTATCACTAGTCCATAATAGAAGATATAGGTGAAATGTATTGAAGTAACTAAATAGGTAATCGTATTTCTTGAACAAGACTTCTCAGGTACTAAATAAGGATCCTAGAAGTCCTTCAATTTCCACCAAAAAGTTATTTAAACCTAAACAAATCTTCCTCTTTAAAATGCCGTAGAGTTTGCTCAAATATATATTTTTTTTCGCTGAGATATCGAATTTTTAAAATTGTCTGTTCATATCATAATACAGGCAAATTAGCCACTTAGGGCAACAAAAATTAATAAAAGGATCATCTCTGGGATTTAAGTATGAAATAACCTAGAGAATGAGATGATGCGTTCTTTGCACTCTTAAGTTCCAGGAGAATTAAAAAAATTTGGAAAAACTTTTTGAATTTAGATTTTTTTGTTCTAGAAGCCAAAATAATGAAAATAGAGAAAAAAATTTCCAACAAAAGTTGTAGCGTCTCTTTCTCTACAAAAAAGATGTTTACAAATTTTTGTCTTACTTAAGCCGTTTAGAAGATAAATCGTTTTCCACTTATAGCTTTAAGCCGCTTCGAAATGCGCGAAAAATGATAATTCTCCGGGAGTTTCGTACGACCGGGCTCATCGATCGATAATTCTTACTATTCGGAGCCCTTAAAAAAATGGAAATAACATAAAATGTAGAGAAAAAGTCTCAGCTTTAATGTGGAACTAATCACAAAATTCATAAAAAAATTTATCATATAGAAAAAGTGTCAGAAGATGGCTTAGTAAACCTTGTACAGTTCATCCACAAATTTATTCATATCTTTGCCGGGAGTCGTTAGAGTGATAATTCATTTTGCTTGTGTATTCTCATATAATGATATATTAATCCAATTAACATTTTATTGCAATTACTTTTCTTGAAAAAATATGCCTTGCGATCAAAGTAGAGGGTATATTTCTCATCGATCAATCACCTCCAAATTTTGGAGTTTAATTCGCTATATCTTAATTAGTAATAATAGCACAGTCTTAATTTTTGGATTATAAGTACAATAAAGCATATTGTTTCGAATGACTTTAGAGTTTTTTAAATGCGTGCAGTACTTTTTGAGTTTGTCTACATTAATTATTCACGTTCAGAAAATGCACAATTATACAGTAAAACATATACAACTTATTTGTTTCTTAACGTTCTTCAATGAAATCTTCACGAAATATAGATTAAAGTGCGTGGAATCGAATTCATACAGTGAAAAAGCACCCATTGTTACAAGAGAAATAGGCAGGATGCATAAAACTCAAAGATATGAATAAATCAACCGTATAAAGTTTATTATGCCATCTTCTAACACTTTTTTCTCTATGATAAAAATTTGCATGGATTTTGTAATTAGTTCCACATTAAAGCTGAGACTCTTCTCTACATTTTGTATTGTTTTAATCGTTTTAGCGACTCTGAATAGTAAGGATTATCGATCGATGTGTCCGGTCGTACGAAACAACCAGACAATTTTCATTTTACGCACATTTAGAACGGCTCAAAACTATAAGTGGAAAACTGGATTTATCTCCTAAACGGCTTAAGTAAGTCAAACATTTGTAGAGACCTTTTTTGTAGAGATAGAGATGAGCTACAAATTTTATTGAAAACTTATTTCTGTATTTTCATTATTTTAGCCGCTAAATTAAAAAAGCCGAAAATCAAAAACTTTTCCCAAATCTTTTTCAATTTTCCCGGAACTTGGAAGTGCAAAGAATGCATCATTCTATTCTGCAGGTTGGTATCAACTTAAATCCCGAAGATAATCCTTTTATTAATTTTTGCGAAGTTTCTACAACATTTTGCCTTCATTGCCTGTGCTATCACATCTTTCCCAATACATTTCATTAGTACGGAAATCTTATAGTCATTATTTATATTGCAATATCTCGGCGAAAAAAAAAAGATACTTGAGCAAACTCAACGGTATTTTAAAGGTGAAAACTAGTACTTTAAGATCCCACACATGGTTTCTTAAAAAAAGAATTCTCAAAGCTAACCTCAAGCTAACCTCAAATATGTCCAACTTTTAGGTTAGAATATCTCAAAATCCTGACGTGATAGAGCAAAACTAAAAACAGATTCGAATTCAGCGTCGAACAATACATAAGAAACGTATGACCCCAGATCCAGAAAACTTTTTTCTTTTTGTAAACCTGTGTAATTATTAAATTTTAAATTAAAACAAAGTGGATTAAGAAAAATTACAAAAATGACATCACCATATGACATTAACATATGCTGTTAAAAAACATGTTGAGTTAGAGCACCATCATTTGAAAAATATGTTCTAGTCTAGCGTAGAAACTAATAAAGTTATTGTGATGATGTAAAGTGTCGTTATAAAAAGTGATATTTTAGTTATATAGATTGGCCCCTTTATGAGAGGTCGCAAAAATACGAGAAGAAATAAGTGGTTGCTAAAATATTCTAATATATTTAAATTCCGAACGAGAAGCTTAACAATTAAAAAGCTAATGACTTGGCGTTATATTGTAAAACTGTAGAAACATGTGCTTGCTCACTAGGTTAATGTGTTTGGAATTCGCACGGACTCTAAGCAGTTAATAGCTTGATGTTGTGAGGTAGAGCTGTAAAAAAATAAGTGCTGGATAAAAACACTAACGAGTCGAAAACCTACATTTTATAGATATATTATCATCATCATCAACAGAAAGACAGGCAGACGGAATTGAAAAATCATTACTATTCCCGTATTCTACATAGTCTGACTCGTGAAAATTTGAAGATATATTCAAGAGTGATTTTTCACGATTACAATTCTTCCTTTCTATACGCGGAGCATAAGTATTTTAAATTATTTTAATTAAATTACTTATGGTTACTTTTTCAGTAATATGGGTTATATTTTCCACCTAATTCGGTGTCTTCAATAATGCCTATATGTTTTGCTACATTATAGTCCAATAATTATAAAGATTTACATAACAAAAAATGTTATCTGACATTTTCCTTCAGTATCTGTTAGTGAACGGATTATACATCACAAAACCACAAAAATCAGTTCTGGAGGTGCTGCGCATCCCCCCTTCCAAAAACCACCCTTTCGGTGAAAAAAGCCTTATTTTACTTATCAACTCGTTAACCGTTGAAGATATAAAGAAATGGCTCGTCATAAAAAAGAAAGCTGGTAAAGTCCTCTTGTCATTTTCTTGTACATGCCACGATTTTCGAAAAAATCGATAAAAAAAATTGCAAAATTTGTATTTTTAATGCGTACGAATTTTCGTTTACATTAAATTTTTTGTGCGTGGCCTATAGAAGAAGTTGAATTGCTCGAAAATCAAACAAACTAGGAAGAAAAATCAAAATGGGTTTTAAAGGGGATATAAAATACTCTCTTGTGTTTCTATTTTTGAAGGCCATTGATATCTAGTAGTATATAGAAATAACAATATAATGTAGTTACCTCTTGATTTTTTGTCCTTTCAGTATTCACAGGCCCATAAAAAATAACTGACTTTAATATGTTATAAAATGCATTCTCTTTTAGTTCAAGGTAGTGCTTCGGAAGAAGTTAAGAATAAAAATATTGGCATTTACAAATTTACCAGCATGTTGAAGTTAGCCAAATTTTGACCAATTTATTATTATTTCCAAAAAAAAAAAAGACACGAACAGCTTGAAAATTTTGCTCAAAAATTGTTTTTTCAGTTTATGTATCATATAACTATTGTTTCTAATCATTTAATAGTTAAAAATTTGCATTAAAAAAATCAAAAAATTGAATATGCAGCCTTTTTGGATTTTTCCTTCGCTAACTTCGACATGTACATAAATTTGTAAATACGAATATTTTTATTTTTAACTTTTTCTGCCTTGAAGTACTACCTTGAACTAAAAGATAAAGTATTTATAACTTATATTAAAGTCAGTTATTTTTTATGAGCCTGTGAATAGTGAGACTAATAAATATCAATAGCCATCAAAAATGGCAACACAAGAGAGTATCTTATATTCCCTTTAAAACTCAGTTTGATTTCTCTTCCTAGCTTGTTTTGTTTTCGAACAATTCAATTTTTTCTATATGCCACGCGCAAAAAATTGTAAATAAACGAAAATTCCCGCGCATTAATAATACAAATTTTGCAATTTCTTGTCAGTATTGATTTTTTTCGAAAACCATGGCATATGCAAGAAAGTTACAAGAGGACTTTTTCCTCACGGAAGGGGCGGTTCTTTGGGCGGGGGGGGGTTGGTTTGTTGCGTGGCACTCCCAGAACTGATTTTTCCCACTAACAGTTACTGAAGGAAAATCTCAGATAACATTTTTTTGTGAGCTTCTGCTGTATTTTTTACTTTATCGACTGGACTATTACGGGTTTGGGTTTTCTTGTTAGTATTTAAGGTGATATTACAATAACAGTTTCCTACTGCCTTACATAGAATCTCCTTGTCGCATAATAGGACTTTAAGAGATATCTCAAATAATTCAGGAGCTATTTGAAAAATGATAATTAGATTGCAGTTATCGTTGACACTCTGTACACAGTAATGAAACATTTTCTTTATAGGATTTTGCAAACAGTGGAAAAAAAGCTATCTATGAGAACTAAAGGAAAAACTATATATATAAAAATATTAATGAAATCTTTGCATTCTTTCGATAACCTGACTTCTGGTTATGCTAGCAAGTAAAATTCTGATTTGCCATTCTCATTTTAACACTAGCATCCAACCTAGTCCCCTACGGCTAAGCAGGCTAAACTAGTATCTACATGATCCCCTACGATATGTAAATTCAGTTAAAAATGAGAACAAAGGCCTGAAATTAATTTATTTACGTACCTTGTCTTTAAAAATTTTTTCATTCAAATGAATTACATTTTCATAAAATCTCATTAAGTTTCTTGGAAATGCTTAGCCTTTGAAACGTTTTTCGTCCTTATTGGGTACTCTTCAGAAAAGCCTAAAGCCACTCATAACTGAATTTACATATCGTAGGGGATCATGTAGATACTAGTTTAGCCTGCTTAGCCGCAGGGGACTAGGTTGGATGCTAGTGTTAAAATGAGAATGGCAAATCAGAATTTTACTTGCTAGCATAACCAGAAGTCAGGTTATCGAAAGAATGCAAAGATTTCATTAATATTTTTATATATATAGTTTTTCCTTTAGTTCTCATAGATAGCTTTTCTTTCCACTGTTTGCAAAATCCTATAAAGAAAATGTTTCATTACTATAAGCAAACAAATAATAAATAATTCACTTTTAAACATGCATAGAGTATATAGGCTCCAATACTAGTTAGCTAATAGATAGGTGAGGATCTGTTGTTTTTTATCAGTCAATGTCAATTATAATTATTTTATACCATTCATGGAAAATGTCTTAGTTTTGCATGGAACATCGTTATGAGTGGCTTTAGGCTTTTCTGAAGAGTACCCAATAAGGACGAAAAACGTTTCAAAGGCTAAGCATTTCCAAGAAACTGAATGAGATTTTATGAAAATGTAATTCATTTGAATGAAAAAATTTTTAAAGACAAGGTACGTAAATAAATTAATTTCAGGCCTTTGTTCTCATTTTTAACTGAATTTACATATCGTAGGGGATCATGTAGATACTAGTTTAGCCTGCTTAGCCGTAGGGGACTAGGTTGGATGCTAGTGTTAAAATGAGAATGGCAAATCAGAATTTTACTTGCTAGCATAACCAGAAGTCAGGTTATCGAAAGAATGCAAAGATTTCATTAATATTTTTATATATATAGTTTTCCTTTAGTTCTCATAGATAGCTTTTCTTTCCACTGTTTGCAAAATCCTATAAAGAAAATGTTTCATTACTATAAGCAAACAAATAATAAATAATTCACTCTGTACACAGTGTTCAATTCAAAACAAATGAAAATCATGGGTTCTTAGAATACTTTTACAAAACATTAAATACCTGTGTGAAAATTTGTAGTGTATTAAACTTAAAAAATGTGGTATTTCTTAACATGAAAATTTGGAATCCCACAAAGCGACATATTAAACAAATTTTAATATGTGGTTTTAAATATACTAACGTTCCTAAATTTAACATCATAAGCAATATGGAGATTTAAAGTTGAATTTTAAAATGTTTCTTTAGGATGGACCGTTACAAGTTTGGTCCAATGCAATTGGAACACCTTATACATTCGTAAAGGTTACTAAAAACTCGCGTTTTAATACTTTCAATCTTTTGAACGTGTCTTTCAGGCTTAGGAAATGCAGTAATATTTGTCCCTAGACTATTGGCTGAATTGACGTTATATAAGCGTCTGCAATAGGAGAACACAACTAGGGAGAGCTCTAGAGCTGCGAGTGTAAATACAGATGCAAAAGTAAACTTCTACAAGCAACGTGCCAAGTGGAAAATCAAGTTCGAGATGATCAAGTCGAAGGTAAACTCCGGGGCCTTCCAGAGTCAGAGGTATGAACTAGGGAAGGACCCGGCCAATAAGCAAGCAGAGTAGAGAAGGCAATGCAAATGTCAAATGGTAATGACCAGTTCATATTCCTATCGGTTAGTTGGAAGAACGTGACTTAGCATGAACCATACAACATAAAAGGGTTTTATATATCTACAGACTGTCTATTTTACGAGGGCCACACCAAATATCTCGCTTAATATCTATTGTAGAAGGATAAAGTTTTAGAAACAGTTATCCCATTTTTTGTGAGCTATATTTCAGTAAAAAGAAATTTGAAATCCATAGCCTACTTTATGAGATATATTACAAAAACCTGAAAAATAGGAAAACCACAAACGGTTATAGCTTCCTTATTTGAGGAGATACGAAAAAAGTTAAAGGAATGAAAGTTGACGGCAAAGACAATAAGAATAATAACGTGTAACAAAAAAATCGAAAAATGAAGTTGGCTTTGACATACGCTATTGTGCAAAAATGAAAAATACATATCTCAAAGTAGGCCATGACGCCATTAATTCCGTTATTTTTTTCTCATTCCAACGATATAAAACATGTCACAGAAATTTTAACCGATAGTGTCAATATTTAATATTTTACGAATACCACAATTCATATAATTGAATCGTAACAATCAGCTGTGCCATAATTAGTGAAAAAAAATGTATACAGTTATTAATAAATTTGACAGATTGTCACTGTTGTATGTTGCATGTTGCGTTGTCGAGTTCTAAGACAAATTTTATATCAGTAATTATGGTGTACACCAATAATAACAAATTCGATATGATTAGCATTTATTGTCAGTGCAATTCTGACGCTGATTTGGCAGTCACGGTTTACGGAGATAGATTTCCAGAAGCTCCGCAGCCAAATCGAACTATGTTTAGGAAGTTAGTTCAAAATCTAAAAACGCACGGTTCATTTTCAAAAAAAGTAGTAAGGCGAGCGCATGTTGCGGATAATGTAAGAAAAGTGAATAGAGTAATGAATTATGTTAACCAAAATGAGGAAACCTCTTTGAGACAAATTCAGAGAAACTGTCGCATAAAAAAAGACAGTGCAAGAAAAATATTGAAAAAAAAAACGGATTTCGATGCTACAAAATGAGGAAAGTTGAACATTTAAATGAGGGAGATAAGCCAAGGAGAGTAAGATTTTGTAGATGGTTATTAAATAAGAAAAGGAATGACGCGCTGATATGTAGCAAAATTCTTTGGTCGGACGAATCAAATTTTTCTAATAATGGATTTTTCAATAGAATTATGTATTATAAGTGGACACGAGAAAATACACATTGGTGCAGAGAGACTGCTTTCCAAGAAAGATTTTTTACGAATGTTTGGTTGGGTCTTTTAGGGACTAAAGTAATTGGACCTTATTTTTATGATGGCAAATTAACCGCTCGTAGATACCTTAATTTCCTGCAAAACGAATTTCAAGATTTTCTTTATGAATTAACAGTGGCAGAAAGATTAAATTATTCATATTTTCAACAAGATGGGGCTCCACCTCACACTGCTGTAATATGTACAAATTATTTAAATCAAGTTATGCCAGATAGCTGGATAGGCACCTATGGACCCATTCTATGGCCAGCTCGATCACCAGATATTACTCCCTTGGATTTTTTCGTCTGGGGTTACATTAAAGACAAGGTATTTCAAACTGCCCTTGAAAATATTGAGGACATCAAAACCAGAATTCGAAACGCATGTGAGAGGCAATTACTCCTGAAATGCTCCAAAATGTAATGCGTGACGTGTCTCGTAGAGCACGTTTATGTGTCAGAATGCATGGTGCATAATTTGAGAATTTGTAGTTAGAAAAATAAATACACACAATTTCTTTTCAATATAGTAGTAGGTAGTACTGTTATACATAGTTTTTCGTTTTTTTCTTTGGATGTTCGTTTTGTACTTGTATTTTTATTTATGAGATATTTATTGGTTTGTATTAAATTGTAATAAATAATTACGGAATTATAATTATTATAAAGTGAATTTTTACTATTATGGCACAGCTGATTGTTACGATTCAATTATATGAATTGTGGTATTCGTAAAATATTAAATATTGACACTATCGGTTAAAATTTCTGTGGCATGTTTTATATCGTTGGAATGAGAAAAAAATAACGGAATTAATGGCGTCATGGCCTACTTTGAGATATGTATTTTTCATTTTTGCACAATAGCGTATGTCAAAGCCAACTGCATTTTTCGATTTTTTTGTTACACGTTATTATTCTTATTGTCTTTGCCGTCAACTTTCATTCCTTTAACTTTTTTCGTATCTCCTCAAATAAGGAAGCTATAACCGTTTGTGGTTTTCCTATTTTTCAGGTTTTTGTAATATATCTCATAAAGTAGGCTATGGATTTCAAATTTATTTTTACTGAAATATAGCTCACAAAAAATGGGATAACTGTTTCTAAAACTTTATTCTTCTACAATAGATATTAAGCGAGATATTTGGTGTGGCCCTCGTAAAATAGACAGTCTGTATATAAAGGCATTTATTTTTTTAAAAATTTTGTTTATAAAAGTAAAGTAGCCTGAAATTGTATCTAAATGGATCTGATATTTACCAGTGACTGACTACCTTAATTTCGGCAGATATGTAGTACCCAGAGAGAAAATGACGGAAAAATCTGAAAGAAAATTATTTTTGTTTAAATTTTTGCACATAAATAGATTCTTGGTAGTAGAATAGTACAAGAAAACTTCTCAAAGCAGCCATGGAACAAAATAGCGTCAAATTCCCAAAAGTTACTTTTAAAACATGCAAAATGCCAGAAAAGTGGTAAAGGTGAAAATTAATGGGCACAAAATTATGTATAACAAACTTTGTTTGTGCAACCCTTTTTGCATAAAGAAGATTAGAAAATTGGGGTTAACCATAGTTCTTGAGCAATATGTAAGTCAAATGTTAAGTTATTAACAGAGTGACATTGCGCATGCCACTCGAGGGAGTTACTCCGAATTTAAATTTGTCAAATTTTCGTCGAAGTTTTGTATCTGTAAATTTTGAGCCTCAACCGTGTAAAATTTCACTATACATAATCGAAAGAATGAACATATAGCTTTCACCGTAGGTGATAGAATAAATGAAAAGAAATGTGAGTTAGAGGTGTTTTAAAACCTCATGAGCCGTGACCTTCATGTGCGCAGAGACATAATCCGTCCTGTTGACTCAGTTACAGTTCTTAAGAATATTATATTTATTGCAGCAAGGCAGCCTTCAGTGTCTTCAAAAACATACTTATAACTCAGATTAAACTTTGCCTTTTGCGCATATCGCGGCTCATGAGATTCTGAAACACCTTTACCAATACGGTAAGTGCATGTATATTAAAAATCGTAGTTTCTTTTCGTTTCTGGCAAAATTCCTATTGATTGTGAATTATAATGAAAAAGTGGACATTGCCATTTAAAAGTAATTTCATTCAGCTTTAATCTGCATTTTCGTCGTGAGTCAAAGGTAAATTTTTCTCATTTGGGAGTATTTTGAATAAACTTATTCATTTATGGAATTCGCGAAAATCACAAAAGTGTAAAGTCATCTAATTGTCTGTTCAAAACATTTGCACAATTTTACTACCATACTTCAGAAAACGACGTATAAAGATCCCAAATGGGCTTGTTACATTAACGAATATATTCCAACACATTGATAATATAATGGAGTAGGCTCTAAGGACACAAAAAAAATGTAATGGAGGCTACGCTTTTTCTCTTTAAAGTGGTTTTTATTACGACTCGTCTTAGTTTTTGTGCCGAAGGGCTAATTTAGGAGTTCGCTCATTGGCACTAGTGACCATATAACTTTATTTTTTATTTTACGTGAAAACAGTTGCATGTACGAAATTTCTTGTACCGACATTTTTTATGTAGAATTTTGTGCTCTTTTCAAAGTTAGACATTTTAATATTGGATAAATGTCTAATTTTAAAAACGTCACATATGTGGAAATTATCACGGTTTTTGTATGAGTGGCTTTATGTCTTTCTGATGAGCTCCAGAATAAGGGCGAAAAACGTTTCAATGGTTAAGCTTTTCCAAGAAACAGAATGATATACGTCATCCCAAATTTTGTTGATTCCACTACTATTAAATAACCTCCCACCCTTCAAGATCCGCTCAACATAAATTTCACAGCGGCCCCACTCATCCCTCATTGAACTATATTATGTATAATCCTGAATAACACACTAACTTAGTTTAATTGAAAAGATGACAATCGACAAAAGATTAATAAATAAAAAATGGACTGGTCCACCAAAAAATACAAACATGCAAAAACGCACAAAAAAGTAAAACCGCTGCCTAAGGAATCACTACTTCCACATTCAAATTTTTCATGCAAGTCACTTTAAAGGAAACGTCTTGATTAGATTTGCATTCTAGTATGTGGAAATTATTGGTCATAGAATTTTAATAATATCTGGGACAGATGTCATAAAAAAGTTTGAGGCGTTGGTTTCTACCATATACGTTAAAAATTAAGATTCTAGTTTACCCTAATTATTTCTCCTATTCATAACCTACCACCTCCCACCCCTTCAATGGAATCATCTCAATCAGATGTCATTACAATACATACGTGTACTGACTTTCAAGTGAATATCTCAATTTTATGTTATCAGTCCCATTAATAATGGAGAGGAAGTGGTGGGGTTGGAAAAATATTGGAAAGAAATCTGGGGCCTTGGTTTCTAGTATATACACCAAATACCAACGTTCTGTACTGCTACCACCTTGATTAACTTACTTTCCCCTATTTTCTCTTATTGAACCCTCAACCCATCAACAGAATCATCTCAAAATATAATCAAGTTCCAGATGTCGTTATAACACACACGTGTACCAAGTGGATATGTCAATTTTATTTTACCAAGCTCTTCAATAATGGAGTAGGGGTGGTGGTGGTGGTTTGAAAAATATTATAAAGGAATCTGAGGCCTTGGCTTCTAATACATATACCGAATTTCAAGTTTCTGTACTCTTACCAGCTTGCTTTACCTATTTACCCCTATTTAATCCCCAACCCTTCATCAGAATAATCCCAACATATAATCCTGATGTCATTATAATATATGCGTGTACCAAATTTCAAGTGAATGTCTCAATTTTATTTTATCAACTCCTTTAATAATGAAATGGGGGTGATGGGGGGATGGAAAACATCATAAAACAATTTGAGGCCTTGACTTCTGGTACATATACATCAAATTTCAAGTTTCTGTACTCATACCAGCTTGTTTTACTTATTTCCCCCTATTTACCCCCCTGCCCTTCACCGGATATGTTCGAAAGACAATCCAATTCCAGATCTCGGTACAATATATACGTGTACAAGATTTCAAGTCAGTATCTTAAACCGTTCCGGAGAAAACATGTTTACAAAAAAAGTTACAGACCGACAGACACAGGAATTTTTTCTCTCAAATTTAAAATCTCGACGTTTTATGACATTCTAAACCTATTTCCGGTAAAAAAAAAATTTAAAATTTTTTACGATTACTATACTTCCAATCCACTACGTGGATGTGGAAGTAAAAATAAAACTACATGAACACCGCTAATAGCCAAAAACTGTAGAAGATCCCAAAGAGCCATGAAACAAATAGAGTATAAATGATGCCACAAACAAAACAATGTAAATACTAATATATTAATATCCAATATTGGCCTCACTATACTATATAGGGCCAAGAGAGCACAATCGTCCCAAACTTTGTAGACATATCCTTAAACCAGCCAACCGACACCAGGGCAAGACAATATTTAAAATTAATATCCAATGGCAAGCGCCGGATACTACATATACCTGGGAAACCAGGGAAAAACTTTCACAGTCCTGACACATTTGCGTCAGCTAGAGACGTGAATCATCCTTTGCTTTAGAGCATGACAGACAACAAAGTGACTTAAGAATAATTCTTAACTTAATTAATGAATAAGTTAATAAGTTAAATTAATTAGTAGAAAAAACAATTTGATACTTATTAGTTATGGCAAGAATAGATACCTTGCATGTTCAAAATGTCTGCCTCTGGACCACCAACTAATAAGAATGTATACCGATCGTATTTTTGTAATTACTAAGTGGTGATTAGTCGATAACAAAATAATCATCTTAATACTTGTATGTCCAGTGACATACCTTGCAGGTTTAGAATTTCTGCCTCTGGACCCCAACCCAACTGGATTGTATATGTATATCAATGGTATTGTACATGTCAAAATTAATAACTACTTTTCTACGAAAATTTGGCAAAATATATTATTAGCTTATTCCCTATAAATAAATACAAAAATGGAAAACCTAAATTAAAGAATTTCCAAATTTAAATCTATAGTAAATAAACTAAATTCAATATCACTTATTTTCTAATCTATAAAATATAAAGTATTAAAGCATTTGTAACATATTAAAGAACGTAGATTATCAGATTACAATTACTAATTAATAACATCAGGTCATTAGTTTCCGAGCGCTTTACGTATGTAGGGAATATGCTGATCAAGCATTTATCAATCATATAAATAGCCCAGAATGAATGGGCAGTGGCAGTCCATTCGGGGAATCTATTCTGAGAGTCCATTTCGGGACCCATCTCTCCCAACATGTGCCTTTGGTAAGAAAACATTATTTGCTGTTTATTTTATATTTGTGTATTTCTGACTTTGTTGTTTGACTGCAACCATTTTTATTGTTTAATTAATAAATATTATTTACTATTTAATTTGTGTTCGATAATTTCCAACTAGGAAAACCTTTCGCAGGCCAAGTGGCCCCTTATTGTAATAATCATAGACCAGCGGGTCGTGACAGTATTTTGGTGATTCCCAGCTAGGAAGTCTTCTATAAAACTATTCTATAAACGACATTTATTTACTGAATTTTCCAACAATCAGAAAATTTCTCATATCATTTTCGTTATCTGCCATGTTCCAAGGAACTGAAATAATAATGTCTCTACCTGATACAAATGTGTCAAGTAATTGCTAGCTTCTGTACTATAACACATTTATTTGGAAAGTAGTTAAATACACTAAGAGATAATATTCAATTCGGCAACTCTACAACGAGTCGTACATTATAAAAAAGCAGATTATAAATGTAACATATTCATTCTGCTATAAATCTCCATCATAAAAGTAATTTGAAAACGGATTTCCATAATTTTAATATAAATTTCAAGAAAGAACTCTGAAGGCGGACTGGGTAATCCTACCTGGCCATTAGGGCGACGTAAATTACCTCAACGGCGATCAGACTGCCATAAAAAAATAGCAGATCGTGGAACGTAGAAAGTAGAGATGTCAGTGAAATGTAGTTTAGAGAGCTATTGCTTGTTTGTTAAAAAATGAATTATATTCAATGATCGGAAACCCTTTTTAATAGTGACATATTGGAAATGGGACGAGGAAGGTAGATTTATTACGTTCGGTGTGTTTTATAACTGCCAGCCTGATATTTCAGCTTTTTCAACAAGGTGAACCGTAAAAAAATTTAGTTTCTAGATATGCAGAAATAAAGTAAAGTTTAGATTGGAGGTGGGTGGAAATAATGGCTAAATTTTTTTTAAATGGTGACCTCGTATTTCGCCTATTTCACCTACATCCCTAAAACATTTTTAACAGGGTTTAAGAAAGGAGTAAAATCTAAACTTTTCTATGGAACTATTATATTTAATTTCTTATTTCATCAGAAAATATTTCGTAATGCATGCTTCAGGAAACGGTGTGATTTTTTTTCTGCAGACTCATGAATAATTTAAAGCTTGCAACCACAACTTTCTTAGCTGGCTGCTGAGAAAACTATGAAAGGGTAGCAACCGGTTAGCTCAGGGTTGGTCGAGGGTCACTCTGTGGCGAGAAGAGTTATACACATTTTTTTTGAACAATTATTTGATTGTCAAATCAACCAAACAAAATTTTAATAAAGTACAAAGAATTTGGACGCCAGCGTATTCAGTACATAACAGTCTTGGAAAACTTTAACAGGGGGAGAAAACAATCAAAATCAAATATACAACAAATAATATATTAACAGTATAAGAGCAAACATTTTACAACACTTTGCAACAATTGTAACTAATATACGATTCAAATGAAATGACCCCTCACTTTAACCGCGAATAGCTCAGAAACGGAGGAGCAGAACAAATTGAAAAAAAATATTTGTTTATTATGAGTCTATTCTAAAGCAGTCACTGAAATTTGAATAATGTGCATTGGACACTTTTGAAGTTCTGCGAAGTTATATTGAAAAATGTCCTACTTTTTAAGGACATTTTGACCATACCAGTTTTAAATCGATTACATCTTGGAAAATGTGCATACTATGTAAATAATATTTTAGACACCGATAAAACACGGCATTTTTTTGTACGAGGAAATTTTTTCATATTTTATTCTAAAATTTTGCAGTTATTCTCAAGAACGTGACGTCATGTTTATTCGGTTATTTATCAATGCATTTAAATTTTTTTTGTTGAAGTAGTTAATTATGTAAAATGTAAGCATATTCAGAAAAAACAATTGGTATATATCAAATATTAATTTAGTTATCAAGCGTAAAGGATAATATCATTCCAAGTTTGCACTAATATTATCTATCTCTCTATCTATGTTTCATAACTAAATTATTGTTTGACATATACCAATTATTTTTTCTGAAAATGATTACATTTTACATAATTAACTATTTTAATGAAAAAAATTTAAATACATTGATAAATAGCCGAATAAACATGACGTCACGTTCTTGAGAATAACTGTAAGATTTTAGAATAAAGAATTATGAAAAAATTTCCTCGTACAAAAAATGCCGTGCTTTATCGGTGTCTAAAATATTATTTACATAGTATGCATATGTTCCAAGATATAATGGATTTAAAACTGATATGGTCAAAATTTCCTTAAAAAGTAGGACATTTTTCAATATAACTTAGCAGAACTTCAAAAGTGTCCAATGTATATTATTCAAATTCCAGTGACTGGTTTAGAATAGACTCATAATAAACACATAATTTAAAAAAAAATTCTGCTCCTCGGGTTCTGAGTTATTCGCGGTTAAAGTGAGGTGTCAATACATCTGAAACGTATATTAATTTACTAACAGACAAAAATTTAGTTAAAAAAGTTTAATTTGAAGACTAATTAAAAAAAAATGCAATTTAAGAAACGATCTACTGGTTTACAATATTTTTTATTCTGACCAACGGAGAATTTTTTCGAAGATTTGGTCTTACACAACTTTGTGGATAGCGTAGAGTTCCAACGAGGTCGAACCCTGGAGATCGTCTCAGGTACCTGGGAATGAGAACTAAATAATGGTCGTGTCCTGGTCTACGAGGATTTTCCAGGGAGACGTTACACTTGGAAAAAAATGTCCTGCCAATAAGTATTAAGTTCTCGAGTATCCAACTTGTCCTCTTGCGGTGCTTCGGTCGGTCCAAGGTTTTACATAATAAAGACAGGTAGTGTAAGGAACCAGTTGACAACAGCAAAAAAAAATTAAATTGTGAGAAAGAGAAAACTTTAGATATTAATTCCTGTCTAATAAAACAAAAATTATTGGCAAAATATTTTACTTGAGATAAAAGAAATACAAGAAAAACTATAAAAAAAAACTGTGGTGACGCAGGTCACTGCAAAACCAAACTATTAGCAATTTAACACAAAAAAAGTATTGGTAAAATTTTGTTTCTGAAAATATATGAATAAGCTACCGATTAATATAATAATGCATGAAATGAATAAATGAAACAACTCTACCTTCATGAAACTTACTAGCCGCAAACAAAATGGCTGACACTGGTTATGACCAAAATTTTGAATAAAGGTAACAAAATTTAGTTAGAATTAGAGAGAAGATATCTGAATTACTATCTGAAAAAAAAAACTAATATTGTAATAAATTAGCAAAAAAATTATACGCTTAATCTCCCGAAAAATAAACTAATACAAAATTATCTCTTAACCTGCGTTACTAACACGAGGTTAATTAAATGCGACAAAATGACTTCAGGTTTCGACTCTTAATGTGACTAGATAGTCTACATATGATTAAGAAACAAAGATTCTAATTTATCCTTGATTATATTTCGGGGTTTATCCTCGTCCACAATAATCTAAAAAAGTGATAAAAAACTACAGTGTTGTGTCTCATGCGACCACAAAATACAAAATTGTCACGATAGTTAATGAGTTAACAAAGACACATGTGTCCATCTGACATCGAAATCGCACAAACCCGTGCCTCAATAAAAATTAGTTTACATACTTTAATAATTCCCAAAAATAACTATACAGTAACGTTAACTCAATAATGTGACATCATTTAATAATCAAATATATTCAAAATACCAAAGTATTAAAGAAATAAACGTGAAAATTCGTTAAAGAATAAGTAAACGATCTCAACTCACCAGCGGCGGAAGCGAAAGTGAACAAACTTTGATATTAAAAATGGCCTCAGTGATATTTCTACTGCGTATGCGCACTTCGCGTTGGCGTTTACCGCAGGTAATTCAAATTTATGTAGCACGGGTGCTTCAACGAAAAAAAATTTTTTCGTTACAAGCTTCGTAACTCTAGAAAATTAAAGATAAATGTACAAACTTTCAATATACGATAGACGCTATGTACCTAGTGTTTTCGGCATAAAAAAAACTAGTCAGTTGAATATAAACTATATATTCTGTGTTGAAGGTTATAAGTTATAAGTACTAGTATTTTAACAAGAACTCATATTGTTGTTGAATTATTAATTTTTCTAAAATACTTTTTCCACGGTTGGTAAACAACTATTTTATTCACTATTTTCTTGTGCGCAAAGCAGATTTATGGTAAAAGCGATAAAAAGCAAAAAGTGTGAAGAGAAATGTCGTTGTTTCATTCTGGGGTGTTATATTTTTATTTAATTTAAATTTTAATTGCCTGACTTATATTAACGTCGTGGCGAAGTTTAGCTAATGCTACTCTACCATTAAAACAGGACGGCGACATGAGATACGTTCACCCATCTAAGTGACGGACTCGCCCGGCGCACACTGGGGCTAAATCGAACTTTTTCAGAAAAAATAGCTTTCCGAAGGCAGACGAGCTGATTTTTTTTAACACGCTTTTATTAGCTTCACCTGTATCTATTAATGTAACGGGATTTTTAAACGTAGTTTTCATCCTTTTCTAATTGTTGTATCATCATGAAACTTGGCACTTGTGTGTAGTCCGATGACGATACAATAATAGCATATTCAGTATTATAATATGTTCAAAATGGCCGCCGCCCCAAGATGGCGGATTATCATTTTCTTTACAACCCCTTGATATGGGTATCAAAGGAAAGAGTTTGACAATTAGAAAACAAATATGTCAAAAAAACTTAAAAATTCAAAATGGCGGCATCAACATGGCGGATAGGTTTTATCAATAATTATCGTCGGATTCGACTTAAAATCGGTATCTGTGGGTTATCGAGGTTGCAGATTAGAATTATCTGGTCCAAATTTAATAATTCAAAATGGTGGTGACAAAATGGCGGATCAATTACCAAAAAATCCCGTCTTCTGGTCACTATTACATTTAAGTTGGTTTTAAGACTAAACAATAAAAAAAGTAAATAATAGTAAAAAAAAATGAAAACAAGACTAAACCGAACTAAAAAGTAAAAAATAATTTTTAATTATTAAAATTTTGTTTAACAGCGATAGAAAGTCCACTCATTCGATACAATTAAAAAAAAAATTAATAAATTTAAAATAAGAATAAAGTGATTAAATTTTTTCTTATTTCATTGTAAAAAAGCGTGGGGTGCTTGATATCCACTGGTACAAATATTTCATTGGAAGCTATTTGTAAAAGTAGAGTTAGTATAAAAAAATATAGTAATAGGCACCCCATTGTATTGAGTGAGTGGACTTCCTATCGCTGTTAAACAAAATCTTAATAATTAAAAATTATTTTTTACTTTTTCGTTTGGTTTGCTATTAAAGAGCGTTTTTTAAAATTTGTTTAAACTATTATTTTTTAAATACTCAGAGTCAAATTCCTAATCGATTCCTCCAGGCGGAATTTTAATTTTCTTCTAAGTGGGACATCCTGTATATTAAAAGAAATTTTGTTGAGGTTACTTGTTGGATGGATTTTGATTCATATTAATTAAATAACCAATTGATTACGCTCAACCTTGCAGTATCTTAATAAACTGTGGCTTAGATGTACGTAAATGTTGCTTATCAGAAGTGAATGGTAGAACCTTTAATCATACTCTGTAATATTATTAGAGTGTTTTTGATGTTAGTCCATGCATAAGTAATTGTTATCATCAGCAGATATTATTAGATTCTAGTATTCATCAATTACTGGTGCCACGAACATTAAAAATAGCAGATATCCTAAAATAGATCCTTGCGGTATCCCAGTAGTAACATCTACTTCGTATCACCTACATCCATTAATTTCTATCACCTGTTTCTTGTCTGATAAGTAACAATTAATACGTTACTAATTTTACCCTTAAAACCTAAAAGTTTAGATCCATGAATAAACCGAAACATTTTTTATTTAATCCGAATTGTACCTATAATTTATTAAAATCAGGTAATGCCGAATGTGTGTTCATACCTTTTATGAAACCGCGTTGCACGTTATTTAAAATATGAGCAATGAGAAGAAAAAGTAATTAAATAGAGAAGAATATTCTCCATTAGAAAATATTCAAGTATTTTTCTCTCAACTCAACGGTTAGGTGTCAAAAAAATTCTATAGGAAATTTTATAATTTGACGAGGAGTAACTATTAAGTTCATATCTAATTAATTATGGTTTACATGAAAGTCGTCCTTGCGTTCGAAGTTAGATTTAGAAACTACTCGTACTAAAATTAAAATAAAATATGGCGTTGTTAATATGTAGACCAAACAAAATAGTATGCTTTTCTCAAGTTTGAAATGAGTTACATTATTTTACAAATAGTGAAACATATTTAATTTATGTGTGAACTACTAGTTTTAAAAAGAAAAACTTTTAAAAACTATCATGCCTTTCAAAATGTTGTTATTTTACAACAGATGAAAATACATTTTCATGCTTTTGTCTGTCCTTATTTTTAAATACGGCGCTTAATGCAAACTCCTTGTAAATTTTACATAGATGCTTAAATACTACAAACAAGCTTAGAAAGTATTTTCCACAGAGATGTCATATTTGATAATGCTGTTGTCAGTCTTGCTAGAATCGGTATTAGGTAAATGCGATTTGTGGAATTTAGCTAAAACCCTAACATTTCTACCCGAGTAAACACGACAAACACAGGTATAGCCTGGTTCTGCTACATCGCACTCTAGTTATGGAAATATTGAAGCGGAAGATGGACCTTTGCTATAACTTACAGGATTTGGTCATTTTAATCAGCTATTATGTTTGTATACTCGTGTAAAGTTGATTTTCCACGTTACATAGTAAAGTTATAATTAGAACCTATTTTTATTTCCTAGTTCGGTTCTTATATGGGAAATTTATTAATTTTTATGTATCTTAACCATGGTTTATTTTCTAATTTATATTATTACATTGTGAACACTATTATTCCACGGCCCAATATTGAATTTATAGAAAAGAACTGGCCATTAAATATAAATTATTTGTTCCCAAGCTTTGTTTTTTGTGTCAGTGTTTTAAATTTTTTTAATTTATTTACAATTTTTTTTTTATTACAAGAACTAAAACCTATCAAGTTCAAGATATTTTTTAAAACTCTTTAAATACATTTCAAATAAACATTAATTTAATATGTAAAATAACACCGGGTCCTTCACCATTATTTACTTATCTTTTAATAATTAAGCCTGAAAATCTTGGAGTCTTCATACCCAATTGCCTCCAATCATGGCTAAGAACTATCTCGCAAAATACATCAGCCTTTTAAACAAAAAAATCTCTTTGATATGAAAGGCTTCAGACTTCAGACATATAACACCCCACCTTTTTGCGTCGGGAGTTAATAACAGTTATTCATTGTACTAGTGTTATGCGCATTAGTCACTCAAGAAAAAGTTAGCCACGAGATAGTTAGGTCGAGTGGTTAGTTTTCTCAAGGGACTAATGTACAATTACACAGGTCTGCAATACAAAATTTTGTCCAACACTTTCTTTCAATGAAATTTGATTTGAATAATATTTTTTTAAATTTGACAATTCATTTGACAAATTGACTTTCATATTTGTAAACATTGTTATTGGGAAGGTCATTGAATGGTTGCTATGGTGTTGATTGTTATTTATTGTTTACCGGTTTATACACATAAACAGTAAACAAAGGTAAAAAATAATAATTATTTGTGTGTGGATGAAAACCGGTATGTCTCAGAAGAAATTGGGAAAGAAGCAAATGAGGTTGTTTAAACTTACTACCTAAGAAACCCTAATTTTTATGACAAGAAATTCAGCGAATATAACGATTGGATAAAACGCAGTGATTGTTACTGGTATGAATGAAGTGGAGTGTAAATGCTTATGTTTTTAGCGTACAGAAAATATGTCTAGCTTCTTCAATATGGAAAAAGTGTTCAATGCTGAAAGCAACAGTAAAGGTTTGAAAAAATATTTATATTTCTAAATATGGAAAGGTGATTGCTAATGTAAAAACCGCTGCCTAAGGAATCACTACTTTCGCATCCAGATTTTCCATCCAATTCTCTTTAAAGGAAATCATCTTGGCAATATTTGCACACTAGTATGTGGAAATACTTGGTCATAGAATTTAAATAATATTTGTGGCAGATATCATAAAAAATTTGAGCCGTAGGTTTCTAGCATTTACACCAAAAATGAAGTTTCTGAACCCCTATTAGCTTATCCTACTTATTTTCCCTAATTCCCCCCCCCCTTCAAAGAAACATCTCAATCAGATGTCATTATAATACATACGTGTACAAAGTTTTAAGTGAATATCTTAATTTTATTTGATCAACCACTTTAACAATGGAGTGGAAATGGAGGAGTTGAAAAATGTTTTACACTAATCTGAGGCCTTAGCTTCTAGTATATACACCAAATCTCAGGTTTTTGTACTCTTACCAGCTTGCTTTACTCATTTTCCCATATTTACCTCTACTTACCCTCCACCACTTCAACGGAATCATCTCAAAATATAATCTAGTTCTAGATGTCGTTATAATACATACGTATACCAAATTTCAAGTGAATATCCCAATTCATTTTTGTCCGCCCCTTTAATAATGGAGTGAGGTGGTGGTATTATTCAAAAATGTTATAAAAATATCTTGGGTTTTGGCTTCTAGTGTATACACCAAATCCTAAGTTTCTGTACTCTATGAGCTTGCTATACTTATTTTCCCCTATTTAACCCCGACCCTTTAACGTAATCATCTCAAAATGTAATCTAATTACAGATGTCGTCATAATACATACATGTATCAAATTTTAAGTCAAAATCTCAATTTTATTTTATCAACCCTTTTGATAATGTAGTGGGTGAATGGGGGTGGAGGTGGTGAGGAGAGTTGAAAAATATTATAAAAAAATCTGAGACCTTGGCTTCTACACCTGTTTAACCCCCAATCCTTCAAGGGAATCGTCTCAAAATATAATCTAGTTCCAGATGTCATTATAATATATACGTGTACCAAATTTCAAGTGAATTGTCTCAATTTTATTTTATCAACCCCTTTAATAATGAAGTAGTGGTGGTAAAAGGATGGAAAATATTATAAAAAAAATCTGATGCCTTGGCTACTAATAATAATAATAATAATAATAATAATAATATATCTTTATTTCAAAGAATGTTTCTACAATTTAAAAAAATTATAACAACATAAAATGAAAAAGCGTCACATAAAACATTTCATACCTGTATAAAAGAAAAACGAAAAAAAAATGCTTCCTATCTCAGTGTTTCACATGAAAAATATTGATCTAAATGGTATGGTTCCAAATTTAATATCAGTGATTTTAGTTCTGTCTTAAACCTATTTAAGCGTACAATATTTTTCATACGAGACGGTAATTTATTATATAATTTAATGCACATGTAATATAGACTTTTTTCTGTTAGTGTCAGATTATGCTTTGGGTATGTAATATCTATTGTTCTTGTATTATGTTCATGTTGTGTGTTATTAAGCAAAAACTTATGTTTGTTCTTAAAAATAAACATTAAACATTCATACATGTACATACCATAAATGGTCATGATTTTATTTAATTAAATATGCCTCTGTAAGAGTCTGTGTAATTCATTTTAAACATAATTCCGATAACCCACTTTTGTGTTATAAACACTTTTTGGATGTTCGAATTACTGCCCCAGAAAATTATTCCATACCTAGCTGTTACCTCGAAATTAGAATAATATATAATTTTTAGACTTTTAAGATTTAAATATTTACCAATTACTCTTATACTATAGCAGATTTTGTTTAATTTCAAACACAATAGATCGATTTGATTTTCCCAATCTAAGAATATTCATCTATTTGAACACCCAAAAATTTTGTATTTCCCACTAGATTTCTTTGCTCATTTAAAATAGTAATATATTCCGGAGTTTCCATTCTTACTTGTTTTATTCTAAATAGCATAATATTAATATACATCGAATCTTAAATTTTTGCACTCTTACCAGCTTACTTTACTTATCTTCTTTCTACACCCCTCCTCCCAGCCTTCACCGTTGTTCAAAAAACAATTTAGTTCCAGATCTCGTTATAATACATACGTATGCAAAATTTCAAGTCAATCTCTTAAACCGTTCCAGAGAAAACGTGTGCACAAAAAACTTACAGATAGACCGACAGACAGACCGACAAATAGATCGACCAACAGGTAGAAAACTTTGCTCGCTTAAGTTTAAAATCTCGATGTTCATGCCATTCTAAACCTATTTCATCAACAAGAATATTTTTTCATTTTTTTTACGATCCCCTGGTTGGATGTGGAAGTAAAAGTGAGTCATGAACTGGCAAACCAAATACATCTATTTTTATATTCTCTCACTAGTGAGTAATACGTCACATTCTATATGTAAAATCAACATACTAATAGCCATGCCTGTGTTGTATAAAAATAGTACCTGCTGTTCTACGCTGGTAATATGGGCATTTATATGCCCCAGTTTTTATCTGTCGACATTGTCTTTAGTAGGGTTTTATTTGATTTTTCCCTATATATCTGAAAGAGTACCCACGTATCTGCCCCTAACTTTTTCTTTTCCTTTATTTCTTAAATTCTCTTGGGAGAAATATTGTAAATAAATTCATATCAATCTTTATGAAGTATGATTGCAAAGACAAAAAATTATAAATAACTTCAAAAAATCTAAAGTCATCGGCCATACCAACGGCGGTCCCCGTGTTTTAGCTCACCCTGTGAGTAATAAAACACGGAGAAGTAAAGAATGTACAATGAAGCACATTAGATTTAGTTATATAATGTTATATAGTTAAAGAAAATAAAAAATATTAAAATGGAATGGAAAATGGTAATATGGGAGTAAAGTAAAATATTGTAATTCTATAAGTAACTTAATTTCAAAATTAAGCAAATGTTACAACTTCTAAACAAAACGAGTTGTTCTTTGTTGGAGGTTATTTTCTTTTCAATTGCTTCACGCTCCATAATCGAGCTAGTTATTTCTAAAACCCAGTTTATTTAATACATGTGTTGATAAGTATACTGGCAGGATTAATATTACTTAAACTCGCTACTGTCGACAGCATTCGCTGAGTGTGTGGATAAATCTCAAGTTTTATTAGTTCGGTAACTTAAAGTAAAGGTTTCTATTTGCGCCAAGCGTTGCAGAACACTATAAACTCGGAGCCAATCTATCAAAATTCAAGTTATTACGTATGTGTGCAAACTGCAACTAGTGCAAACGTTCTAATAAGATTCTGCGCCAGTATTCTAACATAAAGTGTATTCAGGGAGAAAGCACTTTGAGATTGGTGCTTGCTTTAAAACCATCATAAACAAGGAAATTTATATCTAAATACTATGAGATATGTGCTTAGAATTCTATGCAGGAAATCTACTTGGGAAAGTGTTTAAAGGTGACAACTATGACTACTTTGTTACAATACGAAGTGATGGTAGTAGCCCAGGCAGTGTATCCATTTTTGTCTATAAATCTCATGTTCGGAGGCAGATGAATAAGATCATCTACAGTTCTACCGGCAACATTAAAATAATAATAATAATAATTTGTATATCGGCGCATGCGTAGAAGGTATGTAACTTTAGGCGGGGGTTACATAGCGGATATACCATCCTTCGGAGGGGATGTAAAGCAGTCGGTCCCTCGTCTATTAAATGTTAAGCAAATAAAAGATCCCTACTCTTCGACAGAGAAGAGCTTCGGCAAAATTTCCAGGTTGGGGGTATCTCGTCTCCTGGCGTCGGTGATTGGCCTTGGTAGCGGAAATAGGCCGACGTTAAATAAGTGATTAAAAAAAATAAAAAATAAATAATTTCTTTCAGAATGTTTAAGATGAGTGGATGTATTGGAAGATAAGAAACATTTTCAGAAAGAGCATACATTTTTATCCAAATTTTTACTTAAGTCACAGGTTTTCCGTAAAAAATTATTGAAATAGAAGCGAGGTGCGAATCTGCGCCGTGCTATATTCGCAAAATATTACCCCAGGTACGAATAAATTATGAAAATTGCACTATTAAACAATACTTGTTAGAGGAAATAATATAAAATAACACAGGCTCACAAAAAACAAATGTGTCTAATCTTTTGCTTACACCTATCTACCCAAATCTGGCATCAGAAGAGTGCGTACATCCACCAGTTTATTTTTATGGTTCAAAACTAGTTCAAAAATGTGTCAAAAAGGGGAGTTTCTAAGAATTTGCAAAAGTAAAGAGAATAATCGGCAAAGGACAGAACTTCCCACTTTATTTGTATATCTAAAAAATTATTAACTACGAAGTAACGTTGAGAATAATAATCGGAATATAGTTATAACTATTATTACAAAGAAAATCAGATAACTTTTGGTCAAAAAAATAAACAGAGTGGTCATCCAACAGCAAAAATTCAGTACTAAATAACAGGTGCCAAATATGGAAGGCTTGCGCAACTACTTTTACAAATGCCCACCATGGTTGAACTATTTCTTGGGATGACTACTCTGTACATTTTTTAATAAAATTATAGTAGGTGCACTCGTGGGTGCATATGCCAAATATTATTGCCATCCGTCACATTTTCAGTTCCACATTCACGTAGTGGAGTGGCAGTATAGCAGTGGTTAAAAAAAATTCATTCTTTTTTTTTAAACGGTTTAGAATGTTACGAAACATGGAAATTTTAAATTTAAGTAAACAAAATTTTTTTCATATATTTCATCATCTATTCTATAGTAGTGGTAAAAATATTTTCTTAAAATAGATTTAGAATGTCATGAAATGCGGAAATTTTAAATTTGAGCAAAAGCAATTTTTTTCTGTCATCTAGTTTGTATTTTGTAGGGAGCAAAAATTTGCAAATTTTTTATTTTGCTTTATTTTCAAAAGTTTTTGAAACAGGCTTAGAATGTAATGAAACGTGGAAATTTTAAATTTGAGCGAAACAATTTTTTTTTATAGTAGTGGTAAAAATAAAATAAGATGTACTCTAAAATTTTTTTTTCCATCTATTTTTCCAAAAATATTGGTAAATCTTTTTTTCTGAAATAGGCTTAGAATATCATGAAACGTGGAAATTTTAAATTTGAGAAAATAAAATGTTTGTATTCTATAGTAGTGGTAAAAAAAGACTAAATTTTTTCAAAAATATTTTCAATTTTTTTTCGTAGGTTTAGAATGCCATGAAACGTGGAAATTTTAAATTTGAGCAAAAAAAATCCATCTATTATTCTAGTGATAAACATTTTTCACAAAATGTTGGTACAAAAAATTTTTTAAAATTCTTTTTTTCTGAAATAGGCAAATAGGCTTAGAATTTCATGAAACGTGGAAACTTTAAATTTGAGCAAAAAACAATTTGTTTCATTATTTATTCCCTTTAGACGGTCCACCCTGTATATTTTCCAGTGAAAGTTTAACAGCTACCGACCCAATTTGTCTGTTCTCCGTCAATTAGTTTTTTTTTTTTTTTTTTTTTAGTTAATGCACCGACAGACAGACAGACGGAATTGAAAAAGCTATATTTTCGTAATCTACATGATCTGAAACGTGAAAATCCGAAAGAATCAAGGAGGGTGATTTTTTTTCTCTAATACAATAATTCTTTTCGGTATGGGAGGGAAGTAAAAAATTGCCCTGCAACCGGGTAACTGTAAATAACTTATTTTTTACGCTCAATACCCATATTACAGTAAAACAATCCCTTACACGTTATAAAACCCTCTAAATGATAAAATTTCATGTATCACGTTAACAAATCTGAAATAATTTCTTTTTTAGTGGAATTTGTTGGACGTTTAGTTTGACCACAATCTACCCCTAGAGTGCGGTAAAACTACCCACAGAAAAAAATAAGTCATATTAAAATAAGTAACAATAAAGTCCTGCGATTCTCAGCACATTCTGTATATTACTTAAGTCATTTTAAGACACTCGATTACAAAAAGACATCAAAACAATAAACCACTCTTAAGAGAGGGATGTAACTACCCCTAATTAAAGAAATATGTCCATTGCGTTTTAAAAGAGTAAAGCATTTTTTTTATTAATTTGCTTTAATGTATTAAGTTAGCGTGCCGATGGCATGAAAAGAATTACTTTCAACTTATTCAAAAACCACATTTGATCTTTCCAGGAAATCGAAAGTAAGAGTGTTTATTTGAGAAATTTATTTTTTTGTTTCAGTTGTTTCATCTGCAACGAAATCTTTTATTTTCGAGTAGTGGTTGTCTTCGTTTTTTGCTGTTTCCGGTAAATTTCTCTTTAACATCCAAACATGATCAGCCATCATATTAATGCCCCAGTTTCCCTGATACCTTATTTCCGTAACTCTTAGATCTTGGTCAAATCCTGCTCCTTGTTCTTTACTGAAATTTCCAAGAAGTACTAGAAAATTTTCTCGGGAATCACAAAAGTGAAAATTATAAGGAGATAGTGGACGATGGTCAGTCATTTTGGTAAATTGGGGTACAAAATGAATTTGAAACTTTCTTTTCTTCATAACCAAATCGACCAGTTTCCGGAAAATCTTGGACATTTCAGTGAAAAACAAAGAGAGATATTTCACCAAGATATACAAGTTATGGAAACAAGGTATCAGGGAAACTGGAGCATTAATATGATGGCTAACTATGTTTGTATGCTAAAGACAGATTTAGAAATAGCAAAAAATGAAGGCTGCTACTACGTAGGTCCTTTGAAAATGAAAGTTTTCATTACAGTAGAAGAAACTATAAAAGAAGAAAAAAAAACGAAATTGTCTGAAATAAACAACTATTTTACTTTTGATTTTCTGGAAAAATCTAGGGTTGTTTTAAACTAAAACCGGAGTCGAAATTTGTACCTGAATACAGTGCTTTGTATTATACTGCTGTCCTAAGCGTATGTGAATATTTTATTAATCTGAGAAAATCGCTATTGAAATGAAATTACTTACACTGCTTAAAGTTCTAGTGATGTAAATTTTATAAACACGTATTAGGGTAATAATTATGTGTAAAATCGGATGTTTATGTCTAAATAAACATATTGTTAGAATATTTTGACATAAGTCTGATACGGGTATTTTGGCTAAATTAAATTTATATAAGCCAAATCCCCACATATTACATGCGGTTTATCATTTCTAAACCAATATAATAATAAAATAGGAATGTGTTATTAGGAAATATGCATATACTATTTTATACCAAATACACAAAATATGATTTTCTTTTTCTGGGAGTTCTAGCCAAATTTTTTTTTCTCTTCTCTGGTATAATATCTCCTAAATTTTTAATGATTTTTTCAATTTTTGTTTTTTCTAATCCGGGATGCAGTTTTCAAACTTTTTTTGCAGGAAGTCTAGCTTCTTCCATTCTTGTTTTTTGTCACATTTATAGTAAAGGAAGTATTCCCCGTTTTTTACTAAAATTTCTGAAATATTGAAAAGGATGGATTATGCTTTTTCTTTTTGGCAACAGAAGATATGTCTCTCCAAAGATGGAAGTTATTTAGCTCCATTTTTTTTTTTACAAACACTCGTCCTTTGTTGCATTTCTCAACTGCAGCTACAAAGTCGACGAAATCATATGTTTATTTCTGTTGCTTCAAGGACATCTCAACTTGGTCATGGAAGGAATCGGCTGACATAAAAGTACGTCTAGGCTCGAAGTACTTTATGTATATAGATTTAACCACTATTTTAAGAATGACAACAATGCCCAGTTTTTATTCTGACTTGAATAGTTATCTAGCCACATAATGAATTTTTCAATGTCCCTGTTATGTAAAAAAAATGAATTAAAAGTACTTATTTCTTCCCGATATGGCTTCATACCATAAAGAATCATAGGGTAGATGTTGGGGTTTCTTGCCCACGGGAACAGAACTTTCATTGTAGGCTATAAGCCTTTGAGTAAAAATAACTTTTTTAAACATCTCCATCCTCGGTAGCATAATAATTTTTTGCATATTTACCGAAACACAAATTGTATGTTTCTCAAAATTTTTCTCTGTCAATTTTGTATCTATCTCGAGATTCATTCGCTGCTTTTATGTGAACATCCCAACTTGTACAAACAGCACAATTTTAGTCCAAACTGTCAGATTTTTGCTGAGGATTATGTAATGAAAATGATTCACAGAGTTCACATTGCTCATTTCCCAGATTAGCAAATGATATATTTCTGGATTTTACCACTGTTCTATATTTTTCATAAGAGTAAATAAAGATGGGAAATTGTTTTTTGAAGTCTCCATACATTAATCTCACACTTAAATCACTAGGTAGATAAAGCCTGTTTGAGGCATGTTCCCTTCTATAATATGAAATTGAGGGTGAAAAGGTGTATGTGTCTCTATTTCAGTGTTCGATATTTTGTTATATGGGTTTTTTTTCTCCCACGTTGGTCAGATTCGCTACTACTGAAGACCTCGAAGAGGCTGCAGCCCCAGACAGAATGGAATGGAACTTTTGTCTGGCAAAATTCAAAAAATTCAGTAGATTTTTCACTCAAACTAATTCACATATCACTTGCATGAAATGATCATTGATACTAAACAAAAACCCCTGATGTTTTGACTTACCGCACGAATTTGCTGAGCGGATTCCCCGTATTTTGTTTATTCTAAGAACAATGCCCGTATTCGATCGAAAAGAGCGCGTTTTTGCTTAGGATAGTTGAATATACGGGTAATTAGGTTGATAGTTTTACAGTTTTTGTATAATATACGGGATTTTAGCTTAGTTAAAGTGTTATTCAAGACAAAATGAAACACAGCAAAAAATCACATTTTTCGATTTTTTCCACATACGGGGGTCTTGCTTAGGACGGCAGTATATACAGGTAGACAAACGTGCCTCTTCACTATATTCTCTATATACGTGATATTCTTGCCTATTTATTCTGCAGAATTTATATTATATTTCAACTGCATTCCCGAAACTGTAAATATCGGCATTGTTGATTATGACGAGAGCCACTGAAGATTTTGGAAAATATGTAGAATTACATTTTTTTTTAATATTTGAGAAGTTGGTAATTTTTTGCTTTATAACTGAATATGTTTTATGTATCTCATTTTCTTTTTCTCTGTGTTCTGATAGCATGTTTATATACTTGTTCCGCAAATTCTAAAATTACGAAATTATAATAATTTCAGAAGTAGTGTCTATTTAAACCATATTAACTTAAGCAAATAATGTAAGTTAAGACTGAAACCGACACATTTCTCAAAAGTTTCCCGTTGACCAAAAAAAGTTAGAACATTTCCTACTGATTGTCACTTCGAAATATAACATCCAAACCAACAAATTTGTTTTATTATTTAATTCTGCGATTATTTTGCTTTATTGTTATTTTATTAATGCTTCCAACTGCTACTTGATTATATTAGAATTTCAGAAAACACCCTTTTTGTTGCCTGCAACTGAATTATTTTATAAATGTTTTGTTAAACCATTTCTAGAGCAAAATTATAAAATATCTTATAATGCAGTGAAGGAATTATTTTCTAAATGTTTCTGTGATAAGTTATAAAACACTTCAGCTTATGAAATTAAATTGTTTTCTAACTGTGTTTTAGTAACGTCAGCAGCATATTTAGCACCGTTATAAAGATATATTGGAATTATTTTATAGACATTTCTTATCATCATGCAAAACAGTTATATTACTGGTTCATTTGTGACAATTTTACTTCTAAGAATAAATTGTCGCAGAGTGTGTTAAATAATAATTATATAGCATTGAATTTGCCGTAATATGGAAACAGCAATAAAGTCATTACAAACCAATATTGCTTACTTGAGTATAAAAATGTGGTGGCTAGCAGTGCAATAAAACATATTTGAAAAAGTTGATTTCCTGCATTAGCTGTGTATTTATATTTAGTCATAATTGAAGTCTGTCTTTTAATGAAAATTTGTGATAATTATAGTATACAAGTTTATTAAAAAATTATTCTCCCAAAATTGTAGTTACCAACATTGACAGATCTTGCCAGATCATGTAATGGCGAAACTATAAATATCATATTGCTATGAATTACACCCCCTTGAAACTGGAGATTGATACGCCTATGCCTAATAGTAACTGGCTGGAAACTTGTAAAGTTTTCTAGCGTGTGGTGAGAAAAGATTCTTGATTGTTTCTGGATGGATCTGGAGGCGGTTTCAGAGTATATAAGGCGGGATTGCCGGCGCAGAGGAAGAGAAGTTTATTATTGGAGAAGTTTTATAAAAAGTGAAGAAGTCTATTAAAGTGACGGTCGGTAAAAAGTGAGGTTAAATATCAAGTAAACAAAGTGTAAAGGTTATTTTGAAGTATTGTGTAGTCAGTAAATTATGAAATAAAGTGTTAGTGGTTTATCTCTTATTGAAATTATTTTAGAACCCACGGATTCATACAGGGTGTTTCCTAAGAGGTGGAAATACGTAACAATACTTAATACACTGGAGAAACTTAAAAAGTGATTATAAAACTATTGGGTACATGTATTAACGACGTAGTTGTTTTGGCAATAAGACACTGTTTATACTGCTGTATTTACAACTCAGTCCTAACAGATTTATCATAAGAGCTGGGAATGTATTGCCAAAGTGAGTGATCTATTTTATAAGATTCACATAAAAGTTACAATAAGACGAATTATTTTATAGATGTTTTATAGGAATCGTCTAATAGTTTAAATATCTTGAAATGCTTGCTACTAACACAAAAGAATTTTGTAGAGGGAAGCCCTCTTAAAAGTCCAACGTTCGAGATGGTAACTATATAGTTTATGAGTACTGAAACAAATTAGTGTAAGTTACATTGCAAAAAAACTCAAATTCTTAAAATCGGTATTTATAAAATTTCAAAATTTATCAGAAATCATCAATAAATGTGGGGCGCGTTAAAAATGTATTAAAAACATGGCCCTAGTTCACAGTAAAATGTCCTCTGTATAAAAATTTGCAGTCGTTGTAAGCCATAACAAGTCTCTTAAATAATTATTATACCTTATTAGGTACCTGTGTATTAAATTACAATGTTATATGCTTTTAATGTCAAAAATACTTCTTGCAGCTTTTAGGATACATATAAGAAACAATGTTATTTTATTGATGTGTATATAGCGGCATTTTTGTTTTAATAATGACTACTTAAAAGCTCTTATAAAACGGTTGTTTAGTTGTTTTATAGCAATAATTTAACAAGCAGTGAAATGGGTTTTATAGTACAATTAAATGAAGCTTTAATAAAACTGCTATATAGTTGATGATACTAAATTTTCATAAGGTCTTCGGAAATGTTTATATAACATTTTGTAATGGTTTTAATAGGCATTAGAAAATATCAGCAGCGACTGAAATATGTTATAGGATGATGCCAATTTCGCATTTATAGCTAACACAACTCCAATGACTTGCCTGTTTGGGAGTCACAAGAGCAATACGTACGACCCCCACAGCAACTCTGGAGGTCCTTCTGGACCTCGTACCCCTTCACTTGGTGATACTGGCCAAAGCTCGGAAAGCGGCCTACAGATTGAAATGTGGAGGTCAGTGGAAGTTCGGAGGAGAGCAATTAGGTCACACAAGGGCCCTATCTGACGCGATAGGGGCCCAACCATTCCTGCAGGCCAGGAGTGACGATGTGGTGCCTTCCTTCTCCTTCGCACAACCCTTTGAGGTGGTTATCCCCAAAAGGGAAGACTGGAACCCACTCGAGAACACACTCGGGCCTGCCGATAACGTCTGGTTTACAGACGGGAGAAGGTTAATAGAAGATTGGACCGTTCCCAGTTCATTGACTACTCGGCTTCCTACCCAGGACTCCGGCAAGCGAAGCTCCTCATCTCAGGGCCCTTGCCGGAGGGAACAAAACAAATTCTGCGACTAAGCAGGAAACGAGTCAGAGTCGTGATAGGTCTCTTGACCGGACACGGCTCTTTCAGGAAACACCTGCACACCATGGGGGTGGTGGACCACCCGACTGCAGGTTTTGCGAGGACGAGGATGAAACTTCTTCCATCCACGTCCTGACTTTCTGCCCTAGGTTGATTAACCTGAGGCACAAACACCTCGGCATTGGCTTTCCAGTGCTGAAGGAAATAAGAAATTCCCGATAGGGAGGATTTTGGCCTTTGGGCTAGAATCCGGCCTGAATGGGGGTTTTTAATAAATTTAGTTAGCGGTTGCACAATGGGCCACAAGGCCTAAGTGCGGCGACCCTTTGTCACCCCGCTAGAAGAAGAAGAAGAAGATGGTACTAAATTTTCATAACGTCTGCGGAAATGTTTATATACCTAATCATTTTGTAATGGTTTTAATAGGCATTACAAAATATCAGCAGCGACTGATATGTTATAGGATGATACCAATTTCGTATTTATAGCTGATGTGAAAGCATTATGAATGGGTTTCTTACAAGAATGTTGTTTTACAAAATTTCAGCCAGAAACATTTCTACAAGTTTTATAAAATATCAAATTGCTAGTTGGGATATATATTGATGATTTGATTCTATATGTGAGCCTTATATTAATATATAACTAGTTGCATAAGAAAGGTGAGACTTCCAGCTTTAAAACGATTTCTTTGTTTTTTAATTTGTATAAATTTTGTTTGACTAAGCAAAGAGTTATTCACCTGTCAAGTAGTACAAAACGCGCGATCGGGTGCGCGGGCAGCCTTGCACCGCGCTTCATCGAATATCTCCACTTCACTAATTTTCTATGGAAAATTCGTGGCGTTAGACGAAATTTTTTTAGATACAGTTTAAACGTGAAAACGTATGCTCTTTCCAAAAAAACTTTATTTTCACCTACCTCGAATCATTGTCGAAATTCTGAGAAAATACCGAAAAAACGAAGTTTTAGATTTCTGTTTATTATTGCTTAGCATCCAAAGAACTCATTAAAAAAAAATCGTCCGTCTCCGAACCTTTAAGAGTAAATATCTGTGCTATAATGTTTCAGTGATTGTGTGACTTTAATTCGGTATACTTTATCCTTTGTACAACGAATTGGAAATAAGTTTTAATATAATTCATTATTCTTTCTCCATTTATATATTTGTAAAAGGCTTTTCAGTGACCCTTTGTGCTGAAAATTGTACAATATTGTTTCGGAAAGTTAAATTTGCCACAAATAAATCTCAATTTACATTATACTTGACCGCTCCAAAATAATGAAAAATTTTCGTAGCCGCAAGGCATGTTATCCTGAAATCTGTCAGAAACTGTAGCAGCGACTAAAAGTGACATGGCTAATTATCTATAGACAATGAGTTCTTTTGGTGTTATGCTCCAGAGGGCATAAACGGTGATAGAAGGAACACAATAGCAGCAAATTGCCGGCAAGTGGACAATGTGCTCGCTTCTGTTCAATCTGACCTTTTGTTCGCTGGAGCGCAGATTACATCAGTTACATTATCGGGATTTGCACTTCTTTTTTTGCTTATTATTACCCGAAGAAACCAGAGAATTTTATAGAGAACGTCATTATTATTCCGCGGACTAGCTGCATTGTTTGCTAAATTTTAGTTTTATTGAGCCTGGCTACAGTTAGCTAGACTTGGGTTTCAAACAATGGAAAGCAACATATTTTAGCACTGTTCATTTTCTTTTGTGGTTGGTTGCATACTGATATAACATACTATTTTGCTACGTGATCTAATTAAGATTCGTACAATAAAATGCGAAAAATAAAATGGAAAATTTTAAACAGTTTTTGCAATTATGATTCTTATGCCATTGCATATGCTTAGCATAGTGTAGATAGTGTCTTATCCTGTTATTGTTTATAGTGATGTAAGAAAGTTACTTATATTTCGATGTATGGGTTATATATCATAGTGGTTATAACAAAAATTCTGAAAAAAAGAACACTGAAAATTATGAAATAAAATTTCACCTGGTTACTTGAACCTTATTACCTGATATCGGTATCGAAATCAGTTATTAAACTTACGCTTGATTTTGTTTTTGTTCATTTTTACATTGTGCTCAATATCGATTTTAGGTAATAAAGTTCAATTACCGGGCGATAGTATAATTGTATTTTTTTAAATTTCATTTAAACCTGCAGAGTAGTATTTTACATATACAAGAAATTTATTATGTGCTTATTAAAGACAAATACAGAGTGAATTCAGTTTGTTTTAAATATTCTAGAAACAGAATTATAGAAGCAACATTTTTCGCTGCACATGGTGCAAGTTCATCCATACAGAAAATTTTCAACTTCACTCTTCGGCTTTGGTCTCGAATGATAATAGCTATAAATAATGCGTTTTATACGTACACAATAATATACATAAATTTAAAACAATAACTAAATTAAAATCATGGGTTTAAATTATATAGTTCACTTTTCGCATAATTTCTAAATTGATCAATTTTCATATTAAAACAATTGTTAGGGAGAGCTTAATTAACTTGGTTGCTATGTAAGTAAAGCTTGAATGAAACAAAGTTCTAGTATGCTGTGGAATATCTAAATCATCCCGATGTCTAGTTGTGATATCATGTACATCAGACCTATATCTTAACTTATTGTACGAATATTTAGGCACTTTTCCGGTTATAATTTTAAATACAAAATATAACATATGAATTTATTGCCTCTCTTCCATCCGTATCCACTTGATTTCCTTTATGTGATGTAAACAATATCTTATTCCTGCATTTCGTACTCTCTGAATTCTTTTTTTTGTGTTTTTCTTTACACAGTCACAATAATTAAACAATAAGAGCACTAATGAGTCAACAAATAGAAGTTTGACGTTTCTAAGTAGAATATTTTTATATTGGTAGAAAACTTTTAGTCTCATGAAAGACATTTGAAATTTACTTTGCACATGTTAGAAGTTTAAGTTCTCATCCATTATTAGACCAAGATTCTTTACACTTGTTTTCTACTTTAAAGATTTACTTTTCATTTTAACTTTATGATTTAATTTAATTTCATTTAAAAAGTTTTTAGGGCCAAATGTAATTAATTGTGATTTCTTTGGGTTGAGTTGAAGGCGAATATTGGTTACATAGTCCACAAGGTTATTGACTTATCTATGTATGACCTCAATGGTAGCTTTCTTTGTGCGTAAACTATGAAGAAGTTGAAACTCATCGGCATACATATATATTTTGCGATGTTCTAAAATTTCAGCAGCATCGAAAGTGAAGATATTAAACAATAATGGTCCTCATATTGAGCTCTGAGGTACCCCTGTTTCAACAGCACATGGCTCTGAAGAAATATTAATATTCTGTTGTTGAATTCTAGTGATAACACTTCTTTCATTTAAGTAATCTAAAAACCACCATAGTAATGCATTTTCTCTAACATCAAACTGTAATTTAGCTAATTAAATTTCAAAATTCACAGAGTCAAAGTCTTCTGACATGTTCATAAGTATTAGAATAGCTGACATATTTTTATCTTTTGCTGAAATAATATCATCTACAATACAAGATAATGTTGTTGGAGTGCTAAAACCTTTGTTAAATCCAGACTGTCGGAGTGGAAATAAGTCGCACTCGTATATATTTAAATGGTCATATTATAATTGATTATGCACTATTCTTTTAATCTAGGAAATATCGTGCGAATTCAACGACGAAAGGTTACCGTTACCGTCTGTCAGTCAGAAACCATATAAGTACCAAACTTTTTTCTCTCTGAAAATGTTTGGTCTGGTGGGCAGATAGGGAGGTGGGAATATCCTCTTTAAATCAAATAATTACCGATGTATTTTCATAGGTAGTTAGTGTATGTACTCCACATATCCCAATTACGCTGGGAGACGAAAATTCCGATCAGTGCGCGGTAACCGGAAATTGAAAAAAAATGTTTAGTTACTGGACCAAAATCAATGCATGTTTTGTGTGTGTGTGTATTGTAGTGGCAGACATTTCCGTCGGTCGGTTTTGAGCAATTTGCTATCAAAGTGGCGAGAAAGGTACCAAAACTTTAAATTGTCACACGAAATAGTTAAAATTGAAAAAAACGTCCACCCAGCCCGCTTATGGGTCACAAGGCACTAAAAAACTCCAACCTTGGCTGGGAGACATTTTTGCAAAATTTAACCCCCACATAGAGACGAAAAATTGAATCTTTTTTTTATCGATTTAAGGGGTGGATACCCCGATAAAACCATGTTGTGAATAGAAATCAAATTATTTTTGTGACAATACTTTACAGTTCTCTTGAAAACTTCTTTTTCTAATATGGGTGGGTTTCATCCCGAAAACACTGATCCTTGTACGAAACCGAAGAGAGAGAAAAATCTCTGCCTACCAAAATGCACAGATGAATCCCGTATTGACTGGAGTATACAGCGCTTACGCTACAACTTCGGAGATTGTATTTTGTGTCTGTTTTTTTCATATAGAAGCGCATAATGAACCAATTTCATATTGGACTTATTTAATTACTTATTAATTGTGTATCAACATATTTCAAAATCAAAGTGCTTCATAAAACGCTTTTTATTGCAACAATGACGCTCTGGTGAAAAAAAAAACGCAAAAAACAAACAATCGGACATTGGATTCCTAAGGCAAAAATAAACATATTTAAATGTGTAATGTGTAACAAATATTATAATATGCAGGGTGGGGCAATGGTGGGTCGGTCTTCCATAGCCGAGTTCTACGATAGCTAGAATTAAAAAAAAAACAAGTAAACGAAATAAAATAGTCTGTAGCCAGAAATTTGGAGCTTCCTTCTAGACTCCTCTCACTTCAAATTATTATTATTGACTACCTCCCAACCACTTTGATGTAATCAATTGTTTTGTTGAAATAATGCTATCTGCAAAGGCATATTGAAAAATCACTACACAATTATGAGATTGTAAGAGAAAAATATGTTATTACTTGTTTCGAGACGCCTAATTAATGTTTTTGAATCATTTTCACTTCCTGGAAATATACAGGGTGGCCTAAAATGATTTTTAAATTTAGAACTTTTTCGCTAAGGTTATTTCTAACCATTTTCGATTTATTGAACAATAAGTACAAAATTCAAGAATAAACTTAAAAATATAGGTTCCTTCAAATAATTCAACAGATAAAATGATAATAAGTGCTCCACATGTTGCCCACTTTGGTTCGCATACATTTCTATGCGTTTTGAAATGCGGTTTCTACTTTTCCTAAAATTGTCCACGTGATAGGTTTAAAACAAGTTGTTATTCTTTCTTTCATATTTTGGACTATTGTTGATGTGCCCTTATAAACTATAAGCTATAATCCTTATGGCTCTATTTTGTAATTTAAATACCCTGTTTAAATAATAATAATAATAATAATTTATTGGTGCCAATAATACAAAGGTATTTTACACAGGTCAGGTACAGAACAACAATAAGGAAACACCTTGCATAATACAACACGAAAAATAAAATAAAAAAGGGTATATACCTATACATATATATAAAATACACATAAACATATAGACCTACATACACATTTATACATATTTTATCAGATAATAATATTAACATTTGAGGATAAATATTCTTCAAAGGAAAAAAAAGCATTGGCTATTAAAAATTATTTAATTGTCTTCTTGAAGACAACGTGGTCAAGTTTTCTTATTCTCAGAGGTAGATGGTTAAAAAATTTGATGGCGTAATAATTTGTTCCAGTACGTGACTTCGACAGACGTAAAGAATCTGAATACATATTGTTTCTGTTTCTCGTTAAATACCCATGAATTTCACTATGAGAATTGTAGTTCGATTTATGTTCTTTGATATACAGTAGACATTGTAGTATGTACACACTAGGCAAAGTTAATATATTTAATTTTTTTAAATGCATGTTTGCTGTGCTATGTCTATTGTCCATTTTAAAAAGTGTATAATACCAAATACATTATACAAATTACCAAGAAGAATACAACAATAAAACATTTATATTTTCATAATGTAAGTGAAACCCGGTATTTTAACAGCCTCACATGCAGTAGTAGGAGACTATAAAATCTAATAAACCGCAAAATATGTGAATAAATAACGCTGAGTGCTCTAGTGAAAACGTGACAGGTACGGTCCTGGGTGGATGGGTCATTAATGCAAAGGATGATTCGCGTCGCATGCAAAACAGAGCGAAGTAGGTCCCACATCCCCCTCCACCCTCCCACAAGCCCCGACCGTTAAAGCTGTGAAGCTTCTGTGATATGATGGAGCTTACAAAGACGGTATATCACCATTTCTCCTTATTACTTCTTACTACTGAATTCAAGAGTCCTCCTGCAAGTTTCATGCAAATTTCGGTGCGCATGGCGTGATGCGTTTAAAACAATCTTATTAAGTTGCCAAAGGAAAATAAATTGTCTGTATAGACTGAAAAAACAATTTTATTCATTTATGCCATTTCATACTTTACAAAACGAATTCTCGCTATGACTCTAGATTGTCGGTATCGTTATTATAGAAATACGAACACCAAATAGCTACCTTTAGGGGTGCGCTTATGTAATTTTGTGGGCTTGTAACTATGAAGGCACTTATGTTATCTTAAGGGGGTTTAATAAACAACACAAGTTACTTTGATATTTTGTAAATTATATTGTATATATTTAGGTTTTAGAAAATACGTTCGTGGAAGAGGTTGTAACTATTAAAAGTATGTACAAAATTAGCCCAACTGCATAAAGCCAGTTTTTTAACAAAATGCAAAATACTGCTGAAAACTCTGTTTCTTAGTTAATTTTTAACTTTAAAAATAATGAATGTACACTTAACAAACGTTGATAGATTATATGTTTTACTGTGCAGAATGAGTGTTTTTTTTTGGAAATATGTACTTGTTTAATTTTTGCAAAAAGCATTTGTTTATTAAAAAGGCGCATTTTTGAAAATTAATTTGTACAGCTTAGGGATGTAGCGTAACAAGATTGAGCTTATTTTCTTCGTTAATAGTTGTACTTTTGACAACAGCAACATCAACACTGACACCAACATTAGCAATACAAATAACAACAATTGGAGAAAGTCACGAGCAGAAGAATGGAAAGTTAAAAGAGGTCCGACTGAGATGCTTTTTTTGTAAAACTAATGCGATATTTCATTCTATCTCGTGGATTGTTATTGTTATCCTTCATTCTCACTGGGAAAGATAAAGCATGGTAATAGTTTATCACATTGAAAAATATTAGAAAGAAATCTGAGGCTTTAGTTTCTAGTATATACACCAAATACTAAGTTTCTGTACTCTTACCAGCTTGCCTTACTTATTTTTCCCTATTTACCTCTACTTGCCCCCCCCCCCACTCCTTGAACGGTATCAGGTCAAAATATAATCTAGATTCAGATGTCATTTGGAACACGTATGTAATGTGTTCCAAATTTGATGTAAAAATCTCAATTTAATTTTATTAACTCTTTCAATAAGGGAGTGGGGCTGGTGGGAGAATAAAAAATATAGAAAAACCTGAAGCCTTCTCTTCTAGTATATACACCATATTCCAAACTGTAATCTTACCAGATTACTTTACTTATTTTCCCCTATTTACCGCTATTTATCCCCCAACCCTTCAATGGAATCATCTCAAGATATAATCTAGTTCCACATGTCGTTATCATACATACGTTTACCAAATTTCAAGTGAATATCTTAATTATATTGTATCAACCCCTTCAATAACGGAGTAGGAGTGATGGGGTTTGAAAGATATAAAAAAATCTAACGCCTTGACTTCTAGACCATAAACCGAATTTCAAATTTCTGTACTCTTTCCAGCTTGCTTTACTTATTTCCCCCGATTTACCCCTATTATACCCCCGGCCCTTCAATGGAATAATCCCAAAATATGATCTAGTTCCAGATGCCATTATAATATATACGTATAACAAATTTCAAGTGAATATCTCAATTTTATTTTGTCAACCCCTTTAATAATGAAGTGGGGGGCGGTGGGATAATGGAAAATATTATAAAAAAAATTGAGGCCTTGGCTTCGAGTACACACACCAAACTTCAAGTTTCTGTACTCTTGCTTTACTTATTTCCCCCTATTTATCCCCCAACCTTTCACCGGATATGTACAAAAAACAATCCAGTTTCAAATCTCGTTATAATATATACTTGTACAAAATTTCAAGTCAATATCTTAAATCGTTCCATAGAAAACGTGCGAGCAAAAAAAAAAGTTACAGACAGACCGACAGACAGACAGGAATTTTTTTTTTTCGCGCAAATTTAAAATCTTCTAAGCTTATTTCTAGAAAAAAATAATTTGAATTTTTTTTCCTATTACTATACTTTCAATCCACTAAGTAAATATCAACTGCCTTCTCTGTGATTGATTCATATAATTCAGACCAGTTTTCACATGCTAGATAATTAGAGAATTTTATTTTGTTTTCCGTACTTTTATTTAAAATTTTTTATAGAGTGGTTTTAAAATCTCGTACAGTAGCCCCAATAATTTCAAAATTGACAAAAATATTATCTATGCATGTTTGTGAATAATTATAAACTCTGGTGGGTTCTGAAATACATTTCTCTAGACCAAATAAGTAAAACGTATCCTTTACGTGCTCACTGTGAGCACGTAAAGGTTGGAATAAATTCATTAAAATAGTTACAAAACAAGTGACAAAAATTCGGTCAGACCCGTCGATTTTTAAATACATTTCTCAATCTGTTTATTTAAAAAAAAAGTGCTGCAAATGTTTTTTTAAAGTTGTTACGTCATCGCCATTTTTTTTAAATGGCAACCCCCATTTTTTAAAATGTCATTTGAAAGAGCACATTTCTGAGCATACAGTACGGTAAATTTTAGGGAGTATTGCGTGACGAAATTATAGAGAAAAAAATCTTAACTACTTATAACAATGTAATAAAACTAAAATACAATAATTTAAGAATACAGCAAAAAATAATTAGATTAAATGTTCAAATTGCGCGCCATTTGCTTCTTGATGTCCAAGTCGAAACTGAAATTCTCGCAAAACGTTAATAATTGTTTCGGGTCCAATTCTTCCAATTTCGTACGTAATTCTGTCTTTTAAGTCCTTAATATTGTTCGGTCTATTAAAATAAACTTTGGATTTAAGGTAACCCCATAAAAAATAATCCAATGGGGTTAGGTCCAGAGGTCTATCTCACTCTATTGATCCGCGTCTACCAATCCATGTGAGTGGGAAAATTTCGTTTAAATAATTACGCACTATTACCGAATAATGTGGCGGTGCGCCATCCTGTTGAAACCATATGGAGTTTTCCGGTACATTAAGGGTTTCACCATTTGGATACAGTACCACAAGTTCTGGAATTATGTTTCGTTGGAGCAGCTCTCAATATTTTTTGCCATCTAATGAACCTTGAATAAAAAATTGACGCAATATTGTAGTCCCAACAATTCCAGCCCACACGTTAACTTTATGTGGAAACTGAGTATGGGCTTCCACCATCCAGTGTGGATTTTCACGTGACAAATATCGACAATTTTGCCTATTCACGGTGCCATTTAAACAGAAGATGGCCTCGTCAGAGAAAAGTACTCGACTTAAGAAATGTGGATTAATATTACATCGTTCTATCATGGTTTCGCAAAAATCTACTCTGCGGTCGAAATCATCTTCGTTAAGCTCTTGAACTAAATTCACTTTATATGGGTGCCATGTATTCTTCTTCAAATATTTTAAAACAGTCGACTGACTAATTGACTGTTCTGCTGCGACTTCGCGACTTGGTTTGTGAGGATTCTCCTCCATTGTCAGTAAAACATCTAACTGTTTATTTTCTGAAATTGTAGGACGACCTTCCGTGAAATTATTTTTTACATGACCACAATCTCGGAACTTATTTTCTATCTTGCTAATAGTTGATTGTGTAATAGGTCGATTAGGGTATTTACTATTAAATAATTCACAAACCATAGTTTGTCTTCGGGACTTGTCTCCATATCCAATCATTATCCAAATTTCAATTCGTTCTGTCTCACTTAAACGTTGCATTATCAGCACTTTCAATACGATATCACAAGTAAATACTAATAAATGGGCCTACCCCTTTCAGCGTGGTGAGCCTAATATAATTTAGTGAACTGTATTTAGGTATAATAAAAAAAAAGAATGTGTCGGAAACTTACACAGTAGGTTTGATGGATTCTTCGTCGTCGATGTCGGCACAGGCAATAGCAGGGACAAAGGGAGGCCAAAAGGAAAAGGAACAAATCTCCGACACACACAATTAACGTAACAATTATTAAATTAATTTAAGAAAGGGCAATGGGCTTGTTCCATTCTTTTTATATGGTTTTTGTACTTTTTCATATAGTACTCGATATTCTCATTATACACTTAAAATTTCGTATCGTTAACTTTTTCCGTTCTCGAGATATAAGGAGTTGAAATTAGTAATAGTTGCAAAACCGAGCGCTCATTTGTGACGTCACTATACGCAAGTGACGTAAGAAAAATGGCTTTCTAGGACCTTTCAAATTTAACCTGAAAAGTTGAAAAACATGGAATTTTTAAACGCTGGTAACTAAATAAATACGTCGAGTATAAGTTCGTTCTATGTGTCTACGGAAAGGAGAAGGTCTGCGATTAATTCTAATCGTAAACTGCAGGGTCAAAATCGAAAATTTGTCTCGGTAGGAGCGAGAGAAAATTGAAATTTTTTGACATTTCACCAAATTGTACTCCCCTACTGTCAAGTAGTAAGCAAAACAAACAATACTTCGAAAACACTTATAATTACAACAAGTAAGGAGCATCAAGTCTATTAAGATCGCCGAGTTTATGCGTATAGTGACGTAGCGCCTGGCCACGCCCCATTTTCGCGAAATGGAGATTTGTAATAGTTTTTAAGATACTGAACGTGCGAATAAGATTCTGATTTTTTGCAGATCCGTTTATTTATACTTGCACTTTCAGTTTATGAAACAAAAAAAAATGCCGAACAAGCCCATTATAATTCACTTATCACTGATAAATAACTATGGCGTTCTGCGGCGTAAGTGACTATTGTCTTACTTACTATCATACTACTGTCTCTATACTACTGTATGCAAAAAAATGTGCTCTTTGAAATGACATTTAAAAAATGGGAGTTGCTATTAAAAAAAAATGGCGATGACGTCATAACTTTTAAAAAAATATTTGCAGCACTTATTTTTTTTAAATAAACAGATTGAGAAATGTATTTAAAAATCGACTGGTCTGAGCAAATTTTTATCACTTGTTTTGTAACTATTTTAATGAATCTATTCCAACTTTTACGTGCTCACTGTATTTAGCACTGCTTGATTATATCATTACTGTTGTAATATTAATGTTACTGTTTTCTATTGTAAATTAATATTATTTATATATTTAGACCACTATATTCTTCACATAAAATTGCAGACCTTTTTAATTAACTGTCAGGAAAACGCATGTTTACCTCTATTGCATATTTTAGAAGTTTAAATTTATAGTTTAATTCGTGAAATAATATTTTACTGTTAGTAGCATATTACTAGGTAGCTTAAAATGTAAGTTAGGTGGAGTATTCAACTATTTACAAGCATTTAAACTATTTTCATTAGATTAAATGCAGATTGAAAGCGAATATAGAGCTATAGTTGTTTCTTTCAGAAAGTATGTAGGTACATTTCAATTCCCGTTTCATCCGTTCCAAGAATTGTTCCAGAATTTCATAAATAAAATAACGGAATCACAAAATGCACCCTCGGTTCGAGTTATTAAACGGTGAAATAAAATAAACGTATACAACTTTCGAAAAGTGAACCTGCTTTTAAATACAACGTTTTGCATGCTCCTTACTCGGTTTTCTTTTCTATTTTGATATATTGTGACGAAGTTTCAATGTAGTCGATGTATGGCTAGTATAGAATGTAATCGGGAAATACACGATTTTCACATTTCCCTCGGTTCAGTAAACTCCGATACATTTTATTGGTGGTTCCCGACATTTTCATGTTTGTTTTTCCAATGTGAAGTCATAGCAGAGGAAAATTTACGCTTAGAGTTCGGATTTGCTTTTCATGCATCATTTTGAATTATTCCTAAATAAATCGAATGATTTGTTTTTCACGTTTTCATATCTCGCTAGGTTGAACATTTTTTATTGTCAAACTTTTGAAGTAGGTGATCGATTTCATACTTACAGATTGACATAATTTTCATTTTCTGTCAAACACTGATATCTATCGTCTTCACTTATTTTAGAATAACTTATTAATAAATTATTTGGACTACCTCAATACCAATTATCGCGCCAATATTCTTGACTAAAGATGACGGTCTCGGATGATTAGGGGTCGAGCTTGAGCTCTTTGCCCAATAATCGCTGTAAACCTGGACCGGCCTCGTAAGGGGTGGGCTTGCTTTTTCGCCTATCCCCCCACGCAAATGCGGACGGTATTGGCGATGTTAGCAAACCTCTCCTGGTCCTGGCTGTTGGACACTGCCAGCTGGGTCTTTTCTTCTGGCACTCTTCTGTCTTGGTCTTCTTTCTTCGGTGGCATGTATAGGCTCCCGGGAGCGTCTTTCGTCTGTCGTGAGAGAGAATGGCTGTTACCGAGCCCTCTCGGAGTCTGAAAAAGATTTGGGGGTGTTGACTAGTCGGAAGCCCAGGGTGCCAATTGGCATCATGTGCTCCGATTTCGTCGGAAGGAAGTGTGAACTGTGTAGTTCAGGATTGTGTTCGACCAGAGACGCTTTCTTAGCGTCAGAGGCCGGTACGGGCTAGCGTAAGGGTACCGAGCTGGTTGTTTGCTTGGTACCCCCAGGATAGGGCAATTGGATGTGTTTGGTTATTGTCTCCTTACGGTGTGGTTTGCAGATCGAGCTGAAAGAGATAAAGGGTTAGTTATACTTACCCATTATCCAGGATCTGGAACTTCGGCCTCTTGTGCGTCGGAGCGTCGTTGAGGTCATAGTCAGTCGCCTGTCTGACCAGTGAATTCCCATGCTCTGCTGCACGGGCGTATAGGTTCTTCGCTTTGTCCCGGATGTCTTCAGTTACTGGGGTGTATTCCAGGTCTCTGAAGATGCCGGCTTTTCTGACAAGACATGGTGCATCCATGGCGCACCGAAGTGCGATGTTTTCCACGGCTTGTATCCTCTTCAGATGGGTGGCTGCTTGGTATCCCCAGGCAACGGAGGCGTAGGTCAGAATAGGTGCAATGAGGGTCCTGATAAGCGTGAGCTTGTTCCTCAGGTTGAGTTGGCTCTGTCTACCTGTTATAGGGTAAAGTATAGTCCTCCTCGTCCTCGCTTTCTGTATTATCGCTTCCGTGTTCTGTCTTCACGTCAGGCTTCGATCCATGATAACGCCAATGTACTTGGCGGTATCGTGCCATTGATTGTTCTCGCCGTTCAAGGAGACGTGTCCTGTGGGAGTTTGCTTCCTGACTCTCTTGAAGAGGATAGCTTTGCTCTTCTCCGCGTTGATTTTCACTTTCCATTTGTTGCACTACTCTTCCAGAATGGATGCTGCTTCCTGGAGATTGCGGGTAGCAAGTCTTGCACTCCATGATCTTGCGATTATGGCCATCGTCTGCGTAAAGCGCCAAAGAGGTCCTTGCGGTTCTTGGAATGTCGGAGGTGTAGATGGTGAACAGGTAGGGAGAGAGTAGCGATCCCTGCGGTACACCTGCTTCCATGGGCCTGTAGTTTGACAGCTTGTCGGCAATCTTCACACGGAGTTGCCTCCGATGAAGGTAGAATCTCACAAGCTTGACTATGCCGACAGGGTAACCCATCGACAACATCTTGGCCAGGAGACCTTCATGCCCAACCCTGAGAAAAGTATCTCCTGCTATACCTCCGTAGAGGTCTGTTAGAAATCGTAGGCCAGCTTCGACAATAGCTTCAAAATTCACTTCTGATCTCATCGAACGCAGAATTTATTCCTCAATAACTTTTGTATGGACCACTTTATTGATAGGTCGGTTAGTTTAGATGATATTACCAAAAAGCAGAAGTTAAAATAAAAATTTTTCATAAATATGTAAAATTTCTCCAACTTTAATGAGCGCTAGTATGGGAACGGGTGGTCCAAAATGCATCTGGTCTCATTCAATGCAGAATTTAATTCCCTACAACTTTTAATAGGATAATGTTTTCGATATTGTGAGTCCTCTACTAGATATAACCGTAAGACAGCAAAAAAACCACTTTTGTGGGTACATTTCTACTCCCCACCACTTAAACACAACTCCGCCGGGGGGCACCTAGGATAGTCACATGGGGCAATAAATGAAGCCATTAAAACAATAAAACCTTTTGTAGCAATTATCTTCGATTCGTCTAATTTTTTGGTTTTACACTATTGGCCTATTAGAATACGTATCAGATACATTTTGTAATTTTCAAATTTAATTTTCTTGATGAAGAATTTACAAAATTCAGAAAACCTTATATTGCTAGATAGAGAATTGAGAACCCTTTCAAATGAGCTACCACACGCACGCTCGTTCCATTTAATAATTTTAAAGGGGTAGCTATCACTCCAAGGGAGTTGAAGTGGGAGATATAAAATTATGCTCAAAAAATGTCATTTTGAAATTAAAAATATACTTGTTTTAAGATTTTACTCGTAAATTTTAAGGTAGATAGAGAATTTATGCCTTACTCATGGACATTTTTGCAATAATCTCTTACTTTCAATCTCGCAATACCTACCTAGTATTATTGTTATTGAAATTTTTACTGCTTTGTCCAATGTGCAACAATTATAACTCGGTTCAAAACAGGTTTTATCTGTTCAACTGCAGTGTGCTCGATCAGAAACCTAAAATTTTAATGCATATCGCCGTTTATTATCTCTGTATTTCTATTATAGTGCATACATTTAAATGTATTTTATACTGGAATAATGTATATTAAATAAAAAAGTAAATAAAAACTTTAGATTTTGCAGATTCTCATGCCATTTTTATATGAAGATTTTTTATAAAATTAATATCAACACATAAAAACGACTAGCTGCTAACTTGGCGTTCTCCCAACAAATATCTGTGGAAAATTCATCGACCGGCCTCACAACTTTAGGTTATTTAACGTCAAAGTAAATAGTAAATGAGACAGATTTCAATAATAAAACCTAAAACAATTTTTATAGGGTGCTACAAATCATACAATTTCAAGCTGAATTAGACTCTAACAACTTTATCGTTAGAAATGTCACAAGAACCATCTCTGTCTCTGGAATACTAAACGAGCCTTAAAATTTTATTACCGAAAGTTAATCCACCACCAACAAGCTGGCCATAAAATAATCATACAAGTTTATCCAAGTCGTGAAATTTCAAGTATAATTAGGTGTCGTAAAATCTTTTAAATTTTGTCAAGTATTTGCATATGTTACTTTACAGAAACGGGGTAATTCTAGAAGAAAATGAAATATTTTTTAAATTCTTTTCAATTAAATAGCATTTTTGTGATCAATATTGTCACGCAGGAAATAGTCAAATCCGGGAAAGTAGCAAATGTTTGTATAAATAAAACATATTCGACCCTAGTTCATATTAAATCTAATAACAGTAAAATGAAGTCAATGTCGATAGTAGAATTGTTTAATAATAAAACGCAAATATATATCAACGTGACATTGAAACAAGTAGTTGTTAAATATATAAAACGAATAATCAAAACAAACGTGGCTCTCGGTTCTTTTCATTGATTCAGTTTCGGCGTTTTAGTGTTACAGTCAGTCTTAGTTTTGGGGGCCCTCATTTTGGGATGTGGTGCCCAGGCCCTTCAGGCAGTTTTAGTGATCTCCACCCTGGAGGTCACAAGTTAAGTTGTATAGTGTAAAGTGACACCTTTTCCTCCCCACTGTGTATATTGATAAGATCGTTTAAGTTTGTTATGTGTTCCATTTTTATTATGTGTATTATGGTTGTTGATTATTTGTATCTGTTGTTTGTCCGTTATCCCTTAAACGAGTGTTTTAATAAAACCATGTAAATCCACAAAGTCGCCATTATTAACACACAGTCTCCAAAGAACTCAAAGTCACGTGGGGCGAAGGTCCCACGATTAAGGCCCTAGCCTTTTCTGTGACATATGCCCGGCACCTCCACCATATGTCAAATAATATTTAAAAGTAAATTTTATGGAAAAAACTGCTTACGCCAATCGAAAGTACAAGAAATTTCACACCAAAACTGAAACTAGATTATATTTTGACATGATTCCGTTGAAGAAGTAGGGAATAAGTAGTGGTAAATAGGGAAAAATAAGTAAAGCAAGCTGGTAAGAGCACAGAAACTTGGGATTTGGTGTATATACTGGAAACCAAGGCATCAGATTTATTTCTAATGTTTTTCAACCCCCCACCCCCAGCACCAACACTCCATTATTAATAGGATTGATAACATAAAATTGAGATATTCATTTGAAAGTTAGTACACGTATGTATTTTAATGTCATCTGATTGAGATGATTCCGTTGAAGGGGTAGGAGGTGGTAGGTTGTGAACGGGGAAAATAAGTAGAGCAAGCTAGAAACTTCATTTTTAATGTATATGGTAGAAACCAACGCCTCAAATTTTTCTATGACAAATATTATTAAAACTCTGTGACCAATAATTTCCACATACTAGAGTGCAAATATAGTCAAGATGTTTCCTTTAAAGTGACTTGGGCTAAAAATCTGGATGTGGAAATAGTGATTCCTTAGGCAGAAGTTCTTCCATTAGGGGCATTTGCATATGCTATCCAATAATGCGAAAGATTTTTTTAAATTACCTAGTCCATGATCCTCAGTCCATTTCTGATTCTCTGAATCTCAAAATGGAAAACTAGCCAGAATAAATCAAGCTGCATAGAAAACATGCCCTTGAATAAAACAAATAGGCTATAAACTAGTTCTTAGGCAGCTTCGGGGAGCAATTTCATTAATGCAGTTCTGGGAGCCGACATCGGCTCATCGCCAAACATTAGAACATGCAATAACAATATCACCAGGGCCGCTTAACTCCTTTCTAAGTGTTAGTAATATCGCCATTGTTAGGATAATGCCATAGCGGTTAAGTGGGAACTCTCCTTGTTAAACAAAAACGTTTAAAACAGTTCCAGTGTTAATGGAACGAGGATAAAATTCACTTAAAGGAGACCGCGGTGAAAGTAATGAGCATGTTCATGCCTAAGTAAACATTGGCGGTGCTTTTTGTCCTTCCTTTATTGTATAACACTATTAAGGGAAAATACAAGGTACAGCTCAGAATATTAATAGTAATCTGCATGTATTTTTTGTGTTGACAAGTATTTTCATAGTTGTATTAATATTAAAACGCACTATAATAATAATACATTTTCTGATAGCTAAAATTGCTGCATTATATATTCCAAAGGCTTATATTAGAATGCAGTGACAACTTAAGTTATACCCCATAAGCAATATACCGGTGGACTAAATAGTAATTTCACAACGAAACAGTAAAGATTTAAACTATCAAAAGTTCTGTGCCAGACACGATTCACACAAAACACTGTTAAAAATTCAAACCTCTAGTAAGGACTCAAGCCAGAATTTAAGTGAAACGCTCTTAAAAGAAAGCTTAAACATTTACAAGTGTAGTAAAACTTTACGTATCATAAACATAATAATTTAGTGACACATGCCTTTAAATAAATACATTAACAACGAAATAGTAAAGATTAAAACTATCAAAAGTTTGTACGTTCTATGCCAGACATCATTCATACAATAGATTATTAAAAATTCAAACCTCTAGTAAGGACGCAAGCCAGAATTTAAGTGAAATGCTCTTAAAAAAGCTTAAACGTTTGTAAGTGTAGTAAGACTTTAAATCTTAAACATAATAATTTAGTGAAACATTATTCTACATAAATACATCGTACTATGTATAAGTTACTTTAAAAAGGATCATTTGACTGTTACACTACCTCAAATAGGACTACATTGTAAGTAGTGGTGATTAGGGATATGACATTGTGCCATCAAAGGTAATAGTGCAGCGTTCAACCTAAAATCATAACAAAAATATTTTTAAGTAATGTATAAAAACTAGAAAATTTGTTAATTATCTACCTAATTAGATATTAGTAAGCTATAAAGGTACAATGACAATAAAAAACCCACATATGTTGGTGTACATAAGTTTGGACACTAGCGGAAAGTCATACCGCAAATTTCAGTCATAAAAATTATGGGACAAAAATACATCGTGTTAACTCTAAGTTGTACAAAAATGAGAAATACTCACATAAACTCTTATAAGAACGTGACAGCTCTCAACTACGAGGACTAAAAGGTGGCCCACATATCATAATAAAGTGTAGAAAGGTATTACCTCACTTCTTATGTCCATATTTTGTTAACTATGGACTTCTAGTAAGTAATACTATCCACGGTGTTGGAAGATGATCGAAACAGTAGTCTTAAGATGTTTCAATTTAAATTTTCAATGGGCTATTTAGTGTACCATACCGATGAACATGAGTCATTATACCTGGAAACGTTTTATGTGTTTAATATGTTGTACATTTTTTTAGAATGTCTCAGGGCCATAAAATTGTTCAATTAAGTCTAATAATCACCCTGAGATGTGATGTTAACAATTTAGTATAGTTTTAAGGGGAAAAACATGTGACTAGAAAATTTTTTCGTTTTCATAAAAGCCCTATATAATGCCTATCAGGGGATTTAGAAAAATAAGTTTCAACATTTATTTCAGTATAGACCTGTAAATTCAAAAATATAATTTCCAAAATTTGAAAAGTCAAATCTAGATATCTAAATTGGGGCAAAACTGTCAAGACGAGCCAACAGGATAAGAGATTTTTCAATTAAGTATCATTTTAGTCGTCGAAGCGTCACCACGTAAATTTTTAGAGGCAGTTAACCTCACAATTTCCAAAATAATTGTAAATTGATACCCAAAAGGCTAGTAGAGCCATAGTATTCACAGTTTAAAGATAAGAAACTATATGAGTTAAAAGTATTTATGGTAATAAAATAGTGTCCATGTGGACTACACCATTTTTAATAAATGAAAAGCCAATATAACTTCGCATTTTCAAATTAAAACTTATTCCAGTCACCTTATAAAGGTAAACAAACTTTGTAAGTTAAAATAAGTCATCGAAAGTTAAATGTGTGCTTTGTAATTTTGTAAACATTAACATTTTTACATGTCACTGTCTAATATCTATCCAGGTAGCTCTATTTTCTGCAATAAAATTTATTATTTGTTCACTTTCAAAGAGCGTTTTATTGAAATTTTAGCTTGCCGGCCACACAGCGCGATAGATCATTTGAACTTATCTAAGCCCTAAGAAGAGTACTTCTGCAAAGCAGAAACTCGAGTTAGGAATATTGTGTAGGTCGGTTTCTTGCCGAAACTCAGAATTTGGTAGTCCTCGAGCTACCTGGCACCCAGAAAATTTTCAAAATCAGTCACATCCTTTCAGCATTTTAAATTCAGTTTTTTTTTATTTATTTCTCACAGCGCAGCTCAACTTAACATAACAATACATATCACACATTGGAAGGTTAAATATAGTATCAAATATAATATTAATAGAAAAGCACTGAGAAATGTCATGTACGGTATAATATTGTCACAAATTTCCACTACTTCGAAAACACTGTTAAAATCCGTGGATTCAGAAGTTATAGCAGGAGATAACTTGCTAACACACTGTTCATTGACTATACTATTCTGAGAGCATTTCCATTATTTTCTAAAAACTAAATTTGATTCTAGAAAACTGTTTATTTTCTGAACAGACAGTTGAACCATAGCAGAAGATTGGGTTTCTAGAAATGCTAAAAATGAATGCAGTGGCCTGTCATCCCTAGTAATTAATTCAGGCCATTCATGCTACCAGTACCTAGGGGTCGCAAATGTGTAACAATATTAACATAAGCGAACAATATATTGCATTTGATCGGCACATTTATAAAACCAATAATATCGTTTGTAGAGAAAAAAAATCCATATCACTGTGCTGGTGATTGAATTATGAATAACTTTGATAATGTCCGCCTCTCTATCCGTCTTTCTGTCCATGCGTCTGTCCGTCTTTACTAGAAAATAACCATAAATATGTGATCAATTTTTATGATATTATTTTGCACACTCTTCTTTTGACTCTTCAAATGCTTACCAACATTTATCAAAAGACGATATATAAGGTGTTAATGGCAACTATAAACATTGCCTCGGTCTTGGAATTTTGCCAAATAAATTATAATCTTGATTGTCTTAGAAGAGAGTAATATTTGTACCAAAGTATATCTAAATATGTAGCAAAGTACCAAAAATATGACAGTCAAGAATAATAAAAAATATATCCTAAAAAGGGTGTTTAGGATTCAGCTAATTATGTTCTACCTTCCTTCAACCAGAATATCATCCTTTAAATCTGGGACACCCAGTATAAAAACTTCGATATCCCTACGGTGAGCATGATTCTACGTCTAGTTTTTTCCATATGCTAAAATATGCATGCAATCGGTAACTGATTAAATGTTTACAACAAATTAATTTAGGGACTAGTTAAATCCATGCTCGATAATTTATAACTTACCCCAATCATTCTACATAAATTTTCATCCGATTTATCCATAAACTAATATGATGAAATTAATCGATAATGCGCATAATTCAGTTTGAAAATCAAAGCCTGTAATATAATAATGCATTACACATTTAAATGCATTTAGAAAATCTGTTTGGTAATTTATATGTGTACAAAATATTAATTATAATATAACAATCGATATACATTCCAGTTCCAATAATATGCCATAGAAAATTCATAATTCACGTACCTACAGCTCCTTTATTCAGGATATATGTGTCCATATAGGCAACGTTAAATACTCCGAACAGAAACAAAAAGTTAATTCGCAAGCCTGTCTTATTCTTTCACGCAGTTTTTCTGTGTTCGTTGGGCAGGTCTTGTGGATTTATTTCGTCAAGAAACCCCCATAGGAAAAATCTAGTGGGGTTAAGTCGGGGGACCTGGGAGGAAACTCTACTAACCCAGTTTTTGCCCTATCCACCGATTAGGGAAATTTGCATCCAACCTAGCCCTCACAATCCCGGCATTGTAGATAGAACAGCCATCCAATTGAAAGACTACACGAACCATTTCTGCTAGTGGAAGTTCGCCCATAATGTTGGTAACTCATTCATCATAAAATATAAAAAAGTTGGCTGTTCAAATTGCCTTCAAAAAAAGAAGGGGCCAATTATTCTGGTATTTAATATGCCGCACCAGACGTTTATTTTCTTTGAGTACTGTCTTCTACAATTTATTACCCAGTGTGGATTTTCTTCTGTCCAATACCTTGAATTTTGAAAATTATTAACCGTTTCATTTGTTGTGAATGTTGCCTCATCACTATACAAAATTCCTGTCATTCTCATATTCTCCCTGAGTTCATAAACAATATTCCGTTCTTTACTCAGTATCGCCTTCCCCTTATAGCCTGGGAGGCAGCGACAGATTTTTCACGTTAATATCTATAAACCTAGATTTTTTTCCAAAGAGAGTTTAGATAGTATCTATAGTGAAGGTGCAATTCTACCAAACTCTTAGTGGTGCATAAATGAGTAAAAAATTAAACAACTTGTTATAAAAAATAGATGAACGAAAATTTCGTTTTTCGAATTGTCACGAATTGTCACGATTCGCCTTCTCTCCTGCCGGCCCCAATTTTCGATTTTCACCTCGCGATTCACATTGTACGGTTATTGCCGACTTTCTCCTCGCCATCGAGACATAGAACGGGTCTCCGATTGCCGTATTTATTGAGTTCTTACGTTTAAAAAATTGACTTGCGGTCCTGCTAATCGGCGACTATTTGTAAGTGCTTTCCCGAGTTCTAATACCGCCCGGGGATACTTTTTTTTTTCGTTTTCAATTTTTAAGCAGATATTTTTGATTCTATAACTGCTGTTCACTCCGTTCTATTGCATGTCTCGGAGAAGAATGGTGTACATTCGTTAACGAGGTGGAGTACTATTATTCAAAATTCTTCCCCTGAATATTCTGACAAACCGTCTGTGACTCCTGCATTAATAATGACAGGTTCTATAGTGATATCAATGCAATTGTCGAGAGAAGAACTGGAAACAGTTGAATCAATTAATGTAATAATTAATTTTTCAATATAATTTCCATAGATGTAAGGAGAAATAGTGGTACGCCTATGGGCTATCTTCTTCTGAGTCATTTATTACTCCCTGTCTTTTTCAAACAGAGTATACAATACAATAACAGCTGAACCATAATGGAAGAGATACGGGCATTGGTTAGTGGTAACGACTTTTTTCAAATGACTACACAAAAATAAACCTAAAACGTGTTGAAAGGACTCCGGTAAATTATCGAGGTTGTGTAGAAAAAACTTTTCGGATCGAGAAAGTGAGATTGAACTTGATTGCAGCAAAGAAAAAGGAGCACATGCGCCTGCTGGACAAGCTCTGTGTGAATTGAAAAAAGTATATCGTGATTTAGCTGTGGTTCCCAAGGAATTAAGGAGATCGGGACTGTGCGCCTAGCAGACAACCGCGGCAGATGGCTTTACTCTGTGAGACGTACCATACAGCAACGAGTGGCCAATTAGAACAATTCATGGATTGTGAAATTCTGGCAAGACGTTGTGAATAATAAGTTACTGTTCTGAAAACCCCCTCTACTAATTAGGATTTAAATAGCGTTTGAATGTCTAGCATCTAAATGAATTGACAATAAATTTTCCGTTAAGGCGTTTTGAACCGGCCTCAATCCGTTAACAGTAATCAAATGCAGTATGCAGTGGCAAAAAGTAATAAAAATTATGAACAGCAGTTCACAATTCTGTTTGGTGAAAAACGACTAATATGTGGAAAGTAGCTCGTAATAATAACTGAAGTATTTTTTTCATTCTGCATAAGTGTGTAAAATATGAAGATGAGCTCATATTATGTAAGATTGTACATAAGGAAAATTTAATAAAGGACTCTCCCTGTGCAATTTGAACTGCTTTATGCACTCTATATCTATTATGAATACTGCCACTCTAAAGAATTTATACTGACCTATTTTAAGTAAGTTTGGCGACGCTCCAAATATGCGAGATGTGTTATATTTTTAAAATGTTATTAAAGTCTTGCGGACACCCTACTGTTAAAACCAATTACGCTCATACGTCAAGTTTTTTTCAGAGAGACACCAAAAGTCCATTAATTTTCATTAACAAAGTGGAATTTAAAAATTTGCGAGTTAACACTAGACAAGTTATAATATCTCAGAGTTAACCTCAAAACTCAAACTTCTTACATCCACTGGCCAATTTGCAATAAAGTTGCTAAATATTTAAGAAAGAAAAATTTTAGAATTCCTTCCAAAACAATTAGTACTTTTGATAGGATGTTTAAAAATAATAAAGACAGAATTAAAGAGAAACATTAGTTTGTTGTCTCTTGGGTCTCCGTTGTGCCTTATAGTAGTACTAATAGTCGAGTCCCTGTATCGAAATTTATAAAAAAAAACAAAAAATGTTCAGTACTCTACCGATTTTTTTTGAAACTTTGGAAATATCTTCTTGGGTCCATAAGTCGAAAAGTTAAGAGTTTCTTTTTTGTCAGTCGAACCTCCGACATTGTTAAATAAACAAATTAAGTTAACAATTGATTAACTTCCTGAAGAAATATTCAAAATGGCTGAAATTTCTTAGGGGGGTTTTGGGGGTCGCTGATTACATGTATAAATTTAAAAATTCATAAAAAGTGTTTGTTTATTAACAAAAAATTTATTAAGATACAAAAATCCGCGCGTATTTCCAAATAAACGATGATTTTTACGAAGTATAATATATTAATCATCAGGCATATATTTATGTGAATCTTATAGATACGTCGTATGTAGATACACACCAAAAATAGAATTCCACATATACCACATATTCCGGAAAATATATAAAAGAATTTTTTCATTGGAAAAGTGAACTAAAATAATTAAAGAACTCAGCGTGATTTTTTACTATAACAACAACAAATGATCAAATTCTGCTAGAAATAAAGAATAGTCGAGGGTGCGTTCATTAGAAACATTTTGTTTTTTGTTTCACTTAAAAAATCGGATCCGTTTATCAGAAATTAAAAAAAAAACGGAGCGGAGCGGTTTTCCAGCTGTACGCTGGTGGGATGGGTGCTTATGAGGGGTCGCATTTGAAAACAATTACACGTATTGCCTCCTAACAAAAAACAGTAGAAAAGTACGTTTATTGGTTTTATTTTGCATTTTATTTCATTAAAAAATTCGAAATCGTTTTCTAGATATTGAAAAAAATAGAGGATTTTCGACCTCACGCCGATGGGATAGGTGCTTGTGAGGGGTCACATTTGAAAACAATTATAGATATCGACTTCAAACAAAAAACAGTCGAAAGGTACGTTTATTAGCTTAACTTTGCATTTTATTTCATTGAAAGATTCTGAAGCGTTTTCCATAAATTAGAAAAAAATGGAGCGATTTTCCGACCACACGCTGGTGTGATAGGTGCTTTTGGGGGGTTGCATTTGAAAACAATTATAGATATCAATTTCAAACAAAAAGCAGTCGAAAGGTATGTTTATTGACTTAACTTTGCATTTTATTTCATTCCAAAATTCTAAACCGTTTTCCAGAAATAAAAAAAAAAACGGAGCGATTTTCCGGCCGTACGCTCGCGGAGTAGATGCTTATTAGTAACGGCCTTTGAATACAATAACTGATTTAAACCCCAAACTAATAACATTTGAACGTACGTTAAGCATGGTCGTATTTAAAATTTTGTTATATTAAAAAATTCGGTTTCTCTGAGAGTTATCATTTTTTTAGAATGACAGATTTACAAAAATATTTAAAATAATGGCCATTTTGAATCCGCCACTTTCAATTCTGACTTTTCCATGTTAAATTAATAATTCGCAACCTAAGAAGCTTTTCTGGAAATTTTTCTATAGAATTATGAATATTCACAGAGAATATTCTAAACAAATAGTGTCACAACCGCCATTTTGATTTTGGACTCTTTGATATCAAATTCGTAATCAGCGATGCACAAAACCCCTCTAGAATTTTAGAATTACCCTACGGCTAGGCTACTATGTGGGATGCTAGTGTTATAATGAGAATGGCAAATAAGAATTTTTACTTGTTAACATAACCAGAAGTCGAAAGAATGCAAAGATTTCATTAATATTTTTACATATAGTTTTTCTTTTAGTTCTTATAGATAGTTTTACTTTCCGCTGTTTGCAAAATCCTATAAAGAATATGTTTCATTATTATAAGCACACACAAATAATAAGTAATTCACTTTTAAACATGCATAGAGTATATAGGCTGCAATACTAGTTAGCTAATAGATAGCTGAAGATCTGTTGTTTTTTATCAGTCAATGTCAAATATAAATATTTCATACTTATTCATGGGTATTGTCTTGGTTTTGCATGGAACATCGTTATGAGTGGCTTTGGGCTTTTCTGATGAGTCCAGAATAAGGACGAAAAACGTTTCAAAGGCTAAGCATTTCGAAGAAACTGAATGAGATTTTATGAAAATGTAATTCATTAGAATTATAAAATTTTTAAAGACAAGGTAGGCAAATAAATTAATTTCAGGCCTTTGTTCTCATTTTTAACTGAATTTACATATCGTAGGGGATCATGTAGATACTAGTTTAACCTGCCTAGCCGTAGGGGACTATGTGGGATGCTAGTGTTATATTGCAAATGGCAAATAAAAATTTTTACTTGTTAGCATAACCAGAAGTTAGGTTATCGAAAGAATGCAAAGATTTCATTAATATTTTTACATATAGTTTTTCTTTTAGTTCTCATAGATAGTTTTTCTTTCCGCTGTTTGCAAAATCCTATAAAGAATATGTTCCATTACTATAAGCAAACAAATAATAAATAATTCACTTTTAAACATGTTAATAATGTTCTGTGGTGTATAGTTTTGGTACATTTTAAACTACTTGGCGTCCAACATCAATTTCTTTCATAAAATACAAATTCATTTTCATTTCAAACAATTTTCAAATAAAATATTATACACACAACTAAGAAAATAGATGATATGGCGTATATTTCTTTGTGGACTCTAATGTATATATGTTTTCTGTACTAATGGCAAAGTCTTAAATTTACTGTGACAATATTACATTAGTCGATAATATGTAGTTTCTTATACTGTGTATATTACCGACTACGCGTTGAAAATAAATTGTGTTTCGGCTGTCATTTCAGAAATGTAAGTTTTACGTAACTCCAAAGCCAATTTTACTTGCCAATTTCCATATCAGCCTTTATGGGGGTCTGTGTCATCCCTTTATTAACAAAATATACACTAGAATATCTTGCAACAGGGAAACTTAAAAGGATTAGAGAAAAGTGGCAGTAAAACGACCTCCAAAGTAGATTATCTGGCGATATGCAGTCTAAAATGTAGTGTATACTCATAGTATATTCGCAAATGGTCTTGTTGACTCTATTCTTAAACCTGGTACATTATCTTTAAGAGGCGCTTTATCTTCGTGAGTTGATTAAGTCTTCCATATTCCATTCGATTGAATACAGCTCGGGTTTCGTTCAGCATATCTGGGTCTTGCTAAGAAACCATAACTATAGATGAAATGGATATATCCTTATCTTGTATGCGAATATACACGTTACAAACTGATATTTGATACTATAAAAATGAAAATAATATAGGCGAGCATAGATGCGGCTTGATTATACGCGTATATCGATTCGGATCATTAAGTGTTAACCACGGTTAATACTTGGAAGGTCAATGTCCGGACAAATAAAGCGATTTCGACCCACCTTCTAGTAGCGTATGTACAGAAGCTATGCAATTACAGGCGATGGTTGCATAGTGGACGTACCATCATTCGGAGGGGATGTAAAGCAGTTGATCTCTTGTCCATTAAATGCTTAGGCAAGGAAAAAATCCTTACTTTTCTTCGGTAAAATTTCTAGGTTGAAGGCAAGACCTTAGTCACGGAAATATACCAATAATACGTGAATGAAAAAACATTTATAAAAAAATTAAACTAAATAAATCTTCTAACTGATATTTTTTGTTTCAGGTAAGAATTTCAAACAACCTGTGGTAATGGGGCGAAATTATTTATAGGTAAGCCTTTATTTTCACGAATGTAAAAAATATTTGATATGAACACTTAATAAAAGAAGGGCTGAAAGCTGGTTCAATTAAATATAAAAATGTTAAGAACGTATTATTTGAAATATATGTGAACGACTAGAATATATTTAAGTTTGTTGCTAAAAATGCGACGAAAGAGCTCTAAGACAAGGAAAGGGTGAACGTAAATAAAAGATTCTGGTAAATATGAGATATTTTATTATATATTCAACTGCTTGTTTATTATTATTAAGTCAGATAAAGCTTTTTACGACTAAAATTAATAGGAAAGAAGCTGCCTGTATGAATATGAATAGGCTTAGCTGTTTGACATATGGTAACACTTTGTAAAATGACATTACCTAAAGATGTTGAGGACCTAGTTGTCCGGCAACGGTTAGTAGCCCACGTAGGAATATGGAAATTGAAAAAAATTCAAAATTACAATTTTAGTATGTTACATTTGATACCATTTAAAATAAATGAAAAATATTTCCAGGCGTATTGGTTGGTTGTGATTTAAAGACAAGGTGATCTTAAATTTTGCTCTAAAGGGTAGATAGTATTTTAGGTGTTTGGCTGAAATTTATACAGCATGCTTTTCACACTATCGCAGTATTGTATGTTAAAAGCCAGGTCAATCTATGAGGCATATTTTCCAAGTAGAATTTATTGCTATTTACAAAATTCGATAATAACGAAAGTTCACAAACTTTTACGGAAATTTCAACTTCTGGCGGATGCGCCAGGATAAACAATGTTAAATCTTGGTTATCTAAGGTTTAATTTACTCACGTTGAGAATTCACAATTCATAATTAGACAGTAACTGTGCACATCTGTATCTAAACTCGTAAACTATTGTCATATTATATAAAATTCATGCTCTTTTTCACGAAAATAGCAAAATAATGTTCAGTATATCAACGACAGTAAAATTATAAGTTCTCGAACGGCTTCATGAAGGCAACTATTATTCATATAAAAGAAAACAGCGTAGAAGCAGGTGGTCAATATATTATGACGGATCTAATCAAATCAAGAAAGATTCTATGTCAAAAAGTTTCTTCTGAAGAGAGAGTAATTGTTATTTGACACGTTCCTCTACTTAAAGTTAAGTATACGAAAGTAACAGATCTTCAGATAATATAGAAATATCATTTTAAAAAGTTTCAACTTGTATCAAATACCTAAAACCAAATTGTTCAGCAGCTCTTAGACTATAACTTTGCTTTAATAATTACGATTTTATTTGCAATGATATGTACAAAAATGGTTCTAAAAAACTGTCTTAGATGTATACAGGGTGTTTCAAATGTAAGCGTAAACCTTCTGAGGGCGTAATCTTCGGATAAAAATAAGACAAAAAGTTCCTATCAACATGTGTCCGAAAATGATTTCTAAAGCCCCTTCGAATGTGGCACCCTGAAGACGTTTTTTCCGCAATATTTCCGAAACCGTTAATAATCAAATACCGAAAATTGTATAAACTTTTGGCGCTGAACTCGATTCTGAATTCAGAATTTAAAAATTTGAGTCAGGGGCATCACATACCGGGAAGGTTAAGGGCTAAAATAACCCCATTTTTTACGTTGCAGTTTATTACGGTTTTCGTTCAAAATTATTAAATTTCAAAGTTTTCTAGGTAAAAAAGATACTCTTAGTTCATCTCTATAGAATGAACCGTTTTCGAGAAAATCGATTTTGAAAATTGAAACTTATCATTCCCGAATTTATTTATTAGTTAGTAATTATTACAATAATTCTGGGTTCAAAGTTCGAGGTAAGCATCTGCGATTTAATGCAGCATATCTACAATAAAAATAAGATGAAAATTTCTTATTAATGTGGGTCCGGGAATGCGTCACAACCGAGATATGGCCCATTAAATAGCGAATAAGAAATGTTTTTATTTTGTTGAATCTTTTAATTTTAATATTTACTAAGTAGGTCTTGTGCAATTTATAAACAGTATTCAAAATTACTGCCATTAGCATCACGACAAGCTGGTAACCTTTTTATTAGATTGTCACGCATGCCTTGTGTAATTCTTGGGATATTTGTCTCAAGTCCTTCCTGTATCTTTCACCTCAGAACGTCAACATTAGGTATTGGCCGGGAATAAACTAGTTGTCTTAAGTGACCCCATAAATAAAAATCATGTAGATTTAAGTCTGGAAATCGTGGTGGCCATGGTACTGGACCACCATGACCTATCCAACGGTTGTCTATAAGCATTATGGCAAAAATACAGGCCCTATTAAATGCTCATCGATAATTCCACCTCACACATTTAGGCTAAACCGCTGCGGATGTCCTCTTTGTACTATAGCATGGGTATTTTCAGCTGCCATTCGTGATTGTTGTGAAAATTGAAAATTCCATGCCTAGTAAAGCCGGCCTCGTCGGTAAATAAAATTTTCTTTTCATCATAGTGAACGGCAATACGTTGTTCTTCAAACCAATCACAAAATTGTGTACGTAGAGGAAAATCTCCCTACTCCAGTGCCTGAACTCGTTGAATATGACATGGGTACAATAACATCTCGTGCAAAATTCTCCATACTGTTGAATGAGATAATCCCTCTTGCTTTGTAATGGTGCGGGTATTTAAAGACAGATCTTCTTCAATTAGAAATAACACCTGTTCTTCTGTGGCTAGCGGTCTAGCATTTCTCGGTCGTCCAACAACTTCTTGTCGGTGAAAAGTACCTAAAGTTAAATGTAGTAGTAAGCGACTCATTTCTACTTAAATTTTAGGCCTAACCTGTTTCCCTTATATTACGACCCACTCTGGCGAAAACAGAACGGTGTGGTACTCGTCGATTAGGAAATGCCTCTTCATACAACCGTTTTCCTTCTTCACAATTCCCAAAAGCTCTCGCAAACATAATGTGAATATCAGCCTGTTCTTCATAGGTAAAAATCATTTTTGTTTCCCAGTTAATTCAAAGTAAGTAATTCTTTACTCTTTGGTACTTATGGGTATTAGTACTAATTCAAGAAAGGTTAGAACTTCTTATTTTTGATAAACAAAACCAAAAAACTTTAAAAAATAGATCCACTAACATTGGACCGAAAGTAAATCACATGTCACATTGACAATCAGTGTCAGTAAATCGAGTGTTGTATCTATTTTCAGAATCAATTCGAAAATGGTTCATTGTATTCTGATGAGCTAGTACCTTTTTTGCTTACAAAACTTTGAAATTTTATAATTTTGAACGACAACGTAAAAAATGGGGTTATTTTAGCCCTTAACCTTCCCGGTGTGACGCCCCTGACCAAAATTTTTAAATTTTGAATTTAGAATCGAGTTCAACGTCAAAAGTTTATAAAATGTTATGTATTTTCGATATTTCATTGTTAATGGTTTCGGAAATATTGTGCAGAAACCGTCTTCAGGGTGCCTCATTCGAAGGAGCGTAGCTTCTTTAAAAAGCATTTTCGGATCCATGTTGATAGGAACTTTTCTTATTTTTATCCGAGGATTACGCCTCCAGAAGATTTATGCTTACTTTTGAAACACCCTGTATATCATACAAGGTATTATTTTTCAGATGCAATACTGTGGTATTTTGTGTTTTTTTTGACAATTTAATTCTAAGGATGAACAAAAAATACATATCCATATCTATGTGATATTTTTCTTAAATAATTATATTAGCAAGTGTTTAACATTTTAAATATAGGACATACTCCCGCATTTTTTTGTAAAACTTGATGATGTTGTCTTAACTCTAACAGTTCCCAACGTCTTGTTTTAACTGCATTCGAGTCACGTTACGCCACTAGGTCAGTTTAGTCTAGCATGCGATATGTCTGTCGCACAAAAGCAATGTAAGAAGCGTAGTAGTAGAGTTGTATGTAGTTGTACAAATATTTTAAGGGCACTGCTTTAAAAACTTTATTGTTAATGTCTATGAGATATACAACGTATCAAATTACAGAGTACAATGGCCTCATTTCGAATAAGGTATATCTTATTAAACTAGGTGTTGCCTAGTGTCAAGAATCCTATCTATCCATAATCATATAATTAGGCCAGTTTCACAACTCGCTTTATTTTCAAAAATTGTTTTCATAAAATCGTTTTTATAAATATTCTCTGCCCCCCACAATTTTAATTTCTACAAGGATTGTCCACGTCTCACTCGATTACATATTATCTGAATGTATTGCATGAGGGCTAAACTAGTGATAATAATTCGTGGCATTTCTCGGCTTCAGTAAAACGTTTGATTTGGTAAACTATGATATTCTATTAATGAAGCTAAAGTGTTTTTGTGTGCGGTGTCAAACTTTATTTTGGTTCCGGACAAATATCGCACAGTTGACATTAACGGTCGTGAGTCATTTTAAAAACATAACTAGATGTACCATAAAGTTCTCTTTTAGATCCACTATTTCCTCTAATATGCATTTTTAAATCTGGGTAAAATAGTGATATTTGACTGAGAAAAATATTATTTTGGGTATTTTATAGAGAGCTTTTATACATTCCATCCAATAAATAATCCAATGAATATACAATATTCTGTGGTTTATTCGGAGTTTAGGAGGGCCAAATTTTTACATTATTAATGTTTTCTAGGGGAATACGACTAGATTTTGTTGTAAGAAATTTGTATCATTATTAGGATGTTTTATATTGAAATCGTCAGTGCAATGAAAGCTGTGGTAAAATTTAGGAAATGTTTAACTTAGGGACTTAGTTATTGTTGCATAATGAAAATATTATGAAAACAAACAAATTAATAATTAAGCTTAACAACTTCTAAAAATTATATTAATTCTGTATTTTCTTTTGTTTTGTGAAAATTGTAACATCTCTTATGTTACAATGTTCACAAAACAAAAAAAAATACAAAATTAAATCAAAGATATAAAGTTATGTTTATTTTCTGGAAACATTTCTTTATGTATACTTAAGATAAATCATGTTCGTTTTATAACTGAGCAGTTATTATAATTATCCAACATATTCTACAGCTATTTTGTAAAGTTTGTTGCATAGTGTCAGCTGTGTAAAATGCTCTTGTAAATATTAGTCTGCGCTTCTAGCGGCGGCTGTGCGAAATCAGGGAATTTTTGTGGAATCTAAAGAACGCGTCTTGTGAATATTATTACCTATCGAGAATCGTACCGGGACCTATAAGAACGAGAATGACAGATAACAGTACTTCGGTACTGGAGGACGATGGAGCAAAAAGTGTTGTAATATAACAACCGATCTCGTTGTCGCCAGGGTATTAGGGTTTATAGGCAAATATTAATAAAATAGTAGGGAAGAAGACGAGAGCACATAATCGTCTGCTCTGATGATATTCCACAGGTACGGTATCACCACCAACACTATTTACGACATACATAAGCAGTTTAATATTCATCAATGCGGCTAACAAGTTTCTGGGACAGCTCCTACCTAGGTTTACGGGTGAGAATCAAGAAATGTTTCTTGTGATATGTGAGCGAGGATGAGCTAGACAGTTTTAGACAGTTCGTTTAGTACAATGTACTTTACCTATGATGGACCTCCTCGTTTTTTGTTTTTTGGTATACAAGTTAAAGATTCACAGTTGATTCGTACTCGAATTCATTCCAGATACGCAGATACCATTCAATATTTTATTATATTTTGATAGGAACTGACATGAGTCGATTCGTTTTTAAGCTACTGTTGCCAGTGTAAGAATGGGCTGCATACAATAAGTTGTTGTGCACATAATTTCATGGTAATAGTCTGGTATCTCGGGCAACGGGAAACAATTATTAGACATAACGTAGCATACTCAGCTCTACACGCCTCTTTGAAGCCAGAGCAAACAAGATTTTTTCTATAGTTGGAGATCCAGAGATAATTCAATGAAATATTTTTAACAATATTTACTCACAAATTGTAAACGCCTTATGGCGTACAATCTAATCAATTTTTAGTTTATTGCGTCGGCCGCGAGCCCCAAACCGGCACCCTTATGTTCTGTTTCTCAGACAAAATAGAACATACACATAACCACACAATTCTGACGTATGTTTTGTGTGATTCAGTTGGACTGTTACCTAGTCCAGGGAAATTAGCATTTGACCTGGACAAAATTAGTAAAAATCTGAATTATTGCACAGGTGTTCTTTGAGGTGTCACATACCCAAATCCACAAAAATTTCAACATGACTACCGAAGATATTGAAGGTCAAATTTTTTCCAAATATCGCGTCCTATGCATCGGATGCCCATGAGGTCAATGTGAAAGTTGTAGATAATTAAATTATCTACAAGGCGTTTTTCTTATTTTTCACCAAACCCCCCTTTCGAGATATTCTTGGTCAAAGTTTCAAAAACATGGTGTTTCACGAATATCTCGCGCCCAAAAGTTAGACAGTAATAAAGTTAACATAGTAGTTGTAGATAATTCAATTATCTACAAGATTGGTATTTTACATTTTTTCCCAAAATTTCGTTCTTTTCGAGATATTTTTAACGTCGACCTTGAATATCTCGAAAAGGGCGAGGTTTTGGGAAAATCAGATAGCATCTGAAAATGGGGGGGCTTGTAGATAATTTAATTCTCTACAACTTTCAGATTGACCTCATGGGCGTCCGATGCATAAGACGCGATATTTGCAAAAAACTTTGACCTTCAATATCTTGGGTAGCCATGTTGGAATTTTTGTAGATTTGGGTTTTGGACACCTCAAAGAACGTCTGTGAAAAAATGCAGATTCTTACTAATTTTGTCCAGGTTTCCTCCCTTTTTTGGCTAATTTCCCTGTATTATACCTAACCTTTGTCGGTCGGTGTACTTTTAATGAATACATCTTATAATTAGCACTTTCTTGGAAACACGTCTTAATAATTAAGACCATCGATGGATTCTATGAGTACACACTGTACACAGACGTGACCAAATCAAAGGTGACCTGCGGTAAGTAATTGTCCGACTCATGCCACAGAATCGCACGTCGTCACAAATATTATAATTAGTGGATCAATAAGAAATCGAATTCAAAATATATTTTCATTTATTGAAACAATTCATAAAATGTAAAAAATATAAATATTCAATACTTAACTAATAATGCATATAAGGTAAACATCAAAGAGCACCACCACTAGGCAAGCCGTTACCTCCCGTAGGAGTGTGACTCGTCCAGCGTCGAGAAAACTATGACAATCGACTGTACAAAAAGATTCAGACTCCCAATTAGTAATGATTGTAAAATGTATGCGGAACTTTTTTGAAAAATTATTCAGTTTTAATTTTTAGCTATCTATATGAGTTCGATGGTTTTCCTGCGTTTATAAACGTACTAACGGCATCGAACCCAAATATACTTTTTTTCCGTCGGCTCACGTTCGAGCGACTACTCTGGCGATGTCCGCCTGAGCCTGCATTAAAAGTATTTTGGGTTCGTCGGAATCGACTCTCCGACTTTCAATTTTTTGGATAATTTTATGTACGTTCTAGTGGTTTGGACAAGGATTCTGCTCTCCCACTTTAAGGATAATTAAATGAGGATTTTGGGTATTATTGGAAAAACCGTCCCATTGATTTTTCCTAAATTTTGGCGTTTAAAATAGCTACTCGCTACATCCTGACTGGGGATTTCGCCCTGTAAACCACTAAATTCGTGGTGCTTTCGAAAAATTCATCTCGAGGAGCCATTTTTCACTCTGTGCAAGTCTCTTTATTGTACTTTCCAAAAACTAAATTTTTGGTACTTTCAAAAAATTAAATTCGTTGTACTTTCGAAAAATTTGTTTTACGGAGCAGCTTTCCGCCATGTAATTTTATTCATGGTATTTCCGAAAAACCAAATTCGTGGTACTTTCGAAAAACCAAATTCGTGGTACTTTCGAAAAGTCGAATTCGTTGTACTCTCGAAAAATTTGTTGGGCGGACCAGTTTTCCGCCGTGTGTGATTTTATTCGTTGTACTTTCGAAAAACCAAATTCGTGGTACTTTCGAAAAGTTCATCGGGCGGAGCGGTTTTCCGCTCCGTACAACTTGAAATTTTTTGTCAATTTTTTTGAGTACTTTTGAAAATTCGAACGACGGAGCCCAAAGACGATTCACCGTCGTCCTCGAGATGAAAAATTTTTCTAAGGCAATTTTTTGGTCATTTTTAGTGAAATATTTTTTTACGCAGATTTCGATGAAAGATGATGCCAAAGGTAGTTATAAGCCTTTGTAATGTTTCAAAGATGATTTTTTTCATGGGATTTTTGTCTGGATTTAATTTTGTAGTAAATTGGATACGTTTCAAAGGGATCGTTTTACTGGGTACAATAACTCTGTCACTTATATACGAATTATTATTTTACACATCTTCTCATTTCTGTTTTAACACATTGTGTCGTCACGTAACAAATGAATTACGTATAGTCTATCCTTAATCGGAATAAAAGCTTTGATCTATAATATTATTGTAATAAAGCACTAGCAGTGACGTCACAGTATTGCCAGCTGTCAGTTGCCTGGGTGATAAATTCAGAAATTTGTCATTTGAGTTGGGGTCAATTTTCGTTCAATATAAATTAAAGTGGAGGATTTCTTAACATCAGATAGATGTAGTGATGTTTATAAATATATATTTTTTAAATCTACTGTGAGAGAAAATTTTATATATACTTTATTAGTGTTGTTTTTACCAGTGTAAAGTTTGGTGTCAAGAACGTTGACATCTTTGTGAACCCATAAATTAGTGAAAATAAAGGCTATATTGGATTTTTTACATTTTTTGTACATATGTAATATCAAGACATATTTTAGTAAATGTTTAATTAATATACGCTCAGTTACAGCTAGGCAGTGACATAGGTTAAGTAGTATTATTACACTAGGTTAAAAGTTATCAAAATACTCATTGATTTATGCCAATATATCAATCATATATTAATGGTTTTATAAACCTATTGTAAAATCTACGTTTTTTGACGATTTAAAATATTTTCCTCAACTTTTTATTAATTTCTATCTTACTTTTGTTAGGCTCAAAAGTTTGTAACGATTTTAAGTGTTTATCACATTAATAACGACAATCAGAGGTTTGTATTATGAAATGCAGGAGTAATAGTAAATCTAATAAAAAGATAGGACTGTGAGATCATTTCAGTTTCCATTTAATTTAAATTGCGAGCAAATATGCAACATAGTACGCTCCGAATACTTTACATAGCTATATACCTAGTTTGGTATCTGTTCTGATTCTTACAATTATAATTACAGAGGTTCAAAATATTGATAATATACACAAATAAAATACCAGTGAAGGTAAGTGAGCTAAAACACAACAGAATTTAAAAAATAATACACTTTTAACAGCATCGTCTACCATCATTGAATGTTTCAAATTATACATATTATACATAATTATAAGGGTAAGTATGAATAATAATAGTCTTATACTTTAGATATAAATTTTATGTACAAGAAGGGTCACAATGGTTCATTAATTCAATGCTATATTATATTTTTGAAAAATCATCCAACGATATAGTTTCAATCTCTCACTTTTATATCATATAGGTTGGCTCCATTAATACATTTCAGCTTAGAAATGTAATGAGGGGACTCCTAAAATGTAGAATATAATTAAAATTATAATAAATTCACTGAAATTCACTTACCATATCGAAAATTAATAACTTTTGACAGGTACGCAAGATAACACGCCGGTTGAAAAACACAAATAAAACACTAAATTAAAGTCAGATCAATAAATCGCGAAATGTGTAATAGACGAAAAACACCCAAAATTGATGTGACACGAAAAAAACGTTTAAAAAAGCACTACAAATTCTTTAAAAACTCGAATTAATCAGAAAGCACACAAATGCAAAACTAGGTTATTACCACCCAGGCAACTTTGGCGGCCATGTTGTGAAGTCAGCTGCTACTGCTCAATTGTAATTTTACAATAACAGCCAAAGGTTCGAACACAGAATTAATCAATACATGAAGTATTCAAGCACCGGAAGCATTTTATAGAAATGCATTCCCTCAAACAATAAGTTCGTGATTTACCCTCCAATTTGCGTAAGTGATTTATATACTCTAGAATATAGTACTTTAGACTATAAGTCTCAAATAATATATCAACTCTATACTCTCTTCCACAAAGCAATTTATTACTTGCTATTTTAAGATTGAAAATTGTATTTAGACAATACGAATAGTTGAAAACTCGAATAATTCGAAACTGTATTAATCAAATGTCCGAATATCTAAATAAGTTATTGAATTCGAATACATAGTTGAATATTCCAATACCTTCAATTCTAAAACAAAATGGTCCAATATTAAAGTTATCGAACCCACCAACAGTCTAGTGGAACAGATTATTTGATGAGATTATCTGAAACATATACACTGTGTTTCAATTTTCATGGGTAGAGCATGCTTTCAAACATCTTTGTACCAAATTTTGTTAAAATGTCTCAATTAATTTTAGAATTAGGTGTTTTCACTTTGTGCAAATTTGCTTTTTTGGTATTATTAAAATGTAGTACTTGTTATACTAAAGCACTTATTGATTTTTAAAAAGCATTTTATCGTCCATCAAATTAAAATTTCAACAAATAAATAACAAAGTTTTAGTAATTGAACGAGTACGCAAAACACGAGGTGTCGTCATCGGTTATATTAGTTTCTTAAATCGCGTTTAAAAATTGTTAAACACAACATTTTATTCACGTTATTTATGTTTTACATGTGATTAAATAAGTAACGCCTACCTAGTACCTAATACGGATTTATAGAAGCTACTTTAGGAAATTTATCTGCAAAATAACATGTTTGTGACTCAAATTGACACTGACAATATAACTGATGGCGTCATGAGTGCGTAGTGAATTGTGTAGTGTTCTTGTCGAAAAAATTTCAATATAAAATTAAAATGGTTTATTTTAAGGTATTACTCGACTGTTTCTCAAAATTCAAGTGTTTTTAACTATAGTAAAGCATTATCTTCACAGTGAAAGTGAATTTAAAATTTGTGAAAACACCTAATTATGAACAGATCCATAATACGGTCTGTCAAGAATTAGTGGCATTTAACTCAGATCGGGATGAAGTTAGAAACAAAGTTATTTGACATGTAGAAAGACTCATTAAAAGTAGATTTAACTATTCTCGAGTTGGTACGCATGAGAAAATAAAAAGAAACCTACAGGAGAAATTGAGGGCCTTCCTTTTTGTGAATTCGGAAAAAAATGAATTAGGTTAAAAATTAAATGCTGTTCTTAGGTGATTATGTAACAGAACTAAATCTCTTATTCTTTCAGATAGCCAACAGTCAGTAAAAGTAAAAAGGCGTGTTGAGTTGAAAGATAAAATTAAGCATAGGCGGTCGCGTCTAACTCCACACGAGTGTTCTCTTCGATAAGTTCAATTCATTTATATTCACTGACCCACCTCTGCAATCTGCCTCAAAGGGCTAAATCCTTTTTGTAACCGTCCTTGTCGATGCGTTCCCCTCTTAGGAGTTTAGAGTTGTTACTGCCAGCCGACGCCACTCTGCATTTATCTCCACAATGTTATTAGGATCAATATGTTTTGCAGAACGATAGAAGTAACGTCGTCGTTATGCGGAGCTGCAAAAAGACATATTTTTTAATAAATTTGTATAATACACGTTAAAAAGTGTGATATTAATATAGTTTTGTGGCAAAAAATTGTACAAAAGTATGTACAGAGTGATACACCACAATAATCGTTTACGTTTTGAAACATAATGCCTTTAATTAATTTTACCATAAATGATATATATCATGGTTAACGACTCAATATTTATATAGCAGATGTTGCCTACGAAATTATGTCTTGTTGCATATGTATGATAATTTCCTCGCTTTATTAAATTAACCAAGTTATTTGTAGTGAATGTGAGACAAAATTGATGGAGCTATGAGAATTATTTTTCCTTTAAATACATTTCTGGAGGTTTCGTTAACTTTCAAATAAAAAATTGTTCCAACTTTTAAGACCTTTCAAATTCAGTAGGATTACTCAGTTTATCCATATTCTCTGAAAGAAAACCCGGTTCGGCAAACCCTTGCAAGCCTATCATGGAGAAATTGAAAAAGGGGTGCTTTTTCTATTTAGGGGTAGTAGTCCAGTCATTGCAGCATTTTATTACCTCGGATTCCGCTTAAAAACTATCGATTTTCATGAAATAAATGGCATTCGATTCGTAATTGGACGTAGTTACGCAAAAAGGAAAAACCAGCGGTTATGTTCGAAAAGAACCATACAAAATTATGAAATTGTCCTAAGTTGTTTTGCAAAAAAGAACCAAGCGCCATGGTTCCGTTTTGCAAATTGAAATTTCGTCGTTATATACCGAAATAAGAGGGCTTGGCTCTTTTCTTCTTTAAAAAAATAACTCTTGGGTACTTAATACCAGACCATAGCCATCTGCCAAATGATGATTTTGGTAAAATTGAGGCATAATAGAACAGACAGCAATGTTTATAGACGCCCCAGGATTATTTCAAAGTAATGGAAACATGCCCCAAAAGGAATCCTTTATTTGTGAATCCAATGGAGAAAGAGTTTCTGGAACAATTAAAAAAAATCACAAACCGAAAGAAAGGAGTAAATGGAGAAAATATTAACTGGCTCCAAACCTGAGAAATTACACTACTAAAGGAAAAGCCTTTTTCCATTTACATGAAAAAAATTTTAAAGATGAAAAACTAGTTGATTGACATTCTAAAAAGAAAACACGAGGTCATCCTATCAATTAATTTTACAAACAGGATATAAATCCTTTATAGCCTCGTGGGAAAGGTATTACAGAAAAAAAATTACAAGGTATAAAATAAATTTGGCACCTTATTTCAAAAGATTGCTATGAATTTTACTCAACGCTTTTCGCAGATAAAAACATTGAGGATGATATAGACTGATTTGAAGGCGCTCCCGACCAGATAATTATATGTTAGATGTTAATAATCTTGATAACATATGTTTATTTTTTTTGCAATAATACAATTTTGAGCTTAAATTACTTACTTTTGTTTTTATTTAAACTTATATTCATATACCACAAACATATACAAGCCATATAAAATGGAAAAAGGAACCAAGTACCAAATTTGAAAATAAATACAAAAATGTGTGAAAAATTATAATTTTTCTTCGGAGGGCAGCACTCACTGGTTCTGTACGGTAATATTAGAAAAAGTTCCCTTCCTTAAAGAGCTTAAGTATTTGATTAGACCTCATAAATTTTGATTCTCTGTTTCTCAAAACTTACGTCATTTCGCTTGGTTCCTAAATAGCAAATGCGTAAGTACCTCCAATTGATAGTATTTGCAAAGTCGACATGGCCCGAAGGTGTGCTCTTATCCTGTGGTGGATGCCACCCCTGCTCGGATTTGGAAATTAGTAGACTGAAAATAATCAGAAATAGATAGAGGGGTGAATTTTAAGCAAAAAATGTTCTATATGTTTTCGACAAATCAATATTTTTCGAGTTATTCGCGGTTGAAAATGTTGATTTTTCATCTAAAAAATGCATGTTTTAGAACGGTTTTTTACGAATAACTCGAAAACCTTTTGTATCAAAAAAATCATCAGGGGTAAAAATTAAGCTTATGAAATAACAAATCGATTGTGTTTTTCTTCTATTGGTTTCATTGCTGATTGTTTTCTCCCAGAAAACGAGACAAGCATTTTATGTTCATCATAAATCCGTAAGTTTTTACGCTAATGACATTTACTGAAGCTCATTTTAAAGGCCTTTTTAAGTACTTTGAAAAAGGTCTGACAAGTTTTCCTCCAAAAATTAGTCGTTTTTCCGTTATTTAAAGTTGAATGATTCGAATTCAATTTTCAGCTAACAAACAGTCACCTTCACACAGCCATAACTCAATCGATTTGTTGTTTTATAGGCTTCATTTTTGCTGCTGATGATTTTTTTTATGAAACGTAGGGTTTTCGAGTTATTCGTGCAGCATCGCTCTAAATCATGCGAATCCTGTGGTTATTTTCAGTTTACTAATTTCTACCCCCGAAAAGGGGTGGCATCCACCCCCAGGTTAAAAGTATACCTTCGAACCATATTGATTTTGCAATACTATCAAGTACGAATCAAATACCGTTTATATTAAAGAAAGAAAATATATCTAAAATTCAATATCGTAGATTTTTTTCAGAAAACAACAAACACAATTTTTGTTTTAGATTACAAGAACAAGATTGGACTGGTGTATACTCCATTAGTACCAACGATGTAAATAAATAATGGACCATTTTTATGAATAATTTCTTGAATATATTCAATGAAAATTTTCCCGTTCAATATATACAACAAAAGGAAAAAAGACCAACCATTTTACAAACAATGAAATAAAAGATTGTAAAAAGAAATTAGATACCTTGTTAATATTGTCAAATAATAATCCAAATTATAGAGACATATACAGTGAAACAAAAAAAGATTATGAAAATCTATTAGAACAAGCAAGAAAAAATAGTTACGATGAGAAAATAAAAAATCAGATAATGAAATTAAAACTATGTGGAGCTTTCATAATGAAATAATTGGTAAAAGTACGAGGAATAATGTTGAATTAAAGGGAAACCCAGCAAACGTAGCCAATTATTATAATAGTTTTTTTATAAAGCATATGATTGCTTAAACCACACATACCTTCTTGAAAAATTGGAAAAATATGGAATACGGGGAACAGCATTAAAATGGTTCAAAGCTTACTTATCAAATCGGACACAAAAAACAGTCATTATTAACAATGGAAAAGAATTAAAACATGACATTAAAAACGAATATAGGCATTCCATAGGGTAGTATTACAGGACCGATTTTGTTTATTATTTACAGGAACGATCTAGGTAATACCATATTTAATAAAAAAAATAGTTCCATTACAAATTACGCGGATGATAAGAATTTATTAGTTGCAGAAGAAAATTAACCTGAGATAATAAACTAAAGTAATATCTTAATGTGGAAATGGTTCACAAAAAATGGAATGGAATTAAATTTTGAAAAAACGAACATTATCCTATTCAGAACACTATAAGCAAAAACAGAAACACATAAAACTGTAAATATTTTAAATGACAAATTAAACATTCAAGAAAACGCAAAATTTTTAGGAGTGTATATTAATGAGCATTTACACTGGTCAACACACATAAAATATTTAGGCAAAAATATGAATGCAATTTGTTACAGCATTCGGATTATCTGTAAATATTTAAAACAGAAATCATTGTGAATTATAAACTTTGCGAATTTTGAATCTAACGCGAGATTTGGAATCATCCTCGGAGGAAATAATAATATCCAAGAAATATTCATCATACAAAAGAGACTTGTAAGACTAATGCACAACTTGGCCTTTAATGGCACCTGTAGGGGGGTTCTAAAAAAATCATAATTTTAACTATTATTGGAGTATATGTGTACGAATGTTTAATGTTTGTTTTTAAAAATAAAGATAAGTTCACAATTCATAATATTTCCTATGCCTATGAAACACGGTGTACTGGTATAAACTACCCAGTACATCGGCTAACAATAACGGAAAAGAATCCACATTATATGTGTATAAGGCTTTAACAAACTACCAGAGAATTGGACAAAAGTTGAAAGAATAAATAAATTTAAAAAAAATTAAAAACATGTCGATAGATTTAAAGATTATTTTGAAAGCTAAGTTATGGTTAGCGAACTTTTTTTTTGATGGTATTTCATTTTTGATATGTACCTTTAATTGTAAAGTGTAATATCCTCTCTGAAATAAATAAATGTTATTATTATTATTATTATTATTATTATTATTATTTCATGAAAATCGATCTTTCCTAACCGGAGTCCGAGGTAAAATGCTTCAATGACTGCACTGTAGCAAATATCTTAACATGACCGTATTCCATACGACTGAATAAATCACTACCATGTAACACGAATAATAGTGAACCTAATATTGAACCCTGGGGATTCCCAAGCGCAACGCCATGCATGTCTGATTTTTTCCCATTCAATATTACCTACAACTAGGCATATATTTATAGGAGAAGGAGGACTAAATATTGTAAATATGAGAGATTCCAAAATGCCTCCCAGAAAAAAAACCACATGTAAATTGCTATTGAGGTGAAGAAATACGTTAGTCATATTAACTACTTGTAAATAGTTCGACAAACCAATCAAACAGATGACAGCTGTCAACATTATACGCTGACTTTTCTAGAACTGCGTCATGGTTTATTAAATTGAAAGCTTACTGAGGAAAACTGTTTATGTGTGGACGTACTTGCGCCCATTTAATTATATTATAATTTGAGTCTGAAGAATTCTCTTCCTTCTTCTAGATATGTTAAAAAAATTAATGTCTATACATTGAAATTGATTTAATGAAAATAAGCCAATATTAATAAACACCTCCACACAGCATCTGCACATATTTTTGTTCAAAATAGCTGACTACTTTAAAAACGTTAAATGAGGTCTTTGTTAAGAGCCTGCACGTCTTAAAGTGCCTACTCTCTTTTTTGAACCTTTATTTATATCGTAGAGCACAGATAATGGATTTATATCCACGGGGCCCGACTAGAATGGAACTCACTCTTTTACTTTCTAATTTAATGAAAGTAAAACATAAAAATTTAACGTCTGTGGACAATGTGGGCACAATGGAAGCTTTGCTCATTACTTATTCACGCACCCTTGTGGGTCCCACAGTCGAGAAAAACATTCAATCCCATTTAATGTAGTAAATGTAGTGCTTAGAGTTAATAGGGGTTTCAGATAGAATAAATTTAACATCGCTGGTGATCCTGACACACTAGAAGTTTAAGTAACGGGAAAATAAACCGGCCTTTTAACCAAATAAATAACACGTATAGAACATCCCTTAATTCTTCGAATGGTTTGTTTTTGTACCAATCGTTTAAGGATCATCTACTTAATTCTGTGTATTATGCAGTATGTACTATTGTGTAAGTCATAATTTTGGCACACCTCACCAACAGTTTATTGGTTGATTTTTGCTATTATGTATATAATTTTGTTTTACGATAATAACAGTTTTTTTCATAATTTGTTACTGTATTTGTTTTATTATCTGTTACTGCAAGTTTACAGTTCGTGACATTAACTGAAATTTTTTTCGAGCTACTCTATTTATATTTAATCTTAGAAGCATACCGGGTGTTCGAAAAGTATGGGAACGGTGAAAAATCTCGAACAGTTTGCATCAAATCGAAAAATAAAAAAACACTTGTCAAAAAGTTTTCAAAAAACTATCTACTCATACCAAAAATGACCTCCCCATCCACCGACCAAGGGGTGGGGCGAGGGGCAACTTTAAAATTTCAAATGTAAACCCCTATTTTTTATTGCGGAATCGGATTCTACGGCAAAAAATACGTAAGTTTTATTCAGGACTTTTTTTTCGATTCTTGCACGGTGTCGCTGTAATCGCAAAAAATGAAAAGAATGCATGACTGTTTCAAGAGTAGCGTCTTGTACCCATAAAAAAAGTCCAATTCAAAAACTGAAAAACACGTATTTGTTATTTTTACGAAATATATCCAAAGACATTGGATTCGACTCTCCCACCCCCAACCCAGTGGGTGGGGCGGGGGACAACTTTGAAATTTGTAATGAAAATCCCTATTTTTTATAGCGGATTCGGATTCTACAGCCAAAAATACGTGAATTTTATATCGGGAATTTTTTTCGATTCTCGCAAGGTGTCGCTGCAATCGCAAAAAATGTTACAACTCGTAGAAATTTCACAAAACAAATACTGTTATTAACAACACTTAAAAAAAACATTCATAAAAATCAAGATATCACAGATATTGTTTTTCAAACTGAATGTTTTTTTGTCAACACGAGTAGCTGTATTTACAAACTTATGGAGACTTCAGGTTTATTTCAATTTTTTGCGATTGCAGCGACACTTTGCAAGAATCGAAAAAAATGTCCGATATAAAATTCACGTATTTTTGGCTGTAGAATCCGAATCCGCTATAAAAAATAGGGATTTTCATTACAAATTTCAAAGTTGTCCCCCGCCCCACCCACTGGGTTGGGGTGGGAGAGTCGAATGCAATGTCATTGGATAGATTTCGTAAAAATAACAAATACATGTTTTTCAGTTTTTGAATTGGACTTTTCTTATGGGCACAAGACGCTACTCTTGAAACAGTCATGCATTCTTTTCATTTTTTGCGATTACAGTGACACCGTGCAAGAATCGAAAAAAATGTCTTGAATAAAACTTACGTATTTTTTGCCGTAAAATCCGATTCCGTAATAAAAAATAGGGGTTTCTATTTGAAATTTTAAAGTTGCCCCTCGCCCCACCCACTGGGGGTGGGTGGGGAGGTCATTTTTGGTATCAGTAGATAGTTTTTTGAAAACCTTTTGACGCATATTTTTTTATTTTTCGATTTGATGCAAACTGTTCGAGATTCTTCACCGTTCCCATACTTTTCTAACACCCGGTATAAAATGTCTAGTTGTCATATAGCTTATTAAATACATGATTTTATTTTGAAAGACGGGAAATTTCCATCCGTTCACTGGTAATAAAGTCACTTCTTGTACGCATATTATCACAATTTTTTCTACAAATACTGTTACAAGTATAAAAGTGCTGAAAAGTGCCCTAATTTTTGCTGCACTGTTAACTTCCGTTTTTAATTCAGTTACTTTAACTTCAATATTTTTTAATACGTACATATTGTCAAAAGTTGTTTTTAAAAAGGTTGTAAAGATGGTGTAGCGAATTACACAAAAGTTGCAATTATTTACAAATTTTAGTAAAATATTTGAAATTATATTGTATTGTTTATTCCTCCCCCAAAAAGACATTACAAATGTAAAAACCGCAGCCCAAGGAATTACTACTTCTACTTCCAGATTTTCCATCCAAGTCTCATTAAAGGAAAGCATCTTGACTATATTTGCTTTCTAGTATGCCAAAATAATTGGTCATATAATTTTAATATTTGCGAACGATGTCATAAAAAAATTTGAGGCGGTGGTTTTTAGCATCTGAAGTTTCAGTTCTCTTATTAGCTTGCTCAATTAATGTTCCTCATTTTACAACACCCCCCCCTCAATGGAATCATCTCAAACACATGTCATTAAAATACATACTTGTTCCAAATTTCAAGTGAATACCTCAATTTCATTTTATCAACCTCTTTAATAATAGAGGAAACATCTCAAAATAAAATCTAATTCCGTATGTCGTTATAATACATATAGTACATATAGTACAGGCAATGAAGGCAAAACTTTGTAAACACCTTGCAAAAATTAATAAAAGGATCATCTCCGGGATTTGAGTAGGTAATAACCCGTAGAATGGAATGATACATTCTTTGCACTTTAAAGTTCCGGGAAAATTCAAAAAAAATTGGAAAAACTTTTTGATTTTCGGTTTTTTTGTTCTAGCGGCCAAAATAACGAAAATAGAGAAAAAAGTTCTCAACAAAACTTGTATTTGTGTTGTTTATTTAAAAAAAAACAGCCTCTAACTGATCCTTTGACGTAAACGTCACAGGCGTAGAGGTTATTTACCAGTATCATACTGGTTAATTGTGATATATTTTGTAGATTCCCCTAGCACCGCTTAAAAAAGAAAACATACATGTGGCAGGAAGTCCCAAAGAATTGAAGAAGGAAAAAGAAAATTAAGATAATGCCACAAATAACATTTAGATAAAACTTGTAGCTCGTCTCTTTCTCTACAAAAAAGATCCTTACAAATTTTTGTCTTACTTAAGCCGTTTAGGAGATAAGTCCAGTTTTCCACTTATGGTTTTGAGTCGCTCCGAAATGCGCGGAAAATAAGAATTCTCTGGGAGTTTCGTACGACCGGACACATCGGTCGATAATTCTCACTATTCAGAGCCGCTAAAAAAATTAAAACAACATGTAATGTAGAAAAAAATCTCAGCTTTAATGTGGAACTAATCACAAAATTCATACAAATTTTTATCATAGAGAAAAAAGTGTTAGAAGATGGCTTAGTAAACTTTATACACTTGATTTATTCATATTTTTGAGATTTATGCATCCTAGTTGTATATGTTGTATATGTTTTACTGTATAAATGTGCATTTTCTGAACGTGTATGAATAGTGTAAACAAATTCAAAAAGTACTGCACGCATTTAAAAAATACTAAGGTTATTCGAAAGAATATATTTTATTGTACTTATAGTCCAAAAATTATTATTAATTAGGATAAAGCAAATTGAACTCCAAAATTTGGAGGTGATTGATCGTCGAGAAATATACCCTCTACTTTGATCGCAAGATATATTTTTCAACAAAAGTAATTGCAATAAAATGTTAATTGGATTAATATATCATTATATAAGAATATACAAGCAAAATGAATTATCATTCTAACGACTCCCGGTAAAGATATGAATAAATCTGTGGATCAACCGTACAAAGTTTACTAAGCCATCTTCTGACAGTTTTTCTCTATGATAAATTTTTTTATGAATTTCGTGAACAGTAAAGCTGAGACCTTTCTCTACATTTTATGTTATTTTCATTTTTTTAGCGGCTCTGAATAGTAAGAATTATCGATTGATGTGTCCGGTTGTACGAAACTCCCGGAGAATTCTCACTTTTACGCATTTCGAAGCGGCTTAAAACTGTAAGTGGAAAATTCGATTTATCTTCTAAACGGTTCAAGTAAGACAAAAAATTGTAAGGGTATTTTTTAGAGAAAGAGACGAGCTACAACTTTTGTTGAGAACTTTTTTCTCTATTTTCATTATTTTGGCCGCTAGAGCAAAAGAACCGAAAATCAAAAAGTTTTTTCAATTTTTTTAAAATTTTCCCGGAACTTGGAAGTGCAAAGAATGCATCATCTCATTCTCCAGGTTATTATCTACTTAAATCCCAAAGATGATCCTTTTATTAATTTTTGTTACCCTAAATGGCTAATTTGCCCGTACTAATACGTGTACTAAATTTCAAGTGAACGTCTCAATTTAATTTTATCAGCCTCTTTAATGGAAGGGTGGTGGAGGGGTTAAAAAATTACTGTACTCGTACCAGCTTACTTTACTTATTTTCACCTATTTACCCTCAACCCTTTACCGAGACAGACCGACCGACAGACAGAATATTTCTTTCGCTCAAATTTAAAATCTCAACGTTTCATGACATTCTAAACCTATTTCAACAAAAAGAATTTTTGATTTTTGTTTTACGACTACTATACTTCCAATCCACTAAGTGGACGTGGAAGTAATTTTTTACGACTACTATACTTCCAATCCATTACGTGCTGAATTTTGGCCTGCCTCGTTTTTATTTTCCTCGCGGATCAATAACATAAAAACTTGGTGGCGCCCATTCAAATTATAATACATTTTCTTTTGTTTCGATACCAGTTGCTTTACTTTTTGTCCCCCTAAAAGATAATATCAAAGTCTCACGCTAGAAGATCCGAGAAGAAGTCAAATTATCAGAAACAGCTGAAACTAATATTTCTCTGTATGTTCTTTTTTTTTGTTTTTCTTATCGTGATATCCGAGTCAACTATAGCCGTAAGTATTTTCCGTTATTTGGACAATCTATTTTCAGTTCTCAAAGATAGTTTTTTCTGCTTTTTGCAAAATCCTATAAAGAATATGTTTCATAGTGTTGAATATTATGTGAACGTCCCTTTATATTACCAGTTATACCTTGTAGAGTGGAAATTGTTTGAGAAAGTTCAATTGCAGCAGATATCAACATTAAATTGCTTCCTTCGTTTAAGTTTAATCTCCAGTTGGTTGTATTCGAAACAGAAATATATTGAAGTTTTCAACAACTAGCTGTAACAGAAAAACTCTTAATGCGCTATGACTTTTATTCGTTTCAAAACTTTAACAATATAAAGGGGAGAACGGATGACAGTATTCAAACACCAGAATAAGAAAATAACGCAAAGTAAATATGAGGTACGTGAGTTATATAAGGTTAAACGTTTCAGCAAGCCGCCTCCGTTAAAATTGCTTCGCTTGAATCTTGCAAATTTATATAAAATATTTAATAAATCGTATGGAATTTCCACCTGGATAACCGCTAAATCTGCTAAGATATAGCTCCTGTCTGTTGGTGCAGATCAAAGTGCTCTATTACCCTGTAATTATGAACATACTTCATTAACCGTAATCCAAGGGCTTTACCTTAAGATCATGGTGGTTAATGAATAATGATGCCGTCGGATACACGTCTGACTTTCTATTCTCGCTTGGAGGGACAAGAGGATACAGTTTGCGCCAAAGGGTTACGTTGTAATACGTATTGCATAATACATTTTCAGCAGGTAATTAAAAACATGGCATATTTAATAACGCATAGCAAGTAATGTAAAGTCCACATGAAAAAATATCCTCGAAGAATGTGATTTTGTGTATTTAGCATATAAATTTAATAATAATAATAATACTTCATTTAGCCAATAGATCATAAAATAATATAGGATACGTCAAATACATTTCCAGAATAAGATAGTTATATTAATACATTAAAAATTCATCTATCGAGTAGAATGCATTTTTTAACAGAAACTTTTTTAATTCTGACAAAAACTTGTTTACACTAGGTATAGTTTTAATTTGATCGGCCAACTTATTGTAAAGTGTACACCCCATGTAATATGGTTTTCTTTTAAATAATTCAAGCCTATGTAAATCGTACTGCAAATTGGATCCATGTCTTGTAGGATAATTGTGATTAGCATTTAAGGAATTTAAGGTGGATAAGTTTCTTTTTTACAAATTTTAAAATTTCATATACAGACTGTCTATTTTACGAGGGCCACACCAAATATCTCGCTTAATATCTATTGTAGAAGAATAAAGTTTTAGAAACAGTTATCCCATTTTTTGTGAGCTATATTTCAGTAAAAAGAAATTTGAAATCCATAGCCCACTTTATGAGATATATTACAAAAACCTGAAAAATAGGAAAACCACAAACGGTTATAGCTTCCTTATTTGAGGAGATACGAAAAGAGTTAAAGGAATGAAAGTTGACGGCAAAGACAATAAGAATAATAACGTGTAACAAAAAAATCGAAAAATGCAGTTGGCTTTGACATACGCTATTGTGCAAAAATGAAAAATACATATCTCAAAGTAGGCCATGACGCCATTAATTCCGTTATTTTTTTCTCATTCCAACGATATACAACATGTTACAGAAATTTTAACCGATAGTGTCAATATTTAATATTTTACGAATACCACAATTCATATAATTGAATCGTAACAATCAGCTGTGCCATAATTAGTAAAAACAATGTATACAGTTATTAATAAATTTGACAGATTGTAACTGTTGTATGTTGCGTTGTCGAGTTCTAAGACAAATTTTATATCAGTAATTATGGTGTACACCAATAATAACAAATTCGATATGATTAGCATTTATTCTCAGTGCAATTTTGACGCTGAGATGGCAGTCACGGTTTACGGAGATTGATTTCCAGATGCTCCGCAGCCAAATCGAACTATGTTTAGGAATTTAGTTCAAAATCTAAAAACGCACGGTTCATTTTCAAAAAAAGTAGTAAGGCGAGCGCATGTTGCGGATAATGTAAGAAAAGTGAGTAGAGTAATGAATTATGTTAACCAAAATGAGGAAACCTCTTTGAGACAAATTCAGAGAAACTGTCGCATAAAAAAAGACAGTGCAAGAAAAATATTGAAAAAAAACGGATTTCGATGCTACAAAATGAGGAAAGTTCAACATTTAAATGAGGGAGATAAGCCAAGGAGAGTAAGATTTTGTAGATGGTTATTAAATTAGAAAAGGAATGACGCGCTAATATGTATCAAAATTCTTTGGTCGGACGAATCAAATTTTTCTAATAATGGATTTTTCAATAGAAATATGCATTATAAGTGGACACGAGAAAATACACATTGGTGCAGAGAGACTGCTTTCCAAGAAAGATTTTCTACGAATGTTTGGTTGGGTCCTTTAGGGACTAAAGTAATTGGACCTTATTTTTATGATGGCAAATTAACCGCTCGTAGATACCTTAATTTCCTGCAGAACGAATTTCAAGATTTTCTTTATGAATTAACAGTGGCAGAAAGATTAAATTATTCATATTTTCAACGAGATGGGGCTCCACCTCACACTGCTGTAATATGTACAAATTATTTAAATCAAGTTATGCCAGATAGCTGGATAGGCACCTATGGACCCATTCTATGGCCAGCTCGATCACCAGATATTACTCCCTTGGATTTTTTCGTCTGAGCTTACATTAAAGACAAGGTATTTCAAATTGCCCCTGAAAATATTGAGGACATCAAAACCAGAATTCGAAACGCATGTGAAGCAATTACTCCTGAAATGCTCCAAAATGTAATGCGTGACGTGTCTCGTAGAGCACGTTTATGTGTCAGAATGCATGGTGCACAATTTGAGCATTTGTAGTTAGAAAAATAAATACACACAATTTCTTTTCAATATAGTAGTAGGTAGTACTGTTATACCTAGTTTTTCGTTTTTTTCTTTGGATGTTCGTTTTGTACTTGTATTTTTATTTATCAGATATTTATTGGTTTGTATTATATTGTAATAAATAATTACGGAATTATAATTATTATAAAGTGAATTTTTACTATTATGGCACAGCTGATTGTTACGATTCAATTATATGAATTGTAGTATTCGTAAAATATTAAATATTGACACTATCGGTTAAAATTTCTGTGACATGTTTTATATCGTTGGAATGAGAAAAAAATAACGGAATTAATGGCGTCATGGCCTACTTTGAGATATGTATTTTTCATTTTTGCACAATAGCGTATGTCAAAGCCAACTGCATTTTTCGATTTTTTTGTTACACGTTATTATTGTTATTGTCTTTGCCGTCAACTTTCATTCCTTTAACTTTTTTCGTATCTCCTCAAATAAGGAGGCTATAACCGTTTGTGGTTTTCCTATTTTTCAGGTTTTTGTAATATATCTCATAAAGTAGGCTATGGATTTCAAATTTCTTTTTACTGAAATATAGCTCACAAAAAATGGGATAACTGTTTCTAAAACTTTATTCTTCTACAATAGATATTAAGCGGGATATTTGGTGTGGCCCTCGTAAAATAGACAGTCTGTATGTACAGACAGGGTAATGTAAAAATATTGTTTGATAAATGTCTGCTTGCAGAATTCTCTCTGGCTTAATTTAAACATGTTACGAATAGCTCCTTTTTGCAGCAAGAACACACGGTTTGATGACGGTGAGTTTCCCCTAAAAATAATACTATAAGGCAGTTAGAACTCTAAATTAGAAAAATAAAATATCTTCATATTCTTTAAATTGGTTATGTGACGTAATCTTTTCAGCGCAAAACAGTGACTCGAACATTTATTGCAGATATAGCAGTCATGTGACTTCCAATCCAGTGATAAATCAATATACAGACCTAATAATTTAAAAGTTGAGACTTGTTCAATGGATTTACCATTAAGCTGTAATAGCAAACTCGATATGTAATGAGATCTAACAGGATGAAACTGTAACGATAATGTTTTTTCTCGGTTCATTACCAATTTTTTATGGTGACCTAATTACTTATATTAAATAGGGTAGAATTTAACTTATCAGTTAGTTAGACACATTTTTAGATATAAATTAAGTAATCTTCATAATGTCTTAACCTGTTATTAAAATTTCATGAATCTACAGGGTGTTTCGGGTATGCGGTCATTAATTTCTAGGGCTGATTCTACATAAAAGAATATGAAAAAAAGTTCGTATAAACATGGGTCCGGAAGTCCCTCTTAAGGGCGCCGCGTGGCTCTGAATAGGGCACCCAAAATTAGTTGAATTGCATTTATTACTCTCTCGAATAAACTAAGAGAAATTAAAAAATTATTACTAAATTATATTAACCAACAGGTTTTAAAGATTAACAAACTAAATTAAATGCCCATTTCCACACAACCGAAAAAATTCCTTTAGGTTCAAATTTCTCGAAACCGGTTGGTCCTACGGCGTTACAACAAGATAAACTTTTTTGTTTATTTATAGCCAAGCAATCATATTCCAATAAAACAATCGCAGACATTCACATTAAAAAATTTGGGGTAGAAGTAAGTTCCCCCTTTCCAATTCTGACCACCCCTAATTGAATTTATCCTTGGTAGATAACATCAGATAATCACCTTTGTTGATATTCAGATATTAAATAAAATGACCATTTTGGGTGCCCCTTCAGAGGCCCGCAGCGCCTTTAGGGTGGATTTTCGTATCCATTTTTATATGAATTTTTTTCATATTTTTTAATATAGAATCACCCCTAGAAACTAATGACCACGTACCTAAAACACCCTGTATAATTTCTCCAATTTTCTCCAGTTCTCTATTTTATAGATATTCATTCATTCATGGTTAAAGTGAGGGTTCGTTACATTTAAATCATATTATTAGTGTTGTCGAATGAAAACGAACAGTGCTAATGGGGTTAAATTAATTTGCCATTTTGTCAAAATATGTCAGCTATGAGTTGCCGTCTCTTAATTTATAATAATTTATGGACTTTAAAATGAACGCCCCGAATTCCTTATCCAACTGTCCTCTGCACTCGAACGTGTAATTGGTGTAATTCACAAGGAATTTCCACTTTACAAGGTATAACCAGTAATGTAATGCGACATACAAGCGTTCTCGTTGAATATTATGAATATTAACGTTATTCCTGTCACTGCTTGCATAAACTAGTAATCAGCGAGTATAGTTGAGTGGAGAGTTTCAGAATCCTGTTAAAATATTAAACGTTCTAGTTATAGAGAGCCCTAGTTTTTTTATTTCCTCGGTAGTAATTGTAAAGAGAATCTGAAAAATCCCAAGGTGGAATTATCTGGGAATAAGTTCTTTTGTTCATTTGCAACTGATGCCAACTTAGTTTGCATAAATGTCTCTTGGTATATTAGTTGATTCTAATGTCACAACCATACAAAAAAGATTGTCTGTTAGTCCAATAATTATAAGGATCCATAACAAAAAATGTTATCTGAGATTTTCCATCAGTAACTGTTAATGGGGGGATTATACATCACAAAACCACAGAAATCAGTTCTGGGGGTACCGCGCAACTCCCTCCAAAAAACGACCCCTTCGGTGAAAAAAGCTTCACTTTACTGATAACTCGTTAACCGTAGAAGATATAAAAAAATTGCTCATCGTAAAAAAAGAAAACTTGACTACTTGCCTAAAAAAAAAAGTCCCTTTTTAATTTTCTTGCATATGCCATGGTTTTCGAGAAAATCGATGTTGAAGAAAATTGCAAAATTTGTATTTTTAATGCCCACGAATTTTCGATAATTTGAAATTTTTTGCACGCGGCCTATAGAGAAAATTGAATTACTCGAAAACCAAACATTCTAGGAAGAAAAATCAAAATGGGTTTTGATGGGGATATAAAATACTCTTTTGTGTTTCAATTTTTGATGGCTGTTGATATCTATTAGTATATAAAAATAAAAATAAATTATAGTTACCTCTTGATTTTGTGTACTTTTAACTATTCCCAGGTCCATAAAAAATGACTGACTTTAATATAAGTTATAAATGCATTATCTTTTAGTTCAAGGTAGTACTTCAATGCAGAAAAAGTTAGAAATAAAAATATTCACATTTACAAATTTACCAGCATGTTGAAGTTAGCCAAATTTTGGACAATTTTTTATTATTTTCTTATAATAAAAAAGGAACCCAAAGATCCTGAAACTTTACCTCAAAGAATTTTTTTTTGAGTTTATATATTATATAACTATTGTTTCTAATCATTTAATAGTTAATAAATTGTATTAGAGAAATATCATCAAAAAATTGAATATGCAGCCTTTTTTGGATTTTTTTCTTTTGCTAACATGCTGCTAAATTTGTAAATGTGTATATTTTTATTCCTGACTTTTTCTGAATTGAAGTACTACCTTGAACTAAAAGATAGTGGCATTTATAACTTATATAATAGTCAGTTATTTTTTATGGGCCTGTAAATAGTTAGATGTACAAAAAATCAAGAGATAACTATATTATATACTAATAAATATCAATAGCCCTCAATAATGGCAACACAAGAGAGTATTTTATATCCTCTTTAAAACCCATTTTGATTTTTCTTGTTTGGTTTTCGAGGAATTCATTTCCTTTTATAGGCCGCGCGCAAAAAATTCAAATAAACAAAAATTCGCGAGCATTAATAATACAAATTGTGCAATTTTCGTCAATATCGATTTTCTCGAAAACCATGGCATATGCAAGAAAATCACAAGAGGACTTTTTTAGGTAATTAGTCAAGCTTTCTTTTTTATGATGAACATTTTTATCTTTAACGGTTAACGAGTTATCAGTAAAATAAGTTTTTTTTCGGCGAAGGGGTGGTTTTTTTGGGGGTTGTGTGGCACCCCTAGAACTGATTTTTGTGGTTTTGTGATGTTTAATCCTCGTACTGACAGTTACGGAAGGAAAATCTTGGATGACAATTTTTTCGAGCTTCTGGTGTATTTTTTATTTTACTGACTGGATTATCTACCAAAAATCAAACTACAATTTGTGTTTTGTGTTTGTTAAAAATTAATCTGATGTCAAAGCTGCTGGATACTACCACAATTTTTTTAAAACCGCGAAATGTCGCAGATATATGACGAGAAAACTATATTTTTGACGATATAGTAGAGCGTCTAGAGCCCGCTACGATGCATTTTAAAGGACCAAAGGGTATACGAAAAAGAAAAACAGATTCGTATGTAAAATTTTCCGCTGCATTCGAATTTCGAGTTCGCCAGATAATTCGGAATTGCGAAATTCGGAATAGTATGAAAATGTGTATTCTCTTATTTCTCACTCAGTATCTTGAGCCTTGTGAAGATATTGATCTTTAATTTTATAAACTTATTCCTCTGATATGGTTCTTGGTTGATGTACGAAACAAAATTGTTTTACCGTGAAATCTTAAAAAAAAAATACATAAACTATTACAAAAATACTAAAACGCAATGTAAAATATAGTAAGCGAGATAATTGTTTTATTATTAAAGACAGAAAGGTAGTATAATGGCAAGAAGTGAAGATTAAGGGTCAAGGAAGTTTTTGAAAACTGTGTTTCTTTTTGTTGCTGATTAATTTAGTCACAAATGAATTGTTAAAATTCGGCGTCCGCAACTCGGAGTTTCGCTTCTAATATTAGTGACTTACCTATTATAACTACTATGCCTGCTCGAGAGAGTTTACAATACGCTGAATACGGAATAACTGTTGCTTCATTGAAAAGGAACACACATTATTTTGTCTCTTTTCAATTATTAACTATGAAACACACATTAAAAATAATGAATTCAACTATTTCATTTAGATTCGATATATTTGTACACAAACACAAGAATTAAAGAATTATAAGAATGAATATGCGATTTTTTGTAACATAAATAAAAAATCACAATGCATAAAAGTAATGATCATATGAACTAGTACATATATAACAAATTAATTGCTAGGAGAAAGATGAAAACAAAAATATAACAATATCTACTAAAAAATCTACTGGAAGATTAAACATTTTCACATAAATTTATAAGTGGACATAACTTTGTAACTGTACCTATTTACTGAACATTTTAAATAAAAATTGAAACACCTTATTTACCTAATTTTTATGTTAACTTACTTAATGTTATTACTAATATCATAATGTCTCCTATAAAAACGATATTAATTGGAGAATTAACGCAAATATTTCTCCATTTTCTGTTGAGGGAGGAATATTTTGAGTCACTGTAGGAAAAAGTTAACATCCTTAATAAAGATCACTAACTACTGGTATGAATAATGTAAAAAAAAAGATATTAATGCACTAGCTGTATTTATACGTGAAAAAAATTATAATCAATTATTAGATGAAAAATTCATTGCAATTAAGTGTCGTAAATTTAAACGTCACACACTTTTCTTAATTCCTTTTGCACATAGAATCTCTGGATTTTAGTTTAAAAAAATATTTATGATACTTCAGTTCATGAGCTATCATATCTATACTGGTATCACCATGTCCTTGAATTTTATCTAGTAATAAATTATTTGTGTCTTTTTAGCCCTTCTTCAAATTTGTATTTGTCCATTAAAAGTGGGAACTGGGATGAGTTTCCTATTTCCCCTTAAATCCCTGTCTTTATCGCACAGAAAACACATCTATATTAACAATGTGAATATTTTTTGCTTTAGTTCTTAAATAAAGTAGTTTAGTTTTATTTGGAGACAGCTCGCTTTTTCTTTTTTTTCTGAAATTCTCGCGTGTAAGAACTCCTAGATTGTGCGTGAAACACGGGATTTCTACTTAAAAATAAGTGTGTGTTTCGTAGTTCTGTGCCCAGTGTTATAGAATACAAATCCGTTTTTGTATTTATCGCTTCTCTTAGCGAATCAGAAGCCTCACTCGTTACATTTTGTAATGTTTCGGCACTATCTTTTTAACAAATAAGACATTGCCTTATAATCTATTTTTCAAGTATGTATTAGAATTAAACCATAAGTAATACAATAAGATTAATTATTTCAAAAACTTACGCTCATCTTCCATGTTTCAAGCGATTCTAAATATTTGCTTAAAACACTGTATAAAGTAACTTGGCAAGATACACTGCCATACCAGTGTTACAACGTGCGCTCTGTTACCAACTCTAGGTTAGAAAAACTAACAATCACGTAAAAAAATATTTCAAATAAAAAAGTATCTTTGAACTTTAAACCCACCTTTGCTTTTGTTCACCACCCATCTAACTTTAACAATAAAAAAGTTCGTCGTATGTTGTATCTTACGATGCATTTTACAATTTTTGTTCAACATGTACGGGTTTTACACATTTTGTAAAAATATATATCATAGGAAAAGAACTTTTAGTCTCGCTATACCTAAGACAAGGGTTGAAGGAATATTTGGTTAAATTTCAAGTTCGATACCTCCAATATCAAGCGTGATATTGATTGAAAAATAATAAAATACTTATTATCATATTCTTTGTAGTTTTTGCAAGTAAATGCCGTTTTCTACAATTTCGCAATTCCAAATGAATTGAATTTGCAATTCGAATCCGGCAGGAAATTTTACATACGAAACTAGTTTTCGTTCTTGTATACGACCCCCCCCCCCCCCTTGTCGATTTCGAGACCGTAGATCCCCTTCTAATTTAAGAAAAAATTAAGACGAAACAAGCTAACCATTATGCTCTTCGCCGATTTACTACTTTTTGTAAATGATATTAGTTTCAAACATTTTTTGTTTAATTACAAAACAGATTTTTTTTTCCATTTCAAAAATTAATAACTTTTTTATTTATTCATCGATTTTGTTCAAAATCAATAAGGTTCTTTCTCTAGCTTACACTAACTTACTGTCCAAATTTCAATACAATCGGACTTTTATTTCTTAAGTTATCGTGCTTACAAGAAACATGACGGACGGCCAGACAGACGGATGGACGGACAGACGGACGGACATTTTGAAAGTTGTTCAAAATTCGATCACCAACACAGTGATATGAAATTTTTTTCTCTACGAGCAATATCACCAGTTTTAGAAATGTGCCGATCGAATGCAATATACTCTTTGTTTTGTATTTGCAAAGAGTATAATAAAACAGTTTGGACATCAAATTCGATGTACTCATAGTTCACTTTTTCAGGATAAAGATAACACTATCCTCATCATAAATATTGTGAGATAACAATTTTTTTCATTTACTACTTATTCTATTATGCCTCACACAAAGATCCACCCTTCTCATTAACTCATCTCATGCTGTTAGAAGTAGATATATATTAGGGACTGTTTACATTTTCATAAGTTGAAGTGAGTATTGTGTGTGTTTAGCAATATACATATATTTACATTATAGCGTATATCAAAGTTGCCCTAAGCTTCCTTGGCTTTGAGTGTTATATGTTATAGAACTCTATGTAACATTAATGTTCGCATAATCTTACTATATTAATAATACATCTCTTCATAGGGACTAGTACCAGAAACTAATTCTAATATTTTATGAAATGGTATAAAATAAACAGTTCGAATAAGAAATTTCGCGTCCAAAAAAATACCGAGTGCTCTTCCATAGGGCTTTGCAGTAGATATTCGCTGATAAAGGGTATATCTAATATACTATTCAAATGTATTGACCCCCCACTTTAACTGCGAATATCTCAGAAACGGAGGAGTGGAAAAACTTTAAAATATTATGTGTTTATTGTGTGTATATTCTGAATCATTTACTGAAATTTGAATAATGGACATTAGACAGGTTTAAGGCTCTGCTAAGTTATATTGAAAAATGTCCTACTTTTTAAGCAAATGTTGACCATACCAGTTTTAAATCCATTATATCTAGGAAAATACGTCAATTATTTAAATAAAATTTTAGATAAAGCACTGCATTTTTTATACGAGGAAATTTTTTCATAATTTTTTATTCTAAAATTGTGCAGTTATTCTCAAAAACGTGACTTCATGTTTATTCGGTTATTTATGAGATTTAGTATGCACCCACATTTATCAGTGGATGATCGTATGCATGGCTTGATTACACCGCAATAGGTTTCGGGCCCTATTAGGGCCTTCTGCTAGCCTCTGGCAGACAGACAACAAGCCCTTGTACGCCACTTAACAAGCTTACTGCTTCCAAATGCATATTTGCACTGATCCATAGGTTATCATGTATCTTACTACCCTAGTATTTAACCATAGTCATTTCGGAATTGAACTCCCAATTCTTTCCATATATCTGCCCGCACCTTCTGTGTAAGTCTTTCGATGTGGGCTTTCCATGTCAGTTTTCGGTCAAAAATGACTGCAAGGTATTTTATCTCACTGGGGGTTTTAGGTCTTACAAGACTTTGTTTCATGTATCAGTAACGACTGTGAGGATTTATGGAGAGTGTTCCTCCTTACATCGCCTGTCGATAATATTTAGGACTCTTTGTGAACTCTCCGATATTGTGTTCGCAAATCGCCCCCTGACAACTATTACTATATCATCAGCGTATTCTAGGCAGTAAAAGCCTTCCACAGAAATTTTCTGGAGGAGATCGTCGACAATGGTTGCCCACAGCAATGGAGATAGTAATCCTCCTGGGGGCAACCTGTACTCATCCTTGCCTCAATAGTAGACTCGCCTAAAGTGGACACTATTATCCTTTTCTCTAGGCTAATTTTAATTCACTGGCAGAGCACTGTTGGAACTCCTCTGTTTAGCAATGTATTCGTTAATGGTTGTGTTGTTGCCTTATTTGTAGCATTTGAAAAAGCTACATGAATTACTTCATACTTATTTGCAGTAAATTAATTTACTTATTGGAGTAGAGAGGTACGCAACCACTCGTACTCTGAAGGGCGTAGCGTGTGACATGTCTGCAAAAGTCTTAACATACCGAAAGTAAACATGTTTTCTTTAAAAATAGTTTGAATTAGTTGTGTTAATCGTATATTCTTGTAGTTAGAAATTCAGTCTTTTGACTATTGAGTCCCTTGGTGGTGTATTATCATTGGCTAGAGAAGATGTTCTAAGAGTGCGCTAGTTGACAACCATGAGGAAATTTTGACAAATTTCCGGTCTGGTGGGTTCGTTTCTCGACAGCGAACGGCGGCAGTTCTAGTTTTGTGTTGAAGAATTTTGGTTTTACAACGCTAACACGGTTTGGGATTTAATTTGATGCACCCAACGATCTTCACCGCTTTGCTGTGAGCGTTTTGTCAATTTCTGGAAGGAATTCGTTTGATTTTTTGAAGTTCTAAGGACACGTGTTTCGTGAGGTTATGTAATACTCTCTATGTGAGGTGATCTTTCATTTTATTTAGTTTGGAGTTTTATTTAGTTCTTATTTATTGTAATTATTACAGTGTTTGTATAGCCTATATTTGGGACAGGCATATGTTTGAGTTAGGCCAGAGACAATTTGTATGGTTCAAGCACATGTTTGGGTTAGGTTATTAAGTGGACCAGTTTATGTAAGAACCCAGCTCTTTGGTGCTGTAGTTTTGGTTATATGGGGCCTAAGCTTTAGAGGAGTAGTAATAGGAGGAAGTCTGTTACTCAGAAGTTTAGTTATGTATGGGTCTTGCTGACATTTAGAGAAGTTTTGGCTTGGAGAATTGTTCGCAGCAGTCTCCAAGAGATTTAATGCGGGGAGTCTGGTGTCCGGCATGCATTTATGGTTGTAGTCAACGTCTAGGAAGTAGCGAAAGATCACGCTGCAGTAGTCACGGAGAATGCCAAGGCTCTAATCAGGTTTTTTTGTTTCATTTTGGTTATACATTTTTAAAGAAATTATCATAGTTTTGTTCAGTGATTTTTTTGGATCAAATATTAGAGTAAATTACACTACAATTTTGCAACTACAAGTTAAACTCTAACTTTGTGCCTAGTATGAGGGGATATGTTAAGATTATTTACTGTTAAGCAACTGATGGTACCGTGAGATGCTAATCTACCTTACACTATATTATACATGAAATATTTTAATAGAACATAGGTACTAATTTTAGATCATGATGTTTTATTTATTTATTTATTTATTTTTTTATTTAATCGTCTTATTTATATTAACGTCCTGGCGGAGTTTAGCTAATGCTATTCCACCACTCAACCAGGACACGTACACATAGACATTAACACAACGACCATTCCCTGCGATATTGCCATCTACCGCAGCTGAGACTCGAAGTCAGGAGAGATATCAGCGACTAGACATGTTGTGCCACCCAACAGCGGTCTAGTACACTGCTACCATCTCGGTAACACATGAAAAATGCCACTAAACATCCATACCCTGGCCAGGATTCGAACCCGGGACCCCGTGGTCGCAAGCCAAACGCCTTAGCATTGCGCCGCCGAGCCGGTATTTAACATTCTAGTGTACACAGCGAGCATTGCAAAAGTTGGCTCATAGTTTATTATATTATATTTTAGTGATGAACTGTAAATTTAACCCATAGTAGATCTTTGACTCGCTGTTGTAAATTTAAAACTCATTCTTGGTATCACATAAGTCGTAGTTGCATTCCTGATGCAAAGACTCAAATCACTGAAACAATTTTAAATGGTGTTATATACATATTTTAAATTTCTATTACGAATAGATTAGGTTTAGGGAGTAACTGTGAAATTATTCATTTTTTTGTTGTTTTACATCTCACTCGTGTCATAGTAAATGTTTAAAGTCTACATATTTATGTTATTTGCACTAATATCCCTGATATTTAATGGATATTTACTATGATCTTAAGTTTGATCATTAGTTGTAGAGTAAATTTTGACATTATTAGTTAGCTGCCGTTCGCAAAGGTGAAACACTTTTTAATATTTAGGTATTAAAAATGTTACATATTAGCTACTACCATTTCCTTGCCAATTATTGATTTTGCTACTATCCTTTTGAAATCATCCAACGCACCTCGAAGTCTGTTGACTTTCCCGTTTGGTATGCATACTGACGCTCGCTGAGAGGATTTTCCTTATTATTTCGTCTCTATTGTATCTTTCTAATAATTTTTAAATGATTGAAAAAATAATCTAATCTAATCTTATTTAATTACACTACATCACTGGTGTTTAGAATTAAATTGGCGTTTAGTAAAGAGTATACATTGCCAGTTTTTAATCTGATTATATCTGGATCGCGTTAGCGCGTGGAATATAAATTTTAATAGTAGGTTATTTACATTTATATTATTTTCTAAGGAAAAATCCAAACCTTAAACTGGTTCGTGTTTTTTTTTTATTTGAATTCACATTGTTTATGTTGGGTATCTTTATTTTTATTTGCACAATAATTGTGGCCTGGACTGTATGCAAATTCACCAGAAAAAGATAAAGATTAATTAAATTATCAGAGAAATCTCATTGACGAACCAACTCTGTCTATCCCATTGATGAGTCAAAGTGAAGCTTCGATCAAAATTGGACGCATGTGTCCTAAATCCATTTATTAGAGCTAATCCACCTAACGAACACAATCAAATTACGGCATAATTGAGAAATTGAAGTTAACATTGTAAAGTATAACGCCGTCGTTTTGTTTTTGCTTTACGTTTACCGGCGCCACCGAAATAGTCCAGTCAATAAAGGATTACCTTGTAAAAATCTTGGAGTTTTGAAACTTGGCGAATTTGACTCGTCCGTAAAAATAATATTTTTATAAGAATGTCTTGTCTCCAGCAATTGTTTCTTCGATATCCAAAACACAGTGTAAGCGACGTGCATCATCGCCTTCTTCCAGAATATTAATTATTTTAGGTCTGTAAGCTGCAAACTGATTTTTTTAAATCTCTATGAAAAATATTATAAAAAAAACCTGAGGCCTTCGCTTCTAGTATATACACCAAATCCCAAATTTCTGTACTCTTACCAGCTTGCTTTACTTATTTTCCCCTATTTATCCCTATTTGAACCCCAACCCTTCAACCATTTCAAAATATAGTCTAGTTCCAGATGTCGTTATAATATATACGTGTACCAAATTTCAATCAATATCTCAATTTTATTTTATCAATCCCTTTAATAACACAAGTCTACAAAACAAATGTGCTGTCTTTGCAATCAAACCAATCATTTTCTAAGTATTCTGGTGTGCTGAAACCAAATTTGGCAAAAAAAATTTTTTTTTCTACCGCGTCAATTTTTCTCTACACCCCCATATAACCCCTAAAAACTCTTATAGAGGAGATTTTTTTGAGAACATTTTTTTAATTATTTTTTATGACCTTTGAATTTGTTTTTTGGGTCGCTGACCGCGAATCTGAAGTCAAAAATAAATTTCGACTTATTTGTAGGTGGCAAGGAGCTGCCAAATTTCACCAAGATGTAAAAGTTGATAACACTGGTCTACAAAATAACAAAATTTTCTACTCCAAGGACTAAACCTATCATTCCTTAAGTATTTTTGTATGCTGAATCCGAATTTTCAACTAAAAAAGTTTTGTGTCGCGTAGATTTCGAGTAATTTACGGTTTTTATTGTCAAAACAACATTTGGCAATAAAAATCGCGATTTACTCGAAATCTACGCGGTAGAAAATTTATTAAATTGAAAATTCTGATTCAGCACACAAAAGTATATAAGAAATAATAGCTTTAGTCCTTGGAGCCGAACTTTTTTTTGTGTAGATCCGTCGTAGATCTGGTCTGTGCCTATAGATAGATCTACTCAAAAAAAAAGTTCGGCTCCAAGGACTAAACGTTACTTAGGAAATGATGGGTTTGATCGCAAAGACAGGACATTTTTTTTGTAGACCTGTGTAATGGAGTGGGAGTGGTGGGGGGTTGAAGAATATTTAAAAAAAATCTGTACATACACAGAATTTCTAGTTTCTGCACTCTTACCAGCCTGCTTTACTTATTTTCTCCTATTTACTCCTAATTTAAACCCCAACCCTTCAACGGAATAATCCCAAAATGTAATCTAGATCCTGATGTAAATATAATATACACGTATACCAAATTCAACCCCTTTAACAACGGAGTGGGGGGGGGTGATAAGAGGATGGAAAATATTATAAAAAATGTTGAGTCCTTGGCTTCTAGAACATATACCAAATTTCAAGTTTCTCTACCCTTACCAGCTTTCCTTAATTATTTCCCCCTATTTAGCCCCCAACCCTTCACCGGATATGTTCAAAAAACAATCCAGTTCAAGATGTCGTTATAATATACGTGTGTACAAAATTTCAAGTCAATATCTTAAACCGTTCCGGAGAAAACGTGCGGACAAACGAAGTTACAGACAGACCGACAGACAGAAAAACGTTCCATGACATTCTAAACCCATTTCAAGAAAATAAATTTTTTACGATTATTGTACTTGCAATTCCCTACGTGGATGTGGAAGTCATTAGAAATAGAGGTATTTAACTCTTAGGCAAATATTCAAATTGTTGAAATTTTTGAGCGGTCTGTATAAAATAAATAAATTGTCTTAACATAAACCTTATTTCTTTATCATTCATGTTTCATTTATAGAGTGACTTTTTATTAAAGAATTAAAATTTAGGTCTATTTGCGGTATATAGCTTTTTTTTTGGGGGGGGGAGGGGAAATCCATCATGGACTCCCCGTGCTTTGGCTCTATCGCCACGGGGGTGTGCCGGACTCTTACCGGCTAAAACCACTCCCTTTTTTCTCTCTGCCCTATAGTATACACCCTGGTACCATCGTTAGACATAATCTTCGGGGTGTATGGGGCCTGTCTGTTTCGTCGTTAATCATTTTGCCTGGCCTCTGCTTATCTTTCTTCGCATTCTTTATTGGACATGATGGCCTCCATGAGGGTTTAAGCCACATGCCAGTTTCTTCTGTCCTCCAACATGAGGGGGATAATATTTTCCATACCTAGCGCTCGTCCCATTTCTCTTTCGGCATCCCGCCGGTGTGCTTCCCACCTTGGGCATTGGAATATTGTGTGTTCAGGGCTGTCTAGCATACCGCAATAAATGCAGAGATCGTCATGGGTTTTCCCTATCCTAAAGGTATACTGACGAAAGGATCCATGGCCGGTAATATGTAAGATAATAGTTCGTCATTCTATGCTTGCATTTGACCCAGTCCATTAAGTTTGGAATAAGGCGCTTTGTCCACTGGGCCACAGTGCTCTCCGCGCTCTACAAGTGTTGCCAGCTGTCTAAGGTTCTGTTCCTCGCCGTTGCCCTAGTGATCGGTAGGTGGCCGTCGCCTACCTCGTGTATGTATCTTCTTTCCTCTATTGCCAACTCTATTGGGGGGATTCCTGTTACGACCTGGAGTGCTCTGGTCGACGTAGTCCTGTAGGCCCCTGCTACTCTCAGCAGAATTCTCCTCTGGGCTCTTTGGAGCATTTCCTTATATTTATTTATTTTTAGTGCCCTGTGCCAGACGGGTGCTCCGTATAGTACTATTGATTGTACTACATTGTATAGTACTGCTATTTTGGAGCTGCTGGGTCCTCCGATATTCGGCATTAGTTTGGTTAGGGCGGCGGTCCGTTTTTCTGCCTTTTGGTACGTCGCTATGATATGTGCGCCAAAGGTGCCGTGTACGTCAAGGGTTATCCCTAGGTATTTCAGCGTTTTTCCGGGAGATATTTCTGCATCTCTCACCCTAATTTTTATATTCTGTTCACTTTTGTGTCCTTTTAACATTATCGCTTCAGTCTTCTCCGGTGCGAGGTTTAGATTGTTGGCGTCCAGCCACTGGTCAATTCGCCTCAATGCTTCATTCGCCTTACGCACTAGGCCAACTGGGAGGTCGGCCGCTATGACTATTGCGAGGTCGTCGGCGAACCCAATGGACTTCGCCCCCGGTGGCAGCTCTATCCTTAGGACTCCGTCATAGAGGATGTTCCACAAGGTGAGCCCTATGACAGATCTCTGCGGGACTCCAGTAGTCATATTGATGCTGTGTTCTTTGGAGACTTGTATCTTCCTTCCATTAAAATAATTTTCGATAACTCTTATTATATAGTCCGAAATCCTCCTTCTCTTTAATTCCCGGATTATGTGGCTCCAGGAAGCGGAGTTGAACGCATTTCTAATGTCTAGTGTAACTAAGCAGACTAGTTTATATCTCGAATCTCTCGCCATTTTGGAGATGCGCTCTACGGCGTGGATGGTAGATTGCGGTATATAGCTAGTTAACCTCATCTGGGAATACCCTCTATGGACCTGAAAAAAAAAGATTCAGGCAAAAGTAGGCAATTTAATTAGCCACAATTATTATAACAACTATTTCTATCATAAGCGACATCGGAAATAAGATATTGTGAAAACACTGATTTTCGGCGCTATCTTTGTAATATGGCGACCCAATGGCCAAAATGTTTGCAAGGTAAGTCTCTTTTTACGTTTCCATTGACTGGGCTAAATATTGAGCGAGCAGGAGCGGCAGCCGAGAGATTTACGTCGACGAGTTTCCTCTCATTTTAGATTTAAATTTCATCAGAGGCGGCTTGGTGGTTACACTACATCAAGATCAAGATTCGAGATTAAGAATATTACGGCGGTTCGGAAACCCACTTCATAAGTTTTTCTATTTCGTTGGCGGGTTAACTGATGCCGTTTCTTTTTTAGAGCTCTTCTGCGGCCTGTCATTTATTCAGATCGTGTTTTCAGCCGTGGAAAATTTATGGAGAGATTATTTGCAAAACGGATTTAATCCTCTAATCATTACTTCCTGCCGAACTTGGCTTCGCTTCGTTTTTTTAATACATAGTTTGTTGGCTGCGGAATATTCACGATGTATGAGAGTTTTCTCCTTTGACCTTTCGCATTTTCGTTCTGGCACAGAGGCGAACTCGGCAACGATATAAGCTGTAAAGTGTTGCATTTTACAAGCTCTTTTATAAAATGGAATATACGAGTTAATATAATAATAATAATAATAATAATAATAATAATAATAATCACTGGAATGATGACAAAGCATCTTACGAATAACCTCGAAAAAATAGGCCGAAGAAGATCTCTGTACATGGAAATACAAAAGGCTGCCATTCTCCAAACTTGCCACATCGTTAGAAAATTTCTTAACAACTTGGCTGCATGGGACTGATTGAATTATCTCCCCATGCCGCTCTATATAGCCTTGTCCTCGACACTACAAAAAGGAGAGGCGAATACTACCCAGTTTCAAAGCTGAGAACAAACTGAAATAATAATAATAATAATAATAATAATAATATATATATATATATATATATATATATATATATATATATATATATATATATATATTGTTCTATATTCTGCTATCTATTTTATTTTTTATACGTTCGAAATTACTTTTTGAAAGTAAATTGAAATGATTTTATTGAGCGCCAAACAGTTTCTTAAAAGCTGTTAATATTATAGACTATAGAACACCATTAGCATGACCATCTACAATCTATAGAATGACTCTTACTCAGGGTCCAACGAAGTCGGTTCAATAAATGCTCATCGATCAAGATAACAATCTAAATAAATCAAACTCAGTATTGAACGAACAAAGTATTAATTTATTAACAAATTTGAACTTGGAATGTAATTAACAAATTTAAATAACAAAATCTAACTTAACTAAAATGATAAATATGGCCTTTATTTAAAATAAATATGTACCATGGATTTCTGATATTGTAAAGCTTTACCTTGTCTTTCTTTCGAGTCGAGTAATGTTAAATTATAACCTCTAACCGGTTACTATGATCCTTGAAATATAATGTCACTTGACTGACTTTTTAAACCTCTCAAGGCTTCTTCTTCTTCTTTTCTGGATTGACGTTTGTTTATAACCTCCAATTTATTTTCAAGATTTCCTTGAAATATTTCTATCACTTGATTGACGTTTGAAATTTCTTCACCATATAAATTTGCTAACTGAATTAACAAATACTTCTAAATCTGCTTTCCGGATAATCTACTTCTTAATACTTTCAAAGTATACTCACTTCTTATATTTAATCAACTTTTACAATTTATTCTTGATATCAATATATCTGGATTGTAATATCCTAACCTTCAAATTATTCACCACTTTTCTTTTCTTTTCAATTTATTTATTTATTCTTGGATGAATATTTTTCGCAGCTCGCTGTTCAGCGGTGTATGATCAACTGATTTGTTATTTTTAGTCGTTTCAATGGGTTAATTTCCAATATTTCAATTGTTTTTTTCTATTTTGATCTAATATTTCAAAATTTAATTTTAATTTAAAATTTAAACTATTCAGTTTTGTTTGTTCTTTACCTTAATTGAATACTGTTTTTAATTCTTTAATTTTACTGATAAGTTTCTTATTCTACTTTTCAGGATTAAATGAATAATTGTATTACTCGAAATATATTGACATATTACATACACTTTCTTAAAATCTACTTATAACTACAATTAACAATTCCAATCTCAAATAAATACTAATTCATACATTTAGATGAATAGCAATAATAAACACAAAATGCTAGTAGTTAAAAACGTACTGCAGTTTTACATACTGACAGACTACTGATATTATAAACTAAAACAAGAAATTGATACGCCAACAAACATCTAACATCATACTATTAGTCCTTTCTTTCTGCATGATGTGAAATATCATTTACAAAACACCTTTCTGCAATGATATTTGAAAATATCTGAAAACTTAAAATGTCATTCAGTGTTTTGTAATATATGGACTTACTATTTCTAAAATAATCACCCTGCAATGCAAATACTGATAATAGTCTTTCATTCAATATTCATTTTGTGTAGATTTACATTGTTTCTACACAAAATATGATTTTCAGCCCTAAGTTTTGACGTGCATGTCAGATTTTATAAAATTTACTTTTTTGTTTTCCAATTTCATTTTAAATCATTTTAAATGAGATTGTGATTCTCTATCAGTTCATGTTTTATTATATACTATTTAGAATAACCTTGTTAAACTAAAATAACTTCATTTTATGTTTATTTAAATATTTTGTTCGTATTCAATATCAAGTTTCATTCTCTGCATCCTACTCGATGAGAACAAGTGAACTTGAATCAATTAAATAAACCACAGATACTCCTGCTTCTGTATGATCCGTTAAAGTAAAACTGTTATGATTAATTCCTAAAATACATACAAATTTGTGAATTTTATTTATGATTTCAAACACGACACTTAGGTAGTGTTCCACAGTGTGGATATACAGCATAAAACCCCCTAAACTAATAGAATTTTGACATGTGAAAATTTTGTTAGTTTTAACAACATGATGTGACATTCACACTGTCAAAGTTTATTTACAATTTAAAAGTGATCTACTCAGGATCATTTGGATAACTTAAGAGTAATCTATCCTGGATCATATGGATAATTTATCCCCATGTGACAACTTCCCGGTAATGATTCTTCATTATTATATTTTAAAACGTTTTCGTTTTCATTTAAAATATTACCTACTTCAAGTTGTTGCGCATAGCCCTTTGCTATTGTAGGTTCATAATCAATTGAATTTTTGTATTTTTGAGACAAATTTTTAAAAATTCTATCATATTTGGAGTAACGACTTATCAGAAAGGTTTCAGGCTTCTTATCATTATTTATTTGAACACATGTGGTTCCCACTATATGCTCACCGCAAAATTCATTATCATTATTGGACTCTATGCCATTTGATACATTAATTATTTCGGCATCATTGTCATTCAATTCATTCACTATTTCGGCACCTTTGCCATTTAATTCATTAACTATTTCGGCACCTTTGCCATTCAATTCATTAACACTACAGAAAGGTATTCTTTCACCTTCTACTTTTAGGATTCTTTCTCCTAATACAATATTTGCCTTTTTTTCTGATAAGATGTCGTCTCCCAATATAACATCATTTTCTATACAGTCGCCTATTTTTTTACAATTATTACCTACATTTAAAACAAGTTTATCTAAAAATCCTGATTTCTATTTCTATCATTTACTTGTGCCGTTTCTATTTTATTTATATTAGAGTGCGTGTTTTCATCTACTCTATTTCCCTTTTGAATATTGATATTAGCCACTTGTGCATATGACTCATTATTTTTAACATAACCCCCTCTCTCTCTGCAATCATTATCATAATGACGTTTCTCAAAACCCTGCTTTTCATTCCTATAATTGTCATTTTTATATTGACCATAACCTCCTCTTTCCTTTCTATCATTGTCATATTGACGTTTCTCATAACCCTGCTTTTCATTCCTATCATTGTCATATTGACGTTTCTCATAACCCTGGTTTTCATACCTATCATTGTCATATTGACGTTTCTCAAAACCCCCTCGTTCCTTTCTATCATTGTCATATTGACGACCATAACCTCTTTCTCTTCTATCACTTTCATTCTTATTCTGATCATAACCCCACTTGTTATAATATCTACTATTATTTTCTCTATTCTGACTAGCCTTCCTATCAAAACTCTGATGATAATCATCTAATTCTCTTAAATAATCAATTAAATCATCTAACTTTGCAATTCTTTGCGTAATAATGACATTCTGGATATCCCCTGAAAAATGCCTAGCTAAATATCTGACCATTTCACTTTCTGTAAATTTTGGTTCTAGATGTCTAATATTGTATACTTTTCTAAGTACATAATTTTCCCTAGAAATACCTTTATTTTCTACATAGTTACCATTAAATAGGTCTTGTCTTATTTTCAACTGAGTGTAATCACTCCAATATTGTTTTAAGACTAGAGCTTCAAATTCCTCTATAGTCTCAAACCTGTCCATTATAACTGAATACCAGATTTCCGCTTCTCCCTTTAACATGTCTTGTATGTTTGCTTTTAAGTTTGCATTTACGTGTTGTGTTTCCATGTGTTGTTTCAAACGTGAAATGAAAATTTTAGGGTGTATACGGTTATCTCCGTAAAAATAAAATGGTGTTTTGTTGCATGTGTAAGTATGTGTAGGTAATTGTGTTAATTGTGTACGTGTGGTATCCTTCAACAACTTCGTGTTCTGTTCTATCTTGCTATCCTGTTCTTTTATTTTGCTATCGTATTTATCCTCCTGTTTCTTCATTCTGCTATTTACTGCAGTCATTCCATCTTCAAACATAGTTACAACTTCCTCTCTTATTTCTTTTGCTGCCTCGTTTACCTTAATACCAATTTCTTCGTTGACTGACTCTCCCATTCGCTCCCATTTACTCTCCAAATTTTCAATCTTATTTCTTACTTCTTTATTGCTTTCTTCTATTTTTTTGTTAATGTTTTCTTCTAAAGTTTGATTATTATGTACCATCTGTGTATTTATGTTACCAATTTTTTCTTCTAGTCGTTGGTTATTTTGATCCATTTTTGTATTTATGTTGCTAATGTTTTCTTCAAGTCGCTGGTTATTTTGATTCATGTTTGCTTCCAAAGTTTGGTTATTTTGAACCATGTTTTCTTTTAAAGTTTGGTTATTCTTATCCATTTTTGTATTTATTCCACCCATCATTTCCATGAGTTTCTGGAACATGTTTGTGTCTGGTTGTGTGTTTGTGTCACCAACTTGTGTTTGTGGATCTGTGGATGTACCTGGTGTAGTTTCTTCTTGATTCATGGTTGTTGTCTTACCTGACTTTAACCTCATATAAATTATATTTGTTTTTAATTTGACAATGCCTTGTTGTCAAAACTATCAAAATAAGTTATTTGTTCTATTATCTTTCAAATGTATGCTTGAAATGATAAACTATTCTCAAGTTGTATTTATTTAATCGCTTTCCTGATCGCTCCACGTTAACAAGCCATAAATGTTCTATATTCTGCTATCTATTTTATTTTTTATACGTTCGAAATTACTTTTTGAAAGTAAATTGAAATGATTTTATTGAGCGCCAAACAGTTTCTTAAAAGCTGTTAATATTATAGACTATAGAACACCATTAGCATGACCATCTACAATCTATAGAATGACTCTTACTTAGGGTCCAACGAAGTCGGTTCAATAAATGCTCATCGATCAAGATAACAATCTAAATAAATCAAACTCAGTATTGAACGAACAAAGTATTAATTTATTAACAAATTTGAACTTGGAATGTAATTAACAAATTTAAATAACAAAATCTAACTTAACTAAAATGATAAATATGGCCTTTATTTAAAATAAATATGTACCATGGATTTCTGATATTGTAAAGCTTTACCTTGTCTTTCTTTCGAGTCGAGTAATGTTAAATTATAACCTCTAACCGGTTACTATGATCCTTGAAATATAATGTCACTTGACTGACTTTTTAAACCTCTCAAGGCTTCTTCTTCTTCTTTTCTGGATTGACGTTTGTTTATAACCTCCAATTTATTTTCAAGATTTCCTTGAAATATTTCTATCACTTGATTGACGTTTGAAATTTCTTCACCATATAAATTTGCTAACTGAATTAACAAATACTTCTAAATCTGCTTTCCGGATAATCTACTTCTTAATACTTTCAAAGTATACTCACTTCTTATATTTAATCAACTTTTACAATTTATTCTTGATATCAATATATCTGGATTGTAATATCCTAACCTTCAAATTATTCACCACTTTTCTTTTCTTTTCAATTTATTTATTTATTCTTGGATGAATATTTTTCGCAGCTCGCTGTTCAGCGGTGTATGATCAACTGATTTGTTATTTTTAGTCGTTTCAATGGGTTAATTTCCAATATTTCAATTGTTTTTTTCTATTTTGATCTAATATTTCAAAATTTAATTTTAATTTAAAATTTAAACTATTCAGTTTTGTTTGTTCTTTACCTTAATTGAATACTGTTTTTAATTCTTTAATTTTACTGATAAGTTTCTTATTCTACTTTTCAGGATTAAGTGAATAATTGTATTACTCGAAATATATTGACATATTACATACACTTTCTTAAAATCTACTTATAACTACAATTAACAATTCCAATCTCAAATAAATACTAATTCATACATTTAGATGAATAGCAATAATAAACACAAAATGCTAGTAGTTAAAAACGTACTGCAGTTTTACATACTGACAGACTACTGATATTATAAACTAAAACAAGAAATTGATACGCCAACAAACATCTAACATCATACTATTAGTCCTTTCTTTCTGCATGATGTGAAATATCATTTACAAAACACCTTTCTGCAATGATATTTGAAAATATCTGAAAACTTAAAATGTCATTCAGTGTTTTGTAATATATGGACTTACTATTTCTAAAATAATCACCCTGCAATGCAAATACTGATAATAGTCTTTCATTCAATATTCATTTTGTGTAGATTTACATTGTTTCTACACAAAATATGATTTTCAGCCCTAAGTTTTGACGTGCATGTCAGATTTTATAAAATTTACTTTTTTGTTTTCCAATTTCATTTTAAATCATTTTAAATGAGATTGTGATTCTCTATCAGTTCATGTTTTATTATATACTATTTAGAATAACCTTGTTAAACTAAAATAACTTCATTTTATGTTTATTTAAATATTTTGTTCGTATTCAATATCAAGTTTCATTCTCTGCATCCTACTCGATGAGAACAAGTGAACTTGAATCAATTAAATAAACCACAGATACTCCTGCTTCTGTATGATCCGTTAAAGTAAAACTGTTATGATTAATTCCTAAAATACATACAAATTTGTGAATTTTATTTATGATTTCAAACACGACACTTAGGTAGTGTTCCACAGTGTGGATATACAGCAATATATATATATATATATATATATATATATATATATATATATATATATATATATATATATATATATATATATATATATATATATATATATATATATATATTAGATATGACTGACTTATTGCACATCTTGCCGTCAGGCCGATGTGCATGAGATAAAGTACCGCTCAGTGCGAGAGAAAGGAAAACATAATAATAATAATAATAATAATAATGATGATAATAATAATAATAATAATACACTTTATTCAAATACGAAATCCATAATATGAATACAAATATAAATTTAAGTGACAAAAAATGAAAGGGCGGAGATCAGCTGAGATTGACAATTTGCCAATGTCAGCTGTTCTTACACTCAACCCGCATGGTGCAGATATACCAATATGAATCTGGCGAAAATGAAAATATACAACCTGATATGTACAATACATATACATTGATAAGTACATGATTATGTACTTACACATACATAAATAAAAACATATAAATAAATACCATTAAAACACATAATAAAAGATTTAACGAATATAGCAAAATGAACACTTAGCTAAGCGCAAAGACTCAATGAAATCATTTCAATCAGATGTCATTACAATACGTACGTGTAATAACTTTCAAGTAAATATTTCAATTTTATGTTATCAAACCCATTAATAATGGAGCGGAGATGGTGGTGTTTGAAAAATATTAGAAAGAAATCTGAGGCTTTGGTTTCTAGTATATACACCAAATTCCACATTTCTGTACTCTTACCAGCTAGATTTACTTATTTTCCCTTAATTACTCCTATTTAACCCTCAACCCTTCAACGGAATCACCTCAAAATATAATCTAGTTCCATATGTCGTTATAATACATACGTGTCCCAAATTTCAAGTGAATATCTCAATTTCATTTTATCAACCCCTTTAATAATGGATTGAGGGTGGTGGGGGGTTGAAAAATATTACAAAAAAATCTGAGGCCTTGCTTCTAGGACATATACCGAATTTCAAGTTTCTGTACTCTTAGCAGACACCAAATCTCAAATTTCTATACTCTTACCAGCTTGCTTTACTTATTTTCCCCTATCTATCACTATTTAACCCCCAACCCTTCCACGGAATCATCTCAAAATATAATCTAGTTTCAGATGTCGTTATAATACATTAAATCCCCATTTTTATCGTCAAAATACTATTTTTTGCCAAATTTCGAAGTAAAATGTATTTATATAAGGGATTCTTACCCCAAATCATAATCAAAAGTCCCATTTTCTACATTCTTTTGGTCGATGATTACGAATCCGAACCCAAAAATGACCACTCTGCCCTCTAAAGGGCAATAAAGGGAAAAAAGGGCAAGAATTAGTGTTATTAAAACACAAAGTGCGAAGTGCATGTTTTTCCTATATGTTTTTAACTTTTAATACAAATCCGATGTAAAAAAGGGCACTCTGCCCTTCAACGGGCAATAAAAGGCAAAACTGGGGAAAATCTTAATTTTACTGAAAAAAGAAGTGCGAGTTGTGCTTTCCTATGTATTTTTTAACATGAATCCGATGTTAAAAAAGGGCACTCCGCTCTCCAAAGGGCAATAAAGGGCTAACAAGGGCCAAATATTAATCGTTTATTGCTCTAAGATGTAATATTTTTCATGACTAGCCTAACCTGACCTAACTAGTGTTAACCTAGGTTTGTGGCTGATCACAGAAGGGGTTAAAACTTGATAGCACTTCACTTTTCAATAAGATTGAGTTCTTGGCCTTTTTTGCCCGTTGGAGGTCAGAGTGCCCTTTTTTAACATCGGACTCATATTCAACGTTACAAGAAATAGGAAAACACACCTCGCACATAATTTCTCAATAAAATTGAGTTTCTGCCCTTTTTTCCCTTTGTTGCCCTTTAGAGGTCATCGCCCAAAAATACATAGGAAATGGCACTTTTTGGTGTAATTTGGGGTAAACATATTTTACGTCGAAATATGGCAAATAACCGATAGAAACTGTAATTTACTCGAAATCTGCGGGGCAGAAAATTTTTTAAATTGAAAATTCTTATTCAGCACACAAAAATACTTAAAAAATGATAGGTTTAGTCTATGGAGCAGAAAACATTGTTTTTTTTTGTAGGCCAGTGTAATCTTTAATATAGTATTCTCACATGTACAGAGTTTAAGTTGAGCATTATTATATGCTTGACTCTAGACAACTGTGCAATGCCGTAAGACTGACTCGACCAAAGCATTATAGTAGAATAATTTACGATTTTTTGTTTGTTACATAATTACAGATGCTGATCAATCTAAATATTATATCTAATATATATATAACATAAACACCGACAGAAAATTTAAAAAACTGTGGGACGAAACTCATAGTTGTCAGTTGGCCAGGGATCTGCTTAGATACCCCGACAAGGATACAACGATGACCTACCTGGGAATGTCCAGGAAGAACCTGCGCTTCGCGGCAGGAATTCTTACTGGTCATTGCCAGCTGAGAAAGCACCTTTATAACATGAAGTTAAACGACACACCCCTGTGCAGAGACTGTGTTCAAGAAGACGAGACTGTCCAACACGTACTCTGTGAGTGCCCGGCAATCCATTTTGGGAGAACGTTGGCCTACTTTGGCCGACTTGAGGGATATTCCCCTAGGCAGCATCACCACTTTCTTCACAAGATTAGGATTGTTGGATGCCTAGGTGGAATCTTGTATCCCTCGGGAGGATGTACAAGGGGCCCAATGGGGCCTAAGTGCTGCGGTCACTCTTTGTGACTGCCCTCCCACAAACTCCAAACTATATATAATATATTATACTTAAATATTGTATTGCCTTTATTCTTGTTATTTCCTCCCACGTACAATTTATTGAACCATCTGCCAAGGAGTTATATTGACGGATTTTCAAAATAATTATATCAGGTTAATCAGCAACTGAAGTGGAGAATTTTATGTAGTTAGTTTTTTTCAATTTAAGGCTTAAGATGCTGTAGTTTAGCCATGTTTCTACCTTGCTGAGTCCAATATCTGCCATACTGTATACATCCGACCAGTTCACACCGCTGACTAATATAGCTGTATCATAAGCATATGAGATGATGCTAGCATCTGTCATAAAATTTCCATACAAGAAAGAGGACAGGACCCAGTATAGTACCCTGTGGTATCCCCATGGGGATTATCTGGGACTTACTTAATGATTCACCAATATCAACTCTTTGTGTTCTGTTACATAAATAATTTATTGGTAATTCTAATGAATCACCATTCATTTCTACCGCTTCGAGTCTAGCTAATAGGGTTTTATGATATACTGCGTCAAATGCTTTGGCCAAAACTACATTTTCATTCTTTAACTTTTCAGAGTCGTACAACTCATTTTATTTCCTCCTTTCCTGTTAACTTTCTTGTTTGTTTTCCTGTGGCAATAACAAAAATTTTTCGTCGTTCCTACGCCACCTTATTTTCAGTTCATAAGTTTTAATATTCTCCTTCGGAAGTTGACTTGATTACAGCCATTTTAATTCACTTCACACGATAATAGTAAAATGTCTCATATTTATTTTTAGCTTAGGACTGGCCCATCCTGTTCAGTCCTTCAATTGCCACGTCGTTGTGCGTCGTGAATATCCGAATGGACCCGGTATTAGGATTATCTTTGAATGAAGTCTTTTTGAACTGAGTTGAAACATGTAGAGTTTCATTCTCGATTTTTCATTACAATTATTACTTTTTCTGATGTTTGCGAAATCCTATACAAGACATTTTTACTATGACTACAAGCAAAGAATAATTCACTTTAAAACTTCTGTTAAGGTTATTTTTGCCTTGATAATGATTTCCTTTGTATTTCCTTTTATTTTTTTTGTTAACTTTCTGTGGTAATGAGTATATATACTCTTTGAAACAATCCTATAGTATTGTTTCAAAGAACAAAGCAGAACTGAGTTTCAATTTTATCATTATCAGAGAGTGCTAATAAGCACTAATTATTTTGAAGTACGTTATGTCTGTTTCGTGCCAAATTTGTTATTTCTTGTGTGAAGATCTTGTTATAATATTCATTGTACAATGTATATTCAGTATACAACGTAAATTATACACCCCTACGATGTATACATCAAAATACAAGCAGAATTGTGGTTTGGCTTCGCGTTTTCCGGGGAAATGTAGACACAGTCAGTGACACATTTTAGAACGGTCGATCAAAATATTTGATAAGAGATGTATAATTTTAACATTTAGTTGTCTATAAACATTGTTAATTTTATTTATCATAAATATTTTTAGTAATAAGCCTTGTTTTATATTTAAACTTGGATAAGGTAGCAGTGAAAATATATTTTTATTATATCAATTTAATTAAAAATGATTCAATAGCACTCTAGTAATGTTGATCAACATCATTATATGTATATGGAGTAGGAGTAGGGAAAGATAAATGAATATATCAGGAACTGTATTTGACATGACGACATGTAATTAAGAATTAATTATACAGACTATTTCACGAGGAAACGGACATGCTTTAATGGCAGATAGAGGACACCGAGGTTAATCATGGTCACCCATTGAAAAATGTAGTTGATTCTTCGGTGCTGATATACAGGGTGTTTTATGTATTTTTACCCAAATTTATGTATTTTTACCAAAATTTCTTTTGGCAAATGGAATAGTAAGTTCATATTTGTCACATATAATACACTAGTGATCTTGAATAAGTACTTGTATCACACATGAAAGATTCCAGGCTCGGACTCAAAGAAATATGTTTTTGTTGTTCTTCAAGAAGAATATACCCTGTATATGTTTTTTTTTAATTTCAATATTATATTCGAAAAGTACATAAAAAAGTGAACAATGTTGCTTCATTAATTCTTTTGCGACATTTTTGCCGCATTCGAAATAAAGTCCATTAAATAATGCAATAGGAGATTGATTTATTGATTGATTGATTTGCCAGCGTAAGGTGGGAATTGCTGTCAATTCCGGAGCATGGAGATTTGATCCACCACGCAGCCCAACCGCCCGCCGAACGGCCAACAGCAGTCGCCCAATCGTCTACTTCATATTCATGCGACGACTGGACGACTCTACCCGACCGACCAGCGGACCATCCCACCGTGTGCCGTAACAAACCCCCAATGCTTTTTTATATCGCCGGACCGGCTGCATACGCTGGATTGGGCATTGGACATGCTTGTTGTCAGCAGCGAGAGCCGCATGACGCATGGGGTAGGAATATAAGATGGAGCGTGTAGGTTTTTGTTTCTTCTTGTTTTCCTTGTATTCATCGGATGGAAAGTGTAGGCGTTCGTGAGATGCTTCTTTTAGGTCGTGCTTCTTTTAACTTTCAAGTTTTTGTGAGATGCTTCTTTTTATTTCTGTCTGTGATCATCTTCTCTCCTACTTTTCTTCTGAGTTTTCTGTTTCTTCAGTTTCTGAGTCTCTCAGTGTGTATATCCTTGATATTTCTTTATTGTATTCCGTCTTTTGTTGTGCCGTTCTTTCCCAGTGTGTATAGTCCTTTCCTAGCTTATTCATAATCCTCTCGATTGTTGTTATCCATGTGTAGCATGGCCTCCCTATTTTCAGTTTGTTGCTGTTCAGTCTTGGTAATGTTGCCTTGTAGAACAACTCAGCGAAATAGGTACCTTGAAGATTTAAAATTAAATGTCAATGATATCCTTATAACTTGTGCAAATGAGGCAAAAACTTGGGACTTACTATTTACTCGGATTTAAGATTTAAACACCATATAAGTAACTGTATTAGGAAAGCTTTTAGTAATTTAAGGAACATGCTAGCAAAGATCCGTTGAATAAAAATACCCCAAACTGCTCTGCAACAGCTTAGTGTTATCACATTTTAATTTTTGTGATGTTGTATATATATGGCCCTTGTTTGGATATTGCCACATCATAGAATTCAAAGAATTCAAAACTCTTGTGCCTAATTTGCAATATTAACAGAAGATAAGATAGCACATATCTCATAAAATTAAAGAGTTAAATTGGCTAAATATGGCAAATAGAAGGTTACTACACGCCTGTGTCTGCTTTTGGAAGATTGTGACTACCAAATCACCGCCTTATCTATCTATATCTATACAGGGTGTAATTAGTTTCATGTCATTAAAAAAAACTGGTAACAGGGGCCGACTAGACAAACAGAAAACCTATATGACCTTTTTCTCTAGGGGCACTTTGAAAAAAACTGATCTGGGTTTACATTTTTAATGTTATGGTGGGAAAGATTTGAGAACCACTGTTTCTCAGGGTCAATGGATGTTATAGTTCCGAATATTAGAAATAATAAAAAACTGTAATAACCGACTTGTGTTCCCGTCGGTAGAAGTGCGGCATTTTGATGGAATTATTTGTATTGAACTTTTTATGCCACTAATTATGAAAATGTAAATAATTCCTTCTCCTTCGGCACAACGCAAGCATAGCATGACCGCAGGGGTTGAAATAGGATTTGTCTACATGTGTTGTTTAATTTAGAACAAAGCTATTGTAGTTTTTATTGCCGTTTATAAGAATTTATAAAATTTAAAAGTGGTTTATTAACATTTGTAACATTGTGTTAAAAGCTTAAAAAATTAGTAATTGTTTTATGAAATTGGAAAACGAACAGTTAGACGTCCGAAATACGATAACAGGAAATAGTTGTGCATTTTAAGTTAGGAAAAAATCTGATTTTTTTAACGAATTGAGCGCATAATTTTTCCCAATCAGGTATCGAAAACTAAAAATCAAGTCTTTGGTCTCTATGAAAATCAATGTAAACAATAATTAACAGATAAAAACAAGGCAACGAATACTAATAATAATAATCATACCTTTAATGCCCAATAGGTAACACCCAATAACTGAACAATTCTTTTGTATTTTTTACAAAAATTGTTCGAAATGACCTCCATCTTCACTTATACACATTTCGGTACGTCGAACTAATAACATACTTACTCCGTACAACACATTTAGTAAATTAGGATCATTTTTTATGGTTTCTATGCACATTGAAATACGTCGTTGCAATTGTTCTAAAGCTCTTCCGCATGTACCAAGTCCATATCCGCGAGCTCTGGATAAGTGTAATCTCCCATAATGTCCAAAATCTGCGCTTTAAAACACCACACTAAACTGTGAATTAACGTTATCAATAAACAAAACAAAAAGAAAAACTTGGTCCAAAATCCAAAAAGTAACACAAAAAGCACGAACGAGAAGTAGCGTCTTACGTAACCAAGCACTAACGACTTGAACGATAGTCAATGAAATAAATCTTAACATAAGTGGCACAAAATTCAAAAAGAAACAGACAAAACCAAGGGACGGGTACGTCGCGTCATGCGTGCGTTCTTTACTAAGTAAGAACAAAACTGAAATTATTACTTGAGAATATTACAAGGGAGAGATAGCACGCCTAGTAGGATAATTGGCCGCGAAGAAGCAAAAAACATGACGATGTCCTCTGTCGGTCGCTTTTAACTACTTTGTCGGCATACTTATTTGTAGGAATGTCAGAGTATCTCGTGCGACAAGACGGGAGGCAATAAAACCTACCCTAATATGCCAGCAGTTCTCAAACTAGGTTATTAACTATTTTGGAAATTTTTGTTTATTTTTTTTCTCCAAAACTATGAGCTTTAGACCCCATGTTATATAAGGTTTTTTTTGTTTGTCTTGTCGTTCCCTACCACCAGTTTTTTTAATGACATGAAACTAATTACACCCTGTATAATAAAATTCGTTTTCATAATCTTAATGTAAGAAGAAAATCTTTAATCACTCCTCCTTTTCATATACTATCTTTAAATTGTATAATAAAATACCTGCTAATATAAAGTGTATTACAAAAATTGACAAATGTAAGTATGAAATGAAATGAAATTTTTAATTTTGTATATAGGCATTTTCTTTTGTTTTTTTTTTTTTTGTGATTGTTTATAATTATAATTCTCAGGCAAAACGGGAATTAGCTTAATCTGAACTCTTTTTTAGGGTTAAGTGGGAGAACAGGATCATATCCTGAACTTCGCATTTATAAATAAATTGTAAATTTTATGTAATTATGTTACAAAATAAAGTCCATTTATTATTATTATTATCTCTGTTGTTCTCAGCTCTTTCTATGCTGGCAATTTTTCATGAGGTACGGGCCAAGCCAAGCACCCTCATGTTTGATTCAAGAACTTGCGGACTATTCTTGTTGTTCCTAGAATCACAGCTTTTTGTAAGTTTATATAAGTACCCTTGTGTAAATTTAATTTTTTGATGTTTTCGTGTAAACTCATAGGGATGAGTTATTATTATTATTATTATTATTATTATTATTATTATTATTATTATTATTACATTAAAGTTGGATGTGCACAACTAAACTTTAGCAAAAATGCGTTATGAGATTTGTTCTATTCTTTATTGCCCACGACAGTACTTTGACTTTTATGGAGTTACAGAAAAACAAACATCCAACCATAATCCTCCAGTTTGTGTAGTCTGGTAAAGAACTTTGCAAAAACAACATCTTTAAAATTTTATTTAATATCTTGTTTTCCAAACTCGAAACTGCCTGTGCTATATCTCGGTACAGTACACATAAGACGGAAGTTACAAGCTTGACACGAAGATATTGTTAGTACGCGGATACGGATGTTCCCCGACACTGTCCGCGCCTTGTCGCAACGTGTTAATCTACCTACCTAGCTAATTCATGCCAACATTTCCAACCATATAATCAGTGACGGCGATTGCCTGTCTGGTTGTCGACTTGAAGATATTTATTTGAATGCCACCGCCTTGGCGCTGTGCCGTGCGCCTATAAGTGGCTTATTTCATATTCCGGGTAATAAGATAATATTTTCGACACGGAATATTTTAGGTAAATATGTGAGGCGCCACGCCACGTCGGCATCAAAGTAAGTGGCTCTGAAAGACTGATCTTGAAGGGGATTATTTAATTCATTTAATTTCGAAGCTCTTACGCGGCGCTGAAGGAGGGATTAGGTTATGCTGTGAATCAAGATTGGGATAAAAAACGGATATACAGTAAAGATGACAACAGATAAATGTGTTGTCGATGCAAACGCCTTTTTTTAAAGGGGAGATTCGATTCTTTTAATGAATCCATATAATTTTAAATTAAACGATGATTATTTATATCGTGATTTTGTGCCATGGACACCAAGATATATAATACTAATATTAACATTTTTAAATGGTATATGAATTGCATGGAAGCAAAAATGGTAAAACAATGGTTGTAATTCTTTCAATGGATTGATTTTTCCAATTCATTGAAGGAATGACAACCATTGTTTTACCATTTTTGTTTCCATGCAATTCATATACCATTTAAAAATGTTAATATTAGTATTCTAGCAGTTAATTCTCATACACTGATTCAATATTTAATATGAAGAAACAGGAAACTACCTATTATTTATTACCGATTATAGTGCAGTAAATAAAGGCCATTGATATGCATAGTTTTGTAATAGCAAAATTCTGATTTCATGCCTTCTGGGGTACCACCAGGAGTATATATCTGAGTTTTGGACTTCGAGAACCTATTGTTCTTTTTTTAAGAAATATTTGGTTTTTTGAACAGCGTTTATTCAGGTAAAAAGTGTATCTCCGGTCCTAGAGGTCAGATCGGGACAAACAAAAAAAAATCTTCGTAATTGAAGTTCCAACAAATCCACGTTGGTTTTAGGTCATTTGAGTTATGTACGTACATAACAAAGAAAATTGAATCAACTGGCTAAAGAGAGCTTTTATGTCATTTTAACGCCTAGGGACGTTAAAGGTTCCGGTCGGCTTCAAACTTTCAGAAAATAAAAGAAAAAAAATTGCGAGAAATTATATTTAAAAGAGTAATAATTAATTTTCGTCTATCTAAACTCGAGACACATTTAACTTTTAGCATTTTGGCCAATTGTTAATTAACAAATGCGTATTTTTGTTGATATTTGAACTGTGTCATTTTGAAACATATTTACTTCAAATGAAGTGTCCAAAAAGCATTTTTAACTTATAAAAACTAATTTTCAAGTATTTACATTTAATGGGCTTATTCGGCATTTTTTTTTACTTCATAAATCTATCAAGGGCCCTTCGTGCGGCACGATTTTTGGGGAAGCGGCCGATATCATTCGATTCGGATTAATTCTATATTGTTTAGTATAAATTCGGAGGCGTTCTTTTTGATGGTTGAGTAATTAACTCGTAAACGGCGGCTATCTCTCTCGCCTCTTAAATTTAGGAACGGACGAATTTCCCTGTACAATTTGGTATCAGGAGAAAAGGCCAATCTTGTTTTTTCTATAGAGGCCTAGCACGGACTTCCATTCTACCTACGTATTTACTTAGTTATGCATTTTTGAAAATCCGTGTTTTTCAATTTTTAACAGGAAAGCCATCTTTCGTTCGCCCGTGCCAAGCTGGATTATTGGTTTGCCCATTCATTTTGGTATCAAAATAAAACGCCACTCGTTCTCTTTCCACAGACACCTAAAATGGCCTTCAATTCCACGTATTTACTTACTAGTGAATGGCTGTTAGTGGTCGCGAGAGATCTCCGAGTTCAAAGTTGCGTGTAGTGATGTCAGAAACTGGCGCACTGTTTTTCAAGTGTTAGTTATATTTCGAGAACGGAAAAAACTAATAATATAAAATTTTAAGTTCATAACTCTTCGCCGATTTACTGCACTTTTTATATAATTGTTGCACATTCTATAGGATATTCTTCCCAGTTTTTTTGTTAATAATATTAGTTTTAGACATTTTTAGTTCAATTACAAAATAAAAAACAAAACTTTATGTATTTTTTTTAATTAAACAATTTATAACTTTTTTAATTATTGATCGACTTTGCTCCAAAACAATAAGGTTCTTTCTCTAGCTAACACTAACCTACTGTCCAAATTTCAATACAGTTGGACTGTTCATTCTTAAATTATCGTACTTACAAGAAACGTGACGGACGGACAGACAGGCAGACAGAAAGACAGATGGACAGACAGACAGACGGATAGACGGACGGATAGACGGACGGACGGACAGATGGACGGATGAACATTTTGAAATTTGTTTAGAATTCGATCACGAACACAGTGATATGAATTTTTTTTCTCTACGAGCAATATTACCGGTTTTGGAAATGTGCCGATCGAATGCAATGTACCTACTCTTCGTTTTTTATTTGCGAAGAGTATAATAAGAATGTCGAGTACTTTATAAATACGTATAAAAACCATGCAAAACTGTCATCATGGAACAAGCCTATTGTTAATTAGCCAGAAAAGCTTTTTTTAAATTTATGTGTCTAGATTAGTTACAAAATACAATAACTCCCTTGTTCTTCAACATTTTGAAGACTTTTTTTAAATAAGTTAGTTTCCCCGAGCGATGAGCAACTTAGTATATCAATTTTATCCGTTATATCAATTTAAAAAAAGTATTGTACAAAATTATATTATATACGCATATTTTAGTCCGTTCCCATGCTGTGGCTATTTATAGAAGGTTTTGCTCGATGTTAAAATGTTGCCCAAGTGTTCAAGTGTGGGCCACCCTACGAGCGACGTGGTTAGCGTCACTGGTGTAACCTGGCTAGCACAGTAAAGATACGGAGAGCAAAAGGGCGTGGAGTTCAAGACTTGGGCGCCATTGATTACTTAGGGTAATCAAATAAAATTAAAGATAAAGATAAACAAAAGACAAAAGTTATATATATATATATATATATATATATATATATACAATAGTACTATATTACAAAAATGAACTATCACAGCATCAACGATACTGTATAGCAAAGTACCAGACAGAAATATATACAAAGGAAACTATATTACAAAATTTACTATAATACAAGCTACTCTATATTACAATGTGCACAACGGCAAAGCAAATCTGAGGCGTGTACGAGAACCAAAAATATATTACAAAAGATATGTCTCGTAACTTTCACCTCAATACTAAAATCATATATTACAACAAAACTAGGAACTTGAGATTCTTTACGAGAGACAAAATAACTATATTACAAAAGATATGTCTCGTAACCTTATCTCAAAGTTCATAAACTTAAACACTCTCGTTACAACAAAAATTGAACCACGACTTACGAAATCACTAACAAACGTGCATTATAGTACTACAATAAGATATTAATCATGAGGAATTACGACAAAAGCAACTACGAAACAATACTACGGCGAAGTATTTGAGACAAGGAATTCAAGATATAAGGAACTACGAATTAATATACAACAATGGATTTAATTATAACAACGGATTTAAAATGTAATCTAACCAAAAATATAATAGATTTAGCTTGAATCTAATATTTTAAATTCAGACACGTTTAACTCTCATAACTCAACGATCATGTGAAAATAATCCCTTTTATTGGTAACAATTAAAAGTACTTATCTTTTACTTTGTTATCCTGATGGAGAGAACTCCTAGATACGGTCCTGTTCTCCGATGATTATGGATATAAATTCACCTGTGGCTGCCTTAATCCCATTGTGAGGTTATCAAATCGTAGAAGATTGTCGCCAAGACAAAATGAAGAAAATCTCTTCGCCCAGAATGTTTTCATATATTCCAATTCAAAATGTAGTATAGCAAGGTTGACTTCATATGAAAATGCTCGCTTAGTGGAAAACGTAGTAGGTATCGCAATTTGAATGTGCATAATCTTAAATCTTGCTTAAAGCAAATAATATAACGTTGAAAGGCTTCTACGTTAAATGCATTAGACGGAACTCAATTTGATTATAATAAAAACTTGTAATTATGAGAAAAACTCTGTAAAGTTACGTATATTTATAATTATGATTATGAGAAAATTACGTATTTTTATAATTATGATTAGGAGAAAAACCTCATGTGATCATCACGAGGTTTTTCAAATTCTATTATCCCCTTTACAGGTCAAACGAAATTATAAATACGTCTTATTAGTTCAATGGTTCAACGAGAAAGAGTTTCACCCGGCGTTATTTAGTTGAAATATCATTCCTAGTGCGCTATCTAGTATTCGCGAACTTTAACTGCTGACAGATCACGTATGTTCATCATAGTCTAAGGAGTAAGGGCACTCTATTAGTACTAAAGTTTGTGGGAATAATATTTCCGATAACTTATAATTTTTCTAATAAATATTAACAGTGTAACAAAGGATGCTATTGAGCATTCCGCATGTTACAATGCATCGTAGACATTTTTATCTGAAATATTTAAAATATGTATATAAAAAATTATTTACGTCTTTATTCTTATTTTACACTTAAAAAAATAATATTGTAATAAATGCAATGGGAAAAGGATGGGGGTTGCAAAGCAAAAATAATTGAATTTTTATTCATATTAATTTTTTTAAATCTTGTTTACTTTTTGATTTTATTTGAATCAATCAGACTTATAAATTAAAAAAAAATATTGTAGCTTTTTCTACATACATAATATTTTCAATTTATATGTTATTTATACATTTCATGATTTGTACATAAAAATTTTACTGCCCTTGCTTCAAACTAGGTGTTTTTCTTCGTGACAAGAAAAACTCAGTATCCCTTTCTGAGTCGGAATCAAATAAAATTCATCGTCACTTAGTTGTTGGTCTCTAATTTGGACTTGAATATCAGGTTCATTCTCCTGCAGGCTTTCATGATCGCCTTCAGGTTCTGATTCCAAAATATCAGTACAGCTTGAATATGTATGTGACTCATCAACACCAAATTTTTCAAGTTGTAAAACTAAAATCTACTAACAAGATGCTTTATTATGTGATAATCAATCAATCAGTCAGATTAATGTATTGACGAAACAAAATACATCATAATTAAAACATTTTTTGCATTTTAAAGTTAATAATAATTAAAAAGTAAAAATACTCATGTGTTGGTGGTGATTGAAATTAAATACATAGCAGATAGGCGTAGAATATTAACATATTTTCAAAAAAAAAACTGCGGAAACATATTGTCGATTGTTTAACAATTATATAAAAACTTGATCGGCCAAGAGTATATTTACGTGTAGTTTATTGTTACATCACTACTTGGCCCTAGAAAAATTAACAATGATATCACCGGTTCAGGTGATAACCAAAGGCAATTCAACCAACACACAAGTAGTGACGGCCAGAGGTTGAACCAATATTTTTGTGATATTTTACTAAGCTAGTTTGTTCCAACACTCAGAGGTAGCTTAAAATGATGTAAATTTTATGAGCACCATTCACAGAAAAATTTAAGAGTTACTGCTACCCCTGTGATGGTGAAACCAACCACTGTGGGAAAGATTTGATCTTATGGCGGACAGAAAAACAGAAAAAATGAAAAATTGAATTTTATGATAAAAGAGACATATTTATTAATACCTTTAGAAAAATCATCAGTATATGAAAATGTCAACGAATTCAATCAATATAAAAAAAATAAGATAATGTTATCACATCACTTATCAAATAAAAATATTAAATAATATTACCACAATTTTCAAAAGAAAATATTTATAGCTTAATAAACCTATAATTAATAGAAGAGAAATACTTTATGCAATAAACGTTATACAATAAATATTACACAAAAAAATCAATAAAACTCTCAGAATCTCACCAATCTTCCTGACGATGTATAGATAGTGGATGAGGGCTCCTGGTGAGTTCTGGTAGCTTTTCTTAACAGCCTCTCCGAACACAGACGGCTTCTCGACGTGGTTTGACGTCTTGCTAACCTGTATAACGCTAGGGTTTTGCTGTTGGTTTGGATTGACTGGACTAAACGGGACTTGACTAAACGAAATTTCACTAGACTATGCTGAACTTGACTAAACTATGTTTGACTGGACTATCTGTCTTATGAAATCTAGCAGGCATTTAACCATCAAACGAAAGAAGTGATTTTCCTAGGGCAAATTATTTCGGTAAATTATTTCGATAAATTATGTGGGTAAATTATATAGGTAAATTATTTACGAAAATTATGTAGATAAATTATATAGATAAATTATTTGGCAGCAAAACTCTACGTTTGGGAAGAAGAAAAATTATTATCAGCACGTGCTTCAGAATTATGGTTATGTTTAGTTAGCAGAAACGAAAAACATTGCTGAAGGCCGTTAAATACTAATGAGAGGAATTAAATAAATGTAATTACCTTTTATTAGATAGATCACTAAGAGAAAGTTTGATAATAGCAGAAGTGACACAACTCGTGACTGAATGATTATCAAAAACTTTAAGTCTAAGTATATGCTGCTACAGAAATAGCCAATTCTGCTATCAGCCAGCTAATAAAAGTGGTATCCCCTATCAAGTCTCAATTAACATATTACCATACTATAAACTAAAAATTACTAAGAATTTGAGTCCGCGTTGTTCTATGCAACCCATAATACTTCCTGCAGTACATTTGGTTTAACCAATAATTAAGAAACAGGTGCTGTGAAATACAGATATATCTACTATTCGATCGAAGCCTCTGTGTTCTACGAGAGCTGTTAGCAAAAAGTGGAATACAAAAAGAGTTAAATGGTTGAAACATGGAAATATAATAAATGTGTACATTCCTAAATTTAAACAGATTACCTACGATAATTTAATGTCTGGTGTTTTTGTTACTAGAGTATGGTAAATACCTGTACATATTTCTCAGAAATTTATTTTGTTTACTAGAATTTAATAAAATTACTTAAATTTGCCAGATGTACGCAACATTATATTTCTGTACTATTTTTAATTTATGGTTTTTCGACGAAAGAATATATTTGAAAGCAAATCTTGCATAAAACATGAATTTTCTTATAACCCAGTCTTATATGTTTGCGGTCAGAAAATACATTTTTATGTAAAGTTGAAAGAATTTCCTTTCATAAAATTTGAGCGTAATTCGATAAAAAATCTGGAAAAGCAAATAAAGGGGATTTCCTATTCCAGACTATTGATTTTAACGTTGATCATTGCGATGCACATAATTTTAGGGAGTTCTATCTTAAGGAAAAATAAGCAACCCAAAGTGTGGTGTGTTAAGAGAAGAGGCTCATGAACTCTTTTATGCCATTAGGCACGTTCCAGCAACTTCACTTTATCCTGATCGTGCCGAGCATCCAATGCGGCCAAAATAATTCCCATATTATTAAATAACCGTTTATTGTCAATCAATATAATCAACAGTTTTAAGAAATTCGATTGGAAAAGTAAACGAACAGCTATTAAAGGTACTTTAGGAGCGTCACGAAACATATTTCGGTTAATAACGCTTTTCCGGCAAGTTTCAAGTAACATGTTCGGAAATATTTATTTTCGTGCAGCGCTATAATCTGTTTTAAGTATGTTTGTTTTTCTTCAGTGTTCAGTGCTCCGTTGCAACTACATAAATTGGAACAATCACCTTATAAATTACATTGTAGACAAGGGAATATAGGAACAATATGCGGGTTGAAAGAGACTTCATTAATATATCAAGTTCACAACTAATGAGAATAACAGATAAAAACCGTTATTTAAGGAATCACTACTTCCTCATCCAGATTTCCCTTCCAAGTGTTTAAACGAAAACATCTTGATATACAGGGGCAAGGGGGCATTTTGTGGCGGATCTATTGGATTTAGGCCACATATAGGTAAACACAATATAATTACGTAAATAACAGTAACAAAGTCAAGTGAGTTAAGGTTTATCAAAACAGGTAAATTCCTTATTGTTGAAAATACAAACAATAGCACACAATACTAGGAGCTAGAAGTCCGCCACCTCTAGTCCCGAGATTTCAACCACTCTACACAAAGTTTATATTTAGAATACTCATCTACGGGACTCTCAAGGGGTGTTCTGCATCGGGGAGGAGGTTCTCTCCCAGGGTTCCCCAGGCGTAATCTGTTTCACATGACCATATATGGAGATGTTTGCTCTTCACATTCTTCAACGCAATCGGTACTTACTGACAGCGTTTTTTTTTACTTGACAGTGAATTATGTGCTTTTAGGCGTCTACGAGAATATAGGAGGGCGTCTACAAGGAGATCGTCTCCAAAATACTTGTTTACATTTGTTTAGCGCATATAAAAACCGGCTATCAAAATATCAAAGTCGACATAGTTATTGCTGACAAGAATACTACAGAGCCGTACTACAAATTTTTGCCTATTGGAATGAACAAAACAATGGTAGAGATTTAAAAATCGTGTTTTCAGTCGAAACTTAATAACGTTACTAGTAAATTAACAAATCTTACTCTATTTTGCGTCGAGATAGGAATATCTTGTTTATTTATTTATTTATTTATTTAATCATACATCATCCAACAGTACAAAACCGTTTATAGGACGGAAATCTAAACTAACTTAACCTAACCTAACTAAAATATACAAATAGAAATTATGAAGGCGATTAGACTGCACGACAGTAGATTAAATTTCTGACTGCTAGGCAAATATGTCCAATTCACTGCAATGAGTTTCATAACAAGTACAAATATTAAACAGAGGAGAAAATTTTAATACGTTAGATCTAGGAGTGGATAAATAAAAGCTTTGAGAATGACGAGAATTAATCCGTGGGACATGAAAGTTCAGTTGGCTTAATATTTCACTACAATCTATTTTATTATGCATAATTTTATTCAGAAAACGCAAAGCAAAGGACTCACGTCTTTCGGAAAGACTGGTAATATCAAATTTTTCAAGTAATTGATTTTGAGAAGCTCCAATCGGTAGATATGTACCTTCAGTTTTCCAGTTTAAAAATTTTAGAAAGTGGCGCTGAATATTTTCCAATTTATCATTATAAGTATTATACCCAGATTGCCAGATAAGAGAAGCATACTCCAGTTTAGATCGAGGGAAAGCAAAATAAAGCATCTTTAAGGTTTTCGCATCATTAAAATCATGGCTGTTACATAAAAGGAAGCCTAACATTCTGTATGCATGCGAAATTACAGCATCAATATGGTTAGTGAAGGTTAATTTTTTATCAAAAGTTACACCTAGATCCTTGAACGGTTCAGCATGTCGCCATTAACATTATAATTATATGTAATTTGGGACTCCTTGGTTGTATAACTCATAACATTGCACTTGCCAACATTTAGGTGAAGATCATTTTCATCGCACCAAGCCGATAACTTAGTTAAGTTGTCTTGAGGTTTTTCACAGTCATTAAAATTATTAATCTTATGCAACATCTTGACGTTATCGGCATATATTAAGAAATATACGTCTAAGTGATCACTGATGTCGTTAATAAAAATATTAAAGAAAAGGGGTCCAAGTGTTGATCTCTGGGGTACTCCTGACGTGGTTCGGTATTCAACAGATTTATATCCATTATAAGATACGAATTGAACTCTATCAGTCAAGTAACTCTCAAGAAATTGAAGTAAACCGTCAGATAATCCGAATTTGTCAAGTTTACAGAGAAGTTTCCTATGGTTCAGTCTGTCAAACGCCTTACCAAAGTCAGTATAGACAGAGTCTACCTGTATTTGAGAATCAATTGATTCAGCAATGTAATGAGTAGCGCAGATTAAGTTGGTTACGGTGGAGCGACCTTTCATAAAACCGTGTTGTTGCGTAGATATTTTCACTTGAACATGTGCATAAATGTTATCACGCAGTAGCATTTCGAAAGCTTTACCAAAGTTACATATGATTGTTATCGGTCTATAATTGGTAACATCATTTCTTTCACCTTTTTTATACACAGGGCACACTTTGGAGCATTTCCAAATACCAGGAAAATAGCATTTCCTAAGACATAAATTTTAAATTATGCAGAGAGGATATGCAAGAATGCTGGCACAGTCTTTCAGTAGAAATGCTGGAATTCCATCTGCATTGGTAAGCACATTGCACGTCCTTCGCAACATTGAGGGATAAATCCAAAGTGCTGCCCTGTTTATCTGTTCCTTGTATATGACGATGTTAGGGGTGATTAGCGTACTTGTATCACAAGAGTTAGAAAGCTTAATTAAAAGAGACATCTTTTCATTTATTTCTTATCTTAACTATGTCAAAATACAAAAGAGTAATGATGTTTTATCCATTAAGTAATAAATTATTTTTATTATTTAATATAGTGTAGGAAAATAAAGCATACCCCGGTCTCCCATTACAATAGCTCGGTCGGTAGCTTCGAGTTTTTTATCTTCCGTATAAATCTGAAGTGAACTTATTAGGCTGGTGCCACAGCGGATTTTGAAGGCGAAGAGAAAAAAATTATTAATAGGCAAAGACCAGCCGGAAAATTTAGTTCAGGTTATAATTAAGAGAAAAATCAACGACTAAACACGAGATGAGGTGTAATTGTGATATGGGGGTGCTGTTTAGGGGTTGAAAGTTGTTCTTTTGCGACTTTCCGCGAAACGTGACCTCCTAGCGGAAAATGACCTTACAAAAGTTATAGATTATAAAAACATCTAAAACGTTCATTTTTCAATATAATCTCAAATTTTCCGAGAAAATGGCGGAAACCCGATTTAGCGGTTTTTTAATTTTTTTCTCTCGTAAGAATAATTCAATTTACATGAAATTTTGTGAAAGTATACCTTTTTTGAGATATTTACATTTTTCGAAAAAAACACTTTATTGGTATTTTTTTTATTTAAATATTCTCATTTTAACCGTTGAAATGTCTACTTTAAAATAGTCTATATGGTCTATTTTTCATGAAACCGCTTAAAATTGAGACGAAAACAAAAAAAATGGATATGTCATTAAATCAATTGAGATTTGAGCATTACCAACTGGCAACTAACAAATCTACAGTTCAGAATTAATTCCGGAGACATTATTAAGAAGTATTAGCTGCAGTTGTGAAAGTTGTTGCAATACACAAAGATGTGGCTGCAGAAAACACGGCTTAAAATGTACCAATTAGTGCAGTAATTGCCATGAAAACCTCTCAAATAAAGGTGAAGAAATATTTGAAAACATAAGAGATTATTGATGAAAAAAATGTTTTCTTAACCGCTTCTCAAGTCACCGAGGTAACTCCTTGAAAATCCAGAATGATTTTGTGTTAGGTAAAGAGAAGCGAGGCCCTACAGTTTATAGTGGAGTCCGAACCACATCTTGGGGATAATTTTATAATTAAAATTATTTCGCGGTGTGCAGGGATTGAACCTGCTTCACTAGGTAGCCAGTACGCAAGCTAGACGCGCTAAACCACTGAGCTACCGTCCCCAAAAAGCCAGCAAATAGTCTTGATATTGAAATTAAAGAGCTCGAAAACGTCGATAACCTCGAAGATCTTTCGGAATTTGAAAGTTTTATTGGTGAAAAAGAAGTACAACCATAATGCAAAAAATCTAAAATTCATTAGAATTTCATAATTTATCACACATTTTTAATTTTTATGAAAAAACGACAAAACAATATTTTTCTGAAGAGGAAGCGAGCCAAAATTTGTATAAAAATAGTAAATTAATTGTTCTACTTGATAACTATGTATTCAATTTATTTCATTCAACTATACCTAAAACAGACTACTCATCATTATACTATTTATTTAGTGAAAAAAATAGTAAAATATACGTTAGTAAAAATGCATACTGGCCAGCGAGTCTTAACTCTAGCTTACGACTTTCCGCACGGTACGGTGTATTGCCATGAAAAACTTAAGTCTCAGTATATTTCTCCTCAGTGTCTTCAATTAAATTCATTCAACTAGTAAATTCTGTAATATGCAAATTTAATCCATTATTTACATAAATAATAGAAAAAATTGAAAATAATATATGATATTGAAAAATTCGCGATCCGAAAAGTCATTTCCTGTTTTTTTTTCAATTTCAAGCGATTTCATGAAAACATCAACATATATAGACCATTTTAACACAGATATTTCAACTGTTAAAATGAGTACAGACAGAATATTTAAATCGAAAAAAACAGCAATAAATTCCTTGGAAGATTGTTTTTTCTTTCGAAAAATGTAAATACCTCGAAAACTACTTGTTTCCCAGGTTACAAAAAAAATCATGCTTATTCAATGTAAGAAAAAGTATACTTTCTCAAAATTTCATGTAAATTGAATTATTTTTACGAGAGAAAAAAATAAAAAAATCGAGAAATCCGATTTCCCGCCATTTTCTCGGAAAATTTGAAATTATGTTGCAAAATGACATGAATTTTTTAGTTTTTTTTATTATCTACAACTTTTATGAAGGATATTTTCCGCTAGGAGGTCACGTTCCGCCGAGAATCGCAAAAAACACTGTCAACCCCTAAACAGCACCCCAATTTCACTATATTTCGTGTTTAAGCTACGGACACGTGTTTGAGAGTTATTGCTCCTCATCAGCTTAGGCTAGCTAAATAATGTTGTTGTATGTGAAACAATAAGGTCTGACCACGATAAATCTTTCGTTGTTTTGTTTGTTGGAAATAGGGCAGTACACACAGGACTCTATGTACTGAATGCTCTCATTAAAGCCATACATTGCGGCACATGGGGTATGAAAGTATAAGAGTACTATGCACTGAACTTTTTCCTACCTTATTGTTCTTGTTTATCATATACGTTGATGAGGAACAATAACTCCGAAACACATGCCCGTACCTGTATTCTTGTTTCTTAATTTGGAATATAGCGTTATTCTTGGTTTTGTTTTTTGTCTGACTCCGGCAGTTCTTTCATTCCGTAGTAGCTTTTAATGTCACTAGCGCAGTCCCCAAATTTTGGAAAATGGTAGAAGTTTAAGATGAAACTACAATTTGCAAAAGATTTCAAGTCATTTCAAACCTACTTTAACCCTATTAAGTTCTTGTTGTGATTTTAAATCTGATAAACTTACGAGTTTATCAACACCATTACCGTCAACTATAAATGTCACACTTCACGTTTGCCAATTTAAACTCATTTGATTTGAATAGGCACATCATAAATAATACCTTGACATAAAAATATGCTTTCATATCTTGATGCTTAACGCAATAAAACGTTTACTACGTACAATATTTTAACAAAGCGGATCCGCAACCGGATGGATATGACATTCAAGATTATGGTTATTTATGTTTACGTTGCAATTATTTCACATTAAGCTTACACTATTTTTGCTACAATGTAAAGTCGCTAGATACGGCATTGCAACCCTCATGTATCCACTTTAACACTAACCGATATAAAGTACTGCTTGTGGAGTTTTTTCAGTATTGTTTTACGCTGGACGTGATTTTTCTCGTGTTTTATTTCGCGCGGTAGTCTTGGATATCGAGAAGCGCATCCGTCAATTCTCAAATGCAAGGAATATAAAGCTCGACATAAGTACGTAATAGACTGAGGACTTGCAGTAAGCGATGCACTTTTGTAGGCACTTGGGAACCGTGACAGGTGCTTCTATTGACAAATATTGTATCTAGGGTGATATAAGTTACAGATAATGCAGAGAATGTGTGAAATATTACCACTACATTGAATTATTGTAACGTATATACATATGAGAATACAAGTCAGAAGTGTGTATGATCGTGACTAAAACAATAGACGTATGAATGTCAAGAAGAACATGTTAAAACGATTAATACGCAGAACAAAAACAGAGTACCTACCTTGTGGGTGAGAAGAAACACATTTAAGCAAGCTAACCATTATACTCTTCGCCCATTTACTGCACTTTTTATACAACTGTTGCGCATTCTATAGGATACTCTTCGCAGTTTTTTTGTGAATAATATTAGTTTAAGACAAAACACAAAAAAAAATAATTTAAAAAATTAATAACTTTTTTATTTATTGAAAAAATTTATTCAAAAACGATAGGGTTCTTCCTCTAGCTAACAGTAACTTACTGTCAATAATCGTGGTTACAAGAAACGTGACGGACAGACAAAAAGACGGACAGACAGACGGACGGACGGACGGACATTTTGAAAGTTGTTCAGAATTGGATCACAGTGATATGAATTTTTCTCTCTACGTGCAGTATTACCGGTTTTAGAAGTGCAATATACTCTTCGTTTTGTATTTGCGGAGGGTATAATAATAGGCAATAAATAGCATATTATGCAATAAGCACAAGATGAGCAATTTTGTGTGAGTTGCATGCTATACTTTTTCTACGACCACATATTAATTAATATAGATTTTTATGAGACAACTACGAAACGATCCATTGCCTAGAAAAATATTGGCAGAAACAAACTGATGATATTTATCGTCAAAAGAAGAGGCTAAATGGTCAAATTTTACTTTACAATTCTTAAACGTTACCTGAGTACAAATCATTACGAAGGAATTTTAGTATACAGTATGTCTTACTTTTCATGACTCCCATAATACAGCAGCACCCTTATTAAATATGCATTGTTAAAAAAATTCGGTGGAAGGTACTTACCCATCAGCAGATTGTATCACAGTAAAATATTTAAAAATCCACCAGTGGCGTTCATTTTTATGAAGAAAAATGAATCTAATCTTCCAAAAAAATATATTAGGCAAAGTTTTAGCTGTAAAACATTCTCATCTTATTCGTTGTTGTCAAAAATTACTAATACCGAATTCCAATAATATAGTATACCTGGTATTCACGTAATAAGAAAATAAAATTCTCCGTTTTAAAGTACCAACTATATTATTAGTCGTACTTTATTTCCGGACATAATGAAGAGTTAATTAAGCTGGAGGCCTTTTAGAATTAGTCACGTGACGTCAGTCAGACTACTGAACAGTTTAAATAAAAAATCCTTTACGTGGAAATTAAAAACATTTTTAATGTAATAATAAGCGCCATAAGTGCAAAGTTAACGAGGTTTGATCAAATATCCAATTTCTTATGTTTTCTAAAATAATACCGATATTAGCAAATCTACCTTTTAAAGATAAGTTGGTCACAATTATTGAACAAACTGCGATTTAGTTTGGATAATACCAACATTAACGCCTTTAAATATTGTCTATAAATGTTATTTCTGGCATTATCTTATTTTTTTTTTATTCTTTGGGGCTTCCTAAAAAGAAAAAAAAATACATGTGGCAGGAAGTCCCAAAGAACTAGAAAAAATAAATGCCTTTATTTCCAATAATATTTTACGTTTTACATATAGACCGTACCAAACATATAGCAGTTTAAATCGTAAAACAGAGAAGCGCTTGATCTAATAAAGATATCACGTTCGTCTGTTAGACAAGAACTTAATATATAAGAATTTTGCTTTTCCACCAATGCTGCAAATAATTCGGGACACATAAGTAAATTCTCTTGCTGATTAAATTTGATACTTCTTATTAGATAAATCTTATTGAACAACAGGCATGTACACTTGCTTGCAAACAAAATAGTACATTGTTAATATTATTATCTGAATTGCCGGCTACAGTTCAAGAAAAAACACGAGTAAAATTGGACGCCGGAACTTTTGACTCGAAACGCTGCCAATACCGTTAGGGTTATGAAAAAAATGGACATAGACAATTTTATGGAGAATAAAATTTTCTACAAAAATGTCAGGGATGGCATATGTCTATCTTCAATACTTTAGGTGAGAGTGATTGAAAATTGAATACAAAATTTACAGTTGTTCAGTGTGCAACTTTCAACCATCCTCTCATTTAAAATAGACATATGCTACCACTAACATTTCTATAGAAAATTTAATTTTCTATAAAATTGTTTACGTCCGTTTTCTTCGTAACTCTAATGGATTTTACAGCGTTTCAAGTTAAACGTGCAGGTATTCAATCACTGAAGAAATCGTGGTGGAAAGACATATCTTCCAAAAGCGCAAGCCAAATATTCGACAGTGTTGTACGTCTCTATCTTCGTCGTACAGCTACATTAAATTGAAACGAAAGGAGGTACACAGATTAATGACAGACTTCGTAGTAATTGCCCGCATGCCGACAATGTAAGAAAAAGAGACTCACTTGTTGACCGCATTTCGTAGCTTGACTGGACACTTTTGCAACTCAGGGTGCTATAAGTTTGTTTTAGTGTATAAGAGAATGATAACATATGCAAAACAATTTTTTTTAATCTCAAGCGTAAGTTCACAAATGTATCTATGTAAGTGTTATTATTTATTGAATTGTTCCTGAATTAAATTCGATTAAAATTCAACTTTCCAGTCAATTAATGTTTGATTTTGACTGTTAAGTAAACTGAATAAAATCACGTGATTAATGATAAAGGGAAAGCCTGTATTCATATAGGTTAGGTTAGGTTAGGTTAACATATTCTTTATAGGATTTTGCAAACTGCAGAAAAAATAACTATCTACGAGAACTGAAAGAAAAGCTATATGTAAAAATATTAATGAAATCTTTGCATTCTTTCTATAACCTAAATTCTGGTTATGCTAGCAAATTAAAGTCCTAAAATAAATTTGTGTAATTTTTTATTTGAAAATTCTCATTCAACTCATGCAGATTAAACTTGTATCTACATAACCCCCTACGGTAATGAAGATTCAGTTAGAAATGAGAACAAAAGCCTAAAATGAATTTATTTACCTACCTTGTCTTAAAAAAAATTCATTCTAATGGATTACATTTTCATGAAATCTATCATTATGGCTTAGCCTTCGATACGTTTTTCGCCCTTATCCTGGAGCTCATCAGAAAGGCACAAAGCCACTCATAAAGATGTTCCATGCAAAACCAAGACAATTTCTATGAATAAGTATGGTTTTGCATGGAACATCTTTATGAGTGTCTTTGTGCCTCTCTGATGAGCTCCAGAATAAATAATATTTATCTAATCCTCTAAATAATTTTTAAAATGTCATATCAATTATTCAAAGTATCCACCGCGAATTCTTATGCACATTCGAGCGCGGCAAGGCACTGCATTCAAAATATTACTTACCATTTCGGGGGTAACCGAACTACATGCCTGTTGAATTCTAGTTCTTAAGTCCTCTACATTTTGCGGTGTCGTAGAAAACGCATTATCTTTAATATACTCCCATAGAAAGAAATCCATTGGGATTATATCTGGAGAATGAGGAGGCCATCGAATAAATTCATTGGTACCTATCTAATCTTGAGGCAAAATTTCATCTAAATAATTCTAAGCAAATACGGAAATTGTGGGAAGGAGCTTCATCTTGTTGAAAATATTCAAATTTATGTCGATTCTGTAAAGGCACGTCATTTAAAAATTCATTAAATCTGTTCCTCAAAAAGTTTAGGTACCTTTGGCCACTGAGGTGACCACCATAAAAATAAGGACCTATTAAATTAGTGCCTAAAATACCTATTCACACATTTATTGAAAAACGATTTTGAAACCCAGTTGGTCTAAGCCTGTGTGTATTTTCAGAAACCCATTTGTAATGAATATTACGATTAAAAAGTCCATTATTGGAAAAAGTTGCCTCGTCGTACCAAAGTTTCTTGCAACGTATTAATGGATCGCCGCGGTCCTTTTATTATCAATTTTTGTTTGTTTGCTGAATTTATTTTATTCTTTTTAATTGTTGTTAATGTTTGATTATAGCAAAGGTTTGAAAAACTTACTGAATATCTCAATCGTTTTATTTAACCATAGTTCTCCACGTCCAGTAAAAAAAATTATTGGTTTAAATAATATGTTTGTACTTGTTTAGTTCCAACGAATATATATGACATGTGATTTAGAGATGAACGGGGGGAAAATATTCTACTTAATGCCGCTACTTTTCGCCCGTTTAATAAAATAAATTTAACACCCTGAAGAGTAAATCTCAAAATACAGCGGATTTGGAAAAAATTAGACAAAACCTCGTTGAAGTACCCTGTTTTGCAAAAAGAATTCAGTTTGGAATTTTCGATGTATCTCTTCAAATAACACAGATATTTTGCTTAGACATATTTCCCATTTTCGATATTTTTCGTCATAACTCTTAAAGTAGGCCATAGATTTTAAATGTCTTCAAACCATATTGTAGCTTATAAAAGTTGGCACAATTTTCGTAGAAACAATCTTTTTGCTTGACCGATATTAATAAGATATTCTCGATGGTACTGATAAAATGGACAACCTGTATATCTAGGACGGGTTTCGATGCAAGAAGTCCGTTTAGAATACGAAATGGAAGCCACTGCTTAACAGGACGATCTACGGATTCTCGAATTAAATTCCAAATTCAAAACATCAAATATTTAAACGTTTATAACTAACTAAATACATCGGTTAGAAGACTGCATGATGCCTCTTTGAAAAAACGGAAATTGGCATTTTGTCGTCATCGTATATTACACTGACGAAATCGAAAATTCAGTGACTGAACCAAAAGTTACATTTTTTGACAATTCGGTAAATCGATCTTGCTACATTTCCGGCATTCTTCTATAATTTCTTTATTGCAATTATCCCAGACAAGAGAGAGAGACAGTCGACTTTTGTTCATTTACAACCGGAAAGCAAGGAAGAATGACTATGAAATATATATCCAGCGACGTGGAATTTCCTCCCGCTTCCATCGGTATGTACGAGTCCGAATCGGAAAATACGTCGGCGAAAGAATTTACCGTTGCTGCAAAATCGCAAAGAGTAAGCGGTGCACACCCAGTTTACATGAACTCGAGCATGAGATATTTCATATCGCATATTTTCATACATAGCATGACACTCCCACTTTAACTATTGCCTTGAAATTTTATATACATATTGTACCGACGACAACACAATTATTTGATGACCATGTCCTGATGCTGCAGCCAGGATAATCAGCTCACTATGCAACTCCTATTTCTCTCGAACTAAATAGCTGCGAACTTTTTGCGGCAATTTTTTTTAAGTTAGGTCATCAACGTTGATACTATAATGTTATTTGTTGGACTCGATAATTTTTAACTTACCTTACCATCCACCCATCCGCACTGGGTCCAATTATTGAACTACGGTCCTGTCCCAAACAAAAAACGTAATAATTATTTTCTTTGTTTTAGTACACTTTCATAAAGGCTTATTTTTAAATAGTTTTTTTACTTACATTCTACATTAAAATCGTTTGACACTGATAAAACCCGTAAAATAATAATGGTGCTTTCTGGACACGCGGATATGCGATTATTTTGAGAAAAATAGACAGGAAGTCGTACCGAAAGGTGTAAAGCCAAAATAGATGTTTTACAAATACGTATCGACGTGCTATGCATGCTAAATATGAAATATAAGGTGGAAAAAGTTCACGAAAAGCGGCGATGTCTGACATATAGTCGATAATAAATTCATCATAAATCGTGAATGTCAGTAAAAGTGCCCTGGTATAAAGTAATTTTACATATTCTTCGGGATATACTGTGTATTGAATAGTCGACGAACCAGGGAGGGTCTAAGTGTATTTTTTAGTAGAAGGAAATTATAAAAACATGTTGCGCTAATTCTCAATTTAACAAATCTGGAAACAGCACAGTTTGTTGTTGTTTCTAGATAACAAGTATAGAACCCTTGTAATGTAGCGTATTCCTTGCAGTAGATGAAAGATCTAGAAAAAAATTGTTTAGTATTGTGCATTAAATTTCACCTCAAATTAGATGCTAAAAAAGTTCCAACTCCTTAAGGTAGCATTAGGGATGTTCACAAAAAAATTAATCCTGTTAAAACATCATAAAATGATTAAAAATAGTCTTATAATTATATCCACAAAGCTTTACAAAAATGGGAAAACGAATATTCATTTGAATGCACGAAACGCTCCTTGATTGGTGTGACGTCATGTTGCTCATAGTTAAACTCTCGCGAATATAGTAGCTAGGCTTTCATGCACGTTTCATATGAGAATTAGGAATGGCAAAAAAATGTAATATATCGATATATGAATCATTTGATACATCACAAGACTCAGATCAACATATTCGATATATCAACAAAGAATTATCAACATATTTTGTAGATTAACATTTAATGTCAAAAATTAATGAATATTTCAACTCGATATATTGCAACAAAAAGACGATATGAATATATTCATGGTTTAGGATTAATATATCGATATGTATTTTATGTGGATACATCGTTGCCATCCCTAATAATCGAAGACCGATTTTTTGAATAAATGCGTTTAAGGTAACAAAAGTTTAAAAAATATATCATTGGTTTAATTAAGGACCAAAGCTTCTTTCTTTTTACATTTTGTGGCACAGACATAAAAACGTTTTCTGGGTTATTTACTGATGTATTTGTACATCCAGGAACAAAACAACACTTGTTTCTATTAACTTTCACACTTTTTGGGTATCCCATCATTACAAAAACAGAGATAAAACAATACTGAAACAAACAATCCATATCACGTTGGTATACAAGTTCCGCTATGAGCATTATGACATCACGCGCGCTACTCTCACTGCAGGGATCGTTTACTAGCCTCGTTAATTTCGGAGTTTTTGTTTTTAGTTTATTTTCAAGAAAACATTTTTTAGGGGTTTTAATGGTTATTACGTGTTTCTGTAGCCTTAGAACTATCATTTTTTATTACAATTAAAAAATAGAAAACATCCCTATTGTCTAACGAATTTGAGCATTTTTTATTAGTATTATAATATTTTGACAAGTTTTCATAAAAATGTTCTTACAGAGAAGACAATAAATTTTCATCAAGATTTAGAAATATACGTTTTAGACAATTGACACAGTTAAACAAGTTAAGGTTATAAACTACATAAAAATTGTGCTCTTTCTCAATTTCAGTAGAAAAAAAATTGAATTTTGTTGTCACACCACAGTGTTTTTATATAACTTTAAATTTTGCTTTACATTAACTATCATTTCAGATTATATCATGCATTTTGTGACATGAACAAATTTAGGTACATTTTTGAACGTGAAAAGAATTACAAAAAAACAGTACTTTAAAGAATATATTATCATATACGTCTGATTTTTTTCAGATTTTTAATTTTCATAGTTTACGACATTTTTCCTTTTCCGATAAGGGTCTTTGTTTGTCTTTTTCCGGAAAAACTTGGACAGAGTGCACTTTCGGAAAAAGTTATAAAGGTAAACAGTCTTATATTTAAATAATACATTCACCAGAATTTCTCTGAATCTTTCTCATCACTCTTTATTCCCGCTCCTCCCTTTTTGGAAATATTCGAACCGCTGTATCTCGGAAAATACGCGTTTTTTCGAAAATTTTGGAAGAAATAGTTGTTATTTTTCGTCAAGTTATCTAAAAATATAGTTTATTTTTTTAGTTTAGCCAAACCATTTATAACAATTACGGGGCACTAGCGGTCAATTATTATTTTTTTTTTTTTTGAGTTTGATCTAGACATCCAAACGAACAAAATCCACTCATTCGGTAAGCTTCTCCAAGTTTAGGCCGATTTTCGTCTAATCTGCCGATACTATATACACATTTTGTTAACAAATAGATGCAAATAACACGGTAAAAACTTAAAACTAATTGATTGCTCTGTTTGTCAGCTACAGTGAGTTCCATTAAGAAGTGTTAAATTTATTCAATAGACGCAAACCATAGGATATAATAATCACAATATTCGACGGATAATAATCTGTTGAACCTTCACTGTGATCCATTTTGAATGGAAACACCCCTGTAAAAAATGTGTCTATTATTTGATTTTAACGGTTTTTTTTAAAGATAGGCCATCGAAAGCTTTACTTTATGACATACATTTAGAGATAAGTATCAATTTTCAAGACCTATTATGATTTTCTTTCAATGCCAAAAATGGACAAATTTGATTAGCGATTTTTTTTATAAAATCTAATTATACCACTGCATTCAGAAACATCTCAAATGGGTAAATTAAAAATTTCGTGAAAAAATATTAAATGACAGATTTATGACAAAATTAATGTAGGTAATATTTTATAATAACTTTTACATGATTTTTTCTAAAAATCGAAGTAGCCCATGAAAAATAAACAATAGAAAGATAATTTAAGTGGATTGTTTTCATAAATATTGTCTTTTTATTGAGCAATGACAGATAATAATAGGGTGCCATGGAAAACTAATTTTAAGGTCAGAGGTCAAATCTTTAAAATATGCAAATTGATCAATAATATTATCAAGTATTAGTTTATTAGTTTGAAGTTAAAATTATAGATACTCTAAATATAGTAGAATAAATTGAACTTGTGCGTAGAGGAAATAATGACAGAACTTTGGGAGAGGTATGTGAGATATTTAATAATAGGCACCCGAATAGGCCCAACATCACTAAAAGTACCGTTTCTAAAATAAACAACATTTTTAATGAGTGTGGCACCACAAGGCGTATTATAAGAACGGATAATGTACAAAGAAGACCCAGGTACGAGCAGACCGTTTTAAATTATTTTAACAACAATCCAAACGCCAGCGTAGGAGTAGCTAACTTAGATTTGAATTTACCTAGAGAAAATATTCGCCGATGCCTTAACAAGAATAAGGTAAAACCATTCAAATCCAAGTTTTTACATACGTTGGAACCAGGTGATGATGAAACACGAATAGAATTTTGCTTGTGGGCTCAAGGAGAGTATCTTAATAACAAAAATTTTTTGAAAACTACTTTATTCACCGATGAGGCAACTTTTACCTGAGGTGGTATCGTCACAAAATTGTAGGTTTTGAGCTACAGAAAACCCAGCGTGAGTCATTAATTGCAAAAGACAATATTCCCAAAAAGTTCATGTTTGGTGTGGGCTACTCAATGAATCAATCATTGGTCCTTTCGTTTTTGAAGGTAATGTGAATAGGATGAAATTTTTACAGTTCCTAAGAAACGAGTTTTGGAATATGCTACATAAACTTTTTATACAGAAAGAGTAAATCCACACTTTCATTTAGATGGCAGCCCTGTCAATAATGCCAGAGTGGTTACCAGATGACTTAATGCTAACTTTCCTAATCGAGGGATAGGTCGAGGTAGCCCGTTAATTGGATGGCCACCCCGATCCCCGGACTTAACACCGACGGACTTCTTTTTACGGGGTTTAATAAAATCTAAAGTTTACAGGTCACGCCCGAGAAATAGAGAAGATTTGTGTGTAGGAATAAGACAAGGTTGTGCAGAAGTTACCAGGCAACAATTACAGAATATCGTAAAGAATATTAAAAAACTATTCGACGAGTGCATCGAAATAAACGGCGGCCTTGTAGAGGCTACAAAAATTTAAGATGAATTGTATTATCGTGTTTTAGTTTTAGTGTAATGTTGTAATGTGTTGTTATTTTGTTTATTTAAATACCTACTTTCAATTGTTCATACATATTTTTAAGTCAAATATAATCAAGTTGGTATAAAAGACAATATTTATTAAAACTATCCACTTAATTTATCTTTCTGTTGTTTGTTTTTCATGAGCTACTTCAATTTTTAGAAAAAATCATGTAATAGTTATTATAAAAGTATCGAAACATATTCTTTATAAGATTTTGCAAACAGCAGAAAAAATAACTAATTATCTATAATTAAAAAGAAAACTTTTGTTTAAAAATTATTAACGAAATCTTTGCATTCTTTCGATAACCTGAATTTTGGTTATGCTAGCAAATTAAAATCCTAAAATGAATTTGTTTAATTTCTTATTTCACAATTTTCATTCTAACGCTAGCATCCATATAGTCCCCTACGACCATGCAGATTAAACTAGTATCCACATAACCCCCTACGATCATGAAGATTCAGTTAAAAATGAGAACAAAGGCCTAAAATGAATTTATTTATCTATTTTGTCTTAAAAAATTTTCATTATATTTTTATGAAATCTATCATTCTGTTTCTTGGAAATGCTTAGCCTTTGAAACGTTTTTCGCCCTTATGGAGCTCATCAGAAAGACATAAAGCCACTCATAAAGATGTTTCATGCAAAACCAAGACAATTTCTATGAATAAGTGTGAAATAATTATATTTGACATTGACTGATAAAAACAACTCCACCTATCAATTAAATAACTAGTATTTGAGCCCATATATTCATCTTTAAACAGTTATTATAAAATATTACCTACATTAGTTTTGTCATAAATCTGTCAATATTTAATATTTTTTCACAAAATTTTGGATGCACCTATTTGAGTTGTTTCTGAATCCAGTGGTATAGTTAGACTTTATAAAAAAAATCGCTAATCAAATTTGTCCATTTTTGACATTGAAAAAAATGATAGTTGGTCTTGAAAGTTGAAATTTATCTCTAAATGTTTGTCATAAAGTTGAGCTTTCGGTGGCCTATCTTTAAAAAAAAAAAACCGCTTAAAATCAGATAATAGACGCATTTTTTACAGGAGTGTTTCCATCCAAATGGGCCACACTGTATGAGGAATCGATTTTATTATAGCTTCTTATAGATGATACCATCTTTAGACCGAACGTAAATGTATTTAAGCTGTACGGTTACTATTTATGATTGAGAATACGCCCCCTTCTCAGTTGGTTTTTACATTAGATAACACTCTACAGATCACAATGTTTAACGGATCCATTTGATTTTTTCAATCAGAATAGAATCCCATTGAGCAGTAGGTAATATACATCCTTTCTTACCTTCATGAACTAAAAGTTGTCATCATTGACTTTTTAAAAAAGAATATTCATAAATCTTCAAGTATTTTTTCCTTTAGTTAAGTGTTTAAAAATTGTTATACTTTATGTCAAACTGCATTTATCTAGAAAGAAATGGATCCATTTTTCTATACAACTATTTAACTTTGTAATACTAAATCTTGTTTCTCTCAAACAATTCGCATTAGGAAAATTGGAATCCTCCTAGTATCGTCAACAACTACCGAGTTATTTTAACCCTATAATAATTACCAGGAATCCCTTCCCTAAATTATATTACCAGTGGAAATTTGTAAATTATCATGGGCAAATACTACTAATAATATTAACCCTTCGTACCTCTGTAACTCAAACAAGAGCAAACTAAACGGAGTCCTTGCCTGTGGCTAGGGTCGTCATATAAGTTTAATATTAACAATTATTGTTACCACCGTTTTCGACTCGCTGGAAATGTAGCAATGATACTTGAAAGTTTTCTCAAACATGCAAAGTTTTGATGGCACTATGGGATAATGTACGGAATTGTGTATGTTGTGATTCATCTGATAAAGGAAATGGAAATATTGCCCGGCATAAAATAAGTTAAATTACATTTCATCAGAGGCAAATTCAGTTATTCGATAGTACAAAACTTTTGTAATTTTACCTTTTAAACTTCCCTCGGTAATAATTTTATACATCGCATCGGGCGAGAGTAGAAAATGCAATATTGTTCTTCTTTTAATTTTAGCATACGCTAATTCGGTGGTCTATCCATGGAATTAATCCCGCTCTGTAAAGTTTTCATCGGAATTAAGAGAAAAGTGTTGTATGATGGAGCTATACCTGGTGTAACTGGCTCATGGTATACCCCCCTTTTCTCCTTTAGTATTGAAGATGCTTTATTAAAATTTAGGATATACTACATATGTAATAATCGGCATTTCTTGACATACAATTGATTTTTTTTCACTTCCGGTTTCTCCGGAAGTGACACTAACTTTCCATTTTTAAATGGAACACCCTATATATTATTGCAGTTTTGAATTTTGCATAATTCTTCGAATCCAACGATGCTAAATATGTGACATTTCAAACATGAATTTTTTTTATAATATAATTTTTAGTTTTCCATTTAAGTGTGCCATGACGGTTGCGATTTATTCTAAATGACCCGTGTAATGCTACAAAAATCGAAATCTCGTTAAAAACACTAAATAGAGCAGTAGCAGCTAACGTCACAACATGGTCGCCAAAGTTGCCTGGGTGGTAATAACCAAGTTTTGCATTTGTGTGCTTTCTGATTAATTCGAGTTTTTAAAGAATTTGTAGTGCTTTTTTAAACGTTTTTTTCGTATCACATCAATTTTGGGTGTTTTTCGTCTATTATACATTTCGCGATTTATTGATCTGACTTTAATTTAGTGTTTTATTTGTGTTTTTCAACCGGCGTGTTATCTTGCGTACCTGTCAAAAGTTATTAATTTTCGATATGGTAAGTGAATTTCAGTGAATTTATTATAATTTTATTTATATTCTACATTTCAGGAGTCCCATTACATTTCTAAGCTGAAATGTATTAATGGAGCCAACCTATATGATTTAAAAGTGAGAGATTGAAACTATATCGTTGGATGATTTTTCAAAAATATAATATAGCATTGAATTAATGAAACATTGTGACCCTTCTTGTAAATAAAATTTATATCTAAACTATAAGACTATTATTATTCATACGTACCCTTATAATTATGTATTAATATGTACAATTTGAAACATTCAATGATGGTAGACAATGCTGTTAAAAGTGTGTTATATTTTAAATTCTGTTGTGTTTTAGCTCACTTACCTTCACTGGTATTTTATTTGTGTACATTATCAATATTTTGAACCTCTGTAATTATAATTGTAAGAATCAGAACAGATACCAAACTAGGTATATAGCTATATAAAGTATTCGGAGCGTATTATGTTGCATATTTGCTCGCAATTTAAATTAAATGGAAACTGAAATGATCTCACAGTCCTATCTTTTTATTAGATTTACTATTACTCCTGCATTTCATAATACAAACCTCTGATTGTTGTTATTAATGTGATAAACACTTAAACTCCTTACAAACTTTTGAGCCTAAAAAAAGTAAGATATAAATCAATAAAAAGTTGAAGGGAAATATTTCAAATCGTCAAAAAACGTAGATTTTACAATAGGTTTATAAAACCATTAATATATGATTGATATATTGGCATAAATCAATGAATATTTTGATAACTTTTAACCTAGTGTAATAATACTACCTAACCTATGTCACTGCCTAGCTGTAACTGAGCGTATATTAATTAAACATTTACTAAAATATGCCTTGATATTATATATGCACAAAAAATGTAAAAAATCCAATATAGCCTTTATTTTCACTAATTTATGGGTTCACAAAAATGTCAACGTTCTTGACACCAAACTTTACACTGGTAAAAACAATACTAATAAAGTATATATAAAATTTTCTCTTACAGTAGATTTAAAAAATATATATTTATAAACATCACTACATCTATCTGATGTTAAGAAATCCTCTACTTTAATTTACATTGAACGAAAATTGACCCCAACTCAAATGTCAAATTTATGAATTTACCACCCAGGCAACTGACAGCTGGCAATACTGTGACGTCACTGCTAGTGCTCTATTACGTGATTTATGAGCAAATAAAATTCACGAAAATTGTTTTGGGGCAAAACTCATTTTTTTCATATGGAACCATATCGGTACCGTGGTACCCTACCATTTATTATTACTATTAATAAGGAATTTATTCAAATGTCATATTAAAATGTGCGATAAGTACAAACAAAATTACATCTAAAAGAAAATAAGAAAATACAATTTTATTCTAATTACTTTGTTACACATAAGGTGATTTTGCAATACAAAAAATTAACACAAAACATTACAACAGCTGTTCAAAATGCTGCCCATTAACGTCAATGCACTTCTAAACTCGCATAGCTCTTTCTCGAAGAACGTTCGCCAATTGCTGGGCCGTTATGCTATTAATTGCTCGTCTTACTCGTAGCTCCAGGCCTTCACGGGTTGTAACGGCGATTGCATAGACAATATTTCTTAAATGACCCCAAACAAAGAAATCAAGGGGTGTTAAATCAGGTGACGTTACAGGTCACCTCACAGGACTATTTGTCGAAAATACGTTCTCTCCGAATCTCCGTTGAAGGTAATCAATTACTATCCTTGAATTATGGGGAGGAGCGCCATCTTGTTGGAAATACATTCCCTGTCCTAAATCTAAAGGTAACTCATCTAAAATGTCCCTAATGTCATTTTCCAGGAATCTCAAGTATCTGACACCAGTCAAAGGTACTTCAAATATTATTGGACCAATTATTCTACTACCGATTATTCCAAGCCAAACATTGAAACCGAACCGCACTTGAAAGTTACCCTCCCGTAATAAATTTTTATTTTCTGGTGACCAATATTTTCTATTTTGTCGGTTAAATAATCCCAAATTTGTAAACCTTAACTCGTTCTAAAATAAAATCAGTCCCAAAAAGTCATTGTTTGTCTGCACGTTATTATAAAAAATCCAGTTGCAATATTCCATCCTACGTTCGTTATCACTTTCGTACAAATGCTGGTGCAATTGGTATTTAAAAAATGTATAGTGGTATATGTGCAAAATTCGGTTTACTGTTTGGTGACTGATGTTCAATTCAAACCGAGCTTGCTTTAAGAAGGAACACCACGTAAGGCTATTGGGGAGGGGGATAAAGCGCCAAATGAGGAAATAATCAAATTTTAGCCAAAAATAGTCTTCAACAATCCTGCAGTATTTATTTATTTAAACTTATTTTTAGTTAAATAACATCACAAAATTTTCAAAAAACAGATTATTGTTAATAATAAATATAACGATTAACAATAAGCTGTTTTTTGCAAATTGGGTGATGTTATTTAACTGAAAATCAGTGTAAGTTGTACATAAACAAATACTACAGGATTGTTGAAGGCTATTTTTGTCTAAAATTTGGTTATTAGGGAGATATTTAAAATAATTTTTCGCTGGACATTGTCTATCAGGATATCGTCAGCCATAAAGGTAATTTTTTTGAAAATATTTTTAATCTGTTTATCACTACTTTAGAATAGACGAAAACATTTTTTTGCTCAAATTTAAAATTTCCAAGTTTTATGACATTCCAAACCTATTTCGAAAAAAAAATTTTGCAACATTTTTATACCATGTTGGAAAAATATTTTACCACTAGAACAGATGTAAAAAAATTTTTTTTGCTCAAATTTAAAATTTTCACGTTTCATGGTATTTTAAACCTATTAAAAAAAACAAAAAATTTAATTTGTAGTATCTTTTTACCACTACTATGGAATATAAGGAATTTTTACATTTTGCTCAAATTTAAAATTCCCGCGTTTCATGACATTCCAAACCTGTTTCAGAAGAAGAAAATTTTGAAATTTTTTTTATCAACATTTGTGAAAAATTTCAAAAAAAAATGGAATTTTTTAACCACCACTATACTTCCACTCCACTACGTGAATGTGGAATTGAAAATGTGACAAATGGCAATAATATTTGGCATATGCGCACCTATTATACTTTTATTGAAAAATGTACAGGGTTGTCATCCCAAGAAATAATACAATCATAGTGGACATTTGTAAAGGTATTTGCGCAAGCATTCCGTATTTGGCACCTGTCATTTAGTATTGAACTTTTGTTGTTGGATGAGCACACTGTATATTGATTGACCAAAACTTATCAGGTTTTCTTTGTAATGATAGTGATAACTGTATTTCGATTATTATTTTCAATGTTATTTCGTAATTATTAATTTTTTAGAGTGACCGCCATGCACAAATAAAGAGCGAAGTTCTGTGTAAATACCTTTACCGATTTTTCTCTACGAGCAATACTACCGGTTTTAGAAATGTGCCGATCGAATGCAATATACTCTTCGTTTTTTTTTATTTCGAAGAGTATAATAAAGACTAATAATCTGTATTAGTCTTTATTGAATTTCCATTATGCAGTCAATGGGAGCACAAAACTCCTAAGTATCTATTCAAAAAAACTACAAAGTACTCATTATTTTGCACATGACATTATTGTTTCAAGCTCTACGGATAGCAAAATGTATTTTTAACATCATACTGATAGTTTCTGACATGTTTCTTGTTTAAACATTGTATCTCGATTGATAAACTTTCGATGCTCATTTTTAAACTATCATATTTTTACAATCTCTGTTTATTCAACTAGTCACTGAAATAGATACGTTATCTTTTATTAGCAAGTTAAAGTCCTCTCCCTCCAGTGGTCTGGACAATATGTCTAACAATTTATTAAAAAAATGTAAAAATAATTTCATCCTACCATTAACCTATATAATTAACCTATGCTTTGTAAATGGAATTTTCCCTGACAACTTAAGAATTAGCAAAGTCATTCCATTATTTAAAAAAGGAGACAAGAACTCTTATAACAATTATCGAACGATTAGAATAATTTCAAGTATGTCGAAGGTTATAGAACTTGCATTTTTAGAACAGCTGAGTGGTTTCTTTTTAAAAAATAACCTTTTATCGTCAGTTCAACAGGGTTTCTTAAGAAATAAAAGTGTTGACACTGCATTAGCACATTTTCACAGCTCGATAGTGGACGCCTTAGATAAAGGATTATTTGCTTTTGGACTTTTTATAGATTTTTCACGTGCCTTTGACTGCGTAGATTATGACTTACTTATTGCGAAGTTGTTTAGATATGGTATTAGAGGTCCTGCCTTACATTTTTTATCAAGCTATATTAAAAACTGTACGCAAGTAGTCTATGTGAATGGAGCAAAGAGCAATACATGTCTAATAAATGCCGGTGTATCACAAGGTTTCATATTAGAGCCGTTCATTTATCTTATCTTTGCCAACGATCTCGCTCTATACATTCAAAGCTAATACAATGTTCATATTACGTGCTACGCCGATGATGCAAACTTTTTAGTTGTTCAAGAAAGTCCTGACGCAGTAAGAAATATATCTAAGGATCTATATAAAGACATCATAATTTGGTCAGAGAAGAATTGGCTTACGCTTAATAAAGAAAAAACAAATACTATATCATTTAGGTATAATATCGAGCAGAACTTTAGCGACGAATTTCTAATAACAGATTCTGCTAAAATATTGGGTATTATGTTCGACCGAAATTTGACGTGGGCTGCTCATATAGATAGTGTGTTTGTGAAGCTCAGTAAAGGTTGTTATGGTATGCGCAACTTAAAAAATCACTGCGGTAAAGATTCTCTAATGACATTCTATTATACTAACATACATTCTCATCTGCGTTATGGAATTATGCTGTGAGGATTGAGTACTACTTATGTTCGTTGAGCATTTATTCTTCAAAAGCGTGTCATTAGGATTATGGAGAGTTTACATCCCCGAGATTCATGCAGAGAATCTTTTAAGGCCTTAAGAATATTAACTCTGCCTTGCTTATATATTTACGAAATCTGTTGCTATGTTTTTAAAAATAAATCAGCGTTTCTTACAAACCAAACACACCACAATTATTATCAAACAAGATTTAAAGAGCAGTTAATTCCACATCAGCATACAATAGCATTATATCAAAAAAGTGTGTATTACAACGGCTGCAAAATTTATAATCATTTACCCACTGATGTGAAAAATTGTAAGAGCCTGTTTACTTTCAAAAAGAGGATAAAGAATTTATTAACAGAAAAATACTTGTATGATGTCAATGAATTTTACTTAGTATGACCATATCTATTTCTTTATTGCGTGTTTATATATTTATATGCATATTTTTTGTGTAATTTGTTAATATGTTAGTGTTTTGTTTTATGCAATTTTAGGTGTATTTTATTTTGTATTTTTTTTTAAATGTATTATGTTTATGCATATTAGCTTCGATTTTGACGCACTCCTAAATTACTTAAATGGTTATCAATTAATTGTATTTGTGATTGGGAAATAAAGATTATTATTATTATTATTATTACTATTCATCATAATTTCACAATATTATTTTTTGTACCATATCATTTTTTTCGTAAATTTATTGAGTTGTTAATGAAAAACAGTGTCGAGGTAGCATTGTTTTCAAATCTAAATCGTAATCTTTAAATCGTTATAAGTTGGAAAATATAAATTTTCATGAAGAATTGTACACTACCATACCTTTTTCTCTTACAATATGATTCTATATCAGATTCGGTGATTATTACTTTACTTTTTGCCCACCTCCAAGTAAAATGCAGCGATATTTAAAGGGTAAACTCAGTATTAGAATATCAATGCAAAAAGTTTCGTGAATATCCATTCACTATAGACGGGTTTCCAGATAAAAACCTAATTGCACTCGACTAAAGCGACACGAAAGCAAACATTTCTCTAAAATTTTCACTATTTATACTAAATCGCGGATTGTGAGGTTTATTGTACAGGTTTATGTTTTCAGAGACCAGGACCACATTTTCTTGACTCTCGAAGTCTACTGCCAACCCTGTAATATTTTCATTCAGCGCCTTTGCTATGCCTAAAATGCAAAACGCGTCTTCATCTTACACCGATTTAGATATTAAGTTGCTGGGGGTTTAGCGACAAACTTTTGTCGTTCTCTCATACACCAACACGATAACAGAGCTACTCGGTCGGATTTACAAGACTTGTTTATTTTGTCTACACATTGTCATACTCCGAAGACTTTTCAGTTCATGTTCTAATTCTACGGACTTCTAATTTGATATTCTACACTTGAATAACACACGCATTCTAATTCAAAAGAGTCGGAGAGGTAAAATTTTGTTCTACAGTTTCCTTATTGGATATATTCGGTTCTATTTTTGGACTGACCGGGACAAGAGCTGTAAAACTTGGGTCTTTATTAGTCTTAGGGTGTTTCATAAACTTGCCTTTTCCTTTCGTGTTACTATAGTCTGAAAGCTGAGTGTGGCGTACCGTGAAAATGTATTTGGGTCTAGATATGCTGCAACAGATATTTATTTGTTCTTCTTCAGACTCTTTTAAATGAAATTGTTGCTTTTCTTCCCCTTTAATTGACTTTGAGTTCATGATAACTCGTATACCACAAATTGTTAATAATATAAAATACAATATGTTAACTAGATTATACTTTAAAATAATTCCGTTGAAAAGTTGGGGGCTAAATCAGGGTAAATAGGGGAAAATATGTAAAGCAAGTTGGTAATAGTACAGAAATTAGGGATTTGGTGTATATACTGGTAGCGAAGGCCTCAGATTTTTTCATAATACTTTACATCCCCCACCACCCGGACTCCCTTATTAAAAGGGTTGATAAAATTAAAGTGAAATTTGCTACACGTATGTATTATAACGACATTTGAAACTATATTATATTTTGAGATGATTCCGTTGAAGGAGTCGGGGGTAAATAGAGGTAAATATGGAAAAATAAGTAAAGCAAGCTGGTAAGTGTACAAGAACTTGGGATTTGGTGCATATACTAGAAACCGAGGCCTAGGATTTCTTTCTAATATGTTTCAATCCTCCTCCCCCAACACCTCCACTCCGATATTAAAGGGGTTGATAAAATAAAATTGAGATATTCACTTGAAAGTTAGTACACGTATGTATTGTACTGACATCTGATTGAGATGATTCCGTTGAAAGGGTGGGAGGTGGTAGATTATGAATAGGGGAAAATAAGTAGAGCAAGCTAATAACAGTTTAAAAACTTCATTTTTAACGTATAGGGTAGAAAGACACCTCAATTTTTTTTATGACATCTTCCCCAAATATTATTAAAATTCTATGAGCAATAATTTCCACTTATTAGAATGCGAGTATAGTCAAGATGTTTCCTTTAAAGTGACGAATGGAAAATCTGGATGTGGAAGTAGTGATTCCTTAGGCAGCGGTTTTTCGTTTTGCGTTTTCACTGGGGATGTAGAAAGCACTTTGCGTTTTAAAACCATATGTGTATATATCATGAGCATCAATAATTGTAACCTTAAAATAATACAAGGTATCCCGAATTGCATATGCCGAAACTCACTAAGTAATACAACTTTTCAAAATAAAAAAAAAAGTTCCTATAAACATGGGTCGGGACGTGATTAGTTTCCGAAATACAGGGTGTTCCGATAATTCTCCTGAAAATGTTTTTTTGTGAATATTTTCGAAACGTCTAAAGATAAACAAATGATAATTTACACTGGGATTTAACTTTTTATGCTTTTTAAGAAAAAATGACAACTATGTACGAATATCATTCAGGAGCGGGTGAAACTGAGGGGGCCTAGGTATAATTTAATTTTTAATGATTGATTAGGTACACATAGGACACCCATCATCCCCGATGAAATGCTCACGCGGTCCCAGAAATGATGTGGTTACGAAGGAAGGGATTTTAGACGGTAAAAGTCCGGCACTACCCGGTGCGATAGATCCGTGCGCCGGGTATCCATGAGGATTTCCCCTTCCCCACCTCCCAAAAAAAAAAAAAGTAAAATTTAGCCCCAACTTTATTGTGTAACACTTTTGAATTAATTTATGAACAGAACTTAAAAATTTGAAGTTTTCTACACAAAAGAAGTCTCTTGTGTTTTTTCTCTAAAATTATCAGTTTTTTAATAAATCTTATCTGAACTTTATTAATTAGTAAGCATTATTACCAGCATTCCTGGTATACAGGAGTGTGCCGGGATTGTAATGTTTGTAACAAATGAAAAATAATCTAGCATGCAATGCCAGAATGACAATAATGACATTGTTGTTTTTTGGCTTTCTGTAGTTCATTGTTCTGTAGTTTTATTATTTCCTTTTGGAAAAAGTGTATTGAAAAGTAAAAAATGGTGATGTTTAGTAATGTGGAGTAAGCGGATATTCATTATATTTATGGGTATTGTAATGGAAACGCAAATGCCTCGGTACGCGAATATCGCAGATTTCCTAATATAAGGAAACCGTCTAAAGATGTTTTTGGATCGGTTAATTTTAATAATTTAAGAATCTGGGCTCATCAGAATCCTCATAATTCGCCCTAGGGTATTTCAGCAGGAGTTTAGCGGTAATGTGTGGTGTTATATACGGGAATTTTTGTGGACCCCACATCCTTCCTCCCCGCTTAAATGGACCATTATTGCTGGTTTCAAATGAACGGAGCTCCTGCACATTTTGCTGTTGAGAGCCGTTTGTGGGTAAACAATAATTATCCTGAACGGTGGATCGGTCGATTAGATGCAAGAACCTGGCCACCTCGTTCACCGGATTTAACTCCAGTTGATTTTTTGTCTGGGGCTATTTAAAAGACAAAGTCTACGCAATTCCTGTAAACAAGAGATAATAGTTAATAGGAAGAATTCTCGAAGAATGTGAAGATTTGCGGGCTAACCCGGATTCTATTTGTAAAGCTACACACTCTGTTCGGCGCAAAACTCAGAAATGTGCTGAAGCTGGTGGAATGCACTTTGAACAACTCTTGTAATTTGTAATTTACCTTTAATCCAATTCATTGTTGTTTAATAAAAAATAATGTAATCAAATTTTGTTTTACTGTCATTGTTTTTTCTGTTCTGCTAAAATTATTCATAAAAGACTATTCCCGAGTAAAGTTTAGATCAGATTCACTCAAAAACGGATAATTTTGGAGAAAAAGCACAAGAGACTTTTTTTGTTTAGAAAACTTCAAATTTTTAAGTTCTGCTCATAAATTAGTGTCACACAATAAAGTTGGGGCTAAATTATACCTAGGCCCCCCCAGTTTCACCCGCTCCTGAATGATTTTCGTACATAGTTGTCATTTTTTCTGAAAAAGCATAATAAGCTAAATTTCTGTGTAAATTATCATTTGTTTATCTTTAGACGTTTCGAAAATATTCATAAAAAAACATTTTCAGGAGAATTGTTTGAACACCCTGTATCTCGGACTCTAATCACTTGCCAACCCATGTTTATAGGAACTTTTTTCTTATTTTGAAAAGTTGTATTACTTAGTGAAGTTGTGTGCAAGAAGGTGTATGCAATTCGGGACATCCTGTATAGTCTGATATCTCTGCATTATCCTAAAATTGAACCCGTGATAAAAGGGGTGCTTTCTACCTCTTCCGATCATTTCCTACTCTAATCTTCTTTTACACTTTTTTATTAACTACATTATAAACACATTGCATAAGGTTCCATCAAAATCCATTCACTAGCACTCAAGTTAGAGGTGACCCCCCCCCCCAGTTTACTGAACTGAATATATAGATAGAGACTAGTTACAATACTATTAAAGATATCTTGATTAAATTGAATAATAAAAGATACAATTGACAGGGCATGAGTAGGCGCAAATAAAAGTGATAATGACGTTTAATTTATTATTTTAATTTCCTCATGTCATTATTTTGTTCACAAATAAATGTTTAAAAACTTCCAACAGAGAACGAGTTGAAAGATAAAGTATGTTCATACTAGCGTATCCGACGGTCTTACCATACGCGTTCAACGTATACGATTTAGTAGTTATTCAGAAGCCTTTTTCACAGAAAAACACCAAGCTAGACTTACTATAAATTATGGTCGCCAAATCAAAAATGGATCATTCAACGAAGGAATGCAGGCCGAAACCTGAAGTTTGCGCAACATTGAGTGCATCTGCAATAGTAGGCACAAATAAATCAGAAACTACAACAAACAAGAAATTAGAACATTCCTTAAAGAAGTGCATGGTATGTAAAAGACTTAATAAGAAAACCACTAAGTCCTCAGGGTCTTCTAATATAATCACTGGCCTCAAGGAAGCAACAAGTTCTCAAGTAGTTATTGGAGACGTCAAATCAACTAAGGACGAACCAGTAACTTTGGAGATCAGGAAATCCGAAGAAAATAAACTGTCTATGAATAAAGACAATGTAATCTTGAGACAACCTGTGACAATTGATGTTGCTCAGGAGGTGTATCGGCCAGATAGCATTGAAGCAAATTTTGTATTACCCGTAGATACAAAATATGAATCCGAAGAGTCAATAGACTTATGTTCAGTAAAAGTGGAATCCGATGATGAGATATATCAAAACATAGAGGAAGAAGTAGAGGAAGAGATATCGAAACAGATTCCAGCGAATTGTAAGAATTACTTAAATATTGTTTGTGCCGCTCACAGTTTTCTAGATGAAGTTTTTGAAGAAGCTGAAGAAATATGCCTTGCAAAATACGCAGATGAACTGTCCGGAAGTACTCGAGAACCCATTTGTTTTCAGAGAGCGGAGAATATAATGTGGCCTACAATAGAAGAATTCGCAAGAGAATTTTTCAAAAAGCAAAATTATAAAATATGTCATACCGACGAATGAATTTGCAAAGTTCCAAGGCTGCAGTGGTTTAACCAGAGACGTTTGTTTGTATGTAAATTTCTCCCTACCTACTCTTACCTGTCCTGTTCTCTAGTGACGATTTGCATGTATTTTAGCTATAAAGTTAGCAGGACTAAACGCCCTGATTGTTTCGTTATTAAGTACCTTCTTGTAGAGGGTATATACTTGGTATTATGGTTTGTTGTATGATACAAATTTCTAGTAATCAAAGTTGTCTTTAATTAGAAGCATTGTTAATGTTTAAATATAATTCATATATTGTAAATAAAATGAAACTGCTAATAAAACTGTTGGTGTTGTATTTATCAGTGAAAAGTTTTTATTGTATTAAAATTGATCGATGGTGTAAGCGAGCTAGATTTTACCCTCAGACTAACTGCAACCTCAGCAAAAGAAAAATACTCGGGTAGTTTGCGATGTCTGGAAGAAGATGATATTACTTTGGGAAAAGAATCTTTGTCTGTTTTCTGCTCTAAGCGAGAACGTATTTAAAACTTTATGCAAAAAAGACATAAACCACAATGTTTTCTTATAAAAGGTAATTTTTCTGTCAGGAACATGAGCTTACTTCATGTTTCCTTTTTGCAAAAAGAAAAGAGTTGGCTTTAGAAAGTAACTTACTGTCCGAAATAATAACTAAACAGGAATACTGTGATTTCAGGATTTAACTGAAATCTTTAAATTCGCTTTTCTTTCAAACGCCAGAATGAGTCTAGACCCCTTTTTACCACGACCTCTTGGTGGAATTTGCAAAAGAAATTGCGAAAGGTCGCGAAGAACGGTTTTTCGCGTTTTAAAGGAAATATTGCATCTAAACGAAAAAAAGTGTTCAGGTAAAAAATGTGCGTAATAAGAAAATGAACAAAGTTAGCCCCGGTGGAACTCAATTGGCCCATTCCTAAATCGCAAAAAACCATTAAATATGCACGTTTTTTCAAAAAGTCGAAACTCCGGTTCAAATACATATTAGAGGCTCACATTTGCACACGTTGGAGTTTTAGTAGTCCTTAACCTATACTCAAATTTCAATAGAGTATACCGTGTAGTTCTTGCACACCGTTGCTTTTTGCAAAAAAGACACTTTTTTACACATCGCCGCGAAAGCCCTGTGGCGCTCGGACTGCGGTGCAGTGCGGTGGTATTCTTCGAGATGTACTCTAAAACATGTTTTTTGTTTTGCCAAAAGTCGATTGAAAGCATGTGAAAACGCGATCTAAATCCTTCAATTTCAGCGCCGTGGAAGGGGCGAAGAGTGGGGGTAGCGAGAGCAAAGGGGAACTCTTCGTTGGTTTTGGTTCATTTGAGTACGTATATAACATACAACATTGAATAAACTGGCAAATTTTTTTTTCATTTTAACGCCCAGGGACGTTAAGGGTTCCGATCGGCTTCAAACTTTTAGAAAATATACCTTTTGTTGAAAACAAGACATCCGGAAATTTTGGTGCCCAAATATTGAACCCTGTGTGCAAAAATTAATTTGTTATCTAAAATTTGAATGGATAATTTTTTTTTAATGTAGATCTCGATGGTAGCTTTCCGTTATTATTAAAATATTAAAAAGAGTTTTTCAAAAGTCATTTTGGCCACTTTTTGGCAATTATTTATAAACCAAATAACAACAAATGGATTTTTTTCTTCCACTTCAGATAGACGAAATATAACTTCTTTTTAATTAAAATTCTCGCAATTCTCTTTCTTTCCTGTAAAAAGTTTCAAAAATGTTTCAAAATGGCCGAGAAAATCCATCTGTTGTTATTTAGTTTGTAAATAAATGCCAACAATAATTTTAAAGAAATTATGTGTGAAAAAGAAATGATTCATTTGGACTCAATGGCATAAAATGGCGGGCAATTCAAAATTTAGATAACAGATTCACCTTTTTAGCAAAAAAAACGCCGTTCAAAAAACTAAATTGTTTAAAGAAGAAATGCAATAGGTTTTGAAATCGTAGGAATTGATTCTCTCAAGAAATTTACGTCATTTTCTCACGATTTTGTGTTACTTGTATCTTGATAAATATCGTAGGAAATATTTTTCTCGATATAGGAAAAAATTCCGTTTATTATGGGGAATTCGAAAATTCTCCTAGGAATATTATTTTATTTATTTATTTTACTGAGGGCCGGTTTTTCAATGTCCAGTTAAAAGTGCTTGGTAGGTAGTTGCTAGTTACGCTTAGCTGGCAGTTATGTCTATGGTTGTGTTTATCAACAGTAATTTAACTGCCAGCTACATATCCAAATGTTCAATTATTTCTTAGCTATGTTGGCGCTACTGATTCCACCTGAGGTTTCTTTAAATTTGTTTAATTCAAATTGCTGGCGTGTTTTGGTGACGACTTATCTAATTTAAGCACAAAATTCATTGCGTTGTATAGCGTGTTGATTGATGTTCCGTTTTTGATTTTGTGGGTTTGTCAATCAGTAATAATTTCAATGGAGAGCGTAAAAAGGAAAAGGGGTCCCTACTTGTCAGTAATGATTGCAATTTCTTCATCTATCATATCAACGATATGTAAAACAGTTTATTTACGCAGTCGAAATCTTATAAAAAAAAATTATCATAATTCTCAAAATTATTTTCTCGTCCCCTTATGGTATAGGGTCTCCTTTCATACTTTATAAATTGTATAATATCATCGTCATCATCGCTCATATCCAGAATATTATTATTATTATACATCATTGGCAATAATGTATTTAATGTAAATCACAAACTAAAAACCATCATATCAATCAATCACATTGGTTTCTAGGTTAGAATGTTTTAGAATTGTCAGAAATTGAACCAAATACACATGTGCAAATCCACTAACAGTAGAATAAATCCTTAACTGGCACTTTTAACTCTGCTAAATTTACTTTCAGATAATGAGTTTAACCCTCCGGTAAATTTTACCTGCACATTGAAAAACAGTTTATCTGCCAAATAAATTTTATCTGAGAGTTAAGATATTTAACTGGACATTGAAAAACCGTCCCTTAATCGTCGTACTTATATTAACGGTTATGTTTACGGTTTCCGACGTTAATTGTGACTGAATAACAGAATATCCAATTCAGTTTATAATAAATGTTATTTGGTTTGTTTCATACCGTGGTTATATTTTTTTAAATATTGGTGGATAATTTTCATCTTCAAGCCATAATTTATCCGAATTTGGAAGATGTTGAGTCTGCCATGGCACATGGAAGCCAGCATTTTATTAGGGATGGAAATTCGTTTAAAACGTCAAGCAATTTGTTAAACACTTTAGATCATATATTTAATTTCATCATTTCATAGTTATTTAACTTCCTTATTGCTTTTGTCATTTTTTGCACTTAGATGTTGACACTTTCAAAGCTAGTAAAAAAATTGCATGAAGAAGTGTTTTATTAAATAGACTAACTTTTTATTAGGGAGAAGTTATAGTAAGATCTCTTCTGTTCCTTTTTCCATTTGAGGACATCTTCCGTTATATGCCCTTTAGATAAATCACAAGACAGTTCAGGCCTGACATCTGGCGCTTCAGCACCTTCTATTTCCTCGTATCTTGGCATCCATATCATAGCTGTTTTTTACCGGTTGCTCCAGGGATTGTCTGCTTTTTCAATTTATCTTAAAAATAGTAGAAATGGTAAAGCTTTCACCTATTTCATCAGAAATCTCTTTATGTTCCGACTTCATATATGTCCTATTCCTACATTTTATTCTTATATTTTAAATGTCCAATAGTCACATCTTTCTTCTTTCATTTGAGCTTTGTTGAGCTCCATTTCATTAATTACTTCAAAAGTTATAACAAATTTAGTGTAGCACGTCCGAGACCGCGCACGCCTCGCTCGCTGTACTTATGTGTCGCCCGGTCCACTCTCGTGCGTTAAGCAGAAACAATTTGGAGCCTATATATTTTATGGTACAAAAAAACTTCATATACGTTTTTGATGTAAAATTTCCCCCTCTATCGCCTAGTGCTGTTAGTTTTTGAATTTTTTTTAATTTTTCGAGTTATGATCCAAAAACCGAATTTTGGTCAATATTTTTTATTCTTTTAGGGGTCGCTGGCACCTTTTTATCGTATTCTATACCAAAAAAAAAAAATTAACCTGAAAAATTCAACCATATAACATTTAGTAACACCTTAAAACCTTGACGACTGGGCTATTTCCCAAAGTAGTATACGACTTTCACTAAGAGAGATTCGAGAATAGACCCCTAAGTATACTTCCCGGTTATTGGTGAAACAGAGGCACACATTTTAAAGTGGCGAGGTGGGTACTTTTAAGTCATGATTAGTAAATGTCAAGCTGATTTTTTTATATAAATAATTATAATACTAAGATAAATTATCGTCATTTTTCTTGTCTGCTGTGCTCTAAGGCAAAGGATTTATCATATCTCTAACTGGAAATTGATTGAGGAAGCCGTTACTCTGTGGTAATCCATGACAATAACGAAATTGAGTAAAACATTACTATGTTTTTTTACCACTATATTCGCACAAAAACGTGACTGCAGTTTCGACCCTTTTTAGGTCATTTTCAAACAATGATTCAATTAAGAATTCTTAATTGAATCATTGTTTGAAAATGACCTAAAAAGGGTCGAAACTGCAGTCACGTTTTTGTGCAAATATAGTGGTAAAAAAACATAGTAGTGTTTTACTCAATTTCGTTATATCTCTAACTGTTACAAATGTGTAACTGCATGCTGGCTCGTGTACTATGACACAAATGTGTCAGCTATAATTGCAATATAGCTCCTGTACTATTTTAGCTGACCCAGACTATACGTATATAATGACCAGATATGCTTAAATTACTTCAAACGCTTCTAAAGATTATTTTTGTTACCATCTCAGCATTTCACTGCAACACTCGATTTGATAAAGAACATACCACGGCCGAATGTTCTCAGTAACGCCGTTAGGTCGGAAAATTACAGGATGCAACGTGTGAAAAACGTCAACCCTCATTGGTTCCTTCACTTTAATACTTTTTCCGATTGGTTTTATCAACCCTTGTCGCAGTCTCAAAGGCGACTCGTCAATAAGGGTTTATCGACCAATTTGTCTGTTGTCTCTTAGTTGATGGTGCGTACATTTGTCTTTTGAAGAACGAGTGTCTATGAAAATACGTAAATAATTTTTTGATAATGTTAAATAAAAGAAAGAAACATATACTATGTAAAATGTATATAAAATATTTAGTAGTATTTAGTATCCTTATTATTAAGGCCCTTATACGATGCCGTTAGTATATTATTTTGTTACGAGTCCGCAAATCTCCCCACATGCGTAAGAACTTGCAGATTAAAGTTGTTTTGAGTTATAAAAGTTATTTCTATGCCACAATGTTGCAGCAAGAAATGGGTGAATCTTCAAAAGTATTAGTGGTAGGGGAAGCATTTAATGTTTAAAAGTGAATTTAATTCCTACCAGAAGTGGAAGACTATAAAAACCGTACAAGAAGCAGAATTTTTAAAATTATACAAAAAAGATTCTAAAACATTAATCAGTATTGAATTGGGCATATACCAATTAAAATGGAGAATTCGAAGAAGGTTTCTCAATATTATAAACTAGTTTATAGTTGCTGCAAGAAAAGTCTAACTGTGCTACACATGGTTTCACAAAAAATGCGCCTGTTTAAATAGATTACCCAAATCTAACAAAACATGGATTTGTTTAAAATGCAAAACAATGTTATTTATATATTTTTATGTTCCGACTTCATATATGTACATGTACTATTCCTACATACATTCATTTTTATATTTAAAAATATAGTAATCCAATAGCCACATGTTTCTTCTTTCATTTAAGCTTAATTTCATTGATTAGTTCAAAAGTTACAACAAATTTAGTGTTACATGCCCGAGGCCGCGCACTGCACTTACATATCGCCACGTTCCCTTTTTATGCGTTAAACAAAAAAATGTGGAGCCTACATTTTTGACCGCACAAACAAATTTCAGGTACATTTTTTGAAATATCCCTTACTTTCAAATGGCGCCATTAGTTTTTTTGATTAATTGATTGATTTGTCAGCGTAAGGTGGGCATTGCTGCCGATTCCGGGCATTCATGGATGTTCGTTTCAACACGCAGCTTGGTCGTCCGTCGAACACGCGCAATGGATGGATAAATCGCGTGCCGGAACCAAACCTTGGATGTTTTATATCCCGCCGAACTAGCTGCATACGCCGGGTTGGACATTGGACATGCTTGTCGTCAGAAGCGAGAGCCGCATGATGCATGGGGTGGGAATACAGGACAGTTTCCATGCTTCTGTTAAGATTCCATCTATCGTCATCTCCTTATTTTTCTTCTTCTAAGATTTCTGTTTCTTCTGTTTTTGAATCTGGCAGCTTTTATTTGTTATTTATTTTTTGTTGTTGGGAAAGGCCCTATCTCGCGGTAACAATATTTTCTTGCGCGTTATGAGAAAAAAGGCCCGAAGGGATAGTTTGCTCACCCTGTAGGTATGGCATTTCTTTGAAACAATCGGTTTCAGTTTACAGTAATTACTTTTAACTGCCTCCCCCAAACTCCGAGCACTTTCCACTTCATTAACTATTTTTTTCTCTGTTGTTTAATAAACTATCCTGTGACAAGGATTAATAAACCAATAGATAAATATCTTTTCAATTCTAATTTCCAATCTTTCAATTTAAATAAGAAAATAGACTTCATTAATGAGCTAAACTAAATTAAAATAAAGTAAACAAAAACCTATCTGTTTCATTCACATTTGGCTGGCTGTTGCTTATTTTATATCAACCACTTAAGGAAGGAACATTTTTGATCGCACAAACAAATTACATGTATATTTTTATGTGAAATATCCCGTACTTTCAAATGGCGCCATTAGATTTTTTCATTGATTTGCCAGCGTAAGGTGGGCATTGCTGCCGATTCCAAGCATCCATGGAGGTTCATTTCAACACGCAGCTTGGTCGTCCGTCAAACGCGTCCAACGGACGGCCAAACCGCGTGCCGAAACCAAATCTCGGATGTTTTATATACAGCCGGGCCGGCTGCATACGCTGCATATGCTTGTTGTCAGCAACGAGAGCCGCATGACGCATGGGGTGGGAATAGAGGATGGGAAGTGTAGGTGTTTGTGAGATGCTTCTTTTAAGTTTCCATGCTTCTATTAAGTTTCCATATGTCATCGTCGGCTGGGGTGTGCAGGTCTTTGCGATATGCTTCTTTTAAGTTTCCATCTATCGTCATCTCCTTATTTTTCTTCTTCTTAATTTTCTGTTTCTTCTGTTTCTGAATTTGGCAGCTTTTAGTTTTTTGCTTTTATTTATTAACCGTTCCACATGTAAATATCCATTTACGGTGGAGTTGCTGGGAAGGGCCCTATCTCGCGGTAACAATATTTTCTGCACGTTATGAGAAAAAAGGTCCAAAGGAATCATTTGTTTACCTCACTGTGAAACAATCGATTTCAATTTACAGAATTATTTTCAACTGTCGCCCCCTATTTCCTGGCACTTTCCACTTCACCAACTAAATTTTTCTCTCTGTTGTCCAATAGACTGTCCCGCAACAGGACTAATAAACCAATAAATACATATCTTTTAATTTTAATTTCTAATTTTTCAATTTAAATAAGGAAATAGACTTCATTAATGAGCTAAACTAAATTAAAATAAAGTAAACAAAAACTTATCTGTTTCATTCACATCTAGCTGGATGTTGCTTATTTTATATCACCCACTTGAAGAAGGGACCGGATTCATCCAGGTATAGATTTTACGGTCAAGCAGTACACTTTATCGGGTTGTTCATATCCACTCTTTTGTGTTACTTTATTCCACCAACATAATTTAATCAAATATCAACTACACTGCTGGCCACTCGAACATATCGAATACACATACAACTCGCATATAGAGACTTTTAGGCAAAATTTAAAGTTCAATATTTTCAACAGGAATGCAAATTTTTAAACGCGGCTTGCAAATTTTAAGAGCTAGTTTTTTTCGGATTAAGCTGCATGACGTATATTTATCGTAGGACCATAAGTTTATTATATACGGGGTGATCAATGAAGTCATGCAAAAAATCAAAAAGTTTGTATGAGTGAAATTTCCGCAAAAAATTTTTTTGGTCGTTGCAATATGGTTCCTTACTAAGGTAACATCAATATCTCTAGATGGTTTTGTCAGTTTTTGGATTAAGGCCCTTAGGCCTTGTACACGCTACTCAACATAAAATTTGGATACCGAAATCTTTAAAATGCTATAACTTGACATTGGATTGACGGTTCTTAATGATTTTTGCGGATTTGGAATCCTTATTTCACGTAGATTTTCTATGGTCTAAGCATTTTATTTGAGGGTTGAAATTTACACATTATACCGGGTCGATAATAAACAAAAACGTAGCGACAAGAACAAGTTTATTACATTAAATTCTACAATATACAACATTGCTTAACAACGACCAAAAGTCAATTCTTAAAAAATGTATAATTCTAATTCTGGTAATTTTTAATAACTGAAAAAAATATTAACTTAAAAAATTAAAAATTAATTTAATTTAAACTTAAATTAAAATTAAATTAATATTACCAAATTAAAATTAGGTACATTGATTAAAAAAAGGAGAAGCTAATATTTTGTTGGTCCTCCTGCTCGGAATATTACTTCCCGACATCGATTTGGTAGAGTATCCACAAGATTATTTATAAAATCTTGTGGAATATTCTCCCATTCTTCACGAATGGCTTCACTGAGCGTTTCTAAGGTTTCAGGGGGTACATCAAGAGATCATACTTTAAGTTTTAAATAAGACCAAACGTGTTCGATGACATTAAGATCCGGAGACTTTGCAGGCCAGTCCATCCTATTGATGTTTTGTGCCTGCAAAAACTCTGTGATCCTTCGCGCTCTGTGAGGTCGAGCGTTGTCATCCACCTACAGAATTTCTGGGCCGTAATGTCGAGCAAAAGGAACAACAATAGGTTCCAAAATTTCCTCCTGATAAACAGTAGCATTAATGGTTTGGTTGGTAATGAATAGCTCGGTTTTACCATTTCTTATGATACCTCCCCACACTGTAACACCTCCGCCATCAAATGCTTCTTGAGGGGCCATATTTTCCTCCAAATATCGCTGATTTGGCTTTCTCCAAACTAACATTCGGCCATCGGAGTGAAACAAATTAAATCTTGTTTCGTCAGTAAATATTTTATGGCTCCACTCTGCATTACCCCAATTCGCATGCCGATTTGCCCATGCCCGCCTATTCGCTCTATGGCGTTGTAATAACCGCACACATTTTGCTCTGCGGCGGGCTCTATAATTTAAAATGTTTGGCATTATGTTATGTTTAAAAAAAAAATCTCACCTCAAGTTGTTTTTATTTAATGTTCTTCTCACTGTTCTGTCCGAAAGTCTCACCCCAGTTTGTTGTCTTAAAGAGTCATTTAGTTTTCTAGAGTTCTTTCTTCTATTCCGCATAGTTTCTCTCATTAAAATTCTTTCGGTTCTTTGGTTTATTTTTTTTTGTATGTCCACCCCCATGCCCATAATTATGATCACCAGTAGTTTCGACGCGGCGGTTCAAATTATAAGTCGAATGCAATTTTCCCTTTCTGCCGTGGTTAAACGCCTCATATTAATTAAACTTTACAATATTATAACATTGAAATATGTCAGATTATTTCTAAAATAATGTAAACAGTTTTTAATTCCATAGCAACAAATTTGTTTTTCCAATGCCTACTTTGAAATTGACGCGTCGCGTCGCGTAGAAATTACACCCGATCATAATTATGGGCATGGGGGTGGACAAAGAACTCTGTAAAACTGAATAATTCTTTGAGACAACAAACTGGGGTGTGAGTTTCGGACATAACAGTGAGAAGAACATAAAATAAAAACAACTTGAGGTGAGAATTTATTTTTACAAAAACTTAAATAATGCCAAACTTTAGAGCGCGTCGTACCCTACGTTTTTGTTTATTATCGACCCGGTATAATGTGTAAATTTCAACCCTCAAATAAAATGCTTAGACCATAGAAAATCTACGTGAAATAAGGATTCCAAATCCGCACAAATCATCAAGAACCGTCAATCCAATGTCAAGTTATAGCATTTTAAAGATTTCGGTATCCAAATTTTATGTTGAGTAGTGTGTACAAGGCCTAAGGGCCTTAATCCAAAAACTGACAAAACCGTCTAGAGATATTGATGTTACCTTAGTAAGGAACCATATTGCAACGACCAAAAAAATTTTTTGCGGAAATTTCACTCATACAAACTTTTTGATTTTTTGCATGACTTCATTGATCACCCCGTATATAATAAACTTATGGTCCTACGATAAATATGCGTCATGCAGCTTAATCCGAAAAAAACTAGCTCTTATAATTTGCAAGCCGCGTTCAAAAATTTGCATTCCTGTTGAAAATATTGAACTTTAAATTTTGCCTAAAAGTCTCTATGTGTAAGTTCGAGTGGCCAGCAGTTTATATGAAATAGCCAGACTCGTGCTAATTTTTATCAATCAATGCAGAATTGTTTACGCTTTAATTCAATACAATTTCGACGTTTTGTTGCCGCTTTATCTGGATTTATCTCGAGATCTTGTAGGAGCTACGAAACACGCCGCTGTCCCCGAATTCGACACACTTTGAAATCCTTTAGTACTTGAATAGGTATGTGTGAATAAAATAATAAACTGAATAAAATATATAGCATTACATCTAAAGAACTAGACGTACGACCCTGGAGCCGTGAGGTACGTTAACTGTCAAGTGTTCTAAAGGGTCATCAGTTTTCGGCCTTATGGTCACGTCCTTTTCCTTTCCTGCAGTGTTAAGTTCTTTATTGTTATGACTGGGCGGATAGCCGAGCTTTGGAAGTTTCGCAGGTCTCGGCAATAATGTCTGTAAATGTTGTTCCCAGTTTATGTTTATCTGCATCGCTGTTTGTAACATACTGGACATACTCGTAGTGGTTTGGCAAAGCGCATACTTTGGCGCAAATATATTGTAATGATGTGTATTATCTTTTTTATACTTTGTTTAATTCTTTTGGTTGAGAGCAAGTCAGAAAGTGCTGTTTACGAACAAATTATTTGGTTGAAGTTACTATGGGCATAATTCAGAGTAGTTTTAACCGAATTTAGTCACGTGAAATTAAAGAAATAATAATCTTGTTTCTCTTTAGTTTTAAATTCTTCTTCGTTGTGGATACGTACCGGGTGCCACAAGACACATTTTCTTAAGTTCTTGTATCGATTTTAAAATAGTGAATTTCAAATAGGAGGATGTTTTCAATTCGACCCTTAAGTGATATTTATTAATTGTGCAGTAAAAAAAGAACCAACAAAAATTATGTAAAAAAAATATTTTTAAGAAAAAACTTTTGTTTAAAAAACTGTACTAAAAAGTAAAAATTTTTTTTTAATTCATACACCTGGAAACCAAAAGCTTTGGGGACGGTCATATAGCACTATTACATAGTTACTTTGCGCAATTGACCGCCCCCAAAGATTTTGGTTTCCAGGTGAATGAATTTAAAAAAAATATGTTTTACCTTTTACAGCCGGTTTTACAATCGCTAGTTAACTTCCAGTCAGAGTTAACTTTCAGGTTACTATAGAAATTGGGTTTTACAATAGCTGGTTATTTTCAAGGTAATGGTTATCTGGAAGTTAACTTTACTGGCAGATGAGGTGTGAGTAAACTGGAAGTTGGTAGTTTACCAGCAATTTATAACCTACAAAATAACTGTCACAAAATAATATTTTGATACTTCCTTCAAAAATGGACATGTATGAAGTGAATGCATATAGCAGTGATGAGGAGCCAAGAAGGCCCAAATTAATCCAACTTCTTTGAAGATGGGAGAGATTTTTTAAATCAATTCAGACTGTCGCCCAGAACAGTGGAAATTGTATTAGATGAAATAGAGGAATTAATTGCCCATCCTACAAATAGGTAATATAGATTCGTAAAAATAATACATACGGCCTTTAAATATACATTTTTTGATATATTCTAAAACGGTTGTCTCTCTGCAAGACAACAACTTTTACTTGCATTAAATTTCTATTCAAGTGGATCATTTTTAAGAACGGCAGGTGACTTTGCAGGTATCAGTACATCTACAGCCAGTTTGGTTGTGAGAAGGGTAAGCCTAGCTCTGGCGAGTTTACGCCAACAATATATAAAAATGCCTGAGAATGAAGAAATTTACGAAATTATCCATGATGTAGTACTTAAAAAATAAAACACGTTTTTATTGTTAAAAGAAACGTTTCTATGTTTCATAGAATGTAGAATAAATTATTTAAAGATATTATTTATACAAAATTGCAAACATTAAATACTACATAGGTACTTACTTAATAAATAATAATAAACCACTAACTGATAAATTGCTTCTGATATTTATATTTGTTAGTATGTGACGTGACTTTGACAAAAATTCATGCATTTTATGTATATTAATCATTTTTCTAGTACCAACATTATAAATTTTATTCACAACCTCTCGTTTACAAATCATGACTTAACTTTATATTGAAAAACTCAAGTGTCGGTAAAGTTGTAGTTAACCTGCAAGTAAAAGTCAACTAACATGAAAGTTAACTTGCGATTGTAAAACCGGCTGTTAGTAGTTTTTTTTTAATAAAAGCTTCTTAAAAGTATTTTTTTATATATATTTTTCTTTCGACATAAGCGCACTTTACTCTTGAACGATTTTCATATTTTTTATCTTACCCTGTATACTATTTAACTTGATTCTAAGTGCACCTGAAATGGTTATCGGACATACAATAATTTTTGGTTTTTTGGTTGCGCAACTAAAAAAACATTTTCCATTTATTGCATACTTAATTGACCACACTGTATATCCTGGGTGCAGAATCAGGTCACGCCTATCATAAAAATGCATTGTCATCGAAACTGAATCAACGCGTAAAATTTTAACTCCATAGGATAAGAGGAAGTGGTTCTAATTCAGCTTGCAGGATTTGACCCAAACAAACTAACAGAGTAACATTGCAAGTTAAATAAAAGCTTTTAAAAACGATTAAATGTGCAGAGTTTTGTAACAGCAAAATTATGATTTAATACCTTCTAGGATATCACCAGGAGTGTATATCTGAGCTTTGGACTTCCTAAGTCTATTGCGTTTTATTTTATAAGCAATTTAGTTTTTTGAGCAGCGTTTTTTTAGGTAAAAGGGTAAATATCTCCGGTTCTAGACGTCCGATCGGAACAAACAAAAAACTAAAATCTTCGTAATTAAAATTCAAGCAAATTTTCGCCTTTTTGGCATTTATTTATAAACCAAACACAAACACATTTTTCGATCATTTCAGATAGACGAAAATTAACATTTTGTTAAAATTAGTGTTCTCGCCATTTCTTGCAAGTTTCATTTGTTTATAAACAATTGATAATTTCCCATACAAATTCAGTATTACATATTTGCAAAAAAGGCTTTTAAAATGTAGGTTTTTAACAAAAATTTCAACTTAAAAATCGTCAAAATCCGTTCATCGTTCACGAGAAAAAATGTTGATCATGGTGTGACATTAAATTTTCCTTGTTAATAACTGTTGCAACAAATTTTCTATTACAATCAAAACCCAGGGAAATATTCTTGAATATTACAACTACTAGAAAAATTCATTTTACGGAGATTGAAACCACTTTCGATTTTTGGTGGTCCGTTTGGGACAAATTGAACCAAACCAAATATTCAAACTCAAATAAAATATACTGGCCAGCAGAAAATTTGAATTAATGTAGATTTTGACTAAGGTGTATCAATATTACAATGTCATATAGGTCACTTTTTTTGGTAACGCACACTTTCTTGTGTTCATACCAAGCATTAGCAATAATAATCAATTCGGGTTTCGTTATAAAAGGAAGTTGAAAAGTGAAAAAGTAAATGTCAAGCAAACAAAGTGTAAAGGTTATTTTAGAAGTATTGGGTAAACAGTAAATTATTAAATAAAGTATTAGTAGTTACTCCTTGTTAAAATTATTTGAAACCCATGGATCCATACATGGTGTTTCCTAGGGGCGGAAACAGGCAACACATGTTTTATACGAGGTTTTATACATATTTGTATAGTTTTAATTTGACTTAAGTTATTTATGTATATACTGCTCTATGTTCCTACTAGTTGACATATCCTATAGCATGTATTTGTGATTGACAGGATTAATAAATTATTGTTATTATTATATTTAGACAATACTAAAAAAAATATGTTTATAACGATGAACCGATTTTCTTTCAATTATTAATAACGGTTGCTTTTCTAATGTAATACAAATGATCAACCAGTGACACTTAAAATGATCACCCTGTGCTGTCCAGAAGTTAACATATAAATGGAGCTCAGAGAAATTGTAAATAAAATGATTTTAAAGCATGTTTGTTTTCCTATGTTTTCTTTCTGTTCAACATGTCAATAACGAAAATAAAACAATACAACTGCCAACTCACAAGAATGACAATAATTCTGTTCATTTTTCTCAATAAACATTTGAAACGGAGCAAATGCTCGAGAATACAGATACGTCCAAAGAAAACATGAGTATGTAAACATTTATCCGCTAATGTAACGTGTTGTGAACGAGACAATTCCGTGTGCCACAAACTTATATAACAAGAGACTTATGAAGTTTTCGGTTTCTTGTTATATTTGTGAAATAAATTGAAAACGGAAACATGGCACCATAAATCGGGTTAAGTTAAATAAGAGTCACTGATGCATAGTCGAAGATAAATGTAGAAATCTAAAGTTTGCTGTACAACTTTTGTTCTTATTTAAAAGTAAACCTTCAGCGTCAGAAACGACATTATCGGGGTCCGTCTTAAAGTATCCGGAACGCGTCCGGACTTTAGTTTACTTTTAAATCAAGAACGGCTACAGCGGCGTGGAGATTTGATTATGGGGCCAATGCTTAGAGGCGTATAGCGATGCAACGAGACCTAATCCCTCTGATTTACTAGCTCGCGGTAATATCGAGGACCTGTGCCATTACGAATAATGGACAAGGTGTTTCAAAAATCTCTCTGGGCATGATTCTTGAGTCAATTTCATCGTCTGGTATTAAATTAAGATCTATTCGATGTTTAATTTTGTAAGCCATTACCCTGAATATTACTTCCACATCCACGTAGTGGATGTGGAAGTATAGTAAGCATAAAAAAATGCTCAAACATTTTCTTTGTTGAAATGGGCTTAGAATGTCATAGAACGTCGAGATTTTAAACTTGAGCGAAAACAAAATTTCTGGTTGGTTGGTCTGTCTGTAACTTCTTTGTGCGTACGTTTCTCAGCAGTATAAGACATTGACTTTAAATTATCCAACTAGCAGAATTAGTCGTGGGAACGTCGCAATGACTATTGTAGGCACTTTAAAGTATTTTAGTGCTGGTCACAGGCACGTAATAGGAACGTTCCTAATACGTGTTTATGACCAAAATGGGGAATAGTTTTTGGTGACAATAACGTTCCAGCCACGTTCCTGAAACTTGTCTGGCTAAGTTCAAATGATGTTGTGGTTGTAGCGGCGACGTCGTGGCGTAGACGCCGCAACTTTACCACTCCCCACCCTTTCAAATCGATGTTGCCCTTCTTTAGGTTGCAACCGATTTTATTATACCGGGTGAGTCACGAATTGCGCTCGCCCCGATATTTCCTAAAATATTTGGAATAGAAAATTGAAATTTGGAGGCCTTTTCGATAAAAAATCTTTCGATTTTTAAATGGAACACCCTATATATTTTTACATTTTTGGAATCTAGAGGAAATTTTGAATACAATACATCCATTTTGGTCACTTTTTGATAAACATTGAAAATTTTATTAAAAAATCTATTTCTGAATTCAGAGTGCTGTGGTGCCCAAAATATATTTTAGTTTGTGTGCTAAGTTACTATAAAAATAAAAAGTGCAATATGATTGCATTACTTAATTCTCTAGAGGCGTTTAAAATTTTTAAATGTGATTTTTACCCACTAACTCGGTTTTTTTAAATGGGAATTTAATCGTTCACCAACATTTTTAAATACCTCATTTTCATAAGAATCTAATGATACCAAAATTTTGAAAATCCGCTCAGAAGTATTTGAGATTTCAGCCAAAATACAATGCAACCAAGCTTTTAGAAACATGCGGCTAATAGATAATAGATTAGTGGGCTTTGGAAACTAAAATGGCACATTTCTGTGTAAATCTGGTAACCTAATAACATTGGAAAAATCATAGTAGCCATTGAATGTAATAAAACAATATCAGCTGTCAGACAGATACAAAATAAAGCGTTGCGTCTTTGAGTAAAAATTAAAGACATCCCTTTAACGGAAAATCATCTCAATCGGATGTCATTATAATATATACGTATAGCAAATTTCAAGTGAAGATCTCAATTTTATTTTATCAACCCCTCTAGGGGGGTTGATGAAGAAATCTATGACCCTGGCTCCTAGTATGTACATCAAACCTCAAGTTTCTGTATTATTTCCAGCTTGACTTGCCCATTTTCCCCTATTTATTTCTACTAACCCCCACCCCACCCTTTCAAAGGAATATAATCTAGTTCCAGATGTCGTTATAATATATACGTGTACCAAATTTCACGTCAATATCTCAATTTAATATTATCAGTCTCTTTACTAATGTAGTGGGGGTGGCGAACGGTTTGAAAAATGTTGTAAAAAAATGTGAGTCTTTGGCTTCTAGTATTTACATCAAATGCAAGTTTCTGTACTCTTACCAGTTTTCTACACTTATTTTCCTCCATTTATCCCCGAACTTTTGATCGGAATCATCACAAAATATAATCTAAGTACCAAATTTCAGGTGAATATCTCAGTTTTATTTTATCAACCTCTTTAATAATGGAGTGGGGGTGGTGGAGAGAGTTGAAAAACATTATAAATAATCTGAGGCCTTAACTTAGTATACACCAACTACGAAGTTTCTGTACTCTTACCAGCTTGCTTTACTTATTTTCCCCTATTTAACCTCAACTATTCAACGGAATAATTTTAAAATATAATTTATTTCCAGAATTGTGTATAATATATGTGTACCACATTTCAAGTAAATATCTCAATTTTACTTTATCAATCCCTTTAATAATGGAATGGAGGTGGTGGGAGGGTGTAGAATATTATAACAAAAATTGAGGCCTCAGCTTCTAGTACATACACCGAGTCTCAAGTTTCTGTACCCTTACCAGCTTACGTTGCTCATTTGATCTTATTTAACCCTATTTGCCCCCCGACCCTTCACAGGATATGTTCAAAAAACATTCCAGTTCCAGATCTCTAAAATGCATACGTGTATAGAATTTCAAGTCAATATCTTAAACCGTTCTAGAGAAAACGTGCGAAGAAAAAATAATCACAAATAGATAGACCGACAGACAGACAGACAGAAACTTGTATTCCCTCAAATTTAAAATCTAGACGTTTCATGGCATTCTAAATGTATTTCAGCAAAAAATAAAATTGAAATTTTTGTTACGATTGCTACACTTCCAATCTACTACGTGGATGTGGAAGTTATAACTAAATGAATAAATAAATGTGTTAATTAAATTAAAAATAAATAAACAAATAAAAAACGAACAATAAGGCAAGCAATCATACGAAGGAACGAAGAAACAAACAGAAACAGACAAACAAAGATACAAATAAATAAATATGTGAATAAATAAATATACGGAGAAACAAATAAATAAACAATTAAGATACAACCCGTCATTCACAGCTTGAACTAAAACGTTTGTCCCAGATTCGGAGTGTTTGTCTCAAGAATTGGTAAACTAAAAAATAATAATACTCTCCCAAGTAAAAACCTCTCGCAGATACTTTGTGTTGGCTCACTGAAAATCTAGCGACATTTCAGCTTAGATGATAATGGAATGTACATATCCTAAATAAATAAGACAAATTTTGTCCCGCCAAGGAGGAGCTTATAGTTTTTAAGAGAAACATTATGCGGAAAGAAAATCTGTTTCTTTACCGAGTGAAAAATGAAGTGGCTTGTATTGTTTGTGCAAACAAAGGTCAATCTCCTGTTTAAAGAAGTGAATTTATGAATTGCCTCCGACAACATTCTATGATATGTAAAAATAAGAGAGCATCAGACAGAGCTGCGCTGAGATATTTGGCTGGAACTTAACATTAATATTTTTATTCTAAAAATTATAATAATTATAGTTGACTACACATATTTACACATAAAAATGACGATAAAAGCAGGCCATTAAAATATCAAAGTCGACATATATACCTGCGGGCAAGGTCCTACAGAGCCGTACTTCAAGTTTTTGAAAATAAACAGAATAATACTAGAAATTTAAAAATAGCGTTTTTTCAGAAATTTAATGACGCTTCTGGTAATTAAAAAATCTTGTTCTGTTTTGCGTCAAGGTAGGATTATCTTACGCATTGGTGGACGTATTGCCCGCCCTTTGTGATATTGATAGATAAATTCAAAGTACGGCTCTGCTTATCTGTTCCCTGGACAAAAAGTTCTAGTTAAGGGTGATTTGCGCAACTAATATTTCAGAAGTTAGAAGTTTTAATTAAAAGAAGCTTGTTTCCGTTTATTCATTATCTTTATCATACCAGAACATACTTTACATAAGATTATTGATATTGATGTTTAATCTATTAAGTAATACATTATATTTATTATTTAATCAACTATAAAAAAATGCAGCATGCGCCTCGGTCTCCCTTTATCTTGGCTCGGTCGGCAACTTTGAGTTTCTTATGTGCATTATAAATATGTAGTCAATTATAAGTAATGTAATCTGGTGAAAGTAAAATTGAAAAAAATTAACCATAAAAAACGGCTCGTCATATCTCGCTAACTCGCACCTTATTACCTAATAGTAGTATTCCAGTCAGTAGGGATAAAAAATGCATTACAGAAGGTAGGAAGGAACGACTTGATGTATGTCATTTTGGTCGGGATCCTGATTAATGTCCAAATTTTCGACCTTGGAGAGGAATCAGCGGCCATCTTGGATTTAAGATGTTTAAAATTGTTATTTTAAAATTAATTTCTCAAAGGTTCTTCCTAAAATAAGAATGCCTAATATGAACTTGAGGAAGACAAGATTGCTTACATTTTTTGTACAATCAATCTAGTCTAATATGTAATGAATTATATCGGCGGACAGATGAAATTTTTGGTCTCCTATTATTACTTGCTATTCATTGCATAATTATGATAAGCTCAATTACAACCTATATACTAAAAGTGTAGAATATACCTTTTTAAACTGTGGGGTTGGGTGAGATTCTGAGTGTCACATTACTAAGCATTAGAACTCTACATTTGGAACTAAGTGTGGCTTTTGTTGTAAACACGGCTAAGTTCCCAGCATGATATAAATATCAATAATAATAATAATAATATTAATAACACAGAAATTAGGCTTTTTATTGATCCATCTTATTGATATAAATATTGTGGGTGTAATCCACACACGTAGTGGATTGGAAGTATAGTAATTGTAAAAAAAAATCAATTTTTTTTTTCTTGAAATGGGTTTAAAATGTCATGAAACGTCGAGATTTTAAATTTGAACGAAAAAAAATATGTCTGTCTGTCGGTCTGTTGGCCTATCGATCTGTCTGCCTGTCGGTCTGCCTGTAACTTTTTTTGTCCGCACGTTTTCTCCGGAACAGTTTAAGATATTGACTTCAAATTTTGTACACGTATATATTATAACGAGATCTGGAACTCGATTGTTTTTTGAACACATCAGGTGAAGGGTTGGGGGGTAAATAGGGGGAAATAAGTAAAGCAAGCGGCTAAGAGTACAGAAACTTGAAATTACGTGTTTGTACTAGAAGTCAAGGCTTCAAATTTTTTTATAATATTTTCCATCCCCCCACCACCCCCCACTCCATTATTAAAGGGGTTGATAAAATAAAATAGAAATATTCACTTGAAATTTGGTATACGTTATATTATAATGACATCAGGAACTAGATTATATTTTGGTGTAATTCCGTTGAAGGGTTGGGGGTTAAATAGGGGTAAATAAGGGAAAATAAGTAAAGCAAGTTGGTAAGAGTACAGAAACTTGAAATTCAGTGTATGTATTAAAAGTTAAGGCCTCAGATTTTTTTATAATATTTTTCAACCCCCCCACCACCCCTACTCAATTATTAAAGGGGTTGATAAAATAAAATTGAGATACTCACTTGAAATTTGGTACACCTATGTATTATAACGATCTCTGGAACTCAACTATATTTTGAGATGATTCCGTTGAAGGGTTGGGGGTTAAATAGGGGTAAGTAAGGGAAAATATGTAAAGCAAGCTGGTAAGAGTACAGAAATTTGAAAGTTGGTGTATGAACTAGAAGCTAAAGCCTCAGATTTTTTATAATATTTTTGAACCCCCCACCAACCCTACTCCATTATTAAAGGGGCTGATAAAATAAAATTGAGTCACTCATTTGAAATTTTGTACACGCATGTATTATAACAACATCTGGAACTAGATTATATTTTGAGATGATTCCGTTGAAGGGTTGGGGTTAAATGGGGGTAAGTAAGGAAAATAAGTAAAGCAAGCTGGTAAGAGTACAGAAACATGAAATTTGGTGTATATACTAGAAGCCAAGGTCTCAGAATTTTTTTAAATATGTTCCATACCCCACCCCCCACTCCATTATTAAAGGCGTTGATAGATTTTTTATAATATTTTTGAACCACACACCAATCCTACTCCATTATTAAAGCGGCTGATAAAATAAAATTGAGACACTCATTTGAAATTTTGTACACGTATGTATTATAACAACATCTGGAACTAGATTATATTTTGAGATGATTCCGTTGAAGGGTTGGGGTTAAATGGGGGTAAGTAAGGAAAATAAGTAAAGCAAGCTGGTAAGAGTACAGAAACATGAAATTTGGTGTATATACTAGAAGCCAAGGTCTCAGAATTTTTTAAAATATGTTCCATACCCCACCCCCCACTCCATTATTAAAGGCGTTGATAGATTTTTTATAATATTTTTGAACCACACACCAATCCTACTTCATTATTAAAGCGGCTGATAAAATAAAATTGAGACACTCATTTGAAATTTTGTACACGTATGTATTATAACAACATCTGGAACTAGATTATATTTTGAGATGATTCCGTTGAAGGGTTGGGGTTAAATGGGGGTAAGTAAGGAAAATAAGTAAAGCAAGCTGGTAAGAGTACAGAAACATGAAATTTGGTGTATATACTAGAAGCCAAGGTCTCAGAATTTTTTAAAATATGTTCCATACCCCACCCCCCACTCCATTATTAAAGGCGTTGATAAAATATTATAACAACATCTGGAACTAGATTATATTTTGAGATGATTCCGTTGAAGGGTTGGGTGTTAAATAGAGGTAAATAAGGGAAAATAAATAAAGCAAGTTGGTAAGAGTACGGAAATTTGGGATTTGGTAAACACACTAGTAGTGAAGGCCTCGGGTTTTTTTTATAAAATTTTCCAAGCCCCACCACCCCTTCCCCCCACTCCCTTATTAAAAGAGATGATAATTAAATTGAGATTTTCACTTGAAATTTGGTACACGTATGAATTACAGCGACATCTGAAACGAGAGTATATTTTGACACGATTGCGTTGAAGAGTTGGGGGTAAGTAGAGGTAAATGGGGAAAAAGAAGTAAAGCATGCTGCAAGAGTACAGAAACTTGGGATTTGGTGTATATACTAGAAACTAAGTTCTCAGATTTCTTTCTAATATTTTTCTGACATGTATCCCAAATATTATCAAAATTCTATGACTAGTAATTTTCACATACTAGAGTGCAAATATACTCAAAATATTTCCTTTAAAGTGACTGGGATGAAAAATCTGGATGTGGAAGTAGTGGTTCCTTAGGCAGCGGTTTTTTTTTGTAGTTTTTCACAACTTTGCAAATACTTGGCACCCTGTATATACATTTTGACAAATAGTATGATTTTTGGAGTTTTCATAACAAGCAGGCGTTTTTATGAATAAGGACTTTTTCTCGTAATTCTCCGAACTCAATCCGTAACACACCTTATAATCTGCCACAAAGTCACGTACGCGTCATTTTTTAAGAACTTGAAAATTAATTAGCACTATTTTGGTGAAAGAACGTACCTATAATTCGCGGTAGTGAATTATCGATTGACTACATATCCGACCAATCGCAAATACAAATTCAAAAATCACTGTTTCACTGATCCAATGATATTTTAAATCTGCTGCAATCATCTCGTTGACAGTGACAACCAAGGGTATCGCTATATTGTTTGTTTACGTTCTGGACTTCTTAAAAGTAGGTACCGATTAGTGCTATCATATTTGAGTCTAATTTATTTATTTATTAGGTGCAGAAAAAACATAGTATTACATTAGTTATTATGACCATTATTCACTCAAAAGATTTGCGCCACTCGCCTACGGATCGTTGACTCAAACACCATCTTCGTGAATAATGGCTATTATAATCTCTCATATAATAGGATACTATAAAGTTGCAAACATTTTTGTTACGGGCCCCTCTATAGTGAATAATAAAAGTTGTTAGGCAACTAGGCGTGGACACTAATTTGTCTCTGCCTCTGAAAGCTACCTACTAATTTTCAGAAATGTATTCTATTACTAGTGACCGTTTCATATTTTATTATAAAATCTATTCACCACCGAGTGAAATTGCTATTGAAAACTTGAATAACATGGATTGATATTCCGCAATCAAAACTCCCTGTATACGAGAACCCGTCGCCTCATTCCGGAGTTACGTTATGGGCCCTGCATGCACCGCCATAAACGGCGTAAGCATGTTTCGTCCTCCGTATATAAAAGTGGCCAGGACGGAATAGCTGAAACGAAGAAGCATTTCTTTCCTGGAATGGACGCCCGTAAAAAAGTCCACTCAACAAAATCGGCATTTGTTTTTATTAGGGTCTCAGAATTGTCGCCCTACGTGTCAACTCCAAATAAAATGAAAACAACACAAATCAGCCAGGCGACCTCGAGAACGGTCCCGAGGTATGGGGCACACGCCATTGAACACAATGTAAACAGTTCGAAAGCAATAGGCGGGTATTGTGTTCATGTAGTTTGGGCAGACCTACAAGATGAGCAAGATAGGTAAACAGATATGTGAACCTGTAAATATGCTAATGGAATTATCTGGCTGTTGTGGTTTTCTAACATATCTTACGATATTTAGGCTAGCAAAATTACATAATTTTTTCCAGGAAATACTAAACAGTTGAAATTCATAAAAATCTATAGTATAAGTTAATTACCCTTACTAACTGATAAAAATATCGGTTTGTATAAGTAGCAGTATGATTGATTGGCAGTTTTTGTTTTTTTTACTAGCAAAAAGATTTAAAATCAATGTTTTCGGCTTCGAGTCACAAACAATTTGGTTGTCACTGGATTACTGTAAACATCTCACAGAAATACTCAAATAACAAATAATATGCTGCTTGCTAATAACTACAACGTTCCCACCGTTAACGGAGCTATTAGATTTTTAGGATATTTTTTTAAAACTTGTAAAATTTTTAAGAAGTGTTTTCAAAATACCCTGTTTCAGGTCGTAGTACACGAGTCTGAAATAATTCCTTGCTGCTCTTATACACCGTTTTCTAAAGACAAGTAAGTTTTTTCTTCAGTGTAGACAATAAACATATTTTAAATTTCGTTTTATTCCATTGTGATCTTAATGCAGAAGCTTTGGAGAACAATGTACATTTTGTACATTAGAAAAAATTATTATTTTTCATAAATAAGCACGATTGTATTATTTACCAAAATGTTCCTAATTAATGCAACACGGTACAAATATAATTCATCACATTTATCTCAAAATAATAATGTATATATAATGGCATGTAACACACTTTATGCAAATGATGCAACAACAGACTGGATCATGTGCGTAATACGTATCTAGTTTAAGGTTAAGAAAATATACAGGGTGGGGAAATAGCGCGTCGGACCTCGATATCTCGAGTTCTACGATAGCTAGAAATTAAAAAAAAAAATTGCACGTAAACTAGAAAAAAATGTCTATAACTGTAAATAATTTTAGAACATACAAGGCGTGCCAAGACGAAATTACAGGATCAAGTGCCTTTTTTTTTTTAATGGAATGCCATGTATATCAGTACATTTTTTGAAGCCTCTTTCTCAGTCCTACATTAGCATTGAATATCTCCCAACCACTTGGATATAATGGAATGTTTAGTTGAATTAATGCAATCTACAGAAAAATCACCACAGTCACAATTGTGGTGTTAAGAAAAACTTATGTAAATGCCAGTTACGAGACATCTAATTAATGTTTTTGAATCATTTTCATTTCCTAAAATTGTGCAGGGTGGCCAAAAATTATCTTTCAATTAAGAACTTATTAAATTGAATTTTCTCAATTTTTTCAAATAGAACACCCTGTACATTTTTCAACGATGTGATGTAAGAATGAAAAACAAACATTTTTTGTAAGTACTTCCTTATGGCTAATTGCAACCATTTTCGTTTTATAAATAAATAAGTGTCACATTCAAGAATAAACTTAAAAAAAGAGGTTCCCTCAAATAATTCATTAGAAAAATTTATAATAGGTGTTCGACGTGATGCCCATTTTGACTGACACACGTCTTTATGCAATTTTGAAATGAGATCATTTAGTGGGACCATTTCTTCCAATCCATTGAAATGAGTAAATAGTATTTAACAAATCCTTTACTGTAATGTTTTTTGTACATTTTTTTGCCGTTTTCGTAATTTGTCAAGCAATAAAACCTCAGTTAGGTATAAATTGTCGTGTACAACTGAGCATTTATCACACTTATCGATCATTAGCTACAATTTGTATTGAATTTAAAATATTTGGAATTTTACAATATGAATTTTAATAAAGCGGAACTTGTAGACATGACTTTTGTTTTGGGCGAGTCAGACAGAAATTGTTTACTTGCCAATAGAATTTATCACCAACGTTATCATGAAAGAAGGATTCCTTATATTAGCAGCTTCCAAAACTTTCTAGATAGATTTCTGGAAACTGCAAATGTCGAATATAAAAAAAAGTGAAAGAATAAAACGTGTTGTGAATGAAGAAAATGAGTTTTCTGTGGTGCTGGCAACGGTTGAGAATCCCCATGTTAGTAAAAGAGTAGTGAGCTCGATTCTTAAAAACAAATAAGTTGCATGCATATCATATTCAAATTCACCAGGAATTAACTGATGGCGATTTCCAAAAGCGCCTACAATTTTGTAATTGAGCCAGAGGTAAAATGCAAGATGATGTCAACTGCTTCAATAATGTTTTATTCACCGATGGCAACTTTTCGTAAAAATGGATTTGTTAATTTCACAATTTCCTTTATTATGCTTCGGAAAATCCTCACTTCTTTATGCAAGTTGATAATCAACACATAATGTCTATAGAGGTTTGGGGAGGAATTATTGGAGAACATGTAATAGGGCTGCGTCCAAGCAGAAAGCAAATTAGAGCCGTGACAGGCCTCTTGACCGGACACGGCTCTTTTAGGAAACACCTGCACACAATGGGGGTGGTTGACCACCCCGATTGCAGGTTCTGCGAAGACGTGGAGGAGACTTCCATCCACGTCCTCACCTCTTGCCCAGGATTGATGAACCTGAGGCACAAACACTTCGGTACTGGCTTTCCAGTGCTGGAGGAAATTAGGAGTTCTCCCGTGGCAAGGATTTCAGCCTCTGGGCTGGAATTCGGTCTGTACGGGGGAGCTCCTTAACTTGTTAGCGGTAGCACAATGGGCCACAAGGCCTGAGTGCGGCGACCTCTGGGCGCCCCGCTAAAAGAAGAGGAAGAAGAAGAATAGGGCTGCATTTCTTTGACGGTGCATTGACTGGAGCTACTTATCTTCATATTTTGAAAAACTATCTGCCACAATTATTGGTAAATTTCCCTGAAAGAATTCGAAATAAGATGTGGTTTCCGCAAGATGGTGCTCCACCACATTATTTAAATTCAGTTAGAGTCATTTAAATAACCTACCCTCATCAATGGATTGGAAGAAATGGACCCACTTAATGGCCTGCTAGATCTCGAGATTTTACAAAAATGGATTTCTTTTTATGTGGATACGTGAAGGAAATTGTTTATAGAGACACATCAACAACAGTACAAAATGTGAAGGAAAGAATAATAACTGCCTTTAGATCTATCACACCGGCATCGGCAGTGGCAGTTTTAGAAACAGTGGGAACCTCATTTCAAAAGCACATAGAGATGTGTGTCAATCAAAATGGGCATGGGCAACATGTGGAACATTTATTATAATTTTTTCTACTGAGTTTTTTGAAGAAACCTCTTTCTTAAGTTTATTTTTGAATTTTGTAATTATTGCCGAATAAAACGAAATTGCTTGCAATTAGCTATAGGGAAGTAAAGAAAATGTTCTTTTTTCATTTCTACAACACATCATTGAACAATATACAGGGTGTTCCATTTGAAAAAACAGAAAATTCGTTTTAAAAAGTCCTTAATTGAATAGTAATTTTTGGCCAACCTGTATAGTTTTAGGAAATGAAAATAATTCAAAAACATTAATTAGATGTCTCGTAACTGGTATTCACATAAGTTTTTCTTTAAACCCTTAATTGTAACTGTGGTGATTTTTTTAATATTCATCTGCAGATTGTATTATTTCGCCAAAAAAATTCATTGCATCCAAATGGTTGGGAAATATTCAATGCTAATATAGGAATGAATAGAGCCTAGAAAGTGGCTTCAAAAAATGTACTGATATACATAGCATTCCATTTAAAAGAAAGACACTTGGTCCTGTAATTTCGTCTTGGCTCGCCCTGTATGTTCCAAAATTATTTCCAGTTATAGACTTTTTATCTAGTTTTTACTTGCAAGTCTGGTCGTTATTCAGTCTGTGATTCGGTTACGTGAATGTCAAATTCCCGAAAACATTCCGTCAACTCGCCAATATGACATTTTAAGTAACTATTATCTATTATGCTGTTTTTAAACAAATGGTTGTAGATCTGGCAGGTTGTGGCGTACTTGCCAGTTTTTGAAACAGTAAGCAACAACAAGGTAGTTCAGTTAGGATTGTGGATAAGTTTAGTTTGCTCTTAATAAAAACTAGTTTTTATATTATGAGTATTTGATGAAAGTTTTAAATAAGGTAAGTGTGGGCGCCCCCGATAATATCGACAGAAAGGGAGAATAAAATAGACACAGTAATTTAAGACAAAAGTATTTAATAATCTGAAATTTAAGAAAATGTAATATATATTGTATACCGGTATATGCGTTTGATAGTAGTTAAAATACAAGGAGATGAATACTCCCGAAAAATTGATCAATGGCATATTACACACATTAAAAATCTTAAATATGTAATAATAAATAAACGACACTTAAAAAGAAACTATGTAAACGTTAGCCTCGATGTGACTGGATGAGATACACTATATCTTCCACTCTGATTTGGGTCTCAAGTATAGAAGTTGAATAAAACATCGTAAATCTGCACTTTTGTTAATATAACAAATAGAAAAATAGGTAAAACAGCTCACTTCTTATTTGATGCAGTATGCATTTAATATTCCCAACCACCAGCTGTTAGATCGTTCACAGAAAGGACACAAGCACCTGTGCATTCATGTTTGACATCCCATATTTACCACAATAACGAAATTACTATTTCTTTATAACACAACTTCTTGATTATTTGAATTATTCAAACATAAAGTCACTATTCATATGGTAAATATCTTTGTTGTTCCAAAATTCACCGTGTTCTTTAACGATACCCGAAAAGGTTGTCCTTAAATTTTGCCCTCTTTTCATACCCATGTAGAAATTGTCCTTACAGTAAAAATGCCTTAGCTGTTCTTAGGCTTTTAACAAACGAACACTTCACAAAAATTCATCTTTACTATGTAATCTTATAATGCTTACACAATCAACAGATGTTAATCGCCCTCTTTAATTTTTTTTTTTTTCCTTTTTCTGGATAACTTGGTAGCCAAAAAACGAGACTTTTATTTTATCTGCAGCTCCTATTTCTCTATGTGTGTGTTTAAATTTGCAAACTATAGGAAACCCAATATATAGTATATACGTACATTATTCAGACTAGTAATTATTAATTCGTAGTGAGGAACTTAATTTTCATTTACACAGGGTATATACAGAAGTGAACCGTTACAAGGTACAGGAACGGACTGTGATAAGATGATTTATTCGTAATAATTTACTGTAGGATTATTTCACCAAAGTTGATGTAGATATTACCACTAATGCTGATATTTCATTTATGCAAAATATTTGGGTAAGTTTTAAAAATAAAATAATCCTGTTAGCTTGATAAATACTAGGATACACAGTTCCAAAACATTTTCATTGCATTCTTGATGTCAAACAAGAATACCTTTTTTTGGAAATTGTTCAAAGAATGTAGAAATTCCACTGTAAGTTTCAAAATTTTTTTGTCATAATTAGGGGTGAAGAGAATTAGGGGTGGTCCACCTCTGGCTTCCTAAACAAAATACGAAAAGTTTCATGCTAGTAAATCAAAGATACCTACTTACTATTCATACTGTCCAAATTCTATTACAATCGCAAAAGTAGTTTCCAAGCTATCGGCAAAAAACTCTTTCAAAATGTAACCTTTAAAGATGAATGGCTCCGAGAGAGGATACCCTAGAAAAAAAATATAAGAAGTTTTAGTATTATTTTAACTTTAATTACGCTTCCAAAGTATTGCCTATGGTCCTGGTTCACCCTGTATATTTTGTTGATAGAGAGCAAAGTTCATCTTGCTTAGAGAAGAAATACGCTAAAAAGTCATTTAGTGAATAGTGAAAGACCTTATTAGTGGTCCAAGTCTCGGAGACGTAAGAGAAGACGAAGGAAAATAAGGCGTTTAGTGATATTGTAGATGAACCTAGTATCGTTTGGTCTGATGGGACACGACTAGGATTTTATATAATTTGGGGCGGAGCCGTGTCGCAGCTACGACACTGATCAACTCTACTCACAAGGGGGATTCAAGATACCCTTCAGAGTCCCCAAGACGAAAATAGACAAAATTATTGTGCGGTATTAACTTAAAAAATGGCAGCTCGAACGAGTGCCCTGATTTGGACTGTAATTAGTTGCATTTGAATGGTAAGAACAGAGGAATTTCGCAAACTTCTTACCTTAATAAAGGCCCGCCTTGGTCTCCTTGATGTCTTGATGTTGGGGTGGTTTTGGGGGGAGAGCTCTCACACCACCGGGACTGGATCACGTTGCTGGCAGGCACGTTGAACACACTTAAGATCGGCAAATTTGCGAAACGTATAACAAATTTGAAGCAAAATAGCAAAATAGACAATATAAAATACAATTAATGATAGCGGCGAGTGATACTATATATGCGTCCACGAACGTGTGGTAGCAATCTGACTTCCTTTTGCGTGAGGCGCATGGCCGTAAGAAGTCACAAAAAACCCTGACAATACCATTCAACGGAAGAGAATTTAAAATGTAACGCGCGAAAGTAAACTAAACAACTAGATAAATAGGTGTATATTTATTATTGCTAATGCGGACGAAACAATTATACTTACTGTGATTGCTACAGTCTGCTCTCTCCGTCGAAATCTTATGTCGGGTAGTGCACTTTTAATGAACAAATCTTATAATTAGCACTTTCTCAGAAACACCTCTTAATAATTAAGACCGTCGATGGATTCTATGAGTATTCGGACAAGTACACAGAGTTGGCGGGATCAAAGGTGACCCGCGGAAAGTAATTGTCCGACTCACGCTACAGAATCGCACGTCGGTCACAAATCTTATAATTAGTGGATCAATAAGAAGTCGAATTCAAAACATATTCTCATTTATTGAAATAATTCATAAAATGTGGAAAATATAAATATGCAATACTTAGCTAATGTGTATAAGGCAAACATCAAAGAGAACCACCATTCGGCAAGCCGTTACCTCCCGTAGGAGTGTAACTCATCCAGCGTCGAGAGAATTATGACAATCGACTGTACAAAAATATTCAGACTCCCAATTAGTAATATTTGTAAAATGCATACGAAACTTTTTGAAAATTATTCACTTTGAATTTTGCACTAAAATTATCGAAATGATTGTCAGGATGCTTAAAGAAGCTATCTATATGAGTTCGATGGTTTTCCTACAAACATACTTTTCTTCCGTCGACTCGCCTTCGAGCGATTAGTATGGCGTTGTCCACCTGAGCGGGGACAAAAAGCCACTTGGGTTGGTTGCAATCGACCCTCCGACTTTGAATTCTTTAACTATTTTTCTGTACGTTTTTGGGGTTTTGTATGAGGATTATGCTCCAACCCTTTGAGGAATATTAAAAGAGGATTTTGGTTTTTATTGGAAAAACCGTCCCATTGATATTTTCCTAAATTTTGACGTTTAAAATAGCTACTCGCTACATCCTGACAGAGAATTTCGACTTGTGAACCACCAAATTCGTGGTACTTTCGAAAAATTCATCTCGAGGAGCGATGTTCTGCTTTATTTACGTCTGGTTATTGTATTTTTATAAAAGTAAATTTTTGAGATTTTCAAAAAATTAAATTCGTTGTACTTCCGAAAAATTTGTTATGCGGAGCAGTTTTCCGTCTTATGCGATTTTATTCGTTGTACTTTCGAAAAACCAAATTCGTGGTACTTTCGAAAAGTCCGTCGGGCGGAGCGGTTTTCCGCTCCATGCAACTTGAAATTTTTGGAGTACTTTTGAAAATTCGAACGACGAAGCGCAAAGGCGGTTGACCGTCGTCCTGTTAATATTTTGGTCATTTTTAGTGAAATAATTTCTTACGTAGATTTCGATTTAATGTGATGCCAAAGGTGTTTAGAAGTCTTTTTACTGGTTTAAATATTATTTTTTCATGGGATTTTTGTCTGAATTTACTTTTATAGTAAATTGGATATTTTTTCAAATGGATCGTTTTACTTGGTTCAATAACAATATATCTGACACGTCGAATTGTTCTCAGCTGGCAAGCAAATATTATAATGGTCGGTTTTCCTGAAAGTCTCTACCGTTGTACTCGCATGGTTATTTCCCCAGTAAGTTATTAGCTTTATCGTTTTCCAGTAAAATCAATCTGTACCCTTTACTCATATTGTATAATTAAAGTAATTAGCGACAGGATGGAATTTCATAACTTTTAAGGATGAACTAATGAATTTTCATTAATTATGGATTTGATGGAAGTTTTCGATGTGTAAATATTGGGAGATAAAAGAATTGGGATAATAATGGTCGCATAAAACTCACCGTGAAACACGATACACAGGGTAAATTATGATCTGATAATTAAATTCTGGCAACGAACTGCGCGGGAGGCAGTCATAATAATCCCCTCACTGAAGTACGGGCGGCTCACGGATCACGGTAAGCATGTGGCATTTTTAATAAGATTATTGCATCAAAATTCAATTTAGCATAATTTTTTATTGTCTGTTACTTTCAATAATACTCACTGTGGCCTACTGTTATGATAGGGTACATGATTTTCTGATGCTCCAAACCATTTTTAAGTTAGAGCAGTTGAAAACTTAACAAATCTGACGAATAATTATCCTCGACTCTGTTAAATATTAAGGATCCCTAGAGAGGGTTATTACGAAAAAAACTCCTTGAACTCAAAATATGAGACTTGAGGCCCAAAGGACGATTTGTCACAGATTTTACGTCTATTCATTAATTTTACTGCTTCTATGAACTTCTTAATTTACACTGATTTTAATTCAAAATTTTTGGTTTTCGGCGAATAATATTTTGCGGCCCTCGGGGTTCTTTCTTGTATACCTCAATTTAGTTCAGGAACGGCGTCATCGAAAGGTGATAGTTACTTTAAACGAGGTAGTAGATTTTTTTTCTTATCCTGTATATATTGTAGAGAGTATGTAGAATCCAAGTTTTAGACCTCCCAACCCTTGGCCAATTTTTATGTGGACGAAAATACCACGAGTTCTTGGTACTTTTCTCAGTTTGTGGCATATAACTTAAAAACAATGGATCCAATAGAAAAATCATCTACTATCAAAATTAAAGAGCATTAAATTTTGCTTTGAATGAGTACCTCAAAGTTGAAATTTGCTTTTCAAACTTCATTTCAGTATTTTGCACTTTGTACCTCCATATTTTTTCATTCTTTTACAGTTTGTTATATTTCTCAGGTACTGTACGAACTTGAAATTACATGCTCTACAACTTTCATTCTATGGATTTTTTCATTTCGATTAGCCGTCTTCGAGCTGAACAAGTTTAAAAAGTTACTCAGTGTGAATTTTTTGTTGGTAAAAATTGTCGTTATTCGACTGCCAATTACGCCCATACCTCTTGATGAAATTTCAACGTTTAGATACTCATTCGAAGAGAAATTTAATGCTCTTCAATTTTGATAATGGATAAATTTTCCATTGAATGCATTGTTTTTAAGTTATAGGCCACAAACTAAAAAAAGTGTCAAAACTTCGTGGTTTTTTCGGCCAAACAAAAATTTGCCAAGAGTTAGGAGGTCTAAAACTTGGATTCTACAGTCTCTTCAACATATATAAGACAAGAACAAAAATCTACTACCTCGTTTGTTGTAACTATAAAGTACCCCGTTATTGAAGTAATTACTTATTTTTGCTTAAAAATACATTGTTACAGGTAATTTTTAGCCTTGAAAAGTATTAAAACATTATTCTTCAATGAAATAGTATTTTACCATTCATATAATAATTTATTTTAATATATATCAGTCACAGGATTTAATTACTTGAAAATAAATAATAAAACAGGTTTACAAATTCCTTGTGTATTTTTGGGTGCTGAAATCGAATTTTTAATTTAAAAAATTTTCTACCGCGTAGATTTCGAGTAAAGCCCGGTTATTACTATCAATAACCATATTTTTGCAATTAAAACCGGGATTTACTCTTTACTTTTTAAATTGAAAATTCGATTTCGGCACCCAAAAATACATAAAGAATCATGGTGTAGATCGCCAGATCATAATATTTTTTTTAAACCTGTGTATTTCATTAAACCTACCTTAATATTGCAATTATTCTATTTAGTAGCGCTACATATGTGTTATAATCTCTTCATAGTTATCTATCAAAAAGGTCTCGATGTCATGTCGGTTAGTTCTAAGTTCGAGTAGTTCTAATGTTTTCAAGTACTTCTAGAGTAGCCCCGGAATGCCGAAATAGATAAAAGAATGTCTAGGCGATATGTCCGTCGTTGTTTCATTGGTATAGACCAGTGAGTTGCATGATTTGGAATCCTTGTGATCATTTCCGTATTAGGATCATATAGAACACACTACACAGTGGTTTCCGTGTGTTATTGATAAGTTTTACCGCGCATTTGCACCTTTTTGGGATATTTTTGCCCATCACACCACACTGAAAGGACGATTTTTTCATTCACACTTGAAAGCCCACCTAAATCTCCAGGCCTTTTACCTTTTCGTTTCCTTCTTTCTCCTGTTCATTATCCCCTTTTCCCATCTGGACGAATATTGCATTGTTGGAGAACTTGTAGAACCTTTTGGAGTTGGGAAGTTGCCCGTCTTGGTAGAAATTTTGTTTTTTTTTATTTGTGGTGTTCTGCTGGAAATCCCCTGAAAGTAAGAAGTAGGGATTCAGGAGGGGCGCCTTTTGTTACCCGTTTTAGCAGTAAATACATTTATGCAATAATAGTTTGACAGACAGATTTATAAATCTAATTATGTCGGTATTTAAATGCTTCCATATCGCTCCAAAATTTGGCGAAATTTTTACCAAATCAACCTGTTAACAGCATTTATGTCCGCTTTAGAAATGCAATAAGTCTTTCCTGCTATGCATTATCCAAAGTTTTTACTTTTTAATATTCAAGGAGGTTACTAATGATTTCAAAACATTATTTTAAACGGCCCCTGAGTCCCGAGGCACCTATTGCTGACTGTCGGACCCCCCCCCCCCCCCTTAAAGGATTCAACTTTACCACCTTCCGTAGTCTTTCTCTACGGAGGTGGGGTTTCGTGGACCGGAATAATACACGGCTCTTGGTAATACTTATAACTTCATTATCGTTCATCCCTTGAAGAAAATTCTTCTACATTTCTATTAGAGCAGCTCTGGTTTTTTCTATGTTTTGGATAGCAGGAATTTAAGTCGTCTGCAGTTCATAGCCAATTGTATTCAAGTCCTGGCATATCGAGTTTGACAGTGACTTACTTGATAAAAATATGCAAAATAAAGAAAAATTGTATGAATACATTCGTGGCCGTCCCACTGTACTGCTACGAAAAGAACCATTTTTTAGCCAAGATTCTGAAACTCCAGAAACCACAAAATTTCATCTGCAAACTCATGGATTTATTCAAAGTGTATTTGGCAAAAATTAATGAAAATGTAGTACCAAAAATTGGAAAAATATAATATAATAATTTAAAATATAAGCACAAAATTAAAATTAAAACCAAAAAATATAAGTATCATTATTTACAAAATTTGAACTTAAATGACATATTCTAGAAAATAAAATCCTTATTCTTTATCAGTAGTCACTCTCATAGTCACTTTGTGTCTCACTTGAATCATTTTCAGACGTGGATGTACTCAATTTATCGACATCATGAAATTTAGATTTTCATTTTTTAAAGGACAAAATCCAGCGTAAGAACACATAAGCTTTATTAAACTTTCGCAGTTACAATTCCGAATGAACAACGCTCTTTCACAACTGTAATTAGACTGACCCTTTGTATGAGTTGCAAAGGGTGTTTGCAGGTATTAAGGTAAGTTTATTATTCTTGAAACTATTACCTAACTATGTACGCATTTAGAAGAAATTGAATTTTGGGTATTTTGGCCTAGTTTTAAGGCATTCTGTCGCACTTTGCCGTCTAAACCTTCGCATTTGTTAGGAAAAAAGACATTCTGTAAAAAAAATACAGTGTATCTTCATTCCCTTCAATTTGCTGATGTGTATATAACATACGGAATTTTAAGCCAATTTAACGGAGGGCCACCTTCCATAAGGACTATGCGGAATCCTTTCTCGTCCTCATATATATGCAGTCACTATTCGTAGCCTCAGCCACCATCCATTTCAGTTAACTTGAGCAATTAGCCGTGGTAATTAGTGCACTTAATTTTCTTGGCCTAATGAAAACTTTATTTCTCCCTTCATATTCCTTCTGGTAGTGTGAAAGTCAATTATACCTACCTGTACCGTCAGGCTAAATATTAATTATTCCGTGTCTGCTATTTTAATTGCTCTAACTCGGCAATCTGCGCTTGTTTACTTGGTTCGCGGCAAGGACTGCATAAATTTGAAATGATTTACAAGACATATGAGCCCTGCACTGCATATGATACACTCCGGATTGTGTTTGATGAAAACTCTACCGTATAGCGGTGCAGATTAGAGGCAATTTAATTATAACATTAAGTGCACAGAGCCTGCTTGATTTTGGATTTATTACTAGGCGATATTTTCACGCGTTATACTGCCATATTCTCGCCTAATAACTGTCAGTATTAATGCTAGAGAGAAGAGAAACGTTGCCTTCGAGGAAACATACTGAATTCAAATGACCCTTGAACAATGCAACCAAGCTTCAGCACCGTTCTCGAACAACTACAGTGTAAATATGAGAAATTTTGCTGAGATTTTTTCTGGTAATATTTCTAAAAATTACAGTAATGGGGAAACTGAGCACTTACTTCATTTAAGTTACATAACGAACAGAACTATTTTTAACATGCTTTTATTAGCCGGTAGCTTTGGTGTAGCATTTGAAAAAGCTACATTAATTAATGTATTATTGAATACAGTAAATTAACCCATTAGTTCATTTGTTCGAGCAACCACCCATACTTTAGAGGGGTATAGCAGGTCGCATATCTGCCAGTCCTATTATCCAGTAAGTAAGCGTGTTTTCTTTTAAGTATAATTTTGAGTTAGAGATGTTAGTCATGTATTCTTGTAGTTGAGATATTACATAATTGTGTGATTCAGTCTTTTAAATGCAAAGCCCTTTGTTGGCTCATTTTTATTGGCTAGAGAAAGAGTTCTCTTGATGCTCAAGTTGGCAACACTGAGAATGGGAGAAGGAGATTTCCGTCTGGGGGTTCGTTCTTCGACAGCGACGAGATAGCGGAATGGCGGCGGTCCCGGTTTTGTAGTGAAGAATTTGGGTTTTACATCGCTGACACTGGAAAGGGATTTGATTTGATGTACCCAGTGTTTCTTTACCGTCCTGCCAGAAGCATTTTGTAAATTCCAGGAAGGAATTCTGTTGCTTGTCGTAATCTGATCGCCACGTGTCTCGTGAGGTTATGTAATACTCTCTATATGAGATGAGCTCTTATTTTACGTAGTTTAGGGATATTATTTAGTTCTTATTTATTGTAATTATTACATAGTGTTTGGTATAAGCATATGTTTGGAGGGACTGGCCCTTTGAAAATAAGTTATGTTTTGGAGCGGCATATATTTTTGGAGAGGCTTGCAATTGGGATAAGCACATGTTTGGTGCTGTCATTTTGGTTATGTAAGGGGGCCCAGTATTTAGAGGAGTACTAGGAGGAAGTCTATTACTCAGATATTTGGTTTTATGTGGGTCCTGCTGACGTTTAGAGAAGTATTGGTTGGAGAGTTGTTCGCAGCAGTCTCCAAGAGATTTAGGCAGAATTTTGGGAGTGATACGAAGTCGTAGTCGTAAGCAACGTCGAGAACATCTTAGGAAGTGGTGACAGATCACGCTGCAGTCATCAGAGAAAACGCCAAGGCTCTAACCAGGTTTCATTGTTTCATTTTAGTTATTCAGTTTTAAAGAAATTATTATAGTTTCATTCAGTGATTTTTTGTTGAAATATTAGAGTAAATTACACAACGATTTTGCGACTACATGCCTAGCATGATGAAATATCTAAAGATTTTTTACTGTAAGTAACGCATGGTACCACGTGATACTAACTACCTTCTACTATGTCACATATGAAGTGTTTTTAATAGACCGTAATTATTTTAGATCATTCTTTAACATTCTAGTGCACACAGCGAGCATAGCGAAAATTGGCTCATAGAATCTTGTTAGTTACATAATATTTTAGCGATGAGCTGTGATTTTAATCCATTGTAAACCTTTAACTCGCTGTTGTAAATCTAAAATTCATTGTTGGTATCATTTAAGCCGCAGTTGCATTTCTATAAAGAAAAGGTCAAATCACTGAAACAATTTTAGATGGGGTGATATGCATATTCTGAATTTCTTTTGTGTATATAGATTATGTTCAGGGGACAATTGGGAAACTATTTGTTTTTTATTGTTGTACATAATGTACATCTCATGTGTGTTGTAATAAATGTCTAATGTCTACATGTTCTTATTATTTGCACTGGTACACCTGATATTTGTTTAAATTTTGAGATTTCAGAGAGTAAAGTAAGAGTTTTGATATCATAGATATATTTTGAGAATTTCATCGCATGGTTGCTGGTAACTTAATTTTGTTCCTGGCTGGCAAAATTATTTAAATCATATTACGTAACATACAGCCGGTGGCGCCCTTTTAAGTGTCCACACACAATCCTAACCCACGGCCCTCTGCTCTCCAACAAAAATCGGCCGCCGTTCGCACCGGAATAACATATTTTAATATTTAGGTATCAAAATATGTTACATTGTTACATTGCATGTAAAAAAAAATTGGAACTCGATTTTTAGTTGCTTCCAAAAACCGCATTGACTTGAAATTTTTCACCTGCATATAGTTTACGTGACAGTACAAGTTGACATTTCTTATAGAAAAATCCAAGATGGCGGATGGTTTATTGTCATTTAATATCCAATTTTACTAAAAGTGTGGCGGTGTTATGCACTAATGAGTCAAGACACAAACGTATTATTTTGAGATAATTGACAATTTAGTTTAACCAACCTTGACAAATCGTTGAATTCTAATTTGCTCTTCAACAACTAGAAATATGAAAACTGACCTATTAATCTCATACTTGCAATATTTTTTTAATTAATGGCAATGTCTAAGAACTGATAATAGGAGAAAAACAAGCGTTACCTCTTTTTTGCTTAACGCTTTTTCCGAAAACATCAATACAGCAAACATGGTGTTTCTATACTTCTTTGTTATAGTTTTTTTAAATCAAACTATCATGTTGTTCTTTACTTTCAAATTCAAAGTCCACAGCTACACCAATACCATCGTTATTATCTTCGATTGTATTCTAATGGTGGAAAGTAAAAAGTTTTTCTTTTCACACTTAATTTCTCAACTTCACATTTGTAAATAAGCAATAGTAGTTTAACCCTCAAATTAATAAAAAATCCACGGAAAAAAAATTCATTATAAAATGTTTTTTTATATTAATACACTTTTATTCCACCAATTATTATGTTCTATAGATTACGTTTTATTGTTTGTAGTACTTCAAAAACAATCATCGAGATATAATAGGTTTTAAATAAAGAACTAAATATTTACTAGATGCCATGTTCAGCACGATCTAACAGAAGAAAGACACGTTATATTTTGTGTTAAGCAGAGTGTTAAACAAAAATAATTCATTGAAACATACATCTATATAGGATTTTGCAAACAGCAGACAAAATAACTATCCATGGAAACTAAAAGAAAAACAATGTGTAAAAATGTTAATGAAATCTTTGCATTCTTTCGATAACCTGAATTCTGGTTATGCTAGCAAATTAAAATCCTAAAATGGATTTGTATAATTTCTTATTTGAAAATTCTCATTTAACAACTAGCATCCACACAGTCCCCTACTGTCATGCAGATTATACTAGTATCTACATAACCCCCTACGGTAATGAAGATTCACTTAAAAATGAGAACAAAGGCCTAAAATGAATTTATTTACCTACCTTGTCTTAAAAATGTTTCATTCTAATGGATTACGTTTTCATGAAATCTATCATTCTGTTTTTGGAATTGCTTGGCCTTTGAAACGTTTTTCGCCCTTATTCTGGAGCTCATCAGAAAGGCACAAAGCTACTCATAAAGATGTTCCATGCAAAACCAAGATAATTGTTAATTATAAATATTTAACACTGCTCTTAGATGAATCAATCTATATATTATAAATACTCTACATATGTTTCGGCTTATTAGGCCTTTATCAAGAGTATATAATACTATGTTCACTATGTAATACTCTTGATAAAGGCCTAATAAGCCGAAACATATGTAGAGTATTTATAATATATAGATTGATTCATCTAAAAGCAATGTTAAATTTATAATTAACAATTATTATAAAATCAAATATTACTGACCATTTCATGACAATTATAAATTTACCTTTAGAAATAGAGCTTGAAATAAAAAAAACAGACAAACTTTTAAAATATATTAATTATAGGAGTTTAAAATCAAATTTAAAAAATTACGATTGGTAGGGATTTTATGGTGAAACCAATGTACTAGAATTGGCTACTTCTTTTATTAATACATTAAGTGAACAGATTAATAAATGCACAAAAACAATTAAATTAAAGAGAAAAAATATTAAAAGAAAATGCTGGATAACAAATGGATTAATAAATTCAATAAATACAAGAGATAGACTTTATAAACGTCACAAAAAATATCCAACAAACATGGAATTTAAAAATGAATTTATTGTTTATAGGAATCATTTAAATATATCAATTAAAAATATGAAAATAAAATATTATAAAGATCAAATAGAAAAAAATGCAAATTCTGTAAAAAATATTTGGAACACAGTAAAAAATATAAATTCAGTAAGGAGAGAAAATAGTATTAAGGAAATATTGAACGATGCGGAACAACCGATAACTGACGATCTCGAAATGGCTAATACTTTTAACGATTTTTATGCAAGTGTAGGACAGAATTTGGCGGAAAAAATTCGTAAACCCCAATTTTCTCTTCCTAGCGAGAATTCCACTCAACTCTCACTTTTCTTGGAACCTACGAATCAAAGAGAAATTGTTAATATTATACTTTCTTTAAAATCAAATAAAGCACCAGGACTGGACCTACTCAAATTAGAGACCCTTAAAGAAATATCTGAAGAAATAGCGTCGCCTTTAACTTATCTAATTAATAGAGTCATTGAAAGCGGAGTTTGCCCACCTGAATTTAAAACTGCGGTTATAAAACCATTGTTTAAAAGTGGCGATAAAAATCTGGTATCAAATTATCGTCCTATATCTTTAATTACAAACTTAACAGAAATATTTGAAAAAGTTATTAAAATTAGATTAATAAAATATTTAAATAAATACAATTTGATATCAGATAAACAATTTGGATTCAGGGAGGGTAAGTGCACCCAGGATGCCATTTCTTTTCTCACCGGCAACATTTACAAGGCATTAGATAAAAGCAAAGCATCGCTTTGTGTATTCTTAGACCTAGCCAAGGCCTTTGACACTGTCAGCCATGTCCAGCTGTTAGAGACTCTGGATCATTTTGGAGTTAGAGGAAAGGTGCATGATTTGATTACCAGTTATCTGAGTGATAGAAAACAATTTGTTAAAATTAATGACAGTATCAGCAATTACAGAGTTGTGAAATACGGTGTACCCCAAGGAACCGTGTTGGGTCCAGTTCTCTTTATTATTTATATTAATCATTTATTAACCATTCATAGCTCTGGCAAAATAATTAGTTTTGCAGATGATACGGCAATCTTTTATGAAGCACCATCTTGGACTGATCTAAAAGTAAAAGTACAAAATGATTTAAAAAATTTAATAAATTGGTTTGACCATAAACTGCTGACTATTAACTATAAAAAAACTACTTATGTTCCTTTCAACTGCAACAAAAGTAATTTACCTGGTTATGATAAACTTGAAATATATTCCAATGGTAACTTAATTAAAATAAGTAGTTCCAGTTTTACTAAATATTTAGGGGTCTACATAGATCAACATCTAAAATGGGACATACATATTAATTCTGTCACCAAAACACTTAGAAGCATATTATATAAATTTAAATTCTTAAATAAAATATTGGACATGAAGCAAATGAAAATCATATACCATGCACTAGTAGAGTCCAGACTATCTTATGGAATCTTGGGATGGGGTGGTGCTTTGAATATTCATATAAAAATGCTTGAAATAATACAAAAACAATTTCTAAAAATAATGTTGAATAAAATTCCAACGTATCCGACTAACCTACTTTTTACAGAATGCAGACTCTTTGATGTTAGGCAAATACACTTTTTTCAGATTATCGTTAACCAATTTAAAAATAAAAATAATTTTTAGTTACTCAGCCATACATATACAACAAGAGGTAAAACTAATTTACAAGCAAAAATTCCTCCCCCTTCTAAAACTATAGGTCAAAGAAGTTATATCTTTCTTTCACCTCGCCTTTATAATATCTTGCCAACTGATATAAAACAGTCTACTTCATTAAAACATTTTAAATATAAATGCAAAATGTATATTCTAAACTTGGACAGAGATTTTATCAATTCCCTGATCAACACAAAAAAAAAATAAGAAAAATGAAAAAAAAAAAATTAATGTAATAATCAAGTTCGCATTTAGATGCATTTAGATGTACTTTCAGAAATATTTTCAACAGTTATACTACATGTCTTGATCTTATATATAATAAGAAAGCACACAGATTCATTATTTATGAATAGGTGAACCCACGTACAAATTAATTTTTGTGGGTTTTTTTCTGTTTATTTATAAATATTACTTTACTGTAGTGTTTCTTCTGAATTATTATATGTTAGTTATTTAAGTATAGTTCTGTATTTATGTATCTACATATCTACTTACTCAAGTTTTCAGAAATGTGTATTTTTATATTATAAACAAACATATTATTGTTATTATTATTAATTATTTTCAAGATGTTTCACAAGGTACCTACCACAAGTTCAGTTCAGTGTATTAAAACTAAGATAATTTCTATGAATAAGTAGGTATGAAATAATTATATTTGACACTGACTGATGAAAACAATAGATCTTCTCTATGCATGAATTTGTCTAATTTCTTATTTGAGAATTCTCATTTTCAACTTAATCTTCATGACCGTAAGGGGTGATGCAGATACTGGTTTATTCTGCATGGCCGTAGGGGATAGTGTGGATGCTAGTTGTTAGAATGAGAATTTTCAAATAAGAAATTAGACAAATTCTAATTTTCTAGCATAACCAGAATTCAGGTTATCGAAAGAATGCAAAGATTTCATTAATATTTTTACACATTTTCTTTTAGTTCTCATTGATAATTATTTTTCTGCTGTTTGCAAAATCCTATAAAGAATATGTTTCAATTCTAAACCTATTGCAACAAAAAAAATGTTAGAGAAATTCTTCATGATTACTTTACTTCCATTCCACTACGTGGATGTGGAAGCAATATACATTTATATTATGTCACGGCACCATATAGCTTCCGTTTCATTGCAGATCATGAATTCGTACGGTGGTTTTGATTTGAAATGTACAAACTAGTCAGCACTGTGGAAATGATATCACCTGTAAATAAACAATTTTGCTCAAACAAACCTCGTCCGTTTGAAAAGTTTGTGTTTTCACAATATTCATTGAAAGGCAAATCAAATAATCCTTGTTGTGTACACAATTTAGGAAAACAACAATGAAGTTGTAAATAAGAGTATTTAACCTTTTTTAAATTGAATTTGAATTAATAGAAAATCTATGTCTGTTACTAAATACGTAAAATTTAAATCTAAGTCTCTAGTCCAGTCCGTAAAGTAAAAAATACACCAGAAGCTCGCAAAAAATGTTATATGAGACTTTCATTCCGTAACTGTTAGTGCGAAGATTGAACATCACAAAACCACAAAACCACAAAAATCAGTTCTGTGGGTGCCGCGCAACCTCCCAAAAAACCATCCCTTCGGTGAAAAAAGCCTTATTTTACTGATAACTCGTTAACCGTTGAAGATATAAAAAAATTGCTCATTATTAAAAAGAAATGTCTTTGACGAAGGAAGAGAGGTATATTTTGTGTGGGTAAAAGCGCACATAGGACTGAAGGACAACGAACATGTTGATTATCTAGCCAAGAACAGCATAGATGTAGGAATTACTTCCAATTATAAATTATGTTTCCCGGATGCAACGAATATACTTAGATTTAAATTAAGAAATCATTGGGATTATATGTGGAAGGAATCAACCTTTATGAAACCAACTAAATATTCGTTAATTCACCCTGAACTGCCTCATGACTTTTGGAACAAAAAATATAAGACAAGTGTTCAAGAAAGTATGTTACAACGATTATACGTTTAAAATTTGGTCATGCATGCTACCCTGCACATTTGTTTAGAATAAACGTTTACAATTCTGATGTTTGTGAATATTGCAACATTACGGGCGACCTAGATCATATATTTTTTGAGTGTAAATAGCACACAGAAGCATCTGATAAGCTGTATAATAACATAATAAAAAATGGTAAAATCTCGACACCCTTTAATATGCTTCATCTGTTGTCCTTAAATAAGAAAAATATTTTTGATTGTCTAATTGATTTTTTGGAAGAGACGAAAATTAAGTTATAGGTCAGTAGGTTAGCTTTGTTCCTTATGTTCTACATCCTCGTGTTATATATACCTTCCTAACCGTGGTCTTGTGTTGTGCGTCAGAAAAATGTCCTGATAGACCCCTGGACGAGAAGCTTGTGACCCATGTACATCCTTTGTTTTGTGACTGTGTGGCTGACACACATGCCATACTTGTTGTTGGTTAGGTTAGTATTTTAGGTATTAATTTTTATTTATTAAATTGTAGCTGGCTGTATGGCTATAAGCCTTTATGCCAAGAGAAAAAAAAAATTAAAAAGAAAGCTTGACTAATATCCTATCTTGTAATTTTCTTGTATATTCCATGGTTTTCGAAAAATCCATACTGACAAAAATTGCAAAATTTGTATTTTTAATGCGCCCGAATTTTCGTTTATTTGAATTTTTTGCGCGCGGCCTATAGAAAAAATTTAATTGCTCGAAAACCAAATAAGCTAGGAAGAAAAATCAAAATAGATTTTAAAGGGGATATAAAACACTCTCTTGTGTTGCGATTTTTGATGGCTTTGGCTATTGATATTTATTAGTATATATAATATAGTTATTTCTTGATTTTTTGTGCATCCAACTATTCATAGGCCCATAAAAAATAACTGACTATAATATAAGTTATAAGTGCATTATCTTTTAGTTCAAGGTAGTACTTCAATGCAGAAAAAGTTAGGAATAAAAATATTCACATTTACAATTTAGCAGCATGTTAAAATTAGCCAAAAAAAAATCCAAAAAAGGCTGCATATTAAATTTTTTGATGATGTTTTTTTAATACAATTTTTTGACTATTAAATGATTAGAAACAATAGTTATATGATACATAAACTCAAGAAAAAAAATTGAGCTAAACTGTCAAGATGTATGGGGTCTTTTTTTATTTTTAGGAAACGATAAAGAATTGGCCAAGATTTGGCTAACTTCAACATGCTGATAAATTTGTAAATGTGAATATTTTTATTCCTAACTTTTTCTGCATTGAAGTACTACGTTGACCTAAAACATAATGTATTTATAACTTATATTAATGTCACTTATTTTTTATGAGCCTGTGAATAGTTAAAAGTGCAAAAAATAAAGAGAACTGTATTATATTGTTATTTTTATATACTAATAGATATTAATAGCCATCAAAAATGGAATCACAAAAGCGTATTTTATATCTCCATTAAAACCCATTTTGATTTGTCTTCCTAGAATGTTTGATTTTCGAGCAATTCAATTTTTTCTATAGGCCGCGCGCAAAAAATTCAAATAAACGAAAATTTTACAATTTTTTTCAATATCGATTTTCTCGAAAATCATGGCATATACAAGAAAATTACAAGTGGACTTTTTTATAGGCAATTACACAGACACACACACATACAAAAAATTGTCGATTATACCGACCAGATCAATCATCTCCAGTGTATTTTGGCTTATTGGATCCGAATCCGATGTCATTTTTGCCCCACCACGTCATGTTTTTTTTCTATACTCAAAAACAAGAAAATGCAAAAAAGAAAAAATTGTATTTTTCTAACGATTTTCTGAGGACAGAGAAAACATTTGACGTGGTGTGCAAAACTGACACTGGATTCGGATTTACAAGCCAAATACACTGGAGATGATTGGTCTGATCCGTGTAATCTACAATTTTTTTTGTGTGTGTGCCTGTGTAATTAGTTTCAGTATGAATTTAATTGTTTTAATCAAGAACTGGGACGCCATTGGTGGAGCGATAAAATAATTTTTCTGATTATAACATGTGGTTCTATATCCTATTAACACGTGCCAAAATTGAAAATAATATCTAAAATACTTTCTGAGATATTAAAAAATAACGATTAGAAAAAAAAGATTTCAACACCCTGTAGCAAAAAATTTAAGCCGTTACGGACATATTATGTTCTAGTCTCTTCAAATTAGAAGAAAAATCACTGATTTTGGGAAATTTTTCCTACAGCTAAGCCACCTGTATAGAAAGTTGTCTTGGGGTTGTGTTAACATATTTTTCACCAAGCGCATGAAAGAAAAAGGGTTGTTTTTTAGATATAGATACATATATTTGTTTTTTGGCCATTTTGGCGGCTTCTTGCGTTTTGCTGCAAAACTATGCATTTTTGACCTGATTTGATATTGTAGATCTAGCGATTCTCTACAATTTTTATTCTCTTCATTTTTTTAAAATTTCGCTTAGTTACGCCGCTAGAGCGCGCTGAAGTCTATGTAAATGTATACATTTTTTTGGTGTTTGATTTTAAGCCAAAATTATGCATTTTATAAAAAAATATCAAGATATCAAAGTTGTAGATAAAAAAATTTTCGACAAATTTTGTTCTTTGTTTTTTTTTTCAAAGTCGTGCGGTTTTGCCGCTAGAGCGCGAAAAACATTTCTTCAATACTCTTCAGCGGAAAAAAAATATTGTTACGAGTTTTCACCCTTTTCGGAAACACCCTGTATGAATCCGTGGGTTCCAAATAATTTTAACAAGGGGTAAACCACTAAGACTTCATTTAATAATTTACTAATTACACAAACTAACTTTTACAATGTTTATATTTACACTTCGAATTTATAACCTCACTTTCGCTATTAACTTCCCTTTGGTAAAACTTCTCCTCTTCCGCCGATAATCGCGCCATATATACTCTGAAATTGCCTCCAGAGTCATCCAGAATACAATCGAGAATCTTCTCCTACCACATTCTAGAAAATTCTATCTCTTTCTACAAGTTTCCAGTCACTATTAGGCATAGGCGTATCATAGGGGAGTGTAATGCATAACAATATAGCGCATATATTTTTGATATAGGTACAGGCAAAACCATGCATTTTTTAGAGTACTCGTCAATTATATAAAAATTTGGAGAGCAAAAAAAAATTAATTTTTTTGAAACCCATCGTTCATTTCTTACACAGCTGCACATAGAACGGTGCATCTAATAGTATCAACTACGCGCATTCAGCTATAGTGGTCGTGATGGGCCTTTTTGTACCTTAATGTCATCTATATTAGGTTAGTCTGTTAAAAATATTGAGTAGAGAGAGGTGGAGGTGCAAAATACTACAGCTGTTCACGATGCCTGTATTTTTTTTATCCGCTCAAGAGTATTGAAAAAAATGTTTTTCGCCCTCTAGCGACAAAACCTCGCGACTTGGAAAAAGAACAGAAAACAAATTTTGTCGAAAATTTTTGTATCTACAACTTTGATATCTTTGATATTTTTTTTATAAGATGCATAGTTTTGTCTTAAAATCAAACACCAAAAAAATTTATACATTTACATAAATTTCAGCGCGCTCTAGCGGCGTAACTGAGAGGAATTTCAAAAAAATGAAAAGAACAAGAATTGTAGAGAATCGCTAGATCTACAATATCAAATCAGATCATATTTTCTCAAAAATGCATAGTTTTGCAGCAAAACGCAAAAAACCGCCAAAATTGCCAAAAAAACATATATATGTATCGATATCTAAAAAACAACCCTTTATTTTTCATGCGCTTGGTGAAAAATATGTTAACACAACCCCAAGACAACTTCCCTCAATTTTCCTAATTTGAAGGAACTATTCATATGAACTGTATATACACAGGTCTGTGTACAGATCTACAAAAAAATTTTAGGCTCCAAGGACTAAACCTATCACTCTTTATGTATTTTTGTTTGCTGAATTCGAATTTACAGTTAAAAAAATTTTCTGCCGTATAGATTTCGAGTAAATCGCGGTTTTCATTGCCAAAATATGATGTTTGACAATAAAAACGACGACTTATTCGAAATCTACGCGGTTGAAAATTTTTGAATTGAAAATTCGAATTCAACACACGAAAACACATAAGGAAAGATAGGTTTAGTTCTTGGAGCAGAAACATTTGTTTTTTTGTAGACCAGTGTTATTGTCAAGAAGCAACGGGTGCCTAGTTTGAACATTTGATTTAAACTGTTTCGTGTTCTTTTGTTTATTTAATAACACTAAAAATGCAATATTTTTCAAAAAAAAGAAAGTGGAGAAATGCAAAAGATCTTGTATTGCTGGATAGAAAATTAAAAGCCTTTCAGATGAACTATCACACGCACCCTCGTTCCATGTAAAAATTTTAAAAGGGTAACTGCCACTCCAAGGGGGTTGAAGGGGAAGGTATAAAATTATGCTCAAAAAATGTCATTTTAAAATTAAAAATTGACGTGTTTTAGAATTTTACTAATAAATTTTAAATTTCGTAGATAATGAATTTATCCATTATGAACCTCACTATATGAAGCTAGACCACTTTTATTTAGAAATATGATTATTCTCCTACGTGAAGTCTGCGTAGAACTTTGATATAATGCTTTGAATAATAGTGAGTATGGTAGTACCAGTGGGAAATATAGATCGTGGTAACTATGGGGAGAAGGCTTCTATGGTCGATGTATATTACTTACTGTATATACTGACCGCAATAATATTAATATAAAGTTTACTGCAATTTATTTAATTCCATACGATATACCGGGTGAGTCACGAATTGCGCTCGCCCGGATATTTCCTAAAATATTTGAAATAGAAAATTGAAATTTGGAGGCCTTATTACACGACTAAAATGCCATCTTTTCAATAAAAAATCAAGTTTGGTGCACATCCGGTTTGACCGGAAATGCCCACAACTTTCGATTTTTAAATGGAACACCCTATATATTTTTACATTTTTGGAATCTAGAGGAATTTTTGAATACAATACATCCATTTTGGTCACTTTTTGATAAACATTAAAAATTTTATTAAAAAATCTATTTCTGAATCCAGAGTGCTGTGGTGCCCAAAATATATTTTAGTTTGTGTGCTACGTTACTATAAAAATAAAAACAGCAATATGATTGCATTACTTAATTCTCTAGAGGCGTTTGAAATTTTTAAATGTGATTTTTACCCACTAACTCGGTTTTTTTAAATGGGAATTTAATCGTTCACCAACATTTTTAAATACCTCATTTTCATACGAATCTAATGAAACCAAAATTTTGAAAATCCGCTCACAAATATTTGAGATTTCAGCCAAAATACAATGCAACCAAGCTTTTAGAAACATGCGGCTAATAGATAATAAATTAGTGGGCTTTGGAAACTAAAATGGCACATTTCTGTGTAAATCTGGTAACCTAATAACATTGAAAAAATCATAGTAGCCATTGAATGTAATAAAACAATATCAGCTGTCAGATAGATACAAAATAAAGCGTTGCGGAAATCTCTTTGAGTAAAAATTAAAGAAAATGAATAATTTTAGTAGAAATGAAAAGGTCGATATGTTGCTGATATATGGACAGCGTCTCAAAAATTCAACTGCAGCTGCAGAACTGTATCAGCAACGATATCCCAACAGACGTCATCCAAGCAGACACTTGTTTGCCAGAGTGGAACAAGAATTAAGAAACGAACCCAATCAACAAGATGACCATCAAACATTTATTGTAAGTGAGGACAAAGAAATTGATGTATTAGGATTTGTGATGGTACACCCAACAACATCAACAAGGGAACTGTCAATGGAATGCGACATTAGTCAGTCTTCGGTTTGCAGAATTTTAAAGAAACATAAGTTTCGGTCTTATAAATACCAAATACACCAACATCTTTATGGAGATGATAACGACAGGAGGCTAGTATATTGCAAGTTGTTCTTAAATGCAGTACAACAAAACCCAGGTTTTCCTTTTCATATTTTATATTCAGATGAAAGTAGATTTACGAACCAAAGTATGTTTAAGAGAAATAATACTAGGTACTGGGCTCAAGAAAATCCGAGGTTGGTAGGGCGGGGGAATATTCAGGAAAGATTTGGGTTTAACTGTTGGCTTGGAGTACTTGGAGATCGAATAATTGGACCCATATTTTTTGATGGAACACTTACTGGCGAACGATGTTTATTATTTTTACAAAACCAGACAGCAGAATTTCTTGACTTACTTCCTCTTGCCTATTTACAAAATCTGTTTTTCCAACAAGATGGTGCTCCCCCACATAATTCCAGAAGAGTGATGGAATATTTAAACAACTTGCATGGTGAACGCCTCATCGCAAATCAAGGTCATATCAGGTGGCCTCCTAGGTCACCTGACTTAACACCCCTCCATTATGTATGGGACACTCTCAAAAATTAAGTTTATAAAACTTCTTCAAATACCCGTGAAGGGCTGCAAAATAAAGTTGTACTGGCTCTTAATGAAATAACGCCGGCTGAATTGCGTAGAGCCATTCAAGCAACTGTACGCAGAGCCGAATTGTGTATAGAAAAAAATGGTGGACATTTTGAACAATATCTATAAATGTCAATTTATGGTTTAATTATATTAATTATTTTAAAGATACCTACTGTTACCTAGTTTAAGTTTAATTGTTCAAACGGAATTGATTTTTATTTATTTATAGGCCCGATATTTATGTTCATTTAAATAAAACTCTGAAAACCGAACTGATGTCGCATTCTATTGCAAATATCCTTGTGGATGTAATTGTGTTTACCTCCACATACCTATGCTAAACTTAAATGTAACGTTCTTTGCGCTCACAATTATTAAATGTTTGATAGCTCAAGATTGCCTATAACTACACGAGTCTGTCTGACAGCTGATATTGTTTTATTACATTCAATGGCTACTATGATTTTTCCAATGTTATTAGGTTACCAGATTTACACAGAAATGTGCCATTTTAGTTTCCAAAGCCCACTAATCTATTATGTATTAGCCGCATGTTTCTAAAAGCTTGGTTGCATTGTATTTTGGCTGAAATCTCAAATATTTCTGAGCGGATTTTCAAAATTTTGGTATTAATGATATCAAAATTTTGAAATTCGTATGGAAATGAAGTATTTAGAAATGTTGGGGAATGATTAAATTCCCATTTAAAAAAACCGAGTTAGTGGGTAAAAATCACATTTAAAAATTTTAAACGCCTCTAGAGAATTAAGTAAATCAATCATATTGCTCTTTTTATTTTTATAGTAACGTAGCACACAAACTAAAATATATTCTGGGCACCACAACACTCTGGATTCAGAAATAGATTTTTTAATAAAATTTTTAATGTTTATCAAAAAGTGACCAAAATGGATGTGTTGTATTCAAAATTTCCTCTAGATTCCAAAAATGTAAAAATATATAGGGTGTTCCATGTAAAAATCGAAAGTTGTGGGCATTTTCGGTCAAATCGGATGTGCACCAAACTTGATTTTTTATTGAAAAGATGGCATTTTAGTCGTGTAATAAGGCCCCCGAATTTCAATTTTCTATTCTAAATATTTTAGGAAATATCGGGGCGAGCGCAATTCGTGACTCACCCGGTATGTTTGAAACGGGACTAAAAAGCAATATAATTAATAAATAGTTGTCAATGTTTCAGACAAATTGAAAAACTGTCTTATCATGTGTTCATAGAAACACGTATATACTAAACATGTGACATTATTGAAGCAATAATAAGCAAATTTTTGCCAAATATTTTCTTCAGCGCTCAACGCTTCAATTTTTCATTGTATGGGGTACCTAAAGGGGAAGGCAGCCCCGGCGCATCCGCCATATGTTAGGATAAGAATATACTAAAATCGTATCTAAAGAAGTTAACAAATTATTTCAGTTAGTTATTACGCCAACAATATTTATTCAACAATTCAACTCTAAAGGATCCTTACAATGGCGTCTTGAGGGTATTTTAGATGCCTATGCAGGTAGTCCCCATGCTCAAACTAAATACCTGAGATAAATGGTACCTCAACACTTATTTAAGTGCAAGCAAGATCAATGCTTATTGACACCTTGCTTACGTGCGACACTTGCTTCCTGTTTACAATATTATATTTAGCTTTACATGTTTCGTCATTCACTTAGTTTAAATCAGTTATTTCAATGTTCTAGCTGTTATGGTTTGGACTCTGAGGTGATGACTGAAGATTAGGTGCTCTAACAAAGATACCACATTGCATAAATAAATGAGAGACTACTATGTTTTCAACCATATGTATTTATATATATCAGCGACTGCAGTTTCAACTTACCAAGTCATTGCCAAACAGTGAATAAAAAAAGACTCATTTTTAAGTGCAAATTCTATTTATATGCAAAAATACCAGACATTAAATGCGAATATTGCTCTTTGATCAGGTGATCATCACGAACAATGCTAATTGAAATATCATAAGTATCGAAAGAATGATGACTGGGCTCATGAGGGACCAACACGTTATTGAAAAAAAAAATAATCGTTGTAATTTTGCTTGATCATTGAATGTTTAAAGCAAGTCAAAAATGTGCTATGCGTTTCTTGCAAAAATGTATTTATTAACACATTTTATTTTTTAGACAAGCTTCAAAATGGCATGAAATTTTGCAAAATTAAGTACAATTAGTTAACTTTTTAATTTAAGAGAATCAGTCCAAATTTATTACGAGATTAGAAAAACATGTAGGAAAAATTAGACGATATGTGCACATATTACTTATTTTTTTACTAACCCTACATCGTAGGAATATTATTAAATATGTTCTATATAAAGTCCGTGAAATTTGAATTAATAAAAAACGTTGCGCTTTTAAAAATGCCTCTAACAAACTAACGGTTCGCTTGTTGATTACAAATTGTGTACGTGCCAGCCGACCAGAAAAAGACTTTTTACAGTAAAAATTAAACTGACGTTTGAAATTCTCTCATGCACAAACAAATATCCTACACACAATTTAGTTGGTTTTTGTGTACTTAATATGTGGTTTATTTTACTATATGAAAGAGAACACTAATTTACTTTATTCAATATCCTTTTTATACAGGTTTCCTCATTAGAGAGAATATTGTGAGATTATTTTTCAAACAGTGGCGTTTTCCCGATTCATGCACATCTTCACTATGTCCAGGACTAAAGCTCTGGTCAGCTAATCAAGCATTAATCGCATAGTTTGTCCATTAATATACCTGGTAAAGAAGTGTCTTAGTGAGGGTATTTATTCCGATGTACTAGAAGAAGAGGAACACACAACCATTGAAATTAAGACATTTATCATTGTTGTCATCAACATCTAAAGTATTGGAAAGGGCAGCTTTTAACATGATTAAAATCTTATGACTTCCGAAAGAGAACATCGATTCAGTCGTAAAAATCGGAGTATGTATGGATTTAAGTAAGGCGTATGATTTTGTTGATCGCAGGGTAGTTATTAACAAATTATATTTATATAAATTTAGAAGCAAACGTGGGAACTGGTTGGAGTCACATGTAACTGATCGAAGGCAGTAAGTAATATTACATATTATACATACACCGTTATTAATTAATAAACTTAAAAGTTACGTATTTACAACTGAAACTTATTTAATGGAATGAAAAGTTTAATAATAAGTCTTCTAAGTAATAAATAAAATCACGAACACACACAAAAATCACTAATTTTGATGTTTACGGCATACTTTAGTTTGTCAGCACTGGATTGGCTCTGGAGGGGGGCAGCAGCGATATTCCGGGCCTGAACCGTCTGCGTCGGGCCGCTCTGCCCCTCCGTGAGGGTCCGTTGGACGTAGGGACTTTGTAGATCCTGGACAGATGGCAGGTTGGCCGCTGATGATGTTTGTGGTTCCGGTAGCTATGAAGTATACGAGCAAAGGACACCGTGTAGGAGCATGCGCAGTAGAGGGAGCAGCGTAGGTTGTTTATCAGCTCCTGAATTTCATTCTGTGTCATACGGCTTTTAATCCATTTCCGATTCAGACGATGAAGTGTCACCCCCCACATGAATTATCAGTGACTCTACTACAATGTCCATTGCGATGGCAACTTGCCACATTTTTTTTTCTTCACTTTGCGCATGACGATTGGCATTTTTCCAATTTTTGGCAGAAACGTTTCCAATGGCTTGCTGAAATAATTGGTGAAGGTCTTTCATTTTAAACGTAGTATTGTTCCTCGCTACTTCTCCTTTTATTTGGCCCCATATTAATTCAATCGAGTTGAATTCACAATGATATGGAGGCAATCGCAAAACCGTATGACATTGTTCTTTTGTCATTTCATCAACCACGTACTTTGGCATAACAAAAGACTGCTTGACAAGTTGTAGGAGTTCGGCTTTTACATATCTGTGCTGTAACAAATCGACTTACTTGTCAACCAGGTTTGTATGTCTGCTTTTTTCGTGCCAGAATTCGGAATCTTCTCCGTTTTTCTACTGTGATAAGAAGCGTTGACCATCACAATGACAGAATATTTGGCCAAGCGCCGCAGAATTTGCGAAAACCAGTTTTCGAAAACATCAGCATTTATTTCTTCTTGATCGTCCCCTGTTTTCTTTGATTGGAAGCATATCAACAATCCTCAACGAAACCGACCTCCTATGTGAAGGAATATAAGGCGACCTCCCTTGCCTGATGGATCTTTTAACCCCGTCGTTAATTCCTGAATGAAAACATGCCTCGGATTGAGGATTGTTGTATTCTTCCATACTTTACTTACAGTATGGCCGATGTTTACCCAAGTCTCATCTAAGAAGTCCAATTTCTTGCCTTCTTCGCGGTAATTTCGGATCTCTCGCAGAAAACGCCTTCTCCAGGCGATGATCTCATTCTTCTCTCTAAGGATACTATTACGTGATATTTTTGAAAACCTGTAATGCCAAAATATGTAGAACATGTAGAATTAAAAAAAAAACTCACCGAAAGCCAATTTCTTTGATCAATGTTCTCAAAGCAGTCCGTTTAAATTCAGGTAGATCTTCATTTTCATGCAGCGCTACTAACATTTTATCTAGAATCGGTGGTTCATTTCTTTCAAAAAAAAAAAAGAATTAAACATCGAACATCACTTTTGGTTATCTCATCGATGTTGTCCAAAATTGCTCGTTGTCGGTGATACGCTTTTGGCTCCTGTAGTGCATGTGTTTCCTGATATTCTTGAAGAATATTGAAAACGCTCCGGTCACTCACACCTAAATTATGTATAATTAATATAGATAATAATAATAAACTCAAATATAAACTATAATAAATAAATATACGTTGTTAAACTAAGAATGCCAGGAGAGAAAGTACTTTGAGCATGCCTGTATAATACAAAAAAGAAAATTACCTGCTGCCTTTGCAGTAAACTCGACGTTTTGTGTCTTAAGGTTGTCTGGGTTTTCTGCAGCAGAAGCCTTAAAGATATTCACAATATTTTCCTTGTCTTTAACTGTAAAATGTTTGCTTTTCCGTTTTTTCGGCGGAGAAAGGGCTTGAGCTTGATTCATTATTAATTTGACAGCAATGAATTTTTAACCTAAAAAAAGAAAAAGTGGTTCTGACATTTAATCAATATTATAAATCGTTTTTGTCCACGACTATTAAATAATGTACTGAATATGTATGTGTTTTCTTAAGGATAATGCTATCCATTATTCTCTGCAGTGAATAATGATTTCATTATTCACTGATTGCAGTGAATAATGAGGACAGTCAATTGTTTGCAAGAAATGACATTAGTGGCTTTTTACTAACAATTTAAAATGTCAAAATTGTAGTAACCAAAAGACAAGTGTTGTCTCTCTAAGTTTTCTAGGAAGCACTCAAATGCCGAAAAGGTATTTTAATAAACACTCAAAAACTACATTAGTAAGTTCTTTTCAAAGCATCATCTATTTCTATTAGCAACACGCGGAAATCCCCAACATTGTTTTTGAAACCATTTACCTACATGTCTACAAACTGTATTATTTTATTAGTAAGCCATGATGTGTCAAAACGTAAATTGATTGGAAACGTCAAAATTTGTGCGATTTCAACGCCAACGTTATTTACAATGATTTTACATTTTAGGTACTCAAAAAGGGTAATATAATTAAATAAATCGGTACTGACAGTGAAAACTAGATTTCAAAGATACCACCAGAGATAAATGAAGCTGCAGAAATCGCCTCATTAAACTTGTGGCCCGAAATATCGAGAAAATTATATATAATGTCTGATGACATGAATTTTTCCTAAATAGGAGACATTGAATGAAGATGAATTAAATAAATATTAAATATTTAATAGTCGTGGACAAAGTATAGTATTCTACTCGCATATAATGGCTATTATTCACTCTGGTGATTTACGACACTCGCCTTCACCCTCGTGAATAATAGCCATCATTATATGCTCGTTGAATAATATACTATTATTGCGTACCTTGATATACACAAATATGCACCACAGTATTGAAAAACGCTATTTTATTAAATGAATAGGAATAACAGCAAATAACAACAGTTATTTCTAAAAACCATACATCAGATTTGAGGCTGAAAACGATTTGTCTCGGAGAACAAATGCCTCATGTTATTATATTAATAGCGTTTTCGACATAGTTGGTTGTAATATGATATGGGTTTTAAAAATTCAACCAAAATGAAATATTGTATTCAAATTTAGCGCACATGGGGAGTGGCTTAGCTGAATATCTTGGGCGAACGGAGTATAATCAAGTATATGTTGTGGTATTTTAATAAGAAATTAGCGTTAATCGAAATAAAATAGTGTTTTTCAATACAGTCAGTACAAAGGGATCTACCTAAAAATAAATGGAAAATCCTAGAGTAAGTCCAGACAACAAAATTCTGTAAAATTGTTAATGCTAGATCATTGTTTTTATACTTTAACTGACTTTTCGAATCATGTGTTTAAAATTTGACACAATATACTGAGTAATAGTTTGTACGTATACAAAATTTGTTCATATTATTTATTGCATTTTTCTTTCATTAAGTTTATTGTTTACATTTTCTGCAATTTTGTTTGTTCGGTTTGTCTTATGTAATTTTCTCGATCTAACGTACCTACAATAAGGTTTATTATGATTATTAAAATTCTCATTCCATCATACAATAACTGTAAATATTTAAATCTTAGCTCTAAACGATTAAGAAAGGAAATTTATCAGTTTAGCAACTCACTGCAAATCCAGTTGTCTGTTACGATCAAGATGCCTGTTAAATAGCAAACCTAAAAACGATAAGGAAACTAAAGTAATGACACGGTAAATACCTACCATTTGTTTCCGCAGTGACACACTTTTTGCGATTTTGAGAGCAGATAATAGTCATCAATAACCCCACATGGCTTCATGCACATAAAAAGTAATTCAAATGAGAAACAGTTGAAAAAAACTGGTCATCAATAAAAACCAATTTTTCTTTTCAACGAGTACAATCGCGCTCGATACTCCATTGTCCACGTTTTACATCGACATGGAGACACAAATAAAAACATGATGACATATCGAACGTCTATTAGATATTTTATAGCTGAAATCTGTGAATGTATTTTGCGAATACAATATGTAGACATAGAAACATTCTGCATTTAAGGGAAATACAGGCACATATAAAAATGTTTAACCAACGATAAAACGAGCACTCGAGGGAAATTCTGAGTATGAGTCTAAAACGGAACGAACAGGGATTCTGTGTATATAAACCCATCACTGAAGTTGTTAAACCTTTAAACTGTGTGTTTGTGAAATAAGTTACATTTTTAAAAGTGTAGTGCGAAGTGGCGTAATATCCACACTCTTTTAAAGTTATACAGGGTGTCTCAAAACTCAACGTCATTCCGTGGATGACTAATGGGCCAGCTCATGACGGATCAGAATATTAAAATATGCCCTTAGTAAAAAAAATAGTTTTTGAAGTAATGGCACTTTTATGAATTTCGTGAAAGTTGACATCTTAGATCAATTCCTCGCATGCCAAAGCTACAAAATTCCATATTTTAATATTCAAATTTTTGTGGGCAACCCTGAATAGCCCTGCTATCGATCACAGTCCTAAATAAAATTAATAGCACCTTTGGAAAAAAAATACTATTTTGCCCGATTCATGAGTTAGTTTTTTTTATTAGCTAACGTAGACTCTTCATATTGAACGTTATTTTAAAAAAATGCTCATTTAGTGACGGTTTTAAAATGGTACGTTTTCTATGTTTTACTTTAGAAAAAGTCGGTAAAGGTATTTACACAGAACTTCCCTCTTTATTCATACAATACGGTCACCCTAAAAAATTATTAATTAAGAGGTGACGTGAGCATTATAAACGCCATGTAGATAGCCCTATTATTACAGAGAAAACGTGATAATTTTTTTCCATAATGTATTGTAGTGGGGGAAAATTTTCTTTAATTTTTTTTAATTTTCGAAACATTTTTTGTTGAAATAGGTTTAGAATATAATGGAACGTGGACATTTTCAAATTGAAGAAAAGAAATGATTTTCCATCATCAGTTATATTGTAGTGTTAAAAAAATTAAAAAAGAAAAAGATTATTTTCTTAATTTTCAAAACAAATTCCTCTTTACTTCCCTATCATACCGAAGGGAAGTATTGTATTCGAGAAAAAATCACCCTCCGAAATTTTTTCGGATTTTCACGTTTCAGATCATGTAGACTACGAAAATATAGGTTTTTCAATTCCGTCAGTCTGTCTGTATGTCTGTCTGTCTCTCTGTCTATCTCTGTTGGTAAATTAACTACAAAAAGTACTTGACGGAGAACAGTCAAATTTAGTAGGTAGCTCACGCTACTGTCAGCGAAGAAATGGTTAAACTTTCACTGGAAAATATACAGGGTGGACCGTCTAAAGGAAATAAATAATGAAAACAATTTTTTTTTGCTCAAATTTAAAATTTCCACGTTTCATGAAATTCTACGCCTATTTCAGAATAAAAAGGATTTCAAAATTTTTTTACCAACAATTTTTGAAAAATTTTTTACCACTAAAATAGATAAAAAAATTGCTTTTCTTTCTTCAAATTTAAAATTTCTACGTTTCATGGCACTCTAAACCTACTAAAAAAAAAATATTTGAAAATTGTTTTGAAAAAATTTGGATCATTCTTTACCATTTTGGAAAAATTGTTTACCACTAGAATAGATGAAAAAAAGATTTTTTGCTCGAATTTTAAATTTTCACGGTTCATGGCATTCTAAACCGATTCCAAAAAAAAAAGAGAATGATCAAATTTGTAATATTTTTTACCACTTCCATATAAAATATATGAAAAATTTTCTTTTGCTCAAATTTAAAATTTCCACGTTTCATGGCATTCTAAATCTATTTAAAAAAATATTTGATTTTTTTTTTAATTTGTAATGTTCTTTTACTTACCACTACTATAGAATAGAAGGGAACATTTTTTTTGCTCAAACTTAAAATTTCCACGTTTCATGACATTCTAAGTCTATTTCAGAAGAAACAAATTTTTGAAAAATTTCAAAAATAATAAAAAAAATTAATCACTACTAATACTTTCACTCTACTACGTGAATGTGGAATTGAAAATGTGATAGATGGCAATAATATTTGGCATATGCAACTATTATACATCCCAAGACATAATTCAACCATGGTGAACATTTGTAAAGGTATTTGCGCAAGCCTTCCATATTAGGCACCTGTTATTTAGTATTGAATTTTTGCTGTTGGATGAGCACTATATTTTTTTACCAAAAGTTATCTGGTTTTATTTGTAATAATAGTGATAACTATATTTCGATTATTATTCTTAATGTCATTTCGTAATTAATAATGTTTTAGAGTGACCGCCATGCACAAATAAAGAGGGAAGTTCTGTGTAAATGCCTTTACCGATTTTTTGAAATATGTTTATGATGTAATGAAACGTGGAAATTTCAAATTTGAGCAAGAAATTTTTTTTTTCATGACCCATTTTATAAAAAATATTTTTTTCAAAGATTTTTTTTTTGAAATATGTTTAGAATTTTCTTTTTCCTTCTTCAATTCTTTGGGACTTCCTACCACATGTATGTTTTCTTTTTAAGCGGTGCTAGGGGAATCTACAAAATATATCACAATTAACCAGTATGATACTGGTAAATAACCTCTACGCCTGTGACGTATACGTCAAAGAATCAGTTAGAGGCTGTTTTTTTTTTAATAAATGTCACAGGCGTAGAGGTTATTTACCAGTACCATACTGGTTAATTGTCATATATTTTGTAGATTGCCCTAGCACCGCTTGAAAAGAATACGTACATGTGGCAGGAAGTCCCAAAGAATTGAAGAAGGAAAAAGAAAATTAAGACAATGCCACAAATAACATTTAGACAATATGTTTAGAATGTTATGAAACGTGGAAATTTAAAATTTGCGTAAAACAATTTTTTTTCCATCCACTTTACAAAAAAATTTCGAAATTTCAAAATTTATTCTATTTTAAATTTTCAATTTTTTTAATAGGTTTGAAATGTCACGAAACGTATAAATTTTAAATTTGAGCAAAAAAAATTTTTCCATCCCCAATTTTATAAGAAATTTTCAGAACTTTCAAAATTTCAACTTTTTTTTCTAATTAAAATTTTCAAAAAAATGTTTTTTGGAAATAGCTTTAGAATGTAACGAAACGTGGAAATTTTAAATTAGAGCAAAAAAATTATTTTCCCAGTACCCATTTTATAGCAAAATTTCAAAATTTTCAATATTTCAATTTTTTTTCTTTTTTAAAATGTCACGAAACGTGAAAATTACAAATTTGAGCGAAACAATTTGTTTTTTCATTATCTATTCCCATTAGACGGTCCGGTCCACCCTGTATATTTTCCAGTGAAAGTCTAACCATTTCTTTGGTGGCAGTGGCGTCAGATACCTACCAAATTTGACTGTTCTCTGTCAAGTAGTTTTTTAAAAGTTGATGCACCAAAAGACTGACAGACAGACAGACATGCCTACAGGCAGACAGACAGACTGACGGAATGGAAAAACCTATATTTTCGTAATCTACAAAAATTAGAATCTTAAAATTTGGAATTTTGTAGCTGTGGCACGCGGAAAATTGATCTAAGGTGTCGATTTTCACGAAATTCGTGAATGTGTCAATATCTCAAAAACTATTTTTTTTTTATTAAGGTCATAATTTGATATTCTGGTCAGTCTATCAGCCCTCCCCGGGATGACGTTGAGTTTTGTTACACTCTGTATAGCCAGTTATAGATTGTTTTTCAAATTCCAATAAGTTTATAACTGATTGTAATACAAATTTTCCGTATACTTCCATGATAATATTTAAAATATAATAGAAATTGAGTTCTTAATCGTATGCAATTTCCGAAAATTTTAGAAAACAGAAAAATTATCGTTTACATTAGCCATTGCTCTCCTTACTGTAACCTGGTAACCTAAAATGTTCTTCAATATTTTGCCTGACTCTTTCTTGACATACGTCTAAAAAGTGATCTTTAAAGCAAAAATGCTTCCATAGCAACGATAGAGCCTCTCTGCGGGTGGCTGATCATTGTCCAAAGCTCTTTATAACAAATCTATGCGGTTAAGCTCGGGTGATTAAACAGATGCTTATATCTTTTACGGCTAGTAATATAGAGTGTGAATTGACAGTTTATTACCTAATTAAATGTTTTGTAATGAACTGTCAAGTTTCACGAATTATGTTATTCTTGGCAAGTTACACCTAAATAAAATTTAAAAACACACGTGGTATTTCAAGAATTTTTCTGTTTCATGATTTATGTCAAATAGATATGTATCCAGTAAGAGATCTAAATGAAGTAGTTTTCTTACAGAGCCATCTACTAGAACTAGCGCCACTAGACCCCGCAACCAGCAAATTTGTTTTATAATTTAAATGTTCTACGATTATTTTGTTTTATTGTTATTTTATTAATGTTTCTAAATGCCGATTGATTAAATTAGAGTTCCAGAAAATACTATTTTGTTGTCTGCAACTGAACTGTTTTATAAATTTATTATTAAAACGTTTCTACAGCAAAATTATAAAATACCTTATAATGGAGTTAAGAAATTATTTTATAAATGTTTTCGTGACTAAGTTATAAAATATTTCAGCTTATAAAACTAAATCGTTTTATAACGATTTTTTAGTATCATTACGCAGCATTTTTAGCACTGTTATAAATATACATTCGAATTATTTTATAGTTATCTCTTATCATCTTACAAAACAGTTATATTAACGATCTATTTGTGACAATTTTGCTTTTAAGAATAAATGTTGTTCCAGAGCATGTTATATAATTATTATATAGCATTGTATTTACTGTAATATGGAAACAGCAACAAAGTCGTTACAAAACAGATTTGTTTACTTAAGCATGAAAATGTGGTGGCTAAGAGTACAATAAAATCTAGTTAAGAAATTTGATTTCCTGCGTTAGCTGTATATTCATATTTAGTCATAATTAAAGTCTGCCTTTTAATGAAAATGTCATAATTATATAGTAGACAATTTTATAAAAAATTTGTTATCTCAAATTTTGGTTACCAACATTGACAAGAGTGGTGCAGATCTTAACAGATCATATAACGGCCAAACTATAAACATCAGATTTAGGGCAATGGAGAAACTTAAAATGTGGTTTTAAAAATATTAGGTATATGTATTAACAGCGTAGTGGTTTTGGCACTAGGATACAGTTTATACTGCTGTAAAATGAAACAACGCATTTCACTCACTGCACTGTTAACGTATCAGGTCATATGCCAAAGTACTGTTGATTCCACTATAGTAAAAGTAACTACGTGTTTTTGGCAATAAATAAATCATAAATAAATAGCTCTGTAAATAAGGTGATTTACTGCTACTAATTTCTAGGTTATATTTATGCAAATTGAACCAATTATGTTTCGATGTTTGCATTTACAACTCAGTCCTAACAGATTTATCGTAAGAGCTACAAAAGTATTGCGAAAATGAGTGGTCTATTTTATAAGATTCACGAAAAAGTTACACTAAGGCGCATTATTTTATAGATGTTTTTAGGAATCGTCTAATATGTTAAATATCGTGAAATGCTTACTACTAACACAAAAGTATTTTATAGAGGGAGGCCATCTTGAAAGGCCGTGATGGTACATATGACAATTTATGAAAATTGAAAATATCAAATGTTTATTACAATTTATGGAGTCAGAAACGTGCTAACTATACAGTTATGACTACTAAAACAAATTAGTGTGTCACATTGTAAAAAAACTCAAATTCATAAAATCGATATTTATAAAATTGAAAAATTACTAGAAATCATCAATAAATGTGAGGCCCGTTAAAAATATACTAGAAATATGGCCATAGTCCACAGTAAAATTTTCTCCGCATCAAAAATTACAGTCGGTTGTAAACCAGAACAAGTCTCTTAAATAATGATTATAGGTTATTAGGTACCTAGTATTAAATCACAATGCCATATGCTTTTAGTGTCAGAAATACTTCTTAAATTTTTAGGATACGTTTTAGAAATCATTTTATTTTATTACTGTGTATAAAGCAGCATTCTTTTAAAATAATGACTATTTAAAAGCTCTTATAAAACAGTTGTTTAGTTGTTTTATAGCAGTAATTTAACAAACAGTGAAGCGTGTTTTAAAGTACAATTAAATGAAGATTTAATAAAACTACTATATAATGATGGTATTAAATTTTTATAAGACTTCTGGAAATGTTTATATAATTATTTTGTAATGGTTCCAATAGGTGTTACAAAATGTCAACAGCGACTGAAATATTTTATAAGATGGTGCCAATTTTGCATTTATAGCTCATGTGAAAACGTTATGAAAGTGTTTCTGAGAGTAATATTGTTTTACAAAATTTGTGTCAGGAACATTCCTACAACTTTTATAAAATATCAAATTGCTAGTTGGGCCATGTTTCAGATAGTGAGCCAGTGAGCCAATGCTCGATGCAAAAACTGTTATTACAATTGTTATTACTTTTACAGTGCTTATTGATATATATTTATCTATTTGATCCTTGTCTTTAATTTAAGAAACAGTATTAATTCAAAGTTATTTAGTCAAGCAGATAATCTCTAAAATGCTAAGTAAATGCTACGAATTGAATTGTGCAATACATAGTTCTGATTTCTCGAATTGTTAACGTGTTGTTACTTTTTGGTGGATTACCGTAAGTACATTTTTAGCTTATGTCTTCCCAGAGCAACTATGTTTAATTTGTTACTATATGTAACTTTGTGTCATTTGTGCGTGGATTGTAATATTATCGATTTGCTTACTTGGTGCGTATTTACTTAGGTTTAGTTGCCTCGGTAATAATTATTTTGTAACTACGTTTTTCATCCGTACATCATGTTATAAACAAAATTGTTTTAAACAATATCAGACCAGCTTATCGTCTGGTAACATAGGTTTTCATAATCGATAGTGTCCATGAACTGATTCTAGCAAGAAAACCGTGTCCGAAATCTATTCTACACACATGCGCCCATACCTCCTGCTATATTACTGTAAAATTGATTCCAAGTGGTGATGAGTAAACTAAATAAATTTGGTGTTGTCAAAATAGTGAATATTTTTGTCCTTATATGCTCATAAGTGAAATACACCATCATTTGGTTCATTGTAAGAAAATCTTCCTAACAAATTTATCAAATACCTAAACACACCGAAACAACTTCAGTCAATATTGATATTAACTGCATGTATGACCAAAGTTTCAGCAGCGAATCTGTAACAGCCCGCTAGAGAAGTAATGTAATTTGAAGGAGTCCTAATTTATTAGTGTGGAGTTGAATTCTCGCGCCACCTGTCAAAAGCTCGCTCTGAAACGACGACATCCAATCAGATATGCAAATGATTCACTGCTGGAGATCTATTTTAGCTCTACCAATTGATATGTAGTACAACTTGTCGTACAACAAGTTTCTATACAACGTGTGTACAATAATTTCAATAATAATGACGAATTTGCAACATACAAGCATTTTATTTTAAATCTTAGTCGATTTCTACAGGATTTTCAATAAAACCATGTAAGATTTCGTTACTGGAGTTCAATAAAAATTGAATCTTGGAAAATATTCACAGCTACCTTTTCAGGTTAATAATAGAAAAAGATGAATTGAGGAGCTAATTTTAATATTTTTAACAGAGAATAAAAAAATTCACGATCAACATTTTATCGCATATTTAAGCTTAATCAGAATATAATTTTTTATGAAAACACTGTTTCTACGGATGAAGTTTATTTTACAAGACAAAAATACAAAAAAAAATCATAATAAATATATTTATTCTGGTCTTCATCCCCATGGAATAAAACTTCGACATATTTAACATGAATTCTAAACAACTTTTTGGGAATTGTTGTTTATAAAATCGTTTAAATGGCAAAATTATTTAGGATTTCTTTAAAATACGATTACATATTTAATAGAGGATTTACCTTCTCTTCTTAGGCACGAGATGTGGTGCACTTCGACATATTTAACATGAATTCTAAACAACTTTTTGGGAATGGGCTTGTTCAGCATTTTTTTTTTATTTCACAAATCGAAAGTGCAAGTATAAATTAATGGATCTGCAAAATATCAGAATCTTATTCGCACGTTTAGTATCTTAAAAACTATTACAAATTTCCATCTCGCGAAAATGGGGCGTGGCCAGGCGCTACGTCACTATACGCATAGACTCGTCGATCTCAATAGACTTGATGCTCCTTATTGGTAATAATGGGCTTGTTCCATGATATTCTTTTTATATGGTTTTTATACTTTTTCATATAATACTCGATATTCTCATTATACACTTAAAATTTCGTATTATTATCTTTTTCCGTTCTCGAGATATAAGGAGTTGAATTCAGTAATAGTTGCAAAAACCAAGCGCTCATTTGTGACGTCACTATACGCAAGTGACGTAAGAAAAATGGCTTTCTGGGATCTTTCAAATTTAACCTGAAAAGTCGAAAAACATGGAATTTTTAAACGCTGGTAATTAAATAAATACGTCGAGTGGAAGTTCGTTCTATGTGTCTACGGAAAGGAGAATGACAGCCATGAATTTTAATCGTAAATTGCAGGGTCGAAATCGAAAATTCGTTCTGGCAGGAGCGAGAGAAAATTGTAATTTTTTGACATTTCACCAAATTGTACTCCCCTACTGTCAAGAGTAAGCAAAACAAACAATACTTCGAAAACACTTATAATTATAACCAATAAGGAGCATCAAGTCTATTGAGATCGCCGAGTCTATGCGTATAGTGACGTAGCGCCTGGCCACGCCCCATTTTCGCAAGATGGAAATTTGTAATAGTTTTTAAGATACTAAACGTGCGAATAAGATTCTGATATTTTGCAGATCCATTAATTTATACTTGCACTTTCGATTTGTGAAATAAAAAAAAAATGCTGAACAAGCCCATTATAAGTGTTTTCGAAGTATTGTTTGTTTTGCTTACTACTTGACAGTAGGGGAGTACAATTTGGTGAAATGTCAAAAAATTACAATTTTCTCTCGCTCCTGCCAGAACGAATTTTCGATTTCGACCCTGAAATTTACTATTATAATTCATCGCCGATCTTCTCCTTTCCGTAGACACATAGAACGAACTTCCACTCGACGTATTTATTTAGTTACCAGCGTTTAAAAATTCCATGTTTTTCGACTTTTCAGGTTAAATTTGAAAGGTCCCAGAAAGCCATTTTTCTTACGTCACTTGCGTATAGTGACGTCACAAATGAGCGCTCGGTTTTTGCAACTATTACTAAATTCAACTCCTTATATCTCGAGAACGGAAAAAGTTAATAATACGAAATTTTAAGTGTATAATGAGAATATCGAGTACTATATGAAAAAGTATAAAAACCATATAAAAAGAATATCATGGAACAAGCCCAAAATCGTTTAAATGGCAAAATTATTTAGGATTTCTTTAAAATACGATTACATATTTAATAGAGGATTTACCTTCTCTTCTTAGGCATGAGATGTGGTGCACGCGTGTTTTCTCTGTGTTGCTCAATTATGGTTTAAAACGCAAAGGAGTTCTGCCAAAATGGCCTTAGCGTGTTTCTAATAAACACTATACCAAATTAAAATTCATAACGAATACAATAAAAGTTCTATTGGGCACAACTTTATAGGATGGATCCTGCTACAACTTCCTTCCTACAACTTTTACTTCGCTCCGAGATTATTAAATTCTATATATTTTTTGAAAAATCTCGTACATTGTGTATGCCTTCTTCGTCAGTTTAGGGTTAGTTAGTGTCTCTAAGTAGTTAAGTATCCATGTTGTGCGTAGGGATGCCTTTAGACAAACAGTACAGTAAAATTTAACCACCAGCAGAAAGGGATTCTACATACGCTTCATCAAATGTCTCAATAACGAAATATTCTTGATCTAAAAGTTCCGCTGGTTTTGTGATTGTTTCAAGTGTTCTGTCGAGAGACTAAAAAGCAATCGTCAATGTAGTAAACGTTTTGTCCTTTCTCTTCATTTGGCAAATAAATTAAGCGAAATGCGAAATGAAATACCTGTAAAATTTAATACATGTTATGTTAAGTTTTCGAACTTTAGAACCCTAAAAATCCTAGAATGACCTACCGTATGAAGTTGTGTTCAGCAGCATAGGAATTCTGCACTCGTCGTGAACTTTAATCTGGTATAGGTTTTATTCGAAAACTCGCATAGGCCATTCGTCATATATGTATATATATATTTGGCGGTTCTCCTTTATCACTTATACTGTAATACATTAGGATAGTTAATGTCCAGAATTAGAATAGGAATGTTTTCTATTTTTTAATTGTAATAAAAAATGATAGTTCTAAGGCTACAGAAACACGTAGTAACCATTAAAACGCATAGAAACTTTTTTCTTGAAAATAACCTGAAAATAAAAACACCAAAATTAACGAGGCTAGTAAACGATCCCTGCAGTGAGAGTAGCGCGCGTGATGTCATAATGCTCATAGCGGAACTCGTATACCAACATTATATGGATTGTTTGTTTCAGTATTGTTTTATCTCTGTTTTTGTAATGATGGGAGACTCAAAAATGGTGAAAGTTAATAGAAACAAGTGTTGTTTTGTTCCTGGATGTACAAATAGATCAGTAAATAACCCAGAAAACGTTTTTATGTCTGTGCCACAAAATGTAAAAAGAAAGAAGCTTTGGTCCTTTTTTAAACCAATGATATTTTTTTTAAACTTTTGTTATCTTAAACGCATTTATCAAAATCAGTCTCCGATTATTAGGGATGGGAACAATGTATCTGTATAAAATAAATATCGATGTATTAATCCTAAGCCATGAATATATTCATATCGTTTTTTTGTTGCAATATATCGGGTTGAAATATCGATATTTTTCTAAATATATCGAAAACGGCCAACTTGCATATTAGCCCCCCGAAATTTTAATCGAGAAATTTTAGAATATCACCCTCCGCTCTTCGAAATTTATTTTAAAATAAATATTGTACTGTAAAGAATGACACCCCCGCTTTCCGAAGTTATACCTTAAGCAATATTCATTAATTTTTGACAGTAAATGTTAATCTACATAGAAATATCGATAATTCGTTGCTATATCGATTGTATTTATCTGAGCCTTGTGATGTATTAAATGATTCATACATTGATATATTAATTTTTTTTGCCATCCCTAATTCTCATACGTACATGAAAGCCTAGCCACTATATTCGCGCACGTTTAACTATGAGCAACATGATGTCACACCAGTCAAGGAGCGTTTTGCTCATTCAAATAAATATTCCTATTTCTTTAGGGATTTTCCCATAGAACGAATTTGTTGATTTTTGCAAAGCTTTGTTTATATTATTATAAGACTATTTTTAACCATTTCATGATGTTTAAACAGGATTTAATTTTTTTGTGAACATTCCTATTGTTTTATAAATCGAAAATTGTATTCAACTTAAACTGGTGCAGTTGATAGGATTTTGTTTCGTTTGTTGTTGTCTTTTTATGAAAAAATATAATAAGAGGAAATTGAAAAGAAGAAAACTTAATTTAAAGTAATTGCTCCTTGCTAAAGAAGTTGTCCGGTGATGAGTTCTGATTGATTACTATTTCTTGATTTCAAGGTCTTTCGTTTCTGCTTCGAGAGAACTGTTTTGAACGTTAGGTTTTGGTCCATTTGACGATTTCTTGTATGGCTCATTTCTTTTTATTACTGTAGAGGCCCCATTAAAATGATAGAACACTGATAGTTTGTTTTCTTTAAACTTTTGTTAATTTTTATTAGGATAAAATTAATATTTACGCCATCAGAGACAGTGCCCTTACTTTTGATGATAACTGACTTACGATATATATCTCGATATATATATATATATATATATATATATATATATATATATATTGCAGTCGGCATAAAATTCTATATGACCCCTTTTGTAAAGAATTTATTGAAGTAGGATTCTAAGTGATTCCTTTCATTCAAACTTATTTTAATGCCTTATTTATATTAATATCTTTGCTGAGCTTATCCATAGATATTCTACTATTCAAATAGAACACGCACACAAACAACAACACAACAGCCATTCTCTGCTACATTACGTTCTGCTGCAGCTGAGACTTGAACTCATAAGAGATAACAGCAACTATGGTGTTCTCATATTCAACCTCGACCAAGCCCATTGCCACCTTAAAAACCACTGTTTAAGAAATAACCAATTTCGATATTTTATTAATCAATTTGAAAACAAATTGAAACATGTCTTTACGCTCACTATACTTCCACTCCACTAGGTGGGCGTGGTAGTAATGAAGATACCAGTCAATAACGCGATACCTGGAACTGCCTGGTCTCAAGCCTAACACACGAAAGCATTGAGCCACGCATTTAGGGATTTTAGGGAAAGCTATTTAGGGACACTTAGAAACTTGAATGTGAGCATGTAATTGTTAAAGAAAATATGAAAACATGAATGAGTTGATCTCATGCAAAATCAATAAGAATAATACTTTATGATACTATGGATGGTTTCTAAGGTTTCCATCTTTGGAAATCGTGAATGATGACAATGGTCCCCAATGGGCTTAAATAAATAAAGCCTATTTTGATTTTAATTAAGGAAAAACATTTGTTTTCTGAAACTAAATATCATTTTAAACAAACCTTATTTTCAAACAGTATTCTTTCATATTATTTTCCGTATAGCAGACCAATTTGACATTATTTCTTAACAGAACTCTGCCTATTTCATTGCAATATCTCAAATAGTTTCTGTAGAAACTAAAGTTTAAATTGCAAGCCTCATTATTCCGAAGGCTGTGTCAGTGAACTATAATAAAATTAAATCAAGCAGCTCTTTTAACTTCCGCATCCTGCTTTAATAGCACTTTTGCAGTAACCAGTATGGCCAGTTCAGTAACGGAAAATGGGTGAAAATTCTTAAATTTTATACAATCGAACTGTAGATATAAATATGTTCAAGCTTTCTGTAGAATTCAGACACTTACTAGACTTGTAATCTTATAGGAGATTTACGAAATGGCTCATTCTTATTACTATGCTCAGTTCTACTCAGGAATTAAGCATGTAATTGAATCTTGAATTGTACTCATCCCAGCAGTAGGTTCTTTTCATCACTTTTAAAATGTAGTTAAGAAACTACGAAGGACCATAATATTTATAATATAATTGTAACAATTTCCAGCTATATGCTGTTATATATACTATACTTTTGGTGAAAATTATACAGGGCGGTCACAAAAATAATTGGAAAACGATGGAATACAATACTATTCGGAATATAGTTCTCAATATTGCCATAAAGATATACTTTGAGTAAAACTATGCATTATACATAGAAGTCAATCTAAAAAATTATTAATTATTAGACGGCAATAATTGGCATGTGGTCTTACAGAAAACCTTATATTTTTTAGTTAAAAGGGTACATAAAGTGGTCATCCGACAGAAAAAATAAATAATAAATAAAAAGTGCCAAATAGGAAAGTTTTGCGTAAATACAAATTTCCACCATACTTAAATTATTTTTTAGGAGAACCTCCCTGTATATTTTTATTAAAAGTATAGTAGGTGTCCTCATTGACAATGAACAAAATGCATAATTTTTTTAAACATCACAGATGAATAGATCACTAAAAAACATTATTTTTCCAGTATTTTATTTTTGTTTTATGTTCTAATTAAAGGTTGAAAAAATGATTTACTGTAGCTGTCAATTTAACTGCGTTTAAATGGAGAAGTTTCCGCGCTACTTGTGTGTGACGTCATCGGGCACATCGCACCGGCGGAAAACGTATTGTGATTGCGAATGTGTACACATTATTTATGTTGCGTTATGGAAAATACAAAGAAAAGTAGCTATAAATATTGTATTGTGCCCAAATGTACAAATACTACAATAAAAACTCCAAAAAAGTTATTTTTTAATGTGCCTAGACGCGATAAAGTTAGGAAGAAATGGTGCAGAGCTATGAGACGAGACGACCAAAATACAGAACTATCGTCATCCTCAAGATTATATTGCTGCCAGGATCATTTTGATGTAAATTGTCCTATTAAAACTAATTATTTTATAATAATATTATGAAAATATGTACCTAACCCTAATATTATTGTGATAATTTGTTTACATATCATGGTGAATTTGGTCACTTTCCTATTTATAGGAATACAAAAGTTTACTAACTTCTGTTAATAGGAACCTTGAATTAAAATGTATAAATGTATAAGAACGGTGGGAATAATGTAACTTCTCGACATTCTACATATTATCCAGTTATATGTTTATATATACCTATGTACGTCAACAGTTATTTTTACTATTAATGTACCTACCTACCCAAAAGTACGTACTTAGTAAGTGACGGGAGTTATTTATTATATAAAAAAGTAAAGCATTCTAAGATGAAAAATATTAATTAATATAACATTAAAACATTGCCTTGTTTACCTATTTTGAGGTTAGGTACATAAATAATTTGTTATATTTAACTACAGTAAAAGGATAAAAATGGGCACAATTGAATTAATGTTTAGAATAATGAATGACACATACCTTGTTGCTTTAGTACCTCCAATTTCTGCACTAATAAAATCAGTATTAGTAGCAAAAAAGTTTGTCATCATCAACACATCAACAACAGACAAATTGTCACTCTGGCCACGTAAAAACCCACTGTCCGTCATTTTTACCACTTAATAATTAAAATAAATAAATGAATGATTTCTTTTATGAAAATATCAATACACATTTACAAAACACAAAACAATTTAGGATTTAACCCCTTGGCAGATAGACGACCATTAGACATTATGCCGAATGACGTCAGACCAATAGCGTGGTGTTTTCAGTCACGTGGATATGTTCCCATAAAATTTTGAATTTCAAAGTCGTTTATTTAGGCTACACATTTTTTTAAAACCTTTTCTTCATTACTTTCTCAACCTATATAACATATATAACGAAAAAATAATAAATTATTGCATTTGTAAAATTCATGCATGTTGCTCTTTGTGTTAACTATACGCCAAATATTATTACCATTGTAATGAAACATATTCTTAATAGGGTTTTGCAAACAGCAGAAAAAAACTATCAGTGAGAACTAAAATAGAAACTACTTGTAAAATTATTGATTTTCAATCTTTGCATTCTTTCGATAACTTGAACTCTGGTTATGTTAGCAATTAAAATCATAAAATCACTTTGTCTTTCTTATTGGACAATTCTCATTCTAACACTAGTTTCTACACAGTCCCCTACGGCTATGCAGAATAAACTAGTATCCAAATAACTCCCTACGGCTATGAAGATTCAGTTAAAATGAGAACAAAGGCCTAAAATGAATTTATTTACATATCTCGTCTTTTGACAAAAATTTTCATCCAAATGGATTACATTTTCATGAAATCTATCATTCTGTTTTTTTGGAAATGCTTAGCCTTTGAAACGTTTTTCGCCATTATTCTGAGTTTATGTAATCCATTTGAATGAAACAATTTTTTTCAAAAAACGAGGTAAATAAATTAATCTTAGATTTTTGTTCTCGTTTTAACTGAATCTTCATAGCCGTAGGTGGTCATGTGGATAGTGGTTTATTCTGCATAGCCGGAGGGGACTGTGTAGAAACTAGCGTTAGAATGAGAATTGTCCAATAAGAAAGACAAATTGATTTTAGGATTCTAATTGCTAGAATAACAAGAATTCAGGTTATCGAAAAATGCAAAGGTTGTAAATCAATAATTGTACAAACAGTTTTTATTTTAGTTCTCATGATAGTTTTTTCTGCTGTTTGCAAAATCCTGTAAAGAATATGTTTCATTACAAGTGTACGCAAACAAAAAATAATTCACTTTTAAATATAAATTATTACCATCTGTCACATTTTTTTCATTGTTCATAATTTTGAAACGTTTTAAGCTAATGGAAAAGATACTTACTAAAAATTTGCCGCAGCTTAGAGATCTTGAATCAGTGCTTAAAAATAATTTGGCGGCTAGATGAAAATGTAAAAAATTTAAACCTGTCACCAAGTGCTTACTTTATTGTAACTGCAATCGACAAAAGTTAAAGAAAAACCTACAGATAGGAATTAGGGGGGCCACTATGTTTTATTTTAAATCTCCTGCAAGAACTACAGAGAAAGCGGTGGAAACTGAATTTGTACTTATTAAATGCAACCATAAAAATGCAACTTAATTAACAATAACAATGTATTATTGGTTAAACTTACATAAATAAACACTTTCGACAGTCATACTCAAAGATAAATAGAATAATATACCTACTTAAACATAAACACCTTTGACAGGTATACGCAAAGATGTATGTAATATACTTAAACTTAAACAAATATTAGACGAATATATTTACAACTTTACAACTTTATTAATTACTTTTAAAATGTATAATTTACAAAATATTTAGTTTAAAATGCACACCCAAGCTACAGAAAGCCTGTTTGTGTGCATACATATTGTTTACATATTGTAAATAATTTTTATGTGTATATTGATGGATATGTTTGAGGATAGGTATATTAAATTGTTTATTTATTGTAAAATTAAGACCACTTCCTTTCTACACCACATTTATTGCTATGAATATGCAAAAGTCAAGAAGAGCAGCAAGAAGAGATCTATGTTTATTCACTATAGAGTTTATTTAAAAAAGGTAAATCATTAGTTATTAAATAACTATTTAGATTTCTTTTAAATTAACAGTATTATTCATTTTTATATAAGTGGGTAAAAGATTATAAAACTGAGGACTGTAGTAAGAAATAAATCTTTGGCTGATTGTTCTACTAAAAGAGGGAGCTTTAATATTACGATTCTCTTTGCATCGTGTGTTGTAATAAGTTCAATGGAGTTATTCTGAAATAAAATATGTTTATAAGAAAATACAAGTACTAATTGTACATAAATGAGATCTAGATTAAAAAATTCTTTATATAATTGATTTGAAGGGTATCATATGTTTTTAAATAGTGTAACTTTTATTAAACATTTCTGAATAATTTTAAGCATTTCTAAATTTGAAGTATATGCTCTACCCCAGATTGAAATTCCATATCGCAGTACCGATTCGGCCAAGGCATGGTACACTGTTTTCCAAATGGGTGCAGGTAAAATATTTCGCAACTCATAGAACTTCCAAATAATTTTACGAGTTTTGTATTTAGATTTTTTATATGTTCAGTCCATTTCAACTTCTGATCTATAGTAATACCTAGATATTTCATATTACCTGTGGATTTTAATACCTGGGTACAGTGACAATTTAAAAAATTATTTGAAATACAAAGGAATGTGTGTAAATTTATTGTTTGAGTATTTGGTAATACTGTTTATATACATTGGTAAAATCGGAACAATATTATTATAAACGGCAATTCTGATTATAAAATAACGTACCGCACAGATAGTTATTTGTCCACATATAGGTATGAACACATCAATACAAAATAACGTTTCCACTTTGGAAATTAATAAATAGGTCTTCAAAAATATGATAGTTCAGACCTTCCTCTTTTCGAGGACGGCAACATACTAAAATGTTACTAGAATTAAAGCGCATAAGCGTTGGTACCTCTTTGTACACCACGCGATGGAGATGAGGAGCGATATATCTCTAACAACAAAGGAATCACTCTTCCAAAATTGGCGATCACCTTTACACACGCAGTATTATCACTACTGCATTAATTTAACATACGGGAACATACAGATTTAATAACGAAACAGCTACTATTTTAGCTTATTCGCTATTTTGATACTTTCATACTACCATGCATGAATTTTACTGAACTCCAGTAGCACTCATTTTACTGTTCAGCTTTTACTTATACTTCGTGGCGTGATCTAAATTGAGTCCGCGTGGCCCAAACTCTATTCGGTAACGTAAGCACTTGTTACACTGACCCTCAGGCAACCCACTAAGCACCGAACGGTAGTTATCGTTTGTATAAAAATTGTCTCGTTACAATTTTTACGCGATCCACCATGTACAGGGTGGGGCAATAGTACGTCGGACCTCGATATCTCGAGTTCTACGACAGCTAGAAATTTAAAAAAAAAATTGCAAGTAAACTAGTTAAAAAAATCTATAGCTGGAAATTGTTTTCGAACATACAGGGAGAGCCAAGATGAAATTATAGGACCAACTGCCTTTTTTTTAAATGGAATGCTATGTATATCAGTACATTTTTGAAACCTCTTTCTAGGCTCTATTCATTCCTATATTAGCATTGAATATATCTCAACCACTTGGATGTAATCTGCAGATCGATATTAAAAAAATCACCACAGTCACAATTATGGGTTTTTAAAAAACTTATGTCAGTACCAGTTACGAATCATCTAGTTAATGTTCCTGAATTATTTTCATTTCCTAGAACTGTACAGGGTGGCCAAAAATTATGTTTCAATTAAGAACTTTTTAAATTGAATTTTCTCATTTTTTTAAATGGAGAACCCTGTATATTTTTTGACGAACATTTTTTGTAAGTACTCCCTATGGCTAATTGCAACCAATTTCGTTTTATTGAACAATAATTACAAAATTCAAAAATAAGCTTAAAAGATAGGTTTCTTCAAATAACTCAGTATAAAAAATTGTAATAAATGTTCCACATGTTGCCCATTCTGATTGACACATCTCTCTATGCGCTTTTGAAATGAGGTTCCCATTGTTCCTAAAACTGCCGGTGTGATAGATCTAAAAGCAGTTATTATTCTTTCCTTCATATTTTGTACTGTTGTTGATCTGTCTCTATAAACAATTTCCTTCATGTATCTCCATAAAAAGAAATCCATTTTTGTAAGATATGGGGATCTAGCGGGCCATTTAGTGGCTCCATTTCTTCCAATCCATTGATGGGGGTAGGTATTATTTAAGTGGTCTCTAACTGCATTTAAATAATGTGGTGGAGCACCATCTTGCTGAAACCACATCCGATTTCGAATTCTTTCAGGGTGATTTACCAATAATTGTGGCAGACAGTTTTCCCAAACTTAAGATAAATAGCTTCAGTCAATGTACCATCAAAGAAATGTGGCCCTATTACATGTTCTCCAATAATTCCTCCTCAAACGTGTATAGACCATCTGTGTTGGTTATCAACTTGCATAGAAAAGTGAGGATTTTCCGAAGCATAATAATGGAAATTGTGCCTATTAACAAATCCATTTTTATGAAAAGTTGCCTCATCAGTGAATATAACATTATCGAAGAAGTTGACATCATTTGCATTTTACCTCTATCTCAATTAAAAAATTGTGGGCGCTTTTGAAAATTGTCATCAGATAATTCCTGGTGCATTTGAATATGATATGCATGCAACTTATTTGTTTTTAAAATTAGACCCGCAGACCGTCTACTTATTCCTACTAATGATCTAACTTTTCTTTGGAAAACATTGGGATTCTCAACCGTTGCCAGCTCCACAGAAAACTCATTTTCTTCGTTCGCAACACGTTTTGTTCTTTCACTTTTTTATATTCGACATTTCCAGTTTCCAGCAATCTATCGAGAAGGTTTTGGAAGCTGCTAACATCAGGAATCCTTCTTTCAGGATAACATTGGTGATACATTCTATTGACAAGTAAACAATTTCTGCCTGACTCGCCCAAAACAAAAACCATGTCTACAAGTTTCGCTTTATTAAAATCCATATTGTAAAATTCCAAATATTTTAAATCCAATACAAATTGTAACTAACGACCGATCAGTGTGATAAATGTACACGACAATTTATACCAAACTGAGGTTTTATTGCTTGTCGATTGTGTCAATCAAAATGGGCAACACGTCGAACACCAATTATAAATTTTTCTAATGAATTATTTGAGGGAATCTCTTTTTTAAGTTGATTTTTGAATTTGACATTTATTTATTTATAAAGCGAAAATTGTTGTCATTAGCCATAGGAAAGTACTTGCAAAAAATGTTCGTTTTTCATTTCTACATCACATCGTTGAAACATATACAGGGTGTTCTATTTGAAAAAAATTGAGATAATTCAATTTAAAACGTTCTTAACTGAAAAATAATTTTGGCTACCCTGTACAGTTTTAGGAAATGAAAGTGATTCAAAAACATTAACTAGATGTCTCGTAACTGGTATTCACATAAGTTTTTCTTAAAACCCATAATTGTGATTGTGGTGATTTTTTTAATGTCAATGTGCAGATTGCTTTATTTCAACAAAAAAATGTATTACGTCCAAGTGGTTAGGAGATATTCAATGCTAATATAGATATGAATAGAGCCTATAGAGAGGCTTTAAAGAATGTACTGTATACATAGCATTCCATTTAAAAAAAGGCACTTGGTCATGTAATTTCGTCCTGGCTCGCCCTGTATGTTCGAAAATAATTTTCAGTTACAGACTTTTTTATCTAGTTTACTTACATTTTTTTTTTAATTCTCGCTATCGTAGAACTCGCGATATCGAGGTCCGACGCACTATTGCCCCACTCTATATATTTTCCAATGAATATCTACTCGTTTCTTCGCTGGCAGTAGAATCAAGTCCCCACCAAATTTCACAGTTTTCCTTCAAATAGTTTTTTAGATAGAACGCCAATAGGTAAACAGCAGACCGGCAGACAGACTGACTGACGGAATTGAAAGACCTTCGTAAACTACATAGTCTGAAACGTGAAAATCCGAAGAAATCTCGGAGGGTAATTTTTTCATGAATACAATGCTTTACTTTGGTAAGCGAGAGAAGTAAAAATGATAAAGCTACCATTACTTACAAACAAAAAAAACATCGAGGCGTATCCTATAGAATGCGCAACAATTATATAAAAAGTTCAATAAATCGGCAAAAAGCATAATGTTTACCCTAGTTATTATATATAATGATACCATTAGTTAGGTTTAACCAAGTATGTGTCGCAAACGCTAATAAATTCCCATCATCCTTTTATAATTTTTATTAAAATTTGTGTCGGCGACGTAATAAATCGGATAACGTTACTGCTAGTATAAAGTATAAAGCTAAAATTGCCGGCGACAAAATAAGTTGGTACGGAGGCTGAATCCACTTAATATTAAATTACCGACATGCCGGTCGACGTTCGTCCTAACAAAAACGACGCCATCTAAATGTAATCATGTCGTGCAAATCATTTCCCTATATTATACAGCCTCCTCCAGTCGTCGTCTCATTCAAGGGTAATAGAGGTTTTGGGCTGTTTATTTACTCGTTACAAATTTTACCGAGGAATATACCAATTTAGTGCGTGATACTTTAATCTGGAAATCAATCCTGTTTAAGATGATTTTGAAGTATGTCGTTTAGACGGATCGCAGGTACTTAAGAGTTTTAACATTGATTATGCAAATGCACGCGGAAGACTTACAATGTTCTTAATTATTTCGAAATTAATTATTATTTACCTTATACACTGGCGGGAGATTATGCATCCAGCAAATTATTTTGATAACTTTTGGGAATATTTACTAGAGTTTTCGTACTTATTTGGTAAACAATTGATGACAGGTTTACACATTCAAACATTCAATGTTTTGTGACGTACTTTCTTCCAGTTGCCTAGTGCATAGACAAGTGGAAGCGTCACTTTAGCGCTGAGATATTTATCGGTTATATTCGGTTTTCTCGAGCGCTACCTTTACAATTTTTACGTGGGGGTAAAGGTCCCACACTAGCCTCTTAACACAGCTTGTTGCAGTAGGACTGGGATAGCTGCGGTGACGAAACGGTCTAGAGGTCCGGACGGCAGATTAGATTGTCACCCACATTCAACAGTAAAACGCACACATCAGTAAATAACAAAGTTTATTAAATAGAATAAAATTCACAACAATAAAATGGCCACGTACCAAAAATACTCCTGCGGAGTTCATTATAAATAAAACAAAAACTTAAGATATTTCATGTCATTTCAATTACATGCAAAGCTACGTGGACGAGGAACCAGGCGGTGGGTAGTCTCTATTATTTAATCGGAAGCTAGCGGTGGTAAGCAAGCGAACGGTGAGGGCGGAAAACATAAAATCGGTAAAAAACAATAAGAGATAAAAAAACAGGTAAAAACAACCGTAAATAGTAAAGAAAACACAAGCAGTGTGCAAGTACCAGGCAATAGCAAGCAATTATCTATAGGAATAATCATGCATACGTGAACGGTCAGAGTGTAGGTGTGAAGAAATTAGGAAAACTAAATAAAACTGATACCAAATGAATAAAACTGTTTTGGGATTCGGTGCGGTGGGTAACAAGTTACACTCGGATCGGAAAATGAAACGGTTATCGGATTCGTTAACAGTGTACGGCGGGGATTATTCTGTCTAGACGGACAGACAAGTAATTAAAACGGTGGTATTTTGGTTCGGATCAGAAATGTTAAAATTACGTCAACATTTCATGAGGTATTTGTCAAGTACCTCAAACCCCACAGTCAAGTGCCTTTTTTCAATGAATGTCGGTTCGGCCACATGGTATCTTTTCAAAGTTAATGCGGAAAATTTATATGTATCAAAATACGAAGAAGTTAAAATAAAATAAAAGGAAAGCTACAGTTTCTACCCACTCGGTAAAACAATAGATATGGTTTTATCTCATTAAATAGGAAAAACGGTCTGACATAAAGTAATATAAACGGTAAACAGTTTTCCTGACATTCTCTCGAAATATCATCTATGCTCTTTTTCCTAAGGGGTGGGCCTATGAAAAATTTCTGGAACATAATTATTTGGGTGAAATCATGAGCATCTAACAGGCCTCCAATCGAGCACAACGACTTTAATAATAATTTATATCTAATTTTAAATTTATTTGGCTAGTTCGGAAAATATTGAATCGGAAATTATTTTAAATTATTGCTTTTATATACGCATTTCAGTGATGTATTCTTATCTTTGTAACTATAAAAACAGTGACAATAAATGGTGGAGATTGAAAATCGGTATGTACTTACTGGGAGACGGTTCGGAAAATAATACTCCACGCGTGGTTTACTATTCAACAGACGGGACAGAATTTATATTCAAATCTGCTTCAGTGCAAAATGAACTGCGCTGGCTTACTGACCAACGTCCTTAGTATCAATTTTTGCAACTTGGCCAATATTGCAGGTAACCTTCTCATAGCCGGGTTGTATTTTTATATAAAGTAGAAACCAGTTTCACGGTTTAAGATAGCTGAATTTGGAGGAATCTATAATGATGTTTTACAGCAACTAGTTTTTGAACGTAAGTGGAGCAAATGATGAAGTATAATATTAATTTAAATTGCATTTTTGGCTACGGAAAAACACTTCGTTACGGTTTTCTTATTCAGAACGTCTTCGCAGAAACTTTGTGACTCATATACGGCTCCATTTGCTGTATGGTTCGCCTGGAAGTATCTCGTCATCTATTAGGTTGCTTGCTAACTCTTTGGTGACATCAACCCAAGCGTCCTCTTCGTTCGTGCCAAGTGGTTCTCCCTCAACTAGTATTAGTTCGATATTATTCCCTTTCCTCTTTCTCTTAATGTGGCGAGGGAATGAAAAATTCGAGAGAATACGGAGCAGGAGAGTCAGTATGATGGGGTTTAATATTTGTAGAATCAAGTTGTTATTACGATGGGTTGTTATTCTTCTTCTGTGGATCCCACGGTTACCTGAGAAATACTGATTTTATTCAAAAGTCCATAAAGGTAACACGGTGGTTATTTTAGGTAAATATGATTATTGTAAATGCATAGATAACTTGATTAATAATGATTCCTACAAGAGACTGGTAGAAATTGATTATTGAAAATGATCACTTAAGTTGGAAATACCCCTGTTCGGCTGGAGGGGTAGGGGGGTTCCGGCCCGGGGGGATTTTGCATGCTGCTGTACTGAAGGTATATAATAATATTCAATTCAATCGGAACTGAGTGAGTTTCCAATAACAAAGAAGAAAAACAACCTTTTCAGTAACATAAAATTACCCTACGTACCACAAGTCTGCCTATCTCGTTGCAAACGTCATACTCACTTAGGACGAAACTGGACCTGCTCGCAGATACACCACGATCAATCTGAAGACGGCTGAATATTATAGAATAGGTTCTCTTCTTTTATGACATATTTAATATGGATTCTTCCCAGAATGTAAGCAGAAAAGCAAATTTTCTTAAGGCATCAAGACCCTAACGTGCTGATCAATAACGGAATATAGCTCGACTTCAGGTACTTTTAATCTGCTGTTGTTTACTGATAACTACGTCTGACAGCATCATGCTATCTGTCGCGGGTGCCTGTTACGCGCACGGCCTCCAATATTTTTTCCCATTGGCTGCTTAGTGACATTAGCCCAACGTTTTTCAAAGCGTTCTTAGCGCCTCTTACCACAAGGTTTTCCTCGGACTATCAACCATTTTATATTGTCAGATTTACAATATATTTCAGATATTCAGTATTCAGTACAGTTTAGTCAATTAGAAAATATGTACAGAGCCTCACATGGTCATGTGTATGTATAGAATAGAAGCAAAACTAGATATGTAATTGTTGCACATTCTATGGGATACTCCACTTTTTTTTGTAAATAATATGCTCACGTTTCACTTTCCACGTTTCCGCAGATCTTGCACATATTGATCATTGGAAGTAATAGGTATATAAGACTGCAATCAGAGGTTCAACTCAATCATTGCAGCGGCTGATGGAGTCCTCTCTCGGGTCAGGGCCTTTTGGCGTTCTAGCTGCACCTGTATTTATTGAAAAATGCCATGCAATACTTTGTTATTTTGTTGTATATGGGTATTATTATGTACATGTGAAAGTTCGTGTTTGACGTACAGACTTGATTTATGACTTTGTTTAGCGACCATGGGGTTTAATAATTTTTTACTGATTTTTCTGAAAATTTTATTTTTTCGAGATACTGATTTCAACAATATGATGAATATTACAAAAATTTCCCTTATCTGGTGATTTTACATCCGATTACTATATCTGAGGTGTTTAATTTGTATATCTCCTCAAATATTTTAATGGTCTTGAAGTACGTAAATTAAACAGTAACATTATAACAGAAACATTCAACATAAGTTGGCTTCCAGTAAATAAACTGACTAATTTAATATTTACTTCTGATGTATTCGTGATATTTCTAAACACTCTCAAGTTACACCTATATAATTATTAACCTATGTCTGGTGTCGGTTTTCAAAGAAATTGTTGATATTATTTTAAAGTAAAGGCTTTCAACTGCGTATATCATAATTCACTTATAAGAAATCAAAATTATTAGGGAATAAAAGGAACAGCTAGTTATGTTACTAAATTCTGTTGGATATCAATGCGTCAATTACAACAATACAAATTATAACTTCATGTTGATTAAACGTGGCATGTCTCAAGGATCTGATCTTGGACCTCTGCCTTTTATGATACAAGTAAATGATTTATGCGACTCTGTCTCGAAATAATTGTCTAATTATCTGAGGCACCACCTTAATATTTGCGAAAACGACTGAATTCTTCTAAAATTTTATCAGGTGCTAAGAATTGGTTTACTACTACTAAAATGATATTTAATGATAATAAAACTCAAGGGATACTATCCTAATGTAAGCTTTACAACTGAGAACAGTGTGGATCTTATTCGTAATGTTATCCATATGTGATTCACCTGAATCACACATATTGATATTTAAGTCATAAATTATCTAAAATTATTAGTAATTAGTACAAATATACTCAGGATGACGTGTCTCTCTTTCTGGCTCCTATGGTGGTAGGACTTTGGGGTAACTCATCCAGTCGCAAGTCACATAAATGATATATTAAAACTAAGTCTATTGTCTAGTGACCTACCTCTCGTTCTATCTTCTAGCGTAAAGTGATGTAATATTAGGCGGGAGTGATATATAATCCTTCCGAAGGGGTGTAAAGCAGCGACTGTCTTGTTTATTAAATGTTAGGCCATGATATTATGAACTTTGCTGTATCATGATGTTAGGCAGGTAGAAAATGTCTACTATTCTATGAAGGAAAGACTCGGCAAAATTTTAAAGGGGGAACTTGTTTCCTGGCATCGGCAATTGGTCTCATTAGCGGAAATAGGTCGACGTTAAATAAATAAATTTCAAAAAAGCTTCGTCTATGAACTTTAAATAAACTCGTCACTATCCCAGTTTTCAGAACTTGAATCGGTATTTACATTAATAATAATTGGATTAATAGGTGGTAATATAGAATATTCATTTTCCTTTTTTATTACATGAGATACACACTTCCTCCTTATATCGCTTTTGCCAATTTGGTCTACTCTTATCTTTATATTCTTTAAGATAGACTCATTTAATTGTGGGGATTGATTATATTGACGTAGTCTTGTTCTTACATCGGCCCACACCATTTCAATGGGGTTGAAAATGCAATAATATGGAGGCAGATGTAAAAGAGTACGATAGTGAATTTTTTCAACAGCATATTCCTTTGTAAAATTTTGCTTTCGAATCAGTTCTAATAAAGTCTTTTTTGTGTTTTTTTTCCTGGTATTTCGAAGCCTTTACATTTCATAAATTCAATGATATCGCCTTTTCTTGTGTTGGTGTTCGGAATTTTTGTGTGTTGTCGCGAATGGTATGACGCATTGTCCATAACAATTACAGAATTTGGCGGTATATTTGGTAATAGCTGTTCCTTTGCCCACTTCTCAAATAATTCGGCTGTCATATCCTCGTGGTAGTCGGCAGAGGATTGCTTGATGTTTTTAGCAGACAACAACAACGCATTTGGAATAAAGCCGTTTTTACTTCCAGTATGTAGAATTATAATTCGTTTTCCCCTAGAATATGGAGTACTTAAATTACACTTTTTGATGTTATCTACCCAACCGTATTGAACTACATCATGGGTATCAAACCATATTTCGTTAAGATAAATTATGTATCTATTTGCATTTCGGTATTGTTTTATTTTAGACAGGTACTCGTGTCGATGATTAACGATGCGTGCTGATTCCATAACTACCATTTGTTTGTCCAATCTTTTGTACCTAAAACAGCAATAGAGCAAAACGTTTCGCAAAGTATCTAATGATTCACAGTTATAATCTGGATAGTCGCGTAACTTATCCCTAATCATTCCTAATGCGGGCATCTTCTGTTCATTGTAAAAGTTATACACAAATCGACGAATGACATCTTTGGACGCGTTATCAAGTTTTTTAAGTTTTTGTTCAACTCCTTTCCGTTTAATAAAACGATCAACTACATCTCCGGCTCTAATAACCCTATAAATTGTAGTATGGCTAAATTTGGTTAATTTACAAATCCTCTTCACAATTTGATTATATGAAGAATCAATATTTTCGCCTTTTAAACACGAGTAAATATTCAAAATAACACTTTGAGTTTGAACGTTTAAGTCTTTATTTTTAAATTCCGCCTGTATAGGCTCTGTATAAAATCGTCTGTTCGTCACTACTATCGAAAACCTCCAAAATGCCATTTTAAACAATTAATTACAAAAAGTTACTCAAACAGGAATAAAACTAATGATTTATACAAATATTCACTAGAATTAAGTAATTTATAACGCTGCCTGGCTGTACTGCACTGCCTCGTACAGATCATAAGACACAAATAGTTCATACGTATTTTTTGTTTTATATATTATGGCATGCAAAAATTCCGAACAAGGTTGGTGTTGAAAAATCAAATTCGCTGAGCATCTAATCCCACCAATATTTCTATGTGACAGGCGGATCAAGTCGACGTGGACTGTAGACGAGGAGTGGTAAATATAAATCTGTAAAATTCTATGCTCTCTCATTCAATGTGAGGCAATATATTGACAATACCCCTAAGATCCCCGTACTGTTCCAATTGAGTTCGTAAATACTATACTACATCTCAAAATGTATGTAGAAAAGTATATCTCAAATACTGTTGCTTATTCAAAAGTACTCCCAATTTTTTTTTTATTTAGTTTTTATCTATTTGATAAGTATGTACAAGACAAGTGTTATGTTATATTATATTACGTTTTGCACAAAAAAAATGTTGACTGTAAACATACGAAATAAATTCCATTATATCTCTCATATTTCGCTTACTTAAGACAAATTATTGATTCCTTCTTACATATTATCATATTTTTAAAACTACAAACTTATAATTAATACACTCATAAATTAACAAAAAGCAATTAAAAAATGTGACTACATATTAAGTTTATTTTATAATTAACATTTTATTCACACTTTTTTTCATTCCAGGGTTTCATTTTTCATCAATACCTTGTGACTAATAGACCATGACTAGTTTATTAGATAAAGTTGATAAAATATGACGTAATTAAACTCTGAAATGTATACCTCCATTAAGTTTACATTTTTATATCAACTCAGCTAATCAAAGCTCACATGCAAAGGAGTAATTTGCATAGTAAATCACATGCTACGTGCAAGGGCGATGTTAAAAATGCAATATCTTTATTAGACAGTAAGATTAGAAGTTGATTCAACATGACGTACTAATGTCAGTTCAGTAATTATAATAATAGTACAGTGTAGGCAAATTACCATTTCTGACTAAAAGGTTTACCGAATGAATGAATTTTCACGAAACTATATGAACTCTAATCATTTTGATGTCTAGATCAAACTCAAAAAAAAATTGGCCGCTATTGCCTCGTAATTGTTGTAAATAATTATTTTGTTGCTAATTGGTTATCTAGTAAAATTGAATAAATCAAAGGATATTTCTTAACAATTGTTAAGAAATATCCTTCGATTTAAATAATCAGCTTAGGTCCACTCCAAACATTCAAATAATTAAAGATGTTAAATTAAATCTTAAATAGCTTAAGTCATAAATAGATTAAGACATAAATACTTTTAGATATAAATTAAACAAGCACGTCAGAAACTTTAGTATTCACTATGTAATACTCTTGATAAAGGCCTAATAAGCCGAAACATATGTAGAGTATTTATAATATATTGATTAATTCATCTAAAAGCAGTGTTTAATTTATTAACAATTATGTCCTTAGCTTCATTCATTAATTTTAATTATTTTAACATATAAAAATATTGTCTTATTTTAAATTTGTAAAAGTAGTGTATGTGATTGTCATTTTAGCCCTAAGTGTACGATATCTTCTAAAATATTTGACACGTATTTGTTGTGAATTGTATGTATCTGTTCTTATTATACTTTGACAGTGCTAAAACTAATGTAAAGTTACTCAACAAATAAAGCAGTTTATTATTATTATTATTATTATTACGTTTTACTAGAAAAAATCTAAACATCTAATTTGTAAAAAAAAAGTTTTCCGGCATAAAACACAATCTTTTAGATAGTTACATGCATTTTTTGATATGAAGAAAGGTGCATTTTTTAGCGCGAAAAACTGTTGAAAACTCGGAAAATATGCACGTTACAAAAAAACTACAAGAGCACAAAATTTTAAAGAATATATTTAAAGAATTTGTGGATTTTTTCTCGTGACTTTTTATTCTCTCTCCCCCCTTTTAGGATTGATTTGAGGCGCCATATCTTGGAAAATACGCATTTTTTCGAAAATATTACAAGAGTAAAAAGTTATTATTTTTGTCAAAGAATACGTTGTGTTGTTTGATTTAACTCAATTTTGTTCGTTACCAAATTAGCAACAAAATCATTGTTTTAAAAAATTGCGGGGTAATTTTTTTTCTTGTGGAGTTTGATCTGGACATCAATACCAACAGAATCCAGAAAGTTTCGTAAAAATACATTCATTCGGTAAACTTTTTCAAGTTTAAGTCGATTTTCATCTAATTCGCCTACACTGTTGTGTCATTTGTCAGGAACAAGTTCATAACTGTTGTGGACTATAGGTGGTATCTTTGTATTTCATACTTGTTTGGCTATTTGGTCATCGATTGATTGCAATAAGTCACGGTAGATGTCTCTACTTCCATGCTACCAATACACTGTCTCAACATGCACGAGAGAGAGAATTTGTATCTATTGGGGTACTTACCACCGGCTCCGTACTAATAAAGGCCAAAGTTTGAAACTGCAGTATACGAATGGTATGATTTACGCCAGACAGGATGAATTTTTTCTACTGGGGCTTATTGCAATCAATCTATTTTGTATTGTGCATTACAAAATAACGTCCATTGCTTAACGCATTATTGTAATGTGGACATTTAGCTCCAAGAATACCCAACAAAGGCGGAAATTTTAATAAAATTAAATGCTTAAGTTAAATAACTAGTAGTTTAAATACTTTGTGATATTAAGAATCTTTAATACGTTCAATTTAAAATAGAGTTCGGTAATATATAAATATCAGTGAGATAGTACAAAAGCTATGTAGCCTATGGTATCAGTAAATTGTCGTAGAGCATGAGAGTATTCTAAGGATCAAGAGTAGCAAGCCAATTACAAAATTTAGAAATAAAGTATAAGAAAGAAAGGTTCAAAAAAACCTAGCTAGAGGTTAGAATGTTTACAAATAATATTGTATTGTGAAAAGGATACTTTATATAGTAACAATTAAATAATAGATTTAACAAACCTTATGTAAAAGAATATTAGGTACACTGTGTGACCTATAACCTTTAGTATGTGAATTACGACTAAAACTATTAAAAGGCAAGCATCCTTCCTAGGACTTTTCCAGAACCTAAATCAGAAAGAAACAGGGGCATATTAATACAAAATAAACATATTTAAATGACTGAAATAAATAAACAATGTATTGAACTAATAAATAGTGATGCTATAAGTAAATTTATTCACTGTGAGACCTAAAGCTATCGATTAATAGACTCATAGAAACACAACCGTGTCAAAAGCATATTTGCAAATATTACTGAAATCAGGCATCGTAATTTAAAGTTTTAATTTAAATGTTATAAATACCTACTTTGTTCATGTTCACAGTTGAGAAGCTCTGACATTTGATGAGTTTCAATGTTAAAAAAAAAATGTATGTACAGCTGGTAATCATGTGGTACAGACATTCGTCATAACATAGCCTGAGAACTTTGTTGGAAGTGATAGTTTGTAAGCAAATATTTATGTAATGTGTAAATAACACATCTTTGTTTAATCTCCATGTATAAAACAGCCATTTGAACCATTTGTAGGTACATCGTTGGCATATGACGACAGGCACTACCTGAAAAAGTTGCATGTTATCATTATTATTGTTAAAGTGTTACAATGGTATTATGCTAGGTTAGATAAGGTTATCACAGGCTTAGAATTAAAGAAGATTAGGATTAGTTAATAGGTATAAAATGTGACGACATCGAAAATTTATTATAATTTTTATTAACGTGCAGAAGGGGACGTATGTGGCATGTAAATAACCAGAAAAAAATCAGGATTCTTTTAATATAATAACTTTCAAGAATGATAATGTAATTTTTTAAAAACTAAGCTATTTCAAAATCGAAAATTATAATTTCAAAATCAGATTTTCATGCTCTGGTCATAAGTCAAACATGAGCCAATAGAATTTGAAGAGAAAAGGAACAAGGGGGTCGGTTTAAGCGTAGGTTGAAAAAAGGACGCTATCCTAAAAGCTGAAAAATTTGATAAAAATTCGATTTCGATTTAACCATTTGTAAATTGCACATAGAAAAATTTCCCAATTGAAAATTCATAATTAAAGTTTGTTACGTGCCTTCCTTTCTTACTAATAATCCATTTTCTTTCAGGAAAACTATTAATTCAACAATTTCTTTTGAACCAGTCACAGGAGACGAAATTATTATTATAATAAACAATATGAAAAATAAAAATTGAAATTTAGTAAATACGTTATACGATTCTCTTGCACATCTTATTAATTTATCAGTATGTTTTGAAGAGTTTCCAGATATATTAAAATTAGGCAAAGTAATTCCCTTACTTAAGAAGGAAGATCCGCAATTGGTGGAAAATCATAGGCCCATAACTTTACTAAGCTACTTATCAAAAATTCCTGAAAAAGCAATTGCCAACAGAATACACTTATACTTAGAATCTAATAATATATTTACTGATAGTCAATTTGGTTACAGAGACAACAAATCCACAGAACTAGCAACTCTAGAATTTGTTCAGAAAATCTATCACTACCTTGATAAAGGTAAAAAAGTAGCTAGTCTGTTTTTTGATCTAACTGCCTTTGACTCAGTTAATCCAAAATTTTTGGAGTTAAAGTTACAATCACTAGGAATAAATGGAAATATTCTGAAATGTTCCTATCTAGAAAATCGGAAAATCTTGGTTTCAATGAATTTGCAAACGTCTGATACTATTAATATGGAAATCAGGGTAGCCCAGGGTTCCGTTATTGGCCCACTTTTATTTCTTATTTTCATTAACGACTTGCCAGATTATATAACAGAAGGTGAGGTTTTTATGTATGCGGATGACACATCTGTAATAATTCACAGTGACATAATAGAACACTTAGAGAGCAGAACTGCTGTAGTCATTAAACAATTTGAAGACTGGTGTAACAAAAATTCATTAATTATTAATATGAAAAAAACAGTATTCTTATATTTTTACAAATATTGTATGTACTAATAGGCCCAAAATAGATTACGTTCAGACCAGTCTGAAAACAACATTCTTAGGTTCCGTAATAGCCGCTACGTTGAATTTTATCCCTCAAATTGATACTATCTGTTCCAAATTAGCAAAAACAACATTTGCCATTTTAAACTTAAGAAGGAATTAAATATTAATGCATTAACGACATGTTACTATTCCCTAGTGTATTCAGTCATTAGTTATATTAGTATATGGGGTCAATCGACTGAGGCAAACAGAGTTTTTATAATGCAAAAGAGAATCATCAGAATATTATTTGATTTAAGTTATAGACAATCATGTAGACATACATTTAAAACAGAAAAATAATGACTGTCACGGGAATTTATATTTTCAAAATTTTTTGCTTCATGTACAAAAATTTGAACAAATTTAAAACAAATAATAATATTCACAGTTACTCCACTAGAAGTGCACGAGAAATACACATTAAAAGTTTCAGTCTTAGCAAATATAAAAAATCACCGTATTATGCTGGTAGTCATATATATAATAAACTTCCTGCAGTAATAACGTCCCAAATTTCGTTCAAATTATTCAGGAACAAACTGAAACTATTTTTAGCAGAACATTGTTTCTATAGCATGACTGAATTTTTTAATTGGTAATAGAAATTCTTTAATACTAAATATATATGTGTTTATATGTGTTTATATGTGTATATATATATATGTATGTGTATATGTGTGTATATGTATATGTGTAGATATATTTTTAGTTGTGTATGACACGTACTTTATAAGTACATTTATTTGTTAGTTTGTGCTTATATTTTTCTGTTTATTGTATATTTTTTACAATTTTGTTTGTTTTATACTCTTTTAATCTTATTGTACTCCATTGTATTCCATATTGTATTTCACATTTTTAAATCAACTTTCTACTTTGTAATTTTCTCTTGCTTTTAACTTGACAAAACCAATACCTATTGTTTATGTAACAAGATTTATGTCGAATAAATTTGGTCTATTCTATTCTATTCTATTCTATTCTCTTCTATTTGTGTATTTATATAATGTATTGGCTAATTGTATTATTTTGTAAATTCCTTGGACATCATTTAGAAATAAAGATACGTATGACAGGAAGTCCCAAAAAGAAAGAGAATGCCACAGCTAACATTTAGAATATTATTTTTCATTTACGTATGCCCGTGTATACCAGATCAACATTAATTAACCAGAATTGCATTTTCCTGCGCCCAAAATCAATGACCTTTTTAATTATAATTGCGTTATATCGTAATTACTACATCTTGATTGATGAGCCACCTCTGGCTGTAAGGTCGATTTCCTGTTGACGTCGGCAGCATCCCGACGCCCCGTTATTTCCGTTTCATTTGTGCACCTGCCAAAGACATAATCACAAATCCGTTTTGAAATTTTTCTGAGGCTGCATAAACATTCGCTACTTGGACAGTTCATTTTCCCCCGGCAAATAGGAAAACGGGATTCCAAGAATTTCCTCTAGAATATACCATAATTGTGAAAAACATCGACTGGCGTACTCTGCTTTAAGTCGGTGACAGCTAGGAAACAAGTATAAGTACAAATAAAATGTAATTCTCGAGAGCAGTGTTAAACATTGTATACGGCGAAATATGCCTTCTGGCGAAATCAGCCCTTTCCAGTGCATCGGCGTCTACAAGGGGGAGGCAATGACTCATCCTGTAATAATGAATTTTTAACAGGAGAAAATGTATTATTAGAACAAAATATATTAGAATGGAGTATGCTTTATTTCAAAACATGGAAATATTTGTACGTGTCAGGATTTTAGTACATAATTGGTGATAATAACTTTCTTGACCACCAGTGTTGTATGACCACCCTTAAAGCTTTTGGTTTCCAGAAGTATGAAATTATTACATATTTCTTTTAAATAAAAGCTTATTTTTTAAGTATTTTTAAGAGACATAAAGTTTATAATTTTCTTCAAAAAACTAAAATTTTCCATTTTTTTTTGTCTGGATTGAAGGATTAATTGATTTTTAGGTTGAAACATTTTATTAGGTTGTGAAATTAAAGTATAAAAAATATTTTTTAATGAAACGTTTATATCTTCCCCTATTTTATTTAAATTTAAAGATTGTTTAGAAAAATGAGGTTTTCTTCCTAATTTAAAAGATTTTTAATAATGTTTATCAAATTTTTTTTTTGGGCCGCTAAATATTGTATTCATCATCATTATCATCATAAGCATTCTGTCCTAAGACAGGCTCTTAATCCTTAATCAAAAAAAAAAAAATGACAAAAATTCAGTTTTTTGAAGAAAATTATAAACTTTAGGTCTTTTAAAAATACTTAAAAAATAAGCTTTTATTTAAAAGGACACTCCCCTGGTACCAATAGTCACCCCGTTGGTGACCCTCTGGCGCCCAGAGATCACCTACTTTAGTAAAAAATTTCCCTCTTGGGATCAAAAGTAATTCGTCATGAGTGAATAGTCTCCTAAAGAGCAAGGAGGCACGCGCTGGGAAAATAACGCCCCCTCCCCTCGAGGTAAGTATTCATTATGATATGCAAGAAATTAAATGTGAAAAACAATTTTTTCTTTGGGAGACCTTTGACACCAGGGGTTGCCTTTTGACCTCTGCTTACCTTTTTGCTTTCTGGGAGACTATTCAACCATGCCAGGTGATCCCAACAGGTTAACATTTTACGAAAGAAGGTGGTCTTTCGGCCCCCGGGGTATCTTTTTACCCCAAGGGGGTGACTTTTTTGGTTCCAGGGGAGTTTCCTTTGCCCCAGGGTTTGATTCATTACCTAGCTTTGAAAGCTACATCTTCTATCTAATTAACGTGAATTTTCGTTAAAAAAATTAAAAAATTGAATTTTGGGCCTGACGCACAGGGTTTAGAAATTTTTAAACTTCCTTAAAAATTGATTTATGTGGTCGCAAATAATGTGATGAAATTATATCATAACAAAAATATTCGACTCTAAAAAATTTAAAAATATTTTTTAGAGTCTTAGTGGGGCCCAATAGAGCCCCAAAAATTTGAGGCTACAGGTCTTTGGGATTATTATATGCATGATTTTTTTCTTAGAATTTTTAATTGACTCTACTTTTGTAAAACAAATAAAAACTAATGTGGATCCTCTCTTGGACAGGGGGAGCAATTTTGATATACGGACCGTGTTGACCTTATTTTTTAGGCCCAAGAGACGACCCTATCATGTTTATTAAAAAATCTGTGTCAAGGGGCATTTCACCTGTCTTATCCCGATGTACTCTTTGGACACGACATCTAGAACCAGATCATATTTTGAGATTATTCGTCAAAAGAGTGGGGGTAAGTAGAGGCAAATACCATCTCCACTCCGTTATTAAAGGTGTTGATAAAACAGAATCAAGATATTCACTTGAAAATTGGTACATGAATATATTGCAATGACATCTAATTGAGATGTTTCCGTTGAAGGGGAGGGAGAGGGATGCAAATTGGGGAAAATTACTAGAGGGAGCTAATAAAAGTCTAGAAATTTCCTTTTTGGAGTATATGCTAGAAACAAACGCTTCAATTTGTTTTGACATCTGCTTCAAATATAATTAAATTTCTGTTTCCACATACTAGAGTGCATACTTGATGCTTACCTTTAAAGAGACTAGGATAGGAAATCCGGTTGTGGAAGTAGTGATTCCTTAGGCAGCAGTTTTTAAGAAATTTAAAGTCGGTTAAAAAAAGTTATTAGGTATACAGGAGACATGTTCTATCCTTTATAATAATAGAGTTATTACAGTCACTAAAAACTAACAGCTGCTTATTTTTTTATGCATCTAATCAGCATATCTGAGTAAAAAATTCCAAAAGCACTTCATCGCCCCATTAGAAACTGAGTGAAAACAAATTCCGTTTTAATATTATAAATTTCCTGTTTTCACTTTTATAAAACATCTTTTCAGATCTCGAGTTCCCATTTCTCATCCACTTTTAAATTTCAACGTCAACGTAGGTAGAAGTAATGAACCTGGTAGAGAAATTTTAAAATACATTGCCCGCAGCACTTAAGCAGAACAAATTACATGGAACAAATCATTATAAAAGAATAGGGGATACAGCGAATTTAATCTTGTACTCTTAAAAAAACTTGTAAGGTATAAAGGGTAACCAGCATACTTACTTATTTAAATTCCCAGGGTATAAAACAAATAACGTTCAAAATATTTGCTGAGAAAGGACATACTTTTTCCTTAGGCTTAAGGATTCTGTGAGAGGTCGAGACGAAGCTTACTCAACTAATTTGTAAGAATAAATTGTATTGTTTTGTAAATATAAAGGAGCCAAACTGACAAATTATATTAAAAGTGAGGAACTCTTTTATTTAGAGTGAGACAATTCATTACGAGAGATGTTGTCTAAATATTATTTACGGCATTATGTTAATTTTACTTCCACATCCACGTAGTGAATGGGAAGTATAGTAATGGTAAAAAAATTTTCAAATATATTTTTTTTCATGAAATAGGTTTAGAATGTCATGGAACGTCGAGATTTCAAATTTGAGCGAAAAAATTTTTCTGTCTGACTGTCGGTCTGACTGTCTGTTTGTCGGTCTGTCTGTCTGTCCGTAACTTTTCTTGTCCGCACGTTTTCTCCGGAACGGTTTAAGGTATTGACTTGAAATGTTGTACACATATACATTATAACGAGATCTGGAACTGGATGGTTTTTTTAACATATCCGGTGAAGGGTTGGGGTGTAAATAGGGGGAAATAAGTAAAGCAAGCTGGTAAGAGTACAGAAACTTTAAATTTGGTGTATGTACTAGAAGCTAACGCGACAAAATTTTTTGTAATATTTTCCATCCCCCCACCACCCCCCACTCCATTATTAAAGGGGTTAATAAAATAAATTGAGATATTCACTTGAATTTGGCATACGTATATATTAGAACCAAATTGTATTTTGGGATTATTCCGTTGAAGCGTTGGGGGTTAAATAAGGGTAAATAAAGGAAATAACTAGAGCAAGCTAAGAGTACAGAAACTTTAAATTCTGTTTATGTACTAGAAGGCAAAACCTTAGATTTTTTATAATATTTTTCAACCCACCCCTACTCCATTATTAAAGGAGTTGATAAAATAAAATTGTGATATTCATTTGAAATTTTGTACACGTATATATTATAACGACATGTGGAACTAGATTATATTTTGAAATGGTTCCGTTGAAGGGTTGGGGGTTAAATAGGGGTAAATAAGTAAAGCAAGCTGGTAAGAGTACATAAATTTGGGATTTAATGTATATACTAGAAGCGAAAGCCTCAGGTTTCCTTATAATATTTTCCATCCGCCCACCACCCCCACTTCCTTAATAAAAGAGTTGATAAAATTAAATTGAGATTTTCACATGAAATTTCGTACACATATATATTATAATGTAAAGTAGATGTAAATAGGGAAAAATAAGTAAAGCAAGCTGGTAAGAGTACAGAACCTTGCAATTTGGTGTATATACTAGAAACAAAGGCCTCAGATTTCTTTCTAATATTTTTCACCCCCCCCCCTTCTCACCCCCACCACCACCACTCCATTATTAAAGAGATTGATAACATAAAATTGAGATATTCACTTGAAATTTAGTACACGTAAGTGTAGTAGTGACATCTGATTGAGATGATTCCTTTGAAGTGGTGGGAGGTGGTAGGTTGTGAATAGCGCAAAATAAGTAAACCAAGCTAGAAACTTCACTTTTGACGTATGCGGTAGGAAACAACGCCTCAAATTTGTCTATGATGTCCGCCCCAAATATTATCAAAATGCTATGACATACTAGAGTGCAAATATAGTCTAGATGTTTCCTTTAAAGTGACGTGGACGGGAAATCTGGATGTGGAAGTAGTGATTCCTTAGGCAGCGGTTTTTTCTAATTCTTTGGGACTTCCTGTCTCATGTGTTATTTCTTTTTAACCGGTGCTCGTGGAATCTACAAAATATCACAATTAACCAGTATGTGACTGGTAAATAACTTCTACGCCTCTGACTTTTACGTCAAAGGATCAGTTCGAGGTTGCTGTTTTTAAACAAATAACACAAATGAGTATAAAGACTTGAAATTAAATATTTCGCCGACGTTTCGGAAATCCAATCTGTTTCCCCTTTCAAGACTTTTTTGAAAAATCTTTTTTGCTGCGTATGATAAATACACAGCTTTAAGAATGTTATTATATCCAATATCCCTAGATACTTACTCTTTACATAGATCTGTTGATATAGTTAACAGTTTTTTTTATTTGTATACAATGTTAAGTTTGTGAAGTTCTTTTAACAGTGGCAACCAGGTTGTACAGACATCTACGGAGCAAGACGACACGCATTTATCCTCATTCAATAATATTATCTCTGATTCTTTAATTTTTCTTTTTTTGCTATGCGTCTCTTTTGTTAAAGTCACAGGCGTAGGGGTTATTTACCAGTAACATACTGGTTAATTGTGATATTTTGTAGATTACCCGAGCACCGGTTAAAAAGAAAAAACACATGTGGCGGGAAGTCACAAAGAATTAGAAAAAATAATAAATATCGAAAAAATCCGGAAAACATTCCAGGATCTGAAAAGTGTCCAATATCTAAAAATTGGACCATTTTTGTACAAGTTGGACAACCTGTTTGTAATCAGCAACCCAGAAATAATGAATAATTAAACAAAAGCCTAAAGCAATCCAAAAATAATAAAATAATTCAACAACATCCTAAAGTAAGAAATTACATATCGTAAAGCCCAAAAGAGTGCCTAAAATAAAAAAAAATGGCCAATATTTAAAAACTGGACCAATTTTGGACAAATTGCGTATCATATTCTTATCAACGACCAAAAAAATTACGGTGATCTACAATATAGGGTAGTCACTATATTTGGTCAAATGTTCCGATATTGAGTCAGATACGTTCATAAGAAAATAAATACAGGGTTGGGCAATAGTCCCGGAACGGCTCGATTACAACCGAACGGGACCTCGTATCAACTTCGGGTTTTCGACACTATATTCAGCGAAATTTTTAGAACTTCTTGACATGTATTTCAGGACCGTGACGGCATTACGTTCGAAGGTGTGACATAAGTGTCAATTTTTTTAAATTTGAATACTTTAAGGAGTCCCGAATTCAACGATGTAACGTTTGTATGGATTCTGTTATGTAATGTGGTCTCAGTAAGGGAAAATTATAAATTACAATCGTAATTAACAGAGAACAGTGGATATCCAAACAGCTGTATCCAAAAAAGACACTCTTTTTTACCATTTTTTTTACAAAACTAAGACCCACGTAAACAACTTTTTTTGTAGTCGTTTAATAAAAACACAGGTCATAGTTAAATTGTTCTAATTATTTTACTAGTTTATCTAAGTAAGTCGTGGTATAAACGTCACTGTGACATTACTTTTGTACTACTAATTTGTGATTCTAAAAACGTGTCTTTAAAATGGCTCAACTGAACGACACCGAACGGATAACTTTACTCATGATAATTGGATTCGGAGAGAGCCGTCGATCCCTTCAGGAAGCAAGTGACCTCTTCAACGATACCTTTCCTGAGCGAAACCCGATTTCCAAGTCGACAGCATGTCGAATTTTGCACAATTTTGAACATACGGGAAATGTCAAGAATTTACCAAAAACCGGCCGCCCAAAAACAGCGACAAACGACGACAGAGCTTTAGATGTACTGTTAGCGATTCAGGAGGAGCCTAAAACGTCAATTCCGAAACTTTCATTAGAAACTGGTAACAGTAAAAGATCCATTCGAAGAATACTCAGGAGAAATAAAATACATCCCTACAAAGTCAGCTTACTTCAGGAACTTGCGGAAGATGACCCTGATCGTCGAATGCAGTTTTGCCAACAAATTATGAATTTCTTAGACGAGACACCACAGTTTGTAGATCGCATTTTGTTTTCCGATGAAGCTACATTTTGTTTAAATGGATTTGTCAATCGTCACTATTGTCGCTATTGGTCTGAGAATCCACATTGGATGGAAGAAATGCACACACAACAACCACAAAAAGTAAATGTCTGGCGTGTATAATTGGAACACATGTAATAGGGCCGTTTTTTCTAAATGGTAATTTAACTGCTGATACCTATTTAACTTTATTACGCGAAAGAGTTATACCCGCTGTAATTCAGATATTTCCCAATCGCGAAAATCCTCAGGTGATCGCAAATGACGTGTACTTCCAGCAAGACGGAGCTCCGCCACACTATGCCAGAATTGTAAGAGATTTTTTGGACACTGTCTTTCCCCGGAGATGGATAGGTAGAAGGGGTAATATCGAATGACCAGCTAGGTCACCTGACCTAACCCATCTTGATTTTTTCTGGGGTCATTTGAAGTCTGTGGTGTATCGCACAAGACCTGCCACGGTACAAGAGCTTCAAGAAAGAATTCTAGCGGTTGCTGATAATATTACACCCCAGTCCCTCCAAAATGTTCAGCGGGAATTTGTGGACAGGCTAGCACATTGTCAGGCAGTGGAAGGATTCCAATTTGAACATTTAATAAAATAAAACTATTCTCTGTTAATTACGATTGTAATTTCTAATTTTCCCTTATTTAGACCACATTATATAAGAGAATCCGTACAAACGTTACATCGTTGAATTTGGGACTCCTTAAAGTATACAAATATGGAAAAATATACCGGGTGTTTCATTAAAAAAAATTGACACTTGTGTCACACATCCGAACGTAATGACGTCACGGTCCTGAAATACATGTCAAGAAGTTCTAAAAATTTCGCTGAATACAGTGTCGAAAACCCGAAGTTGATACGAGGTCCCGTTCGGCTGTAATCGAGCCGTTCCGGGACTATTGCCCAACCCTGTATATTGATTGTAGCAATCGGTGGATAAACTAGAATCGTTCACGAGTATTTAAAAAAACATTGTTCAAATCGGTCAAGAACTGAGTGTTAAATGGACTGTTGTCCAAAAAAGTGGTAAATTTCCCACTGTGAGTCGAAATTGACAACATTTCGTACACGTACTTAAAACTCGAGATATGAGAATCTCGAACTCGAGATTGAGAATTGAATTTCGGGATTTACTGACTTCGAGATCGCGAACCTTCTTTTGAAAATTTTCGAGCTCGAGATCGAGAATGGACAAAATCTCGTCTCGTCTCGTCTCGCGGCATCACTACGGAGAACCAACAAGACGAAATTCAAATTCTCCCCAGAGTTAATGAGAGAAACTTAAATTATTTTTACTAAATTAGTAAAATTAACAACACATAACAATGGATAGAATCATTACACTAGCAGATACACGATGTGTCCCAAAGAAATCTAATCAGCTAAACTTTACAGTTGTAGTAAACTAACAGGACGGCGTTAACAGACGCCGTTACTTTCTCTACTCGTCTAAATAATGTTTATCAAATCTTTGTATTCCAGCCTGAATCTTGCTTGTACTGTTCTGACTTTGTTTAAAATTATAAATAGGGAAAACTAGAGCACAGTGCACCACCAACGAGATAGAATTGGTAACGAGATGGGACTTCTTTCCCGAGTTTGCATGCTACGCTACGCTAGCGTTGAACATAAAGCTGATAAAAACTAGTGATGTTTGTGTAGTGTGAAAAAGTTTGCAAATGATCAATCATTTCTCTCAACATTTCGGAGTCCGGAAAAAGTAAACCTGATAAAATTTTAACTAGACTTTTGAAGTTTGAGTTTAAGCGAATATTGAACCGTACGATTCTAGTTGGTTTAAAACGAACAAAAAATAGCCTTGTATGCTGATGCTTGAGTAAATATAAATACTTGTCGTTCTAGAAATATATTATGCCCTAAGCGTTTATAACGTTGGGACTATTAAAGCCAAAGTATGTTATATAATATACAGGGTGTTAAAATATTCCGTGTACTAGAAACTAAAAATAGGTTCTTGGAGTCAACTCAGCGCGCATGTTCGCTTTATACTCTCGGGCTACCTCAAGTGCAGAACCTACCAGTGTAATCTACTACTCCAACGAAAAATTAGTCGTGCAACCGTAAATGAATCTCATTGTGATGAACATGTTCTGCCACTGCCGACTTATCAGTGTACCCAAGCCTTGTGTTTCTCTGATGTTCCTTGATTCTGTACTGGATAGTACGCACTGTCTCTCCGATGTAATTCTTAGCACATGAGCACTCCAATTGGTAAACACTCTTAGCTAGTAGTCTAGGGATGGTGTTACGCTACTTTTTACCTTTCAAATATATAACTAAATTCGGTTAGGTAAATTAAGAATTATGTTTAATGCGTACATGATAAATAAGTGTCAACGGCAGCTCGAGAGATGTATCCTATTGCCCACTTTTTACAATTAGAGTATTATGAGTTGCTTATAATGTCGGAATTAATTAGAAACGAGGTAAACTATTTTGGTTGCTACGTAAACTTGGTGACGTTGTTGAACTTTCTTTACTCTTCGGAAACACCCGTTTTATTCTTCAATTAGGTCTTTCTCGACCTATCTGTGACTCCAGGTACATAGGAAATACACGCATAAGTTGTAGGTTGTTCCTGCTCTTCTATCGTCCTTCTCCGGTTGTTGATAATTCGTTGTATATCCCATTGTTCGTACCCATTTTTCTATAGACTTTATTGGACGTTCCTCAGTTCCTCTGGTTTGCTTTCTTATCATATATTTTATACTGACTGTCTGGAACAATGTTCTGATCAACGACCTCTTCTGTTGTGGATGGTGGTGGGATATAGCATGCAGATAACGATCGGTATGTGTTCGCTTACTGCAGACTTCTTGGGACAGCCTGTCGTTGCTTGATCGTTTCACTAACATATCTAAGAAAGGCAGAATCTTGCTTGACCCCCATCGTAAACTTGATGTTGGGATGTTGGTTAATTAGATCGTCGAAGAAGAAAAGCAGTAAAGAATCTCCATGCGATCATATGATGAACGTGTCGTCAACATAACGCAGCCAACATTTTGTTTTATTTTCACTACAGTGTATAGATTTCTCTTCTAATGTTTTCATAAATATGTTGGCTGATACTTGTCTAGCATTACATGAGTCAATTAAAATAAATCGGAATAGTCATGGCATACTTAAATGGAAAACTATATATTTAAAATAATAAATAAATAAACGTAATTTATGATTAACAAAAGGCCATTGACCGCAGTCCTTCAGCCTATCTATATATTAAATTAAAGTAAATATTGATTTTTAAAGTGTCACTAATGTAGTATCCTTGCATTCAGAAAATTATGCAGAAATCAAAAATGTAACGTTCCATTTGAAAATCAAACGTTAGTGTCGCCTTCTGTCAAACCGGAAGTGGAAAAAATCTATCTTGAAAATTGACGTTTATTAAGTATATAGGATGTTCCAACATTCAGTTATTTATTTTTAAAACTAAAGGAAAAAAGGGGGCGTGCCAAGATCGTGTTATATCCAGTATATTGAATCCAATGCATTTTTATTATTTACACAAAATGTACTTGTTGTTTTACCGCGACACATTTGAAATTTAGGGCTTTCAAAATAAAGGAAAAGCGAAAATGTTTAAGCTTTATTCGATTCTATATTCATATTTATACTCCTAGCGATATCTAGCAGCAGCAGAGTGACATGAGATAATTTATTGGGAAATTCATTGTAGAATTTCAAGAGTGCGTTGCACGAATATTATTATTAGAAGAATAGACAAAGACCAGTGAGAGAAAAAAGGACAGAGAGCATATAGGAGCGCCTAGGTGAGGAGAGAGCAGAAAGTGCTATAAATATAGTCTCATCTCGTTGACACCTGGGCGGTATTAGGCAAAGAGACGGTAGCAAACTACCGTCTGCTATGATTGTAATAATATTTCTTATACATTACTTGTGATGTGCAAAACATTATGAAATTATCAGTTTAAATATCTGTACATTCGTAAAATTAATTCATATGTAGTGCATTTCAATGAAAACTATCCATTCTAAGTGAATTTGGATTTACTGATTTTGCAAGAAACAGAAAAACATCAAAAGGTAATAATGGGGAGATACAATTTCTTATGAATAGAGCTAGGGTTAGTTCTACTTCCTCAACCCCAGAGCTACCCTACAATTATTTAAATGGTACGCCCCATATTTTTTGTCGTTAGTTTCCCCTCGGAGAGCTTATTACAAATATATATAATGTTGGGTCTAAAGTGAATAGTTTGGGAGCTTTAGATTAGAAAAGAGTTTAGAGTAATAAAATACCAAACATTACTTTATAAGGTGTTCAAACTGAGCCTGTCTAATATTACGAAAAACTTGAGGTGTTGAGTGTTGACATTCTTAAGCAATCCGTTGTCGTAAATCATCTAGCGACTCTGGTTAAGTTACATAGATTTTGTCTTCAAATGCCCCACCAAAAAAATTTAAAAGAGTCGAATTCGGTGTCCGAGGTGGCCCCTCCATCACCGGGCCCATTATTTTATTAGATTTAGTATGGATAACACAGCCCTACAAAAAATAAAAATTTAGACCAGCTAACCAGACCCATGTATTCTCAGTCGCTGAATCCAAATCGGAGGTCAAGAAAAATCGTACACTCCCGAAATCATTAGCTAGAGCCACATCTTAACAAAAGAATTATTCAAAATAAGGTTAAGCAGCAGAGTACATGCAATGGATATGAATGAAACACACCACAGGGGCGAAAGCTACCGCCCTATATAAAAAAATCGATCTAAAACAGCAATGACTAGTGAAAAAGGTCGAAATGTCTAAGTTTTGTGAAAATGATAAGAATCTTCATAAACTGCTCCTATGGGGTTGAGAACAACTACCCCGAAGTTTAAAGGACACGAGAAAAACAAGAAAAACGTAAAATCCAAGAGGAGTACTATTTTCATGGATGCTATGATTGACTGAAATTGCGTAGTGCTCTAAAATAAAACTATAAAGTTACGTACCATCAACGCCCTACAGTGTCAACCCTCAGAGGGTGTGAAAACTACCCCCTATGTAAGATTCAACTATAAAAGTTACACACTTGCGTTGCGTCATTCAAGATGCAACGAAAAAAATGTTGCTGTGACTACTGAAAAGCAAAGCAACAGTATTGCTTTTTCAGTAGTCGCTTTCGTTGCATCTTGAATGATGGTAGTTTACATCCTTGCTGGGGGTGTTATTTAATAACATTGATAGGACATGAGTTTCAAACTCTGAGGGTACAACACGATTTTGACCAATCATGGCATCCATGAAAATGTAAATACGGTTAGTATCACTCTATTTTTCCAGCATCCTACGCATATAGTGGTGGCATTTCGCAACCCCGCTGGGGGTGTTCTTCAAGCATAGCGTCGAACATAGTCTAGTTTCTTCATACTTTCATACAACGCCGGTGTTTCGAATTTTTGTAGAAGTCACTAACTTTTTATAGCTAAATCTTACATATGGGGTAGTTCTTGTAGATGATCCTAGTATCGTTTGGTCTGAAAGACACGACAAGGATTGTATATAATTCAGGCCGGAGCCGTGTCGCCACTACGATACTGATCAACTCTACTCACAAGGGGGAGTCAAGATACCCTTCAGACTCCCCAAGACGAGAATAGACAAGATTATACTTACTGTGATTGCTACAGTCTGCTATCTCCGTCGAACTCTTATGTTGGGCTGTGCACTTTTAATGAATATAGCTTATAATTAGCACTTTCTCAGAAACACTTCTTAATAATAATGAAGACCGTCGCTGGATTCTATGATTTTTCCCACAAGTATACAGACTTGGCGGGATCAAAGGTGAACCGCGGAAAGTAATTGTCTGACTCACGCCACAGAATCGCCGGTCGGTCACAAATCTTATAATTAGTGGATCAATAAGATATCGAATTCAAAATATATTTTCAATTATTGAAATAATTCATAAAATGTAAAAAAATATAAATATTCAGTACTTAGCTAATGTCTATAAGGCAAACATCAAAGAGCACCACCACTCGGCAAGCCGTTACCTCCCGTAGGAGTGTAACTTATCCAGCGTCGAGAGAACTATGACAATCGACTGTACAAAAAGATTCAGACTCCCAATTAGTAATATTTGTAAAATGTATGCAAAACTTTCTGAAAATTATTCAATTTGAATTTGGCACTAATATTATCGAAATTATTATCAAGATGCTTAAAGAAGCTATCTATATGTGTTCGATGGTTTTCCTGCTTTTATAAATGTACTAACGGAATCGAACACAAATATACTTTTTTTCCGTCGGCTCGCCTTCGAGCGATTAGTATAGCGTTGTCCGCCCGAGCTGGGATAAAAAGTATTTTGTGTTCGTCGGAATCGACCCTCCGTCTTTGAATTCTTTGACTATTTTTCTGTGCGTTTTTGGGGTTTTGTATGAGGATTATGCTCCAACCCTTTGAGGAATATTAAATGAGAATTTCGGTTTTTATTGGAAAAACCCATTGATTTTTCCTAAATTTTGACGTTTAAAATAGCTACTCGCTACATCCTGACTGAGGATTGCTACTTGTAAAACACCAAATTCATTGTACTTTCGAAAAACCAAATTTGCGGTACTTTCGAAAAATTCATCTCGAGGAGCGGTTTTTTGCTTTAATTGCATCTTGTTATTGTAATTTTGTAAAAATAATTTTTTGAGATTTGAAAAAATTAAATTCGTGGTTTTTCCGTCTTGTGTGATTATATTCGTTGTACTTTCGAAAAACCAATTTCGGGGTACTTTCGAAAAGTTCGTCGGTCCGTGCAACTTGAAATCTTTTCTAAGTCAATTTCTGGGGTACTTTTGAAAATTCGAACGACGGAGCCCAAAGGCGATTGACCGTCGTCCTCGAGATGAAAAATTTTTCTGTCAATATTTTGGTCATTTTTAGTAAAATAATTTTTTACGTAGATTTTGATTTATTAGGCCAAAAGTGTTTAGAAGTCTTTTTAATGGTTTTAATATTATTTTTTCGTGGGATTTTTGTCTGATTTTACTTTTATAGTAAATTGAATATTTTTTCAAATGGATCGTTTTACTTGGTTCATTAACATTGTCACACTCTCCGAGGGTTTACACTGCAGGACGTTGATGGTACATAAGTTTCTTTAGAATACTATGCAATTTCAGCCAATCATAGCATCCATGAAAATTGTAATTCTCTTGGATTTTACGTTTCTTCTTGTCTTACTCGTATCTTTTAAACTTAGGGATGGTTGCTTTCAACCCTAAAGATGCAGTTTATGAAGATTACGTCGGACCTGATGCAGTTTCTTATCACGTTAACAAAACTTAGACATTTCGAACTTTTTCAGCAGTCATTGCTGTTTGGATCGATTTTTTATACAGGGGGGTAGTTTTCGCCCCTCCTTGGGGATCTGTCTCATATCTATTGTATGTACGCTGCTGTTTAATTTATAGAATTCGATTGATTAAGATGTAACAACTATTCTCCTAGCTTAATCTCCTTTTGACACCATTTCAGGGATGTTTTCAGCACTAGCTAATAATTTTGGTGGTGTACGATTTTTTTTTGGCCTCGGATTCGGATTCAGCTACCGAGAATTCATATCGCCACATGGTTCTAGTTCGCGGGCTTGACCTTTTTTTCGTGGGGCTGTGTAGTTTGTTGCTCGAATAATCTAGCTGAATGTATTAAAAGTAAGTTTACCTGTAGCTCCCAAACTATTCACTTTGGACCACACATTTTATATCTTTTTAATAAGCTTTTCGAGGGAAATCTAATGACATAGAGAAAAAATTGTAGGGTTGGTTCAAGAACCCACGCCAAGGGATGAGGAAGTCAAGCTAATCGTAGGTCTGTTAGTAAGAGAGTGTATCTTCCTATTATTTGTTTTTAACGTGTTCTTGTTTTTTTTTCAAAAATCAATATATTCAAATATGTTTTGGATGCATAGTTTTCATTCAAATGCACTGTATACAATTTTAATTGTACTCAATTTTAATAATATGATTGCAAAAGATCGTGTGTTAAAATCAGATTTATGGAAAACACTGCACTGTCTGATATTTTGTATAATCTGTGAACCTCCTATGTATCTAAAACTCTTTCCCACTTAATAAATAAGATTTAGTAACTCACAATTATTGTAAAACTAAATACATTTTCTTATTTTCAGGTAATGCATTGCTTCTCAGTATCATGGTTAGATGATCAGCAATAGGTAAGACTATTTTATTTCACCATAAATGTGTGCCTTTTTATTACTTTGCAAAATAAAATGAGAGCGATACGTACTTGTAGCTGAAAAAACGCGTATCTTCTACATTAGAGTTCAAGTAATAACTTGCCAGTATACATAAGTAATTAATTATATTTTATTGAAATTTAAAGATGCATTAATGAAAAGCTGCAAGCCAGTTAATTATCCTGGAACATTAATTTTAACTTTATTTCTACGAACATATTTTCCCGGAATCAGTGTGCATATCGTGTACGAAAACAGCAATTAGTGAACAGAAGTTAAGCTGTGGTTAATTTTACCATGTTTGTACAACTATGTGAATGTGTATTTTTTTGGAAGTTATTTGCAGAGACAACATATAGCCTGTTTAAAAGTGAATTAATAATTATTTTTTTGTCTATAGTAATGAAACATATTCTTTATAGGATTTTGCAAACAGCGGAAAAAAACTATTGATGAGAACTAAAAGAACAACTATATGTAAAAAAAATGTTAATGAAATCTTTGCATTCTTTCGATAACCTGACTTCTGGTTATGCTAGCAAATTAAAACCTAAAATAAATTTGTCCAATTTGCTATATAACATTCTCATTATAACACTAGCATTCATCATAGTCCCCTATGGCTAAGAAGATTAAGCTAGTATCTACATGACCCCCTACGGTATGACGATTCAGTTGAAAATGAGAACAATGGCCTAAAATGAATTTATTTACCTCGCTTGTCTTAGAAATGTTTTCATTCTAATGGATTACATTTTCATAAAATCTCTCATTCGGTTTCTTGGAAATGCTTAGCCTCTGAAACGTTTTTCGCTCTTATTCTGAGCTCATCAGAAAGGCACAAAGCCACTCATAACGACGTTTCATACAAAACCAAGGCAATATCCATGAATAAGTATGAAATATTTATATTTGACATTGACTGATAAGAAACAACAGATCTTCACCTATCTATTAGCTAACTAGTAGTGGAGCCTATATGCTCTATGCATCTTTAAAAGTGAATTATTTATTATTTGTTTGTTTATATTAATGAAACATATTCTTTATAGGATTTTGCAAAGAGCGGAAAAAAACTATCTATGAGAACTAAAAGAAAAACTATATGTAAAAAATATTAATGAGATCCTTGCATTCTTTCGATAACCTGACTTCTGGTTATACTAGCAAATTAAAATAAATGTGTCCAATTTCTGATTAGATAGTGCTTTAAGAGAAGCCCATTCTTAACATAAGTTGTCGGTAAATATTTGGTGCGGTATGATTACCAACAACCTAATTGATCCACATATTCTCCCGACAAGACGAACTACAGAGGTTTATTTAGATTTCTTACAAAATGTTTTACCTGGTTTAATGCAAGGTATGTAAGAGGACAATACCTCCAGCATGACGGAGCACCTCCTCATTTTAGTATTGAGGTTAGAAGCATTTGGATAATGAGTATCCAAACTGATGGATTGGACGTGGAGGACTTCATCCTTGGCCGGCTAGATCACTAGATTTCAACCCCGTCGATTATTTTATATGGGGATATCTCAAAATTGAAGTCTACAGTGTCCCAATAAATTCTGAGAGATAAGTTATTTCAGTGAATTTCCTTTATAGTGACCAAATTAGAAGCAATCCTGCGCAAACTAGAAAATCTATTAGCAATTTAAGTAAACGCCAATAAAATGTATTGAAGCCGGAGGTTCTCATTTTGAACATTTACTCTAAGTATTTCTAACATTTTTAAATAATTTTTGTAAATAATTATTGTGACAAAGGTGCAACAAAAAATCTAATCTTACATGTTCATGTTTAGTGCTGTATGGACTTTTATAATTGGCACCTGTATGTTAAGAAAATATTACAGGATGATCATTTTTACAGGAATTGGAAAAATTGAATTAAGTAAAAAGTCCGGCACTGGAATTTAAAATAAAATTATAATAGCAATCTATGAAGTAATAAGTGTATAAAGTGTCTAGAATTTAAACAAAATCCGAATAATACACTGCTGGCCACTCGAACTTACACATAGAGACTTTTAGGCAAAATTTAAAGTTCAATATTTTCAACAGCAATGCAAATTTTTGAACGCGGCTTGCAAATTTTAAGAGCTAGTTTTTTTCGGATTAAGCTGCATGACGTATATTTATCATAGGACCATAAGTTTATTATATACGGGGTGATCAATGAAGTCATGCAAAAAATCAAAAAGTTTGTATGAGTGAAATTTCCGCAAAAAATTTTTTTGGTCATTGCAATATGGTTTCTTACTAAGGTAACATCAATATCTCTAGACGGTTTTGTCAGTTTTTGGATTAAGGCCCTTAGGCCTTGTACACACTACTCAACATAGAATTTGGATACCGAAATCTTTAAAATGCTATAACTTGACATTGGATGGACGGTTCTTGATGATTTTTGCGGATTTGGAATCCTTATTTCATGTAGATTTTCTATGGTCTAAGCATTTTATTTGAGGGTTGAAATTTACACATTATACCGGGTCGATAATAAACAAAAACGTAGCGACAAGAACAAGTTTATTACATTAAATTCTACAATATACAACATTGCTTAACAACGACCAAAAGTCAATTCTTAAAAAAATTTATAATTCTAATTCTGGTCATTTTTAATAACTGAAAAAAAATTTTACTAAAAAATTAAAAATTAATTTAATTTAAACTTAAATTAAAATTAAATTAAAATTAGGTACATTAATTAAGCTAATATTTTGTTGGTCCTCCTGCTCGGAATATTACTTCCCGACATCGATTTGGTAGAGTATCCACAAGATTATTTATAAATCTTGTGGAATATTCTCCCATTCTTCACGAATGGCCTCACTGAGCGTTTCTAAGGTTTCAGGGGGTACATCAAGAGATCTTACTTTAAGTTTTAAATAAGACCAAACGTGTTCATTGACATTAAGATCCGGAGACTTTGCAGGCCAGTCCATCCTATTGATGTTTTGTGCCTGCAAAAACTCTGTGATCCTTCGCGCTCTGTGAGGTCGAGCGTTGTCATCCACCAATAGAATTTCTGGGCCATAATATCGAGCAAAAGGAACAATAGGTTCCAAAATTTCCTCCTGATAAACAGTAGCATTAATGGTTTGGTTGGTAATGAATAGCTCAGTTTTACCATTTCTTATGATACCTCCCCACACTGCAACACCTCCGCCACCAAATGCTTCTTGAGGGGCCATATTTTCCTCCAAATATCGCTGATTTGGCCTTCTCCAAACTAATATTCGGCCATCGGAGTGAAACAAATTAAATCTTGTTTCGTCAGTAAATAAACAATGGCTCCACTCTGCATTACCCCAATTCGCATGCCGATTTGCCCATGCCCGCCTATTCGCTCTATGGCGTTGTAATAACAGCACACATTTTGCTCTGCGACGGGCTCTGTAATTTAAAATGTTTGGCATTATGTTATGTTTAAAAAAAAAAATCTCACCTCAATTTGTTTTTATTTAATGTTCTTCTCACCGTTCTGTCCGAAACTCTCACCCCAGTTTGTTGTCTTAAAGAGTCATTTAGTTTTCTAGAGTTCTTTGTTCTATTCCGCATAGTTTCTCTCATTAAAATTCTTTCGGTTCTTTGGTTTATTTTTTTTGTATGTCCATCCCCATGCCCATAATTATGATCACCAGTAGTTTCGACGTGGCGGTTCAAATTATAAATTGTCTTTCGGCTGACATTGTAAATGTGCGCAACTTGCTGTTTTGACATTCCTTCGTTGAGAAGCCGAATGCAATTTTCCCTTTCTGCCGTGGTTAAACGCCTCATATTAATTAAACTTTATAAAATTATAACATTGAAATATGTCAGATTATTTCTAAAATAATGTAAACAATTTTTAATTCCATAGCAACAAATTTGTTTTTCCAATGCCTACTTTGAAATTGACGCGTCACGTAGAAATTACACCCGATCATAATTATGGGCATGGGGGTGGACAAAGAACTCTGTAAAACTGAATGATTCTTTGAGACAACAAACTGGGGTGTGAGTTTCGGACAGAACAGTGAGAAGAACATTAAATAAAAACAACTTGAGGTGAGAATTTAATTTTACAAAAACTTAAATAATGCCAAACTTTAGAGCTCGTCGTACCCTACGTTTTTGTTTAATACCGACCCGGTATAATGTGTAAATTTCAACCCTCCAATAAAATGCTTGGACCATAGAAAATGTACGTGAAATAAGGATTCCAAATCCGCAAAAATCATCAAGAACCGTTATAGCATTTTAATGATTTCGGTATCCAAATTTTATGTTGAGTAGTGTGTACAAGGCCTAAGGGCCTTAATCCAAAAACTGACAAAACCGTCTAGAGATATTGATGTTACCTTAGTAAGGAACCGTATTGCAACGACCAAAAAAATTTTTTGCGGAAATTTCACTCATACAAACTTTTTGATTTTTTGCATGACTTCATTGATCACCCCGTATATAATAAACTTATGGTCCTACGATAAATATACGTCATGCAGCTTAATCCGAAAAAAACTAGCTCTTAAAATTTGCAAGCCGCGTTCAAAAATTTGCATTCCTGTTGAAAATATTGAACTTTAAATTTTGCCTAAAAGTCTCTATGTGTAAGTTAGAGTGGCCAGCAGTTTAGTAAGGACATTCTGGCCAAAATAAATTTAGACCACAATCGATTTATCACTCTGTATTTCAAAAATTAAGAGCGACAGGAAAATTTCAATGGCCGTTCCTGAATACCCAAGTGGACTTCTACCGCCCCTGGAAGTATGTATAGTTCTTCATGAGACACCCTGTATATTAATTTAGTCAACTGCTTTTGAACAGGTAATAGTATCCATCAACAAATAGCATGTTTTATAATAACACACATGTGTTTTATTATAACTCACTGTGTACAGCCAATCACCTTTAACTTCATGGCTAGTCTGTTCAATCGATGTAATGTGCAAAATAAAATAGAATGGTCCATTACCATTGAGGGGAGGAAAGCGATTTGACATGCTTGAATAGTTTGGACGTTAAGTCAAGTTAAGTAATAATTGTGTCAAAAATTATGAATTCGTTTAGTGAAGATAAACTGTTATGTTAATATTTCTTGTTATAATTGTAGATAAAGTATAGTAGTCAAATTGCAAAAATGATGATTTACAGTACTCGCCTGCGGCTCGCGCTGCAAACTTCATCTTTGTGAGTTATTACTTACATCATCGCTCGTTGAATAATATGCTAATTTTAGTGTACATGCAAAGGGGCTAAATTGTAAATAATGGACTAAAACAAGTGTGACGTTGTCGAAACCAGCAATATGCAACGCAATTTTTCTTTGTCACACGGTAGTTCAGTCTACTGATCCGTCCATTTAAAACGAATCACATAAGTAGAATTGGTAAAGTGTCGCACAGTAAGAATGATGGACTACTTTCCAACTCGAAAATGATTTATAAGATATCCTGCTGGATATTCTTGTAATGAAGGTCCAGACGGGTTTGATCTTGATGACGACATCCTGTGGCTGAATGCTGCACATCGCAGACATGAGTAATTTGGTACGTCTGGGCACGTTTCTTGTTTAATTTCGTTCTCGACATTTTGAAAAATTGTAATTGCTTTATCTCCTTAAAACGAATTGGCCACTTGAGGTTTTTTACGTGCCAAGATTTATGAAAGAGTTATACATGAATTTCCCCGTTTCTCAAATGTTTGTCCCCTCGCTAAAACACGAAATCTGTGTTGAAACAGAATATACCACTCAACTTGATATATACCGCGAAATGAATTTGCAGTGAATATGTACATTTCGTTTTTATCACATTTCGCTCCGAATTTGTGAGTTTGTAAGAAGATTGAAAAAATGTTTTAAAGAGAAGCTTGCGGGATCCTTATAATGTACTATAATAGTATATTTAAAACAAGTGCTCGTGTTAGGGCGAACGTTGTCGGTCGTTGTGAAAGAGTGAAAATTTTAATTCGTGCATTTGGTTGCACTCAAATTATTATCTCTGTATTTATCCAGTGCCAAATATTAAGTACAGGACAACGTTTTTTATAAGTATTAGTACTAGAATATATTTAACCATCCACTTTGTTCATCTCAAACATGAATACATTGTTTTTGGTTGGTAAGATATGATTTTAAATGTCCATTGATATAGGACACAAATTTAAGCTTCCTACACAGGCCGCCATTTTTACAGCCGAAGCCGTAGCTATTCAGGAATTTTTGAACTTTGCAGATTTCCTTAACTTTCCGAATATAACTGTTTATTCTGATTCTAAGAGTGTCTTGAGTAGTATTGATAACTGTAAAGAACAATCGTCACCGGTGATTGTGACTATTGTTGCTAAACTGGCTTCCTTGTCACAACGGGGGGTTTCTGTCAACCTTGTCTGGATTAAAGCACATTGTGACCTATATGAAAATGAAATGGTCGACAAAATGGCTAAGGAAGCCTCGATAAGTGGTATTCCCCTTGCAGTTAAAATACCTGCTACTGATTTATTTACCATATACAAGAAAAGGCTCCTTAGAAGATGGCAATATCAATATGATCAGAAGTACACGGAGCGAGGTACAAATTATTATCTCTTAAACCCTCTGATCGCTGAATCTAGATGGCAGGACAGTTTTCCAGTTTCGAGACCATTTTATTCTACTACCACACGTCTGCAACTTAATCACGGTAGATTTCCAGATCACTTATTTAAAATTGGAATTCTAAATAATGATCTATGTGCTTATGGACAGAAAGGGGATATTAATCATATTTTTTTCAATTGCTCTTTACACATCCCTGAATCAATGAGCCTGATAAGTGAACTAAGAGATATGGGTTTTCAGCTACCAATGAATCTTAACTACGTTCTTTCAAGCAAAAATGTAAATGCCTACCGGGCAATTTATAATTTTTTATCTCGATGTGGTATAGTGATTTAACAGTAGTTGTCGGTCGTCAGTCTTTGCCTGTCATATTTCCTAATATGCCTTTGTTTTTATATCCTCTGTGGTTTAACCTACTATCCGCGGTTCAGTCTATGTGTAATTTTAAGTCGTCCTGATGAACCCCTGGACGTGAAATGTGTGTATCCTTATTATCCTTAATACGTCCTTCTTTTTCCCTCATTTGTGTAGTTGGCTGATGGAATTCATCCAAGGCCAAAAATTGTTAAAAAAAAAAATGTCCATAACTACGCATTCGGAAACTACAATCGCGAGCATTTTTAAATAATCCATGCTATCGAATGTCTTACAAAGATCCAAGAATATTTCAGCAAAATATTTGCCCTAATTTAGGCAGTTTACTATTTATTTAACGAGCTAAAATATAACCCTTATTGCCTTTCTAGACTCACTTTGTACATTTGTTAATATGGGCGTTTTCTTTATTTCAACGTTGAGTCCATCAGGTGGCACCAGTTCCACCAATGTTGTTCTTTTATTGTCTGGTGGATCAACCAGATGGCTTAGAATTTGTTTTTTTCTTTTATTTATGATGGATATCATCATCTGGTGGCATCACCACAGAATAAATTGCATCACTGTGCAACCTTAAACTTGTGATGGTGGACTGATGAATGTTATTTGGTGGATGTGAATCTAACCTCAAAAGTTAGTTATAGACAATAAAATTGTATAAAATTAAGGAATTCTTAGATCGGATAACAATAAAAATAACACGTAATGACATTGAATACACGACTGATCCAACAGCAGCATGATGTGCCACAGTTTGTAAAATATAATTTTTTATTTTTACATATGTGGCTCCCCTTTAATTAATAAAGTTTTTTCTACTATTTTCTGCAGATTACTTGCATCTCAGATAAAAAGTTTGTTCATGTGTGTTGCTGGAAGCAGATCTGAGCAACTAAATCATAAATATGTCGTTCATTTGTGTCAGATCATATGATCTGGTTTTGTTAATTTGTGTCGAGCAACTGGCTTGAGATCAAATAAATCACTGATTTCTTGCTCGAGCTCAGGAGTCCGAGCAATAAAATCAGAGCAGGAAATATAACCTCTCAATCCTTGGTAAACAAAAAATAGACGGCAATTAAAATAAATTATATGTATTTATTTATTAAAAATGTCCAAGGAACAGGGAGATGGTGTTTTAAATGCCATCGTAAGGGTTGTGCAAGATGATCATTACATTCTGAAAACCGAGGGCGAGTGAAATTTGTAATATTGAGTAAAATATAATTAATTAGGTACCTCTGCCTACTTAAATTATTAATATTTATAGATATATATTTTTTTACAAGGTGATTAATTATGAATTAGCGGTAGGTGCAGTATTGTATAACCCTACAAAATTCGAAATCCTGCATCATACCACCATTCACATGTTCGTTCGTGATTTGAATTGTTTTGATTGGAAATGCTGTCATTTGTCAAAATAACCTGCAAAAATGTGATTTTTTTAAATCAGTTGATCTCATTCCAGCAACACAAATGAACAAAGCTAAAGAGGCTTGGAATAAAAGCTGCTTTCGTATTCGTTCAGCACTCAGCAGTGACTCGTAATCATAATAAATAAGATTTCAGTGAACAGTAATCATATGATACAAAAGCTAAAAGCTGCTTTCGTTTGCAGTGAACATAACAAACAGTATTTCATAATATAATCATACAAAATTGCATGGTACATGAAACATGTACCATATGATTACGAATCACTCTGCTGAACGAAAGCAGCTAAAGTAAACAAGCTTAATATTAGGTTAGGATAAAACCAATAAAACTATTATTTTATTGCTAGACTGCTGTGTTCATCAGTGGATGACGTCATTCCACCATATCCATCACATATGGTTTCCACAAAAAAAAAATGTTGAAATAAAGAAAACGCCCTATACTTTCCCGTTGCAAGAAATTTGTATTATAAATATTATAAATAATTTTCTTTATTATTTTATATACAGGGTGCGGCAATAGTGCGTCGGACGTCGATATCTCGAGTTCTACGATAGCTAGAAATTAAAAAAATACAAGTAAACAATGTGAATACCAGTTACGAGACGTCGAATTAATGTTTTTGAATCATTTTCATTTTCTAAAACTGTACAGGGTGGCCAAAAATTATTTTTCAATTAAGAACTTTTTAAATTGAATTTTCTCAATTTTTTCAAATGGAACAACCTGTATATTTTTCAACGATGTGATGTATAAATGAAAAACGAACATTTTTTGTAAGTACTTCCCTATGGCTAATTGCAACCAATTTCGCTTTATGGAGTAATAATTACACAATTCAAAAATAAACAAAAAAAGAGGGTTCTTCAAATAACTCAGTAGAAAAAATTATAATAAATGCAGTCACAATTATGTGTTCTAAGAAAATCTTATGTGAATACCAGTTACGAGACTTCTAATTAATGTTTTTGAATCATTTTCATTCCCTAAAACTGTACAGGGTGGCCAAAAATCATTTTTCAATTAAGAACTTTTTAAATTCAATTTTCTCAATTTTTTCGAATGGCATGTTTTTCAACGACGTGATGTAAAAATCAAGAACGAACATTTTTTGTAAGTACTTCCCTATGGCTAATTGCAACCATTTTCGTTTTATAAATGAATAAGTGTCAAATTCAAGAATATACTTAAAAAAAGAGGTTTCCTCAAATAATTCATTAGAAGTATTTATAATAGGTGTTCGACGTATTGTCTATTTTGACTGACACACGTCTTTATGCAATTTTGAAATGAGGCCATTTAGTGGGACCATTTCTTCCAATTCACTGAAATTCATTGAAAATAGTATTTAACAGGTCCTTTGCTGTAATGTTTTTTGTACAGTGGTATAAATTGTCGTGTACAATGGAGCTTTTATCACACGTATCGGTCGTTAGTTACAATTTGTATTGAATATAAAACATTTATAATTTTACAATATGTATTTTAATAAAGCGGAACTTGTAGACATGACTTGTTTTGCGCGAGTCAGACAGAAATGTTTTACTTGCCAATAGATTTTATCACCAACGTCATCCTGAAAGAAGGATACCTGAGCTTCCAAAACCTTCTCAATATATTTCTGGAAACTGGAAATGTCGAATATAAAAAAGCTAAAGAATTAAACCTGTTGTGAACGAATAAAATGAGTTTTCTGTGGTGCTGGCAACAGTTGAGAATCCCCATGTTAGTCAAAGAGAAGTGAGTTCATTAGTTGGAATAAGTAGACGGTATGTGGGTCGAATTTTAAAAACAAATTAATTGCATGCATATCATATTCAAATGCACCAGGAATTATCTGATGACGATTTTCAAAAGCGCCTACAATTTTGTAATTGGGCCAGAGGTAAAATGCAAGATGATGTCAACTTCTTCAATAATGTTTTATTCAATTCAAAAATGGAGTTGTGAAAAGGCACAATTTCCATAATTATGCTTCGGAAAATCCTCAATTTTTTAATCAAGTTGATAACCAACACAGATGGTCTATAGACATTTGGGGAGGAATTATTAGAGAACATGTAATAGGACCACATTTCTTTGAGGGTACATTGACTGGAGTTATTTATCTTCATTTTTTGGAATACTACCTGCCACAATTATTGGTAAATCTCCCTGAAAGGATTCGAAATAGGATGTGGTTTCAGTAAGGTGGTGCTCCACCACATTATTTAAATGCAGTTAGAAACCACTTAAATAATACCTACCCTCATCAATGGATTGGAAGAAATGGCCTAGAAAGGCCATCATGAAGGAAATTGTTTATAGAGACACACCAACAACAGTACAAAATATGAAGGAACGAATAATAACTGCCTTTAGATCTATCACACCCGCAGTTTTAGGAACAGTGGGAACCTCATTTTAAAAGCGCATAGAGATGTGTATCAATCAAAATGGGCAACATGTGGAACATTTATTATAATTTTTTTTACTGAGTTATTTAAAAAAATCTCTTTTTAAGTTTATTTTTGAATTTTGCAATTATTGCTCAATAAAACGAAATTGGTTGCGATTAGCTATAGGGAAGTACTTACAAAGAATGTTCGTTTTTCATTTCTACATCACATCGTTGACAAATATACAGGGTGTTCCATTTGAAAAAAAAATTGGAAAATTCAGTTTGAAAAGTTCTTAATTGAAAATTAATTTTTGACCACCATGTACAGTTTTAGGAAATGAAAATGATTCTAGAACATTAACTAGATGTCTCGTAATTGATATTCATATAAGTTTTTCTTAAAACTCATAATTGTGACTGTGGTGATTTTTTTAATATCCATCTGCAGATTGCATTATTTTGACAAAAAAATACATTACATTCAAGTGGATGGGAGATATTTAATGCTAATAGAGAAATGAATAGAGCCTAGAAAGAGGCTTCAAAAAATTTACTGATGTACTGATAGCATTAGAGTAAAAAAAAGGCACTTGGTCCTGTAATGACGCCTTGGCTCGCCCTGTGCGTTCAAAAATAATTTCCAGTAATAGAGTTTTTTATCTGGTTTACTTGCAATGTTTTAAAACATTTCTAGCTATCGTAGAACTCGAGATATCGAGGTCCGACACGCTATTGCCCCACCCTGTATACATATTAAATTAAAATTAAAATGTTCACACAAATTCTACATATACTTACATATTGCATGATATTAAAATATTAGTATTGTATAAAGACAATAAAATAAAGTAAACAAACATCTAACAATTATTCTTAAAATGAAAATAATCCTGAACAGATTATGCGCATATATTTAAAGGGTATTCCATCAACATGCTTCTTAGGTATATATACATTCTTTAAATTTTAAATGAATTTGGTAAAAGGTTATATAATTTTAGACCGAGGACATTGTGTGCTTTAATGGATATATTTATATGTTTAGTTGGTACATGAAAATTACTTTTACTAAACCTGTATTATGAAAATGAATATATAAATTTGTGTCAAATTTATTTCGATTTTTGTATACATATAGCAACAATTCTAGAACATGTAAACTTGGTAGGGAAGAATTTTATATTGTTTAAATATATCGCGGCATGAGTTAATTGACGGTACGCCTGCTGTACATCTTATAATGCCTTTCTGTGCAATAAATACATCATGTATACTATAGGAGCCTACCCACACAGTAACAACAAGTTAATCTAGACTGAACTTGTCCAAAACTAATAGACTAGACCTATCCAAATCACTTTTCAAGGGTCTGATTTGAAAACATTTAGAGTGCAAGGTACTGACTAATGTCCTCCAACGGTTACTAAATGTGAGTATATTGTCAAAAATTATGCCAAGAAATGTACAATTACTTCTCTTCAATCAGCGTTATTGATTTTTATATCCAGGGTGGAAATATTAATATTTTGAGGTGTATGAAATGTCAGATTATTTGTTTTAGAAACATTAAAATGTGGCAAGGGCTTATTAAATCAACTACATAAATGACTGACTGTAGTATTTATTTTATTTAGGAGCGCAATATGAGATATATCAGAAAGAATAAGGGTAGCGTATAATGAAACAAAAGCCTGTTGACATATCTGGCAGCTCGTTAATATGAATAATAAGTAAGATGAGCCTAAAAACGGAACCCTGTGGTACAACCACATTAGTGACTAAGACATTTGATGTATAGAAGGTTTGTTGATTTCCTTCTAGATAACGCATTTTTTAACAATTGAATTCTTTTGCTAAGATAGGAGGCAAACAATATCGTTTACCTCTTACCATATTCATTTAACTTTTTAAGTTACACCTCATGATGACGCAATCGAATGCCTGGCTGAGGTCACAACGCAACAAAGACAGCCATATTTTATTTTATGCAATACTGCATTTGTTTATTTATTAGCTATTGTTAATCTCTTTTCAATAAAACCATTGTCATAAGTATCTATATAATTTATTTACACGAAATATCATCACACAAATTAATTTGTCATTCGGACACACAAATGCAATTTATACAAAAATTAATCATCTACATTTCAATTATTTAGAACCCACTATAAAATACCGGCCATCACATTTGAATAATGGGACACATTTTCACAAAACCATCGAACAAAAACAATAATGTCCGGCAGAAAATCAACATTACCGTAGCATTTCAATAGAAAACCTTTAAAACAATATTCTGTGTTACTGTCGTTGATGGCTATTTACATTTTTTACGCCCATGGCGGCTTTAAATCGGAAAGCATTGCAATTTTAAATTTTCTACAATGGGTATAAATATGGGTAACGAATTTTAAGTGAAAGGCTCAAACTTTGCTTATCAGCTAAAAATTCAATTCAAAGAAACTCATAGTTTAATTTAATATTATTTTTCTGAAATTAGTGGAAAGGCTGAAAATTGTGAGGTCTATATGAGCCGACTGACTTAGAGACGTTGGCTTCTAGCAAATACTCAAAAAATAGACTCTTATTAGCTTGCTCTACTTATATTCCCTAATCCATTGAGTAAGAACGTAGGGAGAAGCAGTCTCGTGATCAAAAACGGCATCATATGCTGTTAAAGTCATAAAACCATATTATAGGGTGTGATTTGAAAAACAAGTTACTAACTCAAGTGCCAACCCAACTAGCACAATTAGTCGCGGGGACGTAGCAATGACTATTGTAGTCACAGGTAGGTAGTAGGAATGTTCCTAATACGTGTTTATGACCAAAATGGGGAATATTTTTTGGTGACAGTAATGTTCCAGCCACGTTCCTGGACCTTTTCTGGCTACGTTCCAATGACGTTGTTATTCCGTATCGGCGACGTCGTGGCGTAGACGTCGCAACTGTCAGACAACTTTACCACTCCCCACTCTTTGAAATCGATGTTGCTCCTTCTTTTTCTTACAACCGATTTTATTATATTTATATTTTATTCTTACATATGATTCTTGTTCTTGTTCATTTCCCTAACTCAGAAACTTAATATAATATCAGAAGGTAATATTAGATAGCAAACCTTGTGCTGTTTTCCAATAGTCTAATGTGACAATTAAAATTAAAATTACTGACAAATATAATGATAAAACGTCTGAATCTAACCACGTGCCTTTAAAATTTGCATTTTTAATGAAAATATTGTTTTTAAAATATGTAATGCCATGTATGACACAGAATATGACACAGTAGATGCCGAAACCTATTTTTTATTGTTCTTCGGAACTTAAATTTAATATACTCATGTGTTATATTTGATGCAGAAATGACGATAAATTAAATTTGTAAGTCAATTGCGAAATTATGGTTTATGTTATAATAATGGCGTCGAAAATTTTGGCCATCAAAATGACGTATTTCGGAAAATATCACTTTAAGGTCGTTGTCACCATGAAATGTTACTTGAAAGTAATTGCTACTTGGCGATAGTGACGAAAACTGCAAATATGTAACTTTAAAGTTATATTTACTACAAATCTGCGAATGGTACTGTAGCATCGGTTTAAAGTCGTAACAAAGTTGTGACTGCCACAAATTACCTCTGCAAAGTTGCCGCTGCTACTTCATGGTTACATTATTCCCGATATTGATTAGGAATACAGCAGCATATAATTCTAATCTAGGTTAGGCAAACATATATAGGTTAGGTTTGTTGCATTAACTTTATCTATAGTCAACATTGGGAACTAGATGGTGAGATTTACTTCATGGTAAATTTCAGAGGTGACGTGCACTTTGTAGTAGCCGTGCACAGTTCTGTAGGTAGCAGTAACGTCATTAACACCTATGTTCCACTGCTTTAAAGGAATAGTGAAGGTTCCTAGAACGTCGCGGCAACTATTAAAGATACTTGAAAGTGATTGCAACTTTGAAGTCACATTTCACTGATGTGAGTTAGTCGCTGCTACTATCGTTTACCGCCTTCAAGTTTTGAAAATCCTAAAGTCGTCTCACTGATAACTACCACGTTCCCATGTACCACGAAAGCTACATAGAAGTTGCATAACTATAAAGTAATCATAAGTGGTAGAAACTACGAGGCAGGGACTGTAGACTTGTCAAATGAAGTTATTTTTAAATCGAAGTCGTAAATTTAGTCGCAAGTACGTAATAGTTACGCATCCGAGGTTCCCATCTCAGTTACTGTCACTTTGGTGCTAGTTGGGAAAATACAAATTTGTATAAACATTCAAACCACAAACCTGTTCGTTTTTTTATTTCACTTTTGTATGAATTATTCAATAGAACTAGTAATTAAAAAGTTATAAAAGCTGTGCAATACATTTTACTCATGTCTATTTGGGTAAAAGTACAATAAATAAGTCTCAAAGTATTAGGCATCAAAACAATGAAATTGTATTATTTAGATGCCAATAAATATATTTTAAAAGGTTTATTTTGTGTTTTATTTCCATATGTATCCTTTATGCCAATTCTTTTTGCTAAAACTCTTACATTTATTGAATTTAACATTTATTTACGTTATCCAGATAGACCGCCTCGTCCGGGTACAAAGTTCTTATTATTTTAATTAATCCGGGTCTGGCAAAACCACCATATTGTTACTACATTTAGCCACGTCTACTGATGCCGTTTCTGTATAGGAAATTTGTACAGGATGTCGTCTTCCTACCTTCCAACTCAATGTCTCAATAAGATATCGTTACAATATATACCTGTGCCAAATTTCAAGTGAATATCTCAATTTTATTCTATCAACCCATTTAATAATGGAGTGGAGGTGGTGGGTGTTGAAAAATATTATAAGGAAATATGAGGCCTTACTTTCAGTCCACTACGTAGATGAGGAAATAAACACATGGTGACTATTATTAAAGCCGCTATATTGGAACTGCCATTTTAAATTTTGTAATTCTCATAATTCGCTAAGGAATTTGAGTTTAGTTTTTATCTACGTGTAAAATTTTAAGTTTCTAGCAGGTCTGAATACACAGATAGACCTGGTTACATTGTAGTTACGAAAGCTTTATGAAATAAAGAAAAATATACATTTAAACAAAAAGTTGTAGATGTGATAAGTGTAGGAGTGGACTCTGACAAAATGATTTATTTGTAATAATTTATTGTAGACAAAGCTTGATTTGAAGGCGTCAGAATCTGGGGCAGTGGAGAAACTGGAGGCCCTTTAAATATTTTCTTCCCTAAACGATTCTCTAACGCATAGAAAAAAAATCTCACCTAGTGGTAGATTACATTTAAAAATCTAAAAATATCCTTCGGTTCAATATATCATAGCTTTCATAATTATTAAAAACCAAAAAATATTATAATTATAAAATTTTGTATCCAGGTATTTTGGAGGCCCTTAATTTGTGGAGGCCTGGGGCTCCCACCACGCCGTGTATCCGGCTCTGACTGTGGGATTGTTTCACCAGGGATAATGCGAATATTACCACTATCATATTTCATTTGTGTAAGTTTTCTACTAACAGAGTTTGTTTTATATAGTTTTGTTAAGCTTTGTATCTCTGAACAAATCAATTGATAATTTTATTGTTAGTGTATTAAAATTAGTATAAATAATTATATCGGATAATTTAAATAAAATATTCGCCATACGCCTCTTCCGCCATTTTTCCAATAAATTCAGTTAATTAAACTCGTTCCAATTCATATAAGATTTATGTCAACACATTTATTTCTTCATAGGCTGTTTAGTAGGCAATTTTACGTTATTGAGGTTACAACATTGTTCAGGAATTGTACAAATAACTGGTTTAGGTCTATCGGTTAGCCGCAAATGGTAGGATTTCGTTGTATTACGTTTGTATTGAGCAGTAAAATTCTGCCTTGTATATTTAGAACTAAAATTTAGCGCTAAATATCGCGGAATAAATTGAGAAATGAAACGCAAGAAGTGCTAGTAATGGGGCCATAAAATTTCATAATTTTGGAAGGTTTATTTATCGCCCTGTTTTTACATCAAGCAGATTGTGGAGTTACGTTATGACTTATAGTGGGTACTGGATATACTGTAGTGGTTTTATGATTTAGAGCCTAATATTCAAATCATTTTTGAAATATTGCTCTGGCAATAGTCCAACATTTTTGGCGTATTATGCTGGAAAATAATAAAGCAAAGCAATATATTTATAAATTTTGATACTTCAACGCAATACCGCTGAGTTAACCCCACATACACCAAAACAAAGAACATCACACTCATCTTGAGCTTTGCCAAGTAGGTTTAACTTTGGACGCGATTAAAACTAAACTTGAGGTGAACCGTATGATATTTAAATCTAGTTATAATTACACGTCTTGTTTATCCCACATTCTTTAAATTACGTACTATTCTAGTCAGTTTCGTAAATATCTCTCACTTTAATTAAGTACATTTGTTTATAAAGCATAGAGGGTGTTTTAGTCCCCAGTCCATTATTTCGAAATATATTGAAAATATTTGATCTTTGTAAATGGAGTGTGATCCATACCAAAGAGGACCTTCATAACTATTAAAATGTTTCCTTTGCTGTACAGAGAGATGATGCTGCAATGCAAAAATTATTTTTTGATCGCTGAATTCTGAAAACTTAAAATCATTAAGAAATAATTTATAAATCAGTTTGGGTATTTAGAGAATGTTCTGAAACCCAGCTGTATTAGAGCTACATAAATTTATTTCCTCATTTCTTCAGTGCACACGAATTTTGATAAACTCATTAACTTTTTATTCATAATTATAGAAAGTCACTTATTACATCTAATTTATTTAATGAAATAAGTATACAGGGTGGGGCAATAGTGCGTCGGACCTCAATATCTCGAGTTCTACGATAGCTACAAATTAAAAAAAAAATTGCAGGTAAAAAAAACTTATGTAAATACCTGTTACGAGACACCTAATTAATGTTTTTGAATCATTTTCATTTAATAAAACTGTACAGGGTGGCCAAAAATAATGTTTCAATTAATAACCTTCTAAATTGAATTTTCTCAATTTTTTCAAATGGAACACCCTGTATATTTTTCAACGATGTGATGTAGAAATGAAAAACAAATCTTTTGTAAGTACTCCCTTATGGCTAATTGCAACCAATTTCGTTTTATTGAGCAATAATTACAAAATTCAAAAATAAGCTTAAAAAAGAGGTTTCTTCAAATAATTCGGTAGAAAAAATGAGAATAAATGATCCACATGTTGCCCATTTTGATTGACATACATCTCTATACTCTTTTAAAATGAGGTTCCCACTGTTCCTAAAACTGCAGGTGTGATAGATCTAAAGGCAGTTATTATTCTTTCCTTCATATTTTGTACTGTTGTTCTTGTGTCTCTATAAACAATTTCCTTCACGTATGTCCGAAAAAAGAAATCCATTTTTCTAAGATCTGGGGATCTAACAGGCCATTTAGTGGGTCAATTTTTTACAATCCATTGATGAGGGTAGGTATTATTTAAGTGGTCTATCTTCTGCATTTAAATAATGTGGTGGAGCACCATCTTGCTGAAACCACATCCTATTTCGAATTCTTTCAGGGAGATTTACCAATAATTGTGGCAGATGGTTTTCCAAAAAGTAAAGATAAATAGCTCCAGTCAATGTACCAACAAAGAAATGTGGCCTATTACATGTTCTCCAATAATTCCTCCCCAAACGTTTATAGACCATCTGTGTTGGTTATCAACTTGCATAAAAAAGTGAGGATTTTCCGAAGCATAATAATGGAAATTGTGCCTATTAACAAATCCATTTTTATGAATAGTTGCCTCATTAGTGAATAAAACATTACCGAAGAAGTTGACATCGTCTTGCATTTTACCTCTGGCCCAATTACAAAATTACAGGAGCTTTTGAAAATTGTCATCAGATCATTCCTGATGCATTTGAATATGATATGCATGCAACTTATTTGTTTTTAAGATTTGACCCGCAGGCGGTCTACTTATTCCTACTAATGAGCTAACTTCTCTTTGACTAACATTGGGATTCTCAACCTCTGCCAGCACCACATAAAACTAATTTTCTTCGTTCACAACTCGTTTTATTATTTCACCTTTCGACATTTTCAGTTTCCAGAAATCTATCGAGAAGGTTTTGGAAGCTGCTAACATCGGGAATCCTTCTTTCAGGATAACGTTGGTGATAAATTCTATTGGCAAGTATACAATTTCTGTCTGACTCTCCCAAAACAAAAGTCATGTCTACAAGTTCCGCTTCATTAAAATTCTGTATAATTACCAGACAAATATTTTAACAGTTATCGTGGAAAAAGTTTTTTTACAGAAATCTGCTTCATAACACAATGAACTGAAATAACGAATAAATGAAGCTGTGTGTGTGTAGATAGTCTTAATATTGTCTAAATGTTATTTGTGGCATTATCTTAATTTTTTTCTTTCTTCAATTCTTTGGGACTTCCTGCCACATGTATGTTTTCTTTCTAAGCGGTGCTATGGGAATCTACAAAATATGTCACAATTAACCAGTATGTTACTGGTAAAAAACCTCTACGCCTGTGACGTTTACGTTAAAGGATCAGTTAAAGGTTGTTTTTTTTGCATAATTTGCATAATTTAAACCTTTATAAACCTTTTTAAAAGGTTTAAATTATGCAATAAATCCAAAATCGGTTCCAAAATTTGACATAATAGCAGCCGTAGAAAGAACTGCACAAAACATGCCAACAGATGACGGAAACGAATATCGCGTACGGGCAAAAATTGCTTTAGAGAGGCAATATAAAATGAAAGAAAATTTAAGCACGGAAGAAAAACGGTCAATATCCTCTTTGAAGAGAGATGAATCCATTAAAATTTTGCCAGCGGACAAAGGTAATGCCACAGTCATTATAAATAAAAATACATATGATGAGAAAATTATGACACTTATCAATGAAGGACCATACTCAAAATTAAGTAAAGATCCAACAAAATCAATTGAGGGCAAAATTTATAGAACTTTATTTAAATACAAAAATGATTTTAATGACTTTGAACGACGGAAGCTTACACCGCATTATAGCAAGCCTCCTCATTTTTATGGCTTACCAAAAATACATAAACAGAATGTCCCATTAAGACCAATTGTTAGTTCCATTAATTCGCCATGCCACAATTTGGCAAAATTCTTGCTTAAAATTATTAATCCATTATCTGGAAATATTGACTCGTATATAAAAAATAGTAAACATTTTATCGAAAAAGTTTATGAAAACAGTATTCATAATACACATCTGATGGTTAGTTTTGACGTAGTTAGTCTGTTCACTAACGTCCCAGTAGACAAAACTTTAAAAATAATCAAAGACAAATTGTTAAATGAAAATAATTTGGAAGCGAGAACTAAATTGAGTGTAAATACTATAATGGAACTTTTAACTATGTGTATAAAAACAACTTATTTTCAATTAGAAAATGATTTCTATCAGCAGGATTGGCAATGGGTTCTCCACTGTCCATTTTAGGCAATATATTTATGGAGGATTTTGAGACTAGGCATGTTCAAAATTGTGCATACAAACCGGTTATCTGGTGGAGATACGTAGATGATATCTTTGCAATCTGGCCTCATGGTATTGAGTTACTAGATAGTTTTTTGGATCATTTAAATAATAAAGAACCTTCTATTAAATTCACTTTAGAAAAGGAAACTAGAAATGAATTACCATTTTTAGATGTTTTAATTAAAAGAGTAAATGGTACAATTGAAACAAGTGTTTATAGAAAACCAACACATACCAACAGATATTTAAATTTCAACTCAAATCAGTCGATGCACGTTAAGAGGGGTGTTGTAAAATGTTTGTATGATAGGGCCAAAATCATTTCTTCTAATGATGAAATAGTAAACAATGAGAAGCGGTTTATAAAGGAAGTTCCTATTAATAACCAATACCCTGGGGGTTTTGTCGATAAAACCTTCATAAATATTGAAAATACCAATCAGGTACGACAAAAACCTGAAAAACGTTACACAGCGTTAATTCCTTATGTATGCGGATTATCCGAAAATTTGCGCCGCATCGGTATTAGGACGGTATTTCAAACAAGCAACACTTTAAGATCTATTCTGACAAAGACGAAACCAACAAACCACGAGCAAAATTAAAAAAACTGCATTTACAGTATTCCGTGTGAGTGCAACAAACAATACGTGGGTGAGTCATCCAGACCTTTTAGTGTAAGATTGGGCGAACATCAAAATTATATCAGAAAAAATGAAATTCAGAGGTCCAAGATCTGCGAACACGCGTGGGAGAACGGACATAGAATAAACTGGGACTCGGCAAAAATTTTAACAAAAGAGGCAGATAGCAAAAAAAGAAAAATTAAAGAATCCGCGATAATGTTATTGAATGAGGATAATTGCGTGTCGAATTGTTCCGTAGATGTCTGTACAACTTGGCTGCCAATGTTAAAAGAAGAACTTCACAAACTTAACATTGTATAGAAACCAAAAAACTGTTAACTATATCAACAGTTCTATGTAAATAGAAAGTATCTATGGATATTGAATATAACAAACATTCTTAGAGCTGTGTATTTGTCATACACAGCAAAAAAGATTTTTCAAAAAAGCCTTGAAAAAGGAAACAGATTAGATTTCCGAAACGTCTGCGAAATATTTAATTTCAAGTTTTTATACTTATTTGTGTTGTTTATTTATAAAAAAACCAACCTTTAACTGATCCTTTGACGTAAACGTCACAGGCGTAGAGGTTTTTTACCAGTAACATACTGGTTAATTGTGATATATTTTGTAGATTCCCATAGCACCGCTTAGAAAGAAAACATACATGTGGCAGGAAGTCCCAAAGAATTGAAGAAAGAAAAAAATTAGATAGTCTTTAGAAACACGATAACTTCTGTTAGAATTAAAGCTTTTGTTTGAAATTCGGCTTGTATGTAAAATAGCGTAGTAGAATATTTTCTGTTGAAATTTATTGCCCAATTCTACAGGGCGGTGTCCAGAGGTATGTAAAGTATCGATATCTTTTTTTCGGAAGGGTAAGAATCGTCAAATGTCTCCAAAAATATTAATTATCTGGAACACTGGTAGGTTTAAGAGTATATTATGAAATATAAACCTAAGCTAAAATTTTATGAGAAATCCAAATATGAAATAAAATATATAGTGTTTAAAATATCAAAGTTAGGTGACCCATCCGGTGTAAGCGGAAGTAACACATGCATGAAAATATTTTCGTTAGATCCGCCATAACCAAAAACCCCATTAACCAATTTTCCTAGCTCAACAGATTCCCAGAAACGTCTAATACCCGCTTTCCGTGAAAAATATGGTATATGAATAACATAAGCAAAGACAGCAGTTATTAATTGCATTACTTCTTCTGTCAAGATAATTTTTAATATCACGGTATAAACAAACAAGAATGATTCATATTCAAAAACCTCGTAAACCTTCGCACCGGTGTCTTCTAGATAAATTTTCTTTAAATATTGTTCCATATTTTTCTCCATATAAGCTGGAGTTGACTGTTTTAAATTAATTATAGCAGAAATTAACAGCGTTAAAAGCAAGCGGGCAAAAATAGACTCCCTCAACTCCTTCGGTGGAACTTGTGTAAAATAAATAAACAAGATTAATAAAGCGTTAAATCAAACGAGCACTCTTGTTTGACTCGAACAAAACCCCGTTTAAGATAAGGCTGATTTATGCCGAAAGTTTTAAAGATTTTTTAAGGATTAAGTAGAAGGTGCGACGTTTTTATGTTTCAAATGGATATCTTTTCCTTATTATAGTGAACGAGTAAGCCAGAAGATTTTTCAAATAGTGGAGTGTCTTTTTGTTTCACATAATAATTAATTATTCTCGTAATTTTGGACGACAGTTCAGTTTTATAGGAGTTGTTGGAATATAAAGCTTCGCTTAAGGGTGGAATGTAACGAGGTAAATTTAATAATGACGTTAAAAAAGGAAACAATTATTCTTCCTGTACTTTATTTAATTAAATTGCGTGATTTTATCCAACAAATCTTGAGCTAGATAGGTACAAAAATAAAGTTTTGCAGTGGTGTCCCTAATGATTTTTTAATGATATAGAAAATAAAAAGATGCTGTATTTTATTTCGACGTCCACATAGTGGAGTGGCAGTATAGTAATCGTAAAGAAAAGTAATTATTCTTTTACTGAAATGGGCTTGGAATGTCATGAAACGTCGAGATTTTTTATTTGATACGAGAAAAAATTCTATAAAAAGACAGTTTTGCATTATAATTTGAAGTTTTTGTGTATATTTCTAAAGCATATCGAATGCATTTTAACTTTATTTTACTTCCACAACCACGTATTCCTCCCTGTATTTTGAGCGGCTAAATCCGATGCCGTCGTCAGACTTACTCCACAGAGTAATACAGAGTTTTCACTCAATGCTATTCCCTATGTTCACAGTTTCATTTTTTGTCGTGTGACGTATGCCTGCCCAGATTATGCGCAGAAATGTTCCTTGCGATAGACAGGGTTGGCTTCAGCTCAAGAGCTACTGTAGGCAGGGGTGGTATTAAGTATTTATTTCCATGTTATATTATGAATATGATAAATACATGTTGTTAAATAAATTCTAATCAATCATAATTTTGTAACATTCACGTTAACAAATTACTTTCCCTTTTTATTGTACTTACATGCATTCCTAACCAAAATAAACCGAACTCTACTGAATTATTTAGAATTTAAAAAATATTTCATGGAAAATCCACAAGACAATATATGAAATTGAAAAACTTTTATCCAACCGAAAATTAAAAGAACATTTCTTTACGAGGATAAGCGATCATACTAAAATATAAGGAAATATTAAAAGTTGTATTTCTTTTTATTCCAGTTTATCGTAAAAAATGTAGATTAACACAAAATTGATGGTTGAAAATTTGTACATAAATGCTTCTAATTGTTCAAAAGATGCATAGAATGAAGTTTTGTGAGTAAAGTTTCTGAAAATCTTCCTAGCAATAGTTTATTTCCAAAATTTTCATATTAATACTTTCTAATATTAACTATGAATAAACTATCTATGTTTGATTTTTAAAATTAACACTCAAAAGTAGAAAAATATATATATATTTATAGAAATACATAAAGAGCATACAATTGTTAACAATATAACACACTGAACGTGGGTATATACAGAGTACATTGATTGTAAATGAAATTTAAACAAACAGATCAACAAAAATATTTAGATATCTCGATAACTAAATATTCAAAATAAAAGTTATTACAATAGTTTTCATAAATAATAGTAAAGTACATAGATATTTTTATAATTCTTGCCAGTGTTACTGCAAAATAGACTAAGTTACAGAAGACAGTCTCGGATGTCTCGGAAGAACAAATTTTCATGTGTGTGGCAACAGGTGCCATATTTTTTATGGTATCACATGTTATTTCGAAACGTGATCTTCACAAAATTGAATAAATCCATCTTTTCCATTTTTCTCCTTTTCGACTGACGTTCCTGATGAAATAATTTTCTTTTCAGTTTTATGACTTCTTCCCTAAATTTAGTTTTCCATGGGGAATAGGAAGTAAAAAGACGTTGCAGTCTGGGTCTGAGCAGATAGATGTATCTGAAAATAAATAGTTTCTGTTGTACATAATTCCATGATCAAAAAAATATTACGACTATTTCGTTTTTTATTTCTAATATTTATCCGGAAGTGAACGGTGTACGTTGGATATACATGAGAAAAATTTGAGTCATATCCACAAACTAAAATAACAAAAAAAAAATGAATTTGTATTATACACTGTATACGTCTATACAAAATAAATATAAACCATTTTAATTTTCCTTGCATAGCCCACTTTATTTCATATATAATATGTATACAAGAACAATAAAAAATGGTGGATATACCATATAACCTAACGTTGAAATATGAACCGTATCGAAACCAGTTAAGGCATAGTTAGAGTGATGTGCATAAACAAAGAAACATACAAACAAATGTACGGATCAAATTAGGCATACCTTTTTCTTTTCTGATAGGGAATTAAAAAGGACTTTTTAAGATATTCATCATTTATTTATTGCTCTTCATATTTAAGGATGAATTTCAAATTAAAACAAAGTCATAAAATACCAAATAACTTTCAGTATACATTTTGAACTCTTTAGAAACGAAAATATAGCATACTAAAAGGAGGAAATTAATGACTCATCAAGAGAATCAGTACTTGAACTCGATCCCGGTTGTTCTACGGTAGTAGTCACCAAGTGGGAGGTAATAAATATGCTTTAGCAATGCTGCTAGAGCACATATGTGATTTACATGCAATATGAGAAATAATTTAAACAAAAAAAAACACATTTAATTTAAGTATACCTACTTAACCGATTATAACCTTATTAAAATATTTGATTGTTTATACATTTCTAACAACTTGGTTGTTTTAATAAAGTTAAATTGAACTACATCTATGCACTTAAACAAAATTTTAGCCATTTATGTCCCTACTAAACATTAAATAATAAATAATGAAAATGAAGTAGGTACCTAATGAATTTCGAAACTTTTCTTAAATTATTAATGGTCTTCTGTGTAAGTATTTAATAGATGATTACAGACTTGTAAGTTAATTTATGATAGTCTTACCTGAATCTATGACAGACTTGAAAATTGATGGTATACTCATATAATGTTCATTTAACTTGATTTTCAAAGGATCTGAAAACATCTCTCCACCGAAATGCAAGCTGCACACCTTGCACATATACGAGTGGGGGATTTTATTATATTTCACGTCATTCTTTGCCCAGCTAAACATCTAATAAAAAAATATAATTAGGTATACTTATGCTTTTATTTAATTATTAATTTCTTTTTACCTCTCATTATCCTTAGGGAACCTGAATAATATGATATTCATTACTTTAGAAAACAGTCAGCCAATTAAAAAACACTATTATAAACGTATAAAAACAATCCTACATAGAAAAATATTATGAAAAATGTTGAAATTATGAAATGTCTCAGAGCCTAATCACGACGTTCGACGTTCAAGCAAATACTGATTGATATGATGCGCAAATCATTTCTAAATCGGTACCTGCCCAGAGTGGAGGAGAGAGAGACAGAAAATTAAGCCATGAAACGTTATCAGTGAAAACTCTGTATTTAAATCTACTCTGTGCTTACTCCATCATGTCAAGATTTTTGTTGAAGAATTAGATTAGATTATGAAGGAGGAGCTGGCTGATTGGCCTTGACCACCCCATGGATATATTGCGTTGCTCCTGATTGTTTTCCTTAGAGTCCCTTATCCAGTTTTGTCCTTTGTGTCAGAGTCCACAGTATTGATAAGGGCCACTTAGTGTAGCTATCAGCTCTTGGTTTTTTCTCACCAAGTAGTGGGAATCTCAGTCTAGCAAGGCCTTCGCAATGACACAATAGGTACATACGTGGACTAAGGTTTCCTCTACCTCTTGGCGGAATCTGCATGTTGTGTCCTTTGCCAGACCCATTAGACTCAAATATTTATTAAGTCGGCAGTGGCCGGTTAGAAGACCTACTATTATTCTAATGGCCTGTCTATTTTGGCACAATAGGTTCTCCGTAAATTTGGCTGTTCGTCCTTTAATGAACTCTTTGGCCTCTCTCTGTCGTGGGAAATTTTTCCACCATTTCAGAAATTTGATTTGCACCCATTTGTTAATGGATGCTCGTATGCATGCTCGTAGGCCACACCATTATGAGGGCACTACCCGCGCCTTCTCTGTCCAGTCATCAGCCTTTTCATTTCCCTTGTGTCCCTTGTGTCCTGGTACCCACGCCACGGTTACTTTATTCTGACTTTCTACGTTTATAAGGGTATTTATTCAGTCTCATTTATTCAGTCTCGATTCGACTTGCATGGAACCGATTGCGTTTAGCGCAGCCTGGCTATCGGAAAAATGGCAATCGACTGATTTACAGTTCCTTGCCTTATAATATTCTTTGCGCATCACTTTATTGCTGCCACTTCAGCGTATTTTCCTAGACTTATTGGGATTTTCGTTTTTGGCCGTATCCCATAAATCCCAGCTCCAACTCCCTGTTCTGTCTTAGAGCCGTCTGTATACCAGACTGTTTGTACAGTTTATCCAGTCTTCCCTGTCTGGTATTATGATTTTGAAATTTTTATTAAAGTTATACTTTGGGACTGTAATGTCCGTGGGCATTCCTAGAATGGGATCCGCCTTCAGCTCTAAGTATAACTTTTGGTGCTCTGTTCCATGCTGCTGCCTTATTGGTGTAGGGCCTTGCATTAGCCTATGCAGCACTGAACGAACTTCTCCTTGAATAAATATGTGCAGTGGTGGCAAGTCCTGAAGGACTTCCAGTGCAGCCGTTGGAGCAGTTTTTATGGCTCCCGTGGCGCACAGGGAAGCAAGCCTTTGTACGCCACCTAACAGCTTTACAGCTCCCAACTGCACTGTCTTAGTCCACCATGCTACCGATCCGTAGGTTATCATGGGTCTTACTACCCTAGTATATAACCATAGAGTCATTTTGGGATTTAATCCCCAATTTTTTCCACACATGTGCCTGCACCTTCCGAGGGCTATTGTTGCTTTTTCCGCGACTTTTTCGATGTGGGAATTCCATGTCAGTTTTTAGTCAAAAATGACTCCTAGGTATTTTACTTCACTGAGAAATAGAATTTCCTTCCAAGACTCTTTTTCCTGTGAAAGTGACGACTGTGGTTTTGTGGGGGTTAATGGAAAGTCCTTCCTCATTACACGACCTGTCGACAATATTTAGGGCTCTTTGTGAACGCTTAAATCGCCCCCTGACAACTATTACTATGTCGTCAGCATACTCTAGGCAGTAAAAGCCTTCCGCAGAAATTCTTCGGAGGTCATCAACAAGGGTTGCCCACAGACAGTAGTGGAGATACTACCCCTCCTTGGGGGCAACCTGTACTCACCTTTGCCTCAATGGTAGCCTCGCCTAAAGTGGATACTATTATCCTTTTCTCTAGGCTGGCCTTGATCAACTGGCAGAGCACTGTTGAGACTCCTCTGGTTAACAACGCATTTGTTAACGAGTGCGTTGTTGCATTGTTAAACGCTCCTTCTATATCTAGAAAATTGGCTGCTGTAATTTCTTTGTCATCTAATGACTTTGCCAGTAGCCTAGATAAATCATCCAGCGCGAGGTCCGTTGACTTTCCCGGCTGGTATGCATACTGACGTTCACTAAGCGGATTTTCTCTTAGAATTTCGTCTCTGATGTACCTGTCCAGTAGTCTTTTCAGTGTTTTATGCAGGAAAGAGGACAAGCTTATGGGTTTATATGATTTGGGTATTTGGTCCGAAATCCTACCTATTTTTGAGCTGTAGGTGACCTTCACCTTCCGCTATATATGTGGTATGTATCTCCAGGCCAAACAGGAATATTTTACATAAATGTGGTAGTAATATATCCTGTCCTTTATGGAACAGCTTATTGTTAGTCATTAAAATTATGATTAACAATAAGTTGTTTTCTACAAATTGGGTGATGTTATTTAACTGAAAATATGTGTAAGTTGTACATAGATAAATACTACAGGAATGTTGAAGACTATTTTTGGATAAAATTTGATTATAAGAGAGATATCACCTAATTTGGTGCTTTATCCCCCTCCTCACTAGCCTTACGTGGTGTTCCCTCTTAAGGATATCTTTTAATTGAATTTATAGTTTAGCCAGAAATTAGATGTTTCCACACATCTACTTAACTCTGCATAATATCGGAATGACGCGATGCGACGTATAGTATTATAATCAATTCATTTTCGTCTGTGATATTTCCATATATAATGATGAGCTTGTTTCTTGACGAATGATTTCGCGCAAATTATGGATGTTTGATTTACTCATTGACATGTTAATTCCAATCGTCGATCTGTATTTGTGACGATGTAATATCAGACGATTTCTAATTAACAAGCATTAGGTAATTTGAGAAATTACAAACAAATAAATATAAAGTCAGCGTTGCACAGATAAATGAACCACTTGATATTTCCTTAAAACGTTTTATTTACAAACGGCATCAGCAGTCTCAGTTCATTAATCATAATGAAAGATTGTGTTTATTACACTTCTTTGAAAACACCTTATTTCCATCTGTATTAGTAATAATGGTCCAGTAGAATTAGAAACACCGCTGGACGAAATTCCTTACAGGTAACCACATGGTTTAGTCAATATATTTATTGATAAGGAATATACCTGTGAAGTTCCTTCCATTTTAATGTGGGGGAACATTTTTTAATTAACGTTTTTTTGCAAAAAAATCACGAGAAATCGGGTTTCTTAAGCGTAGCTCTAAGCCGATTGACAATAGCCATATTTGATGTTATACGTTTCGCAGGTGATATAAAGACAGTTAATATGCCGCTCGAATAATTTAAATCGATTAATAATTTTTTTAAGTAATCGAACAGAACTGTCGAAAGTTTCAATAATTTTTAATTCCGTGAAAAATGATCCTAAACCCTCAAGACTTGGTGGAAACATGTCTCATGTAACCCCGAAACTACCATAAAATTTTTATCAAAAAATATTTATGGCTTTTAGAGAAAATGCATTTGTTTATAAAAAAGGCCTCAAATGTTGAATTCAATCTGACCCAGTTACCGTCATCAAAAATGACTCATCTGGAGTTCATTTTTTTCGTTGTGACGTCTAGTTTACGAATACATTGTTGGCAAACAAAATGGCGTTTGAAAAGTACGATTTCCTCGGACAGCGTTTTTTGCGAATATCTTAATAACAAATCAATATATCGGCATAAAACTTTCATATTCTGGTAGCTGGTATTTTTACACGAATTAAAAAAAAATATTGTTGTAAGATGTTTAGAAGCAGAGATATTTTTTTTTAGTTGTTAATTACGCCATTTGTTTATTTATTAACATATACATTTGAAATTTACACAGTAACTTGTTGAAGACTTGAATTTTGTAATTTAGTGAACTGCCACGTATATTTTCGTTTTGTTTATATATTTTCAAGCATTTTTATTTTTGCTTTATATCCATTAAAATAAAATAATATAGTTATCACACATTCAATGTTTTCTTTTAATTGAGGTATATTTAGGCACACATGCATCAAACATTTCCTTTAATACCTCGTAAAAGTAAACACAGCAAGTATTTACAAGAATATCAATTGTGCATATATCTATCCATTTATCTATAAGTATACTCGTCTATGAAAAAATCTTTTACCATTGTTTTAAGTCATGTAATCTGAAAAGAATATACTTTAAAAGGGAAAAACGTTTGTTTCCATTTAAGATTCAAATCGGCACATAGCTTACGATATTCCATTTTAAAACTGCCTTTTAACATAAAATATCGCTACCATAGAACAGGTTGAAAATTTATGGAAATTCAACACGTCGTCTTATTTCTTTGGTCCAAATACACTGATATAACATGGGAATTCTTGTACAAAATGAGAAAATACGAAATAAGAGACGACACAGGAAGCCGAGGCTTTCGATTGATCCCGCCGATACCAGAATGGAAAAAACCTATAAAACCAGGGAAGTAGGTGATTATTTGTCTCAGCCGAGTATGCTATATTGATTCGTGGAAAAATCATAAATTAGATGTTTCCTATTTAGGTTACACTTAGATCAAAAGTAGGGAATGGGGTGATATTAAACATCTGGCCGTATTAAACAGCTTAAAATTAGAAATTGGGAAGGCATAATGGAGCACGATATAAATAAGCCATTTATTAATTTCATCGATCATCACCTGGCATGTGGATGTCTCTTGTCCTTTAAAATTTGCGAATGTTATTAACTCATATATTTCTAGACTATTGACTATATGATTTAGTGAGGAATATTGCCTTAAAGGGTTTTTATTGTTTCATCTGTTAGTTGGCCACATTAAAATGATAAAATTGCAAAATGCTATTAAATTTAAGGGTGTAATTTTGAGAACGGGGTGAAAAGTTGAAAGATATTTCGACGAGTTGTTGACTTATATTACAGAAGCCAAAGAGGTGGCTCTTTGGCTTCTGTAATATAAGTCAACGACTCGTCGAAATATCTTTTCGCAACCTTGTAGCAACCGTTTATTGTATAAAATATAAGCATGAACAAATCTGCAAGAAATGCAAAAAATCGCGAATATATATATTTTTTACATTATTGTTTATAACTTTTTTCTGATCAGAGGATACTTATAGGGATTGCTTCAGAGAAAATAAAGGATGTATTTCAATCATTAATATGAGCTTTAAATAGAGGTTCTACGATGAAAATTGACTCAGACATAGACATTCAAAGTTGGCTATTTTATTGTTATTGAGTGATAAATGATATGTTTTATTTTAATTTGTAAAATGTGATAATTATAGCAAATAAAAAAAGGAATAATACAATAGTACAACAGAATCTCAAAAATATCAATAACTGAAAAAATGGTCAAATTTTGTGTGTTATTTATTTATTTATTGTCGTTTGCAACAACAAATTATTTTTACCACTTAAAATACATATTCATTTTTATCATACGACTTTAAAATTGCATTGGACTCTATAAAAATAACAAGTTCTCATTGATAATTGTGAAATAAGGGTATATAAGCCAAAGCGGTAAAACTCTACAAAAATCTGTATAACTTTATAATTATAGAAAAAAAAATTGATTCTTGTTGTTCCTGTTTTGTTTTTCTCTTTTGATGAAAGGAATCGCCCTTCGAAGTTCTTCCTGTCATCACTAAAACACCCCGTTTAAGTAGATTTGCAAAGATTTCAGCCAATGTAAATTAACTAGCTACTTTTGTTATTGCAGTAGTTGTAGTTTTTCGGCAATGCCAACTTTAAAATTGATATTTTCTCCGGGTTTTGGTGAAATATCTCCTAATAAGAGGTACCTTATATTCAACCGTTTGCGTGCTTATACCACGCATAAGTCTTACTTTCTTTAATTTAAATATTTGTGATTGTTAAATCCTTTTTATATTATTTCAAGTTTCTATTCAATTATGTTTGTTAATTTAGGTTAAATCTTGCATGTTATCACCACTTCCACTTGATCTAGTGCCTTGACATTTTGCAGACTTATGTACTATCGATGACAATGCAATTATCTGATGACCATGGCCTGATCCTTCCGCCAGGATAGTTAGCTCACTATGCAATTCCTCAACGGTCAATGGTAGACGTACATAACTAAAACGAAAAAAATCAAATATGAGTGAAAGCAAAACTTTTAAGAAACAAATCTTTTATTAAAATGTGCTAAAATCAAGAAAATAAATATTGCGTGATTTTATTGTGGCAGTTTAGCACTGCAATAAGTGGATCCAGTACGAATCAGTGGATGTTGACAAGGTTACAAAGTTAAATGTCAAACAAATAATAATAGTAATAATAATAATAAGTAATTAACTGCATGCAAAAAATAAAATAAAATGAATTATGTGTATAATTATAGCTAACTGGCGAAGTTCACTTAGAAATAAGAAAGTGCCCTTCCACTTAACCATACAATGTAATCCAGATATCTCAGACTTGTTGCTCTGCTGAGAGTTTATGCCGGCAGGAGGGTGGTAGCCCATTTTACTTGTAGATATGAGATCGACTAATCATAACAATAATTCTAGTTAAAATTACATGTCGATTTTATCATGTGGTTAGGACTTGCGAACTGTTTCTATTTCTGTGGGTGATTTTCTTATTATTACAAGTGGTAGGAGCGTGGTAGTTCAGCTCAATTTCCCTGTATATATAGGTACGAATAGTCATAACAATAATTCTGGTGAAAATCCCATGACGATTGTATCATATGGGTAGAACTTATGAATTTTTTAGATTTCTGGGGTTGATATGTTAATTATTACAAGGTGTTGGAGAATTGTAGGACATTTTCCTAAACTCTTCCAAATACGCTACAGAATGATACATAATCCGTAAAAAAATCATACAATTTAAAATCTGAGTAAAAACAGTTGTTTATTTTTTTAAATATTCATTATATGCTACCCTTAAATAGGGGCGATTTTTGCATTTTGTCAAAAAAGTAAAAAATACGCTCACCTTAAAATATCTCAAAGTTTAATTTGAGCCCTATAGGATTTATTTAGCTCTTTCCCTTCGCCCGCTATCTACTATGCAAAAACAGACGAATATTGCGGTCTCTTTATAAACAACTGCCACATTTAATTTTGTGATTCATCTCATAAGCTGCTTGCAAAAGTAAAAGTGGACCTACGTTGCATTTTCCTGATTGAAGTCCTCAACTAATTTCACCACAATGTCTCTGGCTGCCGCATTCAGTCTTTTGCCGGGCATTTTCAGATTGGTTTCTTTACAAACAGGAAAGCTATAGTACTCACAAACTATCTACACAACAATTTACATAGTTACAGGAAACTCAAAACGCCACAGTAAAAAACACTACAAACTTATATAAATAACGAAGGAAATAGAACATCATTAAATTTGACAAATGCTCCAACTGCACCCTACCGAACTGACAGATTGCTGAACGCTGGTTGCGGCTACAACAAGCGGTTGTATTGTTCTTCTCTAGAACGCATCGTTACGCTTGGCACTTCTGTCGTAGCTCCATCAGAGGTGACTTTCTGCTACTTACATTGTAATGCGCTAGTGTTTAAGCTGACATAAAAATCTCATACATTTGATAAGTACATACATTGATGACGTGAACGCGAACATTCGTGATTTGGACTGAGTGTAATATTTATGTACTTCGTTTTAGTGCATTTCAATACAAGCCTAATTTTGTTGCTTATGTTTTATTTCATATTTGAACAAATATAAGTTATATCAAATGATATTTTCGGTACGCCGCTGTGAACTTTAGTACCAACTTCTTTTATCGTAGAAGGCGGAATCCGAACCACAATTTGACAATTTAAATTCAATTAATGTTCAATCACATAGAAACATCACGTAAAAAATATATCTAGACCCGAGGAATCCAGCCGACCGAAGTTTTTATTGGCCTTTTCAATTTTGTCTACATTTATGTTTTCATAGCGGCCCAAGATTCAGGCTCGGCTTTGGTTTTTACAATCAAAATCGAGTGGTTTTGTGACGGTTAATTTGGCTCTTCAACTTTTTTTTGTCAAGGGAAAAAGTCGGCGAATTTTTTGCTGCTTTAAATTTCATGAGCGCCTTTATTAAAATAACGGAGGTTGCCATTGATCGGATTTTTATTATACCATGGCATCAGCAGCTACAATGAAAACTAGAAGGATGTATTAAATGCAGAATAATGCAAACAGAATAATAGTCTCTAAGGATGAAAATGTGTACATAACTTTTTTTTTGGATACAGGGGTTTTTGAAATATATCTGTGAATCTTTGAATCCTTATGTAATGTGAAGACCAATGCCGCTTTTTAAATAAATTTAAAAAAATTAATAGTCTATTATTTAACAAGCAATAATGTAAGTAATAAGTGTGTCAGTGTGTTATTACCAGAGATCGCGAAGTGTATCTCGGTGCCAGAGGCGGCTCTCATATGTCCGTAATATTATATTACAAACATTTACTGAAACAACCAGAAAAACGACGAAGTGGTGAAATATTTATTATTGCCAGCTACATTGTATTTTTGGTAATAAATTTGACCTAAAAACGGTAATAGTTCTTACAAAAACAAGTAAAACATATCTAGCAAGTAAAAAGACAATTTTGAATTAAACACACTTTCCTGTTCTGTTTAATGTGTGGCGTGTTTATTTCATTTTGTGTTAATACGTATAACCTACTTTTATTGGAAATCTACTACATTTGTGAAACGTACTGACAATTACCTAACATAGTTGATTTTTTATATTTGCGTTGTTAAAGGCATTCGACCCCGACCGAGTGGAAGGTACTTTTATGTTTTTTACGGTTTTATCTCCTTTAATTATATAATGCCGCCGAAATTGTAAAACATTTAAAAATCGCACTGTGGCAATTATTGACATTTACGTCAACATTTAAGAAAGGGAGAGGGTAGACCATCCCAGATCGCAGTTTTGCAAACCGTAGTATAATTTTAGCCATATGCACGTTCGTATGTATTTCAAATTCAAATTCAAATTCAAATTATTTATTTAACTTTGTAGCCATACAATTATGGATTAGTTTTGTCATTAAAAGTAAGAGAAATGATAGTGTCGGGCACATGCACACAGTTTTTTTTTTTGCGATCAAAATAAGATACAGAACAGAATTGCATTCTACTACAAGTAGAATTGTTAAATAAATAGGCTAAATGTTGTGTTAAAATGTTACAATAACGACATCTACATTAAATAATATTAAAAACATTTACAATCTGTGTAAGAAACAAATAAGTTAGACGTACGTATATAAAAATTTCTACATTATACAGAATTTACACATTTTTAAAGTATTCCTCAAATTCTGCCAAGTTATAAAAGCATTTCTCCAATAATCTTTTTTTTAATTTCTTTGTAAATAATTGTAATGATTTAATACCTGTTAGTTCGGGAGATACCATATTATAATATGTAAAACCGGCAAGGTATGGAGATTTTTTATAAAAGGTATGATTAAATTTTTCAATATAGATATTGTTTTTATTTCTTGTAGCGTATGTGTGGACATCTGCATGTTTTTTATGATTATCATAGTTCCGATGAATGAATGTTAATAATTTTAATAAATGTGAGGGTTAGCAGTTTTTTGTTTTGAATATATCTCTGCACGATTCAGTTTGTGTCAAAAATTAAGCGTATTATTCTTTTTTGAATAATGAATACTCGTGATTGCTCAGTCGCTTGCCCCCATACTATTAAATTGTATGACATCGCTGGATACACAGAGCCGTAGTAAAAATGTATTAAGGAATCGTCGGTTAGGGTGTTTTTTAGCGTTTTTAATGAAAAAAAAAAACTATTAAGTTTTGCACAGACATGGTCAATCTGCGCATTCCAGCTTAATGTGCCATCTAAAAGAGTACCTAGGAATTTTGATGAATTATTTAATATTCTTTGTTCAGTGGGGCCGTTTAGATGTAAATTCAATGATTGTTTGTACAACTCTAGATGGACTGTCTTATTTAAGTTTATTATTAGGTGGTTTGAGGTACACCAATCTGTGAATTGTTTAACTACTATATCTAGTTTATGAGTTATCTCTTGACTTGTTCTTCCTGAGACTAGGACAGTGGTATCATCTGCATACAGAAAGACCCTGCCTTCATGTATGTAGTTCGGTAGATCATTTATATATAGTAGGAACAACAGAGGTCCTAAAACACTGCCTTGAGGGGTACCAAGATCCACGTCAAGCTGGTCCGAAAAAGAGTTTTCAATTTTGACTACAAGTTGTCTGTTTGTTATATAAGATATTACCCATCCTTTTACGTTTCCCCTTATTCCCATGTTGTCTATTTTTTCTGCTAAAAATGCAGAATCCAAGGCATCGGACGCACGTGATAAGTCGAAGAAAACACCAACAACAGTATCACCTTTGTCTATGCCACTTAATATGTACTGAATTAATTCTGTAGTGGCAGTCTCCGTCGAGTGTCCACTTCTAAAGCCATGCTGGCAGTTAGTTATTATTTTGTGCTTCGTCAGAAATTCGGATAGGCGAATGTAAACTGCCTTTTCGATTATTTTGGAGAAAGGACTTAATGTTACAATTGCTCTGTAATTTTCAATCGATTCTGGATCACCTTTCTTGAATATCGGAGTTGTTTTTGCTGTTTTTAATTTACTGAAAATTTTCCGCTGGTGACTGAATTATTAACGATATTCTTTATGTGAATACTTAGTTCTTTATTACACTCCTTTATTAACCGAATAGGTACTTCGTCGAGACCGACGGAGGGTTTATTTTTTAATTGTGCAATAAGTTTTTGGATGTCCCCATCTGTAAAAGGTTTAAAAAACATTGTGAACTTATTTTTGACTTATAAGGTACAATTAGTAACATTTTTAGAATAAAGTACATGCACTTGTTCTGCAACAGAATTTGCAAAGTGTTTACCAAACACATTTGCTATTTCTTTGTTATCTGTCAGCATGTTACTATTTATTCGTAAGTTAATTCGAGTAGATTGAACTTTTTTTCGATTTAATTTGGTGTTTACTAGTTCCCATAACTTTTTTGGTTTGTTTTCTGCTTTATTTATTACCGAATTATAATAAAGTTTCTTTTCTGTTTCGATTTTTTTATGTAGCTGTCTTTTTAGGTTTTTATAGTTATCGTGCATGACAGTATCTGCAGACAATTTTCTGTACCAGTTTAATTCTCTTAATTGGTTTGACTCGTGTCTAGGTTCATTGCTGAACGTAAGTTTATTGACATTTTAGGGCAAGACTTCAATGTTTTTAAAGGACTTTAAAGCACCAGTCAAAGTCTGTCCAAAATCGATGAAATATTGCATCGATATCAAGATCTTCTTCGATATTTAGGTGAACCGATCCTTTATTAAACAACGTTTTGAATTCTGCGATGGTTTGTTCGTTAACGATTCGCCGTTGCCGAATTTTAGAGTTTCCAGGTTCATTTTTTTTCTGTTATTGGTGTATTCCACGTAAAAACTTGAGCGAGGTGGTCAGACACTCCCGGGTCCAATATTTCGAGATTAGTATTATTTATATTACTTATTACATAGTCGATTGATGTAGATGTTACACCCCCCTATTTACAAACAAAACAAAATTTACAAACTTGGCGTGAATTTATACAGAGGACATCTGTAAATTACCTAGACAAATATAACCTGCTATCAAAATCCCAATTTGGTTTCAAAAACGGGATGAGCACACAGAATGCAATAGCTAACCTTATAAGTAAAGTCTACGATAAGAGAGAAGAGAGTCTAGCAGTTTTTATCGACTTAAGCAAAGCTTTTGACACGGTATGCCATGCGAGACTTTTGACCACACTTAATAATTTAGGATTTAGAAATAACAGCTTAAAACTTCTTAAGTCATACCTAACTGACAGGATTCAATACACAGAAATAAACAATGTGAGAAGTGAGGCTGAAACGATTGAGTATGGTGTACCGCAAGGGACAGTACTAGGGCCCATATTGTTCATAATATATATAAACTCGTTATTCGATCTACAAACCCCTGCCACTATAATAAGTTATGCCGACGATACAGCCCTCTTTTACACAGCCGCTAATTGGGAAGATAAAAATAAAGTAGAAGACCTAAAAAACAAAAAAAATATTTTAATAATAAATTACTCACGATAAATGTATCCAAAACTTGTTATGTACCTTTTACCTGAATCAAATATCTGCCCCCCAGTTTCAAGAACTCAAAGTTGAAGAACACTTTCAAATAGCTTCCGCCACAAACATAAAATATTTAGGAATAGTTATTGATTAACAAGTCAAATGGGATCTACATATAAATCATGTATCAAATAAAATAAGGAAACTAATCTATAGATTTAAATGTCTAAAAGAAATTTTTGATACTAAGCAACTAAAAATTCTGTACCATTCTCTTGTTGAATTACACTTAGCATATGGTATTCTAGGATGGGGAGGAGTTCTTGACTCTCATTTGAAACAACTTGACTCTCTGCAAAACGACTACTGGAAATTATTCTAAATGAAAAACAGACTTATCCCTCAAACGACTTGTATAAAGATGCAAATGTTATGGATATCAGATTACTGTTTTTCCTACAGTGTGAATTATAATGGTGGAAACCAAATTCTCAAACAAATCAAAATACACACCACAAGAAACAAACTAGAGAAAATCGAAGAAACCACATTAGAATACCTAAAACTAGCATTACTTGCGGTCAACGATGTTTCATTTATCTCAGTTCACGTGCTTACAATAAGATACTTGATGGTATTGGACATGTCTTTAGTAGAGCTAAAATTAAAATAAAAAAAATACATTTTAAAAGTCTCAAGAACAGTACCATAACAGGTTTTTCTAACCTTCCAATTGTACATAGATGTCTGTGTAGGTATGTTTTAGATGATGTGTAGAAGAAGATAGGAGAACAAATGTCTGATTGTAGGTGTATGTTGTATAGGTGCATATGTGTATATAGATACAGTTGAAACTGTGGTGTATACTGTGTATACATATCGAAAATATTTACATTTATGTTAGTTATTTATACAAGCCTCATATTGCCATGTATGTTTTTAGTCCTTTTATTTAGTCTTATATTTATTAAATTAGTTTATTTTACTCACTGCTCATATTCTTCATGTACAGTGCTGTATATACTTTAAAATTTTGAAAATTTTGACAGAATTTTGCCATTATTTAAAAAAATAATTAACCAATTTGGATCAATAAGGTCTTAAATTAACCGTTTTTTAATTACCTACACACCAGAAGGGAAAGTATACTTCTATTGACAATAGTCTTGGAGCTACTTTTAAAAAACCCCACTTTTTAAGACATTTGCACATTTAAACGTCAATTTTGTAATGTTCCCACTATTTAAAATGGGATCAAATTCAAGGCTATGTTCCTTACTAGTAATTCTACCCATTACAACTTGTGGTTTCCTGATTCGAATTAGGTCCTACATTTTTACTAATTCCACTGGCCTAATACGGCTCTGATTTACCCGTGTATACGAGTAATAATAGCAAAATCAAAAATATGGTAGACTAATTTAATGATAGGCGTTGTAGCTATTGTTGTAAATTTCTAAATTGCCTGCTTTTAATACTCATAACAACAATTTATTGTTTAGCCTAGTTCCACCTCACTGACACGCAAATTAAATTTATCATTTAATGAGACTAGTTAGAGCCAAAATGAACAGTTTACTGACTTGTTACACTCGCGGCGTTACAACGTTAGCTTCGATACAATAATTCTCGTCTCTGTCAATTGTTGAGATATTAATATTCGCGAAACAAGTCCTCTTATGTGGTCCAAAGTTTCAACTGTGTTGCGAAGATCTTTGTGGTGGAAAATGTTTAGTGGGCGGAGAAATTTCGTAACGCAACTCTCAGGATTTTCGTATATATATAGAAATGTGTATGATTCATGATAGTTACTTATGCATCAAATGCGTTTTATAGATTATAACGCTCGGAGGGTAACATGATGCAGCCCGAGGGCCTTTGGCCCGAGGGATGCATGTTGCCTGATGGGCGTTATAATCTAATAACGCTTGTGGTACATATTTTATTTTTCACGAAATAGTGTATTAAAGTATAAGTGGATATTAAGGTCTTTAAAACACGCGCGATTTTTCGAGCAGGACGACATTTCGATAGTAAGTTAGAAAAATACCTTTAAATGACTCTTTGAACCACTTTAAACCACTTACACCGCATTTAAAGCCGAGCCCGCTTTGAATTTTATATATACAAAGTCGTTACTGCGCAAGTCACTTGGAGCGTAAGCACTAAAAGACATTGTAAAGCGTTCATAAATTAATAGTTATAAAAGCAGAAAATGTATGAAGAAACTAATGGATTTTTGTGGCAATTGAAAACAAGTTAGTTTAGTATATTAAATTTATGTTGTCACAAGATTTTATTCAAAAATTAATTAAAAAACAATTGACAGTCGTAAACGCAAAATGGTCAATATCTCCGGTTCTAGTTAACGGATCGAGGCGTATCTAGGCTCATAATTTTCCTTTTTCTATTATCTTCCATTTGCCGACAATTGCATTTCGATACGACGTTCCTGAGTTGAGATATTTCATTTGTTTCCTGAGCAATTTTTTTTTTAAGGGAAAAGGGGTAAGACCACACAGGAATGGTAGTTTTTATCAATATTTATGGATTTCCATGGATGGAGAGTGCAAAAAATGCCACTGAAAGTTGCAAATCCTTGATACTTAAACGAATTAGCTTATTTCTTTAAACAATTGCAAGATACACGAGATATCGACTCAAAAAATAAACTGTAAATTATCTGAACAAAACGCAACATTTTGATCACAATTAAATATCCGCATGACCTTTTGTTGAAGAGAAAAAAATTGTACAATTGAACTGTCAAAGATAAAAGGTCGCTATAAGTCTCAAGCGACGCGTATTGATAAATTTTCATTTTTTATGTCTCGATTTCTTTTTGTCCCATGCACCGTTTTCGTTAAAAAGTCAAAAAAATATAAAAACATTAAAATATTCTCTAAAGACCATTCTGTTTATCAATGAAGCTTGTTTTATAATTTGTTTTATGTCACCATCATGTTCTGCACCATTGATCCTATAAGAATAGTCAATAAAGTTGCTAGAAATTGATTGAGGAACCCGTTACTCCTGGTAATCCATAATTATAACGAAATCGAGTAAAACACTACTATGTTTTTTACCACTATATTTGCACAAAACGTGACTGCAGTTTCAACCCTTTAGGTCATTTTCAAACGATGATTCAACTAAGAATGAAATACAAAAGATTTGGTCCCTATTTAAATATGTTTCTAGAATGAAACAGATTAGAGAATTATGAAAGTGCACAGGTAGTTTATGATATCCTAACTATCTAAGGGTGGGGTTTCTCAGAAATATTAATTACATTTTGGTAGCAGTAAAAAGAGGCGAATACATAATATCTAATTGATAATTTAACAAAATTAAATCATCCTTATTATTATATTTGTATATTTCCAATGCTTCCAACAAATTAAGTTTCAAACCTTTGGCATAGTGTAGGATTCCCATATTATTAATATCTGGGAAGATTTATCCACTCTGTAATATGTGATTAGTAAAAGCAGAATCTGTTTTTTGTAGTCTGAAGGATCTATCATGATCGAGGTATCTGGTTCTAAAATTACGTCCGGTCTGTCCTATATATATATGCTATTGCACTCTGAGCAATTCAACCTATAAACTCCAGATTTTTCGTATCTATTTGTTTTATCCTTTAGTATACTTTCCTCTAAATTAGATATAAAAATATAAAGCTAATAAAGGGCTTAGGTATACCGCTGTTTTGAATATAAAATTGATTATTGAATTGAAATTTTACTAGCTTTCGACACATGTATCAGTCAAAATTACTTTCAATTCAATAATCAATTTTATATTCAAAACAGCGGTCTACCGATGGGATCACCTCTAAGCCCTTTATTAGCGGATATTTTTATGTCTAATTTAGAGGAAAGTATACCAAATTCCCAAGAATCACATTCATCTTTGGTATAGATATGTCGACGACGTTTTGGCATGCTTTAAGAGTACTACTAGACAATTACACACTTTTCTAGATTCTATTAATAACATACACCCCAAAATTAAATTTACATTAGAACGAGAAACAAATCATGCAATAAATTTTCTAGACCTAACTATCACACATAAAAATAACCAATTCAAATTTGATATTTTTCGAAACCCTGCATATACTGATATAACTATTCCCTTTGATTCTTGCCATCCATACACACACAAACTAGCAGCTTATAGTTCAATGCTACATAGAGCTTTTTCGTTGCCTTTGTCAGAAACACAAATAAAAACAGAGCACTCAATGATTCAAAAAATAGCCAAGAACAATGGTTTCCCCACAGAAACTATCGCCAAATTAATAAACAAAAAACAAAACTAATATACTTTTAAAGCAATTTATCCCATAGTTAGAGAAGAAAAACAAACACCTTACGCTACCATCACATACTATGATACACTAACAGAGAAAATATCAAATATTCTCAAGACACATAATATCAAGATAGCATTTAAACCCCAACAAATATCATCAAATTTAATTTACAACGCCAACGATAAAACAAATGGATACGAAAAATCTGGAGTTTATAGGTTGAATGGCCCAGAGCGCAATAGCATATATATAGGACAGACCGGACGTAATTTTAGAACCAGATACCTCGGTCATGATAGGTCCTTCAGACTACAAAAACAGATTCTGCTTTTTCTAATCACATATTACAGAGTGGACATAACTTCCCAGATATTAATAATATGGAAATCCTACACTATGCCAAAGGTTTGAAACTTAATTTGTTGGAAGCATTGGAAATATACAAGTACAATAATAAGGATGATTTAATTTTGTTAAATGATCAATTAGATATTATGTATTCGCCTCTTTTTACTGCTACCAAAATGTAATTAATATTTCTGAGAAACCCCACCCTTAGATAGTTAGGATATCATAAACTACCTGTGTACTTTCATAATTCTCTAATCTGTTTAATTCTAGAAACATATTTAAATAGGGACCAAATCTTTTGTGACCTAATGGGTTGAAATTGAAAGAAGTTACGACAGCCGAACTATTACCATTTATATCTCCGTCAGTTAAATCTGTACGTAAGAAAACACTCTACATGTTGCAATCCTTAACGGCTTAACTTGAATTTTTTTAACTTCTATGTCTACTATCAGAATTGAATCCTACTGAATGTCATAATGATACGTCAGTAGTTTATTTATTATAATTAATTGTTAAACTCCTCTTCTGCTTACTATTTCTCTCATTCTTGATGTCTATTGGATAAATAAAAATAATAATAAACGAAAAAGTAATTCCACTTTCATAAACGAAACAATGTATCGATTTAAAATTTTTCCATTAATAATTTCTAAATAATTCTATTTTTATTTCTTGACTATAGATTTGTAATTGCCGGACTACATTCCATACTTTTGGCACTCACTGTATTTATACCAATTAAACTAATGCTACAGTCAGATATGGGTGAACAACGCGGTTGTTTTACATCAATACGGAAAACGGAAAATAAATACCTTGATACTGCACAACAAAAAAATATCAAGCTAGCAAATCTCCATACATAAAACGTGACAGATTTTGTGTTGAAAATGATTTATAAATGAAGTAAATATATGTATAATCAATATTCACACAAAAAGAGAACGGTTTCAAACAAAATTTATAAACGAATGACGGTAGAATATGAAATAGAAGCAGAATTAGATTTATAAGCAATACAATTTGAAAAAGCTCCAGCATACAAAGATATTGATCAATTTTATTCATGCTGTTATAATGCTCTCGGGTAATCTCTATTTTTGGATAATTAAAATAAATATATTGGCAAAATACAAAGGGAGCTTTAGTAGTAGTTACGCGTAATTAACTTTGGATGCTCTCATTTACAGCAGTTATTTGCAATGGTGGAAATGTGTATCAAATATAATTTATTTACATTACAGTATAACTTCTATATTGTTCTATTGGACGAAACATTTTTTATTTCAAAGTGGGTACATGTTAAGGACCGCCCCGCCAGGTATACCTACACCTGGAAATTCTAACATTTTTTCAATATAACCAGAGACAAAAAAATGTTTCCGACTCCTATTAAAATTGTACACATTTTATGTATGTAGTGATTACTAGTAACAATTAGCGATCAATTCACAAAATGTAATTTACAAAACCAGTTAACTTTATTCTATAAGTGTTTTCCACAATATACATATACAGTGTGTCCTCGGACGGAGCTGACAAGGGGAAGAACAACGAAAGGACATCTATGAAAAACTCGCCTTGTATAAAAATGGGAGTTCCACATAAAGATCTTAGATCAGATGTACTGGGTGTTAATGAATTAAGAAAACGTCAAATTACAAAGTTATTTATAATCCAAATTAAAGCCTAAATACAAATTTTGAAGTTTGCATTTTGACTCTCATGTTTTTAATGTGTTTGATTTTCTTACCTTGATCATATTAAACTGACAAACGTCATTATGTCATTGTGTAGGATATTACAACTTATTCTGTTATCTTTTTCTAGTATTTCAGTTATGTTATTATCGTTATTGTTCTGTTGATTATTTACAAAATATTTACCAAACAAGAACGAATTTATTTGATTAAATGTTACGGAACTGGATACGTCTCTTATCGATATACAATTGATCTCTGCGAAATGTTCCTCAACATAAGGGTATCACGCCAATCGTTGCGCAAATTTGTAAACAAGTTTGATGAAATTGGATCTGTATTTGATGTCAAAAATCCCAAGAAATAGTACAGTGGAGACGATGCGGCAACACTTTTGGCAATAAAGTCAATAATAGACAACCCGACATTGTCTTTAGGGAAGTTAATGAATTTATATGGCAAACAAAAATCGGTCGTTTAAGCCAACGTTGAGACATACACTTGAAAATGGAGATAAGAAGAGGAGCGATTGGATTTTTGTTTATGGGTCTATAAGAACTTCCTCGTAGATAGAAGTTTTCGCAGAATGTTTTTTTTTACTGACGAACCAACAAACTGAAGCCTATCTCGACGTGTATGGCGTGTACGTCTCGAAAAGCGTACGGTGTAAGATGATTTGAAGCGAGGGACGAACAGTGTTGAATCAACCAGTCAAAACGCGTCGCACGGCTATGCTAATTGAGTGTTTACCAGGTCCCAGAGGTACCAAGCAATCAACCAGCTCGGTACCCTTACCCTAGCCCGTGCCGGCCTCTGACGCTAAAATAAACATCTTTGGCCGAACACAATCATTGAGCTACACAGTTCACACTTCCTTCCGATGAAATCGGAGCACATGATGCCAATTGGCACCATGGGCTTCCAACTAGTCAACACCCCCCAAACCCGTCCAAACTCCGAGAGGGCTCGGCAACAACTGTTTCCTCTCACTACAGACAAAATACGCTCTCGAAAGCCGACGTGCCAGCGATGGAAGAAGACCAAGACAGAAGAGCGCCAGAAGAGCGCCAGAAGTAACAACCCAGCTGGCAGGATCCAACAGCCAGGACCAGGGGAGGTCTGCTAACATCGCCGACACCGTCCACATTTGCGGGCCAGCATTATATTTTTTCGAATCTTCTCATTTTTTGGGCACATCAACCGGAGAAGGCAATATAGAACGAATTGGTGGTTAAGTATTTTCAGAGTAGCCGATACTGAATCTGATCTCAAAATTTGAAAATTTAACATGTAGAGAACAACAGGGCTGCTATTTGCAAACTTTTGCAAATGTACGTGATATGAGAATTCTTTGACGGCGAGTCAATCAGCTCAAAAATTCAGATAGACTGATATTTTATTTTGCCTTGTAGTGTTAAAACATCATTAAACATAAATAAAATAATTGTTTTCTTTCTGTATAAATTATTCCTTTCTTTTACATATCGAACAAATTGAAATTCATTTTCTTTGCCTACAGTTAAGTAGGCTTATTTATATACAGGGTACGGAACGGCTCGATTACAGCCGAACGGGACCTCTTAAAGTATACAAATATGGAAAAATATACCGGGAGTTTCATTTAAAAAAATTGACACTTATGTCACACCTCCAAACGTAATGACGTCACGGTCCTGAAATACATGTCAAGAAATTCTAAAAATTTCGCTGAATACAGTGTCGAAAACCCGAAGTTGATACGAGGTCCCGTTCGGCTGTAATCGAGCCGTTCCGGGACTATTGCCCAACCCTGTATAGTGTAAGAACATCATACTTTGCACGCAGCGTACACTGACTGATCTCTATAGTCGATTTGTGGACGAGTTGAATGATACATTTTTCATTATATGGTGAATGTTCTTCACGACAAGTGGATGGCGCTTCAATATTTCATCTATTCGCCTCCTTCAAGGCATTCACGGAATGATAAATGTGTTAAAGATACTTCGCTTTATTCTTCATATTTACAGTACAACGCATTCTTTAAAACGATTTAGGCAGGTGTGGGTTGCCGATATGAAGTTCGAAAATTCGCATTTAGAGACTTAGCTGTCACTGGGAATTATTAAACTGACTTATTCGTATCTAAAAGTAATTTATATATTATACGAATAAAGACGAATCAATAGAGAAAAAAATTATTGTAAAATTATTTACACTCGTTGGGATGTTCAGTTTCATGAAGAGTGATTCTATAAAAATAACTGTATAGTTCCCTGCATATTTATCGCATATCAATCGTCCCCAGTTTTGTCAAGACAATAGAAATTGTTCTGAATAATCGTCTAATCAAATATTTTGAGAAGTATCCATTACTACATAAATTCCAATTTAGTTTTCGAACTAACTGCTCGACAATAAATGCAGTCTGCAAAATCGTGAGTGACTTTGAGAAGACTACATGTAAAAGTTGTTTAAAATTTTTAACTGTATGAGTTTCCTAATAACTTTGGATTTTTTACAGAACATTGTGTCATAAAAATCTATTGAAAAAATCATGAACAGAAAGTTGGCACCCAGAGTTAGCACCCCAGATTCACACTAACTTTGAAACGGCAACATAAAGAGCGGCCGCGTCACCGCTGGCAGGGATTATCTTGTTTTAAGGAGTAGAAGAGGCCGGGGGTGGAAAGTGGCAGCTCGTTACCGGATGGAATTTTCCGATGTAAAAATTTTCCGGCTCTGAAATGCACATGGAAAGAGCTGCCGCGATTCGGGTTGTGGCAATCATCATGATTCAATGTAAACTAACCGCCTTCCAATGTTTAGCGCGACAGCTCAATGCCAAGTCGAGTTTTCCGGTAGAAAGAGTTTTCCGACTGTGGAAGGGAATGGTCAAAAGCTGCCGCGATTTTCTCTCTGTGGATGCTTCTCTGTTACCCATGGGTGCCTTTTGACCTATTTTTAGCGCGGCAGCTCAATGCCAAGTCGAACTTTCCAGAGGGAAAAAGAGTTTTCCGACCGGGGAAGGGAAGGGCCACGAACTGCCGAGATTTTCTTTCTGTGGATGTTTTTCTTTTAACAATAGGTATCCCTTGAGCCATTTTCAACCCGGCAGCTCAACACCAAGTCGTGTTTTCCGGGGGAAAAGAGATTTCGTACCGAGGAAGGGAAAGGCCAAGAGCTGCCGCGATTTTTTCTCTGTGGGTACTTTTCTGTTAACACTTAGTACCCTTTGAGCCGCTTTCAGCGAGGCAACTCAACGCCAAGTCGAGTTTTCCGCGGGATAAACAGTTTTCCGGCCGTGGACGGGAAGGGCCACGAGTTGCCGCGATTTTCTCTCTGTGGATGCTTTTCTTTTAACAACAGGTACCCCTTGACCTACTTTCGCGGCAGCTCTTGGCCTTTCCCTACCACGGTCGGAAATCCCCTTCCTCCCGGGAAACCCGACTTGGCGTTGAGCTGCCGCGCTGAAAATAGGTCAAAAAGTACCTATTGTTAAAAGAAAAGCATCCACAGAGAGAAAATCGAGGCAGCTCGTGGCCCTTCCCTTCCACTTTCGGAAAACTCCTTTTCCCGCGAAAAACTAGACTTGGCGTTGAGCTGCCGCGCTGAAAGTGCGCCATAGGATTCCTATTGGTAAAACAAAAGCATCCACACAGAGAAAATCGCGGCAGCTCTTGGCCCTTCTCTTCCACGGTCGGAAAACTCTTTCCCCCGGAAAACTCGACTTGGCATTGAGCTGCCGCGCTGAAAATTGGAGGGCGGTTAGTTTACACTGAATTATGATGATTGCCACAACCCGAATCGCGGCAGCTCTTTGCACGTGCATTTTAGAGCCGGAATTTTTTTTTTATATTGGAAAGTTCGATCCGGCAACGAGCTGCCGCTTTCCACCCCCAACAGGCCTCTTCTACTCCTTGAAACAAGATAATCCCCGGCACCGGTGGCGCGGCTGCTCGTTACGTTGCCGTTTAGACCTAGTGTGAATCTGGGGTGCTAACTCTGGGTGCCAACTTTATGTTCATGAAAAAATCCTATTTCAGAAAAAAATCTGAAATAAGATTTTCCCCATTATTTGCGTTTAACGCCTCAACTTCGTTAAGTCGGTATTACTAAAATAAACAGAAAGGTGATTATAAAGTGAGTGAAATTTGTTTTTTGAAATTCCCTGTACCGTGCATCGATACGAAATGTACCGAAAAATTTCAACCTATTCTGTTGAAATCGCCGGAAAGGCTGTGGCAACACTGACCAATATAGCAGTGCTTGCTAGAACTTAGAAGATAATAGACGTGAACATTGCTGCTGCGTCGGCAATGGCTGCTTTAGGTGCATTTAATTATTTATTGCAAGCGAATATCGCAACTAACAAAAAACCTCAACTGAAAAGAACATGATGGATGACAACGGTACATAAAAATAGAACAGAGTAATTTTTTTAATCTCTCGCAAATATTTCTACGATTTTTACTTCCCTCGCATATACCGAAGGGAAGTATTGTATTGAGAAAAAATCACCCTCCGAGATTTCTTCGGATTTTCACGTTTCAGATCACGTAGATTACGAAAATGTAGGTTTTTCACTTCCGTCAGTCTGCCTGTCTGTCTGTTGGTCTGTTGGTGCACTAACTAAAAAACGACTTGACAGAGAACAGTCAAATTTGGTAGGTAGCTGACGCTACACCAAAGAAATGGTTCTAGACTTTTACTGGAAAATAAACAGGGTTGACTGCTTAAAGGGAATAGATAATGAAAAAAAAAATTTTTTCGCTCAGATTTAAAATTTACATGTCTTACGACATTCTAAATCCATTTCAGAAAAAAAAAATTGGAAAATTTTTTAACCACGAATAAATGGAAAAAAATGGTTTATGCTCAAATACAAAATTGCCACGTTTCATTACATTCTAAACCCATTTTTTTAAATATTTCTGAAAATGAAAAGAAAACTTTGAAAATAAAAAAAAAATCGGTAAATGTATTTACACAGAACTTCCCTCTTTGTTATACAGGGATGTCACTCAAAATATTATTAAATACCAAGCGACGTATCAGAATAATAATCGGAATGTAGTTATCACTATTATTACAAAGAAAACCCGATTACTTTTGGTAAAAAAAAAAATATACGGAGTGGTCATTCGACAGCAAAAATTCAGTATTAAATAGATTGTGCCATATATGGAAGGTTTGCGTAAATACCCATGCCTGAATTGTTTCTTAGTATGATCACCCTGTATGTTTTTTAGTAAAACTATAATAAGTGTTTTCCTTGCCAAGTCTGTTAACTATATACCACATATTATTGCCATCTGTCATATTTTTAGTTCCACATTCACGTAGTGGAGTGGAAGTATCGCAGCGATTACATTTTTTTAAATAGGTTTAGAATATCATGAAGTGTGGAAATTTTAAATTTGAGCACAAAAGTTTTTCTTCATTTATTCTAGTAGTGAGAAAAATTTTCAAAATGCATTTTTAAAATAGTGTTACGAGTTTTCACCCTTTTAGGAAACACCCTGTATGAATCCGTGGGTTCTAAATATTTTGAACAATTGGTGAACCACTAACACTTTATTTAATAATTTACTGATTACACAAACTAACTTTTAAAATATTTATATTTACACTTCGAATTTATAACTTCACTTTCGCTATTAACTTCACTTTAGTAAAACTTCTTCCTCTGCGCCGGTAATCGCGCCTTATATATTCTGAAATTGCTTCTAGATCCATCCAGAACTCAATCAAGAATCTTCTTCTACCACAGTCTAGAAACCTCTATCTCTTTCTACAAGTTTCCAGTCACTATTAGGCATAGGGGATGTATAATACATAACAATAGGTTTAGATTGTCATAACATGTGAAAATTTTAAATTTGAGCAAAAATAATGGGTTATTTTTTCAGTCTATAGTGGTAAAAAAATGTCTTTAAATTCTTTTTATAAAAAAAGTTGTTAAAAATATTATAATGCCACAACACGTGGAAATTTGAAATTTCAGCAAAAAAAAAATTTTGATTATCTATTCCCTTTAGACGGTCCACTCTGTATATTTTTCCTTGAAAGTCTAGTAATTTTTTTTAGTTAATGCACCAACAGACAGACAGACAGACTGACGGAATTGAAAAACCCATATTTTCGTAATGTACATGATCTGAAACGTGAAAATCCGAAAAAATCTTGGATGATGATTTTTTTCTCTAATACGACACTCCCCTTCGGTACCGAGGAAAATAAAAATTGCTGAAAATTAAAAAAAAAACCACTACTATAGAATAGATAATGGGAAAATGTTTTGCACTCATTTAAAATTTCCACATTTCATGACATTCTAAATCAATTAAAAAAAATATCGAAATTTTTTTTACTACTATAAAATGGATGGTGGGAAAAATTTTTTTTTGCTCAAATTTTAAATATCCACGTTTTATGACATTCTAAACTTATTTAAAAAAAATCTTTTTCAATCAAAAAATATATATATACTTATTTTTCGTTAGTTAAAAAAAATTATACTGTTTTGCGGACGGCAATTGATATCTGACTCGAGCACGCCCACAATTCCTTTGATTTGTGTACTATTGACCGACACCGAGGCGATCACAGGCAAACTTGGCCCATTCGTTGCCAATGAAGACAAACTTACCATCCACACGTTGCTTTGGCTGTGGCCGAAATTTGCTAGACTTGGCCCAACGTGTGGAGCTAGCATTAAAGGAGTATCTATTCTTATAGACGAAGGTCAGTAACTTTATTAGATATATGTAGGTGACCGTTAATATTTTATTTTGTTTAAATGGATTTCTACAGGTTTGTCTGTAGGATATATTATATCATTCTCATTATTATCTTTTGTAAGAATAAGTATTAAAAACACTTGGTATTACTGTTTCACAATTTTTATTCAGATTTCTCAGACATATGTTTCAGCCTTTCGACTATTATCACAGAGTTATAACAACTTAGAGTTATTGTAACTCTTTAATAATGGTCGAAAGACCGAAACATATGTCAGAGAAATCTGAATAAAAATTATAAAACAGTAATAGCAAGTGTTTTTAATACTTATTCCATTTAATATGTTTCATCAAGAACCTACCGCAGACTCAGTTCAATTAATTATCTTTTGTTGTATCATAATTCTATTACATGATGACGATGACGATTGTCCCCAAGCAGTAATATTATAGCTAATAATGGGGTAGACTAGGGCATAATATACGGTTGTCAATAGTTTTTTGCGTAGACCATTTTTTAATGTTAGTATACCAACGTACGATTTATTTATTCGTTCGCATATTTTGTCTACGTTTTCTGTCCAGTCTAGATGCTTATCTATAGCAACTCCTAGAAAAGTCGTGCTATTTATGAAGTGTAGGGTTTCCCCGTAAATATTTAAGAGATAGTTGCCTGAAAGTCTTAGTTTAGTATGAAACTGCATACATGCAGTTTGCCCGTAGTTAATAATGAGTTTATTTTCTCGATTGTTGAAGTTCTGTACTGGGTTATTAGCTTTTATTTCAAGCTCTTGGGCGTTTGAATCCGATATAACTAACGTTGAGTCATCGGCATATATGAATAGTCAATGTGGAAAGGCAGATCGTTTACATATAATGTGTGCCAATGTCTATTGCAAATTCATTGAATATCATATTATATCTTATTACTTGGTTTATTTGCGATTACTTGTGTTAACATAACCTTAAAAGAAAGTAGAATTAATATTAGCCTGTCACTTTCCATGAATAATTGGTTATAATAGTTGTATATATTACCAGTATAGTACACAATAAAGATGTGGTGGCGATCGCCGTCACTGCTTTTTTAACTGAGCAATCGCTTGTTACAGTCTATTTTCGTATCTGTACATTTAAATTTAAATATCGTAATTGTTCCAATGTTATCATTCTAGTCTAATCAGTATAGTATAGTTGGTTGCCTACCATTGCGTTCCATGCCGCGAGTTCCTAACGTCTCGATTATAACCTTTTCAAGACCGTTATTGTGAATTAAACTTATTGTTTTGTTAATGGAATTACGAAATACAATATTATGTGTGGAAAATAAACGTCGTTAGGAAGATTTATCAGATTTGTGGGTTACGATGTATAGTGGCCATTTGGAATGTACCCATGAAAAGGTTGGTTATCCTCGGATTTTTGACAGAGGTTTCCGTCTTGGCCATTTTTGGTGATTTTTGTATAGCAATTTTGTGAGTTTGCTCCTTTAATGGGATATGGTGCTGTAGTGACAAATTTAGCAGTATTTTATTTTGGTATTTGAGTATTATTTTCTGTTGGGAATGTTACGGAATTTTCCAGATAAATCAACTTTCTGGAAGCACATGGCAAAGGAATTCTTTAAGCCCACTCAACATCTAAGGTATGCCTCTGAAATGTCTTTAGAAAATAGATTTGTAATGTTCATTATTTCTTTATTCCATGGCTTTTAGTTTCATTTTCACTTCTACCTTTACGTTACTTTTATTTTGGACTTTTACTGGTATCGTTTCTTGTATGTTTGACCCTACTTCTTACCTTTTTGGTTATTTGTACATTTGAGTCTGGATTGTATATGAAATTTGGTTTTGCTGAAACTTGGTTGTCAAGTTGTTGGTTGGATTTGGAATCCTGAGTTGTACCTGTGAGACTCTCCTGCCTGGTTCCATTGGAAGCTACGCTTGCCTGGTAGGCCTACTGTAGACTTAATGAAACCTGCTGGAGGTAAGCGTCTTTAAATAGCATAACGAGGGACCTGATATAACACCCCACCTTCTACGTGAGGCATAGAGAGCCCGTCAGGTTTTTGCGGTACTAAATAATTGCTGTCATTCGACCCACGTAACTACAGTTTTTCCACATATTCCACTTAATATTTTACACATTAAATTTAAATTGTCAGTAAATATTTTGCACATAACCAATTAAATTTTTAGTAGTTTTGAACACCACGCTTGCAATTTTTTCACTTTTGTCAATTTAACTTATCGTCACCTACCTAGTTCACATTATTTTGTTCATTTCACGTTATTATTCAGTATTTTAATGTAATTGTCTAAGCTAGTATATTTTGGGGTCATATATTGCATACCATTAGTTAAGATTTTATTAGTTTTAAGTTGTCGTACGTTTTGTGTTAGGTTAATGTGGACCACACATCTAGGTATATTGATTGTGTGTAATATTATGTCTGTGGGATATGGTTGCAAGAGTACCTAAATGTAATCTTTAAATCTGTTATAGTAAGACGCTTATTTGGTTTCACCAGCATACATCCAACACCCCATATTTATCGAATTCACCCCCAAGGACTTGACTAATCAGCCGTGTAAGCCTCTTTCGCCGCCAATTGAATGCAGAGAGTGGACTGCCCGTAAAACATAAAAATTTTGTTCAGGGCACAGGATGACCATCGTACCCTGCAGTATAGCTGATACATCAGCCTCTAAAGTTAAATTATTTTATACTATTCCCCTTTTATCTGGGAGCCCTGAAACACGCTAACAGCGATTGGTGAGAAAAGGTTGAAGCAATCCAAAGAGTGATAATCACTGCTACAAAGAACAGCGATTGCTGAACGATCACCGTAGTGATCACTGTGATTAAAAAATTGACGTTTGCCCCATCTCTAGTGCACAATGCTACTTTATTTATATAGAGAGTGACGTCACATATCTTCTTGGTGACAAATATTTAATTTGAATCTAAATTTCTTTCAAAAGTATTTAAAAACAATTTTCTTGCCGAATAATGAGCAACATGCATGAATTTTAGAAATGCAATAATTTATTATTTTTTCGTTATATATGTTATATAAGTTGAGAAAGTAATGAAGAAAAAGTTTTAAAAAAATGTGTAGCTTAAATAAACGACTTTGAAATTCAAAATTTTATGGGAACATGTCCACGTGACTGAAAACGCCACGCTATTGGTCTGACGTCATTCGGCATAATGTCTAATCGTCGTCTATCTGCCAAGGGGTTAAATCGTAAATTGTTTTGTGTTTTGTAAATGCGTATTGATATTTTCATAAAAGAAATCATTCATTTATTTATTTATTTAATTATTAAGTGGTAAAAATGCCGGACAGTGGGTTTTTACGTGGCCAGAGTGACAATTTGCCTGTTGTTGATGTGTTTATGATGACAAACTTTTTTGCTACTAATACTGATTTTATTAGTGCAGAAATTGGAAGTACTAAAGCAACAAGGTATGTGTCATTCATTATTCTAAACATTAATTCAATTGTGCCCATTTTTATCCTTTTACTGTGGTTAAATATAACAAATTATTTATGTACTTAACCTCAAAATAGGTAAACAAGGCAATATTTTAATGTTATATTAATTAATATTTTTCATCTTAGAATGCTTTGCTTTTTTATATAATAAATACCTCCCGTCATTTACTAAGTACGTACTTTTAGGTAGGTAGGTACATTAATAGTAAAAATAACTGTTGACATACATAGGTATATATAAATATATAACTGGATAATATGTAGAATGTCGAGAAGTTACATTATTCCCACCTTTCTTATACATTTATACATTTTAATTCAAGGTTCCTATTAACAGAAGTTAGTAAACTTTTGTATTCCTATAAATAGGAAAGTGACCAAATTCACCATGATATGTAAACAAATTATCACAATAATATTAGGGTTAGGTACATATTTTCATAATATTATTATAAAATAATTAGTTTTAATGGGTAAATTTACATCAAAATGATCCTGGCAGCAATATAATCTTAAGGATGACGATAATTCTGCATTTCGGTCGTCTCGTCTCATAGCTCTGCACCATTTCTTAGTAACTTTATCGCGTCTAGGCACATTAAAAAATAACTTTTTTGGAGTTTTTATTGTAGTATTTGTACATTTGGGCACAATACAATATTTATAGCTACTTTTCTTTGTATTTTCCATAACATAACATAAATAATGTGTACACATTTGCAATCACAATACGTTTTCCGTCGATGCGATGTGCCCGATGACGTCACACACAAGTAGCGCGGAAACTTTTCCATTTAAACGCAGTTAAATTGACAGCTGCAGTAAATAATTTTTTTAACCTTTAATTAGAACATAAAACAAAAATAAAAGACTGGAAAAATAATGTTTTTTAGTGATCTATTCATCTGTGATGTTTAAAAAAATTATGCATTTTGCTCATTGTTTCAGCTATAATATTTACCATGAGTATTTTCTATGTTTCGACTTTAAAAAAAAGTGCACACACCCTATTTCCTAGTACTAAATATTAATTATTTAGTGAGACCATAGAGAGAAAACATTTAATGTCGCTATATTTCTGCCAAATCGAAAATAAGAAATCATAAATGAGCTTTATAAGAGGGTTCCTAAAATAAATTGGGTTTTTATTACGCCAAAAAAATATTTGACAAAGACAAAATGTTTGTGAAGATATAAAAAATGAAAAAAATAAGCCTTTTTAAATTGACGCCTCTGTTATGGCCACATCGCCAACGAAATTCCAATAACCATTGACCTGGGAATGAGGGACTAGGAATGTAAGTAATTTCGACAGTCTGAAATATTTAATATGGACTCATATCTGATTCAATAAGCATATAAAAGCTCGTTCAAGCTGTATGGAAGTAGACAAAGAAGGAAACCAGAAGCACCCAAGAGTGAGTTATAAAAGGCAACGTCTTCACACGAAATGGGTAAGTGGCCACGATTGCAGCTTAAAAAGCCTATAAATATCAAGTGGCATCTGTGACGCGCGTAATATCCTGATTTCCGACGGGGAAATGCTTCTCTTCCTACCTCTCTCCATATTGAATTTGAGTTGGGGCAGGCTTCTGAATTATAACAAAGTAGGACAATGTAAACTTGGAGATATTAAAGATATTAAGCCTGTTCGATGAGGCTTAGACAAGTATCGTTGGGGTGACTTTACTTCCACATCCACGTAGTGGATTGGAAGTATAGTAATCGCAAAAAAATTTTCAAAAATTTTTATTCCTGAAATAGGTTTAGAATGTCATGAAACGTCGAGATTTTAAATTTGAGCTAAAAAAAATTTTCTGTCTGTCTGTCTGTCGGTCTGTCTGTCTGTCTGTCTGTAACTTTTTTTGTCCGCACGTTTTCTCCGGAACGGTTTAAGATATTGACTTGAAATTTTTCTTATTTCAAAAGCATATAATTTATATAATAAGTTAACGGTTATAACACAAGATACAGTAGCAATATTGCTCATGAGTTTTATAAATGATTAATTCCTCTTCTCCTTTACGGGATTAAATTATGATTATGAGTAAAACTAGGCTATTGACTATGTCGAAAAAAACAGGGATAAAAGGAACTAATTCGTTAAAGGTATTTTATTGTTTCATATGTTCAATTGTACCCAAAAGATGATAATTCCACAAAGTGCTATTTTTAGGCTTGGATTTTTGACAACGTAGTAAATTTGTCCACTTTTTATTTTTTTAACTATGACTCAAAAACTATGCATTTTTAGTAAAGTGAACTTCATATTTCTAAGTCAAATAAAAAATTCCCGACAAAGGAGTCAACATGGCGCGAGAAACCCAAAAAAAGCCATAAAACTCGGCCATAAAAGTGTCAAAGCCGACGTAATTTATTGCGGCTCAGGACCGTACTTAAAATTATTGTGTCGTGAGTTACAATCTAATTAATTTAATATATGGTTGATAAATAAATAGTTATTTGTTACAGTGATAACGATAAATTAAAAAAAAAATTCTGTTTTGCTGGAGTTAAGATAGGAATAATATTTTATATATTGGTGGAGCATTGATGAATTTTATTAGTCTAAATTAAAATTATACCAAATATTCTTTTGTTGCTCAGTTTCGCCAATAATAATTTAATATACCTATCGAATTATTATTGTTGCCCAGCAAGGACTACGAGGAGGTACGAGCAATTCCTTGCCAAAAAATGTGGGTTCAGAGTTAAGGTTATCGATATTATTAAAATAGGTCAAAGAAATAAAGTAAATTTTTAAATTCATTAAATAAAGAAAACATTGAATTTATGCCAATAACCCGTAATCTAATTAACCCAGATTAAATAAATAAATAAATAAAATTCTAGAAAACAAACAAATAATTAAAATAAATAAATTCAGTTCTGAAAAAGAAACAAATAAATAATTATCAAATAAAATATGTATACATATAATATAATAAATAAAAATCACGTTATATTGCGTTTGCGCGTATGTAAAACACTAATGAAACGATCAATTCACATTGTACACTAAATCAAATCACATGTAACATTTTATTTAACTTTCCATAATACCTGCCCTTTATTAATAATCTTGAACCTAAATTATATCTTTATTATCCAGCGCCGAAGTGTTGCTTGACTAACTGACACTGCACCATTTGTTTTCAGTTCCATAATGTATTGATTCCACCGTTGGTACCCCATTTTCCATATACTTGCTATAAATTAAATCTCTTAACAATTTCACCATAGACGAATCTAATGCTCGTGCTGATCCTTTATCCGATCTAACTTTTCGATTAGGTACCACATCCTTAATTATTCTCTAGATAGACCGTTCTGAAATTTCTGTTAAGTAGGCCGTTTTTTCCACGGCTCCTTTTTCACCTTCACTTTCTTTTATATTTTTATAAACGTTTAAAACTACTTTTTTAGTATGTTCGCATAAATATTCTCTAAAACTTTTCTCTGTAATTCGCGAGCTATTACCGTTTCCCATATCTTCGTTAAATTCTCTGCTGGTGCTAGGTTGAGGATCTTCCCAAGGCCTGAACATTATCACAATATTATTTTACCACAGCCACCAAAAAACGGAAAACACTCGAATATTTCATCATCCGCCGGAATATTTTTAAACTACATAAAATACGCTTAAACAAAGAGCAATTTCACTTATCTGTTAAAGTATTATACATTCTAGGCACTTACAATCAAAATAAAATGTAAACACTGAACCACACACTGTATTATTGTATGAAGCACAACCGATATATTCTAAATATAACAAAACTCGTTCGAAATGTCGCGGAAGGCTGTGGTCCGTCTCTGCTTAATACCTGTGCCGTTCTGCTTGCCCTTTAACAGCATTATGTACCTATGTGTGTAAAAAATTAAGTAAACAGTAGTGACCGTTAGATCGTAAAATATTTTAGGAGTGAGTGGCGTAATTCTTAGAAATTATAACTGATACTGGCGAGTTTCCCTTAATTTCTTATTTTAATCCATGCCCCGCTCTATCCTAGTGGTAATAGGCGGCAAAGCTTTGAAATTTTGTATCTGACTTAGAAATATGAAGTTTTCTTTATATATATATATAATACGATTCTATGTGGAGAATCAAATTTCCTATCGAAATGGCACTTTATAAACTCAAGAATTTTTTTTTTAAACAAAATGAATCAAAAAACTATTTAAAAAATCGGTAAAAGTATTTACACAGAACTTCCCTCTTGATTTGTACAGTACGGTCACTCTAAAAAATGATTAATTACGAAACCACATATAAGAATAATAATCGGAAGGTATTATTACAAAGAAAACCTGACAACCTTTGGTCAAAGAAATATACAGAGTGGTCATCCGATAGCAAAAATTCAATATTAAATAAAAGGTGCTAATTATGGAAGGTTTGCGTAAATATCTTTACAAGAAGTGACCGCAAAAAGGGCCTGAAATTCGCCTGTTTTTGCATAGTAGATAGCGGGCCAAAGGAAAGAGCAAAATAAGTTGAACTTTGAAGAAATTTTAAGGTGAGCATATGTTTTACTTTTTTGAAAAAATGCAAAAATCACCTCTATTTAAGGGTAGAAAATATTTCAAAATTGCAGTCTTTCTTTCCAGCATGCTTCAATAATTTTTTAGGATGACCACCCTGTACATTTTCAATAAAACTATAATAGGTGTCTTCCTTGCCAAGTGCGTTAACTATATGTTAAATATTATTCCCATCTGTCATATGTTCAGTTCCATATTCACGTAGTGGAGTGGAAGTATAGTAGTGGTTAAAGAAATTTCAATTTTTCTTTTTTTTACTTCCCTCGCATACCGAAGGGAAGTATTGTATTCGAGAAAAAATCACCCTCCGAGATTTTTTCGGATTCTGACGTTTCAGAACACGTAGATTCCGAAAATATAGGTTTTTCAATTCCGTCAGTCTGTCTGTCTGTCTGTCTGTCGGTCTGTCTGTCTGTCTGTCTGTCTGTCTGTCTGTCTGTCTGTTGGTGTATTTACTAAAAAACTACTTGACGGAGAGCAGTCAAATTTGGTAGGTAGTTAACCCTACTGTCAGCGAAGAACTGGTAGAATTTTCACTGAAAAATATACAGGGTGGACCGTCTAAACGGAATAAATAGTGAACAAAATTTTTTTTTGCTCAAATTTAAAATTTCCACGTTTCATGACGCGCTAAACCTATTTCAGGAAAAAAAAATTTTTGAAAATTTTTTTCAAACATTTTTGAAAAAATTTTTACCAAGTTGAAAAAATTTTTTTTTGCTCAAATTTAAAATTTTCACGTTTCATGACGCGCTAAACCTATTTCAGGAAAATTTTTTTCAAACATTTTTGAAAACATTTTTACCAAGTTGAAAAAAATTTTTTTTTGCTCAAATTTAAAATTTCCACGTTTCATGACGCGCTAAACCTATTTCAGAAAAACATTTTTGAAAACATTTTTGAAAAAATTTTTACTACTAAAATGAATTTTTTTTTTCTTTCTTCAAATTTAAAATTTTCACGTTTCATGGCATTCTACGCCTGATTAAAAAAAAAGTTTTTTGAAATTTTATCACTAAGATAGAATTTTTCTTTGTTCAGATTTTAACTATCCACGTTTCCATGGCATTCTAAAACTATTCAAACAAATTTAAAAATGTTTTTGAAGAATTTTTTAAAAAATTTTAAAACATTTTTAATCCATTTATGTATCACTACTATAGAACAGACGAAAAAATTTTTTTTGCTCAAATTTAAAATTTCCACGTTTCATGATATTCCAAACCAATTTCGGAAAAAAAAATTTGCAACATTTTGTTACCAGTTTGGAAAAAAATTTAACACCAGAATGCTCAAATTTAAATGACATTCTAAACCTAGGTATTTCAGAAAAAAAAAATTTGAAAATTTTTTTCACCAACATTTTTCAAAAAGTTTTTACCACTAAAATAGATCGAATTTTTTTTTATTTGCTCAAATTTAAAATTTTCACGTTTCATAGCATTCTAAACCTATTTTAAAAATACATCATTTTTAATTTTTAAACTTTTTTTAGCACTAGTATAGAACAGAAGGAAACTTTCCTTTTTGCTCTAATTTAAAATTTCTACCTTTGACATTTTAAACCTATTTCAGAAGCAAAAAATTTGAAAATTATTTTACCATCTTTTGAAAAATTTTTAAAAAATGAAATTTTTTAACCACCACTATACTTCCACTCCGTTACGTGAATGTTTACTTCCCTCGCATACCGAAGGGAAGTATTGTATTCGAGAAAAAATCACCCTCCGAGATTTTTTCGGATTCTGACGTTTCAGAACACGTAGATTCCGAAAATATAGGTTTTTCAATTCCGTCAGTCTGTCTGTCTGTCTGTCTGTCGGTCTGTCTGTCTGTCTGTCTGTCTGTCTGTCTGTCTGTCTGTTGGTGTATTTACTAAAAAACTACTTGACGGAGAGCAGTCAAATTTGGTAGGTAGTTAACCCTACTGTCAGCGAAGAACTGGTAGAATTTTCACTGAAAAATATACAGGGTGGACCGTCTAAACGGAATAAATAGTGAACAAAATTTTTTTTTGCTCAAATTTAAAATTTCCACGTTTCATGACGCGCTAAACCTGTTTCAGGAAAAAAAATTTTTTGAAAATTTTTTTCAAACATTTTTGAAAAAATTTTTACCAAGATGAAAAAAATTTTTTTTTGCTCAAATTTAAAATTTCCACGTTTCATGACGCGCTAAACCTATTTCAGGAAAAAAAAATTTTTGAAAATTTTTTTCAAACATTTTTGAAAAAATTTTTACCAAGTTGAAAAAATTTTTTTTTGCTCAAATTTAAAATTTTCACGTTTCATGACACGCTAAACCTATTTCAGGGAAAAAAATTTTTTGAAAATTTTTTTCAAACATTTTTGAAAACATTTTTACCAAGTTGAAAAAAATTTTTTTTTGCTCAAATTTAAAATTTCCACGTTTCATGACGCGCTAAACCTATTTCAGAAAAACATTTTTGAAAACATTTTTGAAAAAATTTTTACTACTAAAATGAATTTTTTTTTTCTTTCTTCAAATTTAAAATTTTCACGTTTCATGGCATTCTACGCCTGATTAAAAAAAAAAGTTTTTTGAAATTTTATCACTAAGATAGAATTTTTCTTTGTTCAGATTTTAACTATCCACGTTTCCATGGCATTCTAAAACTATTCAAACAAATTTAAAAATGTTTTTGAAGAATTTTTTAAAAAATTTTAAAACATTTTTAATCCATTTATGTATCACTACTATAGAACAGACGAAAAAATTTTTTTTGCTCAAATTTAAAATTTCCACGTTTCATGATATTCCAAACCAATTTCGGAAAAAAAAATTTGCAACATTTTGTTACCAGTTTGGAAAAAAATTTAACACCAGAATGCTCAAATTTAAATGACATTCTAAACCTAGGTATTTCAGAAAAAAAAAATTTGAAAATTTTTTTCACCAACATTTTTCAAAAAGTTTTTACCACTAAAATAGATCGAATTTTTTTTTATTTGCTCAAATTTAAAATTTTCACGTTTCATAGCATTCTAAACCTATTTTAAAAATACATCATTTTTAATTTTTAAACTTTTTTTAGCACTAGTATAGAATAGAAGGAAACTTTCCTTTTTGCTCTAATTTAAAATTTCTACCTTTGACATTTTAAACCTATTTCAGAAGCAAAAAATTTGAAAATTATTTTACCATCTTTTGAAAAATTTTTAAAAAATGAAATTTTTTAACCACCACTATACTTCCACTCCGTTACGTGAATGTTGGATTGAAAATGTGACAGATGGCAGTAACATCTTGCATATGCACCTATTATACTTTTATTGAAAAATGTACAGGGTGGTCATCCCAAGAAATAATTCAGTCATGGTGGACATTTGTAAAGGTATTTGCGCAAGCCTGCCATATGTGGCACCTGCTATTTAGTATTGAACTTTTGCTGTTGGATGAGCAATCTGTATATTTTTTTGACCAAAACTTATCAAGTTTTCTTTGTAATAATAGCAATAACTCTACTCCGATTATTATTCTCAATGTCATTTCGTAATTATTATTTTTTTAGAGAGACTGCCATGAACGAGGGAAGTTCTGTGTAAATACCTTTACCGATTTTTTTTAATAGGCTTAGAATGTCATGAAACGTGGAAATTTTAAATTTGAGCAAAACATGTTTTTCCAGGTTCTAGGTACTTATGGTAGTTGTAAAAAAAATTTCAAAAAATGTTTCCGTTTGAATTTGTTTTCCTCAAATAAATTTAGAATGTCATGAAATGTGAAAATTTTAAATTTGAGCAACAAAAAAATGTTTCCATCATATATTCTATAGTATAAAAAAATTAAAAAGATTATTCTTTGACAAAATTTTCAAACAATTATTTTTGAAAATATTTCTTTTATGAAATATATTTAGAATGTCATGAAACGTGAAAATTTTAAATTTGAGCAAAAAAATATTCCCATCTTTCTACTGTTAAAAAAAATCGGTAAAGGTATTTACACAGAACTTCCCTCGTTCATGGCAGTCGCTAAAAAAATAATAATTACGAAATGACATTGAGAATAATAATCGGAGTAGAGTTATTGCTATTATTACAAAGAAAACTTGATAAGTTTTGGTCAAAAAAATATACAGATTGCTCATCCAACAGCAAAAGTTCAATACTAAATAGCAGGTGCCACATATGGCAGGCTTGCGCAAATACCTTTACAAATGTCCACCATGACTGAATTATTTTTTGGGATGACCACCCTGTACATTTTTCAATAAAAGTATAATAGGTGCATATGCCAGATGTTATTGCCATCTGTCACATTTTCAATCCAACATTCACGTAATGGAGTGGAAGTATAGTGGTGGTTAAAAAATTTCATTTTTTTTAAATTTTTCAAAAAGTAAAATAATTTTCAAATTTTTTTCTTCTGAAATAGGTTTAAAATGTCTGAGGTAGAAATTTTAAATTAGAGCAAAAAGGAAAGTTTCCTTCAGTTCTATAGTAGTGCTAAAAAAAGTTTAAAAATTAAAAATGATGTATTTTTAAAATAGGTTTAGAATGCTATGAAACGTGAAAATTTTAAATTTGAGCAAATAAAAAAAAATTCGATCTATTTTAGTGGTAAAAACTTTTTGAAAAATGTTGGTGAAAAAAATTTTCAAATTTTTTTTTCTGAAATACCTAGGTTTAGAATGTCATTTAAATTTGAGCATTCTGGTGTTAAATTTTTTTCCAAACTGGTAACAAAATGCTGCAAATTTTTTTTTCCGAAATTGGTTTGGAATATCATGAAACGTGGAAATTTTAAATTTGAGCAAAAAAAATTTTTTCGTCTGTTCTATAAATAGTAGTGATACATAAATGGATTAAAAATGTTTTCAAATTTTTTAAAAAATGCTTCAAAAACATTTTTAAATTTGTTTGAATAGTTTTAGAATGTCATGGAAACGTGGATAGTTAAAATCTGAACAAAGAAAGAAAAATTCTATCTTGTAATAAAATTTCAAAAAACTTTTTTTTTTATTCAGGCTTAGAATGCCATGAAACATGAAAATTTTAAATTTGAAGAAAGAAAAAAAAAATCATTTTAGTAGTAAAAATTTTTTCAAAAATATTGGTGAAGAAAATTTTCAATTTTTTTTTTCCTGAAATAGGTTAAGCCTGTCATGAAACGTAGAAATTTTAAATTTGAGCAAAAACAAATTTTTTTCATCTTGGTAAAAATTTTTTCAAAAATGTTTGAAAAAAATTTTCAAATTTTTTTTTTCCTGAAATAGGTTTAGCGCGTCATGAAACGTGGAAATTTTAAATTTGAGCAAAAAAAATTTTTTTCATCTTGGTAAAAATTTTTTCAAAAATGTTTGAAAAAAATTTTCAAAAAATTTTTTTTCCTTGAACAGGTTTAGCGCGTCATGAAACGTGGAAATTTTAAATTTGAGCAAAAAAAAAATTTTTTCACTATTTATTCCGTTTAGACGGTCCACCCTGTATATTTTTCAGTGAAAATTCTACCAGTTCTTCGCTGACAGTAGAGTTAACTACCTACCAAATTTGACTGCTCTCCGTCAAGTAGTTTTTTAGTAAATACACCAACAGACAGACAGACAGACAGACAGACAGACAGACAGACAGACAGACCGACAGACAGACAGACAGACAGACAGACTGACGGAATTGAAAAACCTATATTTTCGGAATCTACGTGTTCTGAAACGTCAGAATCCGAAAAAATCTCGGAGGGTGATTTTTTCTCGAATACAATACTTCCCTTCGGTATGCGAGGGAAGTAAAAAGTTCAACAAGTTTCGATTTTTTTTTTCTGAAATAGGTTTGGAATGAAACATATTCTTTACAGGATTTTGCAAACAGCGGGAAAAAAATAAGACGATCTATGAGAACAAAACGAAAAACTGTATGTAAAAAATATTTATGAAATCTTTGCATTCTATCGATAACCTGACTTCTAGTTATGCTAGCAAATTAAAATCCTAAAATAAATTCGTCCAATTTGTTGTTTGACATTCTCATTATAACACTAGCATCCAACATGGTCCCCTACGGCTAAGCAGATTAAACAAGTATCTACATGACCCCCTACGGTATGAACATTCAGTTAAAAATGAGAACAAAGGTCTAAAATAAATTTATTTACCTACCTTGTCTTATCAAAATGAATGAATTACATTTTTAACTGAATCTTCATACCGTAGGGGGTCATGTAGATACTAGTTTAATCTGCTTAGCCGTAGAGGACTATGTTGGTTAGTAGCATACTTGACGAAGAATTAAATAAAACGATTAAATTATTCAGTAAGTTCTTCAAACCTTTACTATAATCAAACATTGACACAATTAAAGTAAATAAAGTAAATTCAGCAAACAAACATTATTAATCATCAGAGCAACATGGAGCATTTATGGGAAGAGTTATCACAGTTACGTTAACGTATAGAGGTCATCCATAAATCCGTCATTCCTTACTCAGAAAATTAAAATATCTTTGTCAAGTATCTTAAGTACAATATACATTTGTTTTTATTTCATGTTATCTACTAAACTGATTGCACTATTATTTCAATAATTTTAAAATAGTTGGCTATGGAAAAACGTACCTTTAGAGAATCGACATAACTTTGAATATTTTCAATAAGATGGAGCTCTTCTCCAAAATTTCAGTATTTAAACAAAACTTTGCCTCAAGACTGGATAAGTACCAATGGATTTATTCGATGGTCCCCTCGTTCTCCGGATATAACCCCAATGGATTTCTGTCTATGCGAGTATATTAAAAATAAGGTGTTTTTGATGACACGGCAAAATATAAAGAGCTTAAAAACTAGAATTCAACAGGCATGTAACACCCCCGAAATGATAAGTAATGTTTTGAATGCAGTGCCTCACCGCGCTCAATCGTGCATAGGAAATCACGGCGGACATTTTGAACACTTGATATGACCTTTTAAAAATTATTTTGAGGATTAGATAAATATTAATGTTCTGTGTGCTATATTCATTTTAACCTCCCCACAATAAAATTGTGGGAGGTTACTAAAATTTGTCCAAAATCGAAAATTGAGATAACATCAAATCTTTACGTTTTGAGGTCCCAGGAATCCAAAAAAGTGGTTTTTAAAAATGTGTGTGTGTATGTGTGTTAGCACGATAGCGGCGAAACTACTGGATGGATTTGGATGAAACTTTGCATGAGGGTTTCTTTAGTGCTCTAGAAGATCTGGTTGAGATCGGATTACCTTTAGTGCCATTTTGGCACAATAACTTGTTTATTTTATTATTACTTACAATTTGTAATCTAACCATTGGAAAGCAGTTAAAATTCCGATTTCAACGGTATATCACACTTGCACCTTTTTTTATACACCTACATTTTTGTATACAAATTATTGTATAGAGAACAAACAGAATTTAATGTCTCTATACTATCAACATATGTAAAACTACGTCGAAAGTTTCCAGTGGTCGAGTGGGCTAAAGCGTCGACTTACAAATGAATCTACCAAAACTTCTCACTATCACACACTTTCACCACCATAATTTTATTCTGTACCTATCTCTTTTCTATCTCTAACTGTTTGTACCCTGTTTGTATTTTTGTAATTTTTGATATTTTGTCAGTTTTTGTTAAAAATTCCTTCTTGGCCAAGAAACTTATAAAAATTACAACCTCTTAAAAACTTGAATTTCCTTTCTACAACCACAACTTCCCAACGGCGAGCAGACTGTTGGGGCACAATTGCCTCGAACGGGTTTTTTCATCTCAACAATCCAAATTCTAAAATGTGAAACAGTGCGCGACCAAACGTTTTAAGTGAAATATTTTAATTTTAAGCTTACTGTGTAGGCAAAAACAATGTTAATGTTAATTTTAAGCCGCCACAGGCGGCAGGAGTTTTAACCTTTAATTATAAGTTTTATTGAATCGAACCGGTCGCGATTCGCCCAACCGCACTAACACCACGGCGCTGCGCGACGTGGTTGTACGGTTGACTCCGGGTCTCGATCCGCGGAGGCAATTTACTGTATTAAAAGATCTAAATAAATTCGTTATGTATGTATGTATGTACTTACAAATGAAGAGATCGACGGTTCGATCCCAACACAGTGCAGTTTTTTTTTCTTTCTTTTTTCATTATAAGCTTTATTAATAATTGCGGAAAATGTTACAGGATTAAACATCATCATATATTAGGTGTTTATAATTATTCGGAGTTTGAGGATTGGTCACTAGATTTAAGTGAAATATAAATAATTCTATTGCTGTTTTGGTGGTGAACACATACGACGTCGTAAATTAGGTGGGTCATATTACAATAATATATTTGATTTAAAGGCATGTCATGACGGCTGATTTGAATTGAATATCAGAGCTCGTAGCATTTGCTACGAATCAAATTACGGTTAAGAAGTAGCAGACTGCTGTTTAGCAGCCCATCACTAATTTCAACCGGGTGGGGAGGTTCCTGCCTCTTCCAGTAGCTGCCGATTTTTTTTATTATTAAATTTTGTTAGCTGGATTTACTTTATTCTTTTTAATTGTATTAATGTTTGATTATAGTAAAAATTTGAAGAACTTACTGAATTGTTTAATCGTTTTATTTAATCATACTTCTCCACGGCAAGTTAAAAAATGTTGTTGCTTACTTCCAATGAATAAATATGGCATGTGATATATTGTTGAAAAGGGAGAAAACGCTCTATTTAATAGGTACCGCTATTTCTCGCCCGTTTCAAAAAATTTTTTAACACCCCGAAGAGTAAATGTCAAAATACAGCGGTTTTGAAAAAAATCAGATAAATCCTCGTTGAAATACTCTGTTTTGCAAAAAAAATTCGCCTCAAAATTTTCGTCATATCTATTCAAATAACGGAGACATATTCCTCATTTTCGATATTTTCCGTCACTACTCTTAAAGTAGGCCACAGATTTCAAATGTTTTCAAACCATTTTGTAGCTTATGAAAGTCGGCACAATTTTGTCACGGTCCACTTTATTTTAATCTGATTTTGCAAAAGAAGTGTGCGTGTGCTGGTTTGGAGGGTGGACTCTGCTCTGCTGTTTGGCTCGAGTGCTTGTATTGAAGGGTTTAACTATGGGTAATTATAAGTACATATGATAGCAAATTGGCCATCGGTAGTTTATAATTCGGCTATACCAACCTCAAAGATCTCTTGTCGTATTAATACTGTCCATAGGCGTACGCCAAATTTTAGTCTTTTCATTACCATAATAAAATTAATATCTTTTTAACTAAAAGAGATTACATAATGCCGTAAAGTGTTCTAGATAGGCATTTTATAGGGCTATCGCCTAAATGATTTTAATTGTTTGGATTTAGCGTTTTAGGCGCTAATACCCCTTTTTCCTACCCAAGTGATGGCAGATGCCCACTCATTTTCTAGACATTTCGATTCCTATTTAATTTCCGGGGAGTTTAATTCGAGGAGCCATATTTTAAGACAGAAAGTAAATGGTAGTCGTTGTGTGAAAGTGGTAAATAGTTTTGAAAATCCATAATTTTGGGATAAATCCACATTCACCGACATTTTGTGATTTTCACATAATATTCTATTGATTTGTTTCGTATTTTAATTTTGTGAAGATCTTAACTCCGTAAGAGGATTTTGAAGCCATTATTTCAAACACCGTCTTAGTCCTGCTAAGAAATATTCAAGCATCTTCTGAGGCCCTCCATAGAGGTATGTTAAATTTCTAAAGTTAACCAAATTATTATTAGCTGATACTATGTCACGAGCATTTGTCAATTGAGGTTAATTATTTTAGGGTCGCTCTGGCAGGGTGCACATCACATTTCCCCTGTGTATGTATAAGTTGTCCTTGAGTTTTCGTCTAAGAGAAATTATTCTGGGTTATCGAATACGGTTCTGCTGTCCAGTTGCAGACTTTCCTCTCACTTGTCTACTTGGAGACGCCTAAGAGATTCCCGTGGTTTCCAGACAATCCACCGAGGCCTATGTGATAATCGAGGTTCCTGAATGAAAAATATATGTTACTCTGGTATGTAATTACTGTATAAATTGTTTTTGACTCGGAACATCCATTTAAACTTGTGGAAATTATAAGAACGCTTCGTGAAACTCTGGACCAGAACACGAGCATATAAACATTGCTACATGTATGAAATTTCGATGCTAAGTTAAAATATTTAAATAACTGTACGCACATATAAGCTTAATTTGATTTTTTTTACCTAGAACAAAGTAATAATATTTATCTATTACCTTTTTTTTTAATGTGTTCCGTCTGATTCTTTGATAAGTAATAATCATTAGCTTGTCTACTTAATTTAATTGTAAATTACGTTGTTTATCATAGTTTTTTTTAAATTTTACTTACTATGATTTAATACATAATAATACACATATAATCATACGTATAAATAATAATAATAGATATGTAAGTACAAGGTTGTAAACCAAAATATATGGCCATATAGTTGGGAAATCGCTATATTTTTTTGTGCTAAATTATTTTATTGAAATTACTTTAGTTTAAGAATATATGCATATCAATATATTTCTTTGTCATAACCTAAATAAATATCTTGCTTATTCATTTGTCTATCCACTTAGAGTTGTGAGTTATTTCGTGATTTTGGAACACAATTAAAATAAAATACCTAGCCAAGTCAATTGTTTTATTTTTTTTTAAATCACGTGGCGCCCCAAATCATATATTAATAATTATTTAAATCATATTTATCGTACTGTTCTGCTCTACTGATATAGCTGGCATTGATTTGGTACTTAATTATTTTAGGCGGATCATATTTAAGATATTTTAGGTTGTTTAATTAAACTTTAATTACTACTCCTTTTTCTTGTTGTTACGTGTGTTACGCATATACTTATGTATATATATTTTTCTATTAGCTAATTATATGTGCCACGATAAACAAGGACCCTGAGAGTCTCATGCTCACCATGCTCACCATGCTCACTATGCTCTATTATACCGTCTAACCTTTTTTTCCCCTTTTACTCCGAGGTTACTGTGGCAATTTTCGTAGAAACAACTTTTTTTGAGCTATATTAAGTGAGATATTCTGGATGGTTCTGATAAACTGGACAGCCTGTATAAATGGATGTTATACAATAGTTTATTGTGAAGATTAAAACCCAGATCTTTTACATGGTTAGTCTCGTGCAACACTATTAACATTTAAATGCAGGACATTTTTGCCACACCAATGTGACAAGAAAGATTTTCTATTACTTTAACCATTTTTAACTGATCCGCAAACATTAGGACTACTTTTACTTTCTATTATTGAAGCTAAATCGTTCACACAGTGATTAAGCAAAAACGGGCCAACATGAGATCCTTGTGTAACTCCTGCTATCACTTTAATCTATGACGACATAAAACCACGATATTCTCCATATTGTAACCGATTAGTTAAATAACTACTAATCCACAACAATATATTTCCGTTGACTTAAACACAGTAATGGAGTGAACAAAGAGATTTTGAACATAATTTCTATTATAAAATTATAAGCGAACGTCTGGAAAAATATATAGAGGAGTTTTAATAAATTCTCTGGTATCAAAAAGCTTGGTTCCGGCTATATCGCAGATACTTTTTGTTTTGTTATGATTTATATCGTGCTAATTAAATATAACATCTTGACTGATCTCTAAAGTAAATTTTTATATTATTGTAACTGACGAAAACGCCAGGAAAAATAAAAACTTTTGCGAATAATATTTGCTTCCATCCAGGAAGGCAAATATTAATCGAGTTCCAAGTTAATGTATACTTAGGGCCTTCCTTTGTAGAATAATGAATTAATTTAGTAACCGTGTCAATATTTGTAAAAATTTGATCCTCTTTATAAATATGTAAATTATCCGTATCTCTTTAATCAAGAGATTTTAAACAATTATAATAAGAAGAGGAAAAATTTTAATTATTTTTAATGTAATGCCATTACTTATACATTTACTTAATATTTTCAAGAGTTTGACATTAACTTTTTTTTATTAAATTACAGCACTTTAGCTTATTTTCTATTCATGTTATTAACAATGCTTCCTACGGATTGTTATAAATGGTCCTGCTTTCAATGTTTAAGGATAAAGCAGAATAGAATAGAAATTTATTCATACTGTACATACGTAAATAATGTTTGCATATGTCAGTGATAAATAATTACAAAAAATATCGTCACAAAGATACAATGTAATATAAGTAGTAATCATATTATTATTATTTATTTCTATAGCGCGAGCAGATCTGTGGAATCCGCAGCACTCAGGCCTGTCGGTCGATTGTGCATTCGCTTCATGTGGGATCTTCTAGAAGAGACCAGTGCTCTCCACAAAGGATAGCAGTCTATTCCATGGTTGATCCCGTAATTTCTCCAGCTGTAAAAATTGCCTTTGGAGATGCCTATACCTTGACGCACCTAAGGGTGCGCAACTGCATAGGATATGAGTGGTTTCATCCTCCACTCCACACATCCTACAAATAGGGCTGTTTTTCAACCCCATTGTATGAAGATGTTTGTTCAGAGGACAGTGTGCTGTTAAGTCTACTATCCGTCTCATTTTTTCTCTATCGAGCCCAAGCAGCCACTTAATGGTTGAGTCAGTCGAGGGCCCCTTTATATGGAGCCTCGACTGCCTCATTCCAGGGGCCTGAGTCCAATAGTTTCTGAACCTTGCAGTGGCCCAGTTTCGTAACTCTGATTGAATCAGACTTCTTGCCAAACCCAAGGCTGGCTCAGGGCCAGGGAACGGAGTTATTGCGCCTTCTCCCGCCAATAGGTCTGCTTCTTCTTTGCTCTCCACACGTCTGTGACCGGGCACCCATATGAGTTTGACAGAGTTGTGTTCGCACAGTTCTGTCAAAATATTCCTACAATTTGAAACTAGTCTTGAGGTCACTTCGTTTGACACAAGAGCTCTCAAGGCTGCTTGGCTGTCGCTACATATATAAATATGTTTGTTGGCGATACCTCTCCTGAGATTCTCGCTTGCACACACCAATATGGCATATACTTCTGCTTGGAATAAACTAGGATACCTTCCAAGTGGCACCGATATTCGAGCCCTTGGTTTGCAGCCGTGTATGCCAGCACCAGTTCCCTCTTGAGTCTTAGATCCATCTGTGTACCACTCGAGACCTTTGGGACTCAGAAGACGGTTTTTATTGCGCTCTCAGTAGTACGGAATAGTGAAATTGCAGACAGGGAGACACCGGTCATCCTCCGCTTGGGTGATGACCCGGTCCCTTACCGGCAGATCCAGGGCCTTTGTGTGCCTCCATCCCCGGCCAGTCCCATTCCACATTCCATTTTTGAACAGCCTATTTGCTGCTTTTTTAGCTTCCAGTTCCACCTCTATATGCAAGAGTGTAAGTTCAAGAATGGCCTCCATTGCTATCGTTGGAATGGTCCTGATAGCTCCTGTAATTCCAAGGCAAGCTACCCTAAGTCCAAGTAGTAATCATAAAAACTATAGTATCTCAAGTAGAGATAAAAATGTAAATATTAAAAACAGACGATAAATTAGCCAATGAGCCAAAATAATCAAAATATTCATCATATGAATAAAAGGCATTCTGTAAAGAAATATTTTTTATTTTTAGCTTAAACATTTCAAGATTTTGCAAATCTCTAGGTAACACGTTAATAATATAGATATAAGTAACAGTTTTGAGATTTACTTAGTCTATGTTATTTGGTAATCTTAAATCTGTATTTGTTATGTATGTTCTCCTGCTTGAAAACTTTGTTATCACTTGTTAATTTCTATGTATAACACATGCATTCATATATATAACACGATGGCGGTGTTAACATAGGGGGAATTTTAAAAAGTGGTTTACAGTGATCATCGTATTTATTTTGAGTCATGATTCGTATAACTATTTTTTATAATTTAAAAATTTTCTTAAAATGACATGATGACCCATACTATCACTCCATATATCATTATACTGTGAAAAATAGAAAAATATGCTATTCTTAAGCAGTCTCCCGTAGGTTTGTTGCTGAGTAATCTTAGTATATAAATACAGGTCGATAACCGTTTTGATATACTTTGAATTTGGAACTGAAAGTTCAGTGAATTAATTATCCATATACACACCGTGGAGTTTAATAGGTTCGTTATTTATTTCTCTATTTTTTGTTCCAGAATTTATAGGTTCTGCTTTACTGTTATTTATGGTAAGGTAGCTACTTCTTGACCAGTTCTTCACTAAATTGTCAGTCTATTTTTTATTAGTGCACAAGTAGAAAAACAATTTATTGCTTAGTAAAAAATGTTATCTTAGCATACAGCATTTTAACACCACAATTAAAAGATACATCATTAATGTAAATTATGAACAGCACAGGACCCAGAACAGACCTCTGTGTAAAAGCTTCTACAATGTTCCCATACATTTCACAAATTGCGCCAATATTGGATCTCTTCTGTGTATAGCAGAATTGAGCATCAGTTAATAAGTTGTTTTTTTTTTTCCAAATATTCCAGTATTCTATTTTTAAGAACAATCTCAAATGTTTTTGAGATGTCAAGTATAATATAAATAGTTCTATAACTGTCTGTATTATTAAAGTCGCCTCTTTTGTGTACAAATGTAACTTTAAAGTCAAATATTTTCTAGTATTGGTTAAGATTATTCCTATGAGGAAGCATAGTATTTATGTCCGACATCAGTCTTCATAAGTCGCTGTCATTAAAAATACCTATTAACAATATACAAGAAGCGTAGTTATTTGGTAGAACATAAAATTCTTTCAGTCTCTATAAATTGATAACTTCACATAACTCCAATAGTAAGAACCAAATGGATTAATTCTGGGATATGAGTAGATCAAGGATTGTCGCTCCCATGCTCAATTCAACGGTAAATCATTTACGTTAAATTATATTCCTCGTTGGGAAAACTTCATAAAGAGATAACTTAAAATCTGTTTTTATTTATTTGAATGGCCTTTTTTATATTAACATCTTGACGGAGTTCAGCTATTGCTGTTCTATCACTCAACCAGAACACATACACCTAGATATCAACACAACAACCATTTCCTGCAATATTGCCATCTACCGCAGCTGAGACTCGAACCCAGGAGAGATAACAGCGACTAGATATGTTGTGCCACTCAACAGCGATCTAGAGCTGACTACTACCGTCTCGGTAACACACGAAAACGCCACTAAATATCCATACCCTGGCCAGGATTCGAACCCGGGACTCTGTGGTCGCTAGCCAAACACCTTAGCACTGCGCCACTGATTTGGACATGCAAAAATTAAAGCCCATCATATGAGCATGAAAACGATCTCATAAATTTTTTAAGGAGTTCAATATCATAGATCATAGACTAATTTTAGCAAAGTTAGAAACATGTGCGTTTACTAAGGTCATATTTTTCCTTCAGAATTCAGAATTGTTAAATATGATATGCCTTAGGTTTTGAAATTGTAGGATCAGATGTGCCACAAGGATCAACATTAGGGCCGATGCTTTTTATTTTATATACCTCCGATCTTGTTGCTGGCTAAAAGTTTGTCAATTCTATTTTTATGCTCACGACAACCTGATATAGCACACCATTAAAGATACTTAATATGATTGATATGATGGTATCGAGCATCTAGTGTAAATTTCACCAGACATTGCTTAAACATTAATGCAAAAAATCCGGGAGTCTATTTGAAAAACTTCGTTTTCATGGATTTATTTTAAACTGTTTTCTTGGTTCTCGCTTGAAATGTGTTAAGAGTGACTTTGTGCCTCTCTGAAGAGTTCAAAACAGGGGAGTAACATTTGAAAGGCATTTATAAGAGATATATTGATAGATAAAACTTCAAGGTAAGCTATCTTGAATATCAATCAGATATGGGTTTTCAGCGAGATACAAGAATTAAAAGTTATTCATAATTTGATTTTTCATTGTTTTTATTGAATAGATCGCATTGTGTAGATAAATTCATTTTAGATTATTTTTAATTTGTATCATAAGCAGAAGAACCTACACTTTGGTGAAAAGAATGCAAATATTGGTTAATATTATTATAGTGTGAAACTTCACCATTGTAAGAACACAAATACCAACGTTATTCATTTATTTAAAAGGATGCTTTCGTGGTAAATACTATTTTGGCATCATTACTAAGAGATTTTGAAAAACTTATATCAAGCTCACTTTTCACCCATTTCTTACGATGTGTACTCATACTATCAGCCAGAGCATAGCGTCTTCTCTAATATTAATATTCATGACTGTCTCATATCATTTCGATAGACATCCTTTGTTAATTGTTAATTACAGAACCTACAGAGCTTACTGCTCTCCTTGAAATATAAATGAAAATACTCGCTTTACTTCAACTGAAGAGCAACAAGAAGAATAGATTTACATCGGAACAAGTAACAAGTTGTCTTTTCCAAGTAAAGATTAAGTGCTATTTTCTATGGGCGGATGTCTTGACAGATTACTAAACTACACGCTACCAACAGCATTGCTGGGGTTTATGTTTTTATTTTAGACCATATAAATAAATATGTACGATCTGGAAATTACGAGATAATATTTATTTAATTGACAGTATAGAATAAAGTCATTAAAAATAATATTAAACAGTTCTTTGTAATTAAAAAATGCAGTAATCGTGATATGTAACGTAGAAGGATATACGTTTGTTTCGAGAGATATATGTTTTGAAATATTGCGATTGTCTTTACGGGAAATATTAATCAAATTTCTTTGCAGACAGCATGCAAGTGAGTATATGAATATCAAGATAAAAAACATCAATATACATTGTCTAAAAGAGAGTAGAGCTTTTATTTTCCGACTGTATGAATTATTTACGGAGACAAAGAGGAATCCTATACATAATTTACGTAGTTCCAGGACAAATAAGTGGTATGTTAATAATTCGGATGATAAAAGAAAGATATTTCCGTACCTGCTAATAGCATGCCTCATGTCAAAGAGGAAGCTAATTTCAATTTTGTTTTCAGTAAAAAGGGGGAGCACACTGATAAAGTATCAAATAATATTTCTGGGGTTTGCAGCCAAATTATTTCTTTTAAATTTTGGCACTATTAGCAACACAATGTTGTCGAAGTCAAATAAGTATATTCTACTGTTTATTTCACTCAGTAACATGGAAATCAATGCACCAATCAAATATCATTATTAGTAGTAAATTTAACGCCTAGAAAAGTATAATCGTTGCCGTTGAAAGTCTTTCAACTATTACACGGTGGTTGGTTAATTTCGTAGCATTTTGGTTCAGTTTTCGGCAATTTCTTCTTCTGAGTTTATTTGTTTATTTGATTATTGTTTATAATGGGTTCTAAAGGGTATAGGGGTTGTGCTTATCGTCCATGCCCTCTAAAGGCAGGTGAAACAATAAGCTTCTTTCTGTTTCCCAAAGATCCTGAAAGATAGGTAGGTTCATGAGCAATGAAAAAAATAGGACAAGTCTTATAACGTATTTTTTATAAAATCTAGTTGTGTACATCTAACGTTGATTTTTATGACATTGTCAGTTAGTTGTCAAAATTCATATTATATATTCAAATAGATACAGATTTACATTAGAAAAAAAACAGTTGTCCTATTTTTTCCTTTTGCTTACGAAAGTATAAATTTATATTACTGGAACAACTAGAAAGTAATGTTAGCTATACTAAACAATTAGCAGTTGAACAGAAGTAACATGAAAGGAAATATTTTCTTATCAGTTGCAGCTACTAACTCTGGGTGAACTCGAAACACCATTTAAAAACCGCTGCCTAAGGAATCACTACTTCCACATCCAGATTCTTCATCCAAGTCACTTTAAAGGAAACATCTTGCCTGTATTTGCACTCTAGTATGTGGAAATTATTGGTCATAGAATTTTAATAATATTTGGGGCAGATGTCATAGAAAAGTTTGAGGAGTTGGTTTCTAACATATACGTTAAACATGAAGTTTCTAATTCACCCTACTTATTTTCTACTATTCACAACTTACCACCTCCCACCTCTTCAATGGAGTCATCTCAATCAGATCTCACTACAATACATACGTGTACTAATTTTCAAGCGAATATCTCAATTTGATGTTATCAATCCCATTAATAATGAAGCGGAGGTGGTGGAGTTTGAAAAATATTTGAAGGAAATCTGAGCCTTGGTTTCTAGTATATAGACCGAATCCCAAATGTCTGTACTCTTATCAGCTTGATTTACTTATTTTCCCCTAGTCACTCTTATTAACCCCAACCCTTCTACGGAATCATCCCAAAATATAATCTAGTTATCAACCCCTTTAATAATGTAGTAAGGGTAGTGCATGGGTTGAAAAATATTGTTAAAAAATTTGAGGCCTTGGCTTCTAGGACATACACCGAATTTCAAGTTGCAATACTCTTACCAGCTTGCTTTACTTAGTTTTTCCTATTTACCTCTACTTACCCCCACTCCTTCAACGCAATCATGTCAAAATATAATCTAGTTTCAGATATAGTTATAATACATAAATGTACCAAATTTTAAGTGAAAATTTAAATTTAATTTTATTAACTCTTTTAATAAGGGAGTGGGGGTGGTGGGGGGATGGAAAATACTAATAAAAAAACCTGAGACCTTTGCTTCTAGTACATACACCAAATCTCAAATTTCTGTACTTTTACCAGCTGCTTTACTTATTTTCCCCTATATACCCCTATTTAACCCCCAACCCTTCAACGGAATCATCTCAAAATATAATCTAGTTCCAGATGTCGTTATAATACATATGCGTAACAAGTTTCATGTGAATATCTCAATTTTATTTTATCAACCCCTTGAATAATGGAGTAGGGGTGGTGGGGGGCTGAAATATATTATTAAAAAATCTGAGGCCTTGGCTTCTAGTACATACACCGAATTTCAAGTTTCTGTACTCATACCAGCTTATTTTACTTATTTCCCACTATTTACCCCTAAATAACCCCCAACCCTTCAACGAAATCATCTCAAAGTATAATCTAGTTCCAGATGTTATAATTCATACGTATACCAAATTTCAAATGAATATCTCAATAATATTTTATCAACCCTTTTAATAATGAAGTAGGTGGTGGGGCTTGAAAAATATCATAAATGGTCTGAGACCTTGGCTTCCAGTACATACACCGAATTTCAAGTTTCTGTAGTCTTACCAGATTGCTTTACTTATTTTCCCTATTTACCCCTATTTAACCCCCACTCCTTCAACGCAATCATGTCAAAATATAATTCAGTTTCAGATATAGTTATAATATATAAATGTCCCAAATTTCAAGTGAAAATTCAAATTTAACTTTATCAACTCTTAATAAGGGAGTGGGGGTGGTGGGGAGGTGGAAAATACTAATAGAAAAACCTGAGACCTTCGCTTCTAGTACATACACCAAATCTCAAATTTCTGTACTTTTACCAGCTGCTTTACTTATTTTCCCCTATATACCCCTATTTAACCCCCAACCCTTCAACGGAATCATCTCAAAATATAATCTAGTTCCAGATGTCGTTATAATACATATGCGTACCAAGTTTCATGTGAATATCTCAATTTTATTTTATCAACCCCTTGAATAATGGAGTAGGGGTGGTGGGGGGCTGAAATATATTATTAAAAAATCTGAGGCCTTGACTTCTAGTACATACACCGAATTTCAAGTTTCTGTACTCATACCAGCTTGCTTTACTTATTTCCCACTATTTACCCCCAAATAACCCCCAACCCTTCAACGAAATCATCTCAAAGTATAATCTAGTTCCAGATGTTATAATTCATACGTGTACCAAATTTCAAATGAATATCTCAATTTTATTTTATCAACCCTTTTCATATTGGAGTAGGGGTGGTGGGGGTTGAAAAATATTACAAAAAAATCTGATGCATTGGCTTCTAGTACATACACCGAATTTCAAGTTTATGTAGTCTTACCAGCTTGTTTGACTTATTTTCCCCTATTTACCCCTATTTAAGCCCCAACCCTTCAACGGAATCATCTCAAATTATAATCTAGTTCCAGATGTCGTTATAATATACACGTGTGCCAAATTTCAAATGAATATCTCAATTTTATTTTATCAACCCTTTTCATATTGGAGTAGGGGTGGTGGGGGTTGAAAAATATTATAAAAAAGTCTGACGCTTTGGCTTCTAGTACATACACCGAATTTCAAGTTTCTGTACTCTCACCAACTTGCTTTACTTATATTCCCCTATTTACCCCAAGTTAACCCCTTAATGGGGTAGGGGTGGTGGGGGGTTGAAAAATATTAAGAAAAAATCTGAGGCCTTAACTTCTAGTACATACACCGAATTTCAAGTTTCTGTACTCTTACAAGCTTGCTTTACTTACATTCCCCTATTTACCCCTATTTAACCCCCAACCCTTCACCGGATATCCTCAAAAAACAATCCAGTTTCAGATCTCGTTATAATATATACGTGTACAAAATTTCAAGTCAATATCTTAAACCGTTCCGGAGAAAACGTGCGGACAAAAAAGTTACAGACAGACAGACAGACCGACAGACAGACAGAATTTTTTTTTTGCTCAAATTTAAAATCTCGACGTTTCATGACATTCTAAACCTATTTCAAGAATAAAAAATTTTGAAATTTTTTTTGCGATTACTATACTTCCAATCCACTACGTGGATGTGGAAGTAAAATAACGTTTTGATAAAAAGGATTGGGTTCTTTGACATCATATTAACGCTAAATATTGTAAAGGAACATAATTATTTAGCGTAAATTTTCTATGTAATGGAACAATGATTAAAATGATGAAAAAGATTCGTGGAAGAAATGAAGGTATGTAACTTCAGTAAGTTACAGAATATGTTCATCAGTTTCTAATGAACACAATTGCATTGTGACCATGAATAAGGTAATTAAGTAATGACTCTCAATTCGTACCAGCAAAGAACTTTTCATTGTATCAATTAAAAAAGTCAATAATTCGCGTTTACTGTTATTTTACGTAAATATTTTTTTCGCAGTACTATTTGATTTGTAATATTCTCTTCAACAATATTGAAAACAAATTATTCATCAAATTTTGTGTTTAATTTGAAGCTACAAAATGCATTGGCTTCAAAGCGCATTATCATTAATGATGCCTGAAATACGGGGTATAGATATAAACGTGCACTTATTTTTTTGAATATTCTGCAATATACCATGACTTAGGCCCCAACTTACTTTAATACCTTATATACGTATTTTTATTCATGTACCGTCGTGAGCAAAAAAGACAGGACAAGTCTTATAACGTATTTTTTCTAAAATTTAGTTGTGTACATCTAACTTTAATTTCTGTGACATTGTCAGTTAGTTGTCAAAATTCATTACACGTATTCAAATAGAGACAGATTTACATAAAAAAAAACAGTTGTCTTATTTTTTTTTGCTCAGGACAGTACCTATCTACTAAATATAAAATAAGATAGTTTTTCCAGTGTATTGGGCCGAAATATTGATATGTTTTGTGTCTACATCATTTCTCTGAGTGTAGTAAGACATATTACTTCGAGATCACAGAAATCCCTTGAATCAGGTCCCCCGATATCAAAGGTACCGCGGCCCGCAACCAGCAATGGCCTTATTTATATTAACGTCCTGGCGGAGTTCAGCTATTGCGGTTCTACTACTCAACCAGGACACGTACACATGGACATCAACACAACAACCATTCCCTGCGATATTGCCATCTATCGCAGCTGAGACTCAAATTCAGGACAGATGGCTAGATATGTTGTCCCACTCAACAGTGGTCTGGCTCACTGCTACCGTCTCGGTAACACGCCACTAAACACCCATACCCTGGCCAGGAATCGAACCCGTGACTCCGTGGTGGCAAGCCAAACACCTTAGCACTGTGCCACCGAGCTGAAATATTTCTTGAAATACTTTCCAAAAATATTACTTGTGCTTTTAAATTTTATCTATGAATTTGTCCTTGTACTTGTGGTCAAAGTTAATGTAACTCGTCTAAATTGTAAACTCACGGTATCATTATAAATTAACCGTACTGGTATTATCAGGTTAACTAAACAACCTTAACTTAATTTTTAGGCTTCTAAAATTACAAATAAAGATTAACTAAGGAAGTATATTATTAAACTGGACTTTGCATCACTCACTGCCGTAAATATATTATTTAGTATTAGCGCTACATGGCACCACTGCTGTAGGCATAATATTATCAGTATATATCAGAGTAATAAGATCCATGATAACCCACGGATTAGTAGCTTGGTGGTCAAAAACATTGCAGTTGGGAACGATAAATCTGTTAAGTGTCGTACAGAAATTTGCTTGCCTGTGTGCCATGAAGGCCTTAAAAAACTGCCCCCATAGCAGCGTTGGAAATCCTTCTTCTTTTCTACATACCTTATAAGTCGAGTCTTTTCGGTCAAATTTGCTGGTGAAACTTCGGGAAAATTCACTGCAAATTCCGGGGTCCCACAGGGTTCTCACTTAGGACCATTGTTGTTCCTCATATTCATTAACGATTTACCGAATGTGTTGAAAACTTCCAAATGCCTATTATTTGCTGATGATATGAAACTTTACAAAAAAGTAGAGATATTAATTGACTGCCAGTCATTGCAAAAAGATATTGATCAAATTTATCAATGGAGCATCAATAATAACTTGCATTTTAATGTATTCAAATGCGCAATTATGTCATGCACTCGTAAACATCATCAAATAAATTATAATTATACAATGAATGACGAGAATCTGCCAAGGATAATGAAAACTAAGGATCTGGGTGTTTTTTATGATAGCAAAATGTGTTTTAACGAGCATTTATCTAACACATTAAAAGCGTTGCGTTTTTTAGGTTTTATAATCAGACAGTCCAGTAAGTTTAAATATATCACCACAATATTAAAATTGTATAATACTTTAGTGAGACCAATTCTGGAATATGCATCCGTATATGGCACCCGTATTACTTCAAGTACAATTATATTATAGAAGAAAATACAGAACAGATTGCTGAGGTATTTGTACTTAAGGAAATCCGGATCATATCCTTATTATAACTTTGTACGCGCAGCAGCACTGCGGAAAGAATTTGGCATCATTAGTCTTGAATCTCGAAGAAAAAAACGCATTGTAATTGTTTGCTACAAATTACTCAACATCCTCTTTATGTGTACTCAAATTTTAAGTCATAAAAATGAGAATACCCATTAAACACACTAGAGTAGTACACTTCTTTTACATACCCCCACTTACTACAAATAACTCATCGCCTCTGATCACCATTCTAATAATCACAAATAATGTATTTATGTTATCTGAATTAGATTTTGCTCTCGCCTCCAAAAAAATTTACCAAATATTATATTGTTTTATTCCAAACCTAGATTGAATCGTATCGCTTTATTTTTGTTAAAGATGTACTTATTAATTTTCAGCTTAATCTATAGCTCCTTCTCCTCCAAAGTTTGAAAATTTAAATTGTGAAATATAAGATTAAAATGTTTTTATTCTGTGTACAGTTAAGCTTCACAGCTGAAAAGAAAAAAATTATAATGTATAATAATTTGTATTTCTCATGTAATTAGATTTATCTGTTTGAGAAACAAACAAATAAATAAATAAATAAACCAGCCACCGCTATACATATTTATCCAAAGAAAAGCCTCATTGAATGGTGTCCGCTAATATGAGATTTAACTTCGATAAGACAATAGCACGAAGCAGGGCGTCAGAAGTTGTATATATACCCCAGTCAAAATAGACATTCAACTTGGTAATAACTAATATTTCCATATTATAACTTATATTGAACGTCCAATGACGTGTACAGGCCAAGTATAAGTGCTGTTAGCACTTTCAGTGTTTGAAATCGTGATATCTCGTGAATGATGGTTCGTAGGAAAGAAAGTATTAACACAGTTTTTATAGATAATTTCATGATCTACAAACTTTGTATGACATATTTTTACGAAAACACTTATCGTTTGCGAGAAATATGCGAAAAACTGATATTTGTGACCTTTGGCCGTAAATAAAATTTTTAGCCGACAAGGGATCGGCGGGGACGTTTGACATTTTATTTGTAATAGTGTAAGTTTGTACCAATTTTCAACTCTAAGCGAATTGTTACGAATTTTCAATTTTTTACGTCTAATTTGACTGGAGTAATAGGGCCTAAAGTGGATCTCATTCTAGGAATACCCACAGATACTGTAGTCCCAAAGTATAACTTCGATAACATATTTCAGATTAAATATTGAAAAAGATCCCCCGTTATCGACACAAACAGTGTTGTACATATGTATGTACCTCCAAGTCCAGCGGAGTACCATTTTATCCGATAACCAAGGAGCGCTAAATGGAATCGATTCCATGGAAGTCTCCTCGAGACAAGTGTGAGACTTCTTGAATGCCTCTAGGGACTTAGGTAATCAGTAACCATGGATACCAGGAGAGCGAGGATATAAAGGAAAAACATGAACTGGCCAGGGAAGGCGCATCTAAGGCCCTACTAGGACTCTATTGTGGCTAAGCTACACGTGCGAGTATCCATTAAAGAATAGATTCAACATAAATTTGTAAGAATTTCCCATGGTAAAATCAGGTCAAAGAATTCATCAGAGAAAAATTGACTAAAATTGCGAACGAAGTACTTCATCAAAATAGAAGGATTGAGACAATGACAACCAGATATGGTCACTTTAATACACATTATAGAGTCTAAGAGGACTGTAGAAGATAGACTATTCAGATTCTGCTAAAGGTGAAAGGAAACTTTGGCGTAGAAAAATCAGGCGCTGCTAGCTATACTAAGGAGCCCTTATGAGGGCTGCGGAGTTCAATACGACGGACAAATTTGGATAAGGAGCTTTAAAGAAAACTGCGACAAGAATACCACAATAGATCCACATAGTTTGATGAAACTAATATGGAACCACCACCGAGACATACTCTTTGCATACGATTTCCATAGAAAATCATTTAAGTCATCCCAGGGGATCGAAGTGAATCCTTTTCAAATACTTTTAAAGTCAGTTTAATACATGTCTTTGAAATCGATTAAAACGTTTTTCTTCCAATAATTAAAGCAAAAATAAGTAAAAATATTTTTATACACCGTATATGGAAAAAAAGGAAATTACTCTAAGCACGACACTGCACTAGCAGTTTAATCTAGATTTTTTAAATTGTATAATATGATCTCGCACTATGCCTGCAATTTATTTCATCCTCCATCTCGCAACACCCCTGCATTTTCTCTCTAATAAAGTAAAGAACGCGGCTCTATTGTAATAAACCATTTCACTTTCATCGCATTCACGAAGAATGTAATAACAAAGATAAACAGAGAAAAACATCATGTTTGGCAGCATAAAGCATTTGAAGAACTTGGGATAACTGAATTAGAACAATTGGAATAGGGCTAAAGGGAACTAGAAAGCGAGATGTGAAGTGGGAGTTCGTATGTTGGAAAAGCTGACGCTGTATACAATTTGTATATGCACTCTAATAGACTATAAAGTGTTTTCATTGTGCTAACATATAACTATTTATGATATACGAGGTGTAATTTTATCATGTTTAAATAGAACTGCACGTGTAGAAGACTAGTCGAGTAATAATTAGCAATTAATCCTAATCTTCTGACCGCTGCCTAAGGAATCACTACTTCCACATCCAGATTTTTCATCTAAGGAAACATCTTAATTAGATTTGCAATCTAGTATGTGAAAATTACACAGACACAAAAAAAAGTCCTGATACAGAAAGGTGAAGTACCTTCTGGTACATTTTTCGGTGTGCTAAAAACGAATCTCAGATCAGAACTGACCCATCACCATTAGATTTCACCCCAGCACACCCTAGCACTCCCCATATGGTCAAATTATAAAAATTCAATAAATATCTCATTCTACGTTTTTCGGTGTGCTAAGAACGAATCTGAGGTCATAATTTACCCATCATCATAGATTTCGCCCCAGCACCCCCCAGAACCCCCCCAAAGGGTGAATATGTTAGTTTTTATAAAAATTAAAAATAAATATCTCATTCTACGTTTTTTGCTGTGCTAAAAACGAATCTCAAGTCAAAACTGACCATCACCCTTAAATTTCACCCCAGCACACCCTAGCACCCCCCCAAATGGTCAAATTTTCACATCATATAAATATAATTCTCATTCTACGTTTTTCGGTGTGCTAAGAACGAATCTGAGGTCATAATTTACCCATCACCCTTAGATTTTGCCCCAGCACCCCCCAGAACCCCCCGAAAGGGCGAAAATGTTAGTTTACATAAAAATTGAAAATGAATATCTCATTCTACGTTTTTCGGTGTGCTAAGAACGAATCTGGGATCACGATTTACCCATGACCCTTAGATTTCGCCCCAGCACCCCCTAGCACCCTCCCAAATGGTCAAATATTTACATCATATAAAAATTCAAAATAAGTATCTCATTCTACGTTTTTCAATGTAATTTAATAGCTTTAATAATGGTTATATCTTGACCCTTGTAACGTTGTACCACTATTAGGATATGACAATTTTTCATTTCCATGCGATGAAATCAGGCAACAGAATTATTCCTAGAAAAAAATGCTTCTATATTAAAACACATATAAATAAATTTAAAATGCTTGTAAGATATACTGTATTATCGGTGTCAATATGTAGGTAATTACCTACGGTCACATACACACATACACCGAAGAACGTAGAATGAGATATTTATTTTCAATCTTTACATAAACTAACATGTTTACCCTTTGGGGGGGTTCTGGGGGGTGCTTTGGAGAAATCTATGATGATGGGTAAATTATGACCTCAGATTCGACACCGAAAAACGTACAACTCTGAGATATTTATTTTGAATTTTTATATGATGTAAAAATTTGACCATTTGGGGGTGTGCTGGGGTGAAATCTAAGGGTGATGGGTCAGTTCTGACCTGAGATTCGTTTTTAGCACACCGAAAAACGTACCAGAAGGTACTTCACCTTTCTGTATCAGGACTTTTTTTTGTATGCCTGTGTTATTGGTCATAGAATTTTAATAATATATGGGGCAGATGTCATAAAAAAGTTTAAAGCGTTGGTCTACCATGTACGTTAAAAATGAAGTTTCTAGTTTACCCTACTTAATTTCCCTATTCACAACCTACCGCCTCCCACCCCTTCAATGAACTCATCTCAAATATATGTCATTACAATACATACGTGTACTAATCTTCAAGTGAATATCTCAGTTTTATGTTATCAATTCCATTAATAATCAAGTGGTGGAGTTTGAAAAATATTAGAAAGAAATCTGAGGCCTTGGTTTCTAGTATATACACCAAATCCCAAATTTCTGCATTCTTACTACTTTGATTTACTTACTTTCCCCTATTTACTCCTATTTAACCCCCAACCCTTCAACGGAATCATCTCAAAATATAATCTAGTTCCAGATGTCGTTATAATACATACGTGTACCAAATTTCAAGTGACTATCTCAATTTTATTTGATCAAGCACTTTAATAATAGAGTACGGGTAGTGGGGGGTTGAAAAATATTATGAAAAAATCTGAGGCCTTGGCTTTCTAGGACATACACCGAATTTCAAGTGTCTGTACTCTTACCAGCTTGCTTTACTTATTTTGCCCTATTTACCCATATTTAACCCCCATTCCGTTGAAGGGTTGGGGGTTAACTAGGGGTAAGTAAGGGAAAACAAGTAAAGCAAGCTGGTAAGGGTACAGAAACTTGAAATTTGGTTTATGTACTAGAAGCCAAGGCCTCAAATTTTTTTCTAATATTTTCCGTCCTCCCACCACCACGACCCCACTCCATTATTAAAAGGGTTAATAAAATAAAATTGAGATATTCACTTGAAATATGGTATACGTATATATTATAACGACGTCAGAAACCATGTTATATAGGGTTGTGGGTGAAATAGGGGAAAATAAGTAAAACAAGCTGGTAACAGTACAGAAATTGAAATTAGGTATATCTACTAGAAGACATGGCCTTAAATTTTTTATAATATTTTTCAACCCCCCCATCGCCCCTACTCCATTATTAAACCGGTTGATAAAATAAAATTGAGATATTCACTTGAAATTTGGAATATGTTTGTATTATAACGACATCTGGAACTAGATTATATTTTGAGAAGATTCCATTGAAGGGCTGGGGGATAAATAGGGGTAAATAAGGGAAAATAAGTAAGGTAAGTTGATAAGAGTACAGAAATTTGGGATTTGGTGTATATACTAGAAGCGAAGGCCTCAGATTTTTTTATAAGATTTTCCATGCCTCCACTACCCCCACTCCCTTATGAAAAAGAGTCGATAAAATTAAATTGTGGTTTTCACTTGAAATTTGGTACACGTATGCATTATAACCACATCTGAAACTTTTGACACGATTCCGTTCAAGGAGGGGGGGGGGTAAATAGAGGTAAATGGGGAAAATAAGTAAAGCATGCTGTAAGAGTACAGAAACTTGGGATTTGGTGTATATACTAGAAACCAAGTTCTCAGATTTCTATCTTATATTTTTCTATGATATCTGCCCCAAATATTAAAATTCTGTGACCAGTAATTTCCACATACTAGAGTGCAAATATAGTCAAAATGGTTTTTTTAAGTTACTGGGATGAAAAATCTGGATGTGGAAGTAGTGATTCCTTAGGCAGCGGTTTTTTCAATAAATATTATTATTATAATTATTATTTTTGAATGTGCTATCAGCCACAGAAATATCAGGAGACAATTTTGGATCCCCTCGTATATTATATTATATTGTCGTGCTCTACTTTTATAGCCGAATATGTTTTTTACGTATTTGCTTTCAATACTCTTCTTCATTTCCAAATAGACTATAATCAAAAGTTCCCAAAATGTTACCTAGCTCCCGGACTATAATTTTAGAGGAGTAGAGGAAGCTTAAATTCTACTCTAATTAGCATATTAGTTAAGAGTAGCAGTTTCAAATTGCAAATAATGCTAGACGAAGTAGGAAACAAAGCAAAATCAGAATTGGTGCGTACGTATAGGTTGGGAATAACGTATCGACCGACTGAACCATTCCCGCGTCTCATCTTTCATCGGCAATGTTTCTGCCCCAAGGATCACATATCTAAGGTTTGTGTGATCCATTTCAGCACATCACTTTTACAGCGCGCCGCGATATATCAGCTAGTTCCACGCAGCGCCGCGTTTGTGTTAATACGAGATCCTTTCATGCGAAAATGCGGCTTGGGATTATACATTATTAAAATTAAAGTTTTTTTTTGTAAACTGATGGAGAATGAAATTGTACTAAAATGATTACTTAGGTGGTGGTTGCTCAACGAACCGCTTATTTGGCAGCATTTTTTGATAAATGAATTAGCGTTTTTCAAGCACAGATGCTCTGCTTTTGTATTGAAAGCGTGAAATTTTACGTTTCCTCGCCATGGCTTTTCTTGAAATATTCTAGATAAAAGAAAGGAAAACAATTTTAAAATAGTAACCTATAAAGAAAACTTCTCCGAAGAAGGTATAATGAACGTATGTCTATCGGTACTAAACATTACTGTATAAAGTCAACTATTACGCATCTTATCACTATTTAGATGACAAAGTGATAGTTTGGATTCTAGATTGTTTCACATGCGTAAATGGGAGAAAAATTAGCCAATAGCACATCGCTAATAGTAATAAAAATAGTAAATTGACACCATTATTACCAGACAGTGCATTGGCACGAGGGATTTAATTTTGATAATTGACTGATAAGTTAATCTGAATTGTATTTCTTTGGGCAACATTGAGTGAGAACAAATTCATAGATCGAATTTGACAGTTTATTGTCCCAAAACAATAGACCCACTACAAAATGTTCATATGGTGTAGGTCTAGTCTAAAAGATACATACAAAAAAACGAAAATACAAATTAAAAAAGCCGATTCCTAAGGAATCATTACTTCCACATCCAGATTTTTCATTCAAGTCACTTTAAAGGGAACATCTTGACTAGATTTGCACCTAGAGTGCATTAATAGTCATAGAATTTTACTAATATTTGGAGCAGATGTCATAGAAAAATTTTAGGCGTTGGTTTCTACCATATACGTTAAAAATGAAGTTTCTAGTTTACCCTACTTGTTTCCCCTATTTACAAACTACCGCCTTCCACCCCTTCAATGGAATCATCTGAATCAGATGTTATTACAATACATACGTGTACTAACTTTCAAGTGGATATCTCAGTTTTACGTTATCAATCCTATTAATAATGGAGCGGAGGTGGCGGGGTTTGAAAAATATTAGAAAGCAACCTGAGGCCTTGCTTTCTAGTATATACACCAAAACTCAAATTTCTGTACTCTTACCAGCTTGCTTTACTTATTTTCCCCTATTTACTTCTATTTAACCCCCAACCCTTCAACGGAATCATCTCAAAATATAATCTAGTTCCAGATGTCGTTATAATACATACGTGTACCAAATTTCAAGTGAATATCTCAATTTCATTTTATCAACCACTTTAATAGTGGAGTAGAGGTGGTGGGGGATCGAAAAATATTATAAATAATCTGAAACCTTAACTTCTAGTACATACAGCGAATTTCAAGTTTCTGTACTCTTACCAGTTTTCTTTATTTATTTTGCCATATTTACCCCTATTTAATCCAAAACCCTTCAACGGAATCATCTCAAAATATAATCTGGTTCAAGATGTCCTTATGATACATATGTGTACCAAGTTCCAAGTGAATATCTCAATTTCATTTTATCAACCCCTTTAATAATAATGACTCAATATTGTTTTATCAACCCCTTTAATAATGGAGTAGCGGTGGTGGGTGGCCGAAAAATATTATAAATAATCTGAGACCTTGGCTTCTAGTACATACACCGAATCAAGTTTCTGTACTCTTACCAGCATGTTTTACTTATCTTCCCTTATTTACCCCCATTTAACCCCCATCCCTTCATCAGAATAATCCCAAAGTATAATCTAGTTCCTGATTTCATTATAATATATGCGTGCACCTTTCAAGTTTCTGTACTCTTACCAGCTATCGTTACATATTTCCCCAATTTATCCCCCAACCCTTCACCGGATATCTTCAAAAAACAATCTAGTTCCAGATCTCGTTATAATATACACGTGTACGAAATTTCAAGTCAATATCTTAAACCGTTCCGGAGAAAACGTGCGGACAAAAAAGTTACAGACAGACCGACAGACAGACCGACAAACAGACCGACAGACAGACAGAAAAAAAATAATTTTTTTTCGCTCAAATTTAAAATCTCGACCGTTCATGACATTCTAAACCTATTTCAAGAAAAAAAAAATTTGAAAATTTTTTTGCGATTACTATATGTACCTCCAATCCACTACGTGGATGTGGAAGTAATTACCAAAATAAGACAGGACTCTAAAATATTTATAAATTCATGTATTCGTCAATATCGCAAAGAGAGTGATGAATTAAGAAAGGTTATAAACTATTTTTGAACTGTTTCACACTTTTAATACTTTTCATATGATTAGGAAGTTTATTAAAAATTTAATACCTAGATAGATGGGAATCGTTTCATATAATGCTAAGTTATGTTGTGGTATAATAAAGGCACTGGAATTTCTAGTGTCATAATTATGATCAAAGTTATTAGTCACAAAATAAGAATAATTAGTTTTAACATAATTTAGTGTTTCATAAATATATACATATGGTACCGTTAATACTTTATATTCTTTCAACTATCTGCAAGAATAAAATTGTTTACACCTACTATATTACGTAGTACTCTTTTTGCATCCTAAGAATATTTATCTATGAATGTGAAGGTCCCCAAAATTAAACGCTATAACTCATTCTAGAATAAAAATGTGCATAATAGTAATATAAGTAATTATATTTGGTTGCTGGTTAAAAATTTAGGTCTATATAGTACATAACGAACTGATGATAGTTTTGAATACAAATCTATTATATGATCATCCCATTATTTCAGTGGCTTCCAAAATAGTTAGATTTAAATTTAAAAATTATGTTAATATTACTAATTTTAACTCTAACTATTTTGGAAACAACTGAAATTACTGAGTGAAAATTCGTAGTAATAGTCTTGTCATGGTTCTACTTAGGTAGTCTTATAGTTTTCTTAAATATACGTACTAAAAAAGAAGTTTTGGCCAAAAATAATAAATTCCCTATCAGATGTCTATATCTCTTTTGGAAATCGCCACCTTAAATAAGAATTGTCAATATCATTTTAATATGTATAAATGATAACATAACAACTAATATTGTATAACAAAAATATGGTAATCAAGCAATCGTCTCGTATATGCTGTTTCTACTTTTTCCATCGCATCCAAACATCCCTGAACTATTTAATGGAACAATTTCTACCCAGGACGTGATAAGAATGACGAAAGAGAAAGTTGGTTTCATTTGCTCTTGAGATATGTCATAACAGAACATATCCATGCCCAACGAAGTTAATAAAAACATCAAAAACATCAGCGCTCGATCGATCTTAATTGTGGATTCTTGACATTGGGTTAGCTCGATTAAGCTTAATGTCTCCTATTGACCATTGGAGCATGTATAACAATATTAACCGGTGTAAGTTAATTAATGGCCCCATTAAATCCCGCAAGATTAAATTATAGACGGATATGATCAACTGGTTATTGAAACAGGAACCCCATGTGATAAAAGGTCGTGCTTATATGTGAATTTAACAGATTGCTAAAACTTCTACTTAATAATATCTGCTATTACCAGTCAATTTCTAAAAATATTGTTACAATCAAGATAACGGTAAATTTTGTGTGGTTTTTTAATATCAATTCTGTATACACATCATTTTGCAATTCTCGCTTTCTGTTTAGTAAACGACACTTGTTAGATAGTCTCATTAATAGATAATAATATGCACTGAGGAACTTTTAGTATCACTTGATGATGCACGCCAATGGACCATAGAAAAATGACTGAGTCCAACATTTGTCATTAAAAGAAAATAGAAATATTCTTGTCAAAACAGTAATTGAGTGAATTAAATAACCTCTTCTTAGTCAAACCTCTTTTTGTTTTCTGTTCACTCAATCTAACTTCTAGTAGCGTTGTAGTTTGACCTACATAGAACCCTACACATTAACAAGGCGTACTACGCATGAAATTTCTCGATATCTGTTTACTGTGAAAAAATCTGTTATTGTTTAATTTACCTATATGAGAATACTACTCAAGTAACGATTTAATGCTTTTTAGGTTTATTTAGGTTGCATTGGTGTTTTATAATATACACCTCATAAACCACTGATTTATGCCATATTTATTAAATGCCAAATGCACTTAAAGAGAGTTTTGTCTTAAAGAAAGTTTTAAAAATGCCTTCAAGAACTTACATTAAAACTAAATTATCTTTTAATCTTTATTGGCCTATGATTGACTTATCAACATATTTTTTAAGCCTTCAATAAAACGTTATAGTGCAAGTTAGGAGGATCAATTTTTATAGAGATTAAGCAAATGTTGTGGTTTTATCATTGCTTTATGAAATTAACTTGAGGTGGTTGTTAATGCTTGGATATAAATCTAATATGCTTTGAAATCAAAGTTTCAGGTCAAACCTTCATAAAGCCAACAGCTTGCTAGAGTTTTAATGAAGCAAACAAACATCTGTAATAAATCAGTCTTAAACATAAAAGGATTTGGTTTACCTTTGCACTGACTATAGTGTTTTAAAATAGGCAATGTTAAAACTGTGATAAGATATATATATACCTATTCGTCGGCATTTTGTTATGTGGAGCAGTTATTGATGATAAATTAAAATGTCACTGGTAAAACCAAGACACGTCCCAGACAACATTCGTGATTAGTATTATATGTATATATTTTATAAAAATTGTGTTTTTAGGGATCGCACGAATTTATAAGATCTATCTAATATTTGTTTTACAGTAAACTTAGCCTAGTTGAAAATTTTAACCCATTATAGGAACTATTCTTAATAGACGCCAATTGTCAATTTTATAACTTATGTAGAACTATAGCGGCCCATAGTGCATGTAGAATAGATTTAATTGCATTTATTTTTAATAATAATAATAATAATAATAATAGCCTTTATTCAATAATACCGTCAAACGGTGCAGAACAGGTCCAAAGAACATGACATTACAATTAAATACAAAATGGTGTATAACCAGAAACAGTACATTTGAACTGTGTAAAAATTAAATAAAAACATTTAAATAAAAACACTACTTTACAATGACACTGTAAAATTACTTTCCACATAAGTGGGTTTTCAGCTCTACTTTCAAATCTTTTCTTGATAGGTTCTGATAATCTTATGGTATTTTGTTGTAAACTTTTATCAGCTGCGTTACTACATTACGCTGTACTTGGGTGAAATTCATTTGGGGTTGTCGTAACACCGATCTTGCACAACCTCTAGTGTTAAACATAAGGCTGGTTTCGTATCTGCTAAATAATTCTTGTAATGTTCTTTACCGAAGCAGGCACATTCATATATATACAAGACATGGTACATTAAGTATATTTTTCTCTTTAAATATTTGACTACAGGTCTCTCTTCTTTTTAGGTGAAAAATACTTCGGACACATGATTTTTGAAGCTTGAAAATTCTAAATGAGTCAACCGAGTTTATTCCATATTTTAGTCTGGAGTGTACATAGGAATAATACGCTGCTATTGCTGCATCCTGATTCACGGAATTTGCTATGACTCGTAAATGAACTTATCTTGCTAGCTAGATAGTGTACATGTTCTTTCCAGTTTAATTGTGAGTCAATTTGGATACCCAGGAACTTCCTGTGTTGAGTGCTTGTGAGAATTTGGTTGTCATAAGTTAGTGTAAGACAATCTTCTGCCCTTAAGGTAAATTTCATTAGGTGCATTTTTTCAATATTGTTCTTCAGGTTATTCCCTCTGTAGCAATTATCCATTGTCTTAGTTGTACTGACTATTTCTGTTTTTAATTCTTCCTCAGATTTAGCCCTTATAATGAGCGAGCTGTCATCTGCAAAAAGATTTGTTACATGACTAATAATATTGGGTAAATCGTTTGTATATAATAAAAATAAAATTGGGCCCAAAATGGAACACTGTGGGGCTTCTTTTCTAGGTATTTCCCAATCAGATTTAATTTCCATTCCTGCATCCATTACCATTTTACTTCATTAAATACAAAAAGTGCGGTCAAAGCATCTGTGGGTGTCTAAACCAAGTACGGTTTTATTAAAACTATTAAAATAGTTTTAAAAAGAGGCATGTAAGCCCTTCTCTAGATGAGCCCCTGTACACTTATAAAGGTTTTAAATCGGCTTCATAGAGTCCTTCCAAACTATTTACGTTTATAAGTAGTCTTGAAAATAAGTTCTCAGGATAAACTTATAGATTATTTTAAAACTAAAATTGTTACTTGGATATGTTTATCACCAACGCCTTCTTTTCACTACAAATTTTTCCAATTAAAAGAAATGCTGTCCTATTTTATTTGTCAAATTTTTATTCTCTATCACAAACTTTTAACGTGTATAAGTTTGTTCGGTGATTTGCTGTTTACAATGGTAAATATTAATAAATCAATGAACAAATTTATCGGAATTAAAGTTCGTGATGCTTTGCACAGTAATAATTATATATGCAAATGGGAATGCAACCGCATGCATAATGAAAAATCTGATTGCATGTACGACCAACACTTGACTGAATTGACTGTTTGTTCTTTGTCGATCCAATAACAACCAGGATTATATTTATGACCAGTGTGTGTGAAGTTTTTATGCTTTTCGCTGTAGCTTTTTGGTTTTAAAAGCAAACCTAGTTCATTTAATGTTAGTGCAACGTGTAGACACACGCTGGCTTCCACATGTTGACCTTTCATGCGAGCTTCGCTGTGTTGAAACATTTTTCTCTGCAGTTTTTACAGATAGTTTTCAGTAATCTCAAGGGCTCTCAAAGTTTTATGAGAAAAGTTTTCAGTAAAATTAAAGAGAACTTATACAAACTGATAAGAAAAAAATGTATATAGAACTCTTTAGAACTAATATATTTTTATTGGCTTACTAAATATCTAATAGATACAGAATTAAATATTTATTTCTGTGTTCTCTAAATATGCTTAAAATTTTACTATTCTATACTTGTTTAATATACAATTATAATCAGTTACACCTTTAACAACACAGTCTCCAGGGGCTTTGAAGTTCGAATAATAAACCTTCTGTGAGATTTGCCATAAAAGTAAATCTTTACTATCTAGTCGAAAAGAATAAACAATAGTTTTCAAGACTACCGTCGATTTAAAACAACTCGGCATCAAAGTCATTGTGAATAATGTATTGTGATATATTGTTAGATTCGGACTGAAAAATTACATTTAATAATAATAATAATAATAATAATGAACGTCTTTATTATTTTCTTTCAATTTCCATTTTAACGAAGGCACGAATTTTTTATTCTTATATTGGCAGGGTAAATTGGGACCATGTAGACAGTCTGCGAAGTTTAATAAGGACAGTACTAGAGTTTCACATAAGGTAACCTTCATCTTTTGCGGTAAGCAATGTCTCTTTCCCTAAATTTACTTTAGAGCGCCATAGGCTCGCTGTGATAATTTCTTAATATTTTTCGAATTTTGAATTACTATCAATTAGGCTTTTAGCTTCTTCTGGCAGTTCAGTTTTGCCATCATCTGCAGTAATGTTTATAGTATTTTTGACAGAGTCCCAGCACCTTTTTGGCCCAAACGCAATGACGTTGGATTTACTTGTATTTATAATTAAGCTGTGTCTATAAATGATAGGCCTTCATTAGCTAAATTACAGGCACTTATTACTTCTTGAAGGGGAACGGCATTTTATTAGATTGGCAGTATATATAGTATAAAGTAGTGGTTCCAAAATAGAGCCTTGCCGAATGCCACAATTTAGTTTTAAATAATCTGATCTTTAACCATATATACAAATTCTTTGTTTTCTATTTGAATGAAAGATTCCAATATTAATATTACGTTTTCAGAGAGGCCTATATAATAAAAAATGACAATAAATAAGTAAACGTTATTTTATTAATTTTGGATCCTTCTATAACACAAATCACGAACCAAAAAATCAATTAGTTATGGATATGAGAACAATTTCCGATGGGTCAAAACAAACTAAATCAAAACCGCTGCCTAAGGAATCACTACTTCCACATCTAGATTTTTCATCCAAGTCATTTTAAAGGAAACATCTAGACCAGATTTGCAGTCTAGTATGTGGAAATTATTGGTCATAGAATTTTAACAATATTTGGGGCAAATGTCATAGAAAAGTTTGAGGCGCTGGTTTCTACCATATACGTTAAAAATGTAGTTTCTAGTTTACCCTACTTATTTTCCCCTATGCACAACCTACCACCTCCCACAACTTCAATGGAATCATCTCAATCAGATGCCATTACATTGTTACTTGTGTACTAACTTTCAAGTGAATCTCTCAATTTTATGTTATCTATCCCATTAATAATGGAGCGGAGGTGGTGGGGTTTGAAAAATAATAGACAGAAATCTGAGGCCTTGGTTTCTATTATATACACTAAATCCCAAATTTCTTACTGTTGCCAGCTTGATTTTTTTATTTTCTCCTATTTACTCCTATTTAACCCTCAACCTCAACGGAATCATCCCAAAATATAATCTAGTTCCAGATGTCGTTATAATACGTACGTCTACCAAATTTCAAGTGACCATCTCAATTTTATTTTATCAACCCCTTTAATAATGGAGTAGGGGTGGTGGGGGGTAGAAAATTATTATAAATAATCTTGGCTTCTAGTACATACACCGAATTTCAAGTTTTTGTACTCTTACCATCTTGCTTTACTTATATTCCCCTATTTACCCCTGAATAACCCCCAACCCTTCAACGGAATCATCTCAAAATATGATCTGGTTCCAGATGTCGTTATGATACATACGTGTAACAAATTTCAAATGAAAATCTCAATTTTATTTTATGAACCCCTTTAATAATGGAGTAGGGGTGGTGGGCAGTTGAAAAATATTATAAAAAAATCTGAGGCTTTGGCTTCTAGTACATACACCGAATTTCAAATTTCTGTACTCTTACCAACTAGCTTTACTAATATTCCTCAATTTATCCCTAAATAACCCCGAACCCTTCAACGGAATCATCTCAAAATATGATCTAGTTCTACATGTCGTTAAAATACATACGTGTACCAAATTTCAAATGAATATGTCAATTTTATTTTACCAACCCCTTCAATGGTGGGGTAGGCGTGGTGGAGGTGTTGTAGCCTTGGCTTTTAGTACATACACCGCATTTCAAGTTTCTGTACTCTTACCAGCTTGTTTTACTTATTTTCCCATATTTACCTTTATTTAACCCCCAACCCTTCATCAGAAAAATCCCAAAATATAATCTAGTTCCTGATGTTATTATAATATATACGTGTACAAAATTTCAAATGAATATCTCAATTTTATTTTATCAAACTCTTCAGTAATGGCGTGCGGGATGGGGGTGAAGCGGCGGGATGAAAGATATTATAAAAGTGTTTAAGGCCTCGGCTTGTCGTACATACATCAAATTTCAAGTTTCTGTGCTCTTACCAGCTTGCTTTACATATATCCCTCTATTTACCCCTATGTACCCCCCAACCCTTCACCGGATATCTTCAAAAAACAGTCTAATTCCAGATCTCGTTATAATATGTACGTGTACAAAATTTCAAGTCAATATCTAGAACCGTTCCGGAGAATACATGCGGACAAAAAAGTTATTGAAAGACCAACAGACAGACCGACAGACAGACAGACAGAAATTTATTTTTTTCGCTCAAATTTAAAATCTCGACATTTCATGACATTCTAAACTTATTTCAAGAAAAGCAAATTTTTATATATTTTTTTTACGATTACTATACTATATTACTATACGTGGACGTAGAAGTAAAACTGAACTTTTCCAGCGAAACCGGAAATCACAAAAAATTGATATCAAAATATGTTGACTTAACAGTATGCGAAGAACACCAAGTTTCATATCGATTCTTTAAAAAATAAATAAATAGCGGCCGGATAGTAATATCGTTGACCCCCGGTATAGAAAGAAGTTAATAAAAATGTTAAATATCGATCGCGTGCCCAATACGCTCTTGGTCGGGTCTTTATACTAACTTCTATCGTCGCACATATGTTTTCCACATGTAACGAAATTTTGGTTTTGTGACAAGTTTTCCCCCTCCCTCCTCCAGCACGAGCAACAACCCCTAAGAGTCGAAAAATTAATACATTACTAAGAGCATTAAAATGAACAACTTTTCTCTCAGTTTTCCCACCATTTTTCAGTACTTTTTGTACAATGTCAAAATTAAAATAAATGAAATATTAAGTGCCCAGTGCCCACCTACCAATCAATGCAATGGATAATTTTAGATCTAGAATGGTAAAACTGCATGTATTAAAACTAAATTTACATGTAACCCAGTATATATAACAAAATAGCGTTACTTTGTTTATCAAAAAAGTAAAATTACATATGCAGTTCTGATACCCACGTCATCTATAATTTCTTTTTCCTTCTTTTATCTTCCAAGTGAAACAAATATATTGCTAAGCACAGATTCGAGTAAACTAAATTTGAAAATTTGTAGAGCAGGTGACAAGGGAAATAAGCATATCGAATTCAACGTACCGGAAAGCATCTGAAAAGCGTCTAAAAAGCATCTGGAACAGTATTATACAAAATGTACGATTCCACTAACAGTCGGAACTGCTTCAGGATGAATTTATAAAACACTGCAGAACATGAATTTCTCCAGAAATGTGTTTTGCCTGTGCACCCTATCATTTTGCTTAATGTGGAAAATATTTTTCGTTGTTTTTATAACGGCGATATTCATGGAGATTCACAAAACAGAAAATATACAACTTGCATCAAATAAGTAATATACAATAAGGTACACATTTCTTCTAATATTTCGATATAAATCTAACATTAATTATTTAACAAACTCTTTACTGCTACGCTGAATCTAATTAGTAATTTCTTGTAGTTTCTGAGTTTTTAAAATCAACTATTATTACTTCCACATCCACGGAGTGGATTGGAAGTAGAGTAATGGTAAAAAATAAATCGTTTTTTTTTTCTTGAAACAGGTTTAGAATGTCGTGAAACATTTTAAATTTGAGCGAAAAAAATTTTTGGTCTGTCGGTCTGTCTGTCTGTATCTTTTTTTTTTTTTCCGCAAGTTTTCTCCGGGACGATTTAAGATATTGACTTGAAATTTCGTAAACGTATATATCATAACGAGATCTGGAACTGGATTGTTTCTTGAAGATGTCTGGTGAAGGATTGGGGGGTAAATATTGGGAACTAAGTAAAGCAAGCTGGTAAGAGTACCTAAACTTGAAATTAGTTATATGTACTAGATGCCAAGGTCTCAAAATTAAATATTCACTTGAAATTTGGTAGACGTATATGTCGGATAGGCCAGGGGCAAGAGGCGTTTTAGGGCGGATCTATTAGATTTAGGCCACACATTGGTAAACATAATAAAATCACTTACGTAATAGTCATATTATAACAAAGTAACATGATTTATGATTTATCTAAACAGGTAAATGTCTTAGGATTGAAAATACAAATAATACCCCACCAAAATACTGGAACTAGCAGTCCACTACTGCCAGTCCCGCGATTTCAACCATTTTCTACCGAGTTTATCTTAAGACTAGTTACTTATCTACGGGACCATCAGGCATGTTGTTCTGCTCGCCGGAAAGAGGGCTGGCTCCCCGCGGCTCCAGACGTCACCTCATGCTTCACACAACCACCTCTTCCAGATGTTTACTCTTTACATTCCTTAATCGGTACTTGTTGACAACGTTCTCTTGACTTCAATGAATTATGAGTTAGCAGGCGTCCACAAGACTGTCGAAAGGCGTGTACGAAAGTATCGGAAGGCGTCCGCACGGTGAACGTGAAGGGGACGTCTCCGACATATATATTATAATGAGATCTAGAACTAGATTATCTTTTAGGATTATTCTGTTGAAGAGTTGGGGAGTTAAATAGGTAAAAATAAATAAAGCAAGCTGGTACGAGTACAGAAACTTGAAATTCGGTGTATGTACGGGAAACCAACGCCTTTTTTATAATATTTCTCATACCCTACCACCTCTCCTCCATTATTAAAGGGGTCGTTAAAATAAAATTAAGATATTTACTTGAAATTTGGTACACGTATGTATTATAACGATATCTGGAACTGGATTATATTTCGAAATGGTTCCGTTGATGGGTTGGGGGTTAAATAGGGGCAAAAGAGGGAAAATAAGTAAAGTAAACTGATAGTACAGAAGCTTGAAATTCAGTGCATGTGCTGGAAGCCAAGGACTCAGATTTTTTAAAATATTTTTCAACCCCCCATTACCCCTCCATTATTAAAGGGGTTGATCAAATAAAATTAAGATACTCATCTGAAATTTGGTACAGGTATGTATTATAACGACATCTCTAACTGGATTATATTTTGAAATGAAAGATTGGGGGTTAAATAGGGGTTAAAAGGTGGAAAATAAGTAAAGCAAGCTGGTAAGAGTACAGAAACTTGAAATTCGGTGTATGTACTAGAAGCTAAGGCCTTAGATTCTTTCATAATATTTTTCAACTTTACTCATTATTAAAGGGGTTGATAAAATAATATTGAGATGTTATTATATATTATTATAGCGACATCTGAAACTAAATTATACTTTGACATGATTCCATTGGATTGGGGGGAAGTAGAGGTATATAGGGAAAAATAGGTAAAGGAAGCTGGTAAGAGAATAGAAAAGTGGAATTTGGTGTATACACAGGAAACCAGGGCCTCAGATTTCTTTCTAATATTTTTTAACCGCCCCCACCCCCACCTATTATTGAAGGAATTGACAACATATAATTGAGACATTCACTTGAAAGTTAGTAAGCACATGCATGTATTATAATGATATCTGATTGAGCTGATTCCGTTGAAGGGGTGGGAGGTGGTAGGTTATGAATAGGGGAAAATAAGTAGAGCAAGCTAAAAATTTCATTTTTAACGTATTCGGTAAAAACCAACGTCTCAAATTTTTCTGACATCTGCCCCATATATTATTAATATTCTATGAGTAATAATTTCTACATACTAGAGTGCAAATATACTCAAGATGTTTCCTTTAAAGTGACTTGGATAAAAAAATCTGGATGTGGAATTAGTGATTCCTTAGGCAGCGGTTTTATACAATGATATACATATGTATAATATGTGTACGTAATCGCATCTGTAAGGAATCCAACATTCAATGGGATATTTACGTTAATACGTGACAGAGACGGAACTTCAATAAATGGCGGAGGTGCTGGTCACACCAGATATTGCTTGTGTTGCCAATTCCTAGTATTCTTGTTTTTCTATTTAATTTATAATTTGTTAGACAATAGCTTCTGCACCTTAATGGCAGACATCAAAGAGGGAGTTCATGAGAATTCGGGAAGCAGAGAATATACCATTCTCTTTAAATGACTATATAGAGGTGTTTTAAAACCTCATGAGCTGTGACCTTCATATACGCAGAGACATAATCCGTCCTGTTGACTCAGTTACACTTCTTAAAAATATTATATTTATTGTTTACAATTTATCCCGAGCTCTTGTTTATGTATACAGCAAGGCAGCCTCCAGTGTCTGCAAAAACATACTTATAACTCAGATTAAACTTTGCCTTTTGCGCATTTCGCGGCTCATGAGATTCTGAAACACCTCTAACACTTCACACTAAGCGGGGATGTTATGTATAAATATTTTACATATTCCTCTAAAAATGTGGATATAAATATAACAATTATTTAACAACATATATTTGCAGTCGATCTAATAACTTGATTTTGATGTCATCAAAGCTTCAATTTTTTTTTCTCAATTTATCTATTTCTGGTACACAATTCAATGCGCATCTATCCTCATTCGGCAATATTGTTGCTAATTATTTAATTTTTTTTCTTTTTTGCTATCCCCCTCTTTTGTTAAAATAGATTCGTGTCGAACTGCACAGTAGATATTTGTACAACCTGATTGTAAATGTTAAGAGAAAACTTTACAAACTTAACATTATACAAAATAAAACCGTTAACTATACGAGCAGTTTTGTATAAGTATTTATGGATACTGAATATTACTAGAGTTGTGGTGTATGATATACACAGAACCAAATATTTTTAAAAAATCGCTTTGAGAAAGAAAACAATAGGTGTGCGAATCGTCGACGAAATACTTTATTATTATACTTACATAAAAAGTAGGTGTAAATTAGATATAAAGGTGGAGGGGCACTTACCATAGAGAAACTACCCAATTATGAGAAAAAGCGAGTGATCCTTGCTCATTTTTAATATCTTTTTACGATTCTTAAACACAGTGGAGGGTAATTTCGCTTTATTTATTATACTATTATTGTATTAGAAGGTAAGATTCATATCGGAAAACTAATTATAGGGTTGTGTAACACTTCTTTTAATGAAATCGAACGTAAAATAAATTATGTCTATTTGAAGTATCCTGCGGTGGAATAAGAAAATATCTCCTAAAAATATCGCAGTGGAATGAATGAAAGTATAGTAATGCTAAAACAAATTTCAACATTGTTTGTTGAAACAGGTTTAGAATGTCATGAAACGTCGAGCTTTTAAATTACGGTGAAAAAAAATCCTATGTTGTGGTAGGTCTGTCGGTCTATCCATCTGCCTCTTGGCCTGTCTCTCTGTAACTTCTTTTTGTGCTCACGAATGGTTTAAAATATTAACTTGAAATTTGGTACACGTATGTTATAACGAGATATGGATCTACACTATATTTTGAGATTACTCCTGTGAATGGCTGGAGGTAAACAGGGATAAATAGGGGAACATAAATAATATAAGCTGGTAAGAGTTCAGAAACTCTGAATTTGGTGTATATACTGGAAACCAAGCCTTCAGTTTTTTTAACACACCCCCCCCACTCCATTATTAAAGGAACTAGTAACACAAAATTGATACATTCACTTTAAATTCGGTACACGCATGTATAGAACGACATATGGAATTGAATTATATTTTGAGATGATCCCGTTGAAGGGTTGGGAGTGAAATAGGGGGGTATAGGGGTAAATGATTAAAACAAGCTAGTACGCGTTCAGAAACTTGGGATTTGATGTGTATACTAGAAGTTAAGGTCTCAAATTTTTTAATGATATTGTCTACCAGCATCCCCACTCTATTATTAAAAGGGTTAACAAAATAAAATTAAGATATTGACGTGAAATTTGAGATTCTGTTATAAAGATTTTTAATTATTTTTTTTTTTGTTGAAATAGGCGTAGAATGTCATAAAACGTTGAGATTTTAAATTTAAGAGAAAAAATTTCTATTTGTCTGTCGGTCTGTAACTTTTTTGGGCGCACGTTTTCTCAGCAACCGTTTAAGATTGAAATAGGGGGAAATGAGTAAAGCAAGCTGGTAAGAGCATAGGAAGTTGGGACTTGTTGTTTATACTAGAAACCATGATCTCAGGTTTTTTTTATAACATTTTAGATTATATTTTGAGATGATTCCGTAGAAGGTATGGGGATTAAATAGGGGTAAATTGGGGGAGCGTAATTAAATAAAATTCTCGATATGAATATCTCATATTCACTTGAAACTTGGTATACATATGTACTATAACGACAATGATTCTGATGAAGGTGTGAGCGTAAGTAGGAGTAAATAGGGGAAAATAAGTAAAGCAAGCTGGTAAGAGTACATAAACTTGGGATTTGGTGTATATGCTAAAAGCCAAGGGCTCAGATTTCTTTACAATATTTTTCATTTTTCATATAATATTTATTTTTACTTTAACTACAAGATAAGAAAAAGATGGTTAATTGAAAAAGAAATATTCAAAATATCAAAAACTTGCGTTACCAATTCTACCTCAATTTACATTAACCTTCGTACGATTTATTGAAAGCTTGCTGCTAGATATAATTCACCGATATTGCTTTATAGTGACTCAATATAAATTTAAGAATATCGTAAAAAAGCTATAAGAGGCCGAAATTATTTTTGTATTACGATAAAGAAATAATAAAACTGTTATAAGGCACCAAACTTAAGAGGGAATGAGCAAAAGATAGGAATCAAAGGCGCGTTAATGCTCCGCCATTATCATTGAATTTTACTACATTTTTTTTACTTCCTATTCCTTCACTTTTATTACCAAGCGAAAAATCGTTGAATTCTATTAATCGCGCTTTAAAAGATAACCGTGAAATTGTTCGAAAGTAAGAATGAAATTAATGAGTTCAATTCAATATTTTCTGAGGGCTATTTTTTTGTTACTGACATGGTAAAAAAAGTCATGGTGCTTACAGGATCTTCCGTAACTCGACGTCTATTGTGAATGTGTAATTTCTCGAGATCATTCTGATTTACAAAGTCCAAGTAAACGTTCATCCTAAACGATCAGTTTCGAACTTATGAGTTAATGAAGAAGAATAAAACAAATAAGCTTAAAAAACAAAATTAACACTAATCTATAAAAAAAAACGATAGTCAATAAGTATCGGCCTACTGCTGTATTGCCAAGCTATATTTATATTTTATAAACTATATTTCTACCAAATGTACAAAATTGTCTGTAGAAACGAACTTTTGTCATTGAAGTAAGCCTACTATTTAAGGAGGAGGTTAGTTGGACACGGTGTACATGGACTTCGTCAAGGCATTCGACAAGGTGAGCCACTGTATACTTCTGACAATATGGGATTATTATTAAGTTAGTGATCATTTTCGAACATTACTGGTCTCTCATCTATAGCAGATACCAATTTTTGACACACCGCGGTACAACCTAGAATCCATTTTCGGCAAGATCTGGTGTCCCACAAGGATCAAACCTTCGTCCGCTTCTATTTTTAATTTTATTATTCACTTACATGATTTGATTACATCGATTTTCAGTTAACCACTTGAAGATGTTTACAGAAACAAAGAAAACAATTGCCAAATTTTGTAAAACGGTTTAGAGATGATTCATGCCTAGTCACGTAGCAATAAATTATATTTTAAACTAAAGAAATGTAATGCTGTTACCTATAATACCTTGAAAAGTCCACATTTAGATGATGGTACCAGACTAATTTATGAAGTATATTTTTTGTAAAAAAAAACATGAAATTAATCTAGGTTTTGTGCATTACGAATCAGTAGGTAGGAACTTATTTTTAACATATTACTCCATACTTGGTAGCATGTGTATCTACGGGCTATAGTAGTAGGAAACTGCTAAACTTTTCTTTAAAAAACATATAAAATACTCATTATTTTGCACATAACGTTGTGCTGTAGAGGCAGAAACAAAATATTTTAAAAGGTATATCAAGACCTTTAAGTTTTGTCAATTATGTATTTGTAAACACTCTTATTAGATCGACCTGTAACTTTGTATATAAAAAAATCTTGCAACTCAATATTTACCCACTTCCAGATCATGCTGACACAAAATTTTGCATGTGTATATAGTTCACATGACAATGACATGACATTTTTTGCTATAAATATCCAATATGGCGTTTTTAAGATGGCGTGTCCAAAATGACGGACAGTTAATGGTCATTTAATACCCGATTCTACCAATAATTTTTATCTGGGATTTTTGAGGTCGCTGATTATAAAAATGTGATCAAAACTCAAAAATTCAAAATGGCTGAGTTAATGCAGTGGATGGGTTTTATCATTTATCGCCTGATTCGACGGAAAATAGGTATCTGAAAATTATAGAGGTTGCAGATAATAAATATGTGATATAAATTTAAGAATACAAAATGGTGGATAAGTTTTGTGATTTATAATCTGATTCGTCTGAGAATCGATATTAGGAGATTTTCGAGGTCGCAGATCATAAATATTTAGCCGAAATAGTAAAATTCAACATGGCGGCTTCAAGATGACGAATAGGTTTTGTCATTTATGGGTACGAAACTTTGTCGAACAAACTCATTAGTCTAATTGGGATCAAACTAAAAAGAAGAAAATTTAAAATAATTCAAAAGCACTTTTTGGTTTTCGGTTTTTTGCTCTAGCTGCTAAAATAATGAAAATAGAGAAAGAAGTGTACAACAAAAGTTGTAGCTCGTCTTTTTCTCTACAAAAAAGGTCTTTACAAATGTTTGTCTTACTTAAGCCGTGTAGGAGATAAATCCAGTTTTCCACTTATAGTTTTGAGCCGCTCCGAAATGCGCGGAAAATGAAAATTCCCCGGGAGTTTCGTACGACCGGACACATCGATCGATACTATTCAGAGCCGCTAATAAAAATGAAAATAACATAAAATGTAGAGAAAAGTCTCAGCTTTAATGTAGAACTAATCACAAAATTCATACAAATTTTTATCATAGAGCAAAAAGTGTTAGAAGATGGCTTAATAAACTTTATACAGTTGATTTATTTATATCTTTGAGTTTTATGCATCCTCCCTATCTCTCCTGCAACAATAGGTGCTTATTCACTCCATGGATTCGATTCCTCGTACTTTAATCTATATTTCGTGAAAATCTCATTGAAGAATGTTAAGAAAAAAATAAGTTGTGTATGTTTTACTGTATAATTGTGCATTCTAATATAGACATAGAATAATATAGACAAATTCAAAAAGTACTGCACGCATCAAAAAAACTCTAAGGACATTCGAAAGAATGTGTTTTTTTGTACTTATGATCCAAAAATTAAGACTGTACTGGTACTATTAATTAAGATATAGCGAACTGAATTCCAAAATTTGGAGGTGACTGATCGATGAGAAATATACTCTCTGGTTTGATCGCAAGGCATATTTTTCCAAGAAAGATAATTGCAGTAAAATGTTAATTGGATTAATATATCATTATATAAGAATACATTAGCAAAATGAATTATCATTCTAACGAGTACCGGCAAAGATATGAATAAATCTGTGGATCAACTGTACACAGTTTACTTAGCCATAACACTTTTTCTCTATGATAAATTTTTTTATGAATTTTGTGATTAGTTCCACATTAAAGCTGAGACTTTTCTCTATATTTTATGTTATCTTCATTTTTTTAGGGGCACTGAATAGTAAGAATTATCGATCGATGAGTCTGGTCGTACGAAACGGAGAATGCTCATTTTTGGCGCATTTCGAAGCGGCTCAAAACTATAAGTGGAAAACTTATCATCTAAAGGGCTTAAGTAAAAAATTTGTAAAGATCTTTTTAGAGAAAGAGACGAATTATAACTTTTGTTGAAAACTTTTTCTCTATTTCCATTATTTTGGCCGCTGGAGCAAGAAAACCGAAAATCAAGTTTTTCCAATTTTTTTTATTTTTCCGGAACTTGGAAGTGCAAAGAATGCATCATCTCATTCTGCAGGTTAACACCTACTTAAATCCCGAAGATCATCGTTTTATTAATTTTTGTTACCCTAAATGGCGAATTTGCCTGTACTACGTTTTAATTTCGCTGATTTCTCCTCCGAAAAAACGGGACAACCATTTTATTTTCATCATAGCTCCGTAAGTTCTTATGCTCACTTTTACTAATGCTCTTTTTAAAGATTTTTTTTAAGTACTTTAATAAAGGTCTAAGAAGTTTTCCTCAAGAAATTCGTCGTTTTTCCGTTATTTAAAGTTAAAAGTCTCGAATTTAGCTTTCGGAGAACAAACAGTCACTTTCAACGAGCCATCGCTTAATTTCTTTTACATCTACAGAGATAAATTAAAAACAATCGATTTGTTGCTTTATAAGCTCCATTCTTGCTTTTCATGATTTTTTTGATTTTCGAGGTATTCGTGAGAAATCGCTCTAAAACGTGGATCTTTAGACGAAAAATTAACATTTTCAATCGCGAATAATTCGAAAAATACTGATGTATCGAAAAAACCTCATAGTACATGTTTTGATTATAATTCATCCTCATATCGATTTATGTGGTTATTTTCAGTTTACTAATGTCCACCCCCGAGAAGGGGTGGCATCCACCCCCAGGATAAAAGTGCACCTTCGGACTATGTAGACTTTTTAAATATGCAGGAAATTATGCTTTTTAATGTTTCAAAAAGTTTTATTAAAACTCTACACGTGTTTCGGCTTATTAGGCCTTTATCAAAAGTACAAGACATTACTGTACTCTTGATAAAGGCCTAATAAGCCGAAACACGTGTAGAGTTTTAGTAAAACTTTTTGAAACATTAAAAAGCATAATTTCCTGTATATTTGAATTATTAAAAAATGTTTCACAAGAACCAACCGCAGAATCAACCCAATGTACTATGTAGACTTTGCGATACTATCAATTACGAACAGAATGCTGTTTATTTCATGAAAATCTATTTTTCCTAACCGGAGTCCGAGGTAAAATACTTCAATGACTGCACTGTAACACTATTTCAGGAACTACAAATTCCACAACTAAAGACTATGTCAAAATAAGTAACATTGCAACACATTGTGTTGAAATAATATCGACAAATCAGAAGACGTTTAACCACATTTAGTGCTTTGGTTGCTATGGTTATGTCAAACAAAGGGTATTTATTTATAACGTCACATATGACGTTTTGAAGTTTACATAATTTCTAAAATCTGATTATAGAAAGTACTTATAGTCTACAACACGTTTGGTATGGCATATTCCATAACTTGTAGAATAAACCATTACATAGTCTTAAAGAAACATTACAGAAGGAACCATGAGAAATTATACACTGGGCGAGAATTCCGAGGTAAAAAGCCTCATCGTCACCGCTAACATTAAAATTTTTTATCATTTACTGCTATTAACAACTTAATAAACAGACATGTACACCTAATCGTGCAAATTTATTAGTGATATATTACTATGACCTCCACCTTTATCAATAAAATTCAATTTCGGGGAACATATCAAGAGCGCAGAGGCAAGGTTCTATTTTAGTAATTAGATAAGACTGTGTTTTGTGAAGCTTATCTCCAATTAGCTCTCTGCGGCTTGGCTGTCCTGGGAGTAACTGTTTATCTAACTTACACAATGCAAACTTTACAATCGACTACAATCACTTCACAACAATCGCTAATCTTCGAAAGGCTTTAGTTTTCAACGTACCGATGTTTGCAACTTACCGTTTGATTACTTGATAACAATCGGTGCTAAATTGGAAACTCAAATTTATACTCCCGGGTAGCGTCTCTAGTTAGCAGTAAAATATAATTATTGTTGCAGCAAGAGCGATGAACATTTCGGATGCGATGCATTAAACCCAAAACTTTACATACATGATATCTGTTTTCATTAATATAACGCCTCGAGAAATTATGAAAAAGTTTATTTTAGATACTTACACTAGCTATAAAACAAATATTGAGATTTGATTAAAGAACAGAGCTGTGTCGAGCACTGACAAAAAGTGCTTCGAGCATTAAGCACTAAGACTGAAAGAAGTACTTGTAAATGATGACTTCACTGCAGTGAATAATGATTTCATTATTCACTAGTGAATAATGAGGACAGTTAAATGTTTATAAGAAATCACGTTTGTGACTTTTTACTAAAAATTTAAAACGTCGAAATTGCAGCAATCAAAAAACAAATGTTGTCTCTCTAAGTTTTCAAGGAATCACTTAAATGGTACATGCCGAAGATGTACTTTAATGAACAGTCAAAAACTATAAAATTCTTTGTCCACGACTATTAAATAATGTCCTCATTATGTATGTGTTTCCTCAAGGATAATGCTATCCATTATTTCCTGCAGTGAATAATGATTTCATTATTCACTGATTGCAGTGAATAATGAGGACAGTCAGCTGTTTATAAAAAATGACGTTAGTGACTTTTTACTAAAAATTTAAAATGTCAAAATTGCAGCAACCAGAAGACAGGTGTTGTTTCTCTAAGTTTTCTAGGAAGCACTCAAATGGTACATGCCGAAGAGGTACTTTAATGAACACTCAAAAACTACATTAGTAAGTTTTTTTCAAAGCATCATCAATTGGCAACACGCGGAATCCCCAACATTGTTTTTTAAAAACATTTATCGACGTGCGTACAAACTGTGTTATTTTATTAGTAAGCCATGACAATGTGTCAAAGCGTAATTCTGTAATTGATTTGAAACGTCAAAATTTGTGCGATTTCAACGCCAACGTCATTTACAATAATTTTACATATTAGGTATTCAAAAAGAGTAATATAATTAGATAAAATGGATATATACTGACAGTGAAAATGAGATTTCTTTGGCACTGCGAGAAATAATGGAAGCTACAGAAATCGCCTCATTAAACTTGTTGTCTGAAAAATATCGATAAAATAATATATGATATCATATGAATCTTTCTTAAATAGAAAAAATGAAATGAATATGAGTTAAATAAATATTAAATATTTAATAATCGTGGACAAAGCATAGTATTCTACTCGCATATAATGACTCTGATGATTTACGACACTCGCCTGCGGCTCGTGTCTTAAACTTCACCCTCGTGAATAATAGCCATCATTATATGCTCGTTGAATAATATACTATTATTCGCTTGGCTATACATTTGTATAGATGTGACAGGTCAGTTTTGAACACACGTGAATAATATAAAATAATGTTAAAAAATTGTTACAATAGTAAATGTTATTAAAAATGACAACAAATAATAAGAGAATATATAATATACATCAAAATTAATAAAACACAATACTTATATACCACACAACATCGAAAACTGAACGGCACAGAATGTGATGCTATATTTTTAATACATACATTAGTTGCGTACATTACTAAAAACCTCTTGAATGGAATAATAACATTTACTTGTTAGGTATCTTTTTAGTTTATTTTTAAAAAGTGAAAAACTCTGTTGGTTTTTTATCTCAACAGGAAGTGCATTAATAATGTTGGCACGACAGACACACGGACTTTCTCTAAAAAGTAACAGGTTATAATTATTATTAAAGTAAATCTGATTAGCTGCATGGGTATTGTATGTGTGCTTATCTGAATTAAATGTAAATTTATTTTTGTTTTGGTAGACAAAAACGGCTGCGTCAAGTGCAAAAATTGAAGGTAAGGTTAGAATGTTATTTTCTATGAACACAGGTCGACATGAATCTAGTGGCATGAGTAAAAACATAAGGCAAATTATTTTTTTTGTAAAATAAAAACTCTTTGCATTTCTCTACCTACATCCCAGAGAATAATTGATTACCTGAGATGAGAATGCACGAGTCCATAATATACATTTATTAGTTGTCCTCTCGATAAGATCGGTTTTAGATTTCGTAATGCAAAAAATGCAGAGTGTAGTTTTTTGCATACTGATTCTATATGATTTGTCCAAGTAAAATTTTCGCCACCTACTAGACCTAAGAATTTAATAGATGTCGATGGTGTAATTAAATGTCTTGATTTATAATTGGATTTAAGATAGGTGACTACAGTCTTTTATAAAACTGTATATAAATTGTTTTATGTAAATTTAGAATTAATTGATTACGTGTACACCATGATGAGAATTCTTCTATTAAATAAAATTTTCAAATTCATTAAGAAAGTAAAAGCCATTGTTAGATAAAAAACTAAATAATTTAGATTTGAATTTGGATAAATTTTTCACTAGTCTAACGATAGAGATCAATTAATTAAATAAATAGCTTCCAGCATATTGAGGGATTTGTTATATATTGTTGCGTGTTTTCCAACCTTTAGAAAACACCTTGTATAAATCCGTGGGTTCTAAATAATTTTATCAAGGGGTAAACCACTAATCCTTTATTTAATAATTTACTGATTACACAAACTAACTTTTACAATGTTTATATGTATACTTCGAATTTATAACCTCACTTTCGCTATTAACTTCCCTTTAGTAAAACGTCCTCTCCTGCTCGCGCCTTATATACTCTGAAATTGCCTCTAGATCCATCCAGAATCTTCTCCCACCACACTTTAGAAAACTCTATCTCTTTCTACAAGTTTCCAGTCACTATTAGGCATAGGCGTATCAATCTCCAGTTCCAAGGGGGTGTAATACATAACAATATAAATTGCAATTATTAACATATAAATTATTACGGTTTCTTGTATTGTATTCGTATTTGTCACGGTCTGTTTATAAGTTGTATTTTTTTACTATAGATATATAAAAATAATTTATATAAGTAAATGCATGTGACCGTGAGAATTTTATTATTTTTAAAAGTACTACGACAAGAATCTTAGTACCCCAAATTAAAAATGATTCTCAATATTCTTTTTTGCACAACAAATACCCTCTGTAGATCTATACCTTGACCCCAGGCAATTATATTATAAGATAGTTTTGAATATCATAAAGCATAATACACATCTATCAAAGAGCTTCGATCTAAATTATTTGTCAACATTGAATTTGCAAAAGAGGATTGACTTAATTTAGTACACAGTTGATCAATATGTTGAGTCCAGTATAGATGTTCGTCCAGAATTATTCCTAGAAAATGTGTGTTTATCTAAGCTTAACTGATTACCATTTATGATAAGACATTTTTGTCCATGTTTTGAATAAGTCACATACGGTTTTCTCATAATTAATGATCAACCTGTTTTTATAGCACCATATGTTGAATTTATCAAGGGTCAAATTAGTTACAATTTCTAGTTCTTCAAGTGTCTTGGCTGAAATAATTATAGATGCATCATCTGCATACATAAATAATTTCCTGTGATTGATAAACTCTGGTAGATCATTAATAAATAAAAGAAATATTAAAGGGCTAAGCACACCGCCCTGAGGAGTCATATATAATTTTCTAGATTTTTCGGGCAATTTCTGCAGCTTCCCTTACCACTGGCGGTGTCAAGGAAATCTCGTTTTCACTGTGTCAGTATCCATTTATTTAATCATATTACTCTTTTTGAGTAATATATAAAATTATTGTAAATTACATTGACGTTAAAACCTCTCAAATTTTTATGTTTCAAATTAATAACAAAATTACGCTTTGACACATTCTCATGGCTTACTAATAAAATAATACAGTTTGTAGGCACGTAGGTAACTTGTTTCAAAAATAATCTTGGAGATTGCCGCGTGTTGCTAATAGACGATGCCTCGAAAAAAACTTACTAATATAGTTTGAGTGTTCATTAAAGTACCTCTTCGACATGTACCATTTGAGTGCTTCTTAGAAAACTTAGAGAGACAACATTTGTCTTCTGGTTGCTGTAACTTTGACATTTTAAATTTTTAGTAAAAAGTCACTACGTGATTTCTTATAAACAACTGACTGTCTTCATTATACACTAGTGAATAATGAAATCATTATTCGCTGCAGGGAATAATGGAGAGCATTATTTTTGAAGAAACACATACATAATGAGTACAATATGTAATAGTCGTTTAATTAGTATATTACTCAACGAGCATATATTGATGGCTATTATTCACGAGAGTCAAGTTTAAGACGCGAGCCGCAGACGAGTGTCATGAACCACCAGAGTGAATAATATGCGAGTAGAATTCTATACTTTTTCCACGACTATTAAGTGTTAAATATTTATTTAGTTCATTTTCCTTTCACAAAGTTAAGAAAGATATCCAAAATTATTGTAAATAATGTAGACATTTAAATTTAATTTGATAAGCTGTTCTTTTAACACATAACGGCCTACTCAATAAAATTTAAAAAAGAAATTGTATAATAAAAAGGGCTCTTTCTGAAATGTTAAATACATATTCATAAATTTCATAATAACAGTAGAATTGTGCACACAATTGTAGCTATGGCAGTTAACGGATAATTACATTTAACGTCTCAGAAACTGGTCATAAATTTTACTAAAAAGTTACGAGATTGTACTCAGTTTAAAGGAGTACCTTCCAGGGATTAATCATTAATCACTAATGATTAATAATAAGCTTTTCAATTATTTCTACTTTTATTATAATACATTCCTCTATCAACTAGTGAACTAAAATACAAGACGTTATTCTATAAACATTTTAATAAATTTTTATTATATCCTATAATATGGCTAAGCATATAATTGAAAACAGATATTCTATAATGAAACGAAAATTATTTATTTAACAAAATTTCCCATTAATTATGTATTATGTTTAATGTTCAATGGAATTATTATATCATCATATTTTAAATGAAGTTGAAATGAATAAATAATAGACATGCTCTTCATAAATATAATAAACCGGAATAGTTAATTACTGTATCTATGTTTATAAAACGAAATTTCACTGTTAATTATAGTCGTACTGTCATATGCGTGACAGTCGTCTATGAACAATATGAGGCATTTAGAAATTCCTGTATAGAAGCTTTTTTAACACACTATTATTTATTGTCGGTAATTTTGTAACTTTATTATAGAGTTCGGCAACTGTGTAGATGCACCTGATTTCTGGCTAAACTACAAGTTCGATTAAAAAGTTTCTATAATATATTACTTCCACATCCACGTAGTGGATTGGAAGTATAGTAATCGCAAAAAAATTTTCAAAAATTTTTATTCGTGAAATAGGTTTAGAATGTCATGAAACGTCGAGATTTTAAATTTGAGCGAAAAAAAATTTTCTGTCTGTCTGTCGGTCTGTCTGTCTGTCTGTAACTTTTTTTTTGTCCGCACGTTTTCTCCGGAACGGTTTAAGATATTGACTTGAAATTTTGTACACGTATATATCATAACGAGATCTGGAACTGGATTGTTTTTTGAGGATATCCGGTGAAGGGTTGGGGGTTAAATAGGGGTAAATATGAGAAAATAAGTAAAGCAAGCTTGTAAGAGTACAGAAACTTGAAATTCGGTGTATGTACTAGAAGTTAAGGCTTCAGATTTTTTTATAATATTTTTCACGTATGTATTATAACGACATCTGGAACTAGATTGTACTTTGAGATGATTCCGTTGAACGGTTGGGGGTTTTTTAAGGGTAAATAGGGGGACATAAGTAAAACAAGCTGGTATGAGAACAGAAACTTGAAATTCTGTGTATGTACTAGAAGCCAAGGCCTCAGATTTTTTAATAATATATTTTAGCCCCCCATCACCCCTACTCCATTATTCAAGGGGTTGATAAAATAAAACTGAGATGTTCACATGAAATTTAGTACGCATATGTATTATAACGACATCTGGAACTAGATTATATTTTGAGATGATTCCGTTGAAGGGTTGGGGGTTAAATAGGGGTAAATAGGGGAAAATAAGTAAAGCACGCTGGTAAGACTACAGAAACTTGAAATTCGGTGTATGTACTAGAAGCCAAGGTCTCAGATTATTTATAATATTTTTCAACCCCCACCACCCCTACTTCATTATTAAAAGGGTTAATAAAATAAAATTGAGATATTCATTTGAAATTTGGACACATATGACTTATAACGACATCTGGAACTAGATTATATTTTGAGATGATTCCGTTGAAGGGTTTTGGGTTAAATAGGGGTATATAAGGGAAAATAAGTAAAGCAAGCTGGTAAAAGTACAGAAATTTGGAATTTGGTGTATATACTAGAAGCGAAGGTGTCAGGTTTTTTAATTAGTATTTTCCAGATCCCCACCACCCCCACTCTCTTATTAATACAGTTCATAAATTTAAATTTAAGTTTTCACTTGAAATTTGGTACATTTATGTATTATAACTATATCTGAAACTAGATTATATTTTGACATGATTGCGTTGAAGGAGTGGGGGTAAGTAGAGGTAAATAGGGAAAAATAAGTAAAGCAAGCTGGTAAGAGTACTGCAACTTGAAATTAGGTGTATGTCCTAGAAGCCAAGGCCTCAGATTTTTTGATAATATATTTCAACCCTTCCACTACCATTACTACATTATTAAAGGGGTTGATAAAATAAAATTGAAATATTCACTTGTAATTTGGTAGACGTATGTATTATAACGACATCTGGAACTAGATTATATTTTGGGATGATTCCGTAGAAGAGTTGGGGTTAATAGGAGTAACTAGGGGAAAATAAGTAAATCAAGCTGGTAAGAGTACAGAAATTTGGGATTCGGTGTATATACTAGAAACCAAGACCTCAGATTTCTTTCTAATATTTTTCAAACTCCACCACCTCCCCTTCATTATTAATGGGATTGATAACATCAAATTGAGATATTCACTTAAAAGTTAGTACACGTATGTATTGTAGTGACATCCGACTGAGATAACTCCATTGAAGGGGTGGGAGGTGGTAGATTGTGAATAGTGGAAAATAAGTAGGGTAAACTAGAAACTTCATTTTTAACGTATATGGTAGAAACCAACGCCTCAAACTTTTCTATGACATCTGCCCCAAATATTATTAAAATTCTATGACCAATAATTTAAACATACTAGTGCAAATAAAGTCTAGATGTTTCCTTTAAAGTAATTTGGATGAAGAATCTGGATGTGGAAGTAGTGATTCCTTAGGCAGCGGTTTTTATTTGTTCTATTCTTTGACGTAGTTTGATTTCCAACAGCTACCTAATTGATAAGATTAAAAGGTACTGCACTTCTGTTGCATATTTCGATTCCTATTATATTTTACGCCCTTGAATTTTCCCCTATGATTACGCAGATGATAATATCTTGGTAGGAGCAGAAACTTATCCTGAAATAACAGAAATGTAATGATTTATTTTCAAATGCAAGTGAATGGTACGATATAAACAGGTTTATCTTAAACAGAGAGAATACTAATATTATGCTATTTAGAACAAAACAAGTAGGACTGGAAACTTCGAAAATATTACAATTTTAAGTGAACAAAGAAATATAGTGGAAAATACAAAATTCTTGGATGTTTTTTTTTATGGCTTTGGGTCATAGACCATACAGCCAGTCACACAAGAGCAATTTATAATATAGAATACTAAAATAAAACATAACACAAAATGAGTAGAAAGAATGAACAAAATGAGGAATTACAGGGACACTCACATTCTTGGATGTTCAATTTGATGAATTTTTAGATTGGGAAAATTACATCGATCTATTGTGTTTGTAATTAAACAAAATCTGTTATAGTATAAGAGTAATTGGTAAATATTTAAATCTAAAAATTAAATATTCTTCAATTATGCCTCGAAAATTGAGCTAGGTATGAAATAATTTTCAGGGGCAGAAATCCATATTACATATGCGTTAAATTATATAATAAATTGTTATTCTTATGAAATGTATTGTAAATTTAAGTAGGCTTAAGACACAACTTAAATCACTAATATTAATTTTGGAGCCACACCATTTAGATCAATATTTTTCATGGGGAACACTGAGATAGGAAGCATATTTTCGTTTTTGTTTTGTATATAAAATGTTGTATGTGACGCATCTTCATTTTATGTTGTTATATATAGTTTTCTTAATTCTAGAAACATTTCCTTGAAGTAATGATATGTTATTATTATTATTTTGTAACAAAAGCCATTCGCCCTTCCCTCTGTCTCCGATGGTACCAGAGAGGGTACGCTGGTACTACCAGAGACAACTCTCTACGCCGTAGAGTCAGTGGTCACTGGGTCCGCGAATCGTGTGCTCTGAGCAGGTGTGACGAACCATGCCTTCTGCGAGTTTCGGCATGCCGGTATTTTCTTCAATTCCGAAAGCAGTGTTTGTCTCACTCCACCGACGGATCCTATATTCAGCACCAATAACTTAACAGTGTGGTCTGGATAGAGTCTGCGGAGCTCGAAGAGAAGGTCTCGATATTTAGTCCGTTTTTCCTCCTCTTTCAAAACAATGTTTGTCTCTGGAGCAGAGAATTCAATAACAAGCATTGTCTTGAGTTAATTGTCGAGGATGACTACGCCAGGTTTATTTGCCTGTATTTCCCTGATGGTAGGGAAAGAGTAGTTCCAATGAATTAGGCACTGCTCATTCCCCACAACGGACTCAATATCCCTCGAAGCATATGACAGCACTGGTGTCTCGTCTATCCACTACGAGTGCACTCGTAATGCTCCGGTATGTCTATGAATATAGGCCGGACAAGCCGACAAGAAGTGCATAAGTGTCTCCGGCAACCTTCGCCAGGCCCTGCAGTTTACATCAATGACCTCTCCACCCAAGACATAACTTCGATACAGTAGTGTATTAAAGACACCATCCTGGTAAGCCATTATGAACCCTTCGGTCTCAGACTTCAGCCCAGCTGACCTTAGGAAAGCAAGGGTCAGCTTCTCCGATAAGCCTCTGTTTTCAACGTTCTTATAGGACACCATATAAGAGCTTATGTCTGTGCAGCTGCAGAAGTTTTCGTTGCTCTGCTCCTCATGTGGACTTTTAACTGAGTTGGTTCCAGCTCGGTAATAGAGCTTTGGTTTCAATACAAATTCCGCAAATTGTACCGATTGTTGAGAAAACAATTCTTTTGTTCACTTTTTAACCGCTTCTCATCGCCTTTTTCCAAAGTAACATTGAAACACCTACATTAAAGGTGTATACAAAAAAGAAATTATTTTAATTTCGTGTCCCTACTAGCCTTAGAAGACCCCTAATTTAGAATCAGTGTTGTAGTTTTTTCGAAATTCTGCAGTCAAAATAGGAATTCAGTGCATCAAAATACATACAGATATTCTAGATAGTCTAACGTTTGAGTTTGATTTTTTTTTTTGGTACCCCAAAAAATGACATTTCATTGATTTCATACGTTAGCTACGTCATGAAAATCGTGCGAACACCATGTAATTTTTTGTACTTTTAATAATGTTGTACCAAACAATAGAGGTGTTGTATTTTCTTTGAAATTTCATGATTTAAAATAAGCGGTATGACTGTTATCTATTATTAGTTGAACTTTTTTACTCTTAACTATACCTTTTTTCTCTTTTAATGTTATGTTCAAGATTGTCGATCTTGTGACTTCTAAGTTGTCTCGCTCCTGTCATAGGGAAGTGTTGGATAAAATTATTCAATTTGTTTACGAGCAAGGGTAGAAGCTGTGAATATTATTTTAAATTTTAATAAAAGGCCTTTGTCTCGGTGTCCTCTAAAGCATGAGGAAGAACTCACAATCCGTAACAATGGGGATGCCGTCTCCGATGTATTTATTGGGAGTCTACTTTATTAGTGTCCCGCATGGTGCCAGAAGCAGCAGGATATGTTGAATCTATTTTTCCTCGCCCATGCGAAAGGAAAGTTGGTCTGGGGCTCCCAGTAATAAATAATTTATGTAATAGAATTTACCGAGTATATTAAACTTAAATTAAATTATTTAATTTTCTATGAAATGGAAATCAGGAAGGCATTGTTTACTGTATAAAGTGCTTTAATTCGTTTCAGTTAGTGCCAGATACTTTCGACATAATTTAGATGTCTTCTACAATAGTTTTCAAGTTCTAAAACAAGTTGAATATATATTATATGCCTAAAAATTATAACTCAATAGTTCACTCAGTGATTGAAAACTATTTTATAATAGATTTTCTATTTTTATTTTAAAAAATCGGTAAAGGTATTTACAAAAAAAAATTTTTTGTTTGTTTTTTTTTTCGGGAGAAGAAAGCACTTTGAAAAAAACACCAACAGACAAAAGATGCTTATTTTTCTCCATAAAATGAGCCTGAATATTCTCAGAATTTTTATGGAACATTTAAGTAGACCCTCGCAGATGTTCACAGTTTCAATCACATCTAGATAAAAAATCGAATTCAGTCGGATTGGTGGTCAAAGAGAATTTTAATCAGGGGGCCCAGGAGAACATTTTCCCCAAGTTTCAGACCAATCGACTGAAATCCATTTTTACTATAAAAAAGCTGCGGGATCCTTCATCGCTCATTTTCAAAAATGTTAGTGTTCGTTTATTTATCAAACGTAAGTATAATAAGAATAGATACCAAGGTATAAGTGTTTAAAATATAAAAAAATGAAAAATCAACAAAATTACAGATTTACGTGGAGTGAACAAGTAGATATGCTGCTAATTTTTGGGGGAAAAAATGCACTAATAATGGAACGTTAAACCGCAACAATATAAGGTATTGTGCAAAACAAAATCCCCGACTTAGACCTTCTTGAAATTCTCCTTATATTTCAAGAACGTTTCGGATTTAATGTATGAATTGGGATATTAAGTTTAGAAATGATATGACCAATCGTGTTTGATGGTACATTGACAAGTCAACGTTATTTGTCTTTCTTGGAAAATGAAATTAAGCAGGAACTTACAAATTTACTGACTAAAATAACAAGAGATATGTATTTCCAGCAAGATAATGCAGGACCTCACAATTCAATTATAGCAACTCAATATTTAAATAACAGATTTGAAGAAAATTGGATAGGTACGCATAGTCCCGATAGATGGCCACCTAGGTCTCCGGACTTAACACCAATTGATTTCTTTATATGGGGTCACATTAAAAATCATGTTTACTTGCGAGCTCCTACAACTTTGCAGAATTTGAAAGACAGAGTTGTGGAAGCCCTGTATAGAATTAATAGAAATGAGTTAAATAGGACCCAGTTGTGTGTCAGAGAAAATAGGTAACATTGTGAACACTTAATTGGACCATTAATAGTATGCTATTAGTAATATAGATTTATCTTAAATGATGAAATTCTATTCACTTTTGTAAAATATTTGTTCTGTTAATTTATTCAAATAATAAAAAATCGATTATCAAAGCATTTCTTTTTTTAATTCTAAATTTAATACAAGGAGAACTTTAGACATTATGCATATAATTTTTTTTTATTCGAATATCTAATTAAATAACAGATTGTCCCATACGAATTCAATTAAAAAAAAAAAGAAGTTTTCGTTCTAAAACCAATATCGTTGAACTTAATGAAGGATAAATCGTGTGTAATGTTAGTATCTTCAGAGATAATATTTTAACGGTGCTTGCAGACCGATTTCTAACAGTTTTGGCTAAGTCGCGGCCTTAAATAAATTGATTAAAACTAAAAATTAAAAAATCTGTATTTTTTGAAAATCAAAATAATATTTGAGGATCGTATTATATGTATTTTGGTCAGTAGGATCAAAATGTGCAAAAATATACAGGTTGTCCTGTTTAAAATTTTGATTTTCATTTAAATTGCATCGAAACCGGAAGTCGGCCATTTTGATTTTTTACATCACATAATTGGAAACTTTATCCCATATCACCACACCGAATTTGGAAAAAATCCATTCTCCCATTCAAAAGTTACAAGAGTGTCCTTATCGACTGCACTACCGGGTACAGGACCTGTTTTATATACAGGGTGTTTCAAAGTTAAAGACACATACGTTACTTGTGAATAGAGGGCACTTTGGCGGTTCCATATTACCCGGCATTAATGCATCCATCGTCCTTCCTTACTGAGATACAGGATGTATTATTGATTTTGGCCAAATCTTTCTTTGATCATAATTATCGAACCAGCCTGTATAATCGGTTCATACTTAGAATATATAATAATAATAATACTTTATTTACGGACAAAAAATCCATTACAAAAGTATGCACGTTAGATTTACAATGACTGAGTATACATATACAGTATATTACACACTAATCTCACAGATACGAACATACACATATAATATAAAATATACAACACATTGACATTATTTAAGTTACCTAATATAAATTAAACATATAATAATTAAATAAATAAAATCACTAGTACAAAATAAGCCGAGCTTGTTTGCAGAATAAGCTATAATTAATATTAAAATAGTCAATATGAGCTGCATACATATTGTAATTATTTATCATTCTATTCAGAGGTGTATGATTTCCGTAAGAGGTTCTATGAAATTTTGGGTTAAAAACGAGTGGATTCCTGGTGTTCCTAGGAGGTACATTGATATTAATTTCAGACAACAGGTACGGTGAATTGATCAGATTGTTCATTAACTTATAAATGAAGCTTAAATCGTAGAATATACGTCGCTGATTGAGGGTGGGCAGGTTAAGATATACGGCAGCATTAATAGTATCCAGGTGAATCCCTTGCAGGGTGAGTTTGTAACATGCTTGTTTTAGAAATTTATGCTGTACATGTTCCACCCGTGAAATATGGGTTTCATATGAAGGTGCCCAAACCACTACACAATATTCAAGTACTGATCTTACTAGCGAAATATATAGCGTACGAAGAGCTTGAACACCCTTAAAACTTGAAGTGGATCTTTTTATGAAGCCTAACATTCTATTCGCTTTGGAGATTACATGATCGACGTTACTATTAAAATTGAGTTTAGGGTCAAGTATAACCCCAAGGTCTCGTACTTGATTGGTTTCATGGAGATCATGGCCATTAAGTTGATATATAACATTAATACCTCTATTTATTCTCCTTGATAATTTAATAAAATGACATTTATCAACATTCAATGTCATTTCATTCTCATGACACCAACCAGTGAAACTATCGAGGTCTTCTTGAATTATTTGACAATCGTGTAAATCAGATACCCTTGAATAAATTTTTAAGTCATCAGCGAATAGTAATATGCGACAGAATTTAAAGCATTCATAAATATCGTTAATGAACAAGTTAAATAATAGTGGTCCTAGGTGAGAGCCTTGAGGCACACCAGAGGTAGGTGTGAAAATGTTGGATAAATGTCCATTGATTCGCACCTGGTGACACCTATTTAGTAAATACGAGGATATCCACTCCAGCAACATACCACCAATCCCCAAGCTAGATAACTTTTGAATTAAGAGATCTATGTTTACCTTGTCGAACGCCTTACTAAAATCTGTATAAATTACATGTACCTCATCACCTGCTTCCATGGAATTTTGGGCATAATTTACAAGTGTGACCATGTTTGCTGCAGTAGACTTACCCGACTGAAACCCGTATTGTTCGTTAATGATGGTATTTTTGAACTGAGACGTTAAAAAGTTTGTAACTATCTTTTCCAGTACTTTCGGAATTGCTGAAAGAATTGTTATTGGGCGATAATTTTCTAGATTAGATTTATTTCCTGATTTGAAAATAGGAGTAACATAAGCCTGTTTCCATTTATCAGGGAAAATTCCAGTCGTTAGTGATTCATAAAAAATAATGTATAGCGGAGTTGACAGGGTAAGTCTACATGATTTCAATAGCAAGGGTGGTATTCCGTCAGGTCCAGGGCCTTTGTTAGTATTTAGGTTAGCCAAAATGTCACATATAATTTCAACGGATATATTGACCCCATTAATATTATTAGACGTTACTGAGTTGAGGTTAATTTTCTTCTTACTTTTGCTATTATAGTAATTTTTAAAATTACTTGCAAACAAGTTTGCTACATTTGTACCATATGATCTTGATAGAACGTCATAATAAACCAAAAATAAATCCAGGTCTAGCTTAATAAAAAATTGAAAATATGTTGTGTCAAAATCAACACCCTATATGACAAAATTTTGTAGATCTGTTTCAATATTCGAAAAAAGCTGAAAGAATTGAATAGAGTAGCTCATTTAATTTGTTTGCGCATTTCATTCATCAACCTTGCTTAGTTGCCGTAAATCCAATTTCATTAAAATGCTCGAAACAGTTGGAACTTTATATTTATTTCAGGGTTTAATTAACAAAAAAATTTAACTTGCAGTGACAATTCTTACACTTCTAGACTAGGTAACTATTGTAAAATAATTTTATGAACGATGCAGTTCACGTGACAATCTATCAGGGAGGATATGTGTCCCAATCAAATGATTGTTGAAAACACGGCACCAAATACATACATATTAACAGCGATGAATCGATGTTGGAATTTATTCTGTCTTAGAGCATGTGGATTCTTTTATGTCCAAGCATGTGAATTTCTTAAATTATAAACTCCGTCTCTTGTAAATTGTACCTCATCTGTAAACAGACATCTGTTAAGAATGTTTCGATTCCGAATAATCCATTTACTAAAACTTAAGAGATGATTTTATACCATAGCTGCTTTGTCGTCAATGCTGAAAATTTTAGTATTTGACAGTTCATATTTACTGGTTCGACATACTAGCGTTTTATTATTCTAAAATATTTGTTATTTGTATTAATATTATTACCCACATTACAAAGTACACAATATGCCTTACCAATTTTCAAATGGTGAATATGCGGATATAATCTATGTGTATTAATTTTGTGATAACATCGGACGGGCTGCTGTGAGAGAAAAAGCTTTCCTGGACGCTGAATTCCTGATCATAAAGCTTTTGCTAGAGTTATCAATTATTCTAAAAATCATGGTCGGTATCCAACGGCCACCTTAAATGAGCATCAAGTAAGGCAACCTTTAGCTGTAAAAAGGAATATACTAAATATTGCTGCAAATAATCCAAAAATCAGCACAAGAATAGTGGGACATGCTTTAAGTGTTCCTCATGTCAGTATTTGGAGAACACTAAAAAAAACTAATCTCTCCATTTCATGATCAACAGGTTCAGAGGTTAGAGGAAGGGGATGAAGTTCATCGGTTAAATTTTAGTAAATGGATTATTCGGAATCGAAGAGTTCTTAACAGATGTCTGTTTACAGATGAGCAACAATTTACAAGAGATTGTGTTTATAATTTAAGAAATTCACATGTTAGGACCGAAGAGAATCTACATGCTGTGAGACAGAATAAGTCCCAACATCCATTTGCTGCTAATATTTGGTGCGGTATTTTCAACACATATCCTCCCTGATAGGTCATCAGGTGAACTTTATTTAAAATTTTTGCAAAAATTTTTACTCGTGTTATTGGAAAATGGAAATATTGGGGGAATGTATTACAAGCATGCTGGCGCTCTACCACATTTTAGGAATATTGTGAGAAAATGGGCTTGTTCCATGATATTCTTTTTATATGGTTTTTATACTTTTTCATATAGTACCCGATATTCTCATTATACACTTAAAATTTCGTATTATTAACTTTTTCGGTTCTCGAGTTATAAGAAGTTGAAATTAGTAATAGTTGCAAAAACCGAGCGCTCATTTGTGACGTCACTATACGCAAGTGACGTAAGAAAAATGGCTTTCTGGGACCTTTCAAATTTAACCTGAAAAGTCGAAAAACATGGAATTTTTAAACGCTGGTAACTAAATAAATACGTCGAGTGGAAGTTCGTTCTATGTGTCTACGGAAAGGAGAAGGTCGGCGATGAATTATAATCGTAAATTGCAGGGTCGAAGTCGAAAATTAGTTCTGGCAAAACGAGAGAAAATTGTAATTTTTTGACATTTCACCAAATTGTACTCCCCTACTGTCAAGTAGTAAGCAAAACAAACAATACTTCGAAAACACTTATAATTATAACCAATAAGGAGCATCAAGTCTATTGAGATCGCCGAGTCTATGCGTATAGTGACGTAGCGCCTGGCCACGCCCCATTTTCGCGAGATGGAAATTTGTAATACTTTTTAAGATACTAAACGTGCGAATAAGATTCTGATTTTTTGCAGATCCATTAATTTATACTTGCACTTTCGATTTATGAAATAAAAAAAAAATGCGGAACAAGCCCATTCCTAAATGACAATTTTCCAAATATGTGTGTAGGTCGAAATGGTTCTCATCATTTGCCTTCAAGGTCACCGGATTTCAATCCTGTTGATTATTATCTTTAGGGACATTTAAAAGGACAGGTATATGACGTAGCCATTAACAGTAGAGAGGAACTTTTGGAACGCGTTAATAACGCTTGGGTAGAAGTTAGAAATATTCCAGATATGATTAGACGTGCAATTAGAAATATTACTACTAGTCAAGGGAATGTATTCAACGAAATGGAGGCCACTTTGTGCAGTTTTTGTAGTTATGTATTTATTACTTTCGCGTATTTATTGTTATTGTACATACATGCATTAAAAATAATATTATTTTTAAATGTAGACTCACAGAATAGGCGGGTTCGGTAATTTTCAATTTTAGCTTAAATCGATAGAAACCATGTAAAAAAACAACCATATAAAATTTAAAAATTAAGTGTCCAAAAATAAAGGTTTTATTGATAATTGAAAATCTTCCCGTCGCCGCGAGGCTAGAAACGTACCTGTGCGTGAGGCTACGGCGGTGACGTCAGTGGCTGACAGCGCTGAGCGCTCTCCATAATCTTCTCTTCCTGATCTGTAAAAAGTGGGTACGTAGTGTAAATTTATTTGCAATTATTCAAAGAGCTTTCGCAGCTCACACTATATTATATGTAATATACCTACTGTTAGCAATTAATGCTTTTCATATAAGTTTATCTTCAATTTTATTAAGTAGTTTTTAATATACACAAATCGCCCAAATCGGTATAGTTTACCTCATATTTACTTGTCACATAAAAAAATTCCCCATCAATGGAGTCCCCGCGACGCCGGCAGTTAATTAAGTCTGCTTTGTACATGCGGCATTTTTTATTTTTATATCTAATAAATACAAGGTAAACTTATATAAATATATATTAATTATAATACTTAAACGTGGGGCCATGAAAGCGTCGACGTATATTTGTCCGTTGCTTGTACCTCTGCCTATTTTCATTCTAACAAATATAAATAAATAAATAAATAAATAAATAAATAAATAAAAAATAATAATTTATTGCCAGGAAACAAAATAGTTTACAGACAAACGATAAAAGTTACCTGATTGCTTGTTTTATATACGTATTCAAATGTTAGTTTATTTAAATTTTACCGAAACTTCACTAAATAATAAATACAAATACAATACAAATAAAAAATATGCCGCAAGTATGGTATGTACTTACGGTATTTAGCGCCACTGCTTTGAGCTTGATTTAGGTTCGCATTGGTTGTCAAAAAATCAATCATCTGCACATTTAAATGTGGTAAGTTTCGGAAATCGGCTTTCTGGTACCCCGCCCGGTTGCATTGTACGACTAGGACTTTAAGAAACACCACCGATAAATGTCACAAAACTTAAATATTATAGTGATTCGCTGCTTGCGCTATGCTGGATACGTGCGCGTTGGGTGGAGCCGAGCCTGGCCACTGACGTCAATCCCGTTATGGGCTCCACCATTATCACGGAACTTTAATTTGGCAATTGCAGGCGCTGCAATTTTTTTTCTCATTTTTTTTTGCACATACGTGTTTTATTGACTATTTAACTTCACATCTGCCAAGAAAAATGTTTTTTTCTTTTATGGCCGAACCCGCCTATTAAGTAGTATTTTGATTTATGTGCGCAAATCTACATTGTTTTCAAAATAATTTTTCAATAGTTCACTTACCTAGTCTAGAAGTGAATGAATGGTCACTGCTGCAAGTTAAATTTTTTTGTTAATTAACCCTGAAATAAATATTGAAGTTCCAACTGTCTGGACCATTTTAATGAAATTGGATTTACGGCAAGTAATCAAGGTTGATGAATGAAATGTGCAAACAAATTAAGTGAGCTACTCTATTCAGTTTTTTTCGCTCTTTTCGAATATCGAATCAGATCTACAAAATTTTGTCATACAGGGTGTTAATTTTGACGTAGAATATATTGTCATTTTTTTATTAAGGACCTGAATTTCTTTTCGGTTTATTGTGAAGTTCTATCAAGAAAAATGACATATGTTCTAAATTAAAAACTATTATACAGGGTGGTTCAATAGTTATAATCTAAGAATGATTTCGCCAGAATCAATAAATATCCTGTATATCAGGAAGGACGATGGATGCATTAATGCCATTTAATTTGGAACTGCCAAAGTGCCCTCTATCCACACGTAACGTATGTACCTTTAACTTTGAAACACCCTGTAGAATTTTAATATCTTTATTTCTCGCGTAAGGTGAATAGGATACATACACGCAAAAACCAGATTTTGGTACATAAATTGAAAAATATATTTATTTATTAAGTAGTCACACTTTCGATATATTTTCTCTGTCCCTGAAAGACTATTTGAAAAAAATCTTATGGTAACCAATTTGTGGCGAAAAAATATCTGCTACCTGGACTATATTTAATTCCGATTTGGATCTTCTACTTAAAAACTGTATATTCAGCTTATACATGTGCAATTCTCTTTCAAGAATATTTATGGCGATTAAACTTTTGGCCGCAAATCCACGTATGTATTTTTCCATTAGAAATAAGAAAACAAACTTTACGACATCGCCGGTTCAGAGGGGCTCTGTTCAAATTGATAAAATAAAGTAGAATCCTTGAAAATTGCTGTCGCTGATTGCGGTGTCTCGAACAGAGTTAGCTGGTTGGCCCGAGGTCCCCAAGTACACCGCAACTCCATCATTCAAGGATCTAGTTACCTCTGTTTTAAACGACGTCGTCTTTGTTACGGGGCGTTCTGCCAACGCCACCCCGTCTCCAGGAAACAAATTGTAGTGGTCCACCTGAACCGTAATTCAATTTTCTTCATGTTTATTTATGAATTTAGGTTAACGGCGTTAACGCCATTATGATTATGGAAATTACGTCTACACTTTGGTTTTAATAGAAAAGGAAAACTTCCTTGGGATTATTTTGTTTACAGGGGACCTTTGAAGTATTTTAAGGTCGGCCAGCTTTAAATTCAGGATGTCTCTGGGGTTTCCTGGAGTTTAATGGAATTTCGTACAGTTCATAATTACACATATTTAATGGAATTCGACTGGTGTAGGTCTGGTGTTCGTGCCTCGTTTCTCTTATATAACGATTGCAGAATATACTCACCAGAGCAGTAATGATACTATTACAAATAAACAAAGTATCCTTTACAATGAAGTTTAAATAACTCATATAATTTTAACGATAACTCAACTAAAAATCGTTATCGTTCTTTAATAATCATATCTTTCATATCGTATACTATGTATCAGTTGTATGTGATCTACAATATAATTTGCAGATGTCGATATTAGAAAGGATTCAAATCAGCTGGTACTTATATTATAGCGCTAACAAAGTATAATAATATTGATTCATGATAATGATATTAATAATAGTAACAATAATAACATATTAGTCCATTCGATCATAAACAAGGGTCTGAATTTTTCAGCGTTAACAGAATCGGATTTGACTTGATATTTAATTTTTCAAGAAATATTATAACAACAATGTTGTGAATTTGTAATTGTAATTTCTCTTTCACTTCATATCTACAAGTTTTATGTATTTGCTGGTTACGTATTTTTGGATAAGACGTATTCTCGATTTACATTACTGTCAACTGAAAAATGTTTTATGGGATATTATTTTTCAATGTATTTTTAATATAATCCGTTGTACTTTAATTGATATATAAGTATAAGTATAAGTATGGTATACGATAAGTCAGCAAGGAAAATTTGTATATAGATATCTAAAAACACTAACAAAGAGAATGAGAAAACAAAATGAGAAAGTATGCATACAAAATTTTAAAAGCACAAAGAGTATAAACACAAAATATACAGGCAGTCGCACACTATTATATATAACATTAGTTAACAATCAGTCAATTTAAAAATAAGAATAGTCCTATTAGAATTGGGATTAAAACAGAATCACAGTCAAGATTTTCTTAAAAAGTACAACACATGGAATCAAAAATATTGGTATACACGGAATAATAAAGAACATACATACAATTCATAATATAAATATATCACAGAACATCATTTAAGTATTCATTTAATGGATACAAATTTTTATTGTACAACATATTTCTCATGTGTGTTTTATATTTTGTTAAATCGAGTTCTTTGAATGAATTTTGTAATTTATTGTACACCTTTATTTACAAGTAGTATGTGGACTTTTTTCAAACATAGATAATTTATGATTTGGAACCTCCAGTATCATATATACGTCGAAAGGGATACGATCACAAAATATGTATTGCTTGTGGTACATAAAATGTCATAATTAAATTCAAGGCAAATATATAGGGTGTTTCATAAATTTCATATCGTATGGTTGTCATCATATAAATTCCGCCGATGCTTTAAGCTGACTAAACTCTTTTCTAGTAGTATGAAACAGTCTTATACGTCTGACTCCAGAATGATTATTTTCAGTTAAAGAAAGTAAAAGCGAGACCTAAATCCAACCATGTGCTCATCTTAATTTTCCTTTTATTATAAATAATTAAACTGCTCAAACTTGATGATTCCTATTCTATTGCCGAAACCTCTCGTACTTCAGTTATACAGGGTGAGCCTTAAAACTCCCCTGATTTGCAAAAAAATCAGTAAATTTAAATCTGGCGAACTAGCTGGCCATCGCAATGGTTCAGAATTACCTATCTATTAATTTCCAAATGTCGTTTTTAAATAATCAAAAAATGTGGCCCTGTTAATCTACCTCCAGGAATATCTATCCACATGCTAACTTTATATTTTACTTTGCCGCGTCCATCGAGGATTTTTGTCACTCCAGTTGTACATGTTGTGTCTATTGACACTTTCGCTTTCATTAAATGTCGCTTCGTTGCTCCAAGGAATTTCATAAGGTAAAGAACAATGTTCAAAAAGAGCTTTTTTGGGCCATCTGTTGTAAAGTGATTAATCCATCTTTTCGTACTGATTTTGGGGTACTGAAAATGAATCTGTCATCAGAATTGGCTAAAAACATCGGATAGACAGTAAAAAACAACCCTTATTTGGGGTTGGTGTAGAAATTGATATTAGAACTTGCAATAAAAAGTTATTCTATAGTGCAGGAAATTCTTTCAAATACTCAGTTTCGTTAGGTAAGTAAAAAAAGAAGCAAACATTCTAAATTATCTCCCTCGTTTCCCTCGCCCTTCACCACCCATAAGGACGGTGTAGGTTACAATATCTAATATACGGTTATTCATTTATTAAAAAAAAAAAACTCCCCGTTAAATGGCTATTATCAAGTAATGCTGTGATTACTTTTGAATATTCTTGCATCCGTCCCCACCAATTAGGGTGGTGGATTTTTCCTTTTCATAGTTTTTATTGGTTTTAATTGCAAAAGAAATCCCTAATCACCCAACCTCTTGTAGTCCTAATTCTAGTGGCAAGTTCTAATATCAATTCCAATGTCACTCCTAAATAAGGGTTGTTTCTTAACGCGTTCCCGAGACTATTCGCCAGAATAGGTGACGGATTCGTTTTCAGCACTCCATAATTATTAAAAAAGAAAGGCTTCCACAGTTTAATACAGATGGGCCAAAGAAACCCCCTTTTTAACATTGTTCTTTCTACTTATTTCTTTCAGTACTGACAGATCTGTTATAAAATTCAGTCGCCATTGATATCACCTTGGCGAAGTTATACCAGAATAATTTTTTTATAATTCGTGATATCGTTTATCTTTAAGGATTCGTCTAAGTAGAAGAAATAGGTGTCCTAACGGTGATTACTCGTGTTGAGGTGTGTGAATTCTCGTTAACTACAGCGAAAACTTCATTTAGGTACACTATTTTCATTTGCCATAGATCTTCCTCTATGTCTCTTAGGTTTAGTAAAAGTACCATACATTTTAAGATCAAGTAATACCAAACTCGTGAGGTGAGGTTCGGTGCCGGTTTCAGTGGCGGAAACTCGATCGGTGAAGTTAAGGCACGGCGTTTTATATAAATTTCGTTATTTTATGTTCGGGACATCGTCTACCAGGAAACCTTTGGGAGTACACTTTGCACGCTTTTCTAGATTTTCTAGCATATATTCACCATATATCAAGAAAAACTCAGTTTTTTTCCACCATGGCGATTTTTTATTCGAATGATGGACGATTAATATTTAACTGTAACAAAACTCACAAATTGAGTCAGCTATGAGCTTTGTTTCAATATGACATATAAACACTTCCATCGCTAATTTAAAATATGAATAAATGCATATTAATAATACCAAAGATAGTTGATTTATTAAATCTAAGAGAAATAGTACAGACCAAAAAAATTTGACTTAATAACATATATCGAAGCTAATATAAACCTTTATTAGAATACATGAACACGGTTCAAGTACAGGGTGAGGTAAAAGGAATATTTAAGAAAATTAAGTTTCTGTTCTTAGCAATATTTCCAAAAAAAAATGTGTCCAATCACTGTATGCATATTTAAGAGCTCAACATGGTCGACGCTTAAAAAATAAGAAAGTTACAAGTCTTGGGGGTTTGACGCACCCTGTATATTCTAAATATCAAAACATGACGAAATATGTATCGGTAAAATACTGCTTGCTAGTTAATAAGATACAAGGCGATAAAGATATGATTAAAAATGTACATGAAAACTATCTTAGACATTAGTTTCAAAATCAGAGAAAAAAATTTTTTTGGCATCAGCCAACTCCATTATCACCAATTAGACGATTTCAAATATTATGTTTTTAAAATTTCGGAATAAACTAGGTTGAAACTGTGAGAAATCGTGCAAGATTGTATTGGATTGAAGCGTAGACAACATTCATTGATATAAATTAGCCTGACTCTGGCTATTTCGTGTAGTTGATATTTGATTAAAATATATCGGTTGAAAGCGCATATAAACAACTTGAAAAGGGACATCTGGCTATAAAATGTAAGCTGTGCACCATAAAATTATTTATACCTGTTACCCTTTCAAGTGGATGGTTATTTGTAAAGAAGGCTGACATTCTTGGAGGGAAAAGATAAGTTCTAATCAGTAATATTAGTATCAGTTTATTAATGTACTAGTTTATTAAATCTTATTAATCGTTCAACCTAATTGGACTTCTTAAAATTAAAAGCAAAACATAGCATTGAAATGACATACAGGGCGTCCCAATTGTTCTCCTAGATCTCTTTCTTACTTTCTGCACAGTTTATTTTTTATTTCGCTTTACCTCGGCAGATCGGTATATATGGTGTCTCAAAGGTTCTCTCAGGGCTCTTCCCTGCACTTGTACTGTAAATGGCTGTTTACCTCTGGAACTGTAAATGAATACGAGCTTCTTACAGTGGTCTAATGTCATGTATGTCTTGGCAAACACACAAGTTTCAGGGCAGCATGAAACCATATCTGGATGAAAGCGGGCGGAAGGGAAAGCACACTGCCAGAAGCAAAACAGAAGACTTAGAAGAAGAATAAACCCTCCAATGCATGAATTTTTTTGTTAACTCATAAATTCAGGGAGGGGGTGATTTTGGGACGAGAAACACGAATCTGATGTCAGAAATTAATTTTGTTGTCTTATTTACCTACTGCAGGTGGGAAAAGGAAGTCCGCCCCCAGGCGGACCTGTACAGTACATAGACTTAATAGAAAATGTGCATTTCATTTATTCAATACAAGAGCTAACATAAATTGCAGAAAAGCTGAGTGAAAGTAAATACAATAAGAGATTTAAATTACACAAATATATCTTCAATTGTTAGGCTTGTCGTGGAAGTCATAGAAGTATGTCTTTGTTGGGGAACTACATAGGCTGAGGTAGCATTTGGTGCAAAATGCTTGTGTTTCGGAGGTACATTTTGGGTATTTGCACTGCTTCTTGCCTGATTGATCCCGAAAATTGCATCAATGGCCTTCTTGGTCGGAAGCAGTCATACGGAGTTATCAATTCCTTCATCAAACTTGCTGGCAATTCTTTCTCCTCTCCACGAAACACTAATTCGTTTACGTGTAATTGAAGATTTCTCTTCCTCCAAATGATTGACTTTAATTCTTCGGCATCGTTTTTCATATTCATGACGTCACCGGTGAACGTTCTTGTGGTGGGAACAGTTGGACCACTCCCCACTTCTGCTAGTTCTGGCGACCGGGGACGTTTCCGACGTCTGGAAGTTCGAGTGGCCAGTGGCGTAACGCTTTTATCAGTTTGAGCAGATGTAGAAGGCATAACAGATTGAGTAGGCAAGTGGTTCGGGTACATTTGGACCACCCTCCTCCTCTGCTAGTTCTGACGACCGAGGACGCTTCTGACGTCTGGAAGTTCGAATGGCCAGTGGCGTAACACTTTCGTCAGTTTGAGCAGATATAGAAGGCATAACAGGTTGTGCAAATGTGCAGGCAGTGGTTCGGCAACTTGAGTCTCTAACAAAACAGCTGATTCATCTGTTGACGATGAATTAGCTGATGAAGCATACAGTGACTTGCTCAAAGTGCTGAGATTGACACTCGCCATTATTGCTTCTGCGATAAATTCAGGCAATGTTGCACTTCTCATTCCTTTCAGATACAAGTCGATGGCCAATTTATTTTCAGCACTTACATCATTAGAGTGGACGCTGTCACTATGGTTATCAAAATCACCTTCCTCTTCATCACTGGTGCCTTCGTCGTCAGTAGGAATCGATTACTTCCCTGATTTCCTCATCTGTCATTTCCGACAATTTCAAATATTTTCGATGATATGCCTTCACTACAAAAAATAAGGGTAAATTATTATTCTCTTATTATTATTATAGAACAAAAACTTTCAAGAGTTTGCCTTGAAATTGCATTGAAAACCAAAAGAAATGAAGCTGTCAACTTACTAAATTGCAGTAATAGATTTTACACTGCACTGCACAGGTCCGCCTGCAGGCATTTTGTGAGATTTTGATGTCACAAAAAAAAATCACTTCAACAAATACAAATAACATAAAATATAGAATAAAAGCTACTCACCGATAATTTTTTCAGCTCTCTACGACTTTCACAAATATTTATTTTTATTTTTTGAAATGGATACACTCACAAAACAATTTTGCTTCTGTTCGCAACGAAATTCTAATTTCAACTGACTGTTGCTGCTAGACTGTTCATATGACAGTAGCGAGACTTTGACCGCTGTATAGAGTGAAATTCTCCTATAGTCTGTGATATACAGTAAAAGGTTCAAAATTTTATCCGTCACCGTAATTGCGGCTCAGGTAAAGTCCGCCTTTAGGCCGTTCTATGCACTGGAGGGTTAAAAGTAGCATGGAAACTTAAAAGAAGCATCTAACAAACACCAACACTCCCCATTCGATGATGATAGATGGAGACTTAAAAGAAGCAGGGAAACTTAAAAGAAACATCTCACAAACACCTACACTTCCTATCCTATATTCCTACCCCATACGTCACGTGGCTCTTGCTCCTGGCAACAAGTATGCCCATATCCAATCTCTTGACAAAGAAACAAAACGGATGCACTATTTCAAGGCATTGAAGCGGAAACACAAGTTTCTGAGAAGCATAAAACCATGCCTAGACGCAAGTGGGCGAGAGGAAATGCACCCTACTAGATGCAGAAACAGAAGACTCAAAAGAGCATGGAAACTTAAAAGAAGCATCTCAAAAAAAACACCTATACTTCCCATCCAATATTCCTACCCCATGCGTCATTTGGCCCTCGCTGATGGCAACAAATATGTCCCATATCCAATCCGGCATATGCAGGCATATTTGTTCCAGCATATGCAGTGCAAATATGGTATTAAGATTTCGTTTGAAGAGACTTGGATGGAAAATTTGGATGTGGAAGTAGTGAGTCCTTAGGCAGCGGTAACTATTAGTTACTTCCCCTGTAACATAACTGTTATTCAAATTGGTGTATTTCATTACTTTTATCTTTTAAGGCGAGCAAGAGAATACAAAATTAAATAGGCTATAAACAACAGGCTATCTATTTGCTATTCAGCCAACTCCAAACTGTCCGTCTTGCTGTTGCTGCAAACAGATTTAGGTGCCCTAATGGACCAGAGCAATGCAATAAATAACGCAAAATCCCATATATTAAAACCGAATGTAGCACACTTGATATTTACCGTTTCCTAAAACACTAAACCTTATCTCTTTCTCGTTCCTCGGGGTGTCTTTTCTATGAGAAATAGCGAATCTGCGACATATCTGGTGACTGTCAAACTTGTCACGGTAATATATATGTGCTCTCCAGTTCGGGCTTTGTTTATAATCTGGTGTCAACTTCCATGCTCTGCAGATATGCTAGTTTGATCCCGTCTTGTTTGGTTTATGGTATTTTTCAACTAGATCGACAGTTTTCTTTCCGGAGATTCTAGTCTCTTTCTATTTGGCGTGTATCAGATTATTTAAGAATTATGGAATGTAAACAGAAACAACTTTTTCCGATAAAATGAGGACGCGATAAACTTTTATTATCCGCAAAGTTTTTGTTTTGGTTGGGCGGGTACGGACAAAGAGGGACAACGAAAAAGTTTAATAAATTTCATTGTGGTCCTTTTATTTATGATGCTTGAGATATGGTGCTAATAATATTCAATAAAGTCAAGATACATGCAGTGCTTTTCATTATCGCTGTCCATTATGGACAGTGATATTGAAAACGTGTAGCTATTTGTGATATTAAATGTTGTGTAAAGGAAGTTTCATGTATGCTCGTGATTTGAAGTTATTTATTAATTCAATGAAGCTCATGAACGTGCCTTGGAATTATGTACTAGTATTGTTATTATTGTTTAAACAATTCATTTAATTTGGGATATTTATTCAATTAGTACGTACCTGGTTAAACATTGTTGTCCATTTATGAATAGATATCACTAATTGCTATGTATGGAAATATAGTGAAAAGTTAAGAATTCAGTATTAGTTTTACTTCCATATCCACGTAATGAATGGAGTGGAAGAACAGTAATTGTAAAAAAATTAAATTATCTTTTTTGTTGCAATAGGTTTAGAATATTGTCTAAATGTTATTTGTGGCATTATCTTAATTTTCTTTTTCCTTCTTCAATTCTTTGGAACTTCCTGCCACAAACTTAACATTGTATAAAAACTAAAAAACTGTTAACTGTATCAACAGTTCTATGTAAATAGTAAGTATCTATGGATATTGAATATAACAAACATTCTTAGAGCCTGTGTATTTGTCATACACAGCAAAAAAGATTTTTCAAAAAAGCCTTGAAAAAGGAAACAGATTAAATTTCCGAAACGTCGGCGAAATATTTAATTTCAAGTTTTTATACTTATTTGTGTTGTTTATTTAAAAAAAAAAACAGCCTCTAACTAATGCTTTGACGTAAACGTCACAGGCATAGAGGTTATTTACCAGTATCATACTGGTTAATTGTGATATATATTGTAGACTCCCCTAGTACCGCATAAAAGGAAAACATACATGTGGCAGGAAGTCCCAAAGAATTGAAGAAGGAAAAAGGTTTAGAATATTGTCTATAGTTATTTATTTGTGACATATGCAAATTTTCTTACTTTTTATTGGGTATTTTGAAACTGAAAAATATTTTAAAATTTTAAAGGAAAATCCTCTGCGCCAAACGAATCACACAAAGGTTGGTTCTTGAATACTGGATTATTACAAAATGTTTCACGCCTAAAAATAAATAAAATAGAAAAATGTCATAAACTAAAACATAAAAATGAAATCTAAAGACAGTTAAAGTTTCGGAAGATTATCTACTTCCGTTCTCAAAACTCTTGGCCGTCAACTAAGGCAGTTCGTTGTTTATGTATTTCCATAGTCACGTGGGACATTAAATATGTTTATCTTATTTTACTTACTTCGTCTCTAAGGATGGGCACACCTCCCTTCTTAACGGAATCATCTCAGTATATAATCTAGTTCTAGATTTCGTTATACGCATACCAAATATCAAATAAATATGTCAATTATATTTTATCAACGCCCTTTAATAAATGTTATAAAAAAATCTGAGGCCTTGGCTTCTAGTACATACATCAAATCCCAAATTTTTGTACTCTTACCAGCTGGCTTCACTTATTTTCTCCTATTTACTCCTATTTGCCCCCAACCCATTTCGCGTCTTAGGGCAAAAGTTGAATCTATACGAAAAAAGGTTTTCAAGTAAAAAATGTGCGCAATAAAGTAGCGAACAAAATGAGCCCCGGTGAAACTCAATTGGTGCAGTGGTTCCCTCGCAAATTGCAAAGAACTACTAAAATTGCACATTTTTTCAAAAATTCATAACTCCGGTTGAAATATATATTAAAGGCCGAATTTGCACACGTTAGAGTTTTAGTAATGCTTAACTTACCCTCAATATTGCAATAGAAAATACCATGTAGATTTTGCAAACCATCGCTTTTTGCAAAAGAAGGCACTTTTTTGCACAGTGCCGTGAAAGCCATGTGGCGGTCACTGATTTTTAACCAAGGGGCTGTATTCTTCGAGATTTATTCTACAACGTGTTTCTTTTTTTCGTCGATTGGAAGCGTACGAAAAACGCGATTAAAAACCGTTAATTTCAGCGCTGTGGAAGGGGCGAAGAGTGGGGGTAACCGAATTCCCTTCGCACTCGCTACCCTCACTCTGCCCCTTCCACAGCGCTAAAATTAACGGTTTTCTATCACGTTTTTCGCATGCTTCCAATCGACTTTTTGCAAAACTAAAAAAAACATGTTGTGGAGTAAATCTCGAAGAATACAACCACGTTTGTTAAATATCAATCCGACTGCCACAGGGCTTTCGCGGCGCTGCGCTGTGCAAAAAATGCCTTTTTGTAAAAAGCAACGGTTTGCGAAATCTGCATGGTATTTCCTATTGAAATTTTGAGGGTAGGTTAAGGACTACCAAAACTCTAAAGTGTGCAAATTTCAGTCTCTAATATATATTTGAACCAGCATTATAAAGTTTTGAAAAAAAACGTGCAATTTCAGTGGTTTTTTGTAATTTGCGAGGGAACCACTGGGCCAATTGAGTTCCACCGGAGTTCATCTTGTTCGTTATTTTACTGCTCATATTTTTCACCTGAAAACTTTTTTTCGTGTAAATTCAACTTTTCCTTTAAAACGCGGAGAATCTTTTTTCGCGACATTTCGCAACAAAGATTCTTTTTCCAAACATCGCAAACTACATGTGAGTATTTTTTTGCTGAGGTTGCAGTTTGCCTGAGATCTAGGTCCCTGATGAGATAACTCGCCTACACTATATGTGGAAGTAAAAATAACAAGAATTGGTTACATTATTAAAGAGAAAAAAAACTATTTTTCAAAATTCGATTAACTAACTTATCCGGGGGGGGGCAGGGGTGTAATATCTTGCAGAATGGTTCCTCTTGGTAATCTTATGTCAAGATAAAAATGTCAGCACAATTTTCCGAGGGGCATCTGGCCCATATTTACCCTGCTACACACTCTTTGGTGCACGTATGTATCTACAGCCGGCTACAGACGTATCTGCATACTTGAACAGTATGTATGCGCAAGTTTATTGTACAAGTATACTGAAATCTGCATCGCCGCCACACGTAAAAGTATACTTGAACAGTTGTGCAGTGACAGCTATGCGCGAACAAAGGTTAAAGATGGCATCAACTAATGAAGATGATGTGTTTACGTTTACAGTTTGCACAAGTCCGCCGACCTGCCGTACAAACGCTCAAGCGCTCAGGTATACTTGTACAAAGCCAACATGTACAAGTATACAGTATAGAATTTCATCAAGTCTCAAGTCACTTGTACAGTCACCAAACTTGTGCAAGTGTTATAATACACACGTTCCAGTATGCTTGTACAATAAACTTGCCCATGCATACTGTTCAATTATGCAGGAACATCTGTAGCCGGATTACTATAACGAGATCTAGAAATAGATTATATTTCGTACTTATTCCGTTGAAAGGTTGGTTGGTAAATAGTGGCAAATGAACAAAAATAAGTAAAGTAAGCTAGTAAGAACTCAGGAACTTGGAATTTGGTGTATGTTCTAAAAACAATGGTCTCAAATTTTCTTATCACATCTGCCCCACCAACATGCAAGACCCCCACTCCATTATTAAAGAGGCTAACAAAATAAAAGGAAATCAGGAAGTATATTATGTTTCGAACTGATTCCGTTGTAGGGTTGGGGAGAAAATAGGGGAAAGGAAAAAATAAGTAACAGTACAGAAATTTGGGTTTGGGTGTATATACCTACTAGAAGCCAGCACCTCAAATTGTTTTTATGACATCTGCCACCCCCATCACCACCCCCTCTCCATTTTTAAAGGAGTTCATAAAATAAAGTTCACTTGAAATTTGGTGTACACATGCTTTTTAATGTTTTATAGTAAAGCATCTGATTAAAGTTCTTATACAGAAAATGCAGAAAAAAAGAACAACAAAATGTTATCAATTACAGAACCTCATATTACAGGGATATCGTTAACATGAAAGCACAGATTTCATGAACATTTCATGGTAATAATATACACCAAAGCGCCACACATTGCGAGAAAATCCATTCACACCAAACAAAAAAGCAACCGCTGCTCTGCCCACTGTTACAGTTTTTTAAAAAGGAAACTCAATTTAGCGGCAGTAGTCAATCATTTTAATTACCTCAGTTATAACTACGCATTTCGAAAGGGAGAAAAATACTGAAAATATTCATGTTCCATCACGCGAGTACTTGAAAGCTCAGATCAGCAGATTCTGTTAATTGACTGGCTGGCAACAAAACGAATGCGCTAACCCACAAATATTTTCTAGCAGGTTTTTCATGAACAGCAGACAACAGGTCGGAGAGCCGGAGCACAATGGTTTACCTTTCTGCGGCGTTCGTTGTTTTTATTGTATCGCTTGATTAATAGATGTATATCATTGATTTTCAGTCGCGATATTGTCTGGTATAATATGGGGTAATTACGGGATTTGCGTGAGAAATTTAACAGATGATTTTCCTGTGTTTTCAGTTTTATGCTTCTATCGGAATATGTTTACGATTAAAATCCAATTAAGGACATTATATTTCAATTTAGTTTGCAATTACCACGTACCGTGTCGTGAGGAAATGAACTGCCGCTCAGAAATCATTTATTTGTGATTGTTGAACAATAGGGTTGTTTACGATTTTTTAAATAAATATCGTTATTCAAAAGGTCTCATTAAAAAAACCTACAGAGAGAAAACATATTGTCACCTGTCTCCGACTCTAGGAAACCGCCCTTTAAAATCGGTGGGTCCAAAATTTATAATACTTACAGTCTATTTTCGTATCTGTACATTTAAATTTAAATATCGTAATTGTTCCAATGTTATCGTTCAGTCGAATCAGTATAACTGGTTGCCTACCATTGCGTTCCATGCCGTGAGTTCCTAACGTCTCGATTATAACCTTTTCAAGACCGTTATTGTGAATTAAACTTATTGTTTTGTTAATGGAATTACGAAATACAATATTATGCGTGGAAAATAAACGTCGTTATGGAGATTGGTGGGTTACGATGTATAGTGGTCATTTGGAACATACCCATGAAGAGGTTTAGTCATCCTCGGATTTTTGACAGAGGGGTCCGTCTTGGCCATTTTTGGTGATTTTTTCTGTTTACCTGCCAAAGATAAGTTGTGTCGCTGAGCACGTGTATAGCAATTTTGTGAGTTTTCTCCTTTAAAGGGATATGGTGCTGTAGTGACAAATTTATCAGTATTTTATTTTGATATTTGTGTATTATTTACTGTTGGGAAGTACTGCTGCGGAATTTTCCGAATAAATCAACTTGCTGGAAGCACATGGCAAAGGAATTCTTTAAGCCCACTCAACATCTAAGGTATGCCTCTGAGATCTCTTTAGAAAATAGATTTGTAATGTTCGTTGTTTCTTTATTGTAGGGCTTTTAGTTTCATTTTCACTTCTACCTTTATAATACTTTTATTTTGGATTTTTACTGACATCGTTTCCTGTATGTTTGACCCTAAGTCGTACCTTTTTGGTTATTTGTACATTTGAGTCTGAATTGTGTGTGAACATTGGTTTTGCTGAAACTTGGTTGTCAAGCTGTAGGTTGGATTTGGAATCCTGAGTTGTACCGGTGAGACTTTCCTGCCTGGTTCCATTGGAAGCTACGCTCCCCTGGTAGGCCTACTGTAGACATTGTAAAACCTACTGGAGGTGAGCGTCTTTAAATAGCATAACGAGGGACCTGATATAACATCCCACCTTCTACATGAGAGCCCGTAAGTTTTTTGTGGTACTAAATTGCTGTCATTCGACCCACGTAACTACAGTTTTTCCACATATTCCACTTAATATTTTACACATTAAATTTAAATTGTCAGTAAATATTTTGCACATAACCAATTAAATTTTTAGTAGTTTTGAACACCACGCTTGCAATTTTTTCACTTTTGTCAATTTAACCTATCGTCACTTACCTAGTTCACATTATTTTGTTCATTTTACGTTATTATTCAGTATTTTATGTAATTGTCTAAGCCAGTAAATTTTGGGGGTCATATATTGCATACTATTAGTTAAAATTTTATTAATTTTAAGTTGCCGTACATTTTGTGTTAGGTTAAGTGTGGGCCACACATCTAGGTATTTTGATTATGTGTAATATTATTTCTGTGGGATATAGTTGTAAGCGTACCTAAATGTAATCATTAAATCTGTTATAGTAATACGCTTATTTGTTTTCACCAGCATATATCCAACACTTTATCGAATTCACCCCCAAGGACGTGACTAGTCGGCCGTGAGAGCCTCTTTCGCCACCAATTGAATGCAGAGAGGGCACTTCACGTAAAACATAAACAATTTGTTCGGGGCACAGTGTGACCACCCTACTCTGCAGTGTATCTGATACATCAGCCTTTAAAATTAAATTCTTTTATACTATTCCCCTTTTATCTGGGAGCCCTGCAACAGCCACACAAAAAAATTGTTATTTACATTACTAGATGCGAAAGTTTACTTTTAGGTGTGAGGTAATTTTTCAATGGCTGAGGTGAAGCCGAGGCATTTCAAAAAACACCATTTCTGCCAAACAGAAGCTAGCAAAAATCTGAAAAAATTCAGGGGTACTTAGGACGACGTGACGAAAAGTTCGATTGTATTTAAATTTGAACAGTAAGTTAGTGTTAGCTAGAGGAACCCTATATATTTTTTAAAAAATTGATCAAAAAATAAAAAAGTTGTTAATTATTTATATTTAAAAAAAGCTATATTTTGTTTTGTAATTAAACAAAAAATGTCTAAAACTAATATTATTTACGAAAAGAACTGCGAAGAGTATCCAATAGAATGTGTAACAATTATATAAAAAGTGCTGTAAGTCGACGAAGAGTATGTAATGGTTAGCTTGTTATTAATTTATTTATAAAATATATAGAGTATAATCAAACATTAATTAATTAAATGATCCAGATGTCAACTTCCAGAGGGGTCGAAGAAAATAATAATTAATTCGAATAACTTTAAATTTTACACGGAAATAACATGAGAATCTTGATTATATAGACACAGCTCGATCGGCAATTTGAAAGAAAACCTCGACAAGATGCCAAGATAGCTACAACTGAGTATTTGGTTTTCTGTTTTATAAATCTTTCCGAACGAACCTTCCCAGTTGTTAAGTAAATTAGATAAACTTTTTACTAATTCTATGTAATTTACCAAGTCTTCCTTCAATAAATCAGTATTAAATATCGCCTAAAAACTTTTAATTGCTGCCTATCGGGCAGCCGTCATTAAGGAAACTTCCTACTGTTGGTCCCCATTAGCAAAATTAACTAAAATCGAACTCGCGAAAATTAATCAGAGGCGTAGGAATGACTACACACACAAGAAAGAAAAAAATGTGAACATTTAGTTGAATATTTGTCGGAGTACTAACAATACAGATTGTGCTATAACAGAAGTAGGTATTACAAATTATGTCCATATATACACTTTAAATCCTTAATTCTACAATGGGTAATATCAATATTATTCTGTATATGATTATAATTCCTGCATATGACATTAATAGGTGAATACATTAATAGATTAGTGCGTGGAGCTTTGATATGAAAAGTTTGGTAGAGTCAAGTTGATTTAGAAGGAACTCATGGGTCAATGAGTTTTAATAGATCGGATCAGTCGAGTTTATTGTTTAATATGTTACACAGAGTTGCCGTGTAATTCTCGGCGAGTTTGAAGTCAGTTAAGTGACAATCTATTTAACAAAATGTCATTACTAATTCCAACAGGTGGATAAATCTTGTTCTCGGTGTAGCTTAGATATTTTAAAAATTTTCTTTGAATAATTTCCGGTTTATTAGTATGAGTGATGTAGTGGGGACTTCACATTTGCGTCAGCATACGCTAATTTACTTCTGACAAACGAGTTAAATAGAAGCTTCTTAGTTTCAACTTTCATGAAATCTTTGGAGTTTCTTATTAGGTTATTTATGTGATAAATAAAAGTTATCTTGCTATCAAAAGTGGCACCTAGATCCTCAAATCTATCAACTCTTTGTATGACACTGTCATTTATTTTATACTCATTAATAAAAATATTATGCCCACGTGAGGAGGTGACATTACATTTTTCAACATTCAGAAATAATTTATTTTTATTGCACCAGTTATCAATATTTTCAAATCTGACTTGAGCAATTCTATATCATCATTACAGTTAACGCTGTAGTAAATTATTAGGTCATCGGCATAGAGTAGATGTGGGCACTGTAAGTTTATAACTATATCATTGATAAAGACATTGAATAAAAGTGGACCAAGGACCGACCCTTGAGGGACTCCTGATTCGGCATTAAATTCGACAAACATGTGTCCACGGTAATAAACATATTGTAATCTATTGCTTAAATTTGAGGTAAAGAATGAAACAAACTCATATTATAATCCAAAATTTGTTAATTTATTTAATAAGATAAGATAGTCAAGCCTGCCAAATGATTTAGAGAAATCTATGTAAATAACGTCGACTTGACCACTTCGATCCAAAACTTTACAAAGATACTGAGATACTGAGTAGCGTAATAAGTTTGTGGTCATAGACCAACCTGACATAAACCCATGTTGACCCCTTCTTGGCAAGTAAAGATGTCTAATCTCTTCAGATAAACTGTTGAATAATATAATTGAATTGTATTGTAGCGATTCTTTAAATTTTGATGTTTTGTGACGAGGAATCGCTAAGAGCTCTCCATGTCTAGTAGTAGTTGGTTTTCACATATATTAAGCATTTATATATATAAATACAGGGTGCCGTTAAAAATTTTTTCATGGTAAAAGTTTCCCTGCAACTTTCTCTATAATTTAGATTAAACAACAATCTAATAATCCTTTTTTGAAGTACAAAGACCCTCTGCAATTGACTTGACTTTCTCCATAAGCAGATATTAAAGGACAAATGAGAGTATGCTAGTGCATAGTAGACATCAACAAGTTCTGCTTCACCCAGTGTGTCACTCAATTGCAGTATTGCGAAATATGCTTTGTTTAGTGTACTACACATATGATTTGTCTGAGGTTCCGAAAACAATGAGTTGTCTATATATGTACCCAAAAATTTGGTAAATGGCTCAATTTGAAAGTATTTAATGATGTTCTTTTATTAAAACATATAAAAACAGTTTTTTTTTTTTTTTATTTAAAATTAGTCTATTTCGACTGCACCAATTGCTCATGTGATCGACAATACCCTCAACATATTTTTGTAAGTCATTACAATTTGGGGCAGATACAGTGACTGTAGTGTCATCTCGCTCCCAGTTCATTAAGCTCTTAATCTCGGGGCCCTTGCCGTAGAGAACAAAGCAAATTTTGCGTCTAAACAGAAAGCAAATTAGAGCCGCGACAGGCCTCCTCACCGGACATGGTTCTTTTAAGAAACACACAATGGGGATGGTTGACCCACCCCGATTGCAGGTTCTGCGAGGACGAGGAGGAGACTTCCATCCACGTCCTCACTTCTTGTCCAGGACTGATGAACCTGAGGCACAAACATTTCGGTACTGGCTTTCCAGTGCTGGAGGAAATAAGAAGTTCTCCCATGGGAAGGATTTCAACCTTTGGGTTGGAATCCGGTATGTACGGGAGAGCTCTTTAACTTGTTAGCGGTAGTACAATGGGCCACAAGGTCTAAGTGCGGCGACCTCTAGGCGCCCCGCTAAGAGAAGAAGAAGAAGTGTCATCCGCATACATACATGTTTCTCCATTACTTACATGACGAGGAAGGTCATTTATGTTAATAGAGAATAATAGAGGCTCCAATACTGATACTTGCAGAACACCTAGGATACTATCACGTATGCCAGACGTAGCCTCATTATATTTAACTATAAATGTTCTGTTCTCCGTGTATGACATTAACAATTTTAATTGGCAACCCCTTATACCAATATTCTCTAACTTATCAAAAAGTATAGTCTTGTTTACGGAATCAAAAGCTTTAGAGAGGTCGAATAAAATCGAAACCACACGCTTACCACTATCGATTTCCTTGCATATGAAATTAAACAGACTAGCCGATGCAGTTTCTACACATCTTTCTGGTCCAAATCCATGTTGGTTTTTACTTAGAATATTCTTACTTTCTAATTCTGTTATATATGATTTTTTCTACTAATTTAGACAGTACGTTGACTAGGGTGATTTCGCGATAATTCTCGATTTCTTCCTCATTTCCTTGGTTGAATAAAGGAATTACAGTCATCAGGGAAGTAACCTTCCGTTATTGAACTATTAATGAGACATGCTAATTGATCCACAATGTTTAAGGTGATGCTTTTTAATACAGCCAGTCATTCCATTGTGTCCAGCAGATTTCCCATTCTTTAGTTCATTTATGGCATCAGTTTTAGACATCTCATAAAAATATATTGAATCCTTGTTATGTAATGATATAGTATGCTGTAATGATAAGTTATATGCAAAATTTTTATTTATAGCTTCAGATGCAAATCGATTCGATATTGATACGCTGTATGTTATTGTATTACCATGAATATTTAATGTAATAAAATTCCTTACTTTTTTTTGGATTTCCAAGAGTAGAGTTAATAATTTTCCAAGTTTGAGTCTTATTATCAGACCTATTTATTTTATCTCTGTAATAAGTTTGTTTTCTTATTTTAAATTTTTTTTGTGTGTCCCCTTTTTATTTATTTATATTCCTGTAGGGAATCAGAGACGCCACTATTTTTGACTATATTAAATAAATCATGTTGACCTTCAAATCGTTTGTTAACCGTTGATTATTTCTATTTGTCTTATTACTTTTATTGTTCACATATTTTAGAGGACACGCCACGTTTAAGCACCAAAGCCATAAACAAGCGAAAGGCATATTTTACATTTGTACTATAAATGTACTCCCAGTTTTTTACTTCCACATCCACGTAGTGGATTGGAAGTATAGTAATGGTAAAAACATTTTCAAAAATTTTTATTCTTGAAATAAGTTTAGAATGTCATGAAACTTGAGAAAGATGAGATTTTAAATTTGAGCGAAAAAAAAATTTCTGCCTGTCTGTCTGTCGGTCTGTCTGTCTGTCTGTAACTTGTTTTTTTTTTTTACCCACACGATTTCTCCGGAACGGTTTAAGATATTGACCTGAATCTACACGTATATACCATAACGAGATCTGGAACTGGATTGTTTTTTGAAGATATCCGGTGAAGGGTTGGGGGGGTAAATAGGAGTAAATGGGGGAAAATATGTAAAGCAAGCTGGTAAGAGTACAGAAACTTGAAAATTGATGTATGTACTACAAGCCAAGGCCTCAAAATTTTTCATAATATTTTTCATCCCCTCACCCCCCCCCTCCGATTATTAAAGGGGTTGATAAAATAAAATTGAGACATTCACTTGAAATTTGGTACACGTATATATTATTATAATGACATCAGCAACTAGATTATATTTTGCGATTATTCTGATGAAGGGTGGGGGTGAAATATGGGTAAATAGGGAAAGGTAAAGCAAGCTGATCAGAGTACAGAAACTTAAAATTCGGTGTATGTACTAGAAACTAAGGCCTCAGATTTTTTATAATATTTTTCAACCCCCCCACCAACCCTACTCCATTATTGAAAGGGTTGGTAAAACAAAATTGAAATATTCACTTGAAATCTGGTACACGTATGTATCATAACGACACGCGACGTCTGGAACTAGATTATATTTTGAAATGATTCTGTTGAAGGGTTGGGGGTTAAATAGGGGTAAATGGGGAAAAACAAATAAAGCAAGCTGGTAAGAGTACAGAAACTTGAAATTAGGTATATTTAATAGAAGCGAAGGCCTCAACATTTTTTACAATACTTTTCTTACCACCACCACCACCCCCACTCCATTATTAAAGGGGTTGATAATACAAAATTGAGATATTCACTTGAAATTTGGTATAATGACCTCAGAAACTAGATTGTATTTTGGGATTATTATGATAAAGGCTTGGGCGTCAAGCAGGGGCAAATGGGGGAAAATAAGTAAAGTAAGCTTGTAAGAGTACAGAAACTTGAAATTCGATGTATGTACTAGATACCAAGGCCACAATTTTTTTTACAATATTTTTCAACCTCCCAATATCCCTACTCCATTATTAAAGGGGTTGATAAAATTAAATTGAGATATACACTTGAAATTTGGTACACGTATGTATTATAACGACATGTATTATAACTAGATTATATTTTGAGATGATTCCGTTGAAGGGTTGGGGGTTAAATAGGGGTAGATAGGGGAAATACGTAAAGCAAGCTGGTAAGAGTACAGAAATTTGGGATTTGGTGTATATACTAGAAGCGAATGCTTCAGATTTTTTTATAATATCCATCACCCCACCACCCCCCACTCCCTTATTGAAAAAGTTGATGTAATTACATAGATTTTCACTTGAAATTTGATACACGCATATATTTCAACGATATCTGAAACTAGATTATATTTTGACATGATTGCGTTCAAGAAGTGGGGGGATAAGTAGAGGTAAATAGGGAAAAATAAGTAAATCAAGCTGGTGAAAGTACAGAAACTTGAAATTCGGTGTATGTCCTAGAAGCCAAGGCGGCCTCAGATTTTTAAATAATATTTTTCAATCCCCCGCCACCCTTACTCCATTATTAAAGAGGTTAATAAAATAAAATTAAGGTATTCACTTGAAATTTGGTAGTAGATTTGGTACATATGTATTATAACGAAATCTGGAACTAGATTATATTTTGAGATGATTCTGTTGAAGGGTTGAGTTTTAAATAGGAGTAAATATTGTAAAATAAGTAAATCAAGCTGGTAAGAGTACAGAAATTTGGGATTTGGTGTATATACTAGAAACCAAAGCCTCAGATTTCTTTCTAATATTTTTCAAACCCCACCATCTCCGCTCCATAAAATGAGACATTCACTTGAAAGTCGATACACGTATGTACTGTAATAACATCTACATGAGATGATTCCATTGAAGGAGTGGGAGGACATCTGTCCCAAACATTATTAAAATTCTATAATCAATAATTTCCACATACTAGTGCGAATCTAGTTAAGATGTTTCTACAAAGTGACGGATGAAAAATCTGGATGTGGAAGTAGTGATTCCTTAGACAGCGATTTTTATTATTGTATTAACTTATATTTTTCAATCAACAAAAATCTTCCCGTACAAATTCGTTAGCTACCTGCTGATAAATTAATCAACACCCTGCTCCGTCTCTGGCCACATTAAAGATTAACCGCATTGACTTAAGATAAAACGGAACTTTCATCTCACAGGAACGAATACCAACTCAGTTTGAAATAGCACGAACCTTTTATATCGGACTAAAAAATTACCTTCCAAGTAATTAGCAAAACTTCAAAGCTAACTTTGAGCGCGGTGCTGTCGGTAACGTGAAGTCGGGTTCAGCTAGTCAACTGCAGCCAATTTAGGCAAAATGGAAAAGAATATGCTAAATAATTAGGTTTATACGTTATATGAAGTATGCTCTACGAGTTGTTCCGCGGGTATTAATGTTAGTAAAAAACTACACCTTTCATGAACAATTTTAAAAGTTCTAAGTATGACAAAGATAAAGTTTAAAATATAGTTTTACAAATTATACCAAATAAAGGATATTTTAAGCAAAAAACTACTTAAAATTTTGTATAATGCTTTGGTCGAATCTATCTTACGTTGCTGCAGTTGTCTGGGGCAGATAACAACGCTCAACTTAATCTCTATAAACCGTATGTAAGTTTTAAAATGTCGATTGTATAAAGAACCCTTGTACAGGTCGATTTTTATTTACAATTACGCAAATTTTGATGCAATTTATAATTTTTAGTTTTACACACACCCATCACCTGCCACCCCATTTTTTTTTCAAATATCAACCTACCCTCTAGGGTATCTCTAAAGCAAGGTATTTTAATCGCCTATTCAACGGCGCCACAAGGGGTATTTGATGGTGAAAGTTGATCAAAATTATTTATCTTTGTTTTTTCATTCCTAACCCCTTTCTTAACTAATTTCAGTTATCATTTATTATTTTCAATGTCTTTTAATAAAAAAAATACAAAAACAATGTTAGGTATAAGAAATATAATCTTATTTTTTCTAATCATTTTTACTTCCCTCGCATACCGAAGGGAAGTATTGTATTCGAGAAAAAATCACCCTCCGAGATTTTTTAGGATTTACACGTTTGAGATCACGTAGATTACGAAAATATAGATTTTTCAATTCCATCAGTCAGTCCGTCCGTCCGTGCGTCCGTCCGTCCGTCCGTCCGTCTGTCTGTTGGTGCATTATCTAAAAAACTACTTGACTGATAATAGTCAAATTTGGCAGCGAAGAAATGGTTGAACTTTCACTGGAAAATATACAGGGTGGCCGTCTAAAGGGAATAAATAATGAAAAAAAAAATTTCTGCTCAAATTTAAAACTTCCACGTTTCATAACATTCTAAATCTATTTCAGAAAAATGTTTTTTTCAAAACTGAAAATTTTCTTACCACTAGAAAAACGATTTTTTTTTTGCTGAAATTTAATATTTCCACGTTTCATGATATTCTAAATATATTTCATAAAAAAAAAATGTCAATAAGAAAAATTTGAAAATTTTGTCAAAGAAATTTTTTTTAAATATTTTAAAATATAAATTTTTTTTATTGGTACCCTATTTTACTTATTTAAAGTACGCCTCAGAGTGTTTAAATCCAACTTTTAAAAACGCGCGTTTTAAAGTGCAACAACTACAACCCGAGTCAAAATGTCAAGTTTTTAATTATTGACCTGACAGGAATTTTTGCGGTGTTAACCGCGAATTTGCTTTTCTATTTAAGTAATCAATGTTAGAACTCATTTTAAAGCAATATACAATCAATAACAGCTGTAGTGACAATAATTAATCCTATGTGACAGATCGCAAATTAATTTTTGTATTCCTCATTTGACACTGACAGGTATCCTGATGTCACATCACGAATTCAACCATTTTATATTCTTAATTCTTATTTCCATTATTTGTGGTAATAATACCAGTATTTATGATTTCAAAGTGTATCATTAAAAGAAAATAGCGTAAAGTATTCGTGAATAAGTGGCTGCGCCGTCGTGCTCGAAAAATCTCTCATGTTTTAAAGACCTTAATATCCACTTATACTTTAATAATACTATTTACTAATAAAATATATGGTGGAAAAAATGTTTTGCACAAATTTAAAATTTCCACGTTTCATGACATTCTAAATCGATTTCAGAAAAAAAAAATGTTTCGAAAGTTTTTGAACATTTTTTACCAGTAGATAGATGGGAAATTTCTTCTGCTCAAATTTAAATTTTCCACATTTCATGACATTCTAAATTTATTTCGTAAAAAAATAAATTTCAAAAAGAAAAATTTGAAAATTTTGTCAAACAAATATGTTTAAAACAGTTTACAATATGTTTTTACTAATAGAATATATTACAGAAAAATTATTTTGCTCAAATTTAAAATTAAAAAATGGAAATAAAATAAAATGGAATAAATAAAAAATTTCCACGTTTCATGACATTCTAAACTTATTTCAAAAAAAAAAATCAAAAGCAAAAATATTTTAAAAATTATTTTACTGCTAAACCAAGAATAAATGGTGGAACATTTTTTTTCCTCAAATTTTTAATTTCCGCGTTTCATGACATTCCAAACCTATTTCAGAAAAATAAATTTTTCAAAACTTTTTGAAAATTGTTTTACCAGTAGAAAGATGGGAAATTTTTTTTGCTCAAATTTAAATTTTCCACAATTCATGACATTCTAAACCTATTTCATAAAAAATATTGTGTTTTAGTGAAAATCCTATATCGATTGTATCATGTGGGTAGGGCCTATGAATTTTCTCGTTTTCTGGTATTGATGGTTTAATTATTACAAGGTGTCGGAAGGTTGTAGGACAATTTCCTAAATTCTTCCAAATACGCGACAGAATAATATATAATCCGTAAAAAAATCATACAATATAAAATCTAAGTAATATCAGAGTTGTTTTATCTTTTAAAAAACTTTCAAAGTTTAATTTGAGCCCTATAGGATTTATTTTGCTCTTTCCCTTAGCCCGCTATCTACTATACTACTATAAACATTGTTTTATGCGGGGATTTTAATATTGACTCATCTTTGACTTCCAGAAATATAAAAGAATTTTATAAACTATGTAACATTTTGCGCAGTTTTAACCTACACCCTATGATAGGATGGCCTACCCGCGTGACTATTAACACATCAACGACTATAGACCATATTTTTTCAAATGTAAAAGATACTACTATAGCGTGTGTAGTAGACAATGATATTTCTGATCACAGAACAATACTTTTTCAACTATATTCAGAACCGAGTGCCCCACAAGCCTTTCAATTTAGAAGGCATTTCATGGAGAACTCTATAAATGATTTTTGTTCAGATTTGCTTCAAGAATCCTGGGTTCAAATGTACAGTATATATACAATCGACGAGGCTTATCAGTATTTTCATGACATATTTATGTTTTATTTTAATAAGCATTTTCCTCTCAGGAAGAATTATATTAAATCGAACGATATTAACAAAAAATGGGTCAATAATGAAGTTAAAATGTCAAGTATAAAATTAACAGATTTGCACAATCTAAAAAATGCATATCCCGAGTTAAATGATGAATACAAACGTGCAAAAAGATAACACACAATGCTTGTTGAGAAGACAAAAAAATGTTTCTTCCAAAATAAAATAATTAATTCTACAAATCAGTCAAAAGCTGCATAGGAAGTAATTTCTGAAATGTCAAATAAAATCAATAAAAAAGATAACATACAAGTAATTGAGGAGGGGGTTTTACGTAAAAATCCCGACGCAGTGGCTTCCGCTTTAAATAATTTTTTTATAAATGCACCTCTAAAGATCTCACAGAATGATACAACTAAGAATGTCAACATTAATAACAATCATAATATCAGCAAAAATCAAAGTTCTATCTTCCTGGAACCTTTTGATATTGAAGAACTGCTGTCTATATTAAAAAATAGATTAAAAAAACAAGTATTCCTGAGGTCCTGATGAGGTTCCCATGTTCTTAATTAAAAAAAGTCATCGGTATCATTATAGAGCCAATTACGTATCTGGTAAATCTATCCTTTACTACAGGAAGTTTCCCGAAAACCCTGAAAATAGGTAAAGTTATACCTATTCATAAAAAATATGATCCACAAGATATGGAGAATTATCGTCCAGTCACGATTCCTCCTTGTTTTTCAAAAATCTTTGAATATTCAAATCTTGCGCGGCTCTCAAAATTTATTGAGAAACACAATATAATTTCGGAAAATCCGCACGGGTTTCGTGCCAATAAATCAACTAGTACTGCTGTGTACTCTTACTATAACAAATTAATAGAACAAATAGAGGAAGGAGAATGCCCAGTTGGAATCTTTTGCGATCTAAGTAGGGCATTCGACTGTGTCGATTAGGACAACCTATTGGCCAAATTATATTTATACGGCATACGAGGAGTTGCACTTGGCTGGTTAGCCTCTTTTCTAAAAGATCGTAAACAATTTGTAAGCTTAACTCACACCGATTCGAAAACCACCTGTAAAGTCAACTCCAAGTACGTAACCGTGAATGCGGGTGTCCCTCAAGGTTCTGTATTGGGTCCAATACTGTATATATTATACACAAACGACCTTGAGAATTGGACACCAAACGCATTTTCAGTACTGTATGCGGACGATAAATCTCTGCTGATCTCCGATACATCGAACGATTTACTGGCATATAAATGTAATGTGTTAGAGACAGTGTGTAATTGGTACAATAATAATTCACTTTTTATGAGCCAAGAGAAAACAACGCTTATAAGATTTCACCACAGGCAAAAGGAATGCCGCAAACTAAATATTAAAATAAATAATGTCACATTAAAATGTGAACAGCAAAATAAGTTTTTAGGAATCACAATGGATGAGTTCCTAAACTGGAAGGCTCACTGTGGTAACTTGATATCAAAATTAAATACAGTTTGCTATTTGTTCAGAAATATAAAATCCATTCTGACACAAGAACAATTAATAAATATATACCACGCACAGGTAGGATCTAGACTAAGATATGGCATATGTATTTGGGGTAGCTCCACCTTATCATCGGAGGTTTTTATCGTTCAAAAACGAATTTTAAGGTGTATTGCTAATGTTTCCAATACAGAATCATGTAGAGGATTGTTTAGAGATTTTAAAATTTTAACTCTTGTAAGTGTACTTATTTATGAATTGTGTGTATATGTCTTTAAAAATAAAACAAAATTTATGTTGACTAAAGATGTCCACAACATTGGGACTCGACAAGTTGATAATTTATATATTCCCTTTTGCAAGTATAAATTGACAATGGATTCACCCGATTACATGGGTCCATATATATATATATTGTTCTATATTCTGATATCTATTTTATTTTTTATACGTTCGAAATTACTTTTTGAAAGTAAATTGAAATGATTTTATTGAGCGCCAAACAGTTTCTTAAAAGCTGTTAATATTATAGACTATAGAACACCATTAGCATGACCATCTACAATCTATAGAATGACTCTTACTCAGGGTCCAACGAAGTCGGTTCAATAAATGCTCATCGATCAAGATAACAATCTAAATAAATCAAACTCAGTATTGAACGAACAAAGTATTAATTTATTAACAAATTTGAACTTGGAATGTAATTAACAAATTTAAATAACAAAATCTAACTTAACTAAAATGATAAATATGGCCTTTATTTAAAATAAATATGTACCATGGATTTCTGATATTGTAAAGCTTTACCTTGTCTTTCTTTCGAGTCGAGTAATATTATATTATAACTTCTAACTGGTTATTATGATCCTTGAAATATTATGTCACTTGACTGACTTTTTAACCTCTCAAGGCTTCTTCTTCTTCTTCTTCTTTACTGGATTGACGTTTGTTTCTAACCTCCAATTTATTTTCAAGATTTCCTTGAAGTATTTCTATCACTTGCTTGACGTTTGAAATTTCTTCACCATATAAATTTGCTAACTGGATTAACAAATACTTCCCTCTTCTAAATCTGCTTTCCGGATAATCTACTTCGTAATACTTTCAAAGTATACTCACTTCTTATATTTAATCAACTTTTACAATTTATTCTTGATATCAATATATCTGGATTGTAATATCCTAACCTTCAACTTATTCACCACTTTTCTTCTATTTTCAATTTATTAATTATTCGTGGATGAATATTTTTTCGCAGCTCGCTGTTCAGCGGTGTATGATCAACTGATTTGTTATTTTTAGTCGTTTCAATGGGTTAATTTCCAATATTTCAATTGTTTTTTTCTATTTTGATCTAATATTTCAAAATTTAATTTTAATTTAAAATTTAAACTATTCAGTTTTGTTTGTTCTTTACCTTAAGTGAATACTGTTTTTAATTCTTTATTTTTCCTGATAAGTTTCTTATTCTACTTTTCAGGATTAAGTGAATAATTATAATTACTCGAAATATATTGACATATTACATACACTTTCTTAAAATCTACTTATAACTACAATTAACAATTCCAATCTCAAATAAATACTAATTCATACATTTAGATGAATAGCAATGATAAACACAAAATGCTAGTAGTTAAAAACGTACTGCAGTTTCCATACTGACAGAATACTTATATTATAAACTAAAACAAGAAATTGATACGCCAACAAACATTTAACATCATACTATTAGACCTTTCTTTCTGCATGATGTGAAATATCATTTACAAAACACCTTTCTGCAATGATATTTAAAATATCTGAAAACTTAAAATGTCGTTCAGTGTTTTGTAATATATGGACTTACTATTTCTAAAATAATCACGCTGCAAAGCAACTACTGGTATTAGTCTTCAATTCAATATTCATTTTGTGTAGATTTATAGTGTTTCTACACAATTTATGATTTTCAGCCCTAATTTTTGACATGCATGTCAGATTTCATAAAATTTACCTTTTTGTTTTCCAATTTCATTCTAAATCATTTTAAATGAGATTGTGATTCTCTATAAGTTCATGTTTTATTATATATTATTTAGAATAACCTTGTTAAACTAAAATAACTTCATTTTATGTTTATTTAAATATTTTGTTCTTATTCAATATCAAGTTTCATTCTCTGCATCCTACTCGCTGAGAATAAGTGAACTTGAATCAATTATATAAACCACAGATATTCCTGCTTCTGTATGATCCGTTAAAGTAAAACTGTTATGATTATTTCCTAAAATACATACAGGTTTGTGAATTTTATTTATGATTTCAAACACGATACTTAGGTAGTGTTCCACAGTGTGGATACAGCATAAACCCCCTAAACTAATAGAATTTTGACATGTGAAAATTTTGTTAGTTTTAACAACATGATGTGACATTCACACTGTGAAAGTTTATTTACAATTTAAAACTGATCTACTCAGGATCATTTGGATAACTTAAGAGTAATCTATCCTGGATCATATGGATAAATTATCCCCATGTGACAACTTCCCGGTAATGATTCCTCATTATTATAGTTTAAAACATTTTCGTTTTCATTTAAAATATTACCTACTTCAAGTTGTTGCGCATAGCCCTTTGCTATTGTAGGTTCATAATCAATTGAATTTTTGTATTTTTGAGACAAATTTTTAAAAATTCTATCATATTTGGAGTAACGACTTATCAGAAAGGTTTCAGGCTTCTTATCATTATTTATTTGAACACATGTGGTTCCCACTATATGCTCACCGCAAAATTCATTATCATTATTGGACTCTATGCCATTTGATACATTAATTATTTCGGCATCATTGCCATTCAATTCATTAACTATTTCGGCACCTTTGCCATTTAATTCATTAACTATTTCGGCACCTTTGCCATTCAATTCATTAACACTACAGAAAGGTATTCTTTCACCTTCTACTTTTAGGATTCTTTCTCCTAATACAATATTTGCCTTTTTTTCTGATAAGATGTCGTCTCCCAATATAACATCATTTTCTATACAGTCGCCTATTTTTTTACAATTATTACCTACATTTAAAACAAGTTTATCTAAAAATCCTGATTTCTATTTCTATCATTTACTTGTGCTGTTGTTTCTATTTTATTCATATTAGAGTGCGTGTTTTCATCTACTCTATTTCCCCTTTGAATATTGATATTAGCAACTTGTGCATATGACTCATTATTTTTAACATAACCCCCTCTCTCTCTGCAATCATTATCATAATGACGTTTCTCAAAACCCTGCTTTTCATTCCTATAATTGTCATATTTATATTGACCATAACCTCCTCGTTCCTTTCTATCATTGTCATATTGACGATTCTCATAACCCTGCTTTTCATTCCTATCATTGTCATATTGACGTTTCTCATAACCCTGCTTTTCATACCTATCATTGTCATATTGACGTTTCTCATAACCCCCTCGTTCCTTTCTATCATTGTCATATTGACGACCATAACCTTGCTTTTCCTTCCTATCATATTGACCATAACCTTGTCTTTCTCTTCTATCATTCTCATTCCTATTCTGATCATAACCCCACTTATTATAATATCTACTATTATTTTCCCTATTCTGACTAGACTTCCTATCAAAACTCTGATGATAATCATCTAATTCTCTTAAATAATCAATCAAATCGTCTAACTTTGCAATTCTTTGCGTAATAATAACATTCTGGATATCCCCTGAAAAATGCCTAGCTAAATATCTGACCATTTCACTTTCTGTGAATTTTGGTTCTAGATGTCTAATATTATATACTTTTCTAAGTACATAGTTTTCCCTAGAAATACCTTTATTTTCTACATAATTACCATTAAATAGGTCTTGTCTTATTTTTAACTGAGTGTAATCACTCCAATATTGTTTTAAGACTAGAGCTTCAAATTCCTCTATAGTCTCAAATCTGTCCATTATAACTGAGTACCAGATTTCCGCTTCTCCCTTTAACATGTCTTGTATGTTTGCTTTTAGGTTTGCATTTACGTGTTGTGTTTCCATGTGTTGTTTCAAACGTGAAATGAAAATTTTAGGGTGTATACGGTTATCTCCGTAAAAATAAAATGGTGTTTTGTTGCATGTGTTAGTATGTGTGGGTAATTGTGTTAATTGTGTACGTGTGGTATCCTTCAACAACTTCGTGTTCTGTTCTATCTTGCTATCCTGTTCTTTTATTTTCTTATCGTATTTATCTTCTTGTTTCTGCATTCTGTTATCTACTGCAGTCATTCCATCTTCAAACATAGTTACTACTTCCTCTCTTATTTCCTTTGCTGCCTCATTTACCTTAATACCTATTTCTTCATTAACTGACTCTCCCATTCGCTCCCATTTACTCTCTAGATTTTCAATCTTATTTCTTACTTCTGTATTGCTTTCTTCCAGCTTTTGCATACTTTGACCCATTTGTACATTTATGTTGCCAATTTGTGTATTTATTTTGTCCATATTTTCTTCTAGTCGCTGATTATTTTGACTAATGTCTTCTTTTAAAGTTTGGTTATTTTGTACCATTTGCGTATTTATGTTTGCTTCCAAAGTTTGGTTATTTTTATCCATTCTTTCTCCAATACTATTATTCATTCCAGTGATCATTTCCATCAACTTCTGGAGCATGTTTGGATCAGGTTGTGTGTTTGTGTCACCAACTTGTGTTTGTGCAACTGTGGATGTACCCTGTGTAGTTTCCTCTGGATTCATGGTTGTTGTCTTACCTGACTTTAACCTCATATAAATTATATTTGTTTCTAATTTGACAATGCCTTGTTGTCAAAACTATCAAAATAAGTTATTTGATCTATTATCTTTCAAATGTATGCTTGAAATGATAAACTATTCTCAAGTTGTATTTATTCAATCGCTTTCCTGATCGCTCCACGTTAACAAGCCATAAATGTTCTATATTCTGATATCTATTTTATTTTTTATACGTTCGAAATTACTTTTTGAAAGTAAATTGAAATGATTTTATTGAGCGCCAAACAGTTTCTTAAAAGCTGTTAATATTATAGACTATAGAACACCATTAGCATGACCATCTACAATCTATAGAATGACTCTTACTCAGGGTCCAACGAAGTCGGTTCAATAAATGCTCATCGATCAAGATAACAATCTAAATAAATCAAACTCAGTATTGAACGAACAAAGTATTAATTTATTAACAAATTTGAACTTGGAATGTAATTAACAAATTTAAATAACAAAATCTAACTTAACTAAAATGATAAATATGGCCTTTATTTAAAATAAATATGTACCATGGATTTCTGATATTGTAAAGCTTTACCTTGTCTTTCTTTCGAGTCGAGTAATATTATATTATAACTTCTAACTGGTTATTATGATCCTTGAAATATTATGTCACTTGACTGACTTTTTAACCTCTCAAGGCTTCTTCTTCTTCTTCTTCTTTACTGGATTGACGTTTGTTTCTAACCTCCAATTTATTTTCAAGATTTCCTTGAAGTATTTCTATCACTTGCTTGACGTTTGAAATTTCTTCACCATATAAATTTGCTAACTGGATTAACAAATACTTCCCTCTTCTAAATCTGCTTTCCGGATAATCTACTTCGTAATACTTTCAAAGTATACTCACTTCTTATATTTAATCAACTTTTACAATTTATTCTTGATATCAATATATCTGGATTGTAATATCCTAACCTTCAACTTATTCACCACTTTTCTTCTATTTTCAATTTATTAATTATTCGTGGATGAATATTTTTTCGCAGCTCGCTGTTCAGCGGTGTATGATCAACTGATTTGTTATTTTTAGTCGTTTCAATGGGTTAATTTCCAATATTTCAATTGTTTTTTTCTATTTTGATCTAATATTTCAAAATTTAATTTTAATTTAAAATTTAAACTATTCAGTTTTGTTTGTTCTTTACCTTAAGTGAATACTGTTTTTAATTCTTTATTTTTCCTGATAAGTTTCTTATTCTACTTTTCAGGATTAAGTGAATAATTATAATTACTCGAAATATATTGACATATTACATACACTTTCTTAAAATCTACTTATAACTACAATTAACAATTCCAATCTCAAATAAATACTAATTCATACATTTAGATGAATAGCAATGATAAACACAAAATGCTAGTAGTTAAAAACGTACTGCAGTTTCCATACTGACAGAATACTTATATTATAAACTAAAACAAGAAATTGATACGCCAACAAACATTTAACATCATACTATTAGACCTTTCTTTCTGCATGATGTGAAATATCATTTACAAAACACCTTTCTGCAATGATATTTAAAATATCTGAAAACTTAAAATGTCGTTCAGTGTTTTGTAATATATGGACTTACTATTTCTAAAATAATCACGCTGCAAAGCAACTACTGGTATTAGTCTTCAATTCAATATTCATTTTGTGTAGATTTATAGTGTTTCTACACAATTTATGATTTTCAGCCCTAATTTTTGACATGCATGTCAGATTTCATAAAATTTACCTTTTTGTTTTCCAATTTCATTCTAAATCATTTTAAATGAGATTGTGATTCTCTATAAGTTCATGTTTTATTATATATTATTTAGAATAACCTTGTTAAACTAAAATAACTTCATTTTATGTTTATTTAAATATTTTGTTCTTATTCAATATCAAGTTTCATTCTCTGCATCCTACTCGCTGAGAATAAGTGAACTTGAATCAATTATATAAACCACAGATATTCCTGCTTCTGTATGATCCGTTAAAGTAAAACTGTTATGATTATTTCCTAAAATACATACAGGTTTGTGAATTTTATTTATGATTTCAAACACGATACTTAGGTAGTGTTCCACAGTGTGGATACAGCAATATATATATAATAATACATAATACATAATAATACATAACAATACATAATTACCCTCTAAGATAAAAGAAGCTAAACATTTAAGATCTTTTAAAATGAGATTGAATCAATACTTGACAGATAAGTGTTTTTATACATTAGGAGAATTTTATGAAAATGTCCATAAGTAGCATAAGTTAATTTAAGTAATGTGACTATTGCTATACAAATGCATTTGTCTATAATGAAAATAAATATTATTATTATTATTATTATTACTATTCAAAAACAGGCGAATTTTAGACCTTTTTTGTGGTCATTCTTTGTAAAGGTATTTACGCAAGCCTTCCATATTTGGCACCTTTTATTTAATATTCAATTTCTGCTATCGGATGACCACTCTGTATATTTTTTCTACCAAAAATTATCAGGTTTTCTTTGTAATAATACCTTCCGATTGCTATTCTCCAGTGTGGTTTCGTAATTAATAATTTTTTAGAGTGACCGCCCTGTATAAATAAAGAGGGAAGTTCTGTGTAAATACCTTTACCGAGTTTTTTTTACAATGTTATGTTTTTAATTTTCTAAATAAAAGCAATGCCGCATATGTATTTGTACATCCATAGCGCTACGCCTATAATCTCATTAGAAATATGTATAGTTATAGTGACAGGTAGTGAAACTTAGTCGTCCTCATCGCTGGTTGTGTGTAATTCTTCATCATGAGATGTGGCTTCTGGGGATGCAGCTATAAGAAACCCCTTGCCTCCTCAGAAAACGGTTTAAAAGTCTTTTTCGGCCTTTGTCTAATACTAGAGATGTATGGATCCGAGGTCGCCATAAGTCTGTTCAATATCTCTCTATTACATAGTTTCCTGAGAAGTTTTCTAGCAAAGTTTTACCTATACAGATGGAAATGTTTATTACGTACCTCCGATGCTTCCTCGGAGAGTTGCCCTATAGAACTGCATTATTGATAACTGAATATCCGTACAATAATATTTTATGCATGGTTATAGCGCCTACTATTTTTACAAAAAAAAAATCAGCGTGCTAAGAACAGCAACACTTTTATAAATTAAATTCACCGATTATATCCCGTCAAATTATAAATTCTGACGTATGTCTGTAGAAAAACTGTTTTTAATTTTAACCTAACTAGTGATTAAAAGTTGTGAAATATTAATTTTCTTGTAGAACGAAATTAAAAATATACCTTCATCTGTATAGAGAAGTAATGTCGTTGAAAATTAATTAAATAATGAATTAACTTTTGTAAAATTTTAATTAAACTCAATTATAGAATAAATTGAGAGTCTAAAAGGCCTGTTAAAATGAAGAACTTTTATTTCTACCTATAAAGCTGAGGCATGATTTTACTTTATCACGGGCTACGTCAAAAGTTTTGTTTTATTATTTCTAAGTGAATATTCAAATAACGTGAATACGATATTTTAAATGTAAGTATATTGCAACGCGGGCAAAATGCTACATCGATTCTGGAAAAGAAAATATAGCCTAAACAAGAAGATAGGCAGTATAAATGTTGTGGTTTTAGTTTCTGGTTGTTCTAAAACTAATATAGTAATTTCTAAGTCAGATAATGTAAACCTATAAGTTGCTTCTAACGTCACATTTTGATGTCAAAGCCAGTATAAGTTATAGTAGGGAACCGAGACATCTGAACTTCCCACCTTGTGTACCACTAGAGGACCTACAGAAACTGAACATTGGAACTTATGTAAATTGACCTGCTGCATTCGAATTTTTTGGTGGCAAATAAATTTGGAATGGAATTTGGAATGGTTTTTTTATTTGTTTAACTTGTCGTAATTTTTTATTAGTAAGTTTATTAATCTTAAATTTAAAACAGGTAATATTCGAATACTTCCAATATCGCTGAAATGACCAAAGTTAAAAAAATTAAGATCGTTAATGCCCTATTAATGAAAGAAAAAAGAAATGCCGTAGCTTTATGTAATTTGCAAGATAAAATGTAGTCCCTTGTTAACTGCATTATTATTAAAGGTAACTAGGTACTATAATGACAGAGTTGTAGCCAATGAATCAAAGAAGTTTTATTACTAAAACACTTTTTTTCAAATTTTGTTTGGTTTTCGAGAACTCGGTTGTTAAAGAAAACCTGTTATTTGCGCACTCGCATTTGATCGGTACATTTTCAAAATCGGTAATTAATAATAATAATAATAATAATAATAATAATAAAATGTCTTTATTTTTGCATTCAATAAATATGTTACAGTTAAACAATAAAGGAGATGGAGATATTCAACTAGGTTGCTCTTCCATATAACCATCTCTTCGAATAAACTAATATAATCAGGTTGGCTTTTACAAGTCAGCAAACGGTGCGCATAATTTATAAAATACCATAGTTTCTTTTACTAAGAATATAGGTTTTGATCTGTTTTCTAAAGCTTATCACAGAAGTGAGTTCTTTAAGTTTTTCAGGCAAATCGATTTTTGCGGGCGTTATAGCTAAATGAGCGTTGAAATAGGGAAGAATTATGCTAGGGTACACTAAACAACTGACAATGGCGTGTAGGACAAGTATGAATATCACTGCCTTTAATAAGCTTATTTTGTAGATATGAGGGCATCTGGGTAGAATTAATTTTAAAAATAAGGCATGCTAGATGAACTTGAAATCTTTCACTAAGTGTTAGCCACTTAGACTCATTGAATTTATCCGTAACATGATCAAATTTGCGAAGATTGTAACAAAATCTTATACACGTATTTTGAAATTTTTGTAGACTATTTTTATCTTGTTGCAACAAATCAGGCCAATATACTACGTCACAATACGATAAATATGAAAGAATAGAGAGTCGCACAATTTTAATATAATATCATATTACTCAACACGTCTTTATGAATCGAAAGAATTTTTAATTTACCAAATGATTTTTGCAATAGATTAGATACATGTTTTGAAAATCTTAATTGAACATCCAAGTAAATACCTAAGTTTTTGCAATTATCAATAGGGTTCAAAGTTGAGTTATTCAAAGTTATTTTAAAATGAGTGTTTTGCAAAATTAATTCCCTATTTTTATCAAATAATAACATTTGAGTTTTGGATTCATTCAAAGCTAGTCCATGGGACTTAGATATATTGGATATAGATACCAGATCAGTATTAATATTCTTTGCAGCCTGAATAATTTCTAGCGCTGAAAAAGAGTAATAAATTTGTGTATCATCTGCATATTGATGTGACTGGCAGTATTCTAAACATTTATAGAAATCGGCCGTGAAAATCGAGAAGAGTAATGGTCCAAGGATACTTCCCTGTGGCACTCCTTGATTAGTATGAATAAATTGCGAAAAATTATTATTTACTCCTACCCTCTGACATCTCCCATAAAGGTAATTTTGAAAGAATGATACAGCTGTAGTACTGAGACCGAAATAGTGTAATTTGGTACAGAGTGTATTATGATTTAGAGTGTCAAATGCCTTACTGAAGTCTAAAAGAACCAAACATAAATTTTTGTTCGCATCGCACGCCCTAAATATGTCATCAGTAACTTGTAACATTGCTGTTGTTGTGCTATGATGGGGACGGAAGCCAGACTGAGTATGAGGTAAAATTTTATTTATATTTAAATAATCACTAAGTTGTTTATGGAAAATTTTTTCAAGAATTTTAGATATGGTAGGCAGTATGCTAATAGGGCGAAATTGTGACACATCAGTAGGATTGTTAGTTTTGGGAATGGGGATAATATTTGCTCTTTTCCATTGACCAGGAAATGTCGATAGGCATTTATTGATTCTGAAAGTTAAGTGCTCGCTTAACCGCGGAATAATTAGAGATAACATGGTTAAATCTAAACCATTCGTACCTTTAATAAGACTTAGTGTTTTTTCAACTTGGTCTACAGTTACTTCCGTAAAATCAAATTTTGTGCTAATATGGGGAGCTACTTTATTCAAATATGATTCAGAAATTAATATATTATTATGATTATCTATTTTCGGTACATTATTAACAAAAAAGTTATTAAAATCTGATGGATTAGCAACATCAGAGGACGAATTTTCTACATACGAGTTGATATTTAACCACTTCATCGTAAGCCAAAAATTTTTCGGATCAGTTTTAAATTTGCTCTGTAAGTATGCTTTTTTTTCTGTTTTTACACATATGTTTACAAAATTGCGTAATGACTTATATTCACGCAAAGAGGCTTCTGACTGCAATCGTTTATGTCTAAGACGCGCTTTGTCCCTTTGCTTCATCAATAATTTAAGATTAGGTGTTAACCAGGGCGCAGGTGGTTTTTTTATTCTAGCCGTTTTAAAAGGGGCATGGATATCATATAGAAGTGTTAAATTATTATTCCAGCAATCTATCATTTGTTCTACATCTTCCAAACTATAAATAAAGTCCCAGTTAACATTTTCTAGATCATATACAAAGGCCTCATAATCAAAATTAGAAAAGTCTATAAGTACGGAAAAGCGTAATTTGTTTATTTCGTTTAATATTTAAATTGCAAGTTACTAAAGAATGATCTGAGATATCATCCATGTTACATACCACCGAGTCTAAGATAATCTTGTTACAGTTAGAGATAATAAGATCTAAAAGTGTTGCCGAAGTATTATTTATACGAGTTGGCTTTGTTATTACCTGATGCAACTCATATTTATTTAAAAAGTTTGTAAATTGTACCCAATTGTAATCTTGGCTTAAAAAGTCTACGTTAAAATCGCCTCCAAATACTACAAAATCATAATTCTCTCATAGAGAAAAAAAGTTCATATCACTGTGTTTTTGATCGAATTCTGAACAACTGAAAATATCCGTCCGTCTGTCCGTCCGTCACGTTTTTGTAAGCACGATAGCTCAAGAACGAAAAGTCCGATTATATTGAAATTTCGACAGTCAATTAGTGTTAGCTAGAGGAAGAACCCTATTGTTTTTTAATAAAATTTACGAGTAAGTAAAAAACTTATTTATAATTTTTATTTGAAAAAAAATATTTTTTTTATGTTTTGTAATTAAACAAAAAATGTATAAAACTAACATTATTTGCAAACAAAGCTGCAAAGAGTGTCCTATAAACTATGGAACAACTGTATAAAAAATAGGCGAAGAGTATAATGGTTATCTTGTTTATTTAACAATTCGTTCTTGCGAAACTTATTAGTATTAGTTGATTCAGCTTGGTTTTCTTATGGAAAATAATAAACGAAATGGAACAATTTGGTAGGTTATTATTTTTTATATGTATATCTTCATCACTATTTTCAAAAATATGTATCATTTAGTTACGTTTCCTTCAATCCTCGATTATGTCAGAGGAGCAAGTCCGAAACTGTGCAAAGTGTAAACCACGATCATTTCGATTCATTAATATATGCTGTCTCACATAAATTCGACAATACATCAATTATTCTAAGAGGCCATTTTGAAGAAAGGCTATTTTTTTCTCGAAAAATACTGTGTGGTGTGCGCAGTGTAAAAGATTTTATACAAGAATCTACTAGAACAATAGTTCGCAACATGAAGACGGTCAAATGTCAAAAATAAGGTCAGAAACAACAACAATATTAACAAATAATTGTTTTGTCTGCTTCCTGCAGATCAGTGATCAGAAAACTTGCACTTGCAGTTTAATTTTTTTTTTTATATTGGAATTACATATGAAATTAATATATACTTTTTAATTAATTGTTTGTACCCTAATTCTTAAACTTAACCTATACCACCGATCACAAATAAACTCTGGGATAAAACAAGGACACTCTCTTCTTGCCTAGAGGCCTATCAGAGCATTTCATAAGGACACACACAAAGGGTAAGGCCACGGAACGGAAGGAAATATAGAATAGGATAAAAACAAGGGGTGAGATATCTAACCTAACCTATTCTAAATATTGAGTTTGATGGCTTTAAGAAATTCGAGAATCACGTCATATATGGGTTTTTTATTCAGCGCTGAGAGATGACAGATATTATTAGGATGGTAAATATTTTGATCAGGTAATTTTTGTAAAAGAGATCGCTTTTTGCTTTGTACTTTATACATTCAAAAAATATATGATCCAAATCTGCAGTGACATTACATGTATCACATAAGTCCGAATCTACTACTCCTATTTTCTTGAGAGGCGCCATGTAGCACCCGTGGCCAAGCTTCAATCTGCTCAGTGTTGTTATGTCTTTTCTAGAGTATATAAAATCTTTGTACCAATTTCTAGTTAGAATATCTGGTTGAATATAACATAACGAGTAGGATTTGTTATACTATATTTTGTCCATAAGGCTGACCATGCTTTTTTGCTTTTAAGTTCGGTAATACTTATACACTCTTGGACGTGTAGCCCGCTGTTCAAAATTTCTCCTTCATTAATGCTTCTTTTTGCTATAATATCTGCCTATTCATTGTGTTCTAAACCTGTATCTGCCTTAATTCAAACAAATTTGACTATCTTTCCTCGCTCCTTTAAGCTATTTACTAAAATTTTAATTTTGGCAATAGCTGGATTAATATTATAAGTGAAGACTTGACTGTTATCGAGAGTTTGAAAGACAGACAAACAGTGAAACCGATAAAATCTAAATTGTTGATGTCCACAATCGTCGATGTATTCTAGGGCTTTGAGGATCGCCATAGCCTCGGCATTACATATAGAGGAGTTTTTGTGTAATCTGAATGATTTTGTATGCCTAAGGCGGGTACAGCATATGCACAGCCAACACATCAACATTTTTGGAGCCATCCGTATATACATCGATTGAATTTTCCGATTCCATGAGAGCACTTAATCATATGTTTTTATTTATTAGATTTATTTCCGATTACGGAGGTATGACCACTGGTATTCTAGCTAAAAGAACAAAAAATCATAGCTTTTACAAATTAAATTATTTTGATTCATTTTCTGAAAAAAAAAATATACTTCGCGATACTCGGCACATAGAGGTGGGGAGTTTTTCTTAACCCAGTATTTGTTGATAAGGTCAAATATATTTAATTTGCAAATCCTGTCTATTAAAGGAAATTCTTTATTCTTGCACTAAAGTATCATTTTTACTGATAAAAACTGACATCTCAAGTGTAATGGTAGTTCTAAGGCTTCTACTCTCAATGCTTCAACAGGAGTTAATTTCATTACGCCTAGGCATAATAAGAGCGTAGTTTTATTTAATAGACAGAATGAAATTTGGAAAAAAGCCAAAGAAATGAATAATAGTGAAATATTACACAGAATTCAAGGTTTTGGAGCCAGTATTTGTGTAGATATAATAGCAAACAACTTTAAGTACTTACCACACTTTGTGCATGGCAAAATTTTTACATACCCGATGCAATAAACTGTTTAACAAGTATTAACGTTTATTGACATATTTTGTAATATTGTACAGGATCACGAAGAAGCTATATTTGCCAAAAACGAATTATTTACTTTAACTGAAATTAGAACACTTCTTCATACTAAAGCAAATGTACATGGTGTTATATGGAGTGGTAAATCCCAGCAGTGACGATACTGCACATAAAATATAAACAGTTTCACGATATAGTACTTATTATTTCGCGAGGGACGAAATTATCAACCTAGGTGTGTTCCGCAGATTTCAATGTAATATAACCAAGCTAACCATTATATTCTTCGCCAATTTACTGCATTTTTATATAATTGTTGCACATTCTAAAGAATACTCTTCGCAGTTTTTTGTAAATAATATTAGCTTTAGACAGTTCTTCTTTAATCACAAAACGGATACATTTCTCTTTAATTTAAATAATTAATAAGTTTTTTGTTTATTGATCAATCTTGTTAAAATGTTAACATGGTTTTTTCTCTCGCTAACACTAACTTACTCTCAAAATTTCAATAAAATCGGACTTACCGTTCTTGAGTTATCGTGCTTACAAGAAGCGTGCAATGCTAGCGCATTTGATGCGGCAAGAAAAGCAGAAAGCGCGCAAAAGACGTTTGGGTTTAACTTACCCTAACTTTGTTTGCACTGAAGTTAGAGACAAAATTCTTTCACTAAAAACAGTTATGGTATTTTTGGCGAAATTTTGTCTCTGATTTCTTTTTAAATTTCAACAAATAATAATCGTTGACTCGATGACTCAATATATCACTTCACAAAATCGACAACGTCTTATAAACTTGTAATTTTCCTCAAGATGGCAAACAATGGAAAACAATTTAACAGCACTAATGTTATAGCCAGATACTAACAATCATTTAGCAAAAAGAAATACCTCGATAACTTTTTTAATAACGGAGATATGACTTAAGAAGTAACAAAAAATGTGTATTTTCAATTTTTCGCTTTTGGGGTAAAATTGACTTTTAGGGGGTGTTCGCAGGCCTTTTTTACAGGCGTTTTTCGGATGGCTCGGTTCCCTACTATTAAGGTTTAATGTTTGCTAACTTTACTCCGTTCTTGGCATTGCTTCTTTCTCAAAAGCGTTTCGCATTTTCATATGTTATTCTCTCGAAAATTGCTAACTCTAGAAAAAGTTTAATTTGAGTTCCTAATATAGTTGGTATTTATTTCGAAACAAAAAAATATCGCACTTGCTAAATTTACCTCTACTAAGTCTTATATTTTATCGCCATAGCTTTAGAAACATCATGTTTCTTACATTTAAGGAGGTTGAGGCGTTAGACGAAAATAATGAAAGAAATCTGAAAGAAAGTTTTTTTAACACATTTTTATATGACGCAATTTTCTGTAAAAAATCCAGTCATTAGAAAACTCGTAAAGTTAAAATTTAGAAATCTTTTACAGGTACTCTTATGGAAAATATGTCAACCCAGCATGCAAACTGTACATTTTAATTTATAGCAAATAACCAAATAATGTCGGCAGTCCCGAAAACTAACTATGTAAAGCATTGATGTCTTATGCATATTTTATTATTGTTTCCACTTTAATTAGGAGACATTCAATAAATAAAAACAATTATTAAACGTTTGTAATCTGTCAAATGTCTCTTTTCGTTAATGATTTTTAACTGATTTTTCAATTATCTGATGATTTAATTTTAATTTTTACTGCTTCTCATTTTTGTTTTTAATTGTTTACTGAAACAAATTTGTAAAATAACACAGATATTTACATGAATTTCTTTTTTTTTTGGACAAAACATCCAAAAGTTAGTTCATTAAGTAAAATAATTAAATCTACTTAAATAAATAATTAATAATAAAAAATGCCTATTTATGCCTTTATTACAATAATTATTGCTATCATCGACTTCTAACCTTTTGTAATAATTTATTATGGAAAAGTTTTAGAATTCGACTAAAATTTGTTTATTTTCATATTTATTTCATATTTCAAAAAAATACAAATAAATTTAGGCTCCTACTATACAGGATGTCCCAGTTCTATTTAGACAAGCATTATATGGAAAACGGTAAGACATAGAAAGAAATGTTACATGGGAACGTTGTTCTGTTCAAGAAGATGCATTTATCATTTTGTTTTCAAATGTACAAGGCGCCTCAAAAAGGGGGTAGGTTATGTAACTTTACTTTTTCAAATGGAACATCGTGTATATTTTTATATTTTTGGATTCTCCTTTAATTTCCAAAAAAATTCTATTACCTATGCCCTATACCTACCATTAATCATTGTTGAGAGAGAGAGAGAACATTTTTTTAATAACGTAATCATAAGGAACAATACAATACACAAAATAATAACTATTATGATTATTATATGTATATGTAAATACGAAGAAAACTGTCTTAATGCAATTTTTTGGCAGGAAGAAATTTCACACTGACATAAATGTAACATTTAATCAATTAACACTTGTCCCAAGTTCAACAACAAAATTTCTTGGTATACATATTGACAGTGATATGAGCTGGAAATACCATATTAGCAATGTTTGTAGAAAAATAAGTAGTGGCTACTATGCAATCTTGCAACTAAAAAATGTTTTAGACCAAAACTCACTATTAAATGTTTATTATGCACTCATTAATTCGGTACTGTCGTATAACGTCATTTTGTGGGGTGGCGCTTCTGAGAGTGAGAGGATTTTAATTGCTCAAAAACGAGTCATTCGATTAATTTTTGGCTTACAGAAAACTCAGTCATGTAGAGTATTTTTTAAACAACATGCTATATTGACGTTTCCTTGCGTGTATATATACAATTGTCTCATATATACAAAAAAGAATATTAGCAAGTATGAAACAACTTCTCAACTACATAATTACCCTACTAGACATGGTAATCTACTGAAAATACAGAGACGCAGAACAGCACTGTACGAGAAGTCTCCACTGCTGGCCGGAGTAAAATTTTTCAATTCCCTACCTGCCGAAATTAAAGAAAAAGCCTCCTTATATTCTTTTAAAAAGGAATTGCGAAACTATTTAATAAATGGTTGTTATTACTCAGTCGACGAATTTTTAAATAATAATTAGGTACTTTTAACTACTTACGAAAAATAAGTGTTTTACGATATATTTGACTATCTATTTATTTCGATGTTATTTATGTATGTTGGTGCAATTATCGTCATGTGCTATATTTTATTTATTATTATTGTTTTTTGTTTATGTATTGACATGTCCTATATCATTATACTATGATCGAAAGGATAAATAAATTATTATTATTATTATTATTATTATTATTATTATAAAAGATGCTCAAATTGTCATCCATATTCTATGTGACACAACTCGTTCCTCCCTAAATATTCTCGTGTACCAGAATTCCTTATAACTTCTGGTTTTTTTGACGGCAATAATTTCTTCTTTTGTAATCATAGCCAGCCTTATTAATTTAAGAAAATGGTAGTTTATAAGTAGTTTTTTAGTTAATGCGCCAACAGACAGACAGACAGACTGACTGACGGAATAGAAAAGACTATTTTCGTAATGAGGTCTGAAATGTGGAAATCCGAAGAAATCTCTAAGGGTGATTTTTTCTCAAATACAAGTATTGTATTCGAGAAAAAATCACCCTTCAGTACGCGAGGGAAGTAATAAAACACAAAACTTACGTTATTCTGTCCTACTTAACTACAGAACTAGTCTAACCAATTTTTAAACAAACCAATGACAACGAACCGCCTTCCTTTAGAGAGCGAGGGAAAACAAATACACGTGCAATGTGATAAGTGGACATTCAACAAAGTATAACCGATTATCTCTCTCTCAGATACCGTCCTTGTCCATTGTCGCAATCTTGGTTAGAACTGCAAGCTTCAAACACCCAGTATATTAAACGTAACTTCGATTAAATAAACTCTAGGTTGTTCAACCTTTTAAATCCGAATCAATTACTATCCTTTGACAAAAAGGATTAACTGATCATTCCGGGATATATTTACATTTAATTTAATTAACTTCTCTTTTTTCAGGATGTTGCTGTGGTTTTGTCCTGCGGTGGTCCTGCTGAGTATTTTGCAGGAAGCTAGTCCCGGCCCAGCGTGTAGGATCAGCGAATTTCCTTGCAGGAACGGTCGATGTATCCGTCTTAATGGATATTGCGATGGTAATGATGACTGCGGTGACGTGTCTGATGAGCCGCCATATTGTACAGGTTAGTATATGTAAAAAAAACTTTTTTGAAAATCTACATTTTTAGATGTTACACTACATAGAATGATTTTGAAATTTCAGTTGAAACAAATGTATTGCATTTTCAACTAAGACATCTTCAATTTTACATCATGGATTAAAAAATTATGGTGTTGAAAGACCGGCAGATTTTAAAAATACCTGCATCAAAATATGTTATTTAAAAATTGATGCATTTAATACCCCTGTGGCCAAACTAAATTATTCTGCAAATTTATTTGTACAGGCTTGTATTTATTTACCTCTAATGGATATGCTCTGTTTTGCCATTTACGGGTTTGATGCAAATTCTGTTGAATTATAAAAAAATTTGTTTTCCCATCCCCATCTTTTTTTTTTCTATCCGCCTCTGTAAGGTAAACTGAAACTTGACAAACATTTTTACGTAAGAGGTGGATAGCAAAAGAAATGAAAATTAAAGGATCCCAATAGTACTTGCATGTGGATAGATGCGCGTGTCGCATTGTTCCGTATATGTTTGTATAATCTGGTTGACAATGTTAAAATAGGAACTTAATGAACAATTCTGTGTAAATTAAAACTGCTCACTATATCAACATATAAGTAGTATCTATGGATGCTGAATATAGCAAACATATTTTTAGATTTGTGTATTTAACTCTTTAATTGTGCAGAATATGGATCACCAAATAGACAAAAGAAGGAGGGTCAATAAGGCCTGATTTATGCCCCTTTATATTTGAAAAAAAATTATTGAAAACTTAATTAACCCCTCCCACGAATTTTCATGTTTATGGCTCGAACTACATCTGCTGCTTGTTACTACATTTTGAAAAAAAATGTAGTATACGTTTAGCATTTTTCCGGTGGACCATCGAAACCAGAAAAAAACGTCGGATCGAAATGAAAGTCATATCTATCGATTCGAGAGCGAATTTAAAAAATTCCGTCCGTCGGTCAGTCGGTCTGTCTGTTTGTCTGTCACGCCCAGCCCCCCTAATCCGTTTTCGGATTGCGTTGAAACTTGGGTGGTTCATAGGAGGTCTTTAGAAAACCTTAACGCCGGAATCTCGGCTCCGTTCGGAAACCGGAAGTACCCGATATAGACGTTTCGAGTTTTTCGGGAGAAATTGAATAACTCGATAACGGGTAGTCGGATCGAGACAACTCAAAAAAGAAATGGTGCCGCTGGCAAAGCTCTACAAATAAGTATACCAGAGGCTATGTCGAAAAACAAATGAAAATTGATTTTTTTTTTCCAAAAAACTGGTTTTCTCGAAATCGGGCTAGGAAGCACGATAACTGTCCAGAATATTGATCGATTTCGATGAGACTTGGTGGGATCGAAGGTACCCGGCCACAAATCAAGCCTATTGCTGGCGGCCCGAATCCGTTGACCGCAAGCATGTTTTCCAGGGCCGAGTATGATTTTTCAAAGAAATTAATAACTTCCGAACCGAAGGTCCGATTTTGATTTTCCAAAATGGCAATTGTAGGGCTCGATTAGGTCTATTAGCTGACGTTTGTGAGAAATTTGAGAAAACAAAAGCGAATCTACAAATCCTGGAAAACTTAATTTTTTTGATAAATTCTACAAATTCCGAAGAGTTTCCTAATAAAAATCGAAAATTAACTATTCCGTCGATCGATCTCTATAACCAGTATAAGACATGGACCTTTTTGGACAAAAAATCTGAAATAGAGTTTTTTCGAAAAACTTAAAATAAACGAGTTATTTACGAAAATGCATTCCATAGAATTATTTAAAAAAAATATTACAAATTGATAAGTGATAATGTTATATTTAAAATATCATCCTTATTTTCATTTACTAAATAAAAATAGAACCGATGCCCTTTCTGTGTTTCAAAATGTAGTTAGCTTTTACTTTAGTCAATGCAAAAAAAAAAAAGAAAAATAAAACGTGTCAAAGCACTGAGTCATCTTGCGACCCTCTGCTGAAAATGTAATGAATCATCCCAACAAATTGGACAAAAAGCATATCAAAATGTAGTTTTTTTCACTTGTTACTACATTTTGAAAAAAAATGTGTAGGTTTGGCAATTTTCCGGTCGACCATCGAAACCCGAAAAAAACGTCGGATCGAAATGAAAGTCATATCTATCGACTCGAGAGCGAATTTAAAAAATTCCGTCCATCGGTCAGTCGGTCTGTCTATCGGTCTGTCTGACGGTCTGTCTATCGGTCTGTCTGTAAGTCTGTCTGTCGGTCGGTCGGTCTGTCTGTCTGTCACGCCCAGCCTCCTAATCCGTTTTCCGATTTCGATGAAACTTGGGTGGTTAATAGGAGGTCTCTAGAAAACCTTATCGCCGGAAGCTCGGCTCCGTTCGGAAACCGGAAGTACCCGATATAGAGGCTTCGACTTTTTCGGGAGAAACTGAATAACTCGGTAACGGGTAGTCGGATCGAGATATTTCAAAATAGCAATGGTGCCGCTGGCAAAGCTCTACAAATAAGTATACCAGAGACTATGTCGAAAAACAAATGAAAATTGAATTTTTTTGCAAAAAACTGGTTTTCTCGAAATCGGGCTAGGAAGCACGATAACTGTCCAGAATATTGATCGATTTCGATGAGACTTGGTGAGATAAAAGGTACACGGTCACAAATGAAGCCTATTGCTGGAGGCCCGAATCCGTTGACCGCAAGTATTTTTTCCAGGGCCGAGTATGATTTTTCAAAGAAATTAATAACTCCTCAACCGAAGGGCCGATTTTGATGTTCAAAAATGGCAAATATAGGGCTCGATTAGATCTATTAGTTGACGTCTATGAGAAATTTGACAAAATAAAGCGAATCTACAAATTCAGGAAAACTTGATTTTTTTGATAAATTCTGCAAATTCCGAACAGTTTCCTAATAAAAGTCAGAAATTAACTGTTCCGTCGATGAATCTCTATAATCAGTATAAGGCACGGACCTTTTTGGACAAGAAATCTGAAACAGAGTTTTATTCCATAGAATTATTTTAAAAAATATTACAAATTGATAAATTCTCCGCGCGATATAGAGGTGCAAACAAATAATGTAATGTTATGTTTAAAATATCATCATTCATTTCCTTATTTTCATTTACTAAATAAAAATAGAACCGACGCCCTTTCTGTATTTCAAAAGGTAGTTAGCCTTTACTTTAGTCAATGCAAAAAGAACAATAAAACATGTCAAAATGTCATCTTGCGGCCCTCTGCTGAAAATGTACAGAATCATCCCAACAGCAATAAAAAGCATATCAAAATGTTGTTTTTTTAGCTTGTTACTGAATCTTATTGATGTTTCAACTTTGCAAAATAATGAGGCAAACAGGGTAAACACTTGTTTGCAGAATTATATTGAAGCGAATAACAGGACGTTTTTTTATCAAGCCAACTATAGAGACGAAATATTGTCCATAGCAAAAAAATTGTTAAACAAAAAGTCATCAGGATATGACGATATCTCACTAAATTTATTCAAAAAAATTGTAAACCTATTAGCTGATGAACTCGTAAATCTCTCTAATGAATCTTTCACACATGGTGTTTTCCCGAAGGCTCTCATGAAATCACATGTTGCACCACTGTTTAAGAAGGGAAATCCGCAATCTATCTCAAATTGTCGACCATCCTTATTAATCACAACATCAAAAATTTTTGAAAAACTTACGAACAAAAGATTATTGGAATTCCTAAATAGATGTAGTATAATAAATCCAAGCCAGCATGGATTCCTAAGTGGCAAATCAACAACAACTGCAACTTATGATATAAGAAAAACTATTGTAAAATATTTGGACTCAAATTAGCAAACAGTTAAAGTTAAAGCTTTCGACAGTGTAAATTTAGAAATAATTCTTCTAAAACTGGAATTCTATGGCATACGTCGTGTAGCTTTAATATGGTTTCAGAGCTACTTGACGGACAGGGAACAGCGAACAATTTTAAGAAAACCAACAAAGCCAGCAGATTATTCGCATTCGGGATGGGGTAAAATGGGAAGTGGAGTGCCTCAGGGATCAATCCTAAGTCCACTTCTGTTTTTACTCTGTATAAATGATTTACCTTCTAGTGTCCCGAACTCACTGCCAACACTTTTCGCTGACGATTTTTTGGTGAAATGCGACAAATCAACAAATATTTTACCATGTGTAAATGAATTGAAATGAATGATATTTTAGTCAAAGAAAAAAAAACGGACATCATGACTGTAAACTATAATATCAAACTTACAGAAGAAATAAAGTCCCTCGGTTTTACGCTTGACAGTCAAATGAATTGGAAGAAACATATTTTATTATTGAATAAGAAACTAAACACCGCATTCTACTGCTTGGGAACGATGGCAAACAAGGGTGTAAACAATAACATCCTGAAAATATTGTATCAGGCAGTCTTCGGCGCCCTTATCTCTTATGGTATAATTGTTTGGGGCATCTCTACTAATTGGAGATCAATATTTACAACACAAAAACGTGCTATCTTCGGAGTAAAAAGTAGTCGAGAATCCTGTAAACCGCACTTTACCAAACTAAATATTTTAACACTACCGTCCTTGTACATATTAAAAAGATTACTGGTGGTACATAAAAATAAATCAACTTACACCATCAGTAGTTCAGATACGAGACAAAATAATAAGTTAATACTATTGCCACGTCACAGAACCTCTCTATATGAAAAGCACTGTTATTATAAAGATACTGCACTGTATAATAAACTACACAAAGAAACGAAAAATCTGCCTGTAAGGAAATTTAAAAAAAGTAAAAGACATGTTACTAAAAAAGCCTACTATTCGGTAGACAACTTTATTCAGGATAAAAACAATTCCCTATGAACAAATAACAGAGTGATCATGTTTGAATGCTCGTGCAGGTCAGAAAACGTATAAACATACTAAAACTATGTTAGTCACTATGTATATTGTAAAACTGTCAACCATTATATGTGAAATATTATGTATATGTATAAGATTATTAGACTTTTATTAGATTATTATTATAATATGCTATTGTATTCTATTCTATTCTATTCTATTCTATTCTATTCTATTCTGTTCTATTCTATTCTAATTATTGCTCTTGGAATTTAAGATCAGTGTCCTTTAGGTTTTTTTCCATCCATTCGTTAACATCGTTCTCCAAATCACCATTGAAATATTCTCTCCAACCACCAGCTTTGCCCTTCCTAATAAAATCGCAATTTCTATCAGCTATTCCTAACTGGACGAGATGATCGCAGTTCACAGATTTGTTATTTTTGAATTTCTCTAAGCTTAAATAGTCCTCTAAGCTATTTAGCTGATCGCTTGAAAGTTCCTTCCCCAAGAAGTTTGCAATTTTTTGCATCGTTTGTCTCTTGTCCTGAAAAAAAAGTGTCGATAATAGGGTACATGACGAGTGAATATGAAATGAAAGATTTTAACTTTTCAACTACTTCCTTCTTCAGGCGAGTATAGTAGACATTTTTTAAAGCAAAAATTATTGTTTGTCTTAGATTTTGGAACAATGCAGCGAGCACAATATTTATATATAATTTAAATTATGATTTATAAATACTTTACCCTTATGGTATCCTCGTAGAACAGGAATAAAAAGTTGTCATCATTTCTTCTAGCCCATCCTTCTTTGACATGTTCAAAATATGGACAATTCCATGCTGTAGGTGTAATATTAATACGTTAAGTATATTATATACCATTAATTAAAATTAGAACTAATTATCTTACAAACTACCTGAAAGTTTCTTAAACTTGCTCAAAACATACAAAATTCAAGATTGTTTTTTTTGTAATGATTATATTGTTTATACATCAGGATATTTAAATCAGATAATTTTAAACCAGATACAACATACACTATTTGATGGGTTATATTATGTATTTTGTTAAATTGAATTTATGTATTCTCATTGTGCGATGTTACTGAATTATTAACTGTTAAAGTTGAAGAAATATCACAAAATCATGCTTTTTTTATCTTTAACTGGAAGTGCCTACCCGCAACAAAGTCACATATGAACAGTATTGGTAAATCCTTTTTGGACATGATTTTACCTTGAAATGGTAAAAGAGTTGCAAGTAAAAACATTCATGTTTTCAAGATTAGATAGAAAACGAGCCCCCTTCACAGAACCAGGTAGAAGTTCGATAACAGGATATACCATTTTAACGTGATTGATCATGAAGATTTTGAAGATTTATAATATAACATAAATAAGAGAGCAGAAAATCAAATTCTACATCCTATATATTTTTCGTGAGTGCACCGATTTGAGCAATGTGTAAACTTGTATTCGAGGTGTTTCAAAACCTCATAAGCTTTGACATTAGTATCCGCAGATACATAATTTCGGCAATCGTCTCAAGTACACAACTTTCTAAAAACATCATATTTATTATTTACGCTTTATGTCGAGCTATGCTGGTGTATAGATCTCTGTTTCAACGGCCATTTGAAATTTAGATTTAGAAACTAGCGAATTTTACGCAGGGTTATTTATCTAATCCCAATAATGTAAGTAAATCATTCTATAAATTTATGTGGTAGCTGAGTCAATGTTTTCAAAATGTACTTATATGGAATAAATTCCGCCTTTTGCGCATCTCGCGGCTCATAAGGTTTTGAAAGTACTCTAACAGATAAATAATTCTCTCTTTTACCTTTATCTTATTCAGAAGAAGGCGTTATATGTGAATATACCTTATATATCTAGCCCTAGCAGTATTAATACACAATGTCCAGAGAAATTAATTACTTTTCCGAAAGCTCTAAAATACGTACATTGACTTACCCAAATCATTTTTCATTGCTTCAAAGAAGACCTTAATACTTTGATCGTCTCGAGAGCATTTGAAAAATTGGACAGCATTGTGTAATGAAACCATTACATCTTTTGGATTTCTTGCACAATAAATTATCTAAAATTGTCTTTTTCTTTATTTCCTATGACATAACAGAAAAAGGTATTACCTTAGCTCCAACCTCAAACATGTGTGGAGGCATTAGGCTAATGGGCAAATGGGATTTTATAAATCTTCTGCCCTTTCGTTCGGTTAGATCTTTAAGGGAAAGTTTCGTCATTTTCTTAGCTGTATCTTTTACATCGTCATCTACATCTTTTGTTCCTGCGATTATATTACAACGATTTATATCCGTGAAGAGACAGAAACTAAAATTTAAAAAAACATTATATATAATTTTTTCTTTGCGATATTGTATAACGTATTTGTAAAAAAAATATGTATCCCAAGACAAGGATATAGGGCTTATTGTCAAGGACACTTTATAAATGGTAGACATGTGAAGATATAGATGGTTGAGGAAATAGTATTGATTAGAAGAAATCTCGTTTGCCACACTGATCTTTCCCTTCTAATACTACTACTTTATGCCAATATTAATTTGGTTCAAAAGATCGTGGTGATAGAAAAATGAGGTCTATTTCGTAAGTCGATATATCAAAATCAGAATAAATTACTAATTCTAGGTTACTTACTCTATATGTGGAAATCTGTAGTCTATGATATCCCTTTTTGCTCCTTCATAATTTAAATCATTTGCTATCTGCCATATCATTTCGCAATGGAGTGTGGTTCCTAAGAGAAAAATGCACTTATCGCATTGCAGTTAAATTTATAATTATGACTAGATTATTGTCAGAAATATTATACTAGCTGTAGATCTCAACAGGATTAGATGCCAGTAGTGGAACAAACAGCATTGATAAATTTATGGTGCCATTAAAATGTTAATACCTTAGTTGCTTTATAAGTTTTTCTTTGGATACGAGATATGTAAACAAGGCCATTATACCCTAGGGCCAAAAAGAGGGCGTAAGACATTGAAAAAGCAATTTTAATAAAGACGTTTCGTTTAAAATTTTTTAATGCTATTAGCTAAACAGATACAAAATTTATTACGTTATGGAAACCTACTATTTGGAATACTTAAAATTAAAAGTACAGTTGGAGAAGGGTCCACTGAAAGTGGAATCGCCTTCTGATGATAAATTTCCCGAACCGTGCACATTGCCTTGGGTTTTTTTGGAAGATATCCTTTTGAAGATTGTTTCAGAAAAACCTCCAACCGATTAGAATCTCCTATGTTCATTTTTCTATTCACCAACAATGTTGCCTTCAGCATTGAGTATTTTGACCACAATGGGTTCGGGCAGAATGTTTCCGCCTATAAAAAGTAAGAAGTGTGCACGGACAATAATTTATCAAAAAACACAAAAAGTTGAAAATTGCAATAATAGATACATACCATGAAAATAAGCCATTAGAACTGTCTCGCTGACAGTTACAGAATTTCTGTTAGTCCATTGATGATATTTTTCATATTCTTGCTCATACAGTGACGGCCATTTTTTGATAGCAGTGCCTCATTTGCTTCTGCCGCGCTTTGGGAGAGAATTTGTGAAAAATTTTCGTCCTGCATTATCACTTTTAGGAAGATTCAAAACGCTTTATTACTCCACTGACAGAAATAAATAAAGTAGTAGTCGCATCGTTATGGACACAAAAACAAACGCAAGGACCGGCAACCGCAAAGCCATGTCAATTTCATGAATTATTAAATTCATTTATTGCATTTAAATTATGGAAGTATCTAAAGTAGAGTGAAACATAAAATGTTGTATCCACCACTGGCGATATAGGATCTTTATGCCCTTGTGTTAAATTCGTCACCCGCGGGCATAAACATCTCCATATCGCCCTTGGTACATAAATAACTATTACGGGAGTTTACTGTTTAGTATCATATTGAGGGTTGGGAACTAAACTGCTGGCCACTCGAACTTACACATAGAGACTTTTAGGCAAAATTTAAAGTTCAATATTTTCAACAGGAATGCAAATTTTTAAACGCGACTTGCAAATTTTAAGAGCTAGTTTTTTTCGGATTAAACTGCATGACGTATATTTATCGTAGGACCATAAGTTTATTATATACGGGGTGATCAATGAAGTCATGCAAAAATCAAAAAGTTTGTATGAGTGAAATTTCCGCAAAAAATTTTTTTGGTCGTTGCAATATGGTTGCTTACTAAGGTAACATCAATATCTCTAGACGGTTTTGTCATTTTTTGGATTAAGGCCCTTAGGCCTTGTACACACTACTCAACATAAAATTTGGATACCGAAATCTTTAAAATGCTATAACTTGACATTGGATTGACGGTTCTTGATGATTTTCGCGGATTTGGAATCCTTATTTCACGTAGATTTTCTATGGTCTAAGCATTTTATTTGAGGGTTGAAATTTACACATTATACCGGGTCAATAATAAACAAAAACGTAGCGACAAGAACAAGTTTATTACATTAAATTCTACAATATACAACATTGCTTAACAACGACCAAAAGTCAATACTTAAAAAATTTATAATTCTAATTCTGGTAATTTTTATTAACTGAAAAAAAATTTAACTAAAAAATTAAAAATTAATTTAATTTAAACTTAAATTAAAATTAAATTAAAATTACCTAAAAGGAACAACAATAGGTTCCAAAATTTCCTCCTGATAAACAGTAGCATTAATGGTTTGGTTGGTAATGAATAGCTCGGTTTTACCATTTCTTATGATACCTCCCCACACTGTAACACCTCCGCCACCAAATGCTTCTTGAGGGGCCATATTTTCCTCCAAATATCGCTGATTTGGCCTTCTCCAAACTAACATTCGGCCATCGGAGTGAAACAAATTAAATCTTGTTTCGTCAGTAAATAAACAATGGCTCCACTCTGCATTACCCCAATTCGCATGCCGATTTGCCCATGCCCGCCTATTCGCTCTATGGCGTTGTAATAACCGCACACATTTTGCTCTGAGACGGGCTCTATAATTTAAAATGTTTGGCATTATGTTATGTTTAAAAAAAAAACTCACCTCAAGTTGTTTTTATTTAATGTTCTTCTCACTGTTCTGTCCGAAACTCTCACCCCAGTTTGTTGTCTTAAAGAGTCATTTAGTTTTCTAGAGTTCCTTGTTCTATTCCGCATAGTTTCTCTCATTAAAATTCTTTCTGTTCTTTGGTTTATTTTTTTTGTATGTCCACCCCCATGCCCATAATTATGATCACCAGTAGTTTCGACGCGGCGCGGCGGCGGTTCAAATTATAAATTGTCTTTCGGCTGACATTGTAAATGTGCGCAACTTGCTGTTTTGATATTCCTTCGTTGAGAAGTCGAATGCAATTTTTTCTTTCTGCCGTGGTTAAACGCCTCATATTAATTAAACTTTACAAAATTATAACATTGAAATATGTCAGATTATTTCTAAAATAATGTAAACAGGTTTTAATCCCATAGCAACAAATTTGTTTTTCCAATGCCTACTTTGAAATTGACGCGTCGCGTAGAAATTACACCCGATCATAATTATGGGCATGGGGGTGGACAAAGAACTCTGTAAAACTGAATGATTCTTTGAGACAACAAACTGGGGTGTGAGTTTCGGACAGAACAGTGAGAAGAACATTAAATAAAAACAACTTGAGGTGAGAATTTATTTTTACAAAAACTTAAATAATGCCAAACTTTAGAGCGCGTCGTACCCTACGTTTTTGTTTATTATCGACCCGGTATAATGTGTAAATTTCAACCCTCAAATAAAATGCTTAGACCATTGAAAATCTACGTGAAATAAGGATTCCAAATCCGCAAAAATCATCAAGAACCGTCAATCCAATGTCAAGTTATAGCATTTTAAAGATTTCGGTATCCAAATTTTATGTTGAGTAGTGTGTACAAGGCCTAAGGGCCTTAATCCAAAAACTGACAAATCCGTCTAGAGATATTGATATTACCTTAGTAAGGAACCATATTGCAACGACCAAAAAAAATGTTTGCGGAAATTTCACTCATACAAACTTTTTGATTTTTTGCATGACTTCATTGATCACCCCGTATATAATAAACTTATGGTCCTACGATAAATATACGTCATGCAGCTTAATCAGAAAAAAACTAGCTCTTAAAATTTGCAAGCCGCGTTCAAAAATTTGCATTCCTGTTGAAAATATTGAACTTTAAATTTTGCCTAAAAGTCTCTATGTGTAAGTTCGAGTGGCCAGCAGTTTATATCATATTTTTTGTCTGAGTAAACAACGCCTAACGCCATACCAAGAAGAAAAATGTTTAGTAATACTGAAACTTTTTTATAAAATGATTGTTGTAATGGATTATTGGTAATATCATTTGGAGTTGAAATATGAACAAAAAATGTTAGTACTTCCACATCTACGTACGTGATTGGTACAGTAATCGTAAAAAAAATTTCAATTTTTTGTTTCTTGAAATAGGTTTAGAATGCCTTGGAACGTCTAGATTTTAAATTTGAGCGAAAATAAATTTTCCGTCTGTCTGACGGTCTGTTGGTTTGTCTGTAACTTTTTTTTTTGGTCCGCTTTCTCCAGAACGGTTTAAGATATTAACTTGAAATTTTGTACACGTATATATTATAACGAGATCTGGAACTGGATTGTTTTTTTAACATATCCGGAAAAGGGTTGAGTGGTTAATAGGGGGAAATAAGTAAAGCAAGCTGGTAAGAGTACAGAAACTTGGAATTTGGTGTATATACTAAAAGCCAAGGCCTCAAAATTTGTTATAATATTTTCCATCCCCCCACCGCTCCTTCCCCCACTTCATTATTAAAGAGGTTGATAAAATAAAATTGAGATATTCACTTGAAATTTGGTATACCTATATATTATAATGACATCAGGATCTAGATTATATCTTGGGATTATTCCAGTGGAGGGTTGGGGGTTAAATAGGCGAAAATAACTAAAGCAATCTGGTAAGAGAACAGGCACATGAAATTTGGTGTATGTACTAGAAGCCGAAACCTCAGATTTTTTATAATATTTTTCAATAAAATAAAGTTAATCACTTGAAATTAGATATATGTATATATTATAATGACATCTGGAACTAGATTATATTTTTGGATTATTCCGTTGAAGGGTTGGGGGTTAAATAGGGGTAAATAAGTTAAGCAAGCTGATAAGATTACAGACAAGAGTAACACCATTCCTCGCTAACCTCAAAAAATTGACCAAAATAAACTTGAAATGGTTAGTTTTGTGGTTAGCAATGAATGGTGAGCTGATGCGGCAAGATCGTGTTCAGTTTCATTAACCAAGAGTACTTAGGAATATACTACTCAGGTGCGTCGCCCAAAAACTTTCTAAGAAACGCACGGCGAAATGAAACTAGGAGCTTTCTACAATGTATAATGTATCATCAAATGAGATATTAGCGATATTTAAATAAAACCAAATAGAATTGTACATAAATAGGCAATAAAAGTATTTAATTGGAGTTGAAGTATCATGGGTCACAAAAAAAAAACAAATCTCCTTTTGCTATTCAATGTGAGTCCAAGGTGTTTTATGTAAAAACATTTTTCTTAATAAACATATATAGGGTGTATTATACCTGATCTTGGATAGCCAATAAGAAAGACATCATCAGATCTAGCTTCAAAATTATATATATCCAATCCATATTCTTTGTACCCGTCTGGTTGGCAATACTTTTTTGGACCGACTTGTACAAATTTTTCTCCAGCTGGTTACATAAAAAACATATTAATTAGCGGTATTGTGCATATAAAAACTTTTACGACAATTTTCAGTTACAATATGAATTTTCAAAAAAAATTCCTAGAGCCTGTGTAAATATTTGCTCGAATTGATAGAACAATCAATATAAACATTCAAATGTGGTACATGCAAATTGAGAATGTTTTTTAAATTTCGAATGTGTTACGTAAGATTGTTCTCTAAAGCAGTGTCCATATATTTTCGACAAAATGACCGCCGCTAATGCCGTCATATTGGATTTTATTTGTAAATAATCGGTTTTCAACATCTTGTTTCGATATAAAATACTTTTGTTTTTGTATAGTTTGACTGGACTATAAAACACATAAGCACAAGTTAGGTAAACACAACCTATAGCAGCGCTTTAAAATTCGGGGGCTTATTGAAGAATCAATCAAAAGTTAATCTAAGTTAATACCATGAAGTATTAAATTACATGAGATAATTCGTAGCAATTAAAGCAAGGAATAAGAGATATTTCATTTACTTAGCATAAATTTTACATCCACATCCATATAGTGGAATGGAAGTAAAAAAAACATTTTTCACAATTTTTTTTTAAATAGGTTAGGAATATCAAGAAACGTCGAGATTTTAAATTAGAACAAAAAATTTCCATCTGTCGGTCTGCAAATTTTTTTTGTGTGCAATTTTTTTCTGGCACGGTTTAAGATGCTGATCTGTACTAGATTGCATTTGGAACTTATACGGTGAATTGTTGGAGGGTAAATAGGGGAAAATAAGTAAAACAAGCAGCTGGTAAGAGTACAAAAATTTGGGATTTGATGTATATACTAGAAGCGAAGGCCTCAGACTTTTTTATAATATGTTCCAACTCTCACCACCACCCCTCCCCACTCTATCATTAAAGGAGTTGATAAAATATAATTGAGTTATTCACTCGAAACTTTGTACACATATGTATTATAACGACGTCTGCAACTAGATTATATTTTGAGATGATTCCGTTGAAGGGTTGGGGGTTAAATAGGAGTAAATGGGGAAAAATAAGAAAAGTAAACTGGTAAAAGTACAGAAACTATGAATTTGGTATAAATACTAGAAGCGAAAGCCTCAGATTTTTATTATATTTTTTAACTGGAAAACCTACGAGACCGATTTCAATTTCTCGGGTTTTATTTTATTCGTAATTGATTTTTCTCTGGCATGACCTGCAATCATTAATGGTGGTGTTTAAAAGGTACTAGAAAGAAATCTAAGGCCTCGGTTTCTAGTACATACACCAAATTCTCTTACCAGCTTGATTTACTTATTTTCCCTATTTACTCATATATAACCCTCAACCTTTCAATGGAATCATCTCAAAATACAATCTAGTTCCAGATGTCGTTATAATACATACGTGTCCCAAATTTCAAGTGAATATCTCAATTTCATTTTATCAACTCCTTTAATAATGAATTATGGTTGAAAAATATTACTAAAAAATCTGAATCTTGGCTTCTAGTACATACACCGAATTTCAAGTATCTGTATTCTTACCAGTTTACTTTACTTATTTTTCCCTATTTACCACCAATTACCCCCACTCCTTCTACGCAATCTCGTCAAAATAAAATCTAGTTTAAGATATCATTATACGTGTAACTAATTTCAAGTGAAAATCTAAAATTAAAACTCTTTTAATAAGGGAGTGGGGGTGGTGGGGGGATGGAAAATGTTATAGAAAAATCCAAGACCATTGCTTCTAGTATATACACTACGTCTCAAATTTCTACACTCTTACCAACTTGTTTTACTTATTTTCCCCTATTTAACCCCCAACCCTTCAACGGAAGCTTCTCAAAATATAATCTAGTTCCAGATGTCGTTATAATACATACGTGTATCAAATTTCAAATGAATATCTCATATTTATTTTATCAACCCCTTTAATAATGGAGTAGGGGTGGTGAGGGGTTAAAAAATATTATAAAAAATTTAAGACTTTAGCTTCTAGTACATACATCGAATTTCAAGCTTCTGTACTCTTACCAACTTGCTTACATATTTCCCCTATTTACCCCTATTTAACCCCCAACCCTTCAACGGAATCATCTCAAAATATAATCCAGTTCCAGATGCCGTTATAATTCATACATGTACCAAATATCAAATGAGTATCTCAAATTTATTTTATCAACCCCTTTAATAATGGACTACTGGTGGTGGGGGGTTGAAAAATATTATTAAAAAATCTGAGGCCTTGACTCCTAGTACATACATCAAATTTCAAGTTTATGTACTTTTACCAGCTTGCTTTACATATTTCCCCATGTTTACCCCTATTTACGCGCCAACCCTTCACCGGAACAATCCAGTTCCGTATACAAAATTTCAAGTCAATATCTTAAACCGTTCCGGAGAAAGCGTGCGGACAAAAAAAAGTTACAGACAGACAGACCGACAGCCAGACAGAAATTTTTTTTTTGGTCAAATTTAAAATCTCGACCTTTCATGACATTCTAAACCTATTTCAAGAAAAAAAATTGCTATTACTGCATCTCGAGCGAAGGTCGCCTTAAAAGAAAATTGAAATATGCTTTTCAGAACCAACTGAAACTGTTATAAGAATACACCGAAAATAAGAAAACAATGCGTAATTAGTTCTAATTTATAAACGTAGAAGCGTGCGGCACTCGATATACTTAGAAGAACGGAAAATTTTACTGATCGGGCGCTCCACGCTTTTACGTTTATTAATTAGAACCAGTCACACATTATTTTCTAATTTTGCGTGCATTTTTTAACAGTTTCTGTTAATTTTTAAGGACCTATTTATTTATTTTTTTTTAATTATGTATTTTATGTAGGTAATATATCCGTCCCCATTTCATTAGTGAGGCATAGGCTACACATTTAAAGCAATATAGAAAAACAACATCCAGTTATAACAGTCATTTCATAGGTTATTCGGCTATTAATAAAATTTAGGTAGATTTTAAAAAGGGTACATACAAATTCCTTAGTCTAATTATGTAAAAGAGTACAATACTTACGACCAATTATAGTTGCAGAAATCTTTTCTTCAAATTCAGCTACTTCGAATGGGAGTTTATCAAAAATTTTGCGTGCTGTATGATCCATTTTTTTGCCACTAATAAGATCCCAATATAACTATAATTCACAAAATATACTTTATCAGTGCAAACAATGGAAATATTCATAGAAATAATATCTTAAACTATTATTCTTATTATTCTGCACAGATTAAAAAGTTATTGCGTAAAGTTTGTTTATAAATAGTGGCATATATAACTGTTTGCACATTTGCCAAGGAAAAATATACATTCCCTCTCTATTTGAATGGTAAACGTTGTATAAAATACAATCAGATTAAAAATAAATGCACCCTTGTAAAGTAATAATTCTGTGCTGTTGGTATTTTTATATATTAGGGTCTTAAATTATTTGGGTTTTTGGACTAAAAAAGAACCGCTGCCTAAGGAATCACTACTTTCACATCCAAGTCTCTTTGGAGAAAAACATCTTGACTGTATTTTCACTCTAATATGTGAAAATAATAATTGGTCATAGACCTTTAATGTTTGAGGCAGATCTCATAAAAAAATTTGAGGCTCTGGTTTCTAGCATTTACGCCAAGAATTAAGTTTCTGGAATCCTATTTGCTTGCTCTTCTTTTCCCCAATTACACCCCCCACCCCTTCAACTGAATCATCTCAATCAGATGTCATTATAATAAAAACGCGTACCAAATTTCATGTGAGTATCTCAATTTTATTTTATCAGCCCCTCTACTAATAGGGGTGTAAGTAGGGGACGGAAAATATAAAAAAATCTGTGGCCTAGGCTTCTGGTATATACACCAAATCCCAAATGTTTTTGCTCTTACCAGCTTGCTTTACTTATTTTCCCCTATTTACCCTTATTCACCCTTCACTGGATATGTCCAAACAACAATCCAGGTCCAGATCTCGTTATAATACATACGTGTACAAAATTTCAAGTCAATGTCTTAAACCGTTCCAGAGAAAACGTGCGGACAAGAACAGTTACAGACAGACATTTCTTCCATGAAATATAAAAGTTGGTAGTACTTCCGGTTAAACCGAAAGTGTTTATTTGGGTCTGTCTATGTCAAAAAATATATGTTTGTGTCAAATATCTTGTACCCTAATTTCAAACTTTTACATTTATAAATAAAGAAAAAAGTGGTCTCGTGGGCACCAGGTATATACTTATTATACAGACTGTCTATTTTACGAGGGCCACACCAAATATCTCGCTTAATATCTATTGTAGAAGAATAAAGTTTTAGAAACAGTTATCCCATTTTTTGTGAGCTATATTTCAGCAAAAAGAACTTTGAAATCCATAGCCTACTTTATTAGATATATTACAAAAACCTGAAAAATAGGAAAACCACAAACGGTTATAGCTTCCTTATTTGAGGAGATACGAAAAAAGTTAAAGGAATGAAAGTTGACGGCAAAGACAATAAGAATAATAACGTGTAACAGAAAAATGCAGTTGGCTTTGACATACGCTATTGTGCAAAAATGAAAAATACATATCCCAAAGTAGGCCATGACGCCATTAATTCCGTTATTTTTTTCTCATTCCAACGATATAAAACATGTCACAGAAATTTTAACCGATAGTGTCAATATTTAATATTTTACGAATACCACAATTCATATAATTGAATCGTAACAATCAGCTGTGCCATAATTAGTGAAAAACAATGTATACAGTTATTAATAAATTTGACAGATTGTCACTGTTGTATGTTGTATGTTGCGTTGTCGAGTTCTAAGACAAATTTTATATCAGTAATTATGGTGTACACCAATAATAACAAATTCGATATGATTAGCATTTATTGTCAATGCAATTTTGACGCTGAGATGGCAGTCACGGTTTACGGAGATAGATTTCCAGATGCTCCGCAGCCAAATCGAACTATGTTTAGGAAGTTAGTTCAAAATCTAAAAACGCACGGTTCATTTTCAAAAAAAGTAGTAAGGCGAGCGCATGTTGCGGATAATGTAAGAAAAGTGAATAGAGTAATGAATTATGTTAACCAAAATGAGGAAACCTCTTTGAGACAAATTCAGAGAAACTGTCTCATAAAAAAAGACAGTGCAAGAAAAATATTTGAAAAAAAAACGGATTTCAACATTTAAATGAGGGAGATAAGCCAAGGAGAGTAAGATTTTGTAGATGGTTATTAAATAAGAAAAGGAATGACGCGCTGATATGTAGCAAAATTCTTTGGTCGGACGAATCAAATTTTTCTAATAATGGATTTTTCAATAGAAATATGCATTATAAGTGGACACGAGAAAATACACATTGGTGCAGAGAGACTGCTTTCCAAGAAAGATTTTCTACGAATGTTTGGTTGGGTCTTTTAGGGACTAAAGTAATTGGGCCTTATTTTTATGATGGCAAATTAACCGCTCGTAGATACCTTAATTTCCTGCAAAACGAATTTCAAGATTTTCTTTATGAATTAACAGTGGCAGAAAGATTAAATTATTCATATTTTCAACAAGATGGGGCTCCACCTCACACTGCTGTAATATGTACAAATTATTTAAATCAAGTTATGCCAGATAGCTGGATAGGCACCTATGGACCCATTCTATGGCCAGCTCGATCACCAGATATTACTCCCTTGGATTTTTTTCGTCTGGGGTTACATTAAAGACAAGGTATTTCAAACTGCCCCTGAAAATATTGAGGACATCAAAACCAGAATTCGAAACGCATGTGAGGCAATTACTCCTGAAATGCTCCAAAATGTAATGCGTGACGTGTCTCGTAGAGCACGTTTATGTGTCAGAATGCATGGTGCACAATTTGAGCATTTGTAGTTATAAAAATAAATACACGCAATTTCTTTTCAATATAGTAGTAGGTAGTACTGTTATACATAGTTTTTCGATTTTTTCTTTGGATGTTCGTTCTGTACTTGTATTTTTATTTATGAGATATTTATTGGTTTGTATTAAATTGTAATAAATAATTACGAAATTATAATTATTATAAAGTGAATTTTTACTATTATGGCACAGCTGATTGTTACGATTCAATTATATGAATTGTGGTATTCGTAAAATATTAAATATTGACACTATCGGTTAAAATTTCTGTGACATGTTTTATATCGTTGGAATGAGAAAAAAATAACGGAATTATTGGCGTCATGGCCTACTTTGAGATATGTATTTTTCATTTTTGCACAATAGCGTATGTCAAAGCCAACTGCATTTTTCGATTTTTTTGTTACACGTTATTATTCTTATTGTCTTTGCCGTCAACTTTCATTCCTTTAACTTTTTTCGTATCTCCTCAAATAAGGAAGCTATAACCGTTTGTGGTTTTCCTATTTTTCAGGTTTTTGTAATATATCTCATAAAGTAGGCTATGGATTTCAAATTTCTTTTTACTGAAATATAGCTCACAAAAAATGGGATAACTGTTTCTAAAACTTTATTCTTCTACAATAGATATTAAGCGAGATATTTGGTGTGGCCCTCGTAAAATAGACAGTCTGTATATGCTTATATCTGCTAGGGTTTTGAGTGAAACTTCATCGACTCTTAGACCTCGCACAATCGATTCTCCAGAAGAGAAAAACTCAAGAATGGCGACAATTGCAGCTTGGATTAAGAATGCGAATTGGGTCCTTCTTACGTTGCTACAGCTTCCAGGAAGGGTTTTCAAGCTACATGCCTGTGGAAGGTTTTGATCAGGACACCGAAATGTACAACATATCAAAGTTTGGACCAATTTCACTGCAAGCCAATTTCCCATAAGATTTGTGATGACATTCTAAACCGATTTCAACAAGAAAAATGTTTGAAAATTTTTTACGAGTACCTGCTATACTTCCACTCCACTACGTCTATATGGAAGTAATGCCCTTACAGATATAGAAGCTTTAAATAATTTTATTGCTAGCCAAGCAACGCTAATTGCGAAATTTTCTTTTTTTTTTTGTTGCTTTGCTGACTTTAAATGTCTCTATTCATCCACATTATTTCTATTAGATCTACAACACTGACCTAATTAGATATTAATCTAACCTACATAATATATGAAACTCTTAGGAATTTATCAGGACGATAACCTTAGTTGGTCAAAACATATTGAACATTTAAATTTGAAACTTGCCAACACTATTTTTCTTCTCAGGAAACTAAAAGCTTGTATTGATTTTAATATACTAAAAGATACTAATTTTTCTCTCTTTCACTCGAAGCTGTGTTATGGAGTTGTTCTGTGGGGGAAACTAGCACCATTCATTAAATTGACATTTTAAATTTAAACGCCAAAAATTTCTGTCTGTCGGTACCGGCTGTCACTTTTCTTGTGCGCACGTTTGCTCTGGAACAGTTTATGAGATTGACTTTTAATTTGGTACAGGTTTGTATCACAACAAGATCTAGACCTAGATTATGTTTGAGTTATTCCGTGGAAGCGTTGGGGGAGTAAATTGAGGTAAATAAGTAAAGTATGAGTCCAGAAGCATAAGATTTAATGTATATACCACAAGCCAAGGTTCTAATTTTTTTATGACATGCTACCTTGAGCAACACCCGCATTTTATTATTAAAGATACCAACAAGATAAAATTGTGGTTTAGTGTATACGAAAACAAAAGTTCATAAATAACTTTTTGGTATCAGCCGCCCCCATTACCTCCTTGGGGCAGACGATTTCAAATGTTATATTACTAAAATTCTATGAACAATTATTTCTACATATTGGAGTGTAAATATAGTATCAAGAGACTTGGTGAATTTGAATGTGGAGACAGTGATACCTTAGGTGGCGATTTTTAAATATATTTTTATCTTATTTAAACCAATTATAAGGACATCGCTTATTTCGTCAGCGTGGTGCATTTCTTTTTAAACTCGCACTTGAAGATAAATTTAATTAAACCCCAGGTGGAAAACAACAGCTAGAGGTATATGTTTGATTAAAGTTCTCAAGTAAACAGAAAGATAGATAGTATTTGTATTCTTAAAAATATTTGCACATGTCATTTCAGAAGAACAATAAACATAGTAATTTTAACTTTACTTAGAAAATATATGACAAAATACTATAAAATATATTTTAAGATATACTTCAATAGTGTAAGCAAATTAGCATTTCTGACTAAAGAGTACCCAATGAATGAATTTTTACTAAACTTTGTGGATTCTGTTTGTTTTGATGTCTAGATCAAACTCCAAAAAGAAAATTACCGCTATTGCTCCGCAATTGTTATAAAACATGACTTTGTTGCTAATTTGTTAACCACCAAAATTGAGGTAGATTAGAAAAGCAAAATATATTTTTAGATAATTTGGCGAAAAATAACAACTTCTTACTCTTGTAAAATTTTCGAAAATGCCGAGAATAGCGGTTCGAATTTTGTCAAAAAGGGGAGTGGAGGACAATAAAAAGAAAAAAATCGGTAAAAGTATTTACACAGAACTTCCTTCTTTATTTGTGCATGGCAGTCACTCTAAAGAATTATTAATTACGAAATGACATTGAGAATAATAATTGGAATATAGTTATTTATCACTATTTTTATAGAGAAAACATGATAACTTTTGGTCAAAAAAATATATAGAATGGTTATCCGACAGCAAAAATTCAATATTAAACACAGGTGCCAAATATGGAAGGCTTGCGCAAGTACCTTTACAAAAGTCCACAATGGTTGAATTATTTCTTGGGATGACCACCCTGTACATTTCTCAATAAAACTGTAATAGGTGCATATGACAAATATTATTGCCATCTGTCACATTTTCAGTTTCACATTCACGTAGTGGAGTGGAAGTACACTAGTGGTTAAAAAATTTCATTTTTTTTTAATATGTTTAGAAGGTTACGAATGTGGATATTTCAAATTTGAGCAAACAAAATATTTTTTCATGTAATCTCGTGGTAAAAATTTTTTTCATCATCTATTCCATAGTAGTGGTTAAAATATTTTCAACATTTTTTTTATTCTTTATTTTTTGAAGTAAGTTTAAAATGTCATGAAACCTGGAAATTTTAAATTTGAGCAAAAGCAAATTATTTCCATCATTTATTTTGTATTTTGTCGTGGGCAAAAATTTGCAAATTTTCTATTTTTTATTTTCAAAAGTTTTAGAAAAGTTTTAGGCTTAGAATGCTACGAGACATGGAAATTTTAAATCTGAGCGAGAAAAATGTTTTCCCATCAATTCTATAGTAGTGGTAAAAAAGAAGAATGCCATGAAACGTGGAAATTTTAAATTTGAGCAAAAAAAATTGTTTCTATCTACTCTAGTGGTAATAATTTTTTCCAAAATTTTCGAAATTTTTTTTTCTTCTGAAATAGGCTTAGAATGCCATGAAACGTGGATATTTTAAATTTGGACAAAACAAAATGAGTTTCCATCTATTCCACTGGTAAAAATTTTTTTCCAAAATGTTGGTAAAAAAAATTTCGATTTTTTTTTTTCTGAAATAGGTTTAGAATGCCATGAAACGTGAAAATTTTAAATTTGAGCAAAGGAAAAAAAATTTCCATCTATTTTAGTGGTAAAGAATTTTTCAAAATGGTGAAAAATTTTCAAAATTTGTTTTTCTGAAATAGGTTTAGCGTGTCATGAAACGTGGAAATTTTAAATTTGAGCAAGAAAAAATGTTTTCCATTATCTATTCTCTTTAGACGATCCACCCTGTATATTTTCCAATGAAAGTTTAACCATTTCTTCGCTGGCCGTAGCGTCAACTACCCATCAAATTTGACTGCTCTCCATCAAGTAGTTTTTTTAATTAACGCACCAACAGACAGACAGACAGACTGACAGAATTAAAAAACATATATTTTCGTAATCTACGTGATCTGAAACGTCAAAATCCGAAAAAATCTCGGAGGGTGATTTTTTCTCGAATACTGGGTGAATGTATTATTAAAATACAAGACTTTTTTTCCTTTATTACTTTTTCCTAAAGTGTCCAAGTTTTTCCGGAAAATGGAAAATCTCGTAAACTATGAAAGAGCGCCGCACACCATACATGGGATTTCTGCCTCCCGTCAAATTTAACCTAACCCACGTAAAAATGTTCAAGGTCCGAGAAGGTCATCGATTTGAGATATAAAGCCATGAAGATCCAGAAAATGAAAAAAAAATTGTATCGTATCCTCATCGAATCGACTTTTTTCAGTCTCATAAACTACTAAGAATAAAGTAAAAATCAAAGGCATGGCCAATTCAGCACGGCGAGAAATAAAAATTCAGAAATTGCCGAAGAAATTTAACTATTACATGGGATTGTGTATTTATGAAAAGAGTGCCTTGACTGAAATAACTATCAGATGAATGATTCATTGTTGACAAGTAGATATTGCTTATTTATCTTCCTGCCTATTATCATAATTATGCCCGCGCAATAGTTAACTTTTCAAGAAAAAATTGAGATTATTAAAATTATTGGTGATAATGTGATATCGTCAATAGGACTCCCGAGAGTTTAACAGAATAATCCAATTCGACGGCCGCCACTTAACCACAGCACCGTTCGAAATATAACAAAATATTTTAATGATACCGGTAGTGTTTCAGAAACAAATTCTAGAGGATCTGGCCACCAGAGGCAGCCAAATGATCTCTCTATTTTAGCATATTTTGACGAAAATCCTCGTTCAAACTTGAAAAATGCTGCTATAAATTTAAACAAGTCTCGAAGTACCATTTGGAGGTGTCTTAAAAATCATAACCGGAAACCATACAAACCTAAATTTTTGCATAATTTCAAGTATGTGACGAAGAATGAAGTTTTGAGTATTGCTTGTGGTATTTGAATGACCCAGATTTAAAAAAATCATCTATAGTGATGAGGCTACATTGACCACAAACGTTGTGGTTTCCTCACAGAATTGTAGATTTTGGCAAAGAAAAATCCCAATTGGGTAATCAATTGCAGAAGTCAATATTCACAAAAAATAAATGTCTGGTGTGGTATTAGGAACGAGCGCTGAATTGGTCCCTGTTTCTTTAATGAAAATTTAAACTATTTACATTTTGAGGAGTTCTTGAGAAATCAGTTTTGGAACAAGTTTTAAAACCGGCAATTTTATTTCAAACTAGATGGATGTACTCTACACCATGCAGTGATTGTCAGGACGTGGCTCAACCAAAATTTTCCCGGTAGGTGGATTGGACGTAGCAGTCCATTGATAGCCGGTTCGCCAAGATGGCTGGATTTAACACCCCTTGATTTTTATTTGTGGGGTACTCTTAAAAGCAAGGCTTATAAATCTCGACCACAAAATAGGCAGGAACTATGTGACAGAATTACACTACCTTGTCAAGAAATCTCGAGGGAAGAACTTAGAAATGTCGTTCGTAATAATCGTGAGAGGATAGATAAATGTATAGAAATTGAAGGTGGCATAGTAGAGATAACCTACATTTAATTGTTGTATTTATTTATTTATTTTGTGATATTTTTGAGTAAAAAAATCAAGTAGGCCACTAGGCCTTTATATTTCGTAAAATTTAATATAAAACAAAGATGCACTTTTCAAAGATCTATATTTAAAAAACATATATCTAAATCGAACATTACATAAACAAAATGGGTGGTTCCAAGTAAAATGGGACACGCTGTGTAATTTTTTATATCTTTAGACCTTGGACCTTATACCTATGGACTTCCAAAATATGGAATTGATGATTTTTAATCTTATATCTCATTGTGACCACTTTTCTTCGACGGTTTTTGGAAAATTCGTGTCATGGAAAAACTATCGCTATGGATTTTAGCGTGTAGGTAATTTATTGTTGAAACATTTTAAGTCTAAACAGACTGTTAGATAAATAAATTGATATTTTAAATAATATAAATTTTGTACAATAATGGCATTATAATTTTTTCTGTCGAGTTATTTGAATCTATAGAACTATTATATTTTGGAGAAATTCTAGATGTCTTGGTCCAGTTGGAGTTTCGTTAAAAATTATTGAACCTGTGATATGGTCGCCCAGTACGCCTAACCAAACATTTAAGCCAAACCGCTCCTGAAACCGCCTGTGTCTCATAATGTGAGGATTATCAATTGCCCAATATCGAGTGTTGTTTCGATTAAATAACCCAATGTTTGTAAATCTTGATTCATCAGTGAACAAAATGTTTTTGATAAAATTCTCATTTCTTAATTGGCGTAACTGTAACCAATTACAAAAAGTTATTCTTCGTTGATAATCATTCTCATACAAAAATTGATGCAATTGATATTTATAAGAACGATAGCCGTGTTTCTTTAAAAATTTCCCGGCTGATTCTTTGGAAACTGGTAATTCATGTTCAATTTGTCTTATCGAAATGGTTGGGTCAACATGCACTAAAGCTAATACATTAATTTCCGTTTCTTCATCCACAATAAATCTTTCTTCAATTTCTACATTAGGTTAGTTCCAAATTGTTGCTCCAACCGGGCGAAATGGTTTCTCGGAGGTTGTCTTCTTTCTGGATATCTCCGTCCATTCAGACTTTGTGCTCTAGTTGCATTACGTCGAGCCTCTCCATAAATAATGATCATGTCAACTTTTTCATCTCTTGAATAATTTTCAGCCATTTTATAGTAATTTTCTTGTTTAACTTTAATACACTTGCTTCAGAAAATTAGTGAGTAAGTAAAGACTAATTCAATTGTTGCGAATGTCTGTCATTTTCATGGCTATCTGCAATTTTGGATTTAAATGTAGATAGGTGCCTTATTTAAATGATTTGTTGGCGCTTACTTTTTAAGAATACTTCTATTATTACGAAGGATATCGTTAAGAAATGATTAATGGCGATAAAATTATAGTTTATGAATCATTATTTCTGATTAATGAAAGAAATAGCACAGTTCCATTAAAAAAATTCCATAGGACCCCTACGGAAATGAAAATGAAATTCCGTTTTTTTGAAAAAAAAAATAAAAATACTGGTACCTATCAGTAATTCAAACAACTATTTTCTTCTTTACATAGTCTACAACCTTACTAATAATTTCCATAGCCTACTTAGTAATTTTCTTACATCGCATTCATCTGACGCGGCCATTTTGAAAACATTAAAAAATTGTTCGTTCGAACTCACTTATTTTTTTGGAATTTTTTACATCTGAAAAAACTGTTGCACATAGAAATTTATGCTTAATGAGAAAGCATAAAAAAATATAGTTATTCCATTTAAGAAAAAAAAGTTGATGTCACTTCCGGTTCAACCGGAAGTGATATTTTCATTCCTTTTAGTCTAAAAGTAGCTTATTATTGTCTAATTTATGTGTACCAAAAAACAAATTTTTAAATACCTACAAAAACAACCAAAATATTGGGGGCGTACATTGACTCGTGGCCACCCGGTATATAATCACAAAATTATGTTATTTTACCAAAAATGTCAGAAATATATGTTTCTTATTTTCGTGCTTAATATTGGCATAAATGCCACATGAATTCTAAAGTAAATATTCCCTAAGTATATCAAATATTTTCGCCCAGATACATTTTAAGCTTTAGGATTAAGAATAATTTAAACTAGACAATAAAAAATAAATGTTGAAATAGGAATAATATTTAACAGATAACAATATATAAAATTACTATTTTCTAATGAAAATTGAAAACATGTTTATTGTTTTATTTTCGAATACCTTACATTGTTAAACTTCTAGCCTATTAAATTAAAAGCTAATTTAATATAGTACCGTTCATGACGTATATATTATATAAAAATATAAATAATATAAAATATAAATAAATAAATGTTTATTTTTATTCCACATGCTGGTCGAAGAGAAATATCCATCTCTAAACACCGGAGCTCTCCATCTTTATTTTTAGTGGATATTCTTGTTATTTTCTTCACTTACTGAAATGAAGTATTTTGAAATTTTATTTCCTAATTTAAAAAAAATGTTTTAATCTTTTTAGTGGCCCAATTTCATATAAATCTGAAAAGTTATGCAGCTCTGTTGAATTCACCATTTTGAGAACTTTTGACATTAGATTCAGTATCAGCTGAAGAAAGAAAGTAATTTTTCCTATTTTTGCTCGCCTTTTAATAGACATAGCTTGATGAAAAAAACATGACCGCTGAGTCATACTCTACAGTTTTCAAAAGACTTCGCAGAAATCTCTTAAGCTATTCCAGAGAAATCAATACACAAGCATGAGAAAAAACATATATATGGATCGAATTGAGCCTCCTCCTTTTAAAAAAGGTTTAGTTAATTTCCAATAACTATCATTTTTTGCCCAAAAAAAATAACGATTTAAAATTTCCATTTTGAATTTATATTTAAATAGATATTTACCAAAAAATTGCAAAAACGCACACCTATTTCTACCATCCGCTACGTCCGGCAGGTAGGTGATCCACGTACATTTTTTGTAAGATATATATTATTACCAACGTTTTAACAAGCCATACATGTTTATGTAATTAATAATTATTTTCTTGTGCTAGCAGTAGCAGTTCAAAAACTCATTATTAAAATTTCCGGATACGCTCCTATAGACTATAACAATTTGTTCCTTATGCTCTTGAACTACACCATTCAGTTATTTCTTAAGCTACCCTGTGCTAACGATAACTAATAATGTCGAAACATCAATGTCTGTAGATTTACAGCCATATTACGGAAATGTCATTCTACTCAATTTTGTTAATTTTCATTTAATCGTTACAATTTGTTTCTAGGCATTGTAGGCGTCCCCTATCTGTAAACAGTAATTTCAGTACAAAGTAAATTATCGCTTACTTCCCAAAACTTTCTAATTTGTTTCAGCAAACCATCTCCCCAAGTAACTAATGATTGTTATAATTTATCTAAATTTAATGAAATCATTATGTTTAAGGGTCTCGGTTATCCGTTTGTCTGCCCTTTCGTTGAAGCTGTCATGAAAATATCCTTCCATCCTCCCTCTTTCCTCTTTTTAATAAAATTACCTTCGTCATCCTCCATTATTCCTGTAAATTTGTAACGATTGGTATTGACAGGTAATATTATTTCAGTAATTTTATATCTGTGAAGGAACTTCACAAGCTTTTCTAAAAATTAATGAGTGGTTGCTAATGATTGTTATGTCTAATATCGTTATATTTAATGTAACAGGATCATGGTACAAAACCCTTAGCTTTGAAGATAAATGATAAACAGGTCTATTCTGTAATTTTTTTATTAAAAATAAACGTCCTGTTAAAATTTTAATTTAGCAGTATGCTAAAAATAATAACTGATTTTACTGTTCTGTATGCGACCATTTAACGGACCTATCAGTCACAGTTTTTAGCGACCGGTTATACAGGGTGTCCCGAATTGCATAGGCCAAACTTCACTAACAGCCGGTTTTACAATCGCAAGTTAACTTTCATGTTAGTTGACTCTTACTTGCAGGTTAACTACAACTTTACCGACACTTGAGTTTTTCAATATAAAGTTAAGTCATGATTTGTAAACGAGAGGTTGTGAATAAAATGTATAATGTTGGTACTAGAAAAATGATTAATATACATAAAATGCATGAATTTTTGCCAAAGTCACGTCACATACTAACAAATATAAATATCAGAAGCAATTTATCAGTTAGTGGTTTATTATTATTTATTAAGTAAGTACCTATGTAGTATTTAATGTTTGCAATTTTGTATAAATAATATCTTTATACAATTTATTCTACATTCTATGAAACATAGAAACGTTTCTTTTAACAATAAAAACGTGTTTTATTTTTTAAGTACTACATCATGGATAATAAAAGGTGTGCAAATTTTTCTGCCGAGGAGGAGGATATTCTTGTAAATTTATTCTTCAAAGAAGTTGGGTCTATACCGGATTATTTTGGGTCTTCTTGGCTCCTCATCACTGCTATATGCATTCACTTCATACATGTCCATTTTTGAAGGAAATATCAAAATATTATTTTGTGACAGTTATTTTGTAGGTTATAAATTGCTGGTAAACTACCAACTTCCAGTTTACTCACACCTCATCTGCCAGTAAAGTTAACTTCCAGATAACCATCACCTTGAAAATAACCAGCTATTGTAAAACCCAATTTCTATAGTAACCTGAAAGTTAACTCTGACTGGAAGTTAACTAGCGATTGTAAAACCGGCTGTAAGTAATACAACTTTTCAAAGTAAGAAAAAAGTTCCTATAAACATGGGTCGAGAAGTGATTAGTTTCCGAGATACAGGGTGTTCAAATAATTCTCCTGAAAATGTTTTTTTATGAATATTCTCGAAACGTCTAAAGATAAAGAAATGAAAATTTACACAGGAATTTAACTTTTTATGCTTTTTAGGAAAAAATTACAACTATGTACGAAAATCATACAGGAGCGGGTGAAGCTACGGGGGGCCTAGGTATAATTAAGTCCCAACTTTATTGTGTGACACTTTTAAATTGATTTATGAGCAGAACTTAAAAATTTGAAGTTTTCTACTCGAAAGAAGTCTGTTGTGTTTTTTTCTCTAAAATTACCAGTTTTTGAGTAAATCTTATCTGAACTTTATTAATTAGTAGGTAACCATTATTACCAGCATTCCTGATATGCAGGAGTGGCCATGATTGCAATGTTTGTAACAAATGAAAAATAATCTAGCTTGCAATGCCAGAATGACAATAATGACATTGTTGTTTTTTGATTTTCTGTAGTTTATTGTTCTGTAGATTTATTATTTCTTTTTGCAAAAAGTGTTCTATTGAAAAGTAAAAAATGGCCACGTTTAGTAACGTGGAGTACGCGGATATTCATTTCATTTATGGATAGTGTAATGAAAACGCGAATGCCGAGTTACGCAAATATCACAGAAGATTTCCTAATAGAAGGAAACCATCTAAAGATGTTTTTATTCGAACCCACCTAGAATTTAGAAATGTTGGACTTACAAGAGGTCCAAGAAATGAAGAACAGCGAAATGGGCCATTTAAAAACATAATTTTAGCCAAAGTTAACAATTATAATAAATTAAGTATAAGAAGAGCGGTCCAATAGCTGCGTGCGCAAGCTGTGCATGTTTCGAAAAACAAAGTTTTTCTGATTCTGAAAAAGGACCACAGAAAGGCTTTTCGAATGCAGCCAGTCCAAGACCTTCAACCAGGTGATCCCGAAAGGAGTATCAATTTTTGTAATTGGTTTATAAATGCCATGGAACAAGATCCCGATTTCGGAAGTAAAATTATTTGGACTGATGAAGCTACCTTTAACCATAACGGATCGGTTAATTTTAATAATTTAAGAATTTGGGCTCATCGTAACCCTCATATAATTTGCCCTAGTGTATTTCAACAGGAGTTTAGCGTTAATGTATGGTGTGGTGTTATAAACGGGACTTTTTGTGGGCCCCACATCCTTCCTCCCCGTTTAAATGATTTATTATCTAATGCTTTTTAAATAACCATTTTTTCAATATCTCCAGGATATTCCTCTTAATTTAAGAAATGAATGCTGGTGTCAAATGGACGGAGCTCCTGCTCATTTTGCTGTTGAGAACCGTTTGTGGGTAAACAATAATTATCCCAAACGGTGGATCAGTCGATTAGGTGCAAGAGCCTGGCCACCCCGTTCACCAGGTTTAACTCCAGTTGATTTTTTTGTCTGGTTCTATTTAAACGACAAAGTCTACGCAATCCCTGTAAACACTCTATACGGCGCAGATGTCAGAAATGTGTTGAAGCTAAGACCAAAGTTTTTGACTGAGAGTAGTTAAGACGTATAATAATCTCACAAAATGTATAATACACAAATAAAATTTAATACGTTCGGTATATAATCATAGTCAAATAAGCCCTGCGCTTCTATTTGAGGTTATGATCACGATTATTTTAAGGCGGAGAAAAAAATTACTGGTTGGATATAAATGAGAAAATGGGTCATCCTCAGAATCTGAAACTCATGGACAAATATTTTCTTCTTCAACTTTTGTCTTCGGAGGTATGAAAAAAAAAATTCGGTTGGCAAATCATTTCAAAGTTTACATTAAATATACAAAAAAACAAAATACGGTGTTTTTTATCTCTTTAACGGTACCGTTAAATTTTAGTGGCAGAGGCAGTCGCCTCTAATTTTAAATGATGCTGGTTAAATATAACCCTTAAAAAAATATACAGAATACCACTGACAGTTAACTTCACTCCGCTAATTATTTTAACAGTGACCTTGGCGTTAAGAATTTACCAATATGTTGCAGAATAGACCTGAAAATAGTGCACAGAATACCACTGAGAGTTAACTTCATTCCGTTAATTATTTAAAGTGACCTTGGCGTTAAAATTAACCAAAATGTTACAAAATAGACTTGTATATGTGTCATAAATACAATTCTTATTATTTTCTACTATTTTCTGTTAGCTGTAATTTTGATTTTATTTATTGCATGTTTTATTAAGGCAAATCAATAAATTCCTTAATAATAGTACTAGTAAATGGTACCACGGTACCAATATGGTTCCATTTGAAAAAAATGTGTTTTGTCCCAAAAATCATTTTGATGAACTATATTTGCGAGTATATCACATAATTTAGTATTTTCAGCAGGATTTCGATTTATCTAGCATTACACGGATCAAGTAGAATAGGCATGGCACACTTAAATAGTTCTTTTGAATTACTTTTTAAATGTAATTAATATTGTCATTGTACTGAGTAACTGATTTGGGTAATTTTCACTTGATTACAAGTTCCAATTCTAAAAGTATATCTAAGTTACCATTTCGTTCAATTACATTTTAATAGGTGAAATACTGATAGACAAGCATCTGCAAATTACGTCTAGAGAAATTCTCAAAATTCATTAAAAAGCATTGAAATGAAATATATTTATCTAATACATCATAGTATACCAAAGTATATATCAAGAAAAAGACAACCCGACACAGCCCCACAAGAAAAATTTTCAGACCAGCGAACTAGACCCACGTATCCCTATGTAATTATGTATGTTCGGTCGTACACCCCCAAAATCATTAGCTATAGCCAAAAAACACCTCTGGAATGGAGTTAAAAGAAGATTAAGCTACAAGAATAGTTTGTTACATCTTAAAATCAATCGAATTATACAAATTAAGGTTAAACAAGACACAAAATAGATATGGAGCACACCCCGTGAGGGGGGGAGCAGGGCAAAAGGTACCCCCAATATATAACAAAATCGATTCAAAACAGCAATGACAGCTGAAAAAGCTCGAAATGTCTAAGTTGTGTTAAAGTGGGCGTGACAACAACCCCCTATGTAAGATTCAACTATAACAAGTTACAGTGAAAACCACCCCCATTGGGTTGCGAGATGCCACCCTTATATCCGTAGGATGCTGGAAAAACAGAGAAACTAAGCGGATTTACAAGTATAGCTTTTTCGCCTTATCTTGAATGACCGTAGTTTACAGCCTTTCTGGGGTGTGTTACTTAATAACATTGAGAGAACACGAGTTTCAAACTCTGAGTGTAGAACACGATTTTTGCCAATCATAGCATCGATCAAAATGTATATCAGATTAGTTTCTCTATTTTTAAATACCGCCTTCGCTTTTTCGTTAACTCAGTTCTGAGAATTTTTAATATATTTATGATATTTTGATCATATAAATCGTAATTTTCCGCTAAGATTGGAAAGCTGTGGAAATATGTCCGAAACAACTAATACCTAGTAATACTAAAGATTTCCCTTCTGCTAAAATTCACTGTAAAATGTTAAAAATGTACCAACTAAGTATATTTCTACCAAATTTACTTACGCTGAATAAGAACAGAAGTATTGGTATTCACCTCGGGTCAAAAATCATCGTATCTCAAATCGTCTCCTGCTACAATTGAGTTGACAGAGTTGAGCAGAAAAGCAGAAAACCTATTTTACAATAACTGAACTCTGCCCTTTATAATCTAATTGCACTGTGCTAATAGCAATAATCGCTCTAACCATTCATTCAATGGAAAAAGAAATCCAATTGTATCCTATTTTATAGTATTGTATTTGTGTGTTATAATAAAAACGATTATTATTATTATATTTAATTCTGTCGGATTAGTACACCTATTGAGTACGGATACACGTCAAGTCAACCCAAAAAGTAGATAATCGCAGCGACTCTAGAGTATAATTAATTTAAATTGTTTCTTGTGTGCAGCCACTGGTGGCAGAATTAACGTTATATTTAGTATTTTATACGATAAACCTACTTATCTGACCTAACACTGACCCCTATAGCATTACAAATGTGTTAAATTGTTTCATTTAGTCTGTTGTTTCCTTTGAGTACAAAAATGTGTAATTTTAAGACCAGTACTTGGAATATCGTAGCATTACTATTTCTAGTACTAATAACAAGAAGTGAAGTGTCGAGTGAACTGTTGTTTAAAAAAGGCTGGTTCAGGACTCACAGTAAGGGTGCAAGGATTGTTTTCAGCAATGTAAAAACAATCGACAGCACAGCCGTGCAAAATCCATCTTATCTACGCGTTAATGCCAGAATTCATACCCTCTTTCCCGGAAGTGTAAAGAATTTGAAAAGACTGGAAGTGTTAAAGTTTTCCTTTTGTGCGATAAACAACGTCATGCCTGGGGCGTTCGAGAATCTGCCCAATCTAGGGACACTATCTCTAATGGATAATGAAATAGAACATATAAAAACAGGAGTATTTAATAATTTAAATGTGACAACGCTATACTTGCAACGGAATCAGATCAAAACTATCGATCGTCAGGCATTCGACGACATGCCAAACTTATACAGACTGAAAATCAACGCCAATATGATATCGACGTGGGACAGTGACTGGTTTCACAACACCCCTTCTTTAACTGAAATTATTTTCCGAAGGAACGAAGTCCAGAAAATCCCTAGCAACGCCTTCAAAAATATAAAGGGAAGCCATTTCTTCAACGGAACTTATGTAGTGGATACCAAAATTTACTTGAGCAAGAATAATATTTCTGCTGTTGATCCGGATGCTTTTCAGGGTCTGGAGGAACTCAGTCAGCTGTGGTTGGATAGAAACCAAATTGCGGAGTTGAATAAAAAAGTGTTTTCTGAAATCACGAAGATTGGGGCGTTATTTTTGAACAAGAATAAACTCAAGGGTTTGCCGACTGATATGTTTCCGAAACTTAACTCCGACATAAGCATTTTAGATTTGACAAGCAATAATAACATGACCTGTGTATCGTATAATATTGTATCTGTGGTGAAAATGACAAACATCCAGGATATTAGAAGGCTAGATTGCAAATGTGTAGACAAATTAGTGAATAGGTTAATTCAAGCGAAAAAAAATAATGAAATTAAAACGGATTGTCAGGGAGGGGAGAGATAATACTAGTTTTATCAAGATGTCCGTATAATAGCTTTAAATAAAAATTATTTTATTTATTATTGGCGATGCGTTTCTTAAGTAATCAATTTCCTTTACAGAGAAAATTCAGGTCGCATTTTTTTAGAACTACCTGCGCAGTACATAGGCAGGTTAAACCACTCCGTAAGTTGTTTATTCAATAATAGTACAGAGAAAATAATTTTCAATTACATGAAAATACATGACTAGTTTGATACGAGGAAAATTAATTGTGTGTAAAGACGTCTTTATTTTTTTAAATTACATATATGCAAAAATGTAAATACTGCATAAAGTGTATCTTTATTTTTTTACATATTGGAAAACGGCAAAAAAAAATAATATGAATTAAAAGTTATAGTTAATTACAAAATCTTGACTGAAGATTAAGAAATTATTGATACTATGTTTGTTATTTTTCAGTCATTCATGCTTTTGTAAACAAAATGTGCAGTTTTTCACAATTTGAAGATCTGGAAATGGTTGGTTTTTGAACATGTCCGGTGAAGGGTGGGAAGTAAATAGGGGTAAATAGGGGGAAATAAGTAAAGCAAGCTGGTAAGAGTACAAAAACGTGAAATTTGGTGTATGTACTAGAAGCCAAAACCTCAGAATTTTTTATATTTGGGAGGTGGTAGATTGTAAATAGGGAAAAACAAATAGAGCAAGCTAGAAACTTCATTTTTAACTTATATGGTAGAAACCTACGCCTCAAATTTTTCTATGACATCTGCCCCAAATATAATTAAAATTCTATGATCAATAATTTCCACATACTAGAGTGCAAATATAGTCGAGATGTTTCCTTTAATGTACTTGGATGAAAAAATCTGGATGTGAAAGTAGTGGTTCCTTGGCCAGCGGTTTTTTACAAATAATGGCTTCGTGAAACTGCAGTTAAGGAAGTTCAATACACTCCTAAAACACGTTGTATTAAGTAAGTATTTATTGATACTAATTAGACCTTTAATAAATATTTTACTAAACATAGACAATACTGACCTACATTTAGAACTCATAACAATTTAAAAATTTTGATATTAAATGACTTGTTCTACAGTGACAATACCACAAACAATGTTGTATTGTCATTTATTAATAGCTATGTAACTAGCTAAATTGGTGATTTTAATTGGAACAAAGAGTGCCACTTGACATATGAATTATATTCTCAAACTAATTATTGTTAACTGTATTACGTTGACAGCCAAGGGTGCCGCCATGTTGTTTGTTTACGTTTTCCACTTCTTACGAGTAGGTACCGATTATTGCTATCAAATTTCAGTCAATTTTTTTTTGCTTAATGGATGTAGAAAGCATATTATTACATTCGCGGTTATGATCATTATTTACGCCACTCGCCCACGGCTCGTGGGCTCAAATTTAATCTTCGTGAATAATGGCTATCATAATCGTTCACATAATAATATACTATTTTATTTTCTTATAACCATAATCCTCGTTCGTGCAACTCAGCACTTTTTTCGTCATGTCTTGTAAAAACGTTGATATTTGAATTTTTTCTGAAAAAATCGAATTTTCCGTGGCATGTATTCCAGTCCGGAATATGGAATTCTTAAATTTGGACCTCAAATTCGTGATCAGGGACCAAAAAAATTCCTAGAACACTTTTCCGGCATTAATATATTCACTTAAATTTCCGCTCAAAAAAGTGGAATTTTCATCAAAAAATTGTACGAATTCCATCCTGAAATATGGAATTCCTCAATTTAGACCTCAGATCCATGATCAGCGACCTAAAAAACCTCCTAGATCCCATTTCCGAGGCGAAATGTTAATTTTACAAATTATTTTATGATAGCTTCTCTTTGGGGCACTCAAATCCCTTAACTTTCTCATTTTTGGAGGCGATGCAGGGGTCAATGCTGATTAGTATTCTTGGGGGTCCAGAAAACAGGAGAAAAAAGAAATTTTTCAATTCGGTGCTACTCCACCTCTTTTCCACATTTTCCGTCTTATTACTCCACTATTTTTATCATTGTTATAGAATAATCACTTTGAAATTACACAAGAAATAGATTATTCACTGAACTGAAGAATCTATAAGTATTTTGCCACTGAAAAATATTTAAAAATTTTTAATGAAAAAACCTCTGCGCCAAACGGATCAGACAGAGGTTGGTTCTTGAGTACTTGACTGTTTCAAAATAGTCTCACACCTAAAAGTATATAAACTAGAACAATGTTATAAACTAAAAACTCAAAATCAAAGCTATAGGAAGTTAACGTTTCTACTTCCGTTCTCAAAACTTTTTTGGCCGTCAACCATGACAGTTCTTTGTTTATGTATTTCCATAGTCACGTGAGACGTTAAATTATATTTATCTTATTTTTACTTACTTTGTCTCTAAGGATGGGCAACCAACTAGTACAAAAATCTATTGAATAATTAGAAACGCATCTATCCTCGTTTAATAAAATAATCGCGGATTCTTTAAGTTTTCTTTTAGTTCCGTTGCTCTCTTTTCCAAAATCTTCGCCGAGTCTCATTTAATTCTATATTATTCATTAAAAATTTTTAAATATTTTTCAGTGGCAAAATACCCAATAAAAAGTAAGAAAATCTGAATATGCCACAAATAAACAATTACAGACAAAATCTATAAGTGATACACATAAAATTGTAAAATGATTTTATATAAGTGTATTTATGTGTTGAATTCACGTCACAATACTTTCCTTTTACAGGAGAACTAACCTTATGATATATATTTTTTTGCTCCAGTTCATAACGTAGCCCTAAATCCTTTGAAAGGATCACGCTGAAAAGGATAATCCACATCTGAGGGGCCTTCCTCAAACCGTTCTGTATTTTATTCTACACTTAACACAGTGTTTTCTCAAAAACGCTTCGATAAAAATAAGAATGATTCAACATTTACCTCAACAAAATTTTCCAAAGAAAAATGTTATACGAGTACGAATTCAAACCCAAATAACGTGCACATAGAATGTGAGCAATAGTCAAAGCTTGCGGCATAAAAATATACTGGATGTGTGTATACATACAAAATTTTCATTTCTAACTTAAACCTATTTTAATCTCTGCACTCATAAGAATGGGTGGTTACTGTAATTGGTAAAAAAAATTGAGATAAGATCCAGATCTTGTTTTTTGGAAAACTAAAATTTCTCCAGTTCTTTAGATTTAATTAAAATTTGTATTTTTAGCCACTCCATTTCTTTTGCATTTTATTTTATATAACATTTTAAAATATTCGGACAAAAAATCATACAATAAAACCGCTGCCTAAGGAATGACTACTTCACATCCAGATTTTCCATCCAAGTCTCTTTAAAGAAAAGCATCTTGACCGAAAAATTTGAGGCGTTTGTTTCTAGCACATACTCGAAAAACCGCTGCCTAAGGAATCACTACTTCCACATCCAGATTTTCATCCAAGTCGCTTTAAAGGAAACATCTTGATTATATTTGCACTCTAGTATGTGGAAATTATCGGTCATAGAATTTTAATAATATTTGGGGCAGATGTCACAGAAAAGTTTGAGGGGTTGGTTTCTACCATATACGTTAAAAATGAAGTTTCTAGTTTACCATACTTACTTCCCCTATTCAGAACCTACCACCTCCCACCCCTTCAAATGGAATCATCTCAATCAGATGTCATTAGAATACATACGTGTACTAACTTTCAAGTAAATATCTCAATTTTATGCTATCAATCCCATTAATAATGGAGCGGAGGTGGTGGTGTTTGAAGAAGATTATAAAGAAATATGAGGCCCTGGTTTCTAGTATATATACCAAATCCCACATTTCAGTACTCTTACCAGCTTGACTTACTTATTTTCCCCTATTTACTCCTATTTAACCCCTAACCCTTCAACGGAATCATCTCAAAATATAATATGGTTCCAGATATTGTTATAATGCATATGTCTACCAAGTTTCAAGGGAATATCTCAATTTTATTACATCAACCGCTTTAATAACGGAGTAAGGGTGGTGCGGGGTTGAATAATCTGAGATCTCGGCTTCTAGGACATACACCGAATTTATGTACTCTTACCAGCTTGTTTTACTTATTTTTCCCTATTTACCCCTACTTACCCCCCACTCCATCAACGCAATCATATCAAAATATAATCTAGTTTCAGATATTGTTATAATACACACGTGTATCAAATTTTAAGTGAAAATCTAAATTTAACACTTTTAATCAGGAAATGGGGGTGGTGGGTGGATGGAAAATATTATTAAAGACCTAAGGCCTTCGCTGCTAGTATCTACACCAAATCCCACAATTCTGTACTTTTACCAGCTTGCTTTACTTCCCTATCTACCTCTACTTAACCTCCAACCCTTCAATGGAATCATCTCAAAATATAATCTGGTTCCGCATGTCGTTATAATACATACGTGTACCAAATTTCGAGTGAATATCTAAATTGTATTTTATCAACCCGTTTAATAATAGAGTAGGGGTGAGGGGGGTTGAAAAATATTATTAAAAAATCTGAGACTTTGACTTCTAGCACATACACCGAATTTCAAGTTTTTGTACTCATACCAGCTTGCTTTACTTATTTTCTCCTATTTAACCCCCAACCGTTCAACGGAATCGCCTCAAAATATAATCTAGTTCCAGAGGTCGCTATAATACATACGTGTACCAAATTTCAAGTAGGGGTGCTGGTGGGGGGAAGAAAACTGTTATAAAAAAATCTGAGGCTTTGGCTTCTAGTACATACACAGAATTTCAAGTTTCTATACTCTTTACTTATATTCCCCTATTTACCACTAAATAACCCCCAACCTTCAACGGAATCATCTTAAAATATAATCTAGTTACAGATGTCGTTATACCCACTACATGGATGTGAAAGTAAAAACTATTGTAAACACTATGATATGTATAAGAGTAATGACAAATAACTATGAAGTATGAAAATTATTCGAATGTCATAAACAGGCAGGCAGCAATAGGGGGCCTATTTCTATCTTTGTTTGATGTATATAACTTTTGCATGTTTTTCTTGCTTTACTGTACCTTATATTAGCAACACTAACTCTGGGAAGTATTCATAGAATTATTAACCGAGAGTATGCTTTGAATGAATGTACGGATGCAAGATATCCTACAGACAGCATGCTGCGATTATTCTATCCGTCAAATTGTTATTCGCTGGATAAAAATGTTTAAACTTAAAAGAAAATAGAGGACCTTTTAGAGTTAATCAAAAACATTATAAGACTTTTACTAAACTTCTTTTAGGTCAATATATTATCATGGATAATACTTGTACATAGACACCAGACACTCTGTATAGATCAATAGAAGTTAGATTCGTTGTTGTTTAAATTCCCATGAAATATTTTATTTGTGTTTTATTTTATCTTTTATATGGAGACAATATTCCAGGATAAGGTATAACAATTTGCCAGCATATTTGTTGTTTATTGGATTTTGGTATCGTAATTTTTTGTTATGTGTTGTTATAAATATAAACGTACAATTGGAGTTTCCTGTCAGGTAATAACCTCATTTCAGTTTATTTCATTGTGGAAATTATTGTTCGTTTTGATATTGGCATTTTACGAGCACGCATAATTTATTGTACATATAATGACTATCACAAATAACAAAAGGATGATTTGCAGTTGGATATTGCATACTTTATCAATAATGCAAAAGCTGATTACCAACCGATTGATGCAAAAAAATAAATATAATCGATTGCTGTCAGCGATTTTAGTATTTATTGATAGACCAGTAAAATTAGATACATTTGTCATAGAAAATGAAACTAATTTGTTGAAGGCTGAACGATACCTTCATAGATCGATGGTACTGATTGTCTTTCAGAACTGTAATATTCCATTAATGTCTTACATGTAGCTTTTCAGAAAATAGTAGGGAACAAGCGTAGATGAGTCTGCCTATACTCGTATTTCGATTCGAAAAGGCAGCAAGTTTAGGCGCGGTTAGCACTTAGATGGGAGTCCAGAAAAATAACTTCTAACGGCTTGTATATGAGCGCATACGTAGAAGGTATGCAAGCCGTTATATAAGTAAACCGTTATATAAGTAAAGAATCCTATATCTTCGATAAAGAAGAGGTTCTGCAAAGTTTACAGGTTTCGGGTAACTCGTGTACTCGCGTCGGTGATTGTTCTTATTAGCGAAAACAAGTCGCCGTTAAATAAGAGTGTAAAAAAATAAGCACGAAATAATATTCAAGATAGTTATGTTAAAAATTTTATAAATACTGCATGTCAGCATGAATTTGTTCCTAAAAGTTTTTGATAACGATTTTTACTGACGATACTTGATAGTGTTAATGAGCCCAGGAAAAGCGCCCAAATATAAATAATCCAAAAACTGAGAAAAAATAAATATATCCGGAACTGCACAAAAAATCGACTTAATTGAAATTACGGAAGAAATTCTCATAATGCGAAAGATGTAAAAACGCCTCTGGGATCGTCACTCTATGAAAGAATACTGAAATTATTTTTATCAAACTGCACTCAAAATTGAAAAACGTTTCATATCGCGAACGACGTATAAACGTCTTTGAGCGACGGCATTTAGGCAAATCCTATTTTATCAAAAGTATCACAATACATTATTTTTCGAAAGTACACTAAAGTATAAAGACTGAGAATCTAGCCAGATCGACCTCATTTCCGGAGTCCCGCCAGTGCTAGTTATCTTACAGTGGCATTGATCTGGATAGTTTGACGTATGTGATTTTTAAATAAATGTGAAATGTTGTGAAATTTCAATTGAAAAAATATCACGAGTGAAACACTTAGCGGACGTAGATCGTATATTGCAGTAAATAAATAACCAAAAACATTATGTAATTTGCGAAACCCGTGCAACCGCACGCCCTTGGATCTTCTCTTCACACTTTCTACGAAACTGTATAGTCCGGCCCAGCCAAGGAAAAAAACGGTACTAAGACGAAATCTCAGATCGATCATTTTTTTTAAGTTGTTTGAGGTTTACTGATGCAAGTCCAACTACGATTGATATGTCATATATTTATATGCACTTTTATGCAAAAAAGATTTTTGTTATTTTTTCGTTGTTTGCAAATTAATACGGTTCTAAAAAGTTTAGATTTATGTATTGATCTGATAACCACGAGAAGAAATGTGTTTTGTGTATAGTTTTACATACATTATTTAAAAAAAAATATGTCTACCCCCAAACACCTCACACTATTCAAATAAACTGATAAAATTTAATACTTTTATAATTCTCAGGAAAAGGATACCTACAGTATAAGGCACAAGGTAAGAGAGTAATAAATACGAAAATGCGCGGGGAGGACGTTGACATAAAAATTAAATTTTTATTGAAACCTGATCAAATTGAACATTTTTTAAATTCATAGTTAAGTGGTGGACTAGCATTAGCTAAGCTTCGCCAGGACGATAAAATAAAAAATAAATAAATATTAAAGGGTGCTACGGTGGAACGACGAAGGTAAGAAGAAATGTGAGGTACGAGGGTGTGAGTAAACAAAAAAATTAAAATGTATGAAAATTTATACACAAATCAGATTTTTTTTTTCGCGAAGTTATCATTTAAAATCAAAAATAGCTTCAGAAATTGTATTTTCAAATTTGAAATTCGCGCCACTTTGAATTTTCCAATTTCTACGGCAAATTTGTAATCAGTGACCTTGAAAATCCCCGATTATAAATTTGTTCTACGAAATTTTAAATATTAAACGGTTTTTCCATTGATTGATTGATTTTCCAACGTAAGATGAGCATTGCTGCCGATTCCGGTGCATGGAGATTTGTTCCACCACGCAGCCCGATCGCCCCCCGATCATTCCACCGTGTGCCGGAACAAACCCCCGGTGCTTTTATATACCGCCGGACCGGCTGCTTACGCTGGATTGGGCATTGGACATGCTTGTTGTCAGCAGCGAGAGCCGCATGACGCATGGGGTAGGAGTATAGGATGGAGCGTGTAGGTGTTTGTGAGATGTTTCTTATTGTTTTCCTTGTCTTCATCGGATGGAGAGTGCAGGCGTTTGTGAGATGCTTCTCTTTGGTTTTCGTGCTCCTTTTTACTTTCAGGTTTTTGTGATATGCTTCTTCTTAGTTTCTGTCTGTGATCATCTTCTCTCCTATTCTACTTCTGAGTTTTCTGTTTCTTCTGATGTTTCTTTATTGTATTCCGTTTTTTGTTGCGCCGATTTTTCCCAGTGTGTATAATCCTTTCCTAGCTTATTTATAATCCTCTCAATTGTTGTTATCCATGTGTAGCATGGCCTCCCTATTTTCAGTTTGTTGCTGTTCAGTCGCAGCGCTTTCTTTAGTAGGTGTGTCGTGTCTCGTCTTTGGACATGTCCCCAGTATTTCATTGCGTATGATTCTATTCTTTTGATTATTGTTCTTCCCTCTAGTAATGTTGACGTTTTCTGTGGTTTTCCTGTTTTTTGCTAGCAGTTGTTAATTTATTATTCATCTATAGAATGCACTTATGCATGCAATTTTAGGCCCTAGAGTGCTCCTAAAGCGACACTATATGATTACGAAAGTTGAAATTATAATAAAACAATACATTCTCAACAAATATAAACTTTTTTGAATGTGTATTTGAAAACATAACGATAAAAGAGCAAAAATCACGAAAAATGCCCTTTTCTGCATAGAACTGCATTTGTTCCACGACCTACTAAATATGCGCGTTAGTGCTTCTGTACACCTCATTCAACTTTTTTTTTTTTTAATTGATGAAACTAAAATTTCGGCCTCAAATGTTGGTCCGGCCAAACTAATATGTAAGTATACAAGATTTTCTTTTGCTTATTCCCACAATTTATTATACTCTTCGCAAATAAAAAACGAAGAGTATATTGCATTCAATCGGCACATTTCTAAAACCGGTAATATTGCTCGTAGAAAAAAATTGTTCATATCACTGTGTTGGTGATCGAATTCTAAATAACTTTCAAAATGTTCGTCCGTCCGTCTGTCCACCATCTGTCCATCCGTCTGTCTGCCCGTTTGTCTGTCCGTATGTATGTTTGCATGTCTCTCCGTCCGACACGTTTCTAGTAAGCACGATAACTGAAGAACTAAAATTCCGATTCCAATTGTATTGAAATTTGAACAATAAGGCAGTGTTAGCTAGAGGACGAACCCTATTTTTGAACAAAATCGATCAATAAATAAAAAAGTTATAAACCTTTTAAATAAATTTAAAAAATTACATATTTTTTTACGTTTTGAAATTAAACTAAGAATGTCTAAAACTAGCATTATTTACAAAAAAAATTAGAGTATCCTATAGAATGTGCAACAATTATATAAAAAGTGCTGTAAATCGGCGAAGACTATTTACATTTGTTGTTAATGTTACAGGTATTTGAAAAATTTCTATTAGTTTTATGTGGGGATCAACCTAACAACTATTTTTCTCACAAGTAAGCAATAAATCTAGGAACAACATTAGTCATGTTTTTTGTAGAAAGAAGGAAACCACTTTATTAGAGCATAAATTAGTAACGTCGTGACAATTTCATTAAGCCAAAAAGATTCCGTTCGTAAGTTATAAGACCCACCGGAACATTTTAAAAAGTCGAAACACCACGCTGCATTAAAAGTAATCAATTTAATCTCGCGAATTCATGAAAATGTTCCACAGTTTTCCTTAGACTTAAACTAGTTCTCAGAGACGATGCTGAGGTTCCTTAATTAATTATGTTCATTCGTTTCCGGGAACATTTTATTACGTTTCAGTTGGGAGTTGTGAGTTGTTTACATCAACACGGCCGGCGCGAGGCCGTGTGTATTATGAATAGGGAGTTGATCTGTACCCCTCTAAAATTGCGATTTTACAATAGGAACTCCTCCGAGGGGAGGAGGTTTTTCGGCGCGGGTCCGGCGTCGTTCGATTCGCCTGCGAATTTTCCGTCGCTTAGGCCGTATCCGGGGCGGGTATTTTTCGTGGTTTTTTAATTATTAACGAGTAAAAGTCCGCTATCTCTCTCGCCTGCTTTTTTTGGGAATGAGGAGTCGAGGGGTAAGAGAGAAAATAGGAGAGGTCGTTTTGGTATTTCGTAAACGTCAAAAATGTTCGATTTCTTTTCGTTACTGTCGGGCTCGATTTTCGATTTCGACCTCGCAGTTTGCGGCTAGCTATAACTAGAATCTCTCCCCGTTCCGCCGCGACGCCGTACGGCGCTCAAAAATATGTATTTCAAAAAATACGGACGTTTTAAGATTGCACGTTTTTGCGCTGTTTCGAATCCGAAGCGAGACTCATTTTTTCGGTTTTTCGCCTATAACTCGAAAACGGCTGGAGCTAGCTCAAAATAAAAAAATCTCAAAGGACAAGAGCGTTTCTTTCCGCTTCCTCCGGTACGTTCAAAAATTCCGTACCATTTTCCGTTTCGGAGATATCGCCCGAAATGTGCGGCGGTGCAGAATGGCGGAAAATACGACATTTTTTCCTTTAAACCTCCATAACTTCTAAACGGGGCCTCCTAGAGCAAAATACTTCGCCCTAACGAAAATGTAGAAAAATGAATTATCTAAAAGTCTTTTTTTTTATTTTTCTCCAGCTCCAAAGATTAACGAGCTACGGGCGGTCAAAGTGGAAGATTTTTTCGTAAATCTGTGAAATTTTAAATTTAAAAGATCCGAGAAAAGCTACTTTTGTCGCGCTCGCCGCGGGCCTAATTTTCCATTTTTCCCCTCGAACTTGGTATCGCCGGAAAGCTACGTTCTTCTGCTTTCCAGAGAGACGTCGCACGCCGTTTCACTCCCGATATTTATTTACTTATGGATTTTTAAAGTACTTACGGTTTTCAATTTTTACGAAAATATCCATTCTTATTTCGCACAGAACTACACTAAATTTTTTAATTAACCCGGGGCACGTACTGCACGAATAAAATGCGAATCTTCGTGTTCAAATAGAGACCAAGATCGGGCCTCTAGGTCGAGTATTAACTGAAATATGAGCGTTTTAAGATTTCATGTTTTACAATTTTCTAGGTTACGTTTTAACACAGTCAAGTTTGTCACTTTTGTCTCGCCCCTGCGAGGCCGAATTTTCGATTTTCCCTATACAATTTGGTATCACGGGAAAGGGCAAAGCTCCCCCTTTCCATCGAGACACAGAACGAACTTCTATTCCAAGTAATTGCTTAATTATGAATTTATTTGTACGTAGATGTTTTTCACTTTCTCACAAAAAACCCAACTTTCACACGCCCGTGCCGGGCCGAATTTCTGATTTGGCCCGCACACTCCACTATCACAACAAAATATCGTCCTTTCCGATTAATTTGACACCTAGAAAGCCTCTCAACTCCCATTATTTCCTGTAAAATCACCGTTTTTAAAGTCCATGTTTTTGCTTCCGCCATTTTAACTAATGCACATAACAATATACTAGGAATTCTGGGTAATTTGTAATTTACAGAGTGAGCAAAATAATGCTGATATAGGGTGAGCCAAATTCATCGAAAATCGCAATTAAATTTATTTGTCGTCCGATTGACCTGAAATTTGGTACTCGGGGATTATCGACCACGCTGATCACGAATATGACGTCAGAATCACAAAATTCAAGATGGCGGCGCCAAAATGGCGGACGATGTTTGTCGATTTTGGCGTCACACCTCTCAAAATCGGTATGTGGGGGTTTTTGAGGTCGCCAAATTCGAATCCGAAATCGAAATTGAAAAATTCAAAATGGCGGCCGAGTTGCGGGACATAATTTGCCATTTACGGTGCCATTCGTCTGAAAATAAGTACCTATGTGTTATCGAGGTACCAGATCCCGAATATCTAATCGTAACTCAAAAATTCAAAATGGCGGCGTCTCCACAGCCTAATATCCATCTTTTACTGTAACTCTCTTATTTACCCTCCGATTCCAATTAATCTCGATATGATGAAGTTACTGAAGTAGCTGATTGTGAATATGACATCGAAATTGAAAAATTCAAAATGGCGGCGTCCCCATGGCCTATTATACTGTAACTTTCTTATTTGCCAACCGATTCGGCTGAAACTCGGTATTTAGAGGTAATTAGAGTAGCCGATAACGATCATGTCTACGGAATTGAAAAATTCAAAATGGCGGCACAAATTGCAGGACACGATCCGTTATTTAAGGTGGCATTCGTCCAAAAATAGGTATGTGAGTGTTATCGAGTCTATAGATCACGAATCCGTCACCGTCGCTAAAGAATTCAAAATGGTGGCGTCCCCATAGCCATTTATTTTAACTTTTTTATTTACAGTCCGATTCAAATGAAACTCGGTATGTACAGGTTATTTGTGTAGCTGATAACGAATATAACATTAGATTTACAAAATTCAATATGGCGGCAAACAAAATGGCTACAACATGTGTCATTTATGGACCGATTCGACTGAAAATCGGTACCTAGATGTTTTTCAGGTCGCTGATGACGAATCTGATACCGAAACTGAAATCCAAGCTTTCTACAATGATTCAAGCTTTCTACAATGATTCAAGCGTTACTCAATTTGACAGCGTCAGCTGTCACCCGTCCGGAGGACCTAGAAAACGCGCAGCGTTTTCTAGTCATAGTAATAAAGAGCAGTTGGTGCGAGCCCCTTCCTCTTTGCGATCTTAAGGTACATGCCGTCGAGACGCGCTTCATTTCGCCGGTCCGTGCCCGGCTCGAAAGTGTTCGGGACGGAATCCTACAGTGCTTAGGCTATACTCGGTTCCGGTATTTTTCCGGGTTTTTCCGTTATAATCGGACGAAAGTCACCTATCTCTCTCGCCTGCTTTTTTGGGGAATGAGGAGTCGAGGGGTAAAAGAGAAAATAGGGGAAGTCGATTTGGTATTTCGTAAACGTCAAAAATGTACGATTTCCTTTCGCTCCTGCCTGGCTTAATTTTCGATTTCGACCTCGCAGTTTGCGGCTAGCTATAACTAGAATCTCTCCCCGTTCCGCCGCGACGCCGTACGGCGCTCCGAAATGTGTATTTCGAAAGATACGGACGTTTTAGGATTGCACGTTTTTTCGCTTTTTCGTTTCCGAAGCGAGACTCATTTTTTCGGTTTTTCGCCTATAACTCGAAAACGGTCGGAGCTAGCTCAAAATAAAAAAATCTCAAAGGACAAGAGCGTTTCTTTCCGCTTCCTCCGGTATCTTCAAAATTTCCGTACGTGTCTTCGTTTCGGAGATATCGGCCGAAAGGTGCGGCGGTGCAAAAAGGCGGAAAATTGGACATTTTTACCTTTAAACCTCCATAACTTCTAAACGGGGCCTCCTAGAGCAAAATACTTCGCCCTAACGAAAATGTAGAAAAATGAATTATCTAAAAGTCTTTTTTTTTGTTTTTCTCCAGCTCCAAAGATTAACGAGCTACGGGCGGTCAAAGTGGAAGAATTTTTCGTAATTACGTGATATTTTAAATTTAAAAGATCCCAGAAAAGCTACTTTTGTCGCGCTCGCCGCGGGCCTAATTTTCCATTTTTCCGGTCAAACTTGGTATCGCCAGAAAGCTACGTTCTTCTGCTTTCCAGAGAGACGTCGAACACCGTTTCACTCCCGATTTTTATTTACTTATGAATTTTTAAAGTACTTACGGTTTTCAATTTTTACGAAAATATCCATTCTTATTTCGCACAGAACTACACTAAATTTTTTATTTAACCCAGAGCACGTACTGCGTGGATAAAATGCCAATCTCCGTGTTCAAATAGAGACTAAGATCGAGCTTTTACGTCAAGTATTAACTAAAATATGAGTGTTTTAAGATTTCATGTTTTACAATTTTCTAGGTTACGTTTTAACACACTCAAATTTGTCACATTTGTCTCGCCCCTGTGAGGCCGAATTTTCGATTTTCCCTGTAAATTTTTGAATCACGGGAAAGGGCCAAGCTCCCCCTTTCCATCGATACACAGAACGAGCTTCTATTCTATGTACTTGCTTAATTATGAATTTTTTTGTACGTAGACGTTTTTCACTTTCTCACAAAAAACCCAACTTTCACACGCCCGTGTCGGGCCGAATTTCCGATTTGGCCCGCACACTCCACTATCACAACAAAATATCGTCCTTTCCGATTAATTTGAGACCTAGAAAGCCTCTCAACTCCCATTATTTCCTGAAAAATCACAGTTTTTAAAATCCATGTTTTCCATTCCGACATAAATTTCTGAAATAGGTGGTAAAAATTATTTGTGTGAAGTTAGGCGTTGTCAGCTACGCGGAAGCGTTGCCAGCAACGCGGAAATAAGTTTTGATGTCAAATTTTTACATTTTTACAAATTAAATAAAATGCCAATAGTACGGGTGCGCAAAACAAATCTCGAAAATCGCAATTAAATTTATTTGTCGTCCGATTGGCCTGAAATTTGGTACTCGGGGATTATCTACCACGGTGCTCACGAATGTGACGTCGGAATCGCAAAATTCAAAATGGCGGCGCCAAAATGGCGGACGATGTTTGTCGATTATGGCGTCACACCGCTCAAAATCGGTATGTGGGGGTTTTCGAGGTCGCCGATTACGAATCCGAAATCGAAATTGAAAAATTCAAGATGGCGGCGGAGCTGCAGGACACATTTTGCCATTTACGATGCTATTCGACTGAAAATAAGTACGTATGTGTTATCGAGGTCACAGATCACGAATATGTTATCGTAACTAAAAAATTCAAAATGGCGGCGTCCCCATAGCCTATTATTCATAATTTACTTTAACTTCCTTATTTTTCAATCGATTCAAATGAAACTTGGTATGGTGAAGTTACTGAAGTAGCTGATTGTGAATATGACGTCGAAATTGAAAAATTCAAAATGGCGGCGGAGTTGCAGGACCTATTTTACCATTTACGGTGCCATTCGTCTGAAAATAGGTATGTATATGTTATCGAGGTCACAGATCACGAATATGTTATCGTAACTCAAAAATTCAAAATGGCGGCGTCCCCGTAGCATAATAATCATCATTTACTGTAACTTCCTTATTTATCGTCCGATTCAAATGAAACTCGATATGTTGAAGTTAGCCCCGTAGCCTAATATCCGCTATTTACTGTAACTTTCTTATTTGCCGTCCGATTCAGCTGAAACTCGGAATGTGAAGGTTGCTGAAGTACCTAATCGAATATGAAAGTGAAAAACTGAAACTGAAAAATTGAAAAACAAAAAATCTGAAAATCTGAAAAACTGAAATAATGAAAAACTGATAAACTTGAAAAATTGAGAAATTGAAAACTTGAAATCTTGAAAACTTGGAAACTTGAAAACTTGAAGAGTTGAAGACTTGAAAACTTGAAATCTTGAAAACTTGCAAACTTGAAAAATTGAAAACTTGAGAACTTGAAAACTTGAAATCTTGGAAACTTGAAAACTTGAAATCTTGAAAACTTGAAAAATTGAAAACTAAAAAATCGAAAGGTGAAAAACTAGAAACTGAAAATCTGAAAACTGAAAAACCGAAAAACTGAAATAAAAGGCTGACAAATGAAAAACTGAACAACGAAAAACTGAAAAACTGAAAACCAAAAAACTGAAACACTGAAAACCTAAAAAACTTAACTTAAAAACTTCAAAACTTAAAAACTGCATGTCACGGTTCGCTTTGAGCGTTAAATATTTTGTATGTTGTCCCTCAATTTAAGCAACCAGTGAAACACATTACTTGAGTTATTGGCTGTTATCTTTCTATAATCAATATCAAGTACACTAATTATCGAGCAAGACGATTCATAGGCGCGCGCGCTAAGCTGTCTTTAATGTTATTCTTTTAAAATTTATATCTTACCTCATAGATAACATGAAGCAATGAAACCAAATGCCCCAGATAGCGTATTTTTATTACTATTAGCGCCGAGACCTTATATATCCGTTTTATTAATTTTTGGAAGTAGAACCCCGCATCCCTTCCCCGATGTTGGCCTATTTTCTTCGATTAATGTTGTGTTAGTATTTGTTCTGGTGTGGTAGTAATTAATTGGTGGGTGCTGTCAAATTTAAAAGGTATCCTTCTAGAAGGAATCTGTTTCCGGCTGTCGAGTGATAAGGGTCGACATTTTCTGTTGTTATGAAAAATTTAATTTAGAATTATCCTACGGGGATCTATTCATTTTTCAACAGTGATTTTAGAGATTTTCATTGTATTGGTGAAGAAGCTGAAGTCTTCGTTTAGTGTAATGAAAATCGTGCCTTTTTAAAGGGATTTAGTGTGTGCCCATTATCCTCGCACGTGAGTAGTACCTTTTCTTTAAAATTTGGTATCTTCTGACCAATTGTTTATAATTTTGCAGTCGACAGGATAATCTACCACAGTCCACATACCAACAGTGGGTTCGTGTGCTATTTTTCTATTTGTGATTTGACAATTACCCTCGAGAGAGGTAAGCAAACTTTCACCTTGATATTTGTTTCTCTTACTTAAGGGGTTATAACGCATTTTAGGGTTCTTGTACGGAGTTTACTTTTATGGTGTTGCATGGTGCTGGTATGGTGATTCTACCGTGCTTCTAAGGGCCTAGCAGAGTGTGCTAGTGGACGGCATTGTCGTAAGCTGTTACCTCAGGACTCGCAGTTCGTACTGGGAAGCGTATTTGGGGGCAGGCGTCGTCGCAGAGTAACTCTATCCTAGAAACGTCCCGGTGTCATCTCGAGTTTGACGCCGTAGAGTAAGAGACCGCACGAGGAAGTTAAACATTAAAAAAAAGGCATATAGCAGATAAGATAAGGTCAGTCAGTTGCGTGCGATTGTTAAGCATTCTGTTGTTGCTAATATACATATATTTGTCCACGATAAAATTACTAACCCTCACTTAATTCATTTAAATATTAATATTAGAGTAGAATACTCACTGTAAACAAGACATAGCTATGTACTTGGGGAGAAACCTGTGATACTTTTATATATTTATATATTTGGTATAAATATGTTTCTTTAAATTAAGCGTCTTTTATGACTATCTGTTTCGTTGTCTAATTAAGTTTTTTTTTTTGTTTATTTCGAATCTGATATATAGTAGAGTGTGTTCAATATAAATCATTTTTGCTATATATATTTAGTTATTTTTTTAAATTTTATGCCCCAACTAAAAAGGACCCTGAGACTCTTGCTAATTGACAAAAACAACCTTGTCAGGAGCACTTAGCTCATAGATTGGCGTGGCATAAATTGGCGCCCAACGTAATTTGTTTTTTTTATCATTTCTTGTGCAATAAATTTTTTTTAAAAAAGCTGGTTTCTCCTAGTTTTTGCAAATTTTTTTACTTACTATATATTTATACTGATATTTTATTATACGGTGATACTGAGATTATGTATAAGTAGGTATTAGTGGGTTAATAATTTTGTTGGGAGTTTGATATATATACTGCTTCACAATATAAAGGTCTGCCTTTTCTTGAAAGTACATTGCCACGAGTTATTTTTTATACTTAATTGGCATCGGTTGTTTATAATTTTATGTTGTTTAGTCAATAATTTTTTCGTATGTGTTTCTGCAAATTTTTTTAGGTATTTGCTTTTGTCCTTTTTCTCTAAGGAGGGGAGGGGACTGGTTATTATTTTAGATATAGTTTTATAAAGCCACAATTTTCTTTTTGGTTTCGCTGCGGCTAAAAATAATTTTTTTTTTTGGATTACGTGCCGATACCTATAGAGGTATTTAAATGTTTTTTTTCTCTCTCTCTGTATGATTTATATTTTCTTTAATATACTTCCAAGGTTATTATAGAACATATTAGTTAAGCTCTGAAATTTTCGCGGTTATTAGATATTAGTGCTAATATAATATAAATAGTATTAATAGTAATATTTACGGCAAATATATAGTGTAGTGATAGTATTTATATTAAATTCCTTTAGGTATTTTTTTAAATTAAATTAAATTTTTTTTTGCGTCCCGAAATTAATTTTTTTATATACCATGGAGGTAAATAGGTTAACTTCTGACGAACTTTCATATGAACTTACGATTAGAGCTGCACCTGCTGATGGTACTGTGCACGAGAAGCGTAGAATTTTACGTGAAACAATTCGTGAAGGGCGAGTACCACTGTTTATTAGCTTAGATCCGGTATTAGAACTGAATACTTGCGATCAAAAACTTAAAAACTTACGCGATGAGTTAGCAAATTTCGATTTTTCAAATAAAGAGAACGAACATGAACGTATTTATTCGAGACTCCTTCATGTTAACCAACGGTTAAGTAGAATCATGGAAGCTAGTGAAGAGCAAAAACAAACTAAAAGTAATTTATTATTGTATTCCCAGCAATTACTTGAAGATTTAAAAACAACAATGAATTTGCCGCCACCGCGAATAAACATTCAAGAGCAGCCTTTTGAATTAACATCTTCGCAGTTAAGTCAATCAGTTCTCGCTGAGAGTAATCTGAATATAGGTCCTGCAAATATTATATCTGTACCAAATACATCTCATCGTGAAATGAATTTGATAGAACTTCAACCTACAGTTACGTGCCAATCAAATTATCCGGTTATCTCTTCGCAGTCTAACGTTACCCCCAGTTGCACTATCTCGTCCACAATTGCTAGTAATTTCGCTAATATTTCATTTAGTCAGGCAATGCCATGTACATATAGTTTTCCTCAAATGCACCCTGTTTCTTCTGCTCATCTTGTTGGAACATCGAGACCGATTAGTTCTGTTATTTACGACCAATATAGGCACATTTACCCTGACATACGTACAGTTACATCGTCAGTATCGCGAAATTATAATGATCAACAAATATATACACCACCTATCACTTATTGTCCTACAAATCCGCTAAGACATTCGACTGAAAATTTAGTTAATCGATTCCAAAATTTTCAACCCTTTGAAAATATTTCTCACAATGAAACTCCGACGCGTCCTAACTTTGGTTGCGTCAATCATTTTGATATTTCTAAATGGCGTATAAGTTTTGACGGTCAATCTAGTATCACTACTTTCTTAGAAGACATTGAGGAATTAAGAATATCTCGAGGAGTATCAAAAGAACAATTATTTAAATCCGCTGCTGAATTATTTGTAGGGAATGCAAAGTCGTGGTATCGTTTTGCAGCAAATTATATCTCTACGTGGGATGATTTAGTTACGGAATTGAAAGCTTCATTTCAAAATAGTTATTATGATAGGGATTTACTCGATGAGATTAAGAAACGCTCTCAGGGCACTGACGAAAGAATTGTAATATATATTAGTAAAATGGAAAATCTTTTTAGTAAGTTATCACGAAAACCATCTGAGTCGGAACGCGTACAAATTATTAGAGGTCTCTTGTTACCAAATATTCAGAGAAGATTACCGCTATATCAAATTAACAGTATTCGTGAATTAGTCGAACTCTCTCGAAGGATAGAAGAAGATGAAAAACACGTGGACTTATTTGTTCCACCACCACCTCATACTTGTAAAGCGTTGTTGGAGCCACAGCTTGCTTATCAACCTCTTTATAATACTCGCGTAAAACACGTACATCTAGTCGAGCAAGACTTTGTCGAGAATTCTACGGGGAATTTAGTATCTAGTAGTAGAAATTCAGATATGGTAATTGCAATCGCGACAAGTAGTCATCCCGTTGGCCAAAGCAATTCATTTTCCAGCTATTTACCTGTTTCTACGAATAATAATATAAGTACTAACGTACCACAACCTACGTCAAGTCAATTACATAGAAATGCTTTTACGTGTTGGAATTGTAATCAGGTCGGTCATTATCGCAATAGTTGTACTCAACCACGTAAAGTACTTTGTTATCGTTGCGGAAAAGAAGGCGTTACTGTTAGAAACTGTCCAGTATGTTCGGAAAACATTCGCCGGGGTCGCTAGGTAGCCGTATGGTAACCCCAACGTTTCATAAATCAGCTGAGTCGTCATTCGCACATACACAGGTTCTTCCCCCACATAAAATTATTCTTGATTATATTATATCTCATGCAGAAGGTGATCAGCGACCTTACTTAGAGATTTCTGTCTTTGGTTATCCCATATTAGGACTTTTAGATTCAGGTGCTACCAATACTATAGTCGGACAAAAAGGTTATGAAATATTGATGGATTTAGGACTCAAATTGAATAAAGATAAACACACCACTTGCACTGTCGCAAATGGCCAATCTTGTTCTGTTCTTGGAATTGTCGAAACTCCTATCTGTTTAATGGGAAAAATTCATATTTTTAATGTTCTTGTTGCGCCTGAGTTGCCTCATAAACTTATATTGGGGACAGATTTTTGGTTGGTGATGGACATTATCCCCGACCTTAAAAAAAATATTTGGCATTTTGGGAGTGATTCTAAGTCTATGGTATGTGGTATTCAGCTAGGAGACAATTTGTCGTCGGCCCAACGACTTTCTTTGAAAACCCTTCTGGACGAAAAATTTAAACTCATGGGAAATAGTTTAGGTTATACTACTGTTGTTGAACATGAAATAATTACCGATTCTCCTCCAATTAAGCAACGCTATTATCCTGTTTCACCTCCTAAGCAAAAACTTATAGACGAAGAACTCACTAAGATGCTTGAGCAAGGTATTGTTGAACCCTCAAAAAGCGCTTGGTCGTCTCCTATTTTGTTAGTTCCTAAGCGTGATGGATCATACAGGTTTTGCGTAGATTATAGAGCTTTAAATTCTGTCACCAAAAAGGATGCTTATCCCATTCCCTATGTTTCGGCTATACTTGATAGGCTTCGTGATGCACGGTTTATAAGTTCAATGGATATTAAATCTGCTTTCTGGCAAGTCGGTGTTAAGGAATCGTCTAGGGAATATACAGCCTTTACTGTTCCAGGCAGGGGATTATTTCAGTTTAAAAGAATGCCATTCGGTCTTACCAATAGCCCAGCCACTTGGCAAAGGTTATTAGATACAGTGTTAGGAGCTGATTTAGAACCTTATGTGTTAGTCTACCTCGATGATATAATCATAATTTCCCCTGATTTTGATACCCACATCCGAATTCTAGGTCAAGTTTTCGACCGTTTACATGCTGCTGGTTTAACGCTTAGCGTGGAGAAATGTCAATTTTGTCGTCCTTCGTTGAAGTATTTAGGTTATGTTGTAGATGCTCGAGGACTTAGAGTCGATTCAGAAAAAGTAGACGCAATATTGAATGTGCCATCTCCAAGTAATATTTCAGAAGTCAGAAGATTTTTGGGTATGTCTAGCTGGTATAGACGTTTTGTACCTAACTTTTCTACTATTGTGGCTCCATTAACACGGTTGATTCAGAAGAACGTAAAATTTTCTTGGACGACTGATTGTGAAAATTCTTTCAGGGCCATTAAAAATCATCTCGTATCCGCTCCAATTCTAAATTGTCCAGATTTCTCTCGTAGCTTTATTCTTCAGACTGATGCGTCGTCATATGGTATTGGTTGTGTGCTTACACAATTATTTGAAGATGGGGAAAAAGTTATATGCTTTCTGTCTAGGTCTCTAACTAAACAAGAGAGGAACTATTCCACAACAGAAAGGGAATGCCTTGCTATTATCTGGAGTATGGAGAAGCTACGCCATTACCTGGAGGGCGTACACTTTACCGTCGTAACTGACCACGCTTCATTAATTTGGTTGAATCGCCTTAAAGATCCTCAAGGTCGGTTAGCGAGATGGGCTGTAAGACTACAACCTTTCGATTTCACCATAGTTCATCGGAAGGGCAGAGAAAATATAGTCCCAGATTTTCTCTCCAGATCTGTACCGATATCCATAGATATGATTACCAATGTAGATATCTCAGATTTTTCCAATAGTTCTGATCCTTGGTATGCAAAAATGTTACGAAGGGTAGACGAGAATCCGCATAAGTTTTCTCAATGGCGCATTGAAAATGGAATTCTTTATAAGTACGTCCGTTGCGGTTTTCCAGAGTTGTCCCGGGGTTGTGATTATTGGAAAATTGTAGTTCCTAAAGATAAGCGGACGAAGCTCATTCAAAGTAACCATGATGACCCTCGTTCTGGTCATGTAGGTATTTATAAGGTCTATTGGAAATTACGTAGTAACTATGTATGGCCTAAAATGCGTGCTGATATTGTTAACTACGTTAAATCTTGTCGAGTTTGTGCTGAACAAAAACCTGAATTGAAGGCTCCCGCTGGCCATATGGGTTCTAGGCCAGCCATATCAAAACCATGGCAAATGATAAGTTTGGATTTTATAGGTCCGTTGCCTCGTTCTAGTCACGGTAATACTCACGCCTTGGTCATTAGCGACTATTTTAGCAAGTACGTCTTAATATTTGCCGTTCGCTCAGCAACAGCGAGATCTTTGGTGAAACTTGTTGAGGAAAATGTCTTTTTAGTATATGGAGTCCCACAGCGCTTAATATGTGACAATGGCGCACAAATGCGAAGTAAAGCATTTGGTAAACTTTGCGAAAAATATCGCACCAAAATTGATTTCACAGCTAATTATTATCCTAGGGCAGATCCTTGCGAACGAGTAAATGGTACCGTTAAAGTAATGATTAGGAGTTATGTCAAGGAGAATCAGCGTAAGTGGGATGAAAACTTACAAGCCCTGGCTTGTGCCATAAGAACCGCTAAGAGTGAAACAACTGGTTTTTCTCCCTATTTTATTAATTTTGGCCGCGAATATATTGCTACCGGAGATTTGTTTAAATATAAAATTCCTACTGATGAGGGTATAAACCTTGAGAATGAAATAGATCGACGTAATATTGGTTTTCGTAAGTTGTTCGAGGAAGTCAGAAGTAAATTATCGAAAGCTCAAGAAAAGAATCGCAGGGTTTATAACCTTCGACGTAGATCTGTCCATTATAAGGTTGGGGACAAAGTATGGCGGAAGAATAAGACGAAATCTGATGCGTTAAATTATATAAATGCAAAGTTATGTCCTAAATATATCGGTCCCTTTGTAGTTAAGAAAAAACTTGGTTCGTGGACATATGAATTGTGTAATAAATCTGGTGAATCTAAAGGCGTATGGCATGTACAAGATCTCAAGCCAGCCAATAATTTTGAACCAGATGAGTAATTTTATATTATTAGGTTTTCTCCGAGTATTATTTCTGTTGCTACGTTTGTTTAAGTATTTTGGTCAGTAAATTTAGGGAAATTTACTTCTTTCCGAGGAAGGGGGGAGTGTCACGGTTCGCTTTGAGCGTTAAATATTTTGTATGTTGTCCCTCAATTTAAGCAACCAGTGAAACACATTACTTGAGTTATTGGCTGTTATCTTTCTATAATCAATATCAAGTACACTAATTATCGAGCAAGACGATTCATAGGCGCGCGCGCTAAGCTGTCTTTAATGTTATTCTTTTAAAATTTATATCTTACCTCATAGATAACATGAAGCAATGAAACCAAATGCCCCAGATAGCGTATTTTTATTACTATTAGCGCCGAGACCTTATATATCCGTTTTATTAATTTTTGGAAGTAGAACCCCGCATCCCTTCCCCGATGTTGGCCTATTTTCTTCGATTAATGTTGTGTTAGTATTTGTTCTGGTGTGGTAGTAATTAATTGGTGGGTGCTGTCAAATTTAAAAGGTATCCTTCTAGAAGGAATCTGTTTCCGGCTGTCGAGTGATAAGGGTCGACATTTTCTGTTGTTATGAAAAATTTAATTTAGAATTATCCTACGGGGATCTATTCATTTTTCAACAGTGATTTTAGAGATTTTCATTGTTTTGGTGAAGAAGCTGAAGTCTTCGTTTAGTGTAATGAAAATCGTGCCTTTTTAAAGGGATTTAGTGTGTGCCCATTATCCTCGCACGTGAGTAGTACCTTTTCTTTAAAATTTGGTATCTTCTGACCAATTGTTTATAATTTTGCAGTCGACAGGATAATCTACCACAGTCCACATACCAACAGTGGGTTCGTGTGCTATTTTTCTATTTGTGATTTGACAATTACCCTCGAGAGAGGTAAGCAAACTTTCACCTTGATATTTGTTTCTCTTACTTAAGGGGTTATAACGCATTTTAGGGTTCTTGTACGGAGTTTACTTTTATGGTGTTGCATGGTGCTGGTATGGTGATTCTACCGTGCTTCTAAGGGCCTAGCAGAGTGTGCTAGTGGACGGCATTGTCGTAAGCTGTTACCTCAGGACTCGCAGTTCGTACTGGGAAGCGTATTTGGGGGCAGGCGTCGTCGCAGAGTAACTCTATCCTAGAAACGTCCCGGTGTCATCTCGAGTTTGACGCCGTAGAGTAAGAGACCGCACGAGGAAGTTAAACATTAAAAAAAAGGCATATAGCAGATAAGATAAGGTCAGTCAGTTGCGTGCGATTGTTAAGCATTCTGTTGTTGCTAATATACATATATTTGTCCACGATAAAATTACTAACCCTCACTTAATTCATTTAAATATTAATATTAGAGTAGAATACTCACTGTAAACAAGACATAGCTATGTACTTGGGGAGAAACCTGTGATACTTTTATATATTTATATATTTGGTATAAATATGTTTCTTTAAATTAAGCGTCTTTTATGACTATCTGTTTCGTTGTCTAATTAAGTTTTTTTTTTGTTTATTTCGAATCTGATATATAGTAGAGTGTGTTCAATATAAATCATTTTTGCTATATATATTTAGTTATTTTTTTAAATTTTATGCCCCAACTAAAAAGGACCCTGAGACTCTTGCTAATTGACAAAAACAACCTTGTCAGGAGCACTTAGCTCATAGATTGGCGTGGCATGCAAATCTTCAAAACCTAAAAACTTAAAAACCTAAAAACTTAAAAACTTAGAAACTTAAAAACTTAGAAAATTAAAAACTTCAAAACTTCGAAACTTTAAAACTTTAAAACTGAAACTGAAAAACTGGAAAACTGGGAAATTGGGAAACTGAGAAACTGAAACACTGAAAGACTAAAAGACTGAAAAACTGAAATACTGAAAAACTGACAAACTGAAAAATGAAACTAAAACCGGAAAACCACAAAAACTGAAAACTGAAAAATTGAAAAACTAAAAACTGAAAATTGAAAACAAAATTAAAAAATTGAAAAAGTGAAAACTGAAAATTGAAAAATTGAAAAACTAAAAACTGAAGACTGAAAAACTGAAAACTGAAAAACTGAAAAAATTAAAAACTGAAAACTGAAAACCCGAAACACTGAATGATAAAAAACCGAAAAACTAAAAAACTGAAAATTAAAAAACTGAAAACTTAAAATTTAAAAAACCCAAAAAAAGTGAAAATTGAAAACTAAAAATCAAGCTTTCTACAATGATTCAAGCGTTACCTAATCGAGTGCGGAGCACTCGCATTGACAGCTTTAGCTGTCACCCCTCCGGAGGAGCTAGAATGGGCGATAGCCCATTCTAGTAAACTCTAGAAAATTGAAATAATGTAAAATAGGAATTAGAAAAATATAAATTACATGCTCGGAGACTTCTGCGCGGCTTTAGCAGGAAAACTAAATTTAATATCCAGAGTGATAAAACAAGAGATAATTACTACTGTGCATATATTGCAGATGTGTTTTATAGGATTGTTAAATTTTTAGTATAGGTACGTGCAACGTAATATTATTGAACCTGTAACTACTGAACATGATAATACATTCAGTTTAGTGCAAGAATAGTGCAAGAGTAATAAGTAACAGAACTCAACAAATTAATAGTAATAATGATAATAATAATAATAATAACAATAGAAAATTAACACCATCTATTGTATTGGGACACACCTATAATTACAGACCGAACGATCGACTATAACCGTCCTGATATAGTCATCATTGAGAAGCAGTTGAAAAAGGCTACAATAATAGATATAGGGTGTCCTCTTAGTCACAATCTAATTAAAAACCGAAACGGAAAAGATGACGAAGTACGAAAATCTTGCCATTGAAATGAAACACATCTGGAATCTAGACAAAATCGAAATAGTCCCCATCGTTATATCCGTCACTGGAGTGATGACAAAGCATCTTACGAATAACCTCGAAAAAATAGGCCTAAGTAGATCTCTGTACATGAAAATACAAAAGGCTGCCATTCTCCAAACTTGCCACATCGTTAGAAAATTTCTTAACTGGGCTGCATGGGACTGATTGAATTATCTCCCATGCCGCTCTATATAGCCTTGTCCTCGACACTACAAAAAGGATAGGCGAATACTTCCCAGTTTCAAAGCTGAGAACAAAGTGATAATAATAATAATAATAATAACCGATAAGATTTCAGCCATCCAGAAAGCCGTAATCCTGTCGACTACCTCAATCGTCCGCTCATTCCTCAATTCAACGCCATAATCACAAGTATCTTGCTGATACTTGTCTGTGAACCCACCATTAGTGGAGATTTAATTTGGATAATAATAATAATAATAATAATAATAATAATAATAATAATAATAATGGGGCAGAAAAATAATAACGGACCGCACCATCCCAAACAACATACCAGACATAGTACTCACCCTAAAGGAAGTGAAGAAAACTTTCATCATCGATATAGCTGTACCCCTTCCTGCAAATATCAACAAAACACAAACAGAAAAAATAAACAAGTACCTACCGTTAGCTGATGAAATCAAGCGGATGTGGAAGATGGAAACCGTGACGATAGTACCAATCGTGATAGGTGCCACTGGAGAGATACCGAAGAAGTTACACGATAGTATCAATATACTGAGGCTAGATAAGGGACTATACGTGCCTATGCAGAAATCTGTCCTGTTGGACACTTGTAGCATTGTCAGAAGGGTATTGGGAGATTAAGACCGGAAAAGGCTCAACAAACTGATGAGTCCCAAACAGAGCTTAATCCCTTGGTAAGAAATTACCCGGGATAAGTGAATAATACCAGCGTTGTGCTGAGTACTGAGGAATAATAATAATAATAATAATAATAATAACATCAAGGGTTGGCACGGCGACATGACTTATTAAAAGAAGAAGTGCCTTATTATCAGTACAGACCCAGTGCAGTCTTGGAAACTGACACCCACAAGCTCTACTGGGACCGTTCTGTATTGACGGATAGAACAGTCATCCACAACAGGCCTGATATCATCTTGATAGACAAAGTCAAAAAGGAGGTTTGCCTGATAGATGTAGGAATCCCGAACGATCATAAAAAGAAGGCAAATATCAGCGGCTTGGGCAAGAGATCCAGCAAATATGGCATCAAGAACGGGTGACTGTATTTCCATTAATAATATCTACCACCGGAGTAATCCCCAAAACTCTTGTTGCCAATTTAACAAAGCTTGAAATTGCCAATAAGATTGCAGCCATCCAGAAAGCAGTAATCTTGTCGACTACTACAATAGTCCGTTCATTTCTAAATTCACCCCTGTAATCACAAGTCGGCCGATACTTGTTTGTGTGCCCACCACTAGTGGAGATCTCATTCATAATAATAATAATAATAATAATACATTGATTTTACTCACAAGTAATAATGGTACAGATTGAACCGCAGAGCTCTTTTCCCATTTGCCCAAACAAAGAACTTAATTCAAACATTTAATACCGGAAATATATATATTAAATTACAAAAAAAAAACATATTAAGTTGTGCTTTTCAATTATGAATTTTATACTAATAAATGATACGTTTTATAATAATAATAACAATAGCACTGCACAGCAATACGAACAGACACAGGGAACATGTTGACCTCGCGAAATAAAAAGAAATGTCAAAAATGAACACGATTATGGCTAAAAAGGTATGTACGCCCACAACGCGACATTAAGTTGCTAACCTCTGACGGATTAGTATGTAGTTTTTGACTACTATACCTTGATGTATTTTTTTTTATGTTTAGGTTCATTTGGAGTTCATTCCGAACATGAGATGTAAAATAGGTAAATGATCTTTGAAAAATCGCAGTTTTATGCTAAAGTACCAACAAATTTTATATATATCTTGTATATTGCAAGAGACCTTGTGAAGTCGATTTGCGCCTTAGTATTGAGGTTCATCATTATAAAATATTCGCCATATAAGTGTAAGCATGTGTAAACGTCTACGACTTTTCATATTAAATATATCATGTTCATTAAGATATGGCGATATATTATGTCGTCTATATGGAATGCAGTAAATATACCGCATACATGAATGATGAAGTTTTTGACTTTTCTTTTTTGCTACCGCTGACAATAGTTTCCCATATACAACATCACGTGTTTATGAAGTCCTCCCAACCGTGCACCACCTGTGTTTGTTTTATTGAATACCCTGAAAGGACCCTGGGCGAGAAGTAACTCCTCCTCGTTTAAATTGCTTACTAACCTTGATTTCGTATATGTGTATGAGTAACGCAAATGAGCCTGTATTTACTTGTGTCTGTATCTATTTTTCTTCTTAGTTTCTTTTTTTCTTAGAAATTTTGCTAGGGCGGTTTTACGAATTTTACTATTTTTATTAAACTTAAAATGCATAATTAGGTCTCTGTAATGGGTACCTTGGTTTCTCTGTATTTACGTACATATGTGTAATTTTTTATATCCGCAAATTCGGTTTATTTTTCTCTCATTGTAAGTAGTTATATGTTCTTGGCCAAAATACTTTGCCTGTAAGGCCAAAAATCTGAGGGGGGGAAAAGTACTCTAACGTAATAATTACACTTTATTTTGAGCTTAATGCGTCCGCTCCAGCTATTCAGATTACCGGTTTCCTAATATAATACTATGCTACCTTAGAAGACGAGCCTTAATCAAACTCAGACGATATTCACCATAAGAACTGTTTCAAACAGTGAAAAAATGGTACATTTTAAGTATATGCTATTTCCGTTTTCGAATAGCGAGTAGATAAAGCAATATGCAGTAATCAGGTAGTATTTCTTCATTAACCGTGCTGATTTGATACACCACTGATTGCCCAGCTTTGTGTTCATTACTTATTGCTGTATCCGACGACGGCGACGACCCAGGAACCTTTCTCGGATATAGAAACTCTCCCTAATTGACAGCGTTAATGTTTTCAGCACATCAGGCCTTTGTTGTAAATAGAGCCGTGGCACGTACAAAGGGACAGGTACAGTTTCAGCTTTTGTTTACCCTTACAGTTTTATCTATTATTATAATAGGATTGTGTTCCCGCGATAAATAGCACAAAATGTGCTCTGCAACCTTTGTTATCCATATCTGCGGAAATAATACATATTTATGAGTTCTAGGATTCGGAACAATAAGTAAACTAGTTTCAGTTTTTGTATAGCCGCAGCATTTAGAAATGGATATTGTTCATTTTCTGTCAAGTGGAATGTTTTGTGTATTCCCACCTATGATATTTGTTTAGAGATTTAGTAAATAACAAAACAGGTTTAATTAGGTGATATTGTTGAAGTCTTACAAAGATATAGAAGTGTATGACTATATATTAATTTGGTACATAAATAAGGAGCTTTTTTTCTCATAATTTGCCTGAGACAAATGATCGATTAGCATCTAATATATACATCAAATCCTAAGTTCTTCGACACTTCCTAGCGTACTTTACTTATTTTCCCGCGTCTATCCCTATTTACCCCAAACGGAATCCGCTCAAAATATAATCTAGTTGCAGATGTCCTTAAAATACAATACGTAATATACAAAATGTCAAGCGAATGTTGTTTTCTAAAAAAACGGACGTAGTTTTGACTTTTGGATAGTGTTTTGGTAATACTGTTGCAGCTGTAAAATGTTATTGATTGATTGATTGATTTTCCAGCGTAAGGTAAGCATTGCTGCCGATTCCAGGCATCCAGTCTGCGAGGTTCGTTCCAACACGCAACCTGGTCGTATGCCGAATATGCCCAACGGACGGCCAAACCGCGTGTCGGAACCAAACCTCGGATGTTTTATATACCGGCTGCATACGCCGGGTTGGACATTGGACATGCTTGTTGTCAGCAGCGAGAACCACATGTCGCATGGGGTAGGAATATAGAATGGAGGTGTAGGTGTTTGTGAGATGCTTCTTTTAAGTTTCCATGCTTCTTTTAAGTTTCCATCTATCACCATCTCTTTATTTATTCTTCTTCTAAGTTTTCTGTTTCTTCTGTTTCTGAATCTGGCAGCTTTATTTTTATTTCATATTTTTATTTACTAACCGTTCCACAGGTAAATATCCATTTACGGTGAAAGTACTGGGAAGGGCCATATCTGGCGTTAAAAAAATAGGAGCTTTTTATAACGGGTTATGAGAAAGAGGTCCGTGGAAACATTTTGTACACCCTGTATATTGTTTTTTTAAACCAATCAGTTTTAATTTCCATTTTTCAATTCCGCTTTTCAGTTCCGGGTATTTTTCTATTTTATTATCTAAATTTAATACCTTTTCAATCTTACATTTATTTTTTTCCCTGTTGTGTAATAAACTAAATAATAAACAAATACAATTAATAGACTGGACTAGACTCATGTTTTGGTCACTTTGTGATTATGTTGGCAGCTTCCCTCTTTCTTCTGTAGTATTCCCACACTACTTCGCCGGCGCCCAACGTGGGGCGAAATATTTAATTTCAAGTTTTTACACTTATTTGTGTTGTTTATTTAAAAAAAGCAACCTTTAACTGATCCTTTGACGTAAAAGTCACAGGCGTAGAGGTTATTTACCAGTAACATACTGGTTAATTGTGATATATTGTAGATTCTCCGAGCACCGCTTAAAAAGAAAACATACATGTGGCAGGAAGTCCCAAAGAATTGAAGAAGGAAAGAAAATTAAGATAATGCCACAAATAACATTTAGACAATATTTAAATAAATGCTTCCTTGCAAATATCAAACAAGTACACATTTCCAAAAAAAAAAACATTCTACACATCAATACCTATAATGTATCAAAGTTTGTAACGTGTACATGTGTAAAAAATAATACAACACAATACAAAAAAGCGTGGGGTGCTTATTACTATGACATATTTATTCTAGTTGATATCAAGCACCTCCCGCTTTTTTGTATTGTATTATTGTATTGTATTGTATTGTATTGTATTATTTTTACTTTTTAGTTCGGTAGGTATGCTATTAAAGCGTGTTTTGTTAGTTTTTTTAAACTACTATTTACTTTTTATTTTTTTAGTCTTATAAATTTGGACCAAATAATTCTAATCTGGAACCTCGATAACTTACATATACCGATTTTCAGTCGAATCCGACGATAATTGATAAAACCTATCCGCCATGTTGACGCTGCCATTTTGAATTTTTAAGTTTTCACATATTTATTTTCTACTTGTCAAGCCCTTTCCTTTGATATCCATGTCAAGGGCATTGCAAAGAAAATGATAATCTGCCATCTTGGGGCGGCGACCATTTTGAACATATTATAAAATTGAGTATACTGTATTGTATTCTCATCGGAGCTACACACAATTGCCAAGTTTCGTGATGATGCAACAATTAGAAGTGGGTGAAAATTACGTTGAAAGATTCCATTACATTGATAGATTGATAGATACGGGTGAGGTTAATAAAAGCGTGTTAAAAATTAATTAAAAAACAGCGTTTTTTAGTAGTATTTTGCATTTTGTTTAGTATTAATTAACCGACATTTATGCGGTTGTTCTCATTTTGTAGATATTTTAATAGCTACAACTTCTTTCACGGACGTATTTTCGTGAAACCTAAAGATAAATTATCAAGCCAAAACTCGTTTTCCGTAACTCTACTTGTTAATTAACCCATTAAAGACTACCGTCTAAATATTCATACACATTTACAGGTTTCTAAATGGCTGGTTTTCATAGACTTTAAGTTCATAATTCGTCCAATAGATGATGACAGGTATGCGAGAACACATGTTTTTGCAATTTTAAGCCAGTGACTTCTGAAGGCTACACTAAATATGTCTTTAAATAAAATGAATCGTGGTGTGTCTTCATCAAATTTGTCAAAATATGAACGCCGGTAAGTAAATAGGTGATATTTAATCTTTATAAAAATTAAATTATATTGTAAAGTGTGATGCTAATATTTAAATAGGCTATAGCAAACATAACCAAAGTTTTAATGATATAAGCGAAGTGAATATATTTATCACGTGCCCCTAAATATGCACGTATAAATTTTCATACGCTAGGCCTTCGACTATAGTCGAAAACACATCTTATGTATTACCGCTATAGCACCTATTGAAATATTTTTTATTCGTAGACGACCATTGACAACTAAAGAGTTATTGACAATAATAGACGAATGGGATAATGTTGAATTAACCAATGCTGAAAGTATTAATTTTACATTATTTCCACCAGATCATGACGAGGATACTGATCAAGACGAAGCTTATAATGAAATAGTTACGGAAAATAATATTCATGATCTAGGTAAAGAGATTTTAGCACAAACCTCACATGTGCAGTTCGTAACCAAAGATAATGATTTTGTTATATCCCAAGTCTCAATTGTATTTCTAGATATTTCAGAAAATATCAAACCTCAAAGTCTTGTAGCAGACGAGGGAAAAACAGATGTCTAAAATGAGTCTTCAGATTCCGAGGATTACATGCTACTATCGGAAATACGTTTAAAAATCATAAGCAGCCAAAAATTGAAAACACGTAAACAAGAAAAAAAGAAAGAAATTGGAACGAAGTAAATCTTCAACCCGAAAGCATCCATGATGCATGTTTCGAAGGAGAAAATATATATCAACCACAGCCGGAAACAATTGAGGAAATTACAGTTTTTCCAATTATTCTGGGACGAAGATCTGATCTGTTATATTTGTAACGAAAGTGAAAAATACGCTAAGTACAAAAATAGCGATAATACCTTTAGTGTTACAGTGGAGGACATGTATAAAATATTAGCTGTTTTGCTCATTTCGGGGTATGTCAAATTACCCAATAGAAAAATGTATTGGCAAACAATGGCAGATGTTCATAACGCAGCGATTTCTGGAGCTATCTCCAGGAACAGACTTCTGTTAATTTTCAAATATCTACATTTCAGTGATAACAATGTTGATGATGAACAAGATAAATGTCGCAAAATCAAAACTCTTTTAGACACCATGTGTCCTAAATTCGAACTGTATGCTAAACCATTTCCAAAAATTTGGTCGTTCGATTAAGCAATGGAACCATCCTATGGTATCATCATATGAAACAAGATTAGATTCGGATACAAATTTTGGTGTCTAAATAATCCCAATGGTTATTGTACACGCTTCAAGTTGTATGAGGGCAAGAAGGATCACATTGTGAAATGGGTTTAGGTAGCTCGGTTGCCAGAAACATGACGGTTAGGCTTCATTCCAGAGGAAAGTCATGTATTTTTGATAACTATTTTAACTCGTTACCATTATTAAAAGATATGACAAAAGAGAAGCTGTACGTCACTGGCACCATTCGGTCAGACAGAATCGAAAAAGCACCTTTAGAAGATTTAAAGAAAAGTCCCCGTGGTTCTATTCATGGTATCAGTATTTATCGGTGGCGTGATAACAGTCAAGTAACAGTGGCTACTAACCGTAGTGATGTACTAATCGATAAAAAATCAAAATGCCAACGATACAGTTCATCTTCTAAAGGAAAAATTGGTGTTCCTCAACCTTCAATAATACTATCGTATTCATATTGTTATTCTACATCGTAATAGTGATGTTTTCTCAGAAGTGCATTTTGACAAGAATGATCACTGGCCAGCCAAAAATCCCACTTAGGGCCGGTTTTTCAATGTCCAGCTAAAAGTGCCTGGTAGGTAGCTGGTAGTTACGCTTAGCTGGCAGTTATATCTATGGTAGTGTTTATCAATCGCAATTTAACTGCCAGCTACATATACATGAGTTTAATTATTTCTTAGCTATGTTGGCTCTACTGATTTAACCTAAACTGCAAAAGGTGTCCTACAGAGTATTCAACAATTACATAATAACTTCTATTAATCAGTGATAAGTGTTTACATCTAATTGTTTTACTTAGTTTTTCGATTTTAACCACTCGTCTCTTCTAGCTATTTCCAGTTTACTATGTATTTATTTACATTTTCCTACAAACATTATTTATTTACATCGTCGCGTCGTTTATCTGCAAATTTATCTAAATGGTATATAAAAGAAAGAAGAAATAGGTCTATAAAACGTCTTGCTTTGAAAAATTAATGACAGCCAGAGATTACTATGAGAAATGTCTCTGTACCACCACTGGAGAGCCGTAGTTTCCTTTGCTGCAGACTAGCTTTTCTCGTTATCTGGGTCAGGTAGCTAGTTTATTAAGCCCATTTTAGAAAATAGCCAGATAAATAGCCAAGTTGAATAAATAATGGGCTGCAAAGTGGGCGCCGTGAGAAATTTGTTCGGTGAGTTCTTTGACGCAATTTGTTGACTCGAGATGCTCTTTTGAGATTTGCCTATTTATAAAATGTGACAAGCACAACAGTTAGTTATGCTCTTTGAATATTTCAACGTTTCCCTCTGAGAAAACTAGCGAATCCTGCATCTATTTGACAATTAGATAAACCACCAACAGATATAATTTTACATTCATCGAGCAAAATATATTTCTGACGGAAATCCAATTCTTTCTCTAAGCTATACAAAAAAATATAATTAAATATTATCTCTCTCAATCTGATGAGGTTTGTTTTCATGATAACATGAAAGTAAAGTGGTAGTGGCCAAGGATGCATCGTGAATTGCTACAGGCTGTCCATTTTATCAGGGCCATCGAGAATATCTCACTTAATAGTGGTCGTGCAAAGAAATTGTTTCTACGAAAAATGTGCCGAATTTTATAAGACATTTGAAATCAAGAATTAAGAATTTTGACGGAATATTTCGAAAATGCGGAATATGTCTAAGTAAAATACTTCCGTCATTTGAAGAGATACGACGAAATTTTTTTGCAGAACAGAGTATTTCAACGAGGTTTTGTCTGAATTTTTTCAAAACCGCTATATCTTGAGATTTACTCTTCAGGGTATTAATTTTTTTTTTTTTTAATAATGTAATTTTTAAAATGTCATATCAAGTGTTCAAAATATTACTTATCATTTCGAGGGTAACTGTATTAAAGGTCTGTTGAATTATTGCTTTTAAATCCTCTACATTTTGCGGTGTCCTCGAAAACACCTTATCTTTAATATACCCCCATAGAAAGAAATCTATTGGGGTTATATGTGGAGAATGAGGGGGGCATCGAATAAATCCACTGGTACCTATCCAATGTTGAGGCAAAATTTCGTCTAAATAATCTAAGCAAATAAGGGAATTGTGGGGAGGAACTCCATCTTGTGAAAATATTCAACGTTATGTCGATTATCTAAAAGCAAAAAATCTGTACCTACCAGTTTTTATTAATATATAGTATTATCAACATGCTCTAATTTTAAGAGCTTCAATTTATCAACAGTTTTCAAGAAATATGCGATTTAAATATATTTCTTTGCCACTATAATTTCAAGCCCCACATTTGTACTCTCATATTTCCAAAACTATTAATTCTACAAATATTCTAAAAAACAAATTAATACATCGCTACTTAAGCTTTATTTTTCTATATTGTCATATTTTCCTTTAATGCAATTGTAACATATTTTGGTACCTAAATATTAAAACGTGTTACATCGGTGCGAACGGCAGCCGATTTTTGTTGGAGAGCATAGGGCCGTGGGTTAGGATTGTGTGTGTGGACACTCAAAAGGGCGCCACCGGCTGTATGTTACATAATATGATTTAAATAATTTTGCCAGCATGGAACAAAATTAAGTTACTAGCAACCATGCGGTGAAATTCTCAAAATTTATCTGTGATATCAAAACTCTTACTTCACTCTATGAAATCTCAAAATTTAAGCAAATATCAGGAGTACAAGTGCAAATAATAAGAACATGTAGACATTAGATATTTATTACAACACACGTGAGATATACAACAATAAAAACAAGTAGTTTCACAATTATCCCCTAAACTTAATCTATATTTGCAAAAGAAATGCAAAATATGTAAATGACCCCTTCTAAAGTTATTTCAGTGATTTGACCTCCTTTTATAGAAATGCAACTACGGCTTTAATGATACCAACAATGAGTTTTAGATTTGCAACAGCGAGTTAAAGGTTTACAATGGATTAAAATTACCGCTCATCACTAAAATATTATGTAACTAACAAGATTCTATAAGCCAATTTTCACAATGCTCGCTGTGTGCACTAGAATGTTAAAGAATGATCTAAAATAATTATGTTTTACTCAAAATACTTCATATGTGACATAGTAGAAGGTAAATTAGTATCACGTGGTACCATGCGTTACTTACAGTAAAAAATCTTGAGATATTTCATCGTGCTAGGCATGTAGTTGCAAAATCGTTGTGCAATTTACTCTAATATTTCAACACAAAATCACTGAATGAAACTAATAATTTCTTTAAAATTGTATGACTAAAATGAAACAATAAAACCTGGTTAGAGCCCTGGCGTTTTCTCTGACTGCAGCGTGACCTGCCACCACTTACTAAGATGTTCTCTACGTTGCTTACGACTACGACTCTACGTCACTCCCAAATCTCTGCCTAAATCTCTTGGAGACTGCTGCGGACAACTCTCCAACCAAAACTTCTCTAAATGTCAGCAGGACCCACATGAAACCAAATATCTGAGTAATAGACTTCCTCCTATTACTCCTCTAAATGCTGGGCCCCCTTACATAACCATAAATGGCAGCACCATTCATTCAGAACTTAAACCTCTCCAAAGTATATATGCCTCTCCAAAACACTCTGTAATAATTACAATAAATAAGAACTAAATAAAATCCCAAACTAAGTAAAATAAGAGCTCACCTCATATAGAGAGTATTACATAACCTCACGGGACACGTGGCGATCAGATTACGACAAGCAACAGAATTCCTTCCTGGAATTTACAAAATGCCTCTAGCAGGACGGTAAAGAAACACTGGTTACATCAAATCAAATCCCTTTTCAGTGTAAACGATGTAAAACTCAAATTCTTCAATACAAAACCGGGACCGCCGCCATTCAGTTATCTCGTCGCTGTCGAAAAAAACCACCAGACGGAAATCTCCTTCTCTAGTTCTCAGTGTTGCCAACTTTGAGCATCTAGAGAACTCTTTCTCTAGCCAATAAAAATGCGCCAACAAAGGACTTTGTAATTAAAAGACTGAATTACACGATTATGTAATATTTCCACTACAAGAATATGTGAGTAACACCTCTAACTCAAAATAATACTTAAAGATAACACGTTTACTCTCTAAATACTGAGAATTGCAGATATGCGACCTGCTATTCCCCTTTGAAGTACGAGTGGTTGCCTACCTCTTCACTCAAACAAATGAACTAATAGGTTAATTTACTGTATTCAAACTGAAATTATTAATGTAGCTTTTTCAAATGCTACACAATTGTTTTGGAGTAATGCAAAAAAGGAAATCGTAAAGTTTTTCTATATTTAAAGCATATTTTTTTAAATGCCAAAAGGATAGAAGGAGTTCAAGTTTTTCAACTTTCCTTTTGACTATTCTGTATTTTACATATTGCTTTTAATTGTCTCTTTCTCCCCTATACCCTATCAATTCAGTCTATTGTACCAGTTATAACCTCAACTTAACAGATTATAACTATTGCTGTTATTTTATGCCAACAAATTATCTACAATTATATAAGTACGTTATACAAATACTCGAGTATGCTTGTGTATTTCCGTGGATATCTTAATTACCACTAGTCATGTTATTAGCTCACCGGAGTACGTCTAGTGCAATTGCAAGAAGATTTATTATTAATAAAATGATACTTATATATTTCTAAGGTTATTGTTCTCCTCCGTATTCTTTACGTCGTTAACCCATATTTGCATTTTATTACTTGGAAATGCACACTTTTTGAATTTCTATATTCAGCATGAGGTCTTTGTATAAGAGATGTCGTAAAATGAAATAGAGGATTTATTTAAAGCCAACACTGGCAATATAGACGCATTCCTTGATCCTCAATATAAAAGTGTTATTTTTCATTTTGCAACTTTTGGGATTTGACCTGTTCTGAGTTTGGTACGTTTACTGTTATATGGAGGGAAAATGTGATTGCTTGGTTATGGAAATTCTGGTCGTTTTGTGATTATTATAAATAATTACGATTTTACTGAAAGCCTTCTAGACAATATTAAAAAACATATTAAGTATTAAATTCGGTGGACTTAAATTAACAAAAGTTGCAATAGACTTTCAAATTATCAATAAGTAAGGGTAGGAGATACTTCAGAGAAATGATCATCCTTGTCCATGTAGGCTCGGAGTTCCTCTGACTCAAAATTAGTAACTTTATAAAGTCTCTTTAATAAGGTCATAGTAAATGGTAGTGAGCAGCGGTGCTACCCAGGGCCGTCGAGAGGAAATCGGGGCCCGGGGGCTGGTAACATACGACTCTCGCCAATCTGCAATATAAATTTCGAAGAGCGGAGCGTGGTATTCATAATAATCAACTATTTGTCTACAAAAATATCGGAGAGCGGGAGGGAGTATTCCTTGGGATTGAATAAGAGTGGTGTGTGGGAGTGGATACTCCTTTGCCTAACAATTTCTACCTCATTATAAAGTATTTAAAAGTATGCCTCTCCCGTTTTGCCTAATGCAAATGCAGATCTCCAACTTCAGGTGGAACTCGGGCCCCATCAAAACCACCGGGCTCGGGGGGGAAACACCCTCGACCCCCCCCCCTCTCGACGAGCCTGGTGCTACCATTACTAGATTGAAGCTAATGAAGGACGAGTTCTATTAAGTCTCAATGTCAAATACGCCACAGTGCAGTTGTAGCAACTGTATGGTATCTGTGAACGAAAAATAGCATCTGATACAGTGTGTGAGCAGCCACCACTAAAAGTGCAGAAAACGAAGGAGTTTTTTTATTTATTTTACTTCCACATCTGTGTACTGAGTGGACGTAATAAAAATCCTTTTTTTCTGTTGCAATAGGTTTAGAATGAGCAGTTTGAATCATAAGTGGATCTGTAACCAGCCCACGCAAAACAGTGAGATTTCTACATTTGACTTAATCTTGATCAGCCATCCTAATAACAGTATCTGTATTGCCCTCTGTTTGCCGAAGTGATAACCTTTGGTTTTTATATGTGATATAAGAGATCTAATGAGCTGAACAGCCGAATTGAGAAATAGATCCATAGGGGAGCTTTGTCAAGTTCTGCTCTTTGATCACACCATAGCCAAATACAACTCGGATTTTCAATTTCCTTTTTGCTGGTTTAATATATTGACTTGAAGTTTGGTACACGTATGTACTGTATATAACGAGATCTAAAATTGGATCACATTTGAGTTCATTTCGTTGAAGGGTTGGAGGTAAATAAGGGTTAATAAATTAAACAAGCTAAAAAAATCCAGAAACTTGAGACTTGGTTATATTAGAGGCCAAGGTCTCAATTTTTCTAATGACAACTACCACTCCTACCAACATCCCCACTCCATTGTTAAAGGTGTTAATAAAATAAAATAAAAATACTTACTAGCTCGACAGCACTGTTCTGGGCAAGCATATGCCGATGATACACAACTTTATTTCTAATTCGATCCAAGCAATTACCGCACAGCTACAAAATTAATATATATTGACTTGCAAGATATTTATAAATTTGTTACAAAACGTAATTTAAAAATTAACCCAAATAAATCGACAGTAATGATATTAGTCAAAATATGTATCACCAAATGCTGTGTGAAAATAGAAATATTTTATTAAATAATACAGAAACAACAGAAAGTTCAAAAAATTTAGATATCATCTTTGAATCAAAGCTCAGATTCATAACATATGTTAACAAATTGGTTAAAAAAACATACGTTGTGCTGAAACTTCTTTATATCAATATACATTTAATTAATTATAAACTAAGGAAAAAACCGTGTGAATCTTTAAATTTTTCAATTCTTAATTATGGTATTCCTGTTTATTTTTTATGTCTCGACAAAAGTACAATAAATAGGTTACAATAAATTCAAAATACCTGTATTCGTTATATTTTTTGACTAAAGAAATTTGAACATGTTTCACAAGAACCTTTGCAACTTGGATGGCTTAATCTCGAAAATACCTACAAATATCACCTGCTCATGTTTGTTAATAGAGTTCTTACTATATTTCAGTGCCGGTTTATTTTAAGCAAATTCTTGTAAGTCGAAGATGTATCCATAATGTAAATAAAAGATCTACTGATATTTTTACCGTGCCACAAATAGTACTGCCATTTTCGGCGCTCTTTCTCCTACAATGCTGTATCAAGTTATAATCTGCTTAAACATGATTTGAGACATTTTTCGATAAATTCGTTTAAGTGTAAAATTAAGAAATTGTTATTTAACCAATAGAGTACGTAATATGTGTAATACTGTGTAAAATATATTGTATTTAATTTCAATTGCTTCAATTTGCTTTGTGCATGTAATTCTGCGTCAATTAATTATTCTTTGTCACACTTTATAATTAATATTTTTGTTTTGTTACTCGAAAGAATTCTATTAGTTTTATATAAGCATCTACTTAGTACAAGTATCTTGTTCTCATGTCTTTAAGGATATAAGTAGTGGAATAGTAGTTGCTCTAAACTTCTCCCTTTAGATTAATAAATTGTATTTCCTTTTTCTAATAAAGATAATTTATTATTATTATTAAATTTGGTATTATAACGATATCTGGAACTGTATTATTTTCTGAGCTTATTCCATTGAAGGATTGCGGGTAAATAGGTAAAACAATCTATAAGAGTCCATAAACGAAGAGTTTTCGTGTAGTATATACTAGATGCCAACGTCTCAAATTTTTGTTTCCCAACTCCATTATTAAAGGAGTAAACAGAATTAAATTGTAGTTTAGTATATGTACGTGAACAAAAGTTCTCAAAATAATTTTTGGCGTCAGTCATCTCCATTACCACCAAAGAAAGGGCAGAAGATTTCAAACATTATATTATTATAATATTTCCACATGCTGGAAAGCAAAAAATGTTCTCCTTTAAAGACACTTGTATGGGGAATCTAGATGTGGAAGTAGTGATTCCCTAGGTAGAGGTCTTTTTGTTTTTTATTTTTACCATCCAAAAGTACAAAATCATTTATCTGATGGGAATCTAAACTAACTTAATCTTGTCTAATCTAATCTAAATAATAAGTACAAGTATATATAAGTAGAAATTATGAAGGCGCTTAGAATAATATAGTAAACGAAATTTTCGGCTGCTAGGCAAATATGCCCAATGGGCTTGTTCGGCATTTTTTTTTTATTTCATAAATCGAAAGTGCAAGTATAAAATAATGGATCTGCAAAAAATCAGAATCTTATTCGCACGTTTAGTATCTTAAAAACCATTACAAATCTCCACCTCGCGAAAATGGGGCGTGGCCAGGCGCTACGTCACTATACGCATAGACTCGGCGATCTCAATAGACTTGATACTCATTTGTTGTTATAATTATAAGTGTTTTCGAAGTATTGTTTGTTTTGCTTACTTCTTGACAGTAGGGGAGTACAATTTGGTGAAATGTCAAAAAATTACTATTTTCTCTCGTTCCTGTCGGGACGAATTTTCGATTTTGACCCTGCAATTTACGATTAGAATTCATCGCCGACCTTCTCCTTTCCGTAGAGACATAGAACGAACTTCCACTCGGCGTATTTATTTAATTACCAGCGTTTGAAAATTCCATGTTTTTCGACTTTTCAGGTTAAATTTGAAAGGTCCCAGAAAGCCACTCCTCTTACGTCACTTGCGTATACTGACGTCACAAATGAACGCTCGGTTTTTGCAGGTATTACTAATTTCAACTCCTTATATCTCGAGAACGGAAGAAGTTAACAATACGAAATTTTAAGTGCATAATGAGAATATCGAGTACTATATGAAAAAGTATAGAAACCATATAAAAAGAATATCATGGAACAAGCTCATTCTGTTTCATAACTAGTGCAAATAATATATCGACGAAAAAATTTTAGCACATTAGATCTAAGAGTAAATAAATAAAAGCTATGATGAAAATTAATGCGTGTAACAGTTCAGAGTTCAGTTGACTCCATATTTCACTGCAATTTACTTTATTATACATAATTTTATCTATTAAGTGCAAGGCAGGGGACTCACGCCTTTCTGGAAAACTAGTAATATCAAATAATTCAAGTAATTGATTTTGAGGAATCCCAATTGGTGGATATGTATCTTCAGTTTCCAAGTTTAAAAATTTCAGAAAGCGACGCTGAACGTTTATAAAATCGTTATGAGTTTTATAACCAGGCTGTCATTAATTTATTACCGACGTAGTTTTTGTATGAAGGTTACTGAACGAATTTCAGAAAATATACTGATTCATCGATATTATTAGGAAGTGTTATCTTATTGCTAATAAATTGATACCTGACATCAAAGTTTGTCATAAAGCACCAACAGTATATGATTATTTCACGGAATCCTTCCAAATATTTCATTACTACCAGGGTCTTGTTTAATATGATAAGGAACTTGACTATAGCCACCATCATACTTTTATAACAACGCTAATTGCTTCAAAGTAGTACTGACCACAGCAGTTAAATCCACATGACGCTGTTGCTACTTTATAGAAGATTCATTTTGTTAATAAAGGGACACCTTATTTACATCAGAACACATTTGTTCCGAAATGGTGTTACTATCTTTGCTCGGCCACAATATAATAATATGATCAGGAAATAAGGTGAAGTTCCCTTGAACATTAATTTCAGTCAGGTCATTAATATATTACAAAAGTTAAATTGAACCAGGAACGGAACCTTGAGGCACCCCATGACATAATTAATTTATTAAAATAGGTTAAATTCTTAACTAACTTGATTGTGGGTTTACAAATAAGATTCCTCAAAGTCACTTTAAAGGAAACATCTTGACTAGATTTGCACTCTAGTGTGTGAAAATTATTGGTCATAGAATATTTGGAGCACATGTCATAGAAAAGTTTGAGTGTTGGTTTCTACCAAATACGTTAAAAATGAAGTTTTTAGTTTACCCTACTTATTTTCCCCTATTCACAACCTACCACGACCCACCCCTTCAATGGAATTATCTCAATCAGATGTCATTACAATACATCCGTGTACTAAGTTTCAAGTAAATATCTCAATTTTATGTTATCAAACCCATTAATAATGGAGCGGAGATGGTGGTGTTTGAAAAATATTAGAAAGAAATCTGGAGTCGTGGTTTCTAGTATATACACCAAATCCGATATTTACGTACTCTTACCAGCATGACTTACTTAAATTCCCCTATTTAGTCTCATTCGACCCTCAACCCTTCAACGGAATCATCTTATAATCTAGTTCCAGATGTCGTTATAATACATACGTGTTCCAAATTTCAAGTGAATATCTTGATTTTATTTTATCAACCCCTTTAATAATGGGTATAAGGGTGGTGGGGGTGAAAAATATTACTAAAAAATATGAGGCCTTGGCTTCTTGGACATACGCCGAATTTCAAGTTTCTGTACCTTTACCAGCTTGCTTTACTTATTTTTCTCTATTTACCACCAATTACCCCCACTCGTTCAACGCAATCGTGTCAAAATATAATCCAGTTTTAGATATCGTTATACGTGTAGCAAATTTCAAGTGAAAATCTAAATTTAATTTTATCAACTTTTTTAATAAGGGAGTGGGTGTTATGGGGGGGATGGAATATATTATGGAAAAATCTGAGGCCATCGTCATGAGCATCTACATCAAATCACAAAGTTCTATACACTTACCAGCTTGCTTCACTTGGTTTCCCTTCTACCATGGTGTAGGGGTGGTACGGGTTGAAAATTAATATAAATAATCTGAGACCTTGGCTTCTAGTACATACACCGAATTTCAAGTTTTTGTACTCTTATCAGCTTGATTTATTTATTTTCCCCTATTTCAAATCAATATCTCAATTTTATTTTATCAAGCCCTTTAATAACGGAGTAGGGGAGGTGTGGGGGGGGGTGGAAAAATATTTTTAAAAAAGTTGAGTCTTTAACTTCTAGTACAATTTCAAGTTTCTGTACTCATACCAGCTTGCTTTACTTATTCTCTCCTATTTGACCGTATTTAACCCCCAACCCTTCAACGGTAGCTTCTTAAAATATAATCTGTTTCCAGCTGTAGTTATAATACATACGTGTACCAAACTTCAAGTTACTATTTCAATTTTATTTTATCAATCCCTTTAATAATGGAGTAGGGGTGGTGGGGGTTGAAAAATAATATAACTAATCTGAGATCTTGGCTTCTAGCACATACACCGAATTTCAAGTTTCTGTACTCTTACCAGCTTGCTTTACTTACTTTCCCCTATTTACGCCTATTTAACCCCCAACCCTTCAACGGCATCATTTCAAAATATAATCTAGTTCCAGATGTCGTTATAATACATACATGTACCAAATTTCAAATGAATATCTCAATTTTATTTTAGCAACCCCTTTAATAATGAAGGAGGGGTGGTGGGGGGTTGAAAAACATTATAAAAAAATCTGAAGTCTTGGCTTGTAGTACATACATCAAATTTCAATTTTCTGTACTCTTACCAGCTTGCTCTACTTATTTTCTCCTATTTACCCCTATTTAACCCCCAACCCTTCAACGGAATCCTTTCAAAATATAATCTGGTTCCAGATGTCCTTATAATACATACGTGTACCAAATTTCAAATGAATATCTCAATTTTATTTTAGCAACCCCTTTAATAATGAAGAAGGGGTGGTGGGGGGGTTGAAAAACATTATAAAAAAATCTGAGGCCTTGGCTTGTAGTACATACATCAAATTGCAAGTTTCTGTACTCTTACCAGCTTGCTTTACATATTTCCCCATATTTACCCCTATTTACCCCACAACCCTTCACCGGATATCTTCAAAAAACAGTCCAGTTCCAGATCTCATTATAATATATACGTGTACAAAATTTCAAGTCAATATCTTAAACCCTTCCGGAGAAAGCGTGCGGACAAAAAAAAGTTACAGATAGACCGACAGACAGACCGACAGATAGACAGAAATTTGTATTTTTCGCTCAAATTTAAAATCTCTACGTTTCATGACATTCTAAACCGATTTCAAGAAAAAAAATTTTTTTTACGATTACTATACTTCCAATCCACTACGTGGATGTGGAAGTAAAATGAAAACATAGCATCATTAGTATTTTTACTCCTGTTGAATCGAGCAAATTGATGATAATTTAATAACCTATAGGAGGGCAAAAATTCAACAACCCATTTTTTAATAATTTTTTAATAACGTTGGCATTAGCAGTATGTGACGAGAGGCGGCAGACGGATCTTCTAAATTCCCACTATTGTAAGGCGGATCCACCATAGTTGTTTTTAGAAAATAAAGGAGATATTCTTGATTTAATTGAGTTATCGATTATTGAGACTAACATGTGTAGAGCAGAGACTGAGGTTTTTTATTTTTACTTTCCTCCGTAGTTCGTTTGAATTCAATTATATTTGCATCATAAAAATAAGATATATTGTTATCTATTTCATTCACACACAAAGTAAAAAACAAAAGAAAAATTCCACATGAAATATGTATCCTCATAAAGAAACGAATATGTTATTTTTATAAGGATAAAAATACCGTTCCTTACATTTCGCCTTTTGTATATCGCTAATATGTTTTTACTATTTTCCCTGAATATTGAAAATATTAAATTTTAACGTGATGTGATGGTGCAAGAGCATTCAATAGCGTAGTCTTCACTGTTTCGTTTTTCTTTTTGATTGCATCTTTTTGTGGGATAAAGGTACTACGCTTGAGTGAAGCCGATATCTGGCTTTTGTTAAAAACCAATTTTATGTATAATCCAGGAATAGAAGTAGAACATTACAGGGAATATTTATTTACCTTACATTATCCAACACAACGGTGCAAAATCATTTGTTGAATTAAAGTGTAATCTATAATTTAAATAACAAAGATACTAGTGGAAAAGAAAAGTAATATTATTAAAACCTCCTACTATTAGGCAAATATAAATGAGGTCATATAGTCTTACCGCTGAGATTTATTTCGATATGTTTTTAAAACAGTATTCCTTTTATCTGGTACACCCTGGTGCTTGTATACAAATAACTCTGAAATTAACAGTCCTAAGGAAAAATATGTCTATAATAAAAGGTATTACCAACATATTTAGCTTTATTGAGGTATAATCATATCTGTATTTACAGTTGCCTAAAACTGTCTAAATAATTTAAACAAAAGTGGACACCTTTCTTATATATAGTAGTATAGGAAGCGTTCCAATATATTTCAATATATCGCCACTTCCAGTGAATTTAATAAAACTAACAATACTTTACCTGTATGCACATTTAATTCTTAAGTAACTGAAATATTATAAAGCGAAAGAAGTCGATACGAAATTTACACTCCACTATATTTATATCTCTGAGAAATATTCTTCCAAAGATTTCAAGTTACTTAATATATTTTCACGAGATACAGACATATTAGTACTACTAATAAAATACTATAATGTTATCGTCTCAGTCATACTTTTATTACTGGTCACAAGTAAATTTTTGACAAAATATTAGTATTAAGCAAAAAAACTTAATGTTAACATTACGTTAAAAAAATTAATAAATTTCAGAGGACACACTCGCCATTTGATACATTTTTAGTTGGAATGAAACTGGTAGTATATTTTACTTCCATATCCACGTAGTGGATTGGAAGTATAGTTATCGTAAAAAAAATTTTTTTCTTGAAATAGGTTTAGAGCGAAAAATAAATTTTCTGTCTGTCTGTCGGTCTGTCTGTCTGTAACTTTTTTTTTTTTCCGCACGTTTTCTCCGGAACGCTTTAAGATATTGACTTGTACACGTATATATTATAACAAGACCTGGAACTGGATTGATTTTTTAAGATATCCGGTGAAGGATTGGGGGATAAATAGGGGTAAATATGTAAAGACAGTTGGCAAGAGTACAGAAACATGAAATTCGGTGTATGTACTAGAAGCCAAAACCTCAGATTTCTTTATGATATTTTTCAACCCCCCACTACCCTTACTCCATTACTAAAGGGGTTAATAAAATAAAATTGAGATATTCATATGAAATTTGGTACACATATGTATGATAACGACATCTGGAACCAGACTATATTTTGAGATGATTCCGTTGAAGGGTCGGGGGTTAAATAGTGGTAAATAGGGGAAACTAAGTAAAGCAAGCTGGTCGGTGTATGTACTAGAAACCAAGGCCTCAGATTCTTTTATAATATTTTTCAACCCCCCAACACCTCTACTCCATTATTAAAGAAGTTGATAAAATAAAATTGAGATATTCACTTATAATTTGGTAGACGTATGTATTATAACGACACCTGGAACTAGATTATATTTTGAGATGATTCCGTTGAATGGTTGGGGGTTAAATAGAAGTAAATAGGGGCTGTAAGTAAAAGAAGCTGGTAAGAGTACAGAAATTTGGGATTTGGTATATATACTAAAAACCAAGGCCTCAGGTTTCTTTCTAATATTTTTTAAATCCCGCCACCTCCGCTCCATTATTAATGGGATTGATAACGTAAAATTGAGATATTCACTTGAAAGTAAGTACACGTATGTATTGTAATTACATCTGATTGAGATGATTCCATTGAAGGGGTGGGAGGTGATTGTTTGTGAATAGGGGACACAAGTAGGGTAAACTAGAAACTTCATTTTTAACGTATATGGTAGAAATCAATCAAAACTGTTCTATGACATCTGCCCATATTATTAAAATTCTATGACCAATAACTTCCACATACTAGAGTGCAAATTTAATCAAGATGTTTAATTTAAAGTGACTTGGATGAAAAGTCTAGATGTGGAAGTAGTGATTCCTTAGGCAGCGGTTTCTTCAAGATAAATTAACAATATCTGGATGATGTCTTAAATATTATACTTACTACATTGTAGGTGAACATTTTGGTACATTTTTAAGCAGGCAGGAGTTACATAAGGCACTCATTCTTCTTGGTGAAAGCAAACTAATTTAAATTTAACTCTTGATATTTTACAGAAAATTTGTAAAATATACATACATTACTTCATTAGCTTAGTTAAGGTGGTAGTGTTTTATCAAGATGCAATAACAGAGTGATCAATTACTACCCATCAAGGAAAGTTAGTATCCTGCACTCCAAAGAGTAAGAATACAAATCTTTATTTGAGCAAACTCATATTACTAATACTCTTTTATTGATTTGCACTTATTTTATATAAGAAAAAAATTAAACAGACCACCTGGTACCAATTTTTGCCAATAAGTCTGGGCTTCATCAGAAACACTAAATATAATTAGGTGTGGTTGTAACAAAACTAAATGTAATACGACTTATTGCCAATGCCCAATACATAATTAGAATGAGCAGTTTGTCAGTATGAGGCCTATGAAGGTCATTAACAAAATATTCAGATAATAAATATTAATTTAGAAGATGGTGGTTTTTGTAAAGCTGTAAAGAAAAGGACGAAACGTTTCAAAATTATAAATTATGTTTTTTGTTTGTCTTATCAATTACTTGATAATTAAAAACATATATAAATAAAGAATTTTTGGTCTCGTTAAACTTACTAGAAGCACCTTTATATTGAATTGTACTGAACATCTTCGTATATGCATAAATAAGTTATCCACCCTTGTTTAAATTATTTAAGAAGTTTTGAACAATTGCAGGTATGATTATAACATAATGAAGTTAAAACTGTTGCTAATAATGGACTAATACACTTAAGATTTTTTAAATATTTTAATTATATGAACCCACTGGTAATGTCTGAATAATGCCAAAATAATTATTACCCCAATTTTTCAATACCTGGATTAGATAAAAAATAAATAAATTGGTGGTCGTGACGTCATTATCCCCGGTAATTCCACCTGCATTAAATTTCCGTTTAATTGCAATTATCCTATAATAAACATAATCTCTATGTAGTTTTTATGCATTTACTTTCTAGGTATTGATATCAAAATAATTTACAAATAAGGCAAATAATTGGATTTTAAATTATTAAATTTTTATCAATTACAAGAATTGACAACATTGCAATTAATTCTGTGACATTGAACTATTTGAACTACTTTAATATAACCTCACATTTTAATATTTACTTGTCTCTCCAATTTTTGCGTAAAGGACTGTAACCGAAAAATCGAAAAATATTACTGATTATTATAACCTCGTTAATACTGACGGCTGTCAAATGACATTGAATTGAACTCTGAGAAACTTATTATAAATCTCTGATTGAACTACTGAACAATAAAATTACTTATTAAAATACAAATTTAGACATCAGGACAATGCACTGTTGCAGGCTTCATATCGTGACGTCACGGGCAAATTGACGTCAGAGTGTAAAGTTTTTTAGCTTTATTATTTTTTCCGGCTAAACGGTAAAGAGAAAGAATTCGAAAAAAATTCCATAAGTCTCTTTTATCTAATACTATCTGATAACTTAGTTAATGGAAATTGGTGTATTAATCCATTATAGACATAATCTTCTCTGGGACTGTGAGTTTCAGAATTATTTGCAAATAATTTAAGTAGGTGCCCACAAACAAATATAATTTTTCAAAAGTATTTCGTTAAAGATAAGAAAATACAGCGGAGTATCATGCTCAGCACAAAAGTACATGGCCATTTTTTTGTGCGTCTGTTTTTAATTAATGCACTGTGCCCAGAAAAAGACCTCGCACTAACCTTATTGAAAATGGTCCCTGATGAAATTTGATCAAAAATGATACCTAAAGTGGCATTTGTCAAATGTCACTTTTGACATCGGAATTGGAATCAGCGACCATGAAAACCCCCCCGGTACATATTCTGTAAGATATGTTATAAAAATCCACTGCCTAAGGAGTCACTACTTCCACATCCAGATTTTCCTCCAAGTCTCATTAAAGGTAAACTTCTTGACTATATTTGCACTTTAGTATGCGGAAGTAATTCGTCATTGAATTTTAATAATATTTTGGGCAGATGTCATAAAATAATTTACACAACCTACAATTTAGCAAGCTTCGTTAAGACATTGAAAATGGTTAACTTTCAAGCCCGGCATGACATTTACAAAATCCGCAAAATGTACAGGGGATAGAAATAAAGAAAAGTTTTAGAAATTTTCAAACTTTTATTAAGTTGCGGATGAAAAATAAAAAAGTTACACAACTCGGAGTAATTTAATAGAATTTACATTAATATTCCACAAAAAATGGGTTTCATAAAAATACGAGAACGAGGTTTAGTGCTAGGTATCGGTCGGCGTCGAGACGTAAAAACGCAAGAATATTAATTTAGGTATCAAAATTGGTCAAATACACAAGTTTTATATAATCGACGCTGGACGTTGGTCGGCGTCAAGACCTAAAAATGCAGGATTATGAATCTAGGTATCAAACTGTATCAAATACACAAGTTTTACAAAAACGACGCCAGGCGTCAGTCAGCGTCGAGACGAAAAAATGCATGAACATACATTGAGGTATCAGATTTGATCAAATACACAAGTTTTACAAAATCGAGGCTAGGCGTCGACCGGCGTTGAGACGTAAAAATCCAAGAATATGATTCTACGTATCAAAATTTATCAAATTCAAAATCAAATTTGGATCTTTCAAAAAATATGCGAAATAACAGCACCGAACGCTTTCGTGTCCAAAGAAACAGCCGAATTTCCAAGCGTTACACAAATCGCTGGTTTAATTACTATTTTCCCGATTACCTAAGGACCCATGAGACTGAGTAGACGGGTGCAACATATAGGAATCATTGGACTTGAAATATGTCTCTTGTAGGAAGGCACGATACACACCATTTCACCGCTTCATGGCTACCAATAAATCCTCATTCATCCTCGCAGGAAAATCGTAGATGATCCCAGTCCCAACATCGTACGATTAAAAATAAATGAGTTATTCCATTTGTTTATAACTTTAAAAGGCACGTGTTTTTCAAACCCGATTTTAAACAATTAAATTAGCAAAAATCAATGGAATTTGATATATACCTGATAATACAACTTGTCAAGCCACTTTGATTCGTTATTCTACAATGTGTACAAAAAAAATATAGGACAATGTTACGAAAGCACCTTTTTAATAAACAAATAACTTTTTGCAAAGACTTTAAAAGATAATCAATTTGAAATTTTCATCGTTTTTTAAGTACATTGAGACGTACAACTTCCGATAGTTTCAAAATCAGAAGGCTTAATTTATCATCAGTTATCAACAATTGAAATAAGAGGCCATTTTGACGGTTTCTTCGATTTTGCAGATAAAGAAATTAACCGATTTGAAATTTTTTTGTTGGTTTTTGTACGTCTTTTTACTAGCTACATTTGTCATATATAGTATATTAAAATATAATACGTGGATATTAAGGTCTTAAAAACACGCGCGATTTTTCGAGCACGACGGCGCAGCCGGAGTGCTCGAAACAGAGAAAGTGTTTTAAAGACCAGTTATCCACGAATACTTTACGCAATTTTTTTTGTTGGTACACTTTGAAATCATAAATACTGGTATTATTTCTACAAAAAATGGAAATAAGAATTAAGAATTTAAAATGGTTGAACTCGTGATGTGACATCAGAATACCTGTGTCAAATGAGGAATACAAAAATTTATTTGCAATCTGTCACATAGGATTCATTATTGTCACTACAGTTGTTACTGATTGTATATTGCTTTAAAATGAGTTCTAACATTGACTACTTAAATAGAAAAGCAGATTAGCGGTTAATACCGCAAAAATTCCTGTCAGATCAATAATTAAAAAGTTGACATTTTGACTCGGGTTGTAGTTGTTGCCATGGTAACTTTAAAACACGCGCGTTTTACTTCCCTCGCATACCGAAGGGAAGTATTGTATTCGAGAAAAAATCACCCTCCGAGATTTTTTCGGGTTCTGACGTTTCAGATCACGGAGATTACAAAAATATAGGTTTTTCAATTCCGTCAGTCTGCCTGTCTGTCTGTCTGTTGGTGCATTTACTAAAAAACTACTTGACGGAGAGCAGTCAAATTTGGTAGGTAGTTGACCCTACTGTCAGCGAAGAAATGGTAGAACTTTCACTGGAAAATATGCAGGGTGGATCGTCTAAAGGGAATAAATAATGAAAACAATTTTTTTTTGCTCAAATTTAAAATTTCCACGTTTCATGGCACTCTAAACCTATTTCAAAAAAAAAAAAATTTTAAATTTTTTTTACCAACATTTTTGAAAAATGTTTTACCACTAAAATAGATGGAAAAATTTTTTTCTTTGTTCGAATTTAAAATTTGCACGTTTCATAGCGTTCTAAACCTATTTAAAAAAAAATTTTCAGATTTTTTTTTTACTATTTTTCAAAAAAATTTACCACTAATACAGACTGATTTTTTTTTCTTTGTTCAAATTTAAAATTTTCACGTTTTCATGGCATTCTAAACCTATTCAAACCAATTTAAAAATTTTGATTGAAAATTTTTTTGAAAATCACTGGGTATAGAACAGATGAAAAAAATTTTTTTTGCTCAAATTTAAAATGTCCACGTTTTATGACATTCCAAACCTATTTCGGAAAAGAAAATTTGCAACATTTTTCTTACCATTTGAAAAAAAAATTTCCACTCGAATAGATGGAATTTTTTTTTCCTCAAATTTAAAATCTTCACGATTTGCATGATTAACGCTCTAAACCTATTTGAGAAAAAAACATTTTGAAAATTTTTTTCGCCAAGATTTTTGAAAAAAATTTTACCACTAAAATAGACGCAAATTTTTTTTTTCTTTGCTCAAATTTAAAATTTTCACGTTTCATGGCATTCTAAACCCATTTAAAAAAAATACCACTGTAGAATAGAAGGAAACTTTCCTTTTTGCTCAAGTTTAAAATTTCTATGTTTCATGGCATTCTAAACCTGTTTAAAAAAATACATAATTTTTAAATTTGTAAACTTTTTTTACCACCACTATAGAATAGAAGGAAACTTTCCTTTTTGCTCAAATTTAAAATTTCTACCTTTCATGATATTCTAAACCCTAAACCTATTTCAGTGGAAAAAAAAATTGAAAATTTTTTTACCAACAAAAATGAAATTTTTCAACCACCACTTTACTTCCACTCCATTACGTGAATGTGGGATTGAATGTGACAGATGGCAATAACATTTGGCATATGCACCTATTATACTTTTATTGAAAAATGTACAGGGTGGTCATCCCAAGAAACAATTCAGTCATGGTGGACATTTGTAAAGGTATTTGCGCAAGCCTTCCATATTTGGCACCTGTTATTTAGTATTGAACTTTTGCTGTTGAATGAGCACTCTGTATATTTTTTTGACCAAAAGTTATCAGGTTTTCTTTGTAATAATAGCAATAACAACATTCCGATTATTATTCTCAATGTCATTTCGTAACTAATAATTTTTTGGAGTCACCGCCATGCACAAATAACGAGGGAAGTTCTGTGTAAATACATTTACCGATTTTTTTAAAGTTAGATTTAAACATTCGGAGGCGTACTTTAAATAAGCATAATATGGTACCAATAAAAAAAATATATTTTTTCTAAAGTTCTTGGTTTTTTACTTCCCTCGCATACCGAAGAGAAGTATTGTATTCGATAAAAAATCACCCTCCAAGATTTTTTCGGATTTTCACGTTTCAGATCATGTAAATTACGAAAATATAGGTTTTTCAATTCCGTCAGTCTGTCTGTCTGTCGGTCTGTTGGTGCATTAACTAAAAAACCACTCGACGGAAGACAGTCAAATTTGGTAGGTAGCTAACGCCACTGCCACCGAAGAAACGGTTAGACATTCGGTGGAAAATATACAGGGTGGACCGTCTAAAGGGAATAAATAGATAATGAAAAAAAAGTTCGTTCAAATTTTAAAATTCCACGTTTCATGACGTTCTAAACCTATCTCAAAAAAAAAAAAAATTTGAAAATTTTAGAAAAATATTTAGAAATTTTGAAAATTTTGAAATTATTTTATAAAATGGGTGATGGAAGCATTTTTTTGCTCAAATTTAAAATTTTCACGTTTCGTGGCATTCTAAACGTATAAAAAAATTTTATGAAAATATAAAATAGAAAAAAATTTTGAAATTTTGAAAATTTTGTATAAAATAGATGATGGAAAAAATTGTTTAGCTCAAATTTAAAATTTCCACTTTTCATGACATTCTAATATTTAAAAAAAAATCGGTAAAGTTATTTACACAGAACTTCCCTCGTTATTTGTGCATGACAGTCACTCAAAAAAATTATTAATTACGAAATGACATTGGGAATAATAATCGGAATATAATTATTGGTATTATTACAAAGAAAACCTGATAACTTTTGGTCAAAAAAATATACAGAGTGTTCATCCAACAGCAAAAGTTCAATATACTAAATAACAGGTGCCAAATATGGAAGGCTTGCGCAAATACCTTTATAAATGTCCACCATGACTCAATTATTTCTTGGGATGCCATTATTCAATAAAAGTATATAATAGGATATGCCAAATATTATTGCCATCTCTCACATTTTCAATCCCACATTCACGTAATGAAGTGGAAGTATAGTGGTGATTAAAATATAGAACAAATTTTCAAAAATGTTTTCTGTCTATTCTAGTGTTAAATTTTTTTCCAAATTGGTGAAAATATGTTGCAAATTTTTTTTCCGAAATAGGTTTAGAATGTTATGAAACGTGGAAATTTCAAATTTGAGCAAAAAAATATTTCGTCTATTCTATAATGGTAATAAATAGATTACTAAAACATGTTTTCATTTTTTATTTTTCTAAAACATTTTTAAATTTGTTTTAATAAATTTGGAATGCCATGGAAACGTGGAAATTTTAAATCGGAAAAAAAAATTCCATCCATTTGTGGTAAAATTTTTCCAAAAATTTTTTAAATTTTTTTAATTTTTCTTTAAATAGATTTAGAACGCTATGAAACGTGGAAATTTTAAATTTTGAGAAAAAAAAAATTCATCCATTTTGGTGGTAAAAATTTTTTCAAAAATGTTGGTAAAAAATTTTCAAAATTTTTTTTTCTTTTAAATAGGTTTAGAATGCCATGAAACGTGGAAATTTTAAATTTGAACAAAGACAAAATTTTTTTTTAGTGGTAAAATTTTTTTCAAAAATGATTGAAAAAAAATTTCAAATTTTTTTTTTTCTGAAATGGGTTTAGCGCGTCATGAAACGTGGAAATTTTAAATTTGAGCAAAAAAAAATTTTTTTCACTATTTATTCCGTTTAGACGGTCCACCCTGTATATTTTTCAGTGAAAATTCTACTAGTTCTTCGCTGACAGTAGGGTTAACTACCTACCAAATTTGACTGCTCTCCATCAAGTAGTTTTTTAGTTAATGCACCAACAGACAGACAGACAGACAGACAGAAGGACTGACGGAATTGAAAAACCTATATTTTCGGAATCTACGTGTTCTGAAACGTCAGAATCCGAAAAAATCTCGGAGGGTGATTTTTTCTCAAATACAATACTTCCCTTCGGTATGCGAGGGAAGTAAAAATTATGAAAATTGAACATAGAAAAAAAATTTGAAATTTTGAAAATTTTGTATAAAATGGATGATGGAAAAAAAATCGTTTTGCTCAAATTTAAAATGTTCACGTTTCTTGACATTCTAAACCTATTAAAGAAAAATTTTTTTTATGAAAATATAAAATAGAAAAAAATTTTCAAATTTTGAAAATTTTGTATAAAATGAATGATGGAGTAAAAAATGGTTTCGCTCAAATTTAAAATATCGACGTTTCATGACATTCTAAGCGTATTTCAAAAGAAAAATATTTTAGAAAATAAAATAAAAATTTCTGTGTAAATACCTTTACCGATTTTTTTATCTATGAGAAATTGATTTTCTCAGCTTTGCGAATTTTTTAAACAATGTGGCACTAAATAAAAAGTGTTGACCAAGCGTGGATTTTCATATTCTTGACCTCTTTTACATGAGTCGATTTTTATACATGAGGTACCTTGCGTTTTTCATTTCGAGGCTAAATCTATTACACTAATATGCCCCACGTCATATTAGTTCAAAAGTAATGCAAAGAAAGTCAATTGGATTCTGAGGTGCATTGTATGTAATAATATTCATTCCCTCAACTTCCCTCACATATTTTAAGTCAATTTAAAAATAATATTTATGTCACAAATTAAAAAAACATAATTCTTTCCTTTCATAATTTCCTTTTCATATCCGAGCTGTCATATTTGTCTTAATATATGTTCGCCACAAAGTGCGTCGTGAAAAACTCCTGCTCCGTTCCTGCATAATAGCGAGGTTTGCAAAGAACAAGTAATATATTTAGCTAATCTAAAAGTAAACAGACTGAATAATGGCAGCAAAGATAAGTAATGGTCTATGAAATATGAAAGATAAAGAATATAAATTTTCTGTATAGTTTGCTTATAAGTAAACGGTATAACTTGAGCTCAAACAAGTTTATCTACTGAAGTTTTAATTTCCATTTTCTATTTGAGATGAATTACACCAGGAACGCTAAAACTGAAAATCTCTTAAAACGCGATATTTTCTGCAATCGTTGCATGCATTTCTAGTTATTCGATTTCGTCGGTTTTATTACAGCTTGTACTCCACATATTTTTCAGTCATTAGTTGGTCAGTCAGTTTAGTCCAAATCTTGCAAGTCAATCTTGAACAACTTGATTTACGGTCTTGAAATTTGGCACACGTATTATCGATGACAATACAAAATTTTAGGATAGAATCTGTAGAAAATGAACAATATAAGTCAATATATGAAAAAAATGTCGTGTTTGTATCACTGACGACTCCGGCAAAAACTGAAAATTCGAGTGCTGGCAGAATGGGGTAAATTTCACATGAAAGCTGTTTACGTGTTAATTTGTCACTTGAAATTTTACGTACATATACAGGGTGTCTCACCGGGAACTGAATCAATCGATACTTATAGCGAAAAGTGTGAAAGGAATAATTTTACAGATTTTGGGAACTACAAAAGTCAGTGTGGTAAGTCCAACAAGTTAGTTACAGGAATGTGGTACTTCTGGTTATACCGGAAGTCGATACCAACTTGCTTATTTTAAATGGAACGCCCAATATATTTTCGAAATAATCATAAAGTTCTGAGTCGAAAGTGTGTTGTATATAATTTACTTAAACCCAGCAGTTTCCTAGATATTTGAAGTTTTAAGAAAAGTTTAACGGGTTCAATGGATTACAGGAACCGTTATAACATTTGCTTCGTGTAGGAAGTCTTCGTTTGCCCTTTGGCACATAGAAAGAACACAAGATGAGCTATGTATACCACGAATAGTATATTCTACAACAAGGTCTGGAATAGCCAATATTCCACACGAGCGAAAAGTTTGTAGTCCGAGACGACGACGAGTACTGTTACGATCTAAAAGTAAAGATCGCACACACTTTAAGAATAAAAGGTCCTAGGCCTTACAAATCCTATTTTGGTGAGTGTGAGAGGATAAATAAGTAGAAAAAGAATGCTGTAAGGTAAAAATATTTATTACGATTTAATTTTACATGGACAAATTTTAGGAACATTTAAGAATTAACAAAAAAAATAAATGTACAATAACACACTAGTAAGAAAAACAATTTATAATAGAGGGAAAAAAATTTAAACTGTACAATAGGTTTTAACGACTGGGGTGAACTATGCCCCAGGTGGGTGCATTCACCAGTCGTTACAAAAAAATATATAATAGCTCTAGGCCACAACTGTAATCTACACCCTACAGTATCTCTCTGAAGGAGTCACTATAACAAAATAAAGGAAGGATAGGCAAAATGTTAACTACTAAATGATTAAAGATAAAATATAAAAAAAGATTACTTAAAACTACAGGATGAGCACACTAATTTAAAATTGTACAAAGATAACTTATCTTTTGTTAACCCACGTGAAGAATCGTAGATCTCAGGTGCTCCGGATCTGGGGTCTGGTGTTATGCCAGAACATCCTCCAGGAAAACACAGCTCGGTATACTTCGCTTCAGAAAACGTGTACCAAAGTTAAAATTATGTGAGGTTGCCCACGTGGCTATCAAACCATACCAAAAATCTAGGGAACTACTACTTTTTGTTGCCCGAAAATAAATCCTCTCCAAAACCGTCTACGATAAAAACATGTAAATTAGTGTAAAGCTAACCTCAAAATGTACACATGGTTGTGAACTAAAAAGAAGTGAAAATACAACTTACCCAGATTATCTGGACGTTAATTACTTGTTGAAATATCTCTAAGAATCGATAAATTGAGAATATAAAATTATCAAATAACTGGTGAAATTATAGTCTTAAACTCCGATACCAAGATCGATTTGCCTCAACGTGGCCTTTGACTTAATTACACTGGAAACAAGTGTCTAATGAATTTTCGAAATAGAAAGAGGAAGATTCTCTCCGTCCTGCGTTATTTATAACTTCAGTTAATATAAAAAAACTAATTCATGTGCGCACTTTACACTTAATTCAACATTTTTGGTAGGAGGTTTGATTCACGTTGTCAACCTTTAAGTTTTCTTACTGAGATCTTTATTATCGGCATTCGGACTTTGCGAAAACTGACATATGGAGTAAACATTTGTACTTTTCAGATTAATGCTGAGATCAATGCATTTTAATGTGTTTAGCACTATAAAAGAGAATCACTCATTTATTTATTTATTTATCAGAGTTTTTAGTAGAAATTGCCATCAACTTAGCCATGATTAGAAACAATAATTAATATCAGCCATTCTCTTATGTCAAAAAATAGAGAAGAATTTTGTGCTAAAATAAGACGAGTCTGTCACGAAATCAGCATTCCAGAGCTGAGAAAAGTGGCCAATCAATCGTAAGAGAATTGAGAAATGTGTTTAAATTGAAGGATGATTAGTTGAGAATGGCTACATAATTAATTAATATTTTCAGTTAAATAAATGTAAGTAATGAATAATTATTTCAAAAACTGATCGATCATTTAAACTGTTGTTTTTATTTACTTATTTCAGTTACCAAAAGTTAATTGTTTGTTTTATTTTCTCCTAAAATGTATTTTTTGTCAAATCGATACTTGTTCAATATTTTTTTTTGCAGTTCCGTGGCATCCTATTAAATTGAAAACCAAAATTATAACCGTGTGTGGACTGCGGGAAAATATTGAAAAAACTAAAAATGCGAATTTCATAATGAAATTTGGTATTGGGGCTCAAAATTAGATTCTGAACAACTTTTTCTAATAAGTTTTTTCGATATCCTCAACGCGAAGCAAAATATCGGGAATGGACCCCATTTGGGGGTCTGCCGTTGTCTCAGTTTGTTACTTAAATTTAAGTTGGTAGTCTCGAAATGTACGTCTTATATAGAACTATAGGCTTGTTCGGCAAGTATAAAATAATGGATCTGCAAAGAATCAGAATTTTGTTCGCACGTTTAGTGTCTTAAATACAAATACAAACCTCCACATCGCGAAAATGGGGCGTGGTCAGGCGCCACGTCAGTATACGCATAGACTCGACGATCTCAGTCGACTCGATGCTGTTGAGTTGTTATTATCTATATACTTATCGTGTTGATCTGCGCCCCTCTAAAATTGTAGATCGGATCTATCAAAGGCTTTTTGTGGGGGCGGTTGTTCGGTCGGTGTCATTTAATTCGGGAATTAATTCTACATTGTTTAGGGTAAATACTGAGGCGTTCTTTTGAATAGTTTTTGAGTAATTAACTCGTAAAAGTCAGCTATCTCTCTCGCCTCTTAAATTTAGGAACAGGCAGTCGAGGGATTGTAGGGGAGTATATGATTTGGTGAAATGTTACCAATTGTCAAAATTAGACGGCCAAATTTTTGATTTTTAAGAAAATTACCATTTTTCTTTCCCACAGACCTAGCCGAAATTCCAATTTCCACTGTGACACTTTCGATGTCGATAAAATGACAATCTTCTGTTTTAATTAGAGACCAATATCGACCCACCACTACAAGTATTAACTTATATATGAGCGTTTAAAGATTTGATGTTCTTGATTTAAGTTACGTTTTAATACTTCTAAAGAAGGCATTATTTGCTCGCTCTTGCAGAGCCGAATTTCCCTGTACAATTTTGTCTCAGGAGAAAGTGCCGATCTTGTTTTTTCCGTAGAGACCTATAACGGACTTCCACTCCACGTATTTAATTAGTTATGAATTGTTGAAAATTCTCTATTTTTCAATTTTTAACAGAAAAGCCATCTTTCTTTCGCCCGTGCCAAGCTGGATCTCCGATTTTGCCCCTTCACTTTATTGTAAGAACAAGACGCCACTCCTTCTCTTTCCATAGACTCCTAAAACGACCTTCAACTCCACGTATTTACTTACTACTGAACGGCTATTAGTGGTCGCGGTAGATTACCGAGTTCAAAGTTGCGTATAGTGACGTCACAAACAGGCGCACTGTTTTTGCAACTATTACTAATTTCAACGCCTTACATCTCGAAAACCGAAAACGTTAATAAAATGAAATTTTAAGTGCATAATAAGAATGCCAAGTACTATATAAAAACGTATAAAAACCATAAAAAATGATATAGTGGAACAAGCTCATTGTACCAAAGCTCACATCTGGATTTCAAAAAATTACGAAAATATCCGAGTGTCTTCATTTTAAATAAGACACACTGTATATAAATAAATAATTGAAGTCATGCCTATCAATTAATATAAAGTAGCAAAACAATATTTACAATAATAAAAAAGTGATTCTAAAAATTGTCTGTCGACGTTCATGACGTCACTCGTTATGTCAGCTATTCCTTTGTCGGTCTTTTTTTTTATTATCAAACTGACTTTGGATAACCTATACTAGATACCCACAAAAACAGAAACCATCACTAAAGACTGTAAAAGGCATACCGAATAATTTTAGAATATTTGGCTCTGTAGAGGCAGAAATTCAAAGGAGGAAGCCTATTATTGATGAAGAGACAGATTGTTGATGTAAATAAAATATGTCCAATAGCAAAGATAAGATCAATTAAAGGTATATTTTCATTTTAATTAAATAAATGTTCAAAATTCCACCCTCGAACCACCAGACATTTTTCGCACCTTCGGACTATTTCTTCGTGGGTAGTTTCTTTATCTCGATAGTCCGTCTAAATAATGTGATCTAGCAAAATATTATTTTTCGTAACATAAGTTGTTAATTGTTCATGTTCATGCAGCTTCTACGATCTTCAATGGTATTGATTGTAGACTTATTGGTATTATATCCTTTATATTATCCAGATTTCTTTCTTAGTACTGGCTTAACTATAGATATTTTCTACGAGGATGCGATACTTCCTAACTTAAGTGAAATATTTATTAAATCACTTGAGGAACCTAAGAATATAACCTCGACTTTAAACTTTATTTCATGTCAAAATTTAGGGGTAAAAGCGTTAGGGATGTTCCACCCTCGGCTCCTTGGACAAGATACGAAAGATACCACATTACGGAATCAAATACAGCTATTTACTCCCTACACTACACAAATTTTATTACAATTGATGTTTCTGTTTGGAAGCTATCAACATAAATCCTCTTAAAAAATTAACCTTAAAATGGAAAATATTACAGGTACTTTTGTAGCCAGTGCCAAAAGGATCCATTAGGTAAGAAATACTTTATGGCTAATGTTGACTTTTAATCGCCTTTAAAGTCCATCGCCCTTTTAGTAAAAGAAGCCTTATTGATATTGTTGACAGAATTGAGGAGATTTATGGAGTTCTTGCGGCGTTACGTGATATAATCTCTAACAGCTTGTTAATATAACCTAACTTTTTGCCCCCACGACGACTGTGTTTTCGCTGTTTTATTTAGTTTCGTCAGATTTGTGTTAATCCATATCCATAGATCATCGTGTTTTGTAAAATCCTGCCGACGCGGTCTATAAATTTTCGGTCTTCTCAAAACAATATATCCTTCGTCTTTTTCAGAAGAACTGGAAATACTGCTTGAATTAAATAACACCCGATAATCTCCCATTTCATTATATCTTAAGCTTGACTACGAATGGAAATGGTGCTATCATCAAATTTGTAGGTAATGTTCCACAATAAAGTTGACTATAACTACGCGTAAAATCCAAAATCGACACTTCGCCAAAAATGAAGCTCTTTTGCTTAACCCTCCTTCAAAATTGGTTTATGGTACAAGTCTGTAGGATAAATGGGAGCGTTTACGTCTATTCTCTTTATGGCACTGGTCGTTAGTCTAGTTGTGACCCAAACTATTGCCCCACACCCCTGGAATAGAATAGAATAGAATACATTTATTAATCCAAGTGATCATAAAATGACATAGGACAAGTCAGTAAACATATTAGTAAATAATCATTAAATAACATTATATATTATAATCTGACATTCACTCGAAAAAAAAAATTAATACTTATTAGCAATAATTTCGTTATTATTACAATTATCATTAACAAATGTCACACAAACCATACATTAATTGACGTGATTTAGAAAATCGTCCACCGAATAAAATGCATTAGCCACAAAAAATGTTTTTAAAGTTGACAAAATTTTTTTTACATTTACAATATTTTTTATATTTACATTTAATTTATTATATACTACTGTTCCCATATAGTAAGGGTTAGATTTGTATAATTCTAATCTATGCATATCGTATTGCAAATCTGAGCCATGACGTGTCGAATAGTTGTGAAATATATTTTGTTGACTAAATTTATCTATATTTTTCTTTACAAATTTTAATATTTCAAAAATGTACAAACTAGGCAGGGTTAAAATTTTATTTTGGACAAATGATGTTCTACAAGATTCCCTAATATTCATTCCAAACATGGAACGTATAGCTCTTTTTTGCAATACAAATACTCTGCTCGCAGATGCTGAATATCCCCAGAAAACAACTCCGTATCGAATTCGAGATTCGAAATTACAAAAATAGTACGTCTTAAGAGTGTCTAAACTGGTGATATGGCGCAATCGTTTTAATGCAAAACAATTACTTGCGCAATTATTACATATATAGGCAACATGTGTCTTCCAATCTAGGGATAGATCTATATGAATTCCTAAAACTTTATGTGATGTTACTTGCTGAATTGATTTAGTGTTGTGTTTAATTAATACACTCGATGTATATTTTTTTCCAGTAGGATGAAATTGCATAATAAAAGTTTTATCCTGGTTCATTACTAGTTTTTTATTGCTGAAATAATGAGATAACGTGTGTAGATTGGAATTAAGTTTGCTAGTAGCATTATGTGTTTCCTTATCACTTGCAATAATAGTAATGTCGTCAGCAAAAGCACCATAAAATGTCGATAAATAGTTATCTAAATCATTTGTATAAAGAATAAATAACAGCGGACCCAAAACACTACCTTGTGGTACGCCAATATCGACAGGCAGTTCCTCAGATTTAGCACCGAGAAAATCTACAAACTGTTTTCTGTTGTTTAGGTACGATTTTAAGAGTTTATTACACAAACCTCGTATACCATAACATTCAATATTTTTCAAAAGAATGTCATGATTCACGAGGTCAAACGCTTTAGAAAGATCTATGAATAACGCGATGACTTTTTGTCCCTGATCTAAATTTTTATATATAAAATCCAAAATACTTAATAACGATGTTATTGTTGACCGATGTTCTCTAAACCCATGTTGATTTGGAGATAAAATGTTGCCAGATTCTAAAAATATTTTTATGCGTTTGGACAATAACTTTTCGAATATTTTGGAAAATACTGATAATATTGCAATGGGTCGGTAATTACAAATTTTTCTGCTGTCACCTTTTTTGTAAAAGGGAATAACTTTGGATAATTTTAATAAGCTTGGGTAAGTACCCTCCTTGAAACATTGATTGATGATATGTGTTAATGGTTCAGCTAACTGGTGGGCACAGAGCTTTATTATTTTAGTAGAAATGTCATCAGTGCCTACTGAATTTGAATTTTTTAAATTATTAATTGTTTCAACCATTTCCGAAATTGAGACTGGTTCTAGGTAAATTGAATTTTCATTATTAATTAGCGTTGGAATTCCAGTTGTGTTACTTTGCAAGGTGTAAAAGGACTTTGGTAAATTTATTAAATAAGAATTAAATTCGTTCGAGATTTTCGGTTTATCTGTACTTAATTCGTTTTTGATTTCAATTTCGGCGGTTTTGCTGGTGTTTTTATTGAAGTTGTTTTTTACAGAGTTGTTAATTATTTTCCATACTGTTTTAGATCTATTGGCAGAGTTTTTTATTATGTTGTCAAAATATATCTATTTTGCGTGCCTTATAACTTGATTGTAAATCCTTTTATAGTTTTTATAATGTTGCGCATGAATGATACCATTTTTTTGTAATATAAATAATTCTTTTAGGTGTACTGATGATACCTTAATACCTGGAGTTATCCAATTATTATCACTTTTAAAATCTAGATTTTTGCTGACAAAAATGAAACACAAATCGTAATGATTGTGCAGTATGTTATGGAAGGCTGCATATTTTTCTTCTACTGTTTGATTGTTATAAACATTACGCCACATATACACTCTTTATTACCCTTATTAATTATCCAAATATGCTAATTCCGGAATCAACCGGGCTAGTAGTATCGGGAGCCATTTTAACATGCTAGATCGGTTGCACGCTACTGCTCGAAATGCTTTTCAGGAGTGACCACTATACACAGCAAAGTCCGCTTGGACGACGATCCCTTTTATATCAAAGGGATCAAAAGATCAGCAACTTTTATGATTCTTATTGCAGCCGTACTAGCGCAGCATAGGAAAACGAAGAGGCAGTTCATTTTAACTTGAAAATAACTATAACGAGAAATTTAATTTTAACTTAGACGATCTCTAAAAGGTTTCCTGGAGTGTTAGGATTAATAAGTAGTTAGAATTAGAGTCACGTAGTTTTCCGAACTTCCTGTGACAATTTTATTAGAAGAAATTCTATCTAGCTCCTTTACTCTACGGCATAATTAATATAAGGTTTTGGTTTCATTTACTTTGCGTTCTTTTCTTTACTTTTTTGCCGAGAATTTTCACTCTCGTTTAATTACATTCCACATTTCAGAGGTAAAATATATATTCTCGTTTATTTTGAAAAGTTTATATCTTGCGGAAGTTCGTGTCGTACTCTTTGCACAATAAATTGAATATTTTTTCTGTGCGTTCAACTGAAGTAACTCAAGGTAACTCGGTAATCGAGGGAAGTAAAAAACTGCCGTTTTTTTCTAAACCGTTGATTTAAAACATTGAATTTATTTAGTGGATATTTTAGGTTTCAGTTTATTACACCGTCGCCTAGAATATTACTTCCACATCCACGTAGTGGATTGGAAGTATAGTAATCGCAAAAAAATTTTCAAAAATTTTTATTCGTGAAATAGGTTTAGAATGTCATGAAACGTCGAGATTTTAAATTTGAGCGAAAAAAAATTTCTGTCTGTCTGTCGGTCTGTCTGTCTGTAACTTTTTTTTTTTTGTCCGCACGTTTTCTCCGGAACGGTTTGAGATATTGACTTGAAATTTTGTACACGTATATATTATGACGAGATCTGGAACTGGATTGTTTTTTGAGGAAATCCGGTGAAGGGTTGGGGGTTAAATAGGGGAAAATAGGGAAAAATAAGTAAAGCAAGCTTGTAAGAGAACAGACACTTGAAATTTGGTGTATGTACTAGAAATTAAGGCCTAAGATTTTTTTATAACACGTACTAGAAGCCAAGGAGTCAGATTTTTTTATAATATTTTTCAACCCCCGCCACCCCTACTCCAATATGAAAAGGGTTGATTAAATAAAATTGAGATATTCATTTGAAGTTTGGTACACGTATATATTATGACGACATCTGGAACTAGATTATAATTTAAGATGATTCCGTTGAAGAGTTGGGGGTTAAATAGGGGTAAATAGGGGAAAATAAGTAAAGCAAGCTGGTAAGACCACAGAAACTTGAAATTCGGTGTATGTACTAGAAGCCAAAGCGTCAGATTTTTTTATAATATTTTTCAACCCCCACCACCCCTACTCCAATATGAAAAGGGTTGATTAAATAAAATTGAGATATTCATTTGAAATTTGGTACACGTATGTATTATAACGACATCTGGAACTAGATTATAATTTGAGATGATTCCATTGAAGGGTTGGGGGTTAAGTAGGGGTAAATAGGGGAAAATAAGTAAAGCAAGCTGGTAAGACTACAGAAACTTTAAATTCGGTGTATATACTAGAAGCCAAGGTCTCAGATTATTTATAATATTTTTCAACCCCCACCACCCCTACTTCATTATTACAAGGGTTGAAAAAATAAAATTGAGATATTCATTTGAAATTTGATACACGTATGAATTATAATGACATCTGGAACTAGATTATTCTTTGAGATGATTCCTTTGAAGGGTTCGGGGTTATTTAGGGGTAAATAGGGGGAAATAAGTAAAGCAAGCAGGTATGACTACAGAAACTTGAAATTCGGTGTATGTACAAGAGGCAAAGGCCCCAGATATTTTGATAATTTATTTCAGCCCCCACCACCCCTACTCCATTATTCAAGGGGTTGATAAAATAAAATTGAGATATTCACATGAAATTTAGTACGCATATGTATCATAACGACATCTGGAACTAGATTATATTTTGAGATGATTCCGTTGAAGGGTTGGAGATTAAATAGGGGTAAATACGGCAAAATAAGTAAAGCAAGCTGGTAAGACTACAGAAACTTGAAATTCGGTGTATGTACTAGAAGCGAAGGTCTCAGGTTTTTTTATTAGTATTTTCTATTTCTCCCCACCACCCCCACTCCCTTATTAAGAGTTGATAAAATTAAATTTAAATTTTTACTTGAAATTTGGTACATTTATATATTATAATTATATCTGAAACTAGATTATATTTTGACATGATTGCGTTGAAGGAGTGGGGGTAAGTAGAGGTAAATAGGGAAAAATAAGTAAAGCAAGCTAGTAAGAGTATTGCAACTTGAAATTCGGTGTATGTCCTAGAAGCCAAGACCTCAAATTTTTTATCAATATGTTTCAACCCTTCCACTACCCTTACTACATTATTAAAGGGGTTGATAAAATAAAATTGAGATATTCACTTGTAATTTGGTAGACGTATGTATTATAACGACATCTGGAACTAGATTATATTTTGGGATGATTCCGTAGAAGGGTTAGAGTTAATAGGAGTGACTAGGGGAAAATAAGTAAATCAAGGTGATAAGAGTACAGAAATTTGGAATTCGGTGTATATACTAGAAACCAAGGCCTCAGATTTCTTTCTAATATTTTTCAAACTCCACCACCTCTGCTTCATTATTAATGGGATTGATAACATCAAATAGAGATATTCACTTGAGATTAGTACACGTATGTATTGTAGTGACATCTGATTGAGATGCCTCCATTGAAGGGGTGGGAGGTGAATAGTAGAAAATAAGTATGGTGAACTAAACACTTCATTTTTAACGTATATGGTAGAAACCAACTCCTTAAACTTTTCTATGACATCTGCCCCAAATATTATTAAAATTCTATGACCAATAATTTCCACATACTAGAGTGCAAATATAGTCAAGATGTTTCCTTTAAAACGACTTGGATGAAGAACCTGGATGTGGAAGTAGTGATTCCTTAGGCAGCGCTTTTTTTTCTGTGTTATATGCTATGAAAGAACGTTTGTTTTGAATACTTAAATGCAACTCGTATTTTGGTTTCTAGGTTTGAATGACCCATAGTGGGCTATTTCTTAAGATCCTTAGTCAGAGGACATGTTTGAAAGTGAAATCGTTAGAAAGACCAAAAGTGCCACTCTGCATGTTGTTTTACCCAATAAGATTAGTTCATTGCGAAAATTTTTCACGTGCGATCTCGAAACTGCTCAATTCTAGAAAAATAGTTTCAAATAAAATGTTGGTTCCATGCTTTACCTTCACTTCTTCCCAATGTACTCGGTGTTTCGAAAAATGAAGAATAATCCCGTCTGCTCTATTTACCCCCGCAAATTATCACATGTTATCGACATAGCCTCAGAAAAAAATCATATTCTTACAGTTATTAAAATTTCTCTTGACTAAGAGCTAGTTAAACGAAATTATAATTGTTTCATTTTTTTAATTTTAATTGTTATTTATCTATTTATGTCGAGAATGAGAGAAATAATCTTCGAAAACGATATTAAATAATTGTTCATAATAAATTAAACTACTAGACAGGCCATTATGAAATTTAATAGAGTTCTATTCTGATAGTAGACCTTCGTCTACTTCTGTTCGAATTTATTATAGTTGCTTCCAATTATAATAAATTCAAATAGATCTGTTAAAGATTACGACCTATAGAGTATTTGAGAGCAACTGACGTACATGTAGCAATTTTCAGTAGCAATAACTGTAAAATTTAATAAAAGTTTAAATTAATCTAAAAATGATGCCATTTTAAGAGTAGGTGGAAATGGCGAACTGCATATAGACAAACCTCGCGTTTGTATGAAAAAAATGTCCCGAGCGATTTATTTTCATATTCACGTTCGGGACATGCCCCTGAATAAGGATCAAGATTTTGCCTAATGAAAATATCTAGCTCCAAATTCTTTAAACTATTTTTTTTAAAACAAATGGCAAAAGTCGCTTTTTTGAGCCTAATTTTTGCTTAGGTTTCTTGGGTCATTTTAAATAAAAAAGGTCTCTAGTCATTTTTTTCGTAAAGTTGACTGTTTCCGACTTATAAATAATTTAATGTTTGAAAAAACGCAAAAACGATCATTTTCGGGGTACAATACAATATTAAAAAATCGGTAAAGGTATTTACACAGAACTTCCCTCTTCATTTGAGCATGGCGGTCACTATAAAATTAATATTTACGAAATGACATTGAAAATAATAATCGGAATATACAGACTGTCTATTTTACGAGGGCCACACCAAATATCTCGCTTAATATCTATTGTAGAAGAATAAAGTTTTAGAAACAGTTATCCCATTTTTTGTGAGCTATATTTCAGTAAAAAGAAATTTGAAATCCATAGCCTACTTTATGAGATATATTACAAAATCCTGAAAAATAGGAAAGCCACAAACGGTTATAGCTTCCTTATTTGAGGAGATACGAAAAAAGTTAAAGGAATGAAAGTTGACGGCAAAGACAATAAGAATAATAACGTGTAACAAAAAAATCGAAAAATGCAGTTGGCTTTGACATACGCTATTGTGCAAAAATGAAAAATACATATCTCAAAGTAGGCCATGACGCCATTAATTCAGTTATTTTTTTCTCATTCCAACGATATAAAACATGTCACAGAAATTTTAACCGATAGTGTCAATATTTAATATTTTACGAATACCACAATTCATATAATTGAATCGTAACAATCAGCTGTGCCATAATTAGTGAAAAACAATGTATACAGTTATTAATAAATTTGACAGATTGTCACTGTTGTATGTTGTATGTTGCGTTGTCGAGTTCTAAGACAAATTTTATATCAGTAATTATGGTGTACACCAATAATAACAAATTCGATATGATTAGCATTTATTGTCAGTGCAATTTTGACGCTGAGATGGCAGTCACGGTTTACGGAGATAGATTTCCAGATGCTCCGCAGCCAAATCGAACTATGTTTAGGAAGTTAGTTCAAAATCTAAAAACGCACGGTTCATTTTCAAAAAAAGTAGTAAGGCGAGCGCATGTTGCGGATAATGTAAGAAAAGTGAATAGAGTAATGAATTATGTTAACCAAAATGAGGAAACCTCTTTGAGACAAATTCAGAGAAACTGTCGCATAAAAAAAGACAGTGCAAGAAAAATATTGAAAAAAAACGGATTTCGATGCTACAAAATGAGGAGAGTTCAACATTTAAATGAGGGAGATAAGCCAAGGAGAGTAAGATTTTGTAGATGGTTATTAAATAAGAAAAGGAATGACGCGCTGATATGTAGCAAAATTCTTTGGTCGGACGAATCAAATTTTTCTAATAATGGATTTTTCAATAGAAATATGCATTATAAGTGGACACGAGAAAATACACATTGGTGCAGAGAGACTGCTTTCCAAGAAAGATTTTCTACGAATGTTTGGTTGGGTCTTTTAGGGACTAAAGTAATTGGACCTTATTTTTATAATGGCAAATTAACCGCTCGTAGATACCTTAATTTCCTGCAAAATGAATTTCAAGATTTTCTTTAAGAATTAACAGTGGCAGAAAGATTAAATTATTCATATTTTCAACAAGATGGGGCTCCACCTCACACTGCTGTAATATGTACAAATTATTTCAATCAAGTTATGCCAGATAGCTGGATAGGCACCTATGGACCCATTCTATGGCCAGCTCGATCACCAGATATTACTCCCTGAAAATATTGAGGACATCAAAACCATAATTCGAAACGCATGTGAGGCAATTACTCCTGAAATGCTCCAAAATGTAATGCGTGACGTGTCTCGTAGAGCCCGTTTATGTGTCAGAATGAATGGTGCACAATTTGAGCATTTGTAGTTAGAAAAATAAATACACACAATTTCTTTTCAATATAGTAGTAGGTAGTACTGTTATACATAGTTTTTCGTTTTTTTCTTTGGATGTTCGTTTTGTACTTGTATTTTTATTTATGAGATATTTATTGGTTTGTATTAAATTGTAATAAATAATTACGGAATTATAATTATTATAAAGTGAATTTTTACTATTATGGCACAGCTGATTGTTACGATTCAATTATATGAATTGTGGTATTCGTAAAATATTAAATATTGACACTATCGGTTAAAATTTCTGTGACATGTTTTATATCGTTGGAATGAGAAAAAAATAACGGAATTAATGGCGTCATGGCCTACTATGAGATATGTATTTTTCATTTTTGCACAATAGCGTATGTCAAAGCCAACTGCATTTTTCGATTTTTTTGTTACACGTTATTATTCTTATTGTCTTTGCCGTCAACTTTCATTCCTTTAACTTTTTTCGTATCTCCTCAAATAAGGAAGCTATAACCGTTTGTGGTTTTCCTATTTTTCAGGTTTTTGTAATATATCTCATAAAGTAGGCTATGGATTTCAAATTTCTTTTTACTGAAATATAGCTCACAAAAAATGGGATAACTGTTTCTAAAACTTTCTTCTTCTACAATAGATTTAATATAAGCGAGATATTTGGTGTGGCCCTCGTAAAATAGACAGTCTGTATAGTTATCACTATTAATACAAAGAAAACCTGATAAGTTATGGTCAAAAAAATATACAGAGCGCTCATCCAACAGCAAAAGTTCAATATTAAATAACAGGTGCCAAATATGGAAGGCTTGCGCAAATACCTTTATAAATGTCCACCATGACTGAATTATTTCTTTTGACGACATTTTTCAATAAAATTGCCATCTGTCACATTTTCATTTCCACATTCACGTAGTGGAGTGGAAGTATAACGGTAGTTAAAAAATGTCATTTTTTTTTATTTTTCGAAAATGTAGGTAAAAAAATTTTCAAAATTTGTTTCTTCTGAAATTAGTCGGGGCAAACTAAATTTGAGCACGGAAAAATAGAAACCAGAACTAGCCCAACGGGAAATGGTTGGGGGGGTTACTAACATGAAAAAAAAAATAAATGCAGTTACTGACCTTGGGGACTAACTTAAGGGGGAGGGGTAAAGTAAAAAAAATTCAAAGTCAATAGTTTGGATGCGTATTATGAGAAAATTTGACGTCGGAGATAAAAATGTTCAACAGCAAAGTTGTAGGTAATAAAAAGATCTTTCATTTTTGTTAAGGGTACTTTTCATCATAACCTCAAAATTATCGAGAAATTTAAAAATTTTCCAAAAAATAATAAAATTTTCGTTTTTATATTATAACTTTTATAAAAATTAATGAATTGTTATGAAACTTGGTGAAAAGATACCTTTATATATTATAAATAACCAAAAAAATTTTCAAAAGAAAATAATGGAAAATTTTTGATTTTGAATTTTTTCAACAAAAAAAAAGTCCTTTTTTCAGACGAAAATTGTATGGTGGAAAATCATCGTAAATAGATTTTTCAAAGCTCATTTTGTTTGTTTTTTCGTCTACTTTTTGATAAATCAGAGACACAATATAGCTTCTATTTAAGAATATGCTAAAAATGCAAAAAACGAAAAAAGTCAATTTTGAAAAAAAAAATTTTCAGTAATTGTTGATAATTTTGTTTAAATTTCAAAAAAATGTTAAAATTAATTTCACCAATCGATTCTACGTGAAAAAATATTTAAGAAACTGTATTTTGTTGTTAAAAATTACTCCAATATTTAGGGGTGGTAAAGGGTTGCTTCTGGAGGGTGAATAAAGTAATGATCGTTCTCATGCAATTTTCGGCTAAAATTGACGTTAAACAAAAAATTAGTAATCAATAAAAGTTGTAGATTTTGAAAAATTCTTCAAGTTTTGTAGAGGTCATTTTTACCATAACCTCAAAATTAAAAAAAAAATGCAACAAATGTATTTTTTTACATTTTTTACTTTTTTAAACTTTCTTATTATTTCTTTTCTTCTTATTTTTGTGTACTTAGTAGACAAAATGTGTGGTTGAATAAAAGTATTATAGTAATGATATTAGAAAACTTTAAAAATTAGAAAAAATATACGGAAAGATTAACGCGCATGATCAGAACTACAGACAGTACACCCATCTCTCAATCATATAGGCTCTATGGGTCGTGCAATAATTTCATCCATCTACAAATGTAAAAATAGTAATATATCTCTCGATGATTTGAGATTCCAGCGATATAAAATTTTGACTGCAAAAAAAAACGTTTAAATTAGAAAACTTGCCTCCAACTGTTTGCGGGGGAACGCAGCATTGTTATAGAGTCTATTTTCAAATCCAAACGTGGCTTGGAAATAAACTTGATCCAACCAAGTGGGGTTGGAGAGAAGTTATTCACTCTAATTGTAAATTATTAATGCCTCGCTTTACGGAAATGCCAATTATACCAGAAACCTTGTTAAAAACAGTCTCTTGCAGTTACAAAACGACTTGTTCTACGAACAGATGCGGATGTAGAAAAGTTGGTTTACAATGTACAGATCTCTGCACGAGTTGTCAAGATTCTGGTAATTGTTGCAATATACAACAAGTTTCAGAAGATGTAAGCGATGGTGAAGACGAAGAGCCAAGTCCTCAAAATAATATAAACAATGAGGAAGTCGAAGATGATTTTGAAGAAGAGATGGAGTGTGAAGATTCGCAGTTTAGCGAAGAATCGGAGGGTGAAGAAGAAGAACTGATTCATGTAAATAAAAGAAAAAGATTAGTGTAGTTTGCAATGTGTATTTTTAAGATTTAATCATTTTTTTTATAATAAAAAGTTCTTTTTTTTAAGTTTTGATCATATTTTAACAAAATAAATACATATTTTCCTCATGAACTTCCTATGAGTTTCCTCAAAATCTTGAACATTTTTTCCAAATACAACTATAATACTTTTATTCAACCACACATTTTGTCTACTAAGTACACAAAAATAAGAAGAAAAGAAATAATAAGAAAGTTTAAAAAAGTAAAAAATGTAAAAAAATACATTTGTTGCATTTTTTTTTTAATTTTGAGGTTATGGTAAAAATGACCTCTACAAAACTTGAAGAATTTTTCAAAATCTACAACTTTTATTGATTACTAATTTTTTGTTTAACGTCAATTTTAGCCGAAAATTGCATGAGAACGATCATTACTTTATTCACCCTCCAGAAGCAACCCTTTACCACCCCTAAATATTGGAGTAATTTTTAACAACAAAATACAGTTTCTTAAATATTTTTTCACGTAGAATCGATTGGTGAAATTAATTTTAACATTTTTTTGAAATTTAAACAAAATTATCAACAATTACTGAAATTTTTTTTTTCAAAATTGACTTTTTTCGTTTTTTGCATTTTTAGCATATTCTTAAATAGAAGCTATATTGTGTCTCTGATTTATCAAAAAGTAGACGAAAAAACAAACAAAATGAGCTTTGAAAAATCTATTTACGATGATTTTCCACCATACAATTTTCGTCTGAAAAAAGGACTTTTTTTTTTTGAAAAAATTCAAAATCAAAAATTTTCCATTATTTTCTTTTGAAAATTTTTTTGGTTATTTATAATATATAAAGGTATCTTTTCACCAAGTTTCATAACAATTCATTAATTTTTATAAAAGTTATAATATCAAAACGAAAATTTTATTATTTTTTGGAAAATTTTTAAATTTCTCGATAATTTTGAGGTTATGATGAAAAGTACCCTTAACAAAAATGAAAGATCTTTTTATTACCTACAACTTTGCTGTTGAACATTTTTATCTCCGACGTCAAATTTTCTCGTAATACGCATCCAAACTATTGACTTTGAATTTTTTTCACTTTACCCCCCCCCCCTTTAAGTTAGTCCCCAAGGTCAGTAACTGCATTTATTTTTTTTTTCATGTTAGTAACCCCCCCAACCATTTCCCGTTGGGCTAGTTCTGGTTTCTATTTTTCCGTATTCTGATTAAAATTATGTTAGTTTGCCCCGACTAAATAGGTTTGGAATGCCATCAAACATGGAAATTTTAAATTTAAGCAAAACGGAAACTTTCCTTCTATTCTATAGTTGTGGTAATTTTTTTAAATAGGTTTAGAATGCCATGAAACCGTGAAAATTTTTAATTTGAGCAAAAAAAAAATGTTTCCATCTATTCTAGTGGTAAAATTTTTTGCCAAAATGGTAAAAAAATTTTGCAATTTTTTTTTTCCGAAATAGGTTTGGAATATCATGAAACGTGGAAATTTTAAATTTGAGCAAAAAAAAATTCATATATTCTGTAGGAAGTAGTGATAAATTTTTTAAATTTTCAAAATAAATTTTAAATTTGTTTGAATAAGGTTAGAATGCCATAGAAACGTGGAAATTTGAAATTTGAATAAAATAAAACATTTTTTCCATCTATTTTAGTGGTAAATTTTTTTCAAAAATGGTGAAAAAAGTTTCTAATTTTTTTTCCTTTAAATAGGTTTAGAATACCATGAAACGTAGAAATTTTAAATTTGAACAAAGAAAAAAATCTCCGTCTATTTTAGTGGTAAAAATTTTTTCAAAAATGAGGGTAAAAAAAATTTCCAAAAATTTTTTTTTTAAATAGGTTTAGAATGCCATGAAACGTGGAAATTTCAAATTTGAACAAAGAAAAAAAATTCATCTATTTTAGTGATAAACAATTTTTCAAAAATGTTGGTGAAAAAAATTTTCAAAGATTTTGTTTTTTCTGAAATAGGTTTAGCGTGTCATGAAACGTGGACATTTTGAATCTGAGCAGAAAAAAATTGTTTTCATTATTTATTCTCTTTAGACGGTCCACCCTGTATATTTTCCAATGAAAGTTTAACCATCTCTTCGCTAATAGTAGCGTCAACTACCTACCAAATTTGACAGCTCTCCGTCAAGTAGTTTTTTAGTTAATGCACCAACAGACAGACCGACAGACATACTGACGGAATTGAAAAACCTGCAGTTTCGTAATCTAAGTGATCTGAAACGTCGAAATCCGAAAAAATCTCGGAGGGTGATTTCTTCTCGAATACAATACTTCCCTTCGGTATGCAAGTAAAAATGAATTTTTTTGTGTTCACCAAAATCTTTATACAATCTTTGAACACTCATTAATAAAATGCTGAAGAGTAAGAGATTTTTTCAATCTAAAACTTAAATTTTTAATTATTAAATTGGCGTTCTTAGCCGGGCGCGCGCTCCATCAATTGTTTGAAACAGTCAACTTTACGAAAAAATTACAAGACTCTTTTTATTTAAAATTACCAACAAATCAAAAAAAAGTTCGTTCAGGTCAAGATAAGCGATTTTTGTAATTGGTTTAAACTAATTGTTTTTAACAAATACAAAAATCGCTTATTTTAACCCGAATAAATTTATTTTAGATTTTCTTGGTCATTTTAAATAAAAAAGTCTCTTTTAATTTTTTCGTAAAGTTGACGGTTCCCGACGTGTAAACAATTGGAAGAGCGCGCCCCCGACTGGAAACGTCTATTTAACAATTCAAAATTTAAGCTTTAGAATGAAATAATCTGCACTTACTCTTCAGGATTTTATTAATAGGTCTTTAAAGATTGTATAAGAATTTTGGTGACCTCAAAAAATTCATTTTTTAATATTGTACTTATTTTAACCTTGAAAATAACAATTTCTTTGTTTTTTCAAACATTGAATTATTTATAAGTGACCCAAGAAACCTAAAAAAAAACGGCACAAAAAAGCGATTTTTGTCATTTGTTAAAAAAAATGGTTTAAACAAATTTGGATCATATTTTCGTCCGGCAAAATCTTGATCCTTAATTAGAGGCATATCCCGAACGTGAGTATGCGAAAACATTCGACAGAATGTCTACTAGACCCGCGGAGCGATATTTTTCCGCATAATGGGCTTGTTCGGCATTTTTTTTATTTCATAAATCGAAAGTGCAAGTATAAATTAATGGATCTGCAAAACATCAGAATCATATTCGCACATTTAGTATCTTAAAAACTATTACAAATTTTCATCTCGCGAAAATGGGGCGTGGCCAGGCGCTACGTCACTATACGCATAGACTCGGCGATCTCAATAGACTTGATGCTCCTTATTGGTTATAATTATAAGTGTTTTCGAATATTGTTTGTTTTGCTTACTACTTGACAGTAGGGGAGTACAATTTGGTGAAATGTCAAAAAATTACAATTTTCTCTCACTCCTGCCAGAACGAATTTTCGATTTCGACCTTGCAATTTACGATTATAATTCATCGCCGACCTTCTCCTTTCCATGGACACATAGAACGAACTTCCACTCGACGTATTTATTTAGTTACCAGCGTTTAAAAATTCCATGTTTTTCGACTTTTCAGGCTAAATTTGAAAGGTCCCAGAAAGCCATTTTTCTTACGTCACTTGCGTATAGTGACGTCACAAATAAGCGCTCGGTTTTTGCAACTATTACAAATTTCAACTTCTTATATCTCGAGAACGGAAAAAGTTAATAATACGAAATTTTAAGGGTATAATGAGAATATCGAGTACTACATGAAAAAGTATAAAAACCATATAAAAAGAATATCATGGAACAAGCCCATTGTGCAGTGATTTTTGTATTGTGTTCTATACGTCGATTTGGTTTTTTTATGTTTTCTTGAATAAAACACATTGTTTCTTTTTGCAACTGTTATAAATCGTGAATACATAACACAGCTTACAAAGTAAATACAATATTCATTATATTCATATTTACTATTTATTGCTGTTGACATCGATGCTGGAAAATTTATCATGAGCATAGCGTCTCCTGCTGTTTGAAATGGATTTTCCCCCAAACAGCTAAGGAGCGCTTCGTCTTGAACAAGATTTGAACTTCTCGATCGACCTGAAGAGGTTTATAATAAACTCCTATTTTCATAATAACTCTTTACGTACCAGCAAATCCATCATTGTCATACTGGCTTTGAAGCCCCTCTACAGAAAGCGATATTAATTTCAGTAATTCAATTTCCTCCTCAGTTTTAGGTAGCAAACAGGGTTTATATTGTCCTCCTCCTGTCCTCTAACGTACTTTAAATTTGAGGCATGTTTCATATTTCTTCTTCAGCTGCTTACGTGGCTCAAGGCGTTAACATTTTTTAATATAGTGACACGGATTTGACCAATTATCGCCGAAAAAGGAGATTTATCGTTCAAATTTTACAGTTGTTAAGCGTTAGTCGATTAGAAAGAATCGTTAAGTAATTTTGGAGCGAAAAAGATCTACCGAAAAGTTGAAAATAAAAAAGCATTCTCGTAATTATCGTCGAAAAGAGAGCCAAAATGATTAAATTTTTAATTTTTAAAAGTTAGTCGAGTAAAAATAAGCGAAAGGAGATTTTGGAATCAAGAATGTCTGCAAGAAAAATTGAAAACTTTTAAAAGTACTCTGGTAACGAGGCTCGAAGCCGGAAAACCTCTTGAGTGATCGTTACTTAAGGCGATCGGCTACGGCGGTTCCCGATTTTAAATTTTAATGTAAACTCGGTGGAAAAGGTAAACTCTCAAAAATATTAAATTTTCAAACATAAATACCTAAATAATTACGTCAAGTGGAAGGTAGTATGATATCTGTACGGAAAACGAAAGATTGGCATTTTTTTGGTATCCTAAATTGCGCCGGCGAAATCGGAAATTCGGCTCGACACGAGGAAGTCAGAAACAGATTTTTTTTTTGGCATTTGTGATAGGTACGGCACATAAGTTATTGACTAGGCGACCGCGCGTGCTAGTACTAAGCTCCGCCTTTCTGCTGACAGTCTATAATGGCAGCTAAATAAATATGTTTTTCTACACCTATTTCATTATATTACAATTAGCATTTTGTCCACGACTATTAAATAATGTACTCATTATGTATGTGTGTCCTCAAGAATAATGCCGTCCATTATTCCCTGCAGTGAATAATGATTTCATTATTCACTGCAATCAGTGAATAATGAGGAAAATCAGTTGTTTACAAAAAATTTAAAATGTCAAGATTGCAGCAACCAAAAGACAAGTGTTGTCTCTCTAAGTTTTCTAGGAAGTAGTCAAATGGTACATGCCGAAGAGGTACTCACTCACTTAAAAACTACATTAGAAGTTTTTTCAGAGCATCATCTATTAGCAACACGCGGCAATCCCCAATATTTTTTTTGAAACCGTTTACCTACGTTCCTACAAAATGTATTGTTTTATTAGTAAGCCATGACAATGTGTCAAAGCGTAATTCTGTAATTAATTTGAAATCAAAATTTGTGTGGCTTCAACGCCAACGTTATTTACAATAATTTTACATATTAGGTACTCAAAAAGAGTAATATAATTAAATAAATGGATACTGACAGTGAAAACGAGGTTTCTTTGGCACCGCCAGAGATAACGGAAGCTGCAGAAATCGCCTTATTAAACTTGTTGCCCGAAAAATCGAAGGCATTATACAGTAGACGCAGAAGTTCTTCGATCATAGGAAAGTTGAGCGCAATTTACACTTACCTAATCTCACTATCGTAAATATCCAATGAGGTATCCAGTGTTGGCAGATCTACTTTATTCATACCTAATGACGCCAAGTTTTGTAGAATGATAGAATCTAATTGATTAAAATAAAATAGAATTCATATTTTTATAATTTATATTAAACAATGAAATCACTATGTTTAGCTCATTTGCTTTTTTATCTTACCAAAACGTAACTAAGAGTTGGGTTTTAAAAAATATAAGTTGTTTGCATGATAAATGAAATAATCTGGCAACACTGATGCAGTAATACCTTGAAGGCTTGTTCTCTATTGAGCACGACAAGGACATCGAAACATCAACCGAGAGGGTTGTCACTGCCGCTGCCCATCTAGGAGACAGGCGGCGTAGGAGGTTAATAATGCAGGAAAGGTAAAGTGGGATGCACGTCCCTTCGCGAAATCTAATAAATTGCGAAAACAATTGGTTTTAAAAACATTATAAATGTTGGTACTATTATGGAAAAATTTTATAATTTGGAAACTAAAAAGGTAATTCTCAACACAAAAATAATTCTTAAAAATGGGTAAAACAAAATAACAATATTCTAAAAGTTTTTAAAAATGTATGGAGTTAAGGAAAACATTTATTACTTACACCTAACAAGTTTAATGTAATAAATGCTCAAATAGACTTCCCTGCTGAGCTGAGCAACATCCCAAACGATTATAAGATCCTTGGCGAACATTACCCAGCAGAACAGGGGTAACAGTTAAGCAGGCGTTTTCAATATTTAATTGAAGTTCCTGTAAATTGTTGGGCCTATTTTCCTGAAAACCGTAAATTTTTTATTTTAAGTAGCTCCACAAGAAAAAGTCACAAGGCGCAAGATCTGGTGACCTAGCTGGCCATAAGATATTACCATGCCCAGAAATAAGTCTATTCGGAAATGTTTCCTCCAAATACCGCCGAACGATAAGTCTATTAACAAAAACAATTTTTTTTGTAACTTGGTCAAATAAACATTTCTATTTCTATTTCTATTTCTATTTCTATTATGGGGAGGGCAACCATCTTGTTGGAACCAAATTTCATTAAACCTAGCACCTACTAGTTCCTAGGAACAATTTGCTGTTGATGCAAATCCAAATATTTTTGGCCATTTAAAATGCCATCGATATAAAATGGTCCAATAATAATATGTTCATCCAGTATACTGACCCAAACATTTAGTTTTTGAGGATACTGAGTGCGAAGTTCGCAAAACTTATGTAAATTTTCTCGCGACCAATATCGGGTACGAGTAGAATTATGTTTACCAATTAATGGAAAAGTTGATTCATCGGTAAAAACAATGTTTCTAAGAAAATGTTCATCCGCATTCACCTTTTCCATTAATTGCTCACAAAATTCCATTCTTCTGATATTGTCCGTCTCAAAAATTTCATGAGTTTTCCGAACCCTGTATGATTTGTACCCATTTTTTTTTAAACCGACCTAACCGTTGATGGTGTAGAACCTACTTCAGCAGCAATTTGGGAAGTAGTAAGTACCGGGTTGTTGGTTGCCAGTGCACAAATCATAATATCTCTTTCATCTCGGGCTTCGTTGGGAGGAATCGATTGTTTATGTTGTTTATAATCAACACAACCTTGTATCTCAAAATTGTGAATAATATTATGAATTGTGGATAAGGTCGGCCGGGAAATGCACCATTAAATGCATTTTTAATTTGACGCCTTGACTCTCCTTGATAGTACCACTTAACCATCTGAATTTTTCGGCCGTTCCCAACATTTTTAAGAATTAATTTAACGACAAGGTCACTCTTTCAGTTCCCAAATAGTACAGGCTTGAGTACGAGTTTGATGTGATGTGAGATTGCGGCGAGTCGATTACTAGTTACGCATGCGTATGCATTTATAATATACCATTCGTTGGAAGTTGTAAATTCGCTTGGTAGATCCTATGATGGACGAACTTTTGCGTCTACTGTATATAATGACATATGAATCTTTCTTAAATAGGAGAAATGAAATGAAAATTAATTAAATAAATATTAAATATTTTATAGCCGTGGACAAAGTATAGTATTCTACTCGCACATAACCGCTATTATATGGTCGTTGAATAATACTCTTTGGGGAGAAATCATACCTATAATTGACTGTAGTGAATTATCGATTCATTTGACCAATCATAAATACAAATTCAAAAATCACTGTTTCACTGAATGAGCAAAATGCATAATTTCTTTAAACATCACAGATGAATAGACCACTAAAAAACATTATTTTTCCAGTATTTAATTTTTGTTTTATGTTCTAATTAAATGTTAAAAAAATTATTTACTGCAGCTGTCAATTTAACTGCGTTTAAATGGAGAAGTTTCCGCGCTACTTGTGTGTGACGTCATAGGGCACATCGCACCGACGGAAAACGTATTGTGATTGCGAATGTGTACACATTATTTCTGTTGTGTTATGGAAAATACAAAGAAAAGTAGCTATAAATATTGTATTTTGCCCAAATGTACAATTACTACAATAAAAACTCCAGAAAAGTTATTTTTTAATGTGCCTAGACGAGATAAAGTTAGGAAGAAATGGTGCAGAGGTATGAGACAAGAATGAAAATATGTACCTAACCCTAATATTATTGTGATAGTTTGTTTACATATCATGGTGAATTTGGTCACCTTCCTATTTATAGGAATACAAAAGTTTACTAACTTCTGTTAATAGGAACCCTGAATTAAAATGTATAAATGTATAAGAACGGTGGGAATAATAGGTTTGTTCATTTGTGTTGATTTAAAGCAGCTTCAAGCAGTTAAATAAAGATAGTGCTATCACAAGTAACGTGAGTGTGAGAGAGATAACGTGCTTCAAAGTTTCTATAAATCAACACAAATGAACAAACTGATTGTAACTTCTCGACATTCTACATATTATCCAGTTATATATTTATATATACCTATGTATGTCAACAGTTATTTTTACTATTAATGTACCTACCTACCTACCTAAAAGTACGTACTTAGTAAGTGACGGGAGGTATTTATTATATAAAAAAGTAAAGCATTCTAAGATGAAAAATATTAATTGATATAACATTAAAACATTGCCTTGTTTACCTATTTTGAGGTTAGGTACATAAATAATTTGTTATATTTAACTACAGTAAAAGGATAAAAATGGGCACAATTGAATTAATGTTTAGAATAATGAATGACACATACCTTGTTGCTTTAGTACCTCCAATTTCTGCACTAATAAAATCAGTATTAGTAGCAAAAAAGTGTGTCATCATAAACACATCAAAAACAGGCAAATTGTCACTCTGGTCCCGTAAAAACCCACTGTCCGTCATTTTTACCACTTAATAATTAAAATAAATAAATAAATGAATGATTGCTTTTATGAAATATCAATACACACATTTACAAAACACAAAACAATTTACGATTTAACCTCTTGGCAGATAGACGACCATTAGACATTATACCGAATGACGTCAGACCAATAGCGTGGTGTTTTCAGTCACGTGGATATGTTCCCATAAAATTTTGAATTTCAAAGTCGTTTATTTAGGCTACACATTTTTTTTAAACCTTTTCTTCATTAATTTCTCAACTTATATAACATATATAACGAAAAAATAATAAATTATTGCATTTCTAAAATTCATGCATGTTGCTCATTATATTTTAAATCGACTGCGATCAACTCTTGCCGCAGCTGACAATCAACTCGCTGACAGTGAGAACCAAGTGTGTCGCCATATTGTTTGTTTTCCACTTCTTATGAGTAGGTACCGATTAATGCTATACAAATTTCAGTCTGATTTATTTGTTTAATAAGTGTAGAAAAAGCATAGGACTACATTCGCGATTATGACCAAGATTTGCGCCACTCGCCTGATGGCTCCTGGGCTCAAACATCATGTTTCTGGATGATCGCTCATATAATAATAACGTGGTAAACACTATCAGCTAGATATTGTGGATACTTCTTGATTTAAATCTTCTTGCAACATTTGAATCACGTCCAAGGAATCCACCAAATTATACAATTAACCAGTATATAGCTAGGAAATAACAGCTACGCCTCTGACTTTTATGACAAAGGATCAGTTAGAGGCTGTTTTTGACAAATGACACGAATAAGCATAAAAGCATAAAAATGAAATATTATACACCAGATCCGTAACCAGTGACCTCGAAAATCCGTGAAGACCAGAATAACCGACATTTGAAAAAAGTAGTTTTCATAACAGAACTTGTTTTTTGAAATTATAAATAAAACGTAAGCCGACAAAAAAAGAGACAGAGAATCTCATGTATTACTATAGAAAGCCATTAAAGAAGTTTTTAGACAAACCCATTAAAATCCAATTGGTTTCCTAATAAATTACTTTATTTATTTGAGTGCTCTACATTGTATGTAATATGAATAAAAATGGCATATCCTTAAGGATATTTAATGAATGCCACTGCATTATGCTTTATTTAACTAGGAAATATAGAGCGCAGCTTTTTATAATGGTTTCGTGTTATGAACCCCGGATTATAATTCTCTCGGAGAATTAGTTCTTTTCTAAAATTATTACTTTTCATTTTCCTTATGCATGTATAAAGCTTTTCTTTTTGTTGTTTGCTTCAATTACATTTCCTTTCTTTTCCACCGTGGTATATTAGATACGACAGTTTCATTTTGCAGCCAATGTCAGGAGTGAATTGTTTAAAAAAAGAATGGCAATACTTAATGTACTAAAGGGGAACTATTTCACCTTCTGAAACGACATTATACGAAGTTTGAAGTCTTTCGCTTGTTCACTCTCGAGTATAAATCATAACAAACAACAGACCTACTGGATAAAAGATCATTTTTGAAGCTAACGATGTCACTTTTCTTGAACTGAAGTAATAATTTACTAGAGATGAAATCATGACTTACACAATGACTCCTATTGTTATATAATTCAATTGAATTCATCGTGAAAAGCGCTTATAAATAAATAACTTATTAAATAATAAATAATAGTTTAAGTACTTTTAATCATGTTCACAATAGTAGGTAGACTGACCAAGGAATAATAATTATTGTACTTAAAATTACACACATAATGGTATAGTATTTCTATTCTTAATTTAGAAATTCAATCTAAAGCGTTGCTACCAGGAAAAATCATTACAAGGCCTGCTTGTGATAGAATAACACCGAGAGCGTGCTGCTTGAATATTACAAGCGATAGGGAAGGTGTACTAAGTGAGACGGTGTACTAGGTGAGACAAAGCGAATAATTTTTAAATTACGCGCGATATTTTCACGTCCATTCATATTTAGCATTGTTGTTGTAGCTCGGTGTTATGGTTGAATATTTGTAAGGGCGTAGTTTCATCTGGAAAATAACAGCAAAAAATCAGCTTTTCAAGGTAAGAAATTACTTCTAGTAATTTTAGTGAGTGAATTGAGTCGATATCATTTTTGTTTGATGCCACTTGTTGTTATTCTTGTCTCTCTCTGTGGGACTTGTTTTCTGACTTCCAAGGAGGTTTAGTCAAAGTCAGATGGCGCAAAATTTAAAATTAGAATTTTCTTAAAATGACCAAATAGTACTAAGTGACACGGTCATCACAGTAGTAAGTGGACGTGTCTGTTTGTACAACCACCTATCCTCATTCGTTAAATGAAGTAAAAACGTCTGATATCTAAATTGTAGATGCCACGAAAGTCGAAACGTAATCTCGTTGACTACCTGAAAACTTGCAGTAAAATAACATTTAGCCTGAACACTGAAGATTTGAGAAGGATTGTGTATGAGCTTGCAACTGAAAATGAATTGCCTATCATCATGAATACGAACTAAATTGGCAGGAAGGGATTGGCTTAGGGCTTTTTTAAAAAAGAATAAAGATTTCAACATCAGAAAACTGTAGTCTGGGGAGATTATCTTCGTTCAGCAGACAGTTTTGCAACGTTTTACTTTAGCTGATGGTTCTGGAATATTCAATTTAGATGAAACTGGAACTACTACGCAAAAACTGTGGACAACGTCACTGATCCAGTAAGTGAGGTGGAAAATGTTGAAATAAGCAGTCTGTCAGTATGCAGTAATTCCATATTTAACGACTCAAATGACGATGGGAGTGGTGGTGAGGAAAAACAAGTGATAACTCTACCAAATTTGATTAACAGCATTATAAGTGTTCAAGGTCTTAAGTTCCCAAAACAATTTGTTTAACCAGAAGAAATAGGCCTTCCTAAAGCCTCACCCAAAAAGCAAGTACGGAAAGCCAGGCAGAAAGATAGAAGTGCAATCATAACTAGTACGCCAGAAAAAATATTGATTGGAGAGAAAGAAAAACTTAAATGGAGAAACAAAAATTAAAATAAAAACCAAAGCTAATATACAGTCCCTGCAAGAAAATGACCAACCAAAGAGCAAAAAGAGAAAGACAGAAAAAAATGAAGATAAAAGACTCTCCACACCTCCCTTCAGAAACAAGTGAAGATGCGAATATGAAGAAATAGGCCTTCCTAAAGCCTCACCCAAAAAGCAAGTACGGAAAGCCAGGCAGAAAGGTAGAAGTGCAATCATAACTAGCACGCCAGAAAAAATATTGATTGGAGAGAAAGAAAAACTTAAATGGAGAAACAAAAATTAAAATAAAAACCAAAGCTAATATACAGTCCCTGCAAGAAAATGACCAACCAAAGAGCAAAAAGAGAAAGACAGAAAAAAATGAAGATAAAAAACTCTCCACACCTCCCTTCAGAAACAAGTGAAGATGCGAATATGAAGAGATATCTGAAGTGAAAGAGTGGATTCCCAAAAAGCCGCAAGCGAACATTATGAAAGAAATAAATGAAGAAAATATAATGCCAGGAAAATTTGCTCTTGTAAAACTCCAGAAGAATGTTTTCTATATCGACAAAGTTAAAGCTACATGCCAATTCATTACAGAAAGAGTCTGAAGTGTCATTCCTTCGAAAGAGCTCCAAGATCCCAAATAGCTTTTGTTCCCAAATGTTCCGGATGTTTCTGCAATCGATTTTAATGACATGAAAATGATACTACCTAATCCAATTACAGTTAAGGGAACGGAACGGCAATCCCAAATACTAAAATTTAAACTTCGTTTAGATACCATGGACGTGCGTAAATTCAGTATAATAATAATCAATACATATGCCAAAGAATAAAGCTGTAGGTTTCAATTAAAATGTTTTTTGAATTATAATTAGTTTTTTTTAAATAAATATTTTTCCAAAAATATTCCACGTTTATTTGATTACCTACCTGAAGAATCGTCTCACTTTGAACCCATGCCTGTCTCAGTTAACACCAGATATGGTACCAACTGAGACACTTGCACTTTGCAGGATTATAAAGAACATAAAATAGCACCATTGCCTTGAGACTTTTACTATGTCTGATGCATTCATGGCATAGCGAATGGATGCCTCTACTGGACTACCTAAAAAGTATTTTTGTATATTGATTCTCTGAATTAAAAAAAACAAATTCTATTTTTTGTCTCACATAGTACCACCTCCTCCTAACGTACACGAATATAGTTAACCAGATATGTTATGCGCCTACCTCAAACGAAAGTAGTCGATGATTTACCAGTTACAAGTTCGTTACCCGCTTCTTATCCATTGTTAGTATTGCAGGTAGCATAGCTGTAGGTTAAATGATATTTATTTACTTTTATTGAATCGTTGATAGAGTTGTTCATTAAGCTAACATTATGTTAAATAAATAATGTAGTATAAATAAATAATTTACATCATGTCTATAAATTAATATAAAGTGGTAACACAATATTAACAATAATTAAAAAGTGTTTCTAAAAATTGTCAGTTGGCGTTCATGACATCGCTCGATATGTTATCAACTATTCCTTTGTCGGTATTTTTTTATGATTTTCAAACGGACTTTAGATAACCTATACAGGAGCCAGCGTATAATTACCTGACACACTTGTGGAGGTGCTTGAAAAATATTAAATTTATTGTTTACAATTTATTCCGAGCCCTTATTTTTGGCGTATACAGCAAGTAGCTGTCAATGTTTTCTAAATGTACTTACAACGCGGAATAAACTTCGTGTTTTGCACATTTCGCGGGTCATAAGATATTAAAACACTTCTAACAGCTAGAGACATTGTTAATCATGTTCCTTAAAGCATAGCAGACAAAAAAAGTTATGTGACAAATTTTCTTAGTAGTGGAAGTTTCACTAAATGACTCAAAATATCTCTTACCATTGTTACATGTATACTTGTAACGAGCGATTTTTTTTATCGATTACTTGGGACTTAGTAAATTAGATATAAAATTGGCGTACATCCCGGTTAGTGGAGATCCAGCTACAGACATTCTAAACCAACAAGCTATGTCTCTAGGCATGAGTTAGAAGTAATAAGCTGATTTCTTTGTTATCGATTAATCACCACGCTTTGGGGATGCAGGAAAAATTGTCGCAATACGAATTGATTTAAGCAAATCTATGAATTATTTCCACTCTATTTACTTGTGATTACGACTTGGAATGGTGCTCTCCAGAGAAATGCAGAGATCTCGCTCCACTTTCTAGTGGTTTGTATATCAGCGTATTTATAGTAGCTATGCAATTTTAGGCGGCGATTGTGTAGTGTATATACCATTAAGTAATGCATTTCTATTATTTTTATGAAGAAGTCCAAGAGCCTGTCTCCTGGTGTCGGTGACTTGCCTTAGTAACGAAAATAGACCGACATTAAACAAATGAATTTAACAAACGCTGAAAATTACACCGACATTATTTTACATCTGAACCTTTGTTAACGCTATACGTTTCTTTCAGTTACATTACTACCTAATCCAACTTTTACGACTTCTAGCAAGCAGCTCGAACTTTAGTTTTCCTATCTTGAAATATTGTCAAACTTAAAACAACAACACCGAGTTTTATTTGGGCTAGATTCTATTTTTATGAATTGTTAATTAGTTTGAAATCCACTATTGTCTGGTGTAGATAGTAGAGTGAAACTAAGCTTAAAAATAAAAAGGAAAATCTGGAATTCTCTCGCTGCAGAGATTTTATTGTTATAATTTGTTTTTGATGTGACAAGTTCAATTCAATGATGTCCACTGCTTCATATAAAATTTAAATATTAAGTAGTAAAAATCTAATCTAACCTAATTCGCAAATGATCTCTGAAGTCGACATAAAAAAGGGCTAAAAATGCCGAGCGAACCCTTAAACGGTCTAGAATAAAAATCTATACAAAAAAATAGGCAATTTATAAAGAAGGTCCAAGCACCAAGAAAATTGATGAAATGAAAATATAGAAAATATCTCCAAAACTAAAATACCAGTGACTTTAATTTTTTTAAATATTGTTGCTCTTAGCGCGCCGATTTTTTTTTTTTTTAATGGTAAAGTATTAGTCATATTACGGGAAAAATAGTCTTGACGTAATTCACCCGCCGCTAACTTTGTTATTGCAAAATTGCCATAAAATTCATAATTGTTTATAAGCCTTTTTCTTTATAACTTCCGATTTAAATTTTCCACGGCTCATTTTACTGGGGAATACATACACTTTTAAAGGATATTGGGTCCATTGTACTTTAATAATAAGTACTATTTTTACAGAGCAAGAACTGGCGAATTTTTCCAAATTCTGAGTTTCGTATTCAAAGTTTCATAACATTATGAATTCTTCAGTTAGATTGCTCAAAATTGTTTTGCATACACGTCAATGGTTACCAATTAGACTTTCGGTGTCCGTTTTATCATAAATGCAAAATTTTGCCAAATATGAAGTTTTGCAAAGAATAATTAATTTGCTTATAACTTTGGACCAAGGAACTATTTCATCATGATTTTTACGAGAAATTACATAGTTTCGTTAGTATTACTATTCTTATTCCATTTTTTTTTAATAAATTAGCATTGTTTATTTATGAAAAATAAAATTTGCAAGTAACAAAAATTGCAATAACTTTTTAATTATGTAAATTTTAATGATATTCAAACGGCACTAGATTCGTCGGAAAAAAATGCGTTGATTTCACCTTTTATGGATCCTATTCGAACCATTTTAAGCCGAGATATCAACGACTATAGTTTTGGCACTGTTGAGACTTTTGTAATGAACAACTTCGAAAAATTCGAAATGGAGGCTATATTATGTCAGATATATTTATTTATTAAAAATGTATACCAATGCATCGCATCGAAAAAAAAAAACGGATGGTAACACTGGAAGATACACCTTATAATGTCACTAAAACTCAGCCCCACCTCTAAAAATGCGTACTGTTGTACGAGCAGTCGTATTTCATAATAATTTTTTTTTTCAGTGCAATACGTACGAGAATAACTTCAGATAGTAAATAGTCTGGCATATAACCTCAATTTCGAATTTTTCGAAAATGTTAATTACAAAAGTCTCAAGACTGCCAAAAATAAAATCATTGATATCTCGGCTTAATATGGTCCAAAAAGGGTCCGACCCCTCTGGACAACGAATGTCGACCTCAAAATTCTGTTCTGTATGTTTCAATTTAGTAATGAAGATTATGCGGAGATTATTTTTGTGTATGGCTTTTGCGACGGAAATGGTAGAGCTGCAAAAAGAGATTATCAAAGGCGTTTTCCAAATCGCCGTTGTACCAGATCATAAAACGTTTTCAGAGGTATACCAATTTAGTAGGGAACATTGGCAATTTCCGTCAATGAAAAAGCATGAACATGTTTCCAGAGCCTTTCCACAAGTAGAGCAAATATTACAGGTTGTGGAAACTAATCCATCCATAAGTGTTAGAAAAATAAGTAATGAGTTAGCAGTACCTAAGGCAAGAGTATGGCGAACATTAAAGAGGGAAAATTTGTATCCATTTCACGTTGAAACAGTTCAACGTCTAGAAGACGACTACGACGTTCCCCGTCTAACATTTTGTAGGTGTATTTTGGGTAACAGAAGAACAATATCGAGAGTTCTATTCACGGATGAAGCCCAATTCACACATGTAGAAATCAGCATGTTTGGGCAACCGAAAATCCACATGCAGTGATTCAGAAACATTCCTAATACAGATTTAATATTAACGTGTGGTGTGGTTTTTTAATAATCATCTAATAGGGCCCCAGATTTTTGAAGAAAGGCCAACTGGTTACGTTTATTTAAACTTTCTTAGAGATATCTTGCCAGATTTATTAGAAGGCCATATACTAGGGGTTTGTGGTTTCAGCACGATGGTGCTGTGCCTCATTTTTCTGTGGCGGTCCGGGATCATCTGAACCAGCATTACACCAACAGAAGGATTGGTCGTGGAGGTTCGTTAAACTGGCCACCGAGCTCTCCTGATCTTACACCTCTATATTATTTTTTATGGGGTCATCTCAAGTCAGAGGTGTACAATGAAGAGTTCAATACACGAGAGCAGCTTCTAGAAAAAATTATTACTGTATGTGATACCCGGAAGTGATTGGATAGGTCAGTGAAAACCATATTAAAACCTTCACGAAAATGTAATGACGCTGGGGGCATTCATTTTGAAAACCTGTTATGGTTTTAATTGTTTGCACCGTTTTTATTTTTTTTTTCAATTATTTAAAGTTCTAAATAAATTTATTTTGTCAAAATAAAATTGCAAATTTCTTTCTTTAATATTTTCAAATTATTCTCAAAAGACGTTTAATATTTTTTTAAATTGTGCTTGTAAATTCAAGCCTCTTCACTATCATTATTTTTCTTTCATGAAATAAATGGAATGTGTATTATTTAGGGTGAACTTTAAACAAAAAAATGTTTAGAAACACTGAACGTCAACACAAAAACAAATAGCAACCTCTTCTCTGGAGTATTTAGCTAAAATTAATAAAATAATAATGTTAGCAACTGGATTGTATTATTTGTAGAATATCAAAGTTACCATACCATAACCAAACCATAAACGTGTGATCCAATATTATGACATTGTTTTATAATCTAATCCATAGGCTTTTTAAAAGTTTATTAACATTTACCAAAAAATAATATACAGTGTGATGTTAAAGACCCTAAGAGCCATATTAAAAAAATGGAGATCGGTCCTGGAATTTTTCCAAAATCACTTAAGCTATGATTAACCTAAAATAGTATAATATATGTATCAAATTTTATCTAAGTATGTGCAGTAATTTCAAAAATATGGCGGACTGAAGTTCTGGTCAAAAACCATAAAACACCCCGTATATCAAAAACGGTTCACATTCAACAGTAAGTATAGGGCTGTTTTGAACTCAGCTAAATGTGCTCTACCCTCCACTAGAGTATGTCCGCTTAAATCTGGGACACCCTGTATATAACCTATCATAGATTTTTAAATTTTATAATCTATAGAATATTTCCCCCTTTTTTCACTATCGTCTTTCAGTTAGTGATACATAATTAGATGTTTCTTATCACAAGACAGCAGTTTTTGTTTTAAAAAAAGAATATTGAAGGTATTTCGATAAAAAGTAATATTTTTTTATAAAAACAATATTCTCTGAGCTATTTTGAAGTAACTGCATGTTCTATAGTAACTGTATCTTGGTCATTATTTGTCATAGAGATGCAAACAAACAGCCAAATTAAAAACAAGGAAGCCACAATTTTATTTTTTGCAAAATTATCATTTAAAGAGATATTTACTCAAAGCATGAAAAAGCACAAAGTGACCCCATTTCTTCCGCCCCTTGCATCCAGCATATAGGTGATTCCCTTAAACAATTTCATTTCATAAATTATAATTACCTACCACACGGCTGCAAGGTTTTAGGCAGCCTTGTACTTTTATGTAATTAAACATTATTTTTCCATTTTATCCAATAGAAGTAATGGATAAACGTTTGACTTTACCAACGATCGATTGTGTTTAAAATAGGATGATAAGCATGGATTTCGTATTCCGTATTACTCATAATATGATAATTCTCTGGAATCATATCAATATTAAAGATACAAAACTACACATATTCGATATGAAACTAATTTATCTTCAGTTACGAGAGTACCTCTGTAACAATAATTTCTACCTATATCAAGACTCAGATCTCTTTGATACCCCCCTGTAAAAAGAGATAGTCTAAGTCGGCCGTCTTTGAGCTCCGATAATAATTGAAAACGAGCAGCAGGCATCGTCCGACGTTATCCTAGAACCAGCGATACCACAGCTATTGTGCCCCACTGTTCGTTTTCCAGAGATATTCAATTGCAAATTGGATTTTTGATTAATGGGCAATTCTCCCTGCTCCCAACCAGGGACAATTCTGGTCGGGTTGTTACAACATGTGGTATTATCTTCTGTGTGTGTATGCATGTGCCTGACGTTATTTAATTAACGTTTTTCCTAAATTGCATCTAATTCGGATGTAATTTATAATTTTGCGTAAGTCAGGCTGAGGATTTTTATCCACTCTGATAAGCTCCTTATATGAGGCTGCACTACGGGCATGTATATTATATGTGTCATTTTTCAAAAAAATCCTGGAACAGGCCGATTTTAGTTTTTTAAATGCTACATTCTGTCACCATACCAAAATTTACAACGTCGTTGGTTTTTGAGTTATACCGCCATCATACATTTTTTTTAATGGAAACAGACAGTTTCGTTTACTGTTTTTGGTGGTATATTCCTTTAGCTTTCTGGTGATATAAAAAAAATATTACTTGAGACATTCTTTTGGAAAAATGACATTTTATGTAAAAATAGCTTACCTTTCGCAAATTCACGAGTAATGTTCCACTTTCTTATGGACTGATAAATCTTGTTGCCTACATTTTTGTTTTAACTAGCATGAAAACATTTTGCATAAAAACAGAACAGAGAAAATAATAAAAAAACAATCACCTTAACATCAGAGAGATATAGGCCTTTTTGTGTAAAGTATCGATAACTTTTTTATTCCTGGCACGTCTGGAACCTCAGTTTTGTGACACTTCTGAGACAGTGTAAAACTAGTGAATGCAATGCCACGTTTACGTGAAAGAGAACGCGTAGAACTTTTGATGATGGTTGGATATGGTGATAGGATGAGAATTCATCAGGAAGCATGTGATGTTATCAATGCCCAGTATCCCGAAAAGCAAATTTATAGATCCACTGTAAGTAGATTGGTGGCTAGATATGATGAATCTGGCAGTGTAGCTGGACTCCCTCGATCTGGTCGCCCTAGTACAAGCAACGAAACCAAATTAAATATTCTTCGAGAAAGTGAGGAAAACCACCATCTTTCGACAAGGCGGCTGGCTATAAATCATAACGTGAGTCAAACTTCGGTTCATACGTCTGTTGAAAATAGAAAAATACCATCCATACAAAGTGCAACAGGTGAGTGATGAAATTTTTTAAAGAACATTGTTTTTTCTGATGAAGCTACGTTTTCTTTAAAGGGGATTGTACATCGGCATAACTGTTTCAATTCCGTCAGTCTGTCTGTCTGTCTGTCTGTCTGTCTCTCTGTCTGTTGGTGCATTAACTAAAAAACTACTTAACGGAGAGCAGTCAAATTTGGTACGTAGTTGACCTTACTGACAGCGAAGAAATGGTAGAATTTTCACTGGAAAATATACGGGGTGGACCGTCTAAACGGAATAAATAGTGTAAAACATTTTTTTTTTCGCTCAAATTTAAAATTTTCACGTTTCATGGCACGCTAATCCTATTTCGGGAAAAAAAATTTTTGAAAATTTTTGAAAATTTTTTTCACCAACATTTTTGAAAAAAATTTTACTACTAATATAGATGAAAAAATTTTTTTTCTTTCTACAAATTTAAAATTTCCATGCTTCATGGCATTCTAAGCCTGATTCAAAAAAAAAATGTTTTGAAATTTTTTTTTACCAACATTTTTGAAAATTTTTTTACCACTAAATAGGTGGAATTTTTTTTGTATTTCTTCAAATTTAAAATTTCCACGTTTCATAGCGTTCTAAATCTATTTAAATGAAAAATTTGAATTTTTTTTTATTATTTTAAAAAAATTTTACTTACCACTAAGACAGAATTTTTTTTTTCTTTCTTCAGATTTAAACCATCCACGTTTCCATGGCATTCAAAACTATTCAAACAAATTTAAGAATGTTTTTGAAAAATTAAAAAAAAAATTGAACATTTTTAATCCATTTATCACTACTACAGAATAGACGAAAATTTTTTTTTCTCAAATTTAAAATTTCCACGTTTCATGACATTCCAAACCAATTTCGGAAAAAACATTTTTGAAACATTTTGCTACGTTTGGAAAAAAATTTAACACTAGAATAGATGGAAACTTTTTTTTGCTCAAAGTTAAAAGTTTCACGTTTCATGACATTCTAAATTTATTTCAGAAAAAAAATATTGAAAATTGTTTTCACCAACATTTTTCAAAAAGTTTTTACCACTAAGAGAGATCGATTTTTTTTTTAATTTCTTCAAATTTAAAATTTTCACGTTTCATAGCATTCTAAACCTATTTAAGAAAAATACATAATTTTTAAATTTTAAACTTTTTTTACCACTACTATAGAATAGAAGGAAACTTTCCTTTTTGCTCTAATTTAAAATTTCTACGTTTGACATTTTAAACCTATTTTAGAAGAAAAAATTTTGAAATTCTTTTTACCAACATTTTTGAAAAATTTAAAAAAATTAAATTTTTTAACCGCCATTATACTTCCACTCCATTACGTGAATGTTGGATTGAAAATGTGACAGATGGCAATAATATCTGGCATATGCACCTATTATACTTTTATTGAAAAATATACGGGGTGGTCATCCCAAGAAATAATTCAGTCATGGTGGACATTTGTAAAAGTATTTGCGCAAGCCTGCCATATGTGGCACCTGCTATTTAGTATTGAACTTTTGCTGTTGGATGAGCAATCTGTATATTTTTTTTACCAAAACTTATCAAGTTTTCTTTGTAATAATAGCAATAACTATATTCCGATTATTATTCTCAATGTCATTTCGTAATTATTAATTTTTTAAAGTGACCGCCATGCATAAACAACGAGGGAAGTTCTGTGTAAATACCTTTACCAATTTTTTTTTTAAGAAAATCTTAGGACCGCAAGGTATTTGCAGTTTTTGCGAGTTGAGTTAGTGCCAGCCTTAGCAGTGATGTTTCCAAACAAACAAGATCTTCATCTTTTCTCTGCTGAAAACGTCTGGTTTCAGCAAGACGGAGCCCCCACCTCATTTTGGGATAGCAGTGAGTCACTTTTTAGATGACACTTTTACTGGAAGGTGGATAGGTCGTCGAGGTCCGATTGAGTGGCCCCCGCGTTCACCGGATTTAACCCCCTTAGACTTTTTTCTTTGGGGTTACTTAAAGTCGAGGATGTGTTTTAACAGACCGGATACCATTGAAAAATTGAAAGAGAAAATTGGCATGGAGATAAGACGAATTGCCCATTTTGGTCAATGCCAATTGGTTGGAGGGTCGCAATTTGAGCAATGGAGATGACTGTTTTCTCACAATTACTTATGTAAGCTATCAATCAATAAAAATATGTTTTTCCAATAGAATGGCTTAGGTAATATCAATTTTTTTAATATCACCAGAGCGCTAAAGGAATATACCACCAAAAACAGTAAAGAAAAATGTCTGTTTCCATTGAAAAAAATTATGATGACGTCATAACTCAAAAACCAATGACGCCATAAATTTTTGTATAGTGACAAAATGTAGCATTTACAAAACTAAAATCGACCTGTTCGAGGATTTTTTAGGCAAATGACACGTACCAAAGACATGAATTTTGTGCCTTTCTTTAGGTTCACACAATGCAATTTTTCAGTTACCCTGTAAATGTTTCAAGAAAATTCTATTATTATTTTGGAACTTCAAGGGTAAATAAAAGCGGCATAGCTCTTAGACTAAATACTTCCTCTTGAGATTCAGTGATATCCTTCATAGAAGGTTGTTGTCACAGGCGTATGAATTGCCATGTTTTTTGAAAACCATGTTGTAATTTTAGAGCAATATATTCCTTAAGTTCTTTACTAAGCCGTTACACAAAAAGATGTACAATATATCGATACTCCAACCTATAATATCTCTCAGTTTCCTAGGAACTTTACAGGATTAGATGATAAATCGATTTTACTTTTAAACGGTTGTGCTCAGAGCACATGATTGGCGGACCCAGTAATTACTTAGTCTATGGCGCAGAGAGTGATCTCTGGTACTACCAGCGTACCCTCTCTGGCAGCATCGGAGACTGAGAGAAGGGCGACTGGCTTTTGTTACAAAAAAGAAATAGTAATAATAAAATGCTATTGAAAATATACGTCTGGCGTAGTCTACTCCAGAGGCTGCTCCATAGGCTGCTCAAATACTCAGCCATAAAAATTAACAAAATAAATATTTACAAAAAAATTGATAATAAATTGAAATAATATTAAACTAAACACAATTCAAAACAGAAAGAAGGATGTGCCTACAATTGGTAGGCTTAAAAATGTTTTATTGCTGATTGTTTGTTCCCTGAACTTGAAGAAATATTTTGTAATGAAATTTAAAGGAGTTTACTGAAATTGCTTAATATTAGCAGGAATGGAGTTATATAACGTTGATGGAGGAGTGCGTAAAGGATTTTTTTAAATAAGCTGTTGTGTGATGAGGAATTGTTAAATTCGCAGTGTATCTTAGATTTCGCTCGTGAATGGACGACCTGGGAATCAAAAGTTCTTTTAGGTATGAGGGATTGGCAGATTTGTACCAATTTATGAGTAATATTTACAAGATGTAATTTGCATTTTGTGGCCATATTTAACCATCCAAGTGTTTTTAACTTATACGATACTTGATTTTTTTTTAAGTCAAATGCAAATCTAATTCAAGTATGTTGCATTTTTGAACCATATAAACATTTATTTTATCGAGACAGGGACCATATTATAATATCGCCATAGTTAAAAAAAGATAAGACTAGAGGTTCACTTAAAAGAGTTCTTCATTTTACATTTAAACTATGACAAGAATATAATTTTTTTAATGCGCAATAAGACTTTTTCATAAGGTTATTATCATGTTGTTGAAATTTGAACTTATGGTAAACTATAGGCCCAAGTTTTTTATACTATCCATGAATGTTAGTGTTTGATCTTCTATGAGAATATTGGTGCTATCCCTAATAAATTGTTTATTGTTCTTTCCAAATACGATAACAGCAGATTTAGCATTAGTTTTTAGGCAGTGTCGGCAAGAATAACAATTTACAAGGTTTTTAAGATCTTGGTTTATGTGCTCAATGAACTGCATAATCTGTGATGAATCAAAGGTGCTATAAATCTGAGAGTCGTCAGCATAGAAGTATGATTTACAGATTTTCAAGACACTAAAAAAAATCATCAGTACATAAAATAAATAACAGCGGTCCTAAAATTGACCCTTGCAATACACCAGAAGCATCTTTGCATAAAGAGAGATGTATTATTGACTACAATCTTTTGTTTGCGATTAGTAAAGTAATATTTAAGTATTTTTAAACCACTGTTAGAAAACTTATATTTCAGTTTAGAGAGCAATAAGTTGTAATTAATCATATTAAATGCTTTAGAATAGTCAAGCAACACAAGAGCTGTAGTTCTTCCTAAATTATAACCTTTAGTTATTATTAGAGTCTTTGAGAAGAGCACTTGTGGTGCTATGACCAACTCTAGAGCCAGATCGATTTCTTGGTATTATTTGATGTTTTGTCGCGTATTCAATAATTTGGTCAAGCTTTTCTATTATTTTGGACATTATTGTTAACAAACTAATGGGATGGAAGTCAGTAAAATCAGTGGGAGATTTAACTTTGTCGAAGGGTTTTACAAGCGCTTCTTTCCAGGCGTCTGGAAGTACACCTTTCACAAAACATTATGTTATGTAAGTTAAATACACTAGTAAATCTGGAAAACATAATAAAAGCTTTTTTTATATTGAGTCAGTACCAGAAGCATTTGACTTGACTGAATTGAGTTATTTATATACTTGGTTTTTTTATACACCCTCAAAAGAAAATAAGTCTCAAATTTTAAAGACATTCTGATCAAAATAATTTAGCAATCCATTGCAAGCAGGGTTGTATTTACATGTTGACGCAAAAGATTCATTTAGCTGATTAGGACTTGAAAGGTGTGGAGAAATTTCGGTTGCGTTTTTTGTTTTAGTAATATTCATGTTCTCTAAAGTTGTCCATAACTCTTTTGCAGTTTTTGAATTTTGAACAAAATTTAGATAAGCCTCTTTTCACGCCTAATTACTGATGTACTAGTATTATAGGTAAACATTTGTAGTAGGACCAGTCACATAAACTTTTTGTTTGTTTAAATTAAGTTAATACATTTTTCTTAAATTTAATATTTAATTTAATAAAATCAGTTAACCAAGGTGATTTAGGTTTAGATATTCTCACTTTCCTGATAGGTGCGTGAATATCACACAATAACAAAATATTATTGTTAAGGAAACTGATCGTCTCATTTACATTTTCGTAATAGATACTAATATGTTATCGAGATGGTAGTAGTGCGTTAGTTAGTCGCAATCATCAATCCTGAGTTCAAGCTGCGGCAGATGGTAGTGTCGCACGGAATAGTTATCACATAGTTATTTGATGTGTATGTACCGGTTAAGTGGGGGTTATGGCTAAACTCCGCTAGGTGGTCAATGTAAAGACAAAATTAACCAAAGAGATATTTGGCTAGGCTTAACTGCAACTTCTACTGATTAATTTATTTATTTGTGCTAATACAATAGTGTGCTAATAACTTTAACATAAATTAGAATTATAATTTCATTACTAATATGTTTCATTACTAATATGTTTACTTGGTAAAATAATACTAGGGACCTACATCCTTAAATTGCATTAAATAACAAACACAGGATGCAATAGCAAATTTAACCTCTAAAATGTACAAAGCCTTAAATGATGGCGACCCGTCGTTATGCATCTTTGTCGATCTAGCGAAGGCATTTGATACCGTGAGTCATCCAGATTTGCTAGAGACGTTGGAAAATATTGGTTTCCGAGGTAAAACTCGAAGTTTAATGGAAAGTTATTTGACAGACAGGAAACAATGTGTACAAATTGAATATATTAAAAGTAGCTTCCAAACTGTGTCTTATGGAGTACCCCAAGGTACGGTACTTGGCCCTATTTTGTTTACAATATATGTTAACGATCTGTTCACAATTCCTTCACAAGGTGATATAATTAGCTTTGCTGATGATACTGCCATTTTTTATAGAGACGTATCATGGGCTAATTTGAAAACCAAAGCTGAAAGTGACTTCAAAATAATTATCGACTTTTTCAATAGCAAACTATTAACGATTAATTTTAATAAGACACACTTTCTGCCATTTACGTCACTCGCTCGAAACCTCCACGATTTTAATGCTTTAAACATACATTTTAATAACGTTATAATTGAAGTTACATCTTGTAAATCAATAAAATATTTAGGAATTGAAATAGACAATCACTTAAGATGGGATACTCAATTAAATAACTTAGTTGTGAAGTTAAGAAGTCTACTTGGCAAATTCAAATATTTTAAACGTTTCTTTGACGTGTTCCATTTAAAAACAATGTACTACTGCTTGGTACAACCACACTTAACCTATGGAATAATAGGATGGGGAGGAGTCACAAAAAATTATTTAAAAAATTTGGAAGTGATCCAAAAATGGATTATAAAGATAATATATGCAAGATGCTATACTTGCCCATCAGATCGGCTGTACCAAGAAAGTAACATTCTAGATCCAAGGCAATCGTTCTGTCAAATTATGTTGTTGTATCATTATAAAAATAAATCCACTTTTCAAAATATTGACCATGCTCATAGTACCAGATACAAGGAAAATTCAGTCGAGGTACCAAAAATGGCGAGGACTATAGGACAGAGAAGTTTCCTTTACATATTACCAAAAATATATAATATCTTGCCGAAGGAAATTAAAGAATTAAACTCGTTTAATCAATATGAAGTCAAAATCCGCAAATGGATCACTAATTCACCCAGATTTCAGATTCATCAACTCATTGATATGAAAAAAACTTACCCTATATGCTTATAATATTTATGATGAATATAATAAAATAATTTAAAATATTTTCTGATTATTTCTAATTATTTATAATCTCGAGCACTTGCAGTACATTGTACATTTTAATAAAACGTGTTTTCTTAAACTTTGTAAGCCCACGCGCAAATTTTATTTTTTGTGAGTTACTTTAGTTTATTTGTGGAATTGTTGTATTATCTATCTATATATATTTTATTATTGTATTGTACTTCTTGCTGTGTTGTATTGTATTGTATTTCTCATTCTTATTATACTAGAACTTTATTGTTATATTCTTATTCTATTGTCATTCTATTGTAAATTTTATATATTATTTTGTACAAATTCTATACAAATAAACTATTATTATTATTATTATTATTATTATTATTGTTATTATTATTAATTAACGAAACACACACACAAGAACATAAAACGATAAAATAAAAAAGTTCCCAGTGAATAATACATCAAAACACACTTAAACTGGAAAAGCTATAAAACTCTTATCTCCAGTACTTTATATTTTAAAATGCATGCATTGTTTACAGTATCGTAACTCTAAGGTTTTTTTTTCAGTCTGCAACCGGACATACTACGGAGACGTGGGCAAAACGTACGACCTGCGCGTCGTTAAGTCCGTAGAGACCCGGCTGCCCTTCCTGTGTCACCTCACGTTCACTGCCAACGGCCAGAGCCACGGAGATATAGTACAGGTAATTACCACTCGCTAGCAATACTCTTCCGTTGTATAAATAAAAGAGGCTGCGCTCCCGGCGCATCCGCCAATATTAATGTGACAAATTATCAAGCTTGGTTGGCTTGTTTTCTCGAGAGCTTCGGGGAGTCTCAGCGTGTGATGAATAATTTTTCACTCATTACGTAGTTTAAGATTTGCAACAATTTAGCTGACGAAGCATACAGTGCATCAACTAAATACAAGGTAAGATAAGATACGATGAGAAAACCGAATGAAAATGATGAAGTTTTTCGCATTCGCGTATTTTAATATGCAGTAAAATATTCCACTTTTTATTATTGTCAGTAGGAAAACTGTGTCCTTGAAATGGATAATGGAAGAAAAGAATCGTCGGATTAGGACAACAAAAAAAATTATTCTTTCACCAACGTTTCATTTACTCAGCATACAGGGTGATTCACGTAGGCCGTTCATTAGAAGTTTTTCAACTTGCAGTTGGATTAGAAACTTGAAATTTGGTATGCAGCCATAATCGATCATGCCCGTTCTATCTAAAATATTTTCAGTCCTCCAACTATACAGGGTGTGCCAAAAATTGGTACCAACTTTCTTATTTTAAATGGAAACCTGTATTTTTCTTTACACGTTTCGATTGGTCTTCTAATTCTGAGTTTAGAGAACCTCAGTTATGTTAATTTATCTACTACAATTTTTGACATATGTCCAATTTTTTGAAAACAATTGCCGCTGTAGTAGTTTACGAACAAATTTGTATCTCGCAAACCTTTCAAAATTATGAAACCAAATTTGTGAGGCAGTTAGCTGGAAGTCCAGGCTAACTTTTGATGTGCCATCGGTGGTCCCATTTTGTACCATATGGGCGCAGTCAATTTTCAAATGTCGCAATCAAAAATTGTCGAAAAGTCAATTTTTTCAAATGGCACCTATTTTTTTTCACACCATTCGAAAGAAAATTGAATTTTAGGGTGAGTTACTTAAGCATTCCCTATACCTAACTTCACCCCATATCGAGTTATTCAATAAAAATCAAGAAATACCTTATCTTGCCGAGAGATTCCTTACTTCATCAAGTATGCCATGGAAACAAAAGACAGTTGTAATAATGTTTAAAGAAAAATATGGATTCTTATTTAATTACACACAACAGCAACAAATTATTATTAACGAACAAGAACAATGTTGACGAAATTCTGACGTAAGTGTTCAATGTGACCACCATCTTTGCGCCTACCATTTCTGACGCCAGAAATCAATGCAAAATTGAATTTTAGGGCAACTTTTATTAACATTGTGTATGCCTATCTACAGTCGTTTTTGAGTTATTGGCATTTTTTGAAAAAAATATTGTTTTTTTTTTCTCAAGGGTAGTAGGTTTGGAAGCAATCATTTCATTTTAATTTTTATTCAAAAATCGTATTGCAATAATAAATAATAACAACATAATAACAACAAATAAACAGATTAACAAAATAATTATTTCAATACAAATGCTCAATGTGTGCACCGTTTTCACTGACAGAATTTCGTCAACATTGTTCTTGTTCGTTAACAATAATTTGTTGGTGTTGTGTGTAATTAAACAAGAATCCATATTTTTCTTTAAAAATTATTACAACTGTCTTTTGTTTCCATGGCATACTTGATGAAGTAAGGAATCTCTCGACAATATAAGGTATTTCTTGATTTTTATTGAATAACTCGATATGGGGTGAAGTTAGGTATAGGGAATGCTTAAGTAACTCACCCTAAAATTCAATTTTCTTTCGAATGGTGTGAAAAAAATAGTAGGTACCATTTGAAAAAATTGACTTTTTGACAATTTTTAATTGCGACATTTGAAAATCGACTGCGCCCTTATGGTACAAAATGGGACCACCGATGGGACATCAAAAGTTAGCCTGAACTTCCAGCTAACTGCTTCACAAATTTGGTTTCATAATTTTGAAAGGTTTGCGAGATTCAAATTTGTTCGTAAACTACTACAGCGGCAATTTTTTTTAAAAAATTGGACATATGTCAAAAATTGTAATAGATAACTTAACATAACTTAGGTTCTCTAAACTCAAAAATAGAAGACCAATCGAAACATGTAAAGAAAAATATAGGTTTCCATTTAAAATAAGAAAGTTGGTACCAATTTTTGGCACACCCTGTATAATTGGAGGACTGAAAATATTTTAGATAGAACGGACATGATCGATTATGGCTGCATACCATATTTCAAGTTTCTAATCCAACTGCAAGCTGAAAAACTTCTAATGAATGGCCTACGTGAATCACCCTGTATACTTCTCCAGGGCTGCAAATTAAAATCTCTTGTCCAGTGTTTGACGGTGTTTCGCTCAGAATTCTTTCGGATAAAACCGATTGACGTGAAATTTGAACAATAAATACGGAATGGCTCAAGGAACAAAAGTAATATATTGTCGATATGTGCTTTACCCTGGTGGTGGATGCCACCCTTTCTCGGGGGGTGAAAATTAGTACACTGAAAACAAGTACAGTAATTGATAGGGGATGCATTCTAAGCAAGAAATGTTGTATGAAGTTTTCTCAGTCAATCAATATTTTTCGAGTTATTCACAATTGAAAATGCCAATTTTTCATCTGAAGAAATGCATCATTTAGAGCAATTTTTTGCCAATAACTCGAAAATCTTACGTTTTACAAATTTATTGGTTTTCTCTATAATTCTGTTAGGACTCGTTGAAGGTGAGTGTGGGAAAACTTGTCAGACCTTTTTAAAATCACTTGAAAAGACCTTTCATGTGAGCCTTATTGAAAGTCGTTAGCATAAAAATTTACGGGGTATGATAAAATAGTTGTATCGTTTTTTCAGAGAAAGAAATCAGCAATGAAATCAATATGGTTTAACCGCAAGAATTGAAATTAAACATAATCCATTTACAATTTACTTTATTTAGGTACTAACAATATGTTCTAGAAGTCTGAACGATTCAGAATGCCTAGATTTGAAAAAAGTTTGATTCAATTTTGAAATGATTTTTGAAATTTAAAAAAAACATTTTTCTTACAATTCTTCACAGACGAGCCAGATCACCTGTCTGCATTTAAGTAGTTGCTACCGGATCAAGGCACTAAGTACTGCATACTTTCACACAAACAAAGGAGCAGATCTAGGTTGATCCAGCAAGTTTCTTCGTAGACTTCAGTTCGATTAACTATAAAAACCTTAAGTGACCAACCAAATCGCCCGATTCGAATTTGAGTACCTGCATGTTGAAGCTTTTTTTTTTTTTTTTTTATTCGAGGGGAAAAACCTTCAGAAGGTTCCCCACACTGATGTTCCAGTGTGTGGGGATATGTGAGATTCTTACTCACTAAAAAACCCTCCTCTTCCTGCTCCGGAACTGTGTTAACATTACTTCGGAGCACTCTGCGGCAGCATTACCCTGTATGCTCCCCTTGACGCTCATGAGGACATCCTTGTATTGTTTCCCCTGCTGGTCGACAATGAGTGCATATGAGTTCCTGGTCCTCCTGTTGGATTTGTCGCTGGGTTGAGCCTGCTTACCCGTGTATATGGCTACCTTGGTGGCGGTATTGTGGAAGATCGTTTCCACCAGCTTGCGATAGCTCTTAGGTTCCATTCCGTTGATGTGGTGCAAGGCCACCCACTCGTCGTTGTGGGTTTCGGCCTTAACCATACTTATCTTGGACCATAGGTCTTCCGGCGTGCCGTCGAGCGCCACCCGTATAACTTTCCTGTTGGCCGTCTGCCTCAGGGAGCGCACCCTGGTCTGTTGTTCCATCACCTCGAATGCCTCTGTGATGGTAGCTAGTTCGGGGAATCGATCCTTGTATCTCTTCGGGATGCCGGCATTCATCTCGGGGTCCTCTGGTTCCACTAGAGTGACCTTGACCACTGTGTCATCAGTGTCGAGGGGGTTACCTATCCTCTCTTCAGTGCTGGTGTAGGCTTCTTCGTGCCACTCTTTGGTCTCCGCCGTCCTCCATTCCTCGAACGTGCTGACCCCATCGAGGGAGAGCAGCTGTGACTTGTTACCGTGCCACGGCGTTGTTTGTGTGCCGACTTCCCTGGTTAGGGGTTTCGACGGCATAAACACGTCGTCCTTGAGCGTGGACGGGGCTGGCGCCTTGCGCCTTGCCAGCCAGTCTGTGATGACGGGGCTTCCGAGCGTGGCAATGCTTCTCTTCAGTTTGATGGACACCTCTTTGATCTCTTTTTTGGTACTAGGGTTCTCCGCTATTTTTTGCTCCAGGAACTTACTGCAGTTTGCGACGATTTTTATGGCCTCCTCGAGTACCATTGCCGTTGGTTCCACATCCGTATATTCCGACTCAGCGTCATGTCCAAGAGACGTGTCTAAGACTTTCCTCTTCTTGCCGGTTAGAGAGTTACTCCTTTGCAGTTGGCGCATGATATTAGGCCTGCTGTGACGTGATTTAGCGGTACTAGGGTGGTCCGCTGTAATGTTTATGGTTTCCATGTGCTTGTCGGCGGGGAGGTTAGCCCCGTCGGCTACATTTCCTGAGGGTCTGTCTGCTCTAGAGGCAGTGGTTTCCGAGGAGATCCCGCTCCTCGGTGGGCTACGTTGTAGCGAGTCTCTTCTAGAGAAGACTGCGCTCTCGTCCATGTTCAGGAAACTGCTAAGAATGTCCTTATCCGTGCCTGTGTCCATTTTCGTGTTCCCGTCCCTTTTATAATTACCGTTATCTTCCATAAGATTCCCACGAGTTGGGTCGATCTAACGGTCCGCTCCCGGGTAACGCCCGTTCCGGGAGTAAGGCATTTATACTATGGGGTGCGCCAGGTGCCCCACAGGTTTTTTCGACTTCGCTGTCGGTTCTTTTATAGAGGTTGCCTCCTCACGGGCCGGCCGGTTAAGGCAAGCTCCCCGGTCTAAGTTACCGCGCGACATTCCCCTGCGGTGCCATTTTTTTCTTTTCCGCAGAGGTCGTTGAAGCGCAGGCTCAGATTACGGTGTTCAGCGAGAGAGTGGCACGGCTCCCTCGTGGCTCAGATTACCCCGGGTGCGCCAGTTCCCGTAACCTTTAAGTGAAGCTTTAAGTGTTTCCTCCTTCACATATAGATGTGGAGGTGGTGGTTCCAGCATTGCTTCCATAGTTGCTTGAGACGCATTGTCCCCGTAATCTCTTAACATGCAAGGCGTTACCATTTCAGCAATTTTCTTTTAATTGATGTTCTGCAGTCAGTCATACACATGATTATGACTGAATCTCACCGCCGAAAGATAAGACCAGTAGATCAGATAGTACTTCTTTGATTCACGATTACTCCTAGGTATTTATCTTCACTGGGGAAGTTCAGAACTATTTTATTTAACATAGCTTGAGAGCTTCCAAGATTGGATTTATACTTTTGGTAAATGAAACAGTAACAGTTTTGCTCGGATTGACTCCAGGGCCCTCTGACGAGTACCATTTGGATACTGTGGAACTATAACCGGCGTCGTAGCTCAGCGGGTTAAAGCATCTTAGTAGCGAACGCGCTTAGTCATATTGTCTATAATAATAGTAATAATAATAATAATAATAATGATAATAATAATAAATGCATAAGGCGGTTATCTTGGGCTTCCTTCGTCTACTTAGGGCACACGATTGAGGAATTTACCGTCACTAACCTGTGGGGAGTGGCTGTAATTTTTGCCGGCGCGGCTACCGTGTGGTATCGGTTGGAAAACACGGAAGCCCTGTCCGGTAACGGATTAACCGAAAAAAAAAAAAATAATGGGTTTATTAGCAATAGCTAATTAAATTACAAAAGTAGTACATAACCAAGATTAAACGCAAGGTTTTAAATTTGACATTAATAGACATATACAGTATAACATTTTCTTCTAAATGTTTTTGTTTCAACGGGAGATCTATTGTACATTACCATTTCATTATGATATAAATCATGCTGTCCATAATTTGTCCTAACTGTGTGTATATATAGTAGAGGGTCCACACCTTCGAAAGCCGTCTAAATCGCCAAGTAACCCATTCCGGCAAGGTAAATAAATTTTGAGCTCGCATATCGAAAGAGGGTCCTAATGGGCATCCGAAATGGCTTGTTGGACTTTTTTTGGCGCTTGCACAACTTCTCCACAAGAAAAAAAGATGGCGGAACGTTATTTCAAGAATGTGTGTTTTTAAACATATACCTCTCGCTAGAAAATTAACTACGTACGATATTGATGTGATTTTTTATATTTGTATACTACTGACATGAGCGCTTATAACTGTACTGTTAGAATTTCAAAATCACTTACGATTTTTTTCTAAATAAATCCTAAATCACAGGAAGCAAATTTGTGTGTTTGAATTTTCGACGTGCGATCAACTATATTAAATGTTTAATTTTTTTATATATTATATGCGAATGAAATATGGTCTAAAGATCAAAAAAGTTTTTGCAAAAAAAATTAGCTCCATATCTTTTACAATTTTTGAGTTACAGACTTTTCAAATTAAACCATAATTTAGGTCCGTGATACTCCTATTACCATGCGGCTATTATCTCACGTACTGCTATGTGGTTAATTGTAATGCATCAAGATAGTAAGCCAATACATTTTTGATATTGTGTTATTATTATTTATAAATTTACAAAAATATTAATATGTAAAATGAAACTCATTTGGCATAGTATTTATTAGATCTATAGGTTATGAAGGTGTTGTATATGGAGATATTTATTATATATACCATCATTATACAATATAGAAATAAAATATAAACACGTACACAAAACGTGTAATTTATAAGTAATAATAATAATAATAATAATAATAATAATAATAATAATAATAATAATAATAATAATAAGAAGAAGAAACAAGAAACTATAAAAAATATATTCTGAATGAAAACATCGATGAAAGATGCCGAAGGTGCGCTCAAAGATCGGAGACCATAGAACATATAACAGGAGGATGTGAGACACTGGCCAACTATGATTATACCCGCAGACATGACAACGTAGCTCGTTTAATACATCAAGAACTTTCACGAAAATGCAAATTAATAGTTGAAACTGTGCCCTACTATAAATATCAACCTAAAGAAGTTCTTGAAAACAATCAGTATAAAATGTACTGGGACAGGGAGATCGGAACCGACATAAGAATACAGGCCAATAGACCGGATATAGTAATTTACAACAAAACTAAGAAAGAAGTCACCCTTATTGATGTTGCTATCCCACTATCCAATAACCTACAAACTACATATTCAACAAAAATAAATAAATACATAGAACTTGCAGCAGAAATAAAACAAATGTGGAGAGTAAATAGAGTTGACATACGGCCGATCATAATATCCGCAACAGGAATAATACCTCAAAACACCATCAAACAAACAGAAGAATTGGACATAAAGTACTTATCGCCGAATTTACAAAAATCTGTTATACTAGACACATGTCACATTGTACGAAGTTTCTTATCGATTCAAAACTAATATGCTGAAAGACTTGACAAATGTCCGTCTGAAGCAACCTACCATCGAAGATAAACCGTTGAAAAACGAGACTACAAAGATAATAATAATAATGCATAATTATACACAGCTCAGTAAGCATCGACAAAGCACTACTAGACTAGTAAGAATTACTCTGTATTATTTCTGCCCTTAAAACAATTGTAGGAAAGGTCACATGCACATGCAACAGAACATCAACATTTTTAGTCACACTCTACTTTACAATTCCACTTTTTGTTTTTTTTAACCACTTGTGGTTTTTTGTCATCATTTGTGGGTTTATTTGGTTATTCTCTATCAGATATCCAAATTTTCTGGAAGAGTGTGATGTGTTTTCTTAACCGTTTTTCAAGTCACCGAGGTAATTTGTTTAAAATCCAGAATTTTGTGTTAGGTAAGGAAAGTATAGGAGAATCTAAACCACTTCTTGTGAATAATTTTTACAATTAAAATTATTTTGCAGTAAGCAGGGTTTGACCCTGCTTCGCTAAGTACTTCAGTTGCAAGCTAAGCTAAGCATAGCAAACTCCTGGACTTAATGACCGTTTCAAATGCAGTAAGTAAGCTCTCTTGTAGGACTTAGCGAAAGTATGTCTAATAACTTTATGAAAAATAAATGCTACCTTGGTGAATCTAATTAAACTCACTATGGCCATACAGATTCACATAGGTCTTACGACCATCTTCAATGACACGATCACCAATTGCATCGCAGTTATATCCAAGATTAGTCAAACTGTTTAGATGGCATGTTTGATTTAAGGCAACTGTAACTGCTCACTTTTTCCCCTTCGGAAAGAATAACTGACAGGTCACACAATACATAGACTGCCAATAAACAATATTTACAATATTTTCTTCTTCATGTTTTTCACCTAATTATTTATTGGTTTCGTGAATACTATAAAATACCCTTTGTTGTCGTATACCCACAAAACTTTTGTAGTTTTTCTATTTTGGAAAAATTAAACATACCTTTCGTAAATATTATTGTGTTCGTTTGTTCATCACTGCACTTCAAATTTTATGCTAGGCGTGAGGAATCCAAGTTCACATTGTTGGGCAACATTTGTCCTTATTTACATCAATATTCAGGGCTTGTTTTCTTAAGTCATATCGTACTTTTTTTAAATCCGAAGTTTAGATCAATTTTTATTTTTAAACTCAATTTATTAAAACTTATTAACGATTTCGTACTCTATTTGCAAGTCTAGATATACTGTCCCAAACCAAAACGTAACTTAAAATTTCCTAAGCAAATTGGACGTACTTCAAAGTTTCCTTGTTAAATGACCGGCTTTTTTCAATAATCAATAAACCATTATTTTTGCATCTGCCTCATAGAATTAAATTAAAAAATAGAATGAAACTATTTAAAAAAATAAGATGTGCTGAGATTAGCGGCATAAAATGTCAAACATCTCAAGAAGAGCGTATAATGAAGTACGTCATTTTGGCTTAGGACGGCAGTATATTACATGTAACAAATTACATCATAATTTAAAACCACGTATTTATTGCACCAAAATAATTGTTTAATAATTTTCAGAAAATGAGTGATCTAATGATCAAGAATAATATAACATCTAAATCAAATTAGGTATTAGACTAATATATGATGTATCCACAATTGCACAGAACGAGCCCTGCCGTAGCCGTCACGTTGCGCGCTAATAACAAGACATTATTACTTTCGAATTTAAAAATCCGCATCTCGAAAACTGTATAAGATATCGAGCTAATTTTTTTGCAAAAACTTTTTTGATCTTTAGACCATATTTCATTCGTATGTAATAGATACAAAATTCGAATATTTAATATAGTTGCCCGCACGTCGAAATTTCAAACACACAAAATTCGTTCATGTGATTTTGGATTTATTTAGAAAAAAACCGTAAGTGATTTTGAAGGTCTATTAGTACAGATAGATGCGCTCGTGTTTGTAGTATATAGATATAAAAAATCAGATTGATATCGCAAGTAGTTAATTTTTTAGGAAGAGGTAAACGTTTAAAAACACAAATTCTTGAAATAACATTCAGCCATGTTTTTTTCTTGTGGAGAAGTTGCGCAAGCGCCAACAAAAGTCCAACAAGCCATTTCTGATGCCCCTAAGGACCCTCTTCCTGAATTCGTTTCCAAAAATCATTTACCTTGTTGGAATGGGTCATTTCAATTTTTAAAGCTTTGGACCCCTTACTAATATATAGATCATCATATCTGCTTCTATTCATATATTGGGGAATGTCTTTTACATAAGTACATAATTATAACAGATGAGCAGATAATTGGCCAAGCAAAATTTCATATATAAATATCATCGTATTAAATGCCGTTTTGTTTGACAATAAGTACACCTACATTTTCTAACACAAATTATTAGTATATTTGTTGCAGTTTAATTTATCCTCACTGCTTGAATATGTTTCTATTGTAATACTTCTAATTTGGTGTTATTCAACAGGAATAGTATTGATGCACAATAATAAATGTGGGTTAATGACTGTCTTGTATATTATTGTTTTTGTTCATTGAGAAATATTAATACTTATTCTCCTATTCTATTTCCATATATACACACATCTAAATCACTTTCAGTATTAGTTACATTATATTTAATTTTTTATAATCATGCATTTAGTTTTATTACTATTTATTTTTAAATTATTTTCATTTAGCCATTTCTGAAGTACATTTTTCTCCTCATTTAGTGTCAATAATATTTCGTCAACACTATCACCAGTAAAATAAAATAGTTTATTGTCCACAAAGAGTTGAATATCATATTTATGGTTAAAATTAATAAGTCTATAGTTTCAAATGCTCTTTGAAAGTCTAGATACACTACACAAATAATAACCTTAGTAGCACAAAATATTGGACCAATATTAAACCAATATTCATATATTGGTCCTATTGGTGCTATATGTGTGCTACTAGGATAAGTTTATCATTTATTGCTGTTTTCCAGTCGTATAACATAGTTTGTAAACTCTTACATGAGTTGTTTTTACGAAACCTTGCCTGATATTTTGTTAACAGTTTATTTGATTCACAATACTCCACTAATTATTCATTAACGACGGTTTATAATAATTTCTCATAGCTGGGAAACATATATAGGGGACAGTGCTCTTCTCCTTGTATAGCGTTTACTTTTTTCTCCACTGGAATGCTTGTTGAGATCTTCCATGCCTCAGGAAAAATTCCTGACTCAAGGGAAGAGTTAAGGACATCCAGGATCATTTCACTTATTACTTTAAAGGATACTTTGAGTATCTGCGTATTTACTCCATCCACACTACTTTTTTTATTTTTTATGCCCTTCATAATTTTCCTTAATTGTATGATATTGATTGATATAAATGTTTCAAATGTGTAATTGTTTTTCCATACTGCCTAATATGTATTCTTAATAATTAGTTTTATTCAATGACAAAGTAATACCTTCAATGCTATTTATAACATTGTTGAATAGTTCCGATATTTCTTCCTTGTTTTCGTAAAATTTGATACCAATTCTTTTATACTTATTTTTTCAATATTTTCCACATCTCTTCCTTGTCGTTTTTTAATTCAACAATTTTTTCATTGTAATATGCCTTTCTCTGATTTCTTATTCTGATTACGACATTATTTCGACTTCCTTTGTATTCATTCCAGTCGTCTTCGTTACCTGTAATCATTACCATTTTGTATTTTGTGTCTCTATTTTTTATTTCATTTGTCCACCATTTGTTGTGACCCCAACGGCCCTCAATTAGAATTTCCTATTTTGGAGCATGTTTATTTAGACCTAAATATTGGTTAGTGATTTGGTATCTTTATCTTCATTGTTCGATTCAAACTTCTTTAAGTCATCCTGGAAGTTATTTACATTTAGATCATTATACATTCTGATCTTTTTGCATGTACTGGGTTCAATCCACAGCTCCGACACTGACAATGTCGATGGGTAATGGATGTTCTGCGTTTTTATAAATGTGTAACCCTTTTCCGGACAACCTAGGCTTTGGATAGTAATGTGTGGTATGTTACTACACTTTATTGTTTATCGACTATCAGATTCTGACGTACTTACACCCAATTACGAATCTCCCTGTATATTGAAGGTTTTGATACTAGCTTTAAAACTGTTAGAACGTAATTACACTTTCATAATGCAAATCAATGTTCAGTGCAGTATATCCCATACAAATATAATTATTTAAACAAGCTGGGCAAATAGTAGTGCAGCACGGAGTTCTAATTACGAAATACTCACCTAATGCGACACTTGTGCCATGCACACTAGGTGACAACTAATAGTAAATTTGCATTTCTAATTAATATTAGTGCCAAAATCAGTCATCTATGTCAAGATAAATTCAACACATCACAAAGGGGCAATTAATGCTTAATGCTCAATTGCCAATAATCGAATGCCACGTGCATTAGGAATATGTATGTAAAATATGTCCATCCTTGATTACTAATACGTTCAAAGACTCACAATAGATATATTCGTCATCGATTCGAGAAGTGGAATGCTTTGATATCCGCTCGCAACGGCATACTATGTATTGCGTTTCGATCGCTGATTGAACTTAACACATTTCAACTAATTGTGAATGCGTGCTTGATAATACAACTGTTATTGTAATCGCAAATGTTGTTTTTAGATAATTATCGAGCGTTTGAAAAATGTATTAAATCCCACAATATTCGATTGCTATTCAAGTGACAATGTTTATGAAATTGTATTTTACTTGAAGTCTGATATTCACATATATCTCCTCCTATTCTTCCGCCGCGTCGCTTTATCTTCTTAATTTCTTCTCTTCTTCACAAGTTTCAGAAGTCACTACACTCGACCAACGTATGTTTCTTCTTCTGCTTCTTTTTCTGCTTCTTCTTCTTCTGGTTCCTCTTCTCCTCCTCCTCCTCAAAATACTGCATCGAATCAGTTAAAATCATAATTATGAGGGATTAGGAAAAATTTTAACGTGACGGACCAATTCTGATGGCGGCACAGTGATTCAAAAATTAATTTTTGTGGACAAAATTCGATCTACACCTGAGTTTTGCTTGAAATGACTATTTTTTTTAAGTGTTCTCAGAACAATACTTTACAACGCCTAACTGCCCAAATTGAGGCAAATTTGCTAAAAGCCTTAATTTTTTTGTTTTTTGACTCATTTTTTGAGAATTTTTTTTTTTTAATGGTTGTACATTATGTTTTTGAAAATATTTCGAGGTTTTTATTATATATACATAATTTATTAAACTATAATATGATCATAATATTCTAAGCTATTTGGATTGATAAATAAAGAACTATTGATTTCTTGAATATCAATTAAAAAAGTTCATTATCTTACTAATCTTACTCATATAGAATATTCAATATACGTTTGTTTGTCTGTTTGATTATAACTCGAAAACTGCTTGACCAATTCAGCTCAAATATTCAGAGAATATTGCGACAAAAATCTGGAAGGTTATAGGACTAACATAACGAGTATTTTTTCTTTTATATAGTAAATCAAAATTAGGGTTTTTAGTCAATTTGCTTCAATTTGTACAATTAGGCTTTGTAGAGTACTGTTTTGAGAATACTTAAAAAAAATGTAGTCATTTGATCATCTACTTAAAATTAACCCTAGTAAATCATCTCCTATAATATTTTGCAATGACAATGCTCGTGAATTTGTGTCGAGAGAAATTAATATACAGATTGGAAATGATACAATTGCCTTCAATAACAGCTCTAAAAGTCTTGGTCTTATTATTGATTATAAATTGAGATTTAAACGAGTAAATTAAGATCAGCATACGCTGCACTAAAAATGATATATTCCCAGAGACGATTTTTAAGCATGGAAGTAAAAAAAATGTTATGTGATACTCTAGTTTTGTCCCATTTTAATCATTGCGATGTGGTTTATGGCCCCTGTATTGACAGCATCCCCGGCGCATACACAAAGTACAAAATGCTTGTCTTCGCTTAATTTTTGGAATTCAACGCCGTCAAAGAATATCTCGTAAATTGAAAACTGCAGGATGGCTGAATATGTACAATCGCCGCAAACTTCACATGGCTTGTTTTTTCATAAAATTTTAAAGTTTAGATCGCCACCTTATCTCCTCATCGAGCTCTCTTTTAGAAATGATATTCATAACATTAATATTAGACGAAGAAATATTCTCACCATACCACAACACCGTAAGGAAATATTCAAAAGGTCATTCTCTTATAACATTACTACTTCTATAAATACGCTACTCTTTAATGGACTCACCCTTTCGTGTGTAAGTTTTAAAAAAACATTTAAAAAATATTTAATGCGAAATCAGTAATAATAAAATCTTACCTTTTCCCGTAATTTCTCTGTTTTTAAACTTTGTTCCTTCTTTAATTTTCTTTATTTCATTTTTTTTTTCTAATTTCTTTTCTTTCTCTTCCTCTCATTTCCTACTCTCCTCCCTCCTTCAGCTCTAGTTTGCCTCTTTTTCATTCTACTTTGATGTTTTTTTTTTTTTAATTTTTTTTTATGATTGTTTCGATATGAGTACCTATATTTATTTACTTTATCTACCTCTGATATTATTTATAGGCAATAGTAGAAGAACAGTTTACTGGCTTGTCAGTAAACTGAACTACTCGCCTTTTATTTACCTGTTGTGTAAACATGTATACTTTACTATTGTTAAATTTGTCAAATAGGGTAAATAATAAATGCTTTATTATTATTATTATTATTATTATTATTATTATTATTTCAAGCAAAATTCAGGTGTAGATCGAATTTTGTCCACAAAAATTCATTTCTGAATCACTGTGCGGCGCACAGTGGGGCCAAGATAAGTAATTCTTGGAAAAAACTCCAAATAAAAAAATAATAAGAGACCAGCATAAATGCCTCAATTCGAAAGTTAAATGCCTACTAAATACTATACTGTAGTAGGAAGAACAGAAAACACAAATGTATTCTTATCATGGCAGTCGAAATTTGTCCTCCCTCGCGACTAACAGAGCTTATTGTGATTTAGCTGAGATAAGACACGTGTTCTTTTTGAAATCTTATTTTAGTGTTTACAAATATTTTACTGTTTTTAACATGGCGTCATTACCTACAGGTAAGTTAATCATTTTATAATTATAGTTGTTAAATTATGTTAAGTAATAATGTTTAATCTTGATTAACAAATACAGTTTAAAAATTCTTAAGAATCTATGTTAACAATTTTTGTTGGTAGAGTTTTAGTTGATATCATAGAAAATCATGTCTGTAATCTTGAATTTATTTGCTCATTAATAGGTTGATCTTGCCGGAAAATAAAGAAAATCATGAGCATATTTGCGCCATTTTGTTTTATAAGTTTCTAAATAAATTAAAGTTAAAATCGAAAAATCACCCTCTTTCTTATACTTAATATATTTAATTTATTTTTACTGCAGGATCTGGTTCTATGGGTATATATTTAACTACACAAACATTATTTAATAAGATGAGACAATCTGGGTACGTTAAATTAGAAGATCAAGTGTCTGAAATGAAGAAATTTGTCGATGGACGTACAAAGTGTCCAATGGAGGAATGCTATGTTTTGGACCTGTTGATGCCGCCAAATGTTAGTATTATTTCGAATGTTTCGACTGTTTCTACCATTATCAGTACTGACGATTCCGAAAGTTGAGGAACCTCGTTAGAAAGTGAATAATTAGATATATTTTTATTAAATTTTACTAAATTATAAATGTATTTTCTTTTTATTACACTGATAGAATATATTCATATGTTTGGCCCTAGCTCTTTTATTATTATTTTTTTAATGTATTTACATTAGGTACATCCCCGGATAAGAACCAACGCTAACGTATGTCATCAAAATGAGTTTCATTTAATTTGCAAGTCAAATTCTATATAAATCCCAAATTTTCGGATTATTACATTTATTTTGATTTCAACACCTAAAATATACCTACCTTTCCTTATAAAAGAGATTTTTTTCACTATTTTTTCATTAATTCAGAGGTCGAATTCTATAAATTCCTGAAGTTTCAAAATATTACTGAGTTATTTCGATTTCTACCCCCTGAAAACTACCCCAACTTAAGTCTTATTTTTTAAATTAATTTTCCTGTACTCACGAGGCTATTTTGGGTCGGCTTCAGAATTTTCTGAATTTTTTCCAAAAAATGTTGCTTTCGGCCCCACTGTGCGGCGTATGCTTTTGCATAGTTTCTAGATCTCCAGCCTAAAGAAGTTATGCCCCTCTTTTATCGCATTCTTGTTTTATATAATTTTCGAACAGATGCGTGGAATTCGCATTTTGTAGTTATGGCGGAGGCGCAGGTATCAAGACATTTTCAATAATCTTCATCTTTTGATATAGGCTAGTGCCTATACCGTTTTGAAAAGAAAGTATTAACAGGCAAGGACCACTCGAAAAATTTAGTTAACGCTATAATTAAAAGAAATAAACAGAAATTAAACACGAGATAAAGTGAAATTGTGGAATCGGGGTGCTGTTTAGGAGTTAAAAGTGTTTTTTTTTGCAATTTTCGACGAAACTAGACCTCCTAATGGAAAATCTCCTTTACAAAAGTAGTAGCTAATAAAAAAGTATAAAACTTTCATATAAGGCATTTTACAACATAGCCTCAAATTTTCCAAGAAAATGGTGGAAACCGATTTTTTGGTTTTTTGTTTTTTTCTCTCGTATAAATAATTCAATTTATATGAAGTTTGGTGAAATTATACATATTTTTTTCATTAAATAAGCATGCTTCTTTGGAATCTGGGAAACAAGCAGTTTCCGAGATATTTACATTTTTCGAAAAAGGAAACAAAATCTTCCACGCAAAACCTTGTTGATATTTTTTTCGATATAAATATTCTATCTGGCTCATCTTAACCGTTGAAGTGTTTAGTTTTAAATGGTCTATATATGTTGATGGTTTATTTTTCATAAAACCGCTTAAAATTGAGAAAAACCAAAATAATGACTTTTCTGATCACGAATTTTTCAATATTATATATTATTTTCAATTTTTTTTATTATTTATGTAAATAACGGATTAAATTTCAGTGACAGAATTTATTTCAATGTAATATTACTAAAGTTGAATGAATTGAATTGAAGAAAGAAAATTCAAATAATATATAATATTGAAACATTCGTGATCCGAAGAGTCATTTTTTTTTTGTTTTTCTCAATTTTAAGCGATTTCATGAAAAATAAACCATCAACATATTTAAACCATTTTAAAGTAGACATTACAACGCTTGAGATGAGCCCGAATAGAACATATAAATCGAAAAAAAACACCAATAAAGTTTTCCGTGGAAGACATTGTTTTTTTTTTGTTTTTTTTTTTCGAAGAATGTGAGTATCTCGGGAACTACTTGCTTTTTAGATTCAAAAAAATTCATGCTTATTCAATGCGAAAAGTAGCATATTTTCACAAAATTTCATGTAAATTGAATTATTTTATGAGAGAAAAAAATAAAAAACCGAAGAATCGGTTATCCGCCATTTTCAAGTTTGGTTGAAATATGGCATATATGAAAGGTTTATATCTTTATTAGCTACATTTTTTGTGAAGGGCATTTTCCGATAGGAGGTAACGTTTTATTGAAAATCGCAAAGAACCACTTTCAACCCCTAAACAGCACCCCCATTCCACAACTTCACTTTATCTTGTGTTTAATTTTTATTTTTTTCTCTTAATTATAACTTGAATTAAATTTCCAGGCTGGTCGTTGCCTGTTCGTAATTTTTTGTTTTTCTTTTTTTTAGAATTCAAAATCCGCTTTAGCACCATAAAATTATTAAAGATTGATGATATTTTTTAATAATCTTGAAATTATGTCAAATACGTCGGCACTCATGACAGATAGACCCACGATAGCTTATATCAATGGAAATGTCTTCCAATTATCAAATGTATTGTCCACTTTAGGGTTATGATACAGAAGGCGTTCCATTTGAAAAGAAATTAGAAATAGTAAATTTAGCTTTTCCTAACTCATCTTGTATAAAGTAGTCGATTTCTTTAAATCTCATAACAGTATCGTAAAATAGAAGTCTTTTGGCAATTTTTGAGGTAAATTAGATTTCCAGATGTTTTACAAACGTCACAGGCAGCCCACAAAGTTGACATGTTTATATAAACTTACACATATCATGGTACCAACCTATCACAAACCCATCAAGTGGCATATTGTTCGAAAAATCAAATATGCAATAATATACCTAGTGTTTCAATTAAAAAACATAAGTTTAACGCTTCACTTCTAACTAAATCACATTTTAAAATATTTTCAAACTATACCCCTTTATGTCCTCCACCATCACCCCAAATATTTTTGAATATTTTCGATATTTCTCATAAGAGAATCAAGTTATTTGGAGGATACAAGGATGCGACAAGTACGAATCAAATATGTTGGGAATTATTATTTAAATTCGTTAAACACATACCCATTAGGCTACTTACATAGCTATGTCAAACGTTGCACAAATTACTTCCTCTAAATGTCACTTGCATATTTCATCCCGCCAAATAGCATCGTTTCATCATCCAACTCCATCATTTATTCTTTAACCTATTTCAAGCGATTCCATGTGAATTTAACTTCACTGCGCAAACATCTAACCCTTCTTATTTCCTAATTTAACACTACCATTGTACGTACATCGGCACAAGATTCAAATTTATTTACATAACGTAAATGCAACGCAGAACCCTGTCAAGAAATGCAAATCCAACTTTATAACATTAACAATAAAATTCCTATTATACCACATTGTAACACGATACGTTCGCTATTCTATGCCACCGCAATATATGAATGTGGTTTCTGCTCAGCGAATATATAATTATTCAGAGAATACAGCTTTTATTTCGGCTGCCAGGTTTTGTATTTGCATGGAAAAACATACTAGCAAACCTTGATCGTATATACCAAGAGTTAGTTTTACATTAAACCTTCTTAAAAATTATTATATAATATATTGTTTTACGGTGAGGTTATTAACCAAGGTTTAAAAATCGGTGGTTTATGAGTTTAAATACTCAGAGCTACTATATTGTCCAGACAGGTACAAATTTTGAAACTAGATTTACGGAACATTTCTTATCATTTCAATATAACAAGACACACTCCAACTTTGGTAGTCCTTTATTAGAAAGCGGATGTGCTTTTCCACATAATAACTGTATTGAAATATCCGTTAGAAGCAATGCAAATTAATAAACATAATAAAGACAACCATACAATCCTTCTTAATGACCTAATAAAATTAACGTTTCTCTGTTATTTGACCTTCTGTAGCAGGTAAAATATTTAGGTATTTATGCATTATATTTGTAGTTCTAAGTTCATTGCACTTGATAATATAGTAAATCTACAAAATCACAGTCATACCTGTTTTCAATATATAGTGGCCGGCCTAACAAAGTAAATATTGTATTATTTTCATTTGTTATAATATACAGACCACAAAGTATGGTCACTTTGATAAAATTTTCATTTATAGTTATAATTATATCAAGGACCAGCAAAGTGGGCCTGGTGTAAACCTCGAAATTGGAGCCAAAGTGGTGTAGGATCCATTTTTTCTAATTCAATTTTTCATCTCTGATAACATTCTTGCACCACGAATAAATGAAAATGCAAGAATAGTTGAATTCAATACCGACATTATTGGCCATACGTCAAGTGTTAATCATGTGTAAAAATACTAATGAAATCTTTGCATTAACCAGAATTCAGGTTATCAAAAGAATGCAAAGATTTCATTGGTGTTTTTACATATAGTTTTTCTCTTAATTCTTATAGATAGTTATTTTTTCTGCGGTTTGCAAAATTCTATAGAGAATATGTTCCAATACAAGTATAACAAGTATAAGTAAACAAATAATAATTCACATGCATAAAGTATATAGGCTCCAATACTAGTAAGCCATTAAATAGGTGAATATCTGTTATTTTTATCAGTCAATGTCAAATTGTCAAATATAATTATTTCATACTTATTCATAGAAATTGTCTTGGTTTTGCATGAAACATCTTTATGAGTGGCTTTGTGTCATTCTGGTGAGCTCCAGAATAAGGGCGAAAAACGTTTCAAAGGTATTTCCAAAACAGATTGATAGATTTCATGAAAATGTAGTCCATTAAAATGAAAAAATTTGAGGACAAGGTAGGTAAATAAATTTGTTTTAGGCCTTTGTCCTCATTAAATTTTTAACTGAATATTCATGACCGTAGGGGGTTATGTAGATACCAGTTTAATCTGCATGGCCGTAAGGGACTGTGTGGATGCTAGTTGTTGAATGAGAATTTTCAAATAAGAAATTATACAAATTCACTTTAGGATTTTAATTTGTTAGCATAACCAGAATTCAAGTTATCGAAAGAATGCAAAGATTTCAGTAGTATTTTTACACATGGTTTCTCTTTTAGTAGTAATTTTTTCTGCTGTTTGCAAAATCCTATAAAGAATATGTTTCAATACTAAAGCTGTTTCAGCAAAAAAGAAAAATTAAAATTTCTTTTACGGTTACCTACTATACTTGCATAATAAAATTACGTAAATTTCGCAATCCTCTCTTTTACTTCAACATCACCGTAATGGATTGGAAGTATAGTAATCGTAAAAAAATGTTCAAATTTGTTTTTTTTTTTCTTGAAATAGGTTTAGAATGTAATGAAACGTCGAAATTTTAAATTTGAGCGAATAAAATTCTGTCTGTTTGTCTGTGACTTTTTTTTGTCCGCAAGCTTTCTCCGGAACTGTTTAAGATATTGACTTGAAATTTTGTGTACATATATATTATAACGAGATCTGGAACTGGATTGTTTTTTGAAGATATCCTGTGAAGGGTTGGTGGTAAATAGGGGTAAATAAGGGGCAATATGTAAAGCAACCTGGTAAGAGTAGGTACAGAAACTTTAAATTTGATGTATGTACTACAAGCCGAGGCCTCAGATTTTTTTGTAATATTTTTCAACCACCCTACTCATTTGAAATTTGGTACACGTATGTATTATAACGGCATCTGGAACTGGATTATATTTTGAGATGATTCCGTTGAAGGGTTGGGGGTTAAATAGGGGAAAATAAGTAAGCCAAGCTGGTACGAATACAGAAACTTGAAATTCGGTGTATATACTAGAAGCCAAAGCCTCAGATTTTTTAATAATATTTTCTAACCCCCCACCACCCATACTCCATTATTAAAGGGGTTGATAAAATAAAATTGAGATATTCATTTGAAATTTGGTATAGGTATGTACTATAACGACATCTGGAACTAGATTATATTTGGAGATGATTTCGTTGAAGGGCTGGGGGTTAAATAGGGGTAAATAAAGAAATATAAGTAAAGCAAGGTGGTAAGAGTACAGAAACTTAAAATTAGGTGTATGTACTAGAAGCTAAAGACTCAAATTTTTTTATAATATTTTTCAACACCTCACCACCCCTACTCCATTATTAAAGGGGTTGATAAAATAAAACTGAGATATTCATTTGAAATTTGGTACACGTATGTATTATAATGACGTCTAGAACTAGATTATATTTTGAGAAGCTTCCGTTGAAAGGTTGGGAGTTAAAGAGGGTTAAATAAGGGAAAAGAAGTGAAGCAAGCTGGTATAAATACAGAACCTTGAAATTCGGTGCATGTACTAGAAGCCAAGGCCTTAGATTTTTTTATATTATTTTTCAACCCCCTACCACCCCTACTCCATTATTAAAGGGGTTGATAAAATAAAATTGAAATATTTACTTGAAATTTGGCACACTTATGTATTATAACGATATCTGGAACTAGATTATATTTTGAGATGATTCCGTTGAACGATTTGGGGTTAAATAGTGGTAGATATGGGAGAATAAGTAAAGCAAGCTGGCAAGAGTAGAGACATTTGGGATTTGGTGTATATACTAGAAGCGATGGCCTCAGCTTTTTTAATAATATTTTCCATCCCTCACCACCCCCACTCTCTTATTAAAAGACTTGATAAAATTAAATTTAGATTTTCACTTGAAATTTGTTACACGTGCAACGATATCTTAAACTAGATTATATTTTGACATGACTACTTTGAAGGAGTGGGGGTAATTGGTGGTAAATAGGGAAAAATATGATTGAAGCTTTGTGACTCGTGCACCAATGTCTACGTGTTTTTATTGGATGTGTTCTGGAAAAATAGACCTGCAAATTGTCGCAAGTATCGATGCTCGTTGCGGTGACACAATCTTGTAAACTATATGAATCAGAATATATATTGACATGTATTACTTCCACATCCACGTAGTGGATTGGAAATAGGTATAGTAATCGTAAAAAAAATTTCAATTTTTTTTTTCTTGAAATAGGTTTAGAATATCATGCAACGTCGAGATTTTAAATTTATTTATTTATTTATTTATTTATTGATTTATCCAAGCGAAGAAAAATTTTCTGTCTGTCTGTCGGTCTGTCTGTAACTTTTTTTTGTCCGCACGCTTTCTCCGGAACGGTTTATGATATTGAGTTGAAATTTTGTATATGTATATATTATAACGAAATCTGGAACTGGATTGTCTTGAAGATATCCGGTGAAGGATTGGGGGGTAAATAGGGGCAAATATGGGGAAACATGTAAAGCAAGCTGGTAACAGTACAGAAACTTGAAATTCGATGTATGTACTACAAACCAAGGCCTCAGATTTTTTATAATTTTTTTTCAACCCCCCATCACCCCTAGTCTATTATTAAAGGGGTTGATAAAATACAATTGTAATACTCATTTGAAATTTGGTACACTTATGTATTATAACGATATCCGGAACTAGATTATATTTTGAGATTATTCCGTTGAACGATTTGGGGTTAAACAGTGGTAGATAGGGGAAAATAAGTGAAGCAAGCTGGTAAGAGTAGAGAAATTTGGGATTTGGTGTATATACTAGCGATGGCCTCAGGTTTTTTAATAATATTTTCCATCCCCCACCACCCCTTATTAAATGACTTGATAAAATTAAATTTAGATTTTCACTTGAAATTTGTTACACGTGCAACGATATCTAGATTATATTTTGACATGATTACTTTGAAAGAATGGTGGTAATTGGTGGTAAATAGGGAAAAATAAGTAAGGCAAGCCGGTAAGAGTACAGAAACTTGAAATTCGGTGTATGTCCTAGAAGCCATGGCCACAGATTTTTAGTATTTCAACCCCCGACCACCCTTAATACATTATTAAAGCTGATGATAAAATGAAATTGAGATATTCACTTGAAATTTTGACACGTATGTGTTCTAGCGACATCTGGAACTAGATTATATTTTGAGAAGATTCCGTTGAAGGGTTGAGGGTTAAATAGGAGTAAATAGGAGAAAATAAGTGAATCAGGCATAAGTAAGAGTAGTAGTAAGAGTACAGAAATGTGGAATTTGGTGTATATACTAGAAACCAAGGCCTCAGATTTCTTCCTAATATTTTTCAAATACCACCATCTCCGTTCCATTATTAATGGGTTTGATAACATAAAATTGAGATATTCACTTGAAAGTTAGTACACGTATGTATTGTAATGACATCTGATTGAGATGGTTCCATTGAAGGGGTGAGACGTAGTAGGGTGTGAATAGGAGAAAATGAGTAGGGTAAACTAAAAACTTCATTTTGAACGTATATGGTAGAAACCAACGCCTCAAACTTTTGTATGACATCTGCTCCAAATATTATTAAAATTCTATGACCAATAATTTCCACATGCTAGAGTGCAAATCTAGTCAAGATGTTTCCTTTAAAATGACTTGGGTGAAAAATCTGGATGTGGAAGTAGTGATTTCTTAGGACCTACGTTTAACAAATTCTTGCAGTAGCGATATTAATTTTAGATTTTCAACACCGCTTTTCAACCCATATATCACAAGTGTTTTTGTCTCTTGGAAAGCTAAAATAATACACATTGTCGTCTTTTCGTGATTGTTGCATTTGTAGTTTAAAATTCCGCATCCACCCGTTTTTTATTTTCTTGTAACTCACCTAATCTGTACTTATACTACTTATTTCTAGTATCATGGTTTTCCATTAATATATAGCTACTTTTTTATTTATAACTTAAATGCCTGTAAATTTGGAAATTACTGTCAGCTGAATATCATAAATGTTATTATTGATAATCGCGATTATGATGAATTAATTATTAATTAATATCACGAATTACTAAACTTGTTTATTTAGATCCTATTGGTTTTTAGCTCATTTGTACTGCTAAATAAATAAAGTAAGAAAAAATAAATGCAACACAAATTTAAAATAGTTGCACGTTTTCATTAGAGATAGGATTACAACTGTACAGCGAATATAAACTATCCTCTAATTTAATTTACACGATTTTAAGCTAAGTTCCGGTCGCCCTAGTGTAAATTCACATTCTGATTGATTTTACTCAATGCTTTACGTTTGTCCAAAAAAAATACATCAGGTAATTGAAACGAATGTTCGCTTCGACAAAACAGAAGCCAGGCTGATTGAAGCTTTGTGACTCGTGCACCAAATTCTACGTGTTTTTATTGGATGTGTTGTGGAAAAATAGACCTGCAAATTGGACAAGAGTGTCGATACTCGTTGAGGTGACACAATCTCGTAAACTATGTGAATCTGAATATATATAGACATGTATTACTTCCACATCCACGTAGTGGATGGAAGCATAGTAATCGTAAAAAAATTTAAAAAATTTTTTTTCTTGAAATAGGTTTAGAATATCATGCAACGTCGAGATTTTAAATACGAGCGAAAAAAATTTTCGGTCTGTCTGTAACTTTTTTTGTCCGCACGCTTTCTCCGGAACGGTTTATGATATTGAGTTGAAATTTTGTATACGTATATATTATAACGAGATCTGGAACTGGATTGTCTTGAAGATATCCGGTGAAGGATTGGGGGGGTAAACAGGGGTAAATATGGGGAAACATGTAAAGCAAGCTGGTAAGAGTACAGAAACTTGAAATTCGATGTATGTACTACAAACCAAGGCCTCAGATTTTTTTTTAATTTTTTTCAACCCCCCACCACCCCTAGTCCATTATTAAAGGGGTTGATAAAATACAATTGTAATACTCATTTGAAATTTGTTACACGTATGTATTATAACGGCATCTGGAACTGGATTATATTTTGAGATGATTCCGTTGAAGGGTTGGGGGTTTAATAGGGATAAATAAGGGAAAATAAGTAAAGTAAGCTGGTAAGAGTACAGACTCGCTTCGTCTTCGGAAAAATATTATTTCGCCATTTTTCTTTTAAATAAAAAATTATGAAAAATAATTAAATTCTACTGAATTTTAGATCTTTTACATTGTAGTTGTGCTTCTTCTTTATCAATAAAGCTTTCAAATTCCGAAGGATCTTCGAGATTATCGACGTCTTCGAGCTCTTCAATTTTAATGTCAAGACTATTTGCTGGCTCTTCATCGATAATCTCTTACAAATCACTTACGTCTTCAAATATTTCTTTATCTCTATTTGAGCAGTTTTCATGACAATTACTGCATAAATTTCCGTGCTTTCGGTAGCCACATCTTTGTGTATTACAACCATTTCTACAGCTGCAGCTAATACTTTTTAACAGTTCTTCGGAAATTAAGCCTGATCTGACTGGAATTTTGGGCATCAGTCTACCTAGATATTCGTTCCAGCCCCATTGCTTAGCTTTATTGTTGTCGGTCTCGTTATTCACATAACCAAGCTAAGTTTGCAATTGGTAATCAACTCTATAGGTGTGTTGTGCAGCTGCTCCTTCAGTTGGTGGAAGTCTTTCTAATTTGAAAGTAGATTTGTTAGCTGCCAGTTGGTAATGCTCAAATCTAATTGATTTAATGACATATCCATTTCTTTATATTTGTAAATGCCGGCTATGACTTGAGGTCCATTTTTTGCAATGGTTATTTGGTATGCATCTTTTTTAAAAAAATACTAGCTAGGCTTGATAGATTTTTGTTGCTCAATAATGATTTTACTATTTTTTTTTTCATTTTCCAGCATAACCGGAAGTTGTATCGCAACCCGAAGAATAGTGAAGAAATGCTATTATATTTGTACGATTCGTGCTTGAAACAATTGTATGTATAAAATCAATCCTTTTCGTTGCCTGAGCCTGGTTTGTGGATAAGAATACTGAGACCATTTGAATTTAGTTGATGCAGAAGTACTATAGTAAGTCAATATCTTGACCCATGACGACGACAGTTTTATCATCGTGTTTTGCTAGTTCAATTGCAGTATTTACAATTTAGAATGCTACAAAGGAATACTACCTTAAAATAATGTATTCACCCTGTTATTATATCACGACAGCTGATTCTTGTTGATAAGCAGTTTTTCTGTTATATTTTTTAATTAAAATACTCAATCACCACTCAACTAGATGACTGAATAAGTACTAATACAAAACGAGCTCGGCCGCTCTCTTGGCCCTGCCCCTCTAACCCCCCCCCTCCACCCTTCCGTCCACTTCAGGCAGGCCTGAACCTTTTGTAAGTAACTATTCCAAGTAACTATTTTAATGCGAATTTCCGAATTCACAACTTTGTAAACGTTTATACCACTTTTATATGCATAACTTAAAAGATTTTTTTTATTAATTTGTTATTTATTTACAAGTTTCATGATGATTTCCGCAACTTTCTTCAATTAAATCCATTCAACTTTAGTAATATTACATTGAAGTAAATTCTACCATTGAAATTTAATGCATTATTTACAGAAATAATAAAAAAAATTGAAAATATTATAAAATATTGAAAAATTCGTGACCTTAAAAAGAATTTTAATTGGTTTTTGTCAATTTTAGGCGGTTTCATGAAAAATAAACCATCAACATAAGACAATTTTAAAGTAGACATTTCAACGGTTAAAATGAGTCCTGATAGAATATTTAAATCGAAAAAAACAGCTGTATGGTTTTCCGTGGAAGTTTTCCTTTTTTTTTTCGAACTGTAAATATCTCGAAAACTATTTGTATCCCAGATTCCAAAAAAAATCGTGCTTATTCCATGCAAAAAAGGTATACTTTCACAAAATTTCATGTAAATTGAATTATTTTTACAACAGGAAAAAATAAAAAACCGAAGAATCGATTTTCTGCCATTTTCTCGGAAAATTTGAGGTTAGTTGAAAAATGCGTTATTTGAAAGTTTTACCTTTTTTATTAACTGCAACTTTTGTGAAGGACATTCTCCGCTAGGAGATCACGTTTCACCGAAAATCGCAAAAGACCACCTACAATCCCCAAACAGCACCCCCATTCCACAAGTGAATAATAGTCATCATTATATGCTCGTTGAATAATATACTAATTATTCACGACTATTACATATTGTACTCATTACGTATGTGTTTCCTCAAAAATAATGCTATCCATTATTCCCTGCAGCGAATAATGATTTCATTATTCACTAGTGAATAATGAAGACAGTCAGTTGTTTATAAGAAATCACGTAGTGACTTTTTACTAAAAATTTAAAATGTCAAAGTTACAGCAACCAGAAGACAAATGTTGTCTCTCTAAGTTTTCTAAGAAGCACTCAAATGGTACATGTCGAAGAGGTACTTTAATGAACACTCAAACAATATTAGTAAGTTTTTTTCGAGGCATCATCTATTAGCAACACGCGGCAATCTCCAAGATTATTTTTGAAACAAGTTACCTACGTGCCTACAAACTGTATTATTTTATTAGTAAGCCATGACAATGTCTCAAGGCGTAATTTTGTTATGAATTTGAAACATCAAAATTTGAGAGATTTTAACGTCAATGTAATTTACAATAATTTTATATATTACTCAAAAAGAGTAATATGATTAAATAAATGGATACTGACATAGTGAAAACGAGATTTCCTTGACACCGCCAGTGGTATCTCGTGTTTAATTTTTGTTTTTTCTCTTCATTATAACCTTAACTAAATTTTGCGGCTGGTCCTTGTCTGTTATTTTTTTTTTTAGCATTCAAATTCCGCTTTGGCACCAGCCTGCTAATACAATAATTGACAAAGAAATTCACAAAAATGCTAGAAAATATAAAGAAATAACCAAAGTCAGTGTACATCTTAGAGAATTTATTAAAAGTACAATTACATTGCTAAAAAAACACAAAATGTATAGGGTACTGCGACAGCTCAATTTTTAGCAACTCTCACAGTTTTAAGTAAAATCAAATAATTGCCCACAAAATCATTGTAAAATCACAAAACTGGATTTGGGACACAAGTTCAATTCATTTTCTGCACAAGAATCTAAACCTAAGTCCCGAACATACTGAGGAAGAGAAAAATATCATTAGAATTTAAGTAGGTTTATTTATGCATTAAGATTTTGTTGAAACTAGATTAAATAAACTAAGTATTGAGCAGCAAGGCTACAGAACAAGCGGCTAGTACAAAATTTAAACAAAAAAGTGATAGAAAGCCCAAGTGCGGCAAAGCCGAGTGTCACTATAGTGTTTGTGGTAAGTTGAAAACGACAAACCGGATTGAAATGCGGCTTACTTTGGAATGAGCAGGAAGACATCAATAAAAAGCCTCTAATATCAAAATTCACCATAACAGTTCAACAAAAAGTGAAAACTCTGGAAAATTAAGATAATAATTTATGGCAAGCTGAAATTCAGGATAGATGTCAGAGGCCGACATTAAAGGATAGCAATATACATGTTTGAACTAATGACAGTGTCTGTGAATAATCAGGCTATGAAAATAAAAATTATCTTGATCCTGAAGAGAGAAAAAAACAAAAGAGATCAGTCAACAACCACTTGGAGACGGTGATTTTTTTTTCAAAACATGCTGAAAAAAGAACAAATTTAATAGGAGAATTGAATTAAAGTAATCCAAGAAGGAAGGAGAAGGTTATAATCAAGTTATTATACAAATTTATATAAGTATAACTTACCTGGTAATATTTGACAAAGCAGACAGTTTTCTACAACATATGAGCAAATATCAAAGGAAGACACTGATATTCAATCGAAACGCAAAGTAAGAAATTTAAAACAATTAACAAGAACGTTTTTTAATAAATTCAACAGCAATAGTTACAAAAGTAACCTAAAAACAATAATAAATTTAAGTGACAAACAGTATTTAGTAAATAATATTTCCCCTATGTAATTAACCATGACTTTCGTCATATTGTTATTAGTTTAAGTAATTAGCTAGAAATAGGGAATTAGGGACATAGTAATAAGTTGTTAATGATTCTTAATGATGACATTTAATTAAATATTTTGATAATAAACTTATAAAAATTTCAAATAAAATTCATTTCTATCACAACTACAAAAAATAGACTAGGCAACTAACAATGCAACAATTTAGTTGCATAACAAAGCAAGCTAACCATAACTCTTTACCGATTTACTGCACTTGTTATATAATTGTTGTACATTCTATAGTATACTCTTCACAGTTTTTTTTTGTAAATGATATTAGTTTCAAACATTTTTTGTTTAATTACAAAACAATTTTTTTTTAATTTCAGAAATTAATAACTTTTTTATTTATTCATTGATTTTGTTCAAAAACAATAGAATTCGATCACCAACACAGTGATATGAAAATGTTTTCTCTTCGAGCAATATTACCGGTTTTAAAAATGTGCCGATCGAATGCAATATACTCTTCGTTTTGTATTTGCGAAGAGTATAATAAGAGTTTTTCATTTATGAAAAACATAAAAGATTTAGGAAATATGGAATATAAATAAAAATCATTACAAGCAAAGTTTTAAAGGCAACCTCTAGCGAACCATTTTTCCATTTAAATATGTTTATTCTATTTACCTATGTACAACTCAAGCCTTAAATTAGGTATTTTAAAGTGGTATAAAATTTTACATTTTATAAATATACATCATAAGTAATTTTACACATATCTAGCGAACCATGAGATGAGAGCTCGAATGAGATGAGCAAAGTAAAAAAGAGACTAAATTTTCAAAAGATACCAGTATTACACCCATTTCTAAGAGTTGAGTAAATATAAAATAAGGTAAGCAAGGGTAGTTTGTTATATTTTTTAAATTAGAGATTAGAGACGAATGTAATATTTTTCAACAAACTTTAAGAACATTTAAAATGAGGAAGTTCTGAATTCTACCTGTATGTCTATTTAATAACTGTTCAGAGATTATTTTGAGATGACTTAAGCGATTTCTGCGAAATCTTTTGCAAACTATAGAGTATGGCTCGCCAGTGGTCTTATATTTGTATTTAGTATAAGGTTAACGAAAATCAGAAAACTATTTTCTATTCGAAAATTTGACGAGTGCTAATATTAGCCGGCATTGCATTGAAATTGACAGTTAGGTATTTTTGGAATAGCTGATACAGAATCTTTTGTCAAAAGTTAAAAATTCAAAATGACGAATCTAGTAGGACAGTCATATGCAAAACTTTTGCTGATTTACATGAAAGTTGGTACATGGTGCTAGGAAAACTTTGATAAAGAGTTTGGTGTTAAAACTTAAAAAGTCAAAGCGAAGGATATTTTATATTACTTTGTAGAAACTCCATAAAAACCACTAAAATCGGTGAAAAGAAATTGAAAAAGTTGAACAACTTAAAAAAAAAAACGTCACTAAAAATTATAAAATAAAACGTAACCTTCGCGTTATTTTGTTGACTGAACCTTATCGCCTAATATAATAATATTCATAATACTTAATCGCACTATAATTTTTTAGGCATTTGCAGGTTAGTTTGCTCCCTTAAGAGTCCGTGTGCTAGGTGTATTTTTTGGAAACTTTAATCATATCTTGATGATGCGAACGTGATTGAAGAAATGCGCGTCAAATGTAATTATTCGAGTGAAGTGTTCAAGGGTATTAGTTTTTGTAAAAACTACTTCAGACAAAAAATTGGTTAAAACAAATTTCGATTGTAACTAGCTACCCCTCTTTCCCCCAGAATTAATTTCTAGCTACGCCACTGAACTAGGTATCTATACTCAGTTATATCATATTTGTGTCATCAAACATATAAGCTCTGGTTCCATTTAATTTGTCTTGTTTTATTTTATTTCCCTATATTAATTTTATCTTATTTGAGCTTTATGTGGAAGAAGCTTTTAAAGGTTTCAGAAATAAAGCTCTCTATAAATCTTGTTTGGAAGCTTTTACTATTATTGTAAACCTGTCTTATTTTTCCAAATCCAATAATTCCATATTGCTCAATTTTTCAGTTATTGAAACCGACGATATATCCAGATTATTGTAACGTTATGTAATAAAAAACGAAAATGCGAAAGAGACTTACTAAGAGATAAAATTAATCTTTATTTCGTCGTCTAAAGTGATGAAATAATTTACCAGTATCGAAATAATTTTTCCACAGATTGCGGAGAAATATCACTTAATAAATCATGCAGAAAGGTGAGAACAAAAGTAAATATATTTTAATAGTCCAATGGATATAATAATAATAATAATAATAATAATAAATGTCTTTATTTTCGTTAATATTTACATATGACAATGAAGTCATACATAGTATAATTCTTGGAAATCTCAAGGGAAGTTCACAACAAGTGTGCTCTACCACTTAACCCTTGCTTTACAATAAAGAAAATGCACTTAAGTAAGTGTAGGTAGTACAGAAAACGAAATATTGTGTTAACTAAATGTTATATATGTAGATAATGAACAAACAACAATAAATAGCAATAACAATAATAACAATAATAACAATAATAACAATAATAACAACAATAATAATAATAATAGGCACATGTAATTATCCTGTCTGTCCTAGCAAAACTGCTTTCATGTACCTTTTGAATTTTGCGAGACTGAATGACTTGGCATCAAATGAAACCTGATTATATAATTTATAAATACAGCATTTGAAGCCTCTCTCATAAAACGAAGTTCTATGCATAGGTGGACTAAGTAAACCTTTGGACCTGACATTAAGATTATGCACATCACTGCGAAAAGTTATTTTATTGTAGAGATATGATGGTGCCTTCGTTGTGATAATCTTGTGAAACATACAGGTTGAATAAAAATTTCTTCGGTCTTGCATATTTAGCCAATGGAGTTCTGATAACGTATATGAAACATGTTCGAATTTACGAATACCATAAATAAATCGAATACATGAATACTGCACACGCTGTATACGATTACTACAATCCTTGTCCAAACAGGGGCCATACACTGGGGCACAGTATGTGAACTGCGACAATACTAATGTTTCACAATGGACCTTTTTAGTGTTTATAGTTAAATAACTTCGGTGTGGGTAGAGAAGTCTTAGGGAGGCGTAAGCTTTTTGTATAAGTTTACAAACTTGCTCTCTAAATCTTAAAGATGTGTCTAGGATTAATCCCAAATTTTTAGCATGTTGCAACAATTTTAAAGAAGATCCGTTTAATTCTATTTTGATGAAATTTTGTAAATTATTACAGTCGGACTTTTTACCAAATAAGAGCATAGCTGATTTTGTTGGATTTAGAATGAGTGAATGTTGTGAAGATATATCCGATAAACTTACTAGATCACTATTGATTTTTTGTACAGCGGCCTCATTATCCTTAGCATAGAAAGAATAATAGATCTGACTGTCGTCCGCATACATGTGAACCGAACAAAATTTAACAAAATTTACAAATTATGACGTATAAATTGTGAACAACAGAGGTCCTAAAATAGAGCCCTGTGGAACACCTTTACTGATCGCTCTTGATTGAGAAAGTTTATCGGATATTCTTACAATTTGTGAACGTCCCCTCGAGATATGATTAAAGCAGCTTGCAACTTTTGTCATCAATACCACATGATTTTAGTATTGCCAAGAGCAGTGCATGGTCTATAGTGTCGAAAGCCTTACTAAAGTCCAATAGTATCAAGATGGTGCATTTACCTTGTTCGGGTAGCCTCGACAATGTCATCCATTATATGGGTTAAAGCTGTAGAACAGCTATAACCAGCACGAAAACCTGATTGGACGGTTGGTAATATATTAAAGGTATTTACGTGTTCCCTAAGCTGAATCTCAATTATTTTTTCGGCTAACTTTGACAATCCTGTGAGAATACTTATAGGTCTCAAATCTGCAAATGTCTTTGGATCTTTTTTTTTTTTATTGGAGTCACCGACTTTCCAAGCAGCAGGAAACTGACATTCGATAAACATACTATTGATAACGTGTGCCAAAAAATTTAGTAAGTACGGACAACATAATTTCATAAAATAAATACTTAACGCATCAGATCCCGGCGTAGAGTTTTTTAAGTTACAAAGAACTTTTTGAATAAGTTGGGTGGAAACTAAACTGAAATTGAAATCTGAATGAGTGATTTTATTTAGGTTATAATAATTCACGACATCCGCGGTATTGTTGTTATTTTGTGGAACACTGTCTATGAAATAATTATTGATAGCATCAGGGTTTAGTAAATTGTCAGGTATTTGTGGCTTGTTTCTAGATGTAATACTTAGTGATTTAAGCTCTCCCCAGAGCTTCTTTGAATTCTTATTTCTAGTCATGTGATTAAAATAAGCACGTTTCTCAGCAGTTTGGGCATGGTTTGTAATATTTCGCATTTGCTTATAATAGCTCCATTTTGCGGGCGATGGATTTTTTTTATATTCAGACTTAACCTTATCTCTTTGTTTCATCAGTAGCTTTAGATTATCGGTCAACCAAGGTGCCTTATTTCTACCTATACGGACTGTTCTCAAAGGGACGTGTTTATTAAAAACATTTAGTAAATGTGTTGATATCTGTGGACATTAATCTTCACAAGTTCCTGTTATAAAAAATGGAATTGTTTTATAGAATACTGTTTATGCCTTTTCGTCAATTTATGAAAACTTAACAAGATAGGGTAAACCATTATATGTACGTTTTTCGTAAAGTATAAAATGATCATAATGATTATAACAAGAAAAATAGTTCAGTTGGTACTTATAGTTAGGGAGATGGTAGCAGAATTTTTTTAGTTATTTTTTCACGCGGCATAAGTTAAAAAGTGTGAGAATCTAACAATAAGAAAATTTAGATACCATTTCTGAAATTACAGAATCTTTGCGTTTTCAATTAATAGTTAATTAAAATGTAATCAAGAAAGCTCTCCTATATCATTTGTTCGCTTCTGCAATTTGTTCTAAATTATTCGTCGATATCCCATTAATATGAATGCAGTTTGTGGAAATTTATGTCTCTGCATTAATTGGTAATCAATCATCATTTTTTGATGTAACAAAAATTAAACAATTTGTTCGTCGATCAAGCTTATATAGAAATTTTCTTTGAGAAATAATAAAAGAAATTCTGCCGCCTGAATACCGCTGCCTTTAAGAGGGGTGATTTTTTTAAATGGGAAAAAGCTATTTTATATCATTAGTTTGCTTCTACAGCTTCACAGGTTTCGTTTATATGTAGAGAATATGAAAATAATAGTTGCACAAGTCCGCTGTTCTGACTTTTCATATGCTGACTGTTTTCAGTAATTATTTTAAGGTAAATGCCCCCCTTATTGACCACTTGATGTAGATGCCCCCTCTATTTGCCACCTTTTTGTTAAAAAAATAAACTATAATATTTTTTTGCATCGAGTTTCTAATACCGAGTACAAGAAAGTTTACCCTTTAAAAACTGCCGCTTTTTTCTTGAGGGTTATTCCCCACCCCCTTTAGAGGGGTTGTCAAAAAGAAAAATGGTAACCACCGAATCTGATATAGAATCATATTTTAAGAGAAAAAGGTGTTTTAAAATGTTTCATGAAAATTTATATTTTCCAAGTAATAACGATTTAAAGATTATATTTTAGCTTTCAGAAATTGATACCTCGAGACTGTCTGTATGTAACTCAAAAGTTTTACATTTAAGGAAGAAGTGGTATGGTACAAAAAATAATATTGTACAGGTATTTTGTTTTTTGTTTATTTCAGTATGATGAAAAATTTGATAGTTTAAAAATGGCGCTCGAATGTTTATCAGTCGAGATATAATGTTTAAATCTCAAATTTGTTAGAAACAATGACTATGATGTTAAAAATACATGTAATAGATATAAAAGAATGTGAAAGAAGTCCTGGATTTTTTTTTCTATCCGTACGGCTTGAGAATAACGATGTTATGTGCAAGACAATGAGTGATTTGTAATTTTTTAAAATAAATAATTTATGATTTTCCGGCTGTCATTGGCCATAGAATAGAAATTCAAAAAATCTGTGCCAGTTTTTATTAATATATAGTATTAACAACATGCTCTAATTTTGAGAGCTTCAATTTATCATACCGTTTTCATTTTATTAAATAAAAACGAAAAAAAAATTGTTTAAATAATTATTTGACCATGAAGCTAACGGTTTAGGTACATTTTTCACAAGAAAATCTCGTTCAGCGGAATTTTTCCTGTAAGAGTCCGTGGCTAACTCGAATGGTATAGAAAGTTTTTGGGAAAAATCCCAGGCAGACTCGCCTATATAGGACCTTCGATACCTTTCCGAATCGGGCTATAAGAATGACTATCAGTTTATATGCAAGGAGCTCTTGGGTCTCACTGGCTCTTGGAATATGTGACAATCTGACAAGTGACGAAGTGACAGACAGACGGAAGATATTTCCGGTACTATAGCCTGTTTTTAAACCTGGAGGAGCGTTTTAAATTTAACGCACTAAATCATACATCTGTGATTGGATACGTCGTCGCCAGTTTTATACATGGCAATATAGTCATATATTTTGACATATTGTAAAACTTTCAATTTCATGTCATAAATTATTTGGTTATAATTTCTTTTTTATCAGTTTTTGATCCCTTTATATACATCTGAAGGTAAAAGTGGCTAATTACTTGGTGTAATTATATTGGGTAAATGGTATGGATGCTGTATAATGTAATAAAATACACACAATTTCACTATAGTCATGTATTGCTGGTTGCCCAAAACGCCACGGAGGTTGTAGTGTATTTTCTGGTTACTTTTATGGTGTGAATGGGACTTCCATGTTTACTCCTCCTGGTTTAAAAAGAGACTATAGTACTTTTATTTATACTCTTATCATTTTAAATCCCAATTTTCCTCCATTTTCCTCTTTAAAGGGATATTTTATTTGGGGTATTAACATTATTATTTGAACATCTTCGCACTTTTTACTTTAACTGATTAATATAATTTTAACCTAGTTTTGTGACATACGATATAAAATGACCAACAGAGCAGCGAGAAATTGGTAGTCCCGACAGCAACTTTGTAAAATTAAAATAGTTATTGTGACGTCAACCAAATTGATCTTTAAAGAGCGCGGATAAACACATTCTTCATATTTGTTTAATATCAATGAAAGCTGTAATTTAGAAAATGTAAGTACTTGCCAACAATCTGATAAAAATTGCCTACCGCTATAATAAGACAATTCCGTTTTAGGCAACCAAAACCCTTAGTTTTACTCCACTATTAATAGATCATAACTTTAGGATTTACTTTTCTAATTTCTATTGATGTTTCTTAACTATAACAAATTATTTTAAAACCTCAGGCTGGAAAATTACAAATACAATATTTCGTAATAAAAGGAATTGAATATGGCTTCTTAAAACAGCACAGCATGGGTTAAATATAATTTATATCCAAGATATTTAAAAGTTCTTTGAAGGAGCTGTAATAATGGTAATTACAATCTATCTGAGAGTACTTTTTTAATTTTTCATTTCTTTAGAACTTCACAAACTATATTCCGCCTCAGTTTTAATTACGTTCGTTTGTAATTAACGCAAGAGTAAGTAAATGAAAGCTGAAAAGCATAAAATGTATTTTTCCAGTTTACTAAACTAATTGTGATAAATATTAAAATGTAAAAAGGATATTCTTTGATCAAATATTCCTGCTGTTGATGGGCAGACCTAACAGTAAAAGTATTTAGTTCTTACTGTTTTAAACGAGTAGAAGTTGCAGTCAAGTGTGGCAAAATTTGCCTTTACGATACTAATCTATTTATTGTTCAAATATGTACTTGCAGTCAGCAAGGTTCAATCTGTCACATTTTAAGTTCCACATTTACGTAGTGGAGTGGAAGTATAGCAGTGGTTAAAAAATTTCATTTTTTTCTTTTTTATTAATATGTTTAGAATGTTATGAGACGTGGAGATTTTAAATTTGAGCAAACAATTTTTTTTTATGTATTCTAGTGGTAAAAAACATTTTCATTATCTATTCTATAGTGGTAAAAATATTTCTAGCAATTTTTTAAAATGTTTTTTTTTAATACGTTTAGTTAGAATATCATGAAATGTATAAATTTTAAATTTGAGCAAAAGCAATTTTTTCCATCATTTATTATGTATTTTGTTGTGGGCAAATTCGCATTAAATTATTTTCAATAGTTTTTGGAATAGGCTTATAATGTCATGAAACGTGGAAATTTTGAATTCGAGCGAAAACATTTTTTTTACATCAATTCAGTAGTAGTGGAAAGATTAGATTTTTATTCCGAAACATTTTCCATTTCATTTTATTTTATTTAAATATGTTTAGGATGCCATGAAACGTGGAAATTTTAAATTTAAGCAAAAAAAATGTTTTTTTCATCTATTCTACTGATAAAATATTTTTTCATTTACTTTATTATAGTAGTTTAAAAAAAAAAGATTAATTTTTTTTAATAGGTTTAGAATGCCTTGAAACGTGTAAATTTTAAATTTGAGCAAAAAATAATATTTTTCCAAAATCGGTAAAGGTATTTACACAGAACTTCCCTCTTTGTTCATACAGGACTGAGAACGGTCACTTTAAGACATTATTAATTAAGAAGTAACATGAGAATAATAATCGCAATGTGGTTAGCCTTATTATTACAGAGAAAACCTGATAACTTTTTTCCATCATCTACTCTTAGTGGTGGGGGGAAAGACTCATTTTTTCCATTTTCAAACATTTTTAATGTTGAAAGAGATGGTAGATTGTAGATTGTTTAGGAGGTAGCTCGGCTCCTCCAGCCATTCCTCACATGGACCTAAAAGATCTTTTGTGAATTACCCTACAATTAGTTGTTGCCCAGGACTCCCAAACTTTTTACAAATTCGAAGAAATTTCGAATTTGAAGAAGAAACATTTTTTCTCCATCCTTTGGTAAAAATTTAAAAAAAAAACAAGTTTTTCATTTGAAATATGTTTAAAATGCCATGAAACAAGAAAATTTTATATTTAAGCAAAAAAAAATTGTTTCCGTCATGCATTTTATAAAAAATTCAAAATTTTTCAGTTTAATTTTCAAAAAGAAAAATTTTTTGAAATGTGTTTAGAATGTCAAACGTGGACATTTTAAATTGGAAGAAAAATATTTTTTCTCTATCATCTATTCTATTGTAGTGTGCAACCACAACTTCTCAGCGGGGTGCTGAGGAAGCTATGAAAGGTTAGCTCAGAGGTTGGTCGAAGGTCACTCTGTGGCGAGAAGAGTTATTTAATAATTTGAATGTTACAAAACAAAGATAAACAAAGAAACTGGGCGCCAGCGTATTCTTACAACTGATATTCCTGAAAATGTTTAAAATTTACAAAGACTTTACAATTAAATGTGAGAATTAATGAAAATTTCAAAATTTACTACAATAAAAAAATATATATATAAGGTTTATAGTGATGACATTTTGTTAAGAGAAAAACAAATTAATTTGAAAAGGAAAATTGAAAATATCAACTGGTTTACAATTATAGAAGTTATCTTCTGACCAAAAAGGTTACAAAAGAGAAGAGACACGGTGAATGTGGCTTACGTAACTTTGGCGGTGGGAGTGGAGTTCAACGAGGTCGAACCCTGGAGATGGCCACAGGTACCTGGGAGAGAGGACTTATTGATCGTGTCCTGTTCAACGATGATGTTCCAGGGAGACGCTGCGTTGAGAAGATGTCGAGCCAATTACAATTTTCATCCAGCCAATAGCAAATCCACCGTGTACTTGGTCCAAGATTGGTCGATCCAGATTATTACATGAAAAACAATGATAATTCAGGAACCAGTTGATACAAATTTAGTTAAATTACACAAAGAAAAAAACTACCTAATGATTTAAATTTAAAATGACTAAATAAATTATTAATTATGATCTAGCAGAATAAAAAATTGAATACTATTGGTTAAGCCAAGGTCACTAATTTTATAGAAATTACAAAAACAAAAAATAGGTATTAGAATTTGTAAAATTTAAGCAATGAATCGGAAAAAAAACAAAAAAACTAAACACCAATAAAAAAACTCTACTTCTAGATTATCACAAAATTTTGGCCCTGAGGCTGTGAATCAACAAAATTGTTCTAAATTATGATGAAATGGTTAAAGCAGCATAAAGGAAATCGATATTAAGATATGACCTTAAGAAAAAATTAAATAAGAAAAATTTAAAATTTTGGAGAGTACTATTATAAAAATTAATTTAAACAAATTGACTTTACGTCTCGTACTTTAATAAATTCAATAATTAGTATGCTAGTCGTGAAATGAGATCGTCTAATAAAGAATTTTAGAGCGACCCCAAATACAAAAAAAAAATATAGATATATATAGATATGTAAGTATATAAGATACTATAAACTACTGGCAAACATTATTGATATTATACATAAACATAAAATATCCAGCAGGAACTATCCCAAAATGACAAAGAGATAACCTACTGCTGGGGCAATTCAGTAACAAGTGGTTTTTTTATTAACCACAAGGTTAACCTCAAATATAATATTAATAATTTAACTAAATGCCAGCTTAAAATTTGATATCAAATAAAAATAACTAGGTTATTATTTTAATGAATTATAATACAATAATAAAAGCAAAAATTTCAACAAAGTATTATAGGATGGCTCTAAACTTCAAATCTTTTAAGAAAAAAAATAGAATCTCACCTCAACGACGTCAAGACGAAAAGTGCCGGTTTTCAATTCCTGTCAGTTCCATCTCTCTCAAATATTCCGCTCGCGCATCCTCAATGGTGACTTTGTATTGTGGTTTTTATCGCGGGAAATTCAAATTTTATGTAGTACGGGTGCTGAATGGAAAATATTTGGCAACTAATAATGGACAAGTTTCGGAAAAAACTTGTTACAAGTGGTAAAAACTTTTAAAAAAATATTTTAAAATTTTCAAAACAAATTTTTCTTTTGAAACATGTTTAGAATGTCATGAAAGGAGGAAGGAGGAGGGGATTTTTTTTTTTATTTTCAAAAAAAAAATTTAAATATGTTTAGAATGTCACGAAACGTGAACATTTTAAATTTGAACGAAAAAAATGTTTTTTCCATCAAATTTTCAGAATTTCAAATTCTTTTCTTCTTAAATTTTCAAAAAAAAAAATTAATAGGTTCAGAATGTCACGAAACGTGGAAATTTTAAATTTGAGCTAAAACAAATTTTCCATTATGTATTCCCTTTAGACAGTCCACCCTGTATATTTTCCAGTGAAAGTCTAACCATTTCTTCGGTAGCAATGTCGTTAGCTACCTACCAAATTTGACTGTTCTCTGTCAAGTAGTTTTTTAGTTAATGCACCAACAGACCGACAGACCTACAGACAGACAGACAGACAGACGAAGTGACGGAATTGAAAAACCTGTATTTTCGTAATTTACATGACCTAAAACGTGAAAATCCAAAAAAATCTCAAAGGGTGATTTTTGCTTGAATATAGTACCTCCCTTCGGTATGTGAGGGAAAAAAAGAGGTATGACGAAATTAGGACGTGTGAAAATATACATTGTTTTTCATATACAATTGAATTTTCTTTTTTGAGAATAAATTATTCTTTTGTTATTTAAACACAAAAATCAGAAAGAGACACTCTTGGCATGCATTTTGTCAGTGGTGACGAGAATAGCGACATTCTACATTTTTTATGTCCCAAATTTCGTCACTCTCTATATTTTAGTTATTCAAGTAATAAAAAAGAAGCTTAAAATGAATTAAGACAAGTGCTTTTAAAAAAATTATTTCAAGTAATTTATATTTAAGATTTTTGGAACCACGAGCAGTTCTCTTATGTTAGTGATTCAGACGTCCTTTACTCCACTGCTTGCGATACGCGACTATGCGGATAATATTTTAGAAAAAGTCATGTGGTTAAAAATAAATTAGCTCCAAGCGTTGTTAACAGATGTATAAGGAATTCGGTAAAACGTTTAAGTTATGTTTTGGTTCATTTGAGTCCTTATTATAATACAAAAATGTCAAAAACTGGCGGCATTAGAGACAATGACGAGAGTAGGAACACTTAGGTACCTTATAGCAACGCTGTAACCATGATAATTAGCAAGCGAATTGTAAGTTCGATATACTATAATAAAATTTTGCTAATAATGATAAACTGCGTACAGGTATTGAAAAAACTATATTTCCCAATGACACATCGTGAGCTCAACATCAAACAACCCTCGTAATCGGCAATGTCATTATCATGCGCTCATCATTGTAATGTGTAGTTCTATATAAAGCTCCGCACTTAATCGCTCGAAAACAATGTAGTGTCATCAATTTTGCCATGATTTGTATTCTACATAATACCAAAATATTGTCGTAGCGTTTATTAAACACAACTTGGCATATAATAGGAAATAATGAATTGTTGCGTTGTCGTAGTGAAACGTTAACCTGCGTTAAATTAGTTTGTATTGGAAATAAATCATGTTAAGTTCTATAAGCCTCCATTATAGATAAATCAACCGATATAGTGTTGTAAGCAATAATGTACACAGAAGCCCCACATGGGTGCTTTCTCTATTTGTTTAATGAGGCCTATCTCAGCGCTTCGGTGTTACCGGGAAGTTCGCTAAGTTTGAAGAATAAACATTAGAAATGCTTAAGGAATCGGTAGTGTAATGCTAGATGTTGGGAAAACATGTAGAATCTAATAGGAGAACCGTAGAAACTATATGAGTCCTGTGTATAGGCTGGTATAAACGTTTAAAGTGTAGCAAATGTTCGACCGTAACCGCTGGACGCAAAGGTAATGCAATCGGAGCGTCTTTGGTATCATTGTGTAGGTTGCACTTTTCTGCGTAGCATGGAAGTAGACGGAGGTTCCATAATTACGAAGGTGGCAATGTAGGAGGACAATATTGGACCCCTACACTTGAACCGTTTCTACGACATTATCGATGTTTAAGTGCACTATAAGTAATAACTAAATAATGCGTGACATATAGGGGCAATTTCGTGTGTAGGGATGGCAAGTCAGTATATTGTTATCAAAGGCGACAAAAAAGGAAAATATGTAAAAATTACTTTGTAGATGTTGTGTTGGTTTTTTAAATAAATGAATTTTAATACAATTATAAAGATGCTTATTTTTTTCCCAAGTGTGTGCGCCAAGCCGCTTTTGTCGATGGGCTCCCGTACCAATAGCTATAATAGTGTATTTGTCATACACAGCAAAAAAGATTTTGCAAAAAAAGCCTTGAAAAAGGAAACAGATTAGATTTCCGAAACGTCGGCGAAATATTTAATTTCAAGTTTTTATACTTATTTGTGTTGTTTATTTATAAAAACCAACCTTTAACTGATCCTTTGACGTAAACGTCACAGGCGGAGAGGTTTTTTACCAGTAACATATTGGTTAATTGTGATATATTTTGTAGATTCCCCTAGCACCGCTTAGAAAGAAAACATACATGTGGCAGGAAGTCCCAAGGAATTGAAGAAGGAAAAAAATTAAGATAATGCCACAAATAACATTTAGACAATTTTCTCCATTCATTTTTTAGATTTTTTTTCTTTGAAGAGATGCTAGGACGCTGTAAAAGGATCAAACCAATACTTCATTCAAAACGCGCACAAGGGGGCACGAAAGAGCACCGGTCTGACACTACTTTGACTGTACGTTTCTTGGGTATTACGAAAATCAAGGTTCCGCAATCCTAAGAGTTAAGGAGCACCCCTATAGACGCAAAAAACAGCCCTTTTAGGTGGTTTTTCGCGATAACTTCAATAAAAATCAAAAAAGATCCTATGAAATCTCATTTGTTTAAAAATTTATTTGCAAAGATGATTAATTAATTTATGCCAAATATAGCCAATTCATATAATGAGAAATAATCAGAGAGAGTCAAAACCACCCCTATATTTACGTAAAATGACAGAAAATTGGTACAATATATTTATTTTCTACTTTTTGCTTCAAATTTGGTTGAATGGATATTGCCGGGCAAAAGTAAATTATTTTCACCCCTTAATAATGGGGTTAGACTACTCCATCTACCCCTAAATTGAAGCAGGCTTTGAAAAACGAGTTTTCTTCTTGGATTTTCATTTTATTTTTGATGAAATATTACTATAAATTTTTTACTGTTTTTTATTTTGATTTAGGGGGTTTCACCCTCCAAAACGGTTAAAGAATAAATTTCAAAACTTTTTAGTAATATGTCATCAAAAATAAAATGAAAATGCAAAAAAAAAATTAACGCCTTTTTCAAATCCTGCTTCAATTTAAGGGTGGTCGGAGGTAGCCTTACCCCGTTAAGGGTTGAAAATAAATTACTTTTGCCCGGCAATGCCCATATCCACCAAATTTGAAGCAAAAATTAGAAAAAAATAAAAAATATTTTTTACAATTTTTTTTAATTTTAAGTAGATATAGGGGTGGTTCTAACCCTCTCTGCTTATCCCTAATCATATATTTGGTAAAAATCAACCTGCATGGGTGGTTGGATTAGTATAAAAAAATGGTAGGATCCTTTTTGATTTTTATTAAAATTATTACGAAAAACCCTCTAAAAGGGGTGTGTTTTTGCGTTTTTACGGGTGTTCCTCAACTTTCAAATTTAAAAAATGAGCAGAGAAAATTGTTTGTAATAATATGATCTACAAAAAATATCTAATGTGTTTTTTCAAGAAAATCAACAGAAACATAGTTGTACTTCATACGATTTCAATTGGGACAGCATAAAAACGAAAACTCGAAGTCCACGTGGACTTGATCCGCCTGTCACATAGAAGTGTGGGCTGGATTAGATGCTTAGCTAGTTTGATTTGTCTACACAATGTGATATAGTGACAGGCGGATCAAGTCCACGTGGACTCCGAGTTTTCGTTTTTATGCGGTTCCAATTGATATCGTATGAACTATACACATATATGATGTTTTTCTTGAAAATGTTAGTCTATTTTTAATTATAACTTTTTCCTTTTCAATTTAATGGTAAGAAGTATCTGGACCAAGATTGTAGGGAATTCAATTCTCTACAAGAAAAGTCTTAGAAAAATTTTTGTGAGCCTTACGATTCTCAAGATATCGAGGAAAAACTGTTTACGCCCCCTTTTTCAAGATGGTGGAAAATTGGGGTGGGGGCTCAACCGCGAAAGCCGAGTTTTATACTCACGCTGAATCTCCTTACACACAAAAAAAAATAAAGTCTTGTCCTCCAAAATGCAAGGTCAATGTAACATTTCAATGGATGTTTAAAAGTGAATTATTATTTGTTTGCTTATACTTGTAACGAAACATATTCCTTATAGGGTTTTGCAAATAGCAGAAAAAAAACCATCTATGAGAATTAAAATAAAAACTGTTTGTAATATTGTTGAATAAGGGCGAAAAACATTTCAAAGGCTAAGCATTTCCAAAAAACAGAATGATAGATTTCATGAAACTGTAATCCATTTGATTGAAAAATTTGCCAAGACACGAGGTATGTAAATAAATTTATTTTAGGCTTTTGTTCTCATTTTAACTGAATCTTCATAGCCGTAGGAGGTTACGTGGATACTGGTTTATTCTGCATAGCCGTAGGGGACTGTGTAGAGACTAGTGTTAGAATGAGAATTGTCAAATAAGAAAACAAACTGATTTTAGGATTTGAAATGCTAGCATAACCAGAATTCAGGTTATCGAAAGAATGCAAAGATTGTAAATCAATAATTTTACAAACAGTTTTTACTTTAGTTCTCATAGATAGTTTTTTCTGCTGTTTGCAATATCCTATAAATAATATGTTTTATTTCAATGGACTATAAGTGAAATCGAACAAACGATTTAGAAGAAAATCAACTTTAATATGTTGGCAAATTTTGGGTGGTGCGTTCATTTTGTTATTCGATATATAATATACAGGGTGTAATTAGTTTCATGCCATTAAAAAAACTGGTAGTAGGGAACGACAAGACAAGCAAAAAACCTTATATAACATGGGGTCTGAAGCTCATAGTTTTTTAGAAAAAAAAATAAACAAAAATTTCGCAAATTTTCAATAAAATCTTTTGAGAACTGCTGAAATATTGAGGTAGGTTTAGATCGTCGCGCGTGTCTTTGCCTATGATACTCAATACTTGTGTAGATAGCTGTAAAATGTCGCCGGTCTTTAGCGATGCGGTAAATAAGATGAAAGACGTCGACGTTTTCTGACTGTTTAGTAGATCTGATCTGAAGAAAACTATACTCTGACTCTCCCTTATGCAATATTTTAGTTACTGTGGGTGTTTCGTTATGTACACACGTATAACCCGCCTTTCGTTGTTTTTGTTATTTTTGAATTTCGGGTCGCTATGTATTTATAGTGAAGATTTATTTTATTGACTTTACCGTTCAAGTCGTTAAATTCTTGATTACGTACAGACACAACTTACATGTTTGTATTCCGTCTTGGATTTTGGATCAAGTTTTTCTTTTATTTTTCTTTATTGACAACGTTAGTTGATAGTTTATTGTTTAGTGTTGAACGGAGTACGTATGTCCTTAATTCGACGTACCGAACTGTGTGTTGATGCAGATGCAGAGATTTCGAATAATTTACTTAGGTGGTAAGCCTTTAACCCAGGACACTAATTTATGTTACAAACGTTAATAAATCACATTTAAATATTCTGAATTATAAACATGAATCCAATGTTTTGTTCCGAATTAAAAGACACACATGTAAAGAAATGATCTGTTTAAACTTCTATGGCCATTATTTGCTTGCAGTTGTGCAGGAAAAGATAACGAATTATTTACCTCTTTATAATTGTCTCAGTTCAGTTGAGGCGGTCCATCAAAGGCGGTCGATGATCTAAGGCCTTTGCACTTTTTTATGACAATTTAAAAGTTGTGTAATTGGGAACTACAAGTCCATTGACCAAGAAAAGCAGTGGTTCTCAATTATTTTCTACATTAATATTAAAAAAATATATTTAAATGTTGACCTAGGGCAGTTTTTCCAAAGTGCCACTAGATGGAAAAATCATAAAGGTTTTTTGTTTGTCTAGTCGGTCTCCATTACTAGTTTTTTTTAATGACATGTAACTGATTACACCCTCCATATTGGTCGAAGTGAGAAGGTCGGTTGAAAAACAAAGAATAATAAACATAAATACACATAACTGTTAACCCATAACCGTCCAACAAAATAATAAGGTAATATCAAATAAAATCGAAATTGCTAAAGCTTTTAGAGCTCATTTGTCCAAAGCAGAACACTTAAACTAAAGTGGCTTTTAAAACGAGTTGAAATGAAAATACTATATGTAAATGTAATATATCACTGTTGTTTTACTCCTAACATATAAAATATAAAATGAATTATTATGGCTTTACATATCTCACATCTTTCCGTTTTATAATTTAAAACTATAAAATATCGAGAACTGGATTTTGATAGAACCAAACCAGATGTAAATATTGTACTCTTCGACGGTTTGTTGAAGTTTTTTATAATAGGCCCATTTAAACTATTGAAGTGAGCGCTCTCATAAACGCCAACCGACATAATCAGGGAGTAGATTTATGACGTCACATGGTTCCAACCGCTCAGAGAACACAGCTAGTGATAATGCCTATTTAGGGATGATGCTACTATTTTATTATCCAGTCCTTAATAGCGTCTTGTTGCAGTGGCAGAGTGAAATTATTTATTTTGTTGTAATTATTGTTATATTAAGGCTCCCATTATTAAGATTTTGTGCTAACATGAATAAAAAACAGTGTGTTGATTTCGGTGACAGACGCATGTTTCGTGGCTCCTACGGGATATCGAGATAAATCCAGATAAAGCGGTAACAAAACACCGAAATTGTACTGAATTGAAGCGTGAACAATTCTGTATTGATTGATATAAATTGGCGCGAGTATGGCTATATCATATAGTTGATATTTGATTAAATTATGTTGGTTGGATAAAACAACACAAAATAGTGTATATGAACAACCTGAGAAAAGTGTACTGCTTGAGTGCTTGGCCGTAAAATCTATACCTGGATTCGCCCCTTCTTGAAGTGGGTGATATAAAATAAGGAACAGCCAGCCAGATGTGTGAATGGAACAGATAAGTTTTTGTTTATGTAGCATTAGCATTGGTTTATTTGACTTTATTAAATTTTACACAAGAATTGGAGATCAAAATTGAAGATATATTACACATAATATATAGGTAACAAACATAATACATAGGTGATGAAATGGAAAAACTGCCCGAAATTAAAACCGATTGTTTCAAGGAAACGACATACAGGGTGAGCAAACTATCCCTTCGGACCTCTTTTCTCATCAGGCGCAAAAAAAAATTGTTACCGCGAGATAGGGCCCTTCCCAGCAACACCACTGTAGATGGATATTTACTGGTGGAGTGGCCAATGAATGAAAATAAAACAAAAATATAAAAAAATAAATAAAAGCTCCCAGATTCAGAGACAGAAGAAACAGAAAACTTAGAAGAAGAAAAATAAGGAGTTGACGATAGATGCAAACTTAAAAGAAGCATGGAAACTGAAAAGAAGCATCTCGCCAACAACTGATGAAAAAACACCTATAAAGACAAACAGAAACAAAAATCGTTGTTTTTAAGTATGGTAATCTTCTAGCAATTTTAGAACTCGATACAAATTTCAAATCAATGTAAAAATGGTACAATCTTTTAGAATATTCCCTTTCCACAGAGCTACAAAAAGAATCTTACTGCCAATGTATCCCGCTAGAGGCGCCAATGTGCTATAACGTGAACACGACGGACACTTTCTCTATATTTTTCAGCATCAAAATTATTCACAGGGTTAAAAATCATGGATAGACTTTTTCGATACATTTAGTTAAATTACCTACTTTTACAGAACTACCAAAGAACTTTTTCTGTGGTTTGTGGAAACTTTGCAGCCTCTGAGTACATCTTCTTAATTGTCCTATAGAGATTAATACATTGCAAGCATGTAGCTGGTAAGCATTAGGTGGTTCAGCTACACTGCACTGACTAACAGCTGCACTGACAAGCCTCTACAACACCATGCAGACATGTGAATATTTCTGTTGTAAACGACAGCTTTTTTTATAGAAGCCTTGTAATACCAATAATGTTTCGAACCCCGAAAGAATTTGATTTTCCCAACCACTTTTCGGCAATACATGAAAAGCGAATGTATATACAGGGTATCCCGTAATAACGTGTAAAAAAATCAACTACCAATTCCGAATCGAAAATGAAGGTGGGTTCTTCATACAAAATTTTTCAAAATAAGCCTTTCTTGTTCAGCTACACCCCCCCATAGCGGTGTGCAAAAATGTTTTTTAATTTCTATCTGAAAATATTTCGGTTACTAATGAAAAAACATATAAAGAAATTATTTCACCCATCTACCGTGTATACAAATGGGTGATATTAACTACTCGTTTTATAATTTTGTAAGTATATTTCTGTCTGCTATTTTTTCTTTCAGTTAAAAAAAAACTAAACATTGTGATTCATTTAGAAACTTTTTACCCTTTGATAAAATTTCGTAGAATCGACCGTTTTTGAGAAAAGAGAACTAAATTACATCTGCCTAAGTGATCAGTTAAAAGCGACGAGCACTATTATTTTGGTGAAAACACTAAGTAGGCTGGTGTCAAATTATAATTTGATAATATTATGTACCGATATGATTATTTGGTGCTTATATATTATTTTCGGATAAAAATTAAAAACCGTTTTTTGCACACCTCTTTAAGGGGTACAGCTGGACAGGAAAGGTTTATTTTGAATTTTTTTTATGAAAAACCCACCTTCATTTTCGATAAGGAATTGGTAGTTAAATTTTTTGGACGTTATTACGGGACACCCTGTATACAAGAATTGTAATACAAATCACTTATATCACGAAAACTACTATTTTTTTTCGAAAAATGGCACAGAACAAAAGACCCAGATCGACGTTTTCAGTAAGAAATTAAAACAAACATCCGTCATTCTTCATACGTTTTTCCGCAATCGCCGAGAAACGCATATTATATAAATTAAATATCAATGGTATCTCGAAAACTATGCGCTTCATCAAAATATGTCAAAGAGCAAATAGTGTTTAGATCAAAATTTTCTATAAGAAACGATGGGAAAACCCCAACATTTTCGACACCCTTTTCGGCGATTCCAGAAACGCAGGTGGAATTTTTCTTCTATTGTAAAAAGCATCGACCTAAATACTTTATATTCTTTGGCATATTTTGAAGTGTATAGTTGTCCAGATGTCATGGATTTTTAATTTATGCAATACGCATTCTTCCGTGATTATGGAAAAATGGATGAAATAGTCCAGTCCATAAAGTTAAAAGTACACCAGAAGCTCGCAAAAAATGTTATCTGAGATTTTCCTTCAGTAACTGTTAGTGGGAGGATTAAGCATCACAATACCACAAAAATCAGTTCTGGGGGTTGCCCGGTGGCAACCCTTCAAAAAACCACCCCTTCGGTGAAATAAGCCTTATTTTACTGATAACTCGTTAACCGTTCAAGATATAAAAAATTGCTCATTATAAAAAAGAAATCTAGACGAGTTTCCTTAAAAAAAGTCCTTTTTGTAATTTAATTGTATATGCCATGGTTTTCGAGAAAATCGATATTGACAAAAATTGCAAAATTTGAATATTTAATGCGCGCGAATTTTCGTTACTTGAAATTTTATGCGCGCGGCCTATAGAAGAAATTGAATTGCTCGAAAAGCAAACAAGCTAGGAAGAAAAATCAAAATGGGTTTTAAAGGGGATATAAAATACTCCCTTGTCTTGTCATTTTAGATGGCTATTGATATTTATTATATAATATATTTATTTCTTGATTTTTGTGCATCTAACTATTCACAGGCCCATAAAAAATAACTAGCCTTAATATAAGTTATAAATGCATTATCTTTTAGTTCATCGTAGTACTTCAAAGCAGAAAAAGTTAGGAATAAAAATATTTGCATTTACTTTACCAGCATGTTGAAGTTAACCAAAGAAAATCCAAGTAGGGCTGTATATTCAGTTCTTTTATGATATTTTTTTGTGCAATTTTTTAACTATTAAATGGTTAGAAACAATATTTATATCGTATATAAACTGAAAAAAAATTTTTGAGCAAAATTTTCAAGATTTTTGGGTCTTTTTTTATTTTTAGGAAACAATACAAAATTGACTAAAATTTGGCTAACTTCAACACGCTGGTAAATTTGTAAATGTGAATATTTTTATTCCTAACTATTTCTGCATTGAAGTACTACCTTTATCTAAAAGACATTTATAACTTATATTAAAGTCAGTTATTTTTTAGGGGCCTGTGAATAGTTAGATGCAAATAAAATCAAGGGATAACTATATTATACTGTTATTTTTATATACTAATAGATATCAATAGCCATCAAAAATGGAAACGCAAAAGAGTATTTTATATCCCCTTTAAAACCCATTTTGATATTTCTTCCTGGCTCGTTCGATTTTCGAGCAATTCAATTTTTTCTATAGACCGCGCTAATTAACGAAAATTCGCGAGCGTTAAAAATACAAATTTTGCAATTTTGTCAATATCGATTTTCTCGAAAATCGTGGCATGTACAAAAAAATTACTAGAGGACTATTTTATAGGAAATTAATCAAGCTTTTTTTATGATGAGAAATTTTTTTATATCTTCAACGGTTAACGAGTTATCAATAAAATAAGGCTTTCTTCACCGAATAGGTGATTTTTTGGGGGGGTTGCGCGGCACCCCCAGATCTGATTATTGCGGTTTTGTGATGTATAATCCTTCCACTAACAGTTACTGAAGGAAAATCTCAGATAACATTTTTTGTTATGGAAATCTTTATAATTATTGGACTAAAGTACGGATGTTTTCTTTATTCGGTTATTGAAAGCGTCGATATAAGTATTTTTTGTCGTGTAATTTTTCGACAAAAAGCATAGTTTTCGCGATTTAAGCTATTTTTATACACCTCTTGTACATACACGTTGGTTTCTCATTTATTGTGGAAAAGTGGTAGGAAAAGTCAAAAGCTTTTATACACAAATTCGTAGAACATTTAATCATGAACTTTTGTTACACTTGGATTTTTTTAATAAAATGCACAGGTTTCGAGATATTCTTGGTTTTCTACTAAAATTATAATTGTCGAAGAAACATATACACATGTAACGAACCTCCCCCACCTAAAATTTTGCCACCATTTAACACCACGTTCAGCACATCTAAACCTATAACTTCATGAAAAAAGTGCTGCCTCCACGTTTTTCTGAAAAACCCTGTTGTTTTTCCTATTTCGGCTGGACTATATCAGTTGTTCAACACTGTTTCATTACTTTCAAAACGAACAGTTTTACTCCAATAATATTTTTTTATACAATACATTTATTATCGTTTCAATACAAAATGGTTTTACTGAATATTAATATATTTTGTAACACTGGAAGGACTATAAAAGCGAAACGAATATACAATTGTAAACCAGAAACCTTTAATAAAATAAAATTTTATGTTTAATATCAGGGCTATACCGATGTTAAATTGCAGGAATAAAATCAAATTCCCTTCCGATTCCCTTACATCGCCTACAAGCGCTCAGCTTTCATATGTGACGTGATTATTCGCATATTTTTTGTGCCATTAACCATAATTTCACACACCTTCTGTTCGAAAACGTCCTTACCAAATTGTACCCGTCAGCATTTTTAGGAACGGGCTCAATTTATGTATTTGCCCTCACATGTAGAATTGAGATCTTAGCGAACAGATCATCCCTCGACGATTCTCTTCAAATTTCCCCTATTCCCGTCTTCTAATCGTATTTTCCATTTTCTATTTTGCTTGAAAGAATAAAAGTAAGCCCAGGGGACACGTTATAAAGTTATCTCAGACTGCTTGCGGCTGGAATAACTTATATCTGACTGCTCTAATTATGCTCCATATTCACAATATCTGCGTTTTTCTATGATGATGTTGTGTAGCTAAAAATCGCTCAATTATAACGGTAATTCCTCTAAATATTTTACGTTATGTTTAATTCCAGGCAATGTATCTTTATTATATAAGTATGAAATGACATGTACTTACATAAACAGTATAAACATAGCTGAACTTTTTTTAACTAATAATAACGACTGCTGCCTAAGGAAGTACTAGTTCCACAGATATCTCATCCAAGTTAAATGAAAACATCTTGCACTTCAATATGTGGAAATAATTACTGAATAAATTTTAATACTGTATTTTAAATCATCTACTAGGGCAATCAAACTAAGTAGAAGGAGATGGTTTTTTTAAAAGTAATTCCCATTGAAAAAAAAAACGCTATAATCATATTCAGTACATGTGAAATATCACTTTTCAAACCAGTGCATCCAAAACAAACTTGCAAAAACAAAATGACGGACATTTTACGTACGAAAAAATGTGGAAAAGTCGACTTTTCTCGTTTATCTGCGAATATAACTTTTTCATCGATAAAAGTTTTAAATAATAGTTGTAGGTGACCGCTGAATCAAAATCCGATTGTTAGATTTCTCGGAAATTAAAAAAAAACATCGAAAAATGAAATTTTTTAATTTTGCAATAGCTTTTGCAATAATTAATTCATGGTATCAACAATCTCTGTACATATAAGTGCGGTAAGTCATACGCTTCTCATAAATACGCTTGAAGATATGGGTTTCAGAGATAACGCATTAAACTTATTCAAAGGTTATTTCTCAGGTCGAAAACCGTGTGTGAAGATAATTGATGTATACAGTACATATACAAAATTCTATTGTGGAGTTCCTCAAGGCGCTGTTCTAGAGCCCATATTGTTTATTATCTATATAAGTAGCTTATATTCAGTTCAGGGTAGGGCTGATACTGTCAGCTTTGCAGACGATAAGGCGTTCTTCTACCAAGCCGATTCTTGGAATAAATTAAAAAACATTGTGGAAAGTGATATGAGTAAAATTATTGATTGTTTTAACTATAGACTCCTTACTATAAACCTTAAAAAAACCCACTATATCCACTTCAGTCCAAATGCAACGTCTTTACCACAATTCAAGGAAAATAGTGTACAAATTAATGGGATACCTCATATAATAGATTTGTCAACAGAAATCAAATATAAAGGTATCGTGATTGACAGGCACCTAAAATGGGACAGTCATGTTAATTTTGTAGTAAAGAAACTGCGTTGTATATTCTACAGATTCAGATATCTTAATAATTTCCTCAGTCAGCGGTACCTAAAAGTAATTTATCATGCACTAGTTGAATCTCATTTATCGTATGGTATATTAGAGTGGGGTGGTGTCCTAAATGCCCATATTTTAAACTTGGAAATTATGCAAAAAAGATTTCTAAAAATTATGCTTGATAAAAAATCGACTTACCCATCTGAACAATTATTTAAGGAAGTAAAAGCTTTTGATCTAAGACAGTTGTCTTTTCTAAAAGTAAATATACACCAGAACCTAAATAACAAATTGCAATTAGTCAATCATCCATACAATATACGACAACAACAAGATTCTTATATAACTCCCAAAGCCAACCAAACCATCGGTCAAAGATGCTACAGCTATTCAGGCCCAAGGCTGTATAATAGTCTCCCGCTGAATATCCGAAGTGAAAAGTCATAAAAAAAATTTCAAAGAAAACTGAAAAACTATATATTACAAATATTGTCTGTAATTGTTTATTTGTGGCATATTCAGATTTTCTTACTTTTTATTGGGTACTTTGCCACTGAAAAATATTAAAAAATTTTAATGAAAAAACCTCTGCGCCAAACGGATCAACCTCTGTCTGATCCGTTTGGTGCAGAGGTTTTTTCATTAAAATTTTTAAATATTTTTCAGTGGCAAAATACCCAATAAAAAGTAAGAAAATATATATTACAAACTCCTAGATCTGCAATACACCGAGCAATTGATATAAAAATCAATTAAAAATTGTACAAAACTGTTATTGTATATTGAATCTAATATTTATTTCTAACTCATATATTGTAGGTTATAATATTCATAAACATGATTGATGCTTGGTTAAGTTATAAATTGATTAAAATATGTTCTTTCTATTTATTTATTTTTTTCCTGTATTTTTATCTAATTTTAGTTATTTAAATGTGTTGTTATTGTATACTCATGCACAGATACTTTAAACGGTATCTCAATGAGTTATTTGTTTATTTACTCTGTAGTCTAATTTTATATAATTACAAATGCTACTAAACGACTTATTGTAAATAAACATATTCTATTATATTCTATATGTGTCATAATGTGCTTAAAAAGTGGCCGTAGCCTGAATTACGACTGATGAATACTTTATGAAATTCAATTCAATATTAAAAAAGTGATTTTAATATATTTGAATTCCCCAAAATGAGGCCGTCCGATTTCAATTTTGCAAAAAGCTTGCTGCTCTTCAAGAGTTGTAATATCACTGAACTCAAAGCCGAAGTCAAATATTAAATTGATTAAAACGCCATTGAAAATTATGCATATTTCTTCGGTATAAACAAATGTACTCAATAACTATGTCAATTGCTCGTGTATCGAAATGTAAGGTAGATATTCGCGTGGCTGGTATTTTTATATGAATTAAAAAAAATAACTCCCTGTGACATTCAGGACTCGAGATATTTTTTTTAGAGAGACACCGCTACTGCAGGCTCTCCTCCCACTCTGCCACCGCACGCTGGCTCAATTAGCTGGTGCGAGCGCCTCACTTCAACACGAACTATGTTATCAAAAAAGACGGTGATACAATTGCTTATATCTTTCTATCGAAAGATGAAGTATTCAGCTACAAATCTCAGTGCTGTTAGATTAAATATGAGGTCTCGGGACTAAAAAAAAAAAATTCTCGAATCCTGAAGGTCGTAGGGAGTTCATCTTTTTTTCAATTCGTATAAAAATGCCAGCTATGCGAATATCCACTTACATTTTGATACACGAGCAATTGACATAGTTATTAAGTATTGACAAAGTTAATAAGTACATTTGTTTATACCGGAGAAGTATGCATCATTTTCAACGACGTTTTAAGCAATTTAATTGAAATATTTAACTTCGGCTTTCAGCTCAGTGATAGTACAACTCTTGAGGAGTAGAACTATTCATTCGACGGAATTCGGGTTACGGCCACTCTTTAAGCACCTTATGATGCATATTTCCTAAGATTGTTGGTACCATAAATGTTACCGAAAAATTATAAAATGTAATTTTTCGATATATTTCTTTTTTAATTTTCGAGAAATCCAACAATCGGATTTTGACTCAGCGGGTGGCATTTTGTAGGTTTTTTAAATACCTACAACCATTATTTAAAACTTTTTTCGATGAAAAAGTTACATTCACAGATAAACATCCGCCATTTTATTTCTGCAACTTTGTTTTGGATGCACTGGTTTAAAAATTGATATTTCACATGTACTGAACATGATCCTAGTGTTTTTTTTTCAATAGAAATGTTCCCAATTTGATTGGTCTATACCCCAAGGTCGTAATTAAGGTGGCTGATGCCAAACAATTATTGAGGACATTTGTTCTCGTACACACACTAAATCACATTTACTTCCACATCTATGTAGTGGACTGAAGAATAGTAATTGTAAAGAAAATCATGTTTTTTATTTACTAAAATATGTTTAGAGTGCCATGAAACGTGAATATTTTAAACTTAAACGGAAAGAAGTCTGTCTCTCTGTTGGTCTGTGACCTTTTCCTTTGTGCGTATGTTCTCTCTGAAACTGTTTAAGATATTGATTTGAAATACACGTATGTATTATAACGAGATCTGGAACTAGATTATATCTTGAGGTTGTTCCGGTAAAGGGCTGGAGGGTAAATGGGGGTAAATAAGTAAAGCAAGTTAGTAAAAGTTCAGAAACTTGGGATTTGGTGTATATGCTAAAAGCCAAAATATCAAAGTTTTTATGACATTTGCCACTTCCACACAGTTGTCAATTTTCAAGTTCTAGACGAAGAAAATTCTACATATTTGCAAATGAATAGAAAATATTCATTCGAAGAGCGGAAAATTTTTGAAAAACATTTAGACGTTAAGGAGGTGGTTTTTGAGGGGGTTTCAAAAAATTATTTAGTTTTAAAATTCTAAAACTTGGTAAATACGATAATATTATACCCTTCAATATACCAAAAATAGTACAAGGGGGTGGTTTTTAAGGATGTTGAAAAATTAAATATTATTCTAAAATTACGTAACTCTTTCAATAAGATTTGTGAATCTACGAAAAGAATGTAAAGCAAATGTAGTGAAATAAATGTAAGCTCTCAAAGGAAGGTTCCTGAAGAGGTGCAGCGGACAGTTTTATATTTCTAGAAAAACGAAATTATTTCAATTGTCTTTTTCTGTTTATGACGCAAGATGGTTTACTTTGTAATTTTAAATTATTCTTGAAATAATATTAAGTTGTAAATTAGAGAGATGTAAAAATAGGGAATTGTAATTTTCTGAATATCTACAAATTCTTGCAGATGTATAGTTTTTTTCATCTTGATTTAGGTTTTGTCGTTTTAAGATATTATTGTTCTTATTGCTTTATCATTTTATGAAAAAATGCTGATATCATCTGCTACTTTAATCATGATTTAACTTTACTTTAACTTATACTATACCATGGAGAAGTCTCGTTGAGGAATAGTCAGTGAAATCTGACAAAGAGGAAAAAATAATAGGATATACTTGCATGTCCTTAATCTCTGTGCCTTTTAGCTCTTTCACTAAGTTTATCAAACAATTTCCTTGGCCAACTAGATGTTTTGGAACTTGATGGCTGATTAGGCGTGTCCTTTATCAACTTTTCCAGTTCACTAAATTGAATTTCCCCATCCAAACATAAATGATTTTGATCATATTTTTAAATTTTGTCCATTATTACCTGTACTAAAGTTCCTCTGCAATGTTGTACGTTAATGACATGCAAGTACATCCTATTATGTTTTTCCTCTTTGTCAGATTCCATTGACCATACCTCAAAGAGACTTCTCCGTAGTCTAGCATCAGTAACTAAAAAGTAAAATCATGATTAAAGTAGCAGATGGTAGCAGTTTTTTTTTCATAAAATGATAAAGTGATAATAGGTAATTATATTTCTTAAAGCGACAAAACTTATATAAAGATGAAAAAGACTATACAGCTGCAAGAGTTTGTAGATATTCAGAAAGTTACAGTTCCCTACTTTTACATCGCTCTGCTTAGAGCAATTAATTTTAATTACAAGTTAATTTACAACATATCTTAATATTATTTGCTGAACCACCTAAAATTGTAAATCATTTTGTATCAAAAACAGAAAAAACATAATTGAAATAATTTCGTCCTCCTAGGAATGGTCCGCTGTACCTCTTCAAAAACCTTCATTTAAGGGCTTACATGTATTTCACTATATTTAATTCATATTTTTTTTTCGTAGATTCACAAATATTATTCAAGTGGTTACGTAATTTTAAAATAATGTTTAATTTTCAACCCCCTTAAAAACCGTCCCATTGATTCTCAGAATTTTTTTACTATTTTTGGTGTATTCATGGGTACAATATTATCGTTTCATTAAGTTTCAGAATTTTAAAACCAAATAATTTTTTAAAACCCCCTCAAAAACCACCCCTTTAGTGTCTAATTTTTTTCAGTGTTGTTCCCCTTTTCTAACAAATATTTTGTATTCATTTGCAAATTTGTAGAATGTTGTCTGCCTAGAACTTGAAAATTGACCACTGTGCGCCACCGCTAATCAATGATTAAAGAGGCTAACAAAATAAAATTAAGATATTAACTTGAAATTGGGTACACGTACACATACTTCATAACAAGAAATAAATAAATAAAGTCCCCCCACCCCATAATTTACAAATATAAAACATTGTACCCAAGTTCTTAGATATCTTCAAGTTATTAAATGAAAATCTTTACCTTTCTCACAATTAAAGCGTTTCTAATTCATCAATACAAGGAAACGACAAGGAAAATAATGGTTTCCTGGAAAAAAGGGAATGTTAACTTTATTATCACAACGTATTTACAAATGACTCTCAAGAAGCAAACATAAAGAAGTTGATGAAGTGCCATAATAATCTGCTTTATGGGCACATTAAATTCACAAAAATAAAAATTAGGGACCTTTAGCTTTAGGATTTGAGAATTAAAGAGATTTATAGGGAAGATATTTTCCCTTGAAATGAACTTAAGCTCTTTATTGTTTTTAAGGGAAAACAAACAAATCTAGTGGCTTTGATTAATGCTGACGCAAACACAGAAGTGTGAGACATGGCTAAAGCAGAAAGTGTATTTATTTAAGAGTTTCATGTTTCGTAGTAATTAGTTGTACCTGAATTTATCACCGAGTAACATATTTGTATATAGCCCGGATAATCACAATGGAAATGGGTACCTACAACTCTTACAAGAAGACATAATTCCACAGTAATATTTATTTATTTATTTAAGGATACAGGCATCTCTGATCAACTGTTTATAGGTAAATTATTATATTTTTTCGCAAATACAAAACGAAGAGTATATTGCATTTGATCGGCATATTTTTAAAACCGGCAATATCGCTCGTAAAGAAAAAAAATCAAATCACTGTGTTGGTGATCGAATTCTGAGCAATTTTCATAATGTCTGTCGGTGATTTTTTCTTTAGCACGATAAATTAAGACACAAAGCTCCAATTGTATTGAAATGTGGACAGTACGTTAGTGTTGGATAGAGTAATATCCCTATTAGACGAAACCGATCGGCAAATAAAAAAATCGGTATAGATATTTACATAGAACTTCCCTCTTTATTTATAAAGGGCGAAAATCTTAATTATGAAACGACATATTAGGAGAACAATAATCGGAATGTAGTTATCACTATTATTACAAAGAGAACCTGAAAACTTGTAGTCAAAGAAATATATAGAGTGGTCATCCGACAGCACAAATTCAATACAAAATAAATGGTGTCAAATATGGAAGGCATGCGTAAATACCTATACAGATTTCCACCATAGCTGAATTATTTCTTAATATGACCACCCTGTATAGTTTTGAATTGTAATAGGTGTCTTCGTTGCCAATTTTGTTAACTATATGACAAATATTATTGCCATCTGTCACATTTTTGGTTGCAAATCCACATATAGAGTGGAAGTAAAAATATTTCAATTTTCTTACTTCCCTCGCATATCGAAAGGAAGTATTGTATTCGAGAAAAAATCACCCTCCGAGATTTTTTCAGATTTTCACGTTTCAGATCATGTAGATTACGAAAATATAGCTTTATCAATTCCGTCAGTCTGTCTGTCTGTCGGTCTGTTGGTGCATTAACTAAAAAACTACTTGACGGAGAACAGTCAAATTTGGTAGGTAGCTGACGTCACTGCCACCGAAGAAATGGTTAGGCTTTCACTGGAAAATACACAGGGTGGACCGTTAAAAGGAATAGATAATGGAAAAAATTTTTTGCCGAAATTTAAAATTTACACTTTTCGTGACATTCTAAACCTATCTCAAAAAAAAAAAAAAAAATTGAAATTTTGGAAATTTTTTAAATTTTTTATAAAATGGGCGATGGAAAAAAATTTTTTTGCTTAAATTTAAAATTTCCACGTTTCATGACAATCTAAACCTATTTCAAAAAAATACATATTTTTTAAATTTAAAATTGAAAAAAATAATTTAAATTTTGAACATTTTAAAATGGGTGATGGAAAAAAATATTTTTTACCCAAATTTAAAATTTCACATTTCATAATATTCTAAACAAATTTCAAAAAAGAAATTTGTTTTGAAAATAAAAAAGACATTTAAAAAAAAAAATTACCACTACAATAGATGATAAATAAAAATTTTTTTCTTTAATTTTAAAATTTCCACGTTTCATTATATTCTAAACTTATTTCAACTAAAAAATATTTTGAAAATAAAAAAAATTGAAAAAATTTTTCCCCCACCACTATACAGTAGATGATGGAAAAAAGTTATCAGGTTTTCTCTGTAATAAGGGCTAACTACATTGCGATTATAATTAATAATAATAATAATAATAATAATAATAATAATAATAATAATAATAATAGGTCTTTATTTTCCATTAGGCGGATACAGATGTATAAAGAAATATTATGTAAAACAATAAAGTTGTGTGCAAAATATAACATTCAAAGCGGCATCTCTCAGAGAGCCACGCGCTTGCAAACGAACACCTGCTTAATGCGTCCAGAATCGGATTCAAAATTTTTATGACTACATTCGTATTTTACTTGTCGCATGACAACTCTCCATTTAAATATTTATTACCACAAAAACACTACTGGCAAATTTTCCAATTTAATCTCATTAAAATACTAGCACTACACTACAGTTTTTTGGTTTCTTCTTATCGGCAGTTTCAACAGAAAGGGCACGCACCACAGAAATAACAGAAAATTAGGTTCATATTTATTCAGCGAATAAAAAATTGCCGTCAAAGGAGTCATTGTATGTGCTTTATAAATATGAACTCAGCTTTTTAGCATTTCTTTTATTACTGTCAAATATGTTTGTTTTTAAATGTGTTACTTTCCTCGCATACCGAAGGGAAGTATTGTATTCGAGAAAAAATCACCCTCCGAGATTTTTTTCGGATTTTCACGTAGAGTATGAAAATATAGGTTTTTCAATTCCGTCAGTCAGTCTGCCTGTCTGTCTGTTGGTGTATTATCTAAAAAAAACTACTTGACGTAGAACAGTCAAATTTGGTAGGTAGCTGACGCTGCTGTCTGAAATGGGTAAACTTTCACTGGAAAATATACAGGGTGGACCGTCTAAATGGAATAAATAATGGAAAAAAATGTTTTTGCTCAAATTTAAAATTTCCACGTTTCATGGCATTCTAAACCTATTTCAGAAAACAAAAATTCAAAACTTTTTTTGGTCCGATGACACTTTAAAATATTCTCCAAATGTACCTTCCCCGAGAGGTAAACGTATAATAATAGTACACGCGGGTAATGAAGATGGATTTGTAAAAGGGTGTTTAATGCTTTCCGCAAAAAACATTGCAAAGACATAGGCCGATTACCACCAAGATATGAATGCCACTTTTTTTGAAAAATATGGTTTGCAGAAAAACTATTGCGTTACATAAAGCCAAATTCGGTCATAGTGTTAGATAATGCCTCTTACCATTCGCGACAAGCTGAGAAAATAACAACTACATCGACGCGAAAGTTTGAAATAATTGAATTTAAAAAAAAAACCGTGAAAAATGCCATTGTTAGGTAGGTTCAATATAATGTAGAATTAAATCCTAGATAAAATGAATGTAGGGTTGTTGTATTTTTATTTAATAATAGGTAGGAACTGTGAAATTCGACATTTATGAAAGCAGGGAATATTTTACTTTCATTGTTTCATTACTTGCCAAACTCTGAAATTCTAACTCCGGCTCTGCAAGTCAACGTGGACTCTATATACTAGACTAATACGCATAATAAAATTCGACCAATCAGTAGATCTGTAGCAGAATTTGCCATCAATCAGATTTAGTGGGCGTAACTTATTTACTTAACTCTGGTAGTTTATAAAAAAACTACTTAATTTAATTTGTGGTAATTTTTTGTCACACCTCCAGACAATAGTAAAAAAAGAATAAAGGAAGCCGCAAATGCTCCTTATATTTTGGATTTGAGTTTTACCCACTAATACCTAATGAAAAAATGCCGAAGATCAGATGGTGGTGCATGACACTACCCCTGTATTTAATCTTAAGCAAGAATTCTGATGTCATCTCTTAATTAATAGTTTTTTAGAGTGACCGTCTTGAATGAATAAAGAGGTAGTTCTGTGTAAATACCTCTACCGATTTTTTTTAATAGGTTTAGGATGTCATGAAACGTGGAAATTTTAAAATTTCAGCAAAGAAGTAATGTTTTCTATTCCATAGTAGTGATAAAAATGAAATAAAAAAGGTTTTTTCAAATAGGTTTAGAATGTCACGAAACGAGAAAATTTTAAATTTGAGCGAAAAATGTTTTTTTCCATCCCTTTAGAGTTTTAGACGATCGGCCCTGTACATTTTCCAGTGAAACTCTAACAATTTCTTCGGTGGCACTAGCGTCAGCTACCTACCTGTGACTGTTCTCCATCAAGTAGATTTTTAGTTGCACCAACAGACAGACCGACAAACATACGGAATTGGAAAGCCATATTTTCGTAATCTACATGATATGGAAAGTGAAAATCCGAAAAAATCTCGGAGGATGATTTTTGCTCGTATACAATCCTTCCCTTCGGTATGGAAAGTAAAAGTTTTGAATTATTAAATTGTATATATTTGAGCATTATTAGTATTATTACGTTATCCCATGTGAACCATAATGCAGCATCCATATGCATCTTTATAAATAGTTGGAGTAAATAATCTTCACACACTAAATTGGCACAAACATCATGAATATGTAATATTTAGGGCTTCCGAACATGCCCCCTTATTTCAACTTGTATGGTTCGGTTCATAGGGATCGGTGAATATAACACAAGCCCACAGAAAAAAGTGGTCAGTAGCTAGGACCCGACATAGTAATCCCTATGTATCTCAACGTGCTGAAGACGAATCCGATGTCCCTTTAGCTCCATCACTCACCAATTTTTATAAATCGCAAAAATAACCTAAAAGATTCTGGTTTTTTGTTATTTTCACGATTTACAATAAATTGGTGGGCAATGGAGCTAAACGGACATCGGATTCGTGTTTAACACGTCGATATACATATGTCGGGTCCCGGCTACAGATCACTTTCTTGTGGGCCTGTACACATTACTGCGTAATTATTAGAAAGTATATTTATACTTCAATTTAGTCTTAAATGAGATGGATTTCAACATCGAACCAATATTCACTTTTCTTACCAAGTTAATGGATATATGAATTGGAGCAAAATTGCGGCTACGTCAAGTAGCAACATCGGTAAGACGTGCAATTATTACATTGCCATCTATGGCAATCAAAAAGTTTTTATCGTGCGAAGTATTGGAAATCATATTGCTCTAGGCCAGTTTCATAAATATGTCCAAAAAGTTCCATTAAGAAAAGTGAACTTTATAATAGAATCAACTTTAAATTCTATTTAAAGCCGGTTTTGCTCCATAAATCAGATTGAATCACCTATTAGATACAGTTAGAATTTTGGAATACTTTGATCTGTTCTCTACTCTGAAATAGCAGCGTAACATTAGCTACTACTCAATATGATTTTCTCCTCCTAACCTAACATTTTCTATCATTTGATTATTTTACAGTACCAAACACTTGTTAAACGCAGGTGAGAGTAGGTCAGGATTTGCAATAAAGTTTACTAGGTATATTAGTTTTTGATTCTCACTTTATTTCTTGTCAACATGACAATTGTTTCGCCACACAGTGGCTTCTTCGGATGTTGAGTACTGGTATATCAGTACTCAACACCCGAAGAAGCCACTATGTGGCGAAACAATTGTCATGTTGACAAGAAATAAAGTGAAAATCAAGAACTAATATAGTTTTCTTCCCAATTATTATCGTGGATTTTCATCAAGTAACGGCCCAATCTGTTCAATAATAAAGTTTACTTTAATTGAAAAAAGGACCAAATTCGGGGCATTACGAAAGTAAGCTTTTTCGTAGTCTTCTTCAAAAATCTATTATGTAACGAGCTTTACAAGCTAAAGGGGGCTTTTGAGATTAAAACTGACTTTATTTTGATTAAGGAACTACCTGCAAGAACATTTTAAACCTTTTTACAAAAGAGCTACCTTAAGATAATATTCTCGGTCGCCATATAAATAAAATAAAAACCCTGCTAATATCCTTTAAAGTTTCCCTGGCTACTTCTCCTAGGAGTAAGACTAATAGTGTTCCTTAATCTGGCAAAATGAATTCCTCGCGACGTTCTCCTTCTTTCGACCTGCCTTAAAAATGTCTTTCCGTCACAGCTCGGCGTATACAATAGTGACACAATAGCAGGAAAGCTTAATCGGTGTTTGCAGATTAGATAGGGACCATTATTTTACTTTTCAACTCGCTCCTTAATATCGGATTAAAAGATTTGATAAAATGACCCTTTTCTTTGTTTTACTTTGCGCCTTGGATGTGTCAAGTTTGTTTTTAAAGTAAGGTGATCAATTTTATTTAATGTCTCAATGACGTTTAAGAGTTCATGTAATTTGTCTTTCCATGCGGAGTGGTGGTAATTTGTGAAATTGCTCGATAATTACGCTACTTTTGCGGAACCGAGTTTAAAATAATTAGCACATAATAATACTTTTAGAACTTTTTAAGTCGCTCGAATCGCGAGAATAATATGAGCGTAAAAATACACATTCGTTGTTTTTCGCAATCAGCGAAAAAAATTATTTTTGCTGGAGTTGCATAAAGCGTCTCGTCTACTATCGTTTATGCAACACAAAGAATTGGCTATAACTGGATAAGCGGTACAAAATCGGCTACAGCTTGAATTTCGCTCATTTCTTTTGTGGATATTTTTAAGGATATTTTAGCGTCTATTAGTTTCAAATGTGATATATTTTAGGAGTTTAAATGGTACAAGTAATATTTGTGTAACTTCCGTACATAACATAACTTCCGTACATAACTCTTCTAGATTCAGTTTCTCTTTGAGCTGATAAATTATATTTGAATGCGAATGTGATTTCAAATTTTCTTGAGAACGTGTTTTGGAATACATTAGATGATTTACCAGTTCATAATCTCCTTAATTCAAAGTTTCAATTAGATTGAAGCTCTCTTCATAACTCTGTTTTGGTAAGAAGATAGCTAAATGAAAATTTTGAAAGTCATTAAATTGGGCGGAATAGTCCTTTGATTGAGTGGCCGCCGAGATCCCCAGACTTGACGCTATTCGATTTTTTCCTTTGGGGTTTAATGAAACAAGAAGTTTGCAAATCAAGGCCTAAAACTGCACAAAAACTACGGGCGAGCATAATGCAAGCCTGCGCTGAAATTACTGCAGAACAAATACGAAAGGTTACTATGAATGCGTGTAAAAGGATTGATAAGTGTATTGGTAGAAGTGACGACAATCTAGTAGTTTTTGTAACGGCAACCACTATTTTTTTTTGTTTCAGTTTTGTTGTCTCTGTACAGGGTGATTTCCCACGACATGTAGAAAATTTATAAGTTGTCCCCACCGAAAGGAGCTAAAAAACTGAAAAATTAAAAAAATGTGACAAGGAAAATACTTAATTACTTCCACATCCACGTAGTGGATTGGAAGTATAGTAATCGCAAAAAAATTTTCAAAAATTTTTATTCGTGAAATAGGTTTAGAATGTCATGAAACGTCGAGATTTTAAATTTGAGCGAAAAAAAAATTTTCTGTCTGTCTGTCTGTCTGTCTGTCTGTCTGTCTGTCTGTCTGTCTGTCTGTAACTTTTTTTTTGTCCGCACGTTTTCTCCGGAACGGTTTAAGATATTGACTTGAAATTTTGTACACGTATATATTATAACAAGATCTGGAACTGGATTGTTTTTTGAGGATATCCGGTGAAGGGCTGGGGTTAAATAGGGGTAAATATGGGAAAATAAGGAAAGCAAGCTTGTAAGAGTACAGAAACTTGAAATTCGGTGTATGTACTAGAAGTTAAGGCCTCAGATTTTTTTACAATATTTTTCAACCCCCACCACCCCTACCCCATTAATGGGGTTGATAAAATAAAGTTGAGAAATTCATTTGAAATTTCATACACGTATGTATTATAACGACGTCTGGAATTAGATTATATTTTGAGATGATTCTGTTGAAGGGTTGGGGGTTAATTTGGGGTAAATAGGGGAATATAAGTAAAACAAGTTGGTAAGAGTACAGAAACTTGAAATTCGGTGTATGTACTAGAAGCCAAAGCGTCAGATTTTTTAATAATATTTTTCAACCCCCACCACCCCTACTCCAATATGAAAAGGGTTGATAAAATAAAATTGAGATATTCATTTGAAATTTGGTACACGTATGTATTATAACGACATCTGGAACTAGATTATATTTCGAGATGATTCCGTTGAAGAGTTGGGGTTAAATAGGGGTAAATAGAGGAAAATAGGTAAAGCAAGCTGGTAAGACTACAGAAACTTGAAATTCGGTGTATATACTAGAAGCCAAGGTCTCAGATTATTTATAATATTTTTCAACCCCCACCACCTACTCCATTATTAAAAGGGTTGATAAAATAAAATTGAGATATTCATTTGAAATTTGGTACACGTATGAATTATAACGACATCTGGAACTAGATTGTACTTTGAGATGATTCCGTTGAAGGGTTGGGGGTTATTTAGGGGTAAATAGGGGGAAATAAGTAAAACAAGCTGGTGTGAGTACAGAAACTTGAAATTCGGTGTAAATACTAGAAGCCAAGGCCTCAGATTTTGTAATAATATATTTCAGCCCCCCACCACCCCTACTCCATTATTTAAGGGGTTGATAAAATAAAATTGAGATATTCACATGAAATTTAGTAAGCATATGTATTATAACGACATCTGGAACTAGATTATATTTTGAGATGATTCCGTTGAAGGGTTGGGGGTTAAATAGGGGTAAATAGGGGAAAATAAGTAAAGCAAGTTGGTAAGACTACAGAAACTTGAAATTCGGTGTATGTACTAGAAGCCAAGGTCTCAGATTATTTATAATATTTTTCAACCCCCACCACCCCTACTTCATTATTAAAAGGGTTGATAAAATAAAATTGAGATATTCATTTGAAATTTGGTACACGTATGAATTATAACGACATCTGGAACTAGATTATATTTTGAGATGATGCCGTTGGGGGTTAAATAGTGGTATATAGGGGAAAATAAGTAAAGCAAGCTGGTAAAAGTACAGAAATTTGGGATTTGGTGTATAGAAGCGAAGGTCTCAGATTTTTTTATTAGTATTTTTAAAAGAATTGATAAAATTAAATTTAAATGTTCACTTGAAATTTGGTACATTTATGTATTATAACTATATCTGAAACTAGATTATATTTTGACATGATTGCGTTGAAGGAGTGGGGGTAAGTAGAGGTAAATAGGGAAAAATAAGTAACGCAAGCTGGTAAGAGTACTGCAACTTGAAATTAGGTGTATGTCCTAGATGCCAAGGCCTCAGATTTTTTTATACTATTTTTCAACACTTCTAACCAACCCTTGCTACATTATTAAAGGGATTGATAAAATAAAATTGAGATATTCAATTGTAATTTGGTAGACGTATGTATTATAACGACATCTGAAACTAGATTATATTTTGGGATGATTCCGTAGAAGGGTTGGGGTTAATAGGAGTATCTAGGGGAAAATAAGTAAATCAAACTGGTAAGAGTACAGAAATTTGGGATTCGGTGTATATACTAGAAACCAAGGCCTCAGATTTCTTTCTAATATTTTTCAAACTCCACCACCTCCCCTTCATTATTAATGGGATTGATAACATCAAATTGAGATATTCACTTGAAAGTTAGTACACGTATGTATTGTAGTGACATCCGATTCAGACGACTCCATTGAAGGGGTGGGAGGTGGTAGATTGTGAATAGTGGAAAATAAGTAGGGTAAACTAGAAACTTCATTTTTAACGAATATGGTAGAAACCAGCCCCTCAAACTTTTCTATGACATCTGCCCCAAATATTATTAAAATTCTATGACCAATAATTTCCACATACTAGAGTGCAAATATAGTCAAGATGTTTCATTTAAAGTGACTTGGATGAGAAATCTGGATGTGGAAGTAGTGATTCCTTGGGCAGCGGTTTTTTTTGTAGAAATGCGCCATCTATAACTCTAACCAATCTGACGTAACGCGGTGCAACCACATCACTTCCCCTCCCCATTTATTAGACTTGGGACTAACAGCGAAGCTGGTGGGATTAGAAGTGACTTTTTGGATTCAATCACACAACAAAAATAGCAAATATTAAAATAATTCTTGTAGAACACAGCACACCAGAAAACTTAAAAGTAACGAAAAGTCAAAGAAAATGTTCGAATGTTTGACCCTTGACATTCAATGCACTGTTCTAAACGCAGATAATATTTTCGTGATGCGATCACATTTTTTGCCTCTTTGAAGACGAATTAGATTCGAGGCATCGTCAATGTCTTGTTGTACTGTTCTTGGGAGTCTATTGACTTAGCGTACACCAAACTCTTCATGTAAGCCCACAAAAAAATCCATAGGGGTAATATCTGAGCACCTTGTCATTTGGCACACGCCTGTCGGCAAATTTTAAACCATTTATGCAATTTTGATATCTCTTCGCATAAACCGCTCTAACTTTTCTAGACAAAATTGACCCCCCACTTTTGTGCTTGATCGATTGGAAATTAAATTTCCAATCCGATGATGTAGGGCACGATATGTTCTGGTAAGTTTTAAGTGAGATAGCGGCCGTCAAAGTAAGAGGTCCGAGGATTTTGCTTCTCCAGCAACACGGGTCCGCTTTGAAAATGAGAGCTGATTGCTCGCTGTTCTATCAGCGCGCAGGCTGACCATTATCTTTGAATAAAAAAATAAATAAATAAACTAATAAATACCTTTTATATTTTACAAAGCTTTCACCCTCGGTATCGTGAACCCTCGGGCTATATTACAATTACTCCGAGCTGTGTGAATTTTGTACTTTTTTATCCGCAGCCTAATAAAAGTTTTGAAACTTTTCTTTCTTTCTATCTCTTGTAGATTTTGCAGATTTTGTAAATATCATGTCAGACTTGAAAGTTAGCCAAGCTTTCAATGCCCAAACGAAGTTTGCTAAATTGCGACTTGACCATTTTTTTAATTCCAAAAGGTTGAGGAAATATTAACCGTCAGTAGTGACTCGCTCTGTATATAAATACATTAAGTTCGGAAGTGAAGAAAATTTAACCCAATAAAGAACATAATGGTTAATAAATTTAATTTCTTTCCCATTCCCTGGACACGGTCCCCGGCGAAGAAAACACAACTGAATTGTAATCCCCCATGTACTAAATGACTTTAACGACGTCCACATTGTCCGTCTTTAGATCGTCTTAAGAGCTACAACTAAGTCCGTCTAACTCCTACTTCTACTTGTGTTTACTTAAAAATTGAAAGCTCCTTTATTGTCAGATATAATAACGTAAAAGCTTTAACAACTCTTCTGTGGATGCTCATTTTTCAAAAGCACTCCGCTCATACCCTTTTCGTCGCACGAACAGCCCACCAGTCTCGACTGATTGATGAGAGCCGTAGTCGCCGCGTATTTCGAATCGCATTTAAACCACGATTTGATAGAAAAAAGCAGAATATGTTTCACTGAAAAGTTTGCAGTTTTTACAATAGTCGTTAGTTAGATGGATGATCTCGGTTTTTTGCGGTTTTTCCACCAGATCCCATTCTAATCTGGGGACGGTGTCTTAATGAAGGTTTTAATATATTAGAGATTTATTTGCTTATTCGGGCGTCTTACGTTTGACAAAGCGAATAAATTTGTTTTTGTAAAAGTTAACTTTCTGATTTCAACATCGACCGTCTCTACTAATAGGATAAATATTTTTGCATATTTTTTTTTATTATCTTCCCATTCACAAAATTTGACAAATTTATTTAAGTATTTATCAAAATATCTACATGATAAAATCCCAAATGATATTAAGTTTACAACATATCTTGTTGTTTTATTATCTTATAGAATTTGTTACGTTTTAATATTTTCTTGTTAACATTTTTAAAATTGTGAAGGAACCCGCACAAATCTACTAGGAATTGGGTTTCGGTAGAATCGTCTGGATTTTGGTATATTATAGCTTTTGTCATCTTGAACAAAAGTCTCCTTGGTAACAATGCTCCATATTCAGTATTTTGGCTCCCATGGAGCACCAAAGCTCCACACCCCCATGTAAGTTAATATGAATAGTTTTATAACATTTTTATAATGCATATTTTGAATATTGAAATACCTAACTTTATGTTTTTGAGGTTGGTGAATTCAAATCTAATGTCAAATAGACGATATTGGCAGTTGGAAGCTGTCAATCAGCTGTCAATTAGCAAGGCAGGTGATTTTTTTGACCTCAAACTTTCAAATATCTCTAGTAATAAGCACTCTACGAAAATATATTTCAAACGAGAGTTGTAGAATGAGCTGTTTTCGCACTATTGGGACCGCTAGATGGCAGCAGGGGCTAACCAGGTTTTACTACCAAATTTCGGTTGGCATTACATCGATTTTAATTATTTCAGGTTGGCTGATTGACTTGACGTTCGCGTGATTGTGCATCGGTGATAACCTCACATAAGCTTAATTTTTAAATATACAGGAAATTATGCTTTTTAATGTTTCAAAAAGTTTTATTAAACTCTACACGTATTTCGGCTTATTAGTCCTTAAGCCGAAACACGTGTAGAGTTTTAATAAAACTTTTTGAAACATTAAAAAGCATAATTTCCTGTATATTTAAATTATTGAAGAATGTTTCACAAGGAACCAACCGTAGAATCAACCCACATAAGTTTGTTTTCATGTTAATTGTTAGAAACCCTAAAAACTTTGTGATGGATGCAGCTTCAGAAGTGGCATTAACAATCAGAGATTATGGAACTTGGTAACTTAATGACCTCAAACAAGAATTAAAAAATCGAGGCGCTAAGGTGTCCAAGATCTCTTCGCTGTAACCGGAGTCACTATAAACATACCAGAATTTTTTTTTAAATCAAATCGTATTCGCAATGCCATGCTCAGGAAAACCAGGAAGATCGCCAGCAAAAGGGTACATGTTGAACGTATAATTGGCCTCATAAAAACTTATAAAATCCTCCAAAGACCTTTTAATAGTACAGAAAGCATATTGTCTGAGGATATAGTATTCGTGTGTTGCATGTTAAGCAATTTTCGTAGAAACGTTATTGGTGAAAATGCATAACAGCATAACATTGTACTTATGATTAATGTTTGTACCAAAATGTAAAGAAATTAAAGTTAATAGACTTCTCTTGCAATAATAATTATTATTAAAACCTGATACCTAACCAATAATCCGCAAAACAATATCACAGAGAGTTGACAAATGACAGAATGAAACAAAACAAATAATTCAAATAATACCGCCAAAATAAACCTGGTTAGCCCCTGCTGCCATCTATTAGAATTTCGGTAACTACAGAGAAAACAGCTCATTGGATGGGGGCAGTTCTGCGGTATGTCACTTTGACTTTGGGTGGAAGAGTTAAGGTCATTCAAGGTCAAATTGGTTTTTTTAATGGGAACCCCCATTTTTTATTGCAAATTCGCATTGTCTGACTAAACATACACTACTATTGGTCGAAAAATTCTCTCTGAAATTGTCATTTTTTTACATATCTGGCGAGAAAAAATCAAAATTTGAATAAGGAGTTTGAATAAAAATTACAAGATACAAAAAGAATTTGGAATCCTCCCGGGAGTATTCTCAATTTTTTTCGGATTTGTCCAATGACCCTCACAGAAAAAAGCATTGTGGAGTTTTCAAGCGCACTGGACAATTCCGAAAAAAAAAATGAAAATATTCCCGGGACGATTCCAAACTCTTTTTGTTTCTTGCAATGTTTATTCAAACTTCTTCTTTTTCATGTAAAGAGAGTTCAAAGTGTGTCGAATTCGGTGACAGACGCGTGTTTCGTGGCCCCTACAAGCTCTCGAGATAAATCCGGATAGAGCGGCAACAGAACATCGAAATTGTATTGAATTAAAGCGTAAACAATTCTGCATTGATTGATATATATTAGAACGAGTCGAGAGCATTCCATATAGTTGATATTTTATTAAATTATGTTGGTTGAATAAAGCACCACAAAAGAGTGTACATAAACAATCCGAGAAAGTGTACTGCTTGACCGTAAAATCTATACCTGGATGGATCCAGTCCCTTCTTCAAGTGGGTGATAAGCAACAGCCAGCCAGATGTAAATGAAACAGATACATATATGTTGACCTTAAATGACCTTAACCCTTTCACAAAGTCAAATTGACATATACCGCCGAACTGCCCCCATCCAATTCTATAACTTTTGTTTGAAACATTTTTTCACAGAATGCTTATTACTCGAGATATTTGTACAGGCTAAAAAAAGTAGTTTCTTGCTAATTTGCAGCTGATTGACATCTGTCAACTGTCATTAACATCTATTTGACATTATATTTGGATTCAGCGGCCTCAAAAACATAAAGTTAGGTATTTCAATAATCAAAATATGCGTTATAAAAATGTTATAAAACTACTCAAAGAAGTAACTTATACTGAATATAACAAAAATTCAGAAAACTCTACCGATACCCTATTCCAAGAAGGTTTATGCGGGTCCTTTTTTCAAAATTAATAATAATAATTATAAAAGTTATTTATTGATTGTATTAATGTGCAATATAATACAATACAATCAAAAGGCCATCGACCTAGGTCCTCCAGCCAAGGAGATAATAATATTATATTTAACATTTGGCATAGAAAATATGGTGGGAAACAAAAGGTTGATTACATGGATAAATTGTAAAAATAAAAACCAATGTGTGGCGTATTTAAAAATTATTTAACTGTTTTGTTAATAAATCGTAATACGCTAGCTAGCTAACGTATCCTAGTATACAGTATAAATGTAATAAATATAATAAATGTAATAAATATTTTTGCAATTGTCAATTTTATTGTTTTGAATTTTGATGGACATATAATATCATGCCCAGATGATCCTGCCCTGATTTTTAGAGGCACGTGAACAAATACATTTTTAAAAGCTGAGCAAATATATTTTCTATTTACTAATAGTTAAACTATAGTCGGCTTTCCTTAAATATTGATGAAAGTAAATTTATAGCTTTTACTCTTTTAAAGAAAGATCAACCCAAAATGGAAAATATACTTATAAACAAAAATAACTGTCTCAAGAAAAAATAATTGTATGTCTCCTCTTATAAAAAAACTAATAAAACTAAATATCTTGATGTAATGTTAGAGCAGCATCCAAGATGGGATGAGCATATTATTTATATAAACAAACGCATCAGACAATTTATACCTACATTTTTTCTTTAAGAGAAATTTTAAATGCAAAAAATTTGTCTATAGTCTACAACGCTCTTGCAGAATCTATTATACGATACTGTATTTATAGCCTGGGGTGGCCTATTTAAAGACATTTTGATAGCTTTGTCACCAAATTACATTAATAAAATTAATATTTAAGAAAAACAAACGATATTCAGCTCAAGCTTTATATCGAGAGTACGACATACCAGAGTCAAGTATGGACATTTAAATCACGTAATTCTCCTTACTAATGTCTATTATCAAACGAGGACTGTCGAAACTGCATCATTAGAGGTCCCATTATTTAGACAAATCCATACACATTTCGTATTTTATTTTGGCCCTAAATTTTATCTAATCTCTGTCAACCTAAAAAAAAATAAATAACATCAATAAATTTAAAAAAGAAATTGAAATATATGTTAGGAAATAGGTATGTATTTGACAATATCAGCTAACAGTATCAATCTACACTTACCTGTATATATGTAGGTATGTGTATATGTCATTCAGTTTCCTAATGCTTCTCAATATCCTCAGTATTACTTCCACATCCACGTAGTGGATTGAAAGTATAGTACTTAATCGTAAAAAGAATTTCATTTTTTTTTCCTTGAAATAGGTTTAGAATGTCATGAAACGTCGAGATTTTAAACTCGAACGAAACAAATTTTTGTCTGCCTGTCTATCGGTCTGTCTGGTCTATCTGTAACTTTTTGGTCCACACGTTCTCTCCGGAATGGTTTAAGATATTGACTTGCTTTTTGTACACGTATATATTATAACGAGATCTGGAACTGGATTGCTTTTTGAACATATCCGGTGGTGAAGGAATGGAGGTAAATAGGGGAAATAAGTAGAGCAAGCTGGTAAGAGTACAGAAACCTGAAATTTGATGTATGTACTAGAAGCCAAGGCCTCCAAATTTTTTTATAGTATTTTCCATCCCCCACCACCCCCACCCCCCACTCCATTATTAAAAGAGTTGATGAAACAAAATTGAGATATCCACTTGAAATTTGGTATACGTATGTATTATAATAACATCAGGAACTGGATTATATTTTGGGATCATTCCGTTGAAGGGTTGGGGGTTAAATACGGGGAAATAAGTAAAGCAAGCTGGTAAGAGTATAGAAACTTGAAATTCGGTGTATGTACTAGAAGCCAAGGCCTCAGATTTTTTACAATATTTTCAACCCCCACTACCTCTACTCCATTATGAAATGAAATTGAGATATTCACTTGAAATTTGGTACACGTATGTAGTATAATGACATATGTAACTAGATTATATTTTGAGATGATTCCATTGAAGGGCTGGGGGTTAAATAGGGGTAAATAGGGGAAAATAAGCAAAGCAAGCTGGTAAGAGTACAGAAATTTGGGATTTGGTGCATATACTAGAAGCGAAGGCCTCAGGTTTTTTATATTATTTCCCATTCCCCCACCACCCCCACTCCCTTATTAAAAGAGTTGATATTAAATTGAGATTTTCATTTGAAATTTGGTACACGTATGTATTATAACGACATCTGAAACTAGATTATATCTTGACATGATTTCGTTGAAGAGGTGGGGGGGGGGGGGTAAACAGAGGTAAATAGGGAAAAATAAGTAAAGCAAACTGAGTACAGAAGAAGAGTACAGAAACTTGAGATATTTTTCAACCCCCACCACCACCACGTCCACTCCATTGTATTAAAGGGATTGATAACATAAAATTGAGATATTCACTTGAAAGTTAGTACAAGTATGTATTGTAATGACATCTGATTGAGACAAAGGGGTAGGAGGTGGTAGGTTTTGAATAGGAGAAAATAAGTAGAGCAAGCTAGAAATCTCATTTTAACGTGTATGGGAAAAACCAACGCCTTAAAATTTTCTATGACATCTGCCCTAAATATTATTAAAATTCTATGACCAATAATTTCCACATTATAGAGTGGAAATATTGTCAAGGTATTTCCATTATAGTGACTTGGATGAAAAATCTGGATGTGGAAGTAGTGATTCCTTAAACAGCAGTTTTTTCTAGAAAATGTTTCATATTCAATATAAAACGCTAATTTCATTTTTTTTATCTTTTTCCCCTTTCTTCTCTCTCTTTTTCCCTTCGTTGGTAGTTTTTAGTGCCTTAACTTTTAAAATGATATTGTTACATACTCAGGTAAGATTAAGTATGTATTTATATATTTATATGTGAACATTATCTTGCAATTATAAAAGTCATAACCGTCTTGGGAAGTTGCAAGAAATCTCTATCCATCTATATCAGAGAGGATGGCTGAGGCTGCATGGCCATTCGCACAGAGTCATGCTGTTGTTCTATATCTTATTGAGAGAAAATGTCAATGAAATAACTAAGTATTATAATTACAAAGAAAAAGAATCAATCAAATCTCAATTGATTATGAGCATATGGAGTTAATATTTAATATTCCATATAATACTGTACGTGAATAATATGAGTGCTCCTGATTTTAAATGGATAATGCAACTTTATAAGAGTATTTCAATCATTTGATTTCTACAATATTATTTTACATAAGTACATGTCTACTTGGATTTTTTTTTTCACAAATAATTTTTTTCGTTAAACAGCTTATTTTCCTTGTTTTTTTTTTCCAATTATTTTTTTCGATTTTTTTTTGCTTTCATTTTTTTTCATTTTTTTTTTATATATAAATATATTAATACATTTTTTTTTTTAATAGGGATATATAAAACAGGGATACTATTACGCCAAGGGGTTCATCATGGCGATTTGATACATACAGACAGAACCACGGACAGTTAAGGTTGATAGCACACTTGGTCAGACAGAGGGAATTTGTATATAACTGTTTCATATTTTTTTTGTTTTTTTTTGTTTTTTTTTGCTGTTATTTTTTTTTTAACAATTACAAAAGTACTTAATTCTATTTTACAATTTATTTTTAACCATTTAAAGATACATCCTACATTTACTGTACTATTATTATCGTTGCTTTTCACTTTATATTATTTTTTTTTCTTGTTTTTAATGTTTTATTTATATATGACTAGTTTATTACTTTTATGTTATGCAGCATGTCAGATTTGTATCTTTTCTTTAGAGATGTATTCATAAATAGCTAAATACACGTTATAATTGCATTCTGTTAGTAAACTTTGCAGATTGACTGGTGTTAGAATTGTTAATTTGTAAATTTTGGTTAATAAATCGTTTATCGAATTTTGTCTTTCTGTACACTCCAGAATTAAATGCTGAGCCGTTCCTAGCTCTCCACAGTTGCAATTTGGGGATTCCGATAATTTAATTTTACATAAGTGATAAGGAAATAGTCCATGATTTATTCTTAACCTGCTCATAGTTCTTATGAAACACTTGCTGTTATATTCATATTTGCTAAACCAAGGTGAACTGTTGGGATTTTGATTTATATCCTTATAATGTTTGCCTTTATTGTCATTATAATAGGTGACCAGCCAGTCGCTTAATATTTTTCGTTTTAGTTTAACGAATATATCTTCCGGGGGAATCAAGTAATTTGATATGCTTTGCTCCTTTAATGCTGATTTAGCCAGTTGGTCCACTATTTCATTGTTTTTTAGTCCGCAGTGTCCTTTAATCCATGATATAGTTATTTTATTCCCTCTTATTTGTAACAATCTTAAGTTATTAATTATATTAACTATTATATAATTTACTTTAGGAGTATGTAGTATGTTTGTTATTGTATCCACTGAGCTTTTGCTATCCGTTAAAATTATAAAGTCTCTTGTATCTTCCAAATTGCTTATGTACTTTAGTGATTCTAAAATTGCTATTAGTTCGGCGTTATAAATAGAAATCTCCTGCTCTAATTTGAACTTAAACCCTTTTTTTTCTTGTGGGTCATAAAATGCGCAAGCTGTTGCTTCCAAAGTTTTTGATCCATCTGTATATATACAATATGCATTATTATGAGTTAATCTTAATTCAGCTGTAAATAATATGTTCGCAATAATAGTAGGAGAGTGTTCATAATTTTTAAAGTAGTAAGTTTGTGGAATTACTTCATAATCCATCGTAAATGTCGGCAATATATCAGATTTATATATTTTGTTGTACTGCATCATTTCACCATAACACTTTACCATCAACATATTTTCTTTCTTTTCCCAATACTTATGGGATAAATCTAAGATGTATAGGTTATGTATTTTATTAATTATTTCACTCTGCTTTGAATATAGTTTAAGGAGATATTTAGTGCATAATATTCTTCTTCTGTGGCTTAAAGGAGTTACTTGCGTTTCAGCTAGTATAGTATGGATTGGGCTACTTTTCATCACACCTAGACATAATCTTAAGGACTGATTTTGAATTTTTTCAATTTTCTCTAGATGACATTTAGCTGATTGATCATAGAATATTGCGCCATAATCTATTATAGATCTTATATATGATTTATATATAATTAAACTTATATTGGGATCTGCCCCCCAAGACATATGTGTTACAGATTTTAGTATATTGTTGGCTTTTTCACATTTCGTGACAATACCTTCTATATGTTTTTTCCAAAGCAGTTTTCTATCCAATATAATGCCTAAAAACCGTATTGTATCCCTTACTTCGTATTCAATGTTATTTAATTTGATTTTTGTTTGTAAAATACTCCTTTTTCTAGAAAAAATGCATATTTGAGTTTTTGCTTGGTTTATAGTAAGGCCATTTTCAAATGTCCATTGGTGAATCTGTATCATAGCTTCATTTAATTCTTCTGTGCCATTTTCTATCTCGCAATTTTCTTTATAGATACAAATATCATCTGCATACTGTATGAATTTAACTTGACTTGATATAGATTTTTCTAGGTCACACGTATAGATTATATATAATAGGGGACTGAGAATTCCTCCCTGTGGAAGACCTATATTACACAATCTGGGGCCCTGTATATCATTGTTTATTTTTATGTATATTTCTCTATTTGTGTAAAGCTGAACAATATTGAAAGCAAACATTTCGGGAATATCTAGGGATAACATTTTTCGGAACAAAGTTTTGATATGTACATTATCATATGCACCTTCTATATCGATAAAAATAGTTATTAAGGATTTATTGTTAGTAAATGAGTAATTAATATCAGAAATGAGGTGCGATAAATTTTCGTAGGTGCTACAATTTTTTCTAAATCCATATTGATGGTCTGGGAATTTTTTATTTATTTCTAACCACCTCTCTAATCTATTTTTCAACATTCTTTCATATGTCTTTAATAGGCAGGAAGCCAGAGATATAGCCCTATAAGACTTAGCTAATTTAGGGTCCCTTTGGGGTTTTAAAATGGGAACTATAAGGTATTTTTTCCAGTCATTTGGAATTTGCCCTGTTATGAATATTTTGTTAAATATTTGAAGTAGAGTTTGTTTCCCAATTTCTGGCAAGTTAAGTAACATAGGATAATGTATTTTGTCCATGCCCGGGGCGGTATTGTTGTTTTTTAGACATCTAACTAGCTCATTCATGGTGAATTTTTTGGTTAATTCGTGTTCTAAATTGCAACTACTCGTATGACTTATTTCTTCGTATGGTATTAGTGGTGTTAGCGTGTTAATAAATATTTCGTGCCAGTCACCTTCGATGAGTGGCGAGGTTTGTTCCTTGAGACAATTTTTGATTTTTTTTATTTGTTTCCATATTTCACTCATTTTAGTGTTTCTGTTTAAGTTAAGACAAAATGTTTTCCATGAATTTCTCTTACTAACTTTAATGGTTTTTTTTGTAATTGCTGATATTTTTTTATAATTAACATAGTTTTCAAAAGATGAATTATTTTTATATTTGTGTAAAGCTTCACGCTGCTCATCGACGGCTGACTGGCATTGGCTATTCCACCATATTTTAGAAAATTTTTTGTTGAACTCTTTTTTCTTTTTTGGTATGCTTTCTTCATTAGCTAAATTCAGGTTATAAAGGAATTCCTCGTAATTGATGTCGGAGTCTAGTAAATTGTTAGCATAATTTTCTACCAAATTAGAAAAAAGCGTCCAGTCTGCTTTATTTATATTCCAGTTTTCTAGTTGATTTTTCACAATATAATCTTTATAATAACTATTACTAAATATTATTGCATAATGATCTGATCCCATTGTATTACTGTTCACTTTCCATTGAAAATCCGTAGCAATTTCAGAATTGCATAAAGTTAAATCAACAGCAGAATTACTATTTTGATTGATTTTTTTTACCAAAGTTTCTGAACCATTGTTTAAGAAGCTAATTGTACATTCATTCATGGCATCTAGTAGGTTTCTGCCATTATTATCCGTCCATGAGCAACCCCATGCATTATGATGCATGTTGAAGTCCCCAGCAATAATGAAAGGTTTTTTTATGTCTTTGAAAAAATTTTGCCAATGTGTAGAGCTAATCTGACTTTGTGGTTTTACATACACTGAATATACGTTTAATAAATGTTTATTGCTAAAATACAATGTAACCGATACTACCATGACATTTGGAATTTTATTTGATAATTTGTTTAATGAGAATGCTATATTTTTTTTTATTAGAATAGCAACTCCGCCTTTGCCATCCTCCCTGTCATTCCTAACTATATTATATCCTTGAAAATTGATTAGAGAACGGGGTTTGAACCAAGTCTCTGATAAAAATGCTATATTAATATCATTTTCATGTAAAAAGTATTCTAAGAATCCTTTGTTTGCTACCACTGATCTACCATTCCATTGCAAATATTTTATTTCACTCATAGTTTGCGAGAATTTGATTAATTTGATATTTTATATTAACCGCTAAGTTATCATTTAATCTATATATGTTTTTTTTTTCTAATATATCTTTCACCAGGTATATTACTAAGTTAGTTATTTGTACTGCTACATCATTACCACTATTATTTTGTCTGTGATACTGAGGTATATTTTGAAAATTACCCATATGAGTTGGCTCTACCGATGGTTTTCTTAAGATTGCTAAATGCTCTTGAAGAACAGGATTTCCTCCTTCTATGGTTTTTCTTTTTTTTTGTACATTAGTAGGCTCTTGCGATATATTATTAACTTTAGGGACGTAAGTTGTTTCCCTGTTTTGAGCCGCGGTAGCGTAACTTGCTTCGTGCTTTTTAATTGCCTCCCTATACGTCATATTTTCAATACCCATGATTTCCTTAATACTTTTTTGTCTTTTGTATTCCGGGCATTTCGTATAATTATTTGCCTTATGTCCTTCCGTTTTACATAATACACAAAATTCACTAACCGACTTGCATTCCTCTAATTTGTGTGGATCTCCACATTTTGCGCATCTTTCGCTACCTTTACATTGGTGATGTAAATGACCGTACCTTAGACATTTCATGCATTGTGCCACTTTCTGAATATATGGTTCCACGTCCATTAAAATACTATGAATGACAACTCTTTTAGGAAGTAGTTGCCCGTTAAATGTAACTATGATTGTACTTGTAGGCTTATATTTCACCTGACCTTCTGAATCAACAATTTTTCTATTAATTCTTCTTACATTTAAAACTTTAAAGTTTTCCCCAAATAACGGTTTAATAACTTCCTTTAACTCATTTTCATCAATATTGTAATCTACAAATTTAATTACCCCCTGTCTTCTTTTTAAAAATAACGGAATATAAGCTTCAAAATTATTTTTCTTTAAATATTCACTGCTTATTAATTTATTTGCGCTAATAATTGTGGCTAGTTCAACTTTGACCCTATTTACCCCTATACTAGTTATATTTTTTATGTCGCGTTCCATATTAGGTAAACATTGATTTATTAATTTTCCTACCGTAATTAAATGTGCCCGACCTATATTACCATTTTTATTTTCAACATACACTATCAGCGGACCCGTGTCGTTAGGTTCGTAAAAAATTATCGGCCTTTCTTTCTGTTTGTTTACAGAAATTTCTTTATGTACCTTATCATCCGTTGTGTTTTTTATTTCTTCAGAGGTACCTGTCTGTTGCATTTGATGCATTTTACGGTTTCTTAATATTTCCTGAAATTTCTGCTGATACAGGGTATTATTATCTGCGCTTACCTGATTGTCCAATGATCTACCTATTACTTTACTACCTGAACTTGTTCCTAAATATTCTATGTCACCATCCGATTCCATAACCATGTCCTCATACCTTGCCTCGTCGTCATTATTTTTCCCCCTGTCAGGAGGTTCACCTGGGGGTGTATTATCACCCATTATAAAATTTTATTGTTGTAAACACTCGATACACTGATACACGTCCGCACTCTACTATAGTTCGAACTAAACTGAAGTTGCAAGAAACTTTACAAACAAGCACATCTAGTGCTTAGATAATTTTCATTGCAACAAAAAATTGTACAATAAGTATGTACTTTTTGTTTTAGTATTTTATATAATGTGTCCTCGTTAATTTACTACTTATCTCTTTTGTATTTTTTATATCCCCACTATATTAACTACTCTCAAACTGTACTTATATTGCATCTAAAATTTCCAATAAAAGTATTCTTATTCCAATAAAAAAGAATGTTATAATGTTACTTCTGCACTTTATCCTTTATTGTTGCACTGTTTTATCGAACCATCCTTATCATTCTTTACTTCATCACTCCCGTTTATTCCTTTCTTATATTATTTCTTTACTTCACCACTTCTTATTTTGCTCTATTTTTATTACTTCTGTCTCTCATTCTTCTAGAAATTCCCGAAATTTTATAGATTAACTCATAAACTTCATTAGGTACAAATATTAGAATAACTTCCTTGTAACTTTGGGATTCATCATGTAATGTTCTTTATAAAGCCCTAAAAAACCAACACGTACGTAGAGTATTCTAAATATATTGATTTGAAACATTTAAAAGCAACGTTTTCTTAAATAAAAACAATTACGTTCAAGATGTTTCACAAGAAACCTTAAATTGATTAGTTGTAAAAGTCAAATTCAATTAATTACCATTTCTGTATAAAACTAGTCACAGGAACTTAATTAATATATTCCTTGTTACTGAACTGAAGAATATCTGGACGGTTTATTCATCGATTCGAGGCCCGACAGAGCCAGACCTGTTCTCCCCAATTCTTTATCTGGTGGTTTTTCAACGTTTTTTTGTCGTATAAGCAAATTTCAACTAGCTGGTCCTGATTAATGTGAAGTTTCGGATAATTCATTTTTGATTTCGATTGTTTTTATGGGATATCCTGCCGACTACGGAATAATCAACGAATGACAAATCGCCCATAAGATTTTATTGAATCGGGATAGTTTTGATTAAAATCACTCTTATGAATTAATACCATTCGGAAGTATTAACATTAATTATATTTATAGATGTTCCCTTGTCTATTAGTAATCCGAAAAATATTAGTAATAAATAAAATGAAGAGGAGAGAGAAATAAAATTCACTTTTCCTGCGAAAATCCTCTTATACTATTATTGTACTATATTTAGTCTACAGAAGGATTTTATTTTACTAGTCACGAATGGCCTCTTGATTGAAGCGTCCATGGATCAGTTGAGACTGTGATACACTAGCTCGATTTCTTCTGTTTGTTTCTTTTTCTGCATTAGACCAAGTAAGAGGGTAACAATGCGTGAATAGGTAAGAGCTGGACTCTTACATATTGTCATACACTAAATTCATAATGTCATTCGCTGGTTAATTTTAATTGGCGAAATATAGCTTCATTTTCTTCTACTTCGACATCTCCTTTATTTTCTACATCCCGCTTCGTCTCTAGTTACTTTGATGAAAGGTACATTATAACATTACACTCTACACAATATCCTGTATACGCCTCAAACCAGCATTTCTCTATTCACCGCAAATACACCATGAAAATAATTCTGCAGAATCAAAAGGCATTACACAGGCACACAAAAAGAAGGCGTGCGTTTTTAAAATAGCGACCTATATTACACTGTAGTATTGGTATACCATAGTCACAACCTGCATTCATTCAAATTTTCTGCATACCAGTTGTTTATTTTAGTTTGAATTTAGCGTTTTTTTTTCTGTAAAATAATTTTCTTAGTAGCTGTAACGTTCAAACTGTAACGTTCAACAGATTTCCCTAGGTATTGGTTACAAAACGGTATTTTTACAAAATTTATTAATATTGCAGATTTAATGTTACACCATGATCAACATTTTTTGTCGTGAACAGCTGAACAGGTTTTGACGATTTGTTCATAAACAAAATTAAGCTTTCTGTCGCTTGCTTACAAATATTAAGTACCTTAGTACTAAGGTACTATCCCCCTAGCTGTCGCTTAAAAAAAATCTTTTTCCATGTTATTCTACATTTTCTCTCGATAAATGCAAGAAGAAATACTAAGTTCCTTCTATTATTTCAATCGACAATCTAAAAATAATGCTGATTGGGTATACTATAAAAACTTAGGGAAATTTAACAAATCTGACGATAAGAGAAGAAAAAATGTATATATTAATTATGTTCAAGATAATAAAGGTAGAACTATGAAATACTTTAAATAACTTAAATATAACAAGAACTCGAATTAAGGCGGAAATATCAGAGAATTTATCCGAGCCCAATAAAATTAATAATTATTTTGTCAATCACCTACTGAGCTCTCCTGCGAGTTTGTTACCCGTATTATCGAAAATTCTTGAACGCCTAATGTATATACAGCATAAACTTAAAGAAACGCACAAAATTCATACCTTTGGTATGTGTACATTTTGCCACTATACCAAAATTTATGACGTCATTGGTTTTTGAGTTATGATGCCATCATACATTTTTTTTATGGAAACAGACATTTTTGTTTACTGTTTTTGGTGGTATATTCCTTCAGCTTTCTGGTGATATAAAAAAATGATATTATCTGAATATTCCTTTGGAAAAATGACATTTTATGTAAAAAATAGCCTTTCGCAAATTCACGAGTAATGTTCCACTTTCTTATGGACTGATAAATCTCGTTGCCTATATTTTGTTTTAACAGCATGAAAACACTTGACATAAAAACAAAACAATGAAAATAATAAAAGAACAATCACCTCAACAACAGAGAGATACAGGCCTTTTATGTAAAGTATCGATAACTTTTTTATTCCTGGCATGTGTGGAACCTCAGTTTTGTGACATTTCTGAGAGAGACAATGTAAAACTAGTGAATGCAATGCCACGTTTAAGTGAAAGAGAACGCGTAGAACTTTTGATGATGGTTGGATAAGGTGATAGGCTGAGAACTCATCAGGAAGCATATGATGTTTTCAATGCCAAGTATCCCGAAAAGCAAATTTCTAGATGCACAGTAAGTAGATTGGTGGCTAGATATGATGAATCTGGCAGTGTAGCTGACCTCCCTCGATCTGGTCGCCCTAACACCAGCAACGAAACCAAATTAAATATTCTTCTGAAAGTGAGGAAACCACCATCTTTCGACAAGGCAGCTGGATTTAAATCATAACGTGAGTCAAACTTCTGTTGTACGTCTATTGAAAAAAGAAAAATACCATCCATACAAAGTGCAATTAATCCACGAATTAAATGAGGACGATCCAAATCGACGCTTACAGTTTTGTGAACAGTTGATGAAATTTTTTAAAGAACATTGGTTTTTCTAATGAAGCTACATTTTCTTTAAAGGGGACTGTACATCGGCATAATTGTGGGTATTGGTCACGAGAAGATCCTCATTGGACTCAAGAAGCCCATACACAGCGACGAGGCAAAGTAAACGTGTGGACAGGTATGATTGGTGATCCTTTATTGGTACGTTTTTTTTTTAAGAAAATCTTACGGCCACAAGATATTTACAGTTTTTACGAGTTGAGTTAGTGCCAGCCTTAGCAGTTATGTTTCCGAACAATAAAGATGAAGATATTCCTGCTGAAAACGTCTGGTTTCAGCAAGACGGGGCACCACCTCATTTTGGGATAGCAGTGCGTCAGTTTTTAGAGGACGCTTTTACTGGAAAGTGGATAGGTCGTCATGGTCCGATTGAGTGGCCCCCGCGTTCACCGGACTTAACCCCCTTAGACTTTTTTCTTTGGGGTTACTTAAAGTTAAGGGTATATTTTAGCAGACCGGATACCATAGAAGAATTGAAAGACAGAATTGGCTTGAAGATGAGACAAATTGCCCATGAGATGATTCAGAACAGCGTGCAAAGTGTCTACACCCATCTTGATCAATGCCAAATGCTTGGAGGGTCGCAATTTGAGCAATGGAGACGATTTTTTTCTGACAATTACTTATGTATATGTATCACCAGAAAGCTAAAGGAATATACCACCAAAAACAGTAAACAAAAATGTCCGTTTCCATTTAAAAAAAAATTATGATGACGTCATAACCCAAAAACCAATGACATCATAAATTTTAGTATAGTGACAAAATGTAGCATTTACAAGACTAAAATCGACCTGTTCGAGGATTTTTTTGACAAATGACACATACCAAAGATATGAATTTTGTGCGTTCAACTGATAGTGTATACAAATGAAATTGTTTTAGACAAGGTTATATCACTACTAGTGCTCTTCTCAAGATAATTAATGACATATCAAGGGTTCTGAGCATAATAATACTACAGTATTAATACTGCTAGATTGTTCAAAGCCATTTGATACTCTCAGCCACGTTTTGTTATTCGCTAAATTAAAATTTTTCAGTACCACTCACAACGCTCTGAATGTCATGGATATCATATTTAAACAGAAGACAACAAAAAATTATTATTGGTCAGCATTTAGCATCTGAACTGAAAGTGTTGGATGCTGGTGTTCCTCAGGGATCAATATTAGAACCTCTTTTATACTTAATATATACTGCAGATTTCAATAGTAGGGTACCATTCATAATTGTGTATACCATTTTTATGCCGATGATAGCCAGCTATATAATACTTTTAAATGTGACAACTATGATGAGACAGCACGTAATATAAGTGAAGATATCAAATGCCTGGTTGATATACCAAGTAATCACTAGCTCACGATAAATGCCAAAAAATCTGCAGTTATAGTATTTGGAAATAGCACTAATAGAAAGCTTGTTTTGGATACCGTAAGTTTTTTGTGGGGCAGCAAACGTTATCTTATTATGATCATTTTAATTCATCATTTCTTAATCAAAAACAGAGCTCATGTGGTGCGATTCTATGGTTCAGTCTCATTTTAATTACTGTGATCCTGTTTATGGGCTGTGTTTTGATGCGGAGACCTCTTACAAAATTCAGAAGGTACAAAATACATGTATTCGTTTTATTTTTAATTTGTCCACAACAGACATGTTTCTGTGTTTTTAAAAGGAATTAGTTGGCTTAATATGACCATGCGTGGGCAACATCACCTTGCGTGTTTTATTTACAAAGTAATGATTACTAATTTTCCTCCTTATAATAGGGAATTACTTATACCTAGATCCTTATTTCATGACAGAAATCTTAGATATACTGAGATGTTAACAATTCCGCAGCATTTTACGGCAAGGTTTCAGATATCTTTTGCTTTTTCTGTCCCCTCTTTATGTCATTGTAATCCGGACAATCTAAAACTGGTGTCAGTAGGAGCATTCAAATTAAAATATAAACACTTGGTGTTAAGCTAGTGACAATAATTTCTCAATTATATATTTATGTTATATTTTATTGTGTTATATATTAATTATATTTTATTTTAATTTAAACTTTACAATCTTTTTTTTCTTCTCGTTTGTAATTAGAATAATATATTATATTGTATTCTAATGTGGTTGAGTGTAAATTCAGCGCTATTGAACTCCGTCGTTTTTTTAAATGTGCAAATTTAAAAAATAAAGTCAATTTATTGTTATAGTTTTTCTGCTTCATGCATTTTTACCCGAATTTATGTAGACTGCGATTGTTTTGTAGATATGTGAAATTTTCGTACACCGACCAACCACTAAACGTTTCTTACTGCCATATTCGCATTTCAAAACCTGACCCTTTCACCTATTCAGCTGATCGGTTGAAACCTCAGTTCCCATTCCGTTAAACAATTTCGGCTGCTCCAACTATTGACTTAATGCAATCTTAATCTCCCATTATTTTTATCATATACATGTTTTAGATTTTAAACTGTTGAGTAAATATAGACCGTCCACGCCGTACTAACGCATCCTGTAATTACTTTAAGCTTCCTTGGCTGAATTGAAGATATTCTTATATTTAGAATAATACTACATTTATTAACGAGTGCAGACAGTGAAGAGGGTAAGAGAAGAGAACAAAAAAATTCCACGGTTATGGTCATCACAGTCCCCTTCATCATTCTTTCCTCTTAAATAAAATAAAAGAGAAGTCGAAGGGTACGTCTAAATTGACAAATTCTCCGGCAAAGTTCGAACAAGTTTTTTTGATCATCGACGTATATTTGCTAAATTTACTACGCGACGGACCGAATGGCAATGCCCTTTTTCTCCTGGAATATGGAATTTATTTCAACCGAACCGGATCTACCAACATTTTTCTCGCCGAACACATAAATTTCAATGAAGCAGAACAAAAACTGTATTAAAAAGTAATTTAGCTTTTTATGTAAATTTGCGCCGTGTATTCAGGCTTATTGTACAGTGAGCGGCTGAAGTATAGAACAAATTCGTTAAAATGGAAACAACTTTTTTGTTTTGGAAAAATCTCGAATAGGACAAGTTTATTCTGCAAAAGTATTCAATTTTATATCACATTCGACCATCGCCGTTTGTTTTCTTTAAACATGCTTGTTGAATGGTCGCATTCTGTGGCTTGGTTCTAAAAGGGCCAAAGTCAAAAATTAACAATTGGAAGAAATGAGGTTTAAAGTTTTCGTGAAAAATGTCAGCTATTATATCTCTTAGACTAGAGATTTTGATTGTAAAAATAAAATATATACGTGAGACGGTTAATAAAAAATGTCTGCTTAAAACAAAATGGCCTATATGAAAAAATCGGTATAATTTTTTTTCCATCACCCATTTTATAAAAAATGTTCATTTTTTTTAAATTTTCTGAAAAAATTGTTTTTGAGATATGTTTAGAATGTCATAAAACGTGGAAATTTTAAATTAGAGCAAAAAAAATCTTTTCCATCAATTTTTTTTTCTATTTTAAATTTTAAAAAAATCAAAATAGATTTAGAATGTCACGAAACGTGGAAATTTTAAATTTGAGCATCATCCATTTTATAATTTTTTTTTTAATTTTCTGAAAAAATTGTTTTTAAAGTTTGAGAATATCATGAAACGTGAAAATTTTTAATTTGAGAAAACAAAATTTTTTTTCATCATCCAGTTTATACAAAATTTTCAAAGTTTCAATTTTTCTTCTGTTTTAAGTTATCAAAAAAAATTTTTTGTAGGAAAAAGATTAGTTTTTTTTTTAATTTCAATTTTTTTTTAATAGGTTTAGAATGCCATGAAACGTGGAAATTTTAAATTTGAGCAAAAAAAATGTTTCCATCTATTCTAGTAGTAAAATTTCTTTCAAAATGGTAAAAGAAATTTCAAAACATTTTTTTATAGGTTTAGAATGCCTTGAAACCTGGAAATTTTAAATTTGAGCAAAACGAAAATTTTTTTCCATCTATTCTAGTGGTAAAACATTTTTCAAGAATGTTGGTAAAAAAAATTTTCAAACATTTTTTTTTGAAAAAGGTTTGAATGCCATGAAACGTGGAAATTTTAAATTTGAGCAAAGAAAATTTTTTTCGTTATTTATTCCCTTTAGACGGCGCCCGCCCTGTATATTTTTCAGTGAAAGTTTTACCATTTCTTCGCTGACAGTAGCGTCAGCTACATACCAAGTTTGACTGTTCTCCATCAAGTAACTTTTTAGTTAATGCACCAACAGACAGACAGACAGACGTACTGACAGAATCGAAAAACCTATATTTTCGTAATCTACATGATCTGAGACGTGATAATCCGAAAAAATCTCAGAGGGTGATTTTTTCTCGAATACAATACTTCCCTTCGGTATGCGAGGAAAGTAAAAGGTGACATTGGCCTTTTTCATTTAGCGAAAAAATATCTTAATTACCCACCTTGGCCTTTTAGGTACAAATTCAAAAAATCAATAAAACAAGTAAGGCAGTAAAAATAATTTCAATTTCTTATACCATTAACAGAAACATTTAAAAAAATAGTTATACATCTTCCAAATTATTAAACATTTCTTAGTGAAGCATTAAATAAATTAAGAAAATATTCAAGGCAGTAATGAAGAAAATATTTAACAAAATTAGGTTGACTTTTTTCAATCATAATATGAGATATTAAAATAAATCATTTTAATTTCTTATACTATAATTGAGAAAAATCTAGCAAATATATACTTGATTATTTCAATCATAGTACAAGAAATTAAAATACTTTATTTTAATTTCTTATACTGTTATTGAAAAAATCAAACAACTGAATTATTAAATATATATGATTTGGAATCATGAAAAATATCTTCTTCATTATCACTAATAGTGTCAACTGCTGTAGGTGATGTACTTAGAGGCCTAAGAAATTCGCTGTAGTAAAGTCTGGTACTTTCATCAATAAATGGTTGAGGTTCTTTTATATTCTTTAGCTTGTTTTCAGGAATTCCTAATGGTGTATTCGAAATCGGAGTTAAGTAGTATAGCTATGGGCATTCTGGGCCAAAATCCCATGTTATTTCTTATGGAGGTTCATTCTGGTCATTTTTGACCAATTTTCTCCCCACCGCTTTTTAGCCTCCCGCCAACAGAGGGCGCCACAGTGGCAGATGAAATATCGATTTCAGCATGGCGGCTCAGCGAATTAGAATGCAGCACAGATCCTATTGGCTTCGATGTCTGGACTCTTTCTATTGGTTGCGGGATGGCGGACGGTATATTGGATTTCAACATGGTGAGGTCTAGCAAATCAGATGGTGATCTGCTTTAGACTCTCCCTATTAGTTGTGAACGGTAATAGCTAATGGTGTATCAGATAGAGAGATCTATTGGGGTATAACAAATCAGAAGGCGAGGTCGAGGCAGCAAAGGATACCTAACAAATCAGAAATGTCGACTTAGCGAATCGGATAGCAGCATAGTGGAATAGCAAATAAGATATGGTGGTCTTACGGGTTGAGGATGATGGAGTCGCAGGCTTTTAGAGAAAAGGTGGGAAAAACGTATGCTAATATATTAACGAATGAGGTTCGGGGAGGCGGTGTCTATATTAATTATAGCTCTATATACTTAATAGGAAAAATAATTTAAAAGCAAAAATAGTATTCTGTCTAATCGGATGGTCGATAATTGGGATGCTGATGCTGATATATCTGACCCCTTATAGTGACAGCTTCTTTTGTAGGGAAGTCTAACAGACACTAGGGTCGATACTGGTCCCATGTAGAGACGCGTCGCACAAGCCGTATCGTCAACCTTTTACACCATCTCAGCGAGATGACAACCAACTAATGACAAACATACTTATAGTATTGGTGTACAACATAACTTGAAGTCTACGGATACAAATTTCCCAGTTACCCGTATATGAGCAATTATAATTTTCTCATTCATTATTATTGTTTATTATTTAGGCGCGTTTAATACAAGCTATTTTTATGATCAACAGAAATATTCATAGGTAGTCAGTACATCAAGATATTATTTTTATTAGAGAGCTTTCCTCATATGTATGCTCAAGATCTGAGAGTTTCGGGAACCTACTTTACACAAGGAGGTGGATATATCGAACATACATTCTTACAGAGGGCAGCTAAGACTTCCACCATACCCATTTTTACCCTTAATGATAGTTTTCTGTTCTGTTCCGTCAGCAGGTCAATAGATATTTCTCAATATAACAATTTGCCTGTATACGCAGGGATCTCAAAATACATTTATTATTTTAAGCATCCGTAATCTATAATATACTGAGTCAATACTATAAATTCATATATCTAAACCAAACAAAAGCTAAAAATTATTAAAAAATTATTTCATTAAACAGCTAGAGGTAACATTAATGATTCAATATCATGACGTCATAAACTGACTTCATCGCAATACACTGAGGTATTATGCATATGGCTCGGTGTTTTACATTACATTGGTTAATATTAAAAACAACATGACGACGACGCAAAGTTCTATAATACTTACCGCTAATATATCGTACACTCAGATTAACTAAAATGCGTGAGCTAGTACCTCAATTCTAAGAAAGAACACCCACAGGTTTACATATAGCATAGTTATAATAGAAGAATCAAATTGATGGATACAAATTGCAATCCGAGCATATACACCCACTTGCCCCCGTTTTACCCCTAGTTACCCTCGTTTTACCCTTAATTATCCTCGTCTTACCCCTAGTTACCCTCGTTTTACCCTTAATTATCCTCGTCTTACCCCTAGTTACCCTCGTCACTCCTAACTATTCCTATCTCACTCCAATTACCTTTAGTTTACACTGTTTGAAAATCGTGCAGACCTGTTTAAATACAGACCTGTTTAAATACAGACCTGTTTAAATACAGACCCGTTTAAATACCGACCTGTTTAAATACATACCCGTTTAAATACAGACCTGTTTAAATACGGACTTGTTTAACAATGATGCCTAATAAAATAACTTTCGAGACATATAAACCACCTAAGCTGAGACCACATGTATTGGAGAGAGATAGAGAACTTAGAGAGAAAATTAGAAAAGCAGCGATATCTATTAGAAAGAAATATTTAGCATTAAAATTAGGAAAAGCAGAGGAAGTTGAAACTCTTACTCGATTATTTAAACCAGTTATCGAGCCACTAAAAGAACTAAAATCCATTGTGAAACCTGTGAACAACGTAAATGTCATACCATTAATAAAAAAACCCAGTAGAACATAAAGAAGAGGCTGTAGAAGAAGATAAAAGAATATGAAGAAGAACAAGACTATACCCTCGAAGAAGCAACTAGTCAGCTGGATTCATATAAATACTTTCAACAATATTCTTTAGCTAAGCATTACATAATAGGACTCTATAATAAAAATAAAGGTTTCGATAAAACATATGGTGTCAGACCCGATTCGGAAATGAATAAATTTTATATTGGCCCCCAGGAATTACACATTAACCCAAAACGCTGAAATAAATATTGGTAATGAAAAGTATGCTGGAAGACGATGCTTATACGAGTTGATATTTATGAAGAACAGGTTATGATGAACAAGATTTACGTGACTATAAGGATATTCTAGAAGCGAGTAATGTTCATAGGAGAAATTATGATCCCTTAGGACAATTCAATGAAACACGATCTTTTAAGCATACTAAAGTGATAAAGCCATTACTTAAGGATAATGAAGAGTTGCGTAGTGGAAATGGTTTGAACATGGCATACAATGACTTGTGGTTGGGTGAACTGAAAAGGTATAGACATCACAAAACACCAAAAGAAAATCAGTAAAATGACATAAGTATTGTGGGTTAGGTTCATAACCTCAAACATTGAAGAAATATTCTAGCGTAAAGACCTATATTAGTATTATTTTATATACAAGACCCTTAGATAGATAGGAACTTGCTATATTAGGAGCTGTTGACGTCTTATTCCGCTTTTATTAATCGTTGTTAAAATACTGAGGTTGTTACCTATTCTCTTCATACTAAATTCAAATATACAGAGTGAATATATGGGGATAAGTTATTGATAATACGTTGACTTGAAAACAATTTTTTACATCCTTATAGGCCCCATCGACTCTATATGAAGCCTTATAAGAAGGGGTATGGTCTATATCTGAAAAAACAACAAAAAACTACCATTGAAGCTACCCAAAAGAGCACTCTCCGATGGGAAGATTTAAGGCTTTTATTTACTTTATAATATATATTTTTCTTAATTCTTAAAGCATTCTCGGAGCTATAGAAAAATAATGGGATGTAGATTTTAGAGCGACGGCTATCATAAAATACCGAATCATTTCTAAATCCTTCTGGTGTTTCAACATCACTCGACCCCGCAAATAATTAAATTTGGTAATATCTATCTCTGACATATAATGTTTAGTTATTCGTATCGTGGGATCATATACAATATCATCATACTCATTCCAAAAATGTAGGTTGATTGGTAATATTTCATCTTTATGCGTATATTTCAGTGTTCCACATACAAGTCTAGTTGGGATATTATACTTTTGAGCGACCTCAAAAATATTAGGGAAGCTGGTAAATATACGGCATGATAATATATTTTTTAAATGATCTTATAAGTTAACACCTACGAATCCCTTACGCACAGTATGTTCTATTTCTTGTGTTCCCTACTATTTTTACTTAATCTTGAAAGATCTGTAAATAAAGTCCAAACCACAAAGTAGCTTTATGCAAACAGAAACCATTCAAGGGTGATCAACCCCATGCGATCAGAGGTAGGAGAGGAAATCAACTTAACAATATTATTAGTAAAACGACTCTAAGCACATCAGAAACCATTCAAGGTTCAAATCTCAGCTAGACTATAAAGTAGCTTTACGCAACAGAAACCATTCACAACATTAAACCCCGCTAAATTCAAAAAGGTTGGAGAGGAAATCAACTAACAATATTCTTAGTAAAAACGCACCGAGCAGACACCCAGACTACGAACTGCATAAGCTAGCACATAGAAACTTTAAGGATAGACGTATAATTAAAAGTAAAATATGTCTTGAGGTGATTTGAAAACAAGCAAACATCCAATCCCGCTATGAACTACTAAGCTAGCACATAGAAACTTCAATGATAGATATATAGCAATAGACGACTGAAAACAATCCAATCCCGCTATGAACTACATAAGCTTGTACGTAAAAAATATTTAATATAATAATAATAAAAAGAATAAACCATTGAAAACAAGCAGACACCCAATCCAGTTACCATCTTCAAGGGTAGACACACAATAATAAAAGTAATAGGCAACTTGTTGTAAGCTGAACTGAGAAAGTATAAGCACCAAATAAATCATTAGAATCATGAAGATGAAACTACTGAAACATAGCCATAGAATACAACTCAACATTTTATTGTGGAAAATTTCAAGACATCCAATCCAGCTAGGAAGTACATAAGCTAGTACGCAAAAAATATTCAATATAATAAAAAGAATAAAGGACTGAAAACAAGCAGACATCCAATCCTGCTATGAACTACTAAGCTAACACATAGAAACTTCAATGATAGATATACAGAATAAAAACGGCTGAAAACAATACAATCCCGCTATGAACTACATAAGCTAGTATGTAAAAAATATTCAATATAATAAAAAGAATAGAACGAGTGAAAACAAAGCAGACATCCAATCCTGCTATGAACTACAAAGCTAGTATACAAAAAATTCAATATAATAAAAAGTATAAAACGACTGAAACAAGCAGACATCCACCCCCGCTATGAACTACATAAGCTAGTATGTAAAAAATATTCAATATAATAAAAAGAATAAAGCGACTGAAAACAAAGCAGACATCCAATCCTGCTATGAACTACAAAGCTAGTATGCAAAAATTCAATATAATAAAAAGTATAAAACGACTGAAACAAGCAGACATCCAATCCCGTTATGAACTACTAAGCTAGTATGCAAAAATTCAATACAATAAAAATAATTGATGACTTGTTGTAAGCTGAAGTGAAAAGGTAAAAGCATGAAAGAAAATCATAGAATCATGAAGATGGAACTGCTGAAACGTCGCCATAGAATTTAACTCAACATTTTATTATTTAAATTGTCAAGACAGCCATGTAATCGTTTCGGTAGCCCGAAGGCCTTTCGCGAACACGTACGGATTTAAAAAATTCGCGTGGCTGAAACCAAAATTCCTCATGCCTGTCACCGATTCAGTATAGTTCACTGGGTCTCGGTAGGCATTAACGCTACCTACAAAAATAAAATAAAGGTACATAATTATTTTATAAACCATAATGTGGTACTACCAATACTCTACTCAAGCATTAAGAAAAGCTAGAACAAAGCACCGGCATATCGTAACGCAAAGCCCTAGGTTTTACTACTTATTTTCTAGCATTAGCGAAAAGTATTAATTTGTTCTATATTGTCAGGGCTATAAATTTTACTAAGTTTTACTATTTATTTTCATACATTATTGAAAGTACTATTTTTTTCTTCCGTTTCTCCGTGGGCTAATAGATATAAGAAATATATGTTAAAAAATAGTTTTGAATTATGCATACATAAACATTTCAAATATCTCTGATTATTTATTTTCTCCTAAACACCTAAGTATACCTTAGTGAAAAGTACTACAGCTTCCAGTAGGTACTATAAATTTTACGTTAAGTGAGTTTTCCTTTATTACTGAAATAGCTCAAAGGACTATAAATTTTATGTTAAGCAGTTTTTCTCTATATTAGTGAAAAGTTCTGAAGCTCCCCGGATTATATATTTTACGTAAGTAAGTTTTTTCGCCTTTTTTGGGCATTAGCAAAAAGTACAATATTGCCTAGACTAATAGCTTTAGATATCAATTTTATCTTAAGAACTGAAATTACTGAGTATAAATGAATTTAAAAACTTTAGCCACAATTAACTATATGTTTTTCTTAAGTAAACCTCAGCCTGACTTTATCATTTATTATAAACAACAGTTTATCAAAATATCAGCTGGAGACAGTAAAAATACAAATAATTCATTCAGATTATATTAAGTCATTAGCTTAACTTCAAATTATGTATCATATTATGTAGATGATACTATCCTACTATTTACTAACAATATTTAGAATTTAGCAAAAAAATCGGTTTAAAACTTATAGAGCGGTTTCGATTATTCATAAAAAATATGTGTCGTGCTCTATAACCAACAGTTTATCAATAATTATTATCTGCAATGGTTAACAAAAAATATGTCCCTAAAGAATATCTACTGATTGTGATAGGTAACTTAAATGAAACGTACGTAAAGTACCTAGGAATAATAATTGACATTGTCACCTATTCATATAGCGCAATTAGCAAAGAGAATCCGATAACTTCTACATAAATTCTATAAAGAAATACTAACTAAAAACTATTGCTTGCTATACCTACAATAACTCCATAATGCTGCTAAATATCATACAAACTGAATTTAAAAAAAATAGCACACAAAACGGAACTCATCTGTGGTATCAGGACTTTATATCTGCATACGCCTTTATTCAGACTACAAATATGCCGCATGCACCAGAAAAAATATATTGTAATACCCTACAGTAATGGGAACCTGAGGTCTCAAATTAACTTGTTCTTTGAAAATAAACCTAAGAAATAAATTTTATACTACAACACTACATGAAAAACTATAAGCATAATTGAAAAAACATCACTACTGTACACCTCTGGTTATTTAATTGATTCGAAAACATCTAAGTATACCTTAGTGAACAGTTCTGCAACTTCCAGTACTATTTTTACGTTAAGTAAGTTTTTCCTATACTAGGGAAAAGTTCCACAACTCTAAGGATAAATTTCATCTTGGAAAATACGTAGCATAAATAATTAATAGCGTGCAATTATCAATTAAAATAAAATATGTAAATATGTAGCCATTGAATAAAATTCATGTCTTTTTCTCGGTGTTAATAGAGGTACCGAACGTGATTTTATCATAAACAATCAAAATATCGGTTGGGAAGCTTATATCATTATTATAAACAAAGGAATAGCCAGCTATGCATGTGTTTATGCAGTAGGTATGTTAGAATTGAAATACGGAGTGTCCCCATTTGATTAAGAGTTCTAATCGTTTCGATTCTGTTAAAATACTATTTTTAAAGTTGAAAATGAAATACTATTTCATATAAACATATTCCTATTAATTTTTATTTGCATACCCGTTACACTATACCAAATCACTAACATCATATGTAATGAAAAATATGTACTTACATGTTATTGGTAATAAACACACTAAAAATTGTCTGTTTGAACAGTAGAAAAAATAACTTCACACACGCACTAGAAACATATGGAATGACTTCCCAAAGCTTGGTTCCGGGATTTATAGTAAACCTATTGCACAATGATTACATCATCTAACGTATTGGCGACTCTAATCTTGAACGCAGTAAGTTTAAACCCTAAAACAACACGTACTTCTTAGGAAAAATATAAACATACAAGATACAGCTGTGTGTGATTCACACGTTTTTCTCGGGAATTGTCCCATCAATGATTCCGCCTGAAAACATGTCTCAACATGTCTCCATAAATGCTTCCATTTCATCAAGTACCTTCTTTTAAATTATTTAAATTTCCTATGAGTACATCCTGTATATAATGAAGGGATTTCCTTTTTTAATCATATATAGTGTTTCTGCTACTATATACCTGGGTATGCTTATTTCATCATTAATCTATATCTTTATTCCGCTATAACATAAACATTTTTATTCTCATGGGTTTGGCCGTTTTTAAAAATAAACAAACTTTCCGAACTGACCGCTACAAATTTTTATTTCAAATTCTATACATCAAAACTGTTTTAGATATGGATGCGGCTGGTAAGTTTTTTCCTTAACATTTTATTTTCATGTACTGTAGCTACATAATTTCATTTTATTTTTCTTGTTCCGTTATGGATTTTTTGCTGCCTTCCTGCAACCCTCAAATATGAAATACTTTACCTGTGTGCTCTTTTCTTCAGAATAAAATTGCTCAAAGGGTGTATGGTTTCTTATTTCAATCAATCAACATATAGTTTATTAAAAAGTGTTACTACAATTATAATAAACGAGTGCAAGAAGTATTAACTAATAAAAATATGCATAAAGTCTCGAAAATAGTATAATAATATGGGGTGAGTAAATAATTCTTTTTGGCTATTCAAATATCACATGTTAAATTGATTAATGAATTATTTAAGTACAGACAACAGTTCTAAATTTTTTACTTTCATACTCAAAATAAAATTTCACTCAGCCACGAAATTTATAAAATTTTAAATTTCATGACTGAGTGAAATTTTATTTTGAGTATGAAAGTAAAAAATTTAGAACTGTTGTCTGTACTTAAATAATTCATTAATCAATTTAACATGTGATATTTGAATAGCCAAAAAGAATTATTTACTCACCCCATATTATTATACTATTTTCGAGACTTTATGCATATTTTTATTAGTTAATACTTCTTGCACTCGTTTATTATAATTGTAGTAACACTTTTTAATAAACTATATGTTGATTGATTGAAATAAGAAACCATACACCCTTTGAGCAATTTTATTCTGAAGAAAAGAGCACACAGGTAAAGTATTTCATATTTGAGGGTTGCAGGAAGGCAGCAAAAAATCCATAACGGAACAAGAAAAATAAAATGAAATTATGTAGCTACAGTACATGAAAATAAAATGTTAAGGAAAAAACTTACCAGCCGCATCCATATCTAAAACAGTTTTGATGTATAGAATTTGAAATAAAAATTTGTAGCGGTCAGTTCGGAAAGTTTGTTTATTTTTAAAAACGGCCAAACCCATGAGAATAAAAATGTTTATGTTATAGCGGAATAAAGATATAGATTAATGATGAAATAAGCATACCCAGGTATATAGTAGCAGAAACACTATATATGATTAAAAAAGGAAATCCCTTCATTATATACAGGATGTACTCATAGGAAATTTAAATAATTTAAAAGAAGGTACTTGATGAAATGGAAGCATTTATGGAGACATGTTGAGACATGTTTTCAGGCGGAATCATTGATGGGACAATTCCCGAGAAAAACGTGTGAATCACACACAGCTGTATCTTGTATGTTTATATTTTTCCTAAGAAGTACGTGTTGTTTTAGGGTTTAAACTTACTGCGTTCAAGATTAGAGTCGCCAATACGTTAGATGATGTAATCATTGTGCAATAGGTTTACTATAAATCCCGGAACCAAGCTTTGGGAAGTCATTCCATATGTTTCTAGTGCGTGTGTGAAGTTATTTTTTCTACTGTTCAAACAGACAATTTTTAGTGTGTTTATTACCAATAACATGTAAGTACATATTTTTCATTACATATGATGTTAGTGATTTGGTATAGTGTAACGGGTATGCAAATAAAAATTAATAGGAATATGTTTATATGAAATAGTATTTCATTTTCAACTTTAAAAATAGTATTTTAACAGAATCGAAACGATTAGAACTCTTAATCAAATGGGGACACTCCGTATTTCAATTCTAACATACCTACTGCATAAACACATGCATAGCTGGCTATTCCTTTGTTTATAATAATGATATAAGCTTCCCAACCGATATTTTGATTGTTTATGATAAAATCACGTTCGGTACCTCTATTAACACCGAGAAAAAGACATGAATTTTATTCAATGGCTACATATTTACATATTTTATTTTAATTGATAATTGCACGCTATTAATTATTTATGCTACGTATTTTCCAAGATGAAATTTATCCTTAGAGTTGTGGAACTTTTCCCTAGTATAGGAAAAACTTACTTAACGTAAAAATAGTACTGGAAGTTGCAGAACTGTTCACTAAGGTATACTTAGATGTTTTCGAATCAATTAAATAACCAGAGGTGTACAGTAGTGATGTTTTTTCAATTATGCTTATAGTTTTTCATGTAGTGTTGTAGTATAAAATTTATTTCTTAGGTTTATTTTCAAAGAACAAGTTAATTTGAGACCTCAGGTTCCCATTACTGTAGGGTATTACAATATATTTTTTCTGGTGCATGCGGCATATTTGTAGTCTGAATAAAGGCGTATGCAGATATAAAGTCCTGATACCACAGATGAGTTCCGTTTTGTGTGCTATTTTTTTTAAATTCAGTTTGTATGATATTTAGCAGCATTATGGAGTTATTGTAGGTATAGCAAGCAATAGTTTTTAGTTAGTATTTCTTTATAGAATTTATGTAGAAGTTATCGGATTCTCTTTGCTAATTGCGCTATATGAATAGGTGACAATGTCAATTATTATTCCTAGGTACTTTACGTACGTTTCATTTAAGTTACCTATCACAATCAGTAGATATTCTTTAGGGACATATTTTTTGTTAACCATTGCAGATAATAATTATTGATAAACTGTTGGTTATAGAGCACGACACATATTTTTTATGAATAATCGAAACCGCTCTATAAGTTTTAAACCGATTTTTTTGCTAAATTCTAAATATTGTTAGTAAATAGTAGGATAGTATCATCTACATAATATGATACATAATTTGAAGTTAAGCTAATGACTTAATATAATCTGAATGAATTATTTGTATTTTTACTGTCTCCAGCTGATATTTTGATAAACTGTTGTTTATAATAAATGATAAAGTCAGGCTGAGGTTTACTTAAGAAAAACATATAGTTAATTGTGGCTAAAGTTTTTAAATTCATTTATACTCAGTAATTTCAGTTCTTAAGATAAAATTGATATCTAAAGCTATTAGTCTAGGCAATATTGTACTTTTTGCTAATGCCCAAAAAAGGCGAAAAAACTTACTTACGTAAAATATATAATCCGGGGAGCTTCAGAACTTTTCACTAATATAGAGAAAAACTGCTTAACATAAAATTTATAGTCCTTTGAGCTATTTCAGTAATAAAGGAAAACTCACTTAACGTAAAATTTATAGTACCTACTGGAAGCTGTAGTACTTTTCACTAAGGTATACTTAGGTGTTTAGGAGAAAATAAATAATCAGAGATATTTGAAATGTTTATGTATGCATAATTCAAAACTATTTTTTAACATATATTTCTTATATCTATTAGCCCACGGAGAAACGGAAGAAAAAAATAGTACTTTCAATAATGTATGAAAATAAATAGTAAAACTTAGTAAAATTTATAGCCCTGACAATATAGAACAAATTAATACTTTTCGCTAATGCTAGAAAATAAGTAGTAAAACCTAGGGCTTTGCGTTACGATATGCCGGTGCTTTGTTCTAGCTTTTCTTAATGCTTGAGTAGAGTATTGGTAGTACCACATTATGGTTTATAAAATAATTATGTACCTTTATTTTATTTTTGTAGGTAGCGTTAATGCCTACCGAGACCCAGTGAACTATACTGAATCGGTGACAGGCATGAGGAATTTTGGTTTCAGCCACGCGAATTTTTTAAATCCGTACGTGTTCGCGAAAGGCCTTCGGGCTACCGAAACGATTACATGGCTGTCTTGACAATTTAAATAATAAAATGTTGAGTTAAATTCTATGGCGACGTTTCAGCAGTTCCATCTTCATGATTCTATGATTTTCTTTCATGCTTTTACCTTTTCACTTCAGCTTACAACAAGTCATCAATTATTTTTATTGTATTGAATTTTTGCATACTAGCTTAGTAGTTCATAACGGGATTGGATGTCTGCTTGTTTCAGTCGTTTTATACTTTTTATTATATTGAATTTTTGCATACTAGCTTTGTAGTTCATAGCAGGATTGGATGTCTGCTTTGTTTTCAGTCGCTTTATTCTTTTTATTATATTGAATATTTTTTACATACTAGCTTATGTAGTTCATAGCGGGGGTGGATGTCTGCTTGTTTCAGTCGTTTTATACTTTTTATTATATTGAATTTTTTGTATACTAGCTTTGTAGTTCATAGCAGGATTGGATGTCTGCTTTGTTTTCACTCGTTCTATTCTTTTTATTATATTGAATATTTTTTTACATACTAGCTTATGTAGTTCATAGCGGGATTGTATTGTTTTCAGCCGTTTTTATTCTGTATATCTATCATTGAAGTTTCTATGTGTTAGCTTAGTAGTTCATAGCAGGATTGGATGTCTGCTTGTTTTCAGTCCTTTATTCTTTTTATTATATTGAATATTTTTTGCGTACTAGCTTATGTACTTCCTAGCTGGATTGGATGTCTTGAAATTTTCCACAATAAAATGTTGAGTTGTATTCTATGGCTATGTTTCAGTAGTTTCATCTTCATGATTCTAATGATTTATTTGGTGCTTATACTTTCTCAGTTCAGCTTACAACAAGTTGCCTATTACTTTTATTATTGTGTGTCTACCCTTGAAGATGGTAACTGGATTGGGTGTCTGCTTGTTTTCAATGGTTTATTCTTTTTATTATTATTATATTAAATATTTTTTACGTACAAGCTTATGTAGTTCATAGCGGGATTGGATTGTTTTCAGTCGTCTATTGCTATATATCTATCATTGAAGTTTCTATGTGCTAGCTTAGTAGTTCATAGCGGGATTGGATGTTTGCTTGTTTTCAAATCACCTCAAGACATATTTTACTTTTAATTATACGTCTATCCTTAAAGTTTCTATGTGCTAGCTTATGCAGTTCGTAGTCTGGGTGTCTGCTCGGTGCGTTTTTACTAAGAATATTGTTAGTTGATTTCCTCTCCAACCTTTTTGAATTTAGCGGGGTTTAATGTTGTGAATGGTTTCTGTTGCGTAAAGCTACTTTATAGTCTAGCTGAGATTTGAACCTTGAATGGTTTCTGATGTGCTTAGAGTCGTTTTACTAATAATATTCTTAAGTTGATTTCCTCTCCTACCTCTGATCGCATGGGGTTGATCACCCTTGAATGGTTTCTGTTTGCATAAAGCTACTTTGTGGTTTGGACTTTATTTACAGATCTTTCAAGATTAAGTAAAAATAGTAGGGAACACAAGAAATAGAACATACTGTGCGTAAGGGATTCGTAGGTGTTAACTTATAAGATCATTTAAAAAATATATTATCATGCCGTATATTTACCAGCTTCCCTAATATTTTTGAGGTCGCTCAAAAGTATAATATCCCAACTAGACTTGTATGTGGAACACTGAAATATACGCATAAAGATGAAATATTACCAATCAACCTACATTTTTGGAATGAGTATGATGATATTGTATATGATCCCACGATACGAATAACTAAACATTATATGTCAGAGATAGATATTACCAAATTTAATTATTTGCGGGGTCGAGTGATGTTGAAACACCAGAAGGATTTAGAAATGATTCGGTATTTTATGATAGCCGTCGCTCTAAAATCTACATCCCATTATTTTTCTATAGCTCCGAGAATGCTTTAAGAATTAAGAAAAATATATATTATAAAGTAAATAAAAGCCTTAAATCTTCCCATCGGAGAGTGCTCTTTTGGGTAGCTTCAATGGTAGTTTTTTGTTGTTTTTTCAGATATAGACCATACCCCTTCTTATAAGGCTTCATATAGAGTCGATGGGGCCTATAAGGATGTAAAAAATTGTTTTCAAGTCAACGTATTATCAATAACTTATCCCCATATATTCACTCTGTATATTTGAATTTAGTATGAAGAGAATAGGTAACAACCTCAGTATTTTAACAACGATTAATAAAAGCGGAATAAGACGTCAACAGCTCCTAATATAGCAAGTTCCTATCTATCTAAGGGTCTTGTATATAAAATAATACTAATATAGGTCTTTACGCTAGAATATTTCTTAAATGTTTGAGGTTATGAACCTAACCCACAATACTTATGTCATTTTACTGATTTTCTTTTGGTGTTTTGTGATGTCTATACCTTTTCAGTTCACCCAACCACAAGTCATTGTATGCCATGTTCAAACCATTTCCACTACGCAACTCTTCATTATCCTTAAGTAATGGCTTTATCACTTTAGTATGCTTAAAAGATCGTGTTTCATTGAATTGTCCTAAGGGATCATAATTTCTCCTATGAACATTACTCGCTTCTAGAATATCCTTATAGTCACGTAAATCTTGTTCATCATAACCTGTTCTTCATAAATATCAACTCGTATAAGCATCGTCTTCCAGCATACTTTTCATTACCAATATTTATTTCAGCGTTTTGGGTTAATGTGTAATTCCTGGGGGCCAATATAAAATTTATTCATTTCCGAATCGGGTCTGACACCATATGTTTTATCGAAACCTTTATTTTTATTATAGAGTCCTATTATGTAATGCTTAGCTAAAGAATATTGTTGAAAGTATTTATATGAATCCAGCTGACTAGTTGCTTCTTCGAGGGTATAGTCTTGTTCTTCTTCATATTCTTTTATCTTCTTCTACAGCCTCTTCTTTATGTTCTACTGGGTTTTTTTATTAATGGTATGACATTTACGTTGTTCACAGGTTTCACAATGGATTTTAGTTCTTTTAGTGGCTCGATAACTGGTTTAAATAATCGAGTAAGAGTTTCAACTTCCTCTGCTTTTCCTAATTTTAATGCTAAATATTTCTTTCTAATAGCTATCGCTGCTTTTCTAATTTTCTCTCTAAGTTCTCTATCTCTCTCCAATACATGTGGTCTCAGCTTAGGTGGTTTATATGTCTCGAAAGTTATTTTATTAGGCATCATTGTTAAACAAGTCCGTATTTAAACAGGTCTGTATTTAAACGGGTATGTATTTAAACAGGTCGGTATTTAAACGGGTCTGTATTTAAACAGGTCTGTATTTAAACAGGTCTGTATTTAAACAGGTCTGCACGATTTTCAAACAGTGTAAACTAAAGGTAATTGGAGTGAGATAGGAATAGTTAGGGGTGACGAGGGTAACTAGGGGTAAGACGAGGATAATTAAGGGTAAAACGAGGGTAACTAGGGGTAAGACGAGGATAATTAAGGGTAAAACGAGGGTAACTAGGGGTAAAACGGGGGCAAGTGGGTGTATATGCTCGGATTGCAATTTGTATCCATCAATTTGATTCTTCTATTATAACTATGCTATATGTAAACCTGTGGGTGTTCTTTCTTAGAATTGAGGTACTAGCTCACGCATTTTAGTTAATCTGAGTGTACGATATATTAGCGGTAAGTATTATAGAACTTTGCGTCGTCGTCATGTTGTTTTTAATATTAACCAATGTAATGTAAAACACCGAGCCATATGCATAATACCTCAGTGTATTGCGATGAAGTCAGTTTATGACGTCATGATATTGAATCATTAATGTTACCTCTAGCTGTTTAATGAAATAATTTTTTAATAATTTTTAGCTTTTGTTTGGTTTAGATATATGAATTTATAGTATTGACTCAGTATATTATAGATTACGGATGCTTAAAATAATAAATGTATTTTGAGATCCCTGCGTATACAGGCAAATTGTTATATTGAGAAATATCTATTGACCTGCTGACGGAACAGAACAGAAAACTATCATTAAGGGTAAAAATGGGTATGGTGGAAGTCTTAGCTGCCCTCTGTAAGAATGTATGTTCGATATATCCACCTCCTTGTGTAAAGTAGGTTCCCGAAACTCTCAGATCTTGAGCATACATATGAGGAAAGCTCTCTAATAAAAATAATATCTTGATGTACTGACTACCTATGAATATTTCTGTTGATCATAAAAATAGCTTGCCTTAAACGCGCCTAAATAATAAACAATAATAATGAATGAGAAAATTATAATTGCTCATATACAGGGTAACTGGGAAATTTGTATCCGTAGACTTCAAGTTATGTTGTACACCAATACTATAAGTATGTTTGTCATTAGTTGGTTGTCATCTCGCTGAGATGGTGTAAAAGGTTGACGATACGGCTTGTGCGACGCGTCTCTACATGGGACCAGTATCGACCCTAGTGTCTGTTAGACTTCCCTACAAAAGAAGCTGTCACTATAAGGGGTCAGATATATCAGCATCAGCATCCCAATTATCGACCATCCGATTAGACAGAATACTATTTTTGCTTTTAAATTATTTTTCCTATTAAGTATATAGAGCTATAATTAATATAGACACCGCCTCCCCGAACCTCATTCGTTAATATATTAGCATACGTTTTTCCCACCTTTTCTCTAAAAGCCTGCGACTCCATCATCCTCAACCCGTAAGACCACCATATCTTATTTGCTATTCCACTATGCTGCTATCCGATTCGCTAAGTCGACATTTCTGATTTGTTAGGTATCCTTTGCTGCCTCGACCTCGCCTTCTGATTTGTTATACCCCAATAGATCTCTCTATCTGATACACCATTAGCTATTACCGTTCACAACTAATAGGGAGAGTCTAAAGCAGATCACCATCTGATTTGCTAGACCTCACCATGTTGAAATCCAATATACCGTCCGCCATCCCGCAACCAATAGAAAGAGTCCAGACATCGAAGCCAATAGGATCTGTGCTGCATTCTAATTCGCTGAGCCGCCATGCTGAAATCGATATTTCATCTGCCACTGTGGCGCCCTCTGTTGGCGGGAGGCTAAAAAGCGGTGGGGAGAAAATTGGTCAAAAATGACCAGAATGAACCTCCATAAGAAATAACATGGGATTTTGGCCCAGAATGCCCATAGCTATACTACTGAGTTAGTTTCCGTAAATGTGAATTTCTAGTTCTTTTTTCTCATTAAATCGAGACTTTGAAATCCTTCATTACTATCAAACGATTATTTATAATACATTGGCGACTTAAAGTTCCCATTCACTTATGTGAGTTTAACGTTGGTCTCTTTATCTAAATACAATCCGAACAAATGTAGTTCATTGGTACCCCGTCTGGCACATTGGGTTACTATTTAAGCTCCAACAGATCTGCAAATTACCAGACTACCTTGTCCACTTCCTGAATAGTTACATTCGTATGCGTTATATTACAGTTTGTGTAAATAACGCATACTCTTCTCAAAAACTCTTGTCAGCGGGCGACCCCCAGGGGGCAATTCTTTCCCCACTTCTTTACAATCTTTACACTTCTGATATTCCTTCTTTTCCATCTTCAAACTTTCTACTTTACGCCGACGATACTGTACTTTATGCACAATCGTTTTATGCGCAGACCGCTACGCAGAAAGTACGGTATCATCTATCTAAAATTACACAATTCTTCGACAAATGGAAAATTAAAATCAATAACGACAAAACGCAGACAATTACTTTTAATCGTAAATTTACTAATATTAGAACCATTTTCAAATTAAAAATCGACGGACAGACAATTGAGGAGCGAAGCTCAGTTAGATATCTGGTGGTGAACCTAGATAAAAGGCTTAGTTTTGCCCCTTATATTACGCAGACCATCAACAGAACATACGCGACATTAAATCGCCTGTATCCTTGTAGCGTACTCATTTTAAGATATAAGCTACATGTACATTTCATATAGAGCTCCCCAAAAAGAAATGAAAAGCGGTAACAGCATCCAATCTACGTGGACGGTTAAAGGTAAATGACCCTCAGTCACAATAAAATGTTGAACAGTATGTTTTACAGGTAAAAAATAATCTGGTGTTCCCACCAATTGCGGAAAATCATGCAATAATGCCGTATATTGGTCTTCAAAAGAAAATAACCTCGTGGAAATGACAGAACTAGTTTCGGCGTAACAATTCACTGACAAACTTGTCTTGTTATCGATCAAAATATTGTTCTTCAAGTCCACAATTAAACCAAAATGTGCCAAAAAATCTGCACCAATAATCGGGATCTGTATGTCAGCTATATTAAATATGAAAGTAAACACACGACGTAATCCCAAATTAACTTTCAAAAGTTTCTTACCGTAGGTGTAAACAATTCCACCGTTAGCCGTGGTAAGAACTAAATCCTTGTTTACCTTTAAATCTGTAAAAGCATTTCTCGGTATAACCGACAAATCTGCTCCGGTATCAATCAAAAAGCGAAAATTATTTGATACATCAAAAATAAAAAGGCGACGTCTGCTGTCAAGCTCTCTAGTGTCAGCAGACATGACAATAGAACTGTCTAGTTTTTTGAATTATTCGATTTATTTGATTTATTATCAAATAATGGAACGTTATAAAAAGTACACCAAGGACCGCCGCACATATATGCTCGGTCTTTATATACTTGATGATAATAGCAAATTGTGTTGCATGAAGGATCAAAATTATTTCGATTATTAGAAAATCGTGAATGTGAACGACGTCGGTTATGACAATTAGTACAACGTGTCTCATTTAGAGACGTGGAAGGACGAATCGTATCATTCGAAGATTGTAAAGTAGACAATTGTGATTCAAGTGATTGTTGTCTTTGTAAAACTTGATTTAAAGTCAATTGGAAACTTGTAGAAAAGTTATTAAAAGTAGTTAAAAGGTCTGATAATGTTGTGGGCGGAAACGTGTCAGGGATTGAAACAGGCAAAGCAGAAAAATTAGATTGAACTGGAGTCTGACAAGATTCCCAAACTTTATCAGCTATGTCGAGAACTACTTGCAAATCTGACTTTCCCGAAGCAGTCAAGGCAATATAAACTGTTTTCGGTAAACGTCGTTTCCACAAATTCATTAGCAAATCCTGACTCACCATGTGCGAACCGCCAACAACACTTAACATAGAACGATAAAAATCTGAAGGCTTCCTGGTTCCAATTTCTGAACCGGTTAATAAATCTTCAAGTCTTTTCTCTTCACTGGAGGAAAGGCGTGAAATTACAATAGTTTTCAAATTACCATACAAATCTCGTTCTGGAGGATTAATGATATCATCGTAAATATTATTGATTATCTCCAAGGGTAAATGGGCAACAATTAGGTCGTATTTTTTACGATCAGAGGTTATTCTCGAAACATTAAATTGTGCCTCAACTTGCATGAACCATATCAATGGATTTGACATCCAAAAAGGGGGTAATTTGACAGACGTTACACATTGTTGATTAACAGGCAGGGATTCGATTAACTCGACAGTTGTCTGAGGTGGATCAACCATTATTAATATCACAAATTGACAGACGTAGGAAAAAAATAAAATAAAAATATTGATTGCTTAGCAAATCTTTAAGTAATGGTGAGTAATATATGCAACGTACTCACTTGGCCTCGCAAATAACACTTAGCATCAATGCTAATAAAAACAACTCTCAGACTGCCAATTCGGAGGGATCCAAAACCATAAATTCAGCTATAAATTTCAGACGAGACTTCCTCTGCGCCGGGCACCAAAATGCTCCAACTGGTCAATGGTCTAGACGAAACCACGCCAATTGTATCACGTCGGGGTCACCAATTGTGGTTAGCGTTAACCACAGATTTAATAAAATAAAATTAAATATCTTGAATTATCATATATTGCAAATGTATAATACAATAATATAATATTGTTTCAAGTTAAAACAAACAGTAAATTAAATCTTATTAATTTTTTGTTAGAATATTATTCTTGAAGTATTTCTTCTTTTTTTTCTTGGTTACCGCTTTTCATTTCTTTTGGGGAGCTCTATATGAAATGTACATGTAGCTTCTATCTTAAAATGAGTACGCTACAATCCTCTTATAAACAGAAGGAGTAAGTTGTCGATCGACAACAAACTTACATTATTAAAGTGATTTAAGTGAATATAAGAGGTTACAGGTAACCCAAAATAAACCAAAATAAACTCGTAAGACTCCTGACAAACGCAGACAGGTACACTTCAATAGCTGAGTTGCATTGAGCCACGAATCTCGCTTTTGTGCGAGATTACGTCAAGGAGATGGCTCAGTCGTTTTTCAAAAATAAAATTCAGCTATCGGAAGTCACCGCAGACATTACGGACGTACGTATACATGGCAACCCTACACACATGCACAATTTAATACACCAACGACTCCCCGTCTTTTTCGAAAGACGGTGACCATGACGAAATCCGACAAACCCACGACAACAACAAAAAACAATACACCACAAAGCACACATAAACACACACTTTCTCTTACCCGCTGACAAGACATTTTCCATAAAACGGCATATCGTCATAGTAAATAAGTCCCCATTGTCTATAGCAGGGTTTTCTAGCGTTCCCTGTATTCTGGAAACAGTAACCATGTTCCCATAAAAAATTAAATTATATATTATTTTTATTTTCTTTCAGAAAAATATCACTACATTAATAGACATAAATATTATAAGAGTCTCTCACAGCGATTGTGAATTTTAAAATAGGAGTAACTCAGATCACCAGCCATACCATCGGGCGGTCAATTTATTTTGTTTATATATGTATAAATTATATTATTTTGACTTAGCATATATTTGTAACCAATGCATATTTTAGGCCTATTAGAATGTACATAGCTAAATAAAATAAACGTAATAAAATGGTACCAATAAGCCATAATAAGGAAAACGTGAAATTGGCCCTTTTAGAACCAAGCCACAGCATTGATCAATGACATTTGTGAGTTAGAAAGAATGTATTAGTGCATGGCCACGTCGGCTCATCGCACCTCGCATAAGGGTCATCACGCTGAAATTAAATAGAACCATCATTTTAGTGACCATAACAACTTGACGCAAAATGGTCTATACCTCCAGTTCTACATAACGGATCCAGGTCTATCTAGGCTCAAAATTGTTCTTCTTTTATTATCTTTCATTTCCCGACAATTGCATTTCGATACGACGCGCGACGTTCCGGAGAGTCCATGAGATATTTCATTTATTTACTAAGCAATTTTTTAAAAAACGTTGGCGGGGGGTAAATGAAAATAAAAAAGCGCCGAGACTACATAGAAATGAGAGTTTTTATCAATATTTATCGATTGCCGGGGGGTGGGAAGTGCAATAAATGCCATGCTTATTTTTTTTAAACAACTGCAAAATACGTGAGATATCGAGACAAAGAAAAACTGTAAATTCTATGAAGAAAATGCAAAATTTTGACCACCATAAAATATCTGTATGATCTTTTGTGGAACAAGAAAAAATTCTTAATTTAGGACCATAATGGGCTTGTTCGGCATTTTTTTTTTATTTCACAAATCGAAAGTGCAAGTATAAATTAATGGATCTGCAAAAAATCAGAATCTTATTCGCACGTTTAGTATCTTAAAAACTATTACAAATTTCCATCTCGCGAAAATGGGGCGTGGCCAGGCGCTACGTCACTATACCCATAGACCCGGCGATCTCAATAGACTTGATGCTCCTTATTGGTTATAATTATAAGTGTTTTCGAAGTATTGTTTGTTTTGCTTACTACTTGACAGTAGGGGAGTACAATTTGGTGAAATGTCAAAAAATTACAATTTTCTCTCGCTCCTGCCAGAACGAATTTTCGATTTCGACCCTGCAATTTACGATTGTAATTCATCGCCGGCCTTCTCCTTTCCGTAGACACATAGAACGAATTTCCACTCGACGTATTTATTTAGTTACCAGCGTTTAAAAATTCCGTGTTTTTCGACTTTTCAATTTAAATTTTAAAGGTCCCAGAAAGCCATTTTTCTTACGTCACTTGCGTATAGTGACGTCACAAATGAGCGCTAGGTTTTTGCAACTATTACTAAATTCAACTCCTCCTCCAAGAATATCGAGTACTATATGAAAAAGTATAAAAACCATATAAAAAGAATATCATGGAACAAGCCCATTTGTTTATAACAATTGAACGGTCACAGTTAAAAGTTTTTACATTTTGTCTTTTTTGTCTAACGCACCGCACCGTTTTCGCCAAAAAGTAAAGACATAAAACATGAGAGTTTTCGCTAAAAACCATTGTTTTTTTAAGAATAAGGCCTGCGTTTTATAAATTTTTCAATGCCACCGTTGTGTTTAGCGCAATTTTTCCTACAAGAATAGTTAGTTAACATTGCTGTTTGAAATGCCTGACCAAAATCGATGATTCTGACTTTACGACGACCGGCCTAATATGCCACTTTTTAAAGTTAGACATGTTTTCTTAGTCGGAAGATGAAGTTAATGAAGGATTCATGTTGAACTGTTGGACGTCCGCAGACAACTGAAGAGACGACAAAGATCTGTGCAGACCAGGCTACTCGGAGTACGATGTGCAATGTGCGCCTTGCGGTACGCCAACGTGGACTTATATAACAATTTCCATTTTTAAAACGGAATTTGATATGTTTACGTAGTTTAGTTTTTATTGTAAGATGGATAAGATGAGAGTTCTAAGGAGGATAAGATTAGAATTCAGCAAGAGCTTTGCAATTTATTCAACACAAAATATCCAAATAGATTTGTCAGCCGATTTACATTCGATAAAACTGACAGCAAATTTAAAGAATCTGTACAAGTTAAGAATGCGTAAAACACGAAGTTTACAATAAATTCTGAGCCTGTGCAAGAATCGACTGAATCAACGTACCTCGCACTTCTGGATAAGTGCTTTCCTAGAAGGTTGATCAGCAAACGAAGACCAAAAAAATGGCCATCAAGGTCTCCAGACCTAACACCCCTTGATTATTTTTAAGAGGCTGTTTACAGTCAGCAATCACAAAATTTTGAAAATATAAAATCGACGTGGCTATAACATCAGCAGAATTAGCCAAGAAGTTATTAAAAACGTAAAATAAGGATTTGTAAAAATGCTTTTCTATTATCAAATGCTAATACTCAGTTTAATAATTTTCTTAGTTTAGTATCAAACTTTCGGATTTATTTTTATTAGTAATAAAAGTGACCGATCTGAGGGTTTCTACAAAAAAAAAATTGTTTGAATTACAATTAATTTGTTCAATATTTTATCTTCTCATTATACGTTTCAAATAGAAACTGAGAGATTTGTGTATTCCGATATTGATATTTACTAACAATGGCTGTAACTAGATGTGTAATTAAAAATAGATTATGCCCGTTAGACATGACAGATTCTGTTACAAAATGTTCATGTGATCAGTGAATGATTATATTCTTGTGTTATAAAAGAATCATCATCAATTTTGCTCCACGAGATATTTATTAGGCAGTTGTCCCTCAAATTAACTTTATAAAAACAACGCAACATATGGCTCAGATCACAAGAGATTACTAAAACAAACTAAAGAAAAAGTGAGTTATCAGTTTGTTCATAAAAAAGTCGTGTGGCAATTGAATACGTGCCGAAACTCTTTATGAGTTTATTCGTATTTTTATTAAGAAATGGGATAGACAGATGGTGATAGATAGGCTATTGCACAGAAGTGGTGGATACAAATATTCTAAACATTTTTACAGTTTAGAAAATTATTCTAAATAGTATAAACACGGCGTTTCTTCTTACATATGGCGAGAAATTCAAAGAAGACGTTTTTTACTGTTAAGAAAACTTTGTTTTTCCAAATTTGTTCTAAATTTCATTGGAAACTAGAGGGTCTTATGGCTAAATACAGGTATACCTCGAGGTTCAATATAGGGGCCACTGTTCGTAATTATGCATATTTTTTATATTTTAGATACAGTCACTAGTTACCAAATATATCAATATGCAGATGACTCGCGAACATGTATCTCGCAGACAAGTATCCCAGGAAATTACGGAGAATCAAACACCGTCGTCTTCTTCTTCTTCTTCTTCTTCTTCTTCTTCTTCTTCTTCTTCTTCTTCTTCTTCTTCTTCTTATCTTTCTTCTTCCTATTCGCATCTTGCCAGAGCTTTTGATGATCCATTTTAGTTGGCCTCGGTTTGCTCTATAGGACTTCTGACAGCATAGCACCAAGCCATATGTAGAGGTTACCTGTTTCTTCTTCGCCTTTTGCCATTTGGATATCTAACTCTATAGTAGGTAATCCAAAAATGGGAGAAATCACAAGAATTAGGTGCTAGGATCTATCTTTGGGGACTTACTCCTTGAAGAATCGAGATGTTAATGCGATGAGTCGTCTAGCGAATTTGTAACAAACGTCTTCAGAGTACACCTCGAAAGCACCAATACTCCGCATCTTTGTACGAGGCTTAAAGAAAGATGGAGAAGGATGGTGTAGGCAATTAATAGAAACAACTAATAAGACGTCGTTCTCAGAGGGGACGTAATATTATTATATTGCGAATATTTACTGAAACAATCAGAAAAACGACGAAGCGGTGAAATATTTATTATTGTCAGCTACGTTGTATTTTTGGTAATAAATTTAACTTAAAAACGATAATAGTTCTTACAAAAACATGTAAAACATATCTAGCAAATAAAAAGACAATTTTGAATCAAACACACACTTTCCTATTCTGTTTAATAAAATAAACCATTTTTATATAATATTAATTCATACATAACAAAGTTAAGGATTAATGTCATAAAATTGCTATGTACCGTATGCATTACGTGATTTTATTTCATTTTAAAATGTTAATACGTATAGGCTACTTTTAATCGGAAATATACTACATTTGTGAAATGTACTGACAATTACCTAAAAATATAGTCCATTTTTTTATATTTGCAGTTGTAAAAAGATTTGACCCCGACCAAGTGTCAACATTAAATTCATGTGAAATACATCTGTTAGTGCAGACGAAATCACCAATGCCTGTGGTGAGAAGGTAGCAAATGTTTTAGTGAGTGCATTGGAGGAGAATTGTTCAGTGAGTGGACACTTGATCGCTTCCAAAGTTTTAGAAATGACAAATTGTCGCATTATAGGGAAGACAGTGAATTCAAGTCTACAAGAGTTATGTAGTGTGTGGGATGCTCTCTCATATGTAGTCAACACTACATCGCCACAGGTATAGTTCATGCAGAGGTAGCGAGAATTAAAAAGCATAAAAGAAAAAAGAAGACAAGAAGATAAATAATATATATGACAGATTTCAGATATTAAGAAAAAAATGATCTGCACAAATAAAAGTATAAACACTCAAATCACATGGACCATGAATGTTGTTATTTACAATACATAAATATTGTGGGTCAATACCCCACAAATTGGTGACCCCAACGTGACTTGAACACGCAACCTACATAAATATTGTAAATATTATATTCAATGGCTACTATGATTTTTCCAATGATATTAGATTACCAGATTTACACAGAAATGTGCCATTTTAGTTTCCAAAGCCCACTATTAGCCGCAAGTTTCTAAAAGCTTGGTTGCATTGTATTTTGGCTGAAATCTCAAATATTTCTGAGCGGATTTTAAAAATTTTGGTATCATTAGATTCGTATGAAAATGAGGTATTTAAAAATGTTGGTGAACTATTAAATTCCCATTTAAAAAAACCTAGTTAGTGGGTAAAAATCACACTTAAAAATTTTAAACGCCTCTAGAGAATTAAGTAATGCAATCATATTGCTCTTTTTATTTTTATAGTAACGTAGCACACAAACTAAAATATATTTTGGGCGCCACAGCACTCTGGATTCAGAAATAGATTTTTTAATAAAATGTTTAATGTTTATCAAAAAGTGACCAAAATGGATGTATTGTATTTAAAATTTCCTCTAGATTCCAAAAATGTAAAAATATGTAGAAAAATCGACAGTTGTGGGCATTTCCGGTCAAACCGGATGTGCACCAAACTTGATTTTTTATTGAAAAGATGGCATTTTAGTCGTGTAATAAGGCCTCCAAATTTCAATTTTCTATTCCAAATATTTTAGGAAATATCGGGGCGAGCGCCATTCGTGACTCACCCGGTATACAATTAGGAAAATAAATTTTGAGTTCTGACAGTCGTGCATCAAGACGTTTTGAAAAAGATAAACAAAAAAAGCGATGACCTATCTTAATCATAAAATACATTCGACTGCTCCCGCTAACAATCATAAATTCAGTTGAATCAAATGAAAATGTTATCTGGGGTATTATATCCACCAACCAAACTTGAAGGAAATCGGTAAATATTTTAAAATATCGACAGTGATCAAAACGAAGAATATGCGTTTCTTAATTCTTACTCCTCTATATGAGGTTAAGTTATTTACCTTAAATGAAAATCACCCTGTATACGACAGGCATTTATATTATTGCAAAATAAATACTAACCCACTCAAGTATTATGTTTTGATTAAGTAGAATTGAAATTGTATGTTTTACTATTAATAACACAATTGAACTCATGACAGATTGTTCTTGGAGCAGTTTGATTAACATAACAATTGTGTGACGTGTAATATAATGTGAGCGGTAGATAAATCCAGAAACCATGTCACTATATTGGACATTCCTGATGCATTGAATGCAAATACAATATCTCTGTGTGCAGCTATCAATTTGGTCGCAGGATTACAAAGCTTATTACTACATTATGGGCTTACAATAGCCATGCATATTTTTATGTGGTAAAATTGGTAGTATTAGTTCGTTGTGCAGTATTACGATGCAATTAATTTGTGTTTAAGCTCACCATTATCTTCAGAAATTAGCGTTAATTGATTTTCTTTTTAATTTAATTACGATAATAAACTTTATGGATAGAGAAATTATGTTGAACACTTAATGTTAATTTTTAACTAGAAAATGGTGCGATACCGGTAACAGTAATGATAATATTTTTTTTTCTTTGACTGTACAAAATATTGTGTATAGGAAATATTAAGATGCAAAAAATTCTATTACTGAATAGTATCGCTTATCAAAATAAAATTAGGCGGAGGGGTGTGAGGGCTTCGTCCTCGTAGCGATCGCTCCGCACCCATTTAGGTAAAGCTCTAATCTTTGAATAAAGCTTGGTTTTTCCGTTTTCAGTTGTTTAGTTGTTCAGTTTTTAATATTTGTCAGTTTCGATGTCAAATTCATCATCAGCGACCTCGAAAATTCCTACAATGCGATTTTCAGTCGTATCGGACCATACATGATGAAAACCATTCACCATTTTGACGCCGCCATTTTGAATTTTTATGTTTTGATCTCAAATTTGTAATTGACGACCTTGATTACCTTCAACTTCAGATCATCAGTCGAGTCAGACTATAAATGATGAATCTGGTCCGCCATGTTGACGCCGCCATTTTGAATTTTTAAGTTTTGATCTTAAATTTGTAATCGACGACCTTCATTACCTACATATACCGATTTTCAGTAGAATCACAATATAAATGATAAAGCCGGTCCGCCATGTTGACGCTGCCATTTTGAATTTTTAAGTTTTGATCTCAAATTTGTAATTGGCGACCTTGACTACCTTCAGCTACCGATTATCATTACTAAAATGAACCACAAATAAGATATTGCCCAACGCCCAAAAAATGTTCGGAAAATTAGGCGTGGTCGTAAAGTAAACGTATTAAATTTTTAATTTTAATGAAAAATATCAACATTTATAACTTTCTTTCCTATAAGTTTTCGTTCTATTTGCATAATAATGGAGATAGAATTTTTTCACACATTTTCAATCATTCACGCTTATTTTTCGTGATTTTACTACTTTGTCAAATAAGAAATTAGACAAATTCATTTTAAGATTTTAATTTGCTAGCATAACCAGAATTCAGGTTATCGAAAGAATGCAAGGATTTCATTAATATTTTTACACAAAGTTTTTCTTCTAGTTATAGATAGTTATTTTTTCTGCTGTTTGCAAAATCCTATAAAGAATATGTTTCAATTAAATACACCTTGGTGACCTGTATTTTTTAAGATCAGTTTGATTCAAATCGGACAAAAATAAAAGAATTATTACGCTGTTACACTCTTAAGTGTGAGACACTCTAGATATCGAAAATATTTTGAAATGTTTTTTTGAAACAACGGCAGATGATTGATAAATATCAGTTTGCAAATGCATTTTATATCAACCATTTAACGTACTCTGTGGGGGGTATATTAAAAACACATCAATCTACTTCCTCGGCCCTCTAGATTCCATTGATATGCGTATGCATAGTCGTAAATATGTGGCTTGCTTGCAAGTTCTTGGGCTCATCCAAGAATGTGGAGTCGAGTCAAATAAATATCTCAAATGCTTGTATACCCTTGTTATGTTTCGTGGTATTCAAATACCTCTGACATGATAAGGACTACAAACTAGTTCTTTCCATGATACACTACTCCTGTAAATTCCTATAAAAGTACCTAGTCATACATCAATCTAAATAAGGGCGTACCCTATTAACCCGTTAAATTCTAATCTTAACTTCCCTTTCAACAAAAACCCTGCACTACTGGTATTTTGTTCGGTTTAGCTCTACATAACAACTTAAGCACCCTGCATCCCTTACAAGGAAAATGGGATTTCGTTCGTTATAAAAACAAGGGATAGAATCACTGACATGGTGCACGTTAATCTCTAATCTCCTTTATTGCCAGTAACAATTTTCCGGCAGACATTAAGTGATGAAGTACACTCATTGTATTTGTTGTTTACGAGATGATCACTTATTACTAAAATATCGAATACTCTCTAGATTTCAACTTAAATAGCATTATTGACCTCATTTCATACATTGCGTTCTAAATTAAAACAAGGGTTCATTAGAAATTTCTGTAGGAATGCAACCATACATTGATCAATTTTCCATATGTCGCGGTTTAAAAGATAAAATATGAAGTCTCTTTATACGACTTCTCATAAACTCCAATACGGTTTAATAATGCTTGTAATGGGACTTACTCGGTAGATACTCAAATCTTAAACTAAATATATTAATTTGAAAGTTTAGGCATTACAACGCAAATGTTTGTTTAATTTTAGCAAAAAGTATTTATAAAATACATTACAAACAATAAGTGACAATGTTCCCAGTTTGAGGTACTTTTTTGTACTTTTATATGAATATATTTCGATAAATAAGTAATTAATAATGTGTTCCACTGATTTTTATGGTGTCGATTGTTTTAAATATTTTGATTTCGTCGAGTTAATGAAAATAGATCAATTGTTGTCAAATCTGGTCAGTTTCTCTATTCCATTGCTATCTATGGCGTTTTAACGAAAATTTCACACATCACCTTTTTAGCAAATCAGAAATTTGTTTCTGTGTCGTTACCATGGCAACCCAAAAAATTTCCGGAAATTTTCAACCTCCAGGGTACCCTGAACGAAATTAATAAGTGGAAATTTTTTTGTCAAATTATTGACATAGGATCATATTATTTGACGTTTGCTATTACATAAAAATGGAATTCTTCAAATTAAACGAGATAATTATAAAAGAAATAATTGAGCTTTGTGAAGCAACATTTTATTTCATGTTTCTAATTATGATAATGAATTACTTCTCATTTTGGTTTTCCTCCATATTACACTTCTCATCGGGTATGATAAGTATTTCTACTTTGGATGGCTTTCTTAACTTCACAAAGTTTTTCACAATATGCGCATATTGTATAAGACATATTGAGCTTAAACTGGTTGAACTGCCAATGAAATAATGATATATAACTATTGACATTGTTTCAAAGCCATCTGTGTCTAGTTATACTGTGCTGAAACTGTGCTATGCTATGTGTATAAGACATGAAAATATATAAAGAAAACAATGTTCCACCTATTTTAATGAATAAAACTTATTCCATATCACACAAATAGAGTTGTCCTAAATACTTTTCAGTAATTTTTTGAAACTAACATGGGTGGAAGAGATATTATTTATCTATTATACGTATTCCATTTTCAAATAACTCTAATTTTAACTTTTGACGCGACAACACTACTTACTAATTCCTATTCGTTTCTGTCATTTTGTCAACAAGACCCATTCATGGCCTACTAATCTTATACCTTGTTATGTGTTAGTATAATCTTAATATCAATTGGAGTTAGAGTTTATTTAATGAAATTGTGTGAAATTTTCTTACCGAATTCCCCGCGTGCTTGAATTAATTGTAGGAATTTTTTTCTCATACATGAATTTTTTAAGAAAATTCATGTACTCGAAAAATTTCCAGCAATAATTCAAGCACTTGGGAGATTACAAATGATAATTTTTTTTTTATAATTGTTAATTATAAATTAAACACCGCTTTTAGATGAATCAATCAATAAATTATACATACTCTACATATGTTTCGGCTTATTAGGCCTCTATCAAGAGTATTACATAGTGAATACTAAAGTTTCCGACGTGCTTGTTCTATTTTATACCTAAAAGTATTTATGTCTTAATCTATTTAAGACTTCCTTAACATCCTTAATTATTTGAATGTTTGGAGTGGGCCTAAACTGATTATATAAATCAATGGATAGTTCTTAACAATTTGTTTATTATGATGATGATATTATATGACTATATTGAAACATTCTTTATAGGATTTTGCAAACAGCAGAAAAATTAACTATCTATAAAAGAAAAACTTTGAGTGGAAATATTAATGAAATCTTTGCATTCTTTCGATAACCTGAATTCTGGTTATGCTAGCAAATTAAAATCCTAAAATGAATTTGTCTAATTTCTTATTTGACAATTCTCATTCTAACACTAGCATCCACACAGTCCCCTACGGCCATGCAGATTAAACTAGTATCCACATAACCCCCTACGATTATGAAGATTCAGTTAAAAATGAGAACAGAGACCTAAAATGAATTTATTTATCTATCTTGTCTTAAAAAATTTTTCATTCCAATGGATTACATTTTCATGAAATCTATCATTCTGTTTCCTGGAAATGCTTAGCCTTTGAAACGTTTTTCATTGGAATGAAAAATTTTTTAAGACAAGATAGATAAATAAATTCATTTTAGGTCTCTGTTCTCATTTTTAACTGAATCTTCATAATCGTAGGGGGTTATGTGGATACTAGTTTAATCTGCATGGCCGTAGGGGACTGTGTGGATGCTAGTGTTAGAATGAGAATTGTCAAATAAGAAATTAGACAAATTCATTTTAGGATTTTAATTTGCTAGCATAACCAGAATTCAGGTTATCGAAAGAATGCAAAGATTTCATTAATATTTCCACTCAAAGTTTTTCTTTTATAGATAGTTAATTTTTCTGCTGTTTGCAAAATCCTATAAAGAATGTTTCAATACAATTATAAGCAAACAAATAATAAATCATTTTTAAACATTATATGACTGTTTGGATGAGTGGCAAGCGCGCTTGACTCTCAGCCAGGAGTTCTGGGTTCGATTCCCGGTCGTGGCACTGGGATTTTTTCCGAAAGAAATTAATCCTAGTATACTCGGATATTGGATGTGTGTCCCTTGTCTCTAAATGTGTAGCCCTCTCCCGCACAAGGCTCTTTTAGAGCTTTCAGGGATAAAGGGGGTTGTATTACCTGTGGTGTTTATTATTATAGGGGTATTCAAGAAATTTTGTGGTGCAAAGGTTGTACTTGAAAGATTTTTTGATTTCTAGTTGTTCTAGCAGATCTAAACGATTACCTTTTCTTTCTGAATGAAATAAACTTATGTTATCATTATCTATGAAATGATTGTTTTCAATGCAGTGTGTTGATATTCCTGTATTTTTATTGTTATTTAAGATTGATTTTGTGTGTTCTTTTACCCTGTTCACAACGCTTTTACCATTCTGACCGATATAGACAGTAGGGTGGAACGAAACATTATTTCTTGTTAAATTGTTTTGACATAGGTGTCAAAATGTGCATTTGGATAAATAAAAATCGTCCCTAAAAGCTTCTCGACCTAACTTAGCATCTTCAGATTCCTCACGGGACCGATAGTATAGACATTTTGGTGATTTTATAGGTTTTTATTACCTGCCCTGGTTTATTTAAAAAATTGTATTCCTGGTAAACACAGTATTTAAAATAATTATAAAAGTATGATAAAAAGCCCCTCCAAGTTAATTTGATTTATTCTAATATTTTCCGATTCCTCATTGTCTTTGAAAATCGCGCGGCTTATGGGAGTTGCGCGACAAATAACGCTCTCGAATACAATCACAATCCACGCGACAGGCGTCTATGACTGGGGTGGGAAGGTAACAAGTTCAAGCCTACTTTCATTTGTTTGAATACTTCTACTAATTATTGTTTTTGGTTGAGTGTTTTCTGTGGGTTTTTACGTGCTTCGTGGTTGTATGCCGATTATTCGTTGAGTGTTAGAATATTTACGTTAATATGGCAAGTATAAGTCAACTTCGTTGCAAGATATTTGGTCAATCTAAAATATTAAGTGACCTTGTCTTACCTACTCATAAGGACTTTACTTTATTTATTTGTTTGGAATGGTTTAAAATATAAATATGCTGGGAGAGATATGTGTTCATGAAATACTCAAAAATATTGCACCGAAAATTTAAGGGATTTGGCAAAGTACATCAATTTCTACCGTTTCTTACTTTTGGGATAAACTAAAAAATTTTCATGGACGTTATAAGGAAAATCAGAAGAATTTAGAATCTAGAAAAAATACTGTGACCCTGGAAATCAAGAAAATGAAAATGACAGAAGAAAGGAAAGCAATGCCAGCATCCAGTGCATTGAAAAACAAGCTTTACCGGTATTAAAGATGCACCACCTGTCATCTGTTCAGCTTTACTACCAGTATGAAATTAATGATGAAAAGGAGATGATATCTAACGTGTCTTCACGGCACAAACCGTTAAGACAACAACTACACGAGAATTTAGTATACCTAAAATACATTTTGAGACCAAACATTACTGGGAATTAAGTTCTCGGAATGACGTAAATGTTTCTGAGCCGCCAATGACTGCTTATATGGAAATGTGTGTTATCAAAGCGTTAGACATAAATTTTTCTGATTTTTCATAATCTTTGTAATATCGAAGCTGTTGAGCGATTCGTGCGTCTTGCAAATGAGGCATCACCAGTTGTCTGTGGCCAAGAAAACCAAACTGACTTCATTCAAGCCTGTATAAAATCAAGACAAATATTGCCATCATTTGAAACGAAATTAGATTACTTTAAAATGGATAATAACTAAAATATTAAACATGTTCTGTTTTTGTTTGTTTTTCCATGTCTATTTGTGTGTTTTTTTTTAATAAAACGTCTAATTTTACTTGGTGTTCATCCTTCTATAGTTATTGAATGTAGAGAAAAAAATAATAAATACGATTCGATCAATACGTTATGTTTTTGGAAGAAATAGCTTAAAGGAGCATATTTTGACATCCTTCAGGAAACTGAAGTGTGGATAATCGCATTTAAACATGTTGCACAGTGATCTATGGTACATTAAGACACCTTTCGTTAACTATGGCATTACCAATATCCAAAGAATGGAAAAATAACTAAGACAAAATAAATGATCTAAAGAAAGCTTTTTTCTAATATTTTGAACCCATTGAGGAATCTGAAAATAACAAAGTACCGTTTTCAATTTTTGCACAATTATTAATAACCACCAAATGCACCTTTTGATAACTATGTGGTAATAATTCTCGAAAAAAATTTGAAAATCTCGTTTTTCGTTCCACCCTAATAGACAGTATTGCAATCTATACAATTAATTTTATATACACAAGATTTACCAATTTTATTTAGTTTTTCTTTGTTATTAACCAAAATGTTTCCTATATTTGTTTTGTTCACACTTATTGTAGAGATACCCAAATTATTTTTTAGAAATATTGTTACTATATTTCGGAACATAATTAATAAAACTATATTTTGTAGGTTTGTTAGATACAGTGAAAAGTTCTTTTTGAACCATTTTGTTGTTTTTGACCATGTTATCTATTAGTGACTCGTTGTATCCATTATTTCTTGCAACTTGTTTAATTATATTTAATTCTCTATCAAAATCACTTTGATCTAAAGGAAAATTCTTCAGTCTATGCATTAGAGTATGAAAGGGTGAAATCTTAATTTGCCATGATTGCTGCGAATTATAATGTATTACTGTATATGTAGTAGTAGGTTTGCGGTAGATGCTAAATTTCAACTGATTGTTATGTTTTTTGATATTAATATATAGAAAGTTTAATTAACTATTTTGCTCCGATTCAATGTGAACTGAAATTTACTATTAAAAGAATTTAAGAAATTAAGATAAATACTTAGGTTCCTTTCTGTACCGGTCCACATACAAAAAATATCGTCTACATATCGAGTCCAATAAAACACGTGTGTATTTAAGCTTTTATTGCTATTAAAAATTAAATTTTTAAGTATGACCTAAATGTTTCATCTAACAAAGGAGAAATTGGTGAACCCATTGTTTTATTGGACTCAATTAACTGTTCCATTGATTTATATAATCAGTTTAGGTCCACTCCAAACATTCAAATAATTAAAGATGTTAAATTAGGTCTTAAATAGATTAGGTCATAAATAGATTAAAACTTAAATACTTTTAGGTATAAATTAGAATAAGCACGTCGGAAACTTTGGTATTCACTATGTAATACTCTTGATAGAGGCCTAATAAGCCGAAACATATGTAGAGTATTTATAATATATTGATTGATTCTTCTAAAAGCAGTGTTTAATTCATAATTAACAATTATTTTCCAGATGTTTCACAGGGTACCTACCACAAGTTCAGTTCAATTTTTTTTAATCACCGTAATTTTCGTACAAACAATTTTGTTGCATGATGGATGTTAAATGAGATATTCTCGAGCGTCCTGATAAAATGGACAGTATGTGTAGTCTTAACTTAGTTATTAAACTTCTCAGTTTAAAAAGTCAGATTAAGTAGGTTAATTTACTATTAAAAAACTTGTAATCATTGCAACATTCGCTACTGTAAATACTGACTGAATAATATAGTATTTAGTAGCAGCGCTAGATGGAGCTACTAGCATAAATGCATGTATCATGGATAATGTCTATTAGTCAACGTAGCACGGCTCTTTATGTCTTTGTTCGTCATGTGATTGACCGAAAACTTTGCGACCTTAGGTCAGTTCAATATTATACAATATCTATGGATTTAACGTTTTATTCTGTTTTCTCAATTTTCAGTCACTACAATACATTTAAAAAATGACGAATTCCGTTTACTTCTAAGTTTCTGCAGCTGCATTTGTTAAACTATATCTACCTTGTTTTTTACTGGATGAATCGCATTAGAAATGCAGCTTTATGTGACATAAATGATAAATTTGAAAAGAAATTGGTTAGTGAACTCAATAAATTGTCAAGCATCTGGAAGAAAAAACAAAAATATATTTTATACAATCTGAGAAAATATTCAGGAAATATTTTTCTCAAACATCACTCTCATTTTAAAAAAAATTTCTCAAACTAAGTTGCCAAAGAGTAATATAATTAATACCGATAAAATTCAAAACACTAATGATATTACATACGATAACTTCGTTTACTATTATAAAGTTTCCAAATATAACTTTATAAAGCCACAGAACTACAATAACATTAACAAATATACTGACATGTGAAGAAAGCGAAGAGCTTTATGCCGTTTGAAAGGTAATGTCACAATGTAACAGCAAGTACGGTTAAAAAATAAATATATTCAAGTAAGTAGAATAAAGAGAAGAAAGATTTCCAGCAGTAGGAAACGCGATTTTCCTCGTGTTTATACAACTTGAAAATACACGAGGATTTATTTGAAAATACATTGTAAACTGCAAATTAAACTCCGTTTCAAAGTTTTTTAATACATTTCCGTATTAACATAAAATATAAAAGTTTAAGTCAAAATTAGTTGTTTTAGAAGTTTTTGTCAAGCTTTTACTATAATTAAAGTGCAGTGAAATAGAGTTCCTTAATTAGTCCATAAAAGTTATAATGCAAGATGCCTTTAATTAACGCCTACTTCAACCAGGCCAGAACGTAAAGAATTATGAGGTGCCTTAACTCATACGTATTTATGTGCTAGAGTACCTACACCGAAACAAGCCTTAAAATGTATGGAACATAATATAGAATTATTTTATCTCTAACTTCGATTACATTGTACAAAAATGGACAACTTACAGAAAGTTTACTGCTAAATTGAGAATAATAATGAATTTTTTGTAAATACTATTAAAAATAGACTTCTCAACGTTTGCTGTTAAATATGTCATTTTGTATCACCAGTGTTAAAAGTGAGTTGCTTTTAACACTGGAATTAAAAGGAAGGAGTTACTCAAATATGTCCGCTAATGCTTGTGGTTCTGATAATATCTCTTTGATTATGACTAACTTAAGTTTGCCAGTGCTGTTGCCGTACATTACTCATATTATTAATATTTGTCTGGAGACCGGTTATTTCCCTGAAGTTTGGAAAATTGCTGTTGTAAGTCCCATTCCTAAGAAAGGTAGCTCCTCCTGTTTTAACGACCTAAGACCTATAAGTCTTTACCTGTCCTAAATAAAATTCCAGAAAAAGTCATTTTCATACAATTAACAGATTACTTTAATGAATACCGTCTCTTTCCAAAAAATCAATCTAGTTTTAGAACAGGATACAGTACAACTGCATTGCTTCTCAATATATCCGATAATATTATCCGCGCTTTGGATGAGTCAATGGCAACTGTTGTGGTGTTGCTAGATTTTTCCAAAGCTTTCGATTGTGTTAATCATGGGCTGCTATGCCTTAAACTAAAATACTATGGCCTCGACGACATAGCAATTCAGTTTTTTCATTATTGTTTATTTAACAGAAGTCAGTTTATTCGTACTACTTTTGGTACATCGTCAATTTCCCATATTAAATCAGGGGTACCTCAAGGGTCCATTTTAGGTCCTTTACTTTTCCTCGTCTATACCTTTGATATGTCTAGTGTCATAGACAATTCTACACTATTTTCCTATGCTGATGACCAACAACTTAATACATTTAATCCGACGCAACATGATATTGATGTAATAAGTAGGAATATTAACAGCGACTTATCAGCTCTTAATTTGCATTGTAGGAGACATAACCTTAAACTATATTCACAGAAAACTATTATATGCTGTATTCTCCGAAATCTGTTTATGTGCGTTTGAAAGATAATTTAAAAATAAGTATGGAGGGCGAGTTGCTGACCTTCGTGGAAAGTGCAAGAAATCTGGGTGTGATTTTTGATGTTAAATTAAGATTTCAGGAGCATTTATCAAATGTAATGAAAAAGTGTTATTCACGATTAAGAATTTTATATAGCAATAAATCTACACTAAATTTTAAAACCCGAAAAAAGCTATGTGAATGTTTTGTGTTATATAATTGACAACAAAATCACTTAATCTTCGGCCTGCATTTTTAGAAGTTCTAATTACTGAATATACGTCGTTATATGAACACAGGAATATTTATGCTTTCATTTTGTAATTTGTTTTAATCATCTGCTGTTAAATATGGCCATATTATGGCATTACAATAATTTAAATTCGAAAGAACTTATAGTTTAATAACATAATGCTTGTATTGGCGTTTCATTCCAATTTAGATTGAAATAAATATTTTAATTTATAATAACCATTTCTTAGAAAGACTTTCACATGTCTTTAATTTGTTATCTTTTTACAAATACAAGACTTTTGCCACATTCTACGAGTTCTAAATCTAAACCATTCATATACAGGGTGAGGCAATAATGCGTCGGACCTCGATATCTCGAGTTCTACGATAGCTAGAAATTTAAAAAAAAATTGCAAGTAAAGTAGATAAAAATTTTATAACTGGTAATTATTTTCGAACATGCAGGGCGAATCAAGACGAAATTACAGGACCAAGTGCCTATTTTTTTAATAGAATGCTATGTATATCACGCCTCTTTGAAGCCGCTTTCAAGGCTCTATTCATTCCTATATTAGCATTGGATATCTCCCAACCACTTAGATGTAATGAATATTTTTGTTGAAATAATGCAATCTGCAGAAAAATCACCACAGTAACAATTATGAGTTTTAAAAAAAACTTATGTGAGCATCAGTTACGAGACATCTAATCAATGTTTCTGAATCATTTTCATTTCCTAAAACTGTACAGGGTGGCCAAAAATTATTTTTCGATTAGGAACTTTTTAAATTGAATTTTATCAATTTTTTCAAATGGAACACCCTGTATATCTTTCAACGATATGATGTAGAGTACTTCCCAATGGCTAATTGCAACCAACCTCGTTTTATTGAGCAATAATTACAAAATTCAAAAATAAACTTAAAAAAGAGGTGTCTTCAAATAACTCATTAGAAAAAATTATAATAAATATTCCACATGTTGTTCATTTTGAAATGAGGTTCCCACTGTTCCTAAAACTGTCGGTGTGATAGATCTAAAGGCAGTTATTATTCTTTCCTTCATATTTTGTACTGTTCTTGGTGTCTGTCTATAAAAAATTTCCGTCTCGTATCACCATAAAAAGAAATCCATTTTTGTAAGATCTGGGAATCTAGCAGGCCATTTAGTGGGTCCATTTCTTCCAACCCATTGATGAGGGTAGGTATTATTTAAGTGGTCTCATTTAAATAATGTGGTGGAGCACCATCTTGCTGAAACCACATCCTATTTTGAATTCTTTCAGGGAGATTTGCCAATAATTGTGGCATATAGTTTTCCAAAAAATGAAGATAAATGTGTTCTCTAATAATTCCTCCCCAAACGTTTATAAATCATCTGTGTTGGTTATCAACTTGCATAAAAAAGTGATGATTTTCCGAAGCATAATAATGGAAATTGTGCCTATTAACAAATCCATTTTTATGAAAAGTTGCCTCATCAGTGAATAAAACATTATTGAAGAAGTTGACATCATCTTGCATTTTACCTCTGACCCAATTACAAAATTGTAGGCGCTTTTGAAAATCGTCATCAGATTATTTCTGGTGCATTTGAATATGATATGCATGCAACTTGTTTTTAAGATTCGACCCACTGACCGTCTACTTACATTCATACACATTCCTAGTAATGAGCTCACTTCTCTTTGACAAACATGGGGATTCTCAACCGTTGCCAGCACCACAGAAAACTCATTTTCTTCGTTCACAACACGTTTTGTTCTTTCACTTTTTTATATTCGACATTTTCAGTTTCCAGAAATCTATCGAGAATGTTTTGAAAGCTGCTAACATCAGGAATCCTTCTTTCAGGATAACGTTGGTGATAAATTCTATTGGCAGGTAACTGGCAATTTCTGTCTGACTAGCCCAAAACAAAAGTCATGTCTACAAGTTTTTTAAGTTTATTCTTGAATTTGACATTTATTTATAAAACGAAAATGGTTGCAATCACTCATAGGGAAGTACTTGCAAAAATTGTTCGTCTTTCATTTTTACAACACATCGTTGAAAAATATACAGGGTGTTCCATTTGAAAAAATTGAGAAAATTCAATTTAAAGAGTTCTTAATTGAAAAATAATATTTGGCCACCTCGTACAGTTTTAGGAAATGAAAATGATTCAAAAACATTAACTAAATGTATCGTGACTGGTATTCACATAAGTTTTCCTTAAAACCCATAATTGTGACTGTGGTGATTTTTTTAATACCGATATACATAGCATTCCATTTTAAAAAAAGGCACTTGGTCCTGTAATTTCATCTTGGCTCGCCCTGTATTTCCGAAAATAATTTCTAGTTATAGACTTTTTTATTCAGTTTACTTGTAATTTTTTTTTAAATTTCTACCTATCGTAGAACTCGAGATATCGAGGTCCGATGCACTATTGCCCCACCCTGTATATTGCTACTTGTGGATCTTATTTATGGAAGATGTGTTTACATTTATCTAAATTTAATAGTTCTGCTTACACCACTGAAATATATTTTGTGTTGCACGTTCATGGTGAACAATTATAATATATTTGAAAATGTCGTCTGCGTATATTTGCATACTACGGAAAATGAGACATATTGTAAATCAAAGATGAGGAAATTGAAAATTAGATGCCCTAAAACTGGACCTTCGGGTACACCGGTTATAAGGTTTTTTTGCTTGTGAATATATCTGATCAACTGGACTGTTTATGCGGCATTGTTCATTAAATCTAGTATAATTGCTCTTAATCATCTTGATATAAGAACAGTCCTTGCATTTTGTGACCTTCAAGTTGTAAAAGCACTGAATTGACATTACTAAAGTAGACTGTACAATTTGTATATTAACTGTTTCTTCCTTTTTATATGCCGTCACACACTACTGGCAAATAGCATATTACTTATTTATTTATTAATATTTCACTACTCGAATTAATTGACAGTAGCTGACAAATATTACAAAAAACGCACACATCACCCCATTTTGCTGATTGCATTAAACATAAGAGATATCATGAAGTTGACAATCCGGACGCTACTGTACCATATCCTGGCGACATCTATCTTTATGAACTTACGTCTCCTTTTTGCCGTAGACGTATAATAAACGGGGAGTACTTGAACTCGCCAATTAAGTTAGGACAAAGTTAAGCAAGTTAATATTTACAACAAAGTTTTCTTGTTTGTGGTGTATACACTACACTACTAGTATATTCCCACTCGCTGCTTTTTACACTCAGTTTAACATCACCGATCCTAGGGTTGCCAAGTTTTCATAGATGCTCCGTCTATTTTTACAAGAAATATATTACCTACTTCGTTGTCTTAATGACTTCAGATGCGATGTTTAAGAGTAAACGTTTCCACATAAAAATGAGTAAACTACAAGCTGGAGGAATTATTAAAATTCTATAGTCTGATAGGACATCAGTACTTTAGGTGTCAAATATGTTTATATGTTTTTAGTTCTTTTATTTATCGGATTATTTGAAAAAAATTTAGTGAGATGATGGCTTATAAAAACACCTGTAACTGTGCTTTTGTTTTTTGCCTTTGTATGATGAACATTTTCCCAGAAAAAACTCTAGATAGTTTGTAGTACGGTTTATAGAGTTAAAAGCTTATTTTATGTATAACGTAAGGAGCGACTCACCCCTCTCGCCCATTAAGTGGTTGGAAACTACCCTCCTAAGGAGGATAACACTTCAGTGGTGGGAGGAGGTGGTTGAACAAATCTGACCCTAATCATCATTTTTGAAAGATGCGGGAGAAATAGAGCTAGTCCGGTATTCTCTTCAGGGGGATACTGAGAAAACCCCCATTCGGGGGTAGTTTTTGGCCAATAGGGGTAAACGCATTATTTTTCGCGCGCTCGGATTCATCGAAATCGATTCCCCACCACAGAAAATAGTCTAAGTTGTACGCATGAAATACAATAAAAATTCTTACATTACATGCCGTTTTCACCCAGTCATACCTCGTTCTTAACCCACCTAAAATAATAATAAACAATAATGTTAATAAAAGGTAATAAGTATACTTTGGTATGCACACCTTTAACCTCTATTCCTTTATCAATGCTGGTACCCCTGGTAGCAGAATATGAACAACACTTCACACAATGTTTCAAAAATACCTGCAAATAAACGAGAAAGTGATTAACGGATTTTCAACTGCTAAATGATATTACTAAAAAATAGTCTATAAATATATCATGTAAGTGCCAGATGGTTCTTATGATCTTTTGCTCTTGTAGACGTACCTGTTAGATAAAAATATCCCTATTAAAAAAAAATTATAAAATATTTTTAAAAACCTTGAATATTAAAAATACCTCTATCGCTAAAACGACATTGTAAATGATTTAAATTTTTTATTTACCTCTTGACAATTGTTCACAAAAACCATAATCTCTCAACAATCAGGAAATAAAATTAAAGTTTGACGTAATGACGTATTAATGCATGTGTGGCTGAAACTTGTATGTCGTATACGTACTGACGTGTACGAAAAATAGGCTTCAGTAAAAACACGTTCCATCCCACCCTCGTGACGTAGGGAGTGGAAACGTAGTACGCTAGTGAATATCTCTTTCAATTTTATTTCTTTGAAAAAGAGTGTAAATGATACTGTCTTGAAGCTAATTAAATTGTATTTTGGAGCGAGCGTAGAGACCTCTGCATATACTCGTATTTCGATACGCAAATGCAGCAACGTCGGGCGCGGTTAGTACTTGGATGGGTAAGCCTCTCCAGGGAAACACAGCGTTCTAGTTCCATCTTCTAACGGCTTGTATATCAGCGCATGCGTAGAAGGTATGTAACTTTAGGCGGGGGTTACATAGCGGATATACCATCATTCGGAGGGCATGTAAAGCAGTTGGTCCCTTGTCTATTAAATGTTAGGCCAGTAATAGATCCCTACTCTTCGATAGAAAAGAGGTTCGGCAAAATTTCCAGGTTGGGGGTAGCTCGTCTCGTGGCGTCGGTGATTGGCCTTGGTAGCGGAAATAGGCCAACGTTAAATAAGTAAAAAAAAATTGTATTTAATGGGTGTTTGCTTTACTCATTTTCCTCTACTTACCCCCACCCCTTCAATGAAATCGTCTCCAAATATAATCTAGTTCCAGATATCGTTATAATACATACGTGCACCAAATCTCAACTGAATAAATCAAATTTATTTTATCAACCACTTTGACAATGGAAAATGTTATAAACAAATCTGAGGCCGTGGCTTCTAATATATACACCAAGTCCCAAATTTTTGTACTCTTACCAGCTTGCTCTACTCATTTTCCCCTATTTAGGTACCACTGTTTAACTCCCAATTCGCCGGATAAATTCAAGAAACAATCCAGTTCCAGACCTCGTTATACATACGTGTACAAAATTTCAACTCAAGATCTTAAACCGTTCCACAGAAAACGAATGCATAAATAAGTTACAGACCGACAGGCGCAGAAAATATTTTTTTCGCCCAAATTTAAAATCTGGATATTTCATGACATTCCAAACTTATTTCAGCAAGAAAAATGTTTGATTTTTTTTACGATTACTATACTTCCACTTTGCTACGTGGATATGGAAGTGATATATTTGCAGCGGTCCAGACTTCAATCTGCAAAAAAACTGATTTTCGTAAATTTGACACTCATTTCACTTTGAATGTTAGTCAAGGCAGTGTACTAGTTTCCAGGCTTTTCAAAGTCGAAGTTAACTCTGCACAACAATTCAAATATTAAAATTTTTAAATCCATTTTTTTTTCAAATGAAAATTTTACATTTAAATGTTTTAGCAATCAATTACGTACATGCTGGAGCTTACCAATATGGCAACATGTTTTAAAAAAATGTTTTAATTATGCTCTTAAATTGGCAAGCATGAGTCTTACCGGTTTATTTTTTTAACATTGGAAATGTTAATGTTCGCGTACTACGTACAGGACAAAAGTTACGTCGACATGAAAGTATCAATACAAGGTCAGACTCACTATTTATTCCTTGCCCTGTTGTTCATCATCAGCCGTCCGGTCAGAGCCGGATTGGCCCACCGGGAAATCGGGAAGTTCCCGGTAGGTCGCAAGGCCTAACGGGGCCGGGGGCCGGTGGCCAAACGGCCAGCTAGTGGAAATGTTAAATTTCTTGTTTTTTATGGAAATTTAAATAATTCAAATCAGAATGAATACCTACTATTTCCTTTATAAAATTGTATTGTTTTCGTTTCCTAGAACTCTCACAATATGAAAATTGCGGAGTATCGGATTACTGCTGTTTCAATGAAAATTTATTTTTCCCCTTAATTCTCTATAACATGACGTCTGGCTGATATCATAAGCTGCGGTACTTTTTGTACAAATAAACTCAATCTAAGAAAAGACAAAGCTTTAAGAACCATATTCAATATAGAAAAGCCAGAAAAGCCTTGTTATCAACATTTTCTGAAATCGAGTACTCTACAGAATTTAATGCAACACACAGATTTGAAGCAAGATCTTTGAAGGAATCTCTGTGTAAATACAAAACAATATTAACAGCTTTGCTCTACCTACGTATTTTTTGATTTACCACACTTTTACTATTAAATCATTAAAAAAGATTATACGAGATTTTGACGGTCTGAAAAATAAAGGCAATTATTTTGTTCAATGGGCCAAATGCAAAATTGATGACGAGAACTTGGAAGTCGAAATTCAAATTCAAATTACATTACCCGAAGTTCGGAGAAGGAAAAAAAAAGAAAATGTTCGACAAACTGGCATTTGATGCTGTGACTGGTGCAGAAAATTCTTACAGAATTAATATGTACAACGCGATATTTGACACTGTTATAAATGCTTTTCAGGAACGGTTCAAATAACAAGAAGATTTATACCTAGAGTTCGCTGCACTGGACCCAAAAAATTATGATCAGGAAATATCTTCTGATTTCATAAGATTATGCCAAGTTAAAAAAAAAAAATCGTAATGATATTGCTTCGGATTCCTTAGTATCAGAACTGAAAGATTTTAGAACAAAATGGCCCATTTTAGAACTTAGTATTGGAGAAGCTCGCATTGAATATGGACAACACCAAGAACAAGACACAGAAGAGGAAGTCGAAGGAGGAGAAGAAGAAGAGGGTAAGGAAGAACAGAATGAAAAATGTTTTGCATCTAAATAGCGCCGTTGCCGCAATTGCATAAGATGTGTAAAATGACATACTAGAAAAGTACAACTTATATAGTTCAGCATATAAAACTTTACACATGGCCTGCAAGTACATAATAACTCTATCTGTGACTCAAGTAGAATGTGAAGGAAATTTTTCGAAGCTGAAAATTATAAAGAACCGATTAAGATCAAGTCTCTCACAGGATCATTTGGACCAACTAATGATTATGGCCACCGAAAAATCTCTCTTGGCGGACATTTCTAATAAGACAATTATAGACAAACTGTCTTGCAAAAGCAGCCTTCTTGCAAAGTTACTTAACTTAATTTAATTTAATTTTTGTTTTTTGTTATGTAAACACCTAGTATAATACAGTTTTTCACGAAACATGTTCCTGTATTTAATTTTCTGTACATCAAGTACTTGTAGAGGGACCGGTGGCCGGACACATCTCCCGGTATAATATTTCCTGCCAATCCGGCCCTGGATATGGTTGGCGCATAGATAATGTTCTCGTTTGAACGCGGACCTTTCGCATCGTAAACCATTTCTTGCCATTTAAATGGTGTATAGGACAAAAGTTACGTCGACATGAAAGTATCAAGGTCAGACTCACAATTTATTCCTTGCCCTATTGTTCATCATCAGCACTACTAAAATGTGATCAAAAACACGGCAGGTTAGTGATTGATTTTTTTTTCTAACTTATACGTTAATACCTATACTACAACAAAGTTTTAGATGACCATGTACTATCATGTAGTTGAAAATTACTTTTCCTGTACTGACAGTAGGAGAACTTTAAAATAACAAATATAAATAAAAGTTTTACATTGGTTAAAGGTGTATTTTAGAGGTAAAAAGGAGTGAAGCTCACCAGGCAGCAATGGAAACTTTTTATATTTTAAAAATTTCCTGCATAAACTAGATATCCTCCAAGCATTAAAACGTTATCTTCTCAAGTTTAATATTATTGAACTACATAAGTCGAGTGTCTGTTTATATCTAAGATTAGTCAAATTTAAACATTTCCTAATAAGGCTTGTCCCCTAATTGAAAAATTATATGTCGCTTTCTTCTTTATATTATTAACACGTTTAACCTCACTTATACATAGGTACATAAGAGCATAATTGAGAAAGTTTATTTTCCTCCAAATGTAAATAGTTTATAAAGTAATAAAGCTTAAAACTGAAATTCTGTGTTAAATTCGCCGAAGCAAGTACAAGCTGCATGTACAAAAAAGATAATAAAGTACACACAAAAACACGCCACATAATAATAATTGCATACCTTTAAAGTTCAGGTCAAAGCAAAGAGTAGAGTATTGCCAAAGTATTAATGAATTGATGCACAATCACTCGGTCAAAAGTTTTTTATTAAATTGTAAATACTATTAAGGAAAACCACGACACGATACTTTGTTATTCAAATCACATTATCACATACTAAGTAGGTATAACGTATAACGGTCAAAACAAAAAACGACCCTCAATAATTGATTGTTGCCAACTGAAGCCTCATTCATGGATATCTTTGATTAGTAAAATACAAGGGCAGCATTTCAATTAAATTGTAGTGTGGGTGTATTGGTTTTAGACAAATATTTGCAATATATTCTTTAATGACTTTGTGTTAAATGTTTGGGTGTGTCGATATTGTATGTGTCTTATTCTACATGATTTTGATGAATAATAGTAATAAGAATTATTTATTTATAAGAAGGTATATTTATACAATAAATTTTAATATTTGAACCAACGAAGTAAACGAATAGGGGCTAAGTTTTTATTGGTAATTAATTGTCTGTCTTCTCAATTGCAACGCCTTATAAGCCAGGCATAATTCTAGTCGATCTCCTTTTGCTGTGCGGCACGTCTAACAACATCACATTATGCCATCTGTCGCGGTTGTTTGTTTAGTTTTCGGTATACCTATATGTTGATGGATACTAAAATGTTTGTAGACTTATAAAATAGATGATTTTTACGTTTTTTCCTCCCAAAATGTACAATAAGCACATTTACAATATACATGCGTTATTTTGTATATTTGCTGTCATGGGTTTAGAAAAGATATTAGCTTTTTCTCTTCGGTACCATAACCGAATTGCAACTGAAAAACGAAGAGAAGTTTATAATTTTTACTAATTCACAAAAGTAATACGGCTTCAGCCCCAAATTGTCAAATGAAACAAAGCTCTTTGTATACTTAAAGCCAAGGCGATCGCCAAAGGCCCTCTACAATTTTTCCATTAGGCCAGTGCTCCTCAAATTTTTTATCTCACGTACCCCTTTATATTGTGCAGTGATCATGCGTACCCCTTTCTAAGAAATACATATTATTATATAATTTAAGTAACCATAGTAGGTACAGGGTCTGACTAGGTATTTCAAAGCAATACGGAATACCTTTGTGCCCTCTTGATGTCGAAGAAAGAACTATTTTGAACAGGCCTTTACTGCACTTCGCAGTTTAGATTCAGGTTTTAATTAAGCTTGAGATGCATATTAATTATTCAGTTTTATCTTTCACCTCCATATGTGTTATATATTCTGTTAAATATATTTTTTGTAGGTTTCTGCTATTTAAAATTATTAGCCGCCACTCGCGTACCCCCTAAAAATTATCGCGTACCCCCAAGGGGTACGCTTACCACAGTTTGAGAAACAATACATTAGGCAATTAAAGGTTGTCCAGAATTATGTATTGAAGGTCATCAATAAAAAAGATAAAATGTTTCCTACACGATTACTGTTTTCTAAAGAATTACTGGACGTTAGATCTCTGTACATTCTCTGTGTCTGTTCATTCGTACATAAGAGTACTAGCCCAAACATAAAAACCTTTGTTAAGCATTCTCACAATACCAATTGTAAAATTAACAAACACTTAAGTATGAACAGCAATACTAATATCAACAAACGGTTTATAAATTATCTAGCTCCCAAATTTTATATTCCAGTTTGGTGTAAGTTTTAGTTTTTATTTTTGTATATTGCTGCACATACGAATGTAAGTCATCTAGGTGCAATGTGATTAAGAAGGAATTTCTCTCTACAAGCCATATTTTATAAATCTTATAATGTCATAATTCTAATGATTATTGTATTGTATTGTTGCTGTTAATTGTTTCTAAGTTTATTGTCAAAATTTATTGTCAATTATCAATTGTATTATGAATAATTATGAATTATAAAATTGATACTTAAGCAATAGATAAGAGTGCAATTTACTTTTGCTAAATTTGTTATTATAGTATTATTGTTATCATTGTATGTATGTAATAGTATTGTATTATTGTATTTCCTTTTCTAACTAGCCAAATGCTAAATAAATAATAAATAATAAATTTAATTTTACTGTGCGATGTGTGAGGTGCGGTGTGATGGGCGCTGTGTGGTGTGCCGACGTGTCCATGCACTAACTGCAATACAATATTCTTGGAATTCTTTCAGACTGTAAATGCATTTCTCTAATAATAGATTTTTTATATTACTTTTGAATATATAAGTCGATTTGCTATTGTTTATTTCGGGAGGAAGCAAGTTATAGTACTTATGGCCGACATAATATGGGGATATTTTGTAATATGTATTGTATTCTAGTAAAATGTTAATCACATAAATATTCGCGATCGGTCACGCTCGAATGGAACTTCTAGTTATATTTCTTTGAATTAGTAATCCAAGACTATTAAGACTATTAATAGCCAGGGCACTTATAACTTTCGCTTTTGCTTGGAGAGCTAAAATGTTTCTGGCTGACTCCGATTACATCTGATACCTACATTAAATTAACTACATCGTAATTTATAGCTTCAAACATATAATTTGCTTTCATGGGACCCCTCTCAACACATTCAACCCTTCTAGCTCCTTCCCACAAAATAACCGAATAAGTTTAGAAGTTTCAAGTTTTAATCAAGAAATACATTTTAGACAAATTTTATGGAAGCCAATTAAAGTTTAAATTCAGAGGAAGCTTCATCAAAATTTAACCTCTTTGAAACTGGAATCCTTTTGTAGGAATTTTATTGATATTAATTAACTAAATTTAATTAATTTGAATAAGAGAACAAACACAACTTTATTATTATAAATAAATGTGATGATTGATATGACGGGTTATTCTCATTTCAGATCTATGAATTTTTCTAATATGTCTGCTACATAAATTCTAGGGAGCATTGCTTTCATCTGTCACATGATTAAAATACACCAACGACAATGGCGCATTAACTGATTGTCAGCCAAAAAAATCTTGATTTTATATTTCTGGTGCCTAAAAATTTTACGTTAGAGATGGAAAATATACGACAGTTTCCCTAGGGAAATATAGACTACCGATTTTAGGCTTATATTTTATTTTATTTATTATTATTATTTTTTTTATTTAATCGTCTTATTTATATTAACGTCCTGGCGGAGTTTAGCTAATGCTATTCCACCACTCAACCAGGACACACACACATAGACATCAACACAACAACCACTACCTGCGATATTACCATCTATCGCAGCTGAAACTCGAACTCAGGATAGATAACAGCGACTAGACATGTTGTGCCACCCAACAGCGATCTAGTCCACTGCTACCATCTCGGTAACACGTTAAGAACGCCACTAAACATCCATACCCTGGCCAAGATTCGAACCCGGGACCCCGCGGTCGCAAGCCAAACGCCTTAGCATTGCGCCACCGAGCCGGTAGGCAATACTATTAATTCAAAATAATATAAAAAACCGCTGCCTAAGGAATCACTACTTCCACATCCAGATTTTCCATCCAATTCTCTTTAAAGGAAGACATATTAACTTATAATTGCACTCTAGTATGTGGAAATAATTGATTATAGAATTTTATTAATACTTGAGGCACTTATAAAAAAAATTGAGGTGTTGTTTCTTAGCATATAGTTCCAGGTGTCGTGTACCAAATTTCAAGTGAATATCTCAATTTTATTTTATCAACACTTTTAATAATGGAGTGGGGATGGTGAAGGGGATGAAACATATTATAAAAAAATCTGAGGCTTTGGCTTCTAGTATATACACCAAATCCCAAATTCTTGTACCCTTACCAGCTTGCTTTGCTTATATTCATTCCCCTATTTACCCCAGTTTAACCCCCAACCCTTCAACGGAATCAACACAAAAGAATCTAATTACAGATGTTGTTATAGTACATCCATGTAAGAAATTTCAAATACAAATCTTAATTTTATTTTATCAACTCTTTTAATAATGGGGGAGGGTGGTGGGGGGAGTTGAAAAATATTATAAAAAAATCTGAAGCTTTGACTTCTAGTATATACATTAAATCCCAAGTTTCTGTACTCTTACTAGCTTGCTTTGTTTATTTTCCCCTATTTACCCCTGTTTAACCCCCAGCTCTTCAACTGGTTAATCTCAAAATATAATCTAGTTGTAGATGTCTATAATATACGTGTACCAACTTTTAAGTGAATTCAACCCCTTTAATAATGGAGTGGGGGCGATGAGGGGATGGATAAAGAAATTCGAGACCTTGCATGGCTTCTAGTATATACACCAAATCTCAAGTTTCTGTGCTCTTACCAGCTTGTTTTACTTATTGTCCCCTATTTACCACCCAACCTTTTACCGGATATGGTCAACAAAAATCCAGTTCCAGTTCTCGTTAGTACATACGTTTACAATATTTCAAATCAATGTCTCAAACCATTCCAGAGAAAACGTGCACGCAGGGAAAGTTACAGACCGACAGATAGACCGACGACCGACAGCCAGACAAAAAAAAATTGTTTCGCTTAAATTTAAAATCTCGACGTTCCATGACATTCTAAACCTATTTCAAGAACAAAAATTTTTGATAATCCACTACATTGATGCGGAAGTAACATAACTAATAGGAAAACTATTACTAGCCGAGTCCACAGGGGGATTTGGTCTAGGATTAAATAATTCGTATGAGATTTTTGATTTTTTGATGTGTTATGTAGAAAAGTGTTACAAAAAGGTATCGAAGTCACTATGGCTGAAAATTAAAATAAAAAGGTGTTGAACTTAAAAGGAAATAGTAACTTTTAATTGTATTGTTATGAATTACACCCCCTTGGAACTGGAGATGATACGCCTATGGCTACTAATTGTGACTGGGAGCTGTCAGAATGAAATGGACTTTTTGTGGAATGTTGTTGGAGAAGATTCTTGATTGTTTCTAGATGGATCTAGAGAGTCAAATTCGGAGTATATAAGGCGCGATTACCAGCGCAGAGGGGGAAGTTTATTAAGAAGGCAGTTTATAAAAGTGAACAAGTTGAAAAGTGAAAAGTGAGGTTAACTATTAAGTAAACAAGTATTGTACAGTCAGCAAATTGTTAAATAAAGTGTTAGTAGTGGTTTATCTCTTGTTGAAATTATTTAGAAGCCACGGATTCACACAGGGTGTTTCCCAAAAAGGTGGAAATCCGTAACATTTTGGGACACCAAATCCTCTTGTCAAAATTCCGCTTCCGACAGGAAGCGGAATTTTGACAAGAGGATTTTTCGGAAGTGTTCGAGAAGGTTTGGCAGTGTATTCTCGAAGTTGGTGCTAACACGGAGGACTAATTTACTGGACGTTGTTCGATGGTTATTTTCGAACAGGAAAATAGTGTCAAGTGCATTTTTTGAGACATTTTTGGAACATTTTATTTGGACATTAGAGGTTAAGTGACGAAGACTCTAGATAAGACTTTTTCGTGCCGTTTTGAGGTTTTTCTGGACAGTCCCATTACCGATAGTGACGTAACTTTGTTTGATTTATTTGATTTCAACGTAGTCGTATGCCTATAACAACCAGAAGTATGGCAACCGAAAAGCAAATACAGGACTTACTTGCACAATTCCAGAAAGTGTTGGAAGAGTTAGAAAGAAGGCATCGAGAAGAAGTAAATGAAGTCAAAGAGAAAATGCACCGGGTAGAAGAGGAAATAGTCCTGCTTTAGCAACAGTTGAGGGATAGAGGAAGCCAGAAAGTGGTATTATCAGATCAGCTGTTCGAACCTCCCTCCTTTGACGGCCAAAGTTCATGAACCATTTACAAGAGACAGTTTGAGGCAGCAGCGAGTGCAAACAACTGGAATGACGAAGAGAAGGCTATGGCGTTAATCGTGGCATTAAGGGGCCAAGCATTGGAAATACTCCAGACAATCCCAGTAGACCAACAACGGGATTTTAAAGTTTTAGAAGCTGCCCTAGATCTACGATATGGCGATCAACACCTTGCCCGAGTGTACCAGACCCAGCTGAAATCACGTGTTCAAGGGGCTGGGGAAAGTTTGCAAGAGTTTGAAGCTGCCGTGTGGAGACTGGCTCACCTGGCTTACCCGGATGTACCGAAGGAATTCTAAGATCAACTGGCAGTAGAGGCTTTTCTGGATGGTATACAGGATGATGAGATCAGGCGAGTCCTCAGGTTATCTCGATACCAGAACAGCAGCGAAGCGTTGGTACGTGCACTCGAGGTGGAAGCTGTCTTTCAGGATGCCCCCAGTCCAAGAGTACAAGCTGTGAGTATCGAAGAATCTCAACCAGAAAAGAAGAAAGAGAACCCTATCTTGATCCAGATACAGGAGGTAAATAAAATGATTAGTCAGTTACTGGCTCAATGGGATACTGCGGGAAGACAAGGAAAGCCAAGCAGGAGTACTAAATGTTACAACTGTGGCAGAGCAGGGCATATCAAGCAAGACTATCGACAGTGGAACTCGAGGAATGTGAATGCTGGAAACATGGATGAGACACAGATTAGAAGTAGTGGAAGGCCAAGTGGACGGCGTATGAAATGTTACAGGTGTGGAGAACTAGGACATATCCAGCTTGAATGTCCACGGAGAAGATTGGAGAAAGTAAAGGCCGGAGAAGCTGTGAAGCTGAGGGGAAAATCAGAGGAAGCTGGTACCAGAGAGACTGTGACAGATAGGGAACATAGTACCCCGAGAGAAGTAAAGATTTCCTAGCTTCGAAGCATTTCGAGAAGTCCACTACTACCAGGACGTGGAAGTAAAGTGAAACCCCAGAAAATTGCTGATATTTCATCCGGAAGAAGGTGCAAGGAAGATTGCAAGTACTACCACCAGGAGAAACTGCAGGTCGCGGGAGCAGTCAACACTGTCAAGATGGAGGTGCCGGATGACAGGACAGATGAGGCGCTCAGGCAAGAGCAATTGAATGATGTGGAAATTGGGCCTATATTGAGAGCCAAAGAAAGGGGAACTCGTCCAAAATGGAAGGATGTTTCGGACAAAAGAGTGGGACTGAAGGCACTATGGGCGCAGTGGGACTCACTGAAAGTCGGGAACGGGCTGTTGCGGAGAGCATGGGAAAGCCCGGATGGAAAGCAGGTGGTTATGCGTCTAGTGATTCCCAGGTGTCGAGTAGCGAAGGTGCTTCAGGAAGTTCACAATGGAACATCCGATGGACACTTCGGTGCGAACAAGACCCTGAAGAAAATACGAGAACGATTTTATTGGATCAGAAGTCGTCAGGATGTGGAGGCTTGGTGTCGCAAATGCAAGATTTGTGCAGCCAGTAAGGGACCACAGACTGGGAGTAAGGGTGAAAAGAAACAGTTCAACGCCGGAGCTCCTTTCAAGAGGTTGGCTAACGATATAGCAGAACCATCACCAGCCAGTGACCGAATGAAGGCTCGATATGACCGGAAGGGTAGTTCAGAAGGGTTCAAGACAGGAGACCTGGTTTGGCTGTACAACCCACAGCGGAAGAAAGGAAGGCCACCGAAACTTCAACCGCCTTGGGATGGACCGCATACTGTTATTATCCGAATTAATGATGTCGTCTATCGAATTTAAGAAGCAAAAAGTCCAAGATGAAGATCGTGCATTTGGACAGGCTGGCGAAATACATCAATGATTCTGAGTTGTCTGATCGGGACGATCTAGGCTTAAGGAGGGGGCAGTGTTATGAATTACATCCCCTTGGAACTGGAGATGATACGCCTATGCCTACTAATTGTGACTGGGAGCTGTCAGAATGAAATGGACTTTTTCTGGAATGTTGTTGGAGAAGATTCTTGATTGTTTCTAGATGGATCTAGAGAGTCAAATTCGGAGTATATAAGGCGCGATTACCAGCGCAGAGGGTGAAGTTTATTAAGAAGGCAGTTTATAAAAGTGAACAAGTTGAAAAGTGAAAAGTGAGATTAACTATTAAGTAAACAAGTATTGTACAGTCAGTAAATTGTTAAATAAAGTGTTAGTAGTGGTTTATCTCTTGTTGAAATTATTTAGAACTCACGGATTCACACAGGGTGTTTCCCAAAAAGGTGGAAATCCGTAACAGTATCAAAAAAATATCTTACAAAAACCGTCTTCTCGTAAACTCAAAGAATTAAAGTTTCCGGTCAACGCGCGCGGATGCCACAATTATTAGCTTTGTCCGTATGTATCGCCACAAAATTTTTAATAATCTTTGAAGAAGTAATCGGTTCGGAAAAGCAATTTTTTTTGAAAACAGTCATTAACAGTTAACTTTTGCATGATATTTATTAAATGTCAAGGCGGCAGTTTTTGGTCTACAGAACTTAATAGTTATTTATTGTATAAGCGTTTTAGATAGCGTTTTATCCATGCAAGAAAGTTTAAAGTTCTTAATTAAAACACGAACGCTATACAACGTTTTATCCACAATCACGGTCATTTAGAATCAGATTTCATAAAAAAATGATTTGACATTTCGCTATGTCAGCGGCTGTAACGTAAAAAATTATTGAAATTAATTAAAATAAATATGGAAGGTGTAGTCCAGTACGTGGGTATCAAAAAGGGGTGTTTGAATGCAAAAGGTGGGGTAGTAGTGATTTTTTAGTATGATGTTAGGCTTGGGGCCCTAATGAAAAATCCAAGTTTTCGACCTCGAGGCGCATGCGCTCGAGTCGCCATCTTGGATTTTAAGTACAAAAATTTGATTTTTTGATAATATCTCAAAAACGGTGACTTTCACGCCAAAAGGTGTTCTATACAAAGTTAAAGAGGACAAAATTTCCTACATTTGTTGATGAAATTTTTTTTTTTTTTGTAGCACACATATGTTAGGAGTTACAGCTCTGTGAAGTTGTTGTGTGGCACCGAAATTATTTGTTTGGAGCGATTTGTGACAAATATGTTCGATATGTGCAAGATCATTTTGGTTCGCAGGAGCAATTTTTAGCCAATGAAAAAAATAAAGTTCGTCTCATATCGATGCAGAAGAACACATTTGAGCTGGCTGCATTTACAGTTAAACAAGCTGAAAATGATGCCGGTGTGCTAATTGTCAACACTGCAATTTCTCTATACAGTGAATCAATATTTGATGCTGTTTTTGTGGTCGGGGAAGATGTTGACCTTTTAGTACTTGTGACAGCCTTGGCACCAGCCGAAAGTTCTATCTACTTCCGTAAACCTGGAAGAGGAAAAACTGCTGAGAGGATATATTCAGCAAGTAGCCTCAAATACGAAGAAGCAACCAAGCACATTCTGTTCTTGCATGCCTTCAGTGGGGTTGTGACACAACGTCATCCCTATTCAATTAGGGAAAAACTAAATTTTGTACGCTGATAGGAAAAAACAGAGCGGTTCAAGAAAAATTGAAATTTTCAACCAACAAGATGCCACGTCAGAGGAGATTGCCGAGGCCGGAGTACGCTTTCTTGTAGCTTTATATGGTGGCAACATGGATAAAGAGAATTTGGAAGAGATTCGTTTCCAACGCTTCACCAAATCTACGCTGAAAAGCAAATTTAATCTTGCCTCTTTGCCACCTACAAAAGACGCGGCGCAATTGCACGCCTTTAGGACGTACCACCAAGTACATAAATGGAGGGGCATAGAGAAAAATCCTGAAGATTGGGGTTGGAAGCATGGCGCTTACGGGCTCACTCCCATAACAATGGAGCTCCCGATTCCTTATTAAAATCGGTATCTTGTAACTGCAAAAAGGGGTGTGGTGGGGCATGCAGCTGCCGAAAGGCTGGACTTACATGTTCGGTTGTATGTGGCTTCTGCAACGGAGAATCTTGCGGAAATATGCCGGAAATTCTCATTGAAAGCTAGGACGAGGATGACGACATTTTTCAAGCTACGGACCCAAACTACGACCGGGACACCGACAATAACCAAACCGGACCATCGAAACGTACCAAAATGTAATAGAAATTAATCTATGTAACTCTCTAAAATCAGAATTTACTATTCTTAAATAAATTAAAAAATGCGATACACTTTTCGCCTTTTACTTTGTTTACGATAAGTATAATACTGTTAAATGATAATATTCAAGTGCCTTTTAGTTTTTTCTTTATAATTATGTACAAATATAATGATATATACTTAATAAGAATAATAAAATAAAACTCAACTAGTGCAACTTCACGGAGATGTAACTTCTAACATATGTGTGCTACAAAAAAAATGTTTTAACAAAAAATGTAGGTCGTTTTGTCCTCTTTTACTTTGTACAGAACATCTTTTGTCGTGAAAGCCACCGTTTTTGAGTTATTATCAAAAAAACAAATTTTTGTACCAAAAATCCAAGATGGCGGCTCGAGCGCATGCGCTTCGAGGTCGAAAACTTGGATTTTTTATTAGGGCCCCAAGCTTAACAACATACTAAAAAATCACTACTACCCCACCTTTTGCATTCAAAAAACCCCCACGTACTGGACTAGTGTTGAATGCTTCCTATTTAGTTTTCATTGTTTATCGATTCCATTTGTAAAATATTGTGAAGTGGTGAAAAATGCGAGAAAGCGATTTTGTTCCTGAGAGAATCCTTCGGGAACCTGAAGAAGCAACTCTCCAATTATTGCCTGCGTAGTCCAGGGAACATTACGAAAAATTATTTTCCGAATTTAATGAATGGAAAGAAAAACGGGGGGTAATGACAATAAATGAGGAAGTTCTGCTATCGTGTTTCTTAAACTTGAAGAAGTATGCAATTTCATCCATGTGGTCGAAGTATTCGATGCTGAAGGCTGCTATAAAGGTCCATAAGAACATAGACATTGGAAAATTTAGTAAGCTCACTGCCTATCTGAAGAGTGAGTCGAGAGGGTACAGAGCGAAGAAAGCTGCGATATTGGAAAGAGCACACGTGGAAGAATTTTTGACAAGGGCTTGCTATAAAGAATATTTGATAATTAAGGTAATATCTCTTAAACTTTTAGACATTGTAGATAACAAACTTTGAAATATTCTAAGTTGCTCTAATAATGGGGGTATCTGGTGTCTGTCATTGCTGTGAACTGAGGAATTTTAATATCAAGGATCTAGAAGACAGGGGCGCATATCTGCTTGTTTCTATACCAGATACCAAGACCGGCGTCTCACGAAAATTCACAATTAGGGAAGAAGAATTCTCTATCAATACCGTGGAGACGTGTAGAAAATACATGTCCTTACGTCCGAAGAAGTTATCCAACGACGGATTCTTTTTACGATACACTAATCAAAAATGTACTTCACAGCCTGTTGGAATCAACACTTTGTCGAAAGTTCCTTCAAGAGTTGCTTCATTTTTGAATCTGGCAAACGCAGAAGCTTATAGCGGCCATTGCATGAAGTGCACTTTAACAACTTTACTGGCTAATAAAGGTGCTGACCTCACAACAATTAAATGACATGGTGGGTGGAGGCACTGTTTGTCTCGATCAGTATAAAAAGTTGCACTAAATTCCATTGAAGGAACTGATATTAGACTATAGTAGAGGGTCCACGCCTTCGAAAGCCGTCTAAATCGCCAAGTAACCCATTCCAGCAAGGTAAATAATTTTTGAGCTCGGATATCGAAAGAGGGTCCTAATGGTCATCAGAAATGGCTTGTTGGACTTTTGTTGACGATTGCCCAACTTCTCCACAAGAAAAAAAGATGGCGAAATGTTATTTCAAGAATTCGTGTTTTTAAACGTATACCTCTCGCTAGAGAGTGAACCACATGCGACATTGATTTAATTTTTTTTATTTATATACTACTGACATTAAATTTCAAACTCGCTTACGTTTTTTTTTCTAAATAAATTCTAAATCACACTAACGAAATTTGTGTGTTTGAAATTTCGACGTGCGGGCAACTATATTAAATATTCAATTTTTTATAATAATAATAATAATAATAATAATAATAATAATAATAATAATAATAAGTGTGAAAGAGTGAAATATGGTCTAAAGATCAACAGAGTTTTTGCAAAAAAAATAGCTCGATATCTTATACAGTTTTTGAGTTAACGACTTTTTAAAGTGTAATGAATTAAGATAGTAAGCCAATACATTTTTGAAATTGTGCTATTATTTACATTTTTACAATTTTGCAAAAATATATTATTAAGGTAAAAAGAAACGCATTTGGCAGATGATTTACTCGATCTATTAATTATGAAGGTGTTGTATAGAGATATTATTTATTAAGTATATCATTATTGTGGTACAAATAATATAGCATTTTACAAATATGAAAATATAAAAACCTACACAAAACTTGTAATATATACATAAGTAATAATAATAATAATAATAATAATAATAATAATAATACAGCACAACGGATACGAAGTAAGTGAGGACCAAGGCACGATAGAAGGAATGGGTGAGGAGGAGAAATATAAGTATCTAGGTTATTTACAAGCCAGAGACATCGACCACCACGCAGCAAAACGAACATCGGTAGACACTTACCTAAAAAGAGTCCGCTCAGTTCTGCGGACCAAACTGTCGGCCAGAAATATGGCAAAAGCAATAAACACATACGCGACGTCAGCCATCTCATATAGCTTCGGAATTGTCAAATGAACTAACACTGAACTCGATGAGTTAAATATAAAAACAAGGAAAGAATTCCGAAAGCACCGCGCTCATCACCCCAAATCAGCCATAGAGAGATTCCACTTGCCACGCAGACTGGGAGGAAGAGGAATTCCAGACATAAAAATAAGGCATCATAAACAGCTGAATAACCTAAGGCGATATTTCTATAAGAAAGGAGAAACTAGTGATTTACATCTGGCAGTTACACAAGCTGACAAGAAAGCTACGCCTCTGAGACTTGCGGACAGATCCTTCAACCCTACCGCTGAGGTAACAACAGCGGATCAATTACTTCAGCGATGGAGAAGCAAACCACTCCACGGGAAATATCTAGCCAGTCTTGAAAACGAGCACGTAGACACCAACGCATCTACATCATATCTTCGGTCCGGTAATATATTTATGGAAACAGAGGGATTTATAGCGGCAATCCAGGACCAGGTGATTCCAACAAAAGTGTATAGGAAGCGAATTCTAGGAGAAGACCTCGAAAATGTCAAATGCCGGATGTGTGACGCAAAGGAAGAGTACTTGGACCACATCATCGCAGGATGTTCAACACTAGCCCCAAAATCCTACCTGGACAGGCATAATAGAGTTGGGAAGATCGTCCATCAAAAACTACTAGAGAGACATATGGGACTCACAGACACTGTCCCCTATTATCAGTACGAACCACCAGCCGTGTGCGAAACTGAGGAAGTTCGCCTGTACTGGAATAGGAAAATACAAACTGACAGGCCAATTCCAAACAACATTCCTGATCTCGTATTAACTTTCAAAAATGAAAAGAAGACACTTATAGTAGACTTTGCTGTGCCTCTCCCGACTAACATTAATAAAACATACACGGAAAAGAATCTACCACTACGCGATGAAATCCTGCAGATGTGGCATATGGATGCAGTGATAATCGTTCCTATTGTAATCGGAACCACAGGCGAAATACCTAAAATATTGAAAAACAGCTTAAACCAGTTAGGTCTGGAGCATGAACTGTACCTACCAATACAGAAGTCCGTCCTATTGGACACATGTAGTATTGTGCAAAGGGTAATTGGCGATAACCACAAATATTTTTAACACAGCTACCAAGCAGATCATCTTGTCCCAGGACCGATGAGTCATAGCTTTCAAAAACCACTCCCCGGCGAGGACGTGTGATACAAGGAAGTAATAATAATAATAATAATGCATAATAAGTATACACAGCTCAGTAAGCATTGACAAACCACTACATAGGCATTACTATTAAGAAGCACTGTCTGCTAAAAACTGCTCTGTATTATTTCTGCCCTTAAAACAATTGTTAGGAAAGGCTGCACATGCAACAGAACACCAAGTGGACGCACATTTTTAATCACAGTTTACTTTACAATCCCACAATTTGTTTTCTTTAGAACCAGTTTTGACTTTTTGTCATCATTTGTGATTTTATTTGGTTATTCTCTATCAGATATCCAAATTTTCTGGGAAAGGGTAAATTGGGAAGGAGATCGGAAAATCGCCTGTACACTAAAATTGTATGTGCTTTGTTAACTGCTTCTTAAGTCGAGAAAATTTGTTATAAATCAGGATTTTGTGTTAGGTAAGGGTCTAAACCACTTTTTGTGGATAATTTTTACAATTAAAAGTATTTCGCAGTGAGCAGGGTTTTAACCTACTTCGCTAGGTTCTTCAGTTGCTAGCTAAGCTAAGTACACTAAACCACTGGACTACAGTCACCTGTAATGCTCGTTTTAAATGCAGTAAGGAAGTGTCTTGTGTAGGACGCGGACGTAGCTAACGTAAGTCTAATAACCTTAAGGAAAAATAAATACTGCCTTGGCAAATCTAAAGATTTAAATTCACTACAGATGGCCGTAGTGAATTTAAATCCTTAATCCGTAAGTCCTATGTGAATCTGTATGAATAGATTCACATAGGACTTACGAGCATCTTAAATTACATGATCATCAATTGCATCGCAGTTATTTCCAAAATTAATCAAAATATATAGTTGGCGTGTTCATTTTAAGGCAACAATAACTGCTCATTTATCCTCTTCGGAAAGGATAACTGACAGGTCACACAATACACCGACTGCCAATAACGTTTTTACAATATTTTCTTCTTCATATTTTTCACTTTTTCGTGAGTATCCTAAGATACCCTTTGTTGTCATGTACCCACACAATTTTTGTAGGTTTTCTATTTTGCAAAAATTAAACATACCTTGCGCAAGTATTATTGTGTTCCCTTCTTCATGATTGCAAGTTCACATTATTGGGCAACGTAGGTATGCCATTATTTACAACAATATTCTAAAATGTATTTTAGATTATTCGCTTTATATTTGTTACTATTTATAAAGTAATTCCAGTTTAGAATAAGAATTGTGTCTGTTATGGCGAATTCATATAATTGTGATGGGTTTTTAAGTCATACCATACATTTTCTTAAGTATGAAATTTCGGACAATTTTTATTTTTTAATCTCAAATTTGTATAATTTATTGACGATTTCATACTGTATTTGCACCTTTCGATATATACAGTCCTTCTAAGCCAAAATGACGTAAAATTTTCTAAGCAAATTGGACGTACTTCAAAGTTTCCTTTTTTCAGTAATCATTAAACCATTATTTCTGCATCTATATTATAACAGACTCTATTTTAAAATCACGTAGTTGTAACATAACACATAAATGATTGTCTAATTTTCAGACAATTGGTGACCTACTGATTAATAGTAATATAATACCTTAATCAAATTAGTTATTAGACTAATGTCTATCCACAATTACACAGACCGAATCCTGCCGCAGCTGTCACGTTGCGCGTTATCATAACAAGACATTATTACGATCGAATTAAAAAATCTGTAACTCGAAAACTGTATGAGATATCGAGTTAATTTTTTTTGCAAAAACTTTGTTGATCTTTAGACCATATTTCATTCGCATATAATATATAAGAAAATTAAACATTTATTGTAGTTGTCCGCACGTCGAAATTTCAAACACACAAATTTCGTTCCTGTGATTTAGGATTTAATTAGAAAAAAACCGTAAGTGATTTTGAAACTCTACTAGTACAGACATATGCGGTCATGTCAGTAGTATGTAAAGAAAAAAAATCAGATCAGTATCACATGCAGTTAATTTTCTAGCGAGAGGTATACGTTTAAAAACACGAATTCTTGAAATAACACTCCGCCATCTTTTTTTCTTGTGGAGAAGTTGTGCAATCCTCAACAAAAGTCCAACAAGCCATTTCTGATGCCCATTAGGACCCTCTTTCGATATGCGAGCTCAAAACTTATTTACCTTGTTGGAATGGGTCATTTCAATTTTTAATGCTTTGGACCCCTTACTACTAGGTGATATGAGCGCATTCGTTTCGAAAAAAAATCGGATTTGTTTGTTTTTACCTGAACCAATTCAGGAGACAGTACCCATTATGAAAATGTGTGTTACCAAACTGTAACCTGCCTGATATGCTGCCTAAGTGACGTCGCTAGTCAGTCAACGCCGATCGATATTGTACCGCCTGTTCAACTATAGGCGATACGGAGAAATCAAATCTTGTAGCATCGAGCCGGGATGCATTAGTGCTGCTGCGGCGGACAAATATATAATATGATATAATTTGTATCACTATTTATTCCTTGCCCTAGTATTCATCATCAGCCGTACGGTTGGCGCATAGGTAATGTTCTCGCTTACGGTGCGAAATGTCCAGGGTTTAAACTCCTATGACTGCTGAATATTACTTTAATTTTGTGACGATTAATATATTTTTTCAGAAATTCTTTTCTATGATTTCTTTCGGTTAGGTTAGTATGTTTTTATTCTGATATCTAACTGTTAATAATTATTAGCGCCGCAGAAGTATTAGCGTTGCAGACAAAGAGGAGGGGGTTCGGGGGGTGTTCTACAGCTTTTTAATATTCATAATGTTAATGATAGTATAAGGGGCCAACGTTACGAGTTTTATCCAAGGCGGCCGACATGAGAGAGTCGAGATCAGATAATAATAATAATAACATTTTATTTCCTTTAGACCTGCTGGAATACAAGTATAGGACACGTCAGAAATGAATATAACAAGTACGCGCCAATATTCTTGACTAAAGATGATGGTCTCGGATGATTAGGGGTCGAGCTTGAGCTCTTTGCCCCAATCATCGCTGTAGACCTGGACCGGCCTCGTAAGGGGTGCGCCTGCTTTTTCGCCTATCCCCTCCGCAAATGTTAGCAAACCTCCTCTGGTCCTGACTGTTGGACCCTGCCAGCTGGGTCGTTTCTTCTGGCGCTCTTCTGCCTTGGTCTCATTTCTTCGCTGGCATGTATAGGCTCCCGGGAGCGCCTTTCGTCTGTCGTGAGAGGGAACGGCTGTTACCGAGCCCTCTCGGAGTTTGAAAGGGATTTGGGGGTGTTGACTAGTCGGAAGCCCAGGGTGTCAATTGGCATCATGTGCTCCGATTTCGTCGCAAGGAAGTGTGAACTGTGTAGTTCAGGATTGTGTTCGGCCAGAGACGCTTTCTTAGCGTCAGAGGCCGGCACGGGCTAGGGTAAGGGTACCGAGCTGGTTGTTTGCTTGGTACCCCCGGAATCGGGTATTTGATGTTTTTGGTCATTGTCTCCTTGCGGTGTGGCTTGCAGATCGGGCTGAAACAGATAAAGAGTTAGTTATACTTACCCATTATCCAGGATCTGGAGCTTCGGCCTCTTGTGCCTCGGAGCGTCGCTGGGGTCATAGTCAGTCGCCTGTCTGACCAGCGGACTCCCGTGCTCTGCTGCACGGGCGTATAGGTTCTTCGCTCTGTCCCGGATGACTTCAGTTACTGGGGTGTATTCCAGGTCTCTGAAGGTGTCGGCGTTTCTGACAAACCATGGTGCATCCACGGCGCACCGTAGTGCGACGTTTTCCACGGCTTGTATCCTCTTCAGATGGGTGGCTGCTTGGTATCCCCAGGCAACGGAGGCGTAGGTCAGAATAGGTGCAATGAGGGTCCTGATAAGCTTGAGCTTGTTCCTCAGGTTGAGTTGGCTCTGTCTACCTATCATAGGGTAAAGTAGAGTCCTCCTCGTCCTCGCTTTCTGTATTATCGCTTCCGTGTTCTGTCTCCACGTCAGGCTTCGATCCATGATAACGCCAAGGTACTTGACGGTATCGTGCCATTGAGTGTTCTCGCCGTTCAAGGAGACGTGTCCTATGGGAGTTTGCTTCCTGACTCTCTTGAAGAGGATGGCTTTGCTCTTCTCCGCGTTGATTTTGACTTTCCACTTGTTGCACCACTCTTCCAGATGGGATGAATATAACAAGTAAAGAATTTATATACTAATAAGTAGTGATAATTTTTTTTTACCGATTTTCGACAAAAAATGTTCAATCACCTTTTTTCGTAAATTTTATATTTTCAACATTGAGAGTTTTATATTGAGAAAACATCATTTTCCCGTTTTTGCGCTCTAAAATTCTAATAAAAAAATGTTTTTTACGATACATAATTTTTCTATATCTTTAGACCTTGCATATGAACTTACAAAAAAAAGAATTGCCGATTTTGAATTTTTTGTATATGTAAAAATTATTTGTTTTTACTCGCGCGCACGTGCCAGCCGTCCTAATTTTGCCCAATTACCGTGTTGCTAAATCATGCGTATCGTGGCATCTCTAGTGTTTATGTATCGTGGTAATTAATTTTTTATTTTTTTATTATTCATTCATTATTATTATTACTGTTAATCAATTATCACAGCCACACAAAAAAAAATAAAACTTCACTTCCACCAAAGAAACCTAGTACACCCTATGTTTTTGGGGTCGCTGAATCCGAATCCGAGGTCAGTTTGTCGGTATCAGGTCGCGTTAAGGTCATTTCAAGGTCAAATCATTAGATTTCGACAGAAGAATTTGAAAAAAAAATGTATGTAGGTTTTTGAGCTTACTGAATCCAAATCCGACGCCGGTTTGTCGGTATCAGGTCACGTTAAGGTCATTTCAAGATCAAATGATTAGATTTCGACAGAAAAATTGGAGAAAATTTGTATACAGGTTTTTGAGAAATCCAAATCCGAGGTCGGCTTGTCGGTATCAGGTCCCGTTAAGGTCATTTCAAGATCGAATGGTGGAAAACCTGTCAAAAATATTCACCTGTCATTTCGCGATTTTTACAATTCTCTTACTAGATCGTTAAGTTACTCTCACGTGCTACAAAAAAATGGATTCTTTTGCCTGCCTGAACCATTTTGCTTTTCTAGACATTTGGTCGAATATAACTTATTTAGACAAAGTGTCCGATTTCAATATACAGCTATTCTCGTAGCTTCAGCAATACCCTTTATGAGACCACTTTGAAGATAAAAATATATTTACGGTAGATCTACTCCTATTTATGACATTGTTACTTTGTAAACTTTTTAAAGTACATTTTGATTTCATTAACTATTTTTAAAAATGTTTAAGTCTTTCCTTATGCATCTTTAAATTTTATAAATGAATGATGTAATAAATAAGAATAAATCTACTGTAAAGCATTTTTTCGGCACATTAGTCTTTACCTGCTGCCTCGTCAAGTGCGATGTCGGTGACAACTGTCTCGAAAGGGAATGTGTAGAATGATCCACTCATCAGCTTGTCGAGGTACAAATCAATATTTATATATCACAAATCTAGCTTTTTACGCGATCGTATACATGTTATACATCTTATACATCCTCTGCTTATGCGTGAAATAACAGGTGAATATTTTTGTCAGTTTTTTCACCATTCGACCTTGAAATAACCTTAATGGGATCTGATGCCGACAAACCGACCTCGGATTTGAATTCAGCGACCTCAAAAACCCATATACAAATTTTTTCAAATGTTTCTATCGAAATCTAATGATTTGACCTTGAAATGACCTTAACGCGACCTGATACTGACAAACCGACGTCGGATTTGGATTCAGCGACCTCAGTCCCTATACACAATTTTTTTTAAATTTTTCTGTCGAAATCTAATGATTTGACCTTGAAATGACCTTAACGCGACCTGATACAGACAAACCGGATTAGTATTCAGCGAACCCAAAAACCTAGGGTGTACTGGGTTTGGTTGGTGGAAGCGAACATTTTTTTTGTGTGTGGCTGTTTTATTTATAAATAAATATATATACCAATAATATTTATAAATCCAATATGGTGGCTAGCGCTTCCCCACCTCAAGGTCGCAAACTTTAGTTTTTCATTAGGGTCCCGATCTAAACAACATAATATATCAAAACAGTTTCTGCCCCACCTTTTGTAAGGCAAAGGCCCATTTTTGTCCCTACTGACTGGATTATACAACATTTTGAGAAATGTGATTTACATTAATCTAGAAATTCTGGATTGAATATGAATCATCGACAAATAATATCTTCTCTTTTATACTTTGTTTCAAACTGAGACCTGACATTTCCTGAGAAGTTTATCGGTTAACTATAAACATAAATCAAATTTCCCTGTGAATATATCATACAGTAGTGACTTGTAGTGCCATTATGTCAGAGAAGTTTTCATAAATGTAACACAGAAATAAATTTCAATTTAAATGTAATTCTAAAGTTGCAAGTAGTTGAGGTATTGAAATAAATGTTACGCTTTAGCCCACAAGCTCGGATTATGGAAATGATGTTCACCGATAATTCTACTTTAAAATGTATTATTTTTAAAGCAAAGTTTCACCGAGCAGATAAAATACTGACTGGTTTTTTTGTAGATCGATGTTTCCTGATAGTAACCTGGTAGCCAGCGAAGTTACTTATTCTGTAAAAGGACTAGGCGTTTTACTAACGGCGAAGATTTCTCAAATTATCACTTACAACCTCTCTAGTGTTTGAATTACTACCGAATTATTATCGAGCTTAGAAATGTTTTTGTTCAAATTATCCTTAATGGAAGGCGAGGGATAATTTTCTAACAATAGGAACGTAAGGGAAGTTGAGACAAAATTTACTAAATTAGAGATAACTGCTAGGGAAAATTATTTAATATTGTATAAATGTTAATTGTATTCTCTCATTTACTCTACTTTTGTTTCAAGGACTTCCTGTCAAACATGTTTTCACTTCTAAGTTTCTGTCGAGAAATTTACAAAGTAATACAGTTATCCAGTATATTACTAGGAAATGACCTATACGCCTGTGACTTTTACGTCAAAGGATCAGTTAGAGGATGTTTTTTTGACAAATGCCGCGAATAAAACTAAAATATAGAAATAGTACTTTATTTTTCGCCGACGTTTGGAAACCTAAGGCGAATCACCGACCCCAGGAGACGAGCTACCCCCTGGAAATTGTGCCGAACCTCTTCTCTTTTGAAGAGTAGGGATTACTTACTTCCCTTAACATGTAATAGACAAGGCCGACTGCTTTACATTTCCTCCAAAAGATGGTATAGTATCCTCTGTGCAACCCCCCTAAAGTTACATGTGTTTTTATATGTTGAAATACAAACTGTTAGAAGCTGGAGCAACAAACTTGTATTTCCCTAGAGAGGGCCACTCATTACATTTTGTCATTTTTTTCCCATTTTTTAAAAATAGCGCACAGCAGTTAGCATATGAATATGTTTTGAAAATATTTCACGATATTCCGTTTGCATTTACAAGCTTTTCATGTTTAAAAATGAATTATTATTTGTTTGCTTATAATTGTATTGAAACATTCTTTATAGGATTTTGCAAACAGCAGAAAAGATAACTATCTATAAAAGAAAAACTTTGTGTAGAAATATTAATGAAATCTTTGCATTCTTTCGATAACCTGAATTCTGGTTATGCTAGCAAATTAAAATCCTAAAATGAATTTGTCTAATTTCTTATTTGACAATTCTCATTCTAACACTAGCATCCACACAGTCCCCTACGGCCATGCAGATTAAACTAGTATCCACATAACCCCCTACGATTATGAAGATTCAGTTAAAAAAGAGAACAAAGACCTAAAATGAATTTATTTATCTACTTTGTCTTAAAAAAATTTTTCATTCCAATGGATTACATTTTCATGAAATCTATCATTCTGTTTCCTGGAAATGCTTAGCCTTTGAAACGTTTTTCGCCCTTATTCTGGAGCTCATCAGAAAGACAATGAACATTGGAATGAAAAATTTTTTTAAGACAAAGTAGATAAATAAATTCATTTTAGGTCTTTGTTCTCTTTTTTAACTGAATCTTCATAATCGTAGGGGGTTATGTGGATACTAGTTTAATCTGCATGGCCGTAGGGGACTGTGTGGATGCTAGTGTTAGAATGAGAATTGTCAAATAAGAAATTAGACAAATTCATTTTAGGATTTTAATTTGCTAGCATAACCAGAATTCAGGTTATCGAAAGAATGCAAAGATTTCATTAATATTTCTACACAAAGTTTTTCTTTTATAGATAGTTATCTTTTCTGCTGTTTGCAAAATCCTATAAAGAATGTTTCAATAAAGCTTTTCATATAACCCTATTACTCAATTTTAGAAGTTAAGAGAAAAATTCTTTATATACTATTAATATTATTGCACTGCTTTTAGCTTTGAGATTTTGTTCAATTGTTCTCTCTGTTACGCCTATGATGGTCTCACCTTCCTGTGAAAAGATCAATTAACTCCACTTTTAAACTTCAACTGCTTATGACAATATTTACTCACTGTTTCACAAACACTGTAAATCACAACGTTACTATGAAGAAACACAGATAACTAATGCTGACCAACGGTCTTAAACATCACATATCAAACAAGGACTGCGCAGGCACCTCAACATGTGTCTATAGCCAATGGCAAGCTGAGTTCTCAATATTTACGTTTCAAAGAGCACAAAATCTAACAAACCCAGTCTATCTATTCCGAAGTCACTGGTTAACACTGAAACAGTTTAGATAATCAAGTTGGCATGTTCAGAGGACACAGCTTAAGTTTTAACTAGTTATATAATTGTTGCACATTCTATGGGATACTCTTCGCAGTTTTTTTGTAAATAATATTAGTTTTAGGCATTTTTTGTGTAATTACAAAACATTTAAAAAAATGTATTAAGAAAATTATTGCTATAAGGAAAAGGAAGAATTTTTTTTAATAGCGGGATTTTTTATATTAAATATAAAGCGTTGAACATACGCGACCACGCGTTGTAGTTTGCTGAGGGAAGAGTAGTTATTTAAAAGAGGATCAAAAATATTTAAAGAAACTGCAGAATGTAAAGTAATTTTTCTCTCCTCTGCGAGTGCTTCAGAAGATAACGCAACGTCAGAAACTTGAGGAGGCCAGGAGGCTTGTGGGTCAGACAAAAAAAATAGGTCCCGCCCACCATAAAGCGTTATTAAGTAACTCGGGTGGAAATAAACCTCTAGAGGCAAGATCTGCTGGATTATCACCAGAAGAAATGTGAAACCAATTTTCGGATGCAATTTTGTCTTGTATAAAAGTAATACGATTACTGACAAATGTTTTCCATCTGTGTGGAGAGGACTTTATCCATGATAAAGTAATAGTGAAATCAGTCCAGACACAAATCTTACTGAAATGTATCTTATCATGGCACGTACGTAAAACAAAAAAAAACAAATCGGCAAGAAGTACAGCACCACAAAATTCAAGGCGCGGTATTGAAATGCGGCGCAGTGGCGCTACCTTAGACTTTGCACAAACTAAAAGGGTAGTAATATCGCCGTTTTCATTAAGCACTTTAAAATATACTACTGCACTGTAGCCTTTCATGGATGCATCATCATATAAATTGGTGCGGCATTAATATATCAATTGTTAACATGAAAAAAACTGTCTTAATGCAATTTTTTGGCAGAAAAAAATTTCACACTGACATAAATGTAACATTTAACCAATTTACTTGTCCCAGGTGCAACAACAAAATTTCTTGGTATACATATCGACAGTGATATGAGCTGGAAATGTCATATTAGCAATGTTTGTCGAAAAATAAGTAGTGGCTACTATGCAATCTTGCAACTAAAAAATGTTTTAGATCAAAACTCACTATTAAATGTCTATTATGCCCTCATTAATTCGGTTCTGTAGTATAACGTCATTTTGTGGGGTGGCGCTTCTGAGAGTGAGAGGATTCTAATTGCTCAAAAACGAGTCATTCGATTAATTTTTGACTTACAGAAAACTCAGTCATGTAGAGTATTTTTTAAACAACATGCTATATTGAGGTTTCCTTGCGTGTATATTTACAATTGTCTCATATATACAAAAAAGAATATTAGCAAGTATGAAACAACTTCTCAACTACATAATTACCCTACTAGACATGGTAATCTGCTGAAAATACAGACACGCAGAACAGCACTGTGCGAGAAGTCTCCGCTGCTGGCCGGAGTAAAATTTTTCAATTCCCTGTGCCTACCGAAATTAAAGAAAAAGCTTCCATATATTCTTTTAAAAAGGAATTGCGAAACTATTTAATAAATGGTTGTTATTATTCAGTCGATGAATTTTTAAACAATAATTAGGTACCCATATACTTTTAACTACTTAAGAAAAATAATTGTTTTACGATATATTTGACTATCTATTTATTTCGATGTTATTTATGTATGTTGGTGCTATTATTGGCATGTATTATATTTTATATATTTTATTTATCATTATTGTTTTTTGTTTATGTATTGACATGTCCTATATCATTATACTATGATCGAAAGGATACATAAATTATTATTATTATTTTTTTCGGTTTTCCGACGCTGGGCAGTCTATTTGCGAAGAGTATAATAATCTGCATATATGCTTCCATCTTGGTAGATGACCAAGTGTAGAATACCTGTCAATGTGTTATTGTTCCTGAATATTTTATTCCCCATACGACATCAAATATTCTTTACGATTCCCAAGAATGACAACTTTCTGTAGGAATCGTGGACGGTAAATTTCTCCAGTGGCGAAAGTTACCTAAATCCGACACTGGTTATAATATGTATCCCCTAATGCCCACAGAAGCAAATTTGTTTGAATCGCGATTGATGCTCATTTACGTTAAAAATTATCAATATTTGCTGTTGGGGGATTTATTCGCGGTTTAATTAATTGTTTAATGGATATTATCCATATTTGATTTGTATAGACATTTACAATGCGGTGTGCGGTATGAAATTTAATTCGGTTGTTTATTTCATTTTTGCGTTTATCTATATTATTAGTTACATTAAAATTTAGCATTAGAAACCGATATATATGTTTGATGCAGCAATAGTGTGTGCGTGTGTGAGTGTGTGGGAGAGAAAAAGTTAATGAAAATTTATTGCTTCATAGATATTCCATTGAAATGTTACGCGCCAATATTCTTGACTAAAGTGACGGTCTCGGATGATTAGGGGTCGAGCTTGAGGTATTTGCCCCAATCGTCGCTGTAGACCTGGACCGGCCTCCTAAGAGATGGGCCTGCTTTTTGCCTACCCCCCCCCCCCGCAATTGCGGACGGTGTAGGCGATGTGAGCAGATCTCCACTGGTCCTGGTCAGTTGGCTCGTTTCTTCTGGCGCTCTTCTGCCTTGGTATTTTTTGTTCGCTGGCATGTCGACTCCCGGGAGCGTCTTTAATCTGTCGTGAGAGAGAACGGCTGTTACCGAGCTCTCTCGGAGTTCGGAGGAGTTTGGGGGGTGTTATCTAGTCGGAAGCCCAGGATGCCAATTGTCATCATGTGCTCCGATTTCGTCGGAAGGAAGTGTGAATTGTGTAGCTCAAGGACTGTGTTCGGCCAAAAACGCTTATTTTAGTGTCAGAGGCCGGCACGGGCTAGGGTAAGGGTACCGAGCTTTTTGTTTGCTTGGTACTCCTTTGATCAGGTGATTTGGATGTTTCTGGTCATTGTCTCGTTGCAGCGTGGCTTGAAGGTGGAGCTGAAACAGAAAAACGGTTAAGATATACTTACCCGTTATCCAGGATCTGGAGCTTCGATCCATGATAACGCCAAGGTACTTGACTGTATCGTGCCATTGGATGTTCTCGCCATTCAAGGAGACGTGTCCTGTGGGAGTTTGCTTACTGACTCTCTTGAAGAGGATGGCTTTGCTCTTCTCCGCGTTGATTTGGAATTTCCATTTGTTGGAGCACTCTTACACTCCATGATCTTACGATTATGGCCGTGTTGTCTGCGTAGAGCGCCGAAGAGGTCCTTGCGGTTCTTGGTATGTCGGAGGTGAGAAATGTTACATTGACCTTGCATTTTGTGCAGGACAGATTTTTTTCTGTGATGTGTACGGAGGGTCAGTGTGAGTATAATACTCGGTTTTCGGGATTGAACGCCCCCCATTTGGCCGCCATCGTAAAAAGGGGATGTAAACAGTATTTCCGCGATATCTTAAGAACCGTAAGTCTCAAAAAAAAATCTTATAAGACTTTTTTTGTCTCTACAATCTTGGTCTGGATACTTCTTACAGAAAAATTAATAATGAAAAGGTTATAATCAAAAATAGATACATGATTGCTGTAGCACACTTGTAATTTCATCAATATTGTACGATGAGAGTATTATTAAAAACTTCTTTGAATGCTTTTAAGTAGTTTTGTATATATAAGCTACCTCGGGTGTCATAAGATCTCTGCTCTAATTAATATTTGAGATATGTATTAAATAATCAAGTTAATAAAAGCCACCGAATTTTTAATAACAGATTAAACATTTTTCTTTGAAAATGTCTTCAACATTTGATGTTAATTTGGCGCCGAAAATTTCACCAAGATCGTTTAAAAAATCAGTGCATATTAATTGCATTAAATCAAGTGTGCATCCTAAAGAAGAGTTTCTTTACAGGCAATTGCCTTTAAATAAGGTAATTACCTTATAGTTGCTAAAGTTGAGAAGCAAATCACTTTGAATATATCTAACTCGTAATTTTTAGAGATTTTGACAGTTCATTAGTGTGTTTACTATCTATAGTAGGAAAGATGTTTACTTCATGCGCATATAGTGTCCATGAACCTCCAAATTTTCTACAATATAATTGTTAAACAATAGAGGGCCTAATATAGATCCCTGAGGTTTCAAACAGGAGATAAATACTTTGATACGCACTATTGATTTGATACATGCATCAGTGAAAGGAGAAGAAATAAAACATCTGATAGGGAATATTTATAATAAATATGTATAGGAAGAGTAAATGAATAAGCCAATCTACAATATCATGAGCTTATAAATAATGAAAATAAGAACATACCGTCCAATATAAGGCCACAATAAAACAGTGTCAATTGGTGTTAATCTGGAGCTCAAGCAAGGTTCTGAGCATGCCTACTTGAACTGTGAATTAAGGTATGAGATATTGTTCGCCCTATATGCTGCCAGCCAATATTTTTTTTTAACGTCAGTGTTATGTTTTCACAACGTCGAACTCCCTAATTGAATTAGTTGAAGTTTAACTCAAACTAGATATTTACGTTAGGAACAAATTCTATAAGCCCTTCCAATTAAATAAAATTCCTTGAATATTGAAATAAGTAACGGGGTTTAGTTCGCAGTTATGAAACTAAAGTGTACAAAGTTCAAAGTTCATTAGTGGTGCAATTAATAGAGAACAGCTCAGTTACAAGACATCAGAATAATTTGCAGAAAATTCAGTGGAACAGAGCAAGCATTATGTATCTTATCTAAGTATGCTTTTATTTAATCTATGTTATATTAGCATGGGGCACCGCAGGGAAAACTTACTTAAATAGCCTGATAATTGTACAGGAAAGATTTTTAAAAGTAATTTTTAGTAGAAAGCAGACTTATCCCACAGATTCGCTATATAGAGAGGCGGCCATGATTGATCCCCGGCAGTTGTTTGTAAATTCACGCATTAGAACACATCTAAATGCGTTGCAAACCTGTAAAAAAATATTCACGCATATGATATGAGAAAGAGAAGTTTAACATCTTTAATGAATAAGGCCATTGGCCAAAAAAGTTTTACGTATTTGGGATCAAGACTAACATACCAAGTGAAATGACCAATATCAAATCCACGTGAACATTTAAAATCCGTCTAAAAAAATATATACTGTCTATTCTCCAAACAATACTTGATATTATTGATTGTATATAAAATGGTTAAGAAGAGCAATTAATAGAAAGTGAATTTTAAGGGATATGGATATGGATTCATATAGATGATATTAAAATAAAAGTGTTAAGCTGTATTAAATATACCATTCTCATTCCTTTTACTAACTTATTAACTGCATTAGTAACAATAACTTTCCGAAAATTCTTAAATTATCAAAACTATTACCTATATTTAAAAGACCTTGTGTTGATGACCCTGCAAACTACCGTCCATTGTTCCTTTATTTGCAAAGATTTTTGAGGTAGTGCTTAAAATACAAATAATCAATTATTTTGAAGATTATAAACTATTTAATAACAGTCAATCTGTTTTCCCGTTGAAGCTCTCCACGACTTTAGCAATAAACTCACCAGCAGACACAGTAAATAAAGGTGTTGAAGCTAAAGCATTTTTATTGTACAATTTTTAGACCTTAACAAAGCCTGCATCAATTCAATCCACGCAAAGAGAGGCTGTAAGAATTATTTCAGGTTTAGCTTATAGAGACGACTGTAAGGAGACTTTAAAAAAAATTAAATATACTGACCTTGCTTTGTACTTATATATTTATATGTCTCTTGGCATAAAATAACACTTGTGTAATTACACTACATGTGATAGTGTTCATTCGTATTTAAAGCGAAATAATAACAATATAAATAGGAATTTTCTAACACTGTCTCAAAGTCAAGGAATGGAACTAGCAATTATGCAATAAAAATTTTTAACGTATTGCCTAACGCCGTCCAAGAACTTGAATTTGGACGTTATAAAACAGTAATGAAACGTTTCCAGCTAAATAAAGAATGCATTGTACGACTTTAATGAATTCATGTTAACTGGTTTTTCCTCTAATTTAATATGATTGTCTATTGTTTTATTTAATTTATGTATATTTTCTTTGCATGTTTTATTGCAAGTTTTTATTGTATGTTTTTGTGTATATGCCTTGTTTGTTTGTATACCACTGGTAATGTCTTTTTATTTCATCTATACCCGCCTTGTCCTGTCAAAACACTATTTGTATATTTATGATTATCTATCATATTAATATTACATATTAAATATATATATGCTTTAAATAAATATCCACGTGAGTGCGCTAGCCCATAGTGAAAGTTCCTGTGTATATTTGGCTTAGGTATTACTATAGTGGTATAGTTGCCTGTATTCGTATAGTGCAGGTAAAAAATATCTGTAAAGAAGGAACCATAAATTTGGTTCGTTAAGATAATTGATGTCTCACAGAGCCGTACTTAAAAATTTTGTGCACACTATTTGTTGAGCATTGATGAATTTTGAGTCTAAATTAGAATTATCAAATATTCTCTTATTGCTCAGTTTCGGCAATATAATTTAATCTATTGAATTATTGTTGTTGCCAAGCAAGGACCACGAGGAGATACGAGCAATTCTTTGCCAAAGAATGTGGGTTCAGAATTAAGATTATTGCTGTTTATATCAATAATCCTAACTTGATCTAATTGACCCAGATTAAATAAATAAATTCAATTCGAAAAAACAAATAAACAAATATTAAATAAATAATTAAATTCTAGAAAACAAATAAATAAGTATGAAATAAATAATTTCGATTCTAGAGAACTTCGAACAAATATTCATTCATTACGCCACAGTACAATTCTGTAGCTTTCCATATAATACTTGCTCTTGTATGAATCACTTTAAAGTTAAATCCTATCTTTAATCACCATCGCCTAAGTGTTTGTTCACTAAATGACACTACACCGGTTGTTCTCAGTTCCATATGTACTGATTGTACTGTTGGTATCTCATTTTCCTTATACTTACTGTAGATAAATCTCTTAACAACTTCACCACAGACCAATCTATTGCTCGTGATTTTTTTTGACCGATTTAGCTTTTCGATTATATAGTCCTTCCTTAATTAATTTATAAATAGTTTGTTCTGGAATTTCTGTTAAGTAGGCGGTTTTTTCCGGTTTCTCCTTCACTTTCTTTTATATTTTTATAAACATTTAAAACTATTTTTTGGGTATGTTCACATAAATGTTATTTAGAAACTTTGTCTGTAATTTGCGAGCTGTTAATAATCCCCATACTTTCTTGTCATTCCCTGCTAGTGCTAGGTAAAGAACCTTCCCAAGGCCTAAACATTTTCACGATGTTATTTTACCACACCCACTTATAAACACAAAATTCCCGAATAATTCACTTCCCGCCAAAATATTTATAAAAACACTGCATAAACTGCATAAAATACTCTAACACACAAAGGAAAATATCATGTACCTGTTAAAGTATATTACCCTTTTTACCTCTCACAATCTAAATATAATGTAAACACAGATCACCAACTATATTTATTTTATAAAGCACATACAAATATATTCTTAACTGATGCAGTTAATTTGAAATTCCGTGACACTGACAATATTCAAATTTCGACTCTCTCGTCTCCGCTACATCGTACAATATTTTCCGTAGGGGCGAGTTGGTAAATATGAACAAAATAAATTTATTAAATATTTGGAACAGGTGTGTTTTCGTCAATTTGTTACCTTAATCATTCCAGAACATACCCTATCTGTGAATAATGATGTTCTATGTATTAATTAGTATAATATATTTAATATTTAATATGTTGTAGAGGAGTTTACTTGAAAATCGACATGCCCTGATCTCCCCTTAATGCTGTTGTCAAGTATAAGCGGCACAGCTTTGAGGTTTTTTATGTGCATTAAACGAATGAAGACAACTTTACTAGGAGTATTTTTTTTTCTAAGGGTATATGCCAAAATAGGTACTAAATTAGATGCATCAAGTACGTAGACGTGTGGTAGGTGGTAAACCCCATTATTATTACAAGGTTTACTTTAGGAGTGCTTTCTTCGTTATTGTGCACAGAGCTTTTATGTAGTTTGTATAATAATCTATTGCAACAAACATATAAACAAACATTGATACGAAGAAATATGCCTACAGTAATGTTCACAGAAACAAACTGATGACATTTCATCACTCCATAGCTGAATGTCTTAATCTGTGATAAGCCGCCTTAATTTTTCAATGGCCCGAACACGAAATATTTCATACGGCATTTGTTGCCTAGCATCCGATGCGAAATTAAACTCTGTACAAAATGTAGTTATTTATGATTGAATTTACGTCAGTTAAATGAACATTCTTCGTAGAAAGAAATATATTCTGATTTGATTTAAAAACGAAAAGCAAGATTTCAGCTTAAAAGAATCCAAAAATTGTCCTCAATATTCGAACTAATACAATCTCAACGCCGATGTATATAAATAACATTTTCCAACATCATTGATCTGTTTCTCTAACCCACTTCCAAGTTTCAGTATGTGTCGCGGGGTTAGTCCCAAATACGATTGCAACAAATCAACTCACCCTCCTGCAGCTTGTTTGGGCTAGCCTTACTTCATTACACCGTTTATCTCTTTTGTGTATGGCTCATAATCGCACTTATGAAAAGATATATGGCGCTCTTGAAAAAATACTGGTTTGGAAATATCAGTTCCCCCGAGAGTATCCGGGATTTATTTCTAGGGAAAATCTTTGGGTAATTCCATTGGAAATTTAATATTGGTTTTAATATTGGTGCTGATAAGCTGCAGCTGCATTACAGAGGGGAGAATGATGTTATTTCTGTTATTAAGTTTATACCATAGCATTGAGACTTTTTCTTAATTTGTTCAGTATCGTGATTTTTCTTGGAAGAACGTAATAGTTGGAACACATATTTACCAACCAAGAAATATTGACTTTATTGTCTATAGTCGACTCAATGAGGGGGAAATAAAAATTTACGATGTCAATAACTTTAAGATGCTTTTTACGTAACGAGAAAAATAGTTTGAAGAACGAGCGTAACCAACATTTTATTTTATCCTATATTATGTTTTTCAAAAAAAAATCATAAATATTTTCAATGGTATCCCTTCATAAGAACGAGACAAGTTAAAAGTCTATAAAACCATATAAAACTATGGTTACGCTAGTATCCAAGATAACTGGTATCTTAGGAACTATTTATATTCAATTTTGTTTTTCAAATACTTTTTCTGAATTTCTCTTGCACTGTGGTATTAACAAAAAAAGAGCAGCTTCATCAAAGAAATGGCCCATGCCGCCAGAAAACAATTAATTCCGACCAAGTCAAGTGACAGATATCGCAAGGAAATTGAAAGTTTTCGAAACTGGCAACGGGTCAATACATTTCAGTTTGCAAATTCCTATAAAGAATATGTCTCATTAAAATTATAGACAAGCAAATAATAACTCACTCTTATGCACCAGTGTTGTTAAGAATAACATAACGCAATTCGTTGCTATGCAGTTACTATAAGTAACAGTTTAAGTTGAAATAAAAAAATCTTCTAGAACCTATCCGATTTTGATGATTTTTTTTAAATGTGAAATATAATACAAATATTCAATATTTCAAAATCAGAAACATGAGTGATGGGGGGGCCAAATAATTTTTTAAACTCCAAATTAAAATTATTAGAAAAATTTTGTGAAACTTAAGGTTTTTATATATTAAGTTCGAATTCCGAGGAAAATAATATTGCTGGGGAGTTTTTGGGGTCAGTGATTACAAATACATTGTCAAGAAAGGATTTTCTTGAAATGTACAGTATGTCCACAGTTAGAGTGGATAAGAGGGTACATTTCTTTATTTCTTATTTTCCATGGAAAATTTATTCTTCATCAAAAATTATGTTTTTTTTTTAAATATGGTAGCCATGGAGTTAATAAGTTAATATGTCATGTACAAATGTACAAGTTGTTCAAAAAATTTAAAACTCTGAAGATTATGTAGGTGTAAACTACGTTCAGTTTTAACGATATAAATAAACTGTCACTAAGAAAACTTGTTTATAATTAAATCATGTCATAATTTCAATTTGTGGATGAATCCGCCTAATTCGACTTTTTAAAAAGTGGTGTCATACGGTAAAACTCACGGTAAAATAAAAGTTATTTTCCCTTACAATAATTATTAAATAAGACAGATAATTATACTCACAATTATATTAAACCACTTTTATTTCTAACAGCATTAAAAAAATGTATTAGGAAAACTAAAACAAATTGTCTTAAATCTCTAATTAGGCAGATTTATCCATAAATTGGAATTCTATAATTTACACTTACATAATTTTCATATTTTTAAAATTTCTGAACACCCTGTACATGTATACATGTTAACTTACTCCATGGCAATCATATTTTTAACAAAAGCAAAACTTTTCATGAAGTATAAATTTTCCGCATAAAATATTAATAGTAATTCCAGCAGATTCCAGACTTTGACCAAGTAGTCAAAACTAGAGCCTACAGCAAGTTTATCCTTGAACAGGGCATTGATAGCAGGTGTCGACTTTGCAAGCAAACCAACGAATTTATCCACCTGACATCGTTTTGTTCGACAAGACATCTAATAAGGCAATAATCATCGACATTGCAATTTCTTCAGATCAGAAGTTAGTTTGGACAGTTGCTGAAAAAAAAAGGAAATATCAACCACTTGCTGTGGAGTTGAAGACAATATACCAGTTGCAACAGGTAGATATTGTTCCTGTTATTGTTTCCGCAAATGGCCTGGTCGCCAAAAATTGGACGGAGTCAAAACAGAAACTCCAGCTGCAGGACAGGCACTTAAGGACTATGCAGAAAGCAGCATTTCTGGGCACCGTAAATGTTGTGTCCAAATACTTCCTAACTACTACCACTGGAAACAACTAAATGTGCTCCTACTCTAGTCTTTAGTGATTGAACCCCGGCTAGTTCATTAGGGAAAACAGAAAAAATAATAATAATAATAAGAGCCAGAAGAGCTGTGCCCGGCAATCAGTTCGGATGAAGTTCAACAAGCTCTTGTTACCACTAAGAACTTCGCTGCTCCGGGTCCAGATGGCATAAATAACTGATGGTGAAAAAATTTCCTTCCACCCACCGTCGACTGGCTCGAGTTTTCAACTTGTGGTTGAACGAGTGACAGCAGATTCCGGACTGGTTTGTCGAGGGACGTACCGTGCTAATCCCCAAGAAGGGAGATTTGTCCGATCCAGGAATTATAGGCCAATCACCTATCTGAACTTCTGTTACAAGATATTTACAGGTATCTTGTATGCTAGGACACTACGGAAGGTTGATCCGGTCTTCCAACATATTTACGAGCAGCGTGGCTCCAAGAAGGGCATGGCAGGTTGCAAAGACAGCCTGCTCATAGACGCTGTATTACGCAGGATTCTGTGCAGTACAAGCGGAATCTATCTATGGCCTGGATTGACTATCGTAAGGCATTTGACACAACATCGCACGAATTATTATTGCATTTGCTCAAATGTCTTGTGGTAGCAGAACCGCTAGTGAGATGCATAGAACAACTGCTGCCACTCTGGAGGACCCGCTTCACCATAACATCTGGCGCACAGCGAGTTACGACAGAGCAGGAAAGGAGTATTCCAGGATATTCTCTGAATCTCCTCCTCTTCTGCATCTCACTGCTGCCGTTGTCTGTTGAACTCCACCAAACTCGCGGGTACTATTGTGGACCACCCAGCAACCGGAAGCATAAGGTCAGCCATCTGTTTTATATGGATGAACTGTACAATACTTTCAAAACTATTCGGGCAGCAAGAATTATTGCAATGGTTCACTGTACGAATTAGAATTTTTGCATTATTAAATAAATAATGATTTTGTTGTAAAATCAATTCAAACTATAGTCTGTTTTCAAACCGCGTTTTAAATTTAACGCTCTAAATCATGCATCTGTGATTGGATACGCCTTCGCCAGTTTTACACAAGGCAATAGTCGTAAATTTTGATACATTGTAAAAAATTTAATTTTATGTCATAAACAATAATTTCTATTTTATCGTTTGCACATTATATATCAGTTTTTAATCCCTTTTGTATAAATCTTAAGGTACAATTGATAACTGAAAATTTCGCTTTCTCACCAATCCTTCACAAGATGGACACTGGGTGGTGGCTCCTGGTGAGCACCGACAGTCTTTACTAAAGGTCTCTTAGACAGAGGCGGCCTGTCGACGCGGTTTGATATCTGGATAACCTATATAACGTTAGGGTTTTGCTGTTTGTTGAGTTGACTGGACTATTAAACTATGGATCCTAGCAGGCATTTACCATCCAAACTGAACGACGTGATTTTTCTTGTATAAAACCATTGGATGATAGTGGATGTTACCAATGGATGTTTAATTAGATTAGTTCAAAATAATTGAAATTGTCATAAATTAACAATTTAAGCAATTTGACATGAATTAGTTTGACTTAATAGAATATAATATAACAATAACTAAATATAATAATGGTAAAATAATTTGACAGCAAAACTCATACGTTTCGAAAGAAGAAGAAAAATGTTATTAACACGCGTTCGTAGAATTATGGTTAGCATTAATTATAAGTTGAAATAAATTAGCAGAACTGAAAAATATAGCTGAAGGCAGTTAAATATTAATGTGAGGAATTTATTAAATATATGTAATTACCTTTTACTAGAAAGATCACTAATGAAAAACTTTGATAACACAAAAAGTGACACCTCGTGTGTGTAATTAATTATCAAAACTTGAAGTGACTATACTCTGCTGCAGCAGAATCGGAAATGAGACTCCGTTCGTTCTTTGCCAACTGGTAAACTTATATCCCCTCACCAGTAACATATTGTTACCATATCCTATAAATCCAAAAATTGCTAAGTATATCAAGTCCGAGTTCTATGCAACCCACAATACTCTCCGCTGTAAATCATTTAAGATAACCAATGATTAAACAACAGGTACGATGAAAAATAAACATATTTACTATGTGGTTATATCATTTGTGCTTAATTAGAGCCATTAGCAAAAACTGTAACATAAAAAGCAAATCATGATTTAAATATAAAAGTACAAGTATATATATTCGTAAATTTAAACGCATTGGTTAAGATAACCAAATGTCTGGGCTTTAACTACTACAGATAGTAAATACTCATACATATTTCTCAAATAGTACGTGTGGTTTATTAAAATTGAATAATAATGCATGAAATCGCCAGATGTACGCAACATACTAGTTTAATCTTCATGGCTGTAAGGGTCTATGTGGATACTAGTGTTACAATGAGAATTGTCAAATAAGAAATAGATAAATTCATTTTAGAATTTTTAGTTGCTAGCACAACCAGAATGCAGGTTATCTATAGAATGCAAGGATTGGAAATTAGTAATTTTGTATATAGTTTCTATTTTTACGTCTTAGAAACAAGTTTTTGGGATTGAACAAATTTAAAACTTACCCTAGAAATCCTTACCGGCATAAATACCTATTATTCTAGCAGTAGCAACTACAAATAAGTCATCTGAGTTTGACATGATGGTCAAAAAAACGTTTTGTAAAGAATAAAGCCTCCTCGTTTAGAAATGACAAACTGGAGTGAATATATTTTTTGTGTGTTGCTTCGTGCTTCTTTTTTCTTAGATATCCAGCTAAAATCTTTATACAGGGTGGACCATCAATAATAGGCCATAGTACAGGGGTAGATTCTTTGACACCCTGTATCTTTTTCCACAGCAACATTTTCCTAAAGCATATTTGGTTATATCCTCATATTTTGGCTCAAAGATCTACTCCTGCACTATGGCCTATTATTAATGATCCACCCTGTATACCTTGGCTGGTAATTAAAGACTTCTCTTTGACTTGGTTAGACCCGCTACTGAAACACTATTAATCCATGAATCATAAAAAATTAATTAATCATGCGAATTTTAAGTGCATGTTCTACAAAACATAAACAGATTTAACGGAATTAGCGGAGAGCAACTCTTATAACGGCACATCCTTGGGCCATTATCCTTGATAAATGACAGAACAATTATATGACAGTCGCAAGAGAGCAGATAAAGCCTCGCATCATCAATCACATGGACTTATTCCAGGTACGGTCGAGGCGTCTCCAGCGTCATTTGAATTATTTGCTTAATAACCCCTAGAACTGATATTGGCCCGAAGTTTCCTGGTAATATTACATTCGTTTAATTTGTTTTCTAACTTTTGGTTAATGACTTTTCTCTAGGGATTTTCACAGAAAGGCGTTACTCAGTCTTTCATAGCGAGGCAAGTGCTTTCAAATATAATTTACCACCATTTTTCTGAACTGTGGGCGAAAGTTTGATCTCGAGGGTTTTTACATTGAGTGCAATAACTTCGAAAAACTAATTTATACATTTTGATAACATTTCTTTTATACAACCATAAATCTTATTTATACAGGGTGAGTTTTCTTTAAATTCTGAAACAGTGAATCGATTCCTTTTTGAAAATAAGTATAGTTTGTTCTAAAAACCTTTTAACAAGAGTAATAATAATAACCTTAACCTAATGGATGCTATTTTAATATCAATAATGAATGAGGCGGGAGGCTGTAAATATCTAAGAATTCCACAGGCTGCTAATATAGCGAACAAAAAGAATAAGGAGAATATAGAAAATAAGTTCATTAAAAGAGGAAAAGCCTTATGAAGTTCTTGTTACTAAAATTGCTTTTTACTCCGTTGACGAGTACTTATAGACTTTTTTTTCTTGTTAAAAACCAGTCACCTTTCTCTGTGCTCCGACCCTCACCGAGGGGAGCTGCGTCCGGGAACCGTGTGCCCTGAGTAGACGTAGCGAACCGAGGATGACGGCCTTCTGCATCCTACCGGCTAAGATCTCTGCCGAGTTTTGGCATGCCGGTATGATCTTCACTTCTGAAAGTAGTGTGTGCCTCGTTCCACCTAGGGCTCCTATGATCAGTACCACCAACTTAACAGTATGGTCTGGGTAAAGTCTGCGAAGATCAAATCTCGATATTGTTATTATTATTACAAGTATTATTATAATTACTATTATTCTACGATTAAATAACGCAAGGCTAAAAACGCGTGATTTTGAGGTGCTAACACCGACGCCAGTGGAATTTTTTATGAAAAACAGTTAGCAACATTCATAGGTGTCAGGTGGCACTTATCTGGCGTATTTTACCATTGCTATCTCTTATAAATGTAATAAACATAATAAAACGGTAGTTTTTAAACAGACCTTGGTCTAATTTGGTCAATGTGACTGATCCATATTATAGGTACTACTATCTGGCCTAAAAATGCCGTATTTTTAGAAAGCATTTCATTTAAGGAAAAACTGTTAGAGTTAAGCAAGCATCTTATCAGACTCTTTTACTTATTTTGTACTAATGTATTATCATGCAAAATATTTGTATGTGTACACTAGACATCCTGTATCAGTATAATTGCACAAAATATTTTGTTTAGGAATATTTATTAGAACACCCTGTATTTATTATATATTATAGGAACCCCATTACATAAAACAAGCTCTAATTGTCGTTTCTCGTTCCAGCTAATCTTCGACGAGTTCAAAGTGGGCCGCTATGAAGCCTCGGCCCTCGACGGCTGTCCAGATGGATACATGCAACTCAGCGAACTCGGCCGCCCATTCACCGGTGGATCATGGTGCGGTTCTTCCTCAGGTCCAGCGGCGTACTACAGTGAAACCTCCACCGTCACAGTGACCGTAAAGCTCTTTGGCTCCCCGCAGATCCCGTTCGCGTTTCGTTTGCGTTACCGATTCGTCTCCCGAAGAGAAGCTGTGGTGCGTTTCGGATCACCCGCGGCGCCCCTAGAAAGAGGCCAGGTCGCCCCCGGCACATACTGCACGCGACAGTTCGAGGAATGTTACCGTAAACCGTGCAGACTTCAGTCGCCGAATTATCCGGGCATGTACCCGAGAAATGTGTCTTGTTATTGGAGCTTGAGACAAAAGTTTGTGCCAACTTGTAAGCATGCCATGATCGCGGTAAGACAAGAAGCCGCTCACAAAATGCACATGAAGCGGTCTATTAACGTGGCTGGATTGAATAAAACGGCCAGGGTGTTGAGAGCCTGGCGAGACTGTACGGGTGAAAGAGATCACTTGATATTCTACGATGGAGGGTCCACAAATGATCCCGTCCTGGCTAAGTATTGTGGAGGGGACTGGTTGCCAAGAGTGGTCTCACGAGGACCGGAGATGCTAGTGGCGTTTCATTCTTCTCCATTTAGTATACCTCTGCATTCCCCACCATCACACTCACCTTTGCGGGGGTTTGAACTAGATGTGGATGTCATTTTTGCTGATTCAGACTCGCTAGATTATTCTCGACATACACTGAATTGTGAATTCGACGTCAACGCTACCAGTCCGGATAGTGATGAAATATGGACTGGTCGTGGGCGGAAAGGCAGGTTGATCAGCCCCAAGCATTCACTTCCACCTAATACCACATGCACTTATACATTCCGGGGCTACCCTGGTGACCTGATTTGGATTAGTTTCGTTTCCTACAGCCAGAGAGCCTTACTAGTTGGAGAGAGCGCTCATGCGCTCTTGAGCAACGGTTCTTCGGGTGGTTGTTCAACAAGACTTAGGATATGGGATGGTATTGCTTTAATTGAAGACAGATGTGATGAGCCGCCTCGCTTGTGCGACCACAGTGCACTAAGCAATGCTACCAGAGTTACCAGACCTTGTTCTGTAGAAGAAAGTTATTTATCCAGTGATCGATCTCTGGTAATTCATCACCACACAGAGGATGGTACGGCACTACACCCAGCATCGTTCAAGCTTAAGTACGAGTTCGTGGACACGAGACTTGGCGGCGATCCTTGGCCCGACCGAGACGAGGCAGGCCCTTGCCACAGAGTATTCAGGAAGCAGCACGTCGGGGAAGTCACAGCTCCTAGAAATATATTCTTGTACGGTCGAGGTGGTGCTAAAGATTTACACTGCGTGTATAGATTTGAGGCAGGCGCAGACGAGAGAGTCAGGATTATTTTAAATAACGCATCATTTGGTATTAATCCTTCCTGCGAAACCATGAACGATCCACACACCGGCAGGCATATGTGCGAACACTACTCGGGCAGTCGTATAGCAGAGTTAAGTGTATTTGAACGCCCGTGGAGAGACATCCGAATGCCTAGAGCTTGCGTATGTGATAACTCGACTTTGTCCAGTAAACCCATTGTGTTCATCTCATCATCACGAACGCTAGAACTACAATTCACTGCCAAGGATATGAATATTACCGAGGACTTTACAGTGATTCATTTCCATGCTCTTTTTGAAATCGTGAAGATGCCTGACTGTCCCAGGAAACAACGACTACGCGGGTATGGTGGTGACGTGACCTTTAACAACCCTCCTGCTGATGTATCAGAAAATCTCTGTGCAGGTTTACCTTGGCTAGTGGAAGCAAGACACAACAGAAGTTTATTCTTGCTTAGTTGGGGTGCCTTCTTACCGTTAAAGCCGAGATTGGATGAACCTACACGCTGTCCAACATCAAACCGCCTTATGATCTATTCTGGAAGACCTCCGAAGTTAGTGCGCGTAGTGTGCCCTGCCGAGCCCGAGGCACGGCTTCTAGCCGTGCACGTTTTCAGTGAGGAATGGTGGGGGGAAGCCTTGGCTCATATCATCCAGAGACCGCCTAATTTCTTGATCGAGTGGATAGGAGCGGAACAAGGTGTGGCTGCATTCAGTTGGTTGGAAATTACTAGATCAAGGTCATCGTTGTTACAGCAGCTACAAGTTCCCATCAATGCGAGTGCTAACGAAACGGATTTCGAGTGCGCGTATAAGTGCCCCGAGTTGGACGCGTGCATTAGCTCTTCACTGTGGTGCGACGGGAAAACTCACTGCCCTTCTGGCCACGACGAGTCGGAGGCTGAGTGCGGAGCGGCGTCTAAACTATTAAATTCATTGCCACTGTCAGCCCTGGCAGCCGCTGCAGCTGTGATCTCATCGATAATCCTACTAGTTTGCCTCACGTTGCACCGACTAAGGGCCAGGCGTCGAAGGAGGCTGGCCAAGAAGAAGCTACTTACAGGCCCTAGGCTACTCGATCCTAGTTTAAATTCTTGACATAAGGCGCCCCCCGTAGAATATATACATGTGGATCGGGAAACAACCGTATGAGGTCAGGTGTTTGCCGGTTCGTCCGTCCCTATGCTCACTTATTATCTACCGGTGCCTTTCAGTGATTTACAACGGTTTTCCGTGGCGTCTTCACATTCTCACAAGACTTCAGCATTTACTAGTTATGTATAAGTATGTTTAGGTTAAGCTGTGGTGATTTTGGGGTGTTATTTGTTTGCGCTTCTATTAGTGCAGTGCCGTTAGGTTTTTACCTCAGAACCCAGTCATGCTATGATTTTTTTTTTCATTGAGTTTTTAATAATAAATATAGAAAAATTATCCTTTAAATAGTGCCGTTATTTTGAAAATCCAAAATGTTTTTAAAAAATAAATAAATATTTAAAAAATGTATGTTGAAAGGTAATAATTTCTACAATGTAAGTGTTTTTGACGATTTTCGAGGCCGCTGAATATGAATCTGTGGTCAAGAAATTAATATTTAAAATGCCTGATACAAAATTACTGATGCATTATCACAAAATATGTTTTTCAGTATATCAAAGACAAGTAATAGATTGAAAGAATTGTAAATGGAAAAACATGGATTTTTTTAGTAGAGAAGTATTTAGTTTCAACAAAAATCATCGAAGAAACTAAAAGCAAGTCAACATATCTAATACAAGTCTCAAAAATAGACTTCAAATTTGAAAATTGATTAGCCAATAACTTTTGTGCATCGCATCGTATGAGGTTCTTTCTTTTTAAATGTAGGTTTCTTACGCGATTGTGAACAAGAAATAATTTTCAAACTTGAAAAAGTAAAAAAAATCAATTTTTTGTATTTTTTCGTCAATTTTGTCGAAAAACTTCACTTTTTTGATAAAACTCATTTATGCATTTACGTAATTTTTACATATTGAATAAATAATACGTAACAATTTTTAATTTTAATTTATCAGCTTAATTGAATAACAATATTAATTCATTGCAAGGCAATAATAAACAATACCACGGGGCCACTCAAACTACAAATCTAAAGACATCAGAGCGAGAAAAATCTTTCGAGTCACGTGCCCTACTGAGGGAAATTATTAAAATTCATGTGTGAATTATGGCGGTTTATTTGATTTAAATTGTTTTTCAAATGCTGTTCAGTGAAGACAATTTTGAATTTCTAATCATGATGAATATTTATTTTTTATTAATTGTTTAATTTTTTAATGCTGTTTGTACAGAATATAAAATTTTCGAAAAAATTGACGAAAAAAATACAACAAATCGATTCTTTCGAAATGTATGCGTAATATTTTTTTTGTAATACCTGTACTGTAAGCGGATCATTATTAACAAATTTTTATAAGAGTAAGCTGAACTTACAATTCATTTACTGGTTGCCATGGTTACATGGCTGTAATATTCACTTACAGTCCGACGTGGGCTGTAAGTGAATATTACGTACTAGTTATTATTTACCTGCTCAGATCAACAGAAATTTTAGGTAAAAAAGATCTATCATTGAAACCAAACATTTCATGCATACACAAAAATGAAGATATTATTTTAAGCATCTTTATTATTTATGGAAATGTGAAAAGTACAATTATTCATATTATCAGCAGTCAAAATTGATGTTAAATTTTTTTGTATTTCTTTAATTACTTTAGGACCATCTAGTGGAGTATTCTCCATATTATCCGAGAGATCATTATCAGATGTTTGATGAGATGAACCGGCTTCTAGGTTGCTAATGTTGAAAATCTTGTTAGCTACTTGTATTTTGTTCGTTAAAGATTCCGCCACATAACTTTCTGCTACTGCCGAGGACTTCCACCCACCGTGCCTTTTCAACGCAAGAACGTCGACTCCGCTGTTATCCAAAAGAGTTGCCGAGGTTCTGCGAAACAAATGTCCACTGTAATTTTTTACATTTTCCAAATTTAAAAATGTTGCAATATCAGATGGAATTTTAGCGAAAATATTTCTCCCAACTGATTGGTTAACGCATTTCCCATTTTTATATCTCAAGAATAATCTTTTATTTTCTGAATTTTTTGGTCGCAGACTCATATATTTCCTGAATAATTCCAGACAGTGGAAATTGTCATTGTCTACGATAGTGAAACTTCTTGAAAGGTGATTTTTAGAATCAGGTATTTTGATAAGTATTACGCTCCTTTATCAACAATATTGTCTACTGTTACCTTGCATAATTCATCTTTGCGGCAGGCTTCCGCAATTCCCATAATAGCAACGACCTTCTTCATCAGATATGTCTGGTCAGATGCTTCACTCAAAAATTTTACAATTTGTTCTATAGTAAACACCTCACTTTTTTGGGACGATATCCAATATTTTTGTTTTTTAAAAATGCCCTTAATTTGGCATATTTTGAAATGTCAACATTATCATTTAAGGAGATGGTTGACCGCAGCATGGAATATTCGCACCATAAGCTGGCTGGAGATGTATATTTTTTAGATTTCTCTAGAAAATATGCGAGTAAAACCGCCTCACTGGTATGAATATCGACATATTTAGCGTCGCACCACTTTCTAAATACGTCATATGTAATTTCGTACCTTTTTTTAGATTTCTCAGGTAGAAGCGATGTACAAGCAATATTTGCAGCTTCTTCGATATTCATAATAGTATTTCCTCAAAAACTGCTTGTCAAACTTGACTTTTCAACGAGTTGTTTATCTATTAGGCTTTCTTTTGTTAATTTCTAGTATATACGATATACCTAATTTATTTAAAATATTAAAATTTAATTTTGACAGGTAGTTGTCAATAATTCAAATTTAACTCATTAATTACTTTTCTTTGATTTTCGCAGGTATTACAAAAACCTATTTACTAACCGCGAACAGTAAGTGACTTTTCAGGTCTCGAATGTTTAGGAAACCTCGGCCCTACGGGCCTCAGTTTCCCAAACTACATTCTCAACCTGAAAAGTATCACTTAAGTTCATGGTACGTAATATACTATTTATATATAATCGATTTCTTAATGCTCTTTCGAAGAATTAGATCATAAGTTGTTAAAAATTAATTAATACTAACAAAAAAGTTTTATCAAAAAGAAAGTGAAATTTTTCGAAAAAATTGACAATTTTTAAACTTTTTTTTCAAGTTTAAAAATGTTTTCTTGTTCACCATCATGAAGTGCGTAAAAAACCTGCATTAAATAAAAGAACCTAATACGATGCGATGCACAAAAGTTATTGGCCGATCAATTTTCAAATTTGAAGTCAATTTCTGAGACTTGTATTAGATATTTTGACTTGAAATTTTAACCAGTTATTGTTCACATTACATAATATAATTTTTGAAAATTTCATCAAATTTCACTTAAAACGTCCGAAGTTATAACCAAAGAACCAATATTTAGCAATTTATTCATTCATTTTTTTGAGGTTATGTGTGCAGACAAAAGCTTCATATTGTAACCTCTGATAGCATATATCATGACGAACAGCCTCAATTTTTTTCGCTTTCTTTGTACCTACACATACCGAGATATACTCATCTATATTTAAAAAGAACGACCGAAATAGTCGATTTTTCACAAAATGGCCGATAACTTGCATAGCGGCGGTTGCTAGAGGTAGAAAATGTTCATTTCGTATAATATTCGATGCAACTAACATGTTAACAAGAAAAAAATTGAGACTGGAAACAATTCCTTATGTTTTGCTTTTCTGAATTCACTACAACCAAAATTCAGGTTATCGAAAGAATGCAAAGATTTTATTAATATTTTAACAGATAGTTTTTCTTTTTAGTTTTCATAAATAGTTTTTTGCTGTTTGCAAAATCCTATGAAGAATATGTTTCATTAAAATCATTCTATATTCTCTGTCAAGCAACGAACATAACTTCAATGTTTAATAACTTTTTCACTACTTTGTTTAAATAATAGTTATATATAAATGCATTTGTTGCAGGTTTGAAAGAAGATTTTTTGTGCATTTCATTGAGTGGGTGCTTTTATGAACTTTAAGAAAAATATTTTTCTTAAAAAAATTGTTTACTCAATTAATTTTTTCATTTTTCTATGGTTTAAATAACGTATCAATAAATCACTTGATACATACTTCAAATCCATGATTTCTTCTGCTAACCAATAAGTATGAAAAAAAACTTGTTTGTTGTTACATTGTTTATTTAACAAACATAGTATTATAAATAATTGTATAATGTGAAATAATACATTTCAATTTTTTTATTAATTATTTTATTTTTGACATTTCAAATTACTGCTTTGTAGTCACCACTTTTCAACTATTAATAATTACAACTTTTAACCTATACAAGATACAAGAACTCTTATGTAATGATTTTTAGATTATAAGATCGTCCTTAAAATGAGACCATAAACAATTTCGTAGCTCTACAGATAAAAAATTACATTGATTTGTTTAAAAACATTGATGGGTACTTTTAATTTAGTACAACTGATCTATAATTTAACTTTATCTTGTGATATTGTATTCTTCATGTTGTGTCGCTCATTTTAAATTTTGATTTCTTGACCACAAATACGTAATTCGTGACTTCTAAAACCATCAAAATATTGTCCTCTTGGCTATAACACTTTAATTTTAAACATTTTTACAATATATAATATTATTTTAATACTTGCTCTATTTTCGATAAAGCTTTTTATTTTCGAAATAATGGCAATTTTTAAAGGGTAAACTTTTTAGATTAGAAATTCTATGGGTTCAGATTTTTAATTCTTCGTATCTAATTGCACAGCACAATATGTGGAAATAATGTAATTCGAGTTGATGGAAATATTCTTTTCCGCAATGTTTCCAATATATCAGGTGCTCAACTGTTTCATATTGGTTTTTCAAGTTAAATATTCATTTTACGATGCAGAGAGATAAATAAGCCATACGTATCGAAGTGCGGTGGCAGGTAAAGTAAACCACTTTTCTTTTTAATGGAAATGTATGCGAACACTAGATTTTAAAAATCAAATAAAGTTAAAAGTCTAAGGAAATTTAGGAAGTTTAAAGTAGGTCGAACATGTTCAGAATGTAAAGGCAATTGATTGTCGAACCTTACGTTTATTTAAAATGCCGTGGTTAAATTGTTTTACTGGTTTTAGCATTAGATATTATAAAGTTTTCGTGACTTACTCTAATGCCTGCAGCATGGTATCGTTACAATTTGTGAGCAAGTTTGAGCAATTATATTGAATTGCAGGTATAAGAAATGTGACATAACTTTTAGAAAATTGATTGCCCTTTTGATTAAAAATGATTTTTTTTCATCACCCACCACTTTTGCAAATTAATTTAATTTTCACCTATAAATGTTAAGAATATGTCATTTAAAGCATTTTTTAAGTACCGGATATATTTTCTGTACTTCCGGTAGTAAAAGTACCAATATTTAATCATATTATGCCCTCATTTTAGCCTCGATTATGTCAAAAATAGATGAACAGAATAGAATTTTAAAAATATGTGTTTATGGGTTATCCACTGTAAATCACTTACTTACTGTTTAAATAATAATTGACGTTGATGAGTTTTGAAGATCGGCTAGATATAATAAAAACTATTCAACTTTTAAGAGATTTTGATCATATCAGCACTTAATTCGAAATATATAACATATACGAATAGTACTTAGTAGTCAATAAAGCACAGATTTGATCTAGCCAAGAAACTTTTTCATTTTTATTTATTTTCAAATGTCGAGAGGGATCCACCACAGACAGTGAGGTTGTTCACTAAATATGTCCAATGGTGCACTCGAGTCATCCTCGATAAAGGTTATCCAAATATATTGATAGGGAGATAAACGGTAAATGTGAAAAATACTGACTAAAAGTCCATTCTTAATCATTTGGATTATCTCAAATTGACTACGTCAGGAAGTGCTCCATATTAAGTGGTTTACTACTGTATTGTAGGTTTTGTTGAAGGAAATGAATTTATTACAATTTCATCGCGGTTTTAGGTTGGGAAAATCCATCTTGTCAGTTTTTAGACTGTGTGTGGAAAATTCTCGATAAAGGAAAGTTTATCGTAACTCTACTATTCGATGTATCTTTTAATACTGTGGACGAGAACATTTTCTGATCAAAACAATCATAGCAAATTTATTACATTCATAATAGGAAAGTAATATAATATAACGTTCATTTGGGAGTTCCACATGGTTTCGTTCTGGGTCCCCTAGTATTTGTGATATACACGAACGACCTATTCATTTTTATTGACAATACTATTATTGTTACGTACGCTGATGATATGAATTGTTTGCCAAATCTGCAGACGAATTGAATACAAAAGTCAAAACCGTGCTTTGCAATGTTAGCGAACGAAGCCAGAACTACTATTCTAAAGTTCTGTCTTAAGAGACTTCCATCAGACTTAATGCAATTTCTTTGATATACAAACGAAATATTTATGTACATTTTTTAGTGACAAATTAGTCATAATATGAACAATACAGGCTAAAAAGGATGAGGGTCCAAAAATCGATTTTTAAATAAACATGCTAAGACGTCTATCGTTTCCATATACCTAACTGTACAGACTAACATAGATTAGAGTCACTAATTTATAAGAAGTTCAGCAAGGCGGTGCCTACTATTTCATAACTCCTTTCTAATTTCATTTCGTACGCCTATGATAAAACAATATAAATAATTAGTGGTTTGTCTAGAAATAAATACACTTATTCTTTACTGAAAATTTGACCATAGTCGGTAATAAACATAGTTTAAAAAATATGGGGTTTAAGTTTTAAAATTCGTTTTTATCGAAACTAACATCTTGTGACTCTCCCCTATTTTAGCCTGTACCATTCGTATATAAACGACGAGTATCAAATATTAAATAGAGCTTATTTTGCTATTTTTCAATAAGCATTTAAACTCATACCTTACAGAAAAGACGCAGCAAACAGTCCTAATATCCATCGTCTGCATCACTTTCTCATGGCCAACCACTTTTCACAGTATGAGTGTTAAAGGGTGAGCAAGACTGTGTTTTTTTTCCAAAACGACTCCAGTAAGAAAAATACCATATAACGGATACTACATATGCACTACAAAACTAGATCCAATTTCTCATTGGCACTATCATTGTCGAGCAGGTGTGTGGCCTTGTTACTCGAATTCAAGTATTTTAGATTTCTGAGCTAATGGCATGTGATCGAAGCTGTATTCTAATCACAGGCTCATCATCACGATGCACATAAATACTATACATTCCTTCGTCCTCAGTATTCTAGACTCTGGGTGGATGAAAATTATTAAGTAGTGTACAAACTATCCGCAAACAATGCAAGGAATCTAATTGTTTGGAATGGTATTGTGCAAGGTCCTTCCAATTCTTTAACGATCCATTGAGACCTTCCACTACCCGACGAATTTCGGGTTTCAGTCTATTTTCATTAGCATCCTCATCAGAGAAATCCTTTTGAGTATACTTGCTATCTGGGCAGTTAGGTCCATTTCTTCGAGGAGCTCCGAGGAATCTCGAAAACCGTTATCTATTATTATGAGGTCTTCAGGCATAAGCCATCTTTGACACAATGTCAGTATTTGAAATGTGAATTATTATTTTTGGAATCGGCGACATGTAGTTTCTGGGATATTTTTGTCCGGTAGTCTTGAAGACAATAATAAACACATTTTTCGGCTAGGGCTGATTTAGAAGAATGTATTTTCTTCTCCACCTTTCCGTGCAAAAATTTTGTATATGTGTAAAAATTTCAAATAAAAATAATTTTCAAAAATCGCAAAACGATCTAAGTTTATGAGACTTTTTATGGTACTTACGATGGTAAGAAAGATGTAAGTATGAAGCTAGAAAGTACATATCCTAAAATTTTCGAAATTTAGGTCAAGGATAGTCAAACTTGAAGAAACATTAGCTCGAAAATGGCCCTTATCAACCCAGGTCCTTTATTGTGATACTTAAGAGTTGTACGTCACACAAAGTTTACTAGTTAATTTTATCAATATTGTCTACGACTAACAACAAAATTAAAATGTATAATCTTTGTCAAGCAATCTAACAAAGCCACCAGATTATTATTGATCTAAATGAATGAAGAAAATAATGTTCTGTATATCTAGATTAGGCCAAATCTTACCTCCGGAACGGATATTTTGTATGAAATTACTAATAATTTAACAGGAGTGTTAACTATCCACCTACCTAAGTATTTACAGCATGCAAGTTTTTTATAAGACTATAAAGTTACTATTAAGGAAAGTAAAACCAAGCGTGATATTTTATGGCAACTTAACAATTTCAGTGCTCTTTTATAGCTATGAAGAGGGTGAATTTTATTATATCAATGGACCAAATAGGCATCAACTTCTTGTTATACTCGAACGGTGTTTGTCACTTGATTCTATTTGTGGTAACACTAATAACACACAGTGCTCATTCGGTTTAGTTTGGTTGTTTCAGTTTATTTAATAAAGTAATACTGTGCCATTAAATTTTAATCTATGTCCTCTAGTATTTACTTTTTTATGCCAAATAATGGAAGAGCCCAACAAAACACAAATACAAATCTAGATAAACTTACTACCTGCTATATCCTGAATGATAGTGCTTTACTTCGTAGGTTGCCAGAGAGAAAATTTGAATTTTCTGCAGACATGTTCGTATATAATAAAACATGTTCAGAGGTATTATAAAACAAACAACATAATTTTTTATGGATCTGTATCAAAAACATTTTTCAGCTTACGTGTTACCAAATTGATAGCTTTTGATTGCGACTTACTCGAAAACCGTTGCAATTTGGAGAAAAGAAGTACAAATCTTTTTATTGCATAATTCCTTCTTCTTTCATTAGGTGCAAAGCATTTTTACGAATTTGTCGCCATTTTGTGAAATTTTAACAAACAACTTTTCTCTGGCAATTACTGAACTTTTTCTATCTTCCGGTTATGGCTTTATACAACTTCTTTTTAAATATGTGTGCGTCCAATATGGTAGACCAATGAAAAAAAGCCAAAAGAAAATCTGTGTTTCCGTGCTGTACTTTATGTTTATATATGAATTGTGTATATCCATGTTTACTGACATTTTGTCAATATTACTCAAATTGTTGACTTTACTAACATAATAAACAATGAAGATTTTTATACACCATTTTGCAAGTATAAAATATCTTCAGATAACCCAGATTGTATTGGCCGTAAAGTTTTTAATCGTTTACCAGACTATTTAAAGCATGTTAAACGTTTAAACTGAAACTAAGAAAACTTGTGAATAACTGTTTGTATTCTATCAAGAATATATGGTGGCTATGGAAATTCCAGCATAATTTTAAAGTATAAACTGACCTCATATAAAAGTTAATTTATTTTAAACCGATTATTACCAAATATAGTTTATAAATATTTCCAACAAACAAAGAATCAAAGTAATTACATTATTTCCACAATATTTACGCAAAATCTCTTCCGACTGAGCGACATTTCAACTGCACTACATGCAAACACAAATTCACAGCCAGTAATTATGAATTATAGTTGATTGTGAAAAAACCTTAACAAACGAATTCCATTTTGCGTTCCGTAATAACACTGAAAATTAGTTCGCACTTGGGAAATAGACGCGATTAAAAATGCAAATTTTAAACGAATATTTGTAGCCGTTAATTACAAATGAACTAGAACTAATTTGTTCCGATTTCAGCGCACTTTCCCAATTGCCAACATTAAATTAGTTTTGGTATGTTGTATGTATCAAGCATTCCAATTTCCGTCGGTTGGCACGTTGCAAAACCTCAAAATAAAGGGAGCTAAATGTAATGCTGCACGTTCGAACCAATAATTGACATTAACAAGTCCACACTTCTATAATCTATGGATATAAATACAGTTTATTTGAATTTATCTACTGTTCCATTTAGTAAACAAATATTTCTACTTAGTTTTGTAAAGGTATCTATAGCTAACACACAATTGTTGAAAGGTTTCTTAAGGGTTGAATACATTATCTAATATATGTATAAATATATCCAGACATTCTCGTCTAGATCTTCAAGCTAGAGTATCCGTATTACAAAAACAAACAAGGCTGAATATCTAAAAGTTCCACCATTACTCTGTTTGCCATAACCTCCAACATCAATGTCTACAAATTCATAATTAACATCAGCTTGTTCAAAAGCAAGCAGGAACCCTATTCTTCCCCTAGCTAACATTAACTTACTGTGACGATTAAACTACAGTCCGACTTTTCGTTCTTAAGTTATAGTGCTTCCAAAAAACATCACGGACGGACAGACAGGCAGACAGACAAACAGATGGACGGACATTTTGGAAGTTGTTCAGCAATCGATCACCTTCACTTCACAGTGATATGAAATTTTTTTCTCTACGAGCAATATTACCGGTTTTAGAAATATGTCGATCGAATGCAATATACTCTTCGTTATGTATTATAAGAGTATAATAAGGATACATTAAATAACTAGTGCTAGTGGTTTTTAAAAGCACATTTAAATTATGAAATATTGTTGCAAAGCATATTTTGAATAATATACCTACGTCGGCGTCGTTTCAAAATGTGTAATATAAAATAAATTGTTTGTAATAAGCCCCAACACAAATTTCAAGATAATAGATGTTGAGTCAAAATAAATGCACAATAATAGTAAAAAGTTAAATGCAAAATTTGTAGGTATGTAGGTAGTGAAAAGGTCTATAATTTTTGTATGAACCATTTTTTCTTATACCTAACCTAAAATTTTCCAAGAAAAGTCGAAAAAACCGTTTTTTTTTTCGTTTTTGATTTTAATCTTCCACAAATTTTTTTTTTCTTGAAATTTGGTGGAAACTTTCCTTTTTATGTATTTTTTTTGTGATTTTAAACAAAAAAAAGAGACCCCATTTTCACCCGAAAATACTCATGTGCTGGAAATAGTTTTTTCAAAAAGGAACAGTGGTCTTTATTTTCATTGAAACGTCTACTTTTATATGGTGTAAAAGAAATAAACCTTACTATGGGAAAATTTGCCAGGAAATGAGATAAACTGAATAAACTAGATTTTAAAAAGTTATTTTTCAATCATTGTTTAATATTTTTTATTATTTATTAAAATTCACAGTTGAAATTCTTGAAAAATGTAGATATAATGTTACATAAAAAAAATTAAAGTAATTAGAAATCGTTGAAGTATGGTCTTTGCAAAAAGCATGCGAAAATAGCTCATTTTCCAAGTATTAAATATTAGGTTTGAAATGGTTTCAGCCATAAAAAAGTGATTACTACCATATTTTTTTAATATATTTAAAAAAGTTTATTAATTTAGATTCAAGTGACATTTATGGAATAGAAAATCTTATAATAAAAAAATGTATTTATACAGTATCTACATTTAAATTTACATATAATGTATACCTAAGATTGTAAACTATACAATATTCACGAAAATTACCATTTATCATACTAATTAGAAATATAATCAATCATCATTAGTTTTTGCCTCTTTGATGGCAGTTCTTCATCGTCAGATTGGATAAAACTTTCGGATTCTGGTGGATCTTTGAAATCTTCAATATCGCCATCATCTTCAAATTCAACATTTTGCCTAATATTTATATCCTGAAAGACATTTTATCAAAAATACGAGCATACGCTGTTATCGACAAGGTTGCGAAAAATTTGCTACTATCCGTTCTCCGACCTTGTGCCCGTGAGAACTTTTGATCAGGAGGTCGGGAGAGATGATATATATAGATTTCAGCGAATTTCACCGGGGGCCATTTTCCTTAAGGTGTGACGTGCTTTCTTCCGGTTGCCTAGCACAAAGGCAAGCGAAAGCGTCACAGCCTGTTGCAGTGGGGCTGGGATAGCTACAGTGGAGACACGGTATGTCCAAGGGTCTGGAAGGCAGATTAGACTTTCACTCACATTCAACAGTAAAAGCAAATTTCGGTAAATAACAAAGTTTATTAACACATAATAAAATTTACAACAGCAAAATAAAACGATCAGGTACCAAAATACGAACTGCATTATAAATAAAATAAAAACTTAAGTTATCTCATTTTAGTTTAATTTGATTTAATTAGGTCTCTGCTCGGACGCCATTTTGTGACGTACGGGAAACCAGGGGTTGAGAAGCTAGCTGACTACTAGCTACTACTATTAATTTGAAAGCAAGCGGTGGTAAGCAAGCAAACAGTGAGAGCGGTACAAAAAAAAATAAAATCGGTAAAAGAACAGTAAGTGGAAAAAAACGGCAAGCGGTAAGAAACAACGCCACAGTAAGTAACAAACACATTAAGTAATAAAACTGGCAGTATGCAAGTATCAGGCCAAAGCAAGCGGTTATCCACAGCAATAATCATGCCTAAATGAACGGTCAGAGTGTAGGTGTGAAGAACTTGGCAGAACTAAATAAAACTGATACCAAATAAATAAAACGGTTATCGATATCAGCTTACGGCGGAGATTACTTTCGCTAGATGGACAGACAGAAATAATCAGAATGGTGGTATTTCAGTTCGGTTCAGAAATTTTAAAATTACACTTCATTAACACTTCATGCGGTGTTTGCCAAGCGCCTCAAACCCCACAGCTGTGTGCCTTTATTAAATAAACTTCGGTTCGGCCACGTGGTATCTTGTCGGAGTTGATGCGGAAAATTTCTATGCATCAGAATATAAAGATGGTTAATTTAATTGCGGTAGCCTAGATTTGGTGCTCAATTCACGACCTCGCAAGAGTTCTTCGCCAATGAAATACAGGTATCGGCCCCGACGACCGACCTGACAAACATCAGAGCACATCAAAATCCCACCCACAGATATAGACTCATACATCAACGACTACCCGTCTACCACGAAAGACGGTGACACTAACTAACGCCCGACATGACAAGACGCACAAAAAACACACGCAACCTACCAACATCCTCAGCATTACTATTCCATGCCCCCCGACCCGCCGATACCCCATAACTTATTGATATGTAAGAATTTTTACTAAATCTCACATACACCACAATATTATACTTTGACAAACTCATTAAGCAGGTTTTTTTTTTCATTTTAATTTTCCTACATAAATTAAAGGAATATTTCTGTTCCGCTCCTATGACACCTGACTATAAGCTTTAAGCTTCTATCTTTATACCTGCGGTAAAAAATCAGAACAATAGCACTATAACAAATTTCACCAAAATTATTTTGTGGTGACTTGTTTTATTTTAATTCGTTTAAATACGAAATAGTTAAAATAACATACACGGTAATTACAATTTCTACACATTTGGTAGAACAACAGATATTATTTTAACCCAGTACCATCACAAATGGTCTCAATTAAAATAATATAAACGGTAAACGGGTATGCTGGTTTTCTGTCGAAATATCATCTATGTTCTTTTCCCTCTGGAAATTCTTTAGAACATAGCTATTTGGAAAAAATCGGGAGAATCTAGCAGGTCCTAACTCGAACGCACTACTTTGATAATATTTAAGTTTATATTAAGATTTATTTGTAAGTCGGAAAATGATAATTACATTCTGATACATTTAGTCGGAAATTATTTTAAAATTATTGCTATTCAACAGATCGGACAAAAGTGATATTCAAATCTGCTTTAATGAAACTCATTTGCGTTGACTGACTTACCAACGCCCTCAATGTCAAGTTTTGTAATTATTGTTAATCTTACGGACAGCCCTCTCACGGCCAGGTTTATCACATTTCCTATTTAAAGTAGAAATCTGTTTCACGGCTTCAGTTAGCTACATTTAGCACAAATCTATAGCAATGATTTTAACATAAAAAAATAACACAAAAAAAGGTAATGTACTTCACTTTTTGAGGATATGGAAACATTCTGATGTGGTGGAGCAATTCTGACTGCGGCTCAAAATACAAGGGGGTCTGCTCAGAAGTACATGGACTTTTTTTACTTTGTGTGCCTGTACTATTGGTCTTAATAGATCTTTCGACAAATTTTTAGACGCGCCTCCATTTACAAGAGTTGCTAAGACATTTTTGAATAAACGTGTATTTTTTGTTATATTTACATTTTAATATTCTGCATTTCAAATCCATAGACAAGGTTTTTCTTACCAATCTGTCATGAAGTTAACACAGTGTGTAACAAGGAAGAACCTCATAATTTGCCCACGAAAACCTAGAGATTTTCGTATGAAACCTACATTCACGAGTTTGTTCTTTGATGACACAGTCTTATGCTTCACTTTCTATATGTGTGCTATTTCAATTATTGGTTTAGGTTGACTATCAGACAAATATTATTGAAACTATCTAGACCATAACTGACTTTCAATGAGTGCTTGTATACACATTTAGTTCCCTTTAACCTAGTAGGCTTATATACTCGTTCACGATTGTGTGCTACCAAAATAATAAACATTAAACTTATCTGTGTTAAAACGATGTTGAGAATGTGAGGCCGCCGAACTTAAAACCAGTGGATAAATTATTATACATTTAGACAATCGACTAGTGACCCCAGCCCGAGGTCTTAAAACAATTATTTAAACTGAAAAACACATTAAAATCACAGTTGGGTTAGTGAGTTGTGTAGTGCAACGTAGAACATAAAACTGCAGTAATTAAAAGTAAAAAACCTAATTGAATTGAAATATTTAGAAACCGTTGCAAAACAGTTACCATTATTATAGATTAAGATATTGTTGAACCGATTACTTAGTTTCCAACTAAAAGAATGAATGTACGAAACTGTTTGCCGCGGAATACGAATTTTTAGTTTTAAGTTTAAATTGCCGGCTATTTATTTTCTACACCCCAGTAATTTGACCTTGTTTTGAAAATAGGAGGAAAAGAGCAGAACAATAAGGCTATTATTCATTTGGACTTTGTTCCACTCACTGAATGGTTGACTACAGAGTGGAACTAGAAACAGCATTTGTCGTTCCTATGCAGAAGCTCTCGTATATTTTTAGATTTGCAATGTGTTTCAGATGTTTTATTCTACATTTATTTGTGCGTTAGTTTTCTAACTTGCTTAATATATAATTTATTTAAATTTTTGTAGTAGAGATATGTATACAGGGTAGTACACAAAAAGCAGGTGGATTTTTGTATCGTATCTGATAACTTTCTTACACTATGAAATATCTGTAGTCCTATCAAAGACTAATAGAGTCGGTCCGCTATGCTCTGTGGAGTCGCAAGCAAAGAGGCGTAAAACTCAGTTTTAAAATAGATTATTATCACATCTGATAACCTTTCTCGTAGCAAAAAAAAATTAAAATGTACCGTACATTGATGACACAGTGTACAAAAGAAAACAGCGGTGCGCTTCTATCCTACCTATATTGAAAATGTTCTATACATTGATCACACTGTGTACAAAAGAAGAAAAGCGGTGCGCTTCTATCCTATCGTATATTTTTTGACATGCTGAAACCGATTCTTATATTAAATAATAGCGGGACACACTGTATATTTACAGTGTGTCCCGCTCTCCACGGTAACACCTACGTAGCTCAGTTATTAATAAATAGATTTATTTTAAACTTGGTTAAGTTATACACCTCTTGAAGGTAACTAAAAGCACATATGCCTATTTAATTTATTCCATAAACTTGCGGACTAAGGGGGTGAAAATGGGGTAAATCTTCAGGTAAATTGTATTTGGGATTATTTTTAAAGATTACCACTATCTTACAGGGCATTCTTTAAAACCCCGTTGTGCCAAATTTTGTTAAAATATTTCTAGTAGTTTTAGAGGTATAAACAGGTACATATGGCGTTTTGTCAAGAATTAATGGCCTTTAACTCGCAACGAAGAGCATTTAGAAACAAAGTTATTTAACATTTTTTGCTACAAATTTGAAGTAATAGTCAAAAATATCTTCGTACTCGCCAAACGCTAAAGGCCTGTTTATACCTCTAGAACTGCTATAAATATTTTAACGAATTTTGGCACAAAGGGGTTTTAAAGGATGCCCTATGAGATGGTGGTAATCTTTGAAAAAAATTCTAATACAATTTACCTAAAAATTTACCCCATTTTCACCCCCTAAGTCCGCACGTCTATGGAATAAATTAAATAGGTATGTGCGTTTTCCACCTTCAAGAGGTGTATAACTTAACCAAGTTTAAAGTAAATCGATTTATTAATAATTGAGCTACTTAGGTGTTACCGTGATAAGTGGGACAGACTGTATATAGGCCATCAGTTTTTGGCTACAGCTATTTCTTGACATTTTTTGCTAAATTTGGATTTAAAATGGCTGTAGCTAGAAACTGATGCAATAGATTTTTTTAAATTTTAGAATCGGTTTCAGCATGTCGAGACGAATATAATATGATGATTCGGATCAAAAGCGCAGCCCTTTTTTGTTGGCCTGTGTATTTATCAATTAGTAATCATCAGCTGTTACTCGTAAATAACTGATGACTGGTACTAATTTATAATTTTCAAATCATCAGTTACTTAAAGTGCCAATACAGTAATTATAAATGCTGTATTGGATTTAGAATCGCTACTAGAATAGAGTTCATTAAATTCTCCTCAAAGGCACCTTAGGTAGTTGATTTATTATTGTTAGATGTTTTTTAAGTATGATAATAAATTTATACATAGTGTTAAAAAATTTCTAATACTCACAATATTTGATATATTGTAATATTATATAAAAAGTGTATACTAATATACGATTGACCCCTCATTTTAACCGCGAATATCTGGGAGGAGCAGAAAATATTTAAAAAATTATTACTACTATTATGAGTCTATTATAAATCAATCAGTGAAATTTGAATAATGTACATCGGACACTTTTGAAGTTGTCCTAATTTATGTTGAAACATGTCCTGCTTTTTAAGAAAATTTTGATTATACCAGTTTTAAATCCATTATATCTTGGAAAATATGTATACTATGTAAAAAATATTTTAGACACCGAAAAGCACGGCATTTTTTGTGTGTGGAAATTTTTTATTTCAAAATTTTGCAATTATTCTCAGAAACGTGACGTCATGTTTATTCGGTTATTTATCAGTGTATTTAAAAAATGTTTGATAAAATAGTTAATTATATAAAATGTTAGCATTTTCTGAAAAAATAATTGGTATATCAATTATTAATTTAGTTATCAAGCGTAAAGGATAATATCATTGCAAGTTTGCAATAATATTATCTATTACGCTTGATAACTAAATTAATATCTGATATATACCAATTACTTTTTCTGAAATTTTTTACTATTTTAACAAAAATGTTTCAAGTACATTGGTAAATAACCGAATAAACATGACGTCACGTTTTTGAGAATAACTGAAAATTTTAAAATAAAAAATTATGAAAAATTTTCCTCGCACAAGAAATGCCATGCTTTAGCGGTGTCTAAAATATTATTTACACAGTATGCATATTTTTCAAGGCATAATGGATTTAAAACTGGTATGGTCAAAATTTCCTTAAAAAGTAGGACATTTTTCAATATAACTTAGCAGAACTTCAAAACTGTCCATTGTACAGGGTGCCCCAAATTGCTTGATTTTGGCTGGTTTTCCTATTTTCAGACCAGGTAGAGAAAAACTGACGTATGAGCCTAGAGCTCGATTTTTGTGAAACGCCGATTGGTGAAAGCCGCATTTCGATATCTCTAACCGTTTCCGAGATATCGGCAAAAATTGACATTTGGCAGATTCCGAAAAACTGTCATAACTTTTTTATTTCTGAATATTTTTTCAAACGGTAAAAACTTTCTATATGCACTTTTTGACGTAGAATAAGACGCATTTGTCAAAAAAAATATATCGCTTTTCAATTGTTCGATATCAAAGCTAACTTTGTTATTTCAAATGGAAACCATAGTTGGCTTTGACTTTAGAAATTAGGGGGGAAAATGAGCTTTCCAAAAATATATATGTCAAGATATGTCTAGTCATCCTTGCTGCCAATATTACACATTTCTCTTTAAAAATCACAATTTTTTAATATTTAACGTTTTAACCCAGTTGGCCACACAAAAACAGTTGCTTTGCATATCTAAAAGTTAGCTTGACAGTAAGTAAAATAAGTGTTAAAGTTGACATCTGCTATAATCTATCTGCATTATTCCAAAATGTATGAAAACTTTGAAAAATGACAGATGTTTATATGCTATATTGAATCAGGCCGAAATTCTGAAGATGCATTAAATCTATATTTCGAACGTTACCCTGAACGCCAGCAGCCAAGCGAACAAATATTTCCTAGATTGGAAAATGTTTTGATGAATTATAGATCATTTGTCAAGCCCAGACCTAAACAGTATGCTATTGAAGGTAGAGACGAGGTGGAGGCAGACGTAATTGGAGCGGTTTTAGAAAATCCTGAAATTTCTACCAGAGAAATAACTGTAACTAAGGGTGTGAGCAAAAGCCGTAGCCAAAGAATTCTCAAGAAATATAAATATAAACCTTATAAAATCAGGCTCACTCATCAAATATTCCTTGGTGATCAAGAACGCAGGGTTAATTTCTGCAACTGGTTCATCAGAAAATGCAATGAAAATTAAAATTTTCACCGAAATGTCATTTGGACCGACGAAGCAAGAGTAACCAGCAACGGAATATTTAATCGACATAATCGGCATCGTAGGTCGGACCATAATGAGCATATTTTTCAACCTAGAAATATGCAAGGACGATTTGGTTTCAATATTTGGATTGGAATAGTGGGGCAACGAATGATTGGATCTTTTATTTATGACGAAAACCTTAACGCCCAACGGTACGTTAATATTTTGGAAAACATTGTTGAACCGTATTTAGAAGACTTGCCCTTTGCCGATTTGGCACGAAAGTTTTATCAACAAGATGGCGCACCAGCCCATAACGCGGTGGTTACAAGGAACAAACTAAATCAAATGTTCGAGGATTGGTGGATGGGAACAAGTGGGCCCATACCATGGCCTGCAAGATCTCCGGACCTAAGTCCTTTGGACTTTTTTATTTGGGGTTTCGTCAAAGACCAGATATTTAAAACCATACCAGAAACGCGTCAAGACTTAGAGAAACGAGTGAGAAATACAATCGCTGGGATAACACCTTTACAACTCTTAAATGCCGAGAAATCAGTAAAGAAGAGATGTCAATTGTGCATCGACCAAAATGGTAGACAATTTGAACACTATTTGTGATACTTCAATCGTTAAAGATTTGTCACCTACTTAATGAAACATGTTTAATTAATAAAATTAATTTAAAAGAAAAACTATTGTTTTCATTTGAGTAACTGAAACTCTTGTTTTCCATGGCCAACTCTGCTAAAATGTCATTTTTAAAGAGAAATGTGTTCTATTGGCAGCAAGGATGACTAGACATATCTTGACATATATGTTTTTGGTAAGCTTTTTTTTTCCTATTTTCTAAAGTCAGAGCCAACTATACTTTCCATTTGAAATAACAAAGTTAGCTTTGATATCGAACAATTGAAAAGCGATATATTATTTTGACAAATGCATCTTATTGTACGTCAAAAAGTGCATGTAGAAAGTTTTTACCGTTTGAAAAAATATTCACAAAGAAAAAAGTTATGACAGTTTTTCGGAATCTGCCAAATGTCAATTTTTGCCGATATCTCGGAAACGGTTAGAGATAACGAAATGCGGTTTTCACCAATCGGCGTTTCACAAAAATCGAGCTCTAGACTCATACGTCAGTTTTTCTCTACCTGGTCTGAAAATAGGAAAACCAGCCAAAATCAAGCAATTTGGGGCACCCTGTACATTATTCAAATTTGAGTGATTGGGTTAGAATAGACTTATAAGGAACACATAATGTTTTAAATTTTTTCTTCTTCACCGCTTCTGAGATATTCGCGGTTAAAGTGAGGGGTCAATACATTTGAATCGTATATTAGTAAGTGTCATATACAGGGTGATTCAAAAGGAAGTACATTAAGTTCAACTGTAGATTGGGGTAGCCAAGAGATGCAGATTTTCCTAATACATTTTTTTCCTACTGCGCCTCATAACCGAGTTACCGCCCCTTAAAATGATTGCCTGGTTACCAGTTTGCTCCTAATAGTCTTCAAACTTGATATACGATCATTAAATTGTGGATCCGGCTCTTTACTTTCATGGGTTACATGTTCATCAGAGCAAGTTCGTACTAATATGCAGGATGTGCATATGGTGATCTGGGAAAGTTCGAGGTAAAATATTTTTCGTCTTGTGTCAGATTAAGAATTTTCATTAATTATTGAATACTTACCTTATTAAATTTAGATACTTTTTTTGCTCTTGTGATTTTGCACTCAGTTAGGCCGGTTTCGAGCAAAAAGCAAAAAACAAACAGATCGTTGAAGCAATTTTATTGACAATTTCATTCAAAAAGTAAGGCAGAATTTGTCAGATTCTGAGTTGTCAGCTTTTTTGGGTTGCCTAGTAAAAGTAGTGCAACTTTTTAAGAGTTATTGATATATATAATATACTGCCAAAAACTATACAATATGCCTTTTATCTTGACATCATGCCAAGGGAATGCAGCAGGTGCAGTAAGGGAGTGTCATAAACAATACCCCAATCGTCGTGTCCCAAATTTAAGAACTTTTCTTGGGGTTGAAAGAAGGTTACGTAAAACCGGATAAGTGTTAATAACGGCGTCTAGACTATTAAAGCTAAGAAATATCCGAACCCCACAGATTGAAGGGGCGGTATTGGAGGCAGTAGCGGAGCACCTCGAAATTATCATTCGAAGGTTGCGTCTACAACTGGGACTTCGCCGATCCTCTGTGTGACGAATATAACGTAATCAGCAGTTGCATCCTTATCACCACACTAGATTGCAAGAATTGTTACCCACAGAATGGCGGCGCCATTTGCCACACGCAGGATTGGTGAAGTCCCAGTTGTAGACCCAACCTTCCTTTGTTTTTGAATAAAATTGCTTCAGCATGGGTCTGGTTTGTTACAGTTTGTTCGAAACTGGCCTAACTGGATGAATCACAAGAGCAAAACAAATTTCTAAATTTAATAAGATATTCAATAAATTAATCAAGGCTAGACTTCGGCTAGACTTCGCCCTTGGTATTATGTATGTATTAATACTAAATAAAGGCAATTTATTATTATTATTATTATTAATTCTTAATTTGACAGAAGACAATAAATATTTGATCTTGAACTTTACCGGATCAACCTGTATAGGACACACCCGCATATCAATACGAACTTGCTCTAATGAGCATGTGGCCCATCAAAATAAAGAGCCGGATCCACAATTTGATCATCGTACGTCAATCCGCTTGAAATGTATTAGGAGAGAAATGGTTGCCAGGCACCCACGTTAAGGGGCTGTAACTGGGTTATGACATGCGGTAGGAAAAAAAATTATTAGAAAAAGTTCATCTCTGGGGCACCCCAATCTATAGTTGAATTTAATGTACTTAGTTTTGAATCACACTGTATGTATAAATGGTACTTACTAATATACACTTTTTGCAAGATTTACAACTTGTGGAGTGACTAAGCTGACATTGCGATTGACCGCCGCGCGCCGGTAGTAGATATTTCAACTAAATGTGGCCAGTACACAAGACTATTTATAGACTGATTTCTGGTTATTGCCTTCATCAGTGTAATGATACAAAACTTACTCCAAACAATGTTACAGTCTAGTTTACAATCCGCAACATGAATTATTTTCTCACTTGTATATTAAGTTAATGACTAATCTGTAAGTTAAGCAGACGCAGACGGATAGCTTTTGGGACAAATACAGATAAAAGGGCATTAAAATTTGCGTTTAGCACTCATCGATGACAATTTCAGTAAAGACACTGTATCAAAGTCGCATCAATTCTGTGACGTATTGACTCTAGTTGATGTATTAATGGCAGGCTGATGGAGGTAAACTGATTAGATTCGTCATAACGTGTGTACCTAGTTAATTAACGACAATTTGCTAAGTTGGTAATTAAACGATCCACCTTCACAATACATTACTCCTAAGGATAGGCGAGGGACATTAAAAGTTGAAGGTTAATCGACGATCTCGTCTGTTCTAAGATATGAGAACGTTGTTAGATTGTATTTCATATCGTATCATATGAGATACTAGCAATATAGCAGAGCGAAAGCCAACAATGGAAGTTGAAATTTTTTTCGCCATTCTATAAGTTTGTGTCGCAATTATTCACTGAAAATCTCAAGTCTGCAAAAACTACTTTTTCGGTGATAAATCGGAAGATAATGAAAAAAAAGTCTAATTCAAAGTTAAAGAGCATTTAAAAATACGTTAACTGAGCTAAAGTTTCTCCAAAAATATTAATTAGATCTCGAGTTAGGTGCAATTGAAAAATGCGATGGAAAAGTTCTTTTGTCGGTGGTCTTAAGTGTTAAACCAAATGTTAAAGGATGATAAGATTTGAAATATTCGGTGGATGCAGGAAAAGTGTAAAGGTTAATTCTGGTGGAGGTGCGAAGGTGGTGGGGGTGTTAGGGAGGGAGGGAGAGAGGGAGATGGTAAAAATTTTCGAAGCTACGTGACTTTTCCCAAAATCTCGACGAATATGGATTCAGAGGCCAGAGATACATGGGGGTACATAGGTGGGTGTTCTGTAACACAGCATTTTTCTTTTTTGTGTGCTAGTATTATATATAATACATACAATGAAAAAAGGCATTTTCTCGGATTTTTCGATTTTCCGGCAATTTTTTCCACTGCACTATATATTTTTTTTATCTATTGAAAGTAGAAGTAAAAACAAAAAAAATGAGCCCTGTCCGAACTTTGTCGGACAAGCACTTTTATAAGGAATCGCAGTAGAAAATATCACTTTTTTTATAAAAATTGAGTTAAACAAAAATCATTGAATATTTTGGTCCACAAAAAATAGAGCTTTTATGTGGGACACCAAGAGGTATACTTACACCTATTGAATATATCATAAATATATTCAATAGGTGTCTAATGCTGTTATATTGCATATGATTTTTGACAGTAGTGGCTAGCGCAGAATGTAGGATTCGTTTGCAACCTTGTTCACTCTTAACAACTGCAAAATCCCGAATTCGGAAATATGGCCGTCATTCCGGAATTACTGTTTTGAAATTTCGATTCCATGTTAGAGTAATCGATTTAACTGTCGCAAACTTCTTGAGATCATGCGGGGAATTCCTACATTACCGACAAATTCTAAGTTCCTAGCTAGTCGGAAAGTACACAACTCCCAGGATCTACAAACATAGCTATTTTTTATATTTGCAAAAAAATATATAATTACACCCTACTTTATAACTATAAACAGATGTAACTCTTGTTGATCGGTATTGAAAAGCAATGCCTCTACTTGTCAGTTTGATATTATATCGAACACACGATTGGTCTTTCAGAAATTGGTTACTGATCGCGTCTCCTACAAGACATGCCAAGGACAACATCCATTAATGAGTCCAAAAGTTGTTAATGGAAAATTGGTACAACATTAAACATAAAATTGAAGTGCATTAAATTGCAATGATAAATAGAATTTCGTGATGAAAACAGCGCTGTATTAATTGCAATTATGTGCTTACATTTTAGTAATAGAGTCAGATACAAAATGTAGTAATTAAAATTTTAGTAATTAAATTGTACGTTGTTTATTATTACACAGGTACATTTGTAGATACATGCATGATTCTATAGAGTGTTTATTATATATATGTATAATGAAAAATGAAGCAAAATATTATGTATGTTATTTCATTATTTAATTGGATGGAAAACTGGATATGGAACAATTTATATAAAATTTATATCTGTTGTAAAACTGCATTAAATAAAATATTTAGGTATATCCCACTATGGATAATTTTAAAATTATATTAAATATTTAAACGTTGGATCGTGTGTAAAGTTTAACTGACAACGAGTCTGAAGTTAAAACTTACATGTTCAAAATGACGGATATTTTCTTTTACTTTGTAGGAACTACATAAGAGGCCACTAGAAACAGAGATAGAAAAATGTTGGGGAATTTGAATCGTTTTTATAACTAAAAACTATGAAATAAACTTGCGCCATCTCGACGCCCAATTGATTCAGCCTTACTACATTTTAAAGAATCTTAAAAAAGGAGGAGGTAAACCTAAATTTGCCAAAAGTCAAAAGGAGTGTGAAGTTGTTACGACTCACAGTGTGACACAATACTTCCTTAATTTCGATGAGTGCCGTTTAATCTGTGGCGATGAAGCTAATAGAATGAGGGAAAAAATGCGGACCAAAGAACAATAAGAGATGTTACGACAATCGAATCTAATTAGGAGCTGAAGATCACACCTAAAAAACAATCATCTTTATTACAGAAGTTGGCAATCTTCAATAAACCTAATGTAAACAAAGGAAAGTTTGAAACTAGTAAAGATTGTTGTCATTTATGAGCTGAAATTGAGGATAAAAATCACCAAAGATATTTGCTATATAATAATACTATAGCGAATCTAATACTCGAGAGGCAGTACAATTTAGTTAGTTTACCAATAACCAAGGAGGCCCTTAGCAAATATGTTTTGATAAAAGCAAGAAATGTTCAGATTCAAATCTGGCTAGGAAACAATTTACCTCCTACAGATTGTAAGTGGAAAGTGGTTGGCACTAACTCATTTCCGGTCACTATTGCCCAAGACCCGACCTCAGAAAAATGTTGCAACTAATATGGCAGAGATGGCAGAGCAAACTCGTTCAACAAGCACTAGAAAAATAGCACACGTGCTAGGTATTCCTCAAACCCGTGTATGGGGGGCATTAAAAGCGGAACGGCGTTTCCTCACCGCACCCAAATGGTCCAGCGACTCGAACGAGCTGATGAAGTCGCACGTCTTACGTTCTTTCTGCCTTTGGATAATTCGCCATCGAAGAACTTTGCCCAGAATTATTTTCACGGACCAGGCCTAATTCACTAGAGACGGAGTGTGGAATTCTAGGAATTCACACATTTGGGCCCACAATAATCCTCACGCCGTTGTCCAGAGAAACTCTCAGCGCAAGTTCTTACTTAATGTATGGTGTGGAGTGGTGAACGATACATTGGTAGGATCGCATTTTTTTGAAAGCCAATTGACAATCTACTTAGATTTGTTTCGGAACATTTTGCCCAAATTATTATTGGCACAAAATGTCAACAGGGGAGGTCTTTATTTCCAGCATGATGGGACATCTCTGCATTTCTCATTCCAGGTCCGGGAGCACCTCAATAATGAGTTTCCTATCGGTAGTGGAGGCCCTCAAGCTTGGCCGGCTAGGTCTCCTGACCTAACTGTTCTTGATTGTTGTTTGAGGCCACATGAAATAACAGGTTACAGCACAGCAGTCACCACCAGAGAGGAACTACGGCAGCGGGTAGTGACAGCATTTGATGACATGAGAAACCAGAGACAAACCATCGGGAAGGCCACACGACATTACTGGTGTGGTGCAGGAAATTGATCATATTTGAGGGAGGACATTTTGAGAACCTCATATACTAGATTTGGAGTATTGCTTATGTAATATTATGGTGTTAAGTTTGTCTCTTTATTAAAAGGGTTATGACATTTATGTGTGCATGCTTTTTCTATGAAGGTTATACTCATAATCCGTACAAATTTTATCATTTTATCTAGATTACATAAAATAATTCGAAGGTGTGGTATCGGTTACCGGTTTAAGTGCCTGAGTTCGGCACTTGGATGGGTGAAAACTGTGACCGGTATCTCATATGGCCGTCCTGGATAAGTGGTAGAGTAGCAATTAGCTAAACTTCGCCAGGAAGATAATATAAACGAGGCATTAAAATATATAATAAAAAAAACAAATAAAAAATTTGACAAGTACGGCCCCTTTTTCTTACTAGGTATGTTATTCACATGTATTATGAGCAGTCGTCGAAGAGATATGGATCTGAAGCTTTTGAATGGACTCTATCAAACTGTTCCATAAATAATGCTCGGTCAAATTATTAGTCTGAAATTGTTTCGTGATTTTTTGCCGAAACGGTTTAGGTGTGCCATCAAAATTGAATCTCTATTCGTATAGCAATTTTTCTGAACTTTCCGAATCCGCTAATAGCTTTCCAGAAATACGATGGAAAAATGTAACCATGAGGACAGATTCTTCCCGAGTCCGGCACTGAATTTTTCAAAACCAATTACAAGTGCCAGCTGTGAAATGTTACTGGTAAATTTCATTCAATTACATCCAACCGTTGCAGAGATATAGCTCTTTGAATTTTCAGGCCATTTACATAAAACACCTAGTATCTTCTTAACAACTGGCCAAAAAAATGTTTCCCTGTTGATCTAGACTTGCCTTGAAGTGCTCTATCTGCTATTAGGCTATGGCGCATTGCTAGCGAATCACCCTGTATTACTATTACAAGTACATAGACGAGCGAGAAATGTACACTTACCGCTACCGAGAAGTGTTCTCTACTTTGTTTGGATGGCCACGGCCTTTATTTCAAATTTTCCAGTATTGTAAAGAATACATATTTAGAATTATTATATTTTATTTACGGTTTTCAAATCTATGTATTCTTTTTGACTTCTATAGGTACTTTACACATAAATTTCAATATTGACAGAAAGTCAAATGGTTTTTTTTTTCAGCGATTTATGAATTTTCCATCACGATATGTTCGATTAAAACTAAGTGAGTTGTGATCTGGATGCCCATTTTCCACCATTTCTTAAGATGGCGAGTTACGCGTGTAGTGGTATTAAGTAGGAACTTAACTTGTGATTTTTTTGTGAATTTGGGTCGTAAATCATATAGCCAATCGAAGATGTATAAATGTGTTATCCCAATTAAGGAAGAGAAATATCCAAATAGATATTTATTACCTAAAGAGATATCAATGAAAACAACCTAATACAATAGAAAATGCCGTTAAACTTTGGTGGGAAAAAAGAGGATCTCACAAAGACTTTCTCGGGGTATTTAAAAATAGACAACATGAAAAGGAGTAGGGTTAGGATGAAAATCGCACGAGGTCCTTCAAGATATTAGAAAGGATAAAAATATTTCCAATGATGTTCAGAAGTCTTAGTTAGCACTAACTTCTACTTGTATTTCTTCTCGTTCGCTTGGTTTTCAGATAAACTTCCGCCATTTTTTTCCGATTATCGTCCTTAAAAGTGCAAGGGAATTTCAGTTGTTTAAATGGTCTTATTTGGAAATATTTGCAATTGTTGCCACTGCCTTGAAACTTAACTTGGCATTATTTCCACCATTTTTGAACAAAAATAATAAATAAGTCATAATTTTTTTATCAGATTATTTAACAGTCTAACTTGAATAAAAGTTTTAATTAGTTTTTCCCACTATAGCGAGTGAAGTTGGAAAATGATTTAGATAGCTGGAGTTAAAGTATCAAGCTGCTTCATGTGTAGAACATACAATTTTCTTATTCCAATGAGCTTAGGATTGACAATGAAATGGCAGACTTTTCCTAGCTCCACAATAATTAGCAGAGGCAAATAAGCGATAATATTCATTACCTTCTATAATGTCCAGAATTTCTTTTTCCACTAAATATACAAGAAATAATTCTGACCTTCGTAAAAAATTAAAATATACAGGGTGATTCACGTAGGCCATTCACTAGAAGTTTTTCAACTTGCAGTTTAATTAGAAATTTGGTATGCGGTCATAATCGATCATGCCCGTTCTATCTAAAATATTTTCAGTCCTCTAACTATACAGGGTGCGCCAAAAATTGGTACCAACTTTCTTATTTTAAATGGAAACCTATATTTTTCTTTATATGGTTCGATTGGTCTTCTAATTCTGAGTTTAGAGAACCTAAGTTATGTTAACTTATCTATTACAATTTTTGACATATGTCCAATTTTTTGAAAAAAATTGCCGTTGTAGTTTACGAACAAATTTGTATCTCGCAAACCTTTCAAAATTATGAAACCAAATTTGTGAAGCAGTTAGCTGGAAGTCCAGGCTAACTTTTGATGTCCCATCGGTAGTCCCATTTTGTACCATATGGGCGCAGTCGATTTTCAAATGTCGCAATCAAAAATTGTCAAAAAGTCAATTTTTTCAAATGGCACCTACTATTTTCTTTACACCATTCGAAAGAAAATTGAATTTTAGTGTGAGTTACTTAAGCATTCCCTATACCTAACTTCACCCCATACCGAGTTATTCAATAAAAATCAAGAAATACCTTATCTTGCCGAGAGATTCCTTACTTCATCAAGTATGCCATGGAAACAAAAGACAGTTGTAATAATTTTTAAAGAAAAATATGGATTCTTATTTAATTACACACAACACCAACAAATTATTATTAACGAACAAGAACAATGTTGACGAAATTCTGACGTAAATGTTCAATGTGACCACCATATTTTTGTTCAAATATTCTATTATTCTACTTTCAACAGATTGCGTAGCACATCTTTGCGCCGACCATTTCTGACGCCAGAAATCAATGCAAAATTGAATTTTAGGGCCACTTTTATTAACATTGTGTATGTCTATCTACAGTCGTTTTTGAGTTTTTGGCATTTTTTGAAAAAAATATTGTTTTTTTTCTCAAGGGTAGTAGGCTTTGGAAACAATCATTTCACTTTAATTTTTATTCAAAAATCGTATTGCAATAATAAATAATAACAACAAAATAACAATAAATAAACAGATTAACAAAATAATTATTTCAATACAAATGCTCAATGTGTGCACCGTTTTCACTGACAGAATTTCGTCAACATTGTTCTTGTTCGTTAATAATAATTTGTTGGTGTTGTGTGTAATTAAATAAGAATCCATATTTTTCTTTAAAAATTATTACAACTGTCTTTTGTTTCCATGGCATACTTGATGAAGTAAGGAATCTCTCGGCAAGATAAGGTATTTCTTGATTTTTATTGAATAACTCGGTATGGGGTGAAGTTAGGTATAGGGAATGCTTAAGTAACTCACACTAAAATTCAATTTTCTTTCGAATGGTGTAAAGAAAATAGTAGGTGCCATTTGAAAAAATTGACTTTTTGACAATTTTTGATTGCGACATTTGAAAATCGACTGCGCCCATATGGTACAAAATGGGCCTACCGATGGGACATCAAAAGTTAGCCTGGACTTCCAGCTAACTGCTTCACAAATTTGGTTTCATAATTTTGAAAGGTTTGCGAGATACAAATTTGTTCGTAAACTACAACGGCAATTTTTTTCAAAAAATTGGACATATGTCAAAAATTGTAATAGATAAGTTAACATAACTTAGGTTCTCTAAACTCAGAATTAGAAGACCAATCGAGCCATGTAAAGAAAAATATAGGTTGCCATTTAAAATAAGAAAGTTGGTACCAATTTTTGGCACACCCTGTATAGTTGGAGGACTGAAAATATTTTAGATAGAACGGGCATGATCGATTATGGCTGCATGCCAAATTTTAAGTTTCTAATCCAACTGCAAGTTGAAAAACTTCTAATGAATGGCCTACGTGAATCACCCTGTATACCCATCTCAAGAAAACACTGTATATAAATATCCTCTGAAGTTTCTCAATAATTACTCGTCCCTGGTATATATCTCTCGCTTTCCATATTTAAGGTTTCTCGCAAATGAAAATGCAGCATACATCTCCCGAATATATGAAACAATTATCTAAAAGTTTTGATTAAACTCGTACGCACCCCTTCTAGCTATATATCTCTACATAAGTTTAATCGTCGTAATAATTCACCATTTTAATTAAGTACAGGCACAATTTCATCATTTATTTTATTATAAAATAATTATAAGCAAACGGTTATTCACGATCTTAAGGCAATTTAATGCCGAATTCTGGGGAATATTATTGAGATTTATATTGATATTACAAATTAGATTTTCCAGAAAATCTGGTAAATTAAGTGCTCGTTTTCTGAGGATGGTTTCAATTTTCTTTTTTCCTAATTTATTGACTAAATAATTAGATTAATATTTTGTTTTCATTGGCCATTTTCACAATATCCTTCATGTTTTAATACAGCTAATTCATAATAATTCTTAATATATATACACAACCCAATATGACCCTGGACTGCTACGAGTCGATATTTGAAATCATTTCCTCACTGGAATTTCTTCAAAATAATAATGTTTTATTTCTAGGAGATTTTAATATTAGCGAATATTCCAATTACTTACTTACGCTAGAGTCTACAAATCGTATTACGTCTTTAATAAATTTTAGTAACTTCCTAAATTTAGAAGAATATAATCATATAAAAAATACAAATGACAATATTTTAGATTTAGTTTTATCAAATATGAACTGTATAGTAAACAAAGCTCCCGACATATTACTTTATGAGGATACTCATCACCCCGCACTCCTGGTATTATTTGACATACGTAAAAATTATAAACGTAATAAAAGCACAGTTGATCTTACCTATTATAACTATCGTGAAGCCAATTTAGTTGTGCTTTATCAAAATTTAGCAAATACTGATTGGAATTTTTTATTCAATATTCAGGATGTTAATTATGCTTTCGAAAAATTTTATGAAAAAATATATATATCGTTCTTGACAGAGTTGTCCCTAAAACCGTAATTAAAGGCAAGAGTTATCCACCGTGGTATATCTCCAATATAATTAAAAGCCTTAAATTAAAACATAGAGCGTGGTGTGATTATAAGAACCGTGAGAATCATCTTGCACTCGATGAGTTTAAATTATTAAGAACATATATCAAAGAGCAGGTTGATATTGAATATAAAAAAATATTGTCGCGACATTGAAAGTAATATTAAACTCAATCCCTGTAAGTTCTGGCAGTGTATCGACAGTAAAAAATCTAGTAATAATTTGCCAGCAGCTATGAACTATGAAGATAAACATAATGTAGGCAACAAGGAAGTGGTTAATGGTTTCGCTGAATACTTTTGTAGTTTATATATTACCTCTAATCCATCAATCGAGGACCTCCTGTTGACTCAGAAACAGACTTTTTAACAATCGAACGGTTGACAGAACAAGAAATTTTAAATTCCCTGAAAAAAATCAAGCCTAAATACACAATGGGCCCTGACAAAATTCCAGCCTTCATACTACATGATTGTGCTAGCGTGCTCACAACTCCTCTTATATTTTTATTTAATTTAGCCATTAAATCTAATATATTTCCTGATGCACTAAAATGTTCTAAAATAATTCCTGTATATAAAAAAGGTGAAAAAAATAATATTGAGAATTACAGATCTATAACGATTATCAACAATTTCTCAAAAGCGTTCGAAATTCTGTTACATGAACCAACATTTTCTTATGCAAAGAATCTCATTACTGAATACCAGCATGGTTTCTTCAAGGGACGATCTACATCAACTAATCTCTTTTGTATAACTCAATATATATCTAATGCTATCGACACTAACTCACAGGTTGACGTAATTTACACAGACTTTACTAAAGCATTTGACAGACTAGATCACAGTATTTTATGTTCTAAATTTCAAAAATTTGGCTTCTCAAGAAATTTGTTGTTATTTTTCAAATCATATCTTGAAAATAGACATCACCATGTTGAATACCGTGGACAACGATCTGCGGAATTCGTATCTACCTCCGGTGTACCCCAAGGCTCTGTTTTGGGCCCATTATTCTTCAACATTTTCATTAATGACATTGCAGAGGAATTGAGTGTCAATTGTTTTTTATACGCAGATGATATGAAGTTATACAATAAAGTAAATGATGTGAGTGACATTTGACACCAAACTATCATTTAATTTCCATATAAATACCATCACTAATGAAAGTTTCAGAACGCTAGGATTCATAATACGATGTTCTCGGGATTTTAACGACGTTGGCACACTGAAACTACTATATCAATCGTTTGTTCGATCCAAATTGGAATATTCGTCAATTATTTGGTCGCCTCATTATAACACACATATACAGAGCATAGAGAGAATTCATAGGCGTTTTTTAAACACTTTGAGTCATAAGAAAGATGGTGTCTATCCTGCTATTGGTTTTTCTCAGGCTGAACTGTTAAATAGATTCTCACTCTCGAGTCTAGAGAACTACTTCACAGCAAATTTTTCTTTTTAAAATAATACATTATATTACTGATTGCGGCGCTATCTTAAACTTACTAAATTTTCGAACTCCTAGACTTGGTTCTAGGCATAACTCATTGTTCTATTTGCCGACTCCCCGAACTAACGTCCAGAAATTTTCGCCGCCATACAAAATGTGTGAGAATTATAATAATCTACAAGATCAGTTTGATGTATTCCACTGCAATGTAGCTGCAATAAAAAGATTAAGTGTATAATTTAAAATTTTTTGTTTTATTTTATCTTTATTTTCATCTGTTTACTTTGTATTCTACTCTCATACATTATATATTTGTAAATACTTACTATTTCCTACCCTGTAATTGGAATGCTCTGTTGGGTAGTGTATTGTTAAATAAATAAATAAATAAGGGTATCAGAACAATAACAATAGAGACTTGTATTTCAGTATAGGCGTAGGCATGTCCTATTGTGTAGATTCAATGATTTCCTGATAGCTGCAACGTGTCTGCCGAAATGTGCATCCATTTTTGGTACTCGAGTGTTATGTTCAACACTTTCGGTGTTGGTCTTCAGAGGCCGCATCATACCGAAGGTTCTAGCCTCCTTCAGGTCCAAGTTCAATAAACAAAAGGGAAAATAAGCAGTTACAGTGCTTCAAAATTGAATGCAAATCGTTCTTCGGCATTCACTGCATATTCTTTACAAGCATCTCTTGTGATTATTTGATACACTACAGTGTCAACACTACCAAAGGCAGTACATATGTAGAGAGGATTTAAGATAAAAATTGTTAACAGTAATTTACTGTCAGAAATTATACAAGGTGTCCCAGAATTGAGTTACCGGATGGCAACCTATGATTCCTGAGTTCATATTGTGTTCGTATAACCCAACTTACCTTGGTCCAAAAGTGCATCCCTGAGGAAGTATATCCCCTTAAATAGAGACAGAGAAAAATATTTTTTTACAATAATTTCCGTTATATTGAAGACAAAATTTTCAAATTTTGGTGGGAGATATATCTCTATAAGTCCTCTATGTAAACTTGACAACAACCAAATATCTTTTGTTTCTCAATTTTTTTTTCATAACAACTAATATTTGATTGGCTATATTTTTTTAATCGCCCTATAAAATTACGCAATACTTGAATATTTTTGCAGAGCATTAAAAGGACTGCAAAAAGGTACTCTTAAAATTTTTTGTGATATTAATCAATATCAATATAAGGAATTATCGCTTTTTTTCCCAATTTGTATTTAACACTGCTCCACATGACGTCCACCTTTTTCAGTATACAAAGGAATACTTTTAAAATTTTGTATAATATCAAGGAAACATCAAGAATTATCATTTTTCTCTGTAGGTCATAGGCGATTGTGAAACAGGAAACCTGTCGCGTCTGAGAAACAAAAGAGTTGTTTTAAACATTACATAGAGTATAGAGATACAGGTCCCATGAAAACTTGAAAATGTTATCTTCAATATAACGGAAATTATTGGAATTTTGTTTTCTGTTTCATTTTAAGAAAATGTACATCCTCAGAGACGCATTTTTTAACTAAGCTAAGTTGGGTCATACGGGCACAAGTTCCCATCCGAGAACGTAATTATTAGCAAACAGATAATCATTCATTTTTAAAAAGTAAACTATAATACAAAAAGAGAACGATGTCAGTGTTTTTTTTAAGTTTATTCTTGTATCCCTAAGTGTAGATTGGGGGGGAGGCTGTGCAAACGAACGTTCGTGTATGGGGGTGTCATGATTGTTACAAAGTGGGAGGGGTCAAACCTAGCCTATTTCAGCGAACGTGTTGAATGGCTCCAACTGACACACTAATCGCTGAACAAAATGTACGACAATTGTGGAAAATTAACTCCAGTTAATAATGTTGAAGTTTCTTTAGTCCAAAAATATAACGAAATCAGTCATTTTGAATTTTTTTTATCGACTTATTGTACTTTTGTCGAGACATGAAAAATACACAATAACACCATAATTGAAAATAGATAAAACTGAAGATTCACACATTTTTTTCTTAGTTTATAATTAATTATATGTATATTGGCATAAGACGATTCTGCACAACGTATGTGTTTTTAAACCAATACATATTTTTTTTAACTTTCTGCTGTTGGGAGCCTACTATTATCTAATAAAATATTTGTATTTTCACACAGCATTTGGTGATATATATTTTGACTAAAAGTCATTACTGTCGATTTATTTAGATTAATTTTTAAATTGTTTTTAGCAAAATTATAAATCTGTTGGAAGTCAATATTTATTGAGTTTGTAGCTGTGCGCATATGCTTGTACAGAATAGTGCTGTATATTTACCAACATATCTGCTGTGTAGACGAGATATAGAAGAGGCCCCAATACAGAGCCTTGAGGCACACGGATGATGTTAATTGTCTACGAGAATAATTATTTTCAATAAAAACTCTCTGACTACAATCAGGCAGATGCGATTTGATAAGAATTAAAGTTGATGATTTAGTTGATTCTATGATATGATTTAATGCATTACTGAATAACAGTAACAATTAACGTACATACTATACAAAATGATTTATAAATTGACCAAAAAAAAAGTACAATTATTGGTTTTTACATTCAGAATCTATTTCAAAATCTCACGTAAATGGTAGATATTAGCTCAATCTGGTCAGGAATTTGTTCCAGTGAATTGTTAACCAGTTAACCACAAGTTGCTACTAGGTAAACTTGGAAATTATGGAATTCGCGGTCCAGCCCTAACCTGGATAGAGTCGTATTTAAAGGAAAGAACGCAATCCATCGTTTTGAGAGATGCCGGAAAAATCATTACGTCTAACTCTCTTTGTGGTTTCCACAGGTGTTCCGCAAGGGAACTTATTATTAATCTATTTATTGATGATACTGCACTTCACGTAGAAGATGCTTTCATATCGCTTTTTGCCGATGATTCCACCGTTGCAGTCAATTCGAACGACACAGACGAACTCAGCCTTAAAGCCAGTAACGCCATTAAAGTCAATGCAAACTTTCTGTAAGAGTACCGGTCTCGCACTTAATAATCTAAAAATGGATTTATTGCTTTTTGCTAGCAAGAAACAGGATTACAGCATATTAGTTAAAATTGATGACCGCACCGTAGAACAAAATAATAGCGTTAAATTCCTTGGGGTTTATATGGATTCCCTTTTAAATTGGGGAACTCACGTAGACTTAATGAATAATAAGTTATCTACGCACTGCTTCGTCATTTGGCAACTACGTTGTTTTGTTAACGTACAAAAAAAAATTGTACGTACAATGTCCTTCAGTCCTCCTCGTCGCTCGTGCAGACTCCTGTTCAGTGAATTAATAATTTTGACCGTCTCTATACATCTTAAGCTGTGTAATCCATATAAAAAAAAATTTGATCAATTCAATGGCAGAAATGGCACTAGTCATAATCTGCGACATAATTATAATTTGAACATACCAGCTCACACCTTATACATCGTTGCAAAAGGTCCTAAATTAATGTCCGTGAAACTATTCAACAAGTTGCCCATCCACCTTAAGAAAATAAATATCCATGGATTCAAAAGTGAAATAAAATCGCTGTTACTCAAATATTCGTTTTATTCATTTGATGAGTACTTAGGCACTGATCTTGCTGATACCAGTTGATTAACGAAAAATATTTTTCGATCTAGTTTTCTTTTCCCTGTTTGGAAATTTATGTTTTATACCCTATGTTTTGTCAATCTTTTACGTAATTTTATAACTGATTTATATATACATTTTCTTTTTGTATTTACATTGATATATGCGCATTTTAGCAAATTGACTATATTCCGATGCTTGTTAAGTTTATGGAAGTAAAGTTTATTATTATTATTATTATTATTTATGAAATCGTAGTGCGTTTGTAAATAATTCAATTTATGTGAATTCTTAGATTGTACAAAAACTTCAAATAATATTTACGGATAAACTGTACAACTGTACAACTATTACTCCAAACGATATTATTTATTTGCACAAATTGTTCCTGTCACTTTTTAAGACAAATTTGGGGTGTATATTTTTACAATTTGGATAAAATGCTACTCACGTTCTCCACTATCCATAATACAAATCCACCCTTATGTTCTGTTATGACCAGCCCTTAAATTACGTTTCATATGTGGTGCGTGACGGTTTCCCTTTTTGCAAAATAAATAAATAATAACCCTTGCTTTATCCACCTCACCTGAAATTAAAGGTCTAATTATTCAATTTATCGTCTCATCAACCGACGGATGTTTAAAAATAACAATGTTCTTATATTGGAATTAATCATCCATAATTGCTTTAATCCAGGTTTTGTTTAATTAGGCGTGAAATTTGGTTCATTAGTGCTGGGATTAGTGGTCCACAATAGAATAATGCTCCAGTGAAATATTCCATTTAGTATAATTGCTTGCTCAATTTGATTGGACCATACTACTATTTTATTTTAATATCCTCATTATATGCTTAATAAGTTAGGCACCTATTATTTATGTAGGTTAAACACGATATAGAGCAGGGTAATTAATGCATATACCTGCTTTTATTAAATGATTTGCTAATTTGTAGTATAGCTCATCCGATGTCAGTTTGAAATTTATAAAGAAGGACCGACAAAGAAATAGTTCATAATCATAACATAATACCAGCAGTGCCATAAGCGCCGACCCACAATTTTTAGAACCACTTATTAATTATTGAAAATTTTGTTTTATTATTTTATACCAAATGATATTCATGATGTAAATTATTTATTTATAGTACATTATATATGTATACTAAATAATGTTTCATGAACAACTCCATAAACGATTCAATAAAAATAATTAAATATCATTTGATCTACGGCTATGCTGCCGGCAATATTAAGAAGGAACCAAGAGTTTATAAGTTAACAAGTGACTTGTAGGTGTGAGCCAGGTAAACAATCGACTACCTTCGTTTGAGGTAAGCACATAACATATCTGGTTAACTATGCATACGGGAATAGTTTGCAATATTCAAATACGCGGTTTCGAGTGTTTTCTATCACAAGCAGGCTTTGTAATGACTACTTGTCTTGATAGTAACGTTTTAGAGTGAATTTTCATATTGACAATAGAAATATTATAAATACAGTCTGGGTGAGTTTATTATGTTTTTAAGTCGCTGGTGGTTAAATATGAAGTCCCATTAGAAATATTCACCGATCCTGCCTGCGTTGAGTCCGATATCTCTGAAAAATGGCGGTCTTGGGTACCTTTGTGTGGTTTCTAACTGAACTCAAACAATTTTAAAAAGGAGGAGGTTCTCAGTTCGACCTCTATATTATGTTATTTATGTTTATTCAATCTTTACTTATAACCCAGTTCCCAGGAAGGAAATAGCGACAACAGCTAGGAAAAAACCGCTGCCTAAGGAATCACTTCCACATCCAGATTTTCCATCCAAGTCTCTTTAAAGGAATACATCTGATTTTCCATCGAAACAGATTTTTGGGACCTTGAAAAAACCATTTTGTATATTAAATTTAAACATAGACTAATCTGAAAAAATGCAAAAAATTGCGAATATTTCTCATTTCTACATTTTTGTTTATTACTTTTATTATAGAGATTGGTATAGGGATTGCTTGAGAGAAAATAGAGATTTCAACTGTTATAATGAGCTTTAGAAAAGGTTCTACGATAAAAATTACCCAATATATTCGCGTTCAGTATTTGTTACCGTTGTCGCTTATTTTCCATTTTTGTAAGTCAGTTTTTAAAAATAAAATTTATTTTTATGAAGTAATTATTGCAAAGAAGAAGAAGGAATAATACAAGCAATCATTTTTTGAGTTTTTTGTACATAAAAGTTAAGCAGATGTCTCATCAACAAAATTACAATTGTCGAGTTGAAAGTCATCAGAATGATAGATTTCATGAAAATGTAATCCATTAGAATGAACAATTTTTAAGACAAGGTAGGTAAATAAATTCATTTTAGGCCTTTGTTCTCATTTCTAACTGAATCGTCATTGCCGTAGGGGGTTATGTAGATGCTAGTTTAATCTGCACGGTCGTAGGGGACTGTGTGGATGCTAGTTGTTGAATGAGAATTTTCAAATAAGAAATTTTACAAAAATATTTTAGGATTTTAATTTGCTAGCATAACCAGAATTCAGGTCATCGAAAGAATGTAAAGATTTCATTAATATTTTTACACATAGCTTTTCTTTTATTTCTCATAGATAGTTATTTTTTGTGCTGTTTGCAAAATCCTATAAAGAATATGTTTCATAGAATAAAACCTTTCAAAGTGCAAGGATGCAGCTGTCATTACTATAGTATGGCCAAAAAATGTAGTCAGTAGAGCCAGTGGCGTGCGAATTTACGAATTTCGTAAATTTCCCCCGTACGTAATTCATAGAAGTGAAAGCAGTCGGATTGTGTTAATAATGCATGAGCTACCATATGTCTTAAATTTAAAATATTATGCTTAAATCTGGTAACATTATCTCCACGTATTATAGCAGCACAACCGCAAATATTTGTCAGTTGCATTGAAACCGCTACTATTGTAAATATATATGTGACGGCACTGAATGCGCTAGGTTAGGCTCGTGAAGTTCGTTTATGAAAGTTCCGCCTATTTCATAGTAGTTTAATAAAATATTAAGTATAAAGGAACCACATTCAAACATTTATTTTATTTGATCGATTGTACCAATTACACATAATGACCTAGTCGCGATTTTCATCTCTGGTAGGTTTAATTTAATATGTTTCTTTCGATTGTGTGGGATTATATAGTAGAACCAGGTGCCGTATTACATAGCAGCTACTATCCTTTAACCTGAATGCCGCTGACTTCTTGCTTTACTGACTTCACATTTCGGCCGTACTATATATAATAATATATATTTTCATCATAATATTTGTTTCTTATATTGAAAACCAAATGCATTATTTTCTCTGTTTTAAAATGGAGCACCATTAAATTATCTATATCTTGAAATATACTCGTTAATGAAACAGGCCGTGTTGGTTTGGGGGTCTTCATATATCACATTTCGATATGGTAGTCACAAAGGTTCTAGACATATAATGAGTGGACTTTATTTTTTTTAAATTTTCGTTTACTTTATAATTTATAAAATTTTGATTCAAGTTGCGCAAATGACCAAAAATTAACTTTGATACATGAATAGAAATGCAAATTATAGCTAAGGGCATCTATTTTTAATAAACCAAATCTAATTTTATACCATAAAGGCAAATTTGATTTGTTTAATTTCTTCTTTTGTAAAATTTAAGATCAGTAATAGTTTTGCCTTAACTAAAGATTATGTTACATCACTAATACATTCTCAATTGAAGCCAGACTTAGTTGTTTCGTTATAAAATTAACTTATTTGGTAAGAAATACGAAAGAATGCATTCCACTTTATAGCAACTTTCATTCTTTTGTTCTTTTACAAAAACTGCTCACTATAATTTCCGTTTTTAGTTGTAATTCGATGCCCTCTAGCGACTAAATGGAATATAGACAAATTTAATTAAATGGACTTATTTTCACCACGAGAACCTATGGTAGCTCTATGTACACGAAATACTGGCACATTGTGTACATAAAGCATTATAAACATATTTTGACAGTCACTATCCAGTTAAAAACAGAAACTCTGTGGATTTGTCTGTTTTTTGCAATTGTAATCATACTTAATCCTACATCTGTCGATGAATTTCTAATCCTAATACAGATTCAATTTTATTAATTTATAATCAAGAGTAAGTACTACTCGCCAGAATGGGGGCATATAGGCTGCAAAACTCAAATACCCCGAATCTAAGATCGGGAGGACATTTGAGGATAATAAACACTGTAGACTCTCTATTGAACATGAGGTCAGACTACATGGTACCAAAAATCACCTTCAACAAGCCCTTCAATATCACCATTGGAGATAGGAAGGACTGGTCAACAGAAGGTCCTGACATACTACGAAAGGCCCTAACCTGGTATACTGACAGGTCTAGGACAAACACAGGAGATGGAGCTGGAATACATGGGGAAAGACCCAGGGCAAGTATAAGTCTTTCAGTTGGGCAACACGCCACTGTATTCCAGTCAGATATTCTGGCTATACTTGAATGTGTACGCGAGAATGCAAACCGACAATATGTGAACCAGCAGATCTCCATTGCATCAGACAGTCAGGCACTAACCTCTAACAAAGTGTCATCCCGACTGGTATGGGACTGCCATGAAGAGCTGAAAATTCTGGGCGAGCAGAACAGAGTCAAACTACTCTGGGTGCCAGGACACTCCAGATTTGACGGCAATGAAAAAGCTGATCAACTTGCTAAACAAGGGGCGGCTAACATATTCTATGGCCCAGAACCCGTGCTGGGCGTTTCTAAAAGCTCAGCCAGAGGGGCGATTAAAGACTGGGTCAAGAGTAAACACAAAAACCACTGGAGGAACATTCCAGGAAATCGACATAGAAAAACACTTATTAAAGGTCCATGTGCAAAAAAAACTGAAGAACTGCTCACAATGAACAGGACGCAGTTAAGACTAATAACAGGACTTCTGACGGGACACTTTGCTGTAAAGAAGTACCTGAATATAATCGGCAAATTTGACGGCAACCTAGACTGCAGGCTATGCAGCAAGGAGCCGAAAACGGTCGACTACATCATATTTTACTGCGAGGCATTGGGTCGCAGAAGATATGGCATCTACGGGCAAACACGAACAAATCCAGAACTTATCAGCACCCGTAAGACCATAGACCTGTATCATCCTATTAGAGGTACAGAGGTATTGGAGTGGGCGGAGTGAAGCATGGCAGGGAGAGCACAATAAGCCCAGGAGGCTGCAGTCCCCTCGGAGTTTTCTACTAACAGACGAGCCCTGGAAAAAAAAGTACTACTCTTACTTGTAAATTACGATAATAGATGGCGCAATAGTATGTCATCATTTTCTTGCTACATCATGTCTACCTTTCTTAATTCATTTAATTATGGCGAGAATATTAATTATTTGTCGATTTATTTATCCCCATCTCTCATCTTATGTATTTATGTAAATACCACGGAAAAGCTCTATTGTGTGCCATTTTGCTCTCTAGCTTCATGTATAAATAAAGCCAATTCAGGCACCTATCAAATAACTTCTAAGGCTCTAAGCGCTGTTGAATGTCTTTTCTGGATATACAAGTAAATCCAACTGAATTTCTTTTAATAAAAGCATCTAATTATTATAATGTATCTTCTGTAGTTAAAGACACACCCCATTTCCGATTTTCTAGTTAGATTAAAGCTAAGGAAACTTCCCCATTCTTTGCAGACTGTTCAAACAAGCACAATACGGGTTCATTACTTAATAATTATCTTACCGTTCTCTGTTCATTGTTTTACTTTGAGAGCATTGTAAAAATTGTTTGTCTTGAGCTGTGTGTATAGTATTTTTATTTAAATTTTGTGAAGGATCTTACGGCTACAGAGGACGGAAGTATCTTTTTTTCGATGAAGAGCGCTTTATGTAAACCTGTCAGATTTGTTTTTGTTTGTTTTATTGCGTTTTACGTAGAAATTCTCAACGGTAATATAGCAGTTTGAGAGAGCCGATTAACTTAAAAGGGTATAAGAGTGAAGTGCTAGTTTTAAATTGAACATTAAATAGTAACTATTTACATAAAGTATTAATAAAACCAAACTTTAACCGAGCAAGATAATGTATGAAGTTGTTGTTTATTATATTTGTTAAATCGGTATGTAGTAATGTGAAAATAGAACAAGCAACATGCAGAAACTGGGTAATTTATCATACGCTTTCTTATGTTTTCACAGAAAAGAAGCAAAATCTGATATTGAAAATCCCTCTAAGTGTTAGGTTGGACACTATCAAAGAATACTTCTTAGCAGATACTTTCGAAGAATCTTGCTATTGCTGGTAGATTTATTATTATAGACAATATATTTTTAAAAGGTGTTCCAATAGGACATTTGTAATTTGAATTTAACACCATTGCTGCTAGGTTCAGTTTTTGGCATTTGCCTTTTGAAATGTCTCCAAATCATTATGGAACACTATAATGAAGACCTTGTGTTACAGAATACACTTAGCCTGTGTTACGCGCGATCACTCCTTTCCTAAAATACGTCATAACGCCAAAGAAATAAAGAAGGGGTACAGAGAAACGTAAGAACATGGTCATTACACTATAATCTACATAGAGGTGGAATATATAATTGTTCTTATAGGATCCCATTACATGATTGTAGAGTAATGTAAAAATCTCGAACATTTCTCATAATGTGACTTTTAGTTTCATTCTTAAGTTCATGAGACTTATTAACTATTAATTTTATTTTTGGTGGTAAAATATTGAACATTTTTAAAGCAAATGAGTAAATATGTCTTTAATTGTAAGTTGTTGTATAAAAAAATCATTAGTATCTAATTTGTCGACCTAATCTGATAGTTGTGGAAAACTTTTGGGAGTAAACGTTTGACTTTAAGCACATAATTTAGATAACACATAGTGATTTACCTATTATAGTTTATGTATTACTGACGAACATCTGTTTTAAATAATATTTAAAATAGTATGCATATGGAAAGATCATTATTATATTCCCGCCTAAGACAACTCTGCAGTACCATAAGAAAGACTCGAACGAAGCATTTTACATGATTTTAAGTAGTTTTCTGCTTAAAATATATTTTAAAATGTATAAAATAATTTACACACTTTCTTCGTTACATTATCGGTGACCAGTTCACCTTATTATTCCTGCATTTGGCCTGTGCTGAGTCCAGTCTCTGCCTTCCTATGAATAATGTAGCTGTATCATCAGCATATCCAACGATACTAGTAACTATATGTCAGTAAGTTTTCAATTTCGTTAACGTACACAAGGAAGAGGACAGGCCCCAGCACAGTACATTGTGGTATCCCCATGGAGTTTACCCGACCTTCACTCAATGATTCTCCAATATTATATTTCTGTATACTGTTTCTCAAATCATTTGTTAACATCCTTAGTGAATCAATCCTCACTCCAACCTCTTCTAGTCTGGTTAATAGAATTTTATAACTTACTGTGTCAAATACTTTGGTCGTCTAAAAATACAGCAAACGATTTTTTGATTATTATTTAAGTTAGCCATTATTAGATTTGTATATTCAAAAACTGCATCTCTATATTTTTGTTTGATATGAATTCAAGTTTCTTCATATTATTATAACTATCTATAAATTTAAGAATAAGTAATTTCGTATTTATTCATATTAAATATTAGATGGTATCAGAATGTATCAGAGTTATCTACTCAAAATAATAGTTTTCATTAATCTTTTGTTTGTGAGATTTCAGGACATATTTTTTTATATTAGTTTATTATTTATTCCAACTAAAATTGTTAATAGCTAAATATGAGTTGGTTTAAGTTGAATATTTAATAAAAGTGTTAATGAATTATTAGCGAAAAACTGAGGCAGAATATTGATGAGAGATTATAACTTAAAGTTTTTAAGTTGTTTACTCTTGTTATATTCTTGTATAAGGGTGTATACTATTACTGACAACCTACGCCCTGTCGTGCCCCCATAAGTAATTTATACTTGCTCCTGTTCCAGTATAATTTGCTTGAAGTTTACAGACAAGACTACAAGCGGCAGGTTTCCAAGTTTTATAATATGTATTTGATAGGTGTTGTCTCTTCTTACCTCCGCCGAGGTAAGAATATGACAAAATTAATTTTGTTTGTAAATATGGGTTAAGTCATAATCTAATTTGTTATATTTCTTTTATTTCTACATATATACTTTATTAAAAATATATATTGCTTGAATATTTTGCACTCAATTTTCATACACTCATTACCTAAGATTTAATATGGGAAATAACAAGGCACTCATTCAATGTGTATACTGTTGACCACGATGATATACCAAATAATGCCAATCAATGACATCATTCTGCAATTATATTAATTAATAAATTTTTGTCTGAAAGATAACATTGGGCGACTTGCTCCTTACGACGTCCCCTCTGCCTCAACATCTCTAATCCTACGTAGAGAACACTTTATTGTGTACAATTCACATCATAAGCAAACACTCGTTTCCTTTGAAGGTGAGAAATTATTAAAAATAAAAATGAGACTATACTGCTTGACTCACTCATGTCTTATCCAATAAAATACTCCTCGAAGTCGACTGAACTGCCAAGAAATTGTACAAGTTCTTCTATTCTCTTTTGAAATCTTCAGGACAGTAGACAGATTTTCTAAAATAACATCAATCACTCAGAGTGACAGTGAAATTTTTTATAATATTTTTTAGTGACTGTCTTTTGTGGAGGCTGTTCAATCATGTCGAAAAATTATTAACTCCTCATTAGCAAAAGTTAGATTTTTTGGAACTACAAGATTAGATATATTTTTAATAAGAGTGTTGTGATTAAGTCTGTCGAATACTTTTGTGAAACCAAAATCTGTTTGAACTTTTATGCCAGTGACTTGGGATATGCATTAAGTAGCAAAATATTAAATTGATTGTTGTAGATGGCCCTTTCATAAATCCATACTGTTCACAGTGGGTCGAAATAAATCATTTTTTGGCCTAAATTCTGAAACTTATGAAACTCGCCCAAAATCAACTGGCGATTGCAGAAGAAAATGATTTAAAAAATGCCATCGAGAAATTGGGGTGATTCCGGGGAGTGAATTCGAATAATTGAGTAAAATTCCAAGAAAGAAAATATTCACCGAGAATTCACTTGAATCATTTTCAGTACTCAATTCATCAACATCAGATGAAATGAGGTTTTTTAATGCCGATGTAACTGACGATATTTTTGGATCTTTCTACGTTTCGATCTTTCAATTTTCATCAAAACACAGTTCCTTTTCCCTGCTAATCCAGAAGTGCGGGGTAAATCATGTGTCACCACATTATGATACATATTACATTTTTCTCTCAGATAGTCAGCATTATTGCTCACAAATCGTTTTTCTGCTCTTTCATTTTTGTTCCATCGTTCTCCAGCTTTGCTATAAACTTCATATATATTATGCTGTGCATCATTTTTATTATTTTCTGGAAGCTCCGGTACATGTAGCTGGTTTAAGATTACATTTACAATATGCTGGCACTTTACAAAATAATTACAACAAAATTTTACTTTCCATATTTGAGCAATATGGATCCTACTCAGTCCCTCTTCATTTCCACCTGATATAAAAAAATGTATATTTAGAATATAATTAATAACATAAAAAAGTAGAAAGAATTTATTATTCTTCTAAAAGTAGATTAAAATATTACATAAATTAAAAATTTAATTTTCGCTTTTGCTCAACAGCTAACACATAGGATTATAAACAAAATAACTCAAACAATGGTAATGCAAAGTACCTTAAATTTTCGTCATTTGTTTTACAGTATATAAGGTTCATATGGTTAAAAAACTAGCGCGGGTCTAAGCGGGTCTAACTTTATAACTCGACGGAAGTTTTGTTACTTAATAATCTTTATTGGCAATGTTCATTGAAATAAAGAAATGACTATACATTTATATCAAACAATATTATCCATTAATATTAAATAGCATTAGACCGTACATACCCTGAGGAATTTGCTCCCTGTTAAAACAAAACTTCAAAGGACAATGTTTAGCGTAAACACACACATTAACTCTATTAAACGGTCACAGTTACAGTTCCGAATGAACAACGCTCTCTCACAAGTGTCATTAAACTGACCTTGTGTGCGTGCTGCAAAGGGTGTTTGCAGATTGTGAGGGTAGTTTATTATTCTTGAAGCTATTACCTAACTATGTATGTATTTAGATACGTAATTCTAAGAAGCTGATTTTAGGACATTTTTGCCAAATTTTGAGGCATTCTGTCCCACCGTGGCTGATATATACGTAATGCGACATTTCTTGGCAATGCAAGTAGAAAATCAAGTTTCAAACTGTAATTGCTTAAAATTTGGAAGTAATTCTTGACTTTTGTTTTAGTCGCGGATTTTGCAAATATTATTACTGGCCAAAGTATGTTTAGAAGCGCTATTTTTGTGAATCCAGTGAACTTGAAAATGCACTCTCTTTCTGTTTTCTTTTATTTCTGTCTTTATTAACATGTCTTGAAAGCTAGTTATGTGAAAAACCAACCGTTTCACCTAGCAGACAATAAGTTTTCTAGTGGTTTAATTAAAGTTTGCGAGCAGTTTATCGTTCTGCAGAACAGAAATAGCACCTGACGAACACAATGGCTAATAATTTGATATTATTGTCACGGCAACTATCCGTGATATAAAGTTTGTTTTATCTCTTGGCTTATCTGCAAATCTCGGGATGGCTCTCAATATTGCAACGAACATTTTCATTAACTAACGTCTGCACATCGTGCATGTAGTTCTGGCTCATGAATAATTTGTCTAAATCCTAATTAGGGAACGCTATCTAAATTCACACAAGTTTGATGTAATTACATATGCTGCACTAATAAAGATAATATCGCCTGTAGGGGTAGACAGGGTGAAAACCGAGTGATATAAATTATGCTGCAATAACAGATTGATAATCAAAGCCAAACATTTTGCTGATGTCAGTGGTCCGAAACTAGATTCTGACGGCAGATTTGCATTTGTTTACTCGCAAGCGGAGTAATCTTCGTCATCCCTATTCATTGTACTGGATTTACGTCCCTGACCTTGCTTATTAATAGACAGGTAGTCAAATAACTGGACAAAAATTTTCCATGACGGATTTTATATAGATGCATACGTATATACAGGATGAGTCTCTAGTGCGTGGACAGTCAATATCTCAAATAAAAATTGTGGTAAATTAAAAGTGACATATAAATTTATTTTTAAATCTACAGGGTGTTTCACATAGCGGTGGCAAGCTAATAGTTATTGTTTCCCTTGCATACCGAAGGGAAGTATTGTATTCGAGAAAAAATCATCCTCCTAGATTTTTTCGGATTTTCACGCTTCAGATCACGTAGATTAGGAAAATATAGGTTTTCAATTCCGTCAGTCTGTCTGTCTGTTGGTGCATTATCTAAAAAACTACTTGATAACAGTCAAATTTGGTCTGTAGCTGACACTACTACCAGCGAAGAAAAGGTTAGACTTTCACTGGAAAATATGCAAGGTGGACCATCTAGGTTAGGTTAGGTTCATATGTGACTGGGCTCCTGTCAGACCCTCCACTGCGACCATCAGGTCTATTGTGGCTCACTCCTAGTTATAGTTCACCCAACAGATTCAGCTTTTTAATAAAGCTGATAATCTTGTTGAACCTGGTTCTTTCTGCAGCAGGACAGGTACATAAAATGTGCTCTGCCGTTTCATCATCCTCCAAACACAGACGGCATTCGGCGCTTTCCACCAGTCCAATTCTGTGTAGGTGATGATTTAATCTGCAGTGCCCAGTGTATAGGCCAATTAGAGTTCTTAGGTGTAGCCTATTCAACTCTAATAGTTTTTTAGTTCTTGACTTCAAGGGGTATGTAATAAACTCCTTTGAGTGAACTAATCCTGGTAGTTCCTGCCAGTGCTGGATTGTTTTCAATTCAGCCCAGGCTAGGATAGCAGCCTTGGCAGAATTTGCGGATATGCCAAGTGCTGGTTCTGGACCTATAAATTTGGTTGCCGCACCTTCTCTGGCCAAGGAATCGGCAACTTCGTTGCCTTCCATACCAGAGTGGCCAGGCATCCAAATCAGAGTCAGTTTGTTGTTTTTGCCCAGTCAGGCAAGAGCTTCCTGGCAATTCCTAACCGTTTTAGAGTTACAACGGTAGGATCCAAGGGCTTTAAGAGCCGCTTGGCTGTCTAAAAATATTTTTATTGATCTGTGTCTAGGTTGCGTCTGTTCGAGCCTCCGTACACACAGTTCAATGGCATGAATTTCTGCCTGAAATATAGTCGCATTGTCACCAAGGCTCGAAATTATCCTTACCTTTGGCTTGCGACTATATACACCGGCTCCAGTTCCCTCAGGGGTTTTGGAGCCGTCTGTAAACCAACAACTATCTGCCCTTTGTAGGTCGGTTTTGTTCCGATCCCATTCATCTCTTCCAGGAAACAGGACTTTAAAGGGCAGTTCATGGTTGATAAAGGTAGGCATCACATCTGATGGCATTCCCAGGATGTTGTGACAGTGTAAGTCATCCAACAGCCTGTTGTGCTCCATGATGCTAGCCTGCGGCATATTAGTTACCGCTTGATAGATTCTGTATGTTGCCCACCTGGCCTCTCTCTCCAGGTAAATATGGAGAGGAGGTAGTTCCAGGAGGACTTCCAGAGCAGCTGACGGTGTGGTGCTTATTGCACCAGTTATTGCCAAGCCTGCTTGTCTCTGCAATCCAGAGAGTTTGGTTTTGGTCGTTTGTTGCAGCCCTTTCGACCACCAAACTATTGAAGCATACGCTATCATTGGTCTGATGACCGTAACGTATATCCAATACAATTGTTGGGGACCAATGCCCCAAGATTTTCCGCAAATTCTTCGACATGTCCACAGGGACAGTCTCGCTTTGTGGATTATCTTTTCCAAGTGGGAATTCCAGTTGAGTGACTTATCTAGGGTGACACCTAGGTATTTCACTTCTTCCGCAAATGGAATAATTTCACCCGATATGGAAGGTGGTTCCAGGTTGTCCAGCTTCTTTTTTCTGGTGAAGGGTATAATTACCATTTTGTGGGGATTAACAGACATCTGCTCTCTCTGGACCATCTAAAGCGAATGGATAATAAAAAAAAATGTTTTCGCTCAAATATAAAATCTTTACGTTTCATGACATTCTAAACCTATTTCAGATAAAAGGAAAAAAAAATTAAATTTTTAAAAAAATTTTTACCAGTAGAAAATTGGGGATTCTTTTGCTCAAATTTAAAATTTTCACGTTTCATGACATTCTAAATCTATTTCATAAAAAGAATTCAAAAAGAAAAGTGAAAATTTTGTCAAAGCAAAATTTAAAAACATTTTTTTAGCACTTATAGAATATATAATGTAAAAATTTTTTGCTCAAATTTATCATTTTCACGTTTCATTCTAAACCTATTTCAGAATAGATAATTTCAAAAGCAAAAATGTTTTGAAAATTTTTTTACTACTTTACTTTTTACTACTATACCAAGAAAAAAAAATTAAAATTTCTGCGTTTCCTGGCATTCTAAATCTATTTCATAAAAAAATGAATTTTAAAAGAAACATTTGAAAATTTTGTCAAAGAAAAATTTTTAAAATGTTTTTAATACTATAGAATATATGATGTAAAAATAATGTTTGCTCAAATTTAAGATTTTCACGTTTCATGATATTCTAAACCTATTTCAGAAAAAAAAATTCAAACGGAAACATTTTTAGAAAAATTTTTTATAACTGTACCTGGAATAGGTCGTGGAAAAAAAATTTGTTTTGATCAAATTTAAAATTTCCACGTTTCATGACATTCCAGCCTATTAAAAAAAAAAATGCAATTTAAATTTCGTTAACCGCTGCTATATTTCCACTCCACTACCTGGATATGGAACTGAAAATAAGACAGATGGCAATAATATTTGACTCATAATTAACGCACTTAGCAAGGAAGACATCTATTATAGCTTTATTGAAAAATACACAGGATGGTCAATTCCTAAAAAATAATTCAACCATGTTAGAGACTTGTAAAGGTATTTACGCAAGCCTTCCACATTTGGCACCTTTTATTTAATATTGAATTTTTGCTATCGGATGACCACTCTGTATATTTTTTGATCAAAAGTTATCAGGTTTTCTTTGTTATAATACCTTCTTATTATCATTCTCATATGTGGTTTCGTAAATAATATTTTTTTAGAGTGACCGCCCGGTATAAATAAAGAGGGAAGTTCTGTGTAAATACCTTTACTGATTTTTTTTTAATGGAAGACCAAACAATTTTTCGTATACTTATATTTGACTCTTAATTCTCTATTCAGTCATATATCATTTTTGGAACTAACACTGCGACGTTGTCACATTATTTTCTGGACGTGAAATGACAGGCTAATTTATGAAAATACATTTTTAACAGACTTTACTCATGACCGCTGCAAATGCTTTTTTTATCAGAAAATGTGGAATTACGTGACAACGCCGCACAATGTAAAATTAACGAGTTATCATGTTCAAAATTCTAGCCCACGCTCAATTTTTTATCAAATTGGTACTTTATGAAAGCTGGTAACTGCTGGTTTCGCAATTAGAGTACTATATACCAATTGACAGCTTCCTCAACTACGCAATAGGTGTTTTTGTTGATTTCCTCGTGTTTTCTTACTGGATTTTCTCTTTAAAGATTCATATTTTGATAGCTATTAATTGGTTTTCGTATGTATGTGAATCTCGTGGGATTTCGATTTCAGTCTGAAAGATATCATCATCGAGTGGGTTTTAAAAATGTTCGTTGTTTTATTCCAGAATTGTATGATAATGATGTTTAGGTTGGTAAAATGATCCTTTCCTAATTTCCGTTTCTCTTCTATTACATAATAGGTGATTTTGAACCGTTTTCTTAGGTTTTTATGTACTTCCACTTTTAAACATTCATGATTCAGTAACCATTATTCGACTTTCGTGTATAGATGTTTATCGTGGGATTTCGGTTTCGGTATCAAAGGGATCATCAGAGGGTGGGACAAACAAGTCGACTTTCTAAGAAATCTGAGATAATTCAGGAGTGGGCAGGAAGGTTAGAGAAATCGAATGGCGCAAACCGCATCTCCCTATCTCGACGCGTTCGCAAGATAGAGCCTTCGGAATATCTTGAACTTGGACAACTCTGAACGTTTCATTGATATAAATATGTTTTACCCACGATCACATTATAATTGGAGTTTTATCCACACTTCATCATATCATCATATAAAGTACCACTTTATTCACTAATGGAATAATGAAACTGGTTTATTCCACTAGTGGAATAATGAAAAATACAATCTTTAATCAATTACATTTTGTTTAGTTTTTATTAATATTAATATTAACATTTATATTAGTAGACATTTCCTTATTTGTTTTATCATATTTCACTTTGTTTCCACTAATAACAAACTTGTAGTTGCCATCGATTTCAGAACGCATAATGCTTGTCAAAGTTTTTGATAAATCTGTAGAAACAATGGATGTCTTCTCTTGTAAGGAATGACTAGTACCAGGAGTACCTTGGATTTTCCTTGCGATATCAAGCTTATTGGATATAGAATCCTCGATATAACTTTCTGCTATAACGGAACTTCTCCACCCACCATGTCGTTTAATTGTTGTGAGGTCGGCACCTTTACTAGCCAATAAAGTTGTTGAAGTGTGCCTCATGCAATGGCCGCTATAAGCTTCTGCGTTTGCCAGATTGAAAAATAAAGCAACTTTGAAGGAACTTTCGACAAAGTGTTGATTCCAACAGGTCGTGAAGTACATTTTTGATTAGTGTATCGTAAAAAGAATCTGTCGTTGGATAACTTCTTCGGGCGTAAGGACTTGTATTTTCTACACGTCTCCACCGTATTGATAGAGAATCCTTCTTCCAATTTTCGTAAGACGCCGGTCTTGGTATCTGGTATAGAAACAAGCAGATATACGCCCCTGTCTTCTACATCATTGATTTTCAAATTCGTTAATTCACAACAGCGACAGGCACTAGACACCCCCATTATTAGTGCAACCTAAAATATTTCACAGTTTATTATCTACAATGTCTGAAAGGTTAAAAGATATTACCTTAATCATCAAATATTCTCTATTGCAAGCACTTGTCAAAAATTCTTCCACGTGTGCTCTTTCCAATACCGCAGCTTTCTTCGTTTTGGACCCTCTCGACTCACTCTTCAGATAGGCAGTGAGCTTACTATATTTTCCAATGTCTATGTTTTAATGGACCTTTATAGCGACCTTCATCATCGAATACTTCGACCAGATGAATGAAATTGCATACTTCTTCAAATTTAAGAAATACGGTAGCAGAACTTCTTCATTTATTGTCATTATCCCCTGTCTTTCTTTCCTTTCGTTAAATTTGGAAAACACTTTTTCATAATGTTCCCTGGACTTCGCAGGCAATAATTGAAGAGTTGCTTTTTCAGCTTCCCGAAGGATTCTCTCAGGAACAAAATCGCTTTCTTGCATTTTTCACCAACTTCACAAACTTTTACAAATGGAATCGATAAACAATCAAACCTAAGTAGCAACCATTTAACACCTTCCAAGTTTTTTTTAATTAATTTCAATAATTTTTGACGTTACAGCCGCTGACAGAGTGAAATGTCAAATCATTTTTTGATGAAATCTGACTATAAATGTGGATAAAACGTTGTATAGCATTCGTGTTTTAGTCAAGTTTTATCCACTCAAGAAAATTAAACTCTCGAACTTCGATCTCGAGTTTAAACTGTCTTACGTGGATAAAACGCATTCTAAAACACTTATACAATAAATAACTATTATTAGAAATAAGTCCGTTAAACACTAAAAGTGTCCAAAAATGGCCAATACCTTGAGCTTGGACCAGTTTAGACTAAAATGACCACACTTGGACCACTTTTGGATAAAATAAATATTGAAGTCGTAGTCAGCGACCCAAGAACATTCATTTAAGTCATAAAAATCCCTTAAACAAAAACTTAGACTAAACAAATTTTAATAATTTTAAATTGTGAAACCAACAGTTACCTCATAAATTACCAGCTTTCTTGAACATTTTGATCAAAAATTGAGCGTAAGCTAGAATTTTGAAAATGACAACTTATTAATTTTACATTGTGCACCGCAGTATAATTTCAAAAATGATATATGCCTGGATAGAGAATTATGAGTCAAGTATATGAAAAATGTTTGTTGTTCCATTAAAAAAATCAAGTATTAGCTTACCACCGCTATGTGAAACACCCTGTAGATTTAAAAATAATGTTATATTATGCCACTTTCGATCTTCCAGAATTGCCATCTGAGACATATATTCAAATTTGAAATGATTGTGGAGATATTGACTGTTTAGGTTCATAACTTCATCAGACATAATATGATCGGATACATGTAATTATTAGTTTTAGTCCAAGCAAATTGTATTCAATTAGCATTCTCATGTATTTTTAAATTATTACCCAATTTTTTAAACTGCCCTATGTGGTATCAAGTCTTATATACAACGTCTCGTCAGACGTTCGGTGATCCATCCCATCCATAACTCTAGTTGAACTTCTTTAGCTGTACGGTACGTCTGGCAGCACCACGTCTGTCGCAATTACCTGTTGGGCACACGGTATCACTAAAGTTATTTTTATCAGTGTCTGCGAGAAATCTGTCCAACATTTTGGAGGACCTCCTCTTAGCCACTTGTCACCAGTTTTTCCTGAACTAAAAGCGGTTCTATATTATCTTTTTTTCGATTTATTTGACCAAAAAATTATGATGTCGACAGAATGCGATACTAGAGAATTATTCCGGGGAGGGACATTGAAGCGATACACTTTTAAAAGATGCGTAACAAACGTATCAGTGCTCTATCAGTCTATCTTCCTGTCAGTTTTTAGATTACTGGAGTTCTTAAGTCACCACGATGCCAGGAGACGAGCTACTCCCAGCCTGGAAATTTTGCCGAACGTCCTCTTGTACTTTTGTAAAGTAGGGATTTTTTACTTTTCAAAGAACCTACTGCTTTGCTTCTCCTGCGAAAGATATCCACTACACCATTCCCGCCTAAAATTACATAACTTCTACGTATGTGCTTACATGCAACCCGTTAAAGTATGGGGCGAGATCACTGAATTTACCTGGAAAGGTACCGCAATTTGCGTTGTTTAACTTTTCGTATATAAATACGAATATAAGTAAGAGGTATCTTTGCTTGCCTCCATCTAACCAACTGAATTATTTTCAATTAATAAAAAAATTGAATACTGCACGTACAGCGAATTTTAATGGAAGTTATAGAAAGATTAGTAATCCTTGAAAGCTACCAATTTTGTTTGGGAGTTCTTCAAGGAACAGCCCTGGGGTCAATAATGGTTATTGGATACACACATTTTCTAAATCAGCTTGAATTAATTATAATATAAGGAATGCGATATTATATTTTTAGCTGAGCAAAATGGAACAAAAATAATATAACAACATGAAAAACATTTTCATTTATTTATTCGGTGTGTGGAAAGCTTATGCTACTAAATTATTTAGATCAGCAAATTTTTAAAGTGAAAATATCTACAGTGCACGATATCTTTGCATATTAAATATGACCTTTATAAAAATATCTATCGCTTACTTTGTTCATTTTCATACTATTTCCAATATTGTCCGAATACAGACAAATAATTTAGGATATAATAATTTCAATTTAGTACTACAAAATAGCAGTCATTGTTTCAACTTTTACGAATAAACATAAACGCATACCTTTATAAACAACTACCCTTATGGTTATATGCCACAATGGCCTACTAGAATATTGCGTGGATATTTTATGGCTTGTACATTAGATGTTTCAATTTTATAGTAAAATGGAAGAATGCAATATTCGTTATATACTCTGCAAGTAACTTCTATTTAGTTTGACGTTTGATATGGCCGCACCCAAATGAAACTTTATAGTTTAATTTCAGTGCGTAGTTTATACTATAATAGTGGCATTATTCATTCAAAACTAAACTTGTGTGTCATTCTACAGTTTGATCGGACACTCCATTATGTTAAAGGACAAACATATACCTTTAAATTTCGATGGAACTTCGAAAGTGCCTAATCATAATCCCATCTGAAAAGTTTCCTGTGTTGCTCCGGTCACCCCCAATCATCTTTTGTTATCCTGACATTTATTGGAGTTTTTGCTTTTGTTCGGATCTGCACTCCATTGAAAACTTTTATTACTTTATCCTTACAAGCAGGTACTTCATTTGTTTGCTAATGGAACGGACAAAATGAAAAAAAATATTTACGTTTGCAGGGTAATCATTGTTTTATTAGCCCTTTTATGACGTTACGTTAATAATATTAATTAATTCAGTCCTCTTTGTGGTGGCACACGTGTGCTGCTACTTTCGAGGACGGAAATTAGTTTAATTTGTGATCTCGTTTTCATCTGAAAGCCAAGCTAAATTTTATAAATATCATTCGTTTTAATTAATGAGGAATATGTGGACATGAGGTTAATAACCTATTAAATATACAAATACCGAACACCTATTTGTTTTACGAGAAATGTAGTCATTATTTCTGGTAATTATTTCTACATGACATGCAATAGTATATTTTCGCCTAACATATGTGAAGATGAATCATATTAACCCTAAAAATATGACCGAAAGTAATGTTTATCGTCCCTTGGGCAGCTAAACTGATAACAACACGTTTTTGACAATCTAGACACCTTTGATTGTCATTTGTATACTTTGACGTTTCACATAATTCTTCATTAAATGTCAATTTAAACACCAAAATTAGGAATTAAAACAAACAACAAAGGTATAAAATAACAGTAAATTGTGATTTTTGTTATATTTCTCCCTGATAGTATTTATAATATTAAAGATTTTTGCTATATTTTTCCTTTTTTGATTTTGTTTAATGCTAGGCGAAAAACAGTTGGGTGTCATACATGCAGAAAACGCATTAGCAGCTCTTAGCTATCAGCTATCAGCTAATATCCGCGGGCTACTAATGCTCATTTTCTGCCTTTGTGACACAATATACTATAGCGGCCCAAGGTATGATAAACATTACTTTCTGTCATATCTCTAGGGTTAATATGATTCATTTTCACATATGCTAGATAAAAAATAGGTATGTGGTGCAAGAATGTGCAATATTGTTGCACGTGTTTGTCGGCGAATCGCAGCGTCTAAACAGTGACAATGTAATCGCAACCGTTCGTAAACGGTGGCAAACAGTGTTTTTCGCTAATCCAACTTTGGGTTGCTGGATGTATTACTGGAGCACATTTTTGACAGGGAATGGTAGCGTCGCAAACGAAAAAAAAAAATTGCAAACGTTCACAAACGAACCGTAAACGATCCAAATTTTTTTTCATTCATATTCCAATTTTGGGGTACCAACCTAAATTGTATGTTTATATTTTCGAGTAGGCGTTTTTCAAAAATTATTGCGTCACAAATGATGAAGTTACTGTCGTGTATCACAAATCAATTCATTCCAAATTTTCTACTTTTTGGCGTTAACTTTACGCCCATTGCCAGCATTCTTCAAACAACACATACTGTCTCGTAAATAAGAGGGCACAGAGCAACTAGTTGTAACTGAGGTCAAGTCATGACGACTTTACCTGACTATGCCAAATTGCACCCCGATAAAGAAGATATAGCTTTGAAAAGTTAAAATGTATCCGTACTTGCCACAGGGTTTGGTACTGGGCCCACTTTTAATTACCTTATGCGCTACAGATTTTCAAATTGTCGTTATATATTGCAAGATACGCTATCATGTCGACGATGTGCAGTTATACTTCCCGTTAATGCCTCGCTATATAACATAAGCAACTAATGTCATTAATAAGGATAGCGAAGCTCTGATGGTAAGGTCACACGGTCACTGCGTGAATATAAATGCCAATAAAGCATCAGCTTTAACCTTTACACCTCCAGGAGCTGAAGAAGTTATAACCTCTCTTTCTTTGTTATACTGAATCCACAATCATAATTATAGTTCACACTAGAGCATAAGATCTCAGGGTGCAAGTTGTCCTTGATAGCTTGACTTGATTGGTTATCACTTACCTTGGCAAATACTCACTAGCAGAATATTACGGAACAGATAATATAAGGCTCTAAAAAACTCAACAAGAAAAGATAGTTGGACGCCACCTTATTTTTCGTTACTTGAAATCTATTAATACAAAAATTTCTGATCACTTTAAACTAGAAATTGGCCTGGCAAAATAAGGAAACACCGAGCTATCCCAGTTTGAATGAGTGCTAGTTTAACGAAATTAAACAACTACTAAAACAAAATAATCTATTAACGTTCTGGGTTACAAAGGCAATTAAAATACAATATCCGTAATTGAACAGCAAAATTAGATAGATGCAATATTATGTATCACTCGGCCTGAGCTTAATGACCTTTAATACCAAAACCTAACTAACTTAAATTACTAAGAACAGTACAAAAAAGGTAAGTTAACAAGAATTAAATCATTTAATTAAACAACATTAAAAATATTTCGTATAGTAGTTAACCCTCATTAGGTTTCAAAACCTAATTCATACAGGATTTGGGTAAATACAGACTGCTGCTACGCGTAACGGCTTTCTCTGGTCCCGAAGTGGACTTAAATGTTACTCGCGATTTCACACTAACTAGGCCGCTATTTATTTATGTCTATTGGGACATCGAAATTGTGAACAAATCAAGTCAGCGCGGCAAATGTCCGCTACTAACATAAAAGCGGTCAAATTGTCTACCGATCTCACTCGGGAAGTAAAAAAATCAATCACGAAACAAGTTCCTTAACGGCACTAAAACATATTGTTCTCCACGCGCGTCGCCTGAGCTACCACAACATAGTACATAAAATTAAAAAACTTACAGTTTAATTCTGGTATAGTCCTCGATTCGAACCTGTTATCCAAAATACGTGTAAATAACAAAATCTTCATGATTTTAGAACCTTCTTTTTTTTAAACATTTTTAAGTCGGTTAAGAAGATACCCTAAAATCAGAGTTTGGTTTAACATGACCAACCACCAAAGTATTAAAAAATTCTTCGTCTTTAAACCCATCAAATGCAGATCATATATAAGTTTACTGTAGAAAGTCTATTTTCACTTGAAAGTTGGAACGGTTTTTTTCCCTTTCCCACCAGCTTTACTTTTATAAATTACTTTGGAAGATCTTCTTGTGTTATTACTCCATCGTCATTTACAATTGCATATGCGAGAGTACCGATTCATGAATATAGAAGACTAAATAACCATGTAAAATGTTAAATTTTTGAAAAAATTCAATGACGTAGGGGGGCGCAGAAAGAATAATAAGAATTGAAAGATATTTCGTAGTAATAATAAGTAAGTAATGTATCAGCCTGCTTTTGTTCGGTATGATCCTAATTAAATAAAATGTTTTTAACAATAAATTACCATAATTCTTTAATTTTTCATTTCATTCTGGTGAAAATAATTAATGAAAAATTTGTGACGGAGGACAATAATATTTGATATATAGTTTAAAAGAATGCTAAATGCTTTTAGTGATAATATCCGGTCGCCCACGAAGTAAAGTACACTCCCACTTTTCCTTTATTTTTCAAGATATTCGCTTTAAATTTAGGTTCCGGATATTTGACACAACAATACATTTTTTGACATGACTTTCTAAAGTACTATGCTTGTAGTTAATTACTGACAAGAATGATAAATCCTCATTGTGTCATCTCCAATTTCAAACTGTAGTTTCACACCTATTTATGGATCGATTTTGAATTTGAAAATTGTGTTAGAATACTAATTTAAATCTCTACTAAAAGAACATAAAAAATATACAGAAGTGTCATTTAAAAATGGAAGTTTTAGGCAGCTTATTTAAAAGAAACACCTAAGTTAATTAAATTGACAAACAAATCACTTGTTTTGGGTGAAAATTGTGTGAAAATACCTTTTAGTTAAATACTACAGGTCTCTAGGTAGATACTAGATATTATAAACTTAAACCTGATTTTCATGACCAAAAAATAATTATATAAAATTGAATTTTCAAGATCATGTATGAAGTGATTTTGATTTGGAAAAACTATTGTAAACCGGAAGTGCCTTTTTTTTATTTCAATTATGTCAAAAAATATACTTTTGTGTTAAATTTCCCTTACCCTAATTTTAAGTTTCATCTTGAAAAATAATGAAAAAAGTGGAGGTTTACCTGGTCCCGTAGGCACCCGGTCTAGTGCTGTAAAATAGTTAACTAGGAGACGACGGAGGAAAATGTTATTTGGAACTGGAATGTAGTAAAGACTATTCCCTAGGATGAAGGAAGCTGATATACTTTTAGTGAAAAGTGTAGAGGGTGATTACCGAAAATAGAGCTGTCGAATACAGTGGCAAATTTTGTATACCTAAATATTTTCTTTTTTTTCATTTCAAGAAAATCCGAATACAGCCATCATATTAAAATCATGAAATACACAATCGTTCTCATTTTCCGATTATTCTATCCCTCAGTATACTGCATTCTGTTTGCATTAATGAATGAAAGAGAAATCAGAAAATATGTCTTATATGCGAATCTTTTTATTTTTCGCTTTCTCTAAAAATTTTTTAATCGACCTATTTGATTTATTCCTCTTTTAAGGGGAATAAGTGATTAGTACTACGTGATAGTATCTTTTAAAATCATCCTCGACAGTTGAAAATAATAGAATTCGAATACAGCATAACCATAAATTATACCGTTTATGTTAATAAATCATTGGAGTTTTATCTTTTGCAAAGCATCTACACCAAACCCAATCCCCTTATATTGAATAAAATCTTTACCCAATATATCCATATGTAATTTATATTTTCAGGGAGAAAAGCGATGAAGTTAAAAACTGAAGCGTTTTATATCAGAAAGAATGAATAGTGATAACAAAAATGTATGAAATAGAAATAATCTAGGTACGGGAATGTGCTAGATATTTTTGTAAGCTTATAGTCAGAGATCCAACAATCAAAATTCCGCTTATTTCTCCATTGCTATGCAACTTTTGTACATACTTTTAAAATTAGGTCTATATTATGTAAAATTTTCTGCCTAATCCATTTCTGGAGGGCGATTCGCGATAAAGGCTTGCGTTCATCCCCTATGTTAAATTATACCTTTTCTGGACGATACAAGATATGTAAAATTTTTCGAATATAATTCGTGTTATCTCAAAAACTATAAAAGTTATAAGGATCAAATTTTAGACGGAGGTTAAATAATTAATGTATGGCGATTTAGATGGCAGCGTTGTACTAGTATTTGTTCGATTTTAATTTTTTAAATATACAGGAAAATTATGCTTTTTAATGTTTCAAAAAGTTTTATTAAAACTCTACACGTGTTTCGGCTTATTAGGCCGAAACACGTGTAGAGTTTTAATAAAACTTTTTGAAACATTAAAAAGCATAATTTTCCTGTATATTTAAATTATTGAAGAATGTTTCACAAGGAACCAACCGTAGAATCAACCTAATGTATTTGTTCTATTTGTAGAAATATGATATCGACTGTTGAGCGGTATTGTAGCAAAAGTCCAAATTTAATGTCAGTTAAACAATTTTTACAATCGGATTGTTCTAGCGAAAGATGTCTCTAATGCAAGAATAAACAACCCATTTAAAAAACCCGCATTGGGATCACTTCCGATGAAACCAAAACTCGTAGACACTTGATTGATACGTAAAAGGATATCGCTTTGATGTTCATCTTTCCGTTAGAAAATACTGAAATGGCAGTCTGAAAGTTGACACCTGGTATAATTAATAAATGGTCCATTTTTAATTTCTGTTTAAAAATAGAATATCTGTATTGTATGCTTGAAGCGTGGTTTTGAAAGGCATCTGATTATCATTTACTCAGGGACATGCTCTATAAAAAAGAGCTCTGCCTACCATTATATAAATTAAAATCGAAATCATACCGATTAATGTCTCCGGCGCCTGACAAATTTCAATAAGTGCAATATTTTTTTGCTTTTATCTCAATCTACGCTCTCAGGCACTAACCTCCCTCGTACCAAAACTCAGCTCCCATAAATATTTGATAACACTTTCGCATCTAAAGCGGCTCCCCTAGCCGTTCAGAGAATACTTCCTGTTGGATTTCACTCTGGCATAATGTTATGGCTTTGTCACTGACCACACGAATACGAGGATACCCACGTGGGGTCTTTGATGACGAGAAAAATGTACTCTCAACCAAACTGAACGTAGATGTTATTTTTTTGAGCTGTACAGTGCGAAATTCAGCTTATTGTTGATTAATGTTACCTGATGTGGTTAATGATACAGAAACAAGATAAGTGGAAGAATACGATTATGTTTTTATACGCAGTTTCCCAAAATGTACTTTACAAATAGTAGCAAAGAACAATTCCTAACTAAAAATAATGTCGCGTGAACTTTTAAAGTCTTTCACATATTTTGAAGTATATATACGGTGTTAACTTAATTAAATTACTGAATTAGACTCCTTGAAGTCAATAGACATACATCCAGTATCCGAGTATATTGAGACTAATTTCTTCTTCTGAAATAATTCCAATGCCGGACTGGAATAAATCATATCATATACAGGGTGTAATTAATTTCATGTCATTAAAAAAACTGATAATAGGGACCGACTAGACAATCTGAAAACCTATATGACTTTTTTCTCTAGGGGCACTTTGAAAAAACTGACCTGGGTTTACATTTTGTTAAGGTAGGAAAGATTTGAGAACCACTGTTTTTCATGGTCAATGGATGTTATAGTTCCGAACATTAGAAATAATAAAAAACTGTAATACCCGACTTGTGTTCCCGTCGGTAGAAGTGCGGCACTTTGATGGTATTATTTGTATCAAACTTTTTATACCACTAATTATGAAAATGTAAATAATTCCTTCTCTTTCGGCACAACGCAAGCATAGCTTGGCCGCAGGGGTTTAAATAGGATTTGTTTACATGTGTTTTTTAATTTGGAACAAAGCTATTGTAGCTTTTATTGTCGTTTATAAGAATTTATAAAATTTAAAAGTGGTTTATTAACATTTGTGACATTGTGTTAAAAGCTTAAAAAATTAGTAATTGTTTTAAGAAATTGGAAAACGAACAGTTAGACGTCCGAGATACGATAACAGAAAATAGTTGTGTAAGTATTTTAAGTTAGGAAAAAATTTGATTTTTTTAACGAATTGAGCGCATAATTTTTCCCAATCAGGTATCGAAAACTAAAAATCAAGTCTTTGGTCTCTATGAAAATGATGTAAACAATAATAAACAGATAAAAACAAGACAACGAATACTAATAATAATAATCATACCTTTAATGCCCAATAGGTAACACCCCATAACTGAACAATTCTTTTGAATTTTTTACAAAAATTGTTTGAAATGACCTCGATCTCCACGTATACACATTTCGGTACGTCGAACTAATAACATACTTACTCCGTTCAACACAATTGGTAAATTAGGATCATTTTTTATGGTTTCTATGCACATTAAAATACATCGTTGCGATTGTTCTAAAGCTCTTCCGCACCAGCTACATTTCCACCACTTTCTCCATGTACCAAGTCCATATCCGCGAGCTCTGGATAAGTGTAATCTCCCATAATGTCCAAAATCTGCGTTTTAAAACACCACACTAAACTGTGAATTAACGTTATCAATAAAGAAAACAAAAAGAAAAGCTTGGTCCAAAATCCAAAAAGTAACACAAAAAGCACGAACGAGAAGTAGTGTCTTACGTAACCAAGTACTAACGACTTGAACGATAAGTCAATAAAATAAATATTAACATAAGTGGAACAAAATTCAAATGAAAAGCAACAGACAAAACCAAGGTACGGGTACGTCGCGTCATGCGTACGTTCTTTACCAAGTAAGGACAAAACTCAAATTATTACTTGAGAATATTACAAGGAAGAGTATAGCACGCCTAATAGGATAATTGGCCGCGAAGAATCAAAGAACACGACGATGTCCTCTATCGGTCGCTTTTAACTGCTTTGTCGGCATACTTATTTGCAGAAATGTCAGAGTATCTCGTGCGACAAGACGCGAGGCAATAAAACCTACCCCAATATGCCAGTAGTTCTCAAACTAGGTTATTAAGTATTTTGGAAATTTTTGTTTATTTTTTTCTCTCTAAAACTATGAGTTTTAGACCCCATGTTATATAAGGTTTTTTTGTTTGTCTTGTCGTTCTCTACCAAAAGTTTTTTTTTAATGACAAGAAACTAATTACACCCAGCATTATCACAGATATTTATATATCATGCAATAAACGTGCAAAATGCCATAATGAATGATCTATTTGAACACAATTCACTTTAACTTCATTTGTTAGATATAAACGTTCAGCTACATTGAAACGGTGTCAAGAAAACAAAGATTTTTTTTAATTTCGCAGGCAGAATAAATCAAATCCAAGAAAAGTAAAAAATGAAGATCTTTGTATTAAAACCTGTTATGTAGTTTCTATAAAGTAAAATAATAATAATGTTATATCAATTGTATCAAACAGCCACATTACAAAGGTGTAATCGCGTAACAATGGGCTGAACAGCGTCAAGAAAAAACGTTAGTAGTAATTTACAAATAATATGCATACCGGGGGGTACAATATAAATGAAAATAAATTCATTTATTATAAATCCATTTTAGACCTTTGTTCTCATTTTTAACTGAATCTTATACAGTAGGGGGTCATATAGATACTAGTTTAATCTGCTTAGCTGTAGGGGACTATGTTGGATGCTAGCGTTATAATGAGAATGTCAAATAAGAAATTAGATAAATTTATTTTAGGATTTTGATTTGCTAGCATAACCAGAATTCAGGTTATCGAAAGAACGCAAAGATTTCATTAATATTTTTTACATAGTTTTTCTTTTAGTTTTCATAGATAGTTTTTTTCCACTCTTTGCAAAATCCTATAATGAATATGTTTCATTACTATAAGCAAACAAATAATAAATAATTCACTTTTAAACATTCAAAAATGTATATTGCAGCAACAGTTAATAATATATTTCTGGAACGCAACAACATCCTTCCCGCTTACCAGTCGGATTTTCGTAAAGGTTTCAGCTGTAATATAACTCTCTTAAAGATAACTAACGATATCACGAAAGGCTTTGATGATTCTGAATGTACACCTTTGATCCTTATTGATATGTCCAAAGCATTTGACTGACTGAACATTGAACTCCTCATTGCTAAGTTAACATTCTATAAACTAAATACCATTGCAATTAATTGGTTTTTCAGTTATCTAATTGACCGACAACAAGCTGTAAAAATCCATGGAGATAAAATATCAACATTTAACTTTTTAACGTTAAGTACGGAAGTTCCCCAAGGGTCCATTCTGGGGCCTCTGCTCTTCTCATTATTCACAGCTCATATTGCAGATGCTATTAAGCATTGTTCTTCGCATATGTACGCCGATGATTTGCAGCTCTATTTACCTTTTAATCCACAGTTACAAAATAATACCAAGTTAGCAATACAATATATCAACACAGACCTACAGAATATTTACGACTATGTTACTGACCACTCCTTAATTATTAACCTTAACAAAACTCAGGCCATCATGTTTACACGTACTGCTCTCGCAGTAGAGAATCTCGTAATCAAGTTAAATGGTCAAATTATTAAATGGGAATATGAGGTCAAAAATTTGGGTCTACTCATGGACCAAAAATTAACTTTTAACTGCCAGGTGAACAGTATATGTAAGAAATCATACTTTAAGTTAAAAAGCATCTCAGAATTTCGCAATTATTTACCTACGCACACAAAACGTAATCTAGCCGATGCTCTAGTTCTATCCCAGGCCAATTATACGGACTGTGTCTATGGACCATACCTAACTGAATTTAATAAATATCGTCTACAAAAAATACAGCATTCGTGTATTCGTTTTGTGCACAACCTGCAAAGAAGAGATCATGTTAGTCGGTATCTGCAAGATACTAAATGGCTGAATATGGGCCAAAGGCGTTTTTTACATTTGAGCTGTATAATATATAAGGTTGTAAACACAGAATCCCCTCAGTATTTAAGAGAACTAATTGTTAGACGTAAAGATTTGCACAATGTTAATATCAGAAATAAAGATGCTTTGTCAATCCCATAGAACCGAATTTTACAAATGCTGCTTCAGTTACCAGGCAGCCCATATTTCTAACTTGTTATCAGGACTAAACCACATCAGTTTTGCGAATTTTAAATACTCAATCAAAGATCTCATTATTAGGGATAACTTGTTACTGTGATAATGTGATATTTCAAGGGCAAGATAAATGTTTCTAACTCTAATTTCCGTGCAGTTTGTTTTTGAATTGTTTAGCAGACGAAAGGTGCCCTTTTAGAGAAAATAGTTCAATAGAATATACAAAAAAAATGGGCATACTAGAGTCAAGTACTATTTAAGCTGACTTATGTCATGGCCACTAAAACGTCCGAACTAAGATTTTATTTGATGCATAAGAAATGCGAGTAGTTCTCAAACAGTTCTCTCCTGTAGCAGCAATGATGTCACTAAATAATTATAAAAAAATAGGAAAGATGTTATCATAAAACGTTAAGATTATTAATTTAGTAACTTCATCATTTTAGTGGAATTCTGATTATACAGTGTCTGTCAGAAAGTTGGCTACTATGGGAAAGAATTGTATTATTGACATTTTTAGAAACTCTATTGGGGGTTTGTTTATGCATATCCCACAACAAAAAATTGCAATTGCAATTACTTTTTGACACATGTCATGTGATTACCGGTTTGGCAGAACTGTAAAAAATAGTTGACGGTGGTACCGAAAAATGGGTCAAATTGTTAAGATATCGAAAAACTTTATTAAGAAAAAGCGCATAGAATACAACAAGGACCCCATATATCAATTCATTCAATCAATTTGAAGCAGATATGAGGAAAATAAAAAAGTGCGAATTTTACCCCTACCATTCATTACTATATAAAAAATCATAAATTCTTGTGTCTATTCAACATATATTTGATTAGTTTCGACAAAAACTTTATGTGTTTTAGTTGAATAAAGGTATTTGCATGTAACAAAATAGCGAGCCTCCTGTTACGAATTTTTCCTTTAAAATTCGAACAACAGGATAATTCAATCTAGAATGCAAGTTGCGTCAATTTGCTATCACCCTGTATATGGTAAACTGCATATTCGGTACATAAGTAATAAATGCAGTTTAGACAACTTAATAACTATTTATATTTTTTATTAGTTACTACTTTTCATACGTGTTTTTACTGAGAACTCTTTTTTTAAAACAAAAAGTATTATCGGTTTGATAGCGATCGATGAGCCAAGCTACGATTAGTATTCTGCGGCGAGAAGTAAAGAATAGAAACTAGTGAAGGAATAAAATCAAAATTTACGTTTCAAATGGATTTATCACTAGAATCTAAATAGGGGCGATATAATTAGGCGGATATTGGTAGATGGGTGAATATATCGTCCGTAAATATTAAAATTTGTGGATCTTTTCCTGAGAGGAATTTTTGTGGAAGTCTTAAAACGTCTCTTTTGTACATAGGGCCTATCGCACGGGAGGTGAGTTTTTCCTTAATTCCTTATCTTACTTAAAATTTGCTTCACATGAAAGTTTTCGCGATAATATTTGGTTATAATGCATTTTAGGCGTTTTTTTGTTGTCTGGTCGAGGGTGATGGACAGGGGTACCTGTGTTTAAAGGATAAGTTATATGAAAATACCTCAATTGGGCTGTAGGAAGAATAGGATACTAGCGTAAACCTCACGCCTCCGCTTCACTGCGATAAGTACCACCTAGTGGATTTTTTTTTAATACTATTTGCTGAAGATATCTCCCATTTATTAGATATTTTTTATTCATGATTTAATAGGCCCCACAAAGCGAGCCCTATGCTATATTTGTTTTAGATACCCACGTTTGGTATTAGACTAATTATTTTTTTCAAATAGCTACCTAGTTAACTTTTGTAGTGTGCCAATCTGGGCATAAAGGGATTGTATAACCGATTTTTTTATTCATGGGGAGTTACCTTTATCCCGGATTATCCTCTCGAGAGACAGGGGAGTTCTAGATTTTTTTGTTGTTGTTTGTTACGTAACCTAGATAAGCATATGGACATATCTGTGTATATACTTTCGAGATTTACTTAGAGCGTATGATTTTATTCGGTAGCTGTTAGTTATTATATGTTTTTGGTGTGCAATAAAGATACTGTATTTTAATTTTGATTTGGGTTGTTGATTTATTAAAGCTTAATTAATATTTTGTTGTGGTTTAGCCAGATCTAAGTTTAGTAATTTCAGTGAGTAGGTAAGGTATGTGTTGTAAGGAAATTACTTGACGCCCAGATAATAGTTTTTTTCTGAACTAACTTGCGAAATAATAACTTAATACCCACTCTCGACTCCACTGAGTCTCTAGTCGGACATACGCTAAATAACACGTAACACTCCAATATAGTATTTTTTATAAATCTCAATAATGAAATTTTTTTGCCATATGTAGCCAACTTTATGGCGGACACTGTAAGTATATAGGCTCGGGCACATATGAAACATGAATTACCCAATTCGGTTAATAACAATGTTTTATCATAAAAGGAAATCAAAAACTAATAACTAATATTGTTACAGTCCAGCAAGAACCACGGGGAGGTATGTGCATTTCTTGCCAGGAATGGATAGAATCGTAGTATTAGTAGGGGAAATCTGAAGTCTCTATGAAAATAACGAGTAAATTATTTTTCTTTTAGCGGTAATAAATACATTTTCTGGTTGACAAAATATATTTAAAAAATTAACAATAATTTTAAAACAAATAAATTAAAACAATTCTGAAAGAACAACGCATTGGCACGTTTTCATAAACACTAAAACACTTGAACACTACACTTGAACAATTTACCACACGTTTTTATAAACAATACAACACTACCCTTGAACAATTTATCTACTCAACGCACGTTTCACCATTCGTATATTAATATATAATGTAAGAAAGTCCATTTTATTACAGGTAAACACGCGCAAGTACTAATAAAAGACACATTTTTGGGTAAAATAAAGTTTTAACAAAACTCGCGGCACGGCTTAATAAAATAAAAATTTTGATCAGAAAATTATTAGCTTTTAATAGAGCTTAAATTAAAAAAAAGTAGAAGTGAGGACCGAGATCGAACTCGCAACCACCTCGTTTACATTTCAAATCATATCAAAAACATATTTATTAAGAATAAGAACAGTCTGTCCCACCCGAACACCCATGTCCGGAGCTAGCCGAACATCTACAGCGAGAAATACCGTAGTACTTGTAAAGCTGGACGGAGTGAGGTCAGGTAGGATTACAAAATTTTTTTAACAAATACCAACTCCTTTTACAAAAAGTAAATTAAAAGGCGAGTAAAAATTAAGGCGTATCTAACTATGTAAATTTAAAACAATTTTTAAATATGTAAGTAGCATAATGGTATAAAATATTAATAAAATTGGTTTTACGGGAAAATTATTAACCAAGAAACCCGCTTCAGGAAATTCAACAAGAGCGAGGTATGGCTATGTCAAACCATTTCAAAATTAATCAAAAATGTAATTAGGAAGAACAAAATTTCGACAAGAGACAAGAATTACAAATTTACATTTATTGCTACTCGAGTATCTTACCGATTGAGCTATGCGATCCTATGTTCATTAGATTCTAAAACGTGTAATATGTACATACTAGAAAATTGTAAGACTTAGTGGTTTAACATTGTTCGTTTGACGGATGAATATCCACTATTTACCACTAAAAATAACTTAAACATTTCATATAAAGACGTTTTTCATATTTAGAGTGGTGTTAGTTCACGGGAATAAATATTATTCGTCGTCAAATCACACAGTGAGAATCGCTGAGCTTATGACTATGTTTCTCACTCCTCAGTGTACATTTCATATTGCCGTCTCAAGACAAGTGGGAAAGAATCTTGGTAGACATACACTGACAATGTATTTAGGCTATTGCTTTAAGTTAGTAGAAACGTATGTGTAACATTAATTCATACATTGCTCATTTTAAGCTGGACCCGACTCTAAATGATAATAACGCCATAGGAAAGCTGTAGGTACAATCACCCTTTGTTCGTTAAAATATAAAAATATCTTCCAGTGGTATATAAGTGACGCCTACACCGTAACTTTTGCAATAAAATAACCCAGCCTCTTAAGTCCGTTTCATATAAGCTTCCTTGAGGCTGTTTTCAGTTTTTTTTTATACCTAAATTTAATTCATTGCTTCCTCTTTCGCGCGTCTAACTTTTCTCACTTGGAGACACTGTAGAAAATAGATAGCTCATTATGTTGAAAATTTTGTAAAATATTGTTACGTAAACCTTGTAAAAATGTGTAAAATATTATATCTAAGAGTTACCACAGTAGTTGGCTGTATTATTAGAAAATTTAGTGAATTCGTTGACGTTGTATATAGTTAACACTTAAGTAAAGAATTGTTTATTTATTTTTTGTATTAAATTTATTTATATATTGTACAGTAGTTAATAAGCAATTATTTATGTAATTTAAGTATGCCGTTACCGTTTCCAGGCACATTATTTTACGTGCCATTTAAAAATTGTGTTTCTAAGACTGCCTATTATATAAATTTTAAGAGAGACATTTATGGTTTTTATTTCCAAAATGTATGTTTCAAAGGAAGCGATATGGCATAAGGAACCTTAAACTGCCACATTAGATATGAAATATTATAGACTATAATAGTTCTTCGTTTTTAAGTTAATTTGTACATAAATAACTATGATAATCATGTAGGGACTATTGTAAGTAGATAGAACTGCACTTTATATTGTAAGCGATCACTCGAATAAATAAATTAATAAATAAAATGGTGGACTTTTATTTACTCCTTATTTTTCTCTCAATTATTATCCAGGGGGTAAAACTCGGCGATTGGTGCACTGTGGGTGAAACTTCACTGAGAAATTCACTATTTAAAGGTAAGTGAGTACTTATTACGAAATAATTCTATATTCATATTGCAGTAAAAAAAATACCAAAAAAACGATGAGATATGCATAGTTTTGTAACAGTAAAATTATGACTTCCTAATTTCTAGGGTATCACCAGCAGTATTTATCTCAGTTTCCAAAGCCTATAGCGTTTTTTTATAAACAATTAAGTTTGTTGAACAGCGTTCTTTTATGTAATAAGGTTAATATCTCTGGTTCTAGAGGTCCGATCTGGACAAACAAAGAACAAAAATCTTTGTAATCAAATTTCCAACAAATCTGAATCATTTCAGTATGTACATAACAAACAAAATTGAATAATCTGGCTAAATAGGGTTTTCTTTCATTTTAACGCCCAGGGAAGTTAAGAGTTCCGATCGGCTTCAAATTTTCAGGAAATGTACATTTGTTGAAAACTAAACACTCTGAAATTTTGGTGCCCAAATATTGAACCCTGTGAACCCAAATGAATCTGTTTTCTAACATTTGAATTACCTGCCATTTTATGCCATTAAGTCCAAAATGGATGATTTTTTTTTAATGTAGATCTAGAGATCAGCTTTCCGTTGACATTAAAAAAGTCATTTTGGCATTTATTTATAAACCAATTTTCTCTCGGCCATTTTGAGAACAAGAATTAACAATTTTTATCAGAAAAGAAAGAGAACTGCGAGAACTTTAATTTAAAAAAAATAATAATTTTCGTCTATCTGAAATGGCCGAAAAATGGCAATTGTTAGTTGGTTTATAAAAAAATCCAAAATGCCAAAAATGACTTGAAAAAATCGGTAAAGGTATTTACACAGAACTTCCCTCTTTATTTGGGCATGGCGGTCACTCTAGAAAATTAATAATTACGAAATGACATTGAAAATAATAATCGGAATATAGTTATCAATATTAATACAAAGAAAACCTGATAAGTTTTGGTCGAAAAAATATACAGAGTACTCATCCAAGCGCAAAAGTTCAATACTAAATAACAGGTGCCAAATATGGAAGGCTTACGCAAATACATTTATAAATGTCCGCCATGACTGAATTATTGCTTGGGATGACCACCCTGTACATTTGTCAACAAAGGTACAATAGGTGCATATGCCAAATATTATTGCCATCTGTCACATTTTCAATTCCACATTCACGTAGTGGACTGGAAGTAAAGTGGTGGTTGAAAATTTTCGTTTTTTTTTTAATTTTTCAAAAATGTTGGTAAAAAAATGTTCAAATTTTTTTTCTTCTGAAGTAGGTTTAGAATGTCACGGAACGTAGAAACTTTAAATTTGAGCAAAAGTTTCCTTCTACTCTATAGTAATTTTTTTTTTCTTTGTAATAGATTTAGAATGCGATGAAACGTGAAAATTCTAAATTTGAGCAAAGAAGAAATATCTTTCCATCTATTTTAGTGGTAAAAAATGTTGGTAAAAAAAATTTTCAAATTTTTTTTTCTGAAATAGATTTAGAATGTCATGAAACGTGGAAATTTTAAGTTTGAGCAAAAAAGAAAGTTTCCTTCTATTCTATAGTAAGTAGTTACAAACAGATCAAAAAAATTTCAAACAAATTTTTAAACATTTCAAAACATTTCTTAAATTTGTTTGAATAATTTTAGAATGCCATGAAAACGTGGAAATTTTAAATTTGAACAAAGGAAAAAAAATGTTCCATCTATTTCAGTGGTAATTTCTTTTCAAAAATGGTAAAAAAAATTCCTATTTTTTAAATATGTTTAGAACGCTATGAAACGTAGAAATTTTAAATTTGAACAAAGAAAAAAATGTATCCATCTATTTTAGTGGTAAAAAATTTTTAAAAAACGTTTTTTTTTGTATGTTTGGAATGCCATGAAGATGTTTTGGAAGTTGTTGGCTGATTAGGCGTGTCCTCTATCAACTTTTTCAGTTCACTAAATTTAATTTCCCCATCCAACCAGGAATCATTATTAGTTCTTAAAAACTTGACCTTAATCCTACAACTTTTTCGTCATCTTTCAGAAGTTTGATATCCAGTTTCTTAAATTTTGTCCATTATTGCCTGTTCTAAAGTTTCTCTACAATGTTGCACGTTAAGGACATGCAAGTATATCCTATTATTTTTTTTCCTCTTTATCAGATTCCATTAACCATACCTCAAGAAGGCTTCTCCGTGGTATAGCATAAGCAACTAAAAAGTAAAATCGTGATTAAAGTAGCAGATGGTAACAGCTTCTTTCTTCATAAAATAATAAAGTAATAATAGGTAATTATTGTTCTTAAAACGACAAAACTTAAATCAATATGAATAAAACTATGCAGCTGCAAGAATTTGTAGATATTTAGAAAATTAAAACTCCCTGCTTTTACATCTCTCTACTTAGAGCAATTAATTTTAAATACAAGTTAATTTACAACATATCTTTATATGAAAACGACAAAACTTAAATCAATATGAATAAAACTATACAGCTGCAAGAATTTGTAGATATTCAGAAAATTAAAACTCCCTGCTTTTACATCTCTCTACTTAGAGCAATTAATTTTAAATACAAGTTAATTTACAACATATCTCAATATTATTTCAAGAACAACCTAAAATTACAAAGTAAACCATTTTGCATCAAAAACAGAAAAGAGATAATTGAAATAATTTCGTCCTCCTAGAAATATAAAACTGTCCGCTGCACCTCTTCAAAAACCGTCCTTTAAGAGTTTATATTTATTTCACTACGTTTGCTTGACATCTTTTTCGTAGATTCAGAATTCCTATTCAAAAAGCTATTTTAAAAATTTTAAAATAATTTTAAAATAATATTTAATTTGCAACCACTTTAAAAACCATTCCCTTGTACTGTTCATGGGTATAATATTGTTGTATTTGCAAAGTTTCAGAATTTTAAAAGTAAATAATTCTTCAAAACCTCCTCAAAAACCACCCCTTTAGCTAAATTTATTTTAATATTAGTTTGCTTTTCTAAACAAATGTTTTCTAAAATTCTATGGAGATGTTCGAATCGGTTTCGGGATACACAGGAAATCCACGAAATATGAGGTTATCCTTTTAACCCACTTAGAAAACATCGGTAAAGGTATTTACACAGAACTTCCCTCTTTATTTATACAGGGCGGTCACTCTAAAAAATTATTAATTACGAAACTACATATGAAAATAGTAATCTGAAGGTAAATAAAAGGTGCCTAATATGGAAGGCTTGCGTAAATACCTTTACAAAGAGTGACCGGGAGAAATGCCTAAAATTTGCCTGTTTTTGCATAGTAGATAGCGGGTCAAGGGAAAGAACAAAATAAATTTAGGAAATTGTTCTACAACCCTCCAACACCTTGTAATAATTAAAATACCAACACCAGAAAACGAAAAAATTCATAGGTCCTACCCACATGACACAATCGTCATGGGATTTTCACTAGAATTGTTGTCAGGACTAGTCGAACCCATATCTACAGGGAAATTGGGCTACCACCCCCCTACTCCTTGTTTTCCTAATACGCTACAGAATAATACATAATCCGTAAAAAATTCATACAATATAAAATCTGAGTAATTACAGTTGTTTTATTTTTTGAAATATTCATTACTTATATACTGCATTTTTGAAATATACAGGGTGATTCACGTAGGTCATTCATTAGAAGTTTTTCAACTTGCAGTTGGACTAGAAACTTGAAATTAGGTATGCTGCCATAATCGATCATGCCCATTCTATCTAAAATATTTTCAGTCCTCCAACTATACAGGGTGTGCCAAAAATTGGTACCAACTTTCTTATTTTAAATAGAAACCTATATCTTTCTTTACATGGTTCGATTGGTCTTCTAATTCTGAGTTTAGAGAACCTAAGTTATGTTAACTTATCTATTACAATTTTTGACATATGTCCAATTTTTTGAAATAAATTGCCGCTGTAGTAGTTTACGAACAAATTTGTATCTCGCAAACCTTTCAAAATTATGAAACCAAATTTGTGAAGCAGTTAGCTGGAAGTCCAGGCTAACTTTTGATGTTCCATCGGTGGTCCCATTTTGTACCATATGGGCGCAGTCGATTTTCAAATGTCGCAATCAAAAATTATCAAGAAGTCAATTTTTTCAAATGGCACTTACTATTTTTTTTCACACCATTCGAAAGAAAATTGAATTTTAGGGTGAGTTACTTAAGCATTCCCTATACCTAACTTCACCCCATATCGAGTTATTCAATAAAAATCAAGAAATACCTTATCTTGCCGACAGATTCCTTATTTTAGATAGAACGGGCATGATCGATTATGGCTGCATACCAAATTTCAAGTTTCTAATCCAACTGCAAGTTGAAAAACTTCTAATGAATGGCCTACGTGAATCACCCTGTATATTCTAGGTACTTATGTGGTTTTAAAAAAATTTTCAAAAAATGTTCCCGTTTGAAATTTTTTTTCTCAAATAGGTTTAGAATGTCATGAAACGTAGAAGTAGGAAAAAAATGTTTCCATCATTATATTCTATAGTATTAAAAACAATATTTTTTTATGAAATAGGTTTATAATATCATGAAACGTCACGAAATTTTAAATTTGAGCAAAAAAAATTCCTGTCTTTCTACTGGTAAGTAAAAAAATTTTCAAAAAGTTTTGAAAATGATTTTTTTCTGATATAGATTTGGAATATCATAAAACGTTAAAAAAAAATTTCCACCGTTTATTCTTGGTAAGTATAGTAGTAAAAAAAATTTCAGACTTTTTGCTTTTTAATTTTTTTTTTCTGAAATAAGTTTAGAATGCATGAAAAGTGGACATTTTAAATTTGAGCAAAAAAAATTTTCCATCATGTATTTTATAGTATGAAAAAAATATTTTAAAAATTTTTATTTGACAAAATGTTCATATTTTTCTTTTTGAAACTATTTTTGTATGAAACAAATTTAGAATATCGTGAAACGTGGAAATTTTAAATTTGAGCAAAAATTATTTCAGTTTTTCTACTAGTAAAAAAATTTTCAAAAAGTTTTGAATTTTTTTTATGAAATAGATTTAGAATGTCGTGAAACGTAGAAATCTCACATTTGAGCGAAAAAAGTTTTTTTCCTTTATCTATTCGCCTTCTTTCTTCTTTCGCCCTGTATATTTTCCAATGAAAATCTAACCACTTCTTCGCTGGTAGTAGTGTTAGCTACCTACCAAATTTGACTATTATCCGTCAAGTAGTTTTTTAGATAATGCACCAACAGACAGATAGACAGACAAACATACAGACAGACTGACGGAATTGAAAACCTATATGTTCGTAATATACGTGATCTGAGACGTGAAAATCCGAAAAATGATTTTTTCTCGAATACAATACTTCCCTTCGGTATGCGAGGCAAGTAAAAAAGGTTATCAATTCGACTCGAGTGTATGTTTTTCTAAGCTAATGTAACAATTATTTTCGCCCATCTTACACGCGACCAAGGCGTGGTAGTCTACATGCAGATCAACGAAATCATACAAGAATAGTGATATGTGACAAACATTACAGAAAATAATTTACTGCGATTTTATCCTGCTGATACATTCAGTATGGTTAATGAACGCACCAACTGATTTAGAGCGTAAATTTTTTTAATTACTTTTATATTTCAACGTAACGGCCCGCTAAATGGAATTGTGATGTCCTATTGAAATACGCCATAACAAAAAGCTATAAATATTCATTTGGCTGAACATGTTACCCTTTATCTGGAAAGGATATCATCCGGGGATATTGTGAAAAAAATATTATAAAGTTTCGATCCGCTTTCGTATATAAACTTAAAACACCGTAGTTTTCTTTATCAGAACGGAATGAAAAGAGCTTTCTATATATAGATATCGTAACAATGTGTTTTCAGAACTTCGGTGGTTACATAACAAATCAATAGTTAAAGATGCAGCCATCATATTTCAAAATCGATTGCAAAACGAAAGGTGCACACCCCACAAGTTGATTTATCTAGTTGGTGCTATGCATATAACATTAATTCGTTGGGCAAATTATTGTTATTAATATGTTACATAAGTATTAATAGAAAACTTGATGATATTCACTCAAGAAATTAATATTAATAATATATCACATAAAAATAAAATATTATGCTACTAAATTAATAATGAATGAATGATCTACTGGTACATTAAATCATCATGTGATGCTGCTATCTATAAGTTGCCTTCGGCGTTCTATTTCATTGTCAGAGCGAGTACAATTCTGATCAAGAACAGGTGTAGATACATAACAGCTATCTCTTCAGTAAATACATTGTTTTCTCCTAACATAGTCACATTATACAGATATAAAAGGGTAGATCAGTGTTGCCAACTCCGTTAGGCGAAGAAACTGTAGATAATAAGTGAAAAAACAATAGAAAACAGGATATTTATTGCAGTGAAACACAGGACCGCCAAGAGAAAATCGGGGCCCGGAGGATTAGTAACATACGACTTCCACCAATCTTCAATATAAATTTCGAAGAGCTGGGGGTGGCATTCATAATAATTGACTATATGCATATCTATAAAAATTTAGAAGAGCGAGGGGGCAATATTCCTTAGAGGATTGAATATTTTTCTCGATCGAAGTTTTGAAATTTAGCCGATCGACGGGGTGGCATTCCTTAGAATTGGATATTTATCTCAATCCAAATATTAAAAACGGGGAGGGGGGGTGATATTCCTCAAAATTGAATATCTGTCTAGATCGAAATATTTGAGTGATATTCCCCAAAATTGAATATCTGTCTCGGTCGAACGATCGAAATGTTTGAAGAGCAGGGGGTGATATTTCCTAGGTTTCAATACTTACCTCAATTATATATAAATGTACTAAAAAATGCAATATGAAATTTACCTAAACGATCTAATTATTTCAGTAAGTGCGGCATTTTTCCTTTTTGATGGACTTTCAAAAATTCAGGTAATACCTTAATAAAACAATTGATCTATATATAATATGCAAAAAAACAGTAGATTTAGCAGTTCGCAGAAAAACAGGAAGGAAACCAAAAAACTGTAGATCTACTGAAACAAACAGTAGTGTTGGCAACACTGCCCTCTTTTGCCCCAACCCTTAAACGAATCATCTCAAAATATAATCTAGTTCCAGATGTCGTTATAATTTATACGTGTACTAAATATCTCAATTATATTTTATCAACCACTTTAATAATAACAAATCCCAAGTTCCTGTACTCATACCAGCTTGCTTTGTGACGTGCTTTCTTCCAGTTGCCTAGCGCATAGGCAAGTGGAAGCGTCACTTTGGCGTTGAGCTATATTTCGGTTAAATTCGGTAATCTCGAGCGCCACCTTTGCAATTTTTACGTGGGGCAAAGGTCCCACATTAGCCTCCTAAACGCAGCCTGTTGCAGTAGGGCTGGGATAGCTACAGTGGAGACACGGTATGTCCAGGGGTCCGGACGGCAGATTAGACTTTCACTCACATTCAACAGTAAAAGGCAGATGTAGGTAAATAACAAAGTTTATTAACATACAATGAAATTTTTACAAAACAGTAAAAAACGGTTAGGTACCAAAATACGGAGTTTCTGATAAATACAATAACAAAAACTTAAGATATGTCATTTTAATTTAAATTGAATTAGGTAGGGCGCCATTTTGTGACGTACGGGTAACCAGGCGGTGAGAAGCTAGTTAGCTACTCATTAATGCGGAAGCAAGCGGTGGTAAGCAAGCAGACGATGAAAGCGGTGCAAATACCAGGCAAAAGCAAGCGGTTATCTACAGCAATAATCATGCCTACATGGACGGTCAGGGTGTAAGTGTGAAGAACTTGGCAAAATGAAATAAAACTGATACCAAATAAATAAAACGGTTTTCGGATTCGGTGCAGTGTGTAACTTAAGTCACACTTGGATCGGAAAATAAAACGGTTATCGGATTCGGAGCGGTGTGTAACCTTGGTTACACTCGGTTCGGAAAATAAAACGGTTATCGGATTTGGTATCAGCTTACGGCGGAGATTATTCTGCCTAGACGGACAGACAGCACTAATCATAACGGTAGTATTTCGGTTCGGTTCGGAAATGTTGAAATTACATCAGCACTTGATGCGGTGTTTGCCAAGCGCGTCAAACCCCATAGCTGGGTGCCTTCATTAAATGCATTTCGGTTCGGCCACGTGGTATCTTGTCGGATTTTATGCGGAAAATGCCTATGTATCAGAATATAATGTTAGTTAATTTATTTGCGGTAGCCTAGATTTTATTTTCAATTCCCGGGCTACAATAAATTTCTATAAATTATTTCAAAGTAAGGAATTTTGTTCCATTTCGTATCAATACGAAATATTGGGAACAAAATGAACGGTAAATTAACAATAACACTACAATAAATTTCACAAAAATAATTTTGGCAAATACAGATTTTATTTTGCTACGACCTAGCTAAAATAAAATATACGGTAATTAAAACTTCTACCCATTTGGTAGAACAACATATTATTTTATCACAGTACAATCACAAATGGTCTGGATTAAAATAATATAAACGGTAAACGGTACACAGTTTTCTCTCGAAATATCATCTATGTTCTTTTTCCCATTTGGAAATTCTTGCGAACATAGCTATTTGGATAAAATCGGAGAAGTTGACATGTCTTAACTCGGACTCTCTTACTATTGTAATAATTTAAATTCATTTAATTTCGGCAAAGTCGGAAAACAATAATTATATTCTGATACATTTAAACGGAATCGGTTTCAAATTATTGCTTTAAAGCACACATTTCAGTGAATTATTCTTATCGGTGTTAATATAAAAATGTCGACAAGAAACCAGCGGGCGGCGGTGATAAAACGGTGTACTTACATGTGCTGGATATACGGAATAATACCCGACTGGGCTGTTTGACGGATCGGACAAAAGCGATGTTCAAATGTGCTCTAATGAAACTAATTTACGCAGCTGTCTTACCAACGCCCTCAATATCAAATCTTGTAATTAATGTTAATATTATGGACAGCCCCCTCACTGTCAGGTTTATCAAATTACCTATTTAAAGTAGAAATCTGTTTCGCGGTTTCAGCTAGCTAAATTTGGGAGAAATCTATAATAATAATTTACAATGCATATGATTCGAATGTAAGCGAAGCAAATAACGAAGTATATTATTAATTTAAACTGCATTTTTGGCAACGGAAAATTTACCTCGTTACAGCTTTATTTATGTTCCCCTATTTACCCCTATTCGCCCCATCCTTTCAACGGAATCATCTCAAAATATAATCTATTTCCAGATGTCGTTATAATTTATACGTGTACTAAGTATCTCAATTTGATTTTATCAACCACTTTAATAATGGAGTGGGTTTGATGGAGGGTTAGAAAAATATAAGAAAATTAGAGCTTTTCGCTTCTAGTATATACAACAAATCTAAAGTTCCTGTACTCTTACCAGTTTGCTTTACTTATTTTCCCCTATTTATCCCCCCCAATCCACCACCGGATATGTTAAAAATACAATCCAGTTCTAGATTTCGTTACAATACATAGGTGTACAAAATCTTAATTCAATATCTTAAACCGTTCCAGAGAAAACGCCCGGAAGAAAAAAAGTTACGGACAGACCAAACCGACAGACAGTCCGGCAGACAGATAGAAAAAAATTTTTTCGCTTTAAATCTCGACGTTTCATGACATTCTAAACATTTTAACTAGAAAAAATTTTGTATTTTTTTATGATTACTATACTCTCCACTACGTGGATGTGGAAGTAAAACCAATTGAAATGGTTAAAGAAGTGCACTAAAAAGAAGAAAATAATGTGTAATTGGTTCTAATTAATAAGTAGCACCGATGATAGTACAATATTCAATATAAAATCCGTAAACATGGACTACTGAAAAGACGAACAAAAGTTAGCGTCTCTATCACCGGCGACTTCGGCAGAAATTGAACTAATAGCGGAATTTGGTAAAAATTTGAAATGGCAGGTTTTTAGGCTGTTTACATCATAATTTGTCAGTTCCCTATTTTTGTTGTAAACTATTAATCAACTTCTCATGTTTGTCCATGACTAAAACGGAAATAAAATGTACTGAAACGAAGATTTATATACAGGGTGTCTCATCGCGAACTGAATCGATCGATATAGAGAAAAGCACAAATCAGAAATTTTTGAAAATTTAGACAGTAACTAATGTCAGTGTGGCCAATCCAACTAAAATAATTAGAAGCATGGGGTAATTCCGGTTATACCGGAAGTCGATACCAACTTGCTTATTTTAAATGGAACACCCTATATATTCTCGACTTTTCGAGATGATACTAATATTCTGAGTTCAGGCATGTAGTACACCCCATACCTAAACCCAGTAGTTTCGAAGATATTAGCCATTTTATAAAAAATTTGACAAGTGCAACGGTTTGCAAGAACCGTTATAACTTTTTCTGTGTAGGACGTCCTCATTTGCTCTTTGGCACGGAGAAAGAACACAAGGAGAACAACGTTTTACAACTGAAATAAATTCAATAATGTCACACCAAGTGTTCCGTTTTTCGCGTTACATTTTGTCAACTTCAAACCGCGAAAACTTGTTTAGGTCAAATGGAACACCCTGTATTTTTTTACGTCAAGTAGTTGTCGATATCTAGAAAATCGGAAACCGTCACCAAAGACTGTAAAACGCATACTGGAAAATTTTAAAAATTATGGCTCTGTCAAGGTAAAAATGCAAAGAAGAAAGCCTATTGTTGATGACGAAAACATTGAAATAGTCATTCTGGAATATTTTCATGCCTTTCCAAGGATGTCATTGACAAGCTGCTCTGGAATCGGGACTATGCAGGGATTCAATTCACAGAATCTTATTAAAACATAAGTTTCACCCGTTTTCATTCCATATGGTTCAAGAATTAAAAGAAACGGATTTCCTAAGAAGGCAGAATTTTTGTGAGTTTATTCTAATAAGGTCTGCGGGTGACGATTCTTATTTGGGAAATATCATGTGGACAGATGAAGCAAAATTTACTAAAAATGGACTTTTTAATAGACACAATTCGCATTATTGGAGTGACTCAAATCCTCATATGTTCAGAGAGCGAAACTTTGCAGGAAAGTTGGCAGTTCAATGTTTACTGTGCCATAAGAAACGATAGAGTGGTGGCCATACAATTTTATCAGGAAGATTTAAACGGTAAATTAACTTTTCTCTTCTGCTAATATGTATATAAGTAAATCTTCGTTTTTTTTTAGGTGAGAGATATCTGAATGTCTTACAAAATTTGAGTAACAACTATTTAGATTTACCTCTCGCCGAACACAGAAATATTTTTTATCAGCACGACGGTGCTCCCCCACCATAACGCATATTTAATTATTAATTATTTACAAGAAACTTTTTATGATCAATGGATTGCCAATAATGGACCTTTCTTATGGCCTCCTCGCTCGCCCGATTCATCAGTTCTGGTTTATTTTATTTGGGAAACTATTAAAAATAAAGTTTATGGGAGCCCATTAACAACCATTGAAGATTGTGTGCAGAGAGTAAGAAACGCATTTCAAAACATATCACAGAATTCAATTAGAAGAGCTACCTACCCATGAGGAACTAATCCGACGGTGCGAAAAATGTGTCGAGGTTCGAGGGCGGAATTTTGAGCAATCATTAAATTAAAATGGAATCGTGTTTTAAATTAATCTTATTTCTGCTATTTTAGTTCATGCCATATCTTCAATTCGATTAATACGCATGTTACAGTGTTAGTGTTATTTTCCGTTTTTGTGGATATCGAGTAGCAAATGTGCTGCAAGTTCTTGATATTACCTTATCACATTCTCCATAAATAATAAACAAATTTAAAAAGTCTTCGTGGGTGTAATTTAAACGTGCTGGCATTTTTTGACATAGGATAATGGCTGATTGTTTCTAATCATGGCTATTTTGATGAAATGATTACAACAATTCATGAATTTCTAATAAAATCGCAATTATTTCAAAAAGTTGGAAACTTTAACCCCTCAATGCAATATCAGAAAAAAGGGAATTCAATTGTACACAACTTGACTTAAAAAAATACAGGGTGTTCCATTTGACCTAAACAAGTTTTCGCGGTTTGAAGTTGACAAAATGTGACGCGAAAAACGGAACACTTGGTATAATATTATTGAATTTATTTCAGTTGTAGAACGTAGTTCTCCTTGTGTCATTTCTCCGTGCCAAAGGGCAAATGAGGATGTCCTACACAGAAATAGTTATAACGGTTGTTGCAAACCGTTGCGCGTTGCACCGGTCAAATTTTTTATAAAATGTCTAATATCTTCGAAACTACTGGGTTTAGATATAGGGTATGCTACATGCCTGAACCCAGAATTTTAGCGTTATCTCGAAAAGTCGAAAATATAAAGGGTGTTCCATTTAAAATAAGCAAGTTGGTATCGTCTTCCGGTATAACCGGAAATGCCCCATGCTTCTAATTATTTTAGTTGGATTGGCCATATCGACATTAGTAACCACCTAAATTTTCAAAATTTTCTAATGCGTGCTTTTCCGTATATCAATCGATTCAGTTCCCAGTGAGACACCCTGTATTATTTCTAAAATTACATCGATAAAATGTAAGAATTCGCGGGTGTAAGTATAGGAAGCGGATTTTCGTTATATAATTCGAAATGTATGCCAAGTATGTTAAGAAGTAACAAAGATAAAGGATGGAAACAACTCTTTCAATTCAAACTTCTTTCCTCAAATGAGGACAATGCTAAGTTGAGGAAACAATGAACGTAAAATTGTACCCTCCGATCAAAGAACTTATCCCTAGATACATAATATGTATTGGTTTGTTTATTGCTGAGATAACCACAGTCTAAGGCAACCCATTTTAACTAGAAAAATGTTTGAATATTTTTTCACGATTACTATACTTCCACTCCACTACGTGGATGTGGAAGTAAAACCATTTGAAACTCTTAAAGAAATGCACTAAAAAGAAAAAAATAATGTGTAATTGGTTCTAATTAATAAGTAGCACCGATGAAAGAGGCGTAAATAGGGGAATATAAATAAAGCAAGTTGGTAAGAGTATAGATACTTGGAATTTGGTGCATACACTAGAATCCACGGCCTCGGATTTTTCCTAATATATTACAACTCCCCCCACCACCTCCATTATTAAAAGGGTTGATAAAATGAAATTGAGATATTTACTTGAAATTTGGTACATGCACACTGCGCGGCATATAAATATGGTACAGCACTTGAAAGCTGAAAATCATTAATACGATTTATTGGTAAATTGTGATCTTTCAAACTTCTGTTCAGACATCGTTATTGTTTGAAATACTGATTTCTTTTTCTTATTATTGTCAAGTTTAACCAGTCGAATCTTGTTTTCATTAATAAAATAGAAGTGTACTACATTTATATGACTCGCAGTGTATATGTAATTAGATTATATTTTGAGATAATAACGTTGAACGGTTGGGGGTTAATTAGGGGTAAATAGGAAAACATAGGTAAGGCAAGCTGGTAAGAGTACATAAACTTGAAATTTCTTGTGTATACTAGAAGCGAAAGTCTCAGATTTTTTATAACATTTCGTTGAAGGAGAGTGGGAAGTGAATTGGGGAAAATAAGTAGAGCAAGCTAATAAGAGTCCAGAAGCTTTATTCTTGGATTATATGGTAGAAACCAGTGCTTCAAATTTTTTAGAACATCCGCCTCAAATATTAAAATTCTATGACCATTTATTTCCACACACTAGAGTGCAAATATAGTCAAATGTATTCCTTTAAGGAGACTTGGATGGACAATCTGGATGTGGAAGTAGTGATTCCTTAGGCAGCGGATTCTAAAACCTTGTTTATTTAATGTTTTTAAATTAAATACTTATTTTCTTTCTTTTAGATTTTTCTCAACTAGATTATTATGTTTGTTTGATTTGGAAGCCTACCCATAGATAAAATACAAAAATCAGACGTGTCACTTAATATCATTCCCTACCCGTAAATAATAAAGCCTATTCGTCATCTTCAAGTTTTCATTTTGAATTATGGAATTTCAACGAAACATATATAATCTATATCCACCATATTGACGCCGCTGTTTTGAATTGTCAAATTTCGACCAATTGTTGATAATTTGTAACCTCGAAAACCCACAGATACCGATTTTCAGTCAAATCGGAGGAAATTAATAACACTTATCTACCATATGCAGGTCAGTAGGACATCTGCAAGTGGTTAAGAATTGACTTGCAAACTTTGAAATAAACTGATGTGAAGTTAAATAAAAACTAAAATGGTTAAATGTATTTATTGATTGATCCGAACTCTTATTAAGTTCGAAAATTGCTATCGAATATTGCCACACGTCTCTGTCAGTTGGTATGTACGTACTTAATGACTGTACAGGAACTTTACTGTTTAGTAGCGTGTGTGAGTCGGAAAAAACGCGAAAATGGTAAATATTTTGAGCCGGAATGAAATTACCTCCCCCTCCCGTTTTCGAGGATCCTCAACACGATGGCGGCGTCAGAATTTCTCTTTGGGGTTGCACAATCCCTCAAACAGGTCAAAAACCACCCCCTAGAGGGGTTAAACGCGATTTAATAAGTTTTCCTTCAGAAAATAGTACTTTCCTCCCGTTTTCAAGGATGCTGAGCACGGTGGTGGTGTTCGTAATTGCGTCCGACCCCTACCAACCCCTCCACCGGCCAATACTCGCCCCCGAAAGGGGTGAATTTTTTTTCTCGGATTATCAGCCTCAAATATATATTCCTCCCCCGTTTTCAAGGATGCTGAGCACGGTGGTGGTGTTCCCCATCGCGTCCGACCCCTACCAACCCCTCCACCGGCCAATACTCGCCCCCGAAAGGGGTGAATTTTTTTTCTAGGATTATCAGCGGCAAATATATATTCCCCCCCGTTTTCAAGGATGCTGAGCACGGTGGTGGTGTTCGTAGTCGCGTCCGACCCGTACCGACCCCTCCACCGGCTAATACTCGCCCCCGAAAAGAGTGAATTTTTTTTTTTCGAAGAGTATCAACCTTGCAATTCTACTTGTAAGAGGCGTAGGTTAAATTAGTCGAGATAAGGTATAAACGAAAAATATATTTTATTGTAAACGGACTTTGGCTTTAAGTAGTATAACGTTATATTTAGGTATCAATTATTGTAATTTAAGAAAAGACACTGTAACAATTTGATTATTTATATGTAAAAATAAAAGTATGTAACAATTATTCAACAGGCCTTACTGACGGTATTTGATGATATTTTTTCAGATGAACGGGAAACAAAGGACATTACAACCAAGAAAATAAATAAGATTATTCTTCCCGTAAACAGCAACCTCGAAAACGGGGAAGGGAGGGAAATATATATTCGGAAAAAAAAAAAATGTACCCCTTTCGGGGGCGATTATTGGCCGGTGGAGGAGTTGGTATGGGTCGGAGTCGATTACGAACACCACCACCGTGCTCAGCATCCTTGAAAGCGGGGGGGGGAATATATATTTGCCGCTGCTAATCCGAAAAAAAAATTCCCCCCTTTCGGGGGCGAGTATTGGTCGGTGGAGGGGTTGGTAGGGGTCGGACGCGATGGGGAACACCACCACCGTGCTCAGCATCCTTGAAAACGGGGGGGAATATATATTTGCCGCTGATAATCCGAGAAAAAAATTCACCCCTTTCGGGGGCGAGTATTGGCCAGTGGAGGGGTTGGTAGGGGTCGGACGCGAAGGGGAACACTACCACCATGCTCAGCATCCTTGAAAACGGGAGGAAAGTACTATTTTCTGAAGGGAAACCTATTAAATCGCGTTCAGACCCTCTAGGGGGTGGTTTTTGGCCTGTTTGAGGGGTTGTGCAACGCCAAAGAGAAATTCTGACCGCTATCGTGTTCAGCATCCTCGAAAACGGGGGAGGGAAGGTAATTTCATTCCGGCTCAAAATATTTACCATTCGTCCGACTCACACACGCCACTAATTGTAATGAACTACATTACTATAAGAAATTAAAAATAAAATACAAATTGTTTTAATTAAATCGTTCTAAATAATTAAAAAACGGGATAATAAACTGATCTCAAATTGTGCGGATTATATGACTTTTTTACAATTTTCATTTATCTTCATATGTTTGTACGTTAGTGTTTAAATTAGTTCATATCTTGCAACTCGATATTGAACCATTTTCAGCTAATCTAATGCCTTCATATGTTTGTATCCATATATGTAGTATCGATGACAATAATATTTTAAGATAAAATCCATAAACAATGGATTAGAGAAAAGACGAGCAAATGGTAGCGATTGTATCACCGGCGACTTCGCCAAAAATTGAAGTGATGCGAATTTCTCATCGGACTAATTCTATAGTCGTTTTAAATTCAAATATTTTTAGATGATTGCTTTTTCATAGGGGTTGAGTTTCACCCCAACTTGGGGATTTCTAAAAAAAGTGCCCATTGGATAGTGTAGATCATCGAATTCTACCCCCAAACCGTAAACGTTATTCTTGCTTTAATACTCACCGAGTTATAGGGGGTTGAAAACGTAGATTTATAAGCAAAAAATACTGATTTTTCAAAAGTTGTAAGCAGATTACTCAAAAAGTTTCAGATTTTCAAATACATTACACAACAAAAAAGTTAGTTTATGTATGAAATGACAAAAATAATCCATGAAATAGGCATTTGTTTAGACTCATCGTTGCCGAAACAGTTAATGTTAAGTGTATCTATCAACAGTCATAACTGTGGTTTAAAAAACCTTTTAACGTGTACTTTGAATCAAAGTAAAGCCTATTACAGTAGCTTAAAATTGTCTTCTGGCAAATTTTGATATCTGCAAAATTAAAAATGACACAGGGAAAATAAAGGCAAAATTTTAATTTCTCGGTTGTCAGCCGTTGCATTACATTTAAATAGAATTTCGCGGACTCTTAATTTTCTACTATTGCAAATATCTATACGTATTTCGTATTTTACTTAATAAGTTCATTAGAAGTACATCTTTATGTGACACACCTACCTAATAACTGTAATTAAAAGAAAAATATGAGTAAACATCAAGAACAGGCGAGGAGTCAGATCGGTATTAAGTCCGACCTAGACCGACTCGCTGAAGTTAAGCAACGGCCGGAGCGGATACCGTTTCGATGGGTGAGCAGACTGTGGCGGTGAGATATAAGGGAAACGTCACACGCCACACAGACCATTGAGATACACCTCGTGCCGAAACCCTTGTTGGCCTGAATTCACTACAGACTCGCACGGGCCGGTCATAGAACTATAGTTAACACTCGTAAGTCTATAAGGAATGACCGGCACGAACACATATAAGACTGGGAAGTGATACAATAAGCCTATATGGTTGCAGTACCCTCGGAGTCAGCATGACTGACGGCCCATAACAAAAAAAAATAAAAAGACGTCAAGAGCCGCCAAGAAAGCATCTTGAGGTAGTAGAGTATTCTTAATATTAGGGACATGTTTTATGTAACTAATTAATTTATTCGTGAAATATTTTCCCCAAATACCCCTTGTGCCTTTAAATTTTGTCTATAAATTTGTTCTGGGCCTCAGTTGCCGAAAAGTAATATAATTCGTGTAAATTGATAGTTTACCAAATATTAAATCAGACAATGAAGTGTCAATTCCCACTTTTTATATCACTACGCTTTCGAAAAAAAAAGTACCAACAAAATTTGAAGCACTTATTATGATATTACACACGAAAAAATATTACGACTAGAAAAAACATAGAGGTGTATGCGAAGAAACATGACATTATATAGAAAAGACATGAATTACACTCGTTTTTTAACTAGGGAATAATTTAAAACATTTAAAATGTATATAGACATTGATCGAGTCCTCTACAAGAGCTAGTCAAGGGGCTACTGAAAGGAACAATAATAGATCCTTATACTAGTTATCGATTATTATATAGGATGGGGCAATAGTACGTCAGAGTTCGATAGCTCGAGTTCTGTGATAGCTACTTAAAAAAAAAATACAAATCCACTAGATAAGTCTATAACCGGAAATTATTTTCGGATATACGGAAGTCTTCAGATAGACACCCCGACAATAAACGCTGGGTATTGCCGGATCATTACCGGCTAAAACCCCTCCCCCTTTCGGTGTTTTCCTACTGATTTGGAACTACTTTCCTTTGCATCAAATCAGCGGGTCATTCTATTAAAAGTGTCGTTGTTTTCATATGAAGGGCCCCCACCCACTTCCCTTTCATCCTCCTCGTTCCGTTTAAAGACGCTGCTGATACTAGCCTCCATCCCCTGCCAGTTCACCTCAGACTGCAGCATAACTGCGATTATATTTTCGGGGGATACTTGTATTCCAGCTGCTTCCTGTACTCTTTCTTCCCTCCATCTGTAGCATCGAAACATGGTTTGAACTGGCTCCACATTTTCACCATAGAATATGCATTTCCGGTTGTCAATCTTACCGATATCAACAAGGTACTCTGCAGAGCACCCTTGTCGTCAGGGCTTGAGTAAGGTGATACCTCACCTCTCCGTGCTTCCGTTCCGCCCATGCTCTCACGTTAGTAATGAGCCGTCTCGTCCACCTAACTTTGCTGGAGGTGTCCCCATCTGCTTTGCCAACCTAGGAAGGGCCTGTCCCTAGCTATTTCCTTCTCCAGTCGCTTTTTGGCCAACAAATCTAGTAGGGGGGGGATCCCCACAACCACTAGTGCCGCCTCATATGACACAGTTCTGTAAGCGCTGCAGACAGATTCTAGCGCTTATTCTCCCCATTATTTAAAAAAAGGCACTTTGTTGCAGGGCTCCCAGATAAAAGGGAAATAGTATAAAAATTTTAACTTGAGAGGCCGATGTATCAGCTATGCAGCAGGGTAGGGTGGTAACCCTGTGCCCTGAACAAAATTTTTATATTTTACTTGCAGACCCCTCTCTGCATTCGATTGGTGGCGAAAGAGGCTCACACGGCCGACTAGTCAAGTCCTTGGGGGTGAATTCGAAAAATTGGGGTGTTGGATGTACGCTGGTGAAAACAAATAAGCGTCTTACTATAACAGATTTAATGATTATAATTAGGTACGCTACAACCATATCCTACGAAATAATATTACACATTCAATATACCTAGATGTGTGGCCCACACATAACCTAACACAAAATGTACGACAACTTAAAACTAATAAAATCTTAACTAATACTCTGCAATATATGACCCAAAATATACTGGATTAGAAAATTACATTAAACTACTGAATAATAACGTTACAATGAGCAAGTTAATGTGAACTAGGTAAGTGATAACAGGTTAAATTGGCCAAAGGTGAAAAAACTGCAAGCGTGGTGTTCAAAAACTTTTAAAAATTCATTGGTTATATGCAAAATATTTAAATAAAACTGACAATTTAATGTGTAAAATATTAAACAAAATAAATATAGAAACTGTAGTTACGTGGGTCGAATGATAGCAATTTAGTACCGCAAAAACTTGACGGGCTCTCTATGCCTCACGTGGAAGGTGGGATGTTATACCAGGTCCCTCGTTAGGCTATTTAAAGACGCTTACCCCCAGCAGGTTTCACAATGTCTACCGTAGGCCTACCAGGGGAGCGTAGCTTCCAACGGAACCAGGCAGGAGTCTCACCGGTACAACTCCGGATTCCAAATCCAACCAACAGCTTGACAACCAAGTTTCAGCAAAACCGAAGTTCACATACAATCCAGACTCAAATGTACAAATAACCAAAAAGGTAAGACGTAGGGTCAAACATACAGGAAACGATGTGAAAGTGAAAGTGAAAGTCCAAAATAAAAGTAACCTTAAGATAGAAGTGAAAATGAAACTAAAAGCCCTGCAATAAAGAAATAACGAACATTACAAATCTATTTTCCAAAGAGATTTTAGATGTTGAGTGGGCTTAAAGAAATCCTTTGCCATGTGCTTCCAGCAAGTTGATTTATCCAGAAAGTTCCGTAGCAGTACTTCCCAACAGAAAATAATACTCAAATATCAAAATAAAATACTGCTAAATTTATCACTACAGCACCATATCCCATTAAAGGAGCACACTCATAAAATTGCTATACACGTGATCAGCGACACAACTTATCTTCGGCAGGCAAATGGAAAAAATCACCAAAAATTGCCAAGACGGAAACCTCTGTAAAAAATCCGAGGATGACCAACCTCTTTATGGATACGTTCCAAATGACCACTATACATCGTAGCCCACAAATCTGATAAATCTCCCTAACGACGTTTATATTCCACACGTGATATCGTATTTCGTAATTCCACTAACAAAACAATAAGTTTAATCCACGCAATGCGTTTCCAGCAACACCATGCGTGGCTCACATGGAGCACAAACGGTAGGCAACCAGTTATACTATATAAACTCGACTAGGACGATAACATGGGAACAATTATGAGATTTATATTTAAATGCATAGATGCGAAAATAGACCTTAACAACTTGATCCTATAATTTTTTTGGCTCACCCTGTATATTCGAATAAAACGTCCGGTTATAGACTTCTTTATCTAGTTTACCTGTATTTGTTTGTAATTTCAGGCTATCACAGAACTCGAGCTACGAGTCCGACGCTCTATTGCCCCACCCTGTATAACTCTGTAATACGACCTTATTTACAAGAACTTCTAGATCTAACTAGTGTTTCTTGTTCATGACCAAATTTGTGTTAAGTTGTATACCTACTGTGCAATTTATTTGCGTAGGACTGCCATTTATCCCGTCTAGATCTAATACAGTGAAACGTACTAGGGATGAAGTAATCCAAAATCAATTTGGATCACTAAAAAAACTGTAGCTGTACATCAGGGGTCCGAGCGCATTATTAATAATAAACCTTCATACCCTAGTGTTAAATTATTTCCGGCTGTTACATTATTCAAACCCACAGCTTCCGCTGTTTGAAGACTTAATGCCGTGCTGTAGGTAAAACAATACTGAAATCTCAAACGCGTAACAACTGTCGAAACGCGTTGAAATGTTACTGTGTACTATGCAAAATACTTTTAGTAACTTTCTCTTGTTCTGGAAAGTCATCGAGTTAATATGTAATAATTTAGTTTCTCTGTGGCAGGAAGTCACTCAGTGAAGAATTTCAGCCGTTAGAATTTCGTTTCAAATCTTTCGGTTTCAGCATTAAGCTCAAACGTTTTAATGCAACCAAAGTAAAATTGATCCTATTCTACTCTTAGTTTTGTACTTTCACGTTCAAACTCTGCGGTATACAAGGCATAAAACATTGCATATTCTATACTTCCATTCATTGTGACGGTAACGTTACAGCAAAAACTATGAAATTCGAGCAACCAAATTAACGTACTACCAATATCTTATTTCTAGAGACGCTAAATACTGAAGTTGTACTTGTAAAAATAACCATTATATAGAAAACGTAAAGGACCTCTTTACGTATAAATTTCGAAAGTGCTACGAAAATGGGGTTCTGCAACGGAAAGTGAAAGGGTTTTTATCACTCAAAGGAGGATCATTAGATTAATCTTTAATTTAGGTTGGCTAGAAACTTGTAAATACACTTTTAAAAACAATAAAATTCTAACAGTACCCCGCATATTTATTTTAAAATGTATCACCTTCACGAAAAGAAATATTGATACTTCTATATGTGAGAAATCCCCACATTATAAGTTTGTTTCTTTATATAATGCTCTACCAAAAAATATATAGAGAATTATTACCACTTCAAAAGAGCAGTTAAAAACTTCCTCCTTGAAGAAGTGTACTATTCTATAAATGAGTTTGTGAATGACAACGGACTTTTGTAACTCTAAGCAAGTTTTCATACTAATTGTATTATTGTATTGTAATTGTATTAAGTTGAAAATAGCAAATAATTATGTTTGTCTATCGTTCTTTCTTTTTATTATTGTATTATTTTATGTTGTTTTCAATCCAACAGAATTATGTATGTATTAAACTTCATATTTTAAAACTAAAACTGTACTTGACAAGTGTCTATTAAATAAACTTATTGTTTGTAATCTGTGACGTGCCATATGTACTATGTATTATCTTTGGCCAATAAGTCTATCTATCTATCTATCTATCTATCTATCTAATATAACAAATTTTATCTTTTTAAGTAACAGCGTTTTGAAAATATTTGAAAAAACATTGATGATGAGATGAGTGCCATGTTTAAAAGTGAATTATTTATTATTTATTTGCTTATAGTAATGAAACATATTCTTTATAGAATTTTGCAAACATCGGAAAAAAACTAGCTATGAGAACTAAATGAAAGACTACCTATATGTGAAAAATATTAATGAAATCTTTGCATTCTTTCGATAACCTGACTTCTGGTTATGCTAGCAAATCAAAAATCCTAAAATAAATTTGTAAAATTTCTTGCATCTTAGCATCCAACATAGTCCCCTACCTTTAAGCAGATTAAACTAGTATCTACAGACCCCCTACGGTATGAAGATTCAGTTAAAAATGAGAACAAAGGCCTAAAATGAAATTTATTTACCTACCTTGTCTTAAAAAAATTTTTCATTCTTTGTGCCTTTCTGATGAGCTCAGAATAAGCGCGAAAAACGTTTCAAAGGCTAAGCATTTCCAAGAAACTGACTGAGAGATTTTATGAAAATGTAATCCATTAGAATGAAAAAAATAAATTTTATTTTAGGCCTTTTTTCTCATTTTTAACTGAATCTTCATACCGTAGGGGTCTGTATATACTAGTTTAATCTGCTTAGCCGTAGGGGACTATGTTGGTTGCTAGTGTTAGTTGGAGTTTGTGGGAGGGCAGTCACATTTAGGTGACCGCAGCACCTAGGCCCCATTGGGCCCCTTGTACGTCCTCCCGAGGGATACAGGATTCCACCTAGGCCTCCAACCATCCTAATCTTGTGAAGAAGGTGGTGATGCTGCCTAGGGGAATATCCCTCAAGTCGGCCAGTGTAGGCCAACGTTCTCCCAAAATGGATTCTCTGCTAGAGGAGACTGCCGGGCACTCACAGAGTACGTGTTGGACAGTCTCGTCTTCTTGTTCACAACCTCTGCATAGGGGTGTGTCATTTAACTTCATGTTGTAAAGGTGCTTCCTCAGCTGGCAATGACCAGTAAGAATTCCTGTCGCGAAGCGCAGGTTCTTCCTGGACATTCCCAGGTAGATCATCGTTGTATCCTTGTCAGGGTATCTAAGCAGATCCCTGGCCAACTGACAACTATGAGTTTCATCCCACAGTTTTTTAAATTTTCTGTGGGTGTCTTCTTTAATCATTAGCATTATTGCTGAGGTCGGCAGTATGTTGGAAGGGCCAGGTCCAAGTATACTTAGACTGGCTGCCTTCTTAGCCAGACTGTCAGCTTCCCTGTTGCCTCTGCACTGTGCATGCCCTTTGACCCAGCATAGAATGACACTGTTCATGCTGGAGGCGCCCACGAGTGCCTGATGGCATTCCCATACTGACCCTGTTGTTATTTTGTGTCTCTGTAGGGCCAGTAGTGATTGTCTACTATCAGTGTAGATTCTTATTGTTTTTCCCGTTATTTGTCTACGGGAAATTTCTTTTGCGGCTATGGTTATTCCCGCCAGTTCTGTTTGTATTATACTGGCTTGTTTGTCCATAGCCCATTTAATTTGAATTTGCAGGTTCCTGGAGTATACCCCACAACCTGTTCCTTCTTTCTTTTTCGATCCGTCTGTGAAGATGTTAACTGTTCCTTCACTGACGGCCTCATTGCTACTGTTGGTGTGTATTTCATAGGGTCTATCAAAGATGAACTGTGGAGAAATACCATCTGCACGTACCTGCAGAAGTGGCATTTGTTTAATTGCCTCATTCCACAGCCGGCATCTGGTCACTCCACATCCTATGTTTGGCTGTATGCCAACGGATTTGAGACGTGCCATAGTAGTTAGGGCCACCTCTTCTAGATATATGTCTAGTGGTGGCAGGCACAGCATCACTTCCATTGCTCTTGTTGGTGTTGTTCTCATAGCTCCAATTGTGTTTAAACAGGCTACTCGTTGTACCTGGCTGAGCTTACGTTTCGCTACAGTCTGCTGACTCTTAGGCCACCAGACGATGGCTCCATAGGCTATCATTGGTCTTATTATAGCAGTGTAAATCCACATAGCCACTTTGGGTTTCATTCCCCAGGTTTTCCCTATGGTTCTGCGGCACTGCTCAAAAGAGATGTAAGCCTTCTTTAGTCTTCTGTCTAAATGAAGATTCCATGTTAGTTTGGCATCAAAAGTTACTCCAAGGTATTTTACTTCTGATGCGAAATTTAGTGTGGTATTTAGGAGAACGGGGGCCGTCATTGGCCCCAATTTCCTTTTCCTTGTGAAGAGGACCAGCTCTGTCTTCCTGGGGTTGACCGACAGAGAGTGTTCTCTGCACCATCTTTCGATTATTCTCAGGGCCATCTGCATTCGATCACAGAGGACTCCTTCGAATTTACCACTAAGCAGTATCGTTAGATCATCTGCGTATGCAATTGTGTGGAATCCCTCGGAGTTGAGGCGGCGCAGGAGGCTGTCAAGAACTAAGTTCCATAGAAGAGGTGATAAGACACCCCCCTGAGGACAGCCTCTTGCAACCATTCCTCTAACAGCGATGTCTCCCATGTTAATCTGTACCGCTCTTTTTGAGAGCATGTTGGATATCCAGCCACTTACGATCGGAGAAACGTTCCTGCTCGTGAGGGCTGCTGTAATTTTTGGAAAGGTGGTTTTATCAAAAGCGCCTTCTATGTCTATGAAGACACCCAGGGTGGACTCTTTATTGTCCAAAGACTTTTCAATCCGACCACTAACCGCATGAAGGGCGGTGTCGGTGGATCTGCCCGGGGTGTATGCATGCTGATTGGGATGTGTGGGATTAGCAGTAATCGCAACATCCCTCAAGTATCGCTCACATAGCTTTTCCATCGCCTTGAGAAGGAACGAGGTCAAGCTAATGGGTCGGTATGCTTTGGGGGTAGTATAGTCTATTCTTCCCGCCTTTGGTATGAACACTACTTTGACTTCTCTCCACACCTTCGGAATATAAAGGTGTGCTAGGCACGTCCTGAATATTGCTGTCAGGTGCGGCACTATTTCATCCAGACCCCATTGTAAAAGGGCTGGATGAATGCCGTCAGTACCTGGCGATTTGAAGGGGGAGAAGCCCAGTATTGCCCATTTAATTCTGTCTTCACTCACAATTTGTTTGGCAGTTTGCCAGTCCAGTTCGGTGGGTTGAGTGTCGGTTTCATTTGGCCATTCCTTCCGATCTGTCACTACAGATTCTGGGAAGTGAGTTTCCATAAGCAACTCTAGGCTTTCATGTAGGTCGTTGGTACTGGTACCATCATCCTTTTTCAGTAGACCTAGGTGATTGTCTTTGTTTTTGGCAAGTATTTTATGTAGCCTAGCAGCCTGCGAGTAATCCTCGATCTCCTCACAGTAGGCTCTCCATGCCTCTCGTTGTCTCTGCCTGACTAGTTTTTTGAACTCTCTTTGATTGGTTCTGTATAGCTCCCAATCTGATTCAAGTTTTGTCATTTTCGCCTTGTTGAACGATGTCCTAGCTTGTTTCTTGAGGTCGGTCAGCGTCTGGCACCACCATTTAGTGGCTTCCCCATGCTGCTGTTGTACGGCCTTCAAGGGACACGATGCTTCGTAAGCTTTTTTCATAGCGGTTTGAACAGTTTTAACATACTGCTCAATCTCTCCGTTGTTTTGTGGCACCCCATTGTGTACATCCCTCAGGTTCTCCCTGAGTTGACGTCGATATTCATCTTTGTCAGTGTCTCGGGGGTTCCTGAGGAGTTTTCTTGGTGCTTTGATTAATTTAATGCCGAATTCAATCCAGCGGTGGTCTGACATTGAAGCAGCGTCAGACACATGCCAGTCTTGGATCGAGTTGGATATACGGTTTGTAGCTAAGGTGATATCTACTATGGTTTGACTTCTAGAGTTAATAAATGTCGGTGTACAGCCTTGGTTAATTATATTAAGGTTATTACCGATTATATAGTCGTAAAGTGACTTACCTCTAACATTGTTGTCTTTGTTGCCCCAGGTTACATGGTGAGCATTGGCGTCACATCCCATGATTAGTTCCCATTTCTGGGTGAGGCAATGAGTTACCAGGTTCTCCATTTCCCTTGTCGGCGGTGGTGTTGCCTGGTCCTGGGGGAGATACACTGATGCTATTACGACTGTTGTTGGTTTGCCTGATATTGCACATTCCACCCTCACGGCCGTGAGATCAGAGGTTGAAAGGTGTTGTAATGGCTGGATTTTGATGTGCCGGGGGGCATAAATCGCTGTCCTCGGCGTCATTGTTGGTGAGCTGAAAATAACTCCGCTTAGTTTTGTTAAACCAGATATTTTAGATTTAACTATCCAGGGTTCTTGGATTAGAGCCAGTGTATCCTGCTCCACATCGAGTCGTCGGCACAATGTTGCCGTTGCCGCTCTACTGTGTTGCAGGTTACACTGGACTACTCTTACCTTGTTTGGCTCGTTCTGTGGCGAACGTTGTCGCTCTGCCGCAGACTGTGCATGTTGTGGTGGGCGCTGGCGCTCATCCACTGGTTGGTGCGGCGAGCGTGGCCGCTCTGCCGCTTGACTGGCTAAGGTTTTATTATCCATATGGGTATTTGTTGATTTCGTCCATCTGGTTCCCCACCCGCCACGGAGCCCTCTTTGGGGATGTCGCACGGCAAGCCCGTGCGATCACCAAGGATACCAGATGGATATAGCCCCCAGAGACAGGCAACGCTGTGAGAGGGTGGCGCAAACCTGACTGCCGAGGCGATCGACAGCCAGATCCACGGCCCCCTACGCGCCCCCTGCCGCCAGAGACTCACCCTGCCGGCCCTCTGACGGGACGACGCAGCCGGTTGATCAGGAGTGGGTTAGCTCCCGACCGCCCGTCTAGCCGAACTCCGGACCAAAGTGGCGTGTTGCAGGCACGGCCCACTCAACCACCAGGATTCCTTCATCCGACGACACGGGTCGCCACGCACGGCACAAACACGTGGGGGCTGGTTACTATGGGATGTCGCCCAAATTCCCATAGGCATCGTTAGAGGTACCCTAACCCTGGTACCATTCAGTCCTCGGCACGATGGCTTACACCTTGACTTGGGGGATGTTTTTCGAACCTCCCGGTCTAGATCCGCCGCCTTTTGTTTAAGCAGTGTCACCTCGTGCAGGGTGTGGTTCTTCACCACATGCTTACCAGCACCTCCGAAGGGGCATTGGTGAAGCTGGCGGACGGTCTTGGACGGTGATAGGCTAGGGCAAGAATGCTATATTCGCGTCAACCGTCCCTGGTGTGCGTCAACCCACCCCGGTAAACCCAATTAAGGGGCCGAGTGAGCCGACGCACTCCTTGAGACCTTGCTAGTGTTATAATGAGAATGTCAAATAAGAAATGGGACAAATTTGTTTTAGGATGTTTGATTTGCTAGCATAACGAGAAGTCAGGATATCGAAAGAATGCATTTCATCAATATTTTTTACATATTGTTTTTCTTTTAGTTGTCATAGATAGTTTCCCCGCTGTTTGCAAAATCCTATAAAGAATACGTTTCATGAGTGCCATGTTTAAAGGGTTGTAGCTAATTTTATATAAGGTGATTTAGGTCGAATCGATATAACAATATCTATAGAATTTGAGTCTTTCGTTTGACAGGGAAGTTTCTGGACACCCCATATAGATCAATAAGCACTTTAATTATAAAAATAATTCTTGCATCATTCATCGTCGTATACTGTCTGTTTGTAGATGTCGCTACTAGAGCCATATTAATTTTCAATTTCTGATAACTGGATCAATGTCTATGGGCGGGATATTGGTTAATGAAGTAATGCACTCCTTATCTGTATTCGTCATGTGATTGGTAGAAGCGTGAGTAGTAAACTCTCCTTAGCCGTTTTAGGCCAGTTTACGTATTGCAGTATTGGTGCAGTAACAAAACCGCTGCCTAAGGAATCACTACTTCCAGATCCAGATTTTCCATACAAGTCTCTTTAAAGGAAAACATCTTTACTATATTATGTGAAAATAATTGGTTAATATTTGACACAGGCTTCATAAAAAATTTGAGGCGTTGGTTTGTAGCATGTACGTCAAGAATGAAATTTGTGGACACTTATTAGGCTGCTATATTTTACACCCCCTTTCCCTTCAACGGAATCATCTAATCAGATATCATTACAATACATACGTGCACCCAAGTGAATTTCTCAATTTTATTTTATTGGCCCCATTAATAATGGAGTGGGGGTGGTGAAGGGGTTGAAAAATGTTATAAAAAATCTGATGCCTTAGCTTTTAGTATTGCATATGCCAGATCCCAAATTTCTGTGCTCATACCAGCTTGTTTTACTAATTTTCCCCTATTTACCTCTACTTACTTCCACTCCTTCAATGGAATCATCCCAAATTTGATCTAGTTCCAGATGTCGGTATAATACAAACGTGTACCAAATTTCATAAGTATATCTGAATTTGATTTTATCAGTCCCTTTAATAATGGAGTGGGGGTAGCAGAGGGGTTGAAAGATGTTATAAAAAATTATGAGGCTTTTGCTTCTAGTATTTACACCAAATCCAAGTTTCTGTACTCTTACCAGCTTGATTTACTTATTTTCCGCTATTTACCCCTTCTTACCCCTGAACTCTTCCCCGGAATTATCACAAAATATAATCTAATTACATATGTGGTTGTAATATATTGGTGTACCAAATTCCAAGTGAATATATCAATTTAATTTTGTCAACCCCATTAATAATGGAGTGGGGTGGTGGGGGAGTTGAAAAATATTATGAAAAATCTGAGGCCTTGACTTCTAGTACATATACCGAATTTCAAGTGAATATCTTAATTTTATGTTGTCAACCTCTTTAATAATGGTAGGTGGGTGTAAAAATATTATAAAAAATTGTCTTGGCTTCTTATACAGTGTGTCCAACTAAGTCGGCACCATATGGGAAACTTTTTTATTATTGGTTTTATGAAAAAAAGTTATTCTTGATGAAAAGTTTTGCATGGCCTAAAACCAACAATGAAATAATCAGATATCAATTTTTTGCAGTCATATACGAGGTTTGTCGAAAAATGCAAATTTTGCTCAAGAGTAAAGTACCTTTATTTATTACAATATCGACAATCGTTATTAAGAAAAGTTGATCCTAATTGAAAACTACGGTCAGATGTCTAATATTGTCCATCCACCATGAAAGAACAGATTTGGTTATTTTTACAAACTCTTCTGTGTAATTAGCATTGATAATATACTACAGATCGACATTCAATCTAGGATGCACTGACAAATTCTGTGTAGTAGTAATTTGTCGATACGTCAACATTTAATCTAGGATGCATTGACAAACCAATGAATTTTTGATAGCAAACATCAAAACGCTAGTTAGAATTTATAAAATACAAGAAATGGCAGCTCTATTAACTTCTGAGGAGAAAATTGAAATAGTTTTGATTCTGGGAGATCATTATAAAACTCATCGAGAAGCAGCAGTTATTTCTAACAACAGACATCTGAATAGAAATATTCAACATTCATCAATTACGAGAATTGTAAATAAATTTAAGACTTCCGGAAGTGTTCATAATAATTTTAATAAAAAGCGCCGGAAGCGAGTTGCAGATAAGAACACGGAATTACAAGTGTTGCTATCTGTCGTAGAACATCCAAAAATGTCATTGCGAAAAATAATGTCTTTGATACAAACTAATGTAAGTAGAGGAACAATGGCAAATATTTTAAAAAGAAATAAATATCATGCACAAACCGCAGTTTATTCATACATTGAAAGAAACTGATTATGAAAGACGATTTTATTTCTGCTCTTTAATACAAGGAAAGTTAGAAGAGGATCCGTTTTTACTAAGACATATATTTTTTTCTGATGAGGCGACATTCTCTTCAAATGGAACTGTCAGTTCACAAAATTGTCGCTGGTGGTGTGACAGTAATCCGCATTTTACAATCAAGACTCATGACCAATATTCGTTTAAGACAAACGTGTGGTATGGCATCTACAAGAATATAATAATATTTTTTCGACAGACTATGAATGCTGAACGCTATCTACATTTTTTGCAAAATGAATTCAACGACTTTATGAATGAACTGTCCTTACAAGACCGTCAACGCATTGGTTTCAACAAGACGGTGCTACATGCCACAGTACAGTAGTTGTTAGGGATTACCTTGAAACTATTTTCAATGACAAATTGATACATAGATATTCCGATATTTTTTGGCCGGCTAGATCTCCAGACTTAGCCCCTCTGGATTATTTCTTATGGGGATACTTAAAACAAATGGTTTACCAGCAAGGACCTTTTCAAGATATTGATCATTTGGAGAGGATCATTTCAGAAGCATGCCAGGAAATTACTCCAAATATGATAAAGAATGTATTACGGGAATTTGATAAACGAACCATTAAATGTTTAGAAAGAGATGGTGAATATGTTGAGGCTTTAGTCAATTGAAGCAGAATACAAATTATTTCATTTCCAATAATGTTATGAACGTTACTTATTAGTTAAGTTACCTTCTGTTTAACTTTTCATTTGTAAAATAAATTATTATGATATGCATGCATTAATTATTCAAATGCAATGGCAAATTGTTACATTACTTACCAGTGAACCGAAAGGTTATCATGTTTTTCAACACAATAAATGTTTTATGATTTGCAAAATTAAATTATGTTTGATTTATACCCAAAAATTATTAAAGATCATTTTTTCATGGTAGATGGATAATATTGGATATCTGACCGTAGTTTTCCATTATGATCAACTTTTCTTAATAACAATTGTCGATATTGTAATACATAAAGGTACTTTACTCTTGAGCAAAATTTACATTTTTCGACAAACCTCGTATACGACTGCAAAAAAAATTATATCTGATTATTTCATTTTGGGTTTTAGGCCATGCAAAACTTTTCATCAAGAATAACTTTTTTTCATAAAACCAATAATAAAAAAGTTTCCCATATGGTGCCGACTTAGTTGGACACACTGTATATAGACCCAATCTTAACTTTCTGTACTCTTACCAGCTTGCTTTACTCATTTTCCCTTATTTACCCCTATTTACCCCCAACCCTTCACCGGATATGTTCAAAAAACAATCCAGTTCCAGATCTCATTATAATAGTTACAGACAGACAGACCGACAGACAGAAAATTTCTCTTTTTTTCACTCAAATTTATAAACTCGACGTTTCATGACATTCTAAACCTATTTAAAAAATTTTTTAAAATAGAAAATTATTTTACGAATACTATACTTCCATATCCACATAGTGGGAGGTAGAAAAACAAAAAAACGATGAGATATGCATAGTATTTAATAGCAAACTTATGATTTCATATCTTCTAGGGTATCACCAGGAGTATATATCTGAGTTTTGGACTTCCAAAGCCTATTGCGCCTTTTTTATAAACAATTTAGTTTTTTGAACAGCGTTGCTTTAGGTTCTAGAGCTCCGATCGGGACAAATAAAAAACAAAAATCTTCATAATTAAAATTCCAATAAATCTGCGTTGATTTTGGGTCATTTGAGTACGAATATAATATATAAAATTGAATAAACTGGCTAAAAACTGTTTTTCTTCATTTTAACGCCCAGGGACGTTCAGAGTACCGATCGGCTTCAAGCTTTCAGAAAATATTCCATTTGTTAAAAACAATACATCCTGAAACTTTGGTGCTCAAATATTGAACCCTATCTACACAAAATGAGTCTGTTATCTATAATTTAAATTGCCCGTCAATTTATCCCATTAAAACCTAAACGGATAATTTTTTTTTTCAAAATGTAGATCTCGATGCCAGTTTTCCGCTGACATTTTTTTTTCAAGTCATTCTGGCCGCTTTTTTGGCATTTATTATATATAGTTTATAACTAGATAAAAATAAATTGATTTTTTCGGCCATTTTGGAAACATCTTTATCAGAAAAGAAAGATAATTGCGAAAACTTTAATTAAGGGAAAAAAAAAGTAAATTTTCGTCTATACGAAATGGCCGAAAAATCCATTTGATGTTATTTGATAAATATGATAAACCAATCATAATAGCCATTGTTTGTAGTCTATCTTCTAAAAATAAGTTCAACATCTGAAAGTATTTCGGTTTGAAGAAAAATATAAACTATTATCTAATATTTATTCATTTCAATCACCCTCGTAGATACACAACGTCGCATCGGCGTGCTTTTATAAATTCAAATACTTATAATAGTGACAGTTGGCATATAGAAGCTATTTTCAGGAACACAATTGCAGTTACACGCAAAATATCAGGTTTTGTTTTCAGATTCAAAAGCAAACGAGAATCTGAGGCAAATAATAAATTATACACCAGAGGCACTGTTTACCAAACAAGACAGCGCACTCAGCACAACACGTTATATATCTCGTTGTTAGCTATTTTGAAGGGGATCTTATTATTCTTATTACCGAGTTTTCTATCAAAGTCTGCACTTTGTGTTCGTTTGAATTGGAAGCATGAAAAATAGGGATGATGAGAATGATAAGAAGTAATTTGGATGTTCTGAAACTTTTCCGCAGATACCTCGGAAATTTAGGTTTTAACTTGTTATTTGAAAATGCGTTTACTAAAACATGACGTATTTAGGTGGGTAAAACAGTAAATTATAATAAAAATAGAGAAGTGTTTTCTTTTCTATAGCACTCTCTGTTTGAGAAGTCGAGATCTAATTAATATTTTTGGACAACCCTTGGCTCAGAACACATATTTTTAAACTCTCCTTAACTTTGAGTTTTTTGTGATTTTTTTTCATATAGGCATTATTTTCCGTGTTATCGCCGAAAAAACAGTTCTTCCAAACAAAAAAACTAAATTGCAGAATAACATAAAAAAATGTATTACTGAAAACTTTGAAATCTTGACTTACTAGTGTCAGTCTGCTGCTTTAAAAATGAAAAAAAAAATCTTCTTTTTACATGAAAATTAATAATTGCATCCATTACAATATTTTAAATAGTCCTCAATACCCACAAATAATTATTAAATTGTTTCTTTTTTCCTCTGTGATACTGCAAACAAACGTTTATAGTTTAGGCAGGTCATGGAGAGAAAATTATTATTGCACATAATTAAATAATATTAATACATAATTAATATATTGTTGTACATAAATATAGCGTCGTAAAATTGTAATCTTACATATCAATAAATTTAATTCAAATTCAAATTCAAATATTTATTGGTCTTTTTTTGATCATGTACATGATATAAGGCAAGTCACACTAGTTAAGTAATATAACATAATATAAGCTTATACTAAGAGTCGAATATAGTGTAAAACACACAGTAGTATAAGACGAGGACACAGAACACTGAAATATGTACAGTGCAACACAAAATTTGTAAACAAGAGTAAAAAAGAAAAAAAGACGTTAACTTGCTATGTATTAGTATACATTAAATGCAGAAAAACTGATACAGAATAATAACATTTGTCTGATAAAAACACCTTTAGTTTTTTTTTTTAATAAATACTCTCCTGATGTTTCGTGTCATCCGGTAGACGGTCAAATGATTTCGGGCCTATCAATCTTGGAGACTCACTTGTGATTTTTAATTTGCCACAAGGTTTGTGGAATTTATTTTTTTGTCTTGTATTGACTTTATGGTAGTCACTATTTTTAAAAACGTACATACATACTTCGAAAATATATATGCTAGGCATGGCAAGAATTTTATTTTCTATAAAGATATCCTTGCACGTGTGAGTATTCGGTATACCAAATATACATCGCAAGACACGTTTTTGAGCAATAAATACATTTGAAGACATGGTGGAGTTTCCCCTAAAACAGATACCATATCTTAAACGTGAATCAACTTGGGCATAATATAAATTAAAAAGTTGTTCTCTTGATAAAACCCCCCTAATATTTCGGAACAAGTATACTATAGAGGAGACTTTGAATATCAAAGTTTCGCAATGATGCTTCCAATTTAGTCATTCGTCCAAATATACCCCTATAAACATTATCCTCAGTATTAGAAGTATTTTAATATTGTCTATTTTAATATTTAAGTTATCACATTCCTTTCGCCTACCATGAAATCTGATAACTTGAGTTTTTTCGGTATCGAGATACGGGCCATTATGGGAAAACCAATGATTTAAGGTGGTCATTCCCTAGAAAGAGACATCTGATAGGGAAATATTTATTAATTTTGGTCATAGCTCTTTTTTCTTAGTACGTATATTTAAAAACACTATAAGAGTACCTAAGTAGAAACATAATAAGTCTATTACTATGAATTTTCACCCAATAATTTCTGTAATTTGCAAAATAGCTAGATTTAAATTTAAAAGTTATGTTATTCTTCCCATTTCGTAGTTTTAAATCTAGCTATTTTGCAAACCACTGATATTATTGAGTGAAAATTCATAGTATGAGCCTCATTTTGGTTCTAATTAGGTACTATTATAGTTTTTTTGAATATACGTACTAAGAAAAAAAAGTTATAGGCAAAAATAATAAATATTTCCCTATCGGATGTCTCTTTCTAGGGAATGGCCGCCTTAATTTGTTTAAAATAGCATTACGTTTTTGTTCCAAAATATTATCAGATGGATTTGATATTATCAATGAAATGTCGTCAGTATACATTGTGAAATGTGCGATTGAAGGCAAAAAATCAATGTCATTAATAAATTGAAATAAATTGAATTGAAAATTGAATTGAATAACTGAACAATTCTGTTATTGATTTGATACAGCTTTATTTTATACTATCGAGTATTTCATGAACTAAGTTTAACATTGTAAAATAGAAAATGTTTAAAAATAACATTGAGTACTTAAAAATTAACAAGAAACTGCGAGGAAAAGCAACTTTTATATTAAAAACGACTGCCAAAGGAATCACTACTTCCACGTCCAGATTTCCCATCCAGTCTGAGGCCTTGGCTTCTAGTATATACACCAAACCACAAGTTTCTGTACTCTTACCAGCTTGCTTTACTTATTTTCTCGTATTTACCCCTACTGACCTCCCCCACCCCTTCCTCGGAATCATCTTGAAATATAATCTAGTTACAGATGTCGTTATAATACATACGTGTATCAAATTTCAATTAAATGTCTTAATTTTATTTTGTCAAACCCTTTAATAATGGAGTGGGAGGGGGGTGTAAAATATTATAAAAAATCTGTGGTCTCGTCATGATACATATTTGTACCCACAAGTCAATATCTTCCATCGTTCCAGAGAAAACGTGAACACAATGAAAGTTACATAGATAGACCGACCGACAGACAGACAGATTTTTTTTTGCTCAAATTTAAAATTTCGACGTTTTATGGCATTCTAAGCCTATTTCAACAAAAACATTTTTTTAATTTTTTTTGCGATTACTATACTTCCACTCCACTATGTGGATGTGGAAGTAAAATTCAATATCTAACATAATCTAACTGTTAGTTTAGCTCTAGGTAATTTTAATATAGTATAAAGCTAAACTACATCAAGACCATTTCAATATAAAATTTAATAAGTGAGTCAACTAAATTTGTTTTCACAACTTTTGTTTTACACAAAAAGGGAAATAAACTCTTCCACTTCAATTGTTAACCAGCCCACATTAAAGAAACATCTTGCGACTGTAGAAAAATTCCAAGTTGGAATACTTCCCAAAGTACCCTGCGTTATGTTTCTAGTCCATTACACGTCTCACGATGCAACATAAATTCCATATTCCGAGATGTTCGTCAGCCCGCATTTCCAGAACACGTTGCATAAACAAGCCAATTGGTTGTATTGTTAACATGCGGCCTGACATCTTCAGTTCAATTGCATCCTGCAGCCTGGATGCGAGCGAAGCTGCAGGATGTGCCTCTCGGGGGACCAACAAATTATATGGGTTAGTCCGAAGACCCGCCGGCTGCATATACGTGCCTCTCCAGACCGCCGTAGCCTTAAATATTTATACCCCTTTGTTAGCCCTCGACTTGGCAAGTCAGTCCTATGTCTACAAGACACAGGTCGCAGCTTTAAGCTAACTACCCGACACGATTCTTTTCCTGCCCTGAACAAATTTATTCACTTGTCTTCGGGTAATGAATATACTCCTGTCGAATTAAATTTATAGAGGTCCGAAAGCTCTGAGCGAAAATAAGAGATTTTATGATTTCTTTTGACAACCCGCCGAAAATGAACTCTGGAGGATTCGATTTGATGCATTATGCTAGATGTTCATACGTAGTGCAATCAATCTACGAAATCCCATTGTTAATTTTGCAAAAATTGTTAGTAGGATAAAGATGATATGCCAATGAAGAAAAAGAAAATCTAAGCAGGATAACAACGTTTTATTTCTCCAAATTTTTAATGGCGAACTTAACCTAAATAATTCATAAAATAAAAAAAAACGGTATCTCGATAATAAAAAAAAATTGAGCACGAATCGAAAAATTTAAATGTGGAAGTTGTAGGTATTAAAATTATCTTTCGGTTAATGTGTAATAAGTTATAGGTTAGTGCACACATAGAGAAAAATGGAAAAAACCGTTAAAAATCACGTTTTTTAAATTTGTTAAATACTCTTTTTAACACAACTTACATATTTCTTATGTAGTAAAAATATAGCTTCTTGCTATTTAAACAAGCAGTTTTTTTTCTGTTGCGAAATTGTGCATTTTTTTTTAATTTCAGTATTTGTAAAAAAAAACGTTTTTCTAAAAATGATGCTCTTGGTCGGGGAATTGTCGCAGAGCAACGCTTAAAAGCTCAAAATCTTCTTTAAGACTTGTACTACCATGTGCAGTTAAATAAAAGTTGATTCTTTTAATTTTCGATGTTAAAAATGGCACCCAAAAATGGTGCCGATTTTGAAGTTAAATTTTCCTGTGATATTTTTTTTAATTTAATATTTATCGGAACTGGACTAGTGACAATGGCTCACCATTTTTTTACGTATTTAAAATAAAATGTTATCGTACGACCATCTGGAGCTGATATAATTGTTTTTCTAAAAATTCCTTAGTCGTTTTTATTTATTGCAGACGTTTAAAATTTACACAATTTGTTGGTCAATACTTAGTCTAAAATATAAAAAATATTCGCAATCATTTGATTGGTGAAATCCATCAAAACAACAGCGTCGTAGTTGAGTGTACATATGCGGCACGCCTATGTAATGGAAGATAAATGAACATGAAGGAAGGATCATTTTACCAACCTTAACATCATTATCTCGCAATTTTGAAATAAAGCCTGGAAAATCATTTAAAAACCTACCCGATGATGATTTCTTTCAGACCAAAATCGAAATTCCACGATTAACACCTACACATGAGAATCGAATAATGGCAAACAAATCATGAATGTTAAAAGTTGAATTCCAAAAGAAAAAACGAGAAAATTAACGAACAGGTGTTACGTGCTTGAGGAACCGAGGAAAGTGGAAGGAATTTTTAGAAAAAAAATTATCTCATCTCCAGACGGTCGTCCGATCATTTTTTTTGAATGTGTAAAAAAATGGCGACTATTGATTGTCGCTAGTCCGGTTTCGATAAACGTTAAATTAAAAAATGCAACGGAAAAACTTAACCTCAAAATCGGCACCATTTTGGCTGCCATTTTTAACATCGAAAATTAAAAAAATCTAATTTTATTTAATTGCACACGGTAGTACAAGTTTTACATACGATTTTGAGCGTTTAAGCGTTGCTCTACGATCATTCCCCGACCAAGAGCATTATTTTTACTACATAACAAATTTGTAGGTTGCGCTAAAAAAAGTATACAACAAATTTATAAAACATGATTTTTATCGGTTTTTCCATTTTTCCTATGGTTTGTGCACTAACCTATATCTTACTGTACACCAATAGAAAGGTAATGTTAATAATACCTGCAACTTTCTCATTTAACTTTTTTCGATTCGAGTTCAATTCCTTCTTTTATTAGCGAAAAACTGTTTTTTTTTTACTTTTACGAATTTTTTAGTTTAAGTTCAAAATTAAAAATTTGAAGAAATAAAACACTATCTTACTTAGATTTTGTTTTTCTACATGACCATATTCTTTTAACCTACTCTACTAACAATTTTTGCAAGGGCTTGTGTAGATTGACTGGACTAAGATTGAACTTTATAATTTCTATGATTAACCAGCAGCTTTCACTTGACCCATTTTGATGATTCCTTTACTTACACATCTACGTAGAGTGGAAGTATAGTGTAGTTGTAAAAAAAATTCAAAAATTTTTCTTGTTAAAATAGATTTCAAATGTTATGAAACGTCGAGATTTTAAATTTGAGCGAAAGAATTTTCTGTCTGTCTGTCTGTCCGTCTGTAACTTTCTTGTGCGCACGTTTTTTCTGGAACGGTTCAAGATATTGACTCATTATACCCCTATGTATTATAAAAAGATCTCGAACTAAATTGTTTTTTTAACTGATCCGATGAAGGGATGGGGGCTAATTGGGGTAAATAGGGGAAAGTAAGTAAAGCAAGCTGATAAGTGTATCGGGATTTGGTGTATATACTAGAAGCCAAGATCTCAGATTTTTTACAATATTTTTCCATCTCCCCTACCCACTCCATTATTAAAGGGGTTGATAAAATAATATTAAGATATTCTCTTGAAATTTAGTACACGTATAACGACATATGGAACTAGATTATATTTTGAGATAATTCCTTGATGAGTTGGGGGTTAAATATGGGTAAATAGGGCCAAATAGATAAAGCAAGCTGGTAAGAATACAGAAACTTAGCATTTGGTGTACCTTATACTAAAAGCCAAGGCCTCCAATTTTTTTGTAATATTATCCATCTTCCTTACCACCCCCACTCCACTATTAAAGGTGCCGATAAAATAAAATTGAGATATTCACTTGAAATTTGAAACTAGACTATCTTTTGAGATGATTCCGTCGGTGGGTTGGGCATTAAATAGGGGTAAATAGAGGCAGATAAGTAAAGCAGGCTGATAAGAGTACAGAAACTTGGGATTTAGTGCATATTCCAGAAGCCAAGGCCTCAGATTTTTTATAATATTTTCGATTTTCCCCACCACCACCCTTTGTTAATAAAGAGGTTGATAAAATATATCACTACGTGGATGTGGAAGTAAACATATTACAGAGGACAATGATGTTTTTCGCATGTAGTTAACATAGCTCTCAAGGAGGAAACCCACTTATCCTTTTAATGAAAAATACAGGATGTGGTCATCTAAAATAGTACTGATGGAACTCTGGATAAGCTATAAGATATTTCACCTCAGTATATTTAGAATTTTCAAGCTTTTGAATGCCAATTGACACCCTGGGCTTCCGACTAGTTAACAGCCCCAAATTTCTTTCAAACTCCGAGAGGGCTCGGTAACAGCCGTTCCCTCTCACGACAGACGAAAGACGCTCCCGGGAGCGAAGAAAGAAGACCAAGACAGAAGAGCGCCAGAAGAAACGACCCAGCTGGCAGGATCCAACAGCCAGGACCAGGGGAGGTTTGCTAACATCGCCAATACCGTTCGCATTTGCGGGGGGGATAGGCGAAAAAGCAGGTCCACCCCTTACGAGGCCGATCCAGGTCTACAGCGATGATTGGGACAAAGAGCTCAAGCTCGACCCCTAATCATCCGAGACCGTCACCTTTAGTCAAAAATATTGGCGCAAGCTTTTGCACAAAAACAAACAATATCACACAGATATTCTTATTTCTTGCATTCTTTGAGGCCGCTTAATAAAATAATCAAATTTGTCCATGATTCTATAACCGTCTAATCGCTATAACGCTGCTTGGTATTGTTATTTAGTACATAATTATTTGCAGTTTATGTAAAATTTATGGATTTAATTTTTAGAGTCAAACACAATATAATACAAAATATTGGCGAATAAATAACTCCATTAATTATACCAAGCCGGTGGTTGTAAATCTACCCAATTATAAAGTCTAGACTGTTATTAAATTTACTTACGACGGCAAGCTTCAAATATCGTAAAATCAATTTCACTACCGTTCTTTTTGTTCTACTTTAATTTAAACACGCGAAGTAACTTAATTTAAAGCGAACTTCGAAAATAGGATTAAAATTAATACACAGTACAATAAAATATTTAGTAAATCAAAGTTTTAGATTATTGACAAATTATTAGAAATATCTATTAAGTAATACAGGAAAAACAATGTTCAATTCCATAAAAAGTCATGACTGCGTAATATTTTACAGTGGTATAGATAATAACGTACACTTTGCAAAAAAGAAATTGTTTAAGTGAATCATACCTACCTACTAGACGTATGAGGTAAATATTGTAAGGTATGATAGTTGTCTCCATTTCTTTAGTGCACATAAAAAAGACCATAAAAACTGCCATCAAAATATCAAAGTCGGCACTATTACTGCTGACAAAAGTACTACAGAGCCGTACTTCCAATTTTTGCGTATTAGAATGAACAAAATATTACTAGAGATTTAAAAATCGTGTTTTCTATAGAAACTAACTAGTATTGGAGCCTATATACTCTATAATTCTTCTTTTAGTTCTCATCGATAGTTATTTTTTCTGCGGTTTGCAAAATCCTGTAGAGAATATGTTTCAGTACAATTAAGCAAACAATAATAATATGTATTATAACAAAATATGGAATTGGATTTTTTTTAAGGCATCCGGTGATTGGTTGGGGGGTAAATAGGGGAAACTAAGCAAGGCAACCTGTTAAGAGTACAAAAGTTTGAAGTTTGGTGTATATACTAGAAGCTAAGGCCCAAGATTTTATTATAATGTTTTCCATCCTCCCACCACTCCCACTCCGTAAATAATGTAGTTGATAAGAAAAATTGAGACATTCACTTGAAATTTGACACAGATATATATTATAACGACACCTGGAACGATATTATATTTTGAGACGATTCCGTTGAAGGGTTGGGGGTTAAATAGGGGTAAATAGAATAAAAGTACAGAAACTAGGAATTTAGTGTATACATTAAAAGCCAAAATCTCAGATATTTAGTAATATTTCTCAACCCCTCACTACCCCCACTCCATTATTAAAAGGGTTGATAAAATAAAATTGAGATTTTCACTTGAAATTTGATTCATGTATGTATTATAAAGTATATTTGTAATTAGATTGTACTTTGAGATGATTCCGTTGGATGGTTGTGGGTTAAATAGGGATTAATATGGGACAATATGTAAAGCAAGCTGGTAAGAGTACACAAACTTGGGATTTGGTGTATGTAATAGGTGCCAAGGCCTCAGATTTTTTCATAACACTTTTAAACCCCTCCACTATCCCCACTCTATTGTTAAAGGGGTTGATAAAATTAAATTGAGATATTCACTTGAAATTTGGTACACGTATGTATTATAAGGACATCTGGAACTGGATTATATTTTGCGATGATTCCGTTGAAGGGGTGCTGGGTAAGTAGAGGTAAATAAGGGAAAATGAGTAAAGCAAGCTGGTAAAAGTACAGAAACTTGAGATTTGGTGTATGTAGTAGAAGTCAACTCAGATTTCTTTATAATATCTTTCAAACCCCCAAACCCCCTCCCCCCCAACACCACCTGCACTCCATTATTAAAAGGGTTGATAGAATAAAATTGAGTTCAATTGAAATTTGATACACGTATGTATTCTAATGGTATCTAAAGGGGGGGGGCGTGGCGGGAGGAGTGTAAATTTGTGAAAATATGTAGAACAAGCTAATGAGAGTCCAGAATTTTAATTCTTCGCATAGGTACATGCTAAAAACTAATGTCTCAAATTTCTTAATAACATCTGCCTCAAATATTAATATTATTATTAGATATTGGTTAGTATTGGTTAGTTAATATTAGATAGAGGTATATAATTAATGTTAATAAACTTATGTAAGTATTGTGTCACTCTGTAATAGGGCTTTGCCTGTTGAGTTCATTATTAAATAAATAAATAAATATTAAAATTCTGTGACAAGTTATTTCAACGTACTAAAGTGCGAATATAGTCAAGATGTTTTCCTTTAAAGAGACTTGGATAGAAAATCTGGATGTAGAAGTAGTGATGCCTTAGGCTGCGGTTTATTTAAGTACTCTGTTTATTTTCAGTGCATAATGATTCACATATTCTTTTTCTGGTAAACCCCGCGAGTTTGTGCCTTTTTGGCACTTGTTATTATTAATGTAGCTTTCAGATAAGCTTCATTTTATTTGATAACCACATTACTTTTCCACATTAGTCCTTTTCTTAAAGAAACTAAATATATGTGTTTTCTATTTTTAACCCCTGACGCAAAAAGGAGGGGTATTAGTTTGAAACCATAGCTCCAAAATGGTTGAACCGATTTAAAAGCCATTTTTTAGTTTCAAAAGATGGCATTTGCAAGATGCCTATTAACCATGTTTGATGGAAATCGGATACACCGTTTCCAAGATTTTCAGGTTTCATTGTTAAACACTCAGAGTAAGGGACGTTATATTCTAAGAAATGGCGAAGGATTCGGTGTTATTTCTCATATTAAATTAATGTTTATAAGAAATGTATTTAAAAAGTTTTGAAAAAATCTTGATCTTGACACTTAATAGAAAATTCACAGCTTTCGCAATTCTTGCAACCGTCGTGACATTGGAAAGGATAACACTATACATAAAACATAAACTTTTTCCGAACTCGGCTTCGCCTAGTCCGGAAAGAGCTACGGTCCACTCTCGATTGCGACACCGCTGTATTTCGACCTAAAATGAAAACTGGTAACTTGACCCCCTGTGATATATGCAACCCATATTACATTTGCATATATCAGCCGTTGCATATACGACAGTCTCACTCGACCGCGACACTGCTGTCTTTTGACGATGAATGAAAACTCTAAGTCGAATCCCATATACGAATATAAACATTTCCAATATTAAAAAAAAGTTAAAAACTGACGTCGGGTGCTAATGCCGAGTAAGGTGACTTTAGAAGAGGGATTACACAGACAAGAATATGATGAACTGGCCTTAACCGGAATCACTGGGCATGCATTATATACTTATGGGATGGTTAATGTAAACTTTAGCACGCCTGCATTAAAAACTCGCGTCGCGGGAAAGTTTGTGGTATGCGAAGACAAAATGTTCGGGGAGCAGGAAGACATCGAAATATTTGTTAGGACGTGCCTTGTTGTCGGCTCATAAGGTGCGCATTAGTTGTAACGAAAAACAGGAGAAATTTTAAACGGTTGGCTGGAAACAAAAAAGAACTAGGGAATATCTCAGTTCCATGCCAAAAGATACGCAGGGTTTTTTAAAGGGGGAAGTTCAAATGGATCGAGAAGGAGGTGATGACGAAGAAAGGAAGCAATGGAAAATTTGGCTGTTGGAACTGAACAAAACGAAGAGTCTTGGAATCAGAATAATCTGACATACATTAAAGCTCAAGTGCATTGTAACAAAGATGGAGAAAGGGAGACAAGAACAATAAACTCTTAAAAAGGAACAAGTAACTTATTATATTCACTGTCTAAAAGCACTGCTTATTTTTTTCTCTATAAATTTATTGTTGGACTATGAATGATCATTAGTAGAAAAATAATCCTAATTGTCAAATAAGAAAATAGACAAATTCATTTTAGGATTTTAATTTGCTAGCATAAACAGTATTCAGTTTGTCTAAGGAATGCAAAGATCATTAATATTTTTACACATAGTTTTTATTTTTAGTTCTCATAGATAGTTTTTTCTGCTGTTTGCAAAATCCTGTAAAGAGTATGTTTTATCCATTGACGTATTTCCTGCCCAACGAAAAGCCATACGCACAATTTCGGGTCTCAAATTTAGAGATGATTGTAAAGAACAATTTATTAAATTAAAAGTAATGACAGTTTCTTGTATAATTCCAATGTCTCCTATATGTAAAAAACAAGCTAACCATTATACTCTTCGCCGATTTACCGCACTTTTTATATATTGTTGCACATTCCATGGGATACTCTTCGTAGTTCTTTTTGTAAATAATTTTAGTTTTAGACATTACTAGTTTAATTACAATAATTAAAAGAAGAATTATTTAAAAGAATTAATAGCTTTTTTATTTATCGATAGATTTTGTTCAAAGGCAATGGGGTTCTTCTTCTAGCTAACAGTAACTGACTGTCCAAATTTAACTATAATTGGACTTTTCGTTCTTAAGTTATCGTGCTTACAAGAAACGTGACGGACGGACGGACGGACAGGCAGACGGGCAGACGGACAGGCGGGCGGACAGACAGACGGACGGATGGACATTTTGAAAGTTGTTCAGAATTCGATCACCAACACAGTGATATGAACATTTTAACCACCCCAAAAAAAAGTTTCTGCGGAGGTTACTAAAATTGATCCAAAATCGGAAATGGAAATAACATCAAAACTATAGGTTTTGAGATCCCAGGAATCCAAAAAAGTGGTTTTTATAAAATGTCTGTGTGTGTGTGTTTGTGTATGTGTGTTAGCACAATAGCGGCGAAACTACTGAAAAGATTCGGATAAAATTTTGCATAAGGATGTCTTTAGTGCTCCAGAAGATCTGAAAAGATTTTTGTTGAGATCGGATTATGTTTTGTGCCATATTGGCACAACAAGTTGTCTATTCTATAATTAGCGACGATTTGTAATAGAATCTTTAAAAGGCAGTTAAAATTCCGATTTCAACGATATATCACACTTGCACTCTTTCGATTTGGTTTCCGCGAAAAAAAATAAAAAACAAAGCAAATGTGAAGCTTTTCATCACGTCACGAGCACTCATATTCAACAACTATTGAGTTCAGGATTTACCACCGCGGCGCTTAAAAATAGACCGGTAATTATAGGTTGGATTTCCAACCTGTAGATTTCAGTGTATTTAAAAAAATAAATGATTTAAAAAAATTATGTGCATCCTATCCCAGAGCGTTCATTAGTGTTACACAGGTACCAATCTAAAAATGTGAATAAAAACATTAAAATTGAATATAAACTTACAAAAATGTAATATTTGAGGTTATGTTAGTCGTAAAATGCTCGTGCCTTGTTTACAAAACACAGTCAAAGATTAGACAACTAACAAGATAGGACAGTCAGACGGAGAAGACGAAATAGACGAAGACAGTTGTGTACTCCAATTTAAAGGGACACGACATCCAGCGGAAACGGTTTCTCTGGATTTGTCGGTTACGCATTAAACGAATTTGACCAAGCTTACTAAAAGATAGGTTGGCTCATTAAAATCGACAAGTGCTACGTCACGTATAGACCTCGACGATAGCTGCGTGTGGCTGTTTCTTCCTCACTTTATAGAAAAAATTTCAAAATTATTCTTTCAATGTACAATTCTATCCTAATCAAATAGACACCTTACATATAAACATAGAAATACTTCGCATGTGACATATATTACAAAGCAACCTATCTTTTTAGTGACCTTGGCCACTGACAGTCAGCTGAGTTCTGTCGTTGTATCAGGACAGTGTTGTCCATTTTTCACTATTGGCCTCTCTTTCTAATGTTGCCTTCTCCGTCTGATTGTCACATTGTGGCAACTGCGCGAGAACTCCAATTTAAATGTCGAGGTCAATGGCGCCATTGCTAAAAGATAAAAGGTTTTCCGCCGGCTGTCCTATCTTTTTAATTCCCTTGTCTTTGACACAGTGTTATCGAATTAGTCAAAAACGAAACGTCAAAATTTGTGCGATTTAAACGTCAGATATTTACAATAATTTTACATATTACTCAAATAGAGCAATATATTTAAACAAATGGATACTGACAGTGAAAATGAGATTCCTTTGATACTGCCATAGGTAAAGGAAGCTACATAAATCGCCTCATTAAACCTGTTGCTCGAAATTTAGAAAATTATATATGGTAGCGTATGAATCTTTCTTAAATTGGAGAAATCAATTGAAAATGAATTAAATAAATATTAAATATTTAACAGTCGTGAACAAGGTATAATATTCTACTCTCATCCATTATACGTGCAGTGCAATCCTATGCCTGAAATATAAGAGAAGAACAGCAAATAATAAATTTCAATATGTTGATATTATCTGATGTAAGTGAGAAAAAAATGGAAAAGTTTGCATGATGGTTTCTTTAGTGCTCCAAAAGATCTGAAAAGGTTATGGTTGAGATCGGATTACGTTTAGTGCCGTTATGGCACCCAATTTGGTACTCTTTTCGGCTCCAAAGATCCACCGTGGGGAGGTCCAGTCGTTTCCAGTAACTGGCAATTTTTTTCTTTACGCGCAATATTACCGGTTTTAGAAATGTGCCGATCGAATTCAATACTCTTCGTTTTGTATTTGCAAAGAGTATAATAATCAGGACTCATTTTGCCATAGAAGTCAAATCCATTCCTATAACATCAAAGTCAATGACAATTTAAACAACCATTTCTTACGATTAATTAGAACTAGAAATGGTACTGGCTACTTGGGAAATCAGTTTTTCAATATATTACCACCTGAAGTAAAGTCTGGCAACATAAAACAGTTTAAGGAGAAAGTAAAGCTATATTTGCTTGACAAGGCTTTCTATAGTGTACGTGAATTCATAGATTTTCAACATCACTTTTAGAAAATGTACTTTGTTTTATACTGATGCATCATTCTCGATATTTTAATTCGATTCGTGGTTTCCTATATACGCAAATATGTGGTTTAAACCCTTATACGTTTTAATTTTCATTTGTTACTTAATTGTTGTTGTAGTACTGTATATATTCATTTTATATTATATAAATGTCTTATTTTGATGTTTATTAATTTCATGTAATATTTTATCTTATTAAAATTAATTTATATCTGTTCACACTATAACTAGTTTTTTACTAATTGAATTTAATTTTATACTACCTACTATTTAACATTATTATCTTATCTTAGCCATTTCTTTGACGTGTAAACACTTTTGTGTATATTACCATTAATAAAGTATCTATCTGTTATATTCTACTTGTGTTGGCCGTTTTAGTAATTTTCGTATTGTCTACTGCCCATAATTTAAGAGCACTGTGTAGAATACATATTCTCTAATTTAACAGTTTTTGTTATAAAAACTGAACTTTTTTGTACTAGGCAGAGTGACTTGATTAAAGACATTCAATTAAATCGGAAGTAAAATTGTTGCTAATTCGCATCTACGCATAAATAATCAGTTATAAATAGTGTAAGACTCTCAACAACCCTGTGTTAGCTCATTCCCGCTAGTCCCATTATCCCCAACCATCCGTTGTAAACCGAGAATGCAACACTCAGAACAAAGCCCAAGTTTTTCCTAGAGTGGTAAGTAATTTTTATAAATTGTAAACCACATGAACCATACAGTCTACTATTTCGCCAAATACAATAAATTTGGTGGTCCTTCGAGCCGGATTGGACTTAGTTTTATTAACAATTGTTTTTGAATACATCTATTTAATAGCTAATTTTCGATTTTGTGTCAGTTTTCATTCGGAAAGTTGACAATTTGCCGAGTACCGTATTTACGCGTTGAAGTAATAGAAATTTTGCCTAGAATAGAATCCAGATATTTAATCCCTAATTGATTTGATAAAATTATGTTATAACTTTACTTTTATTTCCTTATAGTTAAGAGAATTGAAATCTAATATTCGATTTTTTGTCTGGTAAAAAACTTTTCCTGATAATTTTATAGCACAAGAAAGTGTACCCATTTAAAGACAAATTTTACGTCTTATCTAAAAAGTCCTGCTCCTATCTGGATGAACTACTTGGTACCATTAATATACAGGGTGTAATTAGTTTCATGTCATTAAAAAAAACTGGTAATAGGGACCGACTAGACAAACAAAAAACCTGTATGACTTTTTTCTCTAGGGACACTTTGAAAAAAAACTGACCTGGGTTTACATTTTTTATATTAAGGCAGGAAACTTTTTGGGAACCACTGATTTTCAGGGTCAATGAATCAATAGTTCCGAATATTAGAAATAATGAAAAACTGCAAAACACGACTTGTGTTCCCGCCGGTAGAAGTGCGGCACTTTCATGAGATTATTTGTACCGAAATTTTTATACCACTAATTATGGAAGTGTAAATAATTCCTTCTCTTTCGGCACAACGCAAGCATAGCATGGCCGCAGGGGTTTAAATAGGATTTATTTAGATGTGTATTTTAATTTAGAACAAAGTTATTGTAGCTTTTATTGTCGTTTATAAGAATTTATAAAATTTAAAAGTGGTTTATTAACATTTGTAACATTGTGTTAAAAGCTTAAAAAATTAGTAATTATTTTATGAAATTGGAAAATGAACAGTTAGACGTCCGAGATACGATAACAGAAAATAGTTGTGTATTTTAAGTTAGGAAAAAATCTGATTTTTTTAACGGATCGAGCGCATAATTTTTCCCAATCAGGTATCGAAAACTAAAAATCGAGTCTTTGGTCTCTATGAAAATCAATGTAAACATTAATAAACAGATCAAAATAAAACAGCGAATAATAATAATAATAATAATAATAATAATAGAATTTAACGAACAAAAAGTAATCTATCCTAATACCACTCAGTCGACGACGCCACCTAAACAGGAACCGCCATGGAAAATACGCCTACAAGAAGATATCGACCGATACCGCTCAGAAGCAGATATCATCACTGAATATTTAAATAACAACACTTCACATAGGGTGGCAAATAGAATCAATGAAATCAGACACCGTCTTAAAGTCAGTCGTAATTCTTCCAACTTACGTAAGTATCTAATAGAACACAGGGATCGAATGAGACAGTTGGCTAAGGCTAAAGGAGCTCGTTTGCGCCGGTATAATGAAACATCAAAGAGAAAATTCCAAAACCAACTATTTAGAAGAAACGAAAGACAATTCTACGCGACTATCAGCGGTAAAGACCAGCTGAACTCCAACCAGAACATAAACTCAGAAATTATCTTTCAAGAATATTGGAAGTCTATATGGACCAATAACGCAGAAGCCAATCTGACAGCACCCTGAATCGCTGCCGCTGAGGAAGAATCACACAATCTAGCCGAAATGCCACAAGCTACTTTTACTGAGCAAGATATTTGCGAAGTCCTAAGGGAAGTAAAAAACTGGAAAGCGCCTGGTTACGACCGAATTCAGAATTTTTGGCTCAAGAAACTCACAGCCACTCATAAACCTCTTTCGCGCTGCTTCAGTAAAGCTCTCGAAGATCCATCCACGCTTCCACATCACATTTCAAGAGGCCTGACATACCTTATATATATAAAAGGGTACCCAGATGATCCACGGAACTACAGACCTATAACTTGCCTATCCGTTCTATACAAACTTCTAACATCTGTAGTAAATAACAAAATATACCAACACTGTCAAAACAACAATATTTTCGCATTCGAACAAAAAGGGTGTATTAGAAGAGCAATGGGTTGCAAAGAACAACTTATAATTGATTCTGTCATCACGAAAAAAGCACAGAATAAGAAACGCAATTTACTTACTTGCTACATTGACTATGCCAAAGCTTATGATTCTATCCCTCACAACTGGCTTTCTAAAATTCTTGATATATACAAAATTTCTCCCAATATAAAATCTATACTATCATATCTAATGAGAACTTGGAAAACTACTCTCAAAATGAACAATAAGGACATCGGTGAAGTTGATATAAAGCGCGGCATATATCAAGGAGATTCCCTCAGCCCTACTTGGTTTTGTTTGGCTTTAAATCCTTTATCTCATCTGTTGCATAATTCCAATGCAGGCTTCAGAATGAAAATGAACGATCCAATTAGATATAGTCACTTATTGTATATGGACGATCTTAAATTGTATGCAGAGTCTAAGCAGCAGCTTCAGTCTCTATTGGGAATCACAAAACAGTTCAGTAACGATATCAACATGAATTTCGGAATAGAAAAATGCGCTACAACAGAAATGAATAAAGGTAACATCATACGAGGTGAAGAAAATATTATGAACATAACATGGCTTGAACCAGAAGATACCTACAAATTCCTGGGGATACAGCAAAATTGCGGAATATCACACACTAAACTTAAAAAAGAATTCTCGGAAAAATATCGAACCCGCATTACAAAAATACTGAATACAAAACTGAACTCCAAGAATTTGATTAGGGCCGTCAACAGCTGGGCGATCCCAACACTAATATACTCTTTCGGGATTCTGAAATGGTCCGACACAGATCTAGATGAACTAGACAGAACAACAAGAAGGGTACTGACCAAATTCCGCTGCTTACACCCCAAGTCATCTGTGGAGAGATTGTACATACCCCGAAGTGAGGGAGGCCGTGGATTGCTTAACATCAAAGCGCTTTGTAGAAGCCAAGAGAGCAAAATGAGAGCATACTTCCTTAGGAATACACATCCCAAAATTCGAACAATCGTCCGGAATGATCAGGCATACACTCCACTCAATCTAGCGTCTCCAGAATTTGAGATCCAAATAGAATCCAAAGCGAACAGAATAAGCCATTGGAAGGAAAAGATGCTACACGGCAAATATCCCTCACAACTAGACGCGGCAAGTACCGATAAAATGACTTCCATCTCCTTCCTAAAACACGGTTGGCTCTATCCAGAAACGGAAGGGTTCATCATGGCGATTCAAGATAAAGTGATCAGGACAAGAAACTATGAAAAGCACATTTTGAAGTCAAATGTCACTGATAAGTGTCGTAAATGCTCACAGCCAGGGGAAACCATCGAACACATCATAGGATCGTGCCCTGTTTTGTCAGACACCGACTACCTCTCGCGACATAATCAGATAGCCAAAATTATTCATTCCCGTCTAGCCTTGAAGTATGGACTAATCAATGCACCAATACCATACTACAAATACTCGCCAGACGCTGTGCTCGAATCTAGACAGTACCTACTCTACTGGGATCGCCCGATTATCACAGATAAGACAGTGGATTTTAACCGACCAGATATACTGCTTATCAACAAAACAGAAAAATATGCGAAGATTATTGACATCGGCGTCCCACTCACACACAACTTAACGAAAACTGAGCAAGAGAAGTGCAGAAAATATGTTAATTTGGCTGTCGAAATTAAGCGCTTATGGGGGTTAAGTGACGTGCGAATTGTGCCTTTGGTAATATCTGCAGAAGGAGTTTGTTCACATAATCTTTCACCATACTTAGTGCAATTAGAAATACCGGAGGCTCTTCGTTACCTTATGCAGAAGGCCGCCATTTTGCAGACATGTCACCTGGTTCGCAAGTTCCTCTCAATATAGACAGGATGAAGTGAATTCTTCCTCTGTCTATATCTTTCGCCCGACAAAGTCGAGATTGTTTAAAATAAAATAAAATAATAATAATAATAATAATAATAATAATAATAAAAGACCGTAACATCCTATCAGATAGCTGCAGGAAATGTGGACAAACCCAGGAGACCATTGATCATATAATAACAGGATGCACCATGCTAGCCCCTACCGATTACATCCACCGTCACGACAACACCGCAAAAGTCATTCACAGAGAAATTGCCTTAAAATATGGTTTGATAGAGGATCGAACACCTTATTATAAATACGAGCCCTCTGCTGTCCTGGACAACGATCAGGTTAAACTATACTGGAATAGAGAAATCACTACTGATCGAAGAGTAGCACATAACAAGCCGGACATAACACTAAGGCTCAAACATACGAAGACCACATACCTCATTGAGATTGCCATCCCCAATAGTAATAACTTGAACAAGAAACACCACGAAAAAATAGACAAGTACAAACCGCTTGCAGAAGAAATAAGGAAACTCTGAAATCAAAGCTTCGTCTACATCGTTCCCATTAAAATATCAGCAACTGGCCTGATCCCTAGAACACTTCATGACAGCCTAGCACGTCTTCAAATAGATCCCAACATATACATCGAACTACAGAAAAACACTATAATAGACACAACAAGTATAGTAAGAAAGTTCATGCAGATCACATAAACCTAGTTAGAAGTCATTAACAACAAAGTAATATTTTAACAATATTATGATAGTGTTTGGCTAAATGAAAGCCCGCACTATCATAAAAGGAACCGATGATAGTCGAGAAGAGAGAGATAATAATAATAATCATACATCTAATGCCCAATAAGTAATACCCAATAACTGAACAATTCTTTTGAATTTTTCACAAAAATTGTTCGAAATGATCTCCGTCTCCACGTATACACATTTCGGCACGTCGAACTAAGGACATACGCACTCCGTTCAATATATTTGGTAAATTAGGAACATTTTTTATGGTTTCTATGCACATTAAAATACGTTGTTGCAATTGTTCTAAAATATCAATTGGATCACGGTAAACCAGAGATTTAAACTGCCACCAAAAATAAAAGGCCATCGGATTTAAGTCGGGCGATCTATCAGGCCATGGTACTGGTCCGCCACGTCCAATCCATCGTTGAGGAAACTTTCTGCTCACAAAATTTCGAACAGCCAAACTAAAATGGACTGGCGCGCCATCGTGCAAATACCATATTCTTCTGCGCGTAGCCAAGGGTACATCTTCCAGCAAATTTGGCAATGCTCGTTGCAAAAAATTGAAGTATATATCACCATTTAATCTAGCGGGTAATTGTATGGGTCCAATTATTTCATTACCGCAAATTGCTGCCCACAAATTAACGCTGAACCGTCGTTGAAAATGCGACCTTCTTATTACACGTAGATTTTCATCTGCCCAATAGTGCATATTTTTAAAATTAAACACTCCATTTCTGGTAAAACACAACTCATCGGAGAAACATAGAACGTCTAAAAAATTCTCATTTGCCGCGTGTTTTCTTAAAATCCACCTACAAAATTGCATTCGCTCTGCAAAATCTTGAGGTTCTAGTGCTTGGACACGTTGATAGTGATAGGGATGTAAGTTCATATATCTCAGTGTCCTCCATACCACAAAATGGGATACTTCCACACGGTTCGCGATATTGCGGGTGCTTAAAGTTGGATCCTTTTCTACAAGTTCCAAAATGTGAACCTCTGCGTCAATTACCCTTTCTTCACGTTGTGGAGCTCGTTCTCCTCCATGTCCATCGAGACGACCTGTTTCTCGAAGACGCTGGTCAATACCAACAAATGTACTAGCACAAGAATGACGTCGAATGGGAAACCTTAAACGATAAAGCTCTTCCGCACCAGCTGCATTTCCACCAGTTTCTCCATACACCAAGTGCATGTCCACGAGCTCTGGATAAGTGTAATCTCCCATAATGTCCAAAATCTGCGTTTTAAAACACCACACTAAACTGTGATTTAACGTTATCAATAAAGAAAACAAAAAGAAAAACTTGGTCCAAAATCCAAAAAGTAACGCAAAAAGCACGAACGAGAAGTAGTGTCTTATGTAACCAAGTACTAACGACTTGAACGATAAGTCAATAAAATAAAACTTAACACAAGTGGCACAAAGCCGAAGAACGGCTAGGTCGCGCGCCGTATGTGCGTTATTTACCAAGTAAGGACACAAACTGAAATTATTACTTGAGAATATTACGAGGGAGAGTATAGCACTCCCAATAAGATAATTTGGTCGCGAAGAAGCAAAAAACATGGCGGTGTCCTCTGTCGGTCGCTTTTAACTGCTTCGTCAGCATGCTTTTTGATGATCTCTTAGACGCACCTTACTTATTTTTTGCAGGAGTATGCCAGCAGTTCTCAAACTATGTTATTAATTATTTTGTCAATTTTTGTTTATTTTTTTTTCTCCAAAACTATGAGCTTTAGACCCCATGTTATATAAGGTTTTTTTGTTTGTCTTTTCGTTCCCTACCACCAGTTTTTTTTTAATGGCATGAAACTAATTACACCCTGTATTTAATTAAAATTTTGCAATGGCTCAATTTCGAATATGCAATACAGAGTCACTAACTCCAATGAGAAGAAGCTAAACTCGTCAATTTAGAGTGTCGAGCGACCTGGCAGTGTATCAGTGATGCAGGTCCCTATTTAAAATTTACACAGCGTATCTCGTTGGCGTCTGAGGTGAAACGTAAAGGTAGAAAAATCGATAATGTCGTCTAGTTGGTGTAGTCCTTTAGAGAAGGTAAGGGAGGATTTCGAGAGCGCCGTGCATAATTAATCACAAGTAGCAACAACACAGACTGGGATTCGCTTATCCTTCCAGTCTTCGTCTAGTCAAAGAGTGAATGTGCAAAATGCGATCAGATAGGACGCGAAGAAAAAATATAAAATGCTTATCCCCATAAATTATTACTAAGTCAATCCTTTTCTTATTACGTACTCACAGTTGAAAGGGAATTGGAAAAGGAATTCTATATTGGAGAATCTGTTATCTGCAGTTTTCTTATACGTATAATAGTATTAGCAGCTTTGTCTTCGAGTATATTTAAATGGGAACTTTATTTATACTCTGAAAATTATTAATTACGAAGCCACAAATGAGGTTAATAATCGGAATGTATTATTAATTATTACAAACAAAACCTGATAACTTTTGGTCAAGAGAATATACAAATGGTCATCCGATAGTAAAAATTCAATATTAAATAAAAGATCAAAATTCAGAAGACTTGCGTAAAATTTTAGACCAAAATTTTTTTTCCATCCTCTATTCTATTCTGTAATAGATAGATTTAGAATGTCATGAAACGTGGACATTTAAATTTGAACAAAAAAATTTTTTTCCATCGTCTAAAACATATTTTCTTATTTTCAAAAACATTTTTTTCTGAAATAGGCTCAGAATGTCAAAAAACGTGGAAATTTTAAACAGTAGTGATAAAAAAAAATTCAAAACCTTTTTCTTTGAAAAAATGTTCAAAACATTTTCTTTGAAAAAAATGTCAAACATTTTTTTCCTTTTCAATTTTTTTTTTAAATGGGTTTAGAATGTCATGAAACGTGGAATTTTTAAATTTAAGCAAGAAAAAATTACCTAGTGGTAAAAAAATTTTCAAATATCCTTTTTTCTGTAAAATGTTTTTCTCTGAAATAACTTTAGAATATTGCCAAAAAGTTATTTGTGAAATTATATTAATTTTTTCTAATTCTTTGACACTTCCTGCCACATGTGTTTTTTTCTTCTTAACCGGTTGCTAAAAGAACTTCACAAACTTAACATTGTATAAAATTTAAAAAACTGTTTACTATATCAACAGTTCTATGTAAATAAAAAGTATCTATGGATATTGAATATAACAAACATCCTTAGAGCTGTATATTTGTATGGACGATGGGAATCCCAGCATCTGCATATTTGTGGATCTGGCCAAAGCGTTTGACACGGTAGAGCATAAGAAACTATTAGATACTATGGAAAGAATTGGTGTCAGGGGGATTGCAGCTGAATTAATGAAAAGCTACCTGACAAATAGGCAACAATGTGTCAGTTTAATTCAATTGAATATGGCGTTCCGCAAGGCACAGTTCTGGGTCCTATCCTCTTCAATATTTATATCAATGACTTGTTTTCTCTGCCTTCGCAGGATCAGTTTATTAGTTTTGCGGACGATACAGCTATTTTTTATACAGGACCTACATGGGAGGCTGTCATAGAAACAGCACAACAAGATTTTAAAATGATAAAACAGTGGTTTGATTCTAGACTGTTGACAATTAATTTGAATAAAACCATGTACTTACCATTTCTCACGAGTAATAGTAATTCTTGTGATTTCAAACCACTAGAGATTGAATGCGGTAATTCGATCTATCAGATCCCAATAAAGTATGATGGTAAAGTATGGTAAAGTATGAAGGTACTTGGTAATCATAGTTGATTCACATCTAAAATGGGACGTTCTTATTAATAAATTAACTCAAGAATTAAGAGGTCTCCTGGCGAAATTTAAATATTTAACCAAAATTATAGACGTTAAGCTCCTTACCACGGTATATCACGCTCTCGTGGAATCACAACTTCGCTATGGTATAATTGCTTGGGGAGGTGCGTACAGCTGTCAGCTAGCAAAATTAGATACAATGCTTTTGCAATGGATCTTAAAAATTATCCATCAAAAAGAAATTACCTTCCCAACCAATTTACTCTTTGAACAAGCTAATGTGCTGGATATTAGACAATTATTTTGTCATTCAATAATTTGCTATCAAAAGGTACACCTAAGTAATACCCAAAAAGTTGATCACGTCTACAATACTAGGTATAGTAGGAATGCATTAGAAATATCTCGTGCTGAGAAGACAATCGGACAACGTTGTTTTATATTTCTAGGACCAAGAGTGTATAACAAACTTCCTCCTGAAATGAAAAACATAAACTCCACAAAACTGTTTAAAAGTAAAATAAAAAAATGGATATTATTACTCGGTAGATTGCATGTACATCAGTTAATGGACATAAAAAACACTTACCTTTTTAATAAAAGATACTACTAAACTTAGCCATTCTGCTCCATGGATTTTATTGAAATTGTATGAAATTTGTATTATATAGTTTTTATACATACTTTATATGCATCTTATGTTTAATGCGTAAAATCTAATTATATGTTTTTTTTCTCATACCCTGCGTGCAAATTTATTTTTGCAGGGTTTATTTTATTTGTTATCATTATACAGTAATAATAATTAGGTATAGATATTGTAAGAATACGTTATAATGTATTTAAATTTTTAACTGGAATAAATATTATTATTATATTATTATATTATTTATCATACAATGCAAAAAAAATTCAAAGAAAGCCTTGAAAAAGGAAACATTAAATTTCCGAAACGTCGGCGAAATATTTAATTTCAATTTTTTATACTTACTATATGTGTTAATTATTGTCAAAAAAAGCAACCTCTAACTGATTCTTTGACGTAAGAGTCACAGGCGTAGAGGTTCTTTCTGAGTAACATACTGGTTAATTGTAATATTTTGTAGATTCCCGAGCACCAGTTAAAAACAAAAAAATACATATGGCAGGAATACCAAAGAATTAGAAAAAAAAGTTTTAGAATGTCATGAAACGTGGAAATTTTAAATGTGAGCAAATATTTTTTTCCATCTATTCTACAGTTACCGTAGTGGTAAAAAGAATTTCAAAAAGTTTTTCATTGAAATTTCCGAAAAAAATTTTGGTTTTTGAATTTTTTTTTTAAATGGGTTTTAGAATGTCATAAAATGTGGAAATTTCAAATTTGAGGAAAAAAAATGTTTTCCCTTCTAGTGGTAAAAAAATTATTTTCATAAAATTTTGAATTTTTTTTTTCTGGAATAGGTTCAGAAACGTAGAAATTTGAAATGTGAGTAAAACATTTTTTTTTCATTATCTATTCGCTGGCGGTAGCGTCAGCTATCTACAAAATTTGACTATTATCCGTTATTTTTTAGTTAATGCACCAACAGACAGACAGACAGACAGGCAGACAGACTGACTGACGGAATTGAAAAACCTGTATTTTCGTAATATACATGCTCTGAAACGTGAAAATCCGAAAAAATCTCGGAGGGTGATTTTTTCTAGAATATAATACTTCCCTTCGGTATGCGAGGGAAGTAAAAACTGAAAATGAGTTTATGTTCAAGGGGTTTAAATGGACTGAAATAATATTTGACGCCTTTCATCACCTCAGTGAGGACTGTAATGTAATCGACCTAAAGTTCAATATTGAGATTTTAACTAATCTTGAGAGTTTTGTTTACTTATCTGTTTGTTCGTGTTTTGTTTATCACTCAAATAATTAATTAATGTATTTGCAACTTCTACACGGTTGTGTAATTGAATAAATAAATACGTATACGTTCCTATTTGAGATAGAAAATACTAGGAGCAAATATGGTTCACCGAATCTTAATTTTTTTTAACGCTTATTTATATTAATGTCCTGGCGGAATGAGAAATATAGTCGTAAGTATTTTACCACACAACCAGAATACAATCATCTACACAACAACCATTCCCTGAGACATTGCTATCTGCAGCAGCTAAGATTCGAACTCGGGAGAGATAACAGCGACTCGATTAGCCGTGTTGTGCTTCTAGATCGCGGTTGAGTGGCGGGCTAGCCCACGGCTACTGTTTCGTTAATACATAAAAAAATCCACTAACAATTTATACCCTAACCAGGATTCGATTCCGGGAGTCCGTGGTCGCAAACCTAATGCCCTAAATAAAAGTTCGTAACGCTATAAAAATAAATGGTATAATTGCGATTTTATTAGTTGTGTTCTGCAATTGGATCTTAGAATAGGAACAGATGGAGCCGAATTTTTCGCTTAAGGACTGTTTAATACACAATTAATATATCTGACTTGCGTCCAGTAAATATTGATTATTCTATAAAACATTCTTGAGAGAATTGTACACCAGCATGATTATGTACATGATTATGTCAAAGAACACAAAATTAGTCCTGTATTTCAGTCAGGTTTCCGAAAAGGTCATAGTGCAACGTCTGCCTTAGTATACGTGAACGACAATATATTTAGAGCCCTAGATAACAAGCAAACTACAGCTTTAATTCTGCTTGATTTCATAAAAGCGTTCGATAAATTAAGTCATCAATTTTTATGTGTAAAGTTTCACTATTTTGGTTTTCCCGACATAACTGTAAATTTTATCAAATCTTATCCGACTGGTCGTAGTCAGAGTTTTTATAGCAAATATTTATTCTCGTAGAGAGTTAATAACATCCGGTGTGCCTCAAGGCTCTGTATTGGGACCTCTTTTTTATCTCATCTATACAGCAGATATGTTTACATACTGTGCAAGCATATGCCGATGACACACAACTTTATTACTCATTCGATCCTAGCAATTACCACACAGCTACAAATTTAATAAATATTTGCTTGCAAGAGATTTATAATTTTGCTACAAAACACAATTTAAAAATTAATCGAAATAAGTCACCAGATATTATTTTTAGTCAAAATATGTATCACCAAATGCTGTGTGAAAACATACATATTTTATTAGATAATAGTAGACTCCCAACAGCAGAAAAAAACTCAGATTTATAACATATGCTAACAAATTGGTTAAAAAAACATACTGTTACGTATTTCCACCCCTCTTTGGAAACACCCAGTATGAATTCGTGGGTTTCAAATAATTTTAACAAGGGGTAACCACTAACACTTTATTTAATAATTAACTGATTACACAATACTTCTAAAATAACCTTTACAATGTTTTTATTTACACTTCGGATTTATAACCTCATTTTTCACTATCAAACTTGACTTTTTAAAACTTCTCTCTTCTGAAATTCTAACTTCCCGTCGTGGATTTCGCCTTATATACTCTAGGGTTGCCTTTAGATGCATTTAGAAATTTCCAATTCCAGAAAAATGTATAACTCTAGAGCCATCTACAGGCTTCCAGAAGAGATGGCATGTATTACTGGTTGCCTAACCAGTTCTATTTAATTTTCAGCTTTCAGTAGTCATGGGTGTAACAGTCTCCACTTCGTAGGAGGTGTAATGCATAACAACACGTTGTACTGAAACTTCTTTATGCCAGTATACATACAATTAATTATAAAGTTAGGAAAATACTGTGTGAATCTTTAGTTTTATCTATTCTTAATTATGTCATTATTTTCTGTTTTTCATGTCTCGACAAAAGTACATTAAAGTGGTTATAAAAAAAACCTGTATTCGTTATATTTTTTACTAAAAAAATTCACAAATGTTTCACAGAAACGTCTGCAACTTGGATGGAATAATCTTGAAAAAACCTGCAAATACATCCTACTAATGTTTCTTCATAGAGTTCTTATAATGTCATAATGTAAATATAAGATTACTGATATTTTGACCATGCCACAACATAGTACTGACATTTTTCTGCGCTCTTTCTCCCACAGCGATGTATCAAATTATAATCTGCAGAAGTTTTCAGAACAGGTTCAGTGACTTTCGTTAACGGTCTCGGATGATTAGGGGTCGAGCTTTTTGCCCCAAACATCGCTGTAGACCTCGACCGGCCTCGTAAGGGGTGGGCCCGCTTTTTCGTCACCCCCCCCCCCCCCTCGCAAATGTGGACGGTGTTGGCGATGTTAGCGGACCTGCCAGCTGGGTCGTTTCTTCTGGCGCTCTTCTGTCTTGATTTTCTTTCTTCGCTGGCATGTGTGCACCCGGGAGCGTCTTTCGTTTGTCGTGGGAGGGAACGGCTGTTGTCGAGCCTTCTCAGAGTTTTTAAGGGTTTTGGGGTGTTTGACTAGTCGGAGGCCCAGGGTGCCAATTGGCCTCATGTTCTCCGATTTCGTCGGAAGGAAGTATGGGCTGTGTAGCTCAAGGATTGTGTTCGGCCTAAGACGCTTATTTTAGCGTCAGTGGCCGACACGGGCTAGGGTAAGGGTACCGAGCTGGTTGTTTGCTTGGTACCCCGGGGATGGGGTGAATCGGGTGTTTTTGGTCATTGTCTACTTGCGGCGTAGCCTGAAGGTTGTAAATTTATGGACTGGTATTTTAGGAAAGACTTTTGGTAAGTAAGTTATTACAAAAAAAGGTAGGTAATGTTAAAACTGTTTCTGAAGATTGGACTGTTTGAACTTTTTGACATGGTTAAAAGAAGTCTTACTAGAATTGTTGAAAGATGTGCCATTATTATAACGTCGGAATATGTTTCAAATCTCCACATTATGCATTTTGCGTATGTGCAATTTTAGCCCGATTTAAACCCATTGGACTATTTCCTCTGGAGTCGTTTAACGCAATATGTTTACAGCAGGGACGTTATCCATACTTTGGATTAGTTAAATGACAAAGTAATCGAAGCATTAACGACAATTATGCCGGATATGGTGCATAGAGCTGTGCTGGATTTAAGCCGACGAGTATGTCTTGGTTTGAGTTGGAAGGGGACTATTTTGAATATTTAACTCAATTGAAACATATTCTTTATAGGATTTTTCAAGCAGTAGCAAAAATAAATATCTATGAGAACTAAAAGAAAAACTACGTGTAAAAACATGAAATCTTTGTATTTTTTCGATAACCTGAATTCTGGTTATGCTGGCAAATTAAAATCCTAAAATGAATTTGTATAATTTCTTATTTGAAAATTTTCATTCAACAACTAGCATCCACACAGTCCCCTACGGCCATGAATTTTGAGAATTTTCAAATAAAAAATTATACAAATTCATTTTAGGATTTTAATTTGCCAGCATAACCAGAACTCAGGTTATCGAAAAAATGCAAAGATATCATGTTTTTACACGTAGTTTTTCTTTTAGTTCTCATAGACAGTTATTTCTTTTGCTTTTCTGCAAAATCCTATTTTTTCTTCCGATTATTGGCCTTACAAGCAAAGTGTTTTGGCCACTCAAAATCCTATAAAGAATCTGTTTCAATACAATTAAAAGCAAACAAATAATAATTCACTTTTAAACATTTAACTCAATAATCGAAACTATTTTTGTTATGTCCAAAATATCATTAACACAATTCATTTTGTTTAAAGCGTCTGCCTAGAAAATTAATAAATCGAGCTCCTCCAATAATTTTTTGGTCACCCTGTAAAATTATTGAAACTTTTTTTATCAAAGAATACATTTAAGTATACATTTTTGTACTTTTTTAGAACGTCGAACTTCTAAAAATATGAGTTTGAGGGTGTGACATTGGAATTAAAACTACATGTATGTTCTTCTGAGTATGTTTGGAACACGTTACTGATACTACCGGTAGCCGATTTTGAAACTTGATCATTAACGTCAATCAATACACTGTCACTCTGACTGAAGTTCACAGTTTGTCGTTGAGATATGTGTTTGTAGCATCTAAAATACTCCGAGGTACAAATACAAATCCTGCCCTGCCCCGGCTGTAACAACACAAAACGGAATCACAGAAATTACAATGAAGGGAATTGTCACTCAGTTTTGAAGCAAGAACTCATACTTCATGGCTTTGAAAACAGCATTAGTAACAGGGGCCAACAAGGGCATGGGATACCAAACAGCCTTGGCTCTGGCCACAAGAAAATTTAAAGTGATTATGGCTGATAAGGACGATCAAACAGAAGCAAGGAATAAAATCGTAATGGAGAGTCGCAATAATAATGTTTACGCACAACACTTGGATTTGGCTTCGTTTACATCTGTAAAATGCTTTGCTAAAGAACTTAAAGAAAAAGAGGAACGTTTAGATGTCTTAATTAATAATGCTGGTGTTTTTTGCATGAAACACATGAAAACTGGTGACGGATTGGACGCTGTTACCCAAGTTAATCATTTTGGGCCATTCCTGTTGACAAATCTCCTAATAGAGATGTTAAAAAAGTCTAATGGTAGAATAATATTTGTGACTTCTATTGGAGCGTTTCTTCATAACTTAAATCTGCAAACATTGAAACAACCAAAGATCTTCTCCCCGGAAATTGTGGCTACAGCTGTGAATTATTATAATACAAAGTTGTGTAATATGATAACGTCAAGAGGGTTTGCAGAAAAACTGAAGAGGGATAACGTTACTTGTAATTGCTTGCATCCCGGGATGACAAGTACTGATTTTATGGTATACAGCTCGCCAGGCGATGGAATTATAGAAAGAGTCGGAAAGAAAATTACAAAGAAATTATTAAAATATTCAGCTAAAAACGTGGTGCAAGCTATTGGTCTATGTACATTTTTAGCAACTTCTGATTTAGTTAAAGATGTGACGGGTAAATTTTTTGTCGACTTTCAAGTTCACAGAGAACCAGCAGTTGTGGACGACAAGGCATTCTGTGGAAGTATTTGGAAAGAAAGTGAAATAATTACAGGGATTCGTCGTGAAGAAATACCAACCCAAGAGAATAGTATGGACAACAAACAGTTGCCACTTCATAATTCCAATAAATGATAATAAAAAGACAAACAATTTAATAAATCAAAATGTATTTTTCCTTGTGAATACAGACTTTTCAGAGCTAGTTAGTATATATCTTTACTTTTTCATTTTGGTGCGTTGTTTTGCGTACATAAATACGTCCGAGAAAAATGACAATTTTATGTAAAATTTTTGAACCATGTACCAAATGGTGAAACAGTCAAACATTTTTTATATGCCTGCACGTTATAGGCGAAGCGGCGACCACTCAAAATGCTAGCTGATAAGATACTATGGTGTCCCCAGCCAGCAAATTTGTTTTATAATTTAAATGTTCAACGATTATTTTATTTTATTATTATTTTATTAATGCTAGAAGCCGATTGATTATATTAGAGTTCCAGAAAATACTATTTTGTTGTCTGTAACTGAACTATTTTATAAATGTATCATTAAACCGTTTCTACAGAAAAATTATAAAATATCTTGTAATGGGGTTAAGACATTATTTTATGTTTTCGTGACTAAGCTATAAAACATTTCAGCTTATAAAACTAAATCGTTTTATAACGATTTTTTAGTAACGTTATAAATATACATTCGAATTGTTTTATAGTTATTTCTTATCATCTTACAAAACAGTTACATTAAAGATCTATTTGTGATAATTTTGCTTTTAAGAATAAATGTTGTTCCAGATCATATTATATAATTATTATATAGCATTGTATTTGCTGTAATGTGGAAACAGCAACAAAGTCATTACAAAACAAAATTGTGTACTTGAGCATAGAAATGCAGTGGCTAACAATACAATTAAACATACTTGAGAAAATTGATTTCTGTGTTAGCTGTGTATTTATATTTAGTCATAATTATTAAAGTCTGCCTTTTAATGAAAATTTATCATAATTATAGTATTCAAATTTATAAAGAAATTGTTCTGCAAAAATGTTGATTACCAACATTGACAAGAGCGGTGCAGATCTTGAGAGATCATATAACGGTGAAACCAAAAGCACTAGATTTAGGACAATGGAGAAACTTAAAAAGTGGCTGTAAAAATATTAGGTACATGTATTAACAGCATAGTGATTTTAACAATAAGACACAGTTTATATTGCTGTAAAATGAAATGACCCATTCCGCGCCAATATTCTTGACTAAAGATGACGATTTCGGATGATTAGGGGTCGAGCTTGAGCTTTTTGCCCCAATCATCGCCGTAGACCTGGACCAGTCTCGTAAAGGGTGGGCCTGCGCCCCCCCCCCCCCGCAAATGCAGACGATATTGCCGATGTTAGCCTCCCCTGGCCTAGCTGTTGGATCCTACCAGCTGGGTCGTTTCTTCTGGCTCTCTTCTGTCTTAGTCCTTTTCTTCGCTGGCGTGGACCCATTCCACTCACTGCAATGGTAACATATCAGGTCATATGCCAATGTACTGTTGCTTCCACTAGTAAAAGTAACAACGTGTTTTTAGCAATAAATAAATCATAAATAAACAGCTCTATTAATAAAGTGATTTACTGCTACTAATTTCAACCTTGCACGAACATTGGTCTTGCATTTTTTAAGAGTCGTCATATTTAGACGAAAAATGTGTGAAGTGGTGAAAGACGAGACTTTTAGAATTCATCAGAAGGAACATGAAGATACGATATATTATACACGTTTTTTCAAAATCTCAAAGAGCAGGTTTCTTGCAAAACGTTCGAGGTCTCTAATCATAATAAAATAATTTAGTTTCCCGCAATTCAACGCTTTGATAAATTGACGCCACTGGCGCAAGAGTCCTCTAACCATAGTCCTTCCAAGGAGAATCCTAATACAGTCACTAACAAACATGATATTCTGTAGACCGCGACATCTGCTTGGGATTGGGATCACTTCCTGTTATTGGAAATGAAAGAGATTGAATCAAGTCGTTGTTTTCCTTAATTTATCGTCCTCATAATTCACGATTTTGCTGTCGCAGTGTTTATTCGATTATTACCATTAGTTATTTTGCGCGATTCTAACCGTGACGTTAGATTTTACTAATTGGGTTGTTCTGGAGGATAAATAGTTGAATATTTCCGTTTGCTTACCGTTTAGAAAAAATTCTTCTAATACTTCATACATTGTAGATAGTTTTTAATATTTCGTTAAGGATCCAAATATCTCCTAATAAATTTAAAACTGCAAGCAATACTCCAGTTTTTAAGATTGGAAATCGTTGTGACGTATAAAACTATCGTTCCATTGTCATAACGCAAATATCTAGGGTATTTAAAATAAATATCGAACCATATACAAATATACCCATACAGCACAAGGAAATCCTCAGAACATACTGGGGACAACTTTTCAGGACATATGGGATATCCTGGGAAGATCCCATTATCCCTTAGGATGTCCGTAGGATATTCAAATGGGACAAGTTCGGGCTTTGCTGATGACGTCCTCAGGACATCAGTACGGGTGTGGGCAGGACATCATCAGCTCTTATATGGGTTATGCCTGGGCTTTACTATGAACAACCTGAGGACGCTGGTCGGACTTTATATAGGACATCCCCAGTTCTTTTAGGGTTCATTGGATATTTCTAAAGACAGCAAAAAATACATATTATTTTATAAGACTTTTAAACTAAGCCAATAAGCAAAGACAAAGGAATACAAGTTTATATAATGGCAGAGGTAAGATATACATTTTTAATGAATTATTTGTACTGGAGGAGATTATCAAATAGAACAAACAAATAAGTTTTTAGAAGCAAATTTTACAAACCAACAAAAGATACTAGAAATAAATAGCCTCAAAATTTTATATACTTTTCATTATTTTTGTTGTTGAAATCTCCTAAATAATAATACCTATAATAGGACAACTCTAGGACTTGCCCAGGATATTCCCACAGTGGATATTTTGTTAGTCTTTTAATATATTTGCAGGATATTACTAGGACATCCTGCTAGAATTTGTCTAGGATAGCCCCATTTGGGATATTCTCAGGCTGTACATATTTTATTGGGATATCCTAAGGATATCCTGAGGAATGTTGTCCTCGATTGGGATATACGGGACCAAATCAGGATATCCTAGGAATGTCATGTGCTGTGTGGGTAGGTACACGTTGAAGATCAATTCTGATTCGAGAGGAAACTGGCGAAATGTTATAATTTAATGAGTTTTGTTGATTTTACAGCAAATGCGTTTGAAGTTCATAAATAAAGTTTATCATCATGTTATACTAGTTAAAACAATTTTTTCAGTGATGTAGTTCAGTTCATACTTATCAAAGATAAAACAATTTGTGGGAGTTAATATAATTAATGAGCCTGATACGTTTAATGCTGATTCGGCTGTCCTCAGGGTCCAGATCTAGATACCTTTTTTATTGGCTATTTATAAATGATTTTATCGATTTTGTGAAAATCTGTAAAATACTACAATACGCTGATGATGTAAAAATGTATAAAATAATTAAGAATCCCATGAATTGTACGATAATGCAAGCAAAATATTCAAGTGGTCAATGTCTGATTGTGACATACAGGGTGTCCCGTAATAACGTGCAAAAAATTTAACTACCAATTCCTTATCGAAAGTGAGGATGGGTTCTTCACATAAAATTTTTCAGAATAAGCCTTTCCTTCCTAACTACACCCCCTTAAGGGGGTTGGGCAAGAAAACGGCGAAATTTGGCACATATCGATTACTAATGAGAAGGCATGTAACGAAATTATTTCATCCATCTAGCGTGTATACAAAGGGGTGATATTAACTACCCTTATAATTTTATAAATATCTTGCTGCCTGCTACCGCATCTTTCCATTAAATAAACAACTAAATATCTTGATTCATTTTGAAACTTTCTTGTGTTTTGACTAATATAATCGTGCCCCGCTTTTGATCGATCATTTCGGCAGATGTAATTTAGATTTTATTTCTCAAAAACGGTCGATTTTATGAAAGTTTCTAAATGTATCACAATATTTACTTTTTTTTTAATTGGAAGATAAAATATCAGGCAAAATTATTTGCATAATTATAAAAAGGGTAGTCAATATCACCCCTTTGTATAAACGCCAGATGGATGAAATGATTTCGTTAGATGCCTTTTCATTAGTAACCGAAATGTGCCAAATTTCTTCTTATTCCCATTAAAATTTATTTCTGACTACAGACCCCAGGATCACTGTTGTTCGATGAATGTAGCTTGAGTGCTATTTATCACTTTGGTATAAATGTAAGTAAGGGTAAAATCCCAGAGTCACAGACAATTCTCTATTAAGAAATTAAGATAAAGGACCAGACATGGTGTAAAAAAGAGAACGATCGTTAGCTTCTGTAATTTGAACAAATCAGTATGTTTGGAAAAATAGCCTCTAGTAAAAACTATCGTGCCTATCTAAACAAATTAGCTGCATATTATTCCTATTTCGGTGTAGGGTTTCTTTTTTGTATCTGCTAGGCGATTTATTATTTTTACGGCGCAGCCATTTAGGTTTTGCCTTATAAAGGACACAGTCTACTAAATAAACAATAATTAAATCGAGCAAACTGAGTTACTTATTCGAAAATTGAATTTATTATATTAGTCGAGGTCAAAGGGAGTTTTCGAGAAAAAAATACCAACCGGAATTTTTCAGCAGGAATGTGTACCTCTTAATAAGTATAACTATTGTACCTAAAATCCAACAGCTAACAATTAGTGCGAATATGTTTAATTAACAAGTGAAATGAAATACGATTTATTGTCTTTATGAAAATACGTCCGAAAAAGAATTTTATGAACATTTTTATTGGTGTTTCAATGCAACATGTCCTAAATTACCTTTCATAAATTAGAACCATCAACAAAGAGCTATAGCGAACTTTTATAAAGAGGAAACTGAAAAGTTAAAATTTCTAAACTGGGTAGCTAAAACATCTGAAGATCCAAACTTAATTGAATCTTATAAGGTTAGCAAGAAAAATGTTCAAACGAAAATCTCGGATTATGCTATATAATCCAACACTATCAGAATTCGCGACTCATCGAACCAACGAAGAACTTAATGGACGATTGTTAATGAAAGGCTAGGACGCAATAAACAAAATGATAAAAGAGTACAAATTATGGAAAATAGGAATCTTATTGAGCACCCTAATCAGGTATGTACACTGTTTACCCATTATTTTGTTAATAAGTCCAGCGATCAACTCACGTTTCATTTTGGTGAAAACGTGTCACAAAACTGTACATCTTCAACCTATATTGCACCAACCATATTTTTAAGACTGGTTACTACTGCAGACGTAATAGATATCATAAATAAAATTCCTAACAAGAATAGTACGGCTTTAGATGAAGTCCCAATCAAAATATTAAATTACTGTAAAGATGTATTAGTTGATTCAATCGTTGTTTTAATCAATAAATCTATAGAATTAGGAGAATTTCCCGACGTATTAAAAATTTGCCAAATGGTACCAGTATATAAAGACGGAGATCAAACCAAACTGGCTAATTACAGACCCATAGTGCTTTTAAATTGCATTGCCAGAATCCTAGAAGAATCAGTAGCTATACAAATGTATACATTCCTACAAAAAAATAACATATTCAGCAAGTCTCAATATGCATACCGATCTAAAAGATCAACAGCGCTAGCCACTCTAGACTTTGTTCAATATATTGTAGATAAAGTGGATGATAACCTTATTAAGAAGATACTAGGGCTATTCTTTGATTTATCGGCAGCTCTTGATAGCGTTAACGTACATTTTCTGATGTACAAGCTAGAAAGAATGGAAATTCGAAGCGTCGTTTTAAAATGGTTGATATCTTACATGGAAAATAGGAAAGTTATGGTATCGGTATGAGAAGCTAAATCAGAACCTCTTGAGACGAATATAAGGGTAGGGCAGGGGTCCATCATGGGTCCATCATGGGTCCTCTCCTTTTCCTAATCTTCATCAACGTGTAACGAAATTTTTTTTTTTTTTCGTTGAAGCACCCGTGCTACATAAATTTGAATTACCCGCGGTAATGCCGACACGAAGTCAACAAGTGCGCATACGCGGTAGAAACATAACTGAGGCCATTTGAAATATCCATATTGCTACTTTACTTTCGCTTTTGACGCTGGTGAGTTAAGATCGTTTACTTATTCCTTAACGGATTTTCACGTTTATTTCTTTAATCCTTTGGTATTTTGAATATATTTGATTATTAAATGAAGTCGTATTATTGAGTTAACGTTGCTGTATATTTATTTTTGGGAATTAAAGGATATCCCGTGTAATAATTAAGTTTTATTAACGCACATGTTTGTACGATTTCCGCGTCCATTGGACACATGTTAACTCATTAATTATCGTGGCGATTTTGTATTTTGTGGTCGCTTGAGACACAACACCGTAGTGTTTTGTCATTATTTGGATTATTGTGGACGAGGATTAAACTCGGAAATTTTTCAAGGGATAAATTAGAATCTTTGTTTCTTAATCGTGTGTAGATAATCTCATCTCATTAAAAGTCGAAACCTAAAGTTTTTTTTCAGATAGTAATTCAGATATTTTCTCTCTAATTCAATTCTAACTTAATTTTGTTACCTTTATTCAAATTTTTGGTCATAACCAGTCAGCCATTTTGTAAACGGCTAAAATTTCATGAGAGTAGAGTTTTCTCATTTATTCATTTCATTTATTATATTAATCAGTAGCTTATTCATATATCTTTAGAAGTAAAATTTTATCAATACTCATATCAGGTTTTTTGTTAAATTGCTAATAGTTTGGTTTTTCAGTGACCTTCGTCACCATAGTTTTTTTTTGTAGTTTTCTTGTATTTCTTTTTTCTCAATTTTAAATGTTTTTCTATTATCAACTGGTTCTTTACATTACCCCTTTTTCATATAAAATCCTGGACCAAACCACCATTGAAGCAAGGCACAAGGCATAGATTAAATATCTGTAGTTATCCTCAAAGTATTGGATATCATTCCGATGCAGCGTCTCCTGGAAATCAGCGTTGTCAGGACCTGAATATTACGTCTTCCTTCCCGGATACCCGCGGCCATCTTCAGGATCAGACCTCGGGATTCCACGTCTCCGCTCAGCTAAGTAGCCCAAATTTATGTGCAAAATTCAACTTTTGGTCAGAAGAAAAATTGTAAACCAGCTTATCGTTTCTTATTGTAATTTTTTTGTTAATCTTCCAATTTAATTTTTTTTTACCAAATTTTTGTCAGTTAACTAATTAAATCAAATTTTTCACATTAATTTGAAAATAATTTGTAAAGTGTTGTAAAATTTTCCGTCTTTTATACTTATGTTAATATATTATTTGTTTTATATTTGATTTTGATTGTTTTCTCCCTCTGATAGTTTATTTACTGAATACGCTGGCGTCCAAATTCTTTGTAGTTTATTAAAGTTTTGTTTGGTTAATTTGACAATCAAATAATTGTTCAAAAAAACATATAAATCTTCTCGCCACCGAGTGACCATCGACCAGTGCTACAAAAACTCAATAATAATTAATGCTAAGAAAACAGTATGCATAAGCTTTATGAATAAAGTCACAAAGGATTGTTATCCAATCGTTACAAAATAAAAATAAAAATTCAGCGTGCCCAGGAGTTGACAAACAGCGCTATAGCACGGAAAAAATAGTTGAACAGGCGGTACAATATCGATCGGCGCTGACCGACTACACCGCATCGCTTCCTAAATAGTAATAGGCCCTCGCTCAGTGTTACATCATCTGATTTCGATTCTTTCATCTCGACCGCCTTGGAAAAAATTAGTAACTTTTGTCGTATACGCGAACATTAACATTTCCAATGTTAAAAACTCAACCTTAACAAAGAATTTTAAAATAGTAAGTAACAAATTAAGACGAATAGTTACAATACTAACCAACCAATGGCGTATTAGGCGGTTTCCAGAAACGGACATCTTAACAGGACTAACTTACTGGCCTGGTGTACCTTCACCGCTAATCTTTCCCAAGGGTACAAGCCATTAATGTGGTTAAATTAATTAATGGACATTTGAATTACCACCGCTATCCTTAATGTGATAATGTGTCTTGCGCATCTGACCTTTTATACTGACCTGTGTACTACAAATGTAAATGAATGGGTAACAATTAGTCGCTAAGTAATCCGAAAATGTTACCGCAAAAAACAAAATGTCACCATTTACACAAAAATAAAATTGAAGAATCATTTTTTTTGTTCTGGTCTTTGTCAAATAATAACCTACCTACTCTTCTCTTCGCAAATATGAAAACGAAGATTGGGTGCATATTTGTTCGGTACATTTCTAAAAGTGTAAATACTTATCACTCGTGGAAAAAAAGTCATATAATTATCAATAATCAAGTTCTGAACAACTTTCAAAATATTTGTCTCTCCATCACGTTTCTTATAAGCATGATTTTATTGAAACATAGACAGGACGTTTGATTGACTATTTAAATTTTATATTTTGTGATTGAATATGACCTATATTCTTTGCGAAATAATATACAGGAATGGTCATTAATAACGAAACACGCCTGTTTTGGGACACTTAGACTAGTTTCTTGAAAATACGCTCGGACAGGTCGATTCTTGATTTTTGGGGAGCAACTGTTGATGTCAAACTTGATAGTAACACATCAACCCCCTAGCCCCAGCAACCCATAACTCAAGAATTTAAATCGGGAAATGGGGTCGAGCGACCCCTCATTTGAAGCGTCTATCAATTCTCTATGCGACAGCATGGCCGAAATTAGTTTTTTGCAATTTTTCTTCCTCACCATGAAAGCCACCCTGTAGATTAACTAAGGTGGGGGTGTTGTTTGAGAAAAATCCTGAAATACGTCACATTTTATCTTTTGAGCGGCACACTTTGATGTCAAATTTGACTTCGTCAGGTCAACCCCCTACCGCCAACAACCCCCAACAAAAACAAAAATTACGGTAAGGTGGTCGAGTTGATTCTCTATGCGAGTGCATGATTGTTTTTAGGTTTATAAAAATGAGAAAAGTGTAGAAAAATTATAACATCAAAATTCACCATCAGAAATTTTTATAAGTTCAACAAATGCTCAAATTGTGCGCCACCAACTTCCATACAATGATACAAATTCTGCTCGAAACGTTACCGTACATTTTGGAAGCATTCTTCAACAATGCGTCGACGCAACTCTTCCAGAAGCCCTGGTTCTGTTGCGTAAATTTATTTCTCAGATGACCCCACAAGAGAAGGTCCAGAGAACTTAAATCTCGTAAGCGGGTCGGCCATTCCAGAGCGCCTCTTCTTCGTCCAATCCAATGTCCCGGGAACACTCTGTCCACTTGTCCCAAAAGTCCAACCAGAGTACCCTCATTTGCCACCGGGAGTTCACGTTGAAGGTCTCGTTTTTTATTGGCTACCTACTTCTTAAGAAAAACATGTGTACTACAGGATTCTTAAAAAGAAATAATTTGACCATTTGTTGAACTAATAAAAATTTCTTCTGACGTTAAATTTTGATGTTTCAATATTTTTTCTACACTGCTCCTATTTTTGTAGGGGCAGATTGAACAATTGAATTTCTCTTTAACAACAAACGAAGAACGAGTTCATAATTTGAAATTAGATAATCCCGAGGACAAATCAATAAATTTGAAAAATGTTAACCGATTAGTATTCAGGGCAGAAAAGGCTGTCAAGTCACTGTATACGAGTCTCGGGAGGTCTTTATAAACACCGTAGGTAAATAAAAATTGATTGCATAGTTTTTTTTTTAATTTAAATGAATAAGCATATTATCAGTTGCTTAAAACAAAACACGAGCAAACTTAAAAACAATCATGCACTCGCATAGAAAATCAAGAGATCTTTAAAATAAGGGGTCACTCAACTACCTTACCCTAATTTTTGTTTTTGTTGGAGGTTGTTAGGCGTAGGGGGTTGACCTGACAATATAAAATTTGACATCAAATTGTACCGTTTAAAAGAAAAGGTGGCTTGTTTCAGGATTTTTCCCAAACAGCACTCCCACCTTAGTTAATCTAGAGGATGGTTTTCATGGGGACGAAAAAAAATTGAAAAAACCTAATTTCGACCATGCTGTCGCATAGAAAATTGAAAGACGCTATTAAAATTCTTGAGTTAGGTGTTGCTGGGGCTGGGGGTTGATGTGTCAATGTCAAGTTTGATATCAAGAATTGTTCACCAAAAATCAAGAATCGACGTGTCCGAGCGTTGTTTCAAGAAACTTGTCTAAGTGTCCCAAAAAAAACGTGTTTCGTTTTCAATGGCCCACCCTGTATATTTATTAATATATTCTATTCTAGACGTTAAGGGCGAGCAATGCCTGAGATTAGTGGAGAAGAGTAACGCACCAAGTGAAGAGAAATCTCCCTAAAAGCAAATTTTGGCCAAAAGCATTCTTCAACAATCCTGTAGTATTTATTTATGTACAACCATTGAGTTAGAAGGAAGGGAGAATCAGTCAGGTGATCAAAAACGGCATCATTTCGCCATCTTGTTACTACTTTTCCGTCAAATAGTGACCGTCTGTTTTCCATGCGATTTATTGTGATATTTACCGATAGTTTATTAAATTTTAGACAATAAACATTAAATGGACTATTGCTCTTCTAGAGATGGTGTTGACAAGAAAAAATCAACGGGAATACCATTTCATAGGTAGTGTAAACAACAGATGACAGAGCCGTATTAAAAAAAACAGCTAATTCAAAGTTTCTTTAATATACTCAGGTTACATATTTCGTAGAATAGAAAAAAATTGTTTATTTTAGGATAACGTTGCACATTTTATATATCACGGTAAATAAAAACTGTTATATATTTTGCCTATAATTTTTTAAATATTAGGTAGTTATATAAAAAAATATTTCATACAAGTTATTTTTTGTCGTTCTCTTTTTATCTACAAGGTTGGTGTTTATGCTGTTAAATAAGTCATATAACCATATTATAGGGTTTAAAAAACAAGTTACTAATTCAAGTGTCAAAATAAAAATTCACAGATTTCGCAATCCTTGCAATCATCGAGACATTGGAAATGGTAACACCATACATAAAACATAAAGTTTTTCAACTTTTTCCAGCACGATCCACTACACCGCTGTATTTCTACCTTAAATGATAACTGGTAACTTAACCCCTGTGATATATGCAACCCATGTTACATTTGCGTATATCAGCCGTTGCATATGATAGTCTCAGTCGACCGCGACACATTACCCACATAGCATCTCATGGATATGTACATCCATAGCATATGCATTAGGTGTTGAAATTTTAATATGTATTGTTAAATATACATATGATATGAAATGTATATTCAGCTACTGATATCCATCAGCGTCATATACAGTGTATGTTGCTGGAGGTATATACATAATGAATATAATAAACTTATAATACTAGATAACCATACTAGTCGCTAGCGCTATCTAGGCACAGAATTTACGATTCATCTTGTCACCTTGCTCACTCTTAACGAAAATTATATCAGGTTATGGTAGTCTAGTGGGTATACTTTTGACTCGAAATACAAAGGTCGCAGGTTCGAGATCCAAGAACGTTGTATACAACCCTTTCTCATTTATCTTGAGCTAAACGCATCCAAAAAAAACTTTTAAAATTGATTGTATACATTACTGCACAAATTATTGGAGAGAATACTGGTCATGCCCTTCAGTATGAATTATTATTTAAACCATGAAACGAAGGATATGTATCTTATTGTACTTTATCCAAGACTTATTGCGGTATTAAAATATCGGTATCTTTGTTCTTTACCGCTCTATCAAAGGCGCCGACATTATTTATACCCAGAATAAGACTGAGAGAACTATGTAACGTAATTTATAAAACGATGTGATATTCAAATATAATGAACAATTAGTAAAACTTGGGAGGATAGCTGGTTAGGGAAATCGTTTCCTGTGTAATCCTTTTTATAAAACTCTGTTGATAAAACCTTTCCATTCGTGGTCCATTTCATGTTCGTACATTACATAGTCATCAAGACGGACCCCTTGATGTGATATGAGTGTCCACTGTGTAGACCCCTATTCGTTCTTTAGGATGAGTTTAAAAGGTTACGAAACGTTTCGTCTTTACTTTGGGATTGAATTTACAAATATACGTACATAGGATAATTTGTTAGTCTCTTGGCTAAAGGAGTGTATCCAAGATCGCAGCATTGTAAAAAAGAAATTACACAACCTACTTAACTTTACATTATTAAGTTAGGTTTAGGGCCACTAGTTTAAATAATTAACATAAAATATAAAGGACTTTAATCCAAATTATGGTTTTAAACATTTTAAAATAGAAAATATCAGAATTTGAAAACTAACAGTAGTAGTATAGCTATAACGGCACGGGCTCATTTCCGTACGTAGAAGAGCTAGGGGAGACCTCCATGGCATGTGTCTATCCGGATCGAGAGACCAAGAGGCTGCAGAGGACAGGGTGGAGCAACTGGGGGTGGTTCGGTGAAGGAGAAGAGGCTGCTGAAGATGTTTTGAAACAGGGTATCTACGTTTTTTAAACAGGTCTGTACGATCCTAAACAGAGCCTGTACGGTTTTTAAACGGGTCTGTACAAATTTAAACAGGTCTTAAAACAGCTTTAAGACAGGTATACAGACCTGTTTAAAACTGTAGAGACCCTGTTTAAAAACATCTTCAGCAGCCTCTTCTCCTTCATCCAATAATTTTCCAGTGGCGTAGAATTTTGTTCCCTCAGACTACAATTAAAATTATTTGTTACGCCACTGGATGGATATTGAATCATAATTGAATCATAAAAAATATGCACTTACATATACTGTGTTAGGTATTCTTGGATTTTGAGATTAAAAAGTAAATTAGGTACAGTAGGTACTCTGTATGGTACCTATATAGGAGAACATAACTGCTCAAGATGCATTTGAATTTCTAGCCTTATTTGCAACGAAAGTGTGCAACAAATGAGGCGGTAACAATTTAATTTAACTAAGAAACAAGTTGAAAATAAAAATGAGGAAAAAATAACCCACAAGGATGTTCAAAAGGCAACTCCTACACAGATAATAAATATATTAAAAAGATTTGGCAGGTCTAATCCAAAGTTTTACATTATTAAATACAACTATTTACTGGTGGCGACATCTGCCAATCACATTCGAGTACTAATATCACAATATGAATGATTGGTAATAGAAATCATTGATATAGTTCCTAGTATTTCCGTCTAGATTTATGAGATGGCGCAATACTTCAATGTTCAATATAGCTCCTCAATATTTTAACTGTAAAGTTGTCTATTAATTTCATAAATAGGTTTAATACAAAAGGCACCGTTATCCTACCAATGTTACTGTTTATAGTGATTTCCGTCAACCATCACTAAATGGACAATAGATCTCTATTTTTAGGAATATTTCTGTTTCTCAAGTTGGAGGAATGAGCACAAGCAAACTGGAAGTGGTAGGAGCATCATCCATTCGACGTCAGTCAGTGTCAAAACAAAAGTTACCCATATATTTCAAGAACGTGTTTTTATAATATTTTTTACAAGGAGACGTTTTTTGAAAATGCATTAAAGTGCTCATTATATAGTGCATTATATTTGGCGTTGATTATGTTAGTAAAAGTGTTAAACAACCATTATTTAATATGGTGAAAACCTCTAGAATTAATTTCAATAATTAGGAAGTTCATTAAAGGTATGTGTGCAAGCATATACGTGGTTAAACGTCAGATAATAATACAACTTTGTTTATTATTTATTTTAAGGATAATTATGGATTCTGAGGTGTCAAATGCTGACATATGCAGGGTATGCAGATCGGAGGGTGTAGCAGATCGTCCACTTTTCCACCCGTGTATTTGTACTGGTAGTATAAAATGGATTCACCAGGAATGTTTGATGCAGTGGATGAGATACTCAAGAAAAGAGTACTGCGAGCTATGTGGGCATCGCTTTTCTTTTACACCTATATACTCACCAGATATGCCAAGGCGTTTGCCACTCAAAGACTTGGCTGCGGGATTATTGTCATCCATAGCTACTGCGGTGAAGTACTGGTTCCATTATACTTTGGTTGCAACGGCGTGGTTGGGGATAGTACCTTTAACAGCATGTAGAATATACAGGTGATTTATTATGTTTAAAATTATTTATTCAATGAAGATCAATCAGATTTCCTTTTTCTGCAGAGTGCAGTTATTTTCTAACTTTATGATTTGTAACTTTTGCAGAGCCCTATTCACTGGTACAGTGGATGCAATTTTAACCTTGCCCTTTGAAATGTTATCTACCGAAAATTTGGCATCCGACATTTTCCAAGGTTGTTTTGTAGTAACGTGTACGCTCTTTGCATTTGCTGGATTAGTGTGGTTGAGAGAACAAATCTTGCATGGTGGAGGTCCGGATTGGTTGCAAAGGGACAATATCGTGCCTCAGGGGGAGGATCCTCCTCGGGTACTTGAAAATATACCAGAAGAACTTGGTGATGATGTTGAAGAAGATAATGTACAAGAACCAGAAGCAGGTTTGTTAACTCAAAATATTTGATTTTAATATATAATCGAACTGTTGATTTGTGATAATATAGCACGATAAGAAAGATGAGGAAGTTTTATGGAAGAAATGGTTATATGCATTTCTTTGGTAGACGCCACACTTTTCAACTAAATAATTAAAAAGCATTGTTCAGGGTTATCACGGTACAGTAAAAATTATTGAATTGAGTAAAGAAAATTAGGTAGAAATTTTAATTTGAAACCAATCTGTTTGGAAGTGAAAGAGTAATAAAAGGTCATTATAAATGCAAAATCTATAAAAACAGTAAGGGTGATTATTAGCAATTTCTTGCTATTGTATATTATATTATATTGATGAGCTCTACTTTTAAAGAAAGTTTGGAAATAAGGATAAAATTAATAAAGTCTGCAAGTATAATTTTAGTTGTTATAGGCAATAGATATTTAAATTGATAAAGATGTCGGAGCCTCGAGTAGGATGCCCTACATATTCGTGATACCTGGCTAGTAAAACACAGTTGCAAGTCAAATAAGGTACCTAAGTATTATGATAATTTTCGTTTTATTTGTGTTATAATATGATCTAATGTTAATTTTTGTTTATCAATAGGTGGGCCTGCTGTCCAGGAAAATCAAGACCAGCAAGAGGAAGGAGATGGCAATGTGGGCGAAGACAACAACTGGATCCCAATGGAGTGGGACAGGGCAGCAGAAGAAATCACATGGGAACGTCTCTTGGGTTTAGATGGTTCTTTAATGTTCTTGGAGCATGTTTTCTGGGTCATCTCGTTAAACACTCTCTTCATACTTATTTTTGCGTACTCACCATATCATATGGGCCTAATGACTTTGTCGGTTTTCAACATGCGCGAAACTGCTTCTGCAAGCCATTTCGAGGGTCTTCTCACTACTCTAATTGGCTACTGTGCCGTTGGTATATGGTTCGTGATCCTTCACCGAATCGCGGCTTGGCTAGGCTTGAACCGAGCAAAGCGAGTCCTAGGATTGTGCTATGTAGTGGTTAAGGTCTCGATGCTCAGCGTTGTAGAGATCGGCATTATCCCACTGGTTTGTGGCTGGTGGTTAGATATTTGTTCCTTGGCTATGTTCGATGCTTCTCTTAAAGATCGTGAGAGCAGTTTCAGTTCAGCTCCTGGTACGTCTATATTTATTCACTGGTTGATCGGAATGGTCTATGTTTACTACTTTGCCTCGTTTATTTTGCTGTTGCGAGAAATTCTGCGACCAGGCGTTTTGTGGTTCCTGCGTAACTTTAACGACCCGGACTTTAGCCCCATTCAAGAGATGATACACCTTCCAATCTTGGAGCACATAAGGAAGCTCCTCATATCTGCGGTGATTTTTGGAAGTGCTGTTCTGCTCATGCTGTGGTTGCCGATTCGTATTCTCAAAATGTTATTACCGAGCTTTCTGCCATATACCGTTTCTCTTAACAACGATACTCAAGTAAACGAACTGTCGTTGGAGTTGCTGTTGTTGCAAGTCATCTTGCCAGCTTTGTTAGAGCAGTCACACACGAGGATTTGGTTGAAAGGTTTGGTGAGGAATTGGTGCAGGGTGGTGGCCTGGATTTTAAATATACATTCGTATCTTCTCGGCGACAGCAATGGAAAACAAAACAGGGAAGATGGTCAGAACGCTAATGGTCAACCTGCTAATCCTCCCGAAGCTGGGGCTGGTTTAGGAGCTGTGCACCAGGCTCTGTTAATGATGGAACCCCCAACAGGTAAGTATTATTTCTCAAGATATAAGGAGAGATGGGTAAAAATATCTGTTTTTATCTTGACATAACATATTGATTTTGCGAACAGTGTTTGAAAAGTTCATGGTCCAATATACTGCTTGAATTGCCGAAAAATTCCTGTCATCAGAACGTGCATCCCACGTCGTCATTTCAGAGACGTCCAAGCATATTAACTAAATCCAACTAGTATGTGCGGGCATCAGTTAAAATAACTTGGCATTGCTTTCTGTATTATGTCATAGACTTTTCACACACACTGTACCGGGTGCGGCATTTAAGTTGGTAACGTATATAATTAGAAAATAAAAGATTTCCTAGAAAACTGTTTCAGACCGCCTTATCATTTCAAAAACAAGATCTAAGAGTTGTAATTTTTATAGAAAAGTGTTCAAATCTTGGGAAATGTTTTCGTTAAGATATCCCGTCAAAGATTTGCCAAATACATGGTAATATACGAGAGACTGTGTTAAAAGTGCTTGCTGAGATATTGATGCACAAGCTTTAATAGAACTTATTTATTCATGACAACAAAGCTCAATTGCTTTGATATTATTTCATCAAGTATCCTGACGAGAGGGGGGGGGACAGGTGATTCACTTGGGATTCCAACTTCTACTAGAAAAGCCTCGAACCGCTTTGTCTAGGAACTAGAAATTATTTATAGTAAACTATTGCCTGGAGCTACTTCTGAAGTGGTAGTCAAGACTCCATTACAAGTTTTCTAAAAAAGAATACAGGATGTTGCGACATGTTAATAAATGAATACGTAGTGGCTTGTCATCCTTGCTTCTTTTTTAATTCATGCTATGTGCACCTAGGGGGTGCACAATGGTGATTATATTCTTTAAGGTAGTTATATCGCGAAAGGTGTGACATCTGTTAGCAAATCGATAAACTTGAGACGAAGGGACACAGAGAGAGTAGGGAAAGATTTAGCAACGCAGCATATAGTTTCTGACATCAGCTGATCGACTTGTCACTATTGTCGATATATTTTTACCTCTTTTATTAAATTAATGGAAAAATATATTATTATATTTACAATAAATAAAATCGGAAAGAAAATTTGTAAATCTACTTTCTTATATGATACTGCATTTAAAATAAACTCAAAGTATTTTTAAATGTCCGCTCTAAGTATTAGAAATAGTGCGACGTTGCCACGTCTACTACTCATGTCCTCCATTCAATAATTTTCGGGTAGCTGCCGTTACGTTATTTTACGGTGAATCATCTCGATGTTTATACACGTGCTTTGTCAGGAATTAATTTAAATTTGCCTCGTTTTTGAAATCGTTCTTAAATAAGGATCAGTTATAAGAGGAAAAATAGTGCCACATCAATTTTCACATGGCTTAAATGTCGATATAAACTGTGAACTTTGAGCAAATGAATCTCGGAACGGAACGGTAAATGGAGTTCATGTTTTACCAGAATGTTTATTGTATGCCCAAGTGGATGATGTTGCTAAAAAATTAAATAAGACGCATTATGCCATTTTACAAATGAAAGATATCCTGACTGTTCCAGGACTACTAAGTATACATTATGCATAAAGTCGGGTACAATTCAAACTGACGTGTGTCATGGCCGCTAAAACGTCTGAAATAAGATTTTATTTAAAGCATAAGAAATACCAGTAGTTCTCAAACAGTTCTCAGCAATGATATCGCTAAATAATTTTAAAAATATATAAAAGATACTATCATAAAATGTTAAGATTATTAATTTAGTAACTTCATAATTTTAGTTCAATTCTGATTATACAGTGTCCATAAAGTTGGCTACATATGGGAAAAAATTGTATTTTTTACATTTCTAAAAAACTCTATTGGGGGTTTGTTTATGCATGACACATGTCATGCGATCACCGGTTTGGCAGGACTGTAAAAAATAGCTGACGGTGGTACCGAAAAATGGGTTAAATTGTTAAGATATCGAAAAATTTTATGAAGAAAAAGTGCATATAGAATACAAGGACTCCATATAGTCGTGCCATTTTAGCATGAAAAATCTGAAAACCTCAAAAAAAAGGTACAGGGTCAATTGACTTAATTCTTGTTGCAAAGAGTTCAGAAAGGCATTTAAAAAAACAGTACCTTTTATTTTTTGGCGGAAATGTTTTGGTTTCATTTCTTTTCCGATAATTGGCCAATTTAATTAAATTAATTGAAAAATTTGTTATCATACACAATATGCCATATAATTAAACGAAAATGGTTACTCATGGGTTTCTGGGGTCGTTGATCACCAATCTGAAGTCCAATTTGGGAAATTCAAAATGGCGGACCGGAAATCGGGCAATCTTCCAGAAGAAGAATGAGAATGGATATCTTGGCCTTGAAAATCTGTACTCGGGAGTTTTCGGGGTCTCTGATTACGAATGCGAAGCCTGATTTGGTAAATTCAAAATGGCGGACCGGAAGTAGAGTCAATTTATCAGGAAAAATTCATATTTTTTCGTTCTTGGGCTGAAAATGACTACTCAGAGGTTTTTAAGGTCGCTGATTACGGATCACAGGTCCAATTTACGAAATTCAAAATGGCGGACACGGGAGGAACAGTCAATCTCTTCGGAAAACCTAGTATTATTTAATTAAATAGAGTGTTATTCCGGTCCGACATTTTGTATTTCGTGAATTAGGCCTTTGATTCGTTATCAGAGACCTCAGAAACCCCCGAGTACTCATTTTCAGTCCAAAAGCGAAAAAGATACGAGTTTTTCTTGATAAATGAACTCTACTTCCGGTCCGCCATTTTGAATTTACCAAGTCAGACCTCCGATTCGTAATCGATCAGCAACCTCGAAAACCTCCTAGCACAGATTTTCAAGGCCAAGATAGCCATTGTCATTTCTTATGGAAAATGGCCCGATTTCCGTCCGCCATTTTGAATTCCCCAAATCGGATTTCAGATTGGTGATCAGCGACTTCAAAAACCCCAGAGTAACCATTTTCGTCTAATTCTATGGCATATTGTGCATGATAACAAATTTTTCAATTAATTAAATTAAATTGGCCATTAATATTGTCCAATTATTGGTCCAAAATTTAAACCAAATATTTCCGCTAAAAAATAAAATTTATTTTGAAGCAGATATGAGAAAAATAAAAAAGTGCAAATTTTACCCCTACCATTAATTACTATATGAAAAATCATAAACTCTTGTGTCTATTTCACAAATATTTGACTAGTTTCGACAAAAACTGTATGTATTTTAGTTGAATAAAGGTATTTGCATGTAAAAAAAGAAACGAACCCCCAATATAGTATTTTTTAGAAATCTCAATAATACAAATTTTTCCGATATGTAGCCAACTTTACGACGGACACTGTAGGTATATAGGTTCGGGCACAAATGAAACTGATAACAAAAAATGAATTGCCCAATTCAGTCAATAACAATGAGTAATCAGAAAAAGAAATCAAAGACTAATATTGCTAGAGTCCAGCAAGAGACACGGGAAGGTTTGGGCATTTCTTGCCAGGAAAGGATAGGATCGTAGTATTAGTAGGGGAAACGATGTCAGTAAAAATAAAATATTTCATATAACAAAACAAAATCTGAAATCTCTATGAGAATAACGAAAATAAATTATTTTTCTTTTAGCGGTAATAAATAAAAATTCTAGTTGACAAAATAAAAAAAGACACGTTTTTGGGGAAAATATAGTTTCAACAAAACTCGAGGCGCAGTTTAATAAAATAAAAATTATAGAACGAAAATTATTAACTTTTAATAGAGCTTAAATAAAAAAAAAAAAGTAGACTAGCGTTGGGGATCGATCCCGCGCCAACCCCATTTATATCTATTGCATCGAGCATCTTACCGATTGGGCTAGGCTAGCTAGTTTGTTCTGCTTTAAGATGTGTAATATGTACGTAATAGAAAATTGTAAGAGTTAATTATTTGATATTGTTCGTTTAACGGATGAATATCCACTATTTACCACTAAAAATATCTTAAATATTTCATATAAAGACGTTTTTCATATTTAGAGTGGTGTTAGTTCACGGAAATAAATAATATTCGTCGTCAAATCACACAGTTTGAGAATCGCTGAGCTTACGACTATGTTTCTCACTCCTCAGTGTGCATTTCATATTTCCGTCTCAAAAGAAGTGGGAAAGAATCTTGGTAGACATACATTGACAATGTCTTTAGGCTATGGCTTTAAGTTTGTGTGCAAGAGATAGTGAAAACGTATGTGCAATATTAATTCATACAACGGTCTTTTTAAATTTTACCCGACTATACACATAGTTATTCGAATATTTCTTTTAGTATAAGCAGCTGGGGTTGTGGAAGAGATTTCAAGAGAATTTTTCTACCTCGTATTAAAATTAATTTTTAATATGAGGTACAATGAGAAATGTAGGCGGGTTTTTGTAAGTAATAAAATTCTTACGACGCTGAAAACTTACATATTTTTACGTGCTTGCACTTCCTAAGGGCTGATCCTGATAGCTCAAGAGTGCTACCCGAAATTATGTAGCAATGGGGATAGGAAACTGCAGTACCATCAAACAAAGCCTGTAATGCACGCCACCTCTGAGACACGTACGTTTTCTAGAAGAGAATCGAGATTTCTACATTATTCTAGATTGGTGCGGAAGGTTCTGGACTTTGTTTTTAGATGGCTCTAGAGGCATTTTTAGAGTATATAAGCTAATGTAGATAGGCGGAAAGGGAAGTTTTGAATGAAAAGTAAGATTAGAACCGAAGTGATAGAAACGAAATGGTAGAGTGCAAAGAAACACGTGACAATATATAACAAATGAAAAATGGCCAATTTTAGGCCTTTTTCTTCAATTCTATAGACATTTAAGGGCAATCCCATAAAAACTAACGCCAGATTCATGTTCAGCGCATCGATTTGCATATGAATACGTAGGTCTGATCTAAATCTCAGAATCTGTGTTTTCGTGAGCCTGTCATTATTACCAGTACATATCTTATAGTACAGGCATTGAAGGCAAAATGTTGTAAAAACCTCGCAAAAATTAATAAAAGAATCATCTCTGGGATTTAAGTAGTTAATAACCTGTAGAATGGAATGATGCATTCTTTGCACTTCCAAGTTCCGGGAAAATTCAAAAAAATTTGGAAAAACTTTTTGATTTTCGGTTTTTTTGCTCTAACGGCTAAAACAATGAAAATACAGAAAAAAGTTTTCAACAAAATTTTTAGCTCATCTCTTTCTCTACAAAATAGGTCTAACATGACCATGAAGTCTTCCCTCAATCAGGAAAGAATTATAGCCCTTAGATCTTGTTTGAAATGATGAAACTTTTTCTTGAAAATGCTTTATTTTCAAGTTATCCATTTGTATCATTTTAATTAAGTGCTCACCCAGTACATTAATTATACTTTTCTGTAATTTGATCTTGTATAAATATTGTCTGTTGGAACTTGAGAAAATCACCAGACACTTTGTTTCAGGTTTCCAGCCCTACAAACGTCCCTCGTTCTTCATAGCCAGGCTGGTAGGCCTGCTGATCGCAGTGTGCATATCATTAGTCGCCTCTAGCCTGATAGCCCTAACGTTACCAGTTTGGCTCGGACGCAGTGTCATGGCTCTGTGGCTAGTCGGAGCTCCACCTCCAGGTCCCCAAATTTCGGCCACCAATGCGCAGGCTGAAGTAAAAGTGCATGAATTGTATACCGCAGCTTGCGGCTTATATTTATGTTGGTTAGCAGCGAGGGCTGTTAGTTTAGTACTTGGGTGGCTGCCTCAAGGTCGAGCCGCCATGATAGACAGGCTTAAGCAGTGGTGCCTGTTGGGACTGAAGACCGTTGTTGCTAGTACGATCCTGCTCGGAGTCATACCGTTATTGTTTGGTTTATTACTTGAGTTAGTAGTTATAATACCTTTACGTGTTCCAATCCATCAAACTCCAATTCTATTCATTTGGCAAGACTGGGCTTTGGGTGTTTTGTACACCAAGATAGCTTGCGCTGTAACTATGATGGGACCCGATTGGTTCTTGCGGGCGGCTATCGAAAGGGCATATCGTGACGGTATTCGAGAGATGAATCTGACTTTTATATTTAAGGAACTCGCTGCTCCGGTAATTATTAGTTTTGGTTTGGCTCTCTCGGTGCCATACGTTATTGCTTACTCCTTTGTACCCATTTTTGTAACGAATTTGCAGTTGAGGAATTTAATCGCGAGAAGGTTGTATCCATTCTTACTGTTAATTTGTGTTCTAAACGTTATAATATTTTTACAAATTAGACAGTTTAAGAAGCTATATGAACATATTAAGAACGATAAGTATTTAGTGGGGCAGAGATTAGTGAACTATGATCACAGGAAAAAAGCACAAGCGGCATCTTAAACTTTCGGATCATTTAGGATATTTTCAATTTGATTTTTTTTTATTATAATATGGCTTGTATCAAGTTTTATTTGAGTATTAAGAAGTTTCTGGTGTTTATTTGTTTAAAAGTTTAATAAAGGTTACTAAAAGAGTATTTTTCATTTAGGCAACATTTTCCTCAAATTACATTTCGTGAGAATTTATTAAAACTGTTTATAATTCGAGGCTCGAATCTTATCAATAGACTTTTACCTACAGCTTATTTGTTAAATGCCACCAAATCTTAAAGTAACATTATTGGTTTAACTACTTTTTTTTAGTACGGTTATGGTGGCTCCTATCTTAGTTTGTCTAGATACGTAAGTAATGTGATGGGACTTGTTAATATGGTAATTTTTATATTTATTACTTAATAGACTATGTATATTTTGTCTTATCCACAACTATGATATAAACAGTATATAGGTCTACATTTTCAGCTGCGTTTGCAGTATCAAACGTCTTTAAAATTTAGTAGAACATATACAATGAACGACTCATTTTTCTCATCTATCTAACTTTACAACTCATCCTCGGCAGTTTCTCATTACTGATGATGTTTCACAACTTATTTTTATAAAATTAGTTTGTAATCATTTAGCTCAAATTTGTTTATGTATATAATTTATTTTGATTGTATAAATCATTAAATATATTTTTGGGAAAATATTTTTGTTGTTTTATTAATGGCAACTAACAGATAAGTGAACATAGGCCATATTTATATGGAACCGCTTTATCAAGTTCAGTGTATAGAACCTAATAAAATGAAAACTATATGTTGCCCTATATATGACTAAAGAATAGTAAAACGCTTTAAATTCACCAAAATATACACAAAACAAGAAAGTGATGATAATAATAATAATCACGTAGTTCAATAACTAAATATAATATGTAAAATACAGAAGCCTACATAAACCAAACTAGTCTCTATTGTTTTGCGAAAAACACACTGATACAGGTTGCTTCTAGACTAAGCACTCTTATGTTTCGTCTTCGGGCGTTCGGGCAACTGTAAAACAGCTTCTCTGCAGGTATAGTTCTACATATATCTTTTAAGGCACATAATGAACCTCAAAACTTTGCCGCTTGCGTATATATGGGAGAGCGGGACATGCTATATATTCGTACAAAATTGTAAATCGTAAATATAATGTATTACTTAATACATATATACATAGAACAACATTGTTCTCATGTAAAGTATGTTCTAGCATGATTAAAATAAGATTATAACGGAGACACATCTGTTTCAATTATAATTTCAAATTATTTTGATATATTTACCCGACTCCCTCCTACCGAAATTATTTTACGATGTAACGGTTTACAGCAGGCATGTAAACCCTACCGTCGACAGAGTCGAACTTAATATTGTCAGTGTATATCATGGAATATTGAATTTGTCAATACTCCACATAAATATATGATATTTATTCCTATCTTGACAAGCAAAACAGAGTGTTATATATACCGTCTGGTAACATGGATTATTTTCATAATCGATAATGTCTCCTGAACAGATTTCAGCAAAAAAAAACTCGACACTCGTGCGCCCATATAGAAGCTGGTCTACTTTGTTGCGAAATCTTATAACTGATGTCAATATCTTTGGTTCATAAAAAGTGAATTATTCAAAGAACTTATATATAAATTCTTTGGAATTATTATTATGCCAATTACGCACTACATCCCGCACAAGGTTATACTAGAGGACATCCTAGGGATATAAATAAAGCTTAGGATAAAGCAATATTTTGAAGATATGCCAGGAATATCCCTGCGATACCATGACCGCACCAAACATGTACCTACATATAAACCTATAACAGTAAGGGCCGGATTTATCAAAGTGAGGATAAAAAGTTATAAATTATCTAACCTTTGGTTAAAGTCTATGCATATGTATGTTTATGCTTTAACCATAGGATAACTTTAACCTTGCATCCATAAACCAGGCCTAAGAAGTAAAGAAATCTGTAATTGGGCACCAACCACTAACTATTCTTTTGGTACTTTTAGTTGCCGCCAGAAACCTTAATTAACACTTCAAATAAATTTACAAATTGTAGCAAAATTAAAAGCATTGCATAACCATTGTGTATTTTCGATACGATATTATATTAGTTTGTATTGACACGCCGTATTAGTATCAGCTCGAATATCGATTATCGATGCAGAAAGTATTGACACAGAATAACAAAACAATCAGAAGGGAAACTCTGAGCATTGCCCATATACAATTTAACTCCAGAATCGGCCATCTTGTTGGGGTTAAAATCAGGGGCGTATTCTGTACTGCTGTAGTCAGGTCCGCATTTAGGAATTTGTAATTTAATTTTGTGGAATACACTTTTCAGCTTTTCTCAAGAAACTCTATAAAATAATTGCCTCTGAATTTTCTAAAAGTTCCCTTTGTATGTTAGTGCTGAACTTCTCATTTTATCGTACTAATTTTGTAAAAAACAGTGCATCACACTAACGCCATGTTAAAAACAAATTTTGACATCTTTACACAGCGTATAAATATTAATAACTATTAGGAGACGAAGGGCGTGAATGACTTGCAATATGAACTTTATAAGAACAGCCCATTTTATTAAAATGCATTATTTTACAGTAAATATATAAATTGTCATATATGTTAAACAATGCCATTTCAATTCAACAATTCTTTAATATAATCTGAAAGCATACGCATATGTCATTAAAAATTGTTTAAGTAATCTGTAGAGAAATTTTTAAATGCCTAACCATATTACAATATTTTTCTACAAAACTGTTGAAGATTTTAACTCAATATGTCATGGGACAATAAATATCTATTTTTATTCTATACGATTGACTTTATCCCTGTGTAATAATTATACGCATATTTTGTTTTATTAATATATAAATCTATATATTTTAATGCCAATGATTAATTAAATAGTAGTAAATATACCGTCCTGAAATATTCAATATAAAATTGTTTCTAAAATACAATACAATAACGAATACCTATATACCCTATACTGAAATTAGGTCATATGAGAGGTGTGCATAAATTGTTTCATTATATGCGTGTAAAGGAATATATGTATTCACTATGTTATATTATAATTTTAGTGCAAAACATTACTGACGGGATTGATTAGGCACACAAAAATGTAAGGATGTGCGAGATCGACGTGGAAACATTATAGTATACCTACCCCTGTGTATCCATACGCTCGAACGAATTATAAGTGGATTAGACGATATGTCAATATTACTTTAAAATATTATTGAGTTATTTTAAATGAGAGTATCATACAAAACAAATGCAGTCAGGCATTGATCAATGTAAATAAACAGCAAAACAAACGAAATAAATAAATATCTGTCAACTTATGACCAATAGGTTATACGTAATGTTGCCAGATGAGTTTTTGAAATTACTATAATGTACATGAAAATTATTAATTTTAGTACATAATTTTTTTCATGTAACCAACTATCTCATTTCTCAAGAAATTGAATTTGAAGACATTTGATTACTGCAAAATGTACCACATGAATATTAATACTTTTGTGACAAAACTATACAATAGGCCTTTTCATCAAAAGGAATTTTTGTGCGCATGCGTTGAGTTCTACCATGTTTTTCGGACAGATTTTGCATGTCAACATTGAATTTTATATACAATTACGTTTTTTAAACAAATAGTGATGAACATGTTGCTAATTTTCTGAATATAAGTAGTGTGATATCGTATAGTTTATTTGAAACATTTGAAAACAGGGAGCTATGGGCAAAGGAGCTAATAAACGGTGTTGTTTTGGCGTGTGTAACAGCGATTTTCGCTCCAAATATTTCAGAAACTGTTTTTATTATTTTCTGCCATTCCTTAAGCCGTGTGCTGAGTACATAAAATGTATTAAATGCTCAAGAAAAAAACATGCAAGACATTGCCAACAGTGTGGGAAATACGAGTCGTGAGTGAAAGCTCGCCGACGTGGTAATGGAAGATTTTCGTCGATAGACGATGTTAATAAAGATACATACATTTTTTCTCTTCATTTCGTAGGAAGAATATCGTCAACTCTTCAACATTCACATGTTGTTAACTTAACACTTAATGCTCTTGTACAAAAACTGATGTGTTGACAGTTGAATCCTAACCTTGCAACCAGTTATTTTCTTGCTTCCACTCACTTTACTGTCATGCCACTTGAGCCAGCGCCTTAATTGAGCGCAAGTGTGTTCTTCCACAACTTTGTGCACTAATTTTGCGCCGCTAATCACACTTATTTCGTTTAAATTAATGTTCAAAACTGATACCTGCCCAGCCATTTTGCTAAAAAGTGTCCGAAAGTTTCATATTTCCCGCAAAAAACATGGCACCAGAGCATGCGCGCGACAATGATTAAATGGCCTTGAAAAGGCCTATTATTTATTCCTAGTTCATTAGAAATTATTGTACATCTGGCAACACTGTATAGAGCACACGATTATCAGTTGTTTTACCCCAGGAACATGGCGAATTGGATGCGCGCCTAGAAATGCGCGAAACTTCCCCTTCTCTGAAAGATTCCATTCTGATTATTTTATTATTCTGTGGTATTGATATGAATCGAACATTTCTAACTGCGAGTAGTCAGGATAAAATTTTCCGCAAGCGCGGACCACTGAATCATTAAGTTGATCACAAATTAATACTATGGATACTATAATTTATATATATTCTAACATAAGCTTGAATTCAAATTCCGTTTGCTTCGCCGGAACTTTGGACGATTCGAATCATAGTCTATGATTCGAATTGTCTAAAGCTCCGAATATGTATCCGAAACTGTTTACTAATCCACTTCCTCATCTAACCTAACTTTTATATGTACTGCAAAAGTTTGGCGCCACGACGAAAAAGAACTGTTTATTTACATTAAAATAAGATTGCTATTCTTATCGTGTAATAAAAAATTAATGTGAGTGAAAAGAGTATCATGTTTTAAATAACAATGAAGGATCTTACGGATTATTTCACCAGTCCCACTATAAAAACAAAAAATGATTTGAAAATAATTGAAGAAACGTCTAATGACCTTCCTTTAGTGGTAGTTGTAGATTTAGTGGACAATAATTCTAAAGAAAAACCCAAAAACGATTCAAAAGTATTGACTAACATTGAAAATTCTGCTAAACATAAAGCCAAAGATGCCTCTAAAAAGAAGACAAAGAAAGATAAAAGGCATAAACGAAAATCAGATCCTGCTGTTAAAAATATAACGGAATTACTTTCTAATAATTTAAGTATAATCTCGCCAAATTCCAGTTTTACTAAGACAGTTGAACCTGCAGAAAAGGAGTGTACCTTAGCCTCTGATAAAAAGTTTAAAGATAGCGCACCAAAGAGGAAAAAAGGTCTACGAAGAAATACTAATGAGGTTCCAAATGAAAACGAAGGCAATTTTGTTAAGGTTCAAAATGAGGAAAGAACAGGTAAATCAAATTTTCAAAAAATGAAGGATTTAAACAATATTTGTTTGCTACAAGATGAATGTGTTCGGAGTAAATGCTCTGAAAATAAAACGGAAGAAAGTGAAATTAGTCAACAACTTTCAACTAGCAAACTAAATGCCTTTCAGTTTTTAATGGAGAGTAGAAATAAAAGTATTGGTCAAAATTCACCAGGAAAAGAACTCCCTGAAAATGAAATTAGAACTGAAGATGATAAAGATTCCAAAGAAAAGCTTTCAGCAAGGAAAAATTTACTACAGAATTGGGCCGAGAAGAAAGGTGCTTCTAAAAGGAAACGAGATGAGGCAGAAAGAGATGAAATTATTAATTATAAATTAAAGAAGAGAGCAAGAAGGTTAAAAAAATTATTGCAAGTGGATGGAGATGTATCTAACGATGCAGTTTTTAGGAATAAGACGAAACGAATTAAAAAAGTGTCTACAAGTTCCGATAGTAGTACAGATTCTGTTGTAATAATTGATAATCCAAAGGAAATTTTAACCAATCCTGTTTTAGAGACTATAGAAGACAATGCTCAAGATCGAGTATTGAATGGTTCGAAATTGAAAGAAAACAGACAGAGTTTATTAAATTTCTTAGGAGTTGTAAATAAGACGAGAAAGTCTGATGAAGATGGCAATAAAACTGATGAGGGCAATAGTGAAAAGAAAGTAAGAAAAGTAAAAATGTCCAGTTTTAAAGCAGAGAAGGCGAAGTCTCGTCTCAGCTTAAAAAAGGTAAAAAAAGAACATATCAGGAAAGACTGTGCCATTGTAGAAGAAAATACGTTGGAGAAGCCTATAATGGAGAAAACAAAGTCACGACTTAGCTTAAAAAAGATAGGGAAAGAACGTGACATTAAAGACCATATTCTTGTAGAAGAAAATACATCGGACCAGCCTATAATAGTGAAAAAATTAAAGACACCAAAACGGAAAAAAAGTGAGACTGAGTTAAGTCAAGATTCAATAGAAAATTCGAGAACACCGAAAAATAAGATTTTACATGAAAACGAAGATAGTTTGACACCTCGTTCTTTTAAATCTTGGAAAATGAAGATCAAGATTAGTACTGACGAAGTGGAAAAAGCAGATAAAAATGAAATGAACAAAAATGAAGGAGAGAGAGTACTAAGAACTAGAAAAAATGCATCTGTTATGTTTCAGGACTTTGCTTCAGATGATAGCACAGATGAAGGTAGGTATAAACCAAACATAAATTTTCCGATAATATAAGACAAAAAATATACAGGGTGTCCCGAATTGCATAGGCCAAACTTCACTAAGTAATACAACTTTTCAAAATAAGAAAAAAAGTTCCTATAAACATGGGTCAAGAAGTGATTAGTTTCCGAGATACAGGGTGTTCAAGTAATTCTCCTGAAAATGTGTTCTTATAAATATTTTCGAAACGTCTGAAAGATAAACAAATGATAATTTACACAGGAATTTAACTTTGTATGCTTTTTAAGAAAAAATGACAGCTATGTACGAAAATCATTCAGGAGCGGGTGAAACTGGGGGCGTAGGTATAATTAAGCCCCAAATTTATTGTGTAACACTTTTAAATTAATTTATTAGCTGAACTTAAAAATTTGAAGTTTTCTACACAAAAAAAGTCTCGTATTTTTTCTCTAAAATTATCAGTTTTTGAGTAATCTTATCTGAACTTTGTTAATTAGTAACCATTATTACCAGCATTCCTGGTATGCAGGAGTGTGCCGTGATTGTAATGTTTGAAATATTAAAAATAATCTAGCATGCAATGCCAGAATAATGTTAATTACATGGTTTTCTGTAGTTCATTGTTCTGCAGTTTTATTATTTCCTTTTGGAAAAAGTGTTCTATTGGAAAGTAAAAAATGGTCATGTTTAGTAATGTGGAGTACGTGGATATTCATTTTATTTATGGATACATGACGCGAATGCACAATGGGCCGACAGGCCTGAGTGCTGCGGATTCCACAGATCTGCTCGCGCGATAATAATAATAATATGGATATTGTAATGGAACCGTGAATGCTGCGGTATGTGAATATCGCAAAAGATTTCCTGATAGAAGGAAATCATCTAAAGATGTTTTTAGGTAGTGACTACTGAACCGCCGCGGCGGTTGCTTTAACTATATTTACGTGACTGCCGCGGCAATTGGTTTGGTTACATACTACTTATTCTGTGCTATAGCGATGTTTTCCATGTGGGTCGCTGGCGTATGCGTAACGTTGTCGCGTTGTGGAGCAGCAGGTCCCGGGTTCGACTGCTGGCAAGTGAACTTTTTTTTTTTATATTTTGTAACGATTAATATCCTTTTTCACAAATTCTGGTTGGATTTGACGACAGAAATAATGTTCTATTTTTTCATATAATTTATCTCTTTCATGTGATGGTAGTTGGGTTAGTTAGGTTGATTTTTATATTGCTAAATAATTGTTAATAAATTATCAGCGCTGCAGGCAGCATTAGCGTCGCAGACAAAAACGGGGGGTGCGGGGGGTGTCCCCCCGCCTTGTTTTTCAGAAAATTGCACAAAATATTTCAATTTATCTGCGCGGCGGTTCAATAAGTCGTGCAAAAGATCCGCCGCGGCGGTTTCGTAGTCACTCCCATGTTTTTATTTGAACCCACCTAGAATATAGAAATGTTGGACTTAAAAGAGGTCCAAGAAATGAATAACAGCGAAATGGGTGATTTAAAAACATAATTTTGGCTAAATTTAACAATAATAATAAATTAAGTATCGGAAGAGTGGTCTAACAGCTGCGTGCGCAAGCTGTGCATGTTTCCAAAAACAAAGTTTTTCGGATTTTAAAAAAAGACCACAGAAAAGCTTTTCGAATGCAGCCAGTCCAAAGCCTTCAATACAATACTTTATTGGTGTTGGTACACAAAGTGTTTACAAGGTGATCCCGAAAGACATATCAATTTTTGTAATTGGTTTATAAATGCCATGGATTTCGGAAGTAAAATTATTTGGACTGATGAAGCTACCTTTTACCATAATAGATCGGTCAATTTTAATAATTTAAGAATCTGAGCTCATCAGAATCCTCATAATTCGTCCTAGGGCATTTCAACAAGAGTTTGGCGTTAATATATGGTGTGGTGTTATAAACGGGACTTTTTGTGGGCCCCACATTCTTCCTCCTCGTTTAAATGGACCATTATTTAATGATTTTTTAAGTAATAATTTTTTTCAATATCTCGAGGGTATTCCTCTTAATTTAATGAATGCTGGTTTCAAATGGACGGAGCTCCTGCACATTTTGCTGTTGAGAATCGTTTGTAGGTAAACAATAATTATCCTGAACAGTGGATCGGTCGATTAGGTGCAAGAGCCTGGCCACCCCGTTCACCGGATTTAACTCCAGTTGATTTTTTTGTCTGGGGCTATTTAAAGGACAAAGTCTATGCAATCCCTGTAAACACGAGAGAAGAGTTGATAGAAAGAATTCTCGAAGAATGTGAAAATTTGCGGGCTAATCCCGATTTTATTCGTAAAGCTACACACTCTGTATGGCACAGATGTCAGAAATATGTTAAAGCTGGCAGAATGCACTTTGAACAACGCATGTAATTTGTAATTTACCTTACCTTAATCTAATTTATTGTTGTCTAATAAAAAATAATGTAATCAAATTTTGTTTTACTGTCATTGTTTTTTCTGTTCTGCTACAATTATTCATAAAAAACTATTCCTGAATAAAGTTCAGATAAGATTTACTCAAAAACTGATAATTTTAGAAAAAAGACAAGAGACTATTTTTGTGTAGAAAACTTCAAATTTTTAAGTTCTGCTCATAAATTAATTTAAAAGTGTCACACAATAAAGTTGGGGCTAAATTATACCTAGCCCCCTCCCCCCCAGTTCACCCGCTCCTGAATCATTTTCGTACATAGTTGTCATTTTTTCTTAAAAAGCATAGAAAGTTAAATTCTTGTGTAAATTATCATTTGTTTATCTTTAGACGTTTCGAAAATATTCATAAAAAAAACATTGTCAGGAGAAATACTTGAACACCTTTTATCTCGGAAACTAATCACTTCACGACCCATGTTTATAGGAACTTTTTTTTTATTTTGAAAAGTTGTATTACTTAGTGAAGTTTGGCGTATGCAATTCGGAACACCCTGTGTGATCCCTGTACGGGTCTAGAGTAAAAGGAATATGGTACTCTTTTTTAGGTAAGCCCACAACTGCACGTGAAAAGAACAAGGCATTACGAGTAGAAGAAATTACTTTATCATCTGAAGACGAAAATGACTCTAAGGAAAGCAAAACAAACAGACAAACGAAGAAGCTTGTTAAGATTGCCCCAGTTTTTGTTAAAGCAAGCCCAAAACCAAAACCTACTCCAGAATTGCTTGAAGCTAAGAAGCAGTTTTTGATGAGTGGTATTCCAAATTTCTTGAAAAAGGCCATGGAGAAACAGCAAAGGTAATTAATTTAGTGCAACATTTATTTACCATAAATTCAAATACTATATACAGGGTGAGTTATAGCGAATGAGACATATAAAGGAACTAAAATTTTCTTCTCAAAATAACAAATGTCGTTTTTTCGTAATTTATCTGCAACATTGTTCGTCATTTAAAAAAATTGAGATGAAATTTGACCCTCGGATTTACACAGAGCTACAAAAAAAAATGTTGGGCTTGACACGTCGTTGACATTTGACTTAAGCAAGATTGGTTAAATCTCTATTTTGAGTCAAATATCTCTCAGAGCGTTATGCCATGGTCTTTATTACTCATTCTGCATAAAAATTATATAAATAAAATACTTGGTCGTACACTAAAATTCGTTGCAATTTACAGTATTGAAGAAAAGGATTATGAGGTATTTCCCGCCACAAGCCACGTTCAGCAAAAGTGTGAAACCCAGTTATTCTGGAACCTACCCAAGCCTCAATTAAATTTAAAAGAATACTCGCCACTAACAATTACTGATTGTGAGTCATGCACAGGTTTAACAAATAGTCATATCGTCAGTAAGTTAAATATACAGACGGAAGCAGAAAAGGCAGACAACCTAAAAACTATTTTAAACAGGATTAAAGAAGATAATCCAAATTATCCTGTGTATAAGTCCTTTCGATTAATTTACGAGAAAAGTGGCAAAATGTCGGAGAAAAGTAAAAAGATAGCTTCCCCGAAACGAAAAAAGAGTAAAAAGCGACGAAGTAAAATTCTCAACAAGAGCATCGAAATCATTGAACCAGAAAAGCAGGAAACCGATTCTGTGGAATACGCAATGTGGACAGAAAAATACAGACCGAAATGCTCGGACGATATAATTGGTAATAGTCACGGGGTGAAAGTTTTGAAGAAATGGCTGGAAACTTGGATTAACTTTAGCCAAGAAATTATTGCAAACAGGAAGAAGCGGAGAAGAGATTCTTCGAGTGGATCGGAATTTGACACTACTGATTATGACAGCAGAGACAGTATAAAACTTCCTAGCAATACTGTTGTTTTAGGTGGACCTTGTGGCAGCGGTAAAAGCATTTCAATTTATGCCATTTGTAATAAGTTAGGATTTAATGTTATCGAGCTCAATTCCTCCAGTAAACGTACAGGTAAGTTTATTGCCATTATGAGTCCCTTAGATACAGGCCTCTGTACACTTTACGTGTTTTTGAGTAATTTGGAAAAACTGATAATTTTTTTACAGTATTTACATCTGACACTTAAATTTTTTCTCAATAGATGAGGTGTGGGTCTAATATTTATATTTTCTGCATTATCAACATGTTGTAATAAATGTGTGTTCGTAAATAAAGCTTAAAAAATGTAAATACCGAGTATTGATCAAAACATCCAATTTTGAAAGTAAACGAACTGACTACTTTGTACTTCTTTAGATACTACCTAGATAATACAAAATTTTAATGGAAATAAAAGATATTAGTTTATTAGACGAAACATTTTATTGCAATAAAATAAAAGCAAAACTTTTTTTACAAATTAAATTGCATTATATTCTCAGAAGTTGCTCTTCCTTTCCCTCATTATTTGATTCCTAAATTTAAAAAAAAGTTTAAAAAATTTAAACTTTTCACAATTTAAAAAGTTTATTCGAAGGCTGTTTAAAATTTCTAGTATGTGGAAATAATAGGTCATAGAATTTTAATAACATTTGAGACAGATCTAAGAAAATTTGAGGCGTTCGTTTCTTGCATATATGCCAAAAATAAAGTTTCTGGACTCTTATTAGCTTGTACTTATTTTCCCCAATGTATACCCCATCACCCCTTTAACGAAATCATCTCAATCAGATGCCATTAGAATACATACGTGTACCAAATTTCAAGTGAATATCTAAATTTAATTTTATCACACTTTTTTAATATTGGAGTGGGGATGGTGGAGCGGTTGAAAAATGTTGTAAAAAATCTGAGGCCTTGGCTTCTGGTATACACCAAATCCCAAGTTTCTGTATTTTTACCAGCTTGCTTTACTTATTTTCCCTTATTTAACCCCCAACCCTTCTGTATTTTTATAGTTGATTATCAACTTTTAATACTTAATCATAATTCTCTTAATGCTATGACTTGTGTAAGCATTTTTATGCTCTCTGACCAATAAATTATTATTATTATCCTTACATGATCAGCACGTTGCAAACTTCGCAATGTAGTTTTATTTTTGCTTCTATTGCAGGTAAACGATTGCTGCAAGAACTGCAAGAAGCAACCCAATCCCACCAAGTACGAAAAGGTGACCAAAACAACTTCTTTCAGAATAGTAAACTGAAAGAAACATCAGAATCCAAGGAACAACATGCAGACAGGAAAATGTGTGTTCTCCTGATTGAAGATGTCGATATAGTTTTTGAGCAAGACGACGGTTTTATTTCAGCCTTGACCCAATTGATTAATACAAGCAAGAGACCAATAATCATGACGACAACGGATTCCAACTCCGTTTACGTACAAAAATTTGTAAGCCAATACGAATATATTTCATTTATGCCCCTGTCGTCCCAATCTCTTGCTACTTGGTTACAAATTGTATGTCTTGTCGAGGGGCTTTTTGTAAATCAGGGTGATATCGGCAGCTTACTTGAATATAATAGAGGGGATGTTAGAAGGACGTTATTACAACTTCAGTATTGGGTTCAATCTGGGGGACAATTGAATAAGGACAAAGTACCGGTGAAACTTGTGAATAAGAGAACGAGTACTGAAAAAATGTCAGATGATGAGCAACTGTTATCATGCATTGAGGAAAATAACGGTGACGACAAAAAGAAGGCGGTTTTTTCTCATTCAAATTGTATAAGTAGTTTTGAAATTTTTAGGGATCACAAGCAATACAATATTCCATATAACCTCAATTTGGGTTTGGTCTGGTGGAATATACCCAATATTCTAAACATGCCAAGTTTTTCCCACAAAAGGAGGAACAAGTTTAGTGAAGATAAAATTGATAAGCAACATTTAGAAGTGGATACGTGTAAAGGAAAGAGCAAATTGTGCGTCACGGACAAAAAGAAATTGGATATTTTAGCAAAGCTCTATGACAGTCTAGCATTTACAGATGTTTCGTTTAGAAAAGTACATTATTTTGATGGAATAGAACCAACTGTAAAGAATTACGGTGTGGAAATTAAGGACAGTTTGGAATTGAGTGAATGTATGGATTGCTATAATGGAGATACAGATTTTGTTCACGAAGTTACGCATACCTTGGTGAATGGGTATGTTGAGCAATATAATGCTGTTGAAAAGGATGAATCTAGTTTGAATATGAGTGTTCCCGAGAGAGCTGAGCGAAGGTAATAAATAAAGTTTATTATTTCAGTCACCGCACGTTTGAAAGTAATATAATAGTTCCTCAGATACTTTAAAATTAAATATATTAATTGTTTTTATGTGGCTTTATTAGTTGTATTGTTTTAAATCGGAAAGAAGATTTTACTATTGGAACCTGTTCATTATAGGCCTCTTTTAGACATACAAATTTTTCCCCCTCGCGGGCTCCCCAGAACACCCAATTTTGAGGCAATATCGCTCAAAAATCATTTTAGGTCGACTGGGGACACCGCTTATAAAAAAAACACGCCAAACACTCTACCACAAGGTGGTGTGTGGAAATAAACACATAATGGTAGTAACCACCGATAGTTGTAGACATTCCTGTCTATAACTCCAAGAATATTAACACTACATAAAAATGTGTCTGAACCATTTCGATAGAGAATGTACGTATCTTTAACTTTGATAATCATCTTTTTCTTCGTAGGACCATTCAGAACCAAGATATTGACAATAAAATAATATTTGAGTGATATTGCCCCAAAATTTGGGGATGTTCCGGTGGGCCGGCGAGGGGGAAAAATTAGTATGTCTATAATGAACTAGTTGCAACAGTAATATCTTTTTCCCAATTTAAAATGGTATTTACACATCCATTTCCGACGCCTGGCCTATATTATGTAGTGATCAAATTGACTATAGTCTGTTTTTAAACCAGGAGCGTTTTAAATTTAACACGCTAAATCATGCATCTGTGATTAGATATGCCCTCGCCAGTTTTACACAAGGCAATAGTAGTAAATTTTAGCATATTGTAATAATTTTAATTTCATGTCATAAATTATTTGGTTATAATTTCTATTGTTGTGGTTCGGACTCCACTATAAACTGTAGGGCCTCGTTTCTCTTTACCTTACACAAAATCATTCTGGATTTTCAAGGAGTTACCTCGGTGACTTGAGAAGCGGTTAAGAAAACATTTAAACATTTATTGTATCGTTTGCTCATTAATCAGTTTTTAATTCCTTTTATATACATCTGAAGATAAAAATGGCAAATTACTTGGTATCTTTATATTTCGTAAATTGTATGGATTCTGTATAAATACACAGAGGTCAAATAGACGTTGATGCATTGCATAATGTAATACAATATACACAATTTCACCGTAGTCATGTATTGTTGGTTGCTCAAAACACCAAAAAGGTTGTGTATTTTCTGGTTATAAAAGTAACCAGAAAAACAGACTATAATTAATTTATTATTATAAAAACAAAACTAATATAAATGTAACATATCTGTTCATTTTGAAACCTAGCATTGCTGCATCATCCATTTTTGTGACAAGTGAGCAAGGCGATAAGATCTCTGTTCGTTTTGCATATTACTCATTGATTTAGTCACCTTGCTTAATCCTAAAAACAATGTTAGCAGATGGTAAAAATTTTGTTTAATTGAATTTTCTCAATTTTTTTCAGGTGGAGGGCAAAGCATCATGTGTGCCAAGATGTTTTCGGAGAAGCTCTATCATTGTCCAGTTATGTGGATCGGAAATCGGTGGCATTGGACTACATGCCATCTTTAAGAGACATATCACGATCAGAAAGAATCCGAGCTGCCACCAACACGAAACGAGGGAATCGCTTTAGAAGCTACCTTAGGGATTTGAATATAAAGTATAATGATAACACTGTGAAACTGGCGTGCAGTATACTCACAGTGGATGAGTTTTAAGTAATTGTACATTGTCAATATTGCCTTTTGTATAATTTTAGAGTGCAAACATTATTTATTATGATATATCAAGGGTTTTTTCTTACACATTCTTTTCAATTTTATTGTTAAAAATAGTAGTTAATTTAAGATAAGCGATAAGTGATCTAGCAGGTTATAAACACTAGAAAGATCCCTTTGCAATGTTAGTTTCTTTTTTTTTTAAATAAATTTTATCTAAATATATTGTAGATATTTTCAAATAATGTTATGCTATTATTGTTAGTGATGGGTAATATCATAATTTTTCTATTGCACAGTGGATTGTTGCTGTGGCTTTATGTGGTCAAAGGGTTGTCATCTTTGAAATGTAAAAAAATTTTCTCTACATTTTTTTAGACTTCAAAGGGTTGTTAGACCGCAGCAAAGAGCTCAAAGGTGTGCCAAATTTGGTTTTAACATCTTTGGGGAGTACTTGACATACAGTCAAAATTTCAAGTCAATCTGACCACAAACAGACTTTTGGCACATATTTGAAAGTTACCCTCTTTCTCAACCCAAAAAAACGTTTCCAATATTTTGGAGAAAAATCGTTGCAGCCCTCCTTCGCACGCTAAAAAAAAATTAATTATAAAAAAAAGTACATACAGTGAACATATTTTCACAACTTTTATCAATGACTGTTGACGACGCCTTCAGGCATCATAACCTCCAAGGATGTCATAAGTAAAAAAAGTGCTCGTGACACTGGAAGATTTCGGAAGTGATAAGTTGTATAAAAAATCAGGGAAAATTACTTCACTAAAAAATATATGGAAATTAATATTTTTGGTTATGGAAATCCTGGAAAATTCAGGGAATTTTTTCAGCTCCGCAAAGTCTGAACCCTGCATATAGTAGTTGTGATTGGAACAGAGAAATAAGTAGCGACTGCAGTATGTTGATTAACCGCTCTCTTTATTTTCGTAATAGCAAATACATTTTTAGACAGATTCCCATATAGTATGTTAATGTGTTCTACCCATGTTAATGTGATGTCAATATGTACCCACAAAAAATTGACATTGGTTTCATGGCGCTGTTCTAGCTTAACGATAGACTTTCTCTGAAAAGTAAAGTTTACTTTCATTTAGCACCAAATGATTGTGCGCAAACTAAGCTTTAACATGTTGCAGATTGTTGTGTAGTATGACTTGACTATCACGTTCCTTGTCTAGACTTGTAATAAAAGTGGTATCATCTGCATACATAACAGCTGTAGTGTTAAATTTATTTATGCTTTGTGGCAGATCATTAATGTAGATCACAAAAAGTATGTGCCCTAGAACCGAGCCTTGAGGAACTTTTCTTTTATTAATTAATTACTGACAAAAATGCAAAATCTTCATTTTCATCTCCAACTTCAAATGGTCGTTTCTCATCCATTTATGGATCAATTTTAAAATTGCGTTGGAAAGCTAACTCAAAGGCGTACCGAAAGTAGGTATAAACTACAGCATGTAATTTAAAAACAGTACATTTTGGGCTACTTAATTCTTATAAAATAATTATTTTAAAAAACATCATACCTTAATTAAATTGCCAAAACAATCATTTGTTTTATGTGGACAATGTTTAAAACTACCTTTTTGCTAAATACTGTGGATATTTACAATGTACATATACATGATTTTGAATAATTACATAAAACTCACTTTTCAAGGTAATTTCTGATTCGATTTTGATTTTGAAAAACTATTGTAAATATTATTCCGACCTCTAAGATACGAGATTAAAAAATAAGCAGGATGCTGTTTCAAATAAAAAAGTTAGTAGTACTTATCGTTAACCCAGAAGTGTTTACTTTTGGATCTGGTTATGACAAAATGTGTATTTTTATACCAAATATCCTGTAGCCTAATTTCACTTTCATCTTGTGGGCACCCGGTATAACTCTTGCTTAAAAAACATCGTTTAATACCTAATTACAATATATAAAAATTAAAATACAAGTAAAGGTTTAAAGGAAAAATAAAAAAATATATGTAATCTTAAATGCGATTTATTTCCCAAAAATTTAACTCAATATTCTGAAGATACGTCTATAGTATATCAAATGTATAAAATCACGATAGATTCTTGTCCACATAGTGAAACTTGATCACAATTTTCAAGTAAATCAATATTTAATAAACTATTCATCTCTGTACCTATATATAAAATTGTATTGCCTCATAATAGTATAATGTTGGCATCAGTTGACAATCTACATATAAAATTTTATTGCCTCACAACAGTATCTGCTGGCATTGGTCGTAGCAAAGTGGGTTCTAATTTATAAGAATTCTGTTTCCTTGTTAAATTTACTTTTATTGTCGTAAACATTTGTACGACAAGTATAGTTTTGGGCAAATTCTTTATTTTCGGGAACGTAATCGTCAGCTTTAATAATTTCTTCTCATGTTCACCCTTAACTCTTCTACCATTTTCTGGTTCCTCGCTATCGATGGTCTTTATTGTTGCTGTACTTTCAACAGTCCAAGAAATGTCTTCATCACAATTCTGGAAGTAAAAATTTTATTAACGAAATTACAATTATTAGTTCTTTTGAACATTAGTCGCAACTCATTTCTATTCTATATCTTACAACATCTGATCAACAACATGTATATTAGGGTGGGCCGAAAAACATTTTTTTTTAATTCGTACTGTGGAAAATTGGCCCCTCGGCCAGATAAATAAAATAAAGCAAAGATATGGAAATCGGTTAAGATCTTCCGGTCGCACATCGTCTTCAAAAGTTCGTAAAAATTAGTGAAATTCAAGTAATCTTTGTGTTTTGTAAAAGGCGTCAAATTGATTTATATCACACTGTTATACCTTGGTAATATAGGTAAAATAAAACAAACAGAAGAATCAGTTGAGATCTTCCGGTCGCGCATCGTCTTGCGGATTCCTAAAAATGAGAGTAATTTAATTAATCTTCGTGTTTTTTTAAAATGTGTCAAACTAATTAAGACTGAATTGCTATAATGCGGAAAACTTGCCCCTCGGACAGATAAGTAAAATAAAACAAAAAAAATCGGTTAATATTTTACGATAGCGCCCAATGGACGAACTTGGCTCACCTTCTACTTTCATATACCGCCACTCATGGCTTTGGCTTGTCTTGTATGAGTTATTAATAACAGTGTGATGGAAGCTTCTAAGAAAATTACTCCGACAGGCGTTGCTGCTATCCAATATGCTACCAATGCTGGTATTCAATATATTGCCAATATTGATATCCAATATGGCACCTATATTGTTATTCTATTCTATCTTATATAACACCAATGTTGGAATTCAATATGGCATCTATGTTGGTATATAATATGACACTAATATGTGATTGCAATATTGGACATTTATTGCAAAAATCTGACGTTCGTTATATTGGCCCAATATGTGAATCCTATACTGGTCCAATCAGTTTGTGCTACAGGGGACTGTTCAAAAACTTGCTTGTCTGGTGATTATCTCCGGAATGGTTCCTTGCAGCCACCCATGGAAAATTACCCCTCTGCCTGGGGATACCAGGACTACCAAGACAGGCCAAAGTTGGTTAAATGTTCCACGCTACGTTGCTTAAAATTTCAGAAACCAGAAAAAGAATTCCACACTACCAAAAAAAAGGGGGGTTTCGACTCCACGCCAAATTCTCTCGTTCAAAAAAATTCCGGGGGTTTCTCTCAAAATAACAGCCCCAGGGAAAAAAACCCTATATAAACGACAATGAATTAGGTATTGCCGAAAATAAAATAAAAAAACTTTACTTTTTCTCAAGGGTTTTTCTCCACAAATTATTTAACTGGCCTCAATGATCCCACAAGGGAGCGATTTTCACAAAACTATTACTCGATTCACAAAATACAATCAATACTATTTCGAAAATCACTTGCAAAGTGTCAAGAAGAATTATTCCTATTCGGATGATCAACATTCAAAACGTCTTCTCGACACTAGGCCAATATTAACAATGTGGACGATTACCTCCTTAAAAAAAAAACACTTTCCCACAAAAACGAAAATCCGAACTAATTGCTAGGTATCTTAATCTTAATGTTTTACATTGCAAAAAATTGTGAATACCCTTCTAAATGCCTACAAGAATATTATTTGAAAACTGCAAAACCTAGTTAATTATTTATAGTCATTTAAATTATAACATTTCGTTAAAGATTTTAAAGATCACTCATGAATGTAGAAATTCCATCAAGTTTGTCGAACTTGAAGCTATGAACCATAGATGGCCTGATATTCGGTAACCGTAAATATATTTTATTCCTTTGCCTAAAATTTCTACTATCAAATAAATTCATTTAATTATACATCACAATCGTTAATGATAAATTACAGGACTTTCTAACATTTATTAACAAAAATGGAATTATTCCAAATCACGAAAAATCAGATACGTATGTCGCGACCTTACACCACATGATTTCGTGCACTTGGATTTGACAGCTGACCCGCCGACAAATAAGTAAACACCGCCAGAGAAATATCTACACTTTACATACCCATTATTTATGTTGCAAATGAACAACATACGGTTTTTAGAGACCTGAATCCATGAATGGACAATAATAACGTTGTAAGGAAAACATCAAAAGTAGGTAAACCTATATTTTATTTGAATAATTAAGTTCTAACCTTAGATTCGTAGGAATATTTTGATGCCAGCAGCAGACAATTTGTTATGACGATGTTTTGGGGCTACTAAAGATGACTACTAGACCTTGTTTAATTTCCAAATAACCTCCAAGACATAAGGTTATTAAGCCATAAGAAATTTTGTCGAATTTAAAAACTACTGAACTGTGGAAAAGGTAAGCAAATTTATATAACCACACATAAACAAAGTCCCTCAACGTCATTTAATCTCTACTTACATACTAACTAAACCTACAACCTACATTATACACATTAATTACATGAGACTTACAAATTATTAAACTATGTTTCTCTTTCCTTTTCCAGGTATCTCAGGAGCAAGTAAAAGGAACATTGACAACAGTATATTATATTTAAGCAATTGATAATACATGGTTGTCGTTATACTTTATACAAAAATAAATCGTTTATGATTTTTAGATATTTCCTTTATTTATTGGAGCAAAAATATACCGTTACAAACAGTAAAGCATACACAAATAAAACATACTATTAGGAGTGCAAAAACTCAACCATAGAATAAAAAGTATTATTTCCTAAATAAATATACAATGAATGTTTCAAATCTTTGAAGTTTTCTGTTTCGCCCAAAATACTTGCAAATTTGTTAAAACATTATATCTTGATAAACATGAAAATTTTTACTAACACTCAACTTTGAAAATGGATGGTTTATGTACGCTTCAGACACGATCGGTTTGGTATGATTATCGTAATCTCAATATTCTCTATTTAACAATAATAATAATAATAATAATAATAATAGACTTTATTTTCGTATGACTTGTAAATACAAGTGTAGAATATTGTCACCAAATAATCAATAAAGATACAAGCAAAAATACAATGTTACAGGTTTGACAGTACAACATATCTGTCATTAACGCTAATGGGTGTTTCTAGTATTTAACAGTGATTTTGTGGTGGTAAAGTGTCGTTTTGCACATTTCATTAATAATTTACATATTAGAAAATGATGAGGCTTTGTGCTGTTTGCAAAATGCAGTTTAAGAACGAAGTTAATCGATCATTTCATAAGTGAACTTCATAGTCATGACGTGATGGGGTTATATTTACACTTGTAAAGGTTCAAAACTACTTACATTTTGGTAAACCCTGATAATTGTTCCAGTGTTCAATACAATGGCATCAAATGATCTCTCCTTTACATCCACCACAACACAATCCTGCTTAAATGGCTGATGAGTTTCCACATAGTGGGCCAAGTATAGTTCCACGCTAGCCTCTCCTGCTTTTTTTGCGTTATACTTTTGCGCATTACAATTTACTGCTATTGCAGAAACGTAATCCACATCCCATTCAGGTTTCTCACGATAATCTACAACAGTAGGGTAAGTCTGTTAGAGTACCGTAAGTTAAAGTTAACTTAAAATAATTCCGGTCAAAGAACTTATCCCTAGATACATAATGTGTATTGGTTTGTTTGTTGCTGAGTTAATCTCAGTCTAAGACACGTCAGTTGTAAACATCCCTAAGTTCCTGATTGGCTAGTCGATCTATTCATGGTTTTTATTTGAAAACAACCGTAACGTTTCGGACACAATTTTTTCCATTTCACTATATATATATCTTATTTATTTATTGAAAGTAGAAGTAAAAACAAAAAAATGAGCCCTGTTTGAACTCTGTCGGACAAGTACTTTTATGAGGAATCGCAGTTGAAAATATCACTTTTTTTCTCATAAAAACTGAATTAAGCAACAACCAGTGAATAGTTTGGTCCACAAAAAATAGAGCTTATGTGGGACACCAAGAGGTATACTTTCAACAAGTTTGAGCTAAATCGAATTATTTTTGTAGAAGAAAAAAATAAATAACCGAAAAGCAGTTTCTTGCGTATTTCTCGAAAAATTTTAGGATAGGATAAAGTTGCTTTCTACAAAAGTTGTAGATCTCTTTACTACCTACAACTATTATATTCAACTCATTTCTATAGGATGTGTAGTTTAGCCAGAAATCGCCAAAAACCGTTTTTCACCCCTAAAAATCCACCTCATTTCACCCCAGAAAGTCGGCTGTGGTTCGGATTATTTTTCTTTCCTTAGTTATGATATGTTCTACAATATTCCACTATCGGTTTGCTGTAACGACTTATTAATTTTTTTTTTATTCTGACATCTATCTAGCCTATCTAGTTCTTGTTGAATTATTGTTTACTAAAGTACCTGCTATACGAAATAAGGAAAAATTCATCAAGAAAAAGCTCTTACCTAAGCTAGCTGCCAAAAGACGATGAACCATGATGTCTGCATACCGTCGAATAGGTGACGTAAAATGGGTATAAATTGGAACGCTTAAGGCGTAATGTTTATATTCAAGCTCGCTTTCCACAGTGGAAGCACAGAAATATCGGGCTCTGGTCATTGCCTTTGCTGTAATGTGGTTCAGGACTGCTGCACGGCATTGTCCTGAAATAAAATTTACAATACATTTATTTCATTTAGCACGTCCAGTATTACAGAAACTATTATAAACAGAAAGAGACAAGATAAGAAAGAACACATTACAAATATATCAGTAAATTAATCAGAGAACAATCATAGAGTATGCGGAATACATCTAAAATAATCTTATTACAATTAGACAATTAGTCATAAAGTGTTCTGTGAAATTGCAAAGATATGGAAAATTCAAAGTTGTGTTTGAGAAACATGAAAATTTATTAAAGCATAGCTCCGCATCGATAATGTTTATTTATTTATTTGGCACAGTACACTACAGAATTAAATACAATTCCAATTGGTACATTAGCAATTTATACCTAATTAAAAAAAAACTATATCTAACACAGACAGATAGTGATTGAATATGAGACAACCACAATATAAATAATATGAATAAATGAAAAGGACGCAAGGGGAAAAAAAAGTATTTATTTATTTATTTAGTGTCTCATGACAGCTTTTTTAAGACTATATAAGCTGGTGCCAAACAGATCGTATGAGGCGAAATTATCGTTAAAGTTGGCTGCCGTTCTATCACAAAAAGCTTGTTGCCCATAGTTAGTCCTGTGAGGTCTGATAAAAAATAGTCCCTGCGGCGGGTGTTGCAGGACGCAGCATGAAAATTAATTTTACTGAAGAGAGATGGACAGTCAATTGAGCCATTGATTATTTTAAGTAGAAAATAGAGAAGGGCAAGTTTCCTACGATCTTCTAGCGACTTTAAACCCGTTATGTCTAATCTTACGTGAGAATCAAAAGCTTGATATGGCAGATTTAGTGAATCTATTTTGCACAATGTCCAAACGATATATATGAGAAGATGTTATTTCATAATTTGTAAATTAAGGTAACATCAGTAGCATACCTTCTTTTTTCAAGACTTTAAATATTTAAATGTGTAAACAAGAGATCATACAATACTACTCTAGATATCAATAAGTTTGAAAGCAATGTACCACAGAAATACGAGTGAAAATACAAAATATTATCCCAAACGATCATCACATCAATCTGGGAATTCCACAAGGCTCCGTGTTGGGACCTCTACTATTTTCACTATACATAAAATGATCTCCCATCTCATATAAAAGGAAAAATAATAATTACCATGTACGCCGATGATATGTTATGGTTTCAGCACTGAGCCTTGCAGAAATGCAGTCTCTCACAAATGGTGTGATGGATAGTTTCAGCATATGGTGCTCAACAAATTGTTTAATTTTAAATATCATGAAAACTGATTATACATATATTTCTCTTCGAGAAACAACTAAGTATTGTTGACAAGTTTTTTAACAATATAAATATTAACTTCTCTAGTTCATTTAAATTTATCGGCATATTTAAAGATTCGCATCTAATGTGGTAGACTATGTAGCCAAGAAAATTAACAGTTCTCTGTATGCTATTTCTTCATTAAAACAGAACATATCCAGAGAATATTTACTTAATATTTACTACGCTATGGTATATCCGCCTCACTCTTACAATATCATGGTATGGGGTGGACCACCCACAGTTCATCGAATCTTAATAGAACGGGAGGGGTCTTTAGAGTTATTTTTAATTATAAAACTACTACTAAGTCTTGTAGATCATACTTTATAAATCATAAAATTCTAATACTTTATATAATTTAAATTTATATATACATTTCTAAATGTGCAAGAAAAAACTATCATTTAAAAATAATGGTAGCTTTCATCTGTATACCACTAGATATGGATCCCATAATTTGTCTCTCTATGAAAAATCACCTAATTTCTTAGGCATTAAATTTATAACAAATTAGTTACCCATGTATTAAATGCAAGAAATTTTTATTCTTTTAATTCATTACTAAAACAACATCTAATTCAAAAATGTGTTTATATAGACAGAAATTGATAAAAACCGGTCACTAAATGTTATGTGGCTGAATTTTTCAGAATAATTATTTTTGTTGGTGCAGAATCCGTTAAAAAAAAGTTTACAGCTGTAAGGTGGCGGCGACCCCTAAAAAAATGAAAATATTGGCTGAAATTCGGTTTTTGACCAATAACACGAAAAATTAAAAAAATATATAAAAAAACTAACAGCAGGCGATGGAGGGGGAAATTTCACATCAAAAACGTATATTTATTTAATGGCCTTATTTATATTACCGTCCTGGCGGAGTTCAGCTATTGCTGTTCTATCACTCAACCAGGACACGTACACATAGACATCAACACAACGACCATTTCCTTGCAATATTGCCATCTACCGCAGCTGAAACTCGAACTCAGGAGAGATAACAGCGACTAGACATGTTGTGCCACTCAACAGCAGTCCAGCTCGCTGCTACCATCTCGGTAACACATGAAAAACGCCACTAAACATCCATACCCTAGCCAGGATTCGAACCTGGGACTCTGTGGTTGCAAGAAAAACACCTTTCGCACTGCGCCACTGAGCTGGCGTATATGAAGTTTTTTTGTATGATAAAAAATGTAGGTTCCAGATTTTTTTTGTTTGACCCACGAGAATGGAATGTGGTGACACATAAGTATGGCTCGGAAAGCGTGCGCGGTCTCGGACGTGCTACACTAAATTTGTTGTAACTTTTGAACTAATTAATAAAATTGAGCTCAACAAAGCTTAAATGAAACGAGAAACATGTGGCTATTGGATTATCATATTTTCAAATATAAAATAATTGTATGTAGGAATAGTACATATATGAAGTCGGAAGATAGGGATGTCTGATGAAATTGGTAAAAGTTCTAACTTTTTACACTGCACATCAAAACTAACATTGACAAATTCACTGCACATAACGATATACACAACCACAATACACGAAACAATGATAAGCTACTCTTAAAATACTATAGGCTGTCCAAAAGCCAAAAAAGTTTAAATTTCATTGCTCTTAAATTCTATAATACACTGCCCACAGAATATAGAATGTTGCCCCCTAGCCAGTTTAAGTATTAATTTTAAAAAAAAATTCTTAATATAAGGCATTTTATTTAAAAGTGAATTATTTATTATTTGTTTGCTTATAGTAATAAAACACATTCTTTATAGGATTTTGCAAACAGTGGAAAGAAAAGCTATCTATGAGAACTAAAGGAAAAACTATATATAAAAATATTAATGAAATCTTTGCATTCTTTCGATAACCTGACTTCTGGTTATGCTAACAAGTAAAAATTCTTATTTGCCTTTCTCATTTTAACACTAGCATCCAACCTAGTCCCCTACGGCTAAGCAGGCCAAACTAGTATCTACATGATCCCCTACGATATGTAAATTCAGTTAAAAATGAGAACAAAAGCCTGAAATTAATTTATTTACGCACCTTGTCCTTAAAAAATTTTTCATTCTAATGAATTACATTTTCATAAAATCTGAATAAGAAACTGAATGAGATTTTATGAAAATGTAATTCATTAGAATGAAACATTTTTTAAAGACAAGGTATGTAAATAAATTAATTTCAGGCCTTTGTTCTCATTTTTAACTGAATTTACATATCGTAGGGGATCATGTAAATACTAGTTTGGCCTGCTTAGCCGTAGGGGACTAGGTTGGATGCTAGTGTTAAAATGAGAAAGACAAATAAGAAATTTTACCTGTTAGCATAACCAGAAGTCAGGTTATCGAAAGAATGCAAAGATTTCATTAATATTTTTATATATAGTTTTTCCTTTAGTTCTCATAGATAGCTTTTCTTTCCACTGTTTGCAAAATCCTATAAAGAATATGTTTCAAGGCATTATATTCCTATGACGAGTACCTAAATTATACTTTCACCAATAGCGCGCCATGAATCTGCTATATAATCATTGTTAAACTGTCTAATGTCTAATGTATGCTTTTTATATTGTATTTATACTGCCTAAAAATATGTATGTATTTATGGATTCACATAGGATGATCAAATTATGTTCATCTTTTTTATTTGCTTATTCTTTTTACACTTTTATTGTATTTTTTATATTGTAAGATTATGACTTGTGTAAGTACTATTTTGTACAATAACACCAATAAATCTGTTCTTTTCTATTCTAATTCTATACAATTTTAAGATAAAAATCTGAAACTTTCACATATTACTCTTGAAGTAATGCATAAAAAGATCCGATGGATAGGCATGTCAAATAATTTTTTAAATAAAAGTTATTAACGTTTATTTTACCCCTAATTTTACGAATTTTGGAGCAAAGAAAAACGTTTCTTTTATTCTCATAAAAGAAAGAGGGTTAATTAAATTTTTAAGGTAAATCCCCTTGAAGCATTTTAAAGTACAATATTTCAAGCTTTAAAAATAGCATCTACAGAAATCTAATAACGCGATTTAAACCAGAGTAATAGGTGGTTATCAAATTTTACCAGTTAAAAAATAAATTTTTGAGATTTTTTCATTCATCGGATCTTTTCATGCATTAATTCAAGAGTAATTTATGAAAGTTCCAGGTTTTTATCTTAAAAATTGTAGACCTTTTAAGGATTTCATCGGAAATCTCTTTATGTTCTGACTTCATATATATATATATACTATTTCTACATACATTCATTTTTATATTTGAAAATATAATAATCCAATAGTCACAAGTTTCTTCTTTCATTTAAGCTTTGTTGAGCTCAATTTCAGTAATTAGTTCAAAAGTTACAACAAATTTAGTGTAGCGCGTTCGAGACTGCGCACACTTCGCGCGCCTTACCGATGTGTCGCCTTGTTCCATTCTCGCGCGTTAAACAAAAAATATGGAGCCTACATTTCCGATCGTACAAAAAACTTCATATACGATTTTGATGTAAAATTTCTCCCTCTATTGCCTAGTGCTATTAGTTGTTTGATACATATATTTTTTTTTCGGGTTATTGGCCAAAAACCGAATTTCAGCCAATATTTTCGATTTTTTAGGGGTCGCCGACACATTACAGCTGTAAATTTTTTTTATCGTATTCTAGACAAAAAAAAAAACAAAATTCATATAACATTTAGTGACGCCTTAAAACCCCTGACGACTGGGCTAATAGTCTTAATGAGTTTGTTTAAATGTCGATTGCTTGTGATATTATATATCTATTGTTTGTGTTTTACTATTAATTGTGTATCTACATGTAATTTTACTTTTGATTTTGACTCTCATATCTGTTCTTATATAGCAGCATACATGACAAATAAATTATTACTATTATTATTATTACACATTTTTCCAGAAACGAGTTCTAGTCTATATGTTGACTAGCCGATTCTATACTACGCATGCCTCTTTGTACACAAGGCCGTATATCACACTGTGATATATATCACTTTTCATATTTCAAATTAAATATGCGAATGAGTCCGCTTGCCCTTCATTCAGAGTGAGAGGTGGAGTTTCGGCTTTCTTTGCAATTTTTCAACCCACCATATAGAGAAGAACTAATAAGGACCATTAAATAAAAAAATTTTAAATCCCGGGATTGGAAACCCTAATTCCAACTCAGCAAAGAATTTACTTTATATGCGTATTTAAAATATATTTGAAAATTTGTCTAAAATAATTAAAGTATAAATATAATAACAAATTAACTTGTTGTTTTTTATACGTAAGAAGTAACTTTCACTGGTACAAAAAATATTTTCATTTAACTCACCTGGAAAATCATCTGTAACATATTTGTTTAATGAAGTACTAATTCCCTTCGAAGAAGAAATATCTATATGTATCCCGTATGTGGATAGGCTGTTCTGTAGTTCAACTAGCATAGTCTGCTTAGGAGGTTCATGACATCTCAGGAATGCTATGCTAGGATACATTTCATTTATTCTTTCAGCCACTGTGATATTCGCCAGCAGCATAAACTCTTCTATCAATCTATGCGATTCTTTATTCTCGTATATACAAAACCCTGTTGGTTCTCCCGTTCTAGGCTCCAAGTTAAACAGCAATTTCACTTGATCTATTTTCAGAGCTCCATTCTGCACCCTGCGTTCTCTCAATTTAACTGCAATTTTCTGAAGAATATTTATGGTTTTCTTTAGGTCTGTCGCTGAGAAATCGTTATGGATTTCTGGGAAGTCCGTAGCTTGAAAATCTTTCTCAGGATTCTCAATTATCATTTGTGCATGCTCATAGGCCAGTTGAGTACAAGAATTCATAACAGTCCTGGCAAACCTCTTGTTAATAACATCGCCTTCTTCAGTCATCTCCCAAAATACAGAGAAGGATAATCTATCCTGTCCTGGCAATAGAGAACAGAACAGACATAATTCTACCGGCAACATATGATAAGCTTTGTCAACCAAATAAATTGTCGTTGCCTTTTTACTAACTTTTTGGTCCAGTTCTGTACCTTCATCTAGATAAAAAGATGCGTCTGATATATGCACCCCAATTTCATAGTTACCATTAGGTAATTCTTTTACTGACATGGCATCATCCAAGTCTTTAGCTGTAGCAGGATCTATCGTAAACACACACTCCTTCCTGATATCTTCTCGATATTCTAATTCTTTTGGAGGAATGGCATTGGACTTGGGTAAGTACTCAGCCACCTCTAGACCGTATGGGGTAACATCTAAATTGAATTCACGTAGTATCGAAATTGCCTCTACTTTGAGATCACCACTTAGACCCAAATTCTCCGTAAGTAGCCCATAGGCATAGCTGGGCACTGTCCATTCTAATATCCTGGCGACAAATAGGGTTTTTTCGAACAGTTTTGGGTTTTTCTTGAAACCATTCGGCCAATTTACAGTTGGGATCCTTAAGATTGGAATTCGTTTGTCACGTGGATATAATATGGCATACTCGCTGCTTTTGTTTGGCATAGGCCTTAAGGTACCAACGGCTGTTCTCGTGTGAACCTTTGGAGAAACAACAGGTTAAATTATGTTTAAATTACATCAAGTACGTTTTACTAATGCAATTTGAATAATATGTGGAAATGCATCGGTCTGGTTTTTTTTTTGGCACTGGCACTTTTTGCCTTTGATATTGGCAGACAAGTAAAGTGATATATGAGGATTTTTCTTAGTAGTGAAAAAAAAATCAGGTTGACATTTACCAATCATGGCTTAAAAGTAAATACCTTGCAGGTTTAAAATGTCTGCTGCTATACCTCCAAAACTGGGATATATGTTTGCCTCTGGAGTCTAGTGGTGTGTCGTATTTGTACGAATCGTATAATACGACTAATACGTATGGTACGAATCATTACACCACAGAGAAGCGACAGTAACGTAGGATCGTTTGATATTTTGTGAACTGGTTGTAATAGCATTGAACATGAGTGAAACACAACCTCTTGCACAGAAAGAACTTTTAAGTTTGACGTACACTGATCGCAATGAACAATAACGTTACTATACCACATAAGGTGTTTTCACTATGTGCAAATTTGCTTTTTTGATGTTATTAAAATGAAGTACTTGTTATACTAACGCACTTGTTGATCTTTAAATAGCGTTTATCATCAAATTAAAGTTTCAACAAATAAATAATAACATTTTTTTTTGTTTTATTGTTGGCTTAAATCGCGTTTTAATAGTGTTAAACACAACACTTTATTCGCATTATTTACGTTTGACATGTGAATAAATAAGTACTTAACATATCTAATATGGGATTTGTAAAAGCTATTTCTGGAAGTTTATCCGATGGACAAAATGTCTTGATACTGTCAGTAAAAATCTTCCAGGTACGTTTTTGGATATATTTTTATATCTTGGCACAAAATACCACTTATAGTTTTCATTATAAAATGGTAAGACTACAAAATGTCATGTGTTTATAATACACAGTGACGTCTGTTTACTGACAATACAACTAATTACGTCATGAGTGTGCAGTGAAATGGGTATGGTGTTTTTAGAGGTAAAATTTCAATTTAAAATGAAAATGGCTTACTTATAAGGTACTATTCGATTGACTGTCAAAATTCAAGTGTTTTTAACTACAATAAAATATTACCTTCACACTCAAAGATAGATAATTTATAATGTGTGAAAATGCCTAATAATTAAATAATATAGTTTATGTTTTAAACACTACTAGTTTCTAAAAAAGGTTCGAATATACCCCATATTTATTTTAATTGTTTACATAATTCGATATTCATTATATTTATGAAGATTGGTGGCCCAAGGGCAATAAAACATCCCTTTATATATATTAAAATATCAATTAGTTACATTCACATATAACAATAGAATATATTGTATACACGTTATCAAAGCATATTTTAAAATAATATATTGTGCAATATTACAATTTATTGTATTTTAATTTTTTTTGTTTGTTTTTAATGTGGCTACAGTATATTTTTAAAAGTTAAACAAATATTTAAAAAGAAAATACTGATAAATGTGACAAAATTTTAACTTTTTTGTTTCATCAGTTTTAATTGTGTAATCCTTCGCCGGTTTTCAAAGAACAACAACGATAAGCACAATAATAACCTGATGTTTCTTATTTTCAACCTAATTATAAAGTGTACTCGGCTTCACATTAAATTATGCAATAAAAAAATGCAGAGCAGAAAACACACCACTGGTACTCTATTCTCTATAACCAGAGGACCAATGGTGGTTGGTTTTTTGGCGTAATGTAAACACGTGGAACTGACAACACAGCCTATCTCACACATGAATATACGAAAAAGTTAACGCGGGAAGCCTTGCTGTCGCTTCTCTGTGGTGTAATGTTCTCTGGTACGAATCTTTGCAACCAATACAGTTTCATATTCGTACCAAATGTATTTGTACACATACACTGACCTAACGAGAGTAACTCGAACTATAAAAAGAGATTTAACTGCTTACCGATTGGGGATTACACAGTTGTACGATTCATACCGGTATGGAAAAGAAAATTATTTCGTATTTGACTTTGATTTGCATTGTTGGGTTGGGGCAATGGTCGCTATGTAGTGTTGCTATCTAAAGACCGTTGCAATAATTTGTTTCCGCGGCTAAAAGTAAACACTAAACAATAACCAATAAAATTCAATCTTCAACTGAAATATGAATATTAATATTATGTTTAAAATTTCACGCATTCGTCCGAGCATTCGTCTTTCCTTTCTCAAGTTTTATCGAGATTGATAACAAATAAAAAATAAAAGAATAGTACAATAATTATGTGCGGTATGATTTTTGTGCATCTAGTATCATGAGATGCAATTAGTACGAAATACACGTAACTACTGGTATGAATCTTTGTATATGGACAATACGAAGAATACCTATACGAGTTGAATTGTACAATAGTATAATTTTGTGCAGTCTGACTCTCGCGCATCTAACATACTAGCATCATGAGATACGTTTAGAGCGAAATACGAATACGAAACTTCTGGTACGACTTAAGGTGTACAAAAAATGGTTTTTAATTTCTATCTAAAAATAACGTAATCGGAAAAGGACGAAATTAGGCACATCTCGGTTACTAATGAATAGGCATCTAACAAAATTATTTCATTCATCTAGCGTGTATACAAAGCGGTGATATTAACTACCTTTCTTATATTTTTGTACATATCTTTCTGTCTGCTATTTTTTTCTTTAAATTAAAAAAGAAAAACTAAACATTACGATTCATTCAGAAACTTTTTTACCTCTTGAAAACATTTCGTAAAATCAAACATTTAAAAAAAAAAGAAGTAAATTTCATCTGCCTAAGTCAAAACACTAAGTAGGCTGGTGTCAAATCATAATTTGACAATATTACATTCCAATATGATCATTTGATGCATATACATTATTCTCTGTTAAAAATTAAAAACCGTTTGTTGCACATCCCTTTAAGAGATGTGGCTAGACAGGACAGGCTTATTTTGAAAAAAATTATATGAAGAACCCACCTCCATTTACAATAAGGAATTGGTAGTAAAATATTTTGCACGTTATTACGGGACAACCTGTATATGGCTGAATTTAAAAAAAAAGGAAAGTTTACAAATTATGAAACTTGCAATAAGATGTACCCAATATATAAGAAAATGATTGTTTTATCAGTAAATGTGACAAATTGTCCAATATAACATACCCTTTGGGTTATAAACACAACTGTTGCAGTTTTCTTTCCATCAGTCCACTCTTTCTCTGGCTTTACTCTTAAAATGACTTCATCTCCCTCTAATGCTCTATTCCTGTCAACAACCGAGGTTAAATAATAGTCTGCTTGGCTAGTGTCTTCATTGTTAACATACGAATCTTTGAAATTCTTTTGATTTATTCTTACGAAACCTTTAATTAATCGACCACTGGCTAATCCTACGTCTACTTCATCTTGGTTAATGTAATCTGAGAATGTGGCCTCAGCAACGTTTTTGCTCCTTTCCCTTCTCTTCTTTTTGCCAGTCTTGCCAGATGAAGTTGAAGGTTCACTTTTTGTCACAAGTTGTGGGTACCTTTTTGAGTCAGATTTTGTCATCTCTTTTTTATTGTTAATGGATAATTCTTCTAAATTACTTGTCAGGTTTCTAATACTTGCCAATTTAGTTGTAAATACACATGGTACTTTATTTTTATTGCTTGCAAACGACTTTAAATTTACATATTTATGCCTCAAATTTCTTCGACGTATGAGTTGCCCTGTCCTATGGCTTGTAACAGGTTTGATTATAAAACTATATTTTGTTTCTGTTTGATGGTTTGTTATGCTTTTTCTACCTTGCTTAGTTGCAGGCGAGCTTACAGGTATGCGGTTAGTAATACTGTTACTTGTCGAAGGATTCGATGTATATGCCATAACTGGATTTTGTGAATATGAAATTTCATTTGTTGTCACGTTGTCGACAGTATCATCTTTCAATTTCCTAAATCTGGGCTTTCTACGGGTCCTTTTAGGCTTCTGCTCTATGTCCTTATTGACTTTTGGACTCTGTGAATTACTAGATGAATTTGAAAAAATCCTACTGGGGTGGGGGCGGCTATGGGGAATCTGTTGCCCGGAAGGCACATTAGTATTCAATTCCATTTCTAGGTCTAGACTTTTAGCTAGCACTTTTTTCAATCACTCTTAAAGCTCTTTCGTGTTCAGCAGTAGGTATTCTTATAATGCACAATTATTTGTCATTTATTTTATCAAATAAGGGATTGATAAAAATTAAATAAAAAACACATTATTTTTGTGTTACATATCACATAATAAACATATAATGTAAATGGAAATTACGGATTTCCCCTAATTTGTAAAATTCATTTATTGGGTTATATTTCTTTGTCAAACTCACACCTAACACGAACACCCGACACCACAGAAATTGACCTGACACCTAACGGCCCTAACGCGGCTGACTCCTGACAATGGAAATGGAGTCAAATCGGCAAAGTAGCATGTAGAGTAGATTACTGAGAGGATAAAAATATGTAGAGTAGTATTATTATGAGAAGATGCTTGGGGCGGAGCCAACGTGCGCGAATATTTTTACCAGTGACAGCATCATCTGGGGTAGAAGGATGTATAATAATTGTAATCAAATTTTCGAGGTCGAGGAGCTGTGTAATGCAGTACATTAAAACCTCGTCACACTTTGGTGTTTACGATGAATACATTTTTTACTGAAAATAGGGTTATTTCATTTAATTCAATCAGAAACGGCGAACACAACAAGTACACTGCAGCACAGACCCTGTGACTGCAGGTTGACGGTGCCACTGGATTCGAGGTCAAATATGACGCAAATCGCTCTCATTGGCTTAGATCAATGAATGTACACAAACTCGTTTCTGCGCATCATTTTTTGCGAGCATCTTCTCATAATAATACTACTCTATCTGTAGATTCAGAAAAAAAAATGTGAGAAAGGCGAATGTTGGTGAGACAAGGTTATTAATAAAATAGTGAAAATTCAGATACGATATTGTCTAGCCCCTAATTATTGAAACATATATATGCGACGAATTTACTTGTACTCTTGGCAAAGATTAGAGAACTAATCTTTGCTATTGTGTTAAATCTAATGCTGATTGATTGCATACCAAATTTCTGTTGCACAAATAACCAATTTGATTCATGTTTCATCAGTTATAATCTAAAATTGAATATTATAAACAATACGAGATATGATTAGTTGGTAGCTTGTATAGTTATATAGCGCACCTGGCCTGCACTGCTTGCAGCCCGGAAAAAGTTAAATAGGCTGTTTCACTGTTTCCCCTCACCCCTGTAGTGAGAAAGATACTCAACGGTTGATGCAGTAAAAATTTACAATAGCAAATGTATGCAGGAGCAATAAAAGGTAATGGTTATAAACATTTGTAGGATTAATACGAGTACTGGAACAATTATGGCAAATTTGAAACATCTATTGTTATCTTGAGAAAATGTGGCAAACTCAATAAAGCTAATCTAAATTAATATAGAAGTAAATACATATATTAATGAATTTTTTATTATTGACACCATAGATGATGACGTCATACATATTAACTTACCAAGTCACCAACAAGAGAGTGGCTTGGTTCACCTCGGTAATGCATTTGAATGGTCCTGTTTCCTTAATATCATTGTTTTTTAATCAACCAATAGAAATGCGGCATAATTTGCCAACCCCAGACACTGGATGTGACTGGATGTAATCGTGTCGTTATAATTTAGCTTAATTTGGAAAAATCGTAATTTTGTGTCAAACAGACAGAACAGAAAAAGAGAGTATCGTTTGTCGACGTCTTTGGCTAGCCTTTTTATTTTTATCATTTGGTAAACAAATATCCTATATGCGCATATTTTTAAATTTCAGTATTTCATTCTAATCGATTCTGCGCATTTTGATTCTTCCATCAGCTGTTCAATACAATATGGAAGTGTTGTAGTGTTTGTATTTAGTTGTTGGCAAGGTCAGTCTTTGTGCGAGAAATAACAAGAAATTTAATAACATAAGTGCATAATTTTATAAATCTAGTTAAATATTCCAAGTGTTGTTAAGTGTATACTCGTATAACCTTTTCGGACTCATGAGTAGCGCAAATTCTTCTGATTCTAATGGAACCAAAACTTATTTTGTAAATTTCAACCAGGACAGCACGTAAGTTTGCAAACAATGCTATTTTTAATATTGCATAATTTTTAAATCTAACTTTGGTAATTAAAACGACAGGATTTTTTATTTGCGCAGATACCTATGACGCCATAAATTTTGTCTCTTGGGAAAAAGCATCAAATGCAAACAAACAAAGAATAAATTTGTGTGTTTATTGTTTTTGTGTTTCATTTTTAAAATGTCGCAATTTGGGTGGATCAGAAGAGAAAGGATTTTTCAATGTCGTGTTTTAAATTACACAAATTTTGTTTGCTTTATTGCAAAATGGTTGTGTCTTAATAACCGTAAATATTTTGTAAATAGGTCGATTTGTTGAAAATAAACAATGTGTTCGCGAAAATCAGCTGATATTCTCATTGTCGTATTAGATAAATAGAATGCATACTTTTATATGTACATTCCTTTCCTAGAAATGTACCTGCCTAGATTATATTTTCTGGTGTACCTACCTAATAGAAAAATATTTTCGTTAGTGTAATGTTTGTTGTAAATTTTATGACAATGACGGATGTGATGTCATAGGTGATTTAGGTATTTTAATGCATTTTAAAATTCAGAAATGTTTTGCGAATTATTTTAAAATAAAAAAATTGACACTTTTTTGCTATTTATTTGAATGTTAATTCATTATGCAGTATCCATCATAGATGTCTAAAATTTTTTATTTAATGCATAATGTTTGGCTATTAGTTTTGTGACCACATCTGTAAATTTAGAAGTGAGTTTCTTTCCAGGTTTTTTTTTTGCTGATGAAGGTAAAAAATGTAAACATTTGGTCAAGGCTAGAAAGGTCATTAGGCTAATAGGATATATACCCACTTGCCTTACCAATAACAAATATCTTATTTCACAAAATTTATAACAAAACCCTGTGACTTGAACTTTGCAAATATTACTTGTCAAAGTAACCTTGACATTTCAAAGATTGCAAAGAAATGTACATTTTTATGTACCCACTTGTAATTACTTACTTAGTTTGATTAATCATTATTGATATACAAAAAATTATTATGTAGATTACGATAGCCTCAGTAATATTTTTATTGGGCAGACATTTATAGATTAGAAGCTGGAACAAATAGGGATTATTATATGAGTGATTATGATAGACATTATTCATGAAAATTGATGTTTGATCCCACGAGCCGTAGGCGAGTGACGCAAATCTGCTGAGTGAATAATGGTCATAATCGCGAGTAATACTATGCTTTTTCTACGCCCATTAAACAAATAGATTACACTAAAATTTGATGACATTAATCAATATCACGATACACTTGGTTGTCACTGTCATCGAGTTGATTGTCAGCTGCAGCAAGAGTTGATTGTAATCGTATTAAAATATCATTGGATCAGTGAAACAATGATTTTTACATTTGTATTTGTGATTGTCCGAATGCAGTGAATTATGAATCGATAATTCACTACAGTGAATATAGGGTACGATTTTTCACCAGAAAAATGCTAATAATTGTCACATAATTAAATAGGTGTAGAAAAATATCATTATTGTACTCTTCGCAAATACAAAACAAAGAGTATATTGCGTTTGATCGGTACATTTCTAGAAGCCACTTTACATTAATGCAATAGGTATTGCAGGTGGCATGGAAATTTTTATTGCGAGTATGCGTACATTGAGCTATATTGATCAGCTGATGGCAATATTTTTCTTTGCATTGAATTAGCGCGTGTTCTAATTTGATTGTATTGTAGGTGCGATATAGTTACTTTATCTGGGAATATTTGGGTTGCCAACCAAGCATTAAAGGAACTGAAGCAACAAACATAACCTATTCTGTAATTATTTTGAGAAATTGATGTTATTATTTTCTAATAAAAGTGTTGTAGTTGCAAGTAGCACTGTAATTATCTATAACTTGCTGTATTCACTTGATTTTCTATCTTACTGTTCATAGTGATCAGTTATTGTAAAGTAAACAAATAAACAACAAACATAATCATAAGTTTTTTAAGTAATATTGCTGGTAGAGAAAGAATTGTCATATCACTGTGTTGGTGATCAAATTCTGAACAACTTTTAGTTGTCTATCCGTCCGTCCGCCCGTCTATCCGTCCGCCCGCCCGTCTATCCGTCCGTCCTCCCGTCTATCCGTCCGTCCGCCCTCTATCCGTCCGTCCGCCCGTCTATCCGTCAGCCCGCCCGTCTATCCGTCCGTCCGTCACGTTTCTTGTAATCATAATAACTGAGGAACGAAAAGTTCGATCGTATTGAAACTTGGCCAGTAAGTTAGTGTTAGGTAGAGGTAGAGGAAGAACCCTATTTTTGAACAAAATCGATCAATAAATAAAAATTTATTACTTATTCTTTAAATTTGAAAAAAAAACTGCGAAGAGTATCCTATAGAATGTGCAACAATGGGCTTGTTACCGATAATTGATTTTTCATTATTTTTTCATGGTATTCAATAGTATTCGATGACCCAGACAAGCTGTAAAAATTTTAAGTTCATAACTATATCCATTCTTAGATATTCAATGTTTAAGATTGGGTTTCAGTACAAAACGCTTCGCCGACTCGTGACATACTTATTGCATAAACGCTAAGGCGAAAGGTTTTGAATTTGCTATAAGTAGTGAGTAGTCCACTATAATCCGTCAAACATTAGTCATGAAATGAGTTAATCTGACGTTTGAATAAAAAAAGTGTTTGTTTCCAAGATACAATTTAACAATCAAACACCGTTTCCATACATACTTGTCTTTCACTCGATCAGCATATGCAAAGTGACGCCACGGGAAGCTCCGCCCTGTTTTTGCGCGATCCAGCTTTGGTAATTTATTTAAGGGCTTAAAAGTTCGAATAAAAACCAAATAATTTGAAAATTATCTTAAAAAGTATTCTCCTATCGATTTCTAAAATAAAAAAAAAGCTGAACGGGCCCATTATATAAAAAGTGCAGTAAGTTGGCGCAATGTTTACTCTAGTTCATCACTATAGCCACAAAATGTATACTGAAAATGACTTGGTTCCTGGGGATGGTATACAGTAATTAAGGAGCGTATTAAAATCACTGAAGTTAATAAATGGCATGAGAATGTAAAATACAAAATAAAATTTACATAGGTACAAAATTGTATGAGATACAACACATAAGTATATAATGACAAACTACAAAATAAATAAACAAGGGTATTAATAATTGCAAGTATGTAAATTCGACTACTGATAAGTGATAACAAATTGTAAACTCGCCTGTGCTCGTCAAATTTCATCTAAAGATATGAATATCTTATTTATTATTTTTATACAATGATAATGGGCTTGTTCCATGATATTCTTTTTATATGGCTTTTATACTTTTTCATATAGTACTCGATATTCTCATTATACACTTAAAATTTCATATTATTAACTTTTTCCGTTCTCGAGATATAAGGAGTTGAATTTAGTAATAGTTGCAAAAACCGATCGCTCATTTGTGACGTCACTATACGCAAGTGACGTAAGAAAAATGGCTTTCTGGGACCTTTCAAATTTAACCTGAAAAGTCGAAAAACATGGAATTTTTAAACGCTGGTAACTAAATAAATACGTCGAGTGGAAGTTCGTTCTATGTGTCTACGGAAAGGAGAAGGTCAGCGATGAATTATAATCGTAAATTGCAGGGTCGAAATCGAAAATTCGTTCTGGCAGGAGCGAGAGAAAATTGTAATTTTTTGACATTTCACCAAATTGTACTCCCCTACTGTCAAGTAGTAAGCAAAACAAACAATACTTCGAAAACACTTATAATATAACCAATAAGGAGCATCAAGTCTATTGAGATCGCCGAGTCTATGCGTATAGTGACGTAGCGCCTGGCCACGCCCCATTTTTGCGAGATGGAAATTTGTAATAGTTTTTAAGATACTAAACGTGCGAATAAGATTCTGATATTTTGCAGATCCATTAATTTATACTTGCACTTTCGATTTGTGAAATAAAAAAAAAATGCTGAACAAGCCCATTGCATTGTAAGTGATGAGTAGTGCTTAAACTTAAATAACTTGAATGTGGTATCTTTAAACATATCGCTAAAGACGCTAAATAGATAAGTTGAAGTTGTGGATACCACATTTTAGCTTCATTGTTAATCCATTAATGCCTGGAAATATTTTTCCTCAAATTTTTTATAGAATTTGATATATTATAGGTTAATTAATATTTTTTTGGCTTAAATTTTAGAGGGTGTTCCCAAATGTAGCCACTAGGCGGTTTACTGGAAAAATAGGAATACAAATGAAAATTTATGAATGACATTAAAAACAAAAATTCGAACATTTATTATCGAGAAACAAAAGCGTTAATAATACTTATTTTGTAAAAATATGTGATATAGGTTATTTTTTAGTATGATAGTCGGATAGTTCTTAAAGCAGTCAATACACAATCCTACGTCGCATTTGTAGCACATTGTGTGATGCCTACTACCACAGTCATTTCCGGCACATCTTTTGTTATTAGGAATCGGCATCACATAACCGATGTTTTCAAATTTCAATTCCTCAATCCTCAAACATTCTGGGGGTCCTTCAAGTTGATTTAGGAATATTTCTAAATTTTGTGAAGTATATCTAAAATGTAATACTTAGATAAAATAAAACTTAAAAATAAATAAAAGAGAAAGAAATACATGTGTCAAGCTTCGCCTGAATTCAAGCTGAGGTATGGTACAACCCGATTAGTTACAGAGTTGCCAAGCATTATGAACACAAACATCGAGACAAAAGGTGAATATCGGCCTGTACCATTTTTTTCCTCTAATGCTAGCACAATAGCTATAATTTAAAAATAACATAAGAAGGAAAGCTTATTTCGACTATACAAGAAGCTTACTTTGATATTCCCTCGTCCATCAGATCCATTCCACCCATATTTTTATTATACTGCAGGATAGCATGTGGCCTTGAGATTGGGACTTTCTGAACAACGCTGTTATCCATCCAGCGAATATATTGGATTCCACTGCTTATGTCAAGGGTTTTAGAATAAATTCCTCTCTTTTGCATCTTCATATGAGGTTTTACAATTATTGGACATTCCTTGGGATTACGATTCTCACGAATTGTTCCTGTGGCACCATTTCGTTTTAGAGTATAAAGAAGATTTGGTCCTGTAAAAAGGTTGTCTATAAATATATTGTATCGAAATGATTTATTGATGTTTCTCAAATCGTCGAGCATTTGAACAAGAGGAGCTGCACACTTTCCAGAAAGCGATTCATAAACACTATTCCTAATGATAGTAATAATAATAATAATAGTTTTATTGCCCAACAGAATAATCCAATTACAGGACAACGTCCGTCACACAAGATAATACTAAAAACTATACTATGAATGAGTACTGTCTATGCAATAACTAATAGATACTAAAGAATGAAAGTAACGTAACTTGTAAAGAACAATCAAATTATTATTAAAGACGAGATTAAAGACAACAATAGATTCAAAATAATACTAAAGATTTCAATTAACTGTTGTAATGGTCTTGATTACGGACTTAAGTGTGTGCTAAATATATCATTTTGACTGCTAACCTTGTTATATAGTTCCATTATAGAGTAAACAGGAGACTTTTTGATTATGTTTGTACAGCTATTGGGACAATAAAATATAATATCTTAACGTGCTCCTATAATCTCGGGATACTGAAGTTAATTTTTGATAATAGTGTTGGACAGTCAATTAAGTTAAGTAGTTTATATAAAAAAAATACTAATATAATTAGTATTCTTCTATTCTCTAATAATTTTATGTGTAATCTTATCAGTAACAAAGTGTTTGAATATCCCTGCCCTGGATAATTCGTAGCAGTGAAATCTAAGTACTTCATAAATTTTCGCTGAATTTTCTCTAGTGCTTCTGAGTGAACGTTATAAATTAGGTTCCAAATTATCACACCCTGCTCAGGTTTTGATCATGCCATTAAGAAATACAATGTTTTTAAGTGCGTCTACAATAGAGAATTGTTTACAATTTCTTGTTATAAAGCCTAGTAAGTTTGGTGCAGAATTTGTGGATGAGCTTATATGTCTGTACATTCCAGTTTAGAGTCGCATAATACACCCAGGTCCTTCATTGAGTGAGCTCTTGACAATTCCGTATCATTAAAGATATACAAAAACTCCATAAAACTGATTTATGTGTGTATGTTACTACCTTGCATTTTGATACGTTCATATCTAATTTGTTAGAAGTACATCATAATTCGATTTTGTGTATTTGCTGTTGTAAAGTTAGGCATTCCTTGATGTTAATGTCACTAAATATTTTTAAATCATCCGCAAATACATTTTTTTCGTAATCATTTATAAATATGACAGACAAAGGTGACCCCGAATTTGAACATTGAGGTACCCCTGATGTTATACGTATTGTAACCGGTTTTCTAAATATAAGATAAAGAAATTTAATTTAATGTCATTTTGTCTGAAATTGTCTTGAGGAATGTTTTTTGCAAACAAATGAAAAAATGAATTGTCTTTAAAAGCATGGTGCGTAGCAAGCTGAAGCTTGTTAGTGATGAGCATACTTGGTCACACTATAGCGTAGTGGGTTCAGTTTCCAATTCTAACATTGTCTGCATTTTTTTAAACCCCGTGCTTGACATCCGACGCTTTGGATTTGGGGGTTGTCTATACTATGTGTGTTGTGTTTATGTTATGTTTACATTTACACAAAGTGCTTTATAACACCCTTATTTTTATGTGTACATCTTTTTGTTTTAATTTGTTATAACCAAGATCGTATATTTTTTCAGATCTCTAGCAGTGGGTGGCAAGACAGGATACAGACTATATTCGTTAAGCTCTGTCGACCACCTAGATCAAATATACAGCAATGGAACTGAGGACTCCTGCCTGGTCGAGAGGCTTTTTAGCAGCAGCCTTGTGGCAGTTGTATCTCTGGTGGCCCCCCGGAAGTTAAAAGTGTGCCATTTCAAGAAGGGGACCGAGATATGCAATTATTCCTATTCCAACACGATTCTTGCTGTGAAACTAAACAGGTACAGGTAAAGATTGAACTATTAATTTATGAAAAGAGAATCATTTATATTTCTACAATGAAAACGTGCATTTCCACAGAGCAAGATTGGTAGTATGCCTGGAAGAAAGCCTATATATACACAATATAAGGGACATGAAAGTGCTTCACACAATACGAGATACGCCACCAAATCCGCTGGGTATATGCGCTTTGAGCATAAACAGTGATAATTGTTTCTTGGCGTACCCTGGTTCCTCGACGATCGGTGAAGTGCAGATCTTTGATGCTGTCAATTTGGTAAGTGAAAATATTACTGGAATTAATTTTATTTATTTATTTATTATTATTTTTTTTTATTTAATAGGTATGTTAATTTGGTATTAATAAGTATTAGGTGTTTATTGCTCCTTCTCTTGTAATTTATTTAGTCATCTACTAATTACTATTACTACCCAATTATTTGGTCATTGACACTAACATCTATTTAGATATATTTCACAAAAGCAAACAGTAAAAGATATGGTATAGTGTTGTGACATCCTGTCGGTAATAAACCAAGAAGATTTTGTTAATAATCAGTACTGTAAAGACCTATTGAAGGATTCCTGAACAATATAAATATAAAAAAATTATGAAATCAATTTGTTGTTATTTGGTTTATAAATAAATGCCAAAAAAGTGACTTAAAAGAAATGTTTAAAGTCAGCGGAAAGCTAACATCGAGATCTACGTTTTGAAAAAAAAATTATCCATTTTGGACTTATGGTATAAAGTGGCGGCCAGTTCAAATTTTAGATAACAAATTCATTTGTGTCCACAGGGTTCAATGTTTGGGCACCAAAATTTCAGGATGTTTTGTTTACAGCAAAAGGTATATTTTCTGAAAGTTTGAAGCCGATCGGAACTCTTAATGTCCTTGGGCATTAAAATGAAAGAAATAATGCTCTTTAGCAAGTTTATTCAATTTTGTATGTTATGTACGTACTCAAATGACCGAAAACCTACACAGATTCGGTGGAATTTTAATTATGAAGATTTTGGTTTTTTTGTTGTCCGGATCGGACCTCTAGAACTGGAGATATTCACCTTTTTATCTAAAAAGGCACTGTTCAGAAAACTAAATTGTTTATAAAAGAAACGCAGTAGGCTTTGAAATTCCAAAACTCAGACTCCTGGTGATACTCCAGATGGTATGAAATCATAATTTTGCTGTTATGAAACTATGCATATCATTGTCTTTCTTATACTCCACTATTTAGTTATGTGTCTAGGACTTTGCTGCCTGGAGGGTTTATAATGTGCATTAAATATTTAAGAAAATAATTATTTTCTCGTCGTTGACCTTTTGTGAACTCGTGTAAAAAAAGTATCGCTTAAATATATTTATTGGGACAATCTATCACTTACAAGAGCATTTACCATCGTTTTAATGCAGAAAGACAAGCAGCTTAAAATCTTACAGGTCTCCGCCCCTCTGATTTTGCCAAACCATGCTGACTAAGGCTTTCAAAGGGGGGTAGTTTTTTTTATTATTAACGCGTGAAGGTCGGCTACCTCTTTCGCTGGGCACTATTTGAGGGAGTACCGAGTAAGAAGAGGAACTGATTCGACGAAAGGTCACTTTTCTTTCATTCGTGCTGAGTACAATTTCCGATTTCGCCAGTGCAATTTATGATGCCATTAAAACGCCAATCTTCCTCTTTCCATAGAGACATCGCACGACTTTCCACTCGACATATTTATTTAGTTACGAACGTTTAAATAAATTGATGTTTTATAATTATTTATTACATGTTACAAACGCTCTCGGCAAGCATTGTCCCTCTATCTAGTTGTAAGCAGTCTCTTCTGATGATGTACACGTTTAAATTGAAGACCACTGTCAAAGCTGGGCACTACTTCAAGTAAAAGTAGTATAAATTGTACTTCAATCACTTTTTTAACTTGAAGTATTTTACTTCAAATACCCGAAGAAATGAGTACTTGGTGCTTGATACTTGCAGATATTTTAGAATAGCACTTAGTACTTTTTAAACGAAATTACAGTACTTGAAGTACTTTACACTTTACTTCAAGTATTTAAAATACTTGATAACTACAAGTACCTTAGGTACTGCAAGTAAGTTTACAATCCAGTTGAAATCTGCAGAGAGTGATATTCGTTATTGCTAAAAGAGCATTTGCCTTTAGTTTGTATTAGACAGTATAGTATTGTATGCTATAGTATAATATAGTATAACACTTTCTGACCAGGCGGAAAATTTTCCTTGTCAATGCTCTTTGCTGGAAAACCATATGCCAACATTTTCTGCTTGCCTGTTTTCCAGATTTTTGGTAAATAATTGGACTTTTGGCGACGAACGGGCCAATACTGGTGCTTTTAAAAAAAAATGTTGGCACCTTCTCAAACTTGTAGTTTCTGTACCAAAGAATAGTCTCTGTGAGTGCCAACATTTTTTCTCAGTTCCAGATTTTTGGTAAAAAATTGGACTTTTGGCCACAAATGGGCCAATACTGGGGCTTTAAAAAAAATTTTTGAAGTAGTTAAATGTACTTGTAAGTGTGTTACTTCTAAACAGTACTTGATACTTGATACAAGAAAATACTTGAAGTATTTACATCTGCTTGTTAGAATTAAATGACTAATTGAAGTAGTAAAAGTAGAATTTACATCCAAAATTTCAAGTACTACCTCGAAGTACTTGAACCTTGAAGTATTCTGCTTTTTGAAAAGTAATTAATATTTAATGCAACAAGTACCCCAACTAACTATTTAGTATTTGATACTTGAAGTGGTTTAAATGAGTGCTTTGCTCAGCTCTGACCACAGTATACTCTGATCGATGAGCAAATAAGACAGTGAAAACTGTCACTAGCTCCCCAAATATGTACACCAAATCCCAAGTTTCTGAACTTTTACTAGCTTGCTGTACCTATTTTACCCCCCCACCTGAAAATATCTGGTTCCAGATCTCCTTCTAATATGTATGTGTACCAAATTTCAAGTAATTTTAATTTCATTTTATATTGTTATGGTATCTGGATGTACAAACCATTTCTGTCTATCTGTCTAAATTATAATTGTAGTATTTCACTTCTACTAATTTGCACCTGTATTTTAGCATGCTAAAACCATGATTCATGCTCACGACAGTCCGTTGGCCGCTCTGGCTTTCAGTCCAAATGGTACGAGGATAGCAACAGCTTCTGAAAAGGGTACCGTAATAAGGGTGTTCTCAGTAACGGATGCATCTAAACTGTACGAGTTCAGGAGGGGTGTAAAACGATGCGTTGCCATTTCATGTATAGCATTTAGTTTGTGTGGCCAATACTTGAGCTGTAGTAGCAACACAGAAACTGTACATATTTTCAGGCTAGAGGAGCCAAAAGACAGGTGAGTTGCACAGAATAAAATAAAAATGCTAGATTTAGATTTTTTTCCATGTATTTTTTTCATAACATTTTTAGTCCTAGGCGGAGCGTCGAAGAAAGCAGTTGGATGGGATATTTGAGTACCTACTTACCAAGTCAAGTGACTGATGTGTTTAACCAGGGACGTGCTTTTGCCACCGCTCATTTGCCTTTCTATGGTATCCGCAATGTGATCTCTATCGCCACGTAAGTTATTTCATAAATTTTTAATCAACATAAGCTCCAGCCTCCACGTAAGTCAACCGATTTTTCACTTGGAATCTACTAAGAATTGCCTCTACCGAATCACAAGGTATGATGATCAGCAGTTCGTTGACTGGAGACGCCATTTTCAAAAAATTGCTACAAAAACAGATTTTTCGCGAATGTATAAAAATATACGGAAGCTAAAAAAAGAGAGATACTCGAAATCAACCCTCAATAATAACTACAGTTTAATTACTTTTGCGACCTTATGCGAGTCAAATAGAATACTTTTATTTATCATTTTCACACAGTATGTAATCAACTAGTCATCAAATAACAATTAAATAAAAATAAGTTAATATTAGATATAATTTCTCAAGGGAGAATTCAAGTATTACTTAAACAGAGTTTTGTTGATTTTAGGGCCCTCTCCCAGGTCCCCATTATCAGAATCGTAGACCCCTACCTCTGCTCAAAGGATGAGATACCAAAGGTTTCTTAATTTTTTTTGTTGGATTTAAATCACCAAATATTTAATTAATCTGAAACATTAATGTTAAAATTTTGTAATATCTATATATCAATCATCATTAGACCGCTACAGACTCTGTGTGCACGTTTCTAGATCGTGATCAATAAATAATAAATGGCCCGTGGTTGACTTCAGATGTCAGGCTTGCGATTGCCTCGACTGGATCATACACGCCGTCCTCGTTTAATCATTCAGCATCCTTGTTTCCATCTGTATCCTGGATTATGCACATCAACTCATCTGCATATTTTGAATAATAACAAGGATAGTAATTGCCTCCTCCTCATCAGCATTGCGTAAGCCTAGGAAATGTTTCTATAGATCAGGAACAAACCTATCAAAAGTTGGAAACTATTGTATAAGTAAAAATTTGATTTTTAGCCAAACGTAAATAATGGTTGTTTAAAATTGTTGAGTTAATTTGTTAATTTGCAACCATAATGATATGTGCTTCGAATGGTATTTCGTATTGCTAGTTATTTCATTAAAAAAAATCTTTTCCAAAATATACGTGTACTAGAGTTTATGTATATATCAAAAGTACAGGTGTTAAAATTGTACCTTGTGGAACCCCACATGTTATAGTCTAACATTTTCTTCCACATATACAAACTGTTTTCTGCATGACAGTTTTTCTGTTAGAATATTGTTATTCACAGTATTAAACCCCTAATATTAGCATTTTCCCAAGATATCTAAGAAAATACCTAATCATCCATACTGAGCACAAATTAGTACCACAGCCTTTTGTGGCAAAGAGGCCTGGAAGAATCTGTATTTACCCGTCTTAAAATTAAAACAGGCTTAACAATTGGAAAGTGTTTAGATCCTGATCATTTAAAATTATGTTGCGTTTCTTGAATTTGTTTCAGCATTCAACAGCAGCTAAGATTATTGGTGGCAACGGAAGATGGTTTTCTATATGTATATAACGTGGACACTGTTGAGGGGGGTGATCTTGTGTTGTACAAGCAACATCGGTTAGATGGGAATCCTGAGACGGCCCCTGATGGTCCCAACCGCTCCGTGCCGCAGCAAATAGAAGGAGGTAATTAATCTTTTTTTCTTATCACCCCACTTTATTTATTTTTTTTTAAGTACAAATTGTTTTAGTTGTTTTTTACTTAGGAACTATAATTTAGCCATATTGTATGTCTATCTAATTTTAATCTTTTGAGAGGTTAGTGTAAATATGTTGGTGTCAAAGTATATAGTTAGATAAATTTTAAGTCTTGCAAAAGCAAAAAGGCATTTGAAAAGTGAGAAGATTTAAAGTCTGATCCTCTTACCAATCACAAGAATGCCAACAGAACCTTATTAGTTTTCCTTTTTAGTTTTTTTTTTTTTTTTTGTTAGTTTAGTGTTGAACCTATCCTAGACCACTGTTTTCTGCTACTGTGTTAAATTGGTTTAGTTTGTTGCATGTTTCGACTGAAGAACTTTAACTTTTCCTTATACAAAATTTACGTACAATTTATGTTTTTTTTTTAGAAAAATGTTACTTGTTATATGTGTGTATGTGTGGAATATTGTTGATGTAGTAACTATTTATATGGTAGTTCTTAATTTGTAAGATTTAAACACTTGTTAAATCTCATTGGAAATATAAATATAGAGCATAATTTTTCTATTATTTTATTATTATTTTTTTTACATGCAGAAGTCATAAGTAACCCTGCGGACAATGGCAAATTTTATTTAAAATCTGGCTGGTTTGGTCTTGGTGGATCTGTCTCTCTCATTTCAGACAAGCTTTAACTGTTTTGAAATTTTCTGCGTTTGTTACATTTCGAGCAAAAATGACAAAATTGAAATCATTCTAGGAACTTTCATAGACAATTCCCCATGTAATCACTTACATTAATTTCTCGGTACTCGAAAGAATTATTCTTTTGTGCCATTCGATTCAGCTTTATGGTATTTGTATTTGTGAGGATGGTGCATGTTTTTTTCACCACTTACATAGCGAGAACTGTAATAGATGCTACAAAAATGCACTGAACCTTTTTTGTAGAACATCAAATGCTGTTTAAAAAGTTCTCGAGAGCATGTGCCTTTTATAGTTATGATCTACAGCTGCCTACATGCAGGCATAAAAATTACAAATTTGTAATTAGCTAAATAACGTGTTTTTTGAAAAATTCTTGAAAGATACATAAATGACTTCAGATTTGCGTTCAGCACATCAAAATATAAAGAATTATAAATACACAAAATTACACTACCTCAGTTCAAGGAACAAGTACTTATTTTTTTTGTGGTCCTGTGTAATCAAAAACAAAGTGAAAAAGGTCCCCGAAAATTTTGAGAAAAAACATGATGCTTCTAGGATACATAAGTATAGGACTTTTTGAAGTGGGGATTGACTTACGAAGTTTTTGAATTGAAAAGGCACCGAAAAAGAATTTTTTCAAGTACAGGAAAATTAATGCAAATAATTTTGTCAATTGCACTGCACTATAATTAATTTTAGTTATGAATACAAAAAAAGCATATTGACATGTCATTGTAGCATTAATATTCTACTAGAAAGCCTAGGGTGGCCAATGGTATAAATCCGCCTCTGTACATACTATGATGTGATTAAAGAAGACTGATCATATCCATTACATGAGGTGCACTAATATTTTTTTGACTTGATTGACTAATGCTAATAATAAAGCAACCCCTGTTCTGAACATCGCATGTTTGTGTTCTACTTGAAACTATCTTATTTAGGTGGTGGAATAGATGTGATGTTCGTTGATATTTTATAGCACAAACTAAATGGGATATTTTTTATTGGTATCTAAACTTCTGACAGTATCAGTAGTTGAGATAATCAAATGTCCATCCATTTTATCACACAAAAGAGAAAATCTTTACTTATACAGGGTGTTTTTAAAAAATGTATTAATATTTCTGAGGTAGGTACTACATAAAAAATAAGCAGTGTTTGCTAATAAATGTAAACATACCAGGTGCCTACGATATTACTAGCCAGCCTATAAAGCGTGTGCATTGTGTGACTAACATAACATCAAATTTTTGTAAGTTTATACTAATTTTTAATGTTTTTATTCGCATTGCTAGATCGATACCTGTGTAACATTAATGAAATCTCGCGGATAGAATGCATATACTTTTTTTAAATCATAATTATAGGTTAGATTTCCAACCTGTAAATATAAGTATATTTAAAAAAATATATGTATCCTATCCAAGAGAGTTCATTAATGTTACACAGGTACCAATCTAGAAATGTGAATAAAAACATTAAAAATGAGTATAAACTTACAAAAATGTAGTATTTGAGGTTATGTTAGTCATACAATGCACACGCCTTATAACTTTCTAGTAAAAAAAGATATCGATTTCAAATTCTGGGAAGTCGTACGATTGAATCAGTTGCACATTTAGATTGACCTAACTTCTGATGTTCATTTCTGGTTTAACAGACATTGTATTTTTAATATAGTATTCAAAATTTAGATTGCCTAAGATATTCTAGGTATAAAACATGTAGCACACCCTACATCTATCTTTGACAAGTGTTTTTGAGAAAATGCCAGTTGAAAATGTTATATCGGTCATAAATAATTACATTTTCACATAAAATAAGTGAATGTAGGAACAAATCTGTTATGGTTATATAAGTTCTTTGGCGAGTAAAAATTTTATATCGATAAAAATTCATTTTTGGTTGAACTGGAACTACTACAAAAAGTGAGTCAGACTCAAATTACTTTGATACTTTTAATGAAACATCTTGTATTGAACTTTAAATTAACATTCTACTGATCTTTCTGGATATTTTTTTATTCTAGTGTTTTTTGTCTCTAAACCTAATCTTTTTTAAGATATCGACACCTGAATGTTCACCTGCACTGTTAATATCACAGAGGAGGATTAATTTTTGTCGAGAAGTCAATGGTGGATATTTGAACATTTAAATTACCTTAGTAGCACAACATATTGGACCAATATATAATTCATATAGGACCAATATTCATATATTGGTGCTATATGGATTATATATTGGCGCAATATTGGGTGCTACTAGGGTATGGTTAAATTGTACCTACCTGTTACTTTTAGTGTTACACTATGCCCTAAGATAACTGGTTTTTGAGATATTGAGCATTGAAATGTAATTATCTTAACACATTTTTTATTACAAAACCAAATCTAAAGTATATATCAGAAAAAAATCTAGTCATTTGCTGTTGCTTATGGAGTATAACTTGCCATCTTTATTCTCATTTATCTCGAAGAAGTTGAACTTTAATGACTATAAATAAGACAACTTTTTTCATATAAAATTAAAAAAGGGGACACTAGCTCAGTAGGTTACCGTGTTAGGCTTGCAAGTTCATGTACCTAGCAAAGCGAACTGAAACCCTGTTTACTAAAGTAATTTTAATTATATACATAATTGTTTCTCTTTACCTATCACAAAATCATCCTGGATTTTCCAGGAGTCACTTCAGTGACTTGAGAAGTTATTAAGAAAACGTTTTAAAGTGGCCATTTGCTAAAAAGAGACATCCAATAGGGAGATATTTATTATTTTTGGCCACAACTTTTTTTTCTTAGTGCGTGTATTTAAAAAAAACTATAAGACTACCTAAGTAGAACTATAACCAGATTATTGCTGTGGATTCTCACTCAATAATTTCAGTGGTTTGCAAAATAGATTTAAATTTAAGGATTTGCTAATCTTCCTATTTCGCAGATTTAAAACTAACTATTTTGGAAACTACTAGAATTATTGAGTGAAAATTCATAGTAATAGTCTTGTTGTGGTTCAACTTAGGTAGTATTATATTTTTTTTAAATATATGTACTAAGAAAAAAAGTTATGGCCAAATATAATAAATATATCCCTATTGGATGTCTCTTTCTAGAAAATGGCCATCTTAAGAAATTTCATATTTTTCAAGAGTGGAACCGAAAAACCTAACCTTACGAAAATTCAGTGACCGTTGTGTGAGTGTATGTGTTTATTAGCTTATTTTTTATGTACTACCTGCCTTAGAACGTTTTTTCGAGACATTCTGTATACTATATCACCAATTAATTTAGAAAATATAGCTTTTTTCACTTCACCTTAATTGGTTGTTTGTTTAAATAAAATTTGCCATTTCAGCTTTTTAAATCTGATTCCACACAAATAGCACTTCACTAACACGAGAACAGAATCTGGAAATCATTTGGGAAACACACTAAATTTCTATTGTTTGACATAATTAAAATTAAGCGTAGATTGCTGTTCCCGCATTTTTTTTAACATCCCAACACACACCTGTAGTAAGCTGAAACCCAACCCATCATTATGATTTTCTCTGTTCCGTGCAAGGCATACTAGGTAGCTACGCTGGCATCGTCAAGGGCAATCCCATGGGCCAAATGTCAGGTACTGGTCAGTATAATACTCATAATTAATGATACCATCAAATTATACAGTTCATATTTTACACCATTTCTACTCTCTTAACTTTATTCTCTTGGTTTTATTATGATTTTTGAACTAAAACAGAATTGTAGCGGGTGAGTTTTAAGTAGTTTGTTTTGAAGGATGCAGCGAAATTATTTTTTAGACTAGTAGCCGTTATACATCGTGATTCTTTTAAGGTGGCCATTCGAATATTTCCCACTTGCAGATGAGATAGACATTTGAGGTTTGGTACCTTACTATAATAGTCGAACATTGCGAGTCCGAAAATAATAATTTCAGAATGGCAGCACTTCCGGGAATACTGCAAGTCAATACCAACTTGCTTATTTTAAATGAAACACCCTATATATGTTCGACTTTTCGAAATGTCCGTAAAATTCTGAGTCGATACATGTAACATGTTGTATATCTAAATCCAGCAGTTTCGGAGATATTTGACGTTTTATAAAAAATTTGACGGGTGCAAAGGTTTGCAAGAACCATTAGAACTTTCTTCTTGTAGGGGATCCTTATTGGCTATTTGGCATGTAGATATAGGACAAGATGAGCTACTCTCTACACTAAAAACAGGTTCCATAATAGTATACCAGGTGTTCTATTTCTCACGTTACATTTTGTCAAATTCAAATCTCAAAAACATTTTTATTTCAAATGGAACACCCTGTACTTCTTTACAACAAATTATGTAAAACTAAATTCCCTTTTTTCTAGTATCAGTATTGTAGGGGTTAAAGTTACAACTTTTTGAAATATTGGCAATTTTCTTATATGTTCAAGAATTTTTAGTAAAAATTGCCATCAACTTAGCCATGATTAGAGACGATGGTTAATGTCAGTCATTCTCTTACGTCAAAAAATGCCAGCATGTTTCAATTACATCCATGAAGACTTTTAGACCTCATATGGAACACCCTGTATTTTTTTACATCAAATTATGTAAAATTAAATTCTTTCTTTTCTAGTATCAGCATTGTAGGGATTAAAGTTACAACTTTTTGAAATATTGGCGATTTTCTTAAATGTTCAAGAATTTTTAGTAAATTATTTTTTATTATATTATATTATTATTTTATTATAATTTAAATCACACCCACGAAGACTTTTAAACTTGTTTATTATTTATGGAGAATGTCATAAAGTAATATTAAGAACATGTAACACATTTGCTACTCGATACCCACAAGAACAGAAACGCATATTCGATAATATTAGAATATTTGGCTTTGTCAAGGCAGGAATTCTAAGGTGGAAGCCTTAGACATATTATAAGCCGAAGAAGAAATATTTTTAACTTAATATTTAAATTTTCCTCAAAAAATTGTGGTCATCACTATCGTTTTTCATGGCACGGTAAACATTAAACTGCTAATATTCTTGAATATTTCGCTCCCTGAATACATGAGGATTCGAGTTACCTCAGCAAAGGGAATTGAGTCGATTAAAAAGTCAATTTTTGGTAAATTTAACATCATCCATAAAATATTTCCCAAAAAATAATTGACACTTTCATGTCTTATTAAAATAAATTCTCAAAAATTTCTCGTCAGCAAATCTGTTTCTTTTAATTGTCGAACCATATGGAACAAGAATGAATTTATCTTTTGATAAGATTCTGTGAATTGATTTCTTGAATAATCCCGATTCCAAAGCAGCTTGCCTTAATGACATAATTATTGGAAATGCCCAAAAATACCCCACAATTGCTATATCTATGTTTTCGACACCAACAATAGACTTCCTGCCTTGACAGAGCCAAATATTGTAAAATCATCCGGTATATGTTTTGCAGTGTATGGTGATGGTTTTTGTACTTGTGGGTATCGAGTAGCAAATGTGTTACATGTTTTTGATATTACTTTATCATATTCTTTATAAATAATAAACAAGTCTTAAAGTCTTCATGAATGTAATTTAAATGCGCTGGCATTTTTTGACATGAGAGAGTGACTAACATTAATAATTGTTTCTAATCGTGCCTAAGTTAATGGCAATTTTTACTAACTTAACATTAAGAAAATCGCCAATATATCAAAAAGTTATAACTTTAACGCCGACAATGCCTTTACTAGAAAAAAAGGGAATTTAATTTTACATAATTTGATGTAAAAAAATACAGCGTGTTCCATTTGAAATAAAAAAGTTTTTGAAGTTTGAATTTGATCAAATGTAACGTGAGAAATAGAACACTTGGTATACTATTATGGAATCTATTTTTATTGTAGAGAGTAGCTCATCTTGTGTTCTTTCTACGTGCCAAAGAGCAAATGAGGACTTTGTACATGAGGAAAGTTATAACGGTTCTTGCAAACCGTTGCCCTGTGAAATTTTTTGTAAACCGTCAAATATATCCGAAACTGCTGTGTTTAGGAATAGGGTATGCTAAATATTTCGACTCATTCGTTATTTCGAAAAGTCGAAAATATATAGGGTGTTCCATGTAAAATAAGCAAGTTGGTATAGACTTACGGTATTTCCGCAATTTTGAAATTATTATTTTCGGACTCGCAGTGGTCGATTATGGTAGGACACCAAATCTCAAAGTCTATCTCATCTGTGAGTGAGAAATATTCTAATGGCCGCCTTAAAAGAATCACACTGTATACCACCTCTCACGTAGCTGATTAACAAACATTTCAGATTCTTTATTAAAATTAGTTTGGAGAAATGGTTTTGTGAGCCGGTTTTAAAAAATAACATCAAGTGTAAATAGTAATACACCAGTATTTAGGACCGGTCAACAGTGATTAACGACGGTGCATCTTTGACGCACCTAACCACACATTCATGTTTTATAAGTAAGTTTTATTTGCGTTTATTTTATTAGTGAGAGCAATATGCTATTTAGTTTTTCAAAACAATGCATACACTGTGAAATTCTTAGTTATTAAAAAAAATGCGATTTATATTTAACAATAAACGTTTTCTCTTAGAATACGTCTCAGCTAGAATTGCGAGCAACAATCATCCTTGCAAATATCGCATATACCTACTTAAAATACTATTACTAAAACAGGTAATGTTGAAATAAAACTAAAGATCCCACCTAAAAACGAATCGAAGACAAAATAGTGATAATAGTATTTTTTCGCCATTTTTCTTAAATATCTTTGATACATTGGGTTGATTCTGTGGTTGGTTCCTTGTGAAACATTCTTCAATAATTTAAATATACAGAAAATTATGCTTTTTAATGTTTCAAAAAGTTTTATTAAAACTCTACACGAGTTTTGCTTATTAGGCCTTTATCAAGAGTACAAGATATTACTAATTTAAATGTGTTCCTTACTTATTTATACCTAATGGAAAGGTATAAATTATGCAACGCTTTTAATCTATTTATTATATGCAAAATACTTATATGATTTCTATCCTATGTAAATATACTACAAATAGGTTCCTAATGTTAAATTATTTTTTCTAGAATATAAATAAATAATGTTTGATCATTAGTTACATTTTTATGCTTTTTTACAGCTTTCATAATCTCAAATTGTTCTAGTAAATCTAACTTATTTCCTTTGTTTTCTGTATGGAGTAATTCGACTTCATTAAAATTAACAAAATGGTTATTTTCTATACAGTGTCGACATACTGGTGCTATGTATACTGTTCGTTATTGATTTTTTATGTTCAGCGAGACGGTTTTTTAATTTACGACCAGTTTGACCGATATATATATAGCATCGCAGTCATTACATTTTAATTGACATACACCTGTTTTTTTCTAATAAATCTCTTTTATCTTTATTATTAACTAACATTTTCCCTAGATTGTTTTTATTAACAGAGATAGTTTTACATCCTAGTTTTTTAAGTTTATGACTAATTTTATCACTAATCTTAGGCCTATAATTAATACATTTATATATGTCAGTTCTTTGTGGAGTAACTTTTTCTTTTGTTTATTTTTTATTAATTTATCTATGAGGTTATAATGAAAACCTCAAAGAGATTCAGATATGTCTAGTTTTCATTGTACTTTCATAAACGGTCTACTTTTTCTTTAATCCAATATGTGCGACAGTAACAGAGATATTGACGAAAAATGGCAAAAACCTTGTCTTATAAATTTTGTTTAAAGAAATGTCTTCTCTACAGATTTTAGTTTTACTTCAGTGGCGGTCGACGGAGTTACCAAAATATTATACCTGCTTTGTGTATTACCAATTTTAGCAGAAAAATAATTTTAAAATTCGTAAATATAGTTAATACTGAAAGGGAATTTTACACCAAAGAAAAGTTAAATTTAATTGAAAGTAGGTGACCAAAAAATATGTTGTACCATTGAGATGCATTGTGAGGATCGAAGGCATGAGTCTTAATAGCATTAAGATTGGTGTAAATTATAATGTAATGGCCCAGGACTGATGAACCTGAGGCACAAACACTTCGGCACTGGCTTTCCAATGCTGGAGGAAATAAGGAGTTCTCCCATGAGAAGGATTTCAGCCTTTGGGCTGGAATCCGGTCTGTACGGGGGAGCTCCTTAACTTGTTAGCGGTAGCACAATGGGCCACAAGGCCTGAGTGGTGACCTCCAGGCGCCCCGCTAAAAGAAGAAGAAGATAATGTAATGGTAAGAATGCATATAAAGATGGTAGCTCAGTGGTGCCCTTATCTGGCTTACAAACAGCATAGTAGGCACGGCATATAGCAAAGCAAGTTTGTGTCTAGCTTAATGATTTTTTATTATAAGCTGCTTCCAATCAGTGGTTCGAATTCCATGATAGAGCCTTTCTTTTTTATTCACATAGAGATAGATTTAGTTTTAAGGAAGTCATCAAACGAGCCTGGAAGGCGTTAGAAAAACATTTCATAAAAAATAAATTTTTTTTGTACACGCAAAACAATTACAAAATTATATACCGTAGCTCACGAAACTTTTTTAAATCTAACTTTAGTGATTTTATTATCATATTTAGATACACTAATATGTAGTGGGATAGTTTAGCATATTTGTGAATATATATACTTATCAATAATTAACTTTGGAAATGTATGAATTAGAAATTATAGCACTAAATAATCATTATTAATAAATTATTTTAAGTTCTGAAATTGGAATATTAAGAGATTTAAGAGGTTGGTCTTTGTTAAGATGGCGCATTTTTGCCATAATCTCATAAAACCTTTATTAAGTTTACAAAGACAATCTTATTTTTTAACAAAAATGAGTTAATATCTTTAGCAAAATTATGTGGTTTGGTATGTTTTCAGTTATTCCCAAAAATATACGAAATTATTAATAGAGCCAGAATTCATAGTTAGATTTGCTTTAAAAGATAATCTCGTATTTCATCGATTTCTCCTACGTCCTTATACCGATTCAAACAATTCTTTCACATTGTTTTAGAAAAGAGATGTTACTAAAAGCCACTAAAAAATTGTTTGAGTTGGTTTTCGACGATTTCTCTTACACCCATAAACCGATTTAAACAATTTTTTACCGACTTTTGGAAAAACTTTTCTAACACACTAAAAAATTTATTTTAATCTGTTTGGGGATGTAGGGGAAATCGACCGAAGTACAAAGTTATTTTTCAAAGCAAATATAACCATGAGAACCAGCCTTTCTCAAGTCATTGTTGGATAGACTTGCCAAAGTGGTATTTCCTGATGTGTTCTGATCCTCTTATTCACAATATCTTGACATGTTCTGTGATTCATGCAGTGTCTTAGTTGGTCACATGCTATCTATCGCGACTGCCTATTAGGCAAACAGCCTCATCAGAAATGTTTCCATCTGTTCTGGTGACATCAGACCAATATTTTGGAAGTCGTCTTCTAAAAACCATCTGGTTTTGCCTGAACTGATGACCTTTCTATCTTGTTCTCCCTCCAGTTGATGTGACCACATAAAAGGACTTGGGAAAATATCATTCTGGAGAGTCACTTTGGGAGATGTATTTCTTGGTGAATTGAGTTGTTAGTGTGATGAACTGCCCAGGGAATTTGTAGTAAACGTCTCCAGACCTACATCTCGAAATCATCTATCTGCCTCTTTAACACTCCCAGAAGCATAAAGTGGAGGAAACTAGAAAGTTAGAATATCTGATCTTTGTGCTTTTAGTGATATTCCATGATGTTCATTGAATCTTTTCGAATTTTCGTTTTGTTTTACTTTATATTTAAACCATACTCAGAGTTTATTGCCTGGAGGTTTCGCAGCACTTGTGAGCTCATGCTCGCTTACTGCAACTACTGGTATCATCTACAATTTTCAAGTTGAAAATCTTAGGTCCGTCATGTTGCACCATGCCAGTCTTCTAAGACTCGTCGCATCACATACTCAGTATGGATTGGTGACAATATAATTCTGTCTGATGCCTTTGCCTACTTGTTTCAGTTATTGTTGTCAACTTTCACCAAGCGTTTAAAGATTTGATGTTTTTCAGTTTTTTAGGTTACGTTTTAATACTTTTAAAGGCATTATTTTCTCGCTGTTGCAGAACCGAATTTCTCTGTACAATTTGGTATCGGGAGAAATAGCCAACCTTGTTCTTTCCATAAAGACCTAGAACGGACTTCCATTCCACGTATTTACTTGGTTATAAATTTTTGAAAATTCAATGCTTTTTAATTTTTAACAGAAGAGCCATCTTACGTTCGTCCGTGCCAAGCCGGATTTCCGGTTTTGCCCATTCACTTTGGTATCAGAACAAAACGCCACTCTTCCTCTTTCCATAGACGGCCTTTAATCCCCCATATTTACTTACTTCTGAAATTTTAAGTGCATAAGAATGTCGAGTACTATATAAAAACCATATAAAAATAATATGGAACAAGCCAAGTGCCGCCTAAAATTACATAGCTTCTACGTATAGGCTGATGTACAAGCTGCTAGAGGATGAGGCAAGATTATTGTATTACCCTGGAGGGTCACCCGTCCTGGTACTGACACCAATTGACTTTGTTTAACTTTTCGTATCATATGAATATAGTTATGCTCTCCTCTATATAAATTTCTGTATTAATCAGATGATTTATAAATGATGAAGTAAAAACTTGCAGGTCTTCATCGTCAGGATCTGACGTCGGTAGTCGTATTACTTGAAAATAGTAATATGTAATGGTGTAGTGTAGTTGGGTAGTGTATTTATGAATACGATGTAGAGATCTTCCTTTGACAGTTATAATTGGGAATTCTTTTTGGAAAATTATGACAATAATACAAGGCATATTATTAACAGTTTAGTTACAATTCTGCAAATCAGAGGTTAGTCAATTAGAAGACTTTTTTGTACCACACCTTTACAAATTTATTCAAATTGTACGAAACCATTTTTTTTATTCTGAGAAAGAAATGTGTCATTATCTCACAAATAAATTTATTATATTTTATAACAATTTTAAGTGGTATTGCAATTTTTTTTCATCATTTTTCGTTTAAATTTGATGACGTTTTTCAGTTTACAATCTGGTTTATTAATATTTGCACTTTGTAGCCAATGAATATATAGATCATGACATATGTCTTTTCCCGAATAATTAATTAGGTTATTCAACATCTTGGAAAACCTGAAAACTTTGGAGATTTTAGTAGTTTAGAGCATATTTAGACGGAGTGATGGCTACAGAAATTAAAATAGATAAGGTGCAGTGAAAATTTTTATATAAAAACCCTCCTAACTAGCTGAAAAGAACGTAGCTTTGGAGCCAGAAGTCCATCCCGGGGACGGAAGCATGGGTGAGCGGTCAGTCCCTTTTATTTTTTATTAAAATGAAGTGAACGAGAAAAAGCATTTTTTGACATTTCACAAATTTTACTCGTTTTTTGTTCCATTAATGTCACTGGTATGTTAATAACTGGAAAACCCGGAAGAGGTGGTAGATTTTAAATATAAAAACAAAATCGCTAGAATTAAACCTTGACCAATGTGAAACTTTAATAATTTGAACAATTTTCTTACAACTTTACCGACTTCTGGCAATGTTTAATCCAGAAAATTTTAGTGTTGTACTCAAAGATTTTATTTTGATTGAAAATTATAGCGTTTGACCGCCCGCCCACGCTTCCCTCCCCGGAATGAACTTCTGGTTGCAAAGCTATGTGCTTTTAAGCTAGTGAAGCGGGTTTTTACATAAACATTTTCATTCCACCTTATCATTTTTAATTTCTGTAGCCAGCTCCAAGGCTATTTGTTTGAAATAATTTTAAATAAATATTTTACGTTTCATAACGACAAATTAAAATTGTATTATTTATTGTTGCTTTATTATGATAATTTGTGCAATGACCTGACTTTTTTGATTTTAATCACTAAAAACCCAATTTTTTTTCTACATTTTTCACAAAATCTGAAATCTCTGTTTCCAGGTTATCCATATTACCCCGCTGATTTGATAACGATTTTGTAACAATCATATTTTCTTATGCAGTGAGGTCCAGTTATGCTATTCTACCTGTTTATTCAGTAACAGTTAATACATTTCCAATGACAAATCGGTAGGTATAGTTACGTATTATATCGATGTATGATACGTAACTTTCAAATACGTAAGTACGTAGTGTATTTTTCTATACTTCATAATGTATCTCCAAAATAAATTTTATACTGTCTGTCCGTATCCCTGGGAGAAAAGGATTTTTCAACCTCATTAAGACAAAATATTTTCCCCAATCAGTGACATCCTGCCAGGCATCTAGTGCGGGTTTATCTCTATTTCAATTAGTTTGGGTTGACGTTTGTACTTCAAGAGGGCTTTATACATAGACATCTATATAGGTATAGTAAAACTTGGGCAGAATAATAATATCAGTGCAAAGGACTTTGTTATTAATCTGTCTTGATGCTGGGTTCTCATAGACTCTGGTAATTTTAGCAACATTCTTGCTAAGTAATTTTACATATGAAAAAGTGACCTTGTACTCGAGGAGGTGAAAGAGGTGCCAAAGCAAAGGGATTTGTTGTAATGTCTGGGTTCTAGCTCAGATATTGGGTCAATTGTGTTTGTAGGTGGAGAGCTAGTTAGTTCAGTTCAGTTTTTATTTACTTCCATTTGACATATTACAGAAAAAAATATGTATAAAACAGGCCAAAGGGGTAAGCAATATAAACTAGACACTTACATATTGCAGAGATAAAAAGATAAAATTCTACACTAAAGAGTAATAAAGATAAAACTTAAAAATAATTACAATTATTAAAAATCAAGAAATTTATGGATTGAATATGGTTTTATATCACAGACATGTTGGAAAACTTGTCCTCTGAAATCCTTTTGAAGAATTTTTATTTTTGAGAAAATCAGGCAATACATTAAAGAATTTGCTTGCGGAATAGACTGGTCCTTTCTCAGGTAAAGTTAAATGGTGCATCGGAAATGCATAATTGCTTTTGTGTTAAGTATCATAGATATGATTTAGGTTTAATGTTTTGAAATCAGCCTGATGATTTTTTAAATATAGTAAGCAGTAGTATACATATAGTCCTGGTATTGTGAGCATTTTGTTTTCCCTAAAGTGTCCTCGGTACATAAAATTTCAATTTGTACATTATTCTAACTGCCCATTTTTGAGTTTTGAATACTTTGTGGTGGTCCGAAGAACCACCCATACCTCAATTGCATACTTAGTGATGGAAAGAAAGTTTGCCTAGTATACCGTTTTAAGAGTCAGCGTGTCAAATAAACGTGATAGAACTCTGAGTACAAAGCATGTTTTGTTAAGTTTTTTCACGATTTCATCAATATTCAGAAACAATTTAATATTGTTGTCTAAATTTATACCTAACAATTTAGTGGAATTGATGTTTGAAATTGGCACCTTATCAGTTAGCAACTCTGGTACTTTTAAATGAACTGTCCGTTGTAAATATCACACAATTTGATTTAGCTTCATTTAGTATAAGTTCATTGGTATAAAACCAATCTTTTACGTTTTGCCACAGTCGAGAGAGAGTTCACAACTTCCTCAAGTGTGTGACCCTTTATTAAAAGGTTTGTATCGTCTGTATAATTAACTATTGTTAATTTAATATTTGGTTCTGCAACATTGATGAGATCATTTACAAAAATTACAAAAAGGGATGGTCCTAGAACGCTTCCTTGAGGAACTTCATAATTAATATTTAATATATCAGATTCATGCTTGGCCACGTTAACGGTTATTGACGTTTTCTGCTTTTTATTTCGCAAGTATGAGCTGAACCACTGAAGACTGATTCCTCAAACTCCAGATTTCTCTAGTTTATGAAGCAAGTGATTATGATTTAATGTATACTATTAGTATCCCAATTAATCATTATAGACTCTTGGATTGTCTTTCAGTTCCTTGTAAAGTGGCACTGGGACAAGGGAGAAATGTTGAAATTTGGTGAGGGGGGGGAGCGACAGACCATGTCAGGAGGTCAGTCATAAAATAGAAAGCGGGAAGGTGGAAAATTTTTCAGAGCCACGTCCAAATTTCGTCTAGAATTTACCAATTACTACCTAATTTCGTAAATCAAATAAGGGGCGAAACCTCCTTTGACCCCCGCTCCCCCCACCCCCAAATTCGCCATTGCACTTGGGTGCAACAGGATATATTTTTTGAAAGTATAATTTTTTTAATTTCTAAGGGGGAATTTGTAAATGAACATTCTTGTAGAGGATCTTTGTTGATGTATTTATTGAATGAGCCGTGAACAGTTAAATGAAATATGTCAGAAACGATAGTCAACTCTGCTAGAATAGCAGTAAAAAAAGTCCCAGAAGGCCCCAATACACCTGAACCTATATTGGAAATGGTAACCTTATTCTTAAAGTTATTCAGATGAACCAGAGAATCGTTATTAAAAACTTGTTTTAATAGGTTCCTTTTATAGAATTGAATTGAAAAGTGAGTTGAGTTGAATTGAAGTCAGGTAGATATTAAACCAGACCTAGACTAGATCACCAAATTTAAGCAACAATGAGCGTGGTTAGTACCTGGATGGGTGAACTAACTACTGGAAACGAAACATGTCGAAGACGTTGCTGTCTAAAAATGAGCAGTAGATTGCAGACTTGCATACTGACCCATTATAAAACTGAATACAGTTTTATAACGTTTTTAATTCCATATAGTTAATAAGCTGTAAGGAATGAATGGAGGGGATAAATAGAAAAGTGGTAGTGGTACAATAAGTAAAAATGGTTGCAGTCGAAGTCAGTGTGGCAGACATTTCTAAAAAAAGTGCCAGAAAGGACCCCGCCCCTTTTAAATGCAATTTGGATTTCACTTCCGGAGGCTGAAACTTTATACAAAGATAGTTCATCACATGCTGATCAAAAGTCACCATAGTCGCAAAACATTTTTTGTGACCGTGGAGACTTTTGATCAGTATGTTATGAATTACCCCTGTGCAAAGTTTCAGCTCTCCCAGAAGTGAAGCCAAAATTGCGTATAAAAAGTGCGAGGTCTACCTGTAGCGGTTTAATGTTAAATTTACCAAAATTAATACCCGGAAACAAAAAATATGGTTGTATAGAAGAATTTTTTAGGTTAAGTTCGCCACTTCAGATCAAGTCCATCGAAACACAAATCTTTCTTACAATTTTTTCTTCTATACAACCATATTTTTTGGTTGTATAGAAGAAAAAATTGTAAGAAAGATTTGTGTTTCGATGGACTTGATCTGAAGTGGCGAACTTAACCTAAAAAATTGGAGTGGTTGATATAAACTGTTTTTCATAAATAACAAAAAAACTATGACTAATAAAAAAAAAGTCAAATGTGAAAGTTGCAGGTGCTAAATCTTTCGATTGCAATTTTTTAAATATAATTTGCGCCGATAATACTTTTCGAGATATATCGAAAAAACCGTACAAAATCGGCTTTTCTTGTTTTCCCTGTATCTTTTTCAAATGTACGTTTAAATACTTACTGTCAACTGTAAGTATAGCTCACAGCAAGCCGAAAGAGTAAGATTTTAAAAAATTAAGAAATATCTTTTATTATTCTAGATATATCGATTTTTCGAAAAAAAGACATTTTCGAAAATCGGCTAGTCTTACTCAACGGAGGGTTCTACAATAATGATCTTGGGCTCTTTTTTTTTTCAAAGAGTTGTCTTATCATGCTGTAAAAGAATTGTAACGGTTTTATTAATATTAAGGGTAAATAAATGGCTTTAAAATAATTAAATTTTTTTAGGTTATGATTTTTTAGAGAACGTTTAGAGAAATGACATACAAAAAAAAAATTGCCCTACGATTTTCTGGAACCCAGAAGAAATTAAAATTTGCAAAATTATTAAAAAAAAAGAGAAAAACAACCTAAAATAATGCAATTAGCTTAAAGCCATTTATTTACCCTTAAAATTAATTAAACCGTTTCAATTGTTTTAAAGTATGATAGTACAACTCTTTATAAAAAAAATTAGTCCAAGATCGTTACTGTGGAACTCTCCGTTGACCAAGACTAGCCGATTTTCAAGAACGTCTTTTTTTCGAAAAGTCGGTATATCTGGAAAAAAAAAAGCTATTTCAAATGTTTCAAAAACCTGCTTTTTCGGCTTGCCGTGAGCTATACTTGCGATTGACAGCAAGTATTTAAACGCAAATTTGAAAATGATACAGGGAAAACAAGAAAAGCCGATTTTTTATGGTTTTTTCGATATAGCTCGAAAAGTATTATCACAATTGATACTTTAAAAAATAGCAATCGAAAGACCTTTTTAGCACCTACAACTTCCTCATTCAACTTTTTTCGATTAGTCACAGTTTTTTTTTATTTACAAAAAACTGTTTTTTTCAACTTCTTCAACGTCTTAGGTTAAGTTCGCCGCTTCAGATCGAGTCCATTGAAACACCATTCGTTCTTAGAATTTTCTCTTCTATACAACCATATTTTTTATTTCTGGGTATTAATTTTGGTACACATTTCTACCTATTGATTGGGTTATATGTAAGAGTCTCCTCTGTTCCATCAGTAAACCAATATGATGGTTTGATATGTCGACTGGTATGCTCTCATTTTGGTAAGAACATCACAAATCTTATGCAAGAATTTTGTATTCTTTGTAGTCTGCATATATTAAAAACTGTTGAGTAAGGTCCATCCATGTAATTGGCAATGGGCAGTACAGTCATGTCAGATAACATCATTTATCATCATCATCCATCTACAGTTGAGGTGGAGAGGAGATTGCTGTATTTATTTCTCAGTGCTAACTGTGATTGCCATTGCTAAAGTTTTCGTGTTGAATTACGAGTATAGTCAAGACAAGAAAAAAAATTAATTAAACATAACTACATTGTTCACTCCAGTTGTTTTTACATTAGTCAGCCAAGGACATTTTTGTTGGGTCATTGTCGGTAGGTGTGTTAAAAGTGATGACATGTATATGAAAATTTACACACAATCTCAAATGGTCGCAAGTTTAATGATGGGTTTATCGTTGAAATTTATTTTTGACATTGGTTCTAGTATTCAGAAAATTCAATAAGAGCAACACACTAATAATATTGTTACTAAGAAGAAACTGCTAGTTACAAGTTAAATTTCCAAACAAGAAAAATATTGTTTCAGTAACTGACTATTAACACATCTATGTATTGCTTTTATTGGAGTTCTTGCGTTTACTATTGTCACCCATTTCAAAAATAAACAAGCTAACCATTATACTCTTCGCTGATTGCACATTTTATAGAATACTCTTCGCAGTTTGCTTTGTAAATAATATTAGTTTTAGACATTTTTAGTTTAATTACAAAACATAAAAAAAAAATTTGTTTAAAAAAATGTATAATTTTCTTATTTAGTGATAGATTTTGTTCAAATACAATGGGGTTCTTCTTCTATCTAACGGTAACTTACTATCCAAATTTCAATACAATCGGTCTTTTCGTTCTTAAGTTATCGTGCTTACAAGAAACGTGACGGACAGACAGACAGACGGACGGACGGACATTTTGAAAGTTGTTCAGAATTCGATCACCAACACAGTGACATGAAAATGTTTTCTCTATGAGGAATATTACCGGTTTTAGAAATGTGTCGATCGAATGCAATATACTCTTCGTTTTGTATTTGCGAAGAGTATAATAAACAACAAAACTTTCATTAGAGATGTAAAAATGAGAAGTTTCGATTTATGTCTGAAATTTGATGCATTGACCTATTGGCTAACGAGTTAATGTAATCTTTAAATGACATCAAAGTGATATAAAGGATAAATATAGATTTATAATGAAAAATAAAGAATAGCTGAAAATACCTGCACAGATAATGAATTTGTGCGCGTATTAATAAACAGAAGATAATAAAAAAAAATCAGACATTGATTATTCCTCCTATGAAAATCACTATGCTGCGACAGCACTACAGCGGCCTGAGAGGTTGTTGATTATTAGAGTTTTTAAATTAGGAAGAAAGTAAGAGAGTGAAAGAAAGGAAAGTATATTTTTATCAGTTTACTTAATGAAAGATTGCATTTAATTTCTTGATATCTGCGCCTTCAAAATGCTATTAAAATTTTGTTTTATTTCAAAGGATCATAATTAACGACAGCATTCATTTCCTGTAAGAGGCCCACGTTTGCAAAACGAAAAATCTTATGTTAAATGAATATGTTTAAACCCACTTACATTTCGTAGCACTTAGTCTGAACCTCTTTCTGCATGCAGAGTATTTCCAATTTGCTTCTCACTACAGATCTTATAAATGGTAAAAACTACACATTTGATTAAATTTGGTGTTTAATATATGTCATATTAGGAGATCAAAAATATACATTTGCATTTTTTTCCTTGGCGTTATTTGGGAATATATTAAAGCAGTGTTTTTATTACATATAAATTGGCGTACACCGGTTTTTAATTAGTTATTGAATAATAATTTATTAACCATTTGTTGATACATTGTATCTATATGTGGCAAGTCAGTAAGCATAGCAAATAAAATAAAACAATACAAACAGTTTAAAATATAGAATTACTAAAATAGAACAATAACATAAATTAAAGGATCTCTACAGTGAATCGTCAAGATATTCATTTAGAGTATAATATGACTTGTCTAAAAGAAAATGTTTTATTGTGACTTTGAATTTATGTGTATTTAAAATTTTAAAATCACTGGGTAGTTTATTATAGGCATCTATAGCTAAATATTTTGGACTCTTTTTATAAGTAGCCAAGTTATGGGTAGGTATTTCTAAAATTAAATTATTTCTGGTAAAATAGGGATGATTATCATTTAAAGAATTGAAACTGCTTAACTCAGACTTAACATAGAGCAGTAAATGATATATAAAAATACATGGTAGTGGAAGTACAATCCAGGCGTATTACTTAATTCATTTAAAAGATATTGGCAGACTCATTTTTTGTACAATTTTTTGGTGTCAAAATATATTTAGTTAAAATAATGACAGGTAAGAACATAAATTAAAGCTCAATAAATAGGGGTGCCGAATTATAAGATGATAAAAAAGTAATAATTTATCCTGTAAGCGCCTAAAGAAGGTAAGGGACAAAGCCCTTCATTCAAAATTAAAATATAGAAATGTAAAGATTTCTTTAAATTTATGTGTGCTTTTGAGATATGATCTTTTAAATTTTCTTCCAGCCTTTATTAAAATCGGAAGATGGGACGCAAAATTGTGAACTTGCCATAGCCACAAAAATCCTGGTTACAGCTCTGTACATTTTCATTATAAACATAATAAATTTGCTACAAAACGTGTTGATCTTTATCAAAAAAGCATTTTTTACAATCATTATCAGCAGATAAGCAAATTCTCTTTTCAGAACTCTGCTTTGTTTTGTTTTATGTCTATCTTGATGAAATTGAATTAATAAATTCATACACGTTTGATTGGATTTTTTATTGTCATTCATATTTTATATCTTTGATGTTCGTTTTACTTACTTAATCAGACTGATATAATCTTGTATGTCCACTTGATGAAAAGTAAAATGAAAAATTTCGCATTTCAGCATTTTTTCATTTGTACGTTGATGAGTGATCTTATTATGATAGAAATTGCATTTAATTGGATGATACTGAATAGGGCATAAGCGTCAAAATTCACCCATAACCTCAATTTGTCTATTTTTGTAAATTTAATAAAAGGCTTAGATTACATTTTTGAAACTGCTACCAGTATTATACTAGAAAACTTCAGGAAGGGAATACAATACATGCAATATCGTCAATTGTCCGAAACTTTAATAATAATTTATTAATCCCTTCGATCACAATATAGAATATAGAATAAAAAAGTACATGTATAAAATACATAAATTGTGATTGTTGTTTAACTTAACATTATGTGTGATATGTGATTGGACAGTTGCGATTAAATTTAGAAACTTGTTTTCAACGAAAATAACTGGCATAAATTTCTATGGTGAGCATTGACATTGAAACTTACAACAAAAAATACACCATTAAAAAAAATTTTGCATTGGTGTGAAAGGCAGGATGTTTATTAGGAAACTGGTTGCGTATTGTAGAAAGTGAAAGCATATTTTGAATTTTTTAGTATATCTTTAACTAACGCCAAGAAAAATTAAACCTTTTTTTCCCAAACATTCTAGAAGACGTAGGTATTTTTAAGTCCTGAGTGGCATATTCCCGGTAATCAAATTGTTTAATTTTGCTCTTGTTTAGTTGTGTCTTACCATTATCAAAGTGACAAGTGAATTTGACTTACGTTGCATAGTCCTCTTTCTATTTTCTACTTATTTTATTGGTTAACAGTTGTTATTTAATATTTGCAATTTATTTATTACAGCTTGTAATAGATTTTCCATATTTATTATAACTATTTTTCAAATGTCTTCAGAACATTATTTGTTCCGCAGATTTCGCTGAAAATGTATTAATTGTTTCACTTACATAAATAAACAAAAACTATGTACTATTTTTTGTAATAATAATTAGTAATTCATACAATTCCAGATTATAGGAACAGAATTTTGAGTATACGATTTTTGCTAAGGTGTCTGACGAGCGCACCATATGTTACCTGTTTTTTTTACCTGATATCATTCACAATTTCTTATGTTTTTTTTATTATTAATTCTTTAGATTACTTGTATCCACACAGTCACATTTCTTGTCAACATTACATTTCTAGAGTGTGTGCATTGTATGAGTAACATAACCTCAAATATTACATTTTTGCAAGTTTATGCTCATTTTTAATGTATTTATTCGCATTTCTAGATTGGTATCTATATAACATTAATGAACTCGCTCGGATAGGATGAATATACCTTTTTTAAATCATTGAATATTAAAAATAGACTGCTAATTATAGGTTGGATGTCCAACCTGTAAATAACTATATTTTTAAAAATCAATGATTTAAAAAATTATATGCATCTTATCCGAGAGACTTTTAATATTACACAGGTAGCAATCCAGAAATGTGAATAAAAACATTAAAAATGAGTATAAACTTACAATAACGTAATATTTGAGGTTACGTTAGTCATACAATGCACATGCCCTATTCATCCATGATATGTGATACTATGGACTACTCATATGTGGAAGTTTCAAAATGTCTGTAATACCAAAAATTTGCAAAATGTGTTATATATAGTAGTTTGGGAGTTAGCAAATATACAGATCATGAGATACGAAAGGAAAAAGGTTTGACTTTGAGAAACTATTTACGTAAGGATACTTAAACCGCCCATCTGCTAAATCTAAGTGACAGTATTGTTATATGGGGGTGGCATGGAAAACCAGTATAAAACGATCTTGAACAAATTACGAGGTACAAGAAAGACAACTACACCATTTGCTAGAAGTTACGTTATGCTGGGAAAGAATTTTCGAGAAAAATGTTTCAGGCAAAAGTTTCATCATTTGAAAAGTGGGATCTAATGGCTATATTTTTTTAAAGTTTGGTAGAGGACTTCAAGGTCATCAGAAGGTCAACGTTGGTTTTTTACATGCAAACCCCTATTTTTTTCAACGGATCCATATTTTGGTATAAAAAGTAAACCACTTTTGTTTCTACTATTTTTTAATTTGGTCTCACAACATTATTTATTATAAATAAATTATTTACATCATGCCTATGAATTAATATAAAGTAGTAAAACAATATTTACAATAATTAAAAAGTGGTTCTAAAAATTGACGGTCGGCGCTTATGGCATCGCTGGTGCTGTTATGATTATAAACTATTCCTCTTTCGGTCTTTTTTATGAATTTTAAACTGACACTGGATAACCTATACCATCAAGTGCAAACATGGTGTACACCTCTCTCTTAACTAAATAGTGTAATTGGTTTTCTTATACCTTATAATTGAGATTAGAATAATTTTATACCGGTTTTATAGGTCGCCTCTGCAGTAACATAACATAAACACCACACATAGTAGACAACCTCCAAATCCATAGCTTCTCATAGGTTGTCCGGAAGGGGGTTACACATTTGAAAAAACGCAGACAATATCCATTACCTACCAACATTTCCAGTGCAGTCTGATCAAGCGCGCTCGCCATTAAGATGCTTAGCCGACTGAGCTTCTGCTGCCGCTTAGATTCAGCAATACCCTCATATAAATAGTTTTTTGTGAAACAAGTCTAATCTTTTGTATCTTATAGTTTGTCCAGTCGGTAAAGTAAAAAATACACTAGAAGCTCGCAAAAAATGCTATCTGAGATTTTCCTTCTGTAACTGTTAGTGCGAGGATTAAATATCATAAAACCAAAAAATCAGTTCGGGGGGTACCGCGCAACCTTCCAAAAAAACCACCCCTTCGGTGAAAAAAGCCTTATTTTACTAATAACTTGTTAACCGTTGAAAATATTAGCTCATCATAAAAAAGAAAGCTTGACTAATCGCCCAATAAATAGTCCTCTTGCAATTGTCTTATATATGCATGGTTTTCGAGAAAATCGATATTGACAAAAATTAAAAATTTGTATTTTTAATGCTCGCGAATTTTCGTTTATTTGAAATTTTTTGCGCAAGGCCTATAGAAAAAATTGAATTGCTGGAAAATCAAACAAACTAGGAAGAAAAATCAAAATGGGTTTTAAAGGGGATATAAAATACTCTCTTGTGTTACCATTTTTGAGAACTATTGGTATTAATTAGTATATGAAAATAACAATATAGTTATCTCTTGATTTTTAGTTCATCTAACTATTCACAGGCCCATAAAAAATAACTGACTATTCTGTAAGTTATAAATGCATTATCTTTCAAGGTAGTACTCCAATGCAGAAATAGTTAGGAAAAAAATATTCACATTTACAAATTTAGCAGCATGTTAAAGTTAGCCAAAAAAAAATACAAAAAAAGCTGAATATTCAATTTTTTGATGATATTTTTTTAATACAATTTTTAACTATTAAATGATTAGAAACAATAGCTATAATATATAAACTGAAAAAAAATTTTTTGAGCTAAATTTTCAAGATGTTTGGGTCTTTTTTTTATTTTTAGGAAACAATAAAAAATGGCCAAAATTTGGCTAAATTCAACCTGCTGGTAAATTTGTAAACGTGAATATTTTTATTCCTAACTTTTTCTGCATTGAATAAGTACTACCTTGAACTAAAAGATAATGCCTTTATAACTTATATTAAAGTTAGTTATTTTTTACGGGCCTGTGAATAGTTAAAAGTGCAAAAAATCAAGAGGTAACTATATTATGTTGTTATTTTTATATACTAATAGATATCAATAGCCATCAAAAATGGAAACACAAAAGAGTATTTTATATCCACTTTAAAACCCATTTTGATTTTTCTTCCTAGCATGTTTGGTTTTCAAGCAATTCAATTTTTTCTATAGGCCGCACACAAAAAATTTCAAATTTTCAAAATTCGTGCGAATTAAAAATACAAATTTTGCAATTTTTTCAATATCGATTTTCTCGAAAATCGTGGCATATACAAGAAAATTACAAGAGGACTTTTTTTGGGCAATTAGTCAAACTTTCTTTTTTATGATGAGCAATTTTTTTATATCTTCAACGATTAACGAGTTATCAGTAAAATAAGGCTTTTTTCACTGAAGGGGTGGTTTTTTGGGGGAGTTGCGCGGTACCCCAGAACTGATTTTTGTGGTTTTGTGATGTATGATCCCTCCACTAATATAGTTACTAAAGGAAAATCTCAAATAATATTTTTTGTTATGGAAATATTTATAATTATTGGACTAAGTTCTGGTTGTATGTTTACTAACTCCTTTATAAGCCAAGTAGTATATTTATAAAGTGTAACAGAGTTTCTTCGGATCAAGCTATAATTTTTTTCAAATAAATGCGGAGCAAATAATTTTTGTTTTATTTGCCATAGATTAATAAAATTAATTGTTACCTGAGCACTCATCTAGCCTACGCTAGCCATGAAAGACGATATTTTACTGTGACATTTTTGTTTAGACTCCGACAAATTCCGTGAAATGGCTGCAGCAACGGAATCTCCGCCGAAGGGTGCTTTTCAATTTACCGATGACCAAGAATACCCTCCGCTTACCCAGAACTCTGACTGAGATCAACATTACATGTTGTTCGAGTTCAATCTATTAGCACTCACCCAGAAGGAGAGGTTCCAACTTACCTGCATAATCGTCATATTAATTAACCTTGTCGTCTGTCTTGTGGAGGATTTTGTCGCATCGGTCTTCGGTTTCCCTAGTTAAATAGTTTCATTTGTTTTATTAAATTGAAATACTATAGTTTAATTTTTAAATTTATTTAGTGTGTAGAAAGAATTAGATTATACGAAACTTGGTCCATTTTTTTTAAAGAGGTTGCCATAACCTCAATGTTCTTATCGACGTTAACTAGATGTTGACTGTTTTGTGGTTATCATACTTGTTGACCCAGCCCTCGCTGTTAACTGTATAATTATAGTAGTTGTTAATATATTTTGAGTAACATATGACAAAAAAAAACTTAGATTTTTATTTTGAGGTTTTCATCTGAAGAGGGTATGGAGCTCAAATAAATGCTTTAAATGTTCTTGACACAAGTCAGTTCAAAATCTGTTATAAAAGTCATGGCAGAAAATAGACAATTTCACATTTTTTTTTTTTGCATTAAAGAAAATTTATGACGGAATTTTGTCAGTGATCATATAACAGCTTTTGAATATTGATGTTTTAGGTGCCACCTCAAATTTAGTGCTAATAAGAATTATGGATGCGCCACTTTTCAAACAAAACAATTTACGATTTGAATGGCACTTTCGTTTAATCATGTCTTATAAACAACCATTAGAGTATTTATTTTTAGTAATTCATTTAAATTATTTTTACATACAAATACGTACGTTTAGTTTTAAGAATAAATAAATAGTTTAATTTTACCAGGATATAACCAATATCCTTTACAAAGAAAAAAAAAAGAAAAATCAGAAAAATATCATATCAATATACATTTTCATAGGGTAGATAATATTAAACTAAGTAGGTAAATGTTTTATGTTAAGTGATAAATCGTAAAACAATAAAAAATGAGAGGATTCAAACACCTATATATTTTATTTTTTTAAGTAATTTTTAAACTCAAAAATAAAGTCGTAAACAAAAAAAAGGCTGAAAAAAAATTGCAATGATTTTCCAAAATGGTTTGTGTAAATAGCATACAAAGATGTTTGTTTAACACAGTTTAAAGGGTGGTTCATCCCAATAGATGAATCGTGTAAGGTGAATTGCCAACCTGTATGTTAGGTTAAAAGCTAAGGATTATGGTTAAACTTTTATGCAAGTCAATTTATACACAAAAAAGTGCTCGACCTTGCAAAAGATCAGGAGATCCTAATTTTTTTATATATTAGGACCTTTGCTAATAGTAAGAATTTAAGTTTGCAGCTTTGAAAGACCTGTACGAGCTGCGCAATGCCCAAGAAACAGCGAAATTATCTCACTTGTTTCGGTTTTTATTCAATAACTTCTAAATTATGCGTTCTGCAGAAAAGGCTATTATCCAAATTTGAAGTAGATTAAATTTGTTACATTAAAACCCAAACCGAGTTCTGTAAGTCCAGAACTTTTCGAGATACTGTTCTTCAAAAATGAACGTCCGAACACAGGTTTATACGACAAAACTGATGACAATGCATTATATGCATTATTTGTCATAGAAACAAGTGTTCGGACAATCACTTTTTGGAGACAGTTTCCAATTTTTAAAAACTGTATCTCGAATTCGGTTTGGGCTTTAATTGTAGCAAATTTAATCCACTTTAAAAATGGAGTAATAGCGTCTTCTGTAGGACGCATAGTTTAGGAGATATTGAGCAAAAACCGAAACAAGTGCAATCATTTCGCTGTTTTTTGGGCATTGTGCATCTCGCACAGGTCTTTCGAACCTGCATGCTTGGTTTATTACTATTGGCAAAGGTCCTAACAACATATTAAAGAATTAGAACAACCTGACCCTTGGCAAGGTCGGATGTATAAATTGACTGGCCTATTTAGAAGAATTCAATGGAAAATGTTATATACTATGTGAATAGTTTTACAAAACTTCAGAAAATGGACTGTAAATGTAAGTTAATTGTGAAATTTTATAATTTTTCGATATTGCATTAAAATGTCAAGGTAAGAATTTCCATTCACTAAAATTGTAATATGCAGGATGCTTCATCTGTATTAGGCCAAAATTAAAACGATATGAGATTAAAATATGTAAAGAAAAGCTGTAAACAAAAATATCTAAGCCTATTATTGGATGTGCCGCTATGAGACATAATGGGTAGATTTATGGAATGCAGCTGCTGAAAATAATCACACAACCTGATTACTTTTGGATTGTAATAAGTTGCTGTGAGTTCACTAAACGATGTAAAGCAAGTTTCTGAAAGTCACTACAATAGCCCCGTTCAGCATTTTTTTTCTATTTTAGAAATGGAAAGTAGAATACTTTTTAAGACAATTTTCAAATGTCTAGGTTTTTATTTGAATGTTCAAACCCTTAAATAAATTGCCAAAGTTGGTTCGCGCAAAAACGGGGGCGGAGCTTCGCGTGACGTCACTGCATATGCCGATCGGGTGACAACCAAATTTTTGGCTTTGAGGTTAACGCTTTTTTACATATTTTTCTTCAAACGTCAGATTAACTCATTTCATGGCATTAAAGTTTGATAGATTATAATGGACTACTGTAGTAAACTCAAACTCTTTCACCGTGTTTATGCAGAATGACGTCATGAATCGGCAAAGGGCTTTGTACTGAAACCGAATCTCTAACATTAAATATCTAAGGACTGGATATACTTATGAAGCTGAAACTTTAACGGCTAATCTAGATGATCGAATACTATTGATACCATAAAAAAATAAGGGAAAAAATGATCGGTAACAAGCCCATTAAGATTATGTATGTTACAGAAAACCTCTATAAATACTTATTAATCATTTAATATTAATACCTATTTATTCTATATTTTTGAAAAAACAAGCATCATTTAGAGAACTATTGCTTGCAAAATTGCCACCGGATGCATTTTCTAAACGCACTCATCACACTCGTTACCATCAGCAATAAGTGACTATTTTCATGCTAGGATCTTGCAGTGCACAATTAATTTTTAACCAGTTGTGTGTATAATACTAATCACGAATGTTGTCATCATCTTTTAATTTCCGAATTCCGTATTATTCATCTCTAGAACGGATCATTAAGCTTGGAACTTTTGTCGTAGCCCCATCAGACGTTACTTTTTAATATTTACATTCTAATGCGGTAGTATTTAAGCTGACAGAAAAATCTCATGACTTTGATAAAAATATAAATTGATGACGTGAATGACAACATTCATAATTAGTATAGTAATTGACATTTTAATGTGATTGTTAGGAAAAGTTATAAGATTTATTCATATTTATTGTTAAAATAAGCTGCTGTTAATATGCCTATTATTCAAAGAACTCATAAATTGTACGAACATTGTAAAGAGACTGTTGTTATATAGGCTTGAACACGATTATGCTCGTAGAGAAGTCAAAGGGAAACCTCCCCTACTTGCATTGTACAGATTAATCTGTAATCAAGCACTGATAAAAATCATTTCAGTAAATTTTGGTAATGCAAAATAAGAATTATTGTTATATGGCGAAGTAGAATTATTCGAGGAAATGGAGCATTCAACCCCAACCCCGACTCCGCCTCACCTGATTTTTATGTGAGATCGCGCAAAATGTTCCTAAAGATGTATAGAACAATGTCAGGGTCATGGGAATTGGTGCTATTTCGATTTCCGGTTGTAAACTGAGACAGAAGTTCGCTATTTCTGCTCACTAACAATTTCTTTTTAAAAAGAACCATTGAATTGCATATTTTGGATAATTCTATGCATTTTTTGACTCTTGACATTTTTTACCTAACCTCACTCTTCTCGATATATAAGCGTATAAAAATAAACATGTATTTAGGATGTTCTAATTGATAATCAAAGACCAGAAATAATCGCAAATAATAGTTTTTTGACAAAACAAAAAGCTTAAATTCACGTTCTTCCAAACGCTTATATCTCGAGAAGAGTGAGGTTAGGTAAAAAATGTCAAGAGTCAAAAATTTTTCAGAATTGTCCAAAATATAAAATACAATGGATTTTTTTTCAACTTAGAAGAAATTTTTGGTGGTTCCCATGACCTTGATTTTGTTCTATACATCGTTAGGCACATTTTGCGGTATCTCACATAAAAATCAGGTGGGGCGGAGTCTCGTGTTAGTATTTAGGCCTTTTTCCTCCTTCATTTCCTCGACTAAATGTTTTAGTCCTGTTTGGCACTAATGAAAGATTTTTACAAAACTTAGTAAACAATATAAACATTTATTTCAATATGGCAAACTTAAAAATGGGTGATTTGTTACAAAAGTTAACTCACAATGCAGGTATCCCTAAATACAAGTATATATAAACAAGTAAACCACCTAAACTTCTGTCTATATAACAATTCTCACTTTACAAATGTGTTAGTTTTTTGGAATTGGTTTTTCTATTATCGCAGCTTCTTATTTTTTATTTTATTAAATAAAATACCATTATTGCTAAGAGCATGCTCTGGTGCTCTAACTTTGAGAATTACATATACTTGGAATGGTAGTTGCAAGGCAATTTGAGAGCAGGAATTGAACGGGCAACTGTAAAATTGGCAATTCTATTTACTCTTAGCGTTTTACTACCTGACTGCATGCAATTCTCAAATCTTTTGTACTTTGGCATACCTCTAGAACCAGTTATAGATCATCCACACCAAATATCCGGTTACCTCTGTTGTAGTTCACATGTCATCACATGTCACGTAATACATGCATATTTACATAATGGGACAAATAATATATCAGAAAAGTCATATTTTCGATTTTGAACTTTGAGATTAAGATGCTGAGTTTTTACCCATCTATATATCACCCTCTATATGTTAATTAAATTATACCCCGTATATCCATACATCTGTGTTTTAATCTTTCCGATTTATCTTTGCTCTGCAGGTATTGAATAAGTAGAGATAGGATATCGATTAAACACAGTTTCCTTTATTTAGAGAGTACATACCCTGCATATAGGCTTTGTTGATGGAATAACTCAAAAGTACAGACGCAATAAAGAATTTTATGTTTTATACTTTTACACACAAAAAATATTTTTTTTGTTTGAGGATATTTAATTTTCGGTTGAAGGAATGGTTTGATAGATTAAGTTTTCATTTAATAATCATTTTTCGTTTAATTCGCCTGGCGCTGTGAAATACATAGGTACGTTAAGGTTTTAATGGAAATACGGGTTAGCTATCGGTTGTTAAGCCTTTATCTAAAATAGTTACAATAAAGATATCTCCTGCAGTTGTGATATATATGCAATATAGTATAGAAGAACCTAATAAAGGTAGAATATAGATTGCACGGTATAGTAAGAACAAAGTTATTAAGGCTCAATAAAGCTAAATAATAAAGTTAACAAGAAATGTCTGCTGTATAGTAGCACTAAAGGTTTTATCGATAAATTTTAGAATACCATCTCATTTTAATAAAAATTTCATATCTTTTCTAAGAGAACCAGGGCATTTGGCATTTGAGACACAGTACTTAGTATTAAATTAACGTTATTCCACACATTAACATATGGAAGCCGAAAAGGGACTGTTTCAACCATCTGATTGGTGGGAACTCTTGTGGTATTGATTGATCTGACCACAGACGTCAAAAGTCGAACATATAATTTTTTTGTATTATTTTTCTGTCTAATATGTCTGTACTAAATGTGACTACTTGTTATTTATCCTGATAATGGACTGAAAATCAGTAGTTTTTCTAATTTGTAAAAAAAATTGGTACTTCTATTATGAATCACCCTGTATGAGTGAAATATTTTTATAGAGAAACAATGAGAACTAATTTGTGTAAAAACTTATGGTTATATATTTGTAATTTTTCACACAAATATTTTTGTAACGGCCATAATTTGTATTTAGTTTATCTTTAAAATTAATATTAATTGTATATAAATTTGTAGGTTAATTTAGTTAACGTTAGGCCGATAGACTATGGTCATTGGCTTCTTGGTTACTCTGAACAAATGTCTGTTATTCTATTTAAGTGTCGCCCCCAAAAAAATATATAAAACTTTTGTGTACATTTCGAGTCGCAGTGTTGTGTCCAAGTGTACTCAAAATAAACGTATTAAATGTTTTGTGGTAAATAGATTTTTTATATGTATTTAGTAGCTGCAGTTTACTAATTTATTAACACTTAACTAAAGTCTGGTTTAGTCCTAACTTTTTATACGCGAAGGATGATTTTACGGACTTTACATTAAACTATTTTGTGAATTATTTTGCGCACATTGTGCTTTGTAAATATTAGGTTAAGTATTTCAAATTCATAAGGAAGTTCTGCGAAATTATTTGTCTTTAGAAAGCTACAATTTTTGTACAAGCTAGTGTATTTGTACCAGTATGAATGGAAAATATAAATCTACTTGTACCATGACAACATTGTTTATGTAAAACCAATTGCATCTTTCCTATCCTCACTTTTCTGTCTTTTCACAAATACTTAAAGTGCTTACGAGTACTTCTTGAGATTAAAATAAGTAAGTCTTTTGATGAAAGTGCTTTGGGGCAGCTCTGGTTGTTAGTACATCTGCAAAAGCTGAAAAGCTTCATATACCTTGCATACATTTTTAATAAGAGCAATTACAATCATTTGGTCCTCACAAATAATAGAAATGTCCATGTTTTACAAACATCCTTCAAGGAAATTTAAATCATTTTATGCCAGTCAATTGTTACGTTCACTCTATTATTGTATAAAATTGAGAATAAACATCCTCGGGGTGTATCCCACTTACTACGAGTGATATGCAATCTGACTTATTTTATGTATAATTAACTAGATAGATATTGAACAGTTCTTACCTTGCACCAATTGAACTTTTTATCCGAGTATGGCAAGGCTGAAAAGGAAGAGTTATGATTTTGACAGTTTATATATGCATGTGGGTGGGTATGGATATTCCATCACAGCGGACACACTACTGGACTAATTTTTATAAAAAGACTATGGCACCCACTGGCCGCCATAATGTCTTGGGCAATACAAAAATCACCTTTAAACCATATCAAGATAGGTATCAAAGTATAGGTCTCGGTGGAAGGATTACATTGATATTATAATACACCAATAGTTTCGTAGTCAGATTTAAGTTTTTAAGATACTTCTTTTTAAGTTTAACTCTCATGCGGTTTTGTAGTTTGAATTAGCAACTAATTTTTAAGGAATTTCATATAGTTCTCCACGTCCGTTTGGACCCCTATTATAGAGTATTAATTTTAAGGAAAAATTACAAGTTTATCGATGGTAGTCAAGATACAACAAGAAGCAGGAAAGTAGAAATTGTAGGTAAGTAAAAATTTTTTTCCTCATCTTTATCGTCTTCTAAGAGTTGCAACGAATAAGTCTGAGAGTTGAAAATAACCGCCAAATGTTGCAGAAAGTATTACTGGCACCCTTATATAAGTTTTGTCGTGTCCTTCAGATGGAAGGATCGCTAACACTATCGCTACATAGACAGCACTTGATATAACATTGTAATTTATATAAGTGATCAAAGTTTATAGAATAAACAGTTTTAACAATTGGGCTGGCTCCTGATACTGCCTAGTTTCTGGAATTATTCTGAAAGAAAATTTCTGTACGAGGCATTTGTGCACCCTCACTATTTAGACGGGTCAATTTAGTAAAAAAAGCCCCCTAGCCTAGGGCAAATTCCAACAAAAGGTCTGTGAACGGCTTTTGTCATTGCTAGGTGTACTGATCGACAGAAAAAAAGTCTACCGAAATCTGACAACTGGAAGTGGGTTATTTTCAAGATGGCCGCCGCTAACCATGAAAATCTGCAAAACTCCTGTAACTTTGTTATTTTTAGGCGTAGAAAAATAATTTTTTTACCAAACTTACGGTTTCTATGTTAGGAATTCATTTCAACCAATAATTTGGTCCGTGGGATCAAAAATGTGGGCCGACAAATAAAAATGTAGGTACAATACCAGTTATTAGGTCAAATAACACAAATATTAAGTTGGTTGTTTCTATTGTTAATGTATTCTACGAGCACATTAAATTAGGTTAAGAATAAGTGCAGCAATATGGGGGCAAAAAAGTCGCTCCTTCATTTTCTATTAGTCCTCATCACTGTCCTCTAGTTCATCTGACACCTGGTTGTCACAATGCGTAACTTGACATGATCCACATACAGAACTGCATGGAAGTCCATATGTTCTGCAACTCTTACCACTGCAACCAGTTTTACAATTGCAGTGTATAATTTTCAGTAAAGTGTCTGGTGCAGCATTCATATCACACATTACTGGTACAAGTTCATCACCATCGAGTTTCCAACCCCAGTTCACAGGATTCATTTCACTAGCCATACTCATCCATATCATGGTCTGATAGTACACTCTTAGACAATGGAATTTACTATATCAGCGGGGTTTTTGCCTGGTAAAGTGAATGCAGTTGCACAGGAATGAAGGACACAATCATTTCTAAAAGTTTTTCAAATACCGATTTTTTACCAACACCATAAATACGCGAAGTGGAATCGCATCCTGTGAATGCATGAGGAAATAACAACTGTGTACATAACTCACAGCCGAGAACAGACTTCAAGTTATTGATGTAGTACACTTGGAATGCCTCGACTGATTATCCAATCTAAAATACAATGATTTGCTATTAGCTTCAGCGTAATGTAGAAGAAGAATTAACAGGTCAGTATCTTCCCCAATGAACACAGTGGAATGTTCCCGTGCACTGTTAACTGCGGCCATTGCAATGTCCACATCAGCGTCACCTTTCGCTTGAAAACCATACAGCCTCTCATCAACATTTCTTCACTAATTAATTTGATTAGTTGTTATTACGTCCCATTGAAAGAAATTTTTCCTGCTTCTCTTCGAATTCAGTATTACCTCTGAAGTGAACTATTGGATGATGGATGTTCTTTTGCCTCCTCTTATGTGTATTATCCTTTATTGAAGGACTTGTGTACCCATCGAACACAACAGTTGCTAATCCATAGGGTTTAATTGTAAAGTCTGCATATATCTTTGCTATTTTACCATACGTATCTCCCTTTTTTCACTTCAGCTTGCGTATCAAGTAGCCCCCGTCAATAACATATCTTTCCGTACACAGAACAGCATCTGGTGTTGTTTCAATTGATGCTCGATTGTTATAATGCTCATGAATGGCATGGGCTAATTGTGGTTTATCGGCCTATCTCAGAATAAAGTTTTCCTCAAAAAGTGATGACGGGTATGCACTAAGCTCATACCTCATCACCTCCTCTAGATCTAGTTGTCCTGTCCTGGAGACTACAAGGAATCGCTGGAAGAGTATACCAGGTTCAATGCTTTTGACCGGCGCAACGGTGACAGCAGATGAGCTACTCAGAGTCTTTGCTTTGTCGATCATCTTGAAAGCGAAGGAAAATACAAGTTCTCCAAGCATGGTGTACTACGCCCCTTCCCACTGATTCGTACTCATGCACGTTAACGTCTCCTTTTGCCTCAATACCATTGATAATATTTCTCAATGAGGGGCCAGCAGAGAAAGGCGAACATGTAGAATACATTCACAATAGAAACATCCGACTTAATATTTGTGTTATTTGACCTAATAACTGGTATTGTCCCTACATTGTTATTTGTCGGCCCCCATTTTTGATCCCACGGACAAAATTTATTGGTTGAAATGAACTCCTTGACCATAAAAACCTTAAGTTTGATAGAAAAATAATTTTTCTACACTTAAAAATAACAAAGTTACATGAGTTTTGCCGATTTTCATGGTTAGCGGCGGCCATCTTGAAAATAACACTTCCGGTTATTAGATTTCGGTAGACTTTTTTCTGTCAATCAGTATACCTAGCAATGACAAAAACCGTTCACAAACCTTTTGTTGGAATTTGTCCTACGTCTGTTGGTATATTGACCCGTCTAATTCTTCGTTTGCGTTGATGCCTTTATGTGTACTGACCTATACAGTAGTTGGTACATTTTTTATTGAAAGCTACAACACAGTTATTTTTGAATTTTTTCTACCTAAGCTATTAACCCTGGAAATATACTATTGCTAACTTTTTTATACTAAGTTTATAGTTTAGTAAATCATGTGCAACTTTGCTCTTATCTCTCATCCATCTCCAGCTGATGACAATTTGATTAGCGAAATGCATGCCAGATAGTTTTTAGCTCTTTAATAGTTGCAGTGGCTGGATGCTGTATATTGGTTAAGGAAAAATAAAAGAACTCCCTCCATTTTAACAATTTTTATTCACTTCACCATACATATAAGTTAAATAAAACACAACTTATATCTACAAAAAAAAAAAATTAAATTAAACTGACAAGATATTATGTACAGTACAGTAGAATTTCAACATAACCTTCATAACATCAATTTAGAAAAATATTGTTCGTCATAAAAATTTGATAATTCCATGTGACAGTATTTCTTAAAAAGTTTAATGCTGGAAATCTTATTGGAAAACTTTAAGCGTTTTTATAGAAAAGAAAAAGTTTTTAAATTTTTTTTTTAATCACAAACATTTCTCTTCTGTTCTCGTGCTACTCTGGAAAAAATGTGTACAGATCTGTAAAGCAAGTTCAGAACAAACAAAAGAATATACGTATTATGTAGCTGCATTGCTGTTTTTATTACAAATTTGGTAGAAAAATCTTATTACGCATACGCAATAAACAAATGTTAACAACTACATGTTTCAAACAGTTCTATGTAATACAATTCAAAAGGAGTAAATAATATTCTGCCAACAGTAGAAATGTTTCCTTATGGGTTTAACAAGGCTTCTGTGTATATTGAATCCTCCTCCAAGCCAGCAGCGAAGTTATTTCCCAAAAAGTGTGCCCATCATTCGATAAATCCTACATGTCTAAAATTTATATTTGCCATAAATAATGCAACACTGTAGAAAGTATCTAAAGGTGTTTGGTTTTCGAAAGGTGTAACTCATTTTATAATTTTGTTTGGTAATAAAGAGAATTTTGTGTTGTAAATTGTATTATCGTAAACATGTGTATACATATTTTACGCTAAAACTGATATTTTATTTACTAAATTAAACACACACGATGAATATCAAATGATGTAATAGACAGGTTGAAGGACCTCAGTCGATGACCTCTTCATTATATTTATATGGCCAAGAAAGAGATTTTTTTATTATTATTATTAAATTCATCTAACATTGAATTTTTAATCTTTGGAATGTATTAGGCAATTTTGTTGTTCCAACGTACCCACGGATGATTGCCTACATTTGGACGTCTCATAATCATTTATGAAAAAACTGTATATAATACTCAGTATTCTGAAAAATCGAAATTATCTTTTCATATCTCTTGTTTTTACAAACTTCAGTAAACTGAGTAGCCTGATTCTGGTATAAACTTTCAGTTTTGCAAGTGTGCATTGTAGAGGATAGTAACAGAAACATAAACCGTACATCACCTGCTGAAGAAAAGTTTAAATAAAAATGTCACTTGAAATCATGGAAACTTTTCATCGCCATAAAGTCAAAACCTCTTATCTCAATTTTTGACGTTTTTAAGTTACGAGCATCGCAAATTTCAGTGCCTGTTCCCGCATCGGATGCAAAACTTTATATAAAGAATAAATGAAATGTGCAATCGCATCGAGTAAGTGTTAAATACTCATATCTGAAAATGCTTGTAGATGTAATGTGAAAGGCTCTTATCTCAGAGCACATGGTGAGAATGGTTAGCTGCAAACAACTTGTCGCTTTTTCTTCCTAGATTGATGTAAAAAGAGAGGTGAAAAAAGCGTCCATTCCACCATTACAAAAAAAGAAAAAGGACATCCAAGCACCGTCAAATTATGTACAAATCATTGAACAAGCAAGAAGCACCTAATATTGTGAATTATGTTGATTACAATTTTTTCACAAATTTTGAAATCATTAATCATTCATGGAATTCAGAGTCGAATTCGGTGACAGGCGCGTGTTTTGTGGCTCTTACAAGATCTCGAGATAAATCCGGATAAAGCGACAACAAAAAATGTTGAAATTGAATTGAATTAAAGCGTAAACAATTCTGCATTGATTGATATAGCACGAGTCTGGCTATTTCATATAATTGATATTTGATTAAATTATGCTGGCTGAATAAAGCAACACAAAAGAGTGTATATAAACAACCCGAGAAAGTGTACTGCTTGACCGTAAAATCTATACCTGGATTCGATCCCTTATTCAAGTGGATGATATAAAATAAGCAACAGCCAGCCAGATGTGAATGAAATAGATAAGGTTTTGTTTACTTTATTTTTAATTTAGTTTAGCTCATTAATGAAGTCTATTTATTTACTTATTTAAATTGAAGAATTAGAAATTAAAATTGAAAAGATATATATTTATTAGTTTATTAATCCTTGTCACAGGGCAGTTTATTACACAACAGAGAAAAAAAATTAAGGTAATGAAATGGAAAATGCCCGGAATTGGAAGGTGGCAGTTGAAAATAATTACTGTAATTGAAACCGATTGTTTCAAAGAAACGACTTACCTACAGGGTGACCAAAGTATCCCTTCATACCGTTTTTCTCATAACGCGCAAAAAATATATTGTTACCGCGAGATAGGGCCCTTCCCAGCAACTCCACCGTAAATGGATGTTTACCTGTGGAAGGGTTAATAAATAAAAACAAAAAATAAAATATAAAATCTGCCAGAATCAGAGACAGAAAAAAACAAAGAAGTTAGAGGAAGAAAAATAAGGAGATGATGATAGATGGCAACTTAAAAGAAGCATGGAAACTGAAAAGAAGCATCTCGCAAACCCAGCCGATGGTGACAGATGGAAATTTAATAGAAGCACGGAAACTTAAGAGAAGCATCTCACAAACACCTACACTTCCCATCCTGTATTCCCATCCCATGCGTCATGGAGCTCTCGCTGCTGACAACAAGCATGTCCAATGTCCAACCCGGCATATGCAGCCAGTCCGGTAGTATATAAAACATTCAAGATTTGCTTTCACGCGGTTTGACCGTCCATTGGGCGTGTTCGACGGACGACTAAGCTGCGTGTTGTAACGAACCTCCATGGATGCCCGGAATTGGCAGCAATGCCCACCTTACGCTGGCAAATCAATCAATCAATCAATTAAATATTATTCATCAATAAGACCATGACTTAAAAAAGGTGATCTTCATGTCACGGATTTGAGAGCCCTGAAGTATTCTCCACGGGGAATTGAATATAAGCTATATTTTGATCATAACTGGTCCGCTTTACCAAAAAGAATGAACCGGATAGTTGGTTCCATCACAAAACTTTATAATGCACCTCCTGCAATCAAAGGTGACAAATATGATCAGTTACAAACATTGAAGAAAAAAAAAATTCACAAAGACTACCACGAACTTTATGATTTCTGAAAAAAATCTAAATATTAAACAACTAGGTTTTTGGAGATTAAATATTGGAAACATTTTTCACTTTTTTATTAATTATTAATGCTCGTATTTCATACAAATTGTAATAATTTAGAAGTGAGACCTCGTAACTCAATATGAATTTTTTTTACATTTTGAATTATTAACGAATTATTTTTTATATCACGAGGTAGTTCTCCTTACCATTTTTTTAAAGCTGTTATGAAAAATACATTTTTTTTTTACAAATTCTTACAAATTTGAAAAGTTTTTTGTGTAAACTGAAAACTTAATATATTTTAGATACAAGGTTTTGACTTTATGACGACGTTTTATATTATATCTGATCTGATTAGGTAAAAATGTCATTCAAATAACATTTCAACAAATACATGAGATGTTTCTTCAGAACTGAAGTTCAGTAATTGATTTTTCCAATGTGTTAAAATAGGCTCCAGATCTATAAAATAATAGGAGATAATTACAAATTACGACATTATGTCTCATAGTTCATTTTAGTTTATGTTTTTTTAATTACCACTTAAAAATTATTATCTTGGCTATTATTAGACACACCTGAGATTGCATGAATTGGCAACACAAAATAAAACATTTGATATAAATGCATAAATAAATACGTGGTTGCGCTAAATAAATATAAAAGTAAAAAAAAACTAGTAAAAAAGAGCTGTTACTAACGCTTATGCGAGGTACATATTAAAATATCTCATTTTCGGTTTAGTTGTTTTAAAATTTTTATTTTGTAGCCACAGGAAGTTACATTAAAAACACCTACAGCTGTTATAACCTCGATTTTTCTTGCAGCACAAATTCAATTCAATGTTAGCAGACTGAGAAGAACTTAACAGAAAACGTAGTCGCTTTATAGTGTGTCACATTTAGATGGAGACTGCTCAATATGCTACCTGATAAAATTTCAGGATGAAACATGATCAAATCAATAACATACAAGAACCATGTACCAGTTTTTTTTAATGTTAATGTCGAAAGTGCGGAATAATAGGCAACTTCCTATTACAAATTTTTTTCCTCACTTCATCGAAAGATGTCAGATTCATACTTATATAGGAAGATTGTGAGGGATTAGTAATTATAGAGAAACTTGGTGGGCCACCCTCTACTCTACCGTAAACCCTTCGCTGACCAACATAAAATAGAGGTGCAGAGAGGAATGATCGCGATAATGCACATATAGTAGTCATTTGAAGAACTAAACTTTGAACAGTGGAACAATGTTTTGCTTGCAAAATTTTGAGGATGGTCAAGGTCGTCCATTGAAGGTCAGTAGGTAGTATCCACAAATGTTCCTTGCTCTTCTCAGATACCACCTACTGATAACCAGAGATAACCCCCACAAAATATACATCTCACAAATATGGTGCTTTGAATTTTGAGCCAACAACCGGTTTAGTTCTTCGAATGACTACTACGCACACATTATAGCGATCATTCCTCTCTGCACCAACTCGTAACATAAAGGGGTAGCTTTTCGGTGATCAACCTGTCATTAGATGTCAGAATTGCAATTTGTGTAATAAGATAGGAAAAGTGTTTCTTTTCATGTTCAGCGTAGGCTTTTTGATCGAGGGGATAGCCAAGATAAGAATATGCCACATACCTACGGAAAAAAAAAATTAAAAGGTGGATCAAGAAATCCAATTTTGAAACGAGTAAATATAAGTTTCCTAATGTGCGTAAGTTTTTTACTCGAGAAAAATTGCCAAAAAATGTGGAAAAGTATCTGATATACATGAATCTTCTGATATAGAAGAATCGGCTGCTTTGGCTGTTCAAATCAAAAGATAAATATGAAAATGCTTATCGGCAGCTTGACGATTGGTGTAAAGAAAGATGATCACTGAAAAAGTCTTATTAGCATATTTCAAACAAGAGTCCATAAGAGTTTCACATTGTGGAGCCCTTACTCAATGTTAAGAACAACATTATCAATGAAAAAAATGTTGATATAAAGAATATTGTTTTAATAGCTTTTATTAAACGAAAGTCTGTAGGACAGTTATCTGAGAAATCCAATGTTTTAACTAAATCAAAAGTAGAAATTTTTTTTAAAAGAACAGGCAACATTTGATGATGATAGTAAAATTGAATAACAAATCTTTACATTATCCATATATTACATTGTTCATTATTATAGGTAGTATTGATCGTTAGGATTTGTGGAGCACGTCAACGAGAAGAACTAACTTTTCTTCAGCTTCAGAATACCAAAGACTTGGGATCGTTCATTTTAATAGAGATTCCTATCACAAAGAGAAACATGCAAAAAGAATTTACAATTTCCATTGAGAACTTCGAAGGAGTGGATCTCGTTGAAATGTCTAGAAAATATTTTTCTCTTCGTCCGTCAACTAATTGATCATTCAAGATTCTTCCTCGGTTATTGTAGCGGAAAGTGTAGGAGACAATGTGTTGTTATAAATATCATAGACGGAGGAGAATAGTATTACTATGAGAAGATGTTTGCAAAAAAATGTGTAGAAACAAATTTATGTGCGTCCATTATTCTAAGCCAATGAGAGCGAATATTTGACATTGAATTCAGTGGCACCGTCAACCTGCAGTCACATGGTCTGTTCTGCAGTTTACTAGTTGTGTTCGCCGTTTCTGACTGAATTAAGTGATATAACCTTAACGACACAGCTCCTCGACCTCGAAAACTTACAATTATTATATATCTTTCTACCCCAAGCATTTTTTATAATAATAATACTCTATCTTTCCGCCTATACCGGACATTGTTTGAAAAGAACATCTACTACGATACTGACACGCAGGAGCAAACATTACCATTCTTAAAGGCATGGTGGATGGAGAGTATATAAGTGATTTTGACATTTCTTCACGTAGGTGAAGAAAAAAATTTGCCACCGGAAGTCGTCTATTTTTTTGCACTTTCGACCATAGCATTAAAAAATTGCTAGCATATGTTCTTGTACTACTTACTATATTAATGATTTGATCATATTTCATCTTGGCATCTTATCAAGCAATAGGTCACCGAATGTACTAAAAGTGGGATTGATTTGAAAAGTGCTATCCCAGCTTGTCCTTAATAAATACCTCTTACTACTCACTACAATATCGAGAGCCTCTGTTAGAAGTGAAAACATCAGTTTGACATCTCGGCGAGTTTTCACAAGCCTTTTAAAATTAACACATGCATACAAATGGAAGTTTCATGTTTCAAATTTCTCGTTATAAAATAGTGTAGTCTGATATAACCTAGCTTTACCATATTTTGTGTCGTACTGTCCTAACTATATTCTCTATCAACCAACGCCGAAGCTGTTCGCATGTCACCGTAACTGTAGTACCGGACTTATTATAAAGCCTTAGATGAAAACTACTTAAAAACATAACCTTAAACTTCGATTAAGGCATCTCTGTTCTGCAGCAGCTTGGAAAAGGAACAAACATACAAGTGTGCCAAAATGAGTAAGATCATTAAATAAATACCTTAGTGAGGTCTATTAGACCTCGGCAGATTGCACATTTCACAGCTCTGAACTTCTGCATTGTTAAGGAAGGTGCAGAAGGGGCATGTCCACTTTGGTCCGCTCGGAACACCTGTAGAGGTGACTACGCTGCCTGACGCTACACTACCAGGCCTAGAAAACACATATCCCTGTAATATGAATATAGCACGTGAAATATATGTATTTAATGACATAAAACATGACATATTAAATCAAATGTTCAACATCTAGTAATGTCTAAACGGATACAAAATAAATGTTATACATTTTCAATAGTAGCTAGCATAATTAGTAATTTAAACCTGAAATGATTCTAGGTTAATTTCTTCTTTTTATTAAACTTTTAAGGAGGTAACTAAAGTAAAAGACTATGTTTTGTACTTTTTAACATCCAAATTTTGATATTTTTAAAAAATTCTGGAATATCATTGATATATAGCTTGCTTTATGAAAACACACAAAAAACATTATGAATATGTGATATATTTGAAGATGTATTTATAATTAGAGACTGAACTCTTGCATGGCTCATCTTCTGTGAAATTTGAACATATTGTTTGTTTCTTCTTGTAGATTTAACAATGTCAACTCTTTGCCGGTAAATATAATAAGTAGTCTACTGATTTGTCCTTTAGACTTATATTCATCCAATTCTAGATTCTTCTGATAAATTGAGGACATACCATATCATTTTTGCTTTAAAAAACCTTTCTCAAGAATTACATATTTTAGTAGAACTCTGTTCATTGTCTGTTTTCCACATTTATTTTTATTGTTAAATAGACCTTTGCATTTCCTATAGTGACTTTATAAGCACGAAACATGATATTTAATTTCCATAGCTATTAAATCGTTAGAAGAAATTCTTTCGAAAATTATGGGATTCTGGTGGGCCAATAGACGTATTTTTCTTTCTGTGTTCGTGGTTATTATTTGAGAAAGCTTTTTTATTGTTGATGATTTTTGACAAAAAATACATTTCTCTATTAAAGAAAAAAAATACGAAAGGACACACCTGAAGAAGTTGATGAACAGTTATTCGATATCAGTAAATGTTGGAAATGAACCTTGGATTACAGGGCCCGGTTTCATACAAATTAAGCATAATTTCTTACGACTCTGTTTTACATTAAATTAGTTTTGTATTAATCTTACTTTCAGAACTTGTGCTATCAGTAGTACCTACTTACCATTTTAATTTCTTCTAAAAAGCATATAGATCAGTCCGATATGGTGGAAAATTTTATTGAAAAAATACATACCAACTGAAAGTATCTTGCAAACAGTGAACTAGGGAGTTTCTTATAACATGTTAATCTATTACACACTAATTTATGTAGGTTCATATAACACTGAATGAATATTCAACAAATATATTTATATTTATTCCATAGTAATCATTTTCAAGACATAAATTTCAAAATATTATAAACCACGAGTGTTACATGCATCCATCTATTTAATGATAGGCTATGGCAGCTGGGAAGTGGGGGTTGTTAAAATAGTCATAAAATAGTGGGAGAGCTAGTATCTGCAGCTGCCAATAAGCTTCGAAAATTGATATCAAGCAACACGTTATTAAATATCGTGTGAATGGAAAAGCATAGAAAAAATAATTCATTTTCAGCCCTAGTCGAACGGAGAAAATGAGGATTTTTGATTGTTACTGCCATATAAGCCTATGTGAAAATTAGTTTCTCTATTTATCTTAAAAATAGAAATGCTACAAAGAATATAATGATGTTTGGATAAATATGCTTCATGATTGACTATTATGTGGTATGGTTAGTTAACAAATGTAATTTGTGCCCTTATATTCATGACTGTTTTTGACAACAAGTGGATTCGTAATCTACAGGGCATAAGTAACATATTTGGTAAGGTCATACATTTTACTCTAAAAGTGCCAACGGGATTAAGAACTAAGCGACTTTTGTCAACGCGAGCACTCTATCAAACATTAAGTAGGCGAATTTAACTTATTTACAATTTTACTCCTCCTGACACTGTGTTAATGCTGTTAAAGCTCGCTTGATTTTTTAAATAATTATGATCTGAAGTGTGTATTTAAAATTTTTGCTATGGATTCTGATCTTGAAGTTTGATTTTTATAATAATATTGTAACATACTTAATATTGTATCGTTTCATTTTCCTCCAAAGTAAACCTCCCAAATCGTGATTTCTTTTCAATTTTAACTGCAAACTCAAAGCTTTAACTTAAACTTGGGAACTTCATCTAGATTAAAAATCAGCAAGAAATGACCACTTTACATCACTTAATTTTGTTTCTAAATACAAGTTTTGGAAAATTTCTGCATTGTTTAAGAATTTATTTTTATTATTATTATAATCTGTTTATTTAATACTTAACTTTTAAAAATAAATCACTTACCGTGATGGTGGCGGAGAGCTGGCTGCAATTAACTGTTCTACTGTAGCCCAATGCTCTGACCTTGACCATTCAGTAGCTGCCTCCACGTCCTTATTTCTCAGAGCCTTTAGTAAGGGGGCCATGAACTCCCTCATAGGTAACATGTCCATGGTGGCAATATATAAAATGAGATGGAAATCGTTTATTGCGGTAAAGAATTCATTAAAAGCAAACTGCGAGAGGTATGTAGAAAGTGCGTTAAAATCCTGTATATGGCCATCTACGAGGCGGTTCTCCACGGGGAATGGCTGTTTCGATGGATCACTGTTGAAGGTATATTGTGGAGTGACGGGAGTCGAAGCTGGTACATCAACGAGGAGATATTCGACTGGTAGTGGTCTTGCTAGACGAGATACTTCGTTACCGTAACTGTCCTTTTCCTGAAATTTAGACATTTAGATTCAGTTCAACATTTGATATGCAGTGCGGGTATGCTGCGATACACACTTTTGACTGACAGTCACATGAAGAAAATCAAGATACACACAATACACAGTAAGTTACATATTACCCATGTAATTGGTGTATATATTTGTTTTTCAAAACCATGTTTCAATATTAACTACTGATAGGAAAAGGATCCTATAAAGTTCTTATGTTAAATGCTTCCCGGTCGATTTGGTTCAATATGGATCAAAAGTCTTTATCGGCACAAATTTATGTATCATAATTATACTTCATCACATAAATCTTGAATTGAGGGGTTGGCATTTCTTCATGGTTAGATCGTAATTTAGAATCTCATCAAAATAGCACAATGATTATATGATGAAAATTAAAAGTATTATATTAACAGAATAAACTTATGGAACAATGATTTGAGAGTTACATTCTTGTCGATATGAGAAAGGACACTATACTTTGTTTTCTATTACTGAATTTATTATATCACTGGTGCCTATTTTTGCGAAAATTTTTGAAGTCCTTCTAAAAAATCAGATAACTGAATATTTCGAGGCAAATAACCTGTTTCACCATGGCCAATATGGATTCAGGAACAAGCGCTCAACTACACTTGCCATAAACAATTTCACTGAAATTGTTCTGAATCATTTTGAAAATAAAAACTACACTAAAGCGACATTTTATGACTTAACAAAGGCATTTGATTGTGTGTCACATGATATCCTCCTTCTTAAACTTAAACATTACAAATTTGACAAGAACAGTTTAGAGCTCTTACAATCATATCTTTCAAACAGATATCAGTATGTATACTATAACCTGTAAAGATCACAAAAAGAAAAAATTAATCATGGTGTCCCCCAAGGATCGGTCCTAGGACCGATCCTTTTTCTTATTTATATAAACGATTTATCTTACAGTGATTTAGATGCGAACTTTATACTTTTTGCTGATGATGCGACAATTCTTGAACACCACCATTCACTAGACACGCTAAATCAAAATTATCCTAACACACAATCAAACATCAAAACGTGGTTTTTAACCAACTCCCTGAATCTGAATGAAACTAAAACTCAAACGTTGACTCTCGCTTTAAGAAATCTTGTAAACATTAATACTTGTGAATCAGTAAAGTTCCTGGGAATCCACTTGGATCCACTGTTGAATTGGGAAGAACATGTTACTTTCCTCTCCATAAATCTTTCAAAAAAAATTTATCTTATCAGAAATCTAGCTAACTCACTATCCCAAAGAGTATTACTAACAGCCTACCACAGTTTTTTCCATTCGACTATGACTTATGCCATACTTAACTGGGGACATTCCCCTCATGCCTCAAAAATCTTTAGCCTACAACGAAAGTGTTTGAGAATAGTCACAGGATTAAAATACCAAGATGACTGTCGTGAACAGTTTAAAAAAACACACATTCTCACTGAACCATGTGTCTACATTCTTGAATGTCTTCTGTATATAAAAAAAAATCAAGACAGGTACAGAATGCGAAGCGATACACATAATTACCCTACAAGAAATAACAATCTAATTGCGCAAAACTTCCTACGTCTCACAAGGAGCAGAAATGGCACAGGATATTACTGCATAAAATTCTTTAACTGTCTCCCCAATACCATTAAAGATCTAAACATAACACGCTTTAAATCCAAAATTAAGACATATTTGCAGACAAAATTCTTTTACACTATACAGGAATATCTTGCCAGTGATTTTTCAGACATGAATTAAGCATAAGGGTGAAGAAAAGTGATAGGTGCCATCCAATCAGCGATATATATCTTGAATTGTTAAATTATCATATAAACTATTCTTATCTTAATGAACTCTCTTTGCTGTTTGACTTGTATAAATACTCTGTATAATTAATACCAATAAAATTTGTATTGTATTGTATTGTATTATAACATACACGTTACTGCAGTTTCGGTACCTTAACATACCATTTTCAAATGTGTTGATTCAAATAAATGAATTTACGAAAGGGTGTGCATATTTATCCTAAGTACTAATTGCATTATTCTAGGTACTAATTGATTAGATCTTAGAAAACAATAAATATTAAGGATTTAAAAATAAGTAGCGAATAAATTAGGGATTATTTTAACGCATTAAACAGAGCGGATTGATACAGAGGTCCAACTGGCCATTTAGAAGATTGTTTTCAAGAATTTTGTTGGGTTTGATCATTTCTATTGATTCTAGCAAATTTAATTTAAAACTGCAATGGCAAATTGTTTCTAAAATATGATTTGCAAAAGTTGAGTCTGTTTTTTGAAAAATAAAACAATGAAAATGTTCTTTGTATCTAATTTCGAATGAATGACCAGTTTGACCTATATAATACAAGGCATTACAATCTGGGCATGTAATTTTATAAACTCCTGATTTCTTTTAGAGGATCAGTTTTATCCTTAGCATTATACAATATATTGGACAATTTGAAAGTTGGATTAAACCTGACTTTAAGATTGACAAAATGCTACCAATTCTATCAGATATGTCACCATAGTATGTTAGGGATACACATTTTTTGTTACTGCTACTGTCTTTAATATGCTGATATATACTGAAACAAGCTAATTTGAATTGTTTTTTGTTAATTAAGTTTGCTATTTATTTATTTATTTATATATAATCACTTTACGCTGTTACAATACAGATGTGAACGTCAATAAGAAGAAAAAAATACATAATTCAGTATACAAGGTGGGACAATATGTAGAAAATGTAAAACACAATAAACAACAAAATATATGACACAAATACAGATTAAAATTCATTGTGCGAGTATAAACATTTCTCAAGTAAAAGTTAATTGTTAAAATTGTTGACCTCCTTAATCACACTAGGTAACTTGTTGTAAAAGCTGATACCAGAGAAATGAGGTGATTTTTCAAAATGAGAGGTATTATGATGAGGCAGAGCTAAATGTCATCATGACGAGTGTTATAATTATGGTAACTTGCAACAGTTTTGAATTGGTCAATGTTACTTTTAATGTATAGGTATACTTTAAGAAAGAAAAAAGATATATGGATGGTACCGTTAATATTTCGTGACTTTTAAAGTGCTTTTACATGATGTGGTAAAATCAAGATTAAAAATTAATCTAATTATGCGCTTTTGGCAGACAAAACTCGTTGCAAATTTTTTGCACGTCCCCATATTATAATATTGTAGGATATATTATGGCAATAAGCCATTGAGTAATACAGTTGCAATAAAGACTCAGTATCTAGGGAGTTCTTGAGCTTACGTATACATAGTAATATGCTTTATTAAGTTTTTTGCATATTTTATCGATTTGAATATCCCAGCTTGGTTTATATCTATTTAAATACCTAAAAATCTTGTATGCGGGCTAAATGGCAAGGTCATGTTCTTAAAATTTAACTCAGTGTTGGAAGGTAAATATTTTCTTTGTGACAAATACATGCACACAGTTTTCTCAAGCTTTACCATGAGATTATTTCTGCAGCAATAGTCATCAAATTCTGTCATAACAGCCATACCATCATCGAGGAGCTCCGCGAGGCTGGGTGCAGATATGCCAAAGGAGTTATCATTCGCAAACATGGTGATGTTTCCTTTTGATATGAATGATGGTAAGTCGTTTACAAAAATCAAAAAAATCAAAGGGCCCAGCACGGGGCCCTGTGGCACTCCAAGACTAATATCATGTTCCTTTGAGATTGTTTGGTTGATTTTTAACTGAAGAGATCCGTCCGTTAAATATGACATGATCCACTGTAAAAAAAACTCCTCGAATACCTAGCTTAAATAATTTTTCTTTCATAAACGACAGATTGAGAGAGTCAAACACTCGTGATATGTGAAAAAACAATCTCATGACGAGGTTACCTTTGTCCATTTCATTATAAACAAATTGCAAAAGCTGAATTGTATCAGTGTCAAAAGAATGATTTTTGCGAAACCCATGTTGGTGATTCGTCAGTATTTTGAAAGAGTTAAAAAATGCCATTATTCGAGTAAACGCAATTTTTTCCATTATTTTAGAAATCACACTTAAAATGGACATTGGTCTGTAATTGCATAGTTCCACAGAAGCATTTTTTTAAATATTGGAATAATAGTAGCTATTTTCAAGACGGATGGAAAAACACCCAATTCAAAAGATGCGATGATCAAAATGCACAATGGTTCAATGATGAAATCACATGCATCCTTGATAAACCTAGCGGAGAGTCCATTGGGACCAAGAGCTTGTTTATTTTTTAATTCAAATATAATTTGTCTTATTTCATCAGGTGTAACTGGATAAATAAAGATGGAGTGTTCATTGAGTTCAGTGGAAGTGCAATTCCTTCTTGAAAACTGTTATTTAGGGCTATTGACTTTATGGTGTCTAATTTATGTATCACGGAATTATATGCTGCACATTACTCCATTTCTACGTAAAATAGGTTGGCCAAAACTTTAATATAGGTTTCGATATTTACTAATAATAGAAATACATTATATTTTGTTTACTCAAATGCCATCATACCTTTATAAAAACAATATATGGAGGAATAATATACATAATGCCAATAATACCAGAAATTTTTGAATACTACACGGAAAAGTTTAAAGATAGCTCTTCTTATCTTGCATCCAAATTATACAATGATGTATCTGATTTTTTGAAAATGTATTCTATTTTTACGTTTAAATATAGATTAAAACTCATGTACCGAACCACCAAATGTGACTTAACAGCTTCTGATTTGTCGAAAGCCGTGCTGTATTGGTCCATCACAGTGTATTGAAATGATACTTGTTCTGACATAATCTTTAGTTGTGGAATTTGTAGTTTCTGAAATAGTGTTAGAGAAAAATATTTCCATGTTTTACTGAGTTAAACGAAAAAACAATAATTTTCTTTCTTATTTTATTTTTAATTATTCAGGTATCACTGAGATGCCAAGAACAAGAGAAATGGTCCGCGAAAACAATGTTAAATAATCATTTATAATAATTGAACTACTCCATGCATCATGACATTAAAAAGGGTTCCATCTGATGGAAGACAAGTTATTATTATTTTTTTAATCAACTGAATCCGTTAAGGATTGCGACCTGTAGAGCGGCGCGTGTGCGTGATTACATGATTTTCAAATGTGGGTCGGCCATTTTGAATTTTGAAACTATATCAAAATCGTAATTAGCAACCTAGAAAATCCCTATTTGAATCTTTCAATTTTTTCTAAAATTTGTAACTTGCATGCTGTTTTAATGGGCAATCTTTTAAAATGGCCATTTTTAGAATACATTGCAAAATATTTCATATTCAAATTCCTCAAGTTCAAAGTAATTCCATTTAAATGAACTCGACTAATGATTCAGCTTGCTTTACTTACTTTCCAATATTTACCCCTATTTAATCCCCAACCCTTCAACAGAATCATCTCAAAATATAATACAGTTCCAGGTATTGTTATAATATATACGTGTGCCAAATTTCAAGTGAATATCTTAATTTTGTTTTATCAACCCTTTAATAATGGAGTTGGGGGTGGTGCACGGGGATGGAAGTATTATAAGAAAATCTGAGGCCTTGATTTTCAGCCTAAAAACCAAGTCCAAAAATTTTGTACTCTTACCAGCTTGCTTTACTTATTTTCTCCTATTTACCCCCAACCCTTCTCTGGATAAGTTCAAGAAACAATCCAGTTCCAGATCTCGTCATAGTACATATGTGTAGAAAATTTCAAGTCAATGTCTTAAAACGTTCCAGAGATATCGTGCGGACAAAAAAGTTACAGACCGACAGACAGACAGAAATTTTTTTTGCCCAAATTTAAAATCTCGACGTTTCCTAACATTCTAAACCTATTTCAACATAAAAAAAATGGTTTTTTTTAGGATTACTATACTTCCAATCCACTATGTGCATGTGGAAGTAATACATGTAGGTCAGTCTTAAAATATATCTTACTCTTCAAATGCAACTTTAAAGGCTATCTTTTTAGAAAAACTGTAGTAATATTTTCGAACTCATAACAAATAATGAACTTTGGATAGGGCAACAAAAAATGGGATAATTATGTTTTATGTTGTAAATCAAGACTTATCTGAAGTAATTAATTTTTATAACTTTAAAATCTACACATTCCTTTTTATAATTTTCAATAAAATTGAAAACAGCACAATTACATTTTATTTCACTACTAATACAAAAAAAAAATCAATACTTATGGTAAAATATATCATTTCTTTGTTATTATTCTAATTATTAAGTGTTTCTAATTTTTCTTACTAATATCTTATATAACTTGAGAAAAATTTGCCAAAATTATATTAACTTTTTCCAGCAGAAGGAACTTTACCGTAGTTTAATTCATAGTGTGCAAAGTATCGATTACAATTCAAAATTGCCGCGATTTGGATAACGGGTCCGAAGTGAGGTGCGACGTCAGTTTTCAAGGTCAAACATAGGCGCATCGCCGCAAACTTAACGGGAATGTCAGTCGTCAACATGATGTGGCACATCGTAAAGCGGCCACAATAATTTTAAGTTTTTTCGTAAATTTGCCGATTTTGTCGGCACAAAATAATTATGTAATATTAAAGTCGCATAGTAAATACATCGTCTGCCGTACCGTAAAACCGCAAATAGTACAAAATCGCGAAAAAACCCGTTGCCGAAACTCGAGTTTTTAATAAACGACCAAAAACCGTATCGTTTAATCGGATCTACTTAAAGGCTGTGTTACACATCGTAAAATAAAAACGGTAAGCCAGAATATCCTTTTATAGTGACGAATAGATGAATCACATCCCTAAAATGACAAAAACATCAATCGTAAATTAGGTGGTTGTTTGACGTTAGCTCACACGACGCAAAAGCCACTTGTCGATTGTCGATTTTTTCGAACCGACACTTTGGCGCGAACGGCGTTGTAATTTTTTTCATTACACGAAATTATGAGAAACCACCTACTAAAATACTATCCAGATTAGTCGATCATTAAAAAAGACAAAATAGAGATTAGTCAATTGAGTAAATATATAGGTTTGTTTGTCGTGTCCTCGAATAAATAGCTATTTTACCGAACGTTTCTAATTGCCTAAAAAAAGTTGTCGTTTTTCCCACTACACTAGTGTATTTTATTATCACGTACGCATAAAAGCTCGTTAATTTTGACTGGATAAAACTACGGGTTAATTAGTGAAAGTATGCAATTCTGAAGCACAATTTTTGTTGATTTTTTCGGTATCTCGACACTCTCTAATAATTAATGCGCGACAAAAATAAAATTCCCCATGCAAAAGCTACACACAGTTAATCAGAAAGTAAAATAAATGAAGTAAAGATTGCAAATAATATTTTAACGATTTTGTAACATAAATATTATGATAAGTCTGGCATAAATGAGGAGATACGTTTAAAGATAAATTTATTGCATTTTTCTCACAACTTTTCAGGAATTAAGTAATTATATTTATCTTTTATACTTTTTTCTAGACTCAGGTCCCAGAGTATTAATATTCCATAAATAGATGACTTATTTACATTTCAGTTAGTAGTAATGTCCACGACACAGAAAATCTTGTTCAAAATTCAAGGTCCTTTATATTATAAACCTAATTAAAATATAATTTTCAGCGGCTGGTATGAATTGTCCAACGAGTTTAAAAATTTACATATTTAAAAAAATTATAATGTATGTAAACCCATTACTCCAAAAATATTCTGTTTAGAGAATACATTAATGTAATTTATACACGAAAATGTGTAGGTACCTACATCAATTTTATATTCTCACATATTTAAAATAATTTAGTTATATTTCTATATCATTTCATAAATGCAAATGAAATGTCAATAAATAGAGGATTTCTTTAAGAACATTTAAATACGGCTGTCAACAAATTTAATTTATTTTTAAAAACAATTTACAAATTTTGGTGTAACAATTGTAAGCTACAAAAGTTGTTTATTTTTTTACAGAAATGGAATCCGTAGTACCAGAATTTGAGGAATTAATGTTGTGTGGTTATTGCAAGCAAAAGTTCAATGAGACGGACCAGAGCCCCAAGCTACTTTCGTGCAAGCACTACTTTTGCTTGCAATGCATGCGTACGAGTCTGAACAAAGGTCAAGAGCTGTACTGTGTGTACTGCTGGAAGAGAACTGAGATAGGCGAACTAGGTCCAGAATCTTTACCTACGTACGCTCCCGTACTGTGCTTGACAAAGAACTTCTCGCAGTTGAAGCTGGGAGTAAAGGCGCCAGACAAACCCGCCAAAGTTATCTCAGAGAATTGCCACACGCACGCCATGCCGTTGGCTCTGTGGTGCCACACTTGCTGCTCGCCCGTTTGCCGAGCATGCGCGACTACCACCGACCACTCGACTCATCAAATCAAATCTCAAAATGAAGCGAAGGACCAATTAATTGCCGAATTACAGATCGACCTGGCTTCAATGAATAAAATGCTATCGGAGATACAAAGACTGGCCATGCAGCAGCGCGAATTCTTGCTTAAAATACTGGAGGCTTGTGTTACGTTGAAAACACACGTAGAGGCTGATCTGACTAACAACGCTTCGCACTTCGAACTGACAGAAACCCGAGATACTTTAGCGAAACTACGATTAAATCTGTCAATGGCCGAGAATTTATCAGACGTCCACAATTTGTACTCGAGCGTAAATGTCGAAAAGCAACGTTTGCAACTGCGTTACCAGGAAATGTACCTGCAGTGTCAACTAGACGACCTAATCCGAAACTCGAGTGTGATATTCGATTTTCAGTTGCTGAAGCAGGCCCTCAGCAACATACACAATGGCGACCCAGTGTACCCCGGAAATTCTCGAATCCTTTCCACTTCGCAGCAAAATCCGATCCTTTTCCTTGCAAATTACTGCATGTCACAACTGTACTCTCGACACATGCTCTCGAAGCAGAACGTCAACGGATCCTTGGATTACCACAACCACAATTCGATCCCTCCCATCAACTACCTGGCTCACAACACCCCTCAGCAGCATCTAGTTATGCCCGCACCAAAAAACATCTACCAAGAAAATAATCTGATGATGCAGAATATTATGCATTCCCCACAAATCCGTAACCCAGCTAACATGTGCCCATTGTACTACTTCAACATCGAAGTAAATGGAGCACAGCTAGGGCGAATAGTGATAGAGGTACGTGCCGATGTAGCTCCTAAAATGGCGAAGAATTTTGGACTACTTACAACTGGTGAAGCTGGGATGGGGTACAAGGGTTGTCAGATATTCCAGTGCTGGGAGGGGGAGAGCGTAATTACAGGGGATTTTGAGCTGAACAATGGAAGAGGTGGGCGTTCGATTTTCGAGGACTCGTATTTCCTGCCGGACGACACCAAGCTTATGGCAGTCCGAGGAACGGTGGGCATGAGGAGGACACAGAAGCGGCACGACAACTTGGGTATGGTAGGGTCACAATTTCGTATTATTTTGCAGGAAATGAGAGGATTTACAGGGATATTCGGACACGTTGTCGAGGGGCTGGAGTTGGTGGAAAAAATAAGCACGTACGGCGATACGGCGGGTAAGCCCACCAAAAATATATTGATACAGAAATGCGGAAAACTGTAGATCAAACGGTACGGTCGTTTTTTTTTTTTATTTCTTTGACATTCGGATTAACAACAAAGTTATATAAATATATCGAAAGGTTTTTCTTACTTTTTAATTTGTATTTCTGACATTGTAAAACAATGTTCAGTAAGTAATGAACTTATTTTAATTAATATTGCAATATGGGACGATATTGATAAATATAAAGTTTATTTATTCTAAGGCCAAGTAATGTAACGGGAGAGAGCTATCAAATTTTTAAAAAACTTGTAGAGAGGGAGAAAATTCGTAAAGCACTCTATATTTGATTTATTCTAGTAATAAAGAAGTATTGGTCGGAAGGGAGAGGAGATGTTCGAAAAAATCTTATCTATTCGATGTTTAAATCAAACAATTTCAAAACAAAAATAACTGTACAAAAAAAATATCTAGGTGTTTTATATGTGTAGCTTGAGTAAAACTGCGTAGTCTACATAAAATAAATGAAAACACGTAAGAAAAACCGTCTTAGCTTAAAATGAAACTATCGAATTCCGAAATAACTATATTTTCGTATCGTATGATGAATATCGTAAAAAAAGCAAATGGATAGATATTTTTTATTGTTGTCGATTTTTAGCTTATGGTGAAACATTATAGCTTATAAGTGTCATTTGTTATGTTTGTTTGGAGGGTGTAAGTGGTGTTAAAGATAATCAGAGTTTAAAAATCGGAGTTTTCGAATCACTAGGGAATGTACAATTATTTTCCAAAATAAAACTTATATTTTTCCATTTTATTTAACGGTGATGTCTTTTTATTCCATTACGTTTGGTCTTTATACTTTTTTATTGAAAATGCTTCCTCTTATTTATACATTCTTTTTAAATCATAATGTACCTTATAGCATTAGTTGTATAGTGCAATGCCGCAAAAAGTTGCACGAAAATCATAATATATATATATATATATATATATATATGCAGGAAATGTACGCATCTCTTCTAAGAATGCATTTTCTTTTTATATTAGTGTAGGATTTCTACGTTGTAAATCAATACATTATCGTTATTTTTTAATCGAAATCGAGTTATTAGGACATAATGATTTAATTGCACAACAGGAACTGAGAGTCTGTGAATTATGCCGTATAATTTGCCAAGTGGGTTTGACCTATCTTATAAGTCAATTACGAGAGACATGTGGCCGTTGACATACATTTGACCAGTGTTTTGATTTACACGTAGAAAAAATTAACCAAAGTCTTATTGTTTACTTTAGGATTTATTTTGTCGTAACAACTGTAACTGAATGTTTAACATTGAAAGTGTATAGTTTGTAAGCACGGTAAAACGGTAAATTGTTAAACTTATATTAAAGTTTATATTATTAGCTAAGTTTATAATTTTAATAGTTTCAATCGGGTATATAATGATATCTCTATCGGAAAATAAAAAATACAGAGAGAAAGAGCTAAAATAGCACTTATAAATGTTATATATTAGTAATTGATAATAAAAAAAACTTTATTTTTAATACTTTTAATTTATTTCGTTTACTAACTGTCCAGTTTTACTAACGTTGTGCGGGGTGTAAAAGGGAGGCTGAACAACGAAACAAATACAAAAAAAAAAAGATAATTGAATCCAAATGCATATCATTTTTCATTCCGTAAAACTCTTTAGTGCTGACTTTTTTTGTGCCTTACGACTAGAGAATTTTTGGTTCCTTAGGAATACATAACGCTGATTTTTTTACTGTTTGGGACAAATAATATCATTTCCTATCTAGAGACTTTGTTTAAAATTAGAGTTTCTGTATTAAGACATTTCGACTGCAAGTTATCACATGTGGAGTGTCCCATAGAGGAAAATTAAAAAGATTTTTGTATATGGGGATATGCAGTCGAAAGTCTTCTTCTGTATCTTAATTTAGTGCAGGCGACGTTCTCTAAGAAAAGTACAAAAGTAGAGTGTAGGAACCAGGAAAAAAAAATCAGCTGTTAAAAACTACATTGTAAGTAAAATATGTATGTAGCCTATATGTGAGCCTAAATCTGTAACTGCGATCCCTTTGCATATTTGTCTAAATGTAGATTGATGTAATTAACGTGTTTTTTCAAAGATATCGTAACCGGTCGAAAAGAAATATATTCTCATGTGCTATTTAGAGATAAGACAAGAAATGGGTTGTTAACTATCGTGATCATCATCATACATATTTTTCAAGGGTTAGTGTTGATTCCGTAAACTTTTAAACAATAGACAATAAATATCGACACATTTTCCAAAATAACTACTTTTAATCGATTTTAATGTTTAATCCATGTAATGCAATAAAAATAGGAAGTATAAAGAAAAGAATTAGGGGATTCTTGAAAATAGATAGATGTTCATGTTCACGTTACCTCAGGGTGGAGCGCAACGTTTTTTTTTTTTTTAGAGGACAGAGGAAAACGCTTTTGTTGCAAATATCCCGAAAATAAGTGTTAATGAAGATTCCTTTAGTTTGAGGCTTGGCATGTCTATTTTCGATAAAATTGGGTGAGATTCAAGATACACGTTTTGAAGTTATGGCCTTTTGTCACTGCTTTGATAAAATCAAATTTTTAGGTCTGTAATAATGTAGTACCCCATCTTAATGCTCTGAAAATTTACTATGAAACAGTATCTTTTCCTCATTTGCTAATAAATAAATTTTTTACGTGTTTAAATGTAACTAATTTGTTAAGTAGGTACAAAGAATCTAGTATTTCATTTGATAAACTTGACGTTTATCAAAAATCATGTGTTTAAAACTAATATCAAGAAAATCCTCATCAAAACTGAATTAGTTAATAACATATTTTTTATGAAAATTCATTTTTTCGGGATAAGTTTTCAACGTCACATAGAGCTGCAGGTTTTTAATTGTAAGAATTGCAAGAATGGAGCGTAAAAACTTGGTTCAAAGAGAGGTGTGATAAAAGGCTGTATCTTGGGCAATTTTTATTCAAAAATGTGTGTCTGAAACCAATGAAAATTTCATTAAATTTAAGACATTTGCAAAGAACACAGTCCACCCCCTAAATGAAATTACGCGCTCAATCCTGAGGTATACTTTCATTGGTTCCTGCAATAGTAAGTAAAAATCCTCGATTCTCTAATTTTTCCTTTTATACTGCAAATTATTATTTTTACTGTACTAATACACTCTTGAGTAATGGTGGATAAAATATTTTTAACATAACATATTATTCTCATGTCTTTAGATTATTTGAAATTTCAAACTCTGGGTCCAAAAAGTTTTTTGTAGGAATACAGAACTTTGCTTAGTTACCTGGTAGATCTTAAACATCAAATTCTTTATTCATATTAGCCTTCTATACCATGGTTGTGATAGTTCGATGGTGATGTATTTCATAGTTGAGTTAAAAAGCTAGGTTTTTAAGTGCAGTATGCAGGGTGTATGGTGTATACATACAAATATATGGCATGATAATACATTGAGCCAAAAGAAGTAAAAAAAGTCTTAAAATGTTTGCTTTATTCCAACCGTTTTTTTTTATTGAATATTTTAAACAGTAGTATAGTATTTCCATTGTCAATTTAAAAATTCAGCCTAAAGCGCTGCTACCAGGATAAATCATCGCAAAGCCTGATCTGACAGAATAACATCCGAGACTGTGCTCGAATTTTGCAAACAATATTTGTATACCAATATAGTTAACCAAATATGTTATGCGCTTACCTCAAATGAAAGTAATCGATTGTTTACCTGGTTCACCATTACAAGTCCCTTATAAACTCTTGGTTCATTCTTAATGCTGCCGGTAGCATAGCCATAGGTTAAATGATGTTTATTTACTTTTATTCAATCATTTATGGAGTCGTTTATTAAACTAAGATTATTATAAATAAATAATTTACTCATGCCTATCAATTAATATAAAGTAGCAAAACAATATTTACAATAATTAAAAAATGATTTTAAAAATTATCGGTGACATTCATGACATCATATTATCAACTGTTTCTTTACCGGTCGGTCGGTTTTTTTATGATTTTAAAACTGGCTTTAGATAAACTATACTTAAGTTGTTGACTAGGTCAGTGACATTGGCCAAATTGGGCCAAGTTCAATATCTTTTTGTAGCCTGCATATTCCGTTTTATTATGTTTATTACATATATAAGAAATAAAAAAAAAAAAAATGCCAGATAACTATCATCCTACCTTTACGAATGTTGCTGTTTTTCATTAAAAATGCCGTCTTTGTCAGCATCGGCAGCTCAAACAGGCCTTTAATATGTTTTTTCGGCCTTGAATAATTTAACTGTTGACTATATAGTTTATCCAGTGTGAGTCTAAAAATCATAACAAAAGACCGACAAAGAAATAGTTCATAACACCAGTGATGTCAAAGGCGCCCACTGACACTTTTTAATTATTGTAAATATTGTTTACTACTTTACATTAATTGATAGGGACAATGTCAATTATTTATTTATAATACATTATCTATTTATAATAAATAATGTTACTCTAATGAACAACTCCATAAATGATTCAATATTAAGAATGCACCAAACACAGATAACGGATTTGTAATGGTGAGCCAGGTAAACAATCGACTACTTTCCTTTGAAGTAAGCGCATAACATATCTGGTTAACTATATTTGTATACGTGTATCGTTTGCAATATTCAAGTATGGTCTCGATGTTATTCTATCACAACAGACTTTGTAATGATTTATTCCGGTAGCAACGCTTTAGACTGAATTTTTAAATCGACAATAGAGACACTATACCAGACTAATCATACAGTGTTGCCAATGTGTTTGACTAGTTTTTATGTAAAGTAACTAAAGTTAACATAATTGGGTGTGGTAAATGAGATGATGAATTAAGTATTATTGAAATTAAATTAATTTCTGTTAACACAAGATGAAAGTAAAACTGTTTTATTATTTTGAAATGACAAACTGGCAACACTGTAAAACCCCCATCAATGACACAGTAAGTGAGCGCAATTTCCTTGTCTTGTCGTCTTCTGTTTATAGTTGTACTATCAACACTGAAAACATTACCTATTTCTAATTATTTTAAATAGAAAAATAAGGTTTGTATTAGAAAAACAATTATAAGAATTTTGTACTTCTTTTAGTCCAACACACGATCGTACAAAATATTTGTACATATACCAGACACCCTGTATAGAGTGAATGAAAGGATGTCTCTTAGAAGATAACTAGATATGAATAAGGAACTTCGATAGCAAAATTCACCTATCCACCATGCGAAAATATTTAAGTTATCTAAGAGATTGTGCAATTTATGTGAATCATGAGTCATGAATCATCAAACAGAAAAAGCTACATACTACTCTATTGCTCTATATTAATAGATGTAAAGCATATATGTGCAGAAAAACGTAATAGATGATAGTATCGTTGTAAATTTCATTAGCTTTAGTAAATCGTTTTACGTGTGTAACCTAAAGAGATCACAAATAAGATGGAGTATATCTCGTAAGTTATAGTAAAAAATATTTAATGTTTAAACCTGTTTCTGATACCTCTTAACGCTAAGGCTCCATGCTATCTTTGATCTCGGTCATGTAAGCAGAAATGACCAGACCGTACATAGAATCGAATTAGAAGTAAAGTGATTCGGGATGTGATCGTTAGAACGTTTATACAAAACTTATAAGAACCTAGATACCACACTGGAATGTATGTTATTTTCACTTTCAAATTTTCTTTATCAATAAAATTTTATCAAATAGCATTCTTGTAAAGTTTAAATTTCCAAATATTTAAAACAGATATATTCAATATTGGAAAATGAAAATTTAATTTAAACATAAATGCTCATGCACCTCTTATATTGTGAATTACTCGGTTCTTAGGGACCATTCAACAGATATGTTAACTTTCAGCAGGAGGGGGAGGGGGGGCGAAAATGTAGCAAAAGTACCGATGGGGGGCTCATAAGAAATAAACATTCTTACCAAAAAAGAAATTTCATGAAAAACGAATCAATAAAATGTAATGGGGGTCTCACAAACTTTCCGGGAGGGGCGGGGGGATAAAATTAGCCTATTTGTGAATGTATTTGTTAATTATAATTCCCTTTGAAAGTTCTTTTGTCAATTAAATTAGAAACAAATAAACAAATTGTAATTTTCAATGTAATTAATTACAAGAAATGCTGTAACCAAGGAAGACTGCTAAGATTTCAAGTTTGATATTCAATAAATTCATTCAATGGCAATATTTATCCTGTTCGTTAAGATCTCTGGCAGAAAAGTATTATGGATTTGCTTCACCAAAGAGAGCTAATATTGGCCTAAAAAGGCATAGCAGAAGAGCGCCCGCCCGGCTATTTTGATTTTGTCAACAGGTTTTGCTTCAAAAATAATGTTAAGCGAAGTACACAAAGGCAAACACGTGATTTTCTTTAGCTGTCAGATTTAACTTTTTTTGAAATGCTGAAATTTATTTCTCAAAACTTCGAAAAATATATTTTTTTAAATATTTATTTTTTCATTTTACACGTGTATTTTCAACATTCTCGTGAAACTTATATTTTCTTGCAAACTGTTTAACTTAATACATTTTTAACTTAACCGAATTAAAAAAAACCTGCAAAAATTAATTGATTTTTACTAAAGTGCCTAAATGTGTTTTGTGACTAAATACTTGTTTTTACAGAAAACATAAATGCGTTAATAAAAATTCATCAAACTTGACGCAAAATGTATCTAGTTTCAACAGTTTATTTCAAAACCCACTATAACTGAATTTTGAAATAAATTGTTGCAACAACATTGATGAAATTTTGTTAACGCATTTGTCTTTCTTAAAAAAAAAGTGTGTAAAACAACATTAATAAAATGGATTTAGGTGATAAGTTTAACCAAAATAAATAATTTGATCCAGTTTTAGTTAAATTCGATTAAGTTAAAGAAATTGCAAAAAAATAACAATTTTGCTAGGTTAAAAATTGGTAGGTGTGCAATACTGAAATACAAACAACTTTTCTCTTTAACGTTTTTCGCAGTTTTGAGAAATAACATCAATTTTTGGCATTGAATAAAAAAAGTACAGAAATATATTTTAACTCTAATAATGAGTGATTTAAAAAAAAGTTATTTGCAAATGGGAACACTTGACAACAACCATGATTTATTAAGAGCCGATATTTTTTGCCAGTGATTGAAGAGGCAGTACCTATTAAAGGTAACAAAAATAAAATATTTTTTATTTTATTTATTTTTTTCCAATTTAACAACTGATGAAATGTATTTTTGGGAGTTCCTACAAGACATTTCTCATTTACATAATTCTTTACATCTTGATTATAATAAAAAAATCACTGAGTTTTGAAGAATAAATTACTCATTTATTAATTATGAAAAATTATATTATTTTTGTTCCCTGTGACTACTATTACTTTATATTTGTGTGTAAACTTTAATATTTCTGCCTAACTATGAATCTATAGATAATTTTTTATGTTATTAATTTTCAAAAAAATGAATCAAATAGTATTGAAAGGTCTATACATCAAATCAGTATCAAGGTGTTAAGAAATCACCGTTCAATATACTCTCTACTCAAGACTTCTTCAATTGCTGTTTCACTTATTCGTAGGGAAAACGATAAGTGGAGAAAATTAATATATTTTTTAATAAATAATAAATGAGATACATTTTTTCAAAATTCAGTATGATTTTTTAGTTGCAATCATGATATAATTATGTAGTTACTTTTTGTGAAAAAACTCTTCTATGAATACTTCCAAAAATATGTTTCATCGGTTTTCAAGTGGTCCCTTCACTGCAAATAACAAACTATTATTAAAACCACTTTTGATTGCGTTTAAGGTGGCCATTCCCTAGAAAGAGACATCCGATAGGAAAATATTTATTATTTTTGGCCATAACTTTTTTTCCTTACTACGTATATTTAAAAAAACTATAAGAGTACCTAAGTAGAACCATAATAAGTCTATTACTACGAATTTTCACTCAATGATTTCAGTGGTTTGCAAAATAGCTAGATTTAAATTTAAAAATTATGTTAATCTTCCTATTTCGTAGTTTTAAATCTAGCTATTTTGCAAACCACTGAAATTATTGAGTGAAAATTCATAGTAATAGTCTTGTTATGGTTCTACTTAGGTACTCTTATAGTTTTTTTAAATGTACGTATTAAGAAAAAAAAAGTTATGGGCAAAAATAATAAAACTTTCCCTATCGGATGTCTCTTTCTAGGGAATGGCCACCTTAAAACATTTTTCAAAAAAATACTTTTTAAGTCGATTAAGACAAACATTTCTTTTTGAAATTTTAAAAATATTTCTTTATCGAAAACTAATAATTGAAGAAGTGTGTACATTTTCAGAGATATGTTCTATTACATGCCTCCAAAATTTCATTTAAAAAATACCTTGCTTATCCTGCTATGTCCTTTATTGGCAATATAATGTTTATTTGAAATGGGTGCACATTTCCATTAAGTTTAAGCCCACTAACATTTTATAAATTTAAAGTTTTGGTACTTTAAATTTCTATAATAATATAGTTGCGTCCTTTAGCTTTGTCTCAAGCACACGATTCTAGATTCTACGGTCACTGATCCTCAGTGTGGACGAAGGGACTCTTTTGTATGATGTCAGAGACCAAGGGAGTATCTGGCAGCTTGTACTCACCAGAACTAGAATGATACCTTTCATTCATTTGTCACTTTAATAACCTATTTTGCAATTATGTCTGTTTATATGTACTAAATTGACACAATTATTTGGAGGAGAAGTCTTTGGCTTCACACTTAGTAAAATCATTATTATTATTATTATTGGTTGCCTGCTATTGGACAGGACTTCTGTGGTTTCCAACATCACAAAGTGATTTCATTATAGTCACTCATCCTCATGACCTATCGAGTTAGTGACTATAAATATCCGAATCGTGTGCCCTAAGTGGACGAAGGGGCCCCAAGATAACCACCTTCTGTATCTGGCCAGCCATTATCGTTATTATTATTATTTATGCATATTTTTAATCTTATTGCTAGATCCATCAAGCTTAGTTTTCGCCACAGGGATATTAGAGCAAGAAAAAACATTTGGTGATTGTGCTAATGAAAAAATTACAACTGTTAACAATATGATTTTTGAAATAGAAAAGAATGTCGTAAAGAATGAAAATACCAACTGTCATGTTTTGCCAGTCGTACTAGTTTCTTTCGGCGTGATTAAAAAGAAGTTTGGTCATATCTGTGTGATGTAAAAACCCCTTCTTATCGCGAACTCAATGTAGCAGCCAGTGTTTGTGCCTTGTTACCCGACTAATATTTGTGATAACTGAGTACCTACCACCTCACGTTAGATTTCAAATAAATGACTTTCCGCATCTGTAATCTATGTTTTATTTCTGTACCCACCCACTAAGTTAGCCCCGTATGTTCATAGCCGATATACTTCATTCATGACTAATAAAAAAAACAATATTTTATTTTTAGCTGGAAAGATAACTTGTGTTAAAATGTGTAAAAGTGATGTTTTAGATAATGTAATATCTATCATAAGTAGATAATTTTGGAAAGGAGCATTTGGGTGGCCCAGCTAAATATTTGAGTACATTAAATGTTTCTGTAATGTCACCAATGTCAATTCTAACTATAATTTTAAGACAAAAACTTTTAATTAGGTTTTGGAGAAGCATCATTCTGTTTTAAAAAAGCATGAGAATGATAGTCATGAATGGATTTTCAGGCTTTAATTGTTTATCTTGCATAATATGCTAGTTTGAGCAAAATATGAAAATATTTGTTATAGAGCCCCCCCTTAAAGGGGTGTGCAGGGTAGCGGTTTTAATTTCCATCTGAAAATAACAGTCAGAAAAAGACGAAATTTTGTACATCTCGGTTACTAATGAAAAGGCATCTAATGGAATTATTTCACCCACCAAGCGTGTATACAAAGGGGTAATATCAGCTACCCTTATTATAATTCTTTCAACCTGCTATTTTTCTCTCAATTAAAAAAAAACCAAACATGATTTATTTAGAAACTTTTTTACCTCTTAAGAAAATCTCGTAAAATCAACCATTCTTGAGAGAGAAAAAAAAACTAAATTACATCTGCTTAAGGAGGTTGAGGCGTTACAGTCCCAACCAAAAGTAAGTCGAATTCTAAATCGGAACTTTTCCATAATAAATTATTACAACAGATTATAAGTCGATGATACCAATAATTATTGTCATAAAGGCATAAATAAATCATTTTTTATTATTAATTAATTATTTAAGTAGATTTAATTATTTTACTCAATGAACTAACTTTTGGATGTTTTGTTCAAACTTATTTAAAAAAATAAATAAATTTATGTAAATATCTGTGTATTTTACAAATTTGTTTCAGTAAATAATTTCAAAAAAATGAGAAGCAGTAAAAATTAAAATTAAATAATTGAAAAATCAGTTAAAAATCATTAACGAAAAGAGAATTTTGACAGTTTACAAATGTTTAATAATTTTATTTATTTATTAAAAGTCTCCTAATTAAATTGGAAACAATATTAAAATATGCGTAAGACATCAATGCTTTACATAGTTTTCGGAACTGCTGACATTTGGTTATTTGCTATAAATTAAAATGTACCAAAAAATTGATTGAAGGAGCCGTTACTCTGTGGCAGTTAATCATTTTGCACAAATAACTAAATAAAACACACTACTATGTTTTCACACAGTGGTAGAAAATTATTTAATTTATTTAATTTTATTTAGTTATTTGTGTTAAAATGTACCGTTTGCGTGCTAGGTTGACATATTTTCCATAAGACTACACGTAAAAGTTTTTTAAAATTTTTAACTTTATGAGTTTCCTAATGACTTTGGTTTTTTTACAGAAAATTGTGTCATAAAAATCTTTGAAAAAAATTTTATTTCAGATTTTTTCAGTATTTTCATTATTTTCAAAATATTAAATAGGCTAGTGTCAAATTACACAGGTTTACAAAAAAAAAAAAAAGTTGTCTGGATCTGGGGTTTCTTATGTATTTTTCGACGCTGAATTAGAATCTATTTTTAGTTTTGCTCTATCACGTCAGGATTTTGAGATATCCTAACCTAATAGTGCAAAAAACACGATTTTTTGACATGTTTGAGGTTACGTAGCTTTGCGAACTTTTTTTTCCTTAAAAAACCATGTATGGAATCTTAAAGTATAAATCTTCCTCTTCAAAATGCCGTTGAGTTTGCTCAAATATCTTTTTTACTTCCCTCGCATACCGAAGGGAAGTATTGTATTCGAGAAAAAATCACCCTCCGAGATTTTTTCGGATTCTGACGTTTCAGAACACGTAGATTACGAAAATATAGGTTTTTCAATTCCGTCAGTCTGTCTGTTGGTGCATTTAGTAAAAAACTACTTGACGGAGAGCAGTCAAATTGGTAGGTAGTTGACGCTACTGTCAGCGAAGAAATGGTAGAAATTTCACTGGAAAATATACAGGGTGGACCGTCTAAACGGAATAAATAGTGAAAAAAATTTTTTTTGCTCAAATTTAAAATTTCCACGTTTCATGACGCGCTAAACCTATTTCAGAAAAAAAAAATTTTTGAAAATTTTTTTCACCAACATTTTTGAAATTTTTTTTACCAAGATGACAAAATTTTTTTTTGCTCAAATTTAAAATTTCTACGTTTCATGACACACTTAAACTATTTCAGGAAAAAACATTTTTTTCACCAATATTTTTGAAAAATTTTTTATTACTAAAATGAAATAATTTTTTTTCTTTCTTCAAATTTAAAATTTCCAGGTTTCATGGCATTCTAAGCCTGATTCAAAAAAAAAATTTTTAAATTTTTTTTTTCTATTTTTGAACATTTTTTTACCACTAAAATAGATGGATTTTTTTTTATTTCTTCAAATTTCAAATTTCCACGTTTCATAGCGTTCTAAATCTATTTAAAAGAAAAATTAGATTTTTTTTTACCATTTTTAAAAAATTTTACCACTAAGATAGAATTTTTTTTCTTTGTTCAGATTTTAACTATCCACGTTTCCATGGCATTCTAAAAGTATTCAAACAAATTTAAAAATGTTTTTGAAGAATTTTTAAAAAAATTTGGAAACATTTTTAATCCATTTATGTATCACTACTATAGAACAGACGAAAACATTTTTTTTTTGCTCAAATTTAAAATTTCCACGTTTCATGATATTCAAAGCCAATTTTGGAAAAAAAATTTTGCAACATTTTGTTACCAGTTTGGAAAAAAATTTAACACTAGAATGCTCAAATTTAAAAGTTTCACGTTTCATGATATTCTAAACCTAGGTATTTCAGAAAAAAAAATTTTGAAAATTTTTTTCACCGACATTTTTCAAAAAGTTTTTACCACTAAAATAGATAAATTTTTTTTTATTTGCTCAAATTTAAAATTTTCACGTTTCATAGTATTCTAAACCTATTTTAAAAAATATATAATTTTTAATTTTTAAACTTTTTTTGGCACTACTATAGAATAGAAGGAAACTTTCCTTTTTGCTCAAATTTAAAATTTCTACGTTTGACATTTTAAACCTATTTCAGAAGAAAAAATTTTGAAAAAAATTAAATTTTTTAACCACCACTATACTTCCACTCCATTACGTGAATGTTGGATTGAAAATGTGACAGATGGCAATAATATCTGGCATATGCACCTATTATACTTTTATTGAAAAATGTACAGGGTGGTCATCCCAAGAAATAATTCAGTCATGGTGGACATTTGTAAAGGTATTTGTTCAAGCCTGCCATATGTGGCACCTGCTATTTAGTATTGAACTTTTGCTGTTGGATGAGCAATCTGTATATATTTTTGACCAAAACTTATCAAGTTTCCTTTGTAATAATAGCAATAACTATATTTCGATTATTATTCTCAATGTCATTTCGTAATTATTATAATTTTTTAGAGTGACTGCCATGCACAAATAACGAGGGCAGTTCTGTGTAAATACCTTTACCGATTTTTTTTCGCTGAGAAAATTGTCTGTTCGTATCATATCTTTTCCAATACTTAGTAGGGAAACCTTATGGTCATTATTTAAATTGCAATATTTCAGCGAAAAAAACAAGATATTTGAGCAAACTCAATGGCATTTTAAAGGAGAACATTTGTATATGAATCCACTGGACTTTTACTTTTGGGGTCACTTGAAAAATGTTGTTTACTCGACACCTGTCAATGAAATTCGAAACTCTCCGCATGTTTTAAATAGCTTGTATGGCAATTTTAAAAAACGGTTGCAAACATGTATTCAAGTTGAAGGTCGTCATTTTGAACAAATGCTTTAATACATAAAAACAACAAACGTCTTCATGTTCAAATTTACTCTTTAAATTCATCTATTGTGTATTTTTGTTATGTAGTTCATTAATAAATTTGCTTTTCAATACTTTCGTCTTAATTTGTAATGTCTCACTCTTAGGCCGGTCGTTGTAACTTTTACTTGGTCAGAAATTTAAAACAGCAATTTTATTGACTATTCTTATAGGAAAAATTGCACTCAACACGATGGTGACATTAAAAGAATTATAAAACAGGATTCATTGTTAAAAACAATGGATTTTAGCGAAAATTCTAATTTTTTTAATGTTTTTTGACTTTTTGACGAAAACGGTGCATCGGATAAAGTTCAAATATAAAAAAATGAAGATTTTATCAATACGTGTCGTTTGAGACTTGTAGCAACCTCTTATCTTTGACTGATCAATTCATATAAACAAATTAAGGGTCTTAAATTAACAATTTTTTTCCTGTTCAACGTAAGGTCATTCGGATATTTTATTGTAGTCAAAATGTTGCATTTTGTTCATAGAATCTATAGTTAACTAGAACCGGAGATATAAACCATTTTGCGTTTACGACTGTCAATTGTTTATTAGTTAATTTTTTGACAAAAATCTTGTGACAACTTAATGTTAATATATTAAACTATCTAGTTTTCAATTGTCACACAAATTCATTGGTTTTTCATACATTTTATGCTTTTATAACAATTAATTTATGAACGCTGTACAGTGTTTGTGCTCCGAGTGACTTGCGCAGTAACGACTTTGTGTACATAAAACTCGAAGTGCACTCAGTTTTAAATGTGCTGTAAGTGAATTAAATTGGTTTAGAGTCATTGAAAGGTATTTTTATCTTATTTTTGAAATTTTTTAAGGTTAATTATTGTTTGGTACATGGTGTTCCTTAATGATGTGCTAATATTTCAGGGTGTGATTCTTTACGTCATTTTATGAAGAAAAGTTCATATGAACATATGTCCGCAACAGCTTTAATTTCTTCTACGGGACGAAATTTTTTTCTTTTAATCGTTATTTTTTAATCAGGAAGTATTTTAGATATTGTTTTCAATTTTGGTATGTGTTAATAGGATATAAAGCCACATATTTTAATTAGAGAAGTTATTTTATCGCTCCACCAGTAGCGTCCCTGCGAATATGTCCTCTGATATTTTTTACCAAAAAAGTGGTACGCCACTGACGTTTTTTCATCTGGATATTTTTCCTGATTAGTCTCAACAATTCTACATGAAAACGGTCTCTTGCGTTTTTCTCACCAGACGCACAGTTCTTGATTGAAACAAGTAAATTTAAATTGAAACTAACTACACAGGCCCACACGGAGTGTAAACACTTAAAAACATTGTATGGCGTTCATAAATTAATTGTTATAAAAGCATAAAATGTATGAAGAACCAATAGATTTGTGACAATTGAAAACTAGTTAGTTTAATATATTAACTTTATGTTGTCACAAGATTTTTTTCAATTAGTTAATAAACAATTGACAGTCGTAAACGCAAAATGGTCTATATCTCTGGTTCTAGTTAACGGATCGAGGTCTATCTAGACTCAAAATTTTCCTTTTTTTAATGTCTCTCATTTTCGGATAATTGCACTTCGATACGACGTTCCTGAGCCGAGATATTTCATTTGTTTACTAAGCAATTTTTTTAAAAACGTTGGCAGGGAGCTAAAAAAAAAGAAAAAAAATGCAAGACCACACAGAAATGGTAGTTTTTATTAATGTTTATCGATTGCCGGGGGTGGAGAGTGCAAAAATGCATTGCAGTCGCAAATCCTTAATAAACAAATTAGATTATTTGTTTAAACAATCACAAAATGCGCGAGATATCAACACACAAAAAAAAGTACAAATTCTATGAACAAAATGCAACATCTTGATTACAATAAAATATCCGTATGCCCTGAATGGCCAAAGGTAAAAGGTTGCTATAAATCTCAAACAACGTGTATTGATGAAATATTCATTTTATTATATCTGAACTGTTTTTATCCGATGCACCATTTTCGTCAAAATGTCAAAAAAACAAAAAAATTAGAATTTTCGCCAAAAACCATTGTTTTTCAACAGTTAAGCCTGTGTTTTATAATTTTTTTAATGTCAGTATTGCGTTCAGCGCAATATTTCCTATAAGAATAGTCGACAAAATTGCTGTTTTAAATTTCTGACTAAAATCGATGATTTTGACTTTACAACGACTGGCCTATCTATTTATAAGCACCAAATTATCATATTGGCACATAATACTCTCAAATTATAATTTGACACTAGCCTATTTAGTATTTTAACTAATATAATCGTGCACGCCCCTTTAAGGAGGTGCAGCTGGATAGCAATGGCTTATTTTGAAAAATGTTATATGAAGAGCACATTGTTAAGTGATAAGTTTAGTTGTGCTGCTATGTTGTATGCTCTGATTTATGTGAGAATTTAAGTGGTTAAATCTTCATAATCATTTAAGTGAACTATATTAAAAACTGCAGAATAAATTCGTAGACATAAATATGTGAACCATTCTATCTGTTGTGTAACATCAGCTGAAAAATTGCAGTTAATCCCATAGAAATTAACTAAATTTCATTAAAATTTCGTTAAGATATCAAACAAAAAGTTTACTGATAAGTGTTTATTAATAAAAAGTGTTGATCCACAAATTAGTGGTATCTTGTGAGTTCTTTTTTACTGAAAATGGACAGGTCAGGACTTAAAAGTGTAAAACTGTATTATTAATTATGGAATGTGTAATTTGCAAACAAGTGACAAAGGAAATTTTTAATTGTGATTGTTGCAGAAGAGGACTTTGTAAGCAGTGTGGAAATTTAACTTCTTCGGAAGTAAAATGTTTGCAACTTAAAGAAAGAGTGGTAAAATTTTTCTGCTCCCTATGTCGGAAAGTTGAAACATTTTCACTACTTCAAACCATCATTGAAGATAAAACGAATATAATAGAAAATAAAAATAAAATTATAGAAATATTAGAACATGATCTTAGGCAGTTCAATGAGAAATTTAATATTATACAGAACCTAGTAGAAAATGAGATACCAAAAATAAAGGAAAACATAAAAAATATTGAAGTAATAGTGGAAAATAACAGAAAAGAAAAAGCAAGGAAGCCAGACGATAAAACACTGTTTTCAACATCACGTAGTAAAGTTGTTAAAGCTAATGTAAATAATGGAAAGTTTGACCCTAACATGGTAAATAAATTAGAAGACACTCAGAGAAAAATAATGACAGATTTAATAAATCTGGATAAAGATGCTTCAAGAAACAGTTATAGTAGTATAGTCAGCAAAGGAGTAACGCAAATTAAGAATGCAAATATGGAAAAAAATAGAGTGATTATTTTGCCTAGAGATGATAAGCAGCAAAGTAACCAGACAAAGGAGGTGGTAAAAAGAACAGTAGATCCAAGTAAACTGTCAGTGGGAATAAAGAAGGTGACAAATATTAGTAAGGGTGGAATTATGTTAACTTGTGATAGTGATGAAGCAGCGGAGAAACTATTAGAAGATTCCAGAAAGAAACTGCTTGATGAATACATTGTAGAGCATCCAAGACCACGGAATATCAATTCGTTGAGAATTATAGGAATTGATAACGAAGATAAGGAAGCAATTGTTGAAAAGATATTTTCTCAGAATCAATCAAAGTTGAATAGAGAAATAGATAACATAGAAGTAACACATATATATGAAAAGAATGAATCCGAATGCAAAGTGGTAATACAAACACCTGAAAGTACATATAAAAAAATGCTAGATATGGGAACAGTAAATATAGGGTATAAAAGGTGTAGAATAGTAGAGGACAAAGATACATTATTACGCTGCTTTAATTGTTCAGGATATAGTCACACAGCATATAATTGTCGAAATAACAAAGCTTGTGCTAGATGTGCACAAAACCATGAGACCAAAGGATGTAAAGCTCAAGAAATGAAGTGTGTGAATTGTAAGATAAGAAATCAAAAATTTGGCTTAAGCCTGAATGTAGGTCATGATGCCCGAAATCGAGAATGTCCCGTATACAAGTATATATTGGGAAAGGTATTGAAAAAACAAGAGAATATATAGCAATTAAGAAATGTTGGGGGGTGTTGTATATTATTTTTAAACATAGAAAGCCTACTGGCGCATATAGATGAACTGAAAATCTTTATTAACCAGTGTAAACCTAGCATTATTTGTTTGACAGAAACCTGTGTTACTAATAATATCTATGGCTGTGAGATATATATTGCTGGATATAATAGTGTTGTGTGTGAAACAGAAAGCAGGCACACAGGGGGAGTTATAATATATATACAAAAAAATATTAAATTCAAAACGATAGTAAACAAAAGCGAACATTTATTTCTATGGTACATAGGAATAAATGTGAATTTGAACAATACATGGTATAATATAATAGGCCTGTATAGGTCGCCATCATCAAGTGCTGCGGAATTTATGATAAAAATTAAAGAAATATTTGAAAAATATGTTTGCAAAAAAGGTGTGACCATCATTGGAGGCGACTACAATATAGATGTAAGTAAAAACTCTTTTTACACAAACAAATTGCTGGAAACGGCAGAGTCGGTAGGACTTACACAGTCTGTAGGAGAATACACAAGAGTCGATGGTGAAAAGAGAACAATAATTGATTTAATCTTCTGTAATACCAAAATAAAGACATATGTGCATACAACCCCTCGTATCTCAGACCATTATGTTGTAAGTTTGGTTATATCTAAAGATCGAAAACTAGATGAAAGAAAAACAATTAAAACAAGAAGTTTAAACAACATAAATGAAGAAAATTGGTTAGTTGATTTACTGAACATGGAATGGAAAAAAGATAATAATATGGCTTCGAGACTCGTTAATAACTTACGTACAGTTGTTGACAAATACGCTCCGGAAAAAGAAATAACGATAAATAAACAACAAGTATATCCAGGATGGTTAACTGAAGAGATAAAAAATAAAATTAATGAAAGAGACAGAATGTATATTGAGTGTACAACAAGAGACGGAAGTAGATGGAATGACTATAAAAAGCTAAGAAATGAGGTTACAGCAGAAATAAGGAAAGCAAAGAAATTTTACTATAACCAAAAAATAGATGAAGTTAAATATGATACAAAGAGAATGTGGAAAACACTGAAAGAATTAAATAAAGATTGTAAAAGGACTGGTGCTGATATTGTTTTCCATGGTAAGAAGTACTCTGATGAACAAGTAATAGCAGAAGAATTTAATAAATACTTTATTACTAGTATAGTAGATATAGTACAAGAAGTTACGAAAAACAACAATAAATGTTATTTCCTTGATAAAATACCACAGTGTTCAGCATCTTTTAGCAGTTTTGAAAAAATTGAATTTGGCAACCTAAAACACAAAATAAATCAATTAAAACACACAGCTGGTCTTGGTGATGGACTAAACACTAAAATTATTAAATTAGCTTTCACAGTTATCGGAAACAGATTTTATGATGTTATTGAAGATTCCCTGTATAGAGGAAAAGTTCCTGATTGGAAAATTTCGAAAGTCGTACCTATTCCCAAAGTAAACAATGCAATTAATTGTGCTGATTTTAGGCCGGTAAATGTCCTTCCTGTCTATGAAAAAATCTTGGAAATAGAAGTAAAGGATCAACTTGTTAATTATATACAAGAGAATGGTTTGCTGTCTGAAAATCAATCCGGGTTCAGGAAACATTATTCATGTGAAACTGCACTGCAAAGTGTAATTGTGGAATGGAAAGATATTTTAGATAATGACAGTCATAGTAAAATTGGGGTAGTGTTCCTTGATTTAAAGCGGGCCTTTGAGACTGTAGATCGTGATCGTTTGCTAACAAAATTACAGAAATATGGATTGTCGGGAAAGGTATTACAGTGGTTCTATGACTATTTAAGGGATAGATATCAATACGTGTCATATGAAAATAGTGTGTCTAGTAATCTAAAAAATGATTATGGGGTCCCGCAGGGTTCTGTGTTGGGACCACTTCTGTTTATTCTTTTTATAAATGACCTACATCAAATAACACATAAATGTAAAATAAAAATGTTTGCTGATGATACGATAATATACTGGCATGATAATGATACAAAGAAATTGGTGGGAGTGCTAAATGAAGGACTTAAATTGGTGCATGACTGGTTAAATGAAAATGGACTGAAGCTGAATATAAAAAAAACAAAATCAATGTTAATTAGTAATACATTTAACGAGGTTAATAAAAAGGAATTTAAAATAAAGATTGATAATGAGAATATTGAGTGTGTTAAAATGCATAAATATCTGGGAATAATTTTAGATGAACACTTGAATTTTAAAGATCACGTGAAATATGTAGTGCGGAAAATTAATAAAAAAGTTAATTATTTGGGTAGAATTGGACAGGATTTAACTAAATGGTGTAAGAGAACTATTTATAAAACTATTATTGAACCTCACCTCACCTATTGTTCATCATTACTACTGACCTTAAATGAAAGTGATATACAGAATCTGCAAGTGGTACAAAACCGAGCGTTAAGAATTATCTTAAGCACCAACAAATATGCTAGTGTAAGAAAAATGTTAAATCAGTTGAATATTTTTTCTGTTAAACAAATAATAATGTATAATGTTCTTATATTAATTCACAGAATGAGTTTAAGATTAGTTCCTCCGTACTTAACCGATAAATTAACTAAAGTAAAAGAAACCCATAAACATTATACTCGATCTGGAGAAAACTATGTATTAGAATATAAAAGGACATCGGCAGGGCAAAATACAATTTTCTATAAGGGTCTGAATTGGTATAACCAATTAAATATTGACACAAAAAATTTAAATCTAAAAAAGTTTAAAAAAGAAATGAAAAAAGTTGTTATAAATCCTCCATTTTAAAGTTTAGAGTTAAGATGACTATGTATATTATGTTAATTGTTTGTAATTTATATGTTATATTTCATATCTCATTTAGTGTATTGCATTTTATTGTAAGATATAGCATTCCTTTCTTGCTAATAAAGATTACTTACTTACTTACTTTACTTAAGAACCCATCTTCATGTTCGATAAGGTATTGGTAATTAATTTTTTTGCACATTATTACGGAACACCTTGTATAAGAATCATAAGAATTGGTTACGTTATTACAGAGAAAAAATGTATTTTCAAAATTCGATTCTATAATTTATTTTAAAAAGCAGAGGGGGATGAGGTTAATATCTTGCTAAATAGTTCCTCTTAGTAATGTGATGTTAAGGTAAAAATATCAGTATTTTTCCGAGGGGTATCCGACCCATGCTTACCTTGTTGCACTCTTTATATTATTGCTAAATATAACTTACGATTTGTTTTTCTAAAACAAGCCAAAAGCCAGTGTTATTTTACGAATGATTACCAAATTTATTTTCTATCAAAGCAGACATTATATAGCTTGATTACCGTGAGTCTAAGGAAATGGGAAGAGCATATGTGTAAAATAAAAATCCACCTTCCTTCAACCTATCTACGTGTTGGAAATTTACAAAAATGCATATCAACATGCAGCTGCAGGTGTCAAAATTTATTAAGACCTGTTATGCTTGTGTTTATATAGGAAGACAATGGTTTTCGAATACCGAACTTTCTAGTTGAGTTTTTTTAAAGAAATCAAACACCTCACAATTGAAACTGTTTTGATGGCTAAACCCATTAGAATAACTATATAAAAAAATATATACATTTTAGCATTGATCTTTTATAAGAATAAAGTTAACAGCATACTTTCTAACCCCATCAAGGTTATTAAGATTGATGACTCCTTTCAATATCAGTACTTTCTGTACTCAATTTTTATCGGTTTACTTAAGTTGATAGTTAACGTGTGTATTTAAGGGAATTTGGTATTCGGCTAACTTCTCTTCATAAATTTACAACCTTATTTCCCTTGAATATTGTCAAATATTTGTTTAGTTGTTATAAAAAAATATATACATTTTAGCATTGATCTTTTATAAGAATAAAGTTAACAGCATACTTTCTAACCCCATCAAGGTTATTAGGCAATCCAAACCACATGACTTTCAACATGGCGTTGTGGGCAAACATCCGGCAAACATTCATTTTCGTTCGTTAAAAGAGTTTGTTTTTCTGCTGCCTTGGTTACGTTTCCGCAAGTTTATAAGAAATAAACCCGTGTTTGCCCACGTGGGTCATTTTGAATTATGTTTGACAGGTCGTTGGATTGCCTAATTAAGATTGATGTCTCCTTTCAATATCAATACTTTCCGTACTCAATTTTTATCGGTTTACTTAAGTTGATAGTTACCGTGTGTATTAAAGGGAATTTGGTATTCGGCTAACTTCTCTTTATAAATTTACAACCTTATTTCCCTTGAATATTGTCAAATATTTGTTTAGTTCAGAAACAATTCTGTTTCTGTGGGTGTGTATTTAATCCAATATTAACCAGCGGTGCAAACGAAATTTTATATTTAACGAAGGTTTAGTGCTAGCCCTCTGAAAAAAAATATGGTGCAAGTTTAAATTTTTAAGTAAGAAGTCTTGAAGTGTAAAATCATTGCAGCAATGTCACACTTTTGTTCATAAGTGACTGATAATCTGGGTCAACATGATAAAACATAAGAAAAAAATGACACTGCTTGTCATACATTTAAAATTATTAATGTAGGCAGATAACCTGACCTCATTTTGGAAAGGAGTACTAATATTACTTATTTTATAAAAAAATTTGAATTAAGCAAGTATAAGTATTTAAATATTTTCTTATAATAAAATAATTGATCATATTTTAAATTGTCAATGGGGGTTTTGCCAATACATTGTTTTAAAAGAGGAATCATATTTATTATTGCTTGAATAAATGCACTGGCTGTTGAAGGGTTAAAAGAATTAAGTTTAATACATTTCAGCTATAAATATAACAATGACCTAATAAAAAAAGAAAAAATAAGAATCTAGTGACATGTAAATTTATTCCAAATCAACTGCACATGTGTTCTAAAACAGAAGGAGCATCGCCTGCCAACATACTACGCCGAATTCAAATATAACAGTATAATACTCAAAACAAAGTTGCTGCCTCTATTTATTACATAAAAAATTATCTCTAGTTGATGATAATGTAACAAAAATGAAGATTTTATCTTTCATAAAAACAGTTATCTATTAGCAATTAACTATTTAGAAACAATCAATGATTTCTAGAAAGAGTGGCCACAAAACAGTGTGAGTCTTAGCCCGTTTTTGGAACCTCCATAACTTCGAGACGAAAAAGCAAAGGAGGAGGAGGATCAATAAGGCCTGATTTCAGGCCCCTTTAATTTGAAAAAAAAATCATGGGAAACTTAATTGTAAACATAAATATACCTTATTAAAAAGATTCCAGCCCAAACAGAGACATCCCACCATCTCCAAGTCATTTTCACCCTTCTCACCCATTTTCATGTTTTTACGCTTCTATGTTGGATTATTGTACCTTATCTATCACTTTAATTAAGTACACTTCCAAATTTTTCTTATACGATGTTGATGTTTTCAGGCCTCCCACCCCACGGGAACTACCCCTAAACGTGAAAAACCTCCCCCTTTTCCGACTTTTTCCATTCTAGGCATGCGAGGGCTTGTCAGATTGGGTTATCCGGGTAGGCCCTATGGACTTTGACCCTCCAACATATTATGAACTTTTGGGGTTGTAAACACCCCCTTCCCTAACACTAAAATCTTTTTTCAAAATTCTTTATCAATTTTGAAATTTATCGGGAGATTTTAGTATCAAGGGAGGGATTCTTTCACGCTTGGGGATAGTTCCCAAGGGGTGCGAGGCCTAAAAATATTCCCATCAAGAACGGGGGGTACCCAGGTCTCATTCTGGTCACAACACTGTCAAATTTACCCCTTTTTTGTAACTTTTTTATGGACTACTACCCAGAAATAGTGACGTGGACGTGATGGTGGTGGACCAGTAACAAGCGGTAGATATATTTCGAGTCATAAGAAAAACTCGAGAGCGTACTTAAGGTGATAGATAAGGTACGATCCAACATAAAAGCGTAGAAACATGAAAATGGGAAGGGTCAATCTTTTTAAAAGTATATTTTATATCTTTTATTCTTTTGTATTGTTTGTCTCATAAAATAAAGTGGTATCATTATTATTATTATTATTTATGTTTACAATTAAGTTTGTAATGATTTTTTTTAATTAAAAGGGGGATGAAATCAAGCCTTATTGACCCTCCTCCTTTAATGCAGAAGGTCCTAAATTAATGATAATTAAAAATCTAGATGGCCACGTTTTAAAAATTTTTTATTTAGGGGTAAGTACCTTCTATTTTGGGGGTTAAGCGAGTTAAAAGGTTCAGTATAGGGTCCGTGGTCTGTTATTAATATTTTGATTATTTTTGCAGATTTCCAGAGTTAAAAATGATTTTTTCGGTTATATTGCCACCACCACTGCACCACTTATTTTAACCCCTTTTAAAGGGTGGCTATCGTTTAATGATAAGTTCAGGAGACTGATATGTCCTGCAGTATCTTATTAGTATGTACCTCTCTTTTCCAGATTTTTTCTCAGAGTTAATAAGTAAGTAATTATTTAGGTTATAATGGCATTAATACGCATTTCGACTCCCTTGTAGGGAGGTGGTTATTGCCGGATCTTAAAGTTGCCATTGTATACCATCAACCTTCTGCATTTTTACCATTCACAGCTGTTTTTTTTTAGGTTAGAAAAAACTGTGACGTGATAGAGTAATTCTGACGTCAGATTTATGTTGAGCAACCCCAAAAACATATAAGATTAGCGCAACCAGCACCTTGCGCAGATTCGTTTTTTTTTTGTGGGCTTGTGTTATTTCTGGCACTAACCCAGAAGGCTGATGTGTGATGAGTAAAATGCATTTTTTATGTTTAAAAAAAATAGAAAAATAAAATTAAATTGGTTTTAAAAAACTTAAAATTTATTTTCGTTATGTCACCGAAAAATACATACAAAAATTTATAGTCTGAAGTAAAAATGTTTGCTAGACGATCTGATTCCCCTAAACAATCGACGATTCAATCTTCGACTGCAATTGTTTTTAGGCTTTATTATAAACATTTTAATTTGATTTGATAGTTTAGCTCTACAAAGGGTATATTCTTCTAAAGTTTCGTTGAAATATTCAAATATTGTTCAAGTTGTCAAATGTCTTTATATATTGTGACTTGGTATATTGACCAAAAGCATTCGGACAACTCTAGTTTTCATCACAATTTCGTTGTGAAGAATTTGTTTCTCTTTCTTTATTGCGATATGGGTTATACAACCCATATATAAGAAAAACTGAAAAAACACGATTTTGAACATTCTTTTGTTTAAACAAAAGATTTCCACCACACGGATTTAACTTAAAACTCTCTTCTAGATTTCTTGTAATGCTTACAAATTCCAGCAAAAAAATTGCTACAGTAAGACAATAGGGAACTTCCACTTTTTTTTACTACATCAAAATATTCTACTATACTAAAAAATAAGATATGCAAAATATGACGCCTTAATTCCCAATAATAAATTTGTTATAAATTATTAAAGTTTTGCGCGCGAACGAACCATTTCAAACAGGTCGTGACGTCACACCCTACAATATACAAGCGACGACGGAGATCCCAGCACTCGGCCGCTTAATTTTATGGTTCATTCAGCCATAAATACAAGCATCCCCATCAATTTGAAGTGAATATTTAAAATGGAAACAAAAACTTCTTATTTTAAATATTGCATTATGCCGTTGTGTAAGAATAATACTACAGTGAAAGGGCCAGATAAAATATTTATAATATTGCCAGAAGATAAGATTCGTCGGTCAAAATGGCTAAAAGCATGTAGAAGAAATGAAAAAGACATTTCACAGAGCAGTAAGTCTCTACATGTATGTGAAGAACATTTTAATGTAGGTACATTATTAAATACTATTAATAATTAGTTTATGTCTGTCTACTAGTTTTTCGCAGGAGAGTAATAAAACACTTATATGGGTAATTTTGTGTTGTAAATAAGCTAGTTTTTTAGATTTATTTTGAATAGTGTGCCATGTATAATAAGATGAAAAAATTTCTTGCGATAAATGTTATATGCTATAAAATTATAATAATTCCTTGGTATTGTGGGAACAAGCGTCCTTCACTATCGACTTGTTTAAATAAGAATCGTAGAAAACAGGCAGAGTAAGGGGATTAGGAAAAACCTAATTGCGGTAATTGACCAATGATGATAACGGTTCCGAATTATTGAATTTTAATTAAGGTAGGATTAAAGGAAGGATGTGTATACAATGTTTGTAACAGTCACGTTTTGTAAGAACACTCAGTATCGTAAATAGGATAAAGCGCGTGACTATTCTATTTAGTATTTGAATTCAAATTACACATATTCCTACGCCAAGTTGGGCAGGGAGACGCTGGTAAGATGGCGTAGTGGCTGGTGGCCGTAAGAATTAAAAACTGCCATTTATTGTACATAAATGTATATAGTGATTAATAACTGAGAATAGAATCAGTAAAGTAGTTATTATAGTTTATAAGTTCTGGTTATTGTGCTCCATTGCCCATAATTGTGGTAATGCAGTGTTTTCATCGAATAAGCTGTGAGTACAGACTTTTATATTATGTATGTGTCTTGTGATGTTAATTTTCCTGTACGAAGCCGATTGTGAAAATGCAGAATTGTTGACGGCTTTCAACACCTCATATCACGTTTGGCAAGTAATATTTTTTGTTGTATCCAGTGCCACCGTCCGGCAAAGACTTCTCTTACCCCATGAGAAGACTATATGGAGAATAACTTCTCTGATTTAACTTAATACTGCCTAGGCACTGTATACATGTACAAAGGTTTACTACTTATATGCAATACTTACATTTTACTAATATTCTTATATTTTATACTATTGTATGTTTTCTGTTCGTATATTTTATGTACCTAGTTTTACTATTGTCTGTATTTTGTTTTCTTATTTTATACACTTCATTTACTCCAATTTGTTTTGACTTGTGTAAGCATTTTAATATGTATATTAGCACCAATAAATTATCTATCTATCTATCTATCTATAATAGTGCGTGAATAATTTCATGTGAACGTTATGTTTACGTAACTATCTCGTCCCGTATTTTGACATCTGTGTGTGTTTTGGGTACAAAAACATAATGTTCAATGGTCGAACCGGTTTGTGTCGAAATATTAATTGTCGGGCCTTTCTTGTAAATAATTTTATGTACAGTCTAAAGTATTTCCTTTTGTGTGTTTTTTAAGCTTGTTTATGTTAAAGTAAGAATTCTTTATTTTACCGCTCTGGCCAGATCGTGTTTAGTTTAGTTAATTATTTGCCGTATACGGATTATTATTGTGTACAGTTTGCTTTGTATTTTGTCTGCTGGATTTTTAATAATTTGTTTATATGATTATTCTGACAAAAGTTTTTGTACAGTTTACCCACAAACCTTGATGTCAAGTGCTCTACCTTGTTTGTGCGTTTTTTGAATATCATTAAAGTAAATTAAACTTAATGATGCGTTTTATTTTCCCAAAGAAAATATAATCGTTTCATGTTAGAAAATAAGATTAGTAGATAGAATGTAATTTAGTGACACTAAGTAAAGGTAATTTCCTGGTGCGAAAGTAAACAGCTATTTGTTATTATACTCTTCGCAAATACAAAACGAAGAGTATTTTGTATAAATGATGCCACCATAAACATATCCACTTTCGGCAAATTACCAGTTTGGCTCCTTGAAAAACCTTCGTCAGTCATTTTAAAATATCTGTACAGCTACAATAAGCGATACTATAAAATACAATTATATATTTATATCAGAACAGTCACTAACAAATCCCAGTCTAATAACACCGGTAAACATCTGATTTTGTTGCTTCCCGGCGCGACGACTACCGAATATTGTAGGGTGTGACGTAACAGCTCGTTCCGGGCCTTTTCAATTTTATCGCTGTTTACATCATTCATACTGATCGCGTGGAATTAGAAATCTTATTTTTTTGTGAAGTACACGTTTTATTACAACGTTACGCTATGTTTTTTAGTATTATTTTAATTTTTTAAATTATAGGCAAGTTCCCTATTCCTTTTAAGGTAATTTAGACCCTTAGTTTTACTCCACTATTGCAATCTTCTGGTAATTTTATTAAAGACTTTAAAACTCACCTTATAGTAGACATCGGGGACATACTGCTTATCGGATGATTCACGAACATATCCCAACTCTGCACAATCCTTCGTTGGCAACAGACAGTTGTCCCGCACTAGAGCCATACACTGATTGGACACTTGGTACCCCTCCATATGAACCTGGTTAGTTTTGTCACCTGAAAATTAAAGGAACAATGATGAGCATTTTACAAGTTCAATCACATCTGCACAAATTATCAGGAAAATATGGTATAGTATTTCTGACGATATCTTTGTCTGTGTTTTATCATAAAGATGAATATTATTGAACTAAAGAATTTTGGAATCAAATATTTATTATTAGGCATTTTTCTACTTTTTGATAGGAAAATGGGTTTCAGTCGATTGTTCTGAAACTTCGGGAAAATGTTTTCCTTAGCCACCAGTTCGACCGAATTCGATTTCTTGATCTACAAGCAATTGAAACTGTGAAAATCTGGGAAGGACTGCTTAAATGTTCGATAAAAATTCTGAAAATATTCAGACTCATCTTTTGGATTTTCTTGGAAAGAAATGTTTGATGTAAAAAAGGCCCTGACTCTAATTTGACCTCATGATATTTTCATAAAATTATCATTGTTATTTGTTAATTTGATAAATTAAATACATACTGTAAATTAATAAAGAAGGGTAACTATTATAAGATGTATATAATTCATTTTTTTATTATTAACGAAGAAATTAAACCTTTGATGAGACAGTGAAATTATGACAACACTGTAATACTTTTCATTTATTATTCTTACGTTGGTACCAATGCGCAATGTACAGGTTAGGTACATTTAGTAGCGATGGGAGAAGCAGTTTCACTTATGTAGCTTTACAAGCGCAACTCCTCCAGAAAAATAACGCGACAAAATAATGCTATTTTGGAACAACGGAAATGAAATGGTATTTCAGAGGGTAATGTAACGTAATCTGAGTGATGATGCTTGTTGCGAGTAACCGGTTATTTGAGCATTTTGTAGCATGATAATACCGCGACAAGACAACGTTATGGAAATAACGACCCATCTCTAATGTTTAGTATAGTTAAGATCAAATATCTGAGATTGGTTATGGATCAAGATCCCAGAGCCGCCAGACCTATGTCATTTCAGCAAAGGTAATATTTTGGCAATAAATAGCGTGATATGTAGTTAAGAACGTAAGAACATTCATTATTGCCAAACACTTTCCGTAGGCCCTAACTTCCGCCAGACACTTTAAAGCTCAAAAAAAAAACCTAACCTAATATAACAAAATTTTTGTTTCGTTTCGTTTTTTACATAGTTGGTAGTAGATATGATTCCATAGTTATGTTGGGTTAAGTTGGGTTTTATTTTAGCTTTAAAGCGTCAGGTGGAAGTTAGGGCCCACGGAAAGTGTCTGGCAATAATGAATGTTGGTTCTTAACAGTACTCTGTCAAACATATATGAAAACCAGCTATCATACTTTAATGTAGGTTAGTAGGGTTCTTTTGTACCTTTTGTATCTGTAAGAGGGTCCGCTTTCAAGCTAGCATATCACACTATAGATAGATAGATAGATATTTCTTTATTTGTTCCATAAATCATAACAAGATATATTACCCATTAAGGGTGTGGAACGTGTCAAAAAACACCTTTGCACGTTTGCTTAAAAAATAGTACAGATAATTAAAAACATTTAAATTATAGATATCTAAAAAAATACTTACAATATAAAATATAAAATACAACAAAAAACACTTACATAATATAAAGAGAAATAAAAAGCTATAAATAATACAAGCAAACAGACACCTATAAGCTGAACTCATTTTCATTAAAAAATTCTTGTATGGTGTAATATGGTTTATTGAGAAGATAGGTTTTGAGTTTATTTTTTAAAATTCTTTTTGGGAGTACTCTAAATTCGCTGGGTAATTTATTCCAGATTTTAATAATACTGTTACTATTTATTGTCAAAATATTAGCTTTGCTAAAATGGCGTAGGTCTGGCGGCTCTGGAATCTTATTCTATTAAGTTAGGATCCATTGTGCATAAAATGTCAAATGTTCCAATATTCTCTTTTATTTATTTAAAAATTTGTAGTGCTTTTTCGAATAAAGTGAGACAAACATAGAATAAGCTATCTTTCTCACTTGCACTGCTTATCTATAAAGAAGAGTGACAAAGAAAGACAGATGTTACCACCATGACGTTACCATATTGCCACGTTTTCATGATCAGTTAATCTACGTTTCTCGAAAAGTGGTATTTTTTGTCAATAGTAATATATTTGGCAAGAACCATTTTGTAAACAGTAATTAAACTCTGCAATTATCTTATTAACATTTTAAACTGCCTATATGAAAAATTTGGAAAAGGCATTAATATTTTTTCAATGATTATTGAGCTATTATATTCAATACAGCTCAATATATTCCTCCTAACACGTTAACAGCAGTACTTGAACAATGTTTTGATCTATTTGAAAATATTGTGTGTAACTTCGAGAACCCTGTAATTATAGGAGACTTCAACATTCTTGTATTTAATACCTCTGGCAATGACCCAAAAAGCTGCATATTATGGATTTCCTATCACTAGATCAATATAACAATATAAGAAATGTCAATGGTAGAACTTTCGACCTAGTGCTGACAAAAAGTCAATGTCACTACTAAATAATGAAATTGAGCTCGGCAAAGCTTAAATGAAGGAAGAAACATGTGACTATTGGATTATCATATTTTCAAATATAAAAATAAATGTATGTAGGAATAGTACATATATGAAAAATTTCAGAAGAAATCGGTAAAAGTTCTACCATTTCTACAATTTTTAAGACAAAAACCTGGAACTTTCACATCTTACTTTTGAAGCAATGCATAAAAAGATTCGATGGATAGGTGTACTAAAAATATTTTTTTAGTTATTAACGTTTATGTTACTCCTAGTTTCACGAATTTTGAATCAAAGAAAAATGTTTCTTTTATTCTCGTAAAATAAAGAGGGTTAATTTAATTTTTAAGTTAAATCCCCTTAAAGCATCTTAAAGTACACATTTCAAGCTCTAAAAATCACACCTACAGAAATCTAGTCACGCGACTTAACCAGAATAATAAGTGGTTAAAGTTACTTAGTTATACATTTTTTTCACTCATCATATCCTTTTACACTTTACTTCAAGAGTAACACGTGAATGTTACAGGTTTTTATCTTAAAAATTGTAGATATGGTAGAGCTTTTACCGATTTCATCGGAAATCTCTGTATGTTTTGACTTCGTATATATACTCTTTCTACAAACATTCATTTTTATATTTGAAAATATAATAATCCAATAGTCACATGTTTCTTCTTTCATTTAAGCTTTGTTGAGCTCAATTTCATTAATTAGTTCAAAAGTTATAACAAATTTAGTGTAGCGCATTCGACATCGCACACTCTTCTCGTGTCCTACTTACGTGTCGCTGCATTCTATTTTGGTGCGTTAGACAAAAGGATCTGGAGCTTACATTTTTGATCTTACAAAAAAACTTCATATATGTTTTTCATGTGAAATTTCCTGTACTTTCGATTGGCATAAGCAGTTTTTTTTGATAAAATTAAATTTTAAAAGTCATCCGCAAAAAAACGTATTATTACACCTATTTTGTTTAATAAATTTTACAGCGGCACTTTTTAGGAAGAACACTTTTTATCATATATTATGGATACAATTTAGAAGAGAATGGAAAAAAGTCCGCCCTGTTATAAAGGATTCTGAAGCCGATTCTTTATTTTACTGCACTATAATGTTTAACACACTTCCCTGAATGCACACATTTTTTTGAAATATAAAATAATGAGAGCACTCTGAAATATGTAACTTTGTTTATAAATGGTTGATGCAACAGTCATAGAGTGACAGTGATAGAGTGAAGACCTATTAGATTTAGCTTAAACAGTTTAGTAAAGAACTTAATAAAATGTCCTCAGAAAGTGAGGGAAGTTACAGTGAGATGGAGATGGATGATGATGGCAGTTGGAAAAAAGTAAAATATAAAAGAAAAGCTCGAAACAGTTTGGAAAATATCACAAAGAAAAACAAAAATCTATCCACACCCACAAATGCTGAAATAAATGATATCATTGGAATATCAACAAAAAACCCAACCTCATATAAAAACTTATCACCAGAAATAAATACAAGTTCATCAAACATTCCTAAAAACATAACACAAAACAACAACAAAAAATCATCAACAAACAATTATTCGCAGCAAATGAAAAACATAATGAATCAACAATACAAAAACATGTATTACCTGACAACCACAAGAGAATTTACCAGAACACAAATTGCCGATTTTTGGAGCGCAAGAAACCCCCAATCCAAAGACATTATTCTAAAAACAAGCAAAGGATTCTTACTCAAAACTAATTTAGAAAAAGGTATTGCATCAAGTTATCTCAATTCGTTAAAGCAATCTAAGGTACTACAAAACTTCCAAGAAACAAATTCAAACTTCCGACCATCCAACAAAACTCATATTGCCACCTTTGCCTGTGTAATTGCAACCATAGAGCAAGACATTGAGGATGACAAAATCAGAGAACACCTTGAAGCAAATAATTACGTGCTAAGATACTGCAAGCGTATAACTTCTAGAGCCACGGGAAAATTAACGCAGCTGATTAGAATAATAACAGGAGATTTTACATCGTTTCAAAAACTCCTCAATGAAGGGGTATTCTACAAAAACCGATACTATCCAGTCCACCCAAGCACACCCCCAGAACCGACACCAACTCCCTGCGCAAAATGCTCCCTCTTTACGCATGTAACCGAACAATGTAACACACCACTAACGTGCAGAAAATGTCAAGGTAAACACCACACCAACACTTGTACGTCACCTCTACCAGAAAAATGTATGGCATGCAACTCAGAGGAACACCAAGCATGGTCCCCCAAGTGCCCAAAAAGACCAGTTAAGCCCATAGAAGGAATTCCAAATACACGAATAAAATCTATGAATAAAAAATCCAGCGAAATCGACAATAAAATCACGAAAAACAACAAGATACATACACCTATGACACTACACGATCACATTATAGAAACCTACACCAGCAAACTCAATAAACCTAAATACACCAACAGACAGGAATTAATTATACTATTAAAAAAAAGATTTATTAATCTATATAACATAGACTCAACAGTTGTATTTAGTGGAAACCATATGTATATATTAATGTTTGATCTAAACAAACCAAACACAACGTCACCAACGGTACCAACAGAAGGCCTAGTGATTCATCATAATGGAGAGTAATATTAAAGTATTATATTCCAACATTAATAGTTTTTCCCCAAAAAAGCATCTTATTAACCACTACATACAAAATAACAAAGTCGATTGTCTTATGTGTGTCGAAACAAAAAACAAGGAATACATTAATGCATATCAAGACTGGAGAATAATTCAACAAAAAGGAAATATATTTAACACCAATATTAGAGGGGGCTGCTTAACACAGTCGAAAAAGAATCTCCATATGGGCAAAGAAAACCCTCCAAGTATTAATAATTCTAAAAATAGCTGCCTGCATTTTACAATCCCGTATATCAAATCCAAGCTCCACATATTTCTAGTTTATATTGACAACGGATCAATAATTGAAGAAACCATTTTCACTAAGGCCTCCTTATATGAATACTGTATTATTATCGGAGATTTTAATCCAAACACTACTAGAAAGAAAAACCAGCTTAAAAACTTCTTAAACAGCTCCAATTTTACAAGAATTCACACACCTCCCACGTTTCTCATGCCAAATAATCCAAGTTCAACCCCCGACGTATTTATGTGTACAAAAAATATTCAAAATAATATCACCGAAGTGGAATTGATCCCGGACCTTGGTAGTGACCATTTAGCCATACAATTTAAATTTAATCTACAAGCAAACCCAATTATTCTCCCGCCTGAAACTTATCTAGACTTAGCTAGATGTAATATTGAAATCATTAATAAGGAAATTATACAGTTTATAGAACACAGACAAGAGGCAATTACTCCATTATATATCACTATGTTCAATGAAACACTTAAAAATTTAATTCTAGAAAACACACCAACAAAAGTAAAAACGTTCTTTAACTACAAACTACCACCGTTCATTTTAAACCTTATAAAACAAAAAAGAAGAATATATCGCTACATCAAGCAAAACGAAGATCATGACACAAAATCCAAATATAACGAACTTACGAAACAAATCCATGCATTAGTGCTGCAATACAAACAAAACAAGTGGATAAATGCATGCAAAAACATAAATGACTCCAAAGGAAAAAAATATTGGAATGAAATTAGGAAACTATCTAAATATAAATCTAATAAATCTGCAATCCCTGAAATTTCTTACAATAACAACAGCTACTCTACCGACCAAGAAAAAGCCAATGCCTTTGGGGACTATTTTGAGGAAACCGCTAAATTTACCATGGATGTTAACTTCAATGAGGAAAATTTAAACCTGGTGAATGACTGGTATGAAAACTTTTTTAACACAGACCCTACGCTAATAGACGAAGATATGAATATAACAGAAGAAGAATACTACAACGTATTAAACTCGGGCAAAAATACAGCCCCTGGCCACGACCATATTAGTAGAAATATATTAAGAAAACTGGAACAGAACATACATCTAGAAATAATTAACATATATAACTACTGCATAAAAAATCATTACTTCCCAATAGAATGGAAAACTGGAGTAATAATTACAATTCCAAAACCTAATCAAGACCATTCTCATCCACAAAGCTATAGACCAATAACTTTATTACCAGTAATCGGAAAAAACTTGGAGAAAATCATAAAAACAAGATTACATAATGAACTAGACGAACAGATCCCCAAGAATCAATTTGGGTTCCGACAAAACTCATCTACGATTCACCCCCTCATCATTGCGACGTCAAATATACAAACTAACAGCATAATTGGAAACAAATCGGCAGCAATATACATAGACTTAACGAAAGCGTTCGACTCCGTCTGGCACAAAGGTTTGCTATTTAAACTACACAACTCACATTGCCCCAACTATATTATCTGGTTTCTTAAAAATTTCCTAGAGGGTAGGAAAACAAAAATTAAGATAAACGGGGCCTTTTCCAGTCCATATGAAAACGAACAGGGCGTTCCACAAGGATCTCCACTATCGCCAGTATTATTTAATATCTACTGTTCTGACATACCGAACAACCACCAACAAACACACAACGCAGAGTCTTACCTACTTCAGTTTGCAGACGACATAGCCTGGATAGCCCATGGAAAGAATACTGAAAAAACAATAAACACCCTGCAATTTTCAACAACTGAAACCATTCAGTGGTGTAATAAGTGGAGATTAAAAATAAATCCTAACAAATCACAACTAATGATATTTAATCACAACATCTCAAATACTTCTCCGACTATACAAATTTGTAACCATAGATTGACACCAACAGCAACAGCTAAGTACCTGGGAATTACAATAGATCAAAAATTAAACTTCAACAACCATACCAAGGAAATGAAAAAAAAGATGATAACAAGAGCAAAACACTTTAGATGTCTGACTTATCAGAACCAAGGTATCAATACTTCCACAGCAAGTAAAATTTACAAAATGATATGTCGACCCATCATGGAATATGGATTCATCCTGTTTAACACCTGCAGAAGACCAGCCTTGAACAATATAGAAGTGGCAGAGAGAAACAGTCTACGTAAAATAACAAAATTTCGTCATCCAAATAATCCTCTCCATAACATATCCAATAACTTACTATATGAAAGAACTGGTATCCAACCTATACTAACACGCTTCAAAGACCTTACAAAAAGATATTCACAATCCCAAAACCTCCTTACCCTAATTCAACCCTTTATAATTCGACTACCAGAAGATACTATCAGAAGAAGAAGGAATCCTGAAAAAACACTGTTAGAGGCAATTACAGAGGCTAACAATGAGGAATAAAGCAATGAAATACCCAATTGTTAAATTAATTGTTATATATGTATATATGTGTGTATGTGTATATGTATATTTAAAAATAATTAGATGTATAATGTTTGTAAGACAGGCTGAAAGACTTCGGTCGCTGGCCTTTTGGAATATTTTATCCAATAAATATTATTCTCTCTCTGGTTGATGCAAAAATGCCACTGTGGTTTCCAACTGGCATAGAAAAAATCCAGTGATTTAAATTTTTTGTGTACTTTGTACACCATTAATTTTCATTTTTCACGACGAGTCGCCATTAGTCGCGGAAGACGAGCATCATCTGGCCTTATCTATAACACTAACTTAAAGAATGCAAAGAACCAACTCGATATCCTATATGTGGCAAGTAGTGTAGATTCCAGGTACAAGGATCAGTATAGAGATATTAAAAAGAAATACAACAAACTATTGGGTGAATTTAAAACAAAACAATTTCAGTCTAGGTTAGAACATTCAAATAACAAAACTAAATGTGTGTGGAACATCGTAAAAGAAATAAAAGGTCAAAACAATGTAAACAAAGATACAAAATTAAATGGAGATCCTGAGGTAATATCTAATGATTTTAACGAGTACTTAATAAACATTGCACCGCAATTAACTGCACATTTTAAAGATCTTCTATATATTGAGGATATAAGGGAAAACAATAAGTCTATGTTTGTCAAACCAGTGAGCAAGAAGGAAATAATTGACATTGTATCAAAACTAAAAAATAAAATGAGTTGTGGTGATGATGGGATTCCTACTGCTATTATAAAAGTTTGCATATTTGCAATTATTGATCCTCTGTATCATATAATAAATAATTCTTTAAGATTCGGAGTATTTCCCGATAAATTAAAAGTGGCAGTAATTAAACCACTGCATAAGAAAGGTAGTACGTCATTATTTGAAAACTATAGACCTATCAGTCTTCTACCATCTTTTTAAAAAATATTTGAGTCGTTAATGTGTCAACGACTTATGGAATTTTTTCTCAATAATAATATAATAAACGATACACAGCATGCCTACCTTAAAGGGCGATCAACGCAAACAGCGATATTTCAATTTACCCAGAAAATACTTGAAGCACTAGAGGAGAAAAATGTAGCATTAGGCTTATTTTTAGATCTCTCAAAAGCATATGACTGCTTAAATCATGAAGTATTATTACAAAAGCTTGAAAAATATGGTGTACGGGGAATTGCTTTGCAGTGGTTCAGCTCATACCTTGCAAACCGCAAACAAAGAGTTGCTATTAATGCTCAAGGGGAGGAAATAAAATCTGACATAATGTCCATTAAGCTAGGCATACCGCAAGGGAGTATAATGGGACCGATTCTTTTTATTATTTATATAAACAGCTTAGCCAAAAGTATAAATTCTATAAATTGCTGTATGACAAACTATGCAGATGATACAAATTTTCTAATATTTGCTCAAACACTGCCATGTATAATAACTCATTCCAATAAATTAATGTTAGATGCAGAAAATTACTTTCAAGCCAACAAGTTAATATTAAATCGTGAGAAAACAAACGCAGTCTTGTTCGTACCATGTCACGCAGGCTATGACCGCTCAAATAAAATAACAATTAACGACTCCAAATTATCATTGAATGATAATACTAAATTTCTGGGTATGTATATAGATGACACTCTTTCATGGCAAGAAAATGTAAACAATGTATGCAAAAAAATAGGTAAAGCTTCTCATAGTATTAGAGTCATATCGAGGTACGTAAACCCCCAAACATTAAAAACAGTTTATTATGCAAACTTTGAATCGTGTATGCGCTATGGAGTAATTTTCTATGGAAATGCAAGCAATGTTAACAGAATTTTCATTATACAGAAAAGAGTGTTAAGGATTATGTTTAAGCTCGGTTTTGTGGAAACTTGTAGAGGTAAATTCAGAGCAAACAATATGTTAACATTTTATGGTATTTACATTCAGGAGTGTCTAATATTTTTCTTTAAAAATAAAGATACCACATTCAAAGGTTGCGTATCCCATCATCAACACAACACACGAACTGTAGATTACATTTATCCTCAGCATCGCCTTACAGTCACAGAAAAGGGTGCACATTATAGTTGCATTAAATTTTTCAACAATCTTCCGCTACACATTAAGCAAACAAATACACTGCAAGGATTTAAGAAAAAAATACATAAGCTCTTAATTGAAATGGAACCGTATAATATATATGAATATTTTAGTTATAGAGAATAATATTCATATCTGCAAATAGATAAATAGATAAATATACATATATAAATATATTACTCCAAATTAGTCTCCATGTACATGTTTGTAATATTTTGATTATTTTTTAGTTATTAGGTACACAGCTGTTAAAATAGAGAAATGTTTATGTGGGTATTTTTGGGTATATGTATGTTGTAGTATATATATTTTTTTTACATGAATCTCAGTTGTTTTGACGTCTATTTCATTTTATTGTTGTTTATACACTTTACCTTGGAATAAAGATTATTTGATTGATTGATTGATTAACCATCCATGCTCAACATCTCGACAAATTCCCCTGTAAGACCATTCAAACCTCTTACAATTTTCGGAAGGCTGACTTTCCCACTCTCTATCACTCAATCCTTGAAACAAATTGGTCATATTTATTCACCTTTCAAGACATTAACTAGCTTGCGATTCTTTCTACAGCATGTTTCACTCGTCACTACATGCGCATGTGCCGCACTGTAAGTCTGTTAAGTATAAATACCCAGTCTGGTACAGTACTGAATCAAGAGCTGTCATTCACGCCAAGAAACGTCATCGCAACCAATATAAGTGCCATAGCGAGGTCCCCAGATTTAAAGCCCCTTAATTATCATTTTGAAATAACCAACTGTGACCACATTGTAAGGAGAATTAACGAAACAGGTGCCAGAGTAAGGGAAGAAATGAGGCTAGGCATCGCCACTACCCAAATACGAAAGAAGGCACGTAAATACGTTAGAAATAGAGATTCTCATTTTCAAAACAAATTATTAGTTTTAGTTACATTTGTTTTAGTTAGAACTGGAAACAAGAATGACTAATACTTATTTCATTTTCTTTCCTTATTAAAAAAGTAATGTATACAAATATGTTTCCTTTTTAGTTTAAGGAACTATTATTCTGTCATAACGTGGTGTACCACTGCAAAGAGTATGCAATGCAATAGAGAAGTTTTTAAAACTATTTGAATATTTTGAGGTAGTGCCATTTTTGATAAAATTTTGCTTAAAATAAAAAAATCAATTTGAACCGATGTATTTTAACAAATAAATTGTCCTGCATATTTTTTATACTAATACATTTCTTTTTGTACTATTTCAACAAAATGCATATTAAGGATATCTGAAAAAATATTTAAGAGAACTGAAAGTATTTAGTACCATAAAAAATAAAATGTATTAGTTACAACTCAACTATTTTGCAAGAATGTCTAAAAAGGCCAAATATCTCAAAAATGGTGAGAATTTGCATAAGGGTAGGGTTTCTGATTTCCCGACTTTTTTTCATTCCCGGGAATCAGGAAATAGAATTTGCCGTTCCCGGGAATCCCGGGAAACAATAAATTTTTCACGCATTTCTTGAAAAACACAAATTTTTATTTCAAAATGTCACACCATTCAAATATTCATTTTTTAAATGTTTGTTTTCTTCCTTTGGTCAAAAAATAAATCCGTCAGTTTTGTTTTGCTTTATTTATAATTAAAAAGACAGGAAATAATACAATAACGAAATAAAACATAAATGCCGTCCGACGCGCACGCTCGGTAAAATTTCAGAGCGCGCGCACTCTTCCACGTCTCCGATTCACTCGTTGCAGTCGTTCCAGAGTCGATTTATGTGAAGAGAGCACGAAATTTAACATTTTTAAAACTTATTTTTATTTCCAAGGGTTCGGGAAATCCTGACTGTTATTTCCCGGGAACGGGAATGATAAAAAGTGACATAATTCCCGGGAAATCCCGTCCCGGGATTCCCGGGACAGAAACACTACATAAGGGTAAATATAATTATTGTATTTTTTATTAATTTATTTACGGAATACTCCATTTGCTATTCTAACTAATACATATAAGTAAGGATGACTAAAACAGTAGAACACAATACAATAATTAAAGAGCAAAAAAAACCTAACAGGATACAATAAACGAAGGAAACCTGACATCAATAATAAACAAAATGCACTATACAACATAATAAAATCAAATAAGAATAATACATATCAATTCATAAAATTAAAGTTATAGGGAACTCTTAAATTTATTTTATGTTAAATAAAATAAATCAATGCTGTCACAATATGTATTATAATTTTTCTGAATTCTGTTAACTGGGCTGTTGATGCCATAATTAGAATTATGAAAAGAAATTGCAAATGTCGATTTGGCTCTCGTTAATATGGTTGTATAGGTTCAAAATTACCCAAACTATCACTCAGTAAAAGCTTTCTATCAATGTAGCAAACACCCTGTATACATCTTTTACAGATAACCTTAGAGAAATAATGAGGAGCAGTGCATCCATTTCCACACCACCTCACAAGGCGCGTTTCTTTTACATGGTTTCCCCAACAGGCATAATCTATGTTTTTTCTTGTATTAAGTACATTCCACAACTCGTCCTCATTCTCATCTTCTCCCTGCCCCTCAAGATGTTCTTCTTCATTTTCTTTTCTCTCTTCGTTAACTTCTTCCTCATCATGTTCTACATCTGTAATATTTTCTGTGATGAGATCAACAAAATTAATCTCATAATATTCTTCATCTTCAATATTTTCTATCGAGTCTTGAATAGCATTGATGACATTTGCATTGAGACATGACTGACATCCTTTAGTGCAACAGGGTCGTTGACCATTTTTTGAAAATGTTATATTCAAGTGATTTATAAAACTTTATTTGACCCGTATTTTTTTATTTTACATTCCAAATTCATTTTAATAGTGAAATTAATTATTTAAGTTCCACAATTTTGAATTGGCGCCTATGGTGACGTCAGATGTGAGAGCATACGCAGTTAACAAATGAGGAATAATCGACGGGCGTCGTTCGCTTAATTTTATAGTATCGACGTGAGTCATTGTCATATTAATTGTCTTCAAACTATTGTTATTATTTAACTTGATTAAAATATGAAGTACACTGTAAGCTAAAGTAAGTATGTAAGTTTTTCTATTAATAATATACTGTTGCAGATATGTTTTGAAATAGAAAATAAAATTTAAAATGTTTAGGTTATAGTTTATAATGGAAAATCAACACAATGTAAACAAATACGCAACAAATCAACTGAGCACTACCACCAACATAATAAATGAAAACATGAAAATTCCCTAAAATTCAATTCTCATTACATACGTCATCATTTACCGCCTTGTTATTTTGAAAACCAATTTATTCTTACATGTGATTATTCGGACTTTCTATCATATGATATATGAAATACATATTTAGTATATTTTTTGATGGTATGATAATATTTTATAAATTTTGTTGAAGGAAACGACCCTATTGCAAAAGATGGTGTTTGGAAGTACATCTGGCGCAGGTGACAATAGTCTACCCCCACTGTTCAGGATTTAAATCATTACCAAGCCAATTCTGTACCTGGTAATACACGCAACTCAGATGTTCACAGCGGTTTTAAGTCTTGTTGACTTCGCAAATGCCATGTATCGATAGTTGTTAATGGATATTTCTGATTTAGGAGCTCCATACATTGCCAGAAGAATGCGTAATCCATTCTGCAACATCGTCTCTATTGGGCGATATTCCTGCTTAAATACTTCTGATTGCTGCAAGTCTGGACGTTTCTCGAACCTTTTAAAAACTTTTGTTATTCCATTTTCAAAGAGTGCAGATGTTGTGTCACACCCAGTGATGGCAAGTAGAAACAACAGATGGTCTTTACAATGAAACTTATCTATGCTAGAAAAGTATATCTTTCTATTTTTAATCTACTTGGTTTGAGGCAGAAAACTTCTTGGTTTGAAGGAACACGTCGTATTAGGAGAACTAACAGATCTACATCTTCTCCAACGATAGTTATGATGTTCTATTGTGATTTTTCAAGCGTCATTTCTATTATTAAAACGTTGGCATCATCCCTACCTTGTTTCACAGTGATGTTGGCAGCCTGCAGTTTGTGCATTAGCATTGATATTAATCTGGTTTTATGTGAGCCATTGGATATGAACTTTTCATGATTAAGAGTCATGCATTGTTTCGTTGAAAAGGACTTCTACCGATCCAGAAATTGAAGCAGTTCGTCGAAGCTGTTCCATTACTTTTATATTCTTGCTTTTGTCATTGTGCCCATCAGAATAAAAATGTTTTCGTAAATAATCAACATATCTATTAATAATACAAAGGAAAGTATCATCTTTTTGCTATATGACACGGTGCATCACGAATGTGAGTCAAGATTGAATATATATAATAGGTTGTGCCCCTTGCCACAAAATTTAGCAGTGTGTATATAACCTATTTTATGAAGAATTGCCTTATCTTCCTTTTTTTTGTAATAATTAAAAAAGTAATACGACTCATAGGAAGCGAGATATTTGTGAATAACAGAAGCGCAATATTGATCGGGAACTTTACATTCAATATGGTCAATTTCATGCAGCGTTATAAACGTTGTAAAATGATGCAAGAAAACGGCTTATTTTGCGGTCATTGTTTCTTTTCATTTTCGACATGGGTTTAGGTATTTGTTCACTTTTTGCACTTCAACTTATATATCTCACTCAATACAGACTTATAATAATAATAATAATTTATTAATCATTTTTAATATAATTAATAAATTGTCTATATATCCATCTATTTATTACAATATATTATAATAAACTCACCAGTGACACAAACGGTGACAAATTTAGAACCAAAATATCCCTTAGAAGCATATCTGCAAGCAGATGGGTGCAGATTCTGATAATAGCCCGCCATTATACACTCCTGAGCTGATAAAAAGTGGCTCTCAATATTTCTAGTGTGTTTCACGGTACCCTTTTGAATGTCCTCGGCAAGAAGATCGGTAAAGATCCAGCCTACAGGTCTCAGGCCCAAGGAGCCTACTATATGTGCAACGATTTCTTCTCTATCATCAGGAAGAAGACGCACCGAATCTCGAGAGCTCTCTTGAGGTGGCTCATAGATTGCGACTACATTGGCTCTTATACCTAAAAAAGTAAGAAATATGAAAATAATTTACATATAGCTAATAGGTAGCAACAATAAACTAGTATGTTATAAAAATGATCACTTACCTAAGGGTACATCAGCATGAATTTCATAGGACCCGTAAAGGATTCCAATTCTTTGATGTCCTGTCACGCGCCAGTAATTTAAAAATCTTTCAACCAAGTTGGTATTTTCGAAGGCAACGTTATCAACATGTCGATATGCCTAGAACAAATATATTTACATTTAATTAATTCATTAATTAAATAACTAATTTATTCAACCCAGGTTTTTCCGTTTTTTAACTTTAATTATTTGTCCTTTATTTTCATAAAATTTTAAAACGTTTTTTTTTTTCAAGCTATAGGACATGTCATTTTACATTTTGTTATTAGTTTATCTAAACATAAATTTCTTGAAGCACTGAAAACTAGCACAGCTGTTCCCATTCCAAAAATAGAAAACTTCAATGAAGCATTTGACTTTAGACCACTTAATATTTTACCACCTATTCAAAAAAATATTGGAATTAGCTGTTTATCATCAATTATCAGCCTATTTTAATAATAATAATAATAATCTGCTTATAGGTAACTAATCAGGTTTCAGAGCTAAACATTTATGCAAAATTGCACTTCAACTGATGATTGCACACTGGAATGACGAAACTGATGACAATAGATATGTGGTAGCAGTATTCTTAGATTTCAAAAGAACATTCGAAACAATTGATAGAATTATTTTGATCAATAAATTTAAATTTTATGGCATAGGAAGACCTGTGTTGGAATGATGTAAACTTTACTTGTCTAATAGGTTGCAATGTACAAAAGTTAACAATAAGATATCAAGTATAATGCCAATTAATGTTGGTGTCCCCAAGGCAGTGTACTTGGACCACTCCTGTTTATTGTATACCTTAATGATTTGAATTTCACTATTAATTGTGACTTCATTAACTTGTTTGCTAATGACACCTTGATTGCAATTACACATAGTAATGTTAACATTACCATTGAAAAAATGAATATCGAATTAAATAGTGTCAGGATATCTCAACACCAATAAATTAAAATAAAATATAAATAGAACCAAAGCAACGATTTGTACTAAAAAATATAACTACTCTAAATTAAATATAAATAATGTTAATATAATCCTTGGTAACAACAAAATAGAATTGGTAACAGAAATAAAATATTCAGGCTTCATAATTAGTAATGATTTAAGTTTAAAAACCATTTTGTGCATGTACAAAAGATGAAACTATTTTTCTTATCCAGAACTTCCAAATGTTTAATGATAGCAAGAAGCATAACAGATTTTAAAACAATAATACAGCCTCACTTCGATTATTGTGCGAGTATCCTAAATTTTCTTAATGACAACATTGCTGTATTACAGAAACTGCTAGAGACTTACACCTATTAGAACAATGGTAATGTATTAGAGTGGTTAAGTTTGAAACAATGTTTAAAATATTTTACCTTAATTTTTATATATAAGATATTGAATGGTTTACTCCCTTCTTATTTCAACAAATATATTACTCTTAATAATCAAGTACATAATCACTCAACTAGTTTAAATAGTCATCTATACATTGGAAGGACAAAGTGTACCAAACATATGCACACATTGTTTTCTTTGAGAATATAATATATTACCAAATAGACCATTTTCGGTTGACGTTGGTGGCGTGGAGGGCACACAACTAATTGTTTTGTTTTCTAGAGATGGGTAAAAGTTGCTATTTTTTAATACCAGGCGTAAAGTGCTTTTCCTAGCTACTCATATTTAATTGTTATCATTTGCATCCTCTGTGATTGGATGAGGCTTGTGTGCCCTCCAGTGTGTAGTGTTAGGTGTCAAAATCAGGTGACCGAAAATGGTCAATAGGGCATTGTATGACTAACATAACCTCAAATATTACATTTTTGTAAGTTTATACTCATTTTGAATATATTTATTCGCATTTCTAGATTGGTACCTATGTAACATTAATGAACTCTCTCCGATAGGATGCATATAATTTTTTCAAATCATTTATTTTAAAAAATATACTGATATTTACAAGTTGGAAATCCAATTTATAATTAGCGGTCTGTTTTTAATATTCAGTGATTTAAAGAAATTATATGCATCCTATCTGAGAGAGTTCATAAATTTTACACAGGTATTAATTTAGAAATGTAAATAAAAACATAAAAATTAGTATATACTTACAAAAATTTAATATTTGAGGCTATATGCTAGTCATGCAATTCAAGTGCCCTATAAAGTCAAAGAACAACTTGATTGCATTTAAACAAAAGTTATTGGAACATATTAAAAATTAGTAATATTGCATTCATACACAATTATTATTTTAATTATTTTATTCGCTCTCTCTTTCATACTTTTTAGTAGTTTTTATATTTTGTTTTTAAATGTAAGAATATCGTTATAAATTGTTATATTACGTGGAATGTGTCAAAGACATGAATTAGGTTGTCATATTTTAAATAAGGAAGATTTATTTATTTAAAATCTTGTACAATATTCTTTCTTATGAGAAAAATACATTAATATTACCTGCATATTCAGAGTTATAGCATTCGGTTGGCATTTAGAGCAGATACCCTTTGGCCATGGTGGATGATCCTTGCAGCCTTCCTTAATTCGACAAGAAATGTCTTCTAGTGCTAAGAATTTGCCACGATCCACTCCGGATGTCATCTTACGCAAGAACGAATGAAATGACAAATGTTTAATATTATGTTCACGTAGGTAAGCTTCATCGAAACACTCCAATGGTGAACAGTGAACACAGCGTGAATTGGCATTATGTCGGCAACTGAAATATAAATAACGATTTCTGTGAGCATATGAATATGAGGTTAATTTTAGATAAGAAGTATAATGAATTTTCTTTTTATTTATACTGATTCTGAAATGAATTAGTGATTCCTGGGCCACAATACAATGCAGACATACCTAAGGAATTTATATAGACATACATTAACCTAGATAAAACCAAAGAACAAGTCATGACCGCCAGGCTGCAGGCGTAGTTAATTGCGAGACATGAACGATAACACACATTCATAATAGTACTTTCTTTATTTCCTTATTGACTCTTTATAGAGCATATGCATTGCACAAATGGTGACGAATTTAGAACCAAAATATCCCTTAGAAGCATATTTGCCCCAAAGGGTGCACTCTGATAATAGCCCGCCATTATACACTCCTGCGCTGATAAAAAGTGAGTTTCACGGTACCCTTTTGAATGTCTTTAGCAAGGTGATCAGTAAAGATCCAGCCTACACGTCTCAGGCCTAAGGAGCCTACTATAGGTGCAACGATTTCTTTTCTTTCATGAGGAAGAAGACGTACCGAATCACTAAAGCTTATACATGAAGTATAATGATTTCTCTTTTTCATTTATACTGATTTTAATGTGAATTAATGATTCCTGGGCCACCATACAACACAGACACGTACCTAAGGAATTTGTATGGAACCGAAAAGCAAGTCGTGACCGCAAGGCTGGAGGCATGGTTAATTGCGAGAAACGAATGATAACGCACATTAATACTAATACTTTATTTCCTTATTTACTTTTTACAGAGCATAAGCATTGTCAATATAATTGAATTGTAAAATTACGTAATGGAATACAAATATATTTAAGATTAAGACAAACCAACACATATAAATAACATAACAAAGTAAATAAATTTTAAATTCTATTATAAATATCTTCGACATTAGAATAGTAGGCACGGTTCATGAAATACAACTTCAACTCTCTTTTGAATTTTTGTTATCAATGCCATGCAGATAAGAGGGAAGGTGATTGTGATTATATTACATTCAAATAGGGTATCAAACTTCGGATTATTATAATAGTTTGAACCCCACTGCTATATGGCAGTAATTACAACCGGAGTTAAGTAGAATAATAAATGAAAAAGAGCATTTAATTTATTAGTGTTGTTTGGATTCCCATAAAGAACAGTGTTCAAGATGTCCAGCAAAGGATTAAGTGAGCAAGAACATTACAATTTGTTAACGAACAGCGAAGAAGAAGAAAAGTTTGGAGATTTTCCAGAAGACCAAATCGACGATTGGAGTGTCTGATATAGGGGAAACTGCAGATGATAGAAACAAGATTATTTTAAATGATAATGAAGATAATTTTTAAAAGTGAATTATTTATTATTTGTTTGTTTATAGTAATGAAACATATTCTTTATAGGATTTTGAAAACAGCGGGGAAAAAAACTATCTAAGAGAAGTAAAAGGAAAACTATGTAAAAAATATTAATGAAATCTTTGCATTCTTTCGATAACCTGACTTCTGGTTATGCTAGCAAATCAAATCTTAAAATAAATTTGTCCAATTTCTTATTTGACTGAATCTTCATACCGTAGGGGATCATGTAGATACTAGTTTAATCTGCTTAGCCGTAGGGGACTATGTTGGATGCTAGTGTTATAATGAGAATGTCAAATAAGAAATTGGACAAATTTATTTTAGGATTTTGATTTGCTAGCATAACCAGAAGTCAGGTTATCGAAAGAATGTAAAGATTTGATTAATATTTTTTAAATATAGTTTTTCTTTTAGTTCTCGTAGATAGTTTTTTTTCCGCTGTTTGCAAAATCCTATAACGAATATATTTCAATGAAGATAATGTTAAAGAAAATGCAATCAACATGCAAAATACATCACAAAACAAATGTTTGAAGACATTTGATGACGCAGGAATAGTCTTAAAATAATACGGGATTGCGGGAAACATATCAATTTCCTTTCAGCGCAGAGTGGAAAACATACAAACATGTATGTCACATCTGCAGCCACACAGTGGTAAGGTGGGCTCAATCCGATGTCGTAATGAAAGGGTTAAACTAATCTTTTTCTGCTATTTCTATTCAAACCTTTAAATAATAATATGTTGCCAGTATATCTACTTAACCAATATTCATTTGTTAATGATTTACATGATCATAATACTTGTAACAATCAAAATTTCTATGTAGAAAGATCCTATATTATACAATCTATGGGCAAAAGTATTTGTTCAATTAAATTTCACAGTATCAAGTAATTACCTTAAAGATCTTAAAGATTCACTCATATCACTTCCAAAATTAAATGTATTGAGTATGTAAAGGAAACATGGCCAATATATAAGGAATTATGTTTTGTTTGATTCGTGTTAAGTAAATATAATTTTCTGTTACCCTGTGTATTTATAAATTATTATTACTATTACATTTTTTAACCATGTACCTCTTCCTTTATAATACTTACTATTTGACAAAGTCGACAAAGATATACTTTTTTTTAGAACAAAGACAAAATCATTACATAACCTCATTTCAAACATTAATAATATTCTACAATTTTAATGTATAGGTGAATAATATTTTTCTCTTGTAAACTCGTCGTTATCAAAATATAATAACTAGCGCAAAGAAAAGATCTCATGTTTCATAAGTAACTAGAAACGTAAGTCATAGTTATTATTAAAAGTAATACAACAGTACAGGGGAATTAAATCAACATAAAACACATATTCTATTACATATTAATTTAAATGTATTTATAATTAATAAGTTTACTCGCAAGCATACATTTTCAGACTTACATTTTCCTACATAATTAAGAATATTTTTTGTATTATAACATATTTCTATACATTCAGAAGTACTGAACATACCACCCAAATAATAGTTCTCTAAGAAATACATCACTACTTACAGTTTCTCATCTCGCTTCCGTTCGATTTTGCCGTCTAACTTATACAACTGCATATCAACTTCATCTTCCTGTACGCTAGTATTTGGTCTAAAATAAGTATTAGAACTACTAGTTGGTCTTGGAACAAGAACAGCTGAACTAGTAGACGGTGCTGACTCATCAACAGGTTCCCCAGATGGGGAATTATTCTGAAAATGCAAAATACATTAAAACTATTCCATCGCATAAATATTGCACTTACAAATAAAACCGCCCCATTAATTGGAGCTAAATATATCATATCACCATGACGAAGCCCCAAAGTGCGCAGGGTGTTTGTTTTACTGCTAACAATTTCATCTTTCTTATTCTTTTCCTTGTACAGTGCAAAAGCGAAGCTGTTCAATTCAAATGCATCGTGTATGACTTCAAACAATTGACATGTCGAGGCTGAAACACTGATTTCTATTCTTTTAGTGCCTTCGGCAGACTGTACCCTTAACAACTGCAAAATAATTTAAAAATAAACCTTTGTCATCACCACAAAGATATTTCAAAATTTGAGGTTATGTTGGAAAACTTCACAAAATAATTGGCAAAGCATATTAATAACAGAAAATTTATATTATACTGAAAAAACTATGAAAAACCTTACTATTGCTTTATCTTTGGACATTGTGAAATACTCTCCATGTATATTTTTATAGCTTCGTCAGTACAATTTTAAGTTAAGTGTCAAACTTGCAAGTTGGCAATACAAGATAAATTCAACCAAGAAATCACCAATTTTTCAAAAATGATTTCACCAAATTTGTAAACAGGTATTTCTCATTTTAGATTTCATCTTATATATTTATCTATAATACATTAGACTGTTTAGCTTCAAACATTTTTTTTATCCTAGAATATAATAATAGTCTTATGTTATTTTGAGAGCTGAGAAAGTTAACTAGGTAACATACAATTTTGTGGACATACTTACCTACCTATACCTAGTTAATAGTTTATAAAATCCAATTATACCTATAATATTTTTGAATAAATATAAACATTTTGACTTTTTAATTCAAGCATTAGAAATTATGTGAAAGAGGATATCTAATAATAGCAATAATAATTTGAAATTAATGTTTTGTTTGAACTGTATGTATACACGCAGGTAAAACGTTTAGAATGTGATTTTACGAAAATAGTTTATGTGGGAAGCGTTTCATTTAGGTGGAAATATTTTCAAGTATGAGGTGGGTTTCAACATTCTAAGCCATATATCGAATTCTCTACGACTGTGGCGCAAATCCAAGTGTAAAAACCTAACTTAAAATTATACAAGTCACTTATTCTAGAATATACTCCAGAATTCAGGTGTATGTGCTGCGATGATAAGTTTATTCCTAAAAGTGAATCATAAGTTAACTTGTAACTTTATATATAAACCTATATTTAAATAAAATTAAAGTACTATACTTATATAGTGAATTGGTGATTTTCTCTTCAAAATTATTTGGCAATCGAAATCGATCCAACAGCTGATTTGTGGTCTTCCCTTTTTGACGGCTGTCTAAATTTTTTTAAATTTTAATAAATAAAAATAATAAAATGTCTACGCATACAGTGGAATTATATATTTATGATTTATCGAGGGGAGTAGCTGCTACAGTATCGCCGATGCTTATAGGTAATATTTACAAAATATAGTTCATAAACTAAATATGTTGAGGTTATGATTTTATTATAATCTGAATATTTCTCTTTTAGGAAAGAAAATAGCTGGTATCTGGCACACTTCTATCGTAGTATATAATAGAGAATATTTCTTTGGGTCACATGGAGTTGAAAGTTGTAATCCGGTAAGTCCTCCGCATTTTTTTTTTTTTATCTTTCAGGCTTATGTAACCACGCAAATTTTACTAATGCTTGATTAAGGCGTATAATAATTAAGAACACTTTGCCAAATATTAAAATAGCAATACAAACGTTTACGTAAATTTTAGCACGATGTAAACGCACGAGCACATAAACAAAAATAATGCTATTATAGAGCTCTATTAATACATGATGTTCTACGGTGTTTATGTTTTTATTGGACCATTGCATCAGTGGACTTATATTTATGTATTCTAATTTTCCCAAAAATGTGTGACGGCTATTTTTAGATTTAATGCGTAGAGTTGGGTTACAGTAGTTAGATGGCAGTGTTAGACATCTTGGCTCTTCTGTAGTGTAGAGCTTTTTATTTGTGAGTGAAAAGTCTAAATTTGGAATGGTTCTATAAATAAACTTGAAAGTCTCATCTGTTTTTAGTTGTACCAGCACGGTTTGCATTTTAGAATTGTTGGTGGTTATTGTGCACCAAAATTAGATTACACACATATTGTAAGTAGAGATGTCATGTTTCCTTCTTAATTCATGAGAATTAGTATATAAAGACTTGTACATTAATTGTTAATGCTAACTTTTGTATTGCTAGTTTTGAATTTGAGATAATTTTGAATTATTCTAATATACCTACCATGCGTTTTAATATCAGTGTTCCTAATTAACAAGGGAGAGGTTATTAACATTTAGTTGGCTATACTTTGTATATACAAGTCTGGATGTTCTAGATGTATAGGTATATACGTCTAAAAATAAATTATCCAGCTAAATTGATCTTTAGAACTATTATAACTCATTTCTATCCAAAATTAAGTTTCAAAATCTGGTATTTGTCATTTTTATAATAGATGCATGTTCCTACTCATGGAGAATTATTACTAAGATTTTATTTATTAGCAGTACCAAGGAGTACTTGATATTTATAGGTTCAAGTTAAGAATCTAAAAATAAACTCAACAATTGCAGCTATTCGTTTAAAAGTAACCTAGTTAAAATATGTTTGACTGACTTAAAAATCTAGTAGAAATTTAATTTCCAGTTTGAAATTTAGTGATCACGAAAACGTGTTTTTCTTTCCTTGTAGGGTACAACTGCACTAGGGCGGCCACTGAAGATTCACAAGTTGGGAGAAACCCAGGTTCCCTATTCTGTCTTCATTGACTATTTAAACGGTCTATCTGAGTCCACATACAGGTGAGTATTTATAAATACTACTAAATTTAGACGTATTATACTCTTCTCAAATACAGAAACAAAACGATCGGCACATTTCTAAAAACCGGTAATATTGCTCGTAGAGAAAAAAGATTCATCATGTCACTGTGTTGATGATCGAATTCTGAACAGCTTTCAAAATGTCCGTCAGTCCGTCTGTCTGTCCGTCCGTCTCATTTCTTGTAAGCACCATAACTTAAGAACGAAAAGTCCGATTAGTATTAGTATTAGCTAGAGCAAGAACCCTATTGTTTTTGAACAAAATCAACCAATAAATAAAAAAGTTATAAATGTTTTAAATGGACATTTTTATTTTTACATATTTTTTTTTTATGTTTCGTAATTAAACTAAAAATGTTTAAAACTAATATTATTTACAAAAAAACTGCGAAGAGTATCCTATAGAATGTGCAACAATTATATCAAAAGTGCGGTAAATCGGCGAGGTGTATAAGGGTTAGCTTGTTTTCATTCTTATGGTTATAAATTGTATGAGATAAACAAAATATTTATTCTGAATTGTCACGGTGTTAATATGATATATATAGGAGACTAATTTATGTATAGGAAGAGCATGTATAATGAAAACATTTACTCTTTCTTTATTGGTTCATATCAGTAACTATTTACACATTTTTTTGTTATTAGCAGGTTATTTATTGGTATGATTGAATCCACGGTAACATAATGTTTTCCATAGCGATAGAAATTAAAATAAATTTGAAAATTTCATTCAGATTAAGTCCATCTGAGAGTGGCTGCACACAGTTAGGAAATGATGAAGCTTAGAAATCGAGGCAACTAGTAATATCAGATTGCTCTGTTCATACGTAAGGGAAAAACATTTTATGACACTTCACATATATCTACATACATTATTATTTCACTTTGTAGATAAAATCTCCAAGGGATTTGATTAAGCACATTCTGTGACCTGAGCAAGGCTTTTGATTGTGTAGCACATGATACGCTAATTCTAAAACTAAGTTTTTATGGATTTAATCCCTTGAGCACTAAAATGATCCAAACATATCTAACCAACAGACAACAAATGGTCCACTATAATGACATGAATTCTAGCTTAAGTCCGATTAAATATGGTGTACCACAAGGGTCAATACTGGGACCATTGCTGTTTCTCATCTACGTTAACGATATAATTAACTGCCTTCCAAATAGTGATCTAGTTTTGTATGCAGATGATACGACTACTCTGGATGAACATAACAACTTAAATCAGCTCTTAAATTTAATTGATAATACACAATCAGATGCCGCCTCATGGTTTACAGCAAATCAACTACACCTCAATGAAAGTAAAACTATGAAATGCATATTTACACTAAAACACTGCTCGTTTGATAACCCGCCCTCAGTTAAATTTCTTGGAGTGCATCTAGACTCCATCAGGCTTTCATGGGAAACACATGTAGAACAACTGTCAAAAAAACTCTCCAAAAATACTTACGTTTTGAGAAATTTATACCCTGTTGTAGAAAGTTCAGTTATATTAACTGCTTACTATGGTCTATTCCACTCTAATATGTGTTACGCAATATTAGCTTGGGGACATTCATCACACGCCGAGCATATTTGTAAACTTCAAAGGCGTTCAATTAGAGTTATCACAGGATCAGGCTATCGTGAAGACATAAAACAAAAATTTATTGATTTAAAAATTCCCACTTTCTATTGTGTGTATGCGCTGAAATGTTTACTATGGATAAGAGACAATATTCATCTATTCAACTATCATAATAATATTCACCACCACAATACGAGAAATAATGCAATGATTGAAATAGAGTTTCATCGAGTAAACAAAAGCAAATTCTCTATAAACTATTATGCACCTAAACTTTACAATAAACTGCCAAACCATATTAAATACTTACCTGCTAATCAATATAAGGAGAGAATAAAAGCATACCTTACTAAAAGAACATTCTATTCTTTGAATGAAATGATAAATGATGATTTCCATGTTGATTAGTGCACCTATTTTTATACTTTATGTTAGTAGATTTTTAAACTGTAGTGTGTTCTGTGTGTTTAGTATTGTTATTATATTTTCTGTTTAAAATTTTAATCACAATTTTTGTAGTTCTAACCGATAATTTTACATATAAATATAAGGTAATGTCTCTGTTGTTGTTGACGAATGTAAACGATTTGTGTATTGACATGATCTTAATAATAAATAAATAAATAAAAAAAATATCTGTGACATCATCGATAATCTTTTTAAATAGCACATCCCATATTTTATTCTAAAAATTGATAGACCTTTTACAAAGGAATTCAGTTATATCTTTTTTTTTTTGTAAACATCCAAGGAAAACTTTTTCTATTACAATTATTACAATTCGAAACTTATTTTTATTACAATAAATGTTCAAATTGTGCACCATTAACAATTTGACAATGACCAATATGATGTTCAAAACTAGTTTAATGGGAATCCCCCCTTAATTTACATTTTCAGTTACGTCTGGTGTTATGTTTTGTTTTTCGTATCGGATTTGTTGTTTTAATCTATTTATTGCATCTGGTCTATTTATGTACACTCTGCTTTTAAGATAACCCCACAATATGATATTCAATGGGGTTAAATCAGGTGAACGTGGCGGCCACTCAATAGACTCTCTTCTGCCATTGACTTTTTTATTTAAAATCCTTTCCATATGTGCGCAGATAATAATAATGTTTTAAATTAAGAATTGAAAATAATAAGTTTATAATTCTTAAATAATTAATTTATGAATTTTACAACAAACTTTCTAATTATTTATTCATGTGATATTTTTAGTGGGCCATCGTATAATCTCTTCCACCACAATTGCAACAACTTCACTGAGGAAATTGCCCAATTTCTTTGTGGTACTAGTATTCCAAAGTACATCCTAAATTTACCCAACGAGGTACTAAGCACCAGTATAGGCAAGGCTCTACCCGCTCTAATAGCTCAACTGGAAAAAAGTGCAAGGCCCATCTCCGAGGAACAGTATAGAGCACATCATAAGGAGAAAAGTCCGGATTACGAGCAACTTAATACTCAAATCGAGCAGGCCAGGTCAGATGTTACATTTAACAGTGTGGATGAGGAGGGGAAGGATTGAGTTTGGCTAAGTTTTAGCGCAGCTTGTGTAATGCTTCTGTAATAATCGTTTATTTAATATATACACTTTTACATTTAATTGGCTAAAGTAATTGAAAAATTAATGTTTTTATAACAAGTACACAAACATATTTCAGAGCAGAGCGGTCTATCAGCAATAACATTTAGTCACCTATAAAATATTGGCAATATTGAATAATATTTTACACCGGATCTCTCAATGGAATATGGGACAACTCAATGGCAAATAAAAATATGGATGAAACAGCACAGAACCCAGCAAATTGAAGAAACGTATATAGTAACGTTCAAAACAATGGCACGTAGTGGGATCATGGATTGTAGTTGTGTGTGACATTTGTTATTTGGTTTACTGAATTGATTTCAAAACTCTTTTTCCTCCACGAAAAGTCTCGGAAATGGACGAGAGCAGAGACACGGAGGGGGTTAAAAATTTAAAAAATTTTAGTAGTTACGAACGAAATCTCAGTATTATGAAAGTACATCAACTCTACATCCCCCCACTAAAATGTCAGATGATGGATACAGGCCGTTTTTTGGCTGGAATATTAAAAAAAATTAAAATAAAACATTTCTGTAGTTATGGGCGAAACTTTGGGTACTTGTTCCATTCAACCTCAATAAGTTTGGAAAATAATGTCAGACATTTTCCGTGGGCGGTTTTTGAGATATAAGGGTTGAAAGCTGCAATATTTTGGAAAAGAAACATTTTGGTTTTGAAATATTGGTAAAATGGGATGGAAATAGATGAAAACGTCTGACTAGCTCATTATAAGTTCTTACGGAGTTCAAAAATGATATATTTCGGTGTCAGACGTTTTCATTTATTTTCACCCTATTTTTGCAATCCCTAAAGTGGTCAACAGTTTTTGACTCCTACGCATTTAAAAATGTTTCGATACTGATAAAAATTCTTTATTTATACCAAATCTCACTCGTACCACGATAATTTTCGCAGTAGTATACATTGATGCACTTTTAACCCCCGTAATAGGGGCTGAAAGGTGCTAATTACAAAATAAATGCGGTAAGGCATTATTATTTTTATAAGAGTGAAAAATTCAATTCGTCAACAGATTTTACCATTAGGTATTATTTGCAACACCTTATGTGGGGGTTGATGCGCAGATACATCGCCCCTGTAAATCACCAAAAAATGCCAATCACTTTTTTCCGCTGCTCGTATGAAAAAATGTTATAGTACAAAAAGATTTAGTGTTGAATTTCCTAGAAAACAAAACTACTTTAATTCATTAATTATTGTATTAGCAAATCTGCCAATATCGCAGAATATCGAAATGTGGCAATCTCAAAAAACGTCGATAACTTTTTTCCTGTAGTTTCTACGAAAAAATTTCATGGGACAAAAGTTGCTTAGAATTCAATTTTCTACGAAACGAGACCACTTTGGAGTGTTAATTATGGGCAAATTATTCAGTGCCACGAAAAGCGGTGGATTTTTATTGAAATTATTCATTAAAATTATTTTGAATTTGCCCTATTGCATATTTCTAGGAAAAAAATTTAAATACTCGAAATTTAAAAAAAGTTGCTATTCCGACATTCATTTTATATTTCAAATATATTCTAGGAAGGTCAGGGAAATCTGAAATAAAAAATCCGTATGTGCCATAGCAAAGAAAATATAGTAAAATTTATACTTAAAAAAATTAATTTAATTTTTAATTAAAGCGGTAGTAGTATATACTGCAAAAATTATAATAATACGAGTGAGATTTGGTATAAATAAAGCATTTTTATCAGCTTCGAAACATTTTTAAATGCGTAATACAGTCAAAAACTGATGACTACTTTAGGGGTTGAAAAATATATAATTTTTGAACTCCTTAAGAGCTTATAATGAGCTAGTCAGACGTTTTCATCAATTTCAACCCCATATTTTACCAACATTTCAAAATGTTTTTTTTTTCAAAATATTGCAACTTTCAACCCTTATATCTCAAAAACCGCCCAGGGAAAACGTCTGACATTATTTTTCAGACTTATTGACGTCAAATAGAACAAGTACCCAAAGTTTCGTCCGTTACAGAATTTTAATTTTTTTTGTTTTAAAAAATCCATCGTCTGACATTTGGGGATGTGGAGTTGATGTACTTTCATAATACCGCAGTTTCGTTCGTAACTGCAATTTTTTTTTTTTTTCGATATTTGCCCCCTTTCCATATCTCCGCTCTCGTCCATTTCCTAGACATTTCATTGAAGAAAAAGAGTTTCGAAATCAACTCAGTAAACCAAACATTTCCAAATGTCGAACATAACCACAATCGATGATGCCACTACGTGCCATTGCTTTAATTATAATCTTACAAGGTCATCAACTTGTATTCAGTAAATGAGTAATTATATCCGCCATGAGTGTTGGTGAGCGTAGGTGAATCTGTATGTAGAGGGTGGTATAAAAACAGCATACGCATCGTTATCATTATTGGTGTAGTCACGCTACCCTCAGTGATAAATTGTTATAGCACTTGATCATGCTATTCTCCGATATATACTATATATTATCCACATTGTAAGTATCAGCAGTCCAAGAATGGCTCATCGTAAAATTGCTTAAATACAGAATATGATCCTGTCACGTATTTCCACCCCTTTTGGGAGACACCCTGTATAAATCCGTGCTTCTACCAGTGGCGTATCAGCCTCCCTTCCCAAGGAGGCATAATGCGTAGCAATGCGTATATCAGATACTGTCATTGAACAAATGTCTTGAAATTAGAATAATTTGAATGTATGTTATAGGAGCTAAGCAATAAAATAAATAAGTCATAACATAAGATTTGAAACGTTGGTTTTATTTATTATACTTGAAATTAAGTTATGTGTTTGTGTACTTGTAATTGTACCTGTACTTTGAGTATTTTGTTTGAAAATTGTGTCCCTGTAACTTTTTAAGTGTGTTTTATAATTTAAAAAATTCTGAACTGCTTATTTATCATATTTTATACTTTTTTATACTAATACAGGCGTTTTAATAGTCCATTCTTTTAGTGAAACTACAAGTATCAAATTTAAAGAAAGTGAGTATCTTGAAGATAATTTAAAATATTAATTTATATTACTTATTGTAATTTTAAATCGAATTGTATTCTTTATGTACGATTAAATACGTATGTGTAGTGTAAAACTTTAAAATTTTATTTAAATTTTAGAAGCCTCTTTCATTCTATTTTAATTTAGAAATTTAAGTAAGAAAGAACCGTGGAAAATATTTTTATTGGAAATACTCCAAAGGTTACGGCTTAAGGCTTTTCGGTCACTTATAATGTTTGACTTGTTTCAACATTATAAATATATTTCACCAAAAATTAACCTCCAAATTATCAAAAATTATTTTGCAGATAGTCGGATTTGAAACCGCTTCGCCAAGCACACTAGTGTGCAAGGCTAAAAATGCTAAACCACTGAGCTAAATAAATAAGTTAATTAAGTATAATATTTCGTTTCCTTTCTTGTAGAAGAATGCGTGGAAATGTTTTGTATAAGCCCAAAGTGACTCAGAAGTCGTTTTTTCTGGGTTGGGAGCAGTGCCGTTAGGTTCGGGAGTTAATTGCGATTGTGTTAGGATGAACTCGGAACAGGTATTTCTAATGGGTTTTCCGCAATTAAAGAGCGAAAGTCAGCTATCTCTCTCGCCTCTCATTTTTAGGAATGGGCATTCGAGGGACTGTAGAGGAGTATCATTTGGCGAAATGTCAAATTACTATTTTCCTGTCGGGCCTAATTTTCGATTTTGACCCTGCAATTTACGATACCGATTCATCGCCGACCTTCCCCTTTTCGTAGAGACATAGAATGAGCTTTCACTCGACGTATTTATTTAATTAGGAGCGTTTGAAAATTACATGTTTTTCGACAATTCAGGTTCAATTTGAAAGGTCACAGAAAGCCTTTTCTCTCACTCATGCCAGGCTGAATTTTCGATTTGGCCTATACAACTTGTTATCAGGATAAAGCTCCAATCTTCCTCTTACCATAGAGATGTCGTAAGCCCTTTCACTTCAAGTATTTATTTACTTATGAATATTTAAAGCACAAATAGTTTTCGATTTTTACGAAAATAGCCATTCATGCATCACACAGGCCGAGCCGAAAGTCCGATTTCCACTGTGAAATTTACAATGCCGATAAAACGCCAATCTTCCTTTTTCCATAGAGGCCAAGATTGATCCTCCACTCCAAGTATTAACTGAGTTACAAGCGTTTAAAAATTGGATGTTTCTGAATTTTTTAGGTTACATTTCAATGAGTCTAAAAAAAGCATTTTTTTTCTTGCTCTAACTGACCCGAATTTTTGATTTTGCCGGTACAGTTTTGTCTCAGGATAAAGCGCCAATCTTACTCTTTCCAAAGAGAAGTCGTACACTCTTCTACTCGACCTATTTACCTAGTTATGAGTTTTTGAAAAATCCATGTTTTTTAATTTTTACGAAAAAAGCCATTTTTCTTTCGCTCGTGCCTAGCTGGATTTCCGGTTCCACCGTTGCGATTTGGTATCAAGACAAGACGGTGATCTTCCTTTTTCCATAGACACCTAGAACGGCCTTCAACTCCACATATTTACTTACTACTGAACGGTTGTTAGTGGTCGTGGTGTCTCGGTAGATTTCCGAGTTCAAACTTGCATATAGTGATGTCACAAATGGGCGCACTGTTTTTACAACTGTTACTAATTTCAACCCCTTATATCTCGAGAACGGAACAAGTTAATAATATGAAATTTTAAGTGCATAATAAGAATGGCGAGTACTATATAAACATCATATAAAAAGAATGTCATGGAATAAGCCTATTACAGCTATAATTTTTTGTCTTATTTATCATAATGTCAATAAATATCAAGTCCTAGGTAATATTTGTTACACCGTGTTGCAAATAGCCATTGTTGTAAATATAGAATAATGGTTCAGAGAGTTAAATGTTATTTTCACTACTATGTCTTTGCTTTCTTGGCACAGGAGTTTTATGTGTACATAATTGTTATTAACCCATTCCTGTATTTTACCTTGATTTGTATCTACGTTAACAAAAAAGAAATACATTATTCTGTACGAAATCTAATATTATGTAACAAAATAAATTTCAAATTTGTTTTGTTTGCAACTTTTTAAATAAATCCTTTGGAGTTGAAGTTTGTCTTTTATTTTCTATTTAAAATTTTAACTTGTGCATAGAATGTATATGCAAACTGCATAGAATAATGTGTTATTTGCTAAATTAAATGTAAGTATATGATAATCTTAACATGAATTGGAAATGTTAAGGTATTAGTCTGTAACGATAGATTTATTAAATTTAGGTACGAGTCCTTTCTGCTTGAGCAACGTCGGAAGACATTGAGGGAAAAGTGGACCAAAAAAGAACGTAAGAGGGAGAAGAAGCGTAAGAAGATTTTGAGCGAGGGTGGCGAGGTACCTGACGATTTAAAAGAGGTAGGCGAGTATTAAAATCGTGCAAAATTTGTAAAAATAATAGTGAGGTTTGCTAATTTTTAATTATAATAAAATTCGACAGATCTAATTACAGAAATGCACGTAGTCTGTATTTTTACTATATGTAGATACAGAGGTCATGTTCAAATCGATAATGATAATTCACTTGCAAACACTTGGAACAGCTTATAAATATAAACAATTTTGTCATGTAAAACTATCATAGTCTTAGCCAATTACAAATGTAGGTTTTACCACAAATTTGAAACGCTCCTCCTGTTTAAAAAACAAACTATAACAATTATCACATCACTTAAAAAATACTTTTTGTAGAAATATAGCTAAGATATTAAGAACAAATTTGACAAGGCTATAAAATGCTCTGTCATAAAGCTCGCATCCTGTCTTCAAGCATTTCTCAAATCAAATTTCATGACGATTGTTGTTAAACTAGAATTGAAATTTAAAGAAGTGATGGTTTGTGTCTTGATTTACTAATACTCTAACAATAACCTGGATGATAATGATAATAATAATAAAAATAGTGCGCATTAGAGAACAAATATCTTTGAGTATCGAGAGTAAGTTTCATTAAAGCCATTTTACATTAATGCAATATTGCACATGCCATGCACATTTTCATTGCGCGCATGCGTACATCCAGCTATTTCAATCAGCTGATGGCAATATTTTTCATTGCATTGAATTAGCGCGTGTTCTAATTTGATTGCATTGCAGATGCAATGTACTTACTTTACTTGGGAATATTTGGATTGCCAACCACGCATTAAAGGAACTAAAGCAACAAACCTACTATAACCTATTTTACCTATTCCGTAATTCTTTTGGGAAATTCAACTTGTTTTCTCTCTTTCTGTTTATAGTGATTCAGTGAATGTGAAGTAAATAAATAAACAATAAACATAATCATAAAAGTATTTCTTCTCGTCTGGTTGGTAGTCCCCAAAGATTTCACAAAATATTGCAGTAGTGTAAAGTGCTTTGAAGATGCAAAAATTATCACGCAAAGTTTTGCATGCCATCCATTTCATTACATTGCATAAATGTAAAGCCGCTTTTAGAGATTTTCCCAGAAATTTTTTGTTTGTACAGATTACATTAGTCTCACAAGAGGTTTTTATGCCTATTGTAATCCACGATTTGTTTTTCTTAATTGTATTTTTTATTTTTTTGATAGAAAAAATTATATTCATTAGGTTTATTATTTTGTTTACAAATGTTGGATCCACTATTACCACGTACGCATAACAGCTAGTATATATTTTGGCAGACATCACACTACACTGTTGACAGTTGCCTTACCTGTTCCCCTGTTGCATTTCTTTTTGTGCTTGGCATCAGCGCATTGAGAAAGCGGAACAAAATCAAGGTCAGATGCGGAAAAACCATTACATAGAGGCTGTACCATCGGCATACTCGATAATTTTTTGTAATAATAGTAGTAATATAAAGCTTTATTGATAATTCCAATTGGCTAACGACTGAGGTCTTCCAGCCTATGTACAATACATTATTTTACAATTATATTGATTTTTATTACAAATATAATACTTGTATATGTAGTCTTACAAAGAAAAAAGAAGAAATTATATATTATATATTATAAGTAGATAAATATGTGTATTAACAAATTAAATTAATAATATCAATCACTATGCAGTAACATAAGGGATTCGTAGATTGATTGTGTAGGGAATATTCTTTTAGGAGGGATGTTGGGATAGTTTTGGTAAATTAAAGTTATTAAACAAATAAGAATGGTGTACGAACATATCCTCATTTTGTGTAAATAAGCAATATGAGCAAAGATTGCTTTATTTGTTAAGATACGAATATAATGATTTGGTATTCTTTGAATCCAGCTTCTAATTTCAAGTGACAACAAAAGGCTATATACACTACTGCCATGGTTCAGTTTTGCCATTACTAAATTATAAGTAGCATTATTACTACATCTAAATTATTTTTGAATAGAAAAAAGTTTGTTTTAGAAATAACTAGACATTATGTTATATTAGAATGACATGCTTTGTTAAATGTATTTACCGATGTAGCAGTTCCCAATTATTTATTTCTCATCATAATGTCAATAACACTAGGAAAAATTTTCAGCTCAAATTTATTCAATATGGAGCCTAATTTTAAATATTTAATAATTTTTAAACAGGATTTAATTTTTTTGTGATCATCCCCATCATTTTTGTGGCTTCAGGACTTTGCGATGGCGGATACAGAAACCCTAAATGGCGCCGAGGCTGAAATCTCTACAGAACGTGCCTTGGCTTTAGAAGAAGAAGAACAGAGAGAGGAAGAAGAAAGAAAGAAAAACAGAGAACCACCGATCGTATATAAAGATTTGGTAGACGTGAGTACATTAAGGATGATACCTATTTCTAATTACTTACTGTTATTTGCTTTCGATTTAGGTTAAGACAGAATTTGATGCTCTGATAGGATTAATTGATGGCAAATTGACACCCGAGGAGCAAAGATCCACTGAGGAATTACATCAGTATATGATTGGAGATGAGGGCAGTTGGGCTCTTAGCGACGGCTTTCTAGATTTTGTAGGTAAGTGTAGCCTGTCACAGGGTTAATAAAAAAATTGTCAAAAATGTTTAAGGTAGTTATATCGCGAGAGGTGCGACATCTGTTAGCGAATCGATAAATTGAGACGTGTTGGTAACGCCGCATAATGATTAATGGAAAAATATATTATTATACATACAATAAATAAAATCGAAATGAGAATTTGTAAATCTTCTCCTTTCTTATATGATACTGCATTTAAAATAGATGCAAAGTATTTTAAAATATCCGCGCTAAGTATTAGAAATAGTGTGACGTTGCCACGTCTACTACTCATGTTCTCCATTCAATAATTTTCGGGTACATCATCTCGATAATTATACACGTGCTTCAGGAATTAATTTAAATTTGTCTCGTTTTTGAGATCATTCTTAAATAAGCACCAGTCGTTAGAGGGAAAATAGTGTCACGACATCAATTTATATAGCATGGCATCCATAAGCGCAAAGTTAAATGTTGATAAAAACTGCAAACTTTGAGCGAATTAATTTCAATTTGCCTCGTTTTGGAGGTCATTCTCGAATAAGGATCAGTCGTAAGAGGGAAAAATAGTGTCACGACATCAATTTATTTCACATGACATCCAATGTTAAATGTCGATAAAAACTGCGAACTTTGAGTGGATGAATCTCGGAAATGAAATGGTAAATGGAGTTCAAATTTTATCAGAGTGTTTATTGATATGTGAATGAAAGGACTCCGCATGGAACATATGGAAATTGGCCCCCGGTTAAAGTGTTTGATACTCGGGGATATTATCCAAATATCGATGTTGATCAAAAGTCTCTATGGGCTCAAGGTCGGAAATTGGACGGTTTTCCAGATATCGGGGGTGTAAAGGGGGATGCTAATTTCTTGTGGGAAGTGGCTCCCGCTCCAGTAAAATTCGCTGGAATCGATATATGTCATTCCTCTCGACCTCCTGATCAAAAATTCTCAGGGGCACAAGTATGGAAAATAAACAGTTTTCTAGATATGGGAGGTGCAAAGGGGGGTGCTCATTTTCTATAGGAAGTGACCGCCAGTGAATTTCACTGGAATCGACATATGTTGTTCCTCTCGACCTCCTGATCAAAAGTTCTCATAGACACAAGGTCGGTAAATGCACAATTTTTTCGATATCGGGAGTTCAAAGTCGACTTTGCAACCCCCGATATCTGGAAAACTGTGCATGTACCGGCCTTGTGCCCATGAGAAATTTTGATCAGGATGTCGAGAGGAACAACATATGTCGATTCCAGTGAATTTCACTGGGGTCACTTCTTATAAAGGAAATGAGCGCCCCGCTTTGCACCCCCCATATCTAGAAAACTGTTCATTTTTCAAACTTGTGCCCCTGAGAATTTTTATCAGGTCAAGAGGAATAACATATGTCGATTCCAGCGAATTTTACTGGAGCGGGGGCCACTTCCCACAAGAAATGAGCATCCCCCTTTACACCCCCGATATCTGGAAAACCGTCCAATTTCCGACCTTGATCAACATCGATATTTGGATAATATCCCCGAGTATCCAACACTTTAACCGGGGGCCAATTTCCATATGTTCCGTGCGGGGTCCTTTGCAGCAAGTTTCATGACATCTTGAATAACGTGAATTGCGAACTACCTTAATAGATCTCAATGTGACATTTAGTAATTACATTTACTTTTACTTTACTTATAAAAAAATAATTTATATATTTATAATGTTCATATTTTAGGTAGACTTCTTACTGATAAGGAAATTCCTGTTGAAGTCAGAGTTAGATTACTCAATATATTGGCGGTCGCAGCACTAAAGGATGATGTCATTTTGGTTTTGCATCAGGATCGAAAGGACCATGTATTGATGAACTATGCGTATGAAATTGATAAATTGAGCCCGGAAGAACAGGAAGCCATTGCCTTATTTGTAAGTTAATTTTTTAGAAGTGACATGGTAGAAAGGATAAAATGATTTGTATCCGTTTTTATATTTCAAGACGATTTAATGCAGTTATGTTTTTTTTATAAACTGTGGTTTCATGAGCTGCAGAAAACTTTTCTGCTGCTATGTTATCCTCCTCATTTGGTGATTTCTTTTTTGAACCAAGAAACTTTTGAGATTAAAACATTCTGGATATATACATATAGTGCATCCCTTTTCACAACTTGCCCATACTCTCAGCAGTCTGGTACACTTCAGTTTGCAACATTATATCTTAAATTTTTCAAATGGTTTCTTCATTTGTTATTGCAGATAGTTACTTAATGTAAGAACTTGTCTTTCAAGCTCTCTGTGCTATATTTATATAGAGTTTTGCACACTTTCTCACCATCGACAATGAAGACGAGGATTTCCCTCATTTGTAGCAAATACCTAGTGGTTCCAATGACACATTTAAGTAACCATACTTTCCAGACAGCCTCAAAATATGCCTTGTAATTCCTATATTAATAAAAGACAATCGTAATATAACTTCAAATTATAGGCCTGTTTCTATTATTCCTATAATTAGTAAAATTGACACAAAGATTTCTTCCCCATTTTGTTATAGTTTTATTATGTGAGGAAATTAGTATACTGTACATTTGAGGAGCAAGAAACATGTATCGCTACGTTATATGACTTGTCAAGAGCGTCTCATATATTTAAACATGGTTTACTGGTGTTAAAACTTGATTTTTATGGCATCTGTAGCAAATTTGGAGCTTGCTAGGTAACATTTAGATAAGAGGGATCAAATAATTAAATGAATTGATGGTATCTCTCGATCACGTTCAGTGTCCTTTGGTGTGCCTCAAGACTCGGAATTGAGCCCTCCTCTCTTCATAATCTATTTAAATGATATTTAACTCTGTAAATAGAAATATTCTATAAGCTGTTATTAAGCCAAGAGATACTGTTGTATCTAAAATTCTTCTTAATGAAGCCCATGTGATATATTTCAAGTATACATATCTTATACATTCTCGAACTGACAACTGTAGCTTTTTATATCTCAGAAATAAATTCTATTGTGTTCTATTTCACTTATGTTGATTTTGGTCATTCAAACACTGTCTCTGTATCCAGCTTTGAATTCTTCAAATACCACTTGCCTATTAACATTTTTGTTAAATCTTTTTTCAACGTCAGTTTTATGTTAATTTATTCTCTTTTTAACATATCTTCATGTCCAACCAGTATAACTTAAAGGTCGTCTTGGTCTATAATAAAATAACCTTAATCTAGTAAAAATATATTTATCATATGTAATGGATTATTTGCTTACTGATGTGATTGTTTTCAGATGGTAAATATGTTTGAAAATCTCAGCTCTTCCGAATGGTTGCTCTACATCTCCGAGTGGACTTACAATAACCAGCAAATTAGCAACATCAGAGTGACCACTAAAGTAGCAGTTCACTGTCTTCTTTCTGACCTCCCCTCTTTGCAAGACCGTGGCTCCGCCATTATCCATAACCTTGCCTGCAAGGAGGTAAAAACTGTGGTCTGTATCATTCTTTACTAATATTTTAATTTAGGTTAAAAAACTGTGACACTGTGTTATTACTTTCATGTCATTGACACGTTTTTAAGCAGCTAACCTATTTATGTTGCTTTTTTATTTTTTGTTTTTTTCCAAGAAAGAAAATTTATCTCAGATTTTTTGTTTTCTATGTTGAAAGGGGTAAGGAACTAATATTGGATACACTAATTGAAATAATAATTTTTTTTTTAAATCCGTCAATAAACTTTTATATTTTATTTAAAGGCTGTAGCTAGTCATCCAGCAGTGGTGTATAAATAAAGAATTTTTAAATTTTTCCTTAATTGCACAAGAAAAGGAAATATTTTGCGGTTACATTTTAAAATCAGAGAAATGGGAAAGTAGGATGTATTTTTTCTATAGGATAAAAACGTTTTTTGAGTCTAAAATTTTATTTAACACATAAAGGGACGAAATACATTCTTTATAGGAATTTGCAAACAGCTGAAAAAACTATCTATGAGAATTAAAATTAAAACTGTTTGTAAAATTATTGATTTACAATCTTTGCATTCTTTCGATAACCTGAATTCTGGTTATGCTAGCAATTAAAATCCTAAAATAAATTTGTCTTTCTTATTGGACAATTCTCATTCTAACACTAGTTTACACACAGTCACCTACGGCTATGCAGAGTAAACCAGTATCCACATAACCCCCTACGGCTATGAAGATTCAGTTAAAATGAGAACGAAGGCCTAAAATGAATTTATTTACATACTTACCTCATCTCTTGGAAAATTTTTCATTCAAATGGATTACATTACAACGTTTCAAAGGCTAAGCATTTCCAAGAAACAGAATGATAGATATTCACACTTTACCCACACTGATTAAATAAATGAAAATAATGGGGTGTTTGCATGGTATTGAGAAAAATGCACATATCAAAAGGTCATGAAAAATAATTGTGTGACCTGTATTTTTTTATTTTTTCAATAAATCAGTATTTTGTTCGTAATTAACGTAAACCTAAAATTAGTGGGAGTATCGTGATGTACGAAAATTTATTGAATCTGCGCTATCTGTTATTAAATAGAACATGTATATTTATAAATATTAATTCGATCGTCTTCTTTTTATATTACCCAGAGATGTTACCAAACGCCAAACGTCATAATTCATAAATATAGAATGGCGATTTGTGAATGTTGTGATTGATTGTTTATTTTCTATTTTTTTCACGACTGGTGGATGGCTAACCACATGACGTTTTATAAATATTACTTATAGTTAACAATTTTAATCATATTGTTTATAAGAACAAAAGTACCTACTGTGGGGTTCATGACAACATTTAAATGAGAATAAAAAAAACTGTTATTTTTTTTAAATATCTTGTTTTGTTCTCAGTTCCTAGACTAAAAACTAGGCTTCGTTTCTGATGGTTCTTCTGAATTATTTAAAAAAATATGTTTCGAAAAATTTTGTGAGTTGTATTTGAGAAATCAATCAAAGAATTGACTGGTCCATGGACCCAATTACGTGACAAGAGTTCTTACAAACCGACAGCTTACTGTCTTAGGGAAAATATAAAACATTGCTTTATAGTTTTTTTTTGCAAAAAAAATTTGTTCCCTACCCTATTGTTTTTAAGACAGGTACTCTGTGTAGATTTGTATTTTCAGAAGTTCAGAAATTTTCGGATTCGGCAGTTTTTCCCAAAAGGCAGCTTATCAAAGGTAGCTTTATGTGAAAAAAAGTATTGCAGTCTGCCTAACCAATCATCGGCTATCACGTAATCAAAAGCACATGTCATGTATTAATATTTTCTATAATATGCAAGCCACAGCGGAAAATAATATTTGTGTTAGTGTTTGGAATTAAACGAAAATGTAGGAAATAGCCATGCGTTAGAAAATAAAATATTATTCATGAAATATGAAATAATGTTAAATATATATGGGGTGTATAATTTTTAATGTATGACAGTAATTTTAATTGAGTTCTCTGATGGTGTTTGTTAAACTAATTTTAACTAATCCACTTTACATACTGTAGTCGCCAAATAGGAAGAAGCCACCTGGCGTAGATTAATAACAATTAATGATAATAATATGTCAACAAGAATGCAATATACTCTGATTAGTTACACTGCAGTAACTAATATAAAACACTTTTAAAAAACCTTATGTTTAATAATAATTAATACAGGAATAAAAAAAGCTGACAATCACACATTACAAATAGAAATTCAAGGTCAGAAAGATATTCGTCCATCGTATAATAGCATTTTTTAACTAAAATATGTTTAAAATTTACGTAAAGGTTTACACTTTTCTGAACTTGTGTAAGATTAGTATTATAAAGGACTAGTAGATCTTCATGATGAGTTTCATATGAGTGTGTTTGTTCTTATTTTTCGAAGAGTGTATAGTTTTTCTTATAAAATACTATACACTTAAAGATGTAAGGGGATGTTAATGTAAGTGTATTATTTTTTTTAAATATAATCTAGGTACAGGAGTTAGTCTCTTTTAGGTTAAATATATTGTGAATGCGCAATAAGTCCCACCTGTTCTTTCTAAGACTACGTCACTGCACTACTGACCAAATTAGGTATCAAATACCTATGTGTGTGTGTGTATATTTGGTTTCTACGTAACCGCCCACGTGTGCTGCAATTGGTGTTTCTATATGTTTACGAGGGGCTATGGCTAGAACTCGTCTGTCGGTCAGCCTCATCCTGTGTGGTGACTACAGTAAAGGTCCAGAAATCCTTTAAAAACCACCAATCTAATGGTTGACCCTAACCATCTGGTTATCTCCATTATATCTTTACAGATATGAAATATATAAAATATTTGATCAGGTTCATATTTAACTCTTAGTAACACAGCCACACAAATAAAATTTTAGTCATGTACTAATAAACAGATTACCATTTTCCGACGTATTTTGGCATGTTGATTGATTGATTGATTTGCCAGCTAAGTTAGGCACTGCTACCACTTCCAGACCTCCAAATTTCCATTAATAATAATAATAATAATAATGTTTATTCATCCTTCGAAATGATACATTTATAGACAAGTCAAAGCAAGTGTACAAAATTTAGAACTAAGACAATTTTATAAAACTCTATTTACTATGAAATAAATCTACAACACATTAAAATATCTTTTCACATTTAAATAAAATGAAATCAGTATCAGTGATTAGTGTGACCTTTGTGTATCAGAATCGTTTCTGTCATATTCAATATGAAAAAAATCATTTAGGTTATATAATGGATTCTTTGTTAATATGCCCTTTAATTTATTTTTAAATTTTCGCAGTGATAAATTACGCAGATCCAAAGGCAGAGAGTTGTACAATTTAATGCCGATGTTTCCCGTTTTTTTCAATCTGGTTAATGGAGGGACGATATTCATATTATTGCATGTATCATGGTGATGTACTTCTGCATATGTAGGATAATTCGACGGATACTGATAAATATTTTTCTGAATGTATAATAGGTTTTGATATATAATTGTAGAGAAAACTGTCATTATTTTCAGAGATATAAATATAGGCTTGCAGCTGTCATTCTGTGCAGCACTTACTATACTTCTCACAGCAGTTTTTTTGAATAATTAATATTTTTTCTATGTGAGTATGTGATGCGTTACCCCAAGTCATTATACCATAACTCATAGCTGAATGAAATAGTGTATGGTAGGTAGTTAGTGCCGCATTTTGGTTTACAGAATTACGAATTATTTTAATTGCATATACAGTCTTACTTAATTTGCTAGAGAGTTTTTCAATTTGTTCCGTCCAAATTAGATTTGCATCAATTTGAACCCCTAAAAATTTAACACTTTGGTCCGATTTATTTGATTTTTTTGTCTCAAAATTTAATGTCTTTGTTTTGTTTTCATTTATCACAAGTTGATTAGATATGAACCATGATTTTGCCTTTTCTAAAATTGTAGTTATAATCTGGTGAGTATTTTCATCTTTGCTCACATTTTTGCTTAGTATTGCGTCGTCTGCATATAATGTACTATTTATACCAGATGAAATGATTGCATGTGGCAAATCATTTATATATATGAGAAACAACAGCGGCCCCAGTATCGAGCCTTGGGGCACGGCTCTGATTATTTCTAATTTACCACTTCGATTTTGATCGCTTTCCACTAATTGATATCTATTTTCTAGGTATGAATGATCATCTCCTTATTATACTCTTAGCAAATAGAAAATGAAGAGTATATTGCATGCGATCGACACGTTTCTAAAACCGGTTATATGGCTCGTAGAAATTTTTTTTTTATATCACTGTGTTGGTGATCGAATTCTGAACAACTCTCACAATGTCCGTCCGCCCGTCTGTCCGTCTGTCTGTCCATCCATCACGGTTCTTGTAAGCACGAAAACTTAAGAACGAAAAGTCCGATTGTATTGAAATTTGGACAGTAGGTTATACTGTTAGCTAGAAGAAGAACAAAATCTATCAATAAATAAGAAAGTAATTAATTTTTTAAATACATTTTTTTAATATTTTGTAATTAAACTAAAAATGTCTAAAACTAATATTATTTACACAAAAAAACTGCGAAGAGTATCCTATAGAATGTGCAACAATTGTATAAAAAGTGCAGTACATCGGCAAAGAGTATAATGGTTAGCTTGTTTATTCTTCTTCTGAATCTTCTGTTTCCGAATCTAGAAGTGTGCACCTCCTCTCCTGCCTGCTTTTATTTATTAACCGTTCCACAGGTAAATAGCCATTTAGAGTGGACGTGCAAGGAAGAGCCCTGAGAAAACATTTGAGACAATCTGTACACCATCCGCCAAGGTAAAGCAAAAATAGAAAGTAAAATCTGCAAAAAATTAAAAAGATCTAGGAGAACATTTGTTACGCTCTGTATATCAAGCAGACCCCAACTCCATTGACCTGTGTAACATCTTTATATTAAAAAATATAAGCCCAATATAGGTTTAATAAACCAATAAATAGAACTTATCTTTTGTCCGTGTGCATACATTTCTCTTTGTTCTGTAGGATCCTACACACTACTTGCACTTCTTGCTTCATACTTCTTAGAAACCAGTCTGTTGCCCTTCACGGTAAAGATAACTTTATAGTGCACAGTTTATATTATATTGTGCATGTTTTTCAATTCAACACAATTTCGCGTGATTTCACACAGTCTTAACTGGGTTTATTCGAGATTTTGTAGGAGCTACACAAGCATGACTGTCTCCGGCGCCATCTGAAACCGAACCCCCTCCGATGTATTTTGATTTTTGATGTGTTGAATGCGAATTCGTGGTCCAATTTTGAATCATAAGAATTTATATATACACATTGTTATCATTATTATATATTATATTCGCCTCATGAATCCGAATGGGGCATCAAAAGAAAAATTGCAATTGATATCTAGACTCAAAAAATCAATAATTTCCAGAGTGCAGGAATAGTTTTTGGTCCTGCACCTGAAATTTTTTGTATTTTTCAGTTTGGAAATCAACTGCGATATGCTGGTTCTTTTCTGATGATCCATTTGAAATCAGTGAACAAATATAGCATATCATAACGATAACAATAGTTATAATTATGTTGTGGGTAATGACTTTGCATTGGTACATTAATTACCCCTGCCGAACCACTGAGTTTCCGAATATTTCAGGATCTTTTGATGTGAAAAATTTGTTTTACATGATCATTCCAAATTCTGGTCTTAGCAGCCTAGGTTCGAATACAGCGGATCGAAATACATGTCAAAAATACACTCACTCTGAAGGATTTCATGGAAAATGCGAAAAAAAATTTTGTGTGGCTGTGTAATTTATAAACTTGTTGGTTGAATCAGAGAAAATGTTCAACTTGGCAGCACCAACATGCACGTACAGCTGAACTCCTCCAGTTTTTGCAGATGTCTTTAAAAATGTTTTGTTATTGCCAGAATGAAATTAAATATTTTTATGCAATTAAAACTTATAAAATAACAATTTCATTGACTCTATGGAGGTGGCAGGTTACACTTTATTTATACTTGTACAGTAGTTTATCCAAGAAAGCAGTACGTTTTATATCTGATTTCGCTGTGGCCTGCATAATCCATATTCTTCTAGATGCACACTAATCAAATAATTATGTAATGCAAATTTTAATCACCCAATCATCAATCACTGAGGTAAATGTTGTAAGATGCTTCGTTTTCATGTTTTTCTTTTTTCATTTGTTTTTATCCATTAGTCCGACAAATTCCAAGAACTTTTAGACAATTAAAAAATATAAACCTTACGATAAATAGTTAATTTCCGAATATAATACACAAATTGTTTCATAGCCCATTTTTCTTTTTTTTTGTGTTTGACTAGTTTGTGACAGTGTCAACTGTGAGAATGTTGGAATATTATGAATTAGTGACACAACTATTTAACTTATACCACGTTTTTTTAAATTTGAATCAACTTCTTTTTACGATTGGTATAGAAAAATATTTCGTGTCATTACGTCTTAGTTTAGATTAGAACTACTTTAATATAATATGTTTACATAAAGAACCTATATTTATAGTCCGGAAGTACTAAAAGCATAATATGTAGATGTGGAATAATGATTCTTTTAACATTGTCTACATCTATTATTGGTGTTATAATCAGGGTTCGGATGTAACAGCTCCATTACAGAATTTATGAGGGGAGTACTGAGACACGTTTTTTTAGAATGTTTTCACTTTTATAAACACAGATTAAATATTAACATATTGAAATTGTGGGCTTCGATGTTACTGCACTGGTGTGGTTTTGCAGCTATTTTTAAAACCACAGTCAAAAAGTTGTACTGGAAAGTAACAATGAATCACAATTAGGTCCTATTAATAAGGGGGTATCACAGGGTAGCATTCTCAGGCCAATATTATTTTTTGTGTATATTTTTGATCTACCCACCTGCATTAACCATTGCAATATACAGTTATATGCGGACGATGTCCAAATATATAATTCTGTATTTATAGTAAAAACATATTAACGAACACATAAAAGTTAATAATTTTTGGTTGTCAAAGTCCTCTGTAATGAAGTAGTACGTAAATTGAGTAATAAACTATAAGATATAATCAAATCAGGAAACAAAAACAAAAAATTTTTAACGTAATAAATTTTCTTTGGAAGAAGCACATTATAAATTCTAATCGATATTTAACCAATTTTTCAATATTATAGATTCGCCATATTATTATAAAAATAGGTGTTTTAAAGTATAACAAATTTTACATTTGTATCATCTTATTTGGACTTAATAATATGGCACGATATTCATTATTTAACACTTAATGAACTGTTTATTTTTATTGTAGTTTTATTTTGCAGTTTTTCTTAAGATTTGTTTTCTTCTGCAAAGTTTTGATACACCGTCAGCACCAAAAATTTCAAACAAAGATTCTAATATTTTCATATCAATTCCAGCAGCCTCGCTATATTTTACGAATAACCACTCCTACATTTTTAAACGTGCTAAAGTATATAATTTTGTTTAACACAGCATGATGTATTTGATATTTTATATACAATGCATCCTAACCTAACTGATCTCAGCTGTTTGATCTTAACTATATACTAAATGTATACCCGTACCAAAAATTTGTGAATTAATAAGATAAGATAGTCCAACAGAGAAGACGAAATAGACGAAAATCATTGTTAACTCCAAATTAATGGAACACGATATCCAGCGAAAACGGTTTCGGAATTTGTTGGGTACGCATTAAATGAATTTGACCAAGCTTACTAAAAGACAGGCTGGCTCGTTAGAATTATAGAATAAATGATAGAAAAATAATTTCAAAATTATTCTGTCAATGACAATGAATAATTCTATATTAATTAAATAGATACCTAATATATATGAACATAGAAATACTGGAGGCTTCATGTAACCTATGTTACGAAGCAACCTGTTTCTTTAGTAATTCTGGGTTCTGACAATCAGCTGAGTTCGGTCGTCAGCGTTGTCGATTTTTCACAATTGATTGACACTGTGGCAACTGCTCCTATAACTCCAATATAAATGTCGACGTCAATGGCACCATTGCTAAAAGATCAAATATTTTTCGCCGGCTGTCCTAATCTTATTAATTCTCTAATCTTTGTCTATACTATACAACAAGCATTGCTACCAATGTAGGAATAATTGAACAATATTACAGTGTTGTCACATTTTCCCTTTCTCATCAAAGCTTTCTTCATTAATAATAAAAAAAATGACATATTTATCATATAAATCTCATAACTATCCATTTTTAATTAATTTATAGAATGTATTTAATTTGTTAAATTAACAAATAATGCTATTTTTTTTTTTAATTTCATGAGACCAAATTAGAAATATATCATGGCATTTTCACAAATGCATATTTTTCTTAAAAACTGAAAATTAGCAAATGAAACTAAAAAACCATCGAAATGCAGAAAAATGACTGCCTAATAATAAATATTTGACTCTAATACTCGTTTAGTCCAATAATATTAATTCAAATCACACAAGAGACACAGATGTTAACGAATTAAAAAATGTTGGTAGATTTGTTTCCAATTGTACCTCCCATACATCCTCAAGGTAATATTTGTAAAGACTACACCTATCAAGGATAATATTGATTATTGAGAATAGCTTCACAGACTTTATAACTTTTCAGAACTACGGTCTATACTCTACTGCTGTAATTTTTGCACATTTTTTCAAAACCACCTTCAACAGCATGATATAATTTTAACTGCAGTAATTTTCAACTTACATATTACAAAAATTGGTTCTTTGTGTAAATGTATTAAATAAATGCTGTCGTTTTGCAAAGTTGTCGACACAAACCAGCAATTAAAACGAAAAAACCTTTTTGATTATAGGTATTCGACGATGTAGCGGTAGAACTTACTATGGCTCTCCTCCAGTATTTCAATTCCAAGCCAGCCGAAGAACAATTGTTTAGGTGTTTGAAAGCCTTGGCCAAATTCGTCCAAGTTTCCACACAGGAAGTTCCTCAGTTGATTCAAATGATCGGCCCGGATCCTACATCATTTAAGGGAACAAGTGAAAGAATCGATGCTCTTATCGAGCAAATTAGTACAAAATTACGCTAACGTTGTAACCTTTCACAGTTTTTATTTTGGCTGGGCGTTTTTATTACTGATTTGTAATTGTTAAAATTTTATTATTTATTTATTTATCAATGTAAATATATTTAATAAGACTTAGGAATATTGTTGGCATTTTGTAAGTTATCGCACCTTTTTGGGTTTTTTAGGGTTTTTAAGATAGGCAAAAACAATTATAAAAAACAGTTTCTTACCTATCCTTTTGCATAGATTATTTAGTAACATTTTAATATTATTAATTATAATACCCCAAAAAGTGAGAAGCTTTAATAATACTCCATTTTGTAATGGTGCAGCCAATTTATTTTGCATTTTATGTACTTTCTAAATTGTGATTTAAATTACGTAGAAAGTTTTAAATATTTAAATCAGTTCCTGTTGTACATGTATTGCTTTTTTTTATTTTAGTATATGATTTTAGATTTTTTACATTTGTACAGGAATTTTCAATAGCAATTATAAATTGTAATCATGATTTAATAATTAAATTATAGAACATTAGACAATTTATTATAGTTATTATTTTAAAGCGTGATGCCTAATCCTAACAAAAAGAATCCGTTTGGTGAGTATCTTTAATCATATACCGATATGGTAGGTAGGTAAGCATCAATTGAGACTCATTTTTCATATAGGTATTACAGTTGATATGCAATTGGTTTTGTATGCGGATGACACCACAATTGCATTATCAGCCTCGTCAGAAAATGAACTCGCCAACGACGCACAGATATGGCTTTCTGAATTTGCAACCTGGTGCAACAAAAACAAGCTTATTCTTAATCCATCAAAAACGCATTATATGATTTTCTCTAAAAGACGCAAAATTCCAGAACTTACATTAAAATATTGTCTAAGTGTTATTTGTGGCATTATCTTAATTTTTTTTTTCCTTCAATTCTTTGGGACTTCCTGCCACATGTATGTTTTCTTTCTAAGCGGTGCTAGGGGAATCTACAAAATATATCACAATTAACCAGTATGTTACTGGTAAAAAACCTCTACGCCTGTGACGTTTACGTCAAAGGATCAGTTAAAGGTTGGTTTTTATAAATAAACAACCCAAATAAGTATAAAAACTTGAAATTAAATATTTCGCCGACGTTTCGGAAATCTAATCTGTTTCCTTTTTCAAGGCTTTTTTTGAAAAATCTTTTTCGCTGTGTATGACAAATATACACAGCTCTAAGAATGTTTGTTATATTCAATATCCATAGATACTTACTATTTACATAGAACTGTTGATATAGTTAACAGTTTTTTAGTTTCTATACAATGTTAAGTTTGTGAAGTTCCTCTTTTAACATTGGCAGCCAAGTTGTACAGACATCTACGGAACAATTCGACACGCAATTATCCTCATTCAGTAATATTATCGCGGATATATCTATGAATATTGAATATAACAAACATTCTTAGAGCTGTGTATTTGTCATACACAGCGAAAAAGATTTTTCAAAAAAAGCCTTGAAAAAGGAAACAGATTAGATTTCCGAAACGTCGGCGAAATATTTAATTTCAAGTTTTTATACTTATTTGTGTTGTTTATTTATAAAAACCAACCTTTAACTGATCCTTTGACGTAAACGTCACAGGCGTAGAGGTTTTTTACCAGTAACATACTGGTTAATTGTGATATATTTTGTAGATTCCCCTAGCACCGCTTAGAAAGAAAACATACATGTGGCAGGAAGTCCCAAAGAATTGAAGAAGGAAAAAAAAATTACATTAAAACTCAATGACACTTTGCTAAACCGAGTAGACAATTGCAAATTCTTGGGTCTAGAGACCCAATCGATGTAGACATCGACTCTCAATTATCTTGGGAGGAACATGTCGGCTTTGTGGTCAGTAAATTAAATAGTGCATACTTTGCTATTGTTAATCTTATAAACATCTTAGATATTAAAAACCTAATGAATGTCTATTATGCCTTGGCTTATTCACACCTAAAATATATGGTACTTTACTGGGGCCAGACAACTGAACGTAATCGCATTTTTGTGAAAAAGAATAATACGCAAGATTTTCTCTGTTGGTCCACTTGAATCCTGTAAGCCCATTTTCAAAATGCACCATATTTTGCCACTCCCTTGCATAGTCATTTACCAAGCGCTAATTTTTGTAAAAATGAACGAAAGTTTCAACAAAATAACTCAGTACATCATCATGACACTAGGTCAAACACTAACATTCATGTTTCAAACATAAATTTGTCTATGTATAAAAAAGTCCCTATTACTTTTGTAGTGATATATACAATCACCTACCTAACTCTTTTAAACACATTGATTCGGTAAGCAAATTTAAAAAATATGTAAGGGGCTACCTTCTCGACAACTGTTTTTACTCAATTCAAGAATACTACAATAAGTAATTTAAAATGCATTATTGCATTATGTTTTTACACTTTTGGATACGTACTGTGAATTTCTTACCTCTGTTTTATTTATTTATTTTAATCATTTAATTCATAAGATTTTACATCTAGTGTTTATTATTGATCGGTTTATCTATTAATTATTGCTATCTATCTTTTATTCCTGATTAATGACGTTGTCAATATCTTTGTAAGATAATACGGCAATAAAGTTATTATTATTTCTTTATTCGGCTCTTTGGCATAATTTTTCAGTAGTTTTGTATGCACCTCATTAACTCCAACAGCTGTTGTACCTTTTAGGGAGTGAATGAATTGCAATGTAGTACAAAAACCTGGAATACAAGGTTTGTCGTTACTAATATCTAGTGCTGATTATTTTGGAGCTCGGTTTAAATTACATAGTTTTTATATCAGAAAAATGTGCCATATTTGCAACAAATGCTGCACAGTACTTAAACGAACACGAAATATTAATAATAGCTAGAGGATTTAAATTAACAGAAAAAGTAGTTTCACTACATAAATGTAATTCAGAAATTACCAAATAGACAGATAGTTTATTCAGTCAATACAATATTCAAATTGTGTACACTCGTCAAATCACATAGGTATTTAAAAATATCATTTACAGAAAAGGAAAAATTTTCAAAACTTTAAAATATTAAAACCACTTAAAAATTCAACTATATGATAGCATGCTTTTTTAAATAAAATTTGTTTCACTTTATACTTAAATGTTTTCAAATCTATCTGTTTGATTTCCTTAGGTAATTTATTAAAAAATGTTGGTCCAAAGTGATTTACACCATTCTTTGCTTTTGTAAGTTTATATATTTTTTTTGATATGTTAGTTTTGTTTCTAGTATTGTAAGAGTGTATATCTGTGTGACATTTATAGTTCTGAAAATTGGTTTCACATAAACAAGACATTCGTAAATGTATATGCAAGGTGAGGTAATTATTTGATATCGTATAAAGTATGGTCGGCAGTGAGTCCTCATATTCACACCCGCGATGACCCTCACAGCCGATTTTTGCATTCTAAAAATATTTCCCAAATTAATAAGCCATATTGTAGATGGCTGTGAAAGAATGCGAAATAGGCCATGTGAACCATCTTGAGAGAGACACAACAACTCAATTTCTGCAATAGGAAAAGATTGGATGCAAGTTTCTTGGATAAGTTCGATGTGTGAGTACCCCAAGTGAGTTTGCTGTCAACATGAAATCCAAGGAGTTTTAATGTTGTTTGGTTCCAAACTTTTAGTGATTCTTTGGGTATTGTCAATATTCATTTTTAATTTTATGGAGGAAAAATATTCTGCGTGAATTTCAGCTTCACTTGACATGCTCTCGGCCAAACCTATATCCTTGTTGAAATTTATTAATGTGGCGTCATCCGCATGGAAGATCATTAATATAGATGATGAACAAAATTGGTCCTAATACAGATCCTTGCGGCACCCGATAAGAAATTTCCTTAAGGGCTTACTTTCCCTTGGCCACTTCATCGAACTGGGTTCTGTTGGATAAGTATGTGCGAATTATATTTAAAGGACTCCCTGTGATATTATGTTTGAGTTTATCCAATAGTATCTCATGGAGAACACAATCAAATGCCTTGCTTAGGTCACATAGTGTGACAGAAGCAAGACATCCCCTCCTCCAGTGCAGACAGCACCACATCAACAAACTCCGCCATTGTAGATGTTGTTGATCTACTTTCATGAAAACCATGTTGTTCATGTGAAAACATATCATTCAATTCAAGATAATTCAAGAATCTTTTTGTAGTTACTGCTTCTAGTATTTTCGAAAGTATCGGGACTATTGATATTGGACGATAATTTGAAGTATCATCTAAACTGCCTTACTTATGCAAAGGGATCGCTTTCGAACATTTAAGACATTTTGGAAAAATTCCACTCCTTACGCATTGGTTTATCAGAGATACTAAAAGATCCAAAATGGCGTCCATAATATATTTGATCAAACTGTTAGTTTAACCATGCATATCTTTTGCCTGTGAAGTGCAGATGACCTGACGAGAGGGGAGGGGGATGATAAATATGAGATTGTTATGTAAAGTATTCTCCTCTTTGGTGTTTAAAATTTCGACCGACATAAACCATAAATATGCAATTTTAAGGAATATTAGCTTTTGCTCTTCAGAATGTCGATCGATGTAGATATTTCGTTTGAAGGAATATCACCCCCTCGCTCTTCAAAAGTTCTACCGTGGTAAATATTCAACCGTAAGGACTATAGTCCCCGGTCTTGTCCTTAATGTACAATGCCTCAGAAATAAAATCCATGAACTTGAAGTATTCTTAAAAAATAACAACTTTAACTTTTTGTGTTTGAATGAACGCTGGCTCACAAATGATGAAATCGAGTCAACCAAAATTGATGGTTTTCAAGTCGTTTCTAGTTTTTGTAGGTCGAATAAAGTTCGTGGCGGTGTTAGTATTTATGCAAGAGACTCCCTAAAGTGCTCATCGATCTCCTTCAATATTGGAAATATCTCGGAGGAATTGCACTGCGAAATGTCAGGTATTGAATTTGCCAATTGTCAAATCATAATAATTTACAGATCCCCCCACATTTTTAGCTGAATTAAGTGAAATGCTTGGTAAGCTGAGCAAGAACAAAACTACAATCATTACAGGGGATTTCAATGTTAAATTCAACACCTCTGACAACAGCACTTTATTACTTAACAACATTTTAACTTCTTTTGAATTAAAACAAACAGTATTTGCAGATACCAGAAATAAGTCCTGCTTGGATAATATTTTTACAAACATGAATCCCAATATACACACCACAACTATACATGATACCAAACTCTCAGATCATTTGGGTATTTTTTTGAAATTTGAATTCTGTGAAGTTAAAGCCAAAACAAAAAATGTCAGAGTTAACTTTAGACCAATAACCGACAATGGGCTATTCCTACTGTATCGCAAAATTGAACAAGTCAACTGGAACTTTCTCAATGGGACAGACACAGACATTGACATTAAAGTACAACAGTTTCTCGAAACATTATTAGACACTATTGATACCTGCTTGCCTATGAAATCCAAAATGCAAAATAATTTTAAATCCTGGAAAGTCAGTTGGTTCAATGAAAATCTACAAACTATGGGAAAACAACTCAATTTTCTTATTGACACAAACAAGCAAGACCCTCTCTTGATATCTAAGGCAGCTGTAAATGCTTATCGCAATAAATATCGCATTGAAATTTGTAAGGCAAAAAAAGCTGCCAACGATAATTACACAAATAAGTCTCGAAATACACAAGCTGCAATGTGGGAGATCATAAAACACAATAAATAATAGTAATTTCCAGACAGTACCTAGTGATTCTATAAATGCAAACGATTTCAATACTTATTTTTCAAACGTAGCAGAAAACTTATTAAACGATCTTCCACTATAGTCCCATCCACCAAGTCATTTTCAGAGTTTCTCCCTAGAGTAAGTCCCAACATATGCTTTAAATTCAGGGAAGTCTCTTACAATGAAATGAGAGATGTTATTGATAATCTAAAAAATAGTAACAGTAAGGACGCATACAATATTAATGTGCAAATAATAAAAGTAATTAAAAATATTATAGTATATCCCCTGACAAATATAATTAATCAGTGTATCAGGCTTAACATTTTTCCAACGATACTTAAATTATCTAAGGTCATCCCAGCTAGTTTTCAAAAAGGAATCTGCTGATGACGTTTCCAACTACAGACCCATTTCATTAGTCCCAATATTCTCTAAGATTTTCGAAAAGATTTTAAAAATCCAAATTACACAGTACTTTGAGGATAACAACTTATTCCATACAAGTCAGTTTGGTTTTAGAAATAAGCAGTCAACAATTTTGGCTATCAATAATTTGACTCAGATCATTTTGCATAATTTTGAATTAAGTAACATAACCAGCGGCACTTTCTATGATCTGACAAAGGTCTTCGATTGTGTGTCTCATAGTCTCATTAGATAAACTAAGTCATTACAAATTTGATGAAAATAGCATATCACTGATCGATTCTTACCTATCAGACAGGCGAAACAATATGTTTCTTATAAAAATAATGATTCCAATCATACAGTCATTAAGCATGGTGTCCCACAGGGTTCAGTACTTGGCCCAGTGCTATTTATCATATATGTAAACGACCTTTTGCCAATTGTGACAACATTCCCCTTATTTTATTTGCTGATGATACAACAGATAGCTCTCAATGTTGACAAAAATTCTGATCATCTCGCCGAGCAGATTACGAGTACACAATTGAAAATTAAACAGTGGTTCCTAGCAAATAAGCTTACCTTAAATCTAAACAAAACACAAACAATGACGTTTACTCTTCGTCACACTGTCGTCTATCAGACCTCAAATGTTGACTCAGTGAAATTTCTTGGGGTATACATCGAGCCATTACTCAGTTGGGATAAACATGTTTTGAAGCTATCTAAAACTTTATCAAAGAAAATATTTCTGCTGCGAAATCTAACAAATACTGTTTCAAGGCAAGTTCTTGTCTCAGCTTATCATGGTATTTTTCACTCCACTATAACATATGCTGTATTAATCTGGGGACACTCATCCCACAGTAAAATAACTTTTAATCTGCAAAGCAGATGCTTGCGAATTATGGCAGGTTTGAACTACATATATAGAGACGACTGCCGTGATAAGTTTAGAGATTTTAATATCCTCACTGTGCCATCAGCCTATATACTTGAATGTTTTCTGTACATTAAGAGTAATTTGTAGAAATTTAATAGTCAGGGTGATTCGCACGTACATCCCACTCGTGTCCGTAATAATATTGCGCAGAATTTTTTTCGACTTGCAAAATCAAGAGTTGGCACTAGCTATTACTGTGTAATATTTTTTAATAAGCTACCTGACAATGTCAGAGGCTTGGATTTTAACATTTTTAAGGAAAAAATTTAAAAAATTCCTTCTCAGGAAGGCCTTCTACAGCTGCGATGAATATTTAGAGGAACGTTTCTGCGACATTTAGTTATAAAAATTTGATTTTTTTCTGTTTTTAATTTAATTTTAAGATAACTGTATATTGTGTTTTAAGCTGTCACTGTCTATTTTAATGATATACTTTCTACCCTGGACTTGTGTAAACATTTTGATGTATTAACACCAATAAATTATTATTATTATTATTATTATTATTTATAATTTTGACCGAGTTAAATATTCAAATTTTTAGGAATATGTCCCCTCGCTTTTCAAAATTTCGAACGAGGCATATATTCAATCCTAATTAAGAAATATCCTGCCGCTTTTCGAAACTTTTATTATAAATATATAAATAGTTTATTATTAGGAATGCCACCCCCTCGCTCTTCGAAATTTTATATCGAAGATTGCTGGGAGTCGTATGTTATTACCCCCCGGTTCCTGATTTTCTCTCGACAGCCCCGGCGAAGTGCATAAGTTTGTAATAATGTCTCTTACTTCAGCATGTGTTACTGGTTCTAAGCTGAAAAGTGAAATATTTTATGTTTACTTAAGTAATCTAATGGTTCTTTGTCTACTGCAGCAATTGTGTTGACAATGTTTTCAGCAGTACTTGAAAAAAATATATTAAAATCATCCGCAGATACAATATTATTGCTTTGCATAGGTTCATTTGGCCTATGATTTTGTTTTATAATTTGCCAGGCTGACTTACATTTGTTGCTAGAGTTTTAAAGGAAATTATTATATCTATTTAGTAGATAGGAAGAGGCAGACACCAGGATGGTGTTGCATCCAATACAGGAAACTGAATTTAGCAAACAAATGTTGGCGAAGTCAGTTGATATAGATGTATTAATTTTACTTATTTTGTTTGGACTCTCACTTAATGGAACTAAAATTTATTTATGCAACTTGGACATGGAACTAGCAGACGATTCTTGTCAATAAAGAAAACAGTGCAAACTTTAGGAACTACTGTTTGTTCTTGTCTTTTCGCATTTCATTCTTTTACTGGTTGCGACACCACTAATGGTTTTTTAAAATAGGAAAAAATCTTCGTTCGATGTTCTTAAAAAAAATTATTTTTTAAAAATTATAGGAACTGCCGTTGCTGTCTAAAGACGAAACTTTAAAAATCGTTACAAAATTGATTCTACTACTGTACAAAAACAAAGATAAACAAATTCAGATATTAAACGACCTATGAGAATCAAATTAGCAACAACAAACGGAGCTTCCTTCAACTGAAGGCGCCTCTGCACTTCTTAAGTTAAACGTATATATTTAAATAATAGATTTCTTATCTAATATATTTAGTTAATGCAGGTAAAAGTTGTTTTATTCCTACACGTTATGGTATAATTTAATCAAAAGTGTCTAATAACCTAGTTATTATAGGTAGGTACTTAGTTTTATAACAATGACATTTATATTTACCTATCTTTTTCTTGAAATAACGTAGGTGCCTACCTATTTTGAAGCCATCAAGTAATAAAAGCCCGGCTAATACACATGAACACAATAACCACCGGGTCAGATTAACGTTCTAGCTGGCAGGCGGTAAACAATATAAGAGACCGGGCGCGCAAGAATACGGTTTTAGCCCATTTTAAAAAAATCGCTGACTACATACTACTTTATAACCTGCACATCAAAAATTATGATTCTAAAAACTTTTTTCAAAAATTGGCTTTAATTTCTTGTCAGCATGTATACACAAATTTTCATAAATAGAAGTTTCGGCGATTGCTCAAAAATACATTCGCGAAAATAACAACTTTAAGTTTGCTATTATTTTAACAATTAAAAAAAAAGATTTTCTAATCACTTATTGGTACGTGGTTAGAATAAGCGCTAATCAGTTCGATAGCACAATTATTTTTAGAGATATAACGGTGGGGACGTTAAAAAATATGTTTCACAGAAAAATAATCGATTTTTTAGTTTTTTCGAAATAAGTTCTTGACCACCAAAAAATGTGAAAACTGGTTTCATGTACACGATCACCTAATTAAAAAATCACGCCAGGTCTGGTTTGAATCTACGCCAGTTTTTTTTTTCTCGGAAACTAAGCGACTTTGTATCCCAATAATTACTGGTTTTACAAAAAAAACCTAAAACCACATTAAAATATCTACTTGCCCGCCGCTAGTTGGTATCTGGGAGACTTATATTGAAAATATATCAGTAGAAATTTGCAAAAGCAAAGCAAACTGTATCGTATCTTCCGCTGTCATATACCTACTACTCGCTAAAAGATGGCGCTGCTAAAGAAAATTTATTGGTTCATTAAGTAAACCCTAGACGGCTGCCATAACCAACTACAACCATGAACCATGGTACAACTACGTAACTACGAAAACACAAACTTTGGCGGCCTAAAAAGTTTGGACAATGGGACAGATCTATTTTCCGATACAGTTTTTAGTTTTCATCTATATAACTAGGTAGGGCATATCTTTAGTATGCATATTTTTAGGTGTGAGGCATTTTGTAATATGAGTATTCAAAACTAGCCTCTATGTAATCCATTTGGCATGGAGTTTCGTTTCATATTTTTGTAGAAGTTGCAAAATATACGCAAGATGCTCTATATATGTTTCTACCATGCTCTTTATTAAGTATAGGGGTGCCATCTTCTGTCAGGCAAACAAGGTCCCATCATAATAGAATTAGTCGTCGTCATATTGTAGTATTCTTAGATGCACGATGCACGCCTGCATTAATTATTACTATCTCCCATAGATGTCGCTACAAAAGAATATGTCACTACGATATTACAGCAATTGTCAAATATAACAATATAAGTCAGCTGTGAGTGAATCTGCGAATCATTTAAATTAATTAGTCATAGATATTAATTAGTTAAATACTTCTGAAACCTGAAACGCATTCGCGTTACTTCTTTCTGACATACTTGAAAACGTTCGTGTTGTAATTACAGGTGAGTTTGATATTTAATAAAATCACTTAATTATTTTGTATAAATACTAATAAGCAATCAATACACAATAAAATGTTTTCATTCATTTGCTAGCACCTAGTATATGTTTTATTAAATTGATTTTTTGTTAATCTTCATGGGTTTTTCCAGTTTGAGAAAATGCCTGTAGATCTATCCTCTCCCAAGGCTACCCAGGTTAAAGACTTAATCAAAAGTGATAAAGTTGTGATTTTTTCTAAATCCAAGTGCCCTTACTGCAAATTAGCGAAAGAGGTTAGCTATTCATATTTACCTAAACATATTTTCTTATAATTCTTGTTTTTAGGTGTTCAATAAGTTAAAAGAGAATTATACTGCAATTGAATTGGATTCCAGAGATGACGGGGAAGAAATTCAAAATATTTTAGGAGAAATCACTGGTGCTAGAACGGTAAGTCATGTAATCATGTTATCGTAGTATATAATAAAGTTTTGGGCTCTTTTAGGTCCCAAGAGTCTTCATTAAAGAGAACTGCATAGGGGGAGGCACTGATGTGAAGACTTTGTATGAAAAAGGAGAGCTACAGAAGCTAGTAGCAGCATAATCAACTAATAATGAAATACTCGCACGCAATACTTACTTGAAATGCATAAACATTGTTGAATTTCTTACGTTTTGTTTGTTTTGTGAATTTGTTATTATATTATATAAAAATGCTTATAAATATAATATAAATTTGATATAGGAGTTTAAACCCATTTTTTTATATATCTGTAATTGCTTTAAACAATAATTTTATTTCGGGTGCATAATGTTTATGTAATAAATTACTTTTGGTTTCTGGTTTATTTTGCACTACAATTCTTTGGTACCTAGGTACCTGTATATTTATCCCTACCTAGTTCCATTCTATTTAAACATATATAGTGAGAGAAAAAGATGTCATTAAATACTGTGATTTAAAAGCCAGTAGTACCCTCTAAATGTCATTATTTGTTCTTCAATAGCTATTTTTAGATACCTATCTAATCCAAATATGTTTATGTTTTATTACACTGGAATTACTGAGTGATAAGTAATTGTATTTGTATAGTATATAAATATTATGTTATCAAAAAAAAAGTGCAATATCATTCAAATGAAATTAAAAAATGTTGAAAGCATATATGTACCTATGTACTTACATATTACTAATTTAAAAGATTTCCTTTAAACATTTTGGTTAATCATCATTGTTGCGTTACAATGTTTTGTCAAATACAAGTAATACACGTATCTCCAAGTTTTCATTATCTAAATATAGGACAGTTGAGTAATGCCACAAATGTCTGCTAATATTCATATGTCTTAACCTAACCTTGTTATTGCTTTACCTTTGTACTGACGCCTAACTTAAAGTGCATTTTCCCTACTAAAAAGCATATAAGTAAAGAGTGTCGATAATGAATATACCGTACGGAAAAGTGGCTGTGTATTTGTTGACATTTTTAGGATACATTTATTCTGGTTATGGCTCCGGATTGTTATCGAATCTGAAGGATGCGGTGTTAAGCGCAGAAACTGTATTTGGCGATGTAATTAAGAACGTTGTCAATGTTGCTCAGAAGTTTAGAATAATGCACGATGTTTTCGATGCAGCTGTAGAGGAAAATTGCGTTTTCAAATGTCCAAATAGTAAGTATAATAAAGATAGGTATTAGTTTGCTATTTGTGTCTATCATTTGCACGTAAAACATGTCAGTAGATAATTCTTATCTAGCTACATAAAGAAAGTAATGTAAATAATAAAAATAAAATAATATTCACTGTTTAGTGTCTGCCCTAGAGGTTAGATAATGTCATTCTTGATAAGTCAAAGTCAGCTGATACTTGTCAGATCCGTTCATAAAGGTTACACTTTTGCTGGGTTGGGTGAGTTGTTGGTAGTGACACAGGTTAATTCGGCTTCATGACATTGTTTTCCTAATTTTTAATTTCGAACATAGAGCAGCAGATATAATCAATAATTTTAAATATTTGTTACTCTATTTTAAGAGAAAAAAACCTTATGTATCGTATAATGACTTTGTTGCGAATGAAACACTATATGTGCCTTCTTCACCATCGTCAATGAGCTCATAGACCGCATTAGCATTATAGTATTTTGTGTGGGATTATATGGACCTGATGCGACAAGTGTTCATTATACTCTTTCCTATTTAGTATTATGTAAGTAAGTTGAGGCCCATGACCAATATGTTATCGATTAAATAATAGTACTAGTGACATTATTTGTTATTTTAAAAGTAGGACCAGCACAGTTCAAATGCATTTTGCATACATGTGTCCAAGGAGGACATATGTGTTATTTAATTGCTATTAAACTAGTTTTGGATTGGATTGCATACATGCATGCAAGTAAATAGTTATATTTATACCACGGACTCTCTACGTCTATAGAAACCCACTGAATATATTTTTCTTTTTAAATTTCGCGTGTAATTTTTGTTTTTGATTTTCAAGAAAATGCGACGAAAATGTTTTGGAATTGCTTGTTACCTGCTACCTAGCTAGACTCTAAATTATTTACTAGGGGTTTATTGGTGTAAAGCAGTGTTGTTGCGTTGTCTGCAGTCATATAACAAATGTATTACAAAGAAGTAGTTACTGATTCTTAAATTTTTATAATTCCGAATGCCATAATTACTCAGTTATTATTTGTAGTAATATTCTAAGCATTTTCAACCATTTAAAAAAATTATTTTGTCTCTTTTACGGCCCAACATTTGTTTTTAACTGCAGATTAGGCTTATCCAAAATAATAAACTTTTATCGTACGCCACGTCAAAGTAAAATGTAATTTTCCAGTTAATAGTTGATTCACAAAATACTCCTTAATAAAAAGTCTATGTTCTCATTCTCTCTGCTCTCAGAGTTTATCAAGTTAGCAGGATTATTTCATTTTTAAAAATTACCTAGCACAAGTGAAATATCGACATTAGTGGTAATATCTGCACTATTTCTGATGAAATATCCTACAGTAAATTATTATGAATAAATAATTTTTTCATAGTCCACCTTTGTACCTACTAAATCTACAACTTTTGTTTTAAAAATAGCATAAAAGGTAGCAGTGTAGTTCTATGAACGCTGACAATGTTACATTTATTAACAAACAACACATTTGTTAGGGGTGTTTCAAAACAATCAAAACCTCACGAGCTACGACCTTGGTATGAGCAAATACATAATTTCGGCGATCGTCTCAATTACACAACTTTCTAAAAACATTAGAGTTATTGTTTGCACTTTATCCCGAGCTGTCGTTGTGTACAGATCTCCGTTCCAACGGCCCTTTGAGATTAATTTAGAAACTAGCGAATTTGTGTCGGGGTTATTCATCGAATCCCAACAATGGAAGTAAATCATTCTATTAAATTTATGTGGTCGTATGTTTCCAAAATGCACTTATGAGGAATAAACTCCGCCTTTTGCGCATCTCGCTGCTCATAAGGTTTTGAAAGCATTATATTTACGTATTTCTCAGAGAAAATGTTTACAGTCATTCAGTGCATGATAACCAAACTGTCCAAGGTTTGGAACCGATTTAATATTTTGCTTGTCAAATAAAAATTATTTGTCTTAGCGGTTTCTACTGAAAAAGTAAAATCGCCCTCTAAATGACCTCGACATGATCTAGTAAAGATAGTGCTATAACACTCCCTATAAATTTTGTCTGAAACCTTTTTATCTATCAATTTAAAACTTTCAGGGGATTAATGTATCATGATAAATTATCATTTAGTACTAAGTTCAAGTCCAAACTTAAGGGCTGCGAAACAGGCAATTTCTGACCAGTTTTTACGGTCACTCGTCTTTGTATTTTCTTTAATACAAATCATTGTAATTTTACATACTAAATCTGCACTTTGTTTAAGTCAATTAATTTTCATTATCGGTTTTCAGACATGCCAGTTCTAGCTTAAAAAGGATTATTACTTTTATACCTATTGATTACCTGGTGAAAACTGATCTGAACAGCTGACTTCGTCATATAAGTCGCTTCCAGTGAATGTCTATACCACCAAGGTATATATTTTATCTCGTACAAGGTGAAAATACGTACAAAGGCCTTCCTCAAAAGTCAAAATGTTTTATCTCATATGTAGACGATAAGTATTTTGATATGTTCGCTTTTCGGCAAATCGTGAAAACCCATGTTATTAGCGACGTCATAAAATTAGGCAATGGCAAGGTGTTTTATCAGTGTGACCAGTGTGACAAAAAAAAATGGAGCCATTTGTCAAGGTTACGTCTAAATAAGCATCAAAGAAACACTCTAAATATAGGAAAAATGAATAACAAATCCACCTTCAATTTCGCCAGTTATGATTGCATTGGGTTTGATTTGGACAATACCTTGGCACGTTACAAAGTGGGAAATATGATAGAAATGGAATATGATATAATATCAAGGTTTTTAGTAAACAAGAAGGGATATTCGAAGAAGTATTTATTGAAACCACTTGACCATAATTTTTTAATAAAAGGCCTAATAGTGGACGATGAAAATGGGAACCTATTAAGAATAGCTCCAGATGGCACTATAATACAAGCTACTCATGGTACGAAGTGGTTAAGTTTGGAGGAGATTTCGAAATATTATCCAAACCGTAGATGGAAAGCTACGGATTTATTTACAGAGGACCCCTTGCAAACATGGAATGGACCATATTCAGAAAAAATGAGAACTTTATTAGATTACTATGACATCGTTATAAGTTTAATATTTGCAAGGGCTGTTGACTGGATAGACGAAAGAGGTAAGGACAAATATGAGAAACAAGTATACAATATTTGGCCTGATGTGTTAGATGGTGCAGTATACATGTTCAATCGAGACCACTTTCAAACAAACGAAGGAGAATACTTTCCGGAGCTTAAGGCATCTCCTGAAAAGTACTATTACAAATGTAGCGATAATTTAATAGATTGGCTTGTAAAATTAAAACAGAGTGGAAAACAGTTATTTTTAATAACTGGGTCACATGCAGATTTTGCTTCACACACTGCAACGAACACTCTTGGTGCAAATTGGAGGGACTACTTCGATATCGTTGTCAGTTATGCGAAAAAGCCCGGATTTTTTACTATGAGGAGAGACTTTATCAGTTTAAAAGGTTTCAAAGAAATGGGCCCAATCTCTTCAAAAGATTTAGAATTAGGGGGGATTTACACCCATGGTAATTGGGAAGATTTAAAGGAATTCCTAATAAAGAGATCAAGAGTGCCGAATCCCAAATTTTTGTACGTCGGTGATAATCTTGTTCAAGATATTTATACACCTAACGTGCATTGTCGCTGTGATACTGTGACGGTTTGTGAGGAGTTAGAGGCCGAACGGACTCAGGGGTTTGATAATAAGTGGCATCCTGATGAACAATTTCTGTGTTCTACTATTTGGGGTTCTTACTTTCATTGTAAAGTTACTAATAGTATTACGAATTGGTATCATATGATGAAAACACATTCACGCCTTTGTGTTCCTAGTCTAGAGCATGTAGCCCTGTATCCTATAGATCATGAATTCCCAGCTATTTCTTAAGGTGTATTACCTGAACTAGAACATTAACATAAGTAGTAATTTCTGCCCAAGATTTTATTGTTTTATTTAGGCTGTGCTTAGGTACACCACTTATATGGTGATCTATGTGTTTCGTGGTACACATCTGTGCAATGAAATCCCGCACACTTGAAAAATAAAGTAATCTAGTTTTTACTAATATTGAGTGGTGTGAATCAGTCTTTTTGGAATTTAGATTTTTTTTATTATCATATACCTAGGTTATGTGGTTATAAAAAACTGACAATGATTGTGAAACGTCACAAGTAAGGTATTTGAGTAATGTTAATCCAGAGGAAAACATACATATTTTTGTGTTTTTCACTTTTTTAAACCATTCGATGGGAATGATTTCAATTTACAACGAATGTAAAAATTGACAGTGAAAAATTCACAGATACGACTGCGCATAACTGCGATTGTATTTATTGTGTAAATAATGTAACCTAATATTTTGTCATGGCTCCATTTCCTTCCAAGATGTTATTAAATCTTGTTGGCATAAAAGCAATTAGTCTACGACAATAGTTTTTTTCCTCTTAGTTCCTCCCAGCAATTTTCAATGACCCGACCACAATTCTTCTCCATTTCTTCGTCTGAAGTTGTTCATAAATTTTTTTTTACTAGCAAACCCCAGACGTTCTCGTCTGTTTATCGAGACTGTGCGAAGACCATGGTAATAATTCAATATTATTGTTCCCGAACCATTGAGTAATTATCCTGGCAGTATGGATAGGGCAGTTGCCTTGTTGATAAATGAAGGTATTGTTTGGATATAATTGCTCCAAAATATCCTTATAAACCTATTCATTAAATCTACCATTATCCATAATACGCCTCTCTTTATCAGGGCCATTCACGCTTATCTATGCTCAAACATTAACAGAAAATTGCCTGGACCTATTCCGTGGAGACACGTAACGTTCGTGAAACCTGGTAATTTGTCCGTCAATACAATAAGACTGAAGAATTTTTTCATTGGTAAACACAACATTGTTCCAAAACTCCAAGGGGCCATAGACATAATTTAAACATAACAGAATGCGGACTGGCTTCTGTTCTTCTGTTAATATGGTTTTCTTGACACGTGTACAGTTTTTTAATTCCAATTTTTCTATCCTTCGGCTAGCTGTTGACCTCAGTGCTGAAAAATTTGTCATAAACACAGCGTCTCCTGCTGTTTGAAATGCATTTTCCCTCAAATAGCCAAGGAGCGCTTCATCTTGAACGAGATTTGAACTTCTCGATCGGCCTGAACCGTCTTTTCTCTTTACGCTACTGCCCTTCCCCCACCTTTTCTTCACACTCATAACAGTACTTTTATTCAATTGATAATGGTTAGCAACTGCTCTGATAGACCATCCCTCTTCAATTTTAGAGATAATTAAATTTTTTTTATGTTCAGTTAATTTTGGCATTGCGAAATTAATACACTGACCCTGACAAATAAATAATGAATGATTTAATATAGCGAAAAATAGGTGTGCAAAATTTCATTGCACAGAAGGGTACTTGTCCTTCATTGCCCAATTTACGTGATGGTTTTCCCCCCTTTTTTCCCCAGAAAAGAGTTAGCAAGGCGATTAGATCAGTCCAGAATTCTTCCCATAGAAGGCGCAAGTGGCTGTGGTCTAGTTTGTCACCTGTGTGTCTGATTTGTTATCTGTGCAGGCCTACAAGATAAAATATTTTGTCACATTGGGCCGTTACACATCTCATGCCTCAGTAGGTGATGTGAAAGCAGTCTGACGGTAATAATAGATTTTTATTGTACCTATGCATGTTGCACAGATGTCGATGTGAAGTGTTTATAAAAATGTCTAAAGATGTTACCATGTTCTTTCTTAATTAAAGCTAGTCCAATTGAAAGTTATATTACAGCATTGCCAAAGAAAGTTTTTAGCTAAAATGTACTTATTTGGAAAATTTCCTTTTATATGGCACATTGCTCGCTGCTCTCCACTGATCTAGTTGCCTCACTTACTCTTAGGGATTTCGAAAATAAAATACCTGTAGCACTGGTAAAAAATAGTTTCTTGATTGAGGTAATTTTTGATTGTTTTCCTTTCATAGTGAAGGCAAGGTATCTTTTAAAAACATGGATGATCCTTATATAGGGTGTTCCTTACATAGCTTAATGGCTGAGGTAACTCTAAAATACCCTCATGTGCACCCCTAGCACCCAATGTTTTGTGAATTAATTTTAGTTGTAAAGTGCGAGCTCCCGGAAAGTCAAATTTGTCCATTTTTTGCACACTTCTAAAACACACTTAAGAAAGTTTTATAAAATTTTAACAACTTATTAAAAAGTTATTTTAATAATTAAAAAATGGCTATAGTGCAGGTTTTTTTGCAATAACTTTTTTACCTCATAATGTGGGGATTTCAATTGCACACAAATCACCCATTCTTCACTTTCACTTTTGTTCCAAGTGAAATTTTTTTACTCACGAAATAAGAAGCCTCTCCCAAAGCCATTCTGCAAAAACATTGCAGCTACTAATTTATCAAAAAATTCTGTCTGTTTTCTCTTCATTCTTGGCATATAGTTGTAATTTTGATTGTATGAAAAAAAATATTTAAAAGTGACGTTTATTATATATTATATAGGATGTAATCATTCCAATCATTTATCTTCAAAACTAAAGGAAAAATGTAGGTGTACCATGATCCTGTTACATCCCGTATAGATACATGTATTAATATTTTGTCACGTTATTATCATTATTCTTATTAAAAGCTTGTCAGTTGAGGATCACAAATGAAGAATCTTTTCGTAAATGAAATAAATAAAACGCCTAAGTAAATAAAATCGAAATTTGCAAGCTTTTAAAGAATTTAACAAATGACTAGCAGGTATTTACCGTAAATGAAGAGAGACCATATATGTTTTATTTCTTTTATTCACAAAGCTAGCTCTTATGAAGGTTCTTTTTAATTTCTACTATCAGTATTTTTTATTATAAATTTGTTGCTGCTAAAAAAAGTATGAGGGGGGGTAAAAAATCTGATAAGAATTAGAAATTCCCTTGTATCAGTACAGACCCTTCTGTGCTAATACGGGGAAATTTCTAGTTCCAGGGTTAGATATAGTAATGCACCATTTCGAATTAAACACAGGCACTGTCAATTTTTCGACAACATCTTTAGCCACAGCTAGATTCTCAACTTATCAGACTATCTATAACTTTTATTTTTATTTTCCTCCTTTCCTTCGTTTTCTTTTTCTATATTTTTGGTCCTTGTTTTTGTCTTTCTAAACTACTTTTCCTAATCATATTTATTATAGTGAAAAATTGAAATAAAAAAAATACATTTTAAACTCAAGTAGGTAACCAGCGTCATCGCTCCCGTTGTAGTGAATTATTCTAAGCAGATTTCTCATTTGTCAACTTTTCCTGTGGCTAAAAAAATCTTTTAGTGCCATTCCACTTAATTTTAGTTGATAATATTCTTTAGAAACTCACCTGTGTTTATTATAATTTTAATTCGCCATAAGCAAAAGGAGCCTGCCTGGTTTGTCTCATTTTTATTTTTAGTTAATCTGACCCATCCGTTCCAGTCCTTGTATTGAATTTGAATACTTTTTTCTCGAATATTTTCACCATTTGATGTTCTATTGTTTTTTTGACCTCAGTTTCGGAATGCCACAAAAATCTACCATCTTTTAAGCATTCAAATTTTTTTTCTACTACAACCGTAAAGCCACTATGTCTGCGTTTCCGCTTAGATGGACCACGTTGTAGAGTAGTAATATTATGAGAAGATGCTTGGGGCGGAGCCAACGTGCGCGAATATTTTTACCAGTGACAGCATCATCTGGGGTAGAAGGATGTATAATAATTGTAATAAAATTTTCGAGGCCGAGGAGCTGTGTAATGCAGTGGATTAAAACCTCGTCACACTCTGGTGTTTACGATGAAGACATTTTTTACTCAAAATAAGGTTATTTCAGTTAATTCAATCAGAAACGGCGAACACAACAAGTATACTGCAGCACAGACCCTGTGACTGCAGGTTCACGGTGCCACTGGATTCAAGGTCAAATATGACGCAAATCGCTCTCATTGGCTTAGATCAGTGAATGCACACAAACTCTGCGCATCATTTTTTGCAAGCATCTCATAATAATACTACTCTACCTACATAGTATGTTCAAAATGTAAAAAAAGTGTCAACTTTTCATTATTCGTCTTTAAATAAGGAGCAATATCATTTGCATGGTGGTATTTAATAATGTTTCTTATTTCAAATACTCTTTTTTTTTGCCTTAACTTTGTTCATGTCATCTGACCAATAGCCAATAACTTAAAGTGGTAATATTTGTTAGAGAGTACCACAATACCCATACAGCACAAGGACATCCTCAGAACATACTGGGGACAACTTTTTAGGACAGACGGGATATCCTGGGAAGATCCTATTATCACCTTAGGATGTCCGTAGGATATCCAAATGGGACAGTTCGGGCTTTGCTGATGACGTCCTCAGGACATCAGTACGGGTGTGTACAGGACGTCATCAGCTCTTATATGGGTTATGCCTGGGCTTTACTATGAACAACCTGAGGACATTGATTGGACTTTATATAGGAGATCCCCCAGTTCTTTTAGAATTTATTGGGTATTTCTAAAGACAGTAAAAAATACATGTTATTTTATAATATAGTAGATCATTACTTTTAAACTGAGCCAATAAGTAAAGACAAAGGACTACAAGTTTATATAATGACAAATCAAAATTTTGAGGTATTGATATAAGTTACTTTGAAGTATTTGAACACGATTAATGAAAGAAAATTTCTTTTCAACCCCGAGAAGGGGTGAAAAAAAATATAACAAAGTGTTTTTTCAAAATTACTCAAAATGTGTAAAAGCTAGTAAAAAATGTTTCAAATAGAAATTGTAAAAGCATGAAATATTACATAAAAATGATCTCTTGCCTTTTTTTGGTATAATTAAAATCAACAGAGTTTAGGGTGGTTAGAAGTTATAAGGGATATGTACAACTTTAAAAAATCATAGCGTGCTGAAAAGTTATAATGAATTTTAAAAAAACTTTATTCACTCAGAAAAATATAAAGGAAAATGTGATTGGTTATTGTCCGCAGATGTTATTGTCAGATACGTAATCTGACAATAACATCTGCGGACAATAACCAATCACATTTTCCCCTTTTACATAAGTAATATAATAAATACAAAGACATAACATATTTATGAAATATTTATCGTAATCTTATTTGTCGAAAGAACTTTAAAATGAACGTGGATAAGACATCGATGCCCTGCGGATTTCTTAGAACTTTCGACAAATAAGTTTTTGGAAGGAAATTTTACAAACCAATAAAAGACACCATAAAATAATTTATATAATAATAATATATATACTTTTCATTAGTTTTGTTGTTGAAATCTCCTAAATAATAATACCTATAATAGGACGACTCTAGGACTTGCCTAGGATATTCTCACAGTGGATATTTTGTTAGGCTTTTAATATCTTTGCAGGATATTTCTAGGACATCCTGCCAGGATTTGTCTAGGATATCCCCATTTGGGATATTCTCAGGTTGTATATATTTTATTGGGATATCCTAAGGATATCCTGAGGAATGTTGTCCTCGACTGGGATATATGAGACCAAATGAGGATACCCTAGGGATGTCATGTGCTGTGTGGGTAATGATACTTTTCATCTGTCTAATTTTGGTGCTTTAGCACTGTCATTGTATATAATCGTACATACATCCTTTATCATGATTACAGTAAGGACAAATTATTTTAAAAATGTTTGTTGTATAAGTTAAATTTTAAACAAGCTAAGAATATTTTTGTATTATGAAAATTAGCCACGCACACTTTAAAACTCAAATTACAAATGAAATTGAAAATAATATTTAATAAGTTAAGTCTTTATTATTAAGTTTTAATTTATTGATAAATTTGGAAATTTTAGGAAATTAATTTACTATATATATTATAATTAAGAAATGTGATCTCGTATAACTGAAGGTAGCTACTCACACGCCTGCCCCAGGGGCAATCCAGGGTGTTGAAGTGGGTTTGACCCTTAATTGCCTCCTTGTTTGTGACGTGTGTAGGCAAGCAGTGGCAATTTCCTAGATTGCTTCCTTTGCTGGGCGGCAGACCGCACCGGACTTTCCTAGCTTCCTAGATCAGCTCCAGCCGCCCTGCCGCAACTCGTGTGTGTAGTGTGATTGGGGCAATTTCGACTCATTTTTCTAGCGAGAGTGCTTGTTTGTATTGTGCAGCTTTAAGATAAATACGAATATAATGAAAAAAGACAAGGATCAAGAGCACGAAGTTTGGAAGCGGGTGATAGAAGTCTGTAAAGACCGGCCCCACATGTGTAGGGTCAGGGGGGGTACAGTGTAACAAAAAAGTTGTTAATGAATGTAGAAAAATAACGTTTATTAAATAAACATTTCTTTTGTAGTTAATATAATCAACAGTCTTTAACCTTCATCTTAAACCTAAAAATTATTAGAAATTATCCTTAAAAACTACTCGTATTCACACTTTTTAGAGATCAGTTATTTGTTATAGTGTGACCCAGATCTGGGGTACAGTTTAACACGCATAGGGGTACAATGTAACAGGATGGGGCAGACTATAAAATTCCACTAAACAATAAAAATATCAACAAAATCTAAAAAATAAACTTAACTTTTAACTCAAATTATATTTTCTTAATATATTTTGCGGGAATGCATAACAATTTGCTTGGCGTTTTGTCTTATTTGCCATTTCGGGAAGTGGTAATATAAGTTCAGTGTCATCCATCGAGACAATTGCTAAGTCCGGTTGCAGAGGAAAATAAAAAACATCTACCTTTCCACTTTTGCGTAAATAACTGATGTCTTTTTCTTTTTTATATATCGATGTAGTGTACCATAGTTAACATTCTTCATGCTAGCAGCCATTCTTTTTTCTACTAATTCTATTGCCTCTCTCATGTCTTTTTCTCTATGTAAACCAATTTCAGTCTTCCTCTTTCGATTCCTGACCATTTTTATTGAAACGCATAGAAAATAACAAAAAATCAGTTGAAGGGGCACACTATGACGTGTTACACTGTACCCCGTTACACTGTGCCTCTCACTGTATACTCAAAGACCGAAGTCAATTGAAATTTTATAGGTGATGAATACTGGCAAACTTTGTTACCTTATTCAACAATAACTTAACGAAGTTTGTGTAGAAACTATATTTACTTACCAGGAATGATACAGTTTGGAAAAGACACAAAAATATTGGATTTAAATTAATCTCGTTTGGACACCCAAAAGTAAATTTTTGTTTATAAACCCCAATGTAAACAACTCTGCAGACCAATGACAAGTGCAGCAAGATGGTGATATGTGCCTTTGCCAAATATTGGAATGGTGTAATAAATATATTGCAAAGAGACAGAAATAATCCCATTGTTATACTGTGCCCCGTGTTACAGTGTACCCCCCCTGACCCTAACCACTTCTTCATCCAGTACTTCCTTTTTCTTTTCTTTTTTTTGCGTTACCACCACGGAAACAGCCACGGCAATGCCGATCTTTTGATTTTTTGAAAGTGTTGGAGCCATCTTCACAAATTGAAGCGACACCTCTATGGCATTCACTGTAACACTGAACGGCAGGTACGTGTGTAGGGAAGCCTCCTAGATTGCCCCGTCCGCCCTGCACCCTATAGATTACCCCTGCGGCAGGCGTGTGAGTAGCTACCTTTAAGAGCCATATTATGGCATTGTTCCCCAATTCTTACAAAATGTACCAAAACACTTTATTTTTCTGATGAGTTTATTTTATTCACTATATGCATAAAATATAATTGTTATATAGATATAGGAACTAACAATTATTTATTGTTTTTAAATGTAAATTATTGTATAGATTTTATTTCATTGTTAAGAATAAAAATACTGATGAAAATCACAATCGTCTTTGTTTTGCCTACTTATAAATCCATTTGTTTACTTCTGTAGCTTACCGAAGGAGTATTGTAATTTTTCCGCGAAATTTACTTTTTTAAATTTATTATCAACATTTTAGCAGATATTAAATTTAAATTTTCTGTCGTATACCTAATAAAATAAAATTATATCCAGTGTCAATAACTTTTTAAGCTTGAAATAACGATTTAAAACATTTTACGACGTCTTTTATTATTCTTTGACCTTTGAGGATAGAGAATTACGAATAGAGAATTGGTAAAAAACCGTCGATCCAGGAACTCTGCGATATACAAACAACTTTTTGAAATCTCTTCGAAACCATAGATTTGTTGTTTGCTTTCCCCTACCTTTGCGAGTATATAGTTCACTCTATATTTATACGGCACATAAAAAAAGCCGCCGAGCTAATATAATAAGGGGAGACTGGAGCATGCCTTATTTTGTACACTTTATTAAATAATAAATATAATTTATTACTCTTATGTAAAGTATATTATGGCATGATTAAGGCAAGAAATAAACGGAAACATGCCTTTTTTAATTAGGGTTTCTAACTCCTGTGATATATTTACGTGAACCACCTCTAAATAGAACGTTATATCCAGGAAACAGATAAATAGAGCCGTACTTTGAATTTATCTGTCAATCTCGTGAAGGACGGACAGTCCGTCCACCAATGCATAAGATTTTTTTTAAAATTTATCCAATGTCATTAAGTTTCTACCGGAAACGCGTTTTTAAATCTCTTGTATTATTTTGTTCATTCTAATAAGCAAACATTTGTTGTACAACTTTGTAGTATTCTTGTTAGCAGTAACAGTGCCGACTTATATATTTTGATGGCCGGTTTTGTGACATTTTTTATGTGCACGAAACAAATGGAGACAACTATATATACATCTGTAAACATAGAAGACCAGGCGACGTTGCCACGTACTACTCCATTTTATTTAGAAAATTTGAGTCTTTATTGTCATTCTCCAAATTCTCCATTCATCCGTAGTGAAAATTGACTTTTCACGGCTTAAGTACTCGTTAGGAAATACTTTTCAAAATGCATAGTTTTTTCTCTTAACAATTGGAAAACAGTGTGGAAAACTGTTTTATTCAATTGTTTTTTTAACGGGTTTCAGCATGATTAATAACCACAAAACTGCCAAAAATATTTGTCATGTCACAACTATACTTACATTTCCAAAATGGCCTGAAACGCCCGTATTTATCAAAATATGAAAAAGTACCATAAGGAAAAGTTGTTTGTAATTACATTAAGATTCTAAATGTGAGGTTCGGTTTGAAAATTTTAGTCTTTTAGTATTTTCATTTTTTTCCAAAAATATGTAACATTTATTTTTTTACAGTTGAGTTAATGTGAAATATTTCATTCCAAAAAATACATAAATGTTGCATTTCCTTTTTAAATGTAATTAGTAATGGCAAGAAAAAACAGTTTCTACAAAAAACAACAAGACAATACTGGACTATTTTCAGTAATTTTGAACCCTTACTGTGGCATTTTGCATGATAATCGGCTTGAATATTAAAGAAACGATTGTTCATTTACCTCAAAAACATCAATAGGGAATAATAGGGATTTACAGGGCCGGATTAACCCCGAGGCAGTGAGACATTGCCTCGGGGCCCCCTCCAAAATGGGCCTCCCACTACATTGTCTTGAATTTTATTTTGAGAATTATGAAATAAAAATAATATCTAGATCTCACGCAAAATCTAGAAAATCTACCTACGTTATTCAGCGATTACAGAAAATCATAAACATAGAACTATTTCAATATTATCGATAAATATAAAATGTGTTATGTGATGATGAAAGATTTCGATTATTTGCACCCCACAGGCCTGCCGAGAGGGGGGTGGCGGGGGTGTTTCCTTATCATCAGGCGAAATTAGAGAGGTATCTATTTTTTGTAAATGATTAGTGTGATCTTTGATTTAGTATAAAATCAAAGGTGTGATGTAAATAACAATGAGTTCTGAATGACTTTGAAATTGTCCTCCCCCGCTCTTCGAATTTCGACCGAGATAAATATTGAATGTTAAGGAATACCACCCCTAAAATTTTGATTAAGGAAAATATTCAATTGTAAGGAGTATCACACCCCCCCCTCCCTGCTCTTCAAAAATTGCAATCGAGATAAATAGTCATTCAGTAGTTGTAAGGAGTATCACCTCCGTGCTCTTTTCAATTTTAGGGAATATCACCTCTCCTCCGCTGTTCGAAGTTTTTGTCGAAATAAATAGTTGCCACCCCCCGCTCTTCGAAATTTATATCGAAGATTGCTGGTAGTTGTATGTTACTACCCCCCGGATCCCGATTTTCTCTCGACGACCCTGGCACCCCAGTTTTAAAAAAGGCAGTAATTTGTAAATGTTATATAGAAATAATGAACATGTTTACTAAATAGCATATATATTTACAAAAGCATCAAAGATTGAATTCATTGAAAACCCTCTATTTGCTTTGAATTTTTGATACCGCTGGCCTTAAGTAGGCCTCTACCATAACTCTGCCTCTGTCTACAGGCCCCCACCATAACTTTGCCTACAGGCCCCCATTCAAGTTAATCCGGCCCTGGAGATTTATGTAATAACTCGCCAGGTAATCAAGTAAGTTTTGAAAACAAATGTTAGCTTTTGACGTATCGATGCTTACTAAAGAAGAAAAAAATTGAAATGATTTTAATTCACGGCGAAAATTAATAGGGGAACAGCTGATATTTTTAACCAAAGAATTTTGCAATAGGACATTATGTATGGAAAGAGAAGGAGGACATACAGAAATGTAGTATTTAATTTAAGAGATTATAGATGGTAAACATGGTTTAAAGTTTTAAAAAAATCTGTATTATTCACATTTAAGATTTTTGAAGTAAATTTTATTAGGAATTTTGAGTTTTATTTATGTGATCTAAATTTGATTTAAAAGAACAATAATTGTTTTAATACTTAAGCCGATTCATGCAAAAATCGACAGTAAGGGTTCAGAATTACTGAAAATAGTCAACGATCGTCCTGTTGTTTTTTGCAAAAAATGCTTTCTTGCCATTATTAATTAGGTACATTTAAATAAGAAATGCCACATTTATGTATTTTACTTCCCTCGCATACCGAAGGGAAGTAGGTATTGTATTCGAGAAAAAATCACCCTCCGAGATTTTTTCGAATTCTGACGTTTCAAAACACGTAGATTACGAAAATATAGGTTTTTCAATTCCGTCAGTCTGTGTGTCTGTCTGTTTGTCTGTCTGTCTGTTGGTGCATTTACTAAAAAAGTACTTGACGGAGAGCAGTCAAATTTGGTAGGTAAGTTGACGCTACTGTCAGCGAAGAAATGGTAAAAATTTCACTGGAAAATATACAGGGTGGGGACCGTCTAAAGGGAATAAATAATGAAAAAAATTTTTTTTTGCTCAAATTTAAAATTTCCACGTTTCATGGCACGCTTAACCTATTTCAGAAAAAAAAATTTTTGAAAATTTTTTTTACCAACATTTTTGAAATTTTTTTTACCAAGATGAAAAAAATTTGTTTTGCTCAAATTTAAAATGTCTACGTTTCATGGCATTCTAAGCCTAATTAAAAAAAAAAAAATTTTGAAATTTTTTTACCAACATTTTTGAAAAATTCTTTTCTACTAAAATAGATGAAAAAAATTTTTTTCTTCCTTCAAATTTAAAATTTCCACGTTTCATGACATTCTAAGCCTGATTAAAAAAAAAAATTCTTTGAAAATTTTTAAAAATTTTTTTTACCAACATTTTTTAAATTTTTTTTACCACTGAAATAGATGGAAATTTTTGTTTTATTTCTTCAAATTTAAACTATCCACGTTTCCATGGCATTCTAAAACTATTCAAACAAATTTAAAAATGTTTTTGAAAAATGAAAACAAAAAATTGAAAACATTTTTAATCTATTTATCACTACTATAGAATAGACGAAGCATTTTTTTTTTGCTTAAATTTAAAATTTCCACGTTTCATGACATTTCAAACCAATTTCGGAAAAAAAAAATTTGCAAAAATTTAACACTAGAATAGAAACTTTTTATTGCTCAAATTTAAAAGTTTCACGTTTCATGACATTCTAAACCTATTTAAAAAAATCGGTAAAGTTATTTACACAGAACTTCCCTCGTTATTTGTGCATGACAGTCACTCAAAAAAATTATTAATTACGAAATGACATTGGGAATAATAATCGGAATATAATTATTGGTATTATTACAAAGAAAACCTGATAACTTTTGGTCAAAAAAATATACAGAGTGTTCATCCAACAGCAAAAGTTCAATATACTAAATAACAGGTGCCAAATATGGAAGGCTTGCGCAAATACCTTTATAAATGTCCACCATGACTCAATTATTTCTTGGGATGCCATTATTCAATAAAAGTATATAATAGGATATGCCAAATATTATTGCCATCTCTCACATTTTCAATCCCACATTCACGTAATGGAGTGGAAGTATAGTGGTGATTAAAATATAGAACAAATTTTCAAAAATGTTTTCTGTCTATTCTAGTGTTAAATTTTTTTCCAAATTGGTGAAAATATGTTGCAAATTTTTTTTTCCGAAATAGGTTTAGAATGTTATGAAACGTGGAAATTTTAAATTTGAGCAAAAAAATATTTCGTCTATTCTATAATGGTGATAAATAGATTACGAAAACATGTTTTCATTTTTTTTTTCTAAAACATTTTTAAATTTGTTTTAATAAATTTGGAATGCCATGGAAACGTGGGAATTTTAAATCGGAAAAAAAAATCCATTTATTTGTGGTAAAGTTATTTCAAAAATTTTTAATTTTTTTTTTATTTTTCTTTAAATAGATTTAGAACGCTATGAAACGTGGAAATTTTAAATTTTGAGAAAAAAAAAATTATCTATTTTGGTGGTAAAAATTTTTTCAAAAATGTTGGTAAAAAATTTTCAAAATTTTTTTTTCTTTTAAATAGGTTTAGAATGCCATGAAACGTGGAAATTTTAAATTTGAACAAAGAAAAAATTTTTTTTTAGTGGTAAAATTTTTTTCAAAGATGATTTTTTTTTTCTGAAATAGGTTTAGCGCGTCATGAAACGTAGAAATTTTAAATTTGAGCAAAAAAATATTTTTTTCGCTATTTATTCCGTTTAGACGGTCCACCCTGTATATTTTTCAGTGAAAATTCTACCAGTTCTTCGCTAACAGTAGGGTTAACTACCTACCAAATTTGACTGCTCTCCGTCAAGTAGTTTTTTAGTTAATGCACCAACAGACAGACAGACAGACAGACAGACTGACGGAATTGAAAAACCTATATTTTCGGAATCTACGTGTTCTGAAACGTCAGAATCCGAAAAAATCTCGGAGGGTGATTTTTTCTCGAATACAATACTTCCCTTCGGTATGCGAGGGAAGTAAAAAAGCATATAATTTTTAAATTTTAAACTTTTTTTACCACTAGTATAGAATAGACGCTCAAATTTAAAATTTCTACGTTTGACATTTAAAACCTATTTCAGAAGAAAAAATTTTGAAAATTTTTTTATCAACACTTTTGAAAAATTTCAAAAAAATGAAATTTTTTAACCACCACTATACTTCCACTCCATTACGTGAATGTTGGATTGAAAATGTGACAGATGGCAATAATATCTGGCATATGCACCTATTATACTTTTATTGAAAAATGTACAGGGTGGTCATCCCAAGAAATAATTCAGTCATGGTGGACATTTGTAAAGGTATTTGCGCAAGCCTGCCATATGTGGCAGCTGCTATTTAGTATTGAACTTTTGCTGTTGGATGAGCAATCTGTATATTTTTTTGACCAAAATTTATCAAGTTTTCTTTATAATTATAGCAATAACTATATTCCGATTATTATTCTCAATGTCATTTCGTAATTATTAATTTTTTAGTGTGACCGCCATGCACAAATAACGAGGGAAGTTCTGTGTAAATACCTTTACCGATTTTTTTTTAATATTTCAAATTTACTCAACTGCAAATAAATAATGTAAAAAAATTATATGTCATTTAAAAAGAAATGAAAAACTAAAACATTGAAATATTTAAGCCAATTTTCACGTTTAGATTCTTAATGTAATTACAAACAACTTTTCCTTATGATATTTTTCCATGTTTTGATAAATAAGCTAAGGCCATTTCAGGCCATTTTAAAATTTCTAATGACATTTTGGAGATGTCACAGTTGTGACATGACAAATATTTTTGGCAAATTTGTGGTTATTAATCATGCTGAAACTAATGCTGAAACCCGTTTAGAGAAACAATTGAATAAAAAAGTTTTCCATATGGTGCAGACTTTTTGGCGGACACTGTATAATAATTTTAAGTCAACTTATCGTCATTCCCCATAAGACTTCATGTAAAAATTCGAATTTTCAAAGATCAATTTCTCAAAAAATGCGTGGTGAAACTACTTTGCTTTAAAATATGGGTTTGTAGTTGATCAAACTACACGAAAAAGAAGGACATCAAGCCCCAAACAACTTTTTGACTTACTCATGAGTCATGATTCAACCTTAAATTGTATTTAATTTTTATCGTAGAAATTGATAGCCAGACTTTTCTTTTTAGATGCCGTCCCAAGACCAAATAAAAATCACGTACCAAAAGCGGATGGATGTGGTTCACTGGGACTTAAGATTCATTCCGACTACTTGCCAATTGGAGAAATGAAAAAATGTTGCGACGCCCACGATATATGTTACGACACGTGCAACAAAGATAAAGAAATTTGTGATGTGGATTTCAAACGATGCCTATACAAGTACTGCGAGTCGTATGATGAATCGATTGGTGGCACGACCACGGTGAAAGGTAAGAGAGTAATACTCATAATTTATGTTAGATGTTAGCAGTTCTGTCTTTGGTATACTCATACTCGAAATGAAGAGTTAAGCAACAGGAGTCATAAACATACCTATTAACTATATACTGGTAACACACTATAAGCCACTATGTACGGAATTGAGGCTAGAGAAGGAGATAGCTTTCTATCTCTGCTGGGAACTTTAGGACCCAACGCGCACGCTCTGATGACACGATCTGATGAAGAAGTAAGGAAGCGCGGTATATGTAACTGGCCAGTGGCCAATTTCTCCGATTAGATTGTGACCATTTTCCTTCTATATTCAGTTGAACTGTCACAATCTCGCGTCACTAAGGCATCCGCACCATACCCAGAGTACTCTTAAAGGGTAGAAAGACAGACTTTCCTTGGCGTCAAGTTACAAACGAATATATACGAGTGTATAGTTAATATGTATATGTTCATAAACCACACTTTTATGTACAGGAAGCGCCAATTATGGTGACGTTTCAAGGCGCAGATAGACCACACCTCCCATAAATGTGAACAATGACGTGTTTCAGTGCTTAAAACTATTGTATTTAAGGGTTCAAATGTAATAATATACTAAATTTCGAGTGAATTGTTTATTTTAGCGTCTATTTCAATCTTAGAGTTTTTAAAATAAGTAAATACGTTGAACACTATTCCACATGCTTGCCTTCTAAGAACAGATTTGACATTAATACTTTTCAATACTAAATTACAATACAAATAAAATAGACTGCATAGTCGTTACGCTACTGAATGATCGGTTGTCGTCATGTCTGTGCGGAGGGAGGCCAAAATTGCCTACTACGCAACTTCATCATAATTGGCATTGGCTGTACTTTGGTGCACGATTGATCTAACTCGTTCAATTTCTTTTCAGCCTGCAAAGGGGCAGCCAAAATGCTATTCACAGGAACTCTTACCTTGGGCTGCAAAGCTTACTTAGACGCTCAGAAACAGGCTTGCTTTTGTCCGTCTTATGGGTGGAAGGATAAGAAAAATTCGAAATATACCGCTGGTGGAGAGTTGTAATGTTGGTTGTGATCTAAGGTTTATGTTTATTTAATTTATTCTAAATAAATTGTTTTCTAAAATAAGTATCTTGGATTCTCCCCTTCTTACTTATACAAAGCATTGCAGTTTTTAGTATCTACTTTAAGAAAATTAGCCCAATCACTATTATTTTGACACAAATTCGGTATATAATTTAGATCTATGATTATCTTGATCTGATATACTGGAAATAAAAAAAAATTGAACTACCTTAAAAAAAAATTGAAATGATCACAACATTAAACTATATTTTCATTATTATCATCGACAATTTTTATTTGCTCTTGAATTTCCTCTTGGGCGTATTTTTCTGGAAACAAATCTTCATTTCTATCATTTTCTTATGTTTCATCTTCAGTAGGTGCCAAATCTAAAATTTGACGTTTCCAAATGGAAGATAACGAAACAACTTTAGTCCATTGAAATATTACAAAATTTTGGCCGAACCTTGCATTTTGGGCAGGACAAGATTTTTTTCTTTTCATGTTTAGGGGGGGTCAGTGTGAGTATTTAACTCGATTTTGGGGTTGAAAGCCCCCCATTTGGCCCCCACATTGAAAACGGGGATGCAAACAGATTTTCCGCATTATCTTGAGAACCGTAAGTTTCACAAACGTGTTTTCAAGACTTTCTTGTAGAGAATTGAATTTTCTACATTCTTTGTCTAGATCCTTCTTACCGTGAAATTGAAAATGAAAAAATTGTAATAAAAAATAGACTAAAATTTTCAAGGAAAATATCATTTAAGGGATATAACTTCTTTTTTATTGATTTTATTGAAAATACACATCAAATGTTTCTTGTACACCATTTTATTGCGAACAATTTTCTCTACTCATTTTTCAAATTTCTCTTCTTTGGAGAGGTGTTAGGACGCTGCAGATAAATCAAGTGCATCAAAAAGGGCAATGGACAATTCTGAAAAGAATTGAGTACATTCCTGGGATGATTCCAAAGTCGTTTTGCACTCGTGCAATTTTTGTCCAAACCTTTTCTTTTTCGAGTAAAGAAGTCGCAAAGTTTCAAAATTTTAATTTATCCTCGCCAGATAACTAAAGGAAATGACAATTTCGGAAAACATGTTTCGAACAAAAGCAGTCTATTTTTAGTGAGACAATCCGAATTTGCAATAAAATATAGGGGTTCCCATTTAAAAAACCGAATTTGGCCTTGAATGACCTTAACCCTTCCACTCAAAGTCAAAGTGACATATATTGTCGAAACACCCACATCCAATTCTACAATTTTTGTTTGGAACATTTTTCCGTAGAGTGCTTATTATTGGAGATATTTGAAAATGGTGTACAAGAAACATTTGATGTGTATTTTCAATAAAATCAATAGAAAAAAGTTATAACCCTTAAATGATATTTTACTTGAAAATATTAGTATGTTTATAATTATCTTTATTTTCAATTTTACGGTAAGAATTGTCTAGACTGCGATTATAGAGAATTCAGACGTAAGTCTCACAAAAAAAAAATTAATATTTTTTTTGTAAATCTTAATTTTTTTTTGTGAGACTTACGTTCTCAAGATGTCGCGGAAAAAGCATTTACGCATCCTTTTTCAAATGTTACTGTTACGTTAAACCTATATTTTACGCACAAAAAATAGCGAATAATGGAGTTTTTTAACACCCGTGGAAAATGTACTTTGTTTATATTGTAATTTCTTTTGTAAAGATTGATAATAATTCAAAAACTATATGAGTTTTTGTTAAAATAAAAGTATAACCTTCAACACACATGTAGAATATACATTTTATACAGGGTGGGGCAATAGCGCGTCGGACCTCGATATCTTGAGTTCTACGATAGATGGAAATTTTTTTAAAAATTGCAAGTAAACTAGATAAAAACGTTTATAACTGGAAATTATTTTCGAATATACAGGGCGAGCCAAGACGAAATTACAGAACCAAGTGCCTTTTTTTTAAATGAAATGCTATGTATATCATTACATTTTTTAAAGCATCTTTCTAGGTTCTATTCATTGCTATATTAGCATTGAATATCTCCCAACCACTTGGATGTAATAAATTTTTTTGTTGAAATAATGCAATCTGCTGATGGTTATTAAAAAAATCACCACAGTCACAATTATGAGTTTTAAGAAAAACTTATGTGAATACCAGTTACGAGCAATCTAATCAATGTTTCTGAATCATTTTCATTTTCTAAAACTGTACAGAGTGGCCAAAAATTGTTTTTAAATTAAGAACTTTTTAAATTGGATTTTATCAAGTTTTTCAAATGGAACACCCTGTATATTTTTCAAAGGTGTGACGTAGAAATGAAAAACGAACATTTTTTGTAAGTACCTCCCTATGGCTAATTGCAACCAATTTCGTCTTATTTAGCAATAATTAAAAAATTCAAAAATGAACTTAAAAAAGAGGTTTCTTCAAACAACTCGGTAGAAAAAATTGTATATAAATGTTCCACATGTTGTCGATTTTGATTGACACACATCTCTATGCGCTTTTGAAATGAGGTTTCTACTGTTCCTAAAACTGCCGGTGTGATAGATCTAAAGGCAGTTATTATTCTTTCCTTCATGTTTTGTACTCTTGTGTTGGTGTGACTCTATAATTTCCTTCACGTATCCCCATAAAAAATAATCCATTTTTTTGAGATCTGGGAATCTACCAGGCCATTTAGTGGTTCCATTTCTTCCAATCCATTGATGAGGGTAGGTATTATTTAAGTGGTCTCTAACTGCATTTAAATAATGTGGTGGAGCACCATCTTGCTGAAGCCACATCCTATTTCGAATTCTTTCAGGGAGATTTAGCAATAATTGTGGCACACAGTTTTCCAAAAAATGAAGATAAATAGCTCAAGTCAATGTACCATCAATGAAATGTGGCCATATTACATGTTCTCCAATAATTCCTCCTCAAACGTTTATAGACCATCTGTGTTGGTTATCAACTTGCATAAAAAGGCGAGGATTTTTCGAAGCATAATAATGGAAATTGTGCCTATTAAGAAATCCATTTTTATGAAAAGTTGCCTCATCAGTGAATAAAACATTATTGAGGAAGTTGACATCATCTTGTATTTTACCTCTGGCCCAATTACAAAATTGTAGGCGGTTTTGAAAATCGTCATCAGATAATTCCTGGTGCATTTAAATACAATATGCATGCAACTTATTTGTTTTTAAGATTCGACCCACAGACTGTCTACTTATTCCTACTAATGAGCTCACTTCTCTTTGACTAACATGGGGATTCTGAACCGTTGCCAGCACCACAGAAAACTCATTTTCTTCGTTCACAACACGTTTTATTCTTTCACTTTTTTATATTCGACATTTCCGGTTTCCAGAAATCTATCGAGAAGGTTTTGGAAGCTGCTAACATCAGGAATTCTTCTTTCAGGATAACGTTGGTGATAAATTCTATTGGCCAGTAAACAATTTCTGTCTGACTGGTCCAAAACAAAAGTCATGTGTACAAATTCCGCTTTATTAAAATTCGTATTGTAAAATTCCAAATATTTTAAATTCAATACAAATTGTAACTAACGACCGATAAGTGTGATAAAGGCTTCGTTGTACACGACAATTTATACCAAACTGAGGTTTTATTGCTTGTCGAATAACGAAAACGGCAAAAAAATGTACAAAAAACATTACAGTAAAGGACCTGTTAAATATTATTTACTAATTTCAATGGGTTGGAAGAAATGGTCCCATTAAATGGCCTCATTTCAAAATTGCATAAAGACGTGTGTCAATCAAAATGGGCAACACGTCGAACACCTATTATAAATTTTTCTAATCAATTATTTGAGGGAACCTCTCTTTTTAAGTTTATTCTTGAATTTGACACTTATTTATTTATAAAACAAAAATGGTTGCAATTAGCCATAGGGAAGTACTTAAAAAAATGTTCGTTTTTCATTTCTACGTCACATCTTTGAACAATGTACAGGGCGTTCTATTTGAAAAAATTGAGAAAATTCAATTTAAAAAGTCCCTAATTGAAAAATAATTTTTGGCCACCCTGTGCAGTTTTAGGAAATGAAAATAATTCAAAAACATTAATTAGATGTCTGGTAAGTGGCATTCACATAAGTTTTTCTTAAAACCCATAATTGTGACTGTGGTGATTTTTTTAATATCCATCTGCAGATTTCATTATTTCAGCAAAAAAAATCATTACATCCAAGTGGTTGGGAGATATTCAATGCTAATATAGGAATGAATAGAGCCTAGAAGGAGGCTTCAAAAAATGTACTGATATACATAGCATTCCATTAAAAAAAAAGACACTTGGTTCTGTAATTTCGTCTTGACTCGCTCTGTATGTTCGAAAATAATTTCTTGCTATCGTAGAACTCGAGATATCGAGGTCAGACGCACTATTGCCCCACCCTATATTTAATTTTATTTTACTATATAGGTACGTTCTTTCATTCTCGTTTTGAAATCGTCGTTCAAAGAGAGAATAGTACTCTTATATAAATTCTAGGCTGTTCTCTAGAAGGCATTGATATAACATGAGTGAGTGTATTATTGATAGTTTGTTCCATATTTATTTTTTATAATTTCCGGGATATTCCCACGAATCGTCCTGTCGTTTAGAGTGATCATTGTTAGAACCATTATATAAAATATTTAATTGATTAGGGTTATGATACTTAATCACCATATTTGTATAATATTTGTTATAGTAGAGATAACATTCAGTTAACTTCAATGTCATATACTAACTCAGACAATAAAAAAACATATATTAGCAATCACTTTCAGTTATATATTTGATAACTATTTGAACATCAAAAGAAGTTAAGACTATATAAAATAAAAAGAAATAATAACACTGTGTAGGGTGAACAAAACAAATCAAGGCTCATTCTGTGTGGAAGTACCAATATCGTCCTTGTGGTACACAACTACATCCTGGAAGGCAGCATTAGGCACGTAGAAGTTATATTCGTCGATAAGCCTATCAAATGGAAAACCAAAAGCGTAGTTGTCGATGTAGTTGTTACCACTACCAACACGATGGAAGTAGTAGTCGCCTTCCTGTTGGTTTTGTTGGATGCTTGGTTTTTCGTAAGGGTTGATTATGACATAAATCTGGAATACTTGTCCGTTTATTTTTCCTTTGGGCAGTAACAACCTATTGGGGACTCCATAGAAGGCTTCACTTGCGTCTAACAGGAGTTCCTCGTCACTGTTCAAAGCGCCTAATACCTGAAATAAGTCAGTATACAATTAGTGGACGTTTACCAAGCGTTACCTAGTTTTATTTCAAAAGAAATGAATTTTAATCAATATTTCTCATTCATATTAATAGATAACTGCGGTTATGATCCTGATGTTTTAAGCTTTAGTTGATCCAGTGCATTTAAATTTTTGTTTTGGATATTTTCAGAACTCGCTAAGAAATTGAGACGATATTTCTAAAATTGGCACAATGATAACTCGGAAAGTTTATCAATTTATTACGAACAAATTAAGTGTACAAATATGATTTCTTGTAAACAACATTGATTTTCTCGAAAAATTAAAAAAAAGAGAAAGAGAGGTAAGGAAATTTTACACAAGAAATATGTTTATCATTTTTTTCATTTGAGTAAAACTAATGGTGTTAGGTACTCCAACGCGTTACACAATAGTATTATAAATTTTGATTGTCAACACCAAAATACAAAAATCAAAATATATCTTGACATAAATATTGCCAAATAATTGGTATACACGTTTGTTTTTCAAAAAGCATTTTTAAATTATTAATTAACTACTGATAGGTAAAATTAAGTGATATAAAATTTGTTGTTTATTTTAGTTATACAGATGACAGACTTAAATTTTTTTCTTAATTGACTTCATATTTCAAGTTACAAGACGCTATCGTCATCTGGGATATAGAGCCAAATATGACTCTTTGGCTTTATATCCCAGAGCGGGTCTTGATTTGTCCTAGGTTTAGAATCAATTCTATGCTATCTTTTGCCTTGGCTTTCCAATTTGTGGCTCTCAGTATTCTTCGATTATCTCCTACTTGGTCTCTAAATCCGTCTCTAGGCTTGCAGCTCTTTCGAGTACCAGCCGGTGTTTGGTGAAACATTTGCTTTGAGGGTTCCATTTTGTCCATCCTTTATAGGTGGCCAAGCCACTTTAATCTACTTTAATCAGGCAATAATATAAGGTTCCTCGTAGAGGCTACAAGGTACGAAATTATAGAGCCTGCGTCATGTCCCGTTCTCCTGCATACTTCTATATATATAATGAAGTCGCTTTCTTTCAAACTCTTTAGGTCAGTACTTTGTACGTCATGTTTGGGAGTGATTCCTGCTCAGGGGAGTATACCATCTATAGCAGGAGATTTGTGGTTTACCAGTTTCTTTGTTGCCCTTATTACTTCTTCTGTTAGGATTTTATCTTCTTCACGTTCTTCACTTTCCTCACACGTCTTCTATGTCTTCAAGCCGCGCGTTTGCCTCATCTACCTCTTCCTAATTTCTTATGTATAGTCTCTCTTCAAAATTTCCTTTCTCTTTCGGTTGATCTTTCTACAAAATTTTCTTCTTCTATATTGCACGTTAAGACTTTTTAGTTTTTGTAGTTGATATTATAGAATGTCAACTGTGTTCCTTTTTCTTTCGTTATATTATGTCAAGATGTATGAAGGGAGAAAAATTATAAAAAATTGTTTTGTAAAGTACAGCTTACTTTTTACTTTCATGGAGTCGAATAGGTATCACATTATGTACTCCAATCTTTCAATTGCTGTAACTTGTACAACTTAAGGGGGGGTCATAACTTTTTCAAACCTTTTTGAAAAACTGCGCAATTGTGCTTTACTTTTCCGTTGTCATGTAAAGGGAATAATAGCAACTTGTTCATTTCAGAATTTTATACAAAAAGGTTTAAAATATATGATCTGGTATTACATTTGGAGCACATTTAAGCTGTTTTTGAACTAAGCGTGCCTAAAAACATATAAATATATAACAAACCTATACTTCGCATAAAATGTATTTTTATATAATATGGTATTATTCAAGATGGCGGACGTTTACAAAATAGTAACCACCATCAAAATATGTGACTAATATTTTTTTGTTACCTATAGATAGTGGAAATAGCCATAATATACCAAACTTCTGGCTCTTAAGGTTCCAACATCAGCTTGATTCGATAATTTAATCCAAGGTACAATCATAACCTTGGATTTTGATCTTTAATCAAGATGGTTTTGGTTTAAACTTGGTTGATGCAATCCCCCTTAAATTTTTAAATTTAATTTGTGTTTACTTACCCTCTTGTATAAATCTCTGAAAGAAGTTCTGTCTGGCACATACCAATATGATTGTCTAGAATTGCGTTCTATTACATTTTTACCGGCCTGCAGTTGCCATTTGAAATTATCTAGCTCTACAAAGTTCACTCTATTTTCGTTGATACTTATAGGTCTCTTATATTGATCGTACTTTGGTCCAATATACACTCGAACTACAGCTTCTTTGACACCCTCAGAATTAACATTAATCCTGTAGGTGAATTGTTTGTGGTTAAGTCTTTGTTGTCTTGCTCTTACTTGCACATTTTCCTTCTCAAATTCCTCTGGGGTGAGGTACAAGGCATTAGTTATATCAGCGTCGAAATAGTCAAAGTAGGTAATCAAACGATCGAAATCGATTTTCTCGACTTTTACTCCAGGGTAGTATATCTCGTTGTAGGTATAAGGAGGAAGGTTGAGTTTATATGTCTGGAAAAGTAGAACAATCCTCTTGTAGAACTGGTAAAAAGCGGGGTCTCTGCAAGAGGTTTCATAGTGCTCCAATGCTGACGGAGCTATCTGACTATTGCTTAGGGGTTGCGTCGAATAGCCTAGAAGGTGACGACCATACGTTTCAATTGACCCGAAAAATCGTTTGTTGGGAGAATCTGGATTACCCTGGATGATGTTTCCTACAACATCGAAACCCGCTGGAGTGTATATGTCCGTAAACTTTCCGTCTTTCTGAAAATTATAATATTAAAATTATATTTTCAAATGGCTCATTAGTACAGGCAATGAAGGCAAAATGTTGTAAAAACCTCGCAAAAATTAATAAAAGAATCATCTCTGGGATTTAAGTAGTTAATAACCTGTAGAATAGAATGATGCATTCTTTGTACTTCCAAGTTCCGGGAAAATTTTAAAAAATTTGGAAAAACTTTTTGATTTTCGGTTTTTTTGCTCTAATGGCTAAAATAATGAAAATACAGAAACAAGTTTTCAACAAAATTTGTAGCTCGTCTCTTTCTTTACAAAATAGGTCTTTACCAATTTTTGTCTTACTTAAGCCGTTTAGGAGATAAATCCAGTTTCCCACTTATAGTTTTGAGCCGCTCCGAAATGCGCGGAAAATGAGAATTCTCTGGGAGTTTCGCACGACCGGACATATCGATCGATAATTACTATTATTCAGAGCCGCTGAAAAAAATGAAAACAACGTGAAGTCTAGAGAAAAGTCTCAGCTTTAATGTGAAACTAATCACAAAATTCATACAAATTTATATCATAGAGAAAAAAGTGTTAGAAGATAGCTTAGTAAACTTTATACAGTTGATTTATTCACATCTTTGAGGTTTATGTATCCTGCCTATTTCTCCCGCAACAATGAGTGTTTTTTCACTACATGGATTCGATTCCACGTACTTTAATCTATATTTCGTGAAAGTTTCATTGAAGAATGTTAAGAAACAAATACGTTGTATATGTTTTACTGTATAATTGTACATTTTCTGAACGTGTATGAATAATGTAGACAAATTCAAAAAGTACTACGCACATTTAAAAAACGCTAAAGTCATTCGAAAGAATATGTTTCATTGTACTTATAATCCAAACATTAAGACTGTGCTATTATTATTACTTAAGATATAGAGAATTGAACTCCAAAATTTGGAGGTGATTGATCGATGAGAAATATACCCTCTACTTTGATCGCAAGGCATATTTTTCCAACACAATTAATTGCAATAAAATGTTAATTGAATTAATATGTCATTACATAAGAATATATAAGCAAAATGAATTATCATTCTAACGACTCCCGGCAAAGATATGAATAAATCTGTGGATCAACTGTACAAAGTTCACTAAGCCACCTTCTGACACTTTCTCTCCTTGATAAATTTTTTATGAATTTTGTGATTAGTTCCACATTAAAGCTGAGACTTTTCTCTACATTTTTTGTTATTTTCATTTTTTTAGGGGCTCTGAATAGTAAGAATTATCCATGAGTCCGGTCATACGAAACTCCTGGAGAATTCTCATTTTTCGCGCATTTCGAAGCGACTTAAAACTGTAAGTGGAAAACTCGATTTATCTTCTAAACGGCTTAAGTAAGACAAAAATTTGTAAAGACCTTCTTGTAGAGAAAAAGACGAGCTACAACTTTTGTTAGGAACTTCTTTCTCTATTTTCATTATTTGGCCGTTAGAGCAAAAAAGCCGAAAATCAAAAAGTTTTTCCAATTTTTTTTAAATTTTCCCGGATCTTGGAAGTGCAAAGAATGCATCATCTCATTCTCCAGGTAATTACCTACTTAAATCCCAGAGATGATCCTTTTATTAATTTTTGTTACCCTAAATTGTTAATTTGCCTGTACTACATTTGTATATTATCAATATAAAATATATTTATATATTTAACGTATGTGACATTTTTTATTGATATATCTTAAAGCATTTATGTTACGAAATCAATGAGTTTTGAACGATATTTGTATCTTAGAAGTAGGGTAAAAAGGACAAAAAGCAATTCCTTGAAAACATCTAAAAAAATGTTTTCAGGAAAAACTTCAAATATTCAAAACTGTCCATGTTATGAAAGAATGCTGAAAAATCAGAACAAGAAAATTGGGTATTACTATAATGAATAGCAATTACCGAAGGTATCAAAACGGCAGTGTGAATATACGAGTAGAAATTTCAAAATAGGTCACGTAAACATTAGATCCATTAGACACAAATTTGTTGAACTCAAAGAACTGGCGTTGAAAGAAGATTTTGATGTTTTAGCTGTCAGCGAGACCTGGCTGAATCCTGAATTTATAAATAACATGTTTGTAATTAATGCATACGATACATTTAGAAGTGACAGAACACACAACAGAGGCGGCGGTCTAATGATTTTCTCCAAGACGATTCTAAGATGTAGAATAATGCAACATGAGGTAACCGATAATGGCCTCGAACAACTGTGGATAAAATTTACTAACAAAAAAAAAAATTTTGCACTAGGAGCATTTTATAGGCCAAACAAACAAATATCATTATTAAATTTGGAAGAAACTCTTTCAGTGTATTGTTCAAAATTTGATCACGTTATCTGTCTAGGGGATTTCAATGAAAACCTGTTGGTAAATAATAAGCAAACAGATGAATTTCTTACAACTTTTAATGCATATGGTATGAGGCAAATAATAAAGGTACCAACACGTATAACGGTTGACACAGAATCATTACTGGATGTTATATGTATAAGCGATAACATAGAGGAAATTGAATCTGGATCCGTAGATACATCTCACCTTTCTGATCACAATTTAGTATATGCTCTCCTTCAACTTGAAATAAATGAAAATAATGTGCCGAAATACTGTAGGAATTTTAAAAACATAGACATGAGTAAATTCTGTGAAGACGCGAGAAAAATGAATTGGACTCAAGTGTACCTTATTGAGGATATCGATGAAAAACTAAAATATTTCAACTCTTGTCTTTTATCTCTTATTGACTTCTATGCACCTAAAACTCCTATTAATAGTAGAAAACATAAAGCACCTTGGATGACCTTTAACTTAAAGGCTATGCTGAAAACTAAAAACAAAGCACATAAAAAGTATGAAAAAACAAGATCTGAAAATGATAGACAATATTACTGCCAACTTAGAAATTATGTAAATAGAGCGGTTAAAATGGAGAAGATAAAGTACTATGAATATAACCTAAAAGCCAACATGTCTAATTCCAAGAAGTTCTGGAATAATATGAGAAAATGGGGTTTTATGAATAATACACAAAATAATGTAGCTACGGCAGAAGACTATGATCCAAATCAAGTGAATAATTATTTCTTAACCTGTGCCAATGATATAAGTAGTGATGATCAGTTACCATTAACGTTCTATAATAACTTTATTGCTCAAAGAGAAAATATAAATCTAATGCCAGTAGATCCTAATGATATGGAAAAAATAATATTATCTATCAAATCAAATGCCCCTGGATTAGACGGCATCACAATTCACATGATTCAACTATGCCTACCTTACTGTAGGGATGTACTATGTCATATCATAAATAGTTCACTTTTTACTGGAAAAGTACCAAGTACATGGAAGGAAGCAAAAATAATTCCACTACGTAAAAAGGATGACTCGCTAGAAGTAAAAGATTTACGACCAATCAGTATTCTACCACCTGGGTCAAAAATATTGGAAAAGGCAGTACATTCACAAGTCACTCAATACTTAGAAAAGCATCACATACTCCTTAATATCCAGTCAGGTTTTCGAAGGAGCTATAGCACAACAACTGCTTTATTAAAAATAAATGATGATATAATTAGAGCAATGGATAATCATTTAATAACGATAGTTGTGCTATTGGACATGTCAAAAGCTTTCGACAGTATCAATCATGATCTGCTATTATCTAAACTTTATTATTATGGCTTACAGGAGAACATGTGGTTCTGGTTTAAGAACTATTTACTTGAACGGAAACAGTGTGTTGAATTAAGAGGACAAAACAATATGGTTCTCTCAGAAAGCTCTTACATAACCTCCGGGGTTCCACAGGGGTCCATTCTAGGGCCTCTGCTGTTTAATATCTTCATGGTTGACTTAATTAAAGTTGTTATGCACTGCACCATTCATTATTACGCCGATGATGTACAAGTCATGTTTAGTTTTCCACAAAATGAAAAAGATACAGCTCTGCAGAAAATAAATGAAGACTTAAATAATATCTATAACTGGACTAATAATAATGGACTAAAAATAAATGTTAATAAGACAGATGCTATAATTTTCGCTAGAGATAAATATAAAAATGTGTTGAGTGATAGTGAATTTTCATTAAAAATGAATGGCAAGGATATAACTTTCAGTGACAACGTTAGGAACTTGGGTTTAACTATGGACAACAGACTAAATTATACCAAACATGTATCTAATCTGTGCCGTACAGCATATTCTAAGTTAAAAAGTATCTATCAATTAAGAGACTACTTATCTAAAGACGCCAGAGTAAAACTTTGTGATTCACTTGTCCTATCTAAATTAAACTATTGTGATGCAGTATACGGTCCCTGTTTAACGGTTGAAAACTCTAAAAGACTACAAAAAGTACAAAATTCGTGTGTGAGATATGCTTTACGTGTACCCTACAGAGAACACATAAGTCCCCATATTAAAGAATTGAACTGGCTTAACATGAAAGAAAGACGATGGGTTCATCTATGTTGCTTGGTACACAATGTAATTTTATCAAAACAACCCGATTATCTAAACGAAAAAATAGAAAGAAGATCAGATGCACACTCAATACCAATTAGGAATTGTGAAATATCCCTTAGTGTGCCCATTCATAATTCAGAACACTTTAAGAAAAGTTTTACCTATCAAGCTGCAAAAATGTATAACCGGCTACCTGATAACCTCAAGGAACTTACCCCAAATAGCTTTAAAATAAATTTAGTTAAACTTATTAAGACTGAAACTTTTATAATTTAGATATTAATTGTTACTGTTTTTGTTTCTTGTCATGTATTCATTAGTTATTTTATTTTATTGATTTTATCTATACTTCTATTTATATAATGTATAAATGTACACTAAGATCAGGTTTTAAACCAACTTTAGTTGTCACCTGATCTAATTTGTGAATATTTTATTTGCAAATAAATGGATTTATTATTATTATTATTATTAAAAAAAAATCGGTACAGATATTTACACAGAACGTCCGTCCTTATTTGCCACCTTCTATTTATCAATATTTTTTTCTGTTGGATGAGTGACTCGTATATTTTTTTAACGAAGAGTATGTCAGATGTTTTTATTCACAATAGTTACAATTATATTCCAAATATTACACCGGCACACACACAAACAAAAAATGCTCTGTTACAGAACACCACTTATGTAACCCCATGTAGTTTTGGCCGCTGAATCCGAGTCTAGAGTCAGAACTGGCTCGTCACAGCAGAATTTTTCGTGAGAGCCAAAAAACCAAATGAAAACCGGCCAAAATAGGGTTTACATGAGAAATAAAATGAAAGTTCCCGCAAAAATCTGAAAAATTCAGCGATACGTAGGAAGGTGAGACAAATCGAAATGCGCAAACCGCGGCTTCGTATCTCGTTTCGTTTTCGAGCTATGGCCTCGGGAAGCGGTGAAATACTTCGATTTTTACCATCCGATGACTTTAAGCGGCCGTATTTCGGAAACGGAGGACCTCATCTACTTCCGGTTACCCCACTCGATTTTTAGTTCTATTTTCCATACCATTGGAATTTTTTCAAATTTTTGGTAGCTTTGGTTTGGGCGAAATGGCCTTCGAAGCTGGGCCGTGTCGCTGGAGGAGTGAAATCCTCGAATTTTTCACTTTGGCGGCCAATATATCACTTAAAAATCACCGAAAAATATCGTACCCCACATCATCGGATTGGAAAGTTAATTTACAATCGATCAAGCATAAAAAGGGGGGTCAATTTGGTATAGAAAAAGTGACAGCGACTTATGTGAAGAAATGTCGAAATCATGTAAAATTTTTAGATACTTTACCGTTTTTGCAAAACAGTAGTGACCGCAAAAATCTTAAAAAATTCAGGGGTATGTAGGAAGATGAGACAAATCGATTGGCGCAAACTGCAGCTTTGTATCTCGTTGCGTTCTCGAGTTATGGTCACGCGAAGCTATTCTTGGCAGGTTTTCACGTGGTTTTTGGTTTTCACGAAATCCTGGGGTGACGGGTCAATTATGACCTCGGATTAGGATTCGGCGGCTAAAAATATATGGGGGTACATAAGTGGGTGTTCTGTAACAGAGCATTTTTTTTGTGTGCCTAGGTGTTTTCACTATGTGCAAATTTGCTTTTTTTATTATTAAAATGGAATACTTGTTATACTGAATTACTTATTGATATTTAAACAGCATTCTATCGTCCATCAAATTAAAATTTCAACAAATAAATAACATAAAGTTTTAGTAATTGAACGAGTACATAAAACACATAGTGACGTCATCGGTTATATCAGTTTCTTAAATCGCGTTTAAAAATTGTTAAACACAACATTTTATTCACTTTGTTTACGTTTTACATGTGATTAAATAAGTAACGCCTACCTAATACGGGATTTGTAAAAGCTACTTTAGGAAATTTCTGCAAAATAAAGTGTTTATAACACAAAATGACACTGACAATATAACTGATGGCGTCATGAGTGCGTAGTGAACTGATGTAGTGTTTTTGGCGACAAAATTTCAATACAAAATTAAAATGGCTTATTTTAAGGTATTATTCGACTGTTTCTCAAAATTCAAGTGTTTTTAGCTATAATAAAGCATTATCCTCACAGTGAAAGTGAATTTAAAATTTGTGAAAACACCTAACTATGTAGTATCTAATTCACCATGAGCAATGTTTTTGTGGTTATTATTGTTTGCTTGCCACTTCTATCAATATTGTAATTATCACTATTTTGGCCTAATGAACAGATAATTTTTTCCTTTACGTTCTCTTGCTCTTTATCACGAGGTGTATTGCTACTCAATAATATATAAAAATTAAGTGAAAAGTACCTCTGCGCCAAAACGTTACCTGTTCTTGGTTTTCTTTTCCATTTTTTATTTTATAACCTAATTCATACATTTTTAGGTGTGTAAGTATTCAAGAACCAACCTCTCTCCTACCCATTTGGCGCAGAGCTATGTTCCATTACATTTGTGAATTTTTTTCAGTGGCAATATACCCAATATAGAGTAAGAGAATTTAAACATGCCAGAAAAAGACAATTATAGATATATTTTTTTCATTACCACTGGTACATTTCCCCAGTCAATGGCGTCTGCAATTCGTCTCTCGTACGTCTTCAAAAACGTGTGACTATATCCATATCTAGACTTAAAAGACCAAGACTGCCCATAGTTGTAGAAATACTCTGATAGTCTTGCGAAATTGGGTCTGGTGGGGAACTCCAAGCCGTTGGTGTACATTAGAGAAGGATAGTATCCGGTTCTCACGGGCTCGTCCCAGTCGATCCAGTCTATTTCTCCAAAATCATTGGAGAGACGTTCTAAATAGTACTTGGCAAGTAATTGCTGGTGAAGATAGTAGTGCTGTTCACCTCTGCGATCGTTATTCAGTTTAAATTCGTTACCTGGAAAAAAAAGATGAAATACTAGGTAAGATCATCAACAGTATCATATATATGATATGGTACCCTCAATGTATACTTCAGCTGTCTAACTAATTAAATGGTGGATGAAACGGCTAAAAATCGATAAGTATTGTGATTAAATATGGCATAAAAATGGCCCTTATGATTGTTGCATAAAATATTGACGTAATAGCGATAATAATAACCCCAAAATGCGGATTTTCTGCAGTTTCAAGTTAAATATTTAGAAAATTATACGACATATGACAGAAATCATAATATCAGTTTAGTGCAGTTCCAAATTTCCCACAAATATTACTGCTAATTTACAGCTACTTAAATAATACTAACTTTCCATCCAGAACGGGTAATAGACGTTGGTGTAATAGTAGAAGGCATTCAAACCAACATCTTCCGTATAGTACGCCAGATACTGCTCCGGATTCAGGTTCAAATAATACCCGGAATAATTTGCTACCACTGTGTATTTCTGTGGATCACCAGATCTTGGCAATGATTGCTTGTATTGCTGCACTTCATGTATAGCCTCACTGCTGAAGAAGTAATTAGGAAAAACTTCGTAAATCGCTGGTACGACAATCCCATACGTATCTGCCCTGTGGGCTATAGCCACAGATAGAGCGTATATGAATAAGCCTTGATTGACGTAGTTCCTGGCCCAGACGGCCGTCTTGTAGAAGGTGTCAAAGTCCTTGGCATAGTAAAAGAGTTTGAAAAGAGATATGGCCTGTTTGAGCTGAGGTTCGTTTAGTACGGAGAATATGCTGTCTCTTGGGAGGAGCCCTTGCTTGTAATAGGTTAGGAATTGTTTGACGACTTGTGCATTCTGAAATGAAGTACATTGTTAACAATGATGATGAATTAAGGTTGGTTTATCAATGCAAGGATAACAAGTTACTCTAAAGTTAAAGAATAGTTTATAATATAGTAGGGTTACTTCCTCTACTGAGTGTAGTCTACGCCCGATAGCCTTACTCGCGTGGACCACACTCAGTAGGGGAAGTCACTCTACTGTATTATTAAACTTTAGGATAACTTTATCCTTCCATTGATAAACCGGCCTTCTGACATAAGCATGGGATTTGGTGGAAAGACGGGGTAAGAATGGTGACTTTTCGGACAATTGTCAGAAATATTATTTGGAATATTTGGATAATTTGTAGATAGTTTACATACAATCAAAATATAATATTTAATGTGAAAATAATAAAGTACTTATTCATTATGTAGGTGAATCATCTAGATCTAGTAACGTAAGGCTTAATGAACACAGAAATTACGCTACAATTGGAGAATTTAAAATTTGTGAATACGCATGGGATAACAACCATAGGATCCAGTGGGCCTCGACAAAATTTATAGAACCTATAGAATTATGAAGAAAAATGAATTTATCGACTATGAGCAAAGGGGCTTACACTGCGTTATTCTTACCAAAATACTTAAATAAATATTCCTTTAAGATCAATTGTTAGTTCCATTAATTTACCTTGTCATTGTTGACAACGTTCCTGCTTAAAATTGTTAACCTTGATCTGGAAATACCGACTCGGAAGAATAGTAAATATTTAATAGAATAAAATTATGAAAAGAACATTCGTAAGACACATCTAATGGTTACTTTTGATATATATCCTCATGTCAAAAACAGTATCTCGTCTGAACAGCATGGATTTATAAAAGACCGATCTACAACCACCAATTTAATATGTGCTACTCAATATATATCTGAGCCCATTCAGATGCAAGATCACTCAGATGTAATATATTTTGATTTCACAAAAGCATTCGACATTCATAGTCTTAAATTATGCAAAGCCATTTCCTTAAATTTCTATATTTAAAATCTCATGGTATATATCCACCAATTGGTTTTCCACAAAGCGATTTACTTCCAGTGTTTTTATGAGTAACCTATCTGAACGACTTTGCCCTACATTTTTTTAAAAAAGGTGATTCATTATAATATTGACTGAGTGAGATACTCCAGACACTAGGTTTCCATATTCCGCGAATAAATTCAAGACAAATCCAATCTTTCTACCTTGCTCTAGCCCGGACTAATGCTTTTTCACCAATCTACAGCAGGTGCTCTAGCTTTAACCTCAGCTAGAGTGATATCGACATTTTTAATAATAGGAGATCTTGTCTAAAATCATATATGTATTATTCTCTCTCTTTATTCAAGTTCTCCCTAATATTTATATTGTTTTATTGTTGTATATCTTTGTTGAAATATGTGTTAGTAAATTTAAGTCATTTTTAAATAAAGTAAAAATATATCTAATTTCTTTATCAACGTTATAGTAGATAAAACCTTAAAAATAACCGAAAACAAATTGTTGAATATTACTGGGAAGCTAGAACTAAATTAAGAGCAAATAGCATAATGGAACTTTTAACGTTGTGCCTAAAAATAAATTAGTTTTTTTATTGGAAAATGATTTCCATCAACAGAATTGTACAAAATAGTGCATACAAGACGGTGATCGGTGATCATTCTATATACTTAATACGTCCTGGTTTTAAAGCAAAATAAAATACTTTTCTAAATAAATAGTCTACTGATTCTTACCGTATAGTCCTCGCTCCTCTCTTCGATAGAATAAGTTGTGGCAATCTGAAGCTCATCTTTGCAGCCACACTTCTGGTTGATATTTTTGAACAGCCTCAAAATATTCTTCTCTCTTTCCAGAAATTTTTTGTCCGCTTGAAAAGAAATAAGAATTAATTTGAATAGTAATGAAATTATTTTGCAATAAAAAAATCTGCAAAAAATATTAAAATAATTTTGGTACCCAATTTGCAATATTAAAGATAGTTTGTGATATCGATGGATTATACGTTTTGCCGATCCTACATAAAGCTATTAAAGGGTAGAATTGACTAATAAATGGAAATATAAACACATGAATTGATCAAAACAAATGCTAGTTTAAAAATGAATTATTTGTTTGCTTATAATTGTATTGAAACTAAAGGAAAAACTTTGTGTAAAAATATTAATGAAATCTTTGCATTCTTTCGATAACCTGAATTCTGGTTATGCTAGCAAATTAAGTCCTAATATGAATTTGTCTAATTTCTTATTTGACAATTCTCATTCTAACACTAACATCCATATAGTCCCCTACGGCCTTGCAGATTAAACTAGTGTCTACATAACCCCCTACGATCATGAAGATTCAGTTAAACATGAGAACACAGGCCTAAAATGAATTTGTTTATCTACTTTGTCTTAAAAATATTTCATTCCAATGGATTACATTTTTATGAAATCTATCATTCTGTTTATTCTTATTCTGGAGCTCATTAGAAAGACATAAAGCCACTCATAAAGATGTTTCATGCAAAATCAAGACAATTTCTATGAATAAGTGTGAAATAATTATATTTGACATTGACTTTTCATAGAAATTGTCTTGGTATTGCATGAAACATCTTTATGAGTGGCTTTATGTCTTTCTGATGAGCTCCAGAATAAGGGCAAAAAACGTTTCAAAGGCTAAGCATTTCCAAGAAACAGAATGATAGATTTCATGAAAATGTAATCCATTAGAATGAAACTTTTTTAAGACAAGGTAGATAAATCAATTCATCTCAGGCCTTTGGTCCCATTTTTAACTGAATCTTCATGATCGTAGGGGGTTAGGTAGATACTAGTTTAATGTGCATGGCCGTAGGGGATTGTGTGGATGCTAGTGTTAGAATGAGAATTGTCAAATAAGAAATTAGACAAATTTATTTTAGGATTTCAATTTGCTAGCATAACCAGAATTCAGGTTATCGAAAGAATGCATCATTAATATTTTTACACAAAGTTTTTCTTTTATTTATAGATAGTTATTTTTCTGAAGTTTTCAAAATCCTATAAAGAATATGTTTCAATAAAACAAATGCTAGTTTACAGAAATTTGAAACGAGTCAAGGTATGTTTAAAAGTGAATTATTTATTATTTGTTTGCTTATAGTAATGAAACATATTCTTTATAGGATTTTGCAAACAGTGGAAAGAAAAGCTATCTATGAGATAGAATATGAGTCAAGGTACTTCTGAGATGACAAAAAATAGAAAATTTACCAAGTACAATAATCAATAAATTAGGCCCTCCAAATTAGGAAAATGAAAGAAATTTTTCCTACAGCTATGGGAACTGTGAAAAATTGAAGCATTTGGGTTGTCTAAACATAATTTTCACCCCACGCAGTTCTAAAAAAGAGTGGTTTTTGAGGAATGTATACATATATATGAATTTTAGCGCTTCTTCGGATTGTCTTCAATTTTGAGAAAAAACTATGCATTTTGGTGAAAAATATCAGCAGAGCAAAGTTGTACAGCATAAAATTTTTTACAAATTTTGTCTCTACGTCTTTCGAATTCCGCATAGTCTCAGCGCTAGAGAGCGTAATAATCTATATATATTTTTCTTTCACTCCCTCTAGCGGGAAAACTATGCGAAATTCGAAAAAAGTGTAAAAAAAACCTAGTGACAAAATTTGTAGGCTATTTTATGCTCTACAACTTTGCTTTCCTGATATATTTCACCAAAATCATGGTTTTTCCCCAATACAGAAAAAAGGGCGAAAAAGCGACAAAATTCATATATATTTCTCAAAAACCGCCCTTTTTTAGGATTGCTGGAGGTGAAAATAATGCTTAGGCAACCCAAGTGCTTCATTTGAAAGTACTTCCTAGGATGAAGATTCAAATAGGGAATAAATAATAATAATAATTAATAACAATAAAAATTTCATTATGGTTTTGCTTAAATTTAAGATCTCTTTAAAATTTTCTCACCAACACAAAAAATAGTCCAATCGATAAAGTAAAAATTACACTAGAAGCTCGCAAAAATTGTTATCTGAGATTTTTCTTCAGTAACTGTTAGTGGGAGGATTAAACATAACAAAACCACAAAAATCAGTTGGGGGGGGGTGCTACGCAACCCCCCAAAAAACCACCCCTTCGGTGAAAAAAGACTTATTTTACTGATAACTAACTGATTAATCGTTGAAGATATATAAAATTGCTCGTCATAAAAAAGAAAGCTTGACTAATTGCCTAAAAAAGTCCTCGTGTAATTTTCTTGTATATACCATGGTTTTGTATTTGTATTTGCATTTTTAATCGCGCAAATTTTCGTTTATTTGATATTTAATAAATTAAATAATCCCTCCACTAACAGTTCCTGAAGGAAAATATCAGATAACATTTTTTGTTATGAAAATATTTCTAATAATAGGACTAAAAGGAAATTTTTAATAAATATATTAAGAAACATGACAAAAAATAGTGTCCTATAATTTGACCTACAAAGTAGATCAGAAAATATTTTTGGGAATCTATTCCTGAGTTGTCTACGGCGCGGCGCACCAAATCTTAACCACAAGTGAAATTTCATATTTCTATAGTTGTAATAGGGTTTCGGGATAAACCACCGTAACAGATGGAAAGAATAACGAGTCATCCTAACAGCTTTCGTTTTTTACTTTTGATTATGGAACTCTAAAAAAATGTAAGATAAAACATCTTTTTTACTGGTTCTGTATTTCGATACTGTTAGGAAAAGTTCAACTTCATACACTGGATGATTCTGGTAAGTAGAAGCAGTGATAATTTTTTATGTCAGCCTCTTCTCTTTAGCCCAATATTGTGTACTACCAGTACTTGAGGTTTATAAAAGTCAAAAAAATTAAAATGAACATGTCAAATTTAAAAATTTTGAATACTTCCTCAGTTTAATTATTACTCCAGTGCGCTAGTAGAAAATAGTCACGTGTGCAACACATATGGAAAGTGCTTCTTCCGTTTTTACGCATTTTCACTATCGCCTCGAACAAAAATCTTACACTTCACAGATATATTGTGACCAATACATTATATTTGACCTTCCTTGGTGTATGGTACGTCCGACAGCATCATGTTATCTGCCACGGTTATTTGTTAGGCGTAGGGCCTCCTCATCAACTCCTTGATAAAATCTGGCTAACCTAATTTGGAATATCTTCGCTGTTTTCCATATTCGCGGTTTTCCTACAATTATTAACCATTCTATATCGCCCTGTCTTCAACTAATGCAGCCAAAAAGCGATGCAGGAGAATGTGATGTTGGAAAGTCGTTTTGGGGACGTATTTATTAGACACGAACAATCAGGAAGGCACATAAACAGAGACACTTTCGAGACATGGGTCCTGAGGAATTTGTTACGAGTCTATCACACCAGCAGCTCTGTTCCTCAAAAAATACGGCGCACGTTTCGAAGACATTTTACATCTATCTTCAGATAATTAATAAAAACTTAGTAATTAAGTTTTAAGTCGATTATACAGGGTGATTCACGTAGGCCATTCATTAGAAGTTTTTCAACTTGCAGTTGGATTAGAAACTTAAAATTTGGTATGCGGCCATAATCGATCATGCCCGTTCTATCTAAAATATTTTCAGTCCTCCAACTATACAGGGTGTGCCAAAAATTGGTACCAACTTTCTTATTTTAAATGGAAACCTATATTTTTCTTTACATGGTTCGATTGGTCTTCTAATTCTGAGTTTAGAAAACCTAAGTTATATTAACCTATCTATTACAGTTTTTGACATATGTCCAATTTTTTGAAAAAAATTGCCGCTGTAGTAGTTTACGAACAAATTTGTATCTCGCAAAGTTTTCAAAATTATGAAACCAAATTTGTGAAGCAGTTAGCTGGAAGTCCAGGCTAACTTTTGATGTCCCATCGGTGGTCCCATTTTGTACTGTATGGGCGCAGTCGATTTTCAAATGTGGCAATCAAAAATTGTCAAAAAGTCAATTTTTTCAAATGGCACCTACTATTTTTTTTCACACCATTCGAAAGAAAATTGAATTTTAGGGTGAGTTACTTAAGCATTCCCTATACCTAACTTCACCCCATATCCAGTTATTCAATAAAAATCAAGAAATACCTTATCTTGCCGAGAGATTCCTTACTTCATCAAGTATGCCATGGAAACAAAAGACAGTTGTAATAATTTTTAAAGAAAAATATGGATTCTTATTTAATTACACACAACACCAACAAATTATTATTAACGAACAAGAACAATGTTGACGAAATTCTGACGTAAATGTTCAATGTGACCACCATATTTTTGTTCAAATATTCTATTATTCTACTTTCAACAGATTGCGTAGCACATCTTTGCGCCTACCATTTCTGACGCCAGAAATCAATGCAAAATTGAATTTTAGGGCCACTTTTATTAACATTGTGTATGTCTATCTACAGACGTTTTTGAGTTATTGGCATTTGTTGAAAAAAATATTGTTTTTTTTTTCTCAAGGGTAGTAGGCTTTGGAAACAATCATTTCATTTTAATTTTTATTATTAATAAATAATAACAACAAAATAACAACAAATAAACAGATTAACAAAATAATTATTTCAATACAAATGCTCAATGTGTGCACCGTTTTCACTGACAGAATTTCGTCAACATTGTTCTTGTTCGTTAATAATAATTTGTTGGTGTTGTGTGTAATTAAATAAGAATCCATATTTTTCTTTAAAAATTATTACAACTGTCTTTTGTTTCCATGGCATACTTGATGAAGTAAGGAATCTCTCGGCAAGATAAGGTATTTCTTGATTTTTATTGAATAACTCGATATGGGGTGAAGTTAGGTATAGGAAATGCTTAAGTAACTCACCCTAAAATTCAATTTTCTTTCGAATGGTGTGAAAAAAAATAGTAGGTGCCATTTGAAAAAATTGACTTTTTGACAATTTTTGATTGCGACATTTGAAAATCGACTGCGCCCATATGGTAGAAAATGGGACCACCGATGGGACATCAAAAGTTAGCCTGGACTTCCAGCTAACTGCTTCACAAATTTGGTTTCATAATTTTGAAAGGTTTGCGAGATACAAATTTGTTCGTAAACTACTACAGCGGCAATTTTTTTAAAAAATTGGACATATGGCAAAAATTGTAATAGATAAGTTAACATAACTTAGGTTCTCTAAACTCAGAATTAGAAGACCAATCGAACCATGTAAAGAAAAATATAGGTTTCCATTTAAAATAAGAAAGTTGGTACCAATTTTTTGCACACCCTGTATAGTTGGAGGACTGAAAATATTTTAGATAGAACGGGCACGATCGATTATGGCTGCATACCAAATTTCAAGTTTCTAATCCAACTGCAAGTTGAAACACTTCTAATGAATGGCCTACGTGAATCACCCTGTATGTTATCAAATGCTTGTTGCCAAACGTTCCATTAACATCAGAATTTAAAAAGATGAGAAACGCTGTCGTAATTTTTTAAAAAAAATATGCAAAAATAATACTTACATATTTTATATTTTCGTTGACCAACTCCGTACTCTCGACCAAGGGTGGGGTTGGCATAGCAAAACGCACTAAGACATACTAGGGCTACCACAATTACGGCCCTCATGATGAGAATCGAGTGTGGTCAATCGTCTACCAGCTTCCGTATTTATAATCGCATAAAAAATGTTATTTTTGCAAAATCTGGCCATCGACATTTATTCTTACCATAATATCAACAAAGTTGATTGTCCATGTTAATTGTTGTAATGACCCTATTTTCACATTGTTGTTTTCTTAAAGAAATCTGCATTTTATGCGATTGATAACTATTAATAATTATTACCCAAGTTATTTGTTTGGAAGTTTTTTTATTCATTACTGAACTGGTAAAAATATTATTAAAATGTATTGTATATCAAAGTTTAATATCTGGCATAATGTATTATTGCTAATTATAAGAAAATATAGGTACACGCAATATCCTTCCAAGTTTCAAATACGATTTACTTAGATAAAAAGTTTTATTTACCTAACTCGTCGACTCGATGTGTTTAGATGTGGTGATTATCCCTTTTACCAAAAATTTGTAATGCACTTATTTACATTTCTTTGTATAAAAGCGATGATTGGAATATGATATTTAGCATAGGATTAACGAACTTAGGATATTTCATATTTTAACACTGGTAATCAAAACGTAATCGTTCAGTTAAACATTTCTTGCGAAAACCGCTCTCTGAGTCACTCTTCCACATCCAGATTTCCCATCCAAGTTGGTTTTATGGAAATATCCTGATACTGTATTGCGCTCTAGTATGTGAAAATAATTGCTATTAGAATTTTAATAGTATAACAATTGAAATCGTCTACCCCGAAGAAGAAACAGTCACAGAAGAGATATGTATATGAATCCTGTGTTTCACTACAGATCTTGAAGCGTGGAACAATAACGCCACAAAACGGTGAAGAATTGAAAAGGAATTGTTTCTAGGCAATGATTTTTTCAACAGCTTGAAATCTGGACACTGTCTCTGCTCCATCATGGTAACTGTTAATTTTAAAATCTCCACTGCTACTAGCATGTCACGCATGATGAAGAAAACGAGCATCAGCTTCTTCATAAAAAAATTGGAAATATAGTGCCATACACTGTGGTATTGTCAGAGCCAATCACAGTATTCTCAACGATGGAAACTACTTTCTTCTCACTACACAATGTCATTTTAGCAATTTATAAGCAGTCTTCAATATGAAGTAGATCATTCAAATTCTTGCAATTGGGAATGTGGGAGAAACGGAGGAATTTATGAACCTGACGTGACCATGGATAAATTTCAAGAAATAAGAGCATGTCGCTGTAAAAATTAATGGATACATATGTCGATATATCAAAGCTGGACTAAGATACACCTTACTTTGCACATATGAGGGTCAATGTTCAAAAAAATTAAGATTTCATGCGCATGTTCCTTTTTGTGTCAGAGGTTTTCAGGATTTGGATGTATCTTCTTTTTCCTATAATAAAATCACTTCTTCAGATCCAATACAAAATATATTTATATGAAAAACGAAAACATAATTTTCTCTTGAAAAAAGAAATTTATCGACTTCACTTCACGTCTTGACTTACAATTATTTATACAAAAAGTAAATTCGTGGTATTTTATTAAAATAAGGCTGATTTCTTAATAATTGTTTTTTTTAAATATTTTTTGGTCTTATTACTGTGTAGTGAAAACCATCATATCAGCGAGAAAAATGTGTATAATCTTTCTGTAAGTACGTATAATTAGATTAAAAATGAGAAAAAAAAATTTTAATCCGATCATTGGTTACTGAAGTATCTCAAATGCAGAAATAAGACAACTGGCAGTTAAGTTGAAAATACAAATTTGACATTCTAACAAGCTCACTGCAGATTACAGTGATTAATAATATTTTATTGAAACTATAGCCGTTAGATGTATGAGATATTAATTCTACTACTGTCATTAAAGATTAAATTTGATCTGGAATTTCACGTTGGTACATAAATGAAAATGAGAGATAACAAAACTGTTGTGTCCATAAGGCAATGATAGGTAGATAAATAGATTTGTAACGAGAGAGATACTTAGGAGTTCTTATAAAAATATAAAACATGCAATTATTCTATGGTTCGTTAATTACGGAACATCGAATCTTGTCAATGAAGAGGCACGAGAATATTCATATTTTGGGACTGCAGCAGGTGTTTTAAATGGCATGCATTTTAAAAAAACGAAGTGGTAATGGGTATAGTTGGTGCCAAAAAAATTTTTAGAACATCTCTTCTCGTACACGCACTCTATCACAATTGTATTTTGTTTACCCCTTTAATAAGGGAATAGGAGTGACTGTGGTAGTGGCTCAGAAATATTTGAAACCTTGGATTTTGGTATATCCACCAAATTCCAAGTTCCCTGCTTATTAGCTTACCTTACTAATTTACCTCTATTTACCCCATTTACCCCCCAACCCTTTACCAGAACAAGCCCAAAATATAAACTAGTAGCAGATCTCGTTGTTCATTTTTTATACTCTTCGCAAATAGAAAACGAAGAGTATATTGCATTCGATCGGCACATCTCTAAAACCGGTAATATTGCTTGTAGAGAAAAAAATTTCATATCACTGTGTTGGTAATCGAACTCTAAACAAATTTCAAAATATCCGTCCGTCTGTCCGTCCGTCTGTCTGTCGGTTCGTCCGTCACGTTTTTTGTAAGCACGATAACTTAAGAACGAAAAGTCCGATTGTATTGAAATTTGGACAGTAAGTTAGTGTTAGCTAGAGGAAGAACCCTATTTGAACAAAATCGATCCATAAATAAAAAAGTTATAATTTTTTTAAATAAAGAAAGATTTGCATATTTTTTTTTATGTTCTGTAATTAAACTAAAAATGTCTAAAACTAATAATATTTATAAAAGAAACTGCGAAGAGTATCCTATAGAATGTGTAACAATTATATAAAAAGTGCAGTAAATTGGCGAAGAGTATAACGGTTAGCTTGTTTATTTATGCAGCATATAAACAGGCTATTTCCCATCGAGCTAGAAGGTAGGAAGAAGCAGTCACGTGATCAAAGACGGCATGATTTCGCCATCTTGTTACTACTTTTTCGTCAAATGACGAAACAGTTTATTTTCCATACGATTTATTGTGATTTTTACTGATAGTTTGTTAAATTTTAGACAATAAATATTAAAAGGACTATGGTGTCGTGTGCTAAAAGAAGTTGCTCTTCTAGAGATGGTGTTGACAAGAAGACATTAACGGGAATAACATTTCATAGGTGGTGTCAGCAAACAGAGCCGTATTAAAAAACAGCTAATTAAATGTTTTTTTTAATATACTCAGGTTATATATTTCGTAGAATAGAAACAAATTGTTTATTTTAGGATAACATTGCACATTTTATGTATCAAGGTAAATAAGAACTGTCACATATTTTGCCTATAATTTTTTAAACATTAGGCAGTTATCTCAAAAAATGTTTTATACAAATCATTTTTTTGTCGTTCTCTTTTTATTTACACAGTTGGTGTTTATGCTGTTAAAAAAGCCATAAAAGCTATGCAATACTCTTTATTCAAATCGTATGCATATTGTTGACATATTATAATGCCACATTTTTTAAAACACATATTGAACATATCTATTTGGGTAAAAGTACAATAAATAAGTCTAAAAGTATTAGGCAACAAATCAATAAAATTGTATTATTTAGAGGCCAATAAATATATTTTTAAATGTTTATTTTGTGTTTTATTTGAATATGTATCCTTTGTTCTAATTCTTTTTGCTAAAACTCTTGCATTTATTGAATTGAACATTTATTTACATTATCCAGATAGACCGTCTCGACGGAGTATAAAGTTCTTATTATTTTAATTAGTCCGGGTCTGGCAAAACCACCATACTGTTACTACATTTAGCCACGCCTACTGATGCCGTTTTTGTATAGGAAATTTGTATAGGATGTCGTCTCCCTACATTGTAACTCAATGCTATTTCCTAATTACATACATACAGTAAAAAAAGAAAAATGAAGGTACATGGAATATTAAAGACAAAACCGCAATAAGAATATTAATGTATAGGTGTATGAATATTTGAAGAAAACTAAATATTTATGTATTTATTAGCACAGATAGTTTTGATTTTAATTTGGTTCTATTAATTTTGAACATATATAGATCACTGATTATATCGTTACCTGCTGATGAACACATTTCAACAGGTGTGTTTGTATGTGAGACGTTAAATATAGAATCTCTCGTCTTAGTCTGGCGTCGGGTACATGAAAGTTAAAGCGCCTAAAATTTCAGGTACATCTATTTTATAATGGTATAAGTCAAATATAAATAATATTTGAATGTCTTTACGGTGTTTAATAGAGAAGTTATGTTTAGTTATAATGCATACATGTACCAAATTTAAAATCAGTATCTTAAACTGTTCCAGAGAAAACGTACGCACGAAAAGTTACTGACAGACATCTTTCGCTCAAATTTTAAATCTCGACATTTTATACATTTAAAACCTATATCAAGAAATTAAAAATATATTTTCTTTCATTTCATTTTTACACTGGCCTCAATTTCGATACAAAGTTTAATTAAGAAATCGACGCGACGGTGAAATTTTATTTCATAATTTTTGGTGGTCGCAGTTTTAAAGGTATTTTGTTTTCAAAATTGTTTATGGCAGCTCTATTGGATTCCTATTTTGAATTTTTAACTTTTGACATCAGATTCAGTATTTACCTATTTTGGAAATAACGAACTTCCAATTTTAATCCAATTTTATCGCTGGCATTCGTCAAATTTTCAAATCGAAATTGTTTTCTGATTTTTGCTCATCGTACAAAAGACATAGCTTAATGCAATATGGGACCACCGCCGAGCCATACTCCGCAAGCTAGAAATCGCTTAAGTGATTACAGAGTAATGATTTAACAAACATAATAAATATACCCACGGGTTAAACTTTGAAAAAAAAAAAAAAATTGAAATCGGTTAATAAAGTATTCAACATATTCTTCATCAAAGAATTTTTAATAAGTCAAATAATCGTATTATACACTGAGAATATATCAGGTGTGAACCGGATCCTGTCTACATCAAGATACGTGCATTCGGAGAGGAGTGGTGAGAGAGAAATGTTCCTCACTCCTTTTAGTGGTCAAATTTCATGTAAAGCTACAAAAGTTATGCATCTATATCAGCTCTAGTGGACTCGCCGTTTTGAATGCTTAACTTTTGACATCGCGATTAGTATCAGCTACCCCCAAAATATCTAACAATCCAACGTCGAACGGGCGCATCCGCCATAATCTCGAATATTTGGACGGCAATCAAATACGCATTATATTTGAAGGTACTTTCAATCCTATACAGGGTGTCTCACTGGAAACTGAATCGACCGATATTTCCCAAAAAATAATTTTCACCTTCATGTCATTAAAATAAATTCACAAAAATCTTCTCTCGTCAGAAAATCTGTTCCTTTCAATTGTTGAACTGTTAGTCCAGTCGTGAAGGGTTTTAAGGCGTCACTAAATGTTATATGGCTGAATTTTCCAGGATAAGTATTTTGTTTTGGTGTAAAATAAGATAAAAAAAAGGTTACAGCTGTAAGGTGCCGGCGACCCATAAAAATATCGAAAATATTGGCCGAAATTCGGTATTTGGCCAATAGCTCCAAAAATAAAAAATATCTATTAAGAAACTAATATACGATTCAAATGTATCGACCCGTCACTTTAACCGCGAATATCTCAGAAACGGAGGAGCAGAAAATATTGAATAAATTATGTGTTTATTATGAATTTATTCTAAATTAGTCGCTAAAATTTGAATACTGTGCATTGGACACCTTTGAAGTTCTGCTAAGTTATATTGAAAAATGTCCTACTTTTTAAGAAAATTTTGACCATACTAGTTTTAAATTAATTATATCTTGGAAAATATGCATACTATGTAAATAATATTTTAGACGCCGATAAAGCACGGTATTTTTTGTGCAAGGAAATATTTTCATAATTTTTTATTCTAAAATCTTACAGTTATTCTCAAAAACGTGACGTCATGTTTATTCGGTTATTTATCAATGTGTTTAATTTTTTTCTGTTAAAATAGTTAATTATGTAAATTGTAAGCATTTTTAGAAAAAATAATTGGTATACAGGGTGTTTCACTTAAAAGTCCCCAGGCCATTATCTCTAAAACTAATAAAGATATTTTATTTTTGTAAATGGCAGATGATTGATACCAAAGAAAGGTTTAAATAACGGTGATTAGAATTTTTCCTCAACAGCACACAGAGATGGCGCTGCGATGCAAAACTATTTTTTGATGGCTGGAACCTTGAAACATAAGTCATGTGATTAAACAATAATTTGTGAATAATTTTGATGGTATAGAGAATTTACAAAAAACAAGCCGTTTTGGAGTTACATGAGTTTCTTTCATTAATGCCAGTACACGTGAATTTTGATAAATCCCTATAATTTATTTATTATTTATTATAGAATATTGGTTACCAAACACTTTTTTTCAAGATAAGGAAAGTAATATAATACACTATCATAAAATTATGTTTACCACTTCCGGCCAAACCGGAACTAACATGATGAACCAATATCCATATGTTCCTACATATTACATTTTTTTTTCTAATAACGCTTCCAATAAAACGGCTCCCAAAACTTAAAGTAAGTAAGACAACTAAGAAAATACACACTAATTTAGAATGGGCTAAATTTATATTAACAATTCAGTAAAGAACGTAAACAAAAGTTTTATAAACAAACATTTAAAAACTATCGAAATATTATTAAAAATGAAATTAAACTAATTTCTTTCTTATTAGTAGGTACTTATTATATTAAATGTTTAAAATTTCGCCCTTCTTCATGAATACACATATTGTACAGTTTCAGTAACTCTTCATTGCAAACTTTTTGTAACGTATGTCTATTTATAGCAGCAACACTTGCATATAATTTATTATACAAATCGGCCATATCCTCAATGGGTTCAATGTACACTACCCCCAAAGGTAAAAATCTAATGGAGTCAAGTCAGGTGATCGTGCTGGCCATCTGACTACTCCATTAGTACCAATCCATCTCTGAGGGTACATTTCATTAAGACAATCTTTGACTAGTACTGAGTTATGGGGTGGTGCACCATCTTGGTGAAACCAAATATTCTCCTGGTTATGAGGGATAGTCTCTAGTAATCCTGGCAATACATTTCTCAAAAATATCTCATATTTTCTTCCATTTAAAGTCCCATGGAATAGATATGGTCCAATAATATATGAATTTAATATTCCACATCACACGTTAACTCCAAAAGTTACCTGATTTCGGGTCATTCTCATCCATCTAGGATTATTTTGTGACCAGTATCGGCAGTTATGCTTACTCACAACTCCGTTGTTGTGAAAACGGCTTTCATCGCTCCAGAGCACATTTTTTAAAAAATTTGGGCATTCTTCAGAAAGAACTGAAAATTCAGCTAGAAAATGTAATCTTCGTTCATAATCACCAGGCCTTAAATGATGGATCAATTTTAATTTGTATGGATAGTATTTATTTGATTTTAATATTCTATGGCACGAAGATATCGACAGATTAGTTTCCGATGCCAATTTCCGGAGAGAACATTGAGGATTGTTGACAACACTATTTAACACCAAGGCTGTATTTTCATCGTTTCTAACTGGCCTATTTCTGTTACGAATAGTTTTCTTAAAATTACCCCAGTTTCTTAAATTTTTAAACAGCATGATAAATGTTTTTTTATCGGGTGTAGGCTATTTGGAAATCGTAAACAAAACAATCGTTTTGCTTGTCGGGAATTTCTTTTGCATTCACCGTATATTAAAATCATATTTAACTTATCTTCATTGGTGTATCTAACCATTTAAAAAAAATTTTTTTATTGCCTTATTTGGATTAATTTGCTTTGAATTGTTTCTAAGTACACTATTTCTGTTTGAAACTATGATTGAAATGCACCAACTACAAACTTTGTTTAATAACTGTCAAACTTAAAATTAAATCAAAGCCTACTAATATCTCTTAAGTAGATTTTTCATTACCATTCTAAATTAGTGTTAGAAGCGTTATTAGAAAAAAAAAATGTAATATGTAGGAACATATGGATATTGGTTCATCATGTTAGTTCCGGTTTGGCCGGAAGTGGTAAACATAATTTTATGATAGTGTATTATATCACTTTCCTTATCTTGAAAAAAAAGTGTTTGGTAACCAATATTCTATAATAAATAATAAATAAAATATAGGGATTTATCAAAATTCACGTGTACTGGCATTAATGAAAGAAACTCATGTAACTCCAAAACGGCTTGTTTTTTGTAAATTCTCTATACCATCAAAATTATTCACAAATTATTGTTTAATCACATGACTTATGTTTCAAGGTTCCAGCCATCAAAAAATAGTTTTGCATCGCAGCGCCATCTCTGTGTGCTGTTGAGGAAAAATTCTAATCACCGTTATTTAAACCTTTCTTTGGTATCAATCATCTGCCATTTACAAAAATAAAATATCTTTATTAATTTTAGAGATAATGGCCTGGGGACTTTTAACTGAAACACCCTGTATATCAAATATTAATTTAGCTATTAAGCGTAGAGGATAATATTATTCCAAGTTTGCACTAATATTATCTATTTCATTAATAACTGTAAAAGTAAGAGGTTTGCCTGTGTTTGTTTACCGGTTATTTTCAATGCTTCTCACCCCTTTCAGTATTTAAATTTCATGTAAAGCTACAAAAGTCATGCAATTACGTCAGCCCTAGTGGATTCCCCATTTTAAAATCATGATTAGTATCACCTGCCCCCAGAATACCTATCCGACTTCGAACTGGCACCTCCGCCACAACTCGAATATTCTCGGATGGCAACCAAGTACACATTATACTTGAAGGTATTTGTATTTTCAATCCTACATTTAGAAAAGATATCTTCTGTACCGACTAGTTGACGATTATAAACTTCACAAGTGCTGATCCATATTCTAAGTTAGTGTTCGAGTGAGTCAAGACGTTTTCGTGTTGTCATTCGATTCATAAAAGTAAAAGAGGTTTGCTTGTGTTTGTTTACCGATTATTTTCAATGTTTTCACTCCTTTTAGTGGTCAAAAGGTGACCGCAACATCCGCCTGTTTCTGCGTAGCGGACTGCGAGCTTGGGAAAAATCGTAAGGTTTAGCAGGTCTCAAAAGAGGCACTGTTCTTGGTTTTTGAAAATATTCAGTAATTATCCCTATTCAGGGGTTGAAATGGCCCCAAATCCTAAAATTTCTTAAAAATATCAATGTCTAAAAACAGTTCTTTTTGTATTATTTCTATTAAATCAATTTTAAAAAAGCAAAATTATGTATTTTCTATCAGGAATGGTTAAAAATACACTCATATGCCCTCTAAGAGGAGGAAATTTTATCAGAAATTTTAAAAATATTTTTGATTTTTTTGAAACATGGGATGATTTCACCTCACCCCCTTCGAGAGCCTATGGGTGAATTTTTGACCCTTCTTGATAGAAAATACATAATTTCGCTTTTTCAAGATTGATTTAATAGAAATAATACAAACTGAATTGTTTTTAGATTTATTTATATTTTTATTTGTTATTATTTGGGGTCATTTCAACCCCTGAATAGTGTTAATTACTGAACATTTTTAAGAAGTGAAGAACAATGCCTCTTTTGGTGTTTAATGATGATTAATTTGGGACTTGCTAAACCTTTTTACGAATTTCCCAAACTCGCAGTCAACTACGCAAAAATAGGCGAAAGAACAGCGTTTTTTGGGGCCACTTTTTTATGTAGAGCTACAAAAGTTATGCAATTATGTCGGCCTTAGTGAATTCGTCATATTGAGTGCTTAACTTTTGACGTCAAGATTAGCATCAGCTGCCCCCAAATTACTTAACTTCGAATTGGCACCTCCGGCACAATCTCGAATATCCTGGGATGGCAACTAAATATACATTATACTTGAAGGGATTTCCAGTCATATACACTTCACAAGCGCCGATACATATTTTAAGTTAGTTTTCGAGTGAGTCAGCATATTTTCGTGTTGCGATCACAATAATAAGTGTAAAAGTAAATGGTTTGTTTTTAGCCTAATTACATTGTATTTTCTATTACTTTTAATAGACAATGGGCCCGTTCAGAATCTGCCTTGATAAAACCACCATTCACTGAAAATATTGCGAGCAATAAAAATAAATAGTCCAAATAATAATAATCGTGTAAATTGGAAACAAACATCTTTTCCTTCAAATTTCAGATACTAAAGTTTGATGGATTATAATAAACTACTGACTAGGTACTGTAGCAAACTCAAACTCTTTCGGCGTAGTGCAGGTAGTATTATTGCAGAATGACGTCACGAGTCGGCGAACTTTTCGGATAATCCCCGTATGAAAATAATTTGGAAGCTAGAACTAAATTGAGTGTAAATACCATAATGGAACTTTTAACTATGTGTATAAAAACAACTTATTTTCAATTGGAAAATGATTTCTATCAGCAGGATTTCGGTATGGCAACGGGTTCTCCATTGTCACCGATTTTAGGCAATATATTTATGGAGGATTTTGAGACTAGGCATGTTCAAACTTGTGCATACAAACCGGTTATCTGGTGGAGATACGTAGATGATATCTTTGCAATCTGGCCTCATGGTATTGAGTTACTAGATGGTTTTTTGGAACATTTAAATAATAAAGAACCTTCTATTAAATTCACTTTAGAAAAGGAAACTAGAAATGAATGACCATTTTTAGATGTTTTAATTAAAAGAGTAAATAATGGTACAATTGAAACAAGTGTTTATTGAAAACCAACACATACTAACAGATATTTAAATTTCAACTCAAATCAGTCGATGCACGTTAAGAGGGGTGTTGTAAAATGTAGGGCCAAAATCATTTCTTCTATTGATGAAATACTAAACAATGAGAAGCGGTTTATAAAAGAAGCTCTTATAAGTAACCAATACCCTGGGTGTTTTGTCGATAAAACATTCATAAATATTGAAAATAACAATCAGGTACGAAAAAAACCTGAAAAACGTTATACATCGTTAATTCCTTATGTATGCGGATTATCCGAAAAGTTGCCCCGCATCGGTGATAGCTTTGATATTAGGACGGTATTTCAAACAAACAACACTTTAAGATCTATTCTGACAAAGACGAAACCGAAGAACCACGAACAAAATTCAAAAAACTGCATTTATACTATTCCGTGTGAGTGCAACAAACAATACGTGGGTGAGCCATCCAGACCTTTTAGTGTAAGATTGGGCGAGCATCAAAATTATATTAGAAAAAATGAAATTCGGAGGTCCAAGATCTGCGAACACGCTTGGGAGAACTGACATAGAATAAACTGGGACTCGGCAAAAATTTTAACAAAAGAGGCGATAGCAAAAAAAGAAAAATTAAAGAATTCGCAATAATATTATTGAATGGGGATAGATGCGTGTCGAATTGTTCCGTAGATGTCTGTTCAACTTGGTTGCCAATGTTAAAGAGGAACTTCACATTTTATAAAAACCAAAAAACTGTGAACTATATCAACAGTTCTATGTAAATAGTAAGTATCTATGGATATTGAATATAACAAACATTCTTAGAGCGGTGTATTTATCATACAAAGCAAAAAAGATTTTTCAAAAAAGCCTTGAAAAGGGAAACAGATTAGATTTCCGTAACGTCGGCAAAATTTTTAATTTCAAGTTTTTATATTTGTGTTGTTTATTTAAAAATAGCAACCTCTAACTGATCCTTTGACGTAAAAGTCACAGGCGTAGAGGTTATTTACCAGTAACATACTGGTTAATTATGGTATTTTGTTGATTCCCAGAGCACTGCTTAAAAAGAAAACATACATGTGGCAGGAAGTCCCAAAGAATTGAAGAAGGAAAAAAAAATTGTTATTATATCTGATTCTTCTGGCGTGTGACTTGTCCTTATATCTCACCGCCACATAATTTGGCCTACTAAGTATATATACGAGCGACCATGTTGAGTTCGTTGGAAAAGCGTGTAAGGCAGTGGCTACTCCAGCCCTACTGACAAGTTCACGGAGTAGCCACGGAACGAAATGCTAATATTTCCAAGCTCCACACTTGGTGACCCCGACGTGATCTGAACACGCAACGTGATTTACGACGTACTCTACACCTACACTACACCCTACGGAGACACGCGCACAAGCATATTCGAGTTTATGAGTTATTTCCTCCTCGAACATTGCATTGCTAAGCCCCTCTCCTAGAATTGTGCTGATGCGGGTAGAGTGCGTCAAGTAAAGAGTGAGGTACTCGTTTGGTTCTTGTCCAGTTTATTCATTGCTCTTCTACCATCAGGTTTTTCGTGCCTTTGTCATTGGTGGGGGAATGATGTGGCGTGTGATGTTTCACTTACATCTCACCGCCACAGTGGGCCAAATGATGTGGCGGTGTGATGTTAGAGAAACGTCACACGCCACAATTCTCTTTTGGCTTTTTCTAGCTCTATCTTGAACAACAAGCATGATAGACTATCTCTTTGCCGTAGTCCTGTGTGTGTTTGAAAGGATCTTGACTTGTTGTTTTGGACCTTAACTATGTATTCGACTTTTAAGAGGGTTTCCTTAACTAATATAATTAGGTGTATTGTGATATTAAATTCTATCATGGCATTACAAAGTTACTTTCTATCTATGGTATCATAGGCACATCTGAAATCTATGAATTGGTGATATCTACCCCGTATTCGTAGGTCTTTTCTAGCACATGTCTATGGAGAAATATTTGGTCGGTTGGTGACTTTTCTTTACGAAATATCCCCTTTGATATTTGCCCAATTTTCGTCTACTTTTGTCTAATTCCACTGGCCTAGTATATTTTGTGCATAAGCCATCCTAGAGAAATGAATGGATAAACATGAAACAGAAACATATATATGGATCAAATTCGTCCAACATGTTTTAAAGTCAGTTACAAATTGATCAAATAACAAGAATATATAATAATCTAGAACATCAAAAATTTACTAAAAACCCACTTTTTGAAATAAAACATGTAATTTATATCCTGTTCCAACTATATGTGATTATTGCACAATTGCACATGATGTGCTAGCAAACCCCAGCGCGTTAAATTTAATACCATTTAATTGCCTGCATAGAAAACATACAAAACCACAGTAACTTATATTAACATTATATACATGCAAGGGGTATTAATGCACTTGTTTACGTTCTGCTGTTTTCCTGTAGCAAATAAAATTTCGCGGTGTACCTACAATGAAACTGCACAACATATTACTTACCTATAGGTGTCGTTTTTCTATCGTGACTATGTGATATCATGCATGCGATGCATTAGAGTGCATTCAACCCTACAGAAAATAAAAATGAAATTTAAAATAATCTTTGCCAGTGATCTATGTATATGAGCATTCATAAGTTTATGTTGTTATTCACTGTGTTAGTGTTACAGAGTTTATCGGCTCCTTTCTTTATTCTTGGAAATTTGGAAATAAACAGGTGAGGTACCTACTTGCATTTTCTATATGGTATTTTTTCCAAAGAATTAAGTTAATCCAAGTGTAAAATAATTTGATGAGTAGTCATATTATTTCTTGTATTTAGGGAATATAATGAAATAAAATAAAATTGGAAGAGGTAATGTAACGGCCTCGACTTGAAAATCGCCATAATAATGGTGATACGGGCCATATAGCATTTTGTGTAAATGAAGTTCTATACCGCATCATTAGAGAAAAAAATTGTCATAAAAAATAGTTTAAATAATGCAGTATTATTCATCCATTATCGCATTCTTCAACATCATCTTCGATGATTAATTAAATAGCTTCATAAATAAAAAATGAACATTTTTATTTCAGCAGTAATAAACTACTTTAATGTTATTATTTATTTAGCAACTAATTTATAATACTTTTCAATTTATGGTAATTCTTTTTTTATATAGATAACTGTACTTTTGCAAAGATTGGCAATAATTAAAAAACTACATGAATTCCTTGCTGAAATAATAATATAACCTTCAACATACACGTACAATGAAGAAGTTGAATTCAACTGAATTTCAAACTTTAACTTACTGCACATACTTAATTATTATGTACGATAAACCCTATACTTAGTCCAAATAAAATTAGAGAAATTCTGAATAGAAAGACTTTAATGCGAAGAAAAACAATTGTTGACGCTTTCTTACAGACACACAAGCAAAACAGCAACACGCACATGAGACGCACGCAGCGATACAAACAGTAGAATAGGAGCAAGTAAACGAGTGATGTCCGTTTCAATATATTTGAACCTATTCAAAACCAGTTTCGCTACATATATTTAAGGCACATAAAAAAACATAAAAACCGACAGTAAATCACTGTCTCATTAGAGAGCCGCACTTCAAAATGTTTGTGCACAATAATAGTAGAAATTTAGAAGTATTGTCTTTGGTAAATAAATGGTTACAGGTACAGTGATAAATGTAATAATTTTACTCTGTTTTGCTTATGTCAAGATAATAATATCTTATATATTTGTGGAGCATTGGCAAATTCAATATTAAGTTCGACTTTGTCGAGGGTAGGGTTTACATACCTGCTGCAAACCATCCTAAAATAATTTCGATAGGAGAGAGTCGGGTAACTGTATCAAAATAATTTGAAATTATAATTCAAACCAGGTGTGTTTCCGTTAATTTCTTGTTTTAATCATGCCAAAACATACTATAAATGAGAACAATGTTGTTCTATGTATTAGGTAGTAGATTATTGAAACTTAAAATATTTTAAGCGTCTAATTAATACTATCTTAAGAAAATTGCTGATTAATTATACCTGAAAATTTATGAATAAAAATGAAAGAAACAAACTACAAATAACCATATTTGTTAAATGAGCATGAGACTTCAGGGGTGAGTGAATAACAAAACACTTTCGTTAAATAAAAAAAAATAATATTGCATAAACAATAAATACATATACAACAAATTATTAAATGGAAATGCAAAATACAGGGTGATTCACAACTTATCCGTAAAAATTTAAGGGAATATACAACGGGTCCATATAAATATAATAGACTAAAGGAAAAATGAAAAATGGACACTTTAAAAAAATTAAAAAAATTTACTTGTACGCTACTGCTATTCTGGTCGACTGCAATAAAAATTGGAAACAGCAGCTAATAATGAATAAATCGTGAGACAGCTGATATTAAATGAATAGTTGTAAAATACGAAAACTTCACATAAAAGATAACGACAAGAATCTGTAATAACGTAATTTATCTTTGAACTCAGAAGTTTACTTTCAATTTTTTATTTACTTTAAATGATTACAAATTTTGTACATACCTGATGTTGCAATAACTGTTCGAAATTTTGTCCACCGACCTGTATGCACTTTTGACAATGTCGTATCCAATTTTACCTCATGTCCATATACTCAGCGTTACTATACACATAATGGCATTTTGAAAGAAACTCACAACACTAAAATTTAAAAAAACACCCACTAAATAACAAACTGACGACGCACAACACCTGAACTAGTTGCTACTTGCTTGATACGTATTAGTCCAGAATTCAGGAAGTCTGCGCGTACGGTAAGGATTAGGTCAGTATTTCATCCAGTCGTCCAGCCAAATAGTGTTTAATAATACCATAACTTCAATACTTTTTACGGCAGTTCTGTTAGGGTTTTGTTATATATTTTTTCGTGGTATCGACTCTAATTTTAAGGGTGCATATCTCCTTGAATTCTTCCGGATAAGTTCTGAATCACCCTGTATATACTCAAACATTCGCGTCTGACCAGTTCGCGTAAAATAAATTCAAGATCATGACTAACTAAATGCGTTAGCAAACGTTGTTTATGGCCTCTGCCATATAAAATGCGGACAATGAAGTAGAAAGTTAACATCGTACTTACAGTTTAATGCCTCTATAATTTGTCACTACTCTATATAATTTGATAAACTTTGATAACATTAATTCTAGGTATCAATTTACTAAAGCAGATAGACTGGCTAAACGAGGTTATAGACATTTTAAAATGTCACGTCAATTCTCGTGCACAACCACCCCGGTCAGGGGTCCGGCCTCGAATCCCTTATCTCCTACGCGATTACACCGTACTAACGCAAAAAATGGCGGGATAGTTTTTGTTTGGTTATTTATAAAATGACGCGCAATGGATTTATTTATTCATGTGTAGGGATTTCTAGCATACTAGCAGGGTAGGCTTAAGGTAATTTTAGAACAAAATATTAAATAAAAGCAGTATTTTAATAAAATTACTCTTATTATCGAGTGGATAAAAAGTAACCCATTACATTATATTTATGATTTATCGTTTTCTACGAATATATAGCATGTCCTGCTCTCCCATCTATACGTAGGGGACAAAGCTTTGATGTTTTAAGTGTCTTAAATATATGTAGAGAACGATAAACTATGAAATCTTTCATGATCATTGAAAAGTTTATTTACATTTCAATTTTTATTTTGTAATTTTCTTCCTTTCTTCTTTAAATATTTTACAGCATTTTTTAGTTTGTGGTCACTAAGAAACTACAAAGTTTAATAAAAGTGAATACCACTTCATTTTTCAAAAGAAAAACATGTTGATTTTATGCGTTTCCATAAACACATGTTATCAGTTAATTAATTTTCATGGCGCTCTATTCAAGATATATGGCTAAATTTAAGAAGTCTATGGATCCAAAATGTGTTTTTCAACAATACTCTTCATAAAGAAAAAAATTCCATGTCATTGTGTCAAAGAAAACGAATTCTGGGAAACAAACAAAATGTCCGTCTGTCCGTCTGTCTGTTTGTCCGTTGGTCCGTCCGATGGCAATGAAACTTCGACAGTAAGATAGTGTTAGCGAAAGGAATAACTCTGTTGGGTTGAATAAAATGGATCAGTAAATAAATAAGTAATTTTTCATTTAGATTTTAAAAAACGGCGCCTCTTAATTTTTATGTTTTGTAATTTAATAGAAATCTTGTGAAACATTATTTCCCATCATTATGTATTTATAGATTTTACTAGTATACCTTTCAAAAAATATACCAAACTAACGAAGTATGATCCAGGGCCGGATTAAATTGAATGGAGGCCTGTAGGCAGAGTTATGGTGGGGGCCTGTAGGCAGACGCAGAGTTATGATGAATGCCTACTTAAAGCCAGCAGTTTCGGAAATTCAAGGCAAATAGAGGGTTTTCAATGAATTCAGTCAATGATGCTTTTTTAAATAAATACTATTTAATAAAAATGTTTATTGTTTCTATATAACATTTACAAATTACTGGCTTCTTTGAATCTGGGGTGCAAATAATCAATCTTTTATTTTAACGTAACACATTTATTACATTTTGCATGAGATCTGGATAGATCTAGATTTTATATTCATTTCATAATTCTCAAAAAAAAATTCAAGACAATGTGGTGGGGGCCCCTATTTGGTGGGGGCCCCGAGGCAATGCCTTACTACCTCGGGGTTAATCCGGCCCTGGTATGATCTTCAGCCAGGTTATATCATAAATATTAACACATATTTGCTAAAAGGATGGTGACACAGGGGGGGGGGGCATGTTTACTTGGAATCCTCTTTTCCTGTTTCAGCAATTAAAATTTACCAGCACAATAGTTCATTTATTGACACTTAATACTATCCTGCCTTTAGGAATATATGAAAAATAGTTATTTAAGATACCTTAAAAAAATTGAGACCTTGACTTTTACTAGATACACCAAATTCCAAGTTTCGGGCCGATTCTTACTACATAGCTTATTTTACTTATTTACCCTTATTTACCAACCCTTCAACGGAATGAACTCAAAATATAATCTATTTCCAAATCTCATTATAATACATACTTGTACCAAACATCTAGTCTATATCTTAAACCGCACAAAGAAAGTTATAGACTGACAGACATATAGACCGAGAGCCAGACAGATCGACAGACAATCCGGCAGAAAATTATTTTTCACTCAAACTGAAAATGTCCACGTTTCATGACATGAAATTTTTTTACGACTACCTATTACACGTTCTCATTATTTATAGAAATCTGCGAAAAGTATCCTGTAGCATGTGCAAGAATGATATTAGAAGTTTAACAAATCAACGGAGTTGAATGTTTACTTAAGTTTTGTTTGAATCCCTCTTAATATAATTAATTTCCTAGTCCTGTATTCTATTATAATAATTTTGTTTATTTAAGGTATGCAAATAAACTGAGTCTGCAATTTTCTAAAATGTAGCGAATGTCAAATGGCCGAAGGCGACAGAGATACAGAACGAAGGAGTAAGCCAATGGGTCAACTGTCTTGCGTTACAATCACCACTTTGATTGTGGTATCTTTGGCAAATTTGTTGCTTCTCCTCACCATAATCTTGGAATCAAGAAAGAAATGCAATGAGAATCATTACCAGACCTATGAGAATTTGCGAAACAGTCCTGGACAAAGGCTCCTGTCCTTGGTGGCTGGAAGGGGACAGGACATTGTCGAGCAGAAGCATATGGCAGCACTATGTTTAATAAAGTATAACAGGTAGATACTTAAGAAAAAAACAATTATGAGTCGTATTTGCTCAATTAGTGTACCATCAGATATTTTTAAATGAGTATTCGATTTATACATATGATTAACACTCGTATCATACGTTATAGTGAAACGTGATAATTTCTTGAGGGAAAATAAAACGAATCATTGAATTTAGCTTACTTTAATGATTTACACAAAGTACACAAACAAAGTAGAGCAATTTGACATCAGGTTTGTGAGTAAACTTTACAAAAACTTTCGTCAGAATAATCATGTAAACAAACCATTATAAGTCCATCTGACATATAACAAAAGACAGAGTAAAAATTGTATATATATAATAAGAAGCGGTATACAGTAAATAACAAAACTAAACTAAACGCGATCTGGCCGGGGCGTTGTAAACAAATAACTTTTACGATAACATAACTAAGCTTAGCTGGATTACATATAGACACACAAAAGAAAAATATTACTACCTGTACGTAAAACTAATGACAAAAATGGACCGACAATAACTATTTTTGACATAAACTGGTTCGGCAGTTGAATACTATGTTTTTATGCCCAATATACCTACACGGGATATGTCAAAATAACAGAACGGTATAGCTACGCCACCAAAATGAGGTTATTCACGCACTATAACCTTCTCAAAAGATACGAGAAGTCTTATCGAACACTGGGTACCATAAGAAGTATTACTGGCCAAACGTGTAATGAGGTATTGAAGCCATCAATAATTCTGCGTTGTCGCAATTGGCGCCAAACAGCCACATTTGAATCACGAGAGGCATACATAATATAAAAGTCTGCTGTACTTACAGTTGATTCGATGAAAACATTGCTTTGCTGTAACTATAGGCAAAGTTACACTATAACACAGAACATATAAACTAATATAACTACTTTACTGATTCTATTCGCAGTTACTATTCATTATATACAGATATTTAGAACTATATGGCGGCTTTATTTCCTTGCGGCCCTACACGGCCACCCGCCTCTACGTCATCTATTTTGGCGTCTCCTTCCAGAGTCTACTGGTCGCACAAGCTACTACGCTATTGGTCAAGCATTTGTCATGATTAGCCGATAAAATTTAAACGCGTATAATTTAAATTTAAATGATACATAGAATAATCGCGCGCTTTATCTAATTTAAGGTACTGAGTGTTATTACAAAACGTGACCGTTACAATAGACGAAGAGCTGGCTACGGAAATTAAAAATGATAAGGTGCAGTAAAAATTTTTAGCTGAAAATTACACATCTCTGCAGCCGGAAGTCCATCCCGGGGGGGAAGCGTGGGTGGACGATCAAATGCGTTAATTTTTAACCAAAATAAAATTTTTGAGTGCGGTTCTGAAATTTTGTGTAGTTGTAGTTTTTAACTGTAGAAATAAATAAATAAATAAATGCGATGTAATTTTAGGATAAGAAATATCATCCAAAAAGTTCAAAACAAATTTAAAAAAGTACACCCGTACAGAATTCATACATACAGCGACGTAATATGACATTATTGTAATTATTGTAATGTATTATACCCCCTTGAAACTGGAGATTGATACGCCTATACCTAATAGTGAGTGATGACTGGAAACTTGTAGAAAGAGATAGAGTTTTCTAGAGTGTGGTGGGAGAAGATTCTTGATGGATCTAGAGCCAATTTCAGAGTATATAAGGCGCGATTACCGGCGCAGAAGGGAAGTTTATTAAAGAGAAGTTTTAGGAAAGTGACGTTCGGTAACGAAAGTGAGGTTAAATATCAAGTAAACAAAGTCTAAAGGTTATTTTGAAGTATTGTATAGTCAGTAAATTACTAAATAAAGTGTTAGTGGTTTACCCCTTTATTTAGAACCCACAGATTCATACAGGGTGTTTCCTAAGAGGTGGAAATACGCAATATTATGATCAAATAGAACTACACTGGAATAGTATATGAACAAAGGTTATATTCTGTTATAAATCAAGCTGCTTAATTAATTGAATACTGCAGTTGAATATATCAAGTCTATCTTGCAGTAGATTATAATTTTGTAAAGAAAAATTATTGAATGTATTTGACGTATTAAATCTTTCCAACATAAAATTTTTGGAATATTCAGTTATAGGATAGATACCATCTTTAACAAAACATAAGTACTTAACAAAACGGCGCTGAGCATTCGCAACATTGTTTATGTATATAACATATCTAGGAGACCATGAGAGCGAGCAGTAATCCAACTTTGATCGTGCAAATGAGTAATATAACTACTTCATAATATCAGTATTGCTGAACCCTTTGTAGTCTCGTATTACAAAACCTAGGCTTTTTAATGCTGATGCTACAGTGAAATTAATAAGCTAGTTAAAACCTAGAGGTTTATCAAAGATAGCTCCAAAATCTTTTACTATATCAGGCCTCTGCAACCTTTCACCGTTTATGTGATAATTATACTCGATAGGGTTATGCATTTTAGAAAAAGTAAATGTATTACATTTAGATATGTTGAGAGGCAAGTGATTAGATAGACACCAGTCATTAATTATGTTTAAGTTATTTTGCAGTTTTTCACAATAAATTTTCAAATCATCTGTATACAAAAAGGCTTTCTACATTCAGATTAGCTACAATGTCATTTATAAAAACAATAAACATAAGCGGGCCCAGTATGGATCCCTGGGGAACGTTGATGTGGCCAGAATATCAAATGACTTGAAACCACGATATATTGACGCCTATTCTCTAAATAAGAATAGAAGAAATCTAATTGTGCTACTGATAATCCAAAATTATACAATTTTTCTAATAGAATACCATAGATTCAGATGATCGAATGCCTTGGAAAGATCTGTATAAATCGTATCACTTTGCTTGTATGCGTCTAATTCTTTAGTAACTGATTGTGTAATACACGCAAGGTTCATCTCAGTAGATTTACCAGAAACCAACCCATGTTGATTGTTTACAACTTGGCTCTGTGCATGATTCGATAATGATCTATGCAAAGTGATTTCGAATATCATAGATAAGTACAGAAACACATATTTATAAACAAAATATTTTGCTGGCTATATACCACAATCAACATTGAATTACAAGAAAGAAATAAGCACATTATGTACAGCATGAGGGTCACATTAGTATTTTTCGCATTTAATTATATTATAAGAACAAGAAATTCGATCGTATAGAGTAAAATAAATTAGTGTTAGGGGAAAACTCTATTGGTTTTGAACAAAATTGTTCAATAAATGGAATTGTTATCAATAATTTAAATCTTAAAAAAAAGTTTTTTTGTAAATGAATAGAAATCTTGTGAAATGTTATTTCGTATCATTATCTATTTATATATTTTACTGATACATTTTATAACATTATACCCGTGGAAATATTATTTTTATCTCAACGTTATTTTATGCAGATTCTAATATTTTCAAGCAATATCAAAAACGATCTAGTAGTCAAAACTTTGTCGAAGAGTCGTTGGTTCGAGCCAGAGAAGGTTAAATGTGAATTTTGTTTACTTCATTTTATTTTAACAAGTGCTTCACCAATTAAATTGGAATTATATAAAATATAAAAAAATCTGTAAAACTAACGCTTCTTACAGAAACACTACCCTATAGCATGCGCAACAATTATACAAAATTGCAATAAATCGGCGAAACTATCACGTTTAGTCTAGTCTGTAGTATACCATATTTAATGAACCTTTTACACATTGGCTTTTCTTAGGATTCTACTGATTTGTGGTACGACTATTATAAGCAAGCACTGGGTGTTGACTGCTGCTCATTGCTGCGAATTGGTAAAAACCTACCCGATGGAAAAAATTAAAATATCCAGCAATTCAGGGAAATGGAGAAACGGTATTGCACACGATGTGGAACATATAATGAGGCATTCGAATTACACTCAAAAAACAGTGTCGCATAATCTTTGTCTTATAAAAGTCAAAACGCCGTTTAAGGATCAGTTGGAGGTTCCAATGACATTGGCCGGATCCAGGTGCGTTGTTTACAACGGACATCCTATTTATTATTAATTAATTTATACTCTCATATGTACATCATAGAAAACCGCTGCCTAAGGAATTGCTGCTTCCATATCCATATTTTCCATCCAAGCATCTTTAAAGGAAACTGTCTTGACTATAATGGCACTCTACTGTATGAAAATAATTGAACGTAAAATTTTAGTAATACTTCAAGCAGATATCATAAAAAAATTTGAGTTGTTGGTTCTTAGCGTATATGCCAAAAATTGAGTTTCTGAAATCGTATTAGCTTGCTCTACTCATTTCTCCCAGTTTAAAAAAATTTAAAAAATAAAAAAAAATTGGAAATTTTTTACCACTACTATAGAATAAATAATGGAAACAAATTTCTTCTTGCTCAAATTTAAAATTTTCATGTTTCATGATATTTTAAACTTTTTTGAATTCTTGCAAAATATTCAAAATTTTTTTACCACCAATGCTTTTTACCCCATAATATGAACATAAAATATTTTTTGAAAGTTAAGATGTTACTATTAAATTCTTTAAACGATTTTTTTTAAAAGTGTTGCTCTTTTTCGACACTAAACCAATTATGGAATTTGCAAAACCCGTTCAACTGTACGTCCATGAATCTACCTTTCACTTTTTTGAACCGACTATATAGCTAGATCTGATCTAAAAATTAATATATTTATTAATTAGATTTTTAGCTGTAATTTGAACTAAAGCCAAGACTAACAAATTAATATTAATTTTAGGTACAAATATATTGCCAACACATCTGCTATCACTTTAGGATGGAGTTCAAAGAACGGAGTTTACGAAAACGACGAACTATACAGTGTAAAAGTGAGATTGATACCATTTACAAATTGTAAAACTTTACATAACTTGAACATTGATGAAACCATGGTATGTGCAACAAACTCTGTCAAGAAAGACTGCAGCTACGATTCTGGTGGTCCGTTGTTCCAGAACAATTTAGTAATTGGAATAGTTTCCTTCGAGACAGACTGCGCTAGTGGTAACTACCCCAGAGTGTACACGAGAATATCTTATTTTGAAAAATGGATAGCACATGTCGAGCAAGTTATAAAGGAGAAAATTGGGGCAAAGTTTAAGCCATAGGATGATATTCATACTCTTATAGTCTGATTCGATTAAGCTGAAACTAATAAATCATATTTTTATTACGTGTATTACATTGGTCTTGGGTCAATTATAAAATTTATTTAGCGCATAGTAAAAATTTGCGTCTAGACAATTTATTAGATATTAAAATTTGCTTACGACTAGTTTACAAAATTAGCTGTATGTTGTCAAACGCACAGTACAGTATATTTGGCATTCATCTGCGGAGAAATTTCCATTTCACTGAATTCTTTTGCATACAGCGAGATATTTCTATTGAAACAATATCTTTAAAGTTCCCATCGATAATCGGTAAACATAATTTTCTGCAGGGGTTAAATGGGATATAAAATAGATTTCTAAGATTATTTCGCAAAATTTTGATTTTTATGCAAAAATGGTTCAGATGCTATCTATAACTGAGAAAATCTGTTAAGAAAAATGTTCAGTTGCTATTTTTCTTAGGGCTAACCGTTCTGACGCAAAAGTTGCACAATCGTACTTGACTGATGAAATGCAGTCTTTCCCACATCACTGCTGAGGTAGAGTGAGTATCGTAATAGGCAACCTCACGTAAATTCTACATGGCCAAAACGGCACTTCTCAAATATCCCCAAAATGGCGAACCCTACGAAGACAAGTAATTGATTCTTTTTTGTAGAAAATTTTCTAAGCTACAAATGACATCTGAACTGTATTTGCATAAAAATCAATATTTTGCGAGAGACTTGAAAAAAACTGTTTTTCACCCCCTCTCAACCCCTATAAAAATTGTGCTTATGTGGTATAGATGAGAAATTTTGATCGATCATATAAAATAACAATATCTCGCTTCATGCAAAAGTTTTTATGGAAATTGATACTTTAGTTTAATTTGAGTTACTCTTTTAAGTATCATTAAAACTGGAATTAATTTAAAGTCAATCAAGCTAACCATTAAACTCTTCGCCGATTTAACGATTTAAAGTACTTTTTATTTAATTGCTGCACATTCTATAGGATACTCGTTGCAGTTCCTTTTGTAGATAATATTAGTTTTAGAGATTTTTTCTTTAATTATAAAACATAAAAAAAATAAAAATGTTTAAATTTAACATTTTTTTATTTATATCGATTTTATTCAAAAACTATGAGGTTCTTCTTTTAGCTAACAGTAACTTACATTAGTTGATGGAGGAAAAATGTACACGAACAAAATTATAGACGCTTTCAAGTTATGTTCTGATAAAAGAATGCTTGCACAAAATATTTGTTTAAAGAAGATTGCCGTGGGGTAAGTAGTCCGACTATTTTCTTAGATGATTTTTTCGAAAGAACCACGTTACCTGTATTTATAGAAAAATCCATATCCACAGAAGTTACAAAACCACATAAGCACTGCCTGGTAATTTAGTATAATAATAATACTTAATACTTGAGTTCACTGTAAATATAAAAAACAATAGAGATCGCAAGATAGGATAGGATGGGATAGGATAGACGATTTGAGAATTGGTGCAATTTAAAGAAAATATGCCCGACATATCGGAAACAGTTTTACTAGCTTACTTCTTCTGTAAAGCCGAAAAAAAAGCCATCGTCATTGTAGACACACTATTCCATGCTAAGGTCGACTATTTCTATGCGGAAGAATATTGACGTAAACAAATACACCCAACTGCTAGCATCTTTAAAGGGGAATCATGAAGGCTATAAGACACTAAAATCCAATCCTTTTTTCAAAGAATGAAATAAGGAATCGGCTTCTGAATGCTTTGTAACAGGGCGGACTGTTTTCCATCCTCTTGCAGATTGTATCCATAACATACGATAAACAATTTTCTTCCTAAAATGTGTCGCTATAATAGGTGTTAATAGGTGTAATATTACGGCGTTTCGCGAATAACTAAAATTTGCTTTTTTGGAAAAGAACTGCCTACGCCAATCGAAAGTACGGGAAATTTCACATCAAAAACATATACGAAGTTTTTTTGTACGATCAGAAATGTAGGCTCCAGATCTTCTTGTCTAACGCACGAAAATGGAACGCAGCGACACGTAAGTAAGGCGCGCGAAGCGTGCGCGATCTCGGACGTGCTACACTAAATTTGTTATAACTTTTTAACTAATTAATGAAATTGAACTCAACAAAGAACTGAAACATGTGGTATTGGATTATCATGTTATCATATTATCAAATATAAAAATGAATGTACGTAATAGTAAATAGTATGTATATAAAATGGGAACATAAAGAGATTTCCGATGAAATCGGTAAAGGGTCCACCATTTATACAATTTTTAAGATAAGAACCTGAAACTTTCAGATATTACCCTTGAAGTCATGTATAATAGCATCTGAAGATGTACACTTCCAAAATTACAAAATTTTGAGAAAGTGGTAAAATTTGATATTTATAACTAACTTTTACTCTGCTTTAAATCGTATTACTAGATTTCTGTAGGTGCGATTTTTAAAGCTTGAAACGTATACTTTAAAATGCTTTAAGGGGATTTACCTTAATAATTAACTTACCCTCTTTATTTTACGAAAATAAAAGAACAATTTTTCTTTGCTCCAAAATTCGTGAAACTACGGGTAACATAAACGTTAATAATTTGTATTAAAAACATTATTTAGCACACCTATACATCAGATCTTTTTATATATTACTTCATGAGTAATAGGTATGTGAAAGTTTCAGGTTTCTATTCTAAAAATTGTAGAAATGGTAGAGCTTTTAACGATTTCTTCGGAAATCTTTTTATGTTTCGACTTCATAAACGTACTATTCCTACATACATTCATTTCTATATTTGAAAATATGACAATCCAATAACCACATGTTTCTTCTTTCATATAAGTTTTGCTTAGCTCAAATTCATTAATTACTTCAAAAGTTATAACAAATTTAGTGAACCGCGTCCAAGATCGCGCACGCTTCGCGCGCCATACTTCATATATGTTTCACACATATTTTGTTTAATAACTATTACAGCGGCACGCTTTAGGGACTCCGAAGTTAGGCCCGTTTTTTGTCTTAGATTATTGCAGTCGAAGACATACACAGATTCCTGAAGGAAGCTAATGATGCTATTATTATTTGATGATGAATGTAACATTCTCTGAGAATAGTGTTAAGACTTTTTATAATTGCATTGTTGTTTATAGATGTCCCTCTCTGGGGCTTGTCGTAGAAAGGAATTAATGAAATTAAAACTGACTGATATAGCAGATGAAAAATTAATTATTTATCAAAATAAAAATTCCAAATAATCAAACCAAAGTTACAAGAGACTTTGCTATTACTAGAGGAAATGTAGTCGGTTTTGATTGTCTACATAGTTTCCGAAAATATTTTCGTCTTCGTCCAAAAATCATAACGAATGACTTTCTTCGTATTTTATGGAAACGAAAAATATAGTTCTCAACCAAACGGTATAAACATATTTTGCTGCATACCAAAAGATATTGCTACATATCATGGATTGCCAAATCTGGAGCGATACACGGAACACTGTTTCCGAAGATCCTCTGTTTCCCTGCTTGCTGATGCTGGTGCCGATGTGCATACTTTAAAAAGACACGGAGAATGGAAGTTAAGCAGCGTTGCTGAAAGTTATGTCGAAACATCTTTAGAAAATAAATAAATAATAGCTGCAAAATTATGTGGCCCAACGAAACTGTTTCTAAAATTGAGAATTCCATGGAAAACATTAATAGTTCAGTTGCCTCTGCATCTGCAGAATTGAATACATCAAATTACCAAGATTTAGTGATTAATGTTTACAATAAGCCTAATTTTTATTCCTTTCAATTAATAAATGTTTAAAATGTAATCAATGATTGTAGTAATGAGTTCCAATTTAATTCCAACTTGAATTAATGTGGAAGATCTTTTATATCTTTTACCTCACTAGTTCGGTAAAGTGACAAAAAAGAGAATATTCTAATGTTGAACATTACATATTGATAGTAGATAAATGCTTTTACAGCTTAATGAGGAATGTTTATCGTGAATTAAAGAGAGGATTTTTATAAAAATTAGTTGTATGACACCTATATCTACAGTGTGTCCCTCATAAGGACTAGCCACCCCCATAAAATTTATGTTTATGAACCAATTTTTGTGCTTTTTTTTATTATGTAGATTTCGCAAAAAGGGATTAGAAACATGTTCTATTGCTTCCAGAACTCAAATTTACGGCCAGCTACGAGCATTGTATAAGTGCGAAATATTGAGAACTACTATTAGGGATTCTTTTTTTAGAATATTAGAAAGGATTCTTATTCAGGACCACCTACATACTGTACCAATTTTTGTCATGATAGTAATACAGGGTGGCCCAAAACGTTAAAAATAGTTTTTTGAAATAACGAAGAGTAAAGTAAAAGAACACGTTGCTCTTGTATTATCTAAACTATGTATTGATAAAATAATTATTATTTAAATTTTTAATTATTTCGAAACTTTATAAACAATTACCATAAATCTGTAAAAAAAATTGGATTTAAAAATTTTTAAGAACCTGAGCGGTTTGTGGTATTAAAAGTTAGTAGGCGTGGAAAACAAGAAATGTTACTTGGAAACTGTCTGACACTGTCACTGTTTAACTTGCATCTTAGTTCTTTGATAAACGACTAAAACAACTTAGTTATTACGTATTATTATAAAGAATAATAATGGCTCGTTACTCTTTACAAGAAAAAGTGGAAACTGTGCGATTAGTTGGCGAAGGAACACGAAGTTTTTGTAGAGCTGCTGCAGAGTTTAATATGAGACATCCTGATCGTAAAATCTCCACAATACAGTTGTCAGTATTAACAAGTTTTTTTTTTATCAAAATGGGACTATAAATGATCTCTCAAATCAACACAGAAATCGCGTGGTTCCAGGAAATCAAATAATTCTTGAATATTTTAATCAGAATCCACGCTCTAGTATTAGGTAGGCCAGTTAAAATTTAAATATCCCGAAAAACCGCATTTGGAGATGTTTGAAGAAAAATGAAAAGAAACCCTTCAAACCCAAATTACTGCATACCCTCGAAGGTGGTGACATGGAAAGAGGAATGGAATTCTGTTTGTGGTTGCAAGGTATGTATTTAGAAAATCCTAATTTTCTGAAAAAAATATTGTACACTGACGAAGCAACCTTCACCACAAGCGGCGTTGTATCTTCACAGAATGTTAGGCTGTAGTGTGACGAAAATCCACATTGGGTGGTGGAATGCAAGAGACAATATTCCGCGAAGGTGAATGTCTGGTACGAAAAAATCATTGGACCTTACTTTTTCAATGAAAATTTGAACTAGGGCGACGTCTCTTAGAGTTTTGCAAAATGAGTTTAGCAATGATATTGATGAACTACTTCTGGATTATCGGTATAATTTACATCTACAGTTTGATGGAGCAACAATTCATAATGCCGTTATCGTGAGGAATTGATTAAATTTAAATTTTCCTAATTGTTTAATAGGGCGAAATAGCCCTTTGATATATACTGATATAAGCTTCGTTATTTTAAAAAACCATTTTTAATATTTTGGGCCACCCTGTATTACTATCACGACAAAAGTTGGTGCAGTAGGTATATAGGTGGTCCTGAATAAGAATCCGTTCTAATATTCTAAAAAAATCCCTAATAGTAGTTCTTAATATTTCGCACTTAAACAATGCTAGTAGTTGGCCGTTAATTTGAGTTCCGGAAGAAATAGAACATGTTTCCAATCCCTTTTTGCGAAGTATACATAATAAAAAAAACACAAAAATGGGTTCATAAATAAAAATTTTATGGGGGTGGCCACTCCTTAAGTGGGACACACTGTATATGTAAAGATAATTAAATCTTCTTTTTTCTCAAATAAACCACTTTTTGTCCCCTGCCTCGGGAGGGACATATCTCATTTAAAAAACGCTTTTCAACAAGTTGTATTATTCTCCGTTTAGAATTATCTGCCAAATTTCTCAGTAATTATAAACATCTCGCATAATATTTACGTTTTGTTATCGCACGTTTGCCTCTGCTTTCAAATAATACCCTGTATATCAGTTGGTAAATATGATCCTGGCAATCACTAAATTTCGCAACACCAATAAAAAACTATCTCACCACATTGTTCTTACAGTTTAAATTTAAATCTGCAATATCATGCGCGCGCATTCGTACTATTTCACTTTCATCTATTTATAAAAACAGTTGCTGAAAAATACATCAATCGTCAACATATCGGTATATATTTCATAAATCAAATCCATTTGAAATGTTTTCACCTACTCTTGTCGATGTCTATAATATTTCAAACTATTAAACACTAATATGCTTGAGATTTTTCTATTTCTGTTTTGTGGGTTACTATACCTCCTTTGCACGCACATATCTATCTATATTTACATCACAACCTAAATGCGTTTGTAGTATCTTTTTGTAATGGTTTTTTAAATAACGTGTTTTCCACTGCCTATGCTATACAATCATTTTCAGACGTAAAAATGTCAGAAAATTCAGACGACAACAATAAAACAAGACCTTGTGAAGTTTGCCAACAACCTGCTGAACGTAGGTGCTCTGCCTGTAAATTAGTCTTCTATTGCACCGTTAATCACCAGAAAGAGCATTGGATAGACCATAAGAATGTTTGCAAACCATTCGAAGTAAGTATATTTGTGTATCCTCATTCAACAGTCAAAGTTAATTTTATATTGGCCAGTACTAATGAACTATTGATGGTCTTTGTTTCCTTGCTGCTTCAAATCAGTTATGGAAAATAATGTGTGTAAAGTGCAATCAAAAATATCCCGCGTGGCGATACTTCATTGAACATACATCAATTCATACAATTGGATCCAAAAGTAGAAGTTAAGTCAGATATCTATTAATGGCACAATGCCGTACACAGTATTTCCGTATGCTTGGGTCAAGAGGTCTGTGAATATCATTCAATTAAAATAGTGAACTACATATATACAGGACAGGACGCCCAAAATGGAATTGAACTAGTTGTGTATTTAACCTATTTTGGACAAAATGATTTTAATATTTTAGAGTTCAGAAAAAATATTTATCATAATGTTGTGTCATTAGTTATCGTCAGAATTATTTTAAATAAGTAAATTCAAGGTTTAATTCGCGTAAACCATCATCAATGAAAGCTGCTTATTCATAATAAAATGATAAAAAATAAACGCTTCATCTGAAATTTTCGGATTTAGATTCAAATGCTCATATCTTTAGAAATATGGGTTCGATTATTATGATATTGGCATCACATGAAAGCTTATCGTTTTAACAGAGTCCAAGTCAGAGTTTAATTTTAAACTCAGATACAGACTTAGACACCTCTGCAAATACCAGGCTATTAGTAAATAACTCTGAAATCAATGAAATTGAAAAGAGATACGTCTTTAAAATAGGTACACTAATTATTTAGTGAATTTATTAAATTAGCTAAGTATTAAAGAAACAAGACGAACAAACTTGTAAAGTGTAAACTAAACTGAACGTATCAGTATAAGTAAATTAAAAGGCAGAAATTGATGAGTAGTAGATTTGAGCCATATCTCTCTTGGTAAATACCTGAGCAAGCAGGTCTTGTTGTGTATTCTATGAGCGAGTGATAACCAAAAGTTTCTTGAATGTAAACTGATAGTGATTCTTATAGGCCGATTCAGAAAGGTATTGAGATACTCTGTAAAAAATTATGAAGTGTTCCCTAATAGCGTTTTCCTGTAGTGGGGATTATTTAAAAGTCTACCTTTCATGCAAACCTCAACTGATAGGCATTTGTAAAATATCTTCAGATGAGAAAATATAAGAATTTCGGTAAAATTTCCTGCTTGCTATACAGGAGGGATTCCATGTAAAGCCGAAAGAAAAAAGTTAAAAATTATGTCATAACCCAACCACTTGAAATTGGTGTCATTTTGTCGGATTTATTATCCTCTTACACCAAAATTAAGCGCCTGCTCTATTGGTTAACTCTTTGTCTATTCATTCAACATTCGTAAAATTGAAAAAAAAAAAAAATCATCATTATATGATGAATAAATAAACATAGCTAACCGGTCGAGCAGGCGCTTGATTTGGCATAAGAGGATAATAAATTCACCAAAATGATACCAATTTCAAGTAGTTGGGGTACGACATAATTTCTAACTGTTTTTTTCGGCTTTTACATGGAATCATTCTTGGGCAATTTTACCGACATTTTTATATTTCCTTATAGTCCAGTCGCTGAAAGCTTTCCGTTCCGAATTTTTTGAACGTTGACTGATTGATGTGTAATTTAGTGAGTAGTTAGGCAATGGCTCAAGGAACAAAAGTGACATAGCGCCGATGTGTACTTTTACCCTGAGGGTGGATATGTTTTCACTCAAAATAAATGGATAGAGGGGGAAATTTTAAGTAAAAAATGTTCTACGAAGTTTTTTCGACAGACAGTTAAAAATGCATGTTTTTGGACGGTTTCTCGCGAATAACTCGGAAACTTCACGTTCTATCAAAAAAGTTGTAATGGCCAAAAATTAAGCTTATAAAAAGAAAGAAATCAACTGTTTTTTGCAAGAACTGGGTTCGAAGTATTCAATGACGGAAAGTCGATGCATTTTTCGGGAACACTTTTTGTAGTGCTTGGAAAGACCTTTAAAATGAGCGCTTTAAAATGAGTCGATTGCATTATAACTAAGCGAATTACGATTCAAAACGGTGGGCTACTCAAATTACTGAAAAAAAAGAGCAATAAAACCCCAGCTATACCCATCAGAATTCCCTTTACAAATTACTTTATTTTGGTAATATTCATGTAATCCAGAATACAAATTTCTTTAAAAATACCTTCTTTTCAAAACAACTAAAAAAGATACTTAAAAAATGATATCATACAAAAATGTAAGTTTTTCTTAACAAAAATTTTGATTTTTTTAAATTTCTGTAGGATACAAAATAAGGGAGATATAACTGTTAGAAATTTGCATTATAGTGCACGGACCACCCCTCCCGACCCATTCAACCCTTTACCTTTTGAATATGAAGGGTTTGGGCATATTTAAATGTATAGGATCTTATAGCTCTTGATATTACCTGTAAAATGGTTTTTGAACGGACATTGTAGCTTTATAATTAAAGGGAGTTATAGTAAAGAAACGATGGAATAGTTGCCTTCATTCGTTTAGTGCAGGTAAAAAAAGCTGTAAAAAACAGATCATAAATTAGGCTCGTTCAGATAATTGATGTCTCACAGAGCCGTACTTAAAATTTTTGCGCACACTGACAGAAATTTAAATCTATTGAGCAATGATGAATTTTGAATCTAAATTAGAATTACCAAATATTCTCTTATTGCTCACTTTCGGCAATCATAATTTAATCTATTGAATTATTATTGTTCCCAAGCAAGGACCACGAGGGGATAAGAGCAATTCCTTGCCAAAAATGTGGGTTCAGAGTTAAGGTTATTGCTATTTAAATCAATAATCCTAACTTGATCTAATTGACCCAGATTAAATAAATAAATTAAGTTCTAGAAACAACTAAACAAATATTAAATAAATAAATTCAATTCTAGAAAACCAATAAACAATTATTAAGTAAATAATTCAATTGTAAAAAACAAATAAATAAGTATCAAATAAATAATTTCTATTCTAGAGAACTTCGAGCAACTTCGAAATTTTTATATATTTATTAATACGTTGCAAATATTCATTCATTACGACACAGTACAATTCTGTAGCTTTCCTTTCTCTCTTTTATTAATTATTTTAAAGTTAAATCCTATCTGTAATCGCCATTGCCTGTGTTTGTTCAGTAAATGACACTACACCTGTTGTTCTCAGTTCCATATGTACTGATTGTACTGTTGGCATCTCATTTTCCTTATACTTACTGTAAATTAAATCTCTTAACAACACCACAGACGAATCTAATGCTAGTGATTTTCCTTTGTCCGATTTAGCTTTTCGATTATACGGTCCTTCCTTAATTAATTTATAATATAACAGTTTGTTCTGGAATTTCTGTTAAGTAGGCGATTTTCTCCACAGCTTCAGTTTCACCTTCGCTTTCTTTTATATTTTTATAAACATTTAATACTACTTTTTGGGTATGTACACATTAATGTTGTCTAGAAACTTTCTCTGCAATTTGCAAGCTGCTAATAATCCCCATACTTTCCCGTCATTCTTTTCTAGTGCTATATAGGTAAAGAACCTTCCCAAGACCTAAACATTTTCACGATATTATTTTACCACAGCCACTTATAAACACAAAACACCCGCATAATTCACTACTCGCCAAAATATTTATAAAAACACAATTGCATAAAATACGCTAAAACACAAAGAAAAATATCATGTACCTGTTAAAGTATATTACCCTTTCAGGGTCTAACAATCTAAATATAATGTAAACGCAGATCACCAACTATATTTATTTTATAAAGCACATACACACTGATGCGGTTAATTCCGTGACACTGACAATATTAAAAGTTCGTCTCTGTCGTCCCCGCTAGGTCGTAAAATATTTTCCGTAGGGGCGAGTTGATAAATATGAACAAAATAAATAAATTAAGTAATTGGAACAGGTGTGTTTCCGTCAATTTGTTACTTTAATCATTCCAGAACATTCTTTATATGTGAATAATGATATTCTATGTATTAAGTAGTATAATATATTTAATATTAATCATGCTATAGAGGAGTTAGCTCGAAAATTGACATGCTCTGATCTCCCCTCAATGCTGTAGCCAAGTATAAGTGGCACAGCTTTGAGGTTTTTTATGTGCATTAAACGAATGAAGACAACTATATATTCGTCGAAAAATGTATATTTTGATGATGATTGATTGATATGATTGAAACGAACAAATTTGAAGAAATCCAGGAGATTGGTTATTCAAGATTACAATACTTCTGGTAATCGGCAGAAGAAATCAACATTTTTTATTTAAAAAACTGAGCATAGTCCCACCAAGCAGAAATAACAATATTCTTGGATCAGTAACTCTATGAACCTTGTACCGATCATTAATTATTATCCAAGTTTAAAAATTCTATAAAGAGGTTATGCTAGGAGTATACATACACTATTTTGAAAGTGTATAGTAACTAAAAAGCTTGCCGCCTTTCAGATATTTTGTTGCTTATAACCCTTGATACAGTTGTCTAATGTATTCTTCAAGTTACTTTAAATTTCAAGGCCGAGTAGCTTCCAGCAAAGAGTATACGTACTTTTATTTTCACCCAAATTATTGTATTATCAGCATTATTTCCAAAATAGTATAATCTCGTTTTTTCTACAAAATCAAAAAATATAAATATAATGTTTGTATTAATTTTTAGATAAGTCAATCTAAAGAGTTAGGCAGATTTGTCATAGCAACTAGGAATTTGGAACCATTAGATGTAATATTCACAGATACACCGATTGTATTCGGTCCAAAACCTCATAGAATTGAAGAAGGTCCTTTTCCTTGCGTTGGATGCTGTAGGTAATGTCACTAACTACAAGCAACTATTCTTCATGTATACAAACAATTGTCTAAGTACTGAAACTTCTCTTTTAAAGGTTATTGCAAGATAAAACATGCGATAGATGTCCGGGATGTTTCTGGCCTGCTTGCAAAGCTGATTGCGAAGGCCTAAAGATACCAACTGTGCATGGATTTGAATGCAACGTTTTGAAGCTTAAACCGCCTAGTGAAGCTAAATCATTTCATGAATTTTACAGGTACTTTAAAAAATATAGTGTTTTTTTGTTGTTATTATTATTAATATCAATTGTCACTAAAATAGCATACAAACGCAACATGAATGAAAATATACAAGTACCATTGTTAGGAGCAACTGCACTGTGATTATAGTTAAAACTAGATAGCATAAAAGAGGAACATTTGTTTGCAGGTTTGACGTCTTAATTATCTTAAGAGCTTTGTACTTACAAAAGGCTAATACCAAAAAATGGGAGGCTATGCTAAGCTTGGAGGATCATCTGAAAGAAAGAGGACCCAATACCAAAGTTTATAAGTAAGTATTAAGGAGCGAGGAGTACTCCTAAAGGACCCCGTAAAATCCTTATGGGAAATGACTTACGGTAAAACTCTTTGAAACTCTGGATTTTGGTAGTGTTTTGGAGAACAAAAGTTCTCAAGGTTACTAAGTCCTAAGAACAGAAGCTGGACTTTTTGTGTATTATAGAGTGGTGTTAAGCTACTTTAAGTTAATATGTCTGTACATATAATATCAGCAAAAGTTTCAGAGTTTTGAACGGTGACTTTAACCGTGATCTTCAAGGTTATTTGCGGGTTAACTTTAGAATTGTCAATAGGAAATCCTATTTTTGAGACCGACAAATTAGTGAAAAATTTTAGCGTGAGGTAAAACTTTGACTTATAACAACTAATACTAGGAGTTGATTACAGTTGTTTATCATCTCTTAAGAGATCATATAGAGATACGTCTGTTAGAGCATACTGTATAGTATGTAAAGACTCGTACTTACAGACGAAAAAGTTGTCCGCCCTGTATATATTGTAATACACTTCATCATTTTAGGAGTGTGCAAGAAAAAATAAACTTATTAGAAGAAAATTACTTGAAACCGTTAAAGAAATATCAAGAGGAAAAAGAACAATCAATATTACCAGAAGTAACAAGTGATCTAATACATAAAATTTATGGAATACTGGACGTAAATGCTACAGAATTAACAGAGGATATCGATGCAGTTATATTGTATCCCACAGCTAGTTTGCTGGAACACAATTGTATACCAAATACGATTCAAACAGTAAACGAAAATGACAAATTTAAAGTTACATTTCGAGCTGCTGTACCTATACATAAAGGTAAGATGAGTGATTAAACTATCTCTACTGCAGACATCAATTTGTAACATACCTCTTTTTGCAACATATGGTGTTCTGCAGGGAACCTTGGTCCACTTGTATTTTCAATCCTTGTCAATCACTCATCCTATTTGATTTCATCCGATATACTCTACTGTTTGCAGGCGACGCGACGTTAAAATCAGGACGATATTTCTGTAATTAAAATAAATTAATCTTGGAGTTAATTAAGAGATCTATCATCTCAACAATTATGCTACATAAATTATAATAAGAATAATAAATACTTACCCTCATTACACACTTAGGTGAACCAAAGTGTCCTATTTAGAATCTCATATATACGTATTTTCATCTACTGAACTACACTAACTATTCTAATATTATGTAACACTTAATTTAAGAAACATGTAATTAGGTTTGTAACCTGTTTGTTTCTTCCTCTAAATAAATAGATAAATGTATTTTTGACTTACTTCTAGGTGAACACATAACCTCTATTTACACCCACATTCTTTGGGGGACGTCTGCGAGAAGACATCACTTGAAGAAAACGAAATATTTTACTTGCACATGCAAGCGTTGTCAGGATCCCACCGAAATGGGAACATTTATAAACGCACTAAAGTGTTTGGGTGCTGAAACTGAACCTTGTGGTGGTACACAGCTTCCCATTAATCCTACTGCACATAATTGTGAATGGGTTTGTAACAAGTGTGACATCAAACTACCAAATAAGGTAATTTGAGAGCAAATATCTGTATGATGTTAACCAAATATTGTTTAAACAGACTAACAATTTGACAGAGGTCTTATGATCTCACAATGTAATGTTATCCTATTTAACAGTACGCAGACACGGGTAGGAATAAATAAAATTGTTTCAAAGTGAGTGACCAGGCTAAGATCTATTGATATTTTCATGAAATAATAACGCTCTAAAGCTTTTGCTGTTAATATACCGAGAGTTGATGAACATACAGCGTTACTCTTCTCTGCATGATTTTTCATAATATACGTTGTTCGTCCCAAATGAAACCACAATTCACAAATTTGATCAGTAGCAAAACCTACATAAATTGACAGTGTTTGTGTGTTATTCTTTTGTTTATTTTAGTAAGAAAGTGTCAATTTACTCTCTCGAGCGACAATAAGGTACTTTGTGTTCCTAATACACAAATAGCTATTATTAATGTGTATATATATGAGATGCCTCTGTTTAAGTCTCCGTATACATAACTCAATTGCCTAGATTTCTGCCCAGGCTCGAAGTTAGTTATTCCTTTTGGACTACAACCTGATTCCAATTCTTTCAGAAGTTTTATAGTCATCTGTAACCAACATCTATCTGCCCTTTGTAGGTCGATTCTGTGATCTCTTCCTTACTTGAATCTCTTTCATTAGATTCATAAACATGAAGAGAGCTCATGAGAGCGATAAATATATCTTTTTATTTCTGTATGGTTATATTCTCTTTATTTTATTCTTTTAGAAAACTTAAATTATTTGGCTTATGTTTTTAGGAAATTATGAAATTTGTGAACCACTTAAGTGGCGAGGTGGACAAAGTAATGGAGAAACATCCTAATGTCAAGGAGTTAGAAGATATTTTGTCAAAGCTGTTAAATTTTTTACACCCAAATCATTACCTCGTGTATTCTGTAAAGCATTCTTTAGTGCAGCTTTATGGGAGTGAAGGTGGATTAGAGATGTCTAATGACTTATTACATGAAAAATTGAAAATGTGTGAGGATTTGATTGACGTCACTAGAAAAATCGATCCTGGAAATGCAAGGTACGAAAATAGGAGTAGCGAGGTATTTGATAATTCATACCATAAAGAAATATATTTATATATAACACTTGATGTATTTAATTTCTTTACCCAACATTAAATTTATTTTCCTTATTTAAAAATGAAAGAAAAATTGTTTTATAAGTTTTAATAAAAATGCATCATTAAATACTTTTAAATTGAGGTCTTTTAAAAAATTTTTGGGTACGTATATATACAACTCATTGTCTTGGAAACAACAGGCAAATCAGGTGTGTAGAAGACTAAACAAAGTGTATTTTGCAATACTGAATTTGAAAAACACACTGGATGAGGCAGGACTTGTTGATGCCTAAACTATGTACTAGCATATTTTCATTTGTCTTTTAATATCTGTTTATGGAGAATATCATGTTAATTGCAGAGGGTCTCTGTATTTAAAAAAATAATTATTAGGCTGTGTTAATCTAAACTTTAGAGAAAGTTGCAAGGACATTTTTGCCATACATAAAATTTTAAAGGCATTGCGAAACTGCAAAAATCAACCTGCAGAAATTTGATATACTGGACAAAAATCACACATGCAATAAATACTAAACATGGAGAGCTCTTAGCAATTCCTCGCCACAAAACAGCAAAATTTAAAGAATGGCTACAATATAAATCAATTATATTATTCAATAGTCTATCAAGAGATTAGAAATCTTCACTTGTCAAAATATAAAAAAAATATTTGTTCAATATGCATATTATAGTATTATTGAATTTCTGAGCATAATAATAGATTATATTATCTTATGTTTGTATTAGTATTGTATTCCATACAATGAGAGATTTAAGTATTTATATCCAAATGTGTTTGTAATAGTTATTAATGTTCGACATTATTATGTTAATTATAATTTATTTATTACTGTTATTTATTATTATTATTATTTCATTTGTTAAGTGTGGTGTGGATGTATTTACCGTTTTTATTGACTTATTATGTATTAATAATAATATTAAACTATAATTGAGTACTGAGTATTGAACCTGACTTACCATATGTACGTTATTTGTATTCAACATGGTGAAATAAATATTATTATTATTAAAATATAAGTTCCAGTGGTTGTTTTGTCTCTCTCTTCAAATATGATGAAAGATCTTTGATATTAGGGCAAAATTCATAAGTATTCATATCCCTATCCTTTAAATTGGTTCACCTATTGCGATATGACATTACATCTCCAATACTACTTCGCCTGTCTGTTGATATATTCTGTTATTTATTTTCAGATTGAGTTTGTACTTAGGAGTGCTATTAAATGAGCAGTTCATCACCAAATTTAAACTCCTCTCAAGAAGCTTCGAGAAGGATAATAAGGACAGTTTCTCCGATACGATAAAAGATATTTTGTCTATAGTAGAAGAAAACAAGAAAGTTCTGCAACATGAAGCCAACTCTGCAGCTGGGTCGAAATTATTTGGAGTTGTTTGCCAGAATGAAATTAAATTTAAGAATTGGATGGAAGAGAACGACTTGAGGAGTGGTTAAATTTTTAGTAAATTAAAATGAAATAATAATTAATATATAAACATCATTAGTTTCGGATGAAATATGCAAAGTAACATTTTAAGAGGCACTTCTTAAGTTGTTTATTATTATTTTTCGACTTTATGAATCATATATTTATTACATCAATCAATAAAATAGCTTCCCATAAGTATGATTAAGAAAGTAGATGTAATTAGTGATTTTTGACCACAACCCAATTGTCTATTTAGTTTTCACAGCTCGTTGCACTATTATTTATTATCTAGGATTTATAAAATGACCAGCGAGATCTCTATCTCTAAACCTACATGTTAACTCATAGAGTAAAATCTAGGAAAGCCGTAACTCCAACAACATAAAGATCAAAAGATTACGGCAAGTCTCGCTTAAATACTGCTTCATTCATTATTATCACTAAAGTATCTTCCCTTAAAATATTGAACACTGCACTCGTTTCGTCAATTAAGTTAGTATCATCTGGAGATGAATATAGCTTAACATAATCTAAAAATATATTACACAAAAGATTTATGTTTTTTCCTATATATAACAACTTTTGTTAACCCTTGAGTTTCTTTTTCTCAAAGAATGCATCTTGCCGTACTACATGAAATGTTTTTATTGTCTCTTGATTTATTGATTTGCCAGCGTAAGGCGAGCATTGCTGCCGAGTCCGGATAATCAATTTGAAGGTTCGTTCCAACACGCAGCTTGGTCGTCCACCGAGCGCGCCCTGGACTGCCGAACAGCGTGCCGGAGCCAAACCTTGTTTATATACCGCCGGACCGGCTACATATACTGGGTTGGACATGGCACATGCTTGTTGTCAGCAGCGAAAGCCACATGACGCATGGGGTAGGAATATAGGACGGGAAGTGTAGGTGTTTGCAAGATGCTTGTTCTTAGTTTCCATGCTTCTTCTAAGCTTCCATCTATCATCATCTCCTTATTTATTCTTCTTCTAAGTTTTCTGTTTCTTCTGTTTCTGAATCTAGCAGTGTACATCTCCTTCTGCCTGCTTGCGTTTACTTCGTCTGTCTGCCAAGACACATACATACATTTGCTTGCTACAGGGAGCTTTATGAAATGTCTTTATTGTCCCTTGTGAAGAAATTATGCTCTATGTCAGTAGAAAGAACAAACATAAATTCAACGAAAGCCACCGTGAAAGAGCATGACCTTTTAAGATGTGCCATTTAGGCATACTCGCGATGTTCGTGTTTTTATCTTCAACCACTTTAATTATTATTAAACCACTCTTTGTCTTTTTATAATAATGATACAAATCTATAAAACAACCAAAATAGAATTGATGACTACAATATGATCGCATACGGTATACCAAAATAAAAGGATTACATCACATTCTAATAATTGTAACAAGCAATTATTCGTTATTACTATTCATCACTAAAATAACATATTTCAATAATGACGTTTTATTTAAAAATTTTGATGTAAAATAAGACATGCTATGTAATTTTAATTATTTTAACATGTATTCTTTTAATTACTTTCAGATGAGTTGAAACATTGTACCTACTTCATAATTTGTCATATTTAAATATTTGTTTTACAGTTGTGTATCTAATTGTTAATTACAGATTATAATATTTAGGATAATAAAATATGTCTCTGATATTTTGTTCAATTATTTACACATTTAACTTAAATTAATAAACCATAACAATACATTATTTGTAAGAATTGGCAAACATCTGAAAAGTCATCTATGAAAAAGATAAACTGTCTATAAAAATCTTAATAATAATAATACCATGGTTTTTATGAAAAAAAAAACTACAATTTCTTAATTTAAACGACGAAGTTTAGCTCAACATTTATTGCACCCTTAAAAACACGAAAACACGATATTTGTACTAAGTACTACTTACAACTAGTACAACTTACTATGTATATTAAAAAAAAATAAAATGAAATTCTTATTTATTTATTTTTGTTGCTCATTTGTTGATAAATTTTTTTCTTCTCCAAGTGAAAATTTATTTGTAGAAATTGTTGCTGATTTGTTGCTAAATTGCTTATAATTTTTTAAATGAATTTTCAACTTCATATGTGAATTCTCTGACTTCGAAACCTGACTAAAAGCCATTTCTAAGTGAAATTTAAAATTACTTCCACATCCACGTAGTGGATTGGAAGTATAGTAATCGTAAAAAAATTTCAAAATATTTTTTTCTTGAAATGGGTTTAGAATGTCATGGAACGTTGAGATTTTAAATTTGAGCGAAGAAAATTCTGTCCGTCTGCCAGTCTGCCTGTCCGTCTGTCTGTCTGTCTGTCTGTCTGTAACTTTTTGTCCGCACGTTTTCTCCGGAACGGTTTAAGATAGACTTGGAAATTTTGTACACATGTATATTATAACGAGATTTGGAACTGGATTGTTTTTTGAACATACCCGATGAAGGTTTGAGGGGTAAATAGGGGGAAATAAGTAAAGCAAGCTGGTAAGAGTTCAGAAACTTGAAATTTGATGTATGTACTAGAAGCCTAGGTTTTAAAGTTTTTTATAATATTTGGTGTATATACTAGAAGCGAAGGCCTCAAAGTTTTTTAAATAATATTATCCATACCCTCACTAACCCCACTCCCTTATTAAAAGATATGATAAAATTAAATTGAGATTTTCACTTGAAATTTTGTCTACTATGTATTATAACGACATCTGAAACTAGATTATACTTTGACACGATTCAGTTGAAGGAGTGGGGATAAGTAGAAGTAAATAGGGAAAAATAAGTAAAGCAAGATGGTAAGAGTACAGAAACTTGGGATTTGGTGTATATACTAGAAACCAAGGCATCAGATTTATTTCTAATATTTTTCAACTCCACACCACCACCACCTCTACTCCATTATTAAAGGGATTGATTACATAAAATTGAGATATTCTCTTGAAAGTTAGTACATGTATGTATTCCAATGACATCTGATGGAGATGATTCCGTTGAAGGGGTAGGAGGAGGTAGGTTGTGAATAGCACAAAATAAGTAGAGCAAGCTAGAAGCTTTTAGTTCACATGTTTTCTCCGGAACGATTTACGGTATTGACTTGAAATATTGTACACGTATATATTATAACGAGACCTGAAACTGGATTGTGTTTTGAACATATCCAAAGCAAGCTGGTAAGTGTACATAAACTTGAAATTTTTTGTATGTACTAGAAGCCGAAGCCTCACATTTTCTCATAATATTTTTCATCCCCTACCACCCAACAACAACAAATAAAATTGAGATATTCACTTGAAATTTGGTATACGTATATATTAGAATGACATCTGGAACCAGATTGTATTTTGGGATTATTCCATTGAAGGGTTGGGGGCTAAATAGGGGTAAATGGGGAAAAATAAGTAAAAGAAGCTAGTAAGAGTACAGAAACTTGAAATTCTGTGTATGTTCTAGAAGCCAAGATCTCAGATTTTTTTATAATATTTTGCAACCTCCCACCACCCCTACTCCATTATTAAAGGGGTTGATTAAATAAAATTGACATATTGACTTGAAATTTGGTACACGTATGTATTATAACGACATCTGGGATCGGGGGTTAAATAGGGGTAAATGGGGTAAATAGGGGAAAATAAGTAAAGCAAACTGGTAAGAGTACAGAAATTTGGGATTTGGTGTATATATTAGAAGCGAAGGCCTCAGGCTCAGGATTTTTTATATTTTCCATTCCCCTAGCACCCCCACTCCCTTATTAAGATTTGGTAAAATTTTCACTTGAAATTTGGTACAAATATGTATTATAACATCTAAAACTAGATTATATTTTGACATGATTCCGTTGAAGGAGTGGGGGGGGGGAGTAGAGGTAAATAGAAAAATATAAGTAGGGCAAGCTAGTAAGGGTACAGAAACTTGGAATTTGGTGTATATACTGGAAACCAAGACTCCAGATTTCTTTCCAATATTCTTCAAACTCCACCACCCCCCCACCTCCACGCCATTATTAATGGGATTGATAACATAAAATTGAGATATTCACTTGAAAGTTAGTACACATATGTATAGTAATGACATCTGATTGAGATGATTCTTTTGAGGGGTGGGAGGTGGTAGGTTGTGAATTCCGCAAAATAAGTAGACTAAGCTAGATACTTAATTTTTAACGTATATGGTAGAAACCAACGCCTCAAATTTTTCTATGATATCTGCTCCAAATATAATTAAAATTTTATGACCAATAATTTTCACATACTGTGTAAATATAGTCAAGATGTTTCCTTTAAAGTGACTTGGGCGAGAAATCTAGATGTGGAAGTAGTGATGATGATTCCTTAGGCAGCGGTTTTTTATCTCATTTATTCATTTTTGTTGCTGATTTGTTGCCAGCTTGTTGCTTAAAATAAAAAACACAATATCGCACCATGTAGACTTTGCAATACTGTTAATTACGAATCGAGCGCCGCTTATTTAATGAAAATCGATCTTTCCTAACTGGAGTTCAATATTTTCCACATTTTTTATCTTTACTGACTGAACTAAAAATGAGAAATAAATATTGTTAATATGTGATACGCTATAAATGAACATATTGAACAATCACTATAAGACTTAGAAAATTAGGCACCTTTTATAATTACTTTTTTGTGATATTGCTAGGGGTCTCTTTATTTAATGTATTATTTTTCCAAATAGCTGCAAGAATCGTTCATTATTGACAAACGTTATTTTCCTGACATGCCAGCTGATTCACTTCAAGTGAAATCCTGGACATACTCCAACTAAGACAGCCACGCTCTGCTTAAATTTTCCTGTTATAAAAATATGTTTATGCATTCCCCACTAAAAGTTATTTATAAGTTTGCTTTATTCACTGTACGCTCGCGATATATTTTTTTGCCTCTTTCCGTCGAATTTCTCTAGCACATCCAAGCTGCTAGAAATATGTAACAGTTTCCGTATAAGATATTTGTCAATATTTATAAAAAATAATAGTCAATAGTTTATTTAAAATGAGTGATACAGTGTGTGCTGAATGTGGGGATCCGGCCGAGCTAAAATGTTCCGCGTGCAAATTAGTGGCTTACTGTGGCAAGGATCATCAAAAGAAACACTGGAAAACGCATAAGGCTTTATGCAGGCCTTTTGAGGTAAGTTTTATGTAATACCTTATGTAGTTAAAATATAAAATATTATAAAGATGACTTAATTTTTCGAGTTATAATATAAATACTAAGCGTGATTATATTGAGGTATTATGTTCACATCCATATTCACAAGGTAACTTTTTAAGGGAGGTAAACTCGGAGGTAAATATAAAATAAAAAACTGAGGTATTATGTAAATATTAGATAGCCCCTATTTGTTTTTAAAAAACTATAAAAAATGCTAGAGAAAACTTATGTAGAGATCACATTTTCCTAATCTTAAAGTACATTTGTAAGGTAGGTGTTACTAATAGTACAGTGTTTGACAGTTCTTCGCTCAGAATTCTTTAGGATAAAACCGATGGACGTGAAATTTTGACAGTAAGTCGATGCCACCCCTTCTCGGGGGGGTGGAAATTAGTACACTCAAAATAACCACAGAAATCGATAGGAGGATGAATTCTAGGCAAGAAATGCTCTGACTGACAAATAAATATTTTCCGAGTTATTCGCGATTCAAAATGTTGATTTTTCATCTAAAAAATTCATCTTTTAGAGCAATTCTTCACGAATAACGCGAAAAAAAAAATCATTAGACGCAAAATTAAGATTCTAAAATAAGAGAACGATTGGTTTCCTTTTATGTATGGAATACGAACTGAGTTATTGCTCTTTGAAGATGGCTGTTCGCCGAAAACCGAATTCGAACCTTTCAACGTTAAGTAACGAGAAAACAACAAATATTTTTGAGGAAAATTTGTCAGACCTTTTTTACTTTAAAAGACCTTTAAAATTAGCTTTAGTAAAAGTCGTTAGCATAAAGACTACGGAGTTATGACGAAAATAAATGGTTGTCTCGTTTTTTTCGGAGAAATAATTAGCAATGAAACCAATTAGTCTAGTATCATAGGTTCCGCTCGCGTCGATGTCCTGCCAAGTTTGAAAACTCTTTATTTTCTGATTATTTAGGGCTACTGGATCACCGAATGGCATGTTGGTATTTCTGAAAATGGATTTTTCTCCAGTAATATATAAATCAAGATGGCGAATAGGGCTATTTGAAAAAATCGTATCTCCCGTCGTAGTTGTCCGATCTCTTATTTTTAAAAAAGGAAATATTTTAAAAAGTATATGTTTTACTATAAAAAAATTACAAGATCTAAGAATACTTAACATCTAACTAAAAATTTTCTTTTTCCTTCTTCAATTCTTTGGGACTTCTTGCCACATGTATGTTTTCTTTTTAAGCGGCGCTAGGGGAATCTACAAAATATATCACAATTAACCAGTATGATACTGGTAAAAAACCTCTACGCCTGTGACGTTTACGTAAAAGGATCAGTTAGAGGCTGGTTTTTTTAAAATAAACAACACAAATAAGTATAAAAACTTAGCATTGTATAAAAACTAAAAAACTGTTAACTATATCAACAGTTCTATGTAAATAGCAAGTATCTATGGATATTGAATACAACAAACATTCTTAGAGCTGTGTATTTGTCATACACAGCAAAAAGATTTTTCAAAAAAGCCTTGAAAAAGGAAACATTAGATTTCCGAAACGTCGGCGAAATATTTAATTTCAAGTTTTTATACTTATTTGTGTTGTTTATTTAAAAAAAACCAGCCTCTAACTGATTCTTTGACGTAAACGTCACAGGCGTAGAGATTTTTTACCAGTATCATACTGGTTAATTGTGATATATTTTGTAGATTCCCCTAGCACCGCTTAAACAGAAAACATACATGTGGCAGGAAGTCCCAAATTGAAGAAGGAAAAATAAAATTAAGATAATGCCACAAATAACATTTAGACAATAAATAAAAATGTTGCAAAAAGTAAAATTTTGGTTTTCTAACTTTTTTGAAAAACAATAAGTTATATGGAAAAACAGTTTAAACAAAAATGCGTACAATTTAATTCTGAATGCAACAATATATAGTTTATTGAGTATTGGTTAAACAATAATGCTCTAAAATTTAAAAATCATGGCAAGCTATAGGTATTGTGGAAGAATATTGCGGTGCGCAAGGTGAGTTCGGTCGGGCATACAGTTAATCAATGGGATACTTATACGATAATAGAACTTCTCTAAGTTAAACATTGCATTCAGGCCATGTCAGAAATACTTTGAATTTTTTAGTGGCAAAGAATTACAACTTTTTCAAAACGGCGGATTAAATAAATGTGTTTTTATTATTAATATCACATCATAAAGTAGTAGTTTGATATAATCTTATATAATCTAACGACCTAAATTGCATTTTTAATTGTCTTCTTTGAATTAAAATAATACTTAAGTTGTTGGAAGTCATCATGTTCTAAAAAATATTTTTGGTTATTCGCATTACGTTAAAGTAAAAATACCACAATTTATCTGATCTATCTTCATATTCTTCCATGATCGATGGAGTTACTGAATCTGGGGTATTTGCACAAAAGTAGTTTCCTGCAGACCACTGATTTTGTTAGCCTTCTTGCAGCTAGATTCGGCAAGCTTAGTTTTATAGCTCTTGAGGCGTGCGGTTTAAGCATGGAGACTGGTTCTAAATATTTGTGATTTTTTCGCCACTCACAGAGACTAGCACCTGGCAAATTTTGGATACTTCCATTCGGACTTTTCCATATTGTTACAATATAATGCACACTGAAATAAAATAACAATCAACCCCAAAACCATCAACTGTCTATGGTAGGTTATCTCCTTATTGATTTTTGGTGAAAAACACAAGTCAGTTAATTCATTTTTATAAAGCAAACGTACTAATTCATGGAAATTGTCTTCAAGTTATATGGTAATTGTGCTCAGAGTTTCCAACAATGTAAGCGATTTCAGTATTGTTGATGATTCCTACAGATTCAAACAAAAATTCTTTGCTAATTCTTGAGAATTTGCTGGTTATATTTGTCCCAGCAAAGGTATGGAAAAAATTTATGATGCATGTGTCCGATACTTAATGATTTGACGACTTTTCCAATATCTATTTCTTTTTCAGTTTTTCCTCGACTGGTTACCATTACGACTTTCTTTGGTAATTGCTCATAAAAACTAACCAGAAGCATAAACACATCTGTATAAGGACTGTGCACAGAAATTTGTATGCCTTTTCCATATTGTTGAGTTACACGAACTATTAAAATACTATCTGCTTCTTCATGATTTTTGTCTCCTATGTTTATCAACGGGATATATGAAGTTACAACATATTTAAATCTTTCTCAATTCCGAACGTTCTTGGTGAGGTATTCAGTGAGCTTCTTTTTGGTTTTTATGTTGGATAAAAAACCTTTAAGGGAAATATTTTTTATTAATGATCCATTTGAGACACGATAAGATACGCCAGAGTATTGTTGATATCTTTTTGTGTTTGTGCTGTTTTTTAGCAAGTCTTCCTTTCCTTTCCCACATATTAGCAACAAAAGACTCGTGGTCTAAGATTAAATCTTAGACAACCAGTCTTTAGTTGCTAGCATGTTGTTACATGCAACGGGTTTTTGACACACCAAACATGTACTACAATTAAGTTCCATTATTATACTCTTCGCAAATGCAAAACGAAGGGTATATTGCATTTGATCGGCACATTTCTAAAATCGGTAATATCGCTCGTAGAGAAAAAAGATCACTGTGTTGGTGATCGAATTCTGAACAACTTTCAAAATGTCCGTCCGTCCGTGCGTATGTCTGTCTGCCCGTCAGTTTCTTGTAAGCACAATAACTTAAGAACGAAAAGTCCGAATGTATTTAAAATTGGACAGGAAGTTAGTGTTAGCTAGAGGAGGATCTCTATTGTTTAAATTCTAAAATACTTATTTTCTATATTTTGTAATTAGATTAAAGGTCTAAAACTAATATTATTTACGACCGAATATGAAGAGTATTCTATAAAATGTGCGACAATTATATAAAAAGTGCAGTGTAAATAATAACAGATCGTAACACGAGTTATTCAAGAAAAAACTTATATGCCTATTCCAATTAAAATGGGTCGACTCAATGGAGCACGTCATATTCTTGCTCATTTATAGGGTTATTTTTCAACCAATACCTATAAATCTGTATATCGCTGGATTCAGCATAAAATTCTGCATATTTTTTATTTGAAATTTTATTCCATATGGCCTGTTGTTTTCAAGGTAAAAAATGATAAGTAAGTTTAGTTTCTTTGGGAATATCCCATTAGGTATTAAATATTTTTAACTCCAGTATATTTTTAGGTAAATTATATTTTTTGTAAGCATTTTATTTTTTTGAAATTGAAAACTGGTCAAATATTACCAAAGATATGATTTTCTGAAAAATTCGCCTAGTAGCCATCTTGAACTGTGGATTACTGGAGAAAAATTCATTTTCATAAATGCCAACAAGGCATTTGGTGATCCCATTGGCTTACATTTTCATAAATTAAAGCGTATAAAACTTGGCAAGACATAGACGCGAGCGGTCGTTTTTGAGCCCTATGATAATAGATAGCTTAACCGTCAAATAAGAAATTGGGCAAATTTATTTTAGGATTTTTGATTTGCTAGCATAACCAGAAGTCAGGTTATCGAAATAATGCAAAGGTTTCATTAATATTTTATACATATAATTTTTCTTTTAGCTCTCATAGATAGTTTTTTCCGCTGTTTGCAAAATCCTATAAAGAATATTCTTCGCCAGTGCAATTTATGATGCCGATAAAATGCCAATCTCCCTTTCTCCACAGAGATATCGTACGATCTTCTAGTCGATGAATTTATTTAGTTATGTACGATTGAAAATTTGAAGTAATAGCGTCTCTTACGAAATTAGTTGAAATTTGAATCGATATTCCACCCTAGTCGTCTGACCCAGGTTTCGCTTATTACTATATTAAATCTATTATAAAAATTGTATTTGAATCTTAAATTCTTCTTTTCTTTTTAATACAGTAGGACATTGTGGAAAAGACTTTATTGTGCAGGGAATAAAGACAAAAAAATAATGAAACTTCAGAAAAATTAGGGTAAAGCTAGATTTTTGCATGAACCTTCCTTTTGTGGTTCTAAATAACATCCCAAAAGTCCCCATCGATATGTGTGCCGCAAAAAATGTTTCGCGGCGGTCAAAGGTCACGATAAACTGTTATTCACGAATATCTTGTTAATGGTCACTTTTATCGAAAAAATAGTGGCTATCAAATTTGTAGCATAGAAAATTGGCTCGTAAGACTAACGGTTCTCGAGAAAATTCAATTCAGAAAATTGTAACGCATCTTGTACTCTATATCAACGGTGGTGTGAAAAGGAGTGCACGTATCATGAGAAACATAAACGTTATAACTTTTTGAATCGAATTTTCTCGAGAACCGTTAGTCTTACGAAAAAAAGTAATATTTTCTCTAAGCTACAAATTTAATAACCACTATTTTTTCGATGAAAGTGACTAACGAGATTTTCACGAAAAACCGTTTATCGTGACTTTTGACCCTGCGTAACATTTTTAGCGGCACACATATCGATGGGGACTTTTGGGACGTTGTCTAGAACCACAAAAGGAAGCTTCATGCAAAAATCCAGCTTCCCCTAATTTTTCTTCTCTGCAATGTCTCTATTCCCTGTATTATTATATTATTTTAAAGGGTAACACGAGTCCTCGTCTCGAATTTCAGTTTATTTCTAGATTAATTACAATGTTAATTATATGTACACAGTTTCACGTAAACAAACAAGTTACTTATTTACGTTTAGTACATACACATTACTTTCCTAAATTATTTTTAAACCCAGTTCCGTTACTATTTAAAATCTGTATATAGTACACACTGCCTAATTTCAGAGAAAATATCACACTATTATAGTTTGAAATAGTGAGAAATATTTATAATTTATTATTCTAACAGACATCACTAAATAACATTTTAAAAGTATGTATAAAAATAAGATCAGCACAGCACATCTGGGTTAATTGAGTTAATATAATTATGGTTGTTACATCGCCCATCCTGTCATGTTTTAATATGGGCAGTTAACGCAAAATAACTGCTGTAGCATATCAAATGTCTTATATTTTAGTGTTTTCCTTATAAATAGATATTATGTTTTATCTGAAAGTGGATGACGATGATGGTTCTAATGTTCCCTATTTTAATTTATTTTTTACAACTAGTAGTATAATATGATTTTAGTCTTAATAATAATAATGACTAGAGCAAAGAATTTATTCGACGAATTTATTGCGCTTTTAATATAACTGTTGCACATTCTATAGGATACTCCTCGCATTTTCTTGTAAATTAAGCTGCTTAAGAAATTTTTATAATTCAAATTGGACTAACGTCTCCATAGCTACGAAAGCAGTTTACTCGCATTTTTGCTGAGCTCAGCAGTGGAAACCAAAACATAGCTTTATCCTTGAAAACTTCATGAAGATCTATTGGTCTGTTGCTTCCTGGTAATTTTTTTAATGGGAATTTAAACTTGTATGTTGTCAGTAGTTTTCATAAGACAATTATTATGGTAATTTAGACTCTCTGGTTACTTAAAGGTAATAATATTGCATGTTGCATGATATTTACTAACGCTTGTACCCGACTTCAACTGAGTTTTAAAAGGGTAAAATTAGGTAGCTTGCAGTCTGCCGAATCACTTTAGTGCACGACTAAGAAATCATTGTTATAATCAATATTAGATACATTTTTATCTTACAAATGTAGTAATCCTATGGACTTTTAATGCATGTTTTAATTAAAGGATACGTTAATTTAGGTTTATAAAATAACCCGATTTGTTTGACGTGCAATAATGCACAAAGCTATTGTACTTTGAAAACTATTCTGGGTAAAAATAAGCATTTTACAACTTAAGCATATAATTTTAAGTTATGACTTCAAAGTTAACTATTAAGACGAAACTATAATAATTTACGTTATAAGTCCGGTAGGTGACTTATAGTACGAGTTGTTTTACGGACAAGGTGACGAAGGAGCCGAGTCCGAAATATAAACGAGTACTGTAAGGAGACCTACCAGACGTGTGTCGTATAATATTATATTTCATACTGTTTTTATAATTCTTTTCAAAATGAATAAATAGTTATTTAAGATACAAGTGTAAGGAGCCATTCTTTATTTCACGAATGGCTAGTTGCCATGAGTGCAATAAAGAGGCTTTTTACAAGTGTGTCTTTTCAGGCTGTAATATTGCTGAACTCAAAAATGACATCATCATACCCATACTTAAGCCGGGGAAGAACCCGAACTGTCCTGAATCATACCGTCCGATTTCCCTTATGTCATGTATTCTTAAAACTCTTGAACGTATGATCAAAATTAGATTAGAATGGTGACTTATTAACCAGAACCTGCTTCCTTTAAATCAATTCGGCTACAAAAAAGGCGTTGGTACCCTTGACGCAGTTCTAACTTTAACTACTGATATACAAATTAATTTTTCCTGTAATAATTATTTGAGTTCGCTCTTTATAGATTTGAAAGGTGCCTATGAGTCAGTAAACTTGGAAATTTTAGAAGAAAAACTGTGCAAGTTTTATTTTGTGCCTGACATTATTGCCAGAAATATTGTAAATCTTTACTCAAATAGGGTAATATACATTAGAAATAATAGGAATGAAAAAATAGGACCTAGACTAAACAATTCTGGAATTCCGCAGGGCTCTGCTCTGGGGCCTCTTCTCTTTAACTTATACACAGGTGATATCCATAATATAAATATCCCAAACTTAAACATTGTACAATATGCTGATGATCTTTGTATATACACCGAAAATAGAACATGGAATAGGTCCCTAGAAACCCTTGGAAGTGGGATTTTGTGTTTGTTGCAATGGATTTTTTGAAAATAGCTTTGAAATTTCCACAGAAAAATCAATATTTTCCGTCTTCACAAGACATAATACACATAATCCATTACAAACGAGGAATATCCAACTCGCTGGTTTCAATTTCCCCATACGCTCAGAGGTCACATATCTGGGCGTCATACTTGACAGAAAACTCACCTGGAAACCTTTCATAGAGTCTATTAAAAACAAGTGTATTAAGGGTATTAACTTTTTAAAATTTGTCAGGAAAATCTGGTGGGGATCTGACGTTAATACCGCATTATCTTTTTAAAAATCCCATATTAGATCTATAATAGACTACGGTTGCATATTATATGGTTCTACTAGTAAGAGCCTATTAAGTAATCTCGATGTCATACAACGCAAAGCTCTAAGAATATGTCTGGGTGCTATGAAATCCACACCAAATGAAGCCCTCCATGTGGAGGCTCTTGAACCCCCACTTTTAATTAGAAGAGATTTCTTGAGTAACAAGAGCTTAATCTTTGTAACACACCTCTACTTAAAAAAATTTCTTCCCTCAATACTTTCGACTTAACCAACTGTTATTGGACTAAGAACCCTCCCCCCTATTTGTATTTCATTTCGTGATACCTATGAACAGTTAGAAATTATTGAAAAGAATTCATTAAGCGATTATGATTACTGGGCTTTGTGTACCAAACCTCGCGTTATCACCCCGGCCTATAATGATAATCCAATTTTTTGTGAAAAAATTATACTAAATATTCTTGACCAGTTTAATGACTCGACAATTATTTACACTGATGCCTCTAAAACCAAAGAAAGTAACGGCTGTGCATTCCACGTTCCATTAAAATACGAGGAAGTCAAATTCAAATTTGACATAAACTGTTCGATTTTTACTTCTGAAGCAGTTGCCATTTACAAAACCTTAAGTTATAGCAAAAAAACGATCTCAAAGATATAATAATTTTGTCAGATTCACTTTCAGTCCTTTCAGCTGTTAAAAATACTTACTCCTTCTCTTACAAAATAAATCCATATATACATAAAATAGAAGCATCTGTTTATAATATCACACAATCTGGGAAATCCGTTACTTTTGTCTGGGTCAAAGCTCATATTGGCTTGATTCATAATGAACATGTCGACATTTTGGCTACGGACGCCGCCACTAACGAGGCTATACTAGATCATAAGCTATGCCTGACTGACTGCTATAACATATATAAAACACGAGCAAAGAATACATGGATAGACTCCTGGGAACAACATGTTTTGAATAAAACTACTAAATATTGCACAATACAACCAACCATTCCTCGTTATTTTTGGCATGTCAACCTGAACGTAACCACGAAAATATATAACAAATATTATCAGGCTAAGATTTGGACATGCGAGCTTTCCCCCTCACCGACATAAAATCGGCGTTATCCCATCACATCTGTGCGATCGGTGTGGTGTTATTAGTGATCTTGACCATGTTTTCTTTTCTTGTTACAAAAATAAGAACGCTACAGATATATTTATTAAAAATATTGTCTCATGTTTAATGCCCCGACAGACCCCAGGGCGAGAAGCCTGTGTCCCTGTAATTCCTCATTTTGTTGTCTCTCTAATCTTTTTGTGTTAGGTTTTGTTTTAGTATTTCACATTATAAATTGCTCGTTTGTGACTGGCTTTATGGTCTATGACCCAAAGCAAAAAAAAAAAAAAGTGTGTCTTACAACGTTTTATCTTCGATTGTGCCAATTATTGTAAGAAATTGGCAATTTTTCATGAATATTTGTAAAACTGTATCAACCTTTTGTGAATGTCACTTTGACGGTTAATATCATTGTAGTTGAAGTCGCCATTCTAATTATGTTACTTCATGGTCGTGCCTGAAAATGTGTGATGATAGTAACTAAAAATAAACTGGCGTAGTTGAAGTCACCATTGTTGTTCTTGAATGTTTGAATTAAAATATCAAGTTAATAATGTTTAATGGTGATTATAGTAATATAGAGGAGTTTCAAAATATTCCCCCAGAAGTTATGAAGAGAACGCAAGTGGCAACGTCAACTTTAATACCTGAGAAGTTGGTGTGTTTTGAAGATAGTGAAGAATCTTACGGAAAATTGCGTATTTTTCAGAAAGAGCAAAGCATATAAAACCTTCAAGTTTTTGGTCGGAATATTCAATGGTGAAAGCTTTACTGATAGCTGAAAATGATATCGGTCTTAAACAGTTTTCTAAGTTAACCGCTTATATGAAGCGGCAGTTTGTAGGATACCGTTCCAAGTGTTTAGCAAAGATGAAATATACACATTTGTAAGCGAAGCACTTAATGATAGATATTTGATGTAGGTTGTAGCAATTTTTGGCATTGCCGCTGCATGCAGAAGAGACGAGTTTTATAAAATGAGCGTTGGTGATGTGCAAGATATTGGTAATATGTTGATAGTGAGAATTCCAACATCAAAAACAAAAAACCTCGAGCTTTTATTATTGACCGTAAAACGAGAGACGGTTGAAATTTATAGAAAATACTCCACTCTTAGGTCACCAGCAACAAAACATGATCGACTGTTTGTGAACTACCGTAATGGTTTTGTTCAGCCGATAGGTTTTAATACCTTTGGGAAAATACCAAGCGAAATTGCGAGATATCTTGGGTTGCTCAATGCACATGAGTATACTGGTCATAGTTTCAGAAGCTCATCTACCACCATGCTTGCGGATGCAGGAGGGGATGTTTTACAGCTGAAGAGGCATTGTGGCTGGAAGTCAACGACGGTGGCAGAATCTTACGTTGAAGAATCAATTAAAAACAAAATTGCGATATCACATCAAATTTTACAAAAAGAACTATCCGAGGAAGCAAGCTCAAACGATGCCATTGACGCCAATGATATACTGCCTACTACATCAAAGAGTAACGAGTTGCCTAGAATTCATATTGAAAATTGTGCTAATTGCAAAGTAGAAGTAAATATTGTTAAAAGTTAATAATGAATAAAATACTGTTGGCCTTACTGATAAGTTTTTTATAAATCGTGCAATAAAAAAACGGGCAAAAAGGGAAAACGGCCATATCTCCGATTCTAATAGGGCCATTTTAAAAAATCAAAATAGGATTTTTTCCTTTTTTGTTCAGCTATAATGTTGGATAGGAAGAAAATCGTTTTCGCCGAAAATGTAAAAATGGGGGCAAAAGAAAAAATGTATTTTTTTTCAAAATGATTCTTCTTATTAGGCGAAAATATCAGACTTACCTTTATTACCTTCGATTTCCCTTTGTGTGTGTGTAAGTGAAAGCGGCGAGAGAGTAGAGAGGGTAGGGGCCACGCCTACTTGCGCGCGTAGCGCAAGTTACTGTCCGATCGAATATTTATTTTTTTTAATAAAAAGAGAAATTTGTTCTCTTTAAAATGAGCCCTGGTAGAAGGGCTTACGACTTTCCTTTACCCTTCTGTAGGGCTTAAGCTTCAAGTTGTCACCCTGCCTAACGTAATAAAGGAATTCGAAAAATTCTTCGTCTTTTAGGAGCAGTTTATCCCCGCCACTCATCACCATCTTAAAAGAAATCGTTTTGAAAAAAAAAACATTATTTTTTTTGGCCCCCCATTTTTTCATTTTCGGCGAAAATTATTTCCTACCTATCCAACATTATAGCTGCTCAAAAAAGGAATAAATCCCATTTTGATTTTTTAAAATCGCCCTATTAGAACCGGAGATACAGACGTTTTCCCTTTTTGCACGTTCCGCCCTCCCTCTTCTTCCCCGGCCTCGACCTCTTCCTATAACCACCCACAACAGAAAAAAAATTACCATCCTAACCCCATCCCTTATCTCTTAAACACCCCTCATACCTCCGGTCCTATCCCTTTTCCTACCCTGAAACTCAATCCCTTCATACGGCCATATCTCCGGCCCTAATTGGCTGATTTTAAAAAACCAGTTTACGTGCCTCGGGGAGACTTTTCTTTTTGGCCTGAAACATTTTTTCGTCCGTCTCCCCAATCGCGCGCAAACTGAGAAAAACCGATTTTCCATATGTTTAACAGCACCCCCTCCCCCCGCACCACCTAGATCTCGGATGTGAAAGTGACAGGGAAGTGAAGGAAGTCATTCTCCATAAGATGGAAAAAATTTTTTTTGAATAAAGGCACTTGTTTTTCACCTCCTTTTTTCTGCCAGATCTACTCGACTAAATAATTGCTTACTAATAACAATAATATGATGATGTTGCTAGGTAACACATTACAGTATCTAATACCTCAATGTGTTATATTACCTTATCAGATAGGTACTGTAATATTTGATTTACCGACCGCAATTGAGTCCGGGAAATAGTCATCTACCGGAAAGTATGAAGTAAAATAACATTCGACTTTATGACATAATTCTTACCGTAGTAGTTGGTCTATTTTGCTTGTTTGCTGATAAGTATTACCTTTGCTATTAAATTTTCCTAATATTGTAATTTCAGATTGTAGAAGATCCAGAAATTGGAAAATGTCTAGTAGCCACAAGAGATCTGAAACCAGGCGACACGATCCTATCAGAAGTTCCAATTGTTTATGGACCCAGACCTCACATGGTCGAGGAAGGACCAGTTCCCTGCCCAGGGTGTTGTAGGTTAGTTACAACAAGGATCATATTCTTTTTGTATTTTTGAAACGCATGATATACAGTGTGTTCCAGAGAAATAAGAACGATAAAAGAATACGACATTTGATCAACAAAAAACCTACATTGTCAGGATTGCAACGTTTCTTTTGTTGGTTTGCTTTTGAATATCCTCGTTAATTTAAATTAGAACCTAGTTTTTAATCTATTTGGTCAAGTTGTATAAAACATGTTTTGCAAAGCATGCTATTTTTTATTAAAAGATATCATTTTTAAAATAAAATTTTAAGATTAATCGAATACTATACTTACATGTATGGTAATTTTCCTTCGCTTGTCTTTCGGCATAATTAAGTTGTAGTTTCGCAATATTTATACCTACCGCTATCCTTTGAAAGAAAAACAGTTACTTCCACATCCATGAACTTGACTGGAAGTTTGGTAATCGTAAAAAAAAAATCAAAATTTGTTGTGTTGAAACAGGCTTAGAATGTCATAAACTGCCGAGAAAAATCTGTCGGTTCGTCTGACTGTAACTTTTTCTTTGTGCGCACGATTTTTGGAACACGAACGGTTTAAGATATTGACTTGAGATTTTATACACGTATGTATTATAAGGAGATCTGAAACTGGATTGTTTTTTGAACTTATCCGGTGAAGGGTTGGTGAGTAAATAGGGGAAAATAAGTAAAGCAAGCTGCTAAAAGTACAAAAATTTGGAATTTGGTGTATATACTAGAAGGCAAGACCTCAAATTTTGTTATAATATTCCACCCCCCCCCCAATATTAAAGGCGTTCATAAAATAAAAATTAGGTATTCACTTGAAATTTAGTACACATATACAGGGTGCGCCAAAGTTCTGAATTTGGTCGATTACGGCTGTATTTGAAATGGTGGAAATATATTGTCTATAGATTATTTTCTTGATTTTCAATTCTGAATAACCAGAAAATATGTACAATTATACAGGGTATTCCGTTTTCGTTGTCCGGGCAACAACTTCGTTATTTTAAATGGAACACCCTATATTTTTTTCCTTTATCGAGTTACACATCTAATTATATTCATAACTCTATTAAGGTGGTAGGTACTTAAAATGAACCGTTTACGATATAAAAAAGATTTTTTGACAAAAAGTGAGGTTTGCGGATAAGTTTTTGAGTACCTCTGATTTCATAGACAAGAGAGTTTTCAAAATTCTGCTTATATTGTTATGTTGGGCATATTAAGGGCTAGTAGGGCAGAAACATTATTAATATTAATCTTATACAGAGTGCTGAAAAAATTGAGTTTATTTTTTCGCTAATAAAAAAGGCCGTAATTCAATTTTTTCAAATGGGACGTACTATTTTCAGGTCTGTCATCTAATGAAGTGTTAAATTATCTTTCCATTGATATATCATAGTAGGTATTTATCTTTAGGAGTTGCATAGATATTAAGGTTAATTGTCTGGATCAGACTAATTGTGTAGTAGTATTTTTCTATAATTAATTATTAGTCTCCTGAAATATTATTTTTTTACTTAGAATTGTTGGACAAAGAATTGAAATTAATACCAGCACATATGTAATAAAGAATTTACTCATAATAAAAAAACAATTATTTTAACAAATGTTCAAAATGTTCACCATTTCGATCGAGACACATCTGAATCCTCTTCCTAAATGAATGACGCATTTCTTGCAGCATCTGCGGAGTAATGGATGCAAAGGCACGTCTGATCCTATTTTTCATGTCATCTACAGCGGTAGGAGTGTCGCGATAAACTATATCCTTTACATAGCCCCATAAAAAAAAGTCCATACCTGTCAGGTCGGGCGACCTTGCAGGCCATGCTATTGCTGCGCCTATCCACATATCATTGAAGTTGCGATCTAACCATTCTCCGACATTTGCTGCAAAATGAGGCGGAGCTCCGTCTTGTTGAAACCACATCTTTTGCCGTATATCAAGAGGAACGTTTTCTAGGAGAACCGGCAATTCATTTTCCAAAAAATCGTGATATATTCTTCCATATAAGGGTCCATTAAAGAAATGAGGTCCAATAACAATCGGCCCTACTACAGCACCCCATACATTTAATGACCACCTCTGTTGGGAAACTGTTTTTAATAAATGAGGATTCACATCTGAATAATAATGAAAATTGTGTCTATTGACACAACCATTTTTGTGAAATGTAGCCTCATCAGAAAACATCAAACACCTTATGAAATCGGGATCGTTATCGAGCATGAAACTAGACCATTCACAAAAATTCACCCAGTTTAAAAAATCATCTTCAAGTAATTCTTGGTGTAATTGAATTTTGTAAGCATGGAATTTATTTTTCTTTACGATCCGCCTTACTGTTGTCCCGCTTATGTCAAAATTATTGCTCAATTCTCTACTACTGGTGGTAGGATGTTCAACTAAGGATATCATAACCCGATATTCATTTTCCTCAGTCATTTTTCTTGCTGGAACTTCATGAGGTTTGTACTGCACTTCACCAGTTTCGATAAATCTGTCTCTAAGATTACTAAATGCAGGTTCTAAAGGGTGTCTCCTTTCAGGATATGTGGTTTTATAGACTCGGGATGCTAAGAGGCTGTTCCTTGAGCACTCCCTCAGAATAAAAATCATGTCAACCATTTCTTCCCGCGAATAATTCATATTTATTTTGAAACACTTCTTCACTGGACAAATCAATAGACAAACATAAACTAACGACAAGCTAGAATGTGCAAATACCTAATACGTTCCACTCCTGGCAAACCTAGAATTACATAGCGGGTTACAACGTGAATGAATGAGATGGATTTATGCTAAACTTCAAGACAAACAACGATAGATATAATTTGCAGCGATGTCAAGTTAATAACGGTGTCCACACCCCAGATTAGTAAAGTGGGAGGTTGCCTACTAACTTTTCAAGGGAGAGTCAAGACGCCATATTGCGCGTCATTGTGCCTGCCCTGTGTTTGAACAAAGTTTTTCTGTATGATTTCATTTTGAATACCAGTAATTTAGAACACTAAAACCTAGGTCGAAAAGAAAAACACGGGGATATTACATAAATTACACGTTTTCAATATGAAATCATACAGAAAAACTTTGTTCAAACACAGGGCAGGCACTATGACACGCAATATGGCGTCTTGATTCGACCTTGAAAAGTTAGTAGGCTACCTCACTCATGTTTACTAATCTTGGTCCACGCCATCGCCTCGGCGCGGAGCGAACAAACTCAACACGTGGCATCAACGGATGTATCACCTCTCTGTCTACATGTGCCACCATGCTTTGAAGATTGTCGTGCCAGCTCGTAAAAGTTGAGTTTGCACGACAAACATCAAGGCATAGCGCCCAAGTTAATTTATGTGATGTAATGTTATGTAAAATTATGTGAATTTCAGTCAGACAGATATTTAACCTTAATATCTATGCAACCCTTAAAGATAAAATACCTACTATGATATATCAATGGAAAGATAATTTAACACTTCATTAGATGACGGAACTGAAAATAGTACGTCCCATTTGAAAAAATTGAATTACGGCCTTTTTTATTAGCAAAAAAATTAACTCAATTTTTTCAGCACTTTGTATAAGATTAATGTTAATAACGTTTCTACCCTACTAGCCCTTAATATGCCCAACATAACGGTATAAGCAGAATTTTGAAAACTCTCTTGTCTATGAAATCAGAGGTACTCAAAAACTTATCCGCAAACCTCACTTTTTGTCAAAAAATCTCCTTTATATCGTAAACGGTTAATTTTAAGTACCTACCGCCTTAATAAAGTTATGAGTATAATTAGATGGGTAAGTCGATAAAGGAAAAAAATATAGGGTGTTCCATTTAAAATAACGAAGTTGTTGCCCGGACAACGAAAACGGAATACCCTGTATAATTGTACATATTTTCTGGTTATTCAGAATTGAAAATCAAGAAAATAATCTATAAACAATGTATTTCCACCATTTCAAATACAGCCGTAATCGACCAAATTCAGAACTTTGGCGCACCCTGTATATTCAAACGACATGTGGAACTAGATTATATTTTGAGATCATTTCTTCCGTTCAAGGGTTGGGGGTTATATAGGGGTAAATAGGGAAAGACAATTAAAGCAAGCTGGTAAGAGTATAGAAACTTGGGATTTGGTGTATATACTAAAGCCACTGCCTAAGATTTCTTAATAGTGTTTTTCAACTCCCACTCCCACTCCGCCATTAAAAGGGATGATAAAATAAAATTGAGATTTTCACTTGAAATTTGGTACGTGTATGTATAATCATAATATCCATAATTAGATTATATTAATAGGGATGAAAACTGTATTAGTTTTTTAATTTTCACTTTATTTCTTGTCATGACAATTGTTTCGCCACACAGTGGCTTCTTCGGATGTTGAGTACTGGTATACTAATTTTACAATGCACAAACTATATGGTTTTATACAATTTCGATCTAATCCTAATCTAAATTGCTAAGCGGAAAAGTACAATATAATTTTAATTACTAAATGTAAGGGTACATATATTTGTAGGTAATTTATTGAATCTAATTTTAATAGTCTAAGAAAATAAATTTAGTAAGGGAGGTGAGTTTGTTTCAATTTGGTCATTTAATAAAATATCAGACGACTTTAGTTTATTTATTTCTAGAGATTCTAGTAAATCGAGTTTTAACCCTTTTTTCTCGGTGTGTAAAATTTTAAACTCTTCGTTGAACACGTGACCTACTTCTATTAGGTGGTTAGCATAAGTTGAGTCTGTTTTATTACTGATGTAACTTCTTTTGTATTCTGATAACCGTTTACCAAAATTTCTTCCTGTTTGTCCAACATATATCTTGGGACAAGCACCACAAGTCAACTTATAGACGCCTGATTTATTTTCTTGTGAAATTCTGTCTTTTGCATTTAAAAAAAAATGCAAAAGACAAAATTACATTCTCAATTTTTTTCATGACAATTATCGTACAACTTGCAAAGATAAAAAAATTATAACGAGAAATTATATTTATTAGGGTACAGGGATCCTTATTGACGACAGGGGCTAGAACTAGGGGAAAACGTTTCTTCTCCTTTTATTGATCTCCTAACACCGAAAAAAAATTATTATTTTGGGGACATTTTACATTACTTATTCTGTTACACTCTTTCACATTTCTCATATTTCTTTGTCTCTGAATTAAAGCTGTTCAAAAAATAGTAGTGTTGTTTCAATAAGTATTTGCCAAAAATGTAATAAAAAATACCTACTGAAATAGCCTATTCACACATATTAACATTATTTATAATCTTACAGATTAATTATTGGTGAGAGCGCAGCGAGATGCGAAGGATGCGACTTTCCTGTCTGCAACCCAAACTGTCCAGGTTTAAAGGATATGGAGAAGCACGGACACGAATGTATGATTTTAGGACTTCGAGATATTAGGGCTATAAATGGATTACATGAGTTCTATAGGCAAGACGTTCTCTTAGCCCTAAGATGTTTGCTACTTCAAAACAGACATCCCAAGAAGTTCGCCCAACTTCTGGATATGGAAGGCCATCTAGAAAAAAGGGGGGAAAATACTGAAGTTTACAAGTAGGTTAACTGAGCCTGACTTTGATTTTATTAAGATGTACGGTTTGTTCAACCGATTTATAGCAATTCAGCAGTATATTATATGTTGAAATTGGTGCTCGTTTTCCCTATCGATTGGCGTTATTTGGAAATAAATTATTTCCTGAAGATGCCAATTTTGTTGACAATATCTATAGCATACTGAGGAGTCTTTTGATATTTGAGTAATGCAGGATAATGTTAGAATCACAATAAACAGGAGAACAAGTTGGGCTAAATCTTTTCATACAATTGCCCAGTAGGCCAGTCATTAAAGCAAAAAAGGTATGAAAAATTGCGAAAGTCTTTAATCTTTGAGACAATATTGTAAAAGGTGAAAAAATAATGAATCCGGTTTTGCACCCCTTTTCGCCCCCCGGAACATTGTTTAATTAACAGAAAACGTTTATTTTCAATAACTTTTTGAAAAAAATTCCGATATTTATGCAAACCTTGGAAAACATTTTAATAATTATTACACATACTCTATCAAGTTTGCACCCTGCTACGATGACTGTAACATTGCAAATAGTTGTTTCTTACTTTATAATGAAATATTTCGTTTAAAAACTTTGCGAAAGTTATGCAAATGATTGATTATGTAACAGAGTAGGGTAACAAACCCGTTTGTAATTTTGCATAACTTTCTTTATCCCGGAAGATTTTTTTCACAATTTTTTTATCTAGCACGGACACAATTTTGACGTTTTAAATAATAAGTAGGGGTCTAAATAATTGCGAAAGTCTTAGAATCTGGTTGCAAATATTTGTAACACCAATAACTAATATAATCTAAATTTGCAACCTCGCAAATGTCCCGGAAGTTAATGAAATTACCTATTATTTAAATAATGAAGCTATGCTTGACTCAAGAAAATTGGAAAATAGGTGCAAATGATGAAATTTTGTGTAGTTTTTAATTGTAGAAATTGCGTAAAATTATTACCAGAAGTCTAGGTCGGAGATTAAACGTCACCAGAAGTCGGTAAAGCTGTAAGAAAATGGTTCAAATTATTAAAATTTAACATTGGTCAAGGTGCAGTTCTGACGATTTTGTTTTTATATTTAAAATCTCCCTGTTCTTCCGGGTTTTCCGGTTATTAACGTACCAGTGACATTAATGGAACAAAAAACAAATCCAATTCGCGAATTGTCAAAAAATGCTATTTTTCGTTCACTTCTGTCGCCTCGAATTTTCGATTTAGCCCATGTAATTAACGATGCCGTGAAAATGCCAATTTTGTGCGTGGCTGGGCGGAACAAAAATAATCCTTTATGAACACGTAGAAAATAAAGGGAAAAACCAACCCAAAGCAAATGGCTCATTAGTTAAAAAGATGAGGGACAATTTTTAGAATTTTTTGTTTATATGTAAAAATATTTTTTAGGGTGTTTTAGGGGGCAATGTATGGCGAGGAAAGGCAGGATAGTGGGTTTTTTGTATTTTTGTGTGTTTAGTATGTGCTAGTATGTATGTTATTGTCACCCTCTTTCAAGGAGATTTTATTTATTTAAATCATGTTCCGCATTAATAAATGGATTGCAATTTGATGTTAAGCTATATATCCACATAATTAAAACAATAATAAATTTGCAATTTTTTTCTGGAATTATTTTTATACTGATAAAATGTTAATGAAATTGCGAAATATCTCAGAAAGAAAGCGAAGATAGATAAATTATATTCCGGATATATTGCGAGGTTGTGAATTCACATGAGTATTTATATCCATTATTAGAATGCTATATGAAATTTGCACCTATTTTCCAATTTTTTCGAGACAAGCATAGCTTCGTTATTTAAAAAATAGGTAATTTCATTAACTTCCGGGACATTTACGAGGTTGCAAATTCAGATTGTATCATTTATTGGTGTTACAAACATTTGCAATCCGATTTTAAGACTTTCGCAATTATTTAGACCCCCACTTATTGTTTAAAACGTCAAAATCGTGTCCGTGCCAGATAAAAAAATTGTGAAAAAAATCTTCCGGGGTAAACAAAGCTATGCAAAATTACAAACGGGTTTGTGACCCTTCTCTGTTGCATAAACAATCATTTGCATAACTTTCGCAATTTTTTCCATCAAATATTTCATTATAAAGTTAAATAACAACTATTTTCAATGTTCCGGTCATCGTAGCAGGGTTCAAACTTGATAGAATACGTGTAATAATAATTATTAAAATTTTCTCCAAAATTTGCATAAATATCGGATTTTTTCTCAAAAAGTTATTTGCAAATTTACGTTTTTGTTAATTTAACAATGTTCCGGGGGGCGGAAAAGGGTGCAAAACCGGATATATGATTTTTTCACCTCCTCCAATATTGTCTCAAAGATTAAAGACTTTCTCAATTTTTGTCTAACTTTTCATTATGGAAGTCCGTGGTGACTGGCCTACGGTCAACAAAGATAATTTTAAGTAGGTAAATAATAAAAAAATATATATTTTCAAAAGTTTGAAAATGGACATGATGGTTATTTATACTACTGGACTTCGCAGGCAATAATTGGAGGACTGCTTCTTCAACTTCCCGAAGAATTCTCTCAGGAACAAAATCGCTCTCTTGCATTTTTCACCAAGTTTACAAATTTTTACAAATGGAATCGATAAACAATCAAAACTAAATAGCAACCATTCAACACCTTCCTAGTTTTTTTTTATTAACTTCAACAATTTTTGACGTTACAGCTGCTGATAGAGCGAAATGGCAAATCATTTTTTGATTATATCTGATTCTAAATGATCGTGATTGTGGATAAAACGTTGTATAATAGCATTCGTGTTTTAGTCGCGTTTTATGCACTCAAGAAAATTAAACTCTCGAACTTCGTTCTCGAGTTTAAACTTTCTTGCGTGGATAAAACGCTGTCTAAAACACTTATGTAATAAATAACTATTATTCTGTATTATTGATAATGTGCCCAAAATGGACACAACTGTTGAACACTCTCTGTACATCTTAATAAAACGCTTATTTAACAACTATGACATTTATTTATGTTGCTGAGGTGACTAATTTATATGTAATTAATATGAACTTGATTGCAATTGTATATCTAACTTTGTCACATTCCAGAACATATACATCATGAAGATATCTATAACATATGAGGCCCAGATAAAATTGTTACAATTATAATAACATGAAATAAACAGTTTCTCTGCGTTCAAATGAAATTATTTAGTAAATTTTGATAATGAGGAAATGACAATTAGTTAAAATTTTGGTTTCTATATTATTTTGACCACTTTCCTTATCATTTGTTCATGAAATACATATAAAACTAGTCAAATAAGTGCAACAACAAAATATACAGTGGTTTTAATATTTAAGGATCTCCATTGGAAGCTCACTTATTTTAATACATATCTACAGCTTTGAATAACAACTTGTACAGTTGATTGTTAAATAATAATTCAAGAAAAGTTTTTTACGTCCATGTCTTGTATTATTTGTATATTTTATTGCAATCATCAGTAAAATCAATACCTGAAAAAATATACTTAGGAAATGAAAATGAAAAGTATTGAATAATCTAATTCGCCCTAATTTATACAGCGTGTCTCAAAATCACCTGAGGCGCTGATAGTGACAGATTCTTTGCAATATTCTGAGACAAAAACCTTAATACAACTGTGTCGAGGCTCGAACCTTTTTCGAGCGGGAAGTATAGTAGGGACGGTTCCCCTGTGCTAGGATAACTATTTACTGAATTTGTACTTAAGCGCTGTAAACAAATTGAATTATGAAAAAATGATATTTTCACCATAACTTAAATACTTTTCATTATTGCGTTAAATGTTCAAAATGGCCATCATCCATTTGCAAACAAGGAGATGCTCTTTCACCACAGCTGTTTGCTCCATCTCTTGTGCAATTGTCACTACTACCTCGGTTCTTTTGTCATTTAACCAATCCACGAATAGCTTCCTTATTGGATGTTGTTTTATATGACCTATAAGAATATAGTCCAATGGGTTTAAGTCGGGCAATTGAGCAGGGTAGTTCATAGGCCCCCCACGTCCTATCTTGAATAAGTTATGTTTAAATATTGCTGATACGTACATTGCATTATGTAGTGGAGTACAGCCGAGTTGAAACCATATGTTCCAACGTTCTAACAATGCCATATCTTCCAATAATTCTGGTAGGTCTTCTGATAAAAATGTTCCATATGTTTGTCTGTTTCGCCAAACAGGAAGTTCAAAGGGTTCAATCTGCAGACACAATTTTTACTTTACTTACCTCTTCTTTGTAATCATTTATTTATCTAAGGATATTTAAAAATACCAGCCTCATAAGTAGTTAGTTCATGGTAAATGCCGTGTACTACCTAACAGCGAGATGACATAATGCTTTTTTTAATGCTACATGACATTGTATAGGATTTACATAATGATATAAGAATCCACGACGTTCGAAGATGTCGTCTTTAGTTTCCTGAAAAGCAGCTATATTTCTTTTTTCTAATAGACGGCTATGTTTTTTCTTATAGGCGGCCATGTATTTTTTCTGAGAGGCGGCCATGTTTTTCCTCATATGCAACCATGTTAGGTGACGTGGCTCCCATAAGCAGCTATATTTCTTTCCTAACAGGCGGCCATGTTCTTATCTGATAGGCAGCCATGTCCTTTCCTCGTATACAACTATGTTAGGTGACGTAGCCGTAACTTAGCTGGTCGCATTCTTTTCTGAAGTGCTCATGCGCAATGCTCGAATGTGGAATGTGAGAATGTGGTGCTACCGTTTCCCATTAGTTGCTATTCACATACATGTAATTATTCAAGCATCAGCTGAAAAAGTTATCTAGATCTGTTTAAATTTTAAAACAATCTTCGGGGGATTTAATTATATAAAAGAATTTTAAATCGTCTGTGTACATAAGAACTTTGCAGGTTGATAATACATTAATTACGGCATTAATAAAAAGCAAAAAGAGTACTGGACCAATGTGAAAGAACTGAGGGACGCCCAATGTAAAACTTATTATGTTAATATACATTGGGTTGATTCTACGGTTGGTTCCTTGTGAAACATTCTTCAATAATTTAAACATACAGGAAAAATTATGCTTTTTAATGTTTCAAAAAGTTTTATTAAAACTCTACACGTGTTTCGGCTTATTAGGCCTTTATCAAGAGTACAAGATAATAGTATTATCTTGTACTCTTGATAAAGGCCTAATAAGCCGAAACACGTGTAGAGTTTTAATAAAACTTTTTGAAACATTAAAAAGCATAATTTTTCCTGTATGTTTAACTTATTATGTTAGACACATAAATTACACTCAACATATTCTGAAAATTTCTGGATCTGAAACCATGTAGATTCTCATTGTTCCAAATATAGCAATTGTGTGTAATCAATAATCCTTCGCGTGAGACAGAGGATTCATTCCTGAAAAGTACCTTAAGCAAAAAATTTGGATCCGTCTGTTTCTGTCTAAAATCCAATTGCAGAAATCATTGCGGGGCAGAAGATCTCCGCATAGGCATGGTATGTGCTGTCATTCAAAATTATTTGTAATATGCTTTTTGAAATAGGTATTCAACATTCGCTCTGCGTTTCATACAGAATCTGTCGTATCTACTTCAATTGCTTGAACTACAGAATGCTCACTTTTCACCGTGTCACCACAAGTTACGCAGAAACCAAATTATTTGTGTTTCTTGCACGATTTAACAGTTTTAAAAACGTTTCCTCTCTGGAAACTGATTGGCACATTCGAACTCAGCAGCTTCAGAATAATGTCCATATTCATGTTCACCGTGAATGATTATTTCCCAATTTTCTTCTAAAGTGTAATTCATTATGACATTAAGAAAAAAATTAATAATGGCAATAGTATACAATTGACAGATATGTTATTATGAACGCCTCCGGTATTTTTGGGATACTCTGTATATTCGCGGTGGTATGGGAAGCTACCTACATAACATAATAATGAATTTCTAAAATTTTTAACGTAAATCTATTCTCAACACAATTTGTTAATAAATGTTTGAAGTAACATGAATAATCACTTAATTGGCCCACATATTTTCTGTTGAGGTTAACAGAAGCAGATTTCTTAGAAAATATTTTGCCTGATTTAATCCAAGATGGTGATATCAGAGGTCAATATATCCAGCATGCTAGGCTTTCTCCTCATTTTGGCATTAAAGTTAGGAAACTTTTAAATAAACAGTATCCGAACGGATGAATTGGACATGGAGGATCTCCTGCTTGACCCACTAGATCACCAGATTTCAACCACATACATGATTTTCTGTGGGAACATATCGGAACTACAGTCTATTGAATCCCCATAACCAGTTATTTCAGCGCATGATTCATTATTGTGGAGAAATTAGAACAATTTTACGCTGATCAGGAAATCTATTGGCCATTTAAATCAAACACCAGGCTGTGAATAATTTGAAAAATAATTAAAATATAATAAAGAACGTGAACACTTTGCATATTTTTTCAACTTTTACGATCTATTGGAATTTTTAGAACAGTATTACGGTTATTAAACAGTAATCTAGTTATTACAAATTTAGTCTTGAGAAAATCTACATCGATATGGTATTAATCATATCATTTAGCGCTTAGTTATTAGCTTCGATTTGCTGTAATTTCAAAATCCGCTGAAAGGTTTAAGTGGATTTGTAATTAAATTTTGATTTAATAATAAAGTCTATTATTACTTTTTAGTCAATTGTATATAATTATATAGTACAACTTGGGATAATTGCTTTAATTACATAGTTAACTTAAATAGCTGATCAGCTAGACATTTATATTTTCAAACTTCATGTAGTTGTTAAAAACTATATACCTATTTACAAATATAATTCTTTTTATATAAAATAGATATCCAATAATTAATCGATAGGTTTCTCATAGTTACGCTTGATTGCGATATATTTTTTCTGTTTTCGGAATATAGAAAGATACAAAGAATATACTACATAATCATTGATACCAAAAGTTCTTACTTAACGTTATATATTCACGTGAATATTTTAAACTATTCTCGACTGAATAATAACCAAGAATTCTAATATCTCTAATAACCTATATCCAAGCATTTCAAAAAACTATCAACGTTTCTAAGGCAGGGCATATCGAGGCACAGTTTTCTTATTAAACATATGCCCTAAGTGATTTCGATATAGTCCATTAGAGAGTCCATTAGAAGAGAAGGTGCATTTGATAGATTATGTAAAAAATGACTTGGCCTCGATCAGTTGAAAGATGCTGAAAGAAACAGTTTTGACAGTGGATAATAATTAGGTGGCACATATAATTTAATAATGTTCCCACCATTACTGTTTGTTTATCTCGGAAGTAACCAGTTCTTTTCAAATTTAACTATGGCTTGTATTTGTGTGTACCCTTAAGCCGCACAGAGGGAAATTTTCAAGTTTTAGGTGGAGCAAATTTTACAGATTCGCCAACGAACAGAAAATACTTGTTATAAAAGAGGAGGAACATTGGAAAAATTTTAGGAACTAAAGGGGTGGTTTTTGAGGGGACTAAACAATTATTTGGTTTTAAAATTCTGAATCTTTGTAGATACGATAATATTGTACCGGTGAATACACCAAAAACAGTAAAGAAATTATAAAGAGTAAGGGCATGGTTTTCAAGGGGGTTGAAAATTAAACATTATTTTAAAATTACGTAACTATTTGAATATGATTGGTAAATCTACGAAACAAATGAAAAGTATGTAGTGCAATAAAGGTAAGTTCTTAAGGGATGGTTTTTGAAGGGGTGCAACGCACACTTTTATATTTTTATGGGGACAAAATTATTTCGATTATCTTTTTTCTGATTTTGGTGCAAAATGGTTTACTTTGTAATTTTAGGTTGTTCTTGAAATAATATTAAGTTATCTATGTTGTAACTTAACTTGTGTTTTAACTTAATCGTTTTTTCGTAAAACATTGTAAAGAAACTTTAGAATAGGCAATAATGGACAAAAATTAAAAAATTGAATATCAAATTTCTGAAAGATGGCGAAAAAGTTGTAGAATTATGGTCAAGTTTTTAAAAACTAATGAGTCCTCGTTGGATGAGGAAATTAATTTTAGTCAACTTCCAAAACACCTGGTCAGCTAAGGAATTTTTTTAATAAACTTAGTGAAAGAGCTAAAAGGCGCAGAGATTAAGGACATGCAAGCACATCCCATTATTTTTTCTTTTTTGTCAGATTCCATTGTCCATACCTCAAAAATAATTCTCCGTGGTGCAGCATAAGTAACTAAAAAGTAAAATCATGATTAAAGTAGCAGATGGTAGGAACTTTTTTTTTCATAGAATGATAAAGTAATAATAGGCAATTATAGTTCTTAAAATGACAAAACTTAAATCAACATGAAAAAGACTATAGCGATGTAAGAACACAATTATCTGCTTTTACATCTATCTACTTAAAGCAATTAATTTTTAAATACAAGTTAAGTTACAACACATCATAATATTATTTCAAGAACAACGTAAAATTACGAAGGAAACCATTTTGCACCAAAAACAGAAAAAAGATAATTGAAATAAGTTCGTCCCCTTAGAAATATAAAATTGTCCTCTGCATCCCTTCAAAAAGCATCCCTTAAGAGCTCATATTCGTTTCACTACATACATTTGTTTCGTAGATTCATAAATCGTATTAAAAAGTTACGTAATTTTAAAATAACATTTAATTTTAAACCCTGTCAAAACAATCCCCTTGCTCCTTAGATTTTTTTACTGCTTTTGGTGTATTCACGGGTACAACATTATCGTATCTTCAAAATTCCCAAATTTCAAGACTAAATAATTTTGTTAAATCCCCTTACCCCCCCCCCCCCCTTTAGTGTCTAAAATTTGTTAAATGCTTATCGCCTTTCTAACGAATATTTTCTATTCATTTATAAATTTGTAGAATTTTGTTCACCTAAAACTTGAAAAGTTCCCACTTGAGCTGATTCGATACTATATGTTGAATGGCGTCCAACGCTGGACAAATGACAGTTTGTCGCATTGTGTCGCCGTTTTTCAAATGAAGATCAAAACTATAACGTGTCCAACGTTGGATGACATTGGGCGCATCGTGTGTGACTGGCTTTAGTTATATCTAAACAAATGAGTGAGGTTTCAATTCTGGTCTTCCTTTATCAAAATTACATTTATCTACTAAGTGAGACTTGTCGACATTGATATTAAATAAATCTAATAAATTATGGTTTCTGAGGTAATGCCAAATATCTTTTTCCCTTAGACCCCTTCCTTTATGCCAGATATGTCTTCCTTAAAGGCAGTGATAATTCAGTACTGAGCAGAGCAACTGAATTTAACGAAAATTAAATAAAATTGTTGTTTCCCAGTGCATTGCATGTATTTAGTAAGAAGAGACAAATATCCAGGTGTTGTTTATAATACCAAAGTGCACTATTAACTGTGATGTATTGGATTTGCTACGGAAGTTTCCAAATTGTAAATAATTGGCTTAACACTTGCTACCTTTATTATGCTGATACTGTTCAGTAAACACATATACTTAATTTAAGTTAATTTAAAGTGTTTAAATAAAACAGTTCTGTTAAACGTTCAGAAAACATCCAAATCAGCTGAATAACATACTGAGGTCGAACAAAAACGTTTTTGTGAGGTTTTAGAGTTACATACAGTAGTAATATACAGGGTGTAATTAATTAGTTTCATGTCATTAAAAAAACTGGTGGTAGGGAACGACAAGACAAACAAAAAAACCTTATATAACATGGGGTCTAAAGCTCATAGTTTTAAAGAAAAAAAATAAACAAACATTTCTAAAATACTTAATAACCTAGTTTGAGAACTGCTGGCATATTGGGGTAGGTTTTATTACCTCACGTCTTGTCGCACGAGATACTCTGACATTCCTGCAAATAAGTATGCCGACAAAGCAGTTAAAAGCAATTTTTGCTTCTTCGCGGCCAGTTATCCTATTGGGCGTACTATCTCTCCCTTGTAAAATTCTCAAGTAATAATTTCAGTTTTGTCCTTACTTGGTAAAGAACGTACGCATGACGCGACGTACCCGTTCCTTGGTTTTGTCTGTTGCTTTTCCTTTTGAATTTTGTGCCACTTACGTTAAGATTTATTTTATTGACTTATCGTTCAAGTCGTTAGTACTTGGTTACGTAAGACACTACTTCTCGTTCGTGCTTTTTGTGTTATTTTTTGGATTTTGAACCTAGTTCTTCTTTTTGTTTTCTTTAATGATAACGTTAATTCTCAGTTTAGTGTGGTGTTTTAAAACTCAGATTTTGGACATTATGGGAGATTACACTTATCCAGAGCTCGCGGATATGGACCTGGTACATGGAGAAAGTGGTGGAAATGCAGCTGGTGCGGAAGAGCTTTAGAACAATTGCAACGACGTATTTTAATGTGCATAGAAACCATAAAAAATGATCCTAATTTACCAAATGTGTTGAACGGAGTAAGTATGTTATTAGTTCGACATACCGAAATGCGTATACGTGGAGATGGAGGTCATTTCGAAGAATTTTTGTAAAAAATTTAAAAGAATTGTTCAGTTATTGGGTGTTACCTATTGGGCATTAAATGTATGATTATTATTATTAGTATTCGTTGTCTTGTTTTATCTGTTTATTATTGTTTACATTGATTTTCATAGAGACCAAAGACTTGATTTTTAGTTTTCGATACCTGATTGGGAAAAATTATGTGCTCAATTCGTTAAAAAAATCAGATTTCTTCCTAACCTAAAATACACAACTATTTTCTGTTATCGTATCTCGGACGTCTAACTGTTTGTTTTCCAATTTCATAAAACAATTACTAATTTTTTAACCTTTTAATACAATGTTACAGATGTTAATAAACCACTTTTAAATTTTATAAATTCTTATAAACAACAATAAAAGCTACAATAGCTTTGTTCCAAATTAAAAAAACACATGTAAACAAATCCTGTTTAAACCCCTGCGTCCATGCTATGCTTGCGTTGTGCCGAAAGAGAAGGAATTATTTACATTTTCATAATTAGCGATATAAAAAGTTGGTCAAGTGCCGCATTTCTTCCGACGGGAACACAAGTCGGGTATTACAGTTTTTTATTATTTCTAATATTCGAAACTATAACATCCATTGACCCTGAAAAACAGTGGTTCGCAAATCTTTCCTACCATAACATTAAAAAGGTAAACCCAGGTCAGTTTTTTTCAAAGTGCCCCTACAGAAAAAGGTGATATAGGTTTTTTATTTGTCTTGTCGGTCCCTATTACCAGTTTTTTTTAATGACATGAAACTAATTACACCCTGTATATAAAGAACTTTACAATTTTGGTAACATCTTGGTGAATATAAAACTAGTACATTATCCTTTTATTTTCTAAAATGCATATAGTATATAACCTCACACCGTGCATGGCATACCAATACAGTATTAAGGCAGGACTATCCAAAGAAATCTTTTGTTGCAATAAAGCATTACCTCAGAAATCATATATATATCATCATACATATTTTAAGTAAAGCACCAGTAATGTCTACGCCAACATTTAACACTTATATCTCCGCTCTTAGGTTCAAGGTCTCAAACTTCTTATAGTTTTTTATATTCTAGGTCTATCAAAAGTAGCAGATCTAAGTATGTATTACCTAAACTACCCCATAGCATGGCATGGTGGCAGTATAGTCTATATATAACACAGAATATGGTCTGTGAATGGATGTTGAAAATTTATGTCAAAATTAGTATAGGATTCTGATAATTTTTTTGTATAACCTATAGCACTCAGAAGTTTGATTGTTTATACGTATTACAAAAAAAAAATAATATCTCCGAAATAGTACTTTATGTGGATTTTAATTTTTTTAAATGTATTTACCACTACTAAGTTGTTAGTTGGTACAGATTTTTTATATAACACAGAAGGTAATCTGTGAGACTATTTTTGATAAAGAATCCTTTATAGGGATTCTGCCGATTTTTTGCTGCAGTATATTCTACTCATGCTGAACTTGCTTGCTGTACTAACTTAATGTCCATAACTACATAATTTTTATACTTCAGATAAATTTATACAATTTATTGAGTGTATCCAGAAAATTCGGAGGCTGATTCTACACCCAAAAAATATTTAAACAGGAGAGAATTATTTTACAGGTGGTTGTGGAGAACATTCCCCGATATTCGCTTATTTTTGAAACGTCTTATTTTATCAATGAAGCAGGGTTTACCTGAAATAACAAAGACATTTTTTTTATGATAATTATGCATGGAAGAGCAAAATCTACAGGAGATATTTGAAGACCAATTTTAAGAAGGGGTGAGGCGTGAGGCTGTCGGACATGCTATACCGCAAAGGGAGGCCGACTTGAACATTACGTAAATCACAAAACGTTTATCAAGATGTTGTGAAGAAGAAGAAGAAGAAGGAGAAGAAGAAGAAGAAGAAGAAGAAGAAGAAGAAGTGGTGGTGATGCTTCGAAATCGTTTAATTGGATTTTATGTTCTACGAAATGTTCCCTTAAAAGATCCACAGTACTTGGCCTTAAATTGTAGGTAAAACGATGTGATGAACCCTATCAAACACTAATATACATGTGGTTTATGCATGGAGGTGTGTCACTTTACTATTGACCTATGGAACCATTTACATCAAATCAATCCCGATGAGGTCACTAGTTGAATTCTCTGCATCTCCTCCTAGACCACCAGATGTTTATCCAGTAGATTTTATTATATTGATTTGAAATTCTCACAGAAAGTTACATACAGGACTTATCGGACTGATCTGGACAAAGTGTAGTTAATTGTGAAGTAATTCGAAGTAGACCAGAAGTATTCTAACAACTAGGAGGAACAACGGAAAAACTTTTTGTGGAATCAGTTTCTTCCTGCCATACTAATATTTAAATTTATTCAAATATGTAGCCATATTTGTTATTAGAAAGTTGGGATATCCACTACCCAGGAATATTTTTTTTATAGAAGACCACTGGCTGTGAAACGCTTCGTGGAAATGTTGAACTACTTCCCTCTGGTTCAACGTCGAGGAAATACCTTGTGAAATACCGCCTGCGTACCAAATTTTCTTGCTGTAACTCAAACAGTTTCAGAGATAATACATAAGAACTGTTTTATGGGGGGAGGCATCTTTGAATTGGAAAAGCTCCCTAAGGAAGCTCTTTGTATCCCTATCCAAATGAAGTTTTTCTAGTGTTATTCGGTGCAGAAACAGTCCTCGAATTTACTGCACACCATGTATGTGTATATACAACTCATTAGGTTTTTTTAATAGCCGCTTGCACAAACAAAAAATATTCCAGGGAAACCCCAGGGCTTGATTAGCACACTTTTGGGCTTGCACACTGCACACTGGGCCCTAAATGCCAAAGTTCTTACTTTAAAACACCAAAGAGTAAAAAAGAAACAACAGTTAAAGTTCAAACTGAAAATAATTGTCAATAACTAGTTTTGTCGAAGCAGGAATCAGATAATACTGTGAATTTTGAGAAGGATATATAACCATTTAATACAATTGCCCTTGATTTCTATCACTTGTGCTTCAACAAACTAGTTATTAATTTTTAATTAAAATTACAAAATCGGCAATTTTTATACTGATATCTTTTATGTAAAAACAAATATCCATATTTTTCATTTGGCAAATCTTGCAATTTATAATTTTTCATGGGAAGTTTTTTATACAGATTTTTGATTTTTGACTCCCTTTCTAGAAATGCCTGAACACTTATTTGTACCCATTAAACTTGTTCTATATCCAAGCACAACACTTTTGGCAAGAGTGCACTACAACTAATTATATTATTTCTACAGCAGTTATAGGTTTCATACCACAAGGAATATCTAGTTTAATAATTATAGGAATATATAACAATCTTAAGTTCTTTACTATATATATTTCCATTCTCCTCCAATCTCTGAATTAGTCCCCACAAATACCAAATCACTTGAAGATACACTCGAGTACGAACACTCGACCTGCGTTTCGTCAACCACGTTGACATCATCAGGAGATTATTATAATTAAAATTGAATTATAAATCTTCCATTCTTTCTACAAAAATAATGTTATGGCTGAATAAATTCCACCAATCCTGGCACCTCTTTCTAAATTCGGTCATCAAATAACCAACTCCAAATTGATGCAAATTTTGAATTCCATTTAGTTTAAAAGATCGAGGAGTTCTGGAGGTTTCCTAGAGCTGTGTTTCTAATTAATTTATCAACTACACGTACAGAGTATCCATTGCTGATAGCTATATTCTTAATAAAAGCTTTCTCTTTTGCAAATCCTTGTTCATTGAAAGTATAAGAGATGTAAGTACCTTAGAGTGCTGGTATCTCTCCTCTCTATGTCGAATATATATGTCATGTTATTTTACTATTCCTATTTACCAATGTATCTAAAAAGGCAGTTGCCCATTGGTTTCCATTTCATATGTAAATATTATTGAAGTTAAACGCCTATTTGGTTTCTAAACAAAGTTGCTTACATCTGCACTTTTTGTATCGAGTATTTCCAATATATCTTGTAGATCTCTGTCTAGAACTGCGAATAGATTTTCAATAAAACGTAACCAGAAATGTCCTATTGCAGTTCCATCGCGTTCCTCAAAGAACGTATTATTAAATTGGAAAGTTCATAAAAAGTTTAATACCAACTTCTTGATTAATATCATGTAATTCGAGTACCTAAATCCTCAAGATATTTCTAAATTTGTGGGACTAATTAACCTGAAAACAATAGACAAGCGTCAAAAGAAATTGAGAAAAATTTGACCTTGTTGCTATTGATCATTGGATTGGATTACTGAGAAATTGGATTGTGTCTTAGATACATTTTCGTACTCAGTTGTTAACCATTTTGATAGTAGGTTATCTGATTGTGGACACAATGGGCACATTTAATTTGCTGGTTTATCTAATTTTGGCAAACAGAACGATCTAGAGAGTGTTGGGTTAGGTACATGCAACAGATCTTTTATGCCTGGTCTAATAAGGGTCTTACAATATTTAAATGCATTTCTTCAGTGATACTTTTTGGATTGAGTGTATTCTTCAAATTTATTGGTATTTGTGGAAACTAAGTACTTCAGCAAACCTACACCAAACATTCCAGCCCCTTGCAGGATTCATCCCAGATCTCAAAACTGCCGTTTTAATAATATGTGACTACTAATTACCATAACATTAATAGAGTTTGTACGACTTCATTTAGAATCATCAAAATATATACATATAAATATACACAAATCTATCCCTGTTGTATTTTCCTATTACTTCCAAATTGTATGCCTTCCATCACAGTTTAAATTGGGGACTCCCTAGCATTGCTACATCATCTCAAATTCCATAATTCTATTTTCAATAATTATTACCACATCATTGATAAATGAATTTTGGATGCTCAGCATATAATAGGCTTTCTATTCTAGAATTCGAAGTCTGTATTCTCGAAGGAGCATACTTATTCCAAGTCAACCAATGGCAAAGTCCTAGATCAGTACCCAACTAGAAGCATAATGACTTCTTCTCCCACTTTGTCTCCAGATGTTGCGTTTATATCCAACATCACTAAATCACTGTCTGAATGATTTTCAGATCAGATCATGGAACCTTCACTAACGCTCATTTGAATATTATATGTCACGTCATCCCATGATATTAATTGAAATTGTACGAAATAAAACAAAATCTACTCTTTTACTAACTTTAATACGCTCTCGCATGAGTGGAGTTGAGCCAACTGTTTGCATTCAACCAACATTCAATAAAGCTTTATGTTATAGGGACGTCGAGGAACGCGTAGTCAGCTATTTACTTGACAACTTCTTCGCACCCTTGAAGATCCTCGAGGGAAGATCTGGCAAGCAAGTACTCCAAGATATCTCCAGGGAAACAATACATAAGATCTGTGGAATCATAGATGTAAATGCTTTGGAGATAAATCAAGACGCGGAGGTGTCCGCTTTATATCCAACAGCTTACCTCATGGAACACAGCTGTGTACCTAACACCACTCATATTTTTGAGAATGAACCCAACGGATACAAGATTACGATTAAAGCAGCTCTACATATTCAGTCTGGCGAACATATCACTACCATGTACACGCACTGCTTATGGGGAACGCAAGCCAGACGTGAACACTTGAGAGAAACTAAGTACTTTTCGTGTAAATGCAAGCGCTGTTGCGATCCTACCGAGTTGGGATCTTATTTGAGTGCCTTGAGGTGTATCGGAATCGATGGTGAACCCTGTGGAGGAACTCAGCTGCCTATAGACCCATTAGACGACAATACTGAGTGGGCTTGTGATAAATGTGCTATTAAACTCACGAATGCAGAAGTTTGCTTTCTAGTGAATGGCATCGGTGAAGAGGTCGACAATGTTCAGCTTGCAAATCCTACTGTGAGGGAGCTAGAAGCGCTGTTGAATAAGATGGTAACTTTTCTGCATCCGAACCATTATCACGTGTATGCCGTAAAGCACTCTCTTATTCAGTTATATGGATATCAACAGGGTTATACACCAAGTCAAATTACAGATGATTGTTTGATCAGGAAGGCTACTATGTGCAGGGAATTGTTAGATATTACCAAGAAAGTTGATCCAGGAAATGCAAGGTAAATAATAAATTAAGGCTAACAATGATAGATCGACTTTGCTATGTATAAAGATTAAATGCGAGAGTGGAATATTAAACTGGATGTAAAAATTTTTATAACTTCTTTGCAAATTCAACCTTCGATTGCATAACATTACAATATTTTTACTTCATTTGTGGAGCAAATGCTTGCAGAGACCAAGTTATTTTCTACATATTGTTTGAAATTTTGAAATAGATTCTGAAGGCTTCGTTTTCTGAATGTAAAATCCACAAATTGTAGATTTTGTTTGTCAGTTTTGTAAATTGTTTTACACAATATGATGCTTAATTTAAAGAAGTTTTAGAAGTTGTGTATTTTGCACAATGCTTATACTCCTGTTAAATTTTTATTCCAAATCCTCTATAAAAGTACTACTTCTTGGTGGTATTGGCACTCTGGAGTACCTCAAATAATCATAAGAGATGCAACAATAAGTATGTTCAGTCAACCGCGAATAGGTCTGGAGCCGTGTTACCGAAATCATTTTATTGAAAGTAATAGATGGTCGACTTAGAAAGCAACAAATTTCAAAACTTAATAATAATTTTTTAAAACGTTAAAGGTAGTACAAAAAAACTTACTTACTTACAAAAACGTACATATTTTAATATAAAATTTCCCGTGCCTTGGAGTGGCGCAATTAGTTTTTTAAAGAAAACAGTATTATAAGAAATATTTGACAAAAACTGGTATCCTGTAACTAATTGATTTAATAACAAATAGTGCTCAAGGACTACTGTTGGTAACTTATGGTATATTGTTCCTAACATGTTCAGAGATGTACTCTCAAATGTTGTTGCTTTCCGGAATTTTTGCGAAGTGAAAAATGTGTGTAAAAGCAAATCCGTTACTATCATCGTGAGACATCGCAGAACGATCATTTAGGTATTTACTCAGGTTACGCTACGCCCCACGATTTTATTTTAGTCTGATCAATGCTCTAGATTCATGAGGAAAGTGGTGTGATGACTCGTACCTGGTCCTACCATTTAACTTAATAACTTTTTTAAATCATATTATTTTCAAGTGTTTAGTTTTTTATTTAGTTACTTAATATTTCTCATTATATTTTCATTTCATTTAGTGCTTCATTATTACAAGGTTTCTTTCCTGACAGTTGTCTAAACTGTATGACCCGCCATTTGGTTCGGACGCCATTTTGGATTAGGAATTTTTTCTGAAGTGTACTGTGTTCTACTTTCAATTGATAACCATATTGACGGGATTGAAAAAAAAAGTAATCCGCCATTTTGTGGTGGCGACCATCTTGGATTTTGAATTTTTTTCATGTTGTACTGTACTAGTTAAGCCCTTTCATTTGATACCCATATTGAGGGGGTTAAAAAATATATGTAATCCGCCACGGCGGCCATCTTGGATTTACAATGATAATGAATATACATAATTATATTTTCATCAGAACTAAAGATGCGTACCAAATTTCAGATCAATCGGTCAACAGCAAGGGGGCAAAATTTCAATTACTAGATTTGACCCACACAAGACACAAACAAAGAAAGCTAAATAAATAATAATAAATAAAAAACAATAATATAGAATAAAACCATTTGAAAAAATCATCTTGGCATCTATTTGCCATGATTTGGCAAAATTCCAATCGGCGATCGGGGTCATCGTCGTTAAGTTCTTGAATCAAATGAATTTTATATGGGTGGCATCTTTCATTTTTTAGAAAACGCAATATGGACGTTTTACTAACATCATTATCGGCGGCAACTTGTCTTGTAGGTTTATGTGGATTATAGAAACAAATGAATAAATATACTACCAGAAAACAGTAGTAATTATTCAAACTTTTACAAAATACTTGTCACAGATAAATTTAAAACATGTCTCCTGCTTATACAATTATAAGAAAGAAAATACTCCCATTATGTACGGTACAACTGTTATCATGCTGTTCTTTTTAATTTAAATTATCCTGCTCAATGAAACCCAAAGATAATCAAAACCAAAACACTTACCGATATAACAGTAACACAAAACTTTAGAACATCTACAGACACGTGTTTTGGAAATCCATTGATAGTTAACACGAGTATTTGCTTATATATTTTAGTTGATTGTGAACTTTAGAAGAATTTGCACTGACGGACATAGATACTGAAACACGTGTCTGTGGATGTTCAAAAGTTTTGTGTTACTGCTATATCGGTTAGTGCTTTTGTTTTGATTATCTTTGGGTTTCATTGAGCAGGGTAATTTAAATTAAAAATAACATTATGATAACAGTTGTACTGTACATAATGGGACTATTTTCTTTCTTATAATTGTGTAAGAAGGAGACATGTTTTCAACTTATTTGTGATAAGTATTTTGTTAAAGTTTAAATAATTACTAGTGTTTTCTGGTAATACATGTATTCGTTTGTTTCTATTGTTATAGAGCTTTTGCAGTTCCAGGAAATTGCATTTGCAATTATTTATATTTATTTAGATCCTCTTGAATATCTAGCAACATATCCAATTTCATCGTCTAAAATCCACTTCCTATCAGATTTAGGTATATCTGTGGCAGTTAGAAATTCACGAAATTTGTTTTCTACTCTACTAACCGTAGACTGAGAAATGGGACGGTCAGGATGCTTAGTATTGAAGATCTCGCATACCTGCTTCTGCGTTCTTGTTTTATTACCAGATCCTAATAATAGCAAAATTTCAGTTCTCAAACAATAATAGAGCATGTGACATCAGGGTGCAGGTAAACTATACAAAAAACTTTCGTCAGAACAACAATGTAAAAAATCATTAAAAGTCCATCTGAGATATAGCAAAATACACAGCAACAAAAGGAATCTGTATAAAGTAAATAATGAAGCTAAACGCGGTCTGGCCAGAGCGTTATAAACAAATAATTTTTACGTTAACATAATTAAGCTCAACTAAATTACATATAGACACACAAAAGGAAAATTATACAAACTGTACGTAATATTAATGACAACATGGCCCGACAATTAGTAATATTTCGACATAAATTTGTTCGTTAGTTGAACACTGCGTTTTTATGCCGAAAACACACGGGAGATGTCTAAAAGACTGGACGGTAAACTTCAAACTAAATTACTCACGAACTATAGTCTTCTCTTGGGGTACGAAAAGTCTTAATCGACGGTAATACTGGATACAATAGGAAATATTGCTAGCCAAACGTGAAATGAAGAAATGAAGCCATCAAGAATTCTGCATAGTTGCAAGCGGCTTCAAACAGCAACATTTGCATCACGAGAGGCGTCCATAATAGAAAAGTCTCTTGTACTTACAGTTGATTCGGCGAAAACATTGCCTTGCTGTAGCTATGGGCAATGATACACCATAAACACATACACATAAGATAACAACGACTTTACCGATTCTATTAGCAGTTATTAATCACTATGTACAGATATTTACAAATATATGGCTGCTTTTATTCTTACAGCCTACACGGCCAAACCGTCCGCTACGCTATTTTTCTAAGAGTCTCCTCGTTTCACAGCTGGCGTATGCTTATGCTCGTCTACTATTGGCTAAACTTGGTCGTACAAGCTACCACGCTATTGGTCAAGCATTTGCCATTCAAACCGATACAATTTAAATTCGTATAACGCTAGACCAGTATCTTATAATTTAAATTTAAATAATAAATAGAGTAATCGCGCGCTATATCGTATTGGCACACATAATTGAAATTTACGTGAACTTATAGTGTGTTTCAAAACGTGAGCGTTACAAAATAATGATTAACTTGACAATCAGCGATAATTCCCTTCAAATTAGAAGAAAAATCACTGATTTTGGGAAATTTTTTATACAGCTAAACCACCCGTATAGAAAGTTGTCTTGGGGTTGTGTTAACATATTTTTCACCAAGCGCATGAAAAAAACGGGTTGTTTTTTAGATATAGATACATATATATATATATATATATATATGTTTTTTTGGCCAATTGGCGTTTTCTTGCGATTTGCTGCAAAACTATCCATTTTTGAGAAAACATGACCTGATGTGTTATTGTAGATCTAGCGATTCTCTACAATTTTTGTTCTCTTCATTTTTTTGAAATAATGCTTAGTTACGCCGCTAGAGCGCGTTGAAGTTTATGTAAATGTATAATTTTTTTTGGTGTTTGATTTGAAGCCAAAACTATGGATTTTATAAAAAAATATCAAGGTATCAAAGTTGTAGATAAAACAATTTTCGACAAATGTTGTTTGTTTTTTTTTCAAATTCGCGCGGTTTTGCCGCTAGAGCGCGAAAAACATTTTTTTAATACCCTTGAGCGGAAAAAAATATAGCGCATATATTTTTGATATACAGGCAAAACTATGTATTTTTTTAGAGTACTCGTTAATTACATAAAAACTTGGAGAGCAAAACAAAATTATTTTTTTTGAAATCCATCGCTCATTTCTTACACAGCTGCGCATAGAACGGTGCATCTAATAGTATGAACTACGCGCATTCAGCTGTAGTGGTCGTGATGGGCCTTTTTGTATGTCGTCCTTATTGTCATCTATATTAGCTTAGCCGGTAAAAAATATTGAGTAGAGCGAGGTGGAGGGGCAAAATACTACAGCGCTTCACGATGCCTATATTTTTTTTATCCGCTCAAGAGTATTGAAAAAACGTTTGTCGCCCTCTAGCGTCAAAACCACGCGACTTTGAAAAAAAAACAGAGAACAAAATTTGTCGAATTTTTTTTTATCTACAACTTTGATATCTTAATATTTTTTTATAAAATGCATAGTTTTGGCTTAAAATCAAACACCAAAAAAATTACACATTTACATAAACTTCAGCGTGCTCTAGCGGCGCAACTAATCGAAATTTCAAAAAATTAAAAGAACAAAAATTGTAGATATATCTACAATATCAAGTCAGGTCATGTTTTCTCAAAAATGCATAGTTTTGCAGCAAATCCAAAAAAACGTCAAAATGGCCAAAAAACATATATATGTATCTATATCTAAAAACAACCCTTTTTTTTTCATGCGCTTGGTGAAAAATATGTTAACACAACCCCAAGACAACTTTCTATATGGGTGGCTTAGCTGTACGAAAAATTTCCCTCAATTTTCCTAATTTGAAAGGACTAATAAGTTTGCACAGATGTAGCAAATAAAGAAATTATAATATTTTCTGATATGCAAAAAGAAACCCTTTTCACTTCTTTCCTTTTGTTAGGTATTTTGCAACCTGCGATCAGAAAAAAACGATACATTTAAATTGAATGTTATGACGTGATGCAAAATTAATTAGGAAAGTCAGATTTGACAGATATTTGATACATAGGCAGTTTAGGATACATTTCAAAAATGTTTTATTCAAATTTAATTTTCTTAATGAAGAATATATAAAATTCAAAAACCAGTAAATTGCAATTATAAATCCTTTGATATGAGCGATCACACGCACCCTCGTTTCATCTAAAAATTTTAAAAGGATAGCGGTCACTCCAAGGGGTTGAAGGGGGAGGTATAAAATTATTCTCTAAAAATGTTATTTAAGAATTAAAAATTGACGTGTATTAGGATATTATTCATGTAAAGTACTGAGATAACGAATTTATCCGCTACATATGGACCTCACTGTATGAAAGGACTAAATTAACAAAATTTATTGAAACGTTTCATATGATCAACATTTTTTTATCCACTTTTCTTAACAACCAATTTATTTTAGGTTGCCTTTGTACATGGGAGTCATCTTTCATGAGCTGTATTTAGCAAACTGGATCTTGATTAAGCGGAGATGGGACCTTGGCATGAAGACCAAAGTAAAGTCAGTCCTATTGATGTTGCAAGAAAGTCAGCATTGCTTGGCCCAAGCGAAAGAAGTGCTAAAGAACGAAATAAACACACCTGCTGGCGAGAAGTTGATAAATCTGATTGAAACCTCTACTAAAGACTTTAATAAATTCATCGAAAGAAATAAAATTGATCTTTCTACACCTACTAAAGAGAAACCAACGGAAAACGGGACGGAAAATGGGGAAATAAAGGAAAATGGAAACTAGTTTATTTGTTCATTATTGACCCACTTATAAGTTAATATGATGAATAAACATTGTGTATGTGCATTATAAATAACTGTTGATATTTATTTAGTGATTCAATAAATACAAAATACATTTCCAGCTACGATATCATTCAATGCGTGAGGTAACTAATAAGCATTTATTGTCAATAGTTACATGTACTCGACCATATATGAAATGTTTGTTCATCTGCACAACAAACAAAAACAATGTATAATTTAAAAACATGTTATTATATGATATGTATAAGAAATATATTATATCTTTTCCATGGGGACTATTTTTAGTTTCTGTGTAAACTTCAACCCCAGAGTAATACAAAGTTTTCACTCAATGCTATTCTCTATGTTCACAGTTTCATTTTTTGTCGTGTGATGTATACCTGCCTAGAATATGCGCAGAAATGTTCCTTGCGATAGACAGGGTTGGCTTCAGCTCAAGAGTTACTTCAGGCAGGGGTGGAATTAAGTATTTATACCCATGATGAATTATTAATCATTCATAATTGTGTAACATTCACGTTAACAAATTAATTTTCTTTTCTGTTGCATTTACATGCATACCTAACCAAAATAAACTGAGCTCTACTGAGTTATTTATAATTTAAAAAATATTTCATTGAAAATTCACAAGACAATATATGAAACTGAAAAACTTTTATCCAACTGAAAATTAAAAGAACATTTCTTTGCGTGGATAAGTGATCATACTAAAATATACTAAATATTAAAAATTGTATATCTTTTTACTCCAGTTTATCGTAAAAAATGGAGGTTAATACAAAATTGATTGTTGAAAATTTGTACATAAGTGCTTTTAAATTGTTCAAAAGATGCATAGAATAAGGTTTTGTGTTTCTGAAAATTTTCCTTGCAATAGTTTCCAACATATTCATATTAATACTTTCTAATACCAACTAGCAATAAACTATCTATGTTTGATTTTTAAAATTAATACTCAGTAGTCAAAAAAATATGTATTTATAGAAATACATAAAGAGCATACAATTGTTAACAATATAACACACTGATCGTGGGTATGCAGAGTACATTCATAGTGAATGAAATTTAAAAGAAATAGATATCAACAAAAATATACTTAGATATCTGAATAACTAAATATACAAAATAAAAGTTATTACAATAGTTTTCATCAATACTGGTAAAGTACATATACATTTTTATAATTGTTGCCAGTGTTACTGCAAAATAGCCTAAATTACAGAAGACAGTCTCGGATGGCCCGGAAAAACAAATTTTCCACAAAATTGGATAAATTCGTTTTTTCCATTTTTCTCCTTTTCGACTGACGTTCCTGATAAAATAGTTTTCGTTTCAGTTTTCTGACTTCTTGATCTGGAACTGGATTATATTTTGAAGATATCCGGTGAAGGGTTGGGAATTAAATAGGGGTAAATAGGGAGAAATATGTATTCAAGGGGTTGATAAAATAAAATTGAGATATTCATTTGAAATTTGGTATACCTATGTATTATAACGCCATCTGGAACTGGTATATATTTTGAGATGATTCCGTTGTAGGGTTGGGGGTTAAATAGGGGTAAATAGGGGAAAATAAGTATAGCAAGCTAGTAAAAGTACAGCAACTTGAAGTTCGGTGTATGTACTAGAAGGCATGGTCTCAGATTATTTATAATATTTTACAACCCCCCACCACCCCCACCATTATTAAAGGGGTTGATAATATAAAATTGAGATATTTACCTAAAATTTGGTACACGTATGTAATATAACGACATCTGGAACTAGAAAATGTTTTGAGATGATTCCATCGAAGGGTTGGGGCTTAAATCGTGTTAAATAGGGTTAAACAAGGAAAATAGGTAAAGCAAGCTGGTATGAGTACAGAAACTTGAAATTCGGTGTACATATTAGAAACCAAGGCCTCAGATTTTTTTGTAATATTTTTCAACCCCCCAATACCCCTACTCCATTATTAAAGGGGTTGATAAAATAGTATTGAGATATTCACTTGAAATTTGGTACACGTATGTATTATAACGATATCTGGAACCAGAATATATTTTGAGATGATTCCGTTGAAGGGTTGTGGGTTAAATAGGGGTAGATAGGGGACAATAAGTAAAGCAAGCTGGTAAGAGTACAGAAATTTGAGATTTGGTGTATACACTAGAAGTGAAGGCCTCGTGTTTTTTATCTGCCAAGGTTCATATCAGGGCCACCTAGACTTAACAAACTAAAATTGATATTAACTGTCATTTTAAAAACAAATGCCATGTTCCGATACATGGTTGAAAAGAGAATCTAGGGACGAATCAGATAGGTAAAAAAAATATACAGGGTGCCATTTAAAATAACAGAGTAGATGTCACTTCCGGTGAAACCGGAAGTGGTGGACAAAAATTTTGTGTACTTAAAAAAGGACAATCACGCATTATATAGGTGTACCAAATTTCAAAATAATGTCTTTTTAAATAAACATGCTACGGGGTGTTACATGTCTCCTGTGTCACCCGGTATGTGAAAACGTTAAAAACCATTAAGTGTTTTTTATTCCATTAGATATAACTTAAACTTAACACTTTTCCAGTAGTTATTCCTCTTTCGACAATATGTTTTTTGGCTTGTGACTCTAATAAAAAATTCCTTTCAGGGACATTCAAAACAATTAAATTATAATTTCCATAATTGTGCTAAATTACTTCTACATATTAAGGTAGCTATTAAAAGTATCTCTATTATATGTAATGACGTATTGAATTTTAAATCAGAAAGTGCATAAGAGACACGTGGAGAATAATTGGAAAAGTAGATATATTGAATTCAGCAATCCTAGTAGGGCAGTTGCAGTAAAAATGTCTACTATTCAGGTATGTTCTTATTTTTTTTTTGTTAACAATCACAGAAACAATCAAATTGTCTTACATGTCAAGTTGGAAAGTATGACATTTTTCAAGTTATAAAGTGACCACTTTCTTACCAGTTTTGGGTTGGAAGTGGGCATATGTCAACCTATGTTCTTAATTGGTTTCCTTTCAGTTGTAGGAAATACAGATTTTAAGACATAAAGCATGTTTAGTTATTAACACAAACCTCGACACAAACAGGGCAGTTAATTCTACAAATACTAACTGAACAAATCAACTGAATAAATATTTACATATTGAAAACGACGCGTCGACACTTCGACATTTGTCCTCTGATATGAGGATTTTTTGTCTATTGCCTATTTAATAAAAAAACAGAATGCTATTATACAATTTAGTAAACGTTTTATTGACTTTTTATTCATTAAGGAGGATGCTTGTGAATAAAATATTATGCAAACTTTGGTGAAAAGTTTCATTGCTGTTTCGAGAATTTTCGAGAATTGACCACTAAAAAATTATAGCACATTTTACAAAATCTGGTGTAACACAAATTGCGAAATGTTCATGCCTTATCAGTATTTTACAAAAAAGTCAGTCATTAAAATTGTTCTTTTAGCACTTTCTTTCGCTGCTGTATTTTCCTTCTGGTTTTTCCCAAGTTATTGTACTCTTACCAGTTTGATTTACTTATTTTCCTTTATTTACCCCTATTTAACCCCCAACCCTTCAACGGAATCATTTCTAAATATAACCTAGTTCCAGGCGTCGTTATAATACAAACGTATACCAAATTTCAAGTGAATATCTCAATTTTATTTTATCAACCGCATTTAATAATGGAGTAGGGATGGTGGAGTGGTTGAAAAATCTGAGGCCTTGTCTTCTACTACATATACCGAATTTAAAGTTTCTGTACTGTTGCCAGCTTGCTTTACTAATTTTCCCCTATTTAACCCCCAACCCTTCAACGGAATAATCCTAAAATATAATATAGTTCCCGATGTCTTTATAATATAGGTATACGTATACCAAATTTCAAATGAATATCTCAATTTCACTTTATCCACCGCGTTTAGTAATGGAGTAGGGGTGGTGGGGGTTCAAAAATATTTAAAAAAATTCAAGGCCTTGTCTTCTAGTACATACGCCGAATTTCAAGTTTCTGTACTGTTACCAGCTTGCTTTACTTATTTCCCCCTATTTAACCCCCAACCCTTCAACGGAGTAATCCCACAATATAATATAGTTCTTGATGTCATTATAATATATACGTATACCAAATTTAAAGTGAATATTTCAATTTTTCTTTATCAACCCCTTTAATAATGGAGGGGGGGGGGTGGTGGGGAATGGAAATAAAAAAAAATTGAGGCCTTAGTTTCTAGTACATAAACCATCTGGTTCCAGATGTCGTTATAATGCATATGTGTACCAAGTTTCAAGTCAGTATCTCAATTTCATTTTATCAACCCCTTTAATAATGGAGCAGGGGTGGTTGGGGGGGGGGGGGGTTGAAAAATATCATAATAGAATTTGAGGCCTTAGCTTCTAGTACATACACAATCTCAACTTACCAACTTGCTTTACTTATTTTCCCTTGTTTACCCCTATTTACCCCCCATCCCTTCAACGGAATAATACCAAAATGTAATCTAGTTCCTGATGTCATTATAATATATATGTATACCAAATTTCAAGTTGAATATCTCTATTTTATTTTATCAACCCCTTTAATAATGGAGTGGGGGGTGGTGGGGCGGGGGATGGAAAGTATTATAAAAAATTTTGAGGTCTCGACTTCTAGTACATACACCAAATTTCAAGTTTCTGTACTCTTGCTCGCTTGCTTTACTTATTTCCTCCTATTTACCCCCCAAGCCTTGACAGGATATATTCAAAAAACAATCCAGTTCCAGATCTCGTTATAATATATAGGTGTACAAAATTTCAAGTCAATATCTTAAACCGTTCCGGAGAAAACGTGCGGACACAAAAAAAGTTACAGACAGACCGACAGACAGACCGACAGACAGACCGACAGACAGACCGACAGACAGACCGACAGACAGACAGACAGAAATTTTTTCGCTCAAATTTAAAATCTCGACGTTTCATGACATTTTAAACCTATTTCAAGAAAAAAAAAATGATTTTTTTTACGATTACTATACTTTCAATCCACTACGTAGATCTGGAAGTAATTTGTATATAAGTACTCACGATTAATGACAATTGCAAAAAGAAACAATGCGTCTTTTATAGAAGAGAATATAAAAAAACAAATCGACGCAGTACACATAGAACAAAATTCACAGATTTCGCAATTCTTGCAACCATCGGGACATTAGAAATGATAACACTATACATAAAACAAACTTTTTCCGGACTGCTTCGCCAGTTACGATCCACTCGATTGCTACATCGCTATATTTCGACCTTAAATGAAAACTGGTAACTTGACCCCTGTGATATATGCAACCCATATTACTTTGCATATATCAGCCGTTGCATATACGACAGTCTCACTCGACCTTGAACGAAAACTGGTAACTCGACCCCCATATACGAACATAAACACTTCCAATGTTAAAATAAAAAAGTCACTTCGCAATTATGAGAACAAATTGATTAAAATGAATGAAAACAAACGTTTTGTTACAGGACTATGACTTGTGTGGCACTTTTGAAATAGAAAGAAAACTTCTTCGCTATTGTGGACTTTACCCCAAAGAAGGAAATATGAAGAATGCTTATTCACATTATCTGCTTGGATTTTGCAGCTTTTTTCTAACATTTTCATTGTACATTTCTATGATTATCGTGATATCTATTCACATAACCGATATGTCCATAATAACAGACGTTTTACAGCTTTTCATGACCAACACAGCATTCATGTGTAAGCTGTTAAATCTGATACTGAGTGGACACCAGCTTGTAAAGGTAGAAAGGCTGCTATCCAAATCTGTATTTTACGGACAATCTGACAAAAACTTAAAAATAATTATTAGTTATGTCAGCTTTACGAAATCTGTGGCAGTAATGTATAGGTTGGCTTGTCTTGGAGGTACGCTGTTCATGACGGCTTGTATATTTTTTAACGATTTGGACCACATCATACCTATACTCGGCTGGAACCCATGGGGTGCTGATGATAAAGTAAAGTGCGTTGTTACCCACTCTTGTTATTTAGTGATGTGTTTTTTACAAATTTTTATTAATGCCTTAATCGACACACTCACTTATATGTTAATGACTTTAGCTGCAGCTTTATTTGAAATACTGAAAAACAACTTGAGTGAAATTAGGTACGACACGAAAGATGCTAAGCACATATTCGCGAGAAATATTCAGTTACATTACAAAACTTTGAGGTAAGTTGATTGTCGAATTATTATTGAGGACTTTCTACCAAAAGAACGAAAGTAATTATTAAATGTTTAAAAGCAGCTTTTCTCTAACATTTTCATTATACATTGCACGTAATGTCTCGAATAGTGTCAAATGTCCTAAAGTATCAACACTTATCAATTTTCTAAACCTTTAAAACTTGCGTCAATACAACTGTGTTTTTAATAATAACAATAGGCTTTTAGACTTGGTTATATGTAAGGCACATTGCGTTGTGGAAAAATCAATTGAATTATTGGTTTCAGAAGATATACATCACCCTGCTCTTATTGTTAACTTCGAAACTCAGTTTGTGAATCTGAATGTCAAATTTCCAATGAAATCTACCAATTCTTTCAATTTTCGAAAGGCAAGTTTTCCTCTTCTGTATGAACAATTACTTCACATTAACTGGTCGTTTTTAAATGACTATTATGATGTTAAAATCTGTGTTGACTTATTTTATTTATTAACAGTGAAATTATAAAAAATATAAAGCTAAAGCATAAGAAATTGATATTATTTAAACGCCATGGTAATAATGAATCGCTAACTGAATTTCGTAGACTTAAGATTACAAATCAAGTCGGATATTAAAATTGAATTTCAAATCTATACAAATCGAATTGAAAATAATAACACATCTGAACCCAATATATTCTGTGCTTACATCAATGGAAAAAAAGGGAAAACTAGCATACCTAAAGACATGATTTATAACAATGAACTTCTGGAGACCCCTAATCATATCGTCGATGCATTTGCTAACTTTATCGAGCAATATTACTTCTTTAACATCTCGAACGCCCCAGTAACCAAGTCTAATAATCTTTCGTTTGACTGTTTGGACATTAAACGCTTTTCTGAGGCTGAAGTTTGCTTGACGTTAAAAAGAATTAAACCTAAACTTGGGCCCAGATGGAATTCCAGCATTTCTACTGAAAAACTGTGCCAGCATTTTTGCATATCCTCTTTGCATATTTTTTAATTTGTCTTAGGAATTGTTATTTTCCTGATATTTGGAAGTACTCCAAAGTGTGCCCTGCGTATAAAAAAGGTGAAAGAAATGATGTTACCAATTATAGACCGATAACAATCATATGTAACTTTGCTATCGGAAGTCTACTGCATTATAACATTTATGCACGTGTTCAACTGAAAATATCTACGCAATAACATGGTTTTATGAAAGGTCGCTCCACCGCAACGAACTTAATCTGCGCTACTCAACATTGCTGAATCAAATGATTCTCACATACAAGTAGACTCAGTATGTACTGACTTTTCTAAGGCGTTTGACAGACTGAACCATAGGAAACTTCTCTGTAAACGACAAATTCGGATTATCTGACGGTTTACTTCAATTTCTTGAGAGTTACTTGACTGATAGAGTTTAATTCGTATCTTATAATGGAAATAAATCTGTTAAATACCGAGTCACGTCACGAGTACCCCAGGGATCAATACTTGGACTCCCCTTTCTTTAATATTTTCATTAGCGACATCAGTGATCACTTAGGCGTATATTTCATAATATATGCCAACGACGTTAAGATGTTGCATAGCATTAATGATTTTAATAACTGCGGAAAATTTCAATACAACTTAACTAAGTTATCGGCTTGGTGCGATGAAAATGATCTTCACCTAAATGTTGGCAAGTGCAATGTTATGAGTTATACAACCAAGGAGTCTCAAATTATATATAATTATAATGTCAATGGCGACACGCTGAACAGACTATCTACGTTCAAAGATCTAGGTGTAACTTTTGATAATAAATTAACCTTCACTAACCATATTGATGCTGTAATTTCGCATGCATACAAAATGTTAGGCTTCATTTTGCGTAACAGCCATGATTTTAATGATGCGAAAACCTTAAAGATGCTTTATTTTCCTTTCTCTCGATCTAAACTGGAGTATGCTTCACTTGTCTGGCAATCTGGGTATAATACTCATAATGATAAATTGGAAAATATTCAGCGCCGCTTCCTGAAAATTTTAAACTGGAAAACTGAAGGTACATATCCTCCAAATGGAGCTTCTCAAAATCATTTACTTGAAAAATTTGATATTACCAGTTTTTCCGAAAGGCGCGAGTCGTTTGCTTTGCATTTTCTAGATAGAATTATGCATAATAAAATAGATTGTAGTGAAATATTAAGCCAACTGAATTCTCATAGCTTTTATTTATCCACTCCTAGATCTAACGCATTAAAGTTTCATCTTCTGTTTAATTTTGTACTACTTATGAAACTCATTGCAGTGAATTGGACATATTTGCCTAGCAGCCAGAAATTTCATCTACTGTCGTGCAGTCGAATCGTCTTCATAATTTCTATTTGTATTTCTTAGTTAAGTTAGGTTAAGTTAGTTTAGATTTACATCCTACAAATGGTTTTGTACTGCTAGATTATGTATGATTAAATAAATAAGTAGCTAAAATTTTCCATTGCTTTAAAGATTGTTACAAAGTAGAAACATGTCAATGATTATAAGTACTGGAAAGAAGTTAATATCATAAACAGAAGGTATGTTCCTTTCGAAAGTTAGGAGTTGTTAAAAAATGAGAATGAAAATATGTAAATTGTCTTTCAACTGTCCAAAAATTGTACAAATGTTTTAATTTACGTTTGAAATCTTCAGGACAGTACACAGACTATTCGAAATAACAGATGTTATGTTTATGATGTGGTTCAGGCAATCGAGTGTTCTCTAGGTAGTAGATATGCTGGATCATTTCTCAAAGAAGAACTTGATGTTAATTTATTCTTTTTCATATTAAATGTTAGATGCTGAGTATATGAAACTTGTCAGCAGGAAGCCCAAATTGCATTTTCAATGAATTGAATGTAGAAATAAAAGATATTACAGATAAATGCTGAATGTATTGTTTCAGGCTTGTGGATTACATTGAAAAAATCTTCTCAAATGGGATTTTTGTTCAGTTTCTTGCAAGTGTGGTAGTGATTTGCTTTACAGCGTTCCAAGTAACTACAGTAAGTGTAAATCAATTTACTACAACAATTGATTAAATGCCTATTTGAGAGCAGATAATTCCACATCAACATTCAGCACTAAATTTCAAAAATTTTTATTCTCACCGAATTCGAAGTATACTGCACTCACAAATTTAAAGGAAAGGATATTAGCTGATCTTTTATGTGTTGTAAATGTATCGTAACAACTAACAGATTTTTATACATTGACATCGAGTTCGACATTAATTAACTTGATAAAAATATGCAAAATAAACAAATCTAGACCTTCAAATTTGTTTAAAAAAATATGTAGAAGAAAAATGCAATTTATCTCGGCGTGTGTATTTGCTGTTTCTGCAAAGTCGAAAAATTCTATACCCAAATATACAGGGTGCTTGGTAAAGTGATGCGGATCCTGAACAGGGAAATATATGTCGGAGAGGCCAGGGGCGAGGGGCGTTTTAAGGCGCATTTATTAGATTTAGGCCACACATTGATAAACATAATATAATCACATAAATAACAAACCAATACGAATTATGCTTTATATAAGCAGGAAAATGTCAAATAATAATATTCTATTGTTCAAAATGCAAACAATACTACAGAATACTGGAGCTAGCAGTCCACCACCGCTAGTTCTGCGATTTCAACTACTCTCTACGAAGTTTATATTAAGAATACTTATCTATAAGGGACTCAGGGATGTTGTTCCGCTTACTGGGAGGGGTTTTTGCTCCCTGGGGCTTCAGACGTCCTCTGGTTCGACACATCACATATCGAGATATTTACTCTTCACATATCTTAATGCAATCGGTACTTATTGACAACGTTCTCTTGACTTCAATGAATTATAAGTTAATAGGCGTCTACAAGACTGTCGAAAGGCGTCTACGAATGTATCGGAAGGCGTCCGCACGAGGAACGTGAAGGGGACGTCTCCGACATATACGATGTTCATTTGGCAATCTATCTATATTAATTTTTGAATTTTTTAACCACCCCACAAATTGTGGGAGGTTACTAAAATTGGTCCAAAATCGAAAATTGAGATAATATCAAATCTTTACGTTTTGAGGTCCAAGGAACCTAAAAAAGTGGTTTTTGAAAAATGTCTGTGTGTGTACGTGTGTTAGTACGATAGTGGCGAAATTACTTAACGGATTTGGATGAAACTTTGCATGACAGTTTCGTTAGTACTCTAGAAGATCTGAAAAGGTTTTGGTTGAGATCGGATTACGTTTAGTTATTTACAATTTGTAATCTAACCATTGAAAAGCTGTTCAAATTCCGATTTCAAATATATATCACACTTGCGGTCTGTTGGTGCATTAACTAAAAAACTACTTGACAGAGAACAGTCAAATTTAATAGGTAGCTGACGCTACTGCCACCAAAGAAATGGTTTTAGACTTTCATTGGAAAATAAGGGTTGACCGCCTAAAGGAAATAGATAATGAACAAAATTGTCTTCGCTCAAATTTACAATTTACACGTTTTATGCCATTCTAAACCTATTTCAGAAAAAATATTTAGGAAAATTTATAACCACGAATAAATGAAAAAAAAAAAGTTTTTGATCATATGAAAATTTCCACGTTTCATGACTTTCTAAACCCATTTTAAAAAAATATATCTGAAAATAAAAAGAAAATTTCGGAAAAAAAAATCGATAAAGGTATTTACACAGAACTTTCCTCTTTTTTATACAGGGAGGTCACTCTAAAAAATTATTAATTACGAAACGATATATCAGAATAATAATCGGAATGTAGTTATCACTATTATTACAAAGAAAACCCGATAAAAAAAACATACGGAGTGATCATCCGACAGCAAAAATTCTATATTAAATAGAAGGTGCCAAATATGGAAGGCTTGCGTAAATACCCATGGTTGAATTATTTCTTAGGAGGATCACCCTGTATAGTTTTCAATAACACTACAATAGGTATCTTTCTTGTCAAGTGTGTTAACTATATGCCTAATATTATTGCCATCTGTCATATTTTTAGTTCCACATTCACGTAATTGAGCGGAAGTATAGCAGCGATTACATTTTTTTAAAATAGGTTTAGAATGTCATGAAGGATAGAAATTTTAAATTTGAGCACAAATTTTTTTTCATTTATTCTAGTAGTGAAAAAATGTTCAAAATGTTTTTTTAAAGTAGGTAGATTGTCATAAAACGTGGACCTTTTATATTTGAGCAAAAATTACGTTTTTTTCAATCAGTCTGTAAAAAAGTGTTATTTTTTTTAAATTCCCCCTTTGAAAAAGAAATTGTTAAAATTATTAGAAAGTCACAACACGTGGAAATTTTAAATTTCAGCGAAAAAATATTTGATAAGGTCGTTTGTAGCACCCAACCAACTAGACTTTACTGTCAATAACTATATAGCTTCACTGTCGCATTATTCGCTTTTAATTTCCAATGTTTGGGTGGGGAGGTTCCAGCCGCTTCCAGTAACTCCCGATTTTTTTTTTAACTTTCAAATGCGACTTCCTAAACTACCATTACAATTGCTTCTTATAAATGTATGGTAACTTCTTTGTCTAGCCAATAGAAACTTTTAAGTTTTTTCGTTGAAAGTTTATTTATTTCAAATAAGGAAAAAAAAAAACAAAATATCAAAAGTTAAACTAAGCGTGTAATACTTATATAAAATGGACACTTAAGTACAATATCAGAATTACATAAAAAACAATTTTCATATAGATGTCAAAGGAGCCCATATACCTCCGTGTTCAGGGTCAGCATCGCTTCACTGAGCACCCTATACACAAATATCGTGTTTCCAAAAGATAGTCCGGCACCAAGTACAACAATTACGATAGCTTGTTTGTCATACTTGGAGTCAGAAATTAGGTGACAGGAATGAGGGAGCTTCCACCATATGCAATACAACTTTAAACAATGGCAGAACAAATGATTGAATTTGTATCAAAATTTAATGATGCTTTATATTTATTTTTTTCTGATTCTGTGTTATTTTATTGACATAGACTAAGAAGCTTTAATTGTATGTAAGTTTCACGCCGTTAAAAAAATGGTAAGGGGGAACAAACAGACAAGCAAATAACTTATATATATTTTCCCTTTAGAGGTATTTTGAAAAACTGACCTGGGTCAATATTTTCAAACATAACTTAAGAAAAGTTTGAGAACGCCTGCTTTCCGTTAACCAACGGACTGTAGTTGTGATCTCATATAAACGAATTTACATTTCCCTGATTGGTTCTTGATTTTGATCGCAAGAATGTCTTGAACTTGGTTAGTTAGTCAATATTATAAGTAGTATTTGACCAGAGGTTCTCAACCAATTTTACTAAAATCGCTTTTTTATTATTTTTTTCAAAACTGTGGGCTATAGGCCCCATGTTTGTCTGGTCAATCGCCACCATCAGTTTTTTAATGACATGAAACTAACTATACCCTGTGTACAGAGCAGGATCATATATATATAAGAAACAACTTTTAATCTAATGAGATAAGTTTGTAGTAACCAAGGATTTTACATTGACCCTATATCTTACACTTTTTCAGGTTTCACCAACAAGTATACAGTTTCTATTTGTTTTCTCATACTTCATATGTATGTTCTATCAGGTGACAATGTATTGTTGGTTTGGACATAAAATTATAACAAGTGTAAGTAAATCTCATTAATTTTACTGTTTTTCTCACTGAATTATTTTAGAGCGACAAATTGTGCGAAGCAGTTTACATGTCCAATTGGTACCAAGCAGACCTAAGACTTAAGAAATCTATAATAATTTTTATGGAGAGGTGCAAAACGCCAGTGGTTTTAACTGCTGGAAATTTTATTCCGCTTTCGCTAACAACTCTTGTTTCTGTAAGTATTAGTTATAAGTAGGTAGGTACTTAATTTCAAATGCAGAATAATCTAAATAATTGGTAAGACAAAAACTACTTGGTATCTATTTCGAAAGATAAAAAAGCCTGTTTTACTTATCCCTACTAATTCTCATGTTTTAGAAAAATAGTCCTATTTTCTACACTTTTTAAAACTGGACCTTTATATCAGCAAATGTTGTTTATAAATTTGCAATCACACGGTAAAAATTTGAGATCAACGAATTGATCTGTTCATGAGTTAATGTATATATCCAATATTGCGAGAGAAATTGTTCTCTAAAACGGCGATAAAGAACTATTTATGTTAACTAATCTACTTGATAGACTATTAAGAAATTGAGTAGGGTTCTGTTCTGATAACAGACCAAGCGACTAAAAAGTAGATCCGTTAAAGATTGTTGTGTAGAATGTTTCCGTTCGAACAGATAAACTGACGGAGACACGTGGCAGTTTTCTAAAGAAATTTTAGAACGCGAATAGAAGTTGAAACCAATCTGTAAAGTAAACTTCATATTTCTAAGTCAGATAAAAAAATTCAAAGCTTTGCCGCCTATTACCACTAGGATAGAGCGGGGCATGGATTAAAATAAGAAATTAAGGGAAACTCGCCAGTATCAGTTATAATTTCTAATAATTACGCCACTCACTCCTAAAATATTTTACGATCTAACGGTCACTACTGTTTACTTAGTTTTTTAAACACATACATAATGCTGTAAAAGGGCAAGCAGAACAGCACAGGTATTAAGCAGAGACGGACCACAGTCTTCCGCGATATTTCGAATGAGTTGTGTTATATTTAGAGTGTGTGGTTCAGTGATTACATTTTATTTTGATTGTGAGTGCCTAGAATGTATAATACTTTAACAGATAAGGGAAATTGCTCTTTGTTTAAGCGTATTTTATGTAGTTGTGTAAAATTATCCCGGCGGATGGTGAAATATTCGAGTGTTTTCCGTTTTTTTAGTGGCTGTGGTAAAATAATATTGTGATAATGTTCAGGCCTTGGGAAGATCCTCAACCTAGCACCAGCAGAGAATTTAACGAAGATATGGGAAATGGTAATTGCTCGCAAATTACAGAGAAAAGTTCTAGACGATATTTATGCGAACATACTAAAAAAGTAGTTTTAAACGTTTATAAAATATAAAAGAAAGTGAAGGTGAAAAAGGAGCCGTGGAAAAAACGGCCTACTTAACAGAAATTTCAGAACGGTCTATCTATAGAATAATTAAGGATGTGGTACCTATCCAAAAGTTACATCGGATAAAGGAGCAGCACGAGCATTAGATTCGTCTATGGTGAAATTGTTAAGAGATTTAATTTATAGCAACTATATGGAAAATGAGGTACCAACGGTGGAATCAATACGTATGGAACTGAAAACAAATGGTGCAGGGTCAGTTAGTCAAGCAACACTTCGGCCCTGGATAATAAAGATAGGATTTAGGTACAAGATTATTAATAAAAGGGCAGGTATTATGGAAAGCTTCAGAATTGTGCAGTGGCGTAATGAATATTTGGAGAATATAAAAACATTTCGAAATGAACAACGACCTATTTATTATTTAGATGAAACTTGGTGTGATACCCATGATACAGTGAAAAAAGGCTGGATAGATGGTTCAAAGAAATGTAAAGTTGATATGCCTGCAAATAAAGGAACCAGATTAGTAATTGTACATTGTGAATCAGAAAATGGATGGGTGCATAATGGTCTCAAATTAAGTGGAAAAAAATGGAAGAATCAAACGTTGACTATCACCAAAACATGACTGCGGATATTTTTGAAGCATGGTTTCAGACTTCATTGCTACCAAATATAGAAGAAAACAGCGTAATTGTTTTAGACAATGCTTCGTATCATTCGCGACAAATTGAGAAAATACCAAATACGGGAACAAAGAAAAAAGATATTCAAGAATTTCTCCGAAAACATAATTTGGAATTTGAAGAAAAATTTAGGAAGAAAGATCTTTTGGAAATTGTTAAGAAGCAAAACTTCCCAAAACAATATGTGATTGATAGCATGGTTAAAGCTCAAGGACATACAGTTTTACGGTGACCCCCATATTTTTGCATTTTAACCCGATAGAACTAATATGGAGTCAGCTGAAAAGAAGTATTCACAAAAATAACACCTTCCCCAAATTTGATGCCAAAGCACCTTATTAAAGCTAAAGTGGGAGAAATAACACCAAGTAATTGGAAAAAGTGTATTCGGCATGTCATTAAAATTGAAGATGAATTTATTAAGTTAGAAAAAAGCATCAGCCCTAATCAAGACCGTTTAATAATATCTGTAGATTCAGATACCGACGATGATACCGATTTAGAAAGTGGTTGTGAAGTGTTGAGTGAGTGTAGTGATTAGAGTTTTAAATAAAATGTTATATGTGATTTGATTTAGTGTATATTGTGAATTTATCGTTTCGTTAGTGTTTTACATACGCGCAAATGCAATATAACGTGATTTTTATTTATTATATTATATGTATACATATTTCATTTGATAATTATTTATTTGTTTCTTTTTCAGAACTGAATTTATTTATTTTATAGTTATTTATTTGCTGTCCAGAATTGAATTTATTTATTTCAATTATTTGTTTGTTTTCCAGAATTTTATTTATTTATTTAATCTGGGTTCTTGACATAAATTCAATATTTTCTTTATTTAATGAATTTAAAAATTTACTTTATTTCCTTGACCTATTTTAATAATATCGATAACCTTAACTCGGAACCCACAGTTTTTGGCAAGAAATTGCTCGTACCTCCTCGTGGTCCTTGCTAGGCAACAATAATAATTCGAAAGGCATATTAAATTATTATTGGCGAAACTGAGCAACAAAAGACTATTTGGTATAATTTTAATTTACACTAATAAAATTCATTAATGCTCCACCAATATATAAAATATTATTTCTATCTTAACACAAGCAAAACAGAACAATTTTTTTAAATTTATCATTATCACTGTAACAAATAACTATTTATTTATCAACCATACATTAAATTAATTAGATTGTAACCCACGGCACAATAATTTTAAGTACGGTCCTGAGCCGCAATAAATTACGTTGGCTTTGACACTTTTATGGCCGAGTTTTATGGCTTTTTTTGGGTGTCTCGCGCCGTGTTCACTCCTTTGTGGGGAATTTTTTATTTGACTTAGAAATATGAAGTTCACTTTACCATTTTTTAGAGTAGATTCCTCCGTTTCAAAACGTTCAAGAAACTATAATTAAAATTGATTCCTAGCATAACTAAATAATTAAAAATGACTTTCGTGTGATGTCTTTATATTTCTTTTCTCTTTTAGATCTTGAAAACGTCATACTCGTATTTTACCGTACTTCAAGGATTATACGGTGAAGAGTGATCCATTGAACAAAGCTGTAAAAAGTATTGTTTAGAAAATGAATAGTTCCACGTAGACATACTGCTTCCATCACATTTTTTGTACTGGTGATGAAGGAATAATCTAAATGAAAAAAGCAACACATAGAAAAAGAACAATTCACTTTTATCACGCACAAAAACAGAATGTGATTTTAGTCTTGAAGTGGGAGGAAGCGTTTCAGATTCCATCTTCAGCGAAACGCTACCTCTGAAGAGGTATATTCCACAAACACCAAAACTCTTCAACACAACACTTGAATACCACGACACGCTGACCAAGCTGGCATCATCGGGATATGATTACAATGATTAAAATTAAAGTACAACTAAGAACAAGGCTATGAAAAAATTGTCGTAATTGATCGAATCCAACCAATCCTGCGAGCTTATCTAAAATCTGTCACGGTTTAATGAACCATGGCATAATAACCAATAAAGAGGACTATTCGTACGATTTTCACATTTTTCAGTTGATAAGCTTTCAAAGGAATCAAGTGAATACACGCTGACTGTTACAGAGAATCGAAGGAAAAAATACTTGTATTTATTTCTACTCTTACAAAAAGACTTACCACACATATATAGAAAACACATCTATCGCAACGACTACTTTGCCGTCTATACGCCACCATCAACATAGAATTACAAGAAAGAGAATATACACATTACGTACAGAATGGCTGTCACAATAACGTTATTTTACTTTAGACTATCCTATTCAATAATTGACAGATACATGCTATGTCTTTAGCATCTGTTAGTAATTTAATACTATCTCAAGTTCTGTACCAGTGACGTTGTGGATGATTTTACCAACTTACGTCTGAAGGACAACAAAAATTCATACGATAAAGGTGTCAGTCGTGCTTCTACAATGTTTTAAGGTTCTCCGTTATTCTCAAGCTGATTCGTTACAACTCTTAGAATACCATCTAGAACTTTAATCCTAGAATAGAAGAGAAAGGAGAATTTCCACTTGCCCTAAATTCCTTCTTCTCACTCTATTTGTCAATATTACAGCTCAAACGATATAACAATATGCAAATAAAATACACATGATATAACAAATTTCCGACCAATCATTATCATTTGGCAAAGCTTTTGATATTTTGCTACTCAATATATATCTGAGTCCATTGAGACGCAATATATTTGGGTTTCACAACAGCATTCGACAGGCTTAATCATAATATTCTTATTAAGAAACTGTCTAACATTGAAGTTTCACATAATCTTACACACTTTTTAAAATCATACTTGTCAGATAGAAAACAGTACGTCGCGTATAATGGATTCAGGTCTACGGACTATCTATCTGTTCTTGGGCCACTTTTGTTTATGATATTTATCGGTGATATAGTATATGATCTAGAGATTCATTTTTTGATGTATGCAGATGGCATCAAGCTACTACATACAATCTCTAAAATAAGTGAACGCTCTAATTACAAAGAAATGTTTCTAAACTCAACGCTTGGTGTGTCGAGAACAGTTTCACATTGACGTTTCCATGATGGATTAATTATATAAAAAATAATTCAATATTAATTATAAATATCTAGAAAACGAACCGTTAATTCGACCGTCCTCGTTTAAAGACCTTGGAGTAATTTTTGACAAAAACTCAGCTTTGTCAATCATATAGGCACATTAATTTGCGACGTGAATAGAACACTTGGTTTTATTATACTCAATGGGCGTGGCTTCTCAAATATCTTAAAGTTAAAACTATTTTGTTTTGCGATCTAAACTAGAGTATGCGTCTCTTGTTTGGCAGCCCCGATGTAACATTCATAGCCTTAAATTAGAAAATGTGCAACGCCACTTTCTCTATATTTCTATATCTTAAATTTCATGGCATATATATCCACCCATTGGTTTTCCACAAAGTGATTTACTTCAAATGTTTTCTATGAGTAACCTATCTGAAAGACGCAACGAGTTTTCCATACATTTTTAAAAAAAGGTGATTCATTATTATATTGACTGTAGTGAGATACTTCAGAGACTTAGTTTCCATATTCCGCGAATAAATTCAAGACAATACCAAACTTTCTACCTTGCTATAGCCCGGACTTTACTTTAAAGTTTTCATTCAATCTACAGCATGTGCTCTATCTATAACCACAGCCAGCGTGATATTGATATCTTTAATAAATAGGATATTCTGTCTAAATTATATATGTCTGTGTTTCTTTCTCTCTTTATTGTAAGTAAGTTCATCTGTCTGTTCTCTCTAATATTTATAGTGTTTTATTGTTCTATATCTTTATTGAAATGTGTCTTGGTAAATTTAATTTATTTCTGTATGATGTCCCAACTAGCAATTTGATGTTTTGTAGAAGCTGAAAGAATATTTACAAAGCATTTTTTATAAAACAAGATTATTGATATCAACATTTTCAAAACGTTTATATAACGCTTATAGACGCAAAATGAGCACAGTTTATAAAACAAAGTAGTTCTTTAATTTATTTTATTATTGTTTTCACAGGTGTTATACAATAATTGTATACACGTTTACATAAGATTTAAAAATTAGTAGACGATAATGGTATTTTTTTTTATTTCATAAATCGAAAGTGCAAGTATTCGCCAACAGCGAAACGATTTTGGGCTGCGAAGAAAATTTTTCTGTGAAATATGTGGTACATATTCAACGAAATTTTTGAGCGCTCTAAAATAACGAATATTTATTAAAATTAAAAATATAAAGTGAAAATAACATTTTTGTATTCGATCTTTTTGTGGTATTGCACCAATTGTGTTTCGCAGATAACATATTTCACAATGATGTACTGTTGCTAAAATGGTTATATCACAATAATGCTTATTTTTCAACTATTTTTATCTTTAAGCCCAAAATGGCTGCTATACAAATAGTTCAAACATAAATAACATTATGGCGTCTATCTTATAAATCATATTTATAACTAAGAAAACACTTATAGAACAAACATATTTTCCGAAGAATTGTTATATATCAATCTTTTTGTAATTAGACAAGGGCATATATTATAAAAAGCAAAGGTAATATCCAATAATATTTTGCCCGATATAGCCTTTTATTCAACTACGAAGAGTTTCCATAGAAAAAACGGCCAATTTGAAATAAATTAAATACAAGTAGTAATGAAATAATATTTTCCTGTATACTTTCATATATGTTACTATTTTAAAAGCTTTTATTTAGCTTCACTTGTAACAGTGTAAACAAATTTTGCAAGTGACTAGATCTAATTAAGCTAGAGCTTTGAAATATTACACACATGGAGAATACGATAAACTATGTGACATCATTCTAAATACAACATGGCGGACGCCCCAAGATGGCGGATTACCTTTTTCTTGAGAACGCCCTTGTTATGGGTATCAAATGAAAGGTTTTGACGAATAGAATACGATATGTGCAACACAATATCTATACAATCTGGTTGGTACAAAATCTACAGAGCTAAAGACTAAAAAGTAAATAGGTAGTATAATTATAAACAAAATTTAGAAAAAAAGCTTTTATTTAAAAAAAAATACTATAAACGGAAAATTGAAAATGCACTAAAAATATTTTTTTTAATTCATGCATCTGGAAACTAAAAGCTTTGGGGCGGTCCTGTAAAAGATTCTACTGTAAATGAGAAAACAATATGGCGCATAACCACCTATCCATGTCTTATACAAATGGCACAGAACATATTATAGTCTTTAAAGACAATTTTTAGCCTTTTACCTATTTTATAAGTGTTTTGTGAGAGCAATTTGTACTTCGTTTATATAACAATTGTTTAGCAGCTACGGCCAAATACAATATGTACCCAGCAATAATGTTGTGTTAAGTAGAATCCTAATAAAATTGTTTTATTAATGCTTAGCTAAACTCTTATAAAATAGTTTTATAGATATTTGCAAATAGCCGGAGGTCATTACTATAAATCTGTTATAAATCAATTTTACTTCGTGAGCTAAAATATCCTATAATAAATAAATTCGGTATAGACATTTCTAGAAGAGCGAAAAACAAATTCTACAAAATGTTTTATAATTTAGCTGTAAGAACATTCTTAGCACTTATTTATATGACGATTTAGTTATGAAGACTAAATAATCACTTTGGCAGTTTTAATAAAACAAAATAATTTTTGCAGATCAGTAATGTAACAGTAATAAAATAAAATTGTATCATCATTCTAAATTTATAAAGCAACTTTGTTAGTTGGGGTATTTGTTGTTTCTTATCTTGTAAATGATCCTGTAGTGTTAGATGGTGTATGAATAAAATAAAAATATTGATACACTTTGATGTGTGTTTTAATATTATCACTTTTAGAGCTAACCTTGTTAGTTTCTTTGACGTAATCGAGGCCCTTAAAAAACATGAGGAACAAAGTGTAGTTCCTTAAAAATCAATAACAATCCAACCTATAGAATTGCACGAAGTGTTAAACTTAAATAGACACACACAAAAAATGCTAAATCACATAGTAAATAAAACAGTTCCTATTACAGTGGTCGCAGTCTATTTTATATTCATAATTTCTAATAAGTTATAAAAATCAAATTACATGCTGCTACAAATACGTAATCAAAAACAAAAGAAAATCTATTTAAAGCAAGTAAATGTTTTTCATACATATAAACTATGGATATTCTTGTTTAAAAGTGAATTATTTATTGTTTGTTTGCTTATAATAATGAAACATATTCTTTATAGGATTTTGCAAACAGTGGAAAGAAAAACTATCTATGAGAACTAAAGGAAAAACTATATATAAAAAAATATTAATGAAATCTTTGTATTCTTTCGATAACTTGACTTCTGGTTATGCTAACAAGTAAAAATTCTTATTTGCCATTCTCATTTTAATACTAGCATCCAACATAGTCCCCCACGGCTAGGCAGGCTAAACTAGTATCTACATGATCCCCTACGATATACAAATTCAGTTACAAAAGAGGACAAAGGCCTGAAATTAATTTATTTATGTACCTTGTCTTTAAATTTTTTTTTTCATTCTAATGAATTACATTTTCATAAAATCTCCATGAATAAGTATGTAATATTTATATTTGACATTGACTAATAAAAACAACAGATCTTCACCTATCTATTAGCTAACTAGTATTGGAGCCTATATACTCTATGCGTGGAACATCGTTGTGAGTGGCTTTAGGCTTTTCTGATGAGTCCACAATAAGGACGAAAAACGTTTCAAAGGCTAAGCATTTCCAAGAAACTGAATGAGATGCTAGTATTAAAATGAGAACGGCAAATAAGAATTTTTACTTGTTAGCATAACCAGAAGTCAGGTTATCGAAAGAATGCAAAGATTTCATTAATATTTTTTTATATATAGTTTTTCCTTTAGTTCTCATAGATAGTTTTTCTTTCCGCTGTTTGCAAAATCCTATAAAGGATATGTTTCATGGATATTCTTGCCTTCAAGATTATATAGGGTGTGTGGAGTAAACGTAAGATGATTTTACATGATAATATGTTGTCACAAAAGAAAAAAGCCTTATAAAATGTTTGCCTTACTCCAATATTTCTCAAAAACATAATACTTTTGGACCAGTCGGTACCTATAATATTGATTTGGTTAGTAACTCCTGACTTAAAACAAACCAAGTCAAGTTCTTTTTCTGATCTATGTATTTCTTTTTATTACATTCGTTGATGACAAGAAATGAAAAACGTAAAAAGCGTCAGATCAGTTCAGGCCCGAAATATTTGAATCTTGCGTCTCTGTTGGCGAAAGCTCAAAGAGACATTTTGTGTGTTTTTCGGCATTGCGCTGTTCAGACATATTCACTAACCTATCATATCGACGTATTAGATTTGGCCGGTGTTAATGTACAATTATTGTAAGAAACACAAAATGTATGTGATGTATGTGAATTAATAGTTAAATCCAATTAGGTGTTATAAACTACTGCCAACGAATTTGAAACAAAATTGCGAGTGTCGAGTTATTTTTCGTCGTTCTGAAATGGCCGAAAAAATCCATTTGTTGTTATTTGGTTTATAAATAAATGCCAAAAAATGCCACAATGTCATTTTTGTGTCAATGGAAAGCTGGCATCGAGATTTATATTTTGAAAAAAAAAATCCATTTTGGACTTTCATTTGTGTCCACGGGGTTCAATATTTGGGTACCAAAATTTCAGGGTGTCTTGTTTTCAACAAAAGGTATATTTTTTGAAAGCTTGAAGCCGATTGGAACTCTGAATGGCCCTGGGCGTTAAAATGAAAAAAAACCGTGTCTCAAGCAATTTATTTCATTTTGCATGTTATTTACGTACTCAAATGTTCCAAAAAAACGGATTCGTGCTTACCAGAAATTTGCGTTTTAGCTCGCCACAATGAGCATTAATTTATATTAACCGTTCCACAGGTAAATATCCATTTACGGTGGAAGTACAGGTAAGGGTTCCGTCTCGCGGTAGAAAAAGCTTTTTTCAGTGGGTTATGAGAAGGAGGCCTGAGAGAATATTTTGTACGTCTTGTATATTGGTTTGCTTTTGAAGTAATCAGTTTTAGTTTTAGTTTCCGTTTTCCAATACCCGTATTTTTCTATTTCATTATCTATGTTTAATACCTTTTCAAATTTCATTTATTTTTTTTTAATTTAAATAGAGAAATGAACTACATTATTAAAACTAAACTAATAGTTAAACAAAACTTATCTGTTCCTCCACAGCTGGCCGGCTATGATAAACACATGTTGTTTATTATATCGCCCACTTGCAGAAGGCAGACCCAGGTAGGTATAGATTTTACGACCAAGCGCTGCACTTTCTCGGGATGTTTATATACACTTTTGTTGATGTTATGCTCAACTAATACAATTTAATCACATATTAGCTATATGAAATAGCCCAACTCGCATCAATTCATATGAATCAATGTAGAATTACCTCAACCTAAAGCGGTTGAGGTTTCGAGATTTTGTGGGAGCCACCAAGCACGCATCAGTCACCAAACTAGACGCACTTTGAACTCCCTAGGAGAAATAGGAAAACGTTAAATATAAAATAAAAACATATTGCGCACCATATAGTCATACCGTCTCTTGTCTGCTCCGTCTTCGGGTTGTAATTATACTGCGAAAACATTATCTATTCATTTCTAAACAATTTTAATTTAAACAATAAATTTGAAGTAGAAACAATATAGAGGATTTTTTTACTTGCTTTGAGTGAACATATCATTGTGTAAAATATTTGTGTATGTACTTCATACACCCTACAGTACAGTAAAAAAGGTAAAAAAAAACAATTAGATAGGAATAGTTTTGTAACAGCAAAATTATGATTTCATACCATCTGATCTGGGGTATCATCAGGAGTATATATATGAGTTTTGAACTTCCAAAGCCTATTGCGATTTTTCTATAAACAAATCAGTTTTTTTAACTACGTTTTTTAGATAATAAGGTGAATATCTTCGGTTCTAGAGGACCGATTGGGACAAACAAAAAACCAAAATCTTCTTAATTAAAATTACAACAAATCTTCGTTGGCCTTGGGTCATTTGAGTAACCGTCCAGGGACCTTAAGAGTTCCAATCGGTTCCAAACTTTCAGAAAATATACCTTTTGTTGAAAGCAAAACACTCTAAAATTTTGGTTCCCTCTTGAAACAAATTACCTAAAATTTGAATTTTCCTCCATTTTATGCCATTAAGTCCAAAATGGATAATACTTTTCAAAATGTAAATCTCGATGCCAGCTTTACATTGATATTAAAAAATACATTTTTTTAAATAAATTAATTATGGCCAATTTTGCGGCATTCATTTGTAAGCCAAATAACGACAAATGGATTTTATCGGCCATTTTGAAGAAAGTTTGGAAAGAAAATTGTTAGAATTACGAGAATTTTAATTTAAAAAAAAGTTAATTTTCGTCGCTCTGAAATGGCTGAAGAATACTTGGCTCATAAATAAATGCCAAAAGGTGGCCAACACGACTTAAAGAAAAACTTTTTTCAATGTCAACTGGCATCAAGATCTACAATTTGAAACAAAATTGTGCAATTGTGCATTTTGGACTTAATGGCAGATAATTAGATAATAAATTCATCTGTGTCCACAGGGTTCAACATTTGGGCACCAAATTTTCTGAATGTTTGGAATCGGTTTTAATTATAAGATTTTGGTTTCTTGTTTGTCCAAGTCGGATCTGTAAGAACCGGAGGTATTCACCTTTTTACCTAAAAAAACGCCGTTCAAAAAACTAAACTGTCTATAAAAACAAAAAATGCAATAGGCTTTGGAAATTCAAAACTCAAATATATACTCCTGGTGATCTCCCAGAAGGTATGATAAATGATAAAAATTCAGTTAACTCACTATTTTGAATCAAACAATCTATTCTCAACAAGTCAGTTTGGTTTCAGAGCTAAATTGTCAACAACCCTAGCCATAAACAAATTATCTGAAACAATAAGTAAAGAATATGAAGAATGTGAATATGTACATGCTCAGTTTCTAGACCTCTCTAAGGCTTTTGAATGTGTGTCACATGACGTTTTAATAAGCAAATTAGGCTCTTATAATTTCGACATAAGTAGCATAAATTTAATACGATCTTACGTTACCAAACGCTACCAATATGTAACTTATCAAAATATAAATTCTGGCTTGCTAGAAATGAATCATGGAGTGCCGCAAGGATCCATACTTGGTCCTATATTATTTCTTATTTACATTAATGATAAGTAACATATCTTTCTCAACATTCGTTTTGTTTGCTGATGATACCACCATCATCAATTCACATAAAAATATAGAAACTTTGTACTCTAAGGTGAATGACTCACAGTCGAAAGCTCAGAATTGGTTCGTAGCAAACCGACTGAGTTTAAACCAGTCTAAAACCGAAACAATGGTTTTTAGTTTAAGAAATGTTGCAGTAAAAGACAATAAAGATAGTATTAAATTCCTTGGGGTATATCTAGACAGTAAACTAACGTGGGAGCAACACGTTAATTATGTCTGCAAGAAAATTTCAACTTAGAAATATTGCGAATAATGTATCCCAAAAAGTACTTATCACAGCTTATCATGGTCAAATTCATTCATCTCTATCCTACGCTATTTTGGTCTGGGGCCATTCCAACCATTCTGTTAGAGTATCTGCATTACAGAGGAGAGCTATGCGAATTGTATACGGTTTGAAATATAGAGACGACTGTAGGGATGCTTTTAAAAAGCTAGCTATTTTAACTTTTCCCTGTACATATATACTTCAATGTCTACTGTACATCAAGCAAAGTCCGGTAAAGTATTCTCCTCATAGTGATGTTCATAAATATCCCACGAGAAATAGTAGTAATATATGTACAAATTTTTTACGTCTATCAAAATCTCGTTCTGGAACCAATTACTATGCCATTATGTTTTTTAATGCTTTACCCATACATATTAGAGAGCTAGAATATAACTTGTTTAAGAAAACTGTGAAATCATTTCTGACAGCCAATGCTTTTTATACATTTGAGGAGTACTTTTTGTCAAATTTTAATAATTTTTAATAATAATAACCCCCATTAGTGATTATAATATTATAAATTTATTTTATATGTATTTGTTTACAATGGCATTTTATAAAGTGTCTGTGTTTGTAATTATGCATTTGTGTATCCCGGTGTTTTCCTGACCTGTGTAAATACTGCTTTGTATATTAACACCAATAAATTATTATTATTATTATTATTATGAAATAATAATTTTGCCGTTAAAAACTATGTACGTCAATGTCCTTTTAGTACTCCACTATCGTGTTATGTGTATTCAAATAATTGGATTATAATAATTGGAATTGATATTCAGATTACGGTAAAAGTCTTATGATATTCCATAGACCATTGTTATGTCTCCCTGTTTGGGGGAATACCATTATACATTGATAGGTGAGCCACGTCAACAAATTTCACTCTGGCTTTTTTCACATTTCTGTGCTTTTGCACAACATATTTCTTTTGTTCGAAGTGTATGTGAAACGGATTGTTTTTCTCAAACTCCATAAACTCAGAGTTAGGGAAACAACAACAGCACAATATCACCTTGCAAGCAAAATCATGGACTTTTCTTGCAGCACAAATGGTCTCATTCAAGAAAGCGTACAAGAATGGATTTAAGGCACAGTTTAAAATATTTAGCGCAGTTAAAGCGTAGTTGATATCCCACATTGCGCCCCCTCTTATTGTTTTTACCAACTTTATCACGAAATACAGCCAATAAGGTAATCGACATAGAGTGAACGCCAACATTAGTACAATCACTATTTTAAATGTTCGAATTTTTCTTTCCATCTGAATGTTTTTTGCCTTTTTTATTATAGATTTTGGATTAGCTTCCTGGGATCCTTTTTCTTTTCCTTCCACAGAAACAGACAGGTCATTTGTTTTAGATGTATTGTTAGATTTCATGGCAGGTGGTTTCCTGTGGCGCCAAATCATCATCGCTATTTTGTAGTAAAACCAAATAAAAACCACTATCAGTGGAAGAAATATAAATAGTGCCATAATGATGTAGTACAACATTAACCTTTCTTTCTCAATAGCAAGGCACATGTAGGCGTCTTCAAAAATTGGTTCAATTCCTTCAGTGTATACGATGCGGATTGAGTTGTTGGTGAAGAACATGAACATTGGGAATGCTGTTGCTGAAAACAGTTAAAGAAAGGTAAGTATAATTTAAAGAAGACATGTAATGTGGTTAAAATTCTTAACGCTAACCAGTATTTATAAAGCAAAAAGATTAGTTTATCTTTTAATTAATTTTTTATTTATTTAGTGAAATATCCGACGGGTATATAACCCAATTACAGGGTAAGTACAACAACGCAAGTAAATCGTAAATACAATAAAACATACAAAATTATATACCTAATACATGTGCTTAAATATACAAGAAGTATAAAAAAAATACTCCTGTTTTTATATTATATTTGTGTGTATATATTCCATTAAACCAACATTCGACAGGTCTTACCAAACACGTTTTAGACCATAATCATGCTTCAACTTTGACAGCACAAAAAATGTACAAAAGGAACCAAATTATCATTAAGTGGCAATACATGAAGTGTTACAAATTAAAAGACATAACAATGCAATAAACAACCCCACTAATATAGAAACTTTAAGCGAAACATATTTGAACTTATTAAATTAACTAAAGAAGGATAATATTACACAACATATATTTTTACATCTTTCCGTCAAATCCACGAGATAATTCTTATATTCACACCACCAGCCATTAGCGAAAACTTCAAGTCCAACATCCATAAATTAAATAAATAGTATCAATAGTGACATAAATAAGCCCTTAAGTTTAACAAAGATCAGAAAGCAGGCAATACATTGTTCAGCATTTAGTTGCCTTAAAACTTTTAACAGAAATAGACATAATATGGTATAATTGTCTAAACAATATTTTTTTTAAATCACACTAATTGTAAGTAGTGAAATTCAAGTTGTAAAATTACATAAAACAATCATACTTTAGTATACGTATTGTAGTTTTTCCTCTGACGATGGCTGATAAACCGAAATGTAAAGAAATATGAGAACTTTCAATTAAGGCTGAGCGAGAAATTCCAGAATGTCAAGCTAATTTTACGAAGAGTAGGCATAACAATTACAAAACATTCATATTTAATTTGGTGACTCAATCAGTAATCATATTTTATTTAAAGCAATTGTTGAGTAAAATTGTAACTTATTAATAAATAGTTGTGCATAAGTAATCTAGGAATGATTTAATAAGCATTTCTATAATGTTAAAAATATTCAATACCAACCTGAACTGACTATCCACGACAAGAATGCTGCTAAGAGACATTTCCATACGTTCGGATTCCATCTCTGGCTGATTATGGACACTGTTACATTTTGGTAGCGATCTACGGCTATTGCCAGTAAAGCAAAAGAGCTCGCTGTGGTGCCCAGTACTTGACCCATCGGAATAAAATGGCATAAGAAATCGCCCAAGCTCTAAAAAAATCAGTGCTGACAAAAATATAACATTAAACATAGAAATTTTTCTTCCATTGCTTACTCTCATTCAGGGGCGCGTTTAGATAAATTGGGCCCCTAGGCGCTGTGAGATTTGAGGCCCCCTCGATTAAAAAAAGATTTGAAGGCAAGTGTATTTTTACAAATACACATTATCATATTATTTTTTTCCGGCTTTATATGTTAGCAAACTTGTCAATTTGAACGTTTCATATCACAGTTTTGTGTTTTCTCTGATACAGTATAAGGAAGAGACAAATTTTGAAGTCGCTGTTGCCCCGAAGTACTTCGTAGATGGTTATTAATTCTCTTGAGCGCCGAAAAAGTGCGTTTACATGAGGGATTACTGACCGGAATGGTCAAGTAAATACACAAAAGGCTTTCAACATTAAAAAATGTCGCCTGCAACACATTGAGTTTAAAGGACTCCGCAGTTTTTTATAGTAAGAATAGGTTTCAGTCGATTGTTCTGAAACTTGGGGAAAATATTCTCCTGGACCCCCTGATTGAAATTCTCTCTGACCACCAGTCCGACCAAATTCGATTTTTTTATTTAGAGGCGACTGAAACCGTGAACATCTTCGATGGTGCTCTGCGTGAATTTTCCATAAAAATTCTGAAAATATTCACGCTCATTGCTTGAAGAAAAATAAGCATCTTTTGTCTCTTGGCATTTTTTTTTCAAAGTGCTTCCTTCTTCCGGGAAAAAATAACAAACAAAAAAAATATTTTTTGTAATTTTTTTTACGGGAAAAGGAAGCACTTTGAAGATAAACACCAAGAGACAAGAGATGCTTACTTTTGTTCAAAGAACACGTCTACCGGTTTTCAGAATTTCTTAGACAAAATAATTTCGACCAAGAATTTGCCTAAAATTTTATTTTTTTTCTGCTTCAGAAAGATCCCAAAATATTCAGGCATGTTCTTTAGGTAAAAATAATCAGTGCTTCCTTTTTCCGTAAAAAAATTGCAAAAATGTTATTCTTTTCTCTTTGTTATTTTATTTCGGGAGAAGGAAGCATTTTGAAAAAAAAACACCAAGAAACAAAAGATGTTTATCTTTCTCAAAAAATGAGTATGAATATTTTCAGACTTTATGAAACATTTAAGCAGACCTTCGCAGATGTTCACAGTTTCAATCGTCTCTGAATCAAAAAATTGAATTCGATCGAACTGGTGGTCAAAATGAATTTTAATCAGAGGGCCCAGGACAACATTTCCCCCAAGTTTCAGAACTATCGACTGAAACACATTTTTACTATAAAAAACTGCGGGGTCCTTTATGCATTTCAGCAGGCGACTTAAGCCGGCATATATAAAAAATTGAGGCAATTTATCTGGAGATAGCTCGGAATCTATGTCGCCTCTATAGGTTGATACTAATGCATTGAGTATCGTAGTGCACTGATTATTCAGGGGCGCGTTTAGGTAAATTGGGGCCCTAGGCGCCGTGAGATTTGAGGGCCCCTCGATTAAAAAAATATTATGCAAAATTTGAAGGCAAGTATATTTTTACAAATACATATTATCATATTATTTTTTCCGGCTTTATATGTTAGCAAACTTGTCAATTTGAACATTTGATATCACAGTTCTGTGTTTCCTCTGATACAGTATCCAGAAGAGACAAATTGTGAAGTCGCTGTTGCCCCGAAGTACGTACTTCGTAGGTAGTTATAGATTATTTTGAGCGTCGAAAAAGTGCGATTACATGAAGGATTACTGACAGGAATGGTCAAGTAAATACACAAAAGGGTTTCAACATTAAAAAATGTCGCCTGCAACATATTGAGAATAAAGAACTCCGCAGTTTTTTATAGTAAGAATAGGTTTCAGTCGAATGTTCTGAAACTTGGGGAAAATATTCTCCTGGATCCCCTGATTAAAATTCTCTCTGACCACCAGTCCGACCGAATTCGATTTTTTGATCTAGAGGCGACTGAAACTGTGAATATCTTCGAAGGTCTGCGTAAATGTTCCATAAAAATTTTGAAAATATTCATGCTAATTTCTTGAAGAAAAATAAGCATTGTCTCTTGGCATTTTTTTCAAAGTGCTTCCTTCTCCCGGAAACAAATAACAAACAAACAAAAATAATTTTTGTATTTTTTTACGGGAAAAGGAAGCACTTTAAAGATAAACACCAAGAGACAAAATATGCTTATTTTTGTTCAAAGAACACGCCTACCGGTTTTCAGAATTTCTTAGACAAAAATAATTTCGACCAAGAATTTCCCTAAAATTTTATTTTTTTCTACTTCAGAAAAATCCCAAAATATTCAGGCAAGTTCTTTAGGTAAAAATAATCAGCTTATGCCCCTTCAACTTTTTCTTCAAAGTGCTTCCTTTTCCCGTAAAAAAATTGCAAAAAAATTATTTTTTTTCTGTTTTATTTTTTTCCGGGAGAAGGAAGCACTTTGAAAAAAAAAACACCAAGAAACAAAAGATGTTTATTTTCTCTAAAAAATGAGACTAAATATTTTCAGAATTTTTATGGAACATTTAAGCAGACCTTCGCAGATGTTCACAGTTTCAATCGTCTCTAGGTCAAAAATCGAATTCGGTCAAAGGGAATTTTAATCAGGGGGCCCCAAGTTTCAGAACTATCGACTGGTCCTTTATATATTTCAGCAGGCGACTTAAGCCGACATATATCAAAAATTGATGCAATTTATCTGGAGATAGCTCGGAATCTATGTCGCCCCTATAGTTTGATACTAATGCATTGATCATTGCAGTGCACTGATTATTAGCTTGTTTTGCATCCTCATACTCTTTTTCCAAATTTTCTTTATTTTCAGATTCTTTTTCTATTTGTTCATCATCGCCAGATTCACTAGAATCGTTTCCTAATGGTTCTTCCTGTTCGCAGTCCTTATCACTGGTTTCAAAATCAAAATTTTCTCAGTTATTTTCTCGGGTTTTCTAGATTGTTTGTCTCAGGTTCTTGAATTTTCGCATCATCATTATCAGTAGATTTATTTTCATTAATGTGAAATAGACCGAAAAGCTGATTCGTCATCTGGCACGTGCTGACTGCCGAAACTTAAATAGTAACGTCTGAGGAATTGCCAAATTTGATTGATTGCATCTTTTTTTAATACACTGAAAAAATATGTCCAATGAATGAAAGTTCATTGAGAATTCATGAATCTGTTTAATGATATAATGTATATGTTCATTAATACAATGTACAATGTATTGTTACTATGTAAACGTACATTATATTAATAAACGGATTCATCACTTTTCAGTCGATGAACCGATTCATTAATATTACGAACATATTTTTTTCAGTGTGATACAGTGAATAAAGATTAAAAAAATGAATATTCAAGAATATTCAAACACGATAAACAGAAACAATAAATTCCTATAGACTTCTACATTGAAATATGAAAAAAATTGAAATGCAAAGGAAGAACTATAAAATGATTTCAAATTCAAATGATATAAAATGTAAATAAACGACAAATGTTCGTGAACACATTCTCGCATGAACTATTCTTATTTTGTAATTTTTGTTGCAATTGAGATCTGATGAGGATGATATGGAAAAGGGAAGAAATGTATTTCATGATACCTAGTTGTAAATATCATTATTGCTACCAGTAAAGCGAAAATAAATAACGACATAACAAAGAAATAAAATTTTTACATCGCTTTTTTACCTCAATAAATCGGGAAATGGGGGCCCCTGGAAAAGTGGGGCCCTTGGCGCGCGCCTAGTGCGCCTAGGCCTAAAGGCGCCTCTGTGATTATTAGCTTGTTTTGCATCGTCATACTCTTTTTCCAAATTTTCTTTATTTTCAGATTCTTTTTCTGTGTTCATCATCACCAGATTCACTAGAATCGTTTCCTAATGGTTCTTCCTTTTCGCAGCCCTCATCACTGGTTTCAAAATTAAAATTTTCTCAGGTTTTCTAGATTGTCCAATTGCCAGATTGGTCTGTTAATTGATTGCATCTTTTTTTAATACACTGAAAAAAATATGTTCGAGAAATCAATGAATGAAAGTTCATTGAGAATTTATGAATATGTTTATTGATATAATGTATATGTTCATTAAGACAATGTACACATTTATTGTTACTATGTAAACGTACATTATATTAATAAACGGATTCATCACTTTTTAGTCGATGAACCGATTCATTAATATTACGAACATATTTTTTTCAGTGTGATACAGTGAATAAAGATTAAAAAAATGAATATTCAAAAATATTCAAACACGATAAACACAAACAATAAATTCCTATAGACTTCTTCATTGAAATATGAAAAAAATTGAAATCGAAAGGAAGAACTATAAAATGATATCAAATTCAAATGATATAAAATGTAAATAAACGACAAATGTTCGTGAACACATACTCGCATGAATCATTCTTATTTTGTTATTCTTGTTGCAATTGATATATGATGAGGATGATATGGAAAAGGGAAGAAATGTATTTCATGATAGTTGTAATTATCAATATTGCTACCGGAAAAGCGAAAATAAATAACGACATAACAAAGAAATTACATTTTTACATCGCTTTTTTACCTCAATAAATCGGGAAATGGGGGCCCCTGGAAAAGTGGGGCCCTAGGCGCGCGCCCAGTGCGCCTAGGCCTAAACGCGCCTCTGCTCTCATTAATTATTATTATTATGTTAAAATTTTACTGAAATCCATATTTTAAATCATTAGTCGTATTGTTACGCGTTACGTCCCCAAGAGGCTGGATACCGATAGCTCATATGAGTAGTGGCACTGGGTAACAATGTTGGTAGGCAACTGTAACCGCAGTACCATCATAGCCTGTAGCGTGCGCCATCTCTAAGACACTGGTAGCAATACGTTTTGTAGAAATTTTAAGAAGAGGATAGAGATTTCTACATTATTCTAGATTGTCATTCGAGATGGCTATAGGAGATTTCTAGGTGCAATTTGTGAGACATATAAGGAGAGATTTATGGTGGGGAAGGAAGTTAATAATAAATTGAGGTTAGATAATCTGAAGTGATACAAAGTGAACAGTTAAAGTGTATATATCAAGTTATAAACATTGTTAAAGGTTATTTTAGTAAAAGTGTATTTTAGTTAATAAAAGTTTTCAGTAAGTTATTCAATAAAAGTGCTAGTGTTTATCTCTTGTTACAATTTTCGTCTCGACGGATTATTAAGGGAGGTTTCCTAGGAGTGGAAACACGCGACAATATTAAATCAATCTGATCTTTAATGTATTAAGAGTTATAATTTATTAATGGTATTATGTGTTCAAAATAATTGTTGGATTCATTTAATATATGTATCTAAAAGTAAAAATGTTAGAAGGACACGAACGATTGTTGTAATATCTTTTTTTTAGGTGAACTCTAAAACGAGTCATTATTAATGCACAGATACACAAGAGCAAAAGAGACACCAGAATACCATATTACGATGTATATTGAGATGAACATGAGCATGAGGTCCAAATTTCGAAATTTCGCACCATTTCTTAATATCGCGATTTAAAAAAATGATCCGAAGTTTCGCAATTTAGACCTCAAATTCATGTTCATCAGGTCAAAATTTATGGGAATAGGTTTTCTGCGTAGCCCAACGTCCCTCCTGAGGGCGGCTCCTCAAAGGGCTTATTTGTAGGTCTATTTTTTACATATTCCTTTATCAATAAATTGTACCTAGTTTTCTACCACTATGTTTTATTTTACAAAGTATTCCTTTAAAAATCCACTTCAAACGAGAGAATATTTATAATTAAATTGCCCCTTAGAAAATTAACATTGTCCTTATTACCAGAAATTAACACCCATGATACAGACGAAGTAAAATTTAAGAAATATTCTCCAGAGATTGGCAGTGATTTGTCTCACTTCCATGAAGGTAATCATTATAAGTAAAATGAAGATATATCATCTGCATATGATTGTGTTGTGAAGTCTTCTTTAGATTGTGAATATCCAAAGTATAAATAAATTACAAACATCACTGGTCCTAACATACAGTCATGGGCAGCTCCAGATAGATTACCATAAAGAACACACATGTAATTTTCATTTTTAATTAATCCTTGGGAAGGAAGGTAATAACTTTCTAATACATGGGGGATAATTTTAGGAACAAATGTTCTAACGAAAAAGCTATTTTCTAAGATTTCTGTCACATCCCGGCGCATCCGCCAAATTTAACGCGAAAAACTAGAAACGTTGCTTATTTCTGAACAGCCGTATTATTGGATTATTTTTATCGTAACTTACATGTTATTGCTTGTAAGAAACATATACAAAAAGCATATCCATTACCTTTGTTTATTTAATACTTAAATCAATATGTCACTGTGCAATGGATACACAAACAATAAAATAATGTTACACAAAAAAATTTACTTTGTTATACTTATTACATACCCATATTTTCAGTTCCTTTGAGAGAGCATCAAGGTCATTCGTGGCGAACATGACTACTGAAAATATGTCAGCCAATGCTAAACTGATAATACACACTTTCTGCAGACATTTTTGTTTCCTAAAAATGCGTAAAAGGTAAATATAAGGTACTTAGTAACTAATAAGCGAATGAAAATTGGTACTAAACTCAGAAACAAAGCTAAAATTGCCAAGAAAACAATTGAAGGTTGGGATTAAGCAAATTGAATACAAGCTAATTATTATGATATTAGGTCCTTATCGCTATATCTTAAAGGTTTCCTAAGATAACAAACGCAAGTCGATCAGCATGTCATCTTAAAATTCTTGAACCTATTATTTAATTTTTCGAGAAATTAACTTTCAGAAATTAAAGTTGATTTAGTTTCTTCTTGTAAAACTGTCGATTTTTTTACTATTATGGCAACTGCCTGTGTTATTGTTGAAAATGCATATATAAAAATAATTACCTTCTTACAACAGATTTTATTGCGAAAGAATTCCCAACCAGGGTGATGATAGAGATGATCAAAATTATCCAAAAGAACACTGCTCGGCTATTGTCTGGTATTAGTTTTACTGAGCTTTCTTCTACATATGTGTAATTTATCTGAACAAAAAAAATACATAAGTAATAAAATAATTAATTTACTCATATTATGTTTTTCAGTTAAATAATTCAAAAGCTTAAATTTCATGTATACTTAATTATTTAATATTCATTAGTAAGGAATAAGCAAACAGAAAAACCTCTCACCATTTTTCGATAAATAAAATTCAACGTCTTCATGTAGTGGAACGAATATAGCACAATTCATCAAATTGATGTAAAAAAAGGATTAACATGTGTTTAATTAATATCGAAGAAAATGTCAACAGATAATATCGTTTTTTTGATTGTGGCTTATCTTATGCATCTGTATGTGATAAAAATTAAATGGTGTTCTATGAATTTTGCGTTACGCTCTCTATAATCACGATAGAAGTGGCCAATTTGGAAATGTTTATAATTTCTTGTTATTATTTATGTTGCCAAAATACTAATGCCTGGGAGTAAAAAAAAGATTAAACGTTTAAATTCTTCTTCAATTACGTCAGTAATTTGCTAGAGTTAAAATTGTGAAATGGAAAAATTCAATCATTAAAACTTTTTATTTTCGCAGTAGTTGATACTGAATCTAATGTCAAAATTTGAACATTTAAAATGGTGAGTCCCATAGCGCTGTCACAATTGCTAATCTTTTGCACATTTACATGAAATTTGATACGTGCAACATGAGGACTATCTGATACAATTAGTCTGATGTTAAAGCTCAATATCGATATTAGGTAATAAGGTTAAATTCATTGAGCGGCGGCGCACAGTGTGGCATTTACGACTTCTTTAGGAGAAAATTCCTCCCTTGTAATTCAACCAAAATCGATCTATTTGGACTCAAAGTGTTATAATATAGAACATTGAAATGTCACAAAATTTTGGCCGAGCCTTGCATTTTGGGTACGACAAGATTTTTTTCCCTTGATGTTTAGAGGGGGGGCGGTAGGGTCAGTGTGAGTATAGAACTCGGTTTTCGGGGTTGAAAGCTTCCCCCACCGCAATCTTGAAATAGGTAATGAAAACAGTTTTTCCGTGATATCTTTAGAACCGTAAGTCTCACAAACATTTTTACTTCCCTCGCATACCGAAGGGAAGTATTGTATTCGAGAGAAAAATTACCCTCCGAGATTTTTTCGGATATTCACGTTTCAGATCACGTAGATTACGAAAATATAGGTTTTTAAATTCCGTCAGTCTGTCTGTCTGTCTGTCGGTGCATTAACTAAAGAAACTACTTGACGGGGAACAGTCAAATTTGGTAGGTAGCTGACGCTACTGTCAGCGAAGATATGGTTAAACTTTCACTGGAAAATATACAGGGTGGACCGTCTATTTTCGAAAAAAAGAAAAAATCGGTAAAGGTAATTACACAGAACTTCCCTCGTTATTTGTGCATGGCGGTCACTTTAAAAAATTATTAATTACAATATGACATTGAGAATAATAATCGGAATATAGTTATCACTATTATTACAAAGAAAACCTGATAACTCTTGGTCAAGAAAATATACAAAGTACTCATCCAACAGCAAAAATTCAATACTAAATAACACAAATGTCCACCATGACTGAATTATTTCTTGGGATGACCACCCTGTACATTTTTCAATAAAAGTATAATAGGTGCATATGCCAAATATTATTACCATCTGTCACATTTTCAATTCCACATTCACGTAGTGGAGTGGAAGTATAGTGGTTAAAATATTTCTTTTTTTTTTAATTTTCAATTTTTTTTTTCTGAAATATGTTTAGAATGTCATGAAACGTGAAAATTTCAAATTTGAGTAAAAAAAATGTTTTCCATCTATTCTAGTGGTAATTCTTTTTTCCAAAATGGTAAAAAAATGTTGCAAATTTTTTTTTCCGAAATAGGTTTGGAATGTCATGGAAATTTTAAATTTGAGCAAACAAAAATGTTCATCTATTCTATAGTAGTGATAAGTAGATAAACATTTTTCAAAAATATTTTTAAATTTGTTTGAATAGGTTTAGAATGCCATGGAAACGCGGAAATTTTAAATCTGAACAAAGAAAAAAAAAGTTCCATCTGTTTCAGTGGTAAAATGTTTTCAAAAATTTTAAATAGGTTTGGAACGCTATGAAACGTGGAAATTTTAAATTTGAACAAAGAAAAAGATTTTTTTCCATTTTAGTGGTAAAAACTTTTTCAATAATGTTGTTGAAATAGGCTTAGAATGCCATGAAACGTGAAAATTTTAAATTTGAAGAGATATTTTTTTTTTCATATTTTAGTGGTAAAATATTTTTCAAAACTGTTGGTGAAAAAAATTATCAATTTTTTTTTTTGAAATAGGTTTAGCGTGTCATGAAACGTAGACATTTTAAATTTGAGCTTAAAACATTTTTTTTTCATTATTTATTCCTTTTAAACGGTCCACCCTGTATATTTTCCAGTGAAAGTTTAACCATTTCTTTGCTGACAGTAGCGTCAACTACCTACCAAGTTTGACTGCTTTCCGTCAAGTAGTTTTTTTAGTTAATGCACCAACAGACAGACAGACAGATAGACAGACAGACAGACAGACAGACAGACAGACAGGCAGGCAGACAGACAGACAGACAGACAGACTGACGGAATTGAAAAACCTATATTTTCGTAATCTCCGTGATCTGAAACGTCAGAATCCGAAAAAATCTCGGAGGGTGATTTTTTCTCGAATACAATACTTCCCTTGGGTATGCGAGGGAAGCAAAAATTTAATTTTTTTTCCCATTTTTTCACATTTTTGAAAAATTTTTTACCACTAGAATAGATGTAACAAATTTCTTTTTGCTCAAATTTAAAATTTCCACGTTTCATTGCATTCTAAACCTATTTCAAAAAATAACATTTTTTTTATCTATTATTTATTAAATCTATTAAAAATAGAAAATAAAAAAAAAAAATCTATCAAAATTTTTGTCAAATTTTTTTTACCACTATTATAGAATGGAGAAAATTATTTCGCTCAAATTTAAAATATCCACGTTTCATAGCATTCTAAACCTATTAAAAAGAAATATTATTCAAAATGTTTTTGAACATTTTTCATCACTACTAGATTAGATGGGACCATTTTTTTGCAAATTAAAACAATTTTGTTTTAACAATTTAAAAAAAAATTTGAATTTAATTTACTACTGTTTATAAAAGGGATGGCAAAAATTAATTTTCGTTCAAATTTACAATTTCTACGCTTATTTAAAAAAAAATTATAATAATTTTTTGACCACTTAACTACGTAGGAAAATATACAGGGTGGTCACCCTAAAAAATAATTCAATCATAGTGGAAATCTGTAAAGGTATTTACGCACGCCTTCCATATGTGGCACCTCTTATTTAATACTAAATTTTTGTTGTCGGATGGCCACCCTGTATATCTGTTTGGCCAAAAGTTATTACATTCGCTAATAATAGTGATAACTACATTCCCATTATTATTCTTATATGTCGTTTAGTAATTAATAATTTTTTATAGTGACTGTCCTATATAAATAACGAGGGAAGTTCTGTGTAAATTTCTTTACCGATTTTTTGGTAGAGAATTTAATTCTCTATGAAAAAATGCTTCAAAGAGAATTTGTAGAATTGGATGGGGGCAGTTCGGCGATATATTGTCACGACCGCTGGTCTATGACTATGACACTAAGGGGCCACTTGGCCTGCGAGAGGTTTTCCTAGTTGGAAATTATCAAACACAGATTAAATAGTAAATAATATTAATTAATTAAACATTAAAAATGGTTGCAGTCAAACAACAAATTCAGAAATACACAAATATAAAGTAAATAGCAAATAATGTTTTCTTACCAAAGGCACATGTTGGGAGAGATGGGTCCTCAGATGGACTCCCAGAATGGACTCCCGCTGCTCATTCATTCTGGGCTATTTATATGATTGATAAATGCTTGATCAGCAGATTCCCTACATAAGTAAAGCGCTCGGGAACTAATGACCTGATGTTATTAATTAGTAATTGTAATCTGATACTTTACGTCCTTTAATATGTTATACAGACTGTCTATTTTACGAGGGCCACACCAAATATCCCGCTTAATATCTATTGTAGAGGAATAAAGTTTTAGAAACAGTTATCCCATTTTTTGTGAGCTATATTTCAGTAAAAAGAAATTTGAAATCCATGGCCTACTTTATGAGATATATTACAAAAACCTGAAAAATAGGAAAACCACAAACGGTTATAGCTTCCTTATTTGAGGAGATACGAAAAAAGTTAAAGGAATGAAAGCTGACGGCAAAGACAATAAGAATAATAACGTGTAACAAAAAAATCGAAAAATGCAGTTGGCTTTGACATCCGCTATTGTGCAAAAATGAAAAATACATATCTCAAAGTAGGCCATGACGCCATTAATTCCGTTATTTTTTTCTCATTCCAACGATATAAAACATGTCACAGAAATTTTAAGTGTCAATATTTAATATTTTACGAATACCACAATTCATATAATTGAATCGTAACAATCAGCTGTGCCATAATAGTAAAAATTCACTTTATAATAATTATAATTCCGTAATTATTTATTACAATTTAATACAAACCAATAAATGTTTCATAAATAAAAATACAAGTACAAAACGAACACCCAAAGAAAAAAACGAAAAACTATGTATAACAGTACTACCTACTACTATATTGAAAAGAAATTGTGTGTATTTATTTTTCTAACTACAAATGCTCAAATTGTGCACCATGCATTCTGACACATAAACGTGCTCTACGAGACACGTGACGCATTACATTTTGGAGCATTTCAGGAGTAATTGCCTCACATGCGTTTCGAATTCTGGTTTTGATGTCCTCAATATTTTCAGGGGCAGTTTGAAATACCTTGTCTTTAATGTAACCCCAGACGAAAAAATCCAAGGGAGTAATATCTGGTGATCGAGCTGGCCATAGAATGGGTCCATAGGTGCCTATCCAGCTATCTGGCATAACTTGATTTAAATAATTTGTACATATTACAGCAGTGTGAGGTGGAGCCCCATCTTGTTGAAAATGTGAATAATTTAATCTTTCTGCCACTGTTAATTCATAAAGAAAATCTTGAAATTCGTTTTGCAGGAAATTAAGGTATCTACGAGCGGTTAATTTGCCATCATAAAAATAAGGTCCAATTACTTTAGTCCCTAAAAGACCCAACCAAACATTCGTAGAAAATCTTTCTTGGAAAGCAGTCTCTCTGCACCAATGTGTATTTTCTCGTGTCCACTAATAATGCATATTTCTATTGAAAAATCCATTATTAGAAAAATTTGATTCGTCCGACCAAAGAATCAGCGCGTCATTCCTTTTCTTATTTAATAACCATCTACAAAATCTTACTCTCCTTGGCTTATCTCCCTCATTTAAATGTTGAACTTTCTTCATTTTGTAGCATCGAAATCCGTTTTTTTTCAATATTTTTCTTGCACTGTCTTTTTTTATGCGACAGTTTCTCTGAATTTGTCTCAAAGAGGTTTCCTCATTTTGGTTAACATAATTCATTACTCTATTCACTTTTCTTACATTATCCGCAACATGCGCTCGCCTTACTACTTTTTTTGAAAATGAACCGTGCGTTTTTAGATTTTGAACTAACTTCCTAAACATAGTTCGATTTGGCTGCGGAGCATCTGGAAATCTATCTCCGTAAACCGTGACTGCCATCTCAGCGTCAAAATTGCACTGACAATAAATGCTAATCATATCGAATTTGTTATTATTGGTGTACACCATAATTACTGATATAAAATTTGTCTTAGAACTCGACAACGCAACATACAACATACAACAGTGACAATCTGTCAAATTTATTAATAACTGTATACATTGTTTTTCACTAATTAGGGCACAGCTGATTGTTACGATTCAATTATATGAATTGTGGTATTCGTAAAATATTAAATATTGACACTATCGGTTAAAATTTCTGTGACATGTTTTATATCGTTGGAATGAGAAAAAAATAACGGAATTAATGGCGTCATGGCCTACTTTGAGATATGTATTTTTCATTTTTGCACAATAGCGTATGTCAAAGCCAACTGCATTTTTCGATTTTTTTGTTACACGTTATTATTCTTATTGTCTTTGCCGTCAACTTTCATTCCTTTAACTTTTTTCGTATCTCCTCAAATAAGGAAGCTATAACCGTTTGTGGCTTTCCTATTTTTCAGGATTTTGTAATATATCTCATAAAGTAGGCTATGGATTTCAAATTTCTTTTACTGAAATATAGCTCACAAAAAATGGAATAACTGTTTCTAAAACTTTATTCTTCTACAATAGATATTAAGCGAGATATTTGGTGTGGCCCTCGTAAAATAGACAGTCTGTATATGCTTTAATACTTTATATTTTATAGATTAGAAAATAAATGATACTGAATTTAATTTATTTATTATAGATTTAAATTTGGAAATTCTTTAATTTAGGTTTTCCATTTTTGCATTTATTTATAGGGAATATGCTAATAATATATTTTGCCAAATTTGCATAGAAAAGTAGTTATTAATTTTGACATGTAACAATATGTCACTTTGACTTTGAGTGGAAGGGTTAAGGTCATTCAAAACCAAATTCGATTTTTTAAATGGATAAACCTACATTTTATTGCAAATTCGGATTGTCTGACTAAAAATAAATTACTTTTGTTCGAAACATTTTATCTGAAATTGTCTTCTTTTAGTCATCCGGCGAGGAAAAACAAAAATTTTAAAATTTTATGATTTTTTTTACCTGAAAAAGAAAAGTTTGGACAAAAGTTGCAAAATGCAAAAAGAGTTTGGAATCATCCCAGGAATGTTCTGAATTTTTTTCAGACTTGTTCAATGCCTTTTGGTGCACTCGTTCCATTTGCAGCGTCCTAACAGCTCCCCAAAGAAAATAATTTAAAAAAATGAGTAGAGATAATTGTTCGAAACAAAATGATGTACAAGAAACATCTAATGTGTATTTTCAATAAAAGCAATATAAAAAAAAGTTGTAACCCTTAAATGATATCTTTCTTGAGAATTTTCATCTATTTTTAATTATGACTCTTTCAGATTCAATTTTACAGTAAAAACTATTCAGACCAACATCGTAGAGGATTCAAGTCTCTACAAAAATGTGTTAGAAATTTTTTGTGAGACTTACGGTTCTCAAGATATCGTGGCAAAACTGTTTATACCTCCCTGTCAAGACGACGGCCAAATACGGGGGCTTTCAATCCCGTAAACTGAATATTATACTCACACTGACCTCCCTAGACACCAAAAGAAAAAAAATCTTGTCCTATTCCCAAAAGGCAAAGTAACATTTCAATGGATTAATAGAGGCAGAATCAAGACACTGTTATTTCAACATATTTTATCATGATCTTTGACTTGCAGAATCTGAATTTCAAGGATCTAAAACCATATACCTAAATAATTTTAGAAATGTTCATTTCATTTCATTGGTAGTTTTTGGATCCAATACTTTTAAAAGCTGTAGTTCAAAGAAAAGCACAAATAATAAATAAATAATGTTTTCTCTTAAAAAGAAAGCAGCAGTATTTAATTGCATTTAGTCGAGGTTTTCTGTTTACTAATTGTTTATAAAATACATAAAAAAATTGTATTGGATTCTAAGATTTTTTGTTTTGATTTTCGAATAAAATATAACCATTAGTTAAAGTCGTTTAAAAAAATCTCATACTGCAAATATTTATTTATTATTTTGGTACTTTAGATTTTGTTACGCACAAAAAAAGAGAAACTTACCAATCTTGGCAATAAATTTGCCGTTTCTAAAATTGTTCAGAGCATTAGGTTTCAGAATCATGAAATGTAAATCCTATATATGCAAAAAACATTGCAAAACGTGACGCACATGGTTGATAATTTAGTTTGAGGAAATATAACCGTTCACAAGCAGATAAGTGACCAAAAACTACCAACAAATAGTCGTAGTTCATGACCTTTTGACCTTTTAATTTTGTGATATTTATATTCAAATTCCGCGGATAGAAGAACTTAAAATACGTGGGTTTTGGTACTTTAAATTTTGTTACACAAAAAATAAGACCAGAAAAATATCAATATTAACAAAAAATGGCCATTTCTAGAATTATTTTGACTATTAGGTTTCAGAACCATGAATTTCGCATCCTATTAGTCAGAAAAAATTACAAAATGTGACATATCCGGATACTTATTTAAATCAGATAAACGACTAAAAAATGACGAAAAATAACCAAAAAATGATCGCAGTTCGTTCCCCTATGACCTTTTGGTTTGTGATAATTATATACAAATTCTTCGAATAAAAGAACTTTGGTATTTTCGATTTTGTTACATAAAAGGGCCCAAAAATTACCATCTGCGGCCAAAAAATGGTCATTTCTAAATTTATTTAGGGATATGGTTTCGGATCCTTGATACTCAGATTCTGTAAGTCAAAAATCATTACGAAATATGTTATTGATGGACTTATATAGGAAATAATTGTCTAAATCCTGCCTTTATAGGGTTTTCTTCTTTAAAGTGCTCAGCATTACGAAAATCCTTGGAAGTCAATATCATATTTTATCATGATTCAGAATCTGAATTTCAAGGGTCTGAAACCATATACCTAAATAGTTTTAGAAATGATCTTCTCTTGGCCGAAACTGGTAATTTTTGGGCCCAATGCTTTTAAAAGCTAAAGAAATTCAAAGAAAAGCACAATTTATAAATGGACAATATTTTTTCTTGAAAAAAAGCAATATTAATTACACTTAGTCAAGGTCCCTTATTTACTAATCATTTTAAAAATACATTTACAAAAAAATTGTTTTAGAATCTAAGATTTTTTGTTTTTATTTTCGAATAAATTATAACGATAACTAGTTGAAGTCGTTTAAAAGAATCTTATACTGCACATACTTATTTTTTATTCTGGTACTTTAGATTTTGTTACACGCAAAAAGGACTCGAAAATTACCAAAATTGGCCGTTCCTAAAATTATTTGGACTGAGGCTTCATCTCATTGTATGCTAACGATACCACCCTCCTATTTCTGATATGTCTCATGACTCGCTATAACGTAAAATTGATATTATTGCTGATCGTTTATGTAGCACTGAAAAGGGTGGCTGTACGACATTTCATGGCATAGATTTCGATAATATACTGACATTCAGTAATCACTGCAGCAGACACTGCAGTACTTTACACTCTAAATGTTTCCAGACTAGAACATTGAAAACAGTCTTCGATATGTCTCGTCTATTGCTGCGTTACTTTGTAGAAATTCATTTCAGATTATCTTATGGTGTCACTCTGTGGGGAAGTTCCTCTTATGCACATACGTTTTTGTTGCACAAAAGCGCATTATAAGGTGTATGGTGGAAGTGTCTCAAATTCATTGATGTCGTAACTTTTTCCGAGAATACATTCTCCCTGTAGCAAGTATACATGTTCTAGAATTAGTACTATACGTTTATAAAAATCAACATAAATCAAGGGCCCACAATATCTTAGGCCTGAAATTGTATAACCACTTACCTTCAATATACAAAAATTTGAAGAACGTTTTTATTTTTAAGAAGAATGTCAAAGAATATCCTTTAGAAATGTGTGCTTATTCTGTTGAAGAATATCTTGATAGTGATATCGTGCTATGACATATACTAAAAATCAGTATTACGATTTTGAATATTTTTGTGAATTTTGTATACAGGGTGGGGCAATAGTGCGTCGGGCCTCGATATCTCCAGTTATACGATAGCTAGAATTTAAAAAAAATGCAAATAAACTGGATAAAAAAGTCTATAACTTGAAATTATTTTCGAACATACAGAGCGAGCCGATAATCTGTGTAATAATTAATTTTTATTGAGGCACGTGTGGTGCGATTTCGGTGTCCACTAGACACATGTCTCTTTGTTGACTCATTAATCATCGTGGCAATTTTGTATTTTGTAGTCGCTTGGAGACACAATACTGTGGTGTTTTATCAATTTTTTAGATTATTATGGACGAGAATTAAACTCGGAAAATTTTAAATAACCACGTCGTACAGTAACCCAACGGTTTAGGACCAAAAGGATCGACTAAGGCAGCAAAGCGCCGAACTACTCCGGTAAATCTACCGTAGGTGAATGAACATTAATTTTATCATTTGATAATCATTAAATCATTTGCATAAGCGTTCACTTTTCCTACGTGGGTTTGTCGTTGCACTGAATATTCGGGGCTTGTTCCTATATTCTGGGTTCCTGTGTTTAAATTTTTTTATACAATCAAGGGATAAATTAGAATCTTTTTTTCTTAATCGTGTGCAGACAATCTCATCACATTAAGTCGAAACCTAAAGTCGTTTTGTCGCCTTTAGTTAACCTCGTGTTAGTAGAGGAGGTTAAGAGATAGTTTTTTATTAGTTTATTTTTCGGGAGATTAAGCTCATAATTTTTTTGCTATATTTGTTACAATGTTAGTTTTTTTTCAGACAGTAATTCAGATATCTCTCTACTTCAGTTAAATAAATACTAAATTTTGTTACCTTTATTAAATTTTTTTGCCATAACCAGTGTCAGCCATTTTGTGAACAGCTAAAATTTCATGAAAATATAGATTTCTCATTTATTCATTTCTTTTATTACTATATTAATCAGTAACTTATTCATATATTTTCAGAAGTAAAATTTTACCAATACTCAGGTTTTTTTTTTTGTTAAATTGCTAGTAGTTTGGTTTTGCAGTGACCTTCGTCACCATAGTTCTTTTGCAGTTTTATTTCTTTCATCTCAAGTAAAATATCTTGCCAATATTTTTTTTTATTAGACAGGAATTAATATCTAAAGTTTTCTTTTTCTCACAATTAAAATTTGTTTCTATTGTCAACTAGTTCCTTACACTACTCGTGTTTTTTATGTAAAACCCTGGACCAACTGAAGCATCACCAGAGAAGAAATTGAAAAGGCTGGAACTATTCATTGGCTGGACATTATCTTTCCAAACGCAGCGTCTCCCTGGAAAATCATCGTCGACCAGGACACAAACATTTAGTCCTCATACCCAGGTACCTGTTGCCATCTCCAGGGTCCGACCTCGTAGGAATTCCACGCTATCCGCCAAAAGTTGAGTAAGCCTATATTTCAAAACCAAATTCTTCGTTGGTCAGAAGCAAAAAAATTGTAAACCAGTTGATCTTTTCCATTCTTAAATTGAAATTTTTGTAATTAATTTTCAAATTTACTTTGTTTAAATAATTCCTGATTTTTGCCTGTTAACTAATTAAATCAAATTTTTTACCATTAAATTTTTTAATAATCTGTTGTAAAGTATATACTGATGTTAATATATTATTTGTTTCATATTTGATTTTGATTGTTTTCTCCCCCTGATAAAGTTTACAAGATTGCTATGTATTGAATACGCTAGCGTCCAAATTCTTTGTAGTTTATTAAAGTTTTGTTTGGTTAATTTGATAATCAAATAATTGTTCAGAAAAAATATATAACTCTTCTGGCCACAGAGTGACCCTCGACCAACCGTGAGCTAACTGGTAGCTACTCTTTCATAGCTTCCTCAGCAGTCAGCTGAGAAAGATCTGGTTGCATACTTCTGGGTGATGGTAAGGCAAGCGGGATAATAATTTTATAGAACACACCCTCTTCAACGTTGCCACCACAGACGAGCTTCAATCGTACACTAGAATAAAAAAATTTCACACACTAAAGATATTTTGTTGAAAACCCATAAGCATTGTGAAGAATTTCATCAATTTTTGATGAATTGTTATCCATTAGATGACATTCTGATCCCTTTTCGCCCTATCTTTAACACCTAGTACGCACTAAAGTACTAGTATATGCAGTTGCATTTGTTTTTTGATATACGGTCATGCATTATGTTGTATTTATATGAACTGTAAGTCATTGATCCTAATTTCCAAGAAAATTGTTCAAATTCAGTACATTTTCTACATCTTACGACCCCTTTACTTCTTGTTCGTGCGTATAAGAAATCATATCCGTAGAGCGTAGGCCTTATAGACAAATCTCTCATGAGCGATGATAAAAAAATTCCATCCAAAATATAGCGAGTTGCTTCCAAAAAATTCCTTTTCTTTCATAGTGCGATTTCAGATTCTAATGACTTCTGCCTTAAAAGTTAGCGTCCATTGAGATTTTTAATTAGGAGAGTGAGAACTACTACATATCGAATATTAAAATATCCCGGATTTCCACAAGCAGTGTGCAAAATAATATATTGAACAAGAATGATAAAATTATGAATTCTAAAATAAGAAGGAAACCTTAAGAATTTCTATATTATTAAGGTAAATTCATACGGTTAATCAAACGCCTAAATCAAAATAAAAACTACTTCTCTTTTTGCGGCCATTTCTTATATTTTGACAGGGTATGGAATGGAAAAATGATTTTGCCCAAATTTAAAATTTCCACGTTTCATGACATTCTAAACCTGTTAAAAAAAATTCTTCAAAATTTTTTTGAACATTTTTCACCAATACTAGATTACATGGGACTATTTTTTTGCAAATTAAAAATGTTCACGTTTCATGACATTCTAGACCTTATTAAATAATCAATATCCTGAGAGTTTTGTTGATAGTTATTGAATATTGGTAGTAGAGAGAATATACTATCACAACCTGAGGTATTTAGGTCAATGGCAGTAATTCCATATATACATGGTTTATCGGATAAATTACGAAAAATTGGGAATAGGTTTTCCGTACGAACGGTTTTTCAAACGGGCTCCACGCTAAGATCGGTTTTATCAAAAACCAAACCTCTAAATATTGTTCAAAATTCAAAAAATTGTATTTATAGTGTTCCGTGTGAGTGCGGAAAACATTACGTAGGTGAATCATCTAGACCTTTCAACGTAAGGCTTGGTGAACATAGAAATTACGCTAGAAGGGGAGAATTTGAAAAATCCAAAATTTGTGAACACGCGTGGGATAATAATCATAGAATTAAATGGGACTCGGCGAAGATTTTGGAAAAAGAGAGCAACGGAACTAAAAGAAAACTTAAAGAATCCGCGATTATTTTATTAAACGAGGAAAGATGCGTTTTTAATTATTTAATAGATTTTTGTTCTAGTTGGTTGCCCATCCTTAGAGACGAAGTAAGTAAAAATAAGATAAATATAATTTAATGTCTCACGTGACTATGGAAATACATAAACAAAGAACTGTCATGGTTGACGGCCAAAAAAGTTTTGAGAACGGAAGTAGATTCTCTTCCGAAACGTTAACTACCTATAGCTTTGATTTTCAGTTTTTAGTTTATAACATTGTTCTAGTTTATATATTTTTAGGTGTAAGACTTTTTGAAACAGTCAAGTACTCAAGAACCAACCTCTGTCTGATCCGTTTGGCGCAGAGGTTTTTTCATTAAATTTTTTAAATATTTTTCAGTGGCAAAATACTCAATAAAAAGTAAGAAAATTCTAGACCTAAAAGAAATTTTTTGAATTTAATTTACTACTATTTATAAAAAGGATGGAAAAAAAATTATTTTCGCTCAAATTTACAGTTTCCACGCTTATTGAAAAAAATTAGAATAGTTGTTTGACCACTTAACTACGTGGGAAAATATACAGGGTGGTCACCATACGAAATAATTCAACCATAGTGGAAATTTGTAAAGGCATTTACGCACGCCTTCCATATGTGGCACCTTTTATTTAATACTAAATTTTTGCTGTCGGATGGCTACCCTGTATATCTGTTTGACCAAAAGCTATTACATTCTCTTTGTAATAATAGTGATAACTACATTTCGATTATTATTCTCATATGTCATTTCGTAATTAGTAATTTTTTTGAGTGACTGCCCTATATAAATAACGAGGGAAGTTCTGTGTAAATACCTTTACCGATTTTTTTGTAGAGACGACATATACAAAAACCCCAAAGGTAAATTCATACGGTTAATCAAACTCCTAAATCAAAATAAAAACTACTTCTCTTTTTGCGGCCATTTCTTATATTTTGACAGGGTATGGCTCAGAAATCAGCTCTGCCATGTTCTGCTGGGTATTCTTACAGTGAGTTCAATTTTCACTGGTGCAATAAAAATCACTAGATTTTCTTGTTTGTGAATGTGAAGTGGAGAGTAATGTAAGTTTAATGTAAGTCAATCGTAGAAGACATAGGGTGGATTTGCGAGACTAAAAGTGTTTATACTCTTATTATTATTATAGACTGAACTCAAACAGCAACAGAAGCCCCAAATATGTAAATATTTCTTTAGAAAATTGCCTCAACCTCAGATTATACTATTCTTGTCAAAGATGTAAAACACATTAAGAATTAAGCAATGTTATAAGATAAATACTTAAATATTTGAAATTCGTTCAAGGTAGAATTTAGTAATGAATTTCTTATTGTAGTAGTTCAGGAACTTAGGAACTGAGAGAAATAAATTTTTGTTAAAAATGTCAATTAAATAAACTTACTATTAGACCACTGTGCCAATTTACTTTTTTAAACTGAAATGTTCATAATTTATACAGGGTGTCCCAATAAAAACTCCCAGGCCGGATATATTCTAAACGAATAGAAATATTTTAATTCTGTAAATATTAGCAAATGCCAACATTTGCACTCAAATATCTCGAAAGCGGTTAGTTTTATGGTATTATTTTTAGAACATGATCTGCTTAGAAATGCATTTTCTTTCACATAAACCCCATTTCAAAGTTTCTCCCATAGAAAGATTTTTTAGAGCACAGTGCCATCTATATACTGATACATTAAGAAAACAATTATATTCAAAAATGAAGCTCTCTTTATGCTCTACAAATTGACTTTTACAGAATTAAAATATCTCTATTCGTTTAGAATATATCCGGCTGGGGAGTTTTTATTGGGACACCCTGTATATAGTAAACAAAACAGAAAATAAAATCCATTGATACGTAGATTATTGTTTTGGTACGAAATACTTGTTTTAACTTTTATAAACACTCTTTTTATTTCCCGGTACTTCTGAACTTTTAATTTAAAAATTAATGAAAAATTCCAACTGTTTCTCCAGACATTGAACTCGAAAATGGAGGGGGGTTATGTTCTCTTCATATGGTAGTATAATTAATACATTGTTTTAGAAATACCACACAGAGTAACAATTATATAGAAGCAGAATAACTTATTATCGAAATTAGATAATACACAAAACATTTGTCACTATTTCAATAGTTCCGGTGAATAGGTTTTTGAGTTAAATATCAGATTGAACTAACAATTCGGTCACATATTTTCTTGTTATTTATTTAGCCTATATATTACAACACTACCTCTGACAGCTTTGAACTATGTATAAAAATAAACCTATAATACTTTAAATTCTAGAAACCTCACATCGAGGTGTATGACACAAAATTAATACTATATAAATTTTAAACACATTACTGAATACTTTGTCACTAAATACTATTATTACTAAAAATTTTATGATACATCAAGCTGCTTAGAGTTATTCTTAACACAAACCACTGGATCTATTAAAATATCTAAACAATCGAATACTTATTTCAAAAGAATAGTTAAAATTCATCAGTATATCTAAATAATGTCAAAAACATAGGGATATGTCTCGAATATCCTTTCTATGTCAAAATTACTGATATCCATGTACTATTTGGCCATCATCCATACCCCATCAATAACAGATATGTAACTATCTATAAAAATGAAACAAACTGTTGGACTCGCACCAAAACTGTCGTTGGGCGTAATTCCGAAATAAGAACATATAAAAGATAAAGCCTGGAGGGACAATTTAAAGTCTGTTATAGAAGTTTGTAGTCAAATAATTCGCTAGAAAAAAAAATATAATTGGAATCACTTTACAAATGTTAACTGAAATAAGATTTCCAATGTACAATTTACGAAATGGCTTTCTTTTTATTTAAAGGGTTATCGATAAACCTCCATTACTACATATCGTACTACACAAAGCAGGTGATTAAACTTGAGAGAGACTGACTCCTTGGTTGGCATGGTCTCAACGTCACCAATGTTATTCAAGATACACTGATAACTTTTACTATTAAGAAAGTTAATACTTTGGCAAAGTACTAGCTTTGTTTTCTTGGGAGTACATTTGCAAGTGGGCCACGTCAACAAACTTCACCCTAGAATTTCTGTTGCTCTTGGGATCACTCTTGATAATCTGTGGCTTCTTTGGATCGTAATTTTCCCTCGCAAACGGATTGTCCCTTTCAAAGTCCTCAAATTCGGCATTAGAGAAACAACAACAGCATATTTTGCACATGAAATCATTGACCATTTTAATAGCGCTTATAGTTTGGTTCAAAAACGTGTACAGTAATGGGTTTAAAGTGCAATTAAACATGTTTAGAGCAATCAGAGCAAAGCTCGTGTTCCACATTGCTTCCCCTTTAAGCGTTCCTACCACCTTAGCCACAAAAAAGCACCAGTATGGCAACCGACAAAAAATAAAAGTGACCATAAGCACAAGAACTATTTTGAAAGTTCTTATTTTTCTTTCCACCTGGACGTTCTTCCCTTTTGTAACCGTTTGGGAATTTTTATTTGTATTGGAGGACAACTCAGTGCACTTTGTACTGGAGGATTCTTCTGTTTCGGCTTCCTTCTGGAACTTGTTAAATCTCAAAGAAAGCGGCTTACGATGTTTCCATATTAGTGCTGCTATCTTGTAGTAGAACCAGAAGAATATTATCACTGTAGGTAGGAAAATTAGAAACGCCATTGTGACGTAGTATACGGTTAATCTTGACTTGACTATGGCAACGCACATATGTGCATTTTCGAATTCGGGACTAAAGCTGTGTGGTCCTGCGTACAGTATGGTTATCGGCTCGTACTGGAAGTAGGTGTACATTGGGTAGGACAGAACTGCAAAGAATAAAATAAAATTAAATGATTCATATAAACCTGCGCTCATATTTTATTTACAGGGTGTCCCGAAACTCCCGCCTTCCCCTTTAGGTGCTAATTCTTCATGCAAAAATAGTAGGAAAAGTTACTAGAAACATGTGTCCGGAAATACTTCCTAAGGGAGCTACGGCCTTCTAAGGATGGCGCAAAAATAGGTGTTTCTACTAATTATCTCGGAAATAATTTGGGATAACTTTATGAAACTTGGTTAACTATTTTCGATCATTAAAGGTTGTTGTTTTACAATACTATTCAAAATTTATTTTATCCAGGGGTGGAGGAACGAGGGGTCGGTGTCCTTTGTTTCTACATATTAATGTTTCAAGTTGACATTTTCAGTATTTTAATGTCATTCCATAACAAAAATAACAGAGTACACCTCACAGGAGTATCTCGATATGATTACCTGTTATGGTATGATTTCCTAAAGGAACTACTTTTAAGTATTTGGTGATAGCGTTAAAAGAAACATTGTGCAAAAGTTTAATGAACATTTATGATTTAAAAAACGACCTGAATTAACAATATTATTATTACAAAATGTGCTCAAAATGCCTTCCTTCCTGCGCAATACAGGTCTTTGCACGGGGAACAATATTATCTCTTTGCGCCATTTCCCTGGTAATGCTGTGAAATGCCACAATTATGTCGGCTCGCCTGTCGTCCTCACTAATTGTCTCATTAAAATGAACCAAATTTTTTATATGGCCCTACACAAAATAATCCATCGGATTTAAATCCGGCGATCGAGAACGCCAACTTATTGGGCCACTTCTTTCTATCCAGCGGCCTCGAGAAACTCGGTCCAAATGACGCCTTGCTACCCTACTAAAGGGCGCCGGAGCCCCATCTTGCATAAAAATCAGATTCAAGCGAGAAAGCAGCGGGATTTCATCTAGTAAACCGGGTAGTTGTCTCCAGAGAAATCGTACATAATTCGGCCCATTAAGTCGTGCGGGAAGAAATATGGGACCAATCTGCAAAATTAGTGGTAAATATTATTTTCAAGTTTTACTTAACCTATTAGTTACCCAATGAAAATGTAAATGTACTTACCATTAGATTCCCTATTTGTCCCGCCCAAACAGTAATTGAAAATCAGTATTGAAAATGTGTCTGTTGAATTAAATGAGGATTTTCATGGGCCCAGTAAGCAAAATTCCTTGAATTAAATATTCCATTTGGAGTAAATGTCGCTTCGTCAGTCCACAATATCTGATTAAGAAATGAAGGATTGGCCAAATGATTTTCCAACCAATGTGTGAAATTAAAAAAAATTGGTCGATTTAAGTGGTAGAATACTTAGAATTACAAACTTATCACATTTGTTTAAAATCTGTTTTTTATTTCATGTAGATACTACATACAAAATTCAGCTTACTTGTACAGAAGATCATTCGAGGCTCATGGTCTCGCGGCAAGAGTTGCTGAACTCGACGATAACGATAACAATGTTGATTATCACGTCAAGGGGTTCGATTAATACGTGTTCCTGTAGTCTCCAGTAGTCTAGCAGCTCGCCTAGTACTCAACTTTGGCTGAGCAGCAAATATGTCAAGAATCATCTCTTCTTCAGCTATTGGAATCCCTCTTGGGCAACAGTTACCTCGTCTATCAGGTAGGACATCTCCACACTCCCGTACGCGATTGAGGCAGCGTGTGATAACTATTGCATCGGGAAACCGTTCTCGTTGCGGGAATCGGTTCACGTACAGTCAGTCGTGCGGCTGGTACAGCTTGTTGATGAGCCATACCATAACAGATAATCATATCGAGATACTCCTGTGAGGTGTACTTTGCCATTTTTATTACTGACTGACATACGCCTACTTTGAAAATAAATAATACGCATTTAGCAAACGAATACGCAACATTTCGTTTAGACCGCTTTTACTCGAAAACGGCTTGCCATATGGGTAATTGTAAAGAGGACCTTTTATATGCAGAATTAACCAGGGGATCATAATCAGGGATTAAAATACTAGAAATGTCAACTTGAATCATTAATATGTAGATACAAAGGACACCGACTCCTAGTTTCTCCGCCCCTGAATAAAATTAATTTTGGATAATACTGTAAAACATTAACTTTTAATCATCGAAAATAGTTAACCAAGTTTCATAAAGTTGTCCCAAATTATTTCCGAGATAATTAAGGCCGTAGCTCCCTTAGGTAGCATTTCCGGACACATATTTATAGGAACGTTTCTCACTATTTTTGCATGGAGAATTAGCACCTAAAGGGGAAGGCGGGAGTTTCAGGACACCATGTATAGAGGGTAATTTAATGTGCATGTATTTTAAACTCAATATGTAACGTTGAGACTAACCCAATCGCTTGTTACAAATTCAAAAAAATGTACTTATTTCTCCAATACTGATGCTAACAACTTCTATTTCAAGGTTAAATCCTCATAAATTGAGAAAATCTAGATAAAAATGAAACTTACCGCACACAAAATCGATATTTTAAAAATAGACCTTGGTTAAAAATGTCCTCTAAATGTTGTACAATCGACGAAAAAGTTTTGAATGAAGATGCCATAAAGAAAATTGAGATCTTGGTTTCTAGTATGTACACCAAATCTTTCTGCATTCTTACTAGTAAGCTTTACCTACTTATCATTATTTTCCCACCAGTCCTTCAGTGGAATAAGTTCAAAATATAATAAAGTTCCAGATGTGGTTGTAATACTTATGTGTACCAAATTTCAAGTCAATATCTTAAACCGTTTCAGAGGAAACTGGCGCACAAAAGAAATACGGACAGACAGACAAACTAACAGACCGGCAGACAGAACCTTTCCTCGCTTAAATTAAAAATATCCACGTTTCATGATATTCTAAACTTATTTTAACAAAATTGAAATTATAATTTTTTTCACGATTATTAAACTTTAGACCTCCACTTCACTACGTAGATATGGAAGTAATTGACGTAAGTTATTTTTATACATAGGGTCTAGCGAGATAAGCATGATGAAATGGCACCCAGCGCCAACGTCTGAAATAGTATATATATATACTGAAATTGGTACTTCAAGTACTTCTCTTGAAGTACAAATTTCAGTACATATGCTATTTCAGACATTGGCGCTGGGGGGCCATTTCGCCATGCGTATCTCATTAGACCCTTTAATTCAAGTTTATATTCACAGCAAGCAGAAAATTCAACACATTAACATATTTTTTATACGGAATATCAACGTTCTAGCCCGCCACAATTATGGTACTATCCTAGAAAGTAAAGACCCTAGTAATGACCCCTGAGGTACCTCTTGAAATTCATAAAATTTCTATGAGAAGTGGGTACTAATTCTCAAAATTATTTTACGATATACTAAGTAAGGATCACTCCATAAAGAGTTCAGATGTAGTATAATCCACATTTAAGGATCTCGGATACATCTAAAAGTAACATCACCACATTTACAATAACCTATCAATATTCGAGTTATGATACAGTTATAATACTATCTTAAAAGGTAAAGGCCCTAGTGCTGACCCTTGATGCACATCTCGAAATTCACTGAATTTCTGTGAGAAGTGGGAACCAATTCTTACAATCATCTTACTATGTAAGAATAAATCCATGAGAGAATATTATATCGTATACTGAATTTAAAGAATTCAGATATATTATAATTTACATTTAAGGTATCAAATGCTTTTAATAAATCTAAATATAACATTACCACATTTACTTTAATCGAAAATGCTGCAAATTGTGCTGCAAGTGGACATTTGCAGTTTCAACTGATTTATCATCCCTTAAGCCAAGTTGGCGTGTTGTGGTAATATGATATTTTTCGATAAATACTGCTAACTGGTTGTAATCACTTTCCGTAATTTTAAACAAAGCGCCAACTAACGTTATTAGTTACTAATTTCCCACATCTAAGATATAGGCATATATTAAAATTTTTCACTACTGAAGTTTACTACTGTTGCTATTGAATTCAACCTTCCGCTTGGCACCTGCGCAGTAACTCTAGAATCAAATTCAGGAAATTGAGGCGTTCATAATAATAATATTTCAAACTAATTTTATCGGTTATTTTTGGTAATAAATACATATTCTTGTGCATGTTAGGAAAATATGTATACTGGACTATATGGGTAAATGCATGTATATAAAAAAAAACACGAGTGTGCAGATGCGTCTTGTAAGTAACGGAATATAGAGCAATTATATCAGGTAAAAATACAATTAATAATTTAATACAATTTACCGTTATATAAAGTTCTACCTTTAAGGTGGCTTTTATTTTCATTTGGGAGGAAAGGGGTTTGATTATCCTTACAACTTAGGACTCTAAAAAGATAACTTATGGGGTTTAATTTAAATAGGAATTTTAATTTCTTATTCGTTGGATATGTCTGAAGGAGAGTTACATGCATATTTTTATTTCAGTTCATTTAACGATTCTATGGTATATTTAGTAAACGTCTTTTACCTATAAGAAATACATGGGAAACTGGTCTCGGAGGTATGCGTTAACATTAACTGATTATGCTGAAAATTAGAGGATATAATTTTCTTGGAATTTACAAAAGTCAAAACTTTTTCACTGATATGAAATTGAGCTAAATTGTGCATTATCTAGAAAAACAATTATTACACGTACCTGTACACATAATCCATAATACAACTGCGATAAGTATACATGTCCATGGTGTTGGATCCCATCTTTTAGTCAGAGCATAAATGACGTTTTGATAGCGATCAAGAGCTATTACTAACAATGCCACAGAGCTTGCTGTTGTGCCAAGAACTTGACCCATCGGTATGAAGTAGCAGAGGAATTCACCCAGGTTCTAAAATATGTTATTTAATGAGAACATTTCAAAATTAATTTGTCAGATGTGCATTCATATTTAATATTGAAGTACAAATTCTTAAACAACAATTCACGCATTTTTGGTAAGAAAGGTGACCAAAAAGGTACAATGAAGAAAAATTCTGTTCCCAAAAACTAATTTTCATTGATAGCGAGCAATGGGCCTTGCACAGAGACTCAGTTAGAGTCTGCGATAAAATTCCTGCTCTAAGGCTATCCAACAGGAGCTTTGCAGAGGCGATCAGTTTTGAAATAATAATGACACTTACAAATGTTGATCCTTGATTTGCCGATAAATTATGTAATAGTCTTTGACAGGATACCCTACCATAATGCGTATGCTAATCCCAGCCTCGTTATCAAATTTTAGGAACGAAGGGATGATAAAATGGTTAATTAAGAGAAATCTTTAGAACGAAATAATTTGAAGCGACAGCTCTATGAAATTTCGAATATTATGAAATACCTTCAAATGCCGTCAAATTTGATACCCTTTGTTAAGCCGTAGATATTCCATTTTAAGACCGCCATTCTATTGCCCAGATTTAAATCTTATTGAATCGATATGGGTTGCAATTAAAAATGACTCCGGTGCAAAAATGTTACATTTAAATAAGAAGATGCAAGCCGAATATGGATTTACCCAAGTGACACTTGAAGATTGGAAGGGCCATTGTGACCATGTGATCAAAACAGAAGACATGTGTTGGAAAATGAAGAGCTTGCGGATGATTTCAGTAAAGTCGAACCATTAAATGGCAATAGTGCCAATAATTATTTTCTATCTATCTATCTGTGCTTATAATCTATGGCTGTGGCTGCAGAGCCATTTGCACAACACCGATAATAATTTTGACAGTGATAATTAATATCTAGTCAATGCAATTTACATCGTTTGTTATTTGAAATAACATTTTTGATGTAAAATATAATTAAATCTGCAAATTCTCTACAATGTAAAAGTTATACAAAGTAATTAAGGAAATAATTATATTATTGGCAAAAAGACTTGTAATCATTTCAATTCTTACAAAGAAAACGTCACAAATAAGCATAGAAACATATATTTTGAAATGCAAATGCAAATTCTCTACATTGTAAAAGTTTTATAAAATAATTAACGATGTACTTATATTACTACAAAAAAAATAATAGTAATTATTTCAACTGCTACGAAAAGCTTATCACAAATAAATATAGAAACATAAATCTGTGATAAGTTTGTTTTGTAAGAATTGTAATTACTAGCATCATGCTCTACATGGCCTGGTTAAAGGCATTGAGAAGATATTTGCTACAAAGGAAGTGTGCATTCATAGATATAGCGGTGCATTTGATAACACCTCTTATGAATCCAAACAAAGAGCCGCGGAGAAAAGGGGAATGCAGACCCAACAATCAAATGGATACAATCCATGTTAAGAAGTGAAATAATTACTAGAAATGTGTAACGGTCACGTTTTGTAAGAACACTCAGTACCTTAAATTAGATAAAGCGCGCGACTATTCTATTAATTATTTTAAATTTAAATTGTAAGATACTGGTCTGAGCATTATACGCGTTTAATAATAAATAATAATAATAATAACACGTCTTTATTATTTTTCATCTTAAAAAAAAAATACAATCTATTATTGATTTTATAAAATAAATAAAATAAACAATGAAAAATAAATGGCGAAGTTAAGCAGTCACAATTCATAAGAAATCATGAACGCTTTTCTTACACTTAACCATATATTCTGTTTAAAGCGTACAGACTCGGTCCCTCCTGTATCTTGAAGGTACACAAGAGAGGCGAAATCTGCACACTTCGAACAGAATCGAAAATAATAATCTATAATAATTTCAACATGAATACAAAAAAAAGGGCAAGGCTGCAAGAATGAGATTTAAAGAAAAATGTTTTCTTTTTCTTTCTTTTTCATTATTACAATATTATTCTATACAAAGGGCTACAATAATCCTGTACATTGACGTTCGAGCAAATATGATTTATATATCTTTTTGAACCTAGTAATGCTGTTCCTTTTTAGCTGATTATTCAAACCATTATATGTTTTACAAATTTGGTAACTAAATGACCTCTTAAACAGTTCAGTACGGTGCTGGGGTGGAGTTAGAAAACCCTTAAATCTAATATTTAATGTGTGCACATCAGTTCGAAATTTAATTTTTTGATAAAGATATATAGGAGTTTTGTTTAATATAATTCCATGAAAAAGACAAGCTGTGTGATGCAATCTTCTGTTGTACATGTTAAGCCCTTTTAGCTCCTTGAGTTTATGAGAAATTCTCTGATTTCGGTAAATTCCATAGATGAGTCTAAGACAAGAATTTTGTAATTTCTGAATTTTCCTTGCATACAGTGTATTTATACAAGGGCCATATAAACAGTCTGCATAATTTAATATATATAAAACCAAAGTTTCACAGAGGAGAACTTTGGTTTTATGTGGGAGGTAATGGCGATTACCATATATTAATTTTAATATGGAGTAACCTTTTTGCAGCATTTTATTTACATGGGCCTCAAATCTTAAATCACAGTCTAATATAACTCCTAAACTTTTTGCCTTGTCTACTTTTACCAAGGAATCATTACCAATTTTAATATTTGTATGTTCTTTAATATTACTTCGCTGGTTCTTTGGACCAAAAATTATAATATTAGATTTAATGGGATTAATGACAAGACAATGATCATTTGCAATTTTGACAAAATTTTGAAGATCTTCATTAACAAATGAACAGGCGATATCAGCATCAGAGGGCCTGAAAGAATAGTAGAGTTGAGTGTCATCTGCATATAAATGTACTTTGCAGTAATTTAAGTGATTAATAAAATTGCTTGTATATATAGTAAATAGCAATGGACCGAGGATTGACCCTTGGGGAACACCAGATCTTAGGGTTAGGTAATTTGAAATATTATTATTTAATTTTACACGTTGTTCCCGATTTCTTAAGTAGGCATTAAATAATTATATTGCTTCCTCAGAGAGCCCTATGTAGTGTAAAGTATTATTAAGTATATCGTAATTTATAGTATCAAATGCCCTACTGAAGTCAAGCAAAATTAAGGTGGTACAAAATCCCTGGTCAGTAGCCGCTATAATATCATCCACTATGTGTAAGAGAGCCGTAGTGCAACTGTGTTTGGGCCTAAATCCTGATTGAACCGACGGTATTAAATTGTACTTTTCTGTGTGTTCTCTTAACTGTTGTTCCATTACTCTTTCAATAAGTTTTGACATGGTCGGTAATAAACTAATAGCTCGGAGATCTTTGAATTCTTCTGGATTATTTTTTTTAGGCAGCACAGTTACATCGGCCCTCTTCCACATTGCCGGAAAAACATTTTCAGTTAAACAGAAATTAATTATATGCGTCAAATATAAAACAATATGTGGACAACACAACTTTATCAGATTAACATTTAAATCATCACACCCAGCAGCAGTAGTTTTTATGTTATTTAAAATCTTATATATTGTAAGTTCGTCAACAGGCTGAAATTTAAAATTAGAATTATTTATATTATTATTTTTATAAAAGTCAATAACTTCAGCCGATGCAGTTGTCTGAGGAATAGCATTTATAAAAAAATTTAAATTTTATCGGCTAGTCATGACAAATGCTTGACAAATAGCGTAGTAGCTTGTATGACGAAGTTTATAGAATAGTAGACGACATACGCGCCGACTAGAGCAGTGACGGAGATGGTGGAAAGATGGCGTAGAGGCGGGTGGCTGTGTAGGGCCGTAAGAATTAAAAGCCTCCATATATTTGTAAATATCTGTATATAGTGATTAATAACTGCGAATAGAATCAGTACAGTAGTTATTATAGTTTATATGTTCTGTGTTATTGTGTTCCATTGCCCATAGCTACAGCAAGGCAATGTTTTCGTCGAATTAGCTGTAAGTACAGTGTTATATTATGTATGCCTCTCGTGATGCAAACGTTGCTGTTTGAAGTCAATTGCGACAATGCAGAATTATTGATGGCTTCAATACCTCATTCCACTTTTGGCCAGTAATATTCTTTGTTGTATCCAGTGTTACCGTCCGGTAAAGACTTCTCTTACCCCATGAGAAGACTATAGTGCGTGAATGATTTCATGTGAAGGTTATGTTTGCGTAACTATATCGCCCCGTATTTTGACATCTCGCGTGTGTTTTGAGCATAAAGACATAGTGCTCAACTGCCGAACCAGTTTATGTCGAAATTATTAATTGTCGGGCCTGTTTTTGTTATTAATTTTATGTACAGTCTATAGTATTTCCTTTTGTGTGTTTTCATGTAATTTAATTGAGATTGTTTATGTTAAAGTAAGAATTCTTTGTTTTACCGCTCTGGCCAGATCGTGTTTAGTTTAGTTTAATTATTTACCGTATACAGATTCTTATTGTGTACAGTTTTGCTTTTTATTTTGCTATATGTCAGCGGGATTATTAATGATTTCTTTATATGATTATTCTGACAAAAGTTTTTGTAAAGTTTACTCACAAACCTGATGTCAATTGCTCTGCTTTGTTTGTGTATTTTTTGTAAATCATTAAAGTAAGTTAAATTCAATGATTTTTTTAATTTTCCCTTAATAAATTATAACGTTTCAAATGTGGAGGAGGAGTCCGCTACAGTGATTGTGGTTAAGGGTTGTCCACAAGGTGTAGTTCTATCGCCCTTGCTGTGGTCCATGGTGACAGATTACCTCCTCCATAAACCAAGTAATTTTGGCTTCAACGTTCAGGATTATGCTGATGACCTGGTTGTCAGTGAGAGAGGCAGCCTTAAACATAATATCCAGGTGATGCTCGTAGGGTCTCACTGGCAAGACAGTTATTGTTCCGTTTAAGGGAAGCAGAAAACTAAGTTTAAGAACTCCTATGTCAAACAGTACTGAGCTTTTCCAGTGAAGTTAAATATCTAGGAGTAATTCCGGAACAAAGACTTACCTGGAACTCACATTGAGGAAAAACACTTACCAAAGCCACTGTGGCTATTTGGACGTGCCGTTGGCTGTTCAGTAAGACATGGGGTCTAGAACCGAAAATGCTCTACTGGTCTTATCTTTCGGTTGTGACACCCATGAATTATCCGACGCATCACGCGTATGCTGGCCAAAAACTGAAGAAAAATTAGCACAAGGAAAGTTGCAGAAATTGCAATGCCTTGGTAGTAATGCCAGACCTACTTCCTCAATATTTTTACGTAAGCAAGGATGCAGCACTTGACGCATTAAGACTGCAGCAGCTACTCTCTCTCAAACCAGGCGATCTGGTTGCTCACCTATGGATCCTGGAGTTAATCTAATTGGAATCCAAGATCAAACCTACTGACTCAATGCTAATCAAGCGGGACTTTGACTGTCCGTTTGATGTACTAATTGAGAGCCGTCAGAAGAGTCGAAGCCCTTTAGTTGGGGAAAGGATCACTCATCAATTGCAGGCTATCCAGAGTCCTAGGTAAGACCCCCAACTATATAGCAAGCAGAAATATATGCTATAGATCTATGTTCAGGTATGCATAAATGACGGCATTCGATGAGCAATGATCTATATACCCGAAGATACCTAGGCAGCGTTAAAAGCTTTCAGGTCTTATACCTTTGAGTCTAAAATTGCCTGGGAATGCAGACAATCCCTGAAACGACTTTCCAAAAACAAGGTCACCTTGATGTGGGTGCCACAGAGCACGAGGGAATAGAAGGAAATTAATTATTCGACGCCCTTGCAGAAGGAGGTGCTGAAGCCCCATTGTTTGGGTCCGAACCATTTTGTGACTTATCTAAGGGGCACATAACGAAGGAGATCCTAAAATGGGAGAAGGAACAGAAAGAGTCCTACTTTAGGAATATTCCAGGCCAAAGTCGAGCGAAAAATTTCATAACTTATTCAACAAAGACTGCCACAAGACTTCTTGAACTCGAAAAGTCTGACACAGGTCTGATGACAGGCCTTTTAATAGGCCATTGCCCCTTGAGATATCATCTTAAGAGTATGAGCAAGGCAGATGATGATTCATGTAGAACTGTGATACGGAAATACAAGCTGTGGAACATATTCTTTGCGAATGCAAGATGCTAGTCCGCACTAGGCTAAAGTACATAGGAAAGGTGGAATTAACACCTGAAGACATAGTTAAATTAGCCCCAAAGAAAATCACAAGCTTTGCGAAATTATTGAAAGTCCTGGGCAACAACTAATTGTAGGGTAATTCACAAAAGGTATTTTAGGTCGGTGTGAAGAAGGGCTGTTCAGAGCCGAACGACCCCTTAAACAATCTGTAACATCAATTCCTGCCCCTGAGTGGTTTAGGAAAGATGAAACTACCCGGTTCTCGTTTATTTTGTGGAGGCTAGGTCGTGGTTCGAAAATTATCGAAAATTTAGTAGTTTGTTAGGCGCCAATAACCATTTGCTCAATACCTATGCTTCACTTGTTTTCAATATGTAAAACTGTGGCTATTCAGTGGCCTTATTGTTTACATAGTTATCATGAGTTTATTGAAAATTTATTATAAAAACACAATGTAAAAAAAATAAGTTGTATATTAAAATTTAATGACAAAAAACTTGAAATTGTAAATATTTGCATAGAAATTTAGATACTTGATTGACAAAATTGGAATTTAGAGGGTAGCTACCTTTCTTACATAAATTATATGTAGGAATTAGAATGTTGTAAGGCTGACGGCCGATGATAAGTTAAAGATAATAAAATTTTACATTTGCTGAAGGCTATAAATTATAAACTGTTAATAAAAATTCACAAGAAGTTGAGCGTGTTGATTTTCAAATGAGAATGACACTCTCACCACAGATCCTTTTCTTAAGCTGCCGGAGCGCCTCGTCCCACTTAAATCTCCTCTTCTCCTTCCTCTGTTCGTTTCGATTACTGATAATAGTTGAAATTTAGACTGATTACTTCTATTGTCGCTATTCAAGCTCCATATTCAGTGACATGTGTGGATATGGACAATACAAAATTCCTCTTGGGCTAAACAAGGTTATCCTCACAGGACCATCACCATTTTGCTGGTCACTTAAATTGACATCCAAGCGGCTCTTAACTCGACCATCAACCGGTACAAAACCTTGACGTCGAACCGGTGCTTAATATTGGCTGGTCATTAACATCGAATTCAAGCCGGTACTTAATACCTCACACCTAAAAGAGTCCATCGTGTTATTTTACCTGGCATTTACCTGTTTGAAAAGGCACTCTGGGTGCGTTAATACCCCACGTAATGCTTAAAGACCTTAACGTTTCTCCTAAAAATGCCCATATCTCCCCTACCGAATTCCAAGATATTTTTATAACCTTACAATTTTTAAAAACCGCGTTCTACTATTGCCCAAACCTATATTTAAATCGCGTTTAAAACTTTAAATTCACAATTAATTCCCCTTAATAATAAGCAACCTAGAATTAAATGTAATTCCTTATCCAACATAGATTTTAGCTACTGACGCTGTTTTTTATAGTACGCGTGCATGGCTTCCCAAACGCTTCAAAAATTAACTTATTAAATATCCCTTAACATCGTATTGAATGCTGGCGATTTTATAAATTAAATACATATACATTAAACAATTAACATCAATGGTTATAATTAAGTAGATATTAGTTCATTTAATTACCTATCTCCAGGAATTTGAGGCTTTAAATCTGCGGCAAGTACAGCCTAGGACGTCTGTATTGCTTGCTTCAAGAATAGGAAATAAAATTTAATAATTCATTGCTTCCGTTAAAATAGCTTTCAATTCTGCCAACCGCAAAATGATAAAAAGTGTTTACTTGAAATTCTGTTTTTATTATAAAATCTACTTAATTATTGCACCATTTTACTTCCCATTAATAATTCTTATTTATTACTACATTTCTATTCACTTAAATTGTTGATTAAAGCTTGTTCTTAAATATTTGCCAATATTATATAGATTTCTAAATAAGAGTCGGTGGTTTGCTTGTAAAATAACAGATGGCGCTCGGTGTATGTTCTAAATTTAATTAGAATTTCTTCGTTGAGAATCGGTTGGGTTTGCTTGTAAAATAACAGATAGCGCTCGGTGTATGTTCTGAAGTTTTATTCATATTTATACTGGTGATAGAGCTCGGTATCTTCAAGTGGAAACGAGAATGCTCGGCAGCTTAGGACTCTCTGTGAACAAAATGTAACTAAATTTAAAGCATCTGCTACTATAGTGGTTTTAAGAACGCCGTAATTAAATTATATTTATTCTGTAGCGTCCTGGAACTTTAGGACGGTACAAATCTACAATCTAGAATTACTAGTATTTTTTGTTAGTAATATAATAATTTCCTTTGCTTTATTTTAGAGAACTTTTACATTGCAGGGAATTTTTATTTGCATTTAATTATATTTTACATTAAAAAATCTTGTAAATATAATAAATAATGTAACTTCTGTTGACTAGGTACTAATTATTTTCAATACGAATAAAGAACTATTTGTTAGGATAATTGGAGTTGTCACTTACCCACGTAATTAGAGTATGAGAAAGAGTTTCTAGATTATTAACTGCAAACAAAACCACTGAAAATATGTCTGCTATGGCCAAAGATATTATACAGGTTTTCTGCAAAAATTTGCATTTTCTGAAAATAAAATTAGATTTTTTAATACTTTCTTGCTTGGCCGTTAATTACAAAAATACAGCACTCTCCCTTTAACTATAGGTAGTGTATCCGCCACGAGTGTAGGGGAGTCTGTATGTAGAGAGTGGCATTGAAACAGCGTACGCATCGCTATCATGATTGGTGTAATGAAGTTACTGTCAGCGGTACATTATAGCGCGTAATCGTGCTGTTCTCCAATAGGTCAACCATTTCCCCCTATAGTCCCCACCACTAACCAATACTCGTGGCGGATACAGTATGTTAATTATGGTAGTTCTTAGATACAGTAACGTCCAAGATTACAGAGAAAACGAATTATATTACAGCGTCGTGGAACAGGATTTCGACTATATACACCGGAACATCAGGTTTAGTTACAATAAACATTTTAATTTGCAAAAAAGTACGAATATAAATAAATTCAGAAATTTAATGAGAGAAAAACAGATTAGACAATTGAATAATATAAATAATAATCCTCTAATTGACAAGACTGTCATTAATATGTCAGAACGGATTTTAACAATTTCAGACAAATTGGTCTTGTCAAAAGGTTTAAATTATGCAATAAACCCAAAATTGGTTCCAAAATTTGACATAATAGCAGCCGTAGAAAAAACTGCACAAAACATGCCAACAGATGACGGAAATGAATATCGCGTACGGGCAAAAATTGCTTTAGAGAGGCAATATAAAATTAAAGAAAATTTAGGCGCGGAAGAAAAACGGTCAATATCCTCTTTGAAGAGAGATGAATCCATTAAAATTTTGCCAGCGGACAAAGGTAATGCCACAGTCATTATAAATAAAAATACATATGATGAGAAAATTATGACACTTATCAATGAAGGACCATACTCAAAATTAAGTAAAGACCCAACAAAATCAATTGAGGGCAGAATTTACAGAACTTTATTTAAATACAAAAATGATTTTAATGACTTTGAACGACGGAAGCTTACACCGCATTATAGCAAGCCTCCTCATTTTTATGGCTTACCAAAAATACATAAACAGAAATTGTTAGTTCCATTAATTTGCCATGCCACAATTTGGCAAAATTCTTGCTTAAAATTATTAATCCATTATCTGGAAATACTGACTCGTATATAAAAAATAGTAAACATTTTATCGAAAAAGTTTATGAAATCAGTATTCATAATACACATCTGATGGTTAGTTTTGACGTAGTTAGTCTGTTCACTAACGTCTCAGTAGACAAAACTTTAAAAATAATCAAAGACAAATTGTTAAATGAAAATAATTTGGAAGCGAGAACTAAATTGAGTGTAAATACTATAATGGAACTTTTAACTATGTGTATAAAAACAACTTATTTTCAATTAGAAAATGATTTCTATCAGCAGGATTTCGGTATGGCAATGGGTTCTCCATTGTGACCGATTTTAAGCAATATATTTATGGAGGATTTTGAGACTAGATATGTTCAAAATTGTGCACACAAACCGGTTATCTGGTGGAGATACGTAGATGATATCTTTGCAATCTGGCCTCATGGTATTAAGTTACTAGATAGTTTTTTGGATCATTTAAATAATAAAGAACCTTCTATTAAATTCACTTTAGAAAAGGAAACTAGAAATGAATTACCATTTTTAGATGTTTTAATTAAAAGAGTAAATGGTACAATTGAAGCAAATGTTTATAGAAAACCAACACATACCAACAGATATTTAAATTTCAACTCAAATCAGTCGATGCACGTTAAGAGGGGTGTTGTAAAATGTTTGTATGATAGGGCCAAAATCATTTCTTCTAATGATGAAATACTAAGCAATGAGAAGCGGTTTATAAAGGAAGTTCTTATTAATAACCAATACCCTGGAGGTTTTGTCGATAAAACCTTCATAAATATTGAAAATAACAATCAGGTACGACAAAAACCTGAAAAATGTTACACAGCGTTAATTCCTTATGTATGCGGATTATCCGAAAAGTTGCGTCGCATCGGTGATAGATTTGATATTAGGACGGTATTTCAAACAAGCAACACTTTAAGATCTATTCTGACAAAGACGAAACCAACAAACCACGAGCAAAATTCAAAAAACTGTATTTATAGTATTCCGTGTGAGTGCAACAAACAATACGTGGGTGCGTCATCCAGACCTTTTAGTGTAAGATTGGGCGAACATCAAAATTATATCAGAAAAAATGAAATTCAGAGGTCCAAGATCTGTGAACACGCGTGGGAGAAATACACAGCAAAAAAGATTTTTCAAAAAAGCCTTGAAAAAGGAAACAGATTAGATTTCCGAAACGTCGGCGAAATATTTAATTTCCAGTTTTCATACTTATTTGTGTTGTTTATTTATAAAAACCAACCTTTAACTGATCCTTTGACGTAAACGTCACAGGCGTAGAGGTTTTTTACCAGTAACATACTGGTTAATTGTGATATATTTTGTAGATTTCCCTAGCACCGCTTAGAAAGAAAACATACATGTGGCAGGAAGTCCCAAAGAATTGAAGAAGGAAAAAAAAATAATGTGAACATGGTGAACAACTAATATGCGAAGAAATTGTACCAATTGACGCCCGTTAAAGGCAATATGCTATGCCCGATTAGAGGTTCGAGCGGGAGATATGTAAAAGTCTGAGTCCCGGTGTGACGTTACGAACGTCTGAACTAAGATGCCGTAGGCTCGTTAGTGTTTTCGAATAAACAGTGGCGTCGCTTTGTTTTATATTTTTCTTGATGTATATTATTAGATTCATTTAAAGGAAATTGAAGTATAAGCATAGATAATACATCTGTTGTAAATTTGTAGTAATATAAGTTAAAAGATTTCTCAGCCACAGAAAATTATATTGTTGCTAATATTATATTTTTATCTTATTTGCTTTCTTTTTATTATAACTTAGTAGGCTTGTTATATTTATTGGTAAATTGATTTCGATATTAACCAGGTCACTTAAAAATTTCTCTATTTGAGCAGAATATTTCTTACACGCAAAGAATACATGCTTAAGGTCTCCCAAGGACGTGTTATCACATGGGCATGTAGAGGTGTTCTGAACGCCTATCCTGCACAGGTGTGCAGGAAAGGCGCCGTGATTCAATTTGAGTCTAGCTATGGTAGAAGAACAAAACTGTGGAGTGGAGTATTCTTCGATGTATGGAATACTCATTGGGAGGGTATGATGTATAAGTGCGTAGGGGTTTTCGTTGACCTGACATAATCCGTCCAGACGCATTCCCAATCTTTCCTTACTTTCCCCTTGAATTCTCTTATTATATCGTTTTTGTCAGTAGTTGGTTCAATTACAGTAAAATTTGTCGATTCCTTTGCAATGTTATCAACGATTACATTACCTTCTATCCCTATATGTCCTTTTACCCATACAAATCTTATTATTTGTCCTTTGTCAAAAAGTCTGGTCATGTTTTGTTTTATTTTTAAAGTTCTGGAGTCTCCTGTTTTATAATCGCGGTTACCTAGTGATTGAAGTACAGACTTGGAGTCTGACAGAATCACGCACTTTTGGATGCACGCCTCACTCACCCACTCTAGAGCGCACTCTATGGCATACGCTTCAGCTGTGTATATGGAGCTGATATCAGCAATACGCCTCTGGCAGTAATACTGATTGTTGGAAACATAGAAGGAGCTACAAACGCCGGTAAGGGTTTTAGAGCCATCTGTGTATATCGCTACTTCTTCGGGGTCACTATTTAATATACAGTGCATGATAATCCGATTGTATTGTGATATTTCTGAATATATGGGGAACATGATAGTGGGCATAAATAGTAGTATACAGTAATAATTCTGAAATATGGATGGTGTCTTGCTTAAAGTACTTGTTATACTAAAGCACTTATTGATATTTAAACAGCATTCTATCGTCCATAAAATTAAAATTTCAACAAATAAATAACATAAAGTTTGAGTAATTGTGCTAGTACGCAAAACACGCGGTGACGTCATCGGTTACATTAGTTTCGTAAATCGCGTTTAAAAATTGTTAAACCTAACATTATACTCACTTTATTTATGTTTTACATGTGATTAAATAAGTAACGCCTACCTAATATGGGATTTGTAAAAACTACTTTAGGAGATTTATCTGCAAGATAACGGGTTTATAACACAAAATGACACTGACAATATAACTGATGGCGTCATGAGTGCGTAGTGAATTGATGTAGTGTTTTTGGCGAAAAAATTTCAATACTAAATTAAAATTGATTATTTTAAGATATTATTCGACTGTTTCTCAAAATTCAAGTGTTTTTAACTATAATAAAGCATTATCTTCACTGTGAAAATGAATTTAAAATTTGTGAAAACACCTAATTGTCGAAAAATATTCCTATCAACGAACAGTCATCAGTTTTAACAAAGATTTCTCTTCAATTAAAAATCGCTGGAAAATGTTAAAAATATGCCAAAAAAATTGATTTCTACTCTGAACGCAAGTGGAAGTTGGTATTCGCCGTGCTTTGGAAATCATCGTATGTCAAATCGGCTCCTGCCAGTGCACACGAAAGTCAAATGGACATGTTGCATCCGTGTTCGTACTTTGCTGGCCCGATCTGTATAGAAGCATTGAAGTTGGTATATTCGCCAGTTTCAATCTCAAATAACAATAAAATTTACAAGCGGAAACATTAATCACTAAATCGAAATAGCTTAAATAACAATTACATTCACGAGTATAATTATTCTTAGCAATTTTTAAGCATTACCTTATAATTATTGATCTAATGGCAAGGAAATTTCCAATTACTGTCGCAATCGTGATAATCAAGATCAACCAATAAAACAGATTCCTTGTGTTCTCTGGAACCACATGCAAAGAAGAATTTAAAACTACCGGATAATGGGCCTAAAAAATAAATTTTATGATTATTTAAAGTAAGATGATAATAAAAAATAATTTATTGATGTTCTAAAGACTTCAAGTCTTAGTAGTAGGGAATGATAGAAGAGCAAAGGGATGATCCCAGGAAATACAACGATAAATGTATATTATCCAATACTATTACCGAACTTAAATAAAAAACCGCTGCCCTAGGAATCACTTCTCCCACATCCAGCTTTCTCATCCAAGTTTTTTTAAAGGAAAACATTTTGACTATATTTGCACTCTGGTATGTGGAAATAATTGGTTATAGAATTTTAATTTTATAATATTTGAGACAGATATCACAAAAAAATTTGAGACATTGACTTCCAGCATGTACGGCAAAAATGAAGTATCTGGACTCTTATTAACTTGCTTTACTTATTTCTCCCTATTTACGCTCCATCCTCACCCGCTCAACGGAATCATCTCAATCAGATATCATTACAATACATGCGTTTATCAAATTTCAAGTGAATATCTCAATTTCATTCTATCAACCCCTTTAAGAATGGAGTGGAGGTGGTGAAGGGTGAAAAATATAAAGAAATCTGAAGCTTTCGCTAAGAAGCGAGTACTAGGGTATATACACCAAATCCCAAGTTTCTGTACTTTTTTTTTCCAGGGCTCGTCTGCTAGAAGAAAACTCCGAGGGCACTGCAGCCTCCAGGGCTTATTGTGCTCTCCCTACAATACTTTACTCTGCCCACATCAGTACCCCTGTACCCCTAATCAGATGATACAGGTCTATGGTCGGACGGGTGCTGATGAATTCCGGGTCTGTTTGTGTTTGCCCGTAGATGCTATATTTTCTGCGAGCCAGTGCCTTGAATATGATGTGGTCAACCGGCTCCTTGCTGCATAGTCTGCAGTATAGGTTGCCGTCAAATTTGCCGATTGTATTCAGGTACTTATTTACAGGAAAGTGTCCAGTCAGAAGTCCTGTTATTAGTCCTAACTGCGTCCTGTTCGTTGTGTGCAGTTCTTCAGTTTGTTTTGCACATATGGACCTTTAATAAGTGTTTTTCCATGTCGATTTCTTGGAATGTTCCTCCAGTGGTTCTTTACTCTTGACCCAGTCTTTAATCGCCCTTCTAGGTGAGCTTTTAGGGATGCCCAGCACGAGTTCTGGGCCATAGAATATGTTAGCTAACCCTTGTTTAGCAAGTTCATCAGATTTTTCATTGCCGACAATTCTGGAGTGTCCTGGCACCCAGAGTAGTTTGAATCTGTTCTGATCACCCAGAATTTTTAGCTCTTCATGGCAGTCCCATACCAGTCGGGATGACACTTTTTTAGAGGCTAGTGCTCTAAGTGTCGCCTGACTGTTTGATGCAATGGAGATCTGCTGGTTAACATATTGTCGGTTTGCATTCTCGCGTACACATTCAAGTATAGCCAGAATTTTTGACTGGAATACAGTGGCGTATTGTCTAAGGGAAAGACTTATACTTGCCATGGGTCTTTCACCATGTATTCCAGTTTCAGCTCCTGTGTTTGTCCTAGACCCGTCAGTATACCAGGTTAGGCCCTTTCTTAGTATGTCAGGAGCTTCTGTTGACCAGTCCTTCCTACCTCCAACGGTTATATTGAAGGGCTTGTTAAAGGTGATTTTTGGTATCATGTAGTCTGACCTCATATTCAATAGAGGGTCTTCTACAGTGTTTATTATCCTCAAATGTCCTCTCGATCTTGCTCCTTGGAGATTCGGGGTATTTGAGTTTCGTGGCCTATATGCCCCAATTCTGGTCTCTCGGGAAGTTGAGGGTGGTCGATGGTGGTTGCTGGGTTCGACTCTTCGAGGTGAGGAAGATAACACTAAAATGTATCCAGCGAGAAAGTAAAATTTGAGGTGTTTAGAATTTTTTTAAAAAGAAATATTGTATAACCAAGTTTCATTTACACTATCCCCACTATTAAGAAGGAAGAAATTGTAACTAGGAAATGCTACGATTTTAAAGATAACTGCCACGTCATTATTCCAATACACTGAGACAGAGCTGGGCAGAGTACCGCACTAAAGTACTCACGAGTACTTCACAATGAGCACCTTTTAAAAGCGCTCGTGAAAACTTGAGTACCCTTAATTGTTTTTGTACTCTAAAAAATGAGTACTTTTTCAAAATTTTAGAGTTCTTCCAAATGAGTAACGAGTACGAGTACTTCGAAAGGTACCAAATTGAAATAGCTAATACTACTCCACCTATTGTAAGGCAAAGGCCGTTTTTTGTCCCTACTGACTACATTAAAAATGAATTATCGTATTGAAATTTGCCAAACAAGTTGTTATTATACTCTTCGCAAATACAATACGAAGCGTATGTTGCATTCGATCGACACATTTCTTTTTTTTTATTTAAAATACCAGATCAACAAATTAATGTTATACATGGTAGTGTGTAGTAAAACAGTACATAACAATTAAAAGAAAAGAAACAAATATTTGGTATAACTTAACAATACTAGAACATTGACATTAATGTCATTCGGAATCACTACTGGAAAGTAAGATATCTTGTGGTAGTCGTTTTTTCAATCTGTTATTACGAGTCTTTTCACTTAGGTTTAAATTTCTGGCACTAGTACAGTTGTTTAAAGTTTTAAAGAAGGTCTTTGCACATGATTTTATAAAGTCTTCAATGTATGGCACATTAAGTTCCCGGTGGATTTGATTATTTCTTATAAACCAATGGGCATTTATGGCAATTCTTAAAACTTTATTTTGAAATGTTTGCACCTTTTTAATATTAGTTTTGCTAGCGGTTCCCCATATCACACAGCCGTAAGTTACTAAAGGTCTTAGGATCGATTTATATATTAATGTCGCGCACTTAACTCTGAGTTTCGATTTTTTATTTATAATGGGATATAACATTGATAACCGGGCGTACCCATCATTAAGTTTTTTATTTATGTGGTAACTCCATGTTAATCGTTTATCTAAATAGACTCCAAGATATTTAATTGCACTGTCTGCAGGATTCCATATTATTTCCTCGTCGTTGATGATAATATTATTGGGTATTTGTGGTCTTCTCAGAGTAAATATTTTTGCTTCACATTTTGTCGGATTTAACTTTACTTGCCATTTCGTAAACCAGTTCTGTAAAACAGTAAGTGCATTTTGCAGTTTGTTTGCAGCGATATGAATGTCTGGATCTTGGGTTATTATTGCCGTGTCATCTGCATACATGGCTATTGTGGATGTCGGTGGTACAGGTATGTCATGTACGAATACATTAGAGTATGGGACCTAAAATTGATCCCTGAGGTATTTCTGCATTGATTTGCTTTTTATCCGATAAGCAGTTGTTTATTTTGACACAAAAAGTTCTGTTTGTTACAAATGAAGCAAGTATATTGGTGAGATATGCTGGTGAATTTATACTAATTAGCTTGAATAAGAGCCCTTTTAACCATACTTTATCAAATGCTTGGGCTACGTCCAAGAATGCTACCGTTGTGTGATATTTATTTTCGAATCCAGAGGTAATAATTTTGCAGATGTGTAAAATTTGCTGTGTTGTTGAATGGTTCGTGCGGAATCCAAATTGGCAGTCAGGTAAAATGTTGTTCTCTTGTAAAAAGTCGCTTAGTCTAGATTGTATTATTCTTTCGAAGAGTTTAGATAAAGTTGTCAACAGGCTAATTGGTCTATAATTATCAGGTTTAGTTTTGTCTTTGCCAGGTTTATTAAAAAGAATTATTTCTGCATGTTTCCATTCGTTAGGGAAGTATCCTATTGCCAGGCAGCGATTAAATAAAGCAGTAAGAAATGCCAGGGATTTCATTGTAAGATTTTTTAGAACAACATTTGGAATGAGATCATGTCCAGGAGATTTCTTTAAAGGAAGCGAGTTTATATAGTTTTGTATTTCTCTGGGGTTCGTAAATTTTATATCATTTTGGTTGAGGTTTATGGGTAGGGAGTTATCTACAAATTCTATTGTTGTTCTTGTAAATTCATTATCATTGTCGTTCAAGTGAAATGTATTTTCTAGGTATGAGGCGAACACCTGACATTTCTCTGCATCGCTACATATTTTCCCGCCGTCGACTTGTAATGGCGGTATAGTTGTTGGCTGTCTTAGAAGTCTTTTTGTAGCTTTCCACATCGAAGGATCTCCTGGCTCTATATCCGCGAGATATTTTTGATAAGAATTAAACCTATGATTTTCAAGCTCCCACTTAACTTGATGTGTGAGGGCGTTAAGTTCAGTTTTATGTCTGTGAAGTCTTGTTCGCTGCCAAATTCTTCTGAGTTGATTCTTTTGTTTTATTAGTTGTAATATTCTTTCTGGAGGATGTAGGTAATTATTATGTCTGACATGGTTACTCCGATTTGTTGTTGAGGTGTTAATTGCTATGACGATATTCTTTGAAAAATCTGCTACAGCTGCATCTATATCTTCTCGGCTGGTTAAGCTAGGGACTTTCAGTAATCGGTCTAATTCAGTTTTAAATTTTTCCCATTCAATATAGCCATTGATTAGTCTGGGTGTGGGCATGTTGAATACCGGGAACTCTGTAAATGTTGATATGGTAGGGAGATGATCAGAATCTAATTCACTGTAGACATTGGTATATATTGGTCTTGGAAAATTTTTTTGAAGCAGAATATCCAAAATATCTGGTTGATGGTCTTGGCGATATGGATAATACGTCGGTGAATTGGGAGCAGTTACCTGAATACCATGATTTGCGGTTACATTGTGAAGTCTTATGCCATTCGGATTGTTAACGCGACAATTCCAGGCAGTATTTTTACAGTTAAGATCACCTAATACTAATGTAGCCTGATTTGAGTCGAACAGGGTAATGATGTCTCTATCGTTTAGCCGTCTATTAGGCTGTAGATAAGCAGAAATTATGGTAATTAAGTTGTTAGTGGAGAGTTTTATTTCGATAGATGTTGCTTCAATGTGTTGTAGAGCAGGTAAATATTTTTCGTGATGGGCTATACCTCGTTTAATTATAATTGCCACCCCTCCAGAAGCTATAGGAGCAATTCTATCGTGCCGATAGATTCGGTATCCAGGTATTGTGAATTTCTCGTTGTTAATTAGGTGTGTTTCGGTAACACAGGCTATATCTATATTATGAGAGGCCAGAAAAGCTATAAATGTAGCTCTCTTGTTTTTTATACCATTCGCATTCCAGTTTGCGATTGTTAAATTTTGTAATATGTGGCTTCTATTTGCCATTGCTAAACAATGATGAAAATAATGAGATAAAAAATGTTTTAATTTGTTCAATGAATGGAAAAAGTATATTTATTATAAGTTGACTTAATGTAGGTGTTAAGTCGCTTAGGATCTGCGGTATGTTGGTTGCCGTGGATGTTTGTTGGTTGCCATGATTAATATTATTGATATTTCGAGTGGCATTAGCATAGGATGTCCCTCGTATATAATTATTTGCATTTATTCTGTTAGCAGAGTTATTTATACTATTTTTATTAATATTTTGCGCTTGTGTTTGCATTCGCAATTTCTTAATTTTGACATAATAGGCGCAGCCTCTGTAATTAGCTGTGTGATTTTCCCCGCAGCTGACGCACATAGGTTGTTCATTGCGTGACTTTGGGCACTCAGAATAATGATGAGGTTCTAGGCACTTTATGCATCGTGGTTCTAGCTTACAATAATTTTTTGTATGACCATAACGCTGACAACGGGTGCATTGCGAAATATTAGAAGATTTTCTTCTAGGTTGTACTTCTACTACAGAGTACATTAAACGTTCTAATTTGAAGATATCTAACTCCTTGCCGTCTTTTATGATTTCTACTGCACATATTGGTATAGGTTTTTTATCCTTGTTTAATAATCTTCTGACTTTTTTGATGTTATAATTTACTTTTAGTTCGTTCTCGATTTCTTTTTCAGTTACAGAAATAGGAATATTGCGAATAACTACAGGCATATTTGTATTTCCCGGGTTTTGGTAAGTATAGTACTGGACTTTTTGTTTATCATAGTAAGCTGTTAAGTTTCTGAAATCATCTTCAGAGTTGAGATTAATTTTAAGTGAATCTGGACGATTTTGAGTTGTGAATTCCCCGGTAATATTTGATTTAATATCTTTTAGAATTTCTTGATAATTATTCACGTGGTGTAAGTAAATAGGTGGAATTTTTTGCTTTTTATTGTGTCCTTCCTCACTCGTTTTTTCGTTATCTGTTAAAGTTTTTTCGATTTCTGCTGGGAGATAATATTTATTTCTTGATAACATAGTTTCAGTGTGGCTTAAAATATATTTTTTATGAGTATCGCTCAGTTCTGGAGAACGTGGTCGTTTCTTGGAGCTATGCCCATCTTGATGGGACATTATTCATGATCTCTCAAAGAGATCTTGCTTTTAAGTTAATTTTATTGTATGAATTACGATTTTTATACTAGCAAAAACTTATCGCACTTACTGCTATAAGAAATGACGGTCACAGTTAGTAAGGCTTCGACAACACTATTCACTCGTCGAACGCTCACTTGAGACCGACACATTTCTAAAATTGGTAATATTGCTCGTAGGGAAAAAAATTTCACATCAAAATGTCCGCCCGTCCGCCTGTCCATCTGTCTGTCCGTCTGTCCGTCTGTCCGTCTGTCTGTCTGTCTGTCTGTCTGTCTGTCCGTCCGTCTGTTCGTCCATCCGTCCGTCACGTTTCTTGTAAGCACGATAACTTAAGAACGAAAAGTCCGATTATATTGAAATCTGGACAGTAAGTTAGTGTTAGCTAGAGGAAGAACCCAATTTTTTTTTAACACAATCGATCAATAAATAAAAAAATTGTAATTTTTTTTTAAATAAAAAAAAATTTGTTTACATAATTTTTATATGATTTGTAATTAAACTGAAAATATGTAAAACTAATATTATTTACAAAAAACTGCGAAGAGTATCCTATAGAATGTGCAACAATTATATAAAAAGTGAAGTAAATCGGCAAAGAGTATAATGGTTAGCTTGTTTATATTTATTATTAAAAAAAAAAAATTGATTTCATAATTTCTTGAATGTAAGTTTCATTACAGATTTCTTTGTTGATTTTTCAAATATTTAAATACTTCAGGAAAGTTCGATCAGAACCTTAGAACAAGACCTTTTTTGCCCTTTTTAGAAGAGAAAAGGGGGTGTAGACAAAAACTAATGGGGTAGATTTTTTTAAATATCAGAATTGGTTTCAGAATGCCAAGAAACATGAGATAAGACAGTTCTTATCAAAAGAACATCCCCCATTTTTGTCGGTCTGTGTAATTATTAAGAGATGCCAGCTAATGAAAAATCAACAGCAGATTTCAGCCACTATTTTTTTAATGTTTTTTACAAACAAACAAAGCTTCCTGCAAATTGGCTGACACGGTGAAATAAAATAGAAGCACTTTTTTCCCATTTTAGAAAATTCACCCCCTAAACATAACAGTACACAAGTGACTGCAGGAAGTTTGTTTTATTTTTTCTTATTACTTTGCGAAACTTTTGATATAAGGTACACCGAAAATAAAATAAAATAATTTTTAGTATATCATAAATTAATTAAAAAAAAAAAAATTACAAAGAAACACAGACATATAGATTTCAGCTCCCCGCACCCAGACTTATCAATGGCTACGTAGATTGGGATACGTTTAAAGTGAATCTAGATTGCTTCCTGAAAGTCCCGCAGTTAAATACAGTCAGCGACATAGATACGTCAGTAGAAAACTTAACAAAAGACATAATTAACGCAGTAAACGTGTCAACAGTGAACAAACGAAATTTTCGACAAGCTAGTTATTTACATCCACCTGACCAAATAATACAATTAATAAGGAAAAAACATAAAGCAAGAAGACTTTGGCAACAAACTAGATTACAAAGGCATAAAGAAAATTTAAACAGACTCACCCATCGTGTGAAATGGGAATTAGATCAATATCGATATATGTCATATCAAAAATACCTAGGAGATATAGATCCTGGAGATGCAACAATGTGGAAAGCTACAAAGAGAATATTAAGACAACCCACAATAATATCACCTTTAGAAATCAACAATCACAAGATTTGTAATGAAAAAGAGAAATGCCAAGCTTTCTCTATTCATCTAGAACACACATTTTATTTGAACGATAATAACGATGAATTTACAACAAAAACTAGAGAAATGGTTGAAAACAATATTCCAGCTAACATTGGTGACGATATTATAAACTTCACTAATCCGACAGAAATAAAAAACCACATTAATCAGCTTCCTTTAAAGAAATCACCTGGACACGACTTAATACCTAACATCGTTCTTAAATATCTGACACCTAAGGAACTGGGCATAATTTCTTCTATATTCAACCGTTGCATGGCCGTAGGATACTTCCCAACCAAATGGAAACATGCAGAAATTATATTATTTAATAAACCTGGAAAAAACAAAGCGAAACCGGAGAATTACAGACCCATTAGCTTACCCACTACACTATCAAAGCTATTTGAAAAAATTCTTTACTCCAGACTTAACGAATTTTTACAGGAAAATGACATTATACCAAACTGTCAATTTGGATTCAGAACAAGTCACTCTACAACACATCAGATCCTACGAATTTATGAAACAATCGCTAATGGGTTTGAAAGTAAAAAACACACAACAATAGCATTTTTAGATATTGCACAAGCATTTGATAAAGTCTGGATAAAAGGACTTTTATGCAAATTAATAAAGATTAATACACCTTCATATTTATTAAATATTATTTCTTCATTCGTCACAAATCGAACTTTCTGTGTAAGAATAAACTCCAATCTGTCAGATCCAAAACAAATAAGAGCTGGAATACCACAGGGTTCAATTTTGGGACCAGTTCTCTTTAATATATTCCTAAATGATATACCACATCCACCTTCAGCAATAATAGCAATGTATGCAGATGATACCGCAGTCATAACGCAACACGAAGATATAAACGCAGCTGCACAAGTTCTACAAGATGCAATTATATTACTACAGGAATACTTTAGAAAATGGCAAATTAAATTAAATCCGTTAAAATGTGAAACAAAAATATTTACACTAAGAAGACCACGACCCAAATAAACCCAAATAATATAATAATTAATAATGAAAAAGTACCATGGAATCCCACAGACAGCGCAATAAAATACTTAGGTGTTTACTTAGACAGAAGGCTGACCTGGAGCTACCATATTAACAAGAAACTCAACGAAGCGTACGCACGATTATCAATGTTATATCCTATTATTAATAGAAAATCTTCAATAAAAACCAAGTGTGCCATTCTCATCTATCAGTCCATCTTAAGGCCGCTAATAACATACGGTTGTGTAATCTGGGGAACTACCAGCAAAACGAATCTAAAAAAGTGCAAGCTTTCCAAAATAAAGTTCTTAGAATTTCTGTAAATGCCCCCTGGTATATGCGAAACTCTCAAATTCACCGCGAACTTGGTGTACCAATGCTAGAGGATTTTATTAAAAATAGTGCCAAACATTTTTTCAATAATATTAATAAATGCGATAGTGCTGTGAACTTACGACTAGGACAAAAAACTCAACACAACAGACTGAAGAAGAGGCTACCACAAGACGTATTAATTTCCAATAGTGAATCTGAGTAAGGACCGTTAAAATATATGTCATATGTATAATTCATGAAAATTAAATTATTATGAACTCACAAAATAAGATCATATAAAAAATTTCTGCCACCAGCTATAGCGTGATACGTGAATCACTACAATTTTTTTATTTCTTGGTCAGTTCTTATTTTAAAAATCCGCATTTATTATTGCAAATCTGAAAAACTACGAAAGTTAACGAAGCTTGAAGCACCAACTTATCACTCCGTGATATAGTTTCACACGTCAAACGCTCACTTCTCACAGCGCATGACTGACACTGACTGCCCTGCACACTTGTATGGAAAAGACAAGCTGTGTAAGCTGTGTTGCACGTCGGTACTAGTACTCGTTACTCGAGTTGTGGCCGCTAAAAGTACTCAAGTATCTAATAATGTAAAGTAGCTGAAAATTTGATACTTGATACTGAGTACTTTGGGTACTCAGTACAATTACGAGTACAATTTACTCGAGTACTTCTTTCCACAATTAAAGCCCACAGCCGGATTTTACGAATCCAAACCTCTTATCAAAACAGTATGAGTATTGTAGCGCTCGAATAAGCAGACGATCATAAACAAACAATGCGAAACATCAAAACTTAACAGTAAAAACTTAAATTACCTCTCTCAGGCTGGGCGTCATCATCCTTTACTCCACACACATGACTAACTGTAATTAACAGAAAATAATTATCTCATTATCAAATGAATTCGTAAGAGGAGAAGTAAACAAGCGGTACACGATACCGATTTTATGGTTGTGACTTCTACATGCTTTATCAGAAAAAAAATATGTTCAATATTGCAAAAAAACAATCAACTAATAAACGGCAACATATGTTGGGATTAAGACTAATTTGATCTTTATGAAATTAAATATGGGGACGCACATGGAGTAGGTGGGCGATATTAATATGTACTGTGATGGAAATTATTAAGATATTTTAATAATATCAGGTATTTTTATATTTTCTGCTGGCTTATTATGTAATATAGAAATGATATAATTTATAGCTAAGTGATAAAACGCAAGCAATAAACATTTTTTTCAATTCAAGGAAAATATAGATAAGTTTGAGGATGGTAGAACGAGGAATAACAAAAAATGGAGACGAACAGTCCATTTGCAGATGCAGATCATTGTACAGAATTCTGGTTGACGAATTATTGGAACGCATACTTAAATCAAAAGTGGTAAGTATTTTATGAGATATTGTATGTATTTATTTATTTACTTATTTCATACACTGCTCAATAGGCACTAGGCAGGGCCGGTATCCTTTCAATTTCAAGTGTGGTGCTCAGTTTAGTACTAAATATTGAAAGAGGGGGAAAGAGAAGGATACCGGAGGAGAACTCAACTTTGAGACTTTTTAGTTATTTATTGTAGTCATACAAGTATAGGATTGTCGCGGGAAAGTTAGAACCTCTTTGAACTTCGTTCGTTTTGGAGTTGGGTACGTAAAAAAGTTAAAAAGTAAAAGTTACAGAAAATCAAATGTTTCCCAAAAATCGTTTCAGAAAGATAATTGAAAGTCGTATTTCGGAGATATAAACGTTACTTTCTTTTTTTTTAATGGAATACCCCGTCTATTTTACATCACTTTAAAGGCAATAAAAAGCTTTTTAATGAAATATAAAACACAATATTTGTCTAAAAAAATGTTTGTCTAATTTACTATAAATTGGTAATTTAGCAAATTAGCCGTGGAAAACAAAAATATGTAATTTAAAGTAAACAATACGTTAGTTTACGTCAAGATATTTGTTGGTAACTAATTCCACTTTCTATTACATAAAATAAAACATTTCAATGATTGTTATATATTTTTCGAACTACCACGACATATGGGAACAAAATATAAAATTAAATATCCAGTAGTTTTTAGGAAAAACAGTTTCATATATCATTAAAAATAAAAATTATGGCCTTTCAGATAGCGTAAAATCAAATAAGTAATGCTCGTATTTCCGAAATTCGACTTTCAATTGTTTTTCTCAGATGATGTTTGGAAAATACATGCAGACAACTTTTATTTTTGAATATGATCCTAGTGTACCAACTTTAAACGGCACCACACGCACATGTAGCACAGTGATAGAAAGTGCTACTAACGTGTACAAAATTCTCTCTGCCCTTTAATTTTTATCGTTTTGTAATACATTTCATTTTAAAATGCTCGTAAGAAATATAGTACTTCAAAATATATTTGAAGTTTTTTAATTTTTTTATTTAGTTTTTGGTAAAAATGGATTTCTCATAGAAAAACTATACATTTTTAGTAAAATACAGGGTGTTCCTTAATGATGTGTTAATGTTTCAAGTACTTTAGATATTATTTTAAATTTTGGTATGAGACAATTGGAATCTGGTGCCAGTTTTGCTACAAATTTTTTTCTGCCCTCAAAAAACAGCAGCAAAAATTAATTGCATTTTTCTAACTGTTCCTTGAGGATAGGAAAAAAGCATGACGTGGTGAGGCAAAACTGGCACCAGATTCGGATTGAGCAAGCCAAAATACGCCGGAAATTATTGGTTTGGTGTATGGAATCGATAACTTTTTTTTGCGTGCCTGTGTAATTAGTTTCAATTTGAATGTAATTGTTTTAATCAAGAACTGTGCGTCTGACGAGAAAAATTCAAAAGGCTGTTTTCATGTAGAATTGACCAGTCTATTCAGGAAAACCACATGGAAAAATGTCGGTGGCGTACCACTCTTCTGGTACAAAATATCAAAGGACATGTTCTCAGGGACGCCAATGGTGAAGCGATAAAATAAGTTTTCTAACTAAAATACGTGGTGTCATATCCTATTAACACATATCAAAATTGAAAATAATATCCGAAGTACTCTCTAAGATATCAAAAAATAACGATTAAAAAAAAATTTTCAACACCCTGTAGCAAACAATTTGGGACATATGTATATGCTGAGAGGATTACTCTCAGTCCACTTTTATCCGAAATATTTACGGACTTAGAAAACCAAATACATAAAAACCCAGAAAGCAATAAATTTCTTTATTGGTATAGATATGTAGATGATATTTTAACTTGTTTCACAGGAACTAAACGACAACTCAACAATTTCCTAAATTTCATAAACTCACTCCACCCTAAAATTAAATTTACTCTCGAAACTGAAACCGAAAACGCTATTAACTTTCTAGATTTGACTATTACAAGACTCAATAAAAAACATGATTTTTCGATTTTTCATAAACCATCCCACACTGACATAACAATACACAACACCTCAGCACATCCTCGCCAACACAAAATAGCAGCATACAACAGCATGATACACAGGCTTTTGACTGTCCCCTTATCAGTAGAAAATTATATCAAAGAACTACAAATAATAAAACAAATTGCATTCAACAATGGTTACAACCCCGAAGTAATAGACAATATCATTGTGAAAAAATCTTTCAATAAAGCCATTAAAGAAGTATATCCAACAATAAAAGATCAAAATAACAGTTTCAAAGTTCTCACTTACATCGGCTACCCAACAGAAAAAACTTCCTCTTTTTTAAAAAAAACGTAATATTAATGTAGCTTTCAAAACTAATAACACAATAGGAAAACATTTAAAAAATGCAAAAGACAAAATTTCATCAGGAAATAAATCAGGCGTCTATAAGTTGACTTGTGGTGCTTGTCCTAAGGTATATATTGGACAAACAGGAAGAAATTTTGGTAAACGGTTATCAGAACATAAAAGAAGTTACATCAGTAATAAAACAGACTCAACTTATGCTAACCACCTAATAGAAGTAGGTCACGTGTTCAACGAAGAGTTTAAAATTTTACACACCGAGAAAAAAGGGTTAAAACTCGATTTACTAGAATCTCTAGAAATATATAAACGAAAGTTGTCTGATATTTTATTAAATGACCAAATTGAAACAAACTCATCTCCCTTACTAAATTTATTTACTTAGACTATTAGAATTAGATTCAATAAATTACCTAGAAATATATGTACCTTTCCATTTAGTAATTAAAATTATATTGTACTTTTCCGCTTAGCAATTAAGATTAGGATTACATCGTAATTGTATAAAACCATAAAGTTTGTGCATTGTAAAATTAGTATACCAGTACTCAACATCCGAAGAAGCCACTGTGTGGCGAAACAATTGTCATGTTGACAAGAAATAAAGTGAAAATCAAAAACTAATATAGTTTTCTTCCCAATTATAATTTTTTACTTCATATGTTCGATGAGGCATCCGTTCGCTTCTAAACAAAATTGCCCTCTGCTTATCACGCCTTGGATACATACATGTTCTAGAACTTCAACATTTAATCAACGACATCGAACTCGTATTCTATTTTTAAGATCTTCGGCGTCATTAGAGGTGTAAAGTAAACTCTTTCTTTTGCATACGGCCAAAGGGAAACATCCAACGGTATATTCGGCAGGTTCGTTACAATTATAGCATTATGTGGCTGTGCTCCATCTTGTAATATCATATTATGCCTAATACGCAATGGAACCTCTTCTATGAAAATTAATAGTTCTTCTCTTAAAAACTGTACATATCTCCGGTAAGTGTGCCTTCCTGAAGCTTTGGTCCTGTAATCTGCCGGTTAAGAATTCTGCACCATATAATAATTTTGGAAATTACTTTCTCAAAGGCACTGAGGATTATCCTCGGTCCAATAATTTTAGTTATGTCGATTGAGTATTGCAGTATTATGGAAGCGGGATTCATCTGACCACATGATACCATCTAAGAGTCATTTTGAGTAACTGCCAGCCATGATACAAAATGTAGACGCATCTCGTAATCTCCAGGGAGCAAGGCATGGTGTAAATGTATTTTACATGATCGCAGTTTACTGTCTTTCAGAATTCTTTGAATTGAAGAATATGAAAATCAGTCTAAACAGTATGTTCTTCGTCTCGTGCAGTTCGGGGTTTAAAAAGGTCTCTTTTTTCTTAAAACTTCTACTCTCATCCATATTTCTCACCAATTTTGGAAACATTTTGTTTATGGCACCGGCCTGTTTCGACAGCGCTCATGATATAAACGTTTGGCTGCTTTGCTTTTTTCCGCACTCTCCATAAATTAATGTCATGTCCAAATTTCCTTCATTTTAAATTTGACATTACTAATAATGTCAAAATTCAGTTGTTTCCATGGCTAACTATGTTGATTCCGAAACAAAACCTTACAATGAAGTTCATATTTTATTAATTTTCTTTAAATCTTTCTTATGGAAGTGTATATTTTCTTTACTTAAGTGAATGCCCAATTTTACTTCATTGATTGACTGATTGATTTGCCAGCATAAGGTGGGCATTGCTGCCGATTCCGGGCATCTATGGAGGTTCGTTCCAACACGCGGCTTGGTCGTCCGTCGAACACGTCCAACGGACGGCCAAACCGCGTGCCGGAACCAAATCTCGGATCGGCTGCATATCTCGGGTTGGACATTGGACATGCTTGTTGTCAGCAGCGAGAGCCGCATGACGCATGGTGTGGGGATATAGGATGGGAAGTGTAGGTGTTTGTGAGATGCTTCTTTTAAGTTTCCATGCTTCTATTAAGTTTCCATCTGTCATCATCGGTTGGGGTGTGTAGGTGTTTGCGAGATGCTTCTTTTTAGTTTCCATGCTTCTTTTAAATTTCCATCTATCGTTATCTCCATATTTTTCTTCTTCTAAGTTTTCTGTTTCTTCTGTTTCTGAATCTGGCAGCTTTCATTATTTATTTTTTTTGTTTTGTTTTTATTTATTAACCGTTCCACAGGTAAATATCCATTTACAGTTTAGTTGCTGGGAGGGGCACTATCTCGCGGTAACAACATTTTTTTGCGCGTTATGAGAAAGAAGAGGTCCGTGGGGATGGTTTGCTCACCCTGTATGTCGTTTCTTTGAGACCAATTTTCGCCTCCCAAATTAATAATAAAATACTATGTTTTTAATCAATAAATCGAGTTGATAAAAATTAATATGGTAAAGATCAGATAGAAACATAGAATAGAATAATATCAATTAAATCAGATAAAATAAAATACAATAATTTATAGCTTATCCGTCTTTCTGCAGCGTCTTGTGATTGCTGTTTTGTTTCATTTCCTTTCCTTTTCTTTCTTGGGTTGAGTTGATTTTGTCTATTTAAAAACTTTCCACTGTATACAATTACTTTAGGTCACAACACAGCTATATTGCTTTGTAAATATACACATTTTGACACTGACTATGCTATTATTTATTGTCCATGAACAACTTAAAAATTATCTTGTTGGGTCGTCTAGGGTGTACGCAGGGAGACTGCACTTCACTTGAGCTTGTTTGCTTTATTTGATTTAATATTATTAGAAAGTCTTGTAATTAATAATTCCATATGAACTTTGTTTTTCTGTTGAAACACTTCTTTTCGCGCAGAATTTCTTAATCTACCAGTGGCTGAAATTTTTTCGGGTTTAACGGGGTATTCATCGCTTTTTAGAGAGCATCTTAAAAATACGTTTATTCATGATGACACTTAACTCACTTCACTCCTCCTCCAATTTTACTTCATTAGTATAAATCTATTAATAAATACAGCATAAAATAAAAACTAATAACACAATCGCAAATAGCAATATTTCCAATTGGGCATTACGAACATTTGAAAAAAAAAGTTGACTATCGTTACTTTGACATATATGAACACAGAGATGATTTAAGGTCAACATTTGACAGAGCTTGACAAACGATTTACAAATATATATGGTTTGTTGTATTTTTCTTTAAATAAAATAGATACAGGGGGCGAATACCCAACTGAATCATTCGGTATACACCAAATACTATATTTCTGAACTCTTAATAGCTAGCTTTAATTATTTATCCCTAAGTACTTACCACGCAACCATTCAATAGAATAAGCTAAAAATATAATCCAGTTCCAAATCTCGTTATAATACATACATGTACCAAGTACCAAATTTCAAGTCAATATCTGTATTTTATTTAACTCCTTTATTAACGGACTGGGTGTAGTGGTGGAGATGGTAGCTGTCATAAAACATTGAGACCTTGACTTCTATTGTATACACGAAATCCCAAGACTCTCACTAGCATAAGCTCAAAATATAATTTAGATCCAGATCCCGATATAATACATACGTATACCAAATTACAAGTCATTATCTGAAATCGTTCCACAGTAATCGTGCGCACAAAAAAAGATGCAGACCAACAGACTGACCGACCAACAAGACAGAGACACCGACAGACCGATAATATATTTGTTTTTGCATTATAAATATAATAATATAAATCTCGACGTTTCATGACGTTCTAAACCTATTTCAAGAAAAAAATCGGTAAGAGTATTTACACAGAATGAAACATTTTCTTTATAGGATTTTGCAAACAGTGGAAAGAAAAGCTATCTATGAGAACTAAAGGAAAAACTATATATAAAAATATTAATGAAATCTTTGCATTCTTTTGATAACCTGACTTCTGGTTATGCTAACAAGTAAAAATTCTGATTTGCCATTCTCATTTTAACACTAGCACCCAACCTAGTCCCCTACGGCTAAGCAGGCTATACTAGTATCTACATGAGCCCCTACGATATGTAAATTCAGTTAAAAATGAGAACAAAGGCCTGAAATTAATTTATTTACGTACCTTGTCTTTAACATTTTTTTCATTCTAATGTATTACATTTTCATAAAATCTCATTCAGTTTCTTGGAAATGCTTAGCCTTTGAAACGTTTTTCGTCCTTGTTGTGAACTCATCAGAAAAGCCTAAAGCCACTAATAACGATGTTAAATGCAAAACTAAGACATTATCCATGAATGGTATAAAATAATTATAATTGATATTGACTGACAAAAAACAACAGATCTTCACCTATCTATTAGAACTTCCCTCTTTATTTATACAGGTCGGTCACTATAAATAATTATTAATTAAGAAACAACATATTATGATAATAATAATTGGAGTGTAGTTTTCACTCATATTACAAAAAAAATCTGCTAACTTTTGCTCAAAGAAATATAGAGTGGTTATTCGACAGAAAAAATTAAATATTAAATAAAAATAAAATGAAATATGGAAGGCTTGCATAAACACCTTTACAAATTTTCACCAGTGTTGAATTATTTCTTGGGATGACCACTCTGTATATTTTTCAATAATAGGTGCCTTCCTTGCCAATTGGGTTAATAATTATATGCCAAATACTATTGTCACCTGCCACATTTTTATTTACACATTGACTTAGTAGAGTGGAACCATAGTAGTCGTAACACATTTTTTCAAAATAGGTTTAGAATGTCATGAAACGTGGAACCTAAATGAAAAGAATAGATATACATGTATATCATTATTTCACACAACTGATGTAAGACTTGTAACTAATAACCATGCAATTTTAAAGAAAATAGAATTTGTCGTTTACATAAATAATATTAATAATGAACTGTTGTTAATGTTCAAAACAATATGTTACGAATATTATAGATATGTGTCTCTTTATAAACATCTCTGATTTGATTCCTTGGATACAGACAAACAAATAAAACCAATAAACAAATTAACAAATAAGAAAACAACTTAAATAAATGCATGTGAAAAACAAAAAGGGAAGTAAAATTTGACGCGCAAAATAACTGCAGATTTTTATTACAGCGTATCATGATATTGGTTTACAGAATAATTTTATTTAGCTAATTATGAACGTTGATTTGAGTACATAGGTGATAATCCCATATGTCATGATAATTTTTATATAGCAAAATAAAAACAAAGGCGTCAAATAATCTCGTATGATTTAACATTTTTAATTAAATCAAATTAAATCGTCGTTTGATACAAATACATTACTTGGCGAAAACGAAATAATGTAGTCATAAACTACGAGACCATTGCCATTGCATTTGCCGCGCGTCTCGGCAACCACGATAGTATCATCTGGAGATAATTAAAATTCTAGTCGTACAGTTGGCGTTCAATGTATTGCCAGTCTCACATTAAAGATATAACCTACTTTTTTTGCCATCGCGTCATTACTACCAACATTGCCAGATTTGTGCCCAAATTACAAAATATAGTAAGAGAGGAAGTGCGGTTGTATGTTAAATATTTGCTAATTAATATAAACAATTGACACAACTTTGAGATTTTGTCACCCCTCTCCTCTTCTGAGTCTAAATTACTTAAAATTAGGACAATTTCAAACATTGTAACTCCTAAAACTCAGTTGTTTCGAGTTTGTCTGGGATACAGGGTGTTGAATGAAACTGTGACGTCTATATCAATTATTGCTAATACGAGTAAGTTCATGTTTTTTGTTAAATTACTTTCACTCTATCTAATTATAGCAATAATATACCACTTAAAACAGTACCCTAGGGATACCCTGTCAAGCACTCTCGCTACTTAACCTGCGAGATAGCTATGAGTAAAAAAGTTCTTAGAGATATTTCTTTTCGAAAAGTGGATTCGCTCAACGTGCCTCCTTCAATTTTACTTCCAAGTGGCAGAACAATAATCGTAAAAAAAATTTCAATAATTTTTCTTGTTGAAATAGATTTAGAATGTCATGGGACATCGAGATTTTAAACTGAAGTGAAAAAAAAAATATTTCTGTCTGTCTGTCTGTCGGTCTGTCTGTAACTTTTTCGTGTGCACGTTTTCTCTGGAACGGTTTAAGATAGATTTTGCCACCAACCCCCTCTTGTGAGTCTAAATTACTTATAATTAGGACAATTTCAAACGTTGTAACGCCTAAAAATCTACATCTACATACATTGGCTTGAAAGTCAATCGCTTCGAGTTTGTCTGGCATACATGGTGTCAAATGAACTGTGACATCTAAATCAATCATTGCTAATACGAATAAGTTCATATTTTTTGTTAAATCGGTTTTCCTCTCTCTAATTATAGCAATAATATACCACCTAAAACAATACCCTTGGGATGCCTTTTCAAGCACTTTCGCTAATTAAGCTACGATAGAAATATAAGTAAAAAACTTCTTAGAAATATTCCTCTTCAAAGAGTGGGTTCGTTCAACGTGCCTCCTTCAATTTTAATTCCACACCTTTTAATGAAGTGGAAGTATAGTAATCGTAAAAAAGAATTCAATAATTTTTCTTGTTAAAATAGGTTTAGATCTGTCTGTCGGTCTGTGCATAATTTTTCTATGTGCACGTTTTCTGTGAAATGGGGTAAGATATTGACTTGAAATTTTATACACGTATGTACTATAACGAGATCTGCAACTGGATTTTTGAACTTATCAGGTGAAGAGTTGGGGGTAAATAAGGGAAAGTAAGTAAAGAAATCTGATAAAAGCAGTAATATTTGGGACTTGGTGTACATAGTAGGTGCCAAGGCCTCAGATTCTTTTATAATATTCCCCACACACCCAAATCCATTATTAAAGGGGTTGATAAAATAAAATCGATAACTGGAACTAGATTATATTTTGAGATGATTCTATTGGAGGGTTGGGGGTTAAATAGGGGTAAATAAATGAAAATAAGTAAAGCAAGGTGGTAAGAGTACAGAAACTTGTGATTTGGTGTATGTACTAGAAGCTAAGGCTTCAGATTTTTTTATTAATTATACACCACCCCCTCTCCTCCAACGTTGAAAATTGAGACATTCACTAGAAATTTAGTACACGTATGTATTGTGCAAATCGGAGAAATAAGTAGAGCATGCTGGTAAGAGTCCAGAAACTTAATTTTTAACGTGTATGCTAGAAACCAATGACTCAAATATTATTAAAATTCTATGATAATTATTTCCACATACTAGAGTGCAAATATGGTCAAGACGTTTTCCTTTAAAGAGACTTGGATGGAAAGCCTTAAAGTGGTTTTGATTAATGTGGACTTTATTGTAACCAAAATGTAGGTCGTCAAGAATGCAAAGATCTAAAATGAATACTTTCATAAACGGATTTTCTGTTTTGCTTTATCGTTACATTTCTTCTGTCTGTGCAACCCTATAAAATGCTTTTTGCTGTATCTATAAACCAATAAAAACAGTTCACATAATTGAAAATTATTTCCATTTTGTACAATAAATATCTATTATAACTATAAAAGCAAGAAAAGGTAAAACTGATTTACTACTTACCACGATAAAATTTCTAACAATTAATTATTACTGAAAATTACAGGCGTATTGTTGATACCACATGATGATTATTACAGGAAATATTGTTAACTGTTTGTTATGATGCACAACGAAACTCCTCGTGTGATAGATAAAATTTGTACGGGATGACCAACTAAAGCCTCCTATGGTATGAGTATTAGAGAATGATTCTAATTGTGCTCAAAATAAACTACATGTAAATAGTAAACTCCTCATCGTACTCCCAAAATCTAACTCTAAAATACGCAGCTGTCAATATGAGAGCGCGTTTTTTTGCATTTCGCTCTAAAATCAAAAGATCTTTCAGGAAATATAATAAAGAAATATGCTAAATGAGCACATTGTTATGTCTATAACTTTTATCATTAGCCAATGATGATGTCTTCATTAGCGACATTTTCATCGATAGAGTGCTGTGCTACTCACGTGCATTTTTTTTTAAATGTTTCAGCTTTTATATTTACTGACCAATTTGTTTCCAAAATCAATAGGGTTCCCACTCTAGCTAGAGAAAGAAATGTGACAGATGAACGGACAGACGGGCGGACAAACAGAAGAACAGACAAACAGACGGACATTTTCAAAATTGTTTAGAATTTGATGACCAACACAATGATAGGATTTTCCTTTCTTTATGAGTGCTATTTGTTATTTTAGAAGTGGGCTGATCAAATGCAATATACTCTTAGTGTCTGTGTTTGTGAAGAGTATAAGAACAACTTCTTTTTGTTGAACTACATCTCAGTTTTAAATGCACTCACTTAATTTGTTATAGTTTAAATCAATATCTTCATAGAAAATAATTTTTTAATACTTCATAAATATTTAGTTGAATTAAATAGGGAAAAATAAGTAAAGCAAGCTGATAAGAGTATATAAACTTGCGATTTGGTGTATGTACTAGAAACCAAGGCATCAGATTTCTTTCTAATATTTTTCAACCCTCCACCCCCACTCCCACCACCTCCACTCCATTATTAAAGGGATTGATTACATAAAATTGAGATATTCACTTGAAAGTTAGTACACGTATGTATTGCAATGACATCTTCTTGAGATGATTTCGTTGAAGGGGTGGGAGGTGACTAGCGCAAAATAAGCAGAGCAAGCTAGAAACTTCATTTTTTTAACTTCCATATCCACGTAGTGGATTGGAAGTATAGTAATCGTGAAAAAAATTTCATTTTTTTTTTCTTGAAATAGGCTTAGAATGCCATGAAACGTCGAGATTTTAAATTTGAGCAAAAAAAAAATACTATCTGTCTGTCAGTCTGTAACTATTTTTAATTATTAAAGGGGTTGATAAAATAAAATTGAGATATTCACTTGAAATTGGTATACGTATATATTAGAATGACATCTGGAACCAGATTGTATCTTGGGGTTATTCCTTTGAAGGGTTGGGGGTTAAACCGGGGTAAATAGCGGAAAATAAGTAAAGCAAGCTGATATGAGTACAGAAACTTGACATTCTGTGTATGTACTAAAAGACCTCAGATTTTTTAATAATATTTTTCAACCCCCCTTCACCCGTACTCCATTATTAAAGTGTTTGATAAAATATAATTGATATATTGACTTGAAATTTGGTACACGTATATATTATAACGACATCTGGAACTAGATTATATTTTGAAATGGTTCTGTTGAAGGATGGGTCTTAAATAGGGGTAAATAGGGAAAAATAAGTAAAGTAAACTGGCAAGACTACAGAAATTTGGAATTTGGTCCATCTCCCTACCACCCCCCCACTCCCTTATTAATAGAGTTGATAAAATTAAATTGAGATTTTTACTTGAAATCTGGTACACATATGTATTATAAGGACATCTGAAACTTGATTATATTTGACATGATTCTGCTGAAGGAGTGGGAGGAAAGTAGAGGTAAATAGGGAAAAATAAGTAAAGCAAGCTGGTAAGAGTACAGAAACTTGGGATTTGGTGTATCTACTGGAAACCAAGGCCTCAGAGTTCTTTCTGTTATTTTTCAATGCTAAATTTATTATTGCAAAATTACCGCAAAATTCCTAATTGTTTATAAACCTTTTTCTTTATAACTTCCGTTCTAATCGTCCGATTTGAACTTTGCAACACTTATTTTACTCGGGAATACTTGTACTTTTAAAGGAAATTGGTTTCATTATGCGTAAATAATAAACACTATTTTTACATAGCAAAAACTGGCGAATATTTGCAAACTTTGAGTTCCGTATTCAAAGTTGCATAACAGTACGAATTCTTCAGTTAGATCGCTCAAAATTTTTTTGCAAACACTTCAATGGTTACCAAATGGATTACCGGTGTCCATTTTTATCATAAGTTAAATAATTAATATTATTTATTTATGAAAAATATAAATTTGCAAGTAACAAAAATTGCAATAACTTCTTTAATTATGAAAATATCAATAAGATTCAAAAGGCATTAGATTCTTCGGAAAGAAATACGTTGGTTTTAACTTTTGTGGATTCATTTTGGATCATTTTAAGCCGATATCTCAACTCCTCCCTGGATCCTCCATAATCTGAAGTTACATTTTTTATATTTTTTCGTACGCATTACATAAAAAAAATTATTACGAATAACTACGACGGCTCGTACAACAGTACGCTGTACCTTCGCCTACCAGTGTTACCATTCGTTTTTTTTTTCGATGCGATGTATCGGTATATATTTCTAAACATTACGTTTATTAGGTTTTTTTTATATTTGTATAAAAGGGAGTTCACATTTGCCGGTAATCAATCAGTTCCGAAAATGAAAATGTTTTCTTAAGCAATTGTATAGGTTATATTATTCTTAATACTTCATTGAATTAAAACACAATAAAATTATTTTTTCAAAAATCGACAGCTTATATACTTAAGTTCTAATTTTTTTATTGATTTCGTTTTCATTTTCAAAGTCAGTTTCATCATACACTTCTGCATACAAACAGTCTACTTCATTTGGGTCTGTCGCTTGAGTACCACCTTCAACATCTATTTCTATTTGCTCAGTAACATTCTGTATTATTATTCCATGTTTTTCATCTCCTGTATCGTTTTCGTCACTTTAGGCATAAATTATCTTGCACTGGAATGCTCCCATAATTTTTTCCCTCACAGAAAGCGCACAAGCTGGTACAAAAAATAGTCTTTTTTTGCAACTGCATTTTCCATTGCAACCACTGCAAAGAAATTGGGAAATGACTTTCGTAAACTTGTATTGACAAATTATTGCATAAAATCTTAAGTATTTATATATTTAATTATTAAAAACGTAAACCAATGCATGGCATCGAGAAAAAAAAACAGATGGTAACACTGGTACAATGCTGCTAAAACTCAGCCCCACCATTGAAAATGAGTGCTGTTGTACGAGCAGTGTAACGAAAAAATATTTTTTCCGTTTAAGCACCCGTGCTAAATAAATTTGAATTACCCGCGGAAACAATAAAAAAATCAGTGCATTAATTGTAAAACCTCTTGCTCACTTAATTAATAGGTCAATAAATCAAGGAAAAGTACCATCAGTATTTAAGGTTGGAATTATTAAACCACTCTATAAAAGCGGAGTTAAAGATGAGGTAAGTAATTACAGACCTATAACCCTTATATCCAATTTTGCGAAAATATTCGAAAAAATTATTAAGAAAAGATTATATTGAGTTTCCTAAACAAATATAAAATAATTTCGGATAGACAATACGGATTTAGGGAAAATAGGTCTACCCAAGATGCGATATGTGACTTAACCTCAAAAATTTATGAAGCCTTAGATAAGAGCGAACCCGCTTTGGCAGTCTTTGTCGATCTTGCCAAGGCGTTTGATACTGTATGTCACACTAAACTTCTCCAAAAACTTGACGCTGTTGGTATCAGAGGGCAAGCTCTTTCACTGCTAAAAAATTATTTAGAAGATAGAACCAATCATGTATCAATACAAGATATACATAGTAATCCTAAGACAGTCAGATATGGAGTCCCACAGGGGACCGTACTGGGTCCACTGCTATTCTCCGTATACATTAATGACCTATTAAACTTGAACGGTTCAGGAAAAATAACAAGCTTTGCTGATGACACGGTTATTTTATATAAAGGTAAATCTTGGAATTCTCTACAAACCGACATACAAAAAGACTTTTGTAAAATAATAGCGTGGTTTAATAATAACACCTTAACACTGAACTCGGATAGAACAAAATATGTGGCATTCAGCTCTTACAAAAGCGGCCTACCTCAATATAAATCTATATCTGTCCAAATAAATAATGATGTTATAAATCTAAAGGAAAGTGATACCGTCAAATACCTAGGTGTTATCATAGACTGTCACCTAAGATGGGATAAACAAATAAATTACATAGTTAAAAAGATCAGGGGCATTATCCCAAAACTAAAATATCTAACCGACTTCTTAGATTTCTGTGACCTGAAAACCATATATTTCTCACTAATCCATAGCCACATAAACTATGCAATCTTAGCTTGGGGGGAATTAATAACAACTACCTACATTCATTAAATACATTACAAAAATGGAGTTTAAAAATAATCACCAAAAGAAACTATACATATCCATCTGATTTATTGTACAAAGAAGCGAAGGTACTGGATGTACGTCAGTTATTTGGCCTAGCCATGTGTACGGAAGTATTTAAAAATAAAAAACTTCTTGAATTTACTGAGCATCATTACGTCACGAGAGCAAAAACTTCAGCCATCCCTAGAAATATAAAATGCACTAAAACAGTTGGTCAGAGATGTTACACCTACCTGTGCTCTAAAATGTACTCCATATTACCTCAAAATATTAGAAAATTAAATACAATTTACTCGGTAAAGAACCACATTAAAAAATGGATGTTCGATAACCCCAGAAATGTAATACATGCGATAATAGATAAAACATATTATTATAACTAAACTTAACTTACAGCTGTGACAGTTGTTACAGTGACATATATTGAGAAAATCTGCCTTAATCTTGGCATCTTAATCACCTAGATACTACAAAATAAGTATTGTTTACACAGTTAAGAAACTAAGTAGGTAATAAATTAAGCATACATGTATAATGAGAACTATATTATTAGGAAAGTACACATTATAAATGTATTATCCAATGAATAACCATTTTGGCATACGAATTTTAACTCACAAACAAGCACTCACAGTCCTGGACGAGTGAGTACTTCGTGAGTTCTTGTACGTTTGTTTATTGTTTGTTTATTTTCATAAAAATGCAATTAATGGTACTTTATATTCTTTAGATGAATAAACGTTATTATTATTATTATTATTAATAACGACCGGAAGTCAACAAGTGCGCAAACGCGGTAGAAGCATCATTTGAAATATCCATGCTACTATTGCTACTTGTTCACTTCGATTTCGACCTAGGTGAGTGAAGACTGTTAATTGTTTTTTAACGAATTTTCACGTTTATTTCTTTAATCCTTTGATATTTTGAATATATTTGATTATTAAATGATGTCATATTATTGAGTTAACGTTGCTGTATAGTTATTTCTGGGAATTAAAGGATATTCCGTGTAAAAATTAATTTTTATTAACACACCTGTTTGTGTGATGTCGGCGTCCATTGGACACATGTTAACTCATTAATTATCGTGGCAATTTTGTATTTTGTGGTCGCTTGAGATACAATACCGTGGTGATTTGCCATTATTTAGATTATTGTGTACGAGGATTAAACTCGGAAATTAATCAAAGGATAAATTAGAATATTTGTTTCTTAATCGTGTGTAGACAATCTTATCTCATTAAAAGTCGAAATCTAAAGTTGCATTTAGTTCACCTCGTATTAATACAAGAGGTTAAGTGATCATTTTTTTATTAGTTTATTTTTTGGGAGATTAAACCCATAATTTTGTTTGCTATATTTGTTACAGTATTAGTTTTTTTCAGATAGTAATTCAGGTATTTTCTCTATAATTCTAACTAAATTTTGTTACCTTCATTCACATTTTTGGTCATAACCAGTTAGCCATTTTGTAAACGGCTAAAATTTCATGAGAGTAGAGTTTTCTTATTTATTAATTTCATATATTATATTAATCAGTAGTTTATTCATATATTTTCAGTAGTAGAGTAAAGTAAAATTTTATCAATACTCAGGTTTTTTATTAAATTGTTAATAGTTTGGTTTTGCAGTGATCTTCGTCACCATAGTGTTTTTGTAGTTTTCTTGTATCTCTTTTTTCTCACCATTTTAAATTTTTTATATTATCAACTGGTTATTTACATCCCCGTTTTTCATGTAAAATCCTGGACCAAACCACCATTGAAACAAGGCACAAGGCATAACTTGAATATTTGGAGTTATCCTAAAAGTATTGGATATCATTCCGACGCAGCGTCTCCTGGAAATCAGCGTTGTCAGGACCTGAATATTACGTCCTCCTTTCCGGGTACCCGCGGCCATCTTTAGGAACAGACCTCGTAGGGATTCCACGTCTCCGCTAAGCTAAGTAGCCAAATTTACATGCAAAATTCAACTTTTGGTCAGAAGATAACTTGTAAACCAGTTGATCGTTTCCTTTTGTAATTTTGTTGTTAATCTTCAAATTTAATATTTTTTTATAACTAAATTTTTCGTCTGTTAATTAATTCAAATTTCACCATATTTGTAGTCATTTGTAAAGTGTTGTAAAATTTTCAATCTTTTATACTGTTAATATATTATTTCTTTTATATTTGATTTTGATTGTTTTCTTCCCCCGATAAAGTTTGCAAGAGTGTTATTTACTGAATACGCTGGCGTCCAAATTTTTATAGTTTATTAAAGTTTTGTTTGGTAAATTTGACAAGCAAATAATTGTTAAGAAACAAAAATATATAACTCTCCTCGCCACCTAGTGACCCTCGACCAGCCCTGAGCTAACTGGTTGCTACGCTTTCATAGCTTCCTCAGCAGCCAGCTGAGAAGTTGTGGTTGCAGCAGTCGTAGTTTTTCTTTTTTTTTTTTCAGTGTAATACGTACGAAGAAATATAAAACTGTAACTTCAGATCTGACATATAGCCTAAATTTCGAATTTTTCGAAAATGTTAATTACCAAAACCTCAATAGTGCCAAAACTAAAATCGTTGATATCTCGACTTAAAATGGTCCAAAAAAAGTACGCAAAAAGGTCTCCTTAAAATTTGCATAATTAAAAAAGTCATTGCAATTTTGATTCTTCATAAATAGATAGTTAATTTAATGAAAAAAATATTTTTTTTTAATAAGAATAGGTAGCATTAATCACACCATTAATTTCCTACAAAAATCATGGTAAAAAGTGCCTTGGTAAAAAGTTATAAGAAAATTAAATTTTGAGTAATCTGACTAATCTGAGTGAAGAATTCGTATAGTTATGCAACTTTGAATACGGAACTCAAAATTAACAAAAATTCACCAGTTTTTGCTATGTAGTATTTATTATTCAAGCATAATGGAACCAATTTTCCTTAAAAGTACATATATTCCCGACTAAAGAGAACTTTGGAAAGTTCAAATCGGACAATTAGAACGGAAGTTATAAAGGGAAAGGCTTATAAACAATTAGAAATTTTGCGATAATTTTGCAATAACGACTTTAGCGGCGGGTGAATTACATCAAGGGTATTTTTCCAGTGGCTAATTTTTTACTATATTTACAAAAAAAAAATCGTCGTGCTAAGAGCAACAACATTTTTAATTTCTTTTTTGCCTAAAATTACTGGTCTATATCCAAGATTTTTAGGTTTCATTGTTAAACACTCAGTGTAACGGACCTTGTGTTTTAAGAAATGGCGAAGGAACGTGTTATTTCACATATTAAATTAATGTTTACCTGAAATGTATTTAAACAGCTTTAAAAAATATCTTGATCTTGATGGGTTTATGTTAAGTTTGTAATAGAAAAAAATTGAAAATAGAAGTTAAATTAAAAATGTAAAAAACCCCCGACACAAAAATAATTCATATTCACTTGCCCGAAACACTGCCTATTTCTTTTTATGTTTTATTGTTGAACCGAGATTAATAGTTTTCAGTTACTAGTTCAGTTACAGTTTTACTACATATATAATTATTATTAAAAAAAGTCATGGGTACGTCGGGGACCGCTGAAACGAACGACTCTCATACTTACTAGAAGTAACAATTCATAATATGAAATACGTACCTAGAGTCGGGTCCAGTTTAAAATGACCGATGTGTAAATTAATGTTGCGCATACGTTTTCACTATCTCTTGCACACAAAGTTAAAGCAATAGCCGGAAGACATTGTCAATGTATGTCTACCAAGATTCTTTCCCACTTCTTTTGAGACGGAAATATGATATGTACACTGAGGAGTGAGACACATAGTCATAAGCTCAGCGATTCTTAAACTGTGTGATTTAACGACGAATATTATTTATTTCCGTGAACTAACACCACTCTAAATATGAAAAACGTCTTTATATGAAATATTTAAGTCATTTTTAGTGGTAAATAGTGGATATTCATCCGTCAAACGAACAATGTCAAACCATTAAGACTTACAATTTTCTAGTATGTACATATTACACGTTTTAGAATGGATCGCGTAGCTCAATCGGTAAGATATTCGAGCAGCAATAAATGTAAATGGGGTGATTGCGTGTTCGATCCTCACTTACACTTTTTTTTATTTGATTAAGCTATATTAAAAGGTAATAATTTTCTCTCTAAAATTTTTATTTTAAACCGCGCCGCTAGTTTTGTTAAAACTTTGTTTTCCCCAAAAATGTGTCTTTTATTACTAATAGCGCGTGTTTATCTCTAACAAAATCGACTTGCTTACATTATATACTAATACACGAATGATGAAACGTGCGTTGAGTAGATAAATTGTTCAAGTGTATTGTTGTATTATTTATGAAAACGTGTCGCATATTGTTCATAAACACTAAAACACTTGAACACTATTCAAGTGTTTTAGTGTTTATGAAAACGTGCCAATGCGTTGTTCTTTCAGAATTGTGTTAATTTATTTGTTTTAAAATTATTGTAAATTTTTTTAATATATGTGTTGTCAACCAGAATATTCATTTATTACCGCCACTACGAAAAATAATTTATTTTCGTTATTCTCATAGAGATTTCAGATTTTTTAAAAATATATGAAATATTTAATTTTTACATTTGCATTTCCCATACTAATACTACGATCCTATCTTTTCCTGGCAAGAAATGCCCATACCTCTCCGTGGTTCTTGCTGGACCTGTAACAAGTCTTTGATTTCCTTTTCTGATAACTCTTTGTTATTGACTGAATTGGGCAATTCATTTTTTGTTGTTAGTTTCAATTGTGCCCGAGCCTATATACCTACAGTGTCCGCCATAAACCTGGCTACATATGGGAAAATTTAAATTATTGAAATTTCTAAAAAATACTATATTGGGGGTTCGTTTCTTTTTTTACATGCAAATACCTTTATTCAACTAATATACATAAAGTTTTTGCCCGAAACTAATCAAATATTTGTGAAATAGACACAAGATTTATCATTTTTCATATAGTAGTTAATGGTAGGGGTAAATACTGCATTTTTTTGTTTTCCTCACATCTGCTTCAAATGTGATATATAGGGTCCTTGATGTATTCTATGCACGTTTTTTTGATAAAATGTTTCGATATCTTAACAATTTGATCCATTTTTCGGTACCCCCGTCAACTATTTTTTACAGTCCTGCCAAACCGTTGATCACATGACATGTGTCAAAATGTAATTTTTTGTTGTCGGACATGCATAAACGAACCCCCAATAGAGCTTTTAGAAATGTCAACAATACAATTCTTTCCCATATATAGCCAACTTTATCGCTTACACTGTATGATCAGAATTCCACTAAAATGATGAAGTTACTAAATTAATAATCTTAACATTTTATGATAACAGCGTTCCTACTTTTTTATAATTATTTAGCGACATCATTGCTGTTACATGAAAGAACTGTTTGAGAACTACTGGCATTTCTTATGCATCAAATAACATTTTAGATCAGAGGTTTTAGCGGCTTCAATTGTACCCGACTCTATATTATGTAACGTAAGTTTCTATCTGTGGATATGGACAGCAGCGATCCCCCACGTACTTATGATTTTTCTTGGCATAATAATGATGATAGCTGTAAATTTTTAATTTAACTTTTACATTCTGCAGTCGTCCTGTCTTTATGAAAAACGTTTTGTTAACCCTTGTGGATTACCAATCACGTATACATTTTGAACAGGTTTATCTAAAAGTGTTTTCTAATACAGACACATCAAGTCATATGGGAAAAGCTGTTAGTTGCTAATAAACATAATAATTTGAAGATAAGTGATTTTTGATAATAATGCTTTAAGAACATCGGCGTAGCATTTTTTTTCGTGGGTTAATATTTCTCATATCCTGAACTGCTTTTGATCAGTTTCATTAGATCTGCGGTAGCGCACCTTGTATCTTTTGTTACTAATCGATAAATCGATTTCCAATTTTTATAAAATTTTAGGTAGTGGGCAATTCATCATTTTTAATAACAGGTAGTAACCCATGCAAAACATAATAATAGATAGGTGCCCAGATTAAATATTGTTTGCGTGAGATAAGTCCACGAAGCGTATAATAATCGCAAGCATATGTTTATTCTAGTGGTTTCTGTGTTTTGTTAGCACTTGTGAGAAGGACTGTCAGCGTGGCATCATGGTGTCACATTATCTGATATGCGGGATAATCCAAAAACCAATAACTATTTAATTTTGCATTATCCTTAATTATTGTGGAGCACCTGAGCAGCTAGATAATATTATCAACCTGTAAACGTTGCTGAATTAGTGTTAGAAGGATTGATACTTAAATAGATTAAAGGATAATAATAATAATAATAATAATAATAATAGTAATAACACGTCTTTATTATTTTCCATAAAAAAAAATACAATCTATTATTGATTTTATAAAGTAAACAATGAAAAATAAATGGCGAAGTTAAGCAGTCACAATTCATAAGAAATCATGAACGCTTTTCTTATACTTAATCATATATTCTGCACACAGACTCGGTCCCTTTTGTATCTTGGAGGTACACAATGGAGGCGAAATCTACAATAACTTCAACATGAATACAAAAAAGACAAGGCTGCAAGAATGAGATTTAAAGATTTTTTTTTATTATTATTAATTTTCTATACAAAGGGCTACAATAATCCTGTACATTGACGTTCGAACAAATATGATCCATACATCTTTTTGAACTTAGTAATGCTGTTCCTTTTTAGCTGATTATTCAAACCATTAAATGTTTTACTAATTTGGTAACTAAATGATCTCTTAAACAGTCCAGTACGGTACTGAGGTGGAGTTCGAATCTAATATTTAATGTGTGCACATCAGTTCGAAATTTAATTTTTTGATAAAGATATACCGGGTGAGTCACGAATTGCGCTCGCCCCAATATTTCCTAAAATATTTGGAATAGAAAATTGAAATTTGGAGGTCTTATTACACGACTAAAATGCCATATTTTCAATAAAAAATCAAGTTTGGTGCACATCCGGTTTGACCGGAAATGCCCACAACTTTCGATTTTTAAGTATATAACTATATATTTTTACATTTTTGGAAACTAGAGGAAATTTTGAATACAATACATCCATTTTGGTCACTTTTTGATAAACATTACAAATTTTATTAAAAAATCTATTTCTGATTCCAGAATGCTGTGGTGCCCAAAATATATTTTAGTTTGTGTGCTACGTTACTATAAAAATAAAAAGAGCAATATGATTGCATTACTTAATTCTCTAGAGGCGTTTAAAATTTTTAAATGTGATTTTTACCCACTAACTCGGTTTTTTAAATGGGAATTTAATCGTTCACCAACATTTGAAATACCTCATTTTCATACGAATCTAATGATACCAAAATTTTGAAAATCCGCTCAGAAATATTTGAGATTTCAGCCAAAATACAATGTAACCAAGCTTTTAGAAACATGCGGCTAATAGATAATAGATTAGTGGGCTTTGGAAACTAAAATGTCACATTTCTGTGTAAATCTGGTAACCTAATAACATTGGAAAAATCATAGTAGCCATTGAATGTAATAAAACAATATCAGCTGTCAGACAGACTCGTGTAGTTATAGACAATCTTGAGCTATCAAACATTTAATAATTGTGAGCGCAAAGAACGTTACAATTAAGTTTAGCATAGGTATGTGGAGGTAAACACAATTACATCCACAAGGACATTTGCAATAGAATGCGACATCAGTTCGGTTTTCAGAGTTTTATTCAAATGAACATAAATATCGGGCCTATAAATAAATAAAAATCAATTCCGTTTGAACAATTAAACTTAAACTAGGTAACAGTAGGTATCTTTAAAATAATTAATATAATTAAACCATAAATTGACATTTTTAGATATTGTTCAAAATGTCCACCATTTTTTTCTATACACAATTCGGCTCTGCGTACAGTTGCTTGAATGGCTCTACGCAATTCAGCCGGCGTTATTTCATTAAGAGCCCGTACAACTTTATTTTGCAGCTCTTCACGGGTATTTGAAGAAGTTTTATAAACTTTATTTTTGAGAGTGCCCCATACATAATAGTCGAGGGGTGTTAAGTCAGGTAACCTAGGAGGCCACCTGATATGACCTTGATTTGCGATAAGGCGTTCACCATGCAAGTTGTTTAAATATTCCATCACTCTTCTGGAATTATGTGGGGGAGCACCATCTTATTGGAAAACCAGATTTTGTAAATAGGCAAGAGGAAGTAAGTCAAGAAATTCTGCTGTCTGGTTTTGTAAAAAGAATAAATATCGTTCGCCAGTAAGTGTTCCACAGAAAAATATGGGTCCAATTATTCGATCTCCAAGTACTCCAAGCCAACAGTTAAACCCAAATCTTTCCTGAATATTCCCCCGCCCTACCAATCTCGGATTTTCTTGAGCCCAGTACCTAGTATTATTTCTATTAAACATACCTTGGTTCGTAAATCTACTTTCATCTGAATATAAAATATGAAAAGGAAAACCTGGGTTTTGTTGTACTGCATTTAAGAACCAGTTGCAATATACTAGCCTCCTGTCGTTATCATCTCCATAAAGATGTTGGTGTATTTGGTATTTATAAGACCGAAACTTATGTTTCTTTGAAATTCTGCAAACCGAAGACTGACTAATGTCGCATTCCATTGACAATTCCCTTGTTGATGTTGTTGGGTGTACCATCACAAATCCTAATACATCAATTTCTTTGTCCTCACTTACAATAAATGTTTGAGGGTCATCTTGTTGATTGGGTCCGTTTCTGAATTCTTGTTCCACTCTGGCAAACAAGTGTCTGCTTGGATGACGTCTGTTGGGATATCGTTGCTGATACAGTTCTGCAGCTGCAGTTGAATTTTTGAGACGCTCTCCATATATCAGTAACATATCGACCTTTTCATTTCTGCTAAAATTATTAATTTTCTTTAATTTTTACTCAAAGAGATTTCCTCAACGCTTTATTTTGTATCTGTCTGACAGCTGATATTGATTACATTCAATGGCTACTATGATTTTTCCAATGTTATTAGGTTACCAGATTTACACAGAAATGTGCCATTTTAGGTTCCAAAGCCTACTAATCTATTATCTATTAGCCGCATGTTTCTAAAAGCTTGGTTTCATTGTATTTTGGCTGAAATCTCAAATATTTCTGACCGGATTTTCAAAATTTTCCTATCATTAGATTCGTATGAAAATGAGGTATTTAAAAATGTTTTTGAACGATTAAATTCCCATTTAAAAAAACCGAGTTAGTGGGTAAAAATCACATTTAAAAATTTTAAACGCCTCTAGAGAATTAAGTAATGCAATCATATTGCTCGTTTTATTTTTATAGTAACGTAGCACACAAACTAAAATATATTTTGGGCACCACAGCACTCTGGATTCAGAAATAGACTTTTTAATAAAATTTTTAATGTTTATCAAAAAGTGACCAATTGGATTCAAAATTTCCTCTAGATTTCAAAAATGTAAAAATATATAGGGTGTTCCATTTAAAAATCGAAATTTGTGGGCATTTCCGGTCAAACCGTATGTGCACCAAACTTGATTTTTTATTGAAAAGATGGCATTTTTGGTCGTGTAATAAGGCCTCCGAATTTCAATTTTGTATTCCAAATATTTTAGGAAATATCGGGGTGAGCGCAATTCGTGACTCACCCGATATAGGAGTTTTGTTTACTATAATTTCATAAAAAAGACAAACTGTGTGATGCAATCTTCTGTTGCACATGTTAAGCCATTTTACCGCCTTGAGTTTATGAGAAATTCTCTGATTTTGATAAATTCCATAGATGAGTGTAAGACAAGAATTTTGTAATTTCTGAATTTTTCTTGCATACACTGTATTTATACAAGGGCCATATAAACGGTCTGCATAATTTAATATAGATAAAACCAAAGTTTCGCAGAGGAAAACTTTGGTTTTATGTGGGAGATAATGGCGATTACCATATATTAATTTTAACATGGAGTAACCTTTTGGTAGCATTTTATTTACATGGGCCTAAAATCTTAAATCACAGTCTAATATAACTCCTAAACTTTTTACCTTGTCTACTTTTACGGGATTAATGACAAGACAATGATCATTTGTAATTTTCACAAAATTTTGAAGATCTTCATTAACAAATGAACAGCCGATATCAGCATCAGAGGGCCTGAAAGAATAGTAGAGCTGAGTGTCATCTGCATATAAATGTACTTTGCAGTAATTTAAGTGATTAACAAAATTGCTTGTATATATGATAAATAGCAATGGACCAAGAATTGACCCTTGGAGAACACCAGATATTAGGGTTAGGTAATTTGAAATATTATTATTTAATTTTCCACGTTGTTCCCGATTTTTTAAGTATGCATTAAATAATTGCATTGCTTCCTCAGAGAGCCCTATGTAGTGTAAAATATTATTAAGTATATCCTAATTCATAATATCAAATGCCCTACTGAAGTCAAGCAAAATTAAGGTGGTACAAAATCTCTGGTCAGTGGTCACTATAATATCATCCACTATATATAAGAGAGCCGTAGTGTAACTGTGTTTGGGCCTAAATCCTGATTGAACCGAAGGTATTAAATTGTACTTTTCTGTGTGTTCTCTTAACTGTTGTTCCATTACTCTTTCAATAAATTTTGACATGGTCGGTAATAAACTAATAGCTCGGAGATCTTTGAATTCTTCTGGGACTATTTTTTTTAGGCAGCACAGTTACATTGGCCCTCCTCCACATTGTTGGAAAAATATTTTCAGTTAAACAGAAATTAATTATATGCGTCAAATATAAAACAATATGTGGACAACACAATTTTAAGAGATTAACATTTAAATCATCACACCCAGCAGCAGCAGTTTTTATGTTATTTAAAATCTTATATATTGTAAGTTTGCTAACAGGCTGAAATTTAAAATTTGAATTAATTATGTTATTATTTTTATAAAAGTCAATAACTTCAGCTGATGCAGGTGTCTGAGGAATAGCATTTATAAAAAAATTATTTATTTCATCTACGTTCTGTAAATGAACCGGAAAATTTTTATGTTTATTTTGAGGTACAAAATAATTTTCTCTGAGAAATTTCCAGTTCTGTTTTGGTTTGGTTTACATACTGCGTATCTGAAATATTCGACACTTTAATCATTAAACTTTTCACTTAGGTCAAATTTCAAAACTATACTTATATATTGTTTGTAAGCCAACCAAATTTGAACAGAAAAAAAAAGTTAAATGTCAAATTGATAAGATGTAGTTGAAACACTGACAAATAATAGAGTAGCACCCTATTTATTGTGTGTAAAATTGGTTGATAATCGAGGAGGATCTTAGTATACTTTCGAGGTAGCACAGACTCCCTATGTAATGGTTTAATAAACGTTAATAAATCTTTGCTGCTTAAAACTGTGCAATTTTTACTAAAACCCTAACGAAACCAAAACATAGCTATCTCAATATTCTATAAACGTTTATATCAATAAAGTGGAGAATCTATAAGACTGTTACAAAACGTTGCAATATCATTTGAAACACTTTCTTTAACACTACTAAATAACTAATCTTAAACAGTCATGTTTAACTTTTTAGTTTTATACTTTCAAATAACATAAGTAGTAGAAACGTTTATCATAGTTAAGATAACTCTCTTAAGACTATGTGTTGCTTAGGTTGCATACTGGGTGTGTGTTCCTTATCTCGAAAATTGTAGCAAGTCCTGTACAAGGTTACTCAGAGATAAAGGGGGTGTTACCTTGGTAGTTAATTTTAATTAATAACATTCCATTGAATGTAAGTGCATATTACATTCATTATAGGCATTCTCGACTCAGTGGCTCAGTGCAAATGTGTTTGGCTTGCGACCTATCTTTTGGCAACCTCTTTAGCCACACTCTTCTATACCATAACTTTCCCCTATCACACATTTCCCTCTTCACATCTTTACATATTCTATCTCTTCCTTTTACTTTATGTTTGTAATTTTGTTTGTCTTTTGTATTTTTTGGTCTATTTTGTTTTTTCTGTTTTTTTTGTCTTTTTTCGTAACTTTTAAAATAAAAAATCTACTCTTTCCCATATTCCAAGTGGCAATAGGACGTTAGGATACCAATTGCCTCGAACGGGTTTTTTCGTTAAGTTTTTCCCGTGCCAGCTATCAAAATTCATCAGTGTTGTTAGTGCGCGAGTTTCTAGTTTCAGTTAATTTGAATTATTTTAAAACATGTTAGGTTATAAACAATATTAATGTTAATTTTAAGCCGTATATATGGCAGGAGTTTTAATCTTTTATGTAATATTGTTTTAAAGCCGAAGCCGTCGTAATCCGTCCAGTACTACATTCACCACAACGCTGTCGTGGTTGTCTGACTGAATCCGGATCGCGATCCGGGGAGGCAATTATTGTAATGTTAATGTTAAATGAATTTGTTATGATGATGATTGCCTGCGCCCACAAAGTCCCGGTTTTGAATCTTGGCCAGGGTATGGATGCTTAGTGGCGTTTTTAATGCGTTACCTAGTCCGTAGCAGTGGGCTAGAACGATGTTGAGTGACACAACATGTCTAGTCGCTGTTCTCCCTCCTGAGGAAATGGTTATTATGTTGATGTCTATCTATGTCCTGGTTGAGTAGTGGAATAGCAATACCTAAGCTCCACCAGAATGTTAATATAAATAACACGATTAAATAAAGTACCTACAAAACAAAAACATTCTTACAAACGCGCCTGAGTCCCCCCTCGTAAATCGTGAAATAACGCTCTGTCATCCCAACCCTGATAATAAAAAAACTTTATCCAACGAATGAGAACCGCGCACAGTGGTGCTTTTTTAAAACATACGTCAAAAGTCGATAACCAAGGCAGTTTTCGATAAAATTTTATGAAACATCGTAGAGGTAGGTATTTGTATATTGTAAATTCAGTAGTTTTGCTGCAGAAATACTTTTTCGGGCCGGAAGAAGCAAAAAGATGAAAAATTCAATAAAATAACCAAAGCCATAAAAAAATTCCTGAATCTAGAACTTGACCGGAGTAGTCCACAGTATTTTTCGACGCTGAACTCGAATCCGACTTCAGAAACACTCTCAAAATTTTGAGCTAGAGCAAACAAACACCCTTAGAATAGTGTTAAATCGCCTCCTCCTAATGTGTAATCCTAGGCTTTTTGATTTTAAATTTTAAAATGCCAAAAGACACAAAAATTGACAAAATGCGTGATTTTCATTCTAAACTTATATTTCTAGAGGTTTTTGAGGTTTATGATTTCAGATTTCAACATGCCAGAAGCCAAAAATGTATTATTAGGGTAAAAGTCGAGTAAAATAGGGGTTGGAAGGGGTGAAGAATTAAAATTTGACAAAATACCTAATTTTTGTTCCAAGAGTATCATGTATTTGAGGTTGCTGATTTTAGATTTCAGCATACCAAAAGCCTAGAATTTATTCTTAGGTTGAAAATAGAATACATTCGTGGTTAAAAGGGATGTAGAAGATAAAAGTTGAAAAAATACGTTATTTAGAATATGGAATTATATTTTTCGGGGTTTTGAACTTGCCGAGTTCAAGTTCGAATCCGATCTCAGAAAAGCCAATGTACCCTCAAAATCTTGAACAAGAGCGAAAAGGCAGCCCTAAAATAGGGCAAGTTGGCCCTGATTTGTGGTAACAATAAATGCATGCAAAAAGTAGTTAACAAACGCCAAAGTATTGTATTTAAATATAGATTTTTGGTATATCGCAAAGGATTTATTACTCTGAGGTTGTTAAACAAACCCCAAAATAGAAAGACGACACCCTAAAACGAGATAAAACTAACCGACATGTTAAAATTTACAAATTGATGTAAATGCATACTAAAGAACATCAAACTACTCTTAGAGTAGGCTAAAACATACCCCTGCTCTTGCAAAGAATATATATACATCATCATACCATCATAGTTCATAAATGAAAATTTGAAAGTTTGGAATTATGTAGAATTAGAGTGACGTAAGTTCACTCCTTTTATCAAAGTACATATGAGTAAAAAGAAGTAAAAACTACCCTTATATAAAAATAAAATTCATGATTACCATCAAACTATGGAAAATGTGGAAGTTCTTGATTTATAAAACTAAAGTTACTTTAACCCCTTTCATGAACTTTATTTTTATATTAGGGTAGTTTTCCTGCATCTATAGGTTGCTTAACCACCTCAGAATAGAAAATCCTTTGCCATATATCAAAAATTTATTTTTAAATACAATACACTTACGGTTTTCAACACCTATTTTACTCGAGTTTCACGGTAAGAATCAATTTTTGGCCATTAGCATGTTGAAATTTGAGATCAGTAACCTCAAAAACCACAAGAAATAAACTATTAGAATGAAAATCACGCATTTTGTCAAATTTTCGTTTTCACACCCGTTTCAACCCCTTATTTTTGTCGATTATCACCCTAAGAATCAATTTTTGGCGTTTGGAATTTTAAAATTGAAACCAGCAAACTCCAAAACCCCCGGATTGTACACTAGGAGTAGGCAGTTTTACCCTTTCTAAGGGTGTTTTTTTTTGGTTCTAGATTAAAATTTTGAGGGAGTTTGGGCTTTTCTTTGGTCGGATTCGAATTCAGTATCGAAAAATACATTGGTATTCTAGGGTCAAGTTCCAGGATCAGTTTTTTATTTGTTTCGTAAATTTGTATAAAAAATTGGCTAGGTTACCGACTTTTAACGCCTGTTTTAAATAAAAGCACAACTGTGCAGCGTCGCACAGTGGGGCAAAAAGCTACATTTGTGGACAAAAATCGCCTGCCGGCTCTAATTTTGACCAAATTTAATATATGTAAAAATGTTACGTAAAGGAATCTCAAGAGAAAAATACTTTTGGGAACATACACACGAATATGTGTTACATAACCTAAAAAATGTTAATAAATCAATTTTATTGGCTAACATCGCCTGTCAGCTTTATATTTAGCCAATTTTTTTTTTAATGTACAGGATGAATGCATTTTCAATGGGCAGCTGTTACAACTTTGATACCAGTTAAACATAACCTAAAGAATCCAAAATAATAGTAGAACATTTTTGTAATTTTTTTTTATCTATATCAAATGAGCCAATTATGTCAAAAAATGTTCAATAATGGAATTACAAGGCAGCAAATGAAGAAAAACACTTTTGCGTAACAAAATACATACAAATTTGTCTTACGTCTTACCTAAAAAATACATCGAAATATAAACGAGCAGAAAGGTATACACAGCCCTAACCCAACATAACTTAACGGATCAAATCGCGAACGAGCAGAATGGTATACATGATAAGCTCTAAACATAAGAAAACTTAGTGGATCGAAGTATGGATGAGCGGAAAGGTACACACGACAAGCTCAAAACCTAGCAAAATCTAATGGATTGAACTATAAACAAGCAGAAAGGTATCCACGACAATTTCTAAACCTTTTATAAGCTAATGGATCAAACCATGAAAGAACTAAAAGCTTACACGGCAATAAACCTGATCTAAAAACAAACAATAAAATCTGTGAATTTGCTGTAGGCTTCTGATTAAAATTTGTTTAACATGGAACATGTTTATTGGGCGGGTACTTAAGAGGAATGTCGGACAGGGGGTGGTAAAATGGGCATGTAAATTGGGCAAATTTCCCCACTCGAACGATGAAACTTCGGGAAAATGTTCCGATTTCTAGAAAATTCGCTCGTTTAAGCGCATTTAAAAAATGGTAGGATTGGACAATTTTATCAATTTCCGCACTCGGATGATGGAAAATTGCTCTTTTAAGTCCATTTTATAGAAATCTGGACATTATTCCCGAATTTTTATCGTCCGAGTGGGAAAATTTTCCCAATTTACATGTCCATAATTTTATTATAGAATATTTTTTACTATAATAGGCTGATTGAATAAAGATTAAAAAAATTACGAAATGTTCAGCTATTATTTTGGATTTCTAGGTAATGTTCTACTGTTAAATTTGTAGCAGATGTCCATTGAAAATGCATTCATCCTGAACATTTACAAAAAGAGAAACTTGGTTAAATATATAGCTGACAGGCGATGTTAGCCAATAAAATTGATTTATTAACATTTTATAGGCTATGTAACACATATTCGAATGAATCGTCGTTTGCAAAAGATTTTTCTCTATTTTCTACGTTGAGATTCCCTTACATAACATTTTTTGCGATAACAGATTCATCTGATCTAGATAAATTTTTGTTATAAAAATTGTCTGGTATTATTTTAGATTTTTGAGTTATGTTTTATTTATTTCAAAATTGCAGCAGTCGGGTGTTGAAGCTACATAACTCAAGACCATTTAAAAAAAGTTATTAAATTTGGTCAAAATTTGAGCTGGCAGGCGATTTTTTCCACAAATGTAGCTTTTTGCCCTAATGTGCGTAGTATGCAATGTAATATAATGGAAATGTTCATATATTGACAGATTTGGCTTACATTCGACTATGATTTATCTGGCTGCAGTATCAGTTCTGGTTTTGGCGCTGTGTTTGAAAACGGTCTAAATAATAGCACATAACTATATACTAATTCTTGTATATTACATAACATATAAAGCAATAATTACAAAATTTAATCACTAAATCATAAATACTTAATATCAACGTATGTATGAAAATTGCAAATAACCAGTAATTGAATTAGTTTTAAAAACAAGTTTTTAAAATAGTACACAACTGCTTAAGAACTAAAATTAAGAACAAATTCATTATTTAAAACTTCCAGTTATATAAATTAACGTCATGGAGGCTGAGTTTAACACAAAATTGAGTATTGAGATCACATTTTTGACATTATTCAAACAAAAACCTGAGTGTGTAGAAGAGGGAAGTCATCCTGTCAATAATTCACAATATTTACATATTTTGCTTAAAATTAAGAGCAGAGGCGTTAATGTCTATGGCATGATGGCGTAGTATGAACTTGAAGAAGATCGTACGATAATGTTTTTCCTTTGGGTTTCTTCACTGTCACTTGAATGATATAGCTTTTCCCTGGTTTTAGGTAATTTATCTTCTCTGTTATGACTTGCCTGAAATATGAAAAAGTGGGATTAACATATATCTAGTTTTAAGGATCAGTATCTCCATAGGGTGCTTCGTAGCTATCTTAACAAAAAAAAAATGAGAATCTTCCCCGAAATTATACTATACTATAGATAGTGTTCAGTTAGTTGATAATTACATTAAAACTAATATTCAAAATATTCTAACACTTCTTGCAATTTTACTTACTGAGTATAATTATGTGGAATATCTTTGCAATACTTAATAGCAAAGTCCACAGATTTCCTCAGTCTATTTTCCAGACCACACTGGTTGGGCATACCGTAGTCATCCGTTTCTCTTATTTTGCCCTCCTTAACTACAACACAATAGTGACCAAATTTTCTTCCAGGTGATGGTAACCATCCTATCGTGACGCTATCACATTTCTTTAAGGATTCGTATTCTTCTACCGTCGTCTGAGAAGGCATAATTGGAAGTGGAATTTTTGAGGTCGGCTTCGAGGTAACAAGAATCTAAAAAATATGAAATAATTATTCGCAAATCGAAGCTATTAAATTCATTCATTATACTTGTTCATAACGAGTCATTGATTTCTCGATTTAAATGACGAATTAAATTAAATTAGACTAAAAGAAAGGTGGTTGTTGATGATAACAAGTAGGTTATTTTAAAAATACGATTTCTAAATGCTTTTTATGAAGTAATACTTCATTCCATTTTAACGGGACTTCCTTTTACGTATAGACTATCAAAACTTTGACTCTATGACGCAAATTTAGAGACGAATTTCAATTCAAGGCCTACTATGATTTTTTCAATGTCAAAAATGCATAAACTTGGGATTTCTTTGAACGTCTTAAATGTCGTGAAGAAACATTAACTAATGATAGATTTATATGACAAAATTAATGTAGGCAGTATTTTATAATTACTTTTACATGTTTTTTCTAAAAAGTAGAAGCAGCCCATGAAAAATAAATTATAAAAAAGGCAAATTAGCTTGATTGTTTCAATAGGAAGCGTTATTAAATTTTTGATACGCCAAGGATAAAAGTCTAATAGGTCGCTATGGCTCCATTAAAGTGAAACGTCGTTAAAATAGGTATATTCTCGAATCATATTATTATAGAAATTACGCAATAGAGCAATAATATCCAAAATCAGTTTATTACTAAGGCTGATTAAATAAATTTCCAGGAAAAAATTGAATTTAGAGAAAATACTGACATAACTGTGACACAAGATTGTGATATACGCCAAACATCTCCTAAATAGTCCAAGCTCCCATCTCACGTTACACACTACACACACGCACTGCCACAGTACGATTCATTTGTTATTTTAATTTTTTTTTTTAAGTTTTGAAATCGACGAAAAATTACATTTACAAATGAAAACATAAAATTGAAATTTTTACTATTTGTTGAGACGTAAGACACAGTTTTTGAAAAACCATGACTGACTGACCGATTTTGTTAACTAACAGCTAACGGACTTCTTTTTATACTTAATTGTTTTCATGAAAAACATATTTCGTAACATAATTTTTCGTTTGTTTTTTTTTAATGAATCTTAAGGTTTCATCTATCTATTGAGATTGGTTAGACAATGAAAAACCGTTTTTTACTATGTCTGACTTCATTTTATTTGAGCAGCTTTCACCTATGATATGAACTGAAGTTCTGATCATTGATATCACATAATACTTCCTTTGTAATTTTTGAAATAAAGTTAGGAACCCCTTTTATGGACTAAAATTGGTCTCTCATCGAATAAAATGCTTATTGCTAAATCCGACTTAATTTTTTAAGCGCCGCGCCCACGTTTTCTATGACTATAGTAGGATCAGAACTTGCAGAAAATAGTCAAAACTTAAACAAAATAGAAAATAATGAATGAAACGTAGTCTCACGGGTTTAACATTTTTTAACAGGTTTTTCTATCGTTCTCATATGTTAAGACATATTAGAAAAACAAATAATGTACAGAGACGACCCAGGTAACAATTTTAAATTATTTTAATAACAGTCCGAACGCTAGTGTGAAGATACTTAATAAAAAAAATAAATAAAACTTATGTTTAAATTTACTCAGGGAAAATATTCGATGACGTTTTGAAAAGAAAATAAGAAAAAATCATTCAACCTCAAGATTTTATACACGTTGGAACGTGGTGATGATGAACGAATTTTGTAAGTTCATGGGCGTACCTACACAACAGAAGTTTTTTAAAACTGTTTTGTTCAGCGATGAGGCGTCTTCTAGACTTCAAGTTGTTATCTTCACAAAATTCTAGGTCCTGGGCTACTGAAAATCCAGAGTGGATTATTAATCGTAAACTAGTGTTTTCAAGAATTGATTGTTTGGTGTGGGATACTTAAACTATCATGAGCCTCTGAGTTCTACACAGTTTTTTACAGTTACTACAAAATTAATTTTTTAAATACATTACGCGAACTTCCAAAACAAGCAACAGTAAGTCTACACTTTCAGTTAGATGGCAGCCCTATCTAAACAGAGTGATCACCGAATGGATTAAAGCTAACTTTCCTAACCAATGGATAGATAGAACTACCCCGCTACTTAGATGGCCACCTCGATCCCTAGACTTAACACAGCTATACTTCTTATAGGGTTTAATACAGTCAAACGTTTAGAAGTACTTGTTATTGCATTCGTTATTACTTCTAACATCCTTCTAGCCTGGATGGAATCATACTTGAAAAATCGTCAGCAAGTTGTTTGCTTAAACAGTCCAGTTAGTCAGACATATTCACAATCAAAAGACCTAATATCAGGAGTACCCCAAGGGTCAATTCTAGAGTCCGTTTCTTCAGTATTTTTGCATCTGATCTGCAGAAAGTATCCACTTACTGTACTAAGCAACTTGCCGACGATATAAAGATGTATTACAGTTTACCAATCCATGGTAGGTACTCTAGATGCGCAAAAGAAAATAAATTTTGACATCAAAAATTAGCAATTGGGGTAAGCAGAACTCATTATTATTAAACCTGAATATAATAAAGTATATCATTTTTGACAAGCAGGACTCACACCTAGCAAATTATTTGAATGGTTCAGATTTGGAACTTGTAGACTGTCTCATAGATCTTAGTCTAATAATAGGTAATAAACTAAATTTTACTGAACATGTGTAAAATATTCTAAGAAATAGTTCTTATAAGTTAATAAATTTATTCCCGTTTAAATCAAGTTTAGATACCCAGACAAAAATTACGTTAACTGAATCACTAGTTCTATTAAATCAATTACTGTGGTACCATAGTAGGGCCCTGTTTAGCAGCAGATGATACAAATAAATTACAAAAATTTCAAAATTTAAGTGTGAAATTAATTACCAATATTCGAATCAACTTCTAAAACTGCAGGAACGAAGATTCCTTCATTTTTGTTGTCTATTATAATTTAGACTACCTGCTTATTTAAATAGCAAACTAGTAAGAAACAATTTAATTCACGGGCATCCTCTCAGATATGCCCATAAGACGTTCGACCCACCACATTACCGCACTACTGGTTATTGCCCTAGCTTCTCATATTTGACACTACACGTGTACATTGTACAATGCATTTCCAGTTGATCTCCTTCAATCGTTATATAAAGTGTTTAAACGAAAAATAAATCTTTAATGAGATATTTATATTTACGAATGAACTCAGGGTCAGTATGAACCTATTCAAGTGTAGTCACTATCTGGCATTTTTTTACAGTGTCGAAAATCTTAAATTTAATTTTTTTTTGTATTACATAAACTTGAGTATATATTTTTTAATTATTATGTATTTTATAATTTTAACTTATATCTTTATGCATACATGTATTTTTAAATATGTTTTTAGTGTACCTAATACCTTTTGTGCTTTGTTTGTACTCTTAACTCCACTATATTTTTATTTATGGGGAACTATTAAAGCTAAAGTGTACAAAAGAAGAACACAAAATTTAGAAGAACTTCGTGACAGAATAACCCAAGCTTATCAGGAGATTATAGCAGCTGAATTGCACAGAGTAGTACAAAACAATAGAAAAGAAATAGAACAATGTGGTTTATTAAATGGTGATTTAGTAGCGAAAATCTTTATTTAACCAGAATATTACAATATTTTTTCTGTTATAATGTTATTTAATTTACTTTCTTACAACTGAGAATAATAATAAAATAAATTTGACTATTGATTTTTTGGGGTGAACTTTTTATTTATCAACCAAACTTGAGAATTAGAGTTTTAAGGTGATTCCGAACAACTTCTCGGAATAAACTTAAAAAAAAATCCCTAATATGTTTTCTAAATTTTATCAGATTATTTTTGATCACAATAGACTACATTTTTAATTAGGCTAAAATATAAAAGAGGGTTAGAACCTACATATAAAAGAAAAAAAAATGAAATTCAATGAAAAATTAAAAAGTTATAGGGTGTTACCATTTTAAGTGTAATAAACTGTTATGTGTGTATATTATGTTTTCAATTACCTCAACTCCTGAACTTCTGCTTACTTCTTCCTTGTGCATTGCTGAGATCTTGATGTAGTACCTGGCCCCTTCTAGGGGCTTGTTAATAACAATGTTGTCAAATTTTTCTATCTTTTTCTGTGTGACCACTATTTTACCCTTTACAGAGACTTCAGCGTGAATCATAGCCCCGCATGGCATTATGAAGATATTAAGAGCATCTCGTCGATTTTTTCCTACCTAAAACATATAATTTGTATATATCCAGAAACACAAGTATCTTCTAGGTAAAGCTAGATATACTGTTCTATTTTCTTGAGATCATGCTCAGCGAACTAAACCATTGTAGTCCCATTTATTTCGGCTAGCTGAAATTGAATATGACCTCAGTTGGCCTTACTACAATGAATTTTTCAAGTATTTCAAAAAAGTGCTTTTTCCTTGAGATCTGCTGTAATCACTCGAGGTCGAGCGCACTTCAGAAACCTCCTCTGCAGGCCATGCCCATGGCTCTTATTACTCCGTAAAGCGCGGCGGGAGTTAGCTCCGCTATATTTGGCGACTATAGTACCAGAGAAAAAGGTATCAAGCTTTGCATCATTTGGGTATTTGTTGTCTACAAGTGGCAATCTGCTTGAGGGAGTCACTTTTCCCTTGTAATGCATAATGAGTTTCTAAATCGTCCTCTCTCTGTAACCGTTCAATTTTCGGCAAATTGGTGATCATATTTGTAATCAGCATGCCAAAAAATATAAGACCCTTTTCTAAGGTGGGCGCATTGTGTCCAAAATTGGCATCCTTCTTTCCTATTAGTTTATTTTATTCTCTTTACTAAACACGATTTAATGTTTTAATTTTCTATTAAATATTTAACAAACAATCTTGAATATTCGATAAAAAGTCGATTTTTGACACAATGACTCTTATCCTCTCTTCAATTTTAGAACCTTTCAGCTTTAAATACACTCAAGATGCCTAGTTTTAACAAGGCAAAAAAAAATAGAAACAACAACACTGAAACAAAAAAAAAATGTAAAATTTCAAAAACTATTTAAAAATTTTCGACAATTTCGTACAGGCCCGCTTTGAGGGGTGGTGAATTCAGTGGCCTGCATAGATTTTTTTCTAAAAAAATCGCTAATATGAATTACTAAAATTTTACTCCTAAAAGGTGACGTAGTAGGCCTTGGATTTTCTATGAATCTGGCGCTTTTTGCTCCAAAAACGCAGCTCAACAAGCTCTACAATTTAAAAAAAACTATGAAAATCGCACAATAAAGAAATATTTTACAGGGTGACCCCAAAATAAATGGGTCACACGGTAGATGGGAAGAACTATACTTGCTGAGAACTTGGTCGGTTGTAAATTAACTTGTTGAACAATGCAGCAACCCTGTAATTGAAAACTTTTTGAAATTCTATTCTGCAGATAAAATACTACTTGATTGTATAAAGTTTGCTTCATTAGCGAATTATTTATGGGACAAATCCCATAGAAAATAGACTATAAGGAAATTTTTCATAAGTGCAAAACACTTATTTTGCATTAAGGCTGTACTAACCTTGAATCTGAAAAAAACTTTTCCGTCAAATTTCTTCAAATTGGCAAAAGATGATTTGCTGTCTCGTAATGATATTGGCCTCACTCGACTATCGAACTTGGTCGATGTGGAACCAAAAGAGTAGGTCAAGTTGGATTGTCTGTTGGTGGCGAAGAGGTCGAAATAGTAGGTTTGCCCTTGCTTCAGGTTGGACACAGTGTATTGAGTTTTGCGCCCTACACAAGTGATAAGGGGAAACGACGTCTTTTCTGTAAATAGAAAGTTAGTCAACCAAATGGCAATTACTTGAAATGTAAGTAGGGAAGTTTTCAGTCCCGGGATTTGATAGTGGGACCTCCCGGGATTTTACAAAAAATTCTAGACCTGAGATCTTAAAATGTCCCGAAATTGATGGTAACTCCACCTCTATTTTTACTGTTTTGTAATATGGTAGATTATCATGTTTACCACCTATTTTAGCGATCGCCAGTTTGATATCTTTGCCTACAGGATGCATTCAACATGTACGCTAGGGAAAAACTATTCATGTAACATTTGAACAACGTTCTTTTTACTAATATCGCCCTACTAGGTCCGAAGATATATTCTAATGCCGTAATTATTTAATAACCAACGCCATGCCATGGTAGAATTAGACAGAAAATTTTCAAGGATTTTCAAGGATTCGTCAAAATTCAAAGATGTATCCTTAATTGCGCTCATGGTTCTAAGGTCTTATTTTATTTGAAAATTATTATTCGTATTTTTACTTGTTTAATTTTTTTTGGTTATTTTTTCCTGCATTTATGTTTTTCATATATATTTATTTTTTGTTTCATTAACAAAATTTAAATAAATATACTTATATTCTTGCTTATATTTAATCTAAATATGTTTAATATCCTTTTGAAATTACAGTTAAAAGTTAAAGTGGAATACCATTTCGATTTCGGGACCTTTTCCGGGACCCTCGGGACTAGTCCCGGGTTTTGAAATTTGGTTCTTAAGTTCCGAAAGTATGTTTGGTTTCGGTACTTGGAGACCCTATATGTGTATGATAGGTATGTTAGACTAGGATACATTGCTCGAACGTTGCTGTTAGTAATTGTATAGCATTTCAACAACAAGGATTTTTAAAATTAATTTGTCCCTGCCAGATCTGAAAATGAATATTGCTAGCATGGATCTTCGGTCAGAACCTCAAAATATAAAATGACGGTTAATATAGCGGCGACTACCGACCTCGTTTTAAGGTTTTTTCATTTAGCAAGTTTGGACCATTCCATAACACAAATCAGCAATTAAAAAAATGCGCATAAAAAAAATTATATACAGATATTAGAAGAATTTCAGGTGGATTAAGCACACTTCACACAATAGTAGATGATTAGCTTCCTTGTATGTATCTGTGATTTAAATTTTGCACCTCATTAATGATGTTAAATAATATAATATAAAATTAATATTACAAATCTCACCCAGGTTGCCGTCAGTATCCGATGGTTGCCAGCTTATCACTGTTTGTGAAGCAGCCATTGGCTGTTTCATGATTTTCGGCGGTAGCACACCAAATCTATCTGCTTGGGCTGAACATAAGGACTTGTAGTTCTTCTTCGTGTTCACTGTTAAGCAGTAATCAGTCCCTTGAGGATCTACCAAACTGTAACAATTTAATAGGTCGTTAATAATATCACATAGATTTAAGAATTACTTTTCTAGAATATGCTATGTTATGGCGGAGGTGCCGGTTGGAGAGACATCATCACCTATTTTCGTAGTAGTTAAACTACGATAACGGCCATAGTTCAGACTTAAATTTGAGCAGGGATTTTCGGAGTAGCTGATAACGATTTTGACATAATTTTTAAATTCAAATATTGGTTGAGCTAAACTTGGAAATCATACAACATTGGTAAAAAATACTCAGAGATATTCGAAATCACTTATTATGAAATTTAGGTTCTAAGGTCAAAATAGAGTGATAGAGACGTTCTTGATGTTGAGAATATAAGTTGGGGTAATGTGTGTCTAAATAGCAAATAATAATATAATAATAATAATAACACGGCTTTAACATTTTACGTCTAAAAAATACAATTAGTTATTGATTTGATAAGATATGAAAAATAAATGGCGAAGTTAAGCGGTCACAATTTGAAATCGTGAACACTTTTCATCAACTTAACCACAGATTCTGTTCGCACTGCATAGAATCGGTCCCTTAATTTTGTATCTTGGAGATACATAAACGGGCAAAATCTGTACATCTCAAACAGAACAGAATATTGAAACATATTCTTTATAGGATTTTGCAAACAGCAGAAAAAATAACTATCTATAAGTAAAAGAAAAACTTTGTGTAAAAATATTAATGAAATCTTTGCATTGTTTCGATAACCTGAATTCTGGTTGTACTAGCAAATTAAAATCCTAAAATGAATTTGTCAAATTTCTCATTTGACAATTCTCATTCTAACACTAGCATCCACACAGTCCCCTACGGTCATGCAGATTAAACTAGTATCTACATAACCCCCTACGGTCATGAATATTCAGTTAAAAATGAGAACAAAGGCCTAAAATGAATTTATTTATCTACCTTGTCTTAAAAAACTTTTCATTCTAATGGATTACATTTTCATGAAATCTATCATTCTGTTTCATGGAAATGCTTAACCTTTGAAACGTTTTTCGCCCTTATTCTGGAGCTAATCAGAAACACATAAAGCCACTCATAAAGATGTTTCATGCAAAACCAAGACAATTTCTATAAGTGTGAAATAATTATATTTGACTGACTGATAAAAACAACCTCACCTATCTATTAGCTAATTAGTATTGGAGCCTATATACATGTTTAAAATGAATTATTATTTGTTTGCTTATAATTGTATTGAAACATATTCTTTATAGGATTTTGCAAACAGCAGAAAAAATAACAATCTATAACTAAAAGAAAAACTTGTAAAGAACGTGTAAAAATATTAATGAAATCTTTGCATTCTTTTGATAACCTGAATTCTGGTTATACTAGCAAATTAAAATCTTAAAATGAATTGGTCTAATTTCTTATTTGACAATTCTCATTCTAACACTAGCATCCACACAGTCCCCTACGGCCATGCAGATTAAACTAGTATCTACATAACCCCCTACGATCATGAAGATTCAGTTAAAAATGAGAACAGTACAATCCACATTAATAATTACAAAAGAAAATAAGACTGCGGGAATATGATTTACATATTTCAAGATTTTAAAAAAAATTAATTTTCTATACAAAGGGCAACAATAGTCCTATATATTGACGTTAGAACAAATAAGATTTATACAGGGTGGGGCAATAGTGTGTCGGACCTCGATATCTCGAGTTCTACGATAGCTAAAACTGTTTTAAAAAAATTGCAAGTAAACTAGATAAAAAAGTCTATAACTGGAAATTATTTTCGAACATACAGGGCGACCCAAGACGAAATTACAGGACTAAGTGCCTTTTTTAAAATGGAATGCTACGTATATCAGTACATTTTTTGAAGCCTCTTTCTAGGCTCTATTTCTTCCTATTTTAGCATCAAATATCTCCCAACCACTTGGATGTAATGAATTTCTTTGTTGAAATAATGCAATCTGCAGATGGATATTAAAAAAATCTCCACAATCACAATTGTGGGTTTTAAGAAAAACTTATGTAAATACCAGTTTCGAGACATCTTATTAATGTTTCTGAATAATTTTATTTCTTAAAACTATACAGGGTGGCCAAAAATAATTTTTCAATTAAGAACTTTTTAAATTGAATTTTTAAAAATTTTCCAAATGGAACACTCTGTATATTTTTCGACGATGTGATGTAGAAATGAAGAACGAACATTTTTTGCAAGTACTTCTCTATGGCTAATTGCAACCATTTTGGTTTTATAAATAAATAAGTGTCAAATTCAAGAATAAACTTAAAACTGAAATAATTCACAAGAAAAATTTATAATAGGTGTTCGACGCCCATTTTGATTGACACACGTCTTTACGCAATTTTGAAATGAGGCCATTTAGTGGGACCATTTCTTCCAATCCATTGAAATGAGTAAATAGTATTTAACAGGTTTACTGTAATGTTTTTGTACATTTTAGGGCCGTTTTCGTTATTCCACAAGCAATAAAACCTCAGTTTGGTATAAATTGTCGTGTACAACGGAGCATTTATCACACGTATCGGTCGTTAGTTACAATTTGTATTGAATATAAAATATTTGGAATATTACAATATGAATTTTAATAAAACGGAACTTGTAGACATGACTTTTGTTTTGAGCGACAGACAGAAATCGTTTACTTGCCAATAGAATTTATCACCAACATTATCCTGAAAGAAGGACTCTTGATGTTAGCAGCTTCCAAAACCTTCTGGACAGATTTATGGAAACTGGAAATGTCGAATATAAAAGAAGTGAAAGAATAAAACGTTTTGTGAACGAAGAATATGAGTTCTCTGTGGTGCTGGCAACGGTTGAGAATCCCCATGCTAGTCAAAGAGAAGTAAGCTCATTAGTAGGAATAAGTAGACGGTCTGTGGGTCGAATCTTAAAATCAAATAAGTTGCATGCATATCATATTCAAATGCACCAGGAATTATCTGATGACGATTTTCAAAAGTGCCTACAATTTTGTAATTGGGCCAGAGCTAAAACGCAAGATGACATCAACTTCTTGGATTTTTAATAGGCACAATTTCCATTATTATGCTTCGGGAAATCCTCACTTTTTTATGCAAGTTGATAACCAACACAGATGATCTATAAACGAGGAATTATTGGAGAACATGTAATAGGGCCACATTTCTTTGATGGTACATTGACTGGAGCTATTTATCTTTATTTTTTGGAAAACTTTCTGCCACAATTATTGGTAAATCTCCCTGAGATGTGGTTTCAGCAAGATGGTGCTCCACCAAGCACTAGGTCGATCCGTTTGCACGTGTTTACTTTCTTTTAGCATAAGTATATTATGTTGTCAGATGTTTGTACCCCTTCTCAAGTTGTTTATATACGCGTATGCTAATTTATATCACCTAATGTAGAAGCGTCCACGCTTTAATTCAACACAACTTGACACGACTTCTCACAGTTTTAAATGAGTTTATTCGAGCCTTCTTGGGAACCACTTAAACGCTCTTAAAATACAAGGAGCTATTGTAATTGTTGAGACAATAATTGTCAACAATAAAGTGCAATCAATTATAAATAGTTGCTGAAAATTTTAGAATACCTCTGATGTATCAATTCTACAAATATAACTGAACGTCTTGTATTGTTTATGTAGTAAATTATTACCATATAGCACAAAAAGTCACCTTGACCAAGTGCAAAATTATGCACCCGGAGCTCGTAGAGAATTTTTCGACTTTGCGCGGTTACTGCTCGGAAACTATTAGTCTGAGTAAAAAATGTAACATTTCTTATACAGAATTTGATTACGTTTAACTTTGGACACCACCATTTGGAGCGTAAGATCGACAGAAAACGAGTTGTTGCACAAATATCCGATTCCTTTGCCTAATTTGAATAATTAAATATAGTTGTACCGCTGGAGTTTGTACATTTTCGATGTTATTCTTGACCTCGAAACAAAGCTGGTCGCCTCAATCTGTCAAAAGAAGGGCACTTTTTCGCTCTGCGGCCTGGCCTATTATTCGACTTAAATATGTTAGGATTTTAATAGTTCTAACGGGCAATTGACTCACTGGTCGTAGCGTATCCAGTACGTATTAGGAATAATCTGTCAGATTTCCCTAGGGAACGCTTTCAACTAGCAAACCTTGTACCTATTTGCAAGGCACTTGCTATTCCTCTACGTCGCGAACTGCAGAACACTGCTGCTGGAATTCGCCGGTACATCTTACTTTTTCCAGTATTATTTATCATAATCAAGATATTTATCTTCAGTGTAGAAGAACTCTTCTTGTTTTATTACATAATGCTAATAGTTTAAGAGAATAGAATATGTTTTTATTCCGCAATACCGTGTGACTACGGTCGGTTGCGTAAGGTCAAGATCAGAGTGTTCAATATGGCAAAATGTCGTCGTGTTAGCCATTTTAATTGCTGTCGCTCTCTGAATTGGAATTAGTCCATTACTGTGGAGAGTTTTTGTTTAATACTAGTACGACGATATACACTCACCGGCAAATTTAAGGGAACGGAGATCAGTTGGCATTTTAACAAAACAAAAGAAGAAAATAACGAATAGCTAGATAAATGCAGTTTGTAGCAAAACTTCATAACATTTCGGAGCCTGTTTAAAAACTATAATATAAAGAATTGCGTTTTTGCAAAAAACGAATGGTAAATTTTATAATCGGGGGCATAACACATTCCATGGGAAATTTGATGATGAAATTGTGGGACCAACTTTAATACATCCCTTATGCCGTCCATAATCATACTTTACCAGGTGCTTTGCTTGAATCTGTGGCAAATGGGCTTATATGACGTCATATATCCAATATGGTGGCCACACCATATATCATCAGAAGTTCTCGATTAAAACTCTTGATAGGGCCATACTATAATATATTGTACTACGTCTTTCTCTTTCTCTATAAAAAAGGTGTAGATTTATCTTTTACCGCTTAGGTGTATTGTATAAAACACTTTTAATTTTGTTATCATTCGTATCATTTCAATTCTTTTTGTTTCAGATAAAACTGGATTGATAAATAATCGTAAGCTGGGTAGTTTAATACTTTGAATAGTTTAAAATTAACTTTGGATAAAATGTCTACTCCACCACAAATTCGTCTGCAAGTATCCCTGCCTCCATCTGCAAATAAGGCAAATCTGCAAAATAAATAGGAGCTGTGTATTTTATGCCAAAATAAGAAGTCACCATTGGTAAACCTATTAACTATGATAACGTGTTAGAAGTTAAAAAGAGTGAGGAATGGAATGGTAGTGAATACGTGTTAATTGATAATTATAACGATCAATTTACGTTATCCTGATTTCTAGTTGCCCTATTTAGTAGTCAGAGCATGAGATTTTACTTATGTAGGGCACAGGTTTATCGTTAACAAACTGGCATATTACTTTTTCTCACTCAATAGACGGCAGCAAAAAGACACATGCATGTTTTGCTCCCAGATATACAACAAGAAGGTATATATGGGCGCCACCTTGTCTTTTCTATAAGTCTAAATCTACTACCTATAAATATACATAGACATATATAACCTGGGAAAACAAGGAAACGCCGAGTTATCTCAATTCTGAGTTAGAAATTATCAACAAAGTAAAAAAAAACAATATATTAACCGAGCTGATATAAAAGTTACACGAGAAACAATAATAGCAAAACATACTACAAGTATTCCAAAACAATATGTATGTACCGTAGATCAGGCCTGAGCATACGTACGGTTACTCATAACGCATTAAAAATTATATCTTTAACTTACAAGGCTTCAGTAAACCACGAACAATGCCTAAACTATGAATAGAAATGCTACCAAACAAAAGTAGTAAATTAAAAATTACAGCGCACACAACCTTCAATAGATTTTCTTGAATTCACTAAACAGTATGGCAAGCTTTACTGTACAATACATATTGGTCCACGGCATGATGTTAAATTTCACTGTTCGCATCTAGACAAACACTGTAAAATAGTACATAAATAGTCAAAAAACCGAATCACTCAGTGATTGACTGCGAGTCACATGGAACTGTGCTAAATTGTCTAATCGCTTTCTTGTATTAATTTTACTGCGAGGAAACTTAACTACATTGAAATTTCGCTATCGACACCCACGTAAAGTGTTCATTAAGAAATCGGTATCAGTCGCTACTAACAAAAAGGAAAAAACTTGCAGTTTCAGTCACCTTATTGTCCGTACCTTAAATTGCATCCAAGGAACAACTCAACTTTACTTCGAAGTAGATTGAAAGTCCTATGCAAACATGAACAGTTCGTTAAAACACTTAAATTAACATTGTGGAAACCCCCAATTAAAAGGTTTTACTAGTCACAAATTTAATCACACAATCCATTATATCAAGATTCCAGGAAACAGTAATATGCAAATTTCACTTCGGATTTACTTTACTTAAACTACTGCACGTAACATGGGAAGTTAATTCCTACTTTCCAAAATTAATCACTCAATGTAGCACTAACGCTTATCTCAACAAAATCATATACAGTTTCGCTGCTGAAGATAGTAAAGTACTTTACACAACAAGATCAAAAACTCCTATGGGTGACAAACAAAAATGTGTTTTCTGTTTGGAAGAAGAAAAGAGAAGCCATCTATTAATTCGATTTGGTGATTGTATAGATCCAGGAGAGTCTCATGCAAAAGACGTTCTATATCACAAACCTTGCTGGGTAAAATATGTATTTAATGTGTGGCGAAAAAAATAGGCCCGCCCATGCCCCAATGCATTTTGAAATGAAACAACAGATTTTTATGCTCATTAAATGACTTTCTTATTATGCGAAATGTTACAACGATGGCTTATCTTGAAATAAATTACAAATAAATTTCAAATAAAAATGCTGGAAAAATGAAACGGCAGAAAGAGGTTAAAAGTCTAATATATGAAGAAATGGATCGTGTTATCTTTAGCAATCCAAATGGAGTGAGTGAGCCACAACTGTTATCTTTAAAAGTAACTGTAGATATTAACCTAGCTAGAGCATTGCAACTTTGCATACGTGTGTAAGTCCGGTGACAATACAATTTGGTATATCTAATATCGTTCCAAATCCAATATGGCGGGACATATGACCGTTTGTCTTTCCTCTCAAAATTTAAACCACAAAGTGCATTTTTCAATTTTCCAATCCTAAAAGTTTTCCGAACCTTTTTTGGGGGTTTGGGGGGTAAGTTTTCGTCCCTTGCACGGTGCGGTCAAGGCAATTGAAGGGATTGTCGTTAATACACTGCAGCCATTCTGCAGTAAAAACAAGGAACACTTGCTCTCCCAGATCTCCCTCCACCCCTGTGTTCCTCATCCAGCAGGGGGTAGTTTACACACTTATGGAGGCTTGGTTCTAAAGCGGCATTCACCATCTACTATATTTCCTTTGCATTCTCAAAAGCATTTAAGCTAAAAGATTTGATAACACAATTCTATGTCCAGAAGGATATAGAAGGCATCTAAAGTAGTGTGTATCAACCCCTTCGGGAGAATTGTTACCCCCTCCCTGAAGCCCTTGGCGTTAAAAAAAAACAGAGTACGAGTGGTAAAAGTTCCCATTCATTCTTTTTTAATGATGCTTATATTCAAAATTTTACCTTATTGAAGGGATTATCTTGCCTCTACACAAAATTTGAAGGGTATAACAATTCTTTTGACCACTGATTAGCATTCAGTGTCGAAAAATATATAGAAATACCATGATCAGTCATCCAGATCAATTTTTTTTGTAGGGCTCTGTAACCTACATTCTTGCTGTACTAAAAACTAGAAAACTAATTTTGTAGTTATGTTTAATGTTTCTGGTTTAACGGAAATGTAGGGGTTATCAGAAGAGTTCCTAAATGGACATTAGTATTTTCATGGATAGATCTTCTTTTTTGAGTTTTCATAGTCAGCTTTTCTAGTGTTTGTGAAGGCAACTTTTGCATACTTAACTGGCTATACACTTTAAGAAATGTGTAACGAGGTGAATTTTCCGTTTAAATTAATAATATACTTCGTTATTTATTTTGCTCCGCTTACATTCGAACATATGTATTGTAAATTATTATTATAGATTTCTCCTAAGTTTAGCTAGCTAAAACCACGAAACAGATTTCTACTTTAAACAGGTAATTTGATAAACCTGGCAATGAGAGGGCTGTCCATAATATTAACATTAATTACAAGATTTGATACTGAGGGCGTTGGTAAGTCAGCTGCGTAAATTAGTTTCATTAGACCACATTTGAAATCACTTCTGTCCGATCCGTCAAACAGCCCAGTCGGGTACCATTCCGTATATTCACAACATGTAAGTACCTACACCGTTTTATCATCGCCGCTGGTTTCTTGTCGACCTTTTTATATTAACACCGATAAGAATAATTCACTGAAATGTGTGTTGTAAAGCAATAATTTGAAACCGATTCCGTTTAAATGTATCAGAATATAATTATTATTTCCCAAAATTAAATAAATTTAAAGTTAAATTATTACAATATAGTAAGAGAGTCCGAGTTAGGACCTGTCAACTTCTCCGATTTTATCCAAATAGCTATGTTCGCTAGAATTTTCAAATGGGAAAAAGAACATAAATGACATTTCGAGAAAAAACTGTGTACCGTTTACCGTTTATATTATTTTAATCCAGACCATTTGTTATGGTACTGCGATAAAATAATATGTTATTCTACCAAATGGGTAGAAGTTTTAATTACCGTATATTTTATTTTAGCTAGGTCGTAGCAAAATAAAATCTGTATTTGCAAAAATTATTTTTGTGAAATTTATTGTAGTGTTATTGTTAATTACCGTTCATTTTGTTCCCAATATTTCGTATTGATACGAAATGGAACAAAATGCCTTACTTTGAAATAATTTATAGAAATTTATCATAGTCCGGGAATTGAGAATCAAATCTAGGCTACCGTAAATTAACTAACATTATACTCTGATACATAGACATTTTCCGCATAAAATCCGACAAGATACCACGTGGCCGAACCGAAATGCATTTAATGAAGGCACCCAGCTGTGGGGTTTGAGGCGCTTGGCAAACACCGCATCAAGTGTTGATGAAATTTCAACATTTCCGAACCGAACCGAAATACCACCGTTCTGATTATTGCTGTCTGTCCGTCTAGGCAGAATAATCTCCGCCGTAAGCTGATACCAAATCCGATAACCGTTTTATTTTCCGAACCGAGTGTAACCAAGGTTACACACCGCTCCGAATCCGATAATCGTTTTATTTTCCGATCCGAGTGTGACTTAAGTTACACACCGCACCGAATCCGAAAACCGTTTTATTTATTTGATATCAGTTTTATTTAATTTTGCCAAGTTCTTCACACCCACACTCTAATGCATCATGTAGGTATGATTATTGCTGTAGATAACCGCTTGCTTTTGCCTGGTATTTGCACGCTGTCCGTTTTTTAAAATTACCTACTTGTGTAGTTTTTTTCCGTTGACTGTTTCTTTATATACCGCTTTACTACTGTCTTTTTTTTCACCGCTTTCACCGCTTGCTTACTTACCACCGCTTGCTTCCGCATTAATGAGTAGCTAACTAGCTTCTCACCGCCTGGTTACCCGTACGTCACAAAATGGCACCCTACCTAATCCAAATTAGACTAAAATGACATATCTTAAGTTTTTCTTGTTTTGTATATAAGAAACGTATTTTGGTACCTAACCGTTTTTTATTGTTTTGTAAAATTTCATTGTATGTCAATAAACTTTGTTATTTACCGACATCTGCCTTTTACTGTTGAATGTGAGTGAAAGTCTAATCTGCCGTCCAGACCCCTGGACATACCGTGTCTCCACTGTAGCTATTCCAACCCTACTGCAACAGGCTGCGTTTAGGAGGCTAATGTGGGACCTTTGCCCCACATAAAAATTGCAAAGGTGGCGCTCGAGATTACCGAATTTAACCGAAACATAGCTCAGCGCTAAAGTGACGCTTCCACTTGCCTATGCGCTAGGCAACTGGAAGAAAGCACGTCACAAATGAATTATGGAAACACAACGAACTTTAATGTAGATAAAGTACGTGTTTTAAATGTAATGCACCAACTAACGGATCGTTACACGTTGACATCGGGTTTGTCATTGATTAACTTGAAAAACATATGCAAAATAGACAAAAACTGTAGTGATAAATTCATGACTGTTTAGACCTTAGGAGAAAAAAAATAAATATGCAAAAATAATGACATTATATTTCCCTTCCTTTAATTTTGTCGATGGGTGTAGTTACTACAGTATTGTATATACAGGAAATATGTACGTATTTGTTTTAGCAATAAGGAAATAGTGGAACAAATTCCGCCAGTCTTTTTACTTATAGGAATGTGTTTTGAAGAGGATCATGGCATTTATAGGTTTTCTAATATTTTATGAATATCGTGAACTTTGAAATTTCTTTAAATAACTTCATAATTTCAGGAATTCAGTAAAGATTCATATTAAGTGTTTCGAGTACGATCTAAAGTGGTAAATATTTTAGATCCCAAACTATTAACAGTAATTTTATAGTGGTGCAATTAGTCATTAAAAATGAAAACTGACGGAACCCAGCTAATATGAACGGATTTGAATGTTTTCTTTTGCATTGAGTTTCTGATACCGAGTACAGAAAAGTTTATTCTTTAAAAATTGACGCTTTTAGGGTGGTTCCCACCCTCTCTAGAGGGGTGGGAAAAAAAGTAAAATTGTAACCACCGAATCTTATATAGAATAATATTTTAAGAGAAAACGGCGGTTTACAATTTTTCCTGCAAATGTATATTTTTCAAGTTATAATGATTTGAAGATTACGATTTTAGCTTAAAAAAATTGGTATCGTGAGACTGTTTTTCGTAAACAATTCAAAAGTCTTACATTTATGGAAAAAACCGTATGATACAAAAAATAAAATTATGAAATTACTTACAAGTATTTTGTTTTTTTTGTTAATTTCTGCACGAAGAATAGTTCTATAAATACGATAGTTTAAAAATGGCGCTCAAACGTTTATCAGTCGTGATATAATGTTTAAATCTCAAATATGCCAGAAACAATCAGTATGATGTTAAAGATGCATATAATAGTAATTAAAGGGCTTGAAGTACTTTTTGGTATTATTCTACTTCCACATCTTAAAAATTCAATAATTTTTTTTCTTGAACTAAGTTTGGAATGTCATGAAACGTCGAGATTTTAAAGAGCAAAAAAATTTTCCTGTCTGTAAGTATTTTGTCCGCACGTTTTCTCCGGAACGGTTTAAGATATTGACCTGAAATTTTGTACACGTATATGTTATAATAAGATCTGGAACTGGATTGCCTTTTGAACATATCCGGTGAAGAGTTGTGGGGTAAATAGGGGGAAATAAGTAAGGCAAGCTGGTAAGAGTACAGAAATTTGAAATTTGGTGTATATGTACTAGAAGTGAAGGCCTCGAAATCGTTTATAATATTTTCCATCCTTCCACCACCATTATTAAAGGGGTTGATAAAATGAAATTGAGATATTCACTTGAAATGTTGTACATATATGTACTATAACGAGATCTGAAACTAGATTAGATTTTTGGATTATTCAGTTGAAGGGTTGGGGGTTAAATAGGGGAAAATAAGTTAAGCAAGCTGATAAGAATGCAGAAACTTGAAATTTGGTGTATATGTACTAGAAGTCAAGGCCTCAAATTTTTTTATATTTTCCATCCTCCCACGACCACCCCACTCTATTTAAAGAGTTGATAAAATAAAATTGAGAAATTGAGATTACATTATTTTGGATTCTGTCCCAGATCTATGGAATTAATGAAGCAGTATATAACTGGCAGACATCAGAGAGTCACCATTAATGGAGAAAATTCTAACATACTACCAGTAAATCAAGGTGTACCACAAGGTTCAATATAGGGACCTCTTATGTTTACGTTGTATACAGCTGAGTTTCAAAATGTCCCTAAAAACTGAAAAAAATATGAGATTTAAATGTATATCTGCCCATGAAAGTTAAAGCCCCATATTTGTACTGCCATATTTCCGAATCTATTAATTCTACAAATACTTTAAAAAACAAATTAATAAATGTATCGCTTTTTAAGATTTGTTTTCTATATTGTCATATTTTCTCTTAATGCAATTGTTTTGGTGTTATTTTTAAGAAAAAGGAATTTTTTCAACAAAATCGTAAAATTTTTCTTAATTCAAAATTAGAGCATGTTAGTGGTACTACATATTAATAAAAACTGGTACCAGATTTTTTGAATTTCCATTATCTGGCCAATGGCATTAGGAAAATCCTACATTTTTTCTTAAAATAAAATTACAGAGAACTCATTGTGTTTTAAAATAAAATCTCTTAAAAATATTTTTTTATATAATTTTTTAAAATATTTTTTCTTGTATAATCTTATTTTTTTCTTTCTAGTGCTCACTTATTTTACACATAAGCATACAGACAAAACCCTTTCATTTGATACCCATATCAAGGGGGTTGCGAAAAAAAATATAATCAGCCATCTTGGGTTTAGAATGACGTCACATAATTTATCGTATTTTACTCGTCAAACCTTTTCATTTCATAATTATGTCAAGGGAGTTGTAAAGAGAAAGGTAACCCGTCATCCTGCGGCGTCCGCCATATTGGATTTAAAATGACGTCACGTAGCTTGTCGTATTTTACTCGTCAAACCGTTTCACTTGATACCCATATCAAGAAGGTTGTGAAGAAAAAGATGATTCGCCATCTTGGGCCGTCCGCTATATTGGAATTAAAATGACGTCGTATTTTACTCGTCAAATCCTTTCGTTTGATACCCATTATCAAGGGTGTTGTGAGGAAGAAGGTGATCCGCCATCTTGGGACGTCCACCATGTTGGACTTATTGGACGATATTATACAATAGCATACTATATTCCATTGTCACCGGATTTACACACGTGTGCAAAATTTCAAAGCTCTAGCTTAATTAGAACTAGCCAAAATTTTGATTGCAAGATTTGACCTAAACAAACTAACACACGTTGCAAGTTAAATAAAAGCTTTAAAAAAATACCGTCAGAGCTTGGTCCATTAGTACTGAAAAGATAGGTAGATGGCACATTACATCAAAACTGTCTGGATGTTAAGAAACTCAGGCACTGATACTTTTCTCACAACTTTTACACCTTCAATAATGTTTTGTTGGTTTATTACTAAATCAGCAAGGAACTTGAGTTAATTTGTCACATTATAAAATCATTAAAACTTGATATAAGCCATTTGTTAACTGATCTGATCGTATTTTTACAATAAACAGAAAAGAAAAACCGATTTAATGTAGTTCTTAGAACATTAAACAGTGATTAATACCCATTAAACACTTATTGTAAAGTATATATGCAAATTTTATTAGTCTGATAAGAATTTGTTCTAGTTATAATTATTAGATAGGTAGGTAAATAGATAGATAGGCAGACATTATTATTATTCTGCAGTAATTGCTGCAATAAATGAACAAGTCAACAAAAGCTATATTATATGATCTGAAAACCAATTATTATAAAAACTGAACATGAGCAAAGATAAAAGGAAAGTTGTAGCAAAAAGTATAGGCGGCTATGTTTACATATTTCATATATTTGAATATTTCGTTCTTACCATGTGTTAGTTGCAATATATCACTGGTATATGGCTCTATTTGCAATTTACTTAAATGTAGCACCCATCTCTCATAAGAAGAGAAAAATGTACTTACTTGACGTTATTTAAATAATCTATACATAAATTGAATATTTATCTGAGGCTCATTGCAATCTTTTTTTGTACTGTGCGTTTTCAAATAACGTACATTGTTCAATGTAATTTACAGTAATCTATCATTGTTTCAATTCGCTTTTGAAGAACTTGAAGAGCTACTAGCAATATCTACCTGATATGTCCTTATTTGGGCATGTCACGAAAAACTTTAAGGAGATATTCGCCGTAGAATTTGATTTGATACCAGCACTATTCTGATAGAATATGTGGAAGCTATTATGAAAGCATATTAGTGAACGCTACTGAGTTGAATGAGGGTATTAGGTTTTGCTTCAAAACAGTCGACCATATACCAATGACGTGCAAGTAAATCTTTTTAAATGGTTTTGTAAGCTGAAAGATCTGAATCTGTATTTAAAAATTTAAATGAACACTGTGATTTTCTGGTGTCTGTCATTTAGGCAGAATGGCTAATAAAATAAAATATAAGCGGATTTACCTTGCTTCCCATCTAATTGTCAGCCTTTTTCTCCTCTGTCGTCTCTGCAACCGCAACTTGCTGTGATGAGAGTTTTGCAAAGCTTGCGGACCTCCATTCTCAGTGCTTATGTAAATGTGAACAAACGTGTCATAATCTTCTGCAATCAAACTTAGCGTATATAATCCATTGAATGCCGTGAAATATTTTGTGTTCATATCGTTGGTAATTGTTATTTCTTCGTATGTTTTGTCAGATGGATTTACTGAAAAGAAAAAATGAATGTAACTTGATAATTGAAATTTTAAAGTGAATCGATAATAATTGTTGAGAAAATATTCCATAACGGACACTATTAAACAAAACTTTGAGGTGTACTTTTAACAACCTTTTAACTGTCCAAATATACTTCGAGTTTTAACAGAATGACATGTTAGGTTCATCTTTAAACGTACTAGTACAGATCCACAACTAGCTATGGATCCACCAAGAACACATCGACACAAATAAAACTTTAGAACGGTCTTTTAGATAGCCCGACTTGTCTCTTATTGTACCTAGATGATTTATTCAAATGTGTATATTATAACCGGACCAAAATTTACTATTAATCGCAGAAAAAAAATTGTTCCATAGAAATTCGTTTCATAACACACTGAATTCAAATACCGAATAAAAAATATTAGTTGTGTGTATGTATGTATGTATGTACGCTTGTGTGTAGATCGTTTTTTGATAACGATAACTTTTGTAGGTTTAAAACTTTTGTTTCAAATTTGGAACATGTGTAAAAGAGCATGGTGGAATACTTTGCATTGAAATTGGGCCATATCGACCACACAGGGTGATCTCTAGAGGCGTTATTATACAACTTTATTTACCTGTACTATTATTTTGACTGAACTTCATCTCCCATTTTACTGGTGAAGAACAAGTAATAACAGTAGCCGACAGAGGTCCGTTGTTAATGGCTGACGAATAGAAAAATCTGTAATATAAGACAAAAACGTATTAGTATATACAAAAACTGTCATACATATGCACATGCAGGTGTCAATGCATTAAAGAAATCGCTTAACTTTCATTCTCAAAAGCAAAAAACTATTATTCAAGTCCATGGATGGACATTTGCGAAGATGATAGTGCAATCTCAAAATTTTGGACCAATAAAGCGAAATGAAATGAATTATTTATGTCATAGAAAATTTATTAATAAAAATAATCAATTTCCTTGTACATATAATCTTAAGAAACCTGTCAACAATTTGTGTTGATTGTAGGTACATATAAGTATTTGGCTATTCGTTCTTAGCATCAGTTGGTTGAAATAAGTTTTAGTAGATGGCCCTCCTTGCAATTTGTGTGAGTACATTTACTTAACTTGCATGAAGAGGGAAGAAATAACCTGTTTGACGTAATTATTCATAATCTGTACTGACAAAGGCCAACAAGCTATAAATGTATAGGCAGCATATGGATGGTATAATATTAATCATATAGGATAATTTTTTCTACTGGAGCTTATTTGGTCTCCTTAAGGGTAGAAAAGGAAAGTTTATTTTTGTATACAATTCGAGAACGGTAAAAGATAGAGACAAAAGTTTAAGATACAAATTTTAGATCTTAACATTTTATTTAAAAAAGGTCATGCGCGTTTATACCCTTTCGCTGATAGTTTGGCTGCAAAACCGTAACATACATAAGGGATGAATGGTATGTTTAAAAAATCGTACAAAATCGAAAAATTTATATTTGTTTTCTTTAATCCCCCGAAAAATTTCAGCTTATATTTCAGAAATAAAGTTTCTTTTGGTTGTTTATATAACAATTATAAACATCCGAATTTTTAAATTGACGATTTTTCAGGGTTAAATGTGCCGAAACAATTTTCTTTCAAGCTCCACTGCCTTCAGGAAATATAAATTTTTCGATTCTGTACGATTTTTTGAACATTCCATTCATCCCCTAAATGTTATACGGTTTTACAGCCAATCTGTCAGAAATAGGGTTTAAATGCATATGACCTTTTCTAAGCAATGTATTAAGCTCTACAATTTTGTTTTACATTTTTTTCTATACAGGGTGCGGCAGTAGTGCGTCGGACCTCGACATCTCGAGTTCTACGATAGCTAGAAATGTTTTAAAAAATTGCAAGTAAACTAGATAAAAAAGTCTATAGCTGGAAATTATTCTCGAACATACAGGCGAGCCAAGTCGAAATTACAGGACCAAGTGCCCTTTTTTTAAATGAAATGCATGTATATCGGGACATTTTTGAAGCCTTTTTCTAGGCTCTATTCATTCCTATATTAGCATTGAATATCTCCCAACCAGGTGAATGTAATGAATTTTTCAAAGAATCACTACAGTCACAGTTATGGATTTTAAGAAAAACTTATAGGAATACCAGTTACGAGACATCTAATTAATATTTTTGAATCATTTTAATTTCCTAAAACTGTACAGGGTGGCCAAGAATTATTTTTCAATTAAGAACTTTTTAAATTGAATTTTCTCAATTTTTTCAAATAGAACACCCTGTATATTGTTCAACGATTTGATGTAGAAATAAAAAACGAACATTTTTTGTAAGTACTTCCCTATGGCTAATTGCAACCATTTTCATTTTATAAATAAATAAGTGTCAAATTCAAGAACAAACTTACAAAAAGAGGTTCCCTCAAATAATTTATTAGAAAAATGTATAACAGGTGTTTGATGTGTTGCCCATTTTGATTGACACACGTCCTTATGCAATTTTGAAATGAGGCCATTTAGTGAGACCATTTCTTCCAATCCATTGAGATGAGTAAATAGTATTTAATGGGTCCTTTACTGTAATGTTTTTTTGTACATTTTTTTGCCGTTCCCGTTATTCGGCAAGCAGCAAAACCTCAGTTTGGTATAAATTGTCACGTACAACGCAGCATTTAAGGCACTCATCGGTCGTTAGTTACAATTTGTATTGAATATAAAATATTTGGAATTGTAAAATATGAATTTTAATAAAGCGGAACTTGTACACATGACCTTTGTTTTGGGCGAGTCAGACAGAAATTGTTTAATTGCCAATAGAATTTATCACCAACGTTATCCTGAAAGAAGGATTCCTGATGTTACCAGCTTCCAAAACTTTCTCGATAGATTTCTGGAACTGCAAATGTCGAATGCAAAAAAAGTGAACAAATAAAACATGTTGTGAATGAAGAAAATGAGTTCTCTGTGGTGCCAGCAACGGTTGAGAATCCCCATGTTAGTCTAAGAGAAGTGAGCTCATTAGTAGGAATAAGTAGACGGTCTGTGGGTCTAATCTTAAAAATAAATACGTTGCATGCATATCATATTTAAATGCACCAGGAATTATCTGATGAGGTAAAATGCAAGATGATGCCAACTTCTTCAATAATGTTTCATTCACTGATGAGGGGCAACTTTTCATAAAAATGGATTTATTAATAGGCACAATTTCCATTATTATGCTTCGGAAAATCCTCACTTTTTTATGCAAGTTGATAACCAACATAGATGGTCTATAAACGTTTGGGGAGGAATTATTGGAGAATATGTAAAGAGGTTTCAAAAAATGCATTGATATACATAGCATTCCATTTAAAAAAATCGGTAAAGTTATTTACACAGAACTTCCCTCGTTATTTGTGCATGGCGGTCACTCTAAAAAATTATTAATTACGAAATGACATTGACTATAATAATCGGAATACAGTTATTGCTATTGTTACAAAAAAAACCTGATAACTTTTGGTCAAAAAAATATACAGAGTGGTCATCCAACAGCAAAAGTTCAATACTAAATAACAGGTGCCAAATATGGAAGGCTTGCACAAATACCTTTACAAATGTTCACCATAACTGAATTATTTCTTGGGATGCCACACAATAAAAGTATATAATAGGTGCATATGCCAAATATTATTGCCATCTGTCACATTTTCAATCCCACATTCACGTAATGGAGTGGAAGTATAGTGGTGGTTAAAAAAAATAAAAAATTTTCAAAACTTTTTTTTTTAAATAGGTTTAGAATGTCCTGAAATGCGAAAATTTTAAATTTGAGCAAAAAAAATTTGTTCCGTTTATTCTAGTGTTAAATTTTTTTCCAAAATGGTGAAAAGATGTTGCAAATTTTTTTGTCCGAAATAGGTTTGGAATATCATGAAACGTGGAAATTTTAAATTTGAGCAAAAAAAAAATATTTCGTCTATTCTATATATCTATATCTGATAAATAGATTACCTAAACATTTTTTCAAAATTTTTAAAAAATTTTTCAAAAACATTTTTAAATTTGTTTCAATAATTTTAGAATGCCATGGAAACGTGGAAATTTTAAATCGGAACAAAGAAAAAAAAATTCCATCTATTTTAGTGGTAAATTTTTTTCCATTTTTTTAAAAATAGATTTAGAACGCTATGAAACGTGGAAATTTTAAATTTTGAGAAAAAAAAATGCCATTTATTTTATTGGTAGAAATTTTTTCAAAAATGGTAAAAAATTTTCAAAAAATGTTTTTCTTTTATATAGGTTTAGAATGCCATGAAACGAGGAAATTTTAAATTTGAACGAAGAAAAAAATTTTTTTTGTGGTAAAAATTTTTTCAAAAATGGTGAAAAAAATTTTCAAAATTTTTTTTTCAGAAATAGGTTTAGCGTGTCATGAAACGTGGAAATTTTAAATTTGAGCAAAAACATTTTTTTTTCACTATTTATTCCGGTTAGACGGTCCACCCTGTATATTTTCCGGTGAATATTCTACCATTTCTTCGCTGACAGTAGGGTCAACTACCTACCAAATTTGACTGCTCTCCGTCAAGTAATTTTTTAGTTAATGCACCAACAGACAGACAGACAGACAGACAGACTGACGGAATTGAAAAACCTATATTTTCGTAATCTACGTGATCTGAAACGTCAGAATCCGAAAAAATCTCGGAGGGTGATTTTTTCTCGAATACAATACTTCCCTTCGGTATGCGAGGGAAGTAAAAAGGCATAAGTGCCTTTTTTAAATGGAATGCTATGTACAGGACTAAGGTCCTGTAATTTCGTCTTGGCTCGCCCTGTATGTTCGAAAATAATTTCCAGTTGTCGACCTTTTTGTCTAGTTTACTTGCAATTTTGTAAAAAATTTCTAGCTATCGTAAAACTCAAGATATCGAGGTCCGACGCACTGTTGCCCCACCCTGTATATTTGTGTCCGAACCGAACAAATACACTAGTATAAGTGGGACAAAACTACAAAGAAGAAAATAAACAAATAATTTAAAAAACACGCCTTTAGAAAGAAACTGTAAATGCTGAAAAAAAACACTAAAAAGAATTAGAAAATATGCAATATTGTAATTAATGAACACAATAGCGTGAGGCGCACCAAACACTAAAAAAAACTGAAAATTTTACACGCATAGAGCGCTCAACTTTCTTACGTTTAGTAATTAGAACCAATTTAACATTATTTTCTTCTTCTTAGTGCATTCTTTTAATAGTTTCAGTTTTCAATTTTTAAAAGCGTAGTTTTTGTATTATTTTTTTTATATTTTCAATAAGAACGCTCAAACCTGACCTGTATAATTAGCACTTAACTTACTTTATAATGAAAATAAAAGTCAAATAAAAGTTGCTATGTTTACATGACACTATCCACAAACACATAGGTCATACACACTCATTATTATATCAAATATTACAATAACAGTATGTACCTCCACTTAATACAACGAAGAGATGCTAGATTCTGTTTTCCGAATACACACCCTATAGGTCGTGTTTGTAATTTTAACTTACTTATAAATAACAAACTTTTCAGTCTTCAAGTCACTAATCTGAATTTAGAGTAGGGTCGAATGCTTGACCCCGTACTGTCTAACAAATGATCTGAGTAACTACCGTTTCGAACAGCGCGGATTGATGATAAAATTGCCAGTAAATAAGTCGCGATAAGAATTAGAAATGTGAGGTCAAAAATCCCAATGGCTTAAGAATTAAGCCTATACCTATAAGTACGTTTCATATAAAACTTTTTAGGTGCATTATTTAATAATTTCTCTGGAAAAGTGTACCTATTGGATTTAATTAAAGTATGTATCGTTGCACAAATAAAACATACACTTGTTTTATGATTTTCACAAAAATTTTTATTTTATATATTTTTTCAAATATATAAACACATAACAATTGTTTCGCCAGCACAGTGGCTTCTTCAGATGTGAGTATAAAACTAAAACAATGCAAATTAAGGTATATATATATGGGTAATAAAATATGATAGCTTAATTAGGGTGAAACCAGGTATAAAGTATGAATAAGGCAAACTATTTCTGATGAAATATGAACTAATAATAGAGATTTTTTTAAAAAAGGAATTTTTTTATAACTAACTCCAACAATACTAAAAACTAATAAAAATTGATTGTTAAAAAGGAAATGATAGAATTTAAAACAAGTTTAGTAACGGTGAATTGTTAGTTTCTAGTTGATCATTTAAAATTATGCCAGAGTTTTTTTTTTTTTATTAATGTTAACTTTATTCCCTTCTTCTCTAAATGTAAAATTTCAAATTTTTTCATTAATTTTATGTTTTTCATCAAGAAGATGATTAGCATAAGTTGAATCTGTTTTTTTATTTTTAAAACTCTGTTGGCGTTCCTTAATTCTTTTTTCAAAACTTCTACCAGTTTGCCCTACATATACTTTGGGGCAAGTCCCACAAGTTAGCTTATAAACTCCTGACTGATGTTCTTTTTTAGTTTTATCTTTGTTATTTTTTATTAGTTTACTAAGAGAATTAGATGTTTTAAAGGCTATATTGATATTCTGTTTTTTTAAGTTTTTGGCAACTTGTTCTGTAGGTTTACCGATATACGTAAGGCTTTGATATTTTCTTATATTCTTTAATGGAACTGGATATACAAGCTCTATGGCCTTTTTAAACATTTTTGATTTTAGAATACTATCTATCATTTTAGAGTTATAGCCATTATTAAGTGCAATTTGCTGTATTATATTCAGTTCCTTATTAAAGTTTTCTTTAGAAACTTTAATAAGGAACTGAATATAATACAGCAAATTGCACTTAATAATGGCTATAACCCTAAAATGATAGATAGTATTCTAAAATATCAAAGCCTTACGTATATCGGTAAACCTACAGAACAAGTTGCCAAAAACTTAAAAAAACAGAATATCAATATAGCCTTTAAAACATCTAATTCTCTTAGTAAACTAATAAAAAATAACAAAGATAAAACTAAAAAAGAACATCAGTCAGGAGTTTATAAGCTAACTTGTGGGACTTGCCCCAAAGTATATGTAGGGCAAACTGGTAGAAGTTTTGAAAAAAGAATTAAGGAACACCAACAGAGTTTTAAAAATAAAAAACAGATTCAACTTATGCTAATCATCTTCTTGATGAAAAACATAAAATTAATGAAAAATTTGAAATTTTACATTTAGAGAAGAAGGGAATAAAGTTAACATTATTAGAATCATTAGAAATCAATAAATTAAAAAACTCTGGCATAATTTTAAATGATCAACTAGAAACTAACAATTCACCGTTACTAAACTTGTTTTAAATTCTATCATTTCCTTTTTAACAATCAATTTTTATTAGTTTTTAGTATTGTTGGAGTTAGTTATAAAAAAAATTCCTTTTTTAAAAAAATCTCTATTATTAGTTCATATTTCATCAGAAATAGTTTGCCTTATTCATACGTTATACCTGGTTTCACCCTAATTAAGCTATCATATTTTATTACCCATATATATATATACCTTAATTTGCATTGTAAATTTAGTTTGAAGAAGCCACTGTGCTGGCGAAACAATTGTTATGTGTTTATATATTTGAAAAAATATATAAAATAAAAATTTTTGTGAAAATCATAAAACAAGTGTATGTTTTATTTGTGCAACGTTAACATGGATTTTCATCAAGTAAAGGTCGAATCAATCAATTATTTAAAGTATGTATCATGACGATGTCTGGAAGTAGATTATATTTTGAGATAATTCCGTTGAATGGTTGGGAGTTAAATAGGGTTAAATAGGGGAAAATAAGTAAAGCAAGCTAGTATGAGTACAGAAAGTTTAAATTCAGTGTATGTACTATGTACCAAGGCCTCAGATTTTTTGTAATATTTTTCAACCCCCATAACCCATACCCCTACTCTATTATTAAAGGGGTTGATAAAATAAAATTGAGACATTCACTTGAAATTTGGTACACGTGCGTATTATAAGGACATCTGGAATTAGATTATATTTTGAGATAATTCCGTTGAAGGGTTGGGGGTTAAATAGGATAAGCTGGTAAGAGCACAGAAATTTGGGAATTGGTGTATATATCAGAAGCGAAGGCCTCAGGTTTTTTTACAATATTTTCCATCCCCCCACCACCCCCACTCCCTTATTAAAAGAGTTGATAAAATTAAAGTTCCACTTGAAATTTGGTACACGTATGTATTATAACGATATCTGAAACTAGATTATGTTTTGACATGATTGCGTTGATGCAGTGAGTGTGGTAAGTAGAGGTAAATAGGGAAAAATAAATGAAGCAAGCTGGTAAGAGTACAGAAACTTTAAATTCGGTGTATATCCTATAAGCCAAGACCTTAGATTTTTTAATAATATTTTTCAACCCCTCACCACCCTTACTCCATTATTAAAGGGGTTGATAAAATAAAATTGAGATATTCATTTGAAACTTGGTACACGTATGTATTATGTCGACATCTGGAAGTAGATTATATTTTGAGATGATTCCGTTGAAGGGTTGGGAGTTAAATAGGGTTAAATCGGGGAAAATAAGTAAAGCAAGCTGATATGGGTACTTGAAATTCGATGTATGTACTAGAAACCAAGGCCTCAGATTTTTGTATAATATTTTTCAACCTCCCAATACCTCTACTTCATTATTAAAGGGGTCGATAAAATAAAATTGAGATATTCACTTGAAAGTTAGTACACATATGTATTGTAATAACATCTGATTATCATGATTCCACTGAAGAGGAGGGAGGTGATAGGTTGTGAATAGCGGAAACATTTCCACGTTTCATGGCATTCTAAACCTATTTAAAAAAAAATATTTTTAATTTTTTTTAGCAACATTTTTGAAAAATTTCTTACCACTAAAATTGATGGACAATTTTTTTTTCCTTTCTTCAAATTTAAAATTTACACGTTTCATAGCATTCTCAGTCTAATAAAAAAAAATGAATTTTTTTTACCATTTTTGAAAAAGTTTTACCAATAAATAGATGGAATTTTTTTTTCTTTGCTCAGATTTAAAATTTCCACGTTTCCATGGCATTCTAAAACTATTCAAACAAATTTAAAAAAGTTTTTGAAAAATTTTAAAACATTTTTGAAAACATTTTTATCTAATGATCACTACTATAGAATAGACGAAAAATTTTTTTCGCTCAAATTTAAAATTTCCACGTTTCATGACATTCCAAACCTATTTCAGAGAAAAAAATTTTGAAAATTTTTTTCACCATTTTTGAAAAAATTTTTACCATTAAAATAGATAATTTTTTTTTAAATTTGCTCAAATTCAAAAATTTTCACGTTTCATGGCATTCTAAACCTATTTAAAAAACACATAATTTTTAAACTTGTAAACTTTTTTTACCACTACTAGAAACTTTCCTTTTTGCTCAAATTTAAAATTTCTACGTTTCATGACATTCTAAACCTATTCAGAAGAAAATATTTTTTAGAAATTTAAAAAAAAAATGAACATTTTTAACCACTCCACTACGTGAATGAGGAATTGAAAATGTGTCAGATGGCAATAATATTTGGCATGTGCATCTATTATACTTTTATAGAAAAATGTACAGGGTGGTCATCCCAAGAAATAATTCGGTCATGGTGGACATTTATAAAGGTATTGCGCAAGCCTTCCATATTTGGCACCTGTTATTTAGTATTGAACTTTTGCTGTTGGATGAGCACTCTGTATATCTTTTTGAACAAAACGTATCAGGTTTTCTTTGTAATAATAGTGATAACTATATTCCGATTATTATTTTCAATGTCACTTCGTAATTATTAATTTTTTAGAGTTACCGCCATGCACAATTAGAGAGGGAAGTTCTGTGTAAATACCTTTGCCGTATAACAATATTTTATAAATTTTGTTGAAGGAAACGACCCTATTATATATGTAGTATTGGTCCTTTTATATTTTTAATCCACCTTTTTTCTCGTTATCAATAAAAATATTAATAATTTCAATTTAAGTCTACACCCAATCAATACCAAATACAAAAAATATTTTGATACTCTGTTCAGACAAGAGTGGTGGCTGAATCACATCCATACAATGAATCTGCTATAGCTTCAGGATAGCGATCTCTACCGAGATAACAACATTGTAACACAATGTTAATATCACACAAGGAGAAATAATAAATTACACGAACAATATTGGCGTTTTACAGACTTTCTGTTCTAAAAGACGGTAAATAATAAAAACATAACCTCCTTCCCAAATAGTGGTCGTACAAGAAACACGTGTGTTCTTGTCAATCACTCGATCGACGGATTTCAATTAAACATATCGCAATCTGTCAATCGTCTAAATCTTGACTTATAAATAATGCATCGTGTAAATCACGGTGCTACAATGTAGTACCACGACTTTTATAACTCTGTTATACAATCCCAACCTTTTGAGTTTTTTATTTTTGCGGTCTCTTCTTTGTGAATTAAAGATATGGAAAATTTATTTCCGACAGTAAAAAGAATGTCAATATAAATGTAGGTTTATTACTCATCGATATTTTTATGTGTCTGTATTTTATGGTTCTTGTTCGCTTATTGGAAAAATAGATGATTCTTGGGTATATAGAGAGCTAATTCTGTGGGTCAACATACTAATATACACGTGTTCAAGGCCTGCTTAATGAAAGGTAAAAGGTTGATTATAAAAAAATAGTGCGTAAAAACTCACGCAATTGAAGTGAAACTTATAAGGTTATAAGAACAAGGTAACACGAAAATGAATGAAACATGAGGACTAGAAATTTTCAAATCGTCTTGAAACCAAAGTCTATCACAAATAGAGCATGTGATACCGAAAGGATTGTCACGAAAAGTTTTTGTAACTTATCTATGAGCATTTTTATTACAGCTAAAATTACTATAATGAATATTAAGTTCATTTGCATTCACCATGAGCTGGTTACTAGTTCCTGGTATTGCTAAACTGTCACCATTTTTTTATAGGATGAGCACCACTGTCAACAGCTGTTTTACGATAAATCCAGAAGAAGCAGCACTTCCAAGACATGAACGTTGATACCAACATCTTGAAGATGGCTTGAAACTATATAAAAGTTTAAGTATCTTACATACTTTTGAGTTGTGGTGCTCTTCGGTGATTTCTGTCAATTTCTTCTCTTAATAGACGATTTAAAAGTGCCTTTTTTACGTCTATCTTATTTAAAACGCAATAAGTTATATTGACTTGTATTTACAATGCTAAAAAAGATCTCAGCAACAGATGCAAAAATTCAATCATAATCTAGTAAATCGATGTCACTATAACCTTTCGCTACTTACTTTGACTTATATTTTCTTAGCCCTACATGTACACTTGATTTCAGAAAAAAGTAGTACAACTCTTAGATAAGGAAATGGCCTTTTTTAGTTGTCTAAATTGTTCTTTTGGTAGTAAATTATTGAAAATAACCTAATAATGGAAATATAGATGTCAGTCAGTTGTAATTACATAAATTTATATGGATAAATAAACAAACAGTCACATTTTAAACACAAATATTTCTTAAACGTAACATTTTGGATAAAAATTTAAAACATAAATAAACAAATTACAACATAAACAAGATAACCATTATACTCTTCGACGATTTACTGCACTTTTTATATAATTGTTGCACATTCTATAGAATACTCTCCGTAATTATACGGTCTTGTCTAACTATGAGATGAATGAAAGCCGCCAAAGCTTGGTCCATAATCTTATCGCATTTGTGACAAATTTATTGCTGTTGATAAAATTGCCTAATGAACCGGTTTTGTAATGCAACAATATTGTATAATATAAATACATAAATTTAATTTTTTAAATATAAATATTTAATAACTTTTTTTCTTTATTGATCGATTCTGTTCTCATAGAAAAAAATTAAATATATCTGATGAAAAATAAAAGAATAAATAATTATGTTACTAGTTTGTAAGTTGTTCTAATGTTTTTTCGCAGTGTATTTAACTATTCTTTCCGAGGTTCAGTCAGTATGTGCTTGAGACTAGATTAGCCCCTAGTCCTTCAGTATCCCAGTCACTCTTAATTCTCAGACTGAAAAAAGAATAAAAAAAATAAATAAAAAATAATAATAAAATAAAGAAAACACAATAAATAACAAAAAAAACATAAAAAAATAGAAACACAATAAGTATAAAAAAAAACAAAAAACAAAACAAAAAAAAGAACAAAACTTTGAAAAATCAAAATATATATGTGTATACAGGGTGCGCCAAAGTTCTGATTTTGGTCGATTACGGCTGTATTTGAAATGGTGGAAATATATTGTCTATAGATTATTTTCTTGATTTTCAATTCTGAATAACCAGAAAATATGTACAATTATACAGGGTACTCCGTTTTCGTTGTCCGAGCAACAACTTCGTTATTTTAAATGGAACACCCTATATTTTTTTCCTTTATCGAGTTACCCATCTAATTATATTCATAATTCTATTAAGGTGGTAGGTACTTAAAATGAACCGTTTACGATATAAAAAAGATTTTTTGACAAAAAGTGAGGTTTGCGGATAAGTTTTTGAGTACCTCTGATTTCATAGACAAGAGAGTTTTCAAAATTCTGCTTATACTGTTATGTTGAGCATATTAAGGGCTAGTAGGGCAGAAACATTATTAATATTAATCTTATACAGAGTGCTGAAAAAATTGAGTTTAATGTTTCGCTAATAAAAAAGGCCGTAATTCAATTTTTTCAAATGGGACGTACTATTTTCAGTTCTGTCATCTAATGAAGTGTTAAATTATCTTTCCATTGATATATCATAGTAGGTATTTATCTTTAGGAGTTGCATAGATATTAAGGTTAATTGTCTGGATCAGTCATTTTTCTTGCTGGAACTTCATGAGGTTTGTACTGCACTTCACCAGTTTCGATAAATCTGTCTCTAAGATTACTAAATGCAGGTTCTAAAGGGTGTCTCCTTTCAGGATATCTGGTTTTATAGACTCGGGATGCTAAGAGGCTGTTCCTTGAGCACTCCCCCAGAATAAAAATCATGTCAACCATTTCTTCCCGCGAATAATTCATATTTAATATAATTATATGCAAATGCAACTTCCTGGAACTGTAAAAGCTACTAGTATTTTATTAAAGACAATCAAAACAAAAGCACTTACCGATATAGCAGTAACACAAAACTTTAGAACATCCACAGACACGTGTTTTGACATCTATGTCTCTTCGGTGCGGCTTTTTCTAAAGTTCACAATCAACTGAAATATGTAAGCAAATACTCGTGTTATAACTATCAAAGGATTACCAGAACAGGATATTAAAAATTAAAATTAGATTATAGGAAATTCCCCGTAAAGGGATAATTATCAATATAATTATATGCAAATGCAACTTCCTGGAACTGTAAAAGCTACTAGTATTTTATTAGCTAATAAAATACTAGTAGCTTTTACAGTTCCAGGAAGTTGCATTTGCATATAATTATATTGATAATAAAATATAAAAATAATTAATAAAATACTAGTAGCTTTTACAGTTCCAGGAAGTTGCATTTGCATATAATTATATTGATAATTATCCCTTTACGGGGAATTTCCTATAATCTAATTTTAATTTTTAATATCCTGTTCTGGTAATCCTTTGATAGTTATAACACGAGTATTTGCTTACATATTTCAGTTGATTGTGAACTTTAGAAAAAGCCGCACCGAAGAGACATAGATGTCAAAACACGTGTCTGTGGATGTTCTAAAGTTTTGTGTTACTGCTATATCGGTAAGTGCTTTTGTTTTGATTGTCTTTAATAAAATACTAGTAGCTTTTACAGTTCCATTTCCAAGTTGCATTTGCATATAATTATATTAAATATGAATTATTCGCGGGAAGAAATGGTTGACATGATTTTTATTCTGGGGGAGTGCTCAAGGAACAGCCTCTTAGCATCCCGAGTCTATAAAACCAGATATCCTGAAAGGAGACACCCTTTAGAACCTGCATTTAGTAATCTTAGAGACAGATTTATCGAAACTGGTGAAGTGCAGTACAAACCTCATGAAGTTCCAGCAAGAAAAATGACTGATCCAGACAATTAACCTTAATATCTATGCAACTCCTAAAGATAAATACCTACTATGATATATCAATGGAAAGATAATTTAACACTTCATTAGATGACAGAACTGAAAATAGTACGTCCCATTTGAAAAAATTGAATTACGGCCTTTTTTATTAGCGAAACATTAAACTCAATTTTTTCAGCACTCTGTATAAGATTAATATTAATAATGTTTCTGCCCTACTAGCCCTTAATATGCTAAACATAACAGTATAAGCAGAATTTTGAAAACTCTCTTGTCTATGAAATCAGAGGTACTCAAAAACTTATCCGCAAACCTCACTTTTTGTCAAAAAATCTTTTTTATATCGTAAACGGTTCATTTTAAGTACCTACCACCTTAATAGAATTATGAATATAATTAGATGGGTAACTCGATAAAGGAAAAAAATATAGGGTGTTCCATTTAAAATAACGAAGTTGTTGCTCGGACAACGAAAACGGAGTACCCTGTATAATTGTACATATTTTCTGGTTATTCAGAATTGAAAATCAAGAAAATAATCTATAGACAATATATTTCCACCATTTCAAATACAGCCGTAATCGACCAAAATCAGAACTTTGGCGCACCCTGTACATATATGTACATATATTTTTTACAGTTAAGCAATTATTTAAATATACAGGAAAATTATGCTTTTTAATATTTCAAAAAGTTTTATTAAAACTCTACACGTGTTTCGGCTTATTAGGCCTTTATCAAGAGTACAAGATAATACTAAATTTAAAATGTGTTCCTTACTTATTTATACCTAATGGAAGGTATAAATTATTCAAAGCTTTTAATCTATTTATTACATGCAACTAGTTATATGATTCCTATCCTATGTAAATATACTACAAATAAGTTCTTAATGTTAAATTATTTTTTCTAGAATATTATGACCAATAAATAATGTTTGATCATTAGTTACATTTTTATGCTTTTTGACAGCTTTCATGATCTCAAATTGTTCTAGTAAATCTAACTTCTTTCCTTTATTTTCTGTATGGAGTAATTCGAAAATAAAGGAAAGAAGTTAGATTTACTAGAACAATTTGAGATCATGAAAGCTGTCAAAAAGCATAAAAATGTAACTAATGATCAAACATTATTTATGGGTCATAATATTCTAGAAAAAATAATTTAACATTAAGAACTTATTTGTAGTATATTTACATAGGATAGGAATCATATAACTAGTTGCATGTAATAAATAGATTAAAAGCTTTGAATAATTTATACCTTCCATTAGGTATAAATAAGTAAGGAACACATTTTAAATTTAGTATTATCTTGTACTTTTGATAAAGGCCTAATAAGCCGAAACACGTGTAGAGTTTTAATAAAACTTTTTGAAACATTAAAAAGCATAATTTTCCTGTATATTTAAATTATTGAAGAATGTTTCACAAGGAACCAACCGTAGAATCAATCCAATGTGTTAAGCAATTAATTTGAAAAGAAAATGCAATAGTTACTAAGTTCTAAATATAAGTATGATTTTTGTAATCACTTACCTCCCAGCCAAATAAAAAAGTCAATATTCACTGTGCTAATAGCTACAATCGCTCTAGCCATTCACTTGATGGAAAAAAATCGATATTGTTTAAAAACAATAGGGTTCTTCCTAGCTAACACTAACTTACTGTGCAAATTTCACTACAATCCGACTTTTCGTTCTTAAGTTATAATGTTTACAAGAAACGTGACGGACGGACGGACAAACAGACGGACCGAGAGATAGGCAGATGGACAGACATTTTTAGAGATGTTCTGAATTCGATCACCAACATAGTAATATGGCACTTTTTCCCTATATACGAGCGATATTACCGGTTTTAGAAATGTGCCGATCGAATGCAATATACTCTTCATTTTGTATTTGCGAAGAGTATAATAATAGCAATTAATACTTAGTCATTGTTCCTTCCTCATCCAAAATTGCTTGTAGCCTCCTAGTCATTGTCAATACTAAGTTTTATGCAATTTGGGTATTACATAAACTTTCCCATTTATCTTAATTATGGCACGAAGTTGTTCCGCATTTTGAGGACGATTTAATTTATGTATATGCATCACCATAATTCCCAAACATTGTTAATGGGATTAATGTCGGGGCTTTTAGGAGGCCACCGTAGCTCTTCCACATTATTATTCTGCGACCATTGCTTTTTTGTATTACGCGCAGTATGTATGGAAGATAAATTTATCATCTGGATATAGTTCCCTTACTGACGGTAACATAACATTTTCAAGTATCTCAATATATTCAGTGGAATTAAGACGACCATCAACAAACCACCACATTCCCATTCCTCTTTGATTAATCCATATTATTAACAGGAAAACGTACCGATTTAATTGGATCGAATGTGAAATTTTGATTGTATCTTTGCCCACGAGACCTATAAACACGAATATGTCCATTATTACACGACTGAAAAACTATTTCATTAGAAATTATGACTTTTTACCAAAAGTCTTCATTATTCAACATATGGTTGAATGCAAAAATGATCCGTCCTTGTTCTTTTCTTCTGTTAATTTCTATTTTTTAGCAGCAGAACTACACTTCAGAATGCTATTTTTCATTCTTCTGCAGGTAGTAGATCTTGAGACAGGAAAATTTGTTTCTAAAACTTCATTAACTGAGGTCTCAAATGTTTTTTCCTGAAGGTAATTTATAAGGGCTTTATTTTGTTGCTCACTCTACTTCAGTTATGCTTACTAGATCCATGCTTACGAAATATAGTGCTTTCATTTTCCTATCTTTTTTTAACTTTCACTTCGCAACATGGCCGCTACAGCTACTTGGTGACAATGTAAAATGATTCGAGTTTTTAAACTGTTTTTAGTGCATTTTTAAAGGTTTTTGTAAAATTAATTGTTATTGCTCTTTATCTATTATACATATCGTGATTTGCTGAACTGACTTTTATCTAATGCTTTATTTATATATTTGGATAGGCGTGTCATCTTGTTCACATGTCAAAAGTTATTTCTTTTCCAATGGTGAGTGAATTTTAGTAAATTTATTATAATTTTATTTATATTCTACATTTTAGGAGTCCTCTCATCACATCTCTAAGCTGGAATATATTAGTGGAGTTAACCTATATGGTTTAAAAGAGGGAGATTCAAATTGCCTCATTGGATGATATAACACAGTGTTCATTCGTTGTGAACCTGCTTGGAAATAAAATTGATAATATCTAAACTATAGGTTAATTATTATTCATACTTACTTTTATAATTATGTATAATGTGTACAATTTAAAACATTCAGTTTTGGTAGACATGCTGTTAAAAGTGTGTTATTTTTTAAGCTCTGCCGTGTTCTAGCTCACTTACCTTCACTGATATTTTATTTGTATATATTATCAATCATTTTGAACATCTGTGATACTAATTGTAAGAATCAAAACAGATACCAAACTAGGTATATACCTATAAAGTATATCAAGCATATTATGTTGAATATTTGCCTATGATTTTAATTAAATGCAAACTGAAACGGTCTTAAAGTCCTATCTTTATATTAGATTTACTATTACACTTGTATGTCACAATATAAACCTCTGATTATTGTTATTAATGTGGTAAACACCTAAAACTATTAGAAACTTTTGAGCCTAATGAAAGTAAGATATAATTAATAAAAAGTTGATGGGAAATATTTTAAATTGTCTAAAACATAAGTTTCACACCGGGTTTATAAAACCATTAATATATGATTGATATATTGGTATAAATCAATGAATATTGTGACAACTCAACCTAGTGTAATAATACTACCTACCTACATCATTGCTCAGCTGTAACTGAGCACATATTAATTAAACTTTACTAAAATATATGGTCATATTATATATGTACAAAAAAAATCAAATATAGCCATTATTTTCACTAATTTATGGGTTCACAAAGATGTCAACTTATATGACAACAAATTTTACACTTATAAAAACAACACTAATAAAGTATGTATAAAATTATTTCTCACACTAAGCTTTTAAAAAACATTAATGAACATCGCTACAAATATCTTATATTCAGAAATTCTCCACTTTAATTTATATCGAACGAGAACTGACACCTACTCTTAATTCAAATTTCGGAATTTTCCACCAGGCAACTGACAGTTGGCAAAACTGTGACGTCACTTCTAGTTCTTTAATTGTTCTTATAGACCATCTATTTTCTAATTTGGAAACAATACTAGTCTTCTGAATGTCTGTTAATTATCTAACCATTATTAAAAACTGGTAGATATTTAAAACATTCCAGAACGGTTCCATAATCTTTGCGTATTAATATACTTCAACTTGAAAAAACTATTACAGTTGACGTTTATCATTTTTTTTTGCTAAAGTCATGTTTACATTGTTAAAATATAGCGCACTACATTTTTTCGAAATCAAGTGTACATCATGTCTAATGGTAAATGCCCATTTCCAATCAACAATATTTTTGTTAGATGATTTTGAAACTAAAATCTATTTGCTATCGGTGAACTTTCTTTATTGCCTGCTCGCACGGAATTTTAACTTTCCTACCTTTAATTTCTGAACAAGATTAAGAAAATCCAGAAACAAAGGAGAAAATCTATTACTTACATTTGCTTCACACTGTATATCTAAGCGGAAATGAACCAGTTTTCATACCTATTTTTATTAGACACACTCACCATGAGGATCTCGGTCATTTATCCTCCGTTATATATATCTATGACTTATTTAATACTTTTTTTAAAACCTCGTTTGTTATAAAGCCAAGTACACAGTCATTATTATTTCAGCAGAGCCCATTATACACCCTGACATGTGAGTATACAGCTCGTTTCATCATTTAAAATCTCCAAGTCTTAACGCAGTTTTTAGTGGGCTAGGTCTAGGTTAAAACACTCAAACATGTGCTCACATATAATGATGCCTCTGTTAGCTTATTTTCGTTGGCAGTTTATTATACGCATAAATATTTTTAGATAGAATAAGTATCTTTGAGTAAGTTGTAAGATCGTTTATTTTAATCGCCTGTATGTCTGTATATTGCCAGACAAAAAAAATATTAATTGCATAGCGGAGTTTAAAAATAAATTTTACAGTTGGTGGTTTTCAAAAGGACCAGAATTTATGAGCAAAGCGTGGATGAATGCGTAAATAACTGAAAGAGAGGCCGTCAATGTACGGAGCAATATTAAGTAATTATTATGACGTTGAAAATGTAGCAATAATTATTGGTTAGTATGAATGCACATTGTTTACTTCAAATATAAGCATGATATTTAATTTTATATTGTTTCTTTAACAGGTTTAAAAGAAATTGAAGAAAGAATAAAGTCCTCTATTTGAATCGTTTTAGAGGAGTCAATAGAGGTTTTCACTTCGGAAAAATTCCGGGAAGCGGTAACTTTTGATAATACATCTCTGAACATGTCAGGAACAATATACCAAAAGTTGCCAACAATAGTCCTCGACCGTCATCATTTGTTATTAAACAAATTAGTTTCAAAGTAGCAGTTTTTGCCAGATATCTCTTAAAACATTTTATTCTTAAAAAAACTGATTACGCCATTGGAAAATAAGAGAAATTTCACATCAAAAATGTATATGAAGTTTTTTTGTACGATCAAAACTGTAGGCTATAGATTTTTTTGTTTTAAAGGTGCCGACACACGGAGACAAAAGTGTTAAGAGTTGTGCCTAGATTGCTCTTAGATTACTACACAGCATGTTCATATTGTGCTCTAGGTGCTGTACAGCACCTAGAGCACAATGTGAACACGCTGTAGAGTAATATAAGAGCAATCTAGACACAACTCTCGACACTTTTGTGTCTTCGTATGTAGGCACCTCGCACGAAAATGGAACTTTTGACCTAATTAATGAAATTGAGCTCTACAGAGCCTAATTGAAAGAAGAAACGTGTGGTTATTCGATTACTATATTTTCAAGTAAATAAATTAATGTTATGTAGAAATACTACACATATGAATTCGAAACACAAAGAGATTTCCGATGAAATCGGTAAAAGCTCCAACATTTCAATTTCACTTTAACAAACTTCTCCTAATAACCTTCTCCTCCTGCGCCGGTAATCGCGCCTTATATACTCTGAAATCGCCTCTAGATCCATCAAGAATCTTCTCCCACCACACTCTAGAAAACTCTATCTCTTTCTACAAGTTTCCAGTCACTATCAGGCATAGGCGTATTAATCTCCAGTTCCAAGGGGATGTAATTCATAACAATATCAAATTTTATCACTTTCCAAAATTTTGAAAGTGTACTTACATCTTCAAAAATAAATTTTTGAGATTTTTTTCACTCACCGAATCTCTTTATGCATTACTTCAAGAGTAATATGTGCAAGCTTCAGGTTCTTATCTTAAAAATTGTAGAAATGGTAGAGCTTTTACAGATTTCATCGGAAATCTCTTTGTGTTCCGACTTTATATATGTACTGTAGTATTCCTACATACATTCATTTCTTTACTTGAAAATATAGTAATCGAATAGCCACACGTTTCTTCTTTCATTTAGGCTTTGTTGAGCTCAATTTCATTAATTAGTTCCAAAGTTACAACAAATTAAGTGTAACGCGCCCGAGGAGAGGCCGTGCTCGCTTCGCGCGCCGTACTCGACATGTCGCCGCGTTCCATTTTCGTACGTTAAACAAAAAACATATGTAGCCTACATTTTTGACTGTACAAGAAAACTTCTATACATTTTTGTCGCGAAATTTCCCGTAGTTTAGAATGGAGCAATTAGTTTTTTTTGGGAAAAAAATATTTTAAGAGATATTTGACTACAACTGGTTTTTTGCAACTGACTTGTTTAATAACAAATGACGCTCGAGGACTATTGTTGGTAACTTTTGGTACGCTGTACCTATGTATTCAGCCTCTATTGGCTGTTTTTAGCAACTTCACCCATAAAAATGAGGAGGTTAGTACAACTGGTTCAAAAAAAATTTAAGGTAAGACTAGATTTTTATCATGATTTTATTAGCTTCACCTGTATCTATCAATGTAACGGAATCTTTCAACGTGATTTTCACCCACTTGTAATTGTTGTATCATCATGAAACTTTGCATTTGTGTGTAGCTCCGATGACAATACAATATGGTATACTCAATATTATAATATGTTCAATATGGCCGCCGTCCCAAGATAGCGGATTATCATTTTCTTTACAACCCCCTTGATATGGGTATCAAAGGAAAGGGCTTGACAAGTAAAAAACAAATGTGTCATCCAAACTTAAAAATTCAAAATGGCGGCGTCAACATGGCGGATAGGTTTTATCAATTATCGTCCGATTCGACTGACAATCGGTATCTGTGGGTTATCGAGGTTGCAGATTAGAATTATCTGGTCCAAATTTAACAATTCAAGATGGCCCATAAGTTTTGTATTTTATGGTCTGACTCGTCTGAAAATCGGTATCTGGGGATTTTCGAGGTCGCAGATTATAAATATTTAGTCGAAATTCAAGAATTCAAAATGGCGGCTTTAGGATCACGAATAGGTCTTGTTATTTGTAGTTAAGAAATTTTATCGAGCATATTGGAATAAAATTAAAAAGAAGAAAATAAATATATAATTTTAAAAAATTTGAAAAACGCGCTTTTAACAACTGTTCAAAATGTAGCGTTCAAAGTACCTGGAGAAGTAAAAAAAAATTACTCATCAGGTGCCGCACGTTTTTACGCCTCAACATAATAATTATTGTTATTATTAACTCTATATTCTTCTCTTTAGTGCATTTTGAACAGTTTCAATTTGTTATTAAGAGCGTGTTTTTTAATTTTTTAAAATTGTTTATTTTTAGGTATTGATATCTCAGGAACACAAAATGTCTGTTTTTATGGGGTATGCACAGGGGTGATATCGATACCGTATATGAGCTGAAAAAGTTTTGGTGTCAATTGGATGATGTTTAGTGCCGCTCTGGCATACCCTAACAGCACATGGACGTCCCAAAAACGTCCCAAGAACGTACTCACCGGACATGAAAACGTCCCGAGGATGTACCTTACCGACGTAAGACGTACCGAGGACGTTTGAGGGACGTTCCGTGTCTACAAAACGGGACGTGTCGAGGAAGTCCAACCCAGGACTTATGTGGGACGAATGTAGGTCTAGAGAGGACGTCCTGAAAGCGTTGTTGGGACATACTATGCAAAACATATAGGTACCTCCCCCTTCACTACTTTTAAGGTGTATTCACAGCAGAGTTCCTTTTTGGGTTTTCTAACCACATGCATTTCTTTCGAAATAGAATCCAGTGATTGGATTCCATTTCGAAGGGAATAAATGTGGTTAGAAAAGCCAACAAGATAAAAAAATGACAATATATAATTACCATGTAGAAAAATTATTCAAATAAATTGATTTTAATACTTGGTATTTTTATTTAGGACCGAAGGCGAATCGTAATTTTTTGACAATTCGTGACAATTCGAAAAACGAAAATTTTATCAACACCAAATGACAAATTTATGCGAACATTTTATTTCTATTGTGCTATTGAAAAATAAGTTACGGCATTTCTTTTTTTTTAATTAATTTCTTACTCTACAAATTCAAGTGCCGTGTCAAAAATACAATTTTTATGAGATTATATTTAAAACAAATTGTTACAATTTTCTTGGTGTCCTATTTTGATAAAAAATCACAGTTTAAATGTGAACATTTTTTTGTTTAACTGACTTTGCATTTGAAAGGTTCCCTTGTTCATTTAAAAATTTTAAGAACACCTCTTTATATGAATGATCGATTTTACAAATAATACCAAAGACCGAGAGAAGCAGAAATATATGTTGTGACTAATGCTACCAGATTACTAACATTATTATAAGTTTAACGTTATATTTTTTGCCAATATTATTACACAATTCAAGTAAAGAAAATGGCTATGGGTTAAGATGCATTAGGATTTATGGTTAGAAGCAGATTTATTAGGTTGAACATTGATGAAGTATAAAAGTTTTTGTACGTACGTACAGCGCAATTTCAGAAAAAATATAACAAATAGGGCATATAAGTTACAAAATTGTAAATTTTCTTTAAAAAGTACCTTTATTAGTTTTTTCTTTATATTAATTTACTGAAATCCCTAAATATGCGTTACAAGTTTGTTGATGTTTTCTGGCAAATGTTTTTATTACTCGATGTATCAAACCTTACCTATTACAAGTTTCATCACCTCCACTTGTTCATCAGTGATGTCGAACCATATATAACACTTCTTCTTTTCAATTTTTACTTCCCCCGCATACCGAAGGGGGTTAACCAACAATCCTCTTTTAAGTGAATAAGTTCGCTCCATGATAAACAACTAAAAACTACATACCCAGGTTTACATTTGATCTTCCATAGAATTTTAACAGAGCCAAATAAGGTGGGTGGTAGTATATTTGTTATATATAGGCTATAACCTACAAATAAGCAGCACCAAATTTATCTAGAATAGAATATCGATCTAAATACTTATGTATTAATAAATCAATTAAATAGACTTACCTATTTTTGGTACCTTCTTTTGTAGCCGTTAAAAGTGACTAGTGGGCGGAAGAAATAAAAATGATGCAATGCAATAACCATAGGGCTGCCAAATTGAATTCCCCATAGTTTGACAGTAACTAACCGAAACTCCTACATCTCAAACAACACGACGTTTGGCGGGAATTTTAAAATAAAAGAGCTTTATAGGAACTTAACATGTTTTTAATTGTTATTCATTCCAGTATTTCCATTTATTCTCATTGCGATATTTTCGTACTAAATTATAGTATCACGCTAATATAGAGGATAGTAGTATAATAACTACACTGTACTGTCAAAAAGTACAAATTAATATTAATGTGATTTCGCAAGATGAAAAAAATAGTTGAAACGGATATAAGATTTCTGAAATCAGAAAAATCAAATTGACAAAATTTAAATGGACCATGAAAAATGAAAATACTTTGTTATCAAAAAAAATTTTGTTAGTAAAACTTTTTAAGGATTTTAATTTCATTTTTACAGTTTTTAATTTCCTTTTTAATCATATCCTCATCTGCTCAAAAAAAATCACTCCTAAAGGTTATTTCACAAATGTGTTAAGGTTTGTCTTGACTAGACTCTAGCAGGATGTCCTTAAAACGTTTTCTTCAGAACGTTTTAGGGACGATAGCAAACGACCGTCTTTGGAACGTACCATATAAACCCAGGACGTTCAGACCTAACGAGGACCTAAGTGTACGTCCTGGGGACGTTTGTTGTTATCAGGGTATATACTATCTTATTTTATAATATGATATCCATTTTTATGTACCATTCGAACTAACTTTGATTTCGAGAGTATATCACATGCACTTCATTATTTTCTGTTTATTTCCCACTACAAAAGAATTGTTCGAGTCTTGTGACTGGATTGTTTATAATATTATTTTATTTATTATTATGCTCTTCGAAAATACAATACGAAGAGTATATTGCATTCGATCGGCACATTTCTAAAACCGGTAATATTGCTCGTAGATAATTTCTTTTATATCACTGTGTTCGTCAATTTTCAAAATGTCCGTCGGTCCGTCTGTCTGTCCGTCCGTCCATCGCATTTCTTGTCAGCACGGTAACTAAAGAACGAAAAGTCGGGTTGTATTGAAATTTGAACGGTAAGTTAGAGTTAGCTAGAGGAAGAACCTATGGTTTCTGAACAAAATCGATGAACAAATAAAAGAGGATCGCTGATTACCAATTCAATATTTATTTTAGCCAAAAGTGGTCCAAGTGTGATCATTTTGGTCTAAAGTGGTTCAAGATATTGGCCATTTACCTTTAGTGGTTCTAATAAATTTATAGTGAAAAATACTTATTTCAATGAAACATACAGGGTTTTATGGTTGCTTTCTCACAGATTACTAATGTAATGGTCATTTTGGTCTAAGGTGGTCCAAGTTCAAGATATTGGCAATTTACCTTTAGTGGTTCTAATGAATTTATTTCTAATAAAAACTATTTATATCAATGAAACATACAGGGTTTTATGGTTGTTTGGTCGCAGATTACTTTCTAATGGTTATCTTGGTCCAAGGTGGTCCACGTTCAAGATATTGGCAAATTTAAATTTTTTAAAATTTTCGCGGAGTTTTGGCAGCTGTCAATTGGCTTGTAATACCTTAATTGTAAAACCAGCAGATATTTCATAAAGTACCAGCTTTCTAGAACATTTTAAGCCTAATTTCATTCAATTTGATCAAAAATTGAGCATGGGCTAGAGTTTTGAAAATGACAACTCATTAATTTCACACTTTGCGCCGGAGGAACATACTGTTTGGAACGAAGCTGTTGTAATTTCCAGGAAGAGGCCCAGATATATTTCCAGCTAAAAAAATACTAAGGGTGATCATACTAGTCATCCAACAGATAAAATAGATTATGAATAGGAAAGTTTTGTGTAAACGTCTTTTCAGATGTTCTCCATGGTTTCCGAATTAATCACTTCAGTCAGACAGTCGTGTTAACTACATGTGAAATACTATCGCCCTTCGTTAAACCTCGTTGTTTATTTTTTAAACGCGAACCCTGAACATTTATCGCTAAAAGTATATCAGACTTGTTCCTTAACTAGTTGCCAAATATACCTGTCATGCGTAAAAAATTTTCTCATTAGTTACTTTTTTTAGGGTGTCCATATTGTATAATTCCCACTAAAAGTATATCTCAGTTCTTCACTAGAAGTAGCGACAGCTACCTATCACTCCGACCAGCTCTTATTCTTCTCTGTGAAATAGCGTCAATATACAGTCAGACAATCGACCGACAGACAGACTGACGGAATTGAATAATCTTAAATTTCATAATTTACATCTGTCATGTGATTTTCAAAGATATTTGGGAGAGTAATTTTTTGATGATTATATACTCTCCTTCGGTAAGGAAGGGTAGTAATAAACAAAAATTTAGACATTTTTAGCAATGTCCAATGAAAAATTAATTTGAAAACTAAATTTAACAGCCTTTGTTTCAGTGCTGATGCAAACTAAAATATATCTCGGAAGAGTTACGGCCAAAGCACGCTTAAAAAGTTCAAGACCACCTCTATAAGCGATTATAACGAAACGGGACTGGGACTAAGATTTTTAGAAATAGCGTCTCATTTATTCTTTCTGCATGAAATTGCGCATGGCGGGTCTTTTGCCTCGAGGTGAATAAAATGTCTAGCAGAGTATTTTGGCATCTAACGTCGATATATTGTTTTAATGGCTTCTCAAATATTTGGAACAATGGTAATATTTTATTAAAGTGACATTTTAACGACCCTTTAAATGTCCGACACATTTAGTATAATTTTTTTCGCTACAATGTACGGCGGTGAGATTTCTTAGAAGCATAAAAATACGAGAAATGGAATTCAATAATATTGTTTTTGTAGTTTTTCAGGCAAGGCGGTGATTTAGATGTCTAGGTTTCTAGAGGGCACCTGAAAACATAAGTTGTTGAGTATGAGTGTGCTTTATGAGTCACATTCCTTTCAAGTATTAACTGGTAATAATTACACAAAGCCTTTAAGAACTGCTAATATGTGTTTCAATAACTGTTTTTACAAAATACGTTTAAGTTCTAGTTTTACTTTGGTTGATCCAAAGAACATCCATGTTAAAACTTAAAATTAAAAACCGCTGCCTAAGGAATTACTACTTCCACATCCAGATTTTTCATCCAAGTCACTTTAAAGGAAACATCTTGACAATATTTGCACTCTAGTATGTGGAAATTATTGGTCATAGAATTTTAATAATATTTGGGGCAGATGTCATAAAAAAGTTTGAGGAGTTGGTTTCTACCATATACGTTGAAAATTAAGTTTCTAGTTTACCCCGCTCATTTTCCAATATTCACAACCTACCACCTTCCACCATTTCAATGGAGTCATCTCAATCAGATGTCACTACAATACATACGTGTACTAAGTTTCAAGTGAATATCTCAATTTTATGTTATCAATCCCATTAATAATGGAGCGGAGGTGGTGGAATTTGAAAAATATTAGAAATAAATCTGAGGCCTTGGTTTCTAGTGTAAACACCAAATCCCAAATTTCTGTACTCTTGTCAACTTGATTTACTTATTTTCCCCTATTTACTCCTATTAAGCCCAATCCTTCAACGGAATCATCCCAAAATATAATCTAGTTCCAGATGTCAAATACATACGTCTACCAAATTACAAGTGAATGTTTCAATTTTATTTTATCAACCCCATTAATAATGGAGTAAGGATAGTGGAAGGGTTGAAAAATATTACTAAAAAATCTGAGGCCTTGGCTTCTAGGGTATACACCGAATTTCAAGATGCTGTACTCTTACCAGCTTGCTTTACTTATTTTTCCCTATTTACCTCTACTTGCCCCCACTCCTTCAACGCAATCATCTCAAAATATAATCTAGTTTCAGATATAGTTATAATACATACATGTACCAAATTTAAAGTGAAAATCTAAATTTAAATAATATAAAAAAATCTGAGGCCTTAACTTCTAGTACATACACTGAATTTCAAGTTTCTGTACTCTTACCAGCTTGCTTTACTTATTTTACCCCATTTACCCCTATTTAACCTCCAACCCTTCACCGGATATTCTCAAAAAACAATCCAGTTCCAGACCTCGTTACAATATATACGTGTACAAAATTTCAAGTCAACATCTTAAACCGTTCCGGAGAAAACGTGCGGACAAAATAGTTACAGATAAACAGACAGACAAACAGACAGAGAGACAGAAAATTTTCTTCGCTCAAATTTAAAATCTCGACGTTTCGTGACATTCTAAACCCATTTCAAGAAAAAAAGAATTGAAATTTTTTTTTCGATTACTATACTTCCAATCCACTACGTAGATGTCAGTGGCGTAATTCGGGGGTGGCAAGGGGTGGTAGTTGCCATCCCAGAATTGTTCAACCCAGTATACAAAATTTTATGAACTCGGCAATTTCTTGATTCATTATTAACCAAGCCTTATTTGGCGCTGAAAAATAAAATGTTTATTGAAACTTGTATATTATAATGTTAAATAGAAATAGTTTGGCTATTAATTAAAGTAATTAACAATGAATGTTTTAGGGTAAATAGAGAATGTTAGCAATTATTTTGTGGTGAAATTAATCTGAAAAAGCTTAAAAAACTAACAATTCAATGCTAGTTTTTTTAAATTTCCCCGGACCCCCCTTACACGTGGGAGCATTCCATACCCCCCCAGAACCCCCGACCCGGTGCGCCTTGCCACCCCAGTTAAAAAACTGAAATTACGCCCATGGTAGATGTGGAAGTAAAATTATCACACTTGACTTATACCGACTGCCGCTGAGAGTAAGTGCGTTGTTTACTACAAGCTTCTATGCAACTTCACATGTTTCTCAGTAAATTTTTAACAACTTCTATTTGATCTATTGCCTTGTAATTTTGTATATAAGTATATGTAGTATCGGTCACAATACGATTGTTAGGACAAAATCCATAGAAAATGGACTATTTACGCCAAAAGATAAAATAGGGCCATGTTTGTATTGTTATTGAATCCAGTAAAACGATCCCTTTGAAAAATACCCAATTCACTAAGAAATTAAATTCAGACCAAAAAACCCATGAAGAAATCAGCTTTGAAACATTGTCACTTTACAAAAGACCTATTAACCACCTTTGGCATCATCTTTCATCGAAATCTGCGCAAAAAATTATTCCACTAAAAATGACCAAGAAATGGACATAGAAAAATTTTTAATCTCGAGGACGACGGTCAATCGCTTTTGGGCTACGTCGTTCGAATTATGAAAAGTACTCAAAAAATTTCATGATCCACGGGGCGGAAAGCCGCTCCGTCCGACAAAATTTTCGAAAGTACAACGAATTTAATTTTTCGAAAGTACCACGAATTTGGTTTTTCGAAAGTACCACGAATTTGGTGGCACAGGGCTGAATCCTCAGTCAGGATGTAGCGAGTAGCTATTTCAAACGTCAAAATTTTATGAAAAAATCAATGGGACGGTTTTTTCAATAAAAACAAAAATCCTCATTTAATTATTCTCAAAGTGGCAGAGAATAATCCTTGTCCGAATCATAAGCACGTACATAAAAATAGTCAAAAAATTCAAAGTCGGAGAGTCGATTCCAACCGACAAAAAATATCTTTAATCCAGGCTCAGGCGGACATCGCCATAGTAAATGCTCGAATGCGAGTCGACGGAAAAAAAGTATATTTGAGTTAAATGCCGTTAGTACGTTTATGCAAGCAGAAAAAAACATTGAACTCTTATGCTCTTATACCAAAATTTAATTTGCTGGCCTCACAATAACAAATTAAACCTAAATAAAACGAAGACCACTACCATTCAATTTACATTAAATAATAATTCCGAAGGGCTAAAACTTTTTGATGATATTGGCACAGAATTAAGATCCTGTGACGCCAATAAATTATTAGGCGTTACTTTTGATGGACATTTGCAGTGGACCCACCATATAGAAAATTTGTGTACTAAGCTAAGAACAAGCTGCTACGCTTTAAAGTTCACGTCGAAACACTGCAGCCAGGAAGTTTTTAAAACACTTTATTATGCCAACTTTCATTCCCATCTTAGATATGGAATCGTGAATTGGGGTAACAGCAGTAATGTGGCCAGGGTATTTTTATTACAAAAATATGCAGTCCGTATCTTGTCAAACCTAAATTACAGAGAGACGTGCAGAAATGCTTTTAAAAATTTAAAAATCTTGACTCTTGCGAGTCTTTATATTCTGGAAGTGTGTTTATATGTCCATAAGCATAAATCATTTTTTTCTAGTAATCAGGTTAAACATTCACATGAAACCAGATCGAAAAACATTTTAATACCTGACCAATACAGAACCACCATGTATCAAAAAAGTTTCCTTTGTCAAGGGTGTAAACTTTATAATTCATTAGATGTAGATATTAGGACTTCTCGTAGCGTTCAGATTTTTAAAAGTAAACGTAAAAACTACTGCTCACCAAAAATTGTTACACGATTAACGAATTTTTTTTAAATTCACTTTGACTTACAAGTATTTGTGTGTAGGAATGTTCTTGACTGTGTTATATATAGTGTCCCGTATTATATATTTTGTATAGATGGTATTTTTTTTTCTATTGCTTGTAGTATCTTATGTGACGCGTTCTTCATTTAATGTGTGTATACTCTTACATGTATATATATTTTTTTTAACGAAGAAATAAAGATTATTATTATTATTATTACTATTATTATTATTATTATTATTATTATAGGCAGTTTCTTTAAGCATCCTGACAAGGACTTCAAGCATTTGGATAATTTCAGTGCAAAATTAAAAGTTTTCAAAAAGTTCCGCGTACATTTTACAATCATAACTAACTGGGAGCCTGAATCTTTTTGTACAGTCGATTGTCATAGTTCTCTCGACGCTGGATGAGTTATGATCCTACGGGAGGTAACGGCTTGCCGAGTGGTAGTGCTCTCTGTTGTTCGCCTTATATATACATTAGTTAAGTGTTGAATATTTATATTTTTTACATTCTATGAATTATTTCAATAAATGAAAATATGTTTTGGATTCGATTTCTTAATGAGTCACTAATTATAAGATTGGCGACCGACGTACGATTCTGTGACGTGAGTCGGATAACTACTTACTATGGGTCACCTTTGATCCCATCACGTGTTGTACCTATCCGAATACTCATAGAATCAATCAATGGTCTTACTTATTAAGAAGTGTTATTGAGAAAGTGCTAATTATACGATATATTCATTAGAAGTCCACCGCTCGATATCAGATTTTGACGAAGAGAGCAGACTGTGGCAATCACAGTAAGTATGACTTTGTCTATTTTCGTCTTGGGGAGTCTGTAGGGTAACTTATCTCCCCCTTGTGAGTAGACTTGATAGATATCATAGCGACGACACGGCTCCGGCCTAATTAATATAGAATCCTTGTCGTGTCCTTCAGACCCAACGATACTAGGTACATCTACAGTATCATGGGCAACTCCGACCATCATTGAAAAATCAGATAATAGCAGAATTGGGCAAATTTTACATGATACCTACTACTCACTAGGCAAAACTTTCACTGTGGTTCACTTTAAACCTCAGTTATAACAACTACAGTTGGACCGCAACTTGTATAGGTAGAAAATAAATGATTTAAAAAGAAAAGACACACTTACATTTTTGGTTCACCTTTTGTGAGAAAAGTAGTGACTTGTAGATCACTGGGCAATGTATCCGAAGGGAATATTTCATATGTTGGTGCTTGGGACCTATGTTCTCTAGTTCGTTTTGATTTTCTCTCGCTTTCTGTTAGCTTGATCAGCACGATTAAGAGAAATAGAAGTTGCCTTCGAAAGAAAATCATCTGAAAAATATAGTTGTGTCAATAAATTATCGAAATCAGTTATTAAATTAGTAAAATAGTATAGATATAGGGGGCGATAGCCCAGTTGTAGTTCCGAGCGTACCTAGAAAAGTGGAGCCCAGCACATCTATATCTAGCTCCATTTTCTTTACTGCGAGATTACTGAGTATCAAAGTGTTTTTAAGGTGACCATTCCCTAGAAAGAGACATCCGATAGGGAAATATTTATTGTTCTTGCCCATACATTTTTTTCTTAGTACACATATTTAAAAAACTATAAGAGTACCTAAGTATAACTATAACAAGACTATTAATATGAATTTTCACTCAATAATTTCAGTGGTTTGCAAAATAGCTAGATTTAAAACTACGAAATAGGAAGATTAACATAATTTTTAAATTTAAATCTAGGTATTTTGCAAACCACTGAAATTTTTGAGTGAAAATTCATAGTGTTACGGATTTCCACCTTTTTGGAAACACCCTGTATGAATCCGTGGGTTCTAAATAATTTTAACAAGAGATTAAACACTACTAACACTTTATTTAACTATTTACTGACTACAATACTTCAAATTCACTTTATTTACTATTTATCTAACCTCACTTTTCACTTTTCTACTTGTTCACTTTTATAAACTGCTTTCTTCATAAAACTTCTCTTTCCGCGCTGGTAATCGCGCCTTATATACTCCGAATTTGAATCTCTAGATCCATCTAGAAGCAATCAAGAATCTTCTCCAACAACATTCCAGAAAAGTCCGTTTATTCTCTTGGCTTCCAGTCACAATCAGTAGGCATAGGCGTACCATCTCCTTTTCCAAGGGGGTGTAATTCATAACAATAGTAATAGTCTTGTTATAGTTCTACTTAGGTACTTTTATAGTTTTTTAAATATACGTAATAAGAAAAAAAAGTTATGGCCAAAAATAATAAATATTTCGCTATCGGATGTCTCTTTCTAGGGAATGGCCACCTTAAGGATAATACAATTCTATGTACACCTCAAGTTCGTAATTAATCTAGTGTTGTAGTGTGATACAGTGATACATCTAGATAGGTAATAGCTCTAGAAATAAAACAGATCGATCACAAGAGTCTCAATATCGTTCCCTGAGGAACACCAGATACAACTGAAATTCATTTAAGATAGGAAATATTTCTGTGTGTGTATCGTGCTTTTAAATCACTTCAGAACTATGTTAATTGAATATTATTTGGAAAATAAAGTCCTACGAAATTCTTCCATTCACGGGGTTACTAAGCAAAGTCGAATAACTACACTAACTATGTCTCTACTTAAACGTACAGTTTTGATTATTTTAGTCTTTTTAGGATGATCGTAAAATTTAAGGAACCAAATTTGGCAAATTCGCAAATGTTAGGTAAAACTGCCAAGACTGATACATCTTTAATCAGATTCTTCTGAAAGGAACCTAATCTTATTATACTCAAAATGTAGGTATGAGTTCGTTGACTTCGAAGGTATAGCCAATAAGGTATTTCCTAAAGTCTAGATGTTCTTTAACTAGTAATTCCGTACATAGCAACAGATGAAATACTGCGTAATAGTCCAGTCATTGAAGCATTTTACCTCGGACTTCGGTCGGTTCGATCAATATTCATGAAAAAAACGGCGTTCGATTCGTAATTGATAGTATTGCAAAGTGTACATGGTCCGAAGGTGTGTTTTTACCCTGGGGGTGGATACCACCCCTTCTCGGGAGCAGAAATTAGTAAACTCAAAACAACCACAGAAATCAATAGGGGGATGAATTCTAAGCGAAAATTTTTTTCAATGAATCAATATATCTCGTGTTATTCGCGATTGAAAATGTTGTTTTTTCACCTAAAAAATGCATGTTTTAGAACGATTTTTCACGAAAACCTCGAAAACCTTACGTTTTATCAAAGAAATCATCAGGAGCAAATATGAAGCTTATAAAATAACAAATCGATTCTATTTCTCTAGATGCAATACGAACTCGTTGAAGGTGACTGTTTGTTCGTCGAAAACTGAATTCGAACCTTTCAACGTTGAATAACCTAAAAACGATGAATTTTTGGAGAAAAACTTGTCAGACATTTCTAAATGTACTTGAAAAGACCTTTAAAACGAACAAAATTCGTTAGCATAAGAACTTACGGAGTTATTTATTTATTTATTTATTTATTTGAATACAACCACCCAACAGGTAACCAATTACAGGGTGGGAACATTACAATACAGAATACGAAAACAGTATAATAAACTAAAAACTAATTAAACTATCAGGACATAAAACATTGCATATATGTAAGTAAAAATATTATAATAAAATAGATATAAGATAATTATAGGAGAAGTACAAAAAGGCAACGCTATAAATCATAAATTAAGTTGTTTAATTGAATTAATATTACAGTTAAATATATCTAGCTGATCTTGCTGTAGATTGTAATTTTTACACATGAAATATAAAGGTGAAAATTTTAGTAAGTTAGTTCGAGGGGTAGGAAGACAGAAAGTATCACGATTCCGACTTGTTATACGAGGTATGTGAAAATTTATTTGTTCTAATATGAGAGGGCAATCAAACATGTTATGAATAATTTTATAAAGAAAGACTATTGAATGTATTATTCTTCTATTTTCCAAGTTAGACATGTGAAATCTGTCCAGCATAATATTTTGCGAATAACCAGTTATTGGGTAGGTACCATCTTCAACAAAGCACAAATACTTAACAAAACGGCGCTGAACATTCTCAAAATTATTTATGTAAATTGCATATCCTGGAGACCATATCAACGAGCAGTATTCTAATTTTGATCGTACAAATGAATAGCACAGCAACTTCATAATATCAGTGTTGCTGAATCCTTTACAGTTTCTTATTATAAAACCTAAACTTTTTAAAGCTGACGCGATGGTGAAAGTAATATGCTCCTTAAAACTAAGGCACTTATCAAAAATAACTCCAAGATCCTTTACTGTATCAGGTCTCTGCAATATTTGACCATTTATATGATAGTTGTAATAAATGAGATGACGCATTTTAGAAAAGGTGAGTATGTTACACTTGGATATGTTAAGAGGCAAGCAATTGGATAGGCACCATTCATTAACGATATTTAGGTTGTTCTGAAGATTTTCACAGTCATTTTCGTTTTCTATTACGCAATATATTTTCAAATCATCAGCATATAAGAGGCTCTCTACATTGAGATTAGCTATAATATCATTTATGAAAACAACAAACATAAGTGGGCCCAGTACAGAGCCCTGGGGAACACCGGAAGTGGCGAGAACGTGAAACGACCTGTGACCACGGTATTCCACATACTGACGCCTGTTCTTTAGATATGAAGAGAAGAAATCTAATTGCATCACTGACAACCCAAACTTACTCAATTTCTCTAATAGAATACCATGATCCAGGCGGTCGAACGCCTTGGAGAAATCCGTGTAAACGATATCAATTTGCTTGTTCGCGTCCAGTTGCTTGGAAATGTATTGCGTGATACATGCGAGGTTAGTCTCAGTGGATCTACCGGGAACAAAGCCATGTTGGTTAGATATAATTTGGCGATGTACGTGATTAGACAATGATGTATGCAGGGTGAACTCGAAAACTTTAGCGAAATTGCAGATAATTGTAATGGGCCTATAATTTTCAGCTACCCCCTTGTTGTCTTTTTTAAAAACGGGACATAAGCGAGAATATTTCCATACATCGGGAAATGTACATGTTTTTAGTGACAAATTAAATATTGTTGTGAGAGGACGAGCAAAGATGGCAGCGCAGTCCTTGACAATAAAAGCAGGGATGTCATCTGGCCCTTTAGTAAACTTAGGTCTGATTTTCTTCAACGATTTAATTACTTCTATCTCAGAAAAAGACGTTAATGGTAAATTTGTACTATTACTACTGGTGTCTTCGTGAGAATGATATTTTTCTTCGTCATGGTTAGATTTCAAGTATGCAGTTTGAAAAAAATTAGCAAAAGCGTTGACAATATCCTGGGGATTTGTACATTGAATATCATTATAAGTAATATTATCAGGGATGGAACTGCCTCCTCTTTTACCGTTAATGTAGGACCAAAATTTTTGGGGATCATTTTTTATGGTTTCTTGTATATTCAGTAGATAATTTTCATGCAACTGTTTCTAATAATCTTTTATCTTTTTCCTTATGTCACTAAACTCTCCATATATATCATCAATCTTTGTTTGTTTGTATTTTTTCCAGAGACTGCTTTTTTTCTTTATGTCTCGTATGATGTTGTTTGTGTACCACGGTGGATATTTAGATGGTCTGGGAATATATTTGGGAACAGCTTTGTCAAAAATTTCTGTTAATTTTGAATATAACTCAGAACACGCGATGTTAACATCTGTTTGCTCATTTAGGAAAGACCAGCCTGTGTTGAATAAAATGTCGTATAGAAGAGGATAATCTGCCTTTTTAAAATTATAAGTTTATGTTGATTTACACGGGAAATTTCCAGACTGAGACGTATTTATGGTTATTGATATATCCAAAGGTGAATGATGTAAATCTTCAGTTAGTAAACAGTCTAATGATCTTGATACCTGACAGTTTCTGTTTGACAATACTAAATCCAAAGTAACGTTATTGATATTTTTAACAGTGTTAAATTGCGTTATATCAAGATATTCCGAGAACTGCCGCAGAGAGTTTGCTCGTGTGCCTGAAGTAATCTTAACGTTATTGTATTCTGGAATATTAAAATCGCCTATAATATAAACATCACCATCATTTAGATAGTTTAGTGATTCAATCATCTCGAACAGAGATGCATAGGAGCCGCTGGGTATATTTGGTGGTATATAAATTATTAAAATAAAAACAGTTTGAAAATTAATTGATACTTTAATACCTACAATATCAATATGAGGAAGAGAATCCCGTATAAAGTTGAGGTCTAGTTCTGCATATATATGTTTTTTATGTACCGCAATAAGTGTGCCGCCGCCTTTACTTTTGTTCGTTTCCGCAAACTTACGATCACATCGTACAATATTATAATGTTATGTTGAATATAAAATTGTTGTCTCGTTTCTTCAGAAAAAAAGTCAGCAACGAAACCAATGACTTAACCTTCCTTAATTTTTAAGATATCTAATCTTTCTTAAAACCATTTTGCAGAGAATTTCAAGGGTTACACAGGTTTAAAAATTTTTTTCTGTCTTTGCGATTAAACCCATCATTTTCTAAGTATCCTGGTGCGCTGAAACCAAACATGGCAAACAAAATTTTTCTACCCCGTCAATTTTTCTCTACACCCCCATATAACCCCCATAAACTCTTATAGAGGAGATTTTTTGAAAAACGTATTTAAATTATTTTTTATGACCTTTGTATTTGTTCTTTGGGTCGCTGACCATGAATCTGAAGTCAAAAGTAAATTTCGACTTACTCACAGGTGTCAATGAGATGTCAGATTTCACCAAGATGTAAAAGTTGATAACACTGGTCTACAAAATAACAAAGTTTTCTGCTCCAAGTACTAAACCTATCATTCATTAAGTATTTTTGTGTGCTGAATCCGAGTTTTCAATTTAAAAGATTTTCTACCGCGTAGATTTCGAGTAATGCGCGGTTATTATTGTCAAAACAGCAGCTTGGCAATAAAAATCGCGATTTACTCGAAATTTACGTTGTAGAAACTTTTTAAAATTGAAAATTCGGATTCAGCACGCAAAAATACATAAGGAATGATAGGTTTAGTCCTTGGAGCCGAACTTTTTTTTTGTGTAGATCTACGCACAGGCAGACGGGATCTACACAAAAAAAGTTCGGCTCCAAGGACTAAAGTTATCATTTCTTATATATTTTTGTATGCTGAATCTGAATTTTCAATTTAAAAAATTTTCTACCACGTAGATTTCGAGTAAATCGCCATTTTTATTGCCAAAATGCTGTTGACAATAAAAACCGCGAATTACTCGAAATCTACGGGGTAGAAAATTTTTAAAATTGAAAATTCGGATTCAGCACACAAAAATACTTGAGGAATGATAGGTTCATTCCTTGGAGCAGAAGATTTTGTTATTTTGTAGACCAGTGTTATCAACTCTCACATCTTGGTGAAATTTGGCAGCCCATTGACACCTGTCATTAAGTCGAAATTTATTTTTGACTTCAGCTTCATGGTCAGAGACCCAAAAAACAAATACAAAGATCACAAAAAATAATATAAAAAAAATTTCTATAAGAGTTTATGGAGGTTATATGATGGTATAGATAAAAATTGACCCTGCAGAAAATTTTTTTTGCCAAATTTGGTTTCAGCGCACCAAAATACTTGATCGATTTGATTGCAAAGACAGGATCTTTTTTTTGTTGACCTGTGTTTCAGACCTGTAAAGTTGAACTTCCTTGAATCCTTCGTTTTTGAGATTTTTTAATTTAAAGGGCTCGGAAAAGGCAGCTTTTTTTCTTTCTCTAGCTCTTTGGCCTTGGAAACTTGCCCTTCAGCTACGTATATGGGGAAGGTAGTCGTCACACTCAAATGGGGAACTTAAAACGTTGATATCTCAATTTATTTCACAGTCACACAAACATTTTGCTGGCCTGGGGATCTGATCATGTTTACCATATGTTTTTGGGGTCGCCGAATCCGAATCCGAATAGCTGTAACTCTTTCTAAGCAAAAACGACTCCCTCTTTTTTGTACTAGATCGATTAAAAATTAAATTTACAATGCCGATGATGTGTGACATGATATTTCTTCGGAGCTTTTTAAGTCAGTTATCGGCCGCCAAATTGAGAGGTCCGAGGATTTCGCTTCTCGAGCGACACGGTCCAGTTTTGAGGGCCATTTCTGCCAAACGAACACTAGCAAACATCTGGAAACATTCAGTGGTACGTAAAGAGATGTAAGAAATAGTTTGGCGTGAATTGGGGGTTGTTACGCGCCTTGGTTTTCGAGATATGGCTGCTCGAAGTCACCGGAAGGTGAAAATTGAGTTTATTTACCGCTTCCCGAGGCTATGTCTCAAAGACGAAGCGAGACATAGAGTTGCGGTTTACGCTATTCGATTTTTCTCGCCTTTCTGCATGCCTCTGAAATTTTTCAGAATTTTGCAGGCACTTTCAGTTTTTTACAAAATTTTTAAGGTAAGCATCTAAAAAATTCATACATATGTAGGAAGGCGTGAGAAATCGAATAGAGTAAACTGCAGCTCTGTATCTCATTTTGTCTTCGCGAGATATCCTCGGGAGGCGGTAAAAAATATCAATTTTCACCTTCCGGTGACTTCGAGCGGCCGCATCTCGAAAACCAAGGCACGCATCAACCTCAGAGTTACGCCAAACGATTTCTTACATCTTTTTACGTACCCCTGAATTTTTTTCAGATTTTGCTAACTTTCGTTTGGCAGAAATGACCTTAGAAGCTGGGCCGTACCGCTCGAGAAGCGAAATTCCCGTTTCTCTCACTTTGTCGGCCGATATCTCACTCAAAAAGCGCTGGAAGAATATCGTGCCCCACATCATCGTATTGGAAATTAAATTTGCAATCGATCTAGTTCAAAAGAGAGGGGGTTATTTTTGTCTAAAAAAAGTTACAGTGATTTATGTGAATTATGGGGTTTTTTGAGGTTATAGCAAAATCCTGACATGATGGAGTTAAATAGACCTTGGATTCGGATCCAGCGACCTTAAAAACATATAGTGAACATGGTCAGATCCCCAGGACATAGTTTTTCTTTTTGTGTGTGGCTGTGTTTTCATCGTAAAGAATAATAACATGTTTTGCAAAAAATACCCTAAATTTTTGTATTCTTGCATTTTTTACCTATTTTTTTAGTTTTTTGAAAAAAGAACATTTTTTTCAAAAATTTCAAAAATGATTTCGAAATTGAATCAAACTTTTCTCCAAATTTAGACATTCTAAGCCCTTCAAACTTCTAGAACATATTGTTAGTAACTAAATAAAGTAAATTGTAAATGGATTACGTTTAATTTTAATTTATGCGGTGAGGCCATTGGTTTCATTGCTGATTACCTTCTCCAAGAAAACGAGACAACCATTTTATTTACATCATGACTCCGTAAATTGTTATGACAGCGACTTTTATAAAGCCAATTTCCAGCCATTTGCAAGTATTTAAAAAAAGGTCTAACAAGTTTTCTTCCAAAAATTCGTCGTTTTTTCCGTTATTTAATGTGTCGAAGTCAGTTTTCTGCGAACAAACATCACTTTCAACGGGCCAAAACTCGGTTCGTGTTGCATCTACAAAAATAAATCATAAATCGATCGATTTGTTATTTTATTCGTTTAATTTTTGCTGTTTATGTTTTTTATGAAACGTAAGGTTTTCGAGTTATTCATGAAAAATTGCTCTAAAACATGCATTTTTTAGATGAAAAAATCAACATTTTCAATCGAAAATAACTCGAAAAATACTGATTTATCGAAAAAATATCATAGAGCACCTCTTGCTTAGAGTTCATCCTTCCATAGATTTCTGTAGTTATTTTCAGTTTACTAACTTCCACCCCCGAGAAAGGGTGGCATTCACCTCCAGGGTAAAATCATGGTCTTCGGACCATGTAGACTTTGCAATACTTACTATCAATTACGAATCGAATACCGTTTATTTCATGAAAATCGATCTTTCCTAACCTTAGTCCGAGGTTTTGCATTTTGTTTATCTTTACTGACTGCTTAACTTGCGATACATTTATCCTATTCCTATATATAGGCTTAAAAACTCACATAAAGACAACTTAAAGGTCGTTTATATAAAACTAGATAAATATTTAAAGTCTTCTTCAGACATTAGCTGAACGCGCGTCAGTGAAAAAGTCTTAATATCAATATTTATACCGATCTGTTAAATCCGCTAATGATTGCAAATTTATAAACAGCTAAACCGAACTGGTAAACGAATAGTAAGGTAAACACTGGGATAGAAGACAACTGACATGTGGCTATAAATTTAAAATGAAATTATACTTTCTCTCTTCTCGTGCGACTTCCTAGTTAAGATACCGCTAAGAGTAAAATATTATTCCACATTTGTCACAATAACACTGATTGAGAAAATATATTAACCAGCTAACTAGATCAGTGTTTCCCAAACTTTTCAGACTGCAGACTGGTGATCTTTGCAATATCTTTCGGCTTTGTTTTCAAATATCTCGAAAACTATGAATTTTGTCTTAAAGTATTAAATATGAAATAACTTTGAACTTGAGACTAGTGATTGTTGAAAAATTAACCAGAACTTTTGTCAGTTTAGTGATTTTCTCCCCTTCCTAATGCCAAATTTGAATTCCAGTTTGCGATCAAGGGGGTCAATTCCAGGGTGTAAGGCCAAATCCAGTTATGGGTATTATACTCTTCGCAAATACAAAACGAAGAGTATCTTGCATTCGATCGGCACATTTCTAAAACCGGTAATACCGTTCGTAGGGAAAAAAATTCATATTATTGAGTTGGTGACCGAATTCTGAACTTTCAAAATGTCCGTCCGTCTGTCTGTCCGTCCGTCCGTCCGTCCGTCCGTCCGTCCGTCCGTCCGTCATTTTTATATGAAGCACGATAACTTAAGAACCAAAAGTCCGATTGTATTGACAGTAATTGTTTGGATAGTAAGTTAGTGTTGGTTAGATGAAGAACCATATCGAATTTGAATAAAATCGATCAATAAATAAAACATTTATTAAATATTTAGTTTAAAAAAAGAAGATAAGAATTGGTCGACCCAATAATTATAAAAATTTCCATGACAAAAAATGTTTTCTGAAAATTTCCTTCAGTAACTGTTAGTGGAGGGATTATACATCAAAAGCCACAAAAATCAGTTCTGGGAGTAACACGCAACCCCCCCAAAACACCCCCTTCGGTGAAAAAACCTTATTTTACTGATAACTCGTTAATCGTTGAAGATATAAAAAAATTGCTCATTACAAAAAAGAAACCTTGACTAGTTGCGTAAGAAAAAGCCCTCTGGTAATTTTTTTGTATATGCCATGGTCTTCTAGAAAATAGATATTGAAAAAAAAATTCAAAATTTGTATTTTTTATGCGCACGAACTTTCCTTTATTTGAAATTTCTTGCGCGTGGCCTATATAAAAAATTGAATTGCTCGAAAACCAAACAAGCTAGGAAGAAAAATCAAAATGGGTTTTAAAGGGGATATAAAATACTCTTTTGTGTTTCCATTTTTGATGGCTATTGATATCTATTAGTATATAAAAACAACAATATATTATAGTTACCTCTTGATTTTTTGCACTTTGCACTTATTTTTTTGAATTATGTTATCATATAAGTAACTATTATTTCTAATCATTTAATAGTTAAAATATTGTATTAAAAATATCATAAAAAAATTGAATATGCAGCCTTTTTGGATTTTCTTTGACTAACTTTAACATGCTGCTAAATTTGTAAATGCAAATATTTTTATTTCTATTTTTTTTTGCATTGAAGTACTACCTTGAACTAAAAGATATTGCATTTATAACTCATACTCTAGTCAGTTATTTTTTATGGGCTTGTGAATAGTTAGCTGCACAAAAAATAAAAAGATAGCTATATTATATTGTTATTTTTATATACTCATCAATATCAGTAGCAACACAAGAGAGTATTTTATATCTCCTTTAAAACCCATTTTGATTTTTCTTCCTGGCTCGTTTGGTTTTAGAGCAATTCAATTTTTTCCATAGGCCGCGCGCAAAAAAATTCAAATAAACGAAAATTGGCGCGCATTAAATACACAAATTTTGCAATTTTTGTCAATATCGATTTTCTCGAAAACCGTGGCATATACAAGAAAATTACAAGAGGACTTTTTTTAGGCAATTAGTCAAGATTTCTTTTTTATGATTAGCAATTATTTACATCTTCAACGATTAACGAGTTATCAGTAAAATAGGGCTTTTCCCACCGAAGGGGTGGTTTTTTGGGGGGTTGCACGGCACCCTCAGAACTAATTTTTTTAGTTTTGTGATGTTTAATCCTCGCACTAACAGGAAAAGGAAAGGAAGGAAAATCTCAGATAACATTTTTTGCGAGCTTCTGGTGTATTTTTTACTTTATCGACTGGACTATAGGCAAAAAGCCAAATAATTTAATTTATAATTAAATAATATTTTTTTCATTAAATATATTTATTTCGTTAAAATATTTATAAGATTTGCTAATATATTTATCTATGTAAAAATATATATGTCTTTATAAAAATATAAATATATTTCGTTTACAAATAAATATTAGTTCTGCTAACATATATTTATATAGAAACGACCTTTTATTGTCGTTCGCTAGATGGCGCCATGCGGGTTAAATGTAGGTAAAACGCCCGCATTAAATTTGGCAATGGGGCGTGCTCTGATTTGTTTGTATTGAATTATGAAATGGTATGTAGGTATGTTGTCCATTTCATTAATTTGTGATTTGTGGACTTGTACAGTTTCTGTCTAAAATAAAATACGGTTATTTCATTTCATTGCCAAATTTTAACTCGGGCACGGAGATCGCGCCACCTACCGTACGACGATAGAAGATTTGTAAGTAACATGTATTTATATTTGCAAAACATAAATATTTCAACGGAATAAATATATTTAATGAAAAAATATATATATTTCGATAATTATTATATATATTTGTACTCTTAATAATGTCTTAAACGGCGCCACATACAGGCGGGACATATTAATTTTTGGCCGGACGAAACCGTAAAAAGCTTGGCAACTCTAATAGGCGAGCGGTTCACCCCTAAAAAGACGCTTAGAAATGCGAGTTACCGACTAAATTTTTTTAATAAAAGACTTCTACTTGAAACTTTTTCAGCATTGTAGAGCACATTTTTCTGACAATTTACGTATTTTTTGCATAATTTTTTAGGCGGTCCTTCAATAGTTATAAACAAAAATGTTGTAAAAAAAAGAAAACTTAATAAATCGCTCTGATTTCTATAATAAAAACCGACCAAAATAAACACTTTTTGTCTCTTGGCTTTTTATCGAAAAATGCACGGTTTCCGAGATATGGCCAATTTTTCAACAAAAAAACGCGAAAATAGGCGACCTTTCGGATTTTTTTTCTCAATAATTTCTGAATGCACAGTAATTCTGCACACGCCAAAATAAACGGCAGTTCATCTACTACAGGTGTGATTTTTTCTGTGTGGAATTATGCTCATTAAGATGAATTAAAATTGAATTTAGCGATATAGCTGTAGTAAGAAGGAGTTTTGTGGTATCGTGCACCTATTTCTGATAAATCATGTGGTAAAGAAAGTCTTTTTTTTATAGTGGCATCATTTTTGATATCAGCAGATTCAAGAACATTTTTTTTCACGTTGCTATTAATATCTACCAATGTTAATTTTTTGTTACCTCGCTTTTTTTTAGTCCACAAATAAGCACAAACTTTGCCAATCAAACGAACTTTTGGTGGATCGCAATGATTTTTTAGTGTCTGAGCTTTCTTCGTGGTCAAAGCTTGTTTTTCTTTTTAGAGAAACAATTTTGTCGATGTCCATAATTAGCCAGCTTTATGAGACATAAATTACTTTATTTATATGTATAAACTATTCAAATCAAATTTCAAAACAACTTACCCAACTTACATTTGCAACTGCACAGTAACAAACAATTGAACGAACACGTTTATTTTTTACTGGTTGTATTAAAATAATTTTACAATGTTTATAAACTAATAAACAGTTAAAAGACTTAGAGGTAGTTTATGTATTTTTGCATGCTACATAATTTTTAAATAGTTTTTAGTGTTTACTCTTACTGGAAGTACTAAAGTCGTCGTGTGTAAACTTGTTCGATTCGTGTTTAGTTTGAGCAGGTCGCGTGCGCGTCATCTGTGCAGACGCGCGGCTTCTGCTTCCCTAACCCCCGGCCGTGTTATTTGCTTTGTTATTGTTTTGATTTTCAATGGTACTTTTCTAAATTCAATTTGAATTAATCTTAATGAGCATAATTCCACACACAAAAAATCACACCTGTAGTAGATGAACTGCCGTTTATTTTGGCGTGTGCAGAATTACTGTGCATTCAGAAATTATTGCGAAAAAAATACGAAAAGTCGCCTATTTTCGCGTTTTTTTGTTGAAAAATTGGCCATATCTCGGAAACCGTGCATTTTTCGAGAAAAAGCCAAAAGACAAAAGATGTTTATTTTGGTCGGTTTTTATTATAGAAAACATTTTCAGAGCGATTTATTAAGTTTTCTTTTTTTTACAACATTTTTGTTTATAACTATTGAAGTACCGCCTAAAAAATTACGAAAAAGATACGTAAATTGTCAGAAAAATATGCTCTACAATGCTGAAAAAGTTTCAAGTAGAAGTATTTTATGAAAAAAATTTAGTCGGTCCATGTTTTTATGGGGGTGAACCGCTCGCCTATAAGCGTGAATAAGCTACCCAAACTTTTCTGTGATTGATATGAATGTTTACATTATAGGTCGATTATTTAAAAATGTACTGAATACTAGTATTTACTGTCTGGAGGTTTGTGTCGGATCGTGTATCATAGTTTGGGAAATCCTGAATTATATTATTGTTATTCTGTAGGTATTACCTTTCCTGGCTACAGTTATAGAAGGCGTGGACAAAAGACGACAAATGAGGCTGATTTGGCATTATAGAAAAATGCAAAATTTATGGAAAAAAACATTTGATAGTAAAATGACCGGATAAAAGTATCATAAGAGCTGTTAATAAGGGATTGGCGCGTCTCCGTGCTATGTGATTTCTTAATTTACGATTTGTTCATTTCCTCCTTGTAATTTACATGCCTTAACGAGGGCACAGGTGGTTTTAAGTTACTTGGAATATGAAAAGAACGATAATGGTGATTCATTTGTCCGAAATAGTGACTGCAAGGCTTCTTTGGATATTACATTAGGAAATGTTTTAGAAACGCCAAGTTAAAATTAGTCACGGACATTGATTTGATGTATTAAAGACGTACGATAATGGATACGTTACAACTGTCTGCATTAAAAAATATATAAATTTATAAGTCATCCTGTACAATATATTACAAACACCATATTTTCTGCGATAATTGTACCGCCACATTTTAAACAATCTGTAGCTGTACCTATGGACAAGTCAGGATCAGGAAATCGCGCCAATATTGCTAATTATAAACCTATCTCGCTTATAAACACAGAAATTCTTGGAAAATGTGTTAAGTGATCTTTAGAGAAATATAAATTATTATCAGTCATAATATGGTTTTAGAAAAGGTAAACATACTAAAATGCATGCGTTGATTAATTTTATTAATAATAGTCTGAATTATAACACGAATGCATAGCCGTATTCTTAGATTTCGTCAAGGTCCTTGATACAATTTCTCACAATATATTGATTGACAGGTCTGAAAAACTGAAATTAGGTGTGTTAGAGAATATTAAAAATTGCCTTTAAAATAGAATACAGTTTTTTGAAATTAATAACACTCTTAGTGGACCAGATGATATAGGGTGTACCACAAAGTACAGCAATGGGCCAATTTCATTCTTAATTCACATGAATAGTATTCCAGTATCAGAAAAAAAAAGGTTTTATGCATAGAACACAGTGGTACTATCTATCAATAGAGTTTTATTGAACTTTTAATCATAGAGAGAATTAATTTTAATTCTTCTTTCCTTCAAGCCCTATATGTAATCTACGGAATAATATAATATTATACGCAAAAATTTAAACAAATATAATAACTGTTCATGTAATAAATATATGCAGTTTGTTAAAAAAAGAAAACACTTAGGTATTATTATGTACCAGCATATGAAGTGTCGAATATTGGTATTCCAGTATTGTGTTCTCTTAAGGACCAAAATTGTATAATAAACTTTTAGTTCCTATAAGATACGCAGATATATGCCTGACCAGAGAGTCAGTACATTAGGATCAATTTCTCATATAAGGAATAATAGTTTTATAATAGCCTGCTATTAATTTATTATTCACAGTCCATGCTCATGCTCAATATTGGACTCATACCACTCAAGTTTGTATGTTACAACATAACTAGGCATTCAATATTACTTTTAATCTAGTTATTTATTTTCCTTTTTTCAGTCGTCTACGTTATTACCGTTTAAACATGACCTGTTATTACATTCTAGGCCACAAGACAAATTACACAATTTCAGAATGTCTGTTAAAAAAATTAGGGACTTTCAATTCAATAATACAATTAAATTCATTTTGGTGATTTCATTTTGAAATATTGATGGGTTTATTAGTTGATTAGCTAGCGTACGGTAGATATTGCTGCCAGTTCCAGAGACACCGCCAGATACGTACGCCGGATTAGATAAGGAACATACTTGTTGCCTGCAGTGACAGTCACAAGACGCATGGTATAGGCATATAGGATGGCAAGTGTAAGTGTTTGTGAGATGCTTCTTTTAAGTTTTCGTCTACTATCATCTCCTTGCCTATATACCTCTCCTGAGTTTTTGTTTCCACTGTTTCTGAATCTGGCAGTGTATACATATTGATATTTCTTTATTTTATTTCTTCTTTTGCTTTGTCCTTCTTTCCCAGTGTGTAAGATCATCTCCTAATTTATTAATAATCCTCTCGATTGTTGTTATCCAGGTGTAGCATGGCCCCTCTATTTTCAGTTTATTATTGTTCAGTCTTATCTTTCCTTAATAGGTGTGTCCGGTTCCGTTTTTAGACGTATACCCAGTATTTCTTTGCGCACGATTCTATTCCTTTAATTATTGTTTTCCCTTCAGTTGAACGTTGTCCCTTTCAGCTCTTCTCAGACTTCATCTATTCGATTTTGTCGTTGCCATGTTTTTATCTTTTTATTCAGACTCCATGGTGGTTTATTTTTGTCAGTAAAAGGTAGTATAGCTCTTGTGACTCTGTGGGCCGCTTTGATTCTTCCTTTACTGCTTCCCTCCTTCTCAGTTAATTCGATAGATATTCCTAGGCATAGTCACCTATTCTTCCCCCCTAGCTGGGCTTCTTCCATTCCAAAGGCTTCCAGATGTGGTTTCAGGTTTCCAAGGAATTTGACGATGTCTTGCTCTTCCCAGGTGATGGTGAGGAGATCGACGGCGTATGCAAGCACGATGGGAGGTCTCGTCATTTCAGCGGTTTCACTGTATTTCTTAGTTTCCTTTGTTGCGCTATGTGGTACTCGATCCAGGACTGTGGTGAGTGAGTAATCGGGAAGATAGCGGACATCCTTGCTTGACTCCTATGTTCTTTATTTTAGATATCGTCCTCTGTCCAAACCATTTTATTGCGGTGTTTTCGTGTAGGCATGCTTTCATTGTCCTGTTTATTAGGTAGTGTGGCACTTCCTTATTGCGTAAGGTGTTGACTATAGCTTATGACTTATGGACTCAAATGCCTTGAGAGGTCAATGGAGACTAGGTGTAGTTTTATCCCCTCTCTTCATTTCTCTTGCAGAATTTGTCTGGTGTTGTACACATGGCCATCCATTGATCTGGCCTTGATGAATGCTGAATTGTCTGGTAGTTTTCTGTTGTACTTTTTCATTTGTTTGAGAAGGAATTGTGCGTAATATTTGTACCCAACACTGCAGAGTGTTACTTCTGCAACCATCCGCGTTTTGTGGCGAATTGGTAGTAGGAGTAGTATCTGTATAGTGGTATTCCACTCCGTGGGCAGGGGTGTGGTTTCCATCCATGCTTTGGTGATGATTTCTAGGGACAACTCCTTAAGATATCGTAAATTAAGATATTCTCAAATCCTAGTTACATGAAATAATATAAGAATAGCGATGCTTAGTTACGCCACTGATAGAAAATGGACAGTTCGTGTAATTGTCTTAATAAAAAAAAATAATTTCTACGAACATACTTCAATGGTTGCCAAATCGCGGTGTCCGTTTTATCATGCGTGCAAAATTTGGCAAAATATGACGTTTTGCAAATAAAAATTTATTTGCTTATAACTTTGGACCACGGTACTTTTTTATCATGATTTTTGCGGGAAATTACATGGTTTGGATAGTACTACCTATTCCTATTAAAAAAAATAATTTTAATAAATTAGCATTATTTGTGAAAAATAAAATCTCCAAGTAACAAAAGTTGCAATAACTCTTCTAACTGTGCAAATGTCAGTGTGATTCGTCGGAAAAAAATACGTTGGTTTTACCTTTTGTGGACCCTCTTTGGACCATTTTAAGCCAAGATATCAACGATTTTAGTTTTGGCATTGTTCAGATTTTTGTAATTCGAAAAATTCGAAATGGAAGCTATCTGACATAGTCTCCACTCAATACTACCTGAAGTTATATTTTTTCGTATTACACTGAAAAAAAATTATTATTATCAACTGCTACTGCTCTTACGCTTTGGTGAACGTGCGTACTGTTGTACGAGACAGTCGTAGGTGTTCATAATATTTTTTTTCAGTGTAACACTTACGAAAAAATATAAAAAATATAACTTCAGATAGTAAAGAATCTGACACATAGCCTCCATTTCTAATTTTTCGAAAATGTTAATTACAATAGTCTCAACAGTTCCAAAACTAAAATCGTTGATATCTGGGCTTAAAATGGTCCAAAAAGGGTATACAAAAGGTGAAATCAACGGATTCTTTTCCGATGAAGCTAATGCCGTTTGAATCACATTAAAATTGGCATAATTAGAAAAGTTATTGCAATCTTTTAATGTGGGCTAATATCACTTGCAAATTTTATTTGTTAAATTATTGAAAATAATTTTTTTTAATTAGAATAGGTAGTACTAACCAAACCATATAACTTCCCGCAAAAATCATGATAAAAAAGTGACTTGGTCCAAAGCTATAAGCAAATTAAAACATCATACTTTGCCAAATTTTGCACTTATGGTAAAACGGACACCGGGAGTTTATTTGGTAACCATTGAAGTGTACGTAAAAGAATTTTCAGCAATCTAACTGAAGAATTCGTAGAGTTATGCAACTTTGAATACTGAACTCAAAATTTGCAGAAATTCGCCAGTTTTTGCTATGTAAAAGTAGTATTTATTAGTCTAGCATAGTAGAACCAATTACAATACATGTATTGCCGAGTAAAATGAGCTTTGGAAATTTCAAATCGTACGATTAGAACGGAAGTTATAAAAAAAGGGCTTATAAACAATTACGAATTTTGCATTAACAAATTTAGCGGCGGGTGAATTACATCAAGAGAATTTTTCCCGTAATGTGGCTAATATTTTACTATTTCCACAAAAAAATTCTGCGTGCTAAGAGCAACAACACTTCTATAAATAAAAGTCACTGGTCTAGGGAAAAGAGAAGGGCAGAGCCTCTTTTATTTACGCCACTGATAAAATACGGACAGTTTCGTGTAACTATTTTTATAAAAAATGAGTGACAGCTTGCCTTTTAATGTGGGCTAATAACATTTCAATTTTATTATGTGAAACCCGGGTTTATTAAAATTTAATTACACTAAGACGTTGAATTATGCATCAATTAGCATTTTACGAGACAGAAATCAATGAATTTAACATAAGACATAAGTCACGTAAACATCAGATGTACATTAAAAAACATGTCCTGTCAAAACGATTATTCTTGTTACGGTACTGGCTCGAGTAGGTAAATAAATAACAGTTTTATTTAGATTTGTGAATATGTCAGTCAAGGATTCAAATATATATTAAGATAGAAATATAATCTTCATTCAGCGGGATTTTTATCTTTTTTCGGCGGTATGTAATACCTGTGTGTTACCACAGAGAATTGAACTGTACACAGAGAAAAAGCGATTGCGAAAACCTTGCATAACGTTGTGGACAATTTAAAAAAAATAATTTTGTATTTTATACTCTTCGCAGTTTTTTTGTAAATAATATTAGTTTTAGATATTTTTAGTTTAATTATAAAACATTAAAAAAACATGCATGTAATTCTTTTTTTATTTAAAAAATGTATAACTTCTTTATTTATTGATTGATTTTGTTCAATAGAGTTCGTCCTCAAGCTAACACTAACTTACTGTCCAAATTTCAATACAATTGAACTTTTTCGTTCTTAAGTTATCGTGCTTACAAGAAACATGACAGACGGACAGACAGACAGACAGACAGACAGACGGACGGACGGACGGACTGACGGACGGACGGACGGACGGACGGACAGGCGGTTTTAGAAATGTGCCGATCGAATGCAATACACTCTTCGTTTTGTATTTGCGAAGAGTATAATAATAAATTACTTATTTGAATGATAGTTCCTGTCTCCCTTTAAGACCAATTTGCGCAGTATCTTTTACACATTTTTTTTCTATATATGCTTTTATGTATAGTTTGATGATTTGCTTGAGGCTGTGGATTGTAGTGACGTGTTGCGTTTCTCGGTGAAAAATTAATGTTATACACGATTCAAAGCCCCCCCCCCAGAGCTCTGATCACGACAAGAACTGATAAATACGAATAATAATTGATGATTGATTCCAATTCCTTTTGTTAAATTATATAGAAAAGCAATTAAATAAATCATTTTTTGTCACAAAAGCCAGACATTTCTTTTTGGATTTAGCAAAAAGGAGAGAAAATTATTGATGACTAATCAAAAATAAAAATATGTCTATTAAAATATTAATTTCTGTTGTTTGAATTTTTAAGAAATATTATAAAGTAATTTGAGGCCTTGATTTCAAGTATATACACTACAAGTTTCTGTACTCTTACCAGCTTGCCTTATTCATTTTTCCCTATTTACCTCTACTTACCCCTTCAACAAAATCATCTCAAAATAAAATCTAGTTCCAGAATACATACGTATATTAAAATTCAAATGAATCTTTTAATTTAATTTTATCAGCCTCTTTAATAATTGAGTGGAGGTGGTGAAGGGGTTGAAAAATGACATAAAGGAATCTGAGGCCTTGGCCTCTAGTATGTACACATCCCAAGTCTCTGTACTTCTGTACTCTTCATCCGAGAAGTTCAAGAAACAATTCAGTTCCAAATATCGTTATAATACATACGTGTATAAAATTACAAGTCAATATCTTAAACTGCTGCGGAGAAAACGTGGCCATGAAAAAGTTACAGACAGGCCGACAGACAGGCAGGCAGACCGACCAACAGACCGACAAACTGACAGACATTTTGTTTCACTTCAGTTTAAAATCTCGACGTTACATGACATTCTAAACCTATTTCAACAAGAAAAATTTTTGAAAACTTTTACGATTACTATACTTCCAGTCCGCTACGTGGATGTGGAGGTAAAACGAGGTGGGAATAACATCCAAATGAAAAGCCGACACTGGGAATTTTTTAACATTAATTTACACAGTCTAAAATAGACTTTACACAAGGAATCAAAAGAATTCTTACATTGGACGAGAATTCTGAGATAGAAACTTCATTGACTCCACCTACAAGACACAAATTATATCATTGCTGATTCACAGTTACAGCACATTCTGTGTACCTAACACGATAATATTTTCACATGTGCAGCAACATTTTTCGTAATGACAGGCAAACACTACAAATTCTACGACAGTCATTTGACAGAGACTAAGCTCTATCAGGTGTATTAGACATCTAACTAATTAATTGTCATAATAAAGATAATGTCAACATAAAGCGGTTCGAGGCTAAAAACCATGGTCCGCTGTAATGGGAGTTTTTTTGTTGTTGAATGTTGATTTTTAAATTCTTTGATGTTTCGACTAATCGGTAGTTAATTAATTTCATTAATTGATTAACGATAGAAATTATAAAATCTATTTTAAAATATTCTGGTTTTGGATCGTGTGGTAAAGATCTCTTCTCGGTTCTCACGATAAAACAAAGTTCGGTATTTGCGTAGTTCAGTATATTGCGAACTATGAAATTTTTTATCTTGGTAAACAATGCGGTATCCGTTACCTAAATCGTAATCATTTTATAAATGCTGATCTAGATACACAAGACACCCAAGCGCCTTTCTTTTGCTTTTTATGAAAGATGTCGTATAATGTTGGAAACTGGACATCAAATGAAAATGTAGCATTACGAAAGTATCTTATTATCTTAAGAAATACTACATTATCGTTAAGATTAATAAAAATAAATAATAATTAGAAGAAATACACTGCCTATTAAAATACACGGTTGACTGACTCTCGATAAGATGGCCTGAATTTCATCCCAGTAATTTTGGGAACACGAATTGTGTCTCTCTTTTATTTTAACTTGCCTTTCAATTTCGCACAATTTTAGTTTTCGTGTAAAGATGGCTGATCAAGGCGAAGTGTGAAGTGCATGACACAAACTTTAAAATTTATTAATAATAAAATAAAACGGAGGTCTATTTTTAGAACTGTCAAGAGGGTTCAGCTCAATTTATCATGAAACATTGTCGACTCAATTCATTTATTAAACACTTCTACTCAAATTAAATAAACTATTAATAACGCATGTCCTTTAGGATTTATAAAATCATAACTATCACTAGTATACTAGATAAATGTGGAAATTATTTATCGCCAGATGTAACATATACACACGGCGTTCCACAAGGTGCTATCCTGGAACCCTTACTATTTACCATGTATGTGAATAACTTGCCGAGTGCGTGTTTAAAACTAACAGTGGCGTGAAGCCTCAGCTAAAGAGAGACATACATGAAGATAACGCTTACTTTTCGAAAATTTGGTGAATGCCCTAATGATACTGGAGAAATATTCAATATAATGGACCTTTTGGCGATAATTTGTGTTGAATATACTCTCCTGGGTCTCATAGTTGCGCCTGTTTCCTAAGAAATTCAACATAATTACACCGTACCAATATTTGTACCAAAAGGTCCTCACAGTATATTTCCATCAATTCCTTCTATTTTGTTTACTGGTTGGTTTGTGCTTTTGCAGGAAAAGTGTAAAAATAATAAAATAATACGAAAGGAAATCAACCTAATCAACGTAAGTTAGGCTTAAAATTTATTTGAATTTCTATCTTTTAAAATGCAGAAAGCAAGAACGAGAACAAATAAAATATAAAAGGAAAAAAAAGAAAGAAAATTTCACTCCAAATACAAATATTACATCACGTTTAAGAACACATATCAAAATTTTTGGTAACTACTGAAATAGAGTTAGAACTGATTTCTGAAATTCGGCGACTGCTGATTGGGGATCGTAGCGAGCAGTAACTTTTCCAATTAAGGTAATGAGGAGACGATCATTCATAGTTTTTTCACTTGGAGGCATTCTCTGATCCGTCTTAATGTTGTTGACGTTGTTGTAGTGGAAAATGATTGAATATCTCGGTTGTCATTGAATGTGGCGTTGTAGTAAAGAGAATTGATAAAAGCTTAAGAAGTACACCTCTTCTTTGGTTCCCACATCAACCGTGTACATTTCTGCAATTTCTTCTATTTTTGGCCAGCAGTCGCAAATATCAATAGAAAAGTTGGTAACCTCACTTTTATCAAAAAAAAATCTCAACCAAAGGTCGTCCAGCTGGTATTATTTCTGTTGCTGATTTTGCGCAAAGAAGCAATACCATGTTTTTATAGTATTATCTTCTTCTACATTAAGCTTAGTGCCCAGAAATGTTTTAAAAGACGCAACATTACGTTTGTTTCTTTCCTCTTCTTCATCATCATTTACACCATCTGCATCTACCAAAGTATCCAAAAGTTTCGTAAACTGGATACAGTGTGAAAAATCCTTAAAAAATGCCCTGCTGTCAAATGCGCGCGAAAAGCCTACTTTATCTATCAGTCGTAGATAAAATATTTTATATGCCGTTTTATGTCAAATTTTAAATCAGAAACTTGAAAAAGAGCCAAATAACACAGATTTTTCTTTTTGTGTATTAGCTGTGTCAGATTTCATGTCGAGATTTTGAAAATTATGTAAAATGAGGGGAAATGAGGGAGGAATTTACGAATAAAATTGGCCATAATACAGATTTCATTTCATACCAAGAAAGTCATTATGTTTGAAATGTAGATTTCAGCATTTTGGTTAAAACTGTTTCTATATTATTATGTTCTTGTGTTTAAAAAAAATGGCAAAGTTGTCAATCAATCAATCAATCAATCAATAAATTAGTATTTAAATAAGGTGTTACTTAAACATTTCAATATATCAACACGCTTCCGCAACATTCAGTCTGCAGCCAGTCAGTCATCCGCGGCCCCACGGTAACTAAAAAGACAAACGGGGGGAGGCTAAATCGACGTAATTAAATAATGTGTGTAATATAATATCAGAATTATTTTCACTTGAAGACAAAAAAGGTAACTTGGCTAAAGCATTCCAATAAGACGGATAAAAGTAATAATTAATAAGTCAATGATTTGAATAAATATTTTCAGTACATCTACATTACAATTGCAAGAATTTCTCTATAATTTAGCTCATTATGGTAATTTTATTTTTTTAATGGCAAAATAATGAAGTAATAAGATTAAAAAATATTTATGGCTTACCACAATATTCCATTATAAATCAATCTTTCACTCTGTCATCAAATCATAAATCTCCGAAAAGTTGGTCAGTCAGATCGAATAATCCAACAATTTCTGGGAAGGCAGAAGTTGTTTGACTGATTCCTCAATTACTTGTGTATAAATTGTTCTTAATTTATGTATCGGTGTTATACAGGGTGCCTCAGAATTATCGGAAAATACTTCAGGAGTATAGTTCGGATCAAAATAATACTAAAAGTAGCTATAATTTTTTCATAGGGGGGCTTTCGGAGCTACTGGCACTTAAACGTTAAATTTTAGAGGTTCTTTGCTGATAGATTCTAAACAACTTTATCGATTGTAAAAAAAATTGGGGCCCTGTAGATAGTAAGCAGATTTCTTTAATTCAGAAATACGTCTTTCGTATTTTGTCTAGGAAACCAGGGGTAGAACTCCCCAATGCTTTTTACCTCTAAATTTTGACAATAAAAATTAGAAAATGAAATAACGTATATAAATACTTTGAATATTTTCTTAAAAACGAGGTCTCTTTTTCAACATCGATAAAGCCACTCGTTTTCGAGAGAAATTAGTTTTAGCAGTATAGTGCAATAGCTGAAATTTTCCTGTTTGAAAGAAGTTAGGAAAGCGTTTCTTATACAGTTATTTGGCTTCTAAATTATTACACCTTATACACATAAAGTGCATATCGGCATAACTACCGCTCCTTCCTCTCATGTTAAGAGCTCCGTTACTCTGAGGTCTATCATGTTAGTGTACTATTAGTAAGACGCCTTGACCGACTCCTAGAGGTAAAAAATATGTATCCCTGTGATTTCTATTAGAAATGATTTACACCATACTCAAAAATTAAGAAATGGAGAAAAACCACCGCCTAAAGAATCACTACTTCCACATCCAGATTTCCCATCCCAGTCTCTTTAAACGAAAGCATATTGCTATTATATTTGCATTTCAGTGTGTGGAAATAATTGGTAACAGAATTTTAGTGATATAATATATGAAATCGTCTGGATCAGAACGATGTGCCAAATTTAAAATCTCGACGTTTCATGACATTCGAAACCTATTTCAAGAAGAGAAATTGTTGAAAATGTTTTTATGATTATACTTCCATTCCACTAAGTGGTTGTGGAAGTAACTATTTGCAGAAACGTGAATCTTAGAAATAGAACAGAAAATGGATTTGGTAGTAGGTCAAAATATCATAATTCCATAACATTTTTTAACACCACTTTTGAAAATATTTACAAATGAAGGCACCTGACGTTTTGTAGATCTTCATATTTTGCAAATATTTGCCATCTTGTAGGTATATACATTTTGGAAACTAGCATCATTTTTGGACTTTTCTTAACAACCAGGCGTTTTCATAAAAAACAACTTTTTCTCGTAAAGGAGTTCCGTCAAAGTGGCCTAAGCGTGTGTTTGAATGAACTTTATACCAAATTAAAGTTCATGACGAGTGCATTAAAAGTTTTATTGGGCACAATTTTATAGGATGGGTCCTTCTAGAACTTTTGGAAGTAAAGATTATTAAATTGCATATACCTTCTGACAAATCTCATGCCCTTAGACAAACAGTAAAATGTTAAGCATTAGCAGAATGGGATTCTTCATACTCTTCGTCGTGCCGGAACAACCCCCAATGCTCTTTTATACCTCCGGACTGGCTGCATACGCTGGATTGGACATTGGACATGCTATGTAGGTGTTTGAGATGCTTCTTCTTGGTTTCCATCTGTCTTCATCGGACGGGAAGTGTAGGCATTTGCGAGATGCTTTTTTCAGGTTTTCGTGCTTCTTCAACTTTCAAGTTTTTGTGAGATGCTTTTTTTGGTTTATGTCTGTGATCGTCTTCTCTCCTATTCTTCTTCTGAGTTTTCTGTTTCTTCTGTTTCTGAGTCTGGCAGTGTGTATATCCTTGATATTTCTTTATTGTATTCCGTATTTTGCTGTGCCATTCTATCCCAGTGTGTATAATCCTTTCCTAGCTTATTCATAATCCTCTTGATTGTTGTATCCATGTGTAGCATGATCTTCCTATTTTCAGTTTGTTGCTGTTCAGTCTTAGCACTTTCTTTAGTAAGTGTGTTGTGTCTCGTCTTTGGACGTGTCCCCAGTATTTCATTGCGTAAGATTCTATTCTTTTAATTATTCTTTTTCCCTCCAGTAATGTTGACGTCTTCTGTAGTTTTTGTGGTTTTCCTGTTTTTGCTAGCAGTTCGATAATGTCCCTTTCAACTCTTCTCAGGCTTCTTCTGTTGGCCTTTATCGTTGCTGCGTTTTTTACTCCGTATGTCATCGTAGGCATTATGATGGTCGTGTTAATCTTTTTGGTTGGGCTCCATGGTAGTTTATTTTCCTCAATGAAGGGTAGTAGAGCTCTTGTGACTCTGTAGGCCGTTTTGATTATTTCCCTTACTGCCTCCCTACTTTTTAGTTGATTCGTTGGGTATGTTCCATGACATACTCTTGATTTAACAATTTCGTTAGTTTCGGTATTGTTTCAAGTGTTTTGCCAAAATACCAAAAACCAATAGTTACTGTTGTAGACAGTTTGTCGTTTCTCTTCATTTGGCAAAATTGGACTAAATATATTGAGCAAAATACGTTGAAAGATATGTAAAACTTAATACTTTTTGTGTTAGGTTTCCGAAACTTGGAACCCTAAAAATACTAGGAAGCCCTATCGTATGAAGTTGTGTCCAGAAGAACTTTTAATGTACTCACCATGAACTTTAATTTGTTATAGGTTTTATTTGGAAACTCGTTTAGGCTATCTCTCACCTACGTTTGGTGGTTCTCCTCCCAAATATTTTCATGATATCTACGACATCATTTTGGCATCAGCCTCCCCCATTACCATCTTGGAACGGGCGATTTAAAATACTATATTATTAAAATTTTATGAGCAGTTATTTCCACATACTAAAGTGAAAATATAGTATCAAGATGTTCTCGTTTAAAGAGACTTGGTGGGAAATTTAGATGTACAGTATTTCTAGTATTAATTTGGTAATTCAGGCTAAAGCATTGCTACCAGAATAAGTCATTACAGAGCCTATTCGTGATAGAATAACACCGGACATGAATCGCTCGTACATGAATATTGCAAACTATATCGGTATAAAAATTTAGTTCACCAGATATGTTATGCGCCTACCTCAAACGAAAAGAGTCGATTGTTTACCAGGCTCAGCATTGCAGGCTCTCTGCCTGATTTGATTTATGCCGGTTGCATAGCCGTAGGTTAAATGATATGTATATATACTTTTATTAAATAATTTATCGAGTTGTTCATTAAACTAACATTATTTACTTTAAATAAATAATGTATTATAAATAAATCATTTACATCTTGCCTATTAAGTAATATAAAGTAGTAAAACAATAATTTCAATAATTATAATGTGACTTTTCTCTTCTTCAGTTCTTTGAGAATTCCTGCCACATGTATTTTTTCTTTTTAAGCGGTGCTCGGGGAATCTACAAAATATCACTATTAACCAGTATGTTACTTGTAATAACCTCTACGTCTGTGACGTTTACGTCAAAGGATTAAATAAATAACACAAATAAGTATAAAAACTTGAAATTAAATATTTCGCCGACGTTTCGGAAATCTAATCTGTTTCCTTTTTTAAGACTTTTTTTGAAAAATCTTTTTTGCTGTGTATGATAAATACACAGCTCTAAGAATGTTTGTTATATTAATATCCATAGATACTTACTGTTTACATAGAACTGTTGATACAGTTAACAGTTTTTTTAGCTTTTATACAATGTTAAGTTTGTGAAGTTCTTCTTTTAACATTGGCAACCAAGTTGTACAGACATCTACGGAAGAACTCGACACGTATCTGTCCTCATTCAATAATATTATCGCGGATTCTTCAATTTTTCTTTTTTTGCTATCTGCCTCTTTTGTTAAAATTTTTGTCGAGTCCCAGTTTATTCTATGTCCGTTCTCCCAAGTGTGTTCGCAGATCTTGGACCTCTGAATTTCATTTTTTCTGATATAATTTTGATGTTCACCCAATCTTACACTAAATGGTCTGGAGACTCACTCACGTAATGTTTGTTGCACTCACACGGAATAGTATAAATGCAGTTTTTTGAATTTTGCTCGTGGTTCTTCGGTTTCGTCTTTGTCAGAATAGATCTTAAAGTGTTGTTTGTTTGAAATACCGTCCTAATATCAAATGTATCACCAATGCGGCGCAACTTTTCGGATTATCCGCATACATAAGGCATTAACGCCGTGTAACGTTTTTCAGATTTTTGTCGTACCTGATTGTTATTTTCAATATTTATGAAGGTTTTATCGACAAAACCCCCAGGGTGTTGGTTATTTATAAGAACTTCTTTTATAAACCGCTTCTCTTTGTTTAGTATTTCATCATTTGAAGAAATTATTTTGGCCCTATCATGCAAACATTTTACAACACCCCTTTTAACGTGAAGAACATTGTATAAAAACTAAAAAAACTGTTAATTATATCAACAGTTCTATGTAAATAGTAAGTTTCTATGGATATTGAATATAACAAACATTCTTTGCTGTGTATTTATCATACACAGTAAAAAAGATTTTTCAAAAAAGCCTTGAAAAAGGAAACAGATTAGATTTTAATTTCAAGTTTTTATACTTATTTGTGTTGTGTCTAAAAAGAAAAAATACATATGGCAGGAAGTAGCAAGGACTTGAAGAAGAAAAAAATTAAGATAATGCCACTAATGACATTTAGACAATAATTATAATGTGATTCTAAAATTCAATAATTAAAATTTGTGAGTCTACTCTCATGTCCATCGTTAAGAACTATTCCTTGGTCGCTCTCTTTTTGTGAGTTTCAGAATGACTTTGGATGAAGTATTCACGCAGTGATTCCTTAGGCAGGGGCCCAGGGCCGTCGAGAGAAAATCGGGGCCCGGAGGGTTGTAATATAGGGGAGTATTAGATAACATTGAACATTTTTCTCGATCAAAAATTTTGAAGAGCAGGGGGGGGGGTGATATTCCGTAAAATTAATATTTATCTCGATAAACCAATTTGAAAACCGGGGGTGTGATATTCCCCAAAATTAAATATCCGGGCCCCTTAAAAAACCGCCGCACCCGGGGGAAAACACCCCCGCCCCCCCTCTCGACGGACCTGAAGGAGCCCTTTACCTGTATTTTCAGTATTAATGGGAGTAGTACAAGGAGTGTTTGTGCCTACGCTTTTAAAAAATTAACAAACACTAGTATTATACAGCGAAAAAAATAAAATTTGAAAATCTTTACCATTCCAGTCGTACAAAATAATTTTTTGGAGAGGTAATGCGTTGTCCTCAATTACAATTTATTTCTACGTAGCATGACAAAGTATAACTTTTCTTAGATAAATTTCTGCTGTCACGTAAAATAGCTGTGAATAATTTTACATTTGCCATTTATAATAATTAGTTATTGCTTTACTTTCAATAAAAATGAAAATTAATAATAGGTATTACGAGTTCTTTGATACATATTTTAAGCCACTGACTAATATTGAATAGATTAATTTATAGTCATTATTAATATTAAAATATATTTAATGCTTTAAGTCAGCGTGAATGTATATACATATATGCTTATTTTATACATATATGCATAGTGGGTGTATTTAGACGAAGAAAGAACATCGATCTGGCTGATTACTATTTTATTGGCTTTCTATAATAAATGCAATTTTCGACCCATTCATCTTTGTTATCGGTTTGTGTAATTTTTGTAATAATGATTCCAATAACATGTGAAAACAGAGCAAGTTTCTAACCACTGTGAATTCCCAATCTGAGCTTTGCATTTGGGCACTAATATAAAACTGACAACTGTAAAATAAGTAAATGTAAGGAACATAATAATAAAAGACAAAATAAATGGTAATGTCATAAATGGTAGATATGTACATAATTTATATCAGGTAAATCCCTAGGCTATATTCTATATATATAGTTTTGAGATAAAAATATAAACACCTGGGCATTTAAAAAATTAAATATAATCTCGAGAATCTTATAAGCATAATTTAACTTTTGTTCACAAACCAGTGATGATCTGACAAATGTTGTGTTTGCTATAAAAACGTCAATATTCTTCTAAATTCTTTTCCTCAGCGATTCTGCGAAAAAAATGTATTTACAATGTTGTCGAACGTAGCCTCAGACTTTTACAATCACTTTAAAAAATCCAATCCTCGAAAACTATTATTAAAAATTATTGTTAAAAAAGGATTATTACCATTTTATTAGCTCCGTTCAAACGTTACTCATGTACAGAAAATATTTCATTAAAGCTTTATAAGATGTTAACTTTTTATGCTTGTCATGACCCTTAATATTAGTGTCTATTTCTTTCTTTATTGAAATACAGTAATGAAGTATTTATATAATAACTCTATCTTTTGCACGATTGTTAAATGTTGTTCATAACATGGCCTGCAAGACTTGTGATAAATGTTAATGTTGGTCAAACAAAAATATATATAAAAACTAGAAAAAAAGAACATGAGACAGATAAAAAATAAAAACCAATTGAAGAATCATACTTCTTTAATAGAACACTGTATTTTAACCAAATATACGTACATTTTAGAAGATAGAAAAATCATGGATATTAAAAACAACTTCTCGAAACGAATTTTTTAAGACACGATAAATGTTAAAAAGATCAATGTCAATGTTAGAGAAGATACAGAGTTTTCAGTCCCGGGATTTGGTACCAGGACCATCCCGGAATTCTTAAAAAACCTTCTCCCGGTACTGCAGGAGAAGTCCTGGCACTTTCAAATGTCTCGAAATTAATGGTCACACCATCTTTATTTTTTAGTGTGTTGTATATCCTGCAAGGATCGTGATACATGTTATGTTGGTCAAACAAAACTATACATAAAAACTAGACTAAAAGAGCATGCGGCAGATAAAAAATAAAACCCATTGAAGAATCATACTTCTTTGGCACAACACTGTATTTCAACCTAACATACATTCAGTTTAGAAGGCAGAAAAATCGTAGATATGCAAAACAGCTGCTCGAAATGAATTTTTCAAGAGACGATAAATATTTAAAAAAAAATCAATGTTAATGTTAGAAATGATATAGAAATAGGGTTTCCAGTTCCGGAATTTGAAAATGTCCCAAAATTGATTGTAACACCACCTCTATTTTCTAGTGTGTTGTAATATGATATATAAATATGTCTGCCACCTCTAGTGATGGAAAATTTGATTTTTTTGCCTATCTAATGCATTCAACAGGAAAAAACGTTCATAATTCATGCTAGAAGCATTTCGTAACATTTGAACAACAAGCGTTTCTTTATTAAGTCCACACTGGAGAATCCGAAAACAAATATTCTGACGACATAATTATTTAATAACCAGCACCACGGTACAATTAGAGAGGGCTTTTTTAATGGAAAGTTGTTTTCTCGAAAGTCCGCTCGAAATTAAGGGATGTACCCTTAATACCGCTTGTGGTTCATAAGTCTCATTTTATTTAAAAATAGAGTTGTCTATTTTTTTATTTACACTTGCATTTGTTTGTGATTCGTTTACAATACACATATTTCTTAAATTTCCTTTTTCGTGTAGGTTTTATTAACAATATTTAAATAAATATACTTATATTCTCGCTTATATTTTCAGGACCAGAACACCTAGATAGTGCATATCTTACTTCAATCAATCGAATAAAACAGTAACATTTCATTAATTGAATCGAAATAGATTTACAGAAACAAAAATAGGCTTTAATAAAAATAAAAATGATTTACAATAAAACGGACATAGGTGCAAGTCTGTCTCTTTCTGTCTGTCTGTCCGCCGGTCTATTTGTCCGTCCGTCACGTTTCTTGTGAGCACGATAACTTAAGAACGAAAAGTCAGATTGTATTGAAATTTGGACAGTAAGTTACTGTTAGCTAGAAGAAGAACCCTGTATTTGAACAAAATCTATCATTAAATAAAGAAAATTTTTTTAATGTTCTGTAATTAAACTAAAAATGTCTGAAACTATTAGTATTTACACAAAAACTGGAAAGAGAATTCTATAGAATGTATAGCAATTATATAAGCAGTGCAGTAAATCGACGAAGAGTATAATGGTTAGCTTGTTGTGACCTATGTTCGACATAATTAATTGATTCACACAATATTCCTATAATGATGAGTTTGCAAAGAACGCACCATTATTATCTAAGTCACTAACTTTTACTAGAGTGCACAGTTTAGACTGTTTTAGTAATAACTCACTTAAGTGATTGATAAATTATTTATCAATGGACAAAACGTTAAAAATAATAACTAAAGAAAATTCAGTGATAGGCTATTGCAAAAATCTGTAAAATGTGATTGTCTCAAAAACGATAAATAATGGAAGTTATTCTGATAGATATTGATGCCGTCTAGGTAGTTGTTTATTTCTGACGTCTACTGTTAGGCCATCCTACTATATCTATAATATCGTATATATTGTAGTGCCCATGATGATATAATAGAGGTATCAAAACCTAGGCTTTTTAGAACAGCGATTTACGTTAAAGATCTAAATGCATAAAAACTGACATGAGGTAAAATTAGAGATTCGTTCATTTTAATCATATTGATTCCAATAGCATGAGAATGCCAAGCAATAGTGTCCAATCGTGTGAATTTTCAACTCTAACTTTGCCCTTGGGCAGCCAGAAACTGTAATCTCGGAAATATTGTAAGCATAAATGACGTTTTGTTTGTAAACCATTTATGATTCAACAAATTTTGAATTTGTCCGTAGAAAGGCGATATTCTTTCTAATTTATATTTTCAAATTGCTTAGTATCCAGGCGATTTTGTGAGGAAAATTCACCTACAATGTTAACGAACGTATTTACAGCCTTTTACGCTCATTGTAAAAAGTGTAATTATCGAAATAAAAAAAAAAAAATAACGTGAAAAATTATTATAAGGATTATTATTATTAAAAACATTGTAACTACTACATTTGCTCGATTCAATCGCTACTTATATTTTACAATAACTTTGTAAGATGCCAACTCGTTACCGTATCATGTACCTTAAGTTTAGTTTTTACATATTTTTTTAATTAAAAATACAAAAGGGAAGTCTTTTTGGAGTAGATTAGAAGCAAAATCTTGCTTTAAACGGACATCTGATCCTTTTTATAAAATAGCCTGAAAAAACTGCGTGTAACGTTATATTGGTCAAACAAAGAGATGCATAAAAATTTAAAATAAAGAACACGAGACAGGCAAACAACAAAAACAAATTAATCCCACTTCTTTAGTAAAACACTGTATTTCAACTAACTATGAATTTAGTTTATAAGATACAGAAATCGTGGATATACATTTAAAAGAAAATAAAGCTACAGTATAATGGAGAAAGGTGCAATTTCAAAGTAATTTCGATATGTACTACATTGACCAGTTAATTTTTCTTTTCCTTATTGTCATCTTATTTGTTGTTTCTTAAAACCTTTTCTGTGCAGATTTTTATTTATAAACCCTTGGTAAACCGTAAAACATGAATCATTAACATTTGAAAAGGTTCATGAGAAGTCACAAATTAATTTCTTGTCTAAAATAACTAACCTTTACTAAAGTCAACAGTTTAGATTTTTTTATCGTAATAGCTCACTTATTAATGAATGTTACTAAAATAAATAACATTGAAGATAATGATAACAACACAATTTTTTTCAGTGATAGAGTTATTGAAAAAATAGGAAATATGTGAATATGTCTAATTTCTTATTTGACAATTCTCATTCTAACACTAGCATCCACACAGTCCCCTATGGCCATGTAGATTAAACTAGTATATACATAACCCCCTACGATCATGATGATTCAGTTAAAAATGAGAACATAGGCCTAAAATAAATTTATTTATCTACCTTGTCATAAAATTTTTTCGTTCTAATGGATTACATTTTCTTAAAATCCATCATTCTTTTTCTTGGAAATGCTTAGCCTTTGAAACGTTTTTCATCCTGGTTACGTTTCACCCTTACGTTTCCAAGCATTTCCAAGATACAGAATGATAGATTTCATGAAGTTGTAATCAATTAGAATGAAACGTTTTTTAAGACAAGGTAGATAAATAAATTCATTTCAGGAATTTGCTCTCATTTTTAACTGAATATTCATGATCGTAGGGGGTTAAGTAGATACTAGTTTAATCTGCATGGCCGTAGGGGACTGTGTGGATGCTAGTGTTAGAATGAGAATTGTCAAATTAGAAATTGGACAAATTCATTTTAGGATTTTAATTTGCTAGCATAACCAGAATTCAGGCTATCGAAAGAATGCAAAGATTTCATTAATATTTGTACACATAGTTTATCTTTTAGTTACAGATAGTTATTTTTTCTGCTGTTTGCAAAATCCTATAAAGAATATGTTTCAATAAGCAAACAAATAATAAATCATTTTCAAACACGTGAATATCTCGAAGACGATAAATGGTCGAGTAACAATCATGGGAATTAATCTTATAAGTTTCTGTATTTTTGACGTCTACTGTTAGGCCACTCTGTATATACCTGTAATATCGAATATCTTGTAGTGCCGTAATAATCCAATAGAGGTATCGAAATGACGGCTTTTTAAAACAATAGTTGGCTTTAGAATAAAATCTAAATCCATCGCAATTGACATGAAACAAAAATTAAAAACTAATCTTTTTTTTTTTAATGATTCAGTGATCATCTGATTACATTTTGCATTTGTCGGAAGAACGTCAATATGTTTCTAAATTATTTATAAACTGCCTGTCACCCAGCGAAAAAATATACCTACAATGTTCTCGCATATCGACTTCTGCGCTCATTATAAAAATTGTAATGTCAAAATCAGAAAGAATGAAGTGAAAAATTGTTATTTAAAGAAATTGTTGCCATTTCATTGGTTCGCTTCAAACCTTTAAACGCTACGTATCCACAAAAAATATTTCACTGAAACTTTGTAGTATGTTAAATTTTTATATTTTTCTCATAAAAATACAATAAAGAACTCTTGTTACAGTAGTTTAAAAACAAAATGTTCTTTTCAGCGACTGCTGAATACTGTTTAAAAAATAGTTCGTAAAGATTATAATAAATGTTACATTGGTCAAGCAAAAAAATGCGTAAAAATTAGAATAGATAGATGGAATTAAAGAATATGAAACAGGAAATAAGTTCAAAAGTGATATGAAATAAAAATTAAAAATGAATCATTTTCATAATCATGATTCCAATAGCATACGAAAATCAAACAAGATTGCTCAAATTATGTGAATTTCCAAAAATTTTTCTCATAAATCAGTGATGATTTAATAAATTTTGCATTTGTTGAAATAACATCAGCATTTTTCTAAATTATTTCTAAATTGCTTGAAAGGCAGCGAACAAATATACCAGCAATGTTAGCGAATATTGACTTTTGTGGTCACTGTAAAAAGTATAATTATTGAAATGAGAAAAAATAAAGTGATGTATTATTACTAAGAATTATTGTTAAAAAAATATTGTTACCATTTCATGGGTTCGTTTCAGACGTTACTTATCCACAAAAAACATTTTATTAAAACTTTCCAAGACTTGAACTTTCAGCTTCAAGCGTCGATCAACAATGTATTAATGGTCACCACTGTACATGTCCACTATTTTCACTCGACTGTAAACTGCTCGGGAGGACCGTTTCAGAAGCGTAAGTGGTGAGATTTCTTTCAGATTTTCCTTTGCCTTAACTCATCGCAAGCTCTAGAGTCCTGGCTGATCCCCACTACGTCTTTACGGTGTCTCCCACTGCTAGCACAACTTCATTCAAATTTATTTACGGGCGTTATTGGAGGGAAGAGTGTAAATGTGACATTGCGTTTTCAATAATGTTTTAATATGTGTGTAGCATGTACAGGGTGAGTGTTGGGAAGCTACAACGTCGAACAAAAGGATATGCTTAGAATTTAGAACACTTAACGTGGAATTACTATTTTAATTACAAACTAAGTAATCAACTTTTCGTAGTTATATGAATTTTTGTGAAATACTTGTAGAGCTACAAATATATATTTTTTCTATAGATATAGAATCTATACGACTATGCCGCCCATTTAATTAGTTCCACATCCACGTAGTCGAGTGGAAGTAGAGTATAAAAAAAAAATTCAAAATTTCTGTTTGCTAAAATGTCATAAAACGTCGAGAGTCTAAATTTGAGCCAAAGAAAAATTCTGTCTGTCCGTCGGTCCGTCTGTCTCTGTCGGGCGGTCGGTCGGTCTCTAACGTTTCTAGTGCGCAAGATTTGACTTGAAATTTGGTATGTATATGTATCATATTGAGATCTGGAACTAGATTATATTTTGCGCTAATTCCGGTGAAGTTTTGGGGGTAGAATTGGGGTAAATAAGGGAAAATAAGTAATACAAGGTAAGAGTATAGAAATTTGGGATTTGGTGTATATACTAGAAGCTAAGGCCTCAGAGTTTTTCAGACTACTTTTCACCCGCTCCCCAGCACCCCCGCTCCAATGTGAAAGGAGTTAATCAAATAAATTTGAGATATTTACTTGAAATTTCGTACACGCATGTATTATGACAACATCTGGAACTAGATTATATTTTGAGATGATACCGTTGAATGGTTGGGTGTTAAATAGGGGTAAATAGAGGAAAGTAAGGAAAGCAGGCTGGTAAAAGTACAGAGACTTGGGATTTGGTGTATATATTAGTAGCCAAGGCCTCAGATTCTTTTTATAAAATTTTGTAACCCTTCCACCACCCACACTCCATTAGTATATATAGTATAGAATTGATACTTAGAGGCAAATTAACTCCTCCCGTCTACCGTACTCAACTTTACAAACGGTCATTTTCATATCAAATAACAAAGATATATAATAATTTTCCCCCAAGCATAATAACCAAATCTGTTCCATCCTTTAAAAGAGCGTATAAAAAGAATATAATATCTGATAATAATATAAACATAATTTAACTACTGTAAGCTTGATTATTGTTATTTTTTTTGTGTGTGTCTGTATGCGCCCATATAATTCATATTCAGCTATAAGTTATATATTATATGTTTGTGTATATTGTGCATATTTCTTGCTACATTTCTTTTTATTAATTTTGTATTACCTTTCTTGCTCTTTTTTCTGCTTAAGATTAAATCCAGAGGTCATGCTCCTTGCATGACCACCTGTTCTTCGGCATTTTTCCTGGAATAATAATTATTTTATTATATTATTGTTACTTATATACTTTTTCCGTTATTCTATTGGAAAATAAAGACATTTATTATTATTATTATTATTATTATCATTATATATATTCACTTGAAATTTGGTACGTGTGTTTATTATAACGAGATCTTGAACTATATTATAATTGAAATGATATCGCGAGGGGTTGGAGTTAATGAGTTAAATATGGGTAAATAGGGGGAAATAAGTAAAGTAAGCCGGTAAGAGTACAGAAACTTGGGATATGATGTATATTGGGTTTAACAGGATCATGGTATACCCCCTTTTATCCTTTAGTTTTGAAGATAATTGATTGAAATTCAGGATATACTACATATAAAATAAGCGGAACTATTTGACATACAATTGATTTTTATTTTCACTTCCGGTTTCGATTTTTAAATGGAACACCATATATATTATTGCATGTTTGAATTCTGCATAATTTTCTGAATCCAACGATGCCAAATAAGTGACATGTCAAACATCAATTTTTTTATATTATAATTTTTAGTTTTCCATTTAAGTGTGCCATGACGGTTCCGATTTATTCTAAATGACCCATGTAATACTAGAGAAATCCCGTTAAAAACACTAAATTACGTGATTTATGAGCAATTAAAATTCACCAAAATTGTTTTTGGGGCAAAATTCAATTTTTTCAAATAGAGCTATATCGGTACCGTGGTACCATTTATTAGTACTATTAATAAGGAATTTATTCATATGTCGTATTAAAATGTGCGATAAATACAAACAAAATTATAGCTAAAAGAAAATAAGAAAATACAATTTTATTCTAAGTACCTTGTTGTACATAAGGTGGTTTTGGAATACAAAAACTTAACAAAAAACATTACAACAGTGATTCAAAATGCTGTCCATTAACGTCAATGCACTTCTGAACTCACATAGCTGTTTCTCGAAGAACGTTCGCCAATTGCTGGGCCGTTATGCTGTTAATTGCTTGTCTCACTCGTAGCTCCAAGTCTTCACGGGTTGTAACGGCGGTTGCATAGACAATATTTTTTAAATGATTCCAAACAAAGAAATCAAAGGGCGTTGAATCAGGTAACCTTGGAGGCCACCTCACAGGACCATTCGTTGAAATTACGTTTTCTCCGAATCTTCGTTCAAGGTAGTCAATTACTATCCTTGAATTATGGAAAGGAGCGCCGACTTGTTGGAAATACATTCCCTGTCTTAAATCTAAAGATAACTCATCCAAAATGTTCTCAATCTCATTTTCCAGGAATCTCAAGTATCTCGCATCAGTGAGAGGTCCTTCAAATATTATTGGACCAATGATTCTACTACCGACTATTCCAAGCCAAACATTGAAACCGAACGACCTTTGAAAGTTACCCGCCCGTAATAAATTTAGATTTTTTGTATTTTGTCGGTTAAATAATCCCAAATTTGTAAACCTTGACTAGTCCGAAAATGAAATCAGTCCCAAAAAATCATTGTTTGGCTGCACGTTATTATACAAAATTCAATTGCAATATTCCATTGTACGTTCGTAATCAGTTTCGTACAAATGCTGATGCAATTGGCATTTAAAAGAATTATAGTGGTATATTCGAGCCAAAACATTAATTTCCGTTCCTTCGTTAATAATGAAGTTTTCTTCGGGATCATTGTTGGGCTCTCTTCGGAATTGGTTTTCAACAAGTTTAAATTAATTTTTCGCTGGACATTGTTTGTCAGGATATCGTCGGCCATAAAGGTTCATAACTGCAATTGCATTTTTTTACTTTACCCATAAAGAATTAACATGTCCACTATTTCATCTCGTTTATAAATTTGCGGCATTTTGAACACAATTAACAAGAATTTTAAAATGTTTTTAAAGACACAATAAAAATACCGTTAAACCAACAAATGTTTGACAAGCTAAATATTTCATTGTTTTCAAAGCCACCTTAGTTACTTCATAACATTTAATTAGAACAAAATTGGATTCTATCCATAATAGTACTAATAAATGATGCCACGGTACCGATATGGTTCCATTTGAAAAAAATGAGTGTTGCCCCAAAAACAATTTTGGTGAATTTTATTTGCTCATAAATCACGTAACTTAGTGTTTTTAACTGGATTTCGATTTTTTTAGCATTACAAGGATCACTTAAAATAAATCGGAACCATCATGGCACACTTAAATGGAAAACTAAAAATTATATTATAAAAAAAATTGATGTTTGAAATGTCATTTATTTGGCATCGTTGGATTCGGAAAATTATACAGAATTCAAACATGCAATAATATATAGGGTGTTCCATTTAAAAATCGAAGGTTAGTCTCACTTCTGGCGATACTAACCAATCAATTATCTTCAAAACTAAAGGAGAAAAGGGAGGCCATAATCCTGTACACCCGGTACCTATACTTGACGCCAGGACCTAAGATTTGGCAACCTCTTCGCCACCCCCACTATATTATTAAAAGGGTCGATAAAATAAAATGGAGATATTCACTTGATAGTTGGTACACGTATAAGTTGACATCTGCTTGAGATGACTCCGCTAAAGGGGTAGGCGGTGGGAGGTAAATACGGTAAGTAAGTAAAGCAAGCTAATAAGACTCCAGTAACTTCATTTATGGCGTATATATATAGAAACGCAACGCCTCAAATTGTTTTATGGCATTTGCTAAGTCTTATGTTATTAAAATTCTATGACCAATCACTTCCACATACTAGAGTACAAATATAATCAAGACGTTCTCCTTTAAAAAGACTCGGATGGAAAGTCTGGATGTGGAAGTAGTGATTCCCTAGGCAGCGGTTTTCTCACTTCCACATCCTCGTAGTGGAGCCTAGTAATCGTAAAAAGAATCAAAAATTTTTTTGAAACAAGCTTATAATGTCATGAAACGTCGAGATTTTAAACTTGATCGAAAAAATATCTGTTGGCGTGTCTATCGATTGGTCTGTCTCTGTCGGTCAGTCGATTTCTAACTTTTCTAGTGCGTACGATTACTCTCAAATGGTTGGCTTGAAATTTGGTACACGTACGTACTATAACGAGATACGAAACTTGATTATAATTTGAACTTATTCCGTTGAAGGGTTGGGAGCAAATAGGGGTAAATTAGTGAAAATAAGTAAAGCAAGCTAGTAATAGTCCAGAAGCTTGGAATTTGATGTATACACTAGGAGACTATGCCTCGATTTTTTTCATAATATCTGCCACTTCCGCTCCATTATTAAAGAGGTCAAAAAATTAAAATTGAGATGTTCAGTTGGTATATATATGTGTACTATAACGACATCTGGAACTAAATTATACTTTAGGCTGGTTCCGTTGGGTAGTAAACAGGGGTAAATAAGGGAAAATAAGTAAAACAAGCTAATAGCAGTCCTGGAACTTGGAATTTGGTATATGTACTAATAGCGAAGGCTTCTAATTCTTTTATGACATCTGCCACCCCTACTACCACTCCTTATCCATTATTAAAGGAGTTAGGAAAATAAAATTGACATATTGACTTGAAAGGTACACATATTAGTGAAGTCTAGTTCTCTCCACCGTTTTCGAGGATCCTGAATACTATGGTACTGGTAGAATTTGTCGTTGGGTTGACCCACTCCCGCAAATGGCCAACAACCAACCCCAAACGAAGGTTAACGCGTATTATAATTGTTTGAGAGACTCGTACTCGGTGATTCCCCGTTTTAGAGGATGTGAACACCGTGGTCGAACGCCGTCGTCCTCGGAGTAACCCACCCCCGTAAATGGCTAATAATAACCCTTCAAATCGGTGAAAGTACGTTTTCAGCATACCGCCGGGCAAAGCCCCCGCCCCCACTTCCCTTTTTTGAGGATGCTATACAGGAAAAAACGTTAAGATGTCACCTCGATTTCGTCAACAAAGTAGCCATCTTCCATCTACTGTGGAGCTGAAAAAAGATGCGCATATATTTTTTGTACATATTTTTGGGGAAAGATAGATTTATATTGAAATATCTGATTCATTTATTTATAATATATTATATAAAATATTTTAATAAATGCATATATTGCTACACTTGCTTTTTTTTACATTACAAAATACTATGATTATATATAATTATAAACTTCCCGTGCAGTAATATAATTTGAATTCGGTTAATCTAACCTACGTCTTTTACGAATGGATTTACAGGGCTGATATGGTGGACGTCTCATTCATTAACATCGCAGATTTTATCTGCCGTTGCCGTATCCGATTCGCCAATTTGAATTTCGGGGACAGAATTTAACAATATACTGTCATTATCATTTGCAGTCTCATAACCTATCTCTTGCAGTTTCTCACCCCTTCGGATGGTGGTTATTGGCCGTTGAGGGGGTGAGGGGGTGTCAGGAAAACGTCCCGGGGTTCTCCCTATGATTAGCATGCTCAAAAATGGGGGACAAATAAGTTATATTCCATGAAACATTATCAATACGCGTTTGACCACGGGGTGGTTTATGACCGCTAGCAGGGGTGGGTCACCCCAACGAGAAATTCTACCATCACCACGGTGGCCCCTCGAAAACGGGGGGAGAACAACTTTGGTTGCATCAGATAATAGTCGTGTTTTTCCGGTTCTTTTCCGACTCACACAATCCGTTATTATTATTGCGAGATCTGAAAGTAGATTATATTTTGAGTTTATTTCGTCGAAGGGTTGGAGATGAATAGGGGTAAATAAGTAAAGCAACCTAGTAAGAGTACAGAACCCTGAGATTTTGTGTATATACTAGAGGCCGTTTTAATTATTCTTATGACATTTGCCACCCCCACCGTCGCCTTCAGCGTCCCCACTTCATTATTAAAGAAGTTAACAAAATAAAATGCTAATTTAATGTGTATGAGAAAAATATTCTCAAAAAACTTTTTGTCACCAGCCACCACCTTGCCTTTGGGCAGACGATTACAAATATTGTTTTATTAAAATTCTATGATCAATTATTTCCATATACTGGAGACGTTTTTATTTAAAGAGACTTGGGTGGGAAATCTGGATGTGGAAGTAGAGATTCCTTAGGCAACGATTTTGTACTTTAATGTCATAACTACCTATAATATATTTTATTTTGAGAATTTTTTTTAATTATTAGAATGCCAATATTGAACTTTGTTTTCTTCACACTTAACGTAATGTTGGGAGTTGCCAATGTTGGTGCCTCAAGCAGGAATCACTATGACTACGAAAAAAATGTTTCTTGAGATTTTTTTAATTTTTCACTATAAATAACATAATTATAACACACCTATAAAGAGTGTTGCGTCACTGGTTGCAAAACTATGTATCCAACAAGCTGTGAGCGAAAATAAAAATTTCTGTTTTTCATTATAAACTCGAGCTTGAGGAGAGTGCCAAAAACATTTTGTTATCCAATAGTGGCATTTTCTTGGTAATGTTTTGCAAACGTTTCTAACTTATTAGCATCTATGGCTATATATTACATTTCATCTTAGGAGCATTATAACACAGATATTAAACATTTTCAACCCAAGAAATTCTTGAAGACTTAACCGCGTATGACTAAAACTATAATACTATGATACTAAACATTTATAAAAAGGGAGAGGATCCCAGTTGGATTGATACATATTTTTTTAATCAGTAATCTGGAATTTCTTTCGAGAGAAGTAGCTGACACCCAATCTGACGTCTAAAGTTAAAAATAAAAAATGGCGAAAATCATGTTAGAGTTTGAAAATTTGAAAATACGGATATTCTCTTTTACTTTGTAGGAACTACATAGGAGGACTACTAATAAGGATGAAAACAATTTTTTAAATCATATTGAACCACCTTTAAAGACGGCCCTTAAAAATTATGAAATTAAATTTTTTATTTAATATTCACAGAAGTGTATAAGGTGCGTATATTCGTAAACACAAGTTGAAACAGGAAAGAGAGTCTCGTATCTGGATTCAGATGAAGGATAGTAGAGATGTCATGCTCAAAAGTCTTAGGTCATCCTTCTGTTATCTACTCTGCAGAAATCGACACTCGTACGCTGTAGAGTGCTTAAGAGTCGTTTACATGACATAATGCAATGAATTTATATAATATATTTACAAAGATTCTGCATTTCTTCAATCTCACCAGACAATATTCTTGCACTAAATAAAGTACTTGTAGTGTTATAAAATTCTAGTGGGCCTAGTGTGGGTTCCTGAGGTCGGGAGCAAAATGGATTAAGGCCTATTTTTAAAATTGAATTTTTGCGTATTTGATATTCTTGTGCCAAGAAAAAATGAAAATTTACCTCAAGTAGAGTTGCGCTATACACGTCCAAGAAGTGTCTAGAGCAGTGAAATGTGGCTATAGTGGAAACCAAAAAATCAGAAAAATTCAAAAACCCAAAAATTCAAAATATATGTTATTGAATTGATTTCCAATTTAAACACAGGTATGCCAAAAATGTCTTGGAAGTTGTTAGGCTCAAACAAATTTATCAGCTCTTGGCATAATAGCAACGACCACCATATACTTCCACATCCACATAGTGAAGTGGAAGTGTATGAAATAATATAATAATAATAATAACAAATAACATAAAAAAAATAAAAAAATTCTATTGTTAAAAAAGGTTTAGAATGTCATGAGACGTCGAGGATTTTTTGAGCGAAATAGATTTCCGCCTGTCGGTCTGTTTGTCTGTCTGTCTGTCAGTCGATCTGTATGTTTTTGTGCACACAATTACTCTGGAACGATTTAAGACATTAACTTGAAGTTTAGTACACGTACGTATGATAACAAGCTAAAAAAACTACATTGATATGCATTTCATCCCTGTTGGGATGATTCAGTACATTTTCAGCAGAGGGTTGTAAGATGACTTAGTACATTTTGCCATGTTTTGTTTTTCTTTTTTTCTTTTTGCATTGACTAAAGTAAAGACTAACTGCATTTTGAAACACAGAAATCGCATCGGTTCTATTTTTATTTAGTAAGTGAGAATTGGTCAGATATTTATAGAGGTAGAATTCTCTCCGATATAATCTTCTTTTTTTTTTGGTTTGGACACCTCTAGATAAGTTCGTGTATAACTAAAATAGAGACTTTTTCGAGAAGGGACGATATCAAAATATCTATCATAATTAAACCTGTTTTGTTTTGCATTCGTATGTTTCTTTTACAATGGGTACAATGCAGGAATTGAAATTTATTTTTTTCTGATTGAACTTATTTAAAATATCAAAATTTTACGAAATATACAAATTTATCATAATCAGTTTTTCTATTTTATAAAGTTGGAATTATTTTAACTACAATAATTAAAGCTTAAAACCTGCTTCGCGCCACCCCAAAATTTTAACACCATTACTTAACCAAATAAGGACATGAATGATGATATTTTAAATATAACATTACATTACTTTTTTGCATCTATATCGCACGGAGAATTTATCAATTTGCAATATGTTTTTAAATAATTCTATGGAATGCTACTTCGTAAATAACTCGTTTATTTTTAATTTTTCGAAAAAACTCTATTTCGGATTTTTTGTCCAAGTAGACATATGCCTTGTACTGGTGATAGAGATGGATCGACGGAATAATTAATTTTCGATTTTTATTTATTTTATCAAAAAATCAAGTTATTCAGGATTTGTAGATTCGCTTTTGTTTTGTCCAATTTTTCACAAACCTAATCGAGCCCTACAATCGCCATTTTTGAAATTCCGGAGTTATTAATTCTTTGGAAAATCTTACTCGACTCTGGAAAAAAATACTTGCGGTCAACGGATTCGGGCCGCCAGCAATAGGCTTCATTTGTAGCCGTGCACCTTTGACCCCACCAAGTCTCATCGAAATCTAGCAATATAATGGACAGTTATCGTGCTTCCTAGCCCTATTTCGAAAAAAAACCCAGTTTTTTTGCAACAAATTTAAGTTTTCATTTGTTTTTCGACGTAGTCTCTGGTATACTGATTTGTAGAGCGTTGCCAGCGGCACCATTTCTTTTTTGAAATATCTCGATCTGACTGCCCGATACCCGGTTATTAAATTTTTCCCGAAAAACTCGAAACGTCTAGATCAGGTACTTCTGGTTTCCGAACGGAGCCGAGCTTCCGGCGCTTTCTAAAGGCCTGTTAACCACCAAAGTTTCATCGAATTTTCTAAATTCGCTCTCGAGTCGATAGATATGACATTCATTTCGATCCGACGTTTTTTTTTGGGGTTCTGATAGTCCACCAGAAAAATACAAAACCTAGATTTACTACATTTTTTTTTAAATGCAGTAACGAGATCTGGAACTAGATTATATTTCCGTCCGTCCGTTGAAGGGTTGAGGGGTAAATAGGGGAAATAATAAGTAAAGCAAGCTAGTAAGTGTTTATAAACTTGAAATATAGTGTACATACTATAAGTTTAGATCTCATTTTTTCTTATGATGTCTGCCATCCCTATCACGACCCCCACTCCATTATTAAAGGGGTTAACAAAATAAAATAGAGATATTTATTTGAAGATTAGTTCTCGTATGCATTCAACGACATCTGGAACTAGAATATATTTTGAGCTGATTCCGTTGAAGGTTTGGGAAGTAAATAGGGATAAGTAAGGAAAATTGAGTTAAATTGGGAGTTCGTGTATACAGTGTGTCATAATTTTAATGGAGCCACCCTCATATCTCCTTCATCTGATGTCCAAATATCTTGAACTTTGGGTGATGAAATATATGCCTATAAAGTGAGTCTTTAGACGTAACCATATTTGATTATAGTCGAATGTGTCCCATTTTAGGATGGAAAAAGAAGGCCGATTTTCAAAAAAAATGTATTAGCGATTTTTTTAGAAAAAAAGCTAGTAGGATTCTTAATCAACACCTTTGGAAACGCCTCTGTACAAGATTACATCGTAGTAGGGATAAAGGTGTTTCAAATAGGGGCCGTCAAAAAACAGTTTTTTAACTAAAAATAATTTTTATCTGTAAAGGGGACCCTCAAAGGAAAAAATGCATTCTTAATTTTTTATTCAGAATAATATTGTACTACTTTCAATTGATTTTATAGCAAAATAATAATTTATTTAATACAACAGAAGCTATTACTTACATGGTTTATTTAGCGCTTTATTGAAGCCAAGGTCTCAATTTTTTTATGACATCTGCCACTACCACCACCACATTCAATATCCCTACTCCAGTATGAATGGAGTTAACAAAGGGGAAGGGAAAAGAAAATCTGGATGTGAAAGTGGCGACTTCTTAGGCGCGGTTTTTTAAATTTAGAACAATATTCTCTTCTTAACTTTTCCGAGTCCCACGTACTGTAAAATGGTTTTAATTATAAATTGTCTTCAAGAGATGATTAGGGTTTCACTATAAACTGTAAAACCTCAACACTACCTAGAGGTTAGAAGCATGATCTTCTGGTGACTTGAGAGGTGCTACAGTGGGACAAAAACTTACTATGCTATTGAAATTGGTCTACAGGTCTTAATATTTTAGGGATCGGAAAGTTTGTTGTTTTTTTAATGTTCATTTTTAAATTCACTGACAATCTCTCGAGCCTGATTAGATTTTTATCCTCCATTTTTTATAATTTATATCTAAAATTCAATTTTTACTAAGAAAATACCGTTTTTTTTTTAAATCAGTGTCTAGGTCACAATAATATAAAGAATCATACAATTTTAATTTTAATTCTTCACTTTACAAATATATAAACTGATCTGTGAAAGTAGGTTTTTCATTTTTTTTTTATTGTAAACATCTGAAAAAACTGCAATCAATGTTAATTGATAGAGGAGCTCTTAAACTTCATTAAAAAGCAGACAAATAATGATATGATGATGTATTTTTCTTGAAAAAATTGAGGTATTGAAAGATGTCTGACAAGTATTACTCAACAAAATCGGTCAGTCAGACACGGTTTTTCGGAAACTGTATATTCTTCTGAATACATAGTAAAAGTTTCAATTTGTTGTTTTCATTTGTAGATATATTATATTTGTATCTATTCCAAAACTTAAAAAAAATAGATAATAACAAATGAAACGTAGTCTGGCCTTCCTATTTTTTTTAACAGATTTTCCTATCATATTTAGTTTTTGGTGTTTTATGAGGTATAAGTTCGTGTTATGGGAGCTTGGACTATTATAGGTTTCGGGGTTATTAATACGAAAATAATATCAAAAAAACATTATGTTGGCAGCTGCCAAAACTTCTGTCAAACTAAAAAATGTACAAGTGCGGTTTTCATAATTTTAAAATAATGTAACTTTGGAAATCCTTTTGTCACATGAATTTTACAAATATCATAACCTATTTCGAAAAAAATACAAAAAAAATCTTTCTCGTAAGTTGAATTCTGAAGGCTACATAGTCTGTAATGGCTTATTACAAAATCATACCTACTCATTTTTAGTGTTTAGCGATTATTTTTAATTTTATTCTCAAATATCAATTTATTGTTGAGCTAATTTGAAACGTGTCTCTTCAGAGATATATTTTAACAGTTATATTCAGAAAAAAAAATCAGAAAAACAAATACAAGAATCAAAAATCAGGTTTTACAAACTAATAGATATTTAAAAACAGATATTAAAAAAAATAATGACTGTTAAAAAATATAATCTATAGAGTAATATTTACATAGATAATATTTATTTACAAGACGTTTGTTTATTAAACTTTGAACTGATATTGAAAATTATGAAAAATAAGGGACGAAAATTGAAAAATTACATCGACGGATTATGCACAATTAAAAGAATAATTTAATAAAAATAAACTTTTCGATTGTTAAAGTATTGAGACTGTAGAATAATTTGAATGGAGTTGTACAGTGTTTTACAAGTGTTGCTATAAAAATTTATTTTCAAAAACCACGAAGACACATGTATATTTTAGATTTGAATTTTGGCATCTAACAACTAGTATAATATTGTTTTGATGTAAATCGTATCCAGGACCTCAAGAACTTTACAATAATGTCTATTTAGCAGTAGCAAATAGTTACGGAGTTTTAGTAAAACACTTATTAAAAATAAATGTGAAAAATACAGAGACGTCATCGAACAAGGACAAGGAAAGAGGAAAATTAAAATGGAAAAATTAAGGGGACTTGCAGGATAAGATAGACGAAACAGCCTCAGAAAGCTTTGAAATAACTTACGTTATAATATTGGCAAGTCATAAGAACACTATTGGCAAACTTTCAGCCCCTGACCTCCATTGGTCCTTGAGATAATTGGCAAAACATGCGCCTGCACGACTATTTCTTAAATTCGTTTTTCTCGAAAACTATTTTAGATGGACGAATGAAACAAAAAAGCTGTATTAGACCATTAGTTTGGTCTATATTATATATTTATTTTAGACTTTTTAAATAATATTAATTATTTGAAAGGTGAAAATAAAAATTTGACAATGATATTTCTTGTGCTTATAGACGAGGTACAATCGCCAAAAGATATATAATATATGGGTAATTACGCTTACTATTACCAATAATTGTTTCATTAAAAACAAATCGGTGCAACACTTATAAAAAAAATTAGATCGGTTATGATCGGCTTTGTGTATCTCTTATTTGTGCAATTATGTCATATACACATACATAATAATATACAAAGTTGCATTAAAAATTCATGTTTAAAGGAAATGGGTGCAAGACTTAATAAAAATACTTTTTAATTAATTTTATTATAAAAGCTTCTTATTTTGTTCATCGTCCTTATCTTCATTGATTACTTCCGGATAAAATCGTCTCCCGCAGTGTACCGTTCTGCGCTCTGTACGTCAGCACTGCTCTTCAAGCAGCTTTTTTGTGGTTTATGTACCTGAGAAAAATGTCTGTTTATTTACTTAAATAAAGTTTTCATCGTTTTTAACATGTGTTATGCATGAGTGTTTGTTATAGCAAAATAAAAATAAAAAAATTAAATGCAATTAATATAATGTTAGTTATTAACTGCGGGAAGTAGATATTTCTGCGAACGCGTAAATGCGGGAAGCAGATTTTTCTGAGAGCGCTTTAGGTTGCACTAATAATGGGGGTGTCTGGTGCCTGTCGTTGCTGTGAATTGCTGAAGACAGGGGGCGTTGCGTTGCAAGGGGCGCGTATCTGTTTGTTTCTATACCAGATACCAAGACCGGCGTCTCACGAAAATTCACAATTATGGAAGAAGGATTCTCTATAAATATTGTGAAGACGTGTAGAAAATACTTGTCCTTATGTCCGAAGAAGTTTTCTAACGACAGATTCTTTTTACGATACACTAATCAAAAATATACTTCACAACCTGTTGGAATCAACACTTTGTCGAAAGTTCCTTCAAGAGTTGCTTCATTTTTTAATATGGCAAACGCAGAAGCTTAAAGCGGCCATTGCATGAGGCGTACTTCAACAACTTTACTGGCTAAGATGCTGACCTCACAACAATTAAACGACACGGTGGGTGGAGGAGGTCCGATGTAGCAGAAAGTTATATCGAAGATTCTATATCCAATGAGCTTGATATCGCAAGGAAAATCTAAGGTACTCCTGGTACTAGTCGTTCCTTACAAGAGGAGACATCCATTGTTTCTACAGATTTATCAAAAACTTCGACAAGCATTATGCGTTCTGAAACCGATGACAGACAAGTTTGTTATTAAGTGAAATATGATAAAACAAATAAGGAAATGACTATTAATAAAAATGTTAATATTAATATTAGTAAAAATTAAATAAAATGTAATTGATTTAGGACTGTATTTTTCATTATTCCACTAGTGGATAAAGTGGTACTTTATATGCTTCATAAGTGTGGATAAAACTTCAATTATAATGTGATTGTGGGTAAAATATATTTTAACTGTAACAAGGTAAGTTTAGTTTTAAATTATGTAAATCAGTAATGATAAGTTAGATGCTTCTATGATAAGGTCAGGGTTAAAGTGAATTATAGATAAATGCACAAATAATTAGCAAAAAATTTGAGATTTAGATAGAATAAAATGTAAAGTTAATTAAAGTTAGGAGGTATGGGTGCAAAATTTGACTTCAGAACGGCTGCATCTTTGCTACCATCTATGGATGGCACCGATGACGGTATAAGACACTTGATTGATGCCATTGAATTATATTCGGAACTTTTAGAGAATAACGGCAAAAAATTACTTCTAACTATGTTTTAAAAATTAAACTCTCCCAACAGATTAAATTTCGATTAGAAAGAACTTACAATGCGATTGAAACTTACTCGATGACATGAAAACTCATTTATTGGCAAAGGAAACCGCAATAGCTTTGACACCAGAATTACATAGGGCTAGACAGTGTGACAAATCAATTGACGATTTTGGTAAGGAAGTCGAGCAGATGGGTGTCTAATTTAAGCAAGTTATGGCCATAAATTTGATTATTTTGAAATTTTTTGTACTGAAACCCGGAGTGAATATAGAAGTGAATGGGGCAAAACTGCTGGATAAAAAATGTTTGAAGGGTAATACTATTAGCTCATATAAACACTTTTAGAGAAATAAATCTCTTTTTGACTGTTGATTCCTATTTTACCCCCTTGGCAAAAAACACCTCACTTTTGACCTAGTTGCAAAACCCTTTGCATATTAACCATTTCTGTGACACAAAAAATGCTTGCAATAGCACCTTAGCATTAGAACAACCACGCTTAAGGTAAATTCCAAATTTCGCTGAAAAGTATCAACATTGCACCATTTGGCAGAGAGTCGTTCTTCGGGATTTTAGAAAGTTGGGTCTAGATGACAGAGAATGCTGGTAGGGGTATTTTTGGATTGTTCTCGGCGTGTGGAAACATATATCACATTGCAAGCAAAAAGTCTCAACAAAACATCGATGTGAAATTTCAATTGGATTTACCAGGTCACATGACCACTTCCACCGCCCAGATATAGTAAGCCTTGTTCACTCTCCTTCTTTGCACGTACAGACAAAGAGCAAGCAAAAAGCCTGGACCGGTTATTTTTCGAAGTGAACGGAGTGGAGTGCCTACTAGATTTAACTCTAGCACAAGCAGAGGGAGACAATAGCGCATTCAAAATTTTGAGAACATTGCATGGCATTGCATTCCCATGTTGCCGTCATGGGAAACTTTTCCCCATTCTAGGGAGTTTCTTTGTACTCATTTATTAATGGATGGTCGTATGCGTAGCTGAGCTGCACTTCAAAGGGGTTCGAGTCCAATTAGGACCTCAGGCGCTTTCTTTGTCCAGCTTATCAACCTATTCATGTTTTTTTTTTACTTGACTCTGACTTGCTGGGCGCATAGGGGGAGTTCAAGTAGTTCTATACTAGTTTCCAGTCGACCTACATGAACCGATTGGCTACAGTGCTGTTTAGCTCAGCAGCACGTAAAGAAGGTAAGTAATTTTAAGCAAGATATTCTCCATGCTATTAGAGGCTCAGGCTTCTTAGTTTCAGCTGAAGTGTATGAAATAAAATTTTTCTTATTTTCTAAGCGGAATGAAGAGAGGAGATTTTGCTCGGTAAAAATATTTCTGAACTCTATATATGTGCCAATTTTCACGTGGATAGATTAATGTGTCATTAACATGTTTTACAAAAATTAATCACACGCCCCTGTCTTCATGCCAATGGGCTTTAAAATTCTCTAGAATTCTATAAAAAAACTGTTTGCGTTTATTTCTCAGGTTGCACAGATTGTTCGAACAAAACAGATGAATTTATCAAATGTTATCTCTGTTATAATATACATTAGAGTACGGGGGCTTTTCTTGGAAGAAAGTAGAAAGGCTGAAAGTGACACTCGATACAGCACTGTGTTCTTGAGATAGAGTAAAATTGTTTGTTTAGACTATTTTATAAAAATTAGCGACATCTTAGTGTCTAAAGGTAAGTTTTACAGATAACAGTTTCTTGCTTAAAATTACGTCTACACGCTGATGGATTTTTTCTTATTAATATGGAAACGGCTCCGTACTTATTCTATTACTTTTTTAATATCTTCTATTATATCTGTTTTCATAAATGCATGCTTGACAAGATTTTATAATATACTGCCGCTTTTGAGCTTTTTTGTCACTATGGGCTGTTTATATTATCTCAGTCCATTTTTCTCTACTGGCAGCGGGAATAGACAAGACATAATTCTTATCTAACCCCAGGCAAGAAATCAAAAGGGATGAAATCTGAAGAACGGAAATACCAGTAAATTGGTCAGCTACGTCCGGTTCGCTTATTCAGATACTATGCATCACTCCACTCTCTAACTATCCGCCCTTTTTTGTTCACCCGATCCTACACAAGAATGACATTACTTTGTAAGTAAAATACTAAAGCACGTCAATTTTACTTCCACATTCACATAGAGGCGTGGAAGTATAGTAATCGTAAAAAAAAACCTTTTTTTTTGTTGAAATAAGTTTAGAATGTCAGGAAACATCGAGATTTTAAATATGAGCAAAAAAAAATTCTGCCTGTCGTCCTGTTTGTCGGTCTGTGACTTTTTTTTGTGCGCACCATATCTCTGGAACGGTTTAAAATATTGACTTGAAATTTTATACACGTGTGTACTATTATGCGGTCTGAAAGTGGATCATTTTTTTAACTTATCCGGTGAAGGGTAACTAGGGGGAAATAGGAGAAAGTAAATAAAGCAAATTGGTAAGAGTATAAAAATTTGGGATTTAGTGTATATACCAGAAGAGGAGGCCTCAGATTTTTTTATATTTCTATACCCTCCGTACCACCTCCACTCCATTAATAAAGGGGTTGGTAAAATAAAATTGAGATATTCACTTGAAATTTGGTACACGTATAATAATATACTATAACGATAACTGGAACTGATTTTAATTTGAGATGATTCCGTTGAAGGGTTGGGGGCTAAATAGGGGTAAGTATTGGAAAATAACTAAAAGCAAACTGGTAAGAGTACAGACTCTTGGAATTTGGTGTACGTACTAGAAAATAAGGCCTCAGATTTTTATATAACATTTTTCAACTCCCCTCCACTCCATTTTAAAGGGATTGGTAAAATAAAATATTCGCTTAAAATTTGGTACACGTATATATTATAACGACACCACCTAGAATTAGATTATATTTAGAAATGATTCCGTTGACGCGTTGGGGGTTTAGTAGGGGTGAATATAGGAAAATAATTCCATTATTAAAAAAGGGCTGATAAAATAAAATTGCGATTTATACTTGAAATTTGATGTCTAATATGTATTACGACGACATCTGTATTTAGATTATATTTTGAGATGATTCCGTTGAGGGGTTGGGGTTAAATAGGGGCAAATATAGGAAAATAAGTAAAGCAAGCTGGTAAAAGTACATTTTTTTATAACATATTTCAACCCCTCCACTAGATCTGGAACTGCATTATATCTTGAGACGATTCCGTTGAAGGGGTGGGGGCTGGGGGGTAAGTAGTGGTAAATAAAATGAAATGAGTAAAAAAAGCTGAAAGATGAAATTTGGTGTACAGTAAAATCCAAGGCCTCAGATAGTTTTATAATATTTCTCTTCTCTTCTTAAAGAGGCAGCAATAATGTTGTTAAATGAGGATAAGTGCGTGTCGAATTGTTCCGTAGATGTTTGTAAAACTTGGGAAAACATTAATAATGAAACTTACCAAATGGCGTAGCCGAATGTTGCCCCCACTCGGATCCAGGCTGTTTTTTTATCTGAGTAATTACCCAAAGTAAGTAACATCTGGGTAAACCTTTAGCGCAAGATATCAAGCCGTTAATAGTAATAATGATTAATTTAAAATTTTAGTAAAAAAACTCATAAATTTTTGACGGTTTGTTCAATTTCGCGGGCCCAAAAATGTGTTGTTCTGGTAGTTGAGGCCCATTCACGAAAAAAATTAGAGGACCATAGAATCATAGTAATCTAAAAAATGTCTCTTTTAGTTACCTAGTTACTGTTCTGGTACAGTTACGACATTTGGCAAAATACATTATTTTTACATTTATCTCTTATTCATATCATTTGTTCATTCTTTTAAATAAGATTATTGTGACTTCGAAATGTTGAAGAATTTTTAGTTGTGCTGTTGTGGATACTTGAGCATACAATTTTAACTTTTAATTCATGTACCTCGTTGTAGTTGAAAATTTTCTTGGACGAAGCTTATGAACGGGAAACTAAATAATAATTTTCCTTGGGGCAATCTCATAAAATTATTACATGGTGTTTAATGGAAATAGTATGTTCTAGTTACGTTATAATATATATATTAATAATAATAATGCAATATTCTCTATCGGAGATCTTCATATTTAATTGATACCTATTAAATTGTCCACGGACACTATAAAATTAAGGCATTAAAGTATGGTAATTAAACAATATCCAGTTTCAAATTATTACACTATTAAAACAGGATCGTATTTATATTTTATATTGGAGAAAGGAAGTGTTACAGTTAGTAAATCATAAATTCGTAGATATTTATTATTTCTTTTATACAGTATACAGGGTGTTTCACTTAAAAGTCCCCAGGCCATTATCTCTAAAACTAATAAAGATATTTTATTTTTGTAAATGGCAGATGATTGATACCAAAGAAAGGTTTAAATAACGGCGATTAGAATTTTTCCTCAACAGCACACAGAGATGGCGCTGCGATGTAAAGCTATTTTTTGATGGCTGGAACCTTGAAACATAAGTCATGTGATTAAACAATAATTTGTGAATAATTTTGATGGTATAGAGAATTTACAAAAAACAAGCCGTTTTGGAGTTACATGAGTTTCTTTCATTAATGCCAGTACACGTGAATTTTGATAAATCCCTATAATTTATTTATTATTTATTATAGAATATTGATTACCAAACGCTTTTTTTTAAGATAAGGAAAGTGATATAATACACTATCATAAAATTATGTTTACCACTTCCGGCCAAACCGGAACTAACATGATGAACCAATATCCATATGTTCCTACATATTACATTTTTTTTTTCTAATAACGCTTCTAATAAAACGGCTCCCAAAACTTAAAGTAAATAAGACAACAAAGAAAATACACACTAATTTAGAATGGGCTAAATTTATATTAACAATTCAGTAAAGAACGTAAACAAAAGTTTTATAAACAAACGTTTAAAAACTATCGAAATATTATTAAAAATGAAATTAAACTAATTTCTTTCTTATTAGTAGGTACTTATTATATTAAATGTTCAAAATTTCTCCCTTCTTCATGAATACACATATTGTACCGTTTCAGTAAGTCTTCATTGCAAACTTTTTGTAACGTATGTCTATTTATAGCAGCAACACTTGTATATATTTTATTATACAAATCGGCCATATCCTCAATGGGTTCAATGTACACTACACTTTTTAAATACCCCCAAAGGTAAAAATCTAATGGAGTCAAGTCAGTTGATCGTGCTGGCCATCTGACTACTCCATTAGTACCAATCCATCTCTGAGGGTACATTTCATTAAGACAATCTTTGACTAGTACTGAGTTATGGGGTGGTGCACCATCTTGGTGAAACCAAGGTTATGAGGGATAGTCTCTAATAATCCTGGCAATACATTTCTCAAAAATATCTCATATTTTCTTCCATTTAAAGTCCCATGGAATAGATATGGTTCAATAATATATGAATTTAATATTCCACACCACACGTTAACTCCAAAAGTTACCTGATTTTGGGTCATTCTCATCCATCTAGGATTATTTTGTGACCAGTATCGGCAGTTATGCTTACTCACAACTCCGTTGTTGTGAAAACGGCTTTCATCGCTCCAGAGCACATTTTTTTAAAAATTTGGGCATTCTTCAGAAAGAACTGAAAATTCAGCTGGAAAATGTAATCTTCGTTCATAATCACCAGGCCTTAAATGATGGATCAATTTTAATTTGTATGGATGGTATTTATTTGATTTTAATATTCTATGGCACGAAGATATCGACAGATTAGTTTCCGATGCCAATTTCCGGAGAGAACATTGAGGATTGTTGACAACACTATTTAACACCAAGGCTGTATTTTCATCGTTTCTAACTGACCTATTTCTGTTACGAATAGTTTTCTTAAAACTACCCCAGTTTCTTAAATTTTTAAACAGCATGATAAATGTTTTTTTATCGGGTGTAGGTCTATTTGGAAATCGTAAACAAAACAATCGTTTTGCTTGTCGGGAATTTCTTTTGCATTCACCGTGTATTAAAATCATACTTAACTTATCTTCATTGGTGTATCTAACCTTTTTTTCAATGTATTTTTTTTTATTGCCTTATTTGGATTAATTTGCTTTGAATTGTTTCTAAGTACACTGTTTCTGTTTGAAACTATGATTGAAATGCACCAACTACAAACTTTGTTTAATAACTGTCAAACTTAAAATTAAATCAAAACCTACTAATATCTCTTAAGTAGATTTTTCATTACCATTCTAAATTAGTGTGTATTTTCTTTGTTGTCTTACTTACTTTAAGTTTTGGGAGCCGTTTTATTAGAAGCGTTATTAGAAAAAAAAATGTAATATGTAGGAACATATGGATATTGGTTCATCATGTTAGTTCCGCTTTGGCCGGAAGTGGTAAACATAATTTTATGATAGTGTATTATATCACTTTCCTTATCTTGAAAAAAAGTGTTTGGTAACCAATATTCTATAATAAATAATAAATAAATTATAGGGATTTATCAAAATTCACGTGTACTGGCATTAATGAAAGAAACTCATGTAACTCCAAAACGGCTTGTTTTTTGTAAATTCTCTATACCATCAAAATTATTCACAAATTATGGTTTAATCACATGACTTATGTTTCAAGGTCCCAGCCATCAAAAAATAGTTTTGCATCGCAGCGCCATCTCTGTGTGCTGTTAAGGAAAAATTCTAATCACCGTTATTTAAACCTTTCTTTGGTATCAATCATCTGCCATTTACAAAAATAAAATATCTTTATTAATTTTAGAGATAATGGCCTGGGGACTTTTAACTAAAACGCCCTGTATATTCATGCATATTGACAAAATGATGAAACGTAGTTAAAAAATCGTTACGTTTCTTCTTAGCAATTGTTTAGGAATACATGAATAAAAGATCCTGAAAGTGTATGTACCTTTTGTAGTAAGCATCATTAGTGAGTATGTTAAGAATATTCTAATAAATAAGTAATTTAAAACATTGAAAAACGTGCCTTTACAAATAAACTGAAACTGTTAAATAAATACATTGAAGAGAGGAATAAAATTTTAATAATAATTATTATGTTTAATACTTAATCGTGAAAGCATGCATGCCCCTGATGAGTAAAATATTCTGTTTTTCTAACTAGTTTGGGCTCCCCATGTTTTTGCGTTTATTAAAATAATAAAAACTTATCGTTTTATTGACAACGCCCTTCTGAATGTTTTAATTTCGATCTTATATTTATAATTTGAGACCTCAAAAATCCCCACATACAAATTTTTGTAAAAACGAATAGTAAATGACAAGAAAGCATCCACCATCTTGGATTTTTTTAATAAAAATATCTAATTCATATGAACCATATACACATGCAAAATTACAACGTCTGGAAGTAGGCGAAAAGTTAGTTTCAAGATTTTCCTACATACACACTTAAAAAGTTATAGAAAAGTCAAGTTAATAAAAGCGTGTTAAAAATCAAATCATTTTGCTGCTTGCCAATTTTTGCTAACTTTTTTCCCAATCATTATTCTTCAATAAATTATTGTTTCCTTAACTTCGTATTGTTACACATTAGTGCCTCCTAGGCGTGGGTAGCAAAATTAATACACTGGTTTAATGATGGACTACGTAATATGAGAGGTACACTCCACGCTATTAAACAAGTTTATAATGTAACACAAGATCCTGGTGACAAAGCTGCGACTTCCTATCAAAAAGTATGCCGAATTGAAATCGCGAACACTAAATAAATGGCTTTTAATACATTTATGGAACAATTTGACAATAAGTCTAGAGATGGATGGAAGATTATCAATAACGAAAAAAATTCAAATTCTCTAAAGAATGACCAAGAATGTAAGATACATCCTAATGCTTTTGTAGATTTCTTTGCTACAGTGGCAGACAATGTTATAAAGAATCCACCTCCAGGTAATGAAAATGCATTAAATTTCCTAAAGCACGCTCCGTCACCTTATATTATATTCTTTCTTGAACCGGTTACAATCTTAGATGTCATGAATGCAGTTAACCGTTTAAAAAACTCTAATAGTCTAGATATTTATGATTTAAACACCAAAATTATAAAAAATACTATTGACATAATTATCTATCCTCTAACATACTTCATAAACTTATGTTTCAGTGAGGGTTCTTTTCCAGATGTCTTTGAAATAGGTAGGGTTGTACCTGTTTTTAAAAAGGGAGATCCTAATAGTCCGGATAATTATCGAATTATTGTTATTATACCGGTGTTCGGTAAGATTATTGAGATTGTCTTAAAAAATCGCTTAACGAAATACTTTGAAAGCTATTCACTCATTCAAAAATGCCAATTTGGCTTTAGAGAATCATGTTACTACCATAGATGCAGTATACAAGGTTGTGAGCGACATCGTAGAGGATTTTGAGGCGGGTACAATACAATATACAGCAATTACGCTGGTAGACCTTAGCAAGGCCTTCGACTGTGTCTCTCACAATCTTCTTACTAGCTTAGCCACTATAGTGTAAAAGGACCAACATTAAATTTATTAGAGTCATATCTTTTTAATAGAGGACAATGCATAAGATATGAAAATCAAACATCAGATTTGAGGGTAATGAAATACCCCAAGGCTCTGTATTGGATCCTCTCTTATTCATTATTTTCATTAACGATCTTTTCTTCTATCTCTGTCCAAACAAAACTGTTATGTATGTAGATGATGCAACTTTAATAAATGATCTAAAGATCTAATAAATTTACAAACAACGGTCAGCGAAACCCAGAGCTCTACTGAAGATTGGTATAGTAATAATAAGTTAAAACGGAACAAAGATAAAACCCAAAAACAGATTTTCTCAACCAATAACGTGATTGTTAAAGGTGACAGTGTCAAGCTCCTCGGAATTATGATAATGGATGATAATCTTAAATGGGACGCACATATTGAATATATAAGCAATAAAATATCTAGGTATATTTTTCTTTTACGCCAATTTAAAAAAACATATTAATAATAATCAACGTTGTTATCTGCGTAGCATGGGTTCATTCAGTCACACATCACCTATGGAATTGTACTTTGTGGAAATTTTACACAGGCCTACAAAATCTTTATCTTGTAAACGAGGTCAATTAGAATAATTGCAGGTGCTAATTATCAGGATCATTGTAAACCCTTATTTCTTGACTACGGCATAATGCTTTTACCTTGCTTATATGTATTTTACTCATTGTTAGAAGGTCATAAAAATGAAAGCACCATTTCTACACACTCAGACTGCCATAGTTATGAGACTAGATCGTCTAATTAATTAAAGGCTCCTAGATATCGTCTGACAAAACCTGCTAAAAATTGATTGGATCTAAAACTGTATAATATACTGCCCGAAAATATAAGAAAGTTGGATTCAAAATTAAAATTAAAAACCATCTATTCAAATATTGTTTTTATTCGATAAATGAGTACATCCGTACTCCTGTGGAAATCTAGGACACTTCCAGATGTATTCCTTCTATCATGAAATGTACTCGTGTTTTCCTTTTACTTTTTAACTATGTTGTACTATATTTATACTATGTCTTTACACTACATGTTTTGTAGTTTGACATGTATGTCTTTTATACTTTTATAATTCTTCTCTTTTTTTTGTTATACACTGTATTCTTTTCTCAGTATTAATTCGTTGATGTAATATCTACCTGGCAATTTACATGTAAATTTAAATTCCAGTTAGCAGCCTAAGTCTTGCTATAAATGTAATTACATATAATGTGGTCAATAAACGTCTATCTATCTATCTATCTATCTATCTATCTATCTATCTATCTATCTATCTATCTATCTATCTATCTATCTATCTATCTATCTATCTATCTATCTATCTATCTATCTATCTATCTATCTATCTGTCTATCTAATAAGCAGGGATTATATTCATTAGCATGTCTCCACACCCAATACGTAGTCACTGGGAAACGTATGGTAAAGTTTCGACTATCACCACAGAGATGGCGCCAAGGAATAAATAGTTTTCTATAATTAAATTTTGGTTCCTACAGAAAGCGGATCCAGACTTTGCTAGATTGTTACAGATACCTGTACAAGTAGTAGATGGTTCCTGAGAGGGGTGGGTTATTCAGGGAGAGAACCTAGAATATTCTAGATGCCATCTGTTGGGTACATAGGGCGGCCGACTCCCCGCGGAAGGCAGTTGTTAAATGAGTTCAGTTCAGCAAAATTCAGATAAATCCAAAGTGATCCAAAGTGAACAGTAAAGTGAATTATCAAATAATAAACTTTGTTCAAGGTTATGTAAGTTTAGTAAACGTATTTTGTAAATAAGAAGTAAATAAAATTGTTAGTGTTTATCTTGGATTGATTGGATGGATACCTGTGACAGTATATTTATATATTTAGTACATAAAGGTTTCACGTCTTAATTAATCTTTAGCACTTTGTTTTTCACGTTTCTCTGTATCTAATCAAAACCTATTTACCGACTATTCGTCTCAAGTACACATTTGCTCCTACGAAAGTAGTCGAAAAATCGTTGCTTTCAGTGGTGGCTCAGTTATAGGTTAGACAAGAATTTATTTCCTAACATCGCCACTTTTTAAAAAACTTTAATTTAACTTGCTTTGTACGATAGTTACTATGTTTGGGTCAAATGCTTGTAATCAAAATTTCGACTAATTCCAACTAAGCTATAGCTTTGAAATTTGGCACATGTGTATAGGTCCGATGACAATGCATAGTATATCTATTGTCGTCCTATGTCCAACATGTCGGACATCCCAAGAAGGCAAATTACCTTCTTCTTCACAGCGCCCTTGATATGAGTACCAAATGAAAGGGTTTAACGAATAAAATTCAATCAACTATGTGATGAACGTCATTCTATCATGTGCAGTCATTAGTGAATAAATTAAGAGCACTTATATACAAATTTAAACAACTAAAATAAATCTTAAGACTTGAGCACTTAGTAGTTCTTTGGTTGAGTCAATAAGAAGATATGACATAATTGGTTGAGGTGGGGTAGGTGTAACATATATAAATCCGTTGGAAAATATTCAAAAATGGATAATTAGGACTATTTTTAATAGAAGCATGTGTTCTTTTAAAGTGAATTATTCTTTGAGTGGCTTCATGTCTTTCTGATGAGCTCCAGAGTAAGAACGAATGATAGAAAAATTCATGAAAATGTAATTCATAAGAGCGAATTTTTTTTTAAGGCAAAGTAGGTAAATAAATTAAGTTTAGGCCTTTGTTATCATTTTTAACTTAATCTTCATGAGCGTAGGGGGTTATATAGATACTAGTTTAATCTGCATAGCCGTACGATGTGGGTACTAGTGTTGAGAATTGTCAAATAAAATAGACAAATTCATTTTAGAATTTTAATTGCTAGCATAACCAGAATTCAGGTTATTGAAGCAATGTAAATATTTCATTAATGTTTTTTACAAATAGTTCTTCTTTTTGGTTTTCATAGATAGTTTTTTCTGCTGTTTGCAAAATCCTATAAAGAATATGTTTTAGTAGAAATATATTTTATTCCACAGATGCATTGTACAACGAGAGCAAATTATTTGATGTTAGACAAATGTCTTGCTATTGTATGCTAATTCATCAATTTAAAAAGAGACATGAAAGCAGCGTTATCTCACATGCATATAATACTAGAAATATAGACAGAGGCAATCCAGAAATGAAGAAAATTACAAAAAGTCTCGGAATAATATTTTTTTGGCTAACTAGCACCAAAATTATATAAGATGCTACCAGAAGTTATAAGAAAAATTTAAAAAATTAAACAAATTAAATCTGAGATAAAGAGATGGATATATTCTGATGGTAGGAATCCACACTTAATGTTAGGTAATATGTATGTGTTAAATATAAATAATAATTATTGCGCACTAAATATTTTAGTTTTAGTTTAAGATAAATGAATTTTTGATTTATTTTGTATGCCTATTATAGTTGTTAATGTAAGCTATATCATACAACCTATCCAATGATATGAATTGTACATTCCATCACATTCAAGGGTGTATAAATACCCGTAAGTGATTTTGTTTCATTTATGACTAAAGGATAAAAATGTTTTAGCTAAAATCTTGTATAATCTTGTAAAACAGCATGATAAAGAGCATTTTCAAATATGTACATTAGAATGTAAATTTGTTATAAACAAATGTTATTATTATTATTATTATTATTATTATTATTATTATTATTATTATTATTATTATCATTACTATAGTTTCTCACTTTGCGTGGTATTCTGTAGTCATCATTATTATTATTATTATTATTATTATTATTATTATTATTATTACCCAAGGTTCTCACACACTGAGGGTGGGGTTCGCTTATTATCGGCTCTTTAAAGCAAGATAATACGTTTCTATTGTAGATTTATTAAGTTGGTAGATTATTATTATTATTATATTATATTATTATTATATTATATTATATTCCAAATCCAATATGGCGGACCCCCCCACTATGGCGGATTGTCTTCTTCTTCACAACTCCCTTGATATGGGTGTCCAGTGAAAGGATCTAACTAGTAAAATATGATAAACTATGTATTGTCATTTTCTAAATCCAATATGGCGGACGCCCTAGGATGGTGTATTACCGTTTTCTTCGCAACCACCTTGACATGGGTATAAATTGAAAGAGTTTTGTATGTCTGTTTATCTGTAAAATAAGCAAAGACTAAAATGAAAATAAAAAATCATATACGAAAAAATATGTTTTAAAAAAGCTTTTATTCAAAAGAATGTATTTGAAAAATAAAACATATTTTCTAAAATGTATACATCTGGAAACCAAAAGCTTTGGGGATGGCCATATAACATTATTGCACAGTTAATATGATAAGAATATTTTTACTTCCCTCACATACCAAAGGGAAGTTTTGTATTCGAGAAAAAATCACAATCCGAGATATTTTCGGATTTTCACGTTTCAGATCATGTAGATTACGAAAATATAGTTTTTTCAAATCCATCAGTCTGTCTGTCTGTCTGTCTCTCTGTCCATCAGTCTTTCTGTCTATCTGTCTGTTGGTGCATTAACTAAAAAACTACTTGACGGAGAACAGTCAAATTTGGTAGGTAGCTCACGCTACTGTCAGCGAAGAAATGGTTAAACTTTCACAAAGGGAATAAATAACGAAAAAACATTTTTTTTGCTTAAATTTAATTAAATTAATTTTTTTTACCAACATTTTTGAAAAAATCTTTGCCACTAAAATAGATGAACATTTTTTTTTCTTTGTTTAATTTTAAAATTTCCACGTTTCATGGCATTCTAAACCTATTAAAAATAAGTTTTTTTTAAACACTTTTTAATCTTTTTACTTCCCTCGTATACCGAAGGGAAGTATTGTATTAGAGAAAAAATCACCCTCCGGGATTTTTTCGGATTTACACGATTCAGGTCACGTAGATTACGAAAATATAGGCTTTTCAATTCCGTCTGTCTGTTTGTCTGTCTGTCTGTCTGTCTGTTGGTGCATTAAATTTGGTAGGTAGCTGACACTACTACCAGCGAAGAAATTGTTGAACTTTCACTGAAAAATATACAGGGTGGACCGTCTAAAGGGAATAAATAATGAATTTTTTTTTTGCTCAAATTTTAAATTTCCACGTTGATGACATTCCAATTCTATTTCAGAAAAAAAAAAATTCAAAGCTGAAATTTTTTTTAACAGTTGAAAAACGATTTTATTTTGCTCAAATTTAATATTTCCACGTTTCATGACATTCTAAATTTATTTCATAAAAAAAAAAATTAAAAAAAAAAATTTGAAAATTTTGTCGAAGAGAAATTTTTAAAATATTTTAAAATATATTTTTAATGACAGAATATGCGATGGAAAACATTTTTTGCTCAAATTTAACAATTCCATATTTCATGACTTTCTAAACTAATTAAAAAAAAAAAGAATTTCAGCAGCAAAAACTTTTTGAAAATTTGTTTAGGTACTATGCCAAGAATAAATTGTGAAAAAAAATGTTTTTCCTCAAATTTAAAATTTCCACGTTTCATGACATTCTAAATCTATTTCATAAAAAAAAATTGTGTTTTAGTGAAAATGCGATGACGATTGTATCATGTGGGTAGGACCTATGAATATTTTCGTTTTCTGGTGTTGGCATTTTAATTATTACAAGGTGTTCGAGGGTTGTAGGACAATTTCCTAAATTCTTCCAAATACGCTACAGAATAATACATAATCCGTAAAAAATTCATACAATATAAAATCTGAGTAAAAACAGGGTTGTTTCATCTTTTACAAATTTCTAAAAGTTTAACTTGAGCCCTATAGGATCATTTTGCGCTTTCCCTTTCCCGCTATCTACAATTCAAAAACAGGCGAATTTTAGGCCTGTCTTGTGGTCATTCTTTGTAAAGGTATTTACGCAAGCCTTCCATATATGGCACCTTTTATTTAATATTGAATTTTTGCTATCGTATGACCACTCTGTATATTTCTTTGACCAAAAGTTATCAGGTTTTCTTTGTAATAATATTTTCCGATTATTATTCTCAGGTGTGGTTTCGTAATTAATAATTTTTTAGAGTGACCACCCTGTATAAATAAAGAGGGAAGTTCAGTGTAAATACCTTTACCGTTGTTTTTTTGCTTTTCAAATACATCTTTGTAAATATTTTTTTATGTAATTTTTTAACCTACTGCTCTGGGACTCATTTGCTACCTACGCCTTTAAGAGAATGAATATTTTCATCATCATTTACCAAAACATATTACATAAAAGTAATTTTTGCCTTATACCCTGTAAATTTTTACGACAGTCATTATAATATACTGCTATGGGTTTGATTTTCTCGTAAACTTATTCTCTATAGCCGTCCTGAAGGCGACTCTGTCAAAATTTGCGGCGTTATAATGAAGATACATCATGATATATGGCTATCCGAACTTGACATTACCCAAATTACCCCCAATCTGACTAAACACAGTAATCAGGCCAATCACTCCGGTTTTCAAGTCATTTATCTGAAACACTATAGGATGCTATTACCTGCCAATTATTTTTAATTTTTGCATTTACTTGGAGTAATTGAAAATAAATATACACTATAAACTTTTATTAAGTATTATATTATGTTTTTTTCTCATAAAAATTGATTACTTATCTGATACATTATTTTAGAAATTTAGTCAGTGTTATCTTTCAGGTTACTCTGGTATCTTATTTACAGCCACACATACCGATAGTTCATTGCATTTTCGGAAAGCAGGTTTTAAAGATTGTTTATCTCACTTTAAAGTTTCACAGTCTTGACGATACTGAAAGAAACCCTTTTGAAAATTTGTTGTTTGTTTTTTCATAATCTCGCTAAGAAATTGTTAAAATAAAAACCCTTTTAGCATCACGATCCTCATTACATTTTGATATAACATTGTGTAAAATGATCCTCAAACTATTGTCACAATATGTAGTTCTCTTATTTTTAAAACTTTCCTACATTCCTTTTTGAATTTTCGTTCTTTAAGTGCTACAAAATATTTAAAATAGGCCATGAAAAAATCGCCTTCTAGGTGTTTTTTGAAGTTTAGAAAGTATCTTTATATTTAGCAATATTTTGTAAATATGTAATATAGGGTTTGCTTCTCAAATAAATGTTTTATAACAATATTGTTACTATAGATAGTCAAGCTCGAAAGAAGTCTGTTGAAAAAGATTGATCAATACTCTTACTTTCAATATACAGTATGTCTCACTATTTGCAGTAACACCTTGTAACTAAATTATTAAAAAACCGATTCATTTTAAACTTGGGTAAGTTATACACTCCTTCAAGGTAATTAAGAGCGAATATACCTATTTAATATATTCCATAAAGGCGCGGATTAGGGGACTGAAAGAAACATTTTTTGAAATACCTTCGAGCCAAATTTTATTAAAATATCTCTAGTAGTTTTAGAGTTATAAACAGGCAAATACGACGTTTTGCCTAGAACTGACAGCCTTTGACATGGATCGAGGTGAAGTTAAAAACAAACCAAAACACCATCATACCCTCCAAAAATACAAAAAAATTCCATTTGCTTGGACCCTATTCATTTTACTTGTTTAAATCTAGCCACCTTGGAAATCGTAAACAAAATTTTTAACATAAGAGTAACGGGAGCATTTCTGTCATGTGTTTAAATAACTTTTTTAAAAATAATAAAAGAAAATTAAATTAAATTAAATGAAAAAAATTGATTTAAAAAAATAGCACAGAATAGATGTAATGGATGCCCTATAAGATGGTGATCATATTATTTTGTAAAAAAAAACCCTAATACGGTTTAGCTAAAAATTGCGTCATTTTCACTCCCCTAATCCTCGAGTCTATGGTATAAATTAAATAGATGTATGCGTTTTTAGTTACCTCGATGGGGTGTACAGGGTGATTCATCAGAAATGTCCCCCCACCCTCTAACTTAGTTATTTCTGCACCGATTCGAGAATTTCAAAAACTAAATTAAGTAATTTTTTAACAAGTTCTTATGCGTCACGTTGAGCAAATAATGACGTCGAAATCTAACAGTATACAGGGTGTTTCTTAATTTTTTTAATGGAACACCCTGTATCTAACTCGAGAATCGTAATCCTCATTTTTCTCTGATTTCAAAAATATAATATTTTATAAGGTTATCTTCTACAGTTTTTCTAATATTTATAAGAACGTCGATATAATATATAAAATACAAACTGACCAAAAAATGTTAAGTAGGCATTGACAACGATGAAGCACTTTTCATTTATTTTAATGAGCAAAATGCATAATTTTTTTAAACATCACAGATGAATAGACCACTAAAAAACATTATTTTTCCAGTATTTTATTTTTGTTTTATGTCCTAATTAAATGTTAAAAAAATTATTTACTGCAGCTGTCAATTTAACTGCGTTTAAATGGAGAAGTTTCCGCGCTACTTGTGTGTGACGTCATAGGGCACATCGCACCGACGGAAAACGTATTGTGATTGCGAATGTGTACACATTATTTATGTTGTGTTATGGAAAATACAAAGAAAAGTAGCTATAAATATTGTATTGTGCCCAAATGTACAAATACTACAATAAAAACTCCAGAAAAGTTATTTTTTAATGTGCCTAGACGAGATAAAGTTAGGAAGAAATGGTGCAGAGCTATGAGACAAGAATGAAAATATGTACCTAACCCTAATATTATTGTGATAGTTTGTTTACATATCTTGGTGAATTTGGTCACTTTCCTATTTATAGGAATACAAAAGTTTACTAACTTCTGTTAATAGGAACCCTGAATTAAAATGTATAAATGTATAAAATAATAGGTTTGTTCATTTGTGTTGATTTAAAGCAGCTTCAAGCAGTTAAATAAAGATAGTGCTATCACAAGTAACGTGAGTGTGAGAGAGATAACGTGCTTCAAAGTTGCTATAAATCAACACAAATGAACAAACCGATTGTAACTTCTCGACATTCTACATATTATCCAGTTATATATTTATATATACCTATGTATGTCAACAGTTATTTTTACTATTAATGTACCTACCTACCTAAAAGTACGTACTTAGTAAGTGACGGGAGGTATTTATTATATAAAAAAGTAAAGCATTCTAAGATGAAAAATATTAATTGATATGACATTAAAACATTGCCTTGTTTACCTATTTTGAGGTTAGGTACATAAATAATTTGTTATATTTAACTACAGTAAAAGGATAAAAATGGGCACAATTGAATTAATGTTTAGAATAATGAATGACACATACCTTGTTGCTTTAGTACCTCCAATTTCGGCACTAATAAAATCAGTATTAGTAGCAAAAAAGTTTGTCATCATAAACACATCAAAAACAGGCAAATTGTCACTCTGGCCCCGTAAAAACCCACTGTCCGTCATTTTTACCACTTAATAATTAAAATAAATAAATAAATGAATGATTTCTTTTATGAACATATCAATACACATTTACAAAACACAAAACAATTTACGATTTAACCTCTTGGCAGATAGACGACCATTAGACATTATACCGAATGACGTCAGACCAATAGCGTGGTGTTTTCAGTCACGTAGATATGTTCCCATAAAATTTTGAATTTCAAAGTCGTTTATTTAGGCTACACATTTTTTTAAAACCTTTTCTTCATTACTTTCTCAACTTATATAACATATATAACGAAAAAATTATAAATTATTGCATTTCTAAAATTCATGCATGTTGCTCATTGTCTCTACTCTTCCAACCAGCTGCAGCTCTCCGACATCCATAGCGCTTGGCGTCGCAGATAAATTACCGAGTCCAGAGTGGAATGCCAGAAAGATACTTTTTGTAATTATTGATGCATAATAAATTTCATTTCATGAAACTACACAAAAAATTAAATTATTTTGAATACAAAACAAGAAATGTATTGAAGGAAAACAACAGAAAAATTTCAATAATTGTTCTATGTTGAAACCGTCAATTAAATTTTAATTTCAATAATTTTAAATTTTATTAGAATATTTTCGGTATCAAAATTTTTTACACACAAGTTTATTCTTTTAACAAAATTTCCGGATACATTTTCCAAAATATTTGTGTATTGATGTGATCAATTACTTCAATGATTTTTTCCTTTAGCCCATCAGATTTTGTTTTGTAAACTTCATTTTTTATATAGCCCCCAACAAAAGTCAAGAGGCACGGGATCGGGATTTCAAGGTGGCCAAGTTATAGCTCCATGTCTACCCATCCATTCATAGAAATTTTAGTTCAACAGTGTTGTTACATTAACATTATTGTGATAACGGGTTCCATTACGCTGCCAGATGGTTCTAATCATTTGATTCAGAGGAAGATCATTTCGATAATTTCTCTTAATATACCCAACTATTTAACGCAATTTCACATTTCTTTAAAAAAAAGTATATGTTACCCTACAAATTTATAGTTCTGCGGCCTTGAAATTGAATTTCTTCCACTATTACGAGATTTATCGGTACCCAGTAATGATTACACAGCCACACATACCAAAAAAAATTCTTTCTTGCCTGGGGTTTGACCATGTTTTCTATATGTTTTTCTGGTCACTGAATCCGAATCCGAGGTCTACGTAACCCCATCACCAAGATTTTGCCATAACCTAAAAAACCCATAATTTCGACATCACAAATGATGCTCTACCTTAAAAATTTTGCAAGAAAATAAAAGTGCCGGCAAAAATCTGAAAAAATTCAAGGGTATGTAGGAAGGGGAAAGAAATCGAAACCGCAGCTCTGTATCTCGTTTAGTTTTTGAGATATGGCCTCGGGAAGTGGTAAAAAGTTCGATTTTCATCTTCTGGTGACTTCGAGCGGTCGTATCTCGAAAACTAAGGCACACCCCGACCTCCGATTTACGCCAATCAATTTCTTACATCATTCTACGTACCAATGATTTTTTTTCAGATTTTTGGTAGCTTTTGTTTGGTAGAAATTATCCTCGAAGCAGGGCCGTGTCGTTCGATGAGCGAAATACGCAACTTCCGGAGTTCCACAAGGGTCGCTCTTGGATCCTCTGCTATTTAATATCTTCATAAATGACATCAAGCACAATCTTAATACAAAGCATCTACTATGGGCAGATGATATGAAAATCTACTGCTCAATATCGGACATATGCGATTGCATTAACTTGCAACGCGATCTTGACAGCATAAGTAGATGGTGTACAAAAAATAAGCTGTCACTTAACAGTAGAAAGTGTAATATTATGTCATTCTCTCGTAAGAAGAACGCAATTTTATTTTCTTATCATTTAGACCACACCTGTCTGGGACGTCCAAGTTCATTTAAAGATTTAGGAGTCACCTTTGACCTCCAATTCAATTTCAGGATACATATTCATGAATTGTCAGCAAAGCAATAAGAACATGGGATTCATCATACGTAATTCAAAAGAGTCTCGCTCACGAGATGTAGTAATGTCTCATTTGGAGTATACCTCCCTAATATGGTATCGTAGATATAAACATTAAATACACTGGCTCGAAAACGTACAGAGGAAGTTTTTAAAATTTGTTTCCTTTGAACTAACTGATACCTACCCTAAACTTGGTTACCCCTATGACGTTTTATTCCTAGAATGTGACATGGTTTCTCTAGCTACACGTAGAAAAGTTAATCATTTTTCTATATAAATTATTGAATTCCGTAATCGACTGCTCAGAAGTGCTAAGCCAGCTTAATTTCAATGTTCTTCGTCCCAATTCTAGACATCGTCTAACTTCTTCTTCTAACCAGCCTACTCCTCGTACACGTCGCCACTTTTTACAATGTGTAAGAACTATTCTTCAGTGCAACACAATATTGATATATTTAACACCTTTGTGTCTAAAATAAAAACTGCATTTAACTAGCAAGTGATATTTATGCTTACGGTGTAAATAGTATATACGTTATAATTATATGCAAATGCAACTTCCTGGAACTGTAAAAGCTCTATAACAATAGAAACAAATGAAAATATATTACCAGAAAATACTAGTAATTATTCAAACTTTTACAAAATACTTATCACAAATAAGTTTAAAAACATATATCTTTCTTATATCAATTATAACAAAGAATATGCCCATTATGAACAGTACAACTGTTATCATAATGTTATTTTTAATTTAAATTATCCTGCTCAATGAAACCCAAAGATAATCAAAACAAAAGCACTTACCGATATAGCAGTAACACAAAACTTTAGAACATCCACAGACACGTGTTTCGGCATCTATGCCTCTTCGGTGCGGCTTTTTCTAAACCGAAGAGGCATAGATGCCGAAACACGTGTCTATGGATGTTCTAAAGTTTTGTGTTACTGCTATATCGGTAAGTGCTTTTGTTTTGATTATCTTTGGGTTTCATTGAGCAGGATAATTTAAATTAAAAATAACATTATGATAACAGTTGTACTGTTCATAATGGGCATATTCTTTGTTATAATTGATATAAGAAAGATATATGTTTTTAAACTTATTTGTGATAAGTATTTTGTAAAAGTTTGAATAATTACTAGTATTTTCTGGTAATATATTTTCATTTGTTTCTATTGTTATAGAGCTTTTACAGTTCCAGGAAGTTGCATTTGCATATAATTATATTGATAATTATCCCTTTACGGGGAATTTCCTATAATCTAATTTTAATTTTTAATATCCTGTTCTGGTAATCCTTTGATAGTTATAACACGAGTATTTGCTTACATATTTCAGTTGATTGTGAACTTTAGAAAAAGCCGCACCGAAGAGGCATAGATGCCGAAACACGTGTCTGTGGATGTTCTAAAGTTTTGTGTTACTGCTATATCGGTAAGTGCTTTTGTTTTGATTATCTTTGGGTTTCATTGAGCAGGATAATTTAAATTAAAAATAACATTATGATAACAGTTGTAGTGTTCATAAAGGGCATATTCTTTGTTATAATTGATATAAGAAAGATATATGTTTTTAAACTTATTTGTGATAAGTATTTTGTAAAAGTTTGAATAATTACTAGTATTTTCTGGTAATATATTTTCATTTGTTTCTATTAGTATATACGTTAATACACTCACAGACAAAAATATTGCATGTTTTATTATTTTTATTTTATTTTTTTCATTTAACACTTTTTGGGTTTTTTTATTGCTAGATGCCTTGCACTGGGGGGTTTTATGTATAATTTAATTTAGTTCTGGATAAAATAATGTTTAGAGGTAGCTTTTATACTGAATAAGCAATAACCCATTAACGCCGTGCGTTGCCATATGGCAACGGTAAACACATTTCATTTTCATGTCACCCCTGTATGTTATACGTGCCGATAAGAGTGGGGGAATATGTTATTTTATGTGTCAAAACATGCTTAACTTGGCACATGTTCCTCAAATTAATCTGCGGTTGACAGTAATTTAAGCATTTGTTTACAATTTTGTGGTGAATTAAAAATGACCGAAAATATGGATGTACGTTTTATGTAAGTATTATATTTTTCTATACAGTGCTTCTAAAATATTTTTTTGTTTATGATGGTATTTTATAGACTCGGAACTTTGTTGTTTTAACAATTAAAAAAAAATATGGCTTTTATTACATATGATATAGCTGTTCAAACTTGGGTGTTGCCATATGGCAACGCTAGGCGTTTGTAGTAGCTTGAAAGGTTTTCTTTCTTTCTAGGGGCGAGTTGACTTTAGAAGAGGCAATGGACATTGCAATGCTCTGCATTATTTTCATATATGAAATTTCGTGGCTATTCAGCAATTGGCACAATCCGCGAAAACAGAACTCTAAAATTATGTCCTCTAATAATTAAAAAAGATTCTATGAAAAAGAGCGTGGTTATTACGAATCAGCCATAGAAGCAAATTATGGTAATTTTTATATACGTTGGTTTGATAATGCCGCTTTTGCTATGATTTTTTCTTCACATGGCACACAAGAGAATATCCAGACAGAACGGTTCTCACAAAAATTTAAACGTCCTGTCCATGGTTTCAAGGCGCAAACTCATTACAAAATACAACTGATTTATGGGAGGGACACATCAAATGGATCGAACTGTCAGTTGTTATGGTATTGGAATACGTGGAAGAAAGTGATACTGGTCTATACTTACCTGGCTTTTAGATTTAGCTTTGCAAAACAGTTGGATACTACACAAGAAAGCTGGGCGAAAATTATCACAACTTGAATATAAACGAGAAATTACTAATGCCTATCTGAAGAAATACGGTGTGCCACCTAAAGCAACTGGCAGACCTTCAGCATCACCTGCCGCATCAGACAGTCGAATATCTGGATAGATTCGATGGCATCAATTATTTTATTCGTCACACCATTGAAAAAAAGAAAAGAAAATTGTTTTTGTGTGCAAATTGGTCTTTGCATAGACTTTTGTCCCATTTCATTCACAATAAATATGTTTTAATATTTTTATGTATCCTAAATTTTGTAATAAAATAGTTTTTAATAATAAAGTCATTTAAATTTAATTTTTTAATAATTTTCTAGAACAATATACAAAATTGGGGTTTTCTTAAGTTACGGTAGCCCAGACGCCTAGCGTTGCCATATGGCAACGGCCAATATCTCATTACCTGTCAATCTGTCAAAAAAAAGTTTACAACATTTTTTGTTCCTTTTGTCCAGTGTAACACACCTACTACAAGAAAAATATTAAAAACTAAAGAAAAATAATTCCGGCGTTAATGGGATAATGTTACAAATTACAAACATAGTACAAACGTATCATAGCGTACCTTGGCGACTAACAACAACTGCTCTTTTGTTTGTTGTCAAAATGTCATTTCCAGTGATTTAACTCGTATTTCTGTAGTTTCGGTGAGTGAGATGCCAAATTTAAATGAGTTAGTTCCTGTTCAAATTGTTACTTTAGCCAATGAGGTTGCAGACAAGAAGATATTGCGCGGAGATTGTATATCCATCAATCCACTGTTTCTCGTATAGTAAAAGGATACAATGGGACTGGAAAATACAAAAGGCGGCCTGGTCAAGGACGTAAAAGATGTACAACGCCAAGAGATGACCGATATTTGAGATTACAATCCTTGTGAAATCGTTCACATACCGCTCCGCATCTGAAAAATGAATTACTTATTGCTAGACAAGTCAACGTAAGTGTCGAAACAGCAATAAGGAGACTAAAGGAGGTCGGTTTAAATCCGAAACGTCCTGCGAGAGTCCCTAGGCTCCTCCCATGTCACAAGATCAGACAGTTACAATTTGCAAGAGCCCATGCTAATTGGAATGAACATCAGTGGGGGAAAATCCTTTTTACAGATGAAACAAGAATACAATTAAGGAATTCAGATGGACGTGGTCGAGTCTGGATAATAGTTCGCAGAATGTAATCTTGCACAAAATGTTAGCTTTGGTGGCGGTTCCATTATGCTTTGAGTACATACGCAATATCCTTGGAGAGCATGTTTTACCTTATCCCTGCTTTATTGGGTACGATAACTTTGTACTAATGCATGATAATGCCCGCCCCCATGCCGCAAGAACAGTGATCCAGTACCTTCAGGATGTCGGAATTGAGGCACTAGACAGTCCATCAATGAGTCCTGATGCTAATACCATAGAACATCTATGGGACATCCCGAAGCAACATATACGAGCACGAAATCCAGCTCCTAGCTCAATTGCAGAATTAAGAATTGCTGCACAGAATGGAATCGAATTCCGTAAGAAACCATCAAAGATTTTCTGCGGAGCATGTCTAGGAGGATGCAGACTATTGTTCGAGCTAGAGGAGGAAATACTAAGTACTAAATTGTTATTAACTTGTCTGAAAATATTGTTATAAAGTCGGTATTGTCACCCTTTCTAATTAAATCTTCAGTTTGTAATTTATTTGGCTGTAACATACGTAAAACCCTCCAGTGCAAGGCATCTAGCAATAAAAAGTGTTGAACGAGAAATAAATGAAAATAATAAAATATGCAATATTTTGTCTGTGAGTGTATTATATGTTAAAGAATCGGCAGCACTCGAACAATGCCAGGCACCATTAGATATGTTTATGGAAAAGGCACGTTCGATGATGTCAACGGAGCCGAGGGGATTTGACGGAGGGAATGAGCCGAATGAGGACACTTGGTTCCCAACTATCAATAGATACGCATGTATTAATATTTTCTATTCAAATTGTATTATTTCTTCACTTCGCGGAATATATTGTTATTTTTCTAAAGTACTAGTTTTATTACAATTTCTAACATCAGAAGTCGGGATTCGCTCACGTGTCCGTGTAGTACAGTACAGTGTTGTGCAACCAGTTATTTTAGGAACAAGTACATCCAGTAACAATTGGACAGTATGGGATACTGTCGTATAATATGGTATTTATGGTATCCTTTGGTATGGTACTGGTACACTGTGATATGGTACAGAAGGCAAGACGATCCTATCAAGGTCGTCGGTCGGTAAATGATGAGTCCGCTTATCAAATCAGTCACCTGTACAAGGTATTTTTAGATTGTATAGATTTTTAGCAAAGTACGGGAACACCAATTCTCATAATTCTCAATCTGAGCTAAATTTATTTGCAAGCAGACATTGAATCCAAATTTGACGATTTTAAAAGTTAACATCAACACGTAGTTAAAAAGTACATTTGCGTAGGTCAGCAATTGTGTGAAGTATCAAGGTTTATCTACACGCAGGTATTTTTATTTGGGATGAATTGAAAGTTATGTGACAGTTTCAATCCAAAAGATTTAATCATGGTCATGACCTTGTTGTTGCAATGTAAACTAAGATTTTCCAAAGCTCTCTAAGAATATATTTTAGAAATCTATTCTTTGTTATAAGTTGTTATATTAAAATACAACAGTCGTTGGAAGTAATGTTGTTTAGGTTATGGATTGGTGATGGGCGCCATTGAAATGTAAACATGGGCTGTTGCTGATTCATAGAAAAGATCTACGTGGTATTAGCTTGTCAACTACCAAACACAAGTATTGTACCTACATATTATCAATATAGTTTATTGCTTTAAATTTAGTTTTTGTTGATCATTTTCGAATTGTTTCGCCCTGAACTGGTACCTTAATTCATAGAATGCATTGTCCTCTAATAAAGTTTAATTGTGGGAGGAATTGATAACCCACACATTCAATACTTTGTTGAAACAGCAGATATTACGAATCCGGCACTTTAAGCAAAGCATTTTAAAATATGTAAGTTGTTTCAAAATAGGAATGCCTAATCAAAGTAACTATTCAAACAAATCGAGTAGTCAGCTACAATGGAGAGACCCTAAATGTTATTACTGTAAAAATTAAGGTCATAATTAAACGGAGAAATTGTCCCGAGAATATCAACAAACAAATCGTTTCATCTGCAGCCGGTGTACATTACATTAGTATAATAAATATTATGAAATATAGGAATCAAAAGTTTTAAGTACTTGATTGACATTATTTTTAATAAAATATTTTTACCCGATGGTATTATAAATTGCATTAACTTGTCATTATAAATTTTATTTTTATTTTCATTAATATAACAGAGGTCAGGAAAAGGCCGAATTTCAGCAGCACTGTGTTACTGCAAGCAGTGCAGTGACTTTGATAGTCTAGTTGCTGAGTGTGCACGTTCGTGGAAACTAGAAGTATAAGATGTTAAATTAATTAGGAAATGAGTGCTTATTGAGAACGTCTTGAACCGTCAAAGATCTCGATTTACAGTTTGTAATATTCCAAACAATTCATTAAATTTCAAAACAGTCCATGGACCCAGGACGAGTTAGTGTGTAATGCGTACGTGCCCGCATTATTGTTGTTGTTGGAGTTGAAGGGAAGATTTGTTTATATGTTCTTGACCATCTCGCTATTACTGTAAATATACTTACCGGGCAAAGTTTTACAGAATGGATAATGATAAATAAGAGTGTTAGATCAGGTCTTTAAAAATTATCAAATGAAATTTCTCCTAAGCACCCAGTTGTTTGAACTTGACCTAATAATAATAATAATAATAAATGACTTTATTAAATAAACAGAGTTTGTACACATGCGAAGTTCAGGTGACATACCACCGGCTCTTCCGTGACATGTCTAATTCAATATTAAATGTTTTTATTCTAAGGTTGTAATTTGTCTGAAATTGGCAGTTTTTGAGAAAAACGCAAATGTTTGTAACTTAAGCAATAATTTATTTGTTATATTTTTAAATTTAATAATTCAAAAACTTATGAAATTAACTATACTATTAACCGGTAGTCGGTACCAAAATCGGCACGTTTCCAAATTTTCTGCATTTGCACGATGACAGGATAATTCGCAGTTTTGAAAACATGATCTGCTAGTTAGGAAATATTAATTCGCTGATATGAGGTGATTTGTATCAAAATATATAAAGAATTGCCTTAGCCGTTTGCATTTTAAATCACTAGCTAGTAAAGAAATGCCTGCTTATTTAAATCTAATTTTTAAATTTTCAAAGCAATTCCATTAGCAAACATATATAAATAAACTCGTAGAGATAAATACTCAAATAATTTATATTTCTAATACATTCACAAAATTATTAGCAGTCTACCTGGTCAAAAGACAAAAACGAAATACGTTTCAGATATGCCTATGATTAAAATATTTGGTGTTCCCCGTCGAATCATTTCAGATCGACAACAAAGCTTATTCGCCCTTTCGGTTTCAACATTTTGTTAAAGAAATAGGTGCGACTCATCATTTAAAAGGCGTTGGGTTGCCGGTAGGAAATTGGCAAGTTGAGAGGTATAACCGAATGCTCTTTGGAAAGGATGGGAGCTAATAACCTATATGATGACTGTTGAAAAAAAAAAATTGGTAGTATTAAATGGGTAAATGTATGGTCACAGATATTGTAGAGCCCAAGCAATATGAGGTTAATGACATAAAAATAATGTAAAGGTCGCAAGTTCCCTACTGTGGAGCAGTGGTTCAAAAATATGATGCGATGGATTAATTTTAGTAATGGTGATTAAAAAAAAATAGATGCCTTGGTCTCGTTTATCCAGTAAGGTGAGGAAAATGGTCTGGTCTGTCCAGCTGGATACCTTGATCTGGTTTGTCGAGTAAGGTAGGCACCTTGGTCTGGTTAAGTCTTGCGAGGTGGTAATGTGTGAACCTTGGTCTGATTAAGTTCTGCAAGGTGTGAGACCATGTTTGTCCTGATCAGGCAAATACAGTGTCTGTAGTTTTAAGGGGGCTCGACGACCTGATCAGTAGGAGTCCGCGGACCTGAACGTGAGTCGGTTGTCTTGTGGATCTGTATCTCCACATGGGCCGTGTTAGGTACCATAAATAAGTTAGTGTTAAGTAGTTAGGTAGCCATTACGATTTTGATTCAGGTGGAATCATGCATGAGGACTTCCACATGAATGAAAACAACCACAAGACAATAATTATGAGTAACTAAATATGTTTGTGCTCTCTTTTGTAGAAAAGTACAACCACCTTGTTCCAATCGTCATACCCACGCGAGGACGCTGGTCGTCAGGAAAGGCCGTGTTAAAGAATCGGCAGCACTCGAACAATGCCAGGCACCATTAGATATGTTTATGGAAAAGGCACGTTCGATGATGTCAACGGAGCCGAGGGGATTTGACGGAGGGAATGAGGACACTTGGTTCCCAACTATCAATAGATACGCATGTATTAATATTTTCTATTCAAATTGTATTATTTCTTCACTTCGCGGAATATATTGTTATTTTTCTAAAGTACTAGTTTTATTACAATTTCTAACATATATACACTTATTTATGAAATATTTGTGTATATGCGCAATATACAGTGTGTTTCACTTCTCGTGAAGACACCCCTGTATCTTCTTTATTTGTGGCCCAATTAATTTCAAATTTTTATGAGGTATACAACTCTGTAAGGCGACTTTAATCAACACATAAATGTCGTTTAGATATAAAACCTCGGCTTACTGCGATAAAAAGAAAATCGAGATTTTCTAGAAATCATAGTAGGCTTAGATATAGACGAAAATTTTATTAATAAAAGTTGTTCAGAATCACTAGATATGCCCCCCTATAAAATTTGGTGAAAATCGGAATACTTTGAAAAAAAAATTTTTGTTTCACTTCTCGTGAAGACACCCCTGTATCTTCTTTATTTGTGGCCGAATTAATTTCAAATTTTTATGAGGTATACAACTCTGTAAGGCGACTTTAATCAACACATGAATGTCGTTTAGATATAAAACCTCGACTTACTGCGATAAAAAGAAAATCGCAATTTTCGAGAAATCATAGTAGGCTTAGATATAGACGAAAATTTTGTTAATAATAGTTGTTCAGAATCACTAGATATGCCCCCCTATAAAATTTGGTGAAAATCGGAAAACTTTGAAAAAAAATTTTTTTTTCTACTCGTGAAGACACCCCATCTTTTTTTTATTTGTGATCGAATTTTAAGACTAATTTATTTTAAAAAATGTATCAATTATACAACTCTATAAAATGACTTTATCCAACCCACAGAGAGAACTTTTTCCAACAAACGAAAGTCGTGAACAAAAATCATGATTCAATAAAACGCTAAAAGGGCCACTTTTTATTACATATCAAGTTGTAACACTGTTCCTTTTTTTTTGTTTTTTTCGTTGTCAATGTTCTTGAGGAGTAACTTTCCATCATATCCTTCTTATCGACTCAGAATTTTAGGAACATTAGGGGTTTTTTGATTTTTTGTTTTAAATGTTAAGAGTGCCGTGAAATTAACTGTCAATAACTATTTTGTTTATTTCTCCATTCTTACTTTTATGACAGAAGTGATTATTGTTATTTATTGTTCAGTTCGTAAGTTTAATTATTTAATTTTTTTAATCATAATGGTTAGAATTCTTTTAACCACTGATGAAAAAGTAGAAATAATAAAGATAGTCGGTGAAAATGTACGGTCTTCAAGAGAAGCTGCAGAAGAATTTAATTTAAGACATCCTCTAAGACGACCAATACACCATGGTACCGTTGCAAGAATATGTCACTTGTTCAATACAACTGGTAATGTGCTTAAACCGAGAGTACATCTCAGTCGAAGACATGGAGAGGATGACGTTATATTAGCGGCGTTTAACGCCAATCCCACTACCAGCCTTAGAAATATGGCTCGTGACCTCAATTTGTCGGCGTCAAAAATTTGGAGATGTTTAAAACGCCATAAGTTACAACCGTTTAAACCAAAATTTGTACATACCTTGGAGGAAGGTGATGAAGAGAGAAGACTAGAATATTGTTTATGGATCCAAGGTAATTATTTAAATAATAGAGACTTCTTGAAGAAAGTAATTTTCACGGACGAAGCAACTTTCTCCACCAACGGGGTAGTATCATCACAAAATTCTAGATACTGGGCAGTAGAAAATCCTGATTGGATAATAAATTGTAAAAGGCAATATTCCCAGAAGGTAAATGTGTGGTGTGGAATTTTTAATGAAACAATAATAGGGCCGTTCTTCTTTTTTCAAAATATAAATGCGTTACATATGCTACAATTTTTAAATAATGATCTGTGGAATGCAATAGTCGATTTTCCTTTGGAACAATTGTATTTCCAACTCGACGGAGCATCTATCCATAATTCCGTAGTAGTAAGAGCATGGATGAACGAACATTTTCCCCAAAGATGGATAGGACGAAATAGCCCTCTAATACATTGGCCACCCAGATCTCCTGATCTCACTCCCATGGATTTTTATTTTTGGGGTCATATTAAAAATAAAGTTTATAAGACCAGACCTCAAAATGTGGAGCAGCTTTGTGTGAGGATAAGGCACGCGTGTTTAGAAGTTACGGCTCAAGAACTGCGAAGAGTTGTAATAAATAACAGAAAGCGGATTGAGAAGTGTATTACACTTGAGGGTGGGTTAGTAGAAAGGGGCCGAATATAATAGTATAATAAGTGGCATTTTAGTCATTCACTGTAAATACTGTTTCATTACCTTTTATTTAATAAATAATTTTAATAATAATTGTGCACGACTCATTTGTTGGAAAAAGTTCTCTCCGTATGTTTGGACAATATCGCTGTGTAACTGATAATTTTTTTAAAATAAATTAGTCTTGAAATTCTGTAACAAATAAAAAAGATACGTGTTTTCACGAGAAGTGAAACAAAAATTTTTTTTTCAACATATTCCAATTTTCACCAAATTTTATAGGGTGGCATATCTAGTGATTCTGAACAACTATTATTAACAAAATTTTCGTCTATATCTAAGCCTACTATGATTTCTGGAAAATTGCGATTTTCTTTTTATCGCAGTAAGCCGAGGTTTTATATCTAAACGACATTTATGTGTTGATTAAAGTGGCATTATAGAGTTGTATACCTCATAAAAATTTGAAATTAATTCGGCTATAAATAAAGAAGATACAGGGGTGTCTTCACGAGAAGTGAAACAAAAAAATTTTTTTTCAACGTATTCCAATTTTCACCAAATTTTATAGGGTGGCATATCTAGTGATTCTGGACAACTTTTATTAACAAAATTTTCGTCTATATCTAAGCCTACTATGATTTCTCGAAAATTGCGATTTTCTTTTTATCGCAGTAAGCCGAGGTTTTATATCTAAACGACATTTATGTGTTGATTAAAGTCGCCTTACAGAGTTGTATACCTCATAAAATTTTGAAATTAATTCGGCCACAAATAAAGAAGATACAGGGGTGTCTTCACGAGAAGTGAAACACACTGTAGGTATGTATGTCTGTATATGTACACAGGCATACATAATTACATATGTATGTAGTTTGTCATTTGGATTGTTGCTTGTCATAATGTTCTTGTCTTTTATCAGAAATGTACATACCCTATTTTGATGTAAATTACATTAGAATGTAATTATTAGTGCTCATGTTATACTTTTCCTATCCTGTAATTGGTCTTTGACTATTGGGCGGTTGTAAATAAATAAATGAATAAATAAATATTGATCTTGGATCAAGCTAATTGTAATTTAAACCTTGTTGATTTAACACGCCATTAGTGTCAGTTTTTTAAAACTTGTTCAACATTTCATTTGGATATATGTGTATCTATCTCCACCGAGGTAAATTTTATCACAAGGTACTAGGACTCTCTCTCATTTATTACATGCATCAAACTATTAGTCATGATATAACAGTGTATATTATTCGTGATCCGTGTGCAGTTTTAAAATTTAAATAATACCTTAAAAAATCTCCCTGGTCATGCTATTTATTTCCATATTGGTTAGGCAAAAAGTTTAATTTCATTTAACAACTAGTTATTTTCAGTGAAGGTGTCAGAGTTCCGACTTAATGATATGTGAAAAGTGGCTATTTTAACGATGGGCGGTAAACGTCTTTAAAGTTAAACACATGAGTTCTATTGCCAGAAAGGTTGCACCGGCGATCTGCCGACCCTGTTATTATCCACATTTACAGAGAATAACATTATATACTATATACAGGGTGTTTTCAACAATATTGAGAAATGGAACTGACTCAGTGAGTAATAGTTCTATCGGCGACTAAAAGTGTATTTGACAGTATTGAACACATGTAACAAATTGTCAAAAATTTGTATTTCTTTGAGAACAATGATTAAATACTGTAGTACAGAACAGATGATTAACATATAGTCTCGAATCATTTAATTCCGCTGTGTCTTATGGTATTGCATTTTGGGGGAATAGTAGTAGAGCAATAGAAGAATTTAGGATTCAGAAAAAGGCAATTAGAATTATCACTAAATCCAGTAACAGACAGACATGTAGAGACCTATTTAATCTCTAAAAGTTATGACCTTACCCTTACTTACAAAGTTGCAATTTTTGTTCATAATAGTATAAATTTATATCAACAGAATTCACAAAGCCATACCTATAAAACAAGACATACGTCACAGTTGCGGCCAACTAAACATAAAACAACAAGATTTGAGAAAGGCCTTTATTATTCTGGAATATCCACTTATAATAAATAAACTTCCCAATCTCAAGCAAATTCAAATACATTGTACAAAATTAAACATTCGTTAAAAATACCGTTTATAATGCTATCATGAGTGTAAAGTCGAATACTGCCGGAAAAGATAAAATAAGTCTAAACATGTTAAAATTATACATTCCAATAATCTTGAAGCATATCACTCATATTATTAACTGCTGTCTTGGACAGGGTAACTTTCCTACAGAATGGAAAAATGCAATTATTTGTCCAATACCAAAAACAGCAAATGCTGCAACCGTGGAGGATCTGAGCCCTATCAGCGTGTTGCCAATTCTTTCCAAAATACTAGAAAGAACAGTTTAGGACCAGATTACCGAATATCTATTACTGCATAACTTATACCCATTACATCAATCGGAATTTCGTAAAGCACATAGCACCACTACTGCTTTGTTGAACCTTAGTGATAATATCATCAGCGCACTAGACAAACGTATGGTAGCTATTCTTGTATCCCTAGACTACTCCAAGGCATTTGACACCATTAATCGCACACTTCTTTGTGCAAAGCTAAATTACTATGGTTTCGACGCGATATCTCTGCGGCTTTTCAATTCTTATTTGAGCGAACGTCGCCAATGCGTATCAGTCGAAGGAAATATATCTGTTCTTAAAATTATCTCGTCAGGTGCTCCTCAAGGGTCCATTCTTGGTCCTCTTTTGTTTCTTGTATATACAGCAGATATATTTAATGTAGTAACTAATTCGCATGTGCAAGCATATGCTGACGATACCCAACTTCTTCACTGTTTTAAGAAATCTAATCCAGCTATTGCCACTAATTTGATCAACCAAGATTTAGACAACATCTATCAATATTCGCATCAACATAACCTTAAAATTAACCCTACCAAATCAGTTGTTATTCTATTTGGCTCACAAAATAGCCGAGATCACAAAGGCTTCTTTCTGTTCAACTAAATATTAATCAAGAAAATTTGTCATTTTCTACTCATGCCAAAAATCTTGGGGTAATAATAAACGAAAAATTACGTTTTCTGCAGCACATAAAAATTCTTTTACAAAAATTTTACTTCCGGCTAAAAGTACTGTATGGAAATAGGCATATCTTGAACTTTAAATAACGCAAAAAACTTTGTGAAACTTTAGTCATGCCTGTATTCAATGATTGCAATTTTATGTATTTTTACTGCCTTAATCAAGCTACAAAAAATCGACTACAAGTTTTGCAAAACTGTTGTTGCCGATTTATTTAGAACTTTGATCATGTTTCAAGCAAATATGTTGAGTTGCGTTGGTTAAAGATGGACCAACTCGTTAAATTTCACTATGCAGTTTTCTTATTTTGTTTAATAAAATTTTCTGTTCCAAGGTACTTGAGAGAAGTTAATATTCAGATCGATAGTACATGCTATAAACATCAGACATCGGTAGAGTAGTATTATTATGAGAAGATGCTCGGGGCGGAGCTAACGTGCGCGAATATTTTTACCAGTGACACATCATCTGGGGTAGAAGGATATATAATAATTATAATCAAATTTTCGAGGTCGAAGCGCTGTGTAATGTAGAATATTAAAGCTTGTCACATTCTGGTGTTTACGATGAAGACATTCTTCAATGAAAATAAGGTTATATCACTTAATTCAATCAGAAACGGCGAACACAACAAGTATATCGCAGCACAGATCCTGTGACAGCAGGTTGACGGTGCCACTGGCTTCGACGTCAAATATGACGCAATTCGCTCTCATTGGCCTAGAACAATGGAAGCACACAAACTCGTTTCTGCGCATTATTTTTTGCGAGCATCTTCTCATAATAATACTACTCTACGTGCTAACAGTGCCGCAACATCGTACAGCCCTTTTCCAACGTAGCTTTTCCTACACATCCGTAGCCTCATATAACTCTATTGATCCCATATATAAAAATCTATCGACAGTTAATATTTTCCATAAAAAATCAAAGCCTGGTTCATTAACTCCAACAAAAACTAGAATATATTCTTGGGCACCATTTTGCACTGTGTTTATGATTGATTCTTTTATTTAGTTATTTTGAGTAATTAATTTTTTAGTATTTCTATAACTATGTTTTATAAAGTGTATACCGTTCCCCTATTACATTGGATTATTGTAATATTGTATTGTATTTTTGTATTTTAATGTTTTCTTTTTTACGTAATTAGTTAGGTAAGTGATTTATAAGGTTAAGTGTAAGAATAGCCACATGGCTAAACTTCGCCTTGTAAATTGCTATTTGTAATGTACTTGTAAATGCACATCTACACTCTTTGAATAAAGCCGTACATTATTATTATTATATTGCAAAAACCAAATTTTGTTATTTAGTTATTATCTATTTATATGTATTGGGAATTACCATTTAAATAAAGACATAATTCAACAGCCTTTTATTTAAATTGTTTACCATTACCATGTTATGATAAGAACTGAAAGCAAAAAAAAATGGTTAATCACTTGTAATTCAGTGGTCAGAAATTGATATCCTTCTGGGCAATTACTAACAAATTGTGTACTTATCTGGGATTTTTTTTCGATGACTCGTGTTTATATTCTTACAGGTTATAATGTCTTTCTAATCCTTATTCAATACACTTTGCAATAAAAATGACATTACTTGTATTTGCAATGAAATGTTGCAATTAAGATGACATCAAAGAAACGAAAACTCTCAAGTGGTCAATTATTGGTCGATTCACCCTATTTGGTGTAATTAATTACCCAACAACGACATAAATTAATCTCGTGAATAAATAATGCAAGATATCTGCAAACAATTTGCCACATTGAAAATGTTTCTGTAAGTATAGAAGTATACAACTTCCCATTTACTGGTCGCAGCGAGTGAGTCATCCCGTATTTCTTCGACACAGCCAGCTGTAAAAAGTACAAAATAAAGCACTGTCAATCTATTGCTTCATTTGTTTACAAATATATAGCGGGCTTCTAAAGTTCACTTTAGAGGTCAAATTTGACTTGGCCGCGGCGTTTAAAAAAGCTGAATGGTACCTTCGTGTCATAAACAACGTGAGTCCCAATGCAAGAGAAAATAGTATTACCTTACTTAACAAATGTGGGGGTCCGCCAGTATATTTGAAGCGATTCATTATTTCGTGTAATATGAAACCGACCATATCAGCAAAGGTCAAAGGGTACCATCAGCTCTTATGTAATTTATTTTGCGGGTGGTATCGTCCAGGTGTTCATCAGTTTTATATAATATTCGATAATTTCTGGTCTCAGATGTACGGTAGGTAACATAAGAATATATTTATTTTGATGACGTGGGTATGCTTTTTCATCGTCAGTCGCATATGGCGCTTATTAATTTATTCAAAATGTGAATAATTTATATGCAACTCCATACATAAGTGGACAGGAATGGCCGATATACAGGGACTTACTAAGTAACTTAAAATATTAAGGGACGTGATTCCTCAAGTGATTTTATGAAAAAAGGTCACAGAATATCGTTGTTTCAACATGTTTTTTGTTTAGATGGGATACAACTTTTTATTGTTTTTAGTTTTTTTTTAAGATTTGTCTAAAACGGGTTGAATGTTTTCTTTTAAATTATTACCACTTACAGGACTCACAGAGAGAAATAAACAGAATTAGTACATTTTTGAGGTCTGTAGACGATAGAATCTTAAATATGGTGACATGGTATTGAAAATTTTGCCTTTATTTTAGAAATGAAGCAATTTGAGAAATAAGTCTATATGAGCTTTTTTTTTAAATGACCCGAAGAACTACGTCCTTAATGTTTTACGTTACTTACAATATAGTTAGTTTTGTAAGTACCTAAAATCATATTTGGGACGAATCGTAGCTGTTTACCCGATGAGTCCTAAGAAACTGATTTTAGGTAGGTGTTACAAACAACATTTTTTTGTTAAAAGTCCCTAAAACATATTTAAGTTTTTGGTCAGAGCAAACGTTTCTCGGAAATAGCGAGCTTCGAATTTTAATTATCATGCGATTATAGTAGCCAAATTGTCAGTGGCGTAATTTCAGCATTTTTATTGGGTAGGCAGGGATTTTTCACAGATAACCCAATAGATGGAAGCAAAGTGAATCCTGTAATTCTTAATCGATAACCCTATAAACCCAAATGACTGAGGGAAAGCGAGTGCTAGAAAAAGTTAGGCCACAGACAGAAAACCCGAAACCTAAATGACCGAGAGAAAGCACTTCATTGGTAAATAAAGGTCGCGCAAAAATCGGAAAACTTGACGATGGTTCGCCGAACGGTTGTGCCAACGTTCCCCAGATGATTGTCGTTTGCAGAGAGAATGATAAGAGGAGCATCTCCGTGCTAAATTTCTCTTCGCATGATTTGCATCAAGCCAATGTAAAAGGGGGACTGAACGCAGATGGCGCTGGAGTCGAAAATGCGGGAAATTTAAATGCCGCCACTGTTGTAATTGTTACTTGAGATTATTATATAAAATATGTTTTTCAATTAATGTCAAATATTCATCTTTTAGCTCGATGAACAGCAAAAATATCTTTTTCTAGGTCCTACAAGGAATTCAAATTATTCATCTAACGAAAGACACGTATTCAACATTAAAAGAAAATTATTTTATACCAAATTACACTTGAAATGATTTGTGGAAAACTATAATAAGAAAATGCACCTTTTTCATGGATTCAATTAAATTTATTTAATAAAATATTGTATAATAAAAATATAAACTTCAAACGTCAAAAAAACAGTAATTTTTTGTTTTTCTGGCGGTGATAATTTCATCGTTTCTGTCTCTATTTGGTCGCTTGCACTAACAGGTATGAAATTTGCAATTAAAATTAAAAACTACACAAGTTTGCATGACGAGGGTTGCACTTTTCAAATTTTGAGATTTGTTGGATCCTTATCTAAAACGTTTTTAATAAAATAATTTAGAATAGAAATATAAGCTTAAACATATAACATTAAAAAACTACTAATGCTTAAATTTTTTTGCTCTTCTGACAGCGGCTCTTTCATTCTTTCTGTGTCTATTTTGTCGCTTGCACCATCAGGGTATTGCAATTAAGCACACCGATTTTATGCAGCTATTTACAAGTAATGTCTGATGAAATTCACTCTTAAAATTAAATTGTACCCGATTTCTTTATAACGAGGGTTGCAACTTGTCAAATGTTGTCCCGTGTTGCATCCTAAAATGCTTTCTAACACAGTTACTGAATGGCCAACAGCAGTAACTAAGCCTCACTTGGGTATAACAAGTGCTGCTCCTTAGCTGACCACTTTTTGAAACCAATGAATAAATTGTGCGGATCTTCACTTGAAGCGCATACATCATGCTGACACTGTTTACAGTTCTTTTTCACTTTTAACAGATTGTTAAGAATAGAGCCCGAAACATACGCTTCAGAAAGGGTTCCAGATTGTCCTTTTTAAACTGCACTGGCAATTTGTTCAGCAATTTACGATGACTCTACAACAGCTGGTTAAGTTATTTCTTCAAGAGTGGTAGGTTCTTCAGTTTGTGATGATGTTTCTCCGACAGATAAAAATTCGTCAAGATTGCTGAGGATCTTACGTTCGTCTTTCTCAAATTTGGTCCCTGACATCGATTGTTTTGTTAAGTTGTTTAAAATTGCGGTTTTTAAACTTCCACTGAACCACAGTAGGATTATCACTACTTCCACACCCACCCATGATACATCCAAACAAGTTCTCCATGGCATCCTGGTTCAAATTTCTCCATTTCAAACTCACTACAGCCACAAACCATACAAATCACTTTTCTTGGTGCCATTTTCTGTAGATCATGCCATAAAAAAATTAATAAGTACTTCAATAAGTGACCGACACATGTATTTATAAGAAAAAATAACGTTTAATAAGTAATTAATCTGTTGATTGGTTGGTGCTATAAGTATTGGTTTAACACGTTTTATGAGATGAGAATGAAATTAATAACCAAACTAGTTGTAGGCATGTGGTTGTATTGCTAACCGTGTTGCAAAATGATAAACAGTAATCATAGATAAGAAATAATATTTTTTTATTACTTACCACCAAACAGTAACCGTTGTGGCTGTACCTATACTTAATATCTAAGCAATAAACAATAAAAGCAAAATAACCTCTATGCTCATGTGTTGTCGTTTGTCACAAATCTTGGGACTTTCGTTATTCCTGCCTGGTGTTGGCAACATAACACGACACGAGAAACAGCGCCTCTATCCTTATTCCCTCTTTTGCTACACGAGGACGACAAAATACCAAAATCAATATAAGCAATAAAGATGGAAATATACAATAATTACACCAAAAAGGGAAGGATTTTCATATCTAGCTTACCCCTCTCGTCATTCTCTGTGCCGTGTGCATACGTTCGCTGATATGTTGGTGAGAGCTCGTTGCTGCGTACAATTTGAATTTTTGCGATAACTTCGCGAGCATTTGCAATATTATAAACAAATCGTAAATAATATGATTTTCGAGTCCAAAGTACTTCGCTCATAGTTAAAACTAGAAAAAAGTCAAGTATGTTATGTTGAAAACGTTTAAGTTTAAACAGTTGTTAACCTATAATCATTGAAAAAATGTGTTTTTTAGCTTTTTTACCTTCAATAACTTTGGAACGGAAAGAAATTTTTAGAATCTGAAAAAATATTCTGAAAGCGCAAGGCTTTAACTTCAAAACCAAATCAATACAAAAGTTACACCGATATCAAAATTGGGAGTTTTCGGCGCAGCGCGCCATTCTTTTGCGATTAAAGGCCATGTATGTGACAGCAGGCAACCTAAGTATAGTAAACATAGCATGCTATAACTTTGGAATCATTGATATAATTTTTATTAACCTTTGGGCATTTGAAAGAATCTAATAATTTCTTTCATTACAAAGTTATTAAAGGTCAAAAAGACTAAAAATCGCATTTTCTCAATGTTTAAACGTTAACAACTTACTATATTGTATGAAGAAAACCAAAAAACCATAATAGGTATTTTTTAATAAAAAAAAATTGTTATAAAACTTGTTCGATATTATTCAAAAATACTGAATCCGCAGTTTAGATTTTGTGAACAGTAGTTGTTACTTTTGTTGATAATTTGCCCCTAAATATTTATAACTCTATGCATTATCAAATGGGTGGTTGTGGTCTACATAATGCATGGGGAGTGCATGACGAATTAGTAGCATCGTTCGAATTTAGGTGGTTTGGCTACCGAGGATCTTGGAGATGGCCAGCAAGGCCCCCTGATTTGATCCCCTTAGATTTTTGCTTCTGGGACAATATCAAAAACATACATTGTATATACCACCCCGGCTACTACCAAAGAAGTTCTGACAAACAGACTAAGGGCTGCATTTCAGCAAATAAATTCACTGAGCCGTTGTAACTGCCATAAATTTCTGCTGCTTATCAGCAGCAAAGTGGGCGGCATTTTAAAGAGTTGTTGCATTAAATATTTATATTCAATGTGTTCATTAATTCTGCAAATTTACTTTCAAAGTATTTGTTATAAATATAATATAAAATGATCTCTTGTTTTTGATGTTGTTATCTTGATAAAAAACAAATAATTGTCAATTGTGTACATGATTATTTTCGTTTGTGATAAAAAAGAAACAAGTTAGGTGACCTGTAATGGCTACTAACAAACAGTGCTGACATTGCATGAACTTTTTTTAAAAATTGGTCCATAATTAAAAAACAAAGAGAGATAGGTATGAGGGAATACTAATATTAATTGATGCAGAATTTGCAGAAAATGTACAGGAGGTTCTATTTGAAAAAAATGACTCTTGGACCTTTGAACTAAAACAATGTTCGACTGTGAATAAAATACCCTGTATGATATTGTGAAAATATAAGACAATTTTTAGTAAGACCATAGGATACTTGTTTTGAAAGAAAGTCTCTAAATCGACCACATGATAGAAGATATCGATTTTTTCTCGGAAGGGTAAAAACCGTCAAAAATCTCCAAAAATGTTAATTATCTCGAAAACTGGTAGGTTTAAGAGTATATTATGGTACATAAATCCAAGCTAAAATTTTTTGAGGAATCCAAATACGAAATAAAATAGGGCGTTTCATTTAATATAACAAATTTAGGTGCTACATCCGGTATAAGTGGTAACATATGCATGAAAATATTTTCGTTAGATGCTCCATAACCAAAAACCCCCTTAGCCCAATTTCAAATTTCTAAACTGAACAGATCTCAAGAGACGTCCAATACCCGCTCTACGTGAATAGCCCTGTATATTGATTGATTGATTGATTTGCCAGCGTAAGGTGGGCATTGCTGCCGATTCCGGTGCGTGGAGATTTGTTCCACCACGCAGCCCGATCGCCCGCCGAACGTCCATCTGCAGACGAATAGTCGTCTATTGCATAATAATGCGGCTCCACCCGATCGACCAACGGATCATCTAACCGTATGCCGGAACAAACCCCCGGTGCTTTTATAAACCGCTGGACCGGCTGCATACACTGGATTGGACATTGGATATGCTTGTCGTCAGTAGCAAGAGCCGCATGAGGGGAGTATAGGATGGAGCGTGTAGGTGTTTGTGAGATGTTTCTTCTTGTTTTCCTTCTGTCTTCATCGGATGGAAAGTGTAGGCGTTTGTGAGATGCTTCTTTTAGGTTTTCGTGCTTCTTTTTACTTTCAGGTTTTTGTGATATGCTTCTTCTTAGTTTCTGTCTGTGATCATCTTCTCTCCTATTCTATTTCTGACTTTTCTGTTTCTTCTGTTTCTGAGTCTGGCAATGTGTATATCCTTGATATTTCTTTATTGTATTCCTTTTTTTCTTGTGCCGATTTTTCCCAGTGTGTATAATCCTTTCCTAGCTTATTCATAATCCTCTCGATTGTTGTTATCCATGTGTAGCATGGCCTCCCTATTTTCAGTTTGTTGCTGTTCAGTCGCAGCGCTTTCTTTAGTAGGTGTGTCATGTCTCGTCTTTGGATGTGTCCCCAGTATTTCGTTGCGTATGATTCTATTCTTTTGATTATTGTTCTTCCCTCTAGTAATGTTGTCGTTTTTGTGGTTTTCCTGTTTTTGCTAGCAGTTGGATAATGTCTCTTTCAGCTCTTCTCAGGCTTATTCTGTTGGCCTTTATCGTTGCTGCGTTATTGACTCCATATATCATCGTTGGCATTATGATGGTCGTGTATATCTTTTTGGTTAGGCACCATGCTGGTTTATTGTCCTCAATGAAGGGTAGTAGATCTCTTGTGACTCTGTAGGCTATGTTGATTCTTTCTCTTACTGTTTCCCTCCTTTTTAGTTGATTCGTTAGGTATGTTCCTAGGTATTTCATTCGATTCGTGGTTCTCAGGGTGTAGTCTCCTATTTTGTATTCTTCCCCACTTGTTGACCTTGTTTTTGTCAATGGGTCTCGGACCATTGTTAGGCTCTTCTTGAAGTTTATTTTCATTCCTGAGGAATCCAGATGTGGTGTCACGTTTCTTAGAAATTTCACGATGTCTTGTTCTTCCTCGGTGATGATGAGTATATCGTCTGCGTATGCAAGCGCGATGGGGTGCTTTATCATTCCATCTTTTCCATTGAAATTCTGATTCTCCTTTATTGTGCTTTCTATCACTTGGTCCAGGACTGTGGTGAATAGCCTGGGGGATAGGGGACATCCTAGTTTGACTCCTATATTCTTCATTTCTGATTCCGTCGTCTGTCCAAACTATTGTGTTGCAGAGTTTTCGTGTAGGAATGCTTTTATTATTCTGTTTATTAAGTAGTACGGTACTCCCCTGTTGAGCAAAGTGTTGATTATAGCCTCATGCCTTATGGTATCAAATGCCTTTTGGAGGTCAATTGAGACTATATATAGTTTTGTTCCTTCTTTCCACTTTTCTTCCAGGATCCGTCTGGTTGTGTACATATGGTCGTCTGTTAATCTACCCTTGATTAATGCCGTTGAATAATCTGGTAGTTCGCCGATGTATTTTTCCACTTTTCTGAGAAGGAATTGTGTGTAATATTTGTACCCTACACTGCAGAGTGTTACTCTTCTGTAATCGTCCACGTTTTATAATAAACTTCTTATAGAATTAAGGCCACAAAATTCTTATACGTTATTCAGAAACAAGATCGAAATATTTCTGAATGACCATTGTTATTATAATCCGAATTTTTTATTGGTAATAAATAATGCTTATTGTAATGAATATATACTAACTTGGTGTATAACAGGTATACCTTATAAGGACATATAATATATATTTGTTTGTTTTTTACATCTCTTTTATTTGTATATTTCGTTGTGCGTTTTATACACTTGTTGTGAAAGTGTACTTTATATTATTGCATAATTCCTGTAATTGTTTCGTTTTACAGATATCTTTTATGACAAAACCAATATTGTTTATACTCCAAAATTTGTTGTATTTTATTCTTATAACAATGACAATAGCAATAACAATACATATATTTTCTTTTTAAACAGATTACACATTGTACACTGTACAAGAACATTTCTTTTTAAAAAATAACCTCAGCTGCATTTAGAAACCTCTGGTTAAGTATTTTAAACCCTACACAGTTAGGTGCACTTAATGAAATACAGTCATTTTGTTTTGGATTTTTTAGACGAACGTTTTTATTTGATTCATTTATTGATTGATTGACTCTTGTTTTATTTTTTTACTGAACAAATTACTTAATAAAAATCCAAAAATGTTTCTTGCAAAATTGTAATTTTTATTATTGCGATGTTAGTCGTTCGATATAGCTACATAAATATAATATTATAACTAGCGTTTGTCCTCCTTATTTTATTAATTTGTAAACTGCCATATTGACCTGGGACACAATCATTCTGCAGACATTATTCAGTAATTAATAGTGGTGATTTTTTTAACGCCTTATTTATATAAGAGTTCTGGCGGAGTTCAGCCATTGAGAATTAACATTGAAATATATTTATCCATGTAATAATATCGTACGCTTAAATCTCAAGTACATACATCAGCTGGTGAATGCAGGGTCTTATGTTTCGTTTCTGGTCAGTGATTTAATAATAAACAAACAAACAATGCACGAGTTATTTTTGTTTTTTGTGGCGTACATTACTAACCTATATAAAGTCTAGACAAATTAATATAGCGAAAAAAATTGATACGACTAATTTAGGGTTTAGATGTAAAGAAAATTGTTTTTCAGGTTCATCGTTTCAATGGAAAACAAATCTAATCTAATATTTCCAACTTCGAGTCTTTCGCTTAGAAAGCTCGGTTTACTGTAATTAGATAAAAATAATTGTAGAGGTGCTTTTATTCCTTAATTACTTTTCTATTAGGTGACTGTATATTTTTCTGTATTACAATCTATTAATTGGTTGAGTTGGAATAAGGGAAAAATGTTTGTGTAAGGCAATTTCTAGGAATAGAGAATTGGCTTAGATCAGGACAGTGCCAGGAATGCACTGGTGAATTTTATGCATCCAATTCCTATAGCTTCCTACCGAAAAACGCACTTTTTTAAAAATTTTCGCGTTGTTAACCAATAAAAATTCACTGTTTAAATCAGACTAATTGTTTTGAAAATAAAACTGGGTTATACGGAATCTATAGACGAATATTTCTAGACCGGTCAGGTGCTTCTTGATCCACTAGGTTAGCTATAAAAAATGAAAAAACAGCCAAAAAACCGATGCCTAAGGAATCACTACTTCCACATCCAGATTTTTCATCCGACTCGCTTTAAAGGAAACGAGCACCTGTCGCGAGCATTTGACACCCTAAATTCGGTATATCTGGCTAAGAAACTGGATCATTTAGGTATAAGGGGCAATATAAATGACTCCCCAAGGCAGTGTCCTTGGACCTCTTCTATTCATACTGTTTATAAATGACTTGCCAAATTATATACATGGTGGAAGAGTGTTTATGTATGCAGATGATACCACTATTCTAGTTTCGGGAACAAGTAAAGAGGAAATAACCCACAAAGTTGAACAGGTAACACAAGAGTTTACAAAGTGGTGTACAGCAAACCACCTAATAAACAACTCAAACAAAACAGTATATATCGAATTCACTGGTTTATACAAAACATCCTTAGAATTACGTATTAATTGTGACAATAGCTCAGGCGAAGCTAAAATAAGTAAATCCACCAAGTTCCTGGGCACTTTCATAGATAGCACCCTGAGTTGGAATGAGCAAGTTGCTCACATATGCTCAAAACTAAATAAATCGTTCTTCGCTCTAAGAACATTAAAAAATACTTTGAGCGAAGGGTCCTTGCTAAATTTTTATTTTTATCACGCTTTTATTTTTATTTACGCCACTCAAAACGATGTTCCATTGCCTTGGTTTTGCATGGAACATCGTTATGAGTGGCTTTGTGCTTTTCTGATGAGTCCAGAATAAGGACGAAAAACGTTTCAAAGGCTAAGCATTTCCAAGAAACTGAATTAGATTTTATGAAAATGTAATTCATTAGAATGAAAAAAATTTTAAAGACAAGTAGATAAATAAATTAATTTCAGGCCTTTGTTTTCATTTTAACTGAATTTACATATCGTAGGGGATCATGTAGATACTAGTTTAATCTGCCTAGCCGTATGGGACTATGTTGGATGCTAGTGTTAGAATGGCAAATAAGAATTTTTACTTGTTAGCATAACCAGAAGTCAGGTTATCGAAAGAATGCAAAGATTTCATTAATATTTTTACATAGTTTTTCTTTTAGTTCTCATAGATAGTTTTTCTTTCCGCTGTTTGCAAAATCCTATAAAGAATAGGTTTCATCTTAACTGTATTTTCACTCTAGCATGTGGAAATTATTGATAACAGAATTTTAATAATATTTGGGGCAGATGTTATAGAAAAATTTGAGGCGTTGGTTTCCACCATATACGTTAAAGATGAAGTTTCTAGACTCTTACTAGCTTGCTCTACTTATTTTTTCCTATTCACAACCTCCCACCTCCCGCCCCTTCAACGGAATCATCTCAATCAGATGTCACTACAATACGTACGTCTACTAACTTTCAAGCGAATATCTCAACTCCATGTTATCAACCCCTTCAATAATTGAGTAGAGGTGGTGGGGGTGGAGGAATGCAAAATATTGAAAAGAAATCTGAGGCCCTGGTTTGTAGTATATACACCAAATCCTCAGTTTCTGTACTCTTATTAGCTTGCTTTACCTATTTTTCCCTATTTACCTCTACTCACCCCCACTCCTTCAATGGAATCATCTCAAAATATAATCTAGTTTCAGTTTTTTTTTTTGGCATTGGATTTCTCCATTAGCCAGATACATATTATGTATGTCGGATACCACGGGGGCACGTTTAGGGTTAAACCGCTTGGACATGTTAGCAAGTACGACACTGGTATTTCACTTAATACAAAATTTAATAACAAAGTATAATTGTCCACACGAATAATACAAGTAAACAAAACAGTCTCAACACCATCGGATAAATCTAACAAAACAAAGGAACTAACGATCCACTACCCGCTAGCCCGCGATAATCAAATCTTAACTCTTTCACAGCTAATCATAGAATGCCTTTCTGTTCCCCGGGCTAGCCGATCTGTTTCGTTCGCTTAACATGGCTTAAGCGTGTTCCCATGCCCATATAAGGAAATGCATCGAATCTTAAACTGTTATTGGTTGGGGTAGGTAAATCAACCACAATGTTTATATTAACAAAAATAATAAACAGTCACAAGTACTATTGCTGGGTTCCTAAGGATCATAGGCGTACAGAAATTATTTTCGGTGGCGCCGACATGTATTTACTGTTCCATAACTAACCTAACACGACGACGACCCAACCATACGATATACACAGGATAATAGTTCACAAGGACACTCTCTTCTCGTCCAGGGGTCTGTCAGGACATTTCTTATATAACATTACACAGGTAGACCACGGAAAGGGGGTGTATAAAACAATGGGAGAGACAATTAAGGAATACGAAGCTAACCTAATATGTAACGGTGTTATAGCGGCAGTTTAACTGTGTTCATGAAATTAACCAATACGTTGTAGACTTGTATATTTTTTAAGGACAATAGGTGAGTAACATTAGTTGGTAGAGGGACTTTGATTTCGACTAAACTATTTAGCATTGCATTAATAGCCTTTTGGTGATTCTGACAACTAAAGAAAATATGGTTCAGATCGCCCGTAGCACCACATGTACTACAGATATCTGAATCAAGTACACCAATTCTATTTAGGTGTTTAGGAAGGCAAGCGTGACCGAACCTTATTCTGCAAATTGTGGTGATAAATTTCCTAGGGGCGTTAATGCCCTTAAACCATGGTGATTTGGGAATATTACTAACGATTTGTGAGTACTGGCTCGAAGGGTTATCTAATTGATAGTTTTCATAAGATCTTGACCAATTGTTAAATGCTTTGTGCCTGAATGTATTTATAGCATCCGCTAGGCATGTTTTAAAGTTGGAATTTAAGTTAGATATGGCACTTTCTTTAGCAAGGTTGTCCACATATTCATTATGAGGGATTCCTATATGGGCTTTAACCCAAACAAAATTAACAAAAAATGTATAACTGTCTTCTTCAAGAACGTTATTTTATTAATTTGGTTTTTAAATTAATTTGTTCATTTTACATCCACATCAATATCGGTGTTAGATTATCACTGTATTTTTACGATTCTGTGCACAAGCTAAATTTTAGTCGGATCACGAAGAAAAGAGATCTAATCAGAGAAATAGGGCGAACATAGGATTGACAATGCAAAGCCAAGTAGATAAATAAATAAACTGTTAACCAATGAATCTAATTATTAGTATTATATACAAAACTGCCTCAACATGTAATTGTAAATGTTTTTGAATATTACTGAACGTAAGATCAATTCATTTCATTGAATTCTAATCATTTAAATATTCTGCATTTTTGCCCCGAAATATCAATAGTCAATAAAGAACTGGTAGGTAGGAAGTAGTGCTGGATCCGGGGTCACTCTGTAAATACATCTTGGCATTATCAAATTATATATCTTGAAACAATTGTATGGTATTGTGGTAATTTATTTTCTTGTTCTCTACTGCCATTTCGTTTTAACCCGAACAACTCCATTACAAAAACCGTCCAGCGGCTTTGATTTATTTGAGAATAATTTGAAGAAACGTGACTAACAAGCCAACTTTTTCTTTTGATAATTTACTGTGGGTCATATAAATATACTGAACGTATCAATCAAAGAAAGAGAGTTTTCAATAAATAAAACATCGGCTGGTCCATGAGAAACAAAATATTCTACAAAACGAGATCTTACGCGGACCACACACATTCTAGCGTAACTGGCAGTATGAAGAAAGTATGTGTCTTTATAACATTAATTAATCGCTATAGTGGAATTGGAATTATATGCGGCATTGCATAGAAATTTAGTTGGCATGTAACTATGTATACAGGGCAAAAGAATTTGTAATATTATTTATACAAAAATATAGTGGTTTTAGTTATTAATTTATTTAACAATACCTACACTACCCAACAGATTATTCCAATTACAGGACATTAGATAATAAGTACTTGAAATATATAACAAAGAAATCTAGGAATGTTGTAGAAATAATGTTGAAAATTACTGACAGATTTATGTTTCAAGTGTATTCTCAAAAAATTATTTACGATAGTAGCATGTCATCAAAGTAAAAAATAAGATACTTACCGAGTAGGTACTACATGAATTTAAACCAAGAAAATCAACAGAAAGGATATTTACACATTACTTTAAATATATTTATAAGGAGTAAGATGGAGTAAGATGGGATATATATGTCATAGAACTGTTCCCTGATTTATCGAGAGCTATCAAAGTATACTATCAAAAAAATTTGAAACTATTGGGATACGAGGATGTCTTCTAAGGTTCATTAACTCCTATATAAAAACATCTTCTGTCTGAGGAATCACTACTTCCACATCCAGAGTTCCCATCCAAGTCTTTTTAAACGAAAGCATCTTGATATATTGCAACCCAGTATGTGGAAATAATTGCTCATGTAATTTTAATAATACAATATCTGAAACCGTCTGACGTGAAAACCCATAAATGACGAGCTATTTTATTACCTTTTCGACTCAGCGACGTTTAATGGGGGTGAGGGTGGCTGATGCCCAAACATTTTTGGCGCAGAGGTTTTTTCATTAAAATTTTTAAATATTTTTCAGTGGCAAAATACCCAATAAAAAGTAAGAAAATCTGAATATGCCACAAATAAACAATTACAGACAATATCTGGATCACAGTTATGGGCCTAATATCAATAGATTTTTTAGAGATTTAGAAATTTTACATAAAGAATTAGCTCACACCGAAAATAGTACCTTTTTATGCAAAAGTCGTCAATATGATATTATTCCAAAAGGGTTGCGTTTAAGAGCATCATATGCCAGCGATAGATGCACTAATATCTTAAGAAGAGCCAGTGCTGCAATGGTTCGGGAAAGAATACAGTTCCATAGCAAAATAAAGCAAACATTGTAAGAGACACTGAAATTATCTTAGAAAATTTATGTCACTGCGTCGAAGAGGATGATTACAATCAAATGTTTAATAGTTTCTTACGTACGTACAATATAGTTTTTAATTCATAAAAAATAGACATTTAAATAAATTTAGAAATTTATATAGTGAAAGACAACATATTGAATTACAAAACTTTCAAAATAATCCTTTAATTAACAAAACTGTCATCAACCTGTCAAATTGCGAACTAAATATATTTGAGAAACTAATATTAACTAAAGGCTTGAATTATGCATTAATACCAAAGGATATTCCTAAATTTGATATAATAACTGCAATTGAACAGGCTGCACAGAAGCTACCATTAGATGATGCTAATGAATACCGAATTCGTTCTAAAATTGAATTAGAGAAACAATATAAGACTACAGACAATTTAACATCCGATGAAAAACGTTCCATTTCATCTTTAAAAAATGATCATAGCATTAAAATTTTACCAGCTGATAAAGGCAATGCCACGGTAATCTTAGATACAGCTATATATGATACAAAAATTACGAACTTGATAAATGTTGGAAATTATTCCAAATTAAATAAAGATCCTACAAATTCTTTAGAAAACAAAATATATAGAGTCTTATTTAAACACAAAAACGAATTTACAGATATTGAACGAAAGATGTTAACTCCACATCACACCAAGCCTCCTCATTTCTATAGTTTGCCAAAAATTCATAAACCTGACATTCTCTTAAGACCAATTGTGAGTTCAATTAAGTCTCCATGTAGTAAACTCTCAAAATATTTATTAAAAATCCTTAATCCTTTATCAGGCTCCTCCGAGTCTTATATTAAAAATAGCAACATTTTTTGGAAAAGCTGCCAGAAAATCATTTTAACAATAATCAATGGTCAATTTTGATGTAGTAAGCCTATTTAAAAATTTTTCTGTAGATAAAACATTAATAATAATTAAAAATAAATTACAACAAGATGGGAATTTGGCGAATAGAACTAAGTTAAGCATTGAAACTATAATGGAATTGCTTACACATTGCATTAAAACAACATACTTTCAATTAAATAATGACTTCTGTCAACAAGACTTTGGGACGGCCATGGGTTCTTCATTATCTCCAATATTAAGTAACATTTTCATGGAAAATTTTGAGGAAAGTAATATTAATAATGTAGCTTATAAACCCATTGTATGGTGGAGATATGTAGATGACATTTTTGCTATATGGTCTTATAGTAAAGAAAGTTTAATTAATTTTTTGAATCAAATTAACGAAAAAGAACCTTCAATTAAATTTACAATAGAAATAGAGAATAATGATGAATTACCTTTCTTAGATATTTTAATTAAAAAATTAGATAACACATACAAAACCAGTGTGTATAGAAAACAAACACACACAAACAGATACTTAAATTTCAATTCAAATCAATATATTAGTGTTAAGAATGGTGTTGTTAAGTATTTGTATGACAGAGCCAAAATTATTTCTTCAAATGATGTAATATTAAGGAACGAAAAGCAATTTATAAAAGCTGTCTTATTAAATAATCAATATTTTGAGAGTTTTGTTGATAGTCAGTTATTGAACATTGGTAGTAGAGAGAATATACTATCACAACCTTAGGATTTAGGTCAATGGAAGTAATTCCATATATACATGGTTTATTGGATAAATTACGAAACATTGGATAGGTCTTCCGTACGAACGGTTTTTCAAACGGGCTCCACGCTAAGATCGGTTTTATCAAAAACTAAACCTCTAAATATTGTTCAAAATTCAAAAAATTGTATTTATAGTGTTCCGTGTGAGTGCGGAAAACATTACGTAGGTGAATCATCTAGACCTTTCAACGTAAGGCTTGGTGAACATAGAAATTATGCTAGAAGGGGAGAATTTGAAAAATCCAAAATTTGTGAACACGCGTGGGATAATAATCACAGGATTAAGGGACTCGGCGAAGATTTTGGAAAAAGAGAGCAACGGAACTAAAAGAAAACTTAAAGAATCCGCGATTATTTTATTAAACGAGGATAGATGCGTTTCGAATTATTCAATAGATTTTTTTATTAGTTGGTTGCCCATCCTTAGAGACGAAGTAAGTAAAAATAAGATAAATATAATTTAATGTCTCACGTGCCAAGTATTCAAGAACCAACCTCTGTCTGATTCTTTTGGCGCAGAGGTATTTTCATTAAAATTTTTAAATATTTTTCAGTGGCAAAACACCCAATAAAAAGTAAGAATTTTTTTTTGTTATCATACACGCTAAATCATACTTTTATTTTGCTAACCTCTTTAATAATTGAGTGAGAGTGGTGGTAAGAGAGGTAGATGTCAAAAAAATATTTAACACTTAGGTTACTAGTATATACACCAAATATCAAGTTTCTGGACTCTTACTAGCTTATTTTACTTTTACCTGATTTATCCCTAATCAAAGCGTAATAATCAAAATATAATCTAGTTCCATATGTCGTTACAATACATACCTGCACCAAGTTTTTAAGTGAATATCACAATTATATTTTATTAACCCCTTTAATAATGGAGTGGGGTGGGTGGTGGTAGGGAGTGGCAAATGTTATAACAAAATTGACGCCTAGGTTTCTAGTGTATACACCAAATCCCAGGTTTCTGGACTTTTAAAAGCTGGCTTTGCTTATTTTCCAATGTCTTCAACCGTTTCAGAGAAAACGTGTGCATAAAAAAGTTACTGACACTCATTAGGAGTAAATTGCACTGAATTTCAGCCGAACATTCATGATGTAACCCTGGGTGTTCTCCAAGGTTCAATATTAGGCTCCCTATTGTCTTTAAACGGATGAAGCCTATCACACTCAGAATAGGTAGTTTTAATACCTTCAAAAGTAAGCAAGATGATCCCTAGAATATTTTCGAATTTTCCAGATGTCTGGATGGTTATATTCAGAATGTTCAAAAATTCCTTCGCTAATTGAAAATCTCAAATTCTGGAGCCGTCTTATGTCGAGTTGTCTAAATCACTTTGTTGAAAATTGCTTCCTAAGAAAGTTACAGCATTTTAAAGATATCAACATGTCGTCACCTTTTTAAGAATATTATCAAAACGTTTCTATCTACAAAAATAAAACTTCGTACATCCCTTAACTTCAGAATGTCCCAGTATGTGCTGCAAATATGAATTTTAACTGCGATCATAAGCGTCTCATTTGAGTGGCCAACGAATATTTTGAGCAATAACCTTGTTTATCATTAATTGTTTGGATAGTTTAATTTGAGGTTTTAAAATTTGAGATTTACCTTTGCCTTACGTAACTAAGAAACACGTGTTTGTGAAAAATCAATTTAAATTTTTCTTGTTTTCTTCACTAAGTTAACCAATATTTGCAAAATTCATTACTAACAGTAACTTTCTTCATTATATGTTTTTCCCGTTACATCAGGATGTCTTCTAGTTTAATTATTTTTTTAAACCTTTTGTGTCGAACATCCTACATAAAGAAAGTCTTCCTTCTCTTCGTTTTCAAAAAGTTCATGCTATGTTCGAACGTGATTTTCCCGCTATCGTAAAATTGTCCCGTTGCAAATGAAGAAAAATCAGAATTAAGTTTTTTTTCCAATATCTTATTTTGTGACCAAGCTATATTTACTAACGATTTTTTATTTACACAACAAACATCATTATTTACATGTTGGTGAAGCTAAACATCTGCCAAGGTTTACTTTAAACATCTGGTTCGGTGTAGCTGGCAATCATGTGCTTGGAATTGCCTGATAGAACAAATGGGGATTATCTAAACTGCCTGGAAAATTTATTACCAGTATTGTCAGATGAAGTTACTTTGAACATTCACTTCTGCTTGATGGTTATCGGGCTTATTTTAATATGATTGTTCGCTAATCTCTTGACAGCATTTACGCAGACCACTGGATTAGAGGAGGCAGTTCAATTTCTTGGTCAGCAAGGTATCTAAGGCCTCATGATTTTTGTATTTGGAGGTTATTAGAATCATTAGTTTATTTTTATCTATTTCAGTGGAGACTTATGAACAGTTTTGGATAGGAATTGAGAACGCTTGTAATAAATTTAGGACTATCCGTGGAATTCGACGATCTTTAGACATTGATGCATTGAGACAGAGGGTCATCATATGAAGCACCTTTTGATGTTTTAGTTTTGTTGTTCCTGTTTTTGGGACTTGCGTGACACATTGAAGAGGCATAAAACTTCTTTAGAATTTAAGGTTTTCGTTTAGCAGGGGAGAGTGTTTAGATACCCGGTACAGATCCAAGGATAGTCGAATCCAATATCAAAAATATTTCCTAGTAAAAATTGGGCAAATTTTATTTGTCCACCCAATAGTAATAATTGTCTATAAATAAATCATGCCTAAGCCATTGAAATTAAACATGCAGGTATTGCATTAGAATAAAATCCATTAAAAACCTCTCATTTATATGTGTAAAGCGCAACACGCATCAAATATGCACCAGCTTTATAAAGTGTCTCCGATTTTTCACATTATGCATACCACCAGTTAAACCGTAGAAGTTATAAATTGGTACGTACAGGGTGTTCAAGTTAATGCGCTACACTCGATTTTCCCGGTAGTTTTTGAGACTGTATGGTTCAAATGCCACTCTGATGTATTTTTTTCAAGAAATGCGATACTGCTAAGAAAAAACAATTCGCCGTGAAAGAAAAAAGTTATAGCCAGAAAATCATTTTTCTTGAGAAATTCAAAATGGAGGATTTTATATTTTCTTATTTGACTGTTAAAGTGAATTAAAAAAATGAATTTAAACTTCAAACGTCACTACCGGTCTAGCTGGGCGAATTTCTACATAACGGAAAATACTCAGATAAAAAAGGCTCTGACGAACAAAACTTTACGATACATTTACAATGAATGGAACATCATTTACAGTAGTCTAAGAAATTGTTAGCCGAAGTTGTTTATCAGAGAGGTTATTTTTACACTTTATATCAACGATTATTATCAATGGTAAGTGAAGGAACAAGCCCGTAGTAAAACTTCTGCAAAGGGGGTTGAGTTTGATCGTATATTTTCATCCCCATACTTCCATAAAATGTAAGTTCAATAAGCAAATAATACATACCTAGGTTTAACTATTATTTACCGAGCACTTTTATATCCAGAGGCGCCGAAGGATATAGTGTGCGAGGTCTATAATGGCCTTCTCAACCGAAGTATATACAGAATTTTTTTTTCTACTAACATTGATATATTACCATATTTGATTTATTATATTTTGATATTTATTAGTCATTTCCCATTTATTTTGAAATATTTCGAAATATCAAGTAGTCTGGGAGTTTAGTTGTCGAAATGACAAAATTAAACTAATAGAATATAATTTTAAATGTCATTTTCCAGAAAATGGACTCTATCTAAAAGTTCTACGTAAAACGTGTGAATAAAATTGATTGCAAAATGAGTGAAAATTTTAGTGACAGTAATAAGTTAAGAAGTTTCTATTCATTTCATTAAAAATATAGAAAATTTTTCATTATTTACCTAGATGGCTTTTTATTATAATTTTGTACCTAGGGAGAGAAACACTACTTCTCATTAGAGGAACGGAGTAAATAATGATGATTTTTCAGGTTAGTAGTAAAAACAGAGTTTTATTATTATTGATATTATCATCAATCATCATACTCTTTAAATTTCACAACAAACATGTGCTTTAGCGCTTGGTCCTATACTGCTATTATTGTACTTTTTGCAAATACAAAACGAAGAGTGAAATTGGGGCAATAAGTTAGTGTTAGCTAGAGAAAAAGCCGTAGTACAGAGGAATATGGCACCTACAGCACAGTCTCCACGGAGGCTGCGCTAGTAATAGCTAGTATTCCTCCAACTGACCTAATGGCTAGTGAAAGGAGGCAACTCTACGAGGCAGGTGGAAACCCGGAATCCAGAAGAACAGTCAAAGAGAAGACCATGGAGCTATGGCAAGAGAGGGTGGCAGGCAACAGAAAAGGGGCAGTGGACAAGGACCCTGATTCCTGACATAATAAAATCGGTCGGTAGGACGCGTGGGGAGGTAAACTACTACCTGAACCAGGCATTAACGGGCCATGTATGCTACAGAGACTTCCTTCACAACATCGGGAAGGTAACAGACGACCTATGCGAATACTGTGAAGAGACGGACGGTCATACTATTTTTGAATGTCCAAAATGGCATGAAACGAGAGAGAGGGTAAAGGCAATACAGATGAACTGCTTAGTCCAAGGAATATTATCGACCACATGCTGAAATCCGAGAGAAACTGGAACGATACCACGATCATGATAACTGAAATACTAAAAGCGAAAGAAAATGATGAAAGAGCAAGGCAGACGACTCCCTAACCAGACAAGAAAGCAAACAGGGAGTAAAACAAAAGAAACCTTACATCATGAAGTAATGCGTAAGCCGTTCCGAACACCAGGCGAGGTATCCTTGAAAGATTTCAACTAAATAAAAAAGTTATTAATTATTTACATTAAAAAATATATATGTTTTGTACTTAAACAAAAAATGTCTAAAACTGATATTATTTACAAAAAGAAACTGCGAAGAGTAATCTATGGAATGTGCAACAATTATATTAAAAGTGCAGTAAATCGGCAAAGAGCACAATGGTTAGGTCGTTAAACTTTCTATTTTCTCTTTCGAACTTAATTCATTTAAGCACTTTCTAACAGATTTAAGAAAATTTTAAATAGGAAGTTTTCACTTCGATGTATATTTTTTTATGCTTTTATTGATTTGTCTGAGGTGGCTAAAAAGATTCCTACGATTCCTTGTTAATTATAGCGTTTGGTATGGCGGTGGCCTTAAATTTTTAGAAGCTGATATGCAAATCAGGTCAGTTAATAAAGTGAACGTGATGTGTCAATTAGAGGGGGTTGATTTCTCCCTTCTTGTTGTAAAGACGTATCAGTTGTTAATAATAATAATAATAATAACATTTATTAATTCATGTGTAGCTGTACATGTACAGATATGAAACGGCATAAATATAAAAATAAAAGTCGAATAATACATAAAAATAAAAACTTTATGAAAAGCACAAATAATTGTATTGAAACATATTCTTTTTAGGATTTTGCAAACATCAGAAAAAAAAAACTATCCATGAGAACTGAAAGAGTGGCTTTATGTCTTTCTGATGAGCTCCAGAATGAGGACGAAAAACGTTTCAAAGGCCAAGAAACAGAATAATAGATTTCATGAAAATGTAATCCATTAGAATGAAATTTTTTTAAGACAAAGTAGGTAGTTAAATAAATTCATTTTAGGCCTTTGTTCTCATTTTTAACTGAATCCTCATGACCGTAGGGGGTTATGTAGATACTAGTCTAATCTGCATGGCCGTAGGGGACTGTGTGGTTGCTAGTGTTAGAATAATAATTTTCAAATAAGAAATTAGAAAAAATCATTTTAGGATTTTTATTTTGCTAGCATAACCAGAATTCAAGCTATCGAAAGAATGCAAAGATTTTATTAATACCTTTACACACAATTTTTCTTTTAGTTCTAATAGATAGTTATTTCTTCTGCTGTTTGCAAAATCCTATAAAGAATATGATAAGCAAACAAATAATAATTCACTTTTAAAGCACAAATAAAACATAGAAATAAAAAATAACATTTTTATAACATATAACATTACACCCTGTACACAAGCCAATAAAAAACAATTGTATATAACAATAAATTAATGTTAAATACGATAAAATTGGTGTCGAATATAAATAAAACTATAAAATTGTATGTCACTGTCAATCAAAGGGTGCAGACAGAAATTCGCCAATACTATAAAAACATCCATTGACCAACATGTTTTTTATTTTTCTTTTAAAACTTGCCACTGTTTTTACATTAGTGGGCAATTTATTATACAATGCGATGCAGTTATAGTTGGGTGAATGTTTGTAAGTCGTTGTGGAATGGTGAGGAATACGCAATAACTTACCGTGTCTCGTACTGTGACGATGCAAACAGGAATTGCTGTTGAATAAATGGTAATGCCTCTTCACAAATGTTACACATTTGAAGATATGAACCGATGAGGCAGTAAGAATTTTATTATTTACAAATACCTGCCTACAACTTTCATTATAACTCATATTAAAAATTATTCTTAAGAGCTTCTCTTGAGCTATAAGAACACGCTTGAAATCTCTTCCACAAGCCCAGCTGATAATGCTAAGAGAAATATGCGAGTGAGCCATTGCGTAGTAAACACTTAGCAACCCTGGAACATTTAAGACCTGTTTCATTTGTAAAATGGCGTAATACGCCTTATTTAATTTCTTACAGACATTATCTATATGGGCGTCCCAGGTAAGTCTCTCATCAACACAAGTACCTAGGAACATTACTGTCTCCGAAAATTGTATATCACTGATGGTTTGGGTTTAATTAGGAATATCTCTTCTTATATAATACACCTGGTTTTGGTTTTATTCAATATCAGTCTGTTGCGTTCACACCAAGTACTGAGGTCATACATAGCATTTTGCATTTTATATTCCAACAGTTGCGAAGTATCTGCTGATAAGGTGATGGTCGTGTCATCAGAGAACATCATAACTAACCTCCCAGTGATATAATTCAGGAGATCATTGATTAATAACAAAAACGTGTTTTAAACAAAGAGTTTAATACATAGAGAAGACAAGCTGGCGATTTGCCGGGAGTCGCGGTTTGGTTGCCTTGGAGAAGGTAGGCTCTTCGTCCTTGTCGCACACCCGGAACACCTCGTACCCTCTCTCTCCACTGTTTTACAAAGCAACACAGCCTTACCCGGCGCTCTTTGATTTCCAGCAAATAACGTCAATTGTCGTCAATCGTCACCACCCCTCATGCACTATGCGACAAAGAGAGTACGAACCGTGTGATAGGGATGGGAAACCTACAGCCTCCCGCTGCTTATACATTACGCTTATGGAGCTTGTCTCCTCTATTTGTTAAACTCTTTGGTTTTAAAACTATATGCGTTCGTTCGTCGACAAATAAAACAAGACATTTTTTCACGAAGCTTTATTAATTTTATTTAACATCATCAAAAACTAAGCCTACCTAAATATCAAATATCTATTTTGTATAATGTACCTACATATTTATAATACAATGTTTTATTATTATTTAAGTGTCATTTGCACTTTTATAACACCTCGTACACCGCAAAATAATCAGTTGCTGATTTGCTCGACAACAACAAATTACTTTGCTCATATTTATATCATTATATATCTTGTATACTGTATCATTTGTATGGTATACATTTATATATTGTATTTTTTTAAATAAATCTATATGGATATTGTTAATTTTTACCCTGTCTTTTCATTTTTTAAATAAAATTAAAAAATAACAAAATAACCCGCAGTACGAGGTGCCGATTTGTTGATATTTGATCTTAATTACTTAAACATAGCTATTGTTTTTTACAGTGATTGCACCATATACAATTATTTTGCAACATTAAATTTTATACACAATAATGCCAGGGGTTACGTTCCTTTTTTCAAGAATTTTGACAATTCTTAGTTTATATTTTACAATTTTTAAGTAATATTAGGGGATCATATGTAATCTCGCGTCAGCATGAATGATGACATGGTAGAATCAGATTATTTTAATAGAAACTCATGTACATACAATTTCCATGGTGCAACTCTAGAGTACGCAAAGTTATAGGTAGGTACATTTAAGGCCAAATATGTGGTTTCCAAGATATTGCCAGAATAATGAGATTAAACCGTATGTATATGCTTTTTAAATATAACATGAAATAAACACAAAAAAATTAGATATATACCATTGAAACTATATTTCTGGTAGAAAAATTTTTTTTTTTGCGTACAATGCAAAAAACTTTTATATTTAAATGGTATTGAGTTAAAGTCCAAATTCGTAAAATTCAATTAAATAACAAGGTATTTTGAAGTCTTTATTGCAAAATAACATCTCTGCTTAAAACACCTTACCATTCTAGTTTCTCATCTAATGCACAGACACAAGGCGGGTCTTACTTGCCAAAAATTTGTATAAACTGCATATATTCTTCACACGTAAACTGAGTAGCGTAGAATAGAACATTTTAGAGTATTCTCCTATCTATTATGTTTCATTCATGTTCAATGTTCAAAGAATTGTTCGCGAAGTATTCCAATAGTGACCTGGTTATGGATCTCTCTTCATTACAGTTTGCCTGTTTCTTGACCAAACTAACTTTACACGTTCAGTAAAACATCCAACAGCTTGATAAACAATAGACGAATGCATTTATTTCTTCACCACCTGCTCAGAAAGGTCTTCTATCTTTCTAATGAAGGAACACAGTAAACAGAGAGTCTTTGGTCGCAATACGAGAAGCTCCCCTTTTCTTCATAGGATACCTGTGCAGTTAAATCCAGACAAGACATGAATTTGAGGCGGCGAAGAAGTCTTCAAGAGGCATCGAATCTATCTTTTTATATACAGTTTCACATTTCTATGCAAAGCAGATTTTGTTTGCCAAAGATTTGAATTAAATAATGGCAAAGTGCGGTATAGGGCATTTTAAATTATTTTGCCGTCTATTATATTTGATTCATGTTCAACGTGAACAGATGTTCGTGTGGCCATTTTGCATCCAGAATATGATATGCTCCTTTTCTGTCTTGACTATTGGTTTGGTATCTTTAAGAGAAAATTTTTATGAACTGTTAGAACACTTTTTACTTTGCTTTTTATCACTGAATTTACGGTAACCAAAATGTTACTGCAGTTCTGGCACTTAACGTACCATTTTCAAACATTCACAAGTGAATGCGAGAGTGCATTTGAAAATGGCATGTTAAGTGCCGAAACTGCAGTAAAGTTTTGGTTACAGTAAATTCAGTAATAAAAAACAAAGTAAAAGTGTTTTAACAGATCATAATGATTGATTCTCTTAAAGTGGCTTCGACTATTCAATGTTAGAATTTTTTTTCTTTTTTTTTGGCCAAACTAACTGTGCAAGATCATGCAGCAATATTATTATGGTTTGGTTTTTACAAATGACTGCTTTAATTACACATAAGCAGACAATCCTCAGCCGCCATATAAAATGGGTCCCTTTCTTTGATAGTGTACCTGTATGGTTAAATCCTGTTGTCAAGACATGAACAGGGGTAGCGTAAATCCACAATTTTTTTCATTTCGTCCACAGTTACACATTCCTATGTAAGGCAGGTTCTGTTTTGTAAAAATTTGAACGAACTGCATCAGTTCTTCGTACATGAGCTGAAGAACGTAATCTGGAGTATAAAAAATTCCATAGTACTGTCCTATCTACTATATTTCGTATATGTTCTTGTAGTCATTTTGCATCCAGCAAATGTTTTTTGTACTCTAGACTATGGGTTTAAATTCAGGTATAAGCAGACGTCAATTTTTCCACTTCTGCCTGTATTTTGATTAAATTAACGTTGCATGTTCAGTAGTACTACCATTAGGTTAATAAACTTGATCAATGAAATTCTTTACTTTATTTTTAATCAACTCAGATTAGTTTTCAGCATTCCTAGTGTAAGTAAGAATTTAAGAAACAAGCAATCCTTGTACACTGAATAAAATATTTCTTTGCCTTGGTGGTGTCCAGGCAAAACTTCAATTGGAAGTTGAGTAGGAAATATAAGAAAACAAATATTATTTCTTGATCCAAGTTACAAGATCAATGTGCTTTGCATACTTATGAACTTTGCGAGAATTTTATCAGATCTACTAGCTTCCAAAAGTGAAAACCACGGAGATGTTAAGATTAGTAATCTACTAGAAGAAGTTATCGAATTTAGTGACCTTTACAATGTGTTTCCTTAACTCAACATCATTACATCATCAGAAGTGGAGTTTTAATAATAATACATAGTAATGTGCTTATTTGTTACGTTATGTTTGAAAAGAGTGTAATTACATTACAATTTATTAATCTGATAACATCCTAGAAACAATGTATTTTACCTTCAACGTGGTCTTGAAATTAGGTTCCAAGTGAGAGAGTGATTCTAAATAAGGAAGAAATTGACAATTTTATGGACTTTGAAATGACAACAGAGTAATGTTACATGTACAGATTGTTTCTGAAAATTCAATTGAAACCACCATCGCATCATTAAAACTGCCACAGAGCCGGTTGTTCTTACACATGTTTCCCTGCTATAATGCCCAATAATAAGTCAACGAAATATTGCACTAAATTTAACCAACGACGAACGAAACAAACGATCAACTAAGAGTATTGAGTATTTCTGGTACTATTTTCGTTACATAAAATTATACCCTGCTTATAAATTATTTTACATATTGTCTATTCTGTGCTTCGTGCAATAAATTAAATTAAATAAAATTGTGCTAATTCATACTCTACATTGTGCACTAATCGTAAAATAAGGAGGAACTGAAATGTCTACAACTATTTGCAAATTATATTAAAACTAATAATACTCTTTTAGGAATGTCAGTGTGTTGTTATTTATATGTACAACTTAATATTATTTATACCAGCACCATTTTAAGTTTACTGTAATATTATCTGTTTGTGGCAAACCCAAAAACCGGTCCTGCATCGACAACAAGTGACTGAAGGATCGGTTTTCGGGTTAAAAGTGTTTTTATTAAAAATATAACTTTAAAACTTAAGTAAAGGAACTTTAAAGCTTCATTTAAATAAAAGCAAGATACAAAAATAATACTATGTGCACAACCTTTAATTTGTTCAGTTTAAAAAGTATCTTTACAAATAATAAAACTACATGAAATAAAGATAACAAGAAGTAAAATGTAGTAGTAGTAGTATAATAAATACATTAAAAGAATTAAAAGTGGTAACATATATATCTCACTTACTAAAAAGAATTGCCATATATCACTTAAAAATTAAACAATATACAAAAATATATGACAATTCTAAATATCTATATCTAATATCTAACAAATTACTACCCAAATGTTGAGTAGCTATTATCACATTTTAAAAATTCTAATTTAATAAATTTTATACATTATTCTGTAAAAAATACTGCTTCGATAGTTAAAAACAAAAAACAATATTAACGCCTAAATAAAACAAAGGACGCTTATTCATAATTTTTACCGCGCAGGAGAAAATTACAATAAACCTCCTTCAATCGAATTATTCGTGTGTTGTCTCTTGAAGCAGCTTTGCGTGAACATGTTCGTAAACTAAAATAAAAATTATTATTCTAGTGATGTGTCTTAAGTTTTGTATTGTATTTCATTGATTAAATTTTGAAACTGCAAGTTTGAACTCACAATACCCTGCATAAGATGTAGAAAAATGCATGGTTCGGTGCCTTCCTATGATTTCACTAAAGTGCAAGAAATTCGGCGCTTGAAAGCTCTCATCGGGATATTTCATGCAATCTTAATATAATAGAAAAATAAGTAGATGTTCGAACGACTCATAACCCCGTCCACCACATCATCCAAGTCTCGCCTTTTCCACCTGCGGGAACTTTGAAACTTTAACTTATAGGTATAGAATTCTATAGGTGTGTATAATATGGGTACAGTATTTTTTGGAAAGTACGACCCAGACCTGTAAATTACTGCACCTATAATAGACAAACTGGAATTTCTGCTAAGTGGGGTGAAGAGGGGGTAATTTAAAACGTCCGAATATCTACTAAAATATGTATTTTTTCTTAATAGACATACATATTGGATAAAACAATATGAATAACAGGATTATATTGATAGCAGATTCTTATTTAATAATAGCAATAACTGTTTGTAAAATGATTATGATTTTTCAGAACTAGCAAATTTTTGGCTTAGAACTGTACTAAGGAAAAATGTTAGACGAAAAGTTCGTTTAATAGTAAATTTGCAATAAAAATTGCATAAAATATCCTGTTGCATAAACTGTTGTAAAAAAAATCTTAGATATATACGGTTGAAAATTATTGCAAAAAATACTTGTAAAAATATACTTCATATCACATAATCTTACTTTTAACTATGGAACCCTATGAAAAGCGGTTTTTTTTTTTAACTTGCAGCCAAAATAGAGATAATAATTTGTACATTGTTGACCGTATACCTATGTTGCCTAAAATTATTTTTTATACAATTTCTTAACAAATGTTACCATATTACCTGTAAAATTTGTTACTCTTACATCGAATCTCTAGAATAATCTGTTTAATTCAGAATTTTCCATACATACACATAGTCAACACATAATTTGTACAAATATTTTTTTGAAATTTTAAGTCCTAAAGGCTTTTATCCGGTAAATTTTATACAATAGTCTAGACCGCTTTTACTTATATAGCATTCCCTGCCAAATCATCACATAAAGTTGTAAAAGTTAAGAACTTTTGTATAACGGACGTTGCAAAGCATAGTAAACAAAATGCAGTTGCATTAGTATTTACAAAATCTGTTATGGTCGACTTAAACAATTCTTCTAAGGATGGTTATACAACGGTAAAGGGTGGACAAATTAAGGGTATATTGTGCTTTTTGCGCTTTTTAGTAAACATTTCTTTACATATTAATTTCAGCAAAGAATGTATTTTCTGTAGCTAATAAATATACGCTTAGTGCGTTTTTTTTGTTTTTCTGTGATAAAAATTGACCGAAACATATTTTTTTTTTGTAAATGCACTTAAAAGAAACAATATCGGACTTATAGTTAAGTATATCCGAAAGTGTTGATTATTTCAGAAAATGTTACTTATAGTGTTTTAAAGCATTTAAAATTGTCTTTAATTTGCAATACAATATTGGTGAATTTAATATAAGTTTGTATCTCATTAATATTTATTTAATGTAATAAAAAACTAAAAGATATAATAATATAGGATGCGATGAAAAATATATTTTTTTGAAAATTGTGAAGTTGACGCTCTCTTTCCTTATGTTGAAAGCATCGAATAAAGGCGGTATTCAATGATCCTTCAGTTATTGTAGTACATTTAAAGGTACGCTATACCTTTTGTTCAATAAATTATTTTTAAGCCCATTTAAAAAAATAATCTGAAAGTTGGGTGTTTTTCTGGAAATGTTTACTGCGAGTTTCTTGGACAACCCGTCATAGCCAGGCACCATTCTCCAAGTAATACGTCCAAATACGTCAATTTTTTAGACACATCAACCCGAGGAAGGATAATATAGAACACTTGTCAGCCCAGGCAAAACTAGACGGCAAGAGGTAAAAGAGACCAGCAAGTCGTTGGTCTGATCCCACCAAAGAGCTAACGGGAACCAGTTTTGGTGAGGCCGTGCTCCTAACAGGCAGCCACCACGAATGGTGCGTGCTGTCAGATATGCCATACAGTAAAGAGATGCCTACTAGAACATTACATGAATCATAAAACGTCTGCAAAGAAATTGTGAACAAAAAGAAAAAATCGTTGACAAATGTCAATCATTAGAGCAATTGTCATAAATTCAAATTTAAAACATAATCCTTCAATTGCAAGTAATTCACTAATAATGATAATTACACAATTAATCAAACTCGTTTTCAAATACCTAGTAGATTTTCCAAAAGGTATAATACAATATTCTCCTTTTTTTTTACTATATTGTTTCTCAGGCCGTACGACATAATTGGCTGTTGGCAGTCCTAAAATAGGAAAAGGAACAGAAAGAGGAGAAACACCCCAGGCCAAAGACAAGCGAAAAAGTTCATAAATTATAAGACAGAGAATACCTCAAGGCTTCTCGAATTTGAAAAGTCCGATTTAAGTCTGATGACAGACCTTCTAACAAACCACTTCCCCTTGAGATATCATCTTGAGAATATGGGCAAGGCAGATGATGATGCGTGCAGTTATGGTGATACTGCAATAGAATCTAGTAAGGGTAATTCATAATATATCTTTTAGATCGATGTGCAGATGAACTGTTCAGATCCGAGCGACCCCTTAAACAATCTACAATCCACAATAACCTACAGAAAGTAAATATTAGTATTCTTTGATATAGAGAGTATTTTTCGAATTATTCTCAATTAATTACAATTTCTTTTCTAAAATAATAAGCATCTACTTAAATAAGGCACCTTCAAATAATTACAAGAAAGGCCAAATTAAAGATAACTTCATGACCTACGATAAGGCCTTATTTACATTTATTGAAAAGGTAATATTTCCTAAAAAGCTCACAAAAACGTACCGCCATACGTGTTTTTTCTACCCCTACATACGGCAGGTAGTTAATTCATTTAAACAATCTTTTTCATTAATAATGAATACATAATTGTAAGATCAATCGACGTAAGAAAGATAGATCAAAATTGTCCGAGTATCTCCGCCGCCCCTCATTACACCTTGTAGTGTGATATTGTGTACTACAGGGTGTAATGAGGGGAGATGCGAAGGATAATTATCCTATCTGGCAGCAAAGCTTGAACCAGACATTTATCTGCATGTAACTGAAATTTAGTTAAGCAAAAAATACAGGTGGATGATATATTGCATTGGTAATTCTACTTCTAATATATGGATTAAAGCAGAGTACCAAAAGCTTTTATTTACTATGGTGACATATTTTTATTGTGAAATATCCCACGCTAGGCAATCTTTCACTGGGCTCTAAGAACGTGGGTAGATAAGTAGCAAACTAATTTCAGTTACTCACAATATCTCGCAGGATCAGTGGCTGTAGATGCCATAATAGTGTGCCATAAAAATATGGGAAAAATTTTGAGGTAGACGGTTTATCGTCTACTTGGGGAGATTTTGCAAAAATATTACTGTAATCGATTACTATGCATTACAAACGATATTCGTTATACAACAATCCCAGTTTGAATACTTCTCTGGATTGATTTGGCATGGAAAGCGTTATTAATCATTTTGCCAAATATTCGAAATCAAATGTCGGATAACATTAACGAAAAACATGAATCACATTGTTGAAATGTTGCATTTAATAAACAACAAAAATGTCAGTCTGTTCCAACTGGGTTATATATTATATATAGTAATCTGTAAAATGTATTATTATAAAAAGTTTATATATCTGTAACTATAGGCTGTATTGGGGATATAAAAATACTGAAAAACCGGGATCTCGCGAGATCAAAAATATATCTGTTGAACAAAATATTGTAGTAGTAGCTATATATAATCTGTATACTGTACAAACTGTTTATAAAAAATTACTAATATCGCAGCTGAAAAGTGATGCAGGTCCGTCAGGTCAGTAAAATGCTCCTCTTGAAAACACCGTGCGGGGAGCTAACCACTGACCCCACTGGACTAGGAGGAATGAACAAAAAACCTTTGTATATAGAATATTGAGTAAATATTTGGTAAAAAATCTGTATATCTCAGGAACTCTGTATAAAGTGGTAGTAGTAAATAATAAACTGTAGTTAAAATATGTTGGAACGTTGGCAATATGATATATCAGTCTTATAATAAACAAATTCCGAGTGAAGATAGTTTTTCCATTTTTTCATAAGTATGTACATTTCTTGTGAATTTCACTTCAGAATTTGACAAACTTCTTTCGTAATACCGGAAAAATAATTTAAAAATCAGGAAGCACGACAGCTTAGTCTAATCAATAAACATTTAAACAACAATCACCACAAAATTTTCATAGTATTTGTGGCCTCACAAACAAAATTGATTCATAAATTATAACAGAGCAGTCCCAGGACCTTAGTCTCATTTATACATAATTTTTCTATTTTATTACTAGCTCTAATATTGCCCCTATTTCTTATATTTATCACCGAACACAAAGTGGTTTGATTAGTTTCACAGAGAATTTATTTCGAGGGTAAGTTCATTAAAAATGCAGGAAACGAATAATATTCAAAAATATTGTGTCTGTCTGATTTCTAAATATAATTAATAAGACAACTTGACTTCAATTATGTCACTTTCATGTTAAAATATCATAACTATTAACTTTTAAACTAAATATCAGCGACAAAGCACGTACACCCAATATATCTGAACACACTAGGATTCTTTCCAGAAAAATCCCAGTCCTTTAGCTTTTACTGTAGTCGCCATGTAGGATGAGGTTGACCAAATGACAATTTCTGGCCTTACCCCTTCTAAACATACAGAAACACCAGTTTTAACAAACGTACGCAGTTACGTAGAAACCAAATGCATGCGCACATAGGTATTGCATATCCATTTCGTCAGTAGCGCAGTGAAGCAGAGTCTTAGAAAGAATGGTTGGGACTTAATCTGCGCCAGGTGGCTTCTTCCTATTTGACGACTAAAGCTTTTTATTGCTTTCTGCACAGCATTGTTTTTGTGAGTACAAATGAAATTAAAACACATTTTTTAATGTACTTTAAAACATTGCTTATTCAAATTTGAGTTAGAAAAATGTGTTACAGTTTTTATAGAAGGTAAAGAATTTAAAAAGCGCTTATCTGTTAAATAATTTAAAAAAACGTCTTAGAACAGTGCTGAGTACAAAATTATCATAACTTCTTTTGCCGTTCATGTTAAAACCCATATTTCTATATTAAGACGAATAACCTCTTATTTATTCATTTGAGTTTTATGAAAGAAATTCATGCATATTATTTAATGTTCTAAAGTTTTTTTGAGACCATTAATTTGGCCGATTCAAAGGTCGCTTCGTCAGCCGAACTAAGCTTTGTCGACATACGCGAACAATGTTTTTAGGCTATTGCTTTACCTTTGTGTGTACTTATTGACTCATACACAAGACAAGTTAAAGTTTACTCGACTCTATTCAATAGCACTGTACTTTGCGAGGAGTATCCTATAGGATATTCTTGTTGCACATTATATAGAATGTGTAACAATTATATAAAAAGTGCAGAAAATCAGCAAGGAGTATAATGGTCAGCTTGTTTTGTATTTTATCGTATTACATTGTATTATTTTACCAAGCATTTATTGTTTCAAACAAAGAATGATAATTTTTACTGAATATTTATATATTTTTTATGAACATCTATTGTTTGTAAAGAATACATTTTGTTTTACTGGATGCTTATAATTTTTTCGCTGTTCACCTACCTATATTTCTTATCAACCACGAACACCTATTACGCTACAAAACTTTGAAAATTGTTGCTGAGCATTTATTATTTTTACTTAACATCTATTATTTTGCTTAACTTATATTAGTTTTAATGGCCAATTATAATTTTTACTTAGCAGATATACTTTACATTTAAATACAACATTGTGTACTTAATTATTATTCGTATTAAAACGTCATAGAATCACAGCGATATTCGATACATCTACTAAAAAAGTCGAGCACGAAAGAAATAAGAAAAATACATATTGTAAACCAGCCTAAATTTTTAAATAGTTTTCTTCTGATAGTAATTCTGCTGTAGCTCTTATATATTTTCAAGTTTGCTCTGCTTCCATACAATATTTTTTTTAATTCAAAGCAGTGAATAATGCAGATTGAAATAGTCGGTAGTTTATATTTCTAGTAGAGTATTCAACAGACAATTATACCCAGACAACTATTGAGAACCACTGCTTTTCTTGGTCGATGGACTTGTACTTCCCAATTATACAACTTTTAAATCGTCATAAAAAGTTCTGACCGGCACACGCGGTGTCAAAGGATCGTCGACCGCCTTTGATGTGCCGCCTCAACTGAACTGAGGCAAGTATAAAGAGGTAAATAATTCGTTCTCTTTTCGTGCACAATTGCAAGCAAATAATGGCCATAGAGGTTTAAACAGAGCATTTCTTTACATGTGTGTACTTTAATTTGGAACAAAATATTGGATTGTGTATAATTTAGAAAATTTAAATGTGGTTTATTAATATTTGTAACATAAATGAGTGTCTTGGGTTAAAAGCTTACTACCTACCTAAATGATTCAAAATCTCTGCATCTGTATGAATACACAGTTCGGTACGTCGTATTAAGTACATACGCACTTCGTTCAACACTAAACTATCAACTAACGTTGTCAATAAAGAAAAATAAAATAAAAACTTGGTACAAAAGCCTAAAAGGAGTACAAAAAGAACGAACAAGTAAGTTGTGTCTGTACGTAATCAAGAATTTGACAACTTGAACGGTAAGTCAATAAAATAAATCTTAACTATAAATACACAATGACGCGAAATTCAAAAATAACAAAAACAACGAACGGCGTGGACGTGTGTACATAACGAAACACCGACAGTAAGTAAAATATTGCACAAGGGAGTGTTAAAGTATAGTTTTCTTCAGATCAGATCTAGATCTAAACCTACCTCCATATTCCAGCAGTTCTCAAAAATTTTTATTGAAAATTTGCGAAATTTTTGTTTATTTTTTTTCTCCAAAACTATGAGCTTTAGAACCCATATTATATAAGGTTTTTTTGTTTGTCTTGTCGTTCCCTACCACCAGTTTTTTTTAATGACATGAAACTAATTACACCCTGTATAATTTACATTGTTTTTAATATATTTCGTAATAATACAACGCTCGTAAAAACTTGGAAAGAATAAGTGTGTACTAATATTGATAAATTAAGATTTCCTCCTACTCTTACTGTGAAATAATTAATACTGTCAAAATACCATAAATACGCATATTATCAGCTTTTTCTGTGTTAACTGCAAGGGCGGTTGAAGATGCATGACTGTGTAGGTATACAATACAGCATATTTCAACAAGTTATTAAAATTTAAAAATATCTGATCTTGGTGATATATAGCGTACACTGAATTTGCTGGCTTTATTTTTGAGATAAATATGTTTCTGAAAACTAATCCTTTATTGTTTTCGCTATAAATTTCAATTCCATTGAGAAAGGCTTAATAATAATAGCATGTTTCTATTAAGGATGAAGTTAACATTAATGGTTCTATCATACTTTAACTCTTCTCAATTATACTTATAATTGTACAAGGGCTAATCAAATATTTATTTTTCCAAAGTTTTGGTTTTAATTAAGTTCACAGCACTACGTCCAGTTGTGAATTATTTGGATTTGCCTTCTGGCTTAACTCAAATCGACATCAGTGGGTTAATTTTTGTTTATTTTTGCAGATTCTAACATTACTTTGATTGTCTTTTCTAGGAATATAAGTATAAGCAGGTATTTCTGCTAGTTATTCTAGATATACGAACAATTTTAAAGATTGGTAGAGCTCTGTAGCCGAATTAGAGTTAATTATTGTTCTAAAATCTTCAAATTGTACCACGTTTATCACCAAAATTGTTAGGGGGAGGTACCAAAAATATAACAAAATAACTGATAGGGTAGGGGGGTTCGCAAAAAGTGAATGTTCTCACAAGATTTTTATTTGAAAATGATTATATTCGATAATTGAAGTTGGTTTTCTCACGGCCTAACTAATAACAGAATACCTGTTTAAAAACTTTAATTTTGTGTTTAAATGAGAAGTGGGGGGAGGGGGTTTGCAGGCGAACGTTCGTGTAAAGATGGTCTTATAAATGTTACACGGTGGGAAGAGATGACATTTGTTGAAAGTCAAATCTGTAAATATAACCCGTTTCCTAAAACCACTAAACATGGTAGGTATTGTAGATTTCATTCTAAATATATATGGTGTTAGAATCTTCTAGCAATTATTTTTCGTTCACCCCTTGTATATTTTAAGTCTTCCTTATTCGCTGAATTAAAAATCTGACCAAGCTTGTTTAGCATTATTTTATCTCAATAATAAAGCTGAATCCTGTATCCGTTACGTGAATCAGAGTGTGCCACAAAACAACACAAACGAAATATGTTTCCTGCATTTTTGATAAAACTCTACCTTAATATTACTTTAATTTCACCTATTTCATAACAAATCATTCGAGTCCTTGAGACAATAATTTCCTGCAAAACTTAACAAACCTATTTGCCTGCGGTTTATTGGACGAGTCACAACAACGTACGATTCACAGCAACTTGCGACATCTATACCTAATCCTGACCATTTTGTTGCACTAGTTCCCGCCTGTCCTCCACAGAGAGCGCTGGAGGTCGAAACATATCTTGGTCGTCGTCGATCTCTTTACCCCTATCTTTACAGTCATCTTCCATAGATTGCTGTTGGCCGTAGTGCTCTCTGCTCTTTTCGCTTTGCGGCAACAGATGGATCATACTGACCGGTATAGGGAACCCCGTTCCGAAATCAGGGTAGAAATTATGCGCGAAGGGGTTGAAAACCGGCGGCTGGGGTGGTTGGTCCTCCGTACTCGATGGCCTGGTGTTCGGCTGAATCTGTTCGGAGTCCCTTTCTGTTTTACAGGAGTTGTTATTGTTGTTTCCACCGCCCATGTTTAGGATATCCATTGAGGGGTTTGGACCTTCTATGCAGTCTTTTCTGAGTTGTTCTAGTTTTAGGCTTTTGCCGTACTTTCCTCGAACGTACATCAGGAGGGAGTTGTAGGGTATACCGAATATTCTGGACGCTTGGCTGGTGGTCATTTTTTTATTCCAGACGTGTTGGAGGGCTTGGGTTAGTTCGGCGTTTGTCCAGGACCTTGGAGGGCCGCCACGAGGGGCGGAGTGCTGGCCTTTCGGTCTTCCCACTAAAAGAAAAAAAATGTTAATTCATATACCAAATGTACAGGGTGTCACGATGAATTTAAATCGTACGTATTTACATTAAAAGTACAGCTAGGTATTTAATATGTAGGTATTCCATTTGAGCGGTCTCAAATATTTTGTATTTTTCTCAAAAATGAGTAATAAAAGCCAGGTAGATGTTTAGAATTTAGACAGAAATTTAAATAGTCGGAAACTGAACCTTTACGTATAAAAAAAAAATAGAAAACTTCAAACTTAATTTAAGTTTATGATTCTTCAATAAATAGGTATTTGTATGACAAGGGAGAAAAGTGCATAAATTCCTCCCGCAGATAGTCCGCTTTGGGTCGGGCATCAATATCCAAGGGAGGAAATGGCACTTTGCTCCTGTGTAATACATATGATTTTTTCTACGACCGTTTACAGTGTTTTTTACATTAGTTTTACATATATTTTATTATATGTTCTTATGCATGACAATCAAAAAACCAAATATGTCAAAATATCATAATAAGTATTTAGATAAGTAAATATTTAAAAAAATTAAAGTACATGAAACGTTGCTAAGGTTGCTTCTTGTTTTCAAAATAAACAAACTTCCAAAAAGTTTATAATAATGTATTCCGAATGTGAAGATGAAGTTACTCAAGATATTCTGGAAGAAGCAAAGGTGGTTTCGTTAAATCTATTACCGTTAAAGTCTCGTGAAAAATATGAAAAAAGAGTACCAGCTATTTAAATGTTGGATGGAGACTAGGCAAATAAAACAAATATGTGAAGAAGTGGTCCTATTTTACTTTCCCAAAAAAATGTGCCGATTTGAAGCCTTCAACATTATGGAGCAAATACAGCATGTTGCGATGTACACTCCAAATTGAAGACAATATCGACATTAAGTTTCCTAAATTAGCAGCTTTTTTAAAAAAGAAATCTGCTAGATATAAAGCCAAAAAAGCCAATACTTTTTCAAGGAAGGATATCAACAAGATTATTGCAGAAGTTCCAGATGAAACTTACTTACATATGAAGGTGAGATTGATCGTTCTTGTTGAATAATAAATAAAAAGGTAACGCAGCATTTGTTATTAAAAAGTATATATAAAATGAAAATTAAGTGACATTTTAGGCAGATCCTTTTTCAGGTCGTGCTTATATTTGGAATTGCTGGGGCATGCCATAGCGATGAATTAGTTAATATGGTACTTGAGGATATCAGTGATAAAGGCGATATTTTGGTGGTGCAAATACCTGACTCAAAAACTAATATCAAAAGCAGATTTTAAACGGAGTATCTGTCTTGGATATGTATAGAAAATATCTGAGCTGTATGTCCCCTAAAACATGTCATTCTAGATTTTTTGTAACTTATGCTAAAGGGAAACGTACAAACCAGGTAATTGGCAAAAACGCAATTGCCAAAATTCCATACACAATAGCAATATTTTTAAATTTGGATGATTCGAAAGGCTATACTGGACACAGCTTCCTCTGTACTTCAGCTACGTTATTAGTCAATGCTGGAAGTGACATTACCACTCTAAAAAGACATGGGGGATGGCGAACAAACGCAGTAGCAGAAGGGTACTTGGATGATTGTATGTCTAAAAAATGTGAGGTAGCCAGCCAAATAATTACGGGAGAAAGTACTACTTCAAGTTCCAAAAAACGTTGTCTTCTATTTGAAAATTTTGTTTCTACAAGTACTTCGTCAGCGTCCAAGTCTTTGGAAAACAACAAACAGGAACTGATTTCCGCCAGCAGAGCCAATATTTCTTCAGAGGGAATCTCCATTAGTAATTTAACTAATTGTACCATAAATTTGAACAATACTTATGTACTGATGTTAATTTAAACCTTGATTTAAACTGTTTTAAATAAAACTAAGTAATAAAAAATCTGTTTCAAAGAAAAGCATAATTATACATTTTCAGGAAGTTTGTGTATCAATAAAAGAAGTCTATATACTACTATTACAGGTATTTGAAGATTTTACTTGTTTGCTTCCAGAGGGAGCCAAAGTATTTTCCTCCCTAGGGAGGCAAAGTATTTTCCTCCCGAAGGAGGAAAAGTACTACTTTGGTCCCTGAAATGAGGGAGCAAAATAGTATTCTCTATGTAGGGAGTTGAAAAACATATTTATTTTTATTTTTTGACATGTGAAATCTATTAAAAATCTAATTAAGGTGACCATTCCCTAGAAAAAGACATCCGGTAGGGAAATATTTATTACTTATGCCAATAATTTTTTTTTCTTAGTAAGTATGTGTATTTAAAAAACTATAAGAGTACCTAAGTAGAACCATGCCAAGACTATTACTATGAATTTTCAATCAATAATTTCAGTGGTTTGCAAAATAGCTAGATTTAAAACTAGGAAATAGGAAGATTAACATGATTTTTAAATTTAAATCTAGCTATTTTGCAAATCACTGAAATTATTGAGTGAAAGTTTATAATAATAGTTTTGTTATGGTTCAACTTAGGTACTCTTATAGTTTTTTTTAAATATACGTACTAAGAAAAAAAGTTATGGCCAAAAATAATAAATATTGATGTCTCTTTCTAGGGAATGGCCACCTTAAATTAAAAATAGTATAATAAAAAAAATGTGGTTAAAATAACATTAAAATTTGAAAATAAATAAGAAATATTCATACGTTCTATAATTTTTGTTTTATAATAATAATTACATTACACTTTTAACAGAGGTAAGTAAGACAGGTTTGCATTATTTTTTAATAGAAAACTAGGAACATGAATAAAATGTTGGGGTTACCATTAAATAAAACAGTTTTGCTATATTTTTTAAACTGAAAATGCTTAGTTTTCGAGATATTCTTCTATCTCTATTTAAATGGGTTACTCTGTCTACCTATAAAATTGTAGCTGTATTCTTAACAATAGAACAATACATAAAAACCATAAATACAGTTAATAAAAAGTTTAAATGTATATTGATTTATATTAAATGTAATATAAATACATTTACATTTAAATTACAATTATTGTTTCATGTGATTTTTTATTATCCCTCCGGAGGGGGGCTCCGTGGTTTTTGGTTTTTTGAATGCTTGTAAAATTGCCCATAGTTATACACTTAAAAGTTGCCACTGGCCAAAAAACAAAAGGTAAGTAGCAATTTGTCCAATGTACTGACATGATGAGCCATCTTACCTTCAGCCTTGCTTAACACAAAACAACAAACTTTTCAAAAGTTAAGTTAGAAAACAGAATAACACTGCCAATCAGAACGCAAGCACTCTTTAATCCGGAAAATAAAAGCGGTATTCGTCGGCCCAGCCGCCGAATGCTTTATCCTAGAAATAAGGCATACTTATTTATCTGACGGATATCACTATTTTGTGACGTCAGTGATTCGCGACCGGGCCCAACGGTCGGCAGCGGTCACTCACTCCCAGAATTACAGGAACTGGAGAACTACTATCTGTTCCTCCAGGATTTAAGATGTCTGCCCCTTTTTTGCTAATTTTAAACAAAAAAATTCGGAATCTTGCGCGAATTTATTTCTCAGGCTATTCAATAAAACGCCCTAAATTGGATTTTGACATTTGTCAAATTAAAGATCAAAACATAGCCTAACAAAAATTTCCGAATTTAAATTAACACCCTCAAAATTTTCCAGGCAATTAACTCTGCTCAAATGTCACCTAAATAGCTGTTTATTAAAAGGAAACATGGATGCAAGTCTCTAACCTGCTTCAAAATATAATTAGGCTAGAACGTTGACTTGGTACTAGACGAGAGCGTATGGTAATATGTTCGTCCACCTAGGAGACTCAATGACTGGAGACGTTACTGGTTTATCAACAAAATATATTGTAAGTGTATCAGAAATCATCACTACTTAGTTAGGGTTCCGTTTTTATTTTCAGAGTGCCCATGCTTTAAGAATCTGCACGAGTAGCCAACATCAGTCTCTCGTGAAAACCACATATTTGTTTTAATAATTGATAATTTTAATTAATAGATATTTTAAATTGTTGCAATTTGTATTTGAAAATACCAATTTTCTGCTTATCTTCGGAATAAAATTTATTCTGCAGAATAAATACCACTATCTATAGATGAAAATGCTGGCTTTAAGTAGGTGTGATTAAAACTAAAAATTAAAAAAAAATTGTGTTACAGTGCACCGAAACAGGAATTCGGTGATTTTGCTTCCTTCCATCACATAATTGAAAATTTTATTTTATATCATTACTCCAAATTCGAAAATAATCCCTTGGCCCGTTCAAAGTAGAGTGTCATCCCTTATAATGTGTGAGTAATCACACATTTGGAAAAGTTTTCCATTGAGAGAAATTTGCAAATTATTTAGAGTACAGACTTTAATGCGGTGCTGAGGCGAGTGTCTGAAAATAATTTTTCAGCTTTATACAAATCTTATCTAATTCGAAATTATATGAAAGTTATACTGATTATATTCATTTCGAAGCTCATTCATTGCGTCTCAACGATGAGAGAAATAATTCAAAATAAAACAGCAAATAGGCAAACGCATTAGTATAGCATGAACGACAGTGAACTTAATACAGTACCTTGTGGCACGCCTACATTTAAATTTTGACAGTTTCGTAAAATTCTAGTGCCATCGTCATTTAAAACCACATACTATTGTCTTCCATGTAAGTAACTGTTGAGGAAATTTATCTTAAATTTAAATAAGATAAGATAGTGGAGTCTTGCTGACAACTTAAAATAAACTAACATATTAAATAGTTGTGGTGAATCTGTCAATACAAAAAATAGATACATTTTCAACCGTTAACGTTCAGTATATCTATTTTCGTAATAATTTAATAACGAGGGTGAGTTTTATAAAGAAAGCTAATTCCCATTAAATAAATTAGAGATCTTTTTGCATATAATTTGAAATTTTTTGGTGAATTTCTTATAATTTTGTATCATTTCAGTTACTATACTTTTCTTCATCTTGACTAATAAAATATAAATCAACCGAGAAATAAATATGATAGTACTATTATTAATTAATATATACAAACAACTTGACCGATACATAAATATCTGTCTCTCCCGACGGAAAGCATTAAAGTCGAATTCTAATAAGTAATGATAAACTTACTCTTCTTTTTGACGAACATTTGCGATTCAGGCGTTGTCCTAGGGTCAGGCATATCAAATAAGGGATTCCTACAACCATCTAATCCTGGAGGAAAGAGACCTAGGGGTGAATCCAGTCCAAAAACTAGAAAATAGAGAGAGGTTAAAGCCTATATCATACCTACTTCTATTCAGAGAGTTTAGTTCTCTTTTGCCTTTGTTCTACTTATAAAATTTTCTTTTAATGATAATTAAGATTTTATGATACAACTTCAAATCTCGAGTCTGCGTGGTTAAACCCTAAATAGATCTGTGATTTATGAAATCTTTTGAAGAGAGTAAGCACATATCATTTCTGTCCATGACACTATGGACGCAAAACTTAAATGGGCTTAAGAAATCACTCAATTAATACAACCAGTGTCGTTATCAGTGAGTACATTCAGCCACTTTAGTGACGTAATATTTTTGGCAATAAAATTTTAATTCAAATTTAGTATTGCTTACTTTAAGGCAACAATCGACTATACCCTGTTTGGAAACGACAGTGTAATACATCGCTCAAAGAAAGATCGTGGAAGAAACATACACCTGTGATGTTATTAGCAATACCAGTAACTCTCATCGATGCACCAAAACATCGCTAATATTTTCATAGAATAAACATTTTTGCATAAATGAAATAGTCGTTATTTAAGAGAATAATCCATTTTTCTATCTTCTATCTACTTTTATATGGAAAAACGACTGTTGTTTAATTTATCGAAATATATCTATAATACTACGAGAAATCCCCTTAACCCCCTATGTTTGAATGATAACTGATTAGAGAGAGATCGACAGACAGATCGCTGGGCAGATATTGAATCGAATCAGGTACAGATGTCGCACTATGGGTATTTCGAACAAACTCACTAAAACTACAGCTTACTAATATAATATAATATTGTCCAAATGTTATTTGTGGCATAATCGCATTTTTTTCCTTCTTCAATTCTTTGGGACTTCCTGCCACATGTATGTTTTCTTTTTAAGCGGTGCTCGGGGAATCTACAAAATATCACAATTAACCAGTATGTTACTGGTAAATAACCTCTACGCCTGTGGCATTTACGTCAAGGGATCAGTTAGAGGTTTCTTTTTTAAAATAAACAACACAAATAAGTATAAAAACTTGAAATTAAATATTTCGCCGACGTTTCGGAAATCTAATCTGTTTCCTTTTTCATGACTATTTTGAAAAACCTTTTTTGCTGTGTATGATAAATACACATCTCTAAGAATGTTTGATATATTCAATATCCATAGATACTTAGTATTTACATGGAACTGTTGATACAGTTAACAGTTTTTTTAGATTTTATACAATGTTAAGTTTGTAAAGTTCTTCTTTTAACATTGGAAACCAAGTTGTACAGACATCTACGGAACAATTCGACACGCGTCTATCCTCATTCAATAATATTATAGGGGATTCTTTATTTTTTCTTTTTTTGCTATCTGCCTCTTTTGTTAAAATTTTTGCCGAGTCCCAGTTTATTCTGTCCTAATAATAAATAATGAAGAACCTTCTATTAAATTCACTTTAGAAAAGGAAACTAGAAACGAATTACCATTTTTAAACGTTTTAATTAATAATAATAATAATAGGTCTTTATTTTCCATTAGGCGGATACATACATGTATAAAAAAAATATTATGTAAAACAATACCCACTAATACCCAATGAAAAAATGCCGAAGATCAGATGGTGGTGCATGACACCACCCCTGTATTTAATCTTAAGCATGTAGCGTAGTTAAAATACGATATACAGAAATCATGGAATCGATACAACTAAAAGATAATTGATGATTTACACTAACTTATAAGACAATAGCAAAATAAAAGAAAACCGAAGAATGTACCATTTACGTTAAATTATAAATTTTGCGCCCGTTCGCCACCCTTCTTTAATTTATTTACCTTTATAGTCTACTACATTTGTGTAATAAGTTGTTTTTTCAAATAACGTTTAAATGCGGGTAAGGATTTATTTTTAAAGTGAGAGGGTAGAGAATTGTAGATTTTGGAAACTTGATAAGAAAATTATCGTTTGAATATTTCAGTGCGGTGTATTGGAGGTGTGAGAGTTCCCTTGAATCTTATGTTAACGTTGTGGACGTCAGTTCTATGTGAGATTTTTTTATGTAGATAATTTGGTATCTTATTAATAATAATTTTGTGGAATAGGCACGCAGAATGTAACATACGACGTTTAGCCATATTAAGCCAACCAATTTGTATGATAGGGCCAAAATCATTTCTTCTAATGATGAAATACTAAACAATGAGAAGTGGTTTATAAAGGAAGTTCTTATAAATAACCAATACCCTGGGGGTTTCGTCGATAAAATCTTCATAAATATTGAAAATAACAATCAGGTACGACAAAAACCTAAAAAACGTTACACAGCGTTAATTCCTTATGTATGCGGATTATCCGAAAAGTTGCGCCGCATCGGTGATGGATTTGATATTAGGACGGTATTTCAAACAAACAGCACTTTATATAAGATCTATTCTGAAAAAGACGAAACCGAATAACCACGAGCAAAATTAAAAAAATTGCACTTATAGTATTCCATGTGAGTGCAACAAACAATGCGTGGGTGAGTCATCCAGACCTTTTAGTGTAAGATTAGGCGAACATCAAAGCTATATCAGAAAAAATTAAATTCAGAGGTCCAAGATCTGCGAACACGCTTGGGAGAACGGACGTAGAATAAACCAGGACTCGGCAAAAATTCTAACAAATGAGGCAGATGGCAAAAAAGAAAAATTAAAGAATCCGCGATAATATTATTGAATGAGGATAGATGCGTGTCGAATTGTTCCGTAGATGTCTGTACAACTTGGTTGCCAATGTTAAAAGAAGAACTTCACAAACTTAACATTGTACAAAAACTAAAAAAACTGTTAACTGTATCAACAGTTCTATGTAAATAGTAAGTATCTATTGTATATAACAAACATCCTTAGAGCTGTGTATTTATCATACGCAGCAAAAAAAAAATTTCAAAAAAAAGCCTTGAAAAAGGAAACAGATTAGATTTCCGAAATATCGGCGAAATATTTAATTTCATGTTTTTATACTTATTTGTGTTGTTTATTTAAAAAAAGAAACCTCTAACTGATCCTTTGACGTAAAAGTCACAGCCGTAGAGGTTATTTACCAGTAACATACTGGTTAATTATGATATTTTGTAGATTCCCCGAGCACCGCTTAAAAAGAAAACATACATGTGGCAGGAAGTCCAAAAGAACTGAAGAAGGAAAAAAAGTATATAATAGAAAATACGAATCAAGCACTCTGACTCTGTTTTTATAGAATTTGGATTTATAATGAGCTTCTATTACTTTCTTTATATCCAAATAGACTTTAGTTATCTAAACTCCGGTGTTTTTACTTATAATTAAGTATCATTTTCACAGTTACAGAGATTTTAAAATTTGGAAAAATATCGAACCGCAGGAAAATGGAACTGCTGTCAGTTTTGAGAAATTTAGTACACAATCATTCTTCATTTGCAGCATATAACAAAATAATTTAAAATCGTATAATATTATATATTATAAATCCTAACAATACATATATACTTTCATATAATAGAATGGGATCCTTGAAGGTAAATTGGAAGTAATAATTATTTAAAAGGCTCGTTTGCGTTTATTATAAATTTATTAACAATTTATGATTCTCTAATATGAATATGAATTATTGATTAAATGTATGAATATTGAATTTATTAATATTTCAATATATCGCTTTGTTTAGATACTCACAATTATAGTAATACGTACCTATACTCTATTGTCTTTGATATTTAAGAAAATGTTAGTAAGCAATTTATGAAAATTAGTATTAGGTTCGTCGATGATGTAACCGTAAGAACATGAAACTTTGTCTATATTTCAATTTTTACTATCTTACTCGAATAAAAAACATTATTAATGGGGTCATTTAAGCAAATTTCATATTGCATTCTAAACACTGAAACTTTCAGATCAATTTGATTAGTAGTTTAAAAAATTCACTAATTTAAACACAAACCGATCCGCAGGAAGCTCTGACGTCATTTACTACCAAAATTTGTCTCGAAGATACGTTTAATGTGCGAAGTCGGTTATTTAAAAGCAGACTCACCTATCAATAGAAATATCTAATACTCCAGGAAGATAAGGATTCAACCTAGTGGAGTAAAACTAATATTTCTAGAAAATTGTCTTACTATAGCAATTTTTTTACTGGATCTTGTTGAAAACATTTCAAGAAGTGTAGTAAAAAGTTTTGGATTAAATCCTTGTGGCGCAAAACTTTTGTTTAAACAAAAGAATGTTCAGAATCCTCTTTCTTCGCAGTTTTTCTTAAATATCTTTGGTTGTATAACCCGTATCGCAAAAAAGAAAGAGGCACAAATTATTCAAAATGAAATTGCGAAGAGAACTAAATTTGTCCGAATCTTTTTGGTCAATTTGCTGAGTCGTAAAATAAGAAGACATTTTAGGGAGGCCATTTTGAATAAAACTGCACATATTCTAATGAAACCTTAGAACAGTATACCCCTTGTGGTGTTGAACCATAAAGCCAAGTTTCAAGTTAAAATGTTTACATTAACTCCTAAAAAACAATTGCAAAATCAAAAATCGAATCGTCGATTGTTTGTGGGCATCAAGTCGTATTTCAAAAAGTTGTATATAGATTATAATTGTTTTTATATTATATAAATTTTAAATTTTGTAAGACCAATTTTACTCATTTCTTCTATTTTCTTTTTTTTAAAGAAACGAATTTTACTCAAAAATAAAAATTATCGATATATCTTAAAAGTATTGGGGCCATAGATATGACATTTGGGGCCATAGATATGACATTTTATTGCATTGTGACCATTTATAAGCAAGCTAAGAGACATAATACTTGAACATTTTTTTCGTTTTATAAAATTTAAAATTTATTTTTGTATATACCACCACAAAAAATATAAGAACTATAATCTGAAATACAAATTTTTGAAATACGACTTATGCCCAAAAACAATCGATCATTCGACTTTCGACTTTGCAATTGTTTTTTAGGAGTTATTGTAAACATTTTAACTTGAAACTTGGCTTGATGGTTTAGCTCCACAAGGGGTATGGTCTTCTAAAGTTTCGTTAGAATATGTGCATTATTGTTCAAGTTATCATCAATTGTTTCAAAATAGCCTCCCTTCATGTTTTACGACTTGGCATGTTGATCAAAAAGTTTTGGACAAATCTAGTCCTCTTCACAATTTCATTTCGAATAATTTGTGTCTCTTTCTTTCTTGTGATACGGGTTATACAACCAGAGATATTTAAGAAAAACTGCAAAGAAACAGGATTCTGAACATTCTTCTGCTAAAACAAAAGCTTCCCGCCACACAGATTTAATCCAAAACTCTTTACTACACTTCTTTAAATGCTTTCAACAAGTTCCAGCAAAAAAATTGCTATAGTAAGATAACTCCTTTCTAGGCAATTCAGACCCTTAGATTTACTCCACTACTCGAAATGGGAGGGAATAAGCTGTTTTGCATGAAGCTTTGTTTTGGCATTCTGAAAGCTGGTACAAAAGTCTCATATAATCTCGTGTCTGCGTCGTGAGATATTCAAGGTCGAAGGTCACGAAAATCGTTTCATATGCGAAATACATCATTTGAGGTTATTATGAAACTTGTAGATCATAAAATTATCTATAATTTTTAAGCATTTTTTCGTATCATCAACCATTCTCGAGATACAGCGCTGATATTTGCTTATTTTAAATGGAACACCATATACATTTTCGATTTCTTAAAATGACCATGAAAATGAGTCGAAACAAATCGCACACCTTATACATAAATAAACCCAACCCAAGTTTCGGAGATATTTGACATATTATGAAAAATTTGATAAGAGCAACGGTTTGCAATAACCGTTATAACTTTCTTCGTTTAGGAGATCCTTATTTGCTCCTTAGCATGTAGGAAGAACACAGGATGAGCTAGTCTCTATAATAAAAATATATTCCATATAGCATACCAAGTGTTCTATTCTCAAGTTACATTTTATCGAATTCAAGCCTCAAAAACCTTTTTATTTCAAATCAATCTACATCAATTTATGCAAAATTAAATTCCCTTTTATCTAGTATAGGCATTATAGGGGCTAAAGTTACAACGTTTTGAATTATTGGCGATTTTCTGATATGTGCTTCGCTTGCCACTCTCCGCGCTGTATCTAGAGAGTGGTTGACGATTCGAAATAATGCTTGAAACAAATAAATTGTAGATAATTTTACGATCTGAAAGTTTTATACTAGCCTTAAATGACATATTTCAGAATAAGAAAACAAACGTTTATACAAATTTACAGCTTATTCCCTCCCATTCCGAGGTTTACCCCTCATTTTACCTTATTTTCCTAGGGCAGTAATGAGTAAGATGTACAAAGACATTTATTTTATATAAATAATGCTATCACATGGACAGTAAAGAGAAAAGTAGATTGCACAAGAAAAGAACATTCTAACATTATTAAACCATATGTATAGCAGTGCATATTTTTCACACAATTCGCGTTATTTCATATTACATTTATATCAGCATTAACAAAAGCACAGTTTGAGATATATTAAAATGCCATAGGAGTAAATGACGTCATGCAGCTGTTAATATGAGAACGCGTTTTTGGTTAACTTTGAAAACTATAGAGACTAGAACATTCTAGCTTTTTGCATTTCGCTATAAAATAAAAAAATCTTCCAGAAAACATAATGAAAAAATATGCTAAATGAGCACATTTGAGGAATATTTTCTGTTTTAATCGTCTACGAAATATATTAAAGAATTAAAAATGAGTAAATTCATGTAAGCTTTCAATAATTTATAAAATATTGACTTTACAGCAAAAATTTAGACTTTTAACATTGGAAATGTTTATGTTCGTATATGGGGGTCGAGTTGCCAGTTTTCGTTCAAGGTCAAAAGACAGCGGTGTGGCGGTCGATTGAGACTGTCGTATGTGCAACGGCTGATATATGCAAATGTAATATGGGTTGCATATATCACAAGTGGTCAAGTTACCAGTTTTCATTTAAGATCGAAATACAGCGGTGTCGCAATCGAGAGTGGATCGAAATGTTTATTACGCTGTTACACTCAAGTCAGACACACTGTATGTATGTACGAAAACTCATAAAAGTTTAGCGTATTTCAGAAAGGTTATTGTATTTCAAAACTTTCATCATTTAACCATCCTTCTATGGTGAATAGTAACCGTCTACCTACTTGACACTTAACACAAGTTTATTTCCAAGGCTCCAAGAAAGCAAAGCCATCTATACCAAAAATTGGCAGCATTTTTTACCCTCGTGGATCGAAAAGAAAATAACAAGGATTGGGATGCCCACTTTCTAGGAAGGAAAACTTTACTTTCTGTTCAAAGATTTTTCCAAAGAGAGTGTATTTTCTGGGCGGTCGAAAAAAAATAAATGTGTTCTGTTCAAAAAATCCAAGTATTTGCTTACCACCATTATATGAAAGACTCTGTAGATATTCATGTAAAATATGTATTTTTTGATTTCAAATGGTTCAGAAGATACCGACCGCCTACGCCCTAGTGACTCACCCCGTATATATGTATACGGGATGAGTCACGAGTATGCATTATATTAACATAAAATATTAGTATTTAATTTTTTCTCTCTAATGTCTGCCTATGAGTTTCCACTCAGCGAGATACACTTTCAAAATCAGTAAACAAAAATTGAATATGGAGAGTTTTCCATACTCATACGATGGTACGCTCTGAGCTGTTAGCAGTTGCGTTAAATATTTAATTATGTATTGAAATAACTAAATAAAGAAAAATATTTGACAAATGCGAGCATCAAACTGCGTAAATTTGTTACAAAATAAAGGTGTTTTAGTTATATTGCAGTAATTGAATCCAACAGAATGGATAATTTTTACAAAAAAGTATTCGGTATATTCCCAGACGTATAGGAAATCACTTAAGTATAATTTAAAAGTCTGATATGCCTATCTAAATCGATAATTAAGTTGTAAGTTTTTTCAAAATTTCGGATACCTATATAAGATTATGACTGTTTTTACGCTAAGTAATTTTAAACTGATGTGAATTATTTTAATTTGGAACTAAATATTACTATTACACCTCCAAAAAAGTAGTATGATAAATTCATTTTACTGATATTTTTTGAGCAATTTGAAATTCTTGTATATAACGGAATCGTGAGTATTTCAAATTGGGTACAATTTTTATAAACGTGACTCCTAGATTGAAATTAAAAATTTTAATTCGTACCGAAAAACTTAATGCTCGATAATTTATTGTTGAACAGGTTTCCAACAAAAAGTAATTTACTTAATATAGTAATAATATATCGAAAGGTGTCAATGTAGTTGAAACGGTAAATTATGATTTCACGTTTATATTACACATGCACAAGTTATTGTGTGAAAAGAATTTCCAGAACATTTTTTTGGGAAATATTTCTATAGGTTATGAGTACAGTCAATTACTGATGATTTGATAATTGCATTTTCAAAGTTTTAGGCAATTGTCAGGTATCAAAACAGGGTTCCATTGAATTAATTGTATGCTAAATTTTTACATAAAACTACTGTTTTTTTTTTATTAATTGCCTTATTTATATTAACGTCCTGGCGGTGTTCAGTTACTGCTGTTCTACTAGTTCGTATTCAACATCTTATATTTTTCTGAGATATCAGGTGAGCTTTTGCCGCCATATTAGAAAAATGACATCTACAATCATTTTTTTTCCTGTGCCTTACTATAAATCTGACGCTACAACTTTCTATTATGAAACTTATGGAAAATTGCGTTCGCTACAGTATCGCATTTAACTTCTTTTGCTAAAGCAAGTTCAAAAATGTCAATATACATGAACCACAACTAAGCACTAGTCCCTTCAAATTAGGAAAAATTAAAGAAATTTTTGCCCACATCGAGGATCGAACCCGCCACCCTATTACGTGTCAAATCTTACTATTTTCACGTTGCGGAAGAGATTTTGTTAAGGGCCAAAAACGCGTATAACTCTTCAGGGATTGAATATTTTTTGTAAAACTTTTTGTGGTTGATGGAAAAACTTGTTAGCTTTCATTTGCACCGAACCTCGTGTCCAAGAAGTTGTTAATAAACAAATTAGAGCCTCTCACGAAATGTCACTTTTATTTCCGGTTCCGGTTATCCGATCAAGGTCTTTCTGATCTCAAAATGTTCCTTTTTTCAAGCACTTTCATATGCACAAAACTCGAGTTAATTTAAACTTTAAATAAACAAAAGAAAAAAGTTGCATTCGTGCAGACCTCTATGGGGGCTATGCCCGACATCTATATTTATCGTTTAAAATTAGTTTGAAGTCGATCAAACTATCGAAAAAAAAGTTATTTGCTAATTAACAAATTATGCCAATGGGCTTGTTCCATGATATTCTTTTTTTATGGTTTTTATACTTTTCCATATAGTACTCGATATTCTCATTATACACTTAAAATTTCGTATTATTAACTTTTTCCGTTATCGAGAGTTGAATTTAGTAATAGTTGCAAAAACCGAGCGCTCATTTGTGACGTCACTATACGCAAGTGACGTAAGAAAAATGGCTTTCTGGGACCTTTCAAATTTAACCTGAAAAGTCGAAAAACATGGAATTTTTAAACGCTGGTAACTAATAAACAAATACGTCGAGTGGAAGTTCGTTCTATGTGTCTACGGAAAGGAGAAGGTCGGCGATGAATTATAATCGTAAATTGCAGGGTCGAAATCGAAAATTCGTTCTGGCAGGAGCGAGAGAAAATTGTAATTTTTTGACATTTCACCAAATTATACTCCCCTACTGTCAAGTAGTAAGCAAAACAAACAATACTTCGAAAACACTTATAATTATAACCAATAAGGAGCATCAAGTCTATTGAGATCGCCGAGTCTATGCGTATAGTGACGTAGCGCCTGGCCACGCCCCATTTTCGCGAGATGGAAATTTGTAATAGTTTTTAAGATACTGAACGTGCGAATAAGATTCTGATATTTTGCAGATCCATTAATTTATACTTGCACTTTCGATTTGTGAAATAAAAAAAATGCTGAACAAGCCCATTGTTTAAACAATTAAAAGGTATTCAAGATATCGGTCCAAAAAAATATGGTATATTTTTTTCTATAAAAGGCATATATTTTGAAAAAAAAACAATATCCTGACCTCATGAGTTTCGGAGTAATCAATTTGTTAATTATGAAATTTACTTTGGCTATAACAAATGAACGGGTTGACAAAATGGGTTGTGTCTAGCGCCAAACGACGCATATTGAAGATATCTTTCGATTGAATCAAGATTCTTTCGAATTGGTCAAACCGTTTTCATTTTATTAAATAAAAACGAAAAAAAAATTGTTTAAACAATTACTTAACCATAAAGCTCGCGGATTAGAAAAGTTTTTCATAAGAAAATCTTGGTATAGAAAATTTTTGTGAAAAATCCCAGGCAGACTCGCCTATTTTACAAAAAGTTATGTTCAAATTCTTTCTGTAATGTACCGTTTACATTCAAATGCACTGGACTATAAGTTTTGAAGGGTAAATGACAATGCAAATTAAGATGTTATTTCAATTTAGCAATGAAAACTATACATATATTTTTGTGTAGTCAAAAACGAATGTCATTTCAGAGCAAGTTTCGAGATGTTTTGAACTTAATTAGGTGTGCTTCTACTACACCATATTTCTTTAAATACGGAAGAAACTGTATAAGCATTAAAAAAAATTGTGGCCAAAAATAAAGTCCAGCTTTCCCTTAGAAACGGTTACCTTAAATTAAGGGATAAACACCATGTAATATAGTTTATCTTCAGATATTTGCATAAATAAATATAGAAATATGTTTATATATACCACGCTTATGTCATGCCGCATGTACAAGCGATTTGCTTTCTTGGAATGTAACAAGTTAAATTAGAATCGGTTGAAGTTATTTAATTTCAATTTTCATAATAACATGTCACCTGTAATACTCGGTAATTCATAGTTGATAGGTAATTGGACAAAATACAGCTGCATGTGACTCACAATTTCCGACTGTTCTTTCCTAGTTGTTAAAAATAAAGAATGTACTTACATTTACTATGAGGAGGCGTCATCGCAAGCGCAGAGACCGACGGCATGGGCGGGAAAGGCAGTGGAGAATGGCTATCAATTTCTTGCTTCAGATTCATCGCAGGATGAACGCTAACAGGTGACGACCTAAATTCTTTTCCACACTGCATACTTAAGTCCATCTCAGGACTCCCTGCACTCGGCTCGGGTGTCCGAGACTTATCTTCCTCTTTTATTTCCTTTTTTTCTTCCTTGGTCTGCTTCTTTATACATAAATTTTCCGCTGTTTCTTCGCTGGGAGAACCAGGCTTAATTAACCCTGTGGACAAGTCCTGCGCGCCACACAACTCTCCCGATCTGCGCCTAGGTCTCGCCTGTTTCCTTCTCGGCAGAGGCGACTGACACTCCTGTCTGGGTAGAAGGGAGTCTGGAAAGGATAACCTAGACATATGCGGAAGTTTTACGGGTGGTTCGTAGTTATTTTGAGCGGAGATTGGAGAGAAAGATTCCCGGTCCCCTGGTGTCCTTACGGTAACTCCGGGGGTTGGAAACCTCCCATTGCTGAAGTAACTCCTATCATAGTCGTTCGGTGACGCTGAAGGCGTAGGTGTTTGATTTATAATAGATGTAGATTCTTTATCCACTCCAAAGGGGTCTTGATTCGCTAACCCTCTCACTTGTAGGCTTTCAGCAGCCTTAATTAGGCTTTGCAGCTGTTCTTGTACCACGGAAATTTCTCCCTTATACATAAAATCAACGATAGCCTGTACTTCCCATCCGTTGAAGTCTTTTAGCACTATGACTGGATGCTTGCAGGGGTTTTCCGAAAATATTCTTTGGAAGAATGGCGAGCATGCACTTAGAACAACTTTGTGTGCTCTTACTGACGTCTCGGCACATACTAGCGTTACATCGACGAGGGTTTCAGCTTGTAAAAGGGCTTCGAAGGCGGCCAAAATGTGGGTTTGATGGTTGTTCCATCGGAGAGAGTAGTGTGATTGGGTCATTTTGTTTGTTTGTTCGGTGATTGGTCAACGCTAGCGTCACTCTAGTGTCATTCTCTTTCTTCTTTTAAATTTTGAATTTCTGAAACAAGGAAGAAACGTTAGTACATGGAAATAGGACGAATGAAGCAAGTAGGATTGTTTGTAAACAAAGAAATAACATTGAAAATAGCAAAAATAGGTAGCGCAATCACTACTAGTTTGGCTTAAATAATAAACAGAGATACCTGAATTAATAATGCAGATTTAGTCTCATGCTGCATGCATACATATAATAATTTTACAAGTAAAATAATATTTTATCTCTGAAGAGTGGAGATAACCTTGTATGGCAGGGGGTATACATTCCCAGACAATAGATATACATCCGTTATTTAAGTAATTTAGGATTAATATAGGGATCTGACCGGGAATCGAACCCGAGACCTCGATGTGAGAGTAAAACCCACTTGACCATCGACCACGCAATTATATTGCATCCTCATGTAGGTTATCTTTAAAATTGTAATAGGACGGTGAAATAAGTGACACTAATTTCGTGATGTGATGGGAAAAAGTTTTCTTTTTCTTTTTTTAGATTACTGTTATTTTCAATATAACCTCCCTGCTAACGTACTTTCTTCAGAAATGCTCACTTGAACAGAGGTCTCATTCCTCAAGGCCCACGAAATATCCGTTTATCGCCGCGTCATTAAAAGTAAATCGATTTTTGAAACAATACCTTATAGGAGCATGTGTTATCTGAAGTAAAAATGTTTTGCTTTTACTTTCTTAAACTTGTTAATGTATCTCTATATTTTTGGTCCTCAAAATAAGCATAGTAGTTTCTATTTATCTTTCTACGCTTGGGGAGGTATCAATTAGCAATATATTTTGGTATCCCATAAAGTGAAAACCTTCATATTTCCAGAGACTAAATCGACTCCTCTTTTGGGATGAAGTTATGTTTCAATTTCTGTTTTATTTTTAGAGTGTAGTGGTAGAGTAAAGTTTTATCAGTGATTGAAAGTTGATGAACCTCTGGGGTTATTTAAGACTGCGATAATTGTGTAAGTATACAATATTTATTGTACTAGTGCGTAATTATGCACATTTGTCATGCAAGAAAAAGTTAATATTCTTAAGTGACTAATGTGCAATTACACAAGTGTGCATTTCAAAATTATATCCAACTCTTCCTTTTAATGCAATTTTATTTGAATATTTTTGTAAAGTTGACAATTCATTATAAAAATTAATTCTTATGTTTATAAAACTTATTGCAAGTGGGAAGATCATGAAATGGTTACTATGGTGTTGACTTTTATTTCTTGTTTACTAGTCTATACACATAAACAACACATAAAGGTAGTGTCCATATTTGGAATGTTCTTAATAAAATGTATTTTCTACTTTATTATTCTTCAGTGTATTGAACAGATCGGGTCGTTACTTGATGAAAATTCATGATTGGGATTAGGCCGAAATTGTATTAAACTATATAGTTTATGCATTGTAAAATTAGTATACCACTACTCAATATCCGAAGAAGCCACTGTGCAGCGAAACAATTGTCATGTTGACAAAAAATAAAGTGAAAATCAAAAATTAATATAGTCTTATTCCCAATTTTTCAATGTTCCTAATTAATCTATTTTCCTTTTTTGAACGTCAATCCTTAATTATTAGCATAAATGGCTAGCGCTACTCTTAGAATGTATGTTTTGCTTTATAATGATTTTTTTACATTCTACCACTAGTGATTTCTTGAAAAATCACTCACTAGGGTGTAATATATCACATTCTATATTAAGAATTACCATAGTAATAGATATATTCTATGCCTATGTTGGATGAACGCATTCTTTACAAGGATGTTTTCATAACTGCCTATATTAGTTGTCATCAATTTTTCATTATTAAATATATTTTTACGAAATTTGGTATTTACCGAATTGAGAGGTTTCTGAACCCGGCGGTACAGTGAGATTTTTAATGATATAACTGCTAACCAAATTTGTTAATTTTTGACACGAAAAGAGATCATAGGAGGGTTTTAAAATTAAAATTAATCTCTAAATTATGTCATAAATAAAGGCATTGGTAGTCCACAATTTAAGAAATCCCATTAATATTGCGTAATAAACACATTTTTCAGAGTGCGCTACACTGTATATACTTAGTGGCTAATTTTCTAGATACATACTAGCTTTACAATTTTTCATCCATGAAATTTGAGATAGTTTATATAAGTTTACTCAAATGGACCAAGATGGATTACTGCAATGTTCTATTCTGCACATACTAGACTTTAATGTTTAAATATGGAAAAAACGTCAACAGTGTTTCTAGTAAGTGAATTTCTACTTTATTATTGTCACGGTTTTATTGGTGAAAACCATAACTAGGTCAAAATTATCATAACAACCGAACATATAAGAAGCCTATATACCATTATCCGCTATAAAACATCATAAATATGCTGAAATTATAATATTGCACCTACATTAAAATCACATAAAGCATTGTTATATATACGCAACGTTACATTAATACACAAAAGGTAAGCATACAAGGGCATTTAGTAATTTCTAAGCCCCTTAAGCGCTGTACACAAATCATGACAAACAATTAAACGATCAGAATTCGTATTCTCAGAATAAAACTCATATGAAGGAAGTCACGGAATATCCCGACAACATGCAAGGGCCTTAGTCGCGTGCGTGTGTGACGTTTTCGCGCACGTACAAAAACATTTATGTTCCAAGAATAATGCTTTAAGTTCTACTTTGCAGCCAGGGAATTCCCAAGGGGGGACTGAATCTATGATGAGGGTGAAAACAAGACGTGCATCGGGGTAAATTAAAATATGTATACAAATGATTTGGACGGGCGGTGCACATGTGTTGAGTTTGAAATTATAGATAAAATCGCTATCTCTGTCTTCACCGTGGGTGTTATAAAATAGTCTTTAAATTATTACAAATACGAACTTCTGTACTAAGTTAACGTTATAGATTTAATTGTTAATAACCGTAATATAAAAGATATAAGCAATAAAGTATTTTCCTTTAGCTTCAGAAGATTTTTATCACATCACGATAGACCTCAGTAAAAAATGTGAGAATACTGCATTCAAGGGAATTCGTAATATACAGGGTGTTTCTAAACTGCTGTCGACAAACGCTGTCGGGAGATAATTCGTCAAGAAGGAATTAAAATACTGATCTATATAAACACATAAATACTTTCAAAAGGAGCTACCACCTCTAGGAGAAGGAGGAGAAGTAACAAGCTAACCATTATACTCTTCGCCGATTTACTACACTTGTTATATAATTGTTGCACATTCTATAAGATACTCTTTGCAGTTTTTTCTGTAAATGATATTAGTTTCGAACATTATTTGTTTAATTACAAAAAATTATTTTTCTTTCATTTAAAAAATTATTAACTTTTTTATTTATTGATAGATTTTGTTCAAAAATAGGGTTCTTCCTCTAGCTCTAGCTAACACTAACGTACTGTCTACATTTCAATACAATCGGACTTTTCATTCTTAAGTTATCGTGATTAAAAGAAACGTGACGGACGGACGGACGGACGGACGGACAGACGGACAGACAGACAGACAGACAGACAGACAGACAGACAGATAGACAGACAGACAGACGGACGGACGGACGGACATTTTGGAACTTGTTCGGAATTCGATCACCAATATGATATGACATTTTTTCTCTACGAGCAATATTACCGATTTTAGAAATGTGCCGATCCAATGTAATATACTCTTCGTTTTGTATTTGCGAAGAGTATAATAAAAAGTGCAGATGTATACAGGCTATAAGTTAAAAGGGAACACATCAGCTGAAATCTGCGTATGATTCGTTTCTGGTAAGACTTAGCGCGTATATCCGAGATGGTAGCAATAAATTCACACAAGCAAGTTAAGTTTGCCCCACCAGGCAAAACTGACACCGGATTCGGTTTCAGCAAGCCAAAATACACTGAAGATGATTGATCTGATCCGTGTAATCGACATTTTTTTTGTGTGTGTGCCTGTGTAATTAGTTTCAATATGAATTTAATTCTTTTAATCAAGAACTGTGCGTCTGTTGAGAAAAACGCAAGAGGCCGTTTTCATGAACTAATCAGGCTAATCGGAAAAATAACGACATGGAAAAGTGTCAGAGGCCTACTACTTTTTTGGCAAAAAATATCAGAGGATATGCTCGCAGAGACGCCACTGGTGGAGCGATACAATAATTTTTTAAATTAAATTATGTGGTTCTATATCCTATTAATACATATCAAAATTGAAAATAATATCTAAAATACTTTCTGACTGTAGCAAAAAATTTAAGCCGTTGCAGACATATGTTCATGTGAAGTTTTCGTCATAAAATGACCTAATGAATGACACCCTGAAATATTAGCACGTCATTAAGGAACACACTGTATATTGTTAATATTTGTTATTTATAAACCATGTCTCATAATGGTGATGATTGGAGATGAAAGTTTAAGTACAACAATTAAGTACGTAAGTGATATTATCATGTTTATCTCATGAAAATAAAAAAACCAGACATATATTTTTATTTAGCCCTTCTAGAAACGTTTCTACTAAGTCCGAAATAATTATTTTGGCAATATTTATTTCGTCACATGTTCAATCTAGGGGCAATTCAAAATATTAAATTAATATCAAGATCTTCCGATCTGTCAAATCGAGAAAAAAGTGTACCTGGATTGTAATTAAAAAAATTGCGTCTTTACGTCCACTTACATCATAGAAACACAATGAAATTTGATAGTTTAGGTAGATCTGTTAAGTTCATAATTGTGCAAGAATTATCAAGTAGATAAGGGACCAAAAGAATACAATTAATTAAAAAAATGGCACAGCGTAAACGTTTAACATATTGCTTGAACACATTTGGTTTAAAAAAATTGTAAAATAATGCTGGTACCTAATATTGCGTTCTCTCTCACCAAATAGCTTTAAAAAACGTATACTGAAACAATAAATAAAGAATATTCCAGATTATTTTAATAACAAAACCATTTTAAAAAGTATCATTTTCTCAGTTCTGCACCACAGAATTTTATAACTAGGACATATTTCGATAATGTTTGGGAAATATAAATGAACTACCCAAATCCACATCTGAGTAAAATGCAAAACGCTTAATTTATCAAACAACAGTTGAATAAAAAAATATATTTTTGGCTTATATTTAATGCTCAACTATTGATGTGTGTAAGGAGTGATTTTTAATCCCCAACGTAAAAAGGAGGGGTGTTATAAGTTTGAAGCCTTCGTCTGTGTGTGTGTGTGTGTTTGTCTGTAGCCACATAGCCACCTGGTGGAAATTGGGTATGCCGTTTCCAAGATTTTAAGGTTTCGTTGTTAAACAATCAGTGTTACGGATGTTGGGTTCTAAGAAATGGCGAAGGACCCGGTGCTAATTCACATATTAATTTAATGTTTATTTGAAATGTATTTAAACAGTTTTTAAAAATATCTTGAACTGCATAGGTTTAAGTTAATCTTGTAGTACATAAAAATATGGAAATAAAAATTAAAAAATCCCACGACACAAAATTAAATCTTTATAATGGAACAAATAAAAGTTAAATTAACAAATTAAAAAACCTTCGATGCAAAAAATAAACCCGTAAAAGGAACAAATAATTTATATTCACTGCTTAGAAACATGGCTATTTCTTCTACTGTAAATCTATTGTTGAACCGTGGATTCAAAGTTTTCAGTTACATTATTTATTTTACTACAGATATCATCATTGTTGGAAGAAAATCATAAATGCGTCGGAGATCGTTGAAATGAACAACTCTCATACTCACTAGAAAGAACATAATGCATACAATAAGATATGTATGTACCTATATTATGTAGGGACTTACCCTATCTGTAAATATAGACAGCAGCGGCCCCCGGCGCACAGTGTGGCAAAAAGCTACATTTGGGGACAAAAATCCTCTGCCAGCTCAAATTATGACCTAATTTAATATTTTTTTTGATTCTCGTGAGGAATGTAGCTTCAACGCCCGACTGCTACAATTTTGAAATAAATAAAACATAACCAAAAAAATCAAAAATAATACTAGACAATTTTTATAAAAAAATTATATCTAGATTAAATGAATCTATTATCGCAAAAGATGTTACGTAAGGGAATCTCAAGGTAGAAAATACTTTTGCGAACAACAATATATTCGAATATGTGTTATACATAACCTAAAAAATTTTAATATGTCAATTTTATTAGCTAACATTGCCTGTCAGGTTTGCGTTTAACCAAATTTCTTTTTTTTAAATGTTCATGATAAATGCATTTTCAATGGACATATGCTACAAATTTGATAACAGTAAAACATAACCTAATAAGACCAAAATAATAGCAGAACATTTTTGTATAAAACAAATTTTCTATGCATATCATATGAGCCTATTATAGCAAGGAATGTTCTATAATGGAATAATGGACATGTGAATTAGTCAAATTTCCCCACTCGGACGATAAAAATTCGGCTCAAAAGAGCAAATTTCTGTCATCCGAGTGCGGAAATTGATCAAATTGGCCAGATTTACCATTTTCCTAAATGTGCTTAAACGAGCGAATTTTCTAGAAATCGAGACATTTCTCCGACTTTTCATCGCTTGAGTGGGGACATTTGCCCAATTTACATGTCCACTATTCCCTCCACCCCCCTCTTTGACATTCCTCTAAAGTACCCTCCCAATAAACATATTCCACGTTAAAAAAATTTTAATCAGAAGCCTACAATAAATTCACCCATTTTTTTGTTTGTTTTTAGGTCAGGTTTATTGTCGTGTAAGCCTTTAGTTCTTTCATGGGTTGACCAATTAAGTTATCTTAGATTTAGAGCTTGTCGTATATACCTGCTTGGTCATTAACTATTTGACCTATCATATTAAATTAGGCTTAGAGCTCGATGTGTAAACCATTCTGCTCGTTCACAGTTCGACCCATTATGTTTTGCTAGCTTATATTTGGTTTGGAAATTGTCCTGCATACCTTTCTGCTTTTTTATAGTCCGTTAGATTTTGTTAGGTTTTGAGCTTGTCGTGTATACCTTTCTGCTTGTCCATAGTTCGATTCGTTCAGTTTTCTTATGTTTAGAGCTTATCGTGTATACGACTCTGCTCGTTCGTGATTTGATCCATTAAGTTATGTTAAGTTTAGGGCTTGTGTATACCTTTCTGCTCGTTTATATTTCGATCTATTTTTTAGGTAAGATGTAAGACAAATTTGTAGGCATTTTGTTAGGCAAAAGTATTTTTCTTCATGTGCTTCCTTGTAATTCCTTTGTAGAACATTTCTTGCTACAATAGGCTCATTTGATATAGATAAAAAAAATGTACAAAAATGTTCTACTATTGTTTTGAATTTTTTAGGTTATGTTTTACTCTTATTAAATTTGTAACAGATGTCCATTGAAAATGCATTAATCTTAAACATTAAAAAAAAGAGATCTGGTTAAATATAAAGCTGACAGGCGTAGTTAGCCAATAAACTCGACCTAATACAATTTTTTAGGTTATGTAACACATATTCGAATGTATTGTTGTTTGCAAAATTATTTTTCTATATTTTCTACCTTGAGGTTTCCTTTTTTATGCGATAATAAATTCATTTGATCTAGATACAATTTCTTTATAAAAACTGTCTAGTATTATTTTTGATTTCTTGGGTTATGTTTTATTTATTTCAAAATTGTAGCAGTCGGGCGTTGAAGCTTCCTCTCGAGCACTTAAAAAAAAAGTTTGTTAAAGTTGGCCAAAATTTGAGCTGGCAGGCGATTTTTGTCCACAAATGTAGCTCTTTGCCCGGCGCACCTATGATTTTTTTCTCGACTAATGATGATATCTATAGTAAAATAAATAATGTACCTACCTACCTAGATTTTAACCTAATCTAATCTACCTACCTAACTGAAAACTATTAATACAATATTAAAACAATAAATTAACAGAAATAGAGATAATCAGTAAATATAAATTATTTGTTCCCTTTTAAAGATTTATTTTTCGGGATTTATAATATGTTTAATTTACCTTTTTATTGTTATAGGCATATATATCTGAAACATCGTATAGTTAATACAGTGCAGCAGTATTAAACCAAACATGCTTATGTGCTTGTGTATCATATTTAATTAAACTAAGTAACAATTTAGTGGCACAAAAGTCCTTTTCATCGATTAGTATTTCAAGAAATGCATGACTATAGCACCTTAGGGACCTTCCTTGTTCGTATTGGAGCACTAGATAATGAGCCTTCTCACTCTGTTCTTAGACATATATTGAACCGTAAACAGATATTTAGCTATATTGCCCTGATAATTTGAAACACCGTGTGTTGTTGTTCATCTACCAGAATAAATACAAACCAATAAATATACTGTAACGATGATCAGTGATATAGACCACGGATGAGAGGGACAACACGGTTAGTTGTTGCATATCTCTCCTCTATTATCACATATGGCTGCAGGGAATGGTCAATTGTTATGTAACTAAGACTGATCCCCTCTGATATGTTAATAACTCCTCCTTATTCACAAAATCCTAATAGGCATTTTGTGATTTATCCAATGTTGTAGTTGGCCTACTATTGTCGCCTCTACCTGTAAGGCCCACTGCCCACCAAAGCTCTTTCCCATGAGATCTTTGGTGACGTTAGTAGAAGGTTTTGGAGACATCCTGGATTATTAAACGTTCTATATTGTTAAACCCAATCAATATTGCAATAATTTATGTGTAAGAGGCTAATTTTCCTCTATAGTTGTCCGTTCTCAGAACTAAGGTGAACAATAGAGCTGAGCCGCGATTTATTTATTATAATTTTGTGGTTCAGGTAAATTTTCAAATAAAAATAATTGTAATAATGTATTTTACAAATGTTGATTCCATGACCAGTATTTTAACGAAGAAGGAAAACATTATGCTAATCAATGGTAAGGCTAATCTAAACACATAATTTATACTCGAAAATGAACTACCTAAATACCCGATTTCATCACACCAGGTATTTAATATAGCACCTAGTAGCTTTACGCTTTCTTTATTGGCGACGCCATGATTGGGTCTTATAACGACCCGTTGTAATTTATTATTGTTGAATTTAAGTGTGTTTGCCACTGACCAAAGTTATTCAAATTTATCTAAATTCATTTCTAAATTTAAATAACTGTGTCGGAAACGAGGTCGGAAATAATTAATATATCATCAGCAAATGTAATACACTTATGAGAATGAGGGGAATATTAAATATTATCAATATTTAATATAAATAATCGGGGTACCAAGGCAGACCTTTGAGGTACACAATTTTTTGTATAAGCAAATGTATGCAGGGTAAATTAAAAAATCGCTATGTGTTGAATTTGTACATTTTTGCTATGTGTATCTATTTGCACTGGTAAGTAAATGTATTATTATTATTACTTTACTAAATGCTAATTTGTTAACACCTACATAGTTAAAATTATAAAAATATTGAAAGACCACTTGATAAAAGAGCTTCTATAATTTTTATGAAATTTTTAGTCTGGGTGTATAGAACAAAATATAAAATCTGTATTAAAGTGTTTCAATAACAACCGTGTTGTATTTTCCATGACAAGCAGCATATACCTATAGCAATTATGAATAATTTAATGTTTTAAAATAAAAACTAAACTGTGGAGTGTGGTTAGAAACATACCAACATAGTAAATAATTGATGAAGCTACAGAATATTCAATAACATTTCTTCAAGAATCACAGAGTTCTAAAGAGATTGTCCTCGACACTATTTAATTATACTGTTCTATATTTCATAGACCAATAAAATTAAAGCAATCAATAATATGCAAAAAATGAAGGCTGAAGGATTTATTTTAAACACTTAAATGTTTGTTTTGAGTATATCCGAATATTAGCCATAAACATATCTTTAGACAGATGGGATGAAACTTGAATATAATTTTTTGTTAACCGCACGTAAATAAAAACATTTTAACCACGTAAAACCTTTTTAAATGTATTTCTCACATCCCCCAGATTAAGTTTGTGCAAAAAATTCTGGTTGGGGTGGTCCGTTAATTGTTATAAACAATTTAATTGTTAACTAACATAAATTACTTCCACATCCACGTAGTGGATTGGAAGTATAGTAATCGTAAAAGAAATTTCAATTTTTCTTTCTTGAAATAGGTTTACAATATCATAAAATGTCGGGATTTTAAATTTGAGCGAAACAAATTTTTCTGTCTATCTGTCGGTCTGTCTGTTTGTAACTTTTCTTGCCGCACGTTTTCTCCGGAACGGTTTAAGATATTGACTTTTGTACACGTATATATTATAACGAGATCTGGTTTGTTTTTTGAACATATCCGATGAAGGATTGGGAGGTAAATAGAGGGAAATAGGTAAAGCAAGCTGGTAAGAGAAAACAAACTTGAAATTTGGTGCATCTACTACCTGCAGGCCTCAAAATTTTTTATAATATTTTCCATCCCCCCACCACTCCGACTCCATTATTAAAGGAGTTGATAACATACAATTGAGATATTCACTTGAAATTTGGTATACGTATATATTATGTCATCTGGAACTAGATACATTATTGGATTATTCCATTGAAGGGTTGCCGGTTAAATAGGGGAAAATAAGTAAAGCAAGCTGGTAAGAGTACACAAACTTGAAATTCGGTGTATGTACTGGAAGTCAAGGCCTCAGATTTTTTTATATCATTTTTCAAGCCCCTGTTCTATTATTAAAGGGGCTGATAAAATGAAATTGAGATTTCACTTGAAATTTGGTATTATGACGACATCTGGAACTAGATTATATTTTGAGATGATTCATTGACGGGTTGGAGGTTAAATAGGGGCAAATAGGGGTAAATAGTGGAAAATAAGTAAAACAAGCCGAGTACAGAAATTTGCGATTTGGTGTATATAGGGTGTATGGTGTATAGGAGCGAAAGTCTCAGATTTTTTTTATAATATTTTCCATCCCCCAACACCCCCACTCCGTTATTAAAAAACTTGATAAAATTAAATTGAGATTTTCACTTGAAATTGACCAATAACATCCAAATACTAGTGTGCAAATAGAGGCCAGGTGTTTGCTTTAAAGTGACTTGGATGAAAAATATCAATGTGGAAGTAGTGATTTCTTACGCAGCGGTTTTTAAATTGAAAAGGGCAAAAATAAACACTTTATTTTTTGTAATTATTTGAAAAAATGCTTTCATAATTAACGTTTTACTGTCAAAGAAATACGAAATTCAGTATTTTAAAAATATCATTTCTCGCTTATTTTTTGACGTAGTTACGGAAAAAATTTAAAACCGGAATTGTAGAAAAATGCCTGTGTTAACGCAATATTTTTAATTTCAATAGTTGATAACAACTTTTTGTTAGTCAAAAAATACATTACTTATAACAATTAACGGACCACCCCAATCTGAAACGTGTCCACATTAACTTAGTTCGGGGGATGTGAGGCATGAATTAAAAAACGATTTACGAAGTGAAAATGTTTTAACAAAATTGGCCCCCAAATTCACTTTCTAAGCGTTAAATCGCAGACCTTAATGTGAAGAGCGTATATCGTAATGTACTTATATATAAGCAATAAAAAATCATCTATCTCAGTTAATATTGTATAACTTGAATAATAAATGTAAGTAAGTAACATTACCTATTATCAGTAAATCCTTAAAATTCACACTCACAGTAACAACCTCAACAATCTGAGGGAATTGTAGTACCTACGACGTTTTTCTCTCAAAACTATAGTTGAACTAAGGATTTTAGCAATTTCCTGTGTAATACATATATACATATTGCACAGGTATCTGCACATTTAGTCCTTCTTCTAATTCTTATTGCCTTTTCTAGGGAATGAACATGACGTATATTGTGTGCCTTTTCTAAGAACTATAAATTTTACATTCAGGGCTAATTAGGTATATAAATACTATTATATCGTAAAACTTTTATTTATAAAAATGAAATGAATAATATGTTTCAGAGAATATCTAGGTACAGAAACACAGGATGCTCAAAAATATGCGGAAAAACTTCAGAAGCATATTTTTAATGTCAAGAGAAATAATGTTTCTATGAATAGATAACGATAACGCTTAGTTTTGGAGATACTGGGAGATGAAAGGCTAACAAATCATTAATTCATTTTTTTTTTACTTTGATAAAACGGTGGTGCGGGAGAAATTGTTTTCAAATTTTTGGGCAAATAGTTAGCTCCTCAATTTTAACAAAATTTAAAAAACTGCTACTAGTGAGCTAGTATAAACAGCTATTGATGATTTTAAGATGTAATTCTGGAGACGTTTGCTACCAATTCTCTAGAGAGTTTATAGCATTTATAGCTTGATTTTATAAGCAGTACATTCCCAGTAGCGAGTCTTCAACATCATACATTTCCGAGTTCTACTTTCTTGACCACATTAACCGGAAGAGAGGACGTTGAACTGATTTCGCTACACAGCTGATAGGATAGAACTTTGGTGAGGCTGTGCGCCCATCGGGCAACCGCGGCAAATAGCGTGATGCTGTTACACGTACCATACAGTAAAATTAGGTCATTTCGAATAATGTACGGATCACTACAGTTTTATCAAGACGAATAAGAGAAATAGGTTCTTTTTGGCAGATATTGTTATAGAGGAAGTATTACTTTCAACGATTGATCATTAATTTAGTACTGAAAGATGCATTTTTAAATTTTTTAGCATTGATCAACGAAAGTTTATAAGGAGAGTAATTGTGAAAATAACCCTTCTCGATAACTTAAATAAGGATAAGTTACTACCGAGTCCAATTCAAGTAAATTATTTTTTGCCATAAGCACTCTGACTCATACAACTTTGCAATTTTTTTTATACTCTGGGATAAAATTTATAGAGTTTATCTCAAAATATTGAACCGCCCTTTAATTAAAACATCTATAGATATAACAGACACACAAATTATAGGCAACAAGCGCTGTATACAGCGTGTTTCAAAAATGCACGTACTGGTTTCTTAGACCAAAATAACAAAAGTAGTTCCTACAAATACTTAACAAACACAATTCTTTAAATTCTTGTCGGTAGAATTAGCAAGTGTGAGATATAGTGTATTTCTAAATGACCTGTATAGCGCAAGAGTAGTTGCTAAATTTCCAGTTGATGTATACAACAGTTTTCCAGAGAAAACAGAGAAGCCTCAAACTAATAAAAGTAACTTGAATTTATTTTCACTATTTAAAATTAAAATGAAAAATATGAAATTAGCTATACTCTATTTGGAAATGGCAGATTCACTCAGAGAAGGACCAGTCATGGGCGTGCTATGTTTCTTCTCATAGTTATGAAAACTACACATAAAAAATAAACTAGTAAATTAACATATCCACTTATTTCATATTCCTAATCTTGCTGTCAATAATTTCATGTGCAATAAACGTCGGTTGTATAATTCGTCTAAATATTTCTATATTAATAATAATAATTAATAATCTTATTAAATTACGAAGAACCCCCTAAACCCGGCTATGATGTTTGAATTTGTTGATGAGAACTATTACGATAGAAGTCAAACGAAAAGAACGCAATGGCACAGACAAGGAAAGAGATTGACCCAAGACAGGTAGAAATGTCGTAGCAAGGGTATTCGAACAAATATTTTCTAAAAGTACAGCTCATCATGTAGATAACAGAAAAAATGTAATGGAAAGAAATTACTAATAAGCACCCTGATTATATTTTCATAGGATCTGCATTTATATCTATCTATAGTGGTAATGTATGGCTGTGGCTGCAAAGCCATTCTCACAACATTGATGTTTAGGAGAGGATGTCTATATGGCTGGTACGTACCTAATACTAAAAAATATTATCTATAAAGATCTGCATTTCTAATGAGCTTTTATTACCCTCTTTCATTTCCAGGTACACTATATAGCAAATTTAACATAATATCAAGAATTAACGAAAGGAAAACTTAAGGCACTATTTATCGATGTTTCTAATAACTCGTTAAGCTTAGTTTCAGTTAGGTGCAATGGGTGGGAAACAGTGGCGTGTATAGTGTTCTTTTGGCGGGGAGGCGGCACTTTCAAAAATTGCACTGTACACTTCTACAGATCAATATAGCACGTATCTACTATGGCAATTTTTTGGCCGGAATTTGTAAACATTCGACTCCAGAAAGACACTTGCTTGAAGTAAAGAATGTTCAGACTTGCGTTATTTCACAATTTCTTCTTAAATGTTAACTGTACTTCTTGTAATGATTAGAAGAAGCTCCAGAAGAGAAGTTGTCATAGTAGGAAAATTACTTTTTAGGCGATTTAAACCCTTAGTTTTAATTCTCCTTAAAAATATAAGAAGTATTAAAACTAAATCTGCGGATTGAGGGACTTAAACAACCGACAATTTTTTACTGTTATTGTTTGTAGAAATTATACATATGTCAGCTCAATATATAGCATGAAGATTTACCTCCATTAGAGCCACATTACCCTAAAGATTCATTAATATTATAGGAATTATTTAGTTATCATCAATTCTGTAAAAATGGCCACCCTCAGTTTTCTATTTCATTTTTTGCCAAGAGGTAATCCCTTGTATAAATAAATGCTTTCCGGAACTCGAATTTAATCCAAATCTTTTTGCTACACTCCATAATAAGTTCTAGTAAAGTAAAACAATTCCCTTTTAGGCGATTTAGACTAGATATTTTTATATTTACCCCACTAATGGTATTATTATTATAATAATTAAAGGGAAAATCTGTATATTTCTAAAACCTCAGTTTCAATAATATACTACATGATTTCGTAAGAGAGGTACCCCCTATATGAGCCAAAATTATGCACATTCTTCTATTTTTGATACACGTGTTTTTACCATGATTAGTACCTGTTAATACCTGTAATAATTAATATATTTCTTAAATTCTAGATAAAGATCTTTCAGCCACTGATAAAGATCTGTAAAGTTGATAAAATGCCAATTATTAATTAAACTAATGTGCTTTAATATTTCTACTTAATTATGCAATATATTATTTAGATTAAGTATATTATGAAGGTTATGACATAATTTTTATTTCTCTAGTCCCAGAACCTCCGCCATTTTTTAAAATATTTTTTTATCATTTACTTATTGTCCGCGCAAAACTAATTTTAAAATATTATTTCTTACAATTCTGACGAAGATATACTAAATGGTGATATTAGCAAACTTGATAACAAATTTCAAAAAAAAATCTCTATTGATATTGGGCTAGAAGAGACATACAAAGTGATCACGGGAATTGTGAACAATTTTATGTTATGGGTAAACTATATTTTAGTTATCCTAGTACTTTTAGATCTAAATGTTATTAAACTTATAAAATAAGGATCGTTGGTTGGATCCACTTTGGAAAATTAAATTAGTAACTATTTAATAATGCATCAAAACATTATTAAAAACATTTTATTTTTAAGAGTCTTGACAAAATAAGTAATAAGTATATAAAATATCACTACACCGCCATATAGAAGATAGAGTATGGAAACATAAATATAGGTCGATCAACGTTTCTAAGACATCTGTTTACATCATCAGACAAATCAGCAAAATTCATGATTAATAATCCATTTAGCGGTTACATTTGTTGAAAAACAACATTGTGCACATATTTCATTTTGAAAAAAATGTATGCGATTAAGCTGTTTTTTTCGATCAATTTAAAATTAACATAGTTATAACTGATTAATCTAGTAACAAAGACACATGGTTTATGCTACATCTAAGATACATGTTAGTCACATGACTAGCAAGATGTACTCGACGTAAACAAACATCATGCGCTTTATTGTCAGTTGTTCAACAGCAATGACGATATCGGTGGTCACGTGGGCATGACGTCTTGCTTATTGTTTACTCGCACTGCATCTTATATATGAACATAGCTTTTGGATTTGCAGTCTACTTACTGCTAACATTCTCTTTCAAATAAACTCAAAGGATATTTTTTGACACATTTAACAAAACAGTGCTATAGAGTCTGCCAGTAGGGTAGTTAATTTAAGGTGCTGGTTTCTTGACAGTTAGGTAATTTATATTTTTTGATAAATATTAATAGGATGTGTCCTAAAACGGGCTTAATAGAATTTCATTCCTTTTTTGTGCTTATGGATCTCTATAAGAGGCCTGTGCGTAGATGATATAATATTAAATCATTATTAACGGTCAATTTACTGCTTTAGCTAAAGGCTTTATTTTTATTTGCATATAGTTAATAGTTATGATAAAATATATTTCGACTGCATGTATACTGGCGCGACAGCTCAGCCCGCTAAAACATATTAGTGAAAAGTATGCTTGGTTAGACTATCTACTGTGTACTTGGTTCGATCCCCAGCTCCGACTGTGGCGCAGACCAAAATTCCGGTCCTTATAGCATTTGACAGATCTTAATTTATATAAAAAACGTCTATATTTTATTCTAAACAATCAAACATGTTTGCATGTTTCAAAGTTGAGATGCTTTACAGATAATACAAAAGTGTTCATTTGCTGAGTATTTTTGGAAAGAAAATAAATCATTATCTTGAAACACATCTTCTGCAAGGAAATTTAATTTCTTTTTAAATTATACGTTTTCCAACGACAATGAATCTTTATATTTAGGAGTTCAAACGCATATTCGAATAATAATTGATTTTCTTATGTCGACAAGAGATAATTAATTATCAAAAATTGCATTCTACTCATACACGTTTTTTCCCCTGAAAATTAGTTAAACGTTACAACCAAGACATTCTAAAAAGTTTAGGCTATTTATATTTTGCAAAATATTATTTGGGAGAAATACGCTGGCATGTCATTCCACAGATGTTATTGTTGAAAGTAATACAAAGCATTTTGTTGCCATTTTTAGTTTCTAAGTAAATAAGCAGTCATAACTCAGACCTATAAAGTTTTGCTAAGAATAATACTGGCCTAGTACCAGGGTTTATGTATACATAAGGATTTACTTTTTCGACTTTAAATCCTATGCAATTTTTAGATTTTGATATATTGCATTGCAGACATAATCCGATGTATGAAATGTGATAGAACAACAAGAAAAAGTACTTTAATAATTTTATAGTTAAATACTTTTCAAGGATATCGGAATTATTGACGATTAAGTTTGTTTCATTTTTTGAATTCTCATTTATTTTGAAAGCATAACATATTCAAACAGATCCTTGAATATTATAATTATATTTTACTATACATAAATATAACTATTTCACAGTAAACTTATAGCACGAATTAAGTGCGTGCCAGCCAATTTTTATCTTAAATCTACTTTAAGCATATACCTGACCATGTGAGTTGTAAAAGAAATACATATTCTTCACAACAAGGGTCGTAGTTAGGTTAATTTAAAAATGAAAAAGAAACCTTAACAGTAACATCTACTAATAACCATGAAAGCATGATCATATTGGTATTACTAATATTTATTGAATTTTTTAGCGTCGTAAAATTAATATGTATGCTATATTATTACGTTTCGTTTTACAAGAATATTAACATCAAGGTTTGGTAACTTTATAGTCCAAGATAAAGTTATATTTATGTTTATTTACGGATCTCGTGTGGGCAAATTCACACAAACATAGAAATATAAATTTATGCCTACTACTGGCTACAATTTATCATAATCATACTTACACATACTGATAAGAATACGATTGCACAAATATAAAACTACACAAACATATAAATTAAATAAAATCACGTCAACACTTTTCCAGTGTGTTGAGTTAAAAGGTCGAATACTTTCATTCTATCAAAGAATAATAAAAACTAATCCATGAAAAACATGTATAAGTAGAACCATGCGTGATTTTTTTTGTCGCTATTTATAGAATTAAAATTTATCTGCAATGATGAATTTTTTAATATTTCTTATACCTGCTTCGTACAAGAAAAATGACAACGGATACCGGCAAAATTGTGTTATGAATCAAGTCCACGTTTCAATCTCGTTCCAGTGATGGCCACTAGATGTCAGCACGATTAAGTTTTGGACACGAAAGTGTAAATATATAAAATTTTCGGCACAACACAAAAGCATGCTTGGAACTATTACATTACAATATAATAATAGAAAAATATATGTCACTTACCAACGAGGAAAATAGAGTGAACAATAACATTTACTAGAAAACACATTCAAAAGCAACTTTAAAACGACTTTACACATCTATTGTAGCTCCTTTGCAATAATTGGCTTGATCATCAAATTTTGCAACGAAATTTTTCCTAATTAGTTGTTGAAAATTGGGCAACAAATATTACGTTAAACCTTGTGTGAAATATATTACAGTTACTCCGGTTAGTTGATTAGTATGTCTAATATCTTAATTAGTTTTGATTTGTTTATGTTGGGATATAATTGTTAGTGAGTTGTATTATTTTTAATAGTTCGCGATATTTCGTATATTTTGTTTGTTTACGTACTTACAACACAATAAAAGTAAACTAGAGGCAGCAGTTACGTTCCGTAGTAGCACTTTCTCGTTATAATTGTTGTTGTTCGGTGTGAAAAGCGCAGAGATCGGCGGCAACTTGGAAGCACATCGCAAAATATGATTTTAAGAAGCACGTGGTGCGAAGAAACTTCTGGCCAATGAGCGCGCGCGAATTCATTTGTTATTGCAAAGGAGCACATTGCGGATGGCTGTGGGAGACAGCGCGAAAATCAAACTCTACAAAGAGACAAGTAAACCACACACTAAAACACCAAAACTAAAAGCTGAGGGTGCTGTAGACTCGTTAAAGAGCGCATATTCCCACACATGCACATGACACATAATGAGCAGGAGAAAGTCAGCAGGAAAGCGCGCACCTGTCATAAGTTCCCGCAGGACGTTTTCTTCGAGGGGTACCGGGTCCGACTGCTTTCAAAAATATGCCGACTAGCAATGGACGCATAATTCCCGGATCGCTGTTAATGAATCCGATTAGACAAAGCCTAGTAAGAGGCAAGAACGCTTGCGCCTCACTTCCCCTCATGTAAGACTCTCCCCCCTCCTTCTTTACTCTTACTGTTTTACCCTTAGACATAAATTAAGGGGCGGCGTATACTTAGAATCACACACGCTCTTCTACCCTCTCTCTCGACTTGCCGACCACTAATTACTCGAAATAAGGATAGGTATATTGCTGGCTCTCGCTCTGCTTTGCATAAATGCACTAAGAAATCATCCACGCCGCTACGGCTTTCTTTTTAACGAGGACGCCCTTCTTTTCACCCTTCATACACAATCTTTCTCTTCCCTTTTTCTTATTTCGCTAAACAAAACTCAACCCCTTCTCGCACAACAATTTCTTCTCATACTATTACATTTCTACACTCGACACTTATTAGCGACTATTTTCATCAACAACACTATTTATTATTTCTTACTATCACTAAACACTAAAACAATTGGCACGAGCTGTCCGAAACCATCCCCATCGCTCCGATAATTTAATAATCGATAGTTTTAGTTTTTTTGCGATTTCTTAAAGAGAGTAAAGCGTTATATTTGTAGGTTTTGAGCTGCCCGAATAATACTGAAAGCATCTGAGGACGTAATGTGTGGGGCAGCGCGCGCGACTTTAGAGTCTGGATTTCAGGCGTTCAGCGAGTCTGTCAACTTATAGAATTTGTTGAAAAAATGGTGAAGGAGAAAGTGTTTCCTTTCCGGCTATTAGATCGAGATTCTGACTGCTGAAATAAGTTTCCGTGACTTTACAGATTTGTAAAAACGTAATATAAGTTTAGTGAGTGTTGTATTTATTTTAAATGGTTTACGTGGTAAAGGTAAATTTTATTCTTTATAAAATACACGCTAATAATTAATTTTCTTATTGAGAATAAATAGAGCCTTTTACATTTTTGTGTAAGTTTGCAGGGCAGTCATACTTTTCCGATATTGGTAAATAAAAAACACATCTTGGTAAACAACAAACAAAGATAATTAATTAATGAAAACTTACTTAATAAATATTAATTCATACTGGCGAAATAAAATTATTAAAATTACTTTATATCAATATATTTATAGATCTTAAAGATTCCAGGTATCCCTATCAATATTTATACTTGAAATATAAACAGAAAAATGACCTACTATTTATTGAAATATAATTATTCTAAACATGTACGAGTATTTCACAATATTAAACTTCTGATTATTTCACACACCAGTAGATAATTGGTAATTAAGAAAATAATAACTTTATAAATTGTTTACTGTGTTTGCTATTATAATTAAAGTAGTATTCACTATTTATTAAGCAAGTCAATTTAGCAGGTTTAATTGTTAGAGTAATACATAAAAATTAGAAAAATCATATTATATATTAATATGCAAAATTTTAAAGGAAAATTAAGCATATCAAAAATTTTATATAGAAAATATTGTCTCAAGTGAGTCAGACAGAGGTTGGTTTTTGAATACTTGTTGATTATTACAATATGTCTCACATCTAAAAACATAAACTAAAATAAAGTTGTCAAAAATAATTTTAAAAATTGTGAACACGTGGGGGATAAAAATATTATAATTCTATGCGACTACGCGAAATTTTTAGAAAAAGAGAGCAATGAAACTAGAAAAAATCATTATTGTGTTAAATTATTCCACACCAGCTGATTGCATATTTGATAAAACAAAAAATCAATGACTATGAACATTAGTTCATTCTGGCATCTATTTCAAGAGATAAAAATGTTTCCCGCATACTGTATTTACCCGTAGGAATTTTCACATTTTATCCACGTCAAAAGTTAGTCTAACAGTGCCCAATATTAGAACAACATACAATGTACATTTATAGTGGGATAATAAAGAGCAAACAATGAGTGAGCCTTTCATAAGAGGAAATAACAGAACTGTTATTGACAATATTTCACCATAGAAGTACATTCAATATTCAATGGTTCTGCCGTCTAGTAATGAAGAGATAGCTTATTGCTTGTTTTTCAATTATATTTTACTTTTGTACACGCAACCGACAAGGGTCATACGATTTAATTGGCGTTCTGCCAGTACGAGTTATCTTACAGTGGCGTCGCTCTTTAAAAATTTGTAAATAAGTAAATAAGATATTATGAGTGGAACACTTTTCGATCGTAGGCGGCATATTGTAGAAAATAAATAAATAATTAACAACCAAAACAAATTATGGAATTTGTCAAACCAGTACAACCCTACTCATTTAGATCTACTTTACTACTCTTTTTGAGTAAAAAATGTAGATTAATTATTTTGAATTTAACAATAATGATCTAAAATATTTTTAACGTGGAAATTAAAATAAAATATATAGGGTTTAAAAGTGAATTATTATTTATTTGCTTATAATTGTATTGAAACATATTCCTTATTGGATTTTAGAAACAGCAGAAAAAATAACTATCTATGAGAACTAAAAGAGAAACTATGTGTATAAATATTAATGAAATTTTTGCATTCTTTCGATAACCTGAATTCTGGTTACTCTAACAAATTAAAATCCTAAAATGAATTTGTATAACTTCTTATTTGAAAATTCTCATTCAATAGCTAGCATCTACACAGTCCCCTACGGCCATGCAGATTAAACTAGTATCTACCTAACCCCCTATGGTTATGAAGATTCAGTTGAGAACAAAGGCCTAAAATGATTTTATTTACCTGCCTTGTCTTAAAAAATTTTCATTTTAATGGATTACATTTTCACTACTACACATACTTGCTTGTTATTAGTTCAACTTCAAATTTTCCGTTCATTTATAGATCGATTTTAAAGTATCAAACTACCCAAAGCAAAAAACGTAGTGGTTGCCGTTTGAAAAAGATGAGTTTTGCGTCGTTTTCAATTTTTGTAAAATATTTATTTAAAAACATACTATAAATTAAGTAAATTGTGAAAACACTCACTTGTTTTAGGTGAAAAATGTTTGAAGATAGCTTTAAGTTAAATACTGTGGATATTCTAAGTATGGTTTTGATTACCACCGAGTAATTGTATACAATTTAACTTTTCATGGCCATTTCTGATGCTATTTTGATTTCGATAAACTATTGTAAACTTAATTCAAACCTGCATCTGATAATATTAAAAAGTATACAGAGTTCTATTTAAAATCAAAAAGTTAGTAGTACTTAAACCGTAAATGTTTTGGGCCTGGTAGGTTCAAAATATTATGTAACCAAATTTCAAATTTATATTCTAAAAAATAAGAAACTAAGTGATATACCTGTTCTCGTGGGCACCTGACAGGACATTTAAACTTTAAACCGCGATTTCTCCCCATTTCTAGCGAATGTTTTTGTTCACATAAAAAAATAATATTTAATATGAGTGTTGGTAGTCGCCAACTGTTCATTCAATTTGTCGATTTGTATTTAATCGATGTAAGTGAGCCAGCCGTTTTTTAATCCTCATGGGGATAGTGAAGTTTCCTTACGTTTCCGAAATTTTAAAAAACCCAGTAATTGTCACAAATAAAGGCATATTTAAGAAATTATTCCCTACATACATAAAATTCTTGTACTTGTATGAGTGATAAATACGACAGGTAACTAACTTGTGAAAGGCTTTTGTTAAATACAAAGGAATGAATTAGGATTCATAGCCCAGTGTTTCAAGGTTTTTCGTTCAGAATTCTTTCGGATAAAACCGATTGACGTGAAATTAGGTCAGTAAGCGAGGAATGACTCAAGGAACAAACGTAATATAGTACCGATGTGCACTTATAGCCTGAGGATGGATGCCACCCTTTCTGGAGATAGATGCCACCCCTTCTGGGGGTGGAAATTAGTACACTCAACAAAACTGCAGAAATCGATAGGGGATAAATTCTAAGCAAAAAATCTTCTATGAACTTTATTCGATAAATCAACATTTTTCGAGTTATTCGCTATTGAAAATGTTAATTTTTATTCTAAAACTTGCATTTTTTAGAGCGATTTTTCACGAATAACTCAAAAACTTTACGTTTTATCAAAAAAATCATCAGAGGGAAAACTAAGCTCATAAAATAATAAATCGATGGGTTTTACTTCTCAATTCTGTAGATCCAACACAAACCGAATTATGGCTCGCTGAAGGTGACTGTTTGTTCGCCGAAAACTGAATCCGAACTTTTCAACATTAAATAACGGAAAAACGATGAATTTTTGGAGGAAAACTTGTTAAATCTTTTTTAAAGTATTGAAAACACTAAAACTGATTGAGGTCTACCGATGGGATCACCTTTAAGCCCTTTATTAGCGGATATTTTTATGTCTAATTTAGAGGAAAATATACTAAATTCCCAACCGGGCAAGAATCACATTCACTTTTGCTATAGATATGTCGACGACGTTTTGGCATGCTTTAAGGGCACTACTAGGCAATTACCCAGTTTCCTAGATTCCATTAATAACATACACCCCAAAATTAAATTTACATTAGAACGGGAAACAAATCATGCAATAAATTTTCTAGACCTAACCATCACACAAAAAATAACCAATTCAAATTTGATATTTATCGAAAACCTACATATAGTGATGTAACTATCCCCTTTGATTCTTGCTATCCATACGCACACAAACTAGCAGATTATAATTCAATGCTACATAGAGCTTTTTCGTTGCCTTTGTCAGAAACACAAATAAAAACAGAGCTCTCAATGATTCCAAAAATAGCCAAGAACAATGGTTTCCCCACAGAAATTATCGCCAAATTAATAAACAAAAAACAAAACTAGCATACTTTTAAAGCAATTTATCCCATAGTTAGAGAAGAAAAACAAACACCTTACGCTACCATCACATACTGCGATACACTAACAGAGAAAATATCAAATATTTTCAAAACACATAATATCAAGATAGCATTTAAACCCCAACAAAAATTATCAAATTTAATTTACAACGTCAAGGATAAAACAAATAGATACGAAAAATCTGGAGTTTATAGGTTAAGTTGCTCAGAGTGCAATAGCATATAGGACAGTTCGGACGTAATTTTAGAACCAGATACCTCGATCATGATAGGTCCCTCAGACTACAAAAATCAGATTCTGCTTTTTCTAATCACATATTACAGAGTGGCCATAACTTCCCAGCTATTAATAATATGGAAATCCTACACTATGCTAGCAACGGTTTGACACTTAATTTGTTAGAAGCACTGGAAGTATACAAACACAATAATAAGGATGATTTAATTTTGTTAAATGATCAATTAGATATTATGTATTCGCCTCTTCTTACTTCTACCAAAATGTAATTAATAATTCTGAGAAACCCCACCCTTAGATAGTTAGGATATCATACTACCTGTGTACTTTCATAATTCTCAAATCTGTTTGATTCTAGAAACATTTAAATAGGGACCAAATCTTTTGTATTTCATTCTTAGTTGAAAGTGACCTAAAGGGTTGAAACTGCAGTCAGGTTTTGTGCAAACATAGTGGTAAAAAACATAGTAGTGTTTTACTCGATTTCGTTATATTGAAAACACCTTTTAAATGAACTTTAGTTATGAGAAAATAAAATGGTTGTCTCGTTTTCTCGGAGAAAAAATCAGCACTGAAACCAATGGCTTAACTTCCTTCATTTTTAAGACATCTAATCGCTCCAAAAACCATTTTGCAGGGAATTTTAAGGGCTCGGGAAGGTTTTCCTTGTACTCAAATGCGAGGTTAAGACTGTGACATCCCAATAAATTTTCATCCCAGAGAAATAAGCAAAAAACAAATTTTTTTGCAAGAAAAACAAATTTTTTTGCAAGACAAAACCAATATTTTTGTACCCTCCTTAGTTCTTGAGTTATTGTGAAGAGAGGAAACTATTTTCAAAAATTTCTAAAACAATTTCAAAATCGAATCAAACGTTTTATTAAATCTAGTCATTCTAAATCGTTTAAACTTCTAGAACAGATTGTTAGTACCTAAGTAAAGTAAATTGTAAATAGATTACGTTTAATTTCAATACTTGCGGTTTAGCCACTGGTTTCGTTGCTGATTCTTCTTCAGAAGAACATGACAACTATTATACTTTCATCAGAACTCCGTAAGACTTATGCTTCCTATCGATGTCTGCGGTTATTTTTAATACACCAGTTTCCACCGCCGAAAAGGGGTGGTATCCGCCCCCAGTGTAACAACGCACATCGGAACTATATAACTTCTGTTCCTTGAACCATATACTACTTACTGTTCAAATTTCATGTCAATCGGTGTGATCCGAAAGAATTCTGAGGTATTTTTACCATCAAACCCTGGACTATTAAGTCTATTTAGGAGCACATTATACCTAGCTATTTGATAAATTCTCATTTCAGGTTAAATAAATATTCATAAAAGAGCACCTTCACGCATAGTAACAATAATTATAATGTATGTATCCGAGTTTGAAAATTACAACATAAATTATAAAATGTGTTTTTACTTCCCTCGCATACCGAAGGGAAGTATTGTAGGTATTCGAGAAAAAATCACCCTCCGAGATTTTTTCGGATTCTGACGTTTCAGATCACGGAGATTACGAAAATATAGGTTTTTCAATTCCGTCAGTCTGTCTGTCTGTCTGCCTGTCTGTCTGTCTGTCTGTATGTCTGTCTGTCTGTCTGTCTGTCTGTCTGTCTGTTGGTGCATTAACTAAAAAACTACTTGACGGAGAGCAGACAAATTTGGTAGGTAGTTGACCCTACTGACAGCGAAGAAATGGTAGAATTTTCACTAGAAAATATGCAGGGTGGACCGTCTGAACGGAATAAATAGTGAAAAAAAAATTTTTTCGCTCAAATTTAAAATTTCCACGTTTCATGACACGCTAATCCTATTTCGGAAAAAAAAAATTTGAACATTTTTTTCACCAACATTTTTGAAAAATTTTTTACTACTAAAATAGTTGAAAAAAAATATTTTTTTTGCTCAAATTTAAAATTTCCACGTTTCATGGCATTCTAAGCCTAATTAAAAAAAATTTTTTGAAAATTTTTTTACCACTAAAATAGACGGATTTTTTTTTATTTCTACAAATTTAAAATTTCCACGTTTCATAGCGTTCTAAATTTATTTAAAAGAAAAATTAGATTTTTTTTTTACTATTTTTAAAAAATTTTACCACTAGATAGATTTTTTCTTTGTTCAGATTTAAACTGTCCACATTTCCATGGCATTCTAAAACTATTCAAACAAATTTTAAAATGTTTTTGAAAAAAAAAAAAATTGAAAACATTTTTAATCTATTTATCACTACTATAGAATAGACGAAAACATTTGTTTGCTCAAGTTTAAAATTTCCACGTTTCATGACATTCCAAACCAATTTCGGAAAAAAAAAATGCAACATTTTGTTACCAGTTAGGAAAAAAAATTAACACTAGAATAGATGGAAACTTTTTTTTGCTCAAATTTAAAAGTTTCACGTTTCATGACATTCTAGACCTATTTCAGAAAAAAAAATTTTGAACATTTTTTTCACCAACATTTTTCAAAAAGATTTTACTACCAAAATAGATCGAATTTTTTTTTATTTGCTCAAATTTAAAATTTTCACGTTTCATAGCAATCTAAACCTATTTAAAAATCACATAATTTTTAACTTTTAAACTTTTCTTTACCACTACTATAGAATAGAAGGAAACTTTCCTTTTTGCTCAAATATTTCAGAAGAAAAAATGTTGAAAATTTTTTTACCAACATTTTTGAAAAATTTAAAAAGAAATGAAATTTTTTAACCGCCACTATACTTCCACTCCATTACCTGAATGTTGGATTGAAAATGTGACAGATGGCAATAATATCTGGCATATGCACCTATTATACTTTTATTGAAAAATGTACAGGGTGGTCATCCCAAGAAATAATTCAGTCATGCACCATGGTGGACATTTGTAAAGGTATTTGCGCAAGCCTGCCATATGTGGCACCTGCTATTTAGTATTGAACTTTTGCTGTTGGATGAGCAATATGTATATATTTTTGACCAAAACTTATTAAGTTTTCTATGTAATAATAGCAATAACTATATTCCGATTATTATTCTCAATGTCATTTCGTAATTATTAATTTTTTAGAGTGACCGCCATGCACAAATAACGAGGGAAGTTCTGTGTAAATATCTTTACCGATTTTTTACTCGAAACAAATGATTTATATGAAATCAATTGCAAATTGTAGATGATGGCTCGACCGAGTCCTATTTTAGTTTCATCGTGCTACGTTTAGTATAAGATGAGCAAAGATCGGATAAAGTTTTAAAACATTTTTGGATACCTATTTTCTTGTCAAATTAGTCCAGCCGAAATAGAGTTTCTTCCAAGTAAAACGTGGAGGCAATACTTATTTTAGATGAAGTTGTAGGTTGTTTAATAACAAAAGCATAATTTCTTGACGGATACCTTATTCTACACGCAATTATCAAGCCATTAAAAAACCGTCATGTGTCTCGATTTATCATAAAAAAAATATCTCGTCTGGACTAAAAGGGAAGAATCAGCCTTGCAGACTGATAAACAAAGAAAGATCTTTAGGAAAAAGTTCAAGTTTCGTGAAATATTTACCAGATCCATAGATGCTCACTGAAGAATCTTAGCTAAAAAACTTGCGGTTATATAATGAAATACACAGTAGTGGAGCTTCGGTATTCCAAGAAATTCTAGTGATGAAAGTGTTGTTTGATATAACAGCGTGTCAATGAATTGTTCCCAACTCCAACACTTTTTTCTTCAAATTATTATAATAAAGCTTGGATTCGTGTCGAAACAGAGAATTGCATTTGCATACATAGCTATGTTTCTCAACTTATTGGTTGAGTGCCTGCTTTCTTATGGGTTTTACCGAAATTGTCGTTATGGTTCGATGTACTCAGACTTTTTCAAAAACCATTTGACTATTTACAGTAAATTATTTTAAAAATAACAGTAAAGTTACCTTCTCGCGTTTTTTGTCCGGTGCATGAATTTAAGAATTAACAAGTTCATCGGTTCTCCCAAGCGAACCTACTCTGAAAAAATACGGGAAGAGAAAGCGTTACTTTTCTGTGAGATGACAACATTATTTAAATGAATTTTTGTCGGTGATTAGTCATTTGAATACGACCAATTAAAGAAGTACAAATAATATTTTTTAATCGATAATAATTTGTTATATGATTCGCTAGAAAAAAAGCTATTGGATATGATTCATTTGTTTGGTATATTATTTCAGTTTTTTTGTCATATGAAAATAACATTTAATATTAATATAACTGTATAAAGTATATGTGTGGAATTTGCTCTAGTTTGTGTTTCATTAATTTTTTAAGTCAAATGTTATTAAATAAGAGCATATGCATACGAGCGTATATTATAATGTAGTTTTTCTAAAATCAAGTATAATGTAAAATGCGTGATACAACTTCAGGCGGTTTTTAATATATAGTATATGATAATTAAAAAATTTAATAACCTAACGGAGTTAAACCAAAAGTTTGTTGTTGTCACCTCTAATATTTCAATTGATAAACCGAGCGTCCATGTCAAAAAAGGTACCCCATCGAACACCTAAAATTTAAATGGTAGAAATGGTGGCAAAACATGTAAAAATCATGGTACCCCCGCCAGTCTAGTCAAAATTTGTTATTTGTTATTTTTTATGAATTTTTGAATTTAGCCAAAAAAAAAAAAAGATTTTTCTTTTCAAAACACCTGCTTCGCAATTTGTGCTAAATAATGAAATGAAATATTTGTCTGTCCTACAATTTTGTTAATTCATTTATAATACTTAATATTTATAAATTATTTTTTTTATGAAAGTGCACTACATAACACCTCATTTTTTATTTTAAAATGAAGTTTAGGATCTCTCCTATCTATTACAACTCGTCTGGCTGACAATTTTTGTTAATTAATTTGTCAGACTTAATTTAAAATGCGCAGCATCAATGCATCAGGATCAATCACTAGCATCTCATAACACCTCCGTGAAAAAACTGTTTTAAGATCTCCTCTATGCATAAAAAATTGTCTGCCATTGAAGAAATGTTTTCAACACGTCAGACTTAATTTTCCTCAATTTTCAAATAGAATATAGAGGTCTTAGGTGTAGCCTGTTTAACTCTAATATTTCTTTAGTTCTTGACTTCAGGGGGTATGTAATGAACTCCTTTTGGTGAACTAATCCTGGTAGTTCCTGCTAGTACCGAAGTATTGTTTTCTCAGCCCAGGCTAGAATAACAGTACATTTGACTAAAAAAAAAAGTGATACAACTCTTGTAATCTAAAATCTTAATAGTTTAGTTGTGTGCATTTGTCTGTAAATAGGGCTGGCCAGGGCTGTCGAGAGGGGGGGGTGGAGAAGAAGTGATTTACCCCGGACCTGAGTTTTTTGGAGGAGACCGGTTTTCTTAGTGCTTTTAAACTTATTAAACCTTTCCTTTTTATTTTATTCAAATGGAGTTTTAAAATATAATTAGAAAATAACTTTTTCAAAACATTTTCAAACCTTCCATATTATTATTTAAAAAAAATATAATAGTTGTTACGGATAATTCTACTAATGGTTGTAATTAAAATACTGACTGAATAATGATAATTCCATTTTTAAAATAAGAGCACAAAAATAGCACTTGAGATTAAAAAAAATGTAAACAATGCAAACTGACTATAAAATAACAATAAAAAAATAAAATAAATGAACTTCAACTACGTAATACAGAATTAACTAATATTTTGTTATTGCTCCATTAGCGTCTAAAACTGCCTGAAGTTTTGCAGGCATAGACAAACTCAGATTTCTTGCAAGGTCTTGCGACAAGTTCTCCCAAGCGTCTTCAATTATCCCTTACAATTCTTGGGCATTGTTTGGATGGTTATTTAATTTTCTTATGTGTTTCACCATTAGTCGCCAAACATTTTCAATAGGATTTAAATCCGGACTTTTAGATGGCCACGGTAACAACTCTATGTTTTTATTAAGAAACCATTGCTTGACTCGATGGGCCGTATGCATGGAGCAGTTGTCTTGTTGTAAAATAAAATTATTTTCCGGAAACACCTCTATTACTGACGGCAACATAATATTGCCTAATATTTCAATATATTTAATGGAATTGAGATGACCACCACTGTTCCAATACACACCTAACCCATTTAGGCTCATCCAAGCCCAGATATTGACCGAAAACCTTCCTGATATTTGTGGATCGAAAGTATATTTTTCGTCGTATCTAGTGGAAGGAGGCCTCTATACACGAACATGTCCACCGTTACAGGATTTAAAAACCTTTTCGTCAGAAATGACAACTTGTCCCCAGAAGTTTTCATCATTGATTATATAGTTGAGTGCAAAAATAATCCTACCTTGCTTCTTTTCCTCTGAAAGTTTGTATTTTTTAGCCGCTGAACAATTCTTCAAGTCGCTTTGTAGTTTTATTATTCTGCAAGCAGTAGGTACCGAAGCAGGGAAATTTGTCTCTGACATTGCATTTACTGCAGTCTGAAATGGGTTTTCTCTTAGGTAATTTATAAGATTTTCATCTTCTTGATTATTGCTTTTTCTGGACCTACCGGAACCAACTTTACGGGATACCGTTTGGTTGGTTTCCCATTGTTTTTTAACACTCATTATCGTGGTTTTACTCACATTGTATTCAGCAGCAAGTCTTCTTTTTGAATATCTGTTAGATGTCGAACCATTTTTAATAATGACGCCACTGATTAACGTCAAACTGACATTTGTAAGATTATTAATATCAATCAAAGAACGAATGATTTACATAGCTAAAAGAAAGTGTACCAGTTTTTTTTTAACTCAAGTGTACATAGAAGGCATGCATGCATATAAATATGTATGTATATATCTGTATGTATGTACACACGTATGAGTGTCTTCTTATGTGTATGTATGTTGGTATGTATGTAAATAGGTAAATAAAACAAATATTAAATAAATTCTTAAGAGAAGATGGTTGACTAATTGCAGAGTACATTTACATGACCTTGAACATTTTCGTCATCTATCGAGAAGAAAATTGCAGTTTTCACTCCGCTACAATTAATGGAAGTTCTTGGTAAAAAAGAGTATAACATAATTATTCTTCACTATGTATCTGAAAAAGTGATGGAGCCGAAACGCAAAATAATATGTTTTATTGCATCTAATATTTCGAAAACGATGCGGGAATTCCAAACCTGGTCGAATAATCATTAGAAAAAATGTTCCATAAGGTTCAACGACCAATTGTTATTCAGATACAAAAATGACCATACAAAAAGTTGTTTTTATTATTTAAATTAGCTATAAATGATTTCATTTTAAAATCATCCGTTTAAATAATTATTAAGCAATTCCTACAATGTGTCAGGTAGATATTTTTTTCTATCTCTAATTCGATTAATACGGTTTCACCGGACAGACGAATATAATCGATGTTTTGTTCTATAAACAAATAACTGGTGTTAATAAGTATTTCTTCTGTATTCTTTTCGATTAGAGAAGTAGCTTGAAATCGGATTTTAAATATATAACAATTCGACCTAAAAATGTTTTTGTGAAGGCATCATTTCTCTGGGAATATTAGAAGACGTGGCAAAATAAGAAGCTACACCAAGGTAATAGTCGAAAACCAAAAGCATATAGTTCACCAATAGATATGGTATAGAGACTACCTACTTGCTTGTCTTACTCATTGGTAAGTATTTTGCTACTGCTGTAAAAATGTTTTAAATTTAATAAAAGAGACTTTAGGTCTACTGCTCATAAGACACAATATCAAAACCAACTTTCCATTTACTTGCTGATAAATTTATCAAAGAAATAAAGTCAGTTCAGAAAAATGCTCCCCTGGTGATATCGTGAATTTATAAAAAGTAAGTTTTAATTTTCGAAAGTTTTAGTTTTAATCGTGTACTTTAAAATTACGAAGAAGTGTGGAAGGTCTCTGACAAGTTAGAGAATGAGAACGTGGTTTTGACTAAAGGCTACTAAAGAGGCTGTCGAAAAATTGGCAACGATGTATCCTTTTATAGGTTTTTTTTATATCCGTACAGTTTGGGAAGGATAATAATGATATGTGCAAAACAATGAGTGCCTTGTATTCTTTTAAGAAAAAAATTTAGGATATTCCTGCTGCCATTGGCTATATAATGGAAATTCAAAAAATCTGTACAACTTTTTATTATCATGACTAATACACTGATTTGCTAATTTTTTGGCATTTTTAAAGCAAAACTTCTTAAAAATATACATATTTTAAGTTAAGAGAAATTTTACGATTTTGCTGAAAAAATTCCTTCTTTTTATGATTAACTTCAAAACAATATCATTAAAGGAAAATATGACAATACAGAAAAATAAATTTTAAAAATTGAAATATTAATTTGTTTTTTAAAATATTTGTAGAATTAATAGTTTAGGAAATATGACAGTACAAATGTGGGGCTTGAACTTTTAGTGGCAAAGAAATACATTTAAATCTTATATTTCATTTTATTTATCATCATAGGATAACATTACATCATGAATAATAATAATCAATAATTATTTAACGTAACTAGGTACATCATAGATGCGGAAGTAAAGAAAAATAAGTATATACATATCTACATACTAATTTAGCCTACGTACATATGCTAAGAATACATATTTATACACACATCAGTATTACAAATATGACATTTCAGGATGAGAACATGTGAAGGCATGCACATACGTGATGCTCCAATGTCTTCGTAGAGTAGTCGTATACCGATAAAGATAAAGATAATAGAAAATTTTAGGTACCTAGACAGTTATGTGGCTATAACTGCCCGTATGTACACATGTTTAACCTGTGTAATAGAATAATAAATAATAGAGGTATAATAGAGGTTATGATTTGGATACTGAAAAAAGACGTGTAAGGTCTTTTATATAATGAAGAGAATTTGTGATGAAGTCTTTAAACTTTTTACAAAATTTGAGTAAAAGAGTTGTAATTATGTACAACATACAGTTTGCAGACATTCCTGAATTTCTTTATATTGCTTATTATTTTCATATTTAATGGAAGAAGATTATAGAAACTTCTGACAAAGTGAAGCTCTCAAAATCAGAGCATGTTAGTTATACTATATATTAATAAAAACTGGTAAAGATTTTTGGAATTTCTGTTCTATGGCAAATGACAGCAGGAAAATCCTACATTTTTTATTTAAAAAAATTACAAAACATTCATTGTTTTGCACATATCGTAGTTATTTCTCAAACTGTATGGATAGAAAAAAAACGCATCAAAGAGTACGTCAAACCCTTTAATTTCTATTATATGTATTCGAGCACCATATTTTTAGTATAGAAATAAACAAAATAAATACTTGTAATTTTATAATCTTATATTTTGTACCATACCACTTTTGCCATAATGTAAGACTGAGTTATTTACGAAAAACGGTCTCAGGGTACCAATTTTCTAAAGCTAAAATCGCAATCTTCAAATCATTATTACTTGGAAAATACAAATTTTCATGAAACATTGTAAACCACATTTTTCCTTTACAATATGATTCTACATCAGATTCGGTGGTTACTATTTTACATTGTTGCCAACCCTTCTAGACGGGGTGGGAACTATCCCCAAGTAAGCAGCGGCAACTTTTAAAGGGTAAACTTTTCTGTACTAGAAAACCAATGCAAAAAAATCATGAAAGTCCATTCATTATGACTGGATTCCGTCATTTCTTTTTGTGTCTAATCGCACTCGACTGTGTGTGTTATAATGACATCTGGTTGAGATGATTTCATTGAAGGGGTGGGGGAGGGGATGTAAATTGGGGAAAATCAGTAGAGCAAGCTAAAAGGGTCTGGAAATTTCATTTTTGGCGTATATGCTAGAAACTATACCTGCCTCAAATATTATTAAAATTCTATGACCATTTATTTCCACATGCTAGAGTGCAAATATTGTCAAAATGTGTTCCTTTAAAGAGACTAGGATGGAAGATTTGGATGTGAAAGTAGTGATTCCTCAGGCAGTGGTTTTATATAACACATTATTAAGACAAAAAGTAGAGTACGTGTATGATTATTGTATGACACTTACAACCTGATATTTCACATATTTGCTATTGACAAAGTCCTAACTAAATGTCTAAAGTATGTCTTAAGAAATATGTATAATAGACCACCTGGCTACGAGACAGTCAGGTTTTTACATTTATAACAAGAATTTAAAATCAATACTCTTTATAATCGCCGACTACTAGCTTCATTATTATTCGCATTAAAAGTGTTAAATAAAGTGACGAATGACGCAAATATTTTTTCTTTGTTTCAGTTCAATATTCTTCCTTGATATACGTGATCTGGTCGACTTCTTTTTATACCAACCGTTAGATCTACTTACTACTCATCGCAAAATAACGTAAATTTTTACAAATCGTTGAATATTCAACGCTTATGCTTAAATATATCTTTAAGCATGTTTTAATAATAGATTTAGCTATAATAACTTAGTTGCGTAACTCGCAGTATTGAATTAGTATTAATTTCATTAATGAATTACACGGTTAGAGTTGCTACAACTATTGTTACCATAACATCTAAGGAAGGTGTGAACTCATACTATTTAGAGTTTTTTGTAATTGGACGTTTGGATATAGATAAATTAAAACTTAGATATGATGTTGTCCATCAATCAGGAAATAAACTTATATGCAATCCAATGTTCAATGAAATGAATTCGAGATTTACGACATCAGTTGTAAGGACTGTAATTTGAGATGCGTTGGAAAAAGTACATGTAAAGTTATAACTAGATTCAAGAGACATGTGATTTAACTCAAATCCTAGCAGGCCTTTGATAACGATTATAGAATAAAATATGTATGTTGGATAGGAATGTAACAAATAATATACAGCTGGAAGTTTTGGAAGATTACAAATTATAAAATGTAATAATAAAATGAATAGAGACAAAGAGCCTATCCCTATTTAAAAACAATGCGCTACGCTTCTACCTCTTGGTTGTATGGAAATAAGTTAGTTAATAGTCGATTTATGATAATGATTAGACAAGCAATTAATAATTGTTAATTTTCAAGAATTCGGTTAGAAACAAACATTTTGCAAAATCGTGAAATATTTTCAACTATACACTACTCTGCTTTAAAACCGTATAACTATATAATGAATTTAGTCGTAGGAGCAGATATTTCAAAAGACTATTCCTCTAATTTTTTAAGAAGCAGTTCGTCAAATTTAAGAATTATCGACTTTTAAACATAAACACCATTCATCAACTACATTAAGCTCATTGTGACTCATTTTAAATCAATATATGGATCGTCGTGTTGCAATAATTTGATTAATCAAAGTAGACAGTTCATTCGTAAATCTGGCAACCCTGGACAGTGCCTTGTAGTCTGAGTCTGCATGGAGTTAACCTAAATTAGGTTTTCTCCAAAGAACTCTAAGATTACAGCGCTTTTTTAACGGAATGTTTTAGGTTTTTTGGTAAGGACTAAACCCACACCAGGCGTTGTCTATCTTCCGGCACCTTTTCTAACCGAACCTCCTTATACCACAACTGTCTTCAATCCTACACTATATTTTCATGTCTTCTTATTCCATTATTAATTCTATCTTTTGTATTGTTACTTCTATCTTTCTTAACCTTTTGTCATTTTTTGTTCAAAAAGAATTTTGATCAAGAAAAGACAACCTCGGTGGAGAAATTCACAAAAATCATAATTTTTAAAACCTACACATCTAGCTTCCCCCTAGACCGTTGGAACTTCAATTGCTTCGAACGGGTTTTTTTCATTTTGTTTTTCCGTACCTGCAGCCAAAATTAAATAAAATGTCTTTTTATGATTATTGTTTTAATTTTAATTTGTTTTAAAGTCTACTGTGTAGACTATGTTCCAATTTTAATGTTAATTTTAGGTCACTAATAGTGGCAGGAGTTCTAACTGTTTTTAAATTATTTTATTGAGCTGAACCGGTCGCGATCGGTCCAACCTCACATACACCACGACGCTGCAAGCCGTGGTTGTCTGGTTGGCTCCGGGTCACGATCCGGGGAGGCAATGTTTCTATTATTTTTAATTGTAATAAATTGTTTATGATGATGTTGTTAAGGATTAAAGGGTCTATTACCCGGACACGCAAATCCACCAAAGTGGAATAGGAATGAAGTGATTAAAATTAAATGTTCTATGAGAGTACGACATAAAAATATTGTCTGTAATTGTTTATTTGTGGCATATTCAGATTTTCTTACTTTTTATTGGGTATTTTGCCACTGAAAAATATTTAAAAATTTTAATGAAAAAGCCTCTGCGCCAAACGGATCAGACAGAGGTTGGTTCTTGAGTAATTGACTGTTTCAAAAAGTCTCACACCTAAAAATATATAAACTAGAACAATGTTATGAACTAAAAACTGAAAATCAAAGCTATAGGTAGTTAACGTTTCGGAAGAGAATCTACTTCCGTTCTCAAAACTTTTTTGGCCGTCAACCATGACAGTTCTTTGTTTATGTATTTCCAAAAGAACTGCCATGGTTGACGGCCAAAAAAATTTTGAGAACGGAAGTAGATTCTCTTCCGAAACGTTAACTACCTATAGCTTTGATTTTCAGTTTTTAGTTCATAACATTGTTCTAGTTTATATATTTTTAGGTGTGAGACTTTTTGAAACAGTCAAGTACTCAAGAACCAACCTCTGTCTGATCCGTTTGGCGCAGAGGCTTTTTCATTAAAATTTTTAAATATTTTTCAGTGGCAAAATACCCAATAAAAATTAAGAAAATACGACATAAAAAATTCCGTTTTCTCAAGCGCGTTTCCGCAGTCTTGAAAACTTGTTAGATACGCGTATCAAATTTTAGTAAACATTGCCTATGTCTCAAATTGGTGGTTTCTTTCGAAAAAATTGTGAGGGTTAAAAATTTTTAGCGGAAAATTTCCTAAGAATATAATTTAATTTTGAACACTTTTTCTTCTCCACTTTTCGATTTGATGCATGGCTATAAAGTTAGTGGTGGATTTTCGTTAAAGAACGCCGAAATTCGTAAATTGATCCTTTAATCCTCTCCAAGAATCCTTAAACATTCCGTTTAAAAAGTACTGTATTGAAGTTCTGAAAATCAGGATTTTTTTTCCTAATTCAGGTCGACTGTGAATGGGGCTTTATCCAGAGCCACTTACAGAATTTTATCGGTTCACTTATATACAAGATTTGTGCATAAAACATACAATATGAATCGTGTCTACTTGTTATTAACTAACGTACAAATTATCACTTAAATCTGACTAATTATATTTACTTTGTAATCATTTAGGACCTTATGGGTGGGGTAATTACTATCAATACGTGCTTGATGTCTTAAATATCTGATTTAAAATTGATGCAGATACGAGATAGGACAAAAACTTGCAAATAATATAAATATATATTTATATATATTTAAAACAAAACATATTCTGTCCATAACATAAGTAAACAATTATAAATAAACATTAAACCTGAAATTTATATATATCTTCATATGAATTGAAGTAGTCGGCCAATTCAAAATTAAAGATATTAGTCAAACGTAAGTGTTAAGAAATAAATGAATTAGAGAGAAACCTACAACCTGCCCCTTTAAAATGTGTCTTACCTTGTTTCTACCATTATTGAAGAAATTACATCCCCTATTACAAAGTGAGGAACTCACATTGTTTATTATTTATTTACTCGAAAAAATAAATGGTTAGAACTTTTTTGTTGTAAAATTTCATCTCTCAGTTTGTCATACGTTACATTGATATTTTTTATATTTACTGAGATATAATTGAAAAATGGCGTCGAGTCCATAAATATCCCATTATTTAGGGATTTACAGAAAACGGAATATTAGTTTGCCTTCTCTTCTTTTTGGCATACCTGACACACCGCTCCCAAATGATAAATTTTCAGTATGTTACCTACGTCACACTTTTTGTCAAATTCACAAATAAAATTTTAGCAGTGTTGTCCTATAAACTTTTGAGTCGTGGGAGCTCAACCTGTAACTCAGATATTAACTATTAGTACAGACCATGAAGGCAACATTTTGTAAAAACCTTACAAAAATTAACAAAATGATCATCTCCGGGATTTAAGTAGGTATTAACCTGTAGAATGGAATGATGCATTCTTTGCACTTCCATGTTCCGGGAAAATTAAAAAAAAATGGAAAAACTTTCTGATTTTCGGTTTTTTTGCTCTAGCAGTTAAAATAATGAAAGTACAGAAAAAAGTTTCCAACAAAATGTGTAGCTTGTCTCTTTCTCTACAAAAAAGGTCTTTACAAATTTTTGTCTTACTTAAGCCATTTAGGAGATAAATCCAGTTTTCTACCTATAGTTTTGAGCCGCTCAGAAATGCGCGGAAAATGATAATTCTCTGGGAGTTTCGTGCGACCGGACACATCAATCGATAATTCTTACTATTCAGAGCCGCTAAAAAAATGGAAACAACATAAAATGTAGAGAAAAGTCTCAGCTTTAATATTGAACTAATCACAAAATTCATAAAAAAATTTATCATAGAGAAAAAAGTCTTTGAAGATGGCTTAGTACACTTTATACACTTGATTTATTCATATCTTTAAGTTTTATGCATCCTGTCTATTTCTCCCCTAACACTGGGTGCATTTTTAGTGCATGGATTCGATTCCACGCGCTTTAGCCTATATTTTGTGAAAATTTCATTGAAGATTGTTAAGATACAAATAAGTTGTATATGTTTTACTGTATGATTGTGCATTTTCTGAACGTATATGAATAATGGAGACAAATTCAAAAAGTACTGCACGCATTTAAAAAACTCTTAAGTCATTCGAAAGAATATGTTTTATTGTATCCATAATCCAAAAATTAAGACTGTGCTATTATTATTAATTAAGATATAGCGAATTCAACTCCAAAATTTTGAGGTGATTGATCGATGAGAAGTATACCCCCTACTTTGATCGTAAGGCATATTTTTCCAACAAAAGTAATTGCAATAAAATGTTAATTGGATTAATATGTCATTATATAAGAATATACAAGCAAAATGAATGATCATTCTAACGACTCCCGGCAAAGATATGAATAAATCTGTGGATCAACTGTACAAAGTTTACTGACACTTTTTCTCTATGATAATTTTTTTTTATGAATTTTGTGATTAGTTCCACATTAAAACTGAGACTTTTCTCTACATTTTGTGTTATTTTAATTTTTTTGGGTGCTCTGAATAGTAAGAATTATCGTTCGATGGGCCCGGCCGAACGAAACTCCCGGAGAATTCTAATTTTTCGCGCATTTCGAAATGGCTTAAAACTATAAGCGGAAAACCCTATTTGTCTTCTAAACGGCTTAAGTAAGACAAACATTTGTAAAGACCTTTTTTTGTAGAGAAAGAGACGAACTACAGCTTTTGTTGGGAACTTTCTTCTCCATTTTTATTATTTTGACCGCTAGAGCATAAAAACAAAAATCAAAAAGTTTTTCCAAATTTTTTTGAATTTTGTCGGAACTTGGAAATGCAAAGAATGCATCATCTCGTTCTCCAGGTTATTACCTGTTTAAATCCCAGAGATGTTCCTTTTATTAATTTTTGTTACCCTAAATGGCTAATTTGCCTGTACTATATTGTTTTTTAAATGAAATCATTTATACTTAACCCCTATAGCTATCTCCAAATTCAGGCGTATGTGATTATACTTCAAATATATGGCTTTGGTATTAAATATGTGAGTCTATTTATTTCTGAAAGAAATGCAAATATTACTAACAATGCAAATATTAAATTTATCTATGCAAATTAGAATATAAAGAGAAACATTACAGTGCAAATATAAATAATAAATATATGAACATACAACTTGATAAAAGCTAACTATGCACCGAATTAAAAGGCATTGTACTGTCAAAGTCCTGGCATCTAAAGTGGAACGCATTTTTTCGATCTGATGATGAAACTAGTTTCGAATATTGAGAAGTAAGCATGTGTGTTTGAGGTTCGTCCTTTTCAATTAGACTAGTGAGTATAAGTATCAAGAACAAAGTTCAAAAAATTCCAAAATCAGTTCTTAGTGGAACTTATAGTAAAAATACTTAGGTACCTTTTATACTTAAGCAATTAAGCATACATTTTCAGCAATATAATATTAAGTACTGCATGGTTGATTACTACTATTGTATAATGAAAATATATTATTTGTAATAAATACTATTGGTAATCATAAGTGTACTTTACTGACTACATACTCTATGTTTGACTAATAGCTGTTTTGTGCTATTATTACTGCTATTAAAGGCTACATTTTTGTTCGAAAACAAATCGATTTTCTGAAGAAATATAGTAAAGTGTTTACGAAGTCAATTGAAACTGGTCAGTGTTAAAGCACAGGACCGTGCGCACTTAACTTGATATTTTGTCCTATGTATTTAATAATGGCATCGAGAATCGAATAGTAGTTGAAACTGTGCAGGCGAGTACGAGACTGGCAATGTAAATCAGCCTGAATGAACCATCTACGACTGCACTGGTTTAAAGATAATAAAACGGACAGGTACACTAGCATAAAAAAAACTTGTAAATCGTTTCTTAACAGTCAACGTGGACTTGTGAGATGTGCTGCCATTGGCCTGGGTTTGAGGACGGGTGGCGACGATTGGCTGGCATCCGAGTATTCCTCAGTCCGATTAGTCGGTCGGTGTTTGAGTTATATCAGTCATTAGTCAACGTGGACTCGATATTTCTCCAGTGCAGTGCGAAAAATGGTTTTCAGAACAGCTTTATACCAATTATTCCGCCTAATTCGGTAATTGTATTAGATAATGCTTCTTATCACTCGCGAATATTAAATAAAATACCAAAAACCAGTACAAGGAAGACATTTTAAAATTCATGAGAGAAAAAAATATGGAAATTCCTGTAAAAGTTCTAATAAAACGCGAACTGCAGAAATGAATAAAATACCAGATTTCAAAAGGGAATATGTCATTGATAACTTATCCAATATACACGGTCATACACTTTTGCGTTTACCTCCGTACTATGCATATTTAATCCTATCGAGATGGTTTCAGCAATTTTAAAAGATCGTTTGCGAAAATGTAATGACTCTCCAATGTTAAGCGCGGTAGTAGTTGATCATATAAGAGAAGTAATAAATGACCTCGACAATACTGATTTATGGAAAAATTGCGTTAATCGTGTAATTAAAAAAGAAAATCAATACTCAACACTACCCCCCATTGCGCCGATTATAATTCAACCGGATAATGATTCCTTTTCAGAAAGTGAAGATTCGGACACGTCAACTTTTAGCATTTAACTTTTTTAATACATGTTTTCAGAACAAAATATTTAGCTGTTATATTAGGTATGCAGTTTACTTCTTTATTGTTAGATTTCTTGGAATATATTTTATATTTTAATTTTGTTTTTATTTATGTTTTATCTATACAAGTATTTATTTTTGTTGTACTAATTCTTTGCTTTGGTTAAGAAACTTACATTTTTATTTTTATTTTAGAAGAGACTTAAATTTTATTTTTACTATTTAACATCCTTGCCCCTCGCCAATCTAACCTGTCCCATTCCATCATTCCGGCAAGGATATGTTCATACCTTCTCGTTGTTCCTTGCTGAGCAATAACATATTTCAATATGATATGGGATAACTTTAAAACTAAACCCAATAAATTTAAATATTTAGACTTTATATCTAAAACTGATATAATACTTCAAAAATATGTTATTGGCGAAATGAACAAAAATAGCATATCTAATAAACAAAAAATAATAAAAATTAATACAATTTTCAAAAAATTATAACATTTTCTTATGACAAGCATTTCTATTTACCTCCGCCCATGTACAACAAAGAGTTGCCGACTGTTTTTGCTGGCTTTTAGTTTTTATACGGTTTCAATTCTGCTCGTATAATGTATACTTACATTTGCAATAAATCGAGTTAATCCTAATTTGAAGAAATTTGTAAACACTGTCACTAATAAATAACGTTTCTTCAGCGCAAGAAGATTTCTAACAAATCCGATTCTTATTAACTACTTATTGTAAAACCAAACAATTTAAATTACCACAAGACAAAACACGAAACACAACAGTTAACAACACGATACTACTTTAAAACGACACACAAGACACTTCCCAGCAAGAGTAACACCGTTTCCGAAGAGATGGACTAGAAGACTGAAGATGCACCCCGTATAGCTATTAACCTGTTGGTATCTTTTCGGTGACTGACTCATGGTCAGATTGAGGGTTTGCGTGACACCTTGCTGTGCGTATTCTAAGAAGGGCCCGTACTGCTCGTAAGGTACCAATTTTACCTATTGGTGATTTAGGGGTAGAAAAGTGGGTTAGTGAACCTTGCGTCGTCTTGCGGAGATACCTGTGTGTTCCGTTGCTGATATACGGTTCTTGTTTTGTGCATTTTTATGGGAGGTGAGCTCAAACTGACACGCGGGGGTAGTCTTCGTAGAATTTATTTTAAATTGAGGGTTGCATATATAGCAGCAAAATGATAATAACAAGCTAACCATTATACTTTTCGCCGATTTACTACACTTGTTATATAATTGTTGCATATTCTATAGGATACTCTTCGCAGTTTTCTTTTGTATATTGTATTCGTTTCAAACATTTTTGATTTATTTACAAAACAAAACATTTTTTTCATTTAAAAAATTAATAACTTTTTTATTTATTGATCGATTTTGTTCAAATACAATAGGGTTCTTCCTCTAGCTAACGCTAACTTACTGTCCAAATTTCATTAAAAAAAAACAGACTTTTCGTGCTTACAAGAAACGTGACGGACGGACAGACAGACAGACAGACAGTCAGACAGTCAGACGGACAGACAGACAGACAGACGGGTGGACATTTTGAAAGTTGTTCAGAATTCGACCACCAACACAGTGTTCTACGAGCAATATTACCGGCTTTAGATTTGCGAAGAGTATAATAAAGATAATAGTCCTTGTTTAGCGAATAAACTATTAAAAACATAAAATATTGAGTACAAGATTAAATAATACAAATTATATTGTACAATAATGGTCAATAATTATGCTATAGGTAAGTCATGATGTCATGAATATTATACGAAAAATACATTTTTAGTTAAACTTTGATTTACAATAGATTTTAAAAAAATATTAAGTAAGTACTTGCTACATTGCTTGATGTTGTTCGGAATTGGGTTAAATGTACAGTAGGGTGGAACGAAAAACGAGATTTTCAAATTTTTTTCGAGAATTATTACCACATAGCTATCAAAAGGTGCATTTGGTGGTTATTAATAACTGTGCAAAAATTGAAAACGGTACTTTGTTATCTTCAGATTCCTCAATGGGTCCAAAATATTGGAAAAGAGCTCTCTTTAGAACATTTCTTTTTTCTTAGCTATTTTTCCAGTCTTTGGATATTCATAATGCCATAGTCACCAAAAGGTGTGTTAATGTACCATAGATCACTGTGCAACATGTTTAAATGCTATTATCCACACTTCTGTTTCCTCAAGGATGTCAAAATATGCTCTTCTAACCTATTTCTTCCAAAAACATAACTTATTGATCGAATCGTATTTATTATTATTTTCTCTACATTCAATAACTATACAAGGATGAACACCAAGTAAAATCAGTTTTATTTAAAAAAACACACAAATAGACATGGAAAAACAAACAAAACAGAACATGTATAATATTTCAGTTATTATCCATTTTTAGAGTAATCTAATTTCGTTTTAAATGATGGCAATATTTGTCTTGATTTTATACAGGCTTGAATGAAGCCAGTTTGACTTTCTTGGCAACAGACAGCTGGTGATGCCTCATTTTCAAGACGCGCACGAATCGTTCTACAGCTTCGGTATTGCAAACACTATGAAAAATCAGAAAAACTTATGTCTAACGCTTTGATAACACACATTTCCATATTAGCAGTCATTGGCAGCTCAGAAACATTTACGTCATTCCAAGAACTTAATTCCCAGTAATGTTTGGCCTCAAAATGTATTAGGTCTACTAAATTCTCGTGTAGCTGTTGTCTTAATGGTTTGTGCCGTGAAGACACGTTAGACATCATCTTCCTTTTCATCATTAATTTCATACTGCTAGTAAAGCTGAACAGATGACAGGTGGTGCATCTTTAATAACAGTGAATCTTCTGCATGTTTTTCAATGGATGCTGGCATTGCTTTCCTTTCTTCTGTCTTGGATTCCAGGTTCACAGTATTTTTTCTAGATTCTAAATTCTTCTGATTTTCCTTATAACGTCCATGAAATTTTTTTAGTTTATCCCAGAAGTAAAAAACGGTAGGAATTGATGTACTTTGCCAAATCCCTTAAATTTTCGGTACAATATTTTTGAGTATTTCATGAACACTTATATCTCTCCCAGCATATTTATATTTTAGACCATTCCAAACAAATAAATAATGAAAGTAAAGACCTTGTGAGTAGGTAACACAAGATCACTTAGTATTTTAGAGTGACCAAATATCTTGGAACGAAGTTGACTTATAGCTGCCATATTAACGTAAATATTCTAACACTCAACGAACAATCGGCATACAACCACGAATCACGTAAAAACCCACAGAAAACACTCAACTAAAAACAATACTTAGTAGAAGTATTCAAACAAATGAAAGTAGGCTTGAACTTGTTACCTTCCCACCCAGTCATAGACGCCTGTCGCTTGGATTGTGATTGTATTCGAGAGCGTTATTTGTCGCGCAATTCCCATAAGCGGCGCGATTTTCAAAGACAATGAGGAACCGTAAAATATTAGAATAAATCAAATTGACTTGGAGGGGCTTTTTATCATACTTTAATAATTATTTTAAATACTGTGTTTACCAGGAATATATTTTTTTAAATAAACCAGGGCTGGTAATAAAAACCTATAAAATCACCAAAATTTCTGTACTATCGGTCCCGTGAGCAATCTGAATATGCTAAGTTAGGTCGATAAGCTTTTAGGAACGATTTTTATTTATCCAAACGCACATTTTGACACCTATGTCAAAACAATTTAACAAGAAATAATTTTTCGTTCCACCCTAATGTACAGTGTAGGCGAACAAGCATTTCTGACTAAAATGTTTACCAAGTGAATGAATTTCACGAAACTTTCAGGATTCTGTTCGTATTGATGTCTAGATCAAACTCCGCGAAAAAAATTTGCCGCTACTGCCCCGCAATTTTTTTAAACGATGTTTTTTTTGCTAATTAGTTAACTACCAAAACTGTTTACTACTATTTTTAGATAATCTGACGAAAAATAAGATTTTACACTTGTAAAATTTTCGGGAAAATGCGTCCTTTCCGAGATATGGCGGTTCGAATTTTTCCAAAAAGGGGAGTGGGAGAATAAAAGGAGACGAGAAAAAATCAACTAAAATTCTGTTGAATGTACTATTAAAATACAAGACTTCTTTTTAATGACTTTTTCCTAAAGTGCACTCTGTCCAAGTTTCTCCGGAAAAACACGAAAAGGGGATCGCTATTGGAAAATGGAAAATCTCGTAAACTAAAAAATTTAAAAATCTGAAATAATTCGGACGTATAGGATAAGATCTTTAAAATTTTGGTATCTTGTAATTCTTTTGTAACGTGCATATTTTCCGAGTTTTCAAAATAACTAGCGCAAGCTAATAAGAGTCCAGAACCTTCATTTTTCGCGTATATGCTAAAAAACAACAAATCAATTTTTTTATGACATTTGCCTCAAATTTTCTTACTTTTTGTTGGATATTTTGCCACTGAAAAATATTTAAATATTTTAATGAAAAAGCCTCTGCGCCAAACGGATCAGACAGAGGTTGGTTCTTGAATACTTGACTGTTTCAAAAAGTCTCACACCTAAAAATATATAAACTAGAACAATGTTATAAACTAAAACATGAAATGAAAGCTGTAGGCAGAATTTGAAAAATGTAAAATTTGTGAACACGTGTGAACACAGGATTCAATGGGACTCAACGAGAAGATTTTGGAAAAAGAGAACAACGGAACTAAAAGGAAACTTAAAGAATCCGCGATTATTTTATTAAACGAGGATAGATGCGTTTCAAATTATTCAATAGATTTTTGTATCAGTTGGTTGCCCGCCCTTAGAGACGAAGTAAGTAAAAATAAAATAAATATAATTTAATGTCTTACGTGGCTATGAAAATACATAAACAAAGATCTGCCGGAAGTAGATTCTCTTCCGAGACGTTAATTGCCTATAGCTTTCATTTTCATTTTGTATTATACTGTTATGAATTACACCCCCTATGATACGCCCATGACTAATAGTGACGCCCTGGAAAGTTGTAGAAAGAGATAGAGTTTTCTGGAGTGTATTGGAAGAAGATTCTCGATTATGTTCTAGATAACTCTAGAGGCAATTTCAGAGTATATTATAAGGTGAGATTCGATGGATGGAAAGGGAAGTTTTATAAAAGTGAAGAAGTTGAAAAGTGAAAAACTGAGGTTAAATATCAAGTAAACAAAGTGTAAAGGTTATTTAAGAAGTATTGTGTAATCAGTAAATTATTAAATAAAGTCTTAGTGGTTTTTACACCTTGTTAAAATTATTTGGGACCCACGGATCATACAGGGTTTCCTAGAGGCGGAAACACGTATCAATACTCTTCGCAAATACAAAACGAACAGTATATTGCATTCGATCGGCACATTTCTTAAACCGGTAATATTGCTCGTAGAGAAAAAAATTCGTATCACTGTGTTAGTTATTGAATTCTGAACAACTTTCAAAATGTCCGTCCGTCTGTCCGTCCGTCACGTTTCTTGTAAGCACGATAACTTAAGAACGAAAAGTCCAATTGTATTGCAATTTGTACAGCAAGTTAGTGTTAGCTAGAGGAAGAACCCTATTGAACAAAATCGATTAACAAATAAAAAAAATTATTAATTTTTTAAATGATTTTTTTTTCCGTTTTGTAATTAAACAAAAAATGTTTAAAACTAATATCATTTACAAAAGAACTGGGAAAAGTATCCTATAGAATGTGCAACAATTATATAACAAGTATAGTAAATCGGCGAAGAGTAAAATGGTTACTTTGTTTAGTTTATAACATATATATTTTTAGGTGTGAAACATTTGGTAATAATCAAGTATTCAAGAACCAACCTCTGTCTGATGCGTTTGGCGCAGAGGTTTTTTCATTAAAGTTTTTAAATATTTTTCAGTGGCAAAATACCCAACAAAAAGTAAAAAAATCTGAATATACCAGAAATAAACAATTGCAAACAATAACTGCCTCAAATATTATTCAATTTCTATGACCAATTATTTCCACACACTAGGATGCAAATATAGTCAAGATATTTTCCTTTAAAGAGACTTGGATGGAAAATATGGATGCAGAAGTAGTGATTCCTTAGACATCGGTTCTTTAAAATAATTATAAAACCTAATTTTTTTTCTATATTTTTTATCAATTGAAAGGGCATAGAAGTCGCTGTAAGGTAAAACGAACACTACTTATGCGATTTCCTTCAACAGAAAAAAAACACGTTCCCTTCCAAACAAATTTAGATTAAGTTAATAAATTAATTTTAAGTAAAACAATGTAATGCTATTTGACTTATTATTTCAATAGCATCAAAAGATACATTGCAATTTACATGAATACATTTGCAATTTTAATTTCCATAGGAACGTAATATTTTAACATCAAACAGCCAATGGTCAATTTTTATCATAGAAAGTTTTACTAAGAAATAAATTGAACGGAATTGAGTTACCTTGCAACCATATACTTAATGATATTTTTCGATAATCAAGAAAACTCACATTGAAATTTAACTTTTAGAAAGAGGTGAAAAAATACCTTAAACGACACGATGTTCAAAAGTGAATTATTTTTTTGTTTGTGTATACTTGTAATGAAACACATTCTTTACAGGATTTTGCAAACAGCAGAAAAGACTGTCTACGAGAACTAAAAGAAAAACTGTTTGTAAATTTATTGATTTACAATCTTTGCATTCTTTCGATAACCTGAATTCTGTTTATGCTAGCAATTGAGATCCTAAAATGAATTTGTCTTTTTTATTGGACAATTCTCTCATTGTAACACTAGTTTCCACATGAAATATTTCCCAAAGGACGAGGTATGTAAATTAATTCATTTTAGGCCTTTGTTCTTATTTGAACTGAATCTTCATAGCCGTAGGGGGTTATGTGGATAATGGTTTGCTCTACATAGCCGTAGGGGACTGTGCGGAAACTAGTGTTACAATGAGAGTTGCCCAATAAGAAAGACAAATTCATTTTAGGATTTCAATTGCTAGCGTAACCAGAATTCAGGTTATCGAAAGAATGTAAAGATTGTAAATCAATAATTTTACAAATAGCTTTTCTTTTAGTTCTCATAGATAGTTTTTTCTGCTATTTGCAAAATTCTGTAACGAATATGTTTCATTAAATGATCATATTTCGGTCAATTTTTAATCAAATTTTACAGAACAAATTAGTCTCAAATTCAAGATAACATTCATGGCAACCAATTTCATATCTACTTATATCTAAAGTCGGTAATCAAAATTAATGAACGTGTCCCTGTACACATAATGGAAGATATGTATCTTCCATTCTAAAATATATTTAATGTAATAAACACAATTGATAAAATTATAACAGAATTAAGAGAAGAATTAAAACCATGAAACGCTAATGATAACCAAAATGTTTCATTATGAAACGAACAAATTAACAATATGGAAACAAACTGCAATATTGTTACCAGTGACGGCTGTCTGACATATATTATATATCGTTTGTTTCATTACAATTTCTTTAAATATTTTTTTTATCTCTTTCTAATTTGCTTAAATTGTTTATGGGGATTAAACACTCTTTGTTAAAGTTTCTCGAGTATGGCCAGCAACACTAGAATGCAACTGTTCTCTTTTTCTAAAGGCCTCCACTTTAGATATTTTAAGAAAATTTTACTAATTTCATTTCTTAGTACAGTTGTTAAATTTTCTCTGGAGTAGGCACAGGAAAGATGTACAAAATTATTTAATTTGCACATCTGACTACAACTTCCATTCTGCTGAATTGCAAGGAAATTGATTTCAACTTTACAACCACATCTTCCTATACCTTTTTAAGACAACTTCTGTAGTTCCCAAGTTTAAAATATTCCATGTTTATGTTCCTTACAATTTTAACGGTCACAAATATATAGTTGCCGCCAAAACTTATAGGTATGTTTTATTTTGTATTATATTCATGAACTTCATATTTTTACAGCGTCAATAAATCCATAGGGCTATTTCTATTCGAATATGTTAGTTATTGCACTCCCTTTGTCTGCGTTGGCTCCAATAGTGCATTGACTATGACTATTTCATTACGTGTCGGATGGTCTGTCAGATATAGTTAGATACATATTTTAGCTTCTCTTATTTCATACTAAGTTTCCGTAACACCCCCAAACTCACACCTCTCCCCTTCCTTTGCTCCAAAATCCGCTGATATTCATAGAAACCAAAACGCATAAAGCACAAAATAATAATAATAATAATAGTAATAATAATAATAATAATAATAATAGAAACTTACTTTTCTGATTGACATAGCCATACCAAATACTCACAGACTACGACAAGCACATGCGGAAAAACTTAATAAATACAGTGAACTTGCAGAAGAAATTAAAAAGATGTGGCAACAAGACAAGGTATCCATTGTCCCGATCGTTCTGTTCTCAACTGGCGTTATTCCTAATGACTTGAAGAAGGGCCTGGACACACTCGGCCTTAGTCAGCATATTGTTGGTCTGATACAGAAAGCTACGATACTCAGCACTTGCAATACAGTCCGGAAGTTTTTAAATCTACCAACTTAATAAACCTGCAATAGAAACTTATTATCTTGCTTTAAAGAGCCGATAATAAGCGAACCCCACCCTCAGTGTGTGAGAACTTTGGATAATAATAATACTAGAGCACATGATTCTGGAATCTACAGTTACTAACCCTGCGGGATGTGGGGAGTGGCTGTGGATATATTGCTGGCGCTCTTTCCGTGTGATGACGGAGGCCACGGAAAGACTATCCAGCGTCGGGAAACCGAAGAAAATAATAATAATAATAATAAAAATAATGTATCTTTATTAGCTCAAAAAAGCTAAAATTTGATCATAACAATATACAGATCATAATCACATAAACTTTTCATTAGTTTATCTTAATTCTTTGCATATAACAATAACAGTAAAATTATTACAAATATATTTGTATATTAATATAACTTGTAAAATTACCTAACCTAATCACAAGATAATCAGAATTCTTTTTTAATATAACTAACACATAATTTAATGAAACTATTATATTTTTCACAATATTTTATTTCCTTTGGCAAACCAATAAATAATTGAATACCATTACAAAACAAACATTTCGATTCCTTTAAATTGTCATACCTCTCTACCACCATATCATCTACACTACGAGTGTTATAAGCATGAGTATCTCAGACGAAACTCAATTTATCACATAAACACCTTGGAGCCGTACCATGCTTAATTTTAAATATAAATTGAAGTGATTTTAATACTATACGTTGTCTAACATTTAAAAAATTTAAAACATTTAGCATTGTGTCAATGGGAATATATCTGTTACACTTTAATATTATTCTCATAGCTTTGTTTTGTATCTTTTGTAACTGTTGTATCTCATTTTTATTTAAATATAGTTGTAGCGTTGCACAATATTCAAAATGTGGAGCTGTTATAGCTTTATATACTAATATTCTTGAAAACATTGATAAATAATTTGAAATTGTACATTAAAAATAAATATTTATTGTAACTTTTTTAATAATATAATCACTATTACTTTTGAAAGTCAAGGACTAATCTATTATAAAACCAAGGTATTTAATTTCCGAAACTTTTTCTAACTTTTTATTATTTAATACAATACTTTCCCCAATTTGTAGACAGCTTAGTTTATGTTTTTTGCCGAGAATCATATATTTACATTTGTCGATGTTTACTTTCAAGCTATTATCACACAACCACACAAATATATCTTTTAAATCTTGATTAATAGCATTAATAACTTCATTTACATTCTCTCCATACAAATATATTAACCTGTCATTTGCAAATAAATATACCTTACAATTTTTTATAGACTTCACTATGTCGTTTATAAATAGAACAAATAATAAAGGTTCTAGCACTGATCCTTGGAGTATTCCAAATTCATTGTCTATTACGTTCTACTCACTATTTATATATTTTGTTTTTTGTCTTCTCTCAGTTAGGTAGGATTCGATCCATTCGAGTACGGTCCCTCCAATGCCAATTTTTTCTAACTTTGATACCAGTATAACCAAAATAACACAACTCCCGATTTTATCCAGCTGACGATTATCTATAATAAGTTTTTATGTTGCTCTTCCCTGTATTCTTGACACATATACATATATTTATTTTATGCTATACTATGATAATGTAATATTATGTGCAATGCATCAATAAAGACGATTATTATTATTATTATTATTGTATACTATCATTGAAAATATCAAAATTTTCACCTTTTTCTAGAGTATCCTAAATCAAATACATTTTAATTTTAATAAGTGTGCCGTTGAATTAAATAAAGTATAACAAAGGACCCTGCAGAATTTTTATAGAAAACGGCTACCGGGTGAAATCGCAGTATATTGTAGATAGGTTCTTCCAGATCAAAGGTTCTCATAGTTATTACTTACATTATTGCTCGTTAAATAATTTAGTATTATAAATGTTGATTAAACACAATGTTTTTATATTACACCTATACTCATTAACAATTTTATTTGTGGGGGAAAACTTATAGAGACTGAGTAATGTAATATTTTATTTCAGGGATTATGTGATTCATGATTTTTTAATTAATTTAATAAAGTAAAATTAGGAATAAGTTTGTCGTTTTATTATATGATAAGGTTTCTAGAAACTATAAAAAGTATAATCACATCCACACAGAAAGGGTGAAAAACAATCTTTATCTGGACTCGTTCTTTTACCAACATCTGTTTAGCCATTATAAAGTACTATTTTTTTGAACATGCTATTATCAGGATCTCCTTGTAAACTTTTGATAATTACATTTTTTGCTTATACTGACTTCAGTATGTCATTTGTTATTCAAGGGGTATATTTCACTATTTTCTGAATGTTATAATCATTTATTGTCAGATATATTATCAGATTTGTATTGTCCTGATAAATTTAAAAATTTTACCTACTACATTCAATGGTTACTATTTTAAATACTATACTGATTTCTGCAGCTTACTTCATCATAGAGGTATTATTGGGATTCCAAAGCTCAAAGAGGACGGCACACGCCGCTAAACAGTTTGAATGAGATTATTTCAGGTTTCCGAGGCAAATAAAAGAAGTTATGTACTATAAAATGTTTACTTGGAATTCAGAGCATTTTTATTAGGCGGCCAATGATTTTTTATACTACTTGTTTTGTCGTAGGGTGATATAACTGATTTTTAAAGTGGGGCGCGAACTAGTTAATGAAGCACTTTGTAATAATATCCTTGGCAAACAGTTTCGCTTTTAATTCATAGAAAAGATAGAGGATACCTACCTATCTAATGCTTATGACAGCAAACTGGTATGGCGTTACTACTAATAATGACTTTTTATTGGGGCAGTGATACCAAACAATAACATTTCATTGGTTTTAATAATAAGGGAAATAATCTAAGTATTTTAGCGAGTTAATTTGAATACAATTATTCAGATGAAGTGCATCAATGGTACACAAAACATAATGAGAAGCAGAAAAGTAGTAAGTGAAGGTAAGTAGAAATTTTCCTTTCTAGTCTCTATCGTATTCTTAGAGTTGCAAGCATCACCTTGAGGGTGGAAAATAAATCAACAAATTTAAAAAAATGAACTACTGATGTCTGACTTTTATCTTGTCCTTCACTTGCAAGGTGATAAGGTCACCCATATGATCCTGTCAGGCATTGTATGGAGAAACTTGTTCAGTGGGGCAATGCAGGTGTTAGACCACGGAGTTCGAATCCTGGCCAGGGTATGGATGTTTGGCGGCATTTTTAAAGTGTTACTGAGACGGTATCAGTGGGATAGACCGCTGTTGAGTGGCATAAAATGTCTAGTCGCTGTTATTCTCCTTAGTTCGAGTCTCAGTTGCGGTAGATGGCAGTATCGTAGGGAATGGTTGTTGTGATAATGTCCTTGTTTACGTATCTGCTCTGGTTGTGTGGTGAGACAGCTATAGCTAAAATCTACCAGTACATAAATATAAATAAGATTTTAAAAAAGCCAACTGAAAAATGCGTACATCGCAGAACTTTTATAAGAGTGTTGTGAATAAAACAAGAAAATCCTAGACCAAGCAATAATTGGAACACATTGAAGATACAATTACATTATTGTTTATAAAACCGAGAGGTAAAAAGTTTAGGGCAATTTGATTTTCCGACTTATTCATAATTCTGTCTTATTCCAGCAAACTGTGAGTTAAACTAATAAACATTTCAATAAGCCGTTTCCAGCGCTGTACTAGATTTGATGAAATATGTTTTTACGTTTCATTCTTGACAGTCTTCACATATTTTTCAATTTCAATGTTTACAATGGAATAAGCGGTAAATAAAATTAATGGTTAATCTGTTTCACAGACCTGGTTTAACGCAGTTCGAGGCATCTGTGGAATATGCACGAGCAACATAATGCATAAATGATGTGGTATTTAATATGAGCAGATTTTAATTCAGTCTTTTCATCTAGTCAAGCAGCACTCGAAGCGCTACATATGGTGTAATAATTCAGTGTTATAATTAAAATTATCACATTTGCCGTGCAAATGAAAGACAGAGTTGCACAAAATGTATTTATCATCTACATGTTTCCACGTTAGTTGGATATTCTCTGCCATCATCACTTATCAAATAAGAGAGGATTTTGTCGAGGTTTAAGAGAATGTCTGTATTATGAACACACATAAAGAATCTTTAAATTTGTCAATGTAAATGAGGCTGTATGCATGTTCATTTTATTCGATATTAAATATTATATAAAAGGAGGATGATGAAGGATTATTTGATCCGTAGTATCTTTGTCAATGCGCCGTGTGCCATGTTGTTATACGAGGTATGTGAGAATTCAGTTGCTCCAAGACATGGGGGCAATCAAAGATATTATACATAATTTTGTAAAGAAACATTATTGAGTGGGATAAGACAGTCAGGGGACCATATGAGTGAGCAGTGTTATAATTTTGATCGTACAAATTAGTGGTGTAGCAACGTCATAATATCAGTAATGTTGAGTTCTTTGCGGTTTCGTAATACAGAATCTAGGCTTTATTTATTTATTTATTTATTTATTTAGATATAACCACAAAACAGAAAACCAATTAAAGGGTGGGAATGTTACACTAGTAAGCACCGACAGTATAAGTATTATATATACTAAATTCACAGTACGTCATAGAAGAAACAAAATACAAATATCATACTAAGAAAAAACTGACTTAAAATATATATACACATCACATAACTCTAAAAAACATGTAAACGGCCATAAGGGAAATGGGGTTATACGCATAGTAATCTTTTAATTAGAATTGACTCAGGACTACAATTAAATATATCAAGCTCATTTTGCACCGAATTGTAATTTTTACACATAAAATGTATAGGTGAAAGTTTTAGTAAATTTTTTCGGGGAGTAGCATGATAGAATGTTTCACGATTTCTGCTTCCTATACGAGGTACACGAAAACACAGTTGCTCCAAAATAGACGGGCAATCAGACATATTGTAAAGAATTTTATGCAGAAATATTACAGAGTGTGCTAGTTTCCTATTTTCTAGACTCGATATATCAAATCTTTCTAACATGAGGTTTTGTGAATAACCAGTTGTGGGATAATTGCCATAAAACACAAATACTTAACAAAACGACGCTGAATGTTTTCAATACTTTTTATATACGTAGCATAGCCCGGAGACCATACCAGTAAGCAATACTCTAATTTTGATCGCACAAGGGAGTAGTACAATAATTTCATAATGTCCGTATTATTAAAACCCTTACAATTCCTTATTACAAATCCTAGGCTTTTTAAAGATGATGATACAGTTAAAATATATTCATTCAAGCTTAGACTTCTGTCAAAGGTCACCCCAGATCTTTAATTGTATCAGGTCTTTGTAACTCCTGGTTATTTAAATGATAATTAAAATTAATATAATTGCGTGTTTTACAAAACGTAAATGCGCTACATTTGGATATTGAGTGTAGTTGATTTAGTAGACACCAATCATTTATCTTATTCAAGTTATTTTGAAGCTTGTCACAATCTTCATCAGTTTCAATTACACAATAGATTTTTAAATCGTCCGCATATAACAGGCTTTCAACGTCAATATTTGTGACAATGTTATTAATAAAGATATTAAAGAAAAGTGGTCCCAGTACAGATCCTTGAGGGACACCTGAGCTAGCCAAGACGTCGAATGACCTGAAACCATGGTATTCTACATACTGCCGCCTATTTCCTAAATACGAGGTAATTAAATCTAATAGTGACACTGATAGTCCGAATTTGCTAACCTTTGTATCAGAATACCATGATTCAGGCGATCAAACGCCTTGGAAAAATCCGTATAGATAATATCAACCTGTTTGTTATTATCCAACTTTTCAGAAACGTATTGCGTGACACAGGTGAGGTTAGTCTCAGTGGATCTGCCGGATACAAATCCATGTTGGTTTGTTACAATTTGACCTTGCACGTACCTTGTTAGTGGCATACTCAAGGTAAACTTAAAAACTTTCGCAAAATTGCAAATGATTGTTATTGGCCTATAGTTCTCGGCGTTATTTTTATATGCTGATATTATGGTGAAATTAATATGCTTTTTCAAATTCCGAAGTTCATCAAATATAACTCCAAGATCCTTTACCGCACTAAGTCTCTGTAACATTTGACCGTTTATACGTTAATTGTTCTCCATCAGACATTAGTTATTAATGATGTTTAAGTTATTTTCGCTTTCGCTTACTGGTGTTCAAATCAGCGGCATATAAAATACTCTTTGCATTCAGATCAGCTTCTTCATTCTTAAAAACAACAAAACATAAGCGGGCACAATACGGATCCCTGAAGAACACCAGATATGGTCAGGACATCAAGCGACCTGAAATTACGATATTCCACATACTGACGCCTATTACATAGGCACACATACAAAAAAAGTGATCTGTTACCGGGACCCGACATAGTAATCCCTATGTATTTCATTGTGCTGAATGAATCCGTTTAGCTCCATCACCCGCCATTTTTTTGTAAATAGTGAAGATAACCTAAAAGAAATCAGGCTGTTTTTATGATTTACAAAAAATGTACTCAATTTCTCTAATTCTCCAAAGGATACCATGATTCTTCTGATCAAATACCTTAGATAAATTTGCACAAACGGTGTCAATTTGCTTGTTTGGATCTGATTCTTTAGAAATGAATTGTGTAATACACACAAGGTTAGTCTCAATAGATCTACCAGAAACAAAACCATGTTGATTATTTACAATTATTAATATTTATAACTTGTCTCTTTACATGATTTACGTCCTCACCATATGGTACCGTGAAAATCGACATGGAGTTTCGCATATGAAATTATTATTGAATTTACATTACTTCAAATTGTAGTGGGTGGAGCACTGACCCTTGTGGCATGTAAATTAGAATTACAGGATATCGACTCGTGCCTTGAAGTATGTCACAAATTTTAGCAAACCATTACTGACCAAGTTTTGTTCATACATTCTGAGAGCGTTCCGAGTTCAATCCTTTCTATGTATAAATCGTTACTTTTGGTAGAGACAATATAGTTCAGATTTTAGTAACTCACTTTCCACATACACGTTGTCCCAAAAACTAACAATATGTAAATTTTCATAATCTAAGAGGCATGTTACTAACGCCGTTAGTTGCAAATTATTAAAAAAAAATTGGAAACCTTGAACTGGTCTCGGAACCGCCTTTAAAAACTGTCGCTAGAAACTGTTGAAGAAAAATTCACCGTCGGCGTCGTACAGTGGTCCAGGAAAAGGTATTTTTTGTTAAAATTTGTGCAGAGGACTTATTTTGCAACCGACTGGGATATATTTTTTAATATTCGTGATATAATTACAAAAAAATCTGTCATGACCGATTTTTGAAATGCGAAAACCTGAAGAAGGTTAATGTGTATAAATAGCCATTTTTTATAAAAAAAATTATATTTAAAAAAAACATTTACATAAATATTGCTACTCGAGGAGTTCTCCAGGTCACTGATCACGAATCTGACATCCAAAATGTCGTTAACCAACCTGCAAGATTAAAAATGAATTATTATTTGTTTAACAGATAACCCCAACAAGGAAGCTGAAGTATCTTGGGGTAGTGCTTGATGTACAAGGGACATTCGGGGAGCACGTGCGGATGGCCCTGCATCAAGGCAGAATCGAGGGCGGGGGCAATGGCCAGAGTGCTACCAAAAATAGGCGGCCCAGGCAGCGCAAAAAGGGTTGTACTGTACAACGTAGTACAGTCCATTCTCCTGTATGCGGCACCGGTATGGTGGGGAGTACTAAGAATCAAAAGATATAGACAGATGCTGGAGGGGAGCCAGAGGAGAATGCTTATCAGGGTGGCGTCCACATATAAAACTGCCTCCACAAAGGCATTTCAAGTAATCACAGGCATCCTCCCAATTGAATTGCCAGTGGAGGAAAGGACGATACTTCACAGTACGGGAGAAGGTCATCTGCCAGCGAGTCGGTAGCGGGAGAGAGAGACCTCAATCAGGAGATGGCAGAAGAAGTGGGAGGCAGAGCAAACTGTGGCCCAGTGGACTAAAAGATTGATACCTCAACTGAAACCGTGGGTCGACTGAAGATTTAGGGAGACAGACTACTATCTGTCGCAGGTGCTAACTGGTCACGGCTCATTCAGACAGTACACGAAAAGAATCGGCAAGACGGCTGATGCCGTGTGCGTGTACTGCTCTGACGAGAAGGACAACGTAGAGCACACGGTTTTCGCGTGCCCAAGATGGACAGAACATAGGAGCTAAACCCAAATAATGATTGGTGCAGTCCTAACTGCGGAAAACTTCATTCACCAAATGATACAATCGAAGGAGAACTGGTGGGCTATAAAGAGTATGGTGAAAAGGATAATGGAAACAAAGGAAAGGGAAGAACGGGAGCTCCAGGCAGGAAACTGAAAAAGAAGGGAAGGCTGAAAGTCACAATCTGCACCCTGACGGATGTTTAACGACGGTTCCAGGATGCAGAAAGAAGGAGGGAGGCGTTTTGGCCGGTAATAGTCCGGCACCCCCCGATGCGATAGAGCGAAGCACGCCCGGCGTCCATGAAGGATTTCCCCTCCCAAAAAAAGTATCTAATACAATAAAACTTTTATCCTCAAATAACTGTAGGCAGAAAACTGACACCGAGAAATTTAAACCGAACATAACCTAAGAAACACTAAGGCTAGTTCCACTATAACTAAAAATCTATATAAATTTAACCTAAAGCATGCACTTTAAACCTAGAACATTAAAGTAAAAAATCTAAACCTCAGGAAACCTAAAACAAGAACTTTACATCAAGAACTTTATACCAAGAACACTAAACCTCTCATGACCAAAGGCTCTTAGCTTACACTAAAAACTTTTAACCAAGTACTTTAGATATTTTTTTACTCTAGTACTCTAACCTTTGTATAGTCTTAGTTTAGATTTCTAGGTGTAAAGTTCATTTCTTAGGTTAAATTGATGTAGATTTCTTGTTGTAGTACTGCTGGCCTTAGGTTATGTTCGGTTTAAATTTCTTGGTGCTAGTTTTTTGCCAATAGTTATTTGTTTAAAGTTTTGTGTTAGACACTATATTCTGACCCCCTCCCCCTCTTCGCCACATATCATCGCATCATAGTAGTTACCTCCCTTCCCCTTTTGGAGTATGTATTTCATGGACGACCCCAAAGCAGTATAATTTGGTGTCATGTAAAATGCCATATTCTACTATGAGGATATGAGGAGGAAGATATATCATTTCCATTCATGATTATAGGAGACAATTTTGCGAATTCATAGGTTAAGAAAAATAAAATACAATGAAATTTAAGCCCTGTATTTAACAAAATTCATTGTTAGATACCGGAACTTGTGCTCCCACGAAGGGCAAATACTTACTAACAATGGGAAAGGATCGATAGCGTAGATCCAACAACATACCTATAATTAAACATACTAATATATCCCTCCTTAAAAGATAGCCGGTATTTAAGTTAATGATATGATGTATTTGTTTGTGACATTAAAAATGTATTAATTAATTATTCAACAATTGATCGGTAAAGATAATGGTTCCACATTATAAGAAATTTTTCTTGGAAATAAATACCTTGATACGTAAGTATAGGCTTAAATAATGTATTGAAAGCATATGGAATAAGACGAGTTGGATATTAATAGAAAAAAATGTCATCGATAAACGATATATTAGGTCTGGACATGATAAGTTAATTTAATATAGGTTATTCTGTTTCACTGAGGTAACAAGCAATTGTTTTTAGGTTGTTTCATTCTTAAATAAATCATTAATGATAGGTAGGTACACTAACTCGATTTGAAACTTGCCAGGGATTAATGTCTAAAATATCTTATCATAAATTATTTAGGAGCAAATTCAAGTCCGGTACCGAGGACGATTTTTTAAACCTTTTTGCGTCCAATATTTCTTTTTAATTATACCAACCGTCAACTTCATCTCACATAAAAACAACATTATGTCCATCTCTTAACACACGAGATAGCTTGTTAATACATATTATATACGCGCATTTTTTACCTTCTTTAAATAACAATAAATATTCAATTCAGTAGAAAGCAGAAAATGGAATATAACACGGTGGTCTCTAGCTAAATAAAAAACAGTTCAATTTTATTATTATAAACAAACAAGAATAACAGTTTTTTTGTCGTTAATGATTCATGTAAATTAGTTTTGAATCGACCACAACTCCACAAATATTTAAATATTAAATGGGAAGTGATTTGAAATGAAAAAAATGGAGCGAAAGCAGTGTGAGATAAATTATTGGTTAAATCCCAGCAATATACTTATAATTATATTCACTACACCGAATGTTGATTTCTTTGTATGAACTTGGTTCTATATTATAAATGTAACCTTCACCTATGATACTGATGGTAACGAGCCTTGGTGAGGCCTTGCATCTAACAGACAACAGTGACAGGTGACGTCATGCTGTCAAACGCATAATACAGAAAGGGATAATTAGAACAATGTACAAATTACAAAATATCTACCAAGCAGAAGAGGAAGACGAATGTATTATTGATTGATGTTATATTTAAAATTGCAGAATAACCAATTGAAAATTACCTTCACGAAACTGATCACTAGTGCCTCGAGAAAGAGTAGAACATGCACTCAACGGGCTGCCCAATAGCCTACCCTGATATAATTTAAATACAAACTGAATGGATAATATCAACTAAAAAGTTTGGTTAGGCTGAAAAAAGCAAATAAAAGAAATGTGAGACTTACCCAAAGTTCCTGGGTAAACTAATAAGGAAAGTATCAATAGGATATCTTTATGCTGAATGCAAATTTAAAAGCTCCAAATTATCTGGCCCATTGCAGTCTTCAAAATGGATCATGTCACACAGACCAAGACTGATTTATTATGGTATGTTCTATATTTGGAGAGCTACACACCTTTTAACTCAATTGCCTATTTTTTAGCTATAGCTAAAGAACTAAACAAGTGTTAAAACTTCAATAATGTGTACTTTTTTTAGTTTCAATAGTACAGAAATCTTAACCATTAATGAAATTTGACAGTAAAACCAACAAAATCTTCAAATGCATGTTTAACAAATTATACTGTTATTCAATGTTCCAAGACGTAGATAAGCAAAACACTGTTAAGTTCCTTTTTTTTATAACAGCCCTATACTAATTGCATCAACAGTTATTTAAATAAAATACATTCGCATGTTTCAAAAATTATTTTGGGAATATAAAATCGCATTTACTTTTTGAGTTGTTATTACCTACATTACAAATTTTCAGTAACTAAAACTGAAAAACAATTTTAGTTACGATGAAATTACCAAAACGCCAGTAAGTAACTACCCATTGGCTAGAAATGCCCCTAATCCGACAAGAATCGACAAGCCTTAGCCTGCATATTCGAAAAGGATGATTGTTTGAATAGTTCTTTTATCCTGCAGATCTTCTGTGACGTATATATAATCGACATGTACTAAAATGGTTTTTAGTGGTATATAATAATCTTAAATGCCTTTTATATTGTAATCAACACCATAATATTCGGTTCAGAGAAAGTAGAAAAACCTCCCACTATATGCTACAGAAATAATGTATCTGATGCATGATGGTGCGTATTCTTTCCAGTGAATATTGTCATATTTAAATTCATAAAAGAGTTACGACGTTAATTATTACTTAATTGGATCAACACATAGCAAAACAAATGCTGTGGCTGTTAGACGGGAGAACGGTGAGTTAGTTTTTCCTAGTCTAGTAAACCCTTAATAAAAGGTATGTCGTAAAAAAAAAGAAAAATTAAAATTGCAAATTTTATAATAAGATATGGATACGTACACCAGTTTCAAATTGATGGTCTTCTTCTTTCTTGTTGTCAACATTTTGCAACTCTTACTATTATTCCAGTTATCCTACTTGCTGTATCGGAGTTCCGACAGCACCATGCTATCTGTCGTGGTTGTCGATTTGGCGTAAGGCGACCTGACAAGTATTTTTTCATTAGATTTTGCCTAAATAATAAACCGGTGTATATTGTTCTGCCTCCGATTGACGAGGCCAAAAAATAATATTAGTGTAAGTGGAAGACACATATGGAAATTATTTTGTGCAATCTTGATGTAATAATAGAGACGTAGAAATCTAAGTTGGGCGTGATTTACTACAAATGCCTATATCTTTTTTACCTTTTGTAAGGGGCGACGCCCCATTGCAACTCCTGCTCGTGTTTGTGTGCTAAACCAAAGACCTTAGTAATATTTTACCCTAGAATTATAATAATAGCAAAACATGATAGTTTACATGACTATGGCAATCACCTTGCATGAAAGTTGGTGTCAATAAGAAGTATTAATTATACTTTTTTTTTGAGAACGGAAGTAGATTCTCTTCCGAAACGTTAACTACCTATAGCTTTGATTTTCAGTTTTTAGTTCATAACACTGTTCTAGTTTATATATTTTTAGGTGTGAGACTTTTTGAAACAGTCAAGTACTCAAGAACCAACCTCTGTCTGATCCGTTTGGCGCAGAGGTTTTTTCATTAAAATTTTTAAATATTTTTCAGTGGCAAAATACCCAATAAAAAGTAAGAAAATCTGAATATGCCACAAATAAACAATTACAGACAATATTAATTATACTATTTTAGGGATGTACCAAATCTGAAATAAAAATTTTAAGCCTGCCAGAATTTTCCGTGACGTCTTTTGAGTTCAGTTTGTTTTGAAACAGATGTCCGTAAGATTCGATTCTATTCTTTCTCCGATTATTATTAAAAACTTCTAAGGTTATAATAATTGTCTAAAACACATAGGTATAATAATGCTTACACTTTGAGCAGAGTTTATAGTTTGCCTTTGGATAATATAACATTCCGAACATAAGTTGATGGGTGCATCCTCAACGAAGGAGGGTCTCGAAGGCCGGTTTTCGGCCCCCTTCTATTTTTAACAAAAATAAGTTAATTTGATTTTTTTATGGTTTTTGAACAAAACAGATCACTTCCAGGTGGAACGAAAGGTTTTTACCACCACTCCACCCCTTCTTTTCAGCTTATTATATTATAATCGCGATTAAGCAGTAATTATTTGGCATACATGTATGGAAATATGATCAAATAGACCTATAAACTTTACTGATGTAAAAAATAAAGAAGTGCCCCCTCCTCATTCATTTTACTGCCTCTTATCTCCATAAATAACGTTAATATGTTATTTAAAGGAATATGTTAAGTTAATATAGTGTCTTTACTTATCTGGTTAGTGAAATATTATAAAACACTGTAAGTAGAGACGGAGTCACTTGATCGTGGGAACTTTTTGAAAGGAGCTTTTGAAGGTGCCGCCCGCCGCGTAGGTATGAGTCGATTGAGACCACCCCCACTCCTCCACCTATTAGCCACGCCCACTGTGGAGGGAAGTTCAAGTAAAAATCTGTACCAGACCTGTAAAAAGTTGCAACAGACCTGTAAAAAGCTATTCTAGACTTGTAAAAAGCTGTACGGACCTGTAAAAAGCTGTACCAGACCTGTGAAAAGCTGTACCGCCACAGTGGGCATGGCTAACAGGTGGAGGAGTGGGGGCGCTCTCAATCGACCCATTACCTACTCTCTCTCCCCGCCTTTTTACCTTTGCCTCCTCTCTCCTTTTTTCATACGCCCTCCCTCCCCCTTCTGCTTTAGCACAACGTAAAAATATGTGTTAAGCGAACTATATCACATAATTAAAAATGTGTTATTTTCAGGTTGGTTAATTATTCCAGGACACTGCTTCATATGTATATATTGATTAAATTACCACCACCCCTACACATTTTCTATAAATTTACACTCTGTGTTTTAATTTAACTAATATATGCTAGACAAATAAACATTTGACACAAGTAAATAAGAAAGTTTCGTTTGAAATTTTTTATTATCGTGTGTTCCATTATGAAGCAAAGGACTGTTTATTATGAAAGCGGCTCTTGTTTGTCCCGATTTAGGCACATAAGTATCCTATACTTTCCTTTCTGAAAGAATGAGTTAAGGGGGGGGGGGGTGGCGGTTAAAAGCTCTTCGTTTCACCTGGAAATGACTTATTTTTATAGCCTGAAAAAACCGAATTCACTTATTTTCGTCAAAAATTGAAAGAGGGCCGAAAACTGACCTTAGGGACCTTCCTCTTTAAAAAAATATTCTCGTAAGCATCGCCGATAGAAGAGGAAAAATAATACAATTTTAGGTTATTTTAGAATCAAGAATACTTGCCAAAAAGTTAAAAAGAAAATTAAAAAAAGTACCCCGGTAACGGGACTCGAGGCCGGAAGATATCTTGGGTGGTCACCGCTTGACGCGGTCGCCTACGGCAGATTTCAATTTTAAATTTGAATGTAATCTTGGGGGAAAAAGTAAAATCTCCAAAACATCGAATTTTCAAACATTAATATCCAAATAAATATCCCAATTGAAAGTCGTATGATGTCTATATAGAAAAAGGAAGGTTGGCATTTTGTCGGCATAGTAAATTGCTCCAGCGAAATCGGAAATTAGGCTCGGCGCGAGCGAATCAAAAATGGATTTTTTGACATTTGTGAAAGGTATTGCATGTAATTTATTGACTAGGCCGCCACGAGCGTAACTAGCAAGCTCCGCCTTTCTGCCACTCTACAACGGTTTAAAGATATTTGAAATCATGGCCTACTTCAAGTGTTGTAACGAAACATCTCGAAAGTGCGAAATATGTCCATTTTTTGAAGGGTTACGAAAAAATTACTAAGCCGAAATTATTTTGCAAAATAATGCCTTAAAACGAAGTAATACACATATTTTTTAGAACGGCTTGATTGTGGGATTTACTCCTTGGGGTGTTGAAAAACATGTACGATTGTTTTCTGTAAAACTCCATTATAGTTTTAATCGATATCGTATATTATCAGCTTGTGACTAGCGAATCACCAATGGTCCTTGCAAAAGTATACTTTCTTTTAAATATTGTTTTAAGATTACTCCTTGAAAATACTGCTGGACTTAAAATACTTTCTATATATGTTGGCAACTTGTTGTTATTTTGCAAAATAATGCCTTAAAAAGACGTACTAGGTACATATATTTTTTAAGAACGGCTTGATTTTGAGATTTACTCCTTAGGGTGTTGAAGAACACATACGATTTATTTCTATAAAACTCCATTATGTCGTATATTATCAGTTTGTGACTAGCGAATCACCAATGGCCCTTGCAAAAATATACTTTTAAATATTATTTTAAGATTACTCCATGAAAATACTATTGGACTTTAAAATACTTTCTATATGTGTTGATAACTTGTCGTTATTTTGCAAAATAATGCCTTAAAACGAAGTACTACACATATTTTTTAGAACGGCTTGATTTTGAGATTTACTCCTTAGGGTGTTGAAAAACATATACGATCTTTTTCTGTAAGACTCCATTATAGTTTTATTCGATATCGTACATTATCAGCTTGTGACTAGAGAATCACCAACGGCCCTTGCAAAAATATGCTTTCTTTTAAATATTATTTTAAGATTACTCCATGAAAATACTACTGGACTTAAAATACTTTCTATATGTGTTGGTAACTTATAAAAACTTTCATAAGACTGTTATCTAACATACGATTAACGCGAGTGAAATATCAAATACTGAAGACTTCTTATGTTTTTATTTTGTTCTTTCAGTTTCTCCAAATAAACCCTAGGGCAGATGCTTAAAAATGTATATATTGTAATATATACATAATAGTAAAAGTAGAACCAATCCCCTATGCCTCAAAATTACTGTTTAATTGTCCTTTGCCTATACCTGCACCCACTATTATATTATTTCATATTTACAATTACGTGTAATAATACTATCCTCGAACTGTGCATTACCGTCGGTAAATTACTTTATGGTATGTATGTTACTTGCACAGTACGTGGCCGAATAATAACTTTCTCGCAGCGCAGGTATAAGAAATAATGTTCTGGGAAGTTACATGTGCCTTGGTGAGCCGGAGCCTTCTTTACATTTGCGATAACAATAAGCTTATTTTTGCATATGTTAGAGATTAGAAAAACCTGAAATTCGAGACACAACGTATTTGTGTTTATCTGATTTTCCTTATACGAATCTGTAAGAAATGTGTGTATTTATTGTTGAGAAGTAATGTGTCTTTAGAAGCATTTGTTTGGACAAATTTGGAAAATGTGTATTTAAAATATGCACTTGGTTAAGTAAATCATAAATGTATAGGATATGTTAATAGGTCATTATGTAGAGCTAGTAGAATGGAGCGAACATTTTTGTGAAAAGGCTTAATAGTACGGGAGCCCATCAACAAAAGTCTCTTCGTGCACTGCAGTTGCCGCCGCTTGGTGGAGATGTTGTAGGCATCTTTAGCTACCATTTTCCCCCAGCGGCAGGTCACGTCACCTCGCTCTCTTCGAGAGAGAGGTACAAAACAAAGAGCTGCTGAAATGTTGCCAAAAAATTATGAAAAAATTGAGGAACATGTTTGGTGTTTTTTTCCAAAGCCCTTCCTTCTCTCGGAAAAAAATAACAAAAAATCCGCTGCCTAAGGAATCATTACTTCCACATCTAGATTTTTCATCCAAGTCACTTTGAAGGAAACATCTTGACTATATTTGCACTCTAGTATGTGGAAATTATTGGTCATAGAATTTTAATAATATTTGGGGCAGATGTCATAGAAAAATTAGAGGCGTTGGTTTTTACCATATGCATAAAAGCGAAGTTTCTAGCTTGCTCTACTTATTTTCCCTTATTTACAACCTACCACCTCCCACTCCTTCAACGAAATCATCAATCAGATGTCATTACAATAGATGTACTAACGTTCAAGTGAATATCTCAAGTTTATGTTATCAGTCACTTTAATAATGAAAATATTAGAAAGAAATCTGAGGCCTTGGTTTTTAATATATACAACAAATCCCAAATTTCTGTACTCATACCAGTTTGCTTAACTTATTTTTCCCTATTTACCTCTACTTACCCCCCACTCCTTCAACGGAATCATATCAAAACATAATCTAGTTTCAGATGTCGTTATAATACATACGTGTACTAAATTTCAAGTGAATATCTCAATTTTCTTTTATCAAACCCTTTAATATTGGAGTAGGCGTTGAGGGGGGCCGAAAAATATTATAAAAAATCTGAGGCCCTTGCTTCTAGTACATACACCAAATTTCAAGTTTCTGTACCCTTACTAGCTTGCTTTACTTATTTTTCACCTATTTACCCCTATTTAACCCCAACCCTTCAACAGAATCATCCCAAAATATAATCTATTTTCAGATGTCGTTATGATACATACGTGTACCAAATTTCAAGTGAATATTTCAACTTTCTTTATCAACCCCTTTAATAACGAAGTAGGGGTGGTGGGGGGTTGAAAAATATTATAAAAGAATTTGATGCCTTGGTTTCTAGTACATACACCGAATTTCAAGACTCAATACTCTTACCAACTTGCTCTACTTATTTTCCCCTATTTACCCCTATTTAACACCCAACACTTCAACTGAATATTCCCAAAATATAAGCTAATTCCTGATGTCATTATTATATATACGTATACCAAATTTCAAGTAAATATTTCAATTTTATTTTATCAACCCCTTTAATAATGGAGTGGGGGGATGGAAAAAATTATAAAAGATCTTGAGGTCTTGGCTTCTAGCACATACACCAAATCTCAAGTTTCTGTACTCTTACCAGCTTGTTTTAGTTATTTCCCATTATTTACCCCTATTTACCCCCCCAATCCTTCATCGGATATATTCAAAATACAATCCAGTTCCAGATTTCGTCATAATATATAAGTGTACAAAATTTCAAGTCAACATCTTCCGGAGAAAACGTGCGGACAAAAAAGTTACAGACAAACAGACAGGTCGACAGACTGACAGACAGACCGACCAACAGACAGACCGACAGACAGACAGACCGACAGACAGAATTTTATTTTCGCTCAAATTTAAAATCTCGACGTTTCATGACATTCTAAACCTATTTGAAGAAAAAAAATGATATATTTTTTTACGATTACTATACTTCCAATCCACTACGTGGATGTACAAGTAAAAATAACTCATAGATCTTTGTTAATTAGTTTAGGGTGAAGGAAGCGTTTTAGAGAAAAACACCAAGAGCCAGAAGTTGCTTATTTTTGTCCAACAACGCTTGTCTTTAACAATTTTTTAGACAATAATGATTTCGGCCAAGAACCCGGCCAAAAATTTTCCTAATATTTTTTCTTCAGAAAAATTCCAAAATATTCAGGCGTATTCCTCGGTTGATTATAAGCAACTTTAGCCTCTAGGATTTTTTCTCCAAAATGTCTCATTCACCTGCAAGAAAATACTAAAAAAATTGGTGTTACACTTCTTAATATTCTTCCCGGAGAAGAAAGCACTTTGAAAAAAACACCAAGAAACAAAAGATGCTTATTTTTGCCCAAAAAAGTGCCTGAATATTATAATAATTTTTATTTTGCCTCCCTCTCTCGGAGAAAGCGACCTGTCGTTGAGGGGAAATGGTACCTACAGATGCCTTCAACATCTCCACCAAGCAGCGGCAATTGCGGTTCCCGAAGCCACTTTTGACGATAGGCAAGAAAATTTATTGTTATCTTATATTAGTATAGCAATTATTCAAATGTTTTGCAGCAGTTAAAATAAAATAGAAAAAATAATTATCAATTATATAAAAATACATGGATGGCTAAAACATTGGTTGGCCAGTTTTTTAATATTGAGTTAAAGTTGGTGTTAAGTCTACCTGCAACTTAGCCCGAGGTTCGGTTCGAGTTAATGTTACAACTGTTTTTCAATATTGTTACTTCCACATCCACGTAATGTAGTGGAAATATAGTAATCGTAAAAGAAATCTTTTTATTTTTATTGTTGATATTCTTAGAATTTTTTTTCTCTAATTCTTTGGAACTTCCTGCCACATGTATTTTTTCTTTTTAACCGGTGCTCGGGAAATCTACAAAACATCACAATTAACCAGTATGTTACTGTAAAATAACCTCTACGCCTGTGACTTTTTACGTCAAAAGATCAGTTAGAGGTTGCTTTTTTGACAAATAACACAAATAAGTATAAAGGTTTAAAGTGTGTCGAGTTCGACGAAAGACGCATGTTTCGTGGATAAATCCGGGACCGCCGAAATTGTACTTAATTGAAGCGTGAACAATTCTGCATTGATTGATATAAATTAGCGCGAGTATGGCTATTTCGTATAGTTGATATTTGATTAGATTATGTTGGTTGAAAAAAGCAACACAAAATAGTGTATATAAACAACGCGAGAAAAGTGTAGTGCTTGAGCGCTTGACTGTAAAATACATACCTGGATTCGTCCCTTCTTGAAGTGGGTGATATAAAATAAGCAACAGCCAGCCAGATGTGTGAATGTAACATATAAGTTATTGTTTATGTAGCATTAGCACTGGATTATTTATGTCTTTATTAAATATTAAACGAGAATTAGAGATCAAAATTGAAAAGATATTAAACATAATATATAGGTAATGAAATGGAAAAACTGCCCAAAATTGAAACAAATTGTTTCAAGGAAACGACATACAGGGTAAGCAAACTATCCCTTCGGAACTCTTTTCTCATAACGCGCAAAAAAACATTGTTACCGCGAGATAAGGCCCTTCCCAGCAACTCCACCGTAGATGGATATTTACTTGTGGAGCGGTTAATAAAAAAAAGAAAGAGAAAAAAGGGAAAAAATACAAAAATAAAATAAAAAATAAAAGCTGTCAGATTCAGAGATACAAGAAGCAGAAAATTTAGAAGAAGAAAAATTAGGAGATGACGATAGACGGAAACTTAAAAGAAGCATCTCTCAAACACCTACACTTCCCATCGTATATTCCCACCCATGCGTCATGCGGCTCTCGCTGCTGACAACAAGCATGTCCAATGTACAACCCGGCATATGCAGTCGGTCCGGCGGTATATAAAACATCCGAGAATTGGTTCCGGCACGCGGTTTGGCCGTCCGTTGGGCGTGTTCGACGGACGACCAAGCTGCGTGCTGGAATGAACCTGCATGCCTGCCGACGTTTCGGAAATCTAATCTGTTTCCGTTTTCAAGGTTTTTAAAAAAAGCTTTATTTGCTCTGTATGATAAATACACAGCTCTAAGAATGTTTGTTATATTCAATATCCATAGATACTTACTATTTACAGAACTGTTGATATAGTTAACAGTTTTTATAATTTTATACAATGTTCAGTTTGTGAAATAACATACTGGTAAATTGTGATATTTTGTAGAGCACCGGTTAAAAAGAAAAAATACATGTGGCATTAAGTCCCAAAGAATTAGAGAGAAAATATTAAGATAGTGCCACAAATAACATTTAGACAGGGCTTAGAATGTCACAAAACATCGAGATTTTAAATCTGAGAGAGAAAAATTTTCTGTCTGTCTGCTAATAAGAGTAGAGATGCTTCATTTTTGGTACATATGACCAACTTCTCAAATTTTTTTATTACATCTGCCTCAAATACCAATCCATTTCCACAACTAGAGTACAAATATAGTCAAGATGTTTTCCCTTAAACATACTTGGATGGGAAATCTGGATCTGAAAGTAGTGATTGTTTAGACAGCGGTTTTATTTTAAATCAGTAAATTCCAGGCATGTGAAATACTTTATTAAGTTGGTATGAAGTATGGATTTAATTTACATTTTCGGGATCTTGCATGACTAATCTTCGCCTCTTCTTATGGTGCCTGTAGTGGTAAAATATAAATTACGTAACTTTTCAAATATTTATGACTTGTATTGGAAACATTTATATAAAAAATACTGAAGCCCCATTTTTTGGGCCCGAAACATTTTGTGGCTTATCTCAGGGACACATAACGGAGGAGATCCTAAAAAGGGAGAAGAACACATAGAGTCCTTCTAGAGGAATACTCCAGGCCAAGGACAAGCAACAAATTCACAACTTATTTGACAAAGAATGTCACAAGGCTTCTCGAACTAGAAAAGTCGGACTTAAGGCCTTTCAACAGCCTATTGCCCCTTGAGATATCTTAAGAATATGGGCAAGGCAGACAATGATACGTGCAGATACTGTGATACTCCGCACAAGGCTAAAGTGCTTAGAAGAGGTGGAATTAACGCCTGAAGACATAGGGAAGTTAGCCTACAGGAAAATCACAAGCTTTGTAGAAAACTTCCCGAGCAACGACTAATTATAGGGTAATTCACAATAGATCATTTAGGTCGATGTGAAAAAGAGCTGAAACAGCCGAGCGACTCCTTTAGAAAGAAAATTTAAATTAAAGGCCATAGTCAGTTAAGATGGGAGAACTTGCAGTATGGATGGTGCACATTTTTTTGCTTGGATTGTTATCAACATCACTTACAATTCTGCCAAATTTTAGCCCTTAATATTAAACCGGCTTCAAGTAAAAGAATGGAAAATTTTCGAATATAATTTTTATTTATTGAGTGACATAACTGATTCAATGCGCCAGCGATTTTAATTAAGAACTTGGTTATCCAATTTACAGTACTGATACATTGTTATAAACAATAGGGTATTACTGCACGGTGATAGCCTCACTGTAGTATTTTCATCAAGCTACGTCCAATGCATCAAAAATTGGAAAAAAATTCATATTTCGTTGAAATTGCATTAAACTTGGTGGTATACCGGGTGAGTCACGAATTGCGCTCGCCCCGATATTTCCTAAAATATTTGGAATAGAAAATTGAAATTTGGAGGCCTTATTACACGACTAAAATGCCATCTTTTCAATAAAAAATCAAGTTTGGTGCACATCCGGTTTGACCGTGACTCACCCGGTATGTTGTAGTAGCTGATGTCAAATCTGATGTTGAAATATAATTGCGACTGTCTCGGGAATTGCAGACAAGGTTTCAAAAACACGGATTCTCATTCTCTCGGTGTCAAATCCACAAATAATGAAACGAAACGTATTTTAGAAGTGTTTCAGAATGTTATGAGCCGCGAAATGCGCAAAAGGCAAAGTTTATTCTGCGTTATAAGTATCTTTTTGAAGACACTGGAGGCTTTGTACATAAACAAAAGCTCGGGATATTTTGTAAACAATAAATATAATATTTTTAAGAAGTGTAACTGAGTCGACAGGAGGGATTATGTCTCTGCGCATATGAAGGTCACAGCTCATGAGATTCTAAAACACCTCTAAATCGGATCCAACATCGTAAGTTCCATTTAACCGTGCATTTGGGTGAAATATTAATTTATAATTTTCAGTTACTTTTTTTGGGTGAGGCGGTTCAATTTCTTCCAAAAATTGAATCAAACACATGGCATAATTAAAGTCCAAATTCATTTATATAATTAACTGTTAGCACACTTAGAAAATGACACAGTTTATTAGAAATGTTAAAAAAAAGGAAACAGATTGATTCGACTGAAAAATTACATTTCTTTTTAAAATCATCCACGCACCTATTGGTCCACTTATAAATGCACTGTGTCGCTTTAAGCATGTGATAATTGCATTCAATAATTATCCACGGACTACTTGAGTACATTTTCATTAGTAGTTAAAGCATTACGGAGATGATGTTAAAGATAACTGCATGTAGAAAAGGCGTTATACATTATTTAACCTGAATAAATAAATAAAATACATACATAATAAAACTAACCATTGTAAACCTAATACACATTCATCAAATTTAAAATGACAAGCATAACTAATATAACTTTGTAGTCTATCAGCCGATGCGTTTAGTTAATTTTCCTACCATGGATTTAAAATCAGCGGCAAATTTTCAGGAATATTTAATTATTTAAGTTTATTAAGCATAATGGTGTTACTTATGAATAAATCAGAATGGATCGGTGGTTTACATGTCGTATTAATATGAACTGTTTACAACAATGAAAGAAAAAAATGAATAACTTCACAAGGATATGCAACATGCAACTATCAATAATTAAATATAGTGTAATTTTCTTACCTTTCCTCATATAAATAATTATTGCCCGCGGCTTTTTAAGGGTGCGTTTAAATAATGGTACATTTTTGCAAAATATTTTGAATAATGCACGTTATTTAAAAATGCGCAATACAAAATAAATTTATTGCAATAATCCCCAGCAGAAAAGATATCCTGAGTGGCAAATATTCTACCATCAGCATGATTTTTGGTCTTCGTCAGTACGGACTTGGTGAGTACGCCAAACACACACAAGTTGCAAACAGAGCCATCTACCATAACTTGTTACAACCAACACACGCTGAGAAGGAATCTGCTAAACAATTTATGTATTTTTGTTGGAAAAGTCAATATGGTTCTGATATAACTGCCTCAAAAAAGGGAAGTTTCTCATATTTTTGCTCCTTACAAAAGAGGTAGAAACCTTAATTTTGAGTTTAAAACATATCAACAGCCCACCAAAGGTTTAAAATTATTGAAAGTCTACATGCGGTTGAACTACCCACAGCAGCTGAAATGGAAAACGAGTCGTTGTTATTGCTAATGTTAATTGACAGTATGCCGAATTTGAATCTAAAATTTGCCAGGTAACTGCACTCGACAATGACGTAATAAATCGAACATGAAACGACCCGTAGGTTTACTCTCGACTGCATGCACATGAGACAATATGCACATTACATCATATTAACATCTTATTCTATGCATTATTGCTCAACTTTATCATACTCGCACTAAATTGAAATGGTCAAGGTGGTATATAGCTGCTTGGTTGAGAGGCAAGTATATCTCTGATTCAGAAGTCCCGAGTTCGATTCCCGGCAGTGGCAATGGGACATTCTCAGAAGAAGGAGCTAATCCCAGTATACTTGGATATTGGGTGTGTTGTCTCTTGACTGTAAATAATAATATTAAGAATAATAACACATATATTTTACGCAAAAGTGTTGCCTCTCCCACATAGGGTACTTCCAGAGCCTTCAGGAATATTATCTGTAGTATATTTTGGAGTTAATTTTTTGAGGGAAGTTTATATAAAAGACTAGATGAGATAGTCAGACTTCTTTGTAATTTAAAATGTTGAAATGTCGTCCCTGCTAATATAATACTGATCAGATATTTGTTAGGAGAAATGTGAAATTAGTAGTGCTTATAGCACCTAAATGGTGTAGAAGAAAATTGTATGAGACCATCTTTGCAGCGAATTTTTCATAAAGTAAAATTAATAATAATATTACTTTCTCTATGCTTTAACAGCTAGATGTCTACAAAAAGGAACACTTATCTTTGGCGTCATTTTTCCAAGATGGCGGATGAATAAATCGTTAAGGACATTTTTGTTCCAGCTATCCCTAGTTCTCTTCCTTATGGAGCCTATTCAGTTTTCATTGCTGATAGGCATACATTTCAGTCCATCCATATGAGCAGGTTAGAATCAGAAGTAGGTAAGGGAAAAATTCTAATATTTTCCTAGCTTCTGGTTGAGATACGTAGGTGATATATTCGCAGTATTCGGTACGAAGGTTGAATGTGTAAACAACTTTGTTTCGAAATTATATAGCCACCTCACTTTGGTAAAATTTACATACGAAATGGAAACCAATGGTCAACTACCATTTTTAGATACACTAGTAATAGAATTACTGAAAATAAGTTGGAAATTCATATAGAAATCACGTCGGCAATCTAAGATACATCCCTTCTGTTCTCAGCACAAAATGTTTGGTCTCATTTTCTTGATTCATCGTTTATTAAGTTTCCCTCTGAATGAATTGAGATCCGAAATGAGAAAGCTTTAATTAGGAATATAGCCCAGAGCAACGTGTATGCTGTGCGTTTTGTTGAAAAAGCAATTAGGGAAGGTGAATTTAAGAAAAATCGAACCGAATGGAGGTTAAAACTTGTATCGATTCCATAGGAAAACTTATAGATATAATAGTTGTTCCTCATCGAAAACTAAATTGAAGCAACTTTTAGGCAAGTGAAAGGATAAAAAATGTTCACACCAAAGGTCCGGAATTTACGAAGTTAATTGTAAGAATTGTAAATTGAAGTATGTTGGACAAGCTAAATGTGCAATTATAACAAGATTTAAGGAACATCTCCTATCTAGAAAATGGAAGATCTGAAAGCCTAGCCGTGTCTCTGACAACAATCATAGAGTAGATATCAGTACCTGAAGGTTCATTAGAATTGTAACCAGCTCAGTGCTTTGGAAAGTTTTGAATTCGCATTTGCGTAAATGGTGACAAAAGGCCTGTGACAAGTAGCTGATTTCTGTCATGGTTCGTTGAACCCTGACAGAGTTTGATGATCACATTATTTTAGTATAAATAAAGACATGTTCTTAATTGTAACTTAGTTATAATCATTTCCGATGATGTCAATGAGGTTGGCGAAACCTGCGTCGAGTGTAGTATTCAAGTGGTTTCAACATTACAACAGTTTTTTCCAGGAATATTTTTAAAGCAAAATCTCTTAAAACTCTTTATTAGAATCACTTTCATTTTTTTTATCAGAAACTGTTTTCTAGTAAAACAATGCAATGAAATGGACACTATGAAATGGATATAGTTTTCAGTATTACTAAAGTAATGTTGAAATAAACCACGAAAGAACATGGGAATGCATTGAATTCCTAAGACGAAAAAGGAAACTTCGAATCATGTAGACCATATCACTTGTGAAGAATTATTTAAGAAACTTTACATTTTTTTTATGGAATATACAAATATGTAACAAAATTTTTATTGCGTGAATTATTGCCGCGGTAGGTCTTGTGCAAAACACAGCAAAACACATATTACCTAAATTACGGCGTATAAAATTAATCAACAAAATTAGGAATACTAGTATTTTTGTATGTGTCGAAATTGTAATAGTAGGTTACTGTAGGGCACAGTTCACTGATTCAGCAAATATTGTGATGTTAATTTTATGAAGAAAATAATAATGGAGGTTTTTCTTTATTTATAAAATGTATGGTCAGTGAGTTTGCTAATCGTTCGTTAAGGTTATTTTTTGTGCGGCCAAATTTAACACTGACATGTGTTAAACTGTGTTTCTTGGCATTGAAGACGTTAAGATAAATAGGTACGATTTTAATAAGTTCAACTGACAACTTATGGGACACAGTTAATAATGAAAAAAAACTAATATGGTTTAAATCATTTAGAATTATTTTAATATTTCTTGTTTGTAACAGTAAGAGCAGTTACTTTTGGTCTTAATTAAACACATGGTTAACTAATCTGCCTGCTAATTTAACTGAAATAAATAGCCAAGACATAAAGTTTATTTCGTACTTTGCAACATATTTGGGAGCTTAGTTAGCAATATTATTGGTTCTTCTATTTCTGTTGTATTACTTTACATTTAAATAGTTTAAAGTAGACATACACTCCAGATAGGTTATATGTCTAGTTCATGTATTGAAAAGAGATAAAAAATAAAAGTATGTTTTATTAAGTTTCTGTAGATTAAGGTTATGGTTATTTAAATGGTCATTAGTTACTATTTATTACCCATGAAGACTTTTAGCATTCATCTTATTACTTTTCAGTGTGGAGACTACTGAAATGAAGAAAAAGAAGCAAGGGACTAATTTCACCTCGGGTGAAATTAGTTTGTTTATGCAAACTTTGAAACTAAAGTTAATGACTATCGAAAATAAAGAAAACTGATGGTACCACTTTCACGTGATATGTAATTAAATTATTTATATATTCAAAATCTTCGTCATCATTGCCGTCAAATAGTGCAGCCAATTCACGTAAATTCATTTTTCAAAATAAAATTGTATGAGGTATAGGATATCCAAAGTTAGTTTGAAATTCATAAAAAAAGATTGACAAAGGAATAGCTCATATTCATAAGATAGCACCAGCGATGCCATAAGCGACCACACAATTATCACCACCACTTTTTAATTATTGTAAATATTACTTTACTACTTTATAATACTAATCGATAGGAATGATGTAAATTATTTATTTATAACACATTATTTATTTATAATAAATAATGTTAGTTTAGTGAACAAATCCATAAATGGTTTAATAAAAGTAAATAAATATCATTTAACCTACGGTTATGCTACCGGCAATTATATGAATAAACCAAATCAGGCAGCGGGCTTGTAATGGTGAGCCAGGTAAACAATCGACTAGTTTCGTTTGAGGTAAGCGCATAACATATATGGTGAAATATATTGGTATACATATATCGTCTGGAATATTCAAGGACACGGTCTCGGGTCTTATTCTATTTCAAATAGGCTTTGTAATGAGTAGTAATGACCTATCTTGGTAGCACCGCTTTAGACTGAATTTCCAAATTCATAATAGAAATATCAATCATCTTCGGTAATCGTATCTCGATGCCACGATTAAATTTAACTACAGCCACGCCCATATTTAACTACTATTAAGTCCTAACTGAGCTTGAAAGTAACTAAATCAACTGGTATATATTTAGTTAGCTGCTAAAATGACTGAATCGGGAAAGTAACGGCCCAAAATATACAAGGCAGAGTCCAAAATCGTGGAAGTTTCATTAACTGGCTTTAATAATTCTTTTAAGGAACCCCTTCCGATCCGTACGTATGTTTTTTGTGCCTGTTCAATTATTACTTTGAAATTTCTATCGATTTTTATAAATTTTATAAAAACTAGAAATTTTGCCTCGACGGGGGTTTCGCTATAATTTTGTCAAGTTATATTTGATACAAGATGAGCAAAGATTACAAATAATAATTCATTCGAGGACTTGGTGAATGCGTCGGGGACGAATTTCAAATTTCGCTGCAATTGCCATAAATATAGGAAATTTTGGAGCAATTGACATATAATCCGATGTCAAAAATAAAAAATTCATCTAGACGAATCCAATAGGACTCCCATAATAACAAATATTTTGCAGATTTATATAGAATTTGATACGTGAGGATTTACGATTCTCTGATAATAAGTTTCATGTTAAAGCTTAAAATTTGCGTCAAATATTTTCTTTACTTTATAGAAAACACACAAGAGGCCACTAAAATGATGAAAACATGTTTTCTAATTGAATTTTATTACTTAATATCGATATTATGAGGTCGAAGTAAAAATGAACAAATAAGAAAATTGAACGCATTTTTTAAATGCATACATAAGCGTGAAATTTGGTACACACCAAAGATTCTTCATATCGTAATAATTAAAAATGGTTAAATATACCCTTGCATTTAAAACGAAGACCAAAACTATAACTCTTATTAGGGCAATCGTCACAGAAAATGTTAATCCAAAAATACTCCTTGTGAAATTGTCTGCAAAGTGCGTAATTTTCTTTTAAGATTAGCCGATGAGATACTACCGGCTTTCAAATATTAAGGCCTTTTTATTTGGCCCTCCAGATAAAGCGATATAACAATTATTTAAATTGTAAATATGATCCATTATACTTGGTTCTATCGGCAGCTACCAGTATATTTCAATTATTTATATTTTTTGTAAATTAAAAAAACTTCTAAAAATGGCCACTGACTAAGTTTTTTGAATACAATTATGTAGTGTCAATTTCCCAATTTAAGTTTTTTACAACTGTAGAAGCTATACAGCTGGGTGATATAGTTGAAGGACACACTGACTTGGCATTGTGTGATCTCTCCAAAGTTTTCGACTGAGTTTCTCATGAAGTGCCGTTGACAAAGCTATGATATAGCATAAGAGACTCACCTCCAGCTCTATTAAAATCATACATATTCAACAGATAACAATATTCTTCAGTAAACAGTATAACTCAGTTCTTAGTAACTGTACGTATGGTGTCCCACAAGAGTCTATCTTGGGTCTAGTGCTGATTGTACTGGTTATAAATGACACTTATTACTTAACTGAATTCGTTTTGCTACCGATTTCGCCTTAATTTATTTAAAAGCAAGTTATTAAAATTTACTAAATTGGTTAGATAAAATTGATAAAAATTATTCGTTGCGAATAGACTTAAGCTAAACTGTGACGAATAAGGCTATAATTGCTATTTGAGAAGTGTTAAATATCACTCCAACCTATAGTTCCTGTCCTCAACCTGTTTTGGCATGTATAGGAGCTATTAAAGAAATAAGTAATGATCATAGGTGGAGATTAGAAATCCTTCCTAACGTTACGAGGAATATTAACCTTTCTGCAGACCGAAGTTTCTTTAGCCATGTTTGAAATTAAAAAAAAATACGCAAGAACGTTTTTGACTCGTCTTTCAATCTAAAACCAATATTCCATAGTTGAATCCAGAGGTAACTAGTAATTTAGAATGACAGGTAGCACACTGATGTCAATTTGAGTATATAATTTAATCTTAACACCATACTTTATTTTTATCCACCAATTCTGCTATAATTAACACAAGAAGAAGCCACACGATAGATAAGTCTACGTTCATTGCCAGAGAGATATTTCCAGATAGTAGTTTCTAGGTTCTGTGACGTTTTTTGACCTCCGGGGCCACCAAACCTTAACCTCTTAGACTTTTATTAGGTCAATACCTAAAGAGTAAAATTTACTTTAAATCTCCAGCTACTTAGTGTGTTTGTAGAATACATCAGACGTGTCACTTAATAAAATTCCCTACCCATAAATGACAAAACCAATTCGTCATCCTGAAGCCGTACTGACGACGCCATTTCGAATTTTTGAATTTCACCTCTTTATATTCTGCAACCTCAAGAGTCCTCAGATTACCAATTTTTATTAGAATCATTTACTATTGTAATGTAAAACAACAGTGATTAATCAATGAACCCAGTTTTTCAGTATTTAACGCTTTATGACTTAAGAACTGTCCATTTTTGGGCCTTGCGCCTCTCCCACATGGCCAGTCAAATTGACCTATTGATCTATTTTGAATAAGTGTTTGCTACAGTTTTTAATATCGCCATTATACAGAACATTATCAGTGGGTTAAGGTAAAAATTTAAAAAAATATGAGCCACATAGGAACACAAACAAAAGCTCCACTCTGACTTCGCTGATAGACTAATCTTCTCGCCAGTTCATTACAATGTCCAATGCCTATTACACGTAAATAATTCAACCGGGAGCACGCAATAACATTCGCTTGTCGCACTTAGCATGTAGGATAGAAGAACATCTGTAATATGGTGTGCGATGTGACCTTTATCGTACTTAGTGAAAGGAATGACTCTGAAAAATTATCATAATCGATTCAGGAGTAGAATTATTAGAGATTACCAATTGGTTTTGTTTGGCGGACATTATATAATGACAATATTACTATTTCATCCGTGTGTAATATATTCGATGAAGTTTCAATCAATTTGCATTAATTAACTGACAAAAATGTTACATGACATATTATATACCACCCTTCATAGTATGTGAAGTTTTTGAAGAACTGGTAGTAGTATATGTAGTAGTATATGCAATAAAGGGACATAGGAGAGCTATGTCCCTTTAATGCATATGCGGTTCTGACCCATTAGTGCTAGGTGAGTTTAACGAGATATATGCAATATGAAAACGGTATTGTGATTTGAACTTGCGAATATAATAGATTGCTAACTACAGATAGTAGAACCTTTGAAAATGTTTTTTGCAACAGGAGCTGTTAGTATCCAAAGCACCTGAAAACTTTGTTAAATTAGAATAGCTATGAGTGTTTTATATTATTTTAAGCTGATTTTAAAAAGCTATCAATAAAATTTTTTCTTATTAAAAATAATTCCAAGTTTAACTTTAAAAAGACTTTGTGCACGAACACCTATTATCACTTCTGGTGTTTACGGAAGAGACTCCAGCTTTGCTATTTTATATACAACATTTTGATATACAGTGATATTCTACAGATTTTAATGGAAAACTGACTAATACACATACTTATTATGATGAAAAATATTTAATAATAATTTTTAACTAGTAGATAGATAGATATGGAAAAATTCCCAGAGCTATGAGACCTGTAAGAAGTGAAGCATTCGAGTTATCTAAACATGATTTTGACTCCCCGCAGTTTTAACAAAGGATGATTTTTTAATAATATATACATATTTATGAATTTTAGCGCTTTTTCGCTTTCCTCTCTATTTTGTGGAAAAACTATGCAGTTTGGTGAAAAATGTTAGGAGAGCAACGTCGTAGAGCATAAAATTTTCTACAAGTCTTGTTTGTGTGTATTTTCCGAATTCCACAAGGATATATATAAAGATATTTTTGCACCTCTTTTAGATATTCAGCCAAAATTTTGCACTTTGGTGAAAAATATCAGAAGGGGGCGAAGGTCTATTTATGTATATTTCTTTCGCTCCCTCTAGCGGAAAAACTATGCAAAATTCGAAAAAGACTTAAAAACACGTAGAGACAAAATTGGTAGGAAATTTCATGCTCTACAACTTTGCTCTCCTGATATTTTTCAACAAAATGCACAATTTTGGCTGAAAATCTAAAAAAGGCGCAAAACTCTATATACTTATATATCTCTTTCACGCCCTCTAGCGGCAAAACTATGCGGAATTCGAACAAATACGTAGACACAAAATTTGTAGGAAATTTTATGGTGTACAACTTTGCTCTCCTCACATTTTTCACCAAAATGCATAGTTTTTCCTCAAAACAGAGTGAAAAGCGAAAGAGAGCTAAAATTCATATAATAATAATAATAATAATAATAATAATAATCGTCTTTATTGATGTACTGCACATAATATTGCATTATAACAGTATAACATAAAATAAATAACAATACATCACGGGCGAAGTTTAGCTACTAGAGCTATTCTACCACTTAACCCACAACTTAAAACTAATAAAAAGAAAGAAGATACAGTAATAAAAGTGTAAATATAATACAAATGAAAGAATAATTACAACAATAGTCAACTAAGTATAAATAGGTACTGTTAAAAATTAAAAATTAAAAAATTAAAAATTGGGCAATGCTAAGCCTACAAATTGGTGCGTGTTTGATACAAAATCAAGTCTTGTTTAAGTCTTTTCTTGAAACGATATATATTAAGACACATGAACATATTATCAATATTCTTATAAGAACGAACTGCATTGAAAGTAAAAGATCGTTGAAATAGCGCAGTGGAGTGTTGTGGCATAGTTAAGGAAAGTGCAGATCTTATGTTCCGATCATGAATTTGATTTCTGTAAATAATTTTTTCTTTGAGGTAGGTGGGAGTAGAAGTCAACATAAGTCGATGTGTAAAGGCGAGTAGGTGATAGTTAAACATATCTTCCATTTTAAGCCACTTAAGGTCATCAAATTTTGAAGATATATGGTCGTACTTTCTCAAATTGCAGATGAATCGACAACATGTGTTTTGTACTTTTTGAATCCGAATTTTAGACAACATATCGAGACATGGATAGTATAAAATATAACAATAATAAATAGTGATAACACAAAACATTCCCATAACTTTTTTCGGATTTTAAAATTTAGTATAGATTTATTGCTATATAAAATTCTTAATCGTGAATAACACTTTTTCATCACATTTGATAAATGCTCCTGAAATCTTAATTTAACATAAAAAATCACACCCAGATTTAATTTGAAGGGACTATACGATACAATTTGATTTTCCACATCAAAAATGTATATATTGCCTCTTACAATTTACAAAGAAGTATGCCTCTCTAGCTTTAACTAATGAATGCAAATGCAATCAAAACTTGCATTTGCATCTCCATCTCTTAGAATCCAGGCCACCTCAAAACAAAAACTCCACAACCGGGGGGAACACACCCCCGACCTGCCCCCTCGACGGGCCTGTTCACATAACTACTTTTAAAATAAATGTTCAATCTGTCGCCAATTTAATTGACAGCATTTGTGAAGTCGAACAGTTATTTGTTTTTGGACATTTTGAAGAATTTATAGAAGTGAGACAAATTTCCCAGCGTATCGACGTCTTAAATTTTCAATAATACTTGATCTATTGAAATATATTTTGGATTTTAAACAACCCCACAAGAATAAATTCGAGGATAAATAATCAGATGACCTAGGTGGTCAGTAAATATTTCTCCTCCTTCCCATCCATCTGTTAGGGCAGGTTGCATCTAAAAACTATGGAACGAAGATCGTATAGTTGTGGGAAAGCCATTTTGTTGAAGCAAGATTTTATCATTCAGTATATCCCACCAATTGAATCGTTAAACCAGGAATGAGTTGAAATTATACAAAGTGTAAGTATCGTTTTCCAGTTACAATTTCTTCAGTCATATTGTAATGTATTTATCGAATATTATTAAAAATATGTACTACATTAAAAGTAACTAAATCGCATAGTGTACATGCAGCGGATGTAACATTAAATTTCCGTTGCCTGTGCAATCCATCACATATCAATTGGCGTTTTTCTACAAGGCATTGCATTAGCAATGAACTGCACATTGCTGAGCCAGGAAGAACGGGCATAGATATTGATGAAAAAATGCGGAGAGGGATCAATCGGGTTCAAGTCTCCGGAAGCAGTTTTTAGGGTTTCTGAGTTAGCTTTTCATGACGCATTGGTAAGTTTATGTATTAAGCTAGTTCCAAACATCAATTTTATGTATAAGAGTATCAATTGACAAATGAATTCAGACTAAATCTATGGAATGGTGGAAAAATTTCCCACAAAAAGGACAGGCCAAAGAGTTTATTTAAAAACGATCGGCCAAATTTACGGAGAACCTATTATGCCAAGATGTAAAGGCCATTAGAATAATAATGAGTGTTCTAATCGATCACTGCTGACTTCTAGTTCCAGACATCTGAGTTTAATGGGCCTGGCAAATGATGCAATATGTAGATTTTTGCCAAAAGGCAGAGGAAACTTCAGTCCATATGCTGTGCCATTGTGAAGTCTTTGCTAGTCTCAGATTACAACTACCTGGCGGGGAAAACCAAGAGCTGATAGCTATACTAAGGTTCACTTATCAAAGTTGTGTAGTCAGATGCAAATGACTAAGCTGGATAAGGAAGTCTCAGGAAAACTAACAGGAGCACCACAATAGATCCATGGGGTCGTGGTGGTCAAGGCCAATCAGCCAGAACCTTCTTCCTAAATCTAATCCGATCTAACACCAAGATGTTTTTGGATCGAACGTTGCTTCATCAGAAACAATAATTTTTTGAATATAATTTTAATTCACATCGCACCTTCTAGTTATCTCTTCGCAAAATTTGGTTTTTAGGGTGGTATATTGCTGCTCTAAGTATTTTCGATATGGATCCCGTCGCCAAGTAATAATTTGTTGAGAATGTATTTGGAAGGCTCAACTGTTTATGACTCATATTCGGTGTTGACTAAATAATAAACGACAGTATCATGTTTGCATCCTCGAGAATTCAAACCAGCTTTAAGGCCCATTGCGACCATTTCATAGTAATCTTCTTTTAGCTCAAGAATACTGCCAATGAACAAAAGTACCCCGCACAAATCATATAGAGATTGACTCTGAAATTGTTTAAATTTTGTTTGTGAATTCTCAATGGGCACGACCTCCAATACTGAACAGTTTTTGATGTCAAAACTAGGCAGTCCGGCCCTGCCTACCATCAAATAAACTAATTGAACCTACCACAAAATTTTTTCAAAGATTTGAAAAACATAACTAATTAATAAAAATCTCCTCGTATCTTAGCTGTATTTATTGAATTTGAGGGTCGTTAGTTAAATTGTCTTTATTTATTTCACTTGTTCTTCAGTCTGACAAAAAATTAACATTCATTGAGAGACAATCGAAGGTTTGCATAATATAAGCTCCGAATCTGTGAAGCTTGTATAACATAACCTTATAAAACAAGTTAGTGTAATGGACAAAATTTATCGTGATTCTAAGTGATTAGCATGAAAGTTTAAAAACCACATTACGTAAGGTCTATTGCTTCATGAGTTTTATAAGTTTTGAATTAAGATGAATAAATTAATTTTTATAAGAAATCAAGAAAGAAATAAAACAATTTACTGACAGTGTATAACATAGTCGACAGTGGAACTGATAGGCTGCTTTTGAATTGAATTGAATTTGAATGATGTATTGGGAAATTATATTATTTACAACCAACATAAAATTAGTAAAATTTAGTACATGGGAAATATGAAAAATATAGATTGTTTCAAATATTAATAATAGTGTATTATTACATGTGGCATTAATAACATTTATAAATTGATTTGAACAGTATAAATACATTCTGTTACTGTAAATGTCGCAATTCTCGTTTAATGTATGAATTTTTATTATTTTTTCTGTAATGTCTTTTTAAGAATACGCAAATTGATGTTACAAAACTCTCAATGTAGCTCTTTATTTGATTTCCACCCTTTATGAAGGGGCGGACAAAGTAATAAAAAACTAACTACTGCATTTAATAGAGAATCTTGTGAGAAAAAAAAAATATAGTACATAATTTTTATGAAAATCGACATTTTTTCCAAATTGTAATAAGGATTTGAGGATTCAATTTTAGTATCGGGAAATTGGCATTCCGAGATGATGTTCCAATAGCTCAAAAAATATTATATTTAAGCAAAAAGTTCAGCTGGCTGTGAGCCTTCACCATTAGGAATGATGATGACAGTCGAAACTTGCCCATAATATTTTCGCTGTGATCGCATTTATGTTGCTGAATTTGGTAAAATCAGAGGTACTGGCCCTAAGTGGTCGCTACACAGTGCTGTGTAAAGGCAGATATGAAGCAAGGAACAATCAATCGATTGCCACTTTTTCCGATATTCTGGGCTGAGCTAAAAACAATCGGTTCTATCGAGACTATTATACATATAAATGCTGTTATTGGCCTAGGTAGTCATGATAAAGTGACCCTGGCGTGAGTACCAGTCAAAAGGGAAGTAAAAAGGCTGATGACCTGGCTAGGCAAGGCGGGTCTAAGACCCTAGTAGAACCCTTTTGCGGTGTGTATAAGTCATACATATGAGCATCTATTGGTTAATGTCTACAAATAAACCTCTGGAGTAGTGGAAAAGTTTCCTTCTACAGAGGAAAGCCAACAGAGCTTATTAAGAGAGATCAATTTATTACGCCAAAGTAGAAACGCTATTAGGATAATAGTGGGTCTTCAACAGGATACTGTTGATTTTATCGTTTGAAAGGACACATCAGTTCATGTGCTGTGTTATTGTGATGGCCTAGCTAGATTGAGATTCCAACTATTTGGAAAGAAGAAACCAAGGGCTATACTAAGGTGCTCTTATCGATTAGCTAACTCAGAGCACGGGTGGTACTTCCTTCGTTATAAGAAAAAATTTTAGGTTGAAGTGAAGTGTTGAGACATTATATTACTAGAAAAGTAATATTTTGGTAGTGCAGGTCATAGTTTTAGAGTAGCAGTTGTATCACTGTCAGTTAATTCATGATGTGGAATATGACACTTTAAGTTTGAAAAGTTTGATGTAATAATAATCTGTGGCTGTATTATATTAATAGTATTGTATTTTAATTGTTAATAAATTAAACACTGCTTTTAGATGAATCAATCAATATATTATAAATACTCTACATATGTTTCGGCTTATTAGGCCTTTATCAAGAGTATTACATAGTGAATATGTAATACTCTTGATAAAGGCCTAATAAGCCGAAACATATGTAGAGTATTTATAATATATTGATTGATTCATCTAAAAGCAGTGTTTAATTTATTAACAATTATTTTCAAGATGTTTCACAAGGAACCTACCACAAGTTCAGTTCAGTGTATTGTATTTTACATTTATTTTGGACCCATTTTAATGTCGTTAATATTTATATTAATAAATGTTAACAAATTACAATTGAGTAGCCGGCAAGATAGCCAGACCCTACTCCACTTGATTTTATCCGTTGTTGATATCTCAAAAGTAAAGTAAGTAAGGTTTCTTGGTGAACATAAATATAACATAAAATTCACGTGTCTTTTTCGGGATTATTTCCAGAAATATTGTATATCCAAGTTACATAATTCATTCCAGTTATACTGTCCACACTGTATGTCCTCGTAGAGCAAATGTTTGATAGCTCACTACAAATTGCAACTTAATTACAATTGGATTGGCGAGAATAGAGCTAGTCTTGATTCCGGAACTGTAAACTTGTTTTTGTTTCCATTTTTCCAAATTAGAGTCAGGTGCATTGGTGTTCATTAGGTGGAAATCCTCAAATGAAAACGCAAGAGACTTCATGTAAGTGGTAAAAAAATATTTTTAATTTTGTTGAATTTACAAATTGGAAACAGAAAGTATTTCTATTTAAGTCAATGTCAGCGTATTATTAACGCACAATATTTTACAGAGTTTTCCACAACAGTGGTTGTCAGATAATTATATATTCAAATGTTACTCAACAGCTTAAAAATCAACAAACTTGGCGAATAATTTAAAAATACACCTTAGTACATGAAAAAGTGTACAATTGCATATTATTCTCTTAAATTTTTTGCAACTAGATATTTATTGAAAATAATTGTTACATACAATCTCTATAAATATTTGTCTTAATCGGTTATGTTGTGGTTAATCGCACTTTATTTGGTTAAATGAGCATAATGTTTGATTTAATAATTTTGAATATCTAATTTTTTCTGGGTTTTCGTAATATTTGGTGGGAAAGTGAGTTTTTAGTCCATTGTGAATCGCAGAAAGTAGATAATTAAACTAACATCGTAAAATTGCAATTTTACGCAACCGTATACAAATAATATATTTACAGATCGGTATGAATGAAACAGTCACCAAGAAATAGCACAAATTTTGTACTTAGATACAAGCTAGAAATTTAGATTGTCTCTTAATATATCCGTATGTGGTTTCACGTTTAATAATGTAAATGGAAACACGGCATTAATGATCTTGCATTATTCTACGTGAAACGAGTTCTAATTAATTTTTTTACTCTCATTCCGTAAATTTTAGCGGAATCAGATGAGTCCACTATCTCGCTTATTTAAGAGAGAGAAAATTTTCGGAGTACTTTTAGACCAAGCTCCCATAACAAAAAGGTACCCCATCGATCACCTCAAAAAAAAGGCGAAAATGGTTGCAAAACATGTAAATATCATGTTACGCTCGCTAGACCATTAAAAATTTGTTAATTGTTATTTTGTATGAATTTTTAATTTAGCTACAAAAAATTATTTTATATTTCAAAATACCTACTTGTTATTTTCCCAATTTGTGGTAAATAATGAATCTTTAAAAAAAAATTGGTCTGTCTGACAATTTTTATTAACTAATGTGACAGACTTAATTTTTTATAGAGCATTTTTTTTCTGACAGTACACTTCATAACACCTCCTCGATTCTTATTTTAAAATGAAGTTTAAGACCTCTCCTATCTATTACAACTGGTCTGCCTGACAATTTTTGTTAATTGGTCTCTCTAAGAAATTCTACTACCGATTAAAAAAATTCGGTCATGCCATAGAAACAATATTCTGCTAAGAATAGTTTCAGTTCGTTTCTGAATAATTTGAATGCATTTTGGGATGTTATTTCTGCAGGAAGTTTATTATATACAGGGTGTTTCACTTAAAAGTCCCCAGGCCATTATCTCTAAAACTAATAAAGATATTTTATTTTTGTAAATGGCAGATGATTGATACCAAAGAAAGGTTTAAATAGCGGTAATTAGAATTTTTCCCCAACAGCACACAGAGATGGCACTGCGATGCAAAACTATTTTTTGATGGCTGGAACCTTGAAACATAGGTCATGTGATTAAACAATAATTTGTGAATAATTTTGATGGTATAGAGAATTTACAAAAAACAAGCCGTTTTGGAGTTACATGAGTTTCTTTCATTAATGCCAGCACACGTGAATTTTGATAAATCCCTATAATTTATTTATTATTTATTATAGAATATTGGTTACCAAACACTTTTTTTCAAGATAAAGAAAGTGATATAATACACTATCATAAAATTATGTTTACCACTTCCGGCCAAACCGGAACTAACATGATGAACCAATTTCCATATGTTCCTACATATTACTTTTTTTTTTCTAATAACGCTACTAATAAAACGGCTACCAAAACTTAAAGTAAGTAAGGCAACAAAGAAAATACACACTAATTTAGAATGGGCTAAATTTATATTAACAATTCGGTAAAGAACGTACACAAAAGTTTTATAAACAAACATTTAAAAACTATCGAAATATTATTAAAAATGAAATTAAACTAATTTCTTTCTTATTAGTAGGTACTTATTATATTAAATGTTCAAAATTTCTCCCTTCTTCATGAATACACATATTGTACCGTTTCAGTAACTCTTCATTGCAAACTTTTTGTAACGTATGTCCATTTATAGCAGCAACACTTGCATATATTTTATTATACAAATCGGCAATATCCTCAATGGGTTCAATGTACTCTACACTTTTTAAATACCCCCAAAGGTAAAAATCTAATGGAGTCAAGTCAGGTGATCGTGCTGGCCATCTGACTACTCCATTAGTACCAATCCATCTCTGAGGGTACATTTCATTAAGACAATCTTTGACTAGTACTGAGTTATGGGGTGGTGCACCATCTTGGTGAAACCAAATATTCTCCTGGTTATGAGGGATAGTCTGTAATAATCCTGGCAATACATTTCTCAAAAATATCTCATATTTTCTTCCATTTAAAGTCCCATGGAATAGATATGGTCCAATAATATATGAATTTAATATTCCACACCACACGTTAACTCCAAAAGTTACCTGATTTCGGGTCATTCTCATCCATCTAGGATTATTTTGTGACCAGTATCGGCAGTTATGCTTACTCACAACTCCGTTGTTGTGAAAACGGCTTTCATCGCTCCAGAGCACATTTTTTAAAAAATTTGGGCATTCTTCAGAAAGAACTGAAAATTCAGCTAGAAAATGTAATCTTCGTTCATAATCACCGGGCCTTAAATGATAGATCAATTTTAATTTGTATGGATGGTATTTATTTGATTTTAATATTCTATGGCACGAAGATATCGACAGATTAATTTCCGATGCCAATTTCCGGAGAGAACATTGAGGATTGTTGACAACACTATTTAACACCAAGGCTGTATTTTCATCGTTTCTAACTGGCCTATTTCTGTTACGAATAGTTTTCTTAAAACTACCCCAGTTTCTTAAATTTTTAAACAGCATGATAAATGTTTTTTTATCGGGTGTAGGTCTATTTGGAAATCGTAAACAAAACAATCGCTTTGCTTGTCGGGAATTTCTTTTGCATTCACCATATATTAAAATCATATTTAACTTATCTTCATTGGTGTATCTAACCATTTTTTTAATTTATTTTTTTTTATTGCCTTATTTGGATTAATTTGCTTTGAATTGTTTCTAAGTACACTATTTCTGTTTGAAACTATGATTGAAATGCACCAACTACAAACTTTGTTTAATAACTGTCAAACTTAAAATTAAATCAAAGCCTACTGATATCTCTTAAGTAGATTTTTCATTACCATTCTAAATTAGTGTGTATTTTCTTTTTTGTCTTACTTACTTTAAATTTTGGGAGACGTTTTATTAGAAGCGTTATTAGAAAAAAAAAATGTAATATGTAGGAACATATGGATATTGGTTCATCATGTTAGTTCCGGTTTGGCCGGAAGTGGTAAACATAATTTTATGATAGTGTATTATATCACTTTCCTTATCTTGAAAAAAGTGTTTGGTAACCAATATTCTATAATAAATAATAAATAAATTATAGGGATTTATCAAAATTCACGTGTACTGGTATTAATGAAAGAAACTCATGTAACTCCAAAACGGCTTGTTTTTTGTAAATTCTCTATACCGACAAAATTATTCACAAATTATTGTTTAATCACATGACTTATGTTTCAAGGTTCCAGCCATCAAAAAATAATTTTGCATCGCAGCGCCATCTCTGTGTGCTGTTGAGGAAAAATTCTAATCACCGTTATTTAAACCTTTCTTTGGTATCAATCATCTACCATTTACAAAAATAAAATATCTTTATTAATTTTAGAGATAATGGCCTGGGGACTTTTAACTGAAACACCCTATATAACAGCATAATAGGATGATTTTTTATATTTACTAAGACTAAAACTTTTAATCTGTATTTCTCGCGCACTTCCGGTAGAGTTATTTTATTTGTTTTAAATTTTTTCAAATTTTTGTACATGAAGCAAGAAAATTTAAAAATATAAATTCCCATGACAGTATTTATTTTTTTGTTTTAAATGTATGTCTACACGATTTTCTATAGCTTTAATCAAATAATATTCTAATGATTCTCTTTTGCATTACAAAAACTCTATTTGCCTCAGTCGATTGACCCCATATACTAATATTATTAAATTTAAAATAGCAATTGTTTTTGCTAACCTGGAACAGATACTATCAATTTGAGAGATATAATTCAACGTAGCGTCTATTACAGAACCTAAGAATATCATTTTCAGATTGGTCGGAACATATTTTATTTTGGGGCTATTATTAGATACAATATTTGTAAAATATAAGAATACAGTTTCTTTCATATTAACAATTAATGAATTTTTGTACCACCAGTCTTCAAATTGTTTAATGACTACAGCAGTTCTGTTTTCTAAGTGTTCTATTCTATCGCTGTGAATTATTACAGATGTGTTATCCAAGTACATAAATACCTCACCTTCTGTTATATAATCTGGCAAGTCGTTGATGAAAATAAGAAATAAAAGTGGGCCAATAACGGAACCCCGAACTACCACGATTTCCATATTAACAGTATCGGACGTTTGTAAATTTATTGAAACTAAGATTTTCTGATTTTCTAGATAAGAACTTAACCATTTCAAAATGTTTCACTACGAATAAATGGAAATATTCTGAAATGGTTAAATCTTATCTAGAAAATCAGAAAATCTTACTTACTTTAACTCCAGCAACTTTGGATTAACCGAGTCAAATCTGGCAGTTAGATAAAAAAAGAGACTAGCTTTACCTTTATCAAGGTAGAGATAGATTTTCTGAATAAATTCTAGAGTTGCTAGTTCAGTGGATTTATTATCTCTGTAAACAAATTGACTATCAGTAAATATATTATTAGATTCTAATTATAAGTGTATTCTGTTAGCAATTGCTTTTTCGAAAATTTTGGATAAGTAGTTTAGTAAAGTTATGGGCCTATGATTTTCCACCAATTGCGGATCTTCCTTCTTAAGTAAAGGAATTACTTTACCTAATTTTAGTATTTCAGGAAACTGTTTAAAATGTATTGATACATTAATAAGATGTGCAAGAGAATCTGCTATAACGTACTTACTGAATTTCAATAGTCGAATAGGTATTTCGTCAACACCCGTTGAATTTTTAATTTTCGTAATATTTATAATTTTAATAATTTCGTCTCCTGTCACAAGTTCAAAAGAAATTGATGAATTATTAGTTTTTCTGGATATTGTACAACTATTTGATATATATTTCACATATTTTTTTATCGTCATTTATTATTTCATTATTTACTTTTATACCAGTTCTCATTTTCTCTTCTTGTCTCTCTAATCTGTTATTAACAATTTGCCATAAGGGTATATTTTTAGTATTTGAATTTTCAATTATGTTTGTGTTTGTTTTTTTTCTTATTTTGGATATCTTGTTATTAATGCATTTTTTATGACTTCTAAATGATTTCATTAGTTCACGACAACCAGACTTTTTAGCAATGTGATAGAGATAGTTGAAGTCGTTTAGTTCTTTTCTTATTCTGGAATCGTTTTGAGGTTTGCTATTTTTTTTAACTGAAATTTCTTGCTTTTTGCAACTCATATCCAAACACCACTTCAAGTGTTCCAAAAAATCACAGAAGTAGTCGTTAATGTTATCATGTTCCTTAGTAAATAGGTCAAATTCGTTATGAAATAGGTTAGCGAAATGAAACATATTTTGTTCTGAAAATGTTTACAGTGTGAATCTAAAGAAACGCACAAAATTCATATCTTTGGTATGTGTCATTTGTCAAACAAATCCTCGAACAGGTCGATTTTGTCACTATACCAAAATTTATGACGTCATTGGTTTTTGAGTTATGACGTCATCGTATTTTTTTTTAATGGAAATTTTGTCTACTGTTTTTGGTGGTATATTCCTTAGCTTTCTGGTGATATGAAACAGATATTACCTATGCCATTCTTTTGGAAAAAAATATTTTTATTGATTGATACTTTACATAAGTAATGGTGAGAAAAGAATCATCTCCATTGCTCAAATTGCAACCCACCAACCATTTGGCATTGACCAAGACGGGTGTAGATACTTTGCACGGTGTTCTGAATCATCTCATGGGCAATTCGTCTCATCTCCAAGCCAATTCTGTCTTTCAATTCTTCTATGGTATCCGGTCTGTTAAAATACACCCTAGACTTTAAGTAACCCCAGAGAAAAAAGTTTAATGGGATTAAATCCGGCGAACGCGGAGGTCACTCAATCGGACCTCGACGACCTATCCACCTTCCAGTAAAAGTGTCATCTAGAAACTGACGCACTGCTATTCCAAAATAAAGTGGGGCCCCGTCTTGCTGAAACCAGACGTGTTCAGCAGGAATATTTTGTTCGGAAACATAACTGCTAAGGCTGGCACTAACTCAACTCGCAAAAGCTATAAATATCTTGCGGCCGTAAGATTTTCTTAAAAAAAAAGGTCTCCAATCATACCTGCCCATACGTTTACTTTGCCTCGTCGCTGTGTATGGGCTTCTTGAGTCCAATGAGGATTCTCGCGTGACCAATACCTACAGTTATTCCGATGACCAGTCCCCTTTAAAGAAAATGTAGTTTCATCTGAAAAAACAATGTTCTTTAAAAAATGTGGGTTTTCAACGCACAAGGTCATCAACTGTTGACAAAACTGTAAGCGCCGATCTGGATCATCCTCATTCAATTCGTGGATTAATTGCACTTTGTATGGATGGTATTTTCCTTTTTTCAATAGACGTACCACAGAAGTTTGATTCTCATTATGATTTAAAGCCAACTGCCTTATCGAAAGATGGTGGTTTTCCTCACTTTATAGAAGAATATTTAATTTGGTTTCGTTTCTTGTGCTAGGGCGACCAGATCGAGGGAGGTCAGCTACACTGCCAGATTCATCATATCTAGCCACCAATTACTTATAGTGTATCTAGAAATTTGTTTTTCGGGATATTTGGCATTGAAAACATCACATGCTTCCTGATAGGTTCTCAACCTATCACCATATCCAACCATCATCAAAAGTTCTACGCGTTCTCTTTCTCTTAAACGTGGCATTGCGTTCACTAGATTTACACTGTCTCAGAAGTGTCACAAAACTGAGGTTCCACACGTGCCAGGAATAAAAATGTTATCGATACTTTACACAAAAAGGCCTGTATCTCTCTGCTGTTAAGGTGTTTTTATTACATTTTTGTTTTTGTTTTTATGTCAATTGTCTTCATGCTAGTTAAAACAAAAATGTAGGCAACAAGATTTATCAGTCCATAAGAAAGTGGAACATTACTTGTGAATTTGCGAAAGGTACATAAAATTTCATTTTGCCAAAAGAATGGCTCAGGTAATATCATTTTTTTTGTATCACCAGAAAGCTAACGGAATATGCTACCAAAAACAGTAAACAAAAATGTCTGTTTCCATTTAAACAAATGTATTATGGCGTCATAACTCAAAAACCAATGACGTCATAAATTTTGGTATAGTGACAAAATGTAGCATTTACAAAACTAAAATCGACCTTTTCGGGGATTTTTTTGAAAAATGACACATACCAATGATATGAATTTCGTGCGTTTCTTTAGGTTTACACTGTATAATAGCGCCTAAAAAATAGTTACAAATTGATAAATTAAATCGTCGACCGTTTAGGGGCATGAAGTCTTACATCAAAATCTTTTATTTCAGATTATGTATTTTTTTATCTTGTCTTCGGTAATACGAACGAAAATAAATTTTAAATTTTTTAAGGCCACATTTATTTATTTTTCAATATTTTTTTTAAACAAATTCATTTTACTCATCAATATTTGCCCAAAAATAGAAATTATTGGCATATATTAAAGGTACACAAAAATACCAAGTATTTTAAAAATGTATTTTTATCTACACCAATTGGGAGTCATTACATTAACCCATTTTTTTACATCTTCAAACCTACGCTACTTTTTCCGAACATTCACTCTCTAACGCTTATACCGCAACTCGGTTCATTCATTATTTTTTTCCATTCACTTTTACATTTTTACATCTCATATAGCCTCCTCCCCAGCTTAAAAAATGTCTAGACGCTCATGAGAACTCTCCAACAACCAAGTACATAGCTGCATGTCCATATATCGTAACACGTGAGTAGTTTTTAATCGAACATGAGTTTTTTCCATCGACTGCGATGCTAGAAAGCAATAATATCCCGACCACAAATATCCTGACAGCGCTACTGGTCATGCATTCGTAATCTTAAATATTTCACTACTAACTATATCATTTACAAATACGTGATCCATTGTGGAGTACGGTGTAATTCATTATTTTCTACACAGCTTTTTTGCCCACTGAAAATAATTCATTATTTCAAATAAATACTATGGTGCATTGATGAAAAGATGAAACCGTGAAGAGTAGGTACATTAAGGATACTTTTCGGGTTTTTTGTTCACAGTCTTTTATTAATTTCCTAGAACACGAATAATACACATCGGTGTATTGTTGAGGAATTAAAAAAAGCATTACGTGATAACCGCAGCGTGTACTTATATATTTGATATATTCCCTTCTTTTAGTATAAATCACGGGCTTGCGTTTCTAAATATAGAGTGTACCTTAGTACTATTCCTATAGCGCATAGATTGGGTTAACATAACCCTAAAAATACCTGTAAGATTTTTTTCTAGGGCGTCCCCTTTCGGAGCTACTCACTGTTAAATGTTAAATTTTGAAAGGGTTTTTCGCTGATAGCTTCTAAACTGCGTTTTCAATTGTAATATAATTTGGACAGTATAAATAGTAAGTAGGTATCTTTGTTTCAGAAATATGGTACCTTTGTTATCTTGTCTAGGAAGCCCCTAATGCTTCTTACCCCTTAACTTTGACAAAAATTTGGCGTTTTAAAATTCTATAAACAATTTTAAAAACGATGCTCTTGTTGGATATGAATAAAGTAACCCTTTTACGAAAAATAATGATTTTAGTGACTAGATAGAAAGACTGACATTTTGTTTGAAGGAATTCTGTTAGGACAATGTTCCTGATAAAACCAGTTGGCCCCGAAATAATTACCTGCATCTATTTTGTACATAAAATGCATGTTGGTATCTTCACCAGATGAAAAATTTGTTGCCAATTAACCACTATTACACACCGAATCGCTTACGACTCAATTCTACAGGGTGTACATTAATTTGAATAATTTTTTAGGAAATAATGTTCATTATGCATTCAATTTATTTATAATTTGTCAAACTTAACGTTTAAATTTACTGTATTTCATTTCATTTATAATACAGAAGATATTTTGCACAAAACTGGTGATGGGTGGAACTAACTCCACGACATATGTGGAAATTTTCTGTTACCATTTGATAGAAGAAACTAAAATGACAAACGTAGAAATAAGACGAGTGGGGTCCAAATTATTTTAAAAAACACTTCAGTAAATTGAATCGAAGAAAAAAACATTATTCTTTCGTCAACGCTTTGTTTAATAGTCGTAATTACTTCAGAGCTGCATTGTAGTGAAAAAATCCTAGCATTGTTGGCTTTAGCTAAGCAACTTTTTTTTTTAGGAAGTCTTGCAATGTGTTTCCAATACAAAATTAGTTTTAATTTCTTCGAAGAAACCCATGCTTTTGTCAAAATTCATCAAAAATTAGAAATTATGTCGAATATGCTAATGGTGAGAAAGAAATTTTCAGTTCAGGACAATAATATAACTTTATTCACTTGTCAACATTTTGTTTACTAGACGGAAACTTCATAAGAGCTGTTTGGTAGACTAAAATCTTTCTATTATTGTTTTTCTTTAGGAATGCCAGTAATGTTTAATGTGTTTCCAATCCAAAGTTAGTCCTAACCAGGAAATCCATATTTTTTTATAACGGATCAACGAGAATTCTTTTTATCGCTTGATTTACCAATAGAACACAAAACTATTGAATTTTATAATGGTCCGAGTAGTTTACTTATTAAATAATTACACTCACCCAAACATTATTTTTTTTCTCCAAATAAGTGATTCCGAAGGTTTTTGGCGTGTTGCACACGATGCCTTTGCCCGCTTTGCGCCATCATGTCATAATTTTGAGAAAATCTAACCTAAAAGTGCTAAAAAGGCCATTTCTGCCTATATCCGTGCCCTAGTAACCGGAAAACAATCAAATGAAACGGACCAAACCGTCTTATTCAGCAGTCCAAGATATTCAAAAACCAATAGTAACAATAAAAAGTGTATAACAGCAGAAAGTGACAAAGTACAAGCTCATAACCTAATTGGTCTAGCCCTAAACGAGAAGAGAGTGATGTTTAATATAATTCCCTTTAGCATCACCATCACCCAGAGCTAACAGCGTGGACGTAGGGGGCAAAAAAGACAATAAAAAACAAAAAACAAAAACTGAATAAAAAAACAGGAGAACGAACCAAAGAATGGAGCTACCTAAGTTGACCTCATAAAGCAAAACGGATAACGGCATTGTGTTCAGCGTGTCAAAATTCTATCTTCAAAATAGTAAAAATAAACAGAAAAACAATTATAGATGGCGTAAACATTATTTTATTTCTCAGTTTAGCAAGAAATACTAGCATTTTTGTCTTGAGTATACATACAGTTTAAAAGTGAATTATTTATTATTTGTTTGCTTATAGTAATGAAACATATTCTTTATAGGATTTTGCAAATAGCGGAAAGAAAAACTATCTATGAGAACTAAAAGAAAAACTGTATGTCAAAATATTAATGAAATCTTTGCATTCTTTCGATAACCTGACTTCTGGTTATGCTAACAAGTAAAAATTCTTATTTGCCATTCTCATAACACTAGCATCCAACATAGTCCCCTACGACTAGGCAGATTAAACAATTATCTACATGATCCCCTACGATATGTAAAATCAGTTAAAAATGAGAACAAAGGCCTGAAATTAAATTATTTGCCTACCTTATCTTAAAAAAATTTTTCATTCTAACGAATTATATTTTCATAAAATCTCATTCAGTTTCTTGGACATGTTTAGCATTTGGAACGTTTTTCGTCCTTATTCTGGACTCATCAGAAAAGCAGTAAGCCACTCATAACGATGTTCCATGCAAAACCAAGGCAATATCCATGAATAAGTATGAAATATTTATATTTGACATTGGCCTTTTCAGCACTTTTAGGTTAGGTTTTTTCAAAATTGTGGCGTGATGGCGCAAAACGGCCAACGGCATCGTGCTCAGCACGAAAAGTGTTTTTTTGCAAGTCTGTGTTATTTAACACCGCCCAAATAATTAATCTCGCATAACATGCTCTAACTTAAAAATAAAACGGTAAATCGGTTTCAATTCTTTATCATATTATGACTATACTTGTTAAGAAACAATTGTAATGTGAGTTAGCATAATGGTCAAGGTACAACAACTTCAAAAAAATAGTTGTTTGTCTAAGGCTATGTAGACAAGATGTGAGAATTTGCAGGGTTATGTATAGCAAGTGAATTCTTTAAATAGATATCCAGTAGGTAAATTAAGAAGAAAGAAAAAATACTTTTTGAAAAAATCGCATGTGAAAAATTTTAAGGTTATACGCATCGTACTTTTTAGCTAAAATAACTTTCGTTTTACCAACGATTTTAGATTTGCAACATTGAAAAGGTGTAAACTCAAACCAAAAGGTCTATTCTCAAATGAATACCTAAATTATAGAGATTTTATATTAATTAATAAAATATTCAAAATGCCTAAAAGGTTCAAGAACAATTTAAGAAATTAACATGTAAAACTCCTCTACTATGTCACTGGCTCTATAAAATGTGTTATATATAGTTTCCATCGCCATCATCAAATATGTTAAACATTATTCTAAAATCAAGGAAGTAACTTAATGTTGACAAATGTGAAGACCAATGAATAGATTGTAAAAATATATACAAAAAATCTTACCTATTCAAATAGTTCTTCAACGAAAACCAATCATCTGAAAAATGAAAATAAATGTAATGTTGGATATATATGATATTTTGGAAATTAGCATAAATAAATATCGAACAGTTTATTAAAATATGTTATGGAAATATAAAACTATAAAATTTTGAACACTGACATATAAAATATAAGGAAACACGCAATATGAATGTTTTCACCGATTAAAACACACATCAAGTATGCTACTTTTTCTACGGAAATACATTTTTGATACGAAATTTACGTTTTCTGAATAAATATAGATCACTTAGTCCTATGAATTAAGCTGTGAATTCGTGCGCTGTAATCAAGGGCTCTTAAAACACAACACTACTGCCTTGCTTTTCTAAAATAGTGAGACGTACAGAAAAAACACCAACATTATTATAATCGACTATAATAATTGATTTATTGATTGATTGATTGATTGATTTGTCAGCGTATACCGCCGGACCGGCTGTATACGTTGGGTTGGACATAGGAGATGCTGGTTGTCAGCAGCGAGAGTCACATGACGAATGGGGTAGGAATCGGATGGGAAGTGTAGGCGTTTGCAAGATGTTTCTTTTCAGTTTCCATGCTTCTATTAAGTTTCCATCTATCATCATCTCTTTATTAATTCTTCTTCTACTTTTCCGTTTTTTCTGTTTCTGAATTCAGCAGTGTGCGCCTCCTTCTGCCCGTTTGCGTACATATACGGTTTCATGTTTCCCAGAAATCTGTGTTTTCGTTTCAACGTTTTGCATCAGTTCGCCTTTCGTTTGTCTGGCAGGACATACATACATTGCATACTTACATACGCCGCAAGGAACTTTTATTTATTAATGGATCCACAGGTAAATGTCCATTTACGGTGGAGGTGCCCTAATTCGCGGTAAAAAAGAGCTTTTTTAGCGGGTTATGAGAAAGAAGTCCGAGGGAATATTTCCTACACTTTGCATATTGGTCTGTTTTTGAAGCAATCATTTTTAATTTACGTTCCGGGTAATTTTTCTATTTTACTACCCATATTTAATACCCTCTCAATTTCAATTTCAATTTTAATAAAGAAATAAACAATATAAACTAATAAACTAAAGCTACAAATTAAACAAAACTTATCTGTTAATAAATCAAGTGCATGCATTAGTATTTCAAATAAATGAAATTAATATAGCTTAGATTTCTGTAATTGCCTTTCTTGTCTGATTTGTTACACTTTACTTCATATATCTGTCACTACGGATTTTTGTTGCAGGGTAATTTAGTTTAGTTTAGTTTATGATATGAACCACTTGATACCGAGCACTGAGTCTTTCGACTGCACGCGTTTGTTTTCTTTCAGTTGTATCCCATTTTCAAGTTATTTGTATATGCTTTTAGTGATGTTATAATCAAATATCAAATATCAGCTATATGAATTTAGATTTATGCTAATTTGTATCAACTAATGTAGAATTGACCACGTTTTAAATCATCACAATTTCGTACGGTTTAGCACCATTTTAACCGAGTTTATTTGAGATTTTCTAGGAGTCACTCAACTGAGCTTCGTCGCAGACCGAACTCGAACCACTTGTTATAACCGATTATAATAATAAATTTAATATCTATAGAATACGTTAAAATACTGCGGTAATACATATTAACATTAACAATAATAATAAAAAGTATTGTTCAATAAAAATCATACAAGTCATAGAATAAGAAGCAGCATTTATTCTACAAAAAGTTTAAAAACTTCTAGATTAACACATTCAAAGCCAATAAAATATTCATCTAATGTATAATATTTCATTACTGTCTGTCATTATGTCTTTTAAATTCTTTTTAAATTATATAAAGGTAAAGTTTTGAATCTATCTGATGAATGATTTAACGGAAAAATTTTGTTTCGAATAAAAAAATATTATTAGGCTAGCTGCTATTAACTTCTCACAAATTATTGAATATTATTTAGAATTCCTATTGGCTCACAGTTATAATTTGGTTCACTCCTCTTTAAATAGTGGTCTTTAAACAAATTTCTTGAATCTTCCAGGAAACGCATATTTTAGTATTAAATTAGGTACGTGCGTTAGGCGTGCAGCACTGCATTTTTAAGCTTTTTTTTCTCTCTTATTCTCCTATTTAACGTCAGCCTATTTCTCCTACTATGGCCAATCACCGACGATAGCAGAGTCATGATACCCACAGACTAAAAATTTTGTCTAACATCTTCTCGTAAAACAGATATAAGTTTCTTATTTGCCTAACATTTAATAGACTATGACTATATATCTTACATCTCATCGGAGGATGGTATATCTACTACGCAACCCTCGCCTAAAATTGCGTAGCTTCAGTGTTAAGTGGTACAGAATCGCTGTATTTTCCTGGAAGGTCATCCATCCAAGTCATGACAGCGACTACTAGAGTTGATTAACTTCTACTAACATGTCAGAATTGTTTGTTTTGCATAGATGTACATAATAAACATTTACTCTATGTGAAGTTTGTATATCTGTTTCATGTTAATTTTTGGGTGACTCAATTAGTAATTTTAAAAATAATTTTCCAGGTCCTTTCAATTTTATATCAGAACATTTTATGACATCGTATCGCACAATTTTGGCTTTCCTTAACAAATATTTTAAAATCTCTGCATATTTGTATTATTTTCATGACAAAATATGTCTTAAATAGGTAGCAAGGAATAAATGGAATTTAGCATTAATCGCAGGTAATTCATATCTTGTTTTCTTCATCTTGTCCTCATACACACTCTAGAAAACTTATGAAAGCAATACGATCAAGAAAAAGTCTGTTAAGCGGACTTCAAGTGCGTACAATAAAGGAAGGAAAATAAATAACTGGGATTTCGTGTAAAATTAAATTCGAAATGAATAATATTGGAATAACGGAAATAATGGTGTATTATATGCTGAAATCATTACCTGCAAAGATATTACACGATTTCTTAATATAATGTGCATCTTAAGAAGTCTGGCACGCCGCAATACTGCTCTTCCACTTTAAATAATAGCTGACGATATCTGATATTATGAAATATTGTATTTTATGTATTACTAACCTTATACAATGTGTTCCATGAAAACTATCCTAATTTGCTCAGAAGCTAGTTCGTGGGAAAATAACAAATCTATAACAACGGAATAGTACCTATAGTATAGTTTCATAGCAAAACGAATCCTTAATATTAACCATATCAATAAAAAGTGAGGTTAAGTATGTCATAAAATAAGATAGAATAAAGCAGCTATCCACTTGTTGCGTTTCGAAATTAAAGCGAGGTAAATATCTGTACAAGTTTACATTCAATGTCCAATTATTAACTTTTACACCGTTCTCCGCGAAATTTTGTATGAGTTCCATTTTAACCTGCAATTTCCTCGAAATCTGCCAATTTTAGAAAAAAAGATAATAATTCGTTTCCAAGTAAGTATTAGACCAAGCAAATGTGTAGGTTAAATCGCAAAATGTGTCCGGAGGGAGATCTCTACGGGAAAAGTTGCGTTAAGCTGAGATGTAAAAGAAGCCTGATATACTACTAGCCCCACCTTTTCCTTAAGGGCATAAAAAGGATGAAATAGTTTATTTCTGCGTGTAAATCGAGAACGATGGGAGATATGGAAAAAGGTTTCAGATAAAAATTGTAGAGTTTAAAATTTTGCTTAAAAAAGGCCGTATGCGTTTATACCGTATTTCTGATCGTTTGGTTGTAAAACCTGTATGACTTTTAGGGCCTGAGCGAATTGTTAAAAAAAATCGTATAAAATCGAAAAGTAGATATTTTTCATTATTCTTTTTTTAATCTCCTTAAAAAAACCTCAATTTTCTTTACAGAGATAAAGTATCTTTATCTACTTGTTTATATAAAAGTTGTAAACATCTGAATTTTTAAATTCACGATTATTGAGGGTTAACCGTAGCGAAATTTTTTCTTAAGCAACACTATCTTCTTCGTGAAATTTCCTTACAAAAGGTCCTTTATATTTGTTTTTATCTCACATGATATCTAAATAAAATTACTGTAGTTCCTACGATTATTATTTCACTCGACACTACTGCTATACAGTCTAAGAACTACTTGCCTCGGTAACCCATTGTCACAATGCTGGAAATATGCTAAAATGTTAGGTTAGGTCTCCCTCTATGTATTTATTCACTTCTATAAACTTTTGACTTACAGACATCAAATAGAGTAGCGGCGACAGAACTTAGAGTTCAAGAGTTCAAATCCTATGTAGCGCCAAAAATATTTCTTGCTTTTTTTTATTTTTCGACCCAAATCTCTTGTTCGAATATTATATTACCTATGTTTCACATCTATAAATGTTTCTTTGCCATAATATTTTGTATTAGTGACAGAATGTGTTTTCAATTAATCGAAATCCACAATTATACATTGAAAAAGGTAAGAAAAGTTCCTACATTATTTTCAATTTACGTATCCTCACTCTGAAAAGAAATTAATATATAATAAAATAAATTCAGTATCTCAAGCATTAAAAATAAAACCAAGACTTTTCAAAAACTCGACATATTGACATATTATATCTAGTGGAGTCAGTGAGGCTGAAAATATGCATTACTTCGGAATAATTCCGGGAAGCGGTAACTTTTGAGAATACATCTTTGACATGTCGGGAACAATATAACAAAAGTTACCAACAATAGTAGTTGAGCGTTATTTGTTACTAAACAAAATATTTGACAAATACCAGTTTTTTTTAAACTAACATCTTGGAATAATTCCAGCCTTGTGATAATGGGTATGCTGTCGAGACGAATAGCTCTTAGACTACGCTGCAATGACGTCGCGTGAAATAAAAATCGTAGGAATTGTAGTAATTTTATTTAGATATTAACGTTGGTATGTGAGAAAAAAAATGTTTCGCTACGTTTAACCCTGATTAATCGTGAATTTAGAAATTCAGATGTTTATAACTTTTATATAAACAAGTAGACAAAGATACTTCATATCTGTAAAGAACGTTGAGGATTTTCCCAAGGACATTAAACAAAAGGAGAAGTATCAACTTTTCGATTTTATACGAATTTTTTAACATTCCATACAGCCCCCATGGGCCGGTACTTTCACTTAAGTATAAATATATTTTATCCGGCGGATAACTATCCGAAGGATAAGATAACTAGAATTTGCTATCTACTGGATATCTTCTATCTGTACTTTCATTCAAATCACACCTTCGGTTAACAATTCGATGGATAAGATTTTAGACACTTCTCAAAGTAAGTGTTGCCAACTTAAGATGTGGTAAAACAAGAGAAATGTATGCAGAAGCTATGTACTTCAAATAAAGATAGAAATAATCCCCTACTATTATTGCTTACCTGTTAATGACATTTGAGTCATTTTGGTTGTTTGTCATTGTGAGTATAGTGTTTACAATGGCTTTTATTGTGCGATTTTGTGTCTGCATATTTTTAAATGGTATATATAAAATAAAACTGTGCTTCATGTGATATATTTTTGGACAGTGAGGAAATACATAAATAGCAGTTATTAGATTTTTTTTATTATTCTTCCCGCCGTGGTTTGTGAAAGTCCGTAAAATCACCCAGTTATAAAAGTCACCACTGGCCAAACATTATCTAAAATATTGTTAAACACAAAACAACAAAGAACTTTTCAAAACTTAGGTTAGAAAATAGAATAGCACTGCCAGTCAGAGCGCAGGCGCGTAGGCGTGGCTTCATTTATCCGGTAGATAAAAGTCTTATTCGTCGATTTTGGCGCCGAATAGTTTATCCTAGGAATAAGCATATTTATCTGACAGATATCACTATTTGTAGGTGAAAATACCGATTTTTTGCTTATCTTCTAGATAAGACTTATTCTAAAGAATAAATGTCGCTATCTATAGATGAAAGTACCGGCCCTAAACGTCATACAGGTTTTACAGCCAAACCATCAGAAATACAGTATAAACGCATATGGCCTTTTTAAGCAAAATATTACACTCTACAATTTTTACTTACTTACTTTACAACTATTTCATCCTTTAAGGAAAGGATGGGGCTAATAGTATATTAGACTTTTTTTTTACATCTCAGCTCAATACAACTTTTCCCGTAGAGATCTCCCTCCGCACACATTTTGGGATTTAACATACCCATTTGCCTGGTCCATATATATATTTAATATCCCTTTCCAAAGATAAAAAAGTTTCCCGCTAGTTATACTTACGTCTTCAAATTATCAGTTTATTGGTATAAGCTTAGAAAAACTCCACATTCACAAACTTGGGTGGGTTTTGGTCATTTGAGTTGAGTTTTGGTCGACATTTTTTACATGTTTACAAGACCCCAAATAACAGTTTTCTGCGATACAATTTCACGTAACATCGATTTCCAAGTAAAAATCTACGTGCCGTTCATTGTCTTTTTAATTTTAAAAATATAAGATAATTATTTTTTTAAATTAAAAATTGATAAAATAATTGACTTAGTACACAGATTTTATTATATTTATTTACCAATACGTGGAGTTAAGGGCTTCACCCCTCGATCGCATCCATAAAGTAAACGTTTAGTTGTATGAATTTATGAAAATACATAACCGCAAATGGAATTGTAATAAATTAATAATTCAAACAAACTCATTAGTGAGGCATATGCGGGAGTAATGTATCCAAGCTGACTCATTAATAATTCCAAACTTTAAATGAATCCGAAGTTAGATATAAGTTCTACATGTGAGCGTAATAATACAAACGCATATATCATAGGAATACGTCAGTCGCTAATACCGGCGTCTGCTCTTCTTATGCCACCTGAGAAGAGGTTTCGCGCGCAGGTAACAACTGCACAGGATATAACTCTTATAATCTATATTGGAAACTTTTCCGAGAACGTTTGGAAGAACCACCATATCTTCAAAAGTAATATCTTAAGAAATTTCTATTAGGTATATCTCAATTTTCAATATTTTTTTTTGTTTATTATTCATTAATTAATTTTCAGTTTATATAAAACATTTTTGCATTTCCTTTCCACAAACATACCTATAACGTTACAGTCCGGATAGTCTTTGTATGCATATTTCCCGGTCGGCCGGTCTTTTACTGAATGAACACTGCGGTTCGCTGGAGGCTAATACGAAATAGCTTCCAACTTTACCGCATTTACTTATAACATGAATGACCTTGAATTTCTTTGCGCTGTGTAAAATAGCAACACTTGGAATAGTATGAGGCTAGGCTCCAAATCTCAGTTCTTTATGGCGCATCTGCACAGGTCATTCAAGAGTCAGGTGATTCACAAAGAACACGAACTGACATCTGACAGTTGCGTTCAGCCGGTTAAGAACAACTTGACGTATAAATACATAAAACATTTGATAGGCGGGCTAGAAATTAGTGCTCTAGGTGAAAATATTCCCAACAACATGTCTTGTTGTCCAGACGTGGTGGATTATTTGTTATTAAATGGATTTACTACTCTTATTTATGACGAAAAGGTAAGAATTAAAAGAAATGCCAGGCCTACACCAGCAATGCTTTCGTTAGTTTTTAAAAGTGGTAAACAAAACAGAGGGTTTTGTGATAACAATTATAAAAAAGTCGAGTGGTTAACGGCATCAACAGTTAGAAACAAATTATATTGTTGGAGATGTTCATTATTTACTAATGATCAATCCTCAATTTGGGGCAAGGTCGGGTTTAATAATTTGCAAAATTTGTCGCGAGGTTTAGAAAGGCACGAAAATCCCAGGAGCACATTTCATCTTGCATTAAATTCGAAATGTTTGGTAAACAAAATATTGTAAATTTCTTGGATTCTGCACATAAGAGAGAAATAGAAAATGTTAACGAAAAGGTCCGTGAGAATAGGGAAATATTAAAGAGGTTAATAGATGCCGTTATATAGTTATCTTCACAAGAAAATTCTTTCCGAGGACGTGACGAAAAACGAGAATCGTGCAATAAAGGAAATTTCAAAGAGCTGGTAGATTTTTTAAAAACTTATGACCCAAAATTAGAGAACTTTTTGAATAACGCCACTATTTTTTGAGACAATTCCGGTAAGCTTCTGTAGAATGATCATTTTCAGCACTTAAACGCATAAAAACATTTTTACTAGAAACAAAATGAGTCAAGACCGCCTTTCAAATGTATCGCTTATTTCAATAGAAAAACGTTTTTTGTCAGAATTGAGGAAACGCGATTCATTTTATGATGAAATAATCAACCATTTTGCTAGTTCCAAAAATCGCAGGTTACCACTAATTTATAAAAATATTCAGGCTTTAAAGCAGAGATTAATATAGGTAGTTGTTATTTTAGAAAAAATATTTATTTGTGTTATTTATTTTTTAGGAAATATTTTTTATAATTCTCCATAATATAGAGTTCCGCGGTTATATTTTTTTTATATAACTTCTTTCTCAAAACTATTTTAATTTCTATTAAAACTTATAATTTTACACGCCTGGCAGTGATAATAAATACAATTTTTTGTTTGTAGAAAAACACTTTAATTTTTTTACCAAAACTATTTTTATTTTTATTAAAAGTTATATAATTTAATTACAAGTGGGATAGTAGGACTCCTTTGGATACCGATACTCGAGTCGTATTAACGAGAATTTCATGAGAATGATTTTTTCATCTCATCATATTTTCTATTTCCTTTTCATTCTATTCTTTTATTAGTTCTATTCTCTCAAGTCGTGAATCGGTATCCTGGCGAACAACCCACGGCAAAAAAATGTAACGCGCCATTGTAATACCTCAGGGGTGGTGGGGTAATGTACAAATTGTAGTCATATTGCACATCAGTTGTCTTTCAGAATATCAAGCCTCCTCTGCAGACAATATCACGAGCCGCCACTGTTTGCTACAGTAATGATACAAATTCTATCATGTACTACAGTAACTTATAGTATAGTGGGACCGATGGACCTAGTAATTGAACGGAGACAATATTATTTAGAAGTTTGTATCGATGCATTTTCTCAGAGCCTCTGTCAAATAAGAAGGGCATCTTTTAAGGATTCTTTACACTGTGTACAATTTACGAAACTTTTGGATAGTTTGGTAGATGCAGATAGTGTAAATGATGTTGAAAAAGAGGAAAGAAGCAAACGTAATGTTCCAAATTCTGGAAGACACAATTGGTTTGCTGCTCCACAAGAAACTGTTGCGTCTTTTAAAACATTTTTGGGCGCTAGACTTAATGTAGAAAAAGATGATACTGTAAAAATTATGGTATTGCTTCTTTGCGCAAAATCAGCAGCAAGAAATAATTTCAGCTGGGCGACCTTTGATTGAGAATTTTTTTGATAAAGGAAAGGTTACCAACTTTTCTATTGATGTTTGCGACTGCTGGCCAAAAATGGAAGAAATTGCAGAACTTTACACGGTTGATGTGGGAACCAAATATGCAAACAAACTTTTAGTATGCACAAGAGGTTACTTCTTAAGCTTTTATCAATTCTCTTTGTTACAACGCCACATTCAATGACAACCGAGATATTTAAGCAGTTTCTACAACATCAACAGCATTAGGACTGATCAGAGAATGTCTTCAGGTGAAAAAACTATGAACGATCGTCTCCTCATTACCTTAATCGGAAAAGCAGTCGCCGAATTTTTACTAACCAAAGAGAGAAAGTTTAGAATACTGGATGTTGACATCTACCAAAGACGTAACTTTGTAAAGAAATTTTTCAGAGGTGAAAATCAGTTCTAACTCTATTTCAGTAGTTACCAAGAATTTTGATATGCGTTCTTAAATGTGATGCAAGCTTTGTATTTGGAGTGAAATTTTCTTTTTTTTTTCTGTTATGTTTTATTTGTTCTCGTTCTTGTTTGTTGCATTTTAAAAGTTAGAAATTTAAGTAAATTTTAAGCCCAACTTAACGTTGATTAGGTTGATTTCCTTTCGTATTATTTTACGCTAACGTATCGGTTTTGGTTCTACACTGTATCAACTTTAGAATACTGCGTATCCACTTTGACACATAACATACATGTTAAAAAATGCCCTGCAAATAGGGACAACCTTAATTCATAAAGAATTTAGAATATTTATTTAATCATGTTTAGGGTTTTTTTGTATTAAAGAGGACTGTAATCAAGAAAAACATAGATTTTATAGAGTTGTACCTTTACATTTTATATATTGTGAGATCCATAAGTAATTATAAATTCATTATCTACGTAATTTAGAATAAGTAAAATCCTAAAACACGTAATTTTTTAATTCTAAAACGGCATTTTTTAAGCATAATTTTATACCACCTCCTTCAACCCCCTTGGAGTGACAGCTACCGATTTAATATTTTTAAATTTTTTATGATATGTAAAAAGAAACTCTTTTTACTTATTTATATTTGTTAGGTATTTTGATACCTACGTATCAGAAAAACGATACATTTAACTTGAATGTAATGACGTCACACAAAATTTATTAGAAAAGTCAGATTTGACAGATATTTGGTGCATAGGCATGAATAGTTTAAGAAATAGATTAAGATACATTTCAAATATTTCAAAATTTTCTGATTTAATTTTCTTGATGAGGAATATGCAAAATTCAAAAAACCTTATATAACTGGATAGAGAATTAGAAACCCTTTCAAAAAACCTATCACACGCACCCTTAATACGGAAGCCCATCGACAAAAGTGGATCGGGCACCGCAGTTGCTGCCGCTTGGTGGAGATATTATAGACATCTGTAGGTACCATTTCCCCCTAACGGCAGGTCACATGACCACGCCCTCTTCGAGAGAGGGGCAAAAAACACAGGGCCGCTTAAATGTTGCTAAAGAATTCAAGCACATTTTCTGGGCAAAAATAAGCATCTTTTGTCTCTCGGTATTTTTTTTCAAAGTGCTTCCTTCTTCCGGAAAAAAATAACAGAAAAGAAAATTAGTTTCTTTGTAACTTTTTTAAGGGGGAAGGAAGCACTTTAAGGAAAAGGTCTAAGAGGTAAAAGTTGTTTATTCTTGTCTAAGGAATATGAGTTTTTCTCAAAAACGCATCCTTCACCCTAAGCTAATTAATCAAGGTTTATGAATTAATTATTTTTTTGCTATTATTTTGCTATTATATATTATACATATAAAGTACTTTGGGAAAAACACCAAGAGAAAAAAGATATTTATATTTACCCAAGAAATGTATCTTAATTTTTTCAGATTTTTTTTGGAAACATTTAAGCGATCTGTTGTTTTTTTTGCCTCTCTCTTGAAGAGGGCGTGGTCTGCCGTTGGGGGGAACTGGTACTTACAGATGCTTACAATATATCCACAAAGCGGCGGCAACTGCTGTGTCCGATCCACTTTTGTCGATGGCTCCCGTACTACCTCGGTGCATTTAAAAATTTTAAAGGAGTAGCTATCACTCCAAGGGGGTTGAAGGGATAGGTATAAAATTATGCTCAAAAAATGTCATATTAGTACTTAAAATTGACGTGTTTTAGGATTTTACTCGTAAATTGTAAATTACGTATGAATTTGTCCGTTACTTATGGAAGTTACTGTATATCACGCATCTATGTTATTATTATAGACAAATAGCCATAGCTTATGAACAAAGAGTAATACATGTCTAATAAATGCCGGTGTACCACAAAGTTCCATATTACGGCCATTCATTTACTTTATCTTTGCCAACGATCTCGCTTTACACATTCAAAGCAAATACAACATTCATATTACTTGCTACAACGATGATACAAACTTTTTAGTTGTTCAAAAAATTCCTGACGCGGTAAAAAATATATCTAACTTAGTAAAGAAAAAACAACTACTGTATCATTTAGATATAACATCGAGCAGAACTCGAGCGACGAATAATAATAGATTCTCCTAAAATATTGGGTACTATGTTCGATCTAAATTTGTCGTGGGCTGCTCACCTAGATAGTCTGAGTGTGAAGCTTGGTAAAGGTCGTTATGGTATACGCAACTTAAATATCACTGTTGTTTAAAAAGTTAGTCAATTTCTTTACGAAAGTGTTATGTTGTGACTGAGTTTTTAACTGACCCACTTCTTTAAGAGATTTTAACAATATGTGTTGTTTTAGTAGCTTAGATTTTGTTTTTTAACCGTCTTTGGAGATGGGATAGTTTCATGTAAAATTGTTCTTTGACTAGTACGATATCACTTTTTTGTGGTCATTTATTTATTATGAATAATAAAGATTATTACTATTATTATTAAATTACAAATATGGACAGCTTTGTTTCAAAATTAGACAGTCGCTTTACAATAAATTTTACATATGAAATGGAAACCAATTCATAACTACTATTTGTAGCTATATTAGTAATAAGGAATAATGAAAATAAGTTAGAATTTGCTATATACAGAAAATGCACCAGCATTTTAAGATGTGTGCCTCATCAATGGTACCATTGCTCTCACCATAGGATGGAGAGTCTCGATTTCTTGATTCGTCATTTATTAAGATTCCCTCTGAGTGGATACCTTTAGAAATCCTCGATTTTTCAAACCGAGGAAGATCAACATATGTATCAGTTTCCCATCAACCATGATTTATCAGTGTACTACGTTTTTTTTTTACAACTTTTAGGCAACACAAAGGATAAAACCGAATCAATCCAATGGTTCGGGAATCACAAGATTAGGTGCAAAGACTGTAATAGATATCAGTAACTTTAAGTTAGTTGTAAATGTAACAAATAAAAGACAGCTAGATATTATTGAAACCGTATATATTGAAAGATATTAAAAATATTTGAACACTATTATATTGGTTACTAGGTCACAGTTCGTTGACCTGTAACAGAGTCTTAGGTAGGGATGACAGAATTACTTAAATTCGTTCAACCATGATATTATCTATACAAAAATAGGCATATTTTTAGTTAAACTTTAGTATTAATCGTCCCTCGATGATGTCAACATGATTAGCGAAACGGGCGTCGAGTGTTGCTATTCGAATGTTGTGTATATGGAAACGATGTCTTCAGAGTAAAAAAGTTGACTTCCGAGTTAGCAAAACTGACATGAATCTATACTTTCATATGTTATCAATTTTATTTCGTTCTTAAAAAAAATGCAGACACATGATTTTCACGTCGGAAACTTTCCTGATAATTCAAGCCCCTAAATAAGTTGCATTATTCATGTTAGTACGTAATTATTTCCATTAAAGGAAAAGTTGCCATTTGGTAAGTGCATCATATATCTGCGGTGTTGCAAGTGTTAAAAAGCAAGAGTCGGGGGATTGGCGGTCCACACGTTTTACAAAGTATGAAAGTTTACATGCTAAATTGAAGTCAATAACTCATTCTGCTCGTATCAGAATTGCAGCTAGCACGTACATCTTAAATTAAAAACACCGTGGACTGTACCGATACGGGTAGGGGAAGATGTGTGGTGCGCGCGCACCCATTTCAAATTAAACTTCTATCTTAATTCCAACCGTCGTTAATTTGGCTTTCCTTGTCATCTGCACGTTGTAGCCGGGCCGGCAACGTAGGAGGGTAATATGTTCGCTTCTCAAAAGCGAAAGTCTTCTGGAATAATAATCAAGAGCTTTATTCCCGACCAATAAATACGACTGTAGGATTTTAAACTCATCCGCAGCACAATTATTCATTCAAGTTATAACATATTCTGCTTTTAATCCTTGCGTCCTTCTTTGTTTATCGAGCGAAGGAAATGAGTCCGTTTCTTTTCAGAAGGCAAAAGTTTTAATGACCGCGCCGTCGTTTCTTGTCTTTACCCATTGCATACAAGTGGAAGAAGGAAGAATTCTCAATCAATAATTGTCACGGGCTGGGCTATACACACATTGCTTGATGCATACATTACACGAGGTTCTTCTTTCTCCGACGTCTCTGCCGGAATTAATGCATATTTCATCCCCTCTAAAACCGCCCGTCGTCACATCGAGAGATAACACTGATATTAAACAATACAAGATTTACGGTTGAAACAGATACATTGGCCCAATTAATAATAGCTATATATGTAACGTTGGATTTATTTTACTTATTTTTGCATTTTCTATACAGGGTATTCCACAATAATGGAATAAAATTGAAATACATAGTGCTCAACATAATAAAGTAAACATCCTATAAACATTACCCTAAGGAGTTGCAACCCTTGAGAAGCGTTTTCGTTGCCATGAACAAGATTTGCAAGTTTTTAGTAGGGTGGGTGAAGTTTTCCATTCTGCTATTTATAATAAATCGGCATGCTTTGGTTTATTTTATGAAAACTTTGACCTTTTAGCTTTCTGAAGAATGACCTACTGTTTTACTTCGATGATTGCAATAGTTTTCGAGAAAATGTCATTTATTTTGTTGGCGGGTACATTTTTTAACCGGTTACAAAAAATTATAAAAAGGAAGAATTATACAGAACTTTTCCTTGCATGTATGTTTTTTATATGTGTTATGATGACTATGGAGTAGCTTTAATGATTTCCATCAAGCCTATTACAAATTGTAGGGTATGCAACTATATGGGGTATTAGATATTTTATTATACTCTTCTCAAATACAAAACGAAGAGTATATTGCATTCGATCGGCACATTTCTAAAACCGGTAATATTGCTCGTAGAGAAAAAAAAATTGATATCACTGAGTTGCTGATCGAATTCTGAACAACTTTCAAAATGTCTGTCCGTCCGTCTGTCCGTCTAGCTGTCCGTCTGTTGGTCCGTGCGTCCGTCCGTGCGTCCGTCCGTCCGTCCTTTCGTCAGTCCGTCCCACACAGCACATGACATCCCTAGGATATCCTCATTTGGTCCTGTATATCCCAATCGAGGACAGCATTCCTCAGGATATCCTTAGGATATCCCAATAAAATATATACAACCTGAGAATATCCCAGATGGGGATATCCTAGGCAAATCCTGGCAGGATGTCCTAGTAATATCCTGCAAAGATATTAAAAGCCTAACAAAATATCCACTGTGGGAATATCCTGGGCAAGTCCTAGAGTCGTCCTATTATAGGTATTATTATTTAGGAGATTTCAACAACAAAAATAATGAAAAGTATATATATTATTTTGAGGCTATTTGTTTACAGTGTCTTTTATTGGTTTGTAAAATTTGCTCCTAAAAACTTATTTGTTTGTTCTATTTGATAATCCCCTCCAGTAAAAATAATTCATTAAACATGTACATCTTATTTAAATAGTATTTATTTATAATTTGGTTTTAATACATTTACTGTGTTTTGAATTAGCCGCCATTTTCTGACAAGTCGAAAGTTCTAAGAAATCCGCCGGGCGTCGATGTCTTTTCCACGTTCATTTTAAAGTTCTTTCGACAAATAAGATTACGTTAAATATTTCATAAATATAATGCTACTATGTTATATTTTTGTATTTATTAAAAGAGGAAAATGTGATTGGTTATTGTCCACAGATGTTATTGTTAGATACGTAATCCTTTATATTTTTCCGAATAATTTTTTTTTAAATTCATTAATAACTTTTCAGCATACAATGATTTTTTAAAGTTGTACATATCATCCCTTATAACTTCTAACCACCCTAAACTCTGTTGATTTTAATAATACCAAAAAACGGCAAGAGCTCATTCTTGTGTAATATTTCATGCTTTTACAATTTTTATTTGAAACTTTTTTTACTATCTTTTACACATTTTGAGTAATTTTGAAAAAACACTTTGTGTTCAAATACTTCAAAGTAAAATATCAAAATTTTGACTTGTCGACCTATTTCATTAGACTATATATAACCTCTATTAGTTTGGTAGATTTACTTTTAAAGCGATATAAGCCAATTGATAGATACAAATATGTGTATGAGTTGTACATATATGTATCACATTTTTATTAGTCATTTTACCTTTGCCATTATATAAACTTGTATTCCTTTGTCTTTGCTTATTGGCTCAGTTTAAAAGTAATGATCTTATAAAATAATATGTATTTTTTGCTGTCATCCAATAAACACTAAAAGTCCAATGTCCTCAGGTTGTTCATAGTAAAACCCAGACATAACCCATATAAGAGCTAATGATGTCCTGTACACACCCGTACTGATGTCCTGAGGACGTCATCAGCAAAGCCCGAACTGTCCCATTTGGATATTCTACGGACATCCTAAGGTGATAATGGGATCTTCCCAGGATACCCCATATGTCCTGAAAAGTTGTCCCCAGTATGGTCTGAGGATGTCCTTGTGCTGTATGGGGTCCGTCACGCGTCTTGTAAGCACGATAAAAAAGAACAGAAGTCCGATTGTATTGAAATTTAGACAGTAAGTTAGTGTTAGCTAGAGGAAGAACCCTATTATCTTTGAGTAAAATCGATAGATAAATAAAAAAGTTATAAATTTTTTTAAATAAAAAAAAAATTACATTTTTTTTTTATGTTTTGTAATTAAACTAAAAATGTCTAAAACTAATATAATTTATAAAAAAACTGCGAAGAGTATCCTATAGAATGTGCAACAATTATATAAAAAGTGCAGTAAATCTGCTAAGAGTATAACGGTTAGGTTGTTTATGTGATGGATTCACTAGTTTTATGTTTATTGTAATCTTATCAAATATAGAACGAATGTAGGTAGGTATGTAGTCTCTTGTTTTGCCATTTCAAAACATATTCTGTGACATGACCTTTCCGATATATTAGTTCTAAATTAGTTCAACTTAGATCAAACTATATGGTGAGTCCCATTAAAATTTCTTTATGCTACGTCCATTGTATAACCCAACAAACAATTTAGTTTTAAAATTTAAATGTTCTGCAACTATTTTGTTTTATTGTTATTTTATTAATGCTTCTAAATGCTAATTGCTTATATTAGTTTTCCAGGGGATATTATTTTGTTGTCTGCAACTGAGCTGTTTTATAAATTTATCATTAAAACGTTTCTAGAGTAAAATAATAAAATATTTTATAACGCGGTTAAGAAATTATTTTATAAATGTTCCGTGATTAACTTATAAAACACATCAGCTTATAGAACCAAGTGAGTCAGGCTTTTACATGCCATGGATTGAGGTTTCCGATGAGCAACTGGGTCATTAGAAACTGCCCCTTCAACCAGGAAAAGTAGCTACATGTTTTTGACAATCAATAAACCATAAATAAACACTACTACTTTCTAGACTATATTTTTGCAAATCGAAAACACACCGTTTCCAAGATTGCATTTACAACTCCGTCTTAACAAATTTATCATAAGAGCTGCAAGAGTATTGCGAAAGTGAGTGATCTATTCTACATCTTCTAAGATGTAGTATTTAGTTACATTAATAGGAGTTTAAACTTAAGACTATAATAGTCTACTTCCAACAGGCAATTACTTAATCGATTGCTATTGCATTTGTTTAAATTATTTCGTTGTTATCGACTGAATTTGCATTATTATTATTTATTAAGATCTATAAACATATATATTTTAATGGTGCAACTGTTAAATATAATGGATCTAAAATTGAACCCTGAGGTAAATCTGATCAAACATGTGAGATGTGCATTATGCGTATTGAGCTGGGCTTTATAAATATAATTTTATAAGATTAAAGAAAATTGGTGTTGCAAAAAAGTCATTTAAACTGTCCAGCAGTATGAAATGATTCAATTTGTCGAAGACATTGGAGCGTTCTGCGTAGATGGCGTTGACTCGGTTTTGATAACACAGGTTTATAAAAAATAGGTTGTGATCTGGCGATCTTGACCATGATTTCTTATGTATTTTTGGGTCCTGAAACCGGTTTCAGCACACAAAAATAATTAAGGCATGATAGGTTTAATCTTTGGAACGGAACATTTTTTTTTGTAGATCAGTACACAGACGTCTGTGCATAATTCATAAGGTTCAGTTCAACAGCATAGAACTGAATACTATGCCTAATTAGCATTAGCTAGACTTCGCCTATTTTAGGAAAATCATACGTAAATAGTCTTTCTCTAAAAATGACCTTTCCTTATTATAAGAAAAAGCAGGTGTTACAAACTTTACCATGTTTAAAAGTGAATTATTTATTCTTTGTTTGCTTATAGTAATGAAACATATTCTTTATAGGATTTTGCAAACAGTGGAAAGAAAAGCTATCTATGAGAACTAAAGGAAAAACTATATATAAAAATATTAATGAAATCTTTGCATTCTTTCGATAACCTGACTTCTGGTTATGCTAATAAGTAAAAATTCTTATCTGTCATTCTGATGAGTCCACAATAAGGACGAAAAACGTTTCAAAGGCTAAGCATTTCCAAGAAGCTGAATGAGATTTTATGAAAATGTAATTCATTAGATTGAAAAAAAAAATTTTAAAGACAAGGTACGTAAATAAATTAATTTCAGGCCTTTGTTCTAATTTTTAACTGAATTTACATATCGTAGGGGATCATGTAGATACTGGTTTAGCCTGCTTAGCCGTAGGGGACTAGGTTGGATGCTAGTGTTAAAATGAGAATGACATAAGAATTTTTACTTGTTAGCATAACCAGAAGTCAGGTTATTGAAAGAATGCAAAGATGTAGAAGTAGATGCTAATAAGTAAAAATTCTTATCTGTCATTCTGATGAGTCCACAATAAGGACGAAAAACGTTTCAAAGGCTAAGCATTTCCAAGAAGCTGAATGAGATTTTATGAAAATGTAATTCATTAGATTGAAAAAAAAAATTTTAAAGACAAGGTACGTAAATAAATTAATTTCAGGCCTTTGTTCTAATTTTTAACTGAATTTACATATCGTAGGGGATCATGTAGATACTGGTTTAGCCTGCTTAGCCGTAGGGGACTAGGTTGGATGCTAGTGTTAAAATGAGAATGACATAAGAATTTTTACTTGTTAGCATAACCAGAAGTCAGGTTATTGAAAGAATGCAAAGATTTCATTAATATTTTTATATACAGTTTTTCCTTTAGTTCTCATAGATAGCTTTTCTTTCCACTGTTTGCAAAATCCTATAAAGAATATGTTTCAAAACTTTACCATCTTCTTACATTTATATTTGCAGGATTACACAGCACTCGTCAAGAAACGAATTCGCTTTATCCTGCAACGAAATCTTGGAAGAAATCATCAGGTTTGAGATCTGGTGACCGATGTGGCCTGCTTTAATGGGAATCATTAGTTTCTCACAGTGATGCTAAAATATGGAGGTGCATGATCTCCGTCTTTTTGACTAAAAAATTAATGCAAATCTCGTGGATTCTCTCGACTAGCGCCTCGTGTTCAAAACGGATGCAAGAAGAAATTTTCAATTTCATCATCTGTACTACAGCGCACTATTCTACTGTATATTTCAAAGTAGTCAACGAGTTCGCTTGGTGGAATATTGCATTGTCATCAGCAAAGCTGACGAGAAGCAGTAAAGCAGCAATCGACGACTTAAGTAAAAGTTCTTCATTATCGTGTTTTATATCTTTGTGAGTTGTGACGAACCACACCGAGAGTGAGTTGCAAAAGATACTAGCGGCCTTCTTATTACATACATTTTATAGTGTATGTTTATGATACTCGAAAAATTATCATCAGAAAACAATGTTTTATGATGAAAATTTTATGGCAACTAATGCAGTTGCAAATTAATGTAGTATCAGTAATAGTTATACTAGACGTAGTTCACAATTGTTTAGAAACTAATTATTTGCGATATTTTTCTGAAAGTGCAAAAATAACATTTCTGTAGCTCCTGTATAGAAATCAAACTAAATTAAACTCAGCTTTGTCAAATCAAAGACATTTACTTTGCCTTATATATGACTTTGTAACGCCTCATTTTCTTTCATTCCGAGCTGTTAAAAACCATTGGTACACTGAACTTGCATTAAACCGAATTCCCTATTACATCCTAGACTGTACCTGGGAGACAATGATTAACTAAAATGGAACTTAACTAAGATTAGCATTTATCCCGCTACAAAAGAACTTTGACGTGTGCTATAAAATAGTCCAATAATGTATATAAAGATAAAATTAAGTACACACAGGCACTTAGCGATCTAACAATATGCATTAACACTCCCTAAAATAACACAATAGAAGGTAACTAAACGCATGAGAAGGCAAATTTCAAAATAAAAACTAAAGACGTGGAATGACATGCGGCGTGGTTCACGCTTTACGATTTCCATTATAATATATAACAAATCTTATCCGTACCAAGATATTCTCTATCTTTACACAGTGGCGGGACTGGGAGCAGGGACGCCCTGGATTGATTCGTCAAAATTTCTGAATGAAATTAAAATATATTTGGGCATTGTTTGATTTTATTTTAATTACCTAACAATACCAACAACTGTAACATTTAATTTATTTTGTGTGAGTGACATGATGAATACCAAGCAAATGAAAGTGGGGAATTAATCAATACATTTCTCGTACCCAACAAATAATATGCAAAGAGATTGATAAAGCCAAGGAGACCCTGTACAGGGAGGTATAGGATATCCTTGTATTTGTTGAAAAATCCTGCATTTTTAACTTATAATTTATTGAAAAATTATGATCGTTTGATACTCTTTTTTTACTAACAGGTAAATCTTATTTTATTCGCTTATTTAACCTGCTGAACCTTTTCTGTATTAAAAAGCAGGAACTTTTAACTTGCCTAACATTTAACAGACCGACTACTTTACATCTTCTTCGAAGGATGGTATATCGACCACACAATCCTCATCTTATATTGCATAGCTTCCACGTAGAGATGAGGTGAGAAGGCTGTATTTCCCAAGATGTTCACCAATCCAAGAACTAACCACATTTATGCGTAACCTAACGTTTCGTATGGAGATACGTGTATAAGCAAAACGCGTCTACGCCTCTCCGGTAAATCTTAATGGTAATAATACCACATAAAGAAGATAAAATAGTGACATTTTCAAAATAATTGTAACCCATAGATGGCTTTTTAAATTTTTATTTCCACATCCACGTAGTGGGTTGGAAGTATAGTAATCGTAAAAAAAATTCAATTTTTTTTTTCTTGAGATAGATTTAGAATGTCATGTAACGTCGAAATTTTAAATTTCAGCGAAAACAAATTTCTGTCTGTCTGTCGGTCTGTGTGTCTGTAACTTTTTTTTTGTCCGCACGGTTTAAGATATTGACTTGAAATTCTGTACACATATATATTATAACGTGATATGGAACTGGATTGTTTTTTGAAGATATCCGTTGAAGGATTGCGGGGCAAATAGGGGTAAATATGGGGAAATATGTAAAGCAAGCTGGTAATAGTACAGAAACTTGAAATTTAATGTATGCATTACATTTTTTAGAATATTTTTCAACCCACCACCCTAGTCCTTTATTAAAGGGGTTGATAAAATAAAATTGAGATACTCATTTGAAATTTGGTACACGTATGTATTATAACGGCATCTGGAATGGATTATATTTGAGATGGTTCCGTTGAATGGTTGGGGGTTAAATAGGGATAAATAGGGGAAAATAAGTAAAGCAAGCTGGTACGAATACAGAAACTTGAAATTCGTTGTATATACTAGAAGCCTAAGCCTCAAATTTTTTAAAAATATTTTTCAACCCCCCACAACCCCCACTCCATTATTAAAGGGGTTGATAAAATAAAATTGAGACATTCATTTGAAATTCGGTACACGTATGTACTATAACGACATATGGAACTAGATTATATTTTGAGATGATTCCGTTGAAGGGTTGGATTATAAAGGGGTAACTAGAGGAAAATAAGTAAAGCAAGCTGGTAAGAGTACAGAAACTTGAAATTCGGTGTATGTACCAGAAGCTAAACACTCAATTTTTTTTATAATATTTTCAACTCCCCACCCCTACTTCATTATTAAAGGGGTTGATAAAATAAAATTGAGATGTTCATTTGAAATTTGGCACACGTATGTATTATAACGACATTTGGAACTAGATTATATTTTGAGATGGTTCCGTTGAAGGGTTGGGGGTTAAATAGGGGAAAATAAGTAAAGCAAGCTGGTAAGAGTACAGAAACTTGAAATTCGGTGTATGTACTAGAAGCCAAGATCTCAGATTACTTATAATATTTTTCAACACTCACCATCCCTACTCCATTATTAAATGGGTTGATAAAATGATAATGAAATATTCACTTGATATTTGGTACACGTATGTACTATAACGACATCTGGAACTACACTATATTTTTAGAAGCTACCGTTGAAGGGTTGGGGTTAAATAGGGTTAAATAGGGGAAAATAAGTAAAGCAAGCTGATGTAAGTACAGAGACTTAAAATTTGGTGCATGTCCTAGTAGCTAAGGCCTCAGATTTTTTTATAATATTTTCCAACCACCCACCGCCTCCATTATTAAAGGGGTTGACAAAACAAAATTGAAATATTCATTTGAAATTTGGTACACGTATTTATTATAACGACATCTGGAACTAGATTATATTTTGAGATGATTCCGATGAAGGGTTGGGGGTTAAATAGTGTTAGATAGGGGAAAATAAGTAAAGCAAGCTGGTAAGAGTATAGAAGTTTGGGATTTGGTGTATATACTAGAAGCGACGGCCTCTGGTTTTCAATAATATTTTTTATCCTCCCACCACTCCCACCCCCTTATTAAAAGAGTTGATAAAATTAAATTTAGATTTTCATTTGAAATTTGTTACACGTATAACGATATCTTATACTAGATTATATTTTGAAGTGACTGGGTTGAAGGAGTGGGGGTAATTAGTGGTAAATAGGGAATAATAAGTAAAGCAAGCTGGTAAGAGTACATAAATTCGCTTATGACCTAGAGGCCAAGACTTTAGATTTTTTAGTAATATTTTTCAAACCCCACCACCCTTAATCCATTATTAAAGGGGTTGATAAAATAAAATTGAGATATTCACTTGAAATTTGGGACACGTATGGGATTTGATTACGACGTCTGGAACTAGATTATATTTTGAGATGACTCCATTGAAGCATTGAGGGTTAAATAGGAGTAAATCAAGTAAATCAAGCTGGTAAGAGTACAGAAATGTGGGATTTGGTGTATGTACTAGAAACCAAGGCCTCAGATTTCTTTCTAATATTTTTCCACCACCATCTCCGCTCCATTATTAATGGGTTTGATAACGGAAAATTGAGTTATTTACTTGAAAGTTAGTACACATATGTATTGTAATGACATCTGATTGAGATGATTCCATTGAAGGGGTGGGACGTAGTATATTATTGAAATTCTATAACCAATAATTTCCACATACTAGAATGCAAATCTAGTCAAGATGTTTCCTTTAAAGTGACGGATAAAAAATCTGGATGTGGAAGTAGTGATTCCTTAGGCATCGTTTTTTTTTTAATACATTGAAATTCGACTGCTTTAATTATATTCTTGCTATAAATATGTAGTTTAATTTTTTTTAGCGCACAAAAATTTTGCATTATTTTTTTGAAAGTTTTTTTACCTCGGAAAATGAGAAATTAATATCTAAGGTTGAACTAAGTACGTAATACTTACATAAATGGTGAGAAATGGAGATTAAAAAAAAAGTAAAAAATTACCATCATAAAAAAACCGTAGGATTCTTCATATAGGTATGTTTGGATGTTTGGTAATATAGTTGCAAATGATCTATACTTGCTCGTTTAGGTTCTGCATCGCTTTACAAAACAGCTTGTATATTTTGTCACAAATTCTCATGTTCTAGCAACAGGATGACTAGGAAGAGGATAGTCTCACTTAGTACAATTTGACAAAGCCCTATCAATACGTTAAGTTACAACAATAGACAGTACCTCAATGAATATTTTTTAGTCCTAATATTTTCCGAGATATGAATGTAGTGGAGGCGATAGAGCTTTTTACGTGGAAATTCTTGTCCAGCGTATGGATTTTCATAGTTCCCTCTGTAATGTCTTTCTGATTCTGTAAATTAGTGTTAAAATCTCCCAAGGTCAGCACCTAATTTAGGGATGGTTGCCACCTCCTCTGGACAAAAAACAAGAAACTAGACACTGAATGTTCTAGAGAATCAAAGCATACGAAAAAAATGGGGTATACAGTTTTCCACAAACATTTATACATTTTCCAAGTTATAACGATGTAAAGATTGCGATTATACCATCGAAAAATTTGTACCTGGTGGCTGTTTTTGTATATTCAATTGTATTTCTTACTGTAGCATAATAAATACATTTAAAAAACATACAGATGTCAATTTATTTACCTTTTAAAGGATAGAGAGGAAATATGGCATGTGTTACATACTACCAAAACAACACTTTTTGATATATTTGTCGTCTTTCAGTTTCACCGAAAGTGACAATAACTTTCAATTTTTATATGTGGTATCCCGTATATTTTTATATTTTTGGACTCTGGAGATCATTGTACATATGACTATAAACGTGACATTTTGAAAATACAACCAATTTTAATATTTATTCTAGTTCGCTGTCAACCACCTGAAATTTTTCTAATGTTCACAAAAATTAAGGAAAAATACGTATTAGATTTATTGGTTGTTGATTTGTGCTACAGAAAGGTCCAAACTTAATAAAATCACATTTACTCAAAATTTTCCAATGTTAGCATATCATTTTCGTATCACAGCTATATGCAATTAATGTTTTAATATGAATTTTACGACGTGTCACAATATTGTTCCACATCTCCATTTGCAATTATTGTAAGATACAAAATATTCCTATAATATACCAAGTATGCTTTGGCACACTAAATTTGAACAAATTAATTAGTAGTAAGTAGTATGTCTCACTAGTTTGGCAGTTAGTATTATTAACATAAGTTTTGTTCTTGATTTATTTAAATTAATTTAATGATAAAATCCCTAATAAATAATGGTTATGTTTTGCCTGTGAAAGATTTTCACACCTCTAAATTACAGAAACGCAAAAATATACAGGGTGTCCCGTTTGAAAATTAAAACTTGGTGTCACAACTGCACAAATAGATCAAATAGTGTCGTTTTGGTAACATGTTGCCTATATACTCTATGCATGTTTAAAAATGAATTATTATTTGTTTACTTATAATTGTAATGAAACATATTCTTTATAGGATTTTGAAAAAGCAGAAACAGGGGACTGTGTGGATGCTTCGGATGTCTTAGAATGAGAATTGTCAAATAAGAAATTAGACAAATTCATTTTAGGATTTTAATTTGCTAGCATAACCAGAATTCAGGTTATCGAAAGAATGCAAAGATTTCATTAATATTTTTACACAAAGTTTTTCTTTTAGTTATAGATAGTTATATTTTGTGCTGTTTGCAAAATCCTATAAAGATTATGTTTCAATGCTGCCTATATTGTCAGATAGTGCCTCATTAATTTCATTCCACTAATACCAACTCTTACCAATTTTTAAGCTCTACCACGTTATATAACTCAAAAGTATTACATTTAACGAAAACTCAATATAGTACAAAAAAGAGTAAAACATTACAAATTTGTTTTTTCTTGTTTTTGTGAGATGTATAGTTGTAAAAGTTTGAAGATGTTACTCAAAACTATAAGTCGGAATACCGACTCTCAAATATCTTAAAACAGAAAGTCTCACGTTGAAAATACATTACTAACTTGCTCTAATGTTTTGATAATTTTAAAGCACTCTCTCTAGAATATATTACTTTAATTTAAACAATTTCATTGGAAATATTCCTTTTTTGCAAATAACTTTAAAAGTACTACATTGTTTAGTGTATTTGAAATTTCTGTAGAATTACTAATTTCGAAAATATGAATATTTTTGTTAGTAAGAAAGTGTCTTAAAATTTCAAATGTCTCGAAGACTTTTGACCCTCGCGTAAAATGTGCCCAAAACACAAATTAAGGCTCTTCCTTTTAAAATGTTTTTTATTATCTGTAGCAATAGCAACAACCATGTTATGGCCTAAATAAAATGGACAAAAAACTACAAATTCCTTAATCGCATTAAGACGTTCATCGTAACTGGAAACAAGTCGACCCATACATTTATACCTGGGACCCTTTCAAGTGGATGGTTATTGGTACAAGGAACATACGTTTATAAAGAAATATAGACATACTAGCTGTGGACAAAAAAGATAAGGTTTAATTAGTAGTATTAGTTTATTAGTGTATTAGTTTATTTCTTCATTAAAATTGAAAAAAAATGAAATTAAAACTGAAAATGTATTAAACATACGTAAGAAAACAGAAAAATACCCGGAATTGGAAAACGGCAATTTAAAATAATTACTACATAAACAAACCAATATACAGATTATACAAAATATTCTCTGGGGCCTCTTTCTCATAACCCGCTGTAAAAAAACCTATTTACCGCGAGAGAGGGCTCTTCCTTGCACTTTCACTGTAAACGGAAAATTACCTGTGGACCGGCTAATAAATAAAAGCTCCTTGCGATGAGCTAATGTATGTATGTCTTGGCAGACAAACGAAGTGGACGCACTGATACAGGAGCATCTCACAAACATCTGCACTTCCCATCCTATATTCCTACCCCATGCCACATGTGGCTTTCCCCATATCCAATCAAGCATATGCAGCCGGTCCGGCGGTATATAATAATAATAATAATAATAATAATAACAATAATAATAATAATAATAATAAACGGCTCGAGTGTACCTCCCACGTCAACGGGGGGGCAGAGGACTCTTGAGCCTGGAGTGCATGCATCGCAGAATAGCGCTGAGTATGGCATGTAACATCTTGGGGAGCTCAGATCCACTCCTGCGGTTAGTGAGAGATCATGAAACCGTAGGAGTGGGCGGATTTTTTTTAAGGCAGCACGCAGGGCCGCAGATGATCTCGGTCTCGTTTTCGACTTCAGGCGAAGAGGCAGGCGAGGTGCTGATGCACAGTCAGTAACTGAGCTTCCGCCAAATCGCCTGACAACCCAAATCAAAGCTGCCGAGCAGAGAAATCTGTTCAGGCAGCACGTCGATAGACCCATGCATGGAGTGTTCTACAACAACATAGAGACACTGGGTTTATCGACAAAGCTGACCTTCTCATTCCTGAGGTCAGCAGGGCTAAAGTCGGAGACCGAGGGATTCATTGTGGCCTGCCAAGATGGTGTTATTAACACCTTGGTCTACCGCAGTCGTGTTATGGGTGTAGAGGTCCCCGACCTAAATTGTAGGACCTGCCATCAGGCGCCGGAGTCGCTCATGCATTTACTATCTGCATGCCGGATTTACGCGACTTCGGCCTACATCCACAGACATAACGCGGCTTTACGAGTGCTGTATTACCATCTTCGGCACTCGTACGAGGTAGACCAAATACCAGTGCTGCCTTATGTTTCCGGAGAGATCGAGTCCGTTGTCGAGAACGAGAAGTGCCGAATTTATTGGAACTACTCGTTCCCGACCGTCAGGCTGATTCAAGCCAACAAGCCCGACATAGTCCTCCTCGACCACCAGACCAAGGTGATGTATGTCATTGAGTTCTCGGCACCTGCCGAGACAAACATCACCTTGAAAGAGGAGGAGAAACGGACCAAATACCGAGATCTCCAGTATGAGCTCCGAGCGCTATACCCAGACTACTCGGTCAAGATGGTCGTCCTGATAATCGGCGTTCTCGGTGGGATGAGGCCTACGCTGCTCTCAGCATTGAAGACCATACCGGCCTGCCAAGAATCAGCCGAATGGTTGGCATGCCAAATGCAGAAGGCAGTCGTCTTAGGGTCCCTGCGTCTACTTAGGGCACACGATTCTGGAATCTACAACCACTAACCCTGCGGGATGTGGGGAGTGGTTGTAGATAATTCGCTGGCGCTTCCCCTGTGAGAATATCGGTACATTACAAATAGCAATTTACAAGGGGAAGTTTAGCCATGTGGCTATTCTTACACTTAACCTTATAAATCACTTACCTAACTAATTAAGTTAAAACTAAAACATTAAAATACAAAAATACAATACAATATTACAATAGTCCAATGTAATAGGGGGACGGTATACACTTTATAAAATATATTTATAGAAATGTTAAAAAATTAATTACTCAAAATAACTAAATAAAAAATCAATCATAAACACAGTGCAAATATGGTGCCCAAGAATATATTCTAGTTTTTGTTGGAATTAATGAACCAGGCTTTGATTTTTTTACGGAAGATATTAAATGACGATAGATTTTTATATATGGGATCAATAGAGTTATATAAGGCTACAGATGTGTAAGAAAAGCTACGTAGGAAGGGGGCTGTACGATGTTGTGGCACTGTTAGCACGTACCGATGTCTGATGTTTACAGTATGTACTGACGATCTGAAAATTAACTTGTCTCTCAAGTAACTTGGAATAGAATATTTTATTAAAGAAAATAAGAAAATTGCATAGTGGAATTTAACGAGTTGTTCCATTTTTAACCAACACAACTCAACATATTTGCTTGAAACATGATCAAATTTTCTTAAGTTGTAAATAAAACGACGACAACAGTTTTGCAAAACTTGTAGTCGATTTTTTGTAGCTTGATCCAGGCAGTAAAAATACATAAAATTGCAATAATTGAATACAGGCATGACTAAAGTTTCACAAAGTTTTTTACGTTGTTTAAAGTTCAAGATATGCCTGTTTGCATACAGTACTTTTAGCCGGGAGTAAAATTTTTGTAAAAGAATTTTTATGTGCTGCATAAAACGTAATTTTTCGCGTTCAGATTTTATATCCAGCAATGCCTACCTTACGGTAGCAAATCAATCAATCAATCAAGTCTTTCATTAAAGCTATAGCTAAAAATACTGCCTACAGCTAACCACTATTAGTGCTCACATATGACACATTATCAGAGCAACAGGGGTTATTTAGAGGTTCAACTACAGAGAGAAGACAGTTTATCAGTGGACGATTCGAGTTGGAGACGTGTTTGTGATTCCTTAATGCTGGATACATTGAATTAAGCACCAGTCTAAGATGATTTGTCGAAAATATTTTTTGCACATGTAAAATAGCTTGAGGATTGGCTTGTGGTTGCAAAAAGGACTGATAAAATTGTACTTCAGCTTCTTTATGTAGAAGCAGTTGTATGAGCACGTAACCTATTCAAGTTAAATACATTGATGAAATTGAAAAATGAAAATTATAATGATAATGAGAAAGATAGTGATAACTGAAAAAGCTGACATTCTTTGTTTCTTGATGTTACTTTTCAATATTTATTTTTAAATAGTCTTTAAAACCCATTAGAGGAGGTTTAATTTCTATAAAAATTGTTTCTTCTGGAAAATCTTTAGAGCTATAGTATTGAGGGGCTGCAATGTCCTATTTATTAAATCTTCATGATTTACCTATCCAATCAACTTCAATTTACGAACCAAAATATATAAAACAATTGTTCCTAAAGTCTATCCTAACGGTATTTGACCCCTGAAGCTAAATTCACGTAATAAAAAATCGCGAAATAAAAAGTGTTTACGAAAATTTTACGAAAAATATATCTTGATGAGAATCCGCCCGGCAGCTATAACACATAATAAACTTTTAAGTTTTTTGCAGCAAAAAATCGCTGCAGATGCATTTTTACTACTTCACCCACTTCGTGTTTTGATTGGCGATGCAGCGCTCGTGGAAACTTCTCAGATTGTTTCTATATCTATCAAGAACATACCACAAAAATCTAAATATGTTATAAATTTCTAGGTCCTCATCTTTTTTCGATTTAATTAGCGTGAATCGCACTGAGTAATTCGTGAAATACTATTTTGATACTACTTGCTATCAGTATATTATATTGTATCTTTAAAAATGAATTATTATTTGTTTACTTATAATTGTATTGAAACATATTCTTTATAGGATTTTGCAAACAGCAGAAAAAATAACTATCTATAACTAAAAGAAAAACTTTGTGTAAAAATATTAATGAAATTTTTGCATTCTTTCGATAACCTGAATTGTGGCTATGCTCTAGCAAATTAAAATCCTAAAACGAATTTGTCTAATTTCTTATTTGACAATTCTCATTCTAACACTAGCATCCACACAGTCCCGTACGGCCATGCAGATTAAACTAGTATCTACATAACCCCCTACGATTATGAAGATGAAACATCTTTATGAGTGGCTTTATGTCTTTCTGATGAGCTCCAGAATAAGGGCGAAAAACGTTTCAAAGGCTAAGCATTTCCAAGAAACAGAATGATAGATTTCATGAAAATGTAATCCATTAGAATGAAACATTTTTTAAGACAAGGTAGATAAATAAATTCAGTTTAGGCCTTTGTTCTCATTTTTAACTGAATCTTCATAATCGTGGAGGGTTATGTAGATACTAGTTTAATCTGCATGGCCGTAGGGGACTGTGTGGATCCTAGTGTTAGAATGAGAATTGTCAAATAAGAAATTAGACAAATTCATTTTAGAATTTTAATTTGCTAGCATAACCAGAATTCAGGTTATCGAAAGAATGCAAAAATTTCATTGAATTTTTACACAAAGTTTTTCTTTTAGTTATAAATAGTTATTTTTTCTGCTGTTTACAAAATCATATAAAGAATATGTTTCAATACAATTATATTGTATAGTAAGTAGGTAATTTTTCAATTAAGTGTTAATTATATGTTCCGATATTCGGTTAAAGAGAAACTGAGGACTTGCGGCTAAAATTATCTGTCCAAATTGTTTTTCCGAGAAATTAAAGTAAAGTAAATACTCGACCAAACGAATTACTATACTATCCCCTTAATTTGTTATCCAAATACGGTTTTCGTGTATTCTCATCAGTTAATGAAGCAATTATAGTTGGTATGTAATTTTTTCGATCGCACGTCAATGTGTCCTCGCTCTACTCGTGTATATAGAATGTCTTCTTTTGCGTTCCCTTCTCGATGGCATATCGCTGATTAAGACATAATCGATCAGATCACATCTGAAAGAACGACGAATTATTTAAAGTTGATATAGTCACGCGAACTATTTTTATATTTTCATGTTCATGTTCGTGCTTATTAGAGATGGATGTCCACACACAATGAAACCATCTAGCCTATCACTTGGTTTAGTCAACATTTAAGGTAATTTCCTTTCTATTTCTTCCATACCGAACGACGTGTTGTTGTTTGACAGGCAGTAATGGAAGGGATGATGAGTCGTTCAGCAAACAAAATATGTATTAAAATATCTCTGTTGGCAATCTGATTATTTATTTACTTGAAGTTTATTTTCTTGATAAAGCTAGGTCTGTCTGCAATACGCCTTTAGCAGACAAAAAATACTATGCGGTTTGTTATATTTAGCAGTCAATGAAGCCGTAAAAATGACAAAATCTTGAAATTTTCAATCAGTGGATAGATTTTCATGATTCATTCGGCAATGTCGTTTAATGACTATGTATAGTGTTTACGAAGTCAATTGAAACTGGTCAGTGTTAAAGCACAGGACCGTGCGTACTTAACTTGATATTCTGTCCTATGCATTTAACAATGGTATCGAGAATCGAATAGTAGTTGAAACTGTGCAGGCGAGTACGAGATTGGCAATGTAATCAGCCTGAATGAACCATCTACGACTGCACTGGTTTAAAGATAATAAAACGGACAGGGCCACTAGCATACAAAAACCCGTAAATCGTTTCTCAGCGGTCAACATTGACTTGTGAGATATGCCGAGTTCTTTATAACATTTTTCCAGTGCAGTGCAGAAATACCTATTATAATATCAAGTGTGGTTCAGTTTATACTTATTGTTCATATTTATAAATGTTTATTACTATATAAAAGATAAGATATTTTATTATTTACTAATTTCCCATGGCTTTCTGGAGGCCATTTGAAACAGAGGATAATATAATAACGCCCGAAAATCCCGAAATAGTTGAACCGGTTATTGTCGAAGAAGCCGAAATAAATTTAGAGTTTAAAAATCAAGATTTACACGTACAAAGTCAATGCATTATTTTAAACATATATGAACGTTTAAAAAGCGAAAATCGTGAACAATGTGAGAAAGAAATAACAGAACGTATTAACGAATGAACTAAAATATCAAAATCAACAAATAGGAAACGGAAAAATACGAAATTAAAAAATATTGATGATGCTACCAAAAATGTAATACTGCGTATAATTTATAATATGTATAAAGAAAATATAGTTCCTACGTTAAAAATGATTCGACATAAAACACTTGACAGTTGTATGGTAATTATGGAATCACGACGTATAGTAGCACTTCGGGTAGATTATTTGGAAAAAATCAGAGAATATCGTAAACTAAACAGGCATATAGTCTATCTAGACGAGACGTGGTTTGACACTCATGATGTTGTTCAGTATGCTTGGGTAGACGGTTCAAATAATTGTGTTTTATATACTCCGTGTTCTAGAGGAAAACGCGTTACCATACTTCATGCGGGAAGTAAAAACGGGTTTGTACCCAATGCGTTGCTCTTGTCGGCCAAAAAAATATCGCAGTCTTCTGCAGACTATCACGAAGATATGACAGCCGCTCTATTCGATAATTGTATTAGATAATGCTTCTTATCACTCGCGAATATTAAATAAAATACCAAATACCAGTACAAGAAAGGAAGACATTTTAAAATTCATGAGAGAAAAAAATACGGAAATTGCTGTAGTTATGTTTTTATTTATGTTTTATCTATACAAATATTTATTTTTGTTGCACTGATTCTTTGCTTTGGTTAAGAAACTTACATTTTTATTTTTATTTTAGAAGAAACTTAAATTTTATTTTTTACTACATAACACCATTGCCCCTCGCTAATCTAACCTGTGCCATTCCCTCATCCTGGCAAGGATATATTCATACCTTCTCGTTGGTTCTTGCTGAGCAATAACATATTTCGATATAGTATGGGATAACTTTAAAACTAAATCCAATAAATTTAATTATTTAGACTTTATATCTAATACTGATATAATACTTCAAAAATATATTATTGGCGAAATGAACAAAAATAGCCTATCTAATAAACAAAAATAATAAAAATTAATACAATTTTCAAAAAATTATAACATTCTCTTATGACAAGCATTTCTATTTACCTCCGCCCATGTACAACAAAGAGTTGCCGACTGTTTTTGCCGGCTTTTAGTTTTTATACGGTTTCAATTCTGCTAGTATTAAGTATAAGTGAATATAAAGGAACCCCCATTGTCGGCTTTTCATTTGGGGGTAACTCCCACCCCGTCTAGGGGGTGAAGAAAAAATTAACTAATTAGTCTAATAGAGAACTAACTTGTAAGTTAAAAATACAGTATACAGTATTTCACAAAAATGTATATTTTACAAGTTATAATGATTTGAAAATTGCGATTTTACCGTTGAAAAATTGATACTTCGAGATTGTATTTCGTAAATACTTCAAATAGTATTACATGTGAGGAAGTGGCATAGCACTAAAAAGATAACTATAAAATAGTAAATACTTCAGTTTTTTCCTTATTTCTGTACAGTGAACTGTTCTAAAAATATGGCAGGTTAAAAATGGCGTCCGAGCATTTATAAATCAACATAATAATTAAATCTCAAATATCTCAAAAATAGTCAGTTTGACGTTAAAAATACATACAGGGTGTCCCGTAATAACGTGCAAAAAATTTAACTACTAATTTCTTACCGAAAATGAAGGTGGGATCTTTATATAATTTAATTATTTTTCAAAATAAGCCTTTACTGTCCAGCTGCGCACCCTAAAAGGTTGTGCAAAGAATGGCTTTTAATTCTTATCTGAAAATAATTTATAAGTACCAAATGATCATATCGGTACATAATACTGCAAAATTATGATTCGACGCCAGCCTACTGAGTGTTTTGAATAATATAATAGTGCTTGTCGCCTTTGATTGATCACTTAGATAGGTGCAATATAGTTTTATTTTAAAAAACGGTCGATTTTACTATACGTTTTCAAGAGGTAACAAAGTATCTAAATGAATTATAATATTTATTTCCTTTTTTTAATTGAAAGAAAAAATAGCAGACAGAAATATATTTATATAATTTAAAAGAAGGGTAGTTAATATCACCCCTTTGTATACACGCTAGATGGATAATTTCGATATATGCATTTTCATTAGTAACTGAGATGTGTCAAGTTTTGTCTTTTTCCGAGTACGTTATTTTCAGATAAAAATTAAAAACCGTTTTCTTGCACGCCCCCTTAAGGGAATGTAGCTGGACAAGAAAGGATTATTTTGAAGAATTTTACATGAAGAAACAACTCATTTACGATAAGGAATTGGTAATTAAATTCTGTGCACGTTATTACGGGACACCCTGTATAGTAGAAATTAAAGGTCTTATAATTCCCTTTAAAGTGTATATTTTATGTCACCATGACTTTAGATATAACGAAGTTATGTGCGAAACAATTTTGTGATTTGTTTAAATTAGGGTTTCTTCTGTTGCTGTTGGCCGTAGAACAAAAGTTTCAAAAAATAGTATTTAGTATTTTTGAAGCACTCATTTTAGAAAATATTGTACTTTAAATTATAGAATAATTTCGCGATATTACTGAAGAAATTCACTTTTCTGCAAATAACAGAAAAACTGTTGCATTAAGCAAAACCACCTGGAGTGCAAATACTAGATATGTTCGTTTAAAAAGACTTGGATGGGAAATCAAAATGTGGAAGTAGCGATTCTTTAACACAGCGATTTTAATTGTCCGAGCCATGTTCATTCTTTACTTGAAGAACCAGTGAGTCTACCTGATGATCCATAGCAAATTTGTTTAAGGAATGCATTTGCGAATATCAAGAAGATGAACCTTTTTGTAAAAAAATTATTTTGCAAATTACTCAAAAACATACACTTTTTGGTAGAGGGGTGTCGAGTTAAAACTAGTTGAACAAATTTTAAATAGTACATTTTTAGATTTAAATTTTATAGTGCGATTAATGTAGGATGCCTTATTTTTGTGTAAATTGCGGAAAATTTTCTTTAAAAGTGGTGAATAAAGTCTATCACTTCAAAGTGATGTCTCCCCATTTTCGGTCCAAAATGGACTAGACAGACCACATTTAATAAAATTCCATTTCAACTTAAAAAAAATTATTTCTTCAAATGTCAATTCATTATTGTTAGGATATAAACTGTAGATGACGAAATCAACACAGTTGCATTTTAACATTGTCTTTAATTTTTACGAGTAACCATAATTGTGATGGGAAAAGTGAATTTTTATCAATTCCTTAGCATCAAAACTCAAACAGTAATTCTGCATTTCTTATTGTGGTAAAATATATATTTTCTCTCACATTGTATCACACTTCAATAATAAACTGCGGTTGACGGTATTAAAAATTGTGTTAAATCAAAATTTCAAGTAACTAAGTGTATCGGTGGCATTTGATAAAACGTGTTTTCCTATTCCTAATTGAAAAATAAAGAACGAATCCACATACATCAGAAGGCAAATAGAAGAAATTCATAAAAAGTTTGCATTAGAGTATATTCCCAATAGGGATAAGAGTAAATATCTGATGATGCCACGCCAAAAAATATTAACAAAACTTGCGGAGAATCAACAGAATTGCCTCAATACATTTTGTTCGTTGAATCAATCCGAAAGTAAAATTTTAAGAAACTTCACATTCGCGTGCTTATTTTCATTATGGTGGCTAGATCTCCGAACCTGAAAATTTTATTGCCCCGAGTTTACACTCGGGGCCGATTCCTTCTTGTCACTCCAAGAATAGAATAGCTTCCACCATTTTTCTCAAAGCTACACTCCACATTGACTACTATTAGCTCTCTACAAAGCACCAGCGAAATTATAGAAAGTTATAGAAATCATTTCTTGGTAATCGCATGATGTGTATTGATTTATGTAAATTTTAGATGACGATGTGTTCTATGATAGGAGGCAGAACTTGATGCTGCTTCTGGGCAATCTGATATGTTATTTAAAATTTTAAGTTAATTCTAAATTGTATCCTGTATATAACCTTCGGTCATTGAAGGTGATTGCCATTATCTTTGTCGCTTGATGCTTGTGGTATCAGCGCTAGCATCAGCCAGAAACGTTGCAGATGTCCGCCTAAGGCCAAGATATTTGGAAAAAGTATGAGAACCATCCACAAGGTAGTAAACTTAGGAATGGCTTCTATTTTATTTACCATAACAAATTACTGAAAACATGTTTGTTGAGATATTTAATGAAGAATCGCGGATTAGACATATTAATGGAACTTTATATCTTGTGCAAATGTCGATACAATCAGAATTGAACACGATGTAAGTACGTTCGTAATGTGCTTCTATGTTGGACATTTTAACAATTAAGATAGGAGCAAGCACCTGGATATCATTTATAGTCTTCTTGACCACTTTGCACATGAGTTGAACAACCTACAAAGCAAAACAATTCAAGAGGTATTAATATTAAATGATTATTTATTAATAAATAATAATAAAGGCTTTCTGTGACAAGACCTAACCTTAATTGTAGTGACATATAGCAACTTGCTTTACTTAATTTAGAGAAGTCACAGCAATTAACTACCATCGAAAAGTAATCAAGCTCAATGATTATTCTCAGCGCAGCGGCTGCATTCCTTAAAACATACCCAATATACCCAGTCTGGAGGAAATATAATTTTAGTTTTGTTCAAACAAGTAAATACTTTAAGTAACCACTAGGTAAGGAAATTATAAATAAATATCTTACGAAAAAACGAACGTCGGTGTCTGGAAATGTGAAGAAAATGAACATTTCCTAGATTAATTTGATGCAAATTTCTACCTTGTACTAACATATCTTTAAGGTAAGTAGACGCAGAAAACAATGTCATCTTGTGATTTGTAATACCAGGTGATGCTTCCACCAAATTCGACCACGGCAGTTCTTTAAGATTCACATAAATGTGGTCAAATTTTGCTTGTTGTGCATAAATCTGCAGCGTAAGTTTTGAACTCTTTATATAAGAAGCTATTCAGCAATATTAAGATGGTCAGGACCATAAGCATAATCTCCATAATTACAATTAGAGAGCACCAGAGTTTCTGTCAGTGTTCCTTTAGAGCATGATTTAAAAGTTATTTATTGGCAAGAACTTTAAAGCTACAATTGCTCTTTGCACTACCTTACTGACTTGTAGGGACTTGGTGTCAAACAGAAGAGATTATTTTTTTGTCTAACAATTAGAAATATGTTCCTCATTTATTTTGACATTTATTTATTTATTTATGTAAACGTGTCTACAGGATGGAAATCCCAATTAGAGACAGTTAGGTTAAATTTTAACCAACAATAGATAACTAATTTAAATTACAATAACTTGAATTTCATTATACTAAACTAAACTAAAATAAAATGACACTAAACTTACTCAATTAAGATAATTATAAATGTGTATGCGGGTAAAGCATGATGAATAATACTAGAAAAAGTAACCTTCTTTTTAAATTATTTAAATACAAAAATCAAAAACAACTTATATCTACCTACGCTCTACAACCTACATAATTCAATGATATATCAATATTGTTTGAAACTTCCCTTAAACTATTTTTCGATTTCTTTGCGAACAGCTGAAACGGAACACCAAATATATCACAGTATTGTTGTATGTTATTATAATTAATCATCATAGTAAAGATAGGTGATCTCATTACGTAGTTTTGCCTCAATATGGGTATGTGAAATGTCCTATTGGACCTCGTCCTTAAATTAGGAACTCCAATACAATTCTCTATTAGGGTGTCTGGCTCGTAAGTTAGATTGTTTATAATCTTATATAAATACATTATGCTATAATAAATCCGTCTGTTATACAGGGTTATTAGATTATAACGTGGTAAATTTTGCAAATACTCGGACCCCATCCAAGGTGAAGTTAGAAAGTATAATAATTTTTTCTGTATGTTCTCTAACATCTGTATGTACTTTGTGTAGAAAGGACACCAAACTACAGAGCAATACTCAATTCTAGATCGAACAAAACTCATGTAAAGCAGTTGATAGGGTCTTAATATTTTTAAAAGATTTAGAATTGCGAATTACCAAACCAAGATTCCTGTAACCAAGATTAGAAATATAGAGAACATGTTCGTTAAATGATAATTAAGAATCGAACTTAACACCTAAATTAATTTTTGACTCCACTCTTTCCAGAATATAGTTGTCCATAAAATAGGAAAAATCCATAGTTCGCTTGTTACGTGATAAAGCTAATATTTCACATTTTTGAATGTTGAAGGGTAAATGGTTATCTATAGAGCATGTAACTAAGTTATTGATGTCATGTTGCATTAGTATAGAATCCTCGCAGTTACGGATGATTTTATACATTTTTAAATCATCATCAAAGAGTAAAATTTTGCAATTTTTGAGAGAATAAAAATATCATTTATGATTAATAGAAATAGTAAGGGACCCAAATGTGACCCCTGAGGGACACCGGAACTTGCAAAATAATTTTATAATTCTTAATTATTGATGATTACATATTGTTTTTGATTAGACAGGTAAGACAAATAATATTGTAATAGGTCATTAGAAAGTCCAATGTGTCTTAACTACATAGTGGTGTAAATAACATTAACCTGATTATTATTTGCCAAGGTATTTGTTGTGAAATGAACAAAACTTATTAAGTTGCCACAGGTTGATCTTCTTTCCTGAAGTCGTGCTGAAGATCAGATAACTTTTTATCTACGTGAACATAAATGTGGTCATATATCACAAACTCAAACACCTTGGATATGTTCGATAGAATAGCAATGGGGCGGTAATTTGTAATATCATGAGGATTACCAATTTTGAAGATTGGTGTGACACGAGCAATTTTAAATTTTTTAGGAAACTCTTTTGTTTTTAATGCAAGATTAAATATTATTTGTAAGGGTTCAGCTAGTATGTCTTTACATTATTTGATTACATAATTCGGTATATTATCAGATTCCATAGATTTCTTCGGTTTGAGCTTATCTATAGCTTGTATGACTCTCTCCTGTGATATATTGCTAACATTCAAAACGTCAAGGTCACTTTCTATATTTATATTTTCAAAATCTGTGATTTTTGTGATATGTAAATAAAATTAAAAACATCGACCTATTTTTGAGAGCTGCTAAAAATGCAGAAGATTTATTACTATTTATGGTCAATTGGTTGCGGTTTATGAACTTTGTGTATAAATTTTCTGCTTCCTTATTTATCAGATTTTCATATAGTCGACGATTCATAGTATTATGTTTATAAAGTAACTGCTTACCGTCAGCGAATGCATGCGTGTAACAATCACAGTGTTAACAATAAATAATAAAGGGCCTAGGTCAGAACCCTGAGGCATTCCTGCTTATAGTATTACACAGTAAGAGAGGTGGTGCGCAATTCCATTTACCGACTTCTGCCATTCTGTTCAATAAGACTTTACTAAATTTAGTGATTAGGAAGCGTACACGGTTTTACTATAAAGTGAAAATCGATATCGCGCAATTCGTAAATTTTTATTGTTGACACAAACACAGTAAAGTAAACAAGATCAAAGGGCACTATGCATACATATTTTTGCATTAAAATGAAAAGGATTTTATATCACATTTGTTATCGGAACGAGATTCTTGACAGTTGTATAAAATATATTGTATTCAACTCTAGTGCAAAGTGTCTTCTTGATCTCGTGGGAGAAACTTTATACATTATTTACATAAATAACTATAATTTCACTCTTACTTTGTTGGACAAGTATAGTAAAACAAACTAAATAATTGATACATAACAAATATTTCACATTCTCTGGACCCACAGTAACATTATTCTTTCCATAACAAATATTACATGAAATTCATAAACTCATAAAACTGCTTCATACAAGTGCATATGAATTCATTGTACACCGATGTTAGATTACATACTGAATCATCCCAAACCACGATTTTTAAATTTCATGTACTAAACCCAGTATTTAGGCAAGACATTTTTATAAAAACGATCAAGAATTGTATACAATTAGCCATTGACCCCATGGGTCATGTTTGCAAGTAGATAGCAGCATGTAGGCTACCGTTGCAGGTTCAACCGATATCAGAACTAATAATTACCAACTTGCTTTCAAACAAGAATCTTCCTGCAACTCGCGTTACCGTTACATATCATACTCGTCGATGTTTGTTATCCCGAGGTACAAAAATTACAGTAATTACATGTGGGCCGAAAATGCCCATAATGATATATATCAACACCTAAGTAAGTCGTGGTGAAATCAAGATAAAAACTTATGCGTTTAGTATTATATTAATTAAATCGCGTCAGGATCGGACTGGTAGACAATGGTTCGGCGAAGAAGTGTACCCTAAAAATGAAAATTTCGAATTTACCACGTCCTTATACAAAAAGAGGCTTATTTTGTTGGGTTGGAAATTGAACATTTATTTGTGAAAATCATATAGAATTTAATAGTATATAATAATAGTAAACTTACATACGTTGAAAGTATTACGTAATACTTGATGTGAATCCGGGGATTTCTTGGTCAATCTGAGTGAGAATTATTATAGTTTCTTACGTCTGGGTTTATTAATCATAGTCAGAAAACTGCAATATTTACAAATACAAGAATAAAATATATGTGTTCTATTTTCAATGTTGTACTACTTTCTTTTGTGTATGCGTTATAATTAGTGATTTGTTGCAGATACTGTTGATAAGGTTATATCGATGTATACTAGATGTTAAGTTTTGGTTAATAAATGGTGATATGGAATATCACGACTTAAGATCTTATTTTGTAAACTTAGTGAAAAAATGTCAAAATGTTTATATTATATAAGTTTAAAATTTTTGATATCAGTGCAGTTGTTTATTGCACTGTATTTGAATTTTTAATATTTCATGTACCGCTTTATTCCTTTTCTAAAATTTTAATGTAGTCAAAGTTAAAGCTGCGATAATGCTCTAAGGCACATTTTGTGAGCGCCTTTGAATTTGGTTTAATGTTCTTATATTACATTTATGTGTGTATATTCTTTTATGTAGGTGTTGTTTTGTTTTGCCGACATATGTATGTGGTGTTATGATTATAGTTTAGGCTTGAGTTCTGTCAATTTCCTTTCTCACGCTGTATGATTTGTGTGCTGTTTTTATATTTTATCTTTCACTACATTTTGAATATTTGCGTCTCCTAGATTAATAATTAATGATAGGTTCGTCGTACAACTTTGCAACTTAACTGTAATCATTCCAAGGAAATGCTGATATGAACTTTGACGTCATTTAATTTAAATGCGGTATTATTCCGGGCTAATTCACGTTTTACTTGAGCCGTACCAATCCGATGCGGTTAAGTTCACACCAGTAGGGTTGCAACCGTAGTAGAGTTATGTGACGATGCATTACCATTTCATCAAAACCATATTTTATTTAGATTGACAATCGCCAAAAGCTCCTTTTCTATCATATTCATTTCAAGCAAGTTTTTTTATAAATATTGAATTATACCGACTTTCCGTCAAGCAGTCGTAGGGGTGCGCTCAATACGCCTGGTGTGGCAATTAGCATTATGTATTAAAATTACATGTCCCGAGAGAATAAGACCCATTTGTGAAAAATACTCCTCGAAACATTCGAGTTCATATCTTTGTGATGGTCACTCTTATTTTTAGATCCAAATGAAAGTAAACTAACACCTATAAAACAATTGGCACATCCAACATATGTGGCTATAAATCGTTTAGGTTTCCTGAACAACCCTGTTGACAGTCGATGCAAAAATGCTTGCCGAGTTCTTTTTACGTTCTTATCTTACCATACTTATGACATAGTATATCACTAGTTTACCCAAGTTTCGCTCATCCTACAAGGAATTTTCGAACTGATCTTAAGTGGGCTATTTGTCAACAAATAATTTCATCTCCATCGGTAGGGAGGTCGGTTTATCATCGTCGAGGACTGATGTGTTGTGAGTGACGCTCCCGAAAAAACGCAAAAGGAATCGGTTAAAACGCCATTAAACTTTTTTTTTTTTTTTATTTATTTATTAGCAATCAGATACATCTTTTAGCTAATGTGTTGTCTTGTGCAAGGGCTTGTAGATGCTTGCACTGGTGGCGTGAAGAGGTGAAAATCCAACGAAGTCACCTCAGTTTCTGTTCAAATCTGATGGCCAGCATCTCTTCAGTCTTCTATTTTGCATCGGATGTAGTAATGTCTCTAGTAGTGGGTTGATATGAACTTCTAGTTTGTTGTGATGCTGGTGGATTTTGTCCTGGATAACTTCTCTTATGTAGGGAATGTTCAAGTCGGTATGTAATGTGTGGTTAGATACATACCATGGTGCATCTGTTATGATACGGAGAATTTTTGATTGGGCTCTCTGCATAATGGCAATGTGAGATTTAGCTGCACAACCCCAAAGTTCTACTCCATAGGTCCAGATCGGTCTAATAATAGATTTATATATTAGCAAAATTGCTAAAATAAATATTTTCTATTGATAATTTTGATTTATGTCCTATAAGCCAATACATCTCTTTAACTTTTAGGTCTATTTGCTTTCTCTTTTTGTTTATATGTTCCTTCCAATTTAGTTTGCTATCCAGGTGAAGTCCAAGGTATTTTACTGCATCTACTTGAGGTATCGTCTCTAGATTAATAGTGACTGTAGGACAGCGTTCTTTTCTAAGAGTAAAAGTTATGTGACTTGATTTCGACTCATTTACCTTTATCTTCCATCTTTTTAACCAGGTTTCTAGTGATCTTAAGTGTTCTTGAAGATTGTGTGATGCGGTATTTGGGTCTGTATTTGTTGATATTAATGCTGTGTCATCTGCGAATGTACTGGTCGTTATATCTTCAGACGTTGGTAAGTCAGATGTAAATAACACATACAAGAGTGGGCCAAGTATACTTCCCTGGGGCACTCCAGAAAGGATAGTAAAACGGTTGGAAGTTTCCCCATTGACTTTGGTTAGGAATTCTCGTTGATTTAGATAAGATTTCAGTAGATTGAAGTATTTGTTGGGGAGGTTCCTTTTGATTTTAAACAGCAGACCTGGATGCCAGACTTTGTCAAAAGCCTGCCATTAAACTCAATAAAATTTAAGTCATCGGTAGATTAAAAAAATCTGCGTAAAATGAAGTGTAATAATAAAGGGACAAAGCACGTAACAAATTAGAACTCCACTGTACTGTAAAACATTTGTTAATAATAGTAGTAGTAACGGGTCTACCGTATGGGCCCTTAGTCGTAAACGGAAACTACCTGAGACAAGGGAGCAACCTCTGTCTATATGGCAAGATAAACATACCAGCTCTGGACAAAACAAGATAAGTTGTAGGTAGTATTTTTAGTTTATTAGTGTACTAGTTTATTTCTTTATTAAGATTGAAAAAAAAATTAAAAGTAAAATTGAAAAGGTATTAAACATAGGTAATGAAATAGAAAAATACCCGGAATTATAAAGCAGCAGCTGAGTAATTACTATAAAAACAAACTAATATACAGGATGTGCAAAATATTTTCTCGGGCCTGTGTCTCATATCCCGATGTAAAAAGCTCTTTCTACCGCGAGACGTCTTTTTCTTGCACTTCCATCGTAAATGGATACGTACCTGTGGAACGGTTAATAAAGAAAAGTTCTCTGCGGCGAGGGCCTTCACTTCCCATCCTATATTCCTACCCCATACGTCATGTGACTCTCGCTGCTGACAACAAGCATGTCCCATGTCCAACCCAGCGTATACAACCGGTCCGGTGGTATATAAATCATCCAAGGTTTGGTACCTGCACGCGGTTTGGTCGTCCGTTAGGCGTACTCGACGGACGGCCAAGCTGCGTGTTGGAACGAACCTTCAGACTGGATGCCCGGAAGCGGCAGCAATACTCACCTTACGCTAGCAAATCAACAAACAAATAATTTGATCTCTATCGGTAAGAATTGACTTTCCGTTCTACTTTCCTCAGCAAAAATTCAGCTCTCGTAAGACTTCTCAGAGTTTGTCTTGCCATTTATGGTAAATCGTTTTCAAAGATGAGAAAATTTTGTTCGATGTTTCTTTTTCAAATTAAAATGAGTTCAATTAGCTGCTGCGAATGACACATTGGAACTATTCTTCAATAATTATTTTTGACCTCCCTATTGATAATTTTGGGAGATTTACAGTCTCACGTTCATTTTTTCCATTCTTTCATAAGCCTGTAGATAGTCGACTTTCCATTCCTTGTCACGGGAGCGAGAGTAGATACGTCTGCCTGTGCTCATATTTCGATTCGAGAATGCATCAACGTCAAGTGCAATTAATACTTGGACAGCGTTCTCGCTCCATCTTCTAACGCCTTGTATATCAACGCATACGTAGGAGGTATGTAACTTTAGGCGGAAGTTTCATACCTTTGTAGGGGATGTTAGGGAAATGTTAGATAAGCAAATATCCCTACTTTTCGATAGAGAAGAGGTTCGGCAAAATTTTCAAGTTGGGACTCATCCCTGGTGTAGGTGAGAGACCTCAGTAACGGAAATAGGCCGACCATAAATAAGCGAGAAAGAAAATGCCTGTGATCTTGAAACACATTTCAACAATGTCGTCAATACTGTTGAAAGATTTTGGTGTCTCAAGGCATCTTTCATTTCCAAATAGAGTTTAACTGTATTCTCTCGAAGGGCCAATTCATATTCTGTGACAAGTTCGGTCCTGCACCGCGAAAGAAAAATGCCCGACTCCCAAATTACCGCAGAAGACATAACAAAAATGTCGTGATTGAGCCAAGCATGGGAAACTCCAAGTAGCCATGTATGAATAGAATGGAAGTTTTTGTTTAGCGTAATCAAAGGCATAACCACACGTATATAACCGCAAGTATCCTTGTATTTGAAATATTGGTAATTCACATGCATACCCCATGTAATTACATGTCGAAGACCGTGTAACATCAATAAAGTGCCAGTTATGCATTGCCACCTATAATTATCTATTAAAAGTACAAATAGTTAGTTTAGCTTGTAGAATTAACGGATATGTTTGCAATCTATCGGATGTAAGTCGATTAATTTGTTGCAAACGTTTTATTTAGTCTGAAGATATGCTCCATTTGTTTCATTATACCTGCTTTTGATACCGTTTTAATGATTACTCTTCGACTAACATGCAGGGGAAATAGGAACTAGTACCTTTCTCATATTAATAAGTAAGAGGTTAGTCAAATATGCAGACGGAGAAATTCCGAAGTCACACCAACAATACATTTATCGAAAACTTTAAAACATCCTTTGACCATATTCAGTAAATTTATTGTGTAATCGTTTTATTGCTCACTTAAAATCGTTGGTAAAATAAAAAATGTGCATCCCATAATGTTGTTTTATTTAGTAAGTAGGTATTTAAGCATGTTTTCCTAATCGCCTCTCGTCACCAGATCTAACTCTGAAAATTCGGGATTTTGTGTTAAATAAACAGAAACAAGGCCATGCAGACTATAGTAGAGTTCGAACTGCTTCTTGGGGATAATATTATAATTTTAAAATTATTTCGCAGTAAGTCGGGTTAGTCAAATACGCAGAGGGAGATATTCCGATATCACATTAACAGTAGATTTGACCACATTCACCAAATTTATTGTGTAATTGTTTTATTGCTCACCTAACATCGGTTGTTTTATTTTAGTACAGGCAAATTAACAATTTAGGGTAACAAAAATTAATGAAAGGATCGTCTCTGGGATTTAAGTAGGTAATAACCTGGAGAATGAGATGATGCATTCTTTGCACTTCCAAGTTCCGGGAAAATTCAAAAAAATTTGGAAAAACTTTTTGATTTTCGGTTTTTTGGCTCTAGCGGCCAAAATAATGAAAATAGAGAAAGAAGTTCCCAACAAAAGTTGTAGCTCGTCTTTTTCTCTACAAATAACGTCTTTACAAATTTTTGTCTTACTTAAGCCGTTTAGAAGATAAATCGAATTTTCCACTTATAGTTTTAAGCCGCTTCGAAATGCGCGAAAAACGAGAATTCTCCAGGAGTTTCGTACGACCGGGCTCATCGATCGATAATTCTTACTATTCAGAGCCCCCCAAAAAAATGAAAATAACATAAAATGTAGAGAAAATTCTCAGGTTTAATGTGGAACTAGTCACAAAATTCACAACAAATTTTATCTAAGAGAGAAAGTGTCAGACGATGGCTTAGTAAACTTTGTACAGTTGATCCACAGATTTATTCATATCTTTGCCGGGAGCCGTTAAAATGATAAATCATTTTGCTTATATATTCATATATAATGATATATAATTCCAATTAACATTTTGTTGCAATTACTTTTGTTGAAAAAAATATGCCTTGCGATCAAAGCAGAGGGTATATTTCCCATCGATCAATCACCTCCAAATTTTGTAGTTCAATTCGCTATATCTTAGCTAACAAAATATATTCTTTCGAACAACTTTAGAGTTTTTTAAATGCGCGCAGTACTTTTTGAATTTGTCTACATTATTCATACACGTTCAGAAAATGAACAATTATACAGTAAAACATATACAACTTATTTGTTACTTAACATTCTTCAATCAAATTTTGACGAAATATAGATTAAAGTGTGTGGAATCGAATCCATGCAGTGAAAAAGCACCCATTGTGACGGGAGAAATAGGCAGGATGTATAAAACTCAAAGATGTGAATAAATCAACGGTATAAAGTTTACTAAGCCATCTTCTAACACTTTTTTCTCTATGATAAAAATTTGTGTGATTTTTGTGATTAGTTCCACATTAAAGCTGAAACTTTTCTTTACATTTTACGTTGTTTTCATTTTTTTTAGCGGCTCTGAATAGTAATAATTATCGATCGATATGTCCGGTTATACGAAACTTCCAGAGAATTCTCATTTTCCGCGCATTTCGGAGCGGCTCAAAACTATAAGTGGAAAACTGGATTTATCTCCTAAACGGCTTAAATAAGACACAAATTTGTAAAGACCTATTTTGTAGAGAAAGAGACGAGCTACAAATTTTGTTGAAAACTGTTTTCTGTATTTTCATTATTTTAGCCGTTAGAGCAAAAAAACCGAAAATCAAAAAATTTTTCCAAATTTTTTTGAATTTTTCCGGAACTTAGAAGTGCAAAGAATGCATCATTCCATTCTACAGGTTATTAACTACTTAAATCCCAGATATGGTTCTTTTATTAATTTTTGCGAGATTTTTACAACATTTTGCCTTCACTGCCTGTACTATTAGTAAGTACTTAAACGTGTTTTCTCAATCGCCTCTCAAGTTAGCGATCTAACTCTTTGAAAATTCGGAATTTTGTGCTAGATAAAGAGAAACCAGACCATACGGATTATAGTGGACTTCGAACCACTTCTTGGGGATAATATCATAATTAAAATTATTTCGCAGTAATTAGGGTTTGTACTCGCTTCACTAGATATCCCAGTTTGTAAGATATATGTGTTAACCAATAAGCTACCGTCCCACTATGCGTATAACATTGTCATTGGTAAAAATTTTATATTTACGGTTTTATCAAATACTACTAATTCTAAACGAAACAGTTTTAAATAAAAATTTGGCCTTCATCCTTTATCTTCATTTTAGTCCATTTACTAAAGAAAAAAATTTGCTCTCCGTTGACTCAAAGCCTATTTTGATCTTTTTTTGTAATTTCGGAAACATTTGATACATTTTATATAAAAGTTCCCCATAGGTGAGACAGTGAGAAAAGTGGCTTTCTATTTCGTCAATTGTTATTAATAAATAAGTGTTTTTTTAAATATACTCTTCATTAAAAATATTATAATGTTTTATTTATTTAAACAATTACCTGAAATTCGATAACATGAAGTTTTTGAGGTCCTAGATTGCGAATCTGGCCTGAAAATCGGTCTAAAAATAAAATGGCGTCTACAAAATAGCGTCGAAAGTAAAAAAAAAATCTATTTCTGTTCTATGTTTGGGGGTTGATCCAAAATTGTGGAAGAGGGCCAGTTTTATTTATTCGGATTTTACTTCTTATATAGGGGTTTTCTGGGTTGCTAATCTCAAATTTTATGTTAATAGTTGTTAGTTATCAACATGAATATGCAAAAGAATACCGCATACACAGAGATAAAAGATATAGTCAAAAAGTGTTTTTATGTGTGTGTGTTTTTTTTAAATCGTGACACAACCTACTTGATAAAAACGTAAGTGTCCTCATGTCAGTAGCAACAGGTGTAGTTGGGAATAAACAGATTAATATAATGTTTTCGAGGTTGGTGTACAATTTATGGAAATTTTTTTAAAGATGTCAGTTTGAGCAGAAAAGATAATGTGCTGCCTTTATCAAGTGTCAATAATAAAATAAAAATTAATAATGAAGTAATACCAATAGATCCATCGCTACTTTTCCAAAGTATTAGTGTTATGAAAAAACCGATAGTGAGTTACAATCATATTTCGAATTTGAACATGCTTCATACCCTCTGTCTATATTTGTGGTATGAGAAAAACACAAAAATTTGTTTTTGCGACCTTTTAGTACAATTCCTAGAAAATATTACTGAACTAAACGATTCGCTGTTTATGATCGACGGAAGAATGTTATTACATTACAAATGTCTATTTTTATAAACTTAAAACAAAAATCCAAATAGTTTTTAAGTCAACGGAGAATTTTCAGCGTTTAGAAAATGAAGTATTTCTTCCAAATATACTTCTATCTATTTCTAAAGATAAAAGAGTTTGCCGCTGGTTATATTTAACCTTGCATATTATATCGACAAATCCTTAGAGAACAGTTCATATTTGTTACACTTATTAAAATTTCATTTTTATATTAATACATTAAGTTGGCGAATATCTGGTGATAACATGGTAAAATTTTGAGAGATAGCATTATTCTAAAACAAATGATATTCTAGTCAACGAAAACCAAATAGAGAAAATAATTCGTGTGGTGGCCAATTTTTGTATAGTTGTCGGCGGGGGGGGGGGGGGGTCCTGAAAAACATACTAATAGTCCTGACCAGTGGATGGTCTGCGGGGGTGGGGGGTAGTTTAAAGTTCCCCTTTTCAAGGTTTTCTTGAATAACTCGAAAACCACGCCTTCTAGCGAAATAGTATCTACTAAACTAGATGAAATTTCCCACAAATAAGTGCATTTCATTTTTTTTCTAGAATCAATACTTTACGAGACACAGAGGGTGGAAAATCGCGTACCGAAGGGAAGTATTGTATTCGAGAAAAAAATCACCCTCAGACATTTTTTTCGATTTTTGCATTTCAGATCATGTAGATTACGAAAATAGAGGTTTCCAATTTCGCCTGTTTGTCTGTCTGTCTATTTATCTGTCTGTCTATATGTCTGTTTGTCGGTCTGTCTGTTGGTACATTAACTAAAAAAGTACTTGACGGAGAACAGTTAAGTTTGGTAGGTAGCTGTCGCTGTTGCCACCGAAGAAATGGTTACACTTTTACTGAAATATATACAGGTTGGACCGTCTAAAGGGAACAGGCAATGAAAAAAAATGTTTCCACTCAAATTTAAAATTTTCACGTTTCGTGATATTCTATTTGGAAAAAAAAACATTTTTTTTGAAATTTTTTTTACCACTGCTATAGAATAGATTATGAAAAAAAACATTTTGGAAATAGTATTGATCCTAGTAAAAAAAATTAATAGGAACTTGCTTGTAAGCAATTTCATGTAGTTTATTATTGTATACAGACACTTTTTCGCTAGAGGAAGTGGCTTTCAAGTTATTTAAGAGAAACGTAAAAGGGGGACCTTTAAACTACTCCCCCCGCAGACCATGCACTGGTCATAACTTTTAATATGTTGTTCAGGACACTTCCCTGACAACTATACCAAAATTTACCTCTACACGAATACTTCCTCTATTCGGCATTTTCTAGTCTTCGTTAACTGGACTATGATGGTTAGAAATGGAATTTGATATAAAAAATGTGTTTTAATAAAGAAACATGCTTAAATTGTTATCAATTTGTTTGATATTAACAATTTAGCTGCTCAATATATGTCTGTAAGATTATTTTATTTTTTATTACTTTAATATTTGACTAAATAAGCAAAACAATAATTATAATTCAGAATTTTTGGAGCAGCTTAATTTTATTTCCCACATGGTTGTGCACTCTATTAAGTATTTTAATTTATTAAAAAAATAAGCAACGGTTTTACAAATAAAAATAAATTGTGATAAGGAAAACTCTTACAATCCTATCTACCAGTATGAAAGCGTGTTTAGCCTGTATTCTAGGTAAGATTTCATTAATAAATCTTGTCAATGATATCACCGACCTAGTGCATTCTTTTATCTATTGTCCAGCTGGTGTATTAAACTTTTTTCAGTTCGTGTCTCTGAAAACAACAGCAGCGACTAGACATTTTTTTATTTACCGTATCACCCGTGATTACCGTGCCACATCAAACGACGAACGGTGTCAGTCCAAACCACACAATCCTCGACTACCTATAAGTGTACCAATCTTATAATTATTGTTTTCAATTTCGATACACCACATCATTAAACAAGCTGCACAACATGGTTTTATCAGGCGCAGTATTTTTCTTGTTCAATAAACCAGAAGAGCACTCGCAAGGTGCAACTGAGGCCAATTGAGCGTGGTATAGTATTACACCAAATTTAGCAGGTGTGCTTGGTGACTTTATTCATCATAAGGTGTAATACATATACGAGTCCAATGAAAATCTCTCTTCTGGCTAGATAACATTACGTTTTTACGTTTTTCTTTGTTCCGAAATTCGTGAATCTAGGGTTAAAATAAACGCCAATAACTTTCATTTATTTGAAAAATTGTTTGGCATACCTATCCATCGAATCTTTTTATACATTGCTTCAAAAGTAATATGTGAAAGTTTCAGATTTTTATCTTAAGAATTGTAGAAAGCTTTTACCGATTTCATCGAAAATCACTTTGTGTTCCGACTTCATGTGTGTACTATTTCTACATACATTTTATATTTGAAAATATGATAATCCAATAGCCACATGTTTCCCGTTCAATTTAAGCTTTGTTAAGCTCAATTTCATTAATTAGTACCAAACTTACAACAAATTTGGTATAGCGCGTCCGAGACCGCGCACGCTTCTAGGCCGTACTTATGTGTCGCCACGTTCTATTCTCGTGCGTTAAACCAAAAAAACTGGAGCCTACATTTTCGATCGTAGAAAAAAAACTTGAAATTTTCCTCTCTATATCCTAGTGCTATTAGCTTTTTACTTCCCTCGCATACCGAAGGAAAGTATTGTATTCGAGAAAAAATCACCCTCCGAGATTTTTTCGGATTCTGATGTTTCAGATCACGTAGATTTCGAAAATATAGGTTTTTCAATTCCGTCAGTCCGTCTGTCTGTCTGTCTCTGTCTGTCTGTTGGTGCATTAACTAAAAAACTACTTGACGGAGAGCAGTCAAATTTGGTAGGTAGTTAACCCTACTGTCAGCGAAGAAATGATAGAACTTTCACTGAAAAATATACAGGGTGGACCGTCTAAACGGAATAAATAGTGAAAACATTTTTTTTTTTTTTGCTCAAATTTAAAATGTCCACGTTTCATGGCGCCCTAAACCTATTTCAGAAAAAAAAAATTTTGAAATTTTTTTTCACCAATATTTTTGAAAACATTTTTACCACTAAAACATATGAAGAAAATTTTTTTCTTTGTTCAAATTTAAAATTTCCACGCTTCATGGCATTCTAAATGTATTTAAAAAAAAAACTTTTTTTGAAATTTTTTTACCAACATTTTTGAAAAAAATTTACCACTAAAATAGGTGGAATTTTTTTCCTTTGTTCAAATTTAAAATTTCCACGTTTCCATGGCATTCTAAACGTATTAAAACAAATTTAGAAATTTTTCTGAAAAATTTTCTTGAAAAAATTTATGTATTCATCACTAAGTACTTACTATAGAATGGAAGAAAATATTTTTCCTTGCTCAAATTTAAAATTTCCACGCTTCATGACATTCCAAACCTATTTCGGAAGAAAAAAATTTGTAATATTTTTTTACCATTTTGGAAAAATATTACCACTAGAATAGATGGAATTTTTTTTTATTCAAATTTAAAATTTACACGTTTCATGACATTTTAAACCTATTTCAGAAGAAAAAAATTAAAATTTTTTTTAACCAACATTGGAAAAATTTCAAAAAAAAAAATTTTTTTCTTTGTTCAAATTTGAAATTCCGTTTCCATTGCACTCTAAACCTATTGAAACAAATTAAAAAAAAAAATAAAAAAATCTATTTCTACTTACTATAGAATAAATTAATTTTTTTTTGCTTAAATTTAAAATTTCCACGTTTCATGACATTCCAAACCTATTTCGGAAAAAAATTTGCATAATTTTTTTGCCATTTTGGAAAAAAAATTTACCATTAGAATAGACGGAAAAATTTGTTTTTGCTGAAATTTAAAATTTTCACGTTTCATGACATTCTAAACCTATTTCAGAAAAAAAAAGAAAATTTTTTTCACACATTTTTGAAACATTTCTTACCACTGAAACAGATGAAAAATTTTTTTTCTCTGCTCAAATTTAAAATTTCCATGTTTCATGACATTCTGAACCTATTTCAGAAGAAAAGAGACTGAAAATTTTTAACCAACATTTTTGAAAAATTTCAAAAAAAATTAAATTTTTAACCACCACATACTTCCACTTCACTGCGTGAATGTGGAACTGAAAATGTGTCTAATGGCAATAATATTTGACATATGCTATTATACTTTTATTGGAAAATATACAGGGTGGTCATCCCAAGAAATAATTCATGGTAGACCTGTAATTTAGTATTGAACTTTTGCTGTTGGATGAGCACTATTTTTTTGACCAAAAGTTATCAGAATTTCTTTGTATTAATTGCAATAACTATATTTCGATTATTATTCTCAATGTCATTTCGTTTATAATAATTTTTTAATGACCGACATGCACAAACAACGAGGGAAGTTCTGTGTAAATACCTTTACCGATTTTTTATATATATTTTCTGCTTTCCGAGTTATTGGACAAGAACCTAATTTCGGCCAATATTTTCAATTTTTTTAGGGGTTGCCGTCACCTTACAGCTGTAAACTTTTTTTATCGTGTTTTAAACCAACAGAAATACATATCCTGAAAATTTCAGCCATATAACATTTATTTAGTGACCGGTTTTTATCAATTTCTGTTTCTAACAACTGGGCTACTATTGGTGTATCTAAAAGTTATTTCTTAGTTTGGTTTATGCCTGGAAGCATATTGTACATTCTAGGACCTAGCCTAGGTAATAGAAATTTCTTTGGCCGACTTTTTTGGCATCGTGGTAACTGCATTTTATTTTGCCTGTGTCAGACTCTATGGTCATGTGTTACAGGTTTTGTTTTAATTTTATTTAAAAAAATAACTGTTACTATGCTCATATCAAACAGTTGCCGAATATCGAATATTACACTTTGTAAACAATACGCTGCTGGGGTAGGTATAATATTTTTAGCGTAAATTATTTTCAAAATTCTTTTATGTAGTACATTCAAATTTTACCAGTAATAATCGCTTATATTACTCCTCCCCATCCTAGAATACCATATGTTAATTGCGACTGTATTAGTGCATAGTAAATTATCTTTAGGTGTTTGATGCCCAAGAAGTTTTTTAAGATTCTAAATCTGTATAGCATTCCTCTAATTTCTTTATAAAATAATCATTTGCAGATCCACCTCAAATGCCGATTAATTATTATACCTAGGTATTTTACTGTTTCGGCTTCTGAGATAGTGGTTTCTTTATCGATATATAATATTCCTGATCGAGGTCAGGTAAGTGACAGGAATTTGTTTTTTTCACAGGATAAAGTAAGGCTATTTATTATATTGGAACCATTTTTAATTACTTTAAATTCTCTTTCGTAAAACTAATTATTGTACCAGATCTTCGAGTTTAGTAAACTATTTATGTATAGGGTAAAATGCAAAGGGCCCAATACCCTTCCTTGGGGGACTCCATAATTCACACGTCTTGGATCACTAATACCACAATCAATTTATATGCTTTGTGTCCGGTCCTCGAAATAATTTTTAAAAGAGCAAATAATGATTACATATACATAAAAAACATACATACATGTTGAATTAGGAACCTACGCCTGTATAGAATCTATTAAAGTCTGAATGAATGGCCATGATATTTCTATGTATTTTCCGATGATGAAACCGAATCCGGGGTCAAAAAAATTCCTATACCCTTCAATATTTGTGTAGAGGCAAAAACATCCCTTCAACAAGGTAAATTAATGAATGTAGGAAATTCTCTTAATACACTGCGACCATTCTGCAGTAAACAAAGTATACTTGCTCTCCCAGATCTCCTTCCACCCTTGTGTTCCTCAACCAGCAGGGGGTAGTTTTTTCTGGAGACTTGGTTGTGGGGCAAAATTCACCCTCTATCACATTTCTTTAGCATTCTCAAGAGCTTATAAGCTAGAAGCTTTTATGACGCAGTTCTGTCCACAAGAGTGTAGACGGGATACAGAGGGTGCATCAACCCCTTCGGGTGAATTGTTACCGTCTCGCCGAAGCCCTTGGTATTAAAAAAAAGAGTACGAGAGATAAAAAGTCCCCATTTATTCCTTAATGATAGGTACTTACATTCATAAATTTACGTTTTTGAAGAGATGTTTTGCCTCTGCACGAAAATTGAAGGATATAGGAATTTGCTTGACATGACCTCGGATTTCGATTTAGCATCGAAAACTACATCCTGGCCAGTCACCCAGGTCAATTTTTTTTTTGCTGGGGCTATGTTATAGAATACTTACTATAAGAAAGGTATAGCAATGTCTCCAGATTTCACGGCTTCTGGGAAATTTACACATGTTCCCTGTACAATAGCAGCAAATATATTTTTCAAAGTACAAAGCTTTATTCATCTAGAGACACAATTTAATCGACTAATTTTAAATGTTAGCAGTATTTCTTCGATTGCATGAAACAGTTTAAAACCGCATTAGGTATATTGCGATTACAGTTTTGCACACAATTATATTTTCGAGATGCTGTCAGCCTCGTAATATACTACGTCTTTCAAACTCTGAGCAAAAAACATTTAAATTTGCCAGATGATATATTTTTGAGATGACAGTAAACAATCACGGTGTTAAGAGATCGTTTCCATTCATTTGTAGTCAAAGGATATAGTGGATGTCGGTCATGGATGGTCGCCCCAGACGCGTATGGTGGACATACGTGGTTCTTCCATGTGTAACGATCATTTACCGCTTCAACTCTCTCGGAATCTTCTGCCCGCTACTCAGATTGATCGAGTGAGATAGACTGGGGAATTAGGTTTAACTTTTTTGTTGGGTATAATTGGAATTGGATGACCAAGTTTTCTCTGTTTTATTGTGTTTTAGTTTTCATGTGTCATCGGGTTTATTTTAATAGTGTGACCAATCTGCCACTTTTTCCTCTATTGACAGTATAATGGGATTTAAAACAATATAAGTGCCGATGTATCAGGTGTTAAGGTGTAAACCTGAACTAAATGAATTTAAAAGTGGTTACGATTTGGGTCTTTCATTCAATTCTTTGAGAATACTATGGTTTAAATGGTGAATTAAAGCCGAGAAATGCGCTTTTATGAATATCCTCTTACAATGCTATTATGTTTAGTAAGTTCAAAGATAAACTATTTGCTTAGTTTAACATGTTTTATGATCTTGAACGTATACGTATACATGTGTATACTTTCAAGATAATAGAGACGATATACCAATTAAAGATTTACAATTAATATTATATACAGTGTGTCCATGTAAACTTGTTTAATTTTAATTATGTTGGCAGGTTAACAGCAGCTATTAAACTGATCATAAACCTACACAGGGTGTTCTCAAAAATACAAAATATGAAATGGGCTTGTTCCATGATATTCTTTTTATATGGTTTTTATACTTTTTCATATAGTACTTGATATTCTCATTATACACTTAAAATTTCGTATTATTAACTTTTTCCGTTCTCGAGATATAAGGAGTTGAAATTAGTAATAGTTGCAAAAACCAAGCGCTTATTTGTGACGTCACTATACGCAAGTGACGTAAGAAAAATGGCTTTCTGGGACCTTTCAAATTTAACCTGAAAAGTCGAAAAACATGGAATTTTTAAACGCTGGTAACTAAATAAATACGTCGAGTGGAAGTTCGTTCTATGTGTCTACGGAAAGGAGAAGGTCGGCGATGAATTATAATCGTAAATTGCAGGGTCGAAATCGAAAATTCGTTCTGGCAGGAGCGAGAAAAAATTGTAATTTTTTGACATTTCACCAAATTGTACTCCCCTACTGTCAAGTAGTAAGCAAAACAAACAATACTTCGAAAACACTTATAATTATAACCAATAAGGAGCATCAAGTCTATTGAGATCGCCGAGTCTATGCGTATAGTGACGTAGCGCCTGGCCACGCCCCATTTTCGCGAGATGGAAATTCGTAAAAGTTTTTAAGATACTAAACGTGCGAATAAGATTCTGATTTTTTGCAGATCCATTAATTTATACTTGCACTTTCGATTTATGAAATAAAAAAAAAATGCTGAACAAGCCCATTGTTATTGAACACAGGGAATGTCTCCAAAGACAAAGTCGGAAAATTTAGAAAAGTAATTACACAGGCACACAAAAGAAAAAGTTGTCAATTCAACGGCCAAACTAATCATTTTCTGTGTATCTTGGCTTGCTGAATTCGAATCCGGCATTATTTCTCTAACTATTTTTGGGTAAAACTAACACCGGATTTTGATTCAACAAGCCAAAATACACCTAAAATTAATGGTTTGGTCCGTGGCATCGACAACTTTCTCTTCTGTGCCTCTTGTTCCCATAAGAACTATTGATCAGGAGGTCGACAGTAATAACATATATCGATTTAAGGAAATTTCACCTGGGGCTACTTCCCATAAGAAATGAGCACTCCATTTGCACCCCCAATACCTGGAAAACTGCACAGATTTTTTTTTGTGGACCTGTGTTATTTTTTGAAGATCATTTATAATCCTCCACATCGTTTTAGATTTATTATCGGATGTTGTAGCTTGGCTATCATAATATTCCCTTCGAGTGACTCTTAACTTTTCCCTATGAACTTCATTGAGTTATTTGTTATTCTCTATATAATTCACTTTATGTTTAGCCAATGTACTGTACGGAACCACATTGTTTTTTAATTCAATTACTTCGGTTATAATGAATCCTTTTTTGTGGAAAAACTTTTAACAGGGAAACATATCTAAAAATAATATAACAGTATTTTAGAAAAGATGTTGAAATCAATATTTGGACAGCTCTGGATAAAAAGGTTCTACCAATCTTCATCTCTAACAGCCCGTTCACACGATACGGTACGGTACGGCAATTTAACCGACAGGCAGAAATCTCTGTTCCCTCAAATTTAAGATCTCGACGTTTTATGACATTCTTAGCGTATTTTAATAAAAAAAATTCAATTTGTTTTTACCATTACTGGCCAGTCAAATTATAATTTATCGAGGAATTCGTTTTAATACCTTCGTTTGGCCCTAATCTGACTTTGCACCATCCCAGGAGGTGAGCATAACTTTTGGAAGCCAAGAGACCGTGAAATATTTGTACTTTTTTCAGTTCTTGCTTGTAGCTCGAAAACGGTGCGTCGGACGGAAAATGTCATCCCATTCAGTATTAAAGAAGGTTAAATTCTGCGTCGAATGAACACGTTCTACTCTCCCAGGTGCTTCAAGTTTTCTTCTGTTATCAAACAGATCATTCTGTTCCTACAGGCAATCAGTGGGTGTGATACAACCTCCGCATTCTATCGCCAAGGGAAGTTGAAGTTTGTCAAGCTCCTTGAAAAGAACACGGCTTTACAGGAGGCTGTGAAGATTTTCCACCATGCAGATGCTCATCCCAAGGACCCATTTCAGCAGGTGAACTCTTGCTGGCAGGCCTCTATTCACCGATGAGACCTCCTTGGACAAAATCAGCAACGAGATATTCTCAAAGTCCCTCATAAAGCCAGCTTTCAATCTAGCCTCTCTACCCCCAACAAATGCAGCCGACGCCCAACATATTCTGCGTGTCTACCTCCAACTCCAGGGCTGGTATGATAGACCAAAGGATCCTCTCAGCCGTGGTTGGAGGAGGACGGACCTTGGCCTGCTCCCTATCATGAACACCAAGGATCCTGCTCCAGCCGAAATCCTTACCAGTGTTTTGCGGATGTACGAATGGGTGTTCAGGGAAGTGCAGCTGCCGGAAATTAGGCATAAAATGTTTAACAATTTGCCTCAACTGCCACGCCCAGTCATACTTGAATTCAGCACCGTTCGAGGATGAGGGTGTGTCCCACATGCCGATTGCCGTAGAAGCAGAAATAGGTGAGGATAGTCCCTTTGAAGATGATACCGATGAAGAGAGCCTTGTCATGCCACCGCAGCTTGAGAGCTTCGTAGATGAATGGCCATAGACATCTATGCGAACATGAATGCTGCCTCATTTTGTGCTGCATGTCTATTGATTTCTATAGCATATTTTATTCATATTTTATCAATGCCATGTCAATTTTAAATGTTTTTGTTACTTCATTGCACCTACATTATTAACAACTATGATTAATTACTTATTAATTAATATTAATAATACTAATTAAAGATTTAATGGCAATATGCAACTTTGTTAAAATTAAAAATGTTTTTCATTCGTACTACCTCGAATGTCTACTTAGGGATACTCAGAGTGTGTATTCAATGATTTAAAATGACTCAAAACGTCGAAAAACCCGATTTTGAATAATTGATGCCAAATTTAGTCCTTCAAAATGACTGAATTTGAAAATTGAGGTGTCTATATAGCGTGAAATTTTATTCTATAAAAAACTGATACTCCTATTAAAAAAACAAAGTTCTTTAATATTAGCATTTGTTTCAAAGATGTGTGGTCCTGGAAAGTCGCAAAACAGTTTGCACCGAAATGAGAAATTTTCCCGGCTTCTAACTTTTGATTCCGGCTATACCACTGAACCGAATTTGAAGTTAGATGTTCATTCGACGCAGAATTTAACCCTCTTTGATATTGAATGGGATGACATTTTCCGTCCGACGCACCGTTTTCGAGCTACAAGCAAAAACTGAAAAAAGTGCAAACATTTCGCGGTTTTTTGGCTCCCAAAAGTTATGCTCACCTCCTGGGATGGTGCAAAGTCAGATTACATGCATTAATGACCAAATGAAGGTATTCAAACGATATACAGCTTACTCAAAACGCCATTTTTGAACCTAATTTGACTGGCCGATCGTTTTTAGATTTTATTTATAAATCAACGAATCAAGAATTAGAAAATTCGAGGTCTATGATAAGACGTTGAGTACAGAACTCTCAGCTTGAAATTGATTGTGTTGAGGGTGAGAGTAGCGGTTGGCAAATATATGGACTAGCGGGACTAATCATCGCTATGAGTAAAATGGCTCACCGAGTCGTGTGAAGTTACTCATATTCCTCATAAGCGCCACCGTCGAAGAATGAGCTTGTTCCACTATATTATTTTTATATGTTTTTGTATAGTACTCGACATTTCTATTATGCAAATTAAGCCGTGTGGCCGACTTAATAACTTTTTAAAAAATATTACAAACTTAAGAAAGTTACAAAAGTTTATTTAATTGAATTCACAATATTAAAATGTTATAAAATGATGTTTACTGCATGAGAGCTCGACGCGAAGTGAGTTATCTCATCGCTGGTCACAGGGAAGCAGCTGGGATGAAACCGCTGACATGGCTTTATTGTTTGTCTTATCTGGGTTGCTATATGACTTAACTCCTCGACCCTTAGACAGAACTTTAGGGTTAAGCTGAAGTTCGAGGCGATTCTTCTTTAGGGTTGGTCCTGGTTTCTTGAAATCGTTTTCGTAATTTTTGAAAGATATAAACACTAAAACATATTATGGTAACATATAGTAATATTGTCCAAACACTGGGTTGATACCAATGAGAAGTAGAACTTGTTATTGAATTTAAATTTTGCTTGTTTTGTTCCAATTTGTATTTTATAATATGCAAGTCGTCTAGATTTGTTTGTGACAAACTAATATTTTTTATTTCGTAATTATATGTAACATTTACTTTATAATCTAATTCGGGAATATAAATATCTCTTTGGTTTGGTATATCTGTCTGTACATGTGCAAATTTTTGATTTGAAATTTGAATTATACAACCTTTTTGATTGGTTACAATATAGGTTCCGGCTGTTAATAATTTTGTTTCCGACAAATCTTTGCAATTGAAATTAATTGATTTGTCTGATGGATTTATTACTAGTAGTTGATTAAATTCTAATGTTTGCACTTTTTGACTTGTTAATTGTATTAGTTTGATGTGGCAATTAGAATATGGTCTTTTTGCTAGTAGCAGTTGTACTTCACATGGTTGATTAGTCCCTAAATTTATCAAATCTAAGTTATTACAATAAAAGTGGTTATCGATAAGTTTACAAAGTTCGTTCGATGAGCTGTAATATTGATCGGATAAAATAAGGTATTTTTTGTTAGGGATGATTAGTTGGAAGGTATTATTTTGATTTAATACAGGACATGAGTATAAGTGATAAAGATTATATTGAATTGTGTCGGTTATTGGCACTTCTAAGATGAAATTGAGCTTCGTTTTCTTCCAGTAGGCTTTAATTTTGATTAGGGCTTCGAAATTTAAGATTTGGTCCTTGACAACAGGAAAAGGTAAGTTAACATAATTACTTATTTGTAAGAGGCTGTCTAGTAGATCTTCCGGTTCAATAATTGAAGGATGCATAACATTAATTTTTGCAAATGTGACAGCTTCCTCGAGTGTCTCTAATATTTGTAGGATACTTTGTGCCATTATATTTACTTGGGTATAGACATTATTAAATTGAATTCTGTGATATAGTTCGACCTTTTGGTCTTTCAGTGCTTGTTCGATTTGTAGAATTCTTGAACGTAGCACGAGTTGGTTCGTGGTCAGGTTATTTATAGATGACTCAAATTTATCTATTGCCTTGGTGGTTAGTGTTATTTGAGATTCCAATACTTGTTTTAAAGTGAAGCAGAATATGCCTAAACTTGTGGGTTTTTAGAGCCAGAAATTAACAGATGTCAAATATAAATTATTTTATTTTTTATTCAACAACACTTTCTTAGTTACGGAGCTAGTACAATCACAACAATAACTAATATATAAAAACAATGCAAACAACAAATAAATAAGTAAACAAATCTTCGTTTCCAACACTCCCCCTATTTGTTTACTGATTTAAAGGTACACAAAGTGAACTTCTATTTCTGATGAATTGTTCCTTTGGTAAAGCCTTCGTGAGAATATCAGCAAGTTGTTTTTTTAGATTCAACATAGACAGTTTCAATGAAACCCTTTTCTACTTGGTCACGTATATAATGGTATTTTATATCAATGTGTTTGGTCCTCTTATGGTGTTCTTGACTCTTGACTAACCGAATGGCACTTTGATTATCTACGAATAGCTTGGTAGGTTCGCATACATCTACATTAAGCTCCTGAAGTAATGTTCTCAACCAAATAACCTCTCTGGCTGCTTCTGAACCTGCCACGTATTCTGACTCTGTAGTAGAACGGGACACGCACTTTTCAGACTGTGACGACCATGTAACCGGTGCCCCAGCTAACATAGTCAAATAACCAGTTGTTGACTTTCTAGAATCAATATCGTTTGCAAAGTCAGCATCGGAATATGCAACAAAATTTAAATCAGTTCCACAATACTTTATTCCATAGTTCTGGGTTCCTTTTAAATACTTGAATATCCTTTTTACTGCTATCCAATGCTCCAAAGCTGGACTACAAAGGTATTTACTCACTTGAGACACAGCGAACATGATATCTGGGCGTGTGACGACAGCGAGAAACATTAAACTTCCTACAGCTTCTCTATAGGGCACACTAAGCATCCTACTATCTCTTGTAGATGCTTGGTTTGCATGAAGCACAACATTTGGATCGGCAGGAATTGCTTTGATGTTACAATTTACCATGTTAAATTTCTCCAAAATTTTGGCAACATACCCTTGCTGGCCCAAAAATATACTTCTTTGTTCTCTATTGCGACTGATTTCCAATCCAACATAACATTCTGCAGCACAAATGGTTATCTCGAATATTTTTCCAAGTTCTGTCAAAAATATGTCCATAACCTTTTTAGATTTACACATAATTAGACCATCATCAACGTACAACGCCAGGAATAGTTCATAATTTTCAAAGAGTGCATAAAAAATGCATTTTTCAGCATCTAACTGCTTGAAGCTGTATGAACTAAGAAACTCCACAAACTTCTTATTCCAACATCTCGGAGACTGCTTCAAACCATATAGGCTTTTGTTGAGTTTGCATACCAGAGTACAATCTTTTGTATTAAAGCCTTCCGGCTGCTTCATAAAGATTTCTTCTTGTAAATCTCCGTTCAAGAAAGCCGTCTTTACGTCAAACTGACAAATTTCTAAATCACTGACAGTTGCAATTGATAATAACGTTCTAACGGAATCATACCTTACAACTGGTGAAAATGTTTCAAAATAGTCTATGCCAGATTTTTGACTATAACCTTTTGCACAAAGTCTGGCCTTATATCTTTCAATTTTACCATCCGCTTTATATTTTATTTTAAACACCCATCTGCACCCAATTGCTTTGCGATCCGCTGGTAAAACTTGTAGTGACCACGTCTCATTTTTCATCAGCGACTTAATCTCATCTTCCATTGCTTTCTTCCATTCTTCTTTTTCTCCACTTTCCATAGCTTCTTCGTAGGTCTGAGGTTCACCTAATACTGCTGCACATGCTTCATACCAAATTGGTTTCTTAATATCTTCACGGTGTCTTAAATAATGGCCATTTTCTTCTGAAGCTTTATCCTTAGGCTGATTAATTTCTACTTCTATGTTTTCTGACGTTTGGTTTTCTTGATTAATTTCTACTTCTATGTTTTCTGACGTTTGGTTTTCTATTCTGCCTTCTGATTTGGTGTCTACGGACTCTTCTTGTAAATTATCTTCATCTTCCATCTCAAATATAACGTTGTTTTGACATGACATATTTCTACTGTCTTTATAAATACATCCATTGAAATTAACATGTTTCACGACGACAACTTTCCTGGCAGCCAATTCATACAATCTGTAATTGGAACTGTTGCCGTCATATCCCACTAATATTTGTTTCTTGGAATTTCTCTCGAACTTATTTCTGAACTGTTTAGGCACAAGTACGAATGCTTCAGATCCAAACCTTCGTAAATGGCTAAGATTTAATTGTTTTCCTGTCCATTTTTCGTAAGGAGTAACATGCTTATCTTGTGCACACAGGCGACGATTTAATAAGTATACGGCCATATTAATTGCTTCCGCCCAAAGATTCATCGGGAGAGCAGTACTATGCAACATACTTTTGGCACTATCAACTATAGATCTCAAATCTCTCTCTGCCCTTCCATTTTGCTCTGGTGTATATGGAGCACTGGTTTCATGTATTATTCCATGTTCTTTAAAAAGATCTTTAAAATGATGGTTAACAAATTCTGTTCCATTATCACTTCGGAATATTTTTATTTTATTACCAGTTTGTCTTTCTGACATTTTCTGAAATTCCAGAAATTTTGTGAAAACGTCACTTTTATGTCTTATGAAAAAAACAAAACGATATGAAGTACAATCATCCTTGAATAAAACGAAATAATTAGCTCCTCCTAATGAAGTACTTGATATTCTACCGCAGACATCGGAATGAATGTATTCACCAGGTTTTTCAGCTCGTCTATTCAAATTAGCATTAAATGATTGCTTATGTTGTTTTCCATATTGACAACCCTCACACTGAATACGTGTGACTTCTTTATTTGGGATTTTGATATCAGGTATCATTCCTTTGTCAGACATGTCTTTCAAAGTACGAAAATTAACATGACCCAACCGTTCATGCCATAGCTGAACAATACTCGTTTCTGCGGAGTTTCCTTGAATTTGTAGGATTTCAAATAACATTTTATAGCATTGATTCTCCAGCTTCCTTCCAACAGCAACTACACCATTTTTATTTCTAACTTCTATGAATCTACTATTAAATTCGACCTGCAAACCTTTGCTCGTAGCTGCTCCCACTGAAAAAAGATTTTTCTTCAACTTTGGAACGTATAAGGTTTCTACCAATGTACGAGGAACTCTTCTACCATTCACAACAGCCATTACACTAATTGAGCCAATTCCTTCAGCGGTAATAAAAGAGTTATCTCCAATTTGGACATATTTGTTCTTTAGTGGTGTTATTTGTGAAAACCACTCTTTGTGCGACGTCATATGCTTTGATGCTGCACTATCAGCGAGCCAGATATCTTCACATCCATCAGCAACTATATTTTTCATCTCAGCACAAAGAGCTTGATTTCTGTAATTTGGATCACAGTTTTGCTTGCTGTAACCAGGTTGAAGTTTACTAAGCCTTATTCTACATTCAGATTTGAAATGCCCCTTCTTGTTACAGTAGTAGCACGTTACATTTTTTTTAGAATACTTTGTATTAGGAATAAAATTACTTTTGGTATTAGAAACAAAATTCTTTTTGTTCGAACTATGAGGATACTTATTGAGTTTAACAGCAGCAAACGCAGTTGTTAGCTCGTCTGCCTGAGTAAGCCTCAATTCTTCTTTGAGAAGTCTTGTTGTAAGATTTTCAAATGTTTGTTTATCTTCGTCGTATGAGTCCCATGCAGTTACGAATGATCCATACTTGTGAGGTAAACTTTCTAAAGTTTTAGCTATTTTATCTATATCGCTTACTTTTTCTTCAACATCAGCTAGAGCTTGTGACATTGACTCTATGTTGCTAATATGCTGTGCAATACTGTCGGTTTCTGACATTTTATAACTAAAAAATTTTTGTTTAATCATCACTTTGTTCGCGGAGGACCTTTGTTCGTGAATTATTTTCAGCCTTGACCACATACTGGCGGCATTATCACACGTTATTACAGTCTGCAATTGACTAAACTCCATTGACATAGATATTAACATCATCCCTTTAGCATTTAAGTTTTCCCATGATTTCTTTACGTTTTCTTCATCTGTTATTACTGGTTGTTTTGCTTTACCATTAATTAAATCCAGCAAACCCTCTGCTCTAAATATTATTTCCATCTGGTATTTCCACAGTGAAAAATTCTTCCCATCGAATTTCTGAATATTAATATTCTTGAACTTGTCCATCTTATTACCTTTAGAATACCTTTAACTGGTATGTTAAATTTGATGTGACTTGACACGAAACTAGTTTTCTTCTATTACTAGAGAACCACTGACCCTTCTTATTGTACTGGGTGTTCTGGGCCCATAACCTGAAGCAGAATATGCCTAAACTTGTGGGTTTTTAGAGCCAGAAATTAACAGATGTCAAATATAAATTATTTTATTTTTTATTCAACAACACTTTCTTAGTTACGGAGCTAGTACAATCACAACAATAACTAATATATAAAAACAATGCAAACAACAAATAAATAAGTAAACAAATCTTCGTTTCCAACATAAAGTAAGTTGATTTTTGTCTAGGTGTTCTAGGTGTCGTTCTATTCTTTCGCCGTCTTCATTATCTAAGTTACCAGTGATTGATTTCCAGATTGATCCTAATCCATTGATTAGTCCTCGTTTAGATCGAGATTGCGGCGTTAGTTGGTTAAATTTCCGATTAATTTCGGCAAATAAGAATTCTGTGATTATTGCGAAATTCTTAGCTTCCATTTTTTCTCTTTCATCTAATATTAATGCCTTCTCTAGATCGTCAATATTCGATTTTAATCTGCTATATTCGTCCATGATTGGTTGCAAATCGATAGATCGTACTAATGTCCATTTGTCGATGATGTTTCTACATTTCCCTAGAGGTAGGGGTAGTAGTCCTGGGTTATTGTTTAATCTTCTGACTCGCTCTCCTCCGTGGATGACGGGGGTGCATCTGGAACAAGAGGTCTTCTTAAGTTTCTTAAATGAACTCTTTTTACAGATTTATTTCGTGTATTAGAAATTTCGCAAGTATTATCGCTATTTATCTTAGTGATAGTGAAGGGTCCCTCATATCGATTTTTAGTTTTATGTCTGGTCGCTTTCCTACTTTTAACATATACAGTTTGTCCTTTCTTAAAAGTGGTTTGTGGGTCATCAACATCTTCGTTTCTCCGTTGGTGGACGGTTTGTTTAGTTTGTATTATTTTTTGGTTGATGGTTTCGTATATTCTTTTCATTTTCGTTTTGTGATCATTTAAGTAGTTGCTGAAAATGTCTTGATTGTAATAAATTTCGAAAGGGTTTCTGCTGTCGGTGTGTCCTATAATTAGTTCAAATGGTGTAAAACCTGTAGCGGAATGTATCGAACTACTATAAGCTAATAGGGCGTATTTCATCTGATCTGTTATAGGGTCATTATTAATGTTTTTCAATATTCGTACATGCTCGAGTATTGTTGAATGGAATCTTTCCATAATACCGTTGCTCTGCGGATTTCTGACAGTTGTAAAGTGAATATCGATTTTATGTAGTTTTAAGAGTTCTTTCACTACGCTGTTGTTGAATTCTTTACCATTGTCGCTTACTATTTTTTCAGGTGTTCCGTAGAACGTGAAATAGGTGATAAGTTTTTCTGAAATGTGAACTGCTGTTTTCGCAGGGATTTCAAATGCCTGAGCGAGTTTGCTAAAGGCATCGATAATTGTTAAAAATAATTTTTGTTCCATCGTAAATACGTCCATGTGTAAAATTTGGAAGGGTTTGGTTGGGGTCTCAGTCAGCATCATAGGCATAATTTCGGGTATTCTCTCGTATTTGCTTCTTTTACAAATTTCGCAGTTTCTTATAAATTCTTCCACATCGCGCTGAAGGTTTGGCCAATAGTATTTTAGTTTAAGATGAGCGACGGTTTCTCTTGTCCCGCGGTGATTGGTTTTTCCTTCGTGATAGTTTTGTATTACTTGCAGCTGTTCTTCTTGCTCTAACACGTCGATTAACTTTTTGGTACATCTAATCAATGTGGGTCCGTTATCTGTGAATTTGCTAGTGTATGTTTCACATAGATTTTTATATGTGTCTTCTTTGTCGGTGAACACATGATATTGTCGATCTGTTGTCGTAAAGTCTCGGAGCAATTTAAATAGGTCTTCCATTATGGTTTCAATTTGTACTTCGGCTTCGAGGATCGTTTTCTGTCCTCGTTTCGTAACTTTCGGTTTTCCCGGATTTAGGAGAACAGTTTTGATGTGAATTTGGTTTCTTTTCGTATTTATGGGTTCATCCAATATAGGTATGCTAATCGTAGGATCTTCGTCATTTATCGAATGTGCCGTAGAAATCGGTGTTATAGGTCTATCAGCTGGGTTTAGATTTTGTTGTACCTGGTGTGGTGTAGGTGTATTTAAGCTTCGTGGTTCTTCCGTTGCGCTTTCTAGTTCGCCTAATAGAGCATCTAATTCTGTGTCGGCATTGACTATTAGAGATTGTGAGTCTAGGGGATGAATTTGGATCCTGGATAATGCGTCGGCGTTTGTGTTTGATTTTCCCTTTTTATATTCGACTCGATAATCGAACTCTTCTAGCTTTAATTTCCACCTGATTAACTTCATATTGGCTGGTTCCTTTAAATTAAATAGCCATTTTAAAGGACGGTGGTCTGTGTATATCGTAAACTTGTGACCGTAAAGATAGGGCCTGAAAATTTTTGTTACGGACCATACAATTGCGAGTAGTTCCCTTTCTGTGGTTGAATATTTACGTTCGGCGTCGTTTAACGTCCTTGAGGCGTATGCAATGGGGTGGTCTTGACCTATGGTGCCTTGCGAAAGTATACTGGCTATGGCTTCGTTCGACGCATCCGTGGTTACGATAAAAGGTTTCGTAAAATCAGGATATTGTAAAATTGGTGCCTCAGTTAAAAGTTTCTTACATGTTTCGAAAGCTTGAATGAATTCTTGCGAGTGAACTAATTTGGTATTCTTTTTTAGCATTGATGTCATTGGTTTAACTATTTGTGCCATATTGGGAATAAATCGGCGGTAGTAGCCTACGAGTCCTAAAAATCCTTTTATTTCCTTGGTTGTCTTAGGGAGTGGGTAATTTTGCACAGCTTTAATTTTTTCAGGATTTGGCATGACTCCTTCTGGTGTTATGATGTGACCCAAATACGCTACTTCGTTCTTCAAAAATTCGCATTTGTCTAGTTGTACCTTAAACTGTGTATCTCGCAAACGTTGAAAAACTTTTCTTAGATGTTCAATGTGTTCTTGTAAACTAGCGGAATAAATTATTATGTCGTCGAGATAAACTGAGTAAATTTCGTTTTGTATACCCCTTAAAACATTGTCCATCACCCTCTGGAATGTGGATGGTGCTCCTTTTAATCCAAAAGGCATCCTGGTGTACTCGTAATGACCTTGTTCTGTAGAAAACGCCGTTTTCTCGATGTCTTCTGGGTTCATTTGTACCTGGTGAAAACCAGAGGCGAGGTCAAGTAAGGTGAAGTATTGTGCTCTACCCAATTTGTCCAAAATATCGGTAATATTCGGCAAAGGATATTTATCGTCTACTGTGTGTTCGTTCAGTTTCCTGTAGTCGATCACGACTCTCCATTTCCTCTTTCCTGAATTGTCCAATTTCTTGGGCACAACCCAGACGGGGCTCGACCAAGGCGATGTAGATGGCCTTATTATGTTTTGTTGTAGCATGGAATAAATCTGTTTCTGGACTTCCTCCTTGTGGACTTCCTCCTTGTGAGGATATCTGTAGGATTTCGTGAATATGGGCGTTTCGTCTTTTAGTCTGATATGATGTTTAACCTGATTGTTAAATGTAAGTGGTAATTTTTCATTATAAAATATATCTCTGTATTCAGTACATAAGTTTCTAATAGCGAGGTAGTCTTCCTTATTTAGGTGATTTAGTCTCAGGTTTTTTAAATTTTCCTTTTGTAGTTTGTCTATCTCGTTATAGTCCATTTCCAATTCGTTGACATCCATTTCGGTTTGATGTAGTTCTTCGAGGGGTAATATTTCAGAAATAGTTAGTGGTTTTATAATTTTCAAAACCTGTGTTTCCTCTGTGTTATTAATCACTGTGGTAAGTGCTTGGTTATTTTTTATTGTGACAAGAGATGCGGGTATTTCCAGGTTATTTTGAAATTTTTTATACTCTAAGAGTCCTTCCTGTAAAGTGGTATGCACAGGGATGGAAATAATCGACTAGGATCTTGGTGGTATAGTTTCAGTAATTTCCATAACTCGATTGTTCGTTGTGTTTTGTTGAGATTTTGTATTTTGTGAAACTATTAAATTTCCACAAATGTACAAGGGAATTTTTGTACTTGGGGTGATCAAAAGCCCTTGCTCGAAATCGACTTTTGCTTCCAAATTCATCAACAGATCTGTCCCTATTAATCCTTCGTAATTTGGGTTGCAATTAAAAATATAATGTTTATGGGTTAAGTCCGGTCTGTTAAATATAGTTGAAATCGGAATTTCGGCACTATAATGATGACTTGTTGTATTATGTGGTGTTGTAATACAAAATGGGTCCTCCTGTATATAATTTTGAAAATGTTTTTGAGCGATTTGTTCGTTTATGAATGATTTTGTTGATCCAGTGTCGATCATAAATCTTGCATTTATTTCGAGTACTTTAATATATGGTAATCGATTATTTGTCGATGTGTGAACTTCTATTAGTTCCGTTTGTCTGTAATTTCCGAGGCTCCTATCGGAAAATTTGCATTTTCTTGTTCGTTGGTCTCACATTCTGGTTCTTCGTAATTGAATTCATCATATTCCGTATATGAAAGGTTTTCGTTGTAGTTATTTCCGGGTGTCGTATATTGTTCCAGCTCTTCTGACTGTTGTACGTGGAGTTGTTCGTTCCTCCAGTTCTGTTGGGGTGCAAATCTCGAATATTGTGGCATTTGATTTGTGAGGCGTGTCCTTTGAGAATCTAGTTCCATGGGTGTAGGTGTGGTTGTCAAAGGTTTATTTCTCGGTAGAAAGACGTTTTGTTGGTTTCTAGGTTGATTGTGATTTGGTTGGTTTTGAAATGGTCTCGCTTGATTTTGAACATATCTCGGATATTGTTGTTGTTGGTAGTGCTGTTGCTGTTGTTGTGGTTGGTGTTGTTGTTGTCCTATAGGTTTGTATGTATTGTTAAATTGTGGAAAATGCCTTGTTTGTTGCTGGTAGAAATTCGGTATTTGCCGTGTTTGTGGTGGATTTATTCTTAGTTGATGGTTATTATTCGTTCTGTGATTGTTTGTTTCGTGATTTTGAGGTGTGTGATTTATTTTTGAACGGTGATAGTTCATATTTTCCTCCTCTGTCACGATCTGGATAGCATCTTCGATAGATTCAGGTTTCCTACAGCGTAATAGGTGGCTTAGCTGTGGATTTACTCCAGTTAAGAAAGCCCTTACTGTAAAATTGTTGTATAAATCGACCTTCATTTTTCGAATTTCCTGTGTTACCGTTTGGCATGTTAATTTTGATAGTAATAAGCATCTTATGTCTATACATCTGTCTGCAAATTGTAAAGCTGTTTCTCTGGGTTGTTGTCTTAATGTGTTCAAGTCAGACAACAGAGATTCTTCATTTCGCTGATCACCAAATAAGTTTATTAGTAAGGTTTTTAGTTCAGGAAATGTCGAGAAATTTCTTGACGCCAGGAGTAGTGCTGCTTTTCCAACTAGTTTGTTTCTTATATGTAACATCGTGAATGTTATTCTCGAGGCTTTATTGTTCGGTGCCATAAGTGGAAGAACTTCTTCACATGCGGTAATAAATTTTGACAATTTTGTTGGTTCTCCATCAAAAGCAGGTATTAATTCCAAGTAGTCCCGAACAGAGATTTGTGGTAAAGCCATAGTGCTTACTTCTGGTATAGGGGTTTCTTCTGGTAAGGGGGTTGTCAGAATTATCTGCCTCTCGGTTGGAAAATTGGCAAGTTGATTAACGAGGTCGTCGATAAAACTCATTAAATAAGTGTTAGTTTTTTATTTCACTTTATTTTAAATCGTCGTTTTATTGTAAGCTCTGTATTCACGGTTACTTCAGACCGAGGGAGGGTTGACGTACAGAGTACGGCCGTGCTCTAGTGCGAAGACTGTGAATATTTTGCTTACGGGGCTTTTGGTTTTAAATTTTATTTAACTTATTCTAGATGGTTAGTAAAAAGCAGTTATGTTGGATTTTAATTTCTTACCCTACTCGATCCAGGTAATACTTTTAAAATCATAGGAATAAAATAAATGAGAAGGTGAATTTTCAGTGCTAAAATGAAAATTCGAAAGCAATGAGGGGTGTATGTTTATTGAATTTTGGAGAGGAAAGGTAAAAAGGAAAAAGCGGAATGATCAATATTACTTACAAAATTAGAGTTGTGATTAAAGTTGACTTCATTGATGATTTTTCTCTCTCGTCTTGGACTATTAAGTTGTCTTCGATAGACTGATGGCTCACTATCCTCAATGGATTGATGGTTGACTGGTACAGGTCCTCGATGGACTTAGCGAATTGTTCGAAATAGTGCCTTAATCGTAGGTACGAACAAAAGTTTTAATTTTTGAAAGCTTTTGGGCACTAATCCGTTTCCGACTGCGCCAATTAAGCCGTGTGGCCGACTTAATAACTTTTTAAAAAATATTACAAACTTAAGAAAGTTACAAAAGTTTATTTAATTGAATTCACAATATTAAAATGTTATAAAATGATGTTTACTGCATGAGAGCTCGACGCGAAGTGAGTTATCTCATCGCTGGTCACAGGGAAGCAGCTGGGATGAAACCGCTGACATGGCTTTATTGTTTGTCTTATCTGGGTTGCTATATGACTTAACTTGCACTTAAAATTTCGTTTTATTAACTTTTTCCGTTTTCAAGGCATTGAAATTAGTAATAGTTGCAAAAGCAGTGCACCCGTTTGTGACGTCACTATACGCAACTTTTAACTCGGTAATCTACCGCGACCACCAACAGCTGTTCAGTAGTAAGTAAATACGTGGAGCTGAAGGTCGTTTTAGGTGTCTTTTGAAAGATAAAAAGTGGCGTCTTATTCTTACACCAAAGTGACGGGGCAAAACTGGAAATCCGGCTTGGCACGGACGAACGAAAGATGGCTTTTCTGTTAAAAATGAAAAACATAGAATTTTCAACAATTCATATCTAATTAAATACGTGGAATGGAAGTCCGTCCTAGGTCTCTATGGAAAGAACAGGATTGGCCTTTTCTGTTGATACCAAATTGTATAGGGAAATTCGGAAATTCGGCTCTGTAAGAGCGAGCAAATAATACCTTCTTTAGAAGTATTAAAACGTAACCTAAAAAATCAAAAATATCAAATCTCTAAACGCTCATATACAGGGTGTAATTAGTTTCATGTCATTAAAAAAAAGTAGTGATAGGGAACGACAAGGCAAACAAAAAAACCATGGGGTCTAAAGCTTATAGTTTTGGAAAAAAAATAAACAAAAATTTCGCAAATTTTCAATAAAATCTTTTGAGAACTGATGGAATATTGAGGTAGGTTTAGATCGTCGCGCGTGTCTTTGCCTTATACTCTGACTCTCCCTTGTGCAATATTTTAGTTACTATGGGTGTTTCGTTATGCACACACGTCCAACCCGCCCCGCCGTTCGTTCTTTTTTGTTATTTTTGAATTTCGGGTCACTGTGTCTTTATAGTTAAGATTTATTTTATTGACTTTACCGTTCAAGTCGTTAAATTCTTGATTACGTACACACACAACTTACTTGTTCGTTCTTTTTGTATTCCGTTTTGGATTTTGGACCAAGTTTTTCTTTTATTTTTCTTTATTGACAAAGTTAGTTGATAGTTTATTGTTTAGTGTTGAACGGAGTATGTATGTCCTTAATTCGACGTACCGAATTGTGTATTGATGCAGATGCAGAGATTTCGAATGATTTACTTAGGTAAGCTTTTAACCCAGGACACTCATTTATGTTACAAACGTTAATAAATCACATTTAAATATTCTAAATTATAAACATTAATCCAATATTTTGTTCCAAATTAAAAGACTCACATGTAAAGAAATGCTCTGTTTAAAATTCTATGGCCATTATTCGCTTAGAGTTGTGCAGGAAAAGATAACGAATTATTTACCTCTTTATCGGTCCATCAAAGGCGGTCGATGATCCAAACAAAGCCTTTGCTTTGACACCGCGTGTGACGCCGAGGACAGCACTTTTTTATGACAATTTAAAAGTTGTATAATTGGGAACTACAAGTCCTTTGACCAAGAAAAGCAGTGGTTCTCAATTATTTTCTACATTAATATTAAGAATATATTTAATATGTTAACGCAGGTCAGTTTTTTCAAAGTGCCCCTAGAGGAAAAAGTCATAAAGGTTGTTTGTTTGTCTAGTCTAGTCTAGTCGGTCCCCATTACCAGTTTTTTTAATGACATGAAACTGATTACACCCTGTATAAGTTAATACTTGTAGTGGAGAATCGATATTGGTCTCTACTTAAAAAAGAAGATTGGCATTTTATCGACATCGCAAGTGTCACAGTTTAAATCGGAATTTCGGCTAAGTCTGTGGGAAAGAAAAATGGGTATTTTCTTAAAAATCCAAAATTTGGCCGTCGTATTTTGACATTTGGTAACATTTCTCCGAATCATATATTCCCCTACAATTCCTCACAATGTAGAATTAATTCCCGAATTGAATGACACCGGCCGCTTCCCGAACCCCCCGCAACGAAAAGCCCTTGATAGATCCGATCTGCAATTTTACAGGGGAGCAGATCGACACGATAAGTATATAAATAACAACAGCATCGAGTCGACTGAGATCGCCGAGTCTATGCGTATAGTGACGTGGCGCCTGACTACGCCTCATTTTCGAGAGATGGAGGTTTGTAATTGTATTTAAGACACTAAACGTGCGAACAAAATTCGGATTCTGTGCAGATCCATTATTTTATACTTGCACTTTCGATTTATGAAATTAAAAAAAAGCCGAACAAGCCCATTGTATGTACTATTTCTAGTGTTTGGACAATCTTTGTATCCAATTTTAAAATTCGAGAGAAATCATCTGATACACACAGATTCATGACTTCTACACCGACTACACTGTAATTAGTATCAGAACAGATAAATTATCAATATATGTTTTTGAACAGTGCGAAGATTATTCAATTACGTATTACCTATACAAATATTTCTTTAAGTGTATTTTATTACTGCTGAAGTGAAATGGTAATTATTATTACTGATTCAAACTCAAATGAAAAATAATCAAATTGTGAGAGCCCTCATAACACCTTATATGTATATGGTTTCTGACTCGAATTTTTATTCGAATATCTAAAGAGCCCCACATAGGACCCTCTCTAAATAATTAGCAACGTATACGTTCCAATTTGAAAATTGAATTGGGAACCGATCCTGAAAAATAAGCCTAAGCAGTTCTTATAAACGCAATCGTTGATAATTTAAAATAGGTCGCAGGAACGTCCGTGCGCATATAGAAGGGTCGTGTCTTCCCTATCCCGCTGATTTTATGTATTTTTAATTATTAAGTTATCGATTTTGTATTATTTTCCTCTCCCCTATTGGTTATAATTGCTTTTAGGTTCTTCAATAAATTTTATCTCCTTAGTTCAAACGTGTTTCCTGGCGTTTATAGTTTCATGAGTTATAATTAGGTTTTTTTATAGTTGAAATTGCAATTTTCCTGGTAAGTTACTTCGAAAATAAAAAGGGCAAGTTTACTTGTGATTTTAAATGCCAATTTAGTTCTATATCTAATGATTTTTAATGAGAAAGCTAAAGTAATAAGTAAATATGTTTTAAGTATGTGGATATTTGCGACAACTTATTGAGAAGGCTAGAAAAGATTACGTAGGTATGGGAATTCAAAATGGCGGACAGAAAATCGGACCGTTTTTCAGAAAAAATGAGAATGGGTATTTTGGCATTGAAAGTTTGTTTTAGAATCCGAGGTCCAATTTAGTAAATTCAAAATGGCAGACCGGAAGTATAGTAAATTTCTCACGAAGAACTTTTTCGTTTTTGGGCTGATAGTGGGAACTTTTACAGAGATTTTTTTAATGGAAGCGTTACTGTAAACAACCATAATGAAGAAAATGCGAAGAAAGAAGAATGTATTGCTGCAGATGAGAGAGACTTGACGGCTTAATTTTCTAGTTTAATTTTTATGTATAAAATATTTTGATATTGTGTTATTTACCACCAGTTGTTTTGATTTATTTTTCTATTAGGATTGAGTTATGTTCTGTTATTTTTCCATTAAAATTAAAAATCCGTAATATGCTTTTAATTTCTATAACAGAACTACAACTTCTAAGACTTCCTTGAAATTATAAATGCAAATCATGCTCTTTACATATAAAGTTTATGCATTTTTTAAACTGAAATTCCCACAATTTGGCCCTATACTGATTACTGAGACCTCTATTAATTGAATTTGGACATTAAGCGTCATCTCTTAGTCAAAAGTGGACTCTTGTAATTGCAGTAATAATTTTTCTAAAAGTTTTTTTGCTTTAGCTCGAAATGACAATACATGCACAAAGAAGGTTTTGCATCTACACGCCTTATTTTGTCCCTATTGATATCGAAGGTTATTTAAATTTAATTTAATTTTTTTGTGAATTACTTATGATTCTCCACATTGTTTTAGATTTATTATATGGTGTTGTAATTTGGCCATGATAATATTCCCTTCGAGCGACTTTCAATTATTCTCTATAAACATTATTGATATATTTGCTAATCTCTACATAATTCACATCATGTTTTGCAAATGTACTGTACGGAACCAAAATGAGAATGGTTATTTTGGCATTGCAAATCTGTTCTCGAGTCCGAGGTCTAATTTAGTAAATTCAAAATGGCACACCGGAAGTAGTAAATTTTTCATGAAGAACTTCTTCGTTTTTGGGCTGAAAGTCGAGGATTCTCGTAGTCCCTGATAACGAATCCGATGTCATGAAAACTTAAAATGGCGGGCTGGAGGTAGAGTCAATTTCTCAGGAAAAACTAGTATATTTATCTTTTTTGAGTTGAAAGTGGTGTTTTTGAATGCGGAACTAAAAATCATATATACGAAAGACCAGTCAGCTAATGCACTGACAAAAAAGAGTAATTAAGCGACAAAAATTATAGAAATGAACTACCTTAACTTCAGTGATATTGGGTTTCTTCTGGTTCTGTCCAACGATCTCCAATAATGTCCAATGGTAGTTCACAAGAAGAAACACTATTTTATTCCGAATGTTGCACTTTTATAGGTTTTTTTAATTGCGGTTTTAATGAATTGAATTACATTATTTTTCTTTTATTATATTGAAGAAGTATTTGAATTACATATTATTTCAATAATAATTATTATTGCTATGAAGAAAAAATACTTAGTTACGGAAAAACAAAATAACGCACAGTCGTGTTGTCTGAACAAGTGGTAACTCGGGATTTTCGTGGTCGCTGATGATTCCGATTTTCAGTTAAGGGAAATTCAATATGGTGTCCATAGAACGATTTCTTCAGAAAAGACACGTTTTTCTTCTATTTTTGTGATTTTGAAACAAATGTTTATACAATTACTCCATATGATAAGCTGAAAAATTATTAATATTTCTGTGTTCTTTGCTGCAGTATTTATTGAATGTACAAACACATGTTTTCAAAATCGTCAAATCAACTAATCATCAAATATCAGTAATATATAATACAAGCAAACGGCAATTTTTTTCTAAATTACATCATTTACAGTTTTTTATCCTTCAGTGATGATGGTTGAATGAAAATGGCTCTACTTCCGGCCCGCCATTTTGAATTTCTCCTAATGGGACATTAGATTCGTTATTAGCGATAACGAAAACCCCTAAGTTTCCACTTTCAGCCGAAATAGAAAAAAATACCAGTTGACTTCGGCCCGCTATTTTGAGTTTTCCTTAATTGGACAACGGATTCGTTATTAGGGATTACGAGAACCCTCGAGTTCCCAGTATCATCCCAAAAATGAAAAAAATACAAGTTCCTCCTGAGAAATCGACTCTACTTTCGGCCCGCACACTGTGAAATTTTAACGTAAAAGCTTACATCAACTAACACGTTGTTTTAATAGTCTCCTAAGTACGATTAATAGTTAAAGTCCATGAATTATTGATAAGAAAACAACTTCAGGTTAAAGACAGAATTTTACGTCATACAAAGGAGTAGTTATTTAGATTCTGTAATTATTTGATGTCTCCACCTCTAAAATAATATATACCGAAATTTTAGGACAAAATGTCGAATGAAATCAATTGTCATTTTTAAGAATTTAAGAATTTATATACACAAAAATCCATGCTGCGACGCTACCACCAACTTTTCTTAGGGGTTGATCAACCCCCAATTTTAAAATAATGAATATTGGAGTGGCACATGCAATGAAAAGTCTTTCAAATCTGATTACATTCTTCTACTTTTCTTGGAACTTCCTGCCACATGTATTTTCACTTCTAAGAAGAAAAGTAGAAGAATTAAGGGAATGCAACAACTTATATGTAGACAACATCTGCATATATAATAAATTAAGTCTTCCTCTTCATCTTAATCATAAGTTAATAATAATAATAATAATAATAAATATGGTAGTAAGGAAGTAAGGGAGAAACGGATGAAAATGAACAGCTAATAAACACATATACATTCAGTGAATTAATTTTTGAGCGTAATTTTAAACCTCTCCCTTCAACCCCCTTGGAGTGACAACTACCCCTTTAATGGAACGAGGATGCGTGTGATAGCTCATTTGAAAGTGTTTTTAATTCTCTATCCAGCAATATAAGATTTCTTGAATTTTTCTAACTTTTTTATTAAAAAATATTACATTTTTATTGTTAATAAGTAATAATAAGTAATCAAAAGAACATGAAACAGTTTATATCAAATGTTCAAATAAGGCGCCCGTTGCTTCTTGACAATAATGAAGGGGTTGTTGAAATTCTTCCAAAAAATTTTGTATCGTTTGATTAATTTTTTACCTTAATCTGCCTTTTAAATTATCGACGTTATTTGATATGTTGAAGTTGACTTCCGATTTTAAGTAACCCCATAAAAAATAGTCAAGCGGTGTCAAATCGGGTGGAGGGGCGGGCCACTCAATTTCACCACGTCTACCTATCCAACTATTGGGAAAAACTTGATTGAGATAGGTTCTTACCTCCAATGCAAAATATGGAGTAACTCCGTTGTGTTGATACCAAATATTTTTATCAATTTCATTAGGGTAGTCATCATCTGGGAAAAGTATTCTTAACTCTGGAGCTAAGAAATTTTGCAAGAATTTCAAGTAACGCGAATCAGTTAATGTGCAGTCAAATAATAGTTTGATAATTTATAATTCCAGCCCAAACGTTCATGTTCTCAGAATATTGAGTATTGGTCTCCATCATCCATTATGGATTTTCTGTACTCCAGTATCTAAAGTTCTGTTAGTTGACTGTTCTATTTAAGACGAATGTTTTCCTCATCAGAAAAAATAATATTACTTCCACATCCACATAGTGGATTGGAAGTAACTATGGTAATCGTAAAAAAAAATTCAATTTTTTTTTCTTGAAATAGGTTTAGAATGACATGAAACGTCGAGATTTTAAATTAGAGCTACAAAAAAACAATTCTGTCTGTCTGTCTGTCTGTCTGCCTGTCGGTCTGTCTGTAACTTTTTTGTCCGTACGTTTTCTCCGGAACGGTTTAAGATATTGATGGAAATTTTGTACACGTATATATTATAACGAGATCTGGAACTGGATTGTTTATTGAAGGTATTCAGTGAAGGGTTGGGGGGGTAAATAGGGCTAAATAGGGGGACATATGTAAAGCTAGCTGGTAAGAGTACAGAATTTGATGTATGAACTACAAGCCAAGGCCTCAATTTTTTATTTTTATTTTTAGGGGAAAATAAATAAAGCAAGCTGGCAAGAGTACAGAAATTTGAGATTTGGTGTATATATTAGAAACCAAGGCTTCAGTTTTCTTTCTAATATTTTTCGAACCCCACCACCTCCGTTCCATTATTAATGGGATTGATAACATAAAATTGAGATATTCACTTGAAAGTTTGTACACGTATGTATTGTAATGACATCTGATTGAGATGATTCCATTGAAGGGGTGGGAGGTGGTAATTTGTGAGTAGGGGAAACAAGTAGGGTAAACTAGAAACTTCATTTTAAATGTGTAAGGCAGAAACCAACGCCTCAAACTTTTCTATGACATCGGCCCTAAATATTATTAAAATTCTATGACTCGTAATTTTCACATACTAGAGTGCAAATATAATCAAGATGTTTCCTTTAAAGTGACTTGGATGAAAAATCTGGATGTGGAAGTAGTGATTCCTTTGGCAGTGGTTTTTTTTACAAATAACGGATCATCCTGGCTTCTATTTGCCATGATTTCGCAAAATTATAATCGGCGATCAGGGTCACCGTCGTTAAGTTCCTGAACCAAACGAATTTTATGTGGAGGATATTCTTCATTTTTTAGAATGTGCAATATGGGCGTTTTGCTAACATCATTATCGGCGGCAACTTGTCTTGTAGGTTTATGTGGATCATCTTAAATATCTAACTAACTTGATGTATACCTGGGATCTTTCGGTCATCATAAATGAAGATTCTTATATTTTCTTACGTTTCGGTTTTATTAATCATCGTCAGAGGAAAAACTACAATATTTATATTAATGTACGATTGTTTTATGTAATTCGACAAATTTAATTTCATTATTTACAATTTAAAAATTTTTGTTTACACTATATTGCAATTTTACATCTATTTCTGTTGAAAGTTTTAATGTAACTAAATGCTAAACAAAAGTATTGCCTGCTTTCTGGTTTGTGTTGTGTCACTATTGGTACAATTTTTTTAATTTGTGGATGTTAGATATAGTTTTCTCTAATGGCTGTTGGTGTGAAATATGATATTATAAGAATAATTTTGCGAACTTGATGGAAAGATGTAAAAGTATATGTTGTGTAATAATATCCCCTTTTTAGTTAATTTGATAAGTTAAAGTATGCTTCACTTAAAATCTCTATATCAGTGCGATTGTTTATTGCGTTGTTATGTCTTAATTTTTAACATTTCATGTATTGTCATTCGATGATAATTTGGTTCCTTCTGTAAAATTTTTGTATTGTCAAAGTTAAAGCTATGATTATGACGTGTTTGGTAAGAGCTGTCGAATTTTGATTTAGTGTTCTTATATTATATTTGTGTGTTTATATTCGTTTATGCAGGTACTGTTTTGTTTGGCCAATATATGTTCTAATACAATTAATACAGTCTGTTTAATAAATTGCGTTAGTTTCGTCTTTTGGTTGTAGTTCGGGTTTTAGTTTTGTAAAGAATTATATTGTTGTAGTATAAGGTATATGCGCTACTGTTATATTGTGTTTTTTTAATACATTTGAAATATTCTCAGATACTTTTGGTATGTAAGGCATGGACACATAGTTGTTATTATTCTTACTTCTTTGATTCACATTTTTGTTATAGGTTTTATGTATTATTTTTTAATTATTGGTTCATAAAAATGGAGTTTGTTTCGAGGACTGTTTCAATTTTTTTAAAGTTATTTTGTCTATATTTTGGAAGTGAAAGTTGAATGGCTTGATCTGTTAGGCTATTAACAACGCTTTTTTTGTAATTGGTGGAGTGTGTGAATTATAATTTAAGTACCTATCTTTGCGACCAAATTTATTTCGTGTACCAGTTAGTATCAATAATTCCGAATTCATTGTACTTAATGGTTACATCTAAAAAGTTTATGCTTTATCCTTTTTCTATTTCGGTAGTGAATTGCAGTCGTGGATGAAAACTATAGAAACTGTTAACAGTATATTCTCTTTTATTTTTTGGTACACAGTCATTTACATATCTTTTGTTAAATTTAGGTTTATAATTTAATGATTTTAATATCTGACATCCTAATTCTTCCATAACTAAATTTGCAATGGTGTCCGATATGGGTGAACCCATAGCAGTTCCGAAAATTTGTGTGAAACTGGTTATTATATGTAAAATATGTAGAATTTAGACATAATGTAATGGCGCTAACAAATTCGTTTCCAGTAATTGATGTATGTTTACTAATTTCAGACCATTTGTTATTTACACATTTTATTGCAAGTTCTGTCGGTATGTTAGTATATAGTGACGTGACATCAAGTGAAATAACACAATGGTCTTTAGGCACTATCTGTTTTTTTATAAAATCGCAAAATTGCCAGGAGTCTTTTCCATAATATTCTGCCTTTCTCAAAACATTACTTACTATATTAGATAAAAATTGTGAAAGGTTGTATGTGGGACTGTCTACATTAACTATTGGTCTTAATAGGATATTTTCTTTTTGTAGCTTTGGTAGGCCATATATGAATGGGGCGTGGCCATTATGACAGATGAGTTTATATTTTTGTTGTTCAGTAATTAGATTTTCTCTGAGCCATGATTTAATAATGTTATTACTACTGTTTTGATTTTTTTTTGTTGGATCTTGGTTTTGTCTTTTATATGTAGTGGTGTCATTAAGCATGTCATGGATTTTTCTTTCATAGTCTGTTTTGTACATTATTACTGTTTTGTTACATTTGTCATCCATTAGTACAAATATGTCTGAATTTTCCGTTAAAAATTTCATTAATATAATTATTTAATTGGGTTCTAATTTTATTACCTGTATTTTCAAGTTAATTTTTGTAGTTTGTTGTTTCTAATTTAATTTTTTTTTTCATCATTGACAAGCTTTGTTCTATGCTTGCAATTATTTTATCAACCGGAAAAGAGTTATTGGGTAGAGAAAATTTTGGTCCGAGACTTAAAATATATTTTACCGCGTTAGGAATTTTTGTTTTGGTCAAGTTCGTAAGCTAATTTTCGTTCATTACAAGTCTAACAATATGTCCAATTTCTTTTCATCGTCTAAAATGCGTTTTCTACCAGATTTTGTTTTCTACTCTACTAATCGTAGACTGAGAAATGCGACAGTCAGGATACTTAGTATTGAAGATTTCGCGTACCTGCTTCTTGGTCTTGTTTTATCACCACATCCTAATATCAAAATTTCAATAGAGCAGTAGCAGCTGACGTCACAACATGGCCGCCACAGCTGTTTGGTTGACAATAACCTAGTATTGCATTTGTGACCCTATAAAATAATTTGAGTTTTTAAAGAGTTTTTTTGTACTTTTTTAAACGTTTTTCTTGTGTAAAATTTATTGTTAGTGTTCTTTATCTATTACATATTTCGTGATTTGCTGAACTGCTTTATTTATATATTCGAATAGGCATGTCATTTTGTTTACATGACAAAAGTTATTTCTTTTCCATATTGTAAGTGAATTTTAGTGAATTTATTATAATTTTATTTATATTCTACATTTCTAAGTTGAAATATATTAGAGGTGTTTTAAAACCTCATGAGCCGTGACCTTCATATGCGCAGAGACATAATCCATCCTGTTGACTCAGTTACACTTCTTAAATATATTATATTTATTGTTTACAATTTATGCCGAGCTCTTGTTTATGTATACAGCAAGGCAGCCTCCAGTGTCTTCAAAAACATACTTATAACTCAGATTAAACTTTGCCTTTTGCGCATTTCGCGGCTCATGAGATTCTGAAACACCTCTAATGGAGTTAACCTATAGGATTTAAAAGTGGAAGATTCATACTACTTCCAACATAGTGTTCAATTAATGAACTATTGTGACCGTTCTTGGAAATAAAAATGCTATCTAAACTATAAGACTATCACTATTCATACTCACCTTTATTATTATCTATAATGTGTACGATTTTACTCCCGTTAAAAGTGTGTTATTTTCTAAGTTCTGTCGCGTTTTAGCTCACTTACCTTCATTGATATTTTATTTGTAAGCATTATCAATATTTTAAACATCAATTTTAAATACCAAACTAGGTAAGTATGCTTATACATATAAAGTATTTCGAGCATATTACGTTGCATATTTGTTTATGATTTTAATTAAATGGAAACTGAAACGGTCTCACAGTCCTATCTTTATATTAGACTTACTATTACTCCTGCATTTTATAATACAAACCTGTGATTATTGTTATTAATGTGTTAAACAATTAAAGTTATTAGGAGCTGTTGAGCCAAATGAAGGTAAGATATAATCAATAAAAAGTTGATGGGAAATGGTTTGAATTGACTAAAAACGTAAATTTCACTACAGGTTTATAAAACCATTAATATATGATTGATATATTGGCATGAATCAATGAATGTTGTGACAACTTTTAACCTATACTTAGTTGTAACTGAGCCTGTATTAATTAAACATTTATTGAAATATGTCGTGATATTAGGTACATATGTACAAACAAATCCAAAAATCCAATATAGTCTATATTATGGTTCACAAAGATGTCAACGTATTTTACACTTCTAAAAACAACACTAATAAAGTATATATAAAATTCTTTCTCACACTAGGCTTTTAAAAAAACATTAACAAACATCACTACACATAGCTGATATTTAGAAACCCTCCACTTTAATTTTTATCAAGCGAAAACTGACATCTACTCTTATATCAAATTTCGGAGTTTGTCAACCAATCACGTGACAGCTGGCATAACTATGACGTCACAGCTAGTGCTCTACGAAAACCGATGAATTGTTAATTACGTAAATAATGAATTAATCCGTTACTTATGGACCTCATGGTATATAATTTTTATTATTGCTAAAATAACACATTGTTGTGGAAGATAATTCTCAAATATATTCGATGAAACACAGTTCTAAACCAAAAATGTGCTATAATTTATATTAATCAAATCTAAAGTAATATATTTTTCAACATCTTAAAGACGTACTCTCTTAATAATATCACTTCCTTTTGTTTCACACAGTGCCCCAATTTATAAAACCTGCAATGCATATTTAAAAAAATCGTCCGCCTAACTCACTGCCCGAGTATTTCCTCTGCGACAGAGAACAATGTGCATACACATCCACGTATAAAATAATAAAAGATGACATTTCAGATCCATAAAGTACGCTGCAGTTAAAATAAAAGTAGGTATATAGTTCGTACATATGCAGTACTCGATGTTGCGTGAAGAACACAAGCGTTTGTTCATATCTACATATGCATAAATGTATGTATTGCAGCCGCCTTCTTTATTTCTATGGCCCCGGCCAGCCCTCCTGTATACACTGTACTCTTCTTATTTTGCTGGCGAAGAATTTGCGAGCTATTTTATTTAAATGCAATCTTGTATTGATTAAAAACGCCGAGAAAGCACGAATGTTTTAACAACCCCTTTAAAGTTCATGTGAACGAATTAAAACTTGTTTTCTGTGCCTCTTCCACAACATGCCTTGTACTTAATTAAACATCTTTTAATAAAAGGAAAAATTATTGTGGGGAATATTTTGCAATTTTCATTATATGTTGCTAATTTCTGGGCATAGTTTGTGGCATATTTTGCTTATATAACATAGGCACACTTTATTACTTATACGAAATTCATAATGTATACCTGCATGGTGTTTATGAGACTTTCGTAAAAATCGGGTGGCTTATTAACGTTTTACTGGAAGAATTTTAATAATGTAAAAATTACAGTATGTTGTAATAGTCTTGGAGCTAAGTGGACTTTTTAGAAACTCATGGTCACATGAACTTCGAGTGAGCTGATAAATACAGATAATAGATATTTATTGTATTTATTGTATTGTAAGTGTTTTAGATAGCGTATTATCCACGCAAGAAACACGAATGCTATACAACGTTTTATCCACAATCACGGTCATTTAGAATCAGATTTCATCAAAAAATTATTCGACATTTCGCTCTGTCAGCGGCTGTGACGTAAAAATTATTGAAATTAATTAAATAAAACTTGGAAGGTGTTGAATGGTTTCTATTTAGTTTTGATTGTTTATCGATTCCATTTATTTGTAAAAAATTGTGAAGTTGGTGAAAAATGCACGAAAGCGATTTTGTTCCTGAAAGCATCCTTCGGGAAGCTGAAGAAGCAACTCTCCAATTATTGCCTGTGAAGTCCAAGGAACATTATGAAACATTATTTTCCGAAATTAATGAATGGAAAGAAAAACGGGGGGTAAAGATAATAAATGAGGAAGTTCTGCTATCGCATTTCTTAAATTTGAAGAAGTATGCAATTTCATCTATATGGTCGAAGTATTCGATGCTGAAGGCCACTATAAAGGTTCATAAAAACATAGACATTGGAAAATATAGTAAGCTCACTGCCTATCTGAAGAGTGAGTCGAGAGGGTACAAAGCGAAGAAAGCTACGGCATTGGAAAGAGCACACGTGGAAGAATTTTTGACAAGGGCTTGCGATAAAGGATATTTGATGATTAAGGTAATATCTCTTAACCTTTTAGACATTGTAGATAATAAACTTTGAAATATTTTAGGTTGCACTAATAATGGGGGTGTATGGTGCCTGTCGTTGCTGTGAATTGACGAAATTGAAAATCAATTATGTAGAAGACAGGGGTGCATATCTGCTTGTTTCTATACCAGATACCAAGACCGACTTCTCACGATAATTCGCAATTATGGAAGAATATTTCTCTATCAATACTGTGGAGACGTATAGAAAATACATGTCCTTACGTCCGTAGAAGTTATCCAACTACAGATTCATTTTACGATACACTAATCAAAAATGTACATCACAACCTGTTGGAATCAACACTTTGTCGAAAGTTCCTTCAAGAGTTGCTTCATTTTTGAATCTGGCAAACGCAGAAACTTATAGCGGCCATTGCATGAGGCGCACTTTAACAACTTTACTGACTAATAAAGGTGCCGACCTCACAACAATTAAACGCCATGATGGGTGGAGAAGTTCCGCTATAGCAGAAAGTTATATCGAGGATTCTATATCCAATAAGCTGATATGGAAAGGAAAATCCAAGACACTTCTGGTACTAGTCGTTCCTTACAAGAGGAGACATCCATTTTTCTACAGATTTATCAAAAACTTCGACAAGCACTATGCGTTCTGAAACCGATGACAACTACAAGTTCGTTATTAATGGGAACGAGGTGAAAAAACAAATAAGGAAATGTCTATTAATATAAATGTTAATATTAATATTAATAAAAATTAAATAAAATGTAATTTATTTAAGATTGTATTTTTCATTATTCCACCAGTGAATAAAGTGGTACTTTATATGCTTCATAAGTGTGGATAAAACTCCAATTATAATGTAATTGTGGATAAAATAGATTTTTGGCATATGTTAGCTAATCACGTCAGTTTCGTCAGTCAGTTCAAGATATTAATTTTTCTGTGAAATCGTACATTTTCTTGTTTTTAAATCCATGTAGAATTCTCTTATGAGAATTTAGTCTAGACATGCATAATTTTTTATTCACAAAATTTTTATAGTTAACTATTTTTATTTAGTGCACATAAAGAAAGTTATAAAAACTAACTATCAAAATATCAAAGACAACGCTATTACTGCTGACAATACTATAGAGCCGTATTTCAAATTTTTGCGTGTTACAATGAACAAAATAGTACTAGAGATTTAGAAATCGTGTTTTCGGTAGAAGCTTCTAGTGAACTAAAAAATCTTGCTCTGTTCTGCGCGAAGATAGGAATATCTTATGCATTGGTGGACGCATTAACCGTCCTTCGCGATAAACTCAAAGTACGGCTCTGTTCATCTGTTCCCTGGGTATGACGTTTTAGTTAGGGGTGATTCGCGTAAGAGTGAGGTATCTTAATTAAAAGAGGCGTGTTTACATTGATTTCTTAACTTAATGAAGCCCAAACATACTTTACGTAAGGGTAATAATGTTTTATCTATTAAGTAATACAATATATTTATCATTTAATAACGTGTAGAAAAATAGCTCATGCCCCGTTCTCTTCTTATATTAGCTCGGTCGGTAGCTTTGAATTCTTCATGTACCTTATAAATACGGAGAGAACTATAATAAATTACTAAAAATCAGAATGACCCTTTAATAATGATACAATACACCTGAGGTGTGGCAAAAATTCAGCTTAGAGAAAAATGTGAAATACCTCTACACTTAAGGGTACTTTTGTTTACAACCATAACTTTCTGGCAAGGTTACTTGATTGTTAAGGGAGCATATATTTACGTCTTAAGAAAGATAGAGAACTTGAAATGATGGGTTCTAAATTTCGATTAGTTCTCGGTCTAGGTACATGTCATTTTTAAGTGGTTGTGGTACATTTTACTAGAAAGTTGTGTAAATGTGCAGAATTTAACTGAGAAACACATATATACTTAGAGTGTGATTTGGCTTGCATTGTAAGTGAAACAAGCTGTACTTATAAAATTGAATCATTTTTGTAAAAAAGTTATTAAATAAACCAGGAGTTTAATATTTATACTTACATTTAATATTTTCTCATTAAAAATTTTTTTTAAAGCTTAGTAATTTGTGGTTCCTATCATTATGCCAAGTAATGGGTTATAAGCTATTAAGACAGCGCGAAAATAATAGAGAGCACAAAACTAACCCTCAACAGCTACCGTTACAAAATACGGTGGCGATTCTCTAGAAAGAGACATCCCATAGGGAAATATTAATTATTTTTGGCCATAACTTTTTTTCTTAGTACTTATATTCAAAAAAACTATAAGACTACCTAAGTAGAACCATAATAAGACTACTACTATGAATTTTCAATCAATAATTTCAGTGGTTTGCAAAATAGTTTAATTTAAAATTACGAACTAGGAAGATTAACATAATTTTACTTCCACATCCACGTAGTGGATTGGAAGTATAGTAATCGCAAAAAAATTTTCAAAAATTTTTATTCGTGAAATAGGTTTAGAATGTCATGAAACGTCGAGATTTTAAATTTGAGCGAAAAAAAATTTTCTGTCTGTCTGTTGGTCTGTCGGTCTGTCGGTCTGTCGGTCTGTCGGTCTGTCGGTCTGTCTGTCGGTCTGTCTGCCTGTAACTTTTCTTGTCTGCACGCTTTCTCCGGAACGGTTTAAGATATTGACCTGAAATTTTGTACACGTATATATTATAACGAGATCTGGAACTGGATTGTTTTTTGAGGAAATCCGGTGAAGGGTTGGGGGTTAAATAGGGGTAAATAGGGGGAAATAAGTAAAGCAAGCTTGTAAGAGTACAGAAACTTGAAATTCGGTGTATGTACTAGAAGTCAAGGCCTCAGATTTTTTTATAATATTTTTCAACCCCCCACCACCCCTACCCCATTAAAGGGGTTGATAAAATAAAGTTGAGATATTCATTTGAAATTTCGTACACGTATGTATTATAACGATGTCTAGAATTAGATTATATTTTGGGATGATTCCGTTGAAGGGTTGGTGGTTAATTTGGGGTAAATAGAGGAATATAAGTAAAACGTTGGTGAGACTACAGAAACTTGAAATTCGGTACTAGAAGCCACAGCGTCAGATTTTCTTATAATATTTTTCAACCCAACCACCCCTACTCCAATATGAAAAGGGCTGATAAAATAAAATTGAGGTATTCATTTGAAATTTGGTACACGTATGTATTATAACGACGTCTGAAACTAGATCATAATTTGAGATGATGCCGTTGAAGGGTTAGAGGTTAAATAGGGGAAAATAAGTAAAGCAAGCTGGTAAGACTACAGAAATTTGGGAATTGGTGTATATACTAGAAGCGAAGGTCTCAGGTTTTTTATAATAGTTTCCATCCCCCACCATCACCACTCCCTTATTAAAATAGTTGATAAAATTAAATTTAGATTTTCACTTGAAATTTGGTACACATATGTATTATAGCGATATCTGAAACTAAATTATATTTTGATATGATTGCGTTGAAGGAGTGAGGGGTAAGTAAAGGTAAATAGGGAAAAAAGTAAAGCGAGCTGGTAAGAGAACAGAAACCTGATATTCGGTGTATGTCCTAGAAGCCAAGGACTCAGATTTTTTAATAATATTTTTCAACCACCCACCACCCTTACTCCATTATTAAAGGGGTTGATAAAATAAAATTGAGATATTAACTTGAAATATGGTAGACGTATATATTATAACGACATCTGGAACTGGATTATATTTTGAGATGATTCCGTTGAAGTGTTTGGGGTTAAATAGGAGTATATAGGAGAAAATTTGTAAATTAAGCTAGTAAGAGTACAGAAATTTGGGATTTGGTGTACATACTAGAAACCAGTTCCTCAGATTTCTTTCCAATATTTTTCAAAACTCCAATATTAATGGGATTGATAACATAGAAGTGAGATATTCACTTGAAAGTTAGGACAATTATTATGTATTGTAATGACATCAAATTGAGATGATTCCATTAAATGTGTGGGAGGTGGCAGTTTGTGAATAGGGGAAAATAAGTAGGGTAAACTAGAAACGTCATTTCTATCGTATATAGTGGAAAACAACGCCTCAAATTTTTCTATAATATCTGCCCCAAATATTATTAAAATTCTATGCCCAATAATTTCCACGTACTAGAGTGCAATTCTAGTCAAGATGTTTCCTTTAAAGTGACGAATGAAAAATCTGGATGTGGAAGTAGTGATTCCCTAGGCAGCGGTTTTTAAATTTAAATCTAACTATTTTGCAAACCACTGAAGTTATTGACTGTAAATTCATAGTAATATTCTTGCTAAGGTTCTACTTAGGCAGTTTTATAGCTTTTTTAAATATACGTACTAAGAAAATAAAGTTATGGCCAAAAGTAGTAAAGATTTCCCTATCGGATGTCTCTTTCTAGGAAATGGCCACCACGTATCGCTATAAATTTTATCGTATTTTTTTTTTTAATAAGGAGTAAAACACAAGCTTTTTTTGTTTTTAATAAAAAAAAACTAAATGATAATACAAAACGGTGGAACTAACATTATGAATATGAGTTTTACATTTAAAACAAATATCAAAAATAACTTATTGCCATTTGAATGCCTTTGTTGCATGTACAGTGTCGTTAGGTTTGTTGCTATTTTTTTATAAAGTTCATTCGCCTTATTCCATCTAGATTTTTACAGATCTTATATAAAATATACGCATTTATTTTGCACATATTTACCATAGAAAAAAGTATTGCTATAGGGCATGGTCTAAATCTTCGGTTTGGTGAATAATTTGCACATTTTCTGTCCAAGCTAAATACTCCTCCTTTTGTGAGACTGTAATCCATGAACATTTCTGGGTTTTCTGTTTCTGGGTCATTGTTTGCCGAGTGGTGCACAGATGAAATTAGCACTACTGCTTTATTTTTTTTTTAGACGTAAGGAAACAATGTAATATCCTTCTTGAATTCATAAAGACCGCTTTCTACCTCCCCTTTTTACCTCCCTGCTTTCATGTTCACTTTCGACAACATAATCAAAATCACCATCATCATCACTTATAAGATCATCATCGCTTTCTTCTAATTGATTTGGATACCATTCTTCAAAATTAGGATCATCTGGGTGAACATTGGACGCATCTGGCATTTGGGACATTTCCACACGGTGTTCTAAAATAAACAATGTATTTGTGTATTCACAGTCGAATACAATAAAAAAAACTCTACATTAACACTATCGCCCGTATCACATACCGCCAAAGCTACACAAATTGAAATTTCTCACACATTCGTCGATATCGGGCACGTAAGTCATCCTGACGCTGTTTACCTAAATATCCTTGAAAGGTATATAGAGCATCAAGCTGGATGGAGAAAGAGTTTTCGATATACAGTATATATGATCTCAATTGGCACAGCATAAAAACGAGAACACGGAGTAAAGTCGGCACCTCCTTTACTTGACAAATCAAACTTTATTTTAAAAATGAATTATTATTTGTTTGCTTATAATTGTATTGAAACATTCTTTATAGGATTTTGCAAACAGCAGAAAAAATAACTATCTATAACTAAAAGAAAAACTTTGTGTAGAAATATTAATGAAATCTTTGCATTCTTTCGATAACCTGAATTCTGGTTATGCTAGCAAATTAAAATCCTAAAATGAATTTGTCTAATTTCTTATTTGACAATTCTCATTCTAACACTAGCATCCACACAGTCCCCTACGGCCATGCAGATTAAACTAGTATCCACATAACCCCCTACGATTATGAAGATTCAGTTAAAAATGAGAACAAAGACCTAAAATGAATTTATTTATCTACCTTGTCTTAAAAAATTGTTCATTCCAATGGATTACATTTTCATGAAATCTATCATTCTGTTTCCTGGAAATGCTTAGCCTTTGAAACGTTTTTCGCCCTTATTCTGGAGCTCATCAGAAAGACATAAAGCCATTCATAAAGATGTTTCATGCAAAACCAAGACAATTTCTATGAATAAGTGTGAAATGATTATATTTGACATTGACTGATAAAAACAACCTCACCTATCTATTAGCTAACTAGTATTGGAGCCTATATACTCTATGTATGTTTTAAAAATGAATTATTATTTGTTTGCTTATAATTGTATTGAAACATTCTTTATAGGATTTTGCAAACAGCAGAAAAAATAACTATCTATAACTAAAAGAAAAACTTTGTGTAGAAATATTAATGAAATCTTTGCATTCTTTCGATAACCTGAATTCTGGTTATGCTAGCAAATTAAAATCCTAAAATGAATTTGTCTAATTTCTTATTTGACAATTCTCATTCTAACACTAGCATCCACACAGTCCCCTACGGCCATGCAGATTAAACTAGTATCCACATAACCCCCTACGATTATGAAGATTCAGTTAAAAATGAGAACAAAGACCTAAAATGAATTTATTTATCTACCTTGTCTTAAAAAATTGTTCATTCCAATGGATTACATTTTCATGAAATCTATCATTCTGTTTCCTGGAAATGCTTAGCCTTTGAAACGTTTTTCGCCCTTATTCTGGAGCTCATCAGAAAGACATAAAGCCATTCATAAAGATGTTTCATGCAAAACCAAGACAATTTCTATGAATAAGTGTGAAATGATTATATTTGACATTGACTGATAAAAACAACCTCACCTATCTATTAGCTAACTAGTATTGGAGCCTATATACTCTATGTATGTTTTAAAAATGAATTATTATTTGTTTGCTTATAATTGTATTGAAACATTCTTTATAGGATTTTGCAAACAGCAGAAAAAATAACTATCTATAACTAAAAGAAAAACTTTGTGTAGAAATATTAATGAAATCTTTGCATTCTTTCGATAACCTGAATTCTGGTTATGCTAGCAAATTAAAATCCTAAAATGAATTTGTCTAATTTCTTATTTGACAATTCTCATTCTAACACTAGCATCCACACAGTCCCCTACGGCCATGCAGATTAAACTAGTATCCACATAACCCCCTACGATTATGAAGATTCAGTTAAAAATGAGAACAAAGACCTAAAATGAATTTATTTATCTACCTTGTCTTAAAAAATTGTTCATTCCAATGGATTACATTTTCATGAAATCTATCATTCTGTTTCCTGGAAATGCTTAGCCTTTGAAACGTTTTTCGCCCTTATTCTGGAGCTCATCAGAAAGACATAAAGCCATTCATAAAGATGTTTCATGCAAAACCAAGACAATTTCTATGAATAAGTGTGAAATGATTATATTTGACATTGACTGATAAAAACAACCTCACCTATCTATTAGCTAACTAGTATTGGAGCCTATATACTCTATGTATGTTTTAAAAATGAATTATTATTTGTTTGCTTATAATTGTATTGAAACATTCTTTATAGGATTTTGCAAACAGCAGAAAAAATAACTATCTATAACTAAAAGAAAAACTTTGTGTAGAAATATTAATAATAGTGTTAGAATGAGAATTGTCAAATAAGAAATTAGACAAATTCATTTTAGGATTTTAATTTGCTAGCATAACCAGAATTCAGGTTATCGAAAGAATGCAAAGATTTCATTAATATTTCTACACAAAGTTTTTCTTTTAGTTATAGATAGTTATTTTTTCTGCTGTTTGCAAAATCCTATAAAGAATGTTTCAATAAAATCAAACTTTAGGCATGTAATCCCGCCCACATTTCTAAGTGGCAGGTGGATGAAGTTTACGTGGAGTGTAGTTGAGAAGTGGTGAATATCTGACTTTTCCTTTCTATGCTGTCCCAACTGAGATCGTATATACTATACTTGCTGTTAAATTTTCATAGCGGTATGTAATGTCGGTAGATAACAGTTGCGGGCTAATAGCTATTGTGTGTGCAAAATTTGAAATAGGGTGTGCAAAAATGTGCAAAATAACATGAGTTTTGGTGGCGAGTGGGGCTCAATGATATTTTTCGGGGTGCTATGGGCATTAATGTAAGAATGTGCAAAAATTTAAATACAATGTGCAAAATTGTGCAAAATCAGGTGATTACGATGATGGAGAAATTAATTGAATTTGCCAAGTTTATATAATTGTATTGCCATTTTCATGTTTAAATGTGCAATACTCGAGAAGGAGTGTGCAAAATTGCGCAAAATGTACGAAGAATTATGACGCAGAATTGAATCTGATTATTCAGGTGAGTGGGGCAAACTTGATCGACCCAATTCTGGGTAAGTAAGGTTAATGTTACTGAAACTCGAGAGTCTCAACTATGAGACTAATACTTACCATACGGACTCGAGACCGACTCAAGATTAACCTGCAAAATTATGACTAAAAATGGCCCTAATTGCACTCCTGTTCATCGAAAATAATATTGATAAGTTTTGCGTGGCATATTTTTACATTCTATTACAAACCTTACAATGACAAATTAAGACAAACAGACAAAAATGAAATTTATCACTTTCTGCTGTAAAATATGGTAACTGATTCGAGTTCCCCGCTGTTCCATTAATTTTTATTAATCACCCCAAGAAGTATAATTCCGACAAAACCAAGCACCTTTCCTTAAAATTAATTCCGAGTTATTTTGTTTAAACCGAATTGTGTATTTAACAAGTTAAATTATACTAAGGCAAGTTAAATTGAAATTAAAGCGACTGTGGAGCAAACATTCATAACACATCGAGGATCTTATTTCTGCAATTATCGTAAATTCCTGGTTTGAAATGAACAAGGGCTTATATGTGAGTAATTTTGCGATATGAATTAGAAATGGATTCACATGGATAATTGATGAAAGCCTCGCCTCGTTCATACACAAATTAGTGTATAAGTTTGAAGTATGTGTGTGTTATAAGTTGACGGAGCAAATGACAATATCATCGAGGCAAGTACAATGCTTCATGTAGGCACTTCGACTCGTCATAAGTATGGAGAAATGCTCGTTGTGACGCGATGGCTTGATTTAAGGGTTTAACATTAACATTTGCTTGTTTGCTCCTCTTTCACTGCTCGCCATTATCACATCCGTTTGATAAATTCCGGCAAATGTGAAATATTCTACTCATGCTTTGTGCTACACAATACTTTAAGGTTGGAATTATTATTTACATGCTTTGTCACCTTGCAGATAGCTGGTAAATTGGTGCTTTAGGAAAATCGGAGTTAAGAGGTACGACAAAAGAAAATTTATTTTGATGATTACGTCTGGGTGCATTCATCGGAGGAGCCTGTAAATTCAGATAAAAACAAGCTAACCATTAGTGTACTCTTTACTTTTTATATAATTGATGCACATTTCATAGGATTTTTCTTTTTTTAGATTTTTAGCTGGAGAAGCTGGCGGTTGGCCTTGCCTACTGAGACCAGTATAGGTTTATTATAGTACTCATATTTTTGTGCCTTGGGTCTCCCTATCCAGACGTGCTCCTTACAAGACTTCGAGTCTGTTAATAAGGAACTCCTTGGTGGAGTCATCAGCCCTTCGTTTCTATTTTCTCTCCAAGCCGCCTCAGTTTAGTCAAGGCTATTACGGTTCACGACATGGACTGACGTACCTGAACGAGAACTCACCCATTCATGTGCTGGACCCGACCCACGTTGCTTAACTTCGCCGATCGTGTGCCGGCTCCCATTTCCATTTAAATATAGTCGCATCATTTTAGAATTTTACCTCGAAAAAAAAAAGGTACAGGGTCAATTGACTTCATTTTTGTTGAAAAGAGTTCAGAAAGGCATTTACAAAAAACAGTACCTTTTATTTTGTAGCGGAAATGTTTGGTTTCATTTTTTGTCCAATATTAATGGCCAATTTAATTAAATTAATTGAAACATTTGTTATCATACACAATATGCCATAGAATTAGACGAAAGTGGTTACTGGGGGGTTTTTGGGGTCGCTGATGACGAATCTGAAGTCCGATTTGGGATATTCCGGAATAACAGTCCATTTATCCGGAAAACTCGTGTTCTTTTCTTTTTTGAGCTGAAAGTGGAAACTCGGTTGTTTTCGTTATCGCTGATAACGAATCTGATGTCCAGTTAGAGAGAATTCAAAGTGTATATTTTTCAGGATATACTCGTATTTTTCATACTTTCTGCCTAAAGATGTTAAAAATACGAGGTTTCCCGGAAAAATTGACTGTTCTTCCGGTCCACTAATTTGAATTTCGTAAATTGGACCTCTAATTCGTGAACAGCGACTTCAAAAATCCCCGAGTGCTAATTTTCAGCCCAGAAGCGAAGAAAATACGAGTTTTTCCTGATAAATTGACTCTACTTCCGGTCCGCCATTTTGAATTTTCCAAATTGTACTTCAGATTCGTGATCAGCGACCCCAAAAACCCCCGAGTAACCATTTTCGTCTAATTCTATGCCACATTGGGTATGATAACTCTCAATTAATTTAATTAAATTGGCCATTAATTGGCCAATTATTGAAAAAAAAAAATGAAACCAAACATTTCCGCCAAAAAACAAAAGGTATTGTTTTTTCTAAATGCCTTTCTGAACTCTTTACAACAAAAATTAAGTCAATTCACCCTGTATCTTTTTTTTAAGAGGTTTTCAGATTTTTCATGCTAAAATGACGCGACTAATATCTTTTATTTTGTTTTGCTATACGACAATTCAAGCTTAGTCTAAGGTATTTGATAAGTAGATACATATTATGTTATATTTCACAACACATGAATTATATTAATATAATAACAAATGTCGCGAACGCCGGTGGTATGGAACGGTACCTTCAGCAGCTTGTTTGAAAAAATTGCATTGATAAAAAAACATTTATAAATATCTATTATTTATTTAAAGTATTTTTTGCAAAATAAAAAATTAAGTTTGTCGTTTGCCGAGTTGTATTTTATTAAGAGATGAGTAGGTAAAGCTTATTGGATGCAGGAAAATATTTCGAAAAACCTGCTTAAGAGTATCGGCACCTAAGCCGGTGACCATACAAGGAACTGTATAGGATACTCTTCGCAGTTTCTTTTGTAAATAATATTAGTTTTAGACATTTAGACGTTTGGTCGTTTGCTTAAAACATAAAAAAATATATTATTTTAATTTAAATAATGGTTAACATTTCTATTTATTGACCGATTTTGTTCAAAAACAACACAGTTCTTTCTCTAGCTAAGACTAATGTACTTTCCAAATTCCAATACAATCAGACTGTTCGTCCTTAAGTTATCGTGCTTGCAAGAGACATGACGTGCGGACTGACAAACATACAGACAGAAAGATAGACAGACAGACAGACAGACGGACGGACAGATGGATGGACGGACGGACGGACGGACGGATATTTTGAAAGTTGTTAAGAATTCGATTACCAATACAATGATATGAACATTTTTTCTCTACGAGCCATATTACCGATTTTAGAAATGTGCCGACCGAATGCAATATACTCTTCGTTTTGTATTTGCGAAGAGTATAATGAGACACAAATCGTAAAAGTTTGAAGTACGCGATAGATAACGGAATTATTAATGTTTAGCTTGATGTCATAGAACTCAAGAAACAGCCTTTTATATAGAATTTAGAAGTGGGAGTAAAATCGCGCGTAGAAAATGTATCAATAGTGCAAGGGACGTAAAAAGGCATTTAAAAACGTTTTAAGAGTATTACCAAAATAAGATGAAAAAGGAATGTTTTGGAAACTACCACGAAAGTGACTTATAAAATATTTTTAGAAACGGCAATGAAATTGAACTTTGGACTCTCACTAAGTCAATAATTCGTTTAAGAAGTCTTTGCAGACATTTACATTGGGGTCGACTTGCCTGCGTGGAGAATATGCGCTGTTACGAGACCCCATCATCTCTCTTTCCTAGTCTAAGATCTAAATAGACTTCGAATATCTTTTGCTATATGCATTTTCTATAACCAATAAAGAAAAAAAATATATAAATTGGAGTGTTTAATTTGACTGCTTTATTCTAGTTTTACGACCTTTGTGCGATTCTCTGTTGAAATCGGCAACAGAACTTAAAACATTTCATGCGGGTCTTCCACATCTGAAATTTCAGGAAGCCGATTCTTCACAGAGTTTAGAGGGGTTAATACCTTTAAGAGAGTGTCATCACGATGTTTATTTTTTAAGACGACAACTAGAGAAGCAGAGTGCATCACTGGCCTACAAGATACAACAGGGAGCAGGCAGTAGAAATTAAAGGTAAGAAAACAGTTCTTCTCTCGTCTTTAACTTTTCTACAAGTTGCAACGAATCACACAGAGGAGAAAGTAATCATCTACTGTTGCAAGAGGCACTTCTGGCGCTCTTCGAGATACTTTTGTCGTGTCCTTCAGACGTGGGGCGAAGATTATCCATACTGTTAAGGTGCTGTGGCGAGAATATCGAAACTGCCTTAGTGTATACCGGGGTGTATACTTTTACTTTTGTTTATTTTCTTGTTCTCTGGAGTAGTGCATCAATAATACTCAGCCACCAGATGCTGACAAGTACAAAGTTGTCTCTTACCATAGGAAGGAAACATGTTTTTGATTTCGTTTATCATCTAAATGAAACAATTCTAGAACTCCTTGAATACTTAGGAGTGACATTTGAACATGAATTATCATTTTCGAAGCATATTGAAAATACTGTAGCAGCATCCTCAAAGAACCTTGGTCTTGTTATTAGAAATTTATATAGCTTTATAGAAACCTAAGTACTATGTATGTAATTTAATATATCCATAAAATCTAAATTATAATATGCCAACTTAATTTGGTGCCTAGGGTATATGGAAATATAACGACTCCATTGAACATGTTCAAAGAAGATTCATCAGCAGTTACAATGAACCTAGAACCAAAATTTATCTCAGATTTGATATGTAATAACTTTACGTAACAAATATTGTACGATTATGAAATAAATAAATATATTTATTAGTGCTATTAATAATCTTATTGCGATAAGTATGTCACCTCAGTTCTATTCAAACCTCTTGTAACTAAAAAAAGTATTTTTCAATTTTCGACTAAAATTTTAAATTCTTCACTTCAGTATTACAGTGTTCTGATTTCAAAGCAATGTAGGCTTGTATTTCAGTTAGAGTTTTGACAGTTATGCAAGTTCTTTCCACGTATATATGTTTCCGTTACTGATCAGGAAATGTTTTATTTTCGAAATTCCTTCAAGGTACATGTATCTTCATCATTTCGTGTGTTGACTGTACTAATTTTTTCTGTTTTGTGCTCTTTAGTTTAAGGCATTTTAAAGTTTTTAGTGCTATTAACTTTTGTCTTTTGTTCTTTAATATTATCTGTACAAATTGCAATTGTATCATAGATTGATAAGTTTGTTAAGAGTTCTTTGCGACCGTGTTCCGACCTTCTGGTATGTTTAGTTAAAAAATTAATGACGATTATGTGTTTGGCTTCGTTGACATCAAATCAGTAAAAACTGTATCTAAATACAGCTCTGTAATAGTTCAAAATGTTGTTTTAATAGTTGATGGTCTGTGCCTTAATTCTTATGATGATCGAAGTTGACGGAAATAGACTAATATGTGAAATGAAAACAACTTTCTTAAATATAATTTACTCTTGTTTTCGTATGTTGAAATATAAACAACAGAAATTACATGTAAATGATCCCGAGCATACCAATAAATTTTGGCGAAACATCGACTACTAAAAAAGGTGTTTTATTTACATCTACGGTCCTATATGGCCGTAACAAAATATTTGTGCATCTTGTATGTACACTTATACATTGTAGTTAAAAAAATATATTCGATTACTAAGCTTGCTGTCAGCTGGAAAAAATGTATTATCTTCTAATTTGTCTCAATGAGATGTTTTAAATAATGCCATGATATTATGAGATAGAAATAAAATGTTATTAATCATCTCTGACCAATTTAAGTACCAAAATATAAAAGGTTATTCACGTTTCCACCGGTCAATGGAGTACCCATATTCATTAAATTTAATTTTAGCTTACCTACTTAACTAGTTCGCTTAATAATATACAATTTATTTATAGGATACGTTTCGTGCATTCAACGAGAAAAAAACCGACTTAATAAATTGACTTGTATATTAATAGAATTAAACTTGAAATTATTGTAACAGTGATAGTTCACGAAAAAAAGGAGGCACGAGGCTCAGAGGTAATCAGTTTTCGGCAAAAAAATTATTAAACAACCGTTTAGAATTCATTATTTTTAACACTTTTATCCGCTAATTCGTTTTTTGTCAGCAAAAGAATAATTTTCCCAGACCAATCAGTACATTCACTTTAATAAGTGGGTATTCACTATGATTTTAATGAAATTTGAAAAAATATAATATATCTCCAATGTAGCATAATTTGGTGTTAATATAGTACAACGTATTAACTTTTTTCAAAATAAATTAGCCATTTAAGTTCATATAAGATATTGCACGGGTCGTGATCTCAGTTTTATATTTCGCTAGAGAAATTGAATATCATAGTATATATAAATGTAATAGTTTACCTGTCTTTGGTGATCGCCCAGTATGACGAATATGACTCAATTTCAAGAGGGAGTGTTCTACTTACTATACTATCTTACATATATGCCAAATTCGAGAAGAGAGAATTTTTTTATCAATGTTAGTGATTGAATTCTGAACGACTTTCAAAATGTCCGTCCGTCTGTCCGTCTTGTACTGAATATTATCGGCTGGCTGTGAGATAGCATTTGGTTATGTGAGGTAATAAAATATACATAGTTACATATTTATTATTTGTTCTTGACAAATAGATTAATAAAGTTAATAAGTAATCTGCTACGTGTTTAGTTAATTTCGAACCATAAACATTTGGTACATGGTGTCAGGTTTGTGCTAAAACACGACAAACAAGGCTACACGAAAAAAAAACGGAAAATGGAGCAATTGCAAGAGCAAAACGAGACCTTACAGCGAAAAATTGAGGCTTTAGAACAAAGAATGGCTCAGATTCAAGTATTTGGCGGCTATAAATCAAGTCCCACCACCAGAAAGATTTTCATTTGAACCATCTGATTAGAACCAGTGGCTTAAAACCTATGAAAAGTACAGAAGTGTCACAGGTTTAATAAATGTCAGTGAAAGAACTCAAATAGATAGCCTGTTACTCCACATGGGGCCCGAAATTAACAAATTGCTGGATAATGTTACACCCAGTGATCAACAGATGCGGACCTACAGAAGTAGAATTGCTTTTTTTGACGAGTGTTTTTTGAAAAAGGTTAATATTATTTTTCAAACGTGCCAAGTTCAATAGCAGAATGCAAGATGAGGGTGAAGTGGCACAAGATTTCATTGCGTCAGTGATTGCATTAAGTAAAACTTGCAATTATGTTGCTATGAGGGATGAATTGGTCAGAGACAAGCTTGTAGTTGGCCTAACAGATACCAAATTGTCAGAATCTCTACAGTTGGACAGTGACCTAACCTTACAAGCTGCCAAAACAAGAATTCTACAAAACGAAGGAGTAAGAATCGAGAACAAAACGTCGAGAGCAAGAGAATCCGTAAACAGGTTGTATAAAGAAAAGAATAAATATTCAAAAACACATTCAAGCACAAAAACAAAAACATACCCGCAATGTGGGCGATGTGGTGCAAAACCAAGCCACGAATTAAAACAATGCCCCGCATTAAATGCAGAGTGTACAGAATGCCACATAAAAGGTCATTACAACAAAATGTGTAAAACCCGAAGTTCAAAGAAACATGATGTGAGAGAAATTGTTGACTCTACAGAAGAGTCTAGCTCAAAGGGCACAGAAGAAGAAGAAATAAGCCAGCTAACAATATGTGAAATAAATAATAAGCACAAAACGTCATATTTGAAAGTAGATTTTGACATTGCAGGAAAAACTGCACAATTTAAAATTGACACAGGTGCTGATGTGAGCATACTTGGCGAAGAAAATTTTCAAAAACTAAACCTTCAACACAAATTGAAGAAAACCTCTACAAAATTAAAGGGACCTGGAGATTTTGCGATCCCAGTACTAGGTAAAATCAAAATGCCAGTAAAGTGAAAGGGAAAGATAAACAAATTAAAAATGTTTGTGACAAAAAATCGGGATAACTTGATAAGTAAGCCCGCTATCTAAAAACTAATCTAATTCAATGTCCAGATGATTTAGACATATTAGATGAAGATGTAACATATCACATAAATGTTTTACACACCGATCTTGAGGAAAGTTTCCACACAACGGAGGAGAAAATAAAAAAATGTCAAACCCAAGAACTAGGAGGAGTGGTAAATGCAAGAAATGTTTCTAATATAAAAATGATAGCCAACAAAAAACGGAACCAATGACGCTAAGAAAATTACCGAATTTCCCATGGGACCACATAGCTACAGATTTATTTATTTATAAAAATAAAACATTTTTAGTTATTCAAGATACGCATTCAAAATACCCAATCATCAAACAGCTAAATAAAACTAAAAGTGAAAACGTCATTGAAACCCTAAAAGATACGTTCTCTCTATTTGGAATACCAAACATAGTCTACTCGGATGGAGGACCACAGTTTGCAAGCTATGAATTTCAAAGATTTGAACAAGAATATAATTTCGAACATGTCATGAGCAGTCCAAGATACCCTAGGAGCAACGGCCAGACAGAAAGAGCTGTCCAACTACTGAAACAGCTGATGAAGAAATACGACGACTGGTACTTAGGCTTACTTGCTTATAGAAACAGTGAATTGTCTTGCGGAAATTCTCCGGCACAACTTTTATTTGGAAGACGGTTAAAGGAAATTCTACCGTTAAAATCAAAACACCTATATCCTGATTTACTGAACCACAAAGAAGTTCGAGAATATAATAAAAGAGAACAGAAAAACCAAAAAAAGTTTTACGACAAAAGGCATAGAGCAAAGCCACTACCAAACTTAGAACCTGGTGATATGGTGTGGATACGTGACATGGGCCGAGAAGCTCATATCGCTGACAAGGGAAAAGAACCAAATTCGTATCGACTCGAAGATAATGAGGAAAGAGAATTACGGAGAACAAGAAACTCATTAGAGAAAGTACTCGAAAAAGAATTTACACAAGACAGTACTAAAATAAATGAGAACAATGGAGAGAATAGTAAGAGTAATAAATCCAATGAACTAGAAGAAAGCAATAAAGTTAAGAAAGTAGAAGAGAATAAGTCATCAAGGAAATAGAGGAAAGAAAAGACATTGAATTAAGAAGAAGTAAGAGAAGCGTCCAAAAACCCAAGCGGTACCAAAATGACTAAAAAGAAAGGGAGATGTACGGAATATTATCGGTTGGCTGTGAGATAGCATTTGGTTATGTGAGGTAATAAAATATACATAGTTACATATTTATTATTTATTCTTGACAAATTAACATTAATAAAGTTAATAAGTAATTTGCAACTTGTTTAGTTAATTTCGAACCATAAACATTTGGTACACGTCTGTCTGCCGATCTGTCTGTCCGCCTGTCCGTCCGTCACGTCCGTCTTCTAAGTATGATAATTTAGGAATAAAAAGTCCGATTGTATTGAAATTTTGACAGTAAATTAGTGTTGGCTAGAGAAAGAACCCTATTGTTTCTGAACAAACTAGATCAATAAATAAAAAGTCATTGATTATTAAAATTCAAAAAGAGAAAGTTTCTATGTTTTGTAATTAAACAAGAAAATGTCTAAAACTGATATTGTTTACAAAGAAATGCTAAGAGTATCCTATATAATGTACAACAATTATATAAAAAGTGCAGTAAATCGGCGAACAGTATAATGGTTAGCTTGTCATTACTATGCATTTAGTTAAATTGAAAGTCCTTTAAATGAAACATATTCTTTATAGGATTTTTAAAAATATATATGAAATCTTTGCATTCCTTTGATAACCTGACTTCCGGTTATGTTATCAAGTAAAAATTCTTATTTGCCATTCATTTTTAACTGAATTTACATATCGTAGGAGATCATGTAGATAATAGTTTAATCTGCCTAGTCGTAGGGAACTATGTTGGATGCTAGTGTTATAATGAGAATAGCAAATAAGAATTTTAACTTGTTAGCATAACCAGACGTCAGGTTATCGAAAGAATGCAAAGATTTCATTGATATTTTTACATATAGATTTTCTTTTAGTTCTAATAGACAGTTTTTCTTTCCGCTGTTTGCAAAATCCTATAAAGAATATGTTTCAGTTTATGTTTAATTACAAAATATAGCTTATTTTTTCTTTAATTTAAATAATTAATAACTTTCTTCTTCTTAAAAAAGCTCTAGCTAACATGAAATTACTGTCCAAATTTTAATACAATTGGTCTTTCCGTCCTTAAGTTATCGTGCTTACAAGAAACGTGACAAGCGGACAGACAGACAGACGAAAGGACATTTTAAAAGTTGTTCAGAATTCGGTTATCAACAGAGTGACATGAAAATTTTTTCTCTACGAGCGATATTACCAGTTTTAGAAATGTCCCGATCAAAGGCGATACACTCCTCGTTTTGTATTTGCGAAGAGTATAATTAGAATAGCGAACTTAGATGACGCATCAAAAAAATTCAATCTAAATCCCACAATTAGTATTCAACAAATACACCATTAAGTGTGGCTGGGCCATAAATCTACAAAGCGATCGAGTGGCGAGGAGCACACGGTGTAATACCAACCTTACATGGAGCAAGTATCTCGGGTCTCCACGGTTGGCTGGCCTGCAACGTGCTTACAAATTGTGTCCGCTCGCTTTATGCATACATGAACTATTGTTTATTATTTTTAAGTTTTTAGACGAGCTCGAATATGAATTATCGCTGTATACTTAGCTCATATCCCGTGGAAACTGCATGTATTTGATGTACTCGCATTTTTCAGATGGTATGCATGCATTAAGCGGGGTTTTGCTGTGTATAATCAATTCCGTAACAACTGCTAGTTTGATACGCTCATTGCGAACTGGCTTATTAATGACAATTGAATTGTATGTGATTTGATTGATTTCTAGTAAAGTACAGAAAAAGAATAACAATGCTGGGAGCTTTCTCTCGGAGTCGATCATCTGAGACAGTTTTTCTCGGTTGAGACAATCTAGGATGGTTATGGTCGCTGGAAATGAAGAGTTCACGTTTACAATTAGCATACTGTAGTTTTAAAAACGATGTCGTTGCATAATTTAACAAATTTAATTAGATGGGATGATAATCGTAGTTTCGGGTTTGAAGATAACAATCGTCGATTTGAGAAGAAGATCTTGGTAATAAGAGCGATCAGCCGAGCGAGAATATTACATCAAACATGTCCACAGTAAGATACAGTGTGGAAAATTCTTATGAAACAAATTATAGCTTAATTAACTTTTTAAGGAATTTTAGTTCAAAGTTGGCCAGCTTTAAAAAACAGGTTACTAAAAACTATGGAATATTATTGGTAAACCCAAAAATGACCCTGCAAGTTGTTTTGTTGGATAAAATAAGGTACTATGCGCATAACTTTAGTTCATTGGTATATTTTTTTTACATGATATTTTTTCGAAAAATGTTAATCTTAGATGCAAAAGTTTTAAACAAAATTTAAAAGGAAAAATCTTGACAATATCTAATTGCACTCTGGTATGTAGAAATAACTGGTCATAGAATTTTAATAATAGAGTCGGATCCAGTTGAAAATGACCGATGTATGAATTAATGTTGCGCATACGTTTTCACTATCTCTTGCACACAAACTTAAAGCAATAACTTAAAGACACTGTCAATATATGTCTAGCAAGATTCTTTCCCACTTCTTTTGGGACGGAAATATGAAATGTATACTGAGGAGCGAGAAACATAGTCATAAGCTCAGCGATTCTCAAACTGTGAGATTTGACTACGAATAGTATTTATTTCCATGAACTAACGCCAGTCTAAATATGAATATTTAACTTATATTTAGTGGAAAATAGTGGATATTCATCCGTCAAACGAACAATGTCAAACCACTAAGTCTTACAATTTTCTAGTATGTACATATTACACGTTTTAGAATGGATCGCGTAGCTCAATCGGTAAGATACTCGAGCAGCAATAAATGTAAATGGGATGGTTGTCAGTTCGATCTCGATCCTCACTTCCACTTTTTTTTTATTTAAGCTCTATTAAATGTTAATAATTCTCTATCTAAAATTTTTATTTTATTAAGCCGCGCAGCGAGTTTTGTTAAAACTTTATTTTCCCCGAGAGTGTGTCTTTTATTACCACCAGCGCGTGTTTATCTCTAATAAAATCGACTTTCTCACGTTATGCACTAATACACGAATTGTCAAACGTGCGTCGAGTAGATAAATTGTTCAAGTCTAGTGTTCAAGTGTTTAAGTGTGCCAATGCGTTGCTCTTTCCGAATAGTTTTAATTTATTTGTTTCAGAATTATTGTTAATTTTTTAATATATATTTTGTCAATCAGAACATTTATTACCACTAAAAGAAATATAATTTATTTTCGTTATTCTCATAGAGATTTCAGATTTTTTTTATTATATGAAATATTTTATTTTTACTAACATCATTTCCTCTACTAATACTACGATCCTATCCTTTCCCGGCAAGAAATGCCCATACCTCACCGTGGTTCTTGCTGGACTGTAACAATATTAGTCTTTGATTTCTTTTTCTGATAACTCATTGTTATTGACTGAATTGGGCAATTCATTTTTTGTTATCAGTTTCATTTGTGCTCGAGCCTATATACCTACAAAGTCCACCATAAAGTTGTAAAGTTGGCTACATATGGGAAAAATTTGTATTATTGAGATTTCTAAAAAATACTGTATTGGGGGTTCGTTTCTTTTTTTACATGCAAATACTTTTATTCAACTAAAATACATAAAGTTTTAGTCAAAACTAATCAAATATTTGTGATATAGACACAAGAATTTATGATTTTTCTTACTATATGAAAAATGGTAGGGTAGGGGTAAAATTTGCACTTTTTTATTTTCCTCATACCTGCTTCAAATGCTACTGGCATTTCTTATGCATCAAATAAAATCTTAGTTCAGACGTTTTAGCGGTCATGACACAAGTCAGCTTAAATTGTACCCGACTCTACTTGAGGCCGATGTCATAAAAAAATTTGAGGCGTTAGTTCTTAGCATATACGCCAAAAATGAAGTTTCTGGAATCTTATTAGCTTACTCTACTCATATTTCCGATTTTAGTATACCAAAATTTCAAATGAATATCTCAATTTTATTTCATCAACCCCTTTAATAATGGAGTGGTGGAGGAGGTGGTGGGTGGTTTGAAAAATATGATAAAGAAATTTAAGACCCTTGCTCCTAGTATGTACACCATATCTCAAGTTTCTGTACTCTTACCAGCTTGCCTTACTCATTTTCCCCTATTTATCTTTACTTACCCCCACGCCCCACCACTTCAACGGAATCATATAAAAATATAGTCTAGTTCCAGATGTCGTTATAATATATACGTATACCAAATTTCACGCGAATATCTCAATTTAATTTTATCAGCCCCTTTAATAATGGAGGTGGCGTAGGGGTTGAAAAATGTGAGGCCTTGGCTTCTAGTATTTATACGATATTCAAGTTTCTGTACTCTTACCAACTTGCTTTACTTATATAGTGGCTGTAATACATACATGTACCAAGTTTCAAGTAGATATCTCAATTACATTTTATCAACCCCTTTAATAATGGAGTGCGGTTGGTGTGGGAAGTTGAAAAATATTATAAACAATCTGAGGCATTGACATGTAATATATACACCAAATCCCAAGTGTTTTCACTCTTACCAGCTTGCTTTACTTGTTTCCCCTATTTACCCTTATTTAAATATATATGTGTACCACATTTCAAGTGAATATATCATTTTTATTTTATCAACTCTTTTAATAGTGGAGTGGGGGTGGCGGGGGATGTAGAATATTATAAAATATTTGAAGCCTTGGCTTCTAGTATATGCCGAATATCAAGTCTCTGTACTCATACCAGCTTGCTTTACTTATTCAATACAAAATTAACAAATTAAAAACTGCTTTTATCAGAGAAACGGAGACCTGGCGCGCTGAACAAGAATATTCTTATCCAATATACGTATTGAAGTCACTTAAAAATACGTTTCTTCGTTATTTGGTCACTTATACACCGACCTCAATATCAATATTGAACCTTATTAGGTTCAATTAACCTGGCGACGTTGTCCGTCATAATTTTTAGTGACTTTCTTGAAGGTGGTCGAAATTTTCGAAGAATTTTCTTTTGCCCTTACCCAATAGTTGCCTCATATTTATCTTCTACTAAAAGAAAATCCATCGTTTTCTATTTTTACATTAAACTCGTTATCAGAGAATCCTAAAATGCTCATGTATCAAATTTCGTGGAATTTACCTTATTGGCAGAAGTGTTTGATCATTTATCCTTGAAAAAGGTTAACCTTCTACGGGTTCTTCTAATGTTTATTTTAGTTATTTCATTTGAATTGTACAATTACTTGTCCTTTAAATAAACATTTTTATTACTATTATTTTTATTTCAAATCTTTAACTCTTGACTACGGATTATATGTCAGCTATTCCGAAAATACCAGTTTTAATGCAATTTCAAAGAATTATAATTTTGTCTGGTTTTTGGGAGTTCGGTCTATCATACACTGGTTATAGCTTGATGAAAAAACCACCATGTGACCATCGCGGAGTAGTAAATTTTGTAAAATAGTATTATTATTTCAAATAACAACAGAGACTCCTTTTAAAAATTCAATTTTTTACGAGAATTGTTTTGTTCATGTCAACAGTAAACAATCTATTGTTATGAATTACACCCCCTTGGAAAAGGAGATGGTACGCCTATGCCTCTGATGGTGACTGGAAAGGCTCTAGAAAGAGCCAAGGACTTTTCTAGCTTATGGTTGGAGAAGATTCTGGATTGATCTAGAGCTAATTTCGGAGTATATAAGGCGCGATTACAAGCGCGGAAGGGGAAGTTTATTTGAGAAGTGACACGTTCGGGAAAAAGTGAGGTTAAAGTAAACAAAGTTTATTTTGAAGTATTGTATAGTTAGTAAATTGTGAAATAAAGTGTTAGTAGTGTTTATCTCTTGTTGAAATTATTTAGAACCCACGGATTCATACAGGGTGTTTCCTAAAAGGTGGAAATCCGTAACATTTTGGTGTCAGAAGTGGGATTTTGACAAGAGGATTTTTCGGAAGCGTTCGAGAAGTTTTGGCAGTGTATTCTCGAAGTTGGTGCTAACACGGAGGACTAATTTACTGGATATTGTTCGAGGATTATTTTCAAACAAGAAAATAGTGTCAAGTGCGTTTTTTAGACATTGTAGAACATTTTTGTTGGACATTAGTGGTTAAGTGATAAAGACTCTGAACAAGACTTTCGTGTAGTTATTAAGTGCATTTTCGTGAACTTTCTAGAACTTTTCTATTTGGACAGTAGTTTAAATAAAAGACTTTCTCGTGCTGTTTTGCGATTTCTCTGGACAATTCCATTACCGATATTGACGTGATTAATAAATTTTGTTGATTTTATCATAATTATATGCCGGTAACAACCAGAAGCATGGCATCCGAACAACAAATGCAAGACTTTATGGCCCAAATGCAGAAGATGATGATGGATCAGGAAAGGAAGCGCCAGGAAGAGAAAGAAGAACAGGAAAGAAAGCGCCAGGAAGAGAAAGAAGAACAGGAAAGAAAGCGCCAGGAAGAGAAAGAAGAACAGGAAAGAAAAGAACAAAAACGTCAAGAAGAATTAAGGAAAATTTTTGAGGATCAAAATAAACGACATCAAGAAGAAGAGAAACGTCATCAGGAAGAATTGAGAAAAATCATGCAAGACTTGGATATTAAACAACAAGAAGAAAGAGGCGAACTAAGGAAAATTATAGAAGGCCAACAGAGTGCCATATTTGCCGTTACTGAAGAACTCAAAAATAAGGTAGCAGAAGAAGTCTGTGGAGTCAAACAAGAGGTAAGCGAAGTCAAAGGAGAAGTAAATGAAGTCAAAGAGAAAATGCACCAGGTAGAAGGAGAAATTGACCAGCTTAAACAACAGTTGAGGGACAGAGGAAACCAGCAACTGGTATCGTCAGGCCAGCGATTGAAAATTCCCTCTTTTGATGGTCACAGTTCCTGGATGACGTACAAGACACAGTTTGAGGCAGCAGCGAGTGCAAACAACTGGAATGACGAAGAGAAGGCCAAGGCATTAATCGTGGCTTTAAGAGGCCAAGCATTGGAGTTGCTCCAGACAATTCCGGCAGACCAACAACGGAATTTTAGAGTTTTAGAAGCTGCCTTAGATCTACGATATGGAGATCAACACCTTGCTCAAGTATACCAGACCCAGCTGAAAGTGCGCGTTCAGAAAGCTGGAGAGAGTCTGCAAGAATTTGAAGCTGCGGTGGAAAGACTGGCACACTTAGCATACCCTAATGCGCCAAAAGAATTTAAAGAGCAATTGGCAGTGGGGGCATTCCTAGACGGGATAAGGGACGAGGAGATCAGACGAGTCCTCAGGCTATCCCGACATAAAAGTAGTAGTGAAGCCTTGGTGCATGCACTAGAGGTAGAAGCCGTCTATAGGGATACTCCAAAGTCAAGAGTACGGGCTATAACGCTGGAAGAATCGCAGTCAGAAAAGGAGAACCAGAACCCTATGTTGGCCGATATACATAAAATGTTCAGTCAATTACTGGCTAAATTCAATCCTCCAAGAAGACAGGAAAACCAACAAAATAGAGAAAAGCCAAGTGGGGGTATTAAATGCTACAACTGCGGCAGGATGGGACATATGAAACGAGACTGTCGACAGCAGAACTCGGACAGACGAGTAAATGCTGTAAATGTAGAAGAGCAGCAGGAAAACTAAAGATAGCCAGCACTAAGGGGGCTGTGCTGGCTAGGGAACACGGTGCCCCCAGAGAAATAAAGATTTCCCAGCTGCGAAGAATTCCAAGTAGTCTGCTGTTGCAAGGATATGTGAATGGAAGAAAGTGCGTGTTTACTGTTGACACAGGCGCTACGTCATCAATAGTGCGGCCAGGGTTTATATCAGGCTTGCAGATTAAGAAGAAGCAAAATGAAGTAATTATTCGGACAGCCACGGGAGACAGGGCTGCGGTCCATGGAGAGGTCAATTTGGAACTGCAGGTTGGACGATTGAGATTCAATTACAAGGTCATTGTGGCTGACATTACAGATGATTTCATTTTGGGACTGGACATCATGGAAGAGAAGAGGTTTATTGTTGACGTAGGGAAGCGAGTCTTGAAAATTGGAAATGAGGAATTTATCCTGGCAACCGCAGATGACCAATTCCATAAAGCAAGGTTATTGACAACAAAGACGATTAAGATTCCTGCTCATTCGGAACAGATCATCGATGCTGCCTTGGAAGGAAATCCTGGAGGCTACCGTGTTGGCCTGGTGGAAGGTGATGAATCGATTAAGTCCCTAACCAATATTGTTGTGGCAAGAACTTTAACCCGGACTAAAGATAAAATCCCAATTAGAGTCGTCAATTTAAATCCCCATGCAGTAACAATTAAAGAAGGCAAACCGATTGGCTCCTATGAACCGGTTATGTGGGTAGCAAGGTGCGAAGAACAAACAGAGGGAAATTCATCTACAAATATAGACCAGGAAGTTTTGACCTTGCTGAGTTCCCAGTTGGAGCATTTATCTAAGGATGAACGAGAGGAGGCGATCAAGTTCCTGGAAAAGGAAAGTTCGGTATTTGCTAAAAGTACGGAGGCCCTTACAAAAACAGATATAGTCCAGCATCGGATAAATACTGGTGACACACCTGCTATTCGACAACAACCTAGGAGGCTTCCGCTAGCAAAACAAGAAGAAGCCTCGGCAATGATAGATAAGATGCTACAAGAAGGGGTCATTGAGGAGTCAACGAGTCCCTGGTCATCGCCAGTAGTTTTGGTTGCCAAAAAGGACGGAACGTTAAGATTTTGTGTCGATTATCGGAAATTGAACGATGTGACGAAGAAAGACAGTTACCCATTACCCCGGATTGACGACACGTTAAGTACATTGGCAGGCTCACGATGGTTTTCGACGTTAGACCTTAGGAGCGGTTATTGGCAAGTTGGGCTTCATCCTGATGATAAGGAAAAGACAGCATTTTCAGCAGGCAGTGGTCTTTACCAATTTACGGTGATGCCTTTTGGACTTTGCAATGCTCCAGCCACGTTTGAACGATTGATGGAATTTGTACTACGAGGGCTAACCTGGAAGACGTGCCTGGTTTACCTTGACGACGTGCTGGTTATGGGACGAGACTTTACAGAACATTTGAAAAATCTTCAAGAAGTATTTGGACGAGTAAGGAATGCACACCTGAAGTTGAACCCGAAGAAGTGTTTACTATTTCAGAAAGAAGTTAAATTCCTTGGGCACGTAGTGTCTTCAGAGGGAATACAAACGGATCCCGATAAAATTTCTGCCGTACGAGATTGGCCAAGGCCATCTAACGTTCATGAAGTACGAAGCTTCCTTGGCCTTTGCACTTATTATAGACGTTTTGTGGAAGGGTTTGCAGACATTGCGAAGCCATTACACCGGCTAACAGAGGAGAAAGTTCAGTACCAGTGGACACCGGAGTGTGAAAAGGCATGGAGAAAATTGAAGGCAGCTCTATGCACTGGTCCTGTACTAGCATACCCACAACAGAATGGACTTTTTATTTTAGATACAGATGCCAGTAATTCTTCGATTGGTTGTGTGCTGTCCCAAATTCAGAACGGAGAGGAAAGAGTGATCGAGTACTTCAGCAAGGTGCTCTCCAAACCAGAACGAAACTATTGTGTAACCAGGAAAGAGTTATTGGCCATCGTCAAATCAGTGGACCATTTTCATAAGTATCTCTACGGGCGACATTTCAAAATCAGGACCGACCATGCTGCGTTGAAATGGCTGTTGCAGTTGAAAACCCCGGAAGGTCAACTGGCTCGTTGGATAGAACGGCTGCAACAGTACGACTTTAAAATCGAGCATCGACCAGGAAGATCTCATAAGAACGCAGACGCATTATCTAGAAGACCATGCAAGGACGACTGCAAGCACTGCCGCCACGTGGAAAAACAGCAGGGCATGGGAGTAGTCAACACTATTAAAATAGACGTTCCGGATGATTGGACAACTGAAGCCCTGAGACAAGAACAACTGAACGATGCAGAGATTGGGGCTATATTGAGAGCAAAGGAAAAAGGAACTCGACCAGAGTGGAAGGATGTTTCGGACAAAGCAGTTGGATTGAAGGCTTTGTGGGCACAGTGGGACTCACTTAGAGTTATGAATGGGCTGTTAAAAAGAGCATGGGAGAGCCCGGATGGGAAGCAAGTTGTTATGCGTCTAGTGATTCCCAGGTGTCGAGTACCGAAAGTACTTCAAGAAGTGCATAATGGAGCATCCGGTGGACACTTCGGCGTTAACAAGACCCTGAATAAAGTACGTGAACGATTTTACTGGGTAAATAGTCGTCAAGATGTTGAAGCTTGGTGTCGTAATTGTAAAATTTGTGCAGCCAGTAAAGGACCACAGACTAGAAGTAGGGGTGCAATGAAGCAATATAACGTCGGGGCCCCTTTTGAGAGGATTGCAATCGATATAGCCGGACCATTCCCAGTAACCAAGGACGGTAACAAGTACATACTGGTTGCCATGGACTATTTTAGTAAATGGCCTGAAGCCTACGCAATTCCGAACCAGGAAGCGGTTACTGTCGCCAAAGTCTTGGTAGATAACTTGATATGTCGGTTTGGTGTACCCCTGGAGCTGCATTCAGATCAAGGGAGAAATTTTGAGTCAGGGGTATTTCAGCAAATCTGCAAGTTATTGGGAATACACAAAACACGGACGACAGCCCTTCACCCTCAATCAGATGGAATGGTGGAGCGACATAATAAGACTATGAAAGAACATCTCTCTAAAGTCGTTCATAAAAATCAACGTGACTGGGATCTCCACATACCGTTTTTCCTCATGGCATATAGAGCTGCTATCCACGAAACTACAAAACAGACTCCGGCTCGTGTAGTATTTGGACATGAGATCAGACTGCCATGTGATTTGATGTTTGGAACACCAGGTGGAGAACGACTTCCTGTGAACAGCTATGTAGATGAAGTGAGTGAACGGCTAAGGAACGTCCATGAGTTAGTTAGAGACCAAATCACCATAGCCAGTGACAGAATGAAGGCTCGATATGACCGTAAGGGTAGTTCAGAAGGATTCAAGGCAGGAGACCTGGTTTGGCTGTACAACCCACAGCGGAAGAAAGGAAGGTCACCGAAACTTCAACCGCCTTGGGATGGACCGTATACTGTTATTACCCGAATTAATGACGTCGTCTATCGAATTCAACGAAGCAAAAAGTCCAAGATGAAGATCGTGCATTTGGACAGGCTGGCGAAATACATCGATGATTCTGAGTTGCCTGATCGGGACGATCAGGCTTAAGGAGGGGGCAGTGTTATGAATTACACCCCCTTGGAAAAGGAGATGGTACGCCTATGCCTCTGATGGTGACTGGAAAGGCTCTAGAAAGAGCCAAGGACTTTTCTAGCTTATGGTTGGAGAAGATTCTGGATTGATCTAGAGCTAATTTCGGAGTATATAAGGCGCGATTACAAGCGCGGAAGGGGAAGTTTATTTGAGAAGTGACACGTTCGGGAAAAAGTGAGGTTAAAGTAAACAAAGTTTATTTTGAAGTATTGTATAGTTAGTAAATTGTGAAATAAAGTGTTAGTAGTGTTTATCTCTTGTTGAAATTATTTAGAACCCACGGATTCATACAGGGTGTTTCCTAAAAGGTGGAAATCCGTAACACTATATAAGAAAGTTTGATTTTAGAAACTGTGCTTTTATATATTTCCTCCTGTATCATAGTGACGTTTGCGAGTTGAGAAAAAATGATACATTGTGTAAACTTTATCGTACAAAAAATTATCTATATCATTGTCAATATCCTTCTATACTTTATTTGTTATGTCCTCTACATAACTTCCATAGGTTTTGGTATATTTGGTTATTAGATAAGGTATAAAAGTTCGGCACCAAAAGATATTGCTATTTCTTATGGAGACTTATTTTGTATTTCAAAATCATCTTCCCAGGCCACCGGTAATAAGATTGAAGAGGCTTTCTTGGTATTCCAAGTTTCCAAGCTTCTTCTAAGTTTCCAACTGTCGTTATCTTCTTATTCATTCTTGTTCTAAGTTTTCTGTTTCTTCTGTTTCTGAATATTGCAGTGTGTACCTCCTTCTGCCTGTTTGCGTTCACTTCGTTTGTCTGCCAAGACATGTATACATTTGCTCACCGCAGGACGCTTTTATTTATCAACCGTTCCACAGGTAAATATCCATTTACGGTGAAAGTGTAAGGAATAGTCCTATCTCGCGGCAGAGAGAATACTTTCCATATTATTTTGTTCCTGCAGCAATTATTTTCAACTGCAGCTTTCAATTCCGGGTTTTTCTATTTCATTACCTGTATTTAATACCTTTTCAATTTCACTCTTAATTTTTTTTCAATCTTAATACAGAAATAAACTAGTACACTCATAAACTAAAACTACTACTTTTATAAAAGTTATCTTTTTGGTATGTTTATCTTGCCTTATAAACATAGGTTGTTCACACGATCCACTTGAGAGAGGCGTATTGCATTTTAAGAAATTATATTGTATTGTCCAATTAAAAATATCGGGAAAGAGCCCAAGTGTTAATCCTTGGGTAACTCCTATTTAGAATCTCAATTTTTGACATCGCTTTTTCATACATGCATACCCCGGTATTTCGACTATATTAAAAATTCTTTATTACTGTACTTAATAGTCCTTTCGTCGGATGAAAATTAATGTCTTCATTTAGAATGTCAATAATTGCTTTGCTCGTACCAGATTAAAAACGACTAGATAATAACTTTATTTATTAAAAGTTAAAGGATATATTAAATTTTTCTGGCACAACACTCTCCTTAAACACTGTAATTATATGGAATCGCAAAGTGCACGTTTTATTCATAGGAAAACAAAGTACATATTACAGCGATGCAATAATGTATTTGATATATACGATATGTTATTATGGCATTTATATCAGTATTATACATGTAACATATTATATTAAATGTTAAAGTAATAGATTACAAATAAATCGCACGTTATTTTGCTAACAACACAATTTATTTTATCTAAATGTCATCGAGGCATCACCCAGGCGATGTGTTATTCTACATGACCGTTTAATTTTTTAACATTTTATCGTGTAATTATATGATATATCACGAAGCATGTGTATAGAAAGCGGCAATAAATAACTGATTTTATCCCGTGACAGATTTTATAGGGGCAGCAATTACTGTTAACAATAGATATTTTTCATTAAGTGTTAAATTGAGCTGCAGGATGTTTTCTATATAGAGTGATACGATTTTAAAATCAGAAACTACGCACTTTGCTAAATCTACTTCTTAACATAGACGGTGATCAGCTAATTTCAATATTTACTGCCACAACTTGGTAGTCCTAGTAGTAAGGGGTCCAAAGCTTTAAAAATTGAAATTACCCATTCCAACAAGGTAAATAATTTTTGGGAACGAATTCAGGAAGAGGGTCCTTAACGGTATCAGAAATGGCTTGTTGGACTTTTGTTGGCGCTTGTGCAACTTCCCCACAAGAAAAAAACATGGCGGAATATTATTTTAAGAATTTGTGTTTTTAAACGTTTACCTCTTGCTAAAAGATTAACTACTTGCGATATCGACGTAATTTTTTTATATCTATATACTATAGACACGAGCGCATCTATCTGTACTAATAGACCTTCAAGATCACTTACGATTATTTTCTAACTAAACCCAAAATCACAAGAACGAATTTTGTGTGTTTGTAATTTCGACGCGCGGGCAACTATTCGAATTTTTTATATATTACATGCGAATGAAATATGGCCTAAAGATCAAAAAAGTTTTTGCAAAAAAAATTAGCTTGATATCTTATACAGTTTTAGATACAGATTTTTAAATTCGACCGTAATAATGTCTTGTTATGATAGAGTGCAACGTGACACCTGCGGCAGGTCTCGTTCTTTGCAATTGTGAATAGATACATATTAGTCTGATACCTAATTTGATTTAGGTGTTATATTATGCTTGATCATTAGATCACTCATTGTCTGAAAATTATTAGATAATTATTTCGGTGTAATAAATACGTGGTTTTAAATTATGATGTAATTTTTTACATGTAATATACTGCCCTCCTAAGTCAAAATGACGTATTTCAGTATAGGCTCCTCTTGAGAAATTTGACATTTTGTGCCGCCATCTCAGCTCTTCTTATTTTTTTAAATATTTTCATTCTGTTTTTGGATTTAATTCTATGAGGCAGATGTAATGATTGTTGAAAAAGTCGGTCATTTAACAAGGGAACTTTAAAGTACCTCCAATTTGCTTAGGAAATTTTGAGTTTAGTACATCATTTTTGTTTAGGAGGACAGTATATCTAAACTTGCAAATGCAGTACGAAATCGTTAATAAGTCCTAATAAATTGAGTTTAAAAAATAAAAATTGACCGAAAATTCAGATTTGAAAAAGGTATGGTATGACTTAAGAAAACATCAGAATAATAATAATAATGATAATAATAATAGTAATAATAATTTATTAATTCATTTACCATTTAAACAATGGATAGAACAAGTCATAAACGTCAAAGCAATAAAACCTTAGTTAATTAATGTAAGATAATTACACAAAGTTAATAAAAGCACTGTCAATTACTTTCCTCAAAACAAGAGACACGTATAAAACATAATATAAATATGTAATAATATACAATCAAATACATAACACTTAACATAATTAATAAATTAAATTTATGAATAGATATCATTAGGAGATTAATGAATCACACAAATATTCGCCCACGCTATAGTAGCACTTTTTAAAGCAACATTTTTTTCACACTGGATTTAAAAGTTTGTATTCTTTCTTTATCGCGAATTGATTGAGGAAGCTTATTATATAATCCTAGGCATTAGCCATAACAGATACAATTCCCTTTCCAAACTGGAATAACGTTATACATAATATCAAAAGTAAAGCCAATTGTCTAAAATACATTTCTGAATATTGGTGTAAATAAGGACAAATGTTGCCCAACAATATGAACTTGGATTCCTCCTGCCTAGCATAAAATATTTGAAGTGCAATCATGAACAAGCGAATACAATAATATTTACGTAAGGTATGTTTAATTTTTACAATATAGAAAAACTACAAAATCTGTGTGGTTATACGACAACAAAAGGTATTTTGGAGTATTCTCGAAATCAGGTGAAAGATATGAAGAAGAAAATATTGTAAAAACTTCATTGGCAGTCTATGTATTGTGTGACCTGTCAGTTATCCTTTCCGAAGGGAAAAAGTGAGCAGTTACAGTTGCCTTAAAGCAAACAGGCCACCTAAATAGTTAGACTAATCTTGGAGATAACTGCGATGCAATTGGTGATCGTGTGATTGAGGATGATCGTAAGTCCTATGTGAATCTGTAGGGCTATAATAAGTTTAAATTCTTATATTCATCAAGGCAGCATTTATTTTCCATAAAGTTGTTAGACTTACGTTCGCTACATCCTACAAGAGAGCTTACTTACTGCATTTAAAACGGTCATTAAGTCCAGTGGTTCGGTATGCTTAGCTTGTAAAAATTATTCACAAGAAGTGGTTTAGACTCTCCTATACTTTCCTTACCTAACACAAAATCCTGGATTTTAAATAAATCAGCTCGCTGATTTGAAAAGCGGTTAAGAAAACATATCACACTCCCCGAAAATTTGGATATCTGATAGAGAATAGCAAACTAAAACTACCAGTTGCATTCCAGATAGAGATCCATAAAAATATTTTCATAGAGCCAAGCTCTTAAAGTTATGTATCCTACCGACTAATTCTAAAACGTTTTAAAACTGTCAGAGGCCTCTAGCTCGACTGGTTAAAAACAACAAATTAACTATGAGCTGGATACCTAGCCATTCTGATCTATAAGGCAACGTAGGACCAGAACAAACACATGATATATTCGCAAATTGTGACAAGACTGTCTTAGCTTGGACTCAGAGACAGGATCAATTAGGGTTACTTAATTTGGAATCAAAAACTAAAAATGATACCTAAGAACTCTAATTGGCCCATATAAACTGCGAAATGAAAATTAAATTATCACATACACAGAACTGGACTGGCGGAAATCGCAGGACTCCATATGTGTCTTGAGTACCTGTCAGAATTCAGTTTTCTTTAAATGACAAAGGACATATTGTATTAAAAAACCTGGATGATTTCTTAACCAAATAGGATAGAACTTACTGGGTGAAATATAATTAGAAATGTGCCACAATAGACTTTATAATCGCAGTGAAGGGTTTGACTGTAAGTTCACACACACATCAGCTTAAACTAGCCTAACTTAACTCATAATATTTTGTTCTGTGGTAATTTATTTTTAAACATTTTCGACTTGAAAATTGTCCCAATCTCAAGTTATAAATGTGTCCGTACCTACACTCTTCTTTCTTATTTTTTTTTATTGGACCCCGTCAACTCTTTCGTTCTTTTAAGAATGGAGATTCCAATGGCAAGAATGAAACACTAAGCGACTCAAAAGAAACATTGGAAAATACTTTTATTAAACCTCTTTTGAAACATGAAAACTATCGCATGCGATATTCACGAGAAACATTGGAAATCACGGTTCTTAAACCTTTTTTCCTGATTCCATTTACATTAACTAAAAGCCTTAATCAAACGTTATATTGAAACGTAATGAATTAAACATATTAAGAGCTAGTAATGATTGTTTCATACTGACTATTAGTTAAACATTTACTCTTATTATCTGAAACGTGTAATAGCGCGATTGTACATAAGGAAAACACTTTCTTCAAAAAGTTTCTGATGGTTCTGATATATCTGTGTTTACTGGGCTGGCATTGACACAGTAATACTTTGGTGAATCATATGTGGTAATAGTTTGGAACAATATAATTCCAGCGTCTCCAGTATAACGATTTAATCACTATTATTATTATGAAAGTGATTTTCTGAAATTGTACACATATTAAACGTTATATGTTTGTGTGTATATGCAAGCAGCTTGAATACTGTTTATTGAGATATCAAATTGATCTCGTACTTAGATATATTCTATAATTATAAATTATTAAGTTATTACATTATATTATGTTGTTGTTTGACCTTATCTCAATCTTAAAAAAATGTATAAAAACAATCTAATTCGAACGTGCAAACAAACAATCAATAGAGTCAATAACTCTTATACGCTAATCGGTAGGAAAATATCTAATAGAAATAATTTATAGGATTATTAGAAAGGATCACTTCGCCGAAACAAAGTAGCCTGTCAAGATATAATTATTATTTTCAATAAGATATTTTTGAGGAAGAGGTGGATTACTCAGATAACCTTAATTTTACTTCTGGAATGGAAGTATAGTAATCGTAAAACAATTTTCAAATTTTGTTTTTGTTTCAATGGGTTTAAAATATCATGAAACGTCGAGATTTTAAATTTGAGCGAAAAAATATTCTGTCTGTCTGTCGGTCTGTCTGTTTGAAACTTATTGTGCGCACGTTTTCTCTGGCACGGTTTAGGATATTGACTTGAAATTTTGTACAAGTATGTACTATAACGAGATCTGGAACTGGATTGTTTTTTGAACATATCCGGTAAAGGGGGTAAATAAGGGAAAATAAGCAAAGCAAGTTGGTAGAAGTAAAGCAACTTGGAACTTGTTGTATATACTGGAAGTGAAAGCCTCAGATTTTTTTAAAACATTTTTCAAGTAACAACATATGGAACTTGATTATATTCTGAGATGATTCGTTGATAGGGTGGAGGGTAAATAGAGGTAAATAGGGGAAAATGCAGGTAAGAGTACAATAACTTGATTTGATGCATATACTAGGAGACAAGGCCTCAATTTTTTTTTATATTTTCCACGCCCCTACCACCCCCACTCCATTATTAAAAGTGTTGATAAAATAAAATTGAAATTTGGTACATGAATATATTATAACAACATCTGGAACTAGATTATCTTTTGAGATGATTTCGTTGAAGTGTTGGGGGTTAAATAGGGGCAAATAGGGTAAAATAAATAAAACAAGTTGGTAGAGGTACAGAAACTTAGGATTTGTTGCATACACTAGAAGCGAATGTCTCAGATTTTTTTATTACATTTTTCAATCTCTCCAACACACCGACTCCGTTATTAAAAGCCTTGATAAAATTAAATTGAGATATTCACGTGAAAGTTGTTACACGTATGTATCATAACAACATCTGGAACTAGATTATGTTTTGAGGCGATTCCGTGGAAGGGATAGGGGTAAGTAGAGGAAATAAGAGAAAATGAGTAAAGCAAGCTGGTAGGAGTACAGACACTTGAGATTTGGTGTATATACTACAGACCAAGGAATTTGATTTCTTTGTAATATTTTTCATCCCTCTCACCACCTCCACTCCATTATTAAAGGGGTTGACAAAATAAATTTGAGATATTCACTTGAAGGGTACACGTATGTATCAACACCTCAAATTTCTTTATGACATCCGTCTCAAATATTATTAAAATTCCATGACCAATTGTTTCTACATACTAGAGTGCAAATATGGTCAAGATGATTTCCTTTAAAGATACTTGGTTGGAAAATCTGGAAGTGGAGGGAGCGATGACTTAGGTAGCTGTTTTTAATTCAAAAATGAGATTTTCTGTCACAAAAACTGGAAAAGCGGCGCAGATATTTCAATATCATTTATTCTCATCAGCGCTATTACATATTGTTTGTTTTTGACCAATTTTGGCCTACATGCACCAACATTGACTGTTTGAGGACCGGATTCTTAGAGTTCCGTAGAATCCTTACAGTTTAATAAACTTAAAATTAATATGAGGGTTTATTAATAAACTTGAAAGTTTATTTTAAGTAAAAAAGATTTATTTCATTATTATAAAAATGTAATTGAATATAATTGAAATTCTACTTTCATTTTCATTTTAATATTCCTCTTCTTTTTCTTTAGAGACACTTTCCTTTATAATTTCGTAAAACCAGAAGTTCCAATCAGCTTATATTAAATTCTTATCTTCTGAAATATTTTTAAAATATTGAAAATTCTGCAATATTATTTAAATATTTCTAAAAAACTAGATTTTTATACACGTGTAGGAAATAAACTAAATAGTAAAAAAGAAAACGGCTCTGCGATCATTTACTTAACTGTAATTTTGAATATTGCTCTCTTCCGTGTGGTATTTCAATTATTTTTAGTGACCAACCCTGAATATTCTCACTAAAAATCAGGTCTCTCCCTCAGTAATGTTATTTGGCTAACGTTTCTTAATTAATTGCTTTTCAGGGAGTCAACCCTGTACATTACTTCCACATCCACGTAGTGGATTGAAAGTATAGCAATCGTAAAAAAAAAATCAAAAATTCTTATTGTTGAAATAGGATTAGAATGCCATGAAACGTTTTAAATTTGAGCAAAAAAAAATTTGTTCTGTCTGTCTGTCTGCCTGTCTGTCTGTTTTTTTGAGCGCACGTTTTCTCTGGAACGATTTAAGACATTGACTTGAAATTTTGTGCACATATGTATTATAATGAGTTGGAGGGTAAAGAGGGGTCATTAGGGGGAAATAAGTAAAGCAAACTGGTAAGAGTACAGAAACTTGAGATTTGATGTATACACTAGAAGCCAAGGCCTCAAATTTTTTATAATATTTTCCATCCCCCCACCCCTCCACTAAACTGTTAAAAATGTTGATAAATAAAATTGAGCTATTCACTTGAAATTTGGCACACGTAGGTATATACTATAACCACATCTGGAACTAGATTATATTTTGAGATGATTCCGTTGAAAGGTTGGGGGTTAAATAGGGGAGAATAAGTAAAGCAAGTAAGTAAGAAACATATTCTTTATAGGATTTTGCAAACAGTGGAAAGAAAAGCTATCTATGAGAACTAAAGGAAAAACTATATATAAACTTTTAAACAAGTAAGTAAGAGTACACTTGGAATTCGGTGTATGTTCTGAAGCCATGGCCTCAGATTTTCGATAATATTTTTCAACTCCACCCACTCCATTATTATAAGGGTTGATAAAATAAAATTGGGATTTTTACTTGAAATTTGATACATGTATATAACGACATCTGTAATTAGATTATATTTTGAAATTATTATGTTGAAGGGTTGGGGGTTAGTTAGTGGTAAATAGGGGAACATAAGTAAAGCAAGCTGGTAAGAGTATATTATATTTTAACCCTTCCATCACCTCCACTCCATTAATAAAGGTTCTGATAAAATTAAATTGAGATATTCACTTGAAATTTGGTACACGTATATATTATAACGACATCTGGAACTATATTATATTTTGAGATGATTCCGTTGAGGTTGAGATTTGGTGTATGTACTAGACACCACGACCTCAGATTCCCTTATAATATTTTTCAACCTTCTCCACCACCCCACTCCATTATTAAAGGGGTTGATAAAATAAAATTGAGATATTCACTTGAAATTTGGTACACTATGTATTTTAATGACATCCGATTGAGGGGGGGGGGCGTAATTGGAGGAAATAAGTAGAGCAGGCTAATAAGAGCCCAGAAACTTAACTTTTGGAGTATTTGCTAACATCCAACGCCTGAAATTTTTTTACGTTAAGACGCTTTCTTTTAAAGTGGCTTGAATGTAAAATCTGCATGTGGAAGTAGTGATTCCTTAGACAGCGATTTTTAATAAAGTATACAGGGCACTCATATTCTGTTAAATACCTTTACCGATTTTATTGACCATGCGTATAGTTGTATTTTATATTTTCCTATTTTTTAGCAGATCCAAATGGATATAGATAAATTAACATAGTTGATGCCATTGCCAAGATAATTTTATAAAGTATGTTTCTTAATAGAACTTTTAATACTCTATTTGTTTAGACATGTTTTAAACAAAATTGGACAAGAACCCATTTTTCCAAAAAAACTTTCAATTTAAGGATTCTAAATTATTTTTATGGAAACATACCTACGACTTGATTTATTATTAAACAAAATATGAAAAGCTTAAAGACCTTTTTTTATTGGAACGAAATTTAAAGGAAAAAATTTGCAATTGCGATATTATAAAAGTGCACTTTTTTAAAATCAAATAGCCATTCATAACTTGACCAACTTTTATCGTAGGGGGTTGTACTGGGAACCAAATTGCAGGGAACTGAAGTATCTTTGAATTGAAATCCTAATTTCTCTGTAGACTCTTAGTTTTCCTGTTAATGAGAAAAAACATGCGTTCAAATTTCACTTCTAGAATGGGGTGAAAAACACCGAAGCTTAAAAAATTATAATCGGTCAATTTTTGATCAAATCAAACCGGATCAGCTCAATTTGGAGATAATCTGATAAGCCTCGTGTTGTATATTTTCCTTCATATTATAAAAATTGTAGTTTTCAAGATACTTGCAAAAATCGTCTTTAACCACCTTCCTTCCTCAAGCTGCGCTTTTAGTCGATGTTTTTCATGATTATGAGACCCTAAAATGCACATTTTTGTAGTATAATTTCAGGTTATACTTCCAAAGCAATATTAGTATACTGATAAGTACCATCGAATAAGACAATTTAATAAATTATGTACTGTTTTAAAGTTATCTCGGTCAAATTTCTCTATGGTTCTAAGATAATATTAACCAGGTCAGCTTATGATACACCTATTTACATTTCATTAAACAGATGAATGCAAAATGATGTGTTACCGAATTAAAATCAAACAAGACCACTGTACAACCTAAATAATCTGCTTGTTTCATTATTTCTGCTAGACCATAAAAAATCGATTTCAAGCGATCTATTTAAAATCCTCACGGATATAATCAGACCTATAACCTACAATAAGTCTGCAACACGAGAAACTAATTAGGACTCTAACCGATAATAGTGGAGGCAAATAAGCTAATATTTTAATGAAAAAGGAACTGTCTTTGAATAGCGAAATTTTCTTTCCAATTTTATCCTGACATCTGAGAAGGTCTGTAGACAAATTGTTTATTATTTCTGTGGCAAAGAAGCCATATTTTTCGAGTCTATTGGAAAAACGCATTTATTTCTTTGCTACTCCTTTCCATTTTTTGAAGATCTCAGGTTTTTTTGATGGGATCGAAATGTCTAATAAACAAATTATATCGGAGGAAACTTTGAAACTGTATGAGTTTTAATTCATAGTTCATGTGAACTACATATACTCAAAAAAAGTTAAAACCACAACGGTCAATAATGCTTAGTTTTAAAGAATTGCTTAGTTTCGGTGAAATTCACGATACAAATAAGTAGAAAAATATAAAATACTCATGATATACAGGTTGTTCATTTTATCAGGGGTCTCGAGAATATCTCACTTAACATCGGTCATACAAAAAAATTGTTTCTACGAAAATTGTGCCGATTTTTATTAGCTACAAACAGGTTTAAAGACATTTGAAATCCGTGACCCACTTTAAAAGTTATGACGGAAAATATCGAAAATACAAAATAGGTCTAAGCAAAATACCTCCGTTATTTGAAGAGATACGACGACAATTTTTTGCAAAACGGAGTACTTCAACGAGGTTTTATCTACATTTTTTCAAAACCGTAGTATTTTGAGATTTACTCTTTAGGGTGTTTTTTTAAACCGATAGGTATATATTTTTTTAACTAGCATCCTACTTACCGTGAAGCAGTACGATTATATAAAACGGTTAAAACATGGATATTGTACTTAAATTAATTAAAAAAGATATCTTTATTTAACTTTCTGAGTAAGGAATGACGTTTTTATGGATGACCTCTATGCATCGACATAACTGTGAATAATACACTCTTCCCATAACTGTTCCATGTTGCTTTCCAGTGTTTCGAGTCAAGAGTTAGGGCGTCCAATTTTACTCGTGTTTTTTTCACAGTAGCCGGCAATTCAGATAATATTAATAATGTACTATTTTGCAAGCAAGTGTACATGCCTGTTGTTCAATAAGATTTAACTAACAAGAAGTATTCAATAAGACTTCAGCCAATCCAATTTAATCAGCAAGAGAATTTACTTATGTATCCCCAATTATTTGTAGCCTTGGTGGAAAAATTCTAATATTTTAAGTTCCTGTCGAACAGACGAACGTCATGTCTTTATTAGACCGAGCGCTTCTCTGTTTTAGATTCCGATTAATTTGATCAAATATGAGTTTAATTTATTTGTTTAATAGGTGTAGAAAAAGCATAGAATTAAAAATGAATTATTATTTGTTTGCTTATAATTGTATTGAAACATTCTTTATAGGATTTTGCAAACAGCAGAAAAATTAACTATCTATAAAAGAAAAACTTTGTGTAGAAATATTAATGAAATCATTGCTTTCTTTCGATAACCTGAATTCTGGTTATGCTAGCAAGTTAAAATCCTAAAATGAATTTGTCTAATTTCTTATTTGACAATTCTCATTCTAACACTAGCATCCACACAGTCCCCTACGGCCATGCAGATTAAACTAGTATCCACATAACCCCCTACGATTATGAAGATTCAGTTAAAAATGAGAACAAAGACCTAAAATGAATTTATTTATCTACCTTGTCTTAAAAAATTTTTTATTTTTTTTCATTCCAATGGATTACATTTTCATGAAATCTATCATTCTGTTTCCTGGAAATGCTTAGCCTTTGAAACGTTTTTCGCCCTTATTCTGGAGCTCATCAGAAAGACATAAAGCCATTCATAAAGATGTTTCATGCAAAACCAAGACAATTTCTATGAATAAGTGTGAAATGATTATATTTGACATTGACTGATAAAAACAACCTCACCTATCTATTAGCTAACTAGTATTGGAGCCTATATACTCTATGCATGTTTAAAAATGAATTATTATTTGTTTGCTTATAATTGTATTGAAACATTCTTTATAGGATTTTGCAAACGGCAGAAAAATTAACTATCTATAAAAGAAAAACTTTGTGTAGAAATATTAATGAAATCATTGCTTTCTTTCGATAACCTGAATTCTGGTTATGCTAGCAAGTTTGCAAAATCCTATAAAGAATGTTTCAATACAATTATAAGCAAACAAATAATAATTCATTTTTAAACATGCATAGAGTATATAGGCTCCAATACTAGTTAGCTAATAGATAGGTGAGGTTGTTTTTATCAGTCAATGTCAAATATAATCATTTCACACTTATTCATAGAAATTGTCTTGGTTTTGCATGAAACATCTTTATGAATGGCTTTATGTCTTTCTGATGAGCTCCAGAATAAGGGCGAAAAACGTTTCAAAGGCTAAGCATTTCCAGGAAACAGAATGATAGATTTCATGAAAATGTAATCCATTGGAATGAAAAAAAATAAAAAATTTTTTAAGACAAGGTAGATAAATAAATTCATTTTAGGTCTTTGTTCTCATTTTTAACTGAATCTTCATAATCGTAGGGGGTTATGTGGATACTAGTTTAATCTGCATGGCCGTAGGGGACTGTGTGGATGCTAGTGTTAGAATGAGAATTGTCAAATAAGAAATTAGACAAATTCATTTTAGGATTTTAACTTGCTAGCATAACCAGAATTCAGGTTATCGAAAGAAAGCAATGATTTCATTAATATTTCTACACAAAGTTTTTCTTTTATAGATAGTTAATTTTTCTGCTGTTTGCAAAATCCTATAAAGAATGTTTCAAAAGCATAGAATTACATTCGCGATTATGACCATTATTCATCCAGAGGATTTGCACCACTCGCCTAACAGTTCATGGGCTCAAACATCACCTTCATGAATAATGGCTATCAAAGTCGCTCATATAATAATTTACTATTATTAGTGAGGTACTTTAGAGACTTAATTTCCATACTCCAACAATTAAGACATAGCTAATTTTTCTACCTTGCTTTCGCGCGGACTGGTATTTTAAAGTTTCCATCGATGTACAGTATGTGTACTAGCCAAATAGTATTTTACATTGTAGTTTATATTGTTTTTATTATTATAATTCTTTATTTAAATATATTTTATTAAATTTAACTCATTTTCTGTATGATGTATGCTCTTCACGTGTAAATAGTCTGGTATAAATAAAATAAAAACCAAATAAAATAAATCAACTTTTCCACGAAAATTTTCACTTATTTGCCCCCACTAATAAGTAAGAAGACGAAAGAATAGAAACACTTATGAGTCCGCAACTATTGTGTATTAAAAAAACATTTGGCATGCGTTATTTCGCCGCCACGCCACGAAATAACAGTCCAAAACGCTAACACAACAAGAACGTTTAGAGAAATGCAATCCATTATTCAGAGAGACAGCGGTAATAGCATATGGGTCTGGGAGCTGAGCTTATCCTCACATTCACAACAAATAAGACAAAGAAGGAGGATGATTTTAGCAGGAGTCTCGGGGTGATCGTAGGGAAGATCGGGACTTCTGGCAAGAAATTTGATTTAGTTGCATAACCACCTGATTTCTCAGGGTAAGTTCTACATTAAATATGAGTCTTTTTATTTGATTGATCGATTATTCCAACGATAAAATACGTTAAACACAGGGGTCTCTAAATTTATTGGTAACCATATCTTCACGATTTACTGTTTCAGATTTATTACGTGCAGTTTTACGGTAACAATTATTTATACGATTTTCCTGAACTTTAAAAACAATTGCAATAAACAGTTGTACAAAGACGGTAGGTCAGTGGCTAGCACGTGTATACTAGTACAGCTAAAGTGGGATATCTAGGGAAGAGGCATCGTATGTTGCTTTCTGCGAAATAATTTTAATTTATAGAACTATTCCAAAAAAGTGGTTCGGACTTCACTGTAAACTATAGGGCCCATTTTCTCTTTACTTAAGAAATCCTGAATTTTGAAGAGGTTACCTTCATTACTTAAGGGGCAGTTAAGAGATCGCTCTACCAGTGATATACTATCCCTTGACTATATTAAATATTATATTATTTGCTCATACTGGAGTGCAAATATAGTATCAAGATGATTTCCTTTAAAGAGATTTGAATGGGAAATCTGAATTTGGAAGTGGGCTTTTACTAATACAATATTGACAAAGTTTGACTTTCGATATTTGTTTTCAAGTTAATAACAACTTCCTCATTTTAAAATATCGAAATAAAATTTTGCATGAGCAAATTATGTAAGATTTCTAACTTCTCGAATGTAGCTGCCTAATCTGCCACTTTCGGTAGAATCAGAAGTAATTGTAACTATTGTTTTTAAAATAAGTCATCTTATATATTTTGGATTATTTAATTCTATAGCATATCCTGAATTCAGTAACGGTAGATTGAAAAAAACCGCTGCCCAAGGAATCACTACTTCCACAATTCCACATCCATATTTTCCATCCAAGTTGTGGAAATTATTTATCATAGAATTTTAATAATATTTGGGGCAGATGTCATAGAAATATTTGAGGTTTACTTATTTTCCCCTGTTGACAACCCTCCCCACCTCCCACCCCTTCAACGGAATCATTTCAATTAGATGTAATTACAATACATACATGTACTAACTTTCAAGTGAATATCTCAATTTTGTGTCATCAATCCCTTTAATAATGTTGTGGAAGTGGTGAGGGTGGGGTATTGAAAAATATTAGAAAGAAATCTGAGGCCTTGGTTTCTAGTATATACACTAAATCCTAAGTTTCTTTACTCTTATCAGCTTGCTTTACTTATTTTTCCCTATTTACCTCTACTTAGCCTTCACTCCTTCAACGAAATCTTGTCAAAATGTAACCTAGTGTCAGATGTCGTTATAATACATACGTGTATCAAATTTCAAGTAAAAATCTCAGTTAAATTTTATCAACTCTTTTAGTAAGGGTGTGAGGGTGGTCGAGGGTTGGAAAATATTATATAAAAAAACTGAGGCCTTCTCTTCTAGTACATACACCAAATCCCAAATTTCTGTACTTACCAGTTTGCTTTACTTAATTTCCCCTATTCACTCCTATTAAACCCCAACCCTTCAACGGAATCATATAAAAATATAATCTAGTTCCAGATGTCGTTATAATACATACGTATACCAAATTTCAAGTAAATATCTCAATTTTGTTTTATCAACCCCTTTAATAATAGAGCAGGGGTGGTGGGAGGTTGAAAAATATTATAAAGAAATTTGAGGCCTTGACTTCTAGTACATTACACCGAATCTAAAATTTCTGTACTCTCATCAGCCTACTTTACTTATTTTCCCCTATTTACCCCTATTTGACCCCCAACCCTTCAACGGAATAATCCCAAAATATAATCTAGTTCCAGATGTAATTATAATATATACGTATACCAAATTTCAAGTGAATATATCAATTTTATTTTATCAACCACTTTAATATTGGAGTGGGGTGGTGGGGGGATGGAAAATATTCTAAAAAATTTTGACGCCTTAGCTTCTAGTACATACAATGAATTTCAAGTTTTTTTACACTTACCAGCTTGATTTATTATTTCCCCCTATTTACCACTATTGACCCCCAACCCTTCACCGGATATATTCAAAGAACAATCCAGTTCTAGATCTCGTTATAACATATACGTGTACAAAATTTCAAGTCAATATCTTAAACTGTTCCGGAGAAAACGTGCGGACAAAAAAAAGTTACAGACCGACAGACAGAATTTTATTTCGCTCAAATTTAAAATCTCGATGTTTCATGGCATTCTAAGCTATTTCAAGAAAAAAAAATTGAACATTTTTTTAGGATTACTATACTTCCAATCCACTTCGAGGATGTGGAAGTAATATATAGAGTTGTATAACAGTAGTTAACATTTTTGTTTTTGATCAAAATAGATGCCAATAAGTCAAAATTGTTTCGATTCCATTATAATTCATAATAAAGATGCATATTCTCCATAAAAACATACATTTTTTAAATGTAGTCAGAGAGATACACCAGAATATATAGAAAAATTTATCTGAAAAATTCAAGCGGTACCAAAATGTATAATATTTAGTGACAATAGTGGCACTTTTTCGTACGAAATTTCAGAATTATTTAACACTTAATTAGTGGAAACATATTCTTTATAGGATTATGCAAACAGTAGAAAAAATAACTACCTATAACTAAAGGAAAAACTTTGTGTAAAAATATTAATGAAATCTTTGCATTCTTTCGATAACCTGAATTCTGGTTATGCTAGCAAATTAAAATCCTAAAATGAATTTGTCTAATTTCTTATTTGACAATTATCTAACACTAGCATCCACACAGTCCCCTATGGCCATGTAGATTAAACCAGTATCTACATAACCCCCTACGATTATGAAGATTCAGTTAAAAATGAGAACAAAGGCCTAAAATAACCAGAATTCAGGTTATCGAAATAATGAAAATATTTCATTAATATTTTTACACAAAGTTTTTCTTTTTGTTATAGATAGTTATTCTTTCTGCTGTTTGCAAAATCCTATAAAGAATATATTTCAATACAGTTATAAGGAAACAAATAATAATTCATTTTTAAACTTAATTAGTTATCTTACAACCCTTTATAGTGCATATATTTGTCAAAATAATACTATTTCAACTGAAATGTAATGCTTAAAAATATGCTGTGTGTGAAATTTAAAAACAAGAGCTAATTTCATGGTTTAAATTTCTTTTAGATGTTTTAGAAGATGCCGAAGGTCTACTTTTCATTCACATCTCCGTTATGTGACTTGTGTTGAATCGTGCTATAACGAAAACATAGATATCCGAAAAGTAAAACTGACTGAAAATATTTCCTTTGCTTTATATGCATATTTATCCACCTAATAAGGAATTTATTTGTCTCAATCTCCCCTACACCAAGGATGATGTTTGGTGTGTGCTGAAAAGAGAAATAGATCAGCGAACTTCTGGAATTTGCTTCAGCACACGCACGCATACCTGGATAATGTAAAATCCGCTTATAGGAAAAACACCTCAGATATTATTCTGTAAAATATTTCAATAGTTATTTTATCTTTCATGTTCTGGTATGTGTTTCCGTCGGAGTTAAAATTTGATTGATCTTTAAAACAAACGTTCTTATAAAAATGATTAGTAGAGTAAAACGTAAACGTAAAAAATACGCGATATGATTTTAACTTTTAATTTATAATTTAATCATCAGTGAAGCAAAAAGTTGTAACAGTAGTTGTTTGGAATGATTTGTACTTCTTGATGCAAGGTTATGGTGGTTGCATCATATTCCATTTCAAGCAAATACTGTTACCACTATTTGCTTCAATAATTATAGCATTCCAATAAGTATTATTATGATGAGAATTAATAATTTAATATTGAATTACCTATGGTAACACGAAAACTAAATAAAACTTAAGACAATATTACGCCCTTTATCGATTTATTCAAGTGTTTTGTAATTGTTGCACATTCTATAGGACACTGTCTGCAGTTTCTTGTAGATAATATCAGTTTTGACGTTCTTAATTTTGTTAAATTTTGGTGGAGAAGTTGGTGAAATACGTATGTATAAGATAAAATTAAAAAAAGTAACTGCATCCAACCTATTTGTGTCGTAAACCATTACTTTTTAGATCTTTGTATTTGACTACTTTTGACTTTTGTCGAAATAATGTGTTACATAATTATATCGATAATATCTATAATTTTCCTTTGGTGATCCTTCTTTTAAAAATTATACTCTGTAATCTAAATCATCTATATAATTTACAGAAATATGTTTCATTGTGCTTGGCCTTTGCTAATATTTCTGAATAAATAACGTTAAAAAAATCTAGACTATCCCAGGATTGTCAATTAAATATCATTCTATAGGTATTTATATATCATTGATTTAGATAAGCAAATGTGTTTAGAAATGAACTATATGAATACACTTCATATAGTAAAGAGCGTGAATTATATTAATTATAATAATAAAGTAATGTGACAGCTTGGTTACTACTCTTATTCCCTTTGGAGACCCAGTCGTCTACGTTGAGAAATATTATTATATATTTGATGTTTTAAAATGTCCAAACTAAAATCGATTTTAGCTATTATTGTCGAGACAAAAGTATGAATTGCACAAGGTGCATTACGTTCGATTTTCTGGGTAGTTTTTGAGATTTTGTGATTCAAAGTCATTTTGACCGAAGTAGGTTTTTTCGATGAATTCGATGCCGCTAAGAAACAAACAATTGATCATTAAAGTAAAAGTTATGACCGAAGAAACAATTGATTGAAAAATAAAAAATGTCAGATTTTTATATTTTCTCAATTGAGAGAAGTGAAAAATGCATGTAAATTTGAACATCAGACATTATTTCAGATAGATTTCAAAAAGTTAAATATAATAACTTCGTAACAGGAGAACTACAAATAGAACATGTTGTTCCCCAGGGTACCATTCTTGGTCCTATTCTATTTACCTTGTATATAAATGACTCTTAAATGCGTACATGACTGTAAAATTTCAATGTTCGCAGATGACATAATATTATACATAAGTGGCAAAGATCAGGTGTATATTACTATAAACAGAGAATTAGATATATTAAACAAGCTAACCATTTAACTCTTCGTCGATTTACTACAGTTTTTATATAATTGTTGTACATTCTATGGAATACCCTTCTCATTTTTTTTGCATATAACGTTATTTTTTTTAGACTAATTGCAAAACATAAAAAAAATCTTATTTAAAAAATTAATAACTTTTTTATTTATTGATCAATATTGTTTAAAGACAATAGGGATCTTCCTCTACCTAACACTAACTTACTGTCCAAATTTCAATACTTTCGTACTTTTTGTTCTTAAGTTACGATAATTTACAAGAAATGTGACGGAAGGACAGACAGACAGACAGACGAACCGACGGACGGGCGGACATTTTGAAAGTTGTTAAGAATTCGATCACCAACTTTTCTCTATGAGCTATATTACCGGTATTAGAAATGTGCCGATCGAATGCAATATACTCTTCCTTTTATAATTGCGAATATTATAATAACTAGTTGTGAGAAAATAGTTTCAGTCCAAATTTAACTAGAACTAAGTATATAATAATAGTAAAGAATTAAACATTACCTATTTAATTTAGATGCATTTTTATGTTGAGTTAAATAATTATAAACTTGAACAAGTTAAAGAAATTAAGTATTTGGGTTTGATAATAGATGAGAATTTAAAATTTAAAAAACATTGTAAATACATATAGAATAAAATGTAAAAAAAAATTAATGTTAGAAGAATAGGTAGAAACTTAACTATGAGAAACATTTTGTTGTACAAAGCAATAGTAAGCTATATACAAAGCAATAATAATAAGCCCACACATTGCTCAAGTGTTTTTTTTAATTTTAACCAAAACGAAATAGAAAAAATACAAAAGTTACAAAATAAATCTATGAGAACCCTCCTTAAATGCAACAGGTATACAATAAAAGCTGAGCTAGAAGTACTTAATTTCATGAATGTAAAACAAAGAATAGTATTTAAAAATTTGAATTTTGTATATAAATTAAAAAATTAAACCACTGCTCCGTATTTAAGTAATAAAGTGGAATATGTAAATAATGTTCATTCACCTAACACGAGATAAAAAACGACTTTTTTATAGACACATCCAAAACATCATTATTAAATAGAACTATATTATACAAAGATTTAAATATGTTTTATACCCTACCAACCGAAATAAAAAATTGTGAGAACTATTTTAAATTAAAAAAAATGTTAAAGAACCACCTAGTTAACATTTATGTCCAAAAGTAAATAGAAAAAATTGTTGAAGTTGGTAAATATACTTAATGAATATATTATCACTGTCGATACAAAAATGAAATAGTTATTGCATTGTAATTTTAGGTTTATAATATATAACGTATGTACAGTTTACTTGTGATTCTAATCTATTAAATACTAATTGTCTATGCTAAGTTTTATATTGCAGTATTATATTGTCTTTTTGTATAGCAGAAACTGCTAACAAAGGTCTATCTATCTATCTATCTATCTATCTATCTATCTAAATACTAGATGTGAATTAGATTATCGGGTGTAACGTATAGGAAACAGAGAGTTGAGAAATGAGGATAACGCTACTCTCTAACAAATGTGTTCAATAATCATAATAGTAATATATCAATGATATATTATGAAGATGATGAAATAGGATGATGAAACAGCAGAGCACGTTTGTTGTATCTGTCCCTGCTGCAGAAGAATCAGGTTCTTACTATTTGGCAAAGGGCAACTAGAGTTAGAGGGGCTGGTCAGTTTTTCACCCAACAAGATTATAATTATCGGCTTTATTGAAAAGCTCCAACCTGTTGGGTGAAATATAATTAGGAGTGAGCCACAATAGACCTGATGGTCGCAGTGGAGGGTCTGACAAAAATCCAGTCACATATTAACCTAACCTAATATATCAACGAAGGTTCTATTGATGAGATTATGATATGACATTAAAAAGAAAGCTATCTATAATAACACTACGGCTGGTTAAGTAATTACTTTAGATTTGTATATTTCCATTGATTCTAGATAAACGGAGCATTTTTCTCATTTCTGTAATATAATGAGATGTTGTAATTTAAGAAGATTATGGTCTGATTTTAAACAGTGGAGTTTAAAAGAGGATAAATGTTCCTTATAATCAGTTTCGAATGTAGGAGAAGTTTATCCTACATAATTATTTAGTAAATAACCGATTGCAAACATTATTATAGCCTATATATATATCTTAATATCATTAAATTCTATGTACGTAGCAACACTGGTAGATTATTATTATCCGTATGTAATAAAAGTTTGCTTTTATAATTTTACATTTAGATTATACTACACATATGTTTGCATTCTTGTAAATAATAATCCTCTCAATTTTTTTTTTAAACTTCTCTAGCACCCGATGAACAATTATTATCAATATAACAGAGCTTATATATTTAACTCATGCCAAATTACCATTCCTTAAGAAAATAACCACTGGTGCACCAGTTTCATATATTTTCTAAAATTCGGAAAGCTCATAATAAAAAAAATCTTGATTCCATGTTTATGAGTAAGGCTTGAGACTAGTCGCTTCCGCTTCGCTAGTGCCATTTTTAATTTATTACCCACGATAGGCAGCACTGAGCAAGATTGCGGTTCAGTGGGACAGCGCGGCCAGCTAGACAACAAACATATGTGGGCCCAATATCCATCCCTGAGGGAAACCGGATGTAACAAGGACATCAAGCGACGCATACACATACTGATAAGATATTGAGTTGAAATTTGGTACAAGTATGTATTGTAAAGACATATGGAATTCAACCATATCTTGAGAAGATTCCGTTGAAGGGTTGGTTCTTAAATAGGAGTAAATAGGGGAAAATAAGTAAAACAAGTTGGTAAAAGGACAGAAACTGACGATTTGGTGTATGTACTAGAAACTAAGTCCTCAGATTTTTTCATAATATTTTCAACCCCTCCACCACCCCTGCTCCGTTACTAAAGGAGGTGATAAAATAAAATAGAGATATTCACTTGAAATTTACTACACGTATGTGTTAGAACGATACCTGGAATTAGATTATATTTTGAGATATTTCCGTTGAAGGATTGGGGGTTAAATGGGAGGGGTAGGGGTAAGTAGTGGTAAATAGGAGAAAATAAGTAATGAAAGCTGGTAAGAGTACAGAAACTTGGGATTTGGTGTCTATACTAGCAACCAGGGCCTCAAATTTTTTTATAACATTTTTCAACACTTCCACCACCGCCAACCCATCATTAAAGGGGTTGATAAAATGAAATTGAGATATTCGCGTATGTATTGTAATGACATCTGATTGAGATGATTCCAGTGAAGGGCAGGGGGGAGGGGGGGTTGGTTACATAGGGGAAATAAGTAAAGTAGCCAGTTCAGAAACATTTTTGGCGAATATTCTAGAAGCCGCCTCGAATTTTTTTGATGTCTGCCTCAAATATATTAAAATTTTCTTACTAATTATTTCCACATACTAGAGTGCAAATGTAGTCAAGATGTTTTCCTTTAAAGAGACTTGGGTGGGAAATATGGATGTGGAAGTAGTGATTCTTTAGGCAGCGGTTTTAGCTATGTCTTTGTATTCGTTAAAAACAGGACCATAAGCAAGAATGTGTTCACGTGTTAGGAGAAATGTGTGTTTCTGAGGACAGATAAAATATCATTGTGAATAGACCGGTAGAGATGATTGCACAATCTTTGACGATAAATACAGAAATGTTATTGGTGCTGTGGTAAAGTTAGATTTCATTTTTTAATTAATTAAGTACTTCTAGTTCAGAAAATAGTAAATAAATGCCAAATCAGAATATTCGATAATTTTTTGAATTCTTGGCACAATTTGCAACACCATCATTGGTGATTTAGCATTTCTTATTTTTCTGAATTCGCGTACCCTATTACATAGATATCCTATGTGCAGATCACGTTCTGCACGAGCAAGTCAAAATTAAACAACTTCATAATTTATAAATGACAGCATGTATTACAAGATCAGATATTTTTCGAGCACACCGAAACGACTAAATAAGACATACATGTGGGATCTAACCATTTGACTAAATATGCACCCGGCCCGTTCACTTTTACTTATTCTCCCAAAAACGAATAAACCAACACATAAAAAATACACTATAAATAATTGATTTACGATTAAACCGTTCTTGTTATGGTAATATGAGTATGCCATTCTTCGATCTGAAATTTAGCTGAAATTATATTTGTTGAACCATGCGGAACTTCCAGATAATCAGTACATCACATAAATCAAGTAGTTTGGGAGTATAGGTGTTCTTTTGTTTCTCTACGCTTGGCCGACTTTTATGATTCTTGGCGCAGGTACGAGCCATGATATGTGGGCACATCTTACCTGAAAAGAAAGAGAAAGAGCATGAGATTATCGAAATGTGATAAAGCAATTTGTGAATAAAGTAAATGGAAATTATAACAGTAATTACTTTTTAAATTTCGGTACAATATCTATAATATTACAAAATTTATTACATTTGTCTCAGTCGCTTTGGAATAAAGTACGTCATAATAGTATTCAAAGTTGTTTATAATATACCCTTATAGTAGAGTCAAATAAGACCAAAGAAGGCCATTATTTCGTATTTTGACGGACTTGTTCGTAGAGACTAGCGGCCCGGTTCATTTTAACCTTTTAGGGTATTGAAAAAAACTTTATATTTTTCTGCTCGGCATTTTTTACCCATCTAATCCATAAGTTAGTCGTTTTTGATCATTTATTTATTTAACAAGATTTAAAAATTGCAATTTGGTGTAATATCTATCATTTGTCTACTATGTAATGATAATAATAAACAAACTTTATTTAACCTGGCGGGGTGTCAGCAAATGCTGGTATTAATCCCATCCAGAAACTCAAATAAAAAATTGCATTAAGTACAGAAAGTAAGCACAAAATCAGTTGTATATAAAAAAGTAGGAATGCAAAACAAAAGGTAGAAGGATGTAGTCAACTACTTAAATATACATATAACAAAAAGTGCAAATTTAAACAATTTTAATTACCTAAAATAATTGTTTAGCATTTTTTTGTTAATCCTTGTGAAGAATGACTTTTGATGTGATCCGGAATTGCGTTGTATAAGAAGGCAGCTAAATAAATGAAAAACGTTTCATATTTTTTGGAACTATGACTTGAGATATTTAATGTAGTGTCTACGAAACGTAGACGAGAGCTATGCAGGGAACCCCGGAATATTAATTTCTTACTAAGGTATTTAGGCTCCTGATATATTAATATGTTGTGTACAAGACATACCAGGTGGCAGTTGCCATTTGCATTGAAGATTAAGCCAATTACATTTTTTATAAAATGGTGTGATATGATCACGCCTAGGTATCACTACCGAGAGACATAAGCATGCGTTTTGCAACTTTTGCGGTCTATATTGTTCTGCGGCAGTAAGATATGGTTCATAAATGACGTTTCCATACTCAAGTTGAGATATTATAAGAGACTCTGATAATTTTAATTTTATTGGTAAGATATATTTAAAGGCATAGAGCGATTTCAGCTTCGCATAACATTTTTGCAGTAATTTGGTAACATGAATTTCAAATGTTAAGTGTTTTATCAAAGATAATTCCCAGACTCTTGGCAGATTCTACGAATAGTAATTCTGTACCATTTATATTGTGGTGTGTATATGTTAATAATGAAAACTTGTTTCTAATCTTTGCTCACATTATACTAGAAGTAGTTTGATGAAAGTACAATGAGATCACCCCACATTTTATAACATATTTGATATAAATTGAGTCGAATTGAGCAACACCTCGTTACTTATTCTATTTAATATAATTTTTTTAAAATTATCAGTATCACTCTGCGAATCCGCAAAAAAAAAACCCTAATGGCATTTGGTGTAGTCCTCATTCAATGACAACTGGGAGGATTATTCTCAATGGGTCACTATTTTGAATGGTGTTGAAAATACAAATTTTGCCCCAAGGTTAGTGGTTGCAGAATTTTTGCGAAAAAGAACAAATTCTCCCTACGTGGAGACTTATGAAACACACAGTCTTGTTCATTTTAGCTGAAGCTGTTTCGTTATATATAAGCCTTATTGATGATGTTATGAGTGTATTTTATATTAGTAAATATCAAATTTTTCTCAACTAAATAATTATGTGGAATTTTGATTCTGTTTGTTAAGTTTGGTATTAAAATTTTCAAATTATGTGGCCTATTTGACTTTATTGGGTTTGCATTGGAGGCTAGTGTCCATTTGATTATTATAAATGCCGAAGACATCATGAAAACGCGTTGGTGCAGAATATTTATTAAACAAACTAATTTGAACTTGCATAATTTCGAAGTATGCAAAAGGCCTAAAGGCATTTTATTTACTTTATTGAATATAACAATGAAATAAAACATTGCTTAATTAAATGGCTTATTTCCAAAAAGTCACTTTCTGCGTAAAAATTTCTGACTGCAGAAAAGTTTCAAAATTAAATTTTGCATAACTTGCATAACATTTAGTTTAATGAATGAATTGTGATTTGCAGGGTTCCATAAAATTTTATGGGTTATTGTGTTACGGGTCAAATTGAATTTAAGAAATACAAAGTGAAATTTGACTCTAAATTACAATTAGTTCTTAAATCTTAAGGTCGGCTAGCTCTATCACGAGAATCTCAGAGGTGAAGATCGTTTATTTTTAACGATTTCAATTTTGCCATAAGTTGAAATGAGCGCCAGGTAATTTCCTATAAATTCCAGCCCCCTTAGATTGAGTATGACACACCGATTATCAAAAAACTACCAAAAACCGTGTTAAATTTAATTTAAGTCAAAACACAATAGAAATCTATTTAAAATAATTATTTAATTTACATACAAAATACAATTAAGTAATAATGTACAAATCGGCTCAGTTTTCTGAATATTATTAATAGGAAATTATTAAAAAAGAATCTTATTTGCTAGATCTACGATTAGTAATACTATTGTACCAATAACTTACAAATAAAAATATTCTACTTTTTTACAAAAACCACTATTGGTTGATCACTGATATTTTGCAAATGGATTGTTAAAAATATACTGACGATTTACTAACGATGTACTGTCAATGATTTATAGTTAGGTTTAATTAAAATATGTTGCTCTATATTGACGCTGCCAATAAACAACGTAAATAAAAAGATTGATATACCTTACAAACTAATGATATAACCATAAAATACCTGTAAATAAGATGTTAACTGCGCAGTTACTCACATGTCTTATTTTCACATATGCTTAATTGAGTAACTAATCAAAATATTTGACCATAATTATCATATATATATAGAAATAAGTAAAGATTAAAATATAACGGCAAATTATTAATACACATATAACTTTTAATTATCCTGGTAACATTAGAAAAAAAAAAGGTACTCATCCGGTATCCAGCGTTGAGCAAAAATCTGTTAGTACAGGTTACTATGCTGTTGTTACTGCAAAAAAACCTCATGTACACCTCAGCTTCAGTATCTCATCAACATTTAAATCCATGGGACCTCATAACCAGAAACCATGTGTCTCAACTGTGACATGTGACCATACCAAAACGACGACTTCAGAAAATGGCGGCACGGGACCTTCCAACGATCGATTCACCAATTTCCAAGTCGATAAAAACTACATAGACATACACAGCTTATCAGCTTCACAATTTTATGTAACTTAGTACCAACCACTTGAGTACAATGTCTAATTTTCCAGATTTTCCAAATTATTTCAAATTACCCAAATTGCCTAAATTATCCAAATTGTCCAAATTATCCAAATTGCCTACATAAAAGAATGACAAAAATTAGGAGTCAGTATTTCCAGAAAATTCAAGATGGTGCTTACCCGCAAAATCGTCAGGGCACAAACAGGTATTCAACAATGTCGTATTTATTGCCTATTTAGAAGTCCTCTATAACAAAATTTGGCTTCAAACAGCTACACACAATTAGGCCTTCCAAATGTAAGAATTTTATAGTATAATCCCCCGTAATTAAGTTGGGGTTGCTTTTACAAGCAATTATAAAAATCTTGACTAATCGGCTTGACGACTCAATAAAAAAAGGAAGAGCACGCCGGTTTTCGAAACCAACCGTTTTTTTCCTAATCACCTGTTTTTTTCTGTTTTAACGACCAATCACAATTCAACATCTCATAGGAAAATACCCTAGGAATTGATAAGTAACAGAAAATTAGTTCCAGCCATAGAATGATTAAAACTCTCCTTAGAATAGAAACTAAGATACACAAAACCCATTATTGGACCATATAAACAATAAAATAAATAAAACCACGATTTAATGACTTTTGTAATGTTCCATTTATAACCAAATGTTGGTAACACGTTATTCCCTATCTCTTAAATATGACAGCTGATCAAGGAGAGGTAAATTCGAATGTTTACAACCTTATTTGTTTAACTAAATGAGGATTCTCCGCTACAGGTGAGAGCAAATAACATTAGCTTGAACAATTACAAAAAGTCATAAAATATATGCCCGCTCTTAGTGATTACTAAATTTCGTATGTGCGTTTATCATTTTTAGGTTAACCAACGAAATTTCCTTCTAACAATAACACGGAAAATTACCTTAAATGAAGTTATAATAACACCCCAGACATAACAAAACAATGAACCTAAGTTATAATGACTAAAAATCACATAGTAAACATTAAGGTTCTTGGAGTATTCTTACTTAGCCATCGATAAATATGAATACACAGTATTTTATCTGGTCTCCTTGCCATCAACAAAAGTAAAGAAGAAAATTCATATCCTTTTTTTCCTCAGGTATCAACAGCAACATAAAAAAAACAATCGTAGCCTCACTAATTTTTAAGTTTATATTCCCACATACAAATATATGGGCGGAATCTAATTTAACGTCACAAATCCCCCTCTTTCTCCCTTAAAAAAATTCAACAAGAATTTTTTTTTCTAAGTTACACGAAACTGAAAGTTAAAAAAAAAACAGAGCTTAAAATGCCCGGCAATAGTCCGCCCTAAGACTATCACACTTGCAATTAACACGAGGTTTAAAACGTATTATAAAAGAAGGAATAAGAAGTAAAACTTGTATAATAGGTAACTATAGAAGAAACCACAAGAAAATTCGTTTTATTACTTGACAAAGTCATAACCATCACCACCTCCGAGGTTAGTCATCAAAAGTCCACGTGTAGTCAAAACAATATGAATAGGATGAGAGGCAGTTTGACTTACACCCATTCTGCGCTAAGTCAAGTAGCATGAAAAGCCTCGATAATGAGTGTCGCTAGACAGCACACGGAAACTCCTGAAGAACCTCACCCAGAAGAGATAATGCTTCCCCCAGTGTAAAACGAGAAAGATAATGATAGGAAAGAAAAGATGAAATGATTTAGGAGAGGACCTCAAAGAATCAGTCTCCACAGGCATTGTGGTGAAATGCCTGAGCAGCGTTATAGCGGCTGCCAGTGCTAAAATTGGTGTAGACATAAGAACATCTAAACCACGATACAGTTAGTTAAAAAAACTACTGCCTAATTAACAGATTCTAGACTGTTAATGGGTATTGGATAGAGCTCCAAGCGGCTAAAACTAGACGTAAAAAAAACACGTCTAGATGACAAAAAGGACCATCGTTTGGGAATACTCTCGCCTCAGGTGCGGTGAACAGTGCGCCGGCCGAACGGTACGTTAAGGGCTGAGGTGAAAACGTGGAGGCAGACTTGCCACTATTAAGAACGTCAGGCGCCCTAGGCCACTCCTGCCTAACAAGCCCCCTTACCTAGATACCCGTTAGACCCTCCTTAACGCCCTGTCCTTTAAGACAGCCCGATCGAAACCTGCTCACCCCCATTCCGAAGCAAGTTCCCTGATGGTATATAAAATATCCTCCTAATTAGGATAATAACCAAGTGTATTAAACAACAAACATCGAGAAAAGAGCATTACGTAAGATCAGGTACTTAACCGAGAATAGGATATAAGGAGTTCTAAAGCGTTGATAACCGAAAGCTACGTGAACACAAGCATTTAACAAGAAACATGATATTACTGGTCCAGGCAAAGACTCGACCCCAATGAATAGACGAAAGAAAAACTAACTCCCTGTTTAACAGAGACCAAATTGTCATCCAAAAAAAATTTTCTCCGAACAATTTTCCCCTGACATACGTGGACTTAAACCACAACTAGACAATATATACTAGACCACGAGAATGCCTTTCGGCAAGACTAGTAAATAATATTATGAATACTATAAAAACAATAGGTAGAAAGTTTTTCCTCTACGCAAGCCCAAGGGACTACTTCCCATCTGTGCAACCAGCAACAAAAATAAGTCTTTAGATCGAAGAAATCACAAAATAAGAATGACAGAAAAAGATAATAGAAGACAGAAATAGAAATTTGGACAGCAACAAAGAGAAATGACGTTATTATGTCATATTTTTCGATATCAACAATGCGTAAGAAAATTTCACCAAACTGTCTATTAATTATAAAAGATGAACCTGTATTATGACAGCGGACTCCAATAAAACACAATAAACTCGATAACAAACGAGAGAGTCGTTTGTCTAATAACTAACTTGAAAAAAAATTATGAATACATATTACGACAGCAGATTCCCAAAAAATTCAAAAATAAACCGATAAAGGACGGTATTGAATCGTTTGTCTAATATTTTACACAAAAATTATTATTCGGCAGTCACAGGTATTATTTTCATTAAGACAAGACAAGAAAAGAAAAACTTGGTGAATTTTCAACCGCATAGTTAAAATCAATTGCTTGATTATAGACATAATCAGCAAAAAGTGGCCCACCCTTGCAACAACTTGTTATCTCGGCAACAGTTGTTACCCAACCGAACAGAAAAATAAATATACACCAAACTTAAAATGTACATTGAAGAATAGCTTGTCTCACGGCTTCAAAAAAAATAAACTATATCATAATAATCCTAACCTAACCTATTCGAAGTACTTAACTAGCATGAACCAAAACTAGTCTAATTCAATAGCAGGTTTGAGATCATTCACATGATACACACCAACTAATCGTCCATCTTCTTCAATCTCATAACTACAAGTTCCTAGTACTTTTCTAACTTTACATGGTCCGACATATTTGGGAGCAAGTTTAGCATTAAAATAGTCAACCTTACTTGATAAAACATGATTCTTCCTCCACACCATGTCTCCTACTTCATACTGTATTTTTCTCCTTCGTAGATTATATCTTTGACTTGACTTAGTATAGGCTTTCCTCAATCTTATTTTAATATCTTCAAAAATTTTCGCAAATCCACTATCTCTGACTATTCTCTCTTCAGCCCTATCCACTTCTAGATCTGATTGACGATTAATATTAGTGTTCTTGTGAAAATTTCCATTGCCTATATATTCTCGGCCAAAATTTACATAATATGGAGTATAACCAGTTACTTCGTGCATCTGGGTTCGTATCGCACAAGTGACAAAAGGTAAATATACGTCCCATTTCCTTTGGTTTTCCTGGATATAACATGATAACATCGTCTTTACGACTCGGTTTACTCTCTCCGTCGGATTATTCTGAGGATGATACAACGCATTGTACAAAATATTCACATTGTAATTTTCACATAATTTCCGAAATTCCATACTGGTAAACTGAGCTCCATTATCGGTGATAAGATGTTTACAAACTCCAAATAATAAAAATACATTTTCCTCAAGATGTCTACAAATTATATTAGCAGTAGCTGAACGTAATGGAAAAGTTAACACAAACTTGGAAAAATAGTCACACGACTAGAATGTGAGTATATCCTCGACTTCCTCTAGGTAATGGTCCTATAATATCACAACTAAGCAATTCGAAAGGTTTAGTTATTTGTGGGCGGGTTCCCATAAGACCAGCAGGTTTCTTCTGAACAGCCTTATGTTTGGCACACACTCGACAACGGTTTATATATGGGGTAACATCAAATTTCATTTTCGGCCAATAAAAACGATAACATAATTTCTCGAATGTTTTGAAAATTCCTGGATGAGACGAAGTAGGACTATCATGTACCTCCTTGAGAATGTCCCGACGATATTCCTTTGGAACTACTAATTTCCAATAGTCAGATTCCTCTGAAAGTTCAGGAACTTTACATTGTACATATTTAAATAGATAGTCACCTTGCACTCTCCATTTCGGATAAGATAACGGGTTCTTGAGAAAATTGGTTAACATTTTTAAATACCAACGATCCGTGATGTCCACAAATTCATAACCAAAGGTGTTCAATGCTAAATCTTTTTCTTCTGCGATACAGTCTATAATTGGGACTGCTCTTGAAAGCACGTCAGGCACCACATGATCTTTACCCTTCCGATGTATCACTTTGAAGTCATATTGCTGTAACTTCACCGCCCATCTACATAATCTACCATGGGGGTTTTTAATATTATCTAACCATACCAAACTATGGTGATCCGTTTCCACGGTGAACGTAGCTCCTTCTAGATACGGCCTTAGCTTTTCCAATGCGTAAAGTACGGCTAATAATTCCCTTTCTGTTGTACTATAGGCTCTCTCTTGCCTTGTCAAAGATCTACTTAAGTAACAAATTACCCGCTCTTGACCATCAATCAACTGAGTCAAAACAGCTCCTAATCCATATCCACTCGCATCAGTTTTAACACTAAAAGGCTTTGTGAAATCTGGAGTAGTTAATATAGGTGCTGACACTAAACACTCTTTCAATTGTCGAAAAGATTCTTCACACGAAGAAGTCCATACAAATTTTTGTTTCTTCTTCAACAAATTTGTTAAAGGGGCAATAATAGAAGAGAAGTTTTCAACAAATCTCCGGTACCAGGATGCCATACCAAGGAAACTTCTAACATCGCGTACACAAGTTGGTGTAGGTATATTCAAGATTGCTTGAACTTTGTCCGGATCAACTCGCAATCCTTCCTTATTGTCTAATACATAACCTAAATATTTTAATTCAGACCGAAGAAATTTGCATTTTTCTCGATTTAAAGTCAATCCAGCCGCTATCAGTCTTGAAAACACCTTTTCTAAGATTTCCATATGTTTCTCAAAAGTGGGAGATATAATGATGATGTCATCCAAATAGACAAAGACACTTTCTTCTAAATCTGCACCCAAAACTCTATCAATCAATCGTTGCCAACAAGCTAGTGCATTCGTTAATCCAAAACATAACCTTTTAAATTGATATAATCCCTTACCCGGTACTGTAAACGCCGTATATTCTCTACTATTAGGTTTCAACGGTATCTGATAATAAGCTGACTTAATGTCAAGGCTACTAAGATATCGAGCTCCTTTTAATCGATCCAAAGTCGTTGATACGTATGGCAAAGGATAAGCATCCTTCTTTGTTACTTGGTTTAATTTTCGGAAGTCCACACAGAATCTATAACCACCTTCTTTTTTCGTTACCAAAATGATAGGCGACGACCAAGCACTAGTAGACGGTTCAACAATATCCAACTCCAATAATTTTTCCAACTCTTCATTAATTTGTCGTTGCACCACAGGTGAAACAGGATAATACCTCTGCTTAATCGGAGGGGAATCTACAACAATTTCATGCTCTACTAAGTGAGTACATCCAACAGAATTTCCCATTAAACTAAACTTCTGTTCTATAAATTCATCAAAAGAGCGACGTTGTTCTGCGTTCAGGTCAACCTCGATGGGGTTTAATTCAAATATTTCTTCCACATCCGAAAATTTCCATACACCTCGTTTCAAGTCTGGTATTATTTCCATTGTTTTCCAAAAGTCAGTTCCCAATATAAGACCACGATCCAAATCTGGTAATACTAAAACCTTAATAAGCTTCACTGTACCCATGAGTTCCATTGGTACTAAAATCGATCAATTACTTGGCAATCTACTTCCATTGGCTAACGTACAATTAGGTGAATCTTCCATATCAAGTTTTAAATTTAAGTGTTGCAATATCTTCCAACCTTTTCTTCCGACAACGGTTCTGGTTGCTCCACTATCCAACAATCCTAACATTTTCTTTCCAAAAATTGACACTTCCAAATAAGGTCTTTGATCATCCTCTACATGGCTTAAAATATAATCTAAAATAATTTTTTGTCGAAACAATTTTGCTTCGTCCGGAACACTAGAACGAGTGGTCGCACACGAGTCCTCCACTAACCGACCTCTTAATGGCTCGCATTCGCGTTTCCCGAATCTGGCTTTTTACATTTTGGACAATCATACTTCGTCACATTGGGAGTTCCACATTTAAAACAATATTTTCTTCTTGGTTGCCGACACTGATGTGTATGGTGACCTTTCGCACGACAATTCCAGCGTGTGAGAGTAGAAGTGGTGGACGATTGTCTAGGAAACGTATTATTTTGATTAGATGTAGATGGAATAGTCGAAGGTTCCGCTGCAATATACATCAGATCAGGTTCCACAGCCCATTTTTTTACAGGAGCGGATGAAAAATTATCAATCGATGAACATCTCCGTTCCAATTTCACACACATCTCTTCCAACTCCGCACTTGACTTTGGCTCATCCCGAGCAATAGCAATTTGATAGAAAGGTTTAATATTTTCTCGCAATATTTTCATCTGCGTTCCATCAGGGACTTTGACAGAAAGCCTTGCAAAAGCATTCTTCATATATGCGAAATAAATTCCGATCGATTCTCCATCCATTTGTTTCCGTTCCTTAATTTGTTGAAATAATTTTTCATCATGGTTTATCTCTAAAAACTGTTCCTTTAAACCTTTACATAAGTTATCCCAAGTAGAAAATTTCGAATGATTGGCTCTAAACCAAACCAAAGCATGACCAGTAAATAAATCCGATGCTGATTCAAAAAGAGTTTGACTCGAGACATGTCTCGCAACACTTAATTCCTCTATTCTTTCTATGAAAGCTAACACAGACATTTCTTTGGGCTTTCCAGAGAATGTAACATTCCACTTAATCACTGGAATGGATTTAACTGGGGTAACATTAGCAGGGATCTGAGTAGAACTCGACCCTATTGGCTTATTGGCCACAAAAACTGCACCAGCACTGTCGTCTGAATCTGAACCACTTCCACCTTGTACACTCAACACAGTCACATCCAAAATATTTTTCTCCATGGTGACTTGTTTGACTCTTCGGGATAAAGTTGACTGTAATTGCAAGATCTTAGCCAGTGACTGACTTCGTTGCTTCTTAGTATCGTCATCCTTTGTTTTAATACGATCTACTCGCATTAAAATGTGGCTGATCTTCGCTTCGATTTTCTTATAAGGTCCACTATCTTCACCAGACGTTAAGTCCTTTATCAACCCTTCAATTTCTTTTATTTTAGTGGTAGCCGTTGCAAGCTCCTCAACGCAGTCCATATTATAATCTGGATAAGTTAATGAATCTCCTGCCCGTTCCAACCGTAAGATTCTTCTTAATGTACCTCGCATTTGTTCCACGGTCCCAACATCTTCCAATCCTCTAATCTCCAATTCATACTTTAGTTCATCCTTGTTCAATCTTCCCGCATCTAACTTTGAAGCCATTGTCAAAACAAATATTAACAGTACCGAAAATAAACTTTAGTATCAAGGGAGTAAAACGATTGCAATGGAAAATTCCCAGTGATAATACAAAAACGAGACCTAGTTTCAAACCAGTAAGTATATCCACCCTGTATAATAGGCGATCATTCAATAACAAAATCAAAAAAATGTGATAAATAGCAACTAAATATATAACGCCTACCCAAGAAAATGTGTTCAAATGATGAAAATATTTCAGTAAATTATTTTCAGAAAAAAATAAAACGGTACCATGGGTACTTGTACAATGATATGTCAACTATTTTCAACGTATTGAAGAGAAAATGGCACAACTCAAATGTCACAGAAAGACTTACTACGTGATTACATGTATAGTATGCAACTATAACATAAGCAGATATAAAATTAGAACAATCATAAATACACAGCTTCCGTTAGGGTCACCGCAAACAATAGATATATCTCTAAACTGCTATGTACATGCTGTATGGCTTTGCAAAAAAAAAAATATTTTTTTCAATCTCTATGACAGTAAATCGAAAGTTCATATAACTAATAACCGCAAAAAAAATCCTTAATTATTTTAAAAATAAATGGCAAAATAAAATCAAAAATGGCCCCACATGTTTGCTACGTCAAACCAAGCGCCAAATTAAACTTTGTTACGGGTCAAATTGAATTTAAGAAATACAAAGTGAAATTTGACTCTAAATTACAATTAGTTCTTAAATCTTAAGGTCGGCTAGCTCTATCACGAGAATCTCAGAGGTGAAGATCGTTTATTTTTAACGATTTCAATTTTGCCATAAGTTGAAATGAGCGCCAGGTAATTTCCTATAAATTCCAGCCCCCTTAGATTGAGTATGACACACCGATTATCAAAAAACTACCAAAAACCGTGTTAAATTTAATTTAAGTCAAAACACAATAGAAATCTATTTAAAATAATTATTTAATTTACATACAAAATACAATTAAGTAATAATGTACAAATCGGCTCAGTTTTCTGAATATTATTAATAGGAAATTATTAAAAAAGAATCTTATTTGCTAGATCTACGATTAGTAATACTATTGTACCAATAACTTACAAATAAAAATATTCTACTTTTTTACAAAAACCACTATTGGTTGATCACTGATATTTTGCAAATGGATTGTTAAAAATATACTGACGATTTACTAACGATGTACTGTCAATGATTTATAGTTAGGTTTAATTAAAATATGTTGCTCTATATTGACGCTGCCAATAAACAACGTAAATAAAAAGATTGATATACCTTACAAACTAATGATATAACCATAAAATACCTGTAAATAAGATGTTAACTGCGCAGTTACTCACATGTCTTATTTTCACATATGCTTAATTGAGTAACTAATCAAAATATTTGACCATAATTATCATATATATATAGAAATAAGTAAAGATTAAAATATAACGGCAAATTATTAATACACATATAACTTTTAATTATCCTGGTAACATTAGAAAAAAAAAGGTACTCATCCGGTATCCAGCGTTGAGCAAAAATCTGTTAGTACAGGTTACTATGCTGTTGTTACTGCAAAAAAACCTCATGTACACCTCAGCTTCAGTATCTCATCAACATTTAAATCCATGGGACCTCATAACCAGAAACCATGTGTCTCAACTGTGACATGTGACCATACCAAAACGAAGACTTCAGAAAATGGCGGCACGGGACCTTCCAACGATCGATTCACCAATTTCCAAGTCGATAAAAACTACATAGACATACACAGCTTATCAGCTTCACAATTTTATGTAACTTAGTACCAACCACTTGAGTACAATGTCTAATTTTCCAGATTTTCCAAATTATTTCAAATTACCCAAATTGCCTAAATTATCCAAATTGTCCAAATTATCCAAATTGCCTACATAAAAGAATGACAAAAATTAGGAGTCAGTATTTCCAGAAAATTCAAGATGGTGCTTACCCGCAAAATCGTCAGGGCACAAACAGGTATTCAACAATGTCGTATTTATTGCCTATTTAGAAGTCCTCTATAACAAAATTTGGCTTCAAACAGCTACACACAATTAGGCCTTCCAAATGTAAGAATTTTATAGTATAATCCCCCGTAATTAAGTTGGGGTTGCTTTTACAAGCAATTATAAAAATCTTGACTAATCGGCTTGACGACTCAATAAAAAAAGGAAGAGCACGCCGGTTTTCGAAACCAACCGTTTTTTTCCTAATCACCTGTTTTTTTCTGTTTTAACGACCAATCACAATTCAACATCTCATAGGAAAATATCCTAGGAATTGATAAGTAACAGAAAATTAGTTCCAGCCATAGAATGATTAAAACTCTCCTTAGAATAGAAACTAAGATACACAAAACCCATTATTGGACCATATAAACAATAAAATAAATAAAACCACGATTTAATGACTTTTGTAATGTTCCATTTATAACCAAATGTTGGTAACACGTTATTCCCTATCTCTTAAATATGACAGCTGATCAAGGAGAGGTAAATTCGAATGTTTACAACCTTATTTGTTTAACTAAATGAGGATTCTCCGCTACAGGTGAGAGCAAATAACATTAGCTTGAACAATTACAAAAAGTCATAAAATATATGCCCGCTCTTAGTGATTACTAAATTTCGTATGTGCGTTTATCATTTTTAGGTTAACCAACGAAATTTCCTTCTAACAATAACACGGAAAATTACCTTAAATGAAGTTATAATAACACCCCAGACATAACAAAACCATGAACCTAAGTTATAATGACTAAAAATCACATAGTAAACATTAAGGTTCTTGGAGTATTCTTACTTAGCCATCGATAAATATGAATACACAGTATTTTATCTGGTCTCCTTGCCATCAACAAAAGTAAAGAAGAAAATTCATATCCTTTTTTTCCTCAGGTATCAACAGCAACATAAAAAAAACAATCGTAGCCTCACTAATTTTTAAGTTTATATTCCCACATACAAATATATGGGCGGAATCTAATTTAACGTCACAATTGCCACAAATAATTTTTTTGATTTTCAGAAAGTAGTCTGCATAGAATGACTTGGCAGTCCAGTTCTATAGTAGTGGTAAAATATATTGTAGAGCAGTCAGCGGGGTAAGGTGGGCCATCCAAGAGCTTGCCGATAAAAGCAATCGCTACCTTCCTCGCTGATTTATTCTACTAGATATGTATTTCCTCACCTTCATGATTGTGTTTATTTTTACAGGATTTGAGATTTTTGGAAATATAAAAAAATTAAGCCTTTTTTATATTTCTGTTTACTTTAACAAAATATGAATAATGTCTTTAGTTTTGGTTTGAATTGTAGGTGATACAGAAAATGTTCCAAAGTATTAATAAAGAAATAATATCGTTACAAAATAAAGAGGCATATGTACTAGTGGCTACTTGAATTTGGGAGGTCACCGCACTTGCATGTACTATCCTAAAATATGAGGATTGCAGATGTAACTGAAGCTGAAATTGACTGGAGAAGAATAGCATTTAAATTTCAATTTATAGTAATCAATTAAAACCTTACATGATCGATTTAAGAAAAATTATAAGTGGTTTCTCGTTAATTATCATGTAACATCAATTAATAATTAAGCAATTCTCTTATTTGGGAACAGCTTGTGAAGAGTCCTGAAGTCTCTCCAATTCTAGTGGCTACCATTGCTTATTTTGTAATGGCAAAGCAATAATGCTTATCATTCATGTGTTGCAAGAGACATAAAAAAGCACTGTACAGCCATCATTAGAAAAGTGTTCTGTGTCCGAGCGATGGCCGGTGTTGCACTTTATTCATTAATTTAGCGTTCCTTGCCAGTACTCTACCAATGATGAAGTAAAGGTATGTAGGCAGTTTATTAGCAGTGGACCAATAATTGGCGTTTTCTGGGTAAAAGCTGCCGGATTCAGAAACAGAAGAAACAGAAAACTTAGAACCGTGAGAAAAACTTTGGAAAACATTTTTGAATTGCTGGGAATGCGCTAGTGATAATAGAAACGATTCATATAGACACTCCCTTCGCTAAAAAAATGACTAGTCTGAATGTTTTGCTTGCTCTTTGTCAGTAGATGCAGATGAGAGGGGGTGAACAAAGCTTCTATGTCCGGACGGTGAAAACGGTCACGTGACTTGGTATATACTAATTGAACTTTCAGGTGGATGCTTTAATGAGATTTTTTTGCTTGCAATGTTATATGTATTAGCAGCTCTGTCGTCAGATTTGGCCCTAGGCCCAACTTGGAGTCGGCTAACGGCTGGGCCTAGGAACGAAGCTGACGACAGAACATGTTGTCTGGGATAATTTTGGATTGTTCTCGACGCCGACGTCTGGAAACATATATCACATTGCAAACAATAAGTCTCAACAAAGCATCGACGTGGTATTTCGATTAGAATTTACCAGATCACTTGACCGCTTCCACCGCTCGGAGATAGTAAGCCTTGTTCACCTCCCTTTCGTTGAAATGACATTAACATTGGTAGATAAGTACTCTTTAAAATTCAAAATGACGAATCAGATATGGTAGCCAAAATTGCAAAATTGTTGCAACGAATGTTCTTGTGCTACATGGATACTACATAAGAGAGCACTAAGCAGGGTGCAAAAAATTTAAGAAATATCGAACTGCCTACAAAAGAAAGCCACTGAAAATTATAGAACACCATATATTTTGAATTGTATAATATATTAAGGTGGCCATTCCCTAGAAAGACACATCCCATAGAGAAATATTTATTATTTTTGACCATAACTTCTTTTTCTTAGTACGTATATTAAAAAAATCTATAAGAGTACCTAAGTAGAACCATAACAAGACTATTACTATGAATTTTCACACAATAATTTCTGTGGTTTGCAAAATAGCTAGATTTAAATTTGAAAATTATGTTAATCTTCCTATTTCGTAGTTTTAAATCTGGCTATTTTGAAAACCACTGAAACTATTGAGTGAAAATTCATAGTAATAGTCTTGCTATGGTTCTACTTAGGTACTCCTATAATTTTTTTAAATATACGTACTAGGAAAAAAAGTTATGGGCAAAAATAATAAATATTTCCCTATCGGATGTTTCTTTCTAGGGAATGGCCACCTTAAGCTGATGATAACAATGTTCTTGTAGTTATCAGATTCAAGACAGATAAGTGTTTTGGAGAAAGCAATCAACGGAATTACCTAATTTTGTATTAAAAGTATTTCTAAATATTTTGAAATAAGACTTCAATATAATTAGGTAAACATTAATATTAAGCCTCAACTTGTAGGCTTTAAAAACTTAATGTAAGATGTAATTGAATGCAGCTTATCAGTAATGAGAAATTCACCTTTCTCTAATATCCATGTTGAACTTTATTTCAAATCGCATTTGCTGTTACTCAAAATTTGTCCGATTTATTCTATAAATTGATTTGTCATTATAAAACCTCACAAAAATTAATTACCACCCTTAACAATCCACAATTGACTCAATCTTTCATCAATAAATCTTCCACAATGTTAAATTCCTCCCTCACTTCTCCCAATTTTCAAGACTAAGTGCAGATATCTCATAAATAGCAAACCAGCAGACATGAAGGACAACGCATTGTTCCGAAATACAACAGGTACAGGGTCTAAGGAATTGTAGACGTGTCGACACGAGGGGTGACTAATATTCAGGAGAAAGAGGGTGGTGGCGCCAACTTTACCATCATACATCACACCGACACACAGACAGGTGAATATGTGAAAGGTTCGCAAATACCTGGAAAGTTAATATATACAGGGTGCCGCAAATTGTCCAGAAATTTCAGTGCTAACTTATATTAGGCGCCAAGACTACTTTTATCTACTTAATTATATTACTTCCACATCCACGTAGTGGATTGGAAGTATAGTTAGTAATTGTAAAAAAAATTTCAAATTTTTTTTTTCTTGAAATAGGTTTAGAATGTCATGAATATATAGCTAATATTTAAAGATCGAACTTTTGCTCAAATTGCGTATCATATTCTTCATTAGCGACCCACAAAATATGAATTTCAACTATAAAATTAGGATGATATACATTAATAGGGCAGTCACTATTTTTGTTAAATGTTCCGATATTGGGTCAGACAGTTTGACAGCCTTGCTCCACGGAGGGCTCTACAGTAACGACCTTGGGCTCATATTTTTATAAGGAGTTGTACTATTATGCTGTAAAAGAATTGTAACGGTTTTACTAATTTTAAGGGTAAATAAATGGCTTTAAAATAATAGTATTTTTTAGGTTAGGCTTTTTAAGTCGTGGGACCAATTTTCTTTTGAAAATTCGTTAAAAAATCTCAGTAATCGATTCCCGTATAAGTCGATTCTGTAATATTGAAATTGGCAAAATTACTTTTTTTTAAAGCTTAATCTAAAAATATGCAATTATTTTAAAGCCATTTATTTACCCTTAAAATTAATAAAACCGTTACAATTCTTCTACAGCATGATAGTACAACTCTTTATATAGAAAATGAGCCCAAGATCGTTACTGTAGAACCCTCCGTGGAGCAAGACTATCCGATTTTTGAGAATATTTTTTTATCCAAAAATCGACATATCTCGAAAAATAAAAGATATTTTAAAATTTTTCAAAAACACACTTTTTCGACTTGTCGTGAGCTATACTTGCGGCTAATAGTGAGTATTTAAATGTAAATTTCGAAAAGATACAGGGAATACAAGAAAAGCCGATTTTTGACGGTTTTCTCGATATATCTCGAAAAGTGTTGTAGCAACTTATACTTAAAAAAATAGCAATCTAAAGATTATTTTAGCACCTACAACTTACTCATTCAACTTTCTTCGATTAGAGTTATAGTTATTTTTTATTTACGAAAAACTGTTTATTTTTTAACTTTTCAACTTTTTAGGTTAAAGTCGCCACGCCACTATCGAATCAAATCTTTCTTAGAATTTTTTTTTATACTACCGTATTTACTTGTTTCCTGGTATGAATCTTAGTAAACCCTTCTACCTATTAATTGATTGGGCTAAGAAGGTGAGTTTTGGAACGGACCTCCTCATGTACAATGTGTTTCACCTCCTGTTACACAACCTTGTATCTTGCTCAGTTTTCTTTGCATCAACTTTAAATTTTTGTCAATTATGTAATCAACAAAATTCATTATTTTTTTTTTACATTTCAAGACGAAAAAGGAAATTTTAAATTAAATACACTATAATCGTTTCCCCTCAGACTATTGTACGCAAAAGAGATAAGAATCTAGATGCTCTTATTTTTTGTATTTGTCCTTAAATTTGACAAACCTTTGCAAGCAATCAACTAGATTAACATTTGAAAATCACAATTACACTTGGCAGGTCAATACTACTTCCTTAAACGGATAAGCTACGACTTCGTGCATCGATATAATAAATTATTCCCGAGATAAACTTTTTGTTGTTCAATATCTGGCATATTAAAGTAAATGAGGCACAGTAAGTCGTGTACCTCTTAATATCAATCCAATTAAAAATGGTTAATCCTTAGAAATAAGGTCATACATCTCCATCGTCCTTAAAACTGCTGAATCATACCAAACTATTCCAAGCTAAATGCCTCTAGGTATAATCTAAATTTAGATTGATCCACAAAAAAATTAAAAGGTATTGGCTAAAAAAACAGACAGGTAATAGCAGTAATATTGTATGCAGTTTATTGTTTTAAGGATTGTTTTGAGAAAAGAATTGGGAAGGTAGTGTGACAAAATAAGGAATTAACCTTCGATAACAAGTTGTTGACGGAATGGCGACTAATAGTTACAATTTCATTAAGAGGTCAAGTTTTACTACAAAAAACTGCGAACTTAGTGATATAAATAGTTTGTCAATTTCAGCAATAAACGATGCATTATTAACAATTGTAAAAAAATGCGCAAAACACTATTGACTGAAGCGATTTGAACAGAAATAATATAATGATAGATAGGTAGATAGATATACTTTTTCGTCTAAAACTACGCAGAATGTATCAAACTTATCAGTCTAGTCAATTACAAGCTCACACAACATACTCATTACATTCGGATATTTAAGAACAGTAAACTATTTAAGGCGTTTCGTGAGTACTAGGCATACACTAGTAAGGAGTACGATTTGAAAATGGCCTTTATTATATCCATAGTGCCCTTCGTTTCTGATATACAGCGTGTTTTCTATTTTTTGCCAAAACTTCGATTGGCCATATTTTTCTATTGGCTATTTTTCTCAAGAAACCCTGTATGGGATTTTAAAGTACAAATCTTCCTCTTTAGAATGCCGTAGAGTTTGCTTAAATATCTCGTTTTTTGGCTGAGACATCGAATATTTAAAATTATCTGTTCATATCATATCTTTCCCAATACACTTAATTAGTACGGAAACCCTATGGTCATTTTATTTAAATTGCAATATCTCGGCGCAAGAAAAAGATATTTGAGCAAACTCAACGGTATGTTAAAGGTAAAGACTTGTACTTTAAGATTCCACGCATAGTTACTTGAGAAAATTCTCAAAGCTACATAACCTCAAATATGTCCAACTTTTAAGTTAGAATATCTCAAAATCCTGACGTGATAGAGCAAAACTAAAAACAGATTCGAATTCAGCGTCGAAAAATACATAAGAGACGTATGGTCTAACCCCCAGATCGAGAAAACTTTTTTCTTTTTGTAAACCTGTGTAATTTTAAAAATATTATTTTACACTGATTACATATAGCATTAAAAACTTATATCTAAAAAAATTTTATCGGGTATAAAAGTATAAAGTTATATAAATTCGATAATTAAAAATTCCAAAAAAACATGTTAAAAAAGTATATATTATAAACTATAAGTACATACCTTAGTTAAACAAAAAACTCTTTAAAAGATATAAATAGAAAAAAAAAACCGCTGCCTAAGGAATCACTACTTCCACATCCAGATTCTTCATCCAAGTCACTTTAAAGGAAATATCTTGACTATATTTGCACTCTAGTATGTGAAAATTATTGGTCATAGAATTTTAATAATATTTGGGGCAGATGTCATAGAAAAGTTTGAGGGGTTGGTTTCTAGCATATTCGTTAAAAATGAAGTTTCTAGTTTACCCTACTTATTTTCCACTATTCGCAATCTACCACCTCCCACCCCTTCAATGAAGTCATCTCAATCGGATGTCACTACAATACATACGTGTACTAACTTTCAAGTGAATATCTCAATTTGATGTTATCAATCCCATTAATAATGAAGCGGAGGTGGTGGAGTTTGAAAAATACTAGAAAGAAATCTGAGGCCTTGGTTTCTAGTATATACACCGAATCCCAAATTTCTGTACTCTTACCAGCTTGATTTACTTATTTTTCCCTACTCCTATTAACCCCAACCCTTCTACGGAATCATCCCAAAATATAATCTACTTCCAGATGTCGTTATAATACATACGTCTACCAAATTACAAGTGAATATCTCAATTTTATTTTATCAAACCCTTTAATAATGTAGTAAGGGTAGTGGAAGTGTTGAAAAATAGTATCAAAAAATCTGAGGCCTTGGCATCTAGGACATACACCTAATTTCAAGTTGCAGTACTCTTACCAGCTTGCTTTACTTATTTTTCCCTATTTACCTCTACTTACTCCCACTCCTTCAACGCAATCATGTCAAAATATAATCTAGTTTCAGATATAGCTATAATACATAAATGTACCAAATTTCAAGTGAAAATTTAAATTTAAGTGGGGGTGGTGGGGAGATGGAAAATACTAATAAAAAACCTGAGACCTTCGCTACTAGTATATACACCAAGTTCCAAATTTCTGTACTTTTACCAGCTTGCTTTACTTATTTTCCCCTATATACCCCTATTTAACCCCCAACCCTTCAATGGAATCATCTCAAAATATAATCTAGTTCCAGATGTCGTTATAATTCATACGTGTACCAAATTTCAAATGAATATCTCAACTTTTTTTTATCAACCCCATTAATGGGGTAGGGGTGGTGGGGGGTTGAAAAATATTATAAAAAAATCTGAGTCCTTAACTTCTAGTACATACACCGAATTTCAAGTTTCTGTACTCTTTCAAGCTTGCTTTACTTATTTTCCCATATTTACCCCTATTTAACCCCCAACCCTTCACCGGATATCCTCAAAAAACAATCCAGTTCCAGATCTCGTTATAATATATACGTGTACAAAATTTCAAGTCAATATCTTAAACCGTTCCGGAGAAAACGTGCGGACAAAAAAAAAGTTACAGACCGACAGACCGACAGACCGACAGACAGACCGACAGACCGACAGACAGAAATTTTTTTTTCGCTCAAATTTAAAATCTCGACGTTTTATGACATTCTAAACCTATTTCACGAATAAAAATTTTTGAAAATTTTTTTGCGATTACTATAAGTACTTCCAATCCACTACGTGAATGTGGAAGTAATATATCAGATATATATAAGAAGTCATCTATAGAAGAAAATTACGTTGTATTTATATTGTATGTAGAATAAAACTACTGGGTTTTACTTTCACATCCACATAGTGGATTGGAAGTATAGAAATTCAAAAATTAATATATTATTTTTTTCTTTAAATAAGTTTTAAAGATCATGAAACGTCGAGATTTTAAATTTGATTGAAATAAAATGTTCTGTCTGTCGGCCTGTCGGTCTTTAACTTTTATTGTCCGCACGTTTTCTCCGGTACGGTTTAGGGTATTGAAATTTTGTACACGTATATATGACATCGAGATTTGGAACTGGATTGTTTTTTGAACATATCCGGTGAAGGGTTGGGGTGTAAATAGGGGTAGGTATGGGGAAATAAGTAAAGAAAGCTGCTAAGAGTACAGAAACCCAAGATTTCAAAATTTGTTATAATATTTGCTATCCCTCCACCACCCTCCACTCCATTATTAAAGGGGTTGATAAAATTGAGATATTCACTTCAAATTTGGTATACGTATATATTACAGTGACATCAAAAACTAAATTATATTTTGGAATTATTTCGTTCGTTCTCATTAAACAGGGATAAATAGGGTAAAATAAGTAACACAGGCTAGTAAGAGTACAGAAACTTGAAATTCGGTGTACGTATTAGAAGCCAAGGCCTCAAATTTTTTTATAATATTTTTCAACCCCCCACAACCAGTACTCCGTTATTAAAGTGGTTGATGAAATAAAATTCAGATGATCACTTAAAATTTGGTACACGTATGTATTATAACGACATCTGGAACTAATTTATATTTTGAGATGATTCCGGTGAAGGGTTGGGGGTTAAATAGGGGTAAATAGGGGAGAATAAGTAAAGGAAGCTGGTAAGAGTACAGAAATTTAGGATTTGGTGTATATACTAGAAGCGAAGGCCTCAGTTTTTTTAATAATATTTTTCATCCCCCCACTCCGTTATTAAGAAAGTTGATAAAATTAAATTGAGATTTTCACTTGAAATTTGATGCATGTATGTATTATAATGACATTTGATACCAGATTATATTTTGACAGGATACCGTTGAAAAAATGGGGGGAAGCAAAGGTAAATAAGGAAAAATAAGTAAAGGCAGCTGGTAAGAGTACAGAAACTTGGGATTTGGTGTATACCTAGCCCGCCACTGCACACACGGCATTTGTAAGCACTTTTTATCGCCTGTCATATAATTGGAATGCTCTGTCGGGTAATGACTTCTTAAATTAATAAATAAATACATAAAACGTCTATATTATTTTAGAATTTTAGTGTATTTAGTGTATCATCTTATTTTTATGAACATCAGAAGTCAGCTGTTGTTATTCCACCACTCAACCAGGACACGTACACACAGACATCAACACAGCAACCATTCCCTGCGATATTGCAATCTATCGCAGTTGGGACTCGAAATCAGGAGAGATAACAGCGACTAGATATATTTTTCCACCCAATAGCGGTCTAGCCCTCTGCTACCTTCTCGGTAACACATTAAAAAGTTAGTAAACATCCAAACCCTAACCAGGATTCGACCCCGGTATCTCATTATTGCAAGCACTGGGCCACTTAGCCGGTAATGTCTATCTAAACCAAAATTAAAATAAAAATTTAAGATATTTAATTGCCTTAGATTAAGAGAAATTAAGACATTTTTACTAGTTCTTACTAAACACACATATTTTTCTACAGTTGAATGAAAGTGTATAGGTTATCGTTTTTGAGCCTCCTGTAATGAGAAGCGAATTTGTAACACTCTGTATATGGAGAATCATACAAAATGTAGGAAATTAATAAATTCAGTTTTAAGGAATTCAAAGCACAATAAATGTTTATTGAGCGATAATAATACATTTTTTTTGTCAAAGTTAGAAACGTGGAACATTAATAAATTTAAATCCGCATGAGCAAGACACAATTATAAATCAGAAAAACAATTTACTCCGACGTTTTCTATCTGATAGTACCGACAGCCCTTATGTAATGTGACACGATCTACCTGCTCCTTTAACTCTTGTACAGTATTTTACGAAATACCTTGCGAAATAACGACTAATGCGTCAAGTCACTTTTGAAATTTTCCCAGTAAATAATAGGATGAGCTTGTAGAATAGTGAAAGATTGTAAATCATAACATACTAAACTTGTCAGGGGACTACATTTTATCATTATAGGGGTTCTTATGGGCATGTGTACTGATTTTGGGGTGCCACGTTGTGTAACTTATTGTCGTCATGAAAAATCCTTGTTTGCGCGATTGAATGTCGAATGATACAAGACTGGAAAGATGTGACTCAATTAAGGTAGCGATAATCTTTGATCGTGATCTGCTGAATGTATTGATTGAGACATTAATAACACATTCTTGTAAAATTCTTGGTTTTATAATTAAACATTGTACATTATTTACCAATGAATTGATTTTAAAGTTTTTATATAATTCATTACTTCGCATATAATAAAAGTACTGTTTGTACTGCCATGCTTTTCTCCCATTTGTAATTCTTATTCAACGGTTTTGCAAGTCTTACATTGAAACTACTGTCTAGTAAAATGAATTCCCACTATGCTAGCAGAGATAAACAGTCAAAAGAGAAATTTTAGCTGCTGATAAGGATATATCGTATGTAGTTGAGTGCAATTAGGTTTTTACCTGGAAATCAGTCTATAGTGAATGGGTTTTCATGAAACTTTTTGCATAGAGTTTCTAATACTGAATACAAAAAAGTTTAACCTCTAAAAATCGCGGATTTTTAGTTGGGAGTGGTTTCCATCCCTTCTGGAGGGGTGGAGAAAAAAGTAAAGTAGTTACCACCGAATCTGATACAGAATGAAATTCAATTTTCTTTTTGTATAAATAAGTTTAGAATGTCATGAAACGTCGAGATTTTAAATTTGAGTGAAAAAAAAATTTCTGTCTGTAACTTTTCTTGTCCGAACGTTTTCTCCGGAACGATTTAAGATATTGGCTTGAAATTTTGTAACGAGATCTGAACTGGATTGTTTTTTGAACATAGCCGGTAACGAGTTAGGGGGTAAATAGGGGAAAATAAGTAAAGCAAGCTGTTAAGAGTACAGATGCCAAGGCCTTCAATTTTCTAATAATATTTTCCATCAACCCACCCACCCCACTCCATTATTAAAGGGGTTGATAAAATAAAATTGGGATATTCACTTTCAAATTTGTTGTGCGTATATATTAAAATGACATCAGGAATTAGATTATATTTTGGGATTATTCCGTTGAAGGATTGGGGTTAAATAGGGGTAAATAGGGGAAAATAAGTAAAACAAATTGGTAAGAGTATAGAAATTTGAAATTCAGTGTATGTACTAGAAGCCAAGGCCTCAAATTTTGTTATTATATTTTCCAACCCCCCCACCACTCCATTATTAAAGGGGTTGATACAATTAAATTGAGATTTTCACTTGAAATTTGGTACACCTGTGCATTATAACGACATCTGAAACTAGATTATATTTTAAGATGATTCCGTTGAAGGGTTGGGGTTAAATAGGGGTAAATAGGGGAAAATAAGTAAATCCAGCTGATAAGAGTACAAAAGCTTGAAATTCGGTGTATGCACTAGAAGCCAAGGCCTCAGATTTTTTTATAATATGTTTCAACCCTCCACTACCCCCACTCCATTATTAAGAGAGTTGATAAAATTAAATTGAGATTATTACACGGTACAAGTATGTATTATATCGACATCTTAAACTAGATTATATTTTGACATGATTCCGTAAAGAGAGTAAGTAGGGGTAAATAGGGAAAAATAAGTAAAGCGAGCTGTAAGAGTACAGAAACTTGGGATTTGGTGTATATATTAGAAACCAAGGCCTCAGGCCCTTTATAATATTTTTCCGAAAGTAAGTCGAAAGTCTTAAATTTATTGAAAAAGTTGTATGGAACAAAAAATAAAATTATGAAATTGCTAATATTTTATTTGTTGTTTATTTCTGTACGATGAATTAATAGGTCTAAAAATGTGATAGTTTAAAAATGACGCTCGAACTTTTATCAATCGAGATATAATATTTAAATCACAAATATGTCAAAAACAATCAGTATGATGTTAAAAATACAGATAACAGAAATTAAAGAGCTTGAAGTACTCTTTGAAAAGATTTTTTTCTATCCCTACAGATTGAAAAAAAAAAACCGATGTTATGTGCAAAAGATTGAGTGCTTTGTAATTTTTTTAAACGAGGAATCTTAGATTCTCCTTCTGTCATTAGCCATACAATTTGAAACTCAAAACATTTGTATTGATTTTAATTAATATATAGCATTATAGTAGAGTTTGCCAGCCCGCAAAAGCCTTCTGGAAAAGATTTTCGTTTGCATTTTGTTGCTAAAATGTAAGACCCACTTTAAATCATTCCCCATGCTTTAAGATTGCAAAATCGACTGGTCGTCAAAGAATCGTGTGTGTAGGGGATGAATGGGGGTGATTATTAAAAAATTTGCAAAAAATTTTTTTTTGTGTTTTTTATATCCACACCACCTAGGCATCAATCTGCTAAAATATTGTGTCAATATTTTAATCATAAGTATTTTTTTTTATATTTTAAAAGCATCGTGTACAATGCTTTTATATGGAGCGCCTTAACGAATAAACGCTTGCCCTGAAAAGCCATAACTGCAATAACCTTACACTCGCCCTAACTCGAAAACCTTTTGGTTAAGCAAAAAAACTACCTTTATAAACGTTGTAGAGAAAAGATCAAGGATCACACCGATTTTTTTTAAATTTCAATCCGATTGATAGTTTCGTTAAAAAATTGAAAATTGTTAATTCATGCCCTAGCGGTCGTGGCCGGCCAAGGAGATGCGAGGAAGGATGATATTACCGTAACAAGGGCAACCGAAAAACGACTCTATGTTTCAAAGCCGTTCAGCGTGCATGTAAGGTCCATATTTACTGTGGAAATGTATTTTCTTTTAAAGCAAGGGATTAGCAGTAGAATTTGGATTGTTTATTAAAACTTATAATCTAGTAAAATTTATATGTAGTGTTTAATACAGTTTTTAATAGTGTTTAATATATAACTAATCAAGATTATGACATTTTTTAGACTATTAGTTAATAGCCGAGCTTCAGTTTAATTACGTACCTCGATAAGCTTTTTTAAAGCATTAAAGTACAGTTTCTGAGCAGGATTTGTTACGATTCCATTTGATGATGGATATTAAAAGCTACTAGTTCCGATAGCGAATTTGAGTCAAAAGTTAAGGTAAGAACCTTTAAAAAAAAGTTGTAGACAAGAAAGAGAAAATTTATAATCATCGAGGATGCGTTATTTGCCAAGAAGCGGAAAAATTAATGATATCAAAAGAAAATATCCAAACAAAGGTTTATTAAATGCACGAAAATTCGTATGAATATCTGCGAAGGAGAAGATGCCCGTTTTTTGCATATATTTTACAATTTTAACGATTTAAAAAAGAGAAATGATTTACAATGGCACAAAAATTGCTATAAAATGTATACCAGTTCTAGAAATATTGCTTCATACAAATAAAATATGCGAAAATAACTGATCTTTTCCAAGCGGAAACATCTCAAAAACGTTTCTTACGGACAACTTCATTTGATGTACACAAGTGCGTATTTTGCCAAAAACGTTTAAAAAATCAAAAAATGTCTTGAGCAAGAACATGGAGGAAAAAATTAAAAATATATCGCGAAACAATCCATTATTTTATTCCAGAATAGGAGAGCAGGATTTAATTGCATCTGAAATAAAATATCATGCCTCATGCGTTTCTACAGAATTGCGCAATATAATGGAAAACCTAGCACAAGCGGAAAAAGAAAATTCGATGTGACGGAAAATGAAGCATTACAACAATTATTTAGTGAAATGGAAAATGGAAGAAATATTAACTATGCAGATATCTTTAAACACGAATTAAGTTAAGAGCTTACCCAATGTCTCTTGCACCTAACGGAATAATATTCACCCCTTCAAATAAATCTGCATTGGGAAATATAGAAACACACGACAAAAAAGAGGGTTGAAGGAAGGTATAGAGCGAGCGATTGACAGCCCGGATACATTATTACCACAACAGTGGCATTTTATTCACTCAGTTTTTAATAAGAAAAAAATTTTTTGGGTAATCAGCTCTACGAATATTTATTAAATTTAGGAGTTAACTTTGTTACTAGTGGAGGATTTCTTGACGTATTGCAGTATAAAGCAAATTACAATGTAGATAATGAATTAGTAGCATCGCATGAAGAAGAATTATACACGTTTTATCGACAAAAGAGGAAGGGTATAGAAGATGCATAGTTGATTGCAAAGATACGGATGTTTTGTTTATTATTGGCTCACTTTAAGGATTTATTGACTCCGAAAATTTGTATGAAGGTGGGAACTAAAGAAAGCGTACGATTTATAGCAATTCATGATAGTGCAATGATGAAAAGTCTACTAGCATTTCGTGCATTGACAAGTTCTGACACAACTAGTCAGTTTGTGGGACTGGGCAAGAAAACGTGCTGGAAAGTCTTTTTGTCACATTATAATCTACTTTCTAGAGTCGGCGTTCAGCAGCATTTAGATGAAGTTTTTAATGATGTAGTTAGATTTGTGCTTTATTTATATACAACAAATGACAATATTAAATGCATAAGCGTTCTTAGAGGAATCTTGGCGTCCTCTAAGGCTATCAACAAATTGCCTCCAACTTTAGATAGTCTAAAACAACACTGTCATCGTGTTCACTATCAGACAAAAATATGGCTGAACAGTACAATACCAATACCATCCTTACCCGATGTATTAAATTGCGGCTGGAATATTAAAAATGGAAAACTTGTACCTGTCTTGACAACTGAAGCAATATTACCAGAAAATACTTGTGTTCTAAGTACTTGCAGTTGTAAAAAAGGTATATTAATTTACTTATTGTGATTATATCTTAATTTTAAATTAATACATTTTTATTTCAGGGTGTACCGGACCACTATGTTCTTGTAAAAAAAAAAACAAATTAATTGCATTGGTTCCTGCAGATGTATGGCGCATTTATGTGCCAATAGAGACGATATAAATATTGCTCTTGTATTTGTCACTGACGATATGCTGTCTGACAATGAAGCAAGTTCTGATTCTGAATAATCGCAATGGATAACAAATTTCTCCTGGAGCATAGACAAATAAAATCTCATTCTTAAAATTTCGTTCTTTTTTTCTATCCTTTTAGAGGGTTTGTAATTTGTTAATACATATACACGTAGGGTATTCATATTATTAAACGGCTATTGATAATTTATTATATTCAACAAATCTTTTACAGAATTTATATAGGTAGGTAGGTATATTTTTGTGTATTTACAATTATTATTAATGAAAAATATCAAAAGAAAATGTAATTATCAAAAAAAATAATCTAATCAATAATTTAATTAAAGAAGTAATAATAAGATTTACTTAAAACGTGTCAAACAAGCAGAAATAGCGCGATAATAAGAGAATATGGACCTTACATGCACGCTGAACGGGTTTGAAACATAGAGTCGTTTTTCGGTTGCCTATGTTATGGTAATATCATCCTTCCTCGCATCTCCTTGGCCGGCCGCGTCCGCTACGACATGAATTTAAAATTTTCAATTTTTTAACGAAACTGTCAATCGGATTGAAATTTTAAAAAAAATCGATGTGATCCTTGATCTTTTCTCTGCAACATTTATAGAGGTAGTTTTTTTGCTTAGCCAAAAGGATTTCGAATTAGGGCGAGTGTAAGGTTATTGCAGTTATGGCTTTTCAGGGCAAGCGTTTATTCATTAAGGCGCTCCATATAAAAGCATTGCGCACGGTGCTTTCAAAATTAGATCAAAAATACTTCTGATTAAAATATTGACACAATATTTTGGCAGATTGATACCCAGGTGGTGTGGATGTAAAAAACGCAAAAAAAAATTTTTGCAATTTTTTTAAAATTCACCCCCCAGTCATCCCCTACACACACGATTCTTTGACGACCAGTCGATTTTGCAATCTTAAGGTATGGGGAATGATTTAAAGTGGGTCTTACATTTTAGCAACAAAGTGCAAACGGGATGACACGATAGAAGCAGCTTTTTACTCCACTATTATTAACATGCTCTATTTTTTGGTATTTTTAAAGCAGTCTTTTTAAAAAATATACTTTAAATAAAGAAAAATATTACGATTTTGCTCAATAAAATTCTTTGTCTTGTAAATAGCTCCGAAACAAACGCATATGCCAATATATAAAAATAAAGCTTAATATATTAGTTTGTTTTTTTAAAATATTTGTAGAAATAATTTCGGAAATATGACAGTACAAATGTGGTGCTTGAACTTTTAGTGGCAAAGAAAAATATTTATTTCTATTTATTTCTTGAAAACTTTTGATAAATTGAAGCCCTTATAATTAGAGCATGTTGGTAGTACCATTAATAAAAATTAGTACAGATTTTTTGAATTTCCAATCTCTGGCTAATGGCAGCAGGGAAAGCCAAAAATTTCTATTTGAAAACATTACAAAGCACTTACTATTTTGCACATAACATCATTTTTTCAAGCTGTACGGATAGAGAAGAAAGTCCTATCTAAGAGTACTCCAAGCCTTTCAATGTCTATTATATTATTTTTATTTTATTTTTATTGTATTTTATTTTTACATACGCTATCCAACAGGTCGAGAGACCCAATTACTGGATAGGACAAAAAAGATTACAAAAAAAAAAAAGGAAAAGAGTAATATACAACTAGAAACAAAGATGTGCATAAATGTACAAGCAGATCGATTAAGTAAAATATTAAAATAATTATAAGAACATTTCAGGAACACAAAGTACAATTGTTACAGTAATGAACAATAATGAGTCAATTATTATTAAAGATACATAATTTCAGAGAGGCAACGTTGCAGTTGAAAATATCTACGCGGCCGTGTATATCATTGTACGCAGTACACATACCTTGAAGTGGTGAAAATTTTTTTTATGTTTGTCCTGGGCGTGTTTAGTTTAAACAAATCTGTTTGACGTGAAGCAATTCTGTGAGCATGAAAAGGAAGCATATTAAGTATATAAGTGCTGTCGGTGATATTATGTATCAATTTATAAAGAAAAATTAGATAAGAGACTTTACGGCGATCTTCTAATGATACTAATGAGAACCTCGATAATAATTCAGATTGGGGAGTACCAATAGGCGGGTATGTTCCATCAACTTTAAATGTGGAATACTTCAAAAACCTGCGTTGAATATTTTCTAAGTTATCTATATGTGTCTTATAATATGGTGACTAAATGATTGACGCATATTCCAAATTAGATCTCACAATAGAAAAATACAGTAGTTTGAGACCGGAGGCGTTATTGAAGTTAAAAGTATTCCTAATAAGAAATCCAAGAGATTTATAGGATTTTTTGACAACTTGATTAATATGATGGGTAAATGACAGCTTTTCATCAAACACTACACCTAAATCAGTAAATGTTTCAGGTCTAGAGAGTACGTTATTTTCCAGCACATAATCATATTTTATGATATTCTGTTTAGTTGTTACTGATAGAACATTACATTTTGACGAGTTGAGGAATAATTTGTTTCTTATACACCACTCATTAATTTTGTCTACATTGTGTTGCAAAATTAAACAATCGTCGATGCTCGAAATTCTACAGAATAATTTCAGATCATCAGCATATAAAAGACAGTTCAGGGTGATATCAGTAACAATGTCGTTAATAAACATAATGAACAAACGTGGACCTAAATTAGATCCCTCTGGGACGCCTGAGGTTGGTAAAACCTCGGCAGATCTATGGCCACAGAATAAGACAAATTGGGTTCTATTGTTTAGGTAAGATGAAAAATAGTTAATGAGGTCATTTGAGAATCCGAAAACGTGTAATTTTTGCAAAAGAATACTATGGTTAAGTCTGTCAAAAGCTTTAGAAAAATCTATATAGATTGTCAACTTGACTACCATCATCAATTGCATCAGATAAATACTCAGTTAAACAGAATAAGTTGGTAACTGTAGATCGGCTTTTAAAGAAGCCGTGTTGGAATTCAGATATTTGATGTTTAACATGGCAAAATATATGTTCATACAATAATATTTCGAGGACTTTAGCAAAGTTATTCAAAATTACGATGGGCCGGTAATTAGTTATTAAAGTTCTATCACCTTTCTTAAAGACGGGTATGATTTTGGACTGTTTCCAACATTGTGGAAATGTTGAAGTATGAAGAGATAGATTGAAAAGTATACATAATGGTTTGGCAAATACTGCTGCACAGTCACGAACTACGAAAGATGGAATATTATCAGGTTAGTTTTGGCTTTAACATCTTTAGTGCCTTGAAAACCTCATCTTCTGTAAGATTACGAATATTTAGGCATGAGTTATTAAGAAGGTCATTATGTTCGTTATCGACATTGCATTGTTCTAGAGGAGAATAAGATTGTTGAAAATATTCAGCAAATGAGTTACTAATTATATTAGGATCGGAAATGATATCATTGTTATACTTGAAATTTTTTGGCAGATTGGACGTATTTCTTTTGAAATTAATATATCGCCAGAATTCAGAAGGATTCTGTGCAATATTTTCTTGTACATATTCGCTGTAATTTTTGTGTGCAGTCTCCATATCGGATTTTATTTTACGTCTTAAATCTTTAAACTTTTGGAAATGTTCTTCATTATCGCTAGATTTATATAACCGCCATACCTTGTGCTTTTCTTTTATATTCTTTATAATTTCACTGTTAAACCAAGGAGGGTAACTACGTTTAGGTATATGTTTCATGGGAACACAGATGCTTAATATGGGTTCTAATATTTCATAGAATTTCTCACAAGCTGAGTGAACATCGGAGAACTCGGTTAATAGGTTCCAATCAACATCAGAGAACATTTGATATAACATGGGAAAATTTGCTTTTCTGAAGTTGTAAGTATAAGATATATAATTTTTGTAGCGATTATTTCCGATACTACGAACATTATAATAAATAAGAAGAGCGGGATGATGAAGGTCCTCTCCAGGAAGAATCAATATTATGTATTTTTAACATCATATTGATTGTTTCTGTCATAATATTTGAGATTTAAACATATCTCGACTGATAAACGTTCGAACGCCATTTTTAAACTATCAAATTTTTAGAAGTATTCGTCGTACAGAAATAAACAACAAATAAAATATTTATAATTTCATAATCTTATCTTTGTGGCATACTTCCAACTTTTTCCATATATGTAAGAATTTTGAATTATTTACGAAAAACAATCTCAAGGTACCAATTTTATCCACCCCTCAAGAACGGGTTGGAACCACCCAGTAAAAAGCGTAAATTCTTAGGTAAACTTGTTTGTACTCATTATTAGAAACTCAATGCAAAAAATGGTAAAATAAATTGAATATAACCGGGTTCCGAGATTTGTTTACTTTTCGTGTCTAATTACACTCGAGTAATGGTATATATCATCACCCTAGTAGCACAACATATTGGACCAATATATAATCCATATGGATTATACATTGGTGCAATATTGGTGCTACTAGGGCAAGATCGCAATAGTAATCAGAGGAATTATTAACAAAGTTGACAAAGTGCTGATGTATGATTGATTTTGGATAACAAAAATTAAATTGGTAAGTTAGGCAGGAACCTATAACTTACCAATTTTATTCCACCACCCAGCGGGGTTTCCATTTGTAAATGACAATATAAAACTCAATAAATTATACTATTTCTGACTGATACCGAATCCGTTTACTGCATGCATAAATTCTCTACTTTCTGCGGTGAAAATGAATACCTATAAAAAACAAAACTTGTAAACATTTAATTATTTTGCTTAGTGAGTTCAGTGTAAATATATAAATTATACTGTGTTTATAAAAATATAGCGCAAAAACTGCAAAATTTTAATCATTATATAAGTTGAAGAAAATAATAATGTAATTTCACAAAAACTATAATCATTGAAGCTTATCAGTCCTAACACTCAAGGCTTTCAACGATGTGTTAAAAATGAAATTTTTGTAGGAATGCTACTAAGGTCGATTAAACTTAGCAATTAAGTAAATCTTCCGTATATTAGAGGCAATCTTTAGGGAAAATCTCCGTTAGGAAGGTTAAGAGAAACATGAAATTTATTTGGGCACGGCCGGGCCTGGTATATGGAGACATGTCATTGAATACATGCTTATAGGTTTCAGTCAGGAGTAATTATCATTAAATTTTATAATTAGCAAAACATTATTAATTTGAATTTTTTATACTGCATTTTAAAAGAGTTATGCTGTCGTGGATAAACAAGCCTTGTAATGCATATTTGCTAAAATTTAGTTTTATACATCCAACTGTTATATTTGTGACTTGTCATTTATTTGTGAAAATATACTGCAACTGGGTAGAAACCAATAGGGTAAACCGCACAGTCATCGGCCACTAGATAGTGCTTGGCATGTATGGAAAATATTGCCAATATTAGTATTATTGTAGCTGGATTGAGTATGTGGTAGGTTCCTTGTGAAACATCTTTAGAATAATTATTTTTAGAAAAGGGAAAAACAATGCTTTTAGATGTTTCAAATAAAAACTGTATTTTATACACTCTACATATGTTTCGGCTTGTTAGGCCTTTCTCAAGAGCATTACAGATGAATACTAAAGCTATGAGGGTGGTTGTTCTAAAAATAAATGCAGTAATACCCAAACATGTGGAATTACGGGGATTTCAAGTAATAAAACTAAGGATCTACCTACTCGGAATAATTCAATGGGCTATTCTTAGAACCTTGTCTATTATAGGAGTGTTTATGAAATTTAATTGGTCATTGGTGGTACAAGCATTGCTTTTAAGGGATTTTTTTATTTCTAATTGTTCAAGGAGGTTTAAGCGTTTTCTTTTTCTTTCTGAATGGATTAAATTAATATTCTCTGTATCAATAAAATGATTATTTTCAATGCAATGTGTTGACATTCCTGTGTTTTTGGTGTTATTTAAAATGGATTGTTTATGTTCTTTTACCCGATTAGCTATACTTCTACCACTTTGGCCAATATATACCGCGTTACAGTCCTTACATTTAATTTCATAAACCCCCGATTTGTTGACTTTACTTATTTTTTCTTTATTGTTAACTAAAATACTTCCTAAATTTGTTTTGTTTACACTTATTGTGGAGATGCCTAACTTATTTAGTTTTCTACTTATTTTATCACTAAACCTAGGAATATAATTAATAAAATTGTACTTTGTTGTTTTGTTGGTTACAGTAAAAAATTCCTTTTGAAGTAATTTTCGCTGTTTGTTTTTAACCATGTTCTCTATTAGTGACTCCTTATATCTATTATTTATTGCAATCTGTTTGATTATGTTTAATTCTTTATTACTGCATTTATTTTTAGAACAACCACCCTCATAGCTTTAGTATTCATCTGTAATGCTCTTGAGAAAGGCCTAACAAGCCGAAACATATGTAGAGTGTATAAAATACAGTTTTTATTTGAAACATCTAAAAGCATTGTTTTTCCCTTTTCTAAAAATAATTATTATTGTAGCTTTTCAAGTTTCTCTGTTTGTCGCAAATTGAGGTGGCAACACTGTATATTGTATGTAATAAGTTACACCGCCATATTTCTTAACTTAGAGAAATACATCACATGTGTGCAACTCGGTGTCACCAGGTATAGTGTTTTGTGCAGAAAGTAATAAGAATCGTTAAGGGCGACTAGTTGAAAAGCTGATCTGACGTCCAAGGTATGTTGATATTTAACAGTATATATAATTATTCTACAAATATAAGGTTTCTCCACGTTTTTTTTATGGCGGGAATATAATTTTAGGTTAATATTGTATTTAATGAGCTGTGGCCAATCACTGTCAAGAAATTTCAGCATAAAACAGTTATTGGCCATGTGGCCAATAACTGCAGTATAAAATTATTTTTAATATTCCGATTTTTTACTTTCTTGCGGTAGAAAAATACACAAAAATCATTTAAATTCATTAATAAAAACATAAATCTTATCCCCGACAGTACTTGGCCACATGCCAGTAACTGTAATATTCCACTGGCCAATGACTGTCTTTTTCTATTACGCATATGCCGAAGGTTGAACAGGGAGTAATCTACAATAAAAAATACACAGAAGAAAAGGTTTCATTAGCTCTAGAAGCAATTAAAAAGGGAGTGTCACAGAGGAAAGCAGCTGTTACATTTGGTGTGCCCCGACAAAATTTGCAATTTAGGCAAAGTGATAAATTTCACAACAAAACAAGCCTAGGGCCAAATCCTGTCCTAACACTGGAAGAAGAGAGTATACTGAAGGAATGGATACTTAGTAGTTACCAAAAGAGATTTCCTGTTCGAAAATTGGACATACAAGCATCTGTCAAAGAGTTTTTAGATGCTAAACCGAGGGAGAATCCATTTATAGATAATTTTCCCGGGGACGGCTGGTACAAGTCATTTCTCAAACGTCATTCTAAGCTCACTCATCGAATGGCCGAACCTGTGACAGCTGCAAGTTCAACAGTTTCGGAACAAGACATTCGTAAATGGTTCTCTTCTGTAAAAGCATATCTGACAACAAAAGAATTAGAAGATATATTATTGGATCCCACCAGAATTTTTAACGGTAATGAAACCTGCTTCTTTCTGTGCCCAAAAAATAGTAAAGTTATTGCTCCGAAAGGTGCAAGGGACGTTTACGAAGTAGATTCCAGCCCAGCAAAAAAAATAACTGTGATGTTTACCTTTTCAGCTTCTGGACAGGTCACAGAACCTATGATTATATACCCATATAAGAGTCTACCATCGTAAAGTCAGTACCCAGTACTTGGGGAATTGCTCATAGCGACAATGGATGGATGAAGACCGAGATCTTCTATGAATACATTGGAAATGTGTTACATCCCTGCCTTAAAAAATATGGGGTAAAATTTCCCGTATCACTTTTTACTTCCCTCGCATACCGAAGGGAAGTATTGTATTCGAGAAAAAATCACCCTCCGAGATTTTTTCGGATTCTGACGTTTCAGATCACGGAGATTACGAAAATATAGGTTTTTCAATTCCGTCAGTCTGTCTGTCTGTCTGTCTGTCTATCTGTCTGTCTGTTGGTGCATTAACTAAAAAACTGCTTGACGGAGAGCAGTCAAATTTGGTAGGTAGTTGACCCTACTGACAGCGAAGAAACGGTAGAATTTTCAGTGGAAAATATACAGGGTGGACCTTCTAAACGGAATATATAGTGAAAAAAAATTTTTTTCGCTCAAATTAAAAATTTCCACGTTTCATGACACGCTAATTCTATTTCGGGAAAAAAAATTTTTGAAAATTTTTTTCACCAACATTTTTGAAAAATTTTTTACTACTAAAATAGTTGAAAAAAAAATTTTTTTTTCAAATTTATAATTTCCACGTTTCATGGCATTCTAAGCCTAATTGAAAAAAAAAATTTGAAATTTTTTTCACCTACATTTTTCAAAAAGTTTTTACCACTGAAATAGACCGAATTTTTATTTATTTGCTAAAATTTAAAATTTTCACGTTTCGTAGCATTCTAAAATTATTTAAAAAAAACACATAATTTTTAAATTTTAAACTTTTTTTACCACTACTATAGAATAGAAGGAAACTTTCCTCTTTGCTCTAATTTAAAATTTCCACGTTTGACATTTTAAACCTATTTTGGAAGAAAATATTTTGAAAATTTTTTTACCAACATTTTTGAAAAATTAAAAAAAAATTAAATTTTTAACCACCGCCATACTTCCACTCCATTACATGAATGTTGGATTGAGAATGTGACAGATGGCAATAATATCTGGCATATGCACCTATTATACTTTTATTTAAAAATGTACAGGGTGGTAATCCCAAGAAATAATTCAGTCATGGTGAACATTTGTAAAGGTATTTGCGCAAGCCTGCCATATGTGGCACCTGCTATTTAGTATTGAACTTTTGCCGTTGGATGAGCAATCTGTATATTTTTTTGACCAAAACTTATCAAGTTTTCTTTGTAATAATAGCAATAACTATATTCCGATTATTATTCTCAATGTCATTTCGTAATTATTAATTTTTTAGAGTGACCGCCATGCCCAAATAACGAGGGAAGTTCTGTGTAAATACCTTTACGGATTTTTGGTGATGGGCATTCGACTCACCAAACATACAAACTAAGCCAACTTTGCACTGATTTACAAATAGTTCTGGTTGCACTTTATCCAAACGCCACGAGGATAATGCAGCCAGCTGATGTGGCGGCCTTTAAGCCACTCAAAGATGGTTGGAAGAAAGCTGTACTAGAATATCGAAAAAATATCCCCATGAAATGTTAACTAAAGAAAAATTTGCACCAGTGCTGAAAACTGTTGTAGACCAATGCACGAAAATTGATACGCTAAAAAACGGGTTTCGAGGCAGTGGTTTATTTCCATGGAACCCACCCGCCATTGATTTTTCTAAATGCTTAGGAATTAATACAAAGAAAATCTTTCCCGAAGAATGTGAAGTGCCTGATGATAACCACATTTCCTTTTATCAATTCAAAGATATTGTAGGGGAAAAGAATATTGAATTATTTAAACAGGTAAAGGATAACGAACATTCTCAAAACACTGAGGAGTTTGCTTTGTTGTACAGATTGTATCAAGAATTCAAAGGAGAAACAACCATATCTGATGAAGGTTTCAAAACTTCAGTACCACTTAAAGACAGTAACACTTTATCTAATATATCTACCAAAGATCCAGTAGGCACTTCGGAAGTAGAATTCGACAAACAAAGTCTTGATATTATTTTTACTGATATTTTTACTGATATACCTATAAATGCTGAAAATTCCACATCTAATATCGTAATTGAATTATGTGACTCAATAATACAGGAACCACCTAATTTAGAAAACAACACAAACATAAAGAATTCTGAAAATTATGTTCTTGGTATGACAGATAGAGAAGACAATTTGTTAAACAAGACTGAAAATGATCAGATTAACAAAATTAAAGAAGTAGATTTGAGACTATGAGCTTTAGACCCCATGTTATATAAGTTTTTTTTGTTTGTCTTGTCGTTCCTTACCACCAGTTTTTTCAATGACGTGAAACTAATTGCACCCTGTATTTCACGAGTATGACACTACCTATAAATCTTAGTGTTTAATTCGAGTATTATTGAAAGTATATTATTATTATACTCTTCGTAAATACAAAACGAAGAGTATATTGCATTCGATTGGTACATTTCTAATACCGGTAATATTGCTCGTAGAGAAAAAAATTCATACCACTGTGTTGGTGATCAAATTCTACACAACTTTCGAAATGTCCGTCCGTCCGTCTGTCCGTCCCTTTGTCTGTCCGTCCGTTTGTTTGTCAGTCAGTCCGTCCGTCACGATAACTTAATAACGAAAAGTCCGATTGTATTGAAATTAGGACAGTGAGTTAGTGTTAGGTAGAGAAAGAAGCCTATTGTTTTTGAACAAAATCAATCAATAAATAAAAAAGTTATTAATTTCTTAAAGTAAATAAAAACATATTTTAATGTTTTATAATTAAACAAAAAATGTCTAAAACTAATAGTATTTACAAAAAAAGTGTGAAGAGTGTCCTATAGAATGTGCAAAAATTATATAAAAAGTGGAGCAAATCGGCGAAGAGTATAGTGGTAAGCTTGTTTGATTTTCCAATAAATATAATTAACATTCCAAATTTCAATTTTTAGAATACTTTTTCAAATGATTCAGTGTGCAACCTCTAAATATTGTTAAATCTTGACATTTTTCATATGTATTTTTTCCATTATTGAGATTCGGGACGTAAGCAAAGTGTCCAGAAATTTCACGATTTAATTTTTACCCTACAGAATGAAACACCCTAATGACATTGTCTAAATGTTATTTGTGGCATTATCTTCATTTTTTTTTCCTTCTTCAATTCTTTGGGATCTTACTGCCACATTTATGTTTTCTTTCTAAGCGGCGCTAGGGGAATCTACAAAATATATCACAATTAACCAGTATGTTACTGGTAAAAAACCTCTACGCCTGTGACGTTTACGTCAAAGGATCAGTTAAAGGTTGGTTTTTTATAAATAAACAACACAAATAAGTATAAAATCTTGAAATTAAATAATTCGCCGACGTTTCGGAAATCTAATCTGTTTCCTTTTTCAAGGCTTTTTTTGAAAAATCTTTTTTGCTGTGTATGACAAATACACAGCTCTAAGAATGTTTGTTATATTCAATATCCATAGATACTTACTATTTACATAGAACTGTTGATATAGTTAACAGTTTTTTAGTTTCTATACAATGTTAAGTTTGTGAAATTCTTCTTTTAACATTGGCAGCCAAGTTGTACAGACATCTACGGAACAATTCGACACGCAATTATCCTCATTCAATAATATTATCGCGGATTCTTTAATTTTTCTTTTTTTGCTATCTGCCTCTTTTGTTAAAATTTTTGCCGAGTCCCAGTTTATTCTATGTCCGTTCTCCCACGCGTGTTCGCAGATCTTGGACCTCTGAATTTCATTTTTTCTGATATAATTTTGATGTTCGCCCAATCTTACACTAAAAGGTCTGGATGACTCACCCACGTATTGTTTGTTGCACTCACACGGAATACTATAAATGCAGTTTTTTTAATTTTGCTCGTGGTTTGTTGGTTTCGTCTTTGTCAGAATAGATCTTAAAGTGTTGCTTGTTTGAAATACCGTCCTAATATCAAATCTATCACCGATGCGGCGCAACTTTTCGGATAATCCGCATACATAAGGAATTAACGCTGTGTAACGTTTTTCAGGTTTTTGTCGTACCTGATTGTTATTTTCAATATTTATGAAAGTTTTATCGACAAAACCCCCAGGGTATTGGTTATTAATAAGAACTTCCTTTATAAACCGCTTCTCATTGTTTAGTATTTCATCATTAGAAGAAACGATTTTGGCCCTATCATACAAACATTTTACAACACCCCTCTTAACGTGCATCGACTGATTTGAGTTGAAATTTAAATATCTGTTGGTATGTGTTGGTTTTCTATAAACACTTGTTTCAATTGTACCATTTACTCTTTTAATTAAAACTAAAAATGGTAATTCATTTCTAGTTTCCTTTTCTAAAGTGAATTTAATGGAAGGTTCTTTATTATTTAAAAGATCCAAAAAACTATCTAGTAACTCAATACCATGAGGCCAGATTGCAAAGATATCATCTACGTATCTCCACCAGATAACCGGTTTGTATGCACAATTTTGAACATGCCTAGTCTCAAAATGCTTAAAATCGGTGACTAATGACCATCATTGATCAAGATAATGTTTGATATCACTCATAGCCTCTTTTCGCTAAGACCCTGTATTGTATCAAGAATTAAGTATGAATTTTTAAATTCCTCATTCAAAATTTTTGAACCTTTTTCAATTCGATCTTCCCATTAAAATTACCAGAAGACAGATTACAAAGCTTGGAAAATAGAGCATCCAGATAAACGTATTTGCAAATAAAAACCCAAGCTACGCGAGCGCTCCAGCGATAATACTGACGGTTTGGGGTCACATCATTTTCCGAGTATATTATCGACAATAATTGCCTATTATCCATCAACTGCAATCCTATAGTTGTATGAACGTCATTATCGAACTAATGTTATTAGCAGTTAAAACATTTAGTGTAGGTTCCCAATCGACTGCAGTAAATTACTCAAACTCAGTCAAGGAATCCACGGTAGTTTTCGCAGCTGTCCTGCTCTTCGGTTTCAATTAGACGAGAGGGACGGAGAGGCAAGATGCGGTTTAACAATAGTCAGATGAGTGGATCCGTTTACGTCTCATACAAATTAACCTGCCGACTAAATTTGTTTAAAGCATGCAATTATTGTGACCGGTGCTAGGGGAGGCCTGGCACCTCGTGTACTAGCTCGGCTCTCCTACCAGCGATATATTTAAAAAGTTATATGTGACTTATGTAACTACGTTATTGATTAAGCTCATGTTAATTTTTATTTAATTTGTCTAGGCACGGAAACTGCTCTATTTTAATAAATTCAATTGTAGGAACTGCCGTCTGCTTATTTTATTACTTTATTTGGATTATATTTTATGCCTTCTATATTTAATGGCAGTTGTGGAATCATGAGGCATATATCAAATTTGGACGGTACACAAGGTTGTATAATAATTACTACGTACCAATATTTGCTATAAGCTATAAGTTATATTAGTCTATACTATCTCGCAGGGGCGGACTAGCACTGATGTAAATATGGTACCTACATTATTTGTCTATCTGCGTACCGGGGACCCACAAGATCATGTGCCCACTGATTCTATTCACTACCTTTCAAGTACACATTTGAAGGTATGGTGCAGAGTATTTATTTATTTAGCATACACTGTTCACTGCTTACCCGGTTACAGAGCAGCACGGACACACAAAGAACAAAAATTTAAGTATATACAATACACTTTAAAGAAACAATACAGTACACGTTTAAAAGTGAATTATTTTTTGTTTGCTTATACTTTTAATGAAACATATTCTTTATGGGATTTTGCAAACAGCAGAAAAAAACTATCTACCAGAACTAAAATAAAAACTGTTTGTAAAGTTATTGATTTGCAATCTTTGCATTCTTTCGATAACCTGAATTCTGGTTATGCTAGCAATTAAAATCCCAAAATCAATTTGTCTTTCTTATTAGACAATTCTTATTCTAACACTAGTTTCTATAGAGTCACCTGCGCATATGCAGAATAAACCAGTATCCACATAACCCCCTACGGCTATGAAGATTCAGTTGAAATAAGAAAAAACGCCCAAAATGAATTTATTTACATACCTCGTCTTTTGGAAAATTTTTCATTCAAATGGATTACATGTTCAAGAAATCTATCATTAGGTTTTTTTGGAAATGCTTAACCTTTGAAACGTTTTTCGCCCTTATTCTGAGATCATCAGAAAAGCACAAAGCCAGTTACACGACATTCCATGCAAAAACCAAGACAATTACCAACTTTTTTGACATTGTTTGACATGACTGAATGGAAAAAACAGATTTTCACCTATTAGGGGACTGTGTAGATCTAGCGTTAGAATGAGAATTGTCCAATGAGAAAGACAAATTGATTTTAGGATTTTAATTGCAAGCATAATCAGAATTCATGTTATAGAAAGAATGCAAAGATTGTGAATCAATAATTTTACAAATAGTTTTTATTTTACTTCTGATAGATAGTCTTTTTCTTCTGTTTGCAAAGTCCTAGAAAGAATATGTTTCATTACAAGTATAAGCAAACAAAAAATAATTCACTTTTAAACATTGTATAGAGTATATAGGCTCCATTACTAGCTAGGTAACACATAGGTGATAATCTGTTTTTTCATTCAATCAATGTCAAACAATGTCAAAAAATTGGTAATCGTCTTGGTTTTTGCGTGGCACATCATGTGAGTGGCTTTGTGTCTCTCTGATGAGCTCAGAATAAAGGCGAAAAACGTATCAAAGGCTAAGCATTTTAAAAAAAACAGAATGATAGATTTCATAAAAATGTAATCCATTTGAATGAAAAATTTTCCAAAAGACGAGGTATGTAAATAAATTCATTTTGGGCCTTTGTTCTCATTTCAACTGAATCTTCATAGCCGTAGGGGACTGTGTAGAAACTACTTTTAGAATGAGAATTGTCCAATAAGAGAGACAAATTGATTTTAGGATTTTAAATGCCAGCATAACCAGAATTCAGGTTATCGAAGGAATGCAAACATTGCAAATCAATAATATTACAAATAAATAAATAATTCAAGTTTAGACCGGACAAATGCAACGTAAAGTAGGTTCTTTTAGAGTATCAGTATTGTCTAAAGTTTTAAAAGCTTCTAAACTTACGTCATTTATGTGTGGTTTAACGGAAAGTTCTTTATCAAAAATTACTCCAAGATCCTTGAAAGTCACGGATCTTTGAGTTCCACATTGTCTACACTATAATTAACCGCAGTGGGTACGTCTTTTACTGTGTAGGACATAACGTTGCATTTGGACACATTTGACTTTAATTTATTTTGAACACACCAATCAGATACGTTGGAGAGGCTGTTTCGTAATAGATTGCAGTCCGTTATGGAACTAATATTCCTAAAATGTTTGGGATCATCTGCGTAAAGTAAACAGTCAGCTTGAGTAACTTCCACAATATCATTTATAACGAGATTAAAAGCAACGGCCCCGAAATTGATCCTTGCAGAATACCAGATGTCGCCAGATACTAGACAGACCGCAACCTACTATAAGCGACATGTTGTTTTCTACCTGAGATAGGATTGAAAAAATACTAGCAAGATTGGGAGAAACCGAAAGAGTATTAGGCGTCGACAAAAGAGGTTGATACGATTGTATTCTACATGGATGCATGTCATGCAAGTCCTTCTTTACAATCGTTTAGCATGTTCCATAGGAAAGTCCAATTTCCTGAGGGGCACGTTGCAAAGGTTTTATAGGTTCTTATTTCATACGTTGACGAACGTCATTGATAACTTCTTCTGTACGAACGGTTGGCCTAGCAGCACCTCTTTTAGATGACAGATAGTTTCGCGTAATACACGAACACGCTTATAATTTCAAGCGCAAAAGATAATTTACATGTATCGAACTCAAAAGAAACCTAGATTATACGGTTGCAAGAACCTTATCACTTTATGCGTAAAAGATGATTTACATGTACCTAACTCAAAAGATACCCAGATTATATTGTTTACCAAAGAGACATAAAGCAGGAAATTATTTGCGTCTTATTACATCCGTAATCGGATCGTCAACTTACACTTGCCAAAATAGTTAGCAGCGGAATTCATCTAGTTTTCCAGCAATTAATTTCAATATCATCAAAAGAATTAACAAGACACAATTACAAGAAGGCGAAATTATGATCTCTTGATGTTTGTTCATTATTTGCAAGTATGCCAGTGCCACAAATCTGACGTGTTTAAGGAATTTAATCAAATTAAATAACATTAGTAAAGAAGTAGCTTAGAAAAATATTGACATTTCTAAATTTTGTATATATTGCTTCCAGGTAGACGTGCTCTTTAAGACATCAATGGAAAATTCATTGTCTGCTTTCATTGCCATCGCAAATTGAATCAAACCGAAGGTCCGAGATTTGCGAAATTAGTTCGTGAAGATTGTGATTTAAAGCATACTGGACAAACTAAATGTCCAATTATAACAAGACTCAAGAGACACGTCGATGTCTTTGAAAGTAATGTTGTCCATTTATTATTGAATTAATAACTTCTTAAATATCAAATTTTTGATTAATAATTCGCAATGAATACAAATTTCACGAAGCATTTTGACAGTAACGGCTTGTAACTCTCGCAACTGGTGAAGCGGCGTAGTATATCGTGATTGCAGACGCATAAAGACAACATTTACAAGTTAAACATAAACAGAAACGCCACCCTGTGTGGAGTGACGCGTTGACCTTTCATTTTAATTGAGAGTCATCGCAAGAATCCCTACAAACCCAGTCCTATACAAAGAAACCATCAGATGAAAATCTTTCTTGTAAATTAAACCAATGCGTCTTTATTTTAAATTTGCAAGATTATCTATTATACCATCATAAAGCTGTGAATTTCTACAAAATTCGTCAATAGTTCTTTCTCTATAGGCAACATGCCAAACCTGTTATGGCTTTTCTGATTTTGAATATCTCTAATATGTCTTTATACATTTTAATTTTGGCACTAATTGATAAAATAAGAATTCTCAATATATTTGTTACCTATTTCCAAAGATAAAAGCAATTTTTCGCTTGCAGATTCTCACATTTAATCGTCTTTGTAAAAAAAATCATATTTTCTACACTTATTAAAATTTTTGAGACTAATTCATTATTGCGTTTATAAGTTAGTGTTAAAAAAAATAATTTTCTTATTTAAATTTTAAGTATAATTATTATTTATGCCATAGACGCCGAGAGAAATGGTTCGCAGAAATGGTGTTACAGAATTTCTTATAACAATTAACGTAATCGATGAAATGCAATAGAATTCTATTTAATCCTAGCAAATAGATATGTTGTCGCAGAAATGTGACAAAAGAAAGGTCTCTTCGGGAAAATTCCTTAAGGATATAAAAAAATAGTTTATTCTTGCTTGTAATTCAAGTGAGACATATAAGATAGAAATTGTGTAGCTTATTTATTTATTTTTTTAATGTCATGCATTTACATCCTATTTCTGATGTTTGGCTGTAAAACCGTACGACGTTTAGGGGATGAATGGAATATTAAAAAAAATCGTACAAAACGGAAACATTTTTATTTTTTGTTTTTTTTTGAATCCCAATACAAAAATCTCAATTTTCTTTGCGAAGATATAGTTTTTCTTTTTATAGAAAAGTTATAAACATCTGAATTTTGAAAATTACGATTTGTCAGTGTTAAATGTGCCGAGAACTTGTCAAACCCCACTGTCTTCTTCGTGAAATTTCCAAAAATGTTTTCTTTTTGTTTCGGCACATTTAACCCTGAAGAATGGTCAATTCAGAAAGTCAGATAACTTTTTTGTAAACAGAAAATACTTTATATCTGAAAAAAGTTGAAATGTTTCTCACATTATCATCAAGCAAATTTTCTTGTACTTCGTTTCAGTCACTTTTTAGTTTTAGACATATTCCCAATACTGCTTCTCAGTGAAACACATTGTATATTGAAAATACAGACGGAGCTCCCATGATAAAAGTGTACCATCGAACACCTCAAATTTAAAAAGTTAAAATGGTTGCAAAACATATAAAAATCATGTTACGTCCGCCAGGCTATTAAAAAGTTGTTAATTGTTATTTTCTATTTTTGAATTTAGCTTAAAAAAAAGAAACACCTGCTTGAAATTTACAGAATTGGTGGTAAATAAGGAACCATTTTTGAAGAAAGTCTCTCTGACAATTTTTGTGTGTTAGGGTCAATCACTGGCATCTCATTACAACCCCTTAAACAAACAACTGAAGTTTAAGATCTCCTCTATGCATAAAAATTTGCCTGTCATTGAAAACATCTTTTTCACCATGTTAGACTTAATTTTTAAGCGCCGGTGACGATTTTTTTTTTAAATAAGCTATTACTATGGCCACGTCAAAACACCACCCTATTTTTTTTCTGCAATTAAGTTTGAGATCTCTCTTATACATAAAAATTGATCTGTCAGCGAAAAAATGTTTTTCACTAGGACAGACTTAATTTTTTAAGTGTGGAGACCATATTTTTTTTAATGTCTGACATGGTGAAAAATATTTTTTTCAGTTACAGACAAATTTTTATACATCGGGGAGATCTTAAACTTCATTTGCTTTTTTTTACTTCCCTCGCAGATTTTTTCGGATTTTCAATTTTTAGATCATGAATATTACGAAAATATATATGCCGGGTTGTTGGTGCATTAACTAAAAAACTGCTTGACAGAGAACAGTCAAATTTGGTAGATAGCTGACGCGACTACCAACGAAGAAATGGTTAGACTTTCACTGGAAAATATACAGGATGGGCCGTTTGAAGGTAATAGATAATGGAAAAAAAATATTTTCGCTCAAATTTAAAATTTCCACGTTTCGTGACATTCTAAACCTATTTATTATTTTTTCTTGAAAGGACCCCGCACGGAACATGTGGAAATTGGCCCTCGGTTAAAGTGTTTGATACTCGGGGATATTATCCAAATATCGATGTTGATCAAAAGTCTCTATGGGCTCAAGGTCGGAAATTGGACGGTTTTCCAGATATCGGGGGTGTAAAGGGGGATGCTCATTTCTTGTGGGAAGTGGCCCCCGCTCCAGTAAAATTCGCTGGAATCGATATCTGTCATTCCTCTCGACCTCCTGATCAACAATTCTCAGGCACAAGTATGGAAAATAAACAGTTTTCTAGATATGGGAGGTGCAAGGGGTCGATTCTTTTCTTTTTAACGTTACATCTGCCAGTGACCACAGGTGTTACAACGGAAAGCTCAATCGACGAGTTGGTTTGAAATGACTCTGCATGAATTTTTCATAAAATCAATTGTTATCCAGCAAAATGGACTAACTTGTAAATTTTCATAGGAGAGCTCGTAGTGAATCAAAACCTAAACTTCGTCTGATCGGAAAAAGTAATATAGAAAAATTATCCGTCGTGATGAGGCGGTTCGAAATGGTTCTATAAGATATTGGCGTAAAATCAACCGTTACCGAGTAAAATTCGTGGTATAGTGCTCATTTTCTATAGGAAGCGACCGCCAGTGAATTTCATTGGAATCGACATATGTTGTTCCTCTCGACCTCCTGATCAAAAGTTCTCATAGACACAAGGTCGGTAAATGCACAATTTTCCAGATATCGGGGGTTGCAAAGTCGACTTTGAAGCTCCGATATCGAAAAAATTGTGCATTTACCGACCTTGTGTCTATGAGAACTTTTGATCAGGAGGTCGACAGGAACAACATGTGTCGATTCCAATGAAATTCATTGGCGGTCACTTCCTATAGAAAATGAGCACCCCCCCTTTGCACCTCCCAAATCTATAAAACTGTTTATTTTCCATACTTGTGCCCCTGAGAATTTTTGATCAGGAGGTCGAGAGGAATGACATATATCGATTCCAGCGAATTTTACTGGAACGGGGGCCACTTCCCACAAGAAATGAGCATCCCCCTTTACACCCCCGATATCTGGAAAACCGTCCAATTTCCGACCTTGAGTCCATAGAGACTTTTGATCAACATCAATATTTGGATAATATCCCCGAGTATCAAACACTTTAACCGAGGGCCAATTTCCATATGTTCCGTGCGGGGTCCTTTTAAAACAAACTTTTTTTGAAATTGAAAATAATAATAATAATAACAAATGTCTTTATTTCCCATAGAAAGAACAATTTGCAACATAAGTAAACAGATACAAAGAAACATAAAAATATTATAAATACACACTTATTACATAATAACTAAACAACCGTGGGAAATACGAGGGGAAGTACACTCAAGAGAGTGCTCTACCACTTAACCCTTGATACTAAACTAGATTAAACTAACAATAATAAATAACAAATAATAATAATTAAAAAATAAACATAGGATTAAGATATTTAGACAATATATGCTGATTACACAAACCGAGAATGAAATCAAGTATAGAGTATCCTTATTACGCATTGAGAAAATACTTATATAAGTTCATTTTAAATTTAGCGTTCGTGAGAACCTTCAAACTATCTGGGATAGAGTTGTATAGCTTATAAATGGTATATTGAAAACTCCTTTCAAAAAAAGACGTTTTGTGAGGAGGAGGCGTCAATTGACCTTTATATCTTATATTAATATTGTGAACATCACTTCGAAACGATATTTTGTTATATAAATAGGGAGGTGACCGAGATAATATAATTTTGTGAAACAAACAAAGGGCATAGGTTTTAAGGCGATCTTTTATATTTAACCAATTTAATTCGTTCAGCTTATGAGACACATGGTCATATTTTCTAATACCACATATGAAACGGATACAAGAATTTTGAACCCACTGTATTCTGCTTAGGTAATCTGTGTCTGAGCATGGTCCGTAGACAGGAGCACAATATGTGAACTGTGATAACACCAGTGTCTCACAAAGCATTCTTTTCGTGTTTTGTGTCAAATAAGATTTGTGAGGGTATAATAGCCTCAGAGCAGTGTAGGCCTTTTGGATATTTTTTGTTGTCTGCTCCCGAAATCTCAACGACCTATCTAAAATTAGTCCAAGATTTTTTTAACTACTTGACGGCTCAATTTGACATTCTCAACCTCAATATTCATATCGTGTGGTAGATTATTACAATCCGTCTTTTTGCCAAATAGGAGGACAGCTGATTTCATCGGATTAAGTATGAGAGAATGCTCTGTAGAGTTTCTTCAAATCACTATTAATTTTTTCTGACGCATCTAGATGTTCTTGGGCATTAAAAGAATTAATCAATTGAGTGTCGTCGGCATACATGTGTATCGCACTATGATCGATAGATTTGGGAAACTGGCTGGTGTAGATTGTAAACAACAGAGGATCTAGAATTGAGCCCTGTGGTACACCTCGTGTCAGTAATCTCTCGTCAGAAATATTTCCTCGCAGCCTAACCCTCTGAGTACGGCCCTGCAAGTACGACTGCAGTAGTTGAGTTCCCTCAGCATTTATTCCACACGAAGTCATAATAGCCACCAAAATAGTATGGTTAATGTTGATAATGTTGAATTATTTTTATAAAATGGGTGATGGTAACAATTTTTTTTAGCTGAAATTTAAAATTTGCACGTTTCGTGACATACTAAACCTATTTCAAAAAAACATTTTCTTGAAAATTTAAAATAGAAAAAACATTTTGAAATTTTGAAAATTTTGTAGTTTATGAAAAAAAAATGTTTTGTACAAATTTAAAATTTTCATGTTTCATGACATTCTAAACATATTTCAAAAACAATTTTTTTGGAAAATTTTGAAAAAAAATATAAAATGGGTGATGGAAAAAATTGTATGCTCATTTAAAACGTCCACGTTTCATGACATTCTAAACATACTTCAAAAAAGAAATTTGTTTTGAAAATTTTAGAAATACATATTTTTTTTTAAATTTTTTACCACTACAATAGAATAGGTGATGGAAAACATGTTTTTCTTCAATTTTAAAATTTCCACGTTTCATTATGTTCTAAACTTATTTCAACAAATAAATGTTTTGAAAATCAAAAGAGAAAATGCGAAAAAAAATTCCGCCATCACTATACATTAGATGATGGAAAAAAATTATCGGCTTTTCTCTGTAATAATAGGGCTAACTACATGGCAATTATAATTCTCACATACCATCTCTTAATTAATACATTTTTATGGTGATCGTCTTGTATGAATAAAGAGGGAAGTTCTGTGTAAATACTTTTACCGATTTTTTTAAGGAGGTGTTATGTGACGCCAGTGCGATCCTCATGCATTGATGCTGCGTATTCAAAATTAAATCTGGCCAATTAATTAACAAAAATTGTCAGACAGACAAGTTGTAATACATAGAAGCAGTCCTAAACTTCATATTAAAACGAAAATCAAGGAGGTGCAGGTGTCATGAAGTGTCCTTTCTTAAAAAAAATAATTTATAAAAAATGACGTCTGACAAATTAATTAACAAAAACTGTCCGTCAAACAAATTAAAAAAAATTGTTCATTATTCACCTCAAATTGAGTAAATTTCAAGCAGGTGTTTTAAAAAGGTAAAATAATTTTTATTAGCTAAGTTGAAAAATTCATAAAAAATAGCAATAACAAAACAGGTGTTTTCAACCTTTTTCATCTTTTAAATTTGAGGTGCTCGATGGCGTACCTTTTTGTCATGGGAGGTCGGTCTAATACATTTAACATCCATTACATTGTTTACATCATATGTTTGCAACAAAGTAACCAAATCAATGGTGATGAAAACTTAGACGACGATGTTGAGAAGTTCCACACCCCTTGCAAGTCGCAACGTCTGCACCACCTTCTTTGTACTTTTATTAAATTTTAACATTATTTTTACTAGTTTTACTGCAAACATAGAAATATCTATAATCCAACAATTTCCTTACACAATAACAGAGTAGTTTCATGTCTTATCAACTATCATTGAAATGGAGCATAAAATAAAGTGATAGTTATCTTGTTGAAATTAAAGTCTATAAAGTCATAAAATCCTCTTAATGTCAAAGATATTATCAAAACGATATTGTAACCTGCTCCGTAACTGACCACCTGTAGTTCTCCAGCTTCTCCGAGGTTACAGAACAGATGATGCATAGAAACTTTCTGTACGTGCTGTCCATTTAGGGTTTAAGTCTAGTTATTCACAAAATAAAATCGTATAAAATTTTCTTTCAACTAACAGTGAATAATTTCAAAGATTTTTTTTGTTTCAATTGAAATTATTCGTCACATATTGCGTACTTCTTAAACAAAACTCAAGTAATATAAAAAGTGAGAATATTATTGAAAATAAAAAAATAATTTAAGGAAGCAAAAAGACACGGTTTTAAAAACTTTTAAAATGCAAGTGGATGAAAATTAAGTTGCAAAATTTTCTTGCATACAAAGTTACAAACGGTCAAGCTAATAAAAGGTTGTTAACAAGTTATTTTAAAATATGAATGATGTTGGTTAAAATGTACTAGCAATGTTAACCGCAAACTTTATATAAATTGATGTTGATTCGAGCAATACATTCTTTTTTGTTTAGCAAAGCTAATTGTCTGGTATTTTTAATAACTACGATAACTATAACCTGACAAAAATTTAACATCCTTTGATGAAACTTGATAGCTGCATATAGTACGAGAGCCCATGGATAAAACTGGACTGGCACACTGCAGTCGCCTCTGTTTATGGTGGTTTTTGCTTCTCTGTTTTTCTGTGTTTTTCCGGAAGAAGGAAGCACTTGGAAAACACCAGGAGACAAAATATGCTTATTATTGCCCAGAAAATGTGCCTGACTTTTTCAGATTTCTTTGGCAACATTTAGGCGGCTCTTTGCATTTTGCCTATCTCCCAAGGAGATTGAGGTCAAGTGACTTGTCGTTGAGGGGGAAAAGGTAGCTACAGATGCCTACAACATCTTCACTAAGCGGCGGCAATTGCGGTGCGAAAAGCCACTTTTGTCAATGGACTCCCGTAATAATAGTTGTACTTGAGCAAAAGTATATAAAAAGCTTTAAAGATAAACTTAATTAAAGTATAGTGAAAACTAATCAGTGAGCAAAAAACAACTCTTTTTGTACCAAGGAATTTAAAACAAGTTCTGGTAGAGAGATTCTGATATGACCTTCCTTAGCAGTAGGTACGTTCCATCTTCTCATTAGCTTATGTACATTGATAAATAAAATATTTTGTTTACTAAAAATGTAATTTTTTTTCGCTCCTTGAATCAATGTATTTTTTGTTGACGCAACGTTGTGTTTGAAATTATAAACGCGTGAAATTTATTTTGGGCAAGAACAATAATAATTTATATATGTGTGTAAAATATCTGTTTAGATTATTTGATATCATCAGAGATCGGATATACCTAACGGATTCCAGGGTTGGCTTTTACAGATATTATATATTGTAAACACGTACTAAAACATTCCCAAAATAAAAAAAACAAAGTCATGCAACGTACTAAATTAATTTTATTTATTTTACAATGTTATTGCGCTTTATCGAGAAACGCACTATATTAAATAAAAACGAAATACATAATAGATTATTTTAAATTGCAGCAGGTGTACGATATAGTACTGGCTGTTTACCCGAAGCCCAATCGCAGGCGGGGAGGGGAGTAATTTAATAAGAGTACTCACACTCAGCGTCTCTCGTACTGTAGATTTGTTCGGACGTAAGTATTAAAAACGTAAAAATGTTGCATCATACGAAACCGACGCAAGCTACAGAAAATTATTGAATTCGCGATGTTGCCGATTTACATTTTGATGGTAGAGAATTGTATTTCACTAGATGGGACAAAGCAATTTCATGGTCGTGCAAAACAAATGTTAATTCACATATTTTTTAGGAAAACTGTAAACTAGGTGGCTTTACTTACAGTGTCAGGCAACGTAATTTTAACTTAGAGTTAGTGGAACATATAACAATATACTGCATGTAACATGTTTGGCACATGGGCTTCATAGGATTGCTGAAACTATTAGGAGGTGCTACTCTAATGAAGATAAATTAATAGCTAGTGCAAAGAAAGTTTTTCATAAAGCACCAAGTCGTATACGATTGTTTCATGAAATTCTACTCCATTACCTCCAGAACCCATTACAACGCGATGGGAAACTTAGCTAAAGGCAGCATCGTACTATTACTATCATTTTGAAAATGTGGAATCCGTAATACAGCAGTTAAATCCAAATGGCGCAGTTGCTATTTCACATGGACAACATGCATTTATGGATCCGACTGTTGAAGACAATTTGGAGACCATGCATGGATGTTTTCAAGAATTGCACTAACCATACGGGACCTTCAATATTAGCCACCAATAAACCTTGTATTCGATCTTCGTCAATGCATTTTTCAATTACAGGGCGGTGTTGCTGCGAGGGTACAAAGACAATTTCAGACTGTTTAAACAAAAAATCCCGGATTTGTTACGATGTCAGGTGTAATAATAATAACAATAATAATAATAATAAATGTCTTTATTTCCCAAAAAGATGAACAATGAAAAAGAATACAAATTTTATAATAACATTAAATGGGAAACAGGGGGAAGTTCACTCAAAAGAGTGCTCTACCACTTAATCCTTGTAAATGAATAACAGACAATAGTTAACACAGAACAACAGAAAAAAAAAGAAATAATAATACTCAAGCCAGATTTTGTTTGTTCATGAAGTTTCCTGATACACTTTTTGAACTTATAATTGCTGAAAGTCTTAAAATCAGCAGGAACAGAGTTGTACAATTTACATATCATGAATTTAAATCCTCTCTCAAAAAATACAGATTTATGAGCAGGTGGAGTTAGCAGTCCTCTGCTCCTTACATTAATATTGTGAACGTCAGTCCGGTATGATATTTTATTAAATAAATATGATGGTATTTTTGTCGTGATAATTTTGTGGTATAAGAATAGAGCGTATATTTGAAATCGGGTTTTCATGTTGAGCCATTTTAATTCAACCAACTTATGCGACACATGGTCAAATTTTCTGATGCCATGTATAAAGCGTATACACGAGTTTTGAACACGTTGTATTCTAGTTGTGCAACCATTATCTAAACAAGGTCCATAAACAGGAGCACAATAAGTGAACTGCGATAGTACCACTGTTTCACATAACATTTTTTTTGTCTGACAGTTTAAAAACAATCTATGCGGATATAATAATCGAAGAGCTGCATATGTCCTTTGAATATTTTTAGTAACATGATCTCGAAATCTGAGAGACTTATCAAGGATTAAACCGAGGTTACTATAATCTGCTCTTTTACTAAACAAGATAACAGCTGATTTTGACGGATTTAATACCAAAGAATGTTCTGTTGCTACGTTTGATAATTTTATTAAGTCATTATTAATTGCTGTTACAGCATTGTGATATTCAATGGAATAAAATGAGTGAAGCAGTTGTATGTCATCGGCATACATATGAACTGCACTATTTTCAACAGATTTAGAGAATTGACTGGTGTAAACCGTGAACAACAAGGGCCCAAGGATAGAACCTTGTGGAACACCTCTTGTTAAATATCTTACATCTGACATAGTTCCACTCAATTTAACCCTTTGACTGCGACTCTCTAGGTAGGACCGGAATAGCAAAACACCCTCGACATCAACGCCACAAGATTGTAAAATAGCCAGTAAGATATCATGATTTATGGTGTCGAAAGCCTCGCTGAAATCAAGAAATACCAGAGCCGTACTTTTATCATCGTCATATGTTTGAATAATATCATCAGTTACGGTTAACAATGCTGCAGAACAACTATAGCCCGCCCGAAATCCCGACTGCACAGAAGGTAAAATATTATTTGAATCCAAGTGAACTCGTATCTGTAATTCTATGATCTTTTCCATTAACTTTGAAAGGCCCGGAAGAATACTTATGGGTCTAAGATCTGAATATGTCGATACCTCACTTTTTTTAGGAATCGGTACCACTAAGGCATTTTTCCAACTCGATGGAAACTTGCTCTGAAGAATAATACTATTTATTATATGTACCAAGATCGTTAGATTCCAAGGTCAACATAGTTTAATTAAGCTTAAACTTATATTATCTGATCCAGGAGAGGTATTCTTCAATTTTTTAAGAACTTTCAATACGTGATCTTCTGAGACAAGGCTAAATGTAAAATTAGCTTGACAAATTTTATTTTGCAGATAGTAATTCAGTGTGTTTAAAATATTACCATTTAAATCATTTGGAATACTGTCACTTAAGTGATTACTAATCAGGTTTAGGTTTTGTAGATTAGCAGGAATATGAGCCACTATATTATTATTTATGTTCAAGGATTTTAGTTCCTTCCAAAGAGTTTTAGAATTATTGTTTTTAGATAGATGATTAAAATAGGCCCTTTTTTCATTGGTAATCGCGTGATTTGTATAACTTCTAAGCTCCTTGTAGTACTCCCAGTGCGCCTGTGATCTAGTTCGCCTGTGTTTTGCTTTAGCCTTGTCTCTTTGAGACATAAGAAATCTAATATTATCCGTAAGCCACGGTGCCTTACCTTTAGTTATTCTAACCATTTTTAGTGACAAATGCTTATCTAACAAAACTAGTAAATATTGATTCAAAAGACTTACTTTAACATCAATATCATTACTAAACAGTATATTTTCTAAAGGTAATTGCTGTAAATCAAAACAAAACATTTGCTCATCAAAATATTTGAAATCACGATAGGTATAATAAAAAGGTTCACATTTCGGTTTTTTACTTGAAATTTTACAGAATATATTCTCGTGGTTTGACAGACCTACCCCAGATGAGATAACTAGAGCAGGATCATTACATATTATAATATCAATTAATTAGTGCGATCTGTTTGTAACGTGAGTAGCTTTATTTATTATTTGATGTACACCGACAGATTCTATCATTGCGGAAAAATATAAAGATGCAGGTGACTCTACTTTTAATAAGTCAGTGTTTATATCTCCAAAGCAATATGTTGTCTCCATGTTGCAAGCCTAGTAATATTGAGTCTTCCAATTGATCAACAAAGTTCTTAAAATTTGTCTGGGGTGGCCTATAAAATACACCTATTGTATAAGATGTATTGTTGCGAAAAACAGAAATCCATAATTGTTCAATAACACTTGATGTACTAATAATTTTATATTTATATGTATCATGAATGTAGATTGCAACGCCTCCTCCTCTAGCAGACCTTTTAAACGGCAAAGAAGTAGACTTTGCTACACATGAATGTGGTGACTTTGCGCAAATTTAGTTATTTTAAGTATGCCCCAGTTACATCTCTCGACGTCGAGCGGTCCTTCTCGCAATATAAATGGATTTTCAACGAAGGAGGTCGATGTTTAACTCTAAAACATTTAGAACAGATATTAGTAATATACTTTTATTCTTGTAATCGGCATTGAAAAATACTTGTGTATGTCAATTCAGTGTTAAGTACGTACCCTTAGATCTCCAGTTCTCTTTGAGTAAGTTTTATAATAAATCGACTTTATCATCTTTGGATAATATGGAATTCGGGAAAAAAATTTCATATATGCATGCAAACTTTTATGCGCTGACACATGACCACCTAAAGCCAACCCTGGTTTTACCACATATCAGATAGGTAATTCCGATCTCTGGATATCACTTACAAGTTGTGTGAGTAGTATACATATAAATGGCGTTTGACATGTAACGTTTCGAATGTAGTATGCTATGTGACTTTTTTAATGGGAATGAAACAAGTAAAATGATGGAAATGTGTAGTTTGTTATTATTTAAAACCCATATGGAATTGGATTCCGATATACTATATTTAAGCACAGAATCTGCAATATTCTGCAAGTACCAGTAAAGCACACTCTACTGATGGTGAGCAAACTTAGCTTTTGTTATATGTAATATTTTTACAAAAGCGTTCATTAATTGGCGCCATATTTAGGCTCCCTCTCCTTTTCAAATTCCAATATAGCCAATGAAATATGTAAATAGGATATGTGGCACATTGAAAGTTATATTTTCTCAATATTTAGAAGGTATAACAGAATACCCACTACGCACAATTGATATTATAATGAATTAGAGAATTCTATAATATGGTAAGTACTTTGCTTGCGTTACCTTTTACACAACAACATTTTAAAAATACAAAAATGTTCTTTTTTAGCTTCTATCTTTTAAAATCTAATATATTACCTGTGATATTGTTCAACTTCTACTACGTAGATACATAAAACAACACTTCAAATTAATAACGTTTCAGAATACGTCATATTAGAACTGCTTAATCTATGTCAGTTGGTTAAATTTAATAAAATTTTGCTTGTGCATCCTAAAAAGTGGTGTATTTCCGCTGATGTCGCCCTCCATATACGGAAACTGAAAACTTAATTAAGAAAACGAAGTCAAAGGACGTCGTAATTATTATTTCCACTGTTAAAAGCCTTTTACATTTTCTTCTCCCCTATATCCTATATTTTCACGTATTCACCCCTACGCGACCTCCTACACTCATATTTTCTACTTACAAGAATATGTACAAAAAAGTTCATTGCCATCTTTTATGCTTTAATTGAAAACATATTCAAATACTGCTTGAAATAGGAATGCTTACAAAAGTACAAAGTACAGATAAGCAGTTCAAGTATTCTCATGCTACATTTATAGGATCAACTAAACCACACTTAGATGATTGATTTGATGTCGACATCCTGCTTGATGAGGACTTGCTTTTGACACAATTTCCAGCTCAGAATAGGCAGACAAATGTGATATCCATCTTTTATATATATTTCTGGCTCACAAGAGTTTTTGACGACGAATTGTGATGACAAGTATAACCAGTTACCAATTTTAGAACTTTTAGTTTAAATCAACCAAATTTGAAACCTAGTGAATATCTAGGCTATAAAAATAAGAGGCAGTTAAAATTTTTATTGAGATAACTTCTTATTTTCTAAGCTACTTGTATTAAGTAATTTTTAAAAATTTTAAAATCTCTTATTTCTCATTTTTTGACACTAATAGTAAAATAAACAATAGTATATTATTCAACGAGCATATAATGATGGCTATTATTCATGAGTCTCCATATATAATTTTTCGATTTTTCGGGTAACAAGTTAATGAGGCGATTTTTGCAGCTTCCCTTATCTCTGACGGTGTCAAAGAAATTTCGTTTTCACTGTCAGTATCAATTTATTTAATTATATTACTCTTCTTGAGTCCCTAATATGTAAAATTATTGTAAATACCGTTGGCGTTAAAATCGCACAAATTTTGACGTTTCAAATTAATTACAGAATACGCTTTGACACATTGGCATGGCTTACTAATAAAATAGTATAGTTTGTAGACACGTAGCTAAATGGTTTCAAAAACAATGGGGATTGCCTCGTGTTGCTAATAGATGATGCTTTGAAAAAAACTTACTAATGTAGCTTTTGACTGTTCATTAAAGTACCTCTTCTGCATGTACCATTTAAATGCTTCCTAGAAAACTTAGACAGACAATGCTAGTTTTTTGGTTGCTGCAATTTTGACATTTTAAATTTTTAGTAAAAAGTCACTAATGTCATTTCTTATAAACAACTGACTGTCCCCATTATTCACTGCAATCAGTGAATAATTAAATCATTATTCAATGTAGGGAATAATGGATAGCATTATCCTTGAGAAAACACATACATAATGAGTACATTATTTGATAGTCGTGGACAAATATTTTTGTCCACGACTATTAAATAATATACTCATTATGTATGTTTTTCCTCAATGATAATGCTATCCATTATTCCCTGCAGTGAATAATGATTTCATTATTCACTGATTGCAGTGAATAATGAGGACAGTCTATTGTTTATAAGAAATGACATTAGTGACTTTTTACTAAAAATTTAAAATGTCAAAATTGCAGCAACCAAGAGACAAGTGTTGTCTCTCTAAGTTTTCTAGGAAGCACTAAAATGGTAGGTGCCGAAGACGTACTTTAATTAACACTAAAAAACTACATTAGTAAGTTTTTTTCAAAGCATCGTCTATTAGCACACTAACATTGTTTTTGAAACCATTTACCTACGTGCCTACAAACAGTATTATTTCATTAGTAAGGCATGACAATGTGTCAAAGCGTAATTCTGTAATTGATTTGAAACGTCAAAATTTGTGCGATTTCAACGCCAACGTTATTTACAATAATTTTACATATTATAGGTACTGAAAAGAGTAATAGAATTAAATAAATTGATACTGACAGTGAAAACGAGATTTATTTGACACCGCCAGAGATAACGGAAGCTGCAAAAATTGCCTCATTAAACTCGTTGCCCGAAAAATCGAAAACATTATATATGATGGCGTATGAATCTTTCTTAAATTGGAGAAATGAAATGAACATGAATTAAATAAATATTAAATATTTAATAGTCGTGGACAAAGTATGGTATTCTACTCGCATGTAATGACTATTATTCACTCTGGAGATTTAAGACTCTCGCCTGCGGCTCGTGTCTTAAACTTCACCCTCGTGAATAATAGCCATCATTATATGCTCGTTGAATAATATACTATTTTTACAATATATAATTTTTCATAATATCTTTAAATTTGGATATGAATAATAATGGAGTGACGACTTTTAATTTTATACCTCAGAGTGACCATTTTTCTTCGATGGTTTTTCAGGTACAAGAAAATTTGTTATATAGATTTCAGTATTTAGGTAATTGCCTCCTCAAACACTTTTAGTCAAAACATACAGGGTGTTCCATTTGAAAAAATCAAGTCATGACAGTTTCAAAATACAATAAATTTAATAATCGTGGAAAACATCCTATAGAACAAGGTTTAATTTTGTACCCCTGCATTTCTTGACTTAAAATAGTTCAATAACACAGGTTTACAAAAAGGGAAAAGTTTTTTGGATCTGGGGTCAGACCATACGTTTCTTATGTATTTTTCGACGCTGAATTCGAATCTGTTTTTAGTTTTGCTCTATCATGTCAGGATTTTGAGATATTCTAACCTAAAAGTTGGACATATTTGAGGTTATGAAGTTTTGAGATTTTTTTTCTCAAGAAACCATGTGTGGGATCTTAAAGTACAAATCTTCACCTTTAAAATATCTTTTTCCTTTCGCCGAAATATTGCAATTTAAATAATGACCATAAGGTTTCCGTACTAATTAAATGTATTGGGAAAGATATGATATGAACAGACAATTTTAAAAATTTGATAATTCGATATCTCAGCGAAAATAAAAAGATATTTGAGCAAACTCTACGGCATTTTAAAGAAGAAGATCTGTACTTTAAGATCCCATACCCACATGGTTTTTTGAGAAAAAAAAATCTCAAAACTACATAACCTCAAATATGTCTAACTTTTAGGTTAGAATATCTCAAAATTCTGACGCGATAGAGCAAAACTAAAAACAGAATCGATCAGCGTCGAAAAATACATAAGAAACGTATAGTCTGACCCCAGATCCAGACAACTTTTTTTTGTAAACCTGTGTAATTAATTAGCTACACGTTGAAGTCTATATGACAACTTTTCTTCGTCATGACTTTTTCAAAAACCGTCGAGGAAAATTGGTATCTCGGAGGTTCAATGCAAGGTCTAAAGATATTATAAAAAAATATGTATTGTAATGAAAACATTTTTTTCTTCAAAAGTCAGAACAACATGACATTTCTTAACTCATCTCATGATATTAAAGTTTGACATTTTTTATGGCTATGCGTTGCCATTAGCATCAGTAAAAGTACTTTTTCTGACGATGTGAGTGACTGAAAAAAAAAATATATCCATAGCAACGCTTATTCTCCTTTGATACGCTGGCCATGCAATATAATCACAATGCGTTTTTGGTGGTGAAATTCGAGATTTGATTCGATCTTTATTATACTCTTCGCAAATACAAAACATTCGATCGGCACATTTCTATAACCGGTAATATTGCTCGTAGAGAAAAAGTTTTCATATCACTGTGGTGGTGATAGATTTCTGAACAACTTTCAAAATGTCCGTCCGTCTGTCCGGCTGTCTGTCTGTCTGTCTGTCTGTCCGTCCGTCTGTCTGTCCGTCCGTCACATTTCTTGTAAGCACGATAACTTAAGAACGAAAAGTCCGATTGTATTGAAATTTGGACAGTAAGTTAGTGTTAGCTAGAGGAACAACCCTATTGTTTTTAACAACATCGATCTATAAATAAAAATGTTATTAATTTTTGAAATTAAAAAAAAAGTTTTATAATTAAAAAAAAATTTTTGAAACTAGTATCATTTACAAAAAAAATGCGAAGAGTATCCTATAGAATGTGCAACAATTATATAACAAGTGTAGTAAATCGGCGAAGAATATAATAGTTAGCTTGTTTATTAAATTTCTTTCTTGCTCTCGATCGAGTAACATGTATCACAAATAAGCAGACGCTATACAGGGTGTCCCAGAATTGAGTTCCTGGACGGAAAGCTGCGATTCCTGGGTTCATATTAAGCTCATATAACCCAACTTACCTTAGTCCAAAAATGCATCCCTGAAGAAGTACACCCTCTTAAAATGAGTCACAAAAAAAAATTCTAATGATTTCCGTTATATTGAAGATAAGATTTTGAAATTTTGATGGGAGCTGTATCTCTATGAGTACTCTACGTAAACCTGATAACACCCAAATATCTTTTGTTTCTCTATTTTTTTTTTTCATAATCATTAATATTTGACTGGCTATATATTTTTTATCAGTCTATAAAATTACGAAATACTCTACATTTTTTGCAGAGCATTAAAATCGCTGCAAGAAAGGTATGCTTATTTTTTTGTAATACTAACCAAAATACAGGAAATGATTGTTTTTCCTCTATTTGTATTTAACATTTATTTACAATTCCAGAACAAAATTTTGTAATAGCAGAAAAATAGTTTATTTAACAAAAATTGCATTCATAACAAATGCTCCACCTGATGTCCAACTGTTTTAGTACACAAATTAATACTTTTAAAATTTAGTGTAATATCAACCAAAAATCAAGAATTATCGTTCTCTCCCTATAGGTCATAGGTGTTTGTGAAACAGAAAACTTGTCGTATTGTCATGAAAATATAAAAATTAATTCATTAGTAACATCAAAAAATAGCAAGTATATGTTTAATTCAAATTTATCTTCCATATATCGAAAATTATTGGAAACAAAATTTCTCTTCTGTTCTTTAAGAGGATGTACTTTCTCAAGGATGCATTTTTGGACTAAGGTAAGTCAAGTTATATGGAGCCAAAATGACCTCAGGAATTACAGGTTCCCGTCCGGGAACTCAATTCTGGGACACCCTACCCTGTATAGTCCTTCTCATCTATATAGTGGGTTAAGAAAGTTGCAAAGAAAGCAGAAACTACTCTTCTCCCTCTGAATGAGGAGCAAGTGGACTCATCCGCAAATGTAATTTGAAATATAAAAAGTGTGTTAGCACCTTAATTTCGCTCTGAATTATTACAGAATGGCCATATTATTGTTTAAAAAATAATGATTATAGAATTGCGCCTCCATCTCCCGTGTCACACAATGTGATATATGGCCTTGTGTATAAACAGGCACATGCTAGTTCAGTACAGAATGGGCTTAGTTTCGTACATGGTAAATGGTGCAATTAAAAGATTTAAACTTTTTAAATCAGTTTCATATGTTTAAAATTAAAACCAAACATCTACGGTATTAATTCAATAATTATTTCTTTTAACACTTCTCTATTTGATATTAATAATTAATTATTGAAGAAGTATCGAGTATGGTTAAAAATGAATTGTTATTGTTTAGGAAAAACTGAAGCCAGCCCTGTCCCTCCTCGAGACTTACCTAACTAGCCGGAATGCAAGTATTTTTAATATTTTTTGCCACGTTTTTCGACTCATTATATAGATGAGAAGAACTATACTAAGGTGATTATTTTACTTTATTTTTCTATTCTTTTAAATTAGCATTTCTTGTGTGATAGTTATTTCATAATTTTAAAACTGCAGAAGACCTAATTTAAATGAAGGTAATGATTTATATTCAATTAGGAAAAACAAATTAATTTAACGGCAAACCAACAAACGAATAAAAACAATAAAACATGTAACGCATGTAAATTACGAGAGCCAAATTTTAAGAGAAATAAAGTAAAGGTCCGCACGCAAATGCTGAAGGGGACGCTGGAGAGAGCGAGTTGAGGGGTTGCGGGGTGGTTCATCTCATTTCGCCCGCACTCTCTTACTGTTTTTACTCTGACACACACTGACTACAATCAGTCTTCTTCATTCCCACCCCTCGTTTCCTTACAGCAACTCCCCCCCCAACTTTCCCTCATCACCATCAACCCCTTCGGTACACTCTCCAAAGAAGATTCTCAATTATTAATCGAAAGGAATTTTTAATCGATGCGAGCGTGTTTTAAACTGCGCCCTTTTTCTTTGCTGTTTCTTTCTCTCTTCTGTTATTTTTTATAGACGTAGGCAGCGATAACCACCTACGGTATTTATTTAATTCGTTTTATTGAATCTACACATATAGTCCCTAACTAATTATAAGTAAAACTCTGTCCTGATTACCTTTGAAGGGCTTAGATAGGTATGCGGTATAACTCTCCTCAACTCGGATGTAATTTTTTTTTAGTTTATTGCTTTTTACGTGTGTCTTTATGCGCAATTATTAGCGTCTAGATATTGTCGATTTTTGAAAAATAAAATTTTAAATTAAAATATTTTTTTTTTAACCAAATATTGAAGTAGTTCTAAGTTAAAATATATAGAATAGATTATTCTTCCAGTAAGAGCATTACAAAATGTTCTATAGGATATGCCAAGATTATTAGTACCAGAGCATCTAATTTGCTATACATGTACACAGTGTACACAAAAACATGTACACCTAAGTAAATATTTCTATATTGCTTGTACAGAAAAGTATTTACATATAACGTAAAATTTAATCAAACAAAAAATATATATACACATGCAATATGTGTACATATTCACATTCAAAGTAAAATGTTCACACAAATCCTACATATACTTACATATTAAAATAATAATATTGTATAAAGATAATAAAATAAAGTAAATACCCAACTAACAATTATTATTAAAATCAGAACAGAATATGCACACATATTTAAAAGGTATTCCTCAACATTCTTCTTAAATACATATAGATTCTTTAAATTTTTATATGTATTTGGCAAATGGTTATAGAACTTTAAACTTAGGACATTTTGTGTTTTAATGGATATATTTAAACGTTTAGTTGGTATTTGAAAATTAGTTTTGCAATGTTTATAATGAAAATGACTAGATTCATTTCTGTCAAATTTATCTTGATTTTTTACATATAGCAACAATTCTAGAACATATAAACTTGGTAGGGGAAGAATTTTATATTGTTTAAAGATATTATGGCATGAATGAATTGGCGGTATGCCTGCTATACATCTTATAATGCATTTCTGTGTAATAAATACATCATGTACACTAGAGGAGCCTCCCCATAAATATATAATACCATGAGTTAATCTAGACTGAACTTGTCCAAAATAAAATATTAATAGATCAGACCTATTTAACCACTTTTCAAGGTTCTGATTTAAAAATATCTAGAGTGCAAGGTACTAATAGATTTCCTACACTGGTTAATAAATGTGAGTGTATTGTCAATAATTATGCCAAGAAATGTTATACAATTACTTTCTTCAATCTCAACGTTATTGATTTCTAAGTCTAAGGTGGAAATATTATCATTTTGAGGTGTATGAAATGTCATATGACAACATATTTGGCAGCTCATTAATATAAATAATAAATAAGATAGCCCTAAAACGTAACCTTGCGGTACACCCACTTTATTAACTAATTGAAAAAAATTGAAAAAAAATACATTTGAAGTATAGAAGGTTTTTGGATTTCCATCTAGAAACTGTACTTCCATGATCTGATTTATTTCGTTAAGATACGAGGCAATATAAACATATAGGGGTCAACATAATGAATTTCAGGTAATATTCTTTGCGTTTACTCTATCAAGCAAAAATAATTTTATATAATTTTGAAAAAAAAAATGTACACACACTGCATCATGCTTTAGTAGTACACACTGGAAAGTATCCAAAGGATCGAAACGGTAGAACATATTTAAAAAAAATTGTAGTCAGTAGAAGTCAGGATCTGTGTTCTCCTTTATTATACTCTTTGCAAATACGAAACGAAGAATATATTGCATTCGATCAGCACATTCCTAAAACCGGTAATATCGCTCGTAGAGAAAAAAATTTCATATCACTGTGTTGGTGATCGAATTCTGAACAATTTTCAAAATGTTCGTCCGTCTGTCTATCTGTCTGTCTGTCTGCCTGCCTGCCTGCCTGTCTGTCTGTCTGTCCGTCTGTCTGTCTGTATGTATGTCTGTCTGTCTGTTCGTCCGTCCGTCCGTCCGTCCGTCCGCCCGCCCGTCCGTCTGTCCCTCCGTCACGTTTCTTGTAAGCACGATAACCTAAGAACGAAAATAACGATAGTATTGAAATTTGCACAGTAAGTTAGTGTTAGCTAGAGGAAGAGCCCTATTTCTGAACAAAATATATATATTAATTTTTCAAAAAAAAATGTTTGTTTTGTAATTAAACAAAACATTTCCTATCCTATAGAATGTGCAACAATTATATAACAAGTGTGGTATCTCGGCGAAAAGTATAATGGTTAGCTTGTTCTATCTATACACTACGTGAAATGAAATTATACCCAACACCTCAAGAAATTACCAAACTCGTATATATTACTATTTTGCTGCAAATGGAAAGGTCCGTTTGTATGAAGAAAGCGATTGGAGCAGCCACCTTAGGTGTTTTTTCTGTAACTTAATTCTTAACTGATTAACTTCATGTAATGTAAAGAATACATGAGCACTAATATGGACTTTTATCAGTTTTTATACTTTTAAGTATATCCAACCATTTAGAACTTCTTAGTGCATATTATTAATGTATGAAGTTGCCTTGATGTATATCCTGGGATTTTTCGGTCACAATTCAAATGAGAAATGATCATTTACTTGCGTTTCGGTTTATTACCCATCGTCAGAGAAAAACTACAATATTTACAAGAAAACAAGATTTTTTAATTTAATTTTATAACCTGAATATGCATTACTTACAATTGTTGTCATTTTTATATATTTTAACATTACTATATTTATAATAATAAAAAAAATCAAAAAAGTATTTTTCTCTGCTGTATTTTCGAGATAAGAAAAATAATCATAACTAGAATGACATATGATTGATGTAAAATGTGAAACTGATTCCTAAGAAAATATAAGAACTTGCCCAACAATCTTCTATGTTAAATTCTGGAACAGCCTGTGTGAAGATACAGGTATGCTTCTCATCATTAAATTTGTTGCTTCCTCTGAAGTGGCTTCATAAATACACTTCAATGATACACTCAAATTCTATTATTCGATGTATGTTTCGTCAACTATGTTGGTATCACCTAGAGAATATTTAAAATTAATCAGCTTTAAGAATTTCCAGATTATGCTAATATAATTGACGAAATAAGCGTAAAATTTTTATTTGAAAATTATTAGTATTCAAGTATAGTGTTCAAGTGTTTTTGTATTTCTGTGTAGGAGCTATAAATCCAACGCTGTTCGAGGCTTTTAGGGTTAAAGCATTAGACCCCCCTCATTTTAGGACACACTGTTTGGCGGAAAAAATTTGTCGTAAAGCTTTTTGCGTAAAACCAGAATTCGCTTTGTCGTTCAATTTACGTTCTGACTTTACAAGATCTTACTAACAAATATTGACTCAAGCCATAGCTTTCACTGGCAAATGCATTTGTTGAAACGGCAAAATATATGGACATAATGATTGACCACACACGATCACAAAAAAAAAAATAGATTTAAAATGGTCTTTCTATCAAATTGCGACAGTTATATACCACCTTATGTTGAAACTAGTCTCATTAATAAAAATATTTCGAGGATTAGGTCAAAATATATACAGACGAATCAAAAAGTCAGCAGGGAAGCATTCTTTGTGCCACTAATAAATCAAGAAGAAAAAATAAAACTTTTTAGACATGTCTCAATTTTCTCTGTGGAAGCTTATGCTATAATAGAAGCCATTAAGTATGCGCTAAACAACAAGATAAAGAAAACACATATTCTAACAGACTCAAAGTTCGTCGAAGAGGCCTTGAAAAACGTAGACAACATTAAATCATTGGGGAAATTTTCAAAATATATCGGTAAGCTGCAAACATTAACTTGATTATTAAATTTATGTAGATGCAGGCATATTGTTGCTTAGAATATAATGAAAAAGTAGATTATCTGGCTAAAAAATTAAATGTGAATAGGACAAGGCAACTCCCTTATAGTGGCCTAATCCTAAATTACAAACACAAGGCAAGAAAAGAGTGGGAACAAGTATATAAAAATGCTTACGTCGACAAACCAACATACATTTTTTGACACACCCTAAACTCCTCAATAAACATTGCTACAATAATATGCACATATCCAAACAATTTTCTGCCTCTATTACAAGACGCAAATTGAATCATGGCCGGCTCGCATTACACCTTTTTGAAATAAAAATACATACGTATATTCTTAGTACATGTGGACAATATTAATCATATATTTTTTAATTGTCTGTTTATCCAATATGACACGAAGTTTTAATGGTCAAATTAATAGAATTAAAATTTTGTTCTCCACTAAATATTAATTACATACTGACATCAGAAAATTCTGAAGATTTAATAGCATTATTTAATTCTCTTAAAGCAACGAATATAAGTTTGTAAATTATGTAATCTTAGGTTTGTTACATTCTAATGTTAATATTTTTATGTTATTTTTAAACCCGACCATAGCGTGGGCCCCCCTACCTTTGTCTAAGCCTTTATAAAATCGTCAATATAAACCTCTTGTCGTGAAATGAGTTGCCCCGTGTATATCCCGGTGGTAGATAGATTTGTACGTATTAGTGCATGTATGTGTACATTTACACGTATGTATAGTTAGTATACAGTGAGCACCTAAAGGTTGAAATAAATTCATTAAAATAGTTACAAAACAAGTGACAAAAATTCGCTCAGACCCGTCGATTTTTAAATACATTTCTCAATCTGTTTATTTAAAAAAAAAGTGCTGCAAATATTTATTTAAAAGTTATGACGTCATCACCATTTTTTTTAAACGGCAACTCCCATTTTTGAAAATATCATTTGAAAGAGCACATTTTTCTGCATACAGTACGTTAAATTCTAGGGCGTATTGCATGAAGAAATTATCGAGAAAAAAACATTTAATATTAATAAAACACATTCATTACTTATCGTCGAACCTTTTTACAACTTACACTTTTTTGTGTTTACCTACCCTTTTTTTCATTTACTTAGCAACGCGTACCTGATTCTAACACATTAGATGGTTACACGCCTTGTAGTATTATACCTAGAAAAATATATGTTTTGAATTCTTTAAGGTAATTCTAAGAAGTTTTTTTTTAGTTAGTTTTTTTAACGCCGTGTGGGTCGAGCGCGACCCGCATAGGAACAATAGTATGATAATAAGTAAGACAATTGTCACTTACGCCGCAGAACGCTATAGTAATTTATCAGTGATAAGTGAATTATAATTGTCCTTTCTCAAATTAATGTAAAAATTGTTACGTTAATTGTGTGTGCCGGAGTTTTTGTTCCTTTTTCTTTTGGCCCCCCTTTGTCCCTCCTATTGCCTGGGCCGACATCGGCGACGAAGAATCCATCAAACCTACTGTGTAAGTTTCCGACACATTCTTTTTCTTATTATACCTAAATACAGTTCAATATATCATTATATTAGCCTCACCACCCTGAAAGGGGTAGGCCCATTCATTACACTATTTACTTGTGATATCGTATTGAAAGTGCTGATAATGTAATGTTTAAGTCAGATACAACGAATTGAAATTTTGATAATGATTGGCTATGAGACAAGTCCCGAACACAAACTACGGTTTGAGAATTATTTAATGGTAAATACCCTAATCGACCTATTACACAATCAACTGTTAGCAAAATAGAAAAGAAGCTCCGAGATCGTGGTCATGTAAGAGATAATTTCACGAAAGGTCGTCCTACAATTTCAGAAAATAAACAGTTAAAAGTTTTACTGACAATGGAGGAGAATCCTCACAAACCAAGTGGCGAAGTCGCAGCAGAATAGTCAATTAGTCAGTCGACTGTTTTAAAATATTTGAAGAAGAATAAATGGCACCCATATAAAGTGAATTTAGATCAAGAGCTTAACGAAGATGATTTCGACCGCAAAGTAGATTTTTGCGAAACCATGATGGAACGATGTAATATCAATCCACATTTCTTAAGTCGAGTACTTTTACAAGAAAATGGCGATGACGTCATAACTTTAAAAAAAATATTTGCAGCACTTTTTTTTAAATAAACAGATTGAGAAATGTATTTAAAAATCGACGGGTCTTAGCGAATTTTTGTCACTTGTTTTGTAACTATTTTAATAAATTTATTCCAACCTTTACGTGCTCACTGTATACCTACATTTTTATATAGATTTGTTTTAGGGTCGTGGATAGGGAAAAAATTAGGATTAAAAATCAGAACACGCTGGATTAGTTTTATGCATGTGCATCAATAAACTATAAATCAAGAGCTACTAGTTGATCGTTCATACAAAGCCAAGGGGAGAAAAAAAAATTACATTCACTCGTGGCTGCATCAGCAACACCCGTAACTCCCATCGATGGTCTGACGAAATTCCAAATGGCACAGTAGACATTCATCATCGTTCTTCAGTTAATGTCGCCATGTTATCATGTTGTCCACTGGGAGAAAATCACCTGTTATTTTTGAAACATTATTTACAAGCATTACTAGATGATGTTTCTTGAAACTTTAGTGACAATGATTATAAGTATTAAATTTTTTAAAATGCATCACTGAGTTTGTCACTTTCTACACGACTCTTCCTGTATATTTCATTGCATGTTTCCCATAATTGGACAAGTAAAGCTTATTATCCATTTATTAGAAGTAAAACAAAAATATAGAAGCCTGAGGATTATCATACCCTAGCATATAAAGCATTTCTTTGAAGTCCCGATAACCTCAATTAGTCTCATGTCTAAAGAAAACCAAGAACACATTAAATATTATCACGTTATCTAACTGATAATACTTGGCGTATTTTTCAAGATTGCAGACAGCTAGTGGTAATGCTTCTAATCCCCCTCGTTAATGTTTCGGATTTTTCTTTTGCAATACTTAGAGGTTTCGCTTACATTTCGCTTACAACCGTTATATTTTTAATTATTTTTATTCAAGGCGTTCGAAATACTGAAGAACTATTTTGTGCATGAGCATTAGTGTGAAAGTCAATGTAATGTGTAATCTTGTGGTGAGGTAATAGTGACACTAGGTTAAGCACAAACCACAGACTGAAGAAAACAAATAAAAGTGTGTAAATACAAAGAAATCATGGCTTCAGGTATAATTTTCTATTAACTAGTATCTTTAATTAAATTCGGTGTAAATGTAATGTAGATTTTACCTAGCTCGACAATAATACAAAATTTAAACAAATTGGACACATTGTCATGAAAGAGTAGAAATAATAGAAATACAAATAGAAATGTTTATTTGACCAAGTTACAAAAATAATTGTTTTTGGCAAGTCATTACAAAGTGTAAACCTGAAATATAGACAATCTAAACACAAATAACGTTTAAATGTAAAAATAAAAAACAAAAAACAAGTACAACTGAATATTCACAACATAAAAATATAGTTGATGTAAAAGGTTGTATGAATACAACATCAATGAATAGTGATATGTATTACATGTTACATATTACAATTAGAATAATCGCGTACATAGCAAATAAATTACAGAACTAATGATGCCATGTATACAGCATGAAATGTTTGCTTTACAGTGCCTCTCAAAATGTGGGATAGAGTATACTGACGAGGACAATGGGGTACAAAGAAAAACAAAAAAAATTTAAAGATTACATAATTGAACTCATAGAACAGGTATAAGTATTAAAAAACAGTATTAAATAATTCTTCTTCTGAATAAAAGCAATAATTTAAGAAGTGTCTTTTCATCTTACATTTAAAGCCATTAAAATTGAGAGATTTTATGTCATCAGGAATATGATTGTATAATTGGAGATTTAATGTATTTTTTCTTGATTTTGTTAATCTAAGACGAGGCTGTCTGAGTTGTGAGGCAGAACTTGTTTCGTAATTGTGAAAATCCGAATTAGTCGGGAATGCATCGGGAATGCATCTTTATTTTTATGTATTTCTACTAACGTACTGTACATATACAAAGAAGGAACTGGCATTATACCTAATTTTTTAAAAATTGGTTGACAGTGGTCTCGCCAGCCAGCATTATCAATTAATCTGACAGCTTTTTTTTGCAATCGAAAAATTTTTATTGACTGCGATGGGCCACCCCATAGGATAATTGCATAATTAATGAGAATATGGAACATGGCGAAATAACAATTTTTTAAAGTACTAGAACAAAGACAAGTTTTTAGCCTACGTAAAAGAAAAATTGTACTTGATAATTTATTGGATGGATCCTCTATGTGGTTGGACCAGCTTAGGGTGTCATTTAAAATGACGCCCAGAATTTTTACACTATCATTATTAACAACTGCGTTATTAGTGGAAAATATAATCTTTTGAGTTTTATCCTCATTTAGTTTAAGTTTATTTGCAGAAAACCAATCACTACCACGTTGTACTGATTTATGGCTTTCGGAATTTAAATTACCAAGGTCAAAACTAAAATACAATAGTAAAGTCAGATTAATGTTTCTAGCGTTTTTAAGGGCAGTAGCTCTTATAATAGTATATTATTATATGAGCGATTATAATAGCCATTATTGACGAAGATGTACTAGAACAAAGACAAGTTTTTAGCCTACGTAAAAGAAAAATTGTACTTGATAATTTATTGGATGGATCCTCTATGTGGTTGGACCAGCTTAGGGTGTCATTTAAAATGACGCCCAGAATTTTTACACTATCATTATTAACAACTGCGTTATTAGTGGAAAATATAATCTTTTGAGTTTTATCCTCATTTAGTTTAAGTTTATTTGCAGAAAACCAATCACTACCACGTTGTACTGATTTATGGCTTTCGGAATTTAAATTACCAAGGTCAAAACTAAAATACAATAGTAAAGTCAGATTAATGTTTCTAGCGTTTTTAAGGGCAGTAGCTCTTATAATAGTATATTATTATATGAGCGATTATAATAGCCATTATTGACGAAGATGATGTTTGAGCCCACGAGCCGTAGGCGAGTGGCGCAAATCGTCCGAGTGAATAATGGCTATAATTGTGGATGTAATACTATGCTTTTCTACACCTATTAAACAAATAAATTAGACTGAAATTTGATAACATTAATCGGTACCTGCTCGTAAGAAGGAAACCGTTGGAAAACGTAAACAATATCGCGACACTTGGTTGTCAGTGTCAAACGAGTTGATTATCAGCCGCAGCAAGAGTTGATCGCTGTCGATTTAAAATATCACTGAATCAGCGAAACAGTGATTTTCGAATTTGTATTTGTGATTGGCCAAATGCAGTGAATTATGAATCGATAATTTACTATAGTGAATTTTCAGTATCTGCATTAATCATTTTCTGTCTTGTCCATATCCTTAAGATGATGTCAAAAGATTTAAAAACCTGTCATCAGCCTTAAGTGAGACTGTGTTAGTTCCCAGGGGATTCTGAGCTAGGATTAAATAATCTTTATGAGAAATTTTGCCCAGGAATAGATTTTTGCTAGTAGAATGCATTAGAAAAAGCGGGTGTAAACATGAACCAAATGTTCAAGGTTAAACTTGAAAAAAGATTCTACATAAAAATGCATTTCCTAAAAATTTTGCACTTATACCCATTTTCACGAGGAATAAGAATCGAAGTTTTGAAGTTTCTAACCAACCACAGTGATTCAAAAATGAATACTTGTGGGCAAAATTCGATCTACACCTGAATTTTGCTTGAAATGTACTAAAGTATTCTCAAAACAATAGTTTACAATGCCTAACTGCCCAGATTGAGGCAAATTAGCTAAAATCCTTAATTCTTTTGTTTTTAGACTCATTTTTTGTGATATAGAATATTTACAGAGAAATTGCGAAGATGGACATTCCTACATTTAATATCTCTGGTTTTTTAATGGTTGTATATTATGTTTCTGGGTTGTTGATTATGAATATGATATTCGTTTTACCCAAAAGTGGCCCAATGATGAGAAATTGGATGTTTTTTGGGGGCTTCTGAAAGTTTTCGATGTTTTTATTACATAGTTTACTAAACTATAATATGATCTTAATTCACACACACACAAATGTCACTCTACGTATACGCATGATGCTAGCATAATACAATACTAACAAGCAGGGTACCGGTACCTCCACCACACTTAGAATATCCTCGACTCCAGGCATTTCAGATTTTGTGATACTTTCAAACGGGATTACCCTCGCTATAGTACTTTCACATCAAAAAGGAATGAACAAGAAATATGATATAGATTTAAATAAATATAAAAGTGAACTGACAGTTATTGAACTGATTCTAAATAAATTTGTGATTTTTAAAAGTGAATTATTAATTATTTGCTTATAGTAATGAAACATATACTTTATAGGATTTTGCAAACAGCGGTAAGAAAAACTATCTACGAGAACTAAAAGAAAAACTGTATGTAAAAATATTGATGAAATCTTTGCATTCCTTCGATAACTTTCGATAACCTGACTTCTGGTTATGCTAGCAAGTTAAAATTCTGAAATTAATTTGTTCAATTTCTTATTTGACATTCTCATTATAACACTAGCATCCAACATAGTCCCTAGGGCTAAGCAGATTAAACTGGTATCTACATGTCCCCCTTTTACCTACCTTGTCTTTAAAACATTTTCTTCCTTCTAATTGATTACATTTTCATAAAATCTCTCATTCAGCTTCTTGGAAATGCTTAGCTTTTGAAACATTTTTCGCCCTTATTCTGAGCTCATCAAAAAGGCACAAAGTCACTCATAACGATGTTCCATGCAAAACAAAGGCAATATCCATGAATAAGTATGAAGAAACATAACACCACATCTGGATTCCTCTGGAATGGAAATAAACTTCAAGAAGAGCCTAATAATGGTCCGAGACCCATTGACAAAAACAAGTCCAACAAGTGGGGAAGAATACAAAATAGGAGACTACACCCTCAGAACCATGAATAGAATGAAATACCTAGGAACATACCTAATGAATCAACTAAAAAGGAGGGAAACAGTAAGGGAAAGAATCAAAACAACCTACAGAGTCACAAGAGCTCTACTACCATTGAGGACAACAAACCACCGTGGTGCCTAACCAAAACGATATACACGACCATCGTAATTCCTACGATGATATATGGAGTCAAAAACGCAGCAACGACAAAGGCCAATAGAAGAAGCCTGAGAAGAGCTGAAAGGGACATTATTCAACTGCTAGCAAAAACAGGAAAACCACAAAAACGGCAGAAAACGTCAACATTACTAGAGGGAAGAACAATAATCAAAAGAATAGAATCATACGCAATGAAATACTGGGGACACATCCAAAGACGGGACACGACACACCTACTAAAGAAAGCGCTGCGAATGAACAGCAACAAACTGAAAATAGGGAGGCCATGCTACATATGGATAACAACAATCGAGAGGATTATGAATAAGTTAGGAAAGGATTATACACACTGGGAAAAGTTGGTACAACAAAAAATGGAATACAATAAAGAAATATCAAGGATATACACACTGCCAGACTCAGAAACAGAAGAAACAGAAAACTCAGAAGTAGAATAGGAGAGAAGATGATTACAGACAGAAACTAAGAAGAAGCATATCACAAAAACCTGAAAGTAAAAAGAAGCACGAAAACCTAAAAGAAGCATCTCACAAATGCCTATACTTTCCATCCGATGAAGACAGAAAGAAAACAAGAAGAAACATATCACAAGCACCTACACGCTCCATCCTATACTCCTACCCCATGCGTCATGCGGCTCTCGCTGCTGACAACAAGCATGTCCAATGTCCAATCCAGCGTATGCAGCTGGTCCGGCGGTATGTAAAAGCACCGGGGGTGTTCCGGCACACGGTGGGATGATCGGTGGACGATCGGGCTGCGTGGTGGAACAAATCTCCATGCACTGGAATTAGCAGAAATGCCCACCTTACGCTGGCAAATCAATCAATAAATCAATCAAATGTTTATATTTGGCATTGACTGAAAAAAAACAACAAATCTTCACCTATATATTAGCTAACTAGTATTGGACCCTATATACTCTATGCATGTTTAAAAGTGAATTATTTATTATTTGTTTGCTTATAGAGCATATAGGCTCCAAAACTAGTTAGCTAATAGATAGGTGAAGATCTGTTGTTTTTTATCAGTCAATGTCAAATATAAATATTTCATACTTATTCATTGATATTGTCTTGGTTTTGCATGGAACATTGTTATGAGTGGCTTTTTACCTTTCTGATGAGCTCAGAATAAGGACGAAGAACGTTTCAAATGCTAAGCATTTCCAAGAAACTGAATGAGAGATTTTATGAAAATCCATTACAAGGAAAAAAAAATTAGGTAGGTAAATAAATTAATATCAGGCCTTTTGTTCTCATCTTTAACTGAATCTACATACCGTAGGGGTCATGTAGATACCAGCTTAATCTGCTTAGCCGTACGGGACTATGTTGGATGCTAGTGTTATAATGAGAATATCAAATAAGGAATTGGACAAACTCATTTCAGAATTTTTAATTACTAGCATAACCAGAGGTCAAGTTGTTGAAAGAATGCAAAGATTTCATTAATATTTTTACATGTAGTTTTTCTTTTAGTTCTCATAGATAGTTTTTCTTTCCGTTGTTTGCAAAATCCTATAAAGAATATGTTTCATTAAATTTGCCATTATTTTTATTATTATTATGATTATCAAATTGCCATTGAACGTACATCTCTGCGTATAAAGCATCTGTAGGAAATACTCTGAACTGATCAGTTATTTATTTAAACCGCCCTACAAAACTTTAATTACATTTTCTTTCAATAGAAAGAAGTGCCCACTTTATATTGATAAAACTAATAACATTAAGTTAAAACAAAGAAAATTGAAATCTCCAATTTAATGGAGTGATTTCTGAAGGCATAATTTCTTAATTAGCCTTAGAGTTTTCCCTGGTATAATTCCATTACAATAAAGTTGTAATGACAAAGGTGCAGATGTAAATTCTCTCCCGAAAGAAAACCGTTCGCCGTTAGGCCCCGAATTTATTCCTGCCAGGTTCCTTCAAATTTCCAGAAGCCGTAACAAGTACACCGATACACGTAGCATATTTAAGAAAAGACATTGTAAGAGAAACAGCCTCCTGTATGTGTGTAATGAAAGACTCTGCACGGGTGTAGAAAATTTCGTTTTCGCTAGGGGAACCTTAATTTCGTCTCAGGCTGACGTCACATTTCCATACGGGAGCGACAGAGATGCCATGCGGCTCAGCTAACGAACAACAAGGACGGTTGATTACTAATTAAGAATCCGAAAGAAAGGGGCCGATGTTTAAAATGCGTGAGCTGAGAAAGTATATACGTATATATGAGACAAAGGAATAAGACTGTTCCAAGACGAGAATTGAGTTAGAAAATGGCGGATTGTACATTCTCGGCAAGAATTTGCATGTAATTAATGTATAAGGAAAAATCAGGGCGCACAGATGTATAATATAGCAGACTCGCGTACTGATTACATTAATTTCTCATCTACAGTGATAGGGAGTTTTAAATGTTGATGAAGTCCACTTGCTATTGCTGATGGGCTTGGTTTTATTGCTCTGTTCTTTCTGTGGCATAACCCGTTATGACTTATTTAATTTTCCACATAATATTTATTTAGAAAAATGATCTTTTCATTGTCTGTACTTATATATTTGTGACACAACAATATTTTATGAATTGTTAGGAGTTTCTCATAATTTTAATATGTTTCTATCAAACAAACTGCTACAATAAAATGACTAGACGGGAATTCGGCTTTGATTATTTTTTTTCACTATCGCCCTTCCCATTACTCTGTTCATCTTCTTCTTGTCTTGGTATACGTTTTATGATCCATGTATTATTCTCGTTAGTTTCCTCTTGCTATATGGTACGTTTGACCGCATCACACCATCTATCATGGTTACCTGACACTCTCTTTCATCAACTCATTGGTAATATTAGCTTAATGCTTCGGAAGGTGTCCTCTCCGCCTCTTGCAACTATGCATTAAATGACCCTAGGAATCAGATGGAAATTTTACACTTCTGTAGAAGCACCCTGTATTTATGTCTTGTACTGATTTTTGTTTATATTGTTTAAGTGACATGAGAAGTTAAAATATCGTATGGTTTTATCAACTTGTACATATTAAACCCATCAATTCATTAGATATAGCAACATCAAAATCGAACTTAAAATTTAAAATACTTGAAATGAAAACAAAAAAAATAAAATTTGGGAATTATATATAAAACACTTGTCAAGAAAAATCGATAATATTAGTTTCTTATATGATACATAAAACCCATGTTCAATACTAATGGTATAATGATGTCCGTCTATTGGTTACCATTGCTTACTTTTATTTCAATAAGAAATCTGGAGACAACAAATTCACGACAAGTAAAATATGAAGATACGTAATCTTAAATATTAAACACATTTTTTGGTCAAGTTTATACACTTAATATAGGTATTTTAATGAATATTAACCAGATACATACAGGGTGTCTCACCAGAAATTGAATCAATCTGTATACTTAGAGAAAAGTATGTAATAAAAATTACAAAAATATTGTGAGTTACTAAAGTCAGTGTTTCCAAACCCAATAAAAGTATTACAAAGCATGTGGTACATCCGGTTATAGCAGAAGTCGATACCAACTTCCATTTTTAAATTTTAAATGGAACACCCTACATGTTTTCGATTGTTCGAAATAACCAAGAAATTATCATTCGAAAACATGTAGAATATCCCATATTTAAACCTAGCAATTTCGGAAATATTTGACGTTTTACAATATACAGGGTGTTTGGTGCATCGTGTGCCAAATTGAAATGGCCGACAGAAAGGGTTATCTGCTATCCTTTCAGGCCCCTTAACACTTCCCATGCCCTGCGGGATTTTTCATATCGACCTTTTATCTTTTTAATGAAAAAATCCCAAATTCTACATTTAAATTCAAATTATAAAAAAAAGTATTAGGCGTAAACTGCGAATTTCATTTTTATTTTGATGTGTATTATTGAAGGGTTCTTTTAAATCCAAAATTACTGGCATTAGTTATCTAGCTGTTTTTTTATTAACTCGCAAACTTTCGGAATAGGTAAAATTTAAATTTAAACTTAGACTTTACATGGCTATAAAAAAAAAACTCCGAGCAACCGGAATCTTCCAACTCCATCAAAAATTATCTAGTCTATCCTCTTGCTAGTGATGTGCCACATGTCATAAAAATCTTTTAATAACGCTAAATTAATGAATCGGGTCACATAAGGCTAATATTCAAAATTCCGAATAAAAAATTATTTTTGCTTAAATTATGCATGGGAAACAGATAACATTTGTCATCTCACTCTTGCGAAGTAAAATCTATCTTCTATTTCTTTCTGTTCATTGGTTTTCTTGAAATAAAGAAACAATTACATCTTTACCATTTATTAAAAAAATTTAAAAATCTTGCTCAAAGTGTTGGTCTCTGTTGCGAATTCAGGCCCGACACCTGCTTCGTATTTCGGCAGTTGTTGTATGAAGTCGTATTTCCTCCCTAATTGTACCGAAAGCCGTTTCTATGCGTTGGACAAGTTCCTCCCTAGTCGCAACCTCCGTCGCGTAAACGAACTCTTTGGCACGTCCCCATACATAAAAATCCAACGGAGTTAGGTCTGGGGAACGTGGAGGCCATTGAATAGGGCCATCCCGCCCAATCCACGCATTTGGGAACACATTGTCTAGATATTCTCTTACAATCAATCGCCAGTGCGCGGGAAAGCCGTCATTTTGAAAAACTATAGGCGTATGCGTAGATTGGGCGGGATGGCCCTATTCAATGGCCTCCACGTTCCCCAGACCTAACTCCGTTGGATTTTATGTCCGAGGTGGTGCCAAAGAGCTCGTGTACGCGACGGAGGTTGCGACTAAGGAGGAACTTGTCCTCTTGTCCAACGCATAGAAATGGCTTTCGGTACAATTAGGGAGGAAATACGACTTCATACAACAACTGTCGAAATACGAAGCAGATGTCGGGCCTGCATTCGCAACAGAGACCAACACTTTGAGCAAGATTTTTAAATTTTTTTAATAAATGATAAAAATGTAATTGTTTCTTTATTTCAAGAAAACCAATAAACAGAAAGAGACAGAAGATAGATTTTACTTCGCAAGAGTGAGATAACAGATTTTACCTGTTTCCCATGCATAATTTAAGCAAAAATAATTTTTTATTCGGAATTTTGAATATTAGCCTTATGTGACCGGATTCATTAATTTAGCGAATTCACGAAGTTATTAAAAGATTTTTATGACGTGTGGCACATCACTAGCAAGAGGATAGACTAGAGAATTTTTGAGGGAGTTGGAAGATCCCAGTTGCTCTGAGTTTTTTTTTATAGCCATGTAAAGTGTAAGTTTAAATTTCAATTTTACTTATTCCGAAAGTTAGCGAGTGAATAAAAAAATAACTAGATGACTAATGCCAGTAATTTTGGATTTAAAAGAACCCTTTAACAATACACATCAAAATAAAAATGAAATTCGCAGTCTACGCCTAATACTTTTTTTATAATTTGAATTTAAATGTAGAATTTGGGATTTTTTTCATTAAAAAGATAAAAGGTCGATATGAAAAATCCCGCAGGGCATGGGAAGTGTTAAGGGGCCTGAAAGGATAGCAGATAACCCTTTCTGTCGGCCATTTCAATTTGGCACACGATGCACCAAACATCCTGTATATGTAAAATTTGTATTTTTTTTAATTTGCATCATTTGACTGCTGCAATAGTTTACAAGAAACGTTATAAATTTCTTCGTGTAGGAGATCCTCACTTGCACTTCGGCACGCAGAAAGAACACAAGACGAGCTACGAAAACTAATTTCGTAACAGTATATCGAGTGTTTCATTTTTCATGTTACACTTGGTCAAATTTAAACCTCAAGAACTTTTTAGTTCAAATGGAACACCCTGTATTTTTAATTATGTAAAACTTATTTCTTTTTTTCCTACTATGGGCATTGTAGGGGTTAAAGTTAGATCTTTTCGTAATATTTGCGATTTTCTTAAATATTCAAGAATTTTTAGTAAAAATTGCCAACTTAGCCATAATTAGAAACAGTCATCAATGTCAATCATTCTCTTATGACCAAAAATGTAGCACCTTTGAATTACAACCACGAAGACTTTTTTAAATGTTTGTAATTTATGGACAACGTCAAGAACATTTAACACATTTGCCACTTGATACCTACAAAACAGAAACCATAACCAAACATTGTAAGGCTCATATTGGATGATTTAAAAATATTTGGCTCTGTCAAGGCAGGAACTCAAAGGAGGAAGTTGATGACGCAAATATAGGAAATAACAATTCAGTTCACAGAATCATGTCAAACCATAAGTTCATTCTTGTTCCATATGGTTCAACAAATAAAAGATGCAAATTTCCTAATGAGAGAAAATAGTTCTGAATTCATTTTAAGGCATAAAGGTGACAATAATTTTTTGGGAAACATTATATAGATAGATGAGGCTAAATTTAACAAGAATGGATTTTCTGATCGACACAACTCCCATTAATGGAGTGACTTGAGTCCTCATATATTCAGGGAGTGAAATATTGAGTGGTAGTATTACAATTTTTTGGGGAAACTTTTAATATTAAGTTAAATATATTTGTTTTTCAGCTAATATGTCTAAGGCTTCCTCCTTTGAATTCCTGCCTTGAAACAGCTAGATATTCTAAAATTATCCAATATACGTTTTACAGTGTTTGGTGATGGTTTCTGTTTCTGTAGGTATGGGAAAGCAAATGAGTTACGTGTTCTTGATATGACTTTATCACATTCTCCATAAATAATAAACAAATTTTAAAAATCTTGTTGATTGTAATGTAAACGTGCTGGCATTTTTTGATATAAGAGAATTACTGACACCAATGATTGTTTCTAATCATATAGGTTGTTCCATTTGAACTAAGAAAGGTCTTGAACTTTGAATTTGATAAAATGTTACGTGAAAAATAAAGCACTTGGTACACTATTATGGAATTTATTTTCACTGCAAAGTGTAGCTCGTCCTGTGTTCTCTCTATGTGCCAAAGTGTAAATGAGGATCTCCTAAAACGTTAAATATCTCAGAAACTGCTGAGTTTAGGTAAAGGGATGCTACACATTTTTGACCCAGAATGGTTTTTTCGAAAAGTTGAAAATATGTAGTATGTTCTATTTAAAATAGGCAAGTTGGTATCGAGTTCCGTTATTCCCGGGAGTACCACATGCTAGTAATTACTTTGGATGAATTGGCCACACTGACTTTCGTAACTAAATTTTGGTACATACTTTTCACTATATCAATCAATTCAGTTCCCGGTGAGACTTTGTATGGTTCTCATTATTTCTGATTAAAGGAATAAATCGCTGTACAGAAAGGGCACATGGACAAAAAAATAATCAGTTTAAGTATCTTATCTTTATTACGGTCGATAATTTAACAAGTGCAAATCAGTTGTGAGAAATGATTCTGCTTACCATAGTGTCGTAAATATTTGATATGAAAATTCAGTAATTTTTATTAGGTTTGTTTTTCTCATAGTATTTTACAAATTACTATTTAATTTAAGTCATAAAGCTCAGCAATTCCAATTTTGGTTACGCTCTGTGTACTATGTACCTACATAGTACACAAAGTATGGACACCTGTCCACTTGTCCAGATCTATTTTATAGATGAATCCTACATTGACGTAATATACGTTTGTGGATATTGAGTAAATATTTCAGAATAATTGAGCAATATTGGTTATAAATGTAAAATACTTGGCCTTCATTCATATATTGGGCCTATATGGACTGTATATTGGTCAAACATTTTGTGCTGGTGGAGTTGGTATTGACATTCGAAATAAAATGTTGGTATGATTTTTAGCTGGGCCGGAAGTTGTTTTTGTTGTGAAAATTACTAGTTCCAATAGTTGATTGAGTTGACCTTTACTTGGTGAAAAGATGTGAGTTTTAAACTCAAATATGAAGGACCCATTGTGAGTTTTAAACTCACATCTGAAGAAGCTACTGTGTTGGCAAAATAATAATTATGTCGTGATATATTATATAAAAATACATACGTATTGTGAGAATCGTAAAACCGCGAAGTTTATTACATTTAGTTTTACTAGTTTCACTCACATATGTTATGAATATCCGAAAATTCAAAATCGCATCATTCAAAATAATCGAGTTATTATGTAGGCAATACTTTCGTGAGCACTCGGTATTAGTGTGAACACAAAGGAACTGATTGTCTAGGAATTTAGAAAGGTCAAAAGTAATACAGAAATAAATGTTCGGTACCTAGATGTTTTTAAATATATATTACACGAAAATAAACATGAACATCCACATGAATCACATTCACATAGAAAGAAAGGCAAGGTAAAAGTTTTATGATAAGCAATATTCGAACATATTTTTACGACAGGAAGCACCCTTAAACATGTCCAAGCTATTTGAAAACAATAACAATGGGACGGTTAAGGCTGTCATATAGTCAGATAAAATCATTAACCTACCTGCAGTTTGACGCCAGTGCTGAGTGCCTGCAACCAATATTCGCCTTTTATAAAGCATAGCAAAACAGAAATACCCACATGATGTGTACGTTTTTTTCTTTTGTGCAGGTATACTTTTATCTTTGTGGCTGTTATTTTTAGGATTGTAAAGTCACGTATAGATGATGCGTTTACGGGTAACAGGTAGATGGATATTTACGTTTACCAAGAATAGTGAGCATGAATATTAAGTTTAATTGAAGATACTGGTTCATGTAAGTTGGCGTTGTCAGGTAAGGGATGAAATAACGCCTATAAGTGGTAGTTCTTTCTCTGCTAATAAAATACTAAAGAGTACCACAGAAAAGAATGCTACAGAGCAGAAACACAAATTGTACATGAAAGTCAAAGCAGTCCAATTTACAATCTCTAAACTGAATGACGACAATTTAACAGATAGGAACTTGATCAACGGTTTTTAGCAAATGCACTGATAGCAAAGATTAGAGAATTAATAAGATATGATAGCCGGCCGGTGAAGAACTTTTGATTTTTTAGTAATGGCACCATTGACATCGCAGCTTATATTGAAGTTATCGCACAGTTGCCATAATGTAGTAATGCGCGACATATATCGATGTATCGAAAATATCGATGTTGACGATATTTTCACATCGATAAATCACATTCTTAAACATCGATAAAATATCGATATCACAGTAAAATTGAAAAATATCGAACAGCATATTAAAATTAAACTGGAACACATCTGAATCGCTATTTGGATTATTTTAGAGTTTGATACGATAAACCACAATACACTTTATTAGTTCAGCCGTCTATCGATGACTAGGGATGGCAACATATCGACATATTAATCTTTGTTGCAATATATCGGGTGCAAATATCGATATTTTTTAAATATATTGAAGGGAACTAGCTGCTAAACGCAATCCTGGCGTTGATGTCAAGAAGAATAAAGGAATATCCTCCCCCCCGATCTCCAAAAAATTGCAAGGAATATTCAAAATATATCGATACATAAAATATAAAAACAGCTAGCGCCACACTCGCCAAAGGTGTTCGCTTGTAGAGAGCGTACAAAAATGTAATATATCGTTATATGAATCATTTGATACGTCAACAAAAAATTATCCATATTTCTATACTGATATATTTTTTAGATTAACATTTAATGTCAAAAATGAATAAGTATAACAGGGACGGATTAAAGAATTTGCCACTTTACGCAATAATGTTAGGAGAAAATCGGTTCCCGGGGATGCGCCCTTCGGTATAACTTCGGAAAGCGGAGGGGAGGGCGCTAGCATTCCTTACAATCCAATAATACAATATTTATCTCGATTAAAATTTAGAAAAGCGAAGGGTGATATGCAAGCCATTTTGATAAAAAATATCGATGTTTGAACCCGATATATTTCAACAAAAGAACGATATGAATATATTCATGTTTTAAGATTAATATATCGACATTTATTTTAAATCGATACATCGTAGCCATCCCTACGACAAAATTACAACGCTACGGAAAAGAAACTCGAGTACAGAAAATAACGCCTTAATTCTTTTATTCTCAACTTGTCGATTGTCGAACATCGATAATTGGCAAATATCGATATCTTTAACTCGATAAATATCATATATCGATAGTTTTGTTCGATGTTACCATCGATATAAAATATCGATATTTTCAGTCCGATGTCGCATCACTACCACAATGTGTCAATCAGACGAAGAATGCAAGATTGGTGAGAGGGACTACTGTAAAAAATCGGCAACATCATTCGAATAAAACAAGCGAACTTAGCTGACTGTCAAAAGTCAAGATTACTAAACAAACAGGTTGCCTGGTCACATAAGCCACATGAAGCCTCAAGAATTTATTAGGTTCGTATAACTATTAGGTATCTATTTAATTAATATATCTATTTAGTCAGTATAGAATTATTCATAGACAGAAATTAAACCAAAAATGTTGAAACTTATTTTATAAAATGAAGAAAATACTGTTAGAGCAACACGTGACGTAGCTCTTGCGCCGATTCCTACGAGGCAACCTATCTTTTAGTAATCTTCAAAATCAAGTTAAAGCGTACCCGACAAGTCAGGAAACCGTTTCCGGATGTAGTGTCCCGTTAGGGACTATCTTCGTCTATTTTTTCACAAAAATTGTACTTAAAACTGAGTAAGGAGACAAGATGAATCCTATATGTTGCGCCTAGATAGCGCTAGCTACTACGGTGGATATCTAGTTTGAACTTTGTGCTTTCTTTGCACTGCGGTACCTTTCGTTCATGTGGGCTCAAAATTAACATTTCGCGGGTGAATTTACGATCTGTCGAAAACGTCAATTTAGATCTTTCAATCGCGATATAATACCATCAAGTTGCGTATTTAGAAAGATCCAATCAATTTAAAAATGTATGTATCAGCTCTTTGTCGGCTCAACTTAAATTTTAAATTGTATAAAAGTGGTTCCATCTACCAAAACAACTTTGTACTAAAATTATGATTAACAATAAGCTAATTTTATTAAATTGAGTAACGTTATTAAACTGAAAATGGGTGTAAGTCGTAGATGAATATATATACTACAGGATTGTTGAACAGTATATTTTGCTAAAATTGGCTTAGTAGGGAGATATCTTTTCATCTGGTGCGTTACACTTTGTTCCCCCCACCCCAATCTTGGCACCTTGCTCATTCTTAACAAATACTTATAAAGTTCATTCAATTCACCAATATTGAAAGCTTCTTATTTCTAAGACCTAAAAAAGTCGCAAAAGTTTGAGGTTAGGTTCAATTGTTAGTTGATAGATTCAATTCAAATTCTTAACCAATCTATTCTGAATGCGCTTTGTAGCTTCAAGCAATACAAGACTTACGAAAATAGGTTAAAAAACTTAATCTATCGAACGTCTTATTGATATGTATACATTATTTGGAGTGAACGTAGATGAGCTACATATAGGCTATACCTGTATTTCGAATCGAAAGGTTAAGCAACTCGGGGTGCTACTCATACTTGGATAGGCGACTCTCTCCATAGAAATACAGCATTCACCCTCCACTTTGTAACGGTTTGTATATCAGTACATACGTAGAAGATATGCACCTTTAGGCAGGGGAATGTAAAGTAGTCGGTCCTCTGTGCATTAAATGTTAGGCAAGTAATAATATTTAAATGTGAATTATTATTTGTTTGTATTGAAATATATACTTTATAGGATTTTGCAAACAGCAGAAAAAATAACTATCTATGAGAACTAAAAGAAATACTATGTGTAAAAATATTAATGAAATCTTTGCATTCTTTTGATAACCTGAATTCTGCTTATGTTAGCAAATTAAAATCCTAAAATGAATTAATTTAATTTCTTAATTTAAAATTCTCATTCAACAACTGGCATCCACACAGTCCCCTACGGCCATGCAGATTGGATGCTAGTTGTTGAATGAGCATTTTAAAATAAGGAATTAAACAAATTCATTTTAGTATTTTAATTTGCTAGCATAATCAGAACTCAGGTTATCGAAAGAGTGCAAAGATTTCATTAATATTTTTACACAGTTTTTCTTTTAGTTCTCATAGATAGTTATTTTTTCTGCTGTTTGCAAAATCCTATAAAGGATATGTTCAAATTATTAATATTGTTATGAGTTTACGCCCCCTAGAGGATAAGGCTGATAGCTCATGAGTAATGAATCGTCGCAATTAAGCATGATAGGGAACTGTAACTGAGACGTTTTCTGGAAGCTTGTAGATTGATTGAGATTTCTACATTATTCTAGATTACCGCACAAACTTGCAAGTGAACTCATTTAAAGATTACTTAATCCTCGATAAAAACGCCCTGAATGTCTATTGTGATATCTCTAATAGTTTAAAAGTTATATCAGTGTTTTAGTTGACAAATCAAGTGCCCGTTTCAGCTGTATCGTGTAATATTGAAAAACGCTATAAAAAATACCAACAAATTTTTCTTAATATATTGTTGCATATGGCTGTTCTTGTAATTTTTTAAGATTTAGAAAAAATATGTTAAAATTGTCAGAATTTGTTTATAACGAATTAAACAATGAAATGGTTGATAAAAAAAATTCTTTTTGTTATTTCATTGAGGATTGAAAAATACCGTTTTTTAAGAAAAAAATAATTTCTTAACTAATTATAGAAATGATGGATAATTAAAAAAAACGATTATAAACAATAAGACAATGTTTTTGAGAAAAACATTTTTATTTAAAAATCATAGTATTCTCAAGACAACAAAATTGTAAAAAAAATGTTTTAAATACAAAACTAGTCAATTTGTTTATAAGCAACTTATAAACAATTGGCGTAAACGTTTTTTTTAACGTTAATGCATGCCTTTCTTCAATGTAAAAATAGTAATATGATAACGAATTTGAAAAAAAAATGTTTACAACTTTACTTTGGTTTATAATTTTCTAAAAAATTATAATAAACAAAATAAACAATTTTTAAAAACTTTTATAATGTGATCTTGTTGTAAGAAGGGCTCCAAGAAGCGAAAATTTTATAGGCCAATTATTAAAAAAAAAAATTGTCTCCAATGACAACGGAGGTCCCATAAAATTTCGTTAGTTAACAATGGCCTCACTTGTTGAAAAATAAACTTTAACATTTTTTTCCAATGGGATCTTATTTTTTGAAGTGATACGAATACACCATAATTTTTTCAAATTTTTTAATTGGTATTTAATAATACAAAAAAATGATTTTATGTGATGTACTCTCTTTTAAGACGGCGCTCGCATATTGCAGCGGTCGCGCGGAACCCTATTCTCAGCGTGAAATTAAAATTTTATTGGAAATTTCCATCTTTTTAAGAATTTTTTTTCCGACTTCCGTTATCGCTTATAGTTTTTGAGTTATAAGCGAAAAACTAAATGCCATTTTTTTTGCCATCTTAATTTGTTTATAAATTTTGCAATTTTTTATGTGCTAATAAAACATTTTAATACATTTTTCTAGACGTCATGCGTCATTCCGAATCCAATGAGCTATCGCTCATATTTTTAGGAGCTCTTTCAAGAATTAATACCTTTTTGAACTTGTGAATTAGACTATATCATCAGTATAATATCTCCTACGCATGTGATCTGAGAAAGTAGCTTTAGATTAGTAAGCTATACTTGCATGTAAAATACCACGCTGAACAAATTTTACTTATATATGATAAGAGGCTTAAATGTACGCAAAAACTGTTACAAGTAGTCGGTGTTGACTAGGTTTTTTGTATTGTGTATTGTATTATTGCTTTTTAATTAGTTATTGGGTAACGCTCTGTTCGTGTATACGTGTTGATGAACTATTTGCATATTTTAACGTTTTTTTAAAATTGTAAAAATTCTCTTGATGTGTATTGTTTTGTTATACTCGTAATTTAATGACAGTTAACAGTGAAATGTAACAATAGAGAGGAACAGCTAAAGGGATAAATCTCTAAAGGTAACTTATTATATTGAATATTTTTACACCTATTTGATTTGACCAAATTGATATATTGCAACCTGACAAAAGTGTGTAATAAATAAACATAGAAAAATATTTTTTTATACAGATATCCGGTTTTTAATATGCTGAATTTAACTACTAATAAAAAAGTTTTTGTCATTGTATGTATAGTTTACTGAAAACTTATTGTCGGTATAAAAAGTGTATGGCTCTTTTATCTTTACCGCAGTGTCAACGGCGCCGACATTTTTTATACCGCCTAGATAGACGAGAAGAAGTATACGTGCGTGTGTAGATCGTTTCTTGTAAACACAATAACTTCTAATGAAGTAAAGAAAAAATCTTAAAAAAGTGTTTGGGGAGGATTTTTTTTTTTACAAAAATCTGAAGTACATATACATGGTGGACCATTAATAATAGGCCATAATTCGAGGGTGCATTCTTAGGATCGAAATATGAGGATATAACCAAACATGCTTTAGTAAATTGTTGCAGTGGAAAAAGATACAGGGTGTCAGAAAATGCATAAGTAGGTGGAGGCCACATCGAATATTTACTCTAAGTAGCAGCAAATAATTCATAAGAAAATCAGCGAGATTGCGTAGTTGTCACTTTTAAGTTTTTATCTACGTTGTGTAATTTTACTTCCACATCCACGTTTTGGAGTGGAAGCCTTAGGTAATTGTAAAAAAAAATTCAAAATTTTTTGTTGAATATGCTTAATATTTCATAAAACGGCGGGATTTCTACATTTGAGGGAAATTTTTTTTCTGTCTGTCGGTTGGTTGTTCTGTCTATGCGCACGTTTTCTCAAGAACGGTTCAAGATATTGATTTGAAATTTGGTACAAATACGTACCATGATGAGATCTGGAACTAGATTATATGTTGCGCCAATTCCCGTGAAGGGTCGGGGCTAAAATTGCGGTAAATAAGGGAAAATAAGTAAACTAGTAAAAGTACAGAAAATTGAAATTCGGTTTGTATACTAGAAGCCAAGGCTTGTTAGAATATTTTCCGCCCCCTCCTCAGCACCCCTCTTCATTATTAAAGGTGCAGATAAAATAAAATTGAGATATTCACTTGAAACGTACACATACAGGGCGTGTTCCTTAATGAGGTGCTAATATTTCAGGGTGTGAAATTTTAATTTTGTGATTCCCTGATTTTATGAAGAAAAGTTCATATGAACATATGTTGCAACGGCTTAAATTTTTTGCTACGGGGTGTTGAAATTTTTCTTTTCTAATCGTTATATTTTAATATCCCAGAAAGCATTTTAGATATTATTTTAAATTTTGGTATGTGTTAATAGGATATAGAACCACATATTTTAATTAGAAAAATTATTCTATCACTCCACCAGTGGCGTCCCTGCGAGTATGTCCTCTGATGTTTTTTACCAAAAAAGTGGTACGCCACTGACATCTTTCCATGTCAATATTTTTCCCGATTATCCTGATCAATTCTACATGAAAGCGATCTCTTGCGTTTTACTCGTCAGACGCATAGTTCTTGATTAAAACAATTAAATTCATATTGAAACTAATTACACAGGCACACACACAAAAAAAAATTGTCGAGTACACGGACCAGACCAATAATATCCAGTGTATTTTGGCTTGGTGGCAAAATTTGTCTCTATCTTCAGAAAATTGTTAGAAAATTGCAATTTCCCCATTTTGTATTTTTCTAACTGTTTTCTGAGTATAGGAGAAAATTGTGACGTGGTGGGGCAAAAATGACACCGGATTCGGATTCAGCAAGCCAAAATACACTGGAGATGATTGGTCTGGTCATTGCGATCGACAATTTTTTTTTTTGTGTGTGCCCGTGTAGTTAGTTTCAATATGAATTTAATTATTTTAATCAAGAACTTTACTTCTGACGAGAAAAATGCAAGAGACCATTTTCATGTAGAATTGATCAGGCTAATTGGGAAAAACATTGACATGGAAAAATGTCAGTGGCGTACCACTTTCTTGGAAAAAAATATCAGAGGACATGCTCGCAGGGACGCCACTGATGGAGCGATAAAATAATTTTTCTCATTAAAATATGTGGTTCTATATTCTATTAACACATACCAAAATTGAATAAAATATCTAAAACACTTTCTGAGATATTAAAAAATAACGATTAGAAAAAAAAATTTCAACACCCTGTAGAAACAAATTTAAGCCATTGCGGACATATGTTCATATGAACTACTCTTCATAAAATGACTTAAAGAATCACAACCTGAAATTAGCACGTCATTAAGGAACACCCTGTATGTATAATGACATCTGGAACTAGACTATATTTTGAGATGATACTGTTGAACGATGGTTGGGGTTAAATAGGGCTATATAAATAAGGGAAAATAAGTAAAGTCAGCTGGTAAAAGTATAGAACTTGGGATTTGGTGGATGAATATACTAATAGCCAATCAGCTTTCTTATAATATTTTCAACCCCCACCACCCCCTCATTAAAGGGTTTAACAAAATAAAATTGAGATATTCACTTGAAATTTGGTACACGTATGTATAATAACGATATCTGGAACCAGATTATATTTTGACATGATTCCGTTGAAGGGTTGGGGGTTAAATAGGGGTAAATGCGGGAAAATAAGTAAAGCAAGTAAGAGTACAGAAACTTGGGATTTGGTGTATATACTAGACCAGTTTCTTTTTAAAACATTTTTCAACCCCTCCACCACCCCCACTCCATTATTAGAGGGGCTGATAAAATAAAATTATACACGTATGTATTGTGATATCTTAAGATGATTCCGTTGAAGGGGTAGGGGGTGGGGGTGAATCCGGGAAGTAAGTAAAACAAGCTAATACGATTCCAGAAACTTCATTTATGGCGTATATGCTAGAAGCTAACGCCTCAAATTATTTTATGACAACTGGCATCTGCCCCAAATATTATATTATTAAAATTCTATGACCAATCATTTCCACATATTAGAGTGCAAATATGGTCAAGGTGTTTTCCTTTAAAAGGACTTGGATGGGAAGTCTGGATGTTGAAGTAGTGATACCTTAGGCAGCGGTTTTTTCAGTAAATAATAACTTTATAATAATAATAACTTTATTTTATAGTTTATAAAAAATATACATAACAATTATTAGTAAGATAACAACTTTGAGACGATTTTAAACGGCTTTTATATTCGGCACCTAAGTGACTAAACACCTGTATGTGCCGTGAGAGGAGTAAATTTAAAAAGAAGCAATAAACTAATATACGCTTAAAATTAAATAATGAGAGTTCTCAATAATACATAAACCTATTTATAAACATATATAATAATAGAACAGGAGAAAATAAGATAAATTATGTACTGTACAGATATCAAAGAAATGTTACAAATACATTATAATTTTCGAAGATGAATGTTTTACATATTTTGTTAAATTTTTTTAATATTTTTTATTTGCCTGATATAAGGATACAATTTGTCCTTTTCAAATTGAGTTTGTTTTCAAAGAATTCTTGAAATCTCTTACGGCAGGTTTCTTCAACGCGGTTGGAATAATCAAGTTTTATCAAGTATACCTTTTACTTCCACATCCACGTGGTGGAGTGGAAGTATAGTAATCGTAAATAAATTTTCAACAATTCTTTGTGTTGAAATAGGCTTATAATGTCACAAGACGTCGAAATTTTAAAATTTGAGCGAAAAATTTTTCTCAGGAGCGGTTTAAGATTAAGATATTGACTTGAAATATATACATATGTACCATGATGAGATCTGGATCTAGATTATATACTGCGGTAATTCCGGTGAAGGGTTGGGAGTTAAATAGGGGTAAATAAGAGAAAATAAGTAAAGCAAGCTGGTAAGAGTACAGTAACTTGAGATTTGGTGTATGTACTAAGATATCAAATTTTTTCATTTCATTTTTGTCCAAAGAATTATGGTCTATTATTAAAGGTCCATCCTATATAATGAAATTTTGGACTTCGGTCAAGGTCAGGAATATACTCGTTTAAAGAAATGTGATTGTTTGCAATAAAATTTCGAAGAGAACTAAATATACAAGCCCTGTATTAAATTTCAGCAAAAAACAAATTTCTGTCGATCTGTTTATCGGTCGACCTGTAACTTTTCTTGCGCTCTCGATTACTCTGGAACGGTTTAATATATTGACTAAAAATTTTGTACACATATGAATTATAACGAGATCTGGAATTGAACTTATTCCGTTGAAAGGTTGGGGTTGGGAGGTGTATACAGTGGAGAATAATAAAAGTAAGCTAGTAAGAGTCCAGAAACTTAACTCTTGGTATATATACCAGAAGCCTCATATTTCTTATAGCATCCGCCACTCCCATTGTCACCTCCAACATCTCCATTTTATTATTAGGAGAAGTTAACAAAATAAAATTGTGATTAAGCTTTTTTATAGCACCGAAAATTCCCAAAAAACCTTTAACTTGAATGGGAAATTTGGATGTGGAAGTGGTGATTCCTTAGATTGAGAGAGTTCTTTAAAAATATGCTCGTTATGGGTGTTAACCACCACAGAAAATTTCAAAGCGAAACATTTGTTTAAACGTCCAAAAGCCACACATTTTTTTATTCTTTACTGCTATCAAGTCATACAAAAACATTCTTTTTTGAAACTGTAGCTTTTTAAAAGTTTAGTTTTGGCTGGCTTTAACAAAAAAATGTTTTATTTTAATTTTATTTTTCAGTATGAAATGTTTTACTTTAAGTGCTTACACTTTTGTTTCTAAAACACTTCTATATCTCCGTGTTTAGCTTTATTTTCTCCACTATTCTGTTAGATATAAAATTTATATTTCAAATTTGAAGCGTACGTAGAAGAGCATGGCAGAACAGTCACTATTCAAATTGAACCATATGCGTCATACAACGTAAACGCCATAGTTGTAAACTGTAACCTATATATTTTATTATAATTTTAAAGCAAAATGTTACCATGGCTTTTTATGTTTCCAAATTGCAATATACTTTGTGTCTCACATTCAAACTAACTCTTTGTAAATTAGGTGAAATATCATGTGTACTTTGAAATATCATTGAGATACGTTTGATAAAACTATTACAAAACAAATCAAAGTTGCAATACGACACTGAGGACTACAAATATCTACTAAATGAAACACGATAGACTTGAAACGTTTATTTAAAATTTGTAACATATCTAAATTAGTATGATAAAATATTCCCTATTAAAATTGAGCGACATTTATCTTATAAGGTGATCGCCAGGACAAAGTAAACTATCTTAATTTATATCTGTAGATTTATTTTAATTTATATAGTGTGTCTTTCAGGTTTGAACGAACTGTAGGTTAGGCGATCTATCATATCTACTTTAAAATGTTATTAAGGTGTCCCTTTTATACAATTATTACAAAATGAATGAAAACTGTAGACTACGTTGACTGCGGTCAGCTTTCAAGCTGATATTAAGGTGGCCATTCCCTAGAAAGAGACTTCCGAAAGGGAAATATTTATTATTTTTGCCCATAATTTTGTTTTCTTAGTACGTACATTTAAAAAAAACTATAAGAGTCCCTAAGTAGAACCGTAGCAAGACTATTACTATGAATTCTCACTTAATAATTTCAGTGGTTTGCAAAATAGCTAGATGTAAAACTACGAAATAGGAAAATTAACATAATTTTTAAATTTAAATCTAGCTATTCTGCAAACCACTGAAATTATTGAGTGAAAAATCATAGCAATAGTCTTGTTATGGTTCTACTTAGGTACTCATATAGTTTTTTTTAAATATACGTACTAAGAAAAAAAAGTTATGGAAAAAAATAATGAATATTTCCCTATCAGATGTCTTTTTCTAGGGAATAGCCACCTTAAGCACAAAGTGATAATCAAATACGCCGACCACGCCCCACTGCAAGTTCTGCTCATTTTAATTTCATTTGTTTTTTCAGGTAAGTCCAGTACGAGAACTGCATGGTAGAATCATCTTATATGGTAAGATAATTTTTAATTAGTGCATTATTGAATCCTTCAAATTGGCAACCTAAAGAAACAGACGATCAATCACGAGCAAAGTTATTTCAATTTCGAAATTAGGGGGGGGGGGGCGGAGCAACTTCATGGAGGTACTGAATAGAAGTAATTTTAATGTCGATTTTTTTTTACTATTGTAAGCAGTTATTTCTATATATTTCTATAACTTAAAAACAAATTTGTGTTCTACTGTTTACGATAAAGACTTAATTTTTCGGTTATTTTCGGTACAATTCGACTTAGGTGATAACAATAAATAAGTTCTTGTTTACTTTTATCGGTTGTTTAAAAATTAGAAGCTGAGTGTAATGTTTTTGACGTTGTGATAATTACAAATTATGATAATGAGCGATTATTACAGATTTTATAATAAACTTCGTTAGTAAGTCAATTAGTGTGTATATCAGACTATACAGACTATTCAATTACTTAAATAGTACAGTGTAAGTGGTGAATTAATTTGAATTTATTTATTAGTATTAGAAAAAAATAATTTTTGGTGCCATTCGATCACCTCGAAGGGAATAGTATTTATGAGTACTTTTGAGGTTGTTTAATTTACTTAGAATAGTTATAAAAAATATTCTTGAAATTTTGAGAATCGAGGAATTTGATCCTATACCGCTTATGTAGTTACAGCAGTAATAGATACGACAAAGATGCACTGGACCTTCTCGTAGACCATCGGACTTTTTACAAAAAAGTTCACGACAGTAAATATAAAAACGACCATTTTTTGCGTTCACTATTATTAGCAATAACCACATATTCAAAGAGCTTCTTAATAGCATGCATCATTTTGGCAAAATGTGGGAGAAAATAGTAATAGATGTACTGTTTATAAGGAAAAAAATAAATAAAAACTTATTTGTATTATGCATAATAATGGAGTTAAAAAAGAAATTAAAAAAATGTTTAAGGATTATTAAAATGAAACATTTTCTTGGGTAATTTAAATATACAGCGTGCTTTAAAGCTAAAGGTACATACATAAGTTACTTCTGGTTACTTTGGCGGTTCCAAATTACCCGGCATTAATGCATCCATCGTCCTTCCTTACTGAGATACAGGAAGTTTTATTAATTTTGGCCAAATATTTCTTTGATCATTCTGTATAGTACCATTTCCAGAAGAAAAACACTATTTAAAAATTACAGCAAGTTCTACAACTTCTTTATTTATTCATTATTATTGTATAATTATTGTTTGTATTTTTTATCAACGTAAATATCGATATTAGATAATAAGGTCCAATTAACCGAGAGAAAGAAAATAAATTACATAATGATGAAAATGGAGAATTGCATTTTTTTTAACAACACACTTAGAAAGAGCATGTAAAGTCATAAAAAGCCGACCAAAAACGCATTGAACACGAACACTAAAGTTCCGTAGCCGTTTCAAAATTGAAAATGTGCACATTTAATTTGTCATGGAAACGGCCTTTAATTTTTTTATAGGGGGTATCTAGCAGTGTGTTATAATTTTTGGCCGAAAGGTATTGTGGGAAAAAACGAACTCGAGCATGACGAAACTATGCGGGTTCTAAAAACCAGAAAACTGTGTAACTAGTGTTGGGGCCTATATACTCTATGATTGTTTAGAAGTGAATTATTATTGGTTTGCTTAATTGTAGTGAAACATATTCTTTACAGGGTTTAGAAAACAGCAGAAAAAATAACTATCTATCGAAAGAATGTAAAGATTTCATTAAGATTTTTACACATAGCTTTTCTTTTAGTTCTCATATTGAAAGAATGCAAAAATTTCATTAATATTTTTACACATAGCTTTCCTTTTAGTTCTCATAAATAGTTATTACTTCCACATCCACGTAGTGGATTGGAAGTATAGTAATCGCAAAAAAATTTTCAAAAATTTTTATTCGTGAAATAGGTTTAGAATGTCATGAAACGTAGAGATTTTAAATTTGAGCGAAAAAAAATTTTCTGTCTGTCTGTCGGTCTGTCGGTCTGTCGGTCTGTCTGTCTGTCGGTCTGTCTGTAACTTTTTTTTGTCCGCACGCTTTCTCCGGAACGGTTTAAGATATTGACCTGAAATTTTGTACACGTATATATTATAACGAGATCTGGAACTGAATTGTTTTTTGAGGAAATCCGGTGAAGGGTTGGGGGTTAAATAGGGGTAAATAGGGGGAAATAAGTAAAGCAAGCTTGTAAGAGTACAGAAACTTGAAATTCGGTGTATGTACTAGAAGTTAAGGCCTCAGATTTTTTTATAATATTTTTCAACCCCCCACCACCCCTACCCCATTAAAGGGGTTGATAAAATAAAGTTGAGATATTCATTTGAAATTTCGTACACGTATGTATTATACCGATGTCTAGAATTAGATTATATTTTGGGATGATTCCGTTGAAGGGTTGGGGGTTAATTTGGGGTAAATAGAGGAATATAAGTAAAACAAGTTGGTAAGAGTACAGAAACTTGAAATTCGGTGTATGTACTAGAAGCCAAAGCGTCAGATTTTTTATGAATATTTTTCAACCCCCACCACCCCTACTCCAATTTGAAAAGGGTTGATAAAATAAAATTGAGATATTCATTTGAAATTTTCTACACGTATGTATTATAACGACATCTGGAACTAGATTATATTTTGAGATAATTCCGTTGAAGGGTTGGGGGTTAAATAGGGGTAAATAGGGGAAAATAAATAAAGCAAGCTGGTAAGACTACAGAAACTTGAAATTCGGTGTATGTACTAGAAGCCAAGGTCTCAGATTATTTATAATATTTTTCAACCCCCACCACCCCTACTTCATTATTAAAAAGGTTGATAAAATAAAATCGAGAATTCATTTGAAATTTGGTACACGTATGAATTATAACGACATCTGGAACTAGATTATACTTTGAGATGATTCCGTTGAAGGGTTGGGGGTTATTTAGGGGTCAATAGGGGGAAATAAGTAAAGCAAGCTGGTATGAGTACAGAAACTTGAAATTCGGTGTATGTACAAGAAGTTAAGGCCTCAGATTTTTTTATAATATTTTTCAACCCCCCCACCACCCCTACCCCATTAATGGGGTTGACAAAATAAAGTTGAGATATTCATTTGAAATTTCGTACACGTAACGACGTCTGGAATTAGTTTATATTTTGAGATGATTCCGTTGAAGGGTTGGGGGTTAATTTGGGGTAAATAGAGGAATATAAGTAAAACGTTGGTAAGACTACAGAAACTTGAAATTAGGTGTATGTACTAGAAGCCACAGAGTCAGATTTTCTTATAATATTTTTCAACCCAACCACCCCTACTCCAATATGAAAAGGGTTGATAAAATAAAATTGAGATATTCATTTGAAATTTGGTACACGTATGTATTATAACGACGTCTGAAACTAGATCATAATTTGAGATGATGCCGTTGAAGGGTTGGGGGTTAAATAGGGGCAAATAGGGGAAAATAAGTAAAGCAAGCTGGTAAGACTACAGAAATTTGGGATTCGGTGTATATACTAGAAACCAAGGCCTCAGATTTCTTTCTAATATTTTTCAAACTCTACCACCTCCGCTTCATTATTAATGGGATTGATAACATCAAATTGAGATATTCACTTGAAAGTTAGTACACGTATGTATTGTAGTGACATCTGATTGAGATGACTCCATTGAGGTGGTAGGTTGTAAATAGTGGAAAATAAGTACGGTAAACTATAAACTTCATTTTTAACACATATGGTAGAAACCAACTCCTCAAACTTTTCTATGATATCTACCCCAAATATTATTAAAATTCTATGACCAATAATTTCCACATACTAGAGTGCAAATATAGTCAAGATGTTTTCTTTAAAGTGACTTGGACTAATAATCTGGATGTGGAAGTAGTGATTCCTTAGGCAGCGTTTTTTTTTCTGCTGTTTGCAAAATCCCATAAAGAATATGTTTCAATACAATTAAGCAAACAAATAATAATTCACTTTTAAACATGCATAGAGTATATAAGCTCCAATACTAGTTAGCTAATAGATAGGTGAAGATCTGTTGTTTTTATCAGTCAATGTCAAATATTTTTTTTTTATACTTGTTCATAGAAATTGTCTTGGTTTTGCATAAAACATCTTTATGAGTGGCTTAGTATCTTTCTGATTAGCTCCAGAATAAGGGCGAAAAACCTTTCAAAGGCTAAGAATTTCCAAAGACAGGATGATAGATTTTATGAAAATCCATCGGAATGAAAATTTTTTTTAAGACAAGGTAGGTAAATAAATTCATTTTAGGCTTTTGTTCTCATTTTAACTGAATCTTCATTACCGTAGAGGGTTATGTAGATACTAGTTTGATCTGCATGGCAGAAGAGGACTGTGTGGATGCTGGTTGTTGAATGAGAATTTTCAAATAAGACATTATACAAATTTATTTTAGGATTTTAATTTGCTAGCATAACTAAAATTGAGGTTATCAAAAGAATGTGAAGATTTCATTAATATTTTTACACATAGCTTTTCTTTTAGTTCTCATAGGTACTTATTTTTTCTGGCGTTTGCAAAATCCTATAAAGAATATGTTTCAATACAATTAAGGAAACAAATAATAATTCACTTTTAATTATACAAAATAGCATGACAGATTACTTTATTGAATGCGGGTGTCTTGTCTGTCATACATCTTGTATGAAATTCATCGTGATCGCCACATCTCTCTACTTTTAATGCTAGCGCTACACGTTCGGCCAAGTTTAGCAAACCTCGGCCAAAGCCAACGTGTGGATGGTAAGTTTGTTTTGATTGGCCGCGAATGGGCCATGTTTGCCTATGATTGCCTCAGTGTCGGTAATAGTACACAAATCAAAGGGATTTTGAGCGTGCTTGAGTCAGGTACCAATTTCCGTCCACACGTTAGTGCACAAATACTAAATACATATTATCTAATTGTTATTTGTGGCAAAAAAGAAAAAAAACTAAATATGCTTACAGTGTGCGGTTTGTAGGTAGTGTTGCGTTAAAATGACATTTTGGAAAAACGATAATATTTTTAAATGTTTAGGACTATATCAGGGAAAGCCTACGATATGGGACCCGAAAAATAGTTACTTAACTTGACATTTCGAACAGGTAATGGAGACTTCTATAGCTGTCACCAGTAGGTAGAAACCTTAAACTAATAGTCAAAAGAACTTTGGCTGATATAGCTTTTCTCCTATCAATATCTCTCTTTGAAATACTTGGTCTTATTTCCCACAGGAGAAATTCGAAGTCAGTTGACGACATCCTACAGAAATTCTCGAATGCATAATCTTCTAGGTTCTAGCAAGCACTTTATCTGCCAACGTTTGGATGGTATATTTGTAGACAAATGTTTCGACAATTATTTCGGTCAAAATATGGCCCAACGTGTAGCGTTAGCACAATGTGGAACGTAATCGAATCAAATATTACACATTGTTCGAGATTTTTTGCACCTTTTAAATAAAATAAATTTGAGTTAGAAATTATAAACTCATTATCTTTTTAAATGAAGATTCTAAGAGAGAAAAATCCAGTGAGGAGTTATTTTCATACAAAAGTACTCCCATTTTAAAATTTATGCACAGGAAACTCTCCCCATTTTCAGTCACAAACAAAATCAAAATTCTCTCCGGTGTAGAAATCGAGAAGCAAAAAGATTTTTAATATCTGCGATACCAGAATTCCGGAATACGCGAATACTAGAATTTGAAATATACGGTGCATAATCAATTTTAATTAGTGAATGTAGCAGTATAAATATTAGAAGTTCGATGTAAGCACTCACATTTTCTTAATCACGCTGTACCGAAATAACACTGAACAGATAAGATGGGGAGAAAAGAACGCCGCCGGTCCCGCAGTTCACAAGAATACATGCATAAATTAAAAACGTAAAACATCAATACTTTCTTATTAAACCTTCCTCCCTCTTAATGACAATCAAGCGAGTCGGGATCGTATGTGGAGAAAGGGGAGAAAAATAAAACCACCCCACCGTCAGCGTCGTGCGATCGCATACCTTTGTTTCTTTCGTGTTTCGTTATCAATTCAATTAAATGTGTACATTGTCGTGTGGGGTTGCTGTGCTTCGCTTTAAATTATAGGGTTCTGGTTAAGTTGTATTTATATGCAGGCGTATTCTACTAATATACGATTCAAACGTATTGACCCCTCACTTTAACCGCGAATATCTCAGAAACGGAGAGCGGAAAAAATTGGAAAAATTAGGTGTTCATTATGTCTCTATTCTAAATCATTCACTGAAATTTCAATAATACAGGGTGTTCCAATAAACATTCCCAGGCCGGATATATTCTAAACGAAGAGAGATATTTTAATTCTGTAAAAGCCAATTTGTAGAGCATAAAGAGAGCTTCATTTTTTAATATAATTGTTTTTTTAATATATCAGTATATAGATGGCGCTGTGCTCTAAAGAAATATTTCGATTTGAGAAACCTTGAAATGGGGTTTATGTGAAAGAAAATGCATTTCTAAGCAGATTATGTTCTAAAAAAAAAGTACCATAAAGCTAACCGTTTTCGAGATATTTGAGTCCAAATGTTGGCATTTGCCAATATTGAATAATTGTAATCTCTTCGACATTTCAGTCCTTTAAGTGGACAATCTGTATTTAATTTACAAATTTTAGCAGAAAATATTTAAAGAATTTTTCATATCTTATGAATTAAATATATTTGAAGTAACCCTTGGAAAAAAATATATTATTTATCAAGCATATAAGCAATAATAAAACAATTACGAACATAAAACAATTTTTACAAACTAATGATATTAAAATAACAATTTTAACAGGTGTTCAAAATTACTGTCATTTTCATTAACACACATCGTAAACCTATTAACTAGTTCAGATCAAACTTTTAATAATGTATGCTGATTAATGGCGGCAACACTAGCATAAATTTTATTATAAAGATTTGCCATGTCTTCTATTGGTTCTTTGTACAGTTCGCTTTTTAAAAATCCTCATAAATAAAAGTCTAATGGAGTAATGTCAGGAGATCGAGCTGGCCATCTAAGTACTCCATTGGTACCAATCCATCTTCCTGGGTATTTTTGATTTAAATAATTAACAACGTTGTGATGATTATGTGGGCCTGCTCCATCCTGATGAAACCACATATTATCCAACTGAGCGGACAAATGACTTAATAGTAATTGTAAATCATTTTGCAAAAATTGTAAATATCTTTCACCTGTTAAATTCTCATGGTAGAGGTATGGGCCGACAATATAACCATTAACGATACCACACCAAACATTTACTCCAAAACGATTCTGGGATCTGGTATGTCTCATCCATCTAGGATTCTCTTGAGACCAGTAACTTACAATTGTGTTGTGATTACTCTATTGTTGTCGAATTGACTTTCATCACTCCACATAATTGCATCTAAAAGATTTGGAATTTCTTCTAAGAGAATTGAAAATTGCGCCAAAAATGTAATCTCCGCTCATTGTCCTCTGGAATCAAATGATGAACTAAATGAACTTTATATGGAAAAATTTGTTTGTTTTAAGAATTCTGTGGCAGGTGGAACGTGCAATATTTGTTTCTTCCATCAACTTGCGTACTGACATATTTGGGGTTATTTTCTACTTGATGTAATAACAATGTAATATTTTCATCAGTTGCAGTATTTTTTCTTGTTGTTGTTTTTGGTTTCTTAAAACCTCCATAATTTTTCAAATTAGAACACAAACTTACAAAAGTTTTCCGATCTGGTAAAGGTCTGTCAGGAAAACGTATTTCATATAAACTTACAGCTCTTGAAGCATTTTTACGATATTCCCCATAAATTAAAATCATGTCTAATTTATCTTCATTTGTATGAGAAATCATATTTAATGATAAATATTCACAAAGAAAACAATAATTAGGTACAATAATACAGTTCTGACATACCAATAAACAAAATGTGATTGAAATTGAAAAATGTCAGAACTATTGTTCCAAAGGTAACTTTAATTGTATTTAATTTATAAGGTATAAGGGTTATTATACTCATTAGATATCAAATATTTTAAATTATAATCTAATCTAATAACAAAGCAATTACATGAAAAATTCTTTCTTCTAAAATTTGTAAATTAAATACAGATTGTCCCAGTAAAGGACTGAAATGTTGAAGAGATTACAATTATTCAATATTGGCAAATGCCAACATTTGGACTCAAATATCTCGAAAACGGTTAGTTTTATGGTATTTTTTTAGAACATAATCTGCTTAGAAATGCATTTTCTTTCACATAAACCTAATTTCAAAGTTTCTCCCATCGAAATATTTCTTTAGGGCACAGCGCCATCTATATACTGATATATTAAAAAAACAATTATATTAAAAAATGAAACTCTCTTTATGCTCTACAAATTGACTTTTACAGAATTAAAATACCTCTATTCGTTTAGAATATATCCGTCCTGGGAGTCTTTATTGGGACACCCTGTATACCAATTCTTTTTTCTGAAAATGCATGCATTTTACATAATTAAGTATTTTATCAAAAAACGTTTAAATACATTGATAAATGGCCGAATAAACATGAGGTCACGTTTTTGAGAATAACTGCAAAATCGTACAAAAAATGTCGTGCTTTGTCGGTATCTAAAATATTATTTACATAGTAGGCATATTTTCCAAGATATAATTGATATAAAATTGCTATGATCAAAATTTTCTTAAAAAGTAGGACATTTTTTAATATATCATACTAGAACATCAAAACTACCCAACGTACATTATTTAAATTTCAGTGAATGATTTAGAGTAGAGACATGATGAACACATAATTTTTTCAATTTTTTCCGCTCCTCCGTTTCTAAGATATTCGTTGTTAAAGTGAGGGGTCAATACATTTAAATCGTATATTCATTTACAGTATCTTGACAAGAAATTGACGAACGGGCGATAGTAGAAGAAATAAAGGAAAACAATTGTTATATTAACATGATAACACGTGGCTAGTTATAACTTCGTATACTTTACGAAAAATAAAAATGTTTAAATAAACCACACACCTGCGGGATGTTAGCTGTGGAAAAATAGAAGTGGCAGGGCGTTTGTGCGCCCTTTCTCTTAAATTTCTAAAAAATTTATAAAACATATTTTTTTAGTATATCATACTCAAATTATATTTCTTTTGTTTTATTGTACGATATAAATGAACCGAGACAGTTTTTTTAAATATGCATTTTTTTTTTTGGGAAGAAATATCGTACCTGTAGTTTATGCCCGAAAGTATTAATAATTTCAAAAATTGTTAATTATGGCTTTAAAAGACTTTGAAATTTTTGTTTTGTGAGAAAAAAGCGCATAATTTTAATAAATGGATTAACGTAGCGTAAATAATGCAGAATCTTTTTTTATCATTTATACAGAATAAAGTATACTTTTTTTCTAACGCAACGCTATCTGCTAACTTACCCGTGCTAGACCCAGTTATTAATATTTTATGGCTTGATTGATTGATTGATTAGCCAGCGTGACATTGATGTGAAAGCCACATGACACATGGTGTAGGAATATAGAATGGGAAGTTTAGGTGTTTGTGAGATGCTTCTTTTAAACTTCCATATATCATCATATCCTTGTTTAATCTTTTTCTGAGTCTTCTGTCTCTTCTATTTCTGAATCTAGTAGTGCGCATCTCCTTCTGCCCATGTTGTTTGTTTGCCAAGACATATATTAGCTCGCTGTAGGAAGCTTTTATTTATCAACCGTTCCACAGGTAAATAGCCATTTACAGTAGAATTGCAAGGAAGAGCACCGAGAGAATATTTGAGACACCCTATATACCTATTGCCAAGGTAAAGCAAAATAAAAAGTAAAATCTGTAAAAAATAAAAAAGAGATCTAGGAGAACATTTGGGGCGCTTTGTATATCAAGCAGACCCCAACTACTTTGACTGAGAAATATGTTTGTATTCGTGAATAAGCTCAATATATGAACCAGGTGACAGCTGTGAGTCGAAACCTGTTGTGGACCTGCCTTCAATTTTAAGAAACTCTGCTAGGTTTAACAATTAATAAGGTTTAATAAACTAATACTACTATCTATTGCCCGCCTTCTGTTTAACACAGATTTATTTTTGAGATTATTAAGAAACTATTTAAAATTAGGTTTTGAATTAATAAATTAAATTAATATAGCTTAGCTTTCTGTAATCGCCTTGTGACTGCTGGTTTATTTCATTTTCTTGAGCTGATTTCTTACACTTCACTTCAGATACTTGCGTACCTGTGATTTGATGTTGAACGATAATTTGTCACCCACTTGATACCTTTAATACCTAGTAATGATCGGTCCGGTTGCACGTGTTTACTTCCTTTTGGCAGAGTATTATTGTTAAAATAGAGCACTTTACCAGCAATTTTCAAATATTAATTTCAAATGAACATTGTTCTTCTATTATGACACCTCAGTTTACTTAGAATTTACTAACCTAATTTCATCGAGTTTCTTTGGGAGCGTTCTGCGGTACGTCTACATCCGACTCTAGTCAACGTCGATCTCAGTTATTAATATTTCATAGTTTATAGCATAAACGAAATTTATTCTGTCCTCAAATATAATGGGGTACTAGAAACTTTCCAACTCATATACATTCGATCTACATAGAACATGTAACTTCTATAACAACAATGAAATACCTAGTCGTATGTTCGTAAGACTATCGAGATTCTCTCTAGGGATGTAATTCTTGCTCTGAGACAATCAGCGGCATCCCAGGAACGACCCATTAATTTTTATGCAGAAACGCCACTGATCACCGCTGGATTCGAGGCGACGGGGAAAGAAGAACGATGTGCGCTAAGAATAAGAATACGTGCATTAAAAACGAACATCAATACTTCCCTTATTAAAACTCCCTTATAATGACAATCAAGACGGCTGTAGAAGCAGCGAGCGTGTGTGGAGAGAGGTGAAGCGGTGGGGGTAACTCTAAGGGTGGAGGACGTAAGGAGAGATTCTTCGTTTATGCACGGTCGTCCGCGATAACGATTTTTTTGTTAATTATCAAGTCGCGTATGAGACAGTGCTATGGTGGGGGAGGGAGAGAAACTCCTGCGAATTTCATACGCTTGGGAATTCGTTAAAAAACATGTCGTAATTCTTAGAGTGTAGCTGAGAAAAGAGGCATAAATGAATGTTTAGAAAACACTGGAGGTTTTGTTTCTTTATATGGGGAGATTTGGGAAATAAACCCTGATCCCTTGGGGGTTTTGGGACGGCATTCAATAGCTTTGGATTGGTAACGACGATGAAATGTAGCGTTTATTGTAAAAAATTGGTTGATAGGATTAGTAGGATGGAGAAGGTGAGTTAAGATGAAAGATACAGGTTTAAAAATGCGTGAGAATTTTTTATTATTGTAACGGCGATAAGACGGGCGACATCTTGAATAATTAAACTTTTAAGAACTTCTTATTATTAAAGTTACCTGATTACATTTCTCTTTACATAGTTCTATCTAATTTTAAAGAAACTTCTGACATAAAACAGAATAGTACGCTATTTAACTTGTGTGTAAGATGATACTACATGAATGAGTGGGACTTTTATATCACGAGCGTAGTAGGTTATGTAAACGTATGAAATCAAAAAAGAAGAAGATGAATACAAAATACTACGACTTTCTTATAAGTAGTGTACAATAAGGAAATCACCATTTATTTTATTTATTTTATACACTGCTCAACAGTCAACAGGTATTAGATTCAACTGTAGTACAGAAAGGTTCTAACATAATATGTTAGATAAAAATTGTAGATGCAAAATATTTTAAATGAAGGAAGATTGCAATTAAACTTATAGTACAGAAGGTCGGTGGGTTCTTCCACAAGTCATCGTTTTAAGCTCTATGACCCATTTTCATCATTTTATTAATGTTAACGATGCAGAAAATCGACATTTTTCGTCTAACTTGCTAATTTTCCGAGTTAGAGGCAGATTTTCACGATAAATAATGTACTTACTACATTTTTTGCACATTTTCAATTTAAAAATTATATTGAAATATTATAACTACATAGGTTTCATATTTTTACTTCCCTCGCATACCGAAGGAAAGTATTGTATTCGAGAAAAAATCACCCTCCGAGATTTTTTAAGATTTTCACGTTTCAGATCATGTAGATTACGAAAATATAGGTTTTTCGATTCCGTCTGTCTGTCTGTCTGCTGGTGCATTAACTGAAAAACTGCTTGGCGGAAAACATTCAAATTTGGTAGGTAGCTGACGCTACTGTCAGCGAAGAAATGGCTACTTTCATAGGAAAATATACAGGGAAATATAATATAAAGGGAATAAATCATGAATTTTTCTGCTCAAATTTAAAATTTCCATGTTTCATGACATTCTAAACCTATTTCATAAAAAAAAAATTTGAAAAGTAGATGGAATTTTTTTTTCTAAATATAAAATTTCCACGTTTCATTACATTCTGAGCTTATTTCAGAAAAAAAATCTAGAAATTTTTTTTTCAACATTTTTGGAAAAAATTTTACCACTAGAATAGATGGAAAAAAAGTTTTTGCTCAAATTTAAAGTTTTCACGTTTCATGGCATTCTAAACCTATAAAAAAAAAAATTGAAAATTTTTTTGAAAATTGAAAATTTTTTTGAAAAAATCTAAATAATTTTTACCACTACAAAATTGATGGAACATTTTTTTCGCTCAAATTCGAAAAACTTTTGAAAATAAAAAAATAGAAAATTTGCAAATTGCCCACTACAAAATACAAAACAGATGACGGAAAAAAATTTGCTTTTGCTCAAATTTAAAATTTTCGCGTTTCATGACATTCTAAACCTATTTTAAGAAAATATCTTTACCACTGCTATAGAATAGATGACGATGAAATTTTTTTTTATTATTAGAATACATGAAAAAAATTTGTGTTTGCTCAAATTTAAAATTTCCACGTTTCATAACATTCTAAACCTAATTCTAAACCTATTTAAAAAAAAAAGAAAATTAAATTTTTTAACCACTGCTATATTTCCACTCCACTGCGTGAATGTGGAACTGAAAATGTGGTGTGTGGTGGCAGTAATATTTGGCATATGCACCTACGAGTGCACCTATTATAGTTTTATTGAAAAATGTACAGGGTGGTCATCCCAAGAAATAATTCAACCATGGTGGGCATTTGTAAAGCTATTTGTGCAAGCCTTCCATATTTGGCACCTATTATTTAGTATTGAATTTTTGCTGTCGGATGACCACTATGTATATTTTTTTGACCAAAAGTTATCAGGTTTTTTTTGTAACAATAGTAATAATTATATTCCGATTATTATTTTCAATGTCATTTCGTAATTAATGATTTTTTTAGAGTGACCTATATGCACAAATAAAGAGGGAAGTTCTGTGTAAATACCTTTACCGATTTTTTTATAATGGTGTATAAAAATCACACTCATTTTTCGATTTTTTATGTAGTTTTAATGTGCAAGAAATGTAGTACATTATCGTGAAAAACTGCCTATAACTCGGAAAATTAGCAAGTTGCAAAATAATTCCAAGAGCAAAAAAAATGTTTTGAAGGCCTCAGTGCATACGTCGAAATTTTTTCAAATTTTTAAATTACATATTTTTGACGCTCCCTTCGAACGGTTACCGATTGTGCTATGTAAAAAGAAAGACTATAGCGGTGATTGTCATTGTCATTGGACATGCGTAATGTTCTCGCTTAGGGTGCGGGAGGTCCCAGGTTTAACTCCCTAGACCCAATGAATTCTTTTTTTATTTTGTAACGATTAGTGCAATTTTTCACAAAATTAGGTTTGATTTGATGGCAGAAATAATGTTTTCCTTCTTTTACCTATAACAATTTCATTCTTTCATGTGATTTCTTTAGGTTAGGTTAGGTTGTTTTTTTATTTTGCTATCGCAGGCCGCAGGCAGTATTAGCGTCGCAGACAAAAAAAGGGGGTGTGGGAGGTGTCCCCCCGTCTTTTTTCCACAAAATAACGCAAAATATTTCAATTTCTCGACTTGCGCTCACGTCAGTGGTAAAAGTATGTAAGAAGAGAAAAGTTGGTATCCGTAAAGGGCAAGGAATATTTGCGCTGCTTTTGTAATTGAAAATAAATTGCCAAAACGGCGCAAATGCTCCTTGCCCTTCTGGGATACCACCTACTGACTTTCAACGAGAGAACAAGACATTGTTCCGCTGTTCAGTATTGCTTACATTGCACCGAACACCAACAGTTCCCGCTCAAACAGCTGATTGAAGTAAAGACTATAATTTTATAAACTAAGGGAATAACGGGACCGCCACGATGTCGCATTAAGAGCGACATTACCTACCTGATGGGAGCGTAATCGGCAACCATCCGACGGGAGTCAATGTAGACACGACGTATCTTTAAAGCGCTACAATTTCAAAGAAGTAATGTTTCATATTTTTCCGGAAAAACTCGGTGAAAACGCACTTTACAGAAAAGAAAGAAAAAGGTGTCATATTTCGATGACACATTCACCTGAATTTTTTCAGATTTGTTTTTCAACTTTTACATTTCCCCTCCCATACTTTTAAGAATTTTCGAGTAGCCACATCTCGAAAAGTGCGCATTTTTAGAAGAAATTCACGAAAACAGTATTTTTTTTACATTTTTGACCCAATTCTACAAGTTACGGAGTCGGTGATAAAAGGGGCGTTTTCTACCCGGATCATTTTCTACTATAATCCGTTTTTCAACCTTTTTATTAACGCCATTACAAACACATTGCATAAGGTTTCATCAAAATCTATTCAGTTAACTGGACTAATAGAGATAAAGACAAATATTAGATCATCTAGTCCGGATGGTGTACCTAGTTTTTTATTAAAAGAAAGTATTAAAATCATTGGTGAAACCACTTACCTATTTAATAAATTTGTCGTTTGAATCGGGAATGTTCCCAGATACCTTAAAAGTGGGAAAAGTTATACTTATTTAAAAAAATAAAGATCCACATTTGTTAGAGAATTATAGGCCTATCACAATGCCATTTATTTTTTCCAAATTATTTGAGTATTGTTACTTAGATCGTCTGATACCATTTTTAAACAAAGTCAACACATGATCTGAAAACCAACATGGTTTTCGTTGCGACAAATCGACGATAACCGCGGTAATTTCTTCCTATAATCAAATAATGACTTATATTGGGAAAGGGGAGTGTCCTGTATGGATATTTTTCGATATTAGCAGGGCATTCGACTGCGTTAATCATTCCCAATTATCATTCGTGATATATAATTATGACATTAGAGAAGAGGCTTTAAACTGTATTACATCGTGTCTAGAAAACCGACAACAATATGTTAGTATGCAACACGTTACTGCCGGGAAAGTAAACAGGATCAATTCGGAGTGCAGTCGCTTAAGCATGGGAGTACCACAGGGGTCGGTATTGGGCCCTGTAAATGGACTCGACTCCATGTTAACGAAAGATTTCTTTTCTATGTTTGCTGATGACCTTTCTACCCTTACTTCAGACCAAATAAGCAGTAAATTAAAATTCAAATGTAATAACATTATAAATAAAGTATCAACCTTTTTCAACCGACGCCAATTATATTTTAATGCAGAAAAGAACTCAGGTAATTCAGTTTCATAATCGCCAAAAACATTGCGAATCTATTTCTCTAAATGTTAACAATACATCTTTGACTATTTCTAATGAAAGCGTAAAATTCTTAGGGCTATATGTAGATGAATATATATATACTGGAAATCGCACTGTGCATATCTGATTTCTAAATTAACTTCAATCTCTTTTTCTTTTTGGCATTAGGACAGTGTCCATATAGCCATGAACTACGTTACTATTACGTTACATTTCTAAACCAAGGGAAAAGAGAACAAAAAAAATTACAAAAGCACCTACGCCAACTAAACAATCTTTTTTTTAAACGTCTACAGGAAAGTACAGGGTCACTCGCTTCTCGCCCAGAGGTCATTCAGGGCTTTTAAACATCGAAGACACATAGGCGGACCACGGTTAACTTCAATATCTTTTCTATTCAGAAATATTAAAATGATATTAACCAAGAAACAGCTACTAAATTTGTATTTTGCCCAAGTAGACTCTAGGTTAAGGTACGGTGTCTGTTTCTGGGGAAACTTCACTCTTGCACAAAATGTGTTTGTTGCACAAAAACGTATATTATGTTGTATGGCAGGTATCTAGTACTTAGACTTGTAAAGAATTTTTTGGAGAGTACCAAATCTTAACTTTACCAGCTCTATTTATTTTTGAAATTTGTGTTTATGTTTTCAAAAATAGAGAAATGTTTTATAAGAATAGCAAGGAATTTGTTCGAATTTAAATCAAATTATCAAAGTGTTTTAGCTTTCAAAATGCTTATATTCTGTGTCTGATTCTTTCTCTAATTAGTTTGTAAGGTACTGTTTGACCATTCCTATACAATGTAATGTTGTCTTATGGAAAATAATTGTTTTATTTTTATTATTTATTATTTATTATTATTATTATTATTAAATACACAAGGTGTCCCACTTAAGAGTCCCTGGCCAATTTCTGAATAACTAAAAGAGACATTTGAAATCTGTACAAGTATTTACTATACTATATCAGTTACCTCAGTTTTTAGTAAAGATAATCTTTCGACAAATTGAGGTGTAGGTGACGATGCGATGCAAATAAATTTTTTCGTACGAACATTGAAAACAGGCGCATGTGATGAAGCAATACATTCTAAGCTCCTATTATTTTAAGATCATTTTTCTAAAAATCATGGGTGTGTATGTTTGTGTATATACATGCATGTATATATGTGTATGTATATATGTGTATGTATATATGTGTGTATATACACATGTGTGAACATCTCTTACAATTAGAGCAGTCCTATCCCTCTTGGGAAGCTGCAAGAAACTTTACAAACAAGCACATCTAGTGCTTAGGTAATTTTCCTTGCAACATATAAAATAATGCAATAAGTAAGTGCCTTTTTTTAAATATATCTTGTATATTGTACCTAAATCTAACAAATTTAACAATAAATTTCAATTTAAAAAAAAAAAAATAACTTGAATTCAATTCATTTAAAAAATTCCTTACTCATTTTGAAATCGCCAATTTGGATTTTTGAATTTCAGTTTAGGTTTTGTAATCTGCATCATCGATAATCCCCAGATACCGATTCTCAGACGAATCCGAATATAAGTTACAAAACTTATCCGCCATATTCACGCCGCCATTTTTAGTAATTTTTCACCCAAATATTTATAATCTGCAACTCTGTAACATCGATAACCCCCACCATTGTCAATCGAATCAGACGATAAATGATTGAATTTTGATAAACGAATTTTTAGTAAATCACTCACTATTGTGATCTAATATAAAACCGTTCTTAGTCAATAAACCGAATATTTCGGTATTTAACGACTTGCAGCTCGAAATTGTTCATTTTTAGGCATAGAGCCTATGGAAACTTTTGATCAGTAAGTTTACCAAAAAGTACTATTTCCCACATTTTCAGTTAAATTGACCGAGATCCATTTTAAATAACTTTTGTTACTAAATTAACATGTTCTTAGAAAAAATTGAATTAAAAAAAATGCAGTTTTCCCCATCTGTCATCAAATTTATTACCAGTGTATTATACTACTCATCAACTAGCTTGACTATCACAATAAATAGTAACTAAAATTACAGACAGAACACTGATTGTACGTTTAAAAGTGAATTATTTATTATTTGTTTGCTTATAGTAATGAAACATATTCTTTATAGTATTTTGCAAACAGCGGAAAGAAAAGCTATCTATGAGAACTAAAGGAAAAACTATATATAAAAATATTAATTAAATCTTTGCATTCTTTCGATAACCTGACTTCTGGTTATGCTAACAAGTAAAAATTCTTATCTGTCATTCTCATTTTAACACTAGCATCCAACATAGTCCTCTACGGCTAGGCAGGCTAAACCAGTATCTACATGATCCCCTGCGATATGTAAATTCAGTTAAAAATGAGAACAAAGGCCTGAAATTAATTTATTTACGTACCTTGCCTTTAAAAATTTTTTCATTCTAATGAATTACATTTATTAAAATCTCATTCAGTTTCTTGGAAATGCTCAGATTTTGAAACGTTTTTCGTCCTTATTGTTGACTCATGAGAAAAGCCTAAAGCCACTCATGACGATGTTCCATGCAAAACTAAGACAATATCTATGAATAAGTATAAAATATTTATATTTTTAGATCTGTTGTTTTTTATCAATGTCAAATATAAATATTTTATACTTTTTCATGGATATTGTCTTAGTTTTGCATGGAGCATCGCTATGAGTGGCTTTAGGCTTTTCTGATGAGTCCACAATAAGGACGAAAAATGTTTCAAAGGCTATGAATTTCCAAGAATCTGAATGAGATTTTATGAAAATGTAATTCATTAGAATGAAAAAATTTTTAAAGACAAGGTACGTAAATAAATTAATTTCAGGCTTTTGTTCTCATTTTTAACTGAATTTACATATCGTAGGGGATATGTAGATACTAGTTTAGCCTGCCTAGCCGTAGAGGACTATGTTGGATGCTAGTGTTAAAATGAGAATGGCAAGTAAGAATGTTTACTTGTTAGCATAACCAGAAGCCAGGTTATCGAAAGAATGCAAAGATTTCATTAATATTTTTATATATACTTTTTCCTTTAGTTCTCATAGATAGCTTTTATTTTCGCTGTTTGCAAAATCCTGTAAAGAATATGTTTCATTACTGATTGTACTGTGACTAATTCTTATACCACCTTTTAAGCAACAGAGTAACTCAGTGATGCATGAAGATGCACTTCGGATTTTTATGTTCGTTTCTTGAAAACGACAATAACAGCAGTGCCCCACAAAAAATACTACGTGGTTACAAGTATTTGTAAATAATATTAGCAGCTGAAATAAAAAAGGTACAACTACAAGGTTCCAAAAGTTTAATTAAAATTATCTCAATAGTAACAATTTTAACACCTTCATGCACCGGCGGATTCAGTTGATTTACGCACCTTTTTTAAGAGCGAACATTGTTTTATGGGAATATACTAAAATTGAGATAATGTGGTGGATTGCATCCACGTTTCAACTGAGATCAAATAATAAGCCTTTATCCCTTAAATGTTAAGAAGTAACTAAGTTGGCTTTGAAAACAATGAAATATTCAGCTTGTCAAACACTTGTTGGTTTAACAGTGTTTTTACTCCGTCTTTAAAAATTGTTTAAAATTCTTGTTAATTGTGTTCAAAATGCCGCAAATTTATACAAGAGATGAAAAAGTGGACCTGTTAATTATTTATGGGGAAAGCAAAACAAATACAATTGCAGCTATGGACCTTTATGGCCGATGATATCCTAATAGACAATGTCCAGCGAAAAATTATTTTAAACATGTTGAAAACCAATTCCGAAGAGAGCCCAACAATTCCCGAAGAAAAATTCATTGTTGACGAAGGAATGGAAATTAATATTTTGGCTCGAATAGACGTTGATAAGATTGTTTCTTTGAGGCAAGCTGGGTTTGAATTGAACATCAGTCACCAAACAGTAAGCCGAATTTTGCACAAATACCACTATAAATCTTTTAAATACCAATTGCACCAGCATTTGTACGAAAGTGATTACCAATTTAAGATGGAATATTCCAATTGGATTTTGTATAATAACGTGCAGCCAAACAATGATTTTTTGGTCCTGATTTTATTTTCGGACGAGTCAAGGTTTACAAATTTGGGATTATTTAACCTACAAAATACAAAATATTGGTCACAAGAAAATCAAAATTTATTACAGGAGGGTAACTTCCAAGTGCGGTTCGGTTGCAATGTTTGGCTTGGAATAATCGGTAGTAGAATCATTGGTCCAATAATATTTGAAGGATCTCGGACTGGTGCCAGATACTTGAGATTCCTGGAATATGAGATTGAGGACATTTTAGATGAGTTACCTTTAGATTTAGGGCAGAGAATGTATTTCCAACAAGATGACGCTCCTCCCCATAGTTCAAGGATAGTAATTGATTACCTTCAACGGAGATTCGGAGAAAACGAAATTTCGACGAATGGTCCTGTGAGGTGGCCTCCAAGGTCACCTGATTTAACGCCGCTTGATTTCTTTGTTTGGGGTCATTTAAAAAATATTGTCTATGCAACCGCCGTTACAACCCGTGAAGACCTGGAGCTACGAGTAAGACGAACAATTAATAGCATAACGGCCCAGAAATTGGCGAACGTTCTACGAGAAACAGCTATGCGAGTTCAGAAGTGCATTGACGTTAATGGATAGCATTTTGAACAACTGTTGTAATATTTTGTGTTAATTTTTTGTATTCCAAAACCACCTTATGTGTAACAAGGTAATTAAAATAAAATTGTATTTTCTTATTTTCTTTTAGCTGTAATTTTGTTTCTATTTATCGCACATTTTAATACGGCATGTGAATAAATTCCTTATTAATAGTACTAAATGGTACCACGGTACCGATATGGTTCCATTTGAAAAAAATGAGTTTTGCCCCAGAAACAAATTTGGTAAATTTGATTTGCTCATAAATCATCTAATTTAATGTTTTTAACGGGATTTTGATTTTTGTAGCATTACACGGGTAATTTAGAGCAAATCGGAACCGTCATGGCAGACTTAAATGGAAAACTAAAATTATATTATAAAAAAAATTGATGTTTGAAATGTCACTTATTTAGCATCGTTGGATTCAGAGAATTACGAAAAATTCAAAAATGCGATAATATATAGGGTGTTCCATTTAAAAATCGAAAATTAATGTATCTTCAAAACTAAAGGAGAAAAGTAGGGTATGCCATGATCCTGTTACATCCGATATACAACAAATCCCAAGTTTCAGTACTCTTAGCAGCTTGATTTACTTATTTTCTTCTATTTACCCCTATTTATTCCCCCCAGGCCTTCAGCGAATGTGTTCAAAAAACAATCCAGTTTCAGATCTCGTTATAATACATAGGTGTACAAAATTTCAAGTCAATATCAGGATGTTAAAATAAATAAAGCGTTAAAATAAAATATCTTAAACCGTGCGAACAAAAAAAAAAAGTTACAGACCGACAGACAGACGGACAGACAGACAGACAGAATAAACTTTTTTCGACAGACAGACAGACAGACCGACAGACAGAATGAACATTTTCTTCTGCTCAAATTTAGAATCTGGACGTTTCAAGACATTTTAAACCTATTTCAAGAAAAAACGTTTTTGAAATTTTTTCTACGATTACTATACTTCCACTCCACTACGTGGATGTGGAAGTAATTATATACTAAACGCAAATGTTTAATATTTTAAGTTAGGAATGCTGATATCAGTATACTGCTAACTTTTTGTGTGCACTTTGTTGATATTTTTAGACAATAAAAACTATTATTATTAATATTATTATTATGGTTATAACCAAATCAAACATATTTTTAACTGACTTCAAAAATGATTATTAAACCGAGCGACTGAGTGACATTTTGCTTCATAATCTTCAGTTACCTTTTTTGAGGGCTCTTCAAATTTTACAAACATTTTTAATTTAATGACTTTTAATTAACATCGCGTAAGCACAAATATCAAATAATTCGCTTCGTATCTTTGAAGATGGTAAAGTTTTAATTATTTCATTCGCATTCTAATCCAATTTTTCAAGCTGTGTGTTCCCCCCAACGTGCATAAATTCGTTCCCAACTCATCAAACATAATTCCAGACCTTGCGCGTAATATTTATCAGGCCCGCTGTACGCGGAGACACACATGGCCCTTAGGGTCTTAAAGTACGCATGCAAAATGTACGCAAATATATTATTTTTGATGTTCACCAGATACACTTTAATTTAATTCTCTACAGGAGGCACGCGATGCTAAATATGCATAATTTGTGGCTCCTCCGATTTTATTGCCTTAATCTACAGTATATCAGTTTGGTTTAGTTGTATTAATTTTAATTTATTTCTCGTTTGAAATGTCCCCGGCTGAATCGATTACTTTTATTTATTACCGTCGTTCCGTAAAATACTACTGTGGAGGTTTTATGACAGTGATATTTGTTTTTGGGGTAATTTATCAGTTCCTTACTGAAAACAGGACCAAAATTAATTATTTCAACAGAAGGGGAACGGTAGATAGCAAGCTTAGTAACAAGGTCTCTAAGAATACATATTATAGTACCTTTGAAAACATATGCAAAATGTTAAAGTAAAAAGTCACATTTGCAAAAAGTATAATGTACATATAGTTCAGTGCATTTGCATTAAAAAGGTGCGTTATTACGTATATACTTTGAACTTGGAATTTAAACGACAGAAATACTATCACGCAGGAAATAGTCAAATCTGGAAAGTAGCAAATGTTTGTATAAATAAAACATATTCGACCCTAGTCTAATTAGGAATTAAAAAACATTTAAATAATATCAATGCTGAGAGTAGAATTGTTTAATAATAAACCATACATGTATAATATGTATATAAACATGACATTGACCGGTATAAAGATCTGCTAAATAAACAAGTAGTTGCTAAACATATAAAACGAATAATCAAAACAAACGCGGCACTCTTGGTTCTTTTCATTGATTCAGTTTCGATGTCTTAGTGTTGACAGTCAGTTTTTAGTTTGTGTAGCCGAAGTGATACATCTCCTTCCATCATGCACCAATGGTAAGGCCCATTTCAAAGTGATACAATAATTGTTGTTATGTTCTGTGACCCTAAAACATTTTATGGCCCAGTGCCAGAATATAAATGTTATATTGTTTTTACATCTCTCTCTCTCTCCCAACAACCCCAACCTCTAGTGAAACCAAGTGGTGTTATGACCATTCAGGTGGTTGTGACATATGGTGGAGGCGCCGGGCCTTTTCGCTTTATTATCGTTACCCTTTGCTGGGAACTTTCATCTAAGTTTGACTCTCGGTGACGTTGGTTCTGCTTCTTCCTTGATTTCTGTAATTGGCGTATGTGTTGGTGAGCGTGAAAGTCGTGGTTTTCGTCTAAAAGGATTATCTTCGTTGAATAACTCGGTGCTACAATGAGGTGGTTTGAAAGGTAGTTCCCTAATCACGCCGCATACCTTACCCGTTGACTTTGTGTTTCTCGTGTTCTCTTCCCTCGACATACTCTGAGCCACACGAGATTAAACCCAACTTTGTAATTTACTAATAAATAGGGATACGCACATTAATAAACACCCCCAAAAAAATGTTGTAAAAACGAGATAAAATAAAATAAATATTTTAGTTCGAGTTCTAGAAAGAAATTAAAATAAACTAATTGTCCCCGAACAATCTCATGACTTTAGCTTCAACTTCTGGCATTTCAAAATTCTGTTCAGCTGATTGCAAATAAACTAATATATATTTCTAATATTAATTCAAAACAGAGACTCATAACAAAGTAAAACCAAATATTGTTAAAATGAGAGGAATGTACTGATTACCTCCTGCTTATTTATGATAACGAATAGATATAGTTGCTGAATTAGTTATATTTAAAAATAAGTTTTGAAAATCCCACGACAACCACATTATCCTAGAATCGAAGACGGCGCCTCCACCATATGTTACAACTACTGAAATGGTCATAACAGGGGCCACTTGGGGTTGTCGGAAATTAACAAGACAGATGTAAAAACAATATAAAAGGGAATACAACATTATACCTACGGAATTTAACCCCCTCGACCCAGGGCTGTCGAGAGAAAATCGGGGCTCCATTTTATTTAAAATCAATAGGCTTCTTCTCCTAGCTAACTAATTTTTAAAGCATTGAGACTTTTCATTCTCAAGTTACCATGCTTACAAAAAACGTGACCGACAAACAGACAGACATTCTGAAAATAGTTCAGAATAACACAGTGATGTGAACATTTTCTCTCTACGAGTGATATTTCCGGTTTTAGAAATGTACCGATCTAATGCAATATACACTTCGTCTTGTATTTACGAAGAGTATAATTTTATAGCACTTTCAAAACAAATAGCAAGAAAACAAGTTTCAACAACAATTTATAGGCGTTTAAAAATTAGCACTTTTTAAATATTTTGTCTATAGGTCGCGTAGTAAGCTTTGAATGGACATTAATGGACAATCTGTTCTTACCACAAGATACTCTTTCTAATGAGTTACAGGCCTGGTATGAAAACATTTTGATGTCTTAAATGATGTGTCCCAAATCGTGTTAATGTATGGGCTTTTAGACAATAAAGTTATTATCATTATTAAATAGGGGATATATAGAGGCCCACTTAAAACAGGTACACTGTATATCTGGCAAATTTCGGATTTTTTTTTAATTCCACATCAGGTCGTTTCTTCTTATGATATCGAAAGCCGTTTCAATACCGACGTGCAACACCACCGTAACATCGCCCCTCGATGACTATATTTAATGAGTTAATTGATCAAGAAAATGTTTTGATTTTCCATATTTATTCTTAGTGTATTCATGTTACTATAACAGATGTAACTATTTTAGTTGTTTGTTGTTTGGTAATCAGTTAAAACCACTATTTGGGCGCCATCCCCAAAGAGCCGTAGCTCACTTAGGTAGTATTTTCCACCATATATTATTAATTTTAATGTTTCTTACTATTTCTACTTGCTCCTAAACAGATCAGTTATATTTCTCACATACTGTGTATAGTATGATGGTAGTTCTGCGTGTGTGAAAGCATTCTTACGTAAATTTTTCTGCTGGGTTCGAATTTCGATTTCACCAGTTAATTTGGAATTTTGAAATTTGACAAAAAACATACTTTGTCAAAACTCGGAAAGCATGAAAATATGTATTTTCTGTGGCTATTTGTCTGAAAAAATAGCTAATATTCTTTCTAAACACAATTTATAAATGTTTTTTTGTTACATTCCTTAATGGTATCGTTTACCAGTTTATAGATGGAAAAAGTGGTACTGTGTCCACCTCTAAAACCAAACTACTGCGTGCGAATCGATGTCTTTTTGTGTATAAAATATATTATACCCTACAAAATTTCTTCTGCAATTTTTGACAACGTGTTTAATAAAAAACCGTTGCCTAAGCAATCACTACTTCCACATCCAGATTTATTTTAGGTCATAGAATTTTAATAATATTTGGAGAAGATGACATAGAGAAGTTTGAGGCGTTGGTGCCTACCATATGAGTTAAAAATGAAGTTTTTAGTTTACCCTACTTATTTTCCCCTATTCACAACCTACCACGTTCCACCCCTTTAATGGAATCATCTCAATCAGATGTCATTACAATACATACGTGTACTAACTTTCAAGTGAATATCTCAATTTTATGTTATCAATCCCATTAATAATGGAGAGGAGGTGGTGGGGTTTGAAAAATATTAGAAAGAAATCTGAGGCCTTGGTTTCTAGTATATCTCAAAATATAATCCAGTTCCAGATGCATAAGTGTCCCAAATTTCAAGTGAATATCTCAATTTCATTTTATTAACCCCTTTAATAATAGATTAAGGGTGGTGGGGGGTTGAGAAATATTACTAAAAAATCTGAGGGCCTGGCTTCTAGGACATACACCGAATTTCAATTTTTTGTACCCTTACCAGCTTGATTTACTTATTTTCCCCTAGTTAACCCTATTTAACCTTATTTAACACTATTTAACATCCAACCCTTCAACGGAAGCTTCTGAAAATATAATCTAGTTCCAGATGTCTCTATAATACATACGTGTACCAAATTTTAAGTGAATATTTCAATTTTATTGTATCAACCTCTTTAATAATGGTGGGGGTTGAAAAATATTATAAATAATCTGAGACCTTGGTTTCTAGTACATACACCGAATTTCAAGTTTCTGTACTCTTACCAGCTTGCCTTACTTATTTTCTCCTATTTACCCCTATTTAACCCCCAACTCTTTAATGGAATCATCTCAAAATATAGTCTAATTCCAGATGTCGTTATAATACGTACGCGTACCAAATTTCAAATGAATATCTCAATTTTGTTTTATCAACCCCTTTAATAATTGAGTGGGGTGGTGGGGGTTGAAAAATATTATAAAAAAAAATGAGTCTTCAGCTTCTAGTACATACCCCGAATTTCAAATTTCTGTACTCTTACCAACTTGCTTTACCTATATTCCTCTATTTACCTCTATTTAATCCCCAACCCTTCTCAAAATATAACCTAGTTCCAGATGTCGTTATAGTAAATATGTGTACCAAATTTCAAATGAATATCTCAATTTTATTTTATGAACCCCTTTAATAATGGAGTAGAGGTGCTGGGGGGTTGAAAAATATTATAAAAAAATATGAAGATTTGACTTCTAGTATATACACCGAATTTCAAGTTTCTGTACTAGTACCAGCTTGCTTTACTTATTTTCCCCTCTTTGTCCCTATTTAACCCCCAACCCTTCAACAGAATCATCTCAAAATATAATCCAGTTCCAGATACCGTTATAATACATACGTGTACCAAGTTTCAAATGAGCATCTCAATTTTATTTTATAAACCCCTTTATTAATGGACTAGGGGTGGCGGAGGGTTGAAAAATATTATAAAAAATTCTGAGGCCTTGCCTTGTAGTACATACATCTAATTTCAAGATTCTGTACTCTTACCAGCTTGCTTTACATATTTCCCCATATTTACCCCTATTTACAACCCAACCCTTCACCGGATATCTTCAAAAAACAATCCAGTTCCAGATCTCGTTATAATATATACGTATACAAAATTTCAAGTCAATATCTTAAATCGTTCCGGAGAAAGCAAGCGGACAAGAAAAATTACAGACAGACCGACAGACAGGCAGAAAATTTTTTCTCGCTCAAATTTAAAATATCGACGTTTCGTGACATTCTAAAAATATTTCAAGAAAAAAAAAATGAATATACTTCCAATCCACTACGTGGATGTGGAAATAATTATTGATCTATTCAGTTAATATGGCGCGCAGCGGTTTATATTATATTACATTTGTCTTTAAAAGTGATATCGCAATGGCCACGACCCATTTTTTTGGAAATCACCATAGTTTAAATATGCTGCTGATAATATAGGTTAGTTGAGAAAAGGATTTATTAGCTACGTAGCCGATGCCAGAAGCTTTATTGTTGGGTTATGAACTTAATCTATTTTAAGTTCTTTGGGGGAGGTGGGGAGTTTGAGGAGCTTATTTGGAGGGATAGGATGACAGAGTATGAAGTTTTGTGCTTCAGACGACACTTCATCGTGGAAGAGAACCGACCTGTCATTCCACCTGCTCGACAATACTAGTAAATTTTGGGTACCTACTGATTAAGTGTATCTTACAAAGCAAAAGCTTTGATTATATATCGAGCTAATCAAGCCATATGAAGGTATTAAAGGATATTATTAAGGAGGTAGTAAACAGGATGGAAGAATTTCACTATATATCTTTATTGGTTTATATATACACAAATTATGCTTTGACACGTCAAATAAATGCTGAATATAGCAAAAGAACAACAAAATAGTGTTGACTTAAATTTAAAAAATACAAAATAAATAAAACAAATAAATAACACATAGAGTAAGTAACAATAGAGCACATAATTAACGAACAAATAATAATCATTATCATGCAAGTTTATAAAATAAAACGGGAAAAATCAGTCAACAGGAATTCGTCAAAATCATGGAATGCATTATCAAGGAGGAATCCTTTAGTTACGTATATGAAGCGAGTAGAATCAAGTGACTGTACATTAAAGGGTAATACATTGAAAAATTTTACTACATTATAACATGTTCCATTTCTGGTTTTTAAGTCACAAAAAATCCAAATATTTATATTACCCCTATTACGAGTTGAGTACACTTTCACCTGTTATGTAATTGTTGAAGTTACTTTTAACATAGACAAGGCACTCTACAATATAATCACATGGTAAGGTAAGTATCGTAAGGCTTTTAAAAGCATTCCTACAATCATCCCTATATGATAACCCAGCAACGATTCTGACAGCCTTTCTTTGCAATAAAAAAAACTGTTGAGGTATGTGCCGAGTGGCCCTATATTAAAATGGCATAGGTAAGAAAAGATTGAATCATTACACGATATGTCATTAAAACCATCGAATGTGACAAACAATTTGTGCAAAAAGAAAATACTACGTGATATATTTTTGCAGATTTAGGACGTGAATTCCTCCCATGCCAACTTACTGTCCAAAATGCACAGAAATTTAGCGCAGTGGGAGTTAATCTGTACAGAGTGCTGTCGTAACGAGAAAATCATAGTCTCTGTCTTATCATTATTTATTACTAGCATATTATTTAAAAACCAGTTATGAACCATAGACAGATTGTTTTGATCTTATGATAATAAAAGTTACAATCATTATGGGAATGAGCCAGTGTCGCATCATCACCAAAGAGAGTGAAATTTGCTACGGGACTACTGTTTTGCAAATCATTAACATAAATGAGAAATAAAACCGGTCCCAAAACTGAACCCCGAGGGACACCAAATCTAATATCAATGCTACTAGAATTAGCATTATTAAAATGAACAAATTGATGACAAGCAGTCAAACATGACAATTAAATTTCTGCTACCCTCCGAGAATTTGCAAAATTTCCGTTTGTTCACGTCGTTGACAATTTTGACCTGAAACCATATTGACAACTATTACATAGATTACAATTATCAAAATAATTCGTGATTTGAGATTTGAGAACTACCTCAAAGATTTTGGCAAATAATGGCACGATGAAAATGGGTCTGTAATTAGCCGGATCATTAATATAGGTTTTTTAAACAAAGGTAACACTTTTGACAGTTTAAGACATTGTGGATACATATCCTTTCTAATTCGCTCATTAATTAGTTTCGTGAGTGGAATGATAATAATGTATTTGACACAAGTGAGAAATTTAATGTTGATATCATAAGCATCTGTATTCTGTTTTGCAGATTAGCGATTACATCTAGGACTTGATTGTATGCGACTTTGGTAAAAGTAAAATTCTTGTCAGCGCCAGTTTTTATGGAACTTGTAAAATAATGTTCAAAATTGTCGGTGGTAGGTGACAAGGAGTTCACTAAATTTTCAGCAATGTTTCCAAAATAATTATTAAATCCGTCGGAGGAAATAATTTCTGACGAATTGTCTGTTTTATCTTTGTTTATGTTAACCAAATTCCACATTGCTTTTTGCTGATTCTTATTGTTCTATATTTTGAAAATAGCATTAAGACAAGTTTACATAAAAGTTCTTGATTATATTATCATGTGTTATTATTTCCTCAATTTGTGCCGAATTTTATTACACTCTGTATAAGGAAGTAATAATGCAGACTTATACATCAAACAAGAAACAAATTTGATGTCACTAACGTAAATAAATACGAATATTTTGAAATTTAATATTTCAGTTCAATTTAAATTAATATCGTAAATATTTTTTTGATTTAATTAAGACCTTCACGAAGACATTCTCTCAGATCTACATAATGTATCTGCATCGCTAGATTTTATTTCAATTTAACTGAATGAGATATACATTTTCTTCGTTTTAAAAGATTCTTGTTTAATCAATCAAATAAACAAACAAAGTAAATAAAATATCTGGTGAACTTCCCACGCACAGTTCAATTTCAGTTATAGTACCGGATAAATTACGAATATCATAAACACGAGCAACGTTCGACTGACTACTGGATCATTTATTAAGAAAATAATAATAATGAAGATGTATCTATTGCATTCCTTTATTTATAATGTTCTCGATTTTTGTGAGATCTTAATGAAAAATTACTTTCGAAGATTCACTATAGTATAGTAGGTACCTACTTCTAATCGTTCTTAATAATTTGCAAAAATAAAAACAAAATTGAGCACAGAACATATGGAAAAGTGGTTCCGGTCAAATATTACCCTTTTTATAGACAATTTGATTATCTTTAACTTTGGATACCACCATCTGGAGCATAAGATCGATATAAAACAAGTTATTACACAAAAACCCGATGTTGGTACCTAATTTGAATAATTAAAGATAATTCCATACTTTTGCAGTGTGTACATTCGTGATAGGTTATTCTTGATCTTGAAACAAAGCTGCTGAAAAACCACTGCCTCCTCAATTTGTCAAAGAAAAAATAATAGTAATACAAATATTTATAGTTGATTGATTCGGCCTTTACTTGATGAAAATCCATATTAAACTTAAATTTAACGAACACACCATGGTTTGATTTTCACAATAACATTGTGAAAATATATTGTGAACATCAATATATTGTGAAAATCAATCCACGGTGTGTTCGCAAATATTTATTTCACCATGTTGGTTGGATACAAATAAAGTGCATATGGTAAGTCAGATACAATATTCAGTAATCAATTACAATTTAATATTATTAATACATAATAAGTGAATAAAAACAGTATACTCATACACATCACACTTAACCAATTAAATTAAAAAATAATAGTAATAAGTAAATAAATTATAATTAACATAATAATGTCGAACATTAATAACTGTTACAAACGCAGTTAAACATAAATTCTTACATTTTAGTTGTATGGAATACAATATTTTAGTAGGGCTAAAAAATGGAGTCATTAGAGCAGGAGGGGCGTGCGGATTTATAAATTTCGTAAATTCGCTCGTACGTAATTCGAAGAAATGAAAGTACTGGAATTGTGTTATTTATGCATGAGCTACCAATATATCTTAAATTTAAAATATTATGCTTAAATCTGGCAACATTACTTCCGTGTATTATAGCTGTGCAGCCGCAAATATTTGTCTGTTGCATTGAACCCATTACTATTGTAAATGTATATGTAGCTTCACTGAATACGATAAGTTAGGCTCGTGAAGTTGGTTTATGATAATTATTCCGCCAATTTCAATTTGACCTTATTATTAGATATGAAGGCACCACATTAAAACATTTATTCTATTTGGTCGATTGTATCAATTACACGTAATGACTTAGTCCTGGTGTTCATCTCTGGTAGGCGGATAAAACTTAATATATTTATCTCGATTATGTGGGAGTATATTGTAGAAAGAGGTGTCGTTTAGGTATTACATAACAGCTACTATCCTTTGACTAGAATGCAGCTGATTTTCGGCCCTACTATAGTACAAACATAACATAATATAATCTATTATTATGTTCCTCTCAGAAATTCATTAATACCATAATACGCATATTAAACAAGTATTTTTTTATGTTTAGTTTTGTATTTTGACAAGTGAAGATTTCTAATTTCATTAGATAGACTGTTGAATAATATAATTGAATTATATTGCAGCGATTCTTTGAATTTAGCTGACCTAAAGAGGCGAAGGTCTCAATTTTTGTATGACGTCTATCACCCCTGCCACCACGTCCAACACTTTTAAAGCTCCCGAATTTGAAGGAGTTAACACAATAACATTATGATTTAGTGTATATGAGAACAGAGATTCTCAAAAACCACTATTCACAAATAAGGCCATATGGGACCTTTAGGTCCAAATATCTCGGAACCTGTGGGTTTTCTGGAGTTATGCCAATTAAGACCATCTATACTACAACATACTATATCTTTAATCAATTTGACCGGGACCACTTTTGAATATGAAGGGTATAGGCTAAAAACGGTAAGGGTCACTAAATGTTAGTTTCGATAAAAACGAATTTTAAAACTTAAAAACCCATATTATTTAAACTATATATATTACCGACTTTGGTCAAATGTTCAATGAAGACTATGTGTATTTATTTTTAGACAAACCACTAACTATTTATAATGTTTGTACATAGGCGTACGGAATGAAACTAAAAAGGGGTCATGCATGTTTAGACAGAGGAAAAGGATATAGGTCCAGATTGTAATGTTATGAAATAGTAGGCACTGACTTGCTTAACTCCTTATAACTCGTGACTCTTCTCTCTGTTACTTTGTACAGTTAGTTATATAGAAACTCTAGATGTGTGGCTACATTTAAGCGCATTTCTCTCAAAAATCGATTTCTTGGACCCTCATCCATATTAGCCTGTAACCTTCATAGGTTTTGTGCTTTAAATATAATTATTGTTCTTGTTCTTGTTACAATTATTATTTGTATGGGTATTATGCTAGGTAAAGAAATACTCAAAGAAGTAGATAAGAATATGCGTCTTTTTAGTGCCAAAAGTAATAAAAAATACAGCAAAAGGATAGTTTTATTTTTTTGCCAAGAATTGATAATAATTCGCGTCATGAGGCAAAAATTGATCCAAATTAATAACATTCGCATGAATTTTTAACATAATTAAAAAATTATAGCAAGTATCGTAAATTCGAACAAAAAATAATAACTTGAGTAAAAATACTTTTTAGCAGATCACTCATTTTACAAACGAGATACAAAGTGTGGTACATATATGCCTATTGTCAAATGAAAAACAAAAGTGTACATACACTTGGGTCCGATAAAGCTTCGTGGAATATCCTGTGTCATTACTATATCTTCGAAAATACGAAAGCGAAGAGTACATTGCGTTCGATAGTACATTTCTAAAATCGGTAATGTCGCTCGTATAGAAAAATTTTCATAACACTGTATTATCAAATTCCGAACAACTTTGAAAATGTCCATCTGTCTGTACATTCGTCTGCTCTCTGTCGGTCCGTCCTTCTGTCCGTCCGTACGTTTCTTGTAAGAACGATAAATTAAGAAACAAACGTCTAGTTAAGTCAAGGTTGTCTAGTTAAACAGAGGATACACTCTGGAATACTGTTACTACGAACAATTGTACGTAGTTTTCATTTCCTGAATTATTATCGCATTGTTATTTTTTAATGGATCGTAAGCAGGTGCATTTTTAGCTCACATCTTCTCAAAGTGGGTACGTTTATGTGGCACATTAATAATTAATTTACTTCTTTGGAGAGCATGTTTTATGTTATTTCTGCTTGAAGGTATTTCTCTTTAATTAAATTGTAAAAGTAAGACTCAACATATAAAAGTAACAAAATTGGAATATTCACATATTGGCAAGCGGATATACAGGGTGTAATTAGTTTCATATCATTAAAAAAACTGGTGGTAGGGAATGACAAGACAAACACAAAACCTTATATAACATGGGGTCTAAAGCTCATAGTTTTGGAGAAAAAAATAAACAAAAATTTCGCAAATTTTCAATAAAATTTTTTGAGAACTGCTGGAATATTGAGGTAGGTTTAGATTTACATCTGATCTGAAGAAAACTATAACTCTCCCTTGTGCAATATTTTAGTTACTGTGGGTATTTCGTTATGTACACACGTCCAACCCGCCGTTCGTTGTTTTTGTTATTTTTGAATTTCGCGTCATTGTGTATTTATAGTTAAGATTTATTTTATTGACTTACCGTTCAAGTTGTCAAATTCTTGATTACGTACAGACACAACTTACTTGTTTGTTGTTTTTGTATTCCTTTTTGGCTTTTGTACCAAGTTTTTATTTTATTTTTCTTTATTGACAACGTTAGTTGATAGTTTAGTGTTTAGTGTTGAACGAAGTGCGTATGTCCTTAATTCGACGTACCGAACTGTGTATTGATGCAGATGCAGAGATTTTGAATCATTTAGGTAGGTAGTAAGCTTTTAACCCCGGACACTCATTTATGTTACAAATGTTAATAAACCACATTTAAATTTTCTGAATTATAAACAATCCAATATTTTGTTCCGAATTAAAAAACACCCATGTATAGAAATGCTCTGTTTAAACCTCTATGGCCATTATTTGCTTGCAATTGTGCACGAAGAGAGAACGAATTATTTACCTCTTTATACTCGTCTCAGTTCGGTTGAGGCGGTCCATCAAAGGCGGTCGATGATTCTTTGACACCGCGTGTGCCGGCGAGCACTTTTTTTGCGAAGAAAAGCAGTGGTTCTCAGTAGTTGTCTATCATAATATTAAATAAATTGACCTAGATCAGTTTTTTTCAAAGTGCCCCTAGAGGGAAAAGTCATAAAGGTTTTTTGTTTGTCTAGTCGGTCCCCATTACCAGTTTTTTTTAATGACATGAAACTGATTACACCCTGTATATTGCTATACATGCTATGTAGTATTAAAATTTACATGGGCTTTGGAAAATAAGCAAGAGAAAACATTTTTAGATAGAATTTAAAAACAAAAGTGACATTTGTGGAAAATATTACACGAAATAAAACATCACATACAGTAGCTACAAAGCGATTGATGGCGATAAAACAATATATACCGGGTGTTAGAAAAGTATGGGAACGGCGAAAAATCTCGAACAGTTTGCATCAAATCGAAAAATAAAAAAATACGTGTCAAAAAGTTTTCAAAAAAAACCGCTGCCTAAGGAATCACTACTTCCACATCCAGATTATTCGTCCGTCACTTTAAAGGAAACATCTTGACTATATTTGCACTCTAGTATGTGGAAATTGTTGGTCATAGAATTTTAATAATATTTGGGGTAGATGTCATAGAAAAGTTTGAGGAGTTGGTTTCTACCATATTCGTTAAAAATTAAGTTTCTAGTTTACCGTACTTATTTTCCACTATTTACAACCTACCACCTCAATGGAGTCATCTCAATCAGATGTCACTACAATACATACGTGTACTAACTTTCAAGTGAATATCTCAATTTGATGTTATCAATCCCATTAATAATGAAGCGGAGGTGGTAGAGTTTGAAAAATATTAGAAAGAAATCTGAGGCCTTGGTTTCTAATATATACACTGAATCCCAAATTTCTGTAGTCTTACCAGCTTGCTTTACTTATTTTCCCCTATTTGCCCCTATTTAACCCCCAACCCTTCAACAGCATCATCTCAAATTATGATCTAGTTTCAGACGTCGTTATAATACATACGTGTACCAAATTTCAAATGAATATCTCAATTTTATTTTATCAACCCTTTTCATATTGGAGTAGGGGTGGTTGGGTTGAAAAATATTATAAGAAAATCTGACGCTGTGGCTTCTAGTACATACACCGAATTTCAAGTTTCTGTAGTCTTACCAACGTTTTACTTATATTCCTCTATTTACCCCAAATTAACCCCCAACCCTTCAACGGAATCATTTCAAAATATAAACTAATTCCAGACGTCGTTATAATACATACGTGTACGAAATTTCAAATGAATATCTCAACTTTATTTTGTCAACCCCATTAATGGGGTAGGGGTGGTGGGGGGGTTGAAAAATATTATAAAAAAATCTGAGGCCTTAACTTCTTGTACATACACCGAATTTCAAGTTTCTGTACTCATACCAGCTTGCTTTACTTATTTCCCCCTATTGACCCCTAAATAACCCCCAACCCTTCAACGGAATCATCTCAAAGTATAATCTAGTTTCAGATGTCGTTATAATTCATACGTGTACCAAATTTCAAATGAATATCTCGATTTTATTTTATCAACCCTTTTAATAATGAAGTAGACCTTGGCTTCTAGTACATACACCGAATTTCAAGTTTCTGTAGTCTTACCAGCTTGCTTTATTTATTTTCCCCTATTTACCCCTATTTAACCCCCAACCCTTCAACGGAATTATCTCAAAATATAATATAGTTCCAGATGTCGTTATAATACATACGTGTAGAAAATTTCAAATGAATATCTCAATTTTATTTTATCAGCCCTTTTCAAATTGGAGTAGGGCTGGTGGGGGTTGAAAAATATTATTAAAAAATCTGACGCTTTGGCTTCTAGTACATACACCGAATTTCAAGTTTCTGTACTCTTACCAACTTGTTTTACTTATATTCCTCTATTTACCCCAAATTAACCCCCAACCCTTCAACGGAATCATCCCAAAATATAATCTAATTCTAGACATCGTTATAATACATAAGTGTACGAAATTTCAAATGAATATCTCAACTTTATTTTATCAACCCCTTTAATGGTGTAGGGGTGGTGGGGGCTTGAAAAATATTATTAAAAAATCTGAGGCCTTAACTTCTAGTACATACACCGAAATTCAAGTTTCTGTACTCTTACAAGCTTGCTTTACTTATTTCCCCCTATTTACCCCTATTAAACCCCCAACCCTTCACCGGATTTCCTCAAAAAACAATCCAGTTCCAGATCTCGTTATAATATATACGTGTACAAAATTTTAGGTCAATATCTTAAACCGTTCCGGAGAAAGCGTGCGGACAAAAAAAAGTTACAGACAGACCGACAGACCGACAGACCGACAGACCGACAGACCGACAGACCGACAGACAGACAGAAAATTTTTTTTCGCTCAAATTTAAAATCTCGACGTTTCATGGCATTCTAAACCTATTTCACGAATAAAAATTTTTGAACATTTTTTTGCGATTACTATACTTCCAATCCACTACGTGGATGTGGAAGTAATTATCTACTCATACCAAAAATGACCTCCCCACCCACCAACCAGGGGGTGGGGCGAGGGGCAACTTTAAAATTTCAAATGGAAACCCCTATTTTTTATTGCGGAATCGGATTCTACGGCAAAAAATCCGTTTTATTCAGGACATTTTTTTCGATTCTTGCACGGTGTCGCTGTAATCGCAAAAAATGAAAAGAATGGATGACTGTTTCAAGAGTAGCGTCTTGTGCCCATAAAAAAAGTCCAATTCAAAAACTGAAAAACACGTATTTGTTATTTTTACGAAATCTATCCAAAGACATTGGATTCGACTCTCCCACCCCCAACCCAGTGGGTGGGGCGGGGGACAACTTTGAAATTTGTAATGAAAATCCCAATTTTTTATAGCGGATTCGGATTCTACGACCAAAAATACGTGAATTTTATAACGGGAATTTTTTTCGATTCTCGCAAGGTGTCGCTGCAATCGCAAAAAATGTTAAAACTCGTAGAAATTTCACAAAACAAATACTGTTATTAACAACACTTAAAAAAACATTCATAAAAATCAAGATATCACAGATATTGTTTTTCAAACTGAATGTTTTTTTGTCAACACGAGTAGCTGTATTTACAAACTTATGGTGACTTCAGGTTTATTTCAATTTTTTGCGATTGCAGCGACACCTTGCAAGAATCGAAAAAAATGTCCGTTATAAAATTCACGTATTTTTGGCTGTAGAATTCGAATCCGCTATAAAAAATAGGGATTTTCATTACAAATTTCAAAGTTGTCCCCCGCCCCACCCACTGGGTTGAGGGTGGGAGAGTCGAATCCAATGTCATTGGATAGATTTCGTAAAAATAACAAATACGTGTTTTTCAGTTTTTGAATTGGACTTTTTTTATGGGCACAAGACGCTACTCTTGAAACAGTCATGCATTCTTTTCATTTTTTGCGATTACAGTGACACCGTGCAAGAATCGGAAAAAATGTCCTGAATAAAACTTACGTATTATTTGCCGTAGAATCCGATTCCGTAATAAAAAATAGGGTTTTCCATTTGAAATTTTAAAGTTGCCCCTCGCCCCACCCACTGGGAATGGGTGGGGAGGTCATTTTTGGTATCAGTAGATAGTTTTTTGAAAACTTTTTGAAGCGTATTTTTTTATTTTTCGATTTGATGCAAACTGTTCGCGATTCTTCACCGTTCCCATACTTTTCTAACACCCGGTATAATTTTACAGCGACAAAACTACATGCTCTTGCTGTCAAAAGTTGATCTAGTTTGTGCTACTTTTAAGAATGATATTTAATATAATCCTGAAAGAGGACATTTCATTGGTTAATGAGTGAAATAATCTCGAAAATCTAGTGTACTCAAAATTCTCTTGGCTGTGGAAAAATAAGCAGAGATTTCTTCGTCAGTTTAGTACTTATTTAGAATCATAAAATTTAGTCATTAAGCAAACTGCAACCTTCTGCCTCAATTTGACACATTTTGTCTTTTTTCTTCTCAGTCTCTTGGTCTAAAAATGTGATGTATTTCTGCCACGGGCGTTATTGTTTTAATGACAGTAAGGGAATACTTCGTATTAGTTATATATATAATTCAAATTCGACGCCAAACATTGTTGTTTCCCGTAGGTTGCGAAATTTCGGGATTGTATATAGTCAAGTTTATCCTGCAACTAATCCAATGTACAAGTTTTTGTCGACACGAGCCCTTTATGCGAGAAATAAAACAATCGAAATATCTACAAAATTGAAACAGTTGGTTGGAAGAATAACCGAATGAAAATAAACCGTAATCTTGTTATTGAGTTGAGAGAGAAATAATGCAGATTTGCAGATTTTACAGTTTAATAAAATCATGTTTAAATTCCTGCTGGATCTTGTATACTCATTGCTAAATACATAATTACTTGGATTCACTTTACCAACATAATCACTGAAATATGAGTCCAGGGATGGACTGGAATATTAAAACGAGGCGAAGAATCCACTCTCCGCTCATTTTAGATGCTGTACGTAAAGTCCCATCAAATGCATAAAGAAATTATTAGTTTGCGTTGCTACATAAATTAGTGTTTCTTAGCGAAAACCTAACACAACTGAGATTAATTAGAAACCTAACAATGAGCACCCATAGCGTTAAAATTACTTATACCGTTATAACAAAAATTATTTTGGTCCAAGATGATTATGGACTTAAAATATTACTGCCTTTACTTATATCACCTTTTTGTCGCAGAAGAAAGTAACTATAGTTGGAATCACGAATCTTGTCGTATACGTCATCAATCATCAAAGGCATGGAATTTTTCTAGCAGCTTAAATACTAGCGCATGACAATGTAAATAATAGAAAATCACGTCTGATGGGGCTACGACCGAAGTTCCAGGCGTAACGATGCGTTTTAGAGATGATTAATAAAACCACTTGTACCTGCAACCAAAGTTCAGCATTCCCTCAATTCATTAGCGTTGCAGAAATATCTGATGTGTATTTTCAACAAAATCAACAGAAAAAAAGTTGTAACCCTTAAATGATATTTTGCTTAAAAATTTTAGTCTATTCTGAATTATAACTTTTTCATTTTCAATTTTACGGTAAGAAGTATCTAGACCAAGAATGTAGAGAATTCAGTTCTCTACAAAGAAGAGGCTTACATTTTCTTTGGTGAGACTTACGGTTCCCAAGATATCGCTGAAAAACTGTTTACGCCCCCTTTTTCAATACGGCGACCAAATGGGGGGGGGGCTATCAACCCCGAAAATCAAATTTTATGGTCAGGATCGAAATGTCATAAAGTGTATATGTGGTTGCCTAATAATCATTAAAATTCCGTCAAATCGACACTTGGCATTTCATAAATAACTTTTTTATAAGTAATTCAAACGAAGTTTTAAAGTGGGCAGTATTATAACAGAAGTCGGCCAAAGACAACTGACCTGTTTGTTTCTTTTTTAAGTGCACGATAAATTCGGAATAAATTTTTAAAATTGCCTTATTATCAGACGATATATTTGTAGCTATATTAGATAATCAGAGTTATTTAGGTACATTTAATTAGGTCGTTTTGATGCGTATTACAGTCATTATCTCATATCTGTGTAAAAAATTGCATAAAATTGCTTTTGTACATTCTAATGTATGAAACTGATTTTTAACACAAATCGATGAGTCATCAAAATAATTGTAAAGAATATTTAGAGTAAGTTCATCATGTAACTAGAAGATGGCGCCAATATCCTTATGAATGAAAAGGGGTAATGATTTTGATTTATGAATGAAATGAAAAGGGGCAAATTTAAATTTGTTAAATAAACTAAACAATGAAAGTATTATTAAATGGTCAACAGTTTGCAACTGTATTCAAGCACTAAAATGGCACTATATTCCAAGTATACAATATATACAATAAATTCTGTTAATTTTTTTCAAAAATTAGGTGAATGTTCAATGAATGTAAATATATAAATTATGTTTGAACCCTGAATATGGTTCATGGCATTGGTGTTTTAATCAACTGTCCATAACTTTATCTCGTTTATGCTTCCACAGAAAAGAGTATCTTATATTTCATTGTGTGACTGCTTCGCCGAGAGGAAACAACGTATGTAACCTAAACCCTGAAGTTACGGGTTCAATCAGCCAGTTTTGGCAAATTTTTATTGTGTAAGAATGATTAACCCAATATACTTACTCGGATATTGGTTATGTTCTTTTCTTAGATATGTGCAAAAGTATATGTTAATTTTTTTTCGAAAAAAGGATAATGATACACTATATCTAGAGGTCAGGCAAAGATTAGAGATCTAATAAGATAGGACAGTCTGACGGAAAAGACGATATAGACGAAGACAGTTGTGGACTCCAATTTAAAGGGACGCGACATCCAGCGGAAGCGGTTTCGGGATTTGTCGGTTATGCATTAAACGAATTTGACCAAGCTTACTAAAAGTTAGGTTGGCTCATCGAAATCGACAAGTGCTACGTCACTTATAGACCTCGATGAAAGCTGCGTGTGGCTGTTTTTCCTCATTTTATAGAAAAAAGTTTCAAAATTATTCTTTCAATGTACAATTCTATCCTAACCAAATAGATACCTTACATATAAACATAGAAATACTTCGTGTGACATATATTACTAAGCAACCTGTTTTTTAGTGACCTTGGCTACTGACAGTCAGCTGTGTTCTGTCGTTCTATCAGGAGACAGTGTTGTCCAATTTTCATTATTGGCGCGAAAACTCCAATTTAAATGTCGACGTCAATGGCGCTATTGCTAATAGATACAAGGTGTTCCGCTGGCTGTCCTATCTTGTTAATTCCTTAATCTTTGCCGAAAGTCCGGAGCTTCGAGCATGCGCATTACCTTGTAAATGTGTAATAAATTCTACAAATCGAGAAATTGTCGAAATTGAAGTATTTCGTGTTATTTTGTGAAAACAAGGAGGGGGACACCCCCGCACCCCCCATTTCTTTATCAGCGACGATTATACTGCCTGCGGCGCTAATAATAATTATTATAACAATTAGATATCAGAATAAAAACCTACTAATCTAACCTAAAGAAATCACACGAAATAATGAAATTATTTTAAGCAGAATAAAAACCTCTAACCTAACGTAAAGAAATCATAGAAAAGAATTAGTGAAAAAATATATTAATCATTACACAATTAAAGAAAAAAAAAATCAGCGGACGTAGGAGTTTGAACCCGAGACCTTCTTCCATGGTTTTATCTACGCGCTAGCCAGTAGGCTGACGTTGAACGCTAGAACAAGGAACGCTTCTCACACATACTACGTTCAAGGACATATTTACAACTGTTAGGTAGAATAAAAATTAGATGATGCACAGTTGCCAAATTTAAATACATATTGTCTTTGCCATTTGCAATAGTTAAAACTTTGATATGTTCCCATAATTTGGATAAAAGGTTCTTGCTGTTTAATTCGAAATTAATAATGTGGTTAACTATTTCATTTTAAAATTTAAACAATATCCCTATATGATATTATAACTATAGTTGTACATGGCATAAATTATGCACATCTACATTTTAGAATTTACCTAACCAGATACTACCTATTTTACGACTATTTATGTAATTGGGTATTATTTATAATTATAATTTGTAACATTTATTATATCTTATACTAAAGAAATTTTTGTACATGTGGCAATGCGGACAACATTCCGACAAATATTGAAACTTGCCAATAAAATAAGATAAGATACACACTGTGCCATCTAGGATTAACATAAGTACTAGCTTACGAGTTTTTGACATTTCGATCCTGTCCTTATACTCACACTAACCTCCTTTAATCATCAAGGGAAAAAATTCACAGGTTTCGCAATGCTTGCAATCATCGGGACATTGGAAATGATAACACCATACATAAAACATAAAGTTTTTCAACTTTTTCAACTTTATCCGAACTCGGCTTCGCCTCGTCCTTAAATAGCACGATCCACTACACAGCTGTATTTTCACCTTAAATGAAAACTAGTAACTTAACCCCCTGTGATATATGCAATCCATGTTACATTTGCGTATATCAGCCCTTGCATATAAGCAGTCTCACTCGACCGGGACACCGCTGTATTGCTACCTTTAATGAACACTGCTAACTTGACTCACTGTGATATATGCAACCCATATTACATTTGCGTATATCAGCCGTTGCATATGATAGTCTCAGTCGACCGTGACACATTACTTTGAAATAAAGAGATATTATTATTGTCACTCAATTTGTACAACAGACAACCTATATCAGTTAGTTGCAATTCTAACACATCATCTATTTGCAAGCAGGCACTTATTTGTAGCAAGCTGTTCACTTTTGTGTTCTACTGTCAGCATCGCTGTACAACTTTTAGGTAATCTCCCGACACGGTAGGTAATGTAATTGGCAAGCGCAGCAGCCTAATCGATAGTGGCGCGGCCTTTTCGGCAGCCGTGTACAAATTTTTGCTTGAATAATAGAAAGTTATAAATTTTCAGTCTGTGACGTCAGACGCGGATGTTATGTAATAAATTTAAATAAAGGCAGATCAAATTTTAATTCGCTACTTATTGATTAATCAGTAAACATTTAATTCAATCGCAAAATAAATCTGCCAAGGATATCTTCGAACAAAAATAATTTAGTGACATTGTAAGTGTTGGCCAGTTTATTAGCATTTTCTAGCTCGAGCAGTGTATATGTAGATAAGCGTACAAATATCGGATGCGCAGTGGATTCATAAAAAATTAAATCGATTACAACAAATCTCAAGAGTAAGTGAGCCTACTGGTCTTCTCTCTACTGTGCCGCGACACCGCTCTTTTGACCCTGAATAAAAACTGGTAACTCTACCTCATATACGAAAACATAAACATTTCCAATGTTAAAAATGTTGTCCTACCCAAAATGCAAGGTTCGGCCAAAATTTTGTAACATTTCAATGAACTAATATGACAATTGTTTACGTTGTGCCACAGAAGACAGGAACTATACCAGTCTTCTGTGGTTGTGCGTTTAACAGTCTTATAACGCGTACAAGGTAGTTTGCGATTTTGGTTACCTTTTCTTTAAATTTTCTACAATTTGTTATGTCTTTATTTATTCACGTATTGATATTAACGATCTAAAATATTAACACAGCCATTGTGCATTATTTACGTGCATCTAACTATTGACTAGCATTGTGCTTGATTTTTGGTGTTTACCCTGGGTCCTAAAGGGTATAGAGGGTGTGCTTATCGTTCATGCCATTCGAAGATAGGTAAAACAACAAGCTTTATTTTATTTCCAAAAGATCCTGAACGGTTTTAGAGGCTCTTGTTCCAGACCTTGACGAACGTCATTAATAATATATTCTGCAAGAATGGTTTACCTATTAGTTGATTTTCTATGAGCCATAGACAGTTTCTCAAAACACAGCAATACAATTAGTAATATACGCATAAAAATCCTTTGATATTACTGGTAATTCTGGGAAGTGCTCTTGATAATCACCCAGACATAAAATCTGACTGTATTCCCAAATTCCATTAACTAACAGACCAATTCGAATATAGGCTTCAGTTATATATTGTGCTCTATGGTGAAAACAATAATTGAAATTAATCATAATCTGATATTATGATTAGGAGAGAAAAAAAACTTCAATAGAACTGCTAGTCATATTTTGACAATCAAAATATGATTGGCAATCATTAGAAAAGAATGACAAGCTAAAACATCAGTTTCTAAACCCATGGCCATTCTTGGACCAAGATACAGTGTATGCAATCATTAGAAAAGAGTGACAAGCTAAAACATCAGTTTCTAAACCCATGGCTATACTTGGACCAAGATACAGTATATACACCCCCTCTCTGTCTAATAGCAAAATGCAGAATAGTACGCAAAATTCACACACTTTTACTACTTCATTAATTTACTGATTGAGTAGCTTCTTTAGTTTATCGTACAATACCAAAATCTGTATTAAAAAGTACGTTATTTTATATCGTTCTCATAAACAAGCTGACCATTATACTCTTCGTCGATTTACTGTATTTTTGTGTTAGTTTGTATTAGCGCGTATGAGATGAATAAAAGCCGCCAAAGCTTGGTCCATCTTATCGCATTTGTGACAAATATATTGTGGTTAGCCGGTTTTGCAATATGACAATATTATATAGGCTTGTTTAATTTATTGTGTGTATTGAGTATATTTGTTTTATATTAGCATTTTCCTATCTGAATAAAGATTATTATTATTATATAATATAAATATGTAAATTTAAATAATTAATAACCTTTTCATTCATTGATCGATTTTGTTCAAACGGGGTTCCTTCTCTAGCTAACTTACTGTACAAGTTTCAATACAATCGAACTTTTCGTCCTTTCGTTCTTACAAGAAACGTGACGGACGAATAGACAGACGAACGGATGGACATTTTCAAAGTTGTTCAGAAATCGATTACCAATACAGTGATATAAAAATTTTCTCTCTACGAGCGATATTACCAGTTTTAGAAGCCCTCATCCAGAGTTCTTTATGCTATACTTTATAGTTTGTTGAAAGGCCCCTTGGTAAGCTACCAGCCCTTAGTTTTTTTTCTCGTCAAGCAGCTTCAGTCCAGTCAAGCCTTTAATTGCTCGTTGCTTGACTTCGCTGATCGTGTGCCGGCATCTAAACCCTTGACCGTACGGGGAGCCGTTGAAGGAGTTGATAGGAGTTTACAAACAAACGTTATATTAACTGATTCTTCTCAAGCCTTTATTACATTGAACCACGATATCCTCTTAGAAAAATTCGAATTTTAAGTCGTCTCAGACAATTCCATTAAATAACCATGGTGTTAAATCCATCGCAGTTTTATCCACATCAGGAATTCCCCAAGGTTCAAACTTAGTTCCACTTTTTTTAACTTGTTTGTAAACGACGTAACAGAAAATCTTACTGCTAATTATTTTCTATACGCGAATGATTTAAGACTTTTTATATTATTGCGTGTGAAAACGATTACTTTGAAGTTCAAAGCAATATTGATCGTATTAATACTTTATGTAAACGTAAACTGTAAACAATTTACCTTCAAATGAAATGACATGTAACGTTATGACATTTATAACAGAACAAAATATTAGCATATTCGAATACAAATGAAACTAGTTACAACGAATTTATTAAAAGCGTAGAATACATTTTAAAATGTGAGGTGGGTGTGACTCTTGGTGTTACATTTCTGGGCCGTGTATTAGAACTCTACAAAGGTGGCATTTGTAACTAAGTGAGGCCCTTGATGTCCACATGTCCATTTTCCCAGCATGAATATCAATACTGATAACAGAAAATTTTATTATCTTAATTTCAGCGTATTCCATTCTACTGATAAAGCTTTCTGGTTGTAATGGCCCAAATAATTTTGGAAAGGCTCTATGGAATATCTGATAATTCAAAGTAGAGGTGGCCATTAGAACAAATTAAATCAGTTAAATCTGCCTCAAGAAATCTTAAAATTTACTTTTCACAAATCTTTTTGTATGAACAAAAAAAAACGGTTGCATCCGATTTGATGATCGCATTAATATTAGTACGCTTCGACTGGCACCACAAAGAAATCGATATCATTTTCTATTAGCGAGATTTCGTACAGGAAACAGGTGCCCACGTACATACGTACATACACACACTTACTTCTTGTCAAAAATACTGTCATGATCTTGAAACATAAGAATACGCTGAAAACTTTTATTTATATTTTCGGTCCCATTACAATAACTCCCCGATATGCTCGGAAATAAATAATACAGTTTTCCATCCTGATACTTTTTGTAACTTAGGTGTGTCGTTCGATAAAAAATTTACATCTGTAAACCACATCGAACTTGCTGCCACTAAAAGTTACAAAATACCGAGTTTTTTTATTATCAACTTTAAACATCTTAAAAATGTAAGTAGATTTAAGCAATTATACACAAGTTCGGTTAGACCACATCTTGAGTATGCTCCAGAGGTATGGTATCCAACTTATAATGTACATATATGTTTCGAAGCACTCACTGTTTTTTAAAATATGATCTTTTAAGGCGAATGCTGCTATTGGTTACCCACATCGAGAACTACTCACTAAATTTTCCCTAGATAGAGTAGAGATCCGTATATACCTACCAATCACATTTAACTTTCTCATATAATATTTTATGTGATAACATCGACTGTGAAAATATTTTAAATTAAATATTCTTAATTCTCAAATTCCTAGAGCGCCATCTTGTCAAGAACAAATGCAAAGAAATTTTTTTGTATTCTGAAAGTGTGTAGTATATGCAATAATCTGAACAATCTTTTAAATATATTCACTTGCAATCTTTCAAACGTAATAATTCTATGGCTAACTTATTTGTTTTGTTTTTTTCTGTTTATCCACTATTAGCCTCATTCTAGGCTACATAAACTGTATTTTTTTATATAAAAATACACTGTATATATTTAGTTTAATTAATTATTTTATTTTATATATAAGAATAATATTTATATATTATAGTTATATCCGTTTACCATTCACTGTTAATTGTTTAATTTAGTTTATATTCCTATTCTGTAATTGGGTTCTTACTTGTTGAGTACCAAAGTTGATTATTGATATGGATACTCTCAGTATGTTCGATGCCTAATATCAACAATATAAATAACATTATATAGAATAATGTTTTTCCATGAATAAAAATGCAATTAAGTAATACTAAACAATATACTAGTTAACAAGAATGAATACAAAAATATTACGTATAAGTGAATGTGCCTTTTTAATTATAGTAGGCTCAATAGAACGTACTTTATTATACTCTTCGCAGAGGCAAAAATGTAAACGCTGTTAAATATTTTCGTCGAGAATTCTGCCAAGGAAGTTGTATCATCAGGAGAAGACTAAAATTTAAAAAAAATATGGTAGCTATACCGATTTAACTTATTTTCAAACGTTGCGAAAAATATCCTATCGATTGGTCAATAACTATATAAAGGCCGCAATAAATCGGTGAAGAATATAATCTAGCAGCTGTTAATAATTCTGTGTCCTTTATATATTTATTGTAACATCATTGGCTTTAAAAGTGAATTATTTATTATTTGTTTGCTTATAGTAATGAAACATATATTTTTTATAGGATTTTTAGTTCTCATAGATAGCTTTTCTTTCCACTGTTTGCAAAATCCTATAAAGAATATATGTTTCATCATTGGCTTGGTCCGTATCTGCCTCAGACAACTTAATTTCAAATAAAATTATATTCTTTGCTAGGTATGCAAGTTTTATTCAAGTGGTGCTCTAAATATTCACGCTACAAATAAAATAAATCCCAAATGCAGCATATTACTAAAAATAAAAAGACAACCTAATATACTTACAGTTTTTTTCACTTTCTTCCTACCGACAAATTGATTGCCAAGAAACCGACTAGATAGGATGTTTACATTTTCGAGTAAGTTTCATTTTAAAATTATGGTGAAGTTTCAGACGACTAATATGTTCTGATTTTCTCTTTCATATATGGCATCAGATGGCATGACTCTATTAATTCCTGGTTTAAGGAAGGATAATATTGAAATTTTCGTAGTATCGTCTTGCTTAGATAACGGCTTAACTCTATTTTCGAGTTTGTTTCTAGACATTCAGAAAATAAGATATATGCATTTTACAAGTGGCATAAAGAAATGAATACTTGGATTTTTCCTTTTTGTGGATGAAAAACGTAATCTATCTTTTTTAAAAAATACTTTTTTTACCAGTTAATAGCGGGGAGTTAATTTTTTTAAATAATTGTTTAAATAATTTCTTATTTAAAAATTGTTAAAAACAATTTTTAACAAGTGTGTTTTGAAAAACGTTCCTCGGGCATAAAAATTAAGTCCCTTTTTTATCTTAAAAAAATCGGTAAAGATATTTACACAGAACTTCTCTCTTTATTCGTACAAGACACTCTAAAAAATTATGAATTAAGAGATGCCATATGGGAATTATAATCGCCATGTAGTTAGCCCTATTATTACACAGAAAACCTGATAACTTTTTTCCATCATCTACTGTATAGTGATGGGGGAATTTTTTTTTAATTTTTTTTTTATTTAGAAAACATTTTTTTGTTGAAATAGGCTTAGAATCTAATGAAACGTGCAAATTTTAAAATTGAAGATAAACATTTTTTTCCATTATCTATTCTTCTGTAGTGGTAAAAAATTGTAAAAAATGTATATTTTTTAAAGTTTTCACAACAAATTTCTTTTTTTGAAATATATTTAGAATGTCATGAAACGTGGAAATTTAAAATTTGAGCAAATTTTTTTTCCATCATCCATTCTATAAAACATTTTCAAATTTGTTTTATTTTATTTTCTGATAAAATTGCTTTTGAAATATGGTTAGAATGTCATGAAACGTGGAAATCTTAAATTTGAGCAAAACGCTTTTTTTTATCCATTTTATGGTACAAAATTTTAAATTTTCAAACAATTTTTTTTTCAAATAGATTTAGAATGTCACGAAACGTGGAAATTTTAAATTTTAGCAACCTATTTTTTCCATCACCCATTTTATAAAAAATGTTAATTTTTTTTTAAATTTTGTAAAAAAAAATGTTTTTGAAATGGGTTTAGAATGTCATGGAACGTGGACATTTTAAATTTGAGCAAACATTTTTTTCATCCAGATTAAACAAAATTTTCAAAATTTCAAAATTTGTTTCTATTTCAAATTGTCAAAAAAAATTTTTTGTAGTAAAAAGATTACAATTTTTTTCTAATTTTTTTTTAAATAGGTTTAGAATGCCATGAAACGTGGAAATTTTAAATTTGAACCAAAGAAAAAATATTTCATGTATTCTATAAATAAATAAATTAAGTATAAAAAGAATTTTTTCAAAAAAAAATTCAAATTTAATTTTTGAAATAGGTGTAAAATGCCAAGAAACGCGGAAATTTTAAATTTGAGCAAAAAAATTTTTTTTTCCATCTATTCGTTGAAAAAAATTTTCAAAAATAATCAAAGAAAATTTAATGCTTTTTTTTAAATAGGTTTAGAATGCCATGAAATGTGGAAATTTTAAATTTGAATAAAGAAAAAAAAATCATCTGTGGTAAAAAAAATTTCAAAAATGTTGGTGAAAAATAATTTTTAGTTAATGCACCAACAGACAGACAGACAGACAGACAGACTGACGGAATTGAAAAACCTATATTTTCGTAATCTACGTGATCTGAAACGTCAAAATTCGAAAAAATCTCGGAGGGTGATTTTTTCTCCAATACAATACTTCCCTTCGGTATGCGAGTGAAGTAAAAAATCGGTAAAAGTGTTTACACAGAACTTCCCTCTTTATTCATACAAAACGGTCACTCTAAAACATTATTAATTAAGGGATGGCGTGAGAATTATAATCGCTATAGAGTTAGCCCTATTATTACAGAGAAAACCTGATAACTTTTTTCCATTGTCTACTGCATAGTGGTGGGGGAAATTTTTTTTCTCTTTTTTTAAATTTAAAAACATTTTTTGTTGAAACAGGTTTATAATGAAACGTGAACATTTTAAAATTAAAGAAAAATTTTTTTCTATCTATTCTATTGTAAAATTGTTAACTTTCAATACAAATTTCTTATTTGAAATTTTCAACTTAAAAAAAAATATGTTTAGAATGTCATAAAACGTGGAAATTTTTAACTTGAGTAGGAACATTTTTTTTTAATATCCAATTTCTACAAAATTTTCGAAATTTGCAATTTTTTTCTATTTTAATTTTATGGAAATTTTAAATTTGGACAAAAATTTTTGTTCCATCACCCATTTTATAAAAAATTTTCGCAATTTCAAAATTTTTTTCCATTAAAATTTTCAAAAAAAATTGTTTTTTTGAAATAGGTTTAGAATGTCACGAAACTTGGAAATTTTGAATTTGAGCAAAAAAAATTTTTTTCTATCACATTTTATAAAACAAATTTCAAAAAATGGAAAGAAATCTGAGGCCTTGGTTTCTGGTATATACCCCAAATCCTATATTTCAGTACTCTCGCCAGCTTGCTTTACTTATTTTTCCCTATATACACCTACTTACCCCTCACTGTTTCAACGGAATACTCTAGTTTCAGATGTCGTTATAATACATACATGTATCAAATTTCAAGTGAAAATCTCAATTTAACTTTATCAACTCTTTTAATAAGGGAATGGGGGTGGTGCGGGACTGGAAAATATTACAAAAAAACCCTAGGCCTTCGCTTCTAGTATATACACCAAATCCAAAATTTCTTTGCTCTTGCCAGCCCTATTTACCCCCCAACCTTTCACCGGATAAGTTCAGAAAACAGTCCAGTTCCAGTTCTCGTTATGATACATACGTGTACAAAATTTCAAGTCAATATCTTAAAACGTGCGGACAAAAAAAGTTACAGACCGACAGACAAACTAACAGATAGACAGAATATTTTTTTCGTTCAAATTTAAAATCTCGTGCGCATAAGCGGACATGCCTCTGTTTCAATGAGAAAAATTAGGCCCTCTGGTAGAAAGTTCTCCAAATGCGACGCCCGTGAATGAGCCATGCATTTGAATTGGAGGGACAAAATATCCGAAACTAAACTAAAGTTAAAGACAATATCTTTCCAAAAAGTCGCGTATTTTTTATAGGGCATCCTCAAAGAACTAAAATCTTGCCATAACCACCTTCACACTTATATTTTCAAAATACGTAAACATTAAAGACGATTATCCCGGTTTAAGTGGGCACAAATCAATTAGCTGAAACTTTGGTATGTATGACGTATTTACTTAAAGAAACAAGGTCCTTTCAATAAAACCGAAGCCGACAGGGATTTCCAAACCCTCAATATTTTTATGATCGCTTGCAATTTATGGTGCTTATTGTTATGGTGCAGGTAAACAACTGAAGACCAACGTGTAGATAATTATAATATATGTAAGTACTAAGTAAGGAACCCTTGGTTGTACCGAGAATTCTCTTAGTTGTCTTTAGTGTCATGCTGGGTCTAAATATATGTTTGTTTTTAAAGTAATACTGGGATGTTCTTTGACATACGATATAAATTAAAACAAGCTAACCATTACACTCTTCGCCGATTTATTGCACTTTTTATATGATTTTTGCGCATTCTAGTTTTTTTCGCAAATAACATTAGTTTTAAACATTTTTGTCTTTCAAGGGTTAATAAAATTTAAGTGTCGATGCACATGGAAGACGCTAATTTGGGCGCTTGCGCGCTGGCCGGTAACTCTATAAGTTTGTTTCTTATTTTACGCGAGAACGGTTATATATAGACGGAATTTTTGTAAGCAAATTTTCGTAGTAGAATTTCCTACTCTGGCAATAATACGCATCATTCTGTTTTGGTATCTCGGCAGAATGATTCGAAATTGCTGTTATATCCATGGTGTGCACCACCAAAGCATTGGTCGAGAGTGCACACAGATTTTGCTGGTCCATTTGAAGAGAATGTGGCTTATTGTGATAGACGCGTACTCCTGTTGACAAGAAGTGCTGCCAATGAACAATATTACTGCCAAATCTACAATTATAGTGTTCGCACAGTATGGTTTACCAAACTTTATAGTAAGTGACAATGAGTCTCAATTAACCGCAGATGAGTTTGAACAATTTTGTGGAGAAAACGGTATTACACATATTAAAATCACTCCGTATCATCCTAAATCAAACGGGATCGCGGAAACGGTGGTGAGAACGTTTAAAATCCGAATGTCAGCCAGCGATCATAAGAAAAATCTTCAGTATCGTTTACAACAGTTTGTGTTCTCGTGTGCTAATATTTGGTAGATCACTAAGATCTCTATTCGATCAGCTAAAACCAGATGTTCAGAGGAGCAAGAGAAACTTATTGAAACATATTCTTTATAGGATATTGCAAACATCATAAGACATAACCATCTACGAGAATTAAAAGAAAAGCTATGTGTAAGAATATTAATAAAATCTTTGCATTCTTTCGATAACCTGACTTCTGGTTATGCTAGCAAATTACCGTAAATGGATTTGTATAATTTCTTATTTGAAAATTCTCATTCAACAACTAGCATCCACACAGTCCCCTACGGCCATGAAGGTTAAACTAGTATCTACATAACCCCCTACGGTATATGCAGATTCAGTTAAAAATGAGAACAATCAACATCATTTTCGACATCTTCTTTCGTAACTTCTGGAACATCAGCGTGTTCACCATTTAAGCCTATACATTCTTTGCACAACATGGAGCAGCTAATTCCTAATTATGCAGTCGCAAAATTCTATGCTCTTCGATAATCTTTGCAAAACCTGTAAGCGACATCTACTAAAACTGTTGGTCTTAATGCCATACAGAGAAATTAGGATGTGTGCAGCTGCGAAACTGATAAATTTTATCATTCTTTTTCATATTAAAGGTCATCTAAATATCAAAACTTTGAACAAATAATTTTACTTCATGAACTTGTTAATTACATAGGTTCAGAGTGTGTCGATTTCGGTGACAGACGCGTGTGTCGTGGCTCCTACAAGATCTCAAGATAAATCCGGATAAAGCGGCAACAAAACGTCGAAATTGTGTTGAATTAAAGCGTAAACAACTCTGCATTGATTGATATAAATTAGCACGAGTCTGGTTGTTTCATATAGTTGATATTTGAATAAATTATGTTGATTGAATGAAGCAATACAAAATAGTGTATATAAACAACCCGAGAAAGTGTACTGTTTGACCGTAAAATCTATACCTGGATCCCCGGCCCCATCTTCAAGTGGGTCATATAAAATAGGCAACAGCCAGTCAGATGTGAATGAAACAGATAAGTTTCTGTTTACTTTATTTTAATTTAGTTTAGCTCATTAGTGAAGTCTATTTCCATATTTAAATTGAAAAATTAGAAATTAAAATTGAAAAGATATTTATTTATTGGTTTATTAATGCTTGTCACAGGACAGTTTACTACATAACAAAGAAAAAAAAATAGGTAATGAAATAGAAAATACCCAGAATTGGAAGGCGGCAGTTGAAAACAATTACTGTAAATTGAAACCGATTGTTTCAAAGAAACGATATACCTACAGGGTGAACAAATTATCCTTTCGAACCTTTTTTCTCATAACGCACAAAAAATATTGTTACCGTGAGATAGGACCCTTCCCAGCAACTCCACCGCAAATGGATATTTGCCTGTGGAGCGGTTAATAAATAAAAACGAAAATTAAAAAAAATAAAAGCTACCAGATTCAGAGACAGAAGAAGCAGAGAGAAGAAGAAAACGACCAAGCTGCGTGTTGGAACAAACCTCCATGGATACCTACCCGAAATCGGCAGCAATGCCCACCTACGCTGGTAAATCAATCAATCAATCAAGTTCTTGTTAATTACATAATGTGAATTAATAAATAATACATAATAAACAAGTAATAGATTTGTAATTTTCAAAAAAGTATCTCTAAAACAACTATAAATTAGTACAGCATTAATTTTTTTTTGTCTAAGATCATGTGAATATCAAAGTTTTAAACAAATACCTTTATCATTACCGTTGACAAACCGAAAATAATTTTTGTATTGAATAAAAATAATTTTTGCATGTAAAATTTAAAAATAACATAGTATAAAGGTAAAAAGTGGTAAAATCGTAGAAAAGTAACTAGATAACTTTGAACGACTATATCTCAGCCAATTTTTGTCAAAAATACTATTATCTGTCACCATTTTGACGGGAAATACGTCGGCTTTCTTTCTTGTGAACTAACGCCTATACCTAAATTCACTTAGAAAAAAGTTATACACAAAAATAAAAAAACAAAACAAAATATTGAAATTTTTCGTTTTTATTTAAATATTTTCTTTCATTTATTTTATTTTAAAATTTTTATTTTTTTTACTTTATAAAGCCATTTCGATAGGAAATATAGGAAATTTAATTCTCTACAAAAGTCGTGTTATGGGTATTTACTTTAAAATGTATAATTTATGAGTATCAGTTATAGTTAAAAAACAAAAAGTGAACAAATACTCCGTTCTCAAAAATTCAAGCCTAAATTTAATAGCACTTTGTGGAATTACCATTTTTGGGTACAGTTGAACATATGAAACAATAAAATACCTTTAACGAATGAGTTCCTTTTACCCGTGTCTTTTTCGATATAGTCGATAGCCTAAGGGAGAAATGTAGTATAATAGCAATGGCATATACGTCATACGTTAGTGAACTGACAACTTGTCAAGTAATTTCATGAGTTGGAAGTATTACAAAATTTTGCTTTAACCCGTGTTATTATTAAACATTGAAGAACCAAATCAACAATTATACTACATGGTGTGTATACAGTTTATGTATTTATTGCTAATGATGCGGATGTGTCATCATCTCCGGAGCTGTTTTGTTTTAAGTGATTTTACAGTATGTGATATTTCAGTCCCAGAAATGTTTTTGATTCTTAGAGATGGATTTGAAATCAAATATAAGGATATTAATAAAATTCCATGATTATACACTATATGTAAGTTATTTTCGAAAAACTACTGTATATCAGAGTCTAAACCTTTAATAAACGGCGAATTCTTTATCACCCTTTGCACACGTACAAAGGTTACACAGCAAGACGTACAAATATATCATACGGCAACTACTAAATACACGTAGGAAAAGCATGTGGAATTGAGCGTACCACGAAGGAAAATGTAGCGTAATAAATTATACCAAGACAATTAAACAGCAAACGGAGCACTTAACATTAGCAGAAATAAAGTAGCAAGTGGCAGGATGCAGGAAAGAGGAAGGTGTTGCAGGAGCCGGCACATACACTCACACATACGCAGCAGGAGTGCGTGCCGTTGGAGGTAAACGCGCATAATTTATATCCTTCTCGGCGCGCTCCGACACTTTGCCACCGCTTTATACACTTACGGCAGTCGACCAGACCGATATTATAAGCCACTGAACAAGCTCATGCATCAAGGGAACTGGGAAGTTCTCGTAGAATCCGTTAAAACGATTTTTTCTTTCAGAAAATCGTTGCGATATATCTTCAGCCAGCAGGAATGAAAAAAACTCTTGTTTATTAAACTTATAGATAGTAATACAGGTAGAGATATTAGTTTATACTGTAGTTTGTTTTATTTCGTCCTTTTTTTGTCGTGCTGCCCTTATTTTGTTCTTGCTGCGACTATCTTATTACCAATAATATTGCAACAGAATTTCTGTTGACTTGTTTTTATATATTGTTTATTTTTATTTTATTATCCACTACACAGATACATTAATATTTTAAAATACATGCTTTATTCTAAAGATTTCAAAGAACGTTTATTAAATGCAATCATGTGGAAAAACAAATTAAATATTGCAACAAATGTCATTTTATTTTAATAACTTATACAGTTAATATTTAACTGACAGTATTTTGAAATTACAGTCATACATTATTATATGAAAAACCATACTGAAAGAACTATCCCTTACGATGCCCCACTGTGAGTTTTGAATGTGCCTCAACATCTCTAGCCCTACCTAGAGAATATCTGATTGCAATGTCACCCATGCCCAATAAGTAGTACATGGGTGACATTGAATAAGACTTGGGTGAGTCTGGCATTATAATTTCATTTCCATTTTTGATAATTTCTAACTTTATGTTGTGGTTTGCATGCAATCAAGTATTCACTATTTAGAGCTAGAGATGTTGAGGCACGTTCACGACTCAGAGAGGGGCCGTCGCACTCTGGGACAAAACTGTAGTGTTCAACCCAAATCAACTTTTAGCTCATAAAATTAAAGATTAAAATTGAAAAGGTATAATTTTTGTAGTCCTACAAAAATAAATCACTTTGACATACATGCCATACATTTTAGGTGGGACATGGGAAAGCCGCGGAAAAGTGAAAATCGTAACCCGCAGAGGTGCATTTTTTTCAAATGACACTATACGGCTTACGTTTATTTGGACTGTATTTATACCTGTGACTCTTAAAAAGAAAATGCCGTACAAAAATAATGGGACAGAAGTACAGGAAAAATTTTCGTTTTCCGAAAAGTGACCTCTATGTACCTACTAAGGTGATATGACTTTCATGAAATTCGATTTTTATATTAACAAGGATGAATTTTTTTGATATGCCGTACAAATCGGTTGGAACATGGGGTGACAAAATAGTATTAAAATAATCAAGATTTATGTGGTGTCAAATCACCACCCTTGATAGAGGTCTAGGACGGAGGTTGATGTCGCGTTTGTCACCCCATGTTCCAACCGATTTGTACGGCATAGCAAAAAAATTCATCCTTGTTAATATAAAAATCGAATTTCATAAAAGCCATACGGTGTCATATCACCTTAGTACATAGGGGTCAAATTTCGGAAAACGAAAATTTTTCCTGTACTTCTGTCCCATTATTTTTGTACGGCATTTTCTTTTAAGAGTCACAAGTATAATTACAGTCCAAATGAACGTAAGACGTACAGTGTCATTAAAAAAAAAATGCACCTCCGCGAGTTACGATTTTCACTTTTCCGCGGCTTTCCCATGTCCCACCTAAAATGTACGGCATAGGGCTCAAAGTGATTTATTTTTGTAGGACTACAAAAATTATACCTTTTCAAGCGGTGTCATATGGCTCCCTAAAAATGTGGCATGGGCTTGTGGTCGATTAGGCATTCAAATATTTTTTTTGACCGTCAACTGGCGGAAATATGGCATATCAGAATATGCGTCCTTGTTTTGTTTGCAATCTTGCTTTACCTCAACGTCAGTTAAGTCGGTCAGACGGCGATGCCAACATAAATAAAAGAGAAATTGCCTTGGCAAGATGGAATGTAATAGATTTGCCCCCTCTCGAGATGATGATTTAGCGAGATTGTTCATTAATTGTAATCGATCAATAATTGAAGAGATCAGAGCTATTGAATTGGATCCTGTCTGTATACGTTTGAATGTACTGACACATACATGCTTTATTTATGGTGCTAATGCTGTTCTGCGGAGACTGACTTTAAAAGCAAGAGTGAAAATCTTTGTCGATCGGGATATCTACATTCCCAACGGAGTGAGATCTTATCAGCAGCATTTGGATGATGAAGCCTGTGTAATCATTGCTTTACTATCAGGTTTGAGGTTTGTAAATAGACCTTATGTCACCAGAGGCGCGGAATTGCAATCCTTTCTGCAAGGTCTCCGTCAAGCATCCACTAAAATCACTGATTTCTCGGATGAAAGTAACTTGAATGATGCTGATTTCAACTGCTTAACATCGTTTACAAAGGATCAGTGCTGCAAACGAAACACGTGCTGGAGCCAGTCAAACATCCACGGTACGAGGCATCGCGGAAATTGAGAGGCTGGACGAGACGAGGTCAGTTCAGATTAAATACAATTAAAAAGGCAAACACAAGCTCCTTACGCAGTAGAGCGAATTAAAAAGTGTATAAAATTAAACAGACATGAAGAACAACAACTTGTATGTAAATAAGTACAATTGGAGAACAGGGAAATATCGGTAGTAAAAGGCCCTTGTTTGCAATGCGGGAGTAGGTGCAGTTAAATTATGCCGCATAGTTTTTAAGTTCAAGATGATTTCATTTTCAAATAATTTCTATTGATAATTTGAAAGTTATGATTGTGAACAGGAATTTAAAAGAACAGAACAAGGAATAATATAAAACGATAAATATAAAAAGAAGAATATGAGTCACAGACTATTAGCTAGTTATGTTGCCGGAAGATTGGCAACGCTTGATACGGTAACTTGTGTTTTATCCTAAATGGTGCATTATGCTCTCTGATGCACGTGATGTTGTTTGTTAGCGGGCTGCCATCAAGTTTAAATTCGTAAATTTCTCAGATATATTCCTGAAGTAGTCTGCGGTTTTTTCAATGAAAATGAGTGTCAATGTCACAAATTTATAAATGTTTTCGATTATTCTATTTTAAATTTCCATTTAGAAATAAGAAAATGATCTGTCAAATTGTATTTTCCATTCCCTTTTTTTATTGTTGACAGCTGACAAGTTAACTGTCAGATATAATAATTTTAAAATATTTTAAACCCATAACATTAATCCGCCCATTTCAGGGCTATCCTATTTTTATGATGAGAGAAGATTATTGAAATGCAGTTACGTGAATATTTGGATAGAAATAATATTTTGCCCAATGTACAATCGGGTTTCCGCCAAGGATACAGTTGTTGTACAGCATTATTAGATATAACTGACAACATTATACAAGCTGCTGATGAGGGAAAATGAACAGCCCTAGTCTTACTTGACTTTAGTAAGGCCTTCGACACCATTAACCATACTATTTTGGTGGCTATTATGACTTCGTGTGGAATAAATGCTGAGGGAACTCAACTACTGCAGTCGTACTTGCAGGGGCGTACCAGAGGGTTAGGTTGCGAGGAAATATTTCTGACGAGAGATTAGTGACACGAGGTGTACCGCAGGGCTCAATTCTAGGTCCTCTGTTGTTTACAATCTACACCAGCCAGTTTCCCAAATCTATCGAGCATAGTGCGATACACATGTATGCCGACGACACTCAATTGATTAATTCTTTTAATGCCCGAGAACATCTAGATGCGTCACAAAAAATTAATAGTGATTTGAAGGAACTCTCTAGAATATCTACAGAGCATTCTCTCATGCTTAATCCAATGAAATCAGCTGTCCTCTTATTTGGCAAAAAAAAAACGGATTGTACAACACGATATGAATATTGAGGTTGAGAATGTCAAAACTGAGCCGTCAAGTCAAAAAATCTTGGACTAATTTTAGATAGGTCGTTGAGGTTTCGGGAGCAGACAACAAAAAATGTCCAAAAGGCCTACACTGCTCTTAGGCCTGATATCCTCACAAATCTTATTTGACAAAAACACGAAAAGAATGCTTTGTGAGACACTGGTGTTATCACAGTTCACATATTGTGCTCCTGTCTACGGACCATGCTTAGACACAGATTACCTAAGCAGAATACAGCGGATTCAAAATTCTTGTATCCGTTTCATATGTGGTATTAGAAAATATGACCATGTGTCTCATAAGCTGAACGAATTAAATTGGTTAAATATAAAAGATCGCCTTAAAACCTATGCCCTTTGTTTGTTTCACGAAATTATATTATCTCGGTCACCTCCCTATTTATATAACAAAATATCGTTTCGAAGTGATGTTCACAATATTAATATAAGACGTAAAGGTCATTTGACGCCTCCTCCCCACAAAACGTCTTTTTTTAAAAGGAGTTTTCGATATACCATTTATAAGCTATACAACTCTATCCCAGATAGTTTGAAGGTTCTCACAAACGCTAAATTTAAAACGAACATATATAAGTATTTTCTCAATGCATAATAAGGATACTCTATACTTGATTTCATTCTCGGTTTGTGTAATCAGCATATATTGTCTAAATATCCTAATCTTATGTTTATTTTTTTAATCATTATTATTTTTATTATTATTAGTTAATTATTATTGTTAGTTTAATCTAGTTTAGTATCAAGGGTTAAGTGGTAGAGCACTCTCTTGAGCGAACTTCCCCTTGTATTTCCCATGGTTGTTTAGTTATTATGTAATAAGTGTGTATTTATAATATTTTTATGTTTGTTTTGTGTCTGTTTACTTATGTTGTAAATTGTTCTTTCTGTGGGAAATAAAGACATTTATTATTATATTATTATATTAAAGTTGTTAAATTATTAGCTCGGAACATTAATCGGCAAAACAAAATAAAATAAAAATAATTTTTCTTCTAAAAATTTTTTTCTATAACATATTTATGTAATCTGACTTGAAATCCCAGACTGGATTATCCAGAATTTCGAACTAGCGGAGTTATAACTTTCGAAAATACATATGAAATGGCATTTGCATTAAGTTCACTGAAGATTTGATAGCTGCCAAAGACATAGATATAATGTATTTGATATTAATTTCATGTCAAGTATCTCCTAAATCCATAGGAAATGAAGAGTTTACCACTTTAAATTTGAAAGTACTTAATAAATAATTTGACAGATCATTTTCTTATTTGTAAAATGAAAATTTAATATCGAAAATATTCAGAAATTTTTGTAGACTTCTTTCTTTTACGGCCCTCAGTACTGTTATAGCCACATCCAGTTAGCGGTGTATTAAATATCGTATTTAGGGTAACACGACATAAATGGTACATATTGGATTTCTGGCTTTAATTACGCGTAGTTGGTATATTCCTAAGAGTCAATGGGACAGGGTTACTCCGCTAAACTGAAGAACTCAATCCCAACAACGGGAATCAGAAGTAGTTCAGCCAACTCGTCGGTTTGACAACCTTGGCTCCTCTGATACTGTGTAGTACGATATGGAGGATAGTGTTTGGGCCTTAATTGTGGATTGTTTAATCAGCTATTAAAAATAATTTAATAATTGGTTTAGTTGGTATCGCTCACAAGGAAATTGAGTCTTGTTAAAATAAGAATTGTTAGTACGCGAGAACTGTGAGAATATGAGAAATTTGTTATATGATTATTTGAAACATCAGCATGAGAGTTAGACCACTTTAAGGGCCAAACAAAATATTAAAAATTGACGTAATCATAAAAATTTGAAAATTTTACAATTTTCATACATAGAACTTAAGCATAATGGCCATTTTTTGACTTACCTGTTATTGTAGTTTCTTGGAACAGAGTTAAATCCGGAGAATTCTGAAAATAGTAATAATTTTTTAGTATACTAAAGTAACACTATATTATTTAATGAGCATATAATGATGGCTATTATTCACGAAGGTGAAGTTTAAATAAACAAGTAAATCATCATAGTGAATAGTAGCCGTTATATGCCAGTAGAACACTATACTTTGTCCACGAATGATATCTATTTAATTCATTTTCATTTCGTTTCTTCAATTTAATACGCCATCATATATAATTTTCTCGATTCTTAGGGCAACAAGTTTGATAAGGCGATTTCTGGCGAAAGGAGAACTAGATTATATTTTGACATGATTGCGTTGAAGGAATGGGGGTAATTGGTGGAAAATTGGGAAAAATAAGTAAAGCAAGTTGGTAAGAGTAAGGAAACTTGAAATTCGGTGTATGTCCTAGAAGCCAAGGCCTCAGATTTCTTAGTTATTTTTCAACCTCCCACCACCCTTAATCCATTATTAAATGGTTTGATAAAATTGAGATATTCACTTGAACTTTGGGACACGTATGTATTATAATGACATCTGGAAGGGTTAAATAGAGTACAGAAATGTGAGATTTGGTATATATACCAGAAACCAAGGCCTCAGATTACTTTCTAATATTTTTCAAACACCTCCATCTCCGCTCCATTATTAATTGAGATATTTACTTGAAAGTTAGTACAGGAATGATTGTAATGACATTTGATTGCGATGATTTCATTGAAAGGGTGGGACGTGGTAGGTTGTAAATAGGGGAAAATAAGTAGGGTAACCTAAAAACTTCATTTTTAACGTATATGGTAAAAACCAACGCCTCAAACTTTTCTATGACATTTGCTCCAAATATTAATTAAATTCTATGACCAATAATTTCCACATACTAGAGTGCAAATCTAGTCAAGATGTTTCCTTTAAAGTGACTTGGATGAAAAATCTGGATGTGGAAGTAGTGATTCCTTAGGCAGCGGTTTTTTTTTGTACTAAAAGAGAAACAAATTTTGTACTAATTTTCCACAATATTTATAATCGACATAAACTTATCTGCAGTATCTTCCCTATACACGTTATTCCAGGTTCCAGCTTCTAGAAATTGTTTGAATTTCTTTATGTTGTTTTTCGAGAAAAATCTCGTTTCAATCTGCTAAACTGATTCGGTATACAGAATACTAACAATGTATCAAAAAATAGCGCGATCTGATTAAACCAGGAGCCATTTCCCGAACAATAAGTACGTCTTAAAATGATTATTCCAGAAAACAATTTATCACACAAGCAACACAAATGAAATGTGCAACACATATAATTAATTATTAGAGCCTACTTAAGTGCACCTCTGTGAACTTTAAATTGCTTGCATTAAATTGTTTTATACAAGTTGTCTTATGTGGTATTTCGTTGGGTTGCCATTGTGGGTGTATGTTTACACAATACGGCTTATTTTCTGTATCGTTAAATGTGAATTATGGTATTGCATTTATTTTATTGTGTATGAACATGAACTCCTCTTTATCATTTATAAACAAGGAGCGTGATCTACTTGTGACTTAACCAACTAACTGCACTTTTCGCGAGACAAAGGAATTCTTTAAATGTCTTGCAATTTTTCTATCTGGTGCAGAAAAAATATTTCTCATCTTTGTCAGATGCAAGACAAATTGCTTGATGCGATGCTTAATACGGAAATAAAGGTAAAAATTTGGTGTAATAAGATATTAATACATGGTTAGCTATAACTTTACACTCGTGTGGCTAATAATGTTAACTTTAAGAAAAAAAATGTTTAGATGAATTACCCATATGCGGGATCTAGGAAGTAGAAGAAATTAAGGGTAGAGTATCTTTTTTCGTGTTTTTAGTAAATACATCTTTAAATATTAACATTTGAAATAAAAAATAATACATTTTAGTAACTGATGAAACCATATATAATGCATTTTTGCTTTGATTTTTCTATTGACATTATTTTTAATAGAAAAATAAATATCGTACTAGTACTTAAATATTTCCGAAAGCATGAATTATTTCCAAAAATGGACTTAGTTTCTTATAGTACTTAGTAGTTTCTTAGCGCTTTTGAAATTTTCTTGTTTGACTTTTTTGCTAAATATTATTGGCTTTGTCATGGCTAATAAATGGCATGAAGTACAGTCGTGGTCAAAAAAAGTTTTCCAACCTGAACAGCGAATTTTATAAGTTTTCACTGCGAGATTATGATTTTGCGTTTGAGTATTTTAAGCTCCGCCCAGGCGGCTGTCGCTAAGCGAATGCCTTTGAAATTAATAACACAATAATAAATATTTGGAGTTCCGTGTCGGCAACGCAAAGAGTCTTTGTGTTTTATACGTGCCGACTTGTTCATTCAATTACTACCACTACATACACAATATGCCATAATATTTGGCCAAAATGGTTACTCGGGAGTTTTTGGTGTCGCTGATCACAATTCTGTGGCTTAAATAATCCTTTTGCCCAAATTGGGCCTAATAATGCCCAAAAATTCTCCTAAACTACTAATATGATACAAAATTATACGAAAATGGCTACCCGGGGGTTTTTGAGGTCACTGAGCACGATTCTGTGGTTCAAGTTCACCTATGGCCCAAATTCGGCCCAGTAACGATGAATATAGTTACACGGTACATAGACATGCGTGCGCATAAACAGACATGCTTCTCTTTTCAATGGAAAAATTAGGCCCTCTGGTAGAAAGTTCTCCAAATGCGGTGCCTGGGAAAAAGCCATGCATTTACATTGGAGGGACAACAAATCGGAAAGTTTTTCACTGTTGCCATCAAATTCATGATCCGCGATATTTATAGCTTAGGCTTGCATGAGGGGCATATGGGCATTATTAGACATAACTTAGAGCAGAATGTCATTTTAAACCACAAAATCGTTATTAGCGACCTCATAAACCCCCCTAGTAACGGATTTCGCCTGTTTTTATTTGACATTTGTAGTTTAGGTCTGGTTAGGAAGGGTACATGGGCATTATTGGGCCCAATTTGAGCATTAGGTTAATTTGAACCACAGAAATGTGATCAGAGACCCCTCAAAAACCGCCGAGTAACCATTCTCGTCTAATTTTAATTCATACTGGTAGTTTAGGCCCGCATAAGGGACATATGGGCATTATTGGGCCTAATTTAGGTCATAGGTGAACTTGAACCACAGAATCGTGACCAACGATCGTCTAATTTTATGGCATATGGTATAGATATATATTCTTTATAGGATTTTGCAAATAACAGAAAAAAATAACTTTCTATGAGAACTGAAAGAAAAACTATGCGTAAAAATATTAACGAAATCTTTGCATTCTTTTGATAACCTGAATTCTGGTTATGCTAGCATATTAAAATCCTAAAATGAATTTGTATAATTTCATATTTGAACATTCTCATTCTAACACTAGCATCTACACAGTGAACTTATTTACCTGCCTTGTCTCAAAATTTTGTTTTCATTCTAATGGATCACATTTGCATGAAATCTATCATTCTGTTTATTCGAAATGCTTAGCTTTGAAACGTATTTCGCCCTTATTCTGGAGCTCATCAGAAAGAAACAAACTCACTCATAAAATTGTTTCATGCAAAACCAAGACAATTTCTATGAATAACTATGAAATAATTATATTTGACATTGACTGATAAAAAGAACAGATCTTCACCCATCATGCATAGAGCATATAGGCTTCAATACTAGTTAGCTAATAGATAGGTGAAGATCTGTTGTTTTTATCAGTCAATGTCAAATATAATTATTTCATACTTATTCATAGAAATTGCCTTGGTTTTGCATCAAACATTTTTATGAGTGGCTTTGCGTCCTTCCGATGAGCTTCAGAATAAGGGCGAAAAACGTTTCATTTCCAATGAAGAGAGTGATAGATTTCATGAAAATGTAATCCATTAGAATGAAAAAAAAATGAGACAAGGCAGGTAAATAAATTCATTATAGGCCTTTGTTCTCATTTTTAACTAAATCATCATGACTGTAGGGGGTTATGTAGATACTGGCTTAATCTGCATGGCCGTAGGAGACTGTGTAGATGCTAGTGTTAGAATGAGAATTTTCAAATAAGAAACTAGACAAATTCATTTTAGGATTTTAATTTGCTACCATAACCAGAATTCAGGTTATCCAAATAATGCAAAGATTTCATTAATATTTTTACGCATAGTTTTTCTTTTAGTTCTCATAGATAGTTATTTTCTTTCCTGCTTGCAAAATCCTATAAAGAATATGCTTCAATACAATTATAAGCAAATAAATAATGATTCATTTTTATGGCATATTGTGTACGATAACAAATTCTTAAATTAATTAAATTAAATTGACCATTAAAATTGACCAATTATTGGACAGAAAATGAAACCTAATACATTTCCACCAAAAAATAAAATGTACTGTTTTTTCTAAATGCCTCTCTGAACTTTTTGCAGCAAAAATGAAGTCAGTTGACCCTGTACTTTCAATTTTAGAAGTAAAATGCCAAAATGATGCGACTATTAACAGATTGCGACCAATCCATGTGAAAAAAATTAGACAATGCTCTATACACATTGCACCGATTGCGTAACACAAGTTGTGGGGTGTACACTACTGGTGTCACCAAATCTTCGTCTACTTGGTGAAGAAAGATAATACATTATTTCTGTCCTATTTTGTTAAAATGTTATCAAGCGACAAAATAATAATTATATGAATCATTTTGAAATCCACGATACATCTAAAAGCACGATTTTATTTCTATTTCACCTAAAAATCTTATTAAAAACCAAGAAAGTTAAGCCGTCTTTGGACTCACTATGATTTAAAATTTTTCATTATAGTTCCAATAATTCATTTTAAGAAAACACGGCAAATATCACTAATGGACACTAAAATTTCAAAATCCAACATAAAAAGCGGTACATCCACAGAAGCTGATAATGAACTAAAGTGTAATTGCTTTTAATTAGCAAAGACAAAAAAACTTGTATTTGTTTTTTTAATTCCTATAATCCCATTATATTCTGTTTAGCATTAACATAGTTAGTTTATCTTATAATTACTTAAACAAGGTCATTATTAAATAATTTTATGCATTATAATTACAGAAATAAGATTTTTAATTGACTCGACCACAAATGCGTTACAACGTTAAAATTTAATTTTTTCTGATGAAGACAAGGCCGCCTGTGTTTCTGCAATAACTTTTTTATCGGTGAAGTTATAAAATCTTGTATACAAGTTAGTCTAAGGATCCATTAAATCATTAAGAAGTTGCGATGTGCTTATCCATGCTTTAATTTCGCCGTATCGATGTAAAAAATATATTTATAACTACCGTTATGGGCCGATGGTTTCTTAAAGTTTAATCAAACAAACTTTGATATCGTTTCGTTCTCGACATGTAACTCGAAAGTAGTTAATGTTGTTTTTCGGGGGATTTCACAAGGGTTAGTGAAATATAGTTCTATTTTTAATTGTCCCCCTGATGATTATTATTGACTTGCAGGGGTATAGTAATAAATATCGGCTCCAAAAGACATGAGTTTTCATCGTACAAAAAATGCGTTACATACTAAATTAGACTATAACGTCTACTGTGTTCTTTAGACTTCTTGGGTGAATTTGTCCTTCGCTTGATATACGAACTGAATCTCACTAGAGACTAGTTATGAGCAGTATTTATCCACAGCCAATATTTTTCATAACCTATTAGAGCATTAATTTTACCAATAATATAATTGACCTGTACCTGATAGGTACCATAGCGACTTCCACCAAGTGAACTTAAACAGTACGTAATTTCGACCTGTTTTGGTCGCCGACACTTAAGTAACTTGTTAGCTGAGAGTGATATGATTTTTCAAGTATATAGAGTAATTTTCCACATTGCGCTTGTAACTCTACTAGGTGGCTTTGAGAACATAACTCGTACTCCTTTGACAGTTGCCCATAAGCAAAATGTTGCTCTTTTGAATGGGGTAAAGGGTATCATAGTGGACGGAGTATCGAAACGAAGAACTGCCCAGTTACTCAGGGTATTAACCAATCATACCAGCAGTGCATATTTGAAGTATCGAGTAACTAATTTTGCTGATTACGATCATGGTGGCGGATGGTGAAGAGTCACTACAGTAGTTGAACGAAGAGATATGGTAAGAAGATCCTTGAACGAAAGAATCACAAATGCCACATGACGCGATGAGAACTTCTCTATCCAAATGGTCCGAAACAGACATCAGGGCTGATTACAGAAGTGGATGTCTGGCTAGAGAACACTGAAGAAATAATTTCAGAATGAATCAGGTACTCCAATATTGGAATTTCCGCAAGTGGAATCATTGTTTAACACCGAATCATGATTTTCTTTATACTTCGATCGTAACATGAATAACAAAGCCAGGTATCAGGACGAAACAATGGTGACACGAGTTAATTCTCATGTGCTCTCTCTTATGGTTTAGGGTAGCATTGGAACCAATTTTCCAACAGACCTCATAGTTCTAAGAGGAACACTGACAGTCACTTTGCCTTGAAAATATATTGGAACCAATTATTTTACCTACAGGCTAAAACCGTGTTTTTATGGACGATGATGCCACAGAAATAATGTAGTCAGTTAATTTTTTAATAATACGAAATGGTAGAGTAGTATCAGGACGAAACAATGGTGACACGAGTTAATTCTCATGTGCTCTCTGTTATGGTTTAGGGTAGCATTGGAACCAATTTTCCAACAGACCTCATAGTTTTAGGAGGAACACTGACAGTCACTTTGCCTTCAAAATATATTGGAACCAATTATTTTACCTACAGGCTAAAACCGTGTTTTTATGGATGATGATGCCACAGAAATAATGTAGTCAATTAATTTTTTAATCATACGAAATGACAGAGTAGTGGGAACAAATTCCAATTGCAATAATAAAGAATCTCTTAGGAAGAAGGTACGTAGTGAAGAGGAGGTTTAATCCACCATTATTAAGTGTTAATGAGTTTTGTTACTTGATTCTAAAATAGAACGTTCGCTCTGCTTTTTCTAACAATCATTTAATTAGAGAATAAACTAAAAACGTGCTAGTTACATATACTAAAATACTGGTATTATTAGTATATCTATAAAAATGACTGATATTTTAATTACTTACAATAAAATTCTTTACAAAAATGTGTATATAGGGTGTCTCACCTGAATTGATCGATATAGGGAAATTCAAGTAACAAAAAATTATGAAAATTTTGGGATTTTTGTAAAATCAGTGTGGCCAATCCAAACAAATTAATTACAATCATGTGGTACTTCCGGTTATATCGAAAGTTGATACCAACTTGCTTATTTTCAACTTTTTGAAATGGCCATAATATTCTGAGTCGAAACATGTAGCATACCTTAACCCAGCACTTTCTTCGTGTAGGAGATCTTCATTTGCTCTTTGGCACGTAGAACGAACACAAGATGAGCTACTCTCCAAATTAAAAGCAAATTCCATAACAGTATACCAAGTATTCTATTTTTCAACTTACATATTGTCAAATTCAAACCTCAAAAATTTTGCTTTCTGCCCATTGTTAGGTTTTTCCTCGTCTTCGTGTTTATTTTCGCTTATGTCATTTCGGAGACAATTGACAATTCCAAAAATGTAGATAACTATAGTACAGCAATGTTCCATATTGCTGTCCTTTAATTTCGCCTTAAGAGCTTTCCTAATGCGTCATGTCGCGTCGGTTGTATTTACTTGCTACGCCACTTTTCATTCCGTCGTTGTCGACTTCAGCGTATTCTCCGACATTCAGATACTGAACAATTTCCCCCAGATCCATACTTGTTATCACAGATTGATCATTTCGCACGATGTTCTGGCTTTAAACTTCTCTACTTAACTTAAGGTCGTCCATGTAGAAGAGATGGTTTGCTGTAATATTGCCACTGATTTTGCAGTCAACTTTCTGTCAGTTCATTTAGTTTGACAGTGAGACGAGCACCAGGCAAAAGAGTAAAGGAGAGATAGAATCCTCCAGGAGAATTAGTCTTTTAATTTTCAACTTCCCTATTCTAATGTCACATTTCGAGTGGCAGGGTCTTATCTCTGTTTTCTATTCTTTCATTATTGTTTCCACAAAGTCTGTTATTATTGGACAATTGGACATATACGGACTCAATAATCCAACTGTAGGGACTGTCATCAAACGTCGTTTTGTAATCAACTCATGCCATGTTGAGATTCCTGTGCCGCGTCCTTGCGATCGCTGTGATGATCTTACTCAATAGCAGCTTTCAACCTTTCTGTTCTTCTTGCAGTATCTCGTACTTTAACACGTAGTAGCTGATTTTATTTGCCCATGATGACTTAGCACATCTTTGGTAGGCTGATTATCAGTTGATAGTTTTTTGGATCCTTAAGGTACAAACATACTGGAGCGTCGAGTTACGAGCCAAGCGGCGCTTCACTCCACGATGCAAAATTTATCTAATGGTTTTAAATGAGGACGAACATAGTGAAGCGTTTAGGTACACGTGGAGCTACGATGGACAAGTGAGTAATCCGTGGCCTCTGTTGGCGTGAGCCTTTCTAGGTAATATTGAATGCCTCAGTTTTGATCTTCTAGAATAATTTCTTTCAATTCTTTGGTTGCTTTATTAATAATATTGATAACTAATACAAATTTCGTTTATGCATTCTAAACTGCTTTGAATGACGCTTTATTATGAAGCGTGTATCATTGCGTACATCGCTGCTTAGCGCATAGCTCGACACTCCAGTATGTTGAACCCCTAGTGTCCTTGCCTTATAAGGGAAGAAAATGTTAGCGTCTTCCCCAAAATGTTAATTTTGATATTGGTTGTTCCCTACAAACTAAGCTTTTCGAGATATTTTTCTGTTGTACTATTTTATCCATTACTTATAGTAATTTAATTCTACACGATGTTGCCTAGCTCAATTGACTTGGTATCTGTCATCGTTTTCCAGATGCTAATGATACCACTGGAAAACTAACCCACCCTGTATATACATAATAAATCATTATTTACAGCAACATTTTACACCTGTTGTTGCTTCTAATTAGAACCAGTATTTAATAGTGGTATTAATTGCATAATATAATTAAACATATTAATGTTGTGTAATATTGATACCAAATCTTTAAAAGTAACTGCGTAATTACGTTCTATAGTGCACAGGTCCGCAGCTTGGGAGTACTTGAATAATAATGTACTAACATATCTTTTCTAATTAACTTACAGGGGATCATCTTGTTCAAATCTGATCATTGATTTAGTGACTATTTAAATATCTCACTTCATGCGATTTACTGCACATTTACTTCCACATCCACATAGTGGATTAGAAGTATAGTAATCGTAAGAAAAATCTTTTTTTTTTCTTGGAATAGGTTTAGAATGTCATGGAACATTGAGATTTTAAATTTGAGCGAAAAAGAAATTTCTGTCTGTCTCTCGGCCTGTCTGTAACTTCTTTTGTTCGGAACGGTTTAAGATATTGACTTAAAATTTTGTACCCGTATATATTATAACGAGATCTGGCACTGGATTGTTTTTTGAACATATACGGTGAAGGGTTGGGGGGTAAATAGGGGGAAATAGGTAAAGAGAGTACAGACACTTGAAATTTGGTGTATGTACTAGAAACCAAGGCCTCAAAATTTTTCATAATATTTTCCATCCCCCCACCACCCCTCCACTCCATTATTAAAGGGGTTGACAAAAAAAATTGAGATGTTCACTTGAAACTTGGTATACGTATATATTTATATTGACGTCAGGAACTAGATTATATTTTGGGATTATTCCGTTGAAGGATTGGGGGTTAAATTAGTGGTAAATGGGGGAAAATAAGTGAAGCAAGTTGCTAAGAGTACAGAAACTTGAAATTCGGTGTATGTACTAGAAGCCAAGGCATCAGATTTTTTTATAATATTTTTCAACCCCCCACCCCCTACTCCATTATTAAAGGAGGTGATAAAATAAAATTGAGATATTCATGTGAAATTTGATACACGTATGTATTATAACTACACCTGGCACTAGATTATATTTTGAGATTATTCCGCTGAAGGGTTAGGGGTTAAGTAGGGGAAAATAAGTAAAGCAAACTGGCAAGAGCAAAGAAATATGGAATTTGGTGTATATACTAGAAGCGAAGGCCTCAGATTTTTTTAAATAATATTTTCCCTCTTCCCACCACCCCCACTCCTTTATTAAAAGATATGATAAAATTAAATTGAGATGTTCACTTGAAATTTTGTACACGTTTGTATTATAACGACATCTAAAACAAGCTAGATACTTCATTTTTAACGTATATGGTAGAAAAGAACGCCTCAAATTTTTCTATGATATCTGCCCCAAATATTATTATAATTCTATGACCAATAATTTCCACATGCTAGAGCGCAAACATAGTCAAGATGTTTCCTTTAAAGTGACTTGGACGAGAAATCTAGATGTGGAAGTAGTGATTCCTTAGTCAGCGGTTTTTATATAATTGTTGCAGATTCTATAGGATGCGCAGTGTTTTCTGTAAATAATATTAGTTTTAGACATTTTTTGTTTAATTTCAAAAGATATATTTTCCTTTTTTCTATTTATCGATTTTGTTCAAAGCTAGCCTAACACTAACTTACTGTCTAAATTTCAATGCAATCAGACTTTCCGTTCTTAAGTTATCTTGCTTAGAAGAAATGTGACGGACGGACGACCGACAGACATACGGACAGACACATAGGAAGACAGACAGACAGGCGGACGAACATATTGAAAGTTGTTCAGAATCCGATCACCAACACAGTGATATGAATTTTTTTTCTCTACGACCCATATTGTCGGTTTTAGAAATGTGCCCATCGAATGCAGTATCGTTTTGTATTTGCGAAGATAATAATAATCATATTTCTGTTGAACTAAATACCTATGAACTTCGTACGACAAGTTTCTAGGTAAAGTCAGCAACATTGATAAATTGATGGGATTTGTTTGATTAGACAATTTTTAACTTACTTTTGTTAACATCCACTCATCCGCCCTGGGTCCACTTATTTGACTACGGCCTTGCTACAATCAAGTAAATATTTATTTTCTGTGCTTTAATACATCTTAATAATAGCTTCTTTTTGAGAAGTTTCTTTGACTTATGTTTTATTGTATTGTTAGAAATAGAAAATTGTATTCCGCATTTTGATTTAACCGTAATGCGATATCTAGACACTCCGTAGATTTACTCGCTAAAATGTTTAAAGACGATTAAAAATGTTCGAAGCAATTTAAACCACAGTAAAACAGGGGCCAAACTCCTTTTATGGATATGCACACCGCAGCCAACTAAAAGTTTGTTTTACTGCTACAACCCTTATTCTTCAGAGGTAGAATTAAACCATATACATCGCGTCTGTGGGTCCCTAAATATTCATTTTACAGGCCACATCTGATGAATATTACCGCTTTAACTATTTCATAAATGCTTTGGAATAATATGTACCCAATAACTTTGTGTAAGGAAAAAGTTTTCCGCACTACTAAACAAACGGTCTGAAGAGATTGTGAAAATGCAGTTGAAAGTAATTTATGGTGCACGCCACAGAGCCAAAGCCACTCGCATAAAAGTATATCATATTTGTTTGTGTATTTATGTGCGATATACACAGTGAAAAAATTAAAAGGAATAGTTGTGCAGTACATGTACAGTGGGTTGGGAAGTATAATAAAATTAATTAGTGCTAAAAGATCAACTTTAAAACTTTTTTTGAGTTCTATCTTTAAATTTATAGACGTGCTATACAAGAAAGGGAGGCCAATATTGCATATATCACGAAATGTCTGTCAAAGGTTTATAACTAAGAGAATAATAATGAATGAGTGATAATAAGTTTGACTTTCCACATTGATGCCATAAAAAATCAGATCCAGTGTAATAGACAACATCACTTCTCGTAGGGGCCTCTTGAATCACCTAACATAGTAAAAGCATCATCTACATTAACGATATTTACTTCATAAATAGCTCTATTAAGTAGTAAGAAACGAGAACGTAACGAATTAGCTGGCAGCCTTGCAAAAAAACGTGCTGAAGTCCCATTTTTCGGGCAGGAACCGTTTTGTGGCTTAGGACATGCAATTAGAACTTGTTCCAAAAAGGGAAAATTAATAGAAAAAGTTCTACTGGAGGAATACTCCAGGTCAAAGGCAAGCGAAAAAGTTCATGACGAGACATTTGACAACGAAAACCACGAGGGTTCTAGAACTCAAAAAGTCCGACGTAGAGGCTGATAATAGGCATTTTGACGGGCTTGTGCCTTTGAGATATCATCTTAAGAGTGCAGAGGATGATATATGCAGATATTGCGATCCTTCAACATAAATCGCGGAACATATAATTTGAGAAAGAAGATATTAGTACGCATTAATCTAAACTCCAAGAGAGAGAAATCACAAGCTTTGTAAAAGTTTTGGCATCCTGACAATAACTAATTGTAATGTAATTCACACCATATTGAGGCTGTGGAATATGATACAAAGGACAAAGCTGGATAAGGAGCTCTAAGGAAAACAGGAGCAACCGCAATGGATCCATGGGGGTCGCGGTAGTCAAGTCCTAGCCAGCTCCTCCTTCCTAAATCTCTAAAATCTCTCTCTAACGTAATTCACAAGAGATTCTTTAGTTGGAGGTGAGGAAGGGCTGATGAGTTTAGCGACCCCTTAAGCAATCTACGTTCTATGTATGTAACATGTACTGTGTACTTTTTGAACTGTCAAATGTTGCATTAGCCATATTTGAGAAATGCTGTTCTGCGACCAACGACGACATGATATCAAAACCTAATAAATTCTTTAACAAAAAATTTAAATTCTTTTATGGAAACCTTGAAAAGGCAGCGTTTCGTTGCAGTTTCATTGCACAATATAACGTAAAAAGTAAAATTCAAATAATCTGCTGTAAGAACCCATCTTGCCTGTATTTTATAGATAGATTTTATAGATAGACGTAAACCTTGCCGTTTACCTACGAAGAATAGACGATTATTATTTTGCCTTATAAATAAATACAAGGCGTACAGCAACTAATAATACGACGAAATGTGAAACATTTCTTTTTTGCAATATTTTCAATTCACGCTATGACCTTCCTAAGTATGACAGTGAGATGCGGTTTTTGTCGCTTGACAAAAATAACAAAATAATGCACTTTAATTATACCCAATAATATAAACTATTTTTTCTATTTGGTGTTATTTGGTAGCAATAATCAGTGAAACATGTGGTAATTAAATTTTTTGATAATTTTTTGCAAGTCTCCTTTATTAACACTGCAATAACCTTGGTTGATCCACTGAGTCATGAAAATTGAACAAATAAAAGAAAAATAAAGAGCGAGCACAATGTGTCAACAATAAAAGTGAATTGACAAATTTTATAGTTGAAAAATTTCACACAATGTTTAATTTTCGTAGTTTCCAATAGAAGTCGGTATGAAACCGCAGAATTACAGATTCCTAAAATCGGACTTATTGATAAATTAATTTTATTATTGTTTACTATTTCAATATAAGGATAAAATTCATTGCACTCTGAAACACAATGACGGCAAGATCACCTCGAACGGGCTGTCGTTAACTCAGAGGCGAATCAATTACTGCTTCCTTGAGTAACGAAGCCCAGGAAACGAAAAAAATATTTCTGTGTTTGTTATGTAGTTTTCAGAGAATTTCATCGCACAACGGAACACAAAGAAAAATTTGTATATTTGGTTCTCACACAATTTGTATTTTTTATATAATTGCTATTGTATCATATAGACATACAAATATATAGACACGCGCTTGATCAGAAAACTGGACAACCTGAACCTTCATCCTAGAGGAAGCTGTAACTTTCGGTGTGAAGCATGACTCCACATACCGGTAAATGTAAAGAAATGAAGATAATTTGTAATTTTTTTTTTCTACATAATATCCTTTTTCTCCTAACATTTATCTAGACAGTTATGAAATTCTTACTATATTTTTTGTTTATTTTGTAAATTTTTATCAATCTGAGACCGATCTATATCTGGGACCCTTTCAAGTGATTGGTTACTGGTAAATAAGGCTGAATGATAATTGTTGTTTAGTGTGAAGTGAGTGACATGTGTTTATAAAGCAATATAGACATATTAGCTGTGTTGTGACTTAAAAGTAATAAAACTTCAACTAGAACTGTTTTTGGAAAGTGGAGTGTGGAAATCCTACAAAACAGAGAGGGAAGCTGCCAAGATACACAGGGACGAAAGAGATATGTTCTAATTAGTGGTATTAGTTTATTAACCCTTGTTAATTATTAAACCCGGTTGAATTTTTTTAAATTAAAAATGTATTAAACATATAGCAGGTCCCACAACAGGAAAGATTTCGACTGACAGCTGTCACATGGTCCGTATATTGGACTTATTTACGAGTGTAAAAATGTTCCTCAGATAAAAGTAGCTGGGGTCTGCTTGATACACAGAGCGTCCCAGATGTTCTCATAGATCTCTTTTTACTTTTCGCAGATTTCACTTTTTATTTTGCTTGACTAGGTATTCTAAAAAATAAATTAATTAACCGCAAAATACCACCTTACATTGCAACCATGATGGTAAAACTTTTTTGTAATCGAGAGGTATATATTAGAGTAGACAATAATAAAATTGGACCAAGGTATACATCTACGGACTTACCTCAGGGTTCAGTGCTAAGCCCTCTAATTTTCAACACTTATACTGCTGATATGCATACATACAACCAAATGACAACAATACAATATGCAGATGACCTTTGCCTGTATACTCAAAAACATGAAATAGTTATAAGACAACTAACCAATGTAGCGAACATAATACAAACTTGGTGCGATAACAAAGGTTTTACCATATCTACAGAATAACTCTTGACAAAAAATTTACCTGGAATCCCTACATTGAACAAATTATTACTAAATGTAATAAAGTCATTAATTGCCTAAAATTTTTACAAAAACGTGGTGGGGTCCTCAGCCTCAAATTGCTATGCTCTTCTATAGTGCTTATATTCGCTCTTGCGAAACTCGTTTAAAAAAAATTGACGTCATACAAAACAGAGCGTTACGTTTATGTATTGGAGCAATGATTAGTACTCCAATTGAGTAGTGAATTGAGAGTCGAATCAGGCGAATCAACTTTATCACCCATCTCAGAAAAAATTATAATAAACTCTAAAATAAAAAACTCGTTACTGGTTAACAAAATACACGATCTAAATATCGTCGATCTAACAGACCATTACTGGTGCAACAAAAACTCTCCACCCTTGTGCGCTGGATATCGTGAAGTTACAAAAATCTTTAACAAAATAGAAATGTTTAATTTGGATGTGTCAAATATTGAATATTTTCAGGTAATGACCCATATGACTATTATAATACCTAGCTATAATGAGATACCATCGGTCAACATAAATATCCTTAATAATACTTTAGATAGATTTGGTGAACATATACATCTTTACACAGATGCTTCCAAAACACATTCTGGTGTTGGCAGTGCCTTCTTAGTACCTAGGCTTAAAAAAGAAGCTAAATATAAACTACATGATGAGACATCAATCTTTACAGCCGAAACTTTTGCCATAATGAAATCATTAGAATATGTAAAACACAATAAGTTCAATCGAGTAGTAATTTTAAGTGACTCTCTATCCGTACTATTAGTCCTAAAAAAATTGTATGACCGAAATAATCTAAAACGAATACATTCGCATATTTTAATAATAAAACAGCTAATACACAATCTTAAAACAAATGGTACTGAAATCCAAATAGTATGGGTCACAACTCACGTTGGATTAATATATAATGAGCAGGTAGATAAATCAGCTAAAGAAAGTATCAACATAGGAGAAACGGTAGAAGGGATATGTCTCTCTGATTGCATAAAGATGAGACAATCGATGATAAGGAAAAAATGGTCGTCCCTATGGAATGAATTTTGTCTTACCAACCCTACTATATACAGATATATACAACCAGTAATGCCAGTGAACCCCTGGTTCAATAGCTATAATATACCTAGAAAATATATCTAGAATTAAATTTGGACATGGATGTTATCCAACCCATCTACATAGAATATGCATACTACCGAGCGATACCTGTGAGCATTGCAACCTTTTAGGGGACCTAGAGCATATATTTTTTGGATGTAGCAAATATACCGATGAAAGCAATGAACTGTACAACAATATAATAAATTTGAAAATTGAAACCCCTTTTAATTTGATGCATTTATTAGTTTTGCAAAGGAAATGTATTATCAATTGCATAATACAATTTTTAAGGAAAACAAATATAAAACTTTAGAGTAGGTTAGTTTTGTTACCATTGTTTTTAACCTGAACTGTGTAGAAACCTAACCGTGATCCACCTGTGTGTCTTTGATGTTTAAAAGCCCTGAATGACCCCTGGGCGAAAAGCGAGTAACCCTGTACTTTCCTGTAGATGTTAAAAAAAGGTTGTTTAGTGTTCGTAGGTGCTTTTTTAATTTAATTTTTGTTTTTTTTATTGGTTTAGAAATGTAACGTAATAGTAACGTTAAAAACAAGGTTGTTTAGTTTTCGTAGGTGCTTTTGTAATTTATTTTTTGTTTTTTTTTTCCTTGGTTTAGAAATGTAACGTAATAGTAACGTAGTTCCTGGCTGTATGGACGCTGTCCTAATGCAAAAAAAAATTTGCTTTACCCTGGCAGATATACAGTATACAGGGTATCTCAAAGGTTCTTATAGGTATATCAGTAATCAGGTTGATAAAAAGTCGATTGCGAATCGAACTTTTTTGGGCGGCGGGATGATGTCGGGCTTGAGCGGGTTTGATTCTGTCAACACGGACAGTTAAAAATTTACTTCGTTTTTAAAAGATAACTAATTTTCCGTACAAGACAACACCTTAAAAGGGCCTGCATACGAAAAAGCAAAATTAGATCTAATACGTTCTTTACAAACGAAAATCACACGTTAAAACGTCAGAACTGAAACGATTTGCATTTAACGTGAGAAACGAAATTTAAATTCACAAAATATGTGCGTAATCTATCAAGAAAATAAGGAACATCATGAGAATCATATGATTTGATAAAAAAATCACCATGTAGTCGTAAAGTTTTACCATAAATAAGCTCAGCAGAAGAACATTGTAAATCGTCTTTTGATATGGACCTAAAAGCTAATAACACTATAGGAAGTTCGTCCACCCAATGCGTTAGCCCTAGTTGTCAATGCAGCTTTAAGAGTCCTATGAAATCGTTCCACCATACCATTACTCTGTGGGTATTATGTGACGGTACGGATTCTATGAAAACTTAAGAACTTCGCAAACTCACTGAATTATTTTAATTCGAACTGTACTCCCTGATCATTGGTGACAGTTAACGGCAAACCAAAATGACAAACAAAATTTTGAACTAAAGTACGAGCAACAGTTTTTGCTGTAATATCTAAACGTGGGTGTGCTTCTGGCCATCTAGTAAAGCGTTTAATCACAGGAAGAATATAGAAACAGTCTTTAGAAGGAGGCAAATCTATGTGAATGTGATCTACTTTTAGGAATTTCAAAGTGTCCTGGTGAATTTTTTATATGACGGTTAATCTTAGTAGCTTGACAATTAATGCATGACTTGACCCATAAATTACAATCTGAACTCATTTTAGGCCAGAAATAACACAGCCACACAAAAATAACAAAGTGGGGTATACTTTTGATGCGATATATTACATCCAGTGTATTTTACCAGCTGATCACGAATCCGATGTCAGAATTGGTCCATCACATCCTCATTTTTTTTTAACCTCAAAAATAGGTGAAAATTAGTAAACAAATTTAAATCAAAATTAATATTAATCAAACTAGAATTTCTGTTGTGAGTTGGGGAAATATTTTGCTCTAGGGAAAATGTGTCATATACACGTGATAACTGTCTGCTATGATGTTGCCTTTCTCTTTAATATGTTGAAATCCACACGAAAATTGAGCAGTGTATTCCAGTTGTCGGATTTGACGTGGTCAGCTTTAGTAAATAAAGCCATAACCAGAGGTTTATGGTCAATAAGACAAACAAACTCACGCGGCTCAAGTAGATAACTGAAACGTTTTATTGCTGTAAATAAAGATAATAACTCTACAACATAAGTTTATCATTTTTCTCCTTTTTTCTTCCATCCATGATTACATTATAATTATAAGATCTTAATTTAGTAGCAAGTGGGCTGCCACAGGTCTCTCGGGGCTTTTCTTGCACTTCCACTGTAAATGGCTATTTACTAGTCGAACAGTTATAGATCTGGCTAATTGTTTTAACCGAAGCCATAATGGAAACACACACACACACACAACGGTTAATAAATAAAAGCTTCTTACAGAGAGCAAATGTATGTCTTGACAAACAAACAAAATGAACGCACTGATTCAGGACGTTGAAACGAAAACGGAAATTTCTGGGAAGCATGTTCCATGTCCAATCCGGAGTATACAGCCGATTAGGCAGTATATAAGCATACCTAGATTGGATATCCGGAAGTGGCAGCAATGTCTATCATACGCTGGCTAATCCAACACACTGATACGAAAATTTTTTCTCTACGAGTAATATTGCTGAATATAGAAATGTGCCGATCGAATGCAATATACTCTTCTTGTATTTGCGAAGAGTATAATAATTGCCAAAACAGTGTATTTAATTATTTTATTTCTTGTATTTTTCAGTGAAAAGTGAAAAGTCAAAACTTAATAATAATTGCTTACTAATAACAATATGGTAGTGTTACTAGGTAATACATTACAGTCTCTGCTACTGTAATATGGTATACGGATACGATATCAGATACTGTAATGTTCGATTCACCGGCTGCAAATGAGTATGAAATAAAAAAAATATTGTATGCAATTGTTTTTATTTATTTTTAAATGGTACCCGGATACATATTCGCTGTTCCGGATACGCCACTGCATCGTGCTAGCAAAAAACAAACGGCTTTGACCGATTTAGCACGGATTGACTGTTGTTTTGTTTTACTTAATACACGCGGATTACCCACTGCAGACGATTTAAATTACATTTTTTTATGTTCACGCCATATAGTATACAACTATTTCCGCTTAAACACCCGCGCTAGGACGTAAAGAGCAATTTGTCTAGTATCTACATGCCCTGATGTAGTGTGCGTTGTTTTAGTAACAAATGGTAATTAAAAACACGTTCCCACGTCTTCGGGCCAACTCCAAACGTTTATCACTTCGCACGTTACTTGCAAATCTACTATTAATTGCATGTTAGACAAACAATTGTTTAGTTATTCAAATTGATGCTCTCTAACGGACTACATTTAATGAGAATGTTTGATTTTTAAATTGCGGCAACAGCCAAGGGAAAGAAATAGTACTCGAGTCATGTGTTTCGGTGGTGTTGATTTGGCTAATCTCTGTTTCGTTGGTAAAAATTGGTAATTTTGTGAGCGAATTCGACTTTTACTACTAGTCTAGTGAACAAATGCCATTTTGGTGAATACCTCGTAGCCTGTACCGAAAATTATGGTTTAGGGCTCATTCGATTCGGAATGAAAAAAGTCCTGCCTCCCGGAACTCTACCACCAATATTTATAATTTTAATTTAGAGGTGAAAATAGAGCCAAAAACGGGTGATGTGACTTCCGGGCGCCCATCGATTCGGACGCTTTAACAATAAAAATTATTTAATCCCATTAAATATAAATATTAAGAAATGAGAAAATTCACACACCTTTTGGATACTTGAATAAACGAAAATCCATTGGAAAAAAAATGTTTCCCGTAATTTTTTTATTAGATACACTTTTGTTAATTAACTTATATTTACAAGTTTTAAATTAACATAAAAACCCTGATAACTATCAAACTAAAAACCTCAGATTTTTTTCACTTCTTGAAGCTATTCTTGAAAAGCCTTAGAAAAACCCCCGTTGAAAAAATTCAAAAATTTTGATTTTCCACTTTGTTATTAACAATCGAAGGCATTGAAAAATGGAAAACGTAAATAAAGCAATGAAAAAAAAAGTGTTTTCAAATACTCCGATTAGTTCGTTTGCTTATTATTGAAAGCTACATAAAAATGATTTTTTATAACTTTTTACTCATTGCATTGTTTATAACATAATCCAAAATATTTTTTTTGGATTCTGTTCATCAATAAATATAATGATTTTTAAGAAAAAAATCGTTTCTTAAAAACCTTTTTTATTGCTTCAAAGCGCATTTGTTAATTAACAATTTTTTTATGTTGGTAAGTACTAATATTAAGGAACCATTTTTTTTTAAATGATCATTTCTTTTGCTCTTCTATATTCTGAAAAAACTTAAAAAAATTTTTGTATTTTATTTGTTTATTTAATAAACAATTTGTCATAAGCAAGTTAATTTTCGTGTTATAATTTTTTCAATGATACAAAAAACAATAAAAACAATGATGTGTCGTATGTTATGAAAAAAATATTTTCTCAATTTTTTATATAATTTTAAGCATTTTTGTGTTTTTATGTTTGTCACTTTCTTTCAATTTTTCATCATTGTTATTAGAATAACTTATAAACTGTTGGAGATAGGACAAAGACACGTCTGTTTTTTCCTTCCTTACACGATAAACAAATTGAGCTTTTAACTGAATCTCTAACTCAATTATTTATTAATCTTTTTAAATTATTTATAAAAATATCTCGAAAATTTTTTTTTACTAAAGATCGTGAGTCACCACCTTAAAAATGCTCAAAAAGATTATAATAAAAAAAATAAGTAAACAAAAACTGTAATGTTTAAAAAAATGATAAATCAATAAAATTTGTAAAATTATACATTCTCTTAAAACCACTTTTAGTTTATAAGATACTTAGGCTAAAAAATGTGTTATATTCATAAATATTTTCATTCATAATTCAGTGAATAATTGAGTTAGAGTATGTTATTTAAATTTTAAAGCCATAAAAAAAATTACGAGATATTTCTATAAATAATTTCAAAACAGTTAATAAATAATTGAGTTCGAGCTTCGGTTAAAAGCTCAATTTGTTTCTTGATTAACGGAGGATAAAAAAGACCTGAAGTGTTTTTGTCCTATCTCCAATAGGTTATAAGTTATTCTAATAGAGAAAAAATTGTTCACATAACATATGACACATGGCTGTTTTTATACCATGAGTACATGTATTAGTTGACGATAGTAGAGTTTTGTACCTGTGATTAAACGTATTGAATTTTCAATACGTTTAATCACAGGTACAAAACTCTACTATCGTCAACTAATACATGTACTCATGGTTTTTTACACTAATACTTTTTATAAAAGATAAAAGAAAGTTTCTATAAAAAATCAATATAAAAATGATAAGATTAGAATATATTACAATTTTTTGTAGCATTAGGAAAAATTATAATGCGAAAACTAATTTGTTTATAACAAATTGTTTATTAAATAAACAAATAAAACATAAAAACGTTTTTATTTTTTCAGAATATGGAAGAGCAATAAAAATGATGATTTGAAAAAAATGGTTCCTTAATATTAATATTAGAAAAAAAAAAAATTGTTAATTAACAAACGCGCTTTTAAGCAATACAGTTTCTTTTTTTTTCAGAAACGATTTTTTTTATTTATGATTAGAATCCAAAAAAATAATTTGGATTATCTTATAAACAATGCATTTGTTTATAACAATTATTTAAACAATAGGAGAAAAAAATTATAAAAATTGTTTTTATGTAGTTTTTAATAATAGGAAAACGAACTAATCGAAGTATTTGAAAAAAAATTTTTTTCATTGCTTTATTTACGCTTTCCATTTTTTAATGCCTTCGATTGTTAATAACAAAGTGGATAATCAAAAGTTTTGAGTTTTTTCAACGGGGATCTTTTCTAAAGCCTTTCAAGAATAGCTCCAAGAAGTGAAGAAAATCTAAGGTTTCTAGTTGGACAATTATCAGGGTTTTTATATTAATTTAAAACTCGTAAATATAAGTTAATTAACAAAAGCTTATCTAATAAAAAAATTACGGGAAAAAAATTTTACGAATGGATAGTCAAGTATCCAAAAGGTACGTGAATTTCTTTATTTCTTAATATTCATATTTAGTGGGTTTAAATAATTTTTATTGTTGAAGTGTCCGAATCGGTGGGCGCGTGCGAAGTCACAGCCCTATTTTCACCTGTAAATTAAAGTTATAAATATTGGTGGTAGAGTTCCGGGAGGCCGGACTTTCTTTTACGAAATTTTCTGCTCTTTAAGGACCTCTTATTTGATTTCGAATATTTTTAATAATTTCCGAGATATTTGCAAAAAACTCAACCCCTCTTTTCTTTAACTAAATTTTTTATAACTTTTGTAATTTTTGTTGGCTGAGCAAATTTCCTAAAAGGTTTCTAGATGTCATTCCGAATCGAATGAGCCCTAAATTATAATTTTCGGTACAGGCTACGAGGTATTCACCAAAATGGCACTTGTTGACTAGACTGTACTGTTCTAATGATTTCATAGGATTTTTATTAAACTGATAACATTGTATACCCACATCTCATGAGATTAGCAAATCTATAAATTAATTTTAGCAGCGTCGGGGGTAAATTTAGGAATGAGAATGAATTTAAAATTAACATGTAAGGTCGAAACTTGGGATTCTTATAAAATGTGCTATGGTAGACTATGACAAGTGACAAAAAAGTACCCCATCGAACACCTCAAACTTAAAAGGTAAAAATGTTTGCAAAACATGTAAGAATTATGTTACGCCCTCCAGACTATTGAAAATTTGTAAAATGTTATTTTTTTTTTGAATTTTTAAGTTTAGCTAAAGAAAAATTATTTTACCTTTCAAAACACCTGCTTGAAAGTTTAGTCTAATTTAGTTTAATTATAAAGATTTCCATTGCAAAAAATGTTATCTGAGATTTTCCTTCAGTAACTGTTAGTGGAGGGATTAAACATCACAAAACTACAAAAATCAGTTCAGAGTGTACCGCGCAACCCCCTCAAAATAACACCCCTTCGGTGAAGGAAGACTTATTTTACTGATAAATCGTTAACCGTTGAATATATAAAAAAATTGCTCATTATGAAAAAGAAAGCTGGATTAATTTCCTGTAAAAAAATCGTCTTGTAATTTTATTGTACATGCCATCATGATTTTCGAGAAAATCGGTATCGAAAAAGATTGCAACATTTACGTTTTTATTGCGTACGAATTTTCGCTTATTTGAATTTTTTTGCGCGCGGCCTATAGAAAAGTTGCATTGCTCGAAAACCAAACAAGCTAGGAAGTAAAATCAAAATGGGTTTTAAAAGAGATATAAAATACTCTCTTGTATTTCCATTTTTGATGGCAATTGTTATCTATTAGTATATAAAAATAACAACATAATATAATTACTTCTTGATTTTTTGCGCTTTTAACTATTCACAGGCCCATAAAAAAATAGCTGACTTTAACATAAGTTATAAATGCATTATCTTTTAGTTCATGGTAGTACTTCAATGCAGAAAAGTTAGGAATAAAAATATTCACATTTACAAATTTACCAGCATGTTGAAGTTAGCCAAATTTTGGCCAATTTTTTTACTGTTTCCTAAAAATAAAAAAAGAGTCAAACATCTTGAAAATTGAGCTCAAGAAATTGATTTTATATAGCATATAACTACTGCCTCTAATCAATTAATAGTTAAAAAATTGCATAAAAAATATCATCAAAAAATTGAATAAGCAGCCTTTTTTTGGATTTTTTTTTGGCTAACTTCAACATGCTGGTAAATTTGTAAATGTGAATATTTTTGTTTTTTTTGCCTTGGAGTACTACCTTGAACTAAAAGATAATGCATTTATAATTTATATTAAAGTTAATTATTTTTTATAGGCCTGTGAATAGTTAGATGTACAAAAAGTAAAGAGATAAGTATATTATATTGTTATTTTTATATGCTTATCAATAGCCAACAAAAATGGCAACACAAGAGAGTATTTTAGCCTTTAAAACCCATTTTGATTTTTCTTCCTAGCTTGTTCGGTTTTCGAGCAAGTCCATTTTTTCTATTGCCCCTCGCGCAAAAAAATTCAAATAAATGAAAATCCACGCGCACTAAAAATAAAAATGTTGCAATTTTTGTCAATGTCGATTTTCTCGAAAACCCTGGCATATGCAACAAAATTGCAAGAGGTATAACCAATATTTCAAGAGAGCATGTGTGGGATTTACAGTGAAACGTTGAAGGGCCCCTAAATTCAGCAAAGAAATTGCTATAGTTGTTTACATATTTTTACATTTTTATTAGGAAGAGGAAACCGTCAATGTCCAGCATGAGCAAGGAGTGGAAAATATAATTTTCAATTCGGATATTTTCGAAATTTTGGTCACCAGGGAACAAATATCTAACAATTAGTAAATAGATTTATTCAGAGAAGCTGACACAGAATATGATATTAAAAGTAGCAGATTCAAAATGACAAAGCCATTAGCATCGCCATAATTGCACAACTTTTGCGGTTTTATATAGATTTGGCCAGTGCAAACGGTAGAATTTTTGTTTTAAATTAAATCGCCTTTAAAAAAACTAGACAAAAATAAATGTACACTTATCACATCTAGAGGAATTTTAAAGGTGATCTGATTAAAAAAATGTTTTTGAGAAAAGTATTATTATACTCTTAAGTAGTAAAATATGAAGTTGATTAACAATTTACAAAAGTAACAGTAGAGATACCGAATTTTTTTGAAAAAAATATTATTTAGCATATTTTAGCAGCTTAAGACTTTATATTAAATTTCATTTAAAACCTGACTGTATTTCAAGAAAATGGATTGTTATTTTATGGTTTGTTTATCCATTAAAGAAAATCTATTATATTTGGGAATACGACTTTCTTAGTGAACTAGATATATACTAACATTACATAGTTTTCCTAACACAACAATCTTACAGTCCTTCATATAAGTGCCAGATAGAACGAAATATCTGTCTAAACGTACGCATGCAATAAAATTAAGCATATCACACTAAAAATGATCCCAGGCACTCTCCCTTATGTTGCGTCTCCATTATGAGCGATATTAGTGCTAAAATCGTAGCAATCCTCCCTCGTTACGGTTACATTAAACGTTGCACATGTTGTGCAGGAGAAAATAGGAGACACTCATAAAGACAATAGGAGCGGTAGCGAGTCATTAGCGTAATAGAGGGTCTCTCTATTGTTTCACCTGCCCAATCTGGCGAGTATCGTGCAAAGAGTCGCACGCTCACATGTGATGTGTGGGAAGACAGATCGAACGGAGCGATAGTGCCCGAGTAAATTACCATCAAATTTTATGACTTGTATGATGTAAACAGTAATTAGTTTACAATTAGGAAAGGAGGCTATGATGAAAGTTGCGTGCGGCATGTAAATTGCTGCTAGCTTCAAATTTGAAACAGCCTGGTATTGACTGCAAAAATAATATTGTAATTCTGTACTGAGATATGCGAAGGCGTAGAAGGGATTATTTTTTTTAATTAATTATTTCGATTTAATCTCGAAATTCCGACTTTAAAATCGAAATTCCGACTTTAAACTCGGAATTCCGATTTTAATGTCGGAATTATGATTCCATTAGTGAACATTTTGGTATACTTATGAAGTTGATCATTTGCCTCTGTGACTATTTACCGAATATTGTTATTAATCTACATTAAAAAGCTTCCATTTGAGTTTAAAATGTTCAATTCATTTTAAAGACATACATACCTAAGAAATACAAAAAACGACATAAAATCATAGATCCAGGTAGCTTACACAGGATGCGGATGATCAGTTATTTTCTAAACCATTTGAGAGATGAATGGTTCAGAGAGTGGCCCCGCTACGCATTCGTAAAGATGTACTAAGGCGTGAAGGGCCAGTGATTTATTAAAATTATTATTCCGAGTCTAATATCGGAATTCCGACTTTAAACTCTGAATTTCGACTTTAAACTCGGCATTCCTCATCGAAAATTGAAATATTTCACATACTAGTTCTTACTGGCAGGCGGCTATTGAAAGAAACAACTCCCGAATTCGTATGTAAAAAAATAAAAAAGTTCTTCTTTATTGAAAAGTCGCACACTTGACATTAATATTCTTGACCACGATGAATGGGACAGAAAGTATGGACTGAAATTCTTTTAACGAGCAGTCAATTAAGTTTTCGATAACTCGAGCATCTCTGAGACATACCTTTAAGTTGTGGTCTCTCAAGTTTGGGGAAAACATTATAGATATTTCATGAGATATATACTTAAATCAAAGATTAGAGAACTAATAAAATAGGACAATCAGACGGAAAAGACGTAATGAACGAAGACTCCAATTTAAAGATATTTCTCTACTGTGTTAAAGGGACACGACATCTGGCGGAAACGGTTTCGGGATTTGTCGGGTACGCACTAAATGAATTTGACCAAGCTTACTAAAAAATAGGTTGGCTTATTAGAATCGACAAGTGCTACGTCACGTGTAGACCTCGATGACAGCTGTGTGTGGCTGATTTTTCCTCATTTTATAGAAAAAAGTTTCAAAACTATTCTTTCAATGTACAATTCTATCCTAACCAAATAGATACTTTACATATAAACATAGAAAAACTTCGTTTGACATATATTACAAGGCAACCTGTTTTTTTAGTGATCTTGGGTACTGGCAGTCAGCTGAGTTCGGTCGTTCTATCAGGACAGTGTTGTCCAATTTTCACTATTGGCTTCCCTTTCTAATGTTACCTTCTCCGTCTGATTGTCATATTGTGGCAACTACGCGAGAACTCCAATTTAAATGTCGAGGTCAGTGGCGCCATTGCTAAAAGATAAAAAGTTTTCCGCCGGCCGTTCTGTCTTGTTAATTCTCTAATCTTTGCTTAAATTGTGGTAGTACATTTTAGGTAAGTCAGAAATGTGCATCAGATAATCCTGTCAACGTGTGTCTTTAGGACAGACGCCCCCAAATCGAGTTAAAAGTCAGACCGAAATTATCTCATAAGGTGCAGGACTTTGCAAATTTATAAGTAATGCAGAAACTATCAAAAGTTTTTGCCAGTTAGTTAAATCAAAGAGTGGGGCTACATAATTCAATTTGTATCACTCCAAAAGAACCAATTTAAATGTATCATCATCATTTGTTTATTTTTATTTACCCCAAATCATCTTCAGTACAATACGAACTCCTCTTAGTTGTGCAACAGTTCGATATGACCATTATATGCAAAAAATATATAAATGTATACGGGATGAGTCAGTTATGCGTGGATGGTCAATATCTTCTCTATTATATTTATACTACGCGTTGCGCCGTTACTCCATAATAATGGCTACGTCACAGTGTAAGTTTAAAAATATTATGTGCCTCGATATAGAATTAACAATCAAATACAAAAATATATAAAAATTCTGGGTGTTTCATTTAAGAAATTCAATAATCGCTTGACACCACCATGTGGAATACCCTGTGTATTTAAAAATAAATTTAAGATATGCCGCTCTCGACTTACCATAATATTTAATGGACTTATCTGAAACATTTTTATTTCAAATGGTTCAGAAAGTAACTGACCGTCCACATACTATTAACTAACCCTGTATAAGCTACCAGTCTCGGTGATTTTATGTCGTATCTTTGTATTTCTGATGTCTTTGAAATAAACAGTACATTTTGAGCTCAAATAGAAGCTTTTTAATGTAGATTCGTAACAATATTCGGTAAATAGTCACAGGGCAAATGATATATCATCCAACATCATCACTACACCAACATGTTCTCTAATGGAATCATAATTCCTACATTAAAGTCGGAATTTCGAGATTAAAGTCGGAATTCTGAGTTTAAAGTCGGAATTCCGAGACTAAACTCGGAATTATAAGTTTTAAAAAATCAGTGACTCTTCTACGCCTTCATAGAAATGTCAATTTCTTAGTATAGTAGCCCACTAAGGATTAATCCTAAAAATCGGTTAGCTTGTTTGCTGATGTTGGTGCAAATCTTACAATTATTAAAAAGCATGCGGTTTGGAAGTCCAGAACGGGGGCGCCGCGTAGGGATGTATGGAAAAATCATTGGAAAATAAGAAAGGCATTGCCATTAAAATTTTACAGTCATTAGCACTCCCAACATACCGACCACAATGTCTTGCAAAGAAGTTACTGACACAAATGCCGCAGCGACACTAACTTTGACAGATCATGGAATTACAATTTCTAACTATTCCAATTGTACCATCCACATTAATACTAATTACATCTAGATGTAATCGTTATTGAAAATAAAGCTTATTAAATAGTTATGTAGATTTTAAATGTTAAATTTATTTTTAACGGTAGTGTTAAAAGTAACTCACTTTTTTGTTATAAAATGTCATTTTCAACATAGCAAACGTTAAAAGTTTACTTTTAGTAGTATTTATACAAAAAAATAATTTCTTCACGAAAATTACTTGACGTCAAAATACTCGAAGAGTGTTAATTATCAGTAATTGTGTTGCTCCATCTCAAAACGTGTTTTTAAATAGGGTTACTAACGTTATTTTTTAAATTTTGGATCTAAAATAAAATAAAATAAAATAATTCAATATAACCTAAAATGAGCTAGTACAATTCAACTGAAATAATAAAGCCACATGAAACAATTTAACTGTAAATGACAGCAGTACAAATTAAGACATTAACTCCAGCAGATAATACATTATTTTGCCTTTCTAATGGACTTTTATAATATATGTTTATTAAAAAATCAAGGCTATAAACACAATCGATTTAAAATATAACGAAATGTCTATCTCGTTATTAGATTAAGATATTGCAATTTAGAAACACATTACTTTTAAACTAAAAACTGAGTTTCGAGGATGTTTTTGTAGAATTTTAATTTAGATCTGTAATTTGTTAGGTTTAGTAAAATTACATTAGGCTATATGTAATTGAAGAACTACACGTGGCTTCACCAATTTTATATTAACTTGTTTTTGTAACACTAATGATTCATGCATTGGGTACATACAACATTGTAAGCTATACGATGCGATGGGCCAATCGAATTATACTTTTTTTGAATATGAAATTGAAGAAGTTTTCTACACGAAGAGGAGTCGATGGTGCTCAGTCGCACAGAAATACCTTGTTAAAATATTCTGATGCTCATGTTGAAAAAAAATTATACTTATTTTTGTTCGATTCCTACTGTGATATCCTAGATACCTATTAAATTAAGTGAGATAAGTCCTTAATGTTCATATTTTGTTTTTTTTTCAGAAGCGCAAAAACGCTCGAATATTGACTAATATACGATTCCAATGTATTAACCCCCCAATTTAACCGTGAATATCTCAGAAACGGAGGAGCAGAAAAAATTGAAAAAAAAAATGTATGTATTACGACTCTATTCTAAATCAATCGCTGAAATTTAAATAATGTACATTGAACACTTTTGAAGTTCTGCTAAGTTATATTGAAAAATGTCCTACTTTTTAAAGAAATTTTGACCATGCCAGTTTTTAATCCATTATACCTTGGAAAATATGCATACTATGTAGATCACATTTTAGACATCGATAAAGCACGGCATTTTTTGTAGGGGGATATTTTTTCAGAATATCTTATTCCAAGAATGTTGCAGTTATTCTCAATAACGTGACGTCTTGTTTATTTAGTTATTTATTAATGTATTTAAAACTTTTTTGTTAAAATCGTTAATTATATAAAATGTGAGCATTTTCAGAAAAAAGAATTAATACGTATCAAATATTAATTTAGTTATCAAGCGTAAAGGATAATATCATTCTAAGTTTGCACTAATATTATCTATTACGTTTGATAATTAAATTAATGTTTGATATATACCAATTATTTTTTCGGAAAATGCTTACATTTTACATAATTAACTATTTTAACAAACATTTTTTAAATACTTTGATAAATAACCGAATAAACAGGACGTTAATTTTTGAGAATAACTGCAAAATTTCAGAATAAAAAATTATTTCCTCACACAAAAAATGCCGTGCTTTATCGGTGTCTAAAATATTATTTACGTAGTAGGCATATTATTCAAGATATAATGGATTTAACACTGGTATGGTCAAATATTAGCAGAACTTCAAAAGTGTTCAATGTACATTATTCAAATTTCAGTGATTGATTTAGAATAGACTTATAATGAACACATAATTTCTTCAATTTTTTCCGCTTTTGCGTTTCTGAGATATTCGCGGTTAAAGTGAGGGGTCAATACATTTGAATCGTATATTAGTCATGTTGTCATTATATTAGAGACTTAAAACTTTTAATCACCTCTCGATAATGCAAGTTGGTTGGCGAAATATGTGTCGAGTATGATATGATGTTTATTTTCATTTATTTCATTATTTATTTTAGCCCAAAACTAAAAGCCACAGAATTATGTACTGCTTATATGAGATATTTTTCTCGTGTTTGTAAGTGTCATTTGAAAAATATCCGAGTGCTGATTTCTTTTTTGTTTAATCGAGATAGAAATAATGTATCTGATATCTTGTAGTACACCAACTTCAGTATCATTCTTGCAGACATTTTACTTTTTTCGTCAAGTCCTCTATCCTCGATCAAAAATTTTAAATAAAATAAAGATCTCTTGAAAATAATAACTATTACCGTTAATATTATTAAAAAAATATAAATTTTTAGTAAAATCACAAAATAAGATAGAAAAATCTTGAAATTAGGTAACACCATAGATCATTTTGTAGATGATTTGGTATTACTTCTAATGAATTATTGGATTAGTTTCTTAATAAAAAGAGAACAAACATTTTTTTGTCAAAACACTATCAAAATCCCGTAGACGGTATAAAATCGACTTCAAATAAGATTTTTCTCATTTTTTTTAATACTACTTCTCGCTGTGTGTGTTTTTATACTTATTAACTTAATTCTTAGCGTCTCGATGTTGACAGTTTTGAAATTAACCATAAAAAAATAAATTTCAAAAATTTTTGTTTCTGAGAAACAGTGCCTTTACCGCATTTAAATTGCAACAAATTTGGCAGAAATGTTACCTAAGGCGTACTATCGAACATATTAAAAGTCCCCACCTTTATGTGTTGCGCTCTTGGGAAAGTGCTCCGATTCCGTTTCTTGCTGATATCTCTCTAACTATAGCGATATCAGAATGGGGTCGTTGCACTATATCGGAATTGAGACTGATTCTGTATGGAAAATGTAATGTTGTTAATACCCTGTGTTACATGAATTGACCAAACTGTTGCCCAAAATTTAAACTACACCACTTTAAAATAAAGCGCGCCGTTAGCAGAATTTCATTGCCCCTGCTACGTCATACCTTGAAAACGCTGATGCGCTCCGGATTATATTGATCGACACGGCATAGGTCATGGTCCACGTTCGGCCGCCAGGTTTTTGAATGACAGGGACAAGCACGGATAGATTTGTAAGTTCCGACTATTTTCGGAGTTATTCATTTAAAGGGTTTAAAGAGCCACAGACCAAACTTTGATGCTAGTTTACACCCTTAAAACGCATGCAAATTTTTTTTTAAAAAACAAGAAACATGGGTCTAATATTTTTCATTATATTCTCAAAACATGCAATAAAAAAATACGTCCAACGACCCCATTATTCCTTGCATTAAGAGAGAAGGTTCTAAAGTATTTACAAAAATTATCCTATACATTTATTCCTTCCGTATCTGTTGTTACAATCTTCGAAAATACAAAATGAAAAAAATCATATAATTGCATTAATTATGCAATTCGGAACAACTTTCAAAATGTCCGTCATCTCTCAGTTTGTCTGGCGCTTTGCTCGTCTGTCCGTTCGCTCTACCATGTTTCTCTTGTAAGCACAATAGTTTAAAAACGAGTGCTTCTTGTTAGATAAAGGAAAACCCTTTCATTTTTGAAAAAAATCAATCGACAAATAAAAAGGTTATAATTTCATTTTAATAAAAAAAATTCGCATGAAGAACGTTGTAATCGTTGATGATAATTTAGGTAATTGCCTGTGATTTTAATCATATTCCGATAATACCATCTTGAGTGGCGAAACTCTCACTAGTTGCGTTTATAGTATCTGATCAACGATTACAGCATTCTTTACATGTATCTTTTTTTATTATTATGATTCGCAGCCTTCATAGTTATCGATCAATTTTTTCAAAAATTCTTCCTCTATTTAACACTGACTTACTCTGCAAATTACCGCCCAATATCCATACTCCCATTATTTGCAAAGAGTTTTGAGGTAGTGCTCAAAATACAAATAACCAATTATTTTGAAAATTATAAATTATTTAATAACAGTCAATTTGGTTTCCGGTCAAAACTATCCACAACTTTAGCAAGAAACGCATTAATATACACAATAAGTAATAGTTTTGAGGCTAAAGCACTTGTACGTGTACAATTTTTAGACCTTAGCACAGCCTTTGACTGCATCTCGCACAACATTTTGGTAAAAAAATTAAGCTTTTACAAATATTCGTCTAGCAGTAAAAATTTAATCTCGTCATCCCTTACTGATGGGTCTACATTTGTTAATATCGATAATTCCGAGTCAAACACAATAGACGTTAATTTTGGTGTACCTCAAGGCTCTGTTATAGGACTAGCGCTTTTCCTCATTTATGTCAACGACTTGCCAAACAGTAGTTCCATGTCTAAATTCACCTTTTTGCAGATTATACAACTTTGGCTCAAACCCACACAAATATGTACACACTAATAAATGAAGCTTGCAGCAGCCTATCGTTAGTGCAAGATGGTTTTTAAGCAATCGAGTGGTTTTAAATACTGATAAAACAAAAACAATTATTTTTAGTTTAAGACGTCATACTACCGATGCGGATTCTTTTAATCGTGTTAAATTTTTGGGCGTTGTCATGGATAACAAATTGACGTGGGATAAACATACAGAATTGGTCTGCAAAAATATGTTTGGGAACATTTTTTTATTGCAAAATTTAGTAAACTGTGTGTCACACTCAACAGTATTAACGGTTTATCATGCACTTATTCAGTCTACTCTATGCCATATTGGTATAGGGCCACTCGGCACTTACTGCATCAGTGTTTTCCATGCAAAGAAAGGCTGTAAGAATTATTGCAGGGTTAGCTTCTAGAGACAACTGATATACTTTTAAAAAATTCAATATACTGACAGTGCCATGTGTATTTAAATTTCTGTTATATAGAGAACACATATGTAATAGTAAGTACATATTGCGTTCATTTGTATTCAATGAGAAACAGTAACAACATTAATACGAATTTTCAGAGACTGTCAAAGTCTAGGAATGGAACTAACATTATACATTATACATAAAATAAATTTTTTAACGTATTGCTTAATGCCGTCCAAGAACTTGAATTTGGACGTTTTAAAACAGTAATGAAACGTTTCCCGCTGAACAATGCTTTCTACAACTTAATGAATTTATGTTAACTGACTTTTCCGTTATAGTTTAATATGATTGTTTATTATTTTATTTTATTTATGTATATTTTTATTGTATGTTTTTGTGCATATGTGTTCTTTGTTTGCATACTAAGTAGTATGTTATTTTTATTTCATCTGTACCCGACTTGACCTGTCAAAACACTATTTGTGTATTTATGATCAATAAAAATCTATCTATCTATGAATTCTTTTTATATGTTTTTTCCGGGAGAAGGAAGCGCTTTGTAAAAAAGAGACAGTAGATGCTTATTCTTGCCAAAAAATGTGCATGAATTTATTCATAATTTTTTGGCAACATTTAAACGGCCCTTTGTTTTTGCCTCTCTCTCTCGAAGAGAGTGAGGTCACGTGACCTCTCGTTGGGGGGGGGGGAATAGTAACTACAGATGCCTAAGATATCTCCAACTAGCGGCGGTAACTGCGGTGCGCGAAGCCGTTTTGTTGATGGGCTCCCGTACTATAATAGAATAGCTTAAGCAGATCTTACTAAACGCCCTAAGCACAATGTTTTTATTTAAAAATATCTGCGAAGGGATCCAAAACAACTCGAACAAAATATAGTGATTAAGATGTACTTCTCAAGTAATCAAAATTTTAATAACCGTAGTAAATAATACGAACACCTTGCGGGTGTATTATTTACACGCTGACAAATTTACAACTTCATTAATTAAGAAAATGGCACTTTATTATCCGGCTGGTATTTGCACACGTGATAACTTAGCTACATGTGAGAGACGAACGAGTTAACATTTTATACAATCCCTCGGTTTAATTTCGATTAGAGAATGCGATCAAAGTGAATTACTAGGCGATCTGTTGCCTAAAGCCTACTAGTCTGTGTTCAGAGACGGACCAACTTATTTCTGCGCCCACGGCGAAAAGAAATTTAACGCCCCCTTTGCTATGCTTTTAAAACGCAAATTATACGCGTGGTTAACTTCGGTTGTAGTAATGCGAGCAATTAGAGTTATACTAATAGCTGTTCTAATATATACTGCTTCTTAGAATATTCTTGGCATCAAAAGGAACCGATTAGACCAAATGTATTGTATATTTGTGGCATTGAAAAATAGGTAGGTTTAAATTAAAATGACGTATGTGACGGGGTCTTTCCAAATTTGTCGTGCTATTAAAGATCTAACTCTACAGGGAGAAATACTATAAAAGTTCATGCTTTAATAAAGACCTAAGTAAACCATACAATAATTTTTAACATTGGAAATGTTTATGTTTTCGTATATGGGGTAGAGTTACCAGTTTTTGTTCAAGGTCAAAAGACAGCGGTGTCGCGGCACGGTAGAGAGAAGACCAGTAGGCTCACTTACTCTTGATATTTGTTGTAATCGATTTTATTTTTTATGAATCCACTGTACATCCGATATTTGTACGCTTATCTACATATACACTGCTCGAGCTAGAAAATGTTAATAAACTGGCCAACACTTACAATGATACTAAATTATTTTTGTTCGAAGATATCCTTGGTACATGATTTATTTTACGATTGAATTTAATGTTTACTGATTAATCAATAAGTAGCAAATTAAAATTCGACCTGCCTTTACTTAAATTTATTACATAACATCCGCGTCTGACGTCACAGACTGAAAATGTATGACTATATTATTCGAGCAAAAATTTGTACACGGCTGCCGAAAAGGCCGCGCTACTATCGATTAGGCTGCTGCGCTTGACAATTACATTACCTACCGTATCGGGAGATTACCTAAAAGTTGTACAGCGATGCTGACGGTAGAACACAAAAGTGTACAGCTTGCTACAAATAGGTGCCTGCTTGCAAATAAATGATGCGTTAGAATTACAACTGACTGATACGGGTTGTCTGTTGTACAAATTGAATGACAATAATCATATCTCTTTATTTCAAAGCAATGCGTCGCGGTCGACTGAGACTATCATATGCAACGGCTGATATACGCAAATGTAACATGGGTTGCATATATCACAGGGGGTTAAGTTACCGGTTTTCATTTAAGGTGGAAATACAGCGGTGTAGTGGATCATGATTCAAAAATTGAAAAAGTTGAAAAACTTTATGTTTTATGTATGGTGTTATCATTTCCAATGTCCCGGTGATTGCAAGGATTGCGAAATCTGTGAATTTTTTTCTTTATTGAAGATTATTTGTTAGAAAAATGGTAGGTATGCACGAATTAGAAATTTTGTTTTAATATGAATGCACACAAAAACAGATTCCATGTAAAAAATAGCACCAAGCACACTCTGTCAAAAAAAATATCTCTCCTCTCTACAAAGACATGAAATGAGAAAATGTGATCTCTAAAAATATTTGAAATCAATTAAAATCGACAAGTCCGGTATTAGTACAGGCAAATTAGCCATTTAGGGTAACAGAAATTAATAAAAGGATCATCTCTAGGATTTAAGTAGGTAATAACCTGGAGAATGAGATCATGCATTCTTTGCACTTCCAAGTTCCGGGAAAATTAAAACAAATTTGGAAAAACTTTTTGATTTTTTTTGCTCTAGCAGCCAAAATAATGAAATTACAGAAAAAAGTTTCCAACAAAAGTTACAGCTCGTCTCTTTCTCTAAAAAAAAGGTCTTTACAAATTCTTGTCCTACTTAAGCCGTTTAGAAGATAAATCGAGTTTTCCGCTTATAGTTTTAAGCCGCTTTGAAATGCGCGAAAAATTATCCGGAAGTTTCGTACGACTGGGCTCATCGATCGATAATACTTTCTATTCAGAGCCCCTAAAAAAATGAAAATAGCATAAAATGTAGAGAAAAGTCTCAGCTTTAATGTGGAACTAATCACAAAATTCATACAATATTTTTTAGAGAAAAAGTGTTCGAAAATAGCTTAGTAAACTTTGTATAGTTGATCCACAGATTTATTCATATCTTTGCCGGGAGTCGTTAGAATGATAATTTAATTTGCTTATATATTCTTATATAATGATATATTAATTCAATTAACAATTTATTGCAATTACTTTTGTTGGAAAAATATGCCTTGCGATCAAAGTAGAGGGTATATTTCTCATCGATCAATCACCTCCAAATTTTGGAGTTCGCCATATCTTAATTAATAATAATAGCACAGTCTTAATTTTTGGATTATAAGTACAATAAAACATATTCTTTCGAATGACTTTAGAGTTTTTTAAATAAATAAATATGAATAAATACATAATTTGTTTTATTTAGCACAGGCTAATTGTATACATTAAAAAAAGAGAGATACATTGAATACATAGATGAAACAGCTTTAGATACAAACGTATACAACGGAAAAGAATATAACATTTAATGTGAGCTTACACCCTTAATCAAGATATAAATTCGTTACTAATTTTGTAAATAATCCAACACTACGAACATCTTTTAATTCGTTCGGCAAAGCATTGAAAAGTCTTAGACCGTCGCCAAAGAGAGTTTTCTGCAATTTACTGGATTTTACGAATTCGATATTATAATTATCTTTTGACCTTATATTATACCAGTGTTTTTCGTATCTTGTCACTGGAAAATTTTGCAGGTTCTCTGGAGATTTTTTGTCTGATTTTGTAAATTAAAGTGACATTTGCCTTATCAATGTTTGGCCTCACGGATAGCCATTTCAGTGATTTCAACATGTCTAAAATAGGGGTATATTTATCACAATTCAGTATTATTCTCATTATTTTATTTTGAAGTATCTGTAATCTATTTATGTGTTCATTCGAGCAGGAAATTAACAAGGAGTATTTTTGGCAATAATGTTTAGATCCAATTAACATATATTTTGTTTTGGCCGAATTCAGCTGTACCACCAACTTCTGCCCCCAGCAGGTTAGGAAGTTGAGGTTGCCCGGTTCTCGTTTAGATAGTGGAGACTGGGTCGTGGTTCGGAAATTATTCAAGAAAAACTTTTATTTTTTTGTTAGGCGCCAGTAGTCATAATAAAAAAAAGCATCTATAACGTACTTGTCTAATTGTACGACTGTGACTACTCAGAGATAACTAATGTTATAAATACTCATGAAATTATCAACACTCAGTTAAAAATATCTGGTTTATTGACTCTATTATAAAACTTGAAATGGTTTAATTTAGATTACTTGAAATGTTACACCTTATGGTTGGATGTAGCTACTTCCTTACAGAAAGATATATATTTAATTAATAAGTTTAACTAGGTTGAAGACCAAAGAATTTACAAAATATGACAAATTATTGCTAAGCGGTGATTAAGTAATTAAATTGAAGAAAATTAATAATTAGCTGAAGGCAATATATAACATAAAACAATTTAGAAATGTATAGAAGTTGTCGAAGGTTGAATAATGTCGTTGAAAGTTGAACGTTGAAAAGAAATGTTGAAAAGCAAATTCAGTTGATACAATTACCACCGGCTGGGTTCTGCAGTAACCAACCCTGGTCCTCGTCTTACTGAATCCTCGTGCTGCCACCACTCGATTATTGACTCCGTAGAGATCCCAAGAATTTAGACGCCGGAACTGTTACCAAACCAAACAACTTGGTGCTCTCATCCAGCGAGGACTATTTCATACCAGGCCACTCCAACCTTGGATTACAAAACTCCTTGGCAAATAGTCTGGTTCTCCTGGATTATAGCAGCTACCCAATTTTCCCTGGCACACGTTAAGCCAAATGTATGGTAAAATTCCCAATTTAAGGATTAACTTCAAAACTGAAGGGTCAACTTAACACCTCATTCCTACAAGAGTTATCATCTGTTACTACACTTGAAATTACTTGTTTATTGGTGGGCACTCTTAGTGCGTTTGATAAAATCCCCACGTTAATGCATTACTGGTATCTCTCTAAATAAATTACATTAACATGCCCTTCTCGCCCCTACTAATATCGAGTTAAATTCTTTTGAATTTTAATTATTCGACAAGGTTACGAAAACGTAATTTAATAAATTCGAACTGTCTTTAAACCCTTATTAAACCTCAATTACTCATTAATAAAATTTACTTCTAAATATATCTTAATACTGAGTTAAACACATGTCTCGAAATACCCCGTTCATACATTAACATGACCGCGTCTCTTTCAAGTAACGCGCCGCGAATGAAGGTAATTTGTGATCAACAAACATCGCGTTTAATTATGATAAATTCAACCATTAAATTGCAATTACATGTACAACAAATGCTACAGAAGGTAATTATATTTATATTATTAACTATCTATTAACATACCACACTAGATGAGGTGTTAATCGGACAACACGTCCGTATCGCTCGAAGTCAAAAGGAAAATGGCTATCACGAACTGTTCGGATACCTTGTTTGATCTCTAACAAACTAGTTACACTTCTATACGCGAGATGTCGCAGGTAGTGGGAACATAAATCATTCTTTAAATATAATACAAATCTACACAATTACTGTACTGTATCATTCTTATGCATTCATGAGTTCCAATTTAATCAGAATTATCGATTTATAATTTTGTTTATTGATTTTTGGGATTTATTCACTTATACCGATTTCTTCTTTTAAATATTTGTTGTACCAGATGACTTGTAGGTGTTTATCAAGAGAAGTAACAGATGGCGCTTGTATGCTAATTTATAATTTAAAGTTGGATTGACGAACACAATTCCAGATTCCAGATTCAGTAAGACTAGGGCTTTGGGATTGGACTGAAAAATTAAATAATAAGTTTACAGAATTGTGGTTTAAGACTACAAAAATTCATTGCTATTAGAATAAAAATTAACAAGTGGCATTCAGGTAATTTTGAATGTCACACAGCTTTAATTTATTAACACATAACCAGTTATACAAAATATCAAGTTCCACATTTAAAGTTTGCACTATATCCTTCAGGTCGTACCCAAATACAGATATTAGTGTTTCATCTGCAAATAAACTGACAGACGAATTTTTTAAAATTTTACTAATATCATTTATGTACAACACAAAGAGGAGTGGCCCTAGCACACTTCCCTGCGGGACCTCGTATATATACTATCAACCGAGTTTGATATTTTGTTATTAACTTTAGTTTTATGACACCTATTTTCTAAATAACTTGCCATCCTTCTTAGGGCAGTCGATTTTATACCATATTTCTTCAATATCCACAATAACCTAGTCCTGTCTATCGTCTCAAAGGCGCGCTGCAAGTCAGCGAACACACTCAGCGTAACCTTCCCCTCGCCAATGTCTCTCATCCATTGTCCACAGACAAATTGTAAAGCTGACTTGCACGAATGTTTCTCCCTAAATCCATTTTGGCCACTATAGATAACTTTATTTAATTCAACATACTCACGCAATTGTTCACCCACTGCGATTTCAATAATTTTATTAACAACGGGAAGTAAATTTATGGGTCTATGTTCAGATGGTTCAGACGGTATCTGAACTTTTGGGACTGGTACTATGGTACTAACTTTAAGTTCTGATAGTATACATCCCTGGGACAGGGAGGTATTTACTAAGTTAAGTAACGAATACCCTATGACATCAAATAATTCTTTTATCTATTTAATATTCAGTCCATCATCACTCGTTGATTTATTTTTTAAATCCATCACAATTTTTCTCAATTTATTCAAACTGAGTAGCTTGAAACATGGAAAGGAAATATCGTTACGCTCGACTATTACCGAATCAAAATACTGTCTGCATAGAAATTGTTAAAACTATCTTCTTGCCTCCCCGTATCCCGTTCAAACTTAATTTCATCAATATTTTTCCTATCACTACCAGAGTTTCCAATTAACTTTTTTTTAGCGTTCTCCACATTTTTCTTGTAGGGGAAATACCTACAACATGTCTATCTTTTCATGGTAATATTTTTTCCTCTCATCACGAATAATGCGTGTAGTACTTTTTTAGCATTCTCCACATTTTTTACTATTTCCCCTACACATGTCTATCTTTTCCTGGTAATATTTTTTCCTTTCGTAACGAATAATGCGTGCAGTACTTTTTGATTTTGTCTACATTATTCATACACGTTCAGAAAATGCACAATTATACAGTAAAACATATATAACTTATTTGTATCTTAACATTCTTCAATTAAATTTTCACGAAATATAGGTTAAAGTGCGCGGAATCGAATCCATGCAGTGAAAAAGCACCCGCTGTTACGGGAGAAATAGGCAAGATGCATAAATATCAAAGATATGAATAAATCAACTGTATAAAGTTTACCAAGCCATCTTCTAACACTTTTTGCTCTATGATAACAATGTTTATGAATTTTGTGATTAGTTCCATATTAAAGCTGAGACTTCTTCTACATTTTATGTTGTTTTCATTTTTTAGCAGCTCTGAATAGTAAGAATTATCGATCGATGTGTCCAGTCGTATGGAACTCCCAGAGAATTTTTATTTTCCTCTCATTTCGGAGCGGCTCAATACTATAAGGGGAAAACTGGATTTATCTCCTAAACAGCTTAAGTAAGACAAACATTTGTAAAGACCTTTTTTGTAGAGAAAGAGATGAGTTACAAATTTTGTTGAAAACTTTTTTCTGTATTTTCATTATTTTAGCCGCTAGAGCAAAAAAACCGAAGATCAAAAAGTTTTTCCAAATTTGTTTTAATTTAAATCCCGGAGTTTATTATAAAATTTTGCCTTCATTGCCTGTACTATATCTGTTTATAAGAGAAATATTTAGGAAAATTTCTTCGTCAAATCCGTGTTTGACTTTCCATCTTTCCGTAGATTCTTAATGTTAATAATCGGAAGTAATACCTACTATATAATATTGCAGTCAAAGGTTTTGTCAATTTGAGAGGAAAATTTGTATTAGATTGGCTAAGTGGCTAGTGAGTCCAAACAGCCTTTTGCCTCTTAGTGAAACGCGCCAAGTTCTTTTGTATTTGAGAAAAATATATTTGCACACAATTTTTTTTTATATAAATAGATACCGAATTTGGCGATTTTAATTAATTTCAAATATTTTTGAAGAGATCACATTTTCTCATTTTATGTTTTTGTAAATAGGAAAGATGTTTCTATACACGTGCTCTCACTTATTATTTCTGTGACCCTGAAGCATGTTGGTGAACTTCACATTTTAGCAAATAAATAAAGCTATGCCAGAGCACGCTTTTGTTACACGTTTAGAATCACTCATAATTTCATCAACCACTTTTCAAGTGACGCGCTAACGACATGGTGTAAGCGTCAGCCTATGAATTTTGGTGATTGAGATTTACGGTTCGATACCTGAACATCTTCAGCTTTCTTTCAACAAATATGAACTTAGTACCTGTAAAAAAAATTCTTTTGGTACTACAATATGATGCTGAAATCTGGATTAACGGCACTAGATGGCTAATTGGTATTTCAAATTTAAGAATTTCTGGGCTGGATGCACGGATGGATGCCCTGACAAGAGTGCGATAGTCTAGAGCACACACTAGGTGCCGCCTGGTAATCAATTCGGATATTTCTTTGAAGTAAGGCTATACTGTGCGAAAATGAGAGACCATAGAGCGAACAGGAATTCCTGGTATGGGCCCCAGAGATGAATATGTCGCATCCTACGGAGGCCCCATTGTGGAGGTTGAATTGGGGTCCAGCAAAGCACTATGGGAGCCACGGCGAAGTACTACGGGGGCTATCATGAAGTCCTACGGTTTGACGAAGGAGCCCTACGGGGCCCCATAGGGGGGCATATGCCTGTCCAAAGTGCCACAATACATACTCCGAAGTTAGTGGGATAAATCGCATATACATATTTTAATTAAGAAATAAAATCCTATGCTTTGGGGCGCAATGGGCGTGGTTACGGGTTGCTATGCACGTTTCTCCGTTAACATGTATTTAATATCATTGACTTTGGTCTCAATTGATAGAGAATTATCGATTTATAAGTGTAACTAAGCAAATTCTTGGTTAAATCCGTATATTTATTAAGAAGTTTTCATTCATAAATTATTCGGTGGTGAAGTTAGACATTATTCCTGTAAAGATACATGGATACTCCTTTATTATTTCTGTGAGCGTGGAGGTTGTTAGAGTGAAATTGGCGCGAGACACTACAGTGTCTCTTGATTCAAACTAGTACAATACATTATTCTGAACAAAAAATGAAGATTGCATTTTTGCCCAATTTGAGAATCTGTTTCACAGATTAAAATTATTTTTAGTTGAAATTATTTATTTTTTTGACGCCCTCTGTCTCAAACACCTTTCAACCTACTACGATGTAATCTTGTATAGGGGTGTCTAAAGTTGCTGATTATAAATATCTTAATAGTCTTTTTTCTAAAAATATAGCTAATACTTTTTTTTAAATCAAATGTGGTTACATCTAAACACTCGCTTTATATGTATATATTCACCACCAGACTTTCAAAATATTCGGATATGAGATGAACAAGATATGGTTTCAAGAAAAATGGGACACACCGTAGAAAAATAATTTGCTTTTACATTAGAGTACAGTGTGGTATGAAACGGTTTTCTGTAGATACTTTTCTACGATTATTAAAAATGTTTGTCGACTTATAATAAACCAACATATTTGATTAAATCAAGTTAATGACCGATAATGACTTTGTTTGGAAAGGGGCTACATATTAAAAAACAAAAACACCTACTTAATATCAGAGTTTACTGGGAATGATTAAAAAAATAAATCCCATTTCTCTACCCTGAAGTTTACCTGCTCCTTTTTTCAATCAACCACTCACACTTCTCTGTATGTCATCAAATTTTGGAACACCCTGTACATTATATATTTTTTACGTAGCAGCTATTGGCATATTTGTAGTCATATACTACTTTGTAATACATCTATTAAATCATGTGTAAACAAAACTTGTTAATATAGCAAGAAGTTTAAAAATTACCTGACGATCAATTGAAGTCTTACTAAAATCCGCTGTAAATCCCTTGCACCGTACAATATTCAAATTCTAATACTTCCCAAGCAACGCCCTCCATTGTTCAAAATGTCATTAAAAACTTCACTTGCTCTTTGTCAGTGCATGGCATTTAAAGAAGGGTTCTGCGCTAAGTACCTCGGGGATGCAAGGGACGGACGCTGGCCTGCCGTCCACGGCTACCTACGATGTGTGTCCAGCCCCACACCACCGCACCGCTCATATTGGTATAATATTATCAAGAATGGAAATAGAGTCATGTACACGTGAAAATGTCAGAACTTAGATTTATAGTGCAGTGTTAACCTCTCGATGGTCAGTTTCATAAGGAAATACCAACTGAATATTTGCTTTGTCATTGGGGGAAATTAGTTGTGTTAGATGGTTTCTTTGTTTGAAAGGGATATGTATGCGATTAAGTCAGTTTTATAACTTAGTAATCTTGTACAAAAGAAAGTGGTAATATACGTGGTAGAATATCAAGGGAATTGAATTTTAACGTTATGACTTATTGAGAATTAATAGTTTTTTTAACAGTTGAAGAGCTAATTTGACGACCAAAGCGTCAAAGACGATGTGAATATAATACGTATTTGATAAAAATTATTTGAATTGTTACAAATACATATTGTTTATTTAAAGTGAACTATTTTTGTTATAGTTGTAGTTAAAATATATTGTACAGGATTTCACAAACAGCAGGAAAACAATAATTTATGAAAAATCGACACCATATGTTCTAAATTCGAAGTGTATGCTAAACCATTGCTACAAATTTGGTCTTTCGATGAGGCAATGGAACCATACTATGGTAGACATCGTATGAAATAATTTATCAAAGGCAAGCCGACTATATTCGGATATAAATTTTGGTGTCTAAATAAACCCAATGGTTATTGTACATGCTTCCAGTTGTATGAGGGCAAGGAGGAACGCAGTGGTGAAGTGGGTTTATGTAGCTCGATTGCCAGAATCATGACGATAGGCTTCATTCCATAGGAGAGTCATGTATTTTTAGATAACTATTTTAACTCCTTAGCATTATTAGAAAATATGACAGAAAAAGCTGTACGTCATTGACACCCTTCTGTCAGACAGAATCGAAAAATCACCTTTAAAAGATTTAAAGAAAAATCCCTGTGATTCTATTCATATTTTAAGAGATCAAGAAAATGATATCAGTATTTATCGGTGGAACGATAACAGTCAAGTAATCGATAAAAAATAAAAATGCCAACGATACAGTTCATCTTCCAAATGAAAAATTGATGTACCTGAACCATCAATAATAGCCGAGTACAACAATTCAATGGGGGGTGTAGACTCATTCGACCAATTTAGAGCAACCCATAGAATAAATATTAGGAGCAAGAGATGGTGTATTGGCCAATAGTACGATTTTGTATTTCTGGATCAATTGTTATTGCCTGGTTACTATACAGGCTTGTTGAACCAAAAATTCCATTCAAAGATGTGCAAAATGTAATAAAGCAGTGACGCATATATGCACTAAATGTTGGTTTGCACATAACATGTTTTAAAGATTATCATACAAAGCAATAATATGTTATAAAAACCCTTAACACGTTGACGGACACTGACGTCATATCACGTCATTGTCCTTCGCTCCAGCAGGGCACTTAAAAATATTGAGATGTGCTGAAATTGACACCATGATTAAAATCATTATTAGTATACATAAAAAAATGCAACATATAGCTTTAAAATCAGAATTTTTTGAAGAATTAAATATATTGGAAAAACAGTCTGCGTCATATAACGTCATGTCCCAGTAGAAGCATCTTAGCTACAGTAGGACACTGACATCATATGCCGAATATTAAAAAAAATAAAAACACTTGATTTTGGTATAAAAACTTTTAATAAATGAAATTACAACTACTTAATCATCATCACTACAATATATAAACGTGTATTCTGGATCCCCTATGGAATCATCTGTATTATACGTATCGTACCCTTTTATCTGGCGGAATCTTCGTCCTCACTTTCAAGCTCTTCATACCAACGAAGTAGTTGCTTTTCTTGCTTCTCTTCCATTTCACACATGAATAAATTATAAAATATGCACAGGAATCAGACAGAAACGCGCCAAACATGGTCCCTAGATCGCCTGAACAAATTCTTTCATCACCAACAAACTATTAGGAATTTTGTCATCATTTTTTTACCCAAGGTGCCTAGTGGGACACTTCATACCTTATTATATGTAAAATTTACGTGATATGCAGACAAGCGTATCTAGAGCGCACTAAGTTTTTGCGGCATATGACGTCAGTGTCCCTAGGGGCACTGTGGGCGATGCGGCTTATGCCGGCAGTAGTGTCACGTTAGGCACATATCAATAAAAATGAGTGTCCGCGAATGTGTTAATAAAACTTGTTCCCTCCAAAGCCTAGCGTATGATTTTTTAGACGTACTGAAAAAAATTAATGAAAACATTTTTCTTTAAATTTAAAAAAATAAATGGCTAAAATGAACTAATCTTAAAGACATAGTATGATTACATTTAATTGGTTAATACTGGTGTCACTCTTTAATGGATTAACTTCACCGGCACCTAAACCGGCGACCATACAAGGAACTGTACTTATTCCGATATACCTCAGGGATATGCTTAATATATTTATCAATAATATAGAATATGAGATAGATGTAATTTAAAAAAAAATATACTACACATTTCTAACGTAGGTGGCACAATTTTATTGCAAAATAATATATCCAAACTTAATACTTGGAGTGTCGAGAACAAGGCTCACATTAAACGTGCAAAAATGTAATGTAATGACTTCTTACATAAATGATGGTACTTATTTCTTTAACCAGTCTCTAGATAACTAATCTTCAACTCGACTTTTCTCATTTAAAAACCTTGGAGAAAATTTTGACAAAAAACGACAACGCCATTATCTTGTTCTATGTCTGAAATCTCAAGGTATATATCCACCTGACTTTCACAAATGGATTTTCTTTTTAATAGTTTCTATCAATAATTTATATGAAAGAATTGATCTCATATTACTTTTTTAAATTTCGCCACTTTTGTTCGTGATTTTGGAAAGATAATAAGCTTGGGAATATAGAGATGTATCATATCTGATATAAATAATTCGCTTCCGATAAAAATATGAAAGTCGAAAATAAGGACCTCCCTTATTGTTGGCAGCAAATACCGTACCATCCAAAAATATGACATTAAATCAAAGAAGAAAAGAAATTCAACGAGGTAATAAAAATCAGCTCCAAAAATGAAGTCATATGAGTAATTTTAATGAATCATGGCAGGTGTTCCATATTATATTCGTGACTGTTCTTTTGAACTACTTAATATGTCTATTAATATCTATTAGATTAAAAATTGATTAATTAGTTGTAAAAGAGTATGTTTTCAAAGGCAATCAAAAGTTAATCGATAATGCTCCAGAGAAATTAGTCTCAATTATTGAAGTATACTTGAAAATTATTATATACAAGACGTATCTCGAGGCGGCAAAACCATGTAGCTAACATGAAATTAATATACCATACCGTTAATTAATCATATGATTGATTTGTATATAATAATAATCAATTAATTATCGAAGAAAAAACCGGTTCGCGGCATATGTTGTTTCATGATAGCACAAGATCCTTAGTGGCATGGCATGGGCGTAGCACGCAAAATATCTGATGAAACTTCATTCTTTTCAATTATTATGAAAATAATTAATAAAAGTAAGAAAAAATCTGATTAGTAATTTAGACGTATTAAGCGGAAAATCGCCACACATTAAACAAAATTAACAAACGTTTGAAACTTAGTAGAAATATTAGGGAATGCGCTAGAATCACAATAAAGTTTTTAGTCTTAAGACTAAGCACAATTCCTTAAAATTGCAAAATCTGCTACGATATTCGATTTTTGTCTATCTGTTAAACCGTTCACTTTTTAGTAAAAACACTATACAAAAATATTCGTTGTAAAATTTTTACTTGTAGTCTTCCAAGTGCTTCAATTATTGCTGGAAATTTCTTGAGTAATTTTCTTGACCTGTAAAATTTTCACGAAAACATGTTTTATTCATTTTTTCCTCGAATGAATGGTATTGTCGCAAATGTGGCACGAAGAGAAGGGTAAAGCGGAATGCTCCTGTTTATATGTAGGTATGTAGAAAATTTGAGATAGGTATCGCAGATCTTGGCTGCAATTAACTCGAAAACTGCTAATTTTATATAAAAAGTAAAAAGAAATCTATGAAAAAAAAATGTTCTATTCATTTTTGCCGCATAATGAGTAGTACAGGTAAGTCAGATCACTGCGCTTAACATACGTATCGCAGGTTTGACTACAGTTAACTAGGAGACTACTAATTTTACACAAAAAGTCAAAATATCTCAATCTATAGAACGGGAAATACAGTATAGAATACACTTATTATGGTTTCCTTCGTTGAAAGTTTTGTTTTATTTGTAATGTTTTTTAAGAAAACTGTATTGTTTCTTCCAGAAATTATACTATAGACGCTTTCTTTCTCTCGTTTACTCACATAGCGCTTGAAAGTTAGCAAATAGCGTGTATGTTGTAACCATTTTGGAGGGGTCTAAGTAGTTAGTGTCTACAAAAAGAGTCGAACGAACGCTTATGACAGGTAATGCGACGCTCATCATCTGAAATTATTTTTGATGAAAATACTACTATCTTCAAAATCCAGCAGAAGCTCCTAAGCAACTTTATCAACAATCAGCTTTTAATTTCACAAATGGTGAAAGCATTTGAGAACGAAATAATTGAAGTCAGTCTTGTTGAGGATGATGCCGAATTATTAATTGTACAAACTGCTGTGGAGAAATATTATCACAGCTATCCTCGCGAAAGAAGATATCAACTTGCTATCTCTTCTCATAGCTCTTTCTATTTGTAACAGACATAACATTTTTTCAAAAATCAACAGGGGAACACCAATAAGAAAATTTACAGTTCCACTGTGCAATCGTTTAGAAGCTGTAAAAAAATAATAAAAAATCTGTCCATCTGATTAGCAGTTGCAACACTACTACGACATTTTTCCAAGGGAAAAGCCCAAACAATTAGTTTGCTTAAGGTGTCCATTTCCTAGAAAGAGACATCCGATAGTAAGATATTTATTATTCTTGGAGATAACCTTTTTTTCTTAGTACGTATATTTAAAAAACTATAAGATTACCTAAGTAGAACCATAACAAGACTATTACTGTGAATTTTCTCTCAATAACTTCAGTCGTTTCCAAAATAGTTAGATTTAAAACTATGAAATAGGAAGATTAACATAATCTTGAATCTAACTATGTTGCAAACTACTGAAATTATTGAGTGAAAATTCATAGCAATAGTCTTGTTACCGTTCTACTTTGGTAGTCTTATATATTTTGTAAATATACGTACTAAGAAAAAAAGTTATGGCCAAAATAATAAATATTTCCCGCTTGGATGTCTCTTTCTAGGAAATGGCCACCTCAATAACATGATTTGCAAGCTATCGCGCTAATCTTTAATAATAATCGAAAAGCGAGCCATCTTAAAGAACAACGCAAACGTAAGAGAACGATTTATTTTTGGTTAATAAAAATATCCTCTCGCAGGAAAAAGTCTCGATAACTGCAGATTCTTGGTCATCAACAATCTTGTTGATAAAGTAGACAATACTGTGTTGTTGTCAAAACTACCACCGACCTCTGCCGTTGTACGTCAGCACTGCCATATCACGTCTTTTGCCAAAGTCAGACATAGAGGAACAATTTTTTTTGCAAAGATTGTAAATAAGTAATTATTTCTTCTTTTAGTTCTCATAGACAGTAGTGGGGAAGTTAGTGTCCGACACATTGCACTTTGTGATTAAAGCATGCGGCTTTGCAGAGTTGTTGTAGTGTCCAAATATAGTCAACTGAGACGTGTAGCCACGATTGGACCCTATGCAAACGTCCTGTATCTACCATTGCATACCTTCGCCGTGAAGGCAGTAATGTTTTTGTTTTAGAATCGTGTCAGTGCCTTTTGCGAGAGCGATCTACGTTCTAATACGTTATTTTCAATAATCTTTGTGTGTCTGTAGTGCGTTGTGGTACAATCATCTGACTTTTAGGTTGACTGCAGCCTTTTTAGTAGACTCTGCATTTCAACGTGTAATAACAGAGTTAGTGATTTAGATGTTTTTTTTTCTCATGAGAACCAATCTAGTCCTCCCTCACTATCAGTCGCCGGTGAGATGCGATCGTGTACAAAATCGGACCTTTTGAAGTGCTTAACAGAAAGATGCGAAGATTCTACATTGCCAACTGCACCACCAGTAATGGTTAAAGTCTTAGATGGACCTGCAATCGTTCACATGATAAATCCCGGCCTCGGCAAGACTTTTGGAGAGTACGCAGACACGGTAATAACTCTTTTTTTGAAAAAAGAACTGTGTAACATTCGGCGATTGGACTTGGTATGGGACCGATACGACGCTGACAGCTTGAAGAATTCCGCGAGGGCGAAACATGGGACTGGTCAACGAGTTCGAGTTAGTGCAGGTACCACCATTCCTAAGGGCTGGGCAAATTTTCTCCGAGATGGAACCAATAAACAAGAACTATATGTTGGCAAATTGTTAGTTGTCTTTTCACGAATCTCGAGGACGGCAAAGAATTTTACACTACCGATGGAGACATGGTGTTAAGCAATACTAAAAGAAACTTGTCTGCTTCCCTGGCCCCATATAATCATGAAGATAAGTTTTTCCTGATGTTTACAAAATCCCATAAAGAATAAGCAAACAAAAAATAATTCACATTTAAACATGTATAGAGTATATAAGCTCCATTACTTAGTTAGGTAATACACGGGTGAAAATCTGTTTTTCATTCAGTCAGTGTCTAACATTTATGTCAAAAAACTTGGTAATTGTCTTGGTTTGTGCATGAAACGTCATGTGAGTGGCTTTGTGCCTTTCTGATGAGCTCCAAAATAAGGGCGAAATACGTTTCAAAGGCTAAGCATTTCCAAGAAACAGAATGATAGATTTCATGAAATAAAATTATTATTTGAATGAAAAATTTTCCAAAAGACGAGGTATGTAAATAAATTCATTTTAGGCCTTTGTTCTCATTTTCAACTGAATCTTCATGGCCGTAGGGGGTTATGTGAATACTGGTTTACTCTGCATACCCGTAGGGGATTATGTGGAAACTGGTGTTAGAATAAGACTCGCCAAATAAGAAAGACAAATTCATTTTAGGATTTTAATTGCTAACATAACCAGAATTCAGGTTATCGAAATAATGTATTGTAAATCAATAATATTAAAGATAGTTCTTCTTTTAGTTCTCATAGATAGTTGTTTTCTGCTGTTTGCAAAATTCTATAAAGAATATGCTTTACTACAATTATAAGCAAACAGAAAATAATTCACTTTTAAACAAATAAAGGTTCCAAAATCTCCGTTAACCTTAATTTCATGCAGCTGCAAATTAGGATGCGGAACTAGATGTGAATGCTCATAAGCCTGCCTACGTTGTTCAACAATACGCTTATTACTGCCATGGCCAGACTCGCCCGAAAGTTGAAAGTGTACATACTGTCGAACACAATGACGATGATTTTCAATTATCAGACTGAACATAAGTTTGCCCTAACTTAGTAACATAAAAAATTAGTTTTAATAATATACGTAGAATAGAAATCAATTTGGATAATTTTAGTGATTTCGCTGCGTGACGTCACCCTCATTCTTTCTCGATCGCACTGTACATACATTTGAAGTGCCGCTCTCTGTATATAGTGGTGCGTACTCCCTTTCAAATGCCACCTTATTTCTTGTCGAACTTCGCTAAATTAACGAACATACTATAATAACATACATTCTACTAGGTTGTAAAGATGGCGTATGATTTCATTTAATTTTTAACACTACTCCATGAGCCACTCTGTTAAAAAGCGAAAATTCCAGCTTAAGAAACCCTAATGGATCACTTCTGAAGAAACGAACAAAGTGCACGTATTTAAAATTAATTATATTTACTGAACTATCTCAGTTTTTTAAATTTAATTACAGTTCTTGTGTGTGCTCGTACTCTGAGGCTTAAGTGTTTCAAAATTATGTTTAATTAACTGAGAATTCCTGCAAATATCATAAATTGCGAATATGTATGTGCGAGTAATCTAACGTAATGAATAACAGAGTGAAGAAGTTGGCGGAAAATAAACTTTAATAATTATTAACTTTTGATTTGCAATGATTGTTTCACTTCCTGTTCAAGATACGTCTTCTATTAATGCTGATAATTAAATAGCGAGTCCTCGCATTTTACTTGTTCTTTGTTTAATGAGCTGTCATCACATTATACGAGGAATGCTCGTATGATTAGACTGTTTTCGTTGTTGGTTTAAACTTATGTTTAGAAAGTGTTCTTTACCGTCAACCCTAAATAATAATTTCGTAAATTTCATACTTTGACACTGTTGCGGTAGAAGAGATTCATAATATTATGATGCGACTTATAAGTCCAGGCTCAAATGGTGATGATGGCCTAACAACGAGCCTAATCTTAAAAACCGCTGCCTAAGGAATCACTACTTCCACATCTAGATTCTTCATCCAAGTCACTTTAAAGGAAACATCTTGACTATATTTGCACTCTAGTATGTGGAAATTATTGGTCATAGAATTTTAATAATATTCGGGGCAGATGTAATAGAACAGTTTGAGGAGTTGGTTTCTACCATATACGCTAAAAATGAAGTTTCTAGTTTACCGTACTTATTTTCCACTATTCACAACCTACCACATCCGACTCCTTCAATGGAGTCATCTCAATCAGATGTCACTACAATACATACGTGTACTAACTTTCAAGTGAATATCTCAGTTTGATGTTATCAATCCCATTAATAATGAAGCGGAGAGGTGGTGGAGTTTAAAAAATATTAGAAAGAAATCTGAGGCCTCGGTTTCTAGTATATACACCGAATCCCAAATTTCTGTACTCTCACCAGCTTGATTTACTTATTCCCTTCTACGGAATCATCCCGAAATATAATCTACTTCCAGATGTCGTTATAATACATACGTCTACCAAATTACAAGTGAATATCTCAATATTCAATCAACCCCTTTAATAATGTAGTAAGGGTAGTGGAAGGGTTGAAAAATATTATTAAAAAATCTGAAATCTTATTTTTCCCTATTTACCTCTACTTACCCCCACTCCTTCAACGCAATCATGTCAATCGTCAAATATAATCTAGTTTCAGATATAGTTATAATACATAAATGTACCAAATTTCAAGTGAAAATTAAAATTTAATTTTATCAATTCTTTTAATAAGGGAGTGGGAGTGGGGGTGGTGAGGAGATGGAAAATACTAATAAAAAACCTGAGACCTTTCGCTTCTGGTATATACACCAAATCCCTAATTTCTGTACTTTTACCGGCTTGCTTTACCTATCTTTCCCTATATACCCCTATTTAACCCCCAACCCTTCAACGGAATCATCTCAAAATATAATCTAGTTCCAGATGTCGGTATAATACATACTTGTACCAAATTTCAAATGAATATCTCAATTATATTTTATCAACCCTTTTCATATTGGAGTAGGGGTGGTGGGGGTAGACAAATATTATGAAAAAATCTGACGCTTTTGTTTCTAGTACATACATCGAATTTCAAGTTTCTGAGTCTCACCAACTTGTTTTACTTATATTCCCCTATTTACCCCAAATTAACCCCCAACCCTTTAACAGAATCATCTCAAAATATAATCTAATTCCAGACGTCGTTATAATACATATGTGTACGAAATTTCAAATGAATATCTCAACTTTATTTTATCAACCCCATTAATGGGGTAGGGGTGGTGGGGGGTTGAAAAATATTATTAAAAAATCTGAGGCCTTAACTTCTAGTACATACACCGAATTTCAAGTTTCTGTGCTCATACCAGCTTGTTTTACTTATTTCCCCCTATTTACCCCTAAATAACCCCCAACCCTTCAACGGAATCATCTCAAAGTATAATCTAGTTCCAGATGTCGTTATAATTCATACGTGTACCAACTTTCAAATGAATATCTCAATTTTATTTTATCAACCCTTTTAATCATGGAGTAGGGGTGGTGGGGGGCTGAAATATATTATTAAAAAATCTGAGGCCTTTGCGTATTACGAAGGCGTAGAAGGGACATATTTATTTTTCATTTACTGGCTTCATGATAGTATCACGAAATTGTTTTTACTTCGAGATAATATCACGAAATAAAATATAATTTCTTGTTATTATCACGAAATCGAATTTACTTCGTGATACTATCACGAAGTAAAATATAATTTCGTGTTATTATCACGAAATCGAATTTACTTCGTGATACTATCACGAAGTAAAATATAATTTCGTGTTATTATCACGAAATCGAATTTACTTCGTGATACTATCACGAAGTAAAATATAATTTCCAGAAGTAACATGAATTATTCCATTATTCGCGTAGACGCTAAAGGAACTGGATCAGCTTGAAGCAGTGATTGAAGTGCTTGTGTTTAGAAATTTGTCTCTATATATACTAGAAGCTGAGGCCCCTCAGATTTCTTTATATTTTTCAACCCCCCGCCCCCCCCCCTAAAGGGGTTAAGAAAATAACATCGAGATATTCACTTGAAATTTGGTACACATGTGCAGTTGAAACAACACAGTGACTTCCCGAGCGGTACCGGCCAACACCACCTAAAAACAGGTGATGTTGTACCGGACTACAACGAAACAGCCGGTAATGACGTCATTGACTCGTTATAGCCATAATATATTCAAAAATGGCTCAAAAGTTCTCCTCGCCCTTCTCGTATACCATTTACCGACTTTGACCTACTTCAAAATTTTGCAAACAAAACATTACACTGCTCGAAATAGTAACCACGGTGGCGTAGCGGCCAAAAGTTCGGATTTTCAGTTCGAACCACGCGCCCGAGTACTTTTTTCCCCTACACCTTTAGGTAGGTTTTTTTGTGCTCACATTATAAGTCTATAGACATTATGTATTTTAATAGTTGTGATAGTAGTGGGAAATAAACGTTTACTTAAAAATATGATAGCTATAACGGATCAATGACGTCATTACCGGCTGCTTAGGTTCAATATGTTGATTTCTATTTCGTCATCTAATTGTTAATAATTAATTAAATAACACAAAATTAACTTGAAGTCATTGATAGTGCTTTGCGCAAGGTGTGCGCGCGCACTTGGGACGAATCATAATTCATATCATAATACCTTGAAGAATCAGGTTGTGGGTTTTCGAAGGATGAAGCTGCAAAACTTCATTATTTCCCCTCACAGTTGGAAAGGTGAATTAAGAAAAATTGCATCAATATACATCTAGTACCGAGTAGATTTCTCGTGCATCATCTACGGAGAGCATGGGTTAATAGTTTTAGATGCCATTCTCCGTGGGGTTATCAAAATTGGGATTCCTTGGTGGTGCAAAAAGCATAACGAGTCTCAAAAGCAGATTAAATAAAATGACAAAAAATATTTTTAAGGAAATGTACTAAAAACTAAAAATATTTTTTCATAATTTATGCATCTGGAAACCAAAAGCTTTGGGGACGGTCATATAGTATTATTGAATATTTGATCAGTTGACCGCCCCCAAAGCTTTTGATTTCCAGATGCATAAGTTTAAAAAAAGTTATTTATTACTTTTTAGTACACTTTTTTTAAATAAAAGCTAGTTTTAAAAAATATTTTTTTTGTACAATTTTATTTTCCACTTTTCAGTCTTGTAAAATAAATTTTTTACAGACAGACAGACAAAACCCTATCATTTGATACCCATGTCAAGGGAGTTGTGAAGAAAAAGATAATCCGCCATATTAGATTTAGAAGGACGTTACACAGTTTATCATATTTTACTCGTCGAATCTTGTTATTTAATACCCATATCAAGAGGAAAAAATAATCCGATATCTTAGTGCGTCCGCCATATTGGATTTAGAATGACGCTGCATAGTTTATCGTATTTTACTCGTCAAACCCTTTCATTTGATATACATATCAAGGGGGTTGAGAAGAAAAATATATTCCGTCAGCTTGGGGCGTCCGCCATATTGAATATAGGACTACGTCACATAGTTTACCGAAATTATATTTTATTTCGTGATAGTATCACGAAGTAAATTGGATTTCGTGATAATAACACGAAACTATATTTTACTTCGTGATAGCATCACGAAGTAAATTCGATTTCGTGATAATAACACGAAATTATATTTTACTTCGTGATAGTATCACGAAGTAAATTCGATTTCGTGATAATAACACGAAATTATATTTTACTTCGTGATAGTATCACGAAGCAAATTCGATTTCGTGATAATAACACGAAATTATATTTTATTTCGTGATAGTATCTCGAAGTAAAAACAATTTCGTGATACTATCATGAAGCCAGTAAATGAAAAATAAATATGTCCCTTCTACGCCTTCGTAGCCTCTAGTACATGCACCGAATTTCAAGTTTCTGTAGTCATACCAGCTTGCTTTACTTATTTCCCCCTATTTACCCCTAAATAACTCCCAACCCTTCAACGGAATTATCTCAAAATATAGTCTAGTTCCAGATGTCGTTATAATTCATACGTGTACCAACTTTCAAATGAATATCTCGAATTTATTTTATCAACCCTTTTAATAATGAAGTAGGGGGGTGGTGGGGATTGAAAAATATTATAAATAATCTGATATCTTGCCTTCTCGTACATACACCGAATTTGAAGTTTCTGTAGTCTTACCAGCTTGCTTTACTTATTTTCCCTTATTTACCCCTATTTAACCCCCAACCCTTCAACGGAATCATCTCAAAATATAATCTAATTCCAGACGTCGTTATAATACATACGTGTACGAAATTTCAAATGAATATCTCAACTTTATTTTATCAACCCCATTAATGGGGTAGGGGTGGTGGGGGTTTGAAAAATATTATAAAAAAATCTGAGGCCTTAACTTCAAGTACATACACCGAATTTCAAGTTTCTGTACTATTACAAGCTTGCTTTACTTATTTTCCCCTATTTACCCCTATTTAACCCCCAAACTTTCACCGGATATCCTCAAAAAACAATCCAGTTCCAGATCTCGTTGTAATATATACGTGTACAAAATTTCAAGTCAATATCTTAAACCGATCCGGAGAAAACGTGCGGACAAAAAAAAAAGTTACAGATAGACAGACAGACAGACAGACAGACAGACAGACAGACAGACAGACAGACAGAAATTTTTGTTTCGCTCAAATTTAAAATCTCGACGTTTCATGACATTCTAAACCTATTTCACGAATAAAAATTTTTGAAAATTTTTTTGCGATTACTATACTTCCAATCCACTACGTGGATGTGGAAGTAAAATGATAAAAAACATCGAAAACAATAATTCGGCACGTGTCAGTTGAAATTGTATAATTTGTCCAACTAATGAAAGACAGACATTTTCTAAAAATTGCTTTCCTGGGTTCAGGATACGAGGTTTTTTCCTTCCTCTTGTGAATGTCCTGCCGGTTAATCACAATCTGCGGGCAATCAAGATTCAAACATATACGAACGATGCAGTCATGCTGGTTAGAGGAAAATTTGGGAAGATACTTCCTCATAACCTTCTAGAGGCCTAGATGTAATCCGCATCTGGTATGGGAAGGAGCAGATGTCTGTTAATTCAACAAAACGGTACTACAATTAGAAAGAGGAAATTTCTTATTAATGTCAATATGGCATTATTTATAGAAGAAGAAGAATATGCAGAAGAAGAAGAGGAAGAAGAATAAGAATCACATTTTATTCTTACAGTCGCATCACAATTCGCTCGTCAATCTTTGCCATATATTTAGATCACACATATTTTTTTCTTTTTGCAACGATTTTTTCGTAACTATTGACTTAAAAAATAATAATAATCAAGTGCGTCTTTCGATGTCCATATTGATTCTGTTTGTAAAAATTTAAACAAAGCTAATTTTGCCATTCTACAACTAAAGGCTGTGCTGAATGAAAATGATCTATTAAGATCGTATTATGCATTGGCTTATCCACACATTTCGTATAATATAATTTATTGGGGTAATGCTAAAAACGACAGTGAAATCAATTATTAGACTTAGATCTATAACTTGTTACCTCGAGAAATTTTGTCAGATAATTTTTAAAACCAAGAATATTCTTACTACACCATGAGTCTCTACACATTAAAATCCCTATGTTTCACTAAAAGAAATTTGAGACTAGATCTGCAAATCACGTTTACAGTAAAAGACATGGCCAATTATTATTATCAATTTCTAGACACTCTTCAACAAAATATGAACCTTCTCCGTTTTATAGCGGCATATTGTTAGATGACAAATTCCCGAATGAAATTAGAGACATTATGAATTATACCACATTTAAGAGAAAAGTAAAGGAATTACTTCTCACAAATTTTTTCTATTCAATAAGTGACTTTTTAAACAAAAATTTTAATTGTGGATTTCATATTTTATATTTATTTACCAGATTAATGTTATTCTTTTATGTATGGTTTTAATACAGTCATGTAATAGCATTATAGTATAGTTTGCCTTCTTTATTTGCGTGTTTGTACGTGAGTGTTGTTGACTTGCCATATGTACTGTGTATCTTAAATGGCTAATAAATAAATAAATACATAAATAAATGAAGCGCTGAGAATGATGTTAAATAATTCTTTATAATAATTCATCTGCTCGTCGCATCGTTATGAAACTAAACATGGCTCTATTATTATATCATATGCAGAAATAAAAAAAAAAACAATTGTACCCGTTAAGGATTGCGACTTGTAGAGTGATGAATAGGCATAATTTCAATGCGTATTAGATTGGCCACTTTTACTTTTTAAATTATAATATTAAGAACTCCTGCATGAATTAGTTCATAATTTTTTTACTCGAATTGTCGTTATTGCAGTTTTAATATTTTTGTCTGTTTTCAAAAAATATTAATTTTCACACTTTCCTACTGTGTACATTGAGTACATTGCAAAAGGTTTCGTTTAAATCCGTGAAATTAAAAAAAAATAGTAATAATGCACCTTTCTCACCAAAGTACACTGGACTAAACATTTTAATAAAGGGCATTGTGACTAAAATGTAAATAGGCATTGATTACACTTTGTGAGTGATTTTTGTCATTATATTGACGATCCAACTTGTACTGTTAATGAGTGCAGTTAATGGAACACTTCCGGCATTGGCCTGGTGTTGATGTTTTGAAATGTGAAGGCAATCTAAAAATAAAGTTTTTGCTAGAATTACAATTTATTATTCAATTTTAATTCTACTATAACTGATTCCGTTATAATTTATGTGCCTATTATTTCATGCTATGCTGCTATTAATATACCAGGAGGATTCAAATTAATTGGAGTGTATATATTTGGAACTCTAAAGTAGAATTATTTACTATAAAGTACATATTCTTACTTACGGCTTATTCACTCAGTTTGTATTCAAAGTATAGCTTTAAATCAAGCAAAACTCTGTTATGAAAGACAAGGGGAATATTGGTAAATTTAATTATTATTGCTAGATAAGCGTTTACATCGTGATACTTGTAAGAGTCTACGAAAAATCTGAATTTAGTTTATTAAATAAAGCAAAGCCTGTTTAGGTATTAAACATTTTTAAAACAATTTTAGATCCGTTTAAAGGACGATCACTAAAAACTATGTACTACTTCCCTATTATTATTATTGTAGCGCGAGCACAACTGTGGGATCCGCTGCACTCAGGCCTGTCGACCCATTGTGCATTCGCGTCATGTGAGATCTTCTATAAGAGACCACAAAGGATAACAGTCTATTCCATGGTTGATCCCATAATTCCTCGGGCTGTAAAAATTCCCTTTGGAGATGCCTATACCTTAACGCTCCTAAGGGCGCACAACTGCATAGGATATTAGTGGTGGTTTCATCCTCCACTCCACACACCCTACAAACAGTCTTTCAATCCCATTGCATGAAGATGTTTGTTCAGAGGACAGTGTCTTATTAACAAGCCTACTATACGTCTCATGTTTTCTCTATCGAGCCCAAGCAGCCACTTAATGGTTGAGTCAGTCGAGGGCCCCTTTATATGGAACCTCGACTGCCTCATTCCAGGGGTCTGAGTCAAACAGTTGCTGAACCTTGCAGTGGCCCAGTCTCGTAACTTCTTAGCAGACCGAAGGCTGGCTCGGGGCCAGGGAACGGAGTTATTGCTCCTACTGCCAATCGGTCTTCCTCTTCATTGCCCTTCACACCTCTGTGACCGGGCACCCATATGAGTTTGACAGAGTTGTGTTTGCACAGTTCTGTCAAAGTATTCCGACAGTTTAAAACAAACCTTTAGGTCACGTTGTTTGAGACAAAAGCCCTCAAAGCTGCTTGGCTGTCGCTACATATATAAATATGTTTGTTGGCGATACATCTCCTGAGATTCTCACCTGCACACACCAATATCGCATATGCTTCTGCTTGGAATACACTCGGATACCCTCCAAGTGGCACCGATATACGAGCCCTTGGTTTGCAGCCGTGTATGCCACCACCCGTTCCCTCCTGAGTCTTAGATCCGTCTGTGTACCACTCGAGACCTTTGGAACTCAGAAGACGGTTTTTATCGCGCTTCCAGTCCTCTTGACTGGGAAACACCGCTAAGTACGGAATAGTGAAATTGTAAACGGGGAGACACCGGTCCTCCAGCGCTTGGGTGATTACCCTGTCCCTTAGCGGTAGATCCAGGGCCTTTGTGTGCCCCTATCCCCGGCCAGTCCCATTTCGCAATCCATTTTTGAACAGCCTATTTACTGCTTTCTTAGCTTCCAGTTCCACCTCGATATGCAAGGGAGTGAGTCCAAGAATGGCCTCCATTGCTATCGTTGGTGTGGTTTTGATATCTCCTGTAATTCCAAGGCCAGCTTAGCCTCTGAACTTGACATAGGCGAGCCCTAATTGTGGAGCACTCCTGGCAGCGCCACCACACCAGTGTCGTATATGTTATTAGGGGTTTTACCATGGTGGTGTATGTCCAACGTGCAACCTTCGGACTCATTCCCCATGTCGGACCGATGATGCGTTTGTACATCCATAAGGAGGCGCACGCTTTCCTCTTTTGAGCTTCAACGTGGTCCTTCCATGATAGCTTGGAGTCCAGGGATGCTCCGAGATACCTTACTGTGCGGGAAAGACACAAACGTGTACCCATAAGAGAAGAAAAGTCGCTTATTTTTCTCCTTTTAGTGAACAGCATTAGCTCTGTCTTGCCAAGGTTGACAGAGAGCCCATGTCTGTTACACCATTCCTGAACAATGTTGAGAGCCCGTTGCATGAGCCCTGTGATAATTGTTTCAAATTGACCTCTTATCATGATAGCCAATTCATCCGTATGCTTGTGCATAGAAACCTGCCTACTACGTCCCTACGTAAGTATTGTAATCGTAAAGAAATTATTTTCCGAAATTTGTTCAGATTTCTACTTTAAAGGGTATGCAGATTGTGAAAACTAAAATTCTTCCATTCCACCTGTCGATTCGTCACTCTGTTTTCTGTCTGTCCGTCTGTTGGCACTGTATCTTACCAACCTGTTGGCACTGTATCTTACCAACTGGTTTGTTCCAGCACGCAGTTTGATCGTCCGTTGAACGGTCAAAAGCAGTCGCTCAGTCGTCTATATATCTATCTATCTCTATGACATATTCCTGCCATAAGTGGGCGGCTCCATTTGACCGTTCAACGGACCATCAAACTGAGTGTTGGAACGGACTTAACATAGCAATACAAAAAAAGGTTCTGTATCAGAGACATGAATCCGAATCCACAGCCCAAAAACCGATTTACTAGGTAATTTTTAGTAAACGCCAAAACATCCCCTAAAATAAAGTGAAATAGTGAGGATAAGGTAACTACAGTGAAATGCAACTATTTGTAAATACTTTGAAAAATCATTTTATAAGTAATAGAATTTTGAGAATGACATAGAAACATATGCGAATTAAATCCACACCCACCCCTAGGAGGGGGTTAATTACTTAACTTAATTAATGAATTACGAACTACAAGACTATGATTTTTCACATTGGTTTACACTAACATTCGTTATTTGATAATAGGGGTGGAATTAACTCCCTCGTAGCGGTGAGTATGTGGATGAAATTGCAAAAAGGGCAAGGATGAGAGAAGAAATAGAAGATGAAGAAATTTGGAAAGGAGTTCAGATGGCGACAGGACACGGAAATTTTCTGGGGTACCTTAAGAAATTTCGCCTGATGGATGTGGATGGCGAGTGCAAATGTGGAAAAGAAGAGGAAAATAGTGAGCATGTGAGGTTTGTGTGTGAGAGAATTGATAGGGAATAATGAAGAAGGTTTGTGAGAAATGAATGGGAATATCTGGAGGTACAAATGAGGGAAAATAAGGTAGCACAGTAGGAGCAAGTGAGGAAATGGAACGAGTGGGCAGAGAGGGTGATTATGACTGAAGAATTGCATGTGTGAGGGTTGCCTTCCAGGTATTATAGATATTGTATATGTATACATATTGTTATGATATGCTCTTTTTGGTATGCGTCAAATATTTGTTATGCCTTAACGTTGGGCGTCAAATGTAATGTTATATTGAATTAAGATGCCCGACGCCAGATACGATATTCGTATCAAAATTTGTGATTGCTCTAGCTCAGCAACTTTTCCAAGAAACATGAAACACTCTTAATTCAAGAGAAAGTTCACTACTATTATATTGTCCTGAAAGAAAAATGCTTAGTCAAGAAAGGAAGGCCCGTTTAAAACAAATATCAATTTTAATAAAAATAGCAAATTAAGAAATATTACAGAAATAAATACAAAAGTTAAATGATGATTTGACTACGTTAAATGATTTAATTTGGTCTTTAATTTGTTTATTCGAATTGCAATTTTTTTTATTTTGATTTTATTTGAATAGCTATATCTTTATTTTACTTTATATGGGACCATGAATTATTTAAAATTTGCTTACTTTACCCGGGAGTACTCCACTTTGAATTATTTATATTTGCAGTTTAAGCCTCTTTCTTTCTGTTTTAGGTTGTGTAAAATTCTTAAGAACTTCATGTACTTCCAAATGGTGCTATATGTGATTAACTTACAAGTACAAAGTATTTACAAAATATTGCATTAGGTAGGTACATTATAAAGCTTTATCCTCAATATTTCAATCTATTTTAGGGGATATTCTAGCGTTTTATTAAAACATTACCTGGTTAATCGGTATTTGGGCTGCCGATTCGGATTCAGCATAAAAAAAATACACAAAATCTATGTCTCGGCTACAAAACTTTTTTTTGTGGGGCTGTGCAATTAATTACATTAGACTCGTAATCAGAGAATTTGCATATCCCTATGTATTAAATTTGAAATAAATATGAAAAAGTTTTATATTTATTAGTCATTTTAAATTATTAACTTTTAGCATTACATTCATCATCAACTACTCCGGAAATGCCTAAAGTCGCTTAATTAAAATCGATTTTTAGTTAGGTATAACTATAAACAAAGTGTGGCTTTAGAAGAAGAATATTCAATAAATTGTTAAGGTTCCATAATCATTACATTTTTCCTCGTCTTGCCTGCCAGTCTTCGTTGTTACATTATTCATTCCGGAATTATTGAACTCAAACTCACCATGCACAGCACTGCAATTTCTTTTGTCATGTAATTACAGTTACAGTAGGTCGTGTTTTATTCTTATTCGAGAACACATTTAAATATATACCACATATATGATTGTTAAATCAATAGCGGCAGTCCAGCACGGTGATGTATTCTTTCGTTGATTAAAATTGTTTGCATGACGACTCGCATGAATTAAAAACGACGTCGGCATCAAAGTAATGGATTATGGGAAAGCAACATATGTGCGAACCGTCCATAAACTTATTATGGTCTAAATAATGGATGCATGTTCTTTGTCGAGAAATTACGCGTTTCCAGCGCTCTAATTATTTACAAATTTAGATTTATTTCTTCATGTGGTAGACAGCTTAATCACTCAATAAGCCTTGAGACATTCCGTAATAACACATAATATATTTAACTTCTTACGTTTCTATCAAATTTAATTTGTACAAATTTGTCTTAGTCAACTTGGCTTGCGTATCTTTCACAATTTGTTGTGGATTACCCTTTTTGTACGCCTCAAAGTGATATATTAAAACTAAATTTATCACCTTTTTGATTTAGTCAATTGGAAAATAAATAAAACTACCACACTATTTCAAATGAAAATGTGTACAACTGCAAGACCCGCCACCATGCGTGGGAATCACTCGTTCATTTGCTTTCTGCATGAACATTTTTTAGCCTAAATCTGGTAAACCTTCTTCTAAGTAACTTGAGATGGTTTAGGTTACGGTTTGATATGTTATTTTCATATTGCTTGTGGCGTCAAAATCACACGACCTAGTTCCGATTGTCCAAAGTGACCAACGAAAACTCGACTCTACTCGGCAAGTCTGATGCGGCCAGCTGGGTTTGTAGGTAAGGTTAGAAATTCGACTGTCAAATCGTTTTAAGAACTTTTATGCAAATAGTTGAAATTTAAAAGTGAATTATTTATTGTGTGTTTGCTTATAGTAATGAAACATATTCTTTATAGGATTTTGCAAACAGCGAAAAAAAAAAAACTATCTGTGAGAACTAAAAGAAAAACTGTATGTAAAAATATTAATAAAATCTATACATTCTTTCGATAACCTGACTTCTGGTTATGCTAGCAAGTTAAAATCCTAAAATAAATTTGTCCAATTTCTGATTTGACATTCTCATTATAACACTAGCATCCAATATAGTCCCCTACGGCTATGCAGATTAAACTTAAACATGACCCCCTACGGTATGAAGATTCAGTTAAAAATGAGAACAAAGGCGTAAAATTAATCTATTTACCTACCTTGCCTTAAAAATTGTTTCATTCTAATGGATTACATTTTCTTAAAATCTCTCATTCAGTTTCTTGGAAACGTTTTTCGCCCTTATTCTGAGCTCATCAGAAAGGCACAAAGCCACACATAACGATGTTTCATGTAAAACCAAGGCAATATCCATGAATAAGTATGAAATATTTCTATGGCTTGATTCTAAAGGCGCCAATGTATATATGTAAGAGCGTCAACATTGGCACTTTTAGCATTTTAACAGAAATATTTTTCACAAACGTACTTTGGCCCTTGCGACTTGAATTTTACATTCATTTTACAAGCCTTGCTTGACATTGTTCTTTTTAAGTAAAAAAGATCTGAAAATGTCTAGTTTGATGGTATGTATTATTATCATTAACTCAAATTAAGAAAATAGTGACATTGGCCCTTTTAGAACCAAGCCGCAGATTTAAATTAGCTAACTAGTATTGGAGCCTATATACTCTAGGCATGTTTAAAATTGAATTATTTATTATTTGTTTGCTTATAGTAATGAAACATATTCTTTATAGGATTTTGCAAACAGCGGAAAAAATCTATCTATGAGATATAAAAGATAAACTGTATGTAAAAATATTTATTAAATCTTTGCATTCTTTCGATAATCTGACTTCTGGTTATGCTAGCAAGTTAAAATCCTAAAACAAATTTGTCCAATTTCTTACTTGACATTCTCATTACAACACAATTAAGTATATAGGTTTGTGGGCTCCAGCCAAGTTATTGGCAGAATTTGGGAATAGAGAACAAAACAACAACATGGAAAGCCAATGTAACATAAGGTAACGCTTAATAATATAATATTGTAAAATGTATAAACTAGATCTAATTAAATATATAGACTTATCTGCACTTTGCAGATAGAGGACAGGGGAATAATAATTTTTAAATTATGTCCTTTTATATTTGTAACAACAAATCTGTAACAGTATCTTTTGTATTGTTTTTAGTGCCGAAAGCAGCTGCTTAAACTTAGGCATATGTAATGTAGAAGAACGATAGCCAAGAAACAAGGATGGTGACAAACAACAAAAATAGCAACAGTAATATATCGTTAAATTCTGTAGCGCTGTAGGTTACTAGGCTCTTCACAGCTGTAGTCGCAGCAGCAATGGAGAGACCTCCATTGGAATCGTTTCACGATGACTACCTGGTGCCAGTTCGTTAAAAATGTCTGCTATGATTTCAAATTTTTGAATTCTAATTAAAGGGCCAACAAATCTATGTACTTAAGTCAAGTTGACAGCATTTAAGAAATGCAATAGGGCAATAGGGCAGGATTCAAAAAAACCTGAAAAATGCCATACTTTTATTTAATTACCCAGGTATGTATTTATATTAATTATTAAACATTTAAATGTAAAATTACTGACCTTAGATATTCTAAGGAGTATTCTTCAACTATAGGAGATCTAATAAAAGACCTGAAGAACCACTTTTGTTCTTCTCAAAAATTATAAGGAAGAAGAAAAAAGGAACAGCCATTCCTTTTTTCTTCTCTTCAAAAAAAAAAAAACTGTAAAACATAACCATCATATTAAACAAATAAAAATTTAAATACATATCTTTGCTCTTCGAATGCTTTTATTTATGAATTCCTAAGCATAAATTTCTGCTTAGAAGATGGTTGTGGTCTTACCCAGAGCTTTGGATAGCCTGCGATTACGCCCCGCTGCGCCCACGCCACAACCCCGTCAAATTTTTGTTAATATCACACTTAATTATTAACTGACTTTTATCGTAATATGTCCGGGTGTATTACTTCTATTGAAATTTATTATATTTAAATTGTTTATTAACTTTTACAATATGTGTATTCTTTCACTTCGAATATCGGCGCAAATGTTGAAATACATAAACAGCTTTAATTATTCGCTTGATCATTACATAATTTATTAAAAACTCATAACCATCATATTAAACAAATAAAAATTTAAATTAATACCTCAAGTATATAAAATCTAACTAACTACACTTTCTACACAGGTTATATGACCTAATTGAGAAACCACAGATAACTAGCATGAATAAACATTACTGTTTAATAAACGACACTTTTTAACCACTATAAACAATTGACAAATTGACCAGATTGAAAATAATATGGTAATATGTATGGTCTTGGTTTTTATTTGGTAGAAAATGATTTTATGCGGAAAAAATATTATTTGAAGATATTGTTATTAATGTTCACTAAAGCAGCGCTCAGTTTCGTTGATAGAGTCATTTTTAATTGGTTGGGTGCAAGAATCCATTAAATAAAATTATAGGTTTTTATAGTATAGTACAGTAGTAGTATATTTTATAGTCAACTGAACATTCATGTCCCACGCATTATTTCGTCATTAATTTTTGACATTAAATGACAAGAAACATGTGGCTATTGGATCATCTCAATTATGTTTTCTGAAAATGCTTACATTCTATATAATTAACTATTTTAAGAAAAAATTCTTAAATACACTGATAAATAACCGAATAAACATGACGTCACGTTTTTGAGAATAACTACAAAATTTTAAAATAAAAAATTATGAGAAAATTTCTTGGTACAAAAAATGCCGTGCTTTATCGGTGTCTAAAATATCATTGACATAGTAGGCATATTTACCAAGATATGATGGATTTCAAACTGATATGGTCAAAATTTCCTTAAAAAGTAGGACATTTTTCAATATAACTTAGCAGAACTTCAAAACTGTCCAATGTACATTATTCAAATTTGAGTGGTTGATTTAGAATAGACTTATAATAAACACATATTTTTTTCATTTTTTTCTGCGTCTCCGTTTCTAAGATATTCGCAGTTAAAATGAGGGGTCAATACATTTGAATCGTATATTAGTTATGAAACTCATTGCAATGAATTGGACATATTTGTCTAGCAGCCGGAACTTTTATTTATTGCTTTGTAGTCTAAATACCTTCATAATTTTCTACTTTTTACTTAGATTAGTTCAAGGTAGTTCAGATTTCCATCCTATAAACAGTTTTGTAGTTACTGCTGAATGATGTAAGGTTAAAAATATTAAATTAAAATGAATTGTTGTGATATATTCCAAAAAAAAACAAAGCTAGCCATAACCCATGAATGACTCCTGGAACAAAACGTAAAAGAATTACAAAGTAAATTTATTCATTAACCTACCTGATGAGGTACAAAAATTCCGAAACAGCAATTCTCGTAGTTTTAGTCTTTTTTTGGGGAAGAGTATTTCTTTCCATAGAATGCATGGTTATAGCGATGATAGCTATTAGCACAGTACATACCGACTTTTATATTTGACTGGGAGGTAGGTGATAACAAACATGCGTACTTAGCTCTAAAACTTAGTAACTTTTCCAACTAATCACTTAGCAGTCAAGAAATATATTTTTCGTTTTTTAGTATATTATTTCTTAATAGTATAATATATTATAACATTTTCTTCTATTTCATTTTCTAGCCAACCTCGTATAAGTCTCGAGTCTCAGGCGTGCTGCACTTAAGACATAAATCTTACGACAACTAATATTTTGGCTCGCGTGGTTCATGGATGTGTTTTGGAGTAGCGGGTTCTTTTGCCGCATCACAGCCTGGATCCGATAGTTGCATCGGCGGTATTATGAATGTGCATTACATGCCGTTTCCGACATTTGTATTTGACATTTGTTATTAAAAGCCCACATGTGGTCAGATATCTGTTCAAGATTATGCAGTTAAATGTAAATTCGATTCACAACAATTCCTCGTTGACTTATAGCTGATGGTATTCCTCCGTATCTTACACATCGTCGGGTTGGCGTTACTTTTCTTGCCTTTTATTCTTCTGTGTCTTTCAGCGTTTGATGTCGGTTATCTCTGTTAAACTATCTGCGGCGGTACGAGTTTATGGGGGAGAGGGTAAAGTTCACGTTATGGGTCGTTTACGAATTGTCCCTATTATCCCAAATTGTCATAGTTTGAATAAAAACTTGTATAAATGACGAGTTAAGAAGCGTTGGTACATGCTAAATCTTTTAAACCTGTCACTGGAATTGCTCACGATATTCAGGAGAAAAATTAAAATGCATATAAGAGAACCGATTCTTTGATAGAGAATTATTTTTACTTATACAGGGTGGGACAATAGTGCGTCGGACCACGATATCTCGAGTTCTACGATAGCTAGAATTTTTTTAAAAAATGCAGTTAAACTAGATAAAAAAAGTCTATAACAGGAAATTATTTTCGAACATACAGGGCGAGCCAAGACTAAATTACAGGACCAAGTGTACAGTATATTTCTTGAAGCCTCTTTCTATGCTCTATTCGTTCCTCTATTAACATTGAATATCTCCCAACTACTTGGATCTAATGAATTTTTTTGTTGAAATAATGCAATCTGCAGATGGATATTAAAAAAATTACCACAGTCACAATACCAGTTACGAGACATCTAGTTAATATTTTTGAATCATTTTTATTTCCTAAAACTGTATAGGGTCGCCAAAAATTACTAACTTTTTAAATTGAATTTTCTCAATTTTTACTTCCCTCGCATACCGATGGGAAGTATTGTATTCGAGAAAAAATCACCCTCCGAGATTTTTTCGGATTCTGACGTTTCAGAACCGGTAGATTACGAGAATATAGGTTTTTCAATTCCGTCAGCCTGTCTGTCTGTCTGTCTGTTGGTGCATTTACTAAAAACTACTTGAAGGAGAGCAGTCAAATTTGGTAGGTAGTTGACGCTACTGTCAGCGAAGAAATGGTAGAAATTTCACTGGAAAATATACAGGGTGGACCGTCTAAACGGAATAAATAGTGAAAAACATTTTTTTTTGCTCAAAGTCAAAATTTCCACGTTTCATGACGCGCTAAACTCATTTCAGAAAAAAAAAAATTTTTGAAAAAATTTTTACCATGAAAAAAAATTTTTTTTGCTCAAATTTAAAATTCCTACGTTTAACCTATTTCAGGAAAAAAAAATTGAAAATTTTTTTCAACAATATTTTTTTAAAATTTTTCACCATGAAAAAAATTTTTCTTTCTTCAAATTTAAATTTTCCACGTTTCATGGCATTCTAAGCCGGATTAAAAAAAAATTTTTGAATTTTTTTTTTCATTTTTGAAAATTTGTTTACCACTAAAATAGACGGATTTTTTTTTATTTCTTCAAATTTCTAGCTTCCACGTTTCATAGCGTTCTAAATCTAAAAGAAAAATTAGAATTTTTTTTTACCATTTTTAAAAAATTTTACCACTAACATAGAATTTTTTTTTCTTTGTTCAGATTTTAACTATCCACGTTTCCATGGCATTCTAAAACTATTCAAACAAATTTTAAGATGTTTTTGAAAAGTTTTTAAAAAAATTTTAAAACATTTTTAATCCTTTATGTATCACTACTATAGAACAGACGAAAAATTTTTTTTGCTCAAATTTAAAATTTCCACGTTTCATGACATTCCAAACCAATTTCGGAAAAAACATTTTGCAACATTTTATCAGTTTGGAAAAAAATTTAACACTAGAATGCTCAAATTTAAAAGTTTCACGTTTCATGACATTCTAAACCTAGGTACCTATTTCAGAAAAAAAATTTTTTTTTTTTTTTCACCAACATTTTTCAAAAAGTTTTTACCACTAAAATAGATCGAATTTTTTTATTTGCTCAAATTTAAAATTTTCACGTTTCATAGCATTCTAAACCTATTTTAAAAAATACGTAATTTTTAATTTTTAAACTTTTTTTAGCACTACTATGGAATGGAAGGAATCTTTCCTTTTTGCTCAAATTTAAAATTTCTACGTTTGACATCTTAAACCTATTTCAGAAGAAAAAATTTTGAAAATTATTTTACCAACATCTTTTGAAATTAAAAAAAAAATGAATTTTTTTAACCACCATTATACTTCCACTCCATTACGTGAATGTTGGATTGAAAATGTGACTGATGGCAATATATCTGGCATATGCACCTATTATACTTTTATTGAAAAATGTACAGGGTGGTCATCCCAAGAAATAATTCAGTCATGGTGGACATTTGTAAAGGTATTTGCGCAAGTCTGCCATATGTGGCACCTGCTATTGAACTTTTGCTGTTGGATGAGCAATCTGTATAATTTTTTAACCAAAACTTATCAAGTTTTCTTTGTAATAATAGCAATAACTATATTCCGATTATTATTCTCAATGTCATTTCGTAATTATTAATTTTTTAGAGTGACTGCCATGCACAAATAATGAGGGAAGTTCTGTGTAAATACCTTTACCGATTTTTTCAAATGGAACACCCTTTATATTTTTCAAAGAGGTGATGTAGAAATGAAAAACGAACCTTTTTTGTAAGTACTTCCCTATGGCTAATTGCAGCCATTTTCGTTTTACTAATAAATAAGTGTCAAATTCTTGAATAAACTTTAAAAAAGAGGTTCCCTCAAATAATTCATTAGAAAAATGTATAATAGGTGTTCGACGTGTTGCCCATTTTGATTGACACACGTCTTTATGCAATTTTGAAACGAGGCCAATTAGTGTTACCATTTCTTCTAATCTATTGAAAGGTGTAATATCTAGCAGGTCCTTTACTGTAATGTTTCTTTGTACATTTCTTTGCCGTTTTCGTTATTTGACAAGCAATAAAACCTCAGTTTGGTATAAATTGTCGTGTACAATGGAGCATTTATCACACTTATCGGTCGTTAATTACAATTTGTATTATTATATGAATTTTAATAAAGCGGAACTTGTAGATGTGACTTTTGTTTTGGGCGAGTCAAACAGAAATTGTTTACTTGCCAATAGAATTTATCACCAACGCTATCCTGGAAGAAGAATTACTGATGTTAGCAGCTTCCAAAACCTTCTCGATAGATTTCTGGAAACTGAAAATGTCGAATATAAAAAAAGTGAAAGAATAAAACGTGTTGTGAATAAAGAAAATTAGTTTTCTGAGGTGCTGGCAACGGTTGAGAATCTTCATGTTAGTAAAAGAGAAGTGTGAGCTCATTAGTAGGACAGGCTGTGGTTCGAATATTAAAAACAAATAAGTTTCATGCATATCATATTCAAACGCACCAGGAATTATCTGATGATGATTTTCAAAAGCGCCTACAATTTTGTAATTGGGCCAGAGCTAAAATGCAAGATGATGTCAACATCTTCAATAATGTTTTATTCACTGACTAGGTAACTTTTCATAAAAATTTATCCGTTAATAGGCATAATTTCCATTATTATGCTTCGGAAAATCCTCACTTTTTTATGCAAGTTGATAACCAACACAGATGGTCTATAAACGTTTGAGGAGGAATTATTGGAGAACATGCAATAGGGCCACATTTCTTTGATGGTACATTGACTGGAATTATTTATCTTCATTTTTTGGAAAACTGTCTGCCACAATTATTGGTAAATCTCCCTGAAAGAGTTCGAAATAGGATGTGGTTTCAGCCAGATGGTGCTCCACCACGTTAGAACTCGAGAACACTATTGCCCCACCCTGTATATTTATTAAGGTATGAGATTACTTTTTCCCTCCATGATCTGCCTGAGCAAGCAAGCATTTATCTTGTTTGCAGTGTCACAGAGGGTAAAGAAAAACTTCTGAGGGCATTGGGGTCTATTTGAAACATGCAAAAATATAACTGATATTCATTTTTTTCCGGATAGAAACAGTGATTTCTAATCGTAAACAAATGTAAATTATTAATATACACTGCTGGCCACTCGAACTCACACATAGAGACTTTTAGGCAAAATTTAAAGTTCAATATTTTCAACAGGAATGCAAATTTTTGAACGCGGCTTGCAAATTTTAAGAGCTAGTTTTTTTCGGATTAAGCTGCATGACGTATATTTATCGTAGGACCATAAGTTTATTATATACGGGGTGATCAATGAAGTCATGCAAAAAATCAAAAAGTTTGTATGAGTGAAATTTCCGCAAAAAATTTTTTTGGTCGTTGCAATATGGTTCCTTACTAAGGTAACATCAATATCTCTAGACTGTTTTGTCAGTTTTTGGATTAAGGCCCTTAGGCCTTGTACACACTACTCAACATAAAATTTGGATACCGAAATCTTTAAAATGCTATAACTTGACATTGGATTGACGGTTCTTGATGATTTTTGCGGATTTGGAATCCTTATTTCACGTAGATTTTCTATGGTCTAAGCATTTTATTTGAGGGTTGAAATTTACACATTATACCGGGTCGATAATAAACAAAAACGTAGGGTACGACGCGCTCTAAAGTTTGGCATTATTTAAGTTTTTGTAAAAATAAATTCTCACCTCAAGTTGTTTTTATTTAATATTCTTCTCACTGTTCTGTCCGAAAATCACACCCCAGTTTGTTGTCTCAAAGAATCATTCAGTTTTACAGAGTTCTTTGTCCACCCCTATGCCCATAATTATGATCGGGTGTAATTTCTACGCGACGCGTCAATTTCAAAGTAGGCATTGGAAAAACAAATTTGTTGCTATGGAATTAAAAACTGTTTACATTATTTTAGAAATAATCTGACATATTTCAATGCTATAATTTTGTAAAGTTTAATTAATATGAGGCGTTTAACCACGGCAGAAAGGGAAAATTGCATTCGACTTCTCAACGAAGGAATGTCAAAACAGCAAGTTGCGCACATTTACAATGTCAGCCGAAAGACAATTTATAATTTGAACCGCCTCGTCGAAACTACTGGTGATCATAATTATGGGCATGGGGGTGGACATACAAAAAAAATAAACTAAAGAACCGAAAGAATTTTAATGAGAGAAACTATGCGGAATAGAACAAAGAACTCTAGAAAACTAAATGACTCTTTAAGACAACAAACTGGGGTGAGAGTTTCGGACAGAACAGTGAGAAGAACATTAAATAAAAACAACTTGAGGTGAGATTTTTTTTTTAAAACATAACATAATGCCAAACATTTTAAATTATAGAGCCCGTCGCAGAGCAAAATGTGTGTGGTTATTACAACGCCATAGAGCGAATAGGCGGGCATGGGCAAATCGGCATGCGAATTGGGGTAATGCAGAGTGGAGCCATTGTTTATTTACTGACGAAACAAGATTTAATTTGTTTCACTGCGATGGCCGAATGTTAGTTTGGAGAAGGCCAAATCAGCGATATATGGAGGAAAATATGGCCCCTCAAGAAGCATTTGGTGGCGGAGGTGTTACAGTGTGGGGAGGTATCATAAGAAATGGTAAAACCGAGCTATTCATTACCAACCAAACCATTAATGCTACTGTCTGTTTATCAGGAGGAAATTTTGGAACCTATTGTTGTTCCTTTTGCTCGACATTACGGCCCAGAAATTCTATTGGTGGATGACAACGCTCGACCTCACAGAGCGCGAAGGATCACAGAGTTTTTGCAGGCACAAAACATCAATAGGATGGACTGGCCTGCAAAGTCTCCGGATCTTAATGTCATCGAACACGTTTGGTCTTATTTAAAACTTAAAGTAAGATCTCTTGATGTACCCCCCGAAACCTTAGAAACGCTCAGTGAGGGCCATTCGTGAAGAATGGGAGAATATTCCACAAGATTTTATAAATAATCTTGTGGATACTCTACCAAATCGATGTCGGGAAGTAATATTCCGAGCAGGAGGACCAACAAAATATTAGCTTCTCTTTTTATTAATTAATGTACCTAATTTTAATTAGGTAATTTTAATTTAATTTTAATTTAAGTTTAAATTAAATTACTTTTTAATTTTTTAGTTAAATTTTTTTTCAGTTATTAAAAATTACCAGAATTAGAATTAAAAAATTTTTTTGAATTGACTTTTGGTCGTTGTTAAGCAATGTTGTATATTGTAGAATTTAATGTAATAAACTTGTTCTTGTCGCTACGTTTTTGTTTATTATCGACCCGGTATAATGTGTAAATTTCAACGCTCAAATAAAATGCTTAGACCATAGAAAATCTACGTGAAATAAGGATTCTAAATCCGCAAAAATCATCAAGAACCGTCAATCCAATGTCAAGTTATAGCATTTTAAAGATTTCGGTATCCAAATTTTATGTTGAGTAGTGTGTACAAGGCCTAAGGGCCTTAATCCAAAAACTGACAAAACTGTCTAGAGATATTGATGTTACCTTAGTAAGGAACCATATTGCAACGACCAAAAAAATTTTTTGCGGAAATTTCAGTCATACAAACTTTTTGATTTTTTGCATGACTTCATTGATCATATAATAAACTTATGGTCCTACGATAAATATACGTCATGCAGCTTAATCCGAAAAAAACTAGCTCTTAAAATTTGCAAGCCGCGTTCAAAAATTTGCATTCCTGTTGAAAATATTGAACTTTAAATTTTGCCTAAAAGTCTCTATGTGTAAGTTCGAGTGGCCAGCAGTTTAGTAACTGACTAAGAAATACATAGTTCTTGTGACAACAGCGGTAGGGTTTATTAATCACTGCCAGTAATCAATATTTATAACAATCGTAGTTTTTTTAGTAATACATTTTTCTGGCTATTTCTGTTATTAATACATTTTTTTGGGTGATTCTGTTTTAGTTTCATTTTTAATTTGTCTTTAACGTTTTTGTTACTAGCAAGAGGATGGTCAATATTCCTTCAACAGTTCGAAATATGAAAAAATGTCTCAGATAGAAACTATGGGAGATCAAAGGTGACATATTATAACATTATTTTTAAATCTTTCGGGAATTTCACATAGCTATCGTAAGCTAATAGATGATTTTCTTAAATAGAACACCAAACATTTTTTCATATATTTATATTTGACACTTACTTATATATACATCGTATATAATTTTCTGATAAAAAAACGCATTTACGCGGATTATTTTACTTCCGATGTTACTCAAGGCCACTTCCAGGTGTCTCATAGTCGAATTAGAATATATGCTATACCGGGTGAGTCACGAATTGCGCTCGCCTCGATATTTCCTAAAATATTTGGAATAGAAAATTGAAATTCGGAGGCCTTATTACACGACTAAAATGCCATCTTTTCAATAAAAAATCAAGTTTGGTGCACATCCGGTTTGACCGGAAATGCCTACAACTTTCGATTTTTAAATGGAACATCCTATATATTTTTACATTTTTGGAATCTAGAGGAAATTTTGAATACAATACATCCATTTTGGTCACTTTTTGATAAACATTAAAAATTTTATTAAAAAATCTATTTCTGAATCCAGAGTGCTGTGGTGCCCAAAATATATTTTAGTTTATGTGCCTACGTTAAAATAAAAATAAAAAGAGCAATATGATTGCATTACTTAATTCTCTAGAGGCGTTTAAAATTTTTAAATGTGATGTTTACCCACTAACTTGGTTTTTTAAATGAGAATTTAATCGTTCACCAACATTTTTAAATACCTCATTTTCATACGAATCCAATGATACCAAAATTATGAAAATCCGCTCAGAAATATTTGAGATTTCAGCCAAAGCCCAAAATACAATGCAACCAAGCTTTTAGAAACATGCGGCTAATAGATAATAGATTAGTGAGCTTTGGAAACTAAAATGGCACATTTCTGTGTAAATCTGGTAACCTAATAACATTGGAAAAATCATAGTAGCCATTGAATGTAATAAAACAATATCAGCTGTCAGAGAGATACAAAATAAAGCGTTGCGGAAATCCCTTTGAGTAAAAATTAAAGAAAATGAATAATTTTAGTAGAAGTAGTGAAAAGGTCGATATGTTACTGATATATGGAGAGCGTCTCAAAAATTCAACTGCAGCTGCAGAACTGTATCGGCAACGATATCCCAACAGACGTCATCCAAGCAGACACTTGTTTGCCAGAGTGGAACAAGAATTAAGAAACGAACCCAATCAACAAGATGACCATCAAACATTTATTGTAAGTGAAGACAAAGAAATTGATGTATTAGGATTTGTGATGGTACACCCAACAACATCAATAAGGGAATGGTCAATGGAATGCGACATTGGTCAGTCTTCGGTTTGCAGAATTTTAAAGAAACATAAGTTTCGGTCTTATAAATACCAAATACACCAACATCTTTATGGAGATGATAACGACAGGAGGCTAGTATATTGCAGCTGGTTCTTAAATGCAGTACAACAAAACCCAGGTTTTCCTTTTCATATTTTATATTCAGATGAAAGTAGATTTACGAACCAAGGTATGTTTAACAGAAATAATACTAGGTACTGGGCTCAAGAAAATCCGAGGATGGTAGGGCAGGGGAATATTCAGGAAAGATTTGGGTTTAACTGTTGGCTTGGAGTACTTGGAGATCGAATAATTGGACCCATATTTTTTTATGGAACACTTACTGGCGTACGATATTTATTCCTTTTACAAAACCAGACAGCAGAATTTCTTGACTTACTTCCTCTTGCCTATTTACAAAATCTGTTTTTCCGAAAACATGATGCTCCCCCACATAATTCCAAAAGAGTGATGGAATATTTAAACAACTTGCATGGTGAACGCCTTATCGCAAAACAAGGTCATATCAGGTGGCCTCCTAGGTCACCTGACTTAACATCCCTCGACTATTATGTATGGGGCACTCTCAAAAATTAAGTTTATAAAACTTCTTCAAATACCCGTGAAGAGCTGCAAAATAAAGTTGTACGGGCTCTTAATAAAATAACACCGGCTAAATTGCGTAGAGCCATTCAAGCAACTGTACGCAGAGCCGAATTGTGTATAGAAAAAAATGGTGGACATTTTGAACAATATCTATAAATGTCAATTTATGGTTTAATTATATTAATTATTTTAAAGATACCTACTGTTACCTAGTTTAAGTTTAATTGTTCAAACGGAATTGATTTTTATTTATTTATAGGCCCGATATTTATGTTCATTTAAATAAAATTCTGAAAACCGAACTGATGTCGCATTCTATTGCAAATGTCCTTGTGTATGTAATTGTGTTTACCTCCACATACCTATGCTAAACTTAATTGTAACGTTCTTTGCGCTCACAATTCTTAAATGTTTGATAGCTCAAGATTGCCTATAACTACACGAGTCTGTCTGACAGCTGATATTGTTTTGTTACATTCAATGGCTACTATGATTTTTCCAATGTTATTAGGTTACCAGATTTACACAAAAATGTGCCATTTTAGTTTCCAAAGCCCACTAATCTATTATCTATTAGCCGCATGTTTCTAAAAGCTTGGTTGCATTGTATTTTGGCTGAAATCTCAAATATTTCTGAGCGGATTTTCAAATTTTTGGTATCATTAGATTCGTATGAAAATGAGGTATTTAAAAATGTTGGTGAACGATTAAATTCCCATTTAAAAAAAACGAGTTAGTGGGTAAAAATCACATTTAAAAATTTTAAACGCCTCTAGAGAATTAAGTAATGCAATCATATTGCTCTTTTTATTTTTATAGTAACGTAGCACACAAACTAAAATATATTTTGGGCACCACAGCACTCTGGATTCAGAAATAAATTTTTTAATAAAATTTTTAATGTTTATCAAAAAGTGACCAAAATGGATGTATTGTATTCAAAATTTCCTCTAGATTCCAAAAATGTAAAAATATATAGGGTGTTCCATTTTAAAAATCGAAAGTTGTGGGCATTTCCGGTCAAACCGGATGTGCACCAAACTTGATTTTTATTGAAAAGATGGCATTTTAGTCGTGTAATAAGGCCTCCAAATTTCAATTTTCTATTCCAAATATTTTACGAAATATCGGGGCGAGCGCAATTCGTGACTCACCCGGTATACCCCCGGAAAACAAGGACTCAACTTCGAATTAGGAGGGAATGGTCTGTAAATTTGTATGAAGCTTTGTTTTGGCATTCTGAAGATTGGTAGAAAAAAATATAATCTCGTGCCTGTGTCGCGAGATATTCAAGGTCAATGGGTTTCTCGCAATTATCTCGTTTCCTATGTGAAATACGTCATTTAAAGTTATTATAAAACTTTTAGACCGCAAAATTATCTATTATTTTTGTTTCAAGCATTTTTTCGTATCGTCAAGGCCTCACGAAATGGCCATGAAATTCTTAGTCGAGACGTGTAGCATATCCTTTTGTCAGCAGTTTCAGAGATATTTGACATTTTATAAAAAAATTGATGGGTGCAATGGTTTGCAATAACCGTTATAACTCTCTTCGTGTACGACATGCCTATTTGCTCCTTGGCACGTAGAAAGAACACAAGATGAGCTAGTTTCTACAGTAAAAATAAATTCCATAATAGTATAGCAAGTGTTCTATCTTCACATTATATTTTGTCAAGTTCAAACCTCAAAAACATTCTTATTTGTTTACATCAAATTATGTAAAATAAATTTCCTTTTTTTCTAACATTGTAGGGGTTAAAGTTACAACTTTTTGAAATATTGGCGATTTTCTGATGTGCTTCGCTTGCCACTCTCCGCACTGTGTCTCGGGAATGGTTGACGATACGAAAAAACACTTGAGACAAAAATTGCAGATAAATTTACGAACTACTAGTCTTAGAATAGCTTTAAATGACGTATTTCGTACGGGAAACGAGGTAATTGAGAAAAATCGATTTTCATGACCTTTGGCCTTGAATATCTTGCGACGCAGATGCGAGATTATATGAGACTTTTCTACCAGTCTTCATAATGCCAAAACAAAGGTTTATACAAATTTGCAGCTTATTCCCTCCTATTCCGAGGTTTGCTCCGTATTTTGCCTTATTTTCCTGCAGTACTAGGGTGTTCTCCACAATAAAACAAATTTGTACATTTTTTAACTCTCATAACTCAATTTCCTTAAATGGAACCCCTTGAGCTCTTCAGAAATACATAATGCCACTCTGAAGACGTTTCGTGCAAGAACCAATACACAATTATATACATTTTTCTTTTAAAATTAAATTTTCCAGTTAGTTGTCAAATGTTTGAGAAACAAAGATATCACAAAACCCATTTCAATGATTTCAGAGATTCTGTTGTCTCGTATTGTTCCTCGTTTAACATTTGTAGTTTCATCCAACTCAGGTTCGCGATTTAAAACATTTAACGATATTTTTTTAAATTTCAATTAGCAAACTTGGATCAAAAGAAGAGAATGCAACAGCTTTATGGCTTAATGGCTTTTTTGTAAATCAGTGAGAGAGGTATCAGGTTCGATAATTTGATTTTGGTGAATCCTGGACAGAACCTTGAAATCCTGAAGTGTTGCTTTGCCAGTCCAAGGAGCACAAAGCCACGCTTCAATGTACATGCTAACAATAAAAATACAAATATTGCAAAGCACATTTTCTTCCTCAATTGATAATTCGAAATCATTACGGAACACAAAATTGTTCAGTGAGTAAATTGCTTTTGTTATCCATCACGCATAATGGATGGCTTCTGGAACGTTAAACAGTATTCCCAGGTAGCTTGGTGCTTCTCCCAGGAATGCCCCTGTTAATTTGAGAAATTCTCTATAATTATCACTTTTTTCTAGCCTAATTTTAACAAAATTGATAATTGGCGATACATCCTGCTTTAAGTGTTTCCTGACTTTTCTCATTCAATTCCGAATTGAAAATTCTTCACATTTATTTGAGACCAAGGGTTCTGAAATCGATTGAAAATTTGTACTCTTGGCTTTGTCGATTTATTCATTTTTACTTCGAAAACTATTTGAAAAACAATCTCATATATTGTCTAAATGTTATTTGTGGCATTATCTTAATTTTTTTTTTCCTTCTTCAATTCTTTGGGACTTCCTGCCACATGTATGTTTTCTTTCTAAGCGGTGCTAGGGGAATCTACAAAATATATCACAATTAACCAGTATGTTACTGGTAAAAAACCTCTACGCCTGTGACGTTTACGTCAAAGGATCAGTTAAAGGTTGGATTTTTTATAAATAAACAACACAAATAAGTATAAAAACTTGAAATTAAATATTTCGCCGACGTTTCGGAAATCTAATCTGTTTCCTTTTTCAAGGCTTTTTTTGAAAAATCTTTTTTGCTGTGTATGAAAAATACACAGCTCTAAGAATGTTTGTTATATTCAATATCCATAGATACTTACTATTTACATAGAACTGTTGATATAGTTAACAGTTTTTTAGTTTCTATACAATGTTAAGTTTGTGAAGTTCTTCTTTTAACATTGGCAGCCAAGTTGTACAGACATCTACGGAACGATTCGACACGCAATTATCCTCATTCAATAATATTATCGCAGATTCCTTAATTTTTCTTTTTTTGCTATCTGCCTCTTTTGTTAAAATGTTTGCCGAGTCCCAGTTTATTCTATGTCCGTTCTCCCACGCGTGTTCGCAGATCTTGGACCTCTGAATTTCATTTTTTCTGATATAATTTTGATGTTCGCCCAATCTTACACTAAAAGGTCTGGATGACTCACCCACGTATTGTTTGTTGCACTCACACGGAATATTATAAATGCAGTTTTTTGAATTTTGCTCGTGGTTTGTTGGTTTCGTCTTTGTCAGAATAGATCTTAAAGTGTTGCTTGTTTGAAATACCGTCCTAATATCAAATCTATCACCGATGCGGCGCAACTTTTCGGATAATCCGCATACATAAGGAATTAACGCTGTGTAACTTTTTTCGTGTTTTTGTCGTACCTGATTGTTATTTTCAATATTTATGAAGGTTTTATCGACAAAACCCCCAGGGTATTGGTTATTAATAAGAACTTCCTTTATAAACCGCTTCTCATTGTTTAGTATTTCATCATTAGAAGAAATGATTTTGGCCCTATCATACAAACATTTTACAACACCCCTCTTAACGTGCATCGACTATAATGGAATTTTTAACTATGTGTATAAAAACAACTTATTTTCAATTAGAAAATGATTTCTATCAGCAGGATTTCGGTATGGCAATGGGTTCTCCATTGTCACCGATTTTAAGCAATATATTTATGGAGGATTTTGAGACTAGGCATGTTCAAAATTGTGCATACAAACCGGTTATCTGGTGGAGATACGTAGGTGATATCTTTGCAATCTGGTCTCATGGTATGGAGTTACTAGATAGTTTTTGGGATCATTTAAATAATAAAGAACCTTCTATTAAATTCACCTTAGAAAAGGAAACTAGAAATGAATTACCATTTTTAGATGTTTTAATTAAAAGAGTAAATGGTACAATTGAAACAAGTGTTTATAGAAAACCAACATATACCAACAGATATTTAAATTTCAACTCAAATCAGTCGACGCACGCTAAGAGGGGTGTTGTAAAATATTTGTATGATAGGGCCAAAATCATTTCTTTTAATGATGAAATACTAAACAATGAGAAGCGGTTTATAAAGGAAGTCCTTATTAATAACCAATACCCTGGGGATTTTGTCGATAAAACCTTCATAAATATTGAAAATAACAATCAGGTACGACAAAAACCTGAAAAACGTTACACAGCGTTAATTCCTTATGTATGCGGATTATCCGAAAAGTTGCGCCGCATCGGTGATAGATTTGATATTAGGACGGTATTTCAAACAAGCAACACTTTAAGATCTATTCTGACAAAGACGAAACCAACAAACCACGAGCAAAATTCAAAAAACTGCATTTATAGTATTCCGTGTGAGTGCAACAAACAATACGTGGGTGAGTCATCCAGACCTTTTAGTGTAAGATTGGGCGAACATCAAAATTATATCAGAAAAAATGAAATTCAGAGGTCCAAGATCTGCGAACACGCGTGGGAGAACGGACATAGAATAAACTGGGACTCGGCAAAAATTTTAACAAAAGAGGCAGATAGCAAAAAAAGAAAAATTAAGGAATCCGCGATAATATTATTGAATGAGGATAATTGCGTGTCCAATTGTTCCGTAGATGTCTGTACAACTTGGCTGCCAATGTTAAAAGAAGAACTTCACAAACTTAACATTGTATAGAAACTAAAAAACTGTTAACTATATCAACAGTCCTATGTAAATAGTAAGTACCTATGGATATTGAATATAACAAACATTCTTAGAGCTGTGTATTTGTCATACACAGCAAACAAGATTTTTCAAAAAAAGCCTTGAAAAAGGAAACAGATTAGATTTCCGAAACGTTGGCGAAATATTTAATTTCAAGTTTTTATACTTATTTGTGTTGTTTATTTATAAAAAAACCAACCTTTAACTGATCCTTTGACGTAAACGTCACAAGCGTAGAGGTTTTTTACCAGTAACATACTGGTTAATTGTGATATATTTTGTAGATTCCCCTAGCACCGCTTAGAAAGAAAACATACATGTGGCAGGAAGTCCCAAAGAATTGAAGAAGGAAAAAAAAATCTCATATATTATTATATGATACATACAAGCTAAATACAAAAGATATCTTCCAGTATTAAGCGTTGTGGTATCAAAAAACCAACGATTTCACAGAATCTTGGAAACCCCATTCTGAAGGTGATTCGCACACAGCAGATGCCCCATTTCAACCGTAAGTCTTTATGCAGCCAGGTATCAATAGTGAATGTAGCTGACGGTATACTCGTGACGTCAATATTTCTGGGAAACCTTTGAAACTGCCGAAAAAACGTTTTACATGAAAAATGTGCTCCTCGACTAGATCTATAACTTTTGTTAATGTTTTTTCAAAAATAAAAATTATAAGAAATAATCAAATAATATTTAAGGGCCCAGGGCACGCTTTCCCTTTATCCGATCGGGTTAAAACTTTATATATAAATTTTACTTCATCAAATGGATTCAATCTGAAGTGTGCCGCGAAAAAATTTAAAGGTTCAAAAATAAGGACCTTAATTCAGCACTGACCATCAAAATAAAATTTAGACTACAGACAATAGATAATTCTACTAGTTACTAATAATATGTATAATATTATACACTTAGGCTGCCAGTCTTACATCACCGGTATTATGCTATACTGAAGGGTAATCATTACTGCGAAACATTCAATGTCTATAGCTGCTTCCTTTGTAAGATTATTGGCGTTCGAGTCCCTTTATTTTAATTTCTGATAATGTTGCTTTCCTCGTCCGCGTAACTTGCTTCTTCGAGATTTATTTAAAAGCAACAATTAAACCTCGAGTAGTTTACTCGAAATTACAATACACTTCACAGTCAGCCTTCAAAAATAAACAAGGAATAATTACAACTGAAAACAGTAACAATGCATATGTTTTGAATGTCTTTGGTGTTATTATTTGTTTCCTCTTTATCAATCTAAAACTTCTTAACTATGTAATTTTGGCATGCGTGAGAATTTTTCGTCTGTTATTATTAAAGTTGAATTTAATCGCTTTATCTTGATCAGTGAATTAATTTCACATATTGAGGATGTGGTCTATTCAATAAAATTATAGAGATTGCGGTAAAGAAGAATTGTGCAAGTCAGTGTATGTTGAAAGGCTGACCACGGTGTTTATGATCTTTGTATACGGAACAACTGTAAAGTATAATTAAACTAGTTAGGTTCCTATTATTATTACAAATAATCGATTTTTCCATTAATTTGCCTTTTATACGGAACAAAAAGCCGATTACAACATATTCTTCTGCAAAGTTACACATCACTCTTGCTAACTGTAATCCAATGTGATGTCTAATATGTCTATACAATACAGAATGTCTCACCGAGAACTGAATCGATCGATTTAAGGAAAAGTATGTATCAAAAAATTTTGAAAATTTTGTTGGTTACCAAAGTCAGTATGGCCAATCTAACCAAAATAATTACAAGCGTGTGGTACTTCCGGTTATACGAAAGTCGATACCAACTTGATTATTTTAAATGGAAGGTTATAGATATATATATTTTTTCAACTTTTCGAAATGACCATAAACTTCTGAGTCGTGAACATGTAGCATCATACCCTATTAGGCCGTTCGTAGTAAAGTCAAAATCATCGATTTTGTTGAAAAATTTAAAACAGTAATTTTATTGACTATTCTTATATAAAAAATTGCACAGAACACGATGGTGACATTAAAAATTTCATAAAATACAGGCTTCATTGTTAAAAACAATGGTTTCTAGCTAAATTCTCCCCTGATGGACCCTTGGGCGAGAAGAGTGTGCCCAATGTATTCCCCGTCCCCATCGCATTGCCTTTCTTTGTGAACGATATTTTAACAAATCTAGGTGGCTAATGGCAATTTACTGAAAGCCAATAAACAAAAAAAAAGCTAAATTCTCATTTTTTGATGTTTTTTGACTATTTAGCGAAAACGGTGCGTCGCGCAGAAAAAAGTCAAGATATAAAAAAATGAAGATTTTATCAATACGTTTGAGACTTGTAGCGACCTACTATATTTGACCATTCAATTGTTATAAACAAATTAAGGGTTCTAAATTATTAATTTTTTTCTGTTCAAGGAAAGGTAATACGGATACTTTACTATGGTCAAAATGTTGCATTTTGTTCATAAAATTTTCTCTTTTTTGTTTGTGTCAATATCTAGTGTATTTTGAAATTGTTTAAACAAATAAGCTAATTTGTTTATTAAGGATTTGCGACTTCCCATGGCACTTTCTGCACTCTCCACCCATGGCAATAGATAAGTATTGACAAAAACTACCATTTCTGTGTAGTGTTGCCCGTCTTTTCTCTGTTTTTAACCCCCCCGGCAACGTTTAAAAAAATTGCTTAGTAAACAAATGAAATATCTCGGCTCAGGAACGTGCGTCGTATCGAAATGTTGTCGGCAAATGAAAGATAATAAAAGAAGGAAAATTTTTAGCCTAAATAGACCTCGATCCGTTAACTGAAATCGGAGATATAGATCATTTTGCGTTTACGACTGTCAATTGTTTATTAATTAATTTTTTGAAAAAAAAAACTTGTGACGACATAAAGTTATTATATAAAAACTAGTTTCAATTGTCACAAAAATCCATTGATTTATGAATACATTTTTTGCTTTTATAACAATTAATTTATGAACGCCGTACGATTAGTCCAAGCAATGGGTACAAAAAAGAGGTTCTATTCGCAAAAGGTCGGAAAGAAATGAAATTTGGTGGGATGATAGACATAGGTCCTCTGATGTACACGTGAGTTTGTGACCTCAAGGGGTTGCCGCTCGAGGGGTGGGGGATGAAAACTCTGCGTCGCGACGCTCTTCGGGAAATAGCGCCGTTGTGGTCGAAGAAAAGCTCAAATGAAATATGTAGAGAACAAAATTGTGCACAATTTTGGTCTTTATATTTTTTCGTCCGCGACCAATAGTTTCCGCTTTACGGCGCACCAAAAGAGGGGGTTGATTTGCAATTTTCAACAAATTCAGAATTTCTGCGTGGATTAAGACGAAGATCGGTATCAAACAATTCTGTAATATAATTTTTCTGAAAGAGTAATGTTTTCTGAGTCTACAGATGCCCGATTTGATACATTTGGTCGTATATAATAAAATATATGATTTTTTGAAGCGCGCCCCTACATACTCCGATACAAAAAAATATGAAGACCAAAATCGTGCACAATTTTGTTCTCTACATATTTCATTTGAACTTTTTTCGATAGCACTTACCACAACGGCGCTATTTCCCGAAAAGCGTCGCGACGCAGAGTTTTCATCCCCCACCCTTCGAGTGGCCACATCCCGAGGTCGCAAACTTAGGTGTACTATCAGGGGACTTATGTCTACCATCCCACCAAATTTTATTTATTTCCGGCCTCTTGCGAATAGAAACCCCCCATTGCCTGGACTAAATGTTTTTTAGTGTTTAGGCTCTGAGTAACTTGTGTAATTAATTTCAGTTTGAATTTAATTGTTTCAATCAAGAACCGTACGTCTGACGAGAAAAATACAAGAGACCGTTTTCACATAGAATTGTTCTGGCTTCTCAGGACAAATATCCACATGGAAAAATGTGCATACCACTTTTTTGGTAAAAAGTACCAGAGGACATGTTCGCAGGAACGCCACTGGTGGAGCGATAAAACAACGTTTCTAATTAAAATATGTGATTTTATATCCTATTAATACATAACAAATTGAAAGTAATATCTAAAGTAATTTCCGAGTTACTAAAAAATAACCATTTAAAAAAAGAAAATTCAAGACTTTGTAGCAAAAAATTTAAGCCATTACGGACATATGATCATATGAATTTTTCTTCATAAAATGACAGAAGAAATCACACCCTGAAATATTATCACGTCATTAAGGAACACCCTGTATAAAAAAATAAAGAAATTGAGAAATAAAATAGAAGTACATTTAAAGACTCTTTAAACCACTTACAGCGCAATTAAAGCAAAGCGCGCTTTGAATTTTATATACACAAAGTCGTTACTGCCAAAGTCATTCGGAGCGTAGACACCAAAAAACGCTGTACGGCGTTTATAAATTAATTGTTATTAAAGCAAAAAATGCATGAAAAAGAATGGATTTTTGTGACAATTTAAAACTAGTTGGTTTTATATATTAACTTTATGTTGTCACAAGATGTTATTCAAAAAATTAATTAATAAACAATTGACAGTCATAAATGCAAAATGGTCTATATCTCCAGTTCTAGTTAACGGATCGAGGTCTATCTAGGCTCACAATTTTATTTTTTTCATTGTCTTTCATTTGCCGACAATTGCATTTCGATACGACGGTCCTGTGCTGAGATATTTCAGTTGTTTCCTAAGCATTGTTTTTTAAAACGTCGGCAGGGGTTAAAAAAAAAGATAAAAGGGACAAGACCACACAGAAATAGCAGTTTTTATCAATTTTTATCGATTGCCATGGGTGGAGAGTGCAAAAAAATGCCGTGGAACGTCGCAAATCCTTGATAAACAGCTTATTTGTTTAAACAATTGCAAAATACGCCAGATATCTACACAAACAGAAAAACTGTAAATTCTAGGAATAAAATGCAACATTTTGACCGCAATAAAATATCCGTATGACCTTTTGTTGAACAGAAAAAATTTGTTAATTTAGAACTATTAATTTATTTATAACAATTGAACGGTCAAAGATAAAAAGTCGATGCAAGTCTCAAACGACGCGTATTGATAAAATTGTCATTTTGTATATGTTGACTTTTTTAGTCCAACGCACCCGTTTCCGCTAAAAAGTCAAAAAACATCAACAAATGATAATGTTCTATAAAAACAGTTGTTTTTAACAATAAAGCTTGTGTTTTATAATTTTTTTAATATCACCATCGTGTTCAGCGCAATTTTTCCTATAAGAGTAGTCAATAAAATTGCTATTTTAAATTTCTGATCAAAAAAAAGTTACGAGAACCAGACTATATACGTAAATCCAGCAGTTTCGGAGATATTTGACGTTTTATAAAAAATTTGACAGATTCAACGGTTTGCAACAACCGTTATAACTTTCTTCCTGTATTAGATCCTTGCTTGCTCTTTGGAACTTAGAGATAACTCAGATGAGCTACGTTCTTCACAGATGATAAATTCCACTAAGTGTTCCATTTTCACGTTACGTTTTGTCAAATTTAAACCTCAATAACTTTAGTTCAAATGGAACACCCTGTATTTTTTTATGTCAAGTTGTATAAAACTAAAGTCTATTTTCTATAGTATAGACATTGTAGAGGTTAAAGTTAGAACTTTTTAAAACATTCGCGATTTTCAACATTGCAGACGATTACGGTGATATTTAGAAACTGTGTTACTTTGTACATACCATTGAACGATTAATTAGTGTCCCCCAATTTAAATATGTGTATGATATTCTGTTAATATGACTATAAAAACTTTTTGAAAACGTTTAAATAATTGGCAGACTCAAAAAATTTTTGAAAACGTCTTGATGATTGGTTAGCGTATTAGTTTTTTCATGAAAGGACCCCCCCCCCCCCCCCACAAACCTTATGGGTTTCGGTGGAATTGTCTAAATTTTTGGTATATTGTAACCTATGTCATCCTGAACAAAAGTCTCTATAACCACGATATGCTCCATTTTGAATATTTTGGCTCCTATGGAGCACCAAAGCTCCATACCCGCACTAATCTTATGCAAATTGGGTTTCGGCGGAATCCTCTGAATTTATAAAATATTGTACCATTTGTCATCCTCAACGTAACCGAATCTGCATAAGATTAGTGCGGGTATGGAGTTTGGTGCTCCATAGTAGCCAAAATTTTCAAAGTGGAGCATCGTAGCCATGGAGACTTTTATTCAGGATGAGAAAAGCTACAATTTACCAAAAATTCAGACGGTTCTACCGAAACCCCATTTTTCATAAAATTAGTATTGGGGTTTGGAGCTTTGGTGCTTCATAGGAGCCAAAATATTGATTATGGAGCATCGTGGCCATAGAGACTTTTGTTCAGAATGATAAAAGGTACAATATATCAACAATTTAGACGATTCCGCCGAAAACCTAATTTGCATAAGATGAATGCGGGTATGGAGCTTTGGTGCTCCATAGGAGCCAAAATATTCAAAACGGAGCATCATGGCCATGGAGACTTTTGTTCAGGATTACAAAAGCCACAATTTACCAAAAATTGAGGCGGTTCTACCGAAACCCCATTTTTCATAAAATTAGTATTGGGGTTTGGAGCTTTGATGCTTCATAGGAGCCAAAATATTGAATACGGAGCATCGTGGCCATGGTAACTTTTGTTCAGGATAACAACAGATACAATATATCTCAATAATTTAGACGATTCCGCCGAAACCTAATTTGCATAAGATGAATGCGGGTATGGAGCTTTGGTGCTCCATAGGAGCCAAAATATTCAAAATGGAGCGTAGTGGCCACGAAGACTTTTTTGTTCAGGGTGACAATTCCGACGACTTTACCCAAACCCATTTCCAATAAGGTTTGTCCTTTATAACAAAAAATAATGATTTGACAATTGGCAGACAATTTCAGCACGAACAAGACGACGAATTAAATCTGGGCAATTTCCATATCATTAATGATTATTCACTTAAATGGCAGATACGAACTCTTTGTTCTCAAATATTCATTTTTCTTGCAAGCTAAGTTAATACTGTTGGCCCTCTTGTACGCGGAAATCGTCTGCAGATTTGCTACCGTTGGATTTTTTTTTATTCAAAGTTTCACAAGAACCAGTTTGCAGATGCTAACTGATCATTCAAAACGTTAGTTTTCAATTACAAATAAACTTTCTTTATACGCTTATAATACGTCAAATACCTATAATAATTGACTCTTAAATTGATAGGTGCTAATTAATCTTCTCAGGAATCTGTCACTATCTCCCGGTCTATAATAAACGCCACACATGGCAAGACAACCACAAACACCACTAAACCCGCCAACATCATTTCCCACCACCTCACCCTGTCCCTTGACTCGTCGATAACTCTAAATTTCCACTACCACACAGCTCCCAATTAAACCCTATAAACATCCCTTGTTTATACAACGACAATGTCCTTAAGTAGGTTTTCCGTATTATTTTCCTACATAAATAAAATTGTTATATCCGTTCCACCCCATCGTGCGCCCGAACTATAATCATGAATTTTAACTGAGGTATGAAAATTATTAATAACAGATATTAATGGAAAGAAATATTTAAAAAAAAAGTTCTTAACCAAAATAAGCTTAAGGTCTTCCCAGTCATACCAGCGACACACATTGTTTTGGTTCTTATTTCGCGATAAGATATTAATGATGTTTTTGCATAAATATACATTTTATATATAATGATATGAAACACATGCTTCTACGAGGAATATTTGCGATCTTAGAAATGCGACTCTTGCTTTTCGTATTTGCGAAGAATATCGTGAGCAGTTCGCTTAATAATAGGTAAAACGACTGTAACATTATGTGAAAAGAAGTGACACGAAAGCAGTGTTTATTTACGATGCTTTAAAATAATCAACCAAATATTCGTAGATACTACTCGTTAAATTGGCAATGTTGCGATTTGTTGCCCACAAAACCACACTGGCATTGACTAAGCAAGACCTTAGATGGCTTGACCTATTAAAAACAAGGTTTAACAGTGTAAATACTTTTTCATCGAATTGCTTCTGCAATTCTACCCAATTGGGCATGGTCAATTACATCTGACAGATTTGCTTCACCTTAACCGTCGTTACCATTCTAGTAAAATTTTGATATTTCATGAAAATCTCGTCACAGTATTGTTTTTTAAATATACCTTCATGTGTATGTTTATGGTACGTCATGGGAGATGCAAAACTCTTATATTACTATACTCTTTGCAAATACAAAACGAAGGATATATTGCATTCGATCGGTACATTTCCAAAACTGTTCGTAGAGAAAAATAAATCATATCACTGTGTTGGCGATCGAATTCTGAACAACTTCAAAATGTCTGTCTATCTGTCCATCTGCCTGTCAGTCTCTCGGTCCGTCTGTCCGCCCGTCACGTTTCCTGTAAGCACGATAACTTAAAATCGGAAAGTTCGATTATCTTGAAATTTGGACAGTAAGTTAGTGTTGGCTAGAGGTAGAACTCTTTTATTTTTGACCAAAATCGATAAATAAGTTAAAAAGTTATTAATTATTAAAATTTATTAAATTATATAATATTCCTATATTACAGAACCGGCTAATTAGGCAAGAGTCCCTAATTTTTATCAAAACAACAATAAATCTATGACAAATGCGATAAGATTATGTGGCTTTCATTCATCTCGCAGGTAGACAAGGTCGTCACTCGTTTATTTAACTGCGAATAGTATCATATAGAATGTGTAACAATTGTATAATAAATTCCGTAAATCGGCCAAGAGGAAAATTGTTAGTAGCTTGTTTACAACAATTTCCTAAAAAAATGTATTTCGTGATGCCTCTAAGCATCAACAAATATTTCACGAAAAATTTATTTCGATTTTTAAGCGACAATGGGGACGAAGAAACTCTTATAATAGTAATCAAGGAAATCTAGTTTTATGAAACTATGCCTAGTATAAGATGTGCAAAAGTCAGAAATACTTTTCTATCAAGAATTTGGCGAATGCACTAATTTGTACTAAAATTGGTAGTTGGGTATTTTCCATGTATCGGATACTGAATCTGATCTAAAAAGTTAATAATTCAAAATGATTCCAGTAGTGCTGCTATGCATAATTTGAAACCTTTCCAAATCAGGATTCTTTGATAAGGAGTCTGATGTTAAAGCTTAAACATTTAAAACGACGGATATTTTCTTTTACTACATAAAATCTAAATAAAAGCTCATTAAAAAGAATTGAACATTTTTTTCAAAAAAATTGAACCTTCAAAAACTAAAACTTATGAAATAAAACTTTATTGTCGCATTTCGCCGGTTATGATAGCCCGGACGGTGTATCTAATTTTGTCTATAAATCTCAAACATGTTCAGAGACAGATGATTTTTTTTTTGTGAGTTCTCTGAAGTATAATTAATATCATCTAAAGTATGTGTACTAAATGTTTATGGTTCGAAATTAACTAAACACGTTGTGGATTACTTATTAACTTTATTAATGAATTTGTTAAGAACAAATAATAATACTAAATATGTGACCATGTGTATATTATAAAACTTGACATAACAATGCTACCTGACAGCCGACACTGGTACCAACCGATAATATTCCATACTCTCTTTCTTTTTAATTATTTTGGTACCGCTTGGGTTTTTGGATGCTTCTCTTACTTCTTCTTAATTCAATGTCTTTTCTTTCCTCTATTTTCCTTGATGACTTATTATCTTCTACTTTCTTAACTTCATTGCTTTCTTCTAGTTCATTGAATTTATTACTCTTACTATTCTCTCCATTGTTCTCATTTATTTTAGTACCATCTTGTGTAAATTCTTTTTCGGGTAGTTTCCCTAATGAGTTTCTTGTTTTCCGCTATTTTGTTTCCTCATTATCTTCGAGTCGATACGAATTTAGTTCTTTTCCCTTGTCAACGATATGAGCTTCCCGGCCCATGTCACGTATCCACACCATATCACCAGGTTCTAAGTTTGGTAGTGGCTTTGCTCTATGCCTTTTGTCGTAAAACTTTTTTTGGTTTTCGAACTTCTTTGTGGTCCGGCAAATCAGGATACAGATTTTTTTATTTTACCGGTAGAATTTCCTTTAACCGTCTTTAATAATTGCTCAAAATTCCGCCCTCGAACCTCGACACATTTTTCGCACCTTCAGATTAGTTCCTCATGGGTAGCTCTTCTAATTGAATCCTATGATATGTTTTGAAATGCATTTCTTACTCTCTGCATACAATCTTCAATTGTTGTTAATGGGCTCTCATAAACTTTATTTTTAATAGTCCTCCAAATAAAATAATCCAGAACTGATAAGTCGGGCAAGCGAGGAGGCCATAAGAAAGGTCCATTATTGGCAATCCAATTATCATAAAAAGTTTCTTGTAAATAATTATTACTTAAATATGCGTTATGTGGGGGAGCACCGTCGTGCTGATAAAAAATGTTTCTATGTTCGGCGAGAGGTAAATTTTCTAAATAGTTATTATTCAAATTTTGTAAGATATTCAAATATCTTTCACCTAAGAAAAACAAAAATTTACCTATACATATTAGCAGAAGAGAAAATTTAATTTACCGTTTAAATTTTCCTGAAAAAATTGTAATGCCACCACTCTATCGTTTCTTATGGCACAGTAAACATTGAACTGCCAACTTTCCTGAAAGTTTCGCTCTATGAACATATGAGGATTTGAGTCACTCCAATAATGCGAATTGTGTCTATTAAAAAGCCCATTTTTAGTAAATTTTGCTTCATCTGTCCATACAATATTTCTCAAATAAGAATCGTCACCCTCAAACCTTATTAGAATAAACTCACAAAAATTCTACCTTCTTAGGAAATCTGTTTCTTTTAATCCTTGAACCATATGGAATGAAAACGGGTGAAACTTATGTTTTAATAAGATTCTGTGAATTGAATCCTTGCATAGTCCCGATTCCAGAGCAGCTCGTCTTAATGACATCCTTGGAAAGGCATGAAAATATCCCAGAATGACTATTTCAATGTTTTCGTCATCAACAATAGGCTTTCTTCTTTGCATTTTTGCCTTGAAAGAGCCATAATTTTTTTAATTTTCCAGTATGCGTTTTACACTGTTTGGTGACGGTTTCCGTTTTTCTGGATATCGAGTAGCAAATGTGCTGCAAGTTCTTGATATTACCTTGTCACATTCTCCATAAATAATAAACAAATTTAAAAAGTCTTCGTGGGAGTAATTTAAAAGTGCTGGCATTTTTTACATAAGATAATGACTGATTGTTTCTAATCATGGCTATTTTGATGAAATGATTACAATTCATGAATTTCTAATAAAATTGCAAATATTTCAAAAAGTTGAAAACTTTAACCCCTCAGTGCAAATATCTGAAAAAAGGAAATTCAATTTTACACAACTTGACGTAAAAATATACAGGGTATTCCATTTGTTCTAAACAAGTTTTCGCGGTTTGAAGTTGACAAAATGTATCACGAAAAACGGAACACTTGGTATGATATTATTGAATTCATTTCAGTTGTAGAACGTAGTTATCCTTGTGTTCTTTTTCTGTACCAAAGAGCAAATGAGGATGTCCTACACAGAAAAAGTTATAACGGTTCTTGCAAATAGTTGCACCTGTCAAATTTTTTATAAAATGTCAAATATCTTCGAAACTACTGGGTTTAGATATAGGGTGTGCCTGAACTCAGAATTTTATTGTAATCTCAAGTAGTCGAGAATATATAGGGGTTCCATTTAAAATAAGCAAGTTGGTATCGACTTCCGGTATAACTGGAAGTATCCCATGCTTCTAATTACAGTAGTTGGATTGGCCACACCGACATTAATAACCATCTAAATTTTCAAAAATTTCTGATGCGTACTTTTCTCTATATCGATCGATTCTGTTCCCGGTGAGACATTCTGTATATTATCCTTATATAATACACAATTGTATGCATAAGAAAGGTGAGACTACCAACTTTAGACTGACTCCTTAGTTTTTTAACTTGTGTAGATTTTGTTTGTCTAAACAATGGGTTCTTTGCGCAATAAGTACTGCAAAACGCACGTTCAGGCGCGGGCAATATTGCACCGCGCTTTATCTAATATCTATCACTTTTTTTTCTAGGAAAATTTGTGACAAGTAACAAACATTTTGTCGATACATTTTTAGTGTGAAAATGCTCTTCCTAAAAAATTTTTTTTTCTCCTACCTCGATTCATTTTCGATATTTTGGGAGAATACATGAAAAACAAAGTTTTTGAATTTTTCCTTATATTGTCGGTCTCGAAATCATGCAAACTTTACGTGTTATCGCTTACTATCCAAAGAACCGATTAAAAAAAAATTATCTGCCTTCGATTTGTTTAAAGGTAAATAAATACCTCTAATGACTAGGCTATGAACCTTATATCCTAATATCGAAGTGGCACACTACTAGGTTAACTCAAAGTTTTGTAAAAGGAACTATTTGATTTTGCTTTAAGGTTAACTCAAAGTTTTGTAAAAGGAACTATTTGATTTTGCTTTAAATTATTACATAGATGACTAACAACCGTGCAGTCCTATTGAGCAACCTGTACAGCTCCGACATAATTGTTCGACAACGAAGCTGCTAAAGCCTTTATGTTGTTACATATATTACAACACCGCTGTAGTTAATAAAAAATTACAAAAAGAAGTAACATGGAAATGAAACAATAGATTCATTTGCGGGATAGTGGGTTGAAATAATATCATCTCTACAAGGCAAGGAGTGGTCCACTGCCTTAACATATGTAGTTGTACCAATAATAATATAGATAAAGGTACATAATAATAATGTATCGACTATTTTATATACGTGGGTGTGATTTGCATGTATAGATTGTTTATTTCGTACCCTTACATAAATCGCCGCTATTGTGTAACGTTGTTTATTATTATTACTTTTTTCTTCGTATTTATTGACAAGAGATTTAAACAAGATTGACAGAGTAAGATGGATAATATCATTTGCAATAATTCCAGCATAAAGATGAATTAAAACTTTTTTGTTATTGATACAGACTTGAATTATATATTATTTTGTAAACGAACATACATAGAGTGAAATCATTAATATTTCAAATATACGGGATGTCCCAGCTCTATTTAGACGAGCAATATCTGGAAAACAGTGAGACATAGAAAGAATTGTTAAATGGAAAGTTACTCTGTTTAAAAATATGCCTTTAATTATTTTATTTTCCAATGTATAAGACGCCTTAAAAAGTTGACAGGATGTGCAACTTTACTTTTTGGAATGGAACACCCTGTATATTTTTATTATATTTTTTGATTCTCCTTTGGAAATTGAAATAAAATCCAAAAATATAACAATAACTTTTCAATTTACGTTAAAAAAATGACTAGTTTTAGATGAACAAATAAAACAGTGCACTGTTTTTTAAACGATAAAAAGCAGATACTCAGATGTGAGTACAAGACTAGTTTCACATAAAACTTCTGGACCTTGACGGTACTTGATGGACTGAGAAATCATTTATTTTATAATATAACCTAAACTGATAACCCATTATTAAGAAATGAAACTAAAATAAGGTGACAAGAGGAGAATTATTTAATTCTATTTGATCATTAACTAAAATATTGGATTTTCCACATCTATTAATTTCTAAACTCTCGTGAACTTTGCACCTTTACTAATCGTATGAAGGGTACCAAATCTATCATTGAACGCGTCTTTATTTACTATTAAATGATTAGCAAAACTAGATTAATCATTATTTTAAAAGAAATGTGTTCTTCTAACCATTTTTCAATTTTTTTTACTGTTTGTCCAATATGTAGTATACCGGGGTTTAAAGTTTTGTCAACTCTTAGTTACAGCTGTAGTGTTTCATGGCTCAATACTATGGTCTCTATTATTTATCGTATTAATTATTTATTTTATTTATTTTATTTTTTATTTAATCATACATCATCCAACAGTACAAAACCATTTATAGGATGGAAATCTATACTAACTTAACCTAACCTAACTAAAAAGTACAAATAGAAGTTATGAAGGCGATTAGACTGCACAACAGTAGATAAAATTTCTGACTGCTAGGCAAATATGTCCAATTCACTGCAATGAATATCATAACTAGTACAAATATTAAAAAGAGGAGAAAACTTTAATACGTTAGATCTAGGAGTGGATAAATAAAAAGTATGAGAATGACGAGAATTAATCCGTGGGACATAGAAGTTCAGTTGGCTTAATATTTCACTACAATCTATTTTATTATGCATAATTTTATCTAGAAAACGCAAAGCAAAGGACTCACGCCTCTCGGAAAGACTAGTAATATCAAATTTTTCAAGTAATTGATTTTGAGAAGCTCCAATTGGTGGATATGTACCATCAGTTTTCCAGTTTAAAAATTTCAGGAAGCGGCGCTGAATGTTTTCCAATTTATCATTATGAGTATTATACCCAGATTGCCAGACAAGTGAAGCATACTCCAGTTTAGACCGACAGAAAGCAAAATAAAGCATCTTTAAGGTTTTCGCATCATTAAAATCATGGCTGTTACGCAAAATGAAGCCTAACATTCTGTATGTATGCGAAATTACAGCATCAATATGGTTAGTGAAGGTTAATTTTTTATCAAAAGTTACACCTAGATCCTTGAACGTTGATGGTCTGTTCAGCATGACGCCACCAACATTATAATTATATATAATTGGGGATTCCTTGGTTGTATAACTCATAACATTGCACTTGCCAACATTTAGGTGAAGATCATTTTCATCGCACCAAGCCGATAACTTAGTTAAGTTGTTTTGAAGTTTTTTGCAGTCATTAAAATCATTAATCCTATGCAACATCTTGACGTCATCGGCATATATTAAGAAATATACGTCTAAGTGATCACTGATGTCGTTAATAAAAATATTAAAGAAAAGGGGTCCAAGTATTGATCCCTGGGGTACTCCTGACGTGGCTCGGTATTCAACAGATTTATATCCATTATATGATACGAACTGAACTCTATCAGTCAAGTAACTCTCAAGAAATTGAAGTAAGCCGTCAGATAATCCAAATTTGTCAAGTTTATAGAGAAGTTTCCTATGGTTCAGTCTGTCAAACGCCTTAGAAAAGTCAGTATAGACTGAGTCTACCTGTATTTGAGAATCAATTGATTCAGCAATGTACTGAGTAGCGCAGATTAAGTTCGTTACGGTGGAGCGACCTTTCATAAAACCGTGTTGTTGCGTAGATATTTTCAGTTGAACATGTGCATAAATGTTATCATGTAGCAGGATTTCGAAAGCTTTACCAAAGTTACATATGATTGTTATCGGTCTATAATTGGTAACATCATTTCTTTCACCTTTTTTATACACAGGGCACACTTTGGAGTATTTCCAAATATCAGGAAAATAGCATTTCCTAAGACATAAATTAAAAATTATGCCGAGAGGATATGCAAAAATGCTGGCACAGTCTTTCAGCAGAAATGCTGGAATTCCATCTGGGCCTGCAGTAAGTTTAGGTTTAATTCTTTTTAACGCCATGCAAACTTCAGCCTCGGAAGAGCGTTTAATGTCCAAACAGTCAAACGAAGGATTATTAGACTCGGTTACAGGGGCGTCCGAGATGTTAAGGAAGTAAGATTGCTCGAAAAAGTTAGCAAATGCATCGACGATATCATTAGGGGTGTCTAAATGCTCATTGTTATAAGTCATGTCTTTAGGTATGCTAGTTTTCCCTTTTTTACCATTGATGTAAGCCCAGAATTTATTGGGTTCCGATGTGATATTATTTTCGATTCGATTTGTATAAATTTGAAATGCAATTTTAATGTCCGACTTGATTTGTGATCTAAGTCTACGAAATTCAGTTAGCGATTCATTATTACCATGACGTTTAAATAATTTCAATTTTTTATGCTTTAGCTTTATATTTTTTATAATTTCACCGTTAAACCAAGGGGGAAACTGTCTTTTATTTTTTGGAGTTTTGAACTTGGGTATGTTCTCATTAAAAACTTCAGTTAATTTCTTATAAAATAAGTCAACACAGATTTTAACATCATCATAGTCATTTAGGAACGACCAGTTAATGTGCAGTAATTGTTCATACAGAAGAGGAAAATTTGCCTTTCGAAAGTTGAAAGAATTAGTAGATTTCATTGGAAATTTGATATTCGGATTTACAAACTGAGTTTCGAGGTTAACAATAAGAGCAGGATGATGTATATCTTCTGAAACCAATAATTCAACTGATTTTTCCACAACGCAATGTGACTTACATATAACCAAGTCTAAAAGTCTATTGTTATTATTAAAAACAGAGTTGTATTGACGCAAGTTTTGAAGGTTTAGGAAATTGATAAGTGTTGATACTTTAGGACATTTAACACTATTCGAGACATGAAGAGAGTACAGACGCAAATTAAAATCACCTAATATAAGCGTATTACTGTCTTGGATATAATCCAATGAAGAAATTGTTTCAAATAGAGTTTCATAAACATTAATACTTAACTCAGGAGGAATATACAGTACAAAAATATAAAATGATTGTCGATTAATTGTGAGTTTGGTAGCTACTATATCAATGTTCTGAATAGAAAGGAAATCACCAAAACGTAAATTTAACTTTTCTGCATGTAAGTTGGAATCAATCGCGAGTAAAACTCCTCCGACTCTAGACTTATTGACAGCAGTAAAATTTCTATCCTCCCGAAAAATATTGTAAGTGTGGTCGAATAACTCATTGTCAAACACTGAGGAATCAAGCCATGTTTCGGTTAATGCAATGATAGGGAATGTACAGGCGGCTACCGAGTTGAAAAATTCAAATGTTTTGTTTTTGATGCTTCTAACGTTTTGATAATAAATGTCCATGTTATAACGAGAACGACACTGAGTAGAATTAGTGATAAGATTATGAGTAGCAGTTAAGGTAGTGATGAGGTATGAGGTTATCTGTTACACTTTGCCTATCCTGTAATTGGTCCTTGACTGTTGGATAGTTGTAAATTAATAAATAAATAAATAAATAAAAATATTTCTTAGACAGTTCCACAAGTAAACTTATTACTTTCATTTCATTGAATGAAGTAAATATATCATGGCTGTGAAATTTCTTGAATAATAAAAAGAATTAAAATTAGAAGCTCTGGGCAGTTAAATACTATATTTAACAAATTTAGTTTTACGATACAAGCATTCGGTACGTCATACATATTACCTTTATATAAAAAATTAGACTAACCCTGTCACGATTCAACGAACTGGGGATCTTTGAAGATATATCCCAGAAATAATTTTTTAGAGGCACACTTTTGAACTTGCTACCGGCATACACATCAAGAAATTCACAGCGCTGAGTGGATATAATGGTCTCACTTGACCGAATTCTGAACAACTTTCAAAATGTCCGTCCGCCTGTCTGTCTGTCCGTCCATCCGTCTGTCCATCCGTCACGTTTCTTGTAAGCACAATAACTTAGGAACGAAAAGTCCGATTGTATTGAAATTTGAACAGTAAGTTAGTGTTAGCTAGGGAAAGAACCCTATTGAACAAAATCGGTCAGTAAAAATATATATATATAGAATGTGAAACAATTATATAAAAAGTGCAGTAAATCGGTGAAGTATAACGGTTAGTGTGTTTCGTCTATGTAGGCTACGGTACAAAAAAGTACTCTACTGTAATGAGTAGAATAGCTATGGGGATTCTGGGACAAAATCCCATGTTATTTCTTACGGAGGTTCATTCTGCAAATTTTTGACCAATTTTCTCCCCACCACTTTTTAGGTTCCGCCTTCGGGGAAGGTACTACTGGTCGAGGGGATATATATGTATAGGTCTGAACAGCTTTTAAAACAGACCTGTATACAGACCCTGTTTAAAAGCTGTACAAACTCTGTTTTAAAACATACAGACCCTGTATAAAATCCTACAGACCTGTATACAGACCTGTTTTAAAAGCTGTTCAGACCTATACATATATATCTCCTCGACCAGTAGTACCTTCCCCGAAGGCGAAGCCTAAAAAGTGGTGGGGAGAAAATTGGTCAAAAAAGTACAGAATGAACCTCCATAAGAAATAACATGGGATTTTGTCCCAGAATCCCCATAGCTATTCTACAGTAATGCATCTGCCTTCTCTTCCGCAGAAATAAAGTGCTCGCCAATAAGATTTAGCTTTATCATAATGACATAATTGTTCACTAATATTTTCGTGACCTATGCTAATATGTTAGTTCCCAACACAGTAGCAACGACACATAGCTGCATAGATCTTTGTCTGCCACATGATAATGAACAAGATTAGCTACTCTGAAACATTGTCCTGGTGACGTAAGCAAAAAGCCATGCGGCTGCAGGACTACACCATTAATAAAAAAAATTAACTTATGTAACATTATTTAGTTAAAAAACCTTTCCTTTATGCACTGAACCCTTCTTGCATAGGACAAGTATATTAAGAATGGAAGTTATAAATTAAGAGTGCCAATTATTTTTATGAATCAAGCTATCGTATTTTTCCTTTCTCCCTGCGGTACTCGTTAGTGGTATCATATCTCCCCTACAGTTTACTAATTACTAATTACATCGGTTACATTCACCTCGGCATTGCATATAGAACACAATCTTCTTTTCATCGCCAGAAACATAAATGCGGCAGTAACTGTATCTGATTTGATCTTCATTAGTCAGATGTTTACGAAATAACGAAAAAATAACTGCTTGGTTTTCAGAAATTAAACATATACTTGTTTTTTACTATCTTAATCGTAGAGTAACGGACATTATCGCTTAATAGTTATTTAACAGAACGAAGTGATAAATAGTCGTTTAGTAATTTATGTATTAAGTTATTCATTTGTTACATACTATACAGGATGTATTAATTGAAACCATCCGTTCTTTATATTTTAATATACAATTAATTTAAAAAATTGGCTGGATAAGTCAACAATTCGCTTCGAGAAATGCTTGTTTTGTGCACAGACTCGTAAAATTCGATTTTTAAAAACGGTAACAAATCTGATGCTTCAAATTTTCGCGTAACCTCTATAATATATAAAAGTATTTAAAAATTTTGCACACGAGGCCATTTATTATAGTAACATTAATAGGATTATATCTCTCATTAACACGATAGCCAATGAAATAGCATTATTAGAAATAAATCTAGGATCTAGAGAAATATCCCAATATTCTTCTCTAGAAACATTTGTGACATATGTTATGTTCCATTTCTTGCAATATTTTCCGCAAATATTATTTGTGCTTTTCAATTTTATCTTTTTTTTTCTTTAAGCTTATCCCTAAATTCAATATAACTCAGTTGATGCGTATTTGAGAATTCTTTGCAGGAAATTCTTCAATCACAGTTTCTAATACAGTGTAATTTGTCAAAAAAATCCTCGAATAGGTCGATTTTAGTTTTATAAATGCTACATTTTTTCACTATATCAAAATTTATGACGTCATTGGTTTTTGAGTTATGACGCCATCATAATTTTTTTTAATGGAAACAGACATTTTTGTTTCCTGTTTTTGGTGGTATATTCCTTTAGCTTTCTGAAGATATAAAAAAAAATTATATTACCTGAGCCATTCTTTTGGAAAAATAACATTTTATGTAAAAATAACTTACCTTTCGCAAATTCACGAGTAATGTTCCACTATCTTATGGACTGATGAATCTTGTTGCCTACATTTTTGTTTTAACTAGCATGAACACATTTGACATGAAAACAAAACAAAGAAAATAATAAAAAAACAATCACCTTAACAACAGAGAGATACAGGCCTTTTTGTGTAAAGTATCGATAACTTTTTTATTCCTGGCACGTGTGAAATCTCAGTTTTGTGACACTGTATAGTACCTACCTACGACTTTAACGTTTTTGTTCGTTTTCTGACTTGTCGCGTTAGCCGTTAAAATACATTTAAAACATTATGAAATTCACAGACCTTTATGTTTCTGTAGTTGTATATAATAAATACTTATACCCACTTTATTCTTTACTACATGAGTAATATCCACCACCACCAACAAGAAAATCGATTTTCTTACTTCATTAAACATTTCCGGAATCATTAAGTGATATTCATTAAGAAATTCATATTTAGTGCAACAAACTTTAGATATTAAATGTTCCTATAGGAATAAATCTAACTGCCTAGGGTCGGGTACTCAGACCACTGCACAGAGCTCCAATAATAATCTAACTAAACCAAATGTATTGCTATGGATAACTCTGTTATTGTATGGTTGGGTATGTAGAAATAGCCTGTCAATCAACTGTCTACTATCTACTGAAACAAAGTCAGTCACAGATAATATTGAGTCGGAATTAAAGATCCAACTAAACAGAATTCGAATGGTATTATTTATTTTCAGGAAGTTATTTCCTAGACTTTAATTGACCATCAGGATCACCTGATTTAACTTCTCCAGATCTGAAGAGTATCATCATTAACGACACATTTTAGATGATGTAAATAACAATGTTATTCATTATTACTGATCTCTATGTAAAATTATAGGTTACCTATTTGAACTCAATTTATACATCTACTTTCAGTCCATGTTCTAACTGTACAATTCATAAACTGGACAATTTGTAGGTGCGACATAACACCATTTATTTACGTTTTACTCCGTTCTCCCCCACAAAATCGTAATCTTGACGTGTGACGGTTGCATTTGCATAAAATAACAGCGAATTATTTACAAGTCATGTTTAATACGTGTTAACAATTTAACGTAATTAACCAGAATTTGTTAGTTGCTAATTTGCCGTCTGCTACTGTATGCTTCGAGATTCCCGAGATACGAAAATACATCCATGATGTTTTGTTGTAGTGAAACAGCAATACATATTCACGCTTTGGTTCTCTTGTGATTTTTTTTACTTCCGTTCACTTTTTCGCTTGCTTCCAATGACTTTATTTTATTACAAGTCAGTAGGAAGTACAAATTTAGTAGATAAGATTATTCAGTTGGTTTTATAAGTTGAATTTTAGCTTTATTCTTTATTTCGCTATTTATGTGAAACAAAATTGTTAATCAATTAAACTTCAAATAGAGTGGGGGAAAGTCAATTAGCGGACTTACAAGTTCGCATCTCATTTAAAAATATTTAACAAACAGAGAAGCTACTTGATGGCATTTTCTTGTTTTAACCTTCAAATAAGGATGAAAACTGCTTCAAAAAAATCTTACTGGGTTGAGGATTTAAATAAAGATCATGATTTGTTGATTCTCATTAAGACTTTTGCAGGGGGGTGCCTAAGTGTAGCTCGTTCGGCGTGGCCGTGTCGTATGGCACTCTTATAGAAAATGCATCGGTTAGAATTCTATATAACTCAATAAAGTCATCGGTAGGTTAAAAAAAACTCGTAAACTGAAGTGTAATAATAGAAGAACAAGGCACACACCGAATTAATAACTAAACATTGAAAATTACTGTAGTTAGTGTCTGTTAAAGAATAAAGCAAAAACGTGGCTTAGTGCAGTGCCTGGTCGTAAAATTTATGGGAGTCCCTTTTCAAGTGGATGGTAAAATAAGCAAGATATCTCACAATTTTGATCGATCTCTCCAGTATTTTCCAAAATGTTTCTTGGGCTAATATACAGGGTGTTTCTTAATGACGTGCTGCATCAAGGTATTGAATTTCTCGTTTTTAAATAGCAATTTTTTAATATATCGGAAACTACTTTAGATATTATTTTCAATTGTGTTAATAGGATATAAAACCACATATTTTAGGTAGTTACGAAAAAAGTGATACGCCACTGACATTTTGGACGGTATGGATATTTTTCCACATGAAAACGGTCTCTTGCGTTTTTTTCGTCAAACGCATAATTCTTGATTAAAATAATTAAATTCAAATTGAAACTAATTCTTATTAACATTGATATTGATAAATTTTGTTTTACAAGAATTGTTGGAAAGGGTCACCTTCATTTTAATAGACATTCCTCTGCCAGTTTTTGCCTCTATATTAGGATATTTTTCAGATTTATTTATTCATTATGTAAGGTGCAACCATGTTTTCAAGGATTTTTGAAACAATATTGTAATATATATTTTCTTTATATCCAAAGGAATACTTTGGTGTTCATTCATATAATTTCCTTTAGGGTTATTTTATACATACTTATCTGATTAGACCCTTTGAATTTATCTATAAAATTTGAATTGAATTGTTTTTATCAAGAATTATGCGTCTGATGAGAAAAACGCAAGAAACCTTGTTTGTGTAGAACTGACCAGGTTAATCAGGAAAAATATCCACACGCAAAAATGTCAGTGGCGTAGGTACCACTTTCTTGGTAAAAAATATCAGAGGACATGTTCGCAGGGACGCCGCTTGTGGAGCTACAAAATTACTTTTCTAACTAAAATATGTGGCTTTATATCATATTTACACATACTAAAATTGAAAATAATATCTAAAGTACTTCCTGAGATATTAAAAAACAACGATTTAAAAAAAAAAATCACAGATTTCCCAATCCTCGCAACCATCGGGACATTGGAAATAATAACATCATACATAAAATATAAATTTATTCCGGACTCGGCGACTACGATTAGCGCTGATCGCAACCGCTTTATAACTTCATGTTCTCCGCTCATACTCATACTGTGCACACTTGCTCACTCGTCACTTTGACCCCATATACAAACGTTAACATTTCCAATGTTAAAAACCCGTGGGACATCGCCCGCATCCCCCTTTCTTTGTCTGCAACGCTAATACTGCCCGCGGCGCTGATAGTTATTAACAATTAGATAGCAAAATAAAAATAAACCTAATTAACCTAACCATCCCATCAAATCATTATAGAAAAAAAAATCGGTAAAGGTATTTACACAGAACTTCCCTCGTTATTTGTGCATGGCAGTCACTCTAAAAAATTAATAATTACGAAATGATATTAAAAATAATAATCGGAATATAGTTATTGCTATTATTACAAAGAAAACTTGATAAGTTTTGGTCAAAAAAATATACAGATTGCTCATCCAACAGCAAAAGTTCAATACTAAATAGCAGGTGCCACATATGGCAGGCTTGCGCAAATACCTTTACAAATGTCCACCATGACTGAATTATTTCTTGGGATGACCTTTTCAATAAAAGCATAATAGGTGCATATGCCAGATATTATTGCCATCTGTCACATTTTCAATCCAACATTCACGTAATGGAGTGGAAGTATAGTGGTGGTTAAATAATTTCATTTTTTTTTAAATTTTTCAAAAGATGTTGGTAAAATAATTTTCAAAATTTTTTCTTTTTTCTGGAAATTTTAAATTTGAGCAAAAAGGAAAGTCTCCTTCTATTCTATAGTAGTGATAAAAAAGTTTGAAAATGAAAAATTATATATTTTTTAAAATAGGTTTAGAATGCTATGAAACGTGAAAATTTTAAATTTAAGCAAATAAAAAAAATTCGATCTATTTTATTGGTAAAAACTTTTTGAAAAATGTTGGTGAAAAAAATTTTCAAAATTTTTTTTTCTGAAATGCCTAGGTTTAGAATGTCATGAAACGTGAAACTTTTAAATCTGCGCATTCTAGTGTTAAATTTTTTTCCAAACAAAATGTTGCAAATTATTTTTCCGAAATTGGTTTCGAATATCATGAAACCTGGAAATTTTAAATTTGAAGAAATAAAAAAAAATCCATCTATTTTAGTGGTAAACAAATTTTCAAAAATGGTAAAAAAAATTTTAAAAAATTTCAAAAATTTTCAAAATTTTTTTTTTAATCAGGCTTAGAATGCCATGAAACCGTGAAAAAGTTTCTAATTTTTTTTTCAGAAATAGGTTAAGCGTGTCATGAAACGTAGAAATTTTAAATTTGAGCAAAAAAAAATTTTTTCATGGTAATTTTTTTTTAAAAAATGGTGAAAAAAATTTTCAATTTTTTTTTTTTCTGAAATAGGTTTAACGCGCCATGAAACGTGAAAATTTTAAATTTGAGCAAAAAAAAATTTTTTTCACTATTTATTCCGTTTAGACGGTCCACCCTGTATATTTTCCAGTGAAATTTCTACCATTTCTTCGCTGACAGTAGCGTCAACTACCTACCAAATTTGACTGCTCTCCGTCAAGTAGTTTTTTAGTAAATGCACCAACAGACAGACCAGACAGACAGACTGACGGAATTGAAAAACCTATATTTTCGTAATCTACGTGTTCTGAAACGTCAGAATCCGAAAAAATCTCGGAGGGTGATTTTTTCTCGAATACAATACTTCCCTTCGGTATGCGAGGGAAGTAAAAGGAAAACATTATTTCTGTCGTCAAATCAAACCTGAATTTGTGAAAAAATTCACTAATCGTTACAAAATAAAAACAAAAGTTCTGCGTGCCCAAGAGTTGACAAACAGCGCTTTAGCACCACGGAAGAAATAGTTGAACCGGCGGTACAATATCGATCGGCGCTGACAGACTACACCGCATCGCTTTCCACATAGTAACAGGCTCTCGGTCAGTATTACATCATTTGACCTTGATACTTTCATGTCGATGGCCTTTGAAAAAACTCGTAACTTTTGTCCTATACGCGAACATTAACATTTCCAATGTTAAAAAATTCAACACCCTGTAGCAACAAATTTAAGGTGTTGCGGACGTATATTCACATAAACTTTTCTTTAAAAAATGACCTAAGGAATCACACCTTGAAATATTAGCACGTCATTAAGGAACACCCTGTATCTGCTTGATAAAGCAGTGATAGTTTTTATCTCTTGATGTGAGATTCCAGGTTTAATAGCTTTTCAAGAAAACTGAAAAGAGATACCTCTATACGTACGTATTAAATGTGTCCCGTTTCTTTAAAATATGTATATTCCTCCAATTCAAGAATATCTTTGTGAACACAACTGATAGTATAATCTGAAAGTACAGTGATCATTAAAATAATAATTGCATACTCATAATTATTGCACACACATTAATTATTTTAAAGAGTTCCGTTAAAAAATGATTTATTACCATCAATTTCAACACACATTAATTCATGAGCTGCCGTGGAATATAAACTAATATGCAAAGCATCATATTAACACCGCTAAATTGACTGGACAGACGATAAAGATTTGTTAATTGATAAAATCCGCTAATAGCCATCAGAATCTGAAAATTTAATTCAATAGAAGCACGATAAAGTCAATTAAAAAGGACCAGATTCAACTGATGGTAAGCTTAACGAGTACAGGCATCACCTAAGCTGTGAAGAGTTTATATGTGGATACAGAGATTGGAAGAGCTTGGACAGGACCGGAGTATTTCTGAGGCATGTCAGTTTAAATTGACATACGTCACGGAGAAATGAAATAGTTATAGTGACAAATATTTTAAGATTTTTCCATGAAAATGTCGATTAACACACATCGCTTGAAGAAAAATATATAAACAATTTTGTGGTATTTTAATCCATGCTGTCCGTCTTGAAGGTATGTTGATTCTGTACGTAATAAAAGCTAGTAGAGTGCCCTTTTCGAAAGTCCAGGACTTAACCTACCAACTCAACTCCAACTAGCATGTGGACGGTCCCTTTGATGAGCTGATTGAGAGCCACAAGACGAGCAGAATCGAAGTACCGCAGTTGGATCTAAGATGACTTAAAGGTCAGGTGTGGGTGTAGCGGGGCCTAAATGTAGGTTATCTAAAGCCCTAGGTACACCCAAATCATCTTCCATGCAGAAATGTATATCTCAAGAACCATAAAATCGTTCGACAGCTAGCAAATCTTGGAAAACGTCAGTACTGTTCCGCCGTTTAGATCTTCTCAAGGTGGGTGGTGGGGTACCTGCGACTCACCCACGGAAATGCCAGATCTTAAGCCATTTCTGTATTAAGCAAGCCAGTTACATCCACCAACCAAGAAGTTCAATTACATTTACCTGTAGGTCAATGAGACTGTGTTTTCAAGCTATCAGCATAAAACTTTTCCAAAATTGAGCTTTTAATGGTGAATAGCTCCGAAAAGGGGCGCCCTACAGGAAACAAATTTATGGGTTCTTTTATTGTTATTTTGACCCAAACTATACTCTCTTGAAGTATAGGCCTGTGACATCCTACATTATTACAATTTATACGAGCATAAGCCCAAAATATGAATACATAAATAAATAAAGGCACCTAAAATTACATACCTTCTACGTATGCTCTAATACACATGCTGTTAGAAGGTGGAGCGAGAACGCTGTATATCACTGGAGAGGGTCACCCATCCAAGTGCAAACAGCGCCTGGCGTTGCTGCATTCTGGTATTGAAATATGAGTATACGCAGGCGTTTCCACACTCGCTCCGAAAAAGCTTTATGGAGATTATCTCAGCCGCAGTACGTATTTTTAAATTCTTTTTCTACGAGATGTGATTTGTGTTATTTTATATATCCATTTACTAGCAGAGTAAAGGCAACCCGTTAATTGCGATATCAAAAAATGTAGAACAATTTTGCAATGTCATATTAAAACTTGATGTAGACAATGCGTAATCAAATGAAAGTGGGTCCTGGACCACTTAGAAAACATTTTCTTAAACGATTGTACGATTGTACGATTGTACGATTGTCTCATTTAGTCAACTTCATTGTATTCTGAATGTTTTATAACTAATTTTGCTGCAAGAATTAATTTAAATTAAATATTAATAATTTTACGTTAAATTTTTGTTTATATTGATTGCATAACAAGAATTGTTGGTAAAGTCAAAAGTGTATACCCCACAAATGTGTTCTGTTTATAACATTAGTTTATTGATCAAAATTTTCATTTTTGATAGTTAATATTACTATAATAATAATAATAATAATAATAATAATAATAATATTAATAATAAATGCCAAAAATCAGCCGAATGGTTGGCAGGTCAAATGCAGAAGGCAGTCGTCTTGGGATCCCTGCGTCTACTTAGGGCACACGATTCTGGAATTTACAACCACTAATCCTGCGGGATGTGGAAGTGGTTGTAGATAATTCGCTGGCGCTTCCGACGTGAGAATATCGGAGACACGGGAGAACTGTCCAACATCGCTAACGCGAAAAAAAAAAAATAATAATAATAATAACACGTAATGAAAAAAGTCGTAGAAGATATATGCCAAAAGTGCCCGCCGTATATAACATATAGAACATATTATAGCAGGATGTCCAACGTTAGCCAATACTGCACCTAGGTAGGCATAATCAAATTGCGAAAATTATCCATATTCATTTCGCTCAGAAATTTAACCTTGTCAAAGATCCTCCACCTTAACTATAACCCTGAGCCAGTATTAGGATCTGCGTCATATACTCTACTGGGATAGGCCAATAATAACGGATCGCACTATCGACTATAACAGGCCAGATATTGTATTATTGATAGATAAAGAAAATAAGAAAGCTGTTATAGTAGATATACGATGCCTACTTATGCACAACATAATAAAAAGAGAAGTAGAAAAGGTAAATAAATATGAAAACTTGGCCATTGAACTTAAAACACATTTGGGGAGCAAGTGAAGTTCGGATCGTACCCACAGTAATTTCTGTCACCGGAGTTATGTCTACAGATCTACTGAAAATTTTTGAATAAATTAGAGATTGCTGAAGTGCTAATATATACCATATAAAAGACCGCAGTACTGCAAACTTGTCACATTATCAGGGAGGTCCTAGGTTCTCTGGGATGAGATGAATTTCTCCTTCAGAGATACCGTTAGAACCAGTTATCGAAGGACCCAACATCCATCCGAGCCTCATCCCTAGGCGATATGCAGGATCCCGGGATAGGTGAAATTTCCCAGTTGCTAACTGAGGAGTGTGAAAAGTCGATAATGTAAACAGAACAAATAAGTAAACTAAAATTAACCTGACGGGTGGTCAGCAAACGCTAGTATTAATCCCAACCAGTTTAAAGAAATTACATTAAGTGCAGAAAGTAAAAGATAAGTACAAAATTAGTAAGATAAAAAAAGAAGTGGGAATACAAAACAAAGGTAAAACTATGTGGTCAACTATTTAAATATTCATGTAACAAAAAGTGCGAATAATTTTAATTACCTATTAAAAATATTTGTTTAGTATTTTTTTTTAAATCCTTGTGAAGACAAACTTTTGATGTGGTTCGAAATTGCGTTATATAAGAAGACAACTAATTAAAAATAGACGATTCATACTTTTTGGAGCTATCGCTTGGGATATTTAATGTAGTATCTACGAAACGTAGACAAGAGCGATGCAGGGAATCCGGAAAAATGAATTTCTTACTAAGATATCTAGGCTCCTGATATATTAATATGTTGTGCACAACAGGATTCCAGATGTAGTTACTATTTGGATTAAAAATTAAACCAACCAATTTTTTATAAAAAGGAGTGATATGATTATACCTAAGTTTTACTACAGAGAAACGAAAACACGAGTTTTGCAACTTTTGCAGTCTATATTATTCTGCAGCAGTAAGACACGGTCTATAAATGACGTTTCAATGCTCAAGTTGAGATATTATAAGGGACGCTGATAACTTTAACTTAGTAGTTATCGGTAAAATATATTTAAAAGCATGTAGCGATTTCAGCTTTGCATAACACTTTTGCAGTAGCTTGGTAACATGAGTTTCAAAAGTTAAATGTTTATCAAAGCTAATTCCCAGGCTCTTAGCGAATTCTACGAATAATAATTTTGTACCATTTATATGTACTTACAAGAATCTTCAGTAAAAGTTAAGCGCTTGGATTTGAAATTAATTACAACGAACTTCTGAGCATTGAGCTTTAATCCATGATCACTTGAGTATTTATATATAGAATGTAAATCAGTATTTATGTTAGCGTTTACTCGATATGCGTCAACTGGATTATATGAAGTAAACATTTGACTTTCATTATTTTCTCATGTAGATCAACCATAAAAAGCACAAATAGTATAAGACCCGAGAATGACCCTTGGGGCACGCCTGATATGACAAAGCTAACCTGAGATATGAGTGATTCACCTGTTTAGTTCTTCTGGATAAATAACTTCAGAACCAATTTACCGACTCAATTTCTAAATAGATAAGTTTAATCAAAAAGCAGTTCGTGATTTAACAGTAAAGAATCCTTGTGTAATCCAACATTACAGTAGTTATAACTTGAGATTCATCAATAGCCTTTAAGTAGTCATCTGTCATGTCTACGAGTGTGGTAAAAAGGCTGTGGCTGGCTCGGAAACCCGACTGATCTTGTGGTAATAAATCGTGGGTGCGGGTATGATTTAAGAACTGCTTCAGTAACGTTTGCCATTTGTTTAAAAGGCTTATTGGTCTAAAATCAGCATCATTTTCTAGTAGATACTTGTTAGCAAGGGGTATAATGACACTCTTTTTCCAAGATGTTGAAGCTATATTATTTTCTATTGAAAAGTTTATTGTATGAGCGGTGTCACTAGAAAGTCTAAACAAAGTATAAACAATATTAGGTTCATTTGCATTCATCATGAGCTGGCTACTAGTTTCTGATATTGCAAAATTGTCACTATTTAAATTTAGAGGAGGAGCACCACTGTCAACAACGGTAAGTATAGACAAAGTATCACGTTCAAGACATGCTTTTTTTCGATGTCGATATTGCCGCGAGCGTTGCGACACACACAATTTTTTAAGGTTTACATGCCTTCTCACTTTGAGTGTTAAATATGAATCGTCTCACTGGATGATTCATTTTCAGATACTTTTCTCTTGTTATTTAACTCGGACATAATGAAACATCTGATACGAAACACTTGCCCATGATCACAAAAACAATCAATAGATATATAATCCTATACAATTTATATTCAAACACAAAAACTCGACCGCTTCTCGTATAATGTTCACAAATACTAGCGTTATACTAGCATCAAACGTTACTGCTCCCATGACATCACGCACACACACAAACTCTACGCTTACACATTATGCTAAGCAAAATAGTAACTACTCACAGCAGGGTTATGTAAGCCTTCTGCAATTCCCACTTCAAGCATTACAGGTTTTGTGACGCTATCAAACGGGTTTACTCTTTTTATAGAAGTTTCAGTTCAAGAATCGATTCACTGCAAATTTAACGAATTAAAAATTACTTTTATCATCCAAACTAAGTACTAGAGTATTGACAGATCGATACTAAAATAAAACTTAGCGTGTTGCACAACAAAGAACGGTTTTATAATAAACATACCCCTAATAGGTATATACTAAATAATAATATTTAAGGGACTCTCATATTGTTTTATGAATGTATCTCTTGCGCTTTTAAAATCGAGTCCGCCCCAGGACGGGCTTCATCAACAGGTTGTCAGAGATGCTGGAAGGCGTGTCCTAGCCACAAAACGACGCTTTGTGTCATTCAATCATCAAATTAATCCATTGAGAGCGTAACTCGGCAGCAATACCTGTAAACACCGGCTGATGCACGCACACTTGATGTTATCACAGCCATCTACAAAGATTTTCATATTTATTTGTTTTTTATGACATTCTTTCGCTGTAATTCTGCGTTGAACGAGAAAAGGACGGTCGAAAGGATAATCGCTAACGGGATCGCAAAATAAAAGATATGGTTTTGAATTATTTGTGGAAAGTGAGGGGTACTTAAAAATTATGGCTAATAGAGTAATGATCTGTATATTTTATGCTGTGAGGATTATAGGAAAGTTTAAATTTATTATTTTATATGGGTGTTACAAATGGATTAGAGTATTTTAGAATATTTTGCCGCCAACGCACAGTGGGACGATGCCCTACTGTCCCAGCCAAATCAGTCTACTGGTCTTTAAGTTAATATTATCGCAAACTTTCTTTATTAATGTTCGTTTTGAAATGGTCTATCAATCTATCTAATCAGACACTTTACAATTACAATTTTGATCTAAAATTGAATTTTTGCTAGAAAATTTCATTTTCTCAATTAAAATCAGGCTAGAGGTCACAAATATAAAGATTCCCACAATGTTAGTTTTATATTTGTACTTTACAAATACTAAATCGATCTGATAAAGTAGATTTTTCATTTCCGTTTTTTTTTCTTGATAGCTGCCATCATGTGACCTAGCAAATGATGATATAAAATGAAAGAGTTCGGCGCACTAATAGACTCATTCAGGTATTGTTTCGCCAAACTAACACGCTTAATTAGGACGTAAAATAATCTACTATTCTCCACCATATCTAGTGCTTACATTTGTATCGGCAAATGCCAAAATTACCAGGCAACGAACTCAATTCAATTGAAAATTGGAAATGGATAATGAGCAATGATATTTTGGAGCATATTTCAACTTAGCAACCACCTGCTCCAGATATTCTCATGAACACAATTTTTCTGCATTTGCTCCAACGGCTGTGGATTAAACTATGGTTGCAACAGTGTAAACTAAGCATTGTTTAGAAATCTCTTAATTGCCATTGTCAATTTCAACTCAGCAAGAGATACAACAAAAGAAGACAACGTCGACAACTGTGAAGATACATATCCTGCTCATTTCTTAGCGCAAACCATGCAAATTGAAGAGGTTGAAGAGGAAAAAATGAATATTAAGCTAACCGAGGATATTCAAGAAGAAGCTTAATTTTATTTATGTAAAAAAACATCGTGAATTAGACGTACCAGGGACGTCACGTTAAAGAAATGCACTTAGCACTCTACATTCCTAGATAATGTGGTAAAGAGTGCATTGTTTCTCAGAAGCATGAAAATTGGACCATTTTAACGGTAACTATTCTTAACGTAAAATATTTGACACTTTGTACACACGTCTTATAGCAATTAACGAACAGCTAATAGCAAATAATTTATGACGTATCAAAAATTAAAAGTTATTATACATTTTAACCTGTTATTTATCAATTCATTTAACATTCTGTATGAGTAAACATTAAATTTTAATAGCCTAGTAAGTTCATTCACTACAATACAGTATTTATTATATTAATATACTATTGTAAAACCTGTTTCGATTAAATCAAATGCGAGTTCTTGTTGATTACTAAATAGACATACTAATTGCCTACGTTTGTTGTACACATCTTACAAACCAAGTACCTGTCAACAAATCATTTTTATACATCTAAATCAGTCGAGTTGATTTTGATTTTGGTGTGCACGGTAAGTGCCGACAATGTGGCAAACCTTGACCCAAAGAGTTCGTCTAAAATAGACCAGTTTTTCTAGTGGGTGACCAAACAATATCTTGTTAATGACAAAAACTATTTTTAGCTGGTGTAGCGTAAATATTTTTAATTTTATCTGTCTGATATATCTTAAATTGTTGTGATGGTGATGGCAATGATAAATATTTACCTTCTTTTTGTCATTCCTGAATATACGAGAAAGTTTTCACTTCATTCATTATTTCTGTATTTGAGTATACTTTACAAGTATATTTTACTTCGCAATACAAATGTTCATATAATTGTTGGATTTGTCAACTTCTTAAATAAATAAACTGGAGAAGGTAGGTGTATATTTGGGGCAAGCGTGCACGGAAGTTATAATTTCACCATTTCATTGTTTTATTTGGCTACATTTTTGGAAATATCCTCTAACTCTATATCACCTCTTTTTAATAACAAAGACATATAACTAAAATCACCCTTACTAGCTCTACTAGCAACAATCATCTCTCTGAAGTTGTAAAAACAGAGAAGTCGTTTGTGAGATACTTTTTGAAACTGGGTTGGTCAACGATATGAACAATACCATGGAAAGATTTAATGAATTTTACATAAGTACTGTGGCGGAAATTGTTAATGGAATTTCTAAATACTGCATATTATCCAATAGTAGAAAATCTCAACTTTTCTAATTTTTATTTATTGAATAAACATGAACTATTAACAGCATTGTTTCCATTAGGAGATAAAAGCAACCCCTGATAATATTGCAATTTTTATTTATAAAAAATTCTTTGATGTTAATAGGTATTATTAATAATGCTACTTACTACTACTTAATATTATTAATAATAACATATTACAAGTTGACGTTGTTCCTGCTAAACTGAGAATCACAATCATCGTGATAATGAGTACGGCTGTCGAGACAATTAATTAAAGTAAAAGAGTTTCGTCACATTGAAGCTTGTAGCGTTTGCGAAAATATTAGTAAAACTTGTACATGTACAAATTTTGCAATTCGTGATAAAAGACAGTTTAATATATAGGTTCCAGTCTGACTTTACATAAGAGCATAATTATGAAAATGCATTGCAGTATATGATCAAGGAATGAAAAGAAGCATGAGACTTAGGCCAAGTGCAAAATTTGCCAAAATGATTTCCCAGTGTTTCATTTCGTTGACAGCTATTTTGAACTCTTAAGACGAGTTTTCAACATTATATATAATACGTACATATACACTTTGTTCAATAATACTTTGTACACACGTGACTTCAAATAAAATAAATTGTCATTGTCAGTAAATTGTCAAGTCCAACTTGCAAGACTGGTTTATAGGATAAAATTTCGAAGAAAAATAATTATGCCATGAATATTTCAGTTTCCCTGTTGAATGGCATTTGAAATTATGTAGCCACTATTTTCTCTTTCGGCCATAAAATACTTACTTCAGAAACTCTTAACAACAGTTATCAGCTATAATGAGTTCGTTTACATTTTGGTTCACGTGATCACGTGTGATTTTATTGTAGATTTGTAGCTATCTCTAATATGTGTGTATATGAAGACGGTATTTAACTAAAAAATTGAAACATATTCTTGCCACTCTTTGTTTTAGTGGCCAACCAATAGTTCTTTTATTATGTAATTAACTCCAAATTCCAAACTAATTATATCCTCTTAAAAATCAAGTTAATTATATCCGGTCAGGACTACCGATATTTAAAGTATTTCTTATATTTGTATAATAAGATTTCTTTTAGTCATTTATTTCACATATCCCGTCATAATTTAATACATTTAAGAGCTTGTAATGTATTTATTAACATTCTATATAAAGGAAATGTATCATCGATAGCATTAACATTATAAACTGCTGGCCACTCGAACTTACATATAGAGATTTATAGGCAAAATTTAAAGTTCAATATTTTCAACAGGAATGCAAATTTTTGAACGCGGCTTGCAAATTTTAAGAGCTAGTTTTTTTCGGATTAAGCTGCATGGCGTATATTTATCGTAGGACCATAAGTTTATTATATACGGTGTGATCAATGAAGTCATGCAAAAAATCAAAAAGTTTGTATGAGTGAAATTTCCGCAAAAAATTTTTTTGGTCGTTGCAATATACTAAGGTAACATCAATATCTCTAGACGATTTTGTCAGTTTTTGGATTAAGGCCCTTAGGCCTTGTACACACTACTCAACATAAAATTTGGATACCGAAATCTTTAAAATACTATAACTTGACATTGGATTGACGGTTCTTGATGATTTTTGCGGATTTGGAATCCTTATTTCACGTAGATTTTCTATGGTCTAAGCATTTTATTTGAGGCATTGGAAAAACAAATTTGTTGCTATGGAATTAAAAACTGTTTACATTATTTTAGAAATAATCTGACATATTTCAATGTTATAATTTTGTAAAATTTAATTAATATGAGGCGTTTAACCACGGCAGAAAGGGAAAATTGCATTCGACTTCTCAACGAAGGAATGTCAAAACAGCAAGTTGCGCACTTTTACAATGTCAGCCGAAAGACAATTTATAATTTGAACCGCCGAGTCGAAACTACTGGTGATCATAATTATGGGCATGGGGGTGGACATACAAAAAAAAAAAAACCAAAGAACCGAAAGAATTTTAATGAGAGAAACTATGCGGAATAGAACAAAGAACTCTAGAAAACTAAATGACTCTTTAAGACAACAAACTGGGGTGAGAGTTTCGGACAGAACAGTGAGAAGAACATTAAATAAAAACAACTTGAGTTGAGATTTTTTTTTTTAAACATAACATAATGCCAAACATTTTAAATTATAGAGCCCGTCACAGAGCAAAATGTGTGCGGTTATTACAACGCCATAGAGCGAATAGGCGGGCATGGGCAAATCGGCATGCGAATTGGGGTAATGCAGAGTGGAGCCATTGTTTATTTACTGACGAAACAAGATTTAATTTGTTTCACTCCGATGGCCGAATGTTAGTTTGGAGGTCAAATCAGCGATATTTGGAGGAAAATATGGCCCCTCAAGAAGCATTTGGTGGCGGAGGTGTTACAGTGTGGGGAGGTATCATAAGAAATGGTAAAACCGAGCTATTCATGACCAACCAAACCATTAATGCTACTGTTTATCAGGAGGAAATTTTGGAACCTATTGTTGTTCCTTTTGCTCGACATTACGGCCCAGAAATTCTATTGGTGGATGACAACGCTCGAGCTCACAGAGCGCGAAGGATCACAGAGTTTTTGCAGGCACAAAACATCAATAGGATGGACTGGCCTGCAAAGTCTCCGGATCTTAATGTCATCGAACACGTTTGGTCTTATTTAAAACTTAAAGTAAGATCTCTTGATGTACCCCCTGAAACCTTAGAAACGCTCAGTGAGGCCATTCGTGAAGAATGGGAGAATATTCCACAAGATTTTATAAATAATCTTGTGGATACTCTACCAAATCGATGTCGGGAAGTAATATTCCGAGCAGGAGGACCAACAAAATATTAGCTTCTCTTTTTTTTAATTAATGTACCTAATTTTAATTAGGTAATTTTAATTTAATTTTAATTTAAGTTTAAATTAAATTAATTTTTAATTTTTTAGTTAAATTTTTTTTCAGTTATTAAAAATTACCAGAATTAGAATTATACATTTTTTAAGAATTGACTTTTGGTCGTTGTTAAGCAATGTTGTATATTGTAGAATTTAATGTAATAAACTTGTTCTTGTCGGTACGTTTTTGTTTATTATCGACCCGGTATAATGTGTAAATTTCAACCCTCAAATAAAATGCTTAGACCATAGAAAATCTACGTGAAATAAGGATTCCAAATCCGCAAAAATCATCAAGAACCGTCAATGTCAAGTTATAGCATTTTAAAGATTTCGGTATCCAAATTTTATGTTGAGTAGTGTGTACAAGGCCTAAGGGCCTTAATCCAAAAACTGACAAAACCGTCTAGAGATATTGATGTTACCTTAGTAAGCAACCATATTGCAACGACCAAAAAAATTTTTTGCGGAAATTTCACTCATACAAACTTTTTGATTTTTTGCATGACTTCATTGATCACCCCGTATATAACAAACTTATGGTCCTACGATAAATATACGTCATGCAGCTTAATCCGAAAAAAACTAGCTCTTAAAATTTGCAAGCCGCGTTCAAAAATTTGCATTCCTGTTGAAAATATTGAACTTTAAATTTTGCCTAAAAGTCTCTATGTGTAAGTTCGAGTAGCCAGCAGTGTAGTTTAACTTAACCGATACAAATGTACATTAATATACGTACAGGGCGATCCAGAATTAAATTGCCAAACGTTCAGAATCGAACTTTTCACGTTTAGATAATAGGTACTTTTTTCATCTATAAAGTTTTTTCCAAAAATGCACCCCCCCCCCCCATCAATTAAAAGTGAGTAAAAGTAATTAAGTAAGTAATTAAGTAAGTAAGTAAAACTAATTAAATGACTTGTACAATCAGACAATTAAATATTGAACTGCTCTGGCTTTTGTATAAATGCCTTGATATTATTTCCTTTAAATTATATGCCAGTAACCATCACAGACCTGCATTCTGAGTGCCTGTGAACATACTTATATACTTACGAGACTTTATATAGCCACAAATCCTCAAGCAAGAAAACGTGTTTATCGCATTGAAATATCTACAGATAAGCTGCTGATGTCACAAAGGAGGACCCATTGAATTGTATCATCATACGAGAGTCATGCCGAGTGGATCCAGGCCCATTAGAGCATATTTAAATATATTAAACCTTTACACACGCGCTTTAACCATAATAAAACTAATCCACAACTTCATAATTAACGGCTGAAGGTATTCATAGGCCGGTGTCACGTTATCATTTTTATTTAAATAATGATCTTGTTAAACATATGTTTCTTCTCGAACCGATTCAACGAATCGGCTTAATTATGCTTGCAAATTATTGGTTATAAGCTGTTTAAACTCCATGTTGATTTTGTAAAAATTGACTTAGAGGCTATTGAATATGTCCAAAATCAAGAGGTAGAAAGGAACAATTGTTCAATATGTTAGTTTAACACCTAAACACGATGAAATCACAAAATGAGAGCTATGCGAAGAAGCCCGTTTTTTAGTTTTTTCAAAATAACTCAAAAACAATGCAAATTTGGCTATTTTTACAAGAATACTTTTTTGTAGAAAATTGAATTTTCCAGCCGTGCGACTAACGGTGACCGAGATATCTCATATTCAAAGTTGACCATTCTTTGCCATATTTTACCACATTTGCTCTCATACACGCGAAAGTTTTTTAAAAGATAATGTAAAAGAGGAAGAAAGCGGTGCTGCAAGTGTCGCTTACAATTATTTAAACGATTATTATCGAAGAATGCGACGTTTGCAGTATCACAGTTACCTCCAACAGCTGATACTGCTAGATTGCATGGACGGCGAACATATTTACAGAGCCAATAATGGAAGGGAATTATGTTAAATCCCCTCCAATGGGGTTGGAAGGAAACAAATAATGAATTGATGCCAATTGCCACAACTCTGACTCCTGCACCGACCAAGAAATATTACAAATGTGTTTGTAATGCTTTTTTTTGAGGGATTGAACATACATAAAGAAACATATATTACGGATCGAATTTAAAACCTTCTACTACTTCCACATCCTCGTAGTGGATTGGAAGTATAGTAATCGCAAAAAAATATTTTTTTTTTTTTTTTGAAATGGGTGTAGAATGTCATGAAACGTCGAGTTTTTAAATTTGAGCGAAAAATTTTTTTTTCTGTCTGTGTAACTTTTTTTTTGTCCGCTCGTTTTCTCCGGAACGGTTTAAGATATTGACATCAAATTTTGTACACTTATATATTATAACGAGATCTGAAACTGGATTGTTTTTTGAAGATATCCGGTGAAGGGTTGGGGATAAATAGGGGTAAATATGGGAAAATGTGTATAGGAAGCTGGTAAGAGTACAGAAACTTGAAATTCGGTGTATGTACTAGAAGCCAAGATGTCAACTTATTTATAATAATTTTCAACCCCCCACGACCCCTACGCCATTATTAAAGGGGTTGATAAAGCAAAATTGAGATATTCACTTGAAATTTGGTACACATATGTATTATAACGACATCTGGAACAAGATTATATTTTGAGACGATTCCGTTGAAGGGTTGGGGGTTAAATAGGGGTAAATAGGGCAAAATAAGTAGACCAAGCTGGTAAGAGTACAGAAACTTGAAATTCGGTATATGTACTAGAAGCCAAGATATCAAAATATTTATATTTTTCAACCCCGCCACCACCCCTACTCCAGTATTAAAGGGGTTGATAAAATAAAATTGAGATATTCACTTGAAATTTTGTACACGTGTGTACCATAACGACATCTGGAACTAGATTATATTTTGAGATGACTCCGTTGAAGGGTTGGAGGTTAAATAGGGGAAAATAAGTAAAGCAAGCTAGTAACAGTACAGAAACTTGAAATTCGGTGTATGTACTATAAACCAAGGCCTCATATTTTTTTATAATACTTTTCAAGCCCCCAATACCCCTACTCTATTATTAAAGAAGTTGATAAAATAAAATTGAGATATTCACTCGAAAGTTGATACACGTAGATATCATAACGACATCCGGAACATGATTATATTTTGAGATGATTCCGTTGAAGGATTTGAGGTTAAATAGGGGTAGATAGGGGAAAATAAGTAAAGCATGCTGGTAAGACTACACAAATTTGAGACTTGTTGTATATACTGGAAGCGAAGGTCTCTGTTTTTTTATAATAGTTTCCATCCCCCACCATCACTACTCCCTTATTAAAATAGTTGATAAAATTAAATTTAAATTTTCGCTTGAAATTTGGTACCCGTATGTATTATAACGATATCTGAAACTAAATTATATTTTGACATGATTGCGTTGAAGGAGTGAGTGGGGGGTAAGTAAAGGTAAAGCGAGCTGGTAAGAGTACAGAAACTTGATGTTCGGTGTATGTCCTAGAAGCCAAGGTTTCAGATTTTTTAATAATATTTTTCAACCACCCACCACCCTTACTCCATATTGTTAAAGGGATTGATAAAATAAAATTGAGATATTAACTTGAAATACGGTAGACGTATATATTTTAACGACATCTGGAACTAGATTATACTTTTAGATGATTCCGTTGAAGTGTTGGGGGTTAAATAGGAGTATTTATGGGAAAATAAGTAAATCAAGCTGGTAAGAGTACAGAAATTTGGGATTTGGTGTATATACTAGAAACAAAGGCCTCAGATTTCTTTCTAATCTTTTTCAAATCCCGCCATCTCAGCTCCATTATTATTGGGATTGATAACATAGAATTGAGATGTTCACTTGAAAGTTAGGACAATTATTATGTATTGTAATGACATCAGATTGAGATGATTCCACTGAAGGGGTGAGAGGTGGCAGGTTGTGAATAGGGGAAAATAAGTAGGTAAACTAGAAACGTCATTTTTATCGTATATAGTGGAAACCAACGCCTCAAACTTTTCTATAACATCTGCCCAAAATATTATTAATATTCTATGACCAATAATTTCTACGTACTAGAGTGCAAATCTAGTCAAGATGTTTCCTTTAAAGTGTCTTGAATGAAAAATCTGGATGTGGAAGTAGTGATTCCTTAGGCAGCGGTTTTTTTCATTGTACTTTAATTTCTTATTTAAAGTCGTTTAAAAAGAGACAATGATTAATATTTAAAAATATGCATAAAATCGCTTTATTAATTTTAAATATAAGTAATTGAACCGTTTATGCTTGACCTCGCACTGTCAGGTATTTTTTATTTATGTCAAAAAGCGGTAACATAATGAGCATAACAATATACTTGTATTCAAACATCTTCACATATTAGTAACACTTCTTTTTCCGTTATAATATAATCAATTTTTTCGTAAAATAAAATTTCTCACGATTTGTTGATAGTCTAAGTGTAACGTTAGTTACACCTCATAATTGAGTGCAATTCCTAATACGGTAATTTTAATATATACTTCGAAATCTCCATATAATTACAACAAGTTCAATATTAAATATGTTCACCGTATGTTTGCAACAATGACTTTCTTTGTTTAATTACTCGATCATTTTTCCTCAATTTAAACCGATTTAATGAACTTTAGAAATCTAAATTGCCTTTTATTTGTTTATCGATTACCACATATCATTTATTTATAGGCGGACATAATTAATTTACATACGTATAAGCTTTCAAAGGAAGTACGTTCTTACCAAATAACAGTGTTTTAAGCAACTTTTTTTACATCCTGTTCTATTCACGGCATTTTTCAATAATGAAGTAGAGGTTAAAAAAATAGGTAACTCTATACATTTATTTTATACTTAACATATAGGAAAGAAGGAAACGTATCAAAAGGTGAAGGCACTTCCCATATGTCAATGCACAGATAAGAAAAAAATACAGATAATTTTTTTTTATTCACTTATTTCACGTTGGCATATCCGCAAGATATTTACAGTTTTTGCGAGTTGAGTTAGTGCCAGCCTTAGCAGTTATATTTCCGAACAATGAAGATGAAGATATTCCTACTGAAAACGTCTGGTTTGAGTAAGATGGGGCGCCGTCTCATTTTGGGATAGCAGTGCGTCAGTTTTTAGATGACACTTTTACTGGAAGGTGGATAGGTCATCGAGGTCCGATTGAGTGGCCCCCGCGTTCACTGGATTTAACACCCTTAGACTTTTTTCTTTGGAGTTACTTAAAGTCAAGGGTGTGTTTTAACCGGATACCATAGAAGAATTGAAAGACAGAATTGGCTTGGAGATGAGACGAATTGCCCATGAGATGATTCAGAACAGCGTGCAAAGTGTCTACACCCATCTTGGTCAATGCCAAATGGTTGGAGGGTCCCAATTTGAGCAATGGAGATGATTTTTTTATCACAATTACTTATGTAAGGTATCAATCAATAAAAATATTTTGTTTCCAAAAGAATGGAATATCAATTTTTTTCATATCACCAGAAAGCTAAAGGAATATACCACCAAAAGCTGTAAACAAAAATGTCTGTTTCCGTTAAAAAGAAATTATGATGACATCATAACTCAAAAACCAATGACGTCATAAATTTTGTGATAGTGACAAAATGTAGTAGCATTTACAAAACTAAAATCGACCTGTTCGAGGATTTTCTTGACAAATGACACATACCAAAGATATTAATTTTGTGCGTTTCTTTAGATACACAGTGTATAATAGACAAGTGACCAACTGCTTCACATCTCTATCAAAGAATAGTATATCCGCTATGCAAGCATCACCTAAAATTTCATAGCAGTAGGAGAGCTGGTGACATTTCCCCGTGATTATTTACTTAATGCCTATTTTTTGAGAGAATATTGAGGGAGGGATTAACCCTGATGGCAAAAGTAGTGAACAAAATTATGATTTAGTTAAGGCTATAACTTTTTATATTGTTTGCCTGTTGCCTTATAAATCTTGCTATAACATTGGCTGGTATTAAAAGGGTGGCAGGTCCCTTCAAACGTATCATGTGCATGGCGAAATTTTTATTATTTAGTTAAGCTTCAATTTTTAATATGTTATATTCTGTCAAGTGTTCTAAGTGTACATTTTCATTTGCATAGTGTAGATCTCAGAATAGAACCCTGGGGAACACCATGATTTATTTTAATGAAGTGAATTTTGTCCCATTATCGATGTCAAATTGTTGCCTATTCACCAAGGTTGACCTTAAAAGTAATGTGCTACGTTTAGAGAAACCGCAATGATTTAACTTGTTAATAAATAAATTGTCCGACATGTAGTCAAAGGCCTTAATGAGATCCAATCATTGTATAAATATATTTCCATTCTTTAAATTCGACATTAATTGAAAATTTTAAGTTATCAACAGTAAATTTTATTGATAATTTATTTCTTAAACCAATATGTTGACATTAAGGAGCAGCTCATTGTTGTCTGGATAAATTGTTGGCAGATTTTTCAGAATGACTCGATAAATTTTTGAAATACATGGACGACTGACATTAATCATTTATTCGAAGGGTATTCGGTAACTCTTTCTATAAATAGATACTACTTTGGAGATTTTTTAAAGTTCAGAAAATTTACTATTAGCTATGTTTATATTAATTATATTGTTAAATGGCAAAAATCTTGTGCTTTATGTCTTTTATCCGATAGAGATGTTACATGCACCTTAACTTTTTAATCCATACATACCTCCAAGAGATGCAACTTGGATATATTGTTATTACTGGTTTTATTTTCATTTTAAGTGGGTATAATTATATAAAATTTAATTTGATTCAAAATGTGAGTAATGGGCTGTTTTGAAATTCCTGATCATGTGTTGTCTATGTATGTAACTCAAACTATATAAATGTTACACAATATGTTTTGTACAACATGTTTTGCCAGCTAGGAACTTAAAAAAACTACGATTCAAATGCATTGACTCCTCACTTTAATCGCGAATATCTCAGAAACCGAGGAGCAGAAAAAATTGAACAAATTATGTGTGTATTCCAAATCAATCACTGAAATTTGAGTAATGTAGATTGGACACTTCTGAAGTTCTGCTAAGTTATATTGAAAAATGTCCTACTTTTTAAGGAAGTTTTGGCCATATCAGTTTTAAATCCATTATATCTTGGAAAACATACATACTATGTAAATGATATTTTAGACACCGATAGGTCACGGCATCTTTTGTGCGTCATAATTTTTTATTGTAAAATTTTGCAGTTATTCTCAAAAATGTGACGTCATATTTATTCGGTTATTTATCAATGCATTTAAATTTTTTTTGATGGAATAGTTAATTATAGAAAATGTAGGCATTTTCAGAAAAAAGAATTGGTGTAATATCAAATATTAATTTAGTTATCAAGTGCAAGTTTGCAATAATATTATTTATTACGCTTGATAACTAAATTAATATTTATTATATATCAATTACATTTTCTGAAAATGCTTGTATTTTATATAATTAATAATTTAAAATTTTTTTTTTTAAATACATTGATAAATAACCGAATAAACATGACGTCACGTTTTTGAGAATAACTGCAAAATTTTAAATTAAAAAATTATAAAAAAAATTTCCTTGTACAAAAAATGCCGTGCTTTATCGGCGTCTAAAATATAATTTACATAGTATGCATATTTTCCAATATGATGGATTTAAAACTGGGATGGTAAAAATTTTTTCAATGTAGGTAACTTAGCAGAACTTCAAAAGTGTTCAATGCACATTATTCAAATTTCACTGATTGATTTAGAATAGACTCAAATGAACACATAATTTTTTCAATTTTTTCTGCTCCCTCGTTTGAGATATTCGCGGTTAAATTGAGGGGTCAATACATTTGAATCGTATATTAGTATAACTTTTAGGGCAAACAAAAGTAAATTCCAAAAAAATTGTACGGTTATTCAAAAATAATTTTTTGTCAATATCACACATTAGCAAATTGTTGCAAGTACGTCAACAACAGGAAGCAAAAACAATCCTCATGTGCCGATTTTTACAAGTGGTGCATGATGTATGATAATGCACAATATTATAATACCCACATAAATGTCTATTATTAGGTATTCGTACACGATAAATTATACTTAATGTTAACCTGGGTGTGGAAATACAGTTCACAGTAAATCTAATCTGTACATCTACAATTTGTCATTTGTAAGGTGGCAGCTAGAGCTCTGAGATATACGTAGGTATTGAGAAACTTAGCTGTGAATAATGTTAGTCTGTTATATAATAATAAAGTAAGTAGATAGCATTTTGATTCGGTTTCTGTATTATTTCGTTTTTGTAAGCGGAAGTTCGAGAGAATTTCTTTAGGTATTCATTTATTTATTCTACAATAAAGACGCTAGAATACTGAGGAAAAAGTTCTTATTATTTAGTTTGCATAAGTGTATCTGAGTATTGACGGTAGCGAATTAATTAACCAATATTATGATAAAATGGGCAGCTGCTGGAAGCGGCTGGAGCCTCCCCACCAAATGTTAGCGAACATTCCTTGATTTGATTTATAACCGCTAAGCTATGTCATGCAGGACTCCGTTTCGCTGTTGCTAGAATCTGTACTTAACGTCCGCTATCCGGTTGCGGTACTCGTAATTTGCCTACCCCGCTAGAACTAGATTTACAACAATAATATTTCTTTTACGTAATTGTACAATTGTGAATACTGACTCCACTGCCCAGATATCTTTTAAGACAGGCGAAATCAGCCCCAGAATCTGCTAACAGTATAGCAGATCTTCGGAAGCAATGACCATAATTTAAAATATGTTGCAATTTCTATTTTCTAATTTTATTAATAAGTACCAATAATAGCCCAGACGTCAGGGGCTTCAAGGCTTCACTAAATGTTATAGGGGTAAATATTTGGAAATATTATTTGTTTGCTTTTATTTAGACCGGAAACATGATAAACGAAGAGAAGGGACAGAGTCAGCAGACAAAGTAGTAGTAGTAGTAGTAGTAGTAGTAGAAGTAGTAGTAGAAGTTCCTGTTGATAAAATGTTTCTGGCGTATCCAACAACACCTACACAATTACTAGCAGATGCATAAAAATTCTTTGGTATTACTGATAAGTCTTGAAATTGCTCTTGAAAATCTCCCAAACGGGAAAGATGTAGTAGCTTACACATCATGTACCTAATTAGCCAATGGGCAAATTATAAAAAGTTTAAAAGTGAATTATTACTTGTTTGCTTATAATTGTATTGAAACATATTCTTTATAGGATTTTGCAAACAGCAGGTAAAATAATGGATTACGTTTCCATGAAATCTATTAATCTGTCTTTTTGGAAATACTTAGCCTCTGAAACGTTTCTTCGCCCTTATTCTGAGCTCATCAGAAAGGTACAAAGCCACCGATAAAGATGTTTCATGCAAAACCAAGACAATTTCTATGAATAAATATGAAATCATTATATTTGACATTGACTGATAATGATAAAAACAAATCTTCACCTATCTATTGGCTAACTAGTTGCTGTATGGGAATTTTCAAATAAGAAATTAAACAAATTCATTTTAGTATTTTAATTTTTTAGCATAACCAGAATTCAGGTTATCGAAAGAATGCAAAGATTTCATTAATATTTTTAAAGATAGTTTTTCTTTTAGTTGTCATAGATAGTTATTTTCTCTGCTGTTTGCAAAATCCTATAAAGAATATGTTTCAATTATAAAAAGTAGTTATTAGTCTTTTGAATACCAATTGTATCATGTGCTCATGAAATATCATTTTTGGAAATAATACGTCCTAAGCTTCCGTCCATTTAACGAAACACTAAATTGTTTAATAAATTCGCTAAGTGAATAAAAATGTTGCCGTCTTATTCTTAGAGAAGCAGTCTATATTCATTTCATGTAAAATTTACAACAAAAAAGTAGTTCACACGTTTGCTATAGTATTCCAGCTATTAACTGAATCTTTTAACCTTCCTAGGTGTTAGACCTTTTTTGCCATATCAAAAGTGAGGAGAAAGTAATAGCAGAATCCACTCAAACATCTTCACATATTAGCAATACTTCATCTTCCGTTATATAATCAATTTTTTCCTAGAACAAAATTTCTCACGATTGTTGGTAATACCGAGAAATAACGCTACACTTCTTAATTGTTATGCCAAATACGGCAAATTTAATATAAACTTTTAAATGCCCGTAAAATTGCAATAAATTCAGTATTAACTTATATTACCACCGTTAGCACTCATATTTGCAACAATGCTTTCTTCGTATAATTTATTAACTATTTAGCTAATATAATGAACTGAATTCGATTCAAACCTTTTACCAACATTTATTTGCTGTTTTGCTTTTTATAGTAAGAGTTCGCCTTTAGAGGATCAAAAATATTTCAAGCCCAAGGTGGATATTCAGATCGTTTTTTTATTTTCATGTTCGGGCCCCAATAAAGAGCAGTAACTCCAGCTGACCTCTCTCTCGACGGTCCTAATTTCAGATATGATGTGTTGTATTAAAGGATCCTTAGTTGTACTGTGTGAGGCATGCATTCAATCTATAGTGGAATTATTTCTACATATTTATAACTTTTAAACTATACTGTTTTATATTTCCTTTTTGAAACAAAGTTGCCTTAAAAATTTAGTGCTTTAAACTTATTCTTGAACATGCATTGGACTTCTGCTTAAATAACACTTTTCTCTTACAATGATGCTAGTCGTAGAGCTATTAAATTACTCTGTATAGTGAGCATTTTCAAATAATCTAGCAACTGACAAAAAAAAGAGTTACAGTTATACAGATACATCAAAAGATAACTAAATCACATTCATCGTTAGATTAAGCATTATTGTAGGCAAAATAACGAGAGACAGAATACACATTGTAAGCTTCGCATCGCCTGGCAAGATAATGGTAGTGTTTATAATTGATTGCTAATGTTCTAATTAGCAGGTTCAACTATACACCCTTAATAATTGCTTATGATTTAGCGCCTGCGTACTAAGATTACTGCTTTTTAATCACCGATAATAGGTTATATTAGTGTCTCGTCTGTGTATTATAAAGGTGTGTGATTAATTTGATTTATGCTCGATGGCTGTTTGCAATGCCATGCCATTGGGGATCGGGGAGTATTTTCCCAAGGCAGCGAACAATTGGGAAATAATAAAATGGCGATTTATTTAGTTCCTAGTAATCTTCGTATTCTGGTATCATATTATCCAAGAGCGTTGGCGACTTATCTACTATACAAGTATATTTTCACCTACAGTATATTAATGCACACCTGCACGGTAGCGCAAATGGGCTAAACCATGTTGTATGATGAGCGCATACCGTCTAATATTAGAGTCCCAGCTGCGTTACTGGCTGTCAGTGAGTAGTGGACGTTTTCTAGCTATTCTTTAAATGGGTAACCCTATTCCCGACTGCCTTGGTTTTCAGCTTGAAGGTTGTCTAGTATTCGGTGGGTTTTATTAAATGAAAACTACCATTTATGCCTTATAATCAGGGAGGCCTAACTCTTTGAGGAACCACTTTCGGGCAGATTTATAGGTTTATGTTATAATAAACTCTAAAAATATTGTTTACCATTTAAGCATTATAATCGATGTATTCCTTAACACGCCATTCGTTAGAGGCAGTAACTAATCTAACTGACCAATGATAGCGTATGACTCAATAGTTTGGTAGCCGAAAGGGCTACAATAAACGACTGAAGCCAAACTCTCTGGAATTTAGAGACAAGCATGCTTGGCAATAACTGGTGCACCACACCGGCAGCTGCTATGGAAGTCCTCCTGGAACTACCTTCTCTCCATATTTATCTGGAGAAAGAGGCCAGGTGGACAACTTACAGAATCCATCAAGAGGTAACTAATATGCTCCAGGCTAGGATCATGGAGCACAACAGGCTGTTGAGAGACTTAAACTGTCGCAGCATCCTGGGAATGCCTTCAGATGTGATGGCTACCTTGATCAACTATGAACTGCCCTTTAAAGTCCTGTTTCCTGGAAGAGACGAATGGGGTCAGAACAAAACCGACCTACAAAGGACAGACAAGTTGTTGAACCACCGACTACTGCAAAACTCCTGAGGGAAATGGAGGTGGTGTATATAGTCGCAAACCAAAAAAGGTAAAAATAACTTCGAGGCTGGATGATAATGCGACTATATTTAAGGCAGAAATCGATGCCATTGGGCTGTGTGTACGGAGGCTTGAATAGACGCAGCCTAGACACAGATCAGTAAAAATATTTTCGCACATCCAACTTGGCACATCCGACTTGGCAAAAATAACAAAGTGACTCTAATGTGGATACCTGACCACTCTGGTATGGAAGGCGCCGATTCTATGGCCAGAGAAGACACGGCAATCAAATGTAAGCAGAATCGGCACTTGGCATATCTGCAAATTATGTCAAGGCTGCTATCCTAGCCTGTGATGAATTGAAAACAATCCAGGACTATCGGGAACTACCAGGATTAGTTCACTCAAAGGAGTTTATTACATACCCCTTGAAGTCAAAAACTAAAAAACTATTAGAGGTAAATAAGCTACACCTAAGAACTCTAATTGGCCTGTACATTGGGCACTGTATACTAAATCATCAAATACAAAGAATTGGACTGGTGGAAAACGCCGAATGCCGTCTGTGTCTGGAGGATGATGAAACAGCAGAACACGTTCTGTGTACTTGTTCTGCTGCAGAAAGAATCAAGTCCTCACTGTTTGGCAAAGGGCGACCGGAGCCAGAGGACTTGGTCGGTTTCTCACCCAACAAGATTATTTGCTTTATTAAAAAGCTGAATCTGTTGGGTGAACCATAACTAAGAGTGAGCTACAATAGACTTGGATGGTCGAAGTGGAGGGTCTGATAATCCGACTCACACATTAACCTAGCCTAACCTAACTTAAGGGCAGTAAGTGCCTTTTCATATCGCTGACGAGATTTCTGGGATTATCTGTGGCCATGAAAACATAGCCACACATTAACCTAGCCTAACCTAACTTAACTTAGGGGCAGTAAGTGCCTTTTCATATCGCTGGCGAGATTTCTGGCATTATCTGTTGCCATGAAAACGTAGTTGCTTCCAAAAATACAACTAGATTTTCGCCTATACTAATAATCGCCATAAGAATTTACAACAGTATTTTAAACAACGAGTTTTGAAAACGAATCTTTTCACACGAGTGAGACAGTTTGGTGGAACGAGCCGAAGGCGAACATCACGCCATTTGTCATTTTATCTGAAAATAATTTATAATCACCAAATGATCATATCAGTACATAATACTGTCAAACTATGATTTGGCACTAGCCTACTTAGCGACTTGACTAATGTAATAGTGCTCGTCGTTTTTGGTTGATTACTTGAGCAGGTGTGTCTTTTTTTTTCTCAAGAACGGTCGGTCGATTTTACGAAATTTTTTCAATGGGTAAAAAAGTTTCTAAATGAATCACAACGTTTATTTCTTTTTTAATTGATAGAAAAGAATAGCAGACAGAGACATATTTCCAAAATTATAAGGAAGGTAATTAATATCACCCCTTTGCATACACGCTAGAAGGATAAAATAATTTCTTCAGATGTATTTTCATTACTAACAGAGATGTGCCTTTCATCTTTCTCCGATTACGTCCTTTTCAGACAGAAATTAAAAACCGTTTTTTGCACACCCCCTTAAGGGGGTATAGCTGGACAAGAATGACTTATTTTGAACAATTTTATATAAGGAATTGGTAGTTATATTCACTAATTATGTTGAACTTTTCTTTGTAACGATACGTATATTAATTTTGTATTTTCTTATCTAATTTCTAGCCTTCAAATAAGTAAATGATAAACAAAATAAGTACCAATTTATAATAGCTGTTATAAATGTTAATATTAGGGCCTATCAGATAGGAAAATCTAGACATTTTGGAGGACATTTCCCACAGTTATTTTATTAATACGGTTAATTGTCGTAATTAAAATAACATTAAAATCATTAATATTTTAAGTAATTTTTAACATTAATTTTTGTTCTCAAATTGTTCGGAAAGTCGCACAAGGACTCATACATATTATTAAATTTTATTACACTTTTGAAATTAAGAAATTTGTGGAAATTGGAACATATTTTATATCTGTCTTGTGACAATACCTATATAAATTTTAAGAAAGAAATGTCAGTTACTGTTAATTTGCTAGTATATTCCAAGGTAAGGAAAATAGCAAACTAATAATGTTAAAGGCTAGTCAATTAGGCTTCCGGATATCAAGAATCGTTTATCGAAAAAGTGTTGGTATGCAAGTACTGTAGTTCATAACAAGCATTCAGAAAACAGTATAAATATTTGACCGTTAGGAGTAGAAGAAAACTGAATTCAGTCTTTTGGGATCTGTCGATGCCACAAATTTTCTATGTGAGATTTCATATATCATTGGAATTTTCATCATTTTCATATTTTGTTGTATCTAAAGCAACATGTTACGCATCTCTATTTCGAGAAGTGGTGTTATATAGCCCACATTAAGAGAAAAGTGTAGTTGTTTCCTAAATTGAGTTCTAGGTGAGTACGGAAATGATCCGTAATAAAATATAAAAAGGTTTGAATGCATATTGCTATTACAACACTTTATATAACAGCAAATATCTAAGTTTGGTGGTATCAATTTCAAAAATAGGTAATCTGATGTCCATTCTTTTCACATGTCACTTTATTGTCATTTTTCTATTTAGATGTTTCTTCTTCTCAATTTTATCTTTTACCTTATTACTTCATTTCAAGCTCTTTACAAACTGTTCGGACAATACGTCAGAAAATCTAATGTCAGGTTTTTTTCAAAGAAGTATGGCAGTATGGCCACCTTGATTTTATTTCTGAAAATTTAGGGAATACAGGCGATGAAAAAATCTACAACTCTAAGAAAAACTGCCACCAGCACTTATAACATGAATAGAATAAGTTTTTTAAACCCATTACAATTTTTTCTTTGTAAATTTTTTTTCAATGTTTCAAAAAACGCGATATTTTTCTCCGACTTCAAATTCGAGTCCACTGATTTGAAATTCTTTAAAATTCACTAGTATGTACATGTTACGCACTTTTGACTATAGTATGACAGTCTCTCTACTTACCATTTTCTGTTTTGCACAAGCTGCATAAGGTGGGTTACTGTCTGTTATCAGTCTTTGGTCAAACTTCTGATAGTCTATGTAATGGAGCATTAAAATACATTTTTTTTGTAAATATTTCGTGCAAAGACAAGATTACCTCTCCCCCACATGTTGGAGAGTGCTGAATACGATGCAAGTAGTGGGACAAGTTTTTGACCACCGCAACCACTTGAAACTGCTTTTATGGATGCTCCCTGTATGTTTTCATATACAAACGGGTCTAGGGAGTGATTTATCGATGGAGTATATTTGAGATAATATGGAAGGGGGTAAGGAGGTAAGTGAAATCCAGATAGCAGGTCTAGGGGATTGTTTAAAACCTCCCGAGGGATCTGCTTTCAAATTATTCGGTTTAAACGCATATCCCCCTCCGTTTTCGGGGTCGCTGATCACGGAATAAATATTCATCTGTAGCTCCAACCCCTCCTCATCCCTCAAACGGGCAGAAACCACCCCTCACTCACCAAAGAGCATGCTATCCAGGATTCTTCGGCACAAAATCGTTATTCATATGCATATCGCTTCAGATTTCACGGAGTGACGGTGGTAGCGACTTCGGGGGTTGCCGCAACCCATTCCAATAAATCACTCCCCAGACCTGTTTATATATAAAAAAATACTGACATCATCCATAAAAGGATGTTGGCCGTTGCGGCGGTCAAAAACTTCTCCCACCACTTGCATCGTGTTCAGCGCACTATAAAACGAGGGGGTGCATTCCTCCAGTAGACTTACTTTGTTCTTTCCCCATTTTTGGAACTATTCCGCTACGTGTAATTTGGATAAATCTCTTAACCATTCGGGTTTGAAAAATGGAGATCTAACAGTTTCATTTGCGAAACGATTAGCTATTTCATCTATCTTTAGATCTGGCAATTTCTCCATAGCGGTGGGGACATCTCACGTTTTTTAAATTTTCTTGCGTTGGTACTTCCTGCACTTGATATGTCTCTGTTGCAGTTTCATCTCTTTCCTTCGAAGAAACAGATGTGCTTAAAATCTTCCGGCATGACAGGGTAGCGGGCTGAAGCGTTTTGTGTGGCTAGCATGCTTGATCACACTGTCTATCGTGTACTGGGTTCGTTCCCGAGCTTTGACACTGGAAATGTCGAAGGTAATGGATGTTATCGACGTTTTTCAAATGTGTAACCCCCTGGCGTCGTGGCTTTAAATTTGGGGGTTGCCTATTATGTGTGATATATGTTACGTTTTATGAGATATGTGATGGTAGCAAACAAGATAAAACAAAATTCTAGACTGACAACATCGACATACCGTAAATAGGTACCTAAACATTGACAATTATTGTTATCAAAATAATACTGATTTTGGGAATGTATATATCGTTGTATTATTTAATTTATTCTATGAAATAACATAATATATTTTCTACCACAAAACACCAAAATAATGTAACTATTTGCTCCGAGAGCACCAATTAAAAAATTAGCATTATTTCATGAACAAACACACAAGCTGCCGAAACACTTAGTTATGCATCCAATTAATCTACTAAATTGAATATGTACGCTAATGACTGAATTACATTCATCTTTAGTGTGAAACTTTTTAGTTTTATGATGTGTGAACCATAATAATAATAATTCATATGCAAATTACCATCAGATTAAACAACACATAATGAAATAATTTGTATGAAGTAACACAAAGTTAATTAAATTATTAAATTAATTCCTCCATTAGAAATGCGTTATAACTAACTAATTTCTCATAAATTAGTAACGATAAATTACATATTACGAGAATTACATGAAATTAACGTTATCTCCATCAACGCATATTTTAAATGAGTTCATTATATTTATTTAACTCACTGACATATGTAATTTCATTTAGATGGTAATAAATCGAGAGAAAAACAAACCGATAGAGGAAACGGATTTCATATATTATACACGTAATTGGTCGACATCAATTTTCAGTATTCCACAGCATACGAAGAAAGCTTTTGTTAATGTACTTTCTATACTTATATTGTGTGGTATATGTATACTTATACGTTCGATTCTGAAAGTATTAATAGTGTTATTAATGTAAATACACAGTGCAGTGGGACTTGGCAAAAACTGAAATTATTCCCGTATAAATACTTTCTTGCAAGTTGTTAACAATGTCCCAATCAATACATTAAAAATATACTCATATGAATTTCATTGTAGAAAAACGATTTTTTTCTAAAGTGAAAATGTGGCATTGAATGCTAGTTCTTGACATGTCCAATAATGCAAACTTTGTGTCTTTTTTACAGCTTTGGTAGGTACATATTATTACATTTAGATTACAAAGAGGATCTGGCTGATTGGCCTTGACCATCGCGTCAGTGCGTTTATTGTGGAGCCTCTATTATAGTTTTCTTTAGAGCTCCTTATCCAGCATTGTCATATATGTACCAGACTCCACAGCCTTGATAAAAGCCCCTTAGTATAGCATAGCCCTTGGTGTTTCATTGCCAACTAGTTGGAACCGAAGTCAAGCTAGGCCTACACATTGACCCAGTACAATATGGACTAAGGTTTCCTCTGGCATCTGCCTGACCCGTTAGACTCATATGTATATTAAGCCAGCAGTGTTCGGTTGGACTCATTATTATTCTAAAAGCCTTTTTATCGTGACATAATAGGGCTTCCGTAAAATTGGCGAATCGTTCTTTAATGAACTTTTTTAGTCTATCTCTGTCGTGGGAAACCTTCCCACAATTCCAGAGATTTAATTTGTACTCATATATCAATGAACACTCATATGTCTGGCTTGGCCACACCGCAAAAGGGTTCGGATCTTATTAGGGCCATACGTGCCTCCTCTGGCCAGCTCATCAGCTTTTCAATGTCCCTTGTGTCCTGTGACTTACGCCACGGTCACTTTATTCGAAGTTTCTAGGTTTATAAGGGAATTTATACAATCCCATACAAGTCACGATTCGACTTGCTTCTGGCGCAGCCTACCTATCGGAGAAAACGGCAGACAACTGGTTAACAGTTCCTCGCCTTATAATTTACTACTACACTATATTGCGGCTACTTCAGCCTGGAATACTGTGGTGTTTTTTCTTAGGCTTATTAGGATTTTTGTTCTTGACCTTATTCCGTAAATCCAAGCTCCTGTTCTGTCTTAGAGCCGTCTGTATACCAGACTGTTTGTGTCGACATTGTTGAACCGTTTGTCCACTCTTCCCTCTGTGGTATTTTAATTTCGAAATTTTTGGCACATATGATAATGACGTTTTAATATCTGTACTATATCATTCCAGAAAAATATTTTAATGCAATCTACTACACACAACGATAAATTTATAAAGTACCTATGTAAACAATGTGATATTCTACCATTGTCCACAACTATTAAATAATGTGTCCATCCATATTAGTTTCCTCGTGGGTAATGCTATCTGTTATTCACCGCAGTAAGTAATGATTTCTTTATTGACTGGTTCAAATACTGATATTACCTTTAAAAAAATTGTTGGTAAAACAAAAATGCACATTTCACAAGTTATTTTCTCCAATAAGTGCTATTCGTATAATATTGCTCCATTTGTCAATTTTTTTAGATTTGTGTTTAATTCTTTGTTATAAATAATTTACCAACAGTGAAGGAATACCACTATTGGAGATTAAACACCCAGGCAACACGAATAAATGGTCTAATGTTATACTAAATCATTGTACAATTAGTTTGTCTTAAACGTCACGTTTCGATATCATAGCGCACAAGTCTTTGTTCAATGTCTGCTCACTTCTAACAACGTTCTTTACGTCTTGCACCCGTGCGGGCATTCCGTATTTTCACATGAGATATTCTCGAAAACTGCTAATTTCAGAGAAAAGTTTCAAATAAAGAAGTTGTTTCAATTCGCTATCTTTATATTTTGTCAATATACTTGGTATCCATTTTCAAAGATAAAAAATTGATATCTGTATTAACCATTTATAACAACCATTAGATGCTTATTCCCGTATTCTACTGCAGATAAGACAAACGACTTGCACTTTTGGCGGCATTTAGTTTGGGATTATTTTGATAAGCATAATTACGAACATGGTCTAAGTCCATGTTTATTAAAATACGAGTATTTATAGTATTTTCAAAGAGAAAATTATAAAACACTTGCATATCATCGGCTGGATTTTTGCCATAACATGCGTGCTGGATGATATCGGCTGTAAATTAAGAGTAAAAGGGGTCCTAAAACTGACCCTTGTGGCACGCCTGATATGATTTGGCAAGTATTTGATAGCTCATCATTTAGCATAACTGTTTAAAACCTGTTTTTTAAAGAAGATCTGAAGAAGTTTTATCAAAATCATAAAAGGAGAGTTTGGCACAGGTTCAGTGGTGGGCTCCAGAGTGTCAAGAACCTTTAAAAAATTAGGAAGAATAAATACAACACCATCATGGTTACCTAAGGAAACCCCTGGACACTTCAGCTAAGGCAGAAGTTGTGCTAAAACCTGTTCGTACAACTTAGTTAAAAATCTTAAAAGAGGAAATTTTACGTGGTTTAAAATAAAGCTATCAACGATATCAACATTTCTGTGTAAGCAGTAAGTAAGCATTGATAATGAATACAATATAAACAAATTCTTAAAGAGATGTATATTTAATATACGCAATACATACAGACTTTCGAAAAAAAGTTTTTAAAAATGGAATAGGTTAGGTTTCCGAAATGTGTTTTTGTGTTTTTATTCTTATTCATGTCATTTGTCAGAACCCTCCACTTGTTCCTTTGACATACAAGTTCAGTTATTTTCCAGTAATATAGTGGATAATTATATTATTTTATAGATCTTACGTACATTACATCTAGAAATAAGTAAGATGTGGTGAAAAAGCACAAAAGAAAACAGAAAATGAAGTAATTTAAAGAACTACCTAATTTTTCATATCTCCTTGGCTTGAATTAAAATTTTGTTACCAACACTGGACTTGAAGTTAAGTCAAGTCAGCTCAAATCGAGTCAGAACTTGAATATTATATCAAGCCGTAATTTACTGCTCTGAGGAGATATGGTTCCCAGTCCTCCCCCAAAATTCCCTGTATGATTATATGAGTTTTTTTCTCTTAAAGTGAGGAATTTGATCAAGTATATTGAAACAACTTGTATAGTTTTTACGCTTACTTTAATTTTTATACAGAAACAATAATATACCAACAATACGTAATAAAAGCTATTTATTGATAGAAAAACTTAATATATCATGGCAACCTATTATTTCATTTTAAATTTTAAATTAAAAACCATCTATAACGCTTTATAACTATAGTTTTTGTTTACGATCCTCAAAAAAAGTAATAGACTTCTATTATTCTAATACCAAAATACAAATGTTGCATAACAATTGAAATAATTCATTAAAATTTATTATTCATTTGTAGGTTGCATAATGCGACTTAAATGTGGAATTTTTTTCGCGAGAAAGACAGATTTAATAGTGAAAATCAATATTGAGAGTTTTAAGCCGATGGAATGAAAAAATCGGTAATAATTTGTTGCAAGAAAATCATTTCATTATTTTTAAGAGAAATTTTTAATCAATAAATTAACCACCAATATGTATAAATAACAAAAAAAGTGTACCTCACTTTAATAGTAAATAGTTGTGAGCGATAACTTATACTTTATTCAATTCATACTCTGGAATCAAGACAAAATAAGATAATACGGTTAATTAGAAGTTTCTCACCAATTTTAATAAGAAAGAAAATATTTTAAATGTACGGCTCAAAATAACAAATTACAATTGTTATAAATATTAAATTTAGATAGGCAATTGCTCAAAAAAAGTCTCCTTGGATTTATGCAGTTGTCGTGTGGCTGCCTTTAGATTGCGTTCAGCAAAGCACTGTATTACCTTCCACTTTTTCAAACAAATGTTTTATTCTCGAAGGACCACTGCACTTTGCAGAAATGATGATTGCTGTGTATATGAATCAAACTATAGTTATTGGACAATATATTTAGAATCAGTTTACAAATAACTTGAGCTTGATGCTTCTTGACAGGATACAAAATTAATATATTATTGACAGAGTCTCAAACATTAGCTGATGTTTTTTAAATTGTTTTTCATTGAGTTAAAGGTACGTATCCTTAGAGGTTTCCTGTAATACTTCTTAAATTCAATAGTACCATCGCAGATATCAACTTATGTAAAAAACTTTCAGGTAACTGCAGAACCAAAAATCGATTGTATTAAGATCAGGTGTTCGAGGCTGTCAAGATACTGATCAACTCAACAATATACGGTTTTGAGCAATAAAAACGTTGAAATGCTTCATTGTTTTTATTTTATGTTTATTTGCAAATTATGTTTAGTTTTATATAAAGTTTTGCAATGTATTTGAATTTAAAATAATTTAACCTCCCAGAGCGGATTTTGAAAGGCTTTTTTGATATTTTTAAATATGAAATTGTATATAACTCGAGGTCTTTAAACAAATGTAAAAATAATAATAATTGATATTGTGCAACTTTCTTGCCAGTGATCATGCAGAAAAAATGGTAAATATCAATGTAAACATTTGTACAAATATGCCATAGGAACTAGAAATTTTACATAATTTATGATTATTATTTTATTTAATATCATATCATTTAAAACAATTGTTGAAAAGGTAAATTGTTGTCATTTTAAAACCGTGACAGCTTGAAGGGAATTGCTGTACAGATTATACATATTATAGAAATGTATATTAGTTATTTACTTTTCTTTAGTTAGAAGTGACGATTGATACTTTCATATGTTATTTTGTATAATTTCAACAAGATTTAAATCTTTATCGATTTGATATGTATAGATTTTGCATGCTGTTGTTTTTGAAATCTTTTCTATTACGTATTTAACACCAGTCAGTTTGTCATGTTAGGGCAGTCATCTATACCAGGCGATGATGTCGAGCGTGTAAGTATGAAAAATATTTGAAAATAATTTGGGCCGCCTTTAAAAAACAATAATAATATTAATAATAATAATAATAATAATAATGATTCTGTGCAGTACAAGCGGAATCTATCTATGGCCTGGATTGACTATCGTAAGGCATTGGACACAACATCGCATGAACTATTGTTGCATTTGCTCAAATGTCTTGCGGCAGCAAAGCCACTAGTGAGATGCATAGAACAACTACTGCCACTCTGGAGAACTCGCTTCACCATAACATCCGGTGCACAGCGGGTTACAGCAGGTGGTAGTTAGAAGAGGAATTTTCAAGGGAGACTCTCTGGGTCCCCTCCTCTTTTATATCTCACTGCTGCCGTTATCTGTTGAACTCCGCCAAACTTGCGGAGACTACTGTGAACTACCCAGCAACCGAAAACAAGGTCACCCATCTATTTTATATGGATGACCTCAAACTGTATGCCTCCGGAGAGCGTGAACTTCAGAAAGCTCTAAGGGTGGACGAGGAGAACACGCAGGCCATTGGCAGGAAGTTCGGGTTGGACAAGTCCTAAGACATCTGGATGCCGGAGAGACATACACATACCTGGGTTTACAACAACATCACATCCAGGATGTGCAGCAAGTGAAACAATCTCTCCGCGGCAAGTACAGATGCTTACTCCGAAAGATTTGGTCATTTGAACGTTCGGGGAAAACAAGGTGTCTGCCACTAATTTGCTTGCCGTTCCTGTTCTGCTCTACACTTTTGGGATAGTCAAATGGACAGTAGATGAGCTGCGCCAATTAGACAGAGGTACCCGCAAGATGATGAATATCTATAGGAGCATTCATCCTAGATCGTCCGTTTCTCGTGTGTACCTCCCACGAAATCGGTGGGGTCGAGGGCTCTTGGGGCTGAAGTGTATGCATGACAGAGTAGCACCGAATGTGGCCTGTAATGTCCTTAAGAGCTCAGATCCACTCCTGCAATTAGTGAGAGATCACCAAATGGTGGGTGCCGAGCAGGAACATCTGTTCACCCATGCATGGTGTATACTATAAGAACATAGAAGCACTGGGTTTATCGACTAGGCTGTCATTCGCCTTTTTAAGGTCAGCTGGGCTAAGGTCTGAGACCGAGGGATTCATTGTGGCCTGTCAAGACGGTGTAATTAACACGGTGGTCTACCGAAGCCGCGTAATGGGTGTAGAGGTTCCTGATATAAACTGCAGGACCTGCCGTCAGGCGCCGGAATACTCATGCATTTATTTTCCGCATGTCCGGTGTATGCGACCTCGGCTTACATCCATCGCCATAACGAGGCGTTGCGAGTGCTGTATTACCATCTTCGGCACTCGTACAGGATAGACCAGACACCAATGTTGTCTTACGTCCTCGGAGACATCGAGTCCGTTGTCGAAATTGGGAGATGCCGAATTTACTGGAACTACTTGTTTCCGTCAGTCAGGCTAATTCAAGCCAACAAGCCTGACATAGTTCTCCTCGACGACCTCGAGCATCAACGCAAGATGATGTCTGTGATCGAGTTCTCGGCACCTGCCGAGCCAAACATCACGTTGAAAGAGGAGGAAAAACGAACCAAATAGCGTGATCTCCGGTACGAGCTCCAAGTGCTATACCCAGGCTACTCGGTCAAGATGGTGGTCCTAATAATCGGTGTACTTGGTGGTATGAAGCCGACGCTACATCGGAACTAAAGATCATACCGGTCTGTTAATAAATATAATATTTAAAAATATACAACAATGCATCGGATCGAAAAAAGCGGTTGCTAACAGTGGTAGGTGAAGATGCACCTTACAATGTCCCACTAAAAGTCAGCCCCACCACTAAACATGCGTTCTGTTGTACGAGCAGTCGTAGTTGTTCATAATAATTTTTTTTTCCAGTGTAATACGTGCAAAAAAATATAAAGAATGTGACTTCAGATAGTAAAGTCTATCATATAGCCTCCATTTCGAATTTTGCTAAAATGTTAATTACAAAAGTCTGAACAATGGCAGAGCTAAAATCGTTGATATCTCGGCTTAAAATGATCCGAGAAATTGAAATCAACATATCTTTTTCCGACGAATCTAATGCCGTTTGTATCATTAAAATTTGCATAATTAAAAAAGTTACTGCAATTTTTGTTACCTGCAAATTTTATTTTTCATAAATAAATAATGTCAATTTATTGAAAAAAAAAATTCTTAATAAGAATAGGTAGTACTAACCGAACCAAGTAATTTCCCGCAAAAATCATGATAAGAAAGTGTCTTGGTCCAAAGTTATAAGCAAATTAATTTATTTCTGCAAAACGTCATATTTTGCAAAATTTTGCACTTATGATAAAACGGACCATGAGTTTAATTGGTAACCATTAAAGTGAATGCAGAAAAAATTAGAGCAATCTAATTGAAGAATTCGTATAGTTATGCAACTTTGAATACTGAACTCAAAATTTGCAAAAATTCGCCAGTTTTTGCTACGTAAAAATAGTATTTATTATTGAAGCATAATGGAACCAGTTCCCTTTAAAAGTATATGTATTCTCAAGTAAAATGAGCTTTGGAAAGTTCAAATCGGACGATTAGAACGGAAGTTATAAAAAAAAACTTCTTAAACAATTATGAATTTTGCGGCAATTTTGCAATAACAAATTTAGCGGCAAGTGAATTACATGAACAGTATTTTTCCCGTAATGTGACCAATATTTTACTATGTTTGCAAAAAGTGCTAAAAGCAACAACACTTTTATAAATTAAAGTCACTGGTCTACTAAGACAACGAATCCTTTAAGCGATAATTTTAATAATTTCAAAAATATTATTGGAAAAGTTCTGTTACAGATTTTTGTAATTATAATGGCGTAATCATCACGATTTTATGTAAATTATTTTCTCTCAGGAATAGAATTGTAGGTGTTAATTGTGAACCGCGAACTTTAAACAGCAATGAAGTTCACCAAAATATTTATAATTTAAGTAAGCTTTCGTTGAAATAGTCGTAAAGTTCTAGATATTTTGCCATAAGTATTGCCATTCAATTAAATGAAATCATACCAGATTCATAGCCGCAAATTTCCAAACACCAAGGTTCAAGTTCATTAAACATTTAGTTAAAATATAGAAAACTTGAACCATCGATTTTTATATATTATTGCCTGAGAGAATCAATTTTCATAAATAAAATCACTCTTATTATACTCTTCGCAAATACAAAACGAAGAGTATATTGCATTCGATCGGCACATTTCTAAAACCGGTTGTATTTCCCGTAGAGAAAAAATTCTCATATTACTGTGTTGGTGATCGAAGTCTGAACAACTTTCAAAATGTCCGTCCGTCTGTCCGTCTATCTGTCTCTCTGTCTGTGTGTCCGTCTGTCTATCCTTCCGTCACGTTTCTTGTAAACACGATAACTTAAGAACGAAAAGTCCGATTGTATTAAAATTTGGACAGTAAGTTAGTGTTAGCTAGAGGAAGAATCCTATTGCTTTTGAACAAAATAGATTAATAAATAAAAAAGCCATTAATTTTTTAAACGAGAAAAATTTTGTTTTGTTTCGTAATTAAACAAAAAATGTTTTAAACTAATATCATTTACAAAAAAAATTGCGAAGAATATCCTGTAGAATGTGCAACAATTCTATAACAAGTGCAGTAAACCGGCTAAGAGTATACTGGTTAGCTTGTTTGATCTTCTTTAGGCCCATCCGTTATCGGAGGTTGTATTTGGTATAAACCAAAAATATAATAAATTATTATTTACTTCACCTCTCGCAAATTTACATTTGTATGACGTATATAAGTATGTTATTATTCTCATCTGAACAATCTTCCAGGGATTGTTAATGACAATATATAAATATTAAATTCTTATATTAATTTAGTATATTTTGTACTGCTTTTCGAAATGCCTCTATGCATAATTACAAATTTTATTGTCAGAAGAAAATTAGTTAATTCCTAAAATATAATAATTTTAGGGATGAATTGTTGAAATTTAATTCCTCATATTTTTAAGAAAGATGACAATATTTCACAGAAATCTGCTGAAGAATGGATGCACATTTAATTTCTCCAAAAAACACAAAATCACCATTACTTCTTGTTAATAATTATTTTTATCTCGCATAAGTACATCCTTATTTTTAAATTATAACCCTTCATGTTTGTCAGTCGCTTCCAAATTTTCTTTCCAGGCATCCATAGTCAACGCTAATATTCCCCTAGCCTTTCCATAAGCCCATAACTTTCAAATAACACCTTCAAGTGGAATCATCTGCTTTTCATCCCATCAGAAATAGTTAAACTTGATATTTTCAATGATATCCAGTCCCAGAAATTCCGAATTTTAAACCTTATATTACACGTGCAATAATAACGGGTTTTTCGTTTGAAGATTCACAACCAAAATAGCTACATTTTTATACACCTTTAAATCATTCTAAAATATTATTATGATACACAATCACTTGAGTATTGTTGCTCTTATAATAAATTGACACCTTTACTTTTATTGGAGTTTGATGAAATTAATCTGAAGTGAGTAACTACTATTGAAGAAAATGTGTTAATGATATGATTATAATTAATATTAAATTATGATGTATTTCATATCGTCTATACGAACTGACACTGCTTGCATTAAAACAGTATTAGCACTAAATGGAACTAAAATTAAATGTCTATTAACTTTAAAATTATCAGAAGGACATCTACAGTACTGAAGACTTTTTTTTATCGACTTTCTGATCATCGCATGTGATTCATGTGATCATGTTTGAAATATAATAGACCAAATATCAAAATTACACTTCTTGTAGACGTGTAAAGCCGTTATTTGAGCTCAAATAGATTCATAACCCAATAATATGCTCATATGCATCTGTTATAACTAAGCTTTAGTAATTTAAAATCGACAGAAGTTCGACTAAGCAAAGAAGATACTGGAGACTTGTTTTCCATATTTTTGATGAAGCGTTACAACGAATTTTTTACATCAAAAGGAACTGCGACGACATCTTTTTTTTTGTTTATTGCGCCTTATTCCTGATATTTCCTTTGGAGCGAAAAGATAGACCGATCGACAGTGTAGGAGAGGTATTTGCGCGTGGACCTACGGATGATGTAAGTCTCAAAATCTTCAATAACTTTATCTAACCAAAGCATAAAATCAAAAAAATACTCAATACCTATATAAGAAGTCAACACGAGGATTTAGATCATCTCAATTTCATCAAACAGGAGGTACACCAACCTCTGAATTGCATTGTATTAATATATTGTTTAGCAATTCGAATTATCGAGAGCACAGTTTTTAATCATTTTGCAGCATACGCGCCTTATACTTGAATCCACATTTATTAAGTGATTCCTATGTCTTTTTGAAATCCTTAATTGCCCTTAAGTCACCGATGTAACGACTTGAATAGCCAGAATTTTGTATTGGATAAAGAGAAACGATGCCTTATATTAAGGTCAGAACTATTTCTTGGAGATACTTTTATAAATATAGTAAATAGGATTCGAATCTTCTTTGCTAGGTACTTCAGTTTGCATGCTCAAGACTGTGCAAATTTGTCCAGAGCTAGCGTCCCCCTTTATGGTTACGGAAAATTTATGCAAACAGAACGTCCTGATGCAGTTTCTACGTATCCATACTAAGTATATTCAGTGCCTGCATTTTATCACTATGAACATAGAGTTTCCATTAAATGTCTCTTAATTTGTACTTTTAGAGCGAACTGACAGTGTTATAGATCATGGAAAAAACATAAACCACCTCTCATGAAAATTTCCCTACAAGCGGCTCTTATGAAGCTGGATAAGTACGACAAATATATTTTGATCGTAATCACCAATTGCCTGATATTTTAAGACATCTTATTTAGATTGCTGTAAATGTCTTGAGCATGTACATAATAATACTCACTACACTAGGTACAACATAAATTTTATTCGTATTAGTAATTTTGTTGTAAATACTTTATCAACCGCTTCTAAAGTTGCTGAGGTGGTAACACCTTGAAACTCCACGATTTTGTGTTAGGGGAAGAGAAAGTGAGCACTACAGTAGAGAGTTCAATCTGTTTTAGGGGATAATTTTATAATTGAAATTATCCCACACTAAAGAGGGTTCAAACCCACTTCGCTAGGGATCTCTGTTTGTAAGTTAAATACGCTAATCTCTGAGCTACCACCCCTACTATCCTTTCTTAAGGTAGACTTTCGTATACCGACAAATAAGAGATCACCTAAGTTTTCGGTGACCTGGAATTTGGTAACGATTCATCAAGGTGCAATTTATATTAAACCTAAAAATATCACTTACCCAGTGAAGAGGCAAATCAAAGTAACCCAACTAAAACACAGTACTGTACATACATATATGTTTTCTTTAAATATCTCACAAACCAGTCAACTACACTCAAAAAATCCCTTTAGTTTGGTTCACAGTCTATTTGTCACTGTAGTCAAAACAATCACTATTTGTACACAAGAATTAATAAAGTTCGTCATAGAATCCATGCAAAACATACACAATGAGTTTATGCAATGTCAACAGATCCTTTTTTTTTGCCGCAAAGTTCGTAAACTTGCGTGGATATTTTGTAACTTCGAGAAGACAATACACTCTGAAAAACAACAACAACACCCGGAAACCGGATCCCAGCACTAACGTTAGAGCTAAGTACACTTAAGTTTAAGTCGTTGATGCGCGATCGCAGAGATGTAAAGCTATAGTGAATAGTGGGCTTAGAAATTAAGGTGGCTGGGCGCGAAAGACCGCCTTCAACTGTTCTTAAGGCTAGCATTGGCCGCTAGGATTCTACTTCCACTTATGTTGTGACTGTTTTGCTCGTCGCGATTTAATCCGGTACTTACATTAAGCCTACTTTGATTCCCCTTTAGCTGCCGTTGACAGCATTACGACTTCGGATTTTGTCACCACACTTGACGGTGGGAGGAGTTAAATGCATTCTTGATTTTTATTAAAGAAAATGGGGAATTTGCAGTTGTGCACGGTTAATTTGCTGATGGACATGGTGAGTTAGTGAAAAGATTGGATATGGTGGGATTTCAGGGAAAATTTGCTTTGAAGAGATGGAAAACAACTGACAAATCCTTAATTAAATTCCCAAGCATCAGTTGTGAATTCAGCTAAACTGAATATGACTGGAATAACAGAACTTTACGCAGCCGATAAAGTACATGCTATAGTCATATTATTATAGCATCCAATATTTACAATAGTAGGTATAACCAGTATATCTGAAGCATTGATTATATTGGATTTATCCGTGGTTACCCAAAAATATTATGATTTTTTCCTCAACGCACAGTGTGGCATTTACAAGTTTTTTAGGTAAAAAATCGACTCCTCCTTTTTAATTTAATTAATGTCAATCTATTTGGGCTCAAAATGTTCATAATACTGAGCACTTTAATGAAGACCTGCGAAAATTGCAATACAGCTTACAATCTGCAAAAAATGTGAAAACTCTATAAAGGCAGAATCTAGACATTATTATTTCCTATATAACTCCTTGGAATCAATATCATATATTATCATGATTTTTGACTTGCAGAATCTGAACTTCAAGGGTCCGAAACCATATATCTAAATAATGTTAGAAATTACAATTTTTACTTTTGAAAGCTATAGAAGTTCAAAGAAAGTTCTTAAAAAGGATTTGGTCGTTTTTTTATTTACTAATTATTTATAAAATAATTTAATAATTTATAATTTAATAATTTATAAAAATTTCTATTTCTCTATTCTATTCTAAGAAAAATTGTGTTGACTTTGGAATCAAATATAATAATAAGTTGAAGTCGTTTAAAAAAAATCTAATACTGCAACTATATATTTATTATTTCAGTGCTTTAGATCTTTTTACACACAAAAAGGAACCTGAAAACTATCAATATTAGCCAAAAATTGGCCGTTTCTAAAATTATTTAGACTACTAGGTTTCATACCATAAAATTTAGATTCTATATGGGCAAAAACCATCGCAGGACATGACATATACTTGGTTACTTATTTAATTTGCGGAAAAGTTAACAACCAGATAAATGACCAAAAATGACCACAAAATAGTCGCATAGCCTTTTGACCTTTTCGTTTTGTGGTACTTATATTCATTTCTGCATCCGATTAAAGAACTTAAAATATATAGGTTTTGGTATTTTAGATTTTGTCACACACAAAATAGGGCCCAAAAAAGATCAATATTGGCAAAAATGTCTATTCCTAAAATTATTTGGACCATTAGGTTTCAGAACCATGAATTTCGAATTATCTGTCAAAAAAATTACAAAATGTGACATACGTGGATACTTCCTTAGTTCCCGCACAATTCACAAGCAGATAAATGGCCAAGAAGTGACCAGAAATAACCAAGAAATGGTTGTAATTCGTAGCCCTTTGATCTCTTCTTTTGTGATACTAATGGGCTTGTTCCATGATGTTCTTTTCATATGGTTTTTATGCTTTTTCATATAGTACTCGATATTCTCATTATGCATTTAAAATTTCGTATTATTAACTTTTTCCGTTCTCGAGATATGAGTTGAAATTATTAATAGTTGCAAAATCCGAGCGCTCATTTGTGACGTCACTATACGCAAGTGACGTAAGAAAAGTGGCTTTCTGGGACTTTTCAAATTTAACCTGAAAAGTCGAAAAACAAGGAGTTTTCAAACACTGGTAACTAAATAATACGTCGAGTGGAAGCTCGTTCTATGTCTCTACGGAGAGGAGAAGGTTGGCGATAAATCCTAATCGTAAATTGCAGGGTCAAAATCGAAAATTCGTCCCGACAGGAGCGAGAGAAAATTGTAGTTTTTTGACATTTTACCAAATTGTACTCCCCTACTGTCAAGAAGTAAGCAAAACAAACAATACTTCGAAAACACTTATAATTATAACAACTAAGGAGCATCAAGTCTATTGGGATCGCCGAGTCTATGCGTATAGTGACGTAGCGCCTGGCCACGTCCCATTTTCGCGAGGCGGAGATTTGTAATAGTTTTTAAGATACTAAATGTACGAATAAGATTCTGATTTTTTGCAGATCCATTATTTTATACTCGCACCTTCGATTTATGAAATTAAAAAAAAATGCCGAGCAAGCCCATTTACAAATTCTGCGAATAAAGGAACTTAAAATAAAAGGGTGTTCGTACTTTAGATTTTGTTACATACATAAAAGGGCCTCAAAATGACCAATTTCGGCTAGAAAATGGTAATTTATAAAATTATTTAGGTATATGATGGACTTCTAAGGAGTTATATAGGAAATAACAGTGTTTAGATTCTGCCTTTATCGGCTTTTCACATTTTTTACAGGCATTTGACAGCTATTATGTGTCAAAAGCTGGATTGTAATTTTCGCAGTTCTTCATTAAAGTGCTTAGTATTATATAAAAATTTCGATCCCCAATAGATTGAATTACAAAGGAGGAGTCGAATTTTGACCTAAGAAATTTGTAAATGCCACACGTTTCGGTTCATTAGACCGTCCTCAGAGAAAACTTGTAATAAACGAGAATTTTACGTCAGTGCAACATGTAATAAACAACGTCGAATTTGAGTGCTTAAATGTGCATACTTTATCTTTCTTCTGTGCTTCCATTACGAGAGTATTGTGGCTGGTCAAGCGTCAAGTACATGAAAAAGGGCTGGAGAACCGAGCAAGTCCTTAAATAATCTACAATTATAGTACATAATGATTATAGCCAGAAATCGAATCCCCACACCAGATTTCGGATGGTTAAATTTAGAACAATATAGAACAGTTGACAGCTCAGGGAAAATCTGATGGAAAGACGCGAAGAGTCCTTTAAGACGTTGGTCTGATGTCACCAGAGCTTTGGTGAGACTGTGCGCTTAACAGGCAACCACGACAGATGGTAAGATGGCGTTAGACGTGATATACAGCAAAAGGAGGCCCAACTAGGATAATTCGTGAATCGTAAAACGTCTGACATGATGTTGCGAGTGGAAGGAGTATTTTATGTTTTATTGTATAGCTTTAAAGTTTTCGTGAAACATGTCAGCTATTATATCTCTTAAACTATAGATTTTTTTAAAATGATATTTGAAAAATAGATTATATATGTGAGGCGGTTAGTAAAAAATGTCTTTGCTTAAAACAAAAGGGCCTATATGAAAAAAAAGGTGACATTGGCCTTTTTCATTTAGCGAAAAAATATCTTAATTACCCACTTAAAAAAATAATTATATAGCTTCCAAATCACTAAACATGTCTTAGTTACGCATTTAATAAATTAATAAAATACTCAAGAAAGACAGTAATGAAGAAAATATTTAACAAATTTATTATCTTGATAATATGAGGAATTAAAATAAATCATTTTAATTCATTACACTATGATTGAAAAAATCTAGCAAATACAACTTGATTGCTTGATTATTTCAATCATGGAATAAGAAATTAAAATAATTTATTTTAATTTCTTGTACATACTGTTATTGAAAAAGTCAAACAACTAAATTATTAAATATATCATCCAAATCATGAAAAACATCTTCATCATCAGCAATAGTGTCACTGCTGTAGGTGATGTACTTAGAGTCCTAAGAAATTCGCTGTAGTAAAGTCTGTTACTTTCATCAATTATGATTGAATTTCTTTTAAATGCTTTAAAAGCTTGTTTTCAGGAATTGCTAATGGTGTATTCGAAATCAGAGTTAGGTTCCATAAATGCGAATTTCCAATTTTTTTTCTCATTAAATCCAAACTTTGAAATCCTTCATTACTGTCAAACAATGATTTATGATAATGCATTTGCGACTTGAAATTCTCATTCATTTATGTGAGTTTAACATTGTCCTTTTTATCTAAATACAATCTGAACAAATGTAGTTCATTGATACCAATAAGTCATTTTAAGGAAAAAGTTATATCGGTCCTTTTAGAACCAGAAATAATCTACCTTTAAATATCTCTAAATATAACGCAATGTTATGTTTTGGGAAGGCGGTGTCAAAAAATATTACTACGGTATTGATAAAGTTTTCGTGCAGAAACTCACCGAACACCATCCAAGATTTTGGCGCAATTTTCGACTGCAATATATCAATTTCTGTCCATATAAATGACACAGTAGGAAGTTTCTTAAATTAGTATTCTTAAGTTATATAATATGCCCTTATCCTTATAGTAACCAGCGAGGGCCCAAAATTTGAAGGGCCGCTAACAATTAAAATCAATTTGTTTCTCTTTCTTGAGTGACTATGAACAAATTTTTGAGCTATTTCCCTCGTTTACATGTATAACAGATATTATTATATCAAGAGTACAGTTATTTTGTTCAAATAATTGAGTGTGTAATCCATAAAATATTCCATGAAAACTTCATTAAAAAATTTTTTTCATGTAATATTTGTGAAAAAATAATTTTTTTAAATTTCATTTATCAAAACTGTTAGTAAAACGTTCTTCTGTTACCTAGGAAGAAGAAAAGAATAATTCACAATGTATAATTATACTACGTATGTATGGATTCAATAAATATATATTTTTGTATTAATAATTAGTTATTGTTAAGATATAATTCACCGTATCGAATAAATGCTGTCAATTTTCAACTAGTACAAGAGGAAACTATCTGATCTATACTTTTATCATCATATTTTTCATTGTAACATGTTTAACATCGCAAAACAAGCAGGACGCCAAACTGGAATTGACCAAGGGCGTCATCTAATCGAATTTTATCTACCCTAACGTCTATGCGAAAAACATAAAACGAATTTGTCTACGTTTCTTAAAATATCTTAGTTATGAGGAGGGTAGATTGGATTCAACACTTGAATTTGTGTATGAAGAACTACTTTTAATACTCATGTTTCACATATTGAAAAATCATTAATTGTTAATAAATTAAACACTGCTTTTAGATGAATCAGTCAATATATTATAAATACTCTACATATGTTTCGGCTTATTAGGCCTTTATCAAGAGTATTACATAGTGAATGAAAAATCATTATATCATTTTCCACAAACATCGAATGATATTGACTGTGATGATGAGTTCAGCTGTGAACCATATCTTCATTTTTCATATATTTTTATAACAATTTCCTACGTTCCATCTCGCAATATAGTGTACTGATAAAATAAAATGTTTATCGTATCATCACATGTACAACAACTATAACTCTCTCATTGCCTTAAAAAAAAAGACCTCCTTGCAGACTTAATTGATTGAAAATGATATTTATAAGTGAAACAGAGTGCTGTACTAAGCGAGAAGAGGCCCCGTGCCCAGCAGCCCAGCAATATGTGCAATTATAGCTTGTACTAATGCTTACTGTATCTATTTCGACAATTAGCCATTTAGTATTTGTAATTAGCACCATACAGTATAGCGTAGTAATTCGTAGTCATTTTATTGCTAACTGCATACTACAATTATCATAAATCTATACCATTCTTCAATTGGCGTTATTCTGTGCCTGATTTAACTTGAGTAAGTAAGTGCATAACTTCCAAACTTCTATCCTTAATCCTTGGTAATAGACCCAGCTCCCATGACAAAAAAGGTACCCCATCGAATACCTTAAAGGAGAAAATGGTTGCAAAACATGTAAGTATCATGTTATGCCTGCCAGACCATTAAAAATTTGTTAATTGTTATTTTTTATGAATTTTTTAATTTAGCTAAAAAAAATGATTTTACATTTCAAAACGCATGCTAAAAATTTTCTCAATTTGTTGTAAATAATGATTCTTTATAAAAGAATTGGCCTCTCTGACAATTTTTGTTAACTAATGTGACAGACTTACTTTTTTATAAAGCATTCTTTTTATGAAAGTACATTTCATAACACCTTGATTTTTGAAACAGTCAAGTACTCAAGAACCAACCTCTGTCTGATCCGTTTGGCGCAGAGGTTTTTTCATCAAAATTTTTTAAATATTATTCAGTGGTAAAATACCCAATAAAAAGTAAGAAAACCTTGATTTTTGTTTTAAATGAAGCTTAACATCTTTCCTATCTATTACAACTGGACTAAGTCTGATAATTATTGTCAATTAATTTGTCATAGGCCATCTGGACACTAGTTTGCATGGTATCAGTCAATCCCCATCTTCTGTTTAAGGTGTACTTTTAGGGAATCATTGTCAGTATTTTCCTCATAACGTTTTAATTGTATTCTACTTTCTAAAAATTCTTGTAAAAAAACTGATTTTCAGATCATTAGAAATAAAAAAGGTACTTATTCTTATTACGTTTCGATAAAGCAAGCCGTTGTCGAGTAATTTGTGTTTAAAAAACAACGGGGATTTACAATATTTTATCAATATTGAAGTAGTATTATGAAACGTAGAAAATAGCTAATTATTGATTACAAAAATCGTTCGAAATGTCTTCCATGTTCCCTTATGCCCAATCTAAGTGTTTTTTAAGGAACGTTGAACACCCTGCAAAATTCCTTCATCATTGTGTAGTATTGTAAACTCTTGATATATATTTCTCTCAGCTGCTCAATCGTGTCAATTTCAGTATCATAAACTCGTAATTTTAGATAATTCCACACAGTGAAATCAAAGAAAGTAATCAAAGTCTAATAAATAACAGAAATGTCAAAGTAACATCTCCCTTGTAATTCATTTTCGAAATAAGTTTACATAAGAGATTACCATTATTTTTGGACGTACTAATAGCCGTAGAAATATCGAGAGACAATTTTGAGCCATCTTGTATAATAAATATACACATGTATTTAATTTTATTATGGTCTGTTTGTAAAATTTTTCTCGAGCAAGCCCTATTTATTCGACTTTATGACCTACTAGACCTGAAGAATATCAACGAAATTTAATAGAATTTCGTCTTATAACTATTTAGCCTTACTCAATCTCATACGAACTAATAAACTACTGTTGCTGTTTTTACTCGAGTACGACAGTATCAAAAATTTTTACTGGGGAAACCCAAATATTTAATTCCTAGAACTCTGTACGATTCCTGCACGCTTTCGGCAAAGTCAATTACTATCTTAAAGTGCGTATTTTAAATAATAAGATGTTACACTTTTGCAAATAAATTTTAAAATAAAATGTAGGTATCTATTTGTCTCTATTGTTTTTTTTTGTATATAATGTTTAAAAACAGAAAATAAATGTAATATTCTGTCATGAGTATCATAATCATATACAGTGTGCCCACAGTATTGTCATATTTCAAGCCAAAGTGTAGAAGCTCATTTACTTAGTTATTTATATAGCTGTAGATAGAAGTGGTACTGGCGTTGTAGCAAAAAAGATGTAGATTATAATGAAATGGACATATTAAAGACCGAAACCATATGCCATCTGTGCTTGTCTGAATATATTACGCTTTCCTGTCTTACATGACTCAAGAGGAAATTTCATACCTTTTGTATATATGGTCTTCAAGGTAAAGGTAAAACCTTCTTGTGTACTGTTATTAAGTATATTATTACTATTCTTATCAAAGAACATATAAAAAATCTCGAAACTTTTTATATTATCAAAAGTCTTATCTGTGTTCCACGAAGCAGTACGAAATAGTGTCAATGTGATTTGGAAGCAAAATATCAATATTAACCACTACTTTAGCAATAAACTTATTAACAAAAAAGCTAACGAGTATACTCTTCGCCGATTTACGGCATTTTTTATACAATTGTTTCACATTCTATAGGATACTCTTCGTATAGTTAAATGTGACGGCCTTGTCTAACTGCGAGATGAGATGAGTGAAAGCCGCCAAAGTTTGGTCCATAATCTTATCGGATTTGTGACAGATTTATTGCTGTTTTGATAAAAAATAATGTCGCATAATTAGCTGGTTCTGCAATGTAGCAATATTATATAACATAAATATGAAAATTTAATAAGTTTTAATAATTAATAACTTTTTTATTGATTGATCCATTTGGTTAAAAAATACAATCGGATTTTTCGTTCTTAAGCTATCGTGCTTACAAGAAACGTGACGGATGGACAGACAGACGGACGGAAAAACAGACAGACAAACGGATGGACATTTTGAAAATTGTTCAGAATTCGATCACCAACACAGTGATATTTTAAGAATGTGCGGATCGAATGCATTCTCTTCGTTTTGTATTTGCGAAGTGTATAATAAAGAATTGTCTGGAGACGTCAGCCAATGTTTCCAAATATTCAAGTTCTATGTTTTAGACATTATGCATTTTTCGAAACAAGAATGACGTTATTTGGAAATTAAACATCTGTACATTAAACGAAGAGTGCTAAAAATAGAAGCGTACGGACTTGTCAAAAGCTTATCTTTAGGTGATTTAAAATATGTTTTTAGCAAACAACGTAAAATTTATAAAGAAAATTTCTTCACAAAATAAGATTTGTACAAAAATGATTTCAATTAAATAACGTACACTTCATTAAAATTAAAAATGTATAATAACAAACAATGTAAACATTAGAAAGATCAAAATTTATTTAAGGAAAAAAATACGTAAGTATGGATACTGTGTGGCCCCAACTTCTCCCCTGGAGAGTGACTCACCAGGGGTGATGAATGTAATGATATTTAAAATGCTTATTCATGTATTCACTTTTATTAATAAAGTAGTTTCTTATTTTCTATCAGTACGTTTTATTTGATAAAATATTCATTCAATAATTACGATAATGCTAACCAGCCTATAACTTTCTAGTAAAAAAGACATCGCTTTCAAATTCTGGAGAAGTTGTATGATTGAGTGAGTTGCACGTTTTGATTGTTTTAACTTCTGATTTTCATCTCCGGTTTAACCGCAAAGAGTATAAACTTGTTTTTGTTATTTTTGAAGGAACATCCTGTATGTAGCACACACTATTTCTATCTTTGACAGTTTTCGAGTAAATGGCGCTGAATGTGTTGTATCGGTCATAAATTATTATCACATACCTTTTGAATTTTGCGACACTGAATGACTTGGCATCAAGTAAAACCTGATTATATAATTTATAAATACAGTATTTGAAGCCCCTCTCATAAAACGAAGTTCTATGCATAGGTGGACTAAGTAAACCTTTGGACCTGACATTAAGATTATGCACATTACTGCGAAAAGTTATTTTATTGTAGAGATAAGATGGTGCCTTCGTTGTGATAATCTTGTGAAACATGCAAGCTGAATAAAAATTTCTTCGATCTTGAATATTTAGCCAACGTAGTTCTGATAACTTATATGAAACAGTATGTGAACTGTGACAATACTAATGTTTCACAAAGGGCCTTTTGAGTGTTTATAGTCGAATAACTTCGGTGTGGGTAGAGAAGTCTTAGGGAGGCGTAAGCTTTTTGCATACATTTACGAACTTGCTCTCTAAATCTTCAAGTTGTGTGTAGGATTAACCCCAAAATTTTAGCACGTTGCAACAAATTCAAAGATCCGTTTAATTCTATTTTGATTAAATTTTGTAAATTATTATTTTTACCAAATAAGAGCATAGCTGATTTTGATGGATTTAGAATGAGTGAATGTTGTGAAGATATATCCGATAAGCTTACTAGATCACTATTGATTTTTTGCACAGCGGCCTCATAATCCTTAGCATAGAAAGAATAATAGATTTGAGTGTCGTCCGCATACATGTGAACCGAACAACATTTAGCAAAGTTTACAAATTGTGATCTATAAATTGTGAAGAACAGGGGTCCTAAAATAGAGCCCTGTGGAACACCTTACTTGGACTTTTGTGTCACTATCTCCCGGTCAATGATGAATTCTGTCCAGCCGATACAAATATGTCAGGTAATTGTACAGTGACGGCTGCACTATAATTATGTTTCATAATATTTTGGCAATTCAATTGGCAATATATTGTATAACCTAGCTCATAGTGAGGTATGGTAAACTATTTATTAAATTTCAGTTTAATACTATTTCAAATAATTTATCGATAACATGGTGATGAATCGTAGGCATTAAAGCAACGAGTTTGCACCACACATTATTAATTTAGTGTTACATATTTTGTTACTTCTAAAGACGTTTGAAACACTCATAAGTCAGCCGTCTCTATTAATATTAATTTAGTACCATGTAAATTTTAATGGGAATCACTTATACGTTACTTCGTACTACTACTTATAGCTAATAATACTCGCCTGACTGGCATGATTAGATTACATAAGAAGTAGATGATGCCTCTTTATGTAGCAACAAAAGTAGTCGATTAGTGACCACACGACTAGAATCAAAAATCATTTCTGATTATTTCCTTTCAAACAATGAAATGGTACAAAGGTAAACAAAAAGTTATACAGTCGTGAAGAGAATATGCTAACGTAAGAAAATCGGAGCACCTTTTAAAGTCAATTACCATTCTTTCACAATCACAATAAAGATGAAAAGGAGAATTGCTTGCATCATTGACTGTTAAATTTCTGTTATGGTCATATAAGGATAATCGGTACTTCGGTTTTTGTCAGATATTTGACTTGGAATTAAAAATGTACTTGAGGGGCATGTATATTCGTTTACAATAATTATTTTGGTCAGAAATAAATAATTATAGAAATGTATGTAACGTGTATGAAATATTTTTGAAAATTCGGTGTAATAGAACTGACATAAAAGTGAAATATATTACTTCCACTTCCACGTAGTGGAGCAGCAATCCTAAAAAAATTCAAATTTTTTGTTATTGTTGAAATATGAAGAAACAATTGTAACCGGCGATTTTAATGTACATTTTAACACAAATGAAAGAAACCTTAACCTGTTGTTGAATGTTTTTCGTTCGTATAGTTTTCATCATGTAAATACTGCTAATACTAGAAACAAATTTTGTCTAGATAACATTTTTATTAATTTTAACTGTGAGATACTGGACCCAAGACTTTCAGATCATCAAGGAATTTTATTGAAGATACATGAAAGTAAACCTAAAACTGTATATAAAAGAATAAACTATAGGCCTATTACCGACGCTGGCTTGTGTTGTTTAAATAACCACTTGCTAAACACTGATTGGAACTTTATAAAAAATAATGATATAACTGTAGAACACAAATTTTATCAATTTATTAATCAAATAACATCGGCTGTTGAACAATTATTTCCTGTAAAATCAAAATTAGTAAACGAGACAAAAATGCCTAAAATAAACTGGTTTAATGCTGAACTACGAAGTAGAAGGGACACATTGCATTTTCTAGAAGATATTTATAAACAAAATCCCACAACATATTTAAATATTGTTATAAAAACACAACGACATCAGTATAGGTCGGAACTTAGCAAAGCAAAAAAAGAAGCCAACTCTAAATTTATTGCAAGTTCAAAAAACCCCCAAAAAGCAATGTGGCAAATCATAAATAGCAATAAAAATCAAACAGAGAATAAATCTGATATTTCCCCAGATGATTTTTAATTTACATTTTGCAAATGGCGCTGAGAAAGTGATAAAGAATCTACCAGCTACTGATAAAACTCATATCGATTTTTTAGACAGAGGGGCATCACGGATTAATAATCAATTTTGTTTCAGGGAGGTAACTTACATTGAGGTGAATGACATTATCACCGATCTAAAAAAAAACTGACTCTAGTGATGCTTATTTTATCAATAGGAAAATTTTAAATGCCATAAGATACATAATATTAATACCTCTTACAAATTTAATAAATATTTGTATTCGTACCAGTTCGTTTCCTGATATACTGAAATTGTCAAAATTGTTGCCTCTGCACAAAAAAGATTCTGTTCACGGCGTTGAAAATTATAGACCAGTATCTATTCCGCCTTTATTCTCAAAAATACTGGAAACCATTATAAAAATTCAGTTAACTCACTATTTTGAATCAAACAATTTATTCTCAACAAGTCAGTTTGGTTTCAGAGCTAAATTGTCAACAACCCTAGCCATAAACAAATTATCTGAAACAATAAGTAAAGTATTGAAACATTCTTTATAGGATTTTGCAAACAGCAGAAAAAATAACTATCTATAACTAAAAGAAAAACTTTGTGTAGAAATATTAATGAAATTTTTGCATTCTTTCGATAACCTGAATTCTGGTTATGCTAGCAAATTAAAATCCTAAAATGAATTTGTCTAATTTCTTATTTGACAATTCTCATTCTAACACTAGCATCCACACAGTCCCCTACGGCCATGCAGATTAAACTAGTATCCACATAACCCCCTACGATTATGAAGATTCAGTTAAAAATAAGAACAAAGACCTAAAATGAATTTATTTATATTTAGATAAATAAATTCATTTTAGGTCTTTGTTCTTATTTTTAACTGAATCATCATAATCGTAGGGGGTTATGTGGATACTAGTTTAATCTGCATGGCCGTAGGGGACTGTGTGGATGCTAGTGTTAGAATGAGAATTGTCAAATAAGAAATTAGACAAATTCATTTTAGGATTTTAATTTGCTAGCATAACCAGAATTCAGGTTATCGAAAGAATGCAAAAATTTCATTAATATTTCTACACAAAGTTTTTCTTTTAGTTATAGATAGTTATTTTTTCTGCTGTTTGCAAAATCCTATAAAGAATGTTTCAATACAATTATAAGCAAACAAATAATAATTCATTTTTAAATAAGTAAAGGATATGAGGAATGTGAATATATACATGCTCAGTTTCTAGACCTTTCTAAGGCTTTTGACTGTGTGTCACATGACGTTTTAATAAGCAAATTAGGCTTTTATAATATCAACATAAGTAGCATAAATTTAATACGATCTAACCTTACCAAACGCTACCAATATGTGGCTTATCAAAATATAAATTCTGGCTTGCTAGAAATGAATCATGGAGTACCGCAAGGATCCATACTTGGTCCTATATTATTTCTTATTTACATTAATGATTTAACTAACATATCTTCCTCAACATTCGTTTTGTTTGCTGATGATACTACCATCATCAATTCACATAGAAATATAGAAACTTTGTACTCTAAGGTGAATGACACACAGTCGAAAGCTCAGAATTGGTTCGTAGCAAAGTGACTGAGTTTAAATCAGTCTAAAACCGAAACAATGGTTTTTAGTTTAAAAAATGTTGCAGTAAAAGACAATAAAGATAGTACTAAATTCCCTGGGGTCTATCTAGACAGCAAACTAACGTGGGAGCAACACGTTAATTATGCCTGCAAGAAAATTTCGACTAAAATATATCTTCTTAGAAATATTGTGAATAATTTATCCCAAAAAGTACTTATCACAGCTTATCATGGACAAATTCATTCATCTTTATCTTACGCTATTTTGGTCTGGGGCCATTCCAACCATTGTGTTAGAGTATTAGCATTACAGAGGAGAGCCATACGAATTGTATACGGTTTCAAATATAGAGACGACTGTAGGGATGCTTTTAAAAAGCTAGCTATTTTAACTTTTCCCTGTACATATATACTTCAATGTCTACTGTACATCAAGCAAAATCCGGTAAAATATTCTCCTCATAGTGGTGTTCATAAATATCCCACGAGAAATAGTAGTAATATATGTTCAATTTTTTTACGTACGTATATCAAAATCTCGTTCTGGAACCAATTACTATGCCGTTAGGTTTTTTAATGCTTTACCCATACATATTAGAGAGCTAGATTATAACTTGTTTAAGAAAACTGTGAGATCATTTCTGACAGCCAATGCTTTTTATACATTTGAGGAGTACTTTTTGCCAAATTTTAATAATTTTTAATAATAATAACCCCCATTAGTGGTTATAATATTATAAATTTATTTTATATGTATTTGTTTACAATGGCATTTTATAAAGTGTTTGTGTTTGTAATTATGCATTTGTGTATCTCGATGTTTTCCTGACGTGTGTAAATACTGCTTTGTATATTAACACCAATAAATTATTATTGTTATTATTATTTTTTTTTTTTGTTTTTTTTTTTTGTTAAAAACCAGTCACCCTTCTCTGTGGCTCCGATATTATTATTATTATTATTATTATTATTATTATTATTATTATTATTATTATAGGCCTTCTCGATGTTGTCGTCTAAAGGAATCGTTATATCTATTAGGTTGACTGTTCTATTAATTTTGTCCATAACTACGATGTCAGGTCTGTTATGCGTAATTGGGTGATCAGTCTGAATAGGCACGTCCCAATAGATTTTAAAATTGTTGTTCTCACTGACGGCGGGGGGGGGGGGGTTATATTTATAATAAGCTGTATCTCCCTTTTGTGTGCCTGCTGTTCTGCATAATTGCTGGTGGAGGATCTTAGCCATATTGTTGTGTCTGCTAAGGTATGCAGTAGGCGCTAAGTACGTACATGCAGACATTATATGTTGAATGGATTCCTCACTTGCATTGTACATTCTACATTTAGAGTTTTCAACTTGTTCTCGGAGAATGTGTCTTCTATAAGTCCTTGTTATTATTATTATTTTTTTTTTTTTTCGCGTTAGCGATGCTGGACAGTTCTCTCGTATCTCCGATATTCTCACGGCGGAAGCGCCAGCGAATTATCTACAACCACTCCCCACATCCCGCAGGATTAGTGGTTGTAAATTCCAGAATCGTGTGCCCTAAGTAGACGCAGGGATCCCAAGACGACTGCCTCCTGCATTTCACCTATTATTATTATTATTATTATTATTATTATTATTATTATTATTATTTCATTTTTTCTCGGTATGCTTGCCGGTTACTTTCATCAGCTGAGAGGGAATTCACCCTATCCAGCTGCTGTTACGTCGATAGAAACTTCCTTACTAGGTGGCAGGTTTGTAGAATAACAGCCTTCTGTATGAGTATTATAAGGCCATTAGGAAGCTCTAGTTTAGCCAAGTTTGGCTCCAGGTGTTTTGAACAAACTCCATCAACAGAAATGATCACTGGTATAATTTTAATTTCGCGTAGTTTCCACAGACGTTTTACCTCAATTGCCAGATTTTGGTACTTAATAGCTTTATCTTGTTCTGTTTTTGTTAGATTGTGGGTAAGTAAGTTATTATTATTATTATTTTGTTTCGCACGTCTTTCGACGGAAAGTGATAGGTACGGTTTTTACAAACAAGTAACTATCAATTCTATTAAGGAATGTTGAGGTGGGACCGGACTATTGCTGTGGTATTGAGGACAACTGACTTCTGGAGTTGGATGTAGGTGAGTGGATGCAGCTGTAGCTTAAGGATACTTTCATGCAGTTTCCGCGGGATGACTGCCGTTGCCGATATGACTATCGGAATTATATAAACCTGTTTCTGCTTCCACATGTTCTTAATTTCATCAGCGAGAGGTCTATACTTGCTTAGCTTTTCATTCCAAGTGGTCTGAAGGTTGTGCGAGTTGGGAATGGCAATGTCTATTAGGTACGTGGTGTTGGATGCCTTATCTGTGAGGGTGATGTCTGGCCGATTACAAGGTATGGTTTTATCCGTTATAATGCTTCGGTTCCAGTACAACTTGTGAGTGTTATTTTCGAGCACGTTGTCAGGTTGGTTATTATTATTATTATTATTATTATTATTATTATTATTATTATTATTATTATTATTATTATTATTATTATTATTATTATTATTATTATTATTATTATTATTATTATTATTATTATTATTATTATTATTATTATTATTATTATTATTATTATTATTATTATTATTATTATTATTATTATTATTATTATTATTATTATTATTATTATTATTATTATTATTATTATTATTATTATTATTATTATTATTATTATTATTATTATTATTATTATTATTATTATTATTATTATTATTATTATTATTATTATTATTATTATTTACGGATTCATTGCTTTTTCTAGCAAGTAATTATGGTACTCAAGGGCTCCGTTGAGGGCAACTTGGGTTCCTGTTTATTCATTCTGATGAAGGAACGCACGGGTCAGGCTGCACGTATCAATCACGACTGCCTTTTGCATTGTGATGTAGGTCTTCTCTTTTATTTCCAAAGTTCTTAAAGCAGGCTTGAGTGTGACCGGTATTTCCCCTGTGGCGCCAATTATTATTGGTATTACCGTTACTTGCTTCTGTCGCCACATGTCCTTTATCTCTTCAGCCAGGAGTAAGTATTTTGAGATTTTTTCCCTGTGTTTTTTTTCTATGTTTTCAGGCAGTGGGATTGCAATGTCTATCAGGTAAGTTTTTTGTGTTTTCCTGTTAGAAAAAATTATATCCGGTCTGTTATTCGGTATGTGCCTGTCTGTTTGGATCGTTCTGTTCCAGTAGAGGATGTGGTCATTGGTTTCCATTACAGATTCTGGTTGGTAGGTGTAGTAGGGTACAGGGCAATGGTTCGGATTTATTTGGTGCAGCAAAGCCTGATGTATTATTTTTGCGACGTTATTATGTCGTCCCGTATAGGCAGTTGGAGCTAGCGTCGGGCATCCACTGATGATGTGCTCGATAGACTCCGTTGTGGTCGAGCAGGCCCGACATCTATCAGAGGTGACTGTGGGATCCCGTACGACATATTTCATGTAGTTTCGCGTTGCCACTACTCGATCTTGGATTGCCACTACGAACCCCTCAGTTTCCGGGAAGATGTTGCCATATTTGAGCCAACTGAGAGAGGCATCGCGGTCGATGTGATCTGCAGCAATGATGTTAGGGTACTTCCCATGTAGAGGCTTTGCTAACCATTTCTCGATTTCTTGCCGGTGTGTCTGGTTTTGTGTTTCTTGGTCTGGAAGTGCTGCCTTAAGCTTTAGGGGTGTAAGGTTGTTATCAATTGAGACTATTGCGTTGTGAAGCCGGCTGATTTGGGCTTTGTCGAGGAAATATTTATGCATGTTGCGAGTTTGCCTCTTGTGCATGGTAGTCAGCCTTAATATGCCTCTACCACCTTGTGCCCGCGGTAGATGGAAACGTTCTACCGAGCTCTTGGGGTGGTGTGCCCTGTACTTCGTAAACATAGTCCTAGTCTGTCTATCAAGAGCTTCTAGCTCTGTTTGAGTCCATTTAACAGTTCCAAATGTGTATATCGCCACTGGAATGGCGAAGGTATTAATGGCTCTTGTTTTATTGATGGCTGACAGACTGCTTCTAAGAATTTGCCGCATCCTTTCTTGCATCCTCTCACTTATCTTCTTTTTTACGGCCTTGTCTTCTAGTACACACGTCTGTTCGTACCCCAGGTATTTGTACAGCTCAAATTCATCCATTGTTAATATCTCTCCTTCTTCCTCGCCAACTCGGTATGTTGTTTCCTCGACCCATTTGCCCCTCTTCATTGCATTTATCCGACACTTGTCTAGTCCAAACTCCATATGGATGTCTTTAGAGAAATTGCTGGTTACTTTAAGCGACTTATCGAGTTCCTTCCTCGTAGCCGCATATATTTTCAGATCGTCCATATAGAGTAGGTGTGTCAGACTTTCGTCCATTGTTATAGGATAACCTTGACTGGACCTCTTTAGCGCTGCCGACAGTGGGTTCAGAGCAAGGCAGAACCATAGTGGGCTTAGGGCGTCACCCTGGAATATTCCTCTCCTGATGTTTACTCTTCCAATTTCTGTGGTTGTACCTGCCAGGGTCAATTTTAGGTTGGTGTTCCAGTTCGCCATTGTTACCGCTAAGAAGTTTTGAATATGCGGGTCTATTTTGTAAACACTGAGTATGTCCACTAGCCAGGAGTGCGGGACGCTATCGCTTATTATTATTATTATTATTATTATTATTATTATTATTATTATTATTATTATTATTATTATTATTATTATTATTATTATTATTATTATTATTATTATTATTATTATTATTATTATTATTATTATTATTATTATTATTATTATTATTATTATTATTATTATTATTATTATTATTATTATTATTATTATTATTATTATTATTATTATTATTATTATTATTATTATTATTATTATTATTATTATTATTATTATTATTATTATTATTATTATTATTATTATTATTATTATTATTATTATTATTATTATTATTATTATTATTATTATTATTATTATTATTATTATTATTATTATTATTATTATTATTATTATTATTATTATTATTATTATTTTCAGTGCTTATCACTACCTATTTAAGTATTTAAGGTAGGTATCGTTACGCGGACCGGATGCAAACCATGCATCTAAGGTCAGGTAAGTATAAATTACGAGGGTGCATATTATAAGCCTTCATTTTCAGGTCTACGACAACACCTTCCTTAGTATGTGTGCGGTGCCAAGGATCGCTGTTTGTTGTATTCTTTCCGCTCGATGTTCTCCGGGTAGCTGCTTGACATGGCTGTAGAACTCATCAGAGACGTATCCCGTTGATCCGATGATGATGGGTACTGTAATTACTTTTGTTCTCCACATTCTCTGAATTTCTATAGCCAAATTTTTGTATTTCAGTTTCTTCTCCGCTTCCTTCTTAATTATGTTAGTATCTGAGGGGACTGCCACATCAATCAGGTAAGTAATCTTTTCATTTCTTATCACAATATCAGGGCGGTTTGGGGCTTCCTCTTCGCCGTGGCCTGACATCGTCCGATCAGTTCTGATGGGGTGATCATAAAGAATGGTGGTTTTTCCATCTTTGCTGTTGCTGACATTGTTTGGCTTATGTTGGTACCAGTTTTGTGCCAGTGACTCGCATTCGTAGAATCGGCTTATCTCATAGTGAATCAGACAACACACGCGGTTGTGGCGTTCTAAGTATTCTCTCTCCGCAAGTATGGAGCAAGCAGACATAAGGTGTGTAACGGTTTCACTCCTCACCTTGCACATCCGACACATCTCATCCCTTCTAATCTTCATTATCCGGTGTTCAATATATCGCGTTTTTAGTGCCTGATCTTGTGCTGCGATAAGTAGACTCTCGGATTCTGATTTGAGGAAACCATTAGTAAGCCATGCAAAGGAGGTTCGTTTATCTATCCTCAGATTGTCCATATCCCTTGCTAGTTGTCCGTGCATGGGTTTCTCTTTCCACCTTGTTATCATCCGGCTCTTAAGTCTTTCTTTTATTATCTTAGGGAGAGGCATTTCCTGCATCGTTGGTTCCGGCTCTTCGTTAGTTTTGAGTTCCTTGGCTATTTTTAGGGCTCCCTTTATTACTGAATAGTAGCGTTGTTCTTGGTCGTGTTGCATAGCGGCATGTAGCAGGTAATTAGATTGGGAGTTTTTCGTTAGATAGGAAGCTAGACTATATATTTCAATTTCTGCTGCCGCTTCTATTTGTTTAAGTCCTCTTCCCCCTCTATTTCTTGGAACGTACAGCCGACACACGTCTGCTTTTGGATGTAATGTTCAGTGCATGGTAAGAAGCTTGCGCGTTTCTGTGTCCAGTTGTCTGAGTTCTTCCGCTCTCCAGTTTATTATGCCCACGCTGTATTGGATCACGGGGACTGCAAGGGCTCCGATAGCACTGATTTTGTTTCGTGCATTTAGTTCTGTTCGTAGTATTTTCCGTACTCTGTGGGTATACTCGTTCTTCAATTTCACTTTGGATCCCTCGTGGTCAATTCCGTCGCCTTCGCCTACTCCTAAATATTTATAAAAGGATCCTTGCTCGAGTGCCTCAATTTCGTATTGGTTGTCCAAGTTGATATTTTCCATTTCCTCTATTTTTCCGCTCTTAAACGATACTACTGCACACTTATCTAGGCCGAACTCCATTTTTATATCTTCGCTGAAATCCTTGGTGGTTGATAATAATCTATTCAGTTGGGCTTTACTGGATGCCATCAGTTTTAGGTCATCCATATATAAAAGGTGATTTATGAGCTCTTTGGTGTTGGTCACTTTGTATCCGGTTCGTGTGTCTTTTAAAAGTTGGGTAAGTGGTACCAGGGCAATGCAGAAAAGCAGAGGAGACAGAGAATCTCCTTGGTAGATTCCTCTTTTAACTGTTATTTCGTTGGTAGTAATTTTCCCTTCCTTGGTTGAGATGTGCATTTTAATTTTCCAAGTTTTCATCAGCGCACGGAGAAATTCTAAGATAGGCCCTTTCATGCCGATCAACTCGGATGCTTTAATGAGCCAGGTGTGAGGGACACTGTCGAAGGCTTTCTTGTAGTCAATCCATCCCATTGCTAGGGACTTTTTAAATTTTTTGCAATCCTCGACAATTGCCTTGGACAGCAAGAGGTGGTCCTTACATCCCCTTGACCCTCGGCAGCATCCCTTCTGTTCTAGTGGTAACAGGTTGTTCGCTGTCACATGTTCGGTAATTCTTTCTGTGAGGACACTCGTTAGATTCTTGTAAATGCTGTTGAGACAGGTAATGGGTCGATAGTTCTTAGGTTCTGTGGTTTTGCTATTCTTAGCTAGAAGGATAGTCCTTCCTTATTATTATTATTATTATTATTATTATTATTATTATTATTATTATTATTATTATTATTATTATTATTATTATTATTATTATTATTATCAGTGCTTATCACTACCTATTTAAGTATTTAAGGTAGGTATCGTTACGCGGACCGGATGCAAACCATGCATCTAAGGTCAGGTAAGTATAAATTACGAGGGTGCATATTATAAGCCTTCATTTTCAGGTCTACGACAACACCTTCCTTAGTATGTGTGCGGTGCCAAGGATCGCTGTTTGTTGTATTCTTTCCGCTCGATGTTCTCCGGGTAGCTGCTTGACATGGCTGTAGAACTCATCAGAGACGTATCCCGTTGATCCGATGATGATGGGTACTGTAATTACTTTTGTTCTCCACATTCTCTGAATTTCTATAGCCAAACTTTTGTATTTCAGTTTCTTCTCCGCTTCCTTCTTAATTATGTTAGTGTCTGAGGGGACTGCCACATCAATCAGGTAAGTAATCTTTTCACTTCTTATCACAATATCAGGGCGGTTTGGGGCTTCCTCTTCGCCGTGGCCTGACATCGTCCGATCAGTTCTGATGGGGTGATCATAAAGAATGGTGGTTTTTCCATCTTTGCTGTTGCTGACATTGTTTGGCTTATGTTGGTACCAGTTTTGTGCCAGTGACTCGCATTCGTAGAATCGGCTTATCTCATAGTGAATCAGACAACACACGCGGTTGTGGCGTTCTAAGTATTCTCTCTCCGCAAGTATGGAGCAAGCAGACATAAGGTGTGTAACGGTTTCACTCCTCACCTTGCACATTATTATTATTATTATTATTATTATTATTATTATTATTATTATTATTATTATTATTATTATTATTATTATTATTATTATTATTATTATTATTATTATTATTATTATTATTATTATTATTATTATTATTATTATTATTATTATTATTATTATTATTATTATTATTATTATTATTATTATTATTATTATTATTATTATTATTATTATTATTATTATTATTATTATTATTATTATTATTATTATTATTATTAATAGGTATATATCTGTAACTTTCTCTGTGCACACCCTTTCTCTGGAACGGTTTGACATATTAACTTGGAATTTGGTACACGTATGTACTATAACGAGATCTGAAATAGATTATATCTTGAACTTACTTCGGTGAAGGATGGAGGGGTAGATAGGGGTAAATATGGGAAAATAAGGTAAAATAAGTAAAGGAGGGATACATTTCTCAAGTTCACACGGAATGAAGCCGTATGCGGAATAGTACGGGAGGTAGCGCTGCATTTGAACAAGTCATTTTATACCGACTGAAAATCAGAACAATAATAGTTTTCCCCTAATACATAAGCGATCTGAACGTCAGTTATTCTATTAGCGGTGCAGCCAAAGGTGACAGCATGTGCAGTTGATTTAAATTTTACGTTTTAGTAGAGACGAAACATTGAAAGTTTTGTTAAGAAAGTTTTTTTATAAAGATAGCCGTTTTTGCACAATCCTCCGAGAGAAACAGTAACTGGACACCCGGTACGTGACTGACGGTATAATCCCCTGTCTTCACTACAGTTGATTAATATTTTTAGGTGAAAATGATCTCAAAAATCATCCCATAAATTTTGGCGCGGTATAAGAAAACTCGCAGCATAATTCTTTTTAACAACTTTAACATGCTGTCACCTTTAGCTCCACCGCGGGCGTGGCAACTGAAGCTTATTCTGCTGATTACTGAAAATCAATCAATTGAATCATAATAAAAATTTATTCGGTATAAAATTCCTCGGAAAAATGCAACGTTGCCTTCTGTACTAGAAAGCGAAATTGGGTTTTGGATTCTCCATTGGTCGTGTGCGGATACTTTCGACACGGTTATTTTCGGATAATATAACAGTAGACGGAAAAATGTAGTGTTCTAATTGCACCGTGTTTAACATTTAGAGGTTAGGTGTCAAAAATCTGAGGCTTTAGCTTCTAGTATATACGCCGAATTTCAAGTTTCTGTTTTCGTACCAGCTTGCTTGACTTATTTTCCCCTGTTTACCCCTCTTTAACCCCCAACCCTTCAACGGAATCATATCAAAATATAATCCAGTTCCAGATGCCGTTATTATACATTACGTGTACCAAATTTCAAATGTCTCAATTTCATTATATCAACCCCTTTAATAAGGGACTATGGGTGGTAGGAGGTTGAAAAATATTATAAAAAAATCTGGGGCCTTGGCTTGTAGTGCATACATCAAATTTCAAGTTTCTATACTCTTACCAGCTTGCTTTACATATTTCCTCATATTTACCCTTATATACCCCCCAACCCTTAACCGGATATCTTCAAAAAACAATCCAGTTTCAGATCTCGTTATAATATATATACGTGTATAAAATTTCAAGTCAATATCTTAAACCGTTCCGGAGAAAACGTGCCGACAAAAAAAAAGTTTCAGGCAGACAGACAGACAGACCGACAGACAGACAGAGAGACAGAATTTTTTTCGCTCAAATTTAAAATCTCGACGTTTCATGACATTCTAAACCTATTTCAAGAAAAAAAAATTGACTTTTTTCTTACGATTACTATACTTACAATCCAATACGTGGATGTGGAAGTAATTAATGACGATGCTGAATTTGATTTACATCGCACCAGTTAGTCACATTATTTTAATATAACTTGGTTGTAAATTGGACAGTAAACTAAATTAAATGAGGAAATTTGTCAAAAATTGTGATAATCTGAGGAAAATTAGTAATTTTAGTAAGAATAACTTCTAATAGTAGGTCAGACTATTTTGTGTTTACCAATTTGATAACCTAAAATTGTCTGCAAATTTACACATGTGGAAAATAAAAGTAAATTCGATGTCGAAAGTAAGCAAACAAATACATTCTGTTCAAGAGATTTAAGGCAATGGCAATTACATAGCTCTATGAGTAAGTTATAAAATAGTTCATTTTATTAAGGTAATTTATTACGTAAACAAAAGCACATTTATATCTCACAGATGGAAGTTGTAGAGCTATGCGGATACTGGACCACTTTTCTTATGAGAGTTTGGACCTCGATTGCATGTGTCCATCTGGAACGACCGTGGGTATTGCAGTTGGTTGGGGGTGGTCGGGCGAAGGAAAAGAAGTGTCTAAAGGCTGCTGAAGATAAGAGTGATGTACCTGGGGGAGATGTGGTGGAACGTGCTGAAGGAGTGATCGACAATGATCAGAAAAGGCAGCAGAACGCAAGGTGTTGGTGGTCGGCAATGACCAGAGGAAGTATTAATACGATGGGGGTGCTTAGAACTGAAGTCTTGTGACTAACTGAATAATCATTGAGATATAATACCATTTAGGCAGGTGATAATGCAATCAGACTGCGGACACAAGGGGGTGCATCGACTTCTGTTTTATGTATCTTTGGCAACCTCTATAATTTAGGTCCTCTTGAGTTAGATACATGTAACCGATTTTCTATGTCTGGTGTTATTATGTTCTTACCATTTTTAATTGAGTTTTTAACTTCAATGATCCTTTTCAGCAGTGCATATCTGCCAATTTATTTTATAGTGTCCATTATACAGACTATCTACTCTTTCGTATTAATCATTCTAAATAGTTATCTAAAACTGCCTTATTAGATTTATCAAATTTTAAATAAAAGCTACATATTTCTTACTAAACATTTAAAATAATGTATTCTGGCATGGCAAGAAAGTTTTGTGCTCTTAGAAATTCCCATACAAAATTCCAAACGCGGTGTCTAAAGGTAATAGTGACAGTAACGATTTAAGTAATGCATCAGTACTAATCACTAATTTGCATGGATTTACTTGACATGGTTTTTTCTTTGAACACTGGTTATAGAAACTGATTTTAGACAATATCCAATGTTATGTAAATTCTCATAATTTCTTCCGTCCACGCAGATTAAAAATTAAAGTACAATCACTTTCCAATTTCCGAAAAGAGACACAGTAAACGCACATTTAACAAAGGAAAAAGAAGTGCGTGAAGCATTCTGTGATATTTATTTAAATAAAAAGCACACACCGAGAAATCCGTCAACAAATTAAAAAAAGATAATTTCTAACTTCTACTATTAATGAGGAATATCATGTCTGAATGTGGTTTGGGAATTCTTACAAATACCTGATTTACCTCAACGACATTTGTACAAATAGTATTAATTTGCGTCTTTCACTTTTGATTATTCGCCCATAATATCCGCTTCTTCCAATAACAAGTTAATTGTTTTAATATTAAAGTAAACAAATCTAAATTAGTTTTTTTTGTATCATATCACAGCTGTGACGGCTCGTAAGAATGTAAAAAGGGGAGTATGTACTGTGCGTTTTGCTGTGATTTTTGCCTTGTCGTTTAATGGAAATATAGAACATGAATATCGTTTAAGGTGGCCATTCGCTAGAAAGAGACATCCGATAGTGAAATATTTATTATTTTTGGTGATAACTTTTTTTCTTAGTACGCATATTTAAAATAAACTATAACACTACCTAAGTAGAATCATAATAAGACTATTACTATGAATTTTCACTTAATAATTTCAGTGGTTTGCAAAATAGTTTAATTTAAAACTACGAACTAGGAAGATTAGCATAATTTTTAAATTTAAATTTAACTATTTGGCAAACCACTGACATTATTGAGCGAACATTCATAGTAATATTCTTGTTAATGTTCTACTTAGGTAGTCATAGTTTTTTTTTAAATATTGGTACTAAGAAAAAAAGTTATGGCCAAAAATAGTAAATATTTTCCTATCGGATGTCTCTTTCTAGGGAATGGCCTTAAGTGATGCATTTTTAACCTATCTATTGATTTAAGTGCGCGTGCAATACAATAATTACTTCTACATCCACGAGTGGAAGTATACTGCTTAATCGTGAGAAATATTATATTATAATTTACATATACAAAAATTATAAATTGGTACATATTTTTTTTGTTGCAATAGGTTTAGAATATCAAGAAACGCGAAACAACATCCGTCTGTCGGACGGTCTGTAACTTTTCTTGTGCGCACGATTACTCTCAAACCGATTAAAATATTGACTTGAAATTGTGTAAAACATATGTATTACAACGAAATCTGGAAACTAGATTAAATTTGAGTTTATTCCATTGAAGGGTTGGAGGGTAAATAGGGGTAAATAAGTAAAGCAAGCTAGTAAGAGTACAAAAACTTGTGATTTGGTGTATATTCTAGAAGTCAAGGTCTCACATTTTTTATATCTGGCTAGCTAGTACCAGCTGAAGGGACTTTGTGACAATTTTTCTTTACGTTTCTGAAACATGAAGGCAGACAGGCTGCGTAAAATGCTTGTGGGGTAAAAACGTGGGCCCGGCGACATTTGCTACGAATTCCATGCATAGCCCATCACACCAACAGCTTGATACTCCAAAAAATACAACCCCAAAGCAGCTCCCCAGTGTCGTAATCTCCCAAATCACCTCATTCTTTATCCACATCATCTACAGAATATACAGGATGTAATTAGTTCATGTCATTAAAAAAAAAACTAGTAATAGGGACCGACTAGACAAACAGAAAACCTATATTACCTTTTTCTCTAGGGGCCACTTCGAAAAAACTGACCTGGGTTTACATTTTTAATGTTAAGGTAGGAAAGATTTGAGAACCACTTTTTTTCAGGGTCAATGGATGTTATAGTTCCGAATATTAGAAATAATAAAAAACTGTAATACCCGACTTGTGTTCCCGTCGGTAGAAGTGCGCCACTTTGATGGGATTATTTGTATCGAACTTTTTATACCACTAATTATGAAAATGTAAATAATTCCTTCTCTTTCGACACAACGCAAGCATAGCATTGCCGCAGGGGTTTAAATAGAATTTGTTTACATGTGTTTTTTAATTTGGAATAAAGCTATTGCAGCTTTTATTGTCGTTTATGAGAATTTATAAAATTTAAAAGTGGTCTATTAACATTTGAAACATTGTGTTAAAAGCTTAAAAAATTAGTAATTGTTTTATGAAATTGGAAAACGAACAGTTAGACGTCCGAGATACGATAACAGAAAATAGTTGTGTATTTTATGTTAGGTTAGGTTAGATTAGGTTAGGCTAATTATGAAAATGTAAGTAATTCCTTCTCTTTCGGCACAACGCAAGCATAGCATTGCCGCAGGGGTTTAAATATAGGATTTGTTTACATGTGTTTTTTAATATTGAACAAAGCTATTGTAGCTTTTATTGTCGTTTATGAGAATTTATAAAGTTTAAAAGTGGTCTATTAACATTTGAAACATTGTGTTAAAAGCTTAAAAAATTAGTAATTGTTTTATGAAATTGGAAAACGAACAGTTAGACGTCCGAGATAACAGAAAATAGTTGTGTATTTTATGTTAGGAAAAAATCTGATTTTTTTCACGAATTGAGTGCATATTTTTTCCCAATCAGGTATCGAAAACCAAAAATCAAGTCTTTGGTCTCTATGAAAATCAATGTAAACAATAATAAACAGATAAAAACAAGGCAACAAATACTAATAATAATAATAATCACACCTTTAATGCCCAATAGGTAACACCCAATAACTGAACAATTCTTTTGAATTTTTTACAAAAATTGTTCGAAATTACCTCCATCTCCATGTATACACATTTCGGTACGTCGAACTAATAACATACTTACTCCGTTCAGCACATTTGGTAAATTAGGGTCATTTTTTATGGTTTCTATGCACATTAAAATACGTCGTTGCAATTGTTCTAAAACTCTTCCGCACCAGCTGCATTTCCACCACTTTCTCCATGTACCAAGTCCATATCCGCGAGCTCTGGATAAGTGTAATCTCACATAATGTCCAAAATCTGCGTTTTAAAACACCACACTTTAAACTGTGAATTACCGTTATCAATAAACAAAACAAAAAGAAAAACTTGGTCCAAAATCCAAAAAGTAACACAAAAAGCATGAACGAGAAGTAGTGTCTTACGTAACCAAGTACTAATGACTTGAACGATAAGTCAATAAAATAAATCTTAGCATAAGTGGCATAAAATTCAAAAAGAAAAGCGACAAAACCAAGGAACGGGTACGTCGCGTCATGCGTAAGTTCTTTACCAATTAAGGACAAAACTGAAATTATTACTTGAGAATATTACAAGGGAGAGTATACCACGCCTAATAGGAAATTGGCCGCGAAGAAGCAAAAAACATGACGATGTCCCCTGTCGGTCGCTTTTAACTGCTTTGTCGGCATACTTATTTGCAGGAATGTCAGAGTATCTCGTGCGACCAGACGCGAGGCACAAAAACTTACCCCAATATGCCAGCAGTTCTCAAACTAGGTTATTAAGTATTTTGGAAATTTTTGTTTATTATTATGAGCTTTAGACCCCATGTAAGTTTTTTTGTTTGTCTTGTCGTTCCCTACCACCAGTTTTTTTTTAATGACATGAAACTAATTACACCCTGTATAATGGATTATACTCTAGGAAAAAGTAAATGGCAAGAGATGAAGACCACCAGCAGAACGTTGGGCTGATGCCACTAAAGAGCTGATGAGAAGGAGCATCGATGAGGTCGTGCGACTAACAGGTAGCCGCTATAAATGGTGTAAGGCTGTTGGACATTCTATACAAGGGAGGCCAATTAAATTATTACATGAGTCACGAAACGTCTGTCAATTCGGCGTGAATGAACAGATGATACTTCAAAAAGAATCTGAAATATTTTTGATATGATATTGTTATGAATTACACCCCCTTGGAACTGGAGATGATACGCCTATGCCTACTAATAGTGACTGGAAAGACTCTAGAAAGAGCCATGGACTTTTCTAGAGTGTGGTGGAAGAAGATTCTGGTTCAATCTAGAGGTAATTTCAGAGTATATAAGGCGCGATTACCGGCGCAGAGGAAGAAGTTTTATTAAAGAGAAGTTTATAAAAGTGAACAAGTTGGAAAGTGAGGTTAAATATTAAGTAAACAAAGTGTGAAGGTTATTTTCAAGTATTGCATAGTCAGTAAATTGTTAAATAAAGTGTTAGGTAGTGGTGTTTATCTCTTGTTGAAATTATTTAGAACCCACGGATTCATACAGGGTGTTTCCTAAAAGGTGGAAAACACGCAACAATATAATAGATATACAGAATAAATACCAAAAAAAAAGGAAATTGCCCTTTCTTGAGATCCTCAGGTTTAAAGTGATGTAAAATATTAATAATTAAAATTTCCTTTTCTTTGGCACGTCTTCCTATATTGATACAAAATCTGAAAAATTATTTGATTTTAGTCGAGAAAGTAATATAATTTTGGCACGATTTCGAGGATACATTTAGTTGCAATAAAAATGCGGAAGAATTGGATTCCTAAGTTTTAGTTCAAAATATGTGCCCGTTATAACCTACAGAACCGGACTCAATTTTTATAATGTTGATCTCAGTGCTGTTAACATCACCTAGTGTATCGGTTTTTAAAAACTGTTCGTAAATGTGTGTATAATAATCAGAGATCGGGAATTTTATCTCCGTGCCAGAGACGGCTCTCATATACACCTAATATTATATTATAAACATTTACTGAAACAATCAGAAGTAGAGAAATATTTGTTATTGTCAACTACATTGTATTTTGGATAATAAATTTAACTTAAAAACGGCAAAAGTACTTACAAAACCGCTGCCTAAGGAATCACTACTTCCACATCCAGATTTTTCATCCAAGTCACTTTAAAGGAAACATCTCGATTAGATTTGCACTCCAGTATGTGGAAATTATTGGTCGTATAATTTTAATAATATTTAGGGCAGATGTCATAGAAAAGTTTGAGGCATTGGTCTCTGCCATATACGTTAAAAATTAAGTTTCTAGTTTACCCTACTTATTTCATCTACTCACAAACTAACACCTCCCCCCACCCCTTCAATGGAATCATCTCAATCAGATGTCATTACAATACATACGTGTACTAACTTTGAAGCGTATCTCAATTTTATATTATCAATCCCATTAATAATGGAGCGGAGGTGGTGGGGTTTGAAATATATTAGAAAGAAACCTGAGGCCTTGGTTTCTAGTATATACACCAAATCTCAAGTTTCTGTACTCTTACCAGCTTGCTTTATTTATTTTCCCCTATTTAATCCTATTTAACCCCCAACCCTTCAACGGAATCATCTCAAAATATAATCTAGTTCCAGATGTCGTTATAATTCGTACGTGTACCAAATTTCAAGTGAATGTCTCAATTTTATTTTATAAATCCCTTTAATAATGGAGTAAGGGTGACGGGGGGTTGAAAAATATTACAGAAAATCTGAGACCTTGGCTTCTAGTACATACAGCGAATTTCAAGTTTCTGTATCCCAACTAGCACCAAAGTGACAGTAACTGAGATGGGAACTTCGTATGAGTAACCATTACGTAATTGCGACTATATTTACGACTTTGGTGTAAAAATTACTTTATACTTATGCAACTTCTACGTAGCTTTCATGGTACATGGGAACGTGGTAGTTACCAGTGGGACGACTTTCGGGTTTTCATAACTTGAAGGTGGTAAACTATAGTAGCAGTGACTAACTCGCATCACTGAAATGTGACTTCAAAGTTGCAATCACCTTCAAGTAGCTTTAATAATTACCGCGACGTTCTGGGAACCTTCACTATTTCTTTAAAGTAGTGGAACTTGTAAGTAATATTCATAGGTGTTAATGACGTTACTGCTACCTACAGAACTGTGTACGGCTACTACAAAGTGCACATCACCTCTGAAATTCACCATGAAGTAAATTTCACTATCTAGTTCCCAATGTTGACCATAGATAAAGTTAATGCAACAAACCTAACCTATATAATATGTTTGCCTAACCTAGACTAGAATTATATGCTGCTATATTATGCTATGCAACATTTCATGTTCAAAATAAGGCAACAAAATTTAATATTTCAACACAGTTTTATTACACCTACCTTTTCTTCTATGTTATCTATCATTGTAATAGTATATTATACCAACAAGGTTTATGTTTATTAAGTAGTTGATATATGGCTGCATACAAGTAAATTGCGACAGCTGATAGGTTTTTCAATGTGAAGTTAGGTAAATGATAAACAGCAAAAGCTAGGAACGCGTTCAGTCTAGACCTCAACGTACGACTAACAGGTACGTTCCAAATATCGGGAAAAATGTAACCCTGAAGTAGCAGCGGCAACTTTGAAGAGGTAATTCGTGGTAGTCACAACTTTGCTACGACTTTGAAGTGATGCTACAGTTCCATTCGCAGATTTGTGGTAAATATAACTTTAAAGTTACGTATTTGCAGTTTTCGTCACTATCGCCAAGTAGCAATTACTTTCAAGTAGCATTTCTTGGTGAAAACGACCTTAAAGTCATATTTTCTGAAATATGCCATGTTGATGGCCAAAATTATTGACGCCATTGTTATAACACATGAACCATAATTTCACAATTGATTAACAAATTTAATTTATCGCCATTTCTTCACCAAATACAACAAATGAATACATAAAAAGTAGTGTTAAGTTCCGAAGAACAATAAAAAATAGGTTTCGGCATCTAGTGTGTCATACTCTCGCATGACATTACATATTTTAAAAATAATGTTTTCATTAAAAAATGCAAATTTTAAAGGCCCGTGGTTAGATTCGGACGTTTTATCATTATGTTTGTCAGTAAAATTGCATTCGTTTTAATTGTGACCCTTAGAACATTGGAAAATAGCACAAGTTTTGCTGTCTAATATTACCTTCTGATATTCTATTAAATTTCTGAGTTAGGGAAATGAACAAGAACAAGAATCATATGTAAGAATGAAACATAAATATAATAAAATCGGTTTCAAGGCAAAGAAGGGGCAACATCGATTTGAAAGAGTAGGGAGTGGTAAAGTTTTCTGAAACTTGCGGCGTCTACGCCGCCACGTCGCCGCTCTAGAGCAACAACGTCATTGGAACGTAGCCAAACAAGTTCCAGGAACGTGGCTGGAACGTTATCGTCACCAAAAAATATTCCCCATTTTGGTCATAAACACGTATTAGGAACGTTCCTATTACGTGCCTGTGACTAGTACCAAAACACTTTAAAGTGCCTACAATACTCATTGCTACGTTCCCACGACTAATTGTGCCAGTTGGGATACTCTTTCCAACTTGCTTTACTTATATTCCCATATTTACCCCTATTTAACCCCTAACCCTTCAACGGAATCATCTCGAAATATAACGTAGTTCAAGATGTCGTTATAATACATACGTGTACCAAATTTCAAATGAATATCTCAATCTTATTTTATCAACACTTTTAATAATGGAGTAGGTGTAGTGAGGGGGTTGAAAAATATTATAAAAAAATCTGAAGCTTTGGCTTCTAGTACACACCGAATTTCAAGTTTCTGTACTCTTACCAACTTGTTTTATTTATATTCCCCTATTTAACCCCAACCCTTCAACGAAATCATCTCGAAATATAGCGTAGTTCAAGATGTCATTATCAATAGTATGTTGTAATATAACAGCAACAGCAATACTTTATGATCGCCCAATGGATTTCTTTTTCATCATCATTTTGTAATTGAATCACGGATAAACATAATTTTCTACTTTTTAGTGCAATTCAGTTTTAAAAGAAAACCATTGTTTTAAAAATTCATTTATTTATTTATTACTTTTTAGTTTCCATCTGCCTCATTTTCTTTCATTCAAACGCCATAATCTCGTTCACTCTTGTCAAACCCTTTCATTTGATACCAATATCAAGGGGTTATAAAGAAATAGGTGATCCGCCATTTTGTGCCGACCGCCATATTGGATTTAGAATGACGTCACACAGCTTATTGCATTCTCCTTTATACACTCTTTTGTTTGACACCCATGTCGAGGGGGTTGTCAAGAGAAAGGTAATCCGCCATTTTGTGGTGGCCGCTATATTGGATCTAACACAATATTGGTAACTGGTCAAAAATTTTATCACCAGATTTGAACATACATACATATACACAACATTTCGAGCTAAAGAAAATCATTGAATAAAGAAAACTATTGGAAAGCAATTTATTTAAAACCTGATTTACCTTTAGTTAATAAAAGAACATAGAGCATAAGAAAATACCCGAATGTACAAGATATCGAACCTGCAAAATATTCACAGTAACTCTTAAATTCGCCAAAATTTTAGGTACATAGATTAAATCATATACCTATCAGCTGTACTTTAAAATAGTGTAAGAAGACCGTACAAATAAGTTAGAGTTGTCAGCAATAGGGCGTTGTGATCGCAAATATTTCTTTAAACAACAAAGGTTAAAATTTAAATTAAAACTTCTAATTGCCTTTTCCTAACCTTTTGTTTGCAATCAAGAACTATAAGACTATTATCAATCAATGGTAAAATTATCCCATTAAGTTTAAGACATCCTGTATAGGTGCAATAAGCGAAATGACCACTCCACGAGTAACAACATCGATCAATTTAAATAGGTATATTTTACTAACCATTGACGCCCTTTTACTTTTATTACGATAAAGAAACTAAGTAATTCCTTGATGGCCAGTCAATTAAATGAACGCCCAACGTTCTCAAAGTTCCCATAAAGTAACAGTCTCTCACCAACTCAATCGGCTACACAAACTGATATTGTGCCCAATAAATTCCGCCGGATGAATTATGCGCAGTGGCAGGTAACTTTCGTTTTTTACGGCCTTTATTTTTTACTGACCGCTCTCAGTCATCAACCCTTGGGATAGATCAGGTACAATTTAGGGTCGACGAACTGGTTTCTGCATTTAAAAAGGCAGGACCTCTATCATTTATGTTCAATCTTACATTTTTTATTGTTACAGGTAGCAGAATGAAGGTGTATGATTGAGGATCTCGGGGTTAATATATTGCTCGAGAGTAGTGATTAAATCGAAGAATGAGTAAATATATAAATGAATATTAAAGGAACTTTACATGTTCTGCTTGCAAAAATTTAATAATTTAGAAAACAGCAAATTCATATTTATTATTATTGCAGTAAAATAGAACAAAACACGGGCATAACTTCGGAATTCCGTATGACAGGTGGTATCGCCTCCAACGTTTTTTAAAATTGTTATAAATGTTCTATGTATAAAAGTCCACCCATTAAAAAATGCCGCTGCTTTCTTATGGTTGCGATTTTCAACAATTATTGCAAAATTAAATTAAAAATTATAATATGTGCTAAATTCAAAATAATGAGCCCGGAAAAGTACTAATAGGGGGTTTTCAAGGTTGTTGATTACGAATATTCAAAATGGAGGATCCAGAACGGCGGCGGCGGAATAGTGAAACAAATGTCAAATTAGTGACTAGCAGATATGAAAGATATAGATCTCAGCTACAAGCTCTATGTATTTAGAAAATTAATAAAGGTTTTTTTTGTTTAATAACAGATGGTCAATTGCACTGATCAATTCAATATTTTCAAGGAATAATCTTTTTTTTGTTAGTATTTCATACAGGGCTGGCATATTTTCAATTTAACGTGTGGTACTCAGTTTAGGAGTCAATATTGGGACTGGGGGAAGGAGAACAACACCGGAGAAAAAAATCAACTTTGGAGACTTTTTTTGTTATTTATTATAATCATACAAGTATAGAGCGGTTGCGGGCAAGAGACCTCTTTAAACTTTATTTGTTTCAGAGTTACATAAAAAGTTATAAAAATAAAAGTTACAAAAAATCACATATATTCTCTAAAAGTAATTTCAGAGATATAAGTCGTATTTTGGAGATATGAACTTTGCTTTATTTTTTTAAATAGAATAACCCGCATACATATACACCATTTGAAAGGTCATAAAAATGCTTTTTTCTGAGCCCCTACATTGTCATTGAAAATCTCTACGTCGGCTAGAATCTGAAAATCAAAATCCAAAAGAAATTTTCGTAAATAATCCGCTTCCTTAGTCGCCTCTGCTAGCCCCATATATTCAGCCTAGGTACAGGACAACGCAACCGTTCGTTGTTTCTTAGATACCCAAGATATTGGTCCTCCACTCAGCATGAACACAAAACCAGTATAAGATCGCCGATCGTTTAGACAGTTGCCCCAATCGAAGTCGACAAATCCTCTAAGAGAATCGGTTTAACTTACAGTGTATATCAGGTCTCGTGCATATTGCTAGATACATAGGTGTACCTACGAGTTGGTAGATTCATTTCTTCCGTAGTTATTGATTTTTCCATTTTCATTAATTTCGTTCCATATTCAATTGGAGTTTTAACGGGGTTGCAATCAGTCATGTCGAAACGTTCAAGTAGATCCTTGATATATCCTATTTGACGCATCGTTATTTTGTGATTCTCTTGTAAAAATTCAATTCCCGAACAATAACCGATCTTTCCCAAATCCTTGATTTCGAATGTTTCTGCAAGGCTTCGCTTGAGATTCTTTATATTTTCATTATTCCTAGACGCTAGGATAACATCATCCACGTAAATGGAAATAAGTACCAAATCTTCGTTCTGGTGCATAAAATACACACAGGGATCAGCATTTGACGATTTTGCCCCTATTTTAGTCAGTTCTAGATTTAAACAAGTATTCTGCTGTCGCCCAGCTTGTCGTAGACCATATAGTGCTTTCTTCAAGCGACAGACCTTTCTCCCAGATTTTAAATCTTCAAGCATTTTCTTAGCTTTCATAGCAGTTTGCCCTTGGCCTTGATCTTCCCTCAGGATCATCTCTAAGATTTCTTTGAGTAATTCTGGCAACTCCATGTATATTTCTACATCCAAAACTCCGTTCAGGTAAGCAGTTTCTACATCTAGTTGATGAACGGTCATTTAGAATTTAGCTGCGAGTGCCATTATGGTTCGAATCGAGCTTAAACGAGCTACAGGAGCAAAAGTGTTTTGAAAATCTACTCCTGGTCGTTGGGTAAACCCTTTAGCTATAATTCTAGCTTTTCTTCTTTCAATAAGTCCGTTCGAGTCATATTTATTCCTCAGAATGACTCGACTTCCAATAACTTTACACTCTTCCGGACGACTTACTGTTTCCCATGTATCATTTTTTATTCTCAATTCTGTAGCTATTGCATGAAGCCAATCATCGGCATCTTCACCTGTTATAGCGTCTCCAATCGGTATTTCTGCCGTGAATAAGTCTCCTTCCATAGGTTCTTCTTCCCGGCAGTGATAGTCCTTTCTTGGTCTTCCCCTGAGTCCTGATAGGATTTTCGCCGGCCTTCCAGGTCCTCTTCTCAGGGTGTGTCTGCCTCCGACTTCCCCAGGATCTACACTGTCTCCTATGCCCAGAGTTTGCATGGTCTCCTGCTCTCCAGGATCAACATTATCTTTCCCTGCGCTCTCATTGGATGCTGATGAAGACAAATGTTGCCTAACTTCCAGGTCTGGAGCTTCGAGTCTGGCGTCCAATTCCAAATTTTCAAGCTCATCATATTCGAGATATTATTTAGGTTCTATTTCAATTTCTATCTCACGGTTTCTATCTCTTGCCACAGTTACATTGTTGCCCGTGTTATTTTCCATATTAAAACCATCACATGTTTTATTCGTAATGATTCTTTTGTTTTCTAAGAATTTTACATCTCTGGTGATCTCGACCTTACGTTTTTCAGGGAGCCATACTCTGTATGCTTTCGATACCCTGGAATATCCAAGAAATATGCCCTTGCGAGATCTAACATCAAATTTTTCTTTTGTTGGGTTCGTGTTCAGAACGTAAGCTTCGATTCCAAACTCTCTAAAATAACTTACGTCTGGGACCTTCCCAGTCCACCTTTCATAAGGTGTTCTTCTCTTCAAAGAATCTGTAGGGCATCGGTTTCGCACATAATTTGCCGTAGACATAGCTTCGGCCCAAAATGAGGGACGCAAATTTGAATTGATTAAATAACACCTAGTTATTTCAATGAGTGTTCGATTCTTCCTCTCTGCCACACCATTTTGCTCTTCATAGCCGTAGGGGGTTATGTGGATACTGGTTTATTCTGCATAGCCATAGGGGACTGTGTGGAAACTAGTGTTAGAATGAGAATTGTCCAATCAGAAAGACAAATTCATTTTATAATTTTAATTGCTAGCATAACCAGAATTCAGGTTATCGAAAGAATGCAAAGATTGTAAATTAATAATTTTACAAATTGTTTTTATTTTAGTTCTCATAGATAGTTTTTTCTGCTGTTTCCAAAATCCTGTAAAGAATATGAACATTTTCGGAAAATAATATTTTACGTTATTTTGCAATCGCGTACAGAATGACGCCATCCATATTTAGGTCCACAAGGTCACTCCGGATAACATACGTATTTTTTCAAAACTATGCCTTTTAGCGCACCCCTATGATTGAAGTTCAAGCTACTGATTCCTGGCTACTATATTCGTTCTCCTAAGAGTGATAGCAAATCTTCGACCTCTGAATTCACCCAATCTTACACTGAAAGGCCTGGATGTCTCGTCCATGTAATGTTTGTTACACTCACATGAAACACACTGTAAATGCAGTTTTTTGAATTCTTCTGCTTTGTCAGAATAGAATTTTAAATGTTTCAGATAATGCGCATACATAAGAAATTAAAGCTGTGTAACGTTTTCAGGTTTTTATTGTATCTGTTGTTATTCTTAATATTTGTGGAAGTTTTATCAACAAAGATTTTAGGGTATTGATTGTTTATACGAACGAACCTCTTTGACAAACTGTATCTCCTTGTTTAATATTTCATTGTTAGAGGAAATGATGTTGGCTCTATCATAAAAACATTTTTATAACACCTTCTTTAACATACATTGGCTGATTTGAGTAAGTAAATATATATTTCAGACTTTCGATAATCAAGGCCGCCAATGTCTATCTCCAAAGCTTTCGACAAACTTTGACGTTCAATATTATAGGCTCGGATAGATTATTCCTCTTTAGCACCAAGTTTCCTTTGCTAGAAAATCTTATTAATAAGATGGCATTCTATACGTGCAATAGATTTGGTCAGGGTTCTACCTTAGTCCCGTTATTATTTAATATATTTATCAATAGGATTACCACTCCATTGAAAAATTGTAATATAGAATACCTGACGCAGATAATATACCGATAACCTGCAAACTCAGTCGATATCTGATTACATTCGTTTAAGTTATTGCCTGTTAGAAATAAACCATTGATGTCTTAGCTGAAAACTGGGAGTTTAGACAAATGTAAGATTATGATTTACACTAGAAAAACAAAACATGTACTTACGATTTCACATTGGCTGGTATATCCATTCATAACACTTATATACACATATCTACAATGTATCCTAAAAAGTTTGCAATTTATACTAAGAAATTCCAGAGATTTTGTTATAATATGCAAACTCCTATCTAATGCATATGGAAGGTCTCGGCTTGAATAGATAAACGTTTCAACCAAATTCAGTTTCTGCCATTAGTAATAATATGTAGCCAGTTTATACCAATTAGCTAGGCTTTTCAATAGCGTGTCTTTATTTGAACCCCAAGCCATTCTACCCCTCACATAATGCTGTCTTTCATTCAGTCTATACCACTATACTTGTATTTACCCCAATCATATTATTGAAAGTCGTTTTATTTTAAATTAGGTACAGATTTTTACCATAACACAATTTCTTCCACGAAATAATACATTTCATCAAATCATTTCATCAAATCATTGTTTCATTTTGGTTAATGTTTTTGGGGTTAAAAGGGGACCTAGTATTTGGAGGAGTAACGGGAGGAAGTTTATTGCTCAGATATTTGGTTATTTGTGGGTCTTGCTGATATTTAGAGAAGTTTTGGCTTGGGTAGTTGTTCGCAGCAGTCTCCGGATATTTTGGTGCAGCCCGGAGTCGTAACCGTAGTCAACGCCAAGTATGTCTAGGAAGTGGTGACAGATCACGCTGCAGTAGTCACATAAAATGCCGAGGCTCTAAACAGTTTTTTTTGTTTCATTTTGGTTACATGTTTTTAAAGAAATTGTTAAAGATTTATTCCGTTATTTTTTTCTTCATATATTAAAGTAAATCATACTATCATTTTTGCAACTATAGTTTAACGCTAAGTTAATATCTATAATGAAGAAATACATAAGATTCTTACTGTGAAAGCAACTTATGGTACCATGTGATGCTGATTTACTTTCTACTGTCACATGTGAAATATTTCTAATAGAATATATACTTATTTTATGTCACTAACTAACATCCAAGTTTGCACAGCAAACGTAGCAGTTATTGGTTCACAAATTCTTGTGAGTGTATATCACATTTCAGTGGTGAACAAAATTTAACTCCTAGTAATATTTTTAACTTGCTCTTGCAAACTATCACTCATTGTTGCGTAGAACATTACTCATACTTGCGAGAGAATCTCATTCTTAAAGCAGTATTAAATCACTGGAAGTTTGTAATTTTGGTTAGTTAAAACATATGTGATTTCTTTGAATGCGCATCAACCATGTTTAGGCAGCATCTGAAGTTTTTATTTACTTTTTGTTGTACATCCCACTTGAGTTGTAATAAATGTTTAATGTCTACATGTTCTTGTTATTCGCACTAATGCACCTGATATTTGCACAGATTTTGAGATTTTATAGTAAAGTGTAAATTTTGACATCGATAGATTTTATGAATTCCATCGCTCGATAGCTAGAAATTTAATCTTGTCCTTGGCTGGCAAGATTATGTAATCACATTTTATTGTCAGCCCACTCGCGCCCTCTGTAAGTGTCCACACTCCTTATCCACGCCCCTATGCCCTCCACCGAAAATACGAGCTGCCGCTCGCACTAGGAAGCCCTGTTTATACTTCGGTATTAAAAAGGTTACAATTTTACCGCTTGTCTATAACAAGAACTTTGGCCTTTTGTATCTAATAGGTTTAATTAGGGTTCTTCATTCTATTAGCTTGCTCATATGTTCATATAGACATACTTTTTAATCAAACTGAATGTTCCACATTTAGCATTTGAAGTGCGACCTCTAATATTCACAATAAATAATGCATTTTCAAGTATCTGCACGATATTTCGCAACAAAGTAAGGATGCAGTACTAAACGTATGAACAACGTGTCTCATGTTTATGATATAAAATATACCTCATGAGTTTGTCGTGACTCAAATATCGCAACTTGACAAATATAGCTCCACTTTTATGTTGTTCGTTGCTTAACAGTGAATTGGGTCGGCAGTGCTCTCTGTGTATTCTGTAACAAGTTATAAATTACAGGCAAAGATCATATGTGAACTGCTGACCCTATCGCTAACAAAGGATTTTAATAGAACTTCACTCACTTCACGACTGTGCTTTACTACTTTAAACTTTGTAAATTTTATTCTTAGTGCATGTTTTATAATGTGTAATACAGTTGAGGTCTATAAGTAACAGATAAATGTATTATCTACGTAGTTAACAATTTATGAATAAAATCCTAAAACACGCCAATTTTCAATTTTAAAATGACATTTTTTTAGCATAATTTTATATCTCCCCATTCAACCTCCTTGGAGTGACAGCTACACCTTTAAACATTTTTAATGGAACGAGTGTGATAGCTCAATTGAAAGCGTTTTTAATTCTCTATCCAGCAATATAATGTTTTTTGAATTTTGTATATTCTTCATCAAGAAAATTAAATTAAATTCAATTTAAATGTATTCTAACCTAAAAGTGCAAAAACACTTTTTTTACATTTTTAAGTTCATGCAGCATCGTCACTCGTTAAATAGAAAACAGGTCAAAGTATCTTGAAGTACTGGTCTTAGTCTTTCAAATGCTGCTAAGTTTGTGCAAATATCTTTGTTTTCGCCGAAAGATCGCATTTTTGAATTTGCATGTTCATGAATTTCTTGGTATACGAAAATTTTATGGCCACTTTTTAACACACTAAGAGAATCTAAGTATAGACGCCATTCTTTTATTAAAAAAAAATTCATGAAAGTTCCACATACGCTATTGTAACTTTAATCAATTCAGGTCGGAGATATTGTATTTTTTTGGAAAAATTTTGAAAGTCTCACCTTAGATTCTGAACGAGCAGATCTTTTGACATAAGAAAATATTGACTTGTTATTGACTTTTACGATTCTTAATAAAAAAAAAACAACAATTTTTGGATATACAAGTGTCCTTAATGAGTTATCAGGTATAGGGAAAATCACAAACATGAAAATTTCAAAATGCGATATCTCGGCGAAAAAAAAAGATATTTGAGCAAACTCAACGGCATTTGAAAGAGAAGAACTTGAACTTTAAGTTTCCACTCATAGTTTTTTGAGAAAAACAAAATTCGCTGTGCCACATAACCTCAAATATGTCAAAAAACAATGTTTTTTGCACTTTTAGGTTAGAATATTTCAAACACCCGACGCGATAGAGCAATTCTGAGCCTGGATTTGGTTTCAGCGGCAAAAATTACTTCGGATTACTATTCATTGGCCAGGGGCAAAATATTGCAAAGCAATGTTATTTGCAAAATTTCTAGTTCCGATAATATTGCCTAAATGAAAAAAAATTGTAAATACATTGTTTGTATACAATTTCTTCTTCTTTCATTTTGACCTGTAGTTTTCCAAAAAAATCAAATTAATTTAAGTTATTTACGAAAAACAACATTTGTGCACTTAATTAAAAACATGTTAAGTTGATAAACCTTTCGGGTTATCATTTGCACCATTTTTTATAATATTCTGACAAATTCTCGAAACAAGAATCCAAATACATTGAGCTAAAATAAATATCTAATATTCATAAATTATTTTAGTTTTTTCATTAGCAGCTTCCCCATTTTACTTTTTCTGAGTTGATGTATATATTGTTACAGCTCTTGGAAATTGCTTATATTTATACGTGAACTATATCATTAACTAACTCGATATAATAATAATTGGTATTTCTCTAATGCTATATTGTAGACACCTGTAATTGCATCAATGGACTGTCGACTATTTTAAATAAATAAAAAATACCTGCAAAATGAAAAATGCATTTAAACATAACATTTTTATGCCCATGCTCTCATATTAGAAATAAATTGTTTGCTAATTAAACAAAAATAAAATAAGAAGTATAGGAGATGCAGCGATTGTAAGATCTCGTTTATATATTCCTTGTAGTTGGGCTGGCCTTTGCATTAGCAAAATTACAGTCTTTAGTAGACCGTTTCGAGCCAGTTATACCAATACACTTTATCATCGTCCCGAGGCGTCACACGGGGAGAAGAGAGAAATTGGCAAGCGAGGAAAAACTGTTAAATGTTAGTTATACACGTAAGAATTAAAAATCTTTAAATAATTTTTTTGTTCTGGTGTGTTTTATCATTCTTAGCGAAGTACAAGAATCATAAGACTCGTGCTAATAATTATAAGTGCTATAAATCTGTTAACAATATTATTATGATGACGTTAACTATACAGTGTCTCCCACTTTTCATGGAGCTACCTACCTACCGTCACATTATTATCCGAATACCTTAACACTTTGGTGGTGACTATATGCCTATTAGTGAGTCTATACAAGTAAACACATATGGTCTAAGGGCTGGCTACGAAAATTAAAAACGATAAGGTGCACTGAAAGTTTTTATCTAAAAACGCTCCTTACTAGTTGAAAAGTACATATCTCTGCAGCAAGAAATCGCACTCGGGATGGGAAACGTAGGTGGGCGGTCAAGCGCGTTAATTTTTAATCTAAATAAAATCTTTGAGTGCAGCTTTGGAATTTTGTGTTGCTATAGTTTCTAACTGTAGAAATTGCGTACAATTATTGCCGAAAGTCTAGGTCGGGGATTAAACATTGCCAGAAGTCAGTAAAGTTGTAAAAAAATTGTTTAAGTTTTAATGTCAAGGTGCAGTTCCGACGACCTTGTTTTTATATTTAAAATCTCCCTATTCTTTCGAGTTATCCGGTTATTAACGTACCAGTGACGTGATGTGGCAAATTGAATTCGCGAAATATCCAGAAATGCTATTTCTCGTTTACTTCTGTCGACTCGAATTTTCGATTTCGCTCATGCAATTAACGATGTCGTGATAATGCCAGTTTCGATCTTTCGATATCGACATTAGCAAGCCTTCTTGCTGATGTATGTATTTAATTATGAACATTTACGAGTTTCATGTTTTGCTTTTTCCGACGAGACTAGTTGAAATTTCAAGTCCACTCCGACTGTAGCACATCGTGTTAAGCGACTACTTTCACAGAGGATTTCTAGGTTCGAATCCTGTACGGGTGTACTTTTAGTATTGAAAATACTACTGGGCGCATGACAAACGACCCATCTTACGAAAAACGTATCGAAAGCGACAGATCTGTCTAGGCCGCTGCGCAGACTTTGTAACCGTACCGTTCACTCAACGCCATGCTATTAGGGATATCACGTTTCAATAACAATCCAAGCAGTATCTCGAAACTAAAATATAAACATAAACACCGTCACTTTCAAATTAACATTAAAAAAACAAAATAACCCAATGAAACATGGACTAGCTTAATTCGATCGTATGGACAAATATATTTAAAATTACGTAAATAAAATTATCAAACACATTTAAGTATGATATAAAAAAGTACAGTAAATGCACTATACAGGGTGTTCTACAAGCTTTATGACTTTATTTGACAGATTATAGCTGGGTTAATCTAAAAATTTTTTATCAATGAACATGAGTCAAATTACAATCAACCTAAGTTGTATTATTAAATTTGATAAAAGTTTTTATTTTTATTTATTTTATCACTAATCGCTAATGGTACCTAATGCAAATGCTGAAAATACCTATCATCATAGCCATCCAGCCTTGGACTCCAAGAGCAGTATAGTTGCATCTGTTATTTTCAGTACGCTTAATATACTTGCGAAAGATCTGTGAATTTTTTAATTTGTTTTGAACTTATTGGCTGATGTTTCTTATTCTAAAATTACATTTTACGTTTACGCAATTTCTACAGTTAAAAACTATAACACAAAATTTCAGAGCTGCACTCAAAGATTTTATTTTGTTAAAAAATTAACTTGTTTGACCGCCCGTCCACGCTTCCCACCCCAGGTGCGACTTCTGGCTGCAGAGCAGTACTCTTCAGCTAGTAAGGAGGGTCTTTACATAAGGATTTTCACTGTACCTTATCATTTTTAATTTTCATAGCCAGTTTTCCGTCTAATGTTATTTTAGAGTATTCCGATTCAAAGATGGAAAAAACCCTTCGACTTTCAAAAGAAAAGTAATGGAGATTGTTTTTAGAGAAATCCACTTAGATATTCTTAATCAGTATCTTTAGAAATCCCTTTGTACAAGAATTATTTCAACTAAACATAATTTTTATCTGTTCTAAAATGAAAAAAATATATTCTTCATTTTTCGTTCAGGGTAGTTTGAATTGATTTTACAGCAATCCTAGTTATTTACTTAACAAGCAAAAAATCTAAATCGTACGTACTTATGGTTCAAATCACGGATGTTGTCGGTCACGTCCATCATCTTTTAATTTACGAATCAAATCGTTTCAAGGTCATACATAATGGTACGCATGGTACGTATTTGAAAGTTTTCTGTAAAATAACAATTATTACTTCATACAATTTTAATATTATAATATAATATTCTCGCCAAGCGACAACACTACTTCAGTAGTCGGATAGATTAACTACAAGAACTACCAAATCAACTACGCCATAGACTTACTTTCGGAGTACATATTATAAATTAAATCCCACACATTCATCTTCCTTGCCTCCACCAAGTCCATAGTATTGTGTTTCTTTCTAGGTCCATATTTTGCAATAGTAATATTAGGGGCGTCCTGCACCTCAGGGGTTTCCTTACAAATCCGTTGTACCGTCCGCTTAGAAATACCCAATGCATTAGAAGTACGCTTAAATAAAATTTACTTTATAAATATCTGCCACATTTAATTTTGCGATTCACCTCATGGACTGCTTGCAAAGGTAAAAGGGAATCTCCGTTGTATTTTCCCTGATTGAGGTACTCAACTAATTTCACCACCATGTCTCTGGCTACTGCAGTTGGTCTTTGTCGGGCATTTTGAGATTATTTTCTTTATAAACAGTAAAATTAAAGCACTCACAAACTATTTACACAGCAATTTACATAATTACAGGAAACTTAAAACACCACAGTAAAAAACACTACAAACTTACATAAATAACGAGAGGAAACAGAAAATCATTAAAGACAGACGCGTCAACAGCACGCTACTGAACTGATAATGCTGAACGTTGGTTGTGGCTACAACAAGCAGTTGTATTATTCACATATAAAATGCCTTGTTACGCTTGGAACTTCTGTCGTCGCCCCATCAGACGTAATTTTCGGTTATTTGCGTTATAATGCGCTAGTATTGCAGTTGATAGAAAAATTTAATGTCTTTTGATAAGTACATAAATTGATGGCGTGAACGACAACATTCGTAATATGGACTATACCATGTATTTAACAAATAATCTTCAACAAAGCCACGAAAACAAAAGTTATTGCAAATGTCAATTTATTGTTGAATGTAAATAAGTTAATCGGTTAAGAATTCATGTGAATAGTAGTTTAATGTTAGATAATAAGTGAATTGTAAATTTTTGTGTAATAAATATGGTTCGTTGTTTAACAACGCGAGTAAAAGTGGAGTTGGTTCTTTTTGTCGAGGATAATGCCAGATCATTTGGACGATCTGCTTTGAATTTAGTTTGCGGCACCCTGACCGTCATGCGTCAGCCTCCCATTCACCATAAATTGGTAGCAACCATCATACCCTTAATAACAATTTTTACAATACAGGAAGTGTATGACCAAAAAATTATAATTTACAAAATCTGCAAATTGGAAACAAAAAAAGCCATGAAAATAGAAGATATAGCATACGGCAAGTAGCATTAAATCTATCTAAATATTGGTAAGAACATGGTTTGGCGTTGCTCCAGAAAACATAAAAAAAGATCGTTCAAGCCAAAATTTTTATGTTATTGGCAACCAAGTTGTACAGACATCTACGGAATAATTCGACACGATAAAGATAAAGAATCCTCGATAATATTATTGAATGAAGATAGATGTATGTCGAATTGTTCCGTAGATGTCTGTACAACTTGGTTGCCAATGTTAAAAGAAGAACTTCACAAACTTAACATTGTATAAAAAACTAAAAAAACTGTTAACTATATCAACAATTCTATGTAAATAGTAAGTATCCATGGATATTGAATATAAACAACATTCTTAGAGTTGTGTATTTATCATACACAGAAAAAAAGATTTTTCAAAAAAAGCCTTGAAAAAGGAAACAGATTAGATTTCCGAAATGTCGGCGAAATATTTAATTTCAAGTTATTATACTTATTTGTGTTGTTTATTTAAAAAAAGCAACCTCTAACTGATCCTTTAACGTGAAACTCACAGGCGTAGAGGTTATTTACCAGTAACATACTGGTTGATTGTAATATTTTGTAGATTCCCCGAGCACTGCTTAAAAAGAAAAAATACTTTACAGCTTCTATTAAGTATTATCTTGTTCTGAAATATGTCTAAACGGTGAAGTAAATTGTTGATGGCTGCTTCATAAAATAACAGAGTTCTTCCTAGCAGGAAGGTGTTAGTCTTTCTCCTTTATCACTAAAATCTATGTTTGCCTCGAAACTAAATTAGAGCATGTCGATGTCGAATTAGAGCACCTTTTTGAAGAACCAACTTAGCTCTGCGGTTGGACTGAGGTTCGAATTGAATAATTTTTCTTTTGTTTTATTTACTTGATTGCCATAAAAAACAAATTTTGGGGAGCCAGCGTATTCGAAAAGGAATATTTTACAAACAAAGCGAATGAATGATGTTCTTTTAACTTATTCGGATGACAATCAAACTCAACTTTAAAAAAACAAACAGTATATTGAACAAGTGATAACATTTATAAAAGTAATATTTTCAATAAAAATTTGAAAATGTCTATGAAAATATTTGATTTACTAATAATTTAATGAATAAAATTGGCTACGAAAAAATTAAATTTATAAAAAAATAAAAAATATCAACTGGTTTAAAAAAATCTTCTGACCAAAGTTGCTGCTGATATTAGCACAGTGATAGTTGGCTTGGTAGTAGATGGCATGGAGTCCTGACGTGGTCGGGCTCCTGGAGTTGGCCACGGGAACCCGGGAATTGAGGACTTCGATATACTTGCTCTTGTCTTCGAGGAAGTACCATGTTGACAACACCTCTGGGAAGATGTCCAGCTAATTGTGGTTAATCTCTTTAGCCAATAGCAAGTTCTATCATGTGCTTTGATCCAGTCGGAGGTTGGTCCAGGTATTTACATGAAAAAAAGGTAGATATGAGGGACCAGTTGATGAGAGAAAAAAATAGAGCAAAGGAAACCAACAAAGTCTCTAAATTTTGTCCAATAACTAGGATTATATCGAAAATTTTACAAGTTAAATGCCTCTATAAAGATATCAAATTTATATAAAATTTATTTAAAAAAAACTGCAGAAAAATTATAACACCATTGGCTTAGTTTACGTCACAATTACTACAAAAAATGGCAAATCGATAAAAAAACAAAAATTGTAAAATTTACATTATAAAATATTTAAAAGTTAAAATGTGACTATTAAAATAAAAACCGGAAACTCTACTAAAAATAAATTTGAGGTTTAAATTAAAACTTTAGCCCTGTGGACTTTAATAAAAAACTCCTACTACCAATTTATGACAAAGAATTTAACCTTATTCAAGATTGTAATAAAATTTTTATCACAAAGGAACTACTAAAAAAATAGAGAGAAAATTTAATTAATTAATCACCCGGACTAACAAATTATAGAAAAATGCGATAAAGTACGTTTTGGGTTTCGATATCTTAAATATTCAATAATCAAGAAAAAATATAAATGAAAATATTAATTTATTGTGCGAGATCGTCTGTGCAACAAATTCTAGATTATTTCCCACCAAATTATTAACTCAAGAACCCAAAATTTCTTTTCTTAACTTAGCGCATTGCACAGAGGCTCTCTAATAGGAAACTTCTACAACAGCTGTGAACAACACTGAGTTTTACCCTCAAGATGAGTGAACAGATATACAAGTTTAACATTAAATTAATGTTATTAAAGAAAAAAGTTCATACTCACCTCGTATAGGCTTCTCCAGAAAAGTAGTCCAGTGCCTGCTAACACCAAGTGGTCCTGCCTCAAATTCTCTAACCTCGACAACGGACTCACGTGTGTTCTCTTCCGCAGCACAAACTGCCCCTAAAGAATTAAATACCAGAATTAGGGTCCTTGTGGCTCTAAACTTCCTTAGTTAAGACAATTAATTTTTAATTTCACCATTATGGGTGTATTTTTAGAGATACGTAAAAAAAATAAGGCCTTCGTGTTTAAATTTGATTTGAAACCGAAAAATTATCGATATACTTCTTGCAAATTAATAAAAATGGATTTTGGATATAAATATTTGTTTGTTTGATAGTGAATTGATTTAACACTCGAGAAACATGTGTCAGATGTCTAGCTTTAAGACTTTGGAAGATCTAATTTAAACTTTATTAATTTATTTTGCCATTTAAGAGTAGAATTTTGAGAAATTATTCTTGAGCTTATTTAGAACGTGTCAGTAATATGTCCATAAATATTTTAGCTTCGAGTGATATGAGAACTCCATATTTTTCCATATTTTAACCCCGATTTAAGCCTCCTGTGATTATTTCGAAAAAATTCCCTAGTAGACGACTTTGACATCTAAAGTATATTCCTTTACAATTTCATGGTCTATTATGGTTTGGACTGTGCGTTGACGAATCACTAAGGACACTTTCGTTTAAAAAGCAAGTAATCAAGCAAAAACAACTAGTAAATTTAAAAAATATTATTTCCATCTTCGTGTTACATGACTTTCCTAATCCTGATAACAAAGACAAATAATTTATTAAACAATCATATTTTAATTACTTAGTATAGCCATTTTTATTATATCACCAGGAAAAGGTTATGTCTGCGTCAAATCTCCCTATAATACATCCAAAATAGTATTTATTGATAAAAAATTAAGAAAGTTAACAGACATGATTGTCATAAATAAATTAAGTGCATAAATTAACTGTTTCTTAAGCTTTCTTACCAGAAAATCATGATTTTTTCGTTGGATTTACCTGCAATTACGTTAGATGTAATAGCCAATGCTTTTTAAGTGAATAAGTGAAAACATAATAACTAATCGTAGATTTTTAATTTTTCATTGAATAAGAGCAAATCTTTTTGGATCAAGCTACATCATATCTATACAAGGTGTCTGTTTCTATTTAATAGCTTTAAAGTACCATAGAACTCGTCAAGATATGAGTATTTGCTATACATACTATTTTAGTTACATCTGATAGAAATGTGATATCTGCCATTTCATTTTGTATGCGTACTTAATACAGAGTATTATTACTTTTAGTTTCCAGATATATGAATTTAAAAATGTTAATATTTATGAAAGAAAACTTTTTCGGTTATTACATTTATGTAACAACAATGTAATTTGGTAAATTTGTTAATTTTAGACATTTCAAAAAGTCCATTTAAATATAATTTTAGCAAGTTAGTTGGCAAAACACTCATTAGTCTAAGCTGAAGTTCAGAAAAGTATCGCATCTAATCCTCTGGAGTCTCGAACCCGCGACCCTCGAATTTCGAGTAGAAAGTTTTATCGATAATAATCATTACTTTAAAACGTATTAATATCTATGATATAATATAAAATGTATATTAGAAAATATATAGATAAGTAATTATATAATGATAGAGAATAATATTTCACAAGATTTCTATTATAATAATAATATATAATAATTTATTTATTTATTTATTTATTGCATACACTGTTCAACAGGTAAGATACCCAATTACAGAACAGGAATAAAGGCATACAAAGCATTAATTACATAATATACAACATAGAAAGAAAGTAAAATTAAGAAAAAATTTACTTAAATGTACAAACTATGAATAACTAATGATACGAAGAAAGAGAAAAAAATGACATGTGAAATGTTTACATATAAAAACTATATATACATATATACACATATATGATTTAAAGCAAATTAAGAAAAACAAAGACACTCACTGGTTATTTAATTTAGAACAATTTGTTTTATGTCACTAAGGCTGCAATTAAAAATATCGAAGTCGCTACATAATTTGTTAGAAGTACTGCAAATAGTATATAAAGGTGAATTATTTAGTACGTTGGTACGCGGCGTAGGTAAATAGAAAACTTGGTGATTACGAGAGGTTAATCTGGGAACGTGAAAATTAAGCTTGCTAATTAGTTCGGGTGCGTCAAAATCTTGAGAAAAGTACGTAGAGGTGTTTTAAAATCTCATGAGCTGTGACCTTCATATGCGCACAGACATAATCCCTCCTGTCGACTCAGTTACACTTCTTAAAATTATTATATTTATTGTTTACAATGTATCCCGAGCTCTTGTTTATGTATACAACAATTCAGCCGCCAGTGTCTTCAAAAAAATACTTATAACCAGGAATGAACTTTGGCTTTTGCGCATTTCGCGGCTCATAAGATTCTGAAACACCTCTACGCCTATCCTCAAGAGTAGTCATAGAATATCTTTCAAGCAAGTTACTTTGCGGAAAGCCAATCACTGGATAGGTAATAATATAATATAGTAATAATATTAATTATTATTATTATTATTTTGTTCATTCACTTGATCATATTACATGATATAGTATAAGTAAAATAGCAGAATGCAATAGAAATAAAATAGATAGTACATAATGTTATTTATAAATAAAAATAGGGGGGTACAATTAAGAATAAAATATACAAAACAATTAAAAAGAACACATTACACAAAAGATCAGACATTAATTAATAAGAAATAAAAAGATCACAGACTATCGTCAGTATAATATTCATTTAGAGAATAATAACACTTATTTGTTAAAAGTATCTTAATTTCCTCTTTAAAACGCCTGAGATCAAGATTTTTATATTTAGGTAAATTGTTGTAAGCCTTTATGGCCAAGTATTTTTTATGACTTATGCAGTGGTCGTTTTCATACAATTAACAACAGATTACTTTAATGAACACTATATTTTCCAAAAAATCAGTCCGGTTTTAGAACAAGATATAGTACAACTGCATTGCTTCTCAATATATCCGATAATATTATCCGCGCTTTGAATACGCCAGTGGCAACTGTTGTGGTGTTGTTAGAATTTCCACAACTTTCGATTGTGTTAATTATGAGCTGCTATGCCTTAAACTAAAATACCCTAGTAGGTCTTGACCACATAGCAATTCAGTTTTCCCATTATTATTTATTTAACAGAAGTCAGTTTATTCGTACTAATTCTGGTACATTATCAACCTCCCATGTTAAGTCAGGGGTACGTTAAGCATCCATTTTAGGTACCCTACTTTTCCTCGTCCATACCTTCAACACTATTTTCCTATGCTGATGACCAACACCTCTTGTTTACATTTAATTCGATGCAACATGGTATTTATTTGATAAGCAGGAATATTAATAGAGACTTATCGGCTTTTAACTTACATTGTAGGAGACACAACCTTAAACTAAATTCAGAGAAAACTATTATAATGCTGTTTTCTCCGAAATCTGCTTATGCGCGTTTGGAAGCTAATTTAAAAATAAATATGGAGGGCGAATTACAGACCTTCGTAAAAATTGCAAGAAATTTGGGTGCGACTTTTTACGTTAAAATAAGATTTTAGGAGCATTTATCGAATGTAATGAAAAAATGATATTCACGATTAAGAATTCTATATAGCATTAAATTTATATTAAATTTTAACTGTTGTAATTATTATTTCCTATCCTTATACTACTTTACAAACATGTATATTATATTTACAGTTTTATTAGTGTAGTTTCTGTCTTTCTTTTTATTAGTTTTTAAGTTATGGGTTAGGTGGCAGAATAGCTCTAGTAGCTAAACTTCGCCCTTGATGTATTGGTATTTATTTTATGTTATATTATTATAATGTTATATTATGGCGCATCAATAAAGATTATTATTATTATTATTATTATTATTATTATATAGACAGACGGTCAGATAGACGAACGAATGGGCGTTTTGAAAATTGCACAGAATTCGATAACGGACGCATTGATATGGCATTTTTTTTCTAACGCTCGTACATTTACGATTTTAAAAACATATCAGTCAAATGCAATATAACTCTTCGTTTCCATATTTGCGAAAAATGTAGTAATCTAGGCTTGCTTCGTGACAACTACCTACTGTAACAACCGTATATGAGACTGTTAAACTATGAAATTGAATATTTTGATGTAAGATATGGAATACCTACAACAAAACTGCCAGCATTAGGTTAAGCAGTCACCTGACCTTTACGACGCATTTATAATGGAAAATGTAATGCAGCTAGAGAAAAGTTAAATAATAACTCAGCTAGTAGTGGCTCTGGCTTTGCACGCCATTAAGACAAAGTATCTTGTGTATCGTGTAAATATATAAAACGATTGCGATATCGCGTATCAAAGGGATTTTCGGGCTGGCGAAACATAACGCTGCACACCATCTTTGATTGTTGGACATGCACCTCTTCGCTTAGGTCGGGCGGCAATACCAAAAATCGCTTAAAATTGGTGGGAAATTAGAGACCAAAAAAGCATCAGTTCTCAAATGGGTGAAATTTGTTGAAAATATACTGTAGAGTGTAAACAGCTTCTGAATTTCCAACTACGCATCGCATGGCAATATAAACATTAGATACGTTTGCATGGCATTAGTATTATAGTATACCGGGTGAGTCACGAATTGCGCTCGTCAGACAGACTCGTGTAGTTATAGGCAATCTTGAGCTATCAAACATTTAATAATTGTGAGCGCAAAGAACGTTACAATTAAGTTTAGCATAGGTATGTGGAGGTAAACACAATTACATCCACAAGGACATTTGCAATAGAATGCGACATCAGTTCGGTTTTCAGAGTTTTATTTAAATGAACATAAATATCGGGCCTATAAATAAATAAAAATCAATTCCGTTTGAACAATTAAACTTAAACTAGGTAACAGTAGGTATCTTTAAAATAATTAATATAATTAAACCATAAATTGGCATTTATAGATATTGTTCAAAATGTCCACCATTTTTTTCTATACACAATTCGGCTCTGCGTACAGTTGCTTGAATGGTTCTACGCAATTCAGCCGGCGTTATTTCATTAAGAGCCTGTACAACTTTATTTTGCAGCTCTTCACGGGCATTTGAAGAAGTTTTATAAACTTTATTTTTGAGAGTGCCCCATACATAATAGTCGAGGGGTGTTAAGTCAGGTGACCTAGGAGGCCACCTGATATGACCTTGATTTGCGATAAGGCGTTCACCATGCAAGTTGTTTAAATATTCCATCACTCTTCTGGAATTATGTGGGGGAGCACCATCTTGTTGGAAAAACAGATTTTGTAAATAGGCAAGAGGAAGTAAGTCAAGAAATTCTGCTGTCTGGTTTTGTAAAAGAATAAATATCGTTCGCCAGTAAGTATTCCATAAAAAAATATGGATCCAATTATTCGATCTCCAAGTACTCCAAGCCAACAGTTAAACCCAAATCTTTCTTGAATATTCCCCCGCCCTACCAACCTCGGATTTTCTTGAGCCCAGTACCTAGTATTATTTCTGTTAAACATACCTTAGTTCGTAAATCTACTTTCATCTGAATATAAAATATGAAAAGGAAAACCTGGGTTTAGTTGTACTGCATTTAAGAACCAGTTGCAATATACTAGCCTCCTGTCGTTATCATCTCCATAAAGATGTTGGTGTATTTGGTATTTATAAGACCGAAACTTATGTTTCTTTAAAATTCTGCAAACCGAAGACTGACTAATGTCGCATTCCATTGATAATTCCCTTGTTGATGTTGTTGGGTGTACCATCACAAATCCTAATACATCAATTTCTTTGTCCTCACTTACAATAATTGTTTGATGGTCATCTTGTTGGTTGGGTTCGTTTCTTAATTCTTGTTTCACTCTGGCAAACAAGTGTCTGCTTGGATGACGTCTGTTGGGATATCGTTGCTGATACAGTTCTGCAGCTGCAGTTGAATTTTTGAGACGCTCTCCATATATCAGTAACATATCGACCTTTTCATTTCTACTAAAATTATTCATTTTCTTTAATTTTTACTCAAAGAGATTTCCGCAACGCTTTATTTTGTATCTGTCTGACAGCTGATATTGTTTTATTACATTCAATGGCTACTATGATTTTTCTAATGTTATTAGGTTACCAGATTTACACAGAAATGTGCCATTTTAGTTTCCAAAGCCCACTAATCTATTATCTATTAGTCGCATGTTTCTAAAAGCTTGGTTGCATTGTATTTTGGCTGAAATCTCAAATATTTCTGAGTGGATTTTCAAAATTTTGGTATCATTAGATTCGTATAAAAATGAGGTATTTAAAAATGTTGGTGAACAATTAAATTCCCATTTAAAAAAATTGAGCTAGTGGGTAAAAATCACATTTGAAAATTTTAAACGCCTCTAGAGAATTAAGTAATGCAATCATATTGCTCTTTTTATTTTTATAGTAATGTAGCACACAAACTAAAATATATTTTGGGCACCACAGCACTCTGGATTCAGAAATAGATTTTTTAATAATATTTTTAATGTTTATCAAAAAGTGACCAAAATGGATGTATTGTATTCAAAATTTCCTCTAGATTCCAAAAATGTAAAAATATATAGGGTGTTCCATTTAAAAATCGAAAGTTGTGGGCATTTTCGGTCAAACCGGATGTGCACCAAACCTGATTTTTTATTGAAAAGATGGCATTTTAGTCGTGTAATAAGGCCTCCAAATTTCAATTTTCTATTCCAAATATTTTAGGAAATATCGGGGCGAGCGCAATTCGTGACTCACCCGGTATATGATCTGAATTGATACAGCATAAAAACGAAAACTCGAAGTAAAGTCGGCATCTCCTTTATGGGACATAGGCGGCGGAGGTAGAAATGTAAAAATGCTTTAAGCACTAAATAATTATTTTTTAATTGTTAAAGAAAGGGATTTCTATAACACCTTTATTCAATGGAAGTGGTTAATGAAAAAATATATTTATCACATTTAACAAGTCACATAAATGATCTTCTAGCGGCAAAGTTGCGTAATCTTAAGCGGGAGTTGCATAGATGGCAAGGGGGTGTAAAGCAGCAACTGTTTTGTATATTAAATGTTAGGCCATGATACTATGAACATTGCAGTATCATGATGTCAGGCAGGTAGAAAATTTCTACTGTTCTATAAAGGAAAGACTCGGTAAAATTTTAAAGGGGGAACTCGTTTCCTGGCATCGGTAATTGGTCTCACCCAGCAAACATTTTTGTCAAAATTAGCTCCAATTCGACTTGGGACAAGACAAATTTACTTACCAAAGTAATTATAACTAAAATTGACTGGAGAAATAGACCTCCGATAAAAATTGACAAATTAGTCTTAATTCAGATTTAAGTTTACGTAAATAATACCAGTTAATCTACCTCATACACAAATTTCTTTGAAAGTAAATTTAACGAAAACAGCAAGTGGAAAACTACTAAAAAATTTACCAAAATTGACCTCAAGGGTAAATTTCCAATAAGGTCGAAATAGGTAATATAATTAGGCAGTATTTACCTTTTTAGCCACTAAAAATATTTGTAATAGTCGAATATCTTTCTAGGTAGATTTTGTTGGAAATCCTACGTAATATATACCTAAATAGCAACTTATTGGGTCACTTTTATTACTCTTCTTTGAAGTAATATTAGGTAGAGAACATCGATAAATTCTACCTAGATTATCTACCTGATTTCACCAATTAAGTCAATTACCCTTAAACTGACCTTAAAGTTACTCTATAAAAATACATTTTAAGCCTCTTTGTCACACTAACCTGGCAAATCGACTTCAAAGTAAACCTGACTATAAAATAGTAATTCAGAAGCTAACCTCCGTCTAACCTGTTTGTAGAATTCATATTATTTAGGTTATTTGAACAATTAGGTACTTAGGTGGTATAGTTATTATCTAAAAATTATTTCAGTCATTAAAAGAGGCCATTAACTTAACATGCATGGTTGGATAATTCGTGATGCCAATATACAAATGAAGTATGCCAAAGGTAAAATACCACCGCTTAAGGAATCACTACTTCTGCATCCAGATTTCCCATCCAAGTCTTTTTAAAAGAAAACGTCTTGACCATATTTGCACTCTAGTATGTGGAAATATTTGCCTATAGAATTTCAATAAAAGGGCATTGCCGAATGCCAGCCGAGCTTCCAGAACTTTCGGGCGTAGTCGAATACCAAGGCAATATCATATGGCTCCAATAAGACAACTCACTCGTCAACACAATACACTAGTCGAGTTAAAATTTACACATAATAAGTAGAATTTACCAGTAGGTAGTATATTCAAAACAAGGTAATATAATTAGGTTATATTTACCTACAAGTAATTATTTGATATAACAACAGAGTTAATAATACTTTAAATAGGTAAAGTTAACCAAAGTGTCGTAAATGTTAGTGTAACTTGACCTGTGATAATTTCCAACTATAAAATACGTAGATTGTCATGGTAATTTTAACTTAGAGGTCTAATTAGCACAAGACGCCATATTTTCTCAGCGTAGTTGAAGTATGATTCCAAATTGTAGTTTGTAAAATGAGTGTATATGGAAACAAACTGACGAAAAGTTTAAAAATATACATAATTATACCTACCTGTAAACTCATATTTAACAATTATAGTATACTTTCGGCTCAAAATATTACAATATTTTTTTTATTTGGTAATAGAAATTTTCTTATAGAAGAATATTTTTGAGGCGCATTAGTATTTTATGAAGTATAGCTGCTATTATTCACGGAAAAATTTTCGGCGCATTGATTTCAATAAGCGAGAACTGCAAATACTTTCCTCATAAATTGTATTTATTTTAGTTACTGGCGTTCATCTTGTATTGTTATTGTGAGTTACGTATCTCTTCAGTTTTGTAAGTGACTGACAACCATATGTCGACTACTTATAGAGAAAAATACCAAATAAGTGTAAAAATCTTAGTTTTTTCCACTTGGTGTCATTTTTCAATTTCACCTATGTCCGTAAATTCTACCTAAAACTAGTCAACTTGATGTCAAATTGACGTTGAATTCAAGTAAAATGTACCTAAACAGGTATTAGTAACCAAATGTACTGTGCGACTACAAGTAAGATTTATATGTAATTTTACCTGTTTTGGTTGATATAACTTAATTTCGACGTCGTCTTATTCTCCACTTATGTCGATTCCATGTAGCATCAACGTAAATTTGACCAAAATATGGTTAATTCTAATTTTGCGACTAAATTTATTATACATAATTTAGGTAGTCTTTACGTCAAATAATACTTAAATGTTTGCTGGGCAGTAGCGGAAATAGGTCGACGTTAAATAAACAAATTTCAAAAAAGTTTTGTCTATGAACTTTAAAAGAACAATATTTCATTCGTCACTATCCGAGTTTTCAGAACTTGAATCGGTATTTGCATTGATAATAATTGGATTAATAGGTGGTAATATATAGAACATTCATTTTCCTTTTTTATCACATGACATACACACTTCCTCCATATATCGCTTTTGCCTATTTTGTCTACTATTATCTTTATAGTCTTTAAACCAAACTCACTTAATTGTGGGGATTGATTAAATTGACGTAGTCTTGTTTTTACATCAGCCCACACCATTTCAATGGGGTTGAAAACGCAATAATATGGAGGCGGACGTAGAATAGTATGATTGTGTGCTTCACACATTTCTTCCACGGCATATTCCTTTTTAAAGTTTTGCTTTCCAATCAGTTCTAATAAAGTCTTTTTTGTGTTTTTTTCTGGTATTTCCTAGCCTTTACGTTTCATAAATTCAATGACATCGCCTTTTCTTGTGTTGGTGTTCGGAACTTTTGTGTGTTGCCGCGAATGGTATGACGCATTTTCCATAACAATTACAGAATTTAGTGGGATATTGGGTAACAACTATTTCTTTGCCCTCGTCTCAAATAATTCGACTGTCATATCCTCGTGATAATCGTCAGAGGATTGCTTGATATTTTTAGCAGACAACAACAACGCATTTGGAATAAAACCGTTTTTACTTTCAGCGTGTAGAATAGGGATGTTTTCTATTTTTTAATTTTAATAAAAAATTATCGTTCTAAGGCTACAGAAACACGTAATAACCATTGAAACGCCTAAAAACTGTTTTCTTGAAAATAAACTAAAAATAAAAACTCCGAAATTAACGAGGCTGGTAAACGATCCCTGCAGTGAGAGTAGCGCGCGTGATGTCATAATGCTCTAGCGGAACTCGCATACCAACATTATATGGATTGTTTGTTTCAGAATTGTTTTATCTCTGTTTTTGTAATGATGGAAGACTTAAAAAGTGTGAAAGTTAATAGAAACAAGTGTTGTTTTGTTCCTGGATGTACAAATACATCATTAAATAACCCAGAAAAGGTTTTTATGTCTGTGTCACAAAATGAAAAAAGAAAGAAGCTTTGGTCCTTTTTTAAACCAATGATATATTTTAAAAACTTTTGTTACCTTAAACGCATTTATCAAAATCGGTCTCCTATTATTAGGGATGGCAACGATGAATCGATATAAAATCAATGTCGATATATATAATCCTATACCATGAATATATTCATATCATTTTATTGTTGCAACATATCGGGTTGAAATATCGATATTTTTATTTTAATCGAGATAAATATTGTACTGTAGAGAATACCACCCCCCGCTCTCTGAAGTTATACATTAAGCAATATTCATTAATTTTTTACGTTAAGTGTAAGTAAATCTACAAAATATATCGATAATTTTTGTTGATATATCGATTATATTGATCTGAGTCTTGTGATGTATCAAATGATTCATATATCGATATATTACATTTTTTGCCATCCTCAATTCTCATAAGAAACATGCGTGAAAGCCTAGCCACTATATTCGCTCGCGTTTAGCTATGAGCAACATGACGTCACACCAGTCAAGGAGCGTTTCGCTCATTCAAAAAATATTCATATTTCTTTAGGGATTTTCCCATAGAACGGATTTGTTGATTTTTTTTTAAACTTTGTGGATATTATTATAAGACTATTTTTAACCATTTTATGATGTTTAAACAGGATTTAATTTTTTTGTGAACAGCCCTATTAGAATTCTTTTTCCCCTAGAACATGGAGCACTTAAATTACACTTTTTGGTGTTATCTACCCAACCGTATTGAACGACATCGTGGGTATCAAACCATGTTTCGTCAAGATAAATTGTTTCTATTTGCATCTAGGTATTCTTTTACTTTACGCAGGTACTCGTGTCGATGATCAACGATGCGTGCTAATTCCATAACTACCATTCGTTTGTCCAAATTTTTGTACCTAAAACCGTAATCGAGCAAAACGTTTCGCAAAGTATGTAATAATTTATAGTTATAATCTGGATAGTCGCGTAACTTATCCCTAATCATTTCTAATGTGGGCCTCTTCACAATTTCATTATATGAAGAATCGATATTTTCGCCTTTTAAACAAGAGTAAACATTCAAAATAACCCTTTAAATTTGAAAGTGTGAGTCTTCATTTTCAAATTCCACTTGTATAGGCTCTGTATCAAAATCGTCCGTCCCGTTGTCACTACCATCGAAAGGCCTTCAAAATGAAATTTTAAACAATTAATTTCAAAAAATGACTCAAGCACAGTAATAAAACAAATAATTTGTTCAAATATTCACTAGAATTAAGTAATTCATAACGCTGCCTGGCTGTACTGCATTGCCTCGTACAGATCATACAATACAAATAGTTCATACGTATTTTTTGTATTATATATTAAGGTATGCCAGAAACTCTGGAGAAGGTTGGTGTTGACAAATCAAATTCGCTTAGAATCTAATCTCACCTATGTTTCTCTGTGACAGGCTGATCAAGTCCACGTGGACTGTAAAATTCTGTGCCCTCTCATTCAATGTGAAGCGATATATTAGGGAATTATTGGACGTGCAATAAGGATAGGCAGTATTAAAGTGAGCGTTATTTTGACATGTACGCCTGCGCAGTTTGAACTGCAAATAAGGGATCCTTTATTAAGGATAGTGCTTGTCCTTATTTGTGAAGGCATACTGCAATGCGTTAAATTTACAGTATTTTGACATTTGGCAACTTTCAACAATACATAGATAATATAACCTATAAGTATCTGATCCGATTCCATATTGAATTTTAATAAAACAGTACACACGCACCAGAGCACAAAATATAGAAAAAAATATATACAAAAATTATTTATTTATTAATTTTGTAAGGTTAGGGAATGAGTGCGCAAGCGTCGAATTGCACAGAAATAATGACACGAAATACGAAGCAGGTGTTCCAATAACTAACATTTCGTTGATAAAATAAGGATGATGCGCTAATAAAATAAGGTAGCCCCGTAATACTGCGTGGCAGTATTTGAAATTTCCAATAATTCCCTATTGACAATACCCCATATGATCCCCTAGTTCTGTGCTGTTCCAATTAAGTAAATACTATAATAGTGGAGTCAAGTAGCAGAAACTTTCATGAGATAAATCAATCTTTTTTAATTTACGTACTTGTTTTCGCCATCAAACTATCTAAAGATTGGCATGATTTAAACGAATTATACGAAAATAAAATTAAAGACCGCTAATATTATTGATTTTGTGTGTTTCTGGAATACTTTGGTTTGAATCCGTTGTATTTTATCAAACATTTAGGAAAATATACTTTTAATGGTTATAAATACGTGTACCAAATTTGGTTTTGAAATATTACAAACCGCGAAGAATTGTATTTTCGTAAAAATTTCGATTTTCCGATCAGCTTTTAGGCAAAATAATGGTTTTTTAAATATAGGTTTTGCGTGCGCTTTAAGATAGTAACCACTAGCACTGGTTACTATCTTTACTATCTAAAAAAAGACATATGGATGAGATTAAAAACATATTAGCCATTTAGGGTAAAAAAATAATTAAAAGGATCATCTCTGAGATTTAAGTAGGTAATAACCTGGAGAATGAGATGATGCATTCTTTGCACTTCTAAGTTCCGGGAAAATTCAAAAAACTTGGAAAAACTTTTTAATTTTCGGTGATTTTCTCTAGCGGCCAAAATCATAAAAATGAAGAAACATTTTCAATAAAAGTTGTAGCTCGTTGCTTTCTCTACAAAAAAGGTCTTTACAAATGTTGGTCTTACTTAACCGGTTTAGAAGATAAATCGAGTTTTCCACTTATAATTTTGAGCCGCTTCGAAATGCGCGAAAATGAGGATTCTCCGGGAGTTTCGCACGACCGGGCCTATCGATCGATAATTCTTACTATTCAGAGACCTTAAAAAAACGAAAATAACCTAAAATGTAGAGAAAAGTCTCAGATTTAATATGGAAGTAATCACAAAATTCATAAAGTATTTTATCATAGAGAAAAAGTGTTAGAAGATGGCTTAGTAAACTTTGTACAGTTGATCCACAGATTTATTCATATCTTTGGCATGAGTCAGTAGAATGATAATTCATTTTGCTGATATATTCTTATATAATGATATATTAATCCAATTAGCATTTTATTGCAATTATTTTAGTTGGAGAAATATGCCTTGCGAGCAAAGTAGAGGGCATATTTCTCATCGATGAGTCCCCTCCAAATTTTAGGGTTCAATTCGCCATATCTTAATTAATAATAATACCTATCACAACCTTAATTTTTGGATTATAAGTACACTAAAACATATTCTTTGGAATGACTTTAGAGTTTTTTAAATGCGTGCAGTACTTTTTGAATTTGTCTACACTATTCATATACGTTCAGAAAATGCACAATTATGCCGTAAAACACATACAACTTGTTTCTTAACATTCTTGAATGGGATTTTCACGAAATATGGATTAAAGTGCGTGGAATCGAATACATGCAGTGAAAAAGCACAAATTGTTGCGCGAGAAATAAGGAGTGTGTATAAAACTCAAAGATATGAATAAATCAACTGTATAAAGTTTACTAAGCCATCTTCTAACACTTTTTTCTTTATAATAAAAATTTGTATGAATTTTGTGATTAGCCACATTAAAACTGAGGCTTTTTTCTACATTTTGTGTTATTTTCATTTTTTTAGCGGCTCTGAATAGTAAGAATTATCGATCGATGTGTCCGGTCGTGCGAAAATTACTGCGAAATTCTCATTTTCCACGCATTTCGGAGCGGCTCAAAACTATAAGTGGAAAACTGGATTTATCTCCTAAACGACTTAAATAAGACAGACATTTGTAAAGACCTTCTTTGTAGAGAAAGAGACGAGGTACAACTTTTTTTGAAAGCCTTTTTATCTATTTCATTATTTTAGCCGCTAGGGCAAAAAAAAACGAAAATCAAAAAGTTTTTCCAATTTTTTAAAAAATTTTCCGGAACTTGGAAGTGCAAAGAATGCATCGTTCCATTCTTCAGGTTATTACCTACTTAAATCCCAGAGATGATCCTTTTATTAATTTTTACGAGGTTTTTACAAAATTTTGCCTTCATTGCCTGTACTATCAAGCGCAATAGATAATATTATCGCAAGCTTGCAACAATGGTATCATTTGCGCTTGATAACTAAATTAATATTTGGTATATACCAATTCTTTTTCTGAAAATGTTTACATTTTATATAATTAACTATTACATTTTTTTTTTAAAATACAGTGATAAATAACCGAATAAACATGAGGTCACGTTTTTGAGAATAACTGCAAAATTATAAAATAAAAACATTTGAAAACCTTTCTTTGTACAAGAAATGCGGCGCTTTATCGGTATATAAAATATCATTTACATACTAGGCATATTTTCCAAGATATAATGGATTTAAAGCTGGTATGGTCAAAATTTCGTTAAAAAGTAGGATATTCTTGAATATAACTTAGCAGAACTTCAAAATTGTCCAATGTACATTATTTAAATTTCAGAGAATGATTTACAATAGACACACATAATGAACACATATTTTTTTTTAACTTTTCCGCTCCTCCGTCTCTGAAATATTCGCGGTTAAAGTGAGAGGTCAATACATTTGAATCGTATATTAGTATATGCACACGATATTTCCTCTGATGTTTATGATTTTGCTAAATGAGTTTAACACCTGTGCTATTAGAGCGAGGGGAAAGGAAAATGTGCAATTACTGCCCTGAAACATGCACGTCACTAGCTTTGAACGTCGTGCATGCAACACCAGGGTGTAACTTCTATTGTGATGGGTGCGTATACTGTTATCGAGATTTGCAAATATCGCTCGCAGATTTCGAGGTTATTGGGAAGAGATGGTAAAGAAAAGAAATGGTAGCTGTGGCCTGGTCTGTTTATATTTGGAATTTCCGACGGGGACATGATTTTTTTACAGAATATTCATGGAATGGCCACAACTATAATCACGCCTACTAGCGAAACCATGTTATTTTTACGGTAGTTTAATAACACGGAAAAATTGCGGACGATAATAGAAAAAATAACTTTTCTAAAATTAATAATCTGTGGTCAGATATTAAATTAGAAATTATATGAAATTTAGATTCTTCCCATCTAATGCAAAGGGAAAGCCGTATTACTTATCTAAGTGTATTAATTTTTATACCCGTCGCGAATAACGGATACGAAGAATATATTGCATTTGATCGGCATTGTGTTACAGCTTTCAATATCTTCGTCTAGTCAGTCCGTACGTCTGCTCATTTGTCCGTGTGTCCGTCACTGTCTCGTAAGTCAATAACTTAAGAAAGAGAAATCCTGTTGTATTTATATTTGGACAGTAAGTTAGTGTTAGCTTAAGCAATCAGTAAATTTTAATTTTATTTATTATTTAAATATTATATTTTTATAATTTTTTTTTTATTCAAACCTATATTTTTGTTTAAAATGGCGTTATTATTTTTCATATTTAAAGAAGATGCACAGGATTTAAGTTTTTGTCAGATTTTATTTGTTTTTAGATTTTCTTTGAGATGGCAACATTAAAGAGTCATATTTATGATAGAAAATATGTAGCTACAAGTTAGCTTGATATTGAACCCAACTTAAACGAATTTGCTGCCAAAATTTTTGTATTCCGTATCGATTTGTTTAAATCATCTTTCATCAAATAGAATACTTTATAACGTAGTAATCGCTTAAAATCGTTTTTTCATTAACATTTTAATTTCAGAAAAAAAAACTGGAAAAAATGTAGTTCTATTTACTAATCTATTCAAAGCCTACGACAATATTGATCAATGTATTCTGCTGAATATGGTGGGCTACAAGGTATTTGTATGCCTTAATAGTTAAAATCATCTTTAGGGACAGTTTATGAAGATTACGTCGGACGTGATGTAATTTCTTATCACTTTAACAAAACTTAGACTTCTCGAGCTTTTTCAGCAGTCGTTGCTATTTTGGATCGATTTTATTATATATGGGGGTAGTTTTCGCTTCTCCTTGGGGTGTGTTTCATATCTATTGTATGTACGCTGCTGTTTAACCTTAATTTGTATAATTCGGGTGATTAAGATATAACAACTATTCTCGCTTTTAATCTTCTTTTTACCCCAATTCAGGGGTGTTTCTTGGCTCTAACTAGTGATTTTGGGGGTGTACGATTTTTTAGACCTCGAATTTGGATTCAGCGATCAAAAATAGAGATACATGGGTCTGGTTCGCTAGTCTGAAGTTTTATGTTTTCTGTGGGGCTGTGTAATACTAAAAATGCGCCTTGTACATCTTTTCGAAAGTAATAACGTCCTAGACTGTTACCACTTTAGATTTAGAAGTATATGTAGTACATGCCAAACAGTTTTCAAGGTAGTCGGTGGTCCTAAAAGTGGCGAACTAGTATTAATTACATTATGTGTCGTTTCAAGGGCTTTTGACTGTGCTTCGCACGATATTTTGTTAAACGAGTTATACTGTTATGGAACTAGGAGTTTATCTCAAAATTTTTTTAGATCATATTTGTCAAGAGGCAAATAAACAACCGCATGTATAAAAAATAATTTTTCCGATTTTAGATCAGTTATACCCCAAGGTTCAGTTTTGGGACCCCTGTTGTTTATTATATATATATGTCAATGACTTACTCCATGACATGTTTCGCAAGACCAATGTTACATTTGCTGATGAATCAACCACAGTAAATTAAAGTCCAAACAGGAATGATCTCATGTTAAAAAGTGCCGATACTGTTTCTCAAGCCAAACATTGGTTTGTATCTAATAATTTGAAACTCAATGAAAAAAGTCCAGTCTTTTCTACCGTCGTAATACAACTAAAGGAAATAGCGCAAAACTGGTCGGTGTCACTACTGATAACAGACTAAATTGTTCTACACGCGTCGTAGAACTAAGTCAGAAACTACCCAGATCGTTATTTGTTTTACGTAATCTAATAAGAACATTATCAGTGGAGACTCTGAGAATGAGCTGCTCTATTCAGACATTAGGTACATTGCTGTGAGGTAACTCTTCTTATGCAGATACAATTTTCCGGTTACAAGAATGTGCTGTCAAAATAGTAGCCAGTGCTGGACTCAGAAATCACTGCGAGCCTATTTTTAAAAATCTCAAAATAATTACTCTTCCGTCTTCATATATTTATATCATGTTCTTAGAAATTTATAAAAATAACATTCAATTTACAACAAATGCTGAATGTTTAAAAATGAATTATTATTTGTTTACTTATAATTGTATTGAAACATTCTTTATAGGATTTTGCAAACAGCAGAAAAAATAACTATCTATAACTAAAAGAAAAACTTTGTGTAGAAATATTAATGAAATCTTTGCATTCTTTCGATAACCTGAATTCTGGTTATGCTAGCCAATTAAAATCCTAAAATGAATTTGTCTAATTTCTTATTTGACAATTCTCATTCTAACAATAGCGTCCACATAGTCCCCTACGGCCATGCAGATTAAACTAGTATCCACATAACCCCCTACGATTATGAAGATTATTATGAGCTCCAGAATAAGGGCGAAAAACGTTTCAAAGGCTAAGCATTTCCAGGAAACAGAATGATAGATTTCATGAAAATGTAATCCATTGGAATGAACAATTTTTTAAGACAAGGTAGATAAATAAATTCATTTTAGGTCTTTGTTCTCATTTTTAACTAAATCTTCATAATCGTAGGGGGTTATGTGGATACTAGTTTAATCTGCATGGCCGTAGGGGACTATGTGGATGCTAGTGTTAGAATAAGAATTGTCAAATAAGAAATTAGACAAATTCATTTTAGGATTTTAATTTGCTAGCATAACCAGAATTTAGGTTATCGAAAGAATGCAACGGTTTCATTAATATTTCTACACAAAGTTTTTCTTTTAGTTATAGATAGTTATTTTTTCTGCTGTTTGCAAAATCATATAAAGAATGTTTCAAAACAAATGCTGAAGTTCATAACAATTATACTAGAAATAGAGATAATCTTCGAACGCCACGCTTTCGACAACAAAAAATTCTTTGGATTTTAAATTGTTCAATTATCTACCTAATTTTTTGAAATCCTTGTCTAATCCTAATAAATTAAAGGCGATAATCAAAATGCATTTTCTTATGTATTGTTTATTTTCAGTTAAGGAATATATGCAAACCCCATTTGAAATTATATCCCCTATTAAATAAATATTTATATATACTTAATTACATACTGAAAACATGCTTACCGATAATTGTTTGAGTTTTTACAAATGAATTGTAAATTGCTTTTGTAGCTACCTACTTTTAGTACGTGTCTTTTTTTTAATGTATTTAAAATTTCATGCCTTCACAGTATGCATTCGATAAATCTTAGTTATATTATATTGTTTTCCTTTTCACTTGCCAAAAATGTTGTGCTATTTACATAGCACAACACCCAAATTACTTTGGTTAAATAAAATATCTATCTATCATTGTTTTTCACTTGTTCTATATCATGTATGTGATCTTTTGGATAAATAAAATTTATTCTATCCCTATTTCAAAAATTCAGTAAAATTTGCAGAAACACAGGGGGGTAAATTTTTTTCAATAAAGTCGTCGAATCCCAAAAGGTGTGCCCTCTGTATTCAAACTTCAAACTTTGATTAAATTAATCGTGATATTATTAACATTTGGCATCTTTATTTAGACATGATTTCGAGATGATTATATAGATGTTATAATTAAGTTACAAGTTATCTCGGGTTTGATAGATGGCGTAACATTAAATTATTACAGTTATTTAGGCTCATCCATACGACGTAAATCAATCTTGTTTGTTTAAGGCAAATAATTTAAATGACTGAATAAGTGGCTATATGATACGGAAAGGTAGTATTTTGACGTGCTTATGTTTACGTGTAATATGTATTTATTTTAAAACAATGTTTGTACAGCTATATAAGGAAAGGTTATTCATCCTCGATTGGTACCAATTATTATGGTTGAAGTTAATATTACTGCAAACAATTTTTAAATTGCTTAAGAGGAATAGTTAAAGATGGGCTAAAGAATGACCATTGACTGACATATGGGTGCATTGACAAAAGTAGAACAGTTTTCTTAAAAAAGTGACATTAAATGCAGTAATTAAATTAAATTCCTTTATAAATCTAATAGATCATATACCGGGTAGTCCAGCCTATAGGGTCACTTTTGTGACTTTTGAACGGACAAAAGGATTATTTTCAAATTTGATGCTGTGGTATGAGATAAAATATTTGAAGTAGACATTCAAAATGGCCAATTTTTGGCTTTGATGCAAGTTACATGAATATAAATTTTAAAAACTGTATACGTTAGCATATTTGGGTCTTGCTAGCTATAATATACAGCGTGACTCATTTTGAATGGAAACACCCCTATAAAAAATGTGTCTATTATCTGATTTTAACGGGGCTTTTTTAAAAGATAGGTCATCGAAAGCTCTGCTTTAAGACAAACATTTAGGGATAAATTTAAATTTTCAAGACCTACTATGATTTTTTTTTCAATGTCAAAAATAGTCAAATTTGATTAGCGATTTTTTTTTATAAAATCTGACTATACCACTGGATTCAGAAACATCTCAAATGGGTAAATCCAAAATGTTGTGAAAAAATATTAAATAATAACAGATTTATGACAAAATTAATGTAGGTAATATTTTATAATAACTTTTACATGATTTTTGCTAAAAATCGAAGTAGGCCATGAAAAATAAACAATAGAAAGATAAATTAAGTAGATATTTTTAATAAATATTGTCTTTTAAACAAACTTAATCATATTTGACTTAAAAACATGTATGAACAATTGAAAGTAATAATAATTAGTTATTTAGTAAACAAAATAACAACACATTACAACATTACACTAAAACTAAGACACGAAAATACAATTCGTCTTAAATTTTTGTACCCTCTACAAGGCCGCCGTTTATTTCGATGCACTTGTCGAATAGGTTTTTAATATTCTAAACGACATTCTGTAATTGTTGCCGGGTAACTTCGGCACAAAATATTCTCTATTACTCGGGCGTGACCTGTAAACTTTAGACTTTATTAATCCCCATAAAAAGAAGTCCATCGGTGTTAATTCCGGCGATCGGGGTGGCCATCCAATTAACGGGTTACCTCGACCTATCCATCGATTAGGAAAGTTAGCATTAAGTCATCTGGTAACCACTATCGCATTATGGACAAGGCTGCCATCTAATTAAAAGTGTAGACTTACTCTTTCTTGTATTGAAAGTTCATGTAGCATATTCCAAAATTCGTTTCTTATGAACTGTAAAAACTGCATGCTATTTATATTACCTTAAAAAAATATGGGACCAATGATTGTTTCATTGAGTAGCCCACACCAAACATTAACTTTTTGGGAATATTGTCTTTTACAATTAATGACCCACTCTGGGTTTTCTGTAGCCCAAAACCTACAATTTTGTGACGATACCACCCCATTGATGGTAAAAGTTGCCTCATCGCCAAATAAAGTAGTTTTCAAAAAATTTATGTTATTAAGATACTCTCCTTGAGCCCACAAGCGAAATTCCATCCGTGTTTCATCATCACCAGGTTCCAACCTATGTAAAAACTTGGGTTTGAATGGTTTTACCTTATTCTTTTTAAGGCATTGGCGAATATTTTATCTAGATAAATTCAAATCCAAGCTAGCTACTCTTAAACTGGCGTTTGGATTGTTGTTAAAATAATTTAAAACGATCTGCTCGTAACTGGGTCTTGTTTGTACATTACCCGTTCTTATAATACGCCTTGTCACAGCGTCACACTCATTAAAAATTTTGTTTATTTTAGAAACGGTACTTATTAAATATCTCACATACCTCTCCCAAAGTCCTGTCATTATCTCCTCTAAGGCGCACAAGTTCAATTTTTTCTACTACATTTAGAGTGTCCATAATCTTAACTTCAAACTAATAAACTAATACTTGATAATATTATTGATCAATGTTATAATTTCAATAACAATATTATACTCTGAGTATATGCTTATTTTAAAGATTTGACGTCTGACTGTCAAGTTTGTTTTCCATGGCACCCTATTATTATCTGTCATTACTCAATAAAAAGACAATATTTATGAAAACTATCCACTTAATTTATCTTTCTATTGTTTATTTTTCATGGGCTACTTCGATTTTTAGAAAAAATCATGTAAAAGTTATTATGAAATATTACCTACATTAATTTTGTCATAAATCTGTCATTATTTATTATTTACTCACGAAATTTTGGATTTACCCATTTGAGATGTTTCCGAATCCAGTGATGTAATTAGATTTTTTAAAAAAATCGCTAATCAAATTTGTCCATTTTTGACACTGAAAAAAAATCATAGTAGGTCTTGAAAATTGAAACTTATCTCTAAATTTTTATCAGAAAGTAGAGCTTTCGATGGCCTATCTTTTTAAAAAGCCACGTTAAAATTAGATAATAGACACATTTTTTACAGGGATGTTTCCATTCAAAATGGGTCACACTATATATGATTTAACAATCGGATACAGTTTTGACTCTCCAAAAATATTTTTCTTTTAAATTTTATCATAGAAATCTCCGGCAAGGTCAAAACTATTTAAAATTGGTTTACAAATTATATGTGCAATGTTATCTGTTCAAATTCCGGGATAAAATAGGATTTAGTCATTATTAAGTTTAGCAATATTATAATAAAACAAATTCTTTATAGGATTTCGCAAACAGCGGAAAATGAGAAGTAAAAGCAAAAACTATCTGTAAAAATATTCATTTCACAGCCCCACAAAAAAAGTTCAGACCATCGAACCAAACAGATGTATCCTTAATGTGTTTTCGGTCTCTGAATCCGAATCTGAGGTAAAAAGAAATCGTACTTAATATTTCGTATAAAGTATACAAATTAATGTTAAACAGCAGCGTACATACAATAGATATGAAGCACACCCCATATCTAAAAAAATCGATCCAAAACAGCAATGACTGCTGAAAAAGCTCGAAATGTCTAAGTTTTGTTATAGTGATAATAAACTTCATCAGGTCTGACGTAATCGTCATAAACCATAAGAGAAAAAATGTTTTTGTTTTGTAATTAAACAAAAAATGTTTGAAACTAATATCATTTACAAAAAAAACTGTGAAGAGTATCCTGTAGAATGTGCAACAATTATATAACCTGTAGTAAATCGGCGAAGAGTATAATGGTTATATTGTTATTATTATTATTATTATTATTAAGAGCTCGTGGGAAAAACACACGTTATTGAAAAAAATAATCACTCTAATTTTGCATGAGTTTCAAATGTTTAAAACTAGTCAAAACATACTATTATTCTATTAATTTTTTGCACTAAAGATATTTTTTATATTGTTATTATTATATTTTTACATAGGTTTCAAAATCTCATAAAGCTTTGCCAAATAAACTGCAATTAGCAAACTATTAGTTATCTTTTCGACTTAAGATATCCCGTTCAAATCTGTTAGAGCAGAAACTAAAATTATGTAAAAACTGCTGCCTAAAGAATCACTAATTCCACATCCAGATTTTTCAACCGTCTCTTTACAGAAAAGCATCTTGACTGTATTTGCACTCTGGTATGTGGAAATAATTTGTCATAGAAATTTAATAATATTCGTGGCTGATGTCATAAAAAAATTTGAAGCGTTGGTTTTTAGCATATGAAGTTTTAGGACTCTTATTAACTTGTTTAATTTATTTTCCCCAATGCACCTCCCCCCCTCACATTTTCAACAGAATCGTGTCAAACAGATGTCCTTAAAATACATACGTGTACCAAGTTTCATGTGAATTTCTCAATTTTATTTCACCAAGCCCTTTAATAATGGAGTGGTGGGGGGGAGTATTATATGAGGCTTTGGTGTCTAGTATATACACCAAATCTCAACTTTGCCTGCTTTACTCATTTTCTTCTATTTACCTCTACTGATAATCTAGATGTTATACCTACATACGTGTACCAAATTTCAAGTGAATATCTCAACTTGCTTTTCCAATAATGGGTGTGGTGGAGGGTTGAAAATGTTATTAAAAAGTCTGAAACCTTCGCTTCTAGTATATACAACAAATCCCAAGTTTCGGGACTCTTATCATCTTGCTTTACTTATGTTCCCCTATTTACCCCTAAGTAAGCTCCAACCTCTCAACAAAATCATCTCAAAATATAATTTAATTATAGATGTAGTTATAATATATACATGTTCCAAATTTCAAGCAAAAATCTCAATTTTATTTTATCAATCCTTTTAATAATTGAGTGAGGATGGTGTCGGTGTTGGAAAATATAAAAAATCTGAGGCCCTTACTTCTAGTACATATACCATATCCCAAGTTTCTCTACTGTTACCAGCTTTCTTCACTTATTATCCTCTATTTACCCCTATTTAGCACCCAACCCTTCGAAGGAATCATCTCCAAATATAATCTAGTTCCAGATATCGTTGTAATTTCTACGCCCTAGTAGCACCAATATTGCACCAATATATAATCCATATAGGACCAATATATGAATATTGGTCCTATATAGGACCAATTGGTCCTATAGGACCAATATATAATCCATATAGGACCAATATATGAATATTTGTCCTATATGGCTTATATATTGGTCCATGGAATGTAATGGAGTGGGAGTAGTGGGGGAAATGAAAAATACAATAAAATAATCTGAGGCCTTGGCTTCTAGCATATACATTAAATCACAAGTTTCTGTACTATTTATCCCCTAACCGCTTCAACGGAATCGTCTCAAAAATATAATTTGATTTTTGGACTCTAGTATCTGAAAATGATATAATATTTTAAATTATTCGCCCTAAGGTGGTACTGGGGATGGCTGATGTCAAAAACTGTTGTGAGAAGTTCTGCTCTCTTATACACTAATCACAATTTTATTTTGTTAACCTCTTGAATAATGTAGTTGGGATGGTGGTGGCCGATATCTTAAAAAATAAACTCCATATGTCGTTGTAATACATACGTGTAAAAAATTTCAATGTCTTAAACCGTTCCAGAGAAAATGTGCGGACAAAAAAAGTTACAAACATAATTTTTTTTCTCTCCAATTTGAAATCTTGACGTTTCATGACATTCTAAACCTATTGCAACAAAAAAAAATCACGGTTACTATACTTCCAATCCACTACGCGGATGTGGAAGTAAAAGAAATGTCAAGTAATCTCCGTTCATTTTTGTAATAATGCCGTCTAATATTCTATTTGCCGAATTTAAAGGAGGCCATATATCTCTCGAAGCGCTCCGTCAGAGAACAATTATCTGTTTTTTACCAATGCACCAGTTTATATTTAATTAAACAGCTCTAAACCATGTAAATAATCACGATGATTTTATTTAATTAAAGCTATTAAGAGTGACTTGCAACTATCAGCAAACAAATAGGTCCTTTACGTTTTGTAATCTACAACGGTAAATTTGGGTGTTGTTTGGGCCGTGTTCAGTTCTGTTCGCGTGAATACAATTAATAAACATGCAGCTGAATTCACGGTTCGATACGGAGCTTTCTTGTTCTGATTTATTAGACTGCACCGATTCCGCTCTAGCAAAAAAATAAAAATAAAACGGACAACGACTTCAATCAATGCTATTTTACACGGGAACGTTATTCTTGAGCATTTTAATCGAGCCGTATAAACATATTCAAAAGGTTTCCTTTCCTCTGTCATCAAATAAAGGCCTCCTTTAAGTATATACGGAGTGATTAATGTTTCGCGCTCTGGTTCGATTTGTCAAAAAATATAATAATAATAATAATAATAATAATAAATATGTTTATTTATCCCGTAGACGTAGACTTCAAATAATTTATATAAACAGAAGCCGAGATAAAGTGTAAAAGTCATACGATACTGTTGCCAACATGTCAAATATACCTTTTTCTCACCTTTTTGTTCTAAGATACAATATTGACTGTTGAAACCATGTCTTATACATACATAACAAAATATTGAATATCTATTATCTTGGAAGTAGGTACTTTATAACTATTACCAGACTTCGTTTTCACAAAATTGCCTTCAATTGTTTTTTAACTTTTAGATTTCCCATAAATGAAGCCCAGTTTGGTGGTAATTAAAAGTATTAACTTTAGGAAAATAAATATGTGATTACAGCTCAGAATTGGTTGACGACCGGCACATATTTTGTCTTTAAACTGCCGTCGCACTATAAAAACGGTATATAAACGTTACTTGTTGCAATTTTAAGTCATATTTTGTCTCCTCAGCACTTGAAAATGGTTTATTTACAGATCAAAATGCTTCACAAATTGGGTGTTTAAGGTTATATTTACATTTGTTTGTCACGTCAAAATGAGGGTGGCTACAACAAAGATGGGGCATGGTAATTTTGGTCATAAAGAAAGAGATGACTATAAAATGTAATGTCTGAACTATGTTGTCAACATACTTATAAATGTGTATCTGCTCTATTTATATAAATTCTTTGGTACACTTGTGCTACATAGGTTATTATTACATATGAAATCAGGGATAAAAATGTTGTTTCTCAGTTTAGTGTGACCAAAGTCATAGAATCTGCTCTTCCGTCCAACCCTTTATTATGTTAATATTTACATTATACACAGTCACAAATAAGTTAACTAATAATTTGATCTTGTAAATGAGAAATACAGGTTAGAATTCGTTACTTATTAGGAACTATTTACATTTAATTTTAAATAAGTTTAGCGAAATGGTTTTAAAATCATCAAGTTTTTTGTAGTAGTGTACCATATTATAAGAGAACGGCCGTTAGTTGAGTGCAGTGGTATGACATGGCATTGAGAGTAAACCTTTGTGATGAACATTTAGTGCATTCGGTAAGTCGGACAGGAATACAAATTTTTTCCTAGCCTAACGAGACTTTGTCACGCCCCCGTTTTCGAGGACGTTGGACACGATGTAGGTGGTTAAATCTCTCTCCTAGGTCACCCCACCTCGCAAACGGCCAGAAACTATCCCCGAAAGGGGTAAACCGCATATCCGCCATCTCCTACCAGCCAAACATGTGTTACCCAAAGAAGCTGAGCACGATGGTGATGACGAGACCCCTCCTCGACCCCCGCCAACCCCCCAAACGGCCAAGAACCACCTCCGAACGGTTAAACGCGGATAGGCCATCTTCTCTCGGCTAAACTCGTGTTTTCGAGGATGATGAGCATGAAAAAAATATCGCTACCTCGTACTTTTTTGATTTTTTACGGAAGAATTTAATTCAATATTACGCAGGCTCGCGGCGGCGAAGAGTACACACAGAGACGTTATGTGGTACACATCAGTCCGCGCAGCATCTCCGCGTCGCCACTTTTACTGTAGCTGGTCCACGTGCAAGATTCCTTCTCTGCGTCCACTGGCATAAAAACAAGAACTCATCTACTGTTAATGCCTATACGACTGGTCTTGTGGAGATCTAACATCACCATCAAGCTCAGCATCCTCGATAAAAGGGGGTAATACAGGTTTGGCTGGTAGGAGACGGCGTAGATGCGGTTTACCCCTTTCGGGGGTAGTTATTGGTCGTTTGGGGGTGGGGTGACTTCGACGAGAGATTTAATCACTGCCATTGTGTTCAGTATCCTCGATAACGGGGGGAGGACGTAGTCTCGTTAGGCTAGAAGAGATTTGTGTTTTTCGAGGTTCAATCCGACTCACAGAATGCACCAATTGAAGTTATGAACATCGGCTAATTTATGATGAAAACATAGAACATAAAGTATTCTCCTCTTTTTCAGATTTAACCACTGGGTGTCTTGTAGTTTATGTGATATGTGATTAGATCTTTGGATCATTTTCATCAATGGAAAAATGATATAAAAATCAGCGTAATTAAATTGAGATAATACCACACTTTCACATAATATAATTTTTAATTTTTGATTTAACAATTGTCTACTTTTACATAGTAGTTTTAAATTAGCATAGGCTTTTTTAAACATATTATTCAGTTATGATCTATTACTAAACCTAAATTATTGGCCTCGAATGCGTTATGCAGTTTATGAGCACTAACCGAAATATCGAAAGTTTTCAATTTTATTTCTAGCATCAAAAATTACCAATGAAGACTTTCCTGCATTAATAAACAACGAATAATTTTTAGCGACATTCACCAACCTACTTATATATCCTGGTTCAAATATTCACCTATATTAACATTACGAAAACGGATTTGATTAATAATAAATTCTAATATGGGCACTTTTAAAATTAGTGACAATCTGAAAAATGACGTTTGAAAATAAGTAGCTATTGAATCATATTTTTGATAACTACCTAGTAAAAATCATTAAAAAAAAAACAATTAGCTCAGACTCCAGGAGTTTAAAGATGGAATCAAATAATCCTCATGTAAAATTTTGCATAGAAGTATAGGTCTTCGCTAGTTGAAAGTATAGAAATGTTTGCCGAAGCTATTAATTGGTTACAGCAAATAACAAAACGTCGTCAATTTCTGTTTTTACAAATAACTGTTAAAACATGAAAAAAATTAAAAATAATCTTTGATGTAAAATTTAAAAAGTACAAAATTCTACACAAGGTAATCTCTAGAAAACATCGTTTTTGAGTAAAATAAGAATCAAAGTTATAGGGTCGTGAGCTAAAATTAGTTTTCTGTACTTTTCGGCAAACAAATTTATTCACTTTTATAAAGATTTTTAAGTGCAACAATTGTTTTCTGTATTGAAAGACAAATTGAAACTTACTGTTTATCGTTTTCTGGGTTCGATCTCCATATGTGTGGTGTGTTTATATTTAACTGCATTTAGAAGTCAAATTTTTTTATAATGCTGGATTTCATTTCAACATTTTCGCCTATTTGTCTAAATACTAAGAATTAAATTTAAGAAAACAATAACGAGAATCGAGATGCGAATTTTTGAAAAAGGAAATTTGACTACTATTTCTGATAATTACTTCCACACCAACATAGTGGAATGGAAATATAGTAATCGGAAACAAAATTTCAAAATTTCTTTTTGTCGAAATAGGCTTAAAATATCATAAAACCTCGAAATTTTAAATTTGAGTGAAAAAAGAATTTCTGTCTGTCGCTCATCTGTCTGTTTGTAACTTTCTTGTGTGTGCATGTTTTCTCAGAAGATGTTGACTTGAAATTTGGTACACATATGTATGATGACGAGATCTAGAACTAAATTATATTTTGCTCTAATTCCGATGAAGGGTTAGGGGTTAAATAGGGGTAAATAAGGGAAAATAAGTAAAACAAGCTGGTAAGAGTACAGAAATTTGGGATTTGGCGTATATACTAGAAGCTAACGTCTCAAATTTTTTTATGACATCTGCCTCAAATACTATATTATTATATATTATTAAAATTCTGTGACCAATTATTTCCACATACTAGAGTGCAAATATAGCCAAGATATTTTACTTTAAAGGGACTTGGATGGGAAATCTGGATGTGGCGGTAGTGGTTCCTTGGGCAGCGGTTTTTTTATCAACTATTTTACTATACACATGATCGAGAGTTGACTCTAGCATCGTGTATAGACGCATTGTAGGACGCTTCCGAAAGAAACGCTAAAATATCGATTAAAACCCCGTTAAACTCGATAAAATTCAAGCCATAGCTGGGCCGAGAAATTCTGCGTAAAATGAAGTGTCACAATACACAAACAAAGTTTGTATGAAATTAAAGTTTGAAAATTACTTGTACAGTGTTTTTTAATAATACCAAAATTAAAGTAAACAAGTGCAAGTGTCAATGCCTTAGCTGACCGTTGACGGAAATAGAACTATCTACACCCAAGATCCTCTCAAGTGGTATATTGCGATAAAGAAAGCTGAGCAATAAATATATATTGTCAAGTTAGCGACAGGTGAGTGCAAGTAGGATAAAAATCCTACCGAACAAAGAGGGAAGTTGCCAACATATGCACACAGACGAAGAGATAAGTTCTATTTATTTATTGGTTTACTAATCCTCGTCACATGGTCCATATATTGGGCTTATTTACGAATACACAATGTCTCTCAGGTCAAAGGAATTGGGATCTGCTTAAAGTACAGAGCGTCCCAAATGTTCTCCTAGATCTTTTTTTGCAGATTTTACTTTTTATTTTGCTTTACCTTGGCGGACCGGTACACAGGGTGTCTCAAATGTTCTACCTTGTACTTCCACCGTAAATGGCTATTTACCTGTGGAGTGGTTAATAAATAAAAGCGGGCAGGAGGAGGTGCATACTGCTAGATTCAGAAACAGAAGACACGAAAGACTATGAAGAAGAATGAATGAGGAGATGATGATTAGATGGCAATTTAAAAGAAGCATTTCACAAACAGCAGATTGGATGTCCGGAAGGGGGCAGCAATGCCTACCTTACGCTGGCAAATCAATCAATCCACTATGTCACTCTACACATAAAATTTATAATAGCTGCAATGAAAGAGTTAATATGATCGAATAAGGGTACTGTCTTCCTTCATTTATTTTGAATTTCTTTTTCACCTGCCAAACACGTCATTAATAATGTGTATATTTCTGCGATTGTAAAAAAGATAGCAACTTCCATAAACTCTAATAAAGCAGCAGCCATTCATTCTGAAAAATAATGACAATAATCGTAGAACTCATTTTAATTTCTTTTTATATGAAAAATCTTACATAACATTTCACGTTAGAAAGAGTTTCATAAAAGGCAATGAATAAAATCCAACTTAATGAATAATTTTAATATTCATATTGTTTTTCGTTCGTGACTGTATTAACGAAATTATGTTGAATGGCATAATGGAGACATTAAAATGGAAATAAGTCTAGTTTGGCAATCGAATCCTGTGAGGTCCGAATTGGAATAAGATACTACGAGCACTGTAATTTCCTTTCAACATTTTTTATTTCTATTCTACGTTTGAATCGATTAAAACGCATGTTCTCTCTCCTATTGACATGAACATCGTTACCTTAGAGGAAGTATGCTGTAATTATCTAATCTTTAAGAGACTTCAACGTCGAACAGATACCAGGGACGGACTTGCTGATTAAAATGCATAGCGATAATTAATTTATTCAAAGTTAACCATGCCTAAAGGCAAAAGAAAAATCACACTTATTGTTTGTTTTTAGTACGAAGGTATAAAATATTCAAAACGTTATTTTCTCTGCTAAATTTTCTTATTTATTTATTCAAGACAATCTGTTTCATTCTGTCCAGGTGCATTTTCTAAAGTTTAAGTCAAATTTTAGGACATGTCTTCTGGAAAAGTGCAAAATAGTTAAGAGATTAATTTTTTATCTCTCAACTTTGACTTCCTGACCTTTTTTCCATTCCTTTCTATTCTACCACTTATCTCTTTTAAGGCGTACCTCTTATGAAAATCCTCAATTCTCTTCAAATCTTCACCTCTACTTTAATGCGAATTTCAATCCAATATTCGCATTGGTTAATGTGTCAGCAACAGAAATCGCTAAAGTGGTTGGTCTGGGTATAGCGAGGCAGAAATCTATGCTATATATGTATATGGCCATGAACAAAGGCACTCGATGGGTAAAGATCTATATACTTTCAGATAACCAGGCAGCATTAAAGGCTTTTAGGTTCCTGACTTTTGAATTTCAAATTGCCTGAGAATGAGAACCATTTCTGAAGCAACTAACAATAAACAACAAAGATACGTTGGTATTTGTGCCAGGGCACGAAGAAACAGATCGTAATGAATTGGCTGATGTCCCAGTCTTTGGGCCTGAACTGTTTTGTAGCATATCTAAGGGACATAATGGAAAAGATCCTAAAACGGGAAGAGGAATGGGAAATCCTACTGGAGGAATACTTCAGGCCAGGACAAGAGATAAAGTTCCTAACTCATTCTACAAAAAATGTTTTCTAGAACTCGAAAGGTCTGACTTAAGACTGCTGACGGGCCTTCAAACGGGACATTGTCCCTTGATTTAATAATTCCTGTAATTTCTATTTTGTGTATTGTTATATTGTTCACCTCCACAGCATTACTGAAACTGGCATCGTAATATTGAAAAATCTTGGAAGAAAAATAACATATTAAAACTCAGGGATGAAAGAACAAAAGTTAAGAACACGTAACACAAGCTCAAACGAGGAAAGCGTGCGCCTCCTTATGGATGTGCAAATGCATCTTCGGTCCAAAATGGAGAATAAGTCCGAAGATTGTTCTTTGGACATACCCCACCATGGTCAAACCCCTAATAACATATGTGGCACTGGTGTCGTGGCGCTCCCGGGAGCGCTCCACAATTAGGGCTCGCCCATGTCAAGTTCAAAGGCTAGCTGGCCTTGGAATTACAGGAGCTATGAGAACCACACCAACGATAGCAATGGAGGCCATCGCCTGAGCCAGACTCACTCCCTTGCATATCGAGGTGGAACTGGAAGCTAAAAAAGCAGCAAATAGGCTGTTCGAAAATGGAATGTTGAATGGGACAGGCCGGGGATGGGGGCACACAAAGGCCCTGGATCTGCCGGTAAGGGACCGGGTGATCACCCAAGCGGAGGATGACCGGTGTCTCTCTGTCTACAATTTCATTATTCCGGACTCAGCGGTGTTTCCCAGTCGAGAGGACTTGGCTTTGTCGAGATATAATGTGTTGCGCACCTTGCAGCATAAATTAGCTGTGTGTTATTTAATAAATCGTTGGTTGTACGGAAAAGACTTATATAACTTTTTTGTAGAGAATATCCCGTTCTTTGTTCTTTGTAATAACACAAAAAGTCATACGACTCACGAGGAGCGAGACATTTGAGAAAATAAAAGTTTTATGAGCCTTGATCTTAAATAAATAAAATCGCAAGCGCGATATTGATGGGGACTTTTTAGACATTGCTTTCGAAGTTAATAAAGGTGTAAGCAAAATGCAGATGCTGCTTTTTCCGCCTAATATAACTGGAGTAATGTGTAACTACATATTTTGATGGTCTCTGACCAAAGTGTACACCTGATGCATCTCCTCTGGAAATGAGTATTGTATGCATAAACCTCCTTCATTTCTATGTCTTAGTTACAAAGTAAATTTTCGTTTTGTATATAATCTTGTGTTTAATTATTATAATAATATAGAAATATTTATTGAATAAGTTCACCCCTGCACATTTCCAGTCTGTATTCAAGCCAAGAAGTAATTGAAAAACCACACGCTTTCTCGATATAGATATCTATATTTTTTTTGAGACTTTCATGAATAACTAATATAATAAATACTAACTATAAATTATTATGTATTATTGGCAAATCTAATTAATTTTTTATTCTATTTCATGGTATGATTGTTTATGTTACAAGCTACATTAAATTTGATCGTTTGCTGCTTTAATGTCGACCAATTCATTTTTTTCCTATTTTTGATGATTGCATTTTATAATTGAAGTAAATGCAATTCTAGGATCATTAAGTAATTATGTAATAAATTAATTGATTTGGTAATCCCATGGAGGTTTAACATTGGAAACATATTTATTTTAATTTACATGATTGTGCTTATTTTCTTTCTTACAAGTCATTGTTAACATATTCACTCCTCAGTTCGGGGTATAAATATGTGAATCGTACACATAGTTCGAATGTTTTTACCCTGAAGAGCTAAATGACAAATTATAATCCTATATTTAAACCACTAAAGAAACAAAATTTCAAAAGGGATCAGGTTCCAATAGGTACTATTATAAATAAGCTACAAACTCCAAAAATTATATTCGAACACCGACACTTGACTCGCATTTCGCAAATCACGTTGGCATCATCAGGAGACGTTTAAACCTTAATTATCCCCCGATGATACCAAAATGGTTGGCGTAACGCGAGTAGAATTAGTATTCGAGTATAGTGTTCAAATTGTTTAGTGTTTGTGGAAGCTGCTTCAGAGGCAGCGTCAGACACAAGGTTCCAGTCCTTCCTAGCGTCATAAATAAATCTATTAAAATAGATATTTTTGTAATTTCCTTTCTTTTTCGTTTTGGAGAGGGCTGGAACCTTCAGTGTGAGGCCGCATCTGAGTAGTTTCCATAAGCACCAAAATATTTGAGCACTACACTCGAATACTATAGCTCGATTTGCGATTCGTCAATCATGATGGCATCATCTGGTGATAGTTAAAATTAATAGAAAAAAACTTTTAAAATTTGTAAGAATATTTCTACATGAGACATAAAAGATTGGTTACTTGTACCCAACCCTATTATACTTACATTAAATTGTTTGCTGAAAATACATCGGGAAAGTCGGTATGTCCCATTATATCCTCAAGTTATCATCTGTTAAAACTGTTAACAGCAGAAATTAGAAACTTACGCAAAGAACTGCCTAGTTTTTCAATAGTTAGTTTCAGTGGCTTCAACAATAAAATGAACAATATACAATTGGAAGAAGATGATATTTTGATATCTGTTAATATTTGTTTATTGTTTCCAAATGTACCATTTTTTTACAGAAAATTTTTATATTGCTTACTGCGTGTTGAATGCCCGTAGTATATAGGATAACTTTAACCTTGGGCTTCTAGGCAATTATTGCTGGTTGTAGCTACAACAAAAACTCAGCAAAAATAAACACAGAAGCAAGTACTTAGAGCCGAAGCTTGCACTGTTTAAAACTATAGTTTTCGCTGTATCGACAATAATTCCTTTATAATTGTTGTTGAATTGTTGATTTGATTGATTGATTTGCCAGCGTAAAGTGAACATTGCTACCGATTTTAAGCATCCGATCTGGAGATTCGTTCCAACACACAGCTCGATCGCCAGTTGAACGGCCAAATGCAGCCGCCCAGTCGTCTATTACATATTCATGACAAAACAGGACGGCTCCACTCGACCGCCCAACGGACGAACAAACCGCGTGCCAGAACGAACCTTGGACGCTTTTGTATACCATCGGAGGGGCTGCATACACTGAAGTGGACATGGGATATGCTTGTTGTCAACAGCAAGAGCCACATGGCGCATAGGGTAGAAATATTTTAAATTTCCATGCTTCTTTCGAGTTTCCATCTACCAACGTCGGATGGGAAGTATAGGCGTTTGCGAGATGCTTCTTTTCAGTTTCCATGCTTCTTTTGAGTTTCCATCTATCATCGTCTCCTTATTAATTCTACTTGAGTTTTCTCTTTCTTCTGTTTCTGAATCTAGCAGTGTGTACCGCCTTCTGCCACACATGGTTCCATGTTTCCCAAAAGTCTGTGTTTTCGTCCTGCATCAGTGCGTCTCCTTCGTTTGTCTGCCAGGACATACACATATTAGCTCGCCGTAAAGAGCTTTTATTTATTAACCGTTTCACAGGTAAATATTCATTTACGGTGGAAGTGCAGGGGAGGGCTCTATCTCGCGATAAAGAAAGAGCTTTTTTTAGTGGGTTATGAGAAAATAGTCCGAGGGAATATTTTTTACACCCTGTATATTTTGATTTTCGTTTTTCAATTCTGACAAATTTTTCTATTTCATTACGTTGTTTAATTCCTTTTCGATTTTAATTATAATTTCTTTGCAATTTGAATAAAGAAATAAACTAGCTGCAAATTAAACAAAACTTCTCTCTGTCCATCCACAGTCTCTATTATATTGCCTTTTAAACGTAAACATGTGTTGCCCTCCTCCACTCGAAAACTGAGCCAAGCTCCAGGTATAATAGATTTTACTCAGCTAAGCACTACGCTTTAACCACGTGTTTATTTTATTTTTGTTATTATTAACGTACACTTTACTGCAATTTTTCAATTATTAATTCGGTGCATACATTGTTCTTCTATTATGACACTTCACGTTACGCAGAACTTTTTAATCTACCGATTAAATATACCGATAGTGAAGGCAAATTAGAGTAAAATCGACCGATTGAATGGATTTTCGCAAAACTTTGTGGATTATGCTCGCTTTGATGCCCAAGCAACATTTTTAGTCTTGTAAACAACGTAACGACGTCGTTACGATGTAAAATACAACTTACTTTTAGTCATGACGACCGTGTTACAACCCTTTTATGACCCGATTTGGACGGTTTGAAAAGGGTTGACACGACTTTTCATACAACTTTTATATGACTTAATTGGATGTTATAAAGAAGTCGTTACAAGGTCATGACAACCTTTATTAGGACCTTCATACGACCAAATAGTCTTAAGGATTGAATGCGGTATTGTCCAATAAAGGTTGTTATATAGTCATTGTAAGGTCACAACAATCTGATCTGACTTCGATATGACCTATGGTCTGATTCTGTACGCATGCGTGTTTGTGAATTTCGTTCAAACACGACAACAGAACAGAACGAGTCAGCATGTACTGTAAATATTTTGCCTATACGTATGTCTTGTATTAATTCGTTTACAATACGGAAAATAAAAGTTTAACAACCAAACTGCTAAGTTGAACCATGTGTTATTTAAGAAAATGTTAAATATTTAAATCGATTTCTAGCAATGTTATGATGCCAAAACTACTGGGGATTAATTTTTACTGTAAAAGTGTCGAAGATACCCCAAAAAACACAACGCGCCCTCAGAATAATGAAAATGAAAGAAAATTTGAGAATTCAAGAAAAATAAAGGATTTTTAAATATTAGTTTCAATGGGCTACAACGTGTACACATTTGCAGAGAATAAGAGAAAATATCAAAAAAACACATTTTCTAGTCGAACTTATATGTAAAAAGCCTACAAACTAAATTTTAAGTTTTAGTATTTTTGACGCCAAATTTGGTTGAAATTCCAACAGAAAATATGGCCGACACTGCTTATGACCTAATAGTTATAAATTTGTATGTGAAACTACCAAGCAGGTATAAGACTGTTTTTAAATTACTCTGAAATCATTTTATATTTTAGATACGAACATAGAGTTTTATTCTCCATAGAGTAGTAACGATATAGACTGCCCAATGGCATGTTCACACCGTTTGCGTTCCCGCGACTCAATTGTCGTTTCATATGATGATATTGTCATTTTGCATGCTTTAAACTACCTTATGTTGGTCTGTTAGTAAAAGTCGGAGCGTGAACGTCTCTAACGTCTCTTACTCTTATAAAATTTAAAGATGAATGTTACAAGAGATTGGTGTAAATATAAACAGCCAGGGACCTATAGAAGGGCAGTTAAAAGAAATGTAGATAAAATACGCAGTGACAATATGGTTACACAAGAAATCTTTGAGAGAAACTCGGTTAAAAACAAACCAAATGAACCCGCCTGTAGTGTTAAACAGTATCGATAGTTTTTTATATCGATATTGATATCGATACTTGAATTAAGGATCGAATAAATATTTGATAAAACTAGCCGCTATTTTTGTTTTGTTTTAGTCTTGAACATCCGTCAATACCTAATCGATTCTATTTATAATACTTTCTGACGTTTTATGCAATTATCAATAATACCTAATCGAATAGAATAATTATTTCGAATATAAGTGTATTTCGAATAAGCGCTAACATTGATATTTGATATTTTTATTCACGAATCGTATCGAGGTCGTATGAACCTCTATTACAACTGTCACTTTTTTGAGTGTAGTGTTTATGTTTATGGGTCGTATCGAGATCGTATTGATTATTGGTATATAACTTCTGTTACTATTATCAATATTTGGACGCCATGTTTTCATTTGTGGGTCATATGGAAGTCGTATTCAAAATCAACATAACCAACTTTATGACTCCCCTCCATTTCAGGTACTATCTCCTGTCAAGGTCCTATTAAAGTCTTATCATGTTTTTTAATGATTTTGGTATAACTATCTTCCTACAAGCTCATCATGAGGTCACGTTATTTTATTTAACGACCTTTATACAACTATATTCGTTAAGTCGTGTTAGGCGTTTTATTGCAGATGATATCAACCTCTTTACAACCTCATAACGACCTCTTAAAGACCATCCACCGTAGCGTCTAATTAGTCGTCTTATACATAGCATATAACCGTCATGCGACGTGGAATTTTGATAGTCGCGAATATAACCTTATAACGACCTTCATATGATCTACAGTCGTTAACATTATTTTAAAAACCATTTTACGACCATTGTACAACTAATTGGGCATGTGAACTAAAAATTATAACTCAAAATGTTGCTTGGGTGTCTACATCAAACTAGTTTTAGATTGCCACTATTGCCCTGAAATTGTTATAAACAATGATTTTGTTGCTAAATTGTTAACTATCAAAATTGAGATAAATTAAATAAACAAAACGTAATTTTAGATAATTTGACGAAGAACAACAACTTTTTACCCTTGTACAATTTTCAAAAAAATGCGTATTTTCCAAGACATAGCGATAGCGGTTCAAATTTTTCCAAAAAAGGGCGAGGGGGAATAAAAAGTGACGCGAACAAGGTCCAGAAAAATTCTGGTGAACGTATTATAAGAAGTAATAGGTAAAATGCAAGACTTTTATTTTCTATGACTTTTTCCTAAAGTGCGTTCTGTCCAAGTTTTTCCGGAAAAACACGAAAAAGAGACCCATATCTGAAAATGGAAAATCTCGTTAACTATGAAATTTAAAAGTCTGGAAAGATGGGTTCATGTACCCATTAATTTTTGTCTCTTCTAGTTTTTTGGTAACGTGAATATTTTCCGAGTTTTCAACAGTTTTTCACGATAAAAAATGTACCTAAATGCATATATTCTCTAAAATTACAATTAATTTATCTATATTTTAATAGAAAAGTATCTAATTTGTCAAAAAAAGTTGTCCGGCATAAAAAATCTTTTACTTGAACAATAGAATTTCTTTGGTTTCTAGTACATAGGTACATCAAATCCCAAGTTTCTGAATTCTTACCTGCTTGCTTTACTTATTTTTCTCTATATATCTGCAGAGTCGGTTTTAGCAATATCGGAATCCTGGGCGAGGTTGTGAAAAAAAGATAAGTAAATAAATTAAGAAAAATTAAATAATTATTATTTTTTTTAATTTTTATTATATTTTGCTTTCCTAGCCTTCCTATCAGCAAATTTTCTTTCAGCGAAGTCCATGTTTTCCGCAATGTCATTTTCGATGGATAAAGTTGCTAAGTCAATTAATCTGGATTGAGATATTGTCGATACCAGAAAGGTTTTTATCAGCTTAAGCTTACAAAATCTCCTAACTTTACCAGCTACTGTTACAGGTACAGTTATTAATATTCTCATACAATAAATACTTTTGGATACAGTTCCTGAATATTGCGATATTTAATAAAATTCAAAACGTAGCTGTCTACGTTAGTTCTGTGAATAACATCATCTTGGTCGGAAAAGGATTTCAAGGTTATCAGTTCATCACACAACAAACAACCATCTATATCTGATTTTGACCCAACAGTTACTTTTAATTGAAGATCATCACAGAGGCAGAGTTTGAGAAGTTTTGGTTTTTATGGAATCTTTTCATTATGCAAAAAAGGCAAAGATTTGGAGTAATCATTTAACTGTACAAATCTTTTATTGAGTGCTATTAAGGTAGTGTCCAAAAATTCAACTTCTTTCTCTTCTGGAGTTTTAACAGGCTTATCGTGGTCACTTTCACCAACCTAGCTTTTGACACGTCTCGTTCTTTTTGTGGCCTTAAAGAGAGATTCAGGAAAATTCTTCTGCCAAATCCTTCGCGGTACCCATCACTAAAATTAATCAGATATTTTGTAATTCAGCCGCTCAGCTGCCGCCGAGAGTGTACGACGTCATAGCATAAGGATGGCCAGACGTGAAGAGACGCCATCGAAGCCCCTTCATCTCTGGACATTCGCCCGGCTGCGCCGCTACTGGGATTAAGTTTAAAATATTATCTAGTTCCAGATCTCGATACTACATACGTATATCAAATTTCTTAAACTGTTTCGGAGAAAACGTGCGCACAAAACAGTTACACAGAGACGGACAGACTGATCGACCGACAGGCAGAAATTTTCTTTCGCTCAAATTTAAATTGGCATTCTAAATCTATTTCAACAAAAAAAGTTTTGAAATTTTATTTTACGATTACTACACTACGTAAATGTGGAAGTAAAAAAAGTAAAAATTGACAACATATTTCAGTTAGGATCGTATGTATGATTTTCAGTACCTTAGTATTTTATTTCGGATATCTGCACGAACATTTCGCTATTTTATTTGCATCATCTGGGCCAGTATTAAGTTAATTTACTGAGGTATATTATAAACTTCAATGCCTTGATATAGAATAACAACACACTTTTCAAACCAAACATTCATTTTTATATACTTTTAAACGATTTAAATTATTATCACGGCTCAAATCTAGTCATCGGCTTATTTCAGTGCTGAAACCAGCGAATATCTTTCTGCGATTCATATTCTCCTGATACCTCAGGGAAATTTATTCCCAGAGGTTTTAGTTCCTAATGGATTGTGATGGTAATCGACGTGACAGTTATGTGTTATTTATTTATTCATTGAAACATGTATCACGCTGTAAGTCGTTATACAAATCATGTTCCACTTTGTTTATTTATTTTACTTAGCATAATTGACGATGATTTTAAAACCATTACACACACGCACACATACGTGTGTATCATGATATAAATCCATTTTAAAACAGTTAGTTTCTTATAAAATAAATTATAAGTTTCTCGATTTTCTTTTCAGACATTCTTTCGTAAACTGATCATTTTCCAAATAGAGCCGTGCTGAAACGATAAAATCAACAAAATATTTATATTGAAACATATGTAGGTAAATTTGATCTTTCCTATTCTACTGCGAGGAAAGCTGGGGTTAAAATTATATTATGTGTTAGGATAACAAGACATGATAGAACGCACTTTGTACATATTTTTAGGGAATGTACAAACACGATAGCGCAAGAGAAGCTTAAAAGGAACCTTTAAAGCCATTGGAAAATAGTTCGTTACTCACCACTAGTTTATGGTATAATATACTGATAAAACCAAATAGAACAGCTGATGATAGGTTGATAAAAGTTGCGCCAACGGAATGTAAAAAGTTCGCATAGGCAAACCCGATGACGACCAGATTAACGGCAAGTATTTCTGCCTAAAATAATAGTATATTATTTAATGACATATAATGCAAGTAATAAGTCACGCAGACCATGAAAACATGTCAAATCACGTTCCTCAATAATAAATGAAGCATTCTATTTTATTTTATCATGGATCGGATAGGCTAGGCATGAAGTTAAAGGTAATTGGTGTAAGAATAAATCACTAAGGAGTTATAGTAAATCACGTTATTTGTTTATGGATACTATTACATGTTCAAAAGCAGTTCAATAATTAATGTATAATCTAATAGAGTAGATAATAGTATATTACTTCCACATCCACGTAGTGGATTGGAAGTATAGCAATCGTAAAAAAAATCGAAATTTGTTTTTCTTGAAATAGGTTTAGCATATCATGGAACGTCGAGATTTTAAATTTGAACGAAAACATTTTTTCTGTCTGTCTGTCGGTCTCTCGGTCTGTCTGTCGGTCTGTATGTCTGTCTGTCTGTCTGTCTGTCTGTCTGTCGGTCTGTCTGTCTGTAACGTTTTCTCCAGAACGGTTTAAGACATTGTCTTGAAATTTTGTAATCATATATATTATAACGAGATCTGAAACTGGATTGTTTTTTGAACATATCTGGTGAAGGGTTAGGGGTAAATAGGGATAAATGGGGGGAATTATAAAGCAAATATAAGAGTACAGAAACTTGAAATTCGGTGTATATGCTAGAAGCCAAGGCTCTAAAATTTTTTGTAATATTTTCTATCCCCCCACCACCCCCCACTCCATTATTACATGGATTGATAATAAAATGTATATATTCACTTGAAATTTGGTATACGTATATATTATATTGACATCAGGAACTAGATTATATTTTGGGAAAATTCCGTTGAAGGGTTGGGGGTTATATTAGGGGTAAATAGGGGAAAACAAATAAAGCAAGTTGGTAAGAATAAGAGAACTTGAAATTCGTTGTATGTATTAGAAGCTAAGGCATCAGATTTTTTCATAATATATTTCAACCCCCCACCACCCCTACTCCATTATTAAAGGGGTTGATAAAATAAAATTGAGATATTCACTTGAAATTTGAAACACGTGTGTGCTATAACGACATCTGGCATTAGATTATATATGTGAAATATTATACGCGTATATTTTATAACGAGATAATAATAATAATAATATAATAATAATATAACTTTATTAGATGCAAATAGATATATACAGGAGTATTTATACAAAAACTATTTAAAACTATGTGCTTAAATCATAATAAAGTTAAGTATATCCACATGGAAAATCCGCGCGTGGATGGAAATAGATTGTCTTTTGGACATATCCGGTGAAGGGTTGGGGGGTAAATAGGGGGAAATTAGTAAAGTAGACTGCTAAGAGTACGTAGACTTGAAATTTTGTGTATGTACTAGAAGCCGAGGAGTCAAATTTTCTTGTAATATTTTCAATCCCCCCCACCACCTCCTACCACCCTCACTCCTTTATTAAAGGTGTTGATAAAATGAAAGTGAGATATTCACTTGAAATTTGGTATACGTATATATTAGAATGACATCTGGAATCAGACTGTATTTTGGGCTTATTCCGTTGAAGGGTTGGGAGTTATATAGGGGCAAATAGGGGAAAATAAGTAAAGCAAGCTGGTTAGAGTACAGAAACTTGAAATTCTGTGTTTGTACTGAAAGTCAAAACCTCAGATTTTTTTATAATGTTTTTCAACCCCCACCACCCCTGCTCCATTATTAAAGAGGTTGATAAAATAAAATTGAGTTATTGACTTGAAATTTGATACACGTATATATTATAACGACATCTGGAACTAAGTTATATTTTGACATGATTCCGTTGAAGGAGTGAGGGGGAGAGTAGAGGTAAATCGGGAAAAATATGTAAAGCAAGCTGGTAAGAGTACAGAAGCTTGGAATTTTGTGTATATACTAGAAACCAAGGCCTCAGATTTCCTTCTAATACTTTTCAATGTGGAAGTAGTGATTCCTTGGGCAGCGGTTTTTTGCGTCGGTGATTAAAAATAATGAATTCATATAATCTAAAATTATTTTTTACAGCTTGGCTAATATGTTCATGATATATATAAAACACATTATTTGAAAATTGCAAGTAAGGTGATCCACTTGCTCACCTATAGAAAGTCTGCTAGAGAATTTGAATGCAAATAAATAACACTGACGCACGTACTGTACCATAAAATATAGCTACACAGCCGTAAGTAGATTAGAAAAGGGGCTGGAGTTCGGACAGCAAGATAGAAAATACCTAGCGAAACCGCAACATACTACAAATGAAAATAAAAACCTCTCCGAAACAACCTCAAACGAGGTAACGTATCTTGCTCGTGCCGGAGCATTAGTCAACCCTCTTCACCGGGCTTGGAAAGACATCGCTAACCACATGGTCTGTGCCTAGTCAACGTTTTCCATTTTCCCCCGGAAGATTTGTTCATATGTAAGTAGACTATTATGGGTATTTGGAAAGCTCATTTCGAGTGACGCACGACTTGATTGTTTTCCTCCGAGCGACATTTACATTTACGGTTTAAAATTAGATGCGAAAATATAAATACTGCAAAAAATATTGATGTGTTCTATTTCCATGTTTCCTTCTCGCAGCCGTGTTATGTATTAGGATAGGGATTATCCTCTTTCATCTGATATCTAGAGAACTAGGAAATATTACAATGTCTGTACACCTCTTCAACTTTATAGCTATAGGGTGAGTAGTTAAATCACGGATTATTAGTATATCTTTCTTTTCTTTTAAATTTTTTAATTTAATTTAAATTTTTGTGTAAATTTTATTTTTGATTTTGAAAGAAAATATGATGAAAATGTTTTGGAACTGTTTGTTACATACAATAGTCTCTAACGTTTGGCTCGTGGCTCATTGGTGTAAAACAGCGTTGCAGCATTGTGTGTAATTAGATAACATAAATGTATTACAAATTATTCTTTATTCGTTCCCCAATTTATACAACGTGTCACAACACTTTGGTGCAGAATTGTAAACATGGACTTCTGAGGTGGAGAGAAACACGGGAAAGCAGGCAGGAGTTTACAAAACGTACATATAATTTGTAATTTGTTTCTATTTTCCCTGATGCGACGCCAATGATCAATGTAAAACACACAGCACTGACCTACGGCACCATCCACAAAAACTATGACAATTCGAGGTGGTGTGACCTTGAATTGTGGTCTATTCTGTAAACAACTGTCGCCCTGGAAGCTACCTGCTCGATGATCTAATTTTATTCGCAGGTCATATCAGTTGCGATCGTGGTCTGGGTGTGTTCTGTTTTGTTTGACAGGATAGTGGTAAATATGGCACACTTTACACCAAGTGAATATTTGGATATGATCCTTGTGTACGGATATTGTAACAATAATGTTGCCGCCGCTAAACGGGAATATGGATTAAGATTCCCTAATAGACGTACTCCCAGTAGAAATACCATACTTGCTACAGTGCAACGCGTTCGCGATACGGGTTCGGTACTACCACACCAAGGAGGCGAGGGTTTTGTTCAACGCCACAGAAATGTCGATGAAACCGTTCTGGATATCGTTGCTCAGGACCCTACTCTAAGTACGCGAGATATTGCTCGCAGAACTCAAACCTCACATCACACCGTATGGCGAATTTTACGAGAAAATACATTTCATCCGTATCATTACCGAAAGGAACATGTATTAGAACCTGCAGATTTTGAATTACGCGTTAGGTTTTGTGAATGGCTATTAGAGTGTCTTCAGCAGGACAATCGTTTTCAAAGGAATATTTTGTGGACGGATGAGTCATTGTTTACACGACAAGGAGTGTTTAATAGCCGCAATAGTCATGTATGGGCCCAAGAAAATCCACATGTGCACCGTGACCTGCGTTCTCAATATCGCTTCTCCGTAAATGTGTGGGCAGGATTGTACAATAATGCTTTAATAGGCCCATACATTCTACCAAGACAACTTAATTCCGATGTGTATTTGGATTTTCTAAGAAACACATTATTCGATGACTTACCCCTGGCAACAATACGAAGGATGTGGTTTATGCACGACGGGGCTCCTCCTCATTTTGGACGTCAGGTACGTGCACATCTTAACGAGGAGCTGCCTCAACGATGGATTGGCCGTGGGGGATACATTTCTTGGCCTCCAAGATCGCCAGACATAAATCCAATGGATTTTTTTATTTGGGGATACATGAAAAATCTCGTGTATGCCACTCCTGTTGAGACGGAACAGGAACTATTGCAACGTATTGAACAAGCTGCAATGCATATTAGAAATAGTGCGGATAAATGTGATCGTGCCCAGGATAATCTAATCCGTCGTTTGGAACTTTGCTGCGAGGTTAATGGTGATAAATTTGAACATTTACTGTGAATAATACTAATTCCTAATATTTTTGTGGTTTACATTTTTTACTTAACTTTTCTAACACGTGGAAAGTAGTAGTGGTAAGTGCAGCTAAGTTTTAAAATAATTAGTTTGTAATTAATTTTGTATTTGTATTTGAATGAGAGTAACTGCCATCCTTATTAATATTAGTGACGCACTAGTAGTACAGAATTTTCGTTACGAACCAGTGGCGACTCGTCACGAGATATATAATTTTGCTCTTTTTTACTTGGATTCAATTATAATTCATGTTTCTAGATATTTTTCGATGTACATAATCCACGGTTAAAGTTTTGCACTAAAGTGTTGTGACACGTTGTATAATTCGAAACGTAATAATGGGCTCATTTATCACATTTTCTTATTAACAATGCGAAAAACTAGAGTTTTCTACAGTCTCTGTAGACTTCAAAATTAACCAAGAACGCGCTCTCATATTAACATATGGTAATTTAATATATCTCAAAGTGCGTTTTTGTTATTAAATGCAATATAAAGTAACACGAAGGAGTGAGTTAAGTGTCATCGTGAATAGACGTGTTTTTAAAATGCTCTCTAAAAAGCAGTAGAAGAGTGGTAAAAACCCCGTTAAACTCGAAAAAATTTCAACCACCGATAGATTAAGAAATTCTGCGTGAAATGAAGTGTCTCAATAGAAAAACAGAGCTCATATGGAATTAGTAATTACAATATTTTCTAATAATATTAAATTAAATAAAGCAAACAAGCTCAAGTGAAGTGCAGTGTCCCTACGTACACCCCAGACGACCCAACAAGATACTTTTTAAGTGGTTCATGGGCAATAAATAATAGCATAGTAAGTGTCAAAATGAGACACATATGTTTACAAAGCAATATAGCTGTGTTGTGACCTAAAGCGATTGTATATAGTGGAAAAATTTTAAATGGACAAAATCAACTCAACCCAAGAAAGAAAAAAAAGGAAATAAAATAAAACAGCAATCACAAGACGCTGCAGAAAGACAGATAAGCTATAAATTAATTTATTTTATTTTATCTAATTTAATTGATATTATTCTATTCTATCTTTCTATCTGATCTTTACCATCTTATCAGCTCGATTTATTGATTCAAAACATATTTTATTATTAAATTGGAAGGCAGAAATTGAAGCCGATTGTCTCAATGAAACGACATACAGGGTGAGCAAACTATCCCCTCGGACCACTTTTCTCATAACGCGTAAAAAAATATTTTTACCGCGAGATATGGCCCTTCCCAGCAACTCCACTGTAAATGAATATTTACCTGTGGAACGGTTAATAAAAAAATACAAAAAAAATTGAAGCTGCCAGATTCAGCAACAGAAGAAACAAAAGTTAGAAGAAGAAAAATAAGGAGATCACGATAGATGGCAACTTAAAAGAAGCATGGAAACTGAAAAGAAGCATCTCGCAAACACCTACACTTTCCATCCTATATTCCCACCCCGTGCGTCATGCGGCTCTCGCTGCTGACAACGAACATGTCCAATGTCCAACCCGGTCTTTGCAGCCGGTCCGGCGGTATATAAAACATCCGAGATTTGGTTTCGGCACGCGGTTCGGCCGTCCCTTGGGCGCGTTCGACGAACGACCAAGCTGCGTGTTGGAACGGACCTCCATTTATGCCCGGAATCGGCAGCAATGCCCACCTTACGCCGGCAAATCAATCAATCAATCAGTCAAATGTAATATAAAGTAACACGAATTGTATAAATAATATGAACTGCTAAACATATGATTTAATAATGCTAGAATGTTCTTTCCTTATGAAATTTACTTTTCTCTTTATTCTCCATGTCTTAGTATTTCTTATATAAAATAAATGTTTTTTTCATTTTATTCATTATACAACTTTGACATTGTTTGTCATTATTCATGTCATTTTAAATAATCGGCTTCGCACATTAAACGAATCTTCGACACAAATTTTGGAGTAAGTGACGTTAGAGTTTCCTGCGCATCGGTTCATGCTTAAAGCAGTATATATCTTAAAGAACTGAATTCAGTTGAGCCATTTTCTTGTATAAACAAAAAGACTGCAAAAAAGTAGAATTTAGGATTTCTTGAGAAAGATTTAGCCGATTATCTAATAATTTGGAAACTGAACTGATACTTTGAAATATCAAATATTTATATAATATAGCCTTTCCAAAATTATTTAGGCTCATACTCCCAGAATATTTATATCAATAAAATGGAATCAAATTAAATTTGAAAAAATAGAATTTTCTGTTATTATTATGTTCATGTCATGCTGGGAAGTTGGCCGTGAGGACTTAGGACCGCACAGAGAAAAATGTGTGTGATATTTTACCACAATTGTAGAAAATTGTACGCCAAATTGGTCTTAAAATGGTGACAGGAACAATTTGTGCAAATAAATAATACATTATTGGGGCAATGATTTTGTACAGTTTATGCATTAACATTGTGTGAAATTTTTGTACAAACTTAAAAATCACATAAATTGAATTCTTAACAAATTTGAATTATGGTTGCATAAAAATACATAATTTTATTCTACTTGTGGAAGTTAGTTTCTACAATTTATGTGAAATTTTTAAATATATTCTGAAGGTTTCCTAAACAAACATTCACATCTAAACCTCTTCATTCGTAAAACATATTTACAAAAAATTGTGCTCTTAAGTGACACAATGTTTATAGTTTTTTAAGAGAATGTGTTTTAGTTTTCTACAATTTCTAAATGAGAAATCCACAAATTGTATGTTTATTTCGTCAACTTTGTAATTTATTTTGCACAATATATACACTTAATTCAAAGAAGCTGTTCAGTAATGTTTGAACCGGGGTTAGTTTTGCACATTTTATTACTCTATAATCTCCAAATTATGTATATATTTTTTGGTTCACTGTGCACTCATTTCACACACTATGTGTATCCACTTCATTTTAATTGTATTATTCTGTAACACAAATTGTAAAATATTATTTCCAAAATTGGAGGTATGCCTAAAGGATTTCAATAAAAAAATAATTAAAGAATAAATATTTTATTTTAACAGAACAACAATTCATAATAGAGCATGCATTTATATATTATCATATGGTAAATGAAAACATTTCTGTTTTTTTAAATACAAATAAATTTTATATGCATAAAGTTCTAGTTGAAAAGAAGTAGATGACTTACATTTATGCTTAAAATAAATCCATTTAATAATTCTAATTCCAGTGCTTCTTCGTTTTAGCTTCCATTAACGCAGTTTTTAGTAATAAAGCTTATGTCACGTCATATTCTTAAAAAAAAATGACATTTATCAGTGCATCACCAAAATCAAATGTATTGCTTACCATCAGAATATCTTCGTTTTGAAGCAGTTCTTTTACAAGTTTGCCTTTGGGTTTAGTAGTTTAGGAACAGCTTTCTGTCGCTTCGCATAAGAAAACGAAATTACTCTCAAGCTGTAAACGAAATCAAGTATTAGAAGATAGCAGGTATCATGCATTCTTCGCATATGAACAAGAAACAATTTTTATATTTATATGTTGACGAAGTAAATTTAAGAGAACATATATGCAAATCTGTAACTCTGGGTGAAGTACTTACCTCTATGAATACTGCATGGAATTAGATCTATGAAACCCCACTCGGTTAATAAGTTTTCAACATATTCCATCACAAATGTAACTACTTGTATAATTCGGAAGTGTACGTATTCACTTAACGAAATATCACCTGGATCTGATACGTAATTGCCTGCGCGTATATGCGTAGCATGGCCGGCGCAGTCAGTACAATTTTTAACCAATAAACTTTACATGAAACAAATGAAACAATTATACAAAATTTTAAAACAATATCACCAAACTGATTGTGAATAGTATGTCATTAAATTGTGCAATTTGTGCGGGCGGCATAGATTACTATTATTGTTCAGAGGAAATAAATATATTGGGACTCCTACTTTCACAAGTTTGTCAACAACCGTTTATAAAATAAAATCACACTTTTATGTTACACAAGTTGTGCAAATCCTTTAAACAATGACTTAAAACTAATTGTAAATAGAATGGCAACAAAATATATAGTTTGAGGGTACTATTAACAATTAATTAAGTTAAATTTGCTATGATTTGTTGAGAAAAAATAAATAAATTCAACTCTAAATTTCGCCAATTTGTTGGTCGAAGTTTTCAATAAATTCGTCGTAACTAAATCTTTATATTGGATAAATAAAACGCACAAGAATCATGCACAATTAAAATGTATAAAACTATATAACGTTGTGCCTTAAAATTTTACAATTGTTCCAAAAAATGCAACAAAACGTTGTTCCACAACATTGTGCAATATGTTCCAAAGCGATAAATGTCACCTTTCACCCTCCCGAATTTCACCCCTACGACTTCCAAGCCGGTTAGCTTGTTTTTATAGTAATCTTACGAAAAAATTCAAAAAAATTTTTTTTTAATCTGTCAAGAATAGATGGGACTTGACCTATAAATTCCGTTAATACTTGTCCCATAAATTCGAAATGAAAGTTAAATAATTCAAATCATTGTGTCCATTGTCCTGCAAGAAGACATTCATCTATCAATTCAGACTCCGAATTAGTAGATAGGTTGCTGTTGGTGGACTGAAGGGCGGTTGGAAATGGAGGATTTGTCACCTTTAGGCTTTTCTCCAAACGCTATATTCGAGGTTTTATGCTGGTTGCATTTTATCCCCTTTTAGTGACACCTTCAGATTCTAGCTTCTTTCTGTCTTTTCCCACCGAACTGAGTTTAATTTTTTCACAGCATTAAAGTTATCCATTGTATAAACAAATATAAAACGCAAAGCAATAATTGTAACAACTAAGAAGTTAATTTTTTTTTTTAATATTAAAGAGTATTGTAGGTTACGTGGTATCCCATCTAGCACTTCTATTGGCTCTTACGCATATAGCAGGTTTTGCAACTAAATCACCCGAACATAAAGCGAGTTTTTCATTTACAAGTAAACTCTGACAAGTTATTTCTATGTTTTAAAGCAGGTTTTGATGAGTCTTTACGGACATGAAACTGAATTCCTGAGAAGAAACTGAATGTGCTACTACATAAACCTAATTAGTATTCCTTAATTTTTGCATATAGCAGCTCTTGCTTCTACACGACTCATTTCTAGTATTTTAGTCCGTTCTTAAGCACTACCTATCAGAAAACAGTTCAGGAGACTTACTTGGATTTGTTTTTTTATATATTATTTGACAGTAAATAAACACATGTAAATAAACCAACTCACATTAAAAACGCATTTATTGGTAAATAGAATATTTATTGAATATATTGCACATATTGAATGTTTACTATAACTATTTGTTTATATTTACAACTGTAATTGATGCAGTTTGGACAACTATTAAACATTGGCTGAATTTTACCTGAAAATCCCTCAAGTTAAAATAATATTAATTGCGATTTCAGTAAAAATAGTAAATATGCTATTGTTGAGATATGTTTAGAATGTTGAGAAACGTTGAGATCTTTAATTCGAGCGAAAAAAAAGAAATAGTGTGTCTGTCGGTCTCTCTGTCTCTCTGCTTTTAAGTTTTAAAAAAAAGTGGCATCAGCCGCCCTCGCGATTTCAAATATTGTATTGTTAAAATTCTATAAGCAATTATTTCTACATACTAGGGTGGAAATATAATCTCAAGATACTTTCATGTAAAGAAACTTGAATGGGAAATCGCGATGTGGAAGTAGTGGCACTTAAGCAGAGGTTTTTTACTAATAATAATGACATTTGATTAGTATAGAGATCTCAAAAATGGCTGTTCTGTGACTATCATTTTAATGAATGAAATAATCCTACTAAAATCTCATCAAAGCTTGGACAGTAAAATTTGATTGATCGGTTGCACTACGAGTTTTGAAGAAACTTGGGGGCCCCTAATCTAAGATATCTAAATGAACTCATTTTTTTGGGAAATATTACTTAGATACAGAGAAGTAAAGTAACAACGAATTTATTAATTTAAAGTCACCTGAGTGTCAAAACATCATCTAATTAATTTAGAACTGTATGATAATGTCTTAATACATTTTCAAATTAACAAGGAACTCATCAAGAGCTCAAAGGTAAACGTTATTAAGTTTAGTAGCAAAAGTGTGGAATAAGCGAGATTGAGATTTTCAATCAATATTCTATTAAAATATTGTCAGTGTGTATACTGAGGATTTTTTATTTTTCGTGAACTATTAATACTTATTACTTTGACGAAAATCAAGAATGTCATTTCAAAATGGCGTGTACTCTTGCTGTTTTTTGAATAACTTAAAAATTTACTTTTAATTTGTCATAGAATTCATAGGAATTTATACATTGTGTGAAAGTAATGTGAAAATAAATAGGTGGATAATATTTTGTAACCATAAATGTCCAAAGATATCATACTTATATAAGCGGGTTCTGTACATGGCCAATAAGTTTTATTATAGTCTTTGCAAAAACAAAGACGAAAAGTATACTGTATTCAGTCGAGACATTTGTAGACCCATAAGTGTCGCTGGTGGAGAAAAAAATAATATCATTGTAATATTGCATGAATTGTGAACAACATTCAAAAACACATGTCTGTCCTTTTATAGCCAGGAATATCTTTAACCTAGTTTCAGGAAAAAAAATCGCTGCGAATTCATGACAAACATTTTTGTAAGACAGAAATAATGGAGAAATTTATGGTTTTTTGCACGTTTGAATTTTTATAGTTTATATTCTGATTTCGAATTTTTGAAGTCTTTAACACCCGCAAAGAGCGTAATTTTTTAAAATGGTATCTAAATCTATGCAATGTTATTAAGGATATATTAAATTGTTTAAAAAGTTGTATACTTTCTGGGTTAAGTACATAATTAAGAGGGGTCTTGTATATCTACATTTGTCGAAACTTTACTATACTATATTATACGAATTCTTCAGTTAGATTGCTGAATTCTTTTTTGCATACACTTCAACGGTTACCAAATAGTCTCCCGGTGTCCGCTTTTTCGTAAGTGCAAAATTTTGCAAAATATGACGTTCTGCAAAAGAAAATTGATATGCTTATAACTTTACACCAAGGCAATATTGTTCTTATCATGATTTTTGCCGGAAATTACATGGTTTGGTTAGTAGTATCTACTCTCATTGAATATTTTTTTTGTCAATAAATTAACATTTTTATTTATGAAAAACAAAATTTGCAAGTAACAAAAATAGCAATACCTTTTTTATTATGCAAATTCTAGTTAGATTGAAACGGCATTTGATTCTTCGAAAAAAAAAAAAAACGTTAATTTCACCGTCTGTAGACCCCTTTTGGACCATTTTAAGCCCAGATATCAACGATTTTAGTTTTGGTATTGTTGAGACTTTTGTAATTAACATTTTCGAAAAATTCGAAATGGAGGCTACACGTCAGACTCTTTACTATTTGAAGCTACATTTTTTATATTTTTTCCTACGTATTACACTGAAAAATATTTTTTTGAACAACTACGACTGTTCGTACAACAGTGAGCATGTTCAGGTGGTGGGGCTGAGTTTTAGTGGCATTGTAAGGTGTATCTTTGCCTACCAGTGTTACCATCCGTCTTTTTCGATGCGATGCATTGTTATACACTTTTAATAAATAAATATGTAAATAAATAAATATTATGGTTTATAAAAAGAATGGGGTGAACTTTCATGCATAAGATATTTATACAACAATTTATCAGTACAATTGCGATCGTTGATATCCCAGCTTAAAATGGTCCAAAAAGGGTCCACAAAAGATGAAATCAATGTATTTTTTTTTCGACGAATCTAATGCCGTTTGAATCTCATTAAAATTTGCATAATTATAAAAGTTATTGCAAATAACTGCAATAAATTTTATAATTATGCAAATTTTGTTAATTTACTGAATTGAATTTTCTTTCAATAAGAATTAACGAAACCATGTATTATTTTCCCTCTCGAAACTCATGATAAAAAAGTGCCTTGGTCCAAAGTTATAATAAGCAAACTAATTTTTTTTGAAAAACGTCAAATTTTGCAAAAGTGTGCACTTATGATAAAGCGGACACCAGGAGTCTATTTGTTAACCATGGAAGCGTACGCAAAAATAATTTGAGCAATGTAACTGAAGAATTCGTATAGTTATGATACTTTGAATACGGAACTCAGAATTTGCAAACATATGTCACTTTTTGCTATGTAAAAATATTATTTATTGTTGAAGCATAATGGAATCAGTAACCTTTAAGGGTACATGTATTCTCTAGTAAAATGAGCTTCGGACAGTTCAAATCGGATGATTAGAACAGATGCTATAAAGAAATAGGCTTATAAACAATTATGAATTTTGGGGTAATGTTGTAATAACAAAAGCGGCGGGTGAATTACATCAAGAGTATTTTTCCAGGAGTGTGGCTAATTTTTTACTATTTTTACAAAAAAAATCGGCGTGCTAAGTGCAACAACACTTTAATAAATGAAAGTCACTGGTCTATATTTATGTGTAGTTTAGATTCTAGCCAAGAAAAATTCCCCTGCCAAAGGCTTTCTATATTTTGATTTTTAGCTTTATTTATGCACCACTATAATTTAAGTTTCTAACAATTCGAACATATATTTTCGTTGCTTCATAATTCTTATGAACTCTTTCACATTAACATCTTTTATCCCTATGATTACAAATCATAAAAATAAAGTCTAGCTTGGGAAACATAATTTATTTAATAGTATCAAATACCCGCAAATAAACGTATTTAGTCCCTGTTCAAGAGCTAATCCTAATTTTGTCGAATAATATAGGCAACCGCCTGACCCCAATATTACAATTTCAGCGATTCCTTAATCTATAAGATAACCATACAGCATAAAGAATTAATGCAGAGATCCTCAAGATCCAATTTAAATTTTTCAAGTGACTCCCACCACACTAATTAACCCTTGAGAAGTCCCTGGCTGTGTCCGGATCCTTGGAGAGCCGGGTTTTGAGACCCAAATCTGGGGTGGCGGTGGCAGCGTCTTAACTGAGTGTTCGCATGCATGGACCAGTCCAGGGCTCAGAATCCGTGATGTGTGGACGTGAATATGCAATGGGGGACAGAAATAAGGCAAGATTAATGGACCTACCCCCGGATTGCTTAGCCTAAAACAACCCTTAGTTATGCTGTAGGCTACTAGTAGTTTGCAGTCTCCTAGCAGGCTTTTTACCCCCGTATGTAGATTAGAGGACAACTTCCTTTATTGCTGCGTCTTCTCTATTCTATTTGCTTAAAGGAAGACGGGTCAATTCCTTCGCCGTTATACAGGGTGAGCTGACGGTTTTAATCGATAGGGGAGTCATGCAAATTAGGCCATTATTAGGGTGATGCATGTAAAGACGTAAATCATAAGAAATATCCCTATATGGAAATTCCATGGTTAAACATTATCGATGATATTACTTGTCGCCATGAATAAGTATATGAGCATGAAATTTAATGCTAATGCAATAAACAAGCTGCATATGGGGTACATATTCCAGAGATCGTGATAAGAAAGTTGAACCAAATATGCGTGAGTAAAATATTGGTACTTAAAAAAGATACGGAAAGTTAGAGCATTTTTAAGTTTTTTACAATAACATTACAACTATGATAGACATCAGTCCCAAAATTGGCAGAAAAACATTAGGACGAAAAGAAACATATCTTAATAATAGTCGCGGCACAATCTGTTTGGACCTAGACATTTTAGGTACCGAGCTGAATTTTTCAGAATATGTAGCCTATGATACGTACAATAACATACTGAAAGTCCCGAAGAATCCGAATTGAGCGTTAGCCGCCATGTTGAAAAAAGGGCACGCGCGCGTAGACGGAGAAAACATTTTTTCCTTGCCTTATTTATTATCCGTTTTTAATATTCTAAACAGATAATTATAGCCAAAGAATGTGGCTTTAACACATATTTTACACATTTTACTAAACTTTGTCCGTGTAGTGAAAAACTGACTTAAACTGAAAATTAAAATTTTGGCAAATTCTATTTATATGATTAAAAAGAAAATTGTAGGGTTTATGAAAATATGTTTTAAGTAAAAGTTGTAGGCCATCGATAAACAAACAGAACGTTTTTTTAATCCCCTTTATAGCTTTAAAAATAACGGAGATAGAACATTTTAATTATTATAAAACCGTATATGTTAACATAGCAAAATCAAAATTGAAAAGTTAAAATGTGCACTTTTCGTCACGGCACAATTAACCTCGAACAGAAATGATTACTAAGCTTAGTGTTTAGAATTGGATGGTTTATAATAATAGTAATAATAATAAGGAGGTAAAAGGAAAAAATTAATAATTAATTTTGATCTTCAATATCGCTATCGGTTATAATTAGAGTGTTTGAATTAACACAACTTATGCCACAGCAGTTACTGCACATGTCAGAACACTTTGTGTAATTGCAAGGACAGTTTTTATTGCATTCATTTTTACAGTTGCAATATAGAAGTTTTAATATATTGTCGGGTACAATTGACAAAGATGTTGGTACGGGTTTGGTGATATCGTTTTTCAATTCCCAGCCCCAGTCAGATGAATTAATTTCCTTATTAAGCCATATTTGCACCTGAAAGTATACCCTATAAACATGCTGTTCAATAGCTTTGGAAGTAGGTGGTAAAACTGCTAAATCAAAATTTTTATTTAAATTTTTTCTGCTTATAATGTTTTTAAATAGGAAAAATCTCTCGATATCTATATCATCTGACTGGCATCCATATATACAAAGGAGAAACTTAATTCCCAATTTAACTAAACCCTGCTTATTTGCGTTTTCGTTATTAAACAAAATTAATTGTTTGTTTAGATCAACATTTTTCCTCAGACAATTAAATATAGGTTTTTTGCCCTTCCTGTAAGGGTACGACGTTGTGTTATAACTGTGAAATCATTTTCACTAGTAGAGGTTGGTTTTATTACGAGTGTATTTTTTTCTAAATTCTTTGTGAACTGTTAGTTCTTCAGAAATAATTTTTTTATGAATATCATCATTAAGTTGTATACTTTTTGAAATTATCGTGTCTAATCCTCTTTTCACGACTACCGTTTCTTCCGCGGATAATGGAATTTGACAAAAAATACAAATACCTTCCATAATAACGGGTAAAATGTGAAAATAAAATGGCTTGATTAACCTTAAACAATAAACCTAAACCTAAACAATAATAAAAGTAAAACAGTCCTTATTTAAAACAAAATACTAACTAAAAAAATCAAACAATTCGTAAAAGAACAACGAAATCAAAAAGAAAACAAATTCGATATGAAAATAAAATAAAACAATATCCTGGAAAAAACCTATGAGACTACTAAATATATTTAAAAATTTTATATATTCTAAACTCGATTTGAGATAATCCAACTTAGCAACTTATTTATATTAATAACAATGCAGCGCAAATGTAAGTGTAGAGTGTTAGAAATATAATATCTAATAGATATAAAGAGCGTGTGGTAGTCGATAGGTATATGAACATTTCTGTAAACATATTAACGGCTTTCACTCTCTTTCCGCGTGTTCCTAAATATTACAAATTTCATATCTCAGCTATTTTTTAAGCTAGAGAAAAATTTCAAAAAAAGTATTGTTTGTGTTTTAACGGCCTACAACATTTATTTAAAAAATATTTTTATAGGATGAGCGAGTATTTTTTTAAATGAAAAAATACAAATCCTCAAAAAGTAATTTTTGCTATTATCTAATTGTTACACTACTAATAAACATTTTTTTATAGTTTCTTAAATTCGTATCAAACTCACATTCTTTGGCTTTAATTTGTTTTTTAAAATATTAAAATCGATTAATAGATAAGGCAAGAAAAAAATGTTTTCTTCAGCGCCGCGAGCAAGCCATATTTTTAATATGGTGGCTGACGCTCAACTCGGATTCTTCAGGACTTTTAGTATGTTATTATACGTATCAAGAACTACATATTCTGAAAAATTCAGCTCGGTACCTAAAATGTCTAGGTTAGGCCTATTGTTTACAGATTGTGCCGCAACTAATAATGTTGACAGAATGTAATAATACTGTTTAGTGTACCGACGAGCCTCGCGTCAATAAACAGCGTCATCGATAGATGATTAAAATTACAAGTGCACTTTATCTAAGAACTAAATTATTTCCAAAAGAACTGCGAGGAGTATACTACAAAATATTAAATAAAACCACTGCCTAAAGAAGCATCGAAATTTCTCATCCAAGTCTCTCTAACTCAAAACACTTTGATTTTGTATTTGCTCTCCAGTGGTGTGGAAAATGGTATAAAATAAACTGAGGCCATGTTTTCTAGTATATATAGGTTATATCACATATTTTCCTCTATTTACCCCCAGCCCCTCACCACAGTAAGCTCAGAATTTAGGCTAGTTTCCAATCTTGTTATAAAACATACGTCAATATTTTAAACCGTTCGCGTTCCGCAGACAACGTGCACACAAAAAAGTTACAGACAGACAGGTCGATCGACCGACAGACAGAAATTTTTCTCGCTTAAACCTATTCAACAAAAAAAGTTTCGGACATTTTCTTTATCATTACTATATTTCCACTCCACTTCGTGGATATAGAAGAAAAGATACAAAAAATTCAATCATCTGACGGAGATAGCGTTTACGTATAGTCATACAATTATTTACCCCTTGTAAATACGCAAACGAGGAATATATTGCATCTGTTCGAGACATTTCCGAAACCATAAACATCGCGCGTAATAAAACATTCTCATGGTATGTTAGCCACTGAATTCTAAACAACTTTCAAAATGTCCATCTGTATATCTGTCCGTCCGTCACATTTCTTGTAAACATAGTTTAGGAATATCCGAATCAATTTAAATTTGGAGAATATGTTACTAGAGAAGGAACACTGTTGTTTTTGATAATATCAACTAGTACAATAAAAGTTTATTTTATATACTAAAAAAAGGAAATAAATGAAAGGTGTTGCAACTTTCTTTTTGGATTCTACAAACATAAAAATAGTGAATAGTATGTTGCGTTTCGTCATTCAAGATAACATCATCAAAAAAATATTAGAGTGATAAATATAGCAATTAAAAGTGTTACTGAATACATAAAAATATGGCGGTTATATAAAAACAAATGTTATTAAAGTCAGTATCTCAAAAACAAAACAAAATTTTTTCTTGTACTTGCTTTAAAAATCTTTAAAAATTGTGTAAGTTAAAATGACGTAACGTTTAAATTCAGAAAATATGTGGAGTTTGTAAAAATACACGGTATTTCTCAATTATTTCAAAAACTAAAAGAATTAGATTAAACCTAGAATCGCCATTAAAATGCCAAAAGAAATATCTAAACGGAGCATAAGTCTGCATCGCATAGCTCAGCGATAACAAGCCCTCCCAAGTAGCACAGACTAGTTATATAACGGTTTGTTATACGTTAAAGAAACTTTTCTTAAAACTTTGTAACTTTTACTAAAACCGTAGTAAAACCAAAACATAGCTAAGTTGACGTTGTAAAAACGTTTATATCAACAAAGTGGGGAATCTATAAGACTGTTATGAAACGTTGCAAAGTGGTTTTAATAACTCTTTGTAATACCACCAAACAACTTATCGTTTTATTTTATTATTTATTATTTTATCGTCTTATTTTTATTTAAAATAGCAACCTACGCATAAAAATATGTAAAGACTTCAATACAACTCATTTATTTAAGTCAAAAAATATGTATACGTATATCAGTTACAAAAAAAGAAATATTCCACCACCTAGTGAATAACTTTTTACTACTTTCTGTTATAATTTTTCTTTATTTACAACTTGTCTAGTTGTAATGTGAACGTATGCAACTATATGACAACTTTTGACATGATTCTTATATTTTATAGCGTCCATGCATAACTAAACATATAGAGGTATATAATAATAAATATAATAGGCTAATATGAATTGTTCTACCTCGATAAAAAGAATGGGCTTCGAGAATAAACGAAAATGAAGAAAACAAATGATTTATTAATATACATCCACATTTATATTTAACATTATGTGGTTCTTAAACTATTGTAAAATGTTAAGCATACACCAAAATAAGAAAATGTGTGGTAGTATTACTTGTCTAGACCTAAAAAACTATTAATAAAATTATTTAAAAAATTAAACTTTCTACATTCACAAGATGGACGCTGGATTTCTCACAATTGCAAAAAGAAAAAATGGCTTCTGAAATTTTCCAACCTCAAAGTTTTAATACTCACAATAAAACTGCAATACACTATTTATATGACCAAAATTTATTAAGTTGGTATTAAGTGTTTTAAGGGTCTTTACAACTATATTTCAACTTTTAAGATTATTAATAAATGTAAAGTTGTATACAGTGTCATAACAGTCAGTAAAACTACAATGAAACTTTATGCAACTGGGTTTTGTAAAGTTATAGTATAGTGGTATAAGAGTTCTTAAAACTGAATTGAAACTGTTCTACCACTAATAATGTGTGGATATAAAGCATAGTTGTACAGCAGTTAATAAAACAATATTACAACTTGCAAAGTTTTAGTAAGGTTGTTAAAATAATATTTCTATAGAATTATATTATTTTGTATTTAAGATGAGTGATTGGTGATATGTCAGGAATATTTTCAATGGATGACAATATAGGCAGGAATTCATATTTGGAACTATGTTATAATGGTAGTCCATCCATATTAATGTTTAAATTTAAAGACATTTTCAAGGGTAAGGACTTAGTACTCGCTTTAGAGTGCTTACTAAACAAATTTCTAAGCCTTGGTACCAAAACTGTCCTTTTGGATCTGGATCCATAGGTACAATTTTAACATTTCTTGACGTTTCCAATGGAGTTCGGATGTCGACTGGTAAATATTCAGTACACTGCTCGGAATTTATCCAGCAAATCGTTTAGTGCCTGATGAGTTATTTTGTAATTTACTGCCCATATTCTTAATTTTTCGTGTAATAAGTAGTTCTTTATCTGCTATATCATCCTCATCATCATCAGTTTCCATTATATCATCAATGACATCTGCTTGGTCAACAAAGTTGTCATAGGTAATTGTCGAATTTGATGAAGTTGATGGTGTTATATTTCTACAATTCACGTTTTGCTCGTTTTCGACAATATTTATTATTTTCTCCGGGTATAAAGGTGAACTTTTATTTTGATTAACAGTTTGCACCACGCACTGTACCTTTGGAGTTTTGATTACTTTTTTCACTTTGCTGATGTAATGATATTGATTTAAATGTGTTTTTACTTTTCTATAATAATCAGTAGTACTTATATCTGTATCTGTAGGGTTTAGAAACATGTTGATTGTGTACTTGAGGCATATTTTATCTATTAGAAAATAACACTTTATATTACGAAGCAGGTTTTCACAGAGGTTATGTTCGACATGTGTACGACATTATATATCTTTAATACAACTATTTAAAGATTCTAAAATATACCCACTTCGGACGTTGGTGAAACTATTATAAAACTCCAAATGAGAACTACAAAACTACGTATTTAATATGGCATCTATAAACGTTTAAGCATCTTATAAATACAGTTACATAATAAATATCTTGGGCAACGTTGTATACACTTTAGAACAACTTCATATCGAACTAATAAATAACTTTTATAAAACATGTGGTATAAACTGCAATACAACTCCAAGCAAGTACTATAAAACAACTCGCTTATACAACATTAATAAAACTTTAATATAACTCAAAACAATGTCCTCACAAAAACTTTATTAAACGACGTTTAAACACCGTCTACAAAACTTAAAATAGTTGTATAATCGTCGTTAACTTTTTAGTTTTATAATTTCAAACAATATAAGTTGTACAAACGTTTTTCATAGTTATAAAAACTTTGTTATGACTATGTGCTACTTGGGCTGTTATTAAATAAATTAAATAATTTTCAGTAGCTATCCATTATTATACTCTTCACAAATACAAAACGAAGAGTATATTGCATTGGAAAGGCATATTTCTAAAAAAAAAAAATTCGCATCACTGCGTTGGTGATCGTCTGTCTGTCTGTCTGTCTGTCAGTCTGTCTGTCAATCTGTTCGTCCGTCACGTTTCTTGAAAGCACGATAACTTAAGAACGAAAAGTCGGATTGCATTGAAATTAGGATAGTAAGTTAGTATTAGCTAGAGGAATAACCCTATTGTTTTTTGACTAAATCTATCAATAAATAAGAATGATTAATTATTTAAATTCTTTACATTTATATATTTGTGTTATACAGGCTGTTTCGTGAGTGACCCTTATTAGATCTCTAATGCCTCTCGTTTCTGATATACAGCGTGTTTTCTATTTTTTGCCAAAATTTAGATCGGCCGTATTTTTTTAACGGCTGTTGCAAATTGTACCAAATTTAAAAGACATGTTTTACTAATAGAGGTCTACATAGTTCAGTATCAAAAACAAAAACAAAAGTCAGGGCCTGAGCCAATTTTTTATATTTTGGATCATACCTAAAAATATCATCCTGTATATGGATTTTGGCAATGTACAATACAGATTTTCAAAATAGTCTAACAGTGTGCCTGAACCATATAGTTTTTTTGGCATACTTTTAATGCCTCGAGAATTAACAGCTGAGTTTCACTATGAATCAATTTAAAAAATATTTGGGTGACTTTCGGTCACAAAACATCAGTAATTTTGCGGGGAAAGATTTAGCTTTACCGTCTGTTTGTTAGAATTTGCTACAACGATAAAAAAATGTAAAAATATGAAAATGTCAACAAAAGTAAAAAAAAAATTAAATATGTAAAAATGCGAACACACAAAATTTTTATTTATTAGAACAAATACAAAGCAGCAAAAATTATATGGAAGTGCAATAACTGAGACAGCAAAGCTCGTACATAGTTAGTACAATTAGGTAAAAAGAATTTGATCCAATACAATTACACGAAATTAAAATAGCACACCTAAAATGTAACGAACAAAAAATGATTTAAAAAAATGACTAAATAAAATTTCAAAATGTCTTCCTCCAACCTCAATACACTTTCTTGCGCGTAACTGTAAATTATTTATTGCATTTCTAATCATCTGAGGGTTATTTTTTATTTCAGTGCATTCCCGTTCTATGCGTTCTCTTCCTGTCTAGTAATAACTTCGGAAGCATACACTTTTTGCTTTAAATGGTCCCATAAGAAATAATCCACTGGAGTCAGGTCTGCGGACCTTGCAGGCCAGAAAACTGGACCATTGCGACCGATCCATATATTGCGGTAATGGTCACCTAAATGTTGCCTCACGTCTCGTAAATAGTGAGGACCTGCACCATCGTGTTGGTAATGAAATCCTGTAATATTTATACCTTGTAATAGTTCTGGTAATGTATCTCGCAAAAAACTTAAATACATTTCACCATTCAAAGTAGCTTCAAAGAAATGCCCATAAGTGCATATTTCTACTGTTATAAATACCGTCTCTGGTAAACTGAGACTCGTCAGTAAATAAAACTCTTGAAATTGTTCTTCTATGATTCAACATTCAACGACTAAACGCTCTTCGGGAACAACTTGTAAGTGGAAAGGATATAGATGGTTATTTTTTAAAGCTTTCCAAACTCTTACATGAGGGACTCCTAAAGCTGCACCTACTCTTCGTGTACTAATTGAAGGATTTTGCTGCATTATCCCCAGAATTTCATTTTCTTCATTTACATCTTGTCGAAGAGGATAGGACGTTCACTTCGCTAAGGAGCTGGAGGAAATTTCCCGTGTTGTTTTGCATAATTGTGAATTTTTATCGTTGTGGCAAATTCTAACAAACAGACAGTAAAATTAATTGGCTCCATAAGAAATAATCCACTGGAGTCAGGTCTGGGGACTTTGCAGGCCAGGAAACTGGACCATTGCGACCGATCCACCTATTGCGGTAATGGTCATCTAAATATTGCCTCACCTCTCGTAAATAGTGAGGACCCGCACCATCGTGTTGGTAATGAAGTCTTCTAGTACTTATACCTTGTAATAGTTCTGGTAATGTATCTCGCAAAAAAAATTAAATACATTTCACCATTCAGAGTAAGTTCGAAGAAATGGGGTCCAATTAAATTATTATCTAATAGTCCACGCTAAATATTTATAGAAAATTTGTGTTGGGAATTCTTTTGAGACATGCTGTGAGGATTTTCTTCTGCCCATAAGTGTATATTTTTACTGTAATAAATACAGTCTCTGATAAAAATAGAAAACACGCTGTATATCAGAAACGAGAGGCATTAGAGATCTAATAAAGGGCATTCTTAAATCGTCTTAGGGTTCTATACCCCTCACTAGCGTATTGCCAGTCACTCACGAAACACCCTGTATAATATTGTTACATTGCAAAACTGGCTAATTAGGCAATAGCCCCTAATGCTCAACTTAACAGCAGTAAGTTTGTCAGAAATCCGATAAGATTATGGACCAAGCTTTGGCGACTTTCATTGATCTCACAGTTAGAGAAGGCCGTCACTTGCTAATACAATCTAGCATTATTACAATACGCAAATATTTTTTATTTGCGATAAAAATGAGAGTATTCTATAAAATGTGCAACCATTGTATAATTACATACTATCTTATTGTTATGAGTATGACATATTTTAGTAAATAAGCATCTGTATCTTCTATTAATTTGGTTCAATATCAACATTTTATTAAATGATTGTTTTTGTTTTCCATGATAAACAGATGCGAGAATGTATAGCGTTCACTGTGTAAATTAAAGGATAGTTTATTTAAAATCCTATATGTATTTAAATTACTTACATGCTTAATCCCAAAATAAATCTGTTGTGTGTAATCTAAACGACCAAACCCTTTTCGTTTTTTCTCTTACCTTTCCGGCCCAAGAGTATTTTTGTGTGAACGCAACTAATCTATTTAAACTTTTTCTCGTAATCCCTCGCCTTTTCCATACACAGAAAATTAATTTTATGTGAAAGGGGTGATATGTTTCCACTCAAGTAATTCAAGTCGTTACAGTGACGCACTTCTGGGGGGTGAGAGAAGCATTGCCAGGATAACATACAGAGAGATGTATAGTTTAAAAATATTTAGAAGTACCACAGATTACTGTCTGAATATGGGATGATGAATTAAGGTATGGTTCATTCCGTATTTATACGGCACATAAAAAAGACAAATCTGTCGACTGAGCTAATATTAGGAGAGACCGAGGCAGGTTTTACTTTTCTATGCTTTATTAAATAATAAATATATTGTATTACTTAATAGATAAAGTATATTTACTCTTATGTAAGGTATGGTCTGGAATGATTTAGATAAGGAATAAACAGAGCCGTATTTTGAACCTATCTATCAATGTCGCGAAGGACGGGCAAAGCATCGATGTTAAGTGGAAGAGCAACTTGTAAGTGCACTGTCACTAAATAAGTTGAACTTCGCCCTTTATTTCCAAAAGACTTGCAGCTGTATTTTTAATTGGAATTAATAAAGACGTTTATTATTATTATTATTATTATTATTATTATTATTATTAGTATTATTATTTAAGTATAATATATTTCTATCTTGACGCAAAACAGAGTAACGTTTTTTAATTTTCCAAAAACGTCATTAAGTTTCTACCGAAAATACAGTTTTTAAATCTCTAGGATTATTTTATTCATTCTAATACGCAAAAAAATGAAATACGGCTCTGGATATATAAAGTAAATAGAAGATTTGATGTGTCTTTTACACACGTACTGGGATATACTTCTAAAGAAAACCAGTTCTGTTTTCTCGCTCCTGACTAGGATTGCTAGGAAAAACAGTGGACATTCGCCATGCCACCATACATGGACTGGAAATTGCACAAATCCACTGTTGGTTTATAATGACAGATATACTGCATAAAAATACAGAATCGTAATACAGAATTTTAATTTCTAATTTGGTAAATTATTATTATTAATGCTATAGCTTAAATCCTTTCTGTTACCTTCATTTTACCCAGTTTTCATAAAGGCTAGATTATTTCAATAATACTGACTCTAATAATAATAAGTCCGTGATTATTTTAGCTACAATCACAAATGGAGTGAATTTTATGGAATGCGAAGCAGAGAAATTGTTAAAAGAGGAACAAGCCAATGAATAAAGTAGAAACGTATTATGTGATCAAAGATATATGATGATATCATTCAATTTAAAAAAAAAGATGTTTTATATTTCTCTAACAAGTTTGATTTTTGATGTTACACATGTGTTTTGTTTTCAGATATTAAATAAATTTAAGCTTATTATAACTCCTAGGTATTTTTATTTTCTTGACCGTATCAAATACTTACATAGATGTGTAATGTCTTGGCTTTTTCGGTTAGTTTAAATGAAAATTGTGATATTTTCTAACCTTTTAGTGTGCCAACAATCGACAGAAATATGCAGTTTTATAAGAAACTAATTATTTTATGTATGTGTACTTATTTTGCTATATCATATTTTTTCTTAGACATTTGCTTTTTAATAATATAAATGAGTCTGTTTTTAATATAGAATTTGTTTAACTTATTATAACCGCCAGGTGTATTCATCTTCTTGGCTTGATATAAAATAACTTGATGCGTAATTTTTTGGTTTTGCGGTCAGTTCAAATGATATTTTAAATATGATGTTTTGTAATATTTTCATTGACAGGGAAACCGTCTCATTTCTTCTTGTTATAACCATCGGAAAGCTCCTGCAAACTTAAATAACGAATGAAGAATCTTAATTGCTCAACTTACAGTCAACTTAATCCACTTTTAAGTGCTAACAATCCAAAGATTGCAAATATACATTTTATAAACAAGCAAATTTGAAAATATAAGAAATGAATAGTATACTTCAGCATTCTCTCTTAACTAGTGTATCCCGTGGCAAAAAATTCTTTCAGTTGCACAAAAGTCAAAAAGAAAACTTCTTTTAAAGACAATTCAAATGATATGTCACTCAAAGGACCTGCGGCGGATGGGTACCGTGGATGAATATGTACAACCAACATATCGACTTTGTAAGAAACATTTTAAGATCTAATCTATGCCAAAATTGGCACAGAAATTTTTAGTTTCCTATATTATGATCAGATTCCACGAAATCGGCCATTTTATACTGAGTCAGAGAAATTCCAATATATTTGATCTCGTTTTTGAAAGGCCACTAAAAACTTGGTACACAGTTCTTCGATAAGGTAATAAGAAGCACAGGGTATAAGAGAAAAACCTGTGTGAATACACGGAGCAATATATATGGAAAACTAGAGACAAAGTAACTGGAAGAACAAAACACCAAATAACACTTACAACATTTTCTTACTATAGCAAGAAGAATATGGAAAAGAAATGCTGGGAGAAAATGGAAAACAATTAATAGGGAAAGAACTTAACTGGTGTACAATGAGTTCTAATACAAAAAAACCGCTGCCTAAGGAATCACTACTTCCACATCCAGATTCTTCATCCAAGTCATTTTAAAGGAAATATCTTGACTATAGTTGCACTCTAGTATGTGAAAATTATTGGTCATAGAATTTTAATAATATTTGGGGCAGATGTCATAGAAAAGTTTGAGGGGTTGGTTTCTACCATATTCGTTAAAAATGAAGTTTCTAGTTTACCCTACTTATTTTCCACTATTCGCAATCTACCACCTCCCACCCCTACAATGGAGTCATCTCAATCGGATGTCACTACAATACATACGTGTACTAACTTTCAAGTGAATATTTCAATTTGATGTTATCAATCCCATTATTAATGAAGCGGAGGTGGTGGAGTTTGAAAAATATTAGAAAGAAATCTGAGGCCTTGGTTTCTAGTATATACACCGAATCCCAAATTTCTGTACTCTTACCAGCTTGATTTACTTATTTTTCCCTACTCCTATTAACCCCAACCCTTCTACGGAATCATCCCAAAATATAATCTAGTTCCAGATGTCGTTATAATACATACGTCTACCAAATTACAAGTGAATATCTCAATTTTATTTTATCAAAAACTTTAATAATGTAGTAAGGGTCGTGGAAGTGTTGAAAAATAGTATCAAAAAATCTGAGGCCTTGGCATCTAGGACATACACCTAATTTCAAGTTGCAGTACTCTTACCAGCTTGCTTTACTTATTTTTCCCTATTTACCTCTACTTACTCCCACTCCTTCAACGCAATCATGTCAAAATATAATCTAGTTTCAGATATAGCTATAATACATAAATGTACCAAATTTCAAGTGAAAATTTAAATTTAATTTTATAAACTCTTTTAATAAGGGAGTGGGGATGGTGGGAGATGGAAAATACTAATAAAAAACCTGAGACCTTCGCTACTAGTATATACACCAAATTCCAAATTTCTGTACTTTTACCAGCTTGCTTTACTTATTTTCCCCTATATACCCCTATTTAACCCCCAACCCTTCAATGGAATCATCTCAAAATATAATCTAGTTCCAGATGTCGTTATAATTCATACGTGTACCAAATTTCAAATGAATATCTCAATTTTATTTTATCAACCCTTTTAATAATGAAGTAGGGGTGGTGGGGGATGAAAAATATTATAAATATTCTGAGACCTTGGCTTCTAGTACATACACCGAACTGCAAGTTTCTGTAGTCTTACCAGCGTGCTTTACTTATTTTCCCCTATTTACCCCTATTTAACCCCCAACCCTTCAACGGAATCATCTCAAAGTATAATTTAATTCCAGATGTCGTTATAATACATATGCGTACTAAATTTCAAATGAATATCTCAATTTTAATTTATCAACCCTTTTCATATTGGAGTAGGGGTGGTGGGGGGCTGAAATATATTATTAAAAAATCTGAGGCCTTGGCTTCTAGTACATACACCGAATTTCAAGTTTCTGTACTCATACCAGCTTGTTTTACTTATTTCTCCCTATTTACCCCTAAATAACCCCCAAACCCTTCAATGGAATCATCTCAAAATACAATCTAGTTCCAGATGTCGTCTTAATTCATATGTGTACCAAATTTCAAATGAATATCTCAATTTTATTTTATCAACCCTTTTAATAATGAAATAGGGGTGGTGGGGGTTGAAAAATATTATAAATAATCTGAGACCTTGGCTTCTAGTACATACACCGAATTTCAAGTTTCTGTAGTCTTACCAGCTTGCTTTACTTATTTTCCCCTATTTACCCCTATTTAACCCCCAACCCTTCAACGGAATCATCTCAAATTATAATCTAGTTCCAGGTGTCGTTATAATACATACGTGTACCAAATTTCAAATGAATATCTTCATTTTATTTTATCAACCCTTTTCATATTGGAGTAGGGGTGGTGGGGGTTGAAAAATATTATAAAAAAATCTGACGCTTTGGCTTCCAGTACATACACCGAATTTCATGTTTCTGTACGCTTACCAACTTGTTTTACTTATATTCCCCTATTTACCCCAAATTAACCCCCAACCCTTCAACGGAATCATCTCAAAATATAATCTAATTCCAGACGTCGTTATAATACATACGTGTATGAAATTTCAAATGAATATCTCATCTCTACTTTATTTTATCAACCCCATTAATGGGGTAGGGGTGGTGGGGGGTTGAAATATATTATAAAAAAATCTGAGACCTTAACTTCTAGTACATACACCGAATTTCAAGTTTCTGTACTCTTACAAGCTTGCTTTACTTATTTTCCCATATTTACCCCTATTTAACCCCCAACCCTTCACCGGATATCCTCAAAAAACAATCCAGTTCCAGATCTCGTTATAATATATACGTGTACAAAATTTCAAGTCAATATCTTAAACCGTTCCGGAGAAAACGTGCGGACAAAAAAAAGTTACAGACAGACCGACAGACAGAAAATTTTTTTTCGCTCAAATTTAAAATCTCGACGTTTCATGACATTCTAAACCTATTTCACGAATAAAAATTTTTGAATTTTTTTTTGCGATTACTATACTTCCAATCCACTACGTGGATGTGGAAGTAACAGCAGCGAGGAAGACGCTAACGCGGAAGAAATCACCAATGAACACCGACATCTGTGTACAGATCGACAAAAAAATGTTCGGTTCCAAGGACTAAACCTATATAAACCTACTTAAAGTCAACAGTAGATAAAAAGTGTTTCCTGAACAAGTGTTTTCAGTACAATAAAGCGACAAAAGGGAAAAATATCCCTCATTTTTTCTTTTATTTATAACTTGTCTCTAGCTGAAACTAGGGTAACTTTTTTGTGGGGCACAAATGGCTTAAATTACTTTATTTTGGAACTTCTCAGCTATAACGGTGTTCAGTTTCATGTATTAATTATGTTACCCTTGAGGCAACCCTGTCTTATTCTTATATAATACTACGCATGCGCCGGGTGGCTTAAGGGTGTAACAGAAACGGAGCGCGTTCGAGTTTTTAAGTCAGAACGATAATATTCTCAATTCTTACATGTACACATGTAGTGTTAACCTCACTGTATGTATTAAATAAAGTTGTTAGTTGTTTACAAAGTGAAGTGCATTATTTCATATTTCATAACAAAATACAGTCCACAATAATCGAAAGGAAGAGAAAACAAAGTTTGGTCCTTAGAGCGAAATTGCTTAATTAATTCGATAATTAATTAAAACAAAAACAATAAAGAAATTAGCAGCTTAAAACCATCAAGAAAACAAAGTAGGTACAGTGAAGTTTTCTCCAGTGCAAAAATAACAAACGAACAGTGAAAAAGTAACATCAAAAGCAAAATTAAAACAAAATAACTAGTGTTAGCGAGCAGAAAAAACAGTATAATTTGTCGGCGTCACAAGACTGTTCTTGGAATAAGCGTGGGCATCTGGTTCTGGTATCTCGAGAGGCAACAGGTTAGCAGAACCCAAGTCTCCATCCAGCAAAACTAGGCGTTGAGAACAAGGAGAAGCGAAAGACGAGTGCGACAGCAAAACAACAGATGGAAGTTTGACAGCTAAGAAAACGATAAGCAAGTAGGTCTATTCCATTTTATCTTTCACATATTTCATTTTACCCTCGATTTGCGTTAAAATCGTCAATTTAGTACACTTTTCGTGCACTGTAAGCACGAGCTTGATACAAATTTAAAAAATAAATATATATATATATACAAGATTTAAAGAAACAAAATGCCAAGCGAAGCGAACGTGGACACTAACGCAGAGTTAAAAAATCTGATTTTTCGTAGAGGTCAATTAAAAGCTCATGTCACACGATTTTCTACATTTGTCGACAGTAAAGATCATAGTAAAAATGTCACGGAATTAAAAATACGGTTGAAAAGATTTGAAGATGTTTTAAATGAGTTCGAAAAGGTTCAATCAGCTATTGAATGTCTAGATACAACTACCCATCACGAGCTGGAGCGAGAGGCGTTTGAAAACATTTTTTTCGGTACAATTACAAAAGCTCAAGAAATCATTGAATCGGTGACAAGTAGTAATGATAGAACAAGTGCTGCACCAGCAGTTACAGTTACTCAAACAGATTCACAAAAGGTTCATTCATCTGGTTTACCATCTATAAAATTGCCACAATTTGAGGGTACATATGAAGGCTGGTTACCATTTTTTGAAATTTATAAATCATTAATACACGAAGATACAAATCTAAGCATAATCCGAAAATTTCAATATTTACAGTCGTGTTTAAAAGGCGAAGCTGCCAGTATTATTCAGTCAGTGGAATTTAAAGCAGAAAATTACTCGGTTGCACTAGAATTATTAAAAGAACGCTACGAGAACAAAAGGGTGCTAACACGAAGTCATGTGAAAGCGATTTATGACATGCCGGTACTATTAAAGGAATCTCACTTAGCTCTAAGAAATTTATTGGATATATTTTTGCGAAATTTCAGGGCACTGAAAGGTTTAGGCGAACCAGTCGACTGCTGGGACACCTTACTTATTCATCTTATTTCGACGAAATTAGACCCACAAAGTAATCGCGAGTGGGAAGGTTCAATAAAAACAGATGTTCCAAAATTAGATGATCTGTTGAAATTCTTAAAAAATAAATGCCAGTTACTTGAATCACTAGACAACAAAGGTTTAAATAAATCTAATTCAAAGGGCAGTAATTCGAACGGTAACAACAAGGCCTTAGTTCATATCTCAACAGACAATCAAATGAATACCAATAGCAATACCTTTAACTGCATATTCTGTAAACAAAGAGGCCATGGAGCCTATAAATGCCAAAAGTTATTAGCATTATCGTATAAATCACGCTATTTCGAATTAAAAAAGGCAGGAATTTGTACAAATTGCTTGAGAACAGGGCATCGCGTGGAAAATTGCAATGGCAAAACATGTCAAATTTGCCATAGACGACATAATACCATATTGCATGACAACAATTTTCAACAAGGTAAGACGCAAAGCGGCGGCGGCGTCAGCAATATTAATTTGGGTAACAATTCGGTGCAAGAAAGCAATAGCAACGCTACTGGCACATCCGAAAATAATAGCGATAATACGACAAATTTACAAACAAACTCTCAAGTTACTTTGGCGTCTCATGAGGTAAATGAAAATTATCCAAATAAAATTCAAATATTATTAGCTACAGCTATAGTTCATTTAGTCGATCATAATAACAAAATGATCAAATGTCGCGCATTGTTAGACTCGGCAAGTCAATCCAATTTTTGTACCAAGGAATTATTTGAACGTTTAAATTTAAAAGGTACTCGAATAAATATGCCAATTTCAGGTATAAGCCAAACAGCATGTAATATCACTTATAGAACACGATGTCAAATACGGGCGATCGATGGTTCATATAAAACAAATGCACAATTATTAGTAATCTATAACATAACAAGCAACTTACCACAAAATTCATTCGATGTGTCTCAATTAAATATTCCAAGCGGTATCATTTTAGCGGATCCACAGTGTAATCTTTCACAAAAAATTGATCTTTTGTTAGGCACAGAGATATTTTTCGAACTTTTAAATAACAGTCAAATAAAATTAGGTCACAACAAACCTATTTTGCAAAGCACGAAACTTGGCTGGATACTAGCGGGTCCAGTTCAAATAATGCCTTATAAAAATGAAGTAGTCCCGTCTAAATGTCTTTTGTCCACGTCATTATTAAACGAACAATTACAGAAATTTTGGGAATTAGAAAATATTGACAAATCGCATATTAAATTATCCAACGAAGAACTAGAATGTGAAACAGATTTCCGAAAAAATGTGGAACAAGACGAGTTTGGAAAATACACAGTAAAATTACCATTAAAAGATAATTACAAAGAACTAGGCGAGTCATTAACAATTGCCAAAAATCGGTTACATTCATTGGAAAATCGGTTATCTAAAAATCCTGACTTACGTAAACAATATGTCTATTTTTTAAAGGAATACGAGGAGTTGGGCCACATGTCGAAAATTGACATAAATTTAGACAATCCCGCGGATATTCACAACTATTTGCCGCATCATGCAGTCGTGAAGGATACGAGTTCAACCACGAAGGTCCGCGTCGTATTTGATGCATCAAATAAAACCTCTTCAGGTCTTAGTTTGAACGACGTATTAAAGGTGGGACCCAAAGTACAAAACGAATTATTCGACATCTTAGTGCGCATGCGTAAGCATGAAATAGTATTGGTGGCGGACGTAGAAAAAATGTATCGTATGATAAACATACACGATTCTCAGAAAAATCTTCAGCGAATAATTTGGCGAGACGAACCTTATAAAGAAATATCGCATTACACCCTAAACACAGTAACGTACGGCACTGCGAGTGCTTCATTTTTAGCTACGCGTACGTTGAACGAAATCGGTCTAAGAATTAAAGAAATTAATCCCCAAGCTAGCGAAGTCATCATGAACGATTTTTATATGGACGATCTGATTTCCGGAGCGAACTCTCTAGAAAATGCCATAAAACCAAAAAATGACGTTTATCACATTTTGGCAAAAGCATCGTTTAAGCTACGAAAATGGATATCCAACGATTTACGAGTGTTCGAAGGCGACAATTTAAATTCGAACGAAGCTGACTATCAAATTAACTCGGAAACTAAAGCACTAGGCATCAATTGGGACTCAAAAAATGATTTGTTACACTACTCGTTTAATATCTCGATGAAATCAGAAGAAATTACAAAACGCACTATTTTATCTAGCGTAGCACAACTATTCGATCCTTTAGGACTTATCTCGCCTTGTATAGTAAAATTAAAAGTTATTCTTCAACAACTGTGGCAAGCACAGATCGATTGGGATCAAACAATTCCCGATTTCATGAAAGCAGAGTGGCAAAATTTAATTTCAAATATTAATTGTCTTAATGTACTAAACATTCCTCGTTGTATAGTTATTTCCAAGGCAAAATCATATCAAATTCATGGATTTTGTGACTCATCACAATACATGTATGGCTGTTGTATTTATTTATGTTCAGAAAATGTACAGGGTGATAAGGTTTCTCACTTGATTTGTGCGAAATCCCGATTAGCTCCAATAAAAGCAATTACCTTACCAAGACTTGAGTTGTGTGGGGCTTTACTGCTCGCACAGTTAATGCAAAAAACAAAAAATGCTTTACGTATTTCAATTGATTCGGTAAATTATTGGACGGATTCAACTATAGTGCTTTCTTGGCTTAATGCGGAACCTAATCGTTGGAAGATTTTCGTTTCAAATCGTGTTTCAGAAATCCAGAATTTAACGGAAAACGGTACCTGGCGACATATCCAGTCACAAAACAATCCAGCAGACATAGTGTCTCGTGGATGTGACACTTTAACTTTAGCAAACGAATCACTTTGGTGGCACGGTCCAGAGTTTTTATTAAAGGAGCCTGACGAATGGCCAAAAAATCAAGTTATCGAGATAACGAATATACCGGAGGCACGAAAAGAAAACATATCTTTATCTTTCAAGGTTTTAAACGATCACGAAATTTTTGAAACATTTTCTATATATCATAAACTAATTCGAGTAGTTGCACTTATTCTTAGGTTCATTCGTAACTGCAAGTCAAAAAACAAAATTCAAGGTTTCTTATCATCTAAAGAATTAGAGGACTCAAAAATTAAGTTATGCAAACTTGTACAACAAGGTAGCTTCTCGGATGAAATTAAGAGTCTACAAAACAAAAAATTTGTTAACAAAAATAGCAAACTATACACTCTTACTCCCTTTTTGGACTCCGACGGTCTAATTCGCGTAGGAGGGCGTTTAGTAAATTCTGATTTGTCTTTCGATAAAAAGTACCCCATAATTCTTCCTGCCAAACATAAATTTACACGCTTACTTATAAAACATTTTCACCACAAATATTTGCATGCGGGAGCACAGTTTGTTCTATCTCAAATTAGAAGTGAATTCTGGCCAATAAACGGTCGCAATGAGGTTCGAAGCGTGCTTAGACAGTGCATAACATGTTTCCGGATCAAACCTCCGGAATTCACACAGTTAATGAGTGGATTGCCGGAAGCGAGAGTGACAGCTTCTCGTCCGTTTACGTATTGCGGGGTAGATTATGCCGGGCCTTACCTACTTAAAGATGGAAAAACTAGAAACAGGGTATTGATAAAGTCTTATCTGTGTATTTTTGTATGCTTAGCAACTAAGGCGGTGCATATTGAGCTAGTCACCGACTTGACAACCGAAGGGTTCCTAAATGCATTCAAACGTTTCACGTCTCGGCGAGGTTTGTGTAAGCGTATTTGCTCAGATAACGCTAAAAATTTCGTGGGAGCAGATAATTATCTAAAACAAGTACACGAACTCATTAAAAATATTTCCAAAGGCGAGAAAAGTCACAATTATTTTCTTGAAAATCAGGTTAAATGGGAGTTCATTCCTGCATTGTCTCCACATTTTGGAGGCCTTTGGGAGGCTGCCGTCAAGTCTTTCAAATATCATATAAAACGGGTCATCGGCGAATTACATTTAACATATGAACAATTTCTAACAGTTTTGACGCAAATTGAAGGCATTCTCAATTCCCGACCCATCTTACCTCTGTCCAATGATCCTACTGACCTACTGGCTTTAACCCCAGGACACTTTTTAATCGGAAGCAGTCTGGTAGCCGCACCTCAAGAAGACGTAACAAAACGCCCATTCAATCGTTTAAATCACTTCAAGCAACTGCAGCAGCTAGTTCAAAATTTTTGGGCAAGATGGAGTCGAGATTATTTACACACTCTCCAACAGAAGGGCAAGTGGTGTGTAAGCAGCGAAAATATTAAAGCAGACACTTTAGTTCTACTAAAAGAAAACAATGTTCCACCTGCACAGTGGCGTATGGGGCGGGTAGTGTCCGTTCACCCAGGATCAGATAAACTAGTGCGTGTAGTATCAGTTCGAACCAGTGACGGTGGTATTTTTAAACGTGCCATTAGCAAGATTTGTCCATTACCAATTAATGACTCTTAATTCAGACAGATCTTAATTAAGTTTATTCATATTTTTATATTTTATTCATATTTTTATATTTTATTCATATTTTTTATATTTTGTATTACTTTGAAATCGGTCATTTCAAGGCCGGCGGCATGTTCAGTTTCATGTATTAATTATGTTACCCTTGAGGCAACCCTGTCTTATTCTTATATAATACTACGCATGCGCCGGGTGGCTTAAGGGTGTAACAGAAACGGAGCGTTCGAGTTTTTAAGTCAGAACGATAATATTCTCAATTCTTACATGTACACATGTAGTGTTAACCTCACTGTATGTATTAAATAAAGTTGTTAGTTGTTTACAAAGTGAAGTGCATCATTTCATATTTCATAACAAAATACAGTCCACAATAATCGAAAGGAAGAGAAAACAAACGGTTTTAACGAAAAATGTGTGTTTACCGGCTTTGAAGCGGAAATATTATTTCCGTTCTTAGGAAAGTAGAACTCTTAACACTAAAATGAGTATTGAATTACAGATATTTTTCAAATATTTCTAGAAAAGTCTGTTTTTGGGTTTGGATTTTTTTACCCGTTAACACCTCTCGTTTAGTGTTTTCTCTGTACGTTAAAATAATAGACGCGCCTAGCGGAAAAACACAACGAAGAAGATGGACGCCACTGAACAATTTCGATGTCCACATGTTAGTCGAACGAATTTGTATACGAGTTAACTTTTAAATAATTGCTCCTTTGAGTCGAAGCTTAAAAAAACCCTTTTAAATTACAATTAAATTATTCCGGTGTTTTAATTAAAAACACATAACACTAAACTCCGTTTGGGTAGTAATTGGCCGTAAGACAAACAGTGTAGGCAACGAAAAACGTAGATAACGGCTCCTGATACAAATTGTACCTAAATGAAATAATTTGTTAACATAATTTGTATACATTTATAGCGTGTGAGTTAAACTGTTGTCTGGTGTTAACAGATTTGATAGACATTCATTTTTTAACTGACTACACAAGGAGGAGGGTGATGTGGATAGACGTTATGTTCATGCATTTGGGTGTTTGTGCGGTTGCAATATTATAAGAACCACAAAGTGTGTGTCAAACGAATCGTCTAGATCCCACAAGTGATCTGGGTATATAGCTACTTGAAAAAAAAGTAGCGTATCCTAGACATCATTGTGAAAAATTAAACATAAAATCCTGTATTAAATATTGTAGTTTAGAACTGTTTGCGTAGTCGAGTTTTAGGTTTTAACTACTTACTGTATCGACCTTGCATATTCAAAGCGGTCTGTCGGGCACGTACTTACAAGAAAACCATATAATGTTTCTATGTGTTCATCTTTTAGTTCTTTTTAATATTTCATTTCTAAGCTAAAAAATGTTGATTATCTTTAGAAGCAAGCTCCTATGACAGAAACTCCAAAATTATGTTCCTATGGTGCTCGGATATACATATAAAAAACTCAGAAGTAGTCCAAGAGAGAACTATAATTATTTTTGACTTTGGTGCGCAAAATATTATTAGGAAAAATTATTTGAAAGGTAAAAATAAATCCCGAAACTACAGTTCTGAAACTCCATTGAAAAATATAATTTCTTTTATTTTGAAAGATGTTAAACTTTTTTCTGAAATAACACTATAAAATTAATCCATAATAGTGCAATGGCTTATGAAATTTCGTGGTAGTTTTAATGAAGGAACAGTATAACTATATGGGATGGACGCTAATCTCTTTCTTGCTCTCATTTTTGGTTGGCTCCATGGAAATTTTGCTAGGAATATTTTGTTCATAATAAAATAAGGAATAAAAATTGATGATTTTTTTGATATCTGTTACCGTTTCTTAGATATTCTTTATTCTTCGAACACTGAACATGTCATAATGTGTGATTGCTTGGTAACTATGAACATAATACTCCAATTGATTTGTCTAGGAAATGCAATTATTATATACATATATATAACTTGAACATTATTATGCTTTTAACGAATTCTTTATTAATGTCCCTAGAGATATTATTGAAGGGCTTCCTATATTAAATATTGACCCTCTGCTCTATGTCGGACAAACAAATAGCGCTGAATCCTTTAACTTTCGTGAGGTCACATACAATAAAGTTAGAGACATACTGAATTCCCTGAAAAACAGTAATAGTAAACACATATATGGCCTGAATACTGCAAAAATTCCATCGTAATTCCCCTAACTAAGCTAATAAACATGAGTTTTAGGACTAGCGTGTTCCCAGATGAACTGAAAATAGCGGCTATCGTCCCAATTTTCATAAAAGGTGATGCAGAGGAATTAAGCAACTATAGGCCAATTTCCCTGCTTCCAATTATTTCAAAAATATTTGAAAAAGCCATTAAAGTTCAAATAACGGAATACTTAGAAAGAAATAAAATGCTATTTAAACACCAATTTGGATTCCGTGAGAACTTGTCAACAACAGACGCCATTTTAAAACTTACAGAACACACATTAGAATGTTTCGACACTACTCTACTTCTTTGTTGTGCGACCTCAACAAAGCATTTGATTGCGTATCACATATTTTACTGGCTCAAAAGTTGTCAAAATACAATTTGAGTACAATGGGTATCTCACTAATTAAATCCTACCTAGAGAATTGAAGGCAAGCCGTCAGACTAAACGGAATAACATCTAAGGAGTTATATATTATGTCTGGCGTACCACAGGGCTCAATCCTGGGCCCTGTTCTATTCCTAATTTATATCAATGACTTGCCAAAAGCACTTGAAAAAGTCGTTTGCATATTTTATGCTGATGATTCAACACTCCTAATGTCCGATCCTAACTTTGGTAACCTAATGTCGAAGTGTGATGATGCGCTCTCGCATGCTGAAAAGTGGTTTATATCTAATTATTTAACACTTAATGCAACTAAAACAATAAAAATGATCTCAAGTACACGCGACCTAAGGAACTTACCGAATAAGCACATAAATAGTAAATTTCTAGGAGTACCTATTCATTGACCAATCTCTCCGTTGGGATGCACATATTGATTATCTTGCTGAACAATTGACAAAAAATATATATTGACTGAGGCAATTGTCTAACTCAGTGTCTTCAACTGTGCTAAAAATAGCCTACTTTGCACTGTGTAATTCTCGACTGTCGTATGCCATTCTTCCTTGGGGGCACTCTGCAGGTAAGCACTGACTTTTTGGTCTTCAAAGGAGAGCTGTCAGGATGGTGGGTGGTGTAGGGTACCGTGATGATACAAATATCTGTTTACATCTCTCAACATACTTACCTTGCCTTGCACATATGCATTAGAATATCTTTCATACGTACATAATCATTTGAATGATTTTAATACCCATGCTGATCTGCATCAATACGAGACCAGACACAGAGACAGTATATATCCTAAATTTACAAGACTTACCCGGGGACAAACTGGTGTTAAATACTACGGAATTAAAATATATAACATGTTACCTGATAATATGAAAATTCTGCCCCCAACAAGGTTCAGATCCACAATTAAAAACTTTTTTTATAAAAAACGGGTTCATCTCGTTAGAAGAAATTGAATGTGAGATTACAAATATCGAAATGTGATTTTAACATAAGTAGACCATTATTATTATTATTATTAATGATTTTTATGTAGCTTTTTATTCCATTTACTGTAATTTCGTCCATTATAACATGAATTTTAAATCTATTGTATTATTTTATACCTATTTGTAAGTGTAACTCTGTTTGACGTGTGTACAATTTTATAATTTTTAACATGACTAAATCTATCTATCTATCAGATACTGATGTTTTTATCCTTGCACTGTGGTGGCAGCAACTTTTCCCAAAAGACAGCATGTTTGTCACAGAAGTAAGTGCTAAAAGGAGATTTATGGATATTAGTCTTATAAGACCGATAAAAGAATGAAAGTGAATGAATGTAAAATCATTTTTGGGTCCTAAAATAACAGGAAAAAATTCGCATTGCCTAAAAGACCCCAAAAGTATTGCGAATGCCCCTTTTCGAGGGCAGGGAAAATGATGGTGACAACATTTCATTTCATACCCTTCTTGAACTAGAACTGCCGAATTCGATTTTTTTCATGGATTTTTTTATGGATTAATTGTGTAATCCTGGATCAGTGGAGGTCCAACCAAACCCTGGGGTTAGTAATAACCTCCTCCCTAAACTGCAAAACATCCAGAAACACTGCGAATGCGCTGAAAAACGTTTCGCTCCCAGTTCAGAGGGGGGGACGATGTTCCATTCTTATTATACTCTTCGCAAATACAAAACGAAGAGTATATTGCATTCGATCGGCACATTTCTAAAACCGGTAATATTGCTCGTAGAGAAAAAAATTTCATATCACTGTGTTGGTGATCGAATTCTGAACAACTTTCAAAATGTCCGCCCGTCCGTCTCTCCGTCTGTCTGTCCGTCTTGTGCCCGTCTGCCTGTTCGTCCATCTGTCCATCTGTATGTCCCTCTATCTGTCTGTCCGTCACGTTTCTTGTAAGCACGATAACTTAAGAACGAAAAGTCCGATTGTATTGAAATTTTGACAGTAAGTTAGTGTTAGCTAGGGGAAGAACTTTATTGTTTTTGAGCAAAATCGATTGATAAATAAAAAAGATATACATTTTTTTAAATTAAAAAAAATATATGTTTTGTAATTAAACTAAAAATATCTAAAACTAATATTATTTACAAAAAAACTGCGAAGATTATCCTATAGATTGTGCAACAGTTATATAAAAAGTGCAATAAATAGGCGAAGAGTATAACGGTTAGCTTGTTTTAATTATTAATATAATTGTTAGGTATGTATACTCTTCAGACAATTTTGAAATGCGACATTTGTAAAAAATAGAGTAATATTTATATTGTCTTTACACCACAACGTTATTTTTCTCTAAAGTATTTTTATTCTTGAAATAATGTTAGTAAATTTCATAAAAGATTTTAAATGTAACAATGCAATGGCTAGTGTAATTCACCCAACTGAAAAAATTCTTGCAATTTGACCTAGAATTCCTCTTACTTAGTCACTTAGGTAAAAATAATGTGTAAAACGTATTTCCAAATTTTGTAGTAAATTTTATATTACACATATTGCTTTGAAATAATATATTACAGTTTTTTATTTCACAGTTTAAAAAAATATGTTTTAATGTGTTGCTAACAACATTTCAACAAAACATCGCTATATAGTAAGCTTAAGACATACAAAAATAAACGATACGCGGCTCAAGATTTTGTAATAAACGTACAGATTTCCTTCTGTGGAGAAATTGCTGATTTTATATAAATAATATAATAAAACTAATGTAGCGAGGGAATAGCAACAGGAAATGAATAAAATAATATCAAGGCAAGAACACATTTCTTGAACAATAATGTCATGAATGTTGAAAAGCAAACAATATTGAAGCACTCAATGTTAAAGGTATATATCACATACATAATAATTATTGCAAAATCTGATATAGTTGCAGTCGAGTATGGCCACCTACAGATATACAGGATGTCCTAGATTTAAACGGACATAATTAGATTGAAAAATTTTGCGCAAAATGAAGTGTAATAATAGAAGATCAAAGCACGCAACAAATTAAAAATTGAAAATTACTGCAAAATATCTGTTAATAATAGTATTAAGTAGACTCGGGTCTAGCGTATGGCCCTTACGTCATAAACGGAAACTGGGACCGACCCTTCAAGACGCCTCTCGAGTGGATTTGTGTGAGCAACCTCTGTTTATAAGACAAGATAAGCATACTAACTGTGGACGAAAAAAGACAAGTTTTAAGGGGTATTTTTAGTTTATTAATATACTAGTGTATTTCTTAATTAAAATTGAAAAAAAATTAACAATAAAATTGAAAAGTATTGTCTAAATGTTATTTGTGGCATTATCCTATTTTTTTAAATTCTTTGAGACTTGCCACATGCATTTTTTTCTTTCTAACCGGTGCTCGGAGAATCTACAAAATATGACAATTAACCAGTATGTTACTGGGATATAATCTCTACGCCTGTGACTTTTACGTCAAAGGATCATTAGATATTGCTTTTTTTAAACAAATAACACAAATAGATATTAAAACTTTTAAAATATTTCATCGACGTTTCGGAAATCTAATCTGTTTCACTTTTCAAAGCTTTTTTGAAACATCTTTTTTGCTGTGTACGATAAATACACACCTCTAAGAATGTTTGTTATATTTAATATCCATAGATACTTACTATTTACATAGAACTGTTGATATAGTTAACAGTTTTTATTATTTTTGTACAATGTTAAGTTTGTGAAATCCTTCTTTTAACATTGGCAATCAGGTTGTACAGACATCTGCGGAACAATTCTACACGCATCTATCCTCATTCAATAATATTATCGCTGATTCTATAATATTTCTTTTTTTGCCATCCGCCTCTTTTGTTAACATTTTGGCCGAGTCCCAGTTTATTCTATGTCCGTTCTCCCAAGCGTGTTCGCAGATCTGGGACCTCCGAATTTCATTTTTTCTGATATAATTTTTGTGTTCACCAAATCTTACACTAAACGGTCTGGATGACTCACCCACGTAATGTTAGTTGCACTCACACGGAATACTATAAATGCAGTTTTTTGAATTTTGATCGTGGTTCTTCGGTTTCGTCTTTGTCGATACGGCGCAACTTTTCGGATAATCTGCATACATAAGGAATTAACGCTGTGTAACGTTTTTGAGGTTTTTGTCGTACCTGATTGTTATTTTCAATATTTATGAAGGTTTTATCGACAAAACCCTCAAGGTATTGGTTATTTATGAGAACTTCTTTTATAAACCGCTTCTCATTGTTTTATTTCATCATTAGAAGAAATAATTTTGGGCCTATCATACAAACAACCCCCTTAACGTATACTCAGATGCGTGTCGAATTGTTCCGCAGATGTCTGGTTGGTTTGTGTTGGCGAACGACCTTAGCCTTGTCTACTGCGAGTTGAATTACGCCGCAAAACCTAGTACATAATCTTATCGTATTTGTTACAAATTTATTATTTTTAAGTTTATAGAGATTAGAGACCATTGTAACTTATATCCAGCCGGTTTTGAAATGTAGCAATATTCATACCTGCATTTCAAAATTTTCTCTAAATATTTTCTTTATGCTTTTCTTTTCTAATTTTTTTACCAACTCTCCCCAGAGGGGTGGGGCTGTTTTAGTTTTAGACATTTTTTGTTTAATTACAAAATATAGTAAAACAAAATAAAACAATAGGACTCTAGCTAACATTAATTTATTGTCCAAATCTCAATATAATCGGAGTTTTCTCTCTTAAGTTATCGTGCCTACAAAAACGTGACGGAGGGACAAATAGACAGACAGACGGACAGGATGACAGACTGACAGATGGTTAATTACTAGCCCTTCCCAGACGGGTGGGACTGTTTTCGTTTTAAACGTTTTTTGTTTAATTACAAAATATAACAAAATGAGAATTTTTAAAATTTAAATGATTAATAATTATTATTTACTAATTGATTTTATCCAAAAACAATAAGGCTCTTGCACTAGTTAACAATAATTTACCGTCCAAACAATATAATCGGAGATTTCTCTCTTAAGTTATCTTGCTTACAGAAAACGTGACGGACGGACAAATAGACAGACGGACGGAGAGGCAGGCAGACAGACAAATGGACAGGCAGACAGACAGACATACGGAAATTTTGAAAGTTTCTCAGAATTCGATCACTAATATAGTCATTTGAAAATTTCTTCTTTGCGATTGATATTTACTGTTTTAGAAATGGGCCGATTAAATACCATATACTCTTTGTTTTCGCTGTTGCGAATAGCATAACAGTGATATGCAATAACGTTTCATAAGATCTGTATTTAATTATAAAACTTTTTTATGACTGATACTTGATAAAAACCAATAACACTAACCTGCAGCTAACACTAACTATAAAAAAACTATTCGTTCATGCCATACCAAAATTTTACACAAAAATAATAAGTTGTCTTCGCTGTTCTATCAGCGCGCAGGCTGACCTATATTTTTGAATAAACTAATAAATAAACAAACAAATAAATATATGTTAGATTTTAGATAGCTTCTCACTTTAACTGCGACTATCTCAAAAACTTAGAAGCGGAAAAAATTGAAAAAATTATGTGTTCACTATGCGTCTATTTTAAATCATTCACCAAAATTTGAATAAGGTAGGTAGTTTTGAAGTTCTGCTAAGTTATATTGAAAAATGTCCTACTTTTTAAGGAAATTTTGACCATACCAGTTTTAAATCCATTATATCTTGGAAAATATGCCGAATATGTAAATAATATTTTAGATACCGATTAAGCTCGGCATTTTTTATAAGAACACATATTTTCATAATTTTATATTCTAAAATTTTGCAGTTATTCTCAAAAACGTGACCTCATATTTATTCGGTTATTTATCAAGGTATCTAAAAAATTTATTTATTTATTTATTTATTTATTGCATACGCTGTTCAATAGGTAAGATACCCAATTATAGAACAGGAATAAAGGCATACAAATCATTAATTACATAATATACAACAACATAGAAAGAAAGTAAAATGAAGAAAAAATTTACTTAAATGTACGAAATTAATAATATGAAGAGAGAGAAAAAACATGGAAAATGTGTAAATATAAAAACTATATATACATATATACACATATGCGATTCAAAATAAATTAAGAAAAACAAAGACAATCACTGGTTATTTAATTTAGAACATTTTGTTTTATGTTACTAAGGCTGCAATTAAAAATATCGAAGTCGCTACATAATTTGTTAGAAGTACTGCAAATCGTATATGAAGGTGAATTATTATTTAGTACGTTGGTACGCGGCGTAGGTAAATAGAAAACTTGGTGTTTACGAGAGGTTAATCTGGAAACGTGAAAATTACTTACTAATTATTTCGGGTGCGTACAAATCATTGTGTAGTAATTTAAACAAAAATACTTCAGAAAAGTACGTACGCCTATCCTCAAGAGTAGTCATAGAATATCTTTCGAGCAAGTTACTTTGCGGAAAACCAATCACTGGATAGGTACCGTCGGATTTGATCCACAGTAATTTAAGAAATCTACGTTGAACTGCCTCCAAGTTATTCTTGTGAACATCATAACTGGAACTCCAAATTATCGATGCGTACTCAAGTTTCGATCTGACGAAGGATTGATAAAGAACTTTCAGAGTATCAGTATTAGTGAACTCTCGACTAGTACGAACGATGAATCCAAGGGCTTTGGAGGCTTCAGACACAATAGTATCGATATGATCAGTGAAGGATAATTTACCATCAAAAGTTACGCCCAGGTCGGAAATGTTATAGGTCTTTGAAGTATGACATTATCTAACCTGTGATCAAAAATAAAAGGTGATGTTTTTAAAGAAAAGGACATTACGTTACATTTACTAGGATTCATGAATAATTTATTTACTATACACCAGTTGTTTATTTTGTCAAGAGAAGTCTGAAGTTGAAAACAGTCATCGATTTCATCAATTACTGTGAAAATTTTTAGATCGTCGACAAATTAATTTCGTTCACTATGTCGTTAATAAATATGTTAAAAACAAGGGCCCCAGAATAGATCCCTGAGGAACTCCAGATGTGGCAGCAAATTCGATCGATTTGAACCCATTTAATGCAACGTACTGACTCCTATTAATTAAATAAGATTTAAACAAAAGGAGCAAAGAATATGAGAAGCCGATTTTTTCTAATTTATTAAGTAACAACTGGTGATTAATTGTATCAAACGCTTTGGAGAAGTCAGTATATATGACAACTACCTGCCCTCGTTCATCTAAGGGTTCAGAAATATATTGATTTACACAGAATACATTTGTTGTTGTTGAACGCCCTTTAATAAATCCATGTTGATTAATAGAGATTTTGGTGTTAATTGAATGATATATTCTATCATGGAGTAATATTTCTAAGACTTTACAGAACTTACAAATTACAGAGATTGGTCTAAAGTTCTCAATATCTAGTTTGTTTCCCTTTTTGAAGATGGGACATACTTTGGAATATTTCCATAGGTCAGGAAATAGGAAGTCTTTTAAGATTAAGTTAAAAATTAGAGTTAGAGGATATGCAAAGATGATAGCGCAATTCTTTAATAAAAAATCTGGAATGGAATCAGGACCGGTCGTCAAAATTTGTTATAAAATGGTTGATTACATAAATTATAAACATTTTCAGAATATAGAATTCGGGTGTATCAAGTATTAATTGAGTTATTAAATCCAATAGATAATATTAATGCGAGAGAGAGAGAGAGAGAGAGAGAGAGAGAGAGATGCAGACAAGATAGCTAGGTCGACAGAACGGCTAAGCAGTGAGCAAGCAAGCCCACATTCCACGAATAATTTTTTTCTCTGTTTACTTCAAATGCTTTAACTAATTAACAATTGATACTTTTTAATTTTTCTTCGGAATAACTGTTTATTTGATTAGAAGTGAACATCCGAAAGAGAATTTTCGTCTCGTCTTCTAAGATAACTAAACAGACATGGCGGCACATTGTAAATAATAACGAGGTGTTTGGACAAAAATATTTTTAAAAATTACCACATATAAAAAAGTATTCGTTCATGCCATACGAAAATTTTACACAAAAATAATAAGTGGTCTTCGAGATATGACCACTTAAAGTTTAATGTGACGAGAATCTCCTTAAAAATGGGTACAATTTGTGGTGTAAATTTTTAATCTTAACGTAAATTATTAAAATGTTAATGAGTGATGTATAATTTACATGTAATGAAGATATAATTTTACCAATTTTTTCCGCTCTTCGTTTTTGAGATATTCGAGTGAGGGATCAATACATTTGAATCATATATTAATAATTGTCACTAAATTTGAAGAAGCCCATAAATTATCTAACCTCGTGTGATACTAATATATTATTCCAATATTTGATATTCTCGTAAAATTTTCACGTATTTAATACATCGGTATCCTTTCCACTACGTACTGAAATCGGTAAATGTAAACTCGCTACCTTCCTGCCCTTTCTTAGTTTTTCTTAACCCATTCCGGCCCTGTGGAACCTCCGGCAAGCATTTTGTTTTCCTACAAGCAAACTGGGGCCCTTTCGGCCCCAACATATTAGCACGATATGCAAAACAAATGACCGTGGGAAGTAACGTTTACCAAACAATACCGAGAGCCGGATTCGATCCAATAATCAGGTAAATCACTTGTAACTCAGCGGATATCTGCTAGTCAAGGTACTATTCACAAAATATCGGTTGATTTATTGATGTTTTCACGAAGTCAGTCGATAAAAACAATTTCAACTTTATTTTGAAAAGTACACAGCAATGCGTGCAAAACCAAACGACGCTACCTGATAACCTTAATTTTAGTAAAACCAAAAAATATATTTTGTATTTTAAGTATCATTTGTCTAGTTTTAGGACAATATTCAACACACCCTAAGTTCAAAATTGTCAAACTTTCAAATTACGCCTGGCATCTTTGGACATTGATTGGCTTTTTCTGGCTTTTTTCTCATTTTATTATTTTCTTTCAAGGGCCTAGTTAGCTCTATACTACATAATTAAATGGCGCAATTTTCAACTCTGACCCGAAATAAATTAAATACCCTCTGACACATTTAAATGAAATTTGACACAAAGATGTAAACCATTGTGATTAAATAATAATATGAAATGTCTAACAGTAACAATGGTGTCATAGTATCATCACTCACAGCGCAAGAGCAATTACTGTACTTCCTTTGATAACCACGAAATATCAATACCATTTTTTTTTTCATTGCTTTATTTACGTTTTCTATTTTTTAATGCCTTCGATTGTTAATAACAAAGTGGAAAATCAAAATTTTTGAATTTTTCCAACGGGGATCTTATCTAAAGTCTTTCAAGAATAGATAGATAGATAGATAGATAGATAGATATTTTATTTAACCAAATTACATAATATAATATTTTTGGCAAGTCAAAGAAAAACAATATAATAACTATAACAATATAGAGTTATCGAATGCATATTGCGAAGGCATGCAGTTGTAAACACATTAAAATCTGAAAACACACGTACAAAAGTAAGTAACTACAAGAACAATTTACAAACAATTTGTATAAACTCAAACAATTATCAATTTATAAAAGTGTGATGACGGTAAGCATTTCTCAGTATATAATTGTATATAAATATTTAATTAATAGGGGGTATAATTTCAAAGGGGGTTTGCATATATTCCTCAACTGAATAAAAACAATGTATAAGCAAATGCTTTTTGATTATCCCCTTAAATGTATTTGGGTTAGTCAAGAATTTTAAATAGTTCGGTAGATAATTGAACAATTTAAAATCCAAAGAATTTTTTGTTGTTTTCGAAAGTCGAAAGAGTGGTGTTCTAAAATCATTTCTATTTCTAGTATCATACGTATGTACTTCAGCATTTGTTGCAAATTGAATCTTATTTTTATAAATTTCTAATAACGTGACATAAATATATAAAGACGTAAGAGGCATTATTTTAAGATTTTTGAAAATAGGCTTGCAGTGGTCTCTGAAGCCAGCACCGGCCACTATTCTGACTGCTCGTTTTTGTAGGCGGAAAATTTTATCTGCGTAAGAAGAATTACCCCACAGCAATGTACCATAACTAATGTGTGAATGGAATAGCGCAAAATAGCTCATTTTTAGAGTCTCCATTGATAACGTTCTTGTTAGATTACGTAGAACAAATGCCGATCTCGATAGTTTCTGACTTAGTTGTGCGACGTGGGACGACCAATTTAGTCTGTCGTCAATAGTGACACCGAGCAGTTTTGCGCTATTTCCCTTAGTTATATTATGACTGGTAGAAAAGACTAGGTTTTGAGTCTTTTCTTCATTGAGTTTCAAATTGTTAGATGTAAACCATTGTTTGGCTTGTGAAACAGTGTCGGCACTTTTTAGCATAGGATCATTCATGTCTGGACTTGAATTTATTATGGTTGTATCATCAGCAAATGCAACGCAGGTATTAGGGATCATGTTATGGAATAAGTCGTTGACATATATAATAAACAATAGTGGTCCCAAAACTGAACCTTGGGGTATTCCGTGTATGACTAACCTATAATCGGAAAAAATATTTTTTATATATACGGTTTGTCTTCTATTCGATAAATATGATCTGAAGAATATTTGAATATCGTGCGAAACACAGTCAAAAGCCCTTGAGAGGTCCCATAATGTATTTTTTTCCTTCTTCAATTCTTTGGGACTTCCTGCCACATGTATGTTTTCTTTCTAAGCGGTGCTAGGAGAATCTACAAAATATATCACAATTAACCAATATGTTGCTGGTAAAAAACGTCTACGCCTGTGACGTTTACGTCAAAGGATCAGTTAAAGGTTGGTTTTTATAAATAAACAACACAAATAAGTATAAAAACTTGAAATTAAATATTTCGCCGACGTTTCGGAAATCTAATCTGTTTCCTTTTTCAAGGCTTTTTTTTGAAAAATCTTTTTCGCTGTGTATGGCAAATACACAGCTCTAAGAATGTTTGTTATATTCAATATCCATAGATACTTACTATTTACATAGAACTGTTGATATAGTTAACAGTTTTTTAGTTTCTATACAATGTTAAGTTTGTGAAGTTCTTCTTTTAACATTGGCAGCCAAGTTGTACAGACATCTACGGAACAATTCGACACGCAATTATCCTCATTCAATAATATTATCGCGGATTTTTTAATTTTTCTTTTTTTGCTATCTGCCTCTTTTGTTAAAATTTTTGCCGAGTCCCAGTTTATTCTATGTCCGTTCTCCCACGCGTGTTCGCAGATCTTGGACCTCTGAATTTCATTTTTTCTGATATAATTTTGATGTTCGCCCAATCTTACACTAAAAGGTCTGGATGACTCACCCACGTATTGTTTGTTGCACTCACACGGAATACTATAAATGCAGTTTTTTGAATTTTGAGCGGAAGTCACATCACGCTTTTAGTCCTATTTTCACCCCTAAATTAAAATTATAAATATTGGTGGTAGAGTTCCGACAGGAGGACTTTTTGTTACGAAATTTCCTGCTCTTTAAGGACCTTTGAGCTTATTTAATGGTCGATATGTAAAGAAATATTGCAGCTAAACCTATCAACCAAAATATATTTGAAATTAGGGAAAAATGATCTAAAAGAATATGTAAAAATGTACAGGGTCTCCATTTAAAAAAACAAAATTGAAAGAAGGTACTAATAATAATTGCAATTATTAGCTTATTATCTTACTACTAACGCGCGTGGTAGTCTTCTAGTCAACTTAGTGCAATAATTACCACACGTCAAAAAAGTTGTTTTTGATTCGCTCGTGTCCAACCGAATTACAAATATCACTGAAGTAATTTACGTAATTGTTATATCACGTGGTCTATGCAAGTAATTCTTGTTAATTGCATTTAAAAATGTGCAGGGTTATTCACGGAAAACGAGTATTAGACGTTCCTTGAGATATGTTTAGTTTAGAAACTTAAAAATCTAAGGAGGTTTTTGGATATGACGGATCTAACGAAAATATTGTCACCGGAAGTAATACCTAACCTTGGTATTTTAAATGGAACACCCCATGTTTTATTTCATATTAGGATTCGTCATAAAATTTTAGTTTGGGTTTATGTAACTTAATATGCTCTTAAACCTACCAGTTCGCGAGTTAATTTATATTTTTTGGAGATTTTTGACGGTTCCAGCCCTTCCGAAAAAATGTGGCCGATTTAGAAACTTTCTTTTCAAAGTTATACAAGTACCCTATGATCTAATTAACAATTGTTTTATATTGTTACAATACCATAAAGGGTATGTTATTTTCTCAATTTCATGCAGGGTATGTTATTTTCTCAGTCGAATATTGTCTTATTTTAAACGTTCAAAAGTCAATTTTTTCAAAAAGAACCCCCTGTATATTTTCACAGGATTTAATAGTGTTGAATTCTGCATAGATTAATATTAGCATTCCCTTTACCTATCACTCTGGGCTTTTTTATTATGGACGAAATTTGTAAAATATAGATATACAATCTGCATTGTATAATGTACATGCAGCTACATACGTAGTAGGCAATGAAAAATTTCAGAATGTTTTGTTTTATCAATATAAACACCGTGTTAGTGTTGCCTAGTGGAACGTAGTATTTGTTCACTTAGAATAAATTTTTGTAAACGAGATCGTACATCTTCAAGAGAATCATGATTTTTTTAATAGGATTATTTGAACTGACGAAGCTAAATTTTCAAAAGAAGGAATTTTATCAGACGTAATGTACACCACTGGACACAACGAACGAAATTCTCATGAGGTGCAAGAATCAAATTCCCAGGACAAATTTAGTTTGAACGTTTTCTGCTTATTAGTAGATAATAAGTATAGGTATCATATCTATGAGAAGAATTTAAATAACAATAAATACGTGAAAACTTTGCGAACAGTAGTTGCCACTTTCATTAATAATTTGCCACTAAATATTTATAATTTTTTGTATTATCAAATGGATGGCTGCGGTCTACATAATACATGGGAAGTGTATGACGAATTAGTAGCATCGTTCGGAGATAGGTGGTTTCGTTCCCAAGGATCTTGGAGATGGCCAACAATGTCCTCTGATTTGACCCCCTTAGACTTTTACCCTTGGGCAACATAAAAAATATTGTACCCCGGCTACTACCAAAGAAGTTCTGAAGAACAAAGTACGGGCTACATTTCAGCAAATAAATTCGCCGAGCCATTGTAAGTGTCGTAAATTCCAGGATATTGGTTTGCCTGCAGCACAGTGGAGGCCATTTTGAACAGTTGTTGCATTAAATATTTATATTGTATGTATGTAATTATATTAATGCTCCTTGATTTGTAATATTTTGTAAACCTACAATCTCTGATGAAAATAAATATTATTATTATTATTATTATTATTCGATTTGTTCATTGATTTCGTAAATTTTGTTCCAAAGTATTTGTTATAAATCTGATATAAAATGATCTCATGTTTTTGATGGTATTATCTTGATAGTAAATAGATAATGATCAACTTCGAATCATAGAGTATGAGTTTGAAAAAGAAAGTCTCTAAATCGGCTACATGATACAAGATACCGATTTTTTTCGGATGAGTAGGAACCGTCAGGAATCTCCAAAAATTTTAATAATAATTGTCAACAGGATTATTCTCGTTTATGATCAAAACAAACCAAGTTGGGTATGACTTGTACTGGCTACTAACAAACAGTGCTGACTTGGCATGTACCTACATTTTACAAAAATTCGTCGATAATAAAGAAACAAAGAGAGATAGGTATAGGGATTGCTAATACTAAGTGATGCAGGATTTAACAATCTTTTAAATGATTTGAAAATATACAGGGACTCCCATTTGAAAAAAATGACTATTTGACGTTTGAACTAAAACAATGTTCGGTTGTGAAAATAAAATACCCTGTATGATATTGTGAATATGTAATACAACTTCGAATCATAGAGTATGAGTTTGAAAAAGAAAGTCTCTAAATCGGCTACATGATACAAGATACCGATTTTTTTCGGATGAGTAGGAACCGTCAGGAATCTCCAAAAATTTTAATTATCTCGAAAACTGGTCGGTTTAAGAGCATGTTATGGTATGTAAACTCAAGCTAAAATTTTATGGGGAATTCAAATATGCAATAAAATATAAGGTGCTTCATTTAAAATAACAAAGTGAGGTGCTACATCCGATGAAAGCGGAAGTAGCACATGCGTGAAAATATTTTCGTTAAAATGCCATTTCCGGACCTATTTTCAAAGTTCTAAACTGAACAGATCAGAAGAAAAGTCTAATACTAGCTACTCGTGAATAACCCTGTATATATACATATTATACAACCCTCCAACTTGTATACGAAACTTTTTTTTATCTCCAATAATAACAGAAGTAAAGGGGGGTCAAAATATGATGAATAACCCTCTACTATACAATATTTAGAAGATGAATCCTAATAAAAAAAAGCTCACAATTATTTCTCTTATTATTGTCAACTTTTTATTAGCAGCACAATGAATATAAAAGGCAAAGCAACCAGTATACCATATTATACTTTCCCCAATTCCTCATGCATTTTATGAATATAATTGCCATCTCCCTGCATTTGATATTGCAGCATCTCAATACCAGCAGGAAGCTGCTAACAACAGTTTCATATTAATTTCACATATATAATGAGTCATAGAAGAATCGATCTGAAACCGAGGTGACTGATGGGGCAATATACGTAAGATTTACTAGTCTGTATGCAACGATGCATTCATTCTATTCTACAGTTGATTGAGGAGCAAAAAGGAAATAATTTAGCTCGAGTACTATGCCTGAAAGGTTGTTGTTGTTGAATGTGCAGCTACTGACACTCGAGCTCATTTAAAGTGAATCGCCTAATAACAGCGTAATAGAATTTTTATGATACTTTGTTTTTTTTTCGTAGTTGTGTCTTCACAAAAACTCTTCTCTCCATTATTAGTATTTTAGATTGAGATTTTCTGTCCGTATGTATTTTGTTTGTAAAATAAATTATGTTTAATAAAATCTATTTTGACATGGGCGTAAACATCAACGACAAGAAACTAAACCACCTACGGTTCGAGGATGACTTTGTCACCTGACCCTACTGATGAAGCAAAAGAATTATTAAGGAAACTAGGCCGTGCTTCCGAAGCAGTGGGTCTAAAGATTAATTCCAGCAAAACACAATACGTCACAAATTGGCAATAAGTAAGTAAGTAGATGTATTTATTGATGTATTATACAAATTCAATTTAGGTAACAAACAAATATAATTTTAAGGACAAACAAACATATGCTTATGTTACTTACATAATGCAGAAAAATCTGCATAGAAAAATTCGCTTAGTGAAATGGAAGCATTTTCGTTTAAAAATGATTTCATAACAGTTCTGAAAGTATTATAATCCAGTTCCCTGATGTTATGTGGTAACGCATTAAAACTTTTTATTGCATAGTACGCTGTACCATTACGTGTTTTTGATAAGCGTAGAAAATCAAATGTAGGTTTCCAATATTTCAAGTAGGATAAAAATGTAACTGAGTGCGTGATAAATATTTTGATTCGAAGTCTTTAACATATAGGAGGTATTGCAAAATATAAATACTGTAGAGAGTTGGTATCTTCAATTCTTTAAGAAATTCCTAGCACTTTCTCTAACTCAACCCCGCGACCACCCGTAACTGCTTTCTCTTGTACAGCAAAAGCAGTTGCAGCTTGTGAAGAGTAACTCCAAACCAGAATTACGTAGATAAGTACAGTACAGAGTGCAATAAACCAAAATGTGCTGTTAATAAAGTTTTCTGACAAACACAACTCACGAGATTACGTAATAAGTATATATTTTTGGACATTTTACCACAAATAGCATGCATGTGTTGGGTCCAAGTTAATTTACTATCTATATGGACGCCGAAAAATTTAACACAGTCCGTGGTTATAATTGTATCTGAAGTGTGTTGCTTTAAACTAAACCCAACTAGCACCAAAGTGACAGCAACTGAGATAGGAACTTTGTATGAGTAACCATTACGTAATTGCCACTAAATTTACAACTTTGGTGTAAAAATAACTTCATTTGACAAGTCTACAGTCCCTGCCTCGTAGTTTCTACCACTAATGATTACTTTATAGTTATGCAACTTCTGCGTAGCTTTCATGGTACATGGAAACGTGGTAGTTACCAGTGTGACGACTTTTGGGTTTTCAGAACTTGAAGGTGGTAAACTATAGTAGCAGCGACTAACTCACATCACTGATATGTGACTTCAAAGTTGCAATCACCTTCAAGTAGCTTTAATAGTTGCCGCGATGTTCTGGGAACCTTCACTATTTCTTTAAAGTAGTGGAACTTGTAAGTAATATTCATAGGTGTTAATGACGTTACTGCTACCTACAGAACTGTGTACGACTGCTATAAAGTGCACATCACCTCTGAAATTTACCATGAAGTAAATTTCACCATCTAGTTCCCAATGTTGACCATAGATAAAGTTAATGCAACAAACCTAACCTATATAAATTATTTGCCTAACCTAGACTAGAATTATATGCTGCTATATTCATGCTATGCAACATTTGATGTTCAAAATAAGGCAACAAAATTGAATATTTCAACACAGTTTTATTACACCTACCTTTTCTTCTATGTTAATAGTAGTAATAGTTAATAGTAAGTAATATTTCAACACAGTTTTATTACACCTACCTTTTCTTCTGTGTTATCTATCATTGTAATAGTACATTATACCAAAAATGTTTATGTTTATTAAGTCGTTGATATATGGCTGCATACAAGTAAATTGAGACAGCTGATAGGTTTTTCAATGTGAAGGTTAGATAAATGATAAACAGCAAAAGCTAGGAACGCGTTCAGTCTAGACCTCAACGTACGGCTAACACGTACGTTCCGAATCAATAGCGGGAGAAATGTAACCATACAGTAGCAGCGGCAACTTTGAAGAGGTAATTTGTGGTAGTCACAACTTTGCTACGATTTTAAAGTGATGCTACGCAGTTCCATTAGCAGATTTGTGGTAAATATAACTTTAAAGTTACGTATTTGCAGTTTTCGTCACTATCGCCAAGTAGCAATTATTTTCAAGTAGCATTTCTTGGTGAAAACGACCTTAAAGTCATATTTTCTGAAATACCATGTTGGTGGCCAAAATTATCGACGCCATTATTATAACACATGAACCATAATTTCACAATTGACTAATAAATTTAATTTATCGCAATTTCTTCACCAAATACAACAAATGAATACATAAAAGTAGTATTAAGTTCCGAAGAACAATAAAAAATAGGATTCGGCATCTAGTGTGTCATATTCTCGCATGACATTACATATTTTAAAAACAATATTTTCATTAAAAAATGCATATTTTAAAGGCGCGTGGTTAGATTCGGACGTTTTATCATCATGTTTGTCAGTAAAATTGCATTTGTTTCAATTGTGACCCTTGGACCATTGGAAAATAGCACAAGTTTTGGTGTCTAATATTACCTTCTGATATTCTATTAAATTTCTGAGTTAGGGAAATGAACAAGAACAAGAATCATATGTAAGAATGAAACATAAATATAATAAAATCGGTTGCAAGACGAAGAAGGGGCAACATCGATTTGAAAGAGTAGGGAGTGGTAAAGTTTTCTGAAAGTTGCGGCGTCTACGCCGCCACGTCGCCGCTCCGGAGCAACAACGTTATTGGAATGTAGCCAGACAAGTTCCAGGAACGTGGCTGCAACGTTATCGTCACCAAAAAATATTCCCCATTTTGGTCATAAACACGTATTAGGAACGTTCCTATTACTTGCCTGTGACTAGTACCAAAACACTTTAAAGTGCCTACAATAGTCATTGCTACGTTCCCACGACTAATTGTGCTAGTTGGGATGGATCTAAACGGACATCGGATTCGTGTTTAACACGTCGAAATACATAGGGATTACTAAGTTTGGTCCTGGTAACAGATCACTTTTTTTGTGTGCTTGTATTATATTCTATTAATTTTTACTGTATATCATGTTTATCATCTATCTGTTTGTAAGTCTCCGGCCCTGTAAATGGCATATAAATTCTGCTGTGTTCGTGTGTATAAATAAATAAATAAATAAATAAAAACTCTATCTGCACACCCTATGACCGAATGTGTGGCTCCTAATTCCTGACTACCAGTATTTCGATGTAAATCGGCAACTTCGTTTTATTACGAAATCCTGCCGCTGCCGCCCTGATCTTAATTGTCACCTTCCTCAAGAATCACTAAGACGACCTCGATCTAAGCCCTCACCATAAGTGGTTACAAAATCGTTTCGTCCTTGTTTTGCGACACACATCCGTGCTCTAGTGGCCGGTCGAACCCTTGGCAACCCTTTCGAGGGTCGCGTTACAAGTTGACTCCGAGAGGGTGATCCACATCCCACCTATACGTGAGTTATTACCGGATATAGTGGAGACATAAGCCCAACTGTCATCTTCCCAATTTATATGTGTATGAGGATTCTAATGTCACACGTATTCTACAACGGCTATTATCCCTTACAATTGTTTAGATAAGTTTGGAAGTACAGCGCCAGCGATAGGCCGTTCCAGTATTTCATTATGAGAGTTATGGCGAGGGTGTGACCTCTATCACATTCGTAGGAACGTGTACATTTATTCAAATATCGATACATTCGTCCTGGTTTATTGTGGGTTTTGTTTGAGCTCGTATATAGAAATGACGTATTGTAATAGAAAGCCGTATGGCTTGGCAACTAAATTAGATTAACTGGCTTCAACATGCCTATTTGTACAGAAAATATTCTTAAAGTTACTGAAACGCGCATTTGTAAATATAACTTTGTTTTAATAATTTAGTGTATTTAGATTTTTGTTTCGGAAATTTTCTGAATTCGCTGAAAAATTGACAAGCCATTGTCAAAGTGGTAGAAACGGTAATCCGAAATGCTCACATAACTCTTGTGATTTTACTTTTATTTAACGCATTGTGTGCACCAATATGCTATATGTAAATAACATTGTTAGTTAGGTATTAGTCGGAAAATAAAGAGGGGAGAAAATGATGCTTTAAAATATGTATTTATAATTTTTTAATTTTACAAATCTATCGTAGTTAGAAATTTTGCATGTAACGCTCGGAACGAACGGTACTCAAATGCACTTCAGCAGCGCGGGCGTGCGCGTGCTGCGCACAAAGTGTTATAACTTTTGATTGACAAGACTAAATTTTAATGACAATAATTAAAACACATTTTGGTGTAATTTTGACGTAAAATTGGCGAATTATAGCAAACAATATGGGTGAATGGATAATAACTTATATAAAATTACTCACCACTCCTTTATGTTAACTTTGGTGATTTCCCGTGTGTTTAAATTGGCTAACGGGTAAGGGAAAGATGATACCAATTTGAATAATGGAAGAAGCGAACACACGGTTATTTAATGTTGAGAATAGTATTTTTCACCATTTAAGAATTGATGTAAATATGCATTGACGCGAACGAACAACAATTTTACTCTATAGTTTATTTGTGACTATAGTCTGGTTTTAAATCAGGAGTAAACATGGAATTACCATTCAAACCATAGAAGTAACCAGAAAATACACTATACAATTTTTGGCGTTTTAGGTAACCAACAATGCACGACTACACTGTAGCTGTGTGCATTTTATTACATTATATAATGCATCAACCTCTATTTGACCTCTATGTATTTGATCTATATCGTTTACGCAGCATAAAGGCACCAAGTAATTAACCACTTTTACCTTCAGATTTATGCAAAAGGAATTAAACACTGATAGAGTCGGGTACAATTTAAGCTGTCTTGTGTCATGGCCGCTAAAACGTTTGAACTAAAATTTTATTTGATGCATAAGAAATTCCAGTAGTTCTCAAAAAGTTGTTCCTGTAACAGCAATGATTATAAAAAATTGGAAAGATGTTGTGATAAAATGTTAAGATTATTCATTCAGTAACTTCGTCATTTTAGTGAAATTCTGATTATACAGTGTCTGCCATAAAGTTGGCTACATATGGGAAAGAATTGTATTATTGACATTTATAAAAAACTCTATTGGAGGTTGGTTTATGCATGTCCGACCACAAAAAATTACATTTTGACTCATGTCATGTGATGACAGGTTTGGCAGGACTGTAAAAAATAGTTGAAGGTGGTACCGAAAAATGGGTCAAATTGTTAATATATCGAAACATTTTATTAAGAAAAAGGGTATAGAGTATAACAAGGACCCCATATATCAATTTTGAAGCAGATATGAGGAAAATAAAAAAGTGCCAATTTTACACTTACCGTTAATTACTATATGAAAAATTCATAAATTATTTTGTCTATTTCACAAATATTTGATTAGTTTCGACAAGAATTTTATGTATTTTAATTGAATAAAGGTATTTGCATGTAAAAAATAATGCTAATTTTTCCCATGTGTAGCTAACTTTATGGCACACATTGTAGGTATTTAGGCTCGGGCACAAATAATGAAACTGATAACAAAAAATGAATTGCTCAATTCAGTCAATAACAATGAGTTATCAGAAAAAGAAATCAAAGACTAATATTGTTACAGTCCAGCAAGAACCACGGGAAGGTATGGGCATTTCTTGCCAGGAAATGATAGGATCGCAGTATTAGTAGGGGAAATGCTGTTAGAAAAAAAAATTTCAAATAATAAAAAATATCTAAAATCTCTATGAGAGTAATGAAAATAAATTATTTTTCTTTTAGCGGTAATGAATAAATATTCTCGTTGGCAAAATATACATTAAAAAAATTGACAATAATTTTAAAACAAATAAATTAAAACAATTCTGAAACAATAACGCATTAGCACGTTTTCATAAACACTAAAGCACTTGAACACTACACTCGAACAATTTACGACACGTTTTCATAAACAGTACAACACTACACTTGAACAATTTATCTACTCGACGCACGTTTCACCATTCGTGTATTAATATATAACGTAATAAAGTCGATTTTGTTAGAGATAAACACGCGCTAGTAGTAATAAAGGACACATTTTTGGGGAAAATAAAGTTTTAACAAAACTCGCGGCGCGGCTTAATGAAATAGAAATTTTAGAAAGAGAATGATTAACTTTTAATAGAGCCTAAATTTAAAAAAAAAAGTGGAAGTGAGGATCGAGATCGAACTAGCAACAATCACATTTACATTTATTGCTGCTCGAGTCTCTTACCGATTGAGCTACGCGATCTTATCTTCGTAATATTCAAGAACGTGTAATATGTGCATACTAGAAAATTGTAAGACTTAGTGGTTTGACATTGTTCGTTTGACGGATGAATATCCACTATTTACTACTAAAAATAACTTAAATATTTCATATAAAGACTTTTCCATATTTAGAGTGATGTTAGTTCACGGGAATAAATAATATTCGTCGTCAAATCTCACAGTTTCAGAATTGCTGAGCTTATGACTATGTTTCTCACTCCTCAGTGTACATTTCATATTTCCGTCTCAAAAGAAGTGGGAAAGAATCTTGGTAGACATACATTGACAATGTCTTTAGGCTATTGCTTTAAGTTTGTGTGCAATAGATAGTGAGTACGTATGCGCAACATTAATTCATACATCGGTCATTTTAAACTAGACCCGACTCTAAATAATGTGCAAACGATAAAATAAAAATTAAAACAAAATAATTTATGACACGAAATTAAAATTTTTACAATATGTCAAAATGTTCGACTATTGCCTTGTGTAAAACTGACGAAGGCGTATCTAATCACAGATGTATGATTTAGCGCGGTAAATTTGAAACGCTCCTCCTGGTTTAAAAACAGACTAACTTTTATGAGCTGACTCTTCCTAGTAAAAAAGGTATAAAATTGTTTGTGATCAAAAACTACCGAATTCGGAAATATTTTCTCTACAGTGTGTGTTTATACGTCTATACAACCTATGAAAATAATACAAACTGTCAAAGCACATTTTAAAGAAGATAATGCCATGTGATAATATGTGAATATATTTGTTTTACAAAAAGCATTTTTAAATTATTATTAACCATTGCATTGATAGCAAAGTTACGTGATATGTCTGTTACTTATTTTAGTTGTATTCATTTAAAAAAAAATTAATTCACTTCATATTACAAGATCGGGTTCCAGAAAGCCGTTAATAAATAAGATATCTACATTTTATACTACTGCTATTTTGAAATGTGTCTTGTTTTTATCAAAATACCAATGTATAAGAAAAAAGGCAGAGTGAAAAATCGTACGCTGTGCTTTAAAAATATATATATTCTATATTTTTTTTTGTTCGATGACCATTTTCCAGAGAAGCAATTTCTAACGCTCTATACTACAATCAGAGTAAGAGCCGCATGTGCAAATAATATATATAATATTTAATTAAAATATGGGATTATTTCTATAAAAGGGGTAGAAAAATTCATCAAGCGTATTTTTAAAGATTTTATATAATGCAGATTGACTATGCTTTTTTTTTTAATAGTCGAACGTTAAAATTACTGTATACTGAATATAGTGAACATGTGTAATAAATTAATTCTAAATTAATACCGGCCCTGTATTGAGTTGAGATGGTTATATACTGTAATCAATAGATTCATATATACGCCATGGCCATATCTGCATGCACACACACGATCCGGGGGCAGGGAGTGATGCTGTGAGGACCACAGGAAACGGAAGGGACCATACCACCACGAGAGGTGGAATAAGGAATTGATTGTACACGGACCATGCCTTATTCCTACTGAATATGTACAAGGATTTGCTATCCTTCTCATCCTTTCTCCCTACAAATAGCTTGATATGTGCCTTGGCACCATAATGTAACTACCTACATCATACAGGTTGTCCTTCGGGTATTAAATATTATATTAATTATAAATGTTACCTAAAACATTTAAAACTGAAGAATGCTAGCTATAGAGAAACAAACAAAATTTAAATAAGGGTTATTGTATAAGAAAGAAGTCTACCATTAGGCATTACAATCAATAATACATACCATAATCGTACTAGTGTATGCGCCAAAAAGGGAGATGGTCAAAAATTAGAATGAAGAATACAATTTAAAAAAAAAATTATATTTAAATATTATTTCAAGAAGATAAATAGTTTTTACCATGTATTTCTGAAAACAATTAGTAAATAAGTAGCGAGTTTAACATGGGCTTACACGAACCTCATGGAGGGAAAAAAGTACGAATGACAAATATATTCATGTATTATTATATATCTTCAGCAAAAATAGCAAAAATAAAAAAATAATAAAAAAACTAAAAAACGCTAATAATACAATAAGCAATAACCAAATAGACAAACAAACTATGAAATCAATCACAGTCAAAATCAACGAGAACAACCTAGTAGTAACAAAAGCAGATAAATCAGATGCCACGGTAATTCTCACCAAAACAAACTACACAAATAAAGTAAATAATTTCGTTCAGTCAGAAGATATTACTCGTGTTAATAAAGACCCTACCAAAAAATATCAAACCAAATTAAAACAATCGATAGCAAACATAGAAATAATCCTTTCGGAATACGAAAAACGAAAAATAATTTACATGAATCCCTTAGCTCCAAAATTATACGGATTAATTAAAACGCATAAACCGGATAACCCCATTAAGCCTGTAGTATCATACATCAATAGTCCGACTAGAGAACTAGGTAAAAAATTTAATTTAGTTTTTAAATAACATAAAGATTTTAAACCTAAACATGGAGTAGGGAACTCCTTAGAATTAGCAGAGAAGTTAAAAAATACACATTCCCCACATAATTCATTTCTGGTATCATTCGACGTTAAAAACATGTTTTCAAATATCCCCCAAGATAAATGTTTAAGACTTATTCATAATTTACTAGACAAAAGTAAACTAAAGAGCATTATATCAACAGAAATTTTACTAGCTTTCGACACATGCCTCAGTCAAAATTACTTTCAATTCAATAATCAATTTTATATTCAAAACAGCGGTCTATCGATGGGATCACCTCTAAGTCCTTTATTAGCGGATATTTTTATGTCTAATTTAGAGGAAAGTATACTAAATTCCCAACCAGGCAAGAATCACATTCATTTTTGGGGTACAGATATGTCGACGACGTTTTGGCATGATTTAAGGGTACTACTAGATAATTACACCCTTTTCTAGATTCTATTAATAACATACACCCCAAAATTAAATTTACATTAGAACGAGAAACAAATCATGCAATAAATTTTCTAGACCTAACTATCACACACAAAAATAACCAATTCAAATTTGATATTTTTCGAAAACCTACATATACTGATATAACTATCCCCTTTGATTCTTACCATCCACACGCACACAAACTAGCAGCTTATAATTCAATGCTACATAGAGATTTTTCGGTGCCATTGTCAAACACAAATAAAAACAGAGCTCTCAATGATTCAAAAAATAGCCAAGAACAATGGTTTCCCCACAGAAACTATCGCCAAATTAATAAACAAAAAACAAAACCAGTATACTTTTAAAGCAATTTATCCCATAGTTAGAGAAGAAAAACAAACACCTTACGCTACCATTACATACTGTGATACACTAACAGAGAAAATATCAAATATTCTCAAAACACATAATATCAAGATGGCATTTAAACCCCAACAAAAATTATCAAATTTAATTTACAACGCCAAGGATAAAACAAATAGATACGAAAAATCTGGAGTTTATAGGTTAAATTGCTCAGAGTGCAATAATAGGACAGACCGGACGTAATTTTAGAACCAAATACCTCGACCATGATAGGTCCTTCAGACTACAAAAAACAGATTCTGCTTTTTCTAATCACATATTACAGAGTGGACATAACTTCCCAGATATTAATAATATTGAAATCCTACACTACGCTACCAAAGGTTTGAAACTTAATTTGTTAGAAGCGTTGGAAATATACAAATACAATAATAAGGATGATTTAATTTTGTTAAATGATCAATTAGATATTATGTATTCGCCTCGCTACCAAAATGTCATTAATATTTCTGAGAAACCCCACCCTTAGATAGTTAGGATATCATAAACTACCTGTGTACTTTCATAATTCCCTAATCTGTTTAATTCTAGAAACATATTTAAATCTTTTGTATTTCATTCTTAGTTGAATCATTGTTTGAAAATGACCTAAAGGGTTGAAACTGCAGTCACGTTTTGTGCAAATATAGTGGTAAAAAACATAGTAGTGTTTTACTCAATTTCGTTATAGATGTTTGAAACTTTACTTATCTTTAACTCTTCCAAAGGACTAAATATTCTAAGAATATTTAAATTCGTTTAATTTTCCGTTTTTATCAATGCAACACTACCTAATTAAATTCGGTGCTGGAGCACCTCGAACGTGAAGTACACCCTCTATTGTAACCTGTGCAGACAGTATCAGCATACGGTAAATCAATCTAGGGTAATTGTTAATAATGCCTTTGATAAAACAATGAGGGATCAGAACAGAAGAGTGGACAAACACAGAATACAGCCTTAACTGTCAGCAACCTCTAAGTCTGTAAATGCAAATGAGCGGCCGGTCCTAAGATCTCGTCTCACTAAACCAACTAGCCTGGCCTGGTCTTATCAACTCCTGCTAGTCACACACAAGGACGAACCGAGCGGCTTCACGTCCTGTCCTTCTCCTCTTCTCTTGTCCTGTCAAGACCCTTCTCCTCCTCCTTACGTTAACTGTCTATACCCAACTTTGGATATTAAGGAAGTGTTCTACTACATGTTATGTCATTTGCATGGTTTTCATCGTTCTTATGAGTTCCGCGCCTTAAGCCGATGGCAACGTTAGAAAAACTTAAAGCAGGATTATGTACTTTGTATTCAATACAGTGAGACAAAAGAATTGAAGTTAGCGGGAGCACTGCAGGAATTATTGTTCTGGCAAATTATACAATTACTGTAACATTTACGAATCAGGCTAGTGTTTTTTACTAAAATGTCTGCACAAGAACAATATCTTTATCAGTCATAACTTAGCGAAATGCATGCTCCTTATTTACAGGGAGTGCCAAAAAAGGTTTCCAACGATTCAATGGGCTCTAATAGAACTAAGCATATTTTTTATTTTAAAGTTTAAATTTTATAACGCATCTTGAGCTATTAGGTTTCATACACCTTTTTACTTCCCTCGCATACCGAAGAGAAGTACTGTATTCGAGAAAAAATCACCCTCCGAGATTTTTTCGGATTTGAATTCACGTTTCAAACCACGTAGATTACGTAAATATAGGTTTTTAAATTCCGTCACTCTGTCTCTGTTTCTATGTCTGTCTGTATGTACTGTCTGTCAGTACATTAACTAAAAAACGACTTGACGGAAAACAGTCAAATTTGGTAGATAGTTCACGCTACTGCCAGCGTAGAAATGGTTAGACTTTCACTAGAAAATATACAGGGTGCACCGTCGAAAGGAAATAGATAATGAAAAACATTTTCACGTTTCGTGACATTCTAAACCTATTTTTACTTCCCTCGCATACCAAAGGGAAGTATTGTATTCGAGAAAAAATCGCCCTCCGAGATTTTTTCGAATTTTGACGTTTCAGATCACGTAGATTACGAAAATATAGGTTTTTAAATTCCGTCAGTATGTCTGTCTGTCTGTTGGTGAGTTATCTAAAAAACTACTTGACGGAGAGCAGTCAAATTTGGTAGGTACTGTCAGCGAAGAAATGGTTAAACCTTCGCTGGAAAATATACAGGGTGGACCGTCTAAAGGGAATAAATAATGAAAAAAAATTATTTTTGCTCAAATTTCCACGTTTCGTGACATGCTAAACCAATTTCAGAAAAAAAAATTTTGAAAAATTTGAGCACTAAAATAATGAATTTTTTTTTCTTTGTTCAAATTTAAAATTTCCACGTTTCATGGCATTCTAAAATGATTTCAAAAAAAAGATTAAATTTTTTTTATCAACATTTTTGAAAATTATTTTCCATGAATAGATGGAAAAATTTTGTGTGCTCAAATTTAAAATTTCCGTTTCATGGCATTCTAAACCTATTTCAGAATAAAAAATTGAAAATTTTTTGAAAAAATTTTGACCACTAAAATAGATGAAAAAAATTTTTTTTTCTGTTCAAATTTAAAATTTCCACGTTTCATGGCATTCTAAACCTATTTAAAAAAAATTTACCACTACTGTAGAATAGAAGGAAACTTTCCTTTTTGCGCTAATTTAAAATTTCCACGTTTCATGACATTCTAAACCTATTTCAGCAAAGAAAAAAATCGGTAAAGGTCTTTACACAGAACTTCCCTCGTTATTTGTGCATGGCGGTCACTCTAAAAAATTAATAATTACGAAATGACATTGAGAATAATAATAGGAATAGAGTTATTGCTATTATTACAAAGAAAACTTGATAAGCTTTGGTCTAAAAAATATACAGATTGCTCCTCCAACAGCAAGAGTTCAATACTAAATAACAGGTGCCACATATGGTAGGTTTGCACAAATACCTTTACAAATGTCCACCATGACTGAATTATTTCTTGGAATGACCACCCTGTACATTTTTCAATAAAAGTATAATAGGTGCATATGCCAGATATTATTGCCATCTGTCACATTTTCAATCCAACATTCACGTAATGGAGTGGAAGTATAGTGGTGGTTAAAAAATTTCATTTTTTTTTAAATTTTCAAAAGATGTTGGTAAAATAATTTTCAAATTTTTTTCTTCTGAAATAGGTTTAAAATGTCAAACGTAGAAATTTCAAATTTGAGCAAAAAGAAAGTTTCCTTCTATTCTATAGTAGTACTAAAAAAAGTTTCAAATTTAAAAATTATGTATTTTAAAATAGGTTTAGAATGCTATTAAGCGTGAAAATTTTAAATTTGAGCAAATAAAAAATATTCGATCTATTTTAGTGGTAAAAATTTTTTGAAAAATGTTGGTGAAAAAAATTTTCAAATATTTTTTTTGAAATACTTAGGTTTAGAATGTCATTTAAATTTGAGCATTCTATTGTTAATTTTTTTTCCAAAGTGATGACAAAATGTTGCAAATTTTCAAAAAAAATTTTTTTTAATCAGGCTTAGAATACCATGAAACGTGGAAATTTTAAATTTGAAAAAAGAAAAAAAAATTTCATTTTAGTGGTAAAAAATTTTTAAAAAATATTGGTGAAAAAAATTTTCACATTTCATTTTTTTTCCTGAAATAGGTTAAGCGTGTCATGAAACGTAGAAATTTTAAATTTGAGCAAAAAAAAATTTTTCATCTTGGTAAAAATTTTTTCAAAAATGTTTGAAAAAAATTTTCAAATTTTTTTTTTTTTCTGAAATAGGTTAAGCGTGTCATGAAACGTAGACATTTTAAATTTGAGCAAAAAAAAAATTTTTTCATGGTAAAAAATTTTTCAAAAATGATTGAAAAAAATTTTCAAAAATTTTTTTTTTCTGAAATAGGTTTAGCGCGTCATGAAACGTGGAAATTTTAAATTTGAGCAAAAAAAAATTTTTTTCACTATTTATTCCGTTTAGATGGTCCACCCTGTATATTTTCCAGTGAAATTTCTACCATGTCTTCGCTGACAGTAGCGTCAACTACCTACCAAATTTGACTGCTCTCCGTCAAGTAGTTTTTTAGTAAATGCACCAACAGACAGACAGACAGACAGACAGACAGACAGACAGACAGACAGACAGACAGACAGACAGACAGACAGACAGACTGACGGAATTGAAAAACCTATATTTTCGTAATCTACGTGTTCTGAAACGTCAGAATCCGAAAAAATCTCGGAGGGTGATTTTTTCTCGAATACAATACTTCCCTTCGGTATGCGAGGGAAGTAAAAATTGAAAATGTTTTTACCGACATTTTTGAAAATTTTCAAAAAAAAAATTTAAACACCGCTATAAGTACTTCCACTCCACTACGTGAATGTGGAATTGAAAATATGACAAATAGCAATAATATTTGGCATATAGTATTATACTTTTATTGAAAAATGTACAGGGTGGACATCCCAAGAAATAATTCAGTCATGGTGGACATTTGTAAAGGCATTTGCGAAGCCTTCCATATTTGGCACCTATCATTTAGTATCGAACTTTTGTTGTTGGATGAGCACTCTGTATATTTTTTTGACCAAAACATGTCAGGTTTTCTTTCTAATAATAGTGATAACTATATTCCGATTATTATTGTCAATGTCATTTCGTAATTACTAATTTTTTAGAGTGACCGCCATGCACAAATAACGAGGGAAGTTCTGTGTAAACACCTTTACCAATTTTTTTTTAAATGTCTTTTAAAAAAAAAATCCACTACTATAGAATAGATGATGGATTTTTTTATTACTCAAATTAAACATTTCTACGTTTCGTGACATTCTACCTATTTCAAAAAATCGGTAAAGGTATTTACACAGAACTTCCCTCTTTATTCACACTCTAAAAAATTATTAATTAAAAAATGACATAATATGGGAATTATAATCGCAATGTAGTCAGCCCTATTATTACAGAGAAAACCTGATAACTTTTTTCCATAATCTACTCTATAGTGTAGGAGAAAAAATTTCAATATAATTTTTTAAATTTCAGTACATTTTTTTGTTGTAATAGGTTTAGAATGTAATAAAACGATGAAATTTTAAAAATGAAGAAAATAATTTTTTTTTCATCATCTATTAATTGTAGTGGCAAAAAAAATTTTCTTTTTTCAATTTTCAAAACAAATGTTTTTTTAAAAATATGTTTAGAATGTCATGACACGTTGAAAAATTAAATTTGAGCAAAAATAATTTTTTTCTCCATCATCCATTTTGTAAAAAATTTAAAATTTTTTTTGTTTTAAAAATTTTTTTTTTAAATGGGTTTAGATTGTCATGAAACGTGGAAATTTTAAATTCGAGTAAAAAAAGATTTTTTCCATCATGCATTCTATAGTAGGTAGTGGTAAAAACATGCAAAAAATTGTTTTTTTATGTTCAAATATTTTTTTTAATATGTTTAGGATGTTGTGAAACGTGGACATTTTAAATTTGAGCAAAAAACATTTTTTTCCATCATCCATTTTATACAAAATTTACAAAATTTCAAAAATTTTTTCTATTTTAAATTTTCAAAGAAAAGCATTTTTTTAAAAATAGGTTTAGAATGTCACGAAACGTGAAAATTTTAAATTTGAAATAAAAAACATATTTTTCCGTCATCCATCCACTTATTTATAGAAAATTTCAAAAAATTTTTCTATTTTAAATTTTCAAAAAAAAAAAATTGTTGAAATAAGTTTAGAATAACATGATACTTGAAAATTTTAAATTTGAGCGAAACAATTTTTTCCATTATCTATTCCCATTAGACGGTCCACCCTGTGGAAGTTTAAACATTTCTTCGGTGGCAGTGGCGTCAGCTACTTACCAAATTTGACTGTTCTCCCTCAAGTTGTTTTTTAGTTAATGCACTAACAGACCGATAGACAGGCAGACAGGCAGACAGACAGACAGACTGACGGAATTTAAAAACGTATATTTTCGTAATCTACATGATCTGAAACGTGAATTTCTGAAGATATCTCGGAGGGTGATATTTTCTCGAATACAATAATTCCCTTCGGTATGCGAGGGAAGTAAAGAGAAAAAAAATATTGAAATTTTTTTTTCCCACTACTATACTTCCTCTTCACTACGTGGATGTGAGAGATGGCAATAATATTTGGCATCTAGTTAACCTGTTAATTTTACATCTCGACTGGTCCCGTCTTTCAATTAACGTAACCTTGACGCTTTTGACCTATCATGGTGGCTAGCAGGGCGCTGTCAATATAACTAATCAATATGGAGTCCATTTTAATTTATTAAGTTCGTGATCATACCCATCTCATGGTGATAGTTTATTTATCATATACCTTTTTAAAATTTGGTAAAACAAGTAAAAATACCTAGCACTTTTACTCTACGACAACGGCATTAACATATTATTGTGTGCCTTATATAGATTCTTAATAGTTAACTGTCTGGGAAATGTTAAGTAGCCTTTTTCTTAAGCTTATATCTATGACAAATTCAGGCATTTAATATTATGGCAAAATTAATGCTTAACATTTACAGCCCATTGTTTGTAAATATTAATATATTTGTTCAGCAAAAACGGTAATTTACGCAAATTGATACACGGAGGCTGGTAAAAAACTCGTTAGCATTTTTTTGTTTGTTTATTGTTTTTGTAACGAGGCATATGGGAATTATTTACTTATACATATAGTTGAAAGCTATAATATATTAATGTTCCAACGTTATACTTTGAAATTTGCAATACACGTGGTAGAACTAATGCGTCTTAATGCATTGTTAATGCAATTAGTACAAGTGCTTGAAGAGAAAATCGGAAAATTTTTTGTTTAAAATGTAGTACTTGTGACATACATGGTGAGTGGGAAGAAAAGTGCCAAACTCTGGGAGTGTGTCCTACACATAAGCATATGACTGAAGAAGCCATTTTTGTTTATTTTCGAATTATGTTTTTTTAAACGTTTATTAACGAAAAAAAATTAATAGCAACTCGTACGCTCTTTATTAGTTTATTCAAGTAGACTGGCACTTTAAATTATCAAATATAAACTTGTCATTTTTGATTAATGAGTTTACGATTTTATAAAGTGATTAATAATGCAAATATGGTGTTTGTTTATCATTTTTTCAATGAGAACCCTCATACTACAATTGAAGAATATCGACAGCCATTTCCGCACCATACTCGAGTAGAAACGTTTTCGTCAGGATCTTTAACACATTGTGTTTCTTCCCTCTGTTTACATAGCATCTGAACTTGCCTCTAAGCAAGAGGTAGATAAAGTGGTAACGTTCTTGATTTAGTGGAAGGAAGCCAGGGCCAGGCTGGAACTAGTACCAGGACTAGCTACTCAGACAAGATGACAAGGGTGACCCACATACTACCCGAGCAAGGCTGCTACATATACCACTTGTATGCTTTTTACCGATGAAGCTAGAATCAATCGTGATGTCATTAACAATCGAAATGCGCTATCATCTTTGCGTATCTTCTAAGTCTAATATTTAACTTAATCTTAAAAAGCTGCCGATTTCCTGACCTATGGAAATATTCCAATGTACGTCCCATCTTGTAAAAGGGAAACAAACTAGATATTGAGAACTTTAGGACCAATCTCTGTAATTTGTAACTTCTGTGAAGTTTTAGAAATATTACTGCATGATAGAATATATCATTCAACTAACACCAAAATCTCTATTAACCAACATGGATTTATGAAAGGGCGATCAACAACAACAAATTTATTCTGTGGAACTCAATATATCTCTGAATCCTTAGATGAACGTGGGAAGACAGATGTCATATATACCGATTCCTTCAAAGCGTTTGATAGAGTTGATCACCAGTTGGCACTTAATAAATTAGAAAAAATCTTCTTCTCATATTGTTTGCTCCTTTTGTTTAAATCTTATTTAATGAATAGGAGTCAGTGCGTTGCACTAAATGGGTTCAAATCAATCGAATTTGCTGCCACATGTGGAGTTCCCCAGGGATATATTCTGGGGCCCTCGTTTTTAACATTTATTAACGACAAATTGAATAAAATTGATTTGCCTCACCTTTTATATACCGACGATCTAAAAAATTTCACAGTAATTGATGAAATCGATGACCGTTTTCAACTTCAAACTTTCCTTGACAAAATAAACACCTGGTGTATAGTAAACAAATTATTCATGAATCCTAGTAAATGTAACGTCCTTTTCTTTAAAAGCATCACCTATTATTTTTGATTAAAGGTCAGATAATTTCATACCATAAAAAAAACCTATAACATTTCGCGAGCTCGACGTAACTTTTGATAGTAAATTATCCTTCACTAATCAAATCGATACCATTTTGATACTCTGAAAATTCTCTATCAATCCTTCGTCAGATCGAAACTTGAGTATGCATCGCTAATTTGGAGTTCCAGTAAGTTATGATATTCACAAGAATAACTTGGAGGCAGTTCAATGTAGATTTCTTAAATTACTGTGGTTCAAATCCGACAGTACCTATCCAGTGGTTTTCCGCAAAGTAACTTGCTTGGAAGATACTCTTGACTAATCTTGAGGATAGGCGTACGTACGTTTCTCAAGCATTTTTGTTTAAATTACCACACAATGACTTTGACGCACCTGAAATAATTAGCTTAATTTTCACGGTCCCAGATCAAAATCTTGTAATCACCAGGTTTTCTATTTACGACTTCGATATTTTTAATTGCAGCCTTAATAACATAAAACAAAATATTCTAAATTAAATGCCTAGTGATTATTTTTGTTTTTCTTTCTACATAGTTGTTATATTTAAACTTTTTCCATGTCATTTTTTTCCCCCCTTCGCATCATTAGTTATTCGTAGTTTGTACATATAAGTCAATTTTTTGTGTATTTCACTTTCTTTCTATGCTGTTGTATATCTTGTATTTTACTTAATTTAATGATCTTTATGCCTTTATTCCTGTTCTGTAATTGGCTCTGTTGATGAACAGTGCATGCAATAAATAAATAAATAAATAAATAATACACGTAACTCGGTGGCCTGTAGAAAATCCACATGCAACAGTAGAAACAAATATTCAGCATCATTTGTCAGTCAATGTGCGCTGTGATATCCTTGATAATTATTTTATTTGTCCTTTAATTTTTGAGAATCTTTTATTAGTACCAAACTACCTGTTTTTGCAAAGTGAATTAAAACGCTGTGCGATAAAGCTCCTACGAATTCTACTTATCTGGTCACACAGTATTTAAATAGAACTTTTCCAGGACGATGGATTGGTCTCGGCAGTCTTATTAGCTGACCGCCAAGGTTTTCAGACTTCACACCGTTAGACTTTTGTTTGTGAGGATGGATGAAAAGTGAAGTGTATAGATCGAAAATCAACAAACGCATTGCATTAATTCTACGTATCTTGCAGCTCAGATAGAAAAACATCGGACTCTGATGAGCAACACGCAAACAAGCCATAAAATGTGTGCATTTCATATCATCTCCTTAAAAAAAAACATCTGAAGTTTAAGATCTCCTCTCTGCATAAAAATTTGTCTGTCATTGAAAAAATGTTTTTAACCATGTCAGATTTAATTTTTAAGCGCCGTGACAACGTTTATTTTTATGACCGAGTTAAAACACGGTGAAAAATATTTTTTCCAAGACAGACAAATTTTTGTGCATTTTAAACTTCAGTTGATTTTTTAAGGAGATGCCAGTGATTGATCCTGATGCATTGACGCTGCGCACTCAAAATTAATTGTAACAAATTAATTAACAAAAATTGTCAGCCAGAAAAGTTATAATAGATAGGAGAGAACTTCATTTTAAAATAAATATCAAGGAGGTGTTATGGAGTGCACTTTCATAAAAAAAAAAAAATAACGAAAGGTCTGTCAGAAGTTAATTAACTAAAAATGTCAGCCAGACAATTTTTTTTAAAACTGTTCATTAAAACATATTCTTTATATGATTTTGCAAACAGCGCAAAAAATAATTATCCATGAGAACTAAAAGAAAAACTATGTGTGAAAATAATAACGAAATCTTTGCATTCTTTCGATAATCTGAATTCTGGTTATGCTAGAAAATTAAATTCCTAAAATTAATTTGTCTAATTTCTTATTTGAAAATTCTCATTCTAACACTAGCATCCACACAGTCTCCTACGGCCATGCAGATTAAACTAGTATCTACATAACCCCCTACGGTCATGAAGATTCAGTTAAAAATGAGAACAAAGGCATAAAATGAATTTATTTACCTACCTTGTCTTAAAAATTTTTCATTCTAATGAATTGCATTTTTATGAAATCTATCATTCTGTTTTGGAAATGCTTAGCCTTTAAAACTTTTTTCGCCCTTATTCTGGAGCTCATCAGAAAGGCACAAGGCCACTCATAAAGATGTTTCATGCAATACATGGGGATGCTAGTTGTTGAATGAGAATTTCCAAATAAGAAACTATACAAATTCATTTCAGGATTTTAATTTGCTAGCATAACCAGAATTCAGGTTATCGAAAGAATGCAAAGATTTCATTAATAAAGTTTTTCTTTTAGTTCTTATAGATAGTTACTTTTCCCCTGTTTGCAAAACCCTATGAAGAATATGTTTCAATACAATTATAAGCAAACTAATAATAATTCACCATTAAAAATGGTTCATTATTTACCACAAATTGCGTGAATTTCAAGCAGGTGTTCTGAAGAGAAAAGTCATTCTTTTAAAGCTAAATTCAAACATTCATAAAAAATAACAATTAACAAATTTTTACTAATCTGGTGGGCGTAACATGATTTTTACATGTTTTGCAACCTTTTCCACCTTTTAAATTTGAGGTTGAGGTACCTTTTATCATGAAAGCTCGGTCTATTAGGCACTGACACTTACCTAGAGTCAATCCTTACTTTGACGTCGTAACGGTGTGAATCCTGAGTTCTAGACGGTTAAACAACTTCCTCTCATACGTTTTCTTTTCTTAAAAGTTGCAAATAACTATTAAATTTATTAAGCGATTTATTCTGCATATTTTACATAAAATTTTCATATTTTATTCCGATCTGAACATTGACGATAGAGGATGTACAGTACTCTGCGGTGCACATTAGTAATACGTTTTCAGTTAAATTATTCTCTACAATTAGAAACAGAACGTTAGTTTATTTATTTAATGATTATAAATGCAAGACGAGAAACACTAAGACGTGAGTGAGGGATAGTTTTGGGTTTGCTTGGTGCTTCTCTCAGAAATAGCCACTAGAGCACTGGATGTAGTGAGTCGCGCAAAATAAGGAAATTTGAAAGAAAAACCCTCCTAAATTTTATTTCAGTTCATATTTGTTTCATTGAAAACTAATGCAAGATTGTACTCATTTATCTATGTCAGTAATATAGTTTTCTAGTATCGCTTAGTAGTATTTACTGTTAAAACAAATATCACGTAGAAATATTTTTTACTCCGTTTCAAATTTTATTTTTATTCTAAACACATTCTAAACATGGATAAGTACCAATTTCTTAATAAATAATGTTGTTAAATTAATAAGAAGTGTACAAGATCTCAAAAAGTGTGAATCTTAGTATGGGTAAGATAGAAGTCTACAGCGGCGAATAAGCTGAGCCGGGTACAAATACTGGCCTTCTAGGAGTTACGGGTGCTATGAAACGCACCCCACGGAAGGACTGCTCAACAGGAGCTCCTGACATACCACCTGGTATACTGACGGGTCTAGGACCAACACAGGAGCTGGAGCTGGAAAGCATGGGGAAAGATCCGCGGAAAGTATAAGTCTTTCCATTGGGCAAGACTCCACTGTATTCAGCAATTCTGGCCTTACTTAAATGTGTATGCGAGAATGTAAGCTGTTGGGCGGCACTTAGACCAATCTCGATCCGGGGTCAACAAATTCCAATAAAAAGGTGCGTGAAGTATCTGGGGGTGAACTTGGACAAACGACTGACATTTAACATACATGTGGACGAGACAATACGGAAGGTCTACTCAACGTCTAGGAGTCTGTATCCGCTCCTGGCGAGGGGTAGCGGACTAAACAGACAGAATAAAAAATTGTTGTACACGATGGTGGTCAGACCAGCCATCACATACGCAGCGCCGGTGTGGTGCAGCATCCCGGCCACGACAATGAAAAAACTCCAGGTCCTGGAACATAAATTTATGCGCCTCATCTCCGATTCGGGCAGGTACACCTCCCTCAGAGATTTATATGATCGTTGCAACGACATAACACCACTAGCGGACTACGTCCGGGAAATCTCCCAAAAATTCTACTCCTTTCAATTGGGCGATAGTCCGCTAACACGCAACATAACCCAAATCAGAATGCATAATGCTCCCTTCCAGATCAAACACCCCCTACCATATCAGGCGTTGCCTATCTTCCGGCAGCCTTTATAGCCACACTTTTTCTAACTATAACTTTCTCTCACCATATACTTCGCCTTTCCCCACCTATCAATCCCTATCCTTTTCTTTCACCTCTCTGTTTGTTATTTTGTTTTATAGTTTTGTCTTTTTTGTCCTTTTGTCCTATTTTGTTCTAAATTCATTTTAGACCGACAAAATTCCTAAAAAATTGTAACTGTTAAAAATCCTAACTTTTCGTGTTCCCCTACCTTCCTAACGGCGGGTAGACCGTTGGGACCCAAAATTGCTTCGAACGGGTTTTTTCGTTGAACTTTTTCCCGTACCAGCAATCAAAATTTAATCAGTGTTTTGTGCTCTAGTTTTTATTGTTAATGTTAAGTATTTTAAGCCTGCTACGCAGACATAGTGTAATTTTAATGTTAATTTTAAGCCGCCATTGGCGGCAGGAGTTTTAACTTGTTTGTTCATTTTAATAAGCCGAACTGGTCGTGATCCGCCCAACCCTACGCACACCACGGCGCTATGCGATGTGGTTGTCTGGTTGGCTCCGGATCACGATTCGGGGAGGCAATGTTGTATTTTCGAATTTTAATAAATTGTTTGAAGAAGAAGAAGAAGGGCGGCACTTAGAGCACTTATCCTCTAACAAAGTGTCATCCTGACTGGTATGGGACTGCCACGAAGAGCTGAAAATTCTGGGTGGGCAAAACAGAGTTAAATTACTCGGGGTGCCGGACAGTCCTGAATTGACTACAATGAAAAGGCTGATGAACTTGCTAGACAAGGAGCAGCTAATACATTCTTTGGCCCAGAACCCGCGCCGGGCATTTACAAAAGCTCAGCCGGAAGGCGATTAAAAACTAGGTCAAAAGTAAACACAAAAATCACTGGAGGGACATTCCAGGAAATCGATATGAAAAATACTCACTGAAGGTCTATGTGCAAAACAAACTAAAAAACTGATCACAAGGAACAGGACGCAGTTAAGATTAATAACAGGACTTCAAACTGGATACTTTCCTGTAAAGAAGTACCTGAATATGGTCGGTAAATTTGATGGCAACCTAGACTGCAGACTGTGCGGCAAGGAGCCGATTGATCACATTATATTTTTCTTTTCAACTTTAACTTTTATTCAACTGCGAGGCGCTGGCCTGCAGAATAAATGGCATCTACACTCAAACACGAACAGACCCGGAAGTCATCAGAATCCACCCGACCATAGACCTGTCCCAACAAACAAATTTGTTTTATAATTGTCATTTCTACAACAATTTTGTTTTATTTCTATTTTATCACATTTATAAAATTGCATTAAAACAAAATAGTTGTATAACATTTAAATTTTGCTTGTTGGGGTATAACTTGACTAGGGATACAGAGGTACTGCAGTGGGCAGAGTGAAGCATGACAGGGAGAGCACAATAAGCCTAGCAGGCTGCAGTACCCTCGACGTTTTCAACAGACGAGCCCTGAGAATAAAAAAATGGACAAGAGGACAACATGAACAAGTCGACAAGTTAGCCCAAAAGCACTATCAGGTGATACTTCGTACTTCACCTGTACCTCCATTATATACTCTTCACTATTAAACGAATAATTATAGTTCAGTCGATAAAGTCAGTTCAGTCTAGATTCACATTTTCATCCTCTTTAGCCGTGAGACTCCCTGGCAAGGGTTCCTCGTTCATGGCATCCTCATCCTCAGTGGTGGGTGATTTTTACTGAAGGGACACTATGTCGTCTTCATCGTCGTCCTCGTCGAAAGCAGACATGCCGTTAGGACATTTCACTTGGCAGTGGAGGCACACCGCAGAACAGTGCAGCATTGCTTTTCGGCATCCACATTTGCCACACCAGGGTGTCTTCTACATGTTTTCGCCCCCCACTGTTGAGGGGGCAGCTCATTCCCGCTCCACTGCTGCACTTGGTGGTAGGTACGCCGGGAATGCTGTTTAGCTGCGCTCCCAGTTGGTGGGGGTAGCTGATGTCAGACTTAATATTTGCTACTGATCTCATGAACGACTGGAAGCGGTACTGGTTGAGGGAGGTCTGTCTTGCAGGTGCCCCATACCATTTGAGGAAGCCAATCTTCTCAGCTTCTTCAACCTCGCCTTGATTGAAAGGAGGGTTGTAAAAGATCACTGCCGCTTCCTTGATGATTTCTGACTTTAAGTACAATTTTGAGAAGCCCACCATGCTCTTCCTTAAAGTTGAAGATGTGAGGTAAAAATATGTCTTTCGAAAATTTTCACTTTCCGGAGCGTGTAGTTCGAAAACGGATCGAAAAAAGTATATAAAATGAAAGTTGCAGAGAAATTCATGAGCTCTCATTTGGTATGAGAAAATTTTTCCCTACGACGCACCGTTTTCGAGATGTAAGCGAAAAAACCAAAAGTGCAACTTTATTTGTACCCCTCCCCCCTCCGGCTCACCTCCTAGACGTCAGCACTTTCAGTATGTTCACAACAACTTTCTAAAGGGGCCATTCGTTGACTGGACTATTAGTAACGAATGGGAAAACGCAACAAGTAAAAAGATTATACTACAGGAATATCCAACCAATCATCCCCAAAACGCCATGGTTCAAAGACAGCAAAAATAAAAACAGCGTAAAAATATGTGTAAATTAATATTCAACAATGTATTGATGGTGCCAACGTACTTGTATAAAATCAGATTTAAAGACATCCCTCATTGCGATTGTAGTAAATTAAGAGGTGCATGGCACATACTTTTTAACTGCCAATGGGCTTGTTCCATGATATTCTTTTTATATGGTTTTTATACTTTTTCATATAGTACTCGATATTCTCATTATACACTTAAAATTTCGTATTATTAACTTTTTCCGTTCTCGAGATATAAGGAGTTGAATTTAGTAATAGTTGCAAAAACCGAGCGCTCATTTGTGACGTCACTATACGCAAGTGACGTAAGAAAAATGGCTTTCTGGGACCTTTCAAATTTAACTTGAAAAGTCGAAAAACATGGAATTTTTAAACGCTGGTAACTAAATAAATACGTCGAGTGGAAGTTCGTTATATGTGTCTACGGAAAGGAGAAGGTCGACCATGAATTATAATCGCAAATTGCAGGGTCGAAATCGAAAATTCGTTCTGGCAGGAGCGAGAGAAAATTGTAATTTTTTGACATTTCACCAAATTGTACTCCCCTACTGTCAAGTAGTAAACAAAACAAACAATACTTCGAAAACACTTATAATTATAACCAATAAGGAGCATCAAGTCTATTGAGATCGCCAAGTCTATGCGTATAGTGACGTAGCGCCTGGCCACGCCCCATTTTCACGAGATGGAAATTTGTAATAGTTTTTAAGATACTAAACATGCGAATAAGATTCTGATATTTTGCAGATCCATTAATTTATACTTGCACTTTCGATTTGTGAAATAAAAAAAAATGCTGAACAAGCCCATTAAAGACGAAAAAATGTATAAATTGGTCGAAAAATATGCAAAACCAAAATATGCCTCTAGGAACCTTAAAATATAGATTGCCCTTTGAACATGTAAAAAATTTGAGAATAAAATTGTAATTTAGAACTGACTAGATAATAAATTATTTGTAATAGTTTTAAGTTATCCTCTTGTTTTTCCTAATGTAACGCGAATCATTCAGAGGTCTTTCTTGTATGTGAATAAGACTAGATAGATCCCTAGTCAAAGTAGTATCCTCGTTTTTTTTCCGAATAAATAAAGAAAGCAATAGTGAAGAAATAGTCAAATTGTAAAAAAGAGATAAGGAAATAAAAACATTAAAAAAACATATACAAACAATATTAATAAAAATAGTAATAAAAACAAAAAGATATCTACGTTAAGTTGTAATAGTTTGTCAGTAAATAAAGAATTTTAGAAAAATGAGTAAAATAAATAAACAAAATTGGAAACTTACCTCAGACTTACCTTCTTACCTGTGAAACTAAAAGATGCAAAGTAATAAGAAGAAGACTTGAAATAAATTTATGTAAAATTTACTGTTGTTATTTTTGTGATAACAGTAAATATCTGTTTATTTATAAACATTTATAATGCGTTCTTCTTGCTGTACTATATACATTAACAGAGATAGAAATTTCTGGAGGACATTTTTATACCTTGTTTTTGGATTAGATAAATTTTTCTCAACTTAGTCTTCATTGGCTAAATCCCTATTTGCACTACTCTGTACATTCAGCGTCTTCCAGTAGCCACTGTTAGGGATCCTGCAGGGATAATTAGGCCGCAGGATCGCCTGGATTCAAACCAATGCAGATTTGGTTAATTTGAGATGGCGTGTGTGAGAGGGCAATCGATGTATGCTGGTATTAAAGACGACGCAGTAAGATTAATGGAGGTGTACTGTACACCCTAAATTTATCTTATAATGAATATCTGAAACTAACGTCTTGGGCTGTGTTCGTGAATTAATGGTCTTCCTCGGACGGTAAAAGGGCAAATATTTGACCATTTATTTTACGTGTAATATGAACAGCGAGTATGAAATGTAAAATTTAAGTTTTAGAAGGTTGCGTATACAGGGTCTTCGGGAATTCTGAACCTCGCCTTAATTTATTTATTTGTTTCGGCTTTTCCTTTTTAATTACGAATATTCGTGATATAGCAATCGATATGATATATATAGAACATATGGTAAGGTAATAGTGCTAGAAATTAAAAAAAAACACAAGTATAATCTAGACAAAAAAGTCTGTGACTGGAGATTATTTTCAAATATACATGGCAAGCCAGGACAACGTTACAGGATCAAGTGCTTTCTTCATAGTGGAATGAATTATTAATGGAATGCTTTCTATATCAGTACATTTTTTGAAGCCCCTCATTTCAATTCTATATTATTATTGACTATCTCCCAACCACTTGGATGTAATGCATTTTTTTGTTGAAATAATTCCATCTGCAGATGCATATTGAGAAAATCACTATAGCCGCAATTACGAGATTATAAGAAAAAATTATGTAAATACTAGTTCCTTAACATCAAATTAATGTTTATGGTTCATTCTTACTTCCTAAAAATATGCAGGGTAAGAGTGGTAAAAATAATTTTTCGATTTAGGACTTTGATTTGAATTGAATAATTTCAATGTTTTCAAATGGAACACCCTGTATGTTTTAATCAGCCAGTCCGTCACTGTGACGGTTTCAATGTAATTCTGTTGTTTTCGGTATTCGACAAGCAATAAAACCTCAGTTTGGTATCAATTGTTTTGCACAAACGAACATTTGTCACACTTATCGGTCGTCAGTTCTCATTTATGTTAATTTTAAAATATTTTGAGTTTTACTAAAAGAATTTTAACAAAGCAGAACTTTTATATTGTCAGGGTCGGACTGAAATCGTTTGCTTCCTAATAAAATGTATCAGCAACGGTATCCTGAGATTAGGATTACAGATGATACCAGCTTCCAGAACCTCTTCGGTAGATTTGTGGGCACTTCAAAAATAGATACAGGGAGTGAAAGAATAAAACGTGTTGTGAACGAATAAAATGAGTTTTCTCTAGTGCTGGCAATGGTTAAAAATCCCCATGTTAGTCAGAAAGAAGAACTTTTCATAAAAATGGATTTGTTAATAGACACAATATCCATTATTATGCTTCGGAAAATCCTCACTTTTTTAGGGAAGTTGATAACCGGCATAGATGGTTTATATACGTTTGGGAGGAATTATTGGAGAACATGTAATAGGGCCAGATTACTTTGATGGTACATTAATGGAGCATATTCTTTATAGGACTTTGCAAACGTCAGAAAAATAACTATCTATGGGAACTAAAACAAAAGCTATGTGTAAAAATATTAATGAAATCTTTGCATTCTTTCGATAACCTGACTTCTGGTTATGCTAGCAAATTTAAATTCCTTAAATGCATTTGTATAATTTCTTATTTGAAAATTCTCATTCAACAACTAGCATCCACACAGTCCCCTATGGCCAAGCAGGTCAAACTAGTATCTACATAATCCCTTACGGTATACGAAGATTCAGTTAAAAATGAGAACAAAGACATAAAATGGATTTATTTACCTACCTTTCTTAAAAAAAAATCATTCTAATGGATTACATTTTCATGAAATCGATCATTCTCTTTTTGGAAATGCTTAGCCTCTGAAACGTTTTTCGTTCTTATTCTGAACTCATCAGAAAGTCACAAAGCCACTCAAAAAGATATTCCATGCGAAACCAAGACAATTTCTATGAATAAGTATGAAAAATTATATTTGACATTGACTGATGAAAACAAATCTTCACCTATCTATTAGCTACTCATAAAGATATTCCAAAATATATAGAAACTCGTACATTTTGAATAAACATTAAACATTGTAGAGTGCATCGTAAAATACACCATGACAAACTCTTTTATTACTAAAGAGTGGTGGGCAGAGGTAAAGTGGATCGTACAGCTGAAATGTATTTTTTTATTTGGAGTTTTCGATGATATTGTGATTGTGATTTTTCCACCCTAGGTCTAGAAATGAACTAGAACGTACGCTATAACTCTGGTAGTAGCATAGTTGTTGCTTGGCATTGCAAGAAACCCAACGTTTTTCTGTGTAATTTATAAAACGGTTGATGGGGTTCATTCGAATCTGCTTAATATGTTTTAATTTTGTTGATATAAATTAAACTAAGGCATTGTTCTAATGATGATGACCAAAAAACCAAAGCATAAAAGTTTAAATTTACATTCATTTTATAAAGGCAATAGTCATTGTACTTAAAATAACACGTATCCTTTATAAGATTTTGCAAGAAGCAGAAATACCTTTTCCTATGATATACCTTTTATCCATGAAATATAAAAGGAAAATCTGTCTATGAGAATGCTCATTTCTAATTTTTCCATTCTTTTGATTACCTACCTACATTCTGGTTATGCTACAAGTTAAAACAATTTAAAATGAATTTATCTAGAAAAAAAAAATTGAATCACCTTTTAAAGTAGCGTCACTAAAAATTATAAAGGAAAACTTCACCGTCGTTGGTTAACTGAATCTTATTGCGTAATACCGATTTTGAAATCGTTTAAAAATTCGTACAATTTTGTTATTTGCTAATTACGTCAACATTCACATAGCGGAGTGGAAGTATAAATAGGAATCGACAAAATTTAACAATTTTCTTTTTGTTGAAAAACGTCTAGAATGTCATGAGATTTTAAAGTCGAGCAAAAAAATTATATCAATCGGTCGGTCTATAGCTATTTTGTGCCCACGATTACTCCGGAAAGGGTTTAAGATATTTACTTTAAAGGTATAGTTTATCCAGTGCCGATTTGAAAATCATAAAAAAATACCGACAATGGAATAGTTTATAATACCAGTGTTTGTCATGAGCGTCGACCGACAATTTTTAGAATTGCCTTTTAATTATTGTAATAAATTTAATATTGTAATAATGTTTAATTTATTGAACAACTTCATAAATGATTCAATAAAAGTAAATACGTATCATTTGCTATGGTATGCTACTGGCAATATTAAGAATGAACCAAGAGCAGGCAAGGGGCTTGTAATGGTGAGCCAGGTAAACAATCAACTATTTTCGTTTGACGTAAGTGCATAACATACAGGGTGTAATTAGTTTCATGTCATTAAAAAAACTGGTGGTAGACAAGACAAACAAAAAAACCTTATATAACATGAGGTCTAAAGCTCATGGTTTTGGAGAAAAAAAATGAACAAATATTTCTCAAATTTTCAATAACATTTTTTGAGAACTGCTGGAATATTGAGGCAGATTTAGACCGTGGCGCGTGTCTTTGCCTATGATACTCCATATTTGTGTAGATGGCTATAAAATGTCGGCGGTCCTTAGCGATGCGGTAAAGATGAAAGACGTCGACGTTTAGTAGATCTGATCTGAAGAAAACTATACTCTGACTCTCCCTTGTGCAATATTTTAGTTACTGTGGGTGTTTCGTTATATATAAACGTCCAACCGGCCGTTCGTTGTTTTCGTTATTTTTTAATTTTGTGTATTTATAGTTAAGATTTATTTTATTGACTTAGCGCTCAAGTCGTTAAATTCTTGTTTACGTACAGACACAACTTACTTGTTCGTTTTTATTGGATTCCTTTTTGGATTTTGGACCAAGTTTTTCTTTTATTTTTCTTTATTGACAACGTTAGTTGAGAGTTTAGTGTTTAGTGTTGAACGAAGTGCGTATGTCCTTAACTCGACGTACCGAACTGTGTATTGATGCAGATGCAGAGATTCAGAATAATTTAGGTTGGTGGTAAGCTTTTAACCCAGGACACTCATTTATGTTACAATTGTTAAATCACATTTAAATTTTCTAAATTATAAACATTAATCCAATATTTTGTTCCAAATTAAAGAACACACATGTAAAGAAATGCTCTGTTTAAACCTCTATGGCCATTATTTGCTTGCATAAATAACGAATTATTTACCTCTTTATAACTGCCTGAGTTCGGTTGAGGCGGTCCATCAAAGGCGGTCGATGATCCAAGGCCTTTACTTTGACACCGCAGACCGCTGCGTGTGCAGGCGAGGACTTTGCACTTTTTTATGACAATTTAAAAGTTGTATAATTGTGAAGTACAAGCCCATTGACCAAGAAGAGCAGTGGTTCTCAATTGTTTCTACCTTAATATTGAAAATATTGACCTAGGTCAGTTTTTCAAAGTGCCCCTAAAGGGAAAAGTCATAAAGGTTTTTTGTTTGTCTAGTCGGTCCCCATTACCAGTTTTTTTTAATGACATGAAACTGATTACGTCCTGTATCTGGATAACTATATTCGCATACGCGAGTATCGCTTGTAATATTCAAGCACAGTCTGAATATTATTTTTATCACATGCAAGCTTTGTAATGATTTATCCTGGTAACAACGCTTTAGACTGAATTTCTCAATTGGGAATAGAAATACTATATACAATATGTATTATAGCGAGATCTGGAACTAGATTATGTTTTGAGGTTATTTCGATGAAAGATTAGAGGGTAAATAGGGGTAAATAAGTAAAGCAAGCTAGTGAGTGTCTAGAAACTTGGGATTTGGTGCGTGTACTAGAATCCAGGTCTCAAAATTTTATGACACCGGCCATCCTCACCATCATCGTCCCCACTACATTATTATTGAGGTTACAAATATAAAAATGTCATGTAGTGTGTATACGGGAAAACTATTCTCAAGACATTGTCTGACATCAACCACACCATTACCATATTGGCGTAGACCATTTGAAATATTGTATTATTTCCACATACTGGAGTGCGAATACAGTACCCAGATGTTTTCCTTTAAAGAGACTTGAACGGGAAATCTGGATGAGTACAACGGCGAAACTTTATTTCATCATTTTTAGTGGAGGTGTTTTCAAAGGCGGTGCAATTAAAAAAGAAAAAATGAAGCGTAGTTTTCGATCTTTATTAAAAATGGTAAATAAACAGCTATAATAAAATAACAGTAAATTCAGGTACACACAAAATGTTGCATAATTTTCCAGTGGAAATGGATTTATTATAAGTATTATTGTGTTTTTGTTTTACGTTTTGTTTCCTTGTCATACTTTTTCTTCGGTTTTTATTGGTATTTGTATATATTTATATTACTGTATTATAAGCTTATTGCTGTGTAATCGTTCTTATTACTTCCACGTCCACGTAGTGGATTGGAAGTACAGAATCGTAAAAAAAAATTTCAAAAATTTTTATTCCTGATGAGGTTTAGAATGTCATGAAATGGCGAGATTTTAAATTTTGAGCGAAAAAAATTTGTTGTCTGTCTGTCTGTCTGTAACTTTTTTTTTATCCGCACGATTTCTCCGGAACGGTTTAAGATATTGACTTGAAATTTTGTACACGTATACACCATAACGAGATCTGGAACTGGATTGCTTTTTGAAGATATCCGGTGAAGGGTTGCTGGTAAGCTGGTAAGAGTACAGAAACTTGAAATTTGATGTATGTACTACAAGCCAAGGCCTCAAAGTGTTTTATAATATTTTTCATCCCCTCACCCCCCCCCCCTCCATTATTAACGGGGTTGATAAAATAAAATTGAGATATTCACTTGAAATTTGGTACACATATATATTATAATGACTTCAGAAAGTAGATTATATTTTGGGATTATTCTGCTGAAGGGTTAGAGGTTAAATAGAGATAAATAGGGGAACATAAGTAAAGCACGCTGATAAGAGTACAGAAACTTGAAATTCGGTGTATTTACTAGAAGCCAAGGCCTCAGATTTGTTTATAATATGATTCAACTCCCCATCAGCCCTACTCCATTATTGAAAGGGTTGGTAATATAAAATTGAGATATTCACATGAAATCTGGTACACGTATGTATTATAACGATATCTGGAACAACTAGATTATATTTTGAAATGAAGGGTTGGGGGTTAAATAGGGGTAAATAGGGAAAAATAAATAAAGCAAGCTGATAAGAGTACAGAAACTTGAAATTAGGTATATGTACTAGAAGCGAAGGCCTCAAAATTGTTTACAATATTTTTCATACCTGAAGCGAAGCCTTCAAGTTTTTTTATAATATTTTTCATCCCCCCACCACACCCACTCCCTTATTAAAAGAGTTGATATAATTAAATTTAGATTTTCACTTGAAATTTGGTACAACTATGTATTTTAACGATATCTGAAACTAGATTGTATTTTGACATGATTGCGTTGAAGGAGTGGGGGGTCAGTAGAGGTAAATAAGGAAAAATAAATAAAGCAAGCTGGTAAGAGTACAGAAACTCAAAATTCGCTGTATGTCCTAGAAGCCTAGGCGTCAAATTTTTTAATAATATTTTTCAAACCCCCACCACTTTTACTCCATTATTACAAAATTAAATTGAGGTATTCACTTGAAATTTGGTGGACGTATGTATTATAATGAAATCTGGAACTAGATTATATTTTGAGATGATTCCGTTGAAGAGTTGCGGGTTAAATAGGAGTAAATAGGGGAAATTAGTAAATCAAGCTGGTAAGAGCACAGGAATTTGGAATTTGGTGTATATACTAGAAACCAAAGCCTCAAATATTGTAACGAAAAAATAATTTTTTCGTTTAAGCACCCGTGCTAAATAAATTTGAATTACCCGCCGAAATAACGACTGGAAGTCAACAAGTGCGCAAACGCGGTAGAAGCATCATTTGAAATATCCCTGCTAGTTCACTTTTGATTTCGACCTAGGTGAGTGAAGACTGTTACTTGTTCTTTAACGAATTTTCACGTTTATTTCTTTAATCCTTTGATATTTTGAATATATTTGATTATTAAATGATGTCATATTATTGAGTTAACGTTGCTGTATAGTTATTTTTGGGAATTAAAGGATATTCCGTATAATAATTAATTTTTATTAACACACATGTTTGTGTGATGTCGGCATCCATTTGGACACATGCTAATTCATTAATTATCGCGGCAATTTTGTATTTTGTGGTCGCTTGAGACACAATACCGTGGTGTTTTGTCATTATTTAGATTATTTGTACGAGGATTAAACTCGGAAATTAATCAAAGGATAAATTAGAATCTTTGTTTCTTAATCGTGTGTAGACAATCTTATCTCATTAAAAGTCGAAACCTAGTCATTTTGTAGCATTTAGTTAACCTCGTGTTAGTACAAGAGGTTAAGATATCATTTTTTATTAGTTAATTTTTTTGGGAGATTAAACCCATAATTTTGTTTGCTATATTTGTTACAGTATTAGTTTTTTTTCAGATAGTAATTCAGATATTTTCTCTCTAATTCTAACTAAATTTTGTTACCTTCATTCAAATTTTTGGTCATAACCAGTCAGCCATTTTGGTAAACGGCTAAAATTTCATGAGAGTAGAGTTTTCTTATTTATTAATTTCATATATTATATTATTCAGTAGTTTATTCATATATTTTCAGTAGTAGAGTAAAGTAAAATTTTATCAAGACTCAGATTTTTTATTAAATTGCGGATAGTTTGGTTTTGCAGTGACCTTCGTCACCATAGTTTTTTGTAGTTTTCTTGTATCTCTTTTTTCTCACCATTTTAAAGTTTTTATATTATCAACTGGTTCTTTACATTCCCCTTTTTCATGTAAAATCCTGGACCAAACCACCATTGAAGCAAGGTACAAGGCATAATTTGAATATTTGGAGTTTTCCTAAAAGTATTGGATACTATTCCGACGCAGCGTCTCCTGGAAATCAGCGTTGTCAGGACCTGAATATTACGTCCTTCCCGGGTACCCGTGGCCATCTTCAGGAACAGACCTCGTCGGGATTCCACGTCTCCGCTAAGCTAAGTAGCCAAATTTATGTGCAAAATTCAACTTTTGGTCAGAAGAAAATTTGTAAACCAGTTGATCGTTTCATTGTATTTTTTTTGTAAATATTCAAATTTAATTTTTTTTTTCTAAACTAAATTTTTGTTTAACTAATTAAATCAAATTTCACCATTAATATTTCTACTAAATTGTAAAGTGTTGTAAAATTTTCACTCTTTTATACTTATGTTAATATATTATTTGTTTTATATTTGATTTTGATTGTTTTCTCCCCCTGATAAAGTTTGCAAGAGTGTTATTTACTGAATACGCTGGCGTCCAAATTTGTATAGTTTATTAAAGTTTTGTTTGGTAAATTTGACAAGCAAATAATTGTTAAGAAACAAAATTATATAACTCTTCTCGCCACCTAGTGACCCTCGACCAGCCCTGAGCTAACTGGTTGCTACGCTTTCATAGCTTCCTCAGCAGCCAGCTGAGAAGTTGTGGTTGCAATATCCTTCTAATATTTTTCTAACCGCACCTCCTCCGCTCCTTTTTAATGGAATTGACAACATAAAATTTAGATATTCACTTGAAAGTTAGTACACGTATGTATTGTAATGATCTGATTGAGATGATTCCATTGAAGGGGTGGGAGGACATCTGCCCAAAATATTATCAATATTTTATGACCAATAATTTCCATATACTAGAGTGCGAATATAGTTAAGATGTTTCCTTTAAAGTGACTTGGATGAAAAATCTGGATGTGGAAGTAGTGATTCCTTAGGCAGCGGTGTTTTATCATGTTTTGTGCTCTATTAGTCTATTTATCCTGTAATTGGACGCTGTGCATATTGAATATCGCAAATAAATAACTAAATAATAAAACTTGGGACACCTTAGAAGTGCCTTCTGGTCAAATTGATCCTAGCCATGGCTCTAGCGTTTAACAAGTAAAACTACATAAAAGGCAGTTTAACTGAAAGTTAATAATGATAATATTGGTTGCAACAACTCATTACCATCAGCAATTTTATTACAACTTAATATCCACATAAAACTTTTACTATATAATTAGCATTTGAATTATAACCACTCATTATACATCAGTTTAGATAAAAGGCCAACACCTTTGCCCCTACCATCACGGTGGTCCTAAATAAAACAAAGATGAATTCGTCATTTTACAAGAAACCATCAAAACAAGCTGACATTGCTGATGTGACGGGCATGAACACCTACTTACATCTCAGTCGCTTTGACTTAACCTCGGCTTATTAGCTGCAGCCGAGTTTTTTGAAATCTTACGTACGTAAATTGCTACGTGGGTATCATGTGCAAATAATTAAAACGCGATATTAATGAATTCATAATAACTTTACAGCGGAAACGACCTTGGTGAAAAATTACGATTAAGGTTTTAATTATAAAGTTTTGTTACGGGAAAATATGTTTAATGAACTCCGTACGCCCTCGCCCCTCATATAATAAATAGTAATAGCATCTTGCTGAATAATTTAAGAAAAGTTCAAGTAAGTAACAATGAGGTCGATATTGGATATAGTTTATAGTTGTTGCAGTTTCGTAGTAAAAGGCTCCGCAACTAATATGACACATTTTCATAAGGCTAGATAACAATTAATAAAAATAAAATAAAACAAACTTATAAGGTGAGTTAGGGTAAATGCGACCTAATATTTACATACAGGGTGTAATCAGTTTCATGTCATTAAAAAAAACTGGTAACCGACCGACTAGACAAACAAAAAAACCTTTATGACTTTTCCCTCTAGGGGCACTTTGAAAAGCTCTGATCTAGGTCAATTTATTTAATATTATGATAGACAACTATTGAGAACCACTGCTTTTCTTGGCAATGGACTTCTAGTTCCCAATTATACAACTTTTAAATTGTCATAAAAATGTGCTCGCCGGCACACACGGTGTCAAAAGATCATCGACCGCCTTTGATGGACCGCCTCAATCGAACTGAGACAAGTATAAAGAGGTAAATAATTCGTTCTCTCTTCGTGCACAATTTCAAGCAAATAATGGCCATAGAGGTTTAAACAGAGCATTTCTTTACATGTGTGTTTTTTAATTTGGAACAAAATATTGGATTGTTTATAGTTTAGAAAATTTAAATGTGGTTTATTAACATTTGTAACATAAATGAGTGTCCTGGGTTAAAACCTTACTACCTACCTAAATGATTCAAAATCTCTGTATCTGCATCAATACACAGTTCGGTACGTCGAATTAAGCACATACGCACTTCGTTCAACACTAAACACTAAACTATCAACTAACGTTGTCAATAAAGAAAAATAAAATAAAAACTTGGTACAAAAGCCAAAAAGGAATACAAAAAGAACGAACAAGTAAGTTGTGTCTGTACGTAATCAAGAATTTGACAACTTGAACGGTACGTCAATAAAATAAATCTTAACTAGAAATACACAATGACGCGAAATTCAAAAACAACAAAAACAACGAACGGTGGGTTGGACGTGTGTACATAACGAAATACCCACAGTAACTAAAATATTGCACAAGGGAGAGTTATAGTTTTCTTCAGACCAGATCTAGATCTAAACCTACCTCAATATTCCAGCAGTTCTCAAAAAATTTTATTGAAAATTTGCGAAATTTTTGTTTATTTTTTTTACTCCAAAACTATGAGCTTTAGTCCCCATATTATATAAGGTTTTTTTGTTTGTCTAGTTGTTCTCTACCACCAGTTTTTTTAATGGCATGAAACTAATTACACCCTGTATATTTGAACACCGTTGAAGACACTGTAGGTTTTTTAAGTTGAAGTTTTCATTCTAAAACCAATATCGTTGAACTTAATGAGAGATAAACCGTGTTTAATGTTCGTATCTGTAGAGATAATATTTTAACGGTGCTTGCAGACAGATTTTTTAACAGTTTTGGTTAAATTGCGGCCTTCTATGATTAAAACTAAAAATGAAAAAAATCGCATTTTTTCTAAATTAAAATAGTATTTGAGGGTCAGATCATATGTATTTTGGTCAGTAGGATCCAAATATGCAAAAATATAAAGGTTGTCACATTTGAAAATTTGATTTTCATGTAGTCGGCCATTTTGGTTTTTTACATCAAATAAATGGAAATTTCATCTCATATTACCACGCCAAATTTGAAAAAATCCATTCTCCCATTCAAAAGTTACAAGAGTAGCCTATCGGCTCAGCCACCGGGTGTTAGTAACATTTTTAGTAAACAGTTCTAATTTACCAGAAGATTTGATCTCCGTATGATTTGATTTTGTATGCGCGTAAGCTGTCACTAAAAGTTTTTTTTTATATTTATATTTTTGTACGGTCTATGTTATGGTTTCCGCAAAGCTTACCGAATAATCGTACAGTTTCAATATTTTAACTAAGAAGGGTTTAAGGTAGGTAGGTACTAGATTTTTCTCTATTTTGCATATTAAAATTAAACTTACTCTTTCGATACTTTGCTCCACTGAAATCCAATCCTTTATAATGTAACACTTGTAACCTATTAATATCTGATATGCTACATGATATTAATAATGGAAAACAATAAATGAAATGTGGGTAAATTATAGTATTGTATATAGTTAATATTGACCATTGCATTAAATCGGCAGATATTCTTTGGAAGAAGGAGATCTTTTTGCCAATTTTCTTGTATAAATATATTACTTATATAAATAATCTACATGTTTAGAAAACGTCAACTGTTGATCTAAAATAATTCCCAGGTATTTAATTTCACTTACAAATTCAACTTTTGTGTTATTAATGCATAGAAATAGTTGATCATTTAAGTATTTTCGACCATTAGCTTTAGTTCCAAGAACCACACATTTAGGTATTTCATTATTGAGTCTTAACGTATTTGTACATAACCATCTATATAACATACAATGCTCTTTATTCATTATATCTGTAATTCCAACATAATTTTTTCCAGATACAGATATTAACTTCATCCGAAAAAAGGTGTACATATGAATTTTTTAGGACGTGATTTATATCATTCACATATATAATGAATAAAAGAGGCCTCAACACACTGCCCTGCGGCACCCCATACGAACTAGGAATATTGGTAGATATTTTATTGTTCACTTTAGTTTTATGGTAGGTATCTATTTTCTAAGTAGTTTTTAATCCATGTTGGACCTGTTTTTGTCACACCATACTCACTTAACTTTTTAACGAACCTACGTTGATCCATAGTTTCAAATGCTCTCTTTAGGTCAAACACGCTTGAAACAATATTACCGTCATTAATCTCGTTCCTCCAATTCACACATACTAAACTTGAATGATTTTGTCTAAATTCTGATTGATAACTACATAAAAGTTTATTCTCATCAAAGTATTCCCCCCTCCATTAAGATGAATATAGACAAACCGACAACCTGTGTACTGTTTAAACCTACTTCAACTTACAGAGGATTAAAAGACCTTCACAATTCTTTCTTTGTATGACTTTTAGCGTTAATTGCAAGAAAGATCTGACCAGAATAAAAGCGGGCCTCGTTTGAGTAAACTACAAAATCTCACAATATTTTCAATTATAAAGGAATCATTATTAATTACCTACTTTCACATCCACGTAATTGATTGGAAGTATAGTAATCGTAAAAAAATCAATTTTTTTTAAATAGGTTTAGAATATCATGAATTTGAGCGAAAAAAATTTCTGTCTGTCTGTCTGTAAGTTTTTTTTTTTTTTTTCCGCACGTTTTCTCCGGACCGGTTTAAAATATTGACTTGAAATTTTGTACACGTATATATTATAAGAAGATCTGGAACTGGAGTGTCTTTTGAAGATATCCGGTGAAGGGTTGGGGGATAAATAGGGGGAAATATGTAGAGCAAGCTGATAAGAGTACAGAAACTTGAAATTCGGTGTATGTACTAGAAATCAACGTCTCAGATTATTTATAATATTTTCCAGCCCCCCACCACCCCTATTCCACTATTAAAGGGGTGGATAAAATAAAATTGAGATATTCAGTTGAAATTTGGTACACGTATGTATTATAACGACATCTGGAACTATATTATATTTTGAGATGATTCCGTTGAAGAGTTGGAGGTTATATAGGGGTAAACGGGGGCAAAATAAGTAAAGCGAGCTTGTAAGAGTACAGAAACTTGAAATTCGGTGTATGTACTAGAAGCCAAGGTCTCAGATTATTTATTATATTTTTCAACCCCTCACCAACCCTCCTCCATTATTAGGCCTGCGGTTCATCACGATTTAAACGCTTAGAAAATAAAAGGGATGCTAAATTTTTTGAAACAAGTAATATGGATAAAACCTTTTGGAATGGGCTTGTTCGGCATTTTTTTTTTATTTCACAAATCGAAAGTGCAAGTATAAATTAATGGATCTGCAAAAAATCAGAATCTTATTCGCACGTTTAGTATCTTAAAAACTATTACAAATTTCCATCTCGCGAAAATGAGGCGTGGCCAGGCGCTAGTACAATTCGATGAAATGTCAAAAAATTACAATTTTCTCTCGCTCCTGCCAGAACGAATTTTCGATTTCGACCCTGCAATTTACGATTATAATTCATCGCCGACCTTCTTCTTTCCGTAGACACATAGAACGAACTTCCACTCGACGTATTTATTTAGTTACCAGCGTTTAAAAATTCCATGTTTTTCGACTTTTCAGGTTAAATTTGAAAGGTCCCAGAAAGCCATTTTTCTTACGTCACTTGCGTATAGTGACGTCACAAATGAGCGCTCGGTTTTTGCAACTATTACTAAATTCAACTCCTTATATCTCGAGAACGGAAAAAGTTAATAATACGAAATTTTAAGTGTATAATGAGAATATCGAGTACTATATGAAAATGTATAAAAACCATATAAAAAGAATATCATGGAACAAGCCCATTAGTTCCTCAGATGTCCCTGACAATGTTCATGGAAAAATTTTTTCGATTCATGCGGGCCTTAAATTGTTATAAACAATATATTTGTTCACTAAGAGAGAAATTTTTTTGGTGACTGGAAAGTTTTAGCTAAAATCGGCCAAAATAAACACTTTTTATTCTTTATGATTTTTCAAAAAAATGTTTCCTAAAAAAGTTATGGCCAATTTCATGTCGAAGAAACGCGAAATTCTCCGCCTTTCAATAATTTTTTTCTGGCTTATTTTTACACGCAGAAAAAGCAAAAAAAAAACAGAATTGTAGAGAATTTCCCGTTGAATAGCGCAATATTTTTTGTTTTTTGATTCCATTAATGGGAGCATGAAAAAATTCCATTAAAAAAACGCGAGTTTTTTACACTGAATATTAAGTCATTTATTCAAGTGTGGCATACACTATCATTTTACATTTTTTTGGATTTTTTCAATTATTGGGTATTGCTAAATAATTTTAATTTAAACTACATTACATTCCATAAAAACGGTGACAAATATTCAAGTAATAAATAGCAAAAATTCCGAACGGGTGCAAAAAGTATATATACATATATACAAACAACATAATATAATATGCGTACAGCCGCTCGAGCAGCTGGGCGTGCACGCACGCGCACACAAACGACTTTTTTTTAAAATAAATTTCGCGTTCTCTGAATGAAAATTTTACATGCTCACATTAATTGAATCAAAAAACAAAAAATACTGTGTTATTCTACGGAAAATTCTCTACAGTTCTGTTTTTATTTGTTTTTTGTACGTGTAAAAATGAGAGAGAAAAAAAATCTTGAAAGTCGGAGAATTTCGAGATGTTTCGACATAAAATTGTTTAGGAAGCATTTTTTTGAAAAATCATAAAGAATAAAAAGTGTTTATTTTGGTCGGCTTTAGCTAAAAAATTATTTCCAGTCACTAGAAATACTTTTTTCTTAGTGAACAAATTAATTGTTTATAACAATTAAAGTACACTGGATTGAGTATGTGGTAGGTTCCTTGTGAAACATCTTTAGAATAATTATTTTTAGAAAAGGGAAAAACAATGCTTTTAGATGTTTCAAATAAAAACTGTATTTTTATACACTCTACATATGTTTCGGCTTGCTAGGCCTTTCTCAAGAGCATTACAGATGAATACTAAAGCTATGAGGGTGGTTGTTCTAAAAATAAATGCAGTAATACCCAAACATGTGGAATTACGGGGATTTCAAGTAATAAAACTAAGGATCTACCTACTCGGAATAATTCAATGGGCTATTCTTAGAACCTTGTCTATTATAGGAGTGTTTATGAAATTTAATTGGTCATTGGTGGTACAAGTATTGCTTTTAAGGGATTTTTTTATTTCTAATTGTTCAAGGAGGTTTAAGCGTTTTCCTTTACTTTCTGAATGGATTAAATTAATATTCTCTGTATCAATAAAATGATTATTTTCAATGCAATGTGTTGACATTCCTGTGTTTTTGGTGTTATTTAAAATGGATTGTTTATGTTCTTTTACCCGATTAGCTATACTTCTACCACTTTGGCCAATATATACCGCGTTACAGTCCTTACATTTAATTTCATAAACCCCCGATTTGTTGACTTTACTTATTTTTTCTTTATTGTTAACTAAAATACTTCCTAAATTTGTTTTGTTTACACTTATTGTGGAGATGCCTAACTTATTTAGTTTTCTACTTATTTTATCATATCATATAATAGAGAACATGGTTAAAAACAAACAGCGAAAATTACTTCAAAAGGAATTTTTTACTGTAACCAACAAAACAACAAAGTACAATTTTATTAATTATATTCCTAGGTTTAGTGATAAAATAAGTAGAAAACTAAATAAGTTAGGCATCTCCACAATAAGTGTAAACAAAACAAATTTAGGAAGTATTTTAGTTAACAATAAAGAAAAAATAAGTAAAGTCAACAAATCGGGGGTTTATGAAATTAAATGTAAGGACTGTAACGCGGTATATATTGGCCAAAGTGGTAGAAGTATAGCTAATCGGGTAAAAGAACATAAACAATCCATTTTAAATAACACCAAAAACACAGGAATGTCAACACATTGCATTGAAAATAATCATTTTATTGATACAGAGAATATTAATTTAATCCATTCAGAAAGTAAAGGAAAACGCTTAAACCTCCTTGAACAATTAGAAATAAAAAAATCCCTTAAAAGCAATACTTGTACCACCAATGACCAATTAAATTTCATAATCTCCTATAATAGACAAGGTTCTAAGAATAGCCCATTGAATTATTCCGAGTAGGTAGATCCTTAGTTTTATTACTTGAAATCCCCGTAATTCCACATGTTTGGGTATTACTGCATTTATTTTTAGAACAACCACCCTCATAGCTTTAGTATTCATCTGTAATGCTCTTGAGAAAGGCCTAGCAAGCCGAAACATATGTAGAGTGTATAAAAATACAGTTTTTATTTGAAACATCTAAAAGCATTGTTTTTCCCTTTTCTAAAAATAATTAACAATTAAAGGCCCGCATGAATCGATTTTTTTTTTATAAACATTGTCAGGAACATCTAAGGAACAAATTTCAAAACGTTTTATCCATATCACTTTTTTTTTAAATTTAGTCACCTCATGAACGCAAAATTGCGAGGTGAATCCTTTGAAGGATTGGGGGTTAAATAGGAGTAAATAGGAAAAAATAAGTAAATCAAGCTGGTAAGAGTACAGAAATTTGGGATTTGGTGTATATACTAGAAATCGAGGCCTCAGATTTCTTTCTAATATTTTTCCGCACTACCTCCCCTCCATTATTAATGGGATAGATAACATAAAATTGAGATATTCACTTGAAAGTTAGTACATGTATGTATTGTAATGAGATCTGATTGAGATGATTCCATTGAAGGTTGGGAGGTGGTAGGTTGTGAATAGGAGAAAATAAGTAGGGTAAACTAGAAACTTCATTCTTAACGTATATGCTAGATACCACCGCCTCAAACTTTTCTGTGACACCTGCCCCAAGTATTATTAAAATTCTATGATCAATAATTTCCACATACTAGAGTGCTAATCTAGTCAAGATGTTTTCTTTAAAGTGACTTGGATGAATAATCTGGATGTGGAAGTAGTGATTCCTTAGGCAGCGAAGTTATATACTTTTTGATATGCACGCACATTGTTAAGCCGTTGGATGTCGCATGCATGTATGTATTTGTGTAAATATTACAAGCTATTACAAGCTTATGTCAGGAAGGATGTGGGAAAGCATGAAGTTACAAAAAATCTGGACTTTTCTGCACAATAGCTTGTGCATTTTGTAGGGTAAGCGGCTGTGAGAACTTATCATAACTTTATGTATTGAATGGTTAAGAAGAAGAGGAACAACGAAATGAAAATACAGAAAATGAAGATGAAAATGACTCACAAATTGATGAAGATGTATAATTACACAGCCTCACAAAAAAAAATGGAACTGCTATCGATACAACTGTATCCCTATGTAATTCTCGATGCCGAATCCGAATCCGAGGTCAGAGAAAATGTACAACCCCAAAATCAACCCCTAGCGCTAAAGAACACTCCCTAAACTGGGTAAAAATGCCTTAACGCTCCACGAATAGTCTTAAATCTCAATAAATCGAATTAAATATAAACATTCAAGTATATAACGCATAGATACAGAGTTAACACTACTTTCCATTGAAAATCACCCCCATGAGTGGTTGAAAACTACTCTTCATAAAACGGGAAATTTAAAAAACTGCAGTGATTGCAAAAGAAGCTTACGATGCCCAGTTATTTTAGAAACAGTATGTAACTGCATTAGTCTCGATGCGGTACTCAAAAACTACCCCCATAGAGTCGAGGAAACCATCCCTAAATTTAAATTGCAGTTGCTTAGATGACTCCTGAAAAGAATTTTTTGAAAATACTATTACTTATTTATGACTTCTAAAAAAATCGGCTAAAAATTCAAAAAAAAAATCTATATAATTTTCTGACTATATAGTTTTTTGACCAGCCGGTAGGTAGGTAAACTTTTGGTACATCATAATATGGATACTTTTCAAGTACGTTGTCAAGATTCTTCTTAAATAAGAAAATACAGGTGTTTTGAGCTTTTCTAAAAGATACTGCAACTAATTTTTGAATTTCTTGTTATGTAAGGAGTAATTTTCACCCTTTTATGGGGATATCACTGAATAACTTTGGTGCAATCCAAGTATTCACCTCCAAATTGCAGTGCTGCATATCATTAGCTAATTTTAGCATCGATTAAAATGGAAATCACGATGACGGCATTCTTTCCCCGATTTTCGTCGCAATTTTAATCTAGAGGAGGTTTCCGCCACTCTATGAGGGCAGATTTTGAACATCGCATCGAGACTAATGCAGTTACATACTGGTTCTAAAATAACTGGGCAGCTTTTACGCAATCACTGTATCTATGCCTCATATACTTGAATGTTTATATTTAATTCGAATTATTGAGATTTAAGACTATTCGTGGAGCGTTGTCATTTTTACCCTGTTTAGGAAGTATCTAGGGGTTGATTTTGGGGGTGTATAATTTTTTTTTACCTCGGATCCGGATTTAGCGTCGAAAATTACATAGGCATACAGTTTTCTCGATAGCAGTTCCAATTTTTTTTTTTTGTGGAGCTGTGTTATATTAAGTTTAGGTTCAATCTCTATATAGTTAATAAAATTGGAAAATACTGATTATTTTTTTATTAATTTGCTACTCCTTAACACCAAAATCCGATCCAAATTCGTAGTCAGCAACCCCAAGAACATAAATATTGTCAGTTTCATTAACAAATTCTCAGTACTTTCTTTATAATTTTTTATTTTTAGGGTTGGATTTTACCTTCGTGGTGGTAAAAGCAACCATTTACTTCCACATCCACATAATTGGGCGGAAGTATAAACGTAAAATAATTTCAACATTTTTTTTTTGTTGGGATAAGTTAAGAATGTCGCGAAACATCGAGATTTTAAATTTGAGCGAAAAAAAATCTCTGCCTGTCGATCAGTAACTTTTTTTGTTCGCACGTTTCCTCAGGAACGGTGTTCGGAACGGTGTTTGGTGTTCATACTAGAAGCGCAACATTTAAAACTAGAATGTATTTTGAGATAATGTTGAAGGGTTGGCGGTTATATAGGGGAAATGGAGGAAATTATGCAAGCAAACTGGTGAGAGTATAAGAACTTGAGATTTTAAAATTGAGATATTCGCTTAAAAGTTAGGACACGTGTGTATTGTAATGACATCTGATTGAGATGACTCCGTTGAAAGGGCGAGGGGTAGGTGTGAGGGGGAAATGAGAAGAGCAAGCTAATAAGAGACAAAAAAACTTCATTTTTGACGTATGTGTAGAAACAAACGCCTCAAATTTTTGTGTGACATCTGCCCCAAAAATTATTAACATTCTGTGACCAATAATTTCCACATACTATAGTGCAAAGTTTTCTTTAAAGTGATTTGGATGAAAAATGTAGAAGTGATTCCTTGGGCAGCCGTTTTTCCTTAATATATTCTTCGCAAATACAAAACGAAGAGTATATTGCATTCGATCGGAACATATCTAAAACCGGTGATATCGCTCGTAGAGAAAAATATTTCATATTACTGTGTTGGTGATCGAATTCTGAACAACTTTCGAAATGTCCGTCCGTCTGTCCGTCCGTCACGTTACCTGTAAGCACGATAACTTGAGAACGGAAAGTCCAATTATATTGAAATTTGATATTAGGGGTGCAATCACAACTTTTTAAATTCTGACTTCGGATTCGTAATTGGTGACCTAAAAAACATATACATGAATTTTTTCAATAACTAACAATGAATACTTAAGGCAGTATTAAACTTTGAAATTCAGAGGTAGTTTTCCCCCCTCTTAGGTGTAATCGTATCGTTTCCCTTTTAATATTTGAGGTTTAAGAATTCGCAAAAAAATATCCAAACGGCTATAGAATTAGTCCGAAGTTTGGGTACTATTTGACACCAAGTGTCTGTACTACTAATTTTTAATAAAGTTTTTATTAAAATGTGACGCACTGCTAAAAAGTTCACATCGTTAAGATTTTTAAAATCAACACCAACCCGCCAGCAAGCAACTGCCTAACTCCAACTACATTAAAGAGGGATCTGTCGTGATAAACATTGTTCTCCCGTATAATTGGAATACATTATGTCATGTACAGCTGAGTGACCAAGATCCGGAATACATTATACGACTTTGCATTATCCCTCGAAATCTCTGTACATCCTTTAAGAAAGGACTAGGTCCTGCGGTAGACAAAGGCGGCAGCAGTAGGCCATGTGCACGATACAAAGACATTTTGTGTATCTGCGGACAAGCAGGCGAGGCAGGCAAGGAGTTGGTGATACAATGCCGTATCTGGGGGTCACGCCAGCTCGGCTGGGCCCTCATAGGAACTAATTACAATGTATGATTAATTATCGGACCACTGCAGACTAAGGATGGTTCGGCGTATATGTCCGCCCGGCCACGATGACTTAACTGCAAGCCTTGCCAACCACTGTCTTAGCTTGCTAATGTCACCAGTCGACGTTATATATCGTTCGACCTCTACACCCGTTCAGCCCGTATTACAGTGCCTGCTCTCGTAATATTCCTGGACTTTAGCGATAACTTTTAAAGGTTAAAACCTAGTTGCTCTTCTGCTTGTTATTTGATGTAACATTTATCCGGAGCATTGTTTTATATTCATCACTCGCAATCGTTGCTTTACCTGACTAAGCACTCAAAAACTTTCTGAATAATTCAGATTATTCTTAAAATTTTTTGGAATTCGACCAATATGAATGAATTTTCATTTATAATATCCCTAGTGCTCAAATTATTTCTGAAAATTTTTTCGAGGCCATGAATATTTTGAAAATTATTAGGGAGGATAAAAATTTCCGGAACTTTTTTTGGTTCCTATGGTAACGAAACCATGAACAGACTTCTGATTTGCTAAAAGAGTGATGTGTGAATTTTTCACTTGCAATCTCCCAAGTGCTTGAATTTTCTTAAAAAATTCATTTACGAGAAAATATTGATGCAATTAATTCATGCACGCGGGGGATTCAGTAAGAAAATTTCACACCTAAATGTGAATTTTTATGTAAAACCAAATGTCAAACTTGACAGAGAAATTTCCAATTATTAATTTTGCTGAGGGAGGATCAAAATTTCCGGAAATTTTTTGGGTTTGATAACGAAACCAAGAACAAATTTCTGATTGGCTAAAAAATTGACGTGTGAAATTTTCATGTATATTTATCATTTTCTCTGCCAGCTTATTTGCATCTCCGATCAAAGAAGAAGTCTAGATACCTAACAGCTATTTTCTTCAGTACATACTTTATTTGCATAACGTTCCCTAAGTAACAGTAGCGGGTATGTGTAGAAGGGTAAACATTTTCATCAAAATAATTTTTTGTACTTCCTGTTCTTTGTACAATATTGTGATGTAGGCATGCAAAATTACAGTACTATAATGCTTAATATATTTCGAATTTAATTAGCCTAAACTTTTAAATATATATTGACAGAAATCTATAAAATGTTTCATCATTCATAAAAATTTAATTTCTCTATTCTTTCTGAAAGTTCACATATAATAAGGATAAGTTATACATACATATTCACATGGCCAAATTGTTAATGTTGAGTGTTGGTCATTATAATTTATTACGTTTCAGCACTATTGAATGACATACTTAATAAACACACCATAAATTAGACAAGCCTCAAATTCAATGTCAAGGTTGTCTGGAAAGAGTTATATATTTCACACAACACAGACATGCACTCGTTACTAGCCAACATTACCATGTAGTAGATGGAAATTGAATTCAGTTATTGTGTTAGACAATGGGATCAAATATACTAACCAAAACACCCTTTAGCTCACCTACCTAACAAGTCGGTTCAATATTCACAACCACCAGATGTGGAGAAAGTTACAGAAAAGAACATTATATTGTAGCAAAGCATCTTTATTTACATATATCAAAAGAAAAAATTACTGGTTTTTAAACAGTACAGTTTTTGTCAAAATTCTTCTTATTCTCCCACACGGCACATGACATCCCTAGGATATCCTCATTTCGTCCTGTATATTCCAATCGAGGACAACATTCGTCAGTATATTCTTAGGATAACCCAATAAAACATATACAACCTGAGAATATCCCAAATGGGGATATCCTAGACAAGTCCTGGCAGGATGTCCTAGTAATATCCTGCAATATTAAAAGCCTAACAAAATATCCACTGTGGGAATATCCTGGGCAAGTTCTAGAGTCGTCCCATTAAAGGTATTATTGTTTAGGAGATTTCAACAACAAAAATAATAAAAAGTATGTATATTATTTTGAGGCTATTTATTGTGTCTTATTGGTTTGTAAAATTTGCCTCTAGCTAACTTATTTGTTTGTTCTATTTGATAATCCCCTCCAGTACAAATAATTCATTAAAAATGTATATCTTATTTAAATGGCAGTTATTTATAATTTGTTTTTAATAAATTTACTGTGTTCTGAATTAGCCGCCTTTTTGTGACAAGTCGAAAGTTCTAAGAAATCCGCCGGGCGTCGTTGTCTTTTCCACGTTAATTTTAAAATTCTTTCGACAAACAAGATTACGTTAAATAGTTCACAAATATAATGCTGCTATGTTCTATCTTTGTAATTATTATATTATCTAAAAGGGGAAAATGTGATTGGTTATTGTCCGCAGATGTTATTGTCAGATACGTAATCTTTTATATTTTTCTGAGTGAATAATTTTTTTTTAATTCATTATAACTTTGCAGCACGCTATGATTTTTTAAAGTTGTACATATCCCTTCAACTTCCCTAAACTCTATTGATTTTAATAATACCAAAAAAAGGCAAGGGATCATTTTTATGTAATATTTCATGCTTTTACAATTTCTATTTGAAACTTTTTTACTAGGTTTTACACATTTTGAATAATTTTGAAAAAACGCTTTGTTATATTTTTTTTCACCCCTTCTCGGGATTGAAAAAAAAATCCTTGCATTAATCGTGTTCAAACACTTCAAAGTAGCTTATATAAAAAATTCAAGCATTTACCTCAAAATTTTGATATGTCGACCTATTTCATTGGATATATGTGTCACATTTCTATTAATCATTTTACCTCTGCCATTATATAAACTTGTATTCCTTTGTCTTTGCTTATTGGCTCAGTTTAAAAGTAATGATCTACTATTTTATAAAATAACATGCATTTTTTGCTGTGTTTATAAATATCCAATAAACCCTAAAAGAACTGAAGATGTCCTATATAAAGTCCAATCAATGTCCTCAGGTTATTCATAGTAAAGCCCAGGCATGACCCATACAAGAGCTGATGATGTCCTGTACACACCCGTACTGATGTCCTGAGGACGTCATCAGCAAAGCCCGAACTGTCCCATTTGGATATCCTACGGACATCCTAAGGTGATAATGGGATCTTCCCAGGATATCCCATATGTCCTGAAAAGTTGTCCCCAGTATGTTCTGAGGATGTCGTTGTGCTGTATGGGCTAGTTCCACCTACATGTTTTAATTTTCAGATTTCATAATGAATTCGGATACTAAAATATTTGCTCATTATTAGTTTTATAATTTCCATCGGGTGATATTGTAATAGGAGAGTATTCATCAAAATTTTATGCCACTCGAATTTATTAGAAAATCACTTGGTATAAAGTGATCTGAACATATCGAGATGTTGGTGGTGATGTTAATATCTTCTCTTATATTAACATTCTTTGGGAACCTACAAAGTAATGTTAAACGCTAAGCTAGACTTTTAAAGTGTTAGGAATAATCATTGTAAACGTTTATTCGAATAAAGTAATTTTATTATTACTATTAATAGATAAATAAAAATATAATAAATCAGTTGTCTTACTGTCCAGGATCAAAAAAAAAATGAAATTAACAAAGTTTGGTGCGATAAACACTATTATTATTATTAAGCTCATCCTTCCCTGGGGTAAGTAGGGTAGTAAGGTAGTAATGGAATATGTTGTTGAACGAAATTACAATATAATTTCACAGTTCTACAGTTTTTCAACAATATCTGTAATTTTTATGGAAGATTTGAATTATTATATTACATTTTGTCCAAAAATCTAACGTCCCTGTCTATTAAGAACAAAATCATCGAAACATATTAATAATAATAATAGTAACAAGTGTCTTTCATTTAGATTTCAGATTTTACAATATAAATTATGCAAAAGAAGTGGCCAAGTTCAACATGGCTACTCTTCCACTTAACCACTTGAGAGATGTACATAATGTTAATCTACAGTTACATATTACATAAAAATAGCAATAAGAAAAGATTAAAGAAAAAGAAAAGAAGGTACATAGAACTAAGGAAACACAACTGAGGTATATAGATTGCACAATAAGACATCGATATATACATCTGAAGCGTTTGCTATTAAGAAAGCCTTGAACTATACAAAGAAACATAAAAGTAAGAATACACTTATTATTAGTGATTCGCAATCAGTTCTCAATAGCATGAAACACCCTTCTATAAAACAAAAAAATATAACAATTTTCAATATTATAAAACTATACCATCAAATAAAGAAAAACGGACAGAACGTAATCTTATTGTGGGCAAAAGGTCACTCAGGAATTGAGGGAAACGAAATTGTAGACGAACTAGCAAAAAATTTCTATAACTTAAAGCCACTTAATTGGCTAGAGCTAGATTTGAAAGCAATTTTTAAAAAAGAAATGCGAGAGCACTGGGAAGCAGACTAGTTGGAATTTGCATCAACATCAAGAAATCAGTACACTAACATACATCCTACCTTACCACAAAAAATACCACATAATGATGGAAATTTTCCAAGAACACTATCCTTAACAATATCTAGACTAAAAATAAATCACATAAGATGTCCCACACATTAAAAAAAAAAAATAGGAATTATTAGATCTGATATATTTGTTCGGATTATATCCTAGAAAGAGAACATTTTATTACTTCCCTTACTCGTCAAAAAGTTCAATTTCTTACTAATTTAGGAAATCTTTTGTCCATTGAAAGTGATAATATTAATAGTATAATATACAATTTTATAAAACCTGCACGCATTTTAATTTAATATTGCTTGTATACATTTTTCTTTGTATTTAATACACTAATTGTAATTAAAACAATTTAATGCTTAATTTTAATTAAAACAAATGGTAAAAATTTTCATGGCTAATCGAACTGGTTCTCGGAAGCCAAACCACTTTTTCAAAAAAAAAGAACTAAGGAAATAATGGAAAAAAACTCTATTTAGCATATTAATTACTTCTAATATTTAAGTTGCATGATTTGATTTATTTTCGAAATGATACTTTACTAATATACGATTCAAATATATTAAACCCCCGGAGGAGCGGAAAAAATTTAAAAAGTTATCTGTTGATTATGTGTCTACTCTAAATCATTCACTGAAATTTGAATCATGTACATTGGAAAGTTTTATTGAAGAATGTCCTACGTTTTAAGGAAATTTTAACCTGCTCATTTTAAATCCATTATATCTTGGAAAACCGCCTACTATGTAAATAATATTTTAGACACCGATAAAGCACGGCATTTTTCTACAAGAAAATTCTTTGATAATGTTTTATTCTAAACTTTTGCTGTTATTCTCAAAAACATGACCTCATGTTTATCCGGTTATTTATCAATGTAGGCATTTTTTTTGAAAAATAGTTAATTATATAAAATGTAAGAATTTTCAGAAAAAAGAGTTGGTATATATGAAATATTAATTTAGTTATCAAGCGCAATAGATAATATTAGTGCAAGCTTGCAATAATATTATCCATTGCGCTTGATAACTAAATTAATATTTGTAAAATATTCACAAATAAAAAAGTTATGACAGTTTTTCAGAATCTGCCAAATGTCAATTTTTGCCGATATCTCGGAAACGGTTAGAGATATCGAAATGCGGTTTTCACCAATCGGTGTTTCACAAAAATCGAGCTCTAGACACATACGTCAGTTTTTCTCTACCTGGTCTGAAAATAGGAAAACCAGCCAAAATCAAGCAATTTGAGGCACCCTGTACAATGGACAGTTTTCTGCTAGGTTATATTGAAAAACGTCCTACTTTTTTAAGGAAATTTTGACCATACTAGTTTTAACCATTATATCTTGGAAAACATGCCTACTACATAAATGACATTTTAGATACCGATAAAGCACGGCCTTTTTTGTATGAGGAAATTTTTTCATAATTTTTTATTCTAAAATCAGCAGGTATTTTCAAAAACGTGACCTTATGTTTATTCGGTTATTTATCAATGTATTTAAAAAAAAATTGATAAAATAGTTAATTATACGAAATGTAAGCACTTTCAGAAAAAAGAATTGGATTCAAAATCAGTGAATGATTTAGAATAGAGACATAATGAATACATAATTTTTTCAATTTTTTCCGCGCCTCCGTTTCTGAGATATTCACAGTTAAAGTGACGGGTCAATACATTTGAATCGTATTAGCAGGAGCTTTAAGGGTCCGAGGTAGCCGATTGGATATTTTCCCTGTGCAGCGTTGTAGCTAAAGGATCTTTCAAAACAAGAGATATTGTGTCGAGGAACAGTGTATAAGGAGTTGTTTCTAGTTTCATGAATGTCATTTGTTCTTATTTTATTTATTTATTACTGACTATTTTTATGAAATAATTCATAAGCCAATGTCACTATCGTATTCGTCCCTTTCCTTCTAAAAACAAATAGATACACCACTGGACAGAATACTGAAATAAATACATTTGTTTGCGAGTCACTGAATGTAGTATCTCCTTTATATAACACATCCATGGGCCAGCACACACTGATTTCCATACTGACTGATGTTAGTTAGCCCTTCCATACTGTTCCCTGTACAGTCCGCGAATGTTTTAGACATTTCTAGTTTGTGTAAGACGACAGGTACACTCCCGGCAGCAAATCCATCTTATTATCGGTTTTCCATTGGGAAATTCACACACAGAAGATATATAGAATGGGATGTGATTTAATAGTTTCCAAACATTATCAAACTAACCGAAATAATAAGTTTCATGTAAGTAAACGATATGAGAACATTGGGAACTTATTACCTATATGAAATAAGTAGAATAGCGATTTAAGACGATCTGTGGTATTAGCAATTAAGATTAAGAAAATTTTAAATTATTTGGTGTCAATATTGGCCAGAGGAATTAAAAAACTTTGTCAATATACCAGAATACCTATGACATTCGATGCGTAGATGCAAATCTGCTGAAGAAAAATATGTATACCTACTTAATATTATGTTTTCGTCTATGTTATTCTATGAAAGAATTAAAATATAAAAATTATTTAGTAATACTCTTTTATTTAAATAATGTTGAATTTATTTTATATCTTACCTTCTTTTATATACTTTCAAATAACTCCCTCTATGGGATAACTCCTAAATCAGTATTCGGTTCTCAAAACTAATCTTGCGATTTAATTACTTAGTTGTATAATGGATTGAATATATTTCAGTTATAAACATGTATTAAGTAACTATTAACAAAACCACTTATTTCCGTATCAAATACAAAAAAAAAACAAATTTTATTTTACTCGAAACTTAATTTGTTTTCTAGCTAAGGTACCTTTTACTCATATTCTATTCTTCACAATTTCCAACTTCAAATTTCTACTTAAATGTCAAATCTTTTCAATTCTCTTATATTTTCCTTCCAATTCCTATTCCAAATTTCCAAAATTATTAATACAATTTTATAAACCTATTTATATCTAATTTTGTATCTGGGCTTAGTTATTGGTTTCAAAATTTTTATTTCACATAATTTTCTTACTTCTTTGACGTCTGTAAATTTTTATTTCTTCTGTCAAATATGTAAGATTAATTTGTTCTCTAAAACAAGGTCTACTCTTCAGTAGTATAAAATCAACTAAACCTTTGAAATATATGTTTTACTGCCAAAACTAGCTTCCAGATTCCAGGGAAAAATTTATTAAAAACGTAAGCGGATAGACTATGAAATTTACAGATTTCTATAAAATATCTGTTGAGATATCATCGAGATCAGCTGCATTTGAATTTTTAATTTCCATAATTGCATTAAAAACTGCATTCTCTGTAACTGGCTCTAAAAACATATAGTCGGAAAATTCTTACTGTTTTTAAAATTGTTGTCTAATTCTTTTACCTTGTGTTAGCCAGTACTTTTTAAAAGTGAATTATTTATTATTTGTTTGCTTATAGTAATGAAACATTTTCTTTATAGGATTTTGCAAACAGTGGAAAGAAAAGCTATCTATGAGAACTAAAGGAAAAACTATATATAAAAATACTAATGAAATCTTTGCATTCTTTCGATAACCTGACTTCTGGTTATGCTAACAAGTAAAAATTCTGAATTGCCATTCTCATTTTAACACTAGCATCCAACCTAGTCCCCTACGGCTAAGCAGGCTAAACTAGTATCTACATGATCCCCTAGGATATGTAAATTCAGTTAAAAATGAGAACAAAGGCCTGAAATTAATTTATTTACGTACCTTGTCTTTAAAAATTTTTTCATTCTAATGAATTACATTTTCATAAAATCTCATTCGGTTTCTTGGAAATGCTTAGCCTTTGAAACGTTTTTCGTCCTTATTGTGGACTCATCAGAAAAGCCTAAAGCCACTCATAACGATGTTCCATGCAAAACTAAGACATTATCCATGAATGGCATAAAATAATTATAATTGACATTGACTGATAATTGACTAGTTAGCTAATAGATAGGTGAAGATCTGTTGTTTTTTATCAGTCGATGTCAATTATAATTATTTTATGCCATTCATGGATAATGTCTTAGTTTTGCATGGAACATCGTTATGAGTGGCTTTAGGCTTTTCTGATGAGTCCACAATAAGGACGAAAAACGTTTCAAAGGCTAAGCATTTCCAAGAAACTGAATGAGATTCTATGAAAATGTAATTCATTAGAATGAAAAAATTTTTAAAGACAAGGTACGTAAATAAATTAATTTCAGGCCTTTGTTCTCATTTTTAACTGAATTTACATATCGTAGGGGATCATGTAGATACTAGTTTAGCCTGCTTAGCCGTAGGGGACTAGGTTGGATGCTAGTGTTAAAATGAGAATGGCAATTCAGAATTTTTACTTGTTAGCATAACCAGAAGTCAGGTTATCGAAAGAATGCAAAGATTTTATTAGTATTTTTATATATAGTTTTTCCTTTAGTTCTCATAGATAGCTTTTCTTTCCACTGTTTGTAAAATCCTATAAAGAAAATGTTCCAGTACTTTTTATTGTAATTAGTTTTAACTTTAGTGACAGGAGAAGACAGCTCAATGTAATATTTAATTGTTTCACAAAATATTGTAAAACCCTCATTAACTGTGTTACATTGATATATTGAGCCCACGTTTCTGTACTTAAGTAGTTCATAAATATACTGTAGTTCTTTCACTAAAAATTCTTTTATGAACAAATTTTTTTGTATTTCCATCATAATTCGATCAGAATTTGTGACGAGTGATCAGATATACCAAATCAACCACATGAGATATTACATAGTTTTTAACATCATAATCTAAACAGATATAATCAATTGCACTGGCTGAACTTGCAGCATATCTGGTTGGTTTGTTAATAATGGAATTGACATTGTATGCATGTAAAATATCTATCAGTTTATTCTGGTCTTCTGAAGTAGATAAAAAATTGATATTAAAATCTCCACATAGAATAATTTCATTTTTAATTTCACGGTATTTTCTTAATAGTGACTCTAATCGTGCAAGGAATTCATTGACATCAGATAGTGGCCATCTGCATAAGCAAAATAAACATATTTTTTGCGTAATCTTTGATATAATATAACATAATCTCAGAAATTATATTGAATTTATATATATTTTAATAGAAAAATATCGAATTTTTTGAAAAAACTTCTCCGGCATAAGAAAACTGTTAGCTGAAAAGTAGAACATTTACTTGGATTTATTTTTTAATTGGAATAAATAATCAAAAGCTGGATTTTCCTCATCACTTTTTATTACCCTCCCCTTTATGCCAAAATTCGAACCGATATGTCTCGGAAAGAACGCATTTGTTCGAAAATTTTGCAAGAGTAAAAAGTTGTTTTTTTCGTCAAATACATTTTGTTTTTTAATTTACCTCAATTATGCTACTTAACAAATTAGCAACAAAATCATTATTTATAACAATTGAGGGGCAGTAAGGGCCATCTTTTATTTAAGTTAGATCTAAACATCAAAACGAACAGAATCCATAAAGTTTCGTGAAAATTCATTCACTTTCAAGTTTAGGTCGATTTTCGTCTAATTTGTTTACATTATTTGGGGATAATTATTTTTATATATGTACCTACAGGTTAAACAAAAAAATTATTTATTTAAATTCGATTATAAAATTTATAATTTATGCAAGTGCATTTTATGATTATATTTCAGTCCTTTAAACTTTATATACCATACGCACAATGTACTAAGTGACTTTTACCAAAAAATGTCGTTAGACGAAAAAATTTTAAAACGACATAACATTGCAATTTTGCATTTAAATTATATATAGGTATATAAATAAATTAAATCTATCTAAATGAGAAAGATCAATGATTAACCGTGTTCTAAATCGTACGAATGGTATGTTCCGCGGGTGGAAGAGAGAGCCGCGACGCAACGTTTAGGAAATCGAGCGTATCCCGCTTTTACTGTAACTAGTCATGAAGTAAAAGAGGTTAGGATATTGATAAAAGTAATTGTTTGATAATAGTAGGCGATGTAAACGGTCGTGAGCAAACACTACAATTTGCTGGATATACGGGCAAAAATGTAAACGGTCTTATCGGCGCAAACTTTTACAGGCGAGTGTTGTGAGGTATTAAAAAAAATTAACGAGTACTTGGGATTTATCTCGCCTAGCTGTCATGCATGTTTTAAAGCCCATACCATTAATTTAAAACATATTTATTTAATACATTTTATTATCACGTACTATTAATCTGGGAGTAAACTCTTCCGTTCTATAATGTAATATTTACCAATTTGAAAGATCTGAAACTGGTAATTTTGTTATTAGATTTAACAGAATGTAATGCATAGCGGTGTACGGCGTTCAATAGCATTTTTCCGGAAAGGATTGCACATAAGATTTTTACAATTTATTGTTTCAGGAGAAGAAGAATGTCTCGTTTTCTATACGCTGTGTACTATTTGATTGGAGATCCCCAACCCATATTTCGATTGTGTCTGAACAAACTGATTATTTTTCAACAGTTGTAGGTACTTGACTAGTTTTATGATATGATCTTAAAGCAATGCTAATAATAACACGGGTTTACAAAAATTGTCTGGATCTGAGGTCAGACCATATGTTTCTTATGTATTTTTCGACGCTGCATTCGAATCTATTTTTAGTTTTGCTCTATCACGTCAGGATTTTGAGATAATCTAACCTAAAAGTGCAAACAACACGGTTTTTTGACATATTTGAGGTTATGTAGCTTTGCGAATTTTTCTTTCCTTCAAAAACTATATATGGGATCTTCTATAAATCTTCCTCTTTAAAATGCCGTTAAGTTTGCTCAAATATCTTTTTTTTTTCGCCGAGATATCGAATTTTGAAAATTGTCTGTTCATATCATATCTTTCCCAATAGGTACCATAGGCCTACAAAATTAGGCACATTTTTTGTATAAAAAACGGTACTATATTATTCCGAAGGTTATCGGTGCGCTGAATCGGAATCCGGTCTCAGAATTGCTTTATCACGTCAGAATTTTTGATATCGTAACCTAAAAGTGCAAAAACACGGTTTTTGACATATTTCAGGTTATGTAGATTCGAGAATTTTAAAAATTCGATATCTCAGCGAAAAAAAAATATTGAAGCAAACTCTACGGCATTTTAAAGATGAAGATTTGTACTTTAAGATCCCATACACGGCTTATCGAGAAAGAAAAAAAATCGCAAAACTACATAACCTCAAATATGTCAAAAACCGTGCTTCTTGCACTTTTAGGTTAGGATGTCTCAAAATCCTGACGTGATGGAGCAAAACTAAAAATATATTCGAATTCAGCGTCGAGAAATACATAAGAAACGTATGGGCTGACCCTAGATCCAGACAACTTTTTTTTTGTAAACCTGTGTAATTAAAGAAAAAATTCGAGATTTTTCTTCCCACTTTGAGGGATTTCTTAAAACGTACGTATTCTCTTGAAAAATAAGGTCCAAAGAAACTACAAAACAATTCTTCAACATTACTTGTCTTGGCAATTACTTCCCGAGCCAGCAGTTTCTGTTAAAGAATGCGGTACTAGACAACAAGTATCATAGCAGACAGTCGTTTGTTTCCATATTTTAGCCTAATGCCGCCCTATCGACAATTGGACCGATTATATTTACAGCACCTTCTGCTCTGCTCTCTTCTCAAGTGTCGCTATATGCTCTTCTCAGTTTTATTAGTCTTTATTATCCATTTGTCCAATAATTATTATTTATAAGACGCATTCTTGCAATTATCCAATAAATTCCCTCATTTTGTTACAACTAGAGGTCGCTAGGAGTATAAATATGATGATAGAATCGACATTAGTGCTATTGAACGTAAATACTATCTTATTTATGATAATTTTAAAAAACATTGAGAGATGTACTCTTTTTCATTAGTGAAAAGGGGTGTGTCATTTAGACATTAACAATAACAACTAAAAAGGAATCGGTAAAGGTATTTACCGGTTTAATTGCCACCCTTTATTTTATAATAATAATAATGATTTTATTGAAAGGAATAGTTACCTATATGAAAAAAATTTACAGTATATGTAAATTGTACCATTGAATTATTCCTAACCAATGGCAGAGTTCAAACAAGCTGTCCGAAGGACAGGGGTTTGCACTTCCACGCAATCAAAAAGACACCTGAATAAGACTGAAATAAACGTAGTGAAAAACAATATATAATATTTGTATGTACTTCAGTCTTATACGAGTGTGGAAAGAAAAATTAAATTGATTGTATTAGTAATCCAGAAAGTTAATGCTTAATACTAACAGGTTGACCATTCTAGGATGGCCGATGAGATTAGGATGCGCAATGGTCGAAGCCCGCCCACCTCTACGGAGCTCACTTGTTTATGTTCCTTGCTCGTGTAAACATCGGTAGTACAGTCTCGAGAAAAGTGCTTGTAGGGTAAACTTATATTTAATGCGCAGGTACCTATTAGAAGCATTTACTTATACACTTTGTTACGTGTACTATCACTAGTAGTATTTATAAGAAAATATCATGGTATTTGAAAGCAAAGTTAAACATAAAATGGACATTTTTGGTAACCACGGCTGGCAACCGGGTATCACGTGTTGAAGTGTCATCGTCAGAATCACTATCATTATATAATTACGACTACTAGTAATATAATTTAATATTGTTTGCTGAATTACTTCAGAAATTGGATATCAGAGATAAATAAAAAATATATTGCAATCATTTATCTCAAATTTTATAATTGTAGTCTCATTACATTTAATCTAATGTGTATTTATTTTGTATGTTTGCTATATCGTATTGTTTACTTAAAACTAAATCAATTAAATATTATAATTTACAAACATTTCAAATATAAAAAAAAGAACTGAAACTTCTGCCCCGACTGTACTGCGTTCATAGTTAAGAAACTTGTCTCTATCCAACAGCGACGATATTTCTTCTCTCTCTGCGCGGCTATCGGCCATCCTACAATGGTTTACTTGTAATTAACTAAATATTGTCTAAATATTATTTATAATAATGATAATAATAATAAAGTGCCTTTATTGAAAATATACATATGGCGGAGTCCAGCCCAGAGGCTGCTCAAATACTCAACCATTAAAATTAACAAAATAAACAATTGCAAAAAGAAAAAGCATAATAAATGTTTAAAATAAAATGTTTTCTTAACCGCTTCTCAAGTCACCGAGGTAACTCCTTGAAAATCCAGAATGATTTTGTGTAAGGTAAAGAAATGGGAATGAAATTGTACTAAACACAAGTTTATATAACGAAAGAAGAGTGTGCCTACATTAGGTAGGCTTAAAAATATTTTATTTCTGATTCTTTGTTCACTGGTTTTGAAGAAATCTTTTGTAATGAAATTTAAACGAGTTTACTGAAACTTGCTTAATATTAACAGGAATGGAGTTATATAACGTTGATGCGGAGTACGTAAAGCATTTTTGGAAAATATCTGTTGAATGATGAGGAATTATTAAATTCTCAGTGTATCTTAAATTTCGCTCGTGAATAGACGACCTGGGAATCAAAAGTTCTTTTAGGTAGGGGGGATTTGCTGATTGTACCAATTTATGAGTAAAATTTGCAAGATGTAATTTGCGTCTTGTGGCTATATTTAACCATCCAAGGGTTTTTAACTTATGCGATATTTGATCATTTTTCTTTAAATCAAATATTAATCCAATACAAACAATTTGTACCTTTTGAATCCTATAAGCATTTGTTTGGTCGAGACAGGGTCCATATATAATATCGCCATAGTTAAAAAAAAGATAAGACTAGAGATTCGCTTAAAACAGTTCTTAATTTTACATTCAAACTATGACGACAAGAATATAATTTTTTTAATGCGCGGTAGGACTTTTTCATAAGGTTATTAATATGTTGCTGAAATTTGAAGTTATGATCAAAAAACAGGCCCAAATTTTTTATACTATCCATGAATGCTAGTTTTTGATCTTCCACAAGAATAATGGTATTATCCCTAATGAATTGTCTATTGCTCTCCTTCCCAAATACCATAACAGCAACATTTAGCTGCATTCATTTTTAGGCAATGCCGGCAAGAATAATTTACAAGATTTTTAATATCTTGATTTATGTGCTCAATGGTCTGCATAATCCGTGATGAATCAAAGGTGCTACAAATCTGGGTATCGTCGGCATAGAAGTGTGATCTACAGGTTTTTAAGACACTAAAAAAATCAGCAGTATACAAGATAAATAACAGCGGTCCCAAAAGTGACCCTTGCGGTACACCAGATTCAAGGATCTATGACTCAGAAAAAGAGGTATTCTTGACTACAATTTTCTGTTTGCGATGAGTAAAGTAAGATTTAAGTGTTTTTAAAGCACTGTTTGAAAAGTTATAGTGTTTTAGTTTGGAGAGTAATAAGTTGTGATTAATCGTATCAAACGCTTTAGAATAGCCAAGCAACACAAGAGTTGTAGCCTTTAATTATATCATCAGAGACTTTGAGAAGGGCACTTGTGGTGCTATGACCAACTCTAAAGCCAGATTGATTTTTTGGTATTATGTGATGTTTTGTCGCGTAATTAATAATTTGATCATACATGAGCTTTTCTATTATTTTGGACAAAATTGGTAACAAACTAATGGGACGCAAGCCGGTAAAATCAATGGGAGATATAACTTTGTTGAGGTTTTTTTTTACAAGCGCTTTTTCCAGACGTCTGGAAATACGCCATTCACAATACATTGATTTATAATATAAGTTAAATACACCAGTAAATCTGGAAAACGTAATAAAAGCATTTTTTTTTATATAGAGTCAGTACCAGAAGCATTTGACTTGACTGAATTAAGTGCTTTATATACTTGGTTTTTGATACCTCCTCAATAGGAAATTTGTCACAAATTTTAAAGACATTCTGATCAAAATAGTTTAGCAATTCATTGCAAGCAGGATTGTATTTACATGTTGATGCAAAATATTCGTTTAGCTCATTAGGACTTGAAAGGTGTGGAGAAATTTCGGATGCGTTTTTTGTTTTAGTATTATTCATGTTTTCTAAAGTTTGCCATAACTCTTTTGCAGTTTTTGAATTTTGGACAGAGTTTAGGTAAGCCTTTCTTTCACGCCTAATTGCTGAGGTAGTAGTATTACGCAAATATTTATAGTACGACCAGTCACGTAAACTTTTTGTTTGTTTAAATTTAGTTAATGCATTGTTTTTAGTTTTAATCATTAATTTAATGGTATCAGTTAGCCAAAGTGATTTAGGTTTAGATATTCTTACTGCTCTGATAGGTGCGCTGATATCATATAATAACAAAATATTATTGTTAAGGAAACTGATCATATCATTTACATTTTTGTATTAATAGATACTATCCCAGGGAATACTGTTTAGATCGTATAAAAATTTATTGTAATCGAAGTATTTGAAATCACGATATGTGTAAAGGAACTGGGTGATTTTCTCTACTACATATGATAATTCCCAAAAAATAAGCCTATGATCTGATATATCATTATCTATTACTCAAACAGTATTTACAGCGGACTCATCACTAACATTAACCACGTCTATTAAGGTCTCGCTAATATTCATAATTCTAGTTGGTTCACTTATAATTTGCATTAAACCATAAGCTTCCAATAAGGAATTAAATTTTATAACATCATTATGAGAAATATTGAATTGGTTAATATTTAAATCTCCAACGCAGATAATTTCGTCTACCCGAGGTAATATATTAGTCAAACTATTTTCTAAACTCAGCAGAGACGCAGTAACATTGATTTTGGGCACCCTGTATACCACAGCAAAACCAAAAATGTTTCCTTTATTCTTAAATTTATTCCATAGCTGCTCTAAGGTATTATCCTCAAACTCCTCCACATCGATAATGACACATTGAATTTCATTTTTTATATAAATAGCTACACCTCCCCCTCTTAAACCAGTATCTCTATCTTTCCTAAAAATGCGATAATTAGGTATCGCAATAGTATTCGAGTCTATATTGTTATTTAATCAAGTTTCAGTAATTGCAAGTATTTGATATGAATCATTTGAAATTTTATTAGATAGTTCTTTCAAAACCAATGAACAAAGATCTTACAATAAGATGTCCAACTCGGAAGTTCATACAATGTTTTGTTTTTACTCTATATCTACTATGTATAAATTAAATTGTATGCAACTGGAAAACATTACTTTCTATTTTAATAGAAAAAAAAAACATAACCTGTTCAGAAGTAGTTAAAGTAATTAAACAAAAAGTAATAACACAGATAAGCTGATTAGAGGAGAAGAAAAAATTAACGATAAGGAAAAAATGGTCACCCCTATGCAATGAATTGTATCTTACCAACCCTAATAGATACACACATATACAACCAGTAATACCAATAAACCCCTGGTTCAATAACTATAACATACCTAGGAAATATATCACCATAATATCTAGAATTAAATTTGGACATGCATGTTATCCAACACATCTACATAGAATAGGAATACTACCGAGAGATACCTATGAGCATTGCAACGTTTTAGGGGACCTAGAGCATATATTTTTTGGATGTAACAAATACACCGATGAAAGCAATGATACAACAATATAATAAATTTGAAAATTGAAACCCCTTAAGGAAAACAAATATAAAACTTTAGAGTAGGTTAGTTTTGTTACCTTTGTTTTCAACCTTACTTGTGTAGAAACCTAACCGTGGTCCACCTGTGTGTCTTTGATGTTTAAAAGCCCTGAATGACCGCTGGGCGAGAAGCGAGTGACCCTGTACTTTCCTGCAGATGTTAAAAAAAAAAGATTGTTTAGTTGGCGTAAGTGTTTTTGAATTTTTTTTGTTTTTTTCCCTTTGTTTAGAAATGTAACGTAATAGTAATGTTGTTCCTAGCTGTATGGACACTTTCCTAATGCCAAAAAAAAATGTACTAATGAATTAATATGACTCACCTTCATTAATAAGAGCGTTCATCTGGTGCGTCTTCTAAGAATTTCTCGATCTCCGCTTCTGTTAAAACTTTTTTGGACGATATTCTATTGATCAAATACGGTACTAACTTGGAATGTTTCTCTATATCTATATTTTGTTTGACGTTTAATGTTCTCTTCAGCATTGAATATATAGACCATAACGTTGTTGGCTGCACTCTCTTAATTTTATATTCAAAGCCAATATCATACTTTCAGACACATTTTTTAATATCTTAGAATCATGGTCTTTGTAAGTAGATTCATATTGTTTGATCGATTTGTTGGGAATAGGTCCAGAAATTGCACCTTTTGCTGCCTCAGACATTGCACATGGTAGATCCTCATCTCTTTCTGATATGTTTTATGTTCTTATTGCATTTCAATGATAAAATTATGAACTGAGCTGTCGCTCGCAAAAAAACTTTCTCGAAAAGAAAAATGGCAATTCACAAGCTAACATCAAAAATAACCATTTTGAATTTCTCAGATGAATTCCGACGAATCATATGATTAGCCACTTAAGAAAAAATATGTTTTAACTGCCTCGTATATTATAATTTTTAATTGGAATATGCCACAACTGCTCTTTATGCGGAAAATTCTATTCAACAGAACTTTAGAACTAGATCATCGTCGAGAGTATTAAAGAAACATATTTAAACGAGCGCATAGAATTTGCGAGAAAACACAATCAACGTATGAAAATAGATTAAAAACTCGGAAGTGTATAAATGAGTTCACATTCTCATCAGATCCACGAAAGGTCAGTTATAAAAAGGTCTAAACAGGGTGCGAACGTCATTATTGAGCTAGAACTCTAACATTACAACATTATTACAAACTAAGTAATAGTCTCTACTTGTACCAACTACTTATTACACTTAACTTTAACGCGCATCTCGTTCGCTCAACCTGTGCCTTACCGCTGTAAACATATTGTGGCACAGATTATCACACTCTCAATTATCTCCTTCGGGACTTCCAGCGTCTACTTTACTTTTAGCAACTAATACTTGCACTCGCAAAGGACTACAATGTGCAACAAATATTTTTAACATGAAGGTTGGCATTTGATTCTATTGACAACCTCGAGTTTTCCCTGTTTTTTTGGAGGAAACAAAAACTAAACTGTAAAAAACTACCTTTCTAAGAAGATGCAGCTGTTCACTGTGTAAATAATAATATTAAGAATTTGTGACATTGTTATACATAATACTCCAGGCTCAGTTTTCTAAAAAGCCTTCGGAAATCACTCTTAGAAGCAAATCATATTACTTTTTGCCAACCTATGTTTTTAGAGTAACTCGACCCCTCTGATTTCGGGGTTCAACCAACCCAAAACCACCCCTAAAGGCATATTTTATCAATATATCGAAAATATCTTCGTAAGAAGTGAATTGAAAGAAAAATATTAAGAGAGTTGAAACATAATTTTTAAAATTTTCTTTAAAATGGTGTTTAAAAAGTTATAATACCACTGGCTCATTGGCGTGTAATAGGATCTAAAATGAGACATATTTCAAAAAAACAAAAAAATTGTTAATCATAGTCCTTAAAATTGTGTGTAAAATATATTCAGATTTTCGTTATTTTGTTTAAAATTTCATGGACGTCCAAAAGGGGTAATCAACTATCATGAATGAGTTTTCATATTTCCTTTTGCTTCAGAATAGATTCACTTGTAACACGTTTTCGAAAAATACCACAAGATAAAAAATGTGATTTTGAAACAGGAGAATATTTTGCAAAGTGATGTCGCGAAAAATGTTAAATATCATACATGTTATTCGGATCATGGGGCCTCGAGTTCGAATCCCGGCCAGGACATGAATGTTAGAGGCGTTTTCAAAAATGTTACCGAGATAGTAGCAGTGGACTAGGCCTCTATTGAGTGGCGCAACGCTACAGTCGCTGTTATCACTCCTAAATTAGAGTCAGATCTGCTGCAGATGGCAATGTCACAAGGAATGGCTGTTCTGTAGTTGTCTTTGTGTGTTGTGTTCGTACCTGGTTAATAGGTAGAGTAGCCATGGCAAAACTCTAGACCAGTGGGCAGGGACAAAAAAGTATTCAAAAGTGCATTTTTGAGCCGGGAGCAATGTTTTAATTGATTCTTACGTATTTTTTGCCGCTAAACACGATTAGCACTATGCGTACTTCGTAAACCGAGTGCTTATTTTTTAAATCAACCTTATTAGTTTTTTGTTCCTCATCGAACTATCTAAAAATACTATACTTCCAATCCACTACGTGGATGTGGAAGTAAATGAGAGTGGCTAAGTGTTTTTTTTATTGACAAATAGTGTTCAAAGTTGAAAAGGTGCTTCTTCTTCGACATTAAATAACTTGGAAACGGAAACACCCAGAAGCCTGAAACTTTCAGAAACTATTGCTTACAATTATATAAAAACGTTTTTCAAATTTCAACAAGATCTGTTTTTAAGTTTATAAGTAATAATAATAAACGATCGATCTTCTTTCAAGATTTTAATTGCAAATCGCGCCATTTATTTTGAAAAAAACTGTCCAAACCAAGCTAGAAATTTCAAAAAACTATTAAAATTTAATATGTCGTTGGAATTTTCAGAAAATATACAACGATTTTTTAGACTTTCAAGTCCTGGAAGCTTGAAGGGATATGCAAAACACTTTTTTTCGAGCAACGTACAATATGTATTTTTTCGACCGACCGGAAAATTTTTCCAGAAATTTTCCGGCAGAAATTGTGGTTTTCTCGGGCTAGACCGATCATCAGAGATGGTCATCAGAGATTGATAAAATTTTTTGCCGATCTCTGATGCCCACTTTCCGGTCTAGCTCAGTAGAACGTCAATTTCTGCCCTAAAATTTCTTCAGAAAGGGTGTATTTACTGATCGGTCAAAAAAAATACAATACTTTATTTGTTTATTATATATGTACTGAAAACAGATTTTCAATTACTTCTTCTGTTGCGTCTTCTTGTTGTTTTGCTCCTTGATTTTATCCACAACATCGTGACAGACGTTTTGTGATCCATGCATCATACTAGCTGATCTCTCTTAGCTATATGGAACGTCTGACAACAAAAATTCTATTAATTTCATTAAAAGGAATAAAACGCTTTTGTGAATATGGGAATATACTTTAGTTCCACATCTACGTAGTGGATTGGAAGTATAGTGTAGAAAAAATTTCAAATTTCCTTTTCTTGAAATAGATTTAGAATGTCATGAAACATCGAGATTTTAAATTTGAGCGAAGAAATTTCTGTCTGTCTATCAGTCAGCCTGTCGGTCGGTCTGTCGGTCTGTCTGTCGGTCTGCCTGTAACATTTTTTTTGTCTACACGTTTTCTCCGGAATGGTTTAAGATGTTGACCTGAAATTTTAGATACGTATATATTGTAACGAGATCTGGAACTGGATTATCTTTTGAGTATATCCAGTGAAGGGTTGGGGGGTAAATAGTGAGAAATAAGTAAAGCAGTAAGAGTACAGAAACTTGAAATTCGATTTATGTACTAGAAGCCAATTCCTCAACATTTTTTATAATATTTTCCATCGCCCATCGACCTCACTCTCTTATTAAAAGAGTTGATAAAATCAAATTGAGATTTTCACTTGAAATTTGGTACACGTATGTATTATAACGGCATCTGACACTAGATTCTATTTTGACATGATTCCGTTGAAGGAGTGGGGGATAAGTAGAAGTAAATATTTTGGATTTGGTGTATACAGGGTGATTCACGTAGGCCATTCATTAGAAGTTTTTCAACTTGCAGTTGGATTAGAAACTTGAAATTTGGTATGCAGCCATAATCGATCATGCTCGTTCTATCTAAAATATTTTCAGTCCTCCAACCATACAGGGTGTGCCAAAAATTGGTACCAACTTTCTTATTTTAAATGGAAACCTATATTTTTCTTTACATGGTTCGATTGGTCTTCTAATTCTGAGTTTAGAGAACCTAAGTTATGTTAACTTATCTATTACAATTTTTGACATATGTCCAATTTTTTGAAAAAAATTGCCGCTGTAGTAGTTTACGAACAAATTTGTATCTCGCAAACCTTTCAAAATTATGAAACGAAATTTGTGAAGCAGTTAGCTGGAAGTCCAGGCTAACTTTTGATGTTCCATCGGTGGTCCCATTTTGTACCATATGGGCACAGTCGATTTTCAAATGTCGCAATCAAAAATTGTCAAAAAGTCAATTTTTTCAAATGGCACCTACTATTTTTTTTCACACCATTCGAAAGAAAATTGAATTTTAGGGTGAGTTACTTAAGCATTCCCTATACCTAACTTCACCCCATATGGAGTTATTCAATAAAAATCAAGAAATACCTTATCTTGCCGAGAGATTCCTTACTTCATCAAGTATGCCATGGAAACAAAAGACAGTTGTAATAATTTTTAAAGAAAAATATGGATTCTTATTTAATTACACACAACACCAACAAATTATTATTAACGAACAAGAACAATGTTGACGAAATTCTGACGTAAATGTTCAATATGACCACCATATTTTTGTTCAAATATTCTATTATTCTACTTTCAACAGATTGCGTAGCACATCTTTGCGCCTACCATTTCTGATGCCAGAAATCAATGCAAAATTGAATTGTAGAGCCACTTTTGTTAACATTGTGTATGTCTATCTACAGTCGTTTTTGAGTTATTGGCATTTTTTGAAAAAAATATTGTTTTTTTTCTCAAGGGTAGTAGGCTTTGGAAACAATCATTTCATTTTAATTTTTATTCAAAAATCGTATTGCAATAATAAATAATAACAACAAAATAACAACAAATAAACAGATTAACAAAATAATTATTTCAATACAAATGCTCAATGTGTGCATCGTTTTCAATGACAGAATTTCGTCAACATTGTTCTTGTTCGTTAATAATAATTTGTTGGCGTTGTGTGTAATTAAATAAGAATCCATATTTTTCTTTAAAAATTATTACAACTGTCTTTTGTTTCCATGGCATACTTGATAAAGTAAGGAATCTCTCGGCAAGATAAGGTATTTCTTGATTTTTATTGAATAACTCGATATGGGGTGAAGTTAGGTATAGGGAATGCTTAAGTAACTCACCCTAAAATTCAATTTTCTTTCGAATGGTGTGAAAAAAATAGTAGGTGCCATTTGAAAAAATTGACTTTTTGACAATTTTTGATTGCGACATTTGAAAATTAACTGCGCCCATATGGTACAAAATGGGACCACCGATGGGACATCAAAAGTTAGCCTGGACTTCCAGCTAACTGCTTTACAAATTTGGTTTCATAATTTTGAAAGGTTTGCGAGATACAAATTTGTTCGTAAACTACTACAGCGGCAATTTTTTTCAAAAAATTGGATATATGTCAAAAATTGTAATAGATAAGTTAACATAACTTAGGTTCTCTAAACTCAGAATTAGAAGACCAATCGAACCATGTAAAGAAAAATATAGGTTTCCATTTAAAATAAGAAAGTTGGTACCAATTTTTGGCACACCCTGTATGGTTGGAGAACTGAAAATATTTTAGATATAACGGGCATGTTCGATTATGGCTGGATACCAAATTTCAAGTTTCTAATCGAACTGCAAGTTGAAAAACTTCTAATGAATGGCCTACGTGAATCACCCTGTATACTAGAAGCAAGGGCCTCATATTTTTTAACATTTTTAACCCCTCCACCACCCACTCCATTATTAATAAAATTAAATTGAGATAGTCACTTGAAATTACTATTTGGTATTATAAGGACATCTGAAAGTAGATCAGATTTTGATATGATTCCGTTGAAGGGTAGGGATGTAAGTATAAGTAAATAGGGGGAAATTAGTAAAGCAAGCTGTACAAAACTTGAAGTTTGGTACGTATACTAGAAGCCAAGCCCTCAGATTTCTTTATAATATTTCTCAACACCCACACCACCACCAGTTGGGGGTTGATCAAATAAACTTGAGATATTCACTTAAAATTTGATACACGTATCTATTTTTTGTTGTAAATCTAGTAAGAGTCGAGAAACTTTATTTTTGGTGTATATGCTTGAAACCAATGCCTCATTTTTTTTAACATTGAAAATGTTTAACAAATCGAAGATGTAACGGTAATACGGGGGTCCAGTAGCGATTTGTGTAACGCTTGGAAATTCTGTGGCTGTGTTTTTAGACAAGAAAGCGTTCGGTGCTGTTACATCGTATACTTTTTGAAAGATCCAAATTTTTTTTCGAATTTGATAAATTTTGATACCTAGATTTATGTTCTCGCATTTTTACGAACCAATTTTTTGTGGAATAATAATGTAAAGCCTATTACGATTACTCCGAGCTGTGTAACTCTTTTAATTTTTTATCTGCAGCTTAATAAAATTTTGACAATTTCTAAATCTTTTCTTTATTTCTATCCCTTGTACATTTTGCAGATTTTGTAAATATCGTGTCAGGCTTGAAAGTTAGACAAGTTCATTTTCAATGTCTTAACGAAGCTTGCCAAATTTAAACTTCTGTAAATTTATTTATGACTTATGCCTCAAATATTATTAAAATTATATGACCAATTATTTCCGTATACTAAAGTGCAAATATAGTCAAGAAGGTTACCTTTAAAGAGATTTAGAAGGAAAATCTGGATGTGGAAGTAGTGATTCCTTAGGCAGCGGCTTTCTACTACCATTAGGCATTGATGACCTCCCGAAGAACGTCAACATTAGCTATTATCTATATATTTTTATATATTATGTCTTTTTATAATAAAGTCGACTTGATTAACCACAGCTGCTGTCACATCATTTTAAAATATATTTTTTTAATGTATTTGGACATAACGAGTAAACAAAACTCAAGACTATTATCACAAGCTGAATTAATTGTATAACCAACTAAATCCGCTCTTAACAATACGTATGATGCGCTGGTATAATGTCATTAAATCCAGCAGATTGCAGCAGAACTAAAAATAATGAGTGCGACGTTCGCGAACAGAATTTGGGCTGCTTACAGATTTTAAACTATTCATTTCTAAATAATAGACAAAGGACCGGTTCACTAAGGGCGGATGCAGTGTATTTTTATTTACTTTATTTTGGTTAAATTAAAAAATGTTTCGCTAATTGCGATGAGTCCAGGAACGAGTTGATAATTTATTGTCACAATAGGAGTTTCCAGAGTCGTTACTATAACGTGGCGAAGGTAGCGCCGCGTCAAGGGTTAGTTGCATCGAACAAATTTAAACAACATACTTGTTCTTAGGATAGGGGCCCATAATCAGCCTTAAATTCAAGGCTCGTTCTAGACATTTTTTTGTGTAAGCGGATGATATTTTGGCACCCTCCACCTCAATGATAATAAAACTGTAGATAATTTTAATAGAGAAAAATTCTGCAAACGGTTATTACAATTGCAGTTTTTTTCAATATCCATAGTTTCCCCAAGAATGTTAACGACCAATGGCAAGACTATAACTATGTATGAATATTGAACAAAAATTCATTTCTCTGTTTGGCGCCTTTCAGTTGATGCCTTCTGCGGTCGCATAGTTTGCAGTATTCAAGGTCCAGCTCTTCTTAAATTAGACTTTTCGAGTTCTAGAAGCTTTGTGGCATTCTTTATCGAATAAGCTGTGAACTATTTCGCTTATCTTTTTCCATTTTAGAACCTCTTTGATTATGTATTCCATAGATAAGCTACAAAACGGTTCAGGGTCAAAAAGTGAAGCTTCAGCAACTTCTTTTAACGCTAAGGCTAGAAAGGCATGATTCGATTATAACAAAATATATTTTTTGAACAGTCTCTCCTATTCAATCAATGCTAGGGTGACCTTAAATTCTTAATTTGATCTTACTGTCTAATAATGTAATAGCCAACAATTTACATATCGTAGGGGATCATGTAGATACTAGTTTAACCTGCCGAGCCGTAGGGGACTATGTTGGGAGCTAGTGTTAAAATGAGAATGGCAAATAAGAATTTTTACTAGTTAGCATAACCAGAAGTGAGGTTATCGAAAGAATGCAAAGATTTCATTAATATTTTTACATACAGTTTTTCCTTTAGTTCTCATAGTTTTTCTTTCCGCTGTTTGCAAAATCCTATAAAGAATATGTTTCACAACAATGTACCTCCACCCTGTCTCTGTATTTTTTTTCCATAGCAATTTCAAGCAAAACATCTCCTAGGTTAACATATTTGTAAAGTGTAAGCAAATTGTCGAGCATTTTACCTGCATGAGGAATATTATTTTTAACTCTTTCACTCATTGAAATGGCAGCTAATGGAATTTCTTTCTAAACTATTCCTATTTCGCTACTTGTTGAATTTTTGTCTTGTTAGCCAGACACTTGTAATTTAAATCGACCGAAGATCCTTCAGGCAAAAATATGAAAGGTAAAAGTTGAAATGTTTTAATGGAAATTCGTCATAATCACAAGGCAATATGAAAAATAATATTTTATATTACAATTCGTAGCACTTATTCGACTTTTTAAAGGGTACTCCCTACTCAACCAAAAAGTCTTAACTCATTCAGTTAAAGAATAAGGATTGAATAGGAACATAACTATGAAGATTCCTGTAATGTAGTAACATAATCATAATTAGTAATAGTCTAGCAGTAACTTCTTACCTGATTTTCATTCACGTATTCTCATATTTCTATGTTCCTCGGCATATATAATAAGTAAGTAAGTATAATAAGTGTGGGACAAGGATCATGTGTACTAGCACTCTGTCTTTAGACGTCATATGATTGGCTAATTCGTGTGCAAGTAACTGTGTACTAAATAATTCTCGATGTCTTTAAACGAGTCTATATATTGCGATGTCCGTCATTCCAATATACTTCTTAGTGGTTATGGAAACTGGCACTTACCACATTACATTTAAAATGAATTTCGGATGGTATCATATTTTTTTAAACGTCCTCTTCTTGTATTAGAAATAAATTTAATACTAAAGATATGTTTTATATATTTAGTCAATTTGTTTGTGTCATAATATCAGAAAATACCACTCGCGTCTTTAAAATTTATGTACTTATATCTTTTTCTCGAACTGCTGCGTAAAATGCAGCTAGAGGGATTAATTTAGATAACGGACACATACTGTTAGTTTACACTTTTATATTACTAGGCAACCTCGAAATAATTTTACCGATAAAACCATAAGCACGACATATACGACAAAAATCAGTCACCCAGAAGACTGCCAAAGTAGATGTGTGGTATTAATCTATTAATAAACAAATATAGTTCTCCTTATGATTTCCGGATCTTTAAACGTATCATTTGCTCCTGTGTTTAAAGGATGGGGATTATTTAGTCAAATCTAGTGAAAAAATAATAAAAATGGCATTACCCTCTTCATTAAATAAGGTTTAAAATCTATTTAAAAGAATTTAGAAAATGGGAATATATGATTCAATTAGTAGTGCTGGAGTCAGTGTAGGATCACGGTGGATTAGTGAACTGTTTAAATTAGGGGTGATTACTGCACACCCCTAATCCGACCGCGAGCCCTTATAGTTTTACATTCTCTGGCATTTCTAGCGAAGTCTCCTCAGTTGACTGTAAAAATGGTTCATTTCCTGTTCAAATATTTTGAAGGGATACAATTGAGATTTTTCTCCGATGTGGCATCGAGTAAACTGTGTAAAGATAAAGTATAATACACCGGGTGGTCCAGCTCATATGGACGCACTTTACTGGGTGAATGGATTGTTTTCGAATTTAGCGTAGTACTAGTAATATGAGATATTTTCGATTTCGATCCATTTACATGAAAATAAATTTTTTAAATAATATTAATAATAATGTTTATTGTCCATAATAAATGACCACAAAAGAGTGATATAGGGCTGGTCAAAGAACAATTTTGCCAACCTCACCACAAATACATTTAAAAGACAAAAGCTAACCTACTATAACACATATTGATAAAATCTCTTAAAAAAGTGAGTCAGTTAAAAACTCAGTGATACTATAATAACACTTCTGTAAAATAAATTCATTAACTAACTTTTTAAACAACTTTTAATTAACAACATATTTAAGTTCAGCTGGGAGGCAATCAAATAATCTTATTTCCGTATATCTAGGGCACTTCTCCTATTTTGTTAGGTAATGTAGTGGGGTACACGTATTGACCATTTCTGGTATTGTAATTATGATAAAAATCATTGGTTTCAAAGGAATCTTGGTTAGATTTAACATAGAATACTATTTCTAGTATGAATATGGATGCTAAGGGCAAAACTTTTAACTCTTTAAATACATTTCGACAAGACGTATTTCTTGTCACTACCGACATATTTCTAATAACTCTTTTCCAGATTTTTAAGATTCTTTTAAAATTATGAGATGCCCCCTAGAACATTATGCCATACTTAACTCTAGAAACAAAGTTCACATGATACTAAGACATTACTGTGGACGTACTGGAAATGTTTCTTAACCTACATACCATAAAACAGATCGATGATAGCTTTCTTGATGATAAAATTACATGTTTATTCCAATTTATCCCACAACCAATGTGTATTACTAGAAATTTAGTACTTCGAACTTGCTCAATTGTTTTACCATCTACTTTATCAGGTAACTATCATTGAATGAAGTGAATCTAGATGTGAAATTTATAAATACGATTTTGGAGAATTCAGAATTACTGTATCAATCGTTGCATCTCTTTGTCATATTTTGAGCTATTACTAATAATTCCAGTACAGTTATTTCAGATACAATTAGAGAATTGTCATCAAGAAACATTAAGGTATTTTGATCGCAAAGTTCAGGTAAGTCATTAATATGTAGCAAAAATAGTAAGGGGCCTAAAACAGAGCCTTGATGTACCCCAATTTCAAAATCGAGTTCTTCAGATCTAATACCATTTACTTCAACCAGTTGATTCCTCTTAGAGAGATATGAACTAATTCAGTCACAAGTTGTCCCTCTTAACTCATATTCTTGAAGTCTTTCTGTAAGTAAGGCATGATATACTAAATCGAATGCCTTGCTCAGATCCATAAAAACAACCTGTATGTATATCTTGCATATTTGAATTCTGCTGGCCAGAATATATATGATCCAATATTATACATTAACTTTATTTAAAAATTTTTTTTTTCAATTTTATATTTAATCATAGACGACCGCGACTTGACCGAAATTATTTAAAAACTAGTCGGCATGCATCTGTAATATTTATTTCTTCAAATATTAAGATTGTACACGATATACTCTTCAATAAATTCAACTACATTATTCGATGTTTTCAAGTTTTTTTATTGGAACTTTCATGGGATAACTTATTATTTAATTAGACCTGAAAATTACTAAAAAAATATGTACATAATGTCATCCTTATTACTGAAATTTCTTATATAAACCAAAAATGTTTTGATAGTCGATTTTTTATAATAAACTGTTTTGAGTGAAGTTGACCTTGAGTAGTTTTGATTTATCACACGATTTTTTACAATAACAACAATTCTGTACAGGCATGGCCTTTTACGATTAAAAGCTTTTAAAAAAGTATGTTTTTTTAAATCAAAATAGTACCTGAGGGTCGCATCATATGTATTTTGGCCAGCAAGACCCAAATATGCCCGGTTGTACCAAAAGCACGTTCAAGGTAAGTTTAACTGAACGACAATTCTACGATGAACTCGGTTCAGGAGCAATTATGTTGTACCATCAGTTTTAAACGTTCGTTCAGTTGAACTTGATTTCATCGCTCGTTGGCACTATTGGATCAGAGTATGGCACATAATTCTCTAACAGAAGAAGAAGATTCCACCGGTATTAACCATACTTTATTTATACAACTTATTAGTTACCATAGAGAACTGAAAAATTTTCTTTGTCTATGTTATTTACCATTCGTTTATATCCAACTATAACGTTATAAGTTTGTTTGACATGGCAGCGAAAAAAACTGTGAAATTTAATAAAACGACAAATAAAACTGGTAACAGAATAATTAACAGTATTTAAATTTTAAATAATCTAAGTATGCTTTATATATAACAATAAGATCAATCCCATGCGTTGTTCAAATACGAAGAAAATAACTAAAAACACATAGATAAACCATGCACATCTCACCAAATCAAAGGAAATATTATTATACAAAACACGTAATTGTCTATACTTATATAATGAAAACTGAACTTAAAAATGTTTATTTCCATAGCTGATAGCACCAGAAAGTTAAAAAAGCAAACAAAAACAGCGAATTTCACGACAATTAACTTGGAACATTGAGGTTATATACCCTCCACTCTCGTTAGCTGTCAGATTTTCCACGCGCCCTATGCAAACATTCGGATATTTGAAATCTCGGCAAATAACAATTTAATTTAGATTAAGTTAGGTTATGTATGTATGGGCTTGAACTACTTGAACTTTCCTTGAACCAACCAAAAGGACCGTTCAACTAAATTGTTCTTGATCCACTATAGAACGCTTGAACCTTAATGGTACAACTTAAATTCATTATTTGATCTCTGTTCAGCAGTGAACCAAAGTTCAACAAGATGGTACATCCGGGCCTTAAATATTTAGTTTTTTTGTAAATTGCATCGAAACTAGAAGTCGACTATTTTGGCTTTTACCATCATATAATTAAAAATTTTATTTCATATCTCTCCGCTAAATTTAAAATTAATCCACTTATCGTAAGAGTGTCAGTATGGCGAGGACTACGTGAAAATAAATGGTGGCGTGATATTGATTGATTGATTGATTTGCCAGCGTAAGATAGGCATTGCTGCCGATTCCGGGCATCCATGGAGGTTCGTTCCACACACAGCTTGGTCGCCCGTCGAATACGCCCAACGTACGGTCAAACCGCGTTCCGAAACCAAATCTCGGATGTTTTACATTCTGACGGACCGGCTGCATACGCCGGGTTAAACATTGGACATGCTTGTTGTCAGCAGCGAGGGCCGCATGACGCATGGAGTGGGAATACAGGATGGGAAGTGTAGGTGTTTGTGAGATGCTTCTTTTAAGTTTCCATTCTTCTATTAAGTTTCCATCTGTCATCATCGGCTTGGGTGTGTAGGTGTTTGTGAGATGCTTCTTTTTATTTTCCATGCTTCTCTTAAGGTTCCATCTATCGTCATCTTCTTATTTTTCTTCTTCTAAGTTTTCTGTTTTTTCTGTTTCTGAATGTGGCAGCTTTCATTTTTTATATTTTTTGTTTTTACTTATTAACCGTTCCACAGGTAAATATCAATTTACGGTGGAGTTGCTGGGAAGGATGCCCTATCTCGCGGTAGCAATATTTTTTGTGCGTTATAAGAAAAAAGGTTTGACGGGATAGTTTGCTCGCCCTGTAGGTATGTCGTTTCTTTGAAACAATCGGTTTCAATTTACAATAATTATTTTCAACTGTCACCTTCCAATTCCGGGTATTTTCTATTTCATTACCTATTTTTTTTCTCTGTTGTGTAACAAACTGTCCTGTCACAAGGATTATGAAACCAATAAATAAATATCTTTTCAATTTTAATTTCTAATTTATCAATTTAAGTCCTTACTTCATTAATGAGCTAAACTAAATTAAAATAAAGTGAAAAAACTTACCTGTTTTATTCACATCTGGCTGGCTATTGCTTATTTTATATCTCCCACTTGAAAAATGGACCGAATCCAGGTATAGATTTTCCGGTCAAGCAGTAAACTTTCTCGGATTGTTTATATACACTTTTTCGTGTTGCTTTATTCAACCAACATACTTTAATCAAATATCAACTATATGAAATAGCCAGGCTCGTGCTAATTTATATCAATCAATGCAGTTTACGCTTTAATTCAACACAATTTCGACGTTTTGTTGTCGCTTTATCCGGTTTTATCTCGAAATCTTGTAAGAGCCACGACACACGCGTCTGTCACCGAATTCGACACACTTTTAACTCCGAAAATAAATGGTGGCGTGATTATAAAAAAGCTAAATGTTAAATCTGCTGAGGAGAAATTGTAAAATTTTACAATAAGTCATTACGAAATATGTACATATTTGCTTGTGAATATTGAACAATAATTTTAAGCCTTTTCCACTATGTCCACCATATTTGCGTTCTGTGTTTCCTTATTCTTTTCTTTTTGTCATGTTTTACCTTTTATCTACCGTTGGGTATTTTTAATTTACAACGATTTTTAAGTGAAAAGAACAGTTATAGAAATCTTTTCCAAGTAATATACATATTCCAGGACCTAACTGAGACTCCTGTAGGAAGACCTGATTGGAAGATTTTTCTTCTCAAAGATATTACGTAGGCAAATATTTTTTAGATTGATGTACTTTCGTTACGTGGTATTTTCTCAAGAATTGCTAATAGCTACCAATTCTTCATAGATTTTCATTAAACTTGTAGTTTTATGTCATTGACTTTTAGACTGAAAAAAATAAAAAGTTTCGACTCATATAATGGACAAAAATACCTATGATTTTGCTTTTGCAATTTATTATGCTAAATACTGCTAATATTCCTCGTAATAAAGTTCTCAGTATATTATCGTAACATTAAGACACCTCTAAGTAATTGTGAAACAATATCTAGTACGACATGAGATTCGAATTTCTGCAATAAACGACTCAAGAATTATTAAGATCATTGGCTCCTATGGCATTTATACAATACTTGACAGTACGGCAGCTGTATCACCTGATTAAATTGGTAAATACCTTTACAACAAACACAAAAATTGATTTATCTCAATGAAATTAAGTACTGCGTTGAGTGAAGACTAAGCGTGATGGATAATAGTAATAATAGCGTAGTTGTAAATGCTTGTGACCCTCAGGGGCCACAACGATAGGTGCGAGTTCGATAATAGGCCTAAGATGGAACTAATAGGTGCTTATTTGTTCTCATACATTCAATAGTTCTTGCTGGGATATATTTAACGAGAAAAGTGGTAGGTTCTTCATATTTTACATTAACGCATATTATTCCTTATCTGTTGTTGATTTTCATATGTATATTTTATATTTTAACCAACTTCTACTAAACTCTTATGAGATTCATAATAATAATATTTTTAATATTGGAAATGTTTATGTTCGTATATTGGGCTCGAGTTACCAGTTTTCGTTCGAGGTCAAAAGACAGCGGTGTCGCCGTCGGGTGAGATCGTCGTATATCCAACGGCTGATATATGCAAATGTAATATGGGTTGCATATATCACAGGAGGTCAAGTTACCAGTTTTCATTTAAGGTCGAAATACAGTGGTGTCGCAATCGAGAGTGGATTGTAGCCGGAAAAAGTTTATGTTTTATGTATGGTGTTATCATTTCCAATGTCCCGATGGTTGCAAGAATTGTGAAATCTGTGAATTTTTTATAAAAGACTGGATATTATTGTCCGACAGTGATTTTATTATAGTTTCATAAGATGAAAAAATAAAATCAAAGGTATTTTTAATCAGCAATAATATCGATATTAGGTAATAAGGTTGAATTAATAGAGCAGGTGTGTTATGGGACTTTGCTGGAACCAGTTCAGGAGATACTACCAATTATGAAAATCCAAATAATTTTGTTTGTAACAAAAGGAAATATTACATTTTTTCAATCAAACAATTTTTTTTCCGACGAGAAATATTCTACAACTGTTTTAGTAAAAAGTAAAAGATAGTTGTAATATGGATTTCAGTGTGTAGGTAATTAATTGTTGAAAAATTTAAGTCAATACATACAGGGGTACAAAACTGAACCTAGTTCTGCAGGATGCTTTCCATGACTGTTCAAATTGTTATATTTTTAAACTATCATATCTCCATTTTTTCAAACGGAACACCTCTATGTTTTGACTTAACATAATATTAGAAGATATAATAAAAAATTATGTATCGTAAAAAAACATTTTTGAAATTGGCGACTTTTCAATTTTTGAAAATTAATAACTTATATAATTCGTATAAAAAAAATTATTTGATTATGTTATATTTCCTTTTGTTATAAAGATTTTTATAAACATCATATCAGGTTACTGTCTGGTAAGTCGAGTATCTCCGAAACATGGTAAAAATAGATGTCTGTTTATGTATAAGACATTCAGTAAAGAAGTCCCTCCTTAAGGACAAAAATGAAAGAAAGCTGGAACAAATTTTATTGCTGTCCTAAAGGTAGCCCTAACAACATTTCAGAGCACACAGAGGTATCAAAAATTTCTCTCTTTGAAAGATTCTCTGCATGAAATATTCTAAACATTTTCTTCAAGAGAGTTCGTTTCGGCGTTAGAGTTTTGTTTTATTTTTTTTATTTATTTATTTTTTTTAACTGCCTTATTTATTTTAACGTCCTGGCGAGTTTAACTTATACTCTACCACTTAACCAGGACGGCGAAATGAGATATAGTGAGTCATTCAAGTGACCGACTCGCTCGGCGTGCTAACTTCGCAGATCGAGATCTTGCCACTGAAACTGGTACCGTATCTCATCTCAGTTAAAGTTTCATATTTTTCTTTTCAGATATAATGTAACTTTTCAACTCAACTATTTTTTTTATATTATGTTTATTTCAGATTTAACATATTTCTTCTTTGTTACAGATATAAATTGATCATCAGGTATTGAATCGCGTGAGGTCAAGAAAAATACTTCTTTGTGAATTACTCATTTGTCATGGTATTATCCCTGAAATAAAAAAAGGGGGCTGAACATATTGATAGATTACTTTATACTACAATGGACCCTCTTAAGCTTCTTTGGAAGTACAAACATTTCAGGTAAGCCATTATAATAAAACATATTTGCCAATCTTTGCATTCTTTCGTAACCGACATTCTGGTGATGAAAATTTGAATTTATTTCGTATTCAACAATTCTCAATGTAACACTAGGTTTCCACATAGCCCCTTATGACTATGAAGAGTAAGGTTAAAATAGAACAAAAAACGTATCCAATGAAAATCTAATTAAAATGTCAAAATTAATCTTTTTGTTTTTCTGAGAATCTACATCTGAATGTGCTAGAGACCAAAGTGCTCTAAATTGAATTTATTTACAAAACTTGTCTCATAAATATTACATTCAAAAGGGCTACTCACATAAATGATTGATTATCTATTTCCTGGAAACGCTTAGCATTTGAAACGTTTTCGCCCCAACTAGAGCTCCTTGGAAAGACAAAATTACCTTTAAGATATTTCATGCAAGAATCAAGACAAGAGTTTTAAAAAATTATAAAAATTAGTTGTTTTTTTATTAAACGTCACATGTCTGATATTGACTGATAGGTCAATCAAATTAGATCCAAAAAAAGAGTTTTGGGGAATTAATTTCCAGTAAGCTGGAGATTGTTTTAATACCTTCATCTGGTCCTAAATGCTTGTAATCTGAGTTTGCACCACCCCACGAGGTGAGCATAACTTTTGGCAGCCAAAAAACCGCGAAATTTTTTGCACTTTCCTCAGTTTTTGAGAAGAGGTTTAAATTTTGCATCGAATGAACATCTAAAACTTCAAATTCGGTTCAGTCGGATAGCCGAAATCAAAGGTTAGAAGCCGGGAAAATTTCTCATTTCGATGCAAACTTACGTTTTGCGAATTTACAGGACCACATATCTTTGAAACCTCTGTAATATTGAATGGGATGACATTTTCCGTCCGACGCACCGTTTTCGATCTACAACCAAAAACTGAAAAAAGTGCAAACATTTCGCGGTTTTTTGGCTCCTAAAAGTTATGCTCACCTCCTAAGATGGTGCAAACTCAGATAACACGCATTTAGGACCTAAACGCAGGTATTAAAACGATTTCCAGCGTACTGGAAACTAATTCCTCGATAAATTCTAATTCGACTGGCCTATGTTAGTAAAATGCCATTATGTTTGGAGATTTTTGCTTATTAACTTTTATTATTGTGCCAACATAAGTTAGGAGCCTTGTTGTCCTAAATGTTGCGTTGTGTATACTCCACAATGTTTTAGTATCCTCACCTTTTCGCATGAGATACAAGGTAATAACACTCTTAAAAATTCGACTTCCGAGTTTTTTCTTCATAATTGTGAAATTGAGAGCTCAGCCTATAATTTAATAAACAGTATTAACAAAAATGCCATTAACAACATGCAAAAAAATGTATTGCCTACCTTGAAGATGGCCAGGATGTAAAAGGGTAAAAGAAACATATGTGAGACTGTTACCTTAGCTTAATTTCATTTTGTCCCTCAATTTTACTTCCACATCCACGTAGTGGATTGGAAGTATAGTAATCGCAAAAAAAATTTCAAAAATTTTTATTCGTGAAATAGGTTTAGAATGTCATGAAACGTCGAGATTTTAAATTTGAGCGAAAAAAAATTTTCTGTCTGTCTGTCGGTCTGTCTGTCGGTCTGTCGGTCTGTCTGTAACTTTTTTTGTCCGCACGCTTTCTCCGGAACGGTTTAAGATATTGACCTGAAATTTTGTACACGTATATATTATAATGAGATCTGGAACTGGATTGTTTTTTGAGGAAATCCGGTGAAGGGTTGGGGGTTAAATAGGGGTAAATAGGGGGAAATAAGTAAATCAAGCTTGTAAGAGTACAGAAACTTGAAATTCGGTGTATGTACTAGAAGTTAAGGCCTCAGATTTTTTTATAATATTTTTCAACCCCCCACCACCCCTACCCCATTAAAGGGGTTGATAAAATAAAGTTGAGATATTCATTTGAAATTTCGTACACGTATGTATTATAACGATGTCTAGAATTAGATTATATTTTGGGATGATTCCGTTGAAGGTTTGGGGGTTAATTTGGGGTAAATAGAGGAATATAAGTAAAACAAGTTGGTAAGAGTACAGAAACTTGAAATTCGGTGTATGTACTAGAAGCCAAAGCGTCAGATTTTTTAATAATATTTTTCAACCCCCACCACCCCTACTCCAATTTGAAAAGGGTTGATAAAATAAAATTGAGATATTCATTTGAAATTTTGTACACGTATGTATTATAACGACATCTGGAACTATATTATATTTTGAGATAATTCCGTTGAAGGGTTGGGGGTTAAATAGGGGTAAATAGGGGAAAATAAATAAAGCAAGCTGGTAAGACTACAGAAACTTGAAATTCGGTGTATGTACTAGAAGCCAAGGTCTCAGATTATTTATAATATTTTTCAACCCCCACGACCCCTACTTCATTATTAAAAGGGTTGATAAAATAAAGTCGAGATATTCATTTGAAATTTGGTACACGTATGAATTATAACGACATCTGGAACTAGATTATACTTTGAGATGATTCCGTTGAAGGGTTGGGGGTTATTTAGGGGTCAATAGGGGGAAATAAGTAAAGCAAGCTGGTATGAGTACAAAAACTTGAAATTCGGTGTATGTACAAGAAGTTAAGGCCTCAGATTTTTTTATAATATTTTTCAACCCCCCCACCACCCCTACCCCATTAATGGGGTTGACAAAATAAAGTTGAGATATTCACTTGAAATTTCGTACACGTATGTATTATAACGACGTCTGGAATTAGTTTATATTTTGAGATGATTCCGTTGAAGGGTTGGGGGTTAATTTAGGGTAAATAGAGGAATATAAGTAAAACGTTGGTAAGACTACAGAAACTTGAAATTCGGTGTATGTACTAGAAGCCACAGCGTCAGATTTTCTTATAATATTTTTGAACCCAACCACCCCTACTCCAATATGAAAAGGGTTGATAAAATAAAATTGAGATATTCATTTGAAATTTGGTACACGTATGTATTATAACGACGTCTGAAACTAGATCATAATTTGAGATGCTGCCGTTGAAGGGTTGGGGGTTAAATAGGGGCAAATAGGGGAAAATAAGTAAAGCAAGCTGGTAAGACTACAGAAATTTGGGATTCGGTGTATATACTAGAAACCAAGGCCTCAGATTTCTTTCTAATATTTTTCAAACTCTACCACCTCCGCTTATTATTAATGGGATTGATAACATCAAATTGAGATATTCACTTGAAAGTTAGTACACGTATGTATTGTAGTGACATCTGATTGAGATGACTCCATTGAGGTGGTAGGTTGTAAATAGTGGAAAATAAGTACGGTAAACTAGAAACTTCATTTTTAACGCATATGGTAGAAACCAACTCCTCAAACTTTTCTATGACATCTACCCCAAATATTATTAAAATTCTATGACCAATAATTTCCACATACTAGAGTGCAAATATAGTCAAGATGTTTCCTTTAAAGTGACTTGACGAATAATCTGGATGTGGAAGTAGTGATTCCTCAGGCAGCGGTTTTTACTTTCTTAATTTACTTTAAAATAATCTATTCTTAATTACGTTGTTATGTGAAGAGCAACATCTTTCTTTTAAAAAAAGGCACTTCAAAATAATGTTATAGTATTAATATTAATAATAATAATAATAATAAATCGCCTTTATTTATATTTCTGTCTTGGCGAAGTTCAGCAAGCTGTTCTTCCACTTAACCAAGACAATTTACACACTAGAATTTACAAGATATGAATAAAAACAATAAGGAACTACAAAAAACTATGTAATTAGCCTAAGTTATACACACATATGCACACATCTGCGCATACAAAGTGCATGCACACACACATACATACATACATACATACATACAAAGAAAAGAGAAAAATGGTTGTTTGAACGTCACTGGTCATCAAGAAGTAATTTTTTCACATTTGATTTAAATGATAATTTTGTTAGTGTTTTTAAATTAGTCGGGAGCGAATTATAAACTGATACAGCTTGATATGAAAAAGATTTCTGAAATTTTGTCGTCACATGTCGAGGTATGGTGAGTTGGTCGATATATCTTAATTCCCTTTGATGAATATTAGATCGGGGCATCAGCTTGGAGAATAATTATGTTGGACACTGAATTCTTATAAGATTATGGGTGAAACAAGCTATGTGGAGAATTCTACGATTACGCATATTTAACCATCCAATTTCAGACAGATATCTACTTACATGGTCTCTACGAGATAACCTACAAATACATCTAATACATGCATTCTGTATTTGTTGAACTCGCGTGGAAGTGCTTAGATTTAGACAGGGACCATAAACGACGTCACAATAATTGAACATTGATAGTATTATGGAATCACAGAGCATAATTTTCGATTTTTTATTAAGACAGTGTATGTTGGCATATAAATTTTTAAGTAAACCATATGATTTTCTAATTAAGGAATTAATGTGGCTAGCAAATTTAAGATGGATATCGATAGTTAAGCCTAAACATTTAATTTCCTCTTTATATTCTAATATTTGTCCGTCTACCAATATTGAGACGCCATTTATGGCCTTCCAGCGGTCTTTGTCTGGACCAAATACTATAACTGAGGATTTATTGGGATTTATAGAAAGGCAATGATTTTTTGAAATAGGCACCAAAGCATTGATTTCTTCATTTAGAAGATTATTAATATTTTCAAGATGTTCAATGTTAGAAGTACAATATAATTGTGTATCATCTGCATAAAAGTGTGGTGTAAAGTGTTCCAGATAGCGATGAAAATCAGATATGTAGATTATAATCAACAACGGAGCCAGAACTGACCCTTGTGGCGCACCATGTATAACATTTAAATCATTAGATACGTTGTCGTTTATAACCACACACTGTTTCCTGTCGCTAAGAAATGATTCTATAAAACGTATGGTATTTTCATCAAATCCATAATATTTCATTTTAGTGCATAACATTTTACGGTTCATAGTATCAAACGCTTTGCTATAATCTAGGGAAAGAAGTATTGTCACATTGCCCGTATCCAGACCTCCAACAATATCGTCAGTTATTTTTAAAAGAGCACTAGTGGTACTATGACTCTCTCGATAACCAGATTGGCTGATGGGTATAATAGAATTGTCATGTATGTAGTGATATATCTGGTTATATACCAACCTTTCCAGAACTTTTGAGAGAACTGGTAGAATATTTATTGGTCTTAGATCTGAATAGTTTGTGAGTTTATTAACTTTATTTATAGAAAAAATCAGAGATTTCTTCCATGCTTGAGGGTATTTGCTGGTGGTTATTGCTTTATTAACCATATATGTAATTATAGGTGTTAAATAGGGTGTACACAGTTTTAACATTTTTATACTGGTCTTATCATCGCCAACAGCATTAGATTTAATTTTATTAATAGCATTTTCGACATTCTCCTGATTTATACTAGCTAGTTGAAAGGTAAGGTTGGGAGTGAATTTATTTAATTCATAAAAATCAATAGATGCTTGAGAAGGGGGAGGATAGTGTTAGAAACTGATCCAATAAAAAATTCATTCACTTTGTTGCTATTGCTGAGGGGATCTGGTATATTTGATTTTTGCTTTTTTGATAAGATATTGAACAAGTTAAGTGTATCCCATGTTTTTTTTGTATTATGTTGTTCTTGTATATAGTTCAGGTAACCCATTTTTTCCTTTTGTATGGCAGTATTGACCATATTACGTAAGTTTTTGTATGTTTCCTAATCATTTATATTTTTGGTTCTTTTAAACCTAGCGCGTACATTATTTAGAGTTTTTATCATTATTTTTATAGCATCTGTTAGCCAGGGTGCTTTTGGTTTACTAATTCGTACTTTCTTAATTGGTGCATGAATATCAAATAAACTAGATAGGTATTCATTGAAACTATCTACAATTAGATGAACAGCAAGACATTAGTGGCCACTTGATTTGACTAGTACGAATACAAACGTATGTTAGCGAAAAAATTACATGTCATATCCGTTGCAATAATTAAAACCTTGAATTTGAAGCACAAAACAAAGTGTAACTAATTTTAAATTACATATATGTGTGCATTTTATTAATGACAACAGAATTTACTTAGGTTTTTATTCGCAACAGGCGGCCTTTTCAATTATATTTTCTTGATTACGAACCTTGTCGGCAATGCCACGGGAATTTTTATATACATGCTACACTGTATGAACAAGAAAATCCATTAATATCTAAAAACTGTTGCGGTTCTGAAAGAAATTGTTGGTATATATTACCATCAGAAAAACGGTTCACTTTAAACACATCTATGTACCACACAAATGTGATTTATTTTCGAATTGGGATTGCTGCGTACCTACTAAGTTACTATATTACTTATATAAGTCAGTATTTTATATACAGTGTGTTTGCGTTCTGCATATATGTAAGGCTATAGCCAGATCAAACTATGCTTTGAACTAAAATGAAATGCTTGAAATTGTTTTTCATTAAAACTATATCTAAAAATACTTAAGTGCGGCTAACTTTATTAGTTCCCATATACAGACTGTCTATTTTACGAGGGCCACACCAAATATCTCGCTTAATATCTATTGTAGAAGAATAAAGTTTTAGAAACAGTTATCCCATTTTTGTGAGCTATATTTCAGTAAAAAGAAATTTGAAATCCATAGCCTACTTTATGAGATATATTACAAAAACCTGAAAAATAGGAAAACCGCAAACGGTTATAGCTTCCTTATTTGAGGACATACGAAAAAAGTTAAAGGAAGGAAAGTTGACGGCAAAGACAATAAGAATAATAACGTGTAACAAAAAAAATCGAAAAATGCAGTTGGCTTTGACATACGCTATTGTGCAAAAATGAAAAATACATATCTCAAAGTAGGCCATGACGCCATTAATTCCGTTATTTTTTTCTCATTCCAACGATATGAAACATGTCACAGAAATTTTAACCGATAGTGTCAATATTTAATATTTTACGAATACCACAATTCATATAATTGAATAGTAACAATCAGCTGTGCCATAATAGTAAAAATTCACTTTATAATAATTATAATTCCGTAATTATTTATTACAATTTAATACAAATCAATAAATATCTCATAAATAAAAATACAAGTACAAAACGAACATCCAAAGAAAAAAACGAAAAACTATGTATAACAGTACTACCTACTACTATATTGAAAAGAAATTGTGTGTATTTATTTTTCTAACTACAAATGCTCAAATTGTGCACCATGCATTCTGACACATAAACGTGCTCTACGAGACACGTCACGCATTACATTTTGGAGCATTTCAGGAGTAATTGCCTCACATGCGTTTCGAATTCTGGTTTTGATGTCCTCAATATTTTCAGGGGCAGTTTGAAATACCTTGTCTTTAATGTAACCCCAGACGAAAAAATCCAAGGGAGTAATATCTGGTGATCGAGCTGACCATAGAATGGGTCCATAGGTGCCTATCCAGCTATCTGGCATAACTTGATTTAAATAATTTGTACATATTACAGCAGTGTGAGGTGGAGCCCCATCTTGTTGAAAATATGAATAATTTAATCTTTCTGCCACTGTTAATTCATAAAGAAAATCTTGAAATTCGTTTTGCAGCAAATTAAGGTATCTACGAGCGGTTAATTTGCCATCATAAAAATAAGGTCCAATTACTTTAATCCCTAAAAGACCCAACCAAACATTCGTAGAAAATCTTTCTTGGAAAGCAGTCTCTCTGCACCGATGTGTATTTTCTCGTGTCCACTTATAATGCATATTTCTATTGAAAAATCCATTATTAGAAAAATTTGATTCGTCCGACCAAAGAATTTTGCTACATATCTGCGCGTCATTCCTTTTCTTATTTAATAACCATCTACAAAATCTTACTCTCCTTGGATTATCTCCCTCATTTAAATGTTGAACTTTCCTCATTTTGTAGCATCGAAATCCGTTTTTTTTCAATATTTTTCTTGCACTGTCTTTTTTTATGCGACAGTTTCTCTGAATTTGTCTCAAAGAGGTTTCCTCATTTTGGTTAACATAATTCATTACTCTATTCACTTTTCTTACATTATCCGCAACATGCGCTCGCCTCACTACTTTTTTTGAAAATGAACCGTGCGTTTTTAGATTTTGAACTAACTTCCTAAACATAGTTCGATTTGGCTGCGGAGCATCTGGAAATCTATCTCCGTAAACCGTGACTGCCATCTCAGCGTCAAAATTGCACTGACAATAAATGCTAATCATATCGAATTTGTTATTATTGGTGTACACCATAATTACTGATATAAAATTTGTCTTAGAACTCGACAACGCAACATACAACATACAACAGTGACAATCTGTCAAATTTATTAATAACTGTATACATTGTTTTTCACTAATTATGGCACAGCTGATTGTTACGATTCAATTATATGAATTGTGGTATTCGTAAAATATTAAATATTGACACTATCGGTTAAAATTTCTGTGACATGTTTTATATCGTTGGAATGAGAAAAAAATAACGGAATTAATGGCGTCATGGCCTACTTTGAGATATGTATTTTTCATTTTTGCACAATAGCGTATGTCAAAGCCAACTGCATTTTTCGATTTTTTTGTTACACGTTATTATTCTTATTGTCTTTGCCGTCAACTTTCATTCCTTTAACTTTTTTCGTATCTCCTCAAATAAGGAAGCTATAACCGTTTGTGGTTTTCCTATTTTTCAGGTTTTTGTAATATATCTCATAAAGTAGGCTATGGATTTCAAATTTCTTTTTACTGAAATATAGCTCACAAAAAATGGGATAACTGTTTCTAAAACTTTATTCTTCTACAATAGATATTAAGCGAGATATTTGATGTGGCCCTCGTAAAATAGACAGTCTGTATAGTACGTTAGAAGAACATATAAGAAGGATTCGCTTATCGCTGTAATGGGGTCATTTTATCAAATTTCATATTTCATTTTTTAATACATCTATACGGCGTAATCGTCGAATAATTACAACACTGAAAATTCTTGATCAATGTGATAGGTAGTTTCAGAAATATACTGCTGTAAACGTGAATAGATGTGCAGATTTAAAAGCAGACTTACCTATCAATAAAAATATCTGATCAATAATGACGAGCAATGTCGAAATAATTAATAAGATGTAAGAAACATGTATTTTATATAAAAAATTCTAACTCATGAGAATAAAGAAAGTAAATTTCATAAGAAAGAAACGTTCTAAAATTATTAAATAATATAAAGTGTGAACATAAAGAAACGCACAAAATTTATATATTTGGTATGTGTCATTTTTTTTAAATCCTTGAATAATGCTACATTTTGTCACTATACCAAAAGTTATGACGTCAATGGTTTTTGAGTTATGACGCCATCATAAATATTTTTTAATGGAAATATTTTTTTTACTGTTTTTGGTGGTATATTCCTTTAGCCTTCTGGTGATATAAAAAAAATGATGTTGCCGGAGCCATTCTTTTGGAAAAATTACATTTTATGTAAAAATAGCTTACCGTTTGCAAATTCACCAGTAATGTTCCACTTTCTTATGAACTGATAAATCTTGTTGCCTACATTTTTGTTTTAACTAGCATGAAAATATTTGGCATGAAAGCAAAACAAAGAAAATAATAAAAAACAAGCACCTTAACAACAGAGAAATACAGGCCTTTTTTATTCCTGGCACGTGTGGAACCTCAGTTTTGTGACACTTCTGAGTCAGTATAAAACTAGTGAATGCAATGCCTCGTTTAAATGAAAGAGAACGCGTAGAACTTTTGATGGTGGTTGGATATGGTGGCTTTTTTTTTTCTTTTTTTTTAAGGGGGGGATCCTTCATGGACACCCAGCGCTGAGTGTCCAACGCGCTGGGTAGTGTCGGACTCCTACCGACTAAAACCCCCCCTTCTCAGTGTTTCCAGCCGCCCCGGAACTGCTTTCGCTTGACTTTAGGGCGGTGGTCATTCCGTTGTGGTGTTGGTTTAAATTAAATCCTCCGGTCTTTGATAGAGCTCATCCTCTTCCTCCTCCTTCTTCTTTATTATATTCCTCCACGCATTTGTCACCTTGTTCCACCTCTCCTCCGACTGACCGATTTCCCTCAAGAAGTTATCCGGTGTGACGCGCTCCACCCCCGTCCTCTCTATTCTCCATTGGGGACAGTGAAAGAGCGTATGTAGCGCGTCGTCTACCTCCCCGCAATAGACGCAGTCCCGAGTCGTCGTTCTTCCTATGTTGAGCAGGTATTCGCCAAAGCTGCCATGCCCCGTCAGAGCTTGGGTGAGGTAATAGTACACCTCCCCGTATCTCCTATCTACCCACACCCGCACGTCTGGGATAAGGCGCCTAGTCCACCTCCCCTTCGTCGTCCCCTCCCATCTGTCCTGCCATCTCTGATACAGCAGACGTCTTGCCTCCTTTATTTCTACCCCCGCATATATTTCTTCTCTCTCCCTGACCATTAGGTCCAGAGGGGGGGTTCCCGCTATCACCGTCGCCGCCTCATATGACACTGTTCGGTACGCGCTGCATATTCTCAGTGCGGTAGCGGTCTTTCCCGCTTTTTCTGACGTCCTTGTCACGTGTTCCTCAAATGTTAATTTATTGTTCAACCAGATGCCCAGATACTTTAGACTTTTGCTTGGTCTAATGTCCATACCGCCCACCCTCACCACTATCGGTGCCACGTTCCTCTTTCTGGTCGCCACTATAAATTCCGTTATGGTGATAGGCTGAGAACTCATCAGGAAACATGCGATGTTTTCAATGCCAAGTATCCCGAAAAGCAAGTTTCTAGATCCACTATAAGTAGATTGGTGGCTAGATATGATGAATCTGGCAGTGTTGCTGACCTCCCTCGATCTGGTCGCCCTAGCACAAGCAACGAAACCAAATTAAATATTCTTCTAGAAAGTGAGGAAAACCACCATCTTTCGACAAGGCAGCTGGCTTTAAATAATAACGTGAGTCAAACTTCTGTTGTACGTCTATTGAAAAAAGAAAAATACCATCCTTACAAAGTGCAATTAATTCACGAATTGAATGAGGACGATCCAGATCGGCGCGTATAGTTTTGTGAACAGTTGATGAGCTTGTGCAATGAAAACCCAAATTTGATAAAGAACAATGTTTTTTCTGATGAAGCTACATTTTCTTTAAAGGGGACTGTACATCAGCATTGGCGTTGGTCACGCGAAAATCCTCATTGAACTCAAGAAGGCCATACACAGCGACTAGGCAAGGTAAACGTGTGGGCAGGTATGATTGGTGATCGTTTATTGGGACCTTTTTTTTAATGAAAATCTTACGACCGCAAGATATTTACAGTTTTTGCGAGTTGAGTTAGTGCCAGCGTTAGCAGCTATGTTTCCGAACAAGGAAGATGAAGATATTCCTGCTGAAAACGCCTGTTTTCAGCAAGACGGGGTCCCACCTCGTTTTGGGATGGTAGTGCGTCAGTTCTTATATGACGCTTTTACTGGAAGGTGGATAAGTCGTCGAGGTCCGATTGAGTGGCCCCCGCGTTCTCCGGATTTAACCCCCTTAGACTTTTTTCTTTGGGGTTACTTAAAGTCAAGGGTGTATTCCCTAGTAGCACCAATGTTGCACCAATATATAATCCATATAGGACCAATATATGAATATAGGACGAATATTCATATATTGGTCCTATATGGATTATATATTGGGCCAATATGTTGTGCTACTAGGGTTTTAACAGGCCGGATACCATAGAAGAATTGAAAGGCGGCAGATTTGGCTTGGAGATGAGACGAATTGCCCATGAGATGTTTCAGAACAGCGTGCAAAATGTCTACACCCGTCTTGGTCAATGCCAAATAGTTGGAGGGTCGCAATTTGAGCAATGGAGATGATTTTTTTCTCACAATTACTTGTGTAAGGTATCAATCAATAAAAATATTTTTTTCCAAAATAATGGCTTAATGTCCGGAAGTGGCAGCAATGTCTACCATACGCTGACCAATCAATCAATCATTCAATTAATCTAATCTATAACATATTATGTATATGCGAATTCCTGGAGTTTTTACCCTATTGTTAGAAGAAAATATATTTCCGCTCTTTGATCGGGCCATATTGAACCTGCCACTTTCTGCACATAACTTTGAAACTCATGCTTACAATCAGCAACCTCAAGAAAATCGATATTGATAGTATCATCGTCTGATTCTCAATATTTTGCAAATTATTAATTTTCTTGCGTTTGGGGATGGTTTTAGTCCCTTACAGGACAAAGCAGACATTCCTCTTTTTTTTTTAACATTATTCTACATAGTATTTAAAATTACAGGTTTCGAGTCAATTCAGTCACTAGACGAGAATTTCGAAGTTTTGCGGCTTACTTCTTCATTAACCATATTAAATCGTTAAAAGTATTATCGGTGTGCTTGCTATATAAGACTTTTTTTGTGCAACCTGTGTTTTCAAAACCAGAGATTGATTCTGATATCTCATTTTTTTGACACCCATTCCAGTCACATCTTCCCTTGCACCAGCAGCACTTACTTATACAGGCCAATTATTGGTTGAGTGACATACTCTTCTGTTTCCCACACAACTTATAGTTTCGGTTAATTATTGCTAAGATAACTTTTGCGATGATTGGTTATTGTACTGTCATCGGTCAGATTCGTCAAATTCCATAATTATTGGTACCCGGGAAAAAATAATTAAAAAATTTGACTCAACCAAACAGAAATGCTGAGTTCGACAGAAACGTGTAAGAAGCAAAAATTAAAAGAATGCTACTATTAATATTTACACAATAAATATAAACATGATATTTTTATATTCATAAATATAAAATAAGAAAAATAAAGATGAATTTATTACATCTTGAAAAGACAAAATAGCTTGTGGGAACCTTTTTATTATATATTAATTAAAATTAATTTTCTAGAGAAACAGCTCAACTCCAAGTGATAAACAGTGAAAGGTGGTAAACGAGAATTTATAGATATATCCTTGGATATCATTTTACTTACAATGATCGCTATCGTCGAAAATAGAAGCAAAAAGTAGAATTACATACATATGAGACAAACTATTATACGAGGAAAATTGGTAAAATTACTATTGTACGTGCTGTTATGCCGAGAACAAGACGAAATAAACTCGGCGTTAAGGCATAAAGAGAGATACCTACATATTCAATTATAAAACACGATAGTATAGTAATAATTATGAACTGTCCCGTATGTACAATGTACATGTTCATCTCGAGACATTTATGTTTATTTATAGTAAAACAATTTTACACATTCTAATAAACTTTACGTAGGCATACGATGCGGAAGGAAAGTATGTTACAAATTCACTTAAATTACCGCTTAAAGTACGTTATAAATGTTTAACTATTAGCTTAAATGCTATATTTGTATGAATGAATATTTATAATTATAATAGCAATCATCTTTATTGCACGAGCAAATGCATACAGGGCGATGTTCAGCTAGAAACTATTCTTAAACTTACGCATAACCCCAAGTTTATAAGATATTGAATTTACAAGCTTTGTTAGGGAAACACTACTACATATAACTTATTCTATTATTCTCATCTGTTTATGACATCATGCAATATTTTAGATTAAAAGAAAACATATCATTTTGTCGTACTGTGTATATCAATAAAACTTATCCGTTATAAGAATCACCCTAAACTGAATTTATTTACAAACCTTGCCTCAAGAAAATATATTCAAATGGACTACTACAGAAATAGCCCAGATAAAGTAAAAAATACACCAGAAGCTCGCAAAAAATGTTAACTGATATTTTCCTTCCGTATCTGTTGGTGCGAGAGTTAAACATCACGAACCCAAAAAAGCCACCCCTTCGGTGAAGAAAGCCTTATGTTACTAATAACTCATTAACCGTTGAAGATATAAAAAATTGCTCATCATAAAAAGAAAGCTTGTCTAAAAAAAGTTCTCTTGTAATTTTCTTGTATATGCCATGGTTTTCGAGAAAATCGATATTAACAAAAATTGCAAAATTTGTGTTTTTAATGCGCGCGAATTTTAGTTTATTTGAAATTTTTTGCGCGCGGCCTGTAGAAAGAATTGAATTGCTCGAAAACTAAACAATCTAGGGAGAAAAATCAAAAAGGAGATATAAAATATTCTCTTGTGTGGCCATTTTTGAGGGCTATTAATATTTATTAGCATATAAAAATAACAATATAATATAGTTTTCTCTTGATTTTTTGCACTTTTAACTATTCACAGGTCCATAAAAAATAACTGACTGTAATATAAGTTATAAATGTATTATCTTTTAGTTCAAAATTTGGAATAAAAATATTCACATTTACAAAAGCAGCATGTTAAGTTAAGCCAAAAAAAAAAAACAAAAAAGGCCGCATATTCAATTTTTTTATGATATTTTTTTAATACAATTCTTTAACTATTAAATGATTAGAAAGAGTAGTTATATGATATATAAACTCAAAACAATTTTTTTGAGCTAAATTTTCAAAATGTTGGGTCTTTTTTTAATTTTTAGGAAACAATAGAAAATTGGCCAAAATTTGGCTAACTTCAACATGCTGGTAAAATTGTAAATGTGGATATTTTTATTCCTAACTTTTTCTGCATTAAAGTACTACCTTGAACTAAAAGATGATGCATTTATAACTTATATTAAAATCAGTTATTTTTTATGGGCCTGTGAATAGTTAAAAGTGCAAACAATCAAGAGGTAACTGTATTATTATATTGTTATTTTTATATACCAATAGCCATCAAAGATGAAAACACAAAACAGTATTTTACATCTCCTTTAAAACCCATTTTGATTTTTCTTCCTAGCGTGTTTGGTTTTCCAGCAATTCAATTTTTTCTATAGGCCGCTCGCAAAAAATTCAAATAATCGAAAATTTGTGCGCATTAAAAATACAAATTTTGCAACTTTTTCAATATCAATTCTCTCGTAAACCATGGCGTACACAAGAAAATTACAAGAGGACTTTTTTGGGCAATTAGTCAAGCTTTGTTTTTTATTATGAGCAATTTTTTATATCTTCAACAGTTAACGAGTTATCAGTAAAATAAGGCTTTTTCCACCAAAGGGGTGGTTTTTTGGGGGGGTTATGCGGTACCCCCAGGACTGATTTTTCTGGTTTTGTGATGTATATCCCCCCCACTTACAGTTAATAAAGGAAAATCTCAGATAACATTTTTCGTTATGGAAATCTTTATAATTATTGTACTAAAAGGATTTTTTGTCAATCATTCTATCTCTTGAAATAGATAGCCATAATTTGTGTATCATAAGTAGTCACTGATGGTATTGTGACTTTTAATTAAGCACCAGGGAAGAAGGCAGGAGGAGAACGGGACAAGAGGAGAAGAGAAAAAGTGAAGAAGAGAAGGGGAGAAGAATAGAAGAAGAGAATAAGAAAAGCGAAGAAGAGAAGAAGAGAAGAAGAGAAGACGAGAAGACGAGGAGAAGGGAAGAAGAGAAGAAGAGAAGAAGAGAAGAAGAGAAGAAGAGAAGAAGAGAAGAAGAGAAGAAGAGAAGAAGAGAAGAAGAGAAGAAGAGAAGAAGAGAAGAAGAGAAGAAGAGAAGAAGAGAAGAAGATAAGAGAAGAAGAGAAGAAGAGAAGAAGAGATGATAAGAAAAGAAGAAAAGAAGACGAGACGAGAAGTGAACTAAAAATGTTTAAAGACAAGGTAGGTAAATAAATTAATTTCTCATTTTTAACTGACTTTACATATCGTAGGGGATCATGTAGATACTAGTTTAACCTGCCTAGCCGTAGGGGACTATGTTGGATGCTAGTGTTATAATGGGAATGGCAAATAAGAATTTTTACTTGTTAGCATAACCAGAAGTCAGGTTATCGAAAGAGTGCAAAGATTTCATTAATATTTTTACTTTTAGTTCTCATAGATAGTTTTTCTTTCCGCTGTTTGCAAAATCCTATAAAGAATATGTTTCATTACTATAAGCGAACAGATAATAAATAATTCACTTCCAAATCTAAAGAAGTTAATATGTAACCAGAAATAATCCAGCAAAAAGTAAAACTATTACATATTTCAGAAATGAATTGTTAAATTCTTGTTCAAGCACTGATTTTGACCAACAACTACAAAATTACATATTCCCATAACCACGCCCAAAAATCTATTGCCTGTTCCACCCACGTGAATGTGTTTTCTTGTAACCCAATTCCTTAACTAAATTTTTCCTAAGAACTTTATGAAACTTCTAATGTAAGACGTAGGATATAAATATTTAATGCAAGTACGATCTATACTGTAACATATCATTAACATGTCTTACATTTTTTATCGATACACTGTGATATGAACAAGTGTTGAATTTAATTTACAGGCGAGTTAGTAAACTATTCAAATTAGGATAATATGGATGGTATTTACAAAACAGAGGCGTACAAGTTCTTAAAACAATGATTTAGAAAACAGAGACATCTGGTTTTATCTGACTCCTGCGGAGGGCCTTGCACTCATATTGGGCCTTTCAGGACCAATGTGAGCACTCATTTGATATTAAGTTTTTTTCCAGTTTTCAGGTTTTCCGTTTTTAGTTTTTCATATTCTTGAGTTTCGATACCATGTTTGTAATCTGCGACTTCGATAAGAATCTATTACAGATTTTCAGTCGAATCAGATGATAAATGAAGAAACTTATCCGCCATGTTAACGCAGCCATTTTGGATCTTAGAGTTACGATCTTAAATTTGTAATCTGCTACCTGATGGTAAAACTTGTCCACCCCGTTGAGGCAGCCATTTTGGATTTTTGAGTTTCGATCTCAAATTTTTAATCGGCGACCTTGATTACCTTCATATACCAATTATATTATAAATCAAATCGGACGAAACATGATAAAACCGGTCCACCATGTTAATGCTGCCATTTTAGATTTTTGAGTTTTGAGTTTTGATCTCAAATTTGTAATCGGCTGCCCTTCATATATAAATTTTCAGTCAAATTGGACGATAAATAGTAAAACTTGTCCGCCATGATGACGCCGTCATTTTGGATTTTAAAGTTTCGACCTTAAATTATACATACAATACAGAGTTAACACTACTTTCCATTGAAAATCACCCCCATGAGTGGGTGAAAACTATCCCTCACACAACAGGAAATTAAAAAAAACTGCGGTGATTGAAAGAAGCTTACGATCTCCAGTTATTTTAGAAACAGTATGTAACTGCATTAGTTTCGATGCGATGCTCAAAAATTACCCCCATAGAGTGACGGAAACCACCCCTAAATTTAAATTGATAAAATGATTAAATATTTCAAACCTTTAGGGTGCAATATGACCATGAAACTTCATTTTCTCGATTCCCATCTTGATTATTTCCCAGAAAATTGCGACTACAGTGAAGAGCAGGGTGAATGCTTCCACCAAGATATATCAGAAATGTAAAAAAGGTACCAAGGAAGATGGGACGAACACATGATGGCAGATTACTGTTGGTCCTTAAAAGAGAGACGTCTGAAAAGCGTAAACGACAGTCGGTCAGAAGATCATTCGAAAACAAATCCAAAAGATATTACAAAAAGAAGGAATAAATTTAATTGAGTTAAGGCTACGGGTAAATTTTTGCTACTTCATAATATGGGTACTTTTCAAGTACGTTGTCAAAGATTCTTCTTAAATAAGAACATGCAGATGTTTTGAGCTTTTCTAAAAGATGCAACTATTTTTTGAATTTTTTGTTATGTGGGGAGTAATTTTTACCCTCTCATGGGGATATCACTGAATGACTTTGGTGCAATACAGGTATTCCTCCAAACTGCAGTGCTGCATATATTTAGTCAATTTTAGCATCGATTAAAATAGAAATCAAGATAACAAATTTGATATAGGGGTTGTTTCTGCCACTCTACGGGGGTAGATTTTGAGCATCGCATCGAGACTAATGCAGTTACGTACTGTTTCTAAAATAACTGGGCATCGTAAGCTTTTTTTGCAATCACTGCAGTTTGTTTAAATTTCCTGTTGTGTGAGGGGTAGTTTTCACCCATTCATGGGGGTGATTTTCAGTGGAAAGTAGTGCCAACTCTGTATTTATGCGTTATATACTTGAATGTTTATATTTAATTCAATTTATTAAGATTTAAGAATATTCGTGGAGCGTTAAGTAATTTTTACTCTGTTTAGGGAGTATTTTTTAGCGCTAGGGATTGATTTTGTGGGCATACGATTTCTTTTGACCGCGAATTCGGATTCAGCATCGAAAATTACATAAGGATACATTTGTCTCGGTAGCAGTTCCAAATATTTTTTTTATTTGTGGGGCTGCGTTATCTAAAACTTTGCTCAGAGAGTATTTGAAGAGTATTATAAAACCATACTTAGTTTAGGATAGGCACTATATCAAAACTTAAAAGACACACAAATGCTTTGAGCGAACTTTGTGTATTTAATGAAGTAAAAAAATAAATGCGAATAAATCTATTCTGCATGCACTATGGGCCGCTGTAGTTGTATATAATGTAAGTTATAAAATAAGCAATTGGCGATTACTAAGAATAGCTCAGAAAAGCAGTTAAAGATGGACTACTTGTAATGAATTGATGGGCTAAAACTATCAGCTAGGCGAAGTTTACTATAAAACATGTAGTACATATTTCTTAAGTATTCGTGCGCTCCCTAAAAACACAATTTTAAAAAAATACATAGTTAATTTTTTTGTGACTTAAGAAATAAAGAGAGCCCTGGCATCTGCCCACAATATGGTTGTAAATTGTTTTAAAAAACATTTCTATTAGATACGAATTACATTTTTCTGTTCAATCTGGGACATTCCCAATATGGCTGAGAGTTATATTTCTCGACGGCTGGACATAAAATGGCTGCTCTATGTAGAAACCATATAAGTTGTGAATAATTCTACTTCAAACAAGTTTTGTCTTAAAATGTCTGTTAGATTACCAATTGCTCTTTAAGTAAGTATGTCGATTTATTCTAGTAAAAGTATATTTTAAGCATCACTGGTCTTAATATATTTGTTAAATCTTGTAATCTTTTCTGAAAACCAATTTTAAACCATTTGAGCACATAACACAACCGCTTTAATACCTATAGAATTTATTGTGTTCGGATAATATAATCTAAAAAGTCAGTTTGCCGAAATGTATTTGATATGTATTTCGCTACAATTTGCCATTACTATAAATTCACCCACAGGGACGTCATACACAAACAGAATGCCGACGAATATGTATATTTCTTATCACATATTTAAAACTACCTGTTTTAAAACATTGCAATAGTAAACCTAATCCTTTTATGTTTAAGACTGAATTATTACAGATGTTTGTTTGCTTCATTAAAACTCTAGCAAGTAGTTGGTTTTATGAAGGTTCGATCGGAAACTGAGTAATTTCAAAGCATATTGGATTTATAGCCCAGCATTAACAACCACCTCAAATTAATTTCATAAAGCAATGATAAAGCCACAACATTTACACATAAAACACAATCCTCCTAACTTGAACTTAACAGCTGTAAAGTTTTATTGAAGGCTTGACAAATACCTTAATAAATCAATCATGAGCTAATAAATGCTAAAAGATAATTTAGTTTTAACGTAAGTTCTTGAGGGCCTTTTTAAAACTTTCTTTAAGACAAAACTATGTTTAAGTGCATTTGGCATTTAATAAATCGGGCATAAACCGGCAGTTTATGAGGTGACCATTATAAAACACTGATAAAACTTAAATTAATCTAAAATAGATTTAAATTGTTTTTTGGACTTCGATCCCATATTCGTAATCTGCAATCTCGATAAGAATCAGATACCGATCTTCAGTCGAATCAAACAATAAGTGATTCTAAATAACCATCTCCAGATGATTGAATTGGCGTACGGTGTATGTATACAGTAGTTCAGATGAAAATAAATTAATATTGCCTTTATTTTGGAGGAGTTCAACAATATTACTCTTTCACTTGACCAGTATTGAATTTGTAATCATAACATTAAATTAAACAAATAATTCCACATCCACATAGTGGAGTGAAAGTATAAGTAATCGTGAAAAAAATTCCAAATTTTTTTTTTTTTTTTGTTGAAACAGGTTTAGAATGTCACGAAACGTCGATATTTTAAATTTGAGAACAAAAATAAATATGTCCGACCGTCTGTAACTTTTCCTTGTGCGCACATTGTACCTGGAATGATTTAAGATGTTCACTTGAAATTTTGCACACGTAGGTATGTATTGAAACATATTTTTATAGGATTTTGCAAACAGCAGCAAAAATAACGATCTATGAGAACTAAAATGGAGGAAAATAGAAGAAAATAAGTAAAGCAAGCTGGTAAGAGTACAGAAATTGGGGATTTGGTGTATATACTAGAAGCCAAGGGCTCAGATTTCTTTCTAATATTTTTCAACCCCCCATCCCCACCACCACTTCCACTCCATTATTAAAGGGATTGACAAAATAATATTGGGATATTGACTTGAAAGTTAGGACATGAATTTATTATAATGACATCTGACTGAGATAATTCCTTTGATGATGTAGAGGTAGGAGGTTGTGAATAGGGGAAAATAAGTAGAGGACGCTAATGAGAGTCCAGAAACTTCATTTTTGACGTATACTCTAGAAACCAACCCCTCAAATTTTTCTATAACATCTGCCCCATATATTATTAAAATTCTGTGACCAATAATTTCCACAAACTAGAGTGGAGATATAGTCAAGATGCTTTCTTTAAAGTGACTTGGATAGAAAATTTGGATGTGGAAGTATGATTCCTCAGGCAGCGGTTTTTTAACAATAGGGTATAGAAAAGGGAGTGAAAATACGTCAACATATAAAAGGTAGTAAGGGACGCTATCTCACGAATTAAATGAAAATTACAATTAATGTTATACCAGGGGAAAACCACTGGCCAGGATTTGTACAGAAAATTACGCTGCGATACAACACAATGCATATAATTACTGCAATGCACTGTTGAAGTATTTAAAGGCATTGCAATGCACGGCGAAGCATCGAATGCATCATTGAAACATCGCAATGCTTCAAAATGCACCCACGAAAATTGCAATTCTTCGAAATGTAGCTACTGAGCATAAGGTATTTAAATTAATGTTTTTCCATAGGCACATAGTGGAGTGGAAGTATAGTACTTAATCGTAAAACATTTTTTTTTTTTGTTGAAATAAATTTGGAATGTCATGAAACTTTGAGATTTTAAATTTGAGCGAAAAAAAAATGTTACTGTCTGTCTGTCTGTGTTTTATTTTGTCCTCACGTTTTTTCTGGAAAGGTTTAAGTTTAGATCCGGTGTAGGGATGGGGGGTAAATAGGGGTAAATAAGGGAAAATTAATAAAGCAAGCTGGTAAGAGTACATAAACTTGAGATTCGATGCATATACTAGAAGTCAAGGCCTCAGATTTTTTATAATATTTTTCAACTCCCCACCTCCCCCACTCCATTATTAAAGGAGTAGAAAACTATAAATTGAGATATTCACTTGAAATTCGGCAAATGTATTAACCACGTTTGTAATTAGATTATATTTTGTGATGATACCGATGAAGAGTTCGGGGTAAGTAGGGGTAAATAGGGGAAATAAGTAAAGTAAGCTGGTAAGAGTACAGAAACCAGGATTTGGTATAAATACTAGGAGCCAAGCCCTTATAATTTGCAGCCCCTCCACCACCACCACCCCATTATTAAAAGGGCTGATAAAATAAAATTGAGATATTCACTTGAAACTTGGTGTACATATGTATTATAATAACATCTGATTGAGATGATTCCATTAAAGGGGTATATGTGGGGGAGCGTAAACTAGGGAAAATGAGTAGAGTAAGCTAATAAGATTCTAGAATCTTCATTTTTGTATAAGCTAAGAATCAAAGCCTCAATTTTTTTTATGACACCTTTATTAAAATTCTATGGCTAATTATTTCCTCATACTAGAGTCCAATTATTGTCAAGATATTTTCCTTTAAAGAGACTTAGATGGAAATCTAGATGTGGAAGTAGTGATTCCTTAGACAGCGGTTTTTATTTCCATATCCACGTAGAGAAGTGGAATTTTGGATTTTTTATCATTACAGTAATAACTTTAATTTTAGTATTAAACAAAAAGTACTGAATGTAACGATATGTATCTAATTATTTCACTTGACATCTTCCACCTGCGCCGCTGATCATCATTATTAAATATTACCAAATAGTGTATATATACTATTGTTTGCATGACAATGGCAATTAAATATCTTAAAAAAGTCCAGTAAGTACTGGGAAAGCCTTCTTTATTTCTCTTTCATTTATAGTTCATGTTTAAATTAGTATTTTAACAACATGCATGACGAAAGGAGTTACTTGAATAATTTACGTCGTTCTGTGTGTGTCCTTATGTTGTAATTACTATTAAATTGTAACTTTTATTAACCGCTTTGCTAAAGACATCCATTTTTAATGTTAAAGAGTCGTCCTGGTTTATCGACCCGGTATTTATCTATTAGGAATTAATAGCCATCGCAGTATAAGGGAAATATTAATTATATCTTCATACATTGAAGCGACAAATACATATTTTAACATCACGTTTTCAGTCACATATTTCCTGGCAGTGGTGTATTTAACATGTTAATAATGTATGTTAATTGTTTTCAAACAAACTTGCGAAACACGAATTATTTGGACACGTATTTATTTAGTGAGCGAGTTGCATATTACATATCATGTAGGTGAGGAAATTAAATATGCAAGTACTTTAAATTATACTACTTTATGAAAAATGCAATTATACCAAGCGCCAAGGACGAAAAAAGACCACATGGGTCAAATTGAGGTAAAAGGTTACTGTTTGTTTTAATCGCTAGATATTGTGATACTGAAGATGTACCTAGAATGACGAATAACAATATTTTATATAACAAGTGTTTAAAATGACGTTTTTTTGCAAGTGGGGCGTTTATAGTACGAACCAGAGGTGAGTGCTATAAACCACACGAGAAAAAAAACACATTTTAGTCTCGAGTTATATACGAAATTTATTGTATTGCCTTTAGAAATTAGAAAACAATATAATGTTGTAAAAATACGGCAAATTGTCAAGTTGTCTTGTCACAATGACTAAATTCTATTGCTGTTTCCATAATAACCAATATTAAAACAGCGAAATATTTAACGATTTAAAAGTCGCATTTGGCAAATTCTATTTTACAATGATTATTATTTTTAACAAAATGAGTGATGGTGAGGAAGATTTTATTCCCGGTACTGCTCCGGAAATCAGGGAGCAAGCAATTGCTGCAACTTTAGATTTATTACCAGCGAAATTTTTGTATGCCGATGTAGTCGTTGGTAAAAATCAGACCAACCGCCATATTAATATAAATGAATCAAATATTTTTCACACATGTGAACTTATAATTCCAGGAATAAATATAAATAATGTTAGTAACAATACAATTCATATAAATTTTCGTTATTAATGAAATTGTTCATGAAATTTGTTAATGATTAATAAATGTTTGATGAAAGAACTTTAATTTGTTGTCTGTTGACTATTAACTTTCATTTCATACTGTGAAACAAAATTTCTTCATTTCACACTTTCACTTCCACATCTACGTAATGGATTGGAAGTATAGTAATCGTAAAAAAACATTTCAAAAATTTTCTTTCTTAAAATCGGTTTAGAATGTCACGGAACGTCGAGATTTTAAATTTGAGCGATAAAAAAATGTCTGTTTATCTGACGGTCTGTCTGTCTGTCGGTCGGTCAGTCTGACTTTCTGTCACTTTTTTTGTCCGCACATTTTATCCTGAACGGTTTAAGATATTGACTTGAAATTTTGTTCACATATATACTATAATGAGATCTGGAACTGGATTATTTTTTGAACATATCCGGTGAAGGATTGGGGGTAAAGAGGGGGTAAATAAGGGGAATAAGTAAAGCAAGCTGGTAATCGTACAGAAACTTGAAATTTGGTGTATGTACTAGAAACCAAGGCCTCAAAATTATTCATATTTTCTATTCCCCCCACCCCCACTCCATTATTAAAGGGGTTAAAAAAATGAGACGTTAACATGAAATTTGGTATACGTATATATTATATTGACATCAGGAACTAGAATATATCTTGGGATTATTCAGTTGAAGGGTTGGGGGTTTAATTAGGGGTAAATAGGGGAAAATAAATAAAGCAAGCTGGTAAAAGTATGGAAACTTCAAATTCGGTGTATACACCAGAAGCCAAGGCATCAGATTTTGTTATAATATTTTTGAACCCCCCACCAACCTTACTCTATTATTAAAGGGGTTGATAAAATGAAATTGAGATATTCACTTGAAACTTGATACACGTATGTATTATAACTACATCTGACCTTAGATCATATTTTGAGATGATTCCGTTGAAGAGTTGGGGGTTAAATAGGGGAAAATAGGTAAAGCAAGCCGGTAAGAGTACAGAAATATGGGATTTGGTGTATATACTAGAAGCGAAGACTTCAATTTTTTTTTAAATATTATTTTCCATCCCTTTCATATAAACGAACTTATGGAGACATTTGACAATTTTTAATAGCAAATTGAAATTGGGGTAAAAAAATGTGAATAAATATTATCTCCTTGGATTATGAGAGTAGAGGAAAAAACCAAAAATTAGAACTTAAATGCTTCTAGAAACACTTGTGCTCGATCCAGAAAGTTAACGATTTTCCGGATTTCAATATTTTCAAAATCTTTCTGATGGCACTTTAAGCTGTAATTGACTATCATTTGTTACATTTCTTATTAACTGTAAGTTATTGATATCTATTCCATGATTGTTGTCATAAACTTGTTGGGAAACACTGGACTTTTGAGTCTTCCATTTTGAATGGGCCATATGTTCCTTGAATCTGATTGTAACTGAACCTTTACTTTGTCCAACATACCTCAGATTATACTGCTTATAGTCAATTTCGTGAATCTAGATATCCATTGCTCGTAGCTATATTCTCGATTAAAATTTTCTCTTTTGCAAATATGTATTCATTCAGAGAGAGACTTAATTGACAATGAACCAAATAATTTGAGACCAGCAATTTTAATCTGGGGGCAAAGATGTGAACAATAAGGAATACACCTCAGAATGATTATATCTTTTCTGTATATGTAAATTGCAACTTATTTTCACTATTTCGAATTACTAATGTATCTGAGAAAAACTGTAGTTGCCCATCGATTTTTGTTTCACATGTAAATTTTATTAAAATCAATTGCATACTTTGTTTCAGGACAGAGTTACGTAGACGACTTTCTCACTCAATTTGAGAGCATAACGGACCATTTCTCATAAAAGCACCCTATCAAATGTTGCCCATTCTCCGACAACTGTATCCAAAAATCTTCCTCTTCAGCTACAATCACAATCTAACATATATTTTCAAGATTTATACTCTTTTCTGTATCTTTGTTGCTTTTTGTTATTGTTTGTCATTTTGCTGTTTCAAATTTTGTTCTTGCTAACTCAAGATTTAAACCATAATTATTTAGTAAATTCGTAATTCGTATAACAAATTAAGCGAACTGGCATTGCTGCTAGCTTTCGCTGAATCACCTGAAGCATCTAAGCAGTTTTATTTATTCATATTTTTATTTGTATACAACCTGTTTTCAATTTCTTCTGAATATTTTTATCGTTATATTGTTTTATTAATTTGCACTCCAGCAAAAGGAATGACACTCTATTTTGATTGCTTTGTAAGTTTAGCGTTTGTCACGATGCCTCACACCATGGATGTCTCATTGGCCCGAGATAGATGTCCGGGAAGGACATGTTTGTAATTTTAATTTAATAATAGACTTACTTTCACTAGTTGTGCCTCCTACGTACTTTATTGGCATTCAAGTACGTTTCCAAACTTCAGCAATAAAATACATGATTCGTGCATGACTACTTGGATCACCCACGTATGCCGCAGTCGGTCTCAAAGTTGATCAAACGGTCAACAAGAGAGTTCAACGATAAAAGGATCGACGGGCAGGAGTTTTTATAAAGAGGCCGTTAAAACTGACCACCACAATAAAAACTCTCCGGGCAACAAAACAACCCCTGACCGGCTTGTACTTAATAGATTTCGCAGATATGCGAGGATCGGCCTCCTTGAAGTGGAGTGTACATATGAATGTATAATGTGTGTGCAAATGTAGCCATTGTTCAGACTGTAATGTGGATTATTGATTCTATTCCAGATGTCGGTGTGTGCGTGTGTGCTGTGCTATTAGTGGCCGGGCCCGGACTTCACCACCCACCGCCCTGTGGCAGCCTCTCGGCGGATGTCCTAAGCGGTCTATTCCACCACGGTCATCAAGATTTACAAGATGTTTAGTTGCTTCCTATTAGATCTTAACATAGCGAAAATTTCGATTTTTTTGTATCGAGAAGCTACTATACTTCTGAAACACTTTTAAAAAGGAACCTACAGCAAACTATTTATTATACAGGGTGTGAAGTATGACTCTCGCCTGTTTAAGGACTGATTCTGCGCGTAAAAGTTGTAAGCAGTTTTTCTATAAACACGTATCCGAGTTTCCTAAGTGAGCTACGGCACCCTTACGATGAAGCCCGTATAGGGTATTTATTAATTATTTCAGAAACATCAAAGCTGACAATCGTATTAAGTTACTACTGTAACACGAATTCAATCATATTACTACAGGAATTTATAACGTGCCTTACCAACCGAAGCCACAGTATTGGTTTAAATCACTTCCTCAAAAATAGTTTGTCTTATATATAATTGGCAAGACGACTATAGGTATGATAAATCCACACGACTAGATATAAAATATAATAAGGAGAAGAATATTGTCATGCGATACTTGAGATTTATTTTAAACACCCGGTACGGCATTTTTAGTACAGGTCATTATTTATTACATTAGATTATTTAAATTATTTTATTGTTGAAATAAAACTTGTTCCACTTAGGAATAGAGGAATTTCCTAGTCAGCAGAAATTGAGTATATTCACCTAGTTTACATTGTAACTAGGGTGAAAATGCTGGGTTGCAATCGGAGTTACGGTGCAGGGAAAGAGAAAAATTCAGTGGTGTTTGAAGTTTTGTGGAGTAAAACACAGTACGGGTGCTGCGTGGCCCAACTCCCCTCCTGGAAGATGGCTCCCGAGAAAGGATTAAATGTATGTAAGATATTTATTTATATTTGTGTCTGCTAATAAATTTGTACCTTGTTTTCTATCACTATGTTTTATTTACAAAGTATTCATTCAGTGACTAAAATAAACCCCTTTCCTATTCCAAACAACTTGAAGAGACTCTAGCCACGTGTATCGCCGACACTACTCTGTACAACAGAGTAATATGAGTACCTGTGGACATCCCGTATTTTGGCATAATAAATAAGACAAATAACCCGATAGGATTTTCTAGCGCGACAATATGTACTCCATCCAGAAGAAAGCACGTAAGGCCATGAAGAAAATCTGGCAATCGAAACTACTGTCGAAGTCGAACAAAATAAAATTCAACGTCGAAAATAGGAAAATAAAAGTATTCTGTGCAAAGGCGATGCGTAGACAATAGAAATTTTTTTCGTATCATTTTATATCCAACTGGTATTCATCTTCATTGTGGATAAGAGTTTTTTTTAAATGTTTTACTTTATCCTAGAGGAAACCCTAAAGAACATTTTTAATGTCATCTTAATCCAAATTAAAACCTTTTCAAGTCTTGGAACAATCTGAAATGTGTTCTAGTGTAGTTCTTTACATATATCAAACACCCAAAGACAGTTTTTATTTGCCTTAAATATATAAAGAGAACTATACATATAGTACTGACATTTTTCTTATTAGTTGATTGTCTACGGTTTCTTTTTGTATGTACCTTTAAATGTGCAACTACTGATTTTTTCAGTTTTAACCACAAGTATTCGCCAGTGTCTCTTAGTGTTAACTATAATTAAGTGATTAGTTGCTTTATATACATATTTCAGATATGTATCTACATAGACTTTTCAAAAAGTTTAAAAAACATAAATAGAACTGTTTGTTATCTCCTATCGCAGATTCTGCAATTCATTTTTTTTAACAATTAAAAATGTAAAAGTAGTCTCAAAGTAACCGCTTTTTTGTGCCTTCAGTAAAAAAAATGTTCACCTTGAGGGGCTATACTATCAGACTAGATAGGTGGAAGGACAAATTCTTATGTCTTTAAAATATTTTTTTGGTACAATCCCTATGGAAGAGATGGCGTTCTTTTGCTCCCCTCAAGTTAAGGTAGCGCACTAATTCTTAATGAATTATTATTAATGATTTTAAGTAATAGACGTAGCGGGTGTGAAGACATGTTTAAACTGGTAAAATTTGACAGTAGTCTTTGCGATAATCTGATATAAGTTCTACATTCGCGTTTCTTGCTCTATTCAGACTGGTTAAATTTTTAGCATATTTTCGAAAAAGCACAATAAACGCAAATTTTCATAAATAGAGTATTTCTGGGAATATCGAACACAACACATGGAGAAATCTCATTCAAAAAATATATAAATACTAATATTCTTCTACTTATTTATGAAGGCTTATTTCTTATCATCTGTCATTAACTCTTATTTTAAATATTATGCTCATTACAAAACGGCCATTGAATTCTAATTAATACAAAAAACGTGGAATAAAACGTATCTCGGCGTTACCAATTTATTTCATTTTATTATTATCTGCAAATATTATTAAGGAACTTTCACAGTTAATTACGTTAGGAAGATCATTAATATAGACTAAAAACAACAAGAATCCTAAAATGTACCCTTGTGGGACACCTGTGTTAACATTCTCTGATCTAAATACACACCATTAGCATTCACAATCTGGTTTCTATCGTGTAGGTAAGAAGTTAACTAATTTATTTTTTTTCTGAAGACGTGCCTTACTTAAGTCCAGAAAAGGACCTACCCAGATCTATTTTCTCTGAAACTAAATTAAAACTGTTTATCAACAGAAGCGTTTTTCGTTAATTTATTTATTATTATGTGCGTGGACAATATAATATTAATTATGTCAAAATTGTGACGTCATTGTATGGTGGACGCACCAGAATGGCGGATTATCTTTTTGTACACAACCATGTTGATATGGGTATCAAATGAAAGGGTCTTGCCCGTTTGTCTGTCTGTAAAATAAGAAAAACACAAAATTATATACAGGGTGTCCCGGAAAATATTGAAAGAATTTTTCATATCTTATAAATTAAATAATAATAATAAATATAAAAATTAATGTATTTGAAGTAACCCTTGGAAAAAAAGAACTAAACATATTATTTATCATATAATTCATACATTTAAGCAATAAAAAAACAATTACGAACATAAAACAATTTTTACGAACTAATGAAATTAAAATAACTATTTTAATAGGTGTTCAAAATTATTGTCATTTTCATTAACACACATCGTAAACCTATTAATTAGTTCAGATCTACAAACTTTTAATAATGTATGCTGATTAATGGCGGCAACATAAATAAGTCTAATGGAGTAATGTCAGGAGATCAAGCGGGCCATCTAAGTACTCCATTGGTACAAATCCATCTTCCTGGGTATGTTTGATTTAAATAATTAACAACGTTGTGATGATTATGTGAGCCTGCTCCATCCTGATGAAACCACATATTATCCAACTGAGCGGGCAAATGCCTTAATAGTACTTGTAAATTATTTTGCAAAAATTGTAAATATCTTTCACCTGTTAAATTCTCATGGTAGAGGTATGGGCCAACAATGTAATCATTAACGATACCACACCAAACATTTACTCCAAAACGATTCTGGGATCTGGTATGTCTCATCCACCTAGGATTCTCTTGAGACCAGTAACGACAATTATGTGTTGTGATTACTCCATTGTTGTGGAATCGACTTTCATCACTCCACATAATTGTATCTAAAAGATTTGTATTTTCTTCCAACAGAAATGAAAATTGCGCCAAAAAATATAATCTCCGCTCATTGTCCCCTGGAATCAAATGATGAACTAAATGAACTTTATATGGAAAAAATTAGTTTGTTTTAAGAATTCTGTGGCAGGTGGAACGTGCAATATTTGTTTCTTCCGTCAACTTGCGTACTGTTTGGGTTATTTTCTACTTGATGTAATACCATTGCAATATTTTCATCAGTTGCAGTTCTTTTTCTTCTTGTTGTTTTTGGTTTCTTAATACCTCCATAATTTTTCAAATTAGAATACAAACTTACAAAAGTTTTCCGATCTGGTAAAAGTCTAACAGGAAAACCTATTTCATATAAACTTACAGCTCTTGAAGCAATTTTACGACATTCCCCATAATTTAAAATCATGTTTAATTCATCTTCATTTGTATGAGAAACCATATTTAATAATAAATATTCACAAAGAAAACCACAATTAGGTACAATAATACAGTTCTATTGACACACCAATAAACAAAATCTGATTGAAATTGAGATATGTCAAAACTATTATTCCAGAGGTAACTTTAATTGTAGTTAATTTATAAGGTATAAGGGTTATTATACTCACTAGATATCAAATATTTTTAAGCATAATCTAACCTAATAACAAAGCAATTATATAAAAAATTCTTTAAATATTTTATTCTAAAATTTGTAAATTAAATACAGATTGTCCCACTTAAAGGATTGAAATGTTGAAGAGATTACAATTATTCAATATTGGCAAATGCCAACATTTGGACTAAAATATCTCGAAAATGGTTAGTTTTATGGTATTTTTTTTTAGAACATAATCTGCTTAGAAATGCATTTTCTTTCACATAAACCCCATTTCAAAGTTTCTCCCATTGAAATATTTCTTTAGAGCACAGCGCTATCTACATACTGATATATTAAAAAAACAATTGTATTCAATAATGAAACTCTCTTTATACTTTACAAATTGGCTTTTACAGTAGAGTTATTATCGGGACACCCTGTATACTTACCTATAAAAAAAATATATTTTGTGTAATATAATGTACTTACTAAGAAGTTAGTTTCCAGATGTATGAATTTAAAAAATATTTTTTACTTTTTATACATTTTATTAAACAGAAATTTTGTTTCAAAAATATTCTTATTAATACATATTTTCTTCTACTGCCCGCAGAGCTGTACTTACTATTTTACTATTTTAACATCATACTATTTAGTGCTACCTTTGTCACAATAAATACACTAAATAATTGTCATAGTGATGAATGAGTTATTTTCAACCCACGCATAATCACATATCATTTTTAGAACTACTTACTATGCATATTTTCCGGCAAATTCAAACGATTTCCAAGCAAAATAAATAAATAATGATCTGCGAAGTGGCCGTGGTGCAAAACCGCTTCATTACATAAGGACACCGAAAGCTAGATATAGTAGTTGTGTTGTTTCCTTACAAGGGTTGCGTGGGAGATGTTAGAGTGTGGTTAACACGCACGTGCTGCTGGACCTGCAACCCTTTCAAATCACCCACCGCCTCCCATCCCCATACCCTTCGATTAATGTAATATGTATATGCCACTGCCATCGCAGAACATGCCTTGCCGTTCGCCCATGGCCGCGTATGTAAATTTCCCCCTCTCGCCTCTGCTAATCGTATTTAAGGTATTTACGTTATTAAGGGCCCGAATAACATCGACTACAGTTCGAATAGTTTTCCGTTTGAATTATTTGTGGCTGATACGTGATTACTCATAATTTCCATATCACATACTAATAACTGGAACTATTTCATAAAATGTGGATCACGGAACTGCACACGGTTTTTGTTGTTATAATTCTTCACATCTATATAATGGGTTGAAAAAAACCTGTCAAAAAAACATTAAAGATGTCGGTGTTCTGACTAGTTAGACGAATGTCGAGGAGGGACAGGGCTGGCTTCAGTTTTTCCTAAACATTGACAATTAACTTTGAACCATACTTGATACCTCAATAATTAATAATTTATATCAAACAGAGAGTGTTAAAAGAAATAATTATTAATTTAGTACTGTAGACGTAAATATTTATTCTAATTAAACTTAATACTTACTTAATTCTCAATATTATAAAGTAGTAACAATAAATAAATAAAGTATTCGATAATAGAAGTAAAATAATCAAAAAGTTGAATTTTAACGAAATAAAACAAAACATTCTTACCAAATAACAGTCCGAATTATTCTGCAACGGAATAAGACTTTTCACTAAACATCACTTTTCACTAAGACTAAACAGCACCTTACACTAAATAACACATGTCACTAAACAATATTTATTTCACTACACACTTTTCATTAAACAGCACTTTCTACTAAACAACTCTCTTCGTTATCTGTCACTCACTATCGAGGTCACTATTCAAACCATCACTGGTCTGGTCACTGTCGCCGCCCCCCACACGTATGATGAATCTCTGTCTACTCCTATTATGTAGTTCCTGTAACGAAATGTACTGGTAAGTGTCATGGGTGTCATACCAGGTCTCGTCCAAATAATAAATAGTTCTGTTTTCTTCTCTATATGTTGTAATATTGTCCAAATAGCCCATAAGCAGTGTTGCCACGAGGTCAAAACGAAATTACTGGCGAAACTTGATTGCACTCCTGATATTTCCTGGCAAAATTAGTTTTTCTAAAATAATCTGTAATTCATACGTAATGTTAATTAAAACAAAAACAAAACAAAAAATTTGGAAATTAGTTCCAAATCGACATCCCTGACAAGTTATTCCTGGCAAATTCCTAGCATTAGGTCAATCCTGGCAAGTTTACCAGCAGGACTCTTTATTCCTGGCAAATACCAGTAATTACTGGCAAAACGGCAACACTATTCATAAACTATTTCACAATTCTTTCAGTTTCCATGATAAATAAGCGAGCCATTATTTATCATTTTAGAATTAATACCTAATTTCGAAATCCACCTTGCTAACTTTGCCTGACTAATAGTAATCCTATAATTTTCTAGTAATCGCTGTATATTGTTTCTAGTATCGGTGTTTCATTTTTTTTGGTATTTATTGTAAATTACGTCTCTTATAATTTCAGCCATCGAAAGATCTACCTTCTTTGATATTCCCTTGTCTCGTCGTATTTTTCTTTTTCTGGCCCCCCCTGCTCAATAAATTCTCAATTGTCGACATCGATACTTCCCCCAAGTAAGTCGTTTTTAACATCGAAAATAATAATGTTCGCGTATAGCGTATATTACAAAAGTTACGAGATTTTTCCAAGGCCGTCGACATATGAAAGCCTGTTACTATGTGGGGCGATGCGGTGTAGTCGGTCAGCGCCGATCGATATTGTACCGCCTGTTCAACACAAGGCGGTATGAAGAGAGCAAATCTTATAGCATTGAGCCGGGGCGCATTAGTGTTGCTACGGTGGACGAATAAACAAGCATAATATCATTTGTCTCACTATTTATTCCTTGACCTAGTGTTCATCATCAGCCGTACGGTTGGCGCATGGGTAATGTTCTCACTTACGTTGCGAAAGGTCACGGGTTCAACCTCCTATGCCTGCTGAATTTTTTTTGTTTAATTTTTTGGCGATTAATATATTTTTTCACAATTTCTTTTCTATGATTTCTTTAGGTTAGGTTAGTAGGTTCTTATTCTGCTTAAAGTAAATGCATTCTTTTGTGTGATCATTTACATGCTACTGGCGATCACTTTGTATGGTGAATATGATCCAATTTCAACAGGAAGTATTTTGGCATGCCATTTTACATACGTTCCAAAAAAATAAAAATAATAAGTCTATCAGAAGTCATCGCATTTACAGGAAATGGTCTACGAACACACACATACATACGTATATAAATAAGCACAAGCCCACAGTCATTTTTATTCGATGTGTGAGTTTAGCAATATTTTTTACGGTAATTTTGTGCAGGTAAACCAGTTTGATTAAATCTGATATATTCTAAAAAAGTATATTCTATGCGAGAATATGGCGAAAGAGCCGTAGCTACAGTTGTGTTTAAATCAATCATTAGGTAATTTTGGAGCAACTGATACTGAATCTCATGTCAAAAGTTAAATATTTAGAATGGCGAATCCAAGAGGGTAACATTTACCAATATCTATGTGCTATGAGGATAAACATTATGTAGGTAACAATGAAATGGTGAATGGTTTCGCTGAATACTTTTGTAGTTTATATATTACCTCTGATTTATTAATTGAGGACCTTCCTGTAAACGCAGAAACAGATTTTTTAACAATCGAACAATTTACAGAACCAGATTTTAAATTCTTTGAAAAAATCAAGCCTAAATACACAATGGGCCCTGATAAAATTCGAGCCGTCGCGTCATATATGATTGTGTTAGCGTGGTCACAACTCCTCTTAAATTTTTATTTAATTTCGTAAGGGCTAAATTTTAGATTTAACAATCTAATATATTTCCTGATGCACTAAAGTGATCTAAAATAGTTCCTATACATAAAAAGGTGAAAAAAAATTATTAGACTTATAACGATTATCAACAATTTCTCCAAAGGTCCGGAAATTCTGTTATACGAATCAACAGTTTCTTGTACAAGGAATCGCATTATAGAATACCAGCACGGTTTCTTCAAGGGACGATTTAGGTCAACTAATCTCTTTTGTATAACTCAATATATACCTATCTAATGCTATCGATGCTAACTACACAGACTTTACTAAAGCATTTGACACACTAGATCACAGTATGTTATATTCTAAATTTCAGGGTTTAATTAACAGGAAAATTTAACTTGCAGCAGTGACAATTCTTACACTTCTAGACCAGGTAAGTGAACTATTGTAAAATAATTTTAAGAACAATGTAGTTCACCTGATAATTAATCAGGGAGGATATGTGTCCCAATTAAATGATTGTTGAAAACGCCGCACCAAATACATACATATTAACAGCAAATCGATGTTGAGATTTATTCTTTCTGTCTTATAGCATGTGGATTGTTTTCTGTCCAAACATGTGAATCTCTTAAATTATAAACACCATCTCTTGTAAATTGCGCCTCATCTGTAAACAGACATCTGTTAAGAATGCTCGATTCCAAATAATCCATTTACTAAAACTTAAGAGATGATTTTGTAACAAAGCTGCCTTGTCATCAAGTAGGCAATGCTGAAAATTTTAGCATTTGACAATTCATATTTACTAGTTTGACATACTTGCGTTTTATTACTCTAAAATATTTCAGTTTTTTCTGCTCTTTTCGAATATCGGAATAGATCTACATTTTGTCATACAGGGTGTTGATTTTGACATACAATATATTGTCAATTTTTTACTAATCCGGGCCTGCATTTCTTCTTGGTTTATTATGAAGTTCTATCAAGAAAAATAAGTGAAACATATGTTCTAAGTATGAACCGATTATACAGGGTGGTTCAATAGTTGCGATCAAAGAAAGATCTGGCCAAAATCAATATAACATTCTGTGCCCTCTATCCAAGTAACGCATGTACCTTTAACTTTGAAACACCCTTTATGTAGACCATAGAAAGAAATCAGAAAAGCTTTTTAAAGACATTGAGTCATATGGAAGATGGTGTCTATCCTGCTATTGATTTTCCTCAGACTATACTGTTAAAAAGATTTTCACTCTCGAGTCTGGAGACTATCAGAACTATTTAACAGCAAATTTCTCTTTTCTCATAATTTAACAGATTGCGCTATCTTCAGCTTCGTAAATTTTGTACACCTAGACCTGCTTCTAGGCATAATTCATACATCAATACGCAGATGATTCACAAATTTATTATTCTTTTAATGTATCAGAATTTCAAACAGCCGAAATCCTAATAAATCTGGATTTAAAGAACATTTATACATATGCATGCAATCATAATCTGAAATTAAATGGCTCAAAATCTCAATCAATTTTAATAGGTACTCCTTCAACGAGAAAATATTTCACTGCAATTGACTTTAATTTTGTGATAAATAATAATCAAAGCATCCCTATTGTTGATAATGCAAAAAATTTGGGAATATATATAGATTCGGCTTTAAAATTCGAAAAACATGTTGTTAATAAAGTGAAGCTCTCAAATTTTGGACTAGAGAAATTGTATAATTTAAAAAACATTTTAACTTTAGATACTAAACTTAAATTTTGCAATACATTAATTTTAACTCTATTTGACTACGGCGATGTCGTACATGGAAACAGTATGTCTTCTCTAATGACAAATACTGTTAAAAAAATACAGAACTCTTGTATGCGCTTTATTTATAGTATTCCATACAGAAATCATATATCACTTTATTTACGTGAATTTAAAATATTAAATATGGAATATCGTAGATTGTTACATATGTATACTTTCATCTGGAGAATATTAAGTACAGGTGAACCAAACTATTTACGTACAAAATTGGTTACCCAAGTTCATCACCATAATAGTAGAATTTTTCGGTAAAACAACATAAAACCGCAATTTTTCAAAAATCATTTAGTTTTATTGCACCTCATTTATGGAATGAACTTGATAATGACGTGAAACATTTTTCTTATAATAAGTTCACAAATACTATAAAAAATATGCTGTTACTTAAACAAAATGAACAACCTCGCTATTGACTGCCACACCTGTATGCTTCGATGGGTATATACTGGGGGAGACACCACCAGAACTTGAACAGAGGTACACTTACGTATATGTTTTTCTTTATTTTCTTAAAAATTTGTATAGGAACTTCAAATATTTTGTAATTTTTTAGGTAATATAGTATTTATTTTGTGTGTGTGCGGGTGTGTGGGTGTGTGTGTGTGTGTACGTGTGCAGGGCAAATGGAAGAACGGCTGTATGTGCCGAATTTGTACCTCTTTACTATGTATTTTGTACTGGTAAATAAATGTATTATTATTATTATTGTTATTATTATTATTATTATTATTATTATTATTCTATTTGCAGACTATTCAAAATGGGTGAGAACTGTAATAATCTACAAGACTGCAATAAAAAGATTAACTGCATAATTTAAAATTTTGGCTTTATCCTTGTTTTTATCTGTTTATTTTGTATCCTTTTGTTTCTATTCTCATACGTTATATATTTGTAAGTACTTATTATTTCCTACTTTGTAATTGGAATGCTATGTTGGGTAGTGTATTGTATAAACAAATAAATATCCGTTTTGAGGTCGGTGTTCAATTTCTTTCAAAGAAAAATTTTATATTGCTCCAACTGACTCGGAGTACATTATACCTATTTAATAATATTTATTTAGAATAACTAAAATCAGTAATATTTTAGCACCTAAAAAATAAGTGAAATAATCATTTATAAACGAAGATTGTACATGGTTCACTCAATACAACAGTACTGAGCAACAACACTGCTGCCCTCCGATCAAGCCGACCCCGCTTTGATCTAATACGACCGCATTGATATTGATGATGCCGTAATAAAAACCTTAAATTGTACGATATAAGATCAACCTTGTAATGAAGTTAATTTTTAAAATAAAGCAGCCGATGATGCTAAGTACAAAGTGGACCACACATAGTCCTAGTGGATAACAATGGTCGGCTTTCCCAGAGAGAGGATGATCTGTGCCCGCTGAAACAGCAGGAGTCTGCACGCGTTCATTAGCAATGTCAAGAATATGTGTGTGCCTTTATGAGGAATTTGGACGCAGCTCAATGGATTCTGTTTGTTCTATCTGGTATATGATCTAGTAATAACGTTCGAAGTTGCCGTCTTCATTTTCGACTTTCAAAGGTCAAATACTTCAATACGTACCTACTAAGTGGAATTAAATGCCTGGGCTTTGTCGGTATTCAATGCAACCAGATTTTTAGAGAGATTTTGTTATGTAATATATGTAAAGGCATCTAATAGTCTGGGCATATTAGACGAAAGTCGACCTAAACTTGAAAACGTTTACCAAATGTATTGATTTTCATGAAACTTTGTAGATTGTATTCGTTTCGATGTCTAGATCAAACACAAAAAAAATGCGCTATTGCCCCGGAATTGTTATAAACAATGATTTTGTTGGTAATTTGTTAACTAGCAATGTTGAGGTATTTTAAAAAAATAAAAAATATTTTAGATAATTTGACGAAGAATAACAACTTTTGTGTAATTTTCGAAAAAATACGTGCTTTCCGAGATATTGCGGTTTGAATTTTTCCAAAAAGGGGGAAGGGGGATAAAAAATGACGAGAAAAAATCTAGACAAATTCTGGTGAACGTATAATTAAAATGCATGTCCTCTATTACCTTAGGCGTAATTAAGGCGGGGGGGGGGCAAGGGTAGGCAACTGCCCCCCCCCAATATTTTGAAAGAGTATTAATCTGGCGAATTCCGAAATTCTTCCGGAAAATAATAAGTATGACAATAACGCAAATCAAGTCATAGGTTTTCAATACAATTAGGCAGGGGAGGATTAAGATTTTGTGGGTCTCTGGCTAAAATTTTGAGAAGGGCCTTTTTGCAATTCTCGTAAAACCGCAGACAGGCGAGTTAAAGTTAAATACCAGATGCCCGGGGGAAAGCAAGTTCAATACTCGTAAACCGCAGACAAGCGACTTAAACCCCAGATGCCCGGAGGACAGCGAGTTCAAAACTAGTAAAATCATAGGCTATGAATTATAATTATAAATTACTTTTGCGTGGCACGTCTATGGTCATATAGTATACTTGAAGGGCTAATGGGTTTAGTGTTTCTTTTCTAAGCGAACGGTTTGCTTAGGATGTTTTACTCATTTTTACACCAGTTTCTAAAACCTGGTTTAAATTTAAATTATTAGCGAAATTGTCCCTCTGGAATCCATTTTCTTAATAACAATTTTATAAACAAATCATAAATAGCGCAATTTTGAATTCCAATACACTTCTATCGTAACATATGGGTTAATATAAGAAAAGAAGTCTTATATATACAGTGTGTCAAACTTAAGAGTGTAACAGTATCATAATTGTTTTGTTTTTTGTCCGATTTGAGTCAAACTGATCGTAAAAGATAGAGGTCACCGAGGCCTATTTAAGACCACCAAATCACTTTCCATCTTCAAATGCAAGGCCATCTAAGATACTAAATTCAAAAACCCTGAATCCAAAGTTTAGTTAATTTCTATAAAATGAGGTCTTGATGAAAGAAATCCTTCTGAGGCATTTAAATTAAAATTATCTATAAAATAATTTTTTTGAAACAATTGACACAAATGACTAATAAATACAACCAAAATAATTAAATATGATATTCTATCAAACCTCCATCAACACTATATAATGGCCTTAATTCGCTTTCTGTTATTGTTTGTAACTTTTCGGAGGGTTGCAGAATTTAACTAAGCTTCGGAATTTTGAATAATATCGAACAAGTTTCGTAACAAAATTTTTTGATTAAATTATGGTTTTTTGGTTTTCTTCATACAATTTAGTAATTTGTTAACGTTTAAACATTGAAAAAATGCGATTTTTAGTCTTTTTGACCTTTAATAACTTTTGAATAAAAGATATTTTTACATTCTTTCAAAATGCCCAAAGGTTTATAAAAATTACATCAATGGTTCCAAAGTTATAGCATGCTGTGATTACTATTAGGTTGCCTGCTGTCACACTCATGGCCTGTAATCGCAAAAGCATGGCGCGCTAAGCCGAAAACTTCCAATTTTGAAATCGGTGGTTTGAAGTTAAAGCCTTGCACTTTCAGAATATTGTTTAAGAATCTAAAAATTTCTTTCCTTTCCAAAGTTATTGAAGAAAAAATGGCTAAAAAACGCATTTTCTCAATATTTATACGTTAAGATCTTCTTAAACTTAAACCTTTTCGACATAACGTACATGACTTTTTTCTTGTTTTCACTCATACTTTACGATAGAAGCAGTTTGGAATCGAAAATCATATTATTTACAATTTGTTCATAAAATTGCGAATGCTCGCGGAGTTAGCCTTATTTGCCAAGTGTTTTTTCACACCATTCTCTTTCCATCTTTTGAATTTAATATTACCTGTGAAGTGATAAACTCGCTTTCCTTCGGTAATTTCTGTTTCGGGTTTTCTGTCTATGGCTTAACTTTCTGTAGCATTCGCTTTCCCTCAGTCATTTGGGTTTATAGGGTTATCGATTAAGAACTACAGGGTTCGCTTTGCTTCCATCTATTGGGTTATCTGCGAAAAATCCCTGCCTACCTAATAAAAATGCTTAAATTGCGCCACTGTCTATTACTTTTTCCTCCGGAAAAAACGAAAAAAGGACCCTTATCGGAGAAGGGAGAAACTCGTAAAATGTGAAAACTAAAATTCTGTAAAAATTCAGACGTATGGACTGATATATTTTTTAAATTTTGGTCTCTTGTGATTTTTTTGTAACGTGCATCTTTTCTTAGTTTTCAACAGTTTTACACGATCAACAATGTACCTAAATGTTTTCATAACGTAAAACCCAATTAACTTATCTATTTAGATTAACAGTAAAACGTATATTGTAGGATAAAGAAGTCTTATTTTGACACTTTTTATTCATTTCAATAATTTCTTGATTATTTATTCCAAATAAAAAAAAAGAAAAAAAATCCACGAAAATATTCTATTTTTCAACTAAAATAGTGTATTGTAATACAAGTATATAAGTAAGCCTTTAAAGCACGCACGAGTTTAGGGCACGACAAGCGTAGCGAGGAGGGTTCTAAAGGAATAAGTGCTTTAAAGGCTACTTATACACGTGTATTATTTTGCTTGTTATTAAAAGCTTTTATTTAACTTGCAATTTTTGTTAGTATGTTTAGGTCAGATCTTGCAATCAACATTTCGAGTAGTTCTAATTAACCTGAAGTTTTGAAATTTGGCACACGTGTATAAGTCCGGTGACAATGCAATGTAGTATAGCCATTATCGGTCTAAAGCCAATATGGCGGACGTCCCAAGATGGCGGATCGCCTTTTTCTTCACAACCCTCTTGATATTGGTATCAAATGAAAGGGTTTCACGAGTAGAATATGATGAACTATGTGACGTCATTCTAAATTCAATATGGCGGACGTCCCAAGATCGCGGATCGCCTTTTTCTTCACAACCCCCTTGATATGGGTATCAAATGAAAGGGTTTGACGAGTAAAATACGATAAACTATGTAACGTCATTCTAAATCAAAGATGGCGGGCGCTTTACGACGGCAAATTACCTTTTATGTGTCTGTTTGTCTGTAAAATAAGTAGACTAAGAAGTAAAAAATAAAATTATATAAAATAAAATATTTTTAAGAAAAAGCTTTTATGTGAAAACACTGTACTAAGTAAAAATAATTTTTACAATTCATACACCTGGAAACCAAAAGGTTCGGGCTCGGTTAATTGAGCAAAGTAAGTATGCAATAGTGCTATGTGACCATCCCCAAAGCTTTTGGTTTCCAGGTGTACGAATTTTAAGAAATTATTTTTACCTTTTAGTACAGTTTTTTCAAATAAAAGCTTTTTCTTAAAAAATATTTTTCTTTAGTAATTTTATTATACCAGCCGCTGCAAAGTAAAAATTAGAAACATTAATTAATGTAGATTCATTTTACAAGGTAATATCTGACTTTCATTTTTAATCGGTGACATAGAGACGGTGTTTATTTATCATTGTTTAAAATTGGTTGTTACAAAAGCAACTTTTAAGCACTAGTGTTATAAAGACCCGATTTTGCAAGCATTTTAGTTTCAGAAACAGAGATTATAATTCAGATATAATAAAAAATTGTTTATCCACAATCACATTATAATTGGAGGTTTATCCACACTTATGAAGCATATAAAGTACCACTTTATACACTAGTGTGGAATAATGAAATGACTATATTCCACTAGTGGAATAATGAAAAATACAATCTTAAATCAATTACATTTTATTTAATTTGTATTAATATTATTATTAACATTTAAATTAATAGGCATTTCCTTATTTGTTTTATCATACTCCACTTCGTTTACATTAATAACAAACTTGTAGTTGTCATCGGTTTCAGAACGCATAGTGCTTGTCGAAGTTTTTGATAAATCTGTAGAAACAATGGATGTCTCCTCTTGTAAGGAACGACTGGCACCAGGAGTACCTTGGATTTTCCTTGCGATATCAAGCTTATTGGATATAGAATCCTCGATATAAGTTTCCGCTATGCGGAACTTCTCCACCCACCATGTCGTTTAATTGTTGTGAAGTTAGCACCTTTATTAGCCAGTAAAGTTGTTGAAGTGCGCCTCATGCAATGGCCGCTATAAGCTTCTGCGATTGCCAGATTCAAAAATGAAGCAATTCTTGAAGGAACTTTCGACAAAGTGTTGATTCCAACAGGTGAACTACATTTTTGATTAGTGTATCGTAAAAAAAATCTGTCATTGGATAAATTCTTCTGACGTAAGGATATCCACAAAATTAAAATTGTTCACGTCCGTAATAAAAACAAGATTATTTACTGTGCAACATAACAGGAAACTATATAAATTTTCTTTTGAAAAGTATGGGAGGAGGAGCTGGATAAAAGATTTTTTTTCACTTATTTAACGTCGGCTTATTTCCGCTTTTCAGGCGACATCAGGAGACAAGCTACCCCCAACCTGGAAATTTTGCTTTTGCCTCTTCTCTGTCCAATAGTAGAGATTTTTTACTCACCCAGTATTTAATAGAGAAGAGACTGACTGCTTTACAGCCTTTCCGAAGAATAGTATATGTGCTATATACCCCCCGCGCCTATAGTTACATACCTTCCACCTCCCAAAAGATGGAGCGAGGACGCTGTATTTCCCTGAACTGAGTCAGCCGTTCAAGTACTAACCGCGCTTGATGTTGCTGCGTTTTCGTATCGAAATGCGAGTATAGGCAGACGTATCTACGCTCTCTCCAATGGACAAAATATAAATTTTCAGTTAAAACCTATTGTTAATTAACATAAACAAATGAGAGCAACTTATATTGCGCCTGTTTAATATTAGAACCTTACCGAACCGCAACAAAACAGTTTCTTGCAAATACAGCTACAACCAGTACCAGTCACAGATTACATATGTATATTATTGCATCCCAGATGTCTTGGCGGTCACAAGTATGATTGACGTTCTTAGTACAATCGGCATAGTTTGAATCAGGAACAGGTATAACTTTTTAACAGGAATGTCTTGGCACTTGTGAGATAAAAATACTTACTTAGCTCATCTCTGAAAGCTAGTGATTGTATGAAAACCTTCTCAACATAGACTGGTCCTTCCTCTCTTCTTTTAATGACATCAATGATGCATGCACTCACTTTTACAACAAACTTGACTCTGTATTTGAATCTTGTGTACCTAAGAAATCGACTTCTCGTAGCGGCAGATATCCTCCGTGGTTTAATGGCAGTATCATAAAAAAAATTAGCCTTAAAAAACGTCTTAGGAGACAGTATGCAAGAACCAGTGATCCACTTATACACAATAACCTCAAAAACATAAGAAGGGAAATAAAATATGATACCAATTTAGCCTACAGAAATTTCGTGCAGAACTCTGAAGACAATATAAAAAATGATCCCAATAAATTTTGGGCTTTCATCAAAAGTAGAAAAGGGTCGGCCAGTGTATCTGAAGAGATGTTCTTCGAGGGATCTTCGCTAAACAATCCCTCTGATATACTAAATGCATTTGCCAATTATTTCGGTCAATCTTATAATGAGTCTTCATTAGATATCGAGAAACATCACATTGAGACCGATATACCTAACAATAACCCTATTGTTAGCATAAACTCTTTCAGTGAAGATGAGGTTATTCGGGCTCTAAAACGAATTAAACCCAAAATGACAACCGGTCCTGATTCCATTCCAGCTTTTTTATTAAAGGATTGCGCTATCATCTTTGCATATCCTCTAACTCTAATTTTTAACTTAATCTTAAAAAAACTGCTTATTTCCTGACCTATGGAAATATTCCAAAGTGTGTCCCATCTTCAAAAAGAGAAACAAACTAGATATTGAGAACTTTAGACCAATATCTGTAATTTGTAACTTCTGTAAAGTCCTAGAAATATTACTCCATGATAGAATATATCATTCGATTAAAACCAAAATCTCTATTAATCAACATGGATTTATGAAAGGGCGTTCAACAACAACAAATTTATTCTATGTAACTCAATATATTTCTGAATCCCTAGATGAACGTGGGCAGGTAGATGTCATATATACCGATTTCTCCAAAGCGTTTGATAGACTTGATCGCCAGTTGTTACTTAATAAATTAGAAAAAATCGGCTTCTCATATTCTTTGCTCCTTTTGTTTAAATCTTATTTAATGAATAGGAGTCAGTACGTTGCATTAAATGGGTTCAAATCGATCGAATTTGCTGTCACATCTGGAGTTCCCCAGGGATCTATTCTGGGGCTCTTGTTTTTTAACATATTTATTAACGACATAGTGAACGAAATTAATTTGATGAAATGAAATCGATGACTGTTTTCAACTTCAGACTTCTCTTGACAAAATAAACACCTGGTGTATAGTAAATAAATTATTCATGAATCCTAGTAAATGTAACGTAATGTCCTTTTCTTTAAAAACGTCACCTTTTATTTTTGATTACAGGTTAGATAATGTCATACTTCAAAGACCTATAACATTTCGCGACCTCGGCGTAACTTTTGATAGTAAATTATCCTTCACTGATCATATCGATACCATTGTGTCCGAAGCCTCCACAGCCCTTGGATTCATCGTTCGTACTAGTCGAGAGCTCACTAATACTGATACTCTGAAAATTCTTTATCAATCCTTCGCCAGATCGAAACTTGACTACGCATCGCTAATTTGGAGTTCCAGTTATGATGTTCACAAGAATAACTTGGAGGCAGTTCAACGTAGATTTCTTAAATGACTGTGGTTCAAATCTGACGGTACCTACCCAGTGATTGGTTTTCCGCAAAGTAACTTGCTTGAAAGATATTCTATGACTACTCTTGAGGATAGGCGTACGTACTGTTCTCAAGTATTTTTGTTTAAATTACTACACAATGATTTTGACGCACCCGAAATAATTAGTAAGCTTAATTTTCACGTTCCCAGATTAACCTCTCGTAATCACCAAGTTTTCTATTTACCTACGCCGCGTACCAACGTACTAAGTAATTCACCTTTATATACGATTTGCAGTAGTACTTCTAACAAATTATGTAACGACTTCGATATTTTTAATTGCAGCCTTAGTGACATAAAACAAAATGTTCTAAATTAAATAACCAGTGAGTGTCTTTGTTTTTCTTAATTTGCTTTGAATCACATATGTGTATATATGTATATATGTAGTTTTTATATTTAAACATTTCCCGTGTTATTTTTTTCTTTTTCTTATTCGTATCATTAGTTATTCATAGTTCGTACATTTAAGTAGTTTTTTTCTTCATTTTACTTTCTTTCTATGTTGTTGTATATTATGTAATTGATGCTTTGTATGCCTTTATTCCTGTTCTGTAATTGGGTATCTTACCTGTTGAACAGTATATGCAATAAATAAATAAATAAATAAATAAATTACCTGTTCAATGCGTACAGGACACAATAACCGTCTCTGCGCTCTGAAAGCAGTAGTGTTGTTAGTGGTAAGTGATCTTGATTCGCACAGTGGATATTATTGGATGTGTCTGTGTATGTTTCCAGTTTTGTAATTTGTATACTTAGTGAAGTAAATCTGAACAATTCACATTCTACACAAAATATATTTGTGGAACAGCAACCTGAGATACGAGGTCTGTATTATCATTTTTACATTTATGCTGCGGCGTCCTCTATCATGATTAGCTAATTAGTGTTTTCTGGTCATGTCCTAAACGAACGCCATTGCAGAATTCGATTGTTTATTAATACATTCATAGGAAATAAAAAATACAGTATTTAGTAAGCACAATATTTTTCAAATAAAAAAAATTATCGATCTTCATAAAACTTGATGTTACTTAATTTTCCCCGGCTCATTTAACACGGAATGGTGTATAGTAAATTATTGTCCTTTTTCTCATTTTAATCTACCTTTTGTTTTAGTTATCTGCTATACACAATGTAGCAAGTTGCAGTGTCACCGTCAATGGTTCATTACATCTTTCTATCTGATTTAACATGGGAACCAACTAAACACATAGAAATGCTGGGAAGTTAAAAAGTTTTATATCCACCGAAGTGCAAATAACTAAGAAAATACCTAAGTACATATCTCAGATCTAATTTAGAGAACTAACGGTTAACATTTCAGGGGAGTTTTCATAATAGTAGGTGGGGGCGATAAGAGCAAATAATTGATTTCCTTATCTTGCCACCCATAATTAATAAGAAACAAGCTAACCATTATACTATTCGCCAATTTATTGCATTTTTTATATAATTGTTGCACATTCTATAGCAAATTATTTGTTTAATTACAAGACATGAAAAACAACGGAGTTTTAAATTTAAAAAAAGTAATAACTTTTTTATTTATTGATCCTTTTTGTTCAAAATCAATAGGACTAGCTAACACTAACTTATTGTCCAAGTTTCAATACAATTAGGCTTTTCCTTCCTAACTTATCATGATTACAAGAAACGTGACGGACCGACAGACAGACAGACGGACGGGCAGACAGGCTGACAGACAGACGGACGGAATTTTTGAAAGTTGTTCAGAATTCGATCACCAACACAGTGATATGAACATTTTTTCTCGAGCAGTATTACCGGTATTAGGAATGTACCGATCGAATGCAATATATTCTTCGGTGTGTATTTGTGAAGAGTATAATAACAGCATCGTTTCACATTAAATTTTTGATTTTTCGTTGATTTCATTCGGTAACAGCAATATCAGTAGGCAGTTAAGAAGTTTTTACTGTTGCTTTTAAATCTATTGATTTACAAGTAAACCATTGTAGGATGGCCGATAACCGCGCAGGGAGAGAAGAAATATCGTCGCTGTTAGACAGAGACAAGTTCCTTAACCATGAACGTAGTACAGTCGGGGAAGTACAGTAAAAGGTATTCACAGAGAATCCCGGTATGTCACAGGTCAATTGGTATTTTAGAATGAACAACAGTTCTTTGTTGTTATATTTGAAATATTTATTAGTAGTCGCTAATAATATAATGATAATGATTCTTATGATGACACTTCAACACTTGATACCCAGCGGCCAGCCGTGGTTACAAAAAATTTCCCTTTTTATACTCTGTCTTTTTACACTATTTATAATAAAAAAAATTATGCAATTAAAATAAAATGTATTTTGCTATACATAACACAACTGATAATAGATGTATACACATACTTTTCAAAATGGTATAATAGGAGCTCCAGCTGTAGAATCCTGCTTCATACATTTTAAAACAAAACTCATAATTTCTTGACAAAGATTTATGTTTTACTTTGCTTTCAAATACCATGATATTTTCTTATAAATACTGCTAGTGATAGTACACGTAACAATGTGTTTACGTAGATACTTCTAATAGGTCCTGTGCATTAAATATAAGTTATACACTACAAGCACTTTCGAGACTATACCACCGATGTTTACACGAGCAAGGAACATAAACAAGTGAGCTCCGTAGAGGTGGGCGGGTTCGACCACTGCTCATCCTAATCTCATCGGCCATTCTAAGATGGTCAACCTGTACGCATTTCATAAATAATTCAAGGCTAAGTAGCTTCCCAAGTTTTCACAAATATTCGTGTTACCAAAATGTTCAGGTGCCATGAGCTGTAACCGAATCCACAATAAGTTTTAGAATAACTTATTGCGAAATAATATATATTGGTCTTTTGCAGTCGTATTTTAGGTTCTTATCACTCAAAAATAACAAATTGTAGAAATCAAAATTATCAATTGTTACTTGTGGACAGAGGGCACTTTGGCGGTTCCAAATTACCTAGTATTAATGCAGCCATCGTCCTTCCTTACTGACATACAGGATGTTTATTGATTTTGGCCAAATCTTTCGTTGATCATAATGATTGAACCACCCTGTATAATCCGTTCATACTTAGAATATATGTTCCCTTATTTTTCTTGATGGAACTTCATAATAAACCAAAAAATCCAGGTCCGGCTCAATAAAAAATTGACAATATATTGAACACAACACACTATGACAAAATTTTGTAGATCTGTTTCGATATTCGAGAATAGCGGAAAAAACTGAATAGAGTAGCTCACTTAATTTGTTTGCGCATTTCATTCGTCAATCTTGATTACTTGCCGTAAATCCAATTTCATTAAAATGGTCCAGAGAGTTGGAACTTGAATATTTATTTCAGGGTTAATTAACAAAAAAGTTTAACTTGCAGCAGTGACAGTTCTTTCACTTCTAGGCTAGGTAAGTGAACTATTGTAAAATAATTTTGAAGAAATGTAGATTTGCGCACATAAATCAAAATGCTACTTAATTTTGTGAGTCTACATTTAAAAATAATATTTTTTTTAATGCATGTATGTACAATAACAATAAATACGTGAAAGTAATAAATACGTAACTACAATAACTGATCAAAGTGGCCTCCATTTCGTTAAATAAATTTCTTTGCTCTAGTAGTAATATTTTTAATTGCACGTCTAATCATATCTGGATTATTTCTTCTACGCAAGCATTATTAACGCGTTCCAAGAGTTCCTCTCTACTATTAATGGCTACGTCATATACCTGTGTCCTCAAAGATAATAATCAACAGGATTGAAATCCGGTGACCTTGAAGGCCAATGATGAGGTCCATTTCGACCTATCCACATATTTGGAAAATTGTCATTCATTGATTTTTCAATAACGCGAGTAAATATTTTTGCAAAAATTCTAAATGAAGTTCACCTGATAATCTGTCAGGGAGGATATGTAGCCCAATCAAATGATTTTTTAAAACATCGCACCAAATATTAACAGCAAATCGATGTTGGGTTTATTCTGTCTTACAGCATGTGGACATCTGTTAATAATTCTTCGATTCCGAATAATCCACTTACTAAAATTTAACCGATGAACTTCATCTTCTTCCTCTAACCTCTGAACCAGTTGAGCATGAAATGGATAGACACTATTTTTTTTAGTGTTCTCCAAACACTGACATGTGAAGCACCTAAAGCATGACCCACTCTTCTTGTATTAATTTTTTTATTATTTGCAACAATATTTAGTATATTCTCTTCTACAGCTAAAGGTTGCCTTACTTGATGCTCATTTAAAGTAGCCGCTGGATACCGACCATGATTTTTAGAATAGTTGACAACTCTAGCAAAAGTTTTATGATCAGGAATTCGGCGTCCAGGAAATCTTCTTTGATATTCTCTCACAGTAGCCCATCCCTTGTCATCACAAAATCCATACACATAGATTATATCCGCATATTCACCATTTGAAAATTGATAAGGCACATTATGTAGTTTGTAATGTGGGTAATAATATTAATACAAATAACAAATATTTTAGAAAAATAATACGCAAGTATGTCGAACCAGTAAATATGAACTGTCAAATACTAAAATTTTCAGCATTGCCTACTTGACGACAAAGCAGCTATGTTATAAAATCATCTCTTCAGTTTTTAGTAAAGAGATTATTCGGAATCGAAGCATTCTTAACAGATTTCTGTTTACAGATGAGGCACAATTTGCAAGAGATGGTGTTTATAATTTAAGAAATTCAATTAATCATTTGATTGGGCCACATATTCTCCCTGATAGATTTATCAGGTGAACTACATTGTTCTTAAAATTGTTTTACAATAGTTCACTCACCTAGTCTAGAAGTGTAAGAATTGTCACTGCTGCAAGTTAATTTTTCTTGTTAATTAAACCCTGAAATAAATATCCAAGTTCCAACTGTCCGGACCATTTTAATGAAATTAGATTTACCGTTGATGAATGGAATGCGCAAAAACATTAAGTGAGCTACTCTATTCAATTTTTTCCGCTCTTTTCGAACATCGAAACAGATCTACAAGATTTTGTCATACAACATATTGTCGATTATTTATTAAGCCGAACTTGGACTTCTTTTTGGCTTATTATGAAGTTCTATCAAGAAAAATAACTGAAACAAATATTCTAAGCATGAACCGCTAATACAGGGTGGTTCAATAGTTATGATCAAAGAAAGATTTGGCCAGATTTGTATCTCAGTAAGGAATGACGATGGATGCATTTATGCGGAGTAGTTTGGAACCGCCAAAGTGCCCTCTATCCAAAAGTAACGTATGTACCTTTAACTTTGAAACACCCTGTATAGGACTGATGTAGTCAAACAGTTCAGAGTTATATTTACAGTCTCTCAAAAATGCATGCAATATGTTAATATCTGGAAAATTGATCCAGTAGTTTATACTAGAATTTATTATTTATATCGAAATAATTCCTTATTTCTCACTATTTGAGTAAATGAAGAGACATTTATTCTATTTTTCCCGTGCCGCTGCTGTACACATACTAAATCGATGTACAATTTCATCCGCTCTCCCCTAAATTTCGAGAGAAATAGCAGATATCTTGGAATAGTTAATTACCAAGCAAAGGCTGCTCGATATTAAAATCGTAAAATATGCATTAATTCCGAGAGCAAAGTTTTATGAAGTCCATGTGATAAAATCAAGGCAAATAATAAAATTGTGCGTTGAATCGAGCTTTATATACACGGAGGAGATTTTTGTGCGTGCTCCTTAATTTCCTTTGGAATACGTGAAGACGATGAATCCGAAGAAACAGTTCGGATAATATAAAACGAAGGGGTAAAGTTATTCGAATTTTAGAAGACGAACCAAACGTTTGTTAGAAATTATGTTTTATAAGGGACGCGCGTTGAATATTTCTCCATACATTTTCGGATTCAATTATTTTATTTTACATGCAATGTTTAAAATTTTATTAGGAAAATTGCGAGATTGTTTTTCTGCAGACTGTTCACGCCCACATCCCTTGAATATTAAATGTTTGTTATTTAGTGCATCTTTTGTATTCTCGTCGTAGAAACAGACGGGAAACTGTGTTATTCACTTAAAATAGATCTGTTTAATTGGACCAATAAAGGGTTTTAGTGCAACTAAAACAGAAGCTTTTTAGAGGCTTTACTAAGACATTAAAATCTTCCCACTAACATTAAATAAATGCAAAGTACTATACAGGATGGACAAGACAACACATCATACAGGTTGTCCGTAAAATCCCGCATATGTCGCGAGGTGCTGATTCGGTATCTAAGACAGTAAAAAATAGTTAAATTAAACATTTTAAAATCCCCTAACACAAGAAACAAATCTTTAAAAAGGAACAAACAATTTATATTCACTGGCTAGAAACACTGACTATTTCTTTTTCTGTAAATTTATTATTGGACCATGGATTAATAGCGGTTCCCGACACACTTGTGATTTAATGAAACATGTTTAACAACTAAAATTTATAAAGCCTTAGATGCAAGTAAACCAACCTTATGGATCCTTTGTAAGATCTAGAAATATGCTAGATTTTACAAAGGAATCTCATTCTGTTAGTCATTCAAAATTATTATATTCACTAGAAGATATAGGTATAAGGAGAAGTAATTTGAATTTAATTAAAAGTTATCTTACTGATAGAGTACAATCTGTTGAAGTTAACTCTGTTAGAAGTGAGGCGAGAACTATTAAATACAGTGTGCCTCAAGGCACAGTTTTGGATCCGTTATTATTTAGTGGATACATTAATAATCTTTTCAATCTTAAAATCGACGGGACTGTAATCGGTTTTGCGGATGATACCGCCATCTTTAACGAAAAGAATTCCTGTGATCAGATAAAAGAAGTTGCTGAAAGAGACCTCAGTATCATTACAGAATGGTTTGACTATAACCTTCTCACAATTTTAAAAAAAGCAAATATTTGCCTCTCTCTTGAGAGGTGCTTACCAAATTTCACAAAACTTAAAATATATTACAAAAGAGAATAATAAAAATTATGCTTCATAAAAGTATCACGTGACCTATCTGATGAAATGTACAAAAATGCTAAACGGTTAGATTTGAGACAATTATTTTTCCTACATGTAACCAGTTTCCAACATACACTTTAAAACATACTCTACAAAGAATTGATAATATGAATGATACAAGTATAAAAGGAAAATTATAAAACGCCCGCAAGTAAAAAAAGTACTGGTCAACGTAATCACTATTATCTTGCTCCTAGGTTATTTAATTATTTACCACCTGAGATAACCAACAGTAAATCCCTGAATGTATTCAAAAATTAAACTAAGAAACTACAAATTAAGTTTCCTAAATTCATATTTTTCAATCCACCATACCATAGGCGTAATTGGGGGGGGGGCACGTCTATGAACATATAGTATACTTTGAGGTCTAATGGGCTTAGGGTTTCTTTTCTATGCGAACGGTTTAAATTCAAATTTTTAGTGGTCCCATGGGAACCCATTTTTTAAATAACAATTTTATAAACAAATCATGATAGCGCGATTTTCGATTCCAAAAACTTCTATCGTAGAGTATGGGTTAACACAAGAAGAAAGTCTTATATGCACAATGTCACTTAAGAGTGTAACAGCGAGTTAGCACTGTCCAGGCGCCCAATAGAGGATAAGAAATTGCTTATTCAACTCTGATAGCATAGTTTATAAATATATGTCCTAGATTAATTGTTCTCACTTCTATTATAATCTCGTTGTAATAAAGTCTACTTTTAAAAGCATTTTGCGTATTTCTTGTTGGATAAGTTAGCCTGTACAGTTGTAAATTGTTTTTAAAAATACGGTTGTTACGGCCAACAACGTAACTAGCGTAATAACTGTTTTGTTTTTTGTCCGATTTGAATCAAACTGATCTTAAACGATATTTAAGACCACCAAATCACTTTCCATCTTTAAATGCAAGGCCATCTACGAACCCTGAATCCTAAATTCTAAAAAAAATGATGTCTTGATGAAAAATATCCTTTTGAGACATTTAAATAAAAATTATTTCGAAATTTATTTTCTTTAAATAATTTACTCAAATGAATAATAAATACAAGCAAAAGAATTAAATATTATGTTCTATCAAACCTAGGATCAGCCCCAATTCGCTTTCTATTGTTGTTCGTAACTTTTCGGAGGGTTGCAGAATTTAACTAAACTTCAGATTCAGGGTTTTTGAATGATTTCGAACAAGTTTTGTTAACAACATTTTTTTATTAAAAAATGCCCACTATGATTTTTTGGTTTTCTTCATACAATTTGGTAAGTTGTTAACGTTTAAACATTGAAAAAAAAATGCGATTTTTAGTCTTTTTGATCCTTAACAACTTTTTAAAGGAAAGAAATTTTTAGATTCTGCAAAAATTATCGGAAACTACGGCGTTTTGCACATTCAGAATTTTAAAATCTAAAAATGTCTTTCCGTTCTAAAGTTATTGAAGGTAAAGTGACTAAAATACGCATTTTTTCAATGATTATACGTTAACAACTTTTTAAACTTAAACCTTCTGAGCATAACATACATGACTTTTTTCTTGTTTTGACTCATAATTCACAACAGAAGTAGTTTGGAATCGAAAATCGTATTATTTAAAATTTGTTTATAAAATTGCGAATGCTTGTGGAGTTATCACAAAAAATTCAAATTGTACACATCAGCGAACGTATGCAAATGACAATCATCTGGAGAACGTTCGCAAAATCGTTCGATGAACGATCGCCAAATCTTCCGATTTTTGCGCGAGCTTTATTCACCATAAATTGTTTCTTCACGCCACTCTCTTTCTCTCTTTCCCTCTTTTGAGTTTAATATTACCTGTGAAGTGATAAACTCGCTTTTCCTCGGGTTTCGTGTTTTCTGCCTATGATTTAACTTTTTGTAGCACGTCATTTGGGTTTATATGGTTATCGTTTAAGAATTAGAGGATTTGCTTTGCTTCCATCTATTGGGTTATCTTCCATATTAAAGGTTACAATATATTCTACAGTAATGGGTGTCATAACCAAAATGATGGATTAGTGATATACGCAAAGGAAATATTTAATCCTATTTTCAGGACTACTACATACACAGAGAATACATTTACAAATTTACAGTTTAAAAAAAACAATACTTCAATTAACTTAATAGCAGTATATCGACTACCATCAACAAATTCACAAATTTTTCTAGAAGAATTACGGTACATTCTAGAGCAAAGTAAAGAAAATGAAAGTGTACATTTTCTGATAGGTGACATTAATATTAACATTCAGAAACAAGATGAGACAAGTAATGAATATTTAAACATTATGGCAGAGCATGGTTTCTGCTCATATATAAATACATCAACAAGAGTTGAAAAAAATAGTCAAACCTGTTTAGATAATTGTTTTTTAAAAATTCCAGCTAATAAAAAAGAAAAATTAAACATAATACCAATAATATTAACAAATGACATAACTGACCATTTTCCCGTTTTAGTAAATATTTCCCATAAAAATAAACTATTAAATGACAAACTAGCACTTCCAAACTTAAACACAAAGTACAACATAAAATATGAACAACTCGAACGCGAAAAATGAAACATGGCAAAATGTATATCAAACACAGGATGTCAATGTGGCTTACGACAATTTTATAAAAAATCTCTCTGAAAAAATTCAACATACAACAACCATTTATCATGCAAAATCAACTGAAAAGAAACTTAAACCCTGGATAACCACAGGCTTAATCATTTCAATACGAGAAAGAGACAGGTTAAAATTTGATCTGAATAAAAACAGAAATAATGAACAACTATCACAGAAATACAAAACATATAGAAATAAAACCAATAATTTGATAAAAATATTAAAGAAAGAATATTATATTAACAAAATTAACGAAACTAAAAACAATATAAAGAAAATTTGGAAAGTAATAAGAGAAAGTTTAAATGAGGATACTCATGCAAATAATAAGATAAATATAACATATAACAACGCTAATTTAACTGATGACAAGGAAATATCTGCTTTTAATGATTATTTTATTAAGATAGGAAAGAAAATGACTGAAAAAGCCCAATGTGATGAAATACTTGAGAAAAGGAATATTAATTCTAAAAGTTTATTTCTTAAACCTATAACAGAAGAGGAAGTAAAAAAAATATAGACAAACTAAAAAACAATTCTTCTCCTGGTATAGACAATGTTTCAACTAAATCTAAAAAATACTAAACAATATATAGCCAAGCCGTTATGTTACATTTTTAATTTAAGTATTAAAACCGGAGTATTTCCTGACCAACTAAAGACATCTGTAGTGACGCCCATTTACAAAAATTTAGAGAAATCCGAAATAAGTAATTACAGACCAATATCGGTAATAAACAACATCGCGAAACTTTTAGAATACAGCTTAAAGTCAAGACTGGTTGAACATCTAACCCATAATAAAATTTTATCTGATAGACAGTTCGGTTTTGTGGAAGGCAAAAGTACAGAAGATGCAATATTTGAAGTAACAAAAACTATACATAATTCCTTTGAAAATAATAAGAAATTAATTGCTATCTTTTTGGACTTGGCCAAAGCATTTGACACTGTGTCACATACTAAACTAGTAAACAGATTACATCAATATGGTATAAGGGGCATAGCTAACAGTTTATTTACAAGTTACCTTACCGAAAGAAAACAGTGCGTAAAAGTTAACAAAACTTTAAGTAAATTTGACTTGGTCACATGTGGAATACCTCAAGGAACTGTATTGGGACCTATTCTATTTAACATCTATTTAAATGAGTTATTGCATATTAATACTTCAGCAAAGGCCGTAGCATATGCCGATGATACGATTCTGTTGGTAGACGGTGTCTCTTGAATTTTCAAAAATTGTCCAATGGCTCTCCGAAAACTCACTATCGGTAAATACCACAAAAACAAAATTCATGTGTTTTAGTATATATGACAGAGATCTGCCCAACATACAAACCTTAAAAATCCACAACTTTATCTGTTTATCCCAAAATAAAATTAACTGTAACTGCAATACCGAACTTAACAATGTAAGTAGTATGAAGTATCTTGGTGTATGTATAGATCAAAATTTAAAATGGACAAAACACATAGAATTACTAAACAATAATATTCGTAAACTGATTTGGAAATTCTATCAACTTAGAAGTTTCATGCCATGTAATATTCTAAAAACACTGTATTATGCTTTGGCTGAGTCAATTATGAGATACGGCATATCTATTTGGGGCAGTGCATATCCTATAAATTTAAAAAATATTTGCACTTCGCAAAAATATATGTTAAAAGTAATTGCTTTCAAAGATAAGCAGTACCCCACAGAAAGCCTATTCAAAGAAGTTGATGTTTTGGATATAAACTTATGGTATATAAAATCGGTACTTACATTTACTCACAAACGTAAATCACTCTTAGATTTCAGCATCAGACATAATCATAATACTAGACATAAAACTAATTTAAATATCCAGATTCCATGTTACACCCTAGCAACAACTCAGCGATTCATTACTTACTATGGATCGAAGTTTTATAATCTTCTACCTCCTCATATGAAAGAATATAATAACATAAATTTGTTCTCAAAAAAAATCTCTGTGTACATAAAGGAAAATAGGTTAGTTTTTATTAATATTTTATCTCATCACTAGTCAAGTGGATAGTTTTATTTATTATATGAATCGGCATGTATATTGTAATTAATCTCATAAGGAATACATTTATTTGTTATATTTTTTTCTTTCTTTTGAATTGATATGTAGCTATCTTATATGTGCGAATGTGGTTAACATTATGTATTTTATTATACGATTATAAATTGGACACACACAGGTTTTTACTTAGGTGTGCTTTTGAATTTATTGTAATGTCAACCTTAAAAATATGTCTAATTAGATATTACATATTAGATAAAACTGATAGAAAACTAAGATTTCTTAAAATTGATTTGTCATATATTATGTAATACCTAAGAAATTTGTTGAATAAATTTGATTTGATTTGATTTGATGTGTGAAAAATCCCTGCCTACATAATAAAAATGCTGAAATTACGCCACTGCACCCTACTACCCTACTGAATATCTACTAGATGTCAGGGACATCAGATAGCCTTGTATAAATCAAAAGAAAATAAAATGGAGGATGAGTTGGCTGGTCCCCGACATTCTCCGTCTTAAGACCTCGCTGTTCGTAGTTGCAAGATGCCGCACAGTAAATAACTGTTTTAATTATAGTCACTTTGATGAACAATTGGAAATAAGTTATACATTGTTTTGGATCGAGTTGGCCGGGGGCAAAGCCACCTACTACAAACATTGTTGATGTGTTTCAGGCGTTGGACAAAAGGCAGGCGAGGCAAAACAAAAAGCGATCGTGATCTGTTCACGCGTGCATGTACGTAATGCGATGCTCTTTGAATTAGTTTCGAATAGATTCGATAATCGATGTGAAAGTCAGCTTTACACAGCTGGTGTTTTAGTACATTTGGCACAATTTATTCAAAAAGAGGGGTTTTTAAGGAAAACGTTTTTAATACTTTGTTGATAATATACAAGGTGGGGCAATAGTGCGTCTGACTTCGATAACTGAAGTTCTATGCTACCTAGAAATTAGCAAATTACATAAAAAATCTTCTACTTTCCATACTACATTACATTGGATTTGAAGATAGCTCAGTGAATTTAATAAAAAATTATCTCGCAGATCGCCTTCAGGCCGTGATGTATGGTAACTGCTTATCTGAGTACATCAGTATTGAAAGTGGGGTGCCTCAAGGTTCCATACTTGGACCATTACTCTTCATTTTGTACACCCACGCATTTAGTAGGTTTTTGCAGTTTTGCACCTCACATTTGTACGCGGATGATACACAGCTATACTACTCCTTTGAAGAAAATATGATCGAACAATCTTGCCTAAATATTTCTGATGAGCTAAATTCCTTGCTATTAATGTCAAAAAAATGTTGTCTAACTATCAACCCTTCCAAATCAAATGTAATTCTGTTCGGTAGGACTGTAGCACGCAGAAGAAATCTTGAAAACGTCAAAATTTCCCTTAACGATGAAATCATACCTGTAAAAGACTGCTCAAAAAATCTTGGACTTTATTTAGATAACTCTCTTAGGTACTCTACGCATGTAGTCATGGTTGTTCGTCGTGCTTTCAGTAACTTAAAATTAATATATGCCAACAGATCCTTACTTAATACAAAATTGAAAATACAATTATGCAACGTTCTAGTCCTCTCACATTTAAATTATGCAGATATAGTTTACGGACCCAGCATATTAAACTTAGATTCCTCTCGACTTCAGCGTATACAAAATTTTTGTGTACGCCTCGTATGCGGACTCAGAAGAAGAGATCGCATCTCTCAATATTTAAAAGAAATTGGTTGGCTAAATATCGAACAGAGACAATTGGTTCACGCCTGCACGCTATACCACAAAATAATTACATCCAAGAAACCGGCATACCTTTATAATAAAATAAGTTTTCGGACTGATGTGCATTATATAAACATACGCCACAGATCACGATTAACACCACCCCTGCATAAAACCTCATCATTCGAGAGTTCGTTTTCATACCAAATATCTAAGCAATACAATCGGCTACCCGATAGTTACAAAATATTACCACTAAATAAATTTCAACGCAAGCTTAAAAAAGAGTTACTACAAGGCACCCTTTCATTTAATTTTTAAATCTTGTCACTGTTTACTGTTCTCAACAACTTTTGTTAGGCATATCGTTTATTAAGGTTATATCTTGTAATTACATTAGATGATTAGATAATTAAGTATTAAGCATTATTTCTTTTTCTATTACTAGTAAGTATTAACGTTCAATAATTTTTTTTTCCCGCACTCGTATAAGGCTGAAGTACATTAAAATATTATGTATTGTTTGTCACTACGTTTATTTCAGTCTTATTCGGGTGCCTTTATGGTTGAGTGGAAGAGCAAACCCCTGCCCTTCGGACAGCTTGTTTGAACTCTGCCATTTGTTAGGAATATTTCGCTGATACAATTCATATATTATAGTGTAAATTTTTCTATGTAAATAATCCTAACAATAAAATCATTATTATTATTATTATTATTATTATAACAGGAAATTATTTTCTAATATACAGGGCGAGCCAAGACAAAGTTAGAGGATCAAGTGCCTTTCGTTAAATGGAATGCTATGCATATCAACACATTTTTGAAACTTCTTTCTAGACTCCTTTCACCCCTGTACTGTTATTACTATCTCCAAATCACTTGGATGTAATGAATTTTTTTTATTGAAATAATGCCATTTGCAGATGCATATTGAAAAATCTCTACAGGCACAATTATGAGTTTATAAGAAAAAAATATGTGAATACGAGTTACGAGGCATCTAATTAATATTTTTGAAACATTTTCACTTGATAAAGAAAATGATTTTTCAATTAGAACTTTTCTCTCTCACTCTTTTTTTTTCAAACGAAAGACCCTGTATAAATGGAAAACAAACATGCTTTATATGTACATCCCTATGGCTATTTGTAAGCATTTACGGTTTATTAAGCAATAAGTACAAACTTAAAAAAGGTTCATTTTTTACCTTATACCCAAATTATTCAATTTATTACCAAGCTCTATTAAAAATTTGAAAAAATAAGTATATACAAAATTGAAATAAAAATAGAACTTTTCTCTCTCACTCTTTTTTTTTCAAACGAAAGACCCTGTATAAATGGAAAACAAACATGCTTTATATGTACATCCCTATGGCTATTTGTAAGCATTTACGGTTTATTAAGCAATAAGTACAAACTTAAAAAAGGTTCATTTTTTACCTTATACCCAAATTATTCAATTTATTACCAAGCTCTATTAAAAATTTGAAAAAATAAGTATACTTATACAAAATTGAAATAAAAAAATATATTAGGCATAACCAAGAAACAATAATGTTTTAAAATAATTCTATGTTTATAGCTTTAAAACAAACTTACAAGATATGTCATTGCACGCATTTTCTTAACTTACTCAGCAAATATATTTTCCAGACTGATTTTAGTCCTATATACTATGCACCTATATAGTTCATATATACATTCTTTCCTTCTTTAAAATGTAAGATATAATATTTCGTATTTATGTTATACCTCACCTAGTTCTACAAAAACTCACTTAAAATTAACAATCAGCACCCACTACAGGATAGAAGGAACGCTACAATACAAGCATGTAAATGCCTAGATGCGTTTATTCTGTCCCGATAGTAGTGCATAATTTACTAACACAAACTACAATTGTAAATATAGTCATAGTAAATTAGCAATTCAAATGGCAAATAGGAGAAATAATTTATAAAATTTTAAAATTTGGGTGCAGACTCTTAATAGACATCTAAATACAGATCAAAAGAGTTCCCACCTCTCAGTAGGGTGCTTTATCTCCTTTTTGCTTCAGAAACCACCCTCTTACGTGAGCTGGCGCTCGTTTAATGATTTTTCTCAAAAACTGTTACGAGGAAAACGAATAGGACATTATACATCATTTATGTCCTATATGTTTTTTCCTATATCCAATCCTAATCTCACAAATGACGTTTGATCTTGGTTGATGCTGGTAAAGATAAGACAAATGCCTTAGATTTTCAAGAAATATTCGAAGAAATATCAAGGAAAGGGGATATAGTTCTCTCGATTTGCAGAATTCGGAAGTCCTTCATAACTGTAAAAGAAATACATTATTTGCTCACGCATTTAGTGGAGTCGACACTGCAGCAGCATTTTTTGGCAAAGGAAAAGCACAAACTGTAAACTTGATAAACACTAGAAGGGATTTAGACGATGCTTTGTATATATTTAACAATCCATCATCGATGAAACCAGACATTGTACGAGCTGGAGAAAAAAACTCACTAGCTCTATACAGTTCACCTCGAATTGTTACATCGTTAAATCAATTTAGATTCATTTCATTTAATAAATTTGTTGGTCAATCTAATCAAGCAAAGACTACCATCTACATGTGCTGCTTTAGAACAACATTCGTATTGCGTTCTTCAACAAATTCATTCGTGGCGTGCAGAAAATTTGAAGCCCAATGAATGGGGTTGGAAAACAATCAGCCAAATTTTGGTGCCAATTCCTGCAACTGAGATACTTTTACTTCCACATCCACGTAGTGGATTGGAAGTATAGTAATCGCAAAAAAATTTTCAAAAATTTTTATTCGTGAAATAGGTTTAGAATGTCATGAAACGTCGAGATTTTAAATTTGAGGGAAAAAAAATTTTCTGTCATTGACCTGAAATTTTGTACACGTATATATTATAACGAGATCTGGAACTGGATTGTTTTTTGAGGAAATCCGGTGAAGGGTTGGGGGTTAAATAGGGGTAAATAGGGGGAAATAAGTAAAGCAAGCTTGTAAGAGTACAGAAACTTGAAATTCGGTGCATGTACTAGAAGTTAAGGCCTCAGATTTTTTTATAATATTTTTCAACCCCCACCACCCCTACCCCATTAAAGGGGTTGATAAAATAAAGTTGAGATATTTATTTGAAATTTCGGTCACGTATGTATTATAACGATGTCTAGAATTAGATTATATTTTGGGATGATTCCGTTGAAGGGTTGGGGGTTAATTTGGGGTAAATAGAGGAATATAAGTAAAACAAGTTGGTAAGAGTACAGAAACTTGAAATTCGGTGTATGTACTAGAAGCCAAAGCGTCAGATTTTTTAATAATATTTTTCAACCCCCACCACCCCTACTCCAATTTGAAAAGGGTTGATAAAATAAAATTGAGATATTCATTTGAAATTTAGTACGCATATGTATTATAACGACATCTGGAACTAGATTATATTTTGAGATAATTCCGTTGAAGGGTTGGGGGTTAAATAGGGGTAAATTGGGGAAAATAAATAAAGCAAGCTGGTAAGACTACAGAAACTTGAAATTCGGTGTATGTACTAGAAGCCAAGGTCTCAGATTATTTATAATATTTTTCAACCCCCACCACCCCTACTTCATTATTAAAAGGGTTGATAAAATAAAATCGATATATTCATTTGAAATTTGGTACACGTATGAATTATAACGACATCTGGAACTAGATTATACTTTGAGATGATTCCGTTGAAGGGTTGAGGGTTATTTACGGGTCAATAGGGGGAAATAAATAAAGCAAGCTGGTATGAGTACAGAAACTTGAAATCCGGTGTATGTACAAGAAGTTAAGGCCTCAGATTTTTTTGCAATATTTTTCAAACCCCCCACCACCCCTACCCCATTAATGGGGTTGACAAAATAAAGTTGAGATATTCATTTGAAATTTCGTACACGTATGTATTATAACGACGTCTGGAATTAGTTTATATTTTGAGATGATTCCGTTGAAGGGTTGGGGATTAATTTGGGGTAAATAGAGGAATATAAGTAAAACGTTGGTAAGACTACAGAAACTTGAAATTCGGTGTATGTACTAGAAGCCACAGCGTCAGATTTTCTTATAATATTTTTCCACCCCTACTCCAATATGAAAATGGTTGATAAAATAAAATTGAGATATTCATTTGAAATTTGGTACACGTATGTATTATAACGACGTCTGAAACTAGATCATAATTTGAGATGATTCCGTTGAAGGGTTGGGGGTTAAACAGGGGTAAGTAGGGGAAAAAAGGTAAAGGAAGCTGGTAAGACTACAGAAACTTGAAATTCGGTGTATGTACTAGAAGCTACTAGCCAATTCGTCAGAATTTTTTTATAATATTATTCAACCCCCACCACCCCTACTCCAATATGAAAAGGGTTGATGAAATAAAATTGACATATATTCATTTGAAATTTGGTACACGTATCTATTATAACGAGATCTGGAACTAGATTGTACTTTGAGATGATTCCGTTGAACGGTTGGGGGTTATTTAAGGGTAAATAGGGGGGCATAAGTAAAACAAGCTGGTATGAGAACAGAAACTTGAAATTCGGTGTATGTACTAGAAGCCAAGGCCTCAGGTTTTTAATAATATATTTTAGCCCCCCATCACCCCTATTCCATTATTCAAGGGGTTGATAAAATAAAATTGAGATGTTCACATGAAATTTAGTACGCATATGTATTATAACGACATCTGGAACTAGATTATATTTTGAGATGATTCCGTTGAAGGGTTGGGGGTTAAATAGGGGTAAATAGGGGAAAATAAGTAAAGCACGCTGGTAAGACTACAGAAACTTGAAATTCGGTGTATGTACTAGAAGCCAAGGTCTCAGATTATTTATAATATTTTTCAACCCCCACCACTTCATTATTAAAAGGGTTAATAAAATAAAATTGAGATATTCATTTGAAATTTGGACACATGACTTATAACGACATCTGGAACTAGATTATATTTTGAGATGATTCCGTTGAAGGGTTTTGGGTTAAATAGGGGTATATAAGGGAAAATAAGTAAAGCAAGCTGGTAAAAGTACAGAAATTTGGAATTTGGTGTATATGCTAGAAGCGAAGGTGTCAGGTTTTTTAATTAGTATTTTCCATCTCCCCACCACCCCCACTCTCTTATTAAAACAGTTGATAAAATTAAATTTAAAATTTCACTTGAAATTTAGTACATTTATGTATTATAACTATATCTGAAACTAGATTATATTTTGACATGATTGCGTTGAAGGAGTGGGGGTAAGTATAGGTAAATAGGGAAAAATAAGTAAAGCAAGCTGGTAAGAGTACTGCAACCTGAAATTAGGTGTATGTCCTAGAAGCCAATGCCTCAGATTTTTTGATAATATATTTCAACCCTTCCACTACCATTACTACATTATTAAAGGGGTTGATAAAATAAAATTGAAATATTCACTTGTAATTTGGTAGACGTATGTATTATAACGACATCTGGAACTAGATTATATTTTGGGATGATTCCGTAGAAGAGTTGGGGTTAATAGGAGTAACTAGGGGAAAATAAGTAAATCAAGCTGGTAGAAACCAAGACCTCAGATTTCTTTCTAATATTTTTCAAACTCCACCACCTCCCCTTCATTATTAATGGGATTGATAACATCAAATTGAGATATTCACTTAAAAGTTAGTACACGTATGTATTGTAGTGACATCCGACTGAGATAACTCCATTGAAGGGGTGGGAGGTGTTAGATTGTGAATAGTGGAAAATAAGTAGGGTAAACTAGAAACTTCATTTTTAACGTACATGGTAGAAACCAACGCCTCAAACTTTTCTATGACATCTGCCCCAAATATTATTAAAATTCTATGACCAATAATTTAAACATACTAGTGCAAATAAAGTCAAGATGTTTCCTTTAAAGTAACTTGGATGAAGAATCTGGATGTGGAAGTAGTGATTCCTTAGGCAGCGGTTTATTCTTCAATTAATATCTTGCGTTTGTAAAACAGATTGGGGGAAACGATGCGATTGTGCTAAAATTGGATTGAAGTGTTCAACAATGAGCTCCAACTGTCATGGTCAAGGATGTCTTAATTCAGTGGTAGAGGAAGAATTACCTAATGATAATCCAATTATTGAATAAACAGTAGTTAGTTTTTAGTGGATTAGGCCTCAAGGGGAAACCACTTAAAAAAAACACGCCGAAAGCTCTACCTCAGCGGTATGTGGAAACGGACTCGAATATAAGAGATATAGTAGTAACAACAAAATTTTCTGTAGTCACATTTTTTTATCCTTTTAGCCAGGTTTGTGTAGGAAAATCTACTTTGCATGTAACATTTCTCTATGGCAAATGTATTTCCAGATATTTGTCACTTTACTCATTCTTGCCTAACTTTAGCAATATATCCAAATTTTTCAAACGATGTTTGTGAGAGTTGAGTTAAAGATAGAAAAAAGTTTATGGAACATAAATGATGTAGAATTTTATACCAAATATTTTAGGTCCTATTCATTTTACTAGTCAGGGTAATAGTTTTTGAGAAAAATTTAAAAAACTAGTGCCAGGTCACGTAAGAGGGTGGTTTCTGAAGCAAATGGGGATGAAGCACCCTCCGAATAAGTGGGAACTCTATTGATCTGTATTTGCGCGTCTGCAAGGAATTCACTCCCAAATTTTTATAATTTTATAAATTATTTCTCCTAAAAAAAACTAATTTACTATGACTAATAGGTACTTTGAATACAATACTTAACTTATCTGGAACTGATGAATCCGAATCCGGTGTTAGTTTTGCCCCAAAACGTCACAATATTGTTCTATCCTCAGTAAACAGTTAGAAAAATGCGATTTTTTTTTTCTGCGAGCGATATTACCGGTATTAGAAATGTGCCGACCCAACGCAATATACTCTTCGTTTTGTATTTGCGAAGGGTATAATAATAATTTATCTATTATTAGGGGCATATTAATGTTTGTTGACAAAGAAACTACAAGTTGTGAATTGACCTAGGAACAAGCAAAACTGTCAACTGCAACGCTTTGTTTGTCCTGTAAGCCCGATGAACATTACCAAGAAATTATATTGGCGTTAAGTTAAATAAATTAGCTGGTACCGTATCAGGGAATTAAATGTAACGTGTTCTTTGCCACACAAATACGTGCACGAGGTTAATTTCCCTGAACTTCCTCCTATTCAGCATTCTTCACTTCCGCTTCACTCAACTCACGGTTTTGTTTTCTAATTAAAACAGAATCGGCACCGGCCACCCCTTATTATCCATTATACACCTACCCTTGACCGCTGGAAATTATACGATTAAGTGCAGCCTTTGTCGAAGTGTGGAAGTTAACTCTTTTATTATCTTAGTCCGAAATTTACAAGGATGCACCAATAAATCTCCATAGTGCACAAGAATAAAAATCACTACTTTCATATCCAAGTCTCTTTAAAGGAATACATCTGGACTATATTGTCTAAATATTATTTGTGGCATTATCTTAATTTTGTTTTCCTTCTTCAATTCTTTGGGACTTCCTGCCACATGCATGTTTTCCTTTTAAGCGGTGCTCGGGGAATCTGCAAAATATCACAATTAACCAGTATGTTACTGGTAAGTAACCTCTACGCCTGTGACTTTTACGTCAAAGGATCAGTTAAAGGTTGCTTTCTTTAAATAAACAACACAAATAAGTATAAAAACTTGAAATTAAATATTTCGCCGACGTTTCGGAAATTTATTCTGTTTCCTTTTTCAAGGCTTTTTTGAAAATTCTTTTTTTGCTGTGTATGATAAATTCACAGCTCTAAGAATGTTTGTTATATTCAATATCCATAGATACTTACTCCCAAAGAATTGAAGAAGGAAAAAAAAATCTTGACTATATTTGCACTATAGTAGGTACATGGAAATAATTGGTCATAGAATTTTAATAATACAGTATTTGAGACAGATGTCATAAAAAAATTTGAGGCGTTGTTTTCTGTCATATACGCCAAAAAATTGAAAATGAAGTTTTTGGACTCATAAGGTTGTTCTACTTATTCTACCTAAATATTATAAGTAAATCTGAGGCCTTGGCCTCTAGTATACCGGCTGTAAACGAATAATGGGCAACCTCTGTAACTTCCTTGTTTTTAAAGATATCGGGATGAAATTATGTATGGTGAAATTAGGTAAGATTTCCAACTTTTTGAGATCTATCCGCCACATTTGTCGCTTCCGGCTTCACCAGAAATGGCCCCAACAGTCTTTTCTAAATGGACCACCCTGTATGTTTTTACATTTTTGAAATAAAGATCACATTTTGGATACATTTATACTATTTTGAACAATTTATACAGTGTTGCACGAAAAATAATTCGAATTTTAGTTGTCCATCTAGATGGCTGAATATGTTAAAATTATTTTTGTTCCAATGTAATTCATATAAAAAATACGAAAACGTCAATAATACATCATACAGGGTGCTGTAAAATCATTAAAATCACATTTTTCAATATAACGCATTTTTTAAAACTATTATGATATGGGCCACCCGGATATTCAGTAAGCATTTAGTAGAAGTTAAACAGTAATAAAAGTTCCGTAATGTGAAATCGTTACCGGCAGGAATGACAATTTTTATTAAGAAATTTATGATTTATATCTAACTTCAATTAAATTTTGATCAACTTATATATTTGTGTTAATATTTTATGATATGCAACAAGAATGAGCCACAGGCCCATTCTGTCTCCTGCGGAGACCTATCTGACATATTAGTCACTTCCGCAAATAAATACAGTACTACAGTAGGTTAATAAATTGTTTATTCCAATCTCTAATTTAACAATTGTTCACAATGACCTCCATTTTGATCTCTGCGCTTCCGAATTCTTTTAATAAAATTGCCTTGAACATTTTGCAACACTGCAGGAGATATGTTGTCAAATGCCATCCTCACGCGATTTTCTAAATTTACTCTCGCATACACAGCTGTACACACCATAACTCGCATGATGTAGTTTTTAAATATTATATGGACATGGACTCTTCATTAATTACATTGTATATCATAGTAAGAAAAGTCCTTTCACCAGCATGTTTTCTGTTTATTAGTCAAGCCGTTATCACAGAAATACAAAAACAAAAAAGCTAATTAAAGTAGGTCCTTGCTGTCAACGTAATATCCATAATAAACAATTGCTATGCTCATGTGTCAATTTTCTAAATCATTCGTATTTTAAGTGTTTAGCGTCTAAAGTAATATTGATAATTTTGAGTGTTTAGCATCCAAAGTGATTTTGAAAACGGAATTTCGTTACAGTCAATGTAAGAAAGTCGACATGTTTTTGATATACGAGGAATGTAGGAACAATTTTGTTCAAGCCGCGGCGTTATCGAGATAGAAATCATCCTAACCGTTGCCAGTTTGCAAAAGAGGAGCACAAACTGCGAAGAACACCTAACAATGATGATGAGAGATTCATTATATACGATAATACTGAAATAAAACTATTAGCTCATGTAGTGGTATATCCTACATCATCTACAAGGGAAATAGCCCATCACGCTGCAATTAACCGTCAATCACTGTGGAAAATTTATAAAAGGCATAAGTTTAAAAGTTTTAAATACCAATTACATCAACACCTCTATGAAGAATGACGGTGCTAGAAGACTGATTTTTTGCAATTGGGTTCTGGAAAAGTATGGGCAAGATAGAGAGTTCCATAAAAACATATTGTTCTCTGACGAATCTAGTTTCACAAATAACGAGATGTTCAATAGAAATAATTGTCGATATTGGGCCACAGAAAATCAACATTTAGTTGAAGAGGGAAATTTTCAGGAGCGTCTTGGTTTTAATGTCTGGGCGGGGATAAAGAATAACCGAATTATAGGACCTATTTTTTTTACGGTCCACTTACTGGAGAAAAGTATTTGGAGTTTCTTTAAAACGAAATTGAAGATGGTATAGATAATTTGCCTTTAGCTCAACAAGGCAACTCTACTTTCAGCAGGACGAAGCGCCCATAACTCCTGAAATATTGCTGCTTATTTAATAACAGATTCGTGGAGCAATGGATTGGGACAAACGGTCTTGTTAGATGGCCCGCGAGATCTCCGGATCTAACTTGAATAGATTTTTTTTTATGGGATCATCTAAAAAATATCGGGTACTTGACAGCTGTGTATACGAGAGTGGATTTAGAAAATCGTGTGAGGATGGCATTTGACAACATATCTCCTGCAGAGTTGCGAAATGGTGAAGACAATTTTATTAAAAGAATTGGAAAGTGCAGAGATCAAAATGGAGGTCATTTTGGACAATTGTTAAATTAGAGATTGGAATAAACAATTTATTATCCTACTGTAGTACTGTATTTATTTTTAGGATTATTTGCGGTGAAACCGGAAGTGACAAATATGGCGGATTGGTCTCAGAAAGTTGGAAATCTTACCTAATTTCACAATACAAAATTTCATCCCGAAATCTTTAAAAACAAAGAAGTTACAGGGGTGGCTCACTGTTCGTTCACACCCGGTACTATACACTAATTCACAAGTTCCAGTACCCTTACCACCTCGCTTTACTCATTTTTCTCTATTTACCTTTACTTACCCCCCTCCCCCATCCCAACGGACTCATCGCAAAATATAATCTAGTTCCAGATGTCGAAGCAATATATACGTGCACCAAATTTCAAGTGAATATCTCTATTTAATTTTATCAACTCCTTTAATAATGGATTGGCAGTGGTAAGTAGGATGGAAAATATTAATAAAAAATATGAGGCCTTAGCATCTAGTACATACACTAACTCCTAAATTTCCGAACTGTTACCAGCTTGCTTTATTACTTATTTTCCCCTATTAACCCCTCAACCCTTCATCGGATAAGATCCAGTTAATACATACGTGTATGAAATTTCAAGTCAATATCATAAACCATTCCGAAGAAAACGTGCGCAGAAAACAAAGTTACAGACAGACTGGCAGGTAGGTAGACATAATTTTTCTCGTTCAAATTTAAAATATCCATGTTTTATGACATTCTAAGCCCATTTCAACAAGAAAAATGTTTGAAATCTTATTTACGATTGCTATACTTCCACTTCACTACGTGGATGTGGAAGTAAAGTAACAAGAAAATGTATCTACGTACATTCTTTTGATAGCCTACATTCTCTGGTTATCATACATTCAAAAATTATAACATGAATTTATCTACAAAATAACTATCTATCCCATAAAAATAAATAGGTTAGTGGCTCTGTGACCCAGTGTCTCAAATAAAATCGGAGCCATTTGCATTCCAGGAAGAATTTAATCCTGTCCTATACTTAAGTAGATAACTTGGACTTTGACAAAAGTTATCCTCGGATATGAATCTCTTACAACCACTGCTTTGCCGTTGACTTTAAAATTAGAATATAGCTTCGCCTCAGACTATCTTACCCTAAAACATAATTCCCCACCGAACAATGCGAGATAATTACGCAAAGAATAATGTAGCGAAGATCGCTTAGCCAGCTCATTAGAAACAACATCGCGGGTTTTTCTGATTAGGTCAGTAAATTAAGCTTTACATATTACACAAAGTAGGCTAGCATTCGTTTGTTTTATAATTACCGAGGTCTCGAATGCCAATGTTTACTCTGTATTTGCATTCCCTCAGGTTTCTTTGTTTAACATGCATTCTTACATATTTGAGCAAAATGCAAAGTGTACAACCGAAATTAAACAAAGGGATTAAACGTAAATTTACGCTTGTAGGGGTTGACCTATTTTACTACGTGTATTTTATATATTTTGGCTTGTGGGCACACTTGAACGTCAATATTTTTTTCCTGTGTAGAATGTTTCAGAAGAAGCATAAAAGCATTTAAGGTCTTACAGTGTTTATCATAATAGGAAAAAAGTTCCTGAAACTTGGCCCGTAAAACGCTTCTTGGTTTATGTGAATACAAAAATAGGGTTTCTTGAAATAATTTTTAACATGGCCTATAGTTCTGCCTTTCTCGTCAAGAAGTAGGCAAATAGAAATTGTTATTAAGGTATTCAGGAACATTTTAAAACAAAAAGAGAAAGCTTGTTCCTACTTTTAAAAGAAAAGTACGGTGTGGCCAGAAACATGTTGCAAATTCCTATATTTTTTATCAGCTAATTAGACGTTGTTGTTTTATTTTGATTTCTCTGTGAAAATTCTTCAAATTTTCCGGAACAATTTACTAAATTTTGCATTAGGCAATGTACTTATGTCTTTATTCGTCGTGTGATTGATCGAAGGTGTTTGAGACGTAAATATTTCAATCGTGGGTCTAATATAGTACATACCTAGTTATGAATTCAATGATTTATATGCTTTTGGATTGAATTTGTTAAATCCGAGGTAAGCAGTAAAATAAATTTCCCTGTTAGTGCAGCTTAAAAAGTATTTATTAAACAAAAATATTTTGGGTCAAATAGTCACCAAAACTCTCAACATTTTAAAAAATGGTCTCCCTTTCCATTTGTAATATATACCCATTCACCAGGAACAACAAATGTGTGGTTATTATGCGATGGTAATCGGTTGTTCACCGGAACAATTAAATGCAACTTTGACGAAGGCAGATCGTAGACATTCTGTGCCTTAGCCTTCCCAATCTCCAGATTTCAATCCATTCGAATTTTATCTTCGGTGTTATATAAAGATATTAATTTATTCAGGATCTTACAATAATGCAATACCGGTTTACTTATTTTCCCTTATTAACCCCCAACCTTTCACCGGATAAGTTCCAGATCTGATTGTAATACATTAGGTGTACAATTATTATTATTATAGTGCGAGCAGATCTGTAGAATCCACAGCACCCAGGCCTGTAGGCCCATTGTGCATTAGAGTCATGTGGGACCTTCTAGAAGAGACCAGTGCTCTCCACAAAGGATAACAGTCTATTCCATGGTTGATCCCGTAATTCCTCCGGCTGTAAGAATTGCCTTTGGAGATGCCTATACCTTAACGCACCTAAGGGTGCGCAACTGCATAGGATATGAGTGGTGGTTTCATCCTCCCTCCACAGATCCTACAAATAGGGCTGTTTCTCAACCCCATTGTGTGAAGATGTTTGTTCAGAGGACAGTGTCCTGTTAACAAGCCTACTATCCGTCTCATTTTTTCTCTATCGAGCTCAAGCAGAAACTTAATGGTTGAGTCAGTCGAGGGCCACTTTATATGGAGCCTCGACTGCCTCATTCCAGGGGCCTGAGTCCAATAGTTGCTGATCCTTGCAGTGGCCCAGTCTCGTATCTCTGATCGACTCAGACTTCTTGGCAAACCGAAGGCTGGCTCAGGGCCAGGGAACGGAGTTATTGCTCCTTCTCCCGCCAATCGGTCTGCTTCTTCGTTGCCCTTCACACCTCTGTGACCGGTCACCCATATAAGTTTGATAGAGTTGTGTTCAAACAGTTCTGTCAAAATATTACGACTGTTTAAAACTAGCCTTGAGGTCACTTTGTTTGACACAAGAGCCCTCAAGGCTGCTTGGCTGCCGCTACATATATAAATATGTTTGTTGGCGATGCCTCTCCTGAGATTCTCGCTTCCACACACCAATACGGCATATACCTCTGCTTGGAATACACTGGGATACCTTACAAGTGGCACCGATATACCAGCCCTTGGTTTGCAGTCCAAGAATGGCCTCCATTGCTATCGTTGGGGTGATTCTGATAGCTCCTGTAATTCCAAGGCAAGCTAGCCTTTGAACTTGACATACGCGAGCCCTAATTGTGGAGCGCTCCTGGCAGTGCCACCACACCAGTGCCGCATATGTTATTAGGGGTTTTACCATGGTGGTGTATGTCCAAATAGCAATCTTCGGACTCCCCACTATTGTAACCAGTAAAAGCAACAGTGGTGACGTGACACTTCTTAATTACAATATGACTGATTTTTGACAGGTGCCTACTTGATTATTAAAAAGTACGTAGCCATAACTTTAAAACAAATGTAATGGCAAGACTAGATGATTGTAACAATTGATTACTCTTGCAATAAATTAAATATTGCTGAAACCAGAGTTTAGAGAACTACCTTTCGGTAAAGTAAAAATAATAATATGTAGTTTCTCTAGAGTGACTTTTTCCCCTCAATTTATTATTTAAAGAAAAAAAAATTGAACCCTCAACAATTTAATTTTTTATTTAAACAATGAAATGGTGCCTAAAGATTTTTTTATGAGGTGTTGTATCTTTCTAGGTGTAAATTAATATTTTAATGTTAAATATTTTATAAACAGTATACAGAGTGTTATTTTCTAGGAATAAATTAAAAATATTTTTATTCTGGGTCCTGTCCTGATATTTTATTAATATCCCAGGCATTAGATGGTGAATGACTACTGTAATCAAAACACAAAATTTCATTGAATTCCACTTACGCATTACAGATATATGGAGAAAAGAATATTCCTCCAGAAAATATAAAACACCCCGTATTTCGAAAACGGGGCCGCTTTAGCCATTACTGTTTGGAGATTTAAGATCATCTCAATGTTTTCTATCTTTTGGTAAAGTACAACTCTCTCCTCACGAATCACGCTGTATAAGGATCTTACAATGATGGAATACTGGTTATTTTTTAATGATGAAAGTTTCCTGATACAGAAAAATAAAAATGTGTTGGAAGTCATGCTACTGTTAAATACAATTTACTGTTATATGCAACTTCATACTCAATGCAATTAGTAAAATTGAACAAGTGTAAGAGCTCCACAGATTTAAAATGTTGATCAAAATGTCCAAGAGATGCCAAATAACAAAAATAGGGCAGGGTCACCACCTTCCCCAATAAAAACTACCGTTTATGAAATAATATTATTGCCAACAATTTAGTATTTTAGGGACAATGTTTACAGAAACTTCCTTTTTTTATCTTGATGAGTACTACACATCCATTAATTTTTGCACCCTAATTTTGGGACATACCGTATGTATATGTATATATTTAGATGGGAGTTTTTGTCATGTTGCCCCCTGTCGAGCACACGGCATTCCTAACTTTGTTGCCCGAGTCTGCTAGATTGCATTAAAAGGCAAATACTGAGGCATGTTCACATGGTTGTTTCGTGTGGTCACGTACTGGTCTAAAACGTGACAGATCCCGCTCCATATTAGATTACACATCACAGATCTATCCTATCGGACACAACACTCTAATTGCCATTAGTATTTCCTTTATTACAAATATTATATTCACATACAAACACAAGAACAACAGTCCACAAAGGATTTAAATACATGCCGTTTCCAGATGTGGTGCAAGTTTGCTTTCCGGGGATTATTAGAGAAGCGCAGGTTAAGTATATCCGATGTACATAAACAAATAGCCCAGTCAACAAAAGCCCGATCTTGGCAAACAAAAATGAAAAATAGGAAAGTGGACAGAATATTTTACTAGGACACCTTGACAAAGTAGTTTCATGTTTTTTGTTTTCTTTGTGTCAAAATAAACTACGAAATTCTCTATAAATGAAATTCTGCAAAATTTTTACAAAGCTTCAATGCATTTTTGCATACATCAAGGGTACTCCAGGGTTAAATTTTTGGTCCACCATTTTACTTTATTTTCGTTAATCCTATACCTCTAATAATTTTAATGCTAGATACCTTGCGCCTATGGCATTAAAAATATCTGCAAAATCAACTCTGCTATGCAATATTGCAAAATGGTTTGGGTCTAATAAACAACAGGTATAAAGCTAATAATCTTTTTTGCACAAAGGTTTAAGGTCAAAGAGCTGGCTACAAATAAAAATAAGATATATATGTAACTTAAAGAATAAAAACTATAACATACATACCACAAAACTAAGGATGTAACAATGACCACAAACTTCTCGTCCAAGAGTCATTCCAAACATCATTGTGACACGCTACTCTTAGGAGGGTATATATGTAACACAAAGGTATATAATATAAAGAATAAAGCTAATTTATAAATAAATGTTCGTGTTTTCCAATAAAATCTCTTTCTAAATGCCAGCAAGCGCACTATATTATATTCTTGTTATCAACGCTATATGTACAAAATTACAAAATTAACGGACCAGATCAGAGATCGTAGGGGAGTTTTTTTATCCAAAATTAATACTCATTTATCATTGAAATTCGACAATTGCATCATCTTTTAGAATTTTGTTTTAAGGATCATGAAGGAATTTAACAACATTCACAAGCGAATTATTATATTATTCTTTGGTGCGATAAAAGTTAGAAGACGCATCTATTATAATAATATGGAATCCATTTTATTGTACAAATATTTTTGCTCTAGAAAATAACGTAGTTTTTTAAAAACCAACATTACAAACCTCTGCTATGTACGTGAATATTCCCAGGAAGGTCTCTTGGCATGATTTGACTTTGATAGATTTTTGAAAAGATTCGTTCAGCATACAATTTCATTTTCATATTTTTATATATAATAAATAATCATTATTAAATCTAAAGATCTCACAAACAACATTTATTATCATCTGCCTCACGTCTCTTCGAGATTTACTCAAACTTTTTCCGTACCATCTCTAACTGACGATATACTCACTAACGATTTTTTTTTTTTTACTTTGTTGGAGTTAATAAGGAGTCACTAAAAGGGTGAAAATTATTTAAGAAAATTGAATTGCCTTCAGAAAAACCGTCTCTTGGTTAACTGAACCTGGTTACTAGTCCAATCAATCTATATACAAAAACCGGCCGATAAATGTAAACGGAAAATATTTTTAAAACTTTGGGTAAGTTATTCAGGCTCCTAGTCCATGTTTTGCAAACAAAAATGGTCTCCCCTAATGTACCATATTGAGTTTTACGTGTAAAAAATACGGCGGACTGTATCTCGATATGCACTCTAGTAACATTAGGTACAAGTTGTAGATAATACTAGCCGACAGCCTACATGTATCGGGAGTAAAAATAGCAAATTCTTAATTACTTCGTCATGCTAAATGACAATATAAAAAGCAAAAGTTTAAGTTGGCTCTGGTGGAAAACCCAATACAGATAGTAAAATGTAACGGAGGTATAAACCCTACTTTATGGGCGGTCCCATCACAAGTAAAAGTTCTACCAACAATAGACATACTATACTGACCGTGCTAACTACCTACCTCTTTACTTGTCACTAACACTAAGATTCATTCTGAGGTAGTCGTATTTGTACCTTGTGCATGAAGCGTTCATTTTCGAAAGAAAATGGTGCTATTTTGAAAATATACCACGATATTGTGTAAATACACCTAATAACTTTTGTTATATTTGTGGTGAAGTGACTTTCGTGCGTCAAAAATATAATTATACTCTCAAAATTAAGAAGCGTACCAGTTGTATTTTGGTTGTACAATTGGAGAGGAAGACTAAAAATGGCACCTCATATATGTTGCAACAATTGTGCGAACAATCTTTGCAGTTGGCTAAGTGGAAGAGGACGTTCAATGACTTTTGCTGTGCCCATGATCTGGTGAGAATCTAAAGATCATGTTATCGATTGTTATATTTGCGTGATACCTCCTATTAGACACGGCGTTAACAAGAAAAAAAGGATGGTAAGTCAATACTTCAATTTACCATCTACCATTTGCCCGATTCCCTATAGCCCGATTTCCTAAAGTGATACCTATTCCTATTCCACCACAAGAATCAGTCTTGATTCTCACGGACAATCGGATGATAATGTAGATGACGATTTAGTCCAGCCATTAACATCACAAGATCCCGATTTCTCTACCGAAGTGTCCGGTGATGAACCACACAAAATTAAACAACGCGAATTAAGTGATCTTATAAGAGATCTTGATCTGTCCAAGGCGAAAGCGGAGCTTTTCGCATCTCCGTTACAACAATGGAATTTTCTACAAGAAAATGTTAAATTTTCCATGTAACGAAGTCGTCAAAAATATTTTATTCCTTTTTTCAAAGTGGAAAATGACTTGGTTGCCTGCAAGAACATTGACGGTTTAATGAGTGCTTTACACATTTCCCATGATCCTAGTGACTGGAGACTTTTTATTGACGTCTCAAAACTTAGTCTAAATTCTGTGCTATTCCACAATGCAAATAAATTGCCATCAATTCCAATCGCCCATACTGTCCACATGAAGGAAAATTACAGTAACATGAATGTATTGCTACAAACTATAGAATATAAAAAGCATAAGTGGCAGATTTGTGGAGACAACAATGATAGCTATCTTACTTGGTATGCTGTTCTCTTTGTGAGTGCGACAGTCGAGCGCGATTACAACATTACAAAAGACAAATTTTGCACCAGGATATTCAAAATATGGAAAAAAGATATCAGGGCAAATGGACTTCTGTGATGTTAGCAGACTACTGTTGGACAAGTATAAGAGATGCTCCAGAAGTAACTTATAAGAGACAAACTAAGAAGCGCAAGAAGAATAATTAATTTTCTGATCAAAGAGCTTATATTCTAATTAAATATATGTCGGATTGGCGAGGGGCAAGGGGCATTTCAGGGCGGATCTATTAGATTTAGGCCACACATTGGTAAACACAATAAAATAACTTAAATAATAGTAAGTAATAGCATAAATAACAAAATTATATAAGGTATGATTTATCTAAACAGGTAAGTGTCTTAGGATTGAAAATACAAACAATACCACCAAAATACTAGAGCTAGCAGTCCACCACTGCCAGTCCCGCGGTTTCCACTATTCTCTACCGAGTTTATCTTAAGACTAGGTATTTATCTGCGGGATCATCAGGCATGTTGTTCCGCTCGCCGGGAAGAGGGCTGGCTCCCAGCGGCTCCAGACATCCTCATGGTTCACACGACCACATCTTCGAGATGTTTACTCTTTACATTCCTTAATCGGTACTTGTTGACAACGTTCTTTTGACTCCACTGAATTATGAGTTAGCAGGCGTCCACAAGACTGTCGAAAGGCGTCTACGGAAGCATCGGAAGGCGTCCGCACGGGGAACGTGAAGGGGACGTCTCCGACATATATATATTATATAACATGTATTTGAAATATATACAGGGTGTTTTTAAAAAGTATGTCAATCACTTAACCATGGACTCAGCATGTCAAAAGAAGTTGATTTAGCCTAATTTACCTCTATCCAAAATCGCACCCCTATGAATATACAGCCCTCTAAAGTTGGGATTAAAAATATTTATTTTTTTAATATTGTGCAAATGGCTGTAGATATCTTTTTCAATTTCGGAACACTGAAATGTATGTCAAAGGGTAATAGTTTAAAGTAAAAACTGTTTAAAATCAAATTTTCTAAAAGGCCGATTTGGGGGTAAACTGCCCTTCCCTCCTACCCCCTCTTCTAGTGGTACGCCTATGACTTTTTTGATATATCGCATTTTATATAAAATTTAATTATAAAACTTTTTTTTATCTTGTTTTTTTTTCGTTTAGATAACCATTTTCAAATGAATCTGGAAATATTAAAACCATTACCACGCCTTTGTAGAATAACACAAATAATGTTTAAAATTAATGTAGATGATGATCAAAGGCACCTGTGAAAATTTAATAGGTAGTTGACACCTGTCATTTTTGTCAAACTGCATTAATAGATATCAGTTATTAATTGTTAACAATGGCATTTAATATGAGTTATTCTAATACCGAAATGGTGGATATGATTAGAATATTAGGCGAATGTAATGGAAATGGTTCTAGTGCAGCTAGGCGTTATGTGGATAAGTTTCCAAACCGTCGGCATCCTGATAGACGTACATTTTTTGCAGTCGATCGTCGTGCAAGGGAAACTGGAAGTCTATCAAATGATCGTGCTGGGAAGTGTGGCAGACCTAGGACTGTGCTAGTTCCAGAGGTCGAAGAGGAAATTTTAGATATTGTATCAGAACGGCCTGAAAGCAGTGTGCATAAAATTGCTTCTCAGGTAGGAGTATCGTATTATTCAGTATGGAGAACATTAAAAGAACAATTACTAGTTCCATTTCATATACAGACTGTTCAGGCATTGGAACCTCAAGATTATGGTTCTCGAATGGAATTTTGTAACTGGCTTCTCAGAAAAAATGGAAGAAATGTAAGTTTTGTAAACACCATTTTGCCAACTGATGAGGCCTCATTTCATAGAAATGGTATTACAAATCATCATAATTATCATATTTGGTCTGAAGAAAATCCCAATGTAAAGATAGAAACGCATTTTCAGCGTAATTTTTCTGTTAATGTTTGGGCAGGTATTGTTGATAACCATCTAATTGGACCTGTTTTCTTTCCACGTCGTTTAAATGGAGCTGACTACCTAGATTTTCTGGAAAATGAATTGCCTGAGCAATTAGATATTGTTAATCTTAATATTAGAGAAAACATGTGGTATTTACAAGATGGTGCTCCACCCCATTATAGCCTGCAAGTCAGGCAATGTTTATCAAGGCGTTTTCCAGGACGTTGGATAGGTCGAGGAGCTGATGCTCCAGTCAGTTGGCCTGCTCGGTCCCCTGATTTAAACCCAATTGACTTCTGTCTTTGGGGAGCTATGAAGGAAAAAGTTTATTCTGTTCCAATAGAGAGCGTTGAACATCTCCGACAAAGAATTCAACAATCAGCCGAGGAATTTAGAAACATTCCTGCCGTGTTTCAGAATGTGAGATTTTCGCTTCTAAAAAGGGCAAGGTATTGTGTACGACAAAATGGAAATCATTTTGAGCACATTCTGAATTAAAATTTTAATGTTCGATATTTTTTTATTTTATTTTTAATTTATTTCATTATTTGTTGTTTTACTTCTAATATTATTTTAATTTACTTTGTTGCTTTAATGATTGATGTTTTAGTTTCTGTGATTTTTATTTAATAAAAAAACCTATTTAAAAATTTTTTTTATTTTACAATTTATGATAGCAATGCACATCTTTTATTATAATACCAGTAACTTCAAATGCCAAAATTACACAGAAGAACTTTTTTATTTCATAATGGTTTTAGTATTTCCAGATTCATTTGAAAATGGTTATCTAAATGAAAAAAAAACAAGATAAAGAAAAGTTTTATAATTAAATTTTATATAAAATGCCCTATATCAAAAAAGTCATAGGTGTACCACTAAAAGAGGGGGTAGGAGGGAAGGGTAGTTTACCCCCAAATCGGCCTTTTAGAAAATTTGATTTTAAACAGATTATACTTTAAACTATTACCCTTTGACATACATTTCAATGTTCCGAAATTGAAAAAGATATCTACAGCCATTTGCACAATATTAAAAAAATAAATATTTTTAATCCCAACTTTAGAGGGCTGTATATTCATAGGGGTGCGATTTTGGATAGAGGTAAATTAGGCTGAATCAACTTCTTTTGACATGCTGAGTCCGTGGTTAAGTGATTGACATACTTTTTAAAAACACCCTGTATATCAAAATGGCAAATATTTTTCCGAATTATGTAATCAATTGTTTTTTTTTTAAATTATACCATAATATGTGAGTTAGGTCAGTTATTACATCTTTTAGAGTCAAAAATTTTTTAGGACTATGTTAGACGTAGCTGGGACCAAAACAATACAAATAACTCGTGGTACTTACCAAAAACGAGATATTTCGGAAAAACAATTTTTTTGCACGTAATATCTAATGTGGCGGCCTTAGTGGCGGCTGTTATTGATGGCAAAACATGGACTTTGTTTTAGAGTGCAATTCTACTTAACATATCCCTCCGATCAAAGAACAAGTCTAGATATATAATAGCTATCTCTTTAATACATGCGTTGTTTGCTCCCAACATAATCACATCATATAGCCATAAAAAAGGGTAGAAATCATAACAATCCAGAGGCAACAGTGGCGGGTATGTGCAGAAAGATAAATACTTTCATCAAAATACATTATTATAATTCCTGCATTACCTGCTCTTTGTACAACAATGTGATATATAGACATGTAAAATTACAGTAAGATAATGCTTGATATATTTCAAATTTAATTAGCCTAAACTTCTAAATATATTATCCATTGTCACAAATCTATAAGATATCTCATAATTCATAAAAATTACATTTCTCTATTCTTTTGAGAACGTTTACATATAATAAGGTAAATAACGTATATTTACATCGCTAAATTGTTAATACATGCATTCAGACATGCATTCGTTACTAGCCATCATTACTTTATAGAGGCTGAAAATTGAATTTAGTTATTGTTAGGCAATGGGATCAAATATGCTACCCATAACACCCTTTAGCTCACCTGATATACAGAAAGTTAGAGAAAAAAACACATTGTAGTAAAGTATTTGAAATAAGATAAGAATATAAATAAGACATCACTTACATCTAAATACAAATAAACATGAAAAGAAATCACAGAAGGTTCAATTAAACCTCGAATGTGACTGTAACAAAGGGCATAAAAGAAAAAAAAATTACAAATTAATGCAATAATTAAAAAGGATTAATATACATTTAAGATATCCTATTTGGGAAATAAAATAATAAGAATGCAGAGTATAGACAATCATACTCTGTTTCATATTTTAGGTACTGTTTAATTTTTCAATTTCTAACAATTTCGTAGCATCGTTTTTTTTTTTTTCATTTACAGTTTTACGTTCGAAGTATATGGTCGGTTGATAGGGCATATAGTTTTCTAAAATTTGATAAGTATCACATTTATTTAGCTTTTTTTTAAAGTGTTTTTTTAAGTCTAATAATTTGCGTATTTCATTTCTAGGAGTTTCTGTTATAATTTTTTTTTACATATTTCTTAAATAATTTTTTATTTAATAATTTTTTTAATGTTTCATGTATAAAATTAAACGCCTTAGGTGCTAAGAATACATGGGATCGTTGTCCAATTGTTTTGTATATTTGTTTAACAGATATTAGGTTGCCTCTGTCTGGTGTTATATTCATGTTGTAGAATATTTTTACTTTCAGAGTACTGAACAATGGTCAGACTGAAGAAGAATAGCTGACGTGGATCCATAATTGACATTTCTCTATATAAATTATCAGTGGAATAGGTATGATCTTTGTTGTACATAATTTTAAGGATTTTTTTTCGTGTCGTTTCTAACTTATTTAAATGTACATTCATTACGCCTCCCCATCCTATTATGCCATATTTAATGTGTGGCTCTACAAGGGCCGTGTAAATTATTTTTAAGCGTTTAATATCTAGTACTTGTTTCAGAAATTTAAAAAGATGGATATGTATTCTTAGTTTCTCTGTAACATAGTTTACTTGTTTGTCCCATCTTAGATGACAGTCGATAATTAATCCTAGGTATTTATGACATGTTTGAGAACATATTAAAAAACCTATTCTGTTGATAATCTTTTATTTCTAGGGATTTGTAGTGTGGCAGGAAGCAACTATACGAGGTAAAAGGTACAAACACTGTTTTTTCAAAATTCAGCGAGAGAAGCTTATTATCGAACCATGCTTTTATATTTTCAAAGTCATTCCGCACCTTTTCCCGCAAGTTGTTCCGGGTATCGCTTTCATAGAAAAGTGCTGTATCATCAGCAAAGCTGATGATGGTACCCTCCGAGTCAATTTCAAACAAATTGTTAAGGTAAATGATGAACAGAATGGGGCCCAATATGGTTCCTTGTGGTACACCAAATTCAATTGTTGTGAAATTACTTCTATAGTTACCGATTTCTACACATTGTTTCCTTTTTGATAGGTAACTATGCAATAATTTGAGTGCTGTACCTCTATTACCGATGTCGTCTAAGTTTTGCAGTAATAGCGTGTGGCTAATTGTATCGAATGCCTTCGCTAAGTCTAAGAATAAACATAGCGAAGGTTTAGAGTTATCAACAGCTTCGTAAATTTTTTTTGTAAGTAGGGTGATTGCATGTTCAGTCGACTTACCTTCTCTAAAACCAAACTGTTGTGCTGACAAAATATTGTGTTTATTTAAAAATTTTATAATTCTTGTTTTCAATGTCATTTCAAATATTTTTGCTATAGTTGTTATTAGCGATATAGATCTGTAATTTAAAGTCATCAACTTGTCTCCTCCCTTATAAATAGGTTTTACAATAGACACTTTAAAAATTTCCGGACAAGTACCCGAACTAATCGATTTATTTATTAGATATGTTAGTGGCTTAGCAATATATTCTGATATTTCTTTAAGAGTTTCAGATTTAATTTTGTCAAATCCTGGCGCCTTTGTATTTTTCAGTTTAGATATATAATCTCTTATTTCGGGACAGGTACAGGGATAGAGAAATATGGAATGCAAATTTATTTTCTTTTTTTCTATATAATTTTCCTTTTTTTAAATTTTGTTGGCGAGCAATTTTCCTACATTTATGAAATTATTATTAAATGTGTTACACATTTCAAGTTTATTTGTTATAATTTTATTTTGTATATCTTTAATTTGTGTTATATTTTTATCTTGTCTGTTGGAATTTTTTATTTTATAATTTACTGTGTCCCACAATGTTCTCATGTTATCTTTACTTCTTTGTATTTGAGTTTTGTAGAAATTGTACTTGGTTTTTTTTATTAGGTGTGTTAATTTATTTCTATATTGTATTCTTGTTTTAAGTTCTAGTTATTTGGATTATGTTTTACCTTTTTATGCAAATAGTCTCTTTTTTAATAGATGTTATGATACCTTTGGTGATCCACTCTTTCCTTTTCCCTCCCTTTTTTTAAAAATGTTTTCGTATGTTTATTTATTAGTGTTGTTAATTTATTAACCGAATTGTTTGCTTCAGTATCTAAATCCTTACCAGTGATTACGTCATTCCAGTTATAATGGCTTAGCTCTTGTTCTAGTGTTTTATAATTTATGTATTTAATAAATTTGTTTTCATTATTTTGTGTTTTGATTTCATTTAGTACTAATTGTAAGCTCGTCGGATAATGATCTGTTAAACCTGATTCAATTATTAAAGGCAGTATCTTCTCTTCTACGTCAGGGTGTTTAGAATATATAAAGATATGATCAATGCATGATTTAGACACACCGTCTATTCTAGTATATTTATTTATTGCTGATTTGTATTCATATTCACTTAAGATGTTCAAAAATTCACTTGAGATATCGTTCTCTTTCATAATATCGATATTGAGATCACCCAATAATATTTTATAATCTGAATTTGTTGTTAATGTCTGAAGATATTGATTTAATTCAAAAGTAAATTCTCTGGCGTTTATAGTAGTATAGTAGTATCTTTATTTACATATACACAAAATAGAAATCTTTGATTTTTAAACAGTACAGTTTGTTAAAATACTCCTTATTCTGCTTCCTCCTACAACTTTTAATTTTCGTAAACTTTTATTCCCAGTAAAGTTAAATGTTAAATGCTTTCTTAACCGCTTCCGAAGGCACCGAGCTAGCTCCTTGAAAGTCCAGAACGATTTATTAATCCATTATTATTACTATTAATTATTGTGTTCTGTTTATACACTAGTACAGCAAAAACATAAATTATTTGTTTTACTGTCCAGGATTTAAAAAAATAGTAATGAAATTAACATAGTGGGCACATCATGTGTTGTGATAAATACATATTTATTGTTTGTGTAATTTCGATGCATTGAGGTTTACTCAAGAAAATAAATATGTATTTATTAAAACAATGACAATATGATAAATATTTTATGTAATAATTGTGGCTAAATTTTCACAAATTTCTAGGTTACGACTGTGAAGGTAAAAGCCGTAAATATATCGACTAGACAATCAGGATCTCTGGATTCTCTGGACATGTTTACAACTGACGTGCCTCAGACCGTGATTGTCTCAGCGACAAACAAACGAGTACACATTATGTATTTAGGGATATATTCCTTGATCGGAGACATATCCAAAATTTGAAGAATCTTCTCAATATGCATTTTCCGTGTTTTCATTGATTGGCCTATACCTAATACCGATATTGGGATTTGACCGTTCTTGAAGGCAGTTTAGTTTTTTAATGTTTTGGTTTACTTTTTCAAAATTTAAATAACTGCATTTTACCTCCGGATAATTATTAAAAATTGTATAACAGTAGTCAATAGAGATGAAGCAAGAATTATAATAGCTCTCAGTAGCAAACAATTCATTTAAAGAATAAAAGCATTTAAAGCATTTATCCATTAAAAATAATTTCAATTTCTTCTTGAATTGTTATAATTTGATGGTATTTTGTATAAAATCATCAAGCAAATTATTAAAATTTTTTAGCCAGTACCAAGTAATTTGGTGATTTATTGATGAATGACGAATTATAAAAAGTTTTATGTCTGGTGTTTACGCCATTTTTATTATATTCAGTTTAAACTTCTGTTCATTGTTAAAATATATATGCCCACATATTAAATATAAATAGAAGTATAATTAAAATTTGATGCCGCATAATAAGGTTTATATAGGTGTGTAAAGTATGTTTTTGGAATATAACAAAATAACAGTATGGTAAAACCCACCCCAGAAACAAACAACATACTGTTAGTTGTGACTCAACCTTCGCATAATAAAAAAATCGCTGCCTAAAGAATCACTATTTCCACATCTAGATCCACCATCCAAGTCTCTTTAAATGTAAACATCTTGATACTATATTTGCACTTCAGTATGTGGAAATGACTCCTCACAGAATTTTAATATTATAATATTTGAAATGATCTAACCCAAGGTAGTAACTTTTGATCTCTAACACACTCTAAACCACAATTCTATTTCGTTAACCCCTTCAATAATAGAGTGCAGGTGGTGCTGGGGGCAGATGTTATAAAAAAATTTCATGCCTTGGCCTCTAGTATAACGTGTGGCCACGAGTCAAAGTACACCCCAAATTTGTTTGTTGTTTTTTTATTTCAAAATTTCGCTGTCACTTCTGGTTCGACTGGAAATGACTTCAACTTTTTTTTCTTAAATAGAATGACTATATATTTTTTATGGTTTCTTATTGAGCATAAAATTCCAAGTAGGTGCAACAGTTTTTTCAGATTTAAAGAATTCCAAAAGATAAGTGAGATACGAACAATTTTTATTTTCTTCAAAATGGCCGCGATGGATATCGTTAAGAAATGGTTAATAGCCAAATAATTTAAGTTCATGAATCATTATTTCTGATTAATAAAAGAAAATAGCACGGCGTTGAAATATTTTCCATGAGACCCCTACCATTGAGTTAGAAGGTAGGGAGACAACATCCTATACAAATTTCCTATTAAGAAACGGCATCAGTAGGCGTGGCTAAATGTAGTAACGATATGGTGGTTTTGTCAGATCCGGAATAATTAATATAATAAGAGCTTTAGCAAAAAGAATTAGAATAAAGGATACATATGCAAATAAAATACAAAATACTCATTTTAAAATATATTTATTGGTCCCTAAATAATACAATTTTATTGCTTTGGTGCTTAATACTTTGAGACTTATTTATTGTACTTTTACCCAAATAGACATGTTCAATATGTTTTTTAAAAAATGTGGCATTGTAATATGTCAACAATATGCATACGATTTGAGTAAAAAGTATTGCACAGCTTTTGTAACTTTTTAATTACTAGTTCTATTGAATAATGTTCCATACAAAAGTGAAATAAAAAACGAACAGGTTTGTGGTTTGAAATTTTTATGCAAATTTCTATTTTGACACTTGAGTTAGTAACTTGTTTTTTAAATCACACCCTATGTTATAGTAGTGACTTATTTAACAGCATAACCACCAACCTTATAGATAAAAAGAGAACGACAAAAAATGATTTGTATAAAACACTTTTGATATAACTTCCTAATATTTAAAAAAATATGTAACAGTTTTTATTTACAAAAAATCGATTGTGGAAGCCGTTACTTTGTGATAGTTAATCATGACGATATGAGAAGGAAAACTACTTTGTTTTCTACCACTAAAATTTATTGTAACATACACGTTACTGCAGTTTCGGTACTTTAACGTACCATTTTCAAACGTTGATTCAAATGAATCCGTTACTGCAGTTTCGGTACTTTAACGTACCATTTTCAAACGTTGATTCAAATGAATTCATTTGAATCAACGTTTGAAAATGGTACGTTAAAGTACCGAAACTGCAGTAACGTGTATGTTACAATAAATTTTAGTGGTAGAAAACAAAGTAGTTTTCCTTCTCATATCGTCGTTTTTATTTACCTTGATATATAAAATGTTATCCTAAAATAAACCATTCTTTTCTAATCTTCGAAGTACATAACCTGGCTATATTAAACAAATATTTAATTAGCTGTTTTTCTTAATATGGCTATATTTGTTGTTTACACTACCTATGAAATGTTATTCCCGTTAATGTCTTCTTGTCAACACCATCCCTAGAAGAGCAAATTCTTTTAGCACACGACACCATAGTCCTTTTAATGTTTATTGTCTAAAATTTAACAAACTATCAGTAAAAATCACAATAAATCACATGGAAAACAAATTGTCACTATTTTACGGAAAAGTAGTAACAAGATGGCGAAATGATGCCGTTTTTGATCACGTGACTGCTTTTCCCTACCTTCTCAATGATCCCTACAGAAATGAAAATAAAAATTAAATTCCGTCTCTTGAGAAAACCTAGAAACAGTCGTACCTATCAGTAATTGAAATAACTATTTTGTTCTTTACAAACAAGTCTACAATCTTACCGATAATTTACATAGCCTACTTAGTAATTTTCTTACGTCTCGTTCATCTAAATTTGAGGAAAATAAGAAATTGTTCATATCTCTCTTATTTTACCTAACTAAGGTGGCTTTGAAAACAATGAAATATTTAGCTTGTCAAACATTTCTTGTTGGTTTAACGGTGTTTTTATTGTGTCTTTAAAAATTGTTTAAAATTTTTGTTGTGTTCAAAATTCCGCAAAATTATTTTCAACGTGTTGAAAACCAATTCCGAAGAGAACCCAACAATGATCAAAGAAAACTTCATTATTGATGAAGGAACGGAAATTAATGTTTTGGCTCGAATAGAAAGAACTTGATAAGACTGTTTCTTTAAGGCAAGTTGGATTTGAATTGAATATCATTCACCAAACAGTAAGCCGAATTTTGCACAAATACCGCTATAAATCTTTTAAAGACCAATGCAACAGCATTTGTACGAAAGTGATTACGAACGTAGGATGGAATATTGCAATTGGATTTTGTATAATAACGTGCAGCCCAACAATGATTTTTTGGGACTGATTTTATTTTCGAACGAGTCAAGGTTTACAAAGTTGGGATTATTTAACCGACAAAATACAAAATATTGGTCACAAGAAAATCAAAATTTATTACGGAGAGTAACTTTCAAGTGCGGTTCGGTTTCAATGTTTGGCTTGGAATAATCGGTAGTAGAATCATTGGTCCAATAATATTTGAAGGACTTCTGATTGGTGCCAGATACTTGAGATTACTGGAAAATGAGATTATGGGGACATTTTAGATGAGTTACCCTTAGATTTAGAACAGGGAATGTATTTCCAACAATATTGCGCTCCTCCCCATAATTCAAGGATGGTAACTGATCACCTTCAACGGAGATTCAGAGAAAACGTAATTTCGACGAATGATTTTGTGAGGTGGCCTCAGAGGTCACCTGATTTAACGCCCCTTGACTTCTTTGTTTGGGGTCATTTAAAAATATTGTCTATGCAACCGCCGTTACAACCCATGAAGACCTTGAGCTACGAGCAAGACGAGCAATTAATAGCAAAACGGCCCAGCAATTGGCGAACGTTCTTCGAGAAACAGCTATGCGAGTTCAGAAGTGCATTAACGTTAATGGACAGCATTTTGAACAACTGTTGTAATGTTTTGTGTTAATTTTTTGTATTCCAAAACCACCTTATGTGTAACAAGGTATTTAAAATAAAATTATATTTTCTTATTTTCATTTAGCTGTAATTTTGTTTGTATTTATCGCATATTTTAATACGACATACGAATAAATTCCTTATTAATAGTACTAATAAATGGTACCAGGGTACCGATATGGTTTCATTTGAAAAAAATGACTTTTGCCCCAAAAACAATTTTGGTGAATTTTATTTGCTCATAAATCATGTAATTTAGTGTTTTTAATAGGATTTAATTTCTGTAGCATTGCACGTGTCATTTAGAATAAATCAGAAGCCATGGCACACTTAAACGGAAAACTAAAAATTATATTATAAAAAAACTGATGTTTGAAATGTCACTTATTTGGCATCGTTGGATTCAGAAAATTATACAGAATTCAAAAATGCAATAATGTATAATGTGTTCCATTTAAAGATCGAAAGTTAGTGTCACTTCCAGCGAAACCGAAAGTGAAAAAAAATCAACTGTATGTCAAAAAGTGCCGCTTATTATGTATGTATTATATCCCAAATTTCAATCAATTATCTTCAAAACTAAAGGAGAAAAGGAGGGTATACCATGATCATGTTACACCCGGTATATGTGACATAATAATTAAGGCATATCATACACTGCAAACATTTAATTTATTACTTCGTATTTTCTTTAAAGTAGATTGTAAATTGCATTAAAAAAAAAACAAAATAAATTAAGTTGCGCCATAGACTTTCATCGAATGCAGAACGTAATTGTTATATATTTCACAGCAGAGAATTACTTTGTTTTAAACCAAAATAAAATAAAATAGGATTTATCTTCATTCACCGTCGCGCGTAGAATCAAATCAGTCAGATTGTTCACCAGGTATCACTTCCCTTCTTCGTTTCTTCACAATATCGCTGATCCAGTTCCGTCATCCTCTATCAAAGCCATCACATCCAAGAGGAGATGAAGCCACAATCGCGATGTTGCGTCGTGCCGTGCACACCGCCGTATATCAAACAGAGCAGTTAGGCTTTCCCTTGTGGCAAAGGTGACAATCAGTTGTCACTAGTGTGTGATTGTAAAGGCACACGTGCGCTCTTCACCCACTTCTACCACCATTGTTTATTTAGCTGTGATTTATTTCTCAAGATCGAGATTAGCTAGAGGAGAGAACCGATGGACGGTCGATACTACTTTATAGCCGATAACATGCCATGGCAGATCGTGATCGAAATCGATGTAAATGAAGATAAGTGAGTGCATGCAAAGGAAGTAAATTGGCATTTAAATTTTTGGTTTCCTTCGCAAGACGATTAATTAAAGTTGAGGTTTTCAGGTATGCGCGAAACATCAGTGGCGGGTCGTAGGGACTGTCAAATTAATAATTTCTTTGTACCCTTACCTTTGCGACATGTATAGTTGACTACATATATTTAACGCACATAAATAACCTCAAAGCTTTACCGCTTCCGTATAGATGAGAGAGCAGGGCATGCTCTATTTTTGTAGAAAATGTTAAATCATAAATAGATTACTTAATACACAGAACAACATTGTTGTTATGTAAAGTATGTTCTGGCGTGATTAAAATAAAAAATTAACAGAATCACATCTGTTTAAATTATAATTTCAAATTATTTTGATAAAGTTACCCAACTCCCTCCTACCGAAAATATTTTAGGATGTAACAGTTTACAGCAGGTATGTTAACCCTACCCACGACAGAGTCGAACTTAATATTGTCAGTGTACCATGGAATATTAAATTCGTCAATACTCCACAAATATATAAGATATTATTCCTATCTTGACACAAACAAAACAGAGTAAAATTTTATAATTTATCACTGTACCAAATAACTATTTATTTGCAAAAGACAATACTTCTAAATTTCCTCTGTTATTGTGCAAGTTTTACGTATGGCTCTATAGGATATCACTAATGCTAACGAGACAGATATTTGTGGTCAGTTATTATGGCTATTTTTATGTGCATTAAATATGTGTAGTCAACTATAACTAACTTATTCGGGTAGGCTCGATTATTATTGGAATAATGAGGTTCTTCTAAAGGAAATGTCAGCAGTAACAGCAATAACTGTTTATGATGTTAATTATGTTGATAATACTATCAAATATTAATGATTTAGATCGAGAGTTAGTGAACTCGCAATTAAAGCCATAAGGCACAATACGACTGACTCAACCCACGAAAAACTATTTACATAAGGATGCTAAACTGTCTACCTGCCGATATTGAGTGACAGCAATATCGAAGGAAAGGGGAAGGGTTAGCAGAAACTGATATAAATGATACAAATCAGAGTTAAAAGTCGCAAGAAAAAAACAAACCGAACCATTTGATGAAGGAGACCCTACCCTGATTCACATTGTATTATAATGGCAGCCTAGCTTGGATAAACGCAAATGAATTTGGCAAGGTACAAGAAGTACCAGTGTAGCAGCATATCCTTAATATATATAATGAAAAAATACGACACTACATCTCGTGACGATTTCTTTTAAATCATATTTTAACTAGAATTCACTATATCTGAAAATTTTGTATAAAAAATAATTGAATACTAAAATCGCTAACCTATTTGATGAAGACATGCCCTTAAAACCTACCACGCAAAAGTTTTTGACAAACAGTGAAAATAAAAACAGATTAATTTTCGTCCTTTACAAGAAACTAATTGAAAATAATTGTTATTGTAGCTAATGGAATTGTACTAAACCTTCCAGCATAAAGATTCTCCGGATATTCCAATAAAAAACTCTGAGAATTATAGGAGATGTCCTGTGGTATAATATCTCAAACCAAACTTTACATAATGATGTGGACATTCCATTTATTACGGATATCATAGCTCCATATTCAATCAAACACCGCAATCTAAGGAAGCTAAGAAGGTTATGGTCAGAAGACCTAGCCAGGTGAACCCTCAGAGAACCATCAGTGGATGGTGCCTGATACAAGTCTAACCCTTAAAACTATTTACTTATTACTTTGTATTCTTATAAGTTTGCCGAAAATTTGAAAAAAGTTAAGTAGAAAGTAATGCCTCCCTGGGCTTGAGATTTTACGATAACAGAGAGCAATGCGAACTCTTCATCATATAGTTGTTTTGGTAGAAGACTTTCTAGTCTTATTAACGTCTTTATCATCAGATGATAAGGAAATATATTTTTTAAAACCATCAAAAGATAATGTGATACAGAGGATTTACTATACTAAGTTTAAGTTGAAAGAGTTTTCATACGTGAGAAAAGAACATCTTTTGTTTATTGACGCCTTCACAGGATTTAATACTACATCTGTATTTGCAAGTATAGCAGTAAACAATAAAATTCGTCTATATCCCCCAAGCAATGGGGATGGTAAAAATATAATTTGTTATTGTCTATTAGCATGACGCATTCCACAGGACCAGACAAAATCTTGAAAATCATTTTCTCTAACACTATTTCAGAAACTACGAATTCCACAACTAAAAATTGTTTCGGAACAAGTACCATTCCAACACAATGTAATGGAATAATACCGCAAGGCTTTCGACAAATCAGAAGCCGTTAATCCACATTTAGTGGTTCGGTTGCTATGGTTACATCCAACAATAGTATATTACATACCGAGGTGGAAAGAGTCATTGTTGTCGAGAGATAAGATAGTTGACCGAGGCGCGAATTCTCCTGTCTTTAAATGTCTTCAGATGGCAATTCTGCTTTTTCTAGGTACTTTAGCATAAGGCAGATTAATATATGGATTAGCACCTTGTGTTCGCAAAGTATGAGTTCTGTAGCCTCTTTTGCAATATCACATTATCTGCATATATCATTTCTGCCTTACTCATATTCTTAAGATGATATTTCAAGGGGCAATGGCCTGTAATCAGCCTAAAGTCAAACTTTTTGAGTTCTAGAAGTCTATTGGTAATCTTTGTAAAATCTGTCACGAACAGAATGGCAGATAAGTAACAATAAAGGTCAGAAATACGCGATACTCTAGTATTGCAATTATGAGGTCATTTTGAGGTTCAATAAGTTCTTATTCTTATGAGGTTTAATTTGAGAAAGAATTATTGATTTATATTCCTTGGATAATTGTGAAATTAAAAAAAGATCAAAATGTTACAGATTAATAACAAAATATAATTGTGTATAATTTATTATTGTTTAAACAATTTGAATAATATTGAAATATGAATACGATATACAATGAAACTAATACGAAACGATAATAAACGTCAAAATTACGCAATATAAGTAGAATTGATTATATCTGAAAGTTTTATATAAAAAATAATTGAATACTTGCCCTTATGGAGTCACTTTATTAGAGTTTAACTCAAAATTGAATGATTTTTTCTTATTCTTTGGATAATTCTGAAGAGCAGAATTTGGCACAATTTTCATTTCACAACATTTTAATGATTCTGTCGCATTTAGTGGAGGGTAGTTAGTATTTAAATGGGATGTAATCGGGAAATTTAATTTTTTTGTTTTATTTTTTTATACATTCAAGTGAGTCGAAAACCGCAAAAATTAGCAATATCGGACTGCGGCTTCGCGAGAAAAACGCATAAAAGTGCATTTTCTTAAATATCTCCGGCTCTATTGGTCGTAAAAAAATTTAAACAAAATTAAGATACTCGTAAATGAATGTACTATTGAACTGTTGGGGTATAGTTACATTAAAAGTACATCCCAACCTGAAAAAATTCAATTTTTTTTTACTAAGAACGCAATAAGTGGGGTAAAAATCATCAGATCTTTACAAAAGCTGGAGAAAATATATATTTTTACGTGATACGTGAAAACTTGATTAAATTTTCAAAAAGAAATTTTCATTTCTATGGCCACAATTGAATATGTTCGATAAAACGTTACCATTTAATGAGAAATGGCCATAGCATATTTTTTAAGGTTTCTTTATGTACTTTCTTGTGAACATATGCCAGAATCTGTTTATGAAGTTAAAATCTCTTTTAATTGCAAAAAAAATAAAATTTCACTTTTTTGACATTTTTTCATATATACCGTATTTTTTATGATAGATTTTCATATACGTTTTGTATAAAACGATATTCAATTAAATTATAAAAGTTATATGACAGTTAAAATAATTATTTGAAAAGGACAGTCGTTTAAGCGCAACTTTGTTTGACGTTAACGAACGAACATTAAATGATCTTTCCTAAGGTGTATTATTATACATATTTACTTTTCATTACTATACATATATAATAAAAAGTGTATATGTATGAATGTCCTTTAAATAACAAATAAAAATTGCCTTATATTTTGAAGGGGCTAAAGAAAAGTATTTCAGTTTTTGTGAATAATAAAACAGAAATGTAGCAATCTGCAGGAAAGAAAAATATACAAATTTTAAAAAATGCCTTGTAAATAAAAGAATAAAAAATTAACTTTACTTTGACAAAAACTTGAATAAATAAAATTTTTATTTTAGAAAAAAAAAACAGAAATGTAGCAGTCTGAAAAATATTCATGTTTTGAATAAAAATATAATAAATAAGTGCCCTGCATATAAATAAATAAAAAGTGGGTTTGATTTTGCGAAGGCTAAAATGAAAATATGTTTCAATTTTAGAAAAAGAAGCAAAAACATGGGTAAGGAACTTGAGAGAAAAAAAATCAAATACGGTATATATGAAAAAAATGTCAAAAAAGTTAAGTAATTCTCTTTTATTGTTATTTAAAAAAAAGCGACATTTTAACTTAATAAACAGATTGTGGCACGAGTTCACAAAAAAGTGGATACAAAAACATACATTTGAAAAATAAAGTTTACCCTACGACCATTTCTCATTAACACATTCAGCGCAATGGCGGATACCGGTGTCTGATAAGCTACAGTTAGATCAGGCCATAGCGGTCGCCGATGTCCGCCTTATTTAGCCATTAGCATTGGCCAGCGGACACTCACATTCGAAGAGTTTTTATCAATAATTGCCTGCCATGGGCCTGCACATGCCACGGGTTCTTAATAAAAAAAATTATATAGATTTTGAAACATGTGTCGGCCATTGTGACCGCTGTGGTCTACTGAGAATGACTTAGAATTATATGTATTTTAGAGGCCAGGACGGACATGTCAATCCGTATGGACAGCACAGCGCGGTGTCAACCGATTTATTTGTGTCCGCTAAAATGACCGCTATGGCTTAGGAAATGTTTTTCGATCAATGTGTCCGCCATGGCCTGGCGTGATAAAGAATATGCATTTTTTTTTATATGCTGCCTGATCAGACACCGGTGTCTGCCGAGCTTGTCTTATGAATGGTCCCGTGCGTAGATTCAAGAATATTAGCTTGGCGCTGAATGTGTTAAATGGCAAGCGTTTTAATTTTTCCCGAAAATAGTCAATTGTGCGCGTAAAAATGAATTTTTTTATTTTGAAAATTTAATCACGTATTTACAACATAAAAATACATATTTTCCCCAATTTTCGTAAAGATGTGATGATTTCTACCCCACGTGTTGCACTATTAGTAATTAAAAAAAGTCGAGAAGTTTGGCATTTTCTGAGAATAGGATGTACTTTTAAAGTAACTATACCCCAATAGTTCTATACTCTATTTATTTGCGATTATTTCAGTTTATTTTAATTTTTCTACAACTAATAGAGCCGGAGATATTTAAAAAATAGTGTAGCAATGCACTCGAAATGCATCAAAAATGCACTTTTTTGAGCTATTGTTGCGACGCCGCAGCCCGATTTTGCTAATTTGTTCGATTTTCGACTCATTTGCATGTATAACATTTAAAAAAACAAAAAAAAATTACTTTCCGATTACATCACTTTTCATCCATTTTTTTTTGGCTAATTTCCTTCCACTAGTTTATGAAATAATATCTCTTACTACTCATTCAGCCCTTTTGTGGCACGGGAAGGGATTGATTTAACCTCTCAAAATTTTTTGTAATTTTTTTCTTATATTAGAACACAACGAGTGGGTGGGAGAACTACATTTAAAAAAATTAATCCACACCTAGAGCTAAGGATCACCCTAATACACACACAACAAACTTTTCTGAACATTCTTATATTTGCAGAACACTTTGTACGTCTACAATTCTAAATTCCCATCAAATCAATCTCAATCAACCCATCTGCGTTGAAAGTTCAATTTAAACCTACCTTGGAAATAATAGAATTCGAATTACTTCCACACACTTAAAGATCACGTACAGCAACATACCAGGTAGATCCTAATAAAATTCGAGATACACCCATATTTACGACCTTTTCACGTTTCAATCAAATCACGTTCATATTTCTGTTTTTTTTCCCTAGGACAAAGTGATACAAATATTAGGCAACGCTTTATGTTTAATAATTGGTTTGTAGGCCCCTGGGCAGGTATTATTGTTTAACATTTTATTGTTTTCTGTTGAAAAAAGCAGGTTCTAATTTATTGGCGTTGCAAACATGCTTATGGGAAGGATGTTCATTTCAATTGAATTATTATTTGGGTCATTGAACAAGGTGTAGCGGTCACTTAATTAAATAATGCTCAGATGATTTGCAAACTGCACCTTTTATTATGTGGTGGTACGTAAACGTAGAAAAAACGCCTAGAAATAATTACTGAAGAAATATGACAACTGATGATATGTAGAACATTTAACCGAATGTTGCTTATATTGTTTAATTTTTTTTCAGCGACGGTGTGGAAAGTCTAAAATTCTAACATGTGAGACAGTACCTTGAAAGTATCACCGTAGAGCGACAATGACTCATTTCGCTCGAATTACACACATGATTTTATCTATGATCAATTGATCATTTCAAAATATCAGAATGAAAGCAATACAATACTGACTTTTCGACTTGAAACCGCTGTTCTTCAACATTTTATGAGTGTCATGCATGCGACCGAAATAAACAAAAATGAGACACAAAAGCGGTCAATATTGACCTGAAAAGGGGGTTTTTAGAGTTTTTGGGACATTTTAAAGACGAAGTCGCTCTTGTCATTTTTTCCTAAAGTCGATATTTTTTAAGAAAATTTTGATTGAATTTTGAAATTGAACTTTTCTTCCCTTTTTTTCAGGCCAAAATTGTAAAATTTGAAAATGTGTTTAAAAAATATTATTTTGAATCGAAATTACTAATATTTTATTATCATTTTTAAAAGTACTTTGTCCTTTAATAACCCTTTTTAAATATTCAAGATTGTTGCCAAATAACTGTAGATTCTTCAAAGTGATGAAAGTAGTTGGAAAAATATTCAAGATTGTTGCCAAATAACTGTAGATTCTTCAAAGTGATGAAAGTAGTTGGAAAAAGTGCAAAAACAACGAAATTATTGCTATTACTTCCACATCCACGTAGTGAATTGGAAGTATAGTAATCGTAAAAAAAAATCTTTTTTTCTCGAAGTAGGTTTAGAATGTCACAAAACGTCGAGATTTTAAATTTGAGCGAAAAAAAGTTTCTGTCTGTCTGTCGGTCCGTCGGTCTGTCGGTCTGTCTGTAACTTTTTCGTCCGTACGCTTTCTTCGGAACGGTTTAAGATATTGACTTGAAATTTTGTACACGTATATATTATAACGAGATCTAGAACTTTTTTGAAGATATCCGGTGAAGGGTTGGGAGGCAAATAGGGGTAAATATGGGGAAATATGTAAAGCAAGCTGGTAATAGTACAGAAGCTTGAAATTTGATGTATGCACTACAAGCCAAGGCCTCAGATATTTTTATAACATTTTTCAACCCCCACCACCCCTAGTCCAATATTGAAGGGGTTGACAAAACAAAATTGACATACTCATTTGAAATTTGGTACACGCATATATTATAACTGCATCTGGAACTGGATTATATTTTGAGATGATTCCGTTGAAGGGTTGGGGGTGGAATAGGGACAAATAGGGGAAAATAGGTAAAGCAAGCTGCTATGAATACAGAAACTTGAAATTCGTTGTATGTACTAGAAGCCTAAGCCTCATATTTTTTTATAATATTTTTCAACCCTCCACCACCCCTACTGCATAATTGAAGGGGTTGATAAAATAAAATTGAGATATTCATTTGAAATTTGGTACACTTATGTACTATAAAGACATCTGGAACTAGATTATATTTTGAGATGATTCCGTTGAAGGGTTGGGGGTTAAATAGTGGTACATAGGGGAAAATAAAGAAAGCAAGCTGGTAAGAGTATAGAAATTTGAGATTTGGTGTATATGTTAGAAGCGATGGCCTCAGGTTTTTTTATAATATTTTCCATCCCCGCCACCACCCCTCCCTTGTTAAAAGAGATGCTAAAATTAAATTTAGGTTTTCACTTGAAATTTTTTCCACGTATAATGATATCTTAAATTAGATTATATTTTGACACGATTCCGTTAAAGGAGTGGGGGCAATTGGTGGTAAATAGGGAAAAATAAATAAAGCAAGCTGGTAAGAGTACATAAACTTGAGATTCGGTGTATGTCCGAGAAGCCATGGCCTCAGATTTTTTAGCAATATTGTTCAACGTTCCACCACCCTTAATCGATTATTAAAGGGGTTGATAAAGTGAAATTGAGATATTCCCTTGAAATCTGGGACACGTATATATTATAACGACATCCTTAACTAGATTATATTTTGAGATGATTACGTTGAAGGGTTGAGGGCTAAATAGGAGTAAATAGGGGAAAATAAGTAAATGAAGCTAGTAAAAGTAAAGACATGTGTGATTTGGTCTGTATATTAGAAACCAAGGCCTCACATTACTTTGTAATATTTTTCAAACACCACCATCTCCGCTCCATTATTAATGGGTTTGATAACATAAATTTGAGACGTTTACTTGAAAGTTAGTACACGTATGTATTGTAATGACATCTGATTGAGATGATTCCATTGAAGTTGTGGGACGTGGTAGGTTGTGAATAGGGGAAAATAAGTAGGGTAAATTAAAAACTTCATTTTTAGCGTATATGGTAGAGACCAACGCCTAAAACTTTTCTATGACATCTGCTCCAAATTTTATTAAAATTCTATGACCAATAATTTCCACATACTAGAGTGCAAATCTAGTCAAGATGTTTCCTTTAAAATGACTTGGATGAAAAATCTGGATGTGGAAATAATGATTCCTTAGGCAGATTCGATCACTTGGCTGTTAAAAAAAAATGAAAGTTGAAGGTTCACTTTTTTTCACTTTTGTATCAACAAATTAAAATGGCAAAGAAACCTCCCTAGCTCAATTTGGGACCGAGACATGGCCCATTTTATGTTTATTCTACGAGCGGCGGTTGTAGAATAAACATAGAATGGGCCATATCTCGGTCCCAAATTGAGCTAGAGAGGTTTTCTTAACTTGTGTTTTTTCAAGCACTTTACAATACGAAAACCGCATATTTCTAGCACCAAATTTCGCTGAGTTACTTAATTTCTTGTAAGAGAAAATTTTGCACTTTTTTAAAACCGCTGTAATTGTTGTAAACAACGAAAACATGTATAGTCAAAAATCGTGCAAATGAAAGTTAACGTTTTACCCTGTCCATCGGCGGTGGTCCGATTAATGGCGGATAATAACTTTGACCGTGCCTCGGTGGTAAAGTATATAACAATTTTCGAGACATTAAGGGTCAAATGGAATTTTTCAAGAACTATCGGGCCGAATTGAAAATTATGGCTCTCATTTTTCTCGTAATCGCTGAAGCTTCAAAACGGTAAGATGTAATTCACTTTTTATAAATATTTATTAACAAATAAATGTAATTTCAAAAAAATCTTGTTTGCCATTTTTCCGAGTTTTTTTTCTCAAAAACTTTGCAAGTAAACATAGAAAAAATGTTATCCATGAAAGTTGTAGATTGATATCTTGAGAACAAATAAGGCATATTGGTACCTATACCCTAAGCTGCACCATTTCCGAGTTATTACGAATAAAAGAGTGCTCGAATTCTTTTTCCGTATTTGTTTAATAACTGAAAACCCCGGAAATATACGCCGGGGATATTTGAGATTGCTTACCTGGGTACCCTCCCCTGTCGGTTAGAGCTGGTTTGATCCTTATAGGTGAAACAACATCTTCAGTCCTTAATTCTACTGGACTACATATTTATTTATTTAGATTTACTGGCCTAAGATAATACAAAGTACATATGGCACGTCAGAAATTACAAACAATAAGTTTATTTAATAGAAACTTATCAGGCACAGTTTTAGGTTTAAAATGTGAAGTTTAATACATACATAATTCTGTTGGATTAAAAACAACATACTATAATGAAAAGAAAGAACGATAGACAAACATACTATAATTATATACCATTTTCAGCTTATAATACAATTACAATACAATAATACAATTAGTATAAAAACTTGCTTAGAGGTAGAGTAGTATTATTATGAGAAGATGCTTGGGGCGGAGTCAACGTGCGCGAATATTTTTACCAGTGACAGCATCATCTGGGGTAGAAGGATGTATAATAATTGTAATCAAATTTTCGAGGTCGAGGAGCTGTGTAATGCAGTAGATTAAAACCTTGTCACACTCTGGTGTTTACGATGAAGACATTTTTTACTGAAAATAAGGTTATTACATTTAATTCAATCAAAAACGGCGAACACAACAAGTATACTGCAGCACAGACCCTGTGACTGCAGGTTGACGGTGCCACTGGATTCGAGGTCAAATATGACGCAAATCGCTCTCATTGGCTTAGATCAATGAATGCACACAAACTCGTTTCTGCGCATCATTTTTTGCAAGCATCTTCTCATAATAATACTACTCTACAAGAGTCCGTTGTCATTTACTGCCTATTTACAAACTCATTTATAGAATAGTACACTCCTTCAAGGAGGAAATTTTTACCTGCTTTTTTGAAGTGGTTGTAATTCTCTATATTTGTATACTCTGGCGGTAGAGCATTATGTAAAGAAACAAACTTGTAATGTGGGGATTTCTCATATGCGTTCTGTGCTTAGGTAGTTGTAGGTAGTGACCATATCTAGTGTGATGCTCATGTTCTTCATTAACTTTAATGAAAGTGTCAATATTTCTTTTCGTGAAGCTGATACATTTTAAAATAAATATACAGGGTACTGTTAGAATTTTATTATTTTTAAAAGTGTATTTACAAGTTTCTAGCCAATCTAAATTAAGCATTAATCTAATGATTCTCTTTTGAGCGATAAAAACCCTTTCACTTACGTGTATTATGGAAAATGAAACGGAAAATTATTTCGGTGTCTTTTCATCAACTCTCATTACATTAACAACCAAAGACATTAGGGCATTATTATTTCATCAAATTATATTGTGGATGGACAGATGCATTGAGGTGAGCGTTAATAGTATATTACGTAATGCGTGTTGCAATAAGCATTATTACGTACCTACTTTCATAAGTGCATAAATACAATTCGAATTATATGCTATATTTTACCTATTCATATTCATTGAAATTAAAAGAAAACTTTGTATAATATTACGATTCAGATTAAAAAGTAAGTAGGCGCATTTGCGTTGTTTAGCATGCACTAAAATCAATAATAATATTGGTAGACGTGATATACATATAATTCATCAACAGATTAAGGCCAAAAATGTAATACAAAAGTAAAAATATTTTTCCGGTAAGATTTGAACTTTGGCTTCGATGCGCGTGAAATCTTTTTTTTGCCCCTACGCCACTGCAGATCTTACTTAAAGTTTGTTTAAAACGCTATCGATGGTTCGTTGATTAGTCATGATGAAGGTCAAACACAAAATTTTTAAATGACCGGATGTTTCTGAATACACGACCTAGAAAGTTATACTATATCGCTGTCGAAATATCGAAATTGGCCTTTTCACCACATTGTAAATTGCAAGGGTTCGATCGTCAATTCAAACCAACAAGAATGAAAGGAAAATGGTAATTTCTGACTTTCAACGAATTTGAAATGCACTGTGTTCCGTGCGTTTGGTTTACAGTGCAGTATTAATTTATCATCTATACAGAGTGTAGGGTCCCAATAGTATGGATGCACCTGCATAACTCGTCAGGATAGCGTGATTTTAGCAAAATGAGATATAGAAGTTCTTGAAGTCATTGGGGGTACCACTTGGTGATCTTGGATTTGACCTTGAAGGTTATTTTCAAGGTCCTGTTAAGATCAACCTTCGTTTTTTAAATAGGAACCTGACCCTTATTTTTGATCTAGGATTCTGAGAGAGCGAAAAATTTTGAACTAGAATTCCAGAGTCAAATTGGTCTTAGTAGTCATCTAAAGGTCAAATGTCTCTTTCGAACTTTTCAGGTTGATATCGCGTCAGGATAGCCAGATATGAAGAAAATGACATCTAATAGTTGTCGTCCCCTGGTCTTGCCTTCAGTGGCTGGGTGTTCCTTCTGCTGGCTTTCATTGGCTGGACAAAATGTAGCAACTATATCCATTGATTCTATCGATTATTTGACCTTTAGATGATTCCCAGAATCAAAATGATCCCTTACAACTGTAATGCAAAACTCTTCACTCTTTCAGAATCCGGGATCAAAAATAGAGATTCCTATTTACTAAACGAAAGTTGACCTTCAAATGACCCTAATATTGACCATTAAGGTCAAGTACAAGATCGCCAAAAAGTGCCCCTCGATGAACTCAACAACTTTTACACAGGTAATTTTACTCATATTTCGCTATTTTGACGAATTATTCAGGCGTACCTACCCATAATATTGAGGCACTGTATATTTAAAATACTCGTCTTCGACGAGAAAAGTCTGCATCAATCCGTCACTCTCTTCTAATATTAAAACAGCGTTAACACCTAGAGTGTTCAGGTTCTCTATTTTATTTGGAATTTGGGGTGTTATCCATAATATTATTGTGCGTTTTTTTAAACATGTTTAAAACATATTTTTACTTCCACATCCACGTAGTGGATTGGAAGTATAGTAATCGCAAAAAAAATTTCAAAAATTTTTATTCGTGAAATAGGTTTAGAATGTCATGAAACGTCGAGATTTTAAATTTGAGCGAAAAAAAAATGTTCTGTCTGTCTGTCGGTCTGTCTGTAACTTTTTTTGTCCGCACGCTTTCTCCGGAACGGTTTAAGATATTGACCTGAAATTTTGTACACGTATATATTATAACGAGATCTGGAACTGGATTGTTTTTTGAGGAAATCCAGTGAAGGGTTGGGGGTTAAATAGGGGTAAATAGGGGGAAATAAGTAAAGCAAGCTTGTAAGAGTACAGAAACTTAAAATTCGGTGTATGTACTAGAAGTTAAGGCCTCAGATTTTTTTATAATATTTTTCAACCCCCCACCACCCCTACCCCATTAAAGGGGTTGATAAAATAAAGTTGAGATATTCATTTGAAATTTCGTACACGTATGTATTATAACGATGTCTAGAATTAGATTATATTTTGGAATGATTCCGTTGAAGGGTTGGGGGTTAATTTGGGGTAAATAGAGGAATATAAGTAAAACAAGTTGGTAAGAGTACAGAAACTTGAAATTCGGTGTATGTACTAGAAGCCAAAGCGTCAGATTTTTTAATAATATTTTTCAACCCCCACCACCCACCCCTACTACAATTTGAAAAGGGTTGATAAAATAAAATTGAGATATTCATTTGAAATTTTCTACACGTATGTATTATAACGACATCTGGAACTAGATTATATTTTGAGATAATTCCGTTGAAGGGTTGGGGGTTAAATAGGGGTAAATGGGGGAAAATAAATAAAGCAAGCTGGTAAGACTACAGAAACTTGAAATTCGGTGTATGTACTAGAAGCCAAGGTCTCAGATTATTTATAATATTTTTCAACCCCCACCACCCCTACTTCATTATTAAAAGGGTTGATAAAATAAAATCAAGATATTCATTTGAAATTTGGTACACGTATGAATTATAACGACATCTGGAACTAGATTATACTTTGAGATGATTCCGTTGAAGGGTTGGGGGTTATTTAGGGGTCAATAGGGGGAAATAAGTAAAGCAAGCTGGTATGAGTACAGAAACTTGAAATTCAGTGTATATACAAGAAGTTAAGGCGTCAGATTTTTTTATAATATTTTTCAACCCCCCCACCACCCCTACCCCATTAATGGGGTTGACAAAATAAAGTAGAGATATTCATTTGAAATATCGTACACGTATGTATTATAACGACGTCTGGAATTAGTTTATATTTTGAGATGATTCCGTTGAAGGGTTGGGGGTTAATTTGGGGTAAATAGAGGAATATAAGTAAAACGTTGGTAAGACTACAGAAACTTGAAATTCGGTGTATGTACTAGAAGCCACAGCATCAGATTTTCTTATAATATTTTTCAACCCAACCACCCCTACTCCAATATGAAAAGGGTTGATAAAATAAAATTGAGATATTCATTTGAAATTTGGTACACGTATGTATTATAACGACGTCTGAAACTAGATCATAATTTGAGATGATGCCGTTGAAGGGTTGGGGGTTAAATAGGGGCAAATAGGGGAAAATAAGTAAAGCAAGCTGGTAAGACTACAGAAATTTGGGATTCGGTGTATATACTAGAAACCAAGGCCTCAGATTTCTTTCTAATATTTTTCAAACTCTACCACCTCCGCTTCATTATTAATGGGATTGATAACATCAAATTGAGATATTCACTTGAAAGTTAGTACACGTATGTATTGTAGTGACATCTGATTGAGATGACTCCATTGAGGTGGTAGGTTGTAAATAGTGGAAAATAAGTACTGTAAACTAGAAACTTCATTTTTAACGTATATGGTAGAAACCAACTCCTCAAACTATTCTATGACATTTACCCCAAATATTATTAAAATTCTATGACCAATAATTTCCACATACTAGAGTGCAAATATAGTCAAGATGTTTCCTTTAAAGTGACTTGGACGAATAATCTGGATGTGGAAGTAGTGATTCCTTAGGCAGCGGTTTTTCCAAACAAATTTGTTCATTTTTTACTATGTGTAACTAACAACTTTATATATTGTCACAAAGTGTTTAGAGCAGTTAATTATTATTTATTACATATATGTTACATAGATGCACCACAGAATTTAAAAAAGTACCTACTATAAAATGTGAATATATTTACAATGAAAGTAGAGGCAAATCGATATGGATTTGAATCGGATCTCTTAAGAATTTTACGTTTTTCATTTTAGTTGATAAAAAGTACAAATAGTGAGCATTTATATAACACAACTTAAAGAAGACTACATTATTGAACATACCACTTACCTGACCGTACTAAATGTTCCTTTGTGAATCGCGGTTGCGGATGAACAGTTTCCTGAGCATAAATAAAATTCTATTAGTAGGTGTCGTTCCGTATCTCTTCATATTTGAGTACAATGGAAGTAAAATTAATGGTTACACTGAAAAGAACGTTAATATACTGCAATAACTTAATTTAAGTCAACACCAGTATCACGACAGACTGAGAAAACACGCAAGACAATCTGGCAGTTGGCGAGAGATTTTTTCGCAAAAGAATAAATAATAAAAAGTTATTCATGATATTAATAAATATTTGAAGTGTTGTTTTTTAATGTTTTGTAAATAAAAATAACGGACCTACTATAGGCAATACCTGAGCATGGGGAAAATATATAACTATATAATAATAGTGAAAATAACTATATGATAATAGCACAGGAACCAGCGTGCAAATAATAATAATAATAATAATAATAATACACTTTATTCAATAAATTTACACATGCAAATAATATAATACCTTGCGCATTTATGTAAGCAAGAGATATTATCAACCCTTTGTCTTAGAGCATGGCAGACAAAAAAAGTGATATGAGGAATTTTCTTGGTAATGGAAACTTCACTAAATAACTCAAAATGTTAATACAATTCTAATACAAGGTATTAGAAAATTATCAGTGACAAAATTTGTTATATTTTTAAGTATATCGATTCATGCATATTCTCTAGGCAACGAAGGTGCAATTTCTATTAGATTTTCTATAAGAAAGCCAGTCAAAGAGCAATGGCCAAAAACAGACTTTTTATCCCATCAGGTGGTAAAGTGTGGAAATCATTTTTTTAATTAATTTTGAGGCACTGAACACGAATCCGCCACCCGTTTTGCGAGAAATCTCCGTAACACAATAAAAACAACCCTTATTTGGGGGTAACGTTGGAATTAATATTAGAATTTGCCACAAGAATTAGAACTACAAGAGGTTGGGTAATTAAGGATTTATTTTACAATTAAAACCAATAAAAACTCTAAAAAGATAAAATCCACCACTTTAATTGGTGGGGATGTGTGTAAGAGTATTCAAAGTAATCGCATTTGAAATTACAATTATTTTACTCTTCCTACAGTATCATATTCATTACATTTTTTAAATTACTTCCACATCCACGTAGTGGGATTGGAAGTATTAGTAATGGTAAAAAAAATTTCAAAATTTTTTTTTCTTGAAATAGGTTTAGAATGCCATGAAACGTCAAGATTTTAAATTTGGGCGAAAAAAAAATTTCTGTATGTCGGTCTGTCTGTCTGTGTCTATCTGTAACTTTGTTTTGTCCGCACATTTTCTCCGGAACGGTTTAAGATATTGACTTGAAATTTTGTACACGCATATGGTATAACGAGATTTGGAACTGGATTTTGTTTTGAACATATCCGATGGTGGGGGGGGGGGGGGTAAATAGGGGAAAATAATTAAAGCAAGCTGGCAAGAGTACAGAAACTCGAAATTTGATGTATGTACTAGAAGCCAAGGCCTCAAAATTTTTTAATTTTCCATCCCGCCCACCCCTCACTCCATTATTAAAGGGGTTGATACAATAAAATTGGGACATTCACTTGAAATTTGGTATACGTATATATTATAATGACATCAGGAACTAGATTATATCTTGGGATTATTGCGTTGGAGGGTTGGGGGTTAAATAGGAATAAATATTTAACACTGAAAATCTTTAACAAATCGAAGATGTAACGATAATACGGGGTTCCAGTAGCAATTTGTGTAACGCTTGGAAATTCGGCTATTTTTTTGGACACGAAAGCGTTCGGTGCTGTTACATCGCATACTTTTTTAAATATTCAAATTTGATTTTGTATTTGATAAATTTTGATTCCTAGACCCATATTCTTGCATTTTTCTGTCTCGACGCCGACCGACGCCCAGCGTCGTTTTTGTGTAACTTGGGTATTTGATAAATTTTTATATTTAAATTTATATTCTTGCACTTTTACGACTCAACAAAGCTTGCTTTACTCATTTTTCCCTATTTACCTATAATTATATCCCCACCCCTTCAACGGAATCATCTCACAATATAATTTAGTTCCAGATGTCGTTATAATACATACGTGTACCAAATTTCAAGTAAACATCTCAGTCTTATTTTATCAACCCCTTTAAAATGGAGTAGGGGTAGAGGGGGCGGTTGAAAAATATTATAAAAATATTTAAGGCCCCTTGGTTTCTGGTACATACACTGACTTTTAAATTTCTGTACTCTTACCAGCTTGCATTGCTTATTATCCCCTATTTACCCCTATTTAACCCCCAACCCTTCAACGGAATAATCCAAAAATATAAATTAGTTTCAGATGTCATTATAATATGTGAGTATACAAATTTCAAGTGAATATCTCAATTTTATTTTGATGGAAAATATCATAAAAAAAATTGACTACTAGTATATATACATCTAATTTCAAGTTTCTGTACTCATACCAGTTTATTTTACCTATTCCCCCTATTTATACCTATTTAACCCCCAACCCTTCACCGGATATGTTAAAAAACAATCCAATTCCAGATCTCGTTATAATATATACGTATAGTCCAGTTAAAATGCGAGGGGGGGACGTGAAATTGGAAACCAAAACGAGCTTACCTTACCGGTACGTTTTTTGGGTCGCTGAATCCGAAAATCGGGGTCCCGAGGGCTGGACTCTGTCCGTTCACCCTTAATTTTCAAAATACACGCCTTTTTAAGGGGGTTACTAACAAATTTATGTATTTGAGGTCTCAGATTACGTTTTTTTGGTTGCTGAATACAAATTTACTAAAACTACCCTTAATTAGGGTATTTTTGCAAGATTCTTAGTAAACTGTATTTCAACAAACTTTTACACGTAGGATACAGTTTACTAAGAATCTTGCAAAAATACCCTAATTAAGGGTAGTTTTTGCAAATTTAAGGGTGCTGGCAATACTCGAGACCCGTAAATTTGTATTCAGCAACCCAAAAAATGTAATCTGAGACCTCAAATACATGAATTTGTTAGTATTTATGACGTAAGTGCAGAATATTTCACAAAAACACCCTAAAAAGGGGTGTACTTTGCAAATTAAGGGTGAACGGACAGAGTCCAGCCCTCGGGACCCCGATTTTCGGATTCAGCGACCCAAAAAACGTACCGGTAAGGTAAGCTCGTTTTGGTTTCCAATTTCACAGCAAAACTTGCATTTTAACTGGATTAGTATACAAAATTACAAATCAATGTCTTAAACCGTTCCGGAGAAAACGTGCGGACAAGAAAAGTTACAGACCGACAGACAGATGGACGGACGGGCGGTCGGGCGGACGGACGGACGGACGGACAGACACATTTTTTTTTTTTTTTCGATCAAATTTAAAATCTCGACGTTTCATGGCATTCTAAGCCTATTTCAAGAAAAAAAAATGTTTATTTTTTTACGATTACTACGTGGATGTGGAAGTAATAAAAACACATAATTCGTTACTTCACAAAGGTCTGATATTATATAATGATTAGCCTCTACACGTTAAATTAATTAATAATATTAAACATTTCAGACAATCTGCGTGTAAATATTTGATTTTAAATTTTAATAAAGGAAATTTAATGGCAGTTGCATACATTATATGAACCCCTGGTGCTGATCTATTTTTTTCTCTTTCTTGATCTATTCATTCGTTTGTTATATATCCACCTATGTACTTATTGCTGTAGCGGAAAGTTGCTAATAAAGAATTACTTATTCCGCATTTAAAAAAATACGCTCTATAGAAATTTCTATCTAGTGCTAACGTCCTTATTTGATTTAGAAAAATAACGCAACACCACATGAGCTCTAGTCTATTAACCCACTTTCCCTTATTGAAAACTGTTTCCGACTAAAGTCTGTAAGTAATAGTGTTAGTGGCAAAATAAATAAATTCGAGCAAATTAGGTAGTAAATCGAGGGGAGCGAATCAAACAATGTTTATCGTCCCTGTGAGATCAGTTTATCGGCAGGCGCACCCTCGTTCTGGTCATTCTACAAATATCTACTTGAGTAACTGTCAATAAACACCTTCTTTATTGATATAAATCATGTTTTGTCATTGGGATGATTCGATATTTATTTCATTGTTCCCATTTAATTGCCTTTCAGTATGTGACAATCGATATGAGATTGGAGGAGCGATTTGGTTATAACTAATATTTGATGACTTATTGATATCGATGGGTAGGTATTATAAGCGTGTGAAAATATGTGTAGACTGTTATGTTCACGTTAATGTTCTATTAGAGGGAGTGTGGTTATTTGAAATGTGAAATATGTGATAGTTTGTACACAGTTTTTAGGAATTATAAAAAAGTGTTATTCGTTATTGTTTGAGTTTTAAATTGCAACATCCAGTATTATATAGGTAGATGGGCAGATATGTAGTTGGTCCTTAATTAACCACTTAGTATACGTTATGGTATGTCAAATAAATTATAAAATTATAAAACCGCTGCCGAACGAATCACTATTTCCACATCCAGATTTCCTATCCAAGTCTTTTTGAACGAAAACGTCTTGATATATTTGCACTACAATATGTAAAAATAATTGGTCATAGAATTCTAATAATATAATATTCAAAACCGTCCGACTCAAAAACCCCTAACCGATATGTCAATTCAATACCTTTTCGACTGACGAACATTTAATGAGGTGAGGATGACCGATGCCAAAAAATTTGTCTGAGAACTTTTTTCTCGTACACACTAAATCATAATTTTCTTTTGTTAATGACGTTTAGTAAAGGAGTGGGGGTGGTGGTGGAGGTGGCAGGAGACAAAAAAAATTAAAACCCTGGTTTCTAGAACATGCACCAAATCTCAAGTTTCTGAACTTTTCCTAACTTGCTTACTTATTTATCACCCAATCCTTCAAATAGTATAAGCTCGAAATATAATCTAGTTGTAAATCTCGTAGTTACATTAGACATAAAAATCTCCTTCAACACGGCATGGAAGCACTACCTAGATCAAATTATGGAGTAAAAGAACATCAGTAAAACGTTAAGAAAAATATGTGTGAGCTTCCTAGATGGTAGAACTGTGAGAAGTGGAAGAACAAGGAAAATGGAAAGAGGCTGCCCACAAGGCTCCAGCCTTGGAACGTCCCTCTGGATATTACTGATGGAGGGATGGTTTGACAGGCTGGACGGTGCCAATACACATGAAAAAGAAAACTACGAAACAAGACAACAGGATACAGAGTTAGGACACTTCCAAGCATACGAAGACGATCAGGCCATGGTAATCAGCGGAACCTAATTAATAGAAATATAGAGAAAGTGAAAAATCATATGAAAGAAATGTAAACAGTGGGAAAAAGAGACCAAAGCGGAATACAACCAAACAAGAACCGAGACAATGTTCATAGAGACAAAAGGCAGAGGAAGAGAGCCCAGGATAAGAATAGGCGATAACATAATAGCACTGAAAGAATCTATAAAATACCTAGGAATACACATAGACATATGTGTACCAAATTCCAAGTCATCCATTTTAATTTTGTTTTGTTAGCCCTGATTTGAGGCCTTGGTTTCTAGTATATATACAAAATTCCAAGTTTCTAGACTTCGATCAGAATGCTTTACTTATTTTCACCCATTTACTCCTATTTGACCCTCAGCCCCTCCCCGAAATAAATATAATCTAGTTCCTGATCTCGTTATAATACATGTGTGTGTCAAATTTCAAGTCACTATCTAAAACCATACGGAAAGACCGATAGATCGACCTACAGGCAGACCGAATTCTTTTTTCGCCCAAATTGAAAATTCCACATTCTAAACTTATTTCAAGAAAAATATTTTTTTTTTTACGATTACTATACTTCCATTCGGTTACGTGGATGTGGAAGTAATTACATAAAACGCAAAGGGTATAGGGTATAGCAGTGTAAACATGTGTAAGCTACCCCCGGTTGGAATAAATATTCAGCACCACCGTTGTGCCCAGCTTCCTCGAATACAGGGGTATACACATTTTGCCGCTGATATAAAAAAAATATTTGTCCACGACTATTAAATAATGTACTCAATATGTATGTGTTTCCTTAAGGATAATGCTATCCATTATTCTCTGCAGTGAATAATGAGGACAGTCAATTGTTTGCAAGAAATGACATTAGTGGCTTTTTACTAACAATTTAAAATGTCAAAATTGTAGTAACCAAAAGACAAGTGTTGTCTCTCTAAGTTTTCTAGGAAGCACTCAAATGCCGAAAAGGTATTTTAATAAACACTCAAAAACTACATTGGTAAGTTCTTTTCAAAGCATCATCTATTTCTATTAGCAACACGCGGAAATCTCCAACATTGTTTTTGAAACCATTGACTTACATATCTACAAACTGTATTATTTTATTAGTAAGCCATGATGTGTCAAAACGTAAATTGATTTGAAACGTCAAAATTTGTGCGATTTCAACGCCAACGTTATTTGCAATAATTTTACATTTTAGGTACTCAAAAAGTGTAATATAATTAAATAAATCGGTACTGATAATGAAAACTAGATTTCAAAGATACCGCCAGAGATAAAGGAAGCTGCAGAAATCGCCTCATTAAACTTGTGGCCCGAAAAAATCGAGAAAATTATATATGATGTCTGATGACATATGAATTTTTCCTAGATAGGAGACACTGAATGAAGATGATTTAAATAAATATTAAATATTCAATAGTCGTGGACAAAGTATAGTATTCTACTCGCATATAATGGCTATTATTCACTCTGGTGATTTACGACACTCGCCTGCGGCTCGAGTCTTAAACTTCACCCTCGTGAATAATAGCCATCATTATATGCTCGTTGAATAATATACTATTTCACTCCTCCCAGGGGTGATTATTGGCCGTTGGAGGGGTTGCGGGGTGTCAGAATAAATATTCAGCATCACCATCGTGCATCCTCAAAAATGGAGGGTAGTATACTTTTGAGCCGTGAAAATTATATTCTGAGCATTTAACCCCGTTTCGGGGTTGTTTTTGGACGTTTGGGGGGTTGCGCAACCCCAAAGAGACATTCTACTACCTTCAACATGTTTAGCATTACTGAAAAAGGGAGGGAGATACCTTTGTTACGGGTCAAATTAAACGTGGTTTATGGACGCCCCCTATAACAGATAAGAGAATGTACATTGTGTAAATGAATGTGTAAATACATATGGCAAATATGCATGACAATAGGGAACTGTATGGATGCTCGTTGTTGAATGAGAATTTTCAAATAAGGAATTATACAAATTTATTTTAGGATTTTAATTTGCTAGCATAACCAGAATTCGTGTTATGGAAAGAATGCAAAGATTTCATTAATATTTTTAGATGTAGCTTTTCTTTTAGTTATTTTTTCTGCTGTTTGCAAAATCCTATAAAGAATGTGTTTCAACACATACTGAAGAATACATAAATTAAAAACTCTGGCAGAGGAAGTATTTGCGAGCGCCTCGTACATAAACATGTCTGTTAAAATGTACAAAAAGAATAATAGGGGCAACGAGCAGAGGAATGGGAGGACAATCCACGAAAGAAATGCTAATCACGGCGCAGTATTCGCGCACTTCGTTCATTTATCGATTGCGACGTGACAACTCATTGCAGCTTTTTAGTTTTACTGAGGGAATTGCTTGCGATTGCTTTCTTCCATTTGATGAGTTTTTGAGAATTGAACTGAAAGAAAGCGCTAAAATAATGGACTTTCAACAAGATTTAATGCCGGTATACTGGCTTCCGTCACGGTATCCCCTCTTTATCATGTGGACTCCCTTTAAAAACGATACAATGCGGGATTATCAAATCTTAAAAGGGAGCTTTTGTGCAAATGGAATTTAAGGTTATGGAAACTCTGACCGCTTTCGTAATTGTGTCATCGTCTGGGTGCTTTTTTATGTATTCGTGCGATGGTTACGGTCTGAATTCGATATCGAAGCTTAAATATAGGCACGAAATAATTACAAATTAATGTGAATAATATATTAACATGCTGGGTTTTGAGTTTCGCTTCTTGTAAAACATTTTTATTTATTTGTTTAATTATAACTATCTGACAGTCAAAGATCAATTACAGGATAGGAACGATATCTATCTAAAAATTATTTAAACATTTATATGAGGATAGGTATTTATAATGTCAAGCAAAGATATGACAAGCAACAATTTGAATTATATGTTTCAAGTAATAAATAATGTAGGTAACCAACAAGGGAAAACACTTTATTCTCTTTATATGACAAAGACGTTAAAATCTTTGTTTCACTTTTTTCAATACCTCAATATATTTTACGTAATATAGACACGACATGATACAAGCACATTGAAATCTGGCTCTGGGATATGAGTTGTATAACAGTTTAAGTTGGCCATTCCCGAGAAAGAGACATCCAATAGGGAAATATTTACCATTTTTGGCCTTAACTTTTTTTTCTTAGTATGTATATTTTAAAAAACTGTAAGACTCCCTAAGTAGAACCTTAACAAAACTATTATTATGAATTTTCACTCAATAATGTCACTGGTTTGCAAAATAGTTAGATTTAAATTTAAAAATTATGCTAATCTTCGTATTTCGTAGTTTTAAATTAAACTAGTTTGCAAACCATTGAGTGAAAATTCATAGTAATAGTCTTATTATGGTTCTACTTAGGTAGTGTTATAGGTTTTTAAATATACGTACTAAGAATAAAAAGTTATGGCCAAATATAATAAATAATTCCCTATCGGATGTCTCTTTCTAGGGAATGGCCACCTTAATGGTAGATGGTTTCAAGATATATCAGGCAGATACTTTAAATATCAGAAAATTTAAAGATCCGAATAGCAAAACTACACGTTTTCAATAGCTTATTTTAAAATAATATAAATACGCAACTTATTAAAGCAGAACACAATAAATCACTATTTTTCTCTTAGCACCTCCTTGTCTATACTATACGTGAACATAAAATTATGGAAATCGCTATAATACCCCATGACATTAACGTATGTAAGCCGCCCATGTGTGAAAAATGACGTCAGATGCAAACTTATATCTTGTTACGATCTGTGATTATCTGATAGTATATGTGTAGTGTGAAACGATTGACCGGATCTGCTTTAACTTACGTCACAGTTTATTATTATACGTTGCTATTTTATTTTAAAAATTGCATGCAAGGATCCTTGAGTTACGTATGTTAACGTCTTTTCATATATACATAAATGTATGTGCTTATGGTCGTTCTTATCATCTTTCCATCTTCAAACGACACAATAATAATTTGTGTTAAGGGCGACAATTGTACCCACCCAACTAGCAATGTTGTATAAAAGTTGTAGGAATGTTTCTGATACAAATTTTACAAAACAACATTACTCTCAGAAACACTTTCATAACATTTTCACAGCAGCAATAAATGCAAAATTGGCACCATCCTTAAAATATTTCGGTCGCTGTTGATATCTTGTAACGCCTATTGGAACCACTTCACTATTTGTTAAATTACTGCTATAAAACAACTAAACAATAATTGTTATTAAAAAGAAATGCTGCTTTACACACACTAATAAAATAAAATCGTTTCTTAAATGTATCCTAAAAGTTGAAGAAGTATTTTTGACACTAAAAGCATATGGCATTGTGATATAATACCATATAACCTATATATAATTACTTAAGAGACTTGTTCTGGGTTACAACGGCTACAATTTTTGATGCTGACAAATTTTGACTGTGAACTATGACCATGTTTTAAATACATTTTTAACGTGCCTCGACGATTCCTAATAATTTTTTCAAAATTTTGTAAATATCGATTTTAAGAATTTGAGTAATTTTGCAATGTAACTTACACTAATTTGTTTTAGTAGTCATAACTGTATAGTTAGCACGTTTCTGACTCCATAAATTCTAATAAACATTTTGTATTTTAAATTTTCATATCTTATTATATTTACCATCACGAACGCTGGCCATTCAAGATGGCCTTCCTCTATAAAATGCTTTAGTGTTAGTAACAATCATTTCACGATATTTAAACTATTAGACGATTCCTATAAAACATCTATAAAATAATGCGCCGACTTTTACGTGAATCTTATAAAATAGATTGCTCACTTCTGCGATACTTTTGCAGCTCTCATGATAATAGCTAATATAACCTAGAAATTAGTGGCTGTAAATCCCTTTCTTTACTGAGCTGTTTATTTATGGTTTATTTATTGCCAGAAATACGTACTTACTTTAAATAATAGAATCATCAGTACTGTGGCATATGATCTGATACGTTAATAAGTACAATGAGTGAAATCCGTCGTTTCATATTACAGCAGTATAATCTATCTTATTGCCAAAACCACTACGCTGTTAATGTACCTAATGTTTTTAATATTTTTATAACCACTTTTTAAGTTTCTCCATTGTCCTAAACCTGATGTTTCTAAATTCGCTGTTTTGTGAGCTGTCAAGATCTGCACCGTTCTTGTCAATGTTGGTAACCAAAATTTTGCGAGAATGATTTTATTTTAAACTTTTATACTATAATTATGACTTTTCATTAAAAGGCAGGCAAACTATAACTAAATATAAATAGACAGCTAACGCAGGAAATCAGTTTTCTCAAACAGGTTTTATTGCATTGTTAGCCACCACATTTTGATGCTCAAGTAAACAATTTTGTCTTGTAATGACTTTATTGCTGTTTCCATATTACAGCGAATACAATGCTATATAATAATTATATGACTTGCTCTGGACCAACAGTTTATTCTTAAGAGCAAAGTTGTCACAAATAAACCTTTAATATAACTGTTTTGTATGATAATAAGGAGTAACTATAAAATAATTCGAATACAGATTTATAACGGTTCTAAAAATTCTGCTAAACGTCACTAAAAAATCGTTACAGAACTATTTAGTAAAATAGCAACAAAACAAAATAATCGTAGAACATTAAAATTATAAAACTTTGCGGGTTGGACACTATCTGCAGTGTTAGGCTATTGGCCATTCTCAGGATAGTTCGTTATAATACCTGGAATATGACTTATCCTTAGTCCTGGGATAGATGAATAAATATAATTTATACATCATCTTAAATCACTACTCTGCTATTCTTCTTTGAATTCGCCACAATTAATGTACTGTCTGTTTTACGTCTTAATATCATACAGTGTTAAAATTTACCTCACCACCCCTATGCAAAATGGAGCCGGGATATATAGCTGCAATCCAAAGGTAAGGAAGATGAAAATATATGCCTTGAACTGTATGTACGGAGGCTGGAATATATGCAACAAATTAATAAAAATCTGCTCAAACAGCCCAGTAGCTCTTAAACGTCTTGAATCCTATTGCTATTCTAATACGGATTGAAATTGTCAGAAGGTAGCTTGGCTGGGCAAAAACAACAAATTTTTGGACATCTAGCCATTCTGGCAGGGAAGGTACTGAAATTGTCGTCTTTGGCCGGAGAAGGTGAAGCATCTAGATTTATTGGACCAGAACCATCACTTGGTATATCCTCAAAATCTGCTGATACGGATTGAAATTGTCAGAAGGTAGCTTGGCTGGGCAAAAACAACAAATTTTTGGACATCTAGCCATTCTGGCAGGGAAGGTACTGAAATTGTCGTCTTTGGCCGGAGAAGGTGAAGCATCTAGATTTATTGGACCAGAACCATCACTTGGTATATCCTCAAAATCTGCTGAGACAGCTATCGTAGCCTTGGCTGAGAGAAACAGCTCCAGTATTGGTAGGAACTACCAAGACTAGTTCACTCATAGGAGTTCATTACATATACTTTTAAGACAAAAACTAAAAAGTTATTATAGTTAAATATGTCACACCTAAGAACTCTAATTAGTCTAGATGTTGGGCGTTGCAGACCAAATTATCACTTACACAGAATCGGACTAGCGGAAAGCGCTGAATGCCATCTGTATTCAGAAGGTGAACAGCAGAGTTCGTTCTATGTACCTGTCCTGCTGCAGAGGTTCTCATTATTTGGAAAAGAGTAGCTGATGTCAGAGGATCTAGATGGTTTCTCACCCAAGTTATTAAAAAACTGAATTTTCTGGATGAAATTAATTAGGGGTAAGCCGCAATGGAGAAAAGGTAATTTGAAGATGTCTGAAGAAGAACAACATTTTAACGGTTCCGAAGGTTTGTCGAAGTTTCATATCATGCACGAAATGTAATATTTCATAGGAACTGCTACTTACGATTTCACATTGAATAGCTTGTTAATATTTCCTAAAATGTACTATGTTGGAAATAAAGTTGTATACATTTTTTCTGTGTATATGTATATATCAGGTATATATTACATGAACGATATTGTCACAAACCGTTTTTTTCTTTATATGTTTTTAAGATAGATTTTTCAAATAATTTTCTAGGAAAAAGCGGATTTTTTTACGACACTAGTAATTTTTCTAACAAAACAAAAATTCCTGCGATAAAGGGTTAAGTATGTAAAGTAGCACCCGATGGGACTAAAGTTAATGGGACAAATTACCTATATACAGGGTGTCTCACCGGGAAATGAATTGAACGATATAGAGAAAAGTGCGCATCAGAAATGTTTGAAAATTTAGATACTTACTAACGTCGGTGTGGCCAATCCAATTAAGATAATTAGAAGCATGGCTTCCGTTTATACCGGAAGTCGATACCAACTTGCTTATTTTAAAGAGAACACCCTATATATTTTTGACTATTCGAGATGACAATAAAATTCTGAGTGTAGGCATGTAGCACACCCTATATCTAAACCCAGTAGTTTCGAAGATATTTGACATTTTATAAAAAATTTGACAGGTGCAACGGTTTGCAAGAGCCGTTATAACTTTTTCTGTGTAGGACATCCTCAATTGCTCCTTGGGACTGAGAAAGAACATAAGGAGAACTACAGAAATAAATTCTATAATATCATACCAAGTGTTCCGTTTTTCGTGTTACATTTTGTCAATTCATGAATTGTTATAATCATTTCATCAAAATAGCCATGATTAAATGCAATAAGTCATTATCTTATGTGAAAAAATGCCAGCAAGTTTAAATTACACCCACGAAGACTTTTTAAATTTGTTTATTATTTATGTAGAATGTGATAAGGTAATATCATAATATCAAGAACTTGCAGCACATTTGCTACTCGATATCCACAAAAACGGAAATTAACACTAATACTGCAACATGCGTATTAATCGAATTGAAGATATGACATGAACTAAAATAGCAGAGATAAGATCAATTTAAAACATGATTCCATTTTAATTTAATAATTGCTCAAAATTCCGCCCTCGAACCTCGACACATTTTTCGCACCTTCGGATTATATTAGTTCCTCATGGGTACCTCTTCTAATTGAATCCTGTGATATGTTTTGAAATGCATTTCTTACTCTCTGCATACAATCTTCAATGGTTGTTAATGGGCTCTCATAAACTTTATTTTTAATAGTTTCCCAAATAAAATAATCCATAACTGATAAGTCAGGCGAGCGAGGAGGCCATAAGAAAGGTCCATTATTGGCAATCCATTAATCATAGAAAGTTTCTTGTAAATAATTATTAATTAAATATGCGTTATGTGGGGGAGCACCGTCGTGCTGATAAAAAATGTTTCTATGTTCGGCGAGAGGTAAATTTTCTAAATAGTTATTGTTCAAATTTTGTAAGATATTCAGATATCTTTCACCTATAAAAAAACAAAAATTTACCTATACATATTAGCAGAAGAGAAAATTTAATTTACCGTTTAAATTTTCCTGATAAAATTGTAATGCCACCACTCTATCATTTCTTATGGCACACTAAACATTGAACTGCCAACTTTCCTGAAAGTTTCGCTCTCTGAACATATGAGGATTTGAGTCACTCCAATAATGCAAATTGTGTCTATTAAAAAGTCCAATTTTAGTAAATTTTGTTTCATCTGTCCATTTATTTCCCAAATAAAAATCGTCACCCTCAGACCTTATTAGATTAAACTCACAAAAATTCTGTCTTCTTAGGAAATCTGTTTCTTTTAATCCTTGAACCATATGGAATGAAAACGGGAAACGGGTGAAACTTATGTTTTAATAAGATTCTGTGAATTTAATCCTTGCATAGTCCCGATTCCAGAGCAGCTTGTCTTAATGACATCCTTGGAAAGGCATGAAAATATCCCAGAATGACTATTTCAATGTTTTCGTCATCAACAATAGACTTTCTTCTTTGCATTTTTGCCTTGACAGAGCCATATTTTTAAAATTTTCCAGTATGCGTTTTACAGCGCTTGGTGACGGTTTCCGTTTTTCTGGATATCGAAGCAAAATAAATGTGCTGCAAGTTCTTGATATTACCTTATCACATTCTCCATAAATAATAAACAAATTTAGAAAGTCTTCGTGGGTGTAATTTAAACGTGCTGGCATTTTTTGACATAAGGTAATGACTGACTGTGTCTAATCATGGCTATTTTGATGAAATGATTACAACAATTCATGAAAAACGGGAATTCAATTTTACACAACTTGAAGTAAAAAAATACAGGTTGTTCCATTTGACCTAAACAAGTTTTCGCGATTTGAAGATGACAAAATGTAACGCGAAAAACGGAACACTTGGTATGATATTATTGAATTTATTTCAGTTGTAGAACGTAGTTCTCCTTGTGTTTTTTCTCCGTACCAAAGAAGAAATGTCCTACACAGAAAAAGTTATAACAGTTCTTGCAAACCGTTGCACCTGTCAAATTTTTCATAATATGTCAAATTTCTTCGAAACTACTAGGTTTAAATATAGGGTGCGCTACTTGCCTGAACTCAGAATTTTATTGTCATCTCGAAAAGTTAAAAATATATATAGGGTGTTCTATTTAAAATAAGCAAGTTGGTATCGACTTAAGGTATAACCGGAAGTACCCCATGCTTCTAATTATTTTAGTTGGATTGGCCACACCGACCTTAGTAACTATATAAATTTTCAAAAATTTCTGATGCGTACTTTTCGATTCAGTTCCCGATGAGACACCCTGTATAATATATATATTTGAAGAAGCAATAAAATTCTCGACTGTGGTGCACGAGGGATGTGGCTACGCGTTGTTATGAACAATGGACATATCTTCGTCAATATGTAATTAATATATTGGGGCTGGTCTCGATTGACAGAGAATTATTTAGTGTAACTAAGCACATTCTCAGTTAAATCCGTACGCCTATTGAGAAATATCATCACAAAAATTAAGCGATGGTGGGAGTAGATATTATTCCCGTAAAAATACGATTGCTAGCTTAGTCAGCACGGAGGTTATGTTTATTATTTATATTTGTAGAATGTACTTGGCGCGAGACACTGCCGTGTCTCTTGATATTTATTTCGTTTTTGCCAGATGAGTCACTTTGGAGTTACACCAGGACATAAATGTGAAATCAGTGAACACCAAAAAAAATTGATAAAACGTATTAGGAGGCAATATACTCCCTAGACGTTACCCGTACTTTTAAAGCACCAGTAACGTTATATGCGAGTATGTTCCATCAAGTTATTTCGAATTCGTTAAATATGATTTCTACAAAATACCATTAACCATCCGTAATCAGAATTATTTCCAATGTTTTCCATATCAAGGGAAAATTAGCCTAATCATTCTCTTCGCACACAACTAAACAACCAACAAGGTTAAGTATATATTGTCGTGTTTGTACAATATTAAACATATAAGTTTTGTAGATAACACCCAAAATTCCAGCTGATAAATTTTGCATGTAATGTGAGGAAGGAAATTAGGGTGAATGAGCTAGACTCACCTTTCTAGCTGAGACGTGTGCTAAAAGTATGGGGTGAGCATTTCGTTTAAGTTACATGCAACGGAACTCCAGATTTTATCGACAACTTACAATAAAACAAGCTAATTCGATGTGATATATGATAATGTGGCTTATTCGAGTGTTTACCTTCTTATTTGAAATATAATTTATTTCAGTTTTGACGTTAAAGGTGATTCACTTCGCGACATGGTTTCTGCCCTTGAGAACTGGGAGGATATAGGTGGAGAACTTATCTTTTCTTCAAAAATAACAGTTAATTACATTTAATGACGCTTTAAATAATTTTCAAGCAGATTGTAGTTTGACATGGCGCTATAGAAGAAAGAGAGCAGACAAATAGTATCATATTGTGACTTGATCAAAATATTACTAAATTATGTATTTACGTTATGAACTTCTTTTTCATTTTTTTTTCCTTCTTCAATCCATTGGGACTTCCTGCCCCATATATGTTTTCTTTTTAAGCGGTGCTCGGGGAGTCTACAAAATATCACAATTAACCAGTATGTTACTGGTAAATAACCTCTACGAATGTGACTTTTACGTCAAAGGATCAGTTAAAGGTTGCTTTTTATTAATTAAACAACACGAATAAGTATAAAAACTTGAAATTAAATATTTCGCCGACGTTTCGGAAATCTATTCTGTTTCCTTTTTCAAGGCTTTTTTGAAAAACCTTTTTTGTTGTGTATGAGCTCTAAGAATGTTTGTTATATTCAATATCCATAGATACTTACTATTTACACAGGACTGTTGATAGAGTTAACAGTTTTTTTAGTTTCTATATATAACAAACATTCTTAGAGCTGTGTATTTGTCATACACATCAAAACAGATTTTCCAAAAAAGCCTTGAAAAAGGAAACAGAATAGATTTCCGAAACGTCGGCGAAACATTTAATTTCAAGATTTTATACTTATTTGTGTTGTTTAGTTAAAAATAGCAACCTTTAACTGATCCTTTGACGTAAAAGCCACAGGCGTAGAGGTTATTTACCAGTACTGGTTAATTGTGATATTTTGTAGACTCCCTGAGCATCGCTTAAAAAGAAAACATACATGTGGCAGGAAGTCCCAAAGAATTGAAGAAGGAAACAAATGAAGATAATGCCACAAATAACATTTAGACAATATTCTTTTTAATTTTTTGAAGTAATGAGATGGACAAACATCAGCACGTGATATTTATAGGCATTTCCAAGATGAGATGAGGCAATCCAAGTTGACAACGTTTTTGTGAAAGATGCTCGGAAATATGTTCAAATTTATTTAGTCCGAAAATATACCGATTAGACATAATACCTACTATACAATAATGTCACAATTAAGAATAAATAAAACTATATAATGATAGAGAATTTTTCAAAATAAACCTAATTCCTATCCAGCTGCACCCCCTTAAAGGGGTCTATTTTACAATATCATTTCAAGAGGTAAAAATAATTCTAAATGAATCATAATATTTAGTCCCTTCCTTAATTAAAAGAAAAAAATAGCAGACAGAAAGATATTTACAAAATTATAAGAAGAATAGTTAATATCGCCTCGTATACACGCTAGGTGGACGAAATAATTTCGTCAAATGCCTTTTCATTAGTAACCGAGATATATCAAATTTCGCCTTTTTCGGATTACCCTATTTTCAAACAGAAATTAAAAACCCTTTTGTAGTACGCCCCCTTAAGGGGGTGTAGCTGAACAGGAAAGGCTTATTTTGAAGAATTTTTCATGAAGAACCCACCTTAATTTTCGATAGGAAATTGGTAGTTAAATTGTTTGCACGTTATTACGGGACTCCCTGTACACTGGCATAAAGAAGTTTGAATACAACATACGTTTTGTGTACTAATTTGTTAACATATATTTTAACCTAAGTTTGGGTTCAAATCCACAAAGGCACCTAATTTTTAAAAATTTTCTATTGTTGGGAGCTTGCAATTATCTAGACTGTCCAACACGTACTCTGTGAGTGCCCGGCAGTCTCCTCTAGCAGAGAATCCATTTTGGGAGAACGTTGGCCTACTTTGGCCGACTTGAGGGATATTCCCCTAGGCAGCATCACCACCTTCTTCACAAGATTAGGATGGTTGGAGGCCTAGACGGAATCTTGTATCCCTCGGGAGGATGTACAAGGGGTCCAATGGGGCCTAGGTGCTGCGGTCACTCTTTGTGACTGCCCTCCCACAAACTCCAAACTCTAACTCCAATTATCTATAAAATATATGTATTTTCACAGGTCATCTGACGATGAGAAAAAATCGTTACTCTCAATTTATTTCGGTTTACTTTTAAATTATACCTTGTAGCAATAAATCAATATTTAATAAGGTTGTATCTGTACCATAGTTTTAGGATCGAATGAGATGATGTTGTTTATTATCAACCCGCGACGTATGCTTACAAAGAACAGTGTTGTATATTTACAGGTATATCTGCTGTGTAGGGGAGATAAAGAAGAGGCCCCAACATGAAGCCTTGGGTCACACCTAATGATACCTGTCTTTAATAAAAATTACAGCTATCTTTTAAAATTAAAAATAGTGTAATATTGCATATAAAAGTCGCTTACCGTAGTGAGTAGAGCCAAAATACAAAAGCGATGTTTAATTTATATTCTATAATTTTTTCGCTTAGTACAGCAGTTCTTCCGTTATTTAAATAATTTTTCCAGCAAAATCGCGAGATTAATTTTAAAGTACATATTTTTTTAAAATGAGTGTTTAGCAATATGTAAAAAACAAAGCATGTTTATAATATATTAACAAAAACGAAGCCATCTAGCTCCCGGACCATAACTTTTATTTGGAGCTTCTTATATTTGCCCAATTCTCTATTATTATTATTACAATTTTTTTTTGTTAAAAAACAGTCACCCTTCTCTGTGGCTCCGATCCTCACCGAGGGGAGCTGGTAGTACCGGAAGCCACTCCCCACACCGTGGGGTAAGTGACTACTGGGTCCGGGAATCGTGTGCCCTGAGTAGACGTAGCGACCCGAGGATGACGGCCTTCTGCATCCTACCGGCTAAGAACTCTGCCGAGTTTCGGCATGTCGGTATGATCTTCAGGTCCGTAAGCAGTGTGTGCCTCGTTCCACCTAGGGCTCCTATTATCAGTACCACCAACTTAACAGTATGGTCCGGGTAAAGTCTGCGGAGTTCGAAGAGCAAATCTCAATATTTTGTCTGTTTTTCCTCCTCCTTCAAGACAATGTTGTTTTCAGTCGAGAACTCCACGACAAACATTGTCTTGAGTTGGTGATCGAGGAGTACTACGTCAGGCTTGTTGGCTTGTATTTGCCTGACGGTGGGAAACGAGTAGTTTCAATAAATTAGACACTTCTCATTGCCCACAACGGACTCGATATCCCCCGGAGCATAAGGCAGCACTGGTGTCTCGTCTATCCCATACGAGTGCCTTAAATGGTAATAAAGCACTCGTAATGTTCCGTCGTGCCTTTGGATATAGGCCGAGACTGCATATGTCGGGCAAGCCGACAGCAAGTGCATTACAGTATCTGGCGCCCTGCGGCAGGCCCTGCATCTGACATTCGGGACCTCTATACCCATAACACGGCTTCGATAGACCAGAGTGTTGACTACACCATCCTGGCAAGCCATTATGAATCCCTCGGTCTCAGACTTCAGCCCGGCTGACCTTAAAAAGATTATTATTATCTTTTTTTTTTCTCATCTTTTAGATGGTCTAGGTAATTAGGTGAACGAGTTTCAACCAAGTTCACCTAATCAGCACTTAAAAAGCGTCTAACAATATGACAGGTATCCAAGTCTACTGACTTGCTAATAGCTGGGAGTACGTGTGGGATGTTCAGTTTGTTCAAGTTGGAAGTTAGTGTTTTTGGAACAATTGCTGTCGTTGATATAGTGAGTGGGTACATTTTTACAGATTTTATTTGCCACATCTGTTTTATTTCAGCTGCCAGTTCCACATATTTGTTTACTATTGTGGCATATGTAGATTGGAAATTGTGGCTTAGTGGGATCGCAACGTCAATGATATCGACCTCATTCTTGAGTTTATTGTGTATTACTATGTCTGGTCTGTTAGCACTTATTATAACGACGATAACGATAATGACGAGCACTTATTATTATCATTTTTATTATATTCATTACCCAAAAATATTACATCTTTCTCACCATCACCAGTACCGTAGAACTTTCCAATATGTTTTACGTTTCATAAATCACTTTACACCACTTTCCCCTAGCATTAAAGAAATTAAGGCTGAATTTGGAGATAGTAACTACATTCACCATAAATATATCACTGGATGGTGTATTAGTTATCCTTACTGACTCGTAATTTGCAGCGGAATAAAATTTAGCATAACTAAATATTCCAACTAATCAAAGGGTTGTAAAATTTTTAACAGCAATAATTCACACACTAAGAATTAACCTCCAGCCGTTTCGTGTCGAGAACATAATACGTAATAACATTTGCATTAAAATCAATTTGCCACAAAGAAACAATTTCATTGTTTATAATAATGTTCGAAAATTATTACTGTCCACGATTAGATTCACTGTTTAATGTCTAGGCTACTGTTGCAAGAAATAACAGATAATAAAGCAAATTTTTCTAACGGTGAAATTTCCAATGAATTTTAAGCAAGCTCTACGTTTTGTTAATTTTTAATGAATGCCTCAAGTTCCCATCAGTTTTGCATAAAGCATGAGGCGATTAAATGCTTGCAGTTTATTGTCATCGTCTACAGGCGCAAAAATAGGCAGGGGCAGAATTATAAAATTAAACAATATATGTATATTGTATATAAATACTAAAAGTCAGCGCACAAAAAGATCTATCTTGACCACATTTTATTAAATAAGGTACTTATTACCTACTACTAACTACCTTAACATTGTTATTTATAACATTAAATGGTTGGTTCTGAAAACACAGTTCCAGTAAACATTAAACTCTGAAATATCAAGACACGATGTACGTTTCATCAACCACGTTGTCATCATCGGAAAATAATTCTGTTCTAATCATCTCCTGATGATACCAACTTGCTTGATGAAACGCACCTCAAGTGTTACTATTTGGATACTTTTGTCTAGTGTTTCATAAAATGAACTACATATTATTTCATTTATGTAGGCCACGGTACACCCGCTTAACCAACTATCGTACTTGATGTCAATGTCTCAGAGATTTGAAGTTGATAATTTTAAATGTTTTATCAATACAACCTGTTAACGGTTACTCTAGCTTTGAAAGTATTTGCTTGACTCCACTGTTTCAGTTTATTTGCTCATGATGGTAGAAGAAAGTTTTTAGTAGTTCTCCGTGAATATTTATTTTAAATGAAAAAGAAAATATTTTCAATATGGTGCCGTATCCATGCATTTTTTTAAATTACGTTTAAGCTGTAAGTATTTATAATATCAATGCAGAAAATGCTTCATAGTTTTCTTAACCCTTCTTTATTGGGCTCTAATATTTTCTCTAAGGTTGCTGTATGCAAATAGGCATATCCTAAACTATAAAATTAGAAAGTCTATAGTGCTCCCTATTTTTCATTACTGTGATATATTACCCTTGTTTAGATTCGGTCACAAAATGTCGTATGCAAAAAGTACAAACCACTTGCTGTAGATTTGTCTGTGGGCTACGTAAATTTGATCATATAAGCGGTAAATTTTTAGAATTAAACTGGTTAAAATATGATGTGGATTGTGGAAATACCATTTTTTCGTTTTTGTTCACCACCTACTTATTACTTCTACACATACATATCTTAGACATAAGTTAATACATCGCAATCAAATTCAAGAGTAAGATATAAGAAGAAGTCGTACCTTAACCATGCCACACCATACGACTGCCATGTTTCAAAAATCATTTACGTTTAATGCTGCTAAACACTGCAATGCCTTAAATAATACTCTTAAAACTTGTTATTCAATAAACTCATTTAGTCACCACCTTACAGTTTCTTTAAAAATAATAATAATAATAATAATAGTAGTAGTCTTGGATACCTGCCAAATTGTCAGACGCTTTTTAAGTGCTGATTAAGTGAACTTGCTTGAAACCCGTTCACCTAATTACCTAGACCATTTAAAAGATGAGAAAATGAAAAAGATAATAATAATATTGATTAATTCATGTGTAGCTGTACATGTACAGATGTGAAATGTCAAAAAATACATATAAATATAAAAGTCGAATACTACATAAAAATTAAAACTATACGAAAAGCACATATAAAACATAGAAATGCAATATAACAATTTCAAAACATATAACATTACACCCTGTACACAAACAAATAAAAAACAATTGTATATAACAAGAAGTGCAATGGGTGCAGATAAAAATTCACCAATGCTATAAAACCTTCCATTGATCAACATGCTTTTTATTTTTTTTTAAACGCATCATAACTTGCCACTGTTTTCACACGCCCTATTTAATTTCTTACAAATATCATCAATATGTGCAACCCAGGTAAGTATCTCATCAACACAAGTACCTACCTAGGAACATTACTGTTTCCGAAAATTGTATATCACTGGTCTGGGTTTTATTAGGAATACTTCTTCTTATATAGTAATTATTACACTTAGTTTTGGTTTTATTCAGTCTGTTGCGTTCACACCAAGTTCTGAGGTCATACATAGCATTTTGCATTTTATATTCCAAGAGTTGCAGAATGTCTCCTGATAAGGTGATGGTCGAGTCATCAGCGAACATCGTAACTAACCCCCCCAGTGATATAATTCGGGAGATCGTTGATGGATAACAAAAACAGTAATGGACCTAGCACAGATCCCTGTGGAACGCCAAGTTTTACGTCATGCACAGCTGCCTTGGTACCATTAATATCAATGACCATATTTCGCCCCTCCAGATAAGATTGAATCCAACTATCCACCATAGTAATTTAGAATTAATTATGTTCTGAGTCTCTTTGGTCTTATTGGATGCTTTATTAATTTTTTTAATATAATTTATTATATAGCTTCTAGAAACTAAGAGTAAATGTACATCGTTTTGAACTGTTAAGCTTTAACATCCGACTCGTTATTAGAGAATCGTCTTCTCCTTATATACCAAATTTCGTGTAAAGTTGAAGATATCTTGCAATTGTGGATTTAACATTTGTAATTTTTAACTTTTGACATCAAATTCAGTATCAGCCATTCAAAAAATACCTAATTGTCAATTTTAATGCAATTTCGACAAAACATTACAAGTTACCACTGGCGTATTCGCCAAGTTTTTGTATAAAGAACTTTTGTCCGCTTAAACCATTTCACAATAATAATTGAATAAATAAAAAAAAACACATGTGGAGCAAATGGAGAACTTATTCCTTCTTAAAACATTTTAAAGTCTGTTAAAAAGCTTACCTGGATATCTTGCAATTTCTAGTTTAAAATGTATTTTATCTTTTTGAATTTAAAAAATTATATTCTCTTTCCGCAATTTGACATGTTATCGATAATACTCTCAAACTACTCCACTGTCTATTACACATTAGACACAGCAGTTGTAGCAACGCCTCTCATTGTGTATCGGCACCCACCTGTAATTTTTTTTACAAAACCACACATAACATGCATTCTAACAACGTGTATTATGACCGTTTCCTCTCACACAACTCATAAAATAGTGGGACGATTTTATCTGATTTTGAACATTTCGTATTAACTGATTTACATCTTCCAATAATTGTTTTAGACTGCTTAACGAGTTTTGCTGTGAGCAAAAGAAAACAAAGTAAACAGTCAGACTTGTAATGATTCTTTTCGGAACCTTCTCGCTTTACGACGCTAACCAAGCCTTGATTTCCAAGATGGAATAAAACGTATTAAAATGAGATAGTACTGAAACCGAAAATAGATCAAACAATACTTAAATTTTTTATATGTCCACGTATTGAGTTAGGAAGAGCGAATTTTTTTTTATTTTTAAGTTTGCGAAGAAAGTCATTTCTCCTAACAACTCCTGCTTTTTATGAAAAGTTTAAAAAATGTGTTCGAAAATGTGTATACAGGGTGTCAAATGTTTACAGAAATGTGATGTTGAAGTGACTTTATTAGCGAATATTTTTAATTATATTAAAAATAAACCGGCCAAGTTGAAGTCAAATGCAGGTTTGTTAGATTGATATATGATGATAAAATTGTATATGTAAATAATTGAAGACTACAACAATATTATTTCAAAGAAATATAATAATAACAATATTTATTCCAAATTTAAATACATTTTAAAGAATTTTTGCAATATCTATAACTACTTATTATTGCTCTATGATGCTATAATAAAAAACCGCTGCCTAAGGAATCTCTACTTCCACATCCAGATTTTTCATCTAAGTCACTTTAAAGGAAACATCTTGACTAGATTTGCACTCTGGTATGTGGAAATTATTGATCATAGAATATTAATAATATTTGGGGCAGATGTCATGGAAAAGTTTGAAGCGTTATTTGATACCATATACGTTAAAAATGAAATTCCTAGTTGACCCTACATATTTTCCCCTATTCACAACCTACCACCTCCCACCCCTTCAATGAAATCATCTCAATCAGATGTCATTACAATACATACGTGTACTAACTTTTACGTGAATATCTGAATTTTGTGTTATCAATCCCATTAATAATGGAGCGAAGGTGGCGAGGTTTGAAAAATGCTAGAAATAAATTGCTTGGTTTGGTTTCTAGCATATACACCAAATCCCAAATTTATGTACTCTTATCAGCTTGATTTGCTTATTATCCCCTATTTACCTCTACTTAACCCCCAACCCTTCAACGGAACCACCTCAAAATATAATATAGTTACAGATGTCGTTTACCAAATTTCAAGTGAATGTCTCAATTTCATTTTATCAACCCCTTTAAGTAAGGGTGGTGGGGGGGTTGAAAAATATTATTAAAAAATCTAAGGCCTTGGCTTCTAGGACATATACCGAATTTCAAGTTTCTGTACTCTTACCAGCTTGCTTTACTTATTTTTCCTTATTTACCTCTACTTACCCCCTACTCCTTCAACGCAATCATGTCAAAATATAATCTAGTTTCAGATATCGTTATAATACATACGTGTACCAAATATCAAGTGAGAATCTAAATTTAATTTAATCTACTGTCTTAATAAGGGAGTGGGGGTGGTGGGGGATGGAAAATATTTAAAAAAAACCTAAGGCCTTCGCATCTAGTACATACTCCAAATCCTAAGTTTATGCACTCTTACCAGCTTGCTTTACTTATTTCCCCCATTTACCCCTATTTAACCCTCAACCCTTCACCGGAATCTTAGAATATAATCTAGTTCCATATCGTTATAATACACACGTGTACCAAGTTTCAAGTGAATATCTCAATTTTATTTTATCAACCCCTTAAATAATTAGGTAGGGGTATAGGGGGGATCAAAAATATTATAAAAAATCTTGGACCTTCGTTTCTAGTACATACACCGAATTTGAAGTTTCTGTACTCTTACCAGCCTGCTTTACTTATTTCCCCTTAGTCCCCTATTTAACCCCCAACCCTTCAACGGAATCGTCTCAAAGTATAATCTAATTCCAGATATCGTTATGATACGTTCGTGTATCAAATTTCAAGAGAATAACTTAATTTTATTTTATCAACCCCTTTAATAATGGATTGTGGGGGTGTTGGTGGAGGGATCGAAAATTTTGTGGCATTGGCTTGTAGTACATACGTCAAATTTCAAGTTTCTGTACTCATACCATCTTGCTTTACTTATTTTACCCTGTTCAACCCCCAACCCTTCAAAGGAATCATCTCAAAACATAATCTAGTTCCAGATGTCGTTATAATTCATACGTGTACCAAATTTCAAGTGAATATCTCAATTTTATTTTATCAACCCCTTTACTATCGGAGTAGGGGTTGAAAAATATTATAAATAATCTGAAACCTTGGCTTCTCGTACATACACCGTATTTCAAGTGTCCGTACTCTTACCAGCTTTCTTTACTTATTTTGCCCTATTTACCCCAATATAACCACCAAACCTTCAACGGAATCATCTCAAAATATAATGTAGTTCCAGATGTCTTTATAATACATACGTTTACCAAATTTCAAGTGAATATCTCAATTTTATTTTACCAACCTCTTCAATAGTTGAGTAGGAGTGGAGGGGTTAAAAGATATAAATCATCTGAGGCCTTGGCATCTAGTACATACACCGAATTTCAGGTTTCTGTACTCTTACCGGCTTTCTTTACTAATTTTCCTTTAATGACCCCTATTTAACCCCCAACCCTCCATCAGAATAAACCCAAAATATAATCTAATTCCTCATGTCATTATAATATATAAGTGTACCAAATTTCAAACGAATAAGTATCTCAATTTTATTTTATCAAGCCCTTTAATAATGGAGTGTGGGGGTGGGGGTGGTGCTGGGGGATGAAAAATATTATAAAAAAATTTGTGGCCTTCGCTTGTATACATACATCAAATTTCAAGTTTCTGTACTCTTACCAGCTGGCTCGACATATTTCCCCCTATTTACCCCTATTTACCCCCAACCCTTCACCGGATATCTTCAAAAAACAATCCAGTTCCAGATCTCGTTATAATATACACGCGTACAAAATTTCAAGTCAATATCTTAAACGATTCCGGAGAAAACGTGCGGACAAAAAAAGGTTACAGACAGACCGACAGACAGAAAAAAAATGTTTCGCTCAAATTTAAAATCTCGACGTTTCATGACATTGTAAGTAAAATAAATATATTTGTACACGGAGTGTGAAATATAGACAAAATAATATTAATACGAATTAAACATAAAACATATGTTTAAAATCTACATAAAACACAAGAATACAAAATTGATACAATTCCAATAAAATCCATAGAGGAAAATGGCTAGAGTTTAGTATCTTTTATTAAAAAGATAAGTATATTTAATGTCCAGTAACTGATGTAAATGCGAGAGATATTATCTATGTTTTTGTTTTACTTTTAGAAAGTTTTTGATTTCAGGAGGATGTTTATTATATTTAATTCCTGGTCCTAAAAATATGAAACAACGTTGTTCAATTGTTTTCCTAGCATGAAGTATTTCTAATGAATATAATACTACTATACTTAGTATTCTACACGTGATTAATTTTTTTTATGTTACTTTTTGATAACAAATTATTGAATGGCAATATAATTGTCTGACACCCAAATCTGAGGAAGCGGTGCTGCCGGAAATCGACGAACATCCTGAAACGAGTACGAGGAAAATCGTTGGATCTTTGAATATTTGTCATCAAATTATTTGGCGAATTTTAGTTGACTTTTTATTGTATCCGTACCATATTCTAAGAGTACAGGCATTACTTCCCAGAAATTCTCCACAGTGTGTGAACTTCTGCCAATGATACCTTTAAAATGTTACACTAAATCAGCAGTTTGAGTCACAAATTATGTTCACAGACAATGCAAATTTTTCTAGGAATGCTGTTCAAAATTTCCCTCAATATTTCTATAATAATCATGTGTGGGCGGACGAAAACCCCATGCTGTAACGGAAAATCATTTCCAAGAGCAATTCTCGGTTAATGTATGGGTAGGAATTATTGGTAATATAATCCTTAATGTACAATCTTACCTGCACTTGCTTCAAGAAGAACCACCTGTGTTGCTATAGATGTACCAAATGCGTTAAGGAATCAAATGTGGTACATGTACGATGGAGATCCCATCATTTGAGTGTAATTGATTTCGACCATTTACATGTGGTTTATCCTAATCGTTGGATAGGTCGCGGAGGACCTTGGCAATAGCCAGCAACATCCCCCGATCTCAATAGTTTGGATTTCTTTATGAGGGGTCATCTTAAAGACCTGGTGTATAAAATTCTCATTAATAATTTAGAAGATTTAAGGGAGCGAATAATTTTTGCCAAACATATGGCAGGTTTTTTCCTTGACAACTTTTTAACCATGTCACATATTATCGTCCTCTGTCACATTTTTTGATGAATTATTTTCAGGGTACACTCTATATATTTTCCACTAAGTGGAAGAAGAGTATATTTCCATTGGCAACAGTATCAATTGCCTACCAAATAATATTTTTCTTCGTCATATTTTGTAGACATAACGCCAACAGCCAAACTAACTGACATTTTGCAGAAATCAACATATGGAAATGTGAAAAATAAAAGAAGTTCGTTTGTTAAATTTTTATGTAGCTTTTACTACTTTAAATTTGTACATTAATTAAATTAATTTTTGGTACAAATTAATTAATTCTATATCGTAAAAGAATGTATGACTTTTTGTTGTCTTTTGTTATTTCTCGCTACAAAAATTCGTGAAACCTCTTTAAACTCTTTAATTAACGGTTACTACTGTAATGTCAATTAGATTTCTTTCGCGTGGAGGAGAATTAAAAGATAGTCGCCTTTTATTCGATGATTTCTCTCGTGATGGTGCTTATCCCGTATCGGGATAGGGAATATGGAAAAGCGTCCAGCTCACTGTGACGGCCGGACACACAGAGAGATCGCCTGAGGCTTCACGAGTCCGACACCGAGCCCTGCCCCATACGTCCATTACGGCAGATATCATAACAGCTATCACAGCCTTCCTTTAACCAGCCAACTCTGATATTACACATACTCCATTAGATCAGGAGTTGAGGTAACAAAACGGCCAATTTGACGGCAATTATTAGGAGATCAAAAGGTCGCTGGTTTTTAACCGTGACAATCAAATACATTTCAAAACGTTCTTGCAGCATATTCACTTCCAATATATCACTCTATGACTTGGCAAGTTTTTCATTTAATAGGATGTGTTGTATACTTCTATGAATGTTGTGTATAAACCTTTGTAACTTAGAATAAACGATGATAATTGCAGATAACGGAAGTTAATACAAGTTAATTAATTACTAATAATAAATAATAAACACACTACACGTAGTAGACGACCTCCAGATTGGGGGTTACATATTTTAAAAAACGCAGCCAATTACCCACCAACATTGTGAATGTCGGAGCTGGGGATCGAATCCAGTACACCATAGACTGACCAAGCGCGCATGCCACTAAGACGCTTAGTCGGCTGAGCCAGCATGCCGATATAGAATACAATATAAAGAATGTAGTGAGTATGACTTATGATAAAAGTTTACAAGAGTATACAAGAATTCACAATTTAGTCACAAAGACCTGCAAAAAAGATTTGTTAGTGACACCTGTCATATTTACGATTTGTTAATAAGGACAGTAATAAATCAGAGTAAAGGGTTTCTTATGATACAACAAAATAGTACCTACCACCAAAGAGATACTTATAAATAAAAGAATACAATATGTTAATTTATCAAATCTACAAGTTAAAGTATACTGTAGTAAGGTCAAAATGCCAGAAACTAGATAAAATCAAAATTTACATTTGAATTATTAATCCAATTTCCAATTTTTTAAAGTGAAAGTTCTATAACGAGGCTAACCCAGTTTGATAGCGTCACATAACCTGTAATGCCTGCAGTGGGGATTACAGAAGAAGTAGGAAACCTTCGCTATGCGGATAACAAGTGAGGGGATATTATAAGAATAGTAAGGATACCCTGCATTTTGTAGTTAGTATTATGCTAGCTAGCGCCATACGTACACGTAGAGTGATATTTGTGTGTGTGAGTGAACATTATTCGAGAAAACGTCTAGTTTTTGTGGTCACGGGCAAGTGTTTCCTATCAAGTTTATGTTTTTTTGTGGCTCTAGTGTTGAATTCATATCCAAAATGTTATGTGTATAACAATTTTCAGACAGACATTGTCTAGATTAGCTTTATAAGTTCCACCTCAGAGCAAACTGACACTGTACCAGGGCAGAGTAACAATTCCTAATCAGCTTACTAAGAGTACCACTTATATTTTAAAATGTGAAATGAATTTACCGTTTCGTTAAATTCTAAATACATTCATGCCAGGCTTTGATGTTATTAGTTTATTTCATATAAGTTATACAATTACGTGCAATTCTGCTGCATATATCCTAATGTAAGGTTAATTGATTTCATCGATTTAATCAAAATCATGGGTGAACATATATGAATATTTATATAGATGAACTTAGTTTCATAAAAGCTACTATTCAACCATGTTGTTAAGTATAAGGTTTAATATGTGCAGAAATTCTGTTCAAGCATCTCTCCAAGAATCACCGCTAATGTAAATAAACGCATCAAGGTCTTACGCACAGGCACTGAGACCTACCTACTGATGATCTGGCTCAAATTGATCAACTCATTAAACTTCCATGTTCAATGATTTTGAGATGCTTGCTGTCAATCTAGCTTAAATGAACTTGAATCGACGCATTAAACTCCCCACTTCAATGATTTTAACATGCTTGCTGACAATCTAGCTCAAATCAATCTTGATCGATCCATTCAATGCCATCAGTACCAGCTTTTATAAACAGATCATTTTCATAAGTTATGATATCATCGGGCCAAGAATTGTGCCTTGAGGTACGACATACGTAACTGTGGATTTTCTTACTTCTTTCTTCCTTCTTTATTTATTACGACGCATTGTTGTCTGTTACTAATTTAGTTTTTATTAAGTTAGACGAGCAGCTTTGGACTCCGTACATTTCTAACTTTTCCTAAAGTTTAATTTTCTTACATTTAACTTCTTACTAAATGTGTTTCTTTGGTCAAGAGACTAAATTCAAATAAATAGTAAAGCAACAGCACACCTACTTTCTCGCAGAACTATTTCTTTCTAAGTAAGCTACCCTTAGGACAGTTTTTTGGAAAAGCACAATAACTGCATATTGTTAGATTTGTTATGAAGTACTAACGTACAAGATTTCAGCAAAATCGTTGGAGCCGTTGATAGATTGATTGCTTCATTGATTTGCCAGCGTAAGGCGGGCATTGCTTCCGATTCCGGGCATGGAGATTTATTCCACCACGCAGCCCGATCGCCCGCCGAACGGCCAACTGCAGTCGTCCAGCCGTCTATAACATATTCATGCTTTTTTCTTACTTTAACAGATTCATTAAATATTAAAAGGGTACAAACATTGCCTCCTCGGACCGCGAGCCGGAGCCAACCAGTCAACCACGGCGCGTGACGTCGTGGCGGACGTTAGGTTGGACGGATCACGACCGGTTCGGTTTAATATAATGGAACAAAAAAAACAAAATCTAAAACACCTGCCGCCTGCGACGGCTTAAAATTAACATTAAAATTGAACATTGTTTTAAATTAAACATTAAGATAATTAAGAACTAATTTTAAAACCATCACTACCGCACTGCTGATGTTGGCTGTTGATACGGGAAAAACTCAACGAAAAAACCCGTTCGAGACAATTGATTTCCCAACGGTCTGCCCGCCGTTTGTGAGAGTATGGAAGTAGAAGTTTATTATTATTTTTAAATGTTTAGATTTCTTAAATTTGTTGGTCTAAAGGGAATTTCTAATAAAAATGACAAAAGAACAAAAAAGACAAAAACGGAAACAATTAATAGAAGAGAAGAGGGATAGAACAGAATAGCTTTGAAAGATATAGTGTAGGATTTGAGAAAGTTGTGTTGTGCCGTTCTTTCCCAGTGTGTACAATCCTAGCTTATTCATAATCCTCTCGATTGTTGTTATCCATGTGTAGCACGGCCCCCCTATTTTCAGTTTGTTGCTGTTCAGTCTTAGCGCTTTCTTTAGTAGGTATGTCGTGTCTCGTCTTTGGATGTGTCCCCAGTATTTCATTGCGTATGATTCTATTCTTTTGATTATTGTTTTTCCCTCTAGTAATGTTGACGTTTTCTGTCGTTTTTGTGGTTTGCCTGTTTTTGCTAGCAGTTGGATAATGTCCCTTTCAGCTCTTCTCAGGCATCTTCTATTGGCCTTTGTTGTTGCTGCGTTTTTGACACCATATGTCATCGTAGGCATTATGATGGTCGTGTATATCTTTTTGGTTAGGCTCCATGGTGGTTTACTTTCCCCAATGAAGGGTAGTAGAGCTCTTGTGACTCTGTAGGCTGTTTCGATTCTTTCCCTTACTGTTTCCCTCCTTTTTAGTTGATTAGTTAGGTATGTTCCTGGGTACTTCATTCTATTCGTGGTTCTCAGGGTGTAGTCTCCTATTTTGTATTCTTCCCCACTTGTTGGACTTGTTTTTGTCAATGGGTCTCGGGCCATTATTAGGCTCTTCTTGAAGTTTATTTTCATTCCAGAGGAATCCATATGTGGTGTCATGTTTCTTAGAAATTCAGCGATGTCTTTTTCTTCCTCGGTGATAATGAGTATATCATCGGCCTATGCAAGCACGATGGGAGGCTTTATCGTTCCACCGTTTCCAAATTCTGATTCTCCTTTATTGTGCTTTCTATCACTTGGTCCAGGACTGTGGTCAATAGTCGGGGGGATAGTCGGAGGGACAACAGACATCCTTGTTTGACTCCTTTATTCTTCATTTTTGATTCCGTCGTCTGTCCAAACCATTGTATTGCAGTGTTTTCGTGTAGGTATGCTTTTATTATCCTGTTTATTAAGTAATGCGGCACTCCCCTGTTGAGTAAAGTGTTGATTATAGCCTCATGCCTTATGGTATCAAATGCCTTTTGGAGGTCAATTAAGACTATATATAGTCTTGTTCCTTCTTTCCATTTTTCTTCCAGGATCCGTCTGGTGGTGTACATATGGTGGTCTGTTGATCTGCCTTTGATGAATGCCGTTTGATAATCTGGTAGTTCGCCGATGTATTTTTCCATTTGTCTGAGGAGGAATTGTGCGTGGTATTTGTAGCCTACACTGCAGAGTGTTATTCTTCTGTAATCGTCCACGTTTATCGTTGGAGCCGTTCTTGACAAAATCAACTGTTTTACATTTTGTTCTATGCGAACTAATCTCAAGTTTAAGGATAGGTTAAGAATAAAAACCATCTGGAGATATAGCTTTTATTTAGAAAAATGAAGTAAAAAATATAATTTTTAAATTCATACATCTGTAAATTAAAGGCTTTGCGGGCGGTCAACTGAGCAAAGTAACTGTGCAATAGTGTTACATGACCATCCCCAAACCTTTATGTTTCCAAATGTATGAATTAAAAAAAGATATCTTCTACTTTTTAGTACATTTTTGAAATAAAAGCTTTTTTTAAATATTTTTTTTAGATAATTTTCTTTTTTTTTTTCTTTTTGGTCGTTACTTATTTTACGGATAAGCAGATAAGCAACTTTTTCATTTGATACCCATGCCAAGGAGGTTGTAAAAAAAAGGTAATCCGCCATCCATGACGTTATGTAGTTAAGGCTTTGCTATTTTACTCATATAAAGGGGGCTGTAAAGCAAAATGTGATCCGTCATCTTGGGACGTCCGTCATATTAGATTTAAAATGATACTAATTGCATTGTCACCGAACTTACATACGCGTGCAAAATTTCAAAGCTCTAGCTTAATTAGAACTAATTGAAATTTTTATTGCAAAATTTGACCTAAACTTACTAATAAACAAACAAGTGAAGTTAAATAAAAGCTTTTAAAAATAAAGCCATTATAGACATATTTATACGAACACTTTGTCTTAGAATACTTATGTTTGGCTATGTACTTAATTACCAGCCTAACCCTGTATGTGGATTACATAATGCATCCTTAATTTTGGGGTAATTCTGAAAACCTTATACATTGTCCTGACTAGTTAATAAATATTGCTGCATTCCTCACCAACCCAATATTCCACAGCAACTCCTAATCTAAAGATCTCCTATTAAAGAGGCAGCTCTAATAACACACATGCTCCATGCATGACCATTACCACGGTTTGTTGGTTTTCGGCTAATTACCCACCATGAGCATACCTGTCTCTCACACGTCATTATTTATTACGCCCGCTATCTGCCGTACGCCCTCCTACGTACGGGCCGGGATAAACATACACGGTAGAAATAAAATGCAAGTACACCATATAAATTACCACTAAATCCAAAGTCGTGATTTTATTTCGCGTTATTAAAGTCTAGGCTGCTTGAACGGCAATATTGTGGAAACATTTTCATTACATACTATCATGTTATTAAGGCTTTGCTATTTTTGTGTTATGTCGATCAGTTAGTTATCTTTTCGTGTTTTTTATTTTGTTGTGTAAATAATTTAATTTCATACATGTGAGAAATAATTACAGGCACTTTACTTCAACTTGCTGTAGAGCTGTTTTTGAAGGAAATATTTACACTTCTTACATGGATATACAGTACATACAGAAATCTAACATTAAAATATCAACAAATCAAAGCTCCAAAACTGTCTTCATTTAAATGTTCTAACAATTTCCGTAGTGGAGCACATTTACCCAAATATTATTTTTCTCAAATACTTATCTAACGCTAAGAAGCCAAACCGACAGACAAATAATGAAATACCTTAATTTTCGTAATCTACACATTCTGTAACATGAAAAATCTGTAGAAGTGTATAATGTATTTTTGGGTAATTCTCCACAAATATTACTTTTTGATGTTCTCACGGTCTCAACGTTCACGAAGCAAATTAGTGTTGGATTACTTTAATGAATTTAAAACCTACACCTTAGTTTTAAATTATTTCATGCACAACACTGCAAAAAATGTATAATTCATAACTATTTCATTTGGAAAAAGTCGTGTCCTCCGGCTGTCACCACCATGAAAGTTTTTTGTTTTTGAAAGTGTTATTTATTTATTTATTTATTTATTTATTTATTTATTTATTTATTTATTTATTTATTTATTTATTTATTTATTTATTTATTTATTTATTGCATACACTGTTCAACAGGTAAGGTACCCAATTACAGAACAGGAATAAAGGCATACAAAGCATTAACTACATAATATACAACAATATAGAAAGAAAGTAAAATGAAGAAAAAAATTACTTAAATGTACGAACTATGAAAACTAATGATACGAAGAAAGAGAAAAAAATAACATGGGAAATGTTTAAATATAAAAACTATATATTGCAATGACAAACCTTTTTACAGAGTTGTACACAGTGTACAAGTAGATACGATTGTATATGAATAACTTAAACATCAAATTTTAAACTTTAAAAAGTTAGATGTGAGCATGGGTACATAGTAATTAAACATGGACGATGAAAATTTTAGCACTCAAATAACATGATTCCAAATAAAAGACAATTTTAATTTAACATTAATCAGTACATTAACAATGTAATTGTAATTAATTTTGATAAAAATATAATTTAAGAAAACCTCCATGTGCATGAACTTATAAAATGGCTAGGTCCAAAACAAGAAGATGTAATGCATATCGTGGTGCATAATTACTCAATACAGACAGAGAAAAGGTGTTTTAGATTTAGTTTTTTGTTATATTGAAGGAGTACAATCCTGTTGTTGTTGTATTTTATTATTTATTATAAGCAATTTGTATTTGTTGAATTTATTGACTTTGTTGCGGATCCTTGTCGGTGAACCAACAAAGAAAAACAAATAAATTTGTTTTTGGTTGTAAAATGGTTTTTTTACATATTGAAAAAAGAGTAGAAGTCTCTACTTAATCTGGTATGTGATTTACTTGTGTTAATATTGTATTAAGATAAGAATTTGTAAAAAACTTATGGTAATTGGAAAATATTTTAAAATCAAAAAGCCCTATGTATGGGATAAAAAAAAATATCGAGAATAAATTTTTGAAAGATGATGACAGGAGCAGTTTTTTTGATAATTAATGAAGGGGAAAAAAGTCAAAATTTTGAAAGGAAGAATTTGATTTCTAAGAAGCGTGAGATATAATTGAAAATTTTTCTCGAATTAGACAAAATCAGCATCTGATGTGCTTAGTACTGATCCTCCTTTGGTTAGTTTCTGTGAAGATATTATTAGTCCGATGACACCAGTAGATGATTGAAAATCTCTTGCGTCGTTTGTTGACGAGAAGAATTTTTTGAATGACCTTTCCCATATTTTCGAAACCAACAAGATCTCCGCTCCGAATTTAACTACGTACAGAAAAAAATTCCTAGGTAAACCTATTTAAATTAAATTAAAAGGCCATATATTTTCCAATTTAAAAATTGATTTAGTTTTTAAGTTTTGTTGTATGTTTATGTTTAAAATTTTTATTTAAAAAGAAAAGAATCCATGCCAGATTTACCTTATAAAATAAAATTTAAATATTCTTTTAAAAGGGTTTTTGTTTGGAATCTGTGCTGGAAAGATAAGGTAGCAAATGTTCAACAAAAATACCATAGAACCGACTTTTTGACCCTGTGGAGTCTTCCTCTTTTTTACAGACTCATGCTCAAGCAAACTAAATCTTGTACTGTTATATTCCTCTCATTCAAATTCGGTAATTTCTTATCATATGGCGCCCAACAAAATTAATTAACCATACAGAACCATAGAGAGGAATAACAATACAATATACATATATACACATAAGTGATTCAAAGTAAATTAAGAAAAACAAGGACACTCACTGGTTATTTAATTTAGAACATTTTGTTTTATGTCACCAAGGCTGTAATTAAAAATATCGAAGTCGTTACATAATTTGTTAGAAGTACTGCAAATCGTATATAAAGGTGAATTATTTAGTACGTTGGTACGCGGCGTAGGTAAATAGAAAACTTGGTGATTACGAGAGGTTAATCTGGGAACGTGAAAATTAAGCTTACTAATTATTTCGGGTGCGTCAAAATCATTGTGTAGTAATTTAAACAAAAATTCTTGAGAAAAGTACGTACGCCTATCCTCAAGAGTAGTCATAGAATATCTTTCAAGTAAGTTACTTTGCGGAAAACCAATCACTGGATAGGTACCGTCGGATTTGAACCACAGTAATTTAAGAAATCTACGTTGAACTGCCTCCAAGTTATTCTTATGAACATCATAACTGAAACTCCAAATTACCGATGCGTACTCAAGTTTCGATCTGACGAAGGATTGATAAAGAATTTTCAGAGTATCAGTGTTAGTGAACTCTCGACTAGTACGAACGATGAATCCAAGGGCTTTGTAGGCTTCGGACACAATGGTATCGATATGATCAGTGAAGGATAATTTACTATCAAAAGTTACGCCGAGGTCGCGAAATGTTATAGGTCTTTGAAGTATGACTTTATCCAACCTGTAATCAAAAATAAAAGGTGATGTTTTTAAAGAAAAGGACATTACGTTACATTTACTAGGATTCATGAATAATTTATTTACTATACACCAGGTGTTTATTTTGTCAAGAGAAGTCTGAAGTTGAAAACAGTCATTGATTTCATCAATTACTGTGAAAATTTTTAGATCGTCGGCATATAAAAGGTGAGGTAAATTAATTTCGTTCCTTATGTCGTTAATAAATATGTTAAAAAACAAGGGCCCCAGAATAGATCCCTGGGGAACTCCAGATGTGGCAGCAAATTCGATCGATTTGAACCCATTTAATGCAATAACATTTAAACAAAAGGAGCAAAGAATATGAGAAGCCGATTTTTTCTAATTTATTAAGTAGCAACTGGTGATCAAGTCTATCAAACGCTTTGGAGGAATCGGTATATATGACATCTACACCTGCCCACGTTCATCTAAGGATTCAGAAATATATTGAGTTACACAGAATAAATTTGTTGTTGTTGAACGCCCTTTCATAAATCCATGTTGATTAATAGAGATTTTGGTGTTAATCGAATAATATATTCTATCACGAAGTAATATTTCTAAGACTTTACAGAAGTTACAAATTACAGAGATTGGTCTAAAGTTCTCAATATCTAGTTTGTTTCCCTTTTGAAGATGGGACATACTTTGGAATATTTCCATAGGTCAGGAAATAGGCAGTTTTTTAAGATTAAGTTAAAAAAAAATAGAGTTAGAGGATACGCAAAGATGATAGCGCAATTCTTTAATAAAAAAGCTGGAATGGAATCAGGACCGGTCGTCATTTTGGGTTTAATTCGTTTTAGAGCCCGAATAACCTCATCTTCACTGAAAGAGTTTATGCTAACAATAGGGTTATTGTTAGGTATATCGGTCTCAATGTGATGTTCCTCGATATCTAATGAGGACTCATTATAAGATTGACCGAAATAATTGGCAAATGCATTTAGTATATCAGAGGGATTGTTTAGCGAAGATCCCTCAAAGAACATCTCTTCAGATACACTGGCCGACCCTTTTCTACTTTTGATGTTTGATTGTTATAAAAATGTAAAAATATTTATTCGCAGTTTAGGAGAAATGTTAAAGAATAAATACCCTTATCCTTGCATTTGAAATTAATAAATATTTTCCATTTATGACCTATTAAATCCTGTTACCCAATTTAACACCGGTCCTTTGCCTAAAATCATAATCTGATTCTTTGTCACTAAATGATACTAGGACTAGCAAACATCTACACAGAAAACAAAGCATTCTATATAAGTTTCCATTCAGTAAACAGCCATTCAAAATAACGCAGTGTTTTTGTTTTATAAATACATATAATAAATATATAATTCCTCCTCAGAGAAATGGAAAAATACATCGGCGAACTACCAGATTATCAAACGGCATTTATCAAGGGTAGATCGACAGACGACCACATGTACACCACCAGACGGATCCTGAAAGAAAAGTGGAAAGAAGGAACAAAACTATATATAGTCTCAATTGACCTCCAAAAGGCATTTGATACTATAAGGCATGAGGCTATAGTCAACACTTTGCTCAACAGAGGAGTACCGCACTACTTAATAAACAGAATAATAAAAGCATGCCTACACGAAAACACTGCAATACAATGGTTTGGACAGACGACGGAATCAAAAATGAAGAATATAGGAGTCAAACAAGGATGTCCCCTATCCCCCCGACTATTCACCACAGTCCTGGACCAAGTCAAAACAGCCTACAGAGTCACAAGAGCTCTACTACCCTTCATTGAGGACAACAAACCACCATGGTGCCTAACCAAAAAGGTATACACGACCATCATAATGCCTACTACGATGATATATGGAGTCAAAAACGCAGCAACGATAAAGGCCAACCGAAGAAGCCTAAGAAGAGCTGAAAGGGACATTATCCAACTGCTAGCAAATACAGGAAAACCACAAAAACGACAGAAAACGTCAACATTACTAGAGGGAAGAACAATAATCAAAAGAATAGAATCATACGCAATGAAATACTGGAGACATGTCCAAAGACGGGACACGACACACCTACTGAAGAAAGCGCTACGAATGAACAGCAACAAACTGAAAATAGGGAGGCCATGCTACACATGGATTACAACAATCGAGAGAATTATGAATAAGCTAGGAAAGGATTATACACACTGGGAAAAGTTGGCACAACAAAAAATGGAATACAATAAAGAAATATCAAGGATATACACACTGCCAGACTCAGAAACAGAAGAAACAGAAAACTAAGAAGTAGAATAGGAGAGAAGATGATCACAGACAGAAACTAAGAAGAAGCATATCACAAAAACCTGAAAGTAAAAATAAGCACGAAAACCTAAAAGAAGCATCTCACAAACGCCTACACTTTCCATCCGATGAAGACAGAAGGAAAACAAGAAGAAACATCTCACAAACACCTACACGCTCCATCCTATACTCCTACCCCATGCGTCATGCGGCTCTCGCTGCTGACAACAAGCATGTCCAATGTCCAATCCAGCGTATGAAGCTGGTCCGGCGGTATATAAAAGCACTGGGGGTTTGTTCTGGCACACGGTGGGATGATCGGTGGGCGATCGGGCTGCGTGGTGGAACAAATCTCCCTGCACCGGAATTGGCAGCAATGCCCACCTTACGCTGGCAAATCAATCAATCAATCAATCAATCAATAAATTACACAGTGTCACCCAGCAGCAATCAGTTCTCTGGTAAGTATTATATAATTACATATTGTTGTGAATGCTGTTCGAGATTTTGTTTATGAAATAAATCAGCTCACTTAATACCTTCTAGAAAAGTGAGGTTATAGAGTTATCACATGTTTTAATTTGAAACGAAAGCACTTAAATTCGCCACTCCTCTGGCGTCAATCCTCTGGCAGTAATCAAACCTAGAAATTGTGAAAACCATAAAAGCTATTATTTTTTTAATACATTGGGTTAATTCTACGGTTGGTTCCTTGTGAAACATTCTTCAATAATTTAAATATACAGGAAAATTATGCTTTTTAATGTTTCAAAAAGTTTTATTAAAACTATACACGTGTTTCGGCTTATTAGGCCTTTATCAAGAGTACAAGATAATACTAAATTTAAAATGTGTTCCTTACTTATTTATACCTAATGGAAGGTATAAATTATTCAAAGCTTTTAATCTATTTATTACATGCAACTAGTTATATGATTCCTATCCTATGTAAATATACTACAAATAAGTTCTTAATGTTTAATTATTTTTTCGAGAATATTATGACCGATAAATAATGTTTGATCATTAGTTACATTTTTATGCTTTTTGACAGCTTTCATGATCTCAAATTGTTCTAGTAAATCTAACTTCTTTCCTTTATTTTCTGTATGGAGTAATTCGACTTCATTAAAATTAACAAAATGATTATTTTCTATGCATTGTGTTGACATACCGGTGCTATGTATACTATTCGTTATTGATTTTTTATGTTCAGCGAGACGATTTTTTAATTTACGACCAGTTTGACCGATATATATAGCATCGCAGTCATTACATCTTAATTGATATACACCTGTTTTTTCTAATAAATCTCTTTTGTCCTTATTATTAACTAACATTTTCCCTAGATTATTTTTATTAACAGAAATAGTTTTACATCCTAGTTTTTTCAGTTTATGACTAATTTTATCACTAATATTAGGCCTATAATTAATACATTTATATATGTCAGTTCTTTGTGGAGTATCAGCATAAAATTCTTTAAGTAACTTTTTCTTTTGTTTATGTTTTATTAATTTATCTATGAGGTTTTCACTATAACCATTGTTGCTAGCTATTTCTTTAATGGTGTTCACTTCTTTCATAAAATTATTCTTATTTAAAGGGAAGGTTAGCAGACGGTGGATAAATGAATGGAAAGATGCCATTTTTATTTGTGATGATTGCTTAGAGTTCTTGTGAATGACTGTGTGTGTGCAAGTTGGTTTACGGTAAATGTCAAACTCTAAGCTGTTGTTTCTATTTTTTAAGTTAACGTCCAAGAAGTTTAAACCTTCCTCGTTTTCTATTTCTAGAGTGAATTGAATTTTATCGTGAAATGAATTCAGAAGATTTAAAAATTTATTAAGTTGTGTTTCTGTACCTTGCCAAATACAAAACACGTCATCCACATATCTAGTCCAGAAAAATACATTATTTATTAGGTTATTTTCGCAGTTAAACAACTTATTTTCAAAGTCTGACATAAATATTTCAGCTAATAACGGTGATATGGGGGAACCCATAGGTAATCCGTCTGTTAATTTATAAATTTCATTATTAAATTGAAAGTAATTTTGACTCGTACAGGTTTTTATTATGATGTTTAATTGATTTTTTAATTCTAAGTCAATATCAGATTGATTGATAAGTATTTCTATTATTTCAAATAATGGTTGTAATGGTATGGATGTAAAGAGGCTTTTAAGATCAAAAGATACTAATTTTGCGTTGTTCGGAATTTTGAGATTTTTGGTTTTTTCTATGAATTGGAAGGAATTTTTAATGGCATATTTTGATTCAAATTTTGTCAGAGTGGGTAATAAGTTGTTTAATTCTTTACACAATTTATAAGATGGAGCATTTACATAAGATACTACAGGTCTGATGGGAATATCTTCTTTATGAATTTTAGGAAGTCCATAGAATAAGGGGGGTAGGGGGTTCATTGTTCTAAATTTATATGTGTTTTCAGGGGGAATGATTAGTGTGCAATTTTTTAATGTATTTAGTATATCTGCTTGAAATTTATTAGTAGGGTCGTGGTTTAATTTAATTATTTAATTTGAGCTTAAAACTAAAGATATTTTTGCATTATATTCCTCTCTAGTTAAAATTGTTATAGTATTTCCTTTGTCGGCTTTACAAAGTATTAAATTATTATCAAGAATTTTATTTTTAATGCTATTAATAATTGATGATTCAAATTTATTACTTTTATTAGTGTCTACCTTATTGAATAAACTTGATATACCCATTTTCTCTTCAATTGGAATATTACTTCCATTCATTTATTCACCGTCTGCTAACCTTCCCTTTAAATGAGAATAATTTTATGAAAGAAGTGAACACAATTAAAGAAATAGCTAGCAACAACGGTTATAGTGAAAACCTCATAGATAAATTAATAAAACATAAACAAAAGAAAAAGTTACTTAAAGAATTTTATGCTGATACTCCACAAAGAACTGACATATAGAAATGTATTAATTATAGGCCTAATATTAGTGATAAAATTAGTCATAAACTGAAAAAACTAGGATGTAAAACTATTTCTGTTAATAAAAATAATCTAGGGAAAATGTTAGTTAATAATAAAGACAAAAGAGATTTATTAGAAAAAACAGGTGTATATCAATTAAAATGTAATGACTGCGATGCTATATATATATCGATCAAACTGGTCGTAAATTAAAAAATCGTCTCGCTGAACATAAAAAATCAATAACGAATGGTATATATAGCACCGGTATGGCAACACACTGCATAGAAAATAATCATTTTGTTAATTTTAATGAAGTCGAATTACTCCATACAGAAAATAAAGGAAAGAAGTTAGATTTAATAGAACAATTTGAGATCATGAAAGCTGTCAAAAAGTATAAAAATGTAACTAATGATCAAACATTATTTATGGGTCATAATTTTCTAGAAAAAATAATTTAACATTAAGAACTTATTTGTAGTATATTTACATAGGATAGGAATCATATAACTAGTTGCATGTAATAAATAGATTAAAAGCTTTGAATAATTTATACCTTCCATTAGGTATAAATAAGTAAGGAACACATTTTAAATTTAGTATTATCTTGTACTCTTGATAAAGGCCTAATAAGCCGAAACACGTGTAGAGTTTTAATAAAACTTTTTGAAACATTAAAAACCATAATTTTCCTGTATATTTAAATTATTATTTTTTTATTTGAATATTAAATTTCTCCAACATAAAGGTAAAACCTATATCAGTATAATGTATTATCCTCAAAAAAGGAGCCCTTAAGGATAATGAAGTGATGCGCCAAATGGACTTCAGCGAAAATTATTGTTTGAAATATGTTGAGGAAACCCAGGTATTTCATTTTAGTGATCAGAAAAACAGATTTCACTCCATACAGTGGTCATTTATTTCAAATGTGAAGATAAAGTGAAATCAAAGTCGTTTTGCACATTATCGCATTGTCTTCAGTACAGTGCATCTGCAATTTGGGCCCACCTTAGGCCAATCTTGCATTATATATCCGACAGTTTATGTGCAGATACTCTTGTTTTCGTGACAGTGACAATCCAGCAAAGACCATGTTTTACTTCTTAGCAAATAAACTTCACAAATTGTTTCAACAAATTCAGACATTTTCTTTTAATTATTTGGAGGTTGGGCATGGAAATGGAGCTCCAGATGGTATTTGAGAGGACACTGCCGATATGCTTGTGGCTGAGGGAAAATATTTAGCAACTTTTGATGCTGTTTTAAACAGTCTGAAGGAAAATACACAGAATGTGACATACTTCGCTATATAAATCAAATATTGAAAATATCGATCTTATGATTGAAAATGAAAACAGAATGCCATTTGTTAGAACTATGAAAGTGCGTCAATAAAAGTGCATAAAGTTACAATGAACAATTATGCCTCGGGAATTTTCATTTTCAATCTTTAAATTCTATAGGAGTTGAAGACTCTCGTTACTTATTAGGCAAATCAAATTATTCAAATCAAAAAGAACTAAATGAATATGAGCAATTCAGTGATTCCAAAGATAAGTCATGATGGTGAGGTAAAAGTGATGTATTTGAAAGTGTGCGAATTTCACAATTCCTAAACTTTCAAAGCTAATGAAAATGATATTTCATATGATGGTATCTTCTCGTCAAGATTAAAGTTAGCTGTTGTAAAATCTCTGTATAAAACAGATGACGCTTCTTTAATAGAAAACCACAGACCCATAAGTAAGTTACTTGAAATTGCCATGTGCAGATTAATTCCATTCTTAGAAATACAAAATATTATTACTAAATATTAACATGACTATCAGAAAAACAAATCTACAACAATAGCTACCTTTGATTTTGTTAGAAGAATACTCGATTACCCAGACAATGGATATATTGCTCTTGGAATATTCCTCGATCTATCCAAAGCTTTTGATTGTGTTGATCATAATACACTTCTTAATAAATTGTACGAGGTGGGCATAAGAGGGGTAGCTTATGACTGGTTCAATTCCTATCATAGTGAGAGATATAAAAAGAGGTGTATGACACGAACATTTTAGTCTTTGATAAAGATTATAATAATATCGTGATGAAAGCAATTACTTAGTGTGATGCAAAATATATCGGAATGGTTTCAGCGATATTCGTTGATATTAAATAATAATAAGACAAACTGTATTTTATTTAAACATAATAGAAATAAAATTGAATATCCAACAGAAATAAGCATTAGCAATGTAAATAGTAACTACACTGAAAATACAAAATTCTTAGGAGTGATTACTGATGTACATATGAATTGGATGGATCATGTACAGGCTCTCTGCGGCAGACTAAGTACAGTTTGTTACTCGTTAAAAGAATTGAAGAAGGTAGTGAATCATAATACTTTCCTCACAGCTTACTATGGACATTTTTACAGTTTAATGTTATATGGAATTATATTTTGGGGTCGTTCTCATATCCAAAAAAATTTCATAGTTCAAAAAAGGGCACTTCGAATCCTGTCCGATTTAAGATGAATCATGTCGTCAACACTTTAAAGCACTCAAATTACTAACAGCTCCATTTTGTTAACGAATGTCTCTGTTTCATTTTCAGGCATATGAACGAGCTTAAAGACAATGTCAAAGATCACAGTTATGATACAAGTCACAAAAATACTTTCTCATACCCAACTCATAATTCAATAATTCTAGGAAAACGATGTTTTTATAAATGTTTGCATTAATATAACTTTTTGCCCACCAAACTGAAAAAAATTACATCTATAAATATTTTCAACAATACAGTAAAAAATCTCTAAATACAGAACTTTACACCATAGAGCCCTAGAGAAAGCAAATGAGACAACATTTACCTAAAAGGCAAAAAATGTATTATTTTTACTAAGTTAAGCTATTATCATTGTTATTTGAATTCTTGGAAATTTTTGGACATGTAACAAACATAAATTGTAAAATTGTTGTCACCGTCACGCAATAAAATTCTATGCTATTCTATTCTATTCTATATGTGTTGTATGAGCAAATAAAATCAATTTTGTAGCTTCCTTCAATTTTACTTCAAAGATGCTAAATTTATTACAAATTTCAAAGTATAATTGACGTTTTTGAACAGGCCTGAATATATATATATGAGTATGCTTTTTGGAGTTTTGTGTTTAGTTTTTATTTCCATGAAAAATATAAGAAAATGTCATTCCTCACTTCGTAAATCATTCCTCTGCGTACATAAAAAAAATCTTTGTTAAATCCAATATTATAAAAAATCAAATGTATTCCATTAGTACAATTTCTGTTTAGAAAAACATTTTAACAAAATTTTATATTTAGAACGTTTTTTTATTGTTTTTAGTTTTTACCGAAGCTCTTAAAAAGCAGTAGTTGTGGAGAATCACCCATTTTGAACATCACTATCTAAGGTAATAATTTGAAAGCAATGTTCCACATCACATTCTATTTTAATATCATATACTAATTGATATTATTAAAAGATCACTACACAAAGTAAACATTTCTTAATGTAACCAGTTTTTAAATCCATTTTTTTAATTATAGAAGCTTACAACATATGCAAAAATTATATTATTGTTTTCTGTGCCACAAATAGGCACACTAACATATCCCAACACAAGAAAGGCACAATTCAAAATAAATCATTCCTTATAAAATATTGCTCCAATATTAAAAAAGTAAGAGAAACATGTGGACCACCGTCGAGAGAACGATGCCACGTGGAGAATCCCATAAAGACCATAGACATCCATGTCAACGTCATGACTGCATTCGTTTCATAATACACTCTTAAAACAAATGACTGCTGTCTCCTCAATAACTTCATAACTCATTTATTCGAAGCAGCGGATTTTACTAATGTGATTCTAGTAATATTCTGACGGCACATATCATTATAATCTTTTACATGTAGCTGGTAAATGATTTAAGTAAATTCTTGTGCCCAGTGAATATTAGTAGCTGCCTTTGGAATATTCTAAACGCATTAATATCATATTATAAGAGAAACATACTGTATCGTATGTGAGATGTAGGAGCTCGCATGGCAAATATCTTGAATTGAATCCGAATTCTTAAAATATTGTTTTTGATTTCGGCTATTTCTAGAATTAACCTAATATTTTGAGATAATGCCATCTCAATTCAAGTAGTACCAGAAATGGTATCATTACACCATTTCTGGCAAATGAGTAAAATTGAACACCACTGAATGAAAGCAAAAATGTAATTTTTAATTTCTACCATTTTGTTTTAAATAGGTTAGTACTGGATGGACTATCTACCAAAATTTGAAACATTTAAATCTATTAAAATAAATTTTATATTAGTGGGTACTTTCGCAGAGAAACAAAATCATTACTTTGTTTCTCTGCGAAAGTAGAAATTGCAATGTCTTGCCTGTTAGGGAGCAATGTGCTCCTGTCCCAGAGTAGCTATGGAGGCACTGCTAGACCTACTTACTCTGCATGCAAGAAAAAAGGCTAAACCCGCAGCAAATACTCAAATTGAAACCAGACGAATTGGTTAGTCACTTAAAGATTTTGGAGAAAATTCGATTGAAGTCCATGGTTAAAACTATTGACTCAGTACCAATCAAGAAGGACTTCGATTGTGCCTTTGATGTGGTAATCGGGTGCTATCAAACTCGCAGGCTCGTAGCACTACGGTTGGAGAAAGGATCACTAATCTCGTACACAGACAAATGTCTGAAGAGGTTAATGTAAGTGTAATGTGACCTAATTGCAGGCTATGAATAAACAATAGCATTCGAAGGGCAAAAACTACATACTTGTAGATAGCCAGGCATCACTAAATGCTCTCAGGTATTACACCTTTGAATTTGAAATTTGTTGAGTACGCATACAATCTCTGGGGCATTAGTGTGGTTGCCAGGGCACAAGGGAATGGAAGGTGACAAATTAAGGCTGATGACATGACTCCCGATAGACCATTACATATTACATTACTGATATTAATCCGCATTAGGTTAAAGTACTTAGAAAATATGAAATTAACACCTTAGGACAGGAAAATTAGTTACCAGGACAATCAAAATCTTTGATTTAAATATACAGAAAATTATGCTTTTTAATGGTTCAAAAAGTTTTATTAAAACTCTACACGTGTTTCGGCTTATTAGGCCTTTATTTATGTGTTCCTTACTTACTTACTTACTTACTTATTTATACCTAATTATTTATACCTAATTAGGTATAAATAAGTAAGGAACGCATTTTAAATTTAGTAATATCTTGTACTCTTGATAAAGGCCTAATAAGCCGAAACACGTGTAGTGTTTTAATAAAACTTTTTGAAACATTAAAAAGCATAATTTCCTGTATATTTAAATTATTGAAGAATGTTTCACAAGGAACCAACCGTAGAATCAACCTAATGTATTAAAATCTTTGTAATAAATTTGGTAACGCTGGGCAACAGCTAATTGTTAAGTAATTCACAAGAGATATTTTAGGTAGTGATAAAGAAAAATCGAAGAGCCGAGCAACCCCTTAAACAATCTACGATCTACAACTTAGGTCATCTTTACAACGACAAATAAACATTGCTGTATGACACGTCTGACCGTACCACACCCCTTGTCGAGGTTGCCTGTTGGGCGCACGGCCCCACCAAATCTTTTTTTTTTCACTGGCTCCTTAATCAGTCCAGTCTTATGGAGGGACATTCTTCTCGCTTCAGTTCACATTGCATTCTATATATTTCTTATAATCGTATAAACATACTTTTTAAGTATTTGATTCGAACTAAAAAGAGTTTCATTATATAACAATGAGTTCATAAAAAGCACGTTGTTATTTCTTAAAACTGCCCCACGTTGATTAATCCTAATATAAATCAAAACCTGTCAACATACAAACCTCTATAAAAGAGCTAGTTGTAAATCAGCCATTTTATATCCCTAGGTGCTAATTAACTTCTATCAAACACGTCATAACATTTTAATTGGTGGATTTTATTTTTTCCATTGATACTTACTTGTTCTTGTTATTTTCGTAGTAAATAATTTGTCAGCCATATATTTTTAATACAAATATACCATGAAATTCAGCAGTTACTGCATATATTTAGTAAGGCTTAACGGTACATAGTGGGCTTTTCATTATAATTATTTGGTTTTTTTGCTATTTTTACCGTGGTCCAAAAATAGTCATAAATTAATAATGGAAAATAAGATAGTATAGCCCGATTAACGGTGAATTTAGTTTCGCATATCTAATTTCGGAATCGCGTACAAATGTACAGTTGTTTATACATTTTTTTCAGTGAAAGTATTGCCATTTTTGTATCTTTACAAGACTTTATCCACTCAATAAGCAAAGCTCGTGTACATCTTCGATTTGAAATGTCATAGAAATTGATTCACTTACTAGGTTTTGTTGTTATATATGGTGAGCTTGAAGATACTTTAAAATGACGACGAAAACTGACCGCGCAGTATCATTCTACAATATCTGAAAGGACCTCGCACCTTTTAAATGTAATTTGGATTTTACTCCAGGGAGCTGAAATTTTTCATAGAGGCAGTTCATAGAAACAAAAAATTTTAAAAATAGGATTTCGAGATGTCAAAGACAGTATCTCCCCTCAACAGCATGGATTTATGAAAGGCCATCTACAACCACCAATTTAATATATGCTACTGAATATATATCTGAGTCCATTGAGATGAAAGTTCAAACAGATGTAATATATTTTGATTTCACAAAAGCATTCGACAGGTTTAATCATAGCATTATTATTAAAAAATTGTTAATAATTGGAGATTCACAGAATCTTACACACCTTTCAAAATCGTACTTGGCAAATAGAAAACAATACAGCACGTGTAACGGATTCTGGTCTACTGATTACTTATCTTTTCCGGTGTACCTCAGGGGCCTGTTCTTGGACCACTCTTGTTTAATATATTTATCAATGATATAGCGTATGAGGTAGAGGTTCATTTTTTTTATGTTTGCATATGACATCAAGCTACTACATCATAGACATTGCGGGAATTCTTAGGGAAAAATATCGTGAGGATATATATAAAAATCATGCGCAGTGAGGAAATCCGCATCATAGCCTTTCTATCTCTGACATCGGACTAGGGGAGTCCATTATAGCAAGCAATGGTGAACATATAATAAAATAGTCACCTAATGATGTATACTACATAAACCGACTTCATCGCATTACATTATAGATACTACATGGAATGTGTGACATAAGTGATTAAATTACAAAATATTGTATCTAAACTCAGCGCTTCGTGTGTCGAGAACAGCCTCATATTAAACGTGATAAAATGTAACGTAATGACATTTTCCACGAAGGATGTTAACTATACATTTAACTACTCTCTAGAAAATGAACCTTTAACTCGACCGTCCTCGTTTAAAGACCTTGAAGTAATTTTTAACAAAAAAACTCAGCTTTGTCAACCATACAGACACGTCAATTTGCGACGTAAACAGAACTCTTGGTTTTATTATACGCAATAGGCGCGATTTCTGAAATATCTCACTGTTATAACTATTATACTTTTCATGTTTGCTACTGAACTAGAGTATGCCTCTGTTGTGTGCCAGTCCTGTTGTAACATTCACTCTTAAATTGTGCAACGCCTTTTTCTTAAATTTATATGTCTAAAATCTCATGGTACTAATCCACCACTTGATTTTCCACAAAGCGATTTACTTCAAATGGTTTCTATGAGTAACCTATCTGAAAGATGCCAACGACTTTGCCTTACATTTTTTCAAAAATGTTATTCATTATGATATTGACTGTAGTGGGATACTTCAGAGACTTTATCAGACAGAGAATATTTAAACTTTTCAATGATCTACAGCATGTGCTCTAACTATAACCACAGCCGCCGTGAAATTTTGTCTAAAATCCTATATGTATGTATTTTTTTTCTCTCTTTATTGTTAAGTAAATTCACCTCTTTGTTCTCTCTAATATTTATATTGTTTTGTTGTTGTATATCTTTATTGAAATGCATGTTAGTAAATTTAAGTCATTTTTGTAAGGTGTATGTGTTGTTTCCCATATTGTAAATGGTCTGGTGCTGTTGTGGTGTATGAATAAAATGAATAAATAAATAAATAAATGAATAAATAAATATTGGCCGAAGAGAGTCACAATCTCGTCGATATTAAGATCTTCTTCACCCAATATCTCGAAATCCTGTCATTAAAATTTTGTGTGACCATTTAGACTTTTGATCAGCATGTCATGAACTACCTCTATGCAAAATTTTAGCTCCCGCGAGTGAAATCCAAATTGCATTTAAAAGGTGGGGTCCTTTCTACACTCCGGAAAATTGTAGCTGATCCTCTTTCAAAATTAGGGAGGATTTTTTCTTGTTTTAAAGGCCCATGGCAGGTTAAGATAAGTGTCCGAGCCTTTGCTACCTCTTTGCGTGTGGTTCCTTCCAGTGATGTATTCTTGACATAGTACCACAAAAAGGTTTGACCTTAAAAAAATTATTTTTTACCAATTTTTTTGTATTTCTACTCAAGACAATTGATTACTGATATTTTCTGACCATTTATGTAGAAATCGATTTCATAACATACATTGGAAAGCAACATTTTAAAAAGGAAAATGCTGTCGAAAAAATTTTTAAAGCACAGAATCATAAAATTTTACGTTTGCCTCCATATTATTGCGTTTTCAACCCCATTGAAATGGTGTGGGCTGATGTAAAAACAAGCCTACGTCAAAATAATCAATCCGCACAATTTAATGAGTCTGTCTTGAAGAATATAAAGATGATAGTAGACGAAATAGGCAAAAGCGATATATGGAGGAAGTGTGTATCTCATTTGATAAAAATGGAAAATGAATATTCCGTATTACCACCTCAATCCAATTATTATTAATGTAAATACCGATTGAAGTTCTGAAAACTCAGATAGTGACGAATGAAATATTGTTTAATTAAAGTTCATAGCGACAGCTTTTTTGAAATTTGTTTATTTAACGTCGACCTATTTCCGCTACTGAGGCCAATTGCCGATACTAGAAAACGAGTTTCCGCTTTAAAATTTTGACGAGTCTTTCCTTTATAGAATAGTAGAAATTTTCTACCTGCCTAACACCATGATACTGCAAAGTTCATATTATCATAGCCTAACATTTAATAAACAAGACAGTCGCTGCTTTACGCCCCTTCGGAAGGATTATATACCATCTATGCAACTCCCGCCTAAAATTACATAACTTTACCGCTAGAAGATAGAACTAGAGGTAGGTCACTAGACAATAGACGCAGCATTAATATATCATTTATGTGACTTATCAAATGTGATAAACATATTTTTTCATTAACCACTTCTACTCTAATAAAGGTATTATAGAAATCCCTTTCTTTAACAATTAAAAAGTAATTATTTAGTATTTAAAGCATTTTTACATTTCTACCGCCGCGCCGTCCTATAAAGAAGATGCCGACTTTACTCCGAGTTTTCGTTTTTATGCTGTCCCAATTGAGATCATATATACTATAATGGACTATTGACTATGTACAAAAAAAAAACAGGACGTAAGGAAAAATTGCGTTAAAGGGTTCTTATCGTTTCATCCGTTAGTTGGTGACCTAAAAATGATAAGTAAAATCATAAAATGTTATAAAAGTAAGAGGTGCATTTTGAAAACGGGATAAAAAAGTTGGTTTCTTGGTTTTTTAATGTAACTCAAAAATTGAGCGGAACTCGAAAAAATTACGCAGATTCCTGCGACCCTGAAATAACAATTTTACTTTCACATCCACAGAGTGGAGTGAAAGTACTTAGTACTCGTAAAAGAAATTCAAAAATTTTTTTTGTTGAAATAGGTTTAGAATGTCGCAAAACGTCGAGATGTTAAATTTGAGCGAAAAAAATGTCTATCTGTCGGTTTGTCTGTCGGTCGGTAACTTTTTTTGTTCGCACGATATCTCTGGAACGGTTTAAAATATTTAGTTGTAATTTTATACGCCTGTGTACTATAGCGAGATCTAAATCGGAATTGTTTTTTGAACTTATCCGATAAAGAGTCGGAGGGTAAATAGGGGTAAATAAGAGAAAATAAGTAAAGCAAGGTAAGAGTACAAAATTTTGGGATTTGGTTTCCATACTAGAAGTCAAGACCTCAGATTATTTTATAATATTTCCGTGCCCCCCTCACCATCCCCATTCCTTTATCAAAGGGGTTGATAAAACAAAATTGAGACATTTACTTTAAATTTGGTACACGTATTATAACGAGAAATTGAACTAGATTATATTTTGAGATGACTCCGTTGAAGGGTTGGGGGTTAAATAGGGGTAAATATTGAAAAATAAGTAAAGCAAGCTGGTAAGAGTGCAGAAACTTGGAATTTTTTTATAATGTGTTTCAACTCCCCCACCACCCCCACTCCATTAATAAAGGCGTCGATAAAATGAAACTAAGATATTCATTTTATATTTGATACGCATATATATTATAACGACAATTGGAACTAGATTTTATTTTGAGATGATTCCGTTAAAGAATTGGGGGTTAAATAGGGGTAAATAGGGGAATATAAGTAAAGCTAGCTGGTGAGAGTACAGAAACTTGAGATTTGGATATACTAGAAGCCACGACCAATAATTTCTTTATAATATTTTCCAACCCCCTCACCGCTCCCACTCCATTATTAAAGGGGTTGATAATATAAAATTGAAATATTCACTTGAAATTTGGTACACGTTTGTATTGTAGTGACATGTGACTGAGTTGGTTCCGTTGAAGGGCTGGCGAGGTGTAAATTGGGGAAAATAGCTAGTGCAAGCTAATAAAAGTCCAGAAATTTCATTTTTGGAGTATATGCTAGAAACAAACACCTCAATTTTTTTATGACATCCATCAGATTTTTGTTCTTTATACATTTTTGCTTATAACTTTTTTCTGACCAGAGATAGTTACAGGTATTGCTTTAAAGAAAATAAAGTAGAGATTTGAACTGTTACAATTCTACGATGAAAATTGACTGAGATACTGTCGTTCAAAGTTGGCTATTTTTGTCGATTTTCCCTTTTTGTAGTCAATTTTGCCCGGCGCCTCCACCATGTGCCACGACCTGGGGGAGCCTAGGGAGAAGAGGTTGCTCTTTTAATAAATAAATTATTATAACTTTTACATATATTTATTGAACACACTAAATCATGGTAAAAAATCAAAGATAAATAAAATGGAACTGGCAAATAAAATAATTAAAAATAAGACATAATAAAATTGAACAAAAATAATACATATAATAAAAGTGTTCTTACCAAATCATCCTAGTAGAGGTGTAGAGGAGATGTGCCTGGACGCCAATGGACTCACCATCATTAAATGATTCGCGTATTTATATAAATGCTACTTGCTTAATCGGCATATTCCATATAGGTAGAATATAATTTATAGTTAAGTGAACTCTATTAATTATTATGTGTTTGAAATATGACACTAAGCTTCCTTTAAATATTGTAACATGCTATAAGTTAAATAAAATACATAAAATTAATTTGGGAAAGATACGAAAATTATTTTATTAGATTTAGGAATCAATTAAGCCTACCTACAGAGAACATGCCAATAAGTAATTTTGAAAATTTCACGGTCCTCGTGGCACAATGATAAACTTTTTTTTTTTGGGCATACCGCTATTTTAATATTATTGGTTATAAATAACATGTTTTATTTTATTTTGTAAAATCACTTTTTTTAATTTGCAATAATTATTACTTTTTACAAAAAAAATGTGAACAAAAAATTTCACGTTTTTTGCATTTTTTGCTGATTTGCTTATGCCTGCATTTCATATAAGAAAAATAGTAAAAGCATAAACAATTTCAAAGTCGCAAAACGCTATTTCGAAAGGAAATTAAATTTTCCCCAAAAAAGTACTTACTCTCATAATTTCTTCGAATTCCACTTAGTTTTTGAGTTATTTTAAAAAAATCAAAATTCACCCTTTCATCCCATTAACAAAAAGGCACCCCTAAATTTAACAGCATTATATGATTTTATCATCTTAAGGTGACCAACTAACGGATGAAGCAATAGAACCCTTTAAAGCAATTGTTCCTTACCTCAACACATAGTCAATAGCCTATAATGAGGCGTTGCCTTGAATAATATATATTAAAAAAGAATATTGACTGTCACTTCTTTAACTTGTTTATGTCTCCGGAGTAATTTAAAATTCTGTCTTCGACACTCGAACAAAATATACACTTACGAGTGGCATGAGATGTGAAATCCAACGGGCATTTAGTGGGCTATTTCTCAAAACTTTGAGGCCTACACTTTCCAATCAAAGTCATAGTGATTCGTTTACAAACGTACTTCTACATTTAACTGATTTGTCATATAAAAGTAAAAGGAAACAATATGTTTACTTTTATCTGTTATAAGCAACTCCTATCTTATTTTTAAAATAGCTCGTTTGCATTTCTCCACTTAGATAAATAATATATTGCGCTTTTTTACGTAATACAAAGCTCGACATTACTCTCATAACCAGAACATCTAATACATACAATTACCAGGTTTCCTTTTCAACTTTCAAGCAGGCATAACAAACGATGTAGAAAGAGTATCGGGAAATAAATAACAGCACTCTCGTATTTTTCTCAAGTCCACGGATCACCCACTCGTCATTGTAGACCGATTGTCCGCGACTTGCACATCCACTGCACCTAGTGACCCGCGGGCTACCAAACAAACCCGGATTTATACAAGTCGTGGTCGTTACAAGCAGAGATCCGTATTAAAATCTAACAATTTACCTCATGGGAAAAAGTCTCGTCTATTGTAATTGTTAGTGTAGGTATCTCCTGTGAAAGAACTGTATCAGGTTTACGCTTGATTTATTGTTATATATTCTACGAAGTATTGATTTTAAGTATATCAACGTTTGTAAATTTACAACACTTAATAGTGCTCGTGATGTTAGTAATGGTATTCACTATACATGAAAAATGTATTCTAATCAATATTAGTTCCATCCAATAAGAGTCAATTATTATATTTTTTTGCAATATGGCTGCAATTTGGATAAATACAGTTAACTAAGAATAGAATATCGACTACGGAAATTCCCTATTAGTCTTCTTAAATATTGTAACTGAACCAGCACTTCCTTATTATTTTTTGTTCGGATATTTACTGTTTGTTAAATCGTCAATTTAATTTTCTAAAAGATAGTATTTTAAATGAACTTGAACATTTGCATTAAATACTCTAACACCTACAAATGAATATTAAATTACACAGCACAAAAAAAATAATTCAGTCCAGCAAACCGGACCCATGTATCCCTATGTATTTTCGGTCGCTTAATGCGAAATTGAGGTGAAAAAAATCATTAGGTAGAGCCAAGAAACACTCTCGGAATAGGGTAAAAAAATTTTAGGTCTAGTGGCAAAAAATGATTAAGCAACGAGAATAGTTGTTACAACTTAATCAATCGAATTATACAAATTAAGGTTAAACGGGAGCGTACATACAGTAGATATGAAACACAACCCCAGGGATAGGTGAAAACTACGCCCATATCGCTCTGTGGCGTAATGCTAAGGTGTTTGGCCTGCGACCGTAGAGTTCCGGGTTCGAATCCTGACCAGGGTGTGGATGCTTAGTGGTGTCTTTAATGTGTTTCCGAGATGGTAGCAGTGGACTAGACCGCTGTTGGGTGGCACAACATGTCTAGTCGCTGTTATCTCTCCTGAGTTCGAGTGTCAGCTGCGGTAGATGGCAATATGACAGAGAATGGTTGTTGTGTTGATGTCTATGTGTATGTGTCCTAATTGAGTGATGGAATAGCATTAGCTAAACTCCGCCAAGACAGTAATATAAATAAGACGATTAATATCGGTCTGCCTCAAGGTGCAGTCCTCTCTCCTTTATTATTCACAACACTTATTAATGATTTGGAAACATATCTCAGTCAAGACATCAAATTAATTGTATATGCAGGTGACGTTACAGTTGGACTTGTGGCTGACTCACCAGAAGAATTAAATAATTCTGCAAACAATGTAATAGCCGAATTTTCATCATGGTGTACACGTAATCAATTACTTCTAAATTTACATAAAACAATCTATATACAGTTTTATAAAAGGCGACAGCCACCTGTTTTAAATCTTACTATGAATCAAGAGACGATTACATGATCGGCATCCATTAAATTTTTAGGTCTAGTGACTGACGAAAATTTTACTTGGACGAATCATATAGATTCAGAATGCAAAAAGCTACACTCTGCATTCTTTGCATTACGAAATCTAGAACCGATCTTATAGAGAGGACAACTAATAAATGTCTATTATGGGCTCGTGCATTCTCATTTCAGACATTCAATTATTCTCTGGGGTGTAGGTACAGAAATACAACGAGTTTTTATTCTACAGAAAAATATCATTCGCCTCATGTTTTCGCTCATGTCACTAGATTCATGTCGCTCTCTGTTCGAAGAAAATAACATTCTAACCTTACCTTCACTTTTTGCACTCGAGGCAGCCGTTTTCGTCTACCAAAACAAAAATAAATTTGCATTTAATTCAGATAAGCATAAATATACCCTTGTAGCTAATCAGATTTCCATTAATAATTATAACCTGTCATTTTTTAGAAAACGTTGTGCCAGCATTTTTAATGCAGTTCCTATTGAGATAAAAAACCTTGGTTTTTCAAAAATAAATTAAAAGAATCCCTAATAAATAAATGTTATTATTCCATACAAAAAGTTTTTAGTAATGTACGCAACTAATCGTATTAAAAATATAGCTTCATATTCCGTGTCATTCAGTGTTCAATATTCTGTAGTGTATAAGTATTGTGTGTTACTAATTATGTTGTGTATTATATATTAATTTTCTTATTATTTATTGTAATTTTTAATAACGTTTACTATTGTAACAATTTTTAAATATTATTTTATTAACGTGTGTTCAAAAATGACCTGTCACATCTATACAAGTGTATAGCGAAGTGAATAAAGTATTTTATTATTATTATTATTGTTAGAACTTCGCCAAATAATTAATTGTTATGGTCTCGCTATCTAGTGACAAATAGAATAAACATCATTAACTAGTAGTTCCAAGTCATGATACTAGGTTTTCAAACTGTGTCGAGATTTATCACGTATGGAAGCGTGGCTTGAGAGATTGTATTGCATATACCGGATATCCCTCAAAATAAAATTTTTGTAGTCCCTAATCATTAAGTAACAAATGGGGTATAACAAGCCGGAAGGCTCCCAAATATTTTTGAAATTGATTTATTGTGAATATCACTTGTTAATTCTCCAAGTTTTAAAAATGTGCCAAAACTAATTACACGGTTTAAATACGTCATTAGAGTGTTTTAAAATTCGGCATTGAAAATTGCCATAATCCATATACATGGTGACAGTTTTAGGCAAATGCCAAAAGAAAAAGAAACGGGGGCCATTCCTGATATTTCTTTCATTTGCGGTACTAAATTGTGAAGACCTCCATTAGTGAAACCTGCTTACTAAATTTGGTTCGACTTGGTGAAGCCAATCAAAAAATATGGCCTATCAAAATTTTGTCAAAAAATAGAAGACACGCTGTAAGCATATCAGAAACGAAGTGCGCATATAATAAAGGCCATTTTGAAATCGTCTCAGGGTGCTTATACTCCTCACTAGCGTATAGCCAGTCACTCACGAAACACGCTGTATATCCCCGGGCCCATCTACTAATGAAATAATTTCTGAACTTTTAAATTTGAGTTTTTATTTGATAACATCTAAACTCGTCCTAATATGCTACTAAACTTGAAAAGTTACCATTTTATTATTTACGTTTCAACAGAAACGCACGAATACGAATCATATTCTCTCTTCGTATCATCACCAGCATCTGTAGTAAAGACACACGTGTTTTTACGTAATGACTTGCGCTTAGATCACGTATGAGATAGTCAGAATGTTATTGTGCACGATGAGAAACTGAGGAATGTGCACGCACAAAATTACATGCTCAATGGGTGTATGGAGTTATCTCGCAGATCGTATATGCAGAACAGACCGTGATGGACTTTCACGTCGACAAGGGTATAGCTTAATTTGATTATTGATGTATGTCACTTTAATATCCAGAATTACAAAACCAGCTTGCGAATATCCTTCACATATATTAGTGTATCTATATCTAAGTTTTACAACGTTGGGCAAATATGTGGAAATACCTCATTTCTGTTATGAAACATATTCTTTATAGGATTTGGCAAACAGGAGAAAAAACTATCTATGAGAACTGAAACAAAAATTGTGTAAAAATATTAATGAAATATTTGCATTCTTTCGATAACCTGAATTCTGGTTATGCTAGCAAATTGAAATCCTAAAACGAATTCCAGAATTTTGGAAGACATTTTTAAAATTAATAAATATACTTAATTAATATTATCATTGTGGATACAAAAATGAAATAAAATAAATTTTAATTTTAATTGTTAACTATAAATTAAACACTGTTTTTAAATGAATCAATCAATATATTATAAATATTCTACATATGTTTCGGCTTATTAGGCCTTTATCAAGAGTATTACATAGTGAATACTAAATTTTCCGACGTGCTTATTCTAATTTATACCTAAAAGTATTTATGCCGTAATCTATTTATGACCTAATCTATTTAAGACTTAATTTAACATCCTTAATTATTTGAATGTTTGGAGTGGACCTAAACTGATTATATAAATCAATGGATAGTTGTTAACAATTTGTTTATTATAGGGGTATTCAAGAAATTTTGTTGGTTATTTGTGGTACAAGGGTAGTACTTGAAAGATTATTTGATTTCTAGTTGTTCTAGCAGATCTAAACGTTTACCTTTTCTTTCTGAATGAAGTAAATTTATGTTATCAGTATCTATTGTGTGTTACTAGTTTAAATACACATGTGTTTTATTGAACTCGATTGTAGACGATATTTTTTGTATATGGACCGGTACAGAAAGGAACCTAAGTAATTACCTTAATTTCTTAAATTCTTTTAATAGTAAAATTCAGTTCACAATGGAATTGAAGCAAAATAGTCAATTATACTTTCTAGATATTAATATCAAAAAACATAACAATCAGTTGAAATTTAGCATCTACCGGAAACCTACTACTACAGATACAGTAATACATTATAATTCGCAGCAATCATGGCAAATTAAGATTTCATCCATTCATAGTCTAATACATAGACTGACGAATTTTCCTTTAGATCAAAGTGTTTTGATAGAGACATAAATATAATTAAACAAATTGCAAGAAATAACGGATACAACGAGTCACTAATAGATAACATGGTCAAGAACAAACAGCGCAAAATGCTTCAAAAAGAATGTTTCACTGTGCCTAATAAACCTACAAAATACAGTTTTATTAATTATGTTCCTAAATCCAGTAACAAAATTTCAACAAAATTTAATAATTTGGGTATCTCTGCAATAAGTGTGAACAAAACAAATATAGGAAACATTTTGGTTAATAACAACAAAAAACTAAATAGAATCCATAAATCTGGTGTATATAAAATTAACTGTAAAGATTGCAATGCTGTCTATATCGGCCAGAGTGGTAGAAGCGTTGTGAATAGGGTCAAAAAACACAAAAAGTCAATCTTAAATAATAATAAAAATACAGGAATGTCAACACACTATATCAAAAATAACCATTTCATAGATACTGATAACATAAATTTGCTTCATTCAGAAACGGAAACTTTAGTATTCACCATGTAATACTCTTGATAAAGGCCTAATAAGCCGAATTATATGTAGAGTATTTGTAATATATCGATTGATTCATCTAAAAGCAGTGTTTAATTTATAGTTAACAATTATTTTCAAGATGTTTCACAAGCTACCTACCACAAGTTCAACTCAGTGTATTTTAATTTTAATTTCATATTATATAACATATATAGTATATACACCATATTTGTGATTCTAATTTATTGTATACTAGTTGCCTATCTAAGTTTTATATTATAGTGTTGTACTGTCTCTTTGTATAGCAGAAGCTGCTAGTAAAGGTTTATCTATCTATCAAAATATTGAGCACTTTAATATTGAGAATAGAAAAAAATATCAATAATACATGTCCTGAATGACTCTCAGATGAAATTTGGTATCAGCAAAATGGAGCTCCGTCTCATTACGGAGTTAACATATACCTAAAAGAAATATTTCCCCAGAGATGGGTACGCCGAAGAGGACATATTGAATGGCAACCGCGATCGCCAGATTTAAGTCCTTTAAACCATTTTCTTTTTGGACAGATCAAACCTCAGTCGTTAGAAGAGTTGGAAGATCGAATTAGGATGGCTGTTCAAAAAATATCAAAACAGGCTTTTCAAATTAAGAACCTCGATGAAAACTACAAGTCGCACTACCACCAAACACTAAATCATTATAATTGTTGAAAGTGTACAAATATTCAGAATCGCCCATTTAAAAATCTGCCGCTGACGTTAGGTTTCGAGAAATAGGGTAGGTGATGAAAATCAAAGTACGTGAGTGAATAGAATAAGAAGACTACAAAAACTTTTGTTATGGGATTTTTTTAATTAAACTTGCAGTTTAGCCAGAAAACAGATATTTCCGCAAATTTGCCCAATCTTGTGTATTGGCATCCATATAATTCAGTACGTTACAATAATTTCCATTAGAAGCAATTAAAGTTGTGTTATTAGCAAAATAATGAACTTAGAAGGATACAGAAAATATTCAATATCATAATAATATATAAACAGTAACCACAACAGTGATCCCAGGACAGAACCTTGAGTCACATCGATCAGGACTCGTCGTACTAAATTTGATTAAAAGATTACAATTATGTAATAAATAATTTATCAACCCATGAAACCCTTCATGCATATTTAACTAGCCCCATAGACAGAATTTACTGTTAGTGAAGTGAACCATGCTCTCTAAATAACAATATTTCATTTTTATCCTAATTTCAAACTCTATTCCTACTTGGTTAATCAGTTCGAGTCTATCCAACACTAGTTCAACACTATATAACAAAAGGCGTTGTTTTTTTTTCGTTCAAAAGAATGTAATTTGAATTATATTTATTATACTAAAGTGAAAGGTTAAATGTTCTACAATTTACCTTAAATTCACAAAAAACGGAATAATGTTAAATACTACATACTAAATGTAAAATTGAAATTGTAAAATTTGTTAGATTTATATATATGACTAATGATGCGGAATTAGCTCGTACATTTTTTGATATAAATAATTATCCCAATTTATTGAAACATCAAAAAACGTGTGCACTCTTTGCGAACGGTATGAATTAAAACCATTTGGAGCGAAAATAACACCTACCTAATTCTTTTTTAAAATTTTTAAATTCAGCTTAGTTCACTTATTGCAAATTATACGAAAGCATTTAATATTGTAAATGTGTAATTGCTTCAATTGCTATTAGTCGTAGGTAACTTTGTAACACTTTTGTGTTCACTTTTATTTATACACAGAAATTATAATTTTCAGACAAAAATAGTTGTTTCGAATTTTTTTGTATAATTCAAGCCTATTAGAAAATAAAGCAAAATCGGCTGTCAACTTAGACAAAAAAGTGTCAATTCGTCAATTCACAGCTGCCAAATTGACATCAGATTTGTATTTAAAAATTTTTTCGCAAAAATTGTTGGTATCGGAGTTTTGGGGTCACTAAATTCGAGCAAGATGTCAATTTAGACAAAAGATGTCAATGGAGAACTCAGTTAAGTTGTTAAATTTCCAAATAGCCGTTATTTTTTAATTTAAATATAAACAATTCTTTGACATAAGGATTTTTGGGCTTCCTAGAACCAAAAATTATCGTATGAAGTTAGTCAGTATATTATGTAAAAAATTATTTAAAACGTTTTTTTTTTGGCCTTTAACTGAAGATAATACAGGATTTTTTAAAATTCGGGCGCCGAGGATTTGCTGGAATTTTGGTAAGCTTTAATTTAAGAAAAAAGTTCATTTCCGACAAGATTTGTGCTCTCTAGCCATTATTGAACCAAAAACTCGCTTTGGGACTACTGTGCAACGCCTTGGCAAACGTTTCGTAAATCATGGGTTATTCTAGTTAGCCGCGGTTTGCTACACAGCACGTTTAATAACAACATGCCACTGTTAGTGAATCCTTTTAAAATATATTGTTTAATTTCTGACAAATTCTACCTTAAATCTTGAAATTTTGTAAAATGTGTTTTTTATCAAACATGACATATTTGTACTAAAAAAAAGGAGGCTAACTAAAATAAACCTCGACTCACAAAACATCTAACCAGTCGATATGAATAATATGAGGAAGATTCAAACGCAATGTTTTCTTTCCATTCACAACGTTGACCTATACATTATTTTAGTTGTGAACTTTTTTTGCCAAAGCTCTTCTCATTAGTTTTTGGTAACATTTGGAGGATATCCTCTAGGCAAGACCAATCTATATAATAATAATAATAATAAAATTTATTTCCCAAACGATACTTGTGATAAACAATACAGTTAATACTTAATAATAGCAATGTGTCCAATATATACGTTTTTATATGATATATAAATGACCAGTGTATTAAAAATATGTTTTAATAATAATTTTATGGGTAAATAAATGAAGCAAGGGCTCACAAAAGTAACCTAGTCAATGAGCCACGACGAATTTAGATGTAAAATTAACATTCAAGTGTGGACTTAATTAAATAATAAATCTAAATATTATATCTAAAATCCACGTACAGCTTATTTAAGAGTGGGTATGCCGTCTAAAAATCAGAAATAAATTACTCTCAAACGCCGCCCCGTCCGCGACAAATTATAATTAGACCATTGTAATTACGAAATTTGTACAGGCGAAAAATAGAAGAAAACATATCAATCTAGGTTTGTATCTTTTTAATATTTTGAAAAAAAAATGGTATTAATTAATAAGATTTGTTTTAATTAGCAGTAATTTTATGATTTTTAAAAAAATATTTAGAATCAAAATATGAGAAAAAGGACTCGATACAAACCTTCATTCATGTTTTCTGTGTATCGTACTATTTTTATTTTTCCAAAAAACATAATACTTTTTGCAAAAACATGTATAGCACGGAACCGTGCGAAGGCACATTTTGCAACAAATGTTACACTGATACGAGCTCCCTCTGGATTTATTATTGTTTAAGCTCCGCCCTTCACCCAGAATTATTTTATGAATGAGAAAATATAACGAGGGAACGAAATAAGAAATTAAACCAAACCTTTTCTAATAACACGGGACGCCCAATAAAATACCAAATTCCATTAATTTACTATTATACTTAACAGGTACTCTTTGATTATACTACAAGTACGGAATTATAACAATATAGTAACTAGTTATATGTAGCCACCCATATGCACTAACGATAATGTGTAATTGTATTTCAATTCTTCTTTTTAAAATGGTGGTATGCTGGTATATTTGAAAACATTTATTGGACAATACAATTGATACTAAATTTTAAAGATGTGTTCTTGTCGTAAACACATGAATATAGAATTATAAGGGGCGATGCGATTTGCAATGAAAGGAGTTAGAAACACAAGAGTAAAGCGCACATTTTCCCATTTTCTCATCAAGTCACACGCATCAGTTTGTTGCATTAGACCAAGCAACAGGATTTTTTTCATAATAACTTTTATTTCTGGGAAAAATAGAAAGAAATGTTTGAGATAAAAACTGTCGGCAGTAAAGTTATCTATCGATCTGTCAAAATAATGAAATCTAGGCTCAAAATGTAAAAAGAAACAGAGAAACCAACTTAGTCCTTTAAAGCCGAAAATATTTTCCAGAAAAAATCAACTTTCGTGAAAATTTAACAAATCAGAGCTAAAAGTATTGTCCAGAAGGTGATGTGGACCGATGTTGAAAATATTTTCTTGTCGAGATCGCGCACCAATGTAGACGTTCTAAGACTCAAGTTGCAGGTTTTTATCTCTGCTTTCAAAATTTGTAGAGAAAAAACATTTTGGAATACAAATTTTGCCATCTTTTTTACTTTCAAAATTTTGCAAATTTTTAGAATCGCTCTGACATTCGTATTTTAAAAAAATGCACTATTAAATTTCGTTGATACAAATAATTGATGCTTTGCATTTTTAAAATCTAACCAGTAAAACCAGAGATATCCATATTTTTGAGAAATAACCTACTATGTCTAAAGTTATTAATGATATTTTGATGCGGGGTTTAGTTTAAAACATCTATCATTAAACTTTTGTCTACTATAAAAGCAAATTTGTAAGTTCTCCCCATCCATATATTTTTAAAGAAAATATGAATAATAATTCGTAAAACTAAGTGTACACCAGGCAAGTTATTTTATATAATATGTGATATGTGCTAAGTATATAACACTAGTTCCTTGGTTAAATCGAGAACTACTACTCCTAGAAAGTAAAATTTCAAATAAAAGGTTGCCTCTATCCTTAATCTTTATTTATTCTCGATATATTTACTTGTTACTGACTTCGAAAAATTGGCATTTGCTTGCTACATTTACGTCTGCAAATTTCAGGTTAGGGTTGTAAAGAAATTCTTATTTTATACTATATACTATCAAAACAGTACCTGAGAGGTCAACCACTTGTAGAAATTACACGAACTGCCGAGACTGCCTTGCCCTGCGTAACTCCAACCAGCCGCACTTGCGGGGCTTTCAATTATATGACCGCCACTGCCATGGCTGCCGACAGCCTGCCTAAAATTCGGAGAACGAGTGCCGATGGTGGTTTACCTCTCGATAGACAACTACTGAATTTCATAATGATCCGTTGAATAGTTTAATGCTTATAAATAATTACTTATCACTGACTTTCTGCGAATGATTTCTCTTATTCTCGGCGTCTATTGGATGTATAACAATGATAATTAAAAATGTCTTTGTTTAACTTGCCATAATTCAAAAAACGAAAACATTAATGGATCTCAATTTTACTATATCATCACTACATATTTATTAATGAACTGTGGTAATATGAGGGTCAAATTTTAATAATTGTAAAAAGTACGTTTTTTTTCAAAAACCATGTCGATAAAATGTGAGTATTTGCAAGGATCAGTTAACGAACGGAAAACCCTTTAAGTCTATGCTGAGAAGAAATAAAGATGGAGACACCTTTTTTATTTGAAACTTTTTTTCTGTTTAACAGTTTCTAAGAATATCGCGTATAGACAAATTAGACCAATAAATAACTAATACTATACGCATAACACTTATTGGATAAAACAACTTGCGTGGTGTATATTTTTGATTTTAACAATAGTTGCTAATTTTTGTTTATTGGTAAACTACCATTATTTGAGGGAGACTACAAAATAAAAATTCAAGAAGTCCTGAGGAATCCCCTGAGGATCCAAGAGTTTAAATTTTGATTTGTTGAATGATGTGACAGCTAAAGCTTTACACATACGAAAACTAAACAACATTAAAATGTTAAGTTTTCCATTTAGTTATAAACAAGAATTAGTACTATAATAACAAACAAGACTGCAGCTACGGACACGTATTTCGGAGTTATTGCTCTTCATATATGGCACATGAGGTACGAAGGTACAAAATAGAGTACCTACAATATACTGTGCTTTCCTATCTTTGTTGGTCTTGCTTTTAACAATATAACAATATTATTTATGCCATGCTACGCTGATGGGGAGCAATAACTCTGAAACGTGTGTCCGTAGCTGCAATATTGCATACCACTAATTTTTGTTTATAATTTTTATCGGACCTCATCAACTCTTATTCTTTTTATTTAATATTATTATTTCCTTATTGACGATTATTATTAATTAATGCAGATTACTAATTATTGAATATCTTTTCCATTATGCAAAAATATAGATATACTCGTATACTCCATATTACAAATTAAAATCCTAGGGAAGCATAATACCTAGCCGTTTAAATTATAAATACTGTATTTATTGAAGGAATAATATGTTAAAAACGCATTTAGGTTAGAATGATAGGATATGTGTGTCGGCATAACCTTTGAGCTTTGGCAGGTAGAATTTATATACAATCATGAACTAATTTCGAGCTTATACGTAAGTGGAATCGCGGTAATTCATTTCTATTTACTACTACATAGTACTATAAATACATAAAATTATATTTTATCGTTTTTAAAGGACCGCCCACTGGAGTTTCCCTTTCACCTCCCCTGTTGCAAATTTTAGCAGCTTGTCGAGGCATATCTACTCTTAAGAACCTAATATAAATATAATTATTAAATAATTTAATATAATTATTCATATGAACTTTCATAACTTAGAAAATGGATAGTCTCACTACACCATGGAAATGGTTGAACAAGAAAAATCCGTAATAGTGATGAAAAGGCAGAAAACATAAGTTTATTTATGTTTTATACTTAGTAAGTATTTTTTCTACCTATTAATTGATGTATTGTTATTCTTGGTGTGGCGTCTAGCCATTTTTTGATTTCTTTTTTCAGCAGTCCGATAGCGCTTATTTTCTTAAAGAATGATGGAGTTTCAGCGGAAATGATGGGACTAAGGTGGGTTTAACATCTTTGGTCTATAGTCTCTTCAGCTTTGGGAACTACAACAGATTTATTTTTATATCTAGTGTTATTCGGATGCGTAATCTGTGTCAAAGCCCCTCTATGTTTAAATTGTCACATAATCATATTTTGAAGAAATAATTGCCTTATATCTAATTAAAACGTTTCACTAAAAAGTTGAGGGTAACGATAATCCTTCCTATATATGGTTTTAATAAACCACTTTTGTAAGCTTTCCAATTTTTTAAAGTAATTATTCATTACTCCACCCCATACATGCTATAATTCCGTAACTGATATGGAATTATTATAATCTTCAGTTATGTCCAATTCAGGAAAAGTATTAATTATTCAAATCAACAGAGTCAACTTTGGTTTCCACCAGTTCTATTAAAACAGAATTTTTTCAACTCCAGAGTTGGGTGTTTATAATTTATTTACAGTTATAGGTGCCGAATTACTACTACAAAAGCATCAGATTTTAAAAGGAGATGTTTCACACAGCATTACAAATATAATATTAAATGACATGCTACGAGAAAGGAAAATGTTCAAGTTAAAATGCACGTTCACACATTTTGTTTTAGCCGTGGTAGAACACACTCAGTTTTCGAAATGGCGATTGGGCAGCAGAAAGCGTTTTATGTGCTCGAGTATGCGAGATGTTACGGTGCATTTTCGAAGACAATACGGAACAGGTCTCCAGTGAAATCTGCGATGATATCGACAATTGAACACAGGTTTCATAAATAAACGTACAAGGACCGAAAGTCCAAACGGTTCTGATGAAAAAGTGGACAAAGTTAGACAACATTTTGTCGCACACTCCACAATAGTTAACTAGCAGATCAGGTCGTGAACTTGGAATTCCACAGCAAGCTGATCACGGTTCGACGTGAGTGAACCGCCGCAGCATTCGAATATGGGTCACAGAAAATTCTCATATCACTATGGAACAAGAAGAGTATTCCCCAAAATTAAGTGTCTTTAGTGTACCCTCCTTGAAGAAGGTGTACGCACCCATTTCTTTCAGTAAATATACTATCACGGGTGCAACATACCTCTATATGTTACAATTGTGATTGCTTCCGTAACTGATAGCTGGCATTCCAACTATCCAGATATTGCGGTTTGCAATTTTTCTATTTGAGGGTACATTCAAAATATGCTATGTGCGACTAATGCCAGCAACATTGGATGGACGTGGAGAACACACTAGTGCTGCCATGAACAGCATCGATGGGGACACACTGTATCGTGTGTGGTACAAACTGGAGTACCACTTAGACGTGTATTGTGAGAAGCTCATACTGAAGCTCACCGAAGCTCAACATTTGTGATGGCATAATTAAACACTTAAACATTTTGCCTTTCTTATGACGCTTCATTTAATATTTTATCTGTAATACTTTTTGAAATATATTGTTTTAAATCTCGATGATTTCTTTGTAGTAACCCGATACGTACTTACAAGTTATTTATTTTTTACAGTATAATAAAGTATGTGTTATTAAAATTTTAAGCAATGTCAAGTTTTATCTCTGAAGAGAAAACTTGTTCAAAAAATTCCAACACGAAAACTCTTACGACAATGAGGGCCACTCGTTATCATTTCCCTCAGGTGCAATCGAAACGGACGCCCATGTTATCGCCGACAGCCGACGACTCACCACTTACCATTCCAGTTTTACTTATTGTGCGAATCTTAATTAAATTACATGCACATCGCATAATTATTTCTTTATTACATGTCTTCACATCGGACATGAACGGGGGTGGACCCAGAAAAGTTATTATGGCTAGCGCGCTGTAATCTGCTGTGCGTACCTGATGTTAGGAAAAAACGCTTTTTTAGTTGCACATGTATGTGCAGGTGGACAGTTGTCCGTACGGTACGGTATTTTCATATCACTATGGCTATCATTAAATTGCTAAATTACGCTTTGTGAAGTTGTCAAAATTCAAATGACCTTTATTCTTTTAGACCAATTTATGTATTTATTATTGCGTCATTGAATTCAGTTATCTTCGCAGGTAATTGAATTCAAAATTTCAGGAAATATTCTCACATCTTGCATCTTATGAGAATTTGATAGGCGTATCGTGAATATCAGACACAATTGGTAATTTTCTAATCAAAAGTTTATAAACATTTTAATTGTAATGCAATAAATATTTTCTTATCACATTTCCTGAGATGCTTAGAGCCATGTTAATAAAGTTTTATAAAACCAAAAGTATAAGTAATTAACGACTGTGGTTTAGAACATCTGTATTTATTAGTTGAATATTTATCCTAGAGAGCTCCGCTTTATGGCCAACAGATCTATCGCATATCCCTTCATTTATACTTAGACGGTCCCCATATCCATGCGTGCATAAGTAAATATTTTCAATACTAAAAAGCAAAATAAGTGAAATATTAAATAGTACATACTATACTTGTATTTGGATATGAAAGGTTAAGTAACTTTGAACGCGATTATAACACGGATGGCTGACTCTCTTCAGGAAAATACACCGTATAAGTAGAAGATATGCAACTTTAGGAGGCAGTTGCACGGCGCATATACCATCCTTCGGAGAGAATGTAAAGCAGTCGGTCCTTTGTCTATTAAATGTTGAGCAAGTGAAAAATTCCTACTTTACTAAGTATAGAGAAGGAGTTCCAGATTGGGACTAGCTCATTTCCTGGAGTCGGTGATTGGTCCAAGTAGCGGAAATAGATCAACGGTAAATAAGTGAATAAATACATAGTACATAACATGCTGTTTTTTGCATTCATAACTGTACTCAACAACAGTAGAGCAGTTGTTCATTAAATAAAATTTTTAATAATCGGTTATTATAATTTAAATGCTACACCACAGTTTATGATAAAGTTATAGATGATTTTTCCATCCATATCTACAATATAGCTAAATAGTTAGATAATTAAGTTTTAATGAAAAGATATACTCTTTTATTATTGTTTAGTAGAGTTAATTAACGAAAAGACGATTAATTCGGAGCGATACAAAATAAAATCTATTTACGTCTCCATTATTCATTATCTCCATTAAGTATCTTGTTTTTTCAATCTGTAATAAAACTCATGAGAAATCATTTATGTGGACGAAAACAAGCTATGGTTGTAGATGTGCTCCAAGGTTCTCTCCTGGGACCACTGTTGCCTACCCGTCGTTTCAGATTAGTCACTAGCTGCCAACTACATCAATATGCAGATGTACTGAATATATGCAAGTCATTTGATTTCCCAGAGATAATTATTCTTCTGGTCCCAAGACGCTACTCTATAGTACTCTAATAGCTTACTGGGTTGATGGGATTTAGGGGCCAAAATTTCGCTACTAGTACAAATACAAGTGTAACCTTTTTTAGCTCATTGTTATATTAGATCTAAAATCGGTGATTAGAGAAAATAATACATAAGGTTTTACTCTTTAGAGACTAAACGCACCAAGGTCTTTTAAGAAACGAGAAAATTTCCAGTCGGCAAAGAACGGCGTCCCCTTCTCCTCCAAGAAATATCCCAAATATTCCACGACGATTTCTTGCATTTTCCCCTGGAAAAAAAATATATAGTTGCTACTAGGCTGGAGCTGAAGCGGGAAGTAGTTTCGTCAAGTGCTATTCTCTTGGCTGTCTTCCCTTTGCTTGCGACATTTTCCAAATCCTTCCTTACACTCACTGTCTACCTTTCAGATAGCGACTTTTCACAAATTACATACTTGCTGGTAGACGCTACGTCAAAAATATGCTCAGTTGACAATACAATTGTTTTAATTTTTCAAATGCACAATTCTGGAAAAATGTAGCTGCTTTATTTGTAGTGAAACTACGAATACTCTAGACCACTTGCCAAAGAGTGTTAGTATTGGTAACACTAAAGCGGTGTTTCACCTTGAACTTCCAAGGACAATCTCTAAAATCACCCAAACCTGATTTTCAAATATCATTAAAATTCCCAATGAAATATTAACTGCAACATAATAAAATTGTTGTTTTTGGGGGTGATACTACCACGTGCGCCTAGGAGACACAAAACCAACTACCTTATGCACATAATTTCCAGATGACAAGACATTATAATATTTTCTCTATTTCTCCTAATACCAATGGATTATTTGCTCACTACAGTATGATATTGCTTTAAAAGTTAAATACTCAATGACTGACTGTGACAAAATAATAATATAACAATGTATTTTCAAATTGATAGTTTCTTTAATGACTTCGATGCATTTTTTTCTACTGATTGACAAATGTTTGGTAAGTGTTAAGTGTTTTGAAGGGAGCATGTTCTAATAAAATCGTTAGCACAAAAATAAATGTTCTGGATAATAATTTTGGTAGTAAAGGAAATGAAAATTGCTTCAATTATAAATCATATCTGATGACTCTGTATAAGAAGCATCAACATAATACTTTAAGTAAAGTATGCTGGTCCATAATGACCAGAATTAAAGCAATTTTTCCATTTCATTCATTAGAACAACCTTGTGTCCATCTAAGTGAGCCACATGTGACAAAATACCGTAGTTACGCGAGCCTTTCACTCAATTTACTAGTTATATTTTCCCAGGATTAATAATGATTATCACTGAATAGAGTATATTTTCTAAAACCAATTTAGTCCAAGCATGAGTATGTTACGATTCGCTTCGTCGTGTGCATTATTATTAACCCATCACATGATAATGCTCCATTGCTTAAATCGGATACGGACACAGTCCGAGCCAAACTGCTTACTTGAATTATTGGACATAACAGTGATGTAGTGGCTTATCCAGAATTGGCCATTTATCGTAAGAATTGATGCCACAAAGGTTGGAAACCGGAACGGTAAAAAAGCTCCCACGCCAGGGACGGTTTCGCTAACAGGTCCAAAGGAGTCAGATTGGGGTGTCAAATGGAAGTGAGACTTAGATTGAAAAGTGCAAAATTTTGAAGTTCGGTGAAGCAATACTTAAATTTGATCTATAACATATTGTGTCTAGGAGAACATTACATTTCAACACTTGGATATTATAATATAAAATGTACGTTGATTGGTAAAAAAGGCTGAATGCTAATGATGTTATTAGTGTCAAGTGAGACACATGTGTTTATAAAGCAATGTAGACATACTAGCTGCGTTGTGACTTAAGAATAATAAAACTCCAACTGGAACTGATTTTTGGAAAGTGGACACGCGGATGAAAAAGATACATTCTATTAGTAGTATTAGTTTATCAATCTTTATTAATTATTAAAACTAGTTCAATTTAATGTTAAAAATATAAGGCAGGCCCAAGAAGAAGAGGAAGGTTTCGAATGGCAGCTGTTATATGGTCGATATATTGGGCTTAATTACGAGTACAAAAATATTTCTCGTCAAATTAGTTGGGGTCTGCTTGATATAAAGAGCATCCCACATGTTCTCCTCGATCGATCTCTTTTTACTTTTTACAGATTTTATTTTTATTTTGCTTTACCTTGGCAGATCGGTATACAGGGTATCCCAAAGGTTCTCTAGGGGCTCTTCCTTGCCACAGTTTAATAATATACAGTTGGGTTACTTCCATGACCCCTACTCCTGCTATCGACGCGTGGCCTACACTCGGTAGCAAGAGAGTCGATGTTTATGATTGTGATGCTATGTGGATCGGGTGTTTCTAACCTAGACGCAAATTGAGGTTATTTATTCCAGTATTTTGTTTTGCACTATTTGCATGAATAATTTTTATAGTTGAAAACAGCTGTAAAAACTAATACTGGTACAATTCATCATCATCATTGCCCCTGGCTATTCCAGCAATACCCATATTCTTTCAAAAAGAATATATTGATAACATTGTTCCGTCTTGGTGAGTATGTATCAAGTAAACATAAAAGTATGAGATCTCATTTCTGATGAGCATGATGATTTGTTCTGTTAATACGTATGTAGTTAAAAATATATAAAAGATATTGAGTCTGTAATAAACGAAGGTGATTACAATTTTAGTGTTTTAAGTTAATTTAATTATTTAAAATTTGCAATATAAATATTATGAATAAATGAGATGAACATCAATAATCATGCCAAGTTATGATACTTTTAAAAGAAAAATAAAAAGCATGTTCATCAATGGATGTTTTTATAGCATTGGTGAATTTCTGTCTGCACCCTTTGATTGATAGTAACATACCATTTTATTGTTTTTTATATTTGACCCCTATTTTATCGTATTTAATATTAATTTTTGGTTATATGCAATTGTTTTTTATTTGTTTGTGTACAGGATGTGATGTTATATGTTTTAAAATTGTTATTTCTGTTTTATATGTACTATATTATATGTATTATTAATATTATTATTATTATCATTATCATTATCTTCAGTTATTTCTATTTGTATGGCAGCATCCATAAATTACGTAAGGTGTTTGAGGGTGGGTGGGTCTAGAACAATATCTAATAAAATCTTATATGGGGATGATGATAATACAACGTAACCAACAAATTTGACAAGCCGCAATGACATTTGTATTGTGTGATACCATTGTTCGATTTTAAAACTGGCGCCATTCCCGTACGTGCGCTTGATCTATGCGTACTCGGTCTGGAGTAGAGCAAACATTAGAGAGTTAAAAAGATAGAGCAGAAGGCGGAAAACCTTTTATCTTTTAGCAATGGCGCCATTGACTTCGACATTTAAATTAGAGTTCTCGCGCAATTGCCACATTGTGACAACCAGAAGGAGAAGGTAACATTAGAAAGAGAGGCCGATAGTGAAAAATGGACAACACTGTCCTGATAGAACGACCGAATTCAGCTCACTGTCAGTACCCAAGTTCACTAAAGAAACAGGTTGCTTTGTAATATATGTTACATGAAGTATTTCTATGTTTGTATGTAAGGTATCTGTTTGGTTAGGATAGAATTGTACATTGAAAGAATATTTTTGAAACTTTTTCTATAAAATGAGGAAAAAACAGCCACACGCGGGTGTCATCTAGGTCTAGAAATGACGTAGCACTTGTCGATTCTAATGAACTAATCTATCTTTTAGTAAGCTTGGTCAAATTCATTTAATGCGTACCCGACAAATCCAGAAACTGTTTCCGCTGGATGTCGTGTCCCTTTAAATTAGAGTTTACAACTGTCTTCGTCTATTTCGTCTTCTCCGTCTGACTGTCCTATCTTGTTAATTCTCTAATCTTTGACTAGAGTATAAAAAACTAAACCAACTCCCATTTTTTCTACATGGAGCGGATAGGGAGTGAGTCTACTGTATATTTCTCTACTGTGTCCTTGCACTCCTATTGTAAATGGCTATTTACCTGTGAAACGATTAATAAATAAAAGCTCAGAAGACTCAGAAGCAGAATAAACAAGGAGATGATGATAGAGGGAATCATCTCACAAACACCTATACTTTCCATCCTATATTTCTAACCCATACGATATGTGACTCTCGCTGCTGGAAACAAGCACGTCCCATATCCAATCCGGCGTATGTAGCTGACGTGTTGGGGAAAAACGAAGCTCAAATTCGTGTTCAGCCGCTGAAAATGCAAAGGATAGATATGGTCAGTACCCCAGTGTAGACCACTTTTTTTGTGGACCTCTGTTATTTAAGTATAATTGTTATCATTGTAATTACCTTCTGATGACGACAAGGTAGTTGATGAAACGCTCGTTAATATACAATGCAATATTTTTATTTTCGAAAAATCTCGTCAAAAATTTCAAAACCCTTAATGTACATGTGCAATAATTGACTAAAATAGTAAAAAATAATGCTGTCAATATTTTGATTTTGTTATAACAAATATTATTTTCGCTCGAATAAACTTTGCTAAGAACTATATGTAAAGATCTTATTAGCAGATCCACAAAATGACAGCACTTCTGGCTCGAAAATGAGAACCTAAAACCGACCCTGCCACAGGCATTAACATTCTTCGCCTTTTTATGAATTGTGAGATTGTGAATGTACAATCCAATTACAACTGTTAGGCCTCGATCACTCTTTACTCCATTTTACGATGCATTTTGTATTTAGACATATATAAGATTCACGTTATGATAATTCAACAGCTCGCTTGATGCGAATATCTCGCTGAAAGCTATTGGGATTGGATTTTACGGGAAGGTTGCATAACCCGGAGGTTTAATTTTCCCACACGTGTTTGTAATTATTTTTGCTTATAAGCTTAACAAACACAATGTCAAGAGCATGTTAACAAAATTAATAAGTAAGTTCTTTGTGTGAAGATATGTATCTGGAGTTGTAAAGAAACCTAATAGTGATTAAAGGATACAACTAGTGAGTTACATTTTGATTGCTTGGGTCGATTAAAATTTGCTGAGATTCAGCATTTTGAAGTTATGACTTTTTTCGTCCACTTGGGAAGCTCAAATTTTTGTAATCTATTTTCATAATTTACTCAAGAACAATGCATTTCATGTCAAAGGTCCTCAATGTTCACAGCGTATTAAATTATCTTAATTAAGATCTCATTTATCAGTTTTCCTTTTTTAATCACCGCCCCCCCAAAACCCTAGGATACCCTTGTCAAGTCTGGTGAGCAAGCTACGATATTTTGCATTTATATTTCCCCCAAACGAATAAATAGTAAAATCACCCTCTCTACCCCCTAGGGGAAAGGAAAAAAATGATAAATGAGAGCGGATACAGTTAAATGGGAGTTGGTGTGGTAGTGTGGTATATGCTGGATTGAGGGAAAAGGGTAAGGGGGTGAGGGATCGTCCGTTTAGGATAAACTTATAATTGTTAGCAGACGTTAAAAAAAATTCTGATTCTTTCATCCAAAAATAATTTGCAAAAACTGCCCAAATCGACCCTCCTTCTATGGTATTATAACAACATCTGGAACTAGATTATATTTTCAGATTATATTGTTGAAGGGTTGGCCGTTAAATAGAGTTAAATGGGGGAACATAAATAAAGCAAGCTGGCTATAATTCAGAAACTTGAGACTTTTTTATATCTGAGTCAAATATTAATTAAATTCTATGACCAATTATTTCCTCATACTAAAGTGCAAATGTAGTCAAGATGTTTTCCTAAGACACTTGGATGGAAACTCTGGATTTGGAAGTGGTGATTCTTTAGGCAGCGGTTTTCTATATGCGATAAGTGCTTTAGGTAATTTGTCATTAAACATAGGAAATGTCTAAAATCTTCATTGTGCACTAGATCGTTCAGATTCCGCTTACGGCATACATTTAGCTCAATTAGAGCTTTTAAATTAGCAGTCTGGATATAAACAAAGGACGCAAAATAGGTCAATATTTTGTAAATTTTCACAAAATGTTTGTTTTTGATGAGTTTTTTTCTGAAAATACAATACATGTGGTATATGTGCCAGAATGCAATTAACTAACACATTTGTAACCATTAGAGACATTACTAATCCTGTTGCTTAGAGCAAGGCAGGCAAAAAAGTGATGTAACAAACTTTCTTAGTGAAATTTTACTATTTTGTATTTAAGAAAAATTTACTTAAAAACTTTAAACGCCAGTAAAACTAATTTATACACAAATGAAAACAAATTGATGTACACATTTTCACAGACACGGATATATATCCGAAAAACTCCAAAAATTAACCAGTTACTTTTATAATGATGAAGTTGACATTATCTCTACCAACTTCCTCAAAGCTATCGACAAACCAAACCAACGTTGGGTTGTCATTCCCATATTTTTTATCTATTCTTATTATGCTAAAACAGTATGTTGAATATTGTAGTGCTTCGACATGTCTATCATTTCTGGTGTAAGGGTCCTGCCCTGGCGCTACTATTGCTTTTGATTTTTACTAACGACATTTATCACTTGATACAAATAACTGTGATTGGTATATGCGGGATTATCTACAACTTTACTGGCATATAGAATCCGATGGTGGCTGTGAGAAAATCCAGAATAATTTAGATAAGCTTCTGGAATGGTACTTCAGTAGTCTTCTGCAGCTTGATGCTGCTATATACAAAGCTTCTCTTACCATAGGACAAAAATGCTATTAACTCCAATTATCATCTGAACAATTCTTGAATGTCCTGAATACTTATGTGAGCTAGAAGTGACATTTGACCCTAAGCTGTTATTTTCAATGCACGTTTAGAACATTATGTCAACATTGTCTTTTTGAAAATTTAGTTCAAAATCTAATTTAAAGCTCTACTGAAAAAGCGTTAAAAATGTACAGGGTGTCATTGAAAAATGTAACTAAGTAATTACATAATTTCAAAGTCATTGTCATTTGATTTTGATTTTAAAAAAGTATTGTAAAGATAATTCAAACCTCTATGAGAGAAAATAAAAAAATATACATGCCATTAAAATAAAAAAGCTAGTAGTTTTTTAGGTCTGGCTATGTCCTGTACCCCAATTTAAAAAAATTTCTTAAAATAAAGAAGAAATGGGGATACACGTAGTCTCGTGGGCATTCAGTATAAATATGATGAAATTTTATCAAACCTAAGTTTTGTGTATCGACAACGGCATCTAGATTTGATGAAACTGACGTTCCGACTCCTCACACCTAAAGTACTCTCCACTACATATTATATGTAATAACTAGAGCAGCCTGTAGAATACATTAGATACATTAAACTATTCCGTACAGGACACTAACAACCTATTTTCATAACAACTTACAAACTGTACAGTACAAATTTATAATTTATAATTTTTGTAATATTGTAGTGTCTAATTAGATGTGTATGTATACCTCAATGAATATTTATATATTTTGAACAATTGTATGCTTCTTTGTTCCATGCATATTTTAATCACTAATTTAGATATCACATCTGTACACTCTGAAATTATTTTAACATACTTCTGAAATATATTCAGTTTTGTTTATATTCTTGGTTATGTTAGATGTAATTACTTATAATCATCTCTTTGTATATGTCGCATCACTTAACTGGCGAAAGCTGTTGAATGCTGTATCCTAAACAAATCGGTAAATAAAATAAATCATTAGTTAATTGTTCCTAATTATTTCTTCCATCTTAATACATCCATAAAATATTTAATTTCATATCGACCTTGCAAACAGGTATGTTTTCTTCGACCCACCCGCCACATAATTGCATAATTTGTACATTTAGGCTTGTAATTTATGATCGGCAAAAGGTGTTTACACGTACACAATACATCAGCAAAAAAAAAAAAATCTAAAAGGTTCGTCTTCTGATTCCCCGTCGAAGTCTCCATCAAATCGAAACATCTCACAAGTAATGTTCGAATTAATAAGCAATTTGTAACTAAACACGTCTATTAAACTACTTTAGCAGGTTACAAGATAAAATAAATAAAAAAAGTGTAACTCAACATTTAAAAAATATTGTAGGTGTGCCCGCGTTAGATAGTCCGAAGACCACCTCGCGCTCCTACCACATATATAAATTTAATTAAGTCCAAATGACTTGCGATACGAACTCCGACTAATCATTTAACCATTTCGATTGTTAAGAATTCAATTATAAAGTACAATAAACATGCATGTATGTTGTAACAGGTCCTTCCTTTTCTTTATTAACACTCACAGTACTCCAAACGTAATCAGATGAATAAACATATAGATATCTTTAATTAGTATAGCTGTAGAAGAAAGAAATCCATATGCATTGGACCGAGAAATAAAGATTCATGCGTCATGCTAGTGTCATAATATACTAGCTATAATATTCCTATATAAACTGCGTATATATATTTATACCTGTACAATGTACTTTGTACGTGTTTATTTTTAGACCGGGAGACGACTGAAAAAAAATTAGCGTCATTTGTTTAAGTCAATATTGGTTTTTGTATTGCAGATAGGTGTCCATCTGTAGGTACCGAAATTGAAGGTCAGTGTAGGTGAATCGGTGTTAATAATGTTTGAGGCATGCAACCTGGTGCTCACTGGGAATGTGCTTTAACGTCACTTGAGTTAAGTAACAATAATTGTTGAAGATGATAGAACTTTCTTTAAAAATAACAAAACAAATAGTCAGTAGTCAATAATGATGCGTATTTATTGAAAATAATTATTCTCGTAGACAGCTAATGTAATCCGGTGTGCCTCAAGGCTCTGTGTTGGGAACCTCTTCTTTATCTCGTCTACTACACAGCAGATATGTTTGTAAACATACAGCACTATTCTGTGCAAGCATGCGCCGATGATACACAACTTTGTTTCTCATTCGATCTTAGCAAATACCGCACAGCTACAAACTTAATAAACACTGACTTACAAGAGATTTATAATTGAGTTAATTTAAAAATTAACCAAAATAAATCGAGACTAATGAATTCGAATCAAAACATGTATCACCAAATGTTGTGTGAAAATATAAACATTTGGTAATAGTAGGCTCCCAACAATAGAAAATTCAAAAAATATAAGTATCATCTTTGAATATATAATATAAGAGTTGGTGACATTTTTCAGTAATTATTTAGTTAATAATAATAATAATAATAATAGCGTCTTTATTTTCCATATGAAAAAATATACTTAATTAGGTGTTTTCACTATGTGCAAATTTGCTTTTTTGATATTATTAAAATGAAGTACTTGTTATACCAAAGCACTTATTGATATTTAAATAGCATTCTGTCGTCCATCAAATTAAAATTTCAACAAATAAATAACACAAAGTTTTAGTAATTGAACGAGTACGCAAAACACGCGGTGACGCAATCGGTTATATGAGTTTCTTAAATCGCGTTTAAAAATTGTTAAATACAACATTTTATTCACTTTATTTACGTTTTACATGTGATTAAATAAGTAAAACCTACCTAATACGGGATATGTAAAAGCTACGTTAGAAAATTTATCTGCAAAATAACGAGTTCATAACACAATGTGACACTGACAATGTAACTGATGATGCCATGAGTGCGTAGTGAATTGATGTAGTGTTTTTGGTGAAAAAATTTCAATACGAAATTAAAATTGCTTATTTTAAGATATTATTCGACTGTTTGTCAAAATTCAAGTGTTTTTAACTATAATAAAGCATTATATTCACAGTAAAAGTTAATTTAAAATTTGTGAAAATTACAAAACTGTTTAATAAGTAAATAAGTAAATGAAAAAAATAGGCGAAGTTCAGCTGTACTTTAACCAATATTAAAAGCAGAAATTAAAAAAAAACTAAAATTATGCTGCTCTTCCACTTAACCTAATTCGCGCATTACATTCAAATGATAGTAAATTAAAAATAATTGCACCTATGGATAAAAGAAAGAAAAAAAAAACATTCAACTTAAACTAAAGGGCTAATTACATTAAATATGTTAATTAAAAATGAATATTTTCAAATTTTACCTGAAACAGTTTAGATTTATTCCTTTCAAGTTTTTGCGTAGATGGTTATATACTTTGCAAATCTGATACCTAAAAGAATGTTGAAATAGCTCTGTTCGATGGGCAGGTGGGGTTAAAAGGCCTTTGAACCCTAAACTAAGGTTGTGTATATCCGTACGATTTTTTATTTTATTATATGTATAGCTATTCAGGAAATTTCTTAATTAAAATTTTATGATATAAACATGCTGAATGACGTAGTCTACGATTCTCCATGTTCAGCCAACCCGTGTCTTCTAACTTGTGTGATATTCTCTCACGCCTGCGTATACCGTAAATTAACCTGAGGCAAGAATTCTAAATTTCTTGTATTTTATTTTTGTATACAGTAGTTAAATTAGAGCCATATAGGCAGTCAGGAAAATCTATCAGAGACAACACCAGACTTTCACATATCACTTTGACTTTTTGAAATAAATAGTGCCTATTCCCATAAATTAGTTTGATAGAATTATATGCTTGTTGTGTAAGTTTATTTAGATGTAGTTCAAATCGGAGATCACTGTTAGTAATAACACCTAAGTTCTTAGCGTATTCAACTGTTTCAAGGTTTTCTTGATCTACATGTATTTGAACCTGATTTCTAATAAGTTTTCGAGTTATTTTAGGATCAAAAATTAAAGCATTGGATTGGCTGGTGTTAATAATAAGACAGTGATCTTTTGATGCATTTAAAAATATTTTAGGTTTTCATTTATACGTTGACAGGCACCATCAATGCCAGAAGTGTTAAATGAGCAATAAAGCTGAGTATCATCAGCATATAAATGAATTTGGCAGTGTTTTAAACATGAAATAAACTAAGTGGTGTATAGAGTAAAAAGCAATGGTCCCAGGATAGACCCTTGTGGTACACCTGATCTCAGTACTAAGTCTTCTGGGCAGTTTTGTTCTATGCAGACTTTCTGCTGCTTATTTTGTAAATAATTTTTAAACAAATTAACTGCTTCATTTGTGAGACCTATATGTAATAAAGAAGATAAAACTATTTCATGATTAAGAGTATCAAACGTCCGACTAAAATCTAATAAAATTAAATTTGACATAAATCCTGATCTGATGATCCTATTATGTCATCAACCACTTGCGAAAGAGCTGTAGTACAACTATATCCAGTTCTAAAGCCCAATTGTATTTTAGGTAGTATTTGTTTCTCCAGTAAATATTCTCTAAGTTGATGTTCCATGATTTTTTTAAGTATTTTAGAGAAACTAGGTAGAACACTAATGGCATGTAGGTCTTTAAAATTTTCAGGATATTTTTTTTTTTTTGGTAATACAGTGATTACAGCACTTTTCCTGGAAAAATATTTTCTTGTAAACAATAATTTACTACATGGGTCAGGTAAGGAATAATATGAGGACAGCATTATTTAATCATTTTTAAAATTACCTTATCACACCCTACAGCATTTGTATTTATTTTCATGATTTTTTTAATACTGTAGTTTCATCAAGCCTAAAATTAAAAATTGAATCGAATAATAAATTATTTTTATAATAGTTTAGGATGTCATCAGAAGCATCTGTGACTGGCAAAGAATTTACAAAAAAATTATCATTTACATTCTTTAAATTTTCAAGAATATTTTTATTTTTATTTTGAGAAAGAATGTCATTATTTTTAAGAATTTTCCACCATTCATGAGCACTAGAATTATATAGCTGGTAACTTACAAATGCTTTCTTTTCTCTCTTAATGGCTTGAGGTGTGAAATTACGCAGCCGTTTGTAATATAAAAAATCATTGTTATTTGTTCTTTTAAATTTGGCAAGCGCTCTATCTCTAATATTAACATAGTTTTTATAATGTCAGACAACCAGGGTGCGGGAGGTTTGGTAAATCTTTTTGTCACAATAGGTGCATGTTCATCAAATAATTTAATCAGGTTATCTTCAAGAAATGATACTTTTTCGTCAATATTATTAATGTCAAAAATATTATAAAGTGGTATGGCATATAAATCTTGCTCAAAGGAAGTATAATTAAATTCACATAAACCTAATCACGATACGTTACCATTGTGGGTTCAGCAGTCTATTTTTTGAAAGCATGTTGAGGGATTATGTATAGGTATTATCCCTGATAACGGTATCGGAAGGAGGCAGAACACCCTCGATTTGCAAGAAATAGTCAACACAATTATCATTTGGTTAAGGCTGTAACTTTTTATATTGTTTGACTCTTTGCTATAACATTGGCAGATCGATATGCCGGTGTTTATGGTTGCAGATCCCATCAAACATGCCGTGTAAACTACGAAATTTTTAAAGTTTTAATTTTAATCATTTATCTCTTCGAGACAATCGGAATCATAATCATCATCGTCCGCTGAGTCTAAATTACTCGATGCTCTGGAGTTCACGTCTGTAGAATTTCAACGAAATTCTGTAAAACCAAAAATATAAACAACCGACGGCTGGTGTAGCATTTGAAAAGGCTACATTAATAAATTTATGTTTGAGTGCAGAAAATTAACTCAGATTAATCCATTTGTTTGAGTATAGAGGTATGCAACCCACGATCTAGAATTCGATAGTAAATAGTTGCCTATCTTGATGAGAAATTATGGGTAGTAAACATGTTTTCTTTAGGTATAATTTTGAGTTAGAGGTGTTAGTTGTGTATTCTCGTAGTTTAGATATTACATAATTGTGTAATTCAGTCTTAATTGCAAAGCCCTTTGTTGGCGCATTTTCATTGGCTAGAGAAAGCGTTATCTCGATGCTCAAGTTGGCAACACTAAGAACTGTTAAGGAGATTTCCGGCTGATAGCTCGTTTTTCGACAGCGACGAGATAGCTGAAAGGCGGCGGTCCCGGTTTTGTATTGAAGAATTTGGGTTTTACATCGCTTATACTGAAAAGGGATTTGATTTGATGTATCCAGTGTTTCTTCACCGTCCTGTCAAAAGCATTTTGTAAATTCCAGGAAGGAATTCTATTGGTTGTCGTAAACTTATCGCCACGTGTTTCGTGAGGTTATGTAATACTCTCTATGTGAGGAGAGCTTTTATTTTACTTAGTTTGGAGTTTCATTTGGTTCTTATTTATTGTAATTATTACAGAGTGTTTTGGAGGGGCATGTATTTTTGGAGAGGCTTATAATTGGGACAAGCATATGTTTGGCGCTATCATTTTGGTTATGTAAGGGTGCCCAGTATTTAGAGGAGTAATAGGAGGAAGTCTATTACTTAGATGTTTGGTTTTATGTGGGTCCTGCTGACATTTAGAGAAGTTTTGGTTGGAGAGTTGTTCGCAGCAGTCTCCAAGAGATTTGGGCAGAATTTTGGGAGTGACACGGAGTCGTAGTCGTAAGCAACGTCGAGAACATCTTAGGAAGTGGTAACAGGTCACAATGCAGTCGTCGCAGAAAACGCCAAAGCTCTAATCAGATTTTATTGTTTCATTTTAGTTACATAATTTTGAAGAAATTAAAAAATATTAGAGTAAATTATACAACAATTTTGCAACTACATACCTAAAATGATGAAATATCTTAAGATTTTTTACTATGAAGTAACGCAGGGTACCACGTGAGACTAATTTACCTTCTATTTCACATATGAAGTATTTTTAATAGAACATACTTCTTTTAGATCATTCTTTAACATTCTAGTGCACACAGCAAGTATTGCAAAAAGTTAGCTCACAGAACTTTGTTTACTACATAACATTTTAGTGATGAGCTGTAATTTTAATCCATTGTGAATCTTTAACTCGCTGTTGTGAATCTAAAACTCATTGTTGGTATTATTAAAGCCGTAGTTGCATTTCTATAAAAAAGGTCAAATCACTGAAACAATTTTAGATGGGGTCATATACATATTCTGAATTTCTTTTGCGTATGTAGATTATGTTTAGGGGATAATTGTGAAACTATTTGTTTTTTATTGTTGTACATCTGACTTGTGTCGTAATAAATGTTTGGTGTCTGCATGTTCTTATTATTTGTACTCGTACTCCTGATATTTGCTTAAATTTTGAGATTTCATAGAGTAAAGTAAGAGTTTTGATATTATAGATATATTTTGAGAATTCCATCGCACGGTTGCTAGTAACTTAATTTTGTTCCTGGCTGGCAAAATCGTTTAAATCATATTAAGTAAGATACAGCCGGTGGCGCCCTTTGAGTGTTCACACAATCCTAACCCACGGCCCTATGTTCTCCAACAAAAAATCAGCTGCCGTTCGCACCGGAGTAAAACATTTTAATATTTAGGTATTAAAATTGTTACACTGGCTTACAATACTTGTTTGTGTTTATTGAATGTTTTCATGCAACTCACACAATATCCATTGCAAAGTTTGATACTCGTGAAAAATTAACATTATTTTGTATTTGTTTCATAATATAATTATTATTAAAGAATGCAATAAAAATGAGTCCATTTTTTACAAATGAAACAAGCCTGAAATTTTACGCGTAACTTAAATGACGTTAAAGTATATTCCCAATGAGCAATAGGTTGCTACCCCTACACATTATTGTTACCAATTCTCCTATATTGACCTCCGCCTACTAATGAACTGTCAATAGAACAACAAATTTTGACTTAACCACAAAAGACGTTGATATTTTGCAGTCGTCTCCCGGTCTATTTACTCTAGATCGCTTTAATGAAATAAGTGTCACTGCGCAATAAACATAAGGCAAAGTACTAGTAATCGTGTAATTTGCCAAAAACACTGAAGGTAAGTCAATGCCTTGCAAAAACGCTAAATCTGAATAAAACCGGTTATAACTTTTTTTCATGTGTTTGTATTGGTTGGATTCCTTTTCAAACAACAGATGGGAAAGTAGATTTAAAATTACGTATTGTGGTAATCTAGTTCACTTATTTAATAATGTTAAAAACTTTTTAGTTGTAGTGAGCACAGTTCATTTTGATATACTTTAATTTATTATAAATGGAAAATTAATGGTTTGATTATTACGTTTCCAATTTTGAATATAATTTTTACTATTGTTCATGTGTAACCTAGCGAACTTGTGAGTCTGTAAAAAAATTGTTCAACAATGAAATGGATAATTTGAAAATGTGATACAATTTTAAAATATCTTAGCTTCCGAATTAATTAACTGATTTTTTGTTTTCGGTTTACAAAAACTCATATAAATGCATTTGTAAGAACCGATGCCTAAGGAATCACTACTTCTACATCCAGGTTTCTCGTCCAAGTCACTGTAAAAGAAACATCTTGACTATATCTGTACTCTAGTATGTCGAAATTATTGGTCATAGAATTTTAATAATATTTGAGGCAGATATCATAGAAAAATGTGAGGCATTGGTTTCTACAATATACGTTAAAAATGTATCTAGTTTGGTCTACGGCTAAGTGAAAATCTCAATTTAATTTTATTATATCTTTTAATAAGGCTTGCTTTACATATATTCCCCTATTTACCCTATTTAACCCCCAACCCTTCAACGGAATCATCTCAAAATATAATCTAGTGCCAGATGTCGTTACAATACATACGTGTATCAAATTTCAAGTGAATATCTCAATTTTATTTTATCAACCACTTTAATAATGGAGAAGGGGTGGTGGGGGGGTTTAAAAATATTATAAAAAAATCTGAAGCCTCGGTTTCTAGTACATGCTCTAGTAAAAGTTCATTTAAATAAAACTCTGAAAACCGAACTGATGTCGCATTCTATTGCAAATGTCCTTGTGGATGTAATTGTGTTTACCTCCACATACCTATGCTAAACTTAATTGTAACGTTCTTTGCGCTCACAATTATTAAATGTTTGATAGCTCAAGATTGCCTATAACTACACGAGTCTGTCTGACAGCTGATATTGTTTTATTACATTCAATGGCTACTATGATTTTTCCAATGTTATTAGGTTACCAGATTTACACAGAAATGTGCCATTTTAGTTTCCAAAGCCCACTAATCTATTATCTATTAGCCGCATGTTTCTAAAAGCTTGGTTGCACTGTATTTTGGCTGAAATCTGAAATATTTCCTTAGCGGATTTTCAAAATTTTGGTATCATTAGATTCGTATGAAAATGAGGTATTTAAAAATGTTGGTGAACGATTAAATTCCCATTTAAAAAAACCGAGTTAGTGGGTAAAAATCACATTTAAAAATTTTAAACGCCTCTAGAGAATTAAGTAATGCAATCATATTACTCTTTTTATTTTTATAGTAACGTAGCACACAAACTAAAATATATTTTGGGCACCACAGCACTCTGGATTCAGAAATAGATTTTTTAATAAAATTTTTAATGTTTATCAAAAAGTGACCAAAATGGATGTATTGTATTCAAAATTTCCTCTAGATTCCAAAAATGTAAAAATATATAGGGTGTTCCATTTAAAAATCGAAAGTTGTGGGCATTTTCGGTCAAACTGGATGTGCACCAAACTTGATTTTTTATTGAAAAGATGGCATTTTAGTCGTGTAATAAGGCCTCCAAATTTCAATTTTTTATTCCAAATATTTTAGGAAATATCGGGGCGAGCGCAATTCGTGACTCACCCGGTATATACCAAATCCCAATTTTCCGGACTTTTATAGCAATTTACCTCAAACCATTCATCTCAAAATATAATCTAGCTCCATCTGTCGTTACAATATTTACGTGTACCAAATTTCAAGTGAATATCTCCATTTTACGTTATTAACCCCTTTATTTATTAATGGAGTGAGGGTGGCATTTGTTATAACAAAAATTGACTCCTCGATTTCTAGTATACACGCCAAATTCTGGACTCTTGCCAGCTTGCTTTACTTATTTTTCGCTATTTACCAGAGCGCTGGGTAGGATAGGAATCACTCAGCATTCAGGATTCGAATCCTCTTTGAGTATTCGAAAGCAGTATTCGAATACTTTCATTCAGAAGGATTCATGATTCAAATTCGTAAGGCAAATGAAAAGGGATTCGTATTCGAATCCATTCGAATCCTCGATAAACATAGTTTCTTTGAATGACAATTGAAAATGCTACCTTCCTCCTTTTTCTGAGAGAAATTTTAATATAGCGTATCTTATCTAGTGGTGCAAATCCAGTTACATGATTGATTGTTAAGTTTACTTTTTAAAATAGTTCTAGTTAGGCTGCAATTTGTAGCCCTGGGGAAGTCTACGCTTAGTAAACGAGACGTTGATGAAAAAATTCAGTTGTATTGTTATTTTGAATCGATGATTTTATTCTACCATTACCCCATTTAAGGACACAGTTTTCTCATTGATAATTAATTAAAACCATTTTCTTTTACTTGTTACAAAAATGTATCATCTTCTTTGGCATTTCTTTCATAGCTATTAGCTATGCTGATTCTACCAACCTTTTTATCAATTTTTCACACAAAATTATTTGATAAAACTCTGAGGCCTTCGCCTCTAATATATACACCAAATACCAAATTTCTGTAGTCTTACTGGCTTGCTTTACTTATCTTCCCATATTTACCCATATTTAACCCTCAACCCTTCAACGGAATCATCTCAAAATAAGTTTCAGATGTCCTTATAATACATACGTGTACCAAATTTCAAATGAATATTTCAATTTTATTTTATCCCAATTTAACACCCAAGCTTTCAACGGAATAATCCCAAAATATAATTTAGTTCCTGATGTCATTATAATATATACGTATACCAAGTTATAAGTGAATAACTCAATTTTATTTTATCAACCCCTTTAATAATGGGGGTGGTGGGGGATGAAAAATATTATAAAAAATGTTGAGGCCTTGGCTTCTAGTACATACGCCGAATTTTAAGTTTCTGTACTCTTACCAGCTTGCTTTACTTGTTTCCCCCTATTTACCCCCAATCCTTCACCGGATATATTAAAAAACAACCCATTTCCAGATCTCGTTATAATAAATACGCCTACAAAAATTCAAGTCAATATCTTAAACCGTTTCGGAGAACACGTACGGACAAAAAAAGTTACAGACAGACTGACAGACAGACAGAAAATATTTTTTTCGCTCAAATTTAAAATCTCATGACATTGTAAACCTACTTCAAGAAGAAAAAAAATTTAACATTTTTTTACGATTAATAATACTTCCAATCCACTACGTGGATGTGGAAATCAAATGAATCACCTACTTCACAGACATAGGAGATGGAGAAATATGAGTGGTAATGCATTTGTTCTCTTTTTGGTAGACTCAATAATTCAACAGTGTAACAAGATCAACCCCTCAGTAGTTCCAACGCGCTCCGTAGTTACTCTGTGGAGTGCGCCGCCAGTGGGCGCTCGCTGCCGAGATAAAACCCCGACGGCCAGGCCAGAACAGTGTGCTTCTCTTGAGTGGTTTTACTTGCCTCCTATGCTTCCTAGTCGTGGAACATTGGAGCATTCCTAAGCATCCTCCTGAGCTCTCTCACTGGCCTCTGTTGCTTCCCAGCGAGAAACGCTAGAGTCCCAGTAGCTTCTTTCGAGGGTTCTCTTACTTGCCTCCTACGCTTCCTAGGTGTGGAACATTGGAGCTCGTGGGTTCACTCTCAGAGCCGCTTATTGGCTACTACTGCTTCCTAACGGAACAGTGGAGTACGGAACGCGCCCCTCGAGAGGAAAGCTGTAACTACGGGCCTTCTGGAATTGGGCCACCAGCCCATCAGTTGTATAAGTCGTGTGCCAAGACTTTTTAGTGATAGTGCTAGAAATTTAGATACGCTTGTAAACACAATAAAGTATTTACCAACGTAACACCTTCTTTCCCTGGGCTTCAACCCTCAACCCCCCTACACTTCGGTGTAACACTGACGCCCAACAAGTGGGGCTCAGAGTCAGTGCGACGTTGGTAATAACGCCACGCGTGTTCCCAGTGTAAGTCACAATTCCGAAGACAAGAAACCGCCATAACCGTACCAGTGGAAATTCTGGAGGAGTTGGTCAAGAAACTCCAGCCTCCAGCTCCGCTGGCGGCGCCAACAAGGCGTTTCACACACTGTCCAGCCCGCTTTCGAGGACAGTACACCCTGGAAGCCGTCGAGGATTTCCTCAACAGTGCCGATTTCTTCAAGTCCAGTGAGGGCATCACCGATGAGAATGCCGTGCTCGGCTTGTACCTGCTGCTGGAGGGACCCGCGCACATGTTGTGGATGGGAGTTAAGTCTTCAGTAACCACCTGGGCAAATGCCATGCGCCTAATCAGAGACGAGTTCGCGCCTAGGCCACCCGACAATCAAATCTACAAAAGCGGTTTCTCCAGTGAACAGGAACCACACGTCCTCACCGGAAGTTTCGTAGCGCAAAAGAGAGCTCTACTCGCCCAACTGGTGCCGCCGCCCAGTGAGAGTAACCAATTGGACATGATCTACGGGCTACTTAAACCACGACTACGAGATCGCATTCAGCGAGAGAGTGTGCAGACCGTCGCCGATCTCCTGTCCAAGGCTCGCGACATAGACGCCAGGGCGGCAGATAAGGAGAACCGACCACCCAAAGGGAACGCAGTCACCGAGAATCCAGGAAATAGTAAGAGCAAAACCCGAACCAGATGCCAGTTCTGTCGAAATCCAGGACACGACGTCTCCGTGTGCCACAAGAGGGCCGCAGCCCAAGGGCGACAAGGCGCCGCCCCCACGGAACCAACTGCTCCACTAACCAGATCGGACACTGATCGCCCGATGATAAAATGTTATGGATGTCAGAGACCCGGAGTAATTCGCAGAAACTGTCCCGTTTGCAGTGCCTCAGCTCGGCCCACTGTCAGCTTTTCAGTCATCTCCGCCACAGAGGATCCTCGTCCAGTGGTGACTGTCATTATAGGAGGGCAACAAGGAACCGCCTTCCTGGACACAGGGACCCGACACAGGGACCCGAAACTGCATAGCAAGTCCCTCGCTATCTCGCCTCTTCCTACCCCGCCGTTTCCAAGGACGTTGAAGTAATCTTAGCGGATGGACATACCTCAACTAGGACGATCCAAGTCGTCAACGCGGACGTAGAACTACGAGGACACGTAGTGCCTACGTCGTTCCTAATCCTGCCAGAGGCCCCAAATGCACAAACACTACTTGGGATCGACTTCATCACCGCCGCCGGATTAGTCCTCAACGGAAAACTGAGACAATGGCACTTCCACGATGATCCGCGACAATTGGTTGCCTTTACACCGAGAGACCCCATATTCTCGAATGCTTCAACACATCGGTGTAACAACAGCAATTAGTAATATTTGCAAAAAATTTATAAATAGTGCTTCTTATAGTTATTAGAAATATCTTTAATTTGGTTTCTGCACAATAAAAATTTATCAACATGCAATAATTTTTTTTTTATGGCTTTGGGTCATAGACCATACAGCCAGTCACACAAGAGCACTTTATAATATAGAATACTAAAATAAAACCTAACACAAAATGAGTAGAAAGAAATGAACAAAATGAGGAATTACAGGGACACACGTTTCTCGCCCTGGGGTCTGTCAGGGCATTAAATTATAATCAACATCACAAGAAGGACCACGGGAAGGGGGGTATAAACAAGAGGAAAGACGAGAGGAATACAAAGCTAACCTACAATTTTATTTTACTTTCTACCAAAAAACCGATAATAAATTCATAAATTTGCTTAGTGCCAATAGAAAGGAGATTAACTAAGTTAAATGGAGCCATAGTGTTGCAACATGAGACAATATTTTTGATAAATATATCTGTAGCATGCAATAAATATATCAGAAGTTTCAATATTTTTCTAATTTTGAAACCACATATCTTAACTTAAACGTTATTGGACGTTTCTATTATCATAAAGAAAATAAAATATCAACCTAACTATATTAAAAACTTTAATAAATTTACATTTGAGTTTTATATCATCAATATTGTCCTCATCAATATCTCAGAAGATAAGCGTTTTAGGATAGAACATTACTAAGATTAAATTCCTGTATTATTAATAAAATCAAGTAAAACGGAAGCAAATTTTTCATTTTATGCACGCTTCCCTTTTGCTGTCATCAAACATCTTATGGACGCCTATGACATACGTCTCCGTGATTAAGAATATATATTAAATTGCCTGACTGAGCAATTTCCAAGACATAATATATTTATTACATTTAAAGACATTGAATTTTTGACTCCCAATAAAAAATGGTCTAGGTCGATAATAATTGATATTACAATTTGGAAGGAAGGAACAATGCCATCCGCAGAACATTAAAAATATATGTTGAATTGCCTGAGTGAGCACGATGTTTGAAATAGGTTTAAAACCTTTGTCTGTTACATTTTAGACGCAGGCTAATTTTTAACCACATACTTTAATAAAAAATCGTCTACGTCGATATCCACGTTCTAAAGAATGGCCGGAATATTATTGTCATGAGAGATTCTTTACCTGTCATTAGAAGCTTGGAAATATATGTCTTGTAGATCGAATTAAAACGAGTAGAAGTTGAAGTTGCCTCAATTCACTTTTACGTGGTGACATTCAGATTAAATACATGACCAATATTTTTTATTTTTATTATTCAAATAAGTATTCACAGTTAGAAACACCTCAGTGATTCGTAATAGCGTTTTTTAAAAATGCCTTCTAACATCACTTTTAAATAAAAACCGCTGCCTAAGGAATCACTACTTCCACATCCAGATTTTTCATCCAAGTCGCTTTAAAGGAAACATCTTGATTAAATTTGCAGTCTAGTATGTGGAAATTATTGGTCATAGAATTTTAATAATATTTGGGGCAGATGTCACAGAAAAGTTTGAGGCGTTGTTTTCTACCATGTAAGTACGTTAAAAATGAAGTTTCTAGTTTAGCCTACTTATTTTTCCCTATTCACAACCTACCACCTCCCACCTCTTCAATGGAATCGTCTCAATCAATTGTCATTACAATACATATTTTCAAGTGAATATCTGAATTTTATGTTATAAATCCGATTAATAATGGAGCGGAGGCGGTGGGGTTTGAAAAATATTAGAAAGAAATCTGAGGCCTTGGTTTCTAGTATATAACCAAATCCCAAATTTCTCTTACCGGCTTGATTTACTTATATTCCCCTATTTACTCCTATTTAACCCCCAAGCCTTCAACGGAATCATCACAAAATATCGTCTAGTTCCAGATGTCGTTATAATACACACATCTACCAAATTTCAAGTGAATATCTCAATTTTATTTTATCAATCCCTTTAATAATGGACTAAGGGTGGTGGGGGGTTGAAAAATATTATTAAAAAATCTAAGGCCTTGGCTTCTAGGATATACACCGAATTTCAAGTTTCTGTACTCTTACCAGCTTGCTTTATTTATTTTTCCCTATTTACCTCTACTTACCCCCCACTAAATCAACGCAATCATGTCAAAACATAATCTAGTTTCAGATATCGTCATAATAGATAGGTATACCAAATTTCAAGTGAAATCTAAATTTAATTTTATCGATTCTTTTAATTAGGGAGTGGGGGTGGTGGGGGGATGGAAAATATTATAAGGAAACCTGAGGCCTTCGCTTCTAGTATATACGACCAAATCCCAAATTTCTGTGCTGTTACAGCTTCCTTTACTTATTTTCCCCTATCTACGCTTATTTAAACCCCAACCCTTCAACGGAATCATCTCAAAATATAATTTAGTTCCAGATGCCTTATAATACATACGTGTACTAAATTTTAAGTGAATATTTCAATTTTATTTTATCAACCCCTATAATAATGGAGTAGGCGTATTGGGCGGTTGAAAAATATTATAAAAAATCTGAGACTGTGGCTTCTAGCACATACACCGAATTTCAAGTCCCTGTACTCTTACCAGCTTACTTTACTTATTTTGCCCTATTTACCCCTATTTAACCCCTAACCCTTCAACTGAATCATCTCAAAATATGATCTAGTTCCAGATGTCGTTATACTTAATACATACATGTACGAAATTCCAAGGGAATATCTCAATTTTATTTCATCAACCCCTTCAATAATGGAGTAGGGGTGGTGGGGTTGAAAAATATGAGGCCTTGGCTTCTAGTACATACACCGAATTTCAAATTTCTGTACTATTACCAGCTTGTTTTACCTATTTTCCCCTATTTAACCCCAAACCCTTCATCAGAATATTCCCAAAATATAATTTACTTCCTGATGTCATTATAATATATAAGCGTACCAAATTTCAAGTGAATATCTCAATTTAATTTTAATAATGTAGTGGGGGTGGTAGGGGGATGAAAAGTATTATAAAAAATTTTGAGGCGTGGCTTGTAGTGCATACATCAAATTTCAAGTTTCTGTACTCTTACCAGTTTGCTATACATATTTCCCCTATTTACCCCCAACCCTTCACCGGATATCCTAAAAACACAATCCAGTTCCAGATCTCGTTATAATATATGACGTGTGTCATGTCAATATCTTAAACCGTTCCGAAGAAAACGTGCGGACAAAAAGTTGCAGACAGACAGATAGACAGACAGACAGACCGACTGACAAACAGACAGAAATTTTTTTTTCGCTCAAAATTAAAATCTTGACGTTTCATGACATTCTAAACCTATTTCAGGAAAAAATAATTTGAGAATGTTTTACGATTACTATACTTCCAATCCACTACGTGGATGTGGAATTAATTGATATATCATATTTAGGTAAATCTAAGTAAAGTTCGTTCAAACTGAAATACACAGTATATATTCTTCCACACCTTGTACATTCTCGTACACTCTTTTGCGTTACCGATCTTTATGTTTTATCAGTAAACGTATGTCATCAGGTTTCCTTGGCAATATTGTCAACTACACTTCGAGAAATTATTAATTTTACAAATATTGTGCCATAGTATAGAAATGTTTTCCTAATAGGCTATTAAATATGTTCAAAATTACGAGGTAGAAAGGAACCATTGCGTTAAAGGTTTTTTTATTGTTTAATATGTTAGTTTGACACCGGAAGACGATAAAATCACAAGGTGCTACTAAATTCCGTAGTGCTTTTCGAGAGCCATCCGAAGAAGTCCATTTTTTGGTCTCTTCAAACTAACTCAAAAACGATGCCAATTTGGAGATTTTTACAAGAATACTTTTTTTTAGAAAATTAAATTTCATCGTGTTAGAAAATATTTTTTTTCAATTTTTAGTATCAAAAATAATTAAAAAACAAAGGATGGATGGATGAATGTGTTTAGGATGGATGCATGTGTTTAAATATGTGGAGTTGAATGTACTGGTTCTCATACATAAAATTAAATTGCATCTATTACCTCCTTATCTGCAAGAAAATGTACGAACTTTTGAATAGTTTCACAACTATAATACTAGAGGTAGAATTCATTTTGTTTTGCAACGAGCAAACACAACTGCTGCGCAAATGTCAATTTTCCTCAGAGGTTTGCATACATACAACAGCTTTACTAGGGAAGCTAAGCAGACTCGTAGAATAGCATCTTTCAAAAGAGTAGTTAGATTTTCTGTTTCATATATTAATATTTATATATTTATTTATTAATTTATTAGTCTAGTTAGTTAGTTAAAAGTGGAATCGCTTATTGTCAATATTAGATGAATACTGAACATGTTATACATATTGTATTAACCATCTTTATTTTCTCCGACCATTGTGAAAATGTATAGAAAAGTGCTAATAAACGACTATTATCCATTCCATATAAATCCCATATGCGACACTGAAAAGGACAGAGATATTTTGTGCAACACTAGCAGAGATATATCCAGGTTAAAGAGCCGAGACTCATACGCAGTTTAGCTGCAATAAAAGATTGAATTTTCGTAAGACGTACAAATTTCACTATTATTTTAAAATAAGCATTACAAATGATACAAATAGGTAATGTAGGGAATTATGCAATGTAGGTAAATGTATTGTATGTTGCAGATATTATAATTATACGATTAAAATCCTCTATTACCTACTTCAATCAGGTACTAAAATTCCGATTTGGATTATCCGAATCATCCCGAGCGTATTTAATCTTGACGTATTAAATCCACAGTAAAAGTCCGAGGTCATCGGCAGCATTTCTGCTAGATCAAAGGAGTGTCGCATATGGGATTTATATGTGCTATTATTATTATTAATATTATTAAAAACAATTTATTTGCTTTAAACCACGCCATACAAGTATTTATCGTATTTTGCAACTCTTTCACGACATCATTGTGTGTCAAACAACAACAAAATGGTGAAAACAAATTGTAATTAAACTCATACATGCCATTTGGTTTTTTATTTGTTATTCAACCATGTTAAAAATATGGTAAAAGTATTGCTTTCAGTTTGCTTTTGTGGTGGAATCAGATTATTCATGGTTCAAATAATAATCCGAATTTAAATTTAAAGAGAACAAGAAGTAAGTAAAATATGTGTTACCATAAAAACGTATTTGTGTTATACTTTTACAGGTGTGCAGTATAGACTATATCAGATAATGATTTCTCAATAGTTTATACATTTTGTTCGTTTAAAGATGGTTGTTTATAAAACATAACAAATTAGGATAAATACAATTTTTTTTTCAAAAAAATTTTGTTTTTTTTTAGATTGTAAATTACTTTTAAGGAAAATACTGTATGCGATTTGATTTATTTCAAGAACTACAAGAAAAGTTTAAATAATATTTGTCTATGACGCAATGTAGTAACGAAGTTGTAATTTTATTCAAAAATGTACTTTTTTAAAAACAAATAGTCATATATTGGTTTTTATGTTAATCACGAAAAACACGAATATAGATTTGTTTTTCAGAAGGAGTGAAAAACACTAAACCTTAAAAAAATCATATCCTGTTATCAACACGGTAGTTCCGACTGCCAAAGCGTGTTTGCGGCAAGCACGATTGGTCTATCGTGTACTGGGTTCAATCCCCAATTCTGCAACCAGAAATGTCGGTGAGTAAATGTTGTCTGCATTTTTCAACAGTCGGATAGCCTAGACTTTGGATTTCATATACAGTGTGTCCCGGCACTATGGGACAATACTTCCGGAATGTATAGTTTGGGTCAAAATAACACTAAAAGCACCTATTTTTTGTCTTGGTGTGCCCCCCTATGAAGATATTACCCTTTGAAGGTTACATATTCAAGAAGATTTTTTGCATATTACTTCCAAACCGTTCTATTGATTTTAATGAAATTTGGACTGTGTACATACTAAAGAATTATCTATATTCCAGAACTATTGTACCCTTCGTATCTTCTCCAGAAAGCCAGGGTGGAACACTCCTAATGCTTTTTACTCCTAAATATTGACATAATTAATTTTTGAAAATTAAAGTCACATTTTTAAATTCGTTAAACAATTTTCTAAAAAAAAAAACAAGTCTGACATCGATAAAGGCATCCGTTCCTGAGAAAAAAATATTTTACTGATAAGGTACTAAGTTCTGTGATAGTAGTTTATTGATATGCCAAATTTTTCATCTGGTGAATATGCCGAGATGCAACTTATGTACGGACTTGCCGGCGGTAAGGGTTCGGAAGCCAGCCGCTTTATGGGGAACACTTTCCTAATAGAGTTATTCCAAACAGGAAAACTTTTAAACCGGCAACACGACAAACAGGTAGATATCCATCTTAGCAATAAAAAAAGAAAATAATAAAAATTAAAGGATAAATAACTATTTAAAAAAATAATCCTATTAATTTTTACGGAGAATGGAACCGGAACGAGGAAGTGAAGGTGGTCTTAGAACTGTTCGTACAGTTGTACTAGAAGAAGCTGTATTAGATGCTGTTGCTGAAGACTCATCAATAAGCGTTAGGAAGCTCTCAGCGAAACTTAATATTTCGAAGTCGGTAGTTCACAGAATTTTGAATGAACAGCTTCTTCATCCTTTCCACGTCCAGAAAGTTCATGCAATGTCCCCGGACCCTGCTCGAGTGCAGTGTGCTAATTGGTTCCTGCAAAAGCAACAGGAAGACCGCAAGTTTATTGGTAGTGTTTCATTCACGGATGAAGCAGAATTTAGCAGGGATGGTGTAATAAATTCTCACAATCTGCATAGTTGGAACAATGAAAATCCTCATGGAAATATTCAAACTCACCAACGACAATTCCAAATTAACGTCTGGGCAGGAGCATTTGATTTGGAAAATCGGTTAAATGGGGAAAGTTATTTAAAGTTTCCACAAGAAAATCTAGACGTTTTATTGGAAGATGTGCTATTAGCAACTATACGAGACATGACGTACATGCATGATGGAGCTCCTCCGCATTTCAGCACCACAATCAGGGAATATTTAGATAAAAGATTTCCCCACCGATGGATTGGCCGAGGTGGTCCAGTACCGTATCCTCCTCGTTCTCCTGATCTGATCCCATTAGATTTTTTTGGGGGTCCAAAATTAAGTGTGTAAAACAACGTTACAAACAAGAGAAAAGATGTTACAAAGAATCACTACCCAATATGAAGCCATTCGGAACAACCCTGGAATGCTATTTCAGGTTCAGCGATCCAACTTATCTCGCTTACGAGAATGTATTTTTGTACATAGTGCTCACATCGAACATTTATTTTGGTTATGTAGTTATTGTAGTTATGTGTGTATTGTAGTTGTAGAATGTAGTTATGTGTTCACGATATATTAGTCTTTGTCCCTTATAACTAAAATCATTTTTTCTCAAAAAAGGGATCTCTTTATCGATGTCAAACAAGAATATATTTTTTTAGAAAATTGTTTAAGGAATTTAAAAATGTGACCTTAATTTTCAAAAATTAATTTATGTCAATATTTAGGGGTAAAAAGTATTAGGGGTGTTCCACCCCTGGCTTTCTAGACAAGATGCGAAGGGCGCCATATTTCTGGAATAGAGATACTTATAATACGTACACAGTCCAAATTCTATTAAAATCGATAGGACGGTTTGGAAGTAATAGGCAAAAAATCTCCTTCAATATGTAACCTTTAAAGGGTAATATCTCCGTAGGGGGGTGTCCTTAAAAAAATATAGGTACTTTTAGTGTTATATTGATCCAAACTATAATACGTTACCAAAGTATTGCCCCATAGTGCCGGGCACCCCCTGTATATAAAGTGTGTTTATGGTCAATGTTTGAACAAATTAGATGTAACTTTTTTCAAATTCAAGATGATTTCATAATCTTCATGTTGTATGTTTAACACCTCTTGGCAAAATTCATAATTTTCAAGAAACTTGCAATCGGCAACCGATTTTGGTAGAAATTACACGTTTTTATGAGAATTTAAATAATAGATTTCTGAATTAAAATTTCAGATCGTATTTTTTTAATTCTTTGTATATTCTAACGAAAATGAATTTAAATACTTTCCAATTATTTCGACTTTGACTTAACTAAAGCCGTTTATTAGCATTAGTATTAGATATAAGCTTCATTATGTGTAAATATTTCTGAAACGCATCATTCTCACCTTGATTATGATACGCCACTGTTACATGCAGCAGTTGAATAAAAACTAGATCAGGATGTGGACATTTAGCTACGGTCCACGGGTTAATTCGTAGATATACCAAGGTGTCAGTATACATACAAAAAGATCTATTAAAACTTACATAGGTTGAATGATGCGTAAAATTTATAAAGTAAATTCTCTGACAACAATGAAAAAAATTGATATGTTAAAAATACAGTAATTTTTTAAACTGATTTATATAAAATATCATTTATTCGAACTGTTTAGGTGTTGAAGAGAACCCCATTTGTTGCTCATATCAACAATAAAACCTTACACTCCGGTTATTTCCATATTTCCATATTACTCTACAACACATTCAAGATTTTTTTAAAGGTATAGTGGACCGTTTTGAACAAAAAGGGGCCATTATTTCAAATATTTTATTGCAACGTGTACTAGATGATAAATTTAAAAGTTTCTTCCGATTATTCACAGCAACGTGCCAAAAGTTTTGTAATATATGCATTAATCTGGGTGATCCCCGCTTGCTGTTTGATACATCTAACAGCATGGGCGCTTACTAGCTTGCTTTACTTATTTACCCCTATTTCGCTTCCAACCCAACCCTCAAACTATAATTTAGTTTCCGATCTCGTTATAATATATACGTGTGCTTAATTTCAAGTCAATGTCTTAAACCGTTCCAGAAGAATCGTGCGCCAAAAAAAGTTAAAGACAGTCTAACCGACAGACAGAATTTTAGGTGAAAGTAAATAAAAAACTAGTGTATATCATACTTTATACTACTGTTATGTAAAATTTCGGTAATTGCTCAAAAGGAACGTTGGTTTTTGAAGAATTACTCAAACTCACGCGCGCGCTGTATAATACTATGGCTCGTATAAACTGTCAGTTCAACCGAGAAACACAAAGCAACTAAAAAACATCGTGGAGTATTATGAGCTAAATATGTTATTAATATATTTAAATAAATACAGGAAGCATTAAACGGTAACCATAAAAAATAAAGCATTAAATTCCAGCGTGACGTAAAGTAACATCATCTGACTACTCATGCATTATCATTTCAAATATTTTAATAATAAATGATAGTCTTTAATACACATAAATAATAAGGTAGTATAATAATAAGTTAGAAGAGCAAGAAAAGTACCTAAAGCACGGCATGTAAGTCACTACAAACTTAACAGCAGAACTTGCTATGCTGTGAAGTTTGGAATTCCTAGGTGGAAGAATACATTAATAGTCCAGGACATCGTTTCTGTTTATATTTAAAGAGCAGTAACCATAACAAATTCTTCAATAATTTACAGATATAAAATATTTTAATAAAAAAAGATCTACATAACTCAGAGCGTTACCATACATATTTTAGAAAAAAATGGTCTAATTCGTTGGTTTAACATTAGAAATGTTTATGGAATCGGTAGGGTAACACTAGAAGTTAGGAAAATATGTAGAACCTGTAGGGGAACCGTAGAAACTATGAGCGGTATATGATATACGAATCCTGTGTAGGGAAGTGTATAAACGTTTAATGTGTAACACAAGGGTAGTCCGATCGGAATATTTTTGGTATCATTGTATAGGCTGGACCTTTCTGCATTACCTAAAAGTAGTCCGGAGATTCCACGATTACGGGAGGGGCAATAGGGTAGAAAAATGTTGGACGCGTATATTCTGGCTATTTTTATATAACTCTGTCAATGTTTAAGTGCACTTTAAGTGCACTATAAGTGAACTTCGTGTGAAAATTAAGTTTTCCAAGACACTTAGGGTAATGAGTAATTTGTGTGTAACTCAATATGTGGTTTTCATAGGCGATCAAAAATATGTCAAAATTACTTTGCAGATGATAGCAAGTGTTATTAACATGTGGATAAGGGGTGTGTGAGTGGTTGGGCGGTTTTTGAAGGTGTTTGGTATTTTGGGGGTAGAGGTGGACATGTGTACCTACAGGGTTGTTCATTATATTTTGACACCTCCTTATTTCTGTTATTATTGGAGATTAAAAAAAAGTTTCATATAAAACTTGTAGGATTGTGTACATATATTTTTTACATGTAATTGAATAAGCAATTGCTTGCTTGCATAGGTCACATGATATAAGAATGAAGGTTATTTTCTAAATGGAAAACGCTGTATGCTTTTACATATCCAGTTGTTTTCTTTTAGATATCAGTTTTGATAGGTCTAGATATAATATTTCTTGACCTACTGGACATTGAATTATTCAAACATGCATATTTCATAGTTATCAAAGGAAGCGCTGTAATTAGTCTTACGCAGTAGGCTGTGAGTGATGACATTCTGACCAAATTGTTAATGTTTGACATTTCGTATTATTATTTGATCAACACATGAGTTACACAGAAGCAGGAGAGTTTGATATGTTATAAAAATAAAAATAAAATCCTGAGATGAACAATATTTTATAACATAAGTAATACAACTTCGAGAATTTTACAACAGCTTCAGGTTCGTTATTGTTCAAAATGGCCACCATTATTTAAAATACAAAGGTCATACCGTTTTCTTAAATTATTTAAACAATTAGAAATAGAGCTATTATTGTCCGTGTTTAATAATTTAATATAAATTATTTCACAAATTTTAGTTTTAATTATTTCAACAAACTGATTAAAATCATAATTCACTTTGTCCTTTTAATACCTCCACAAAAATGCATCCAAAGATGTTAAATCAAGGTTTGGTGGCCATGGACTTGGTCTGCCATTACCAAACCAGAGATCAAATTGACATTATAGGTAAGCTTCCTAACTTCTAAAACACTGTAAATTTGTTAAGAAATATATCACCATTATAATAATAATAATAAATTGCCTTTATTCAGTATTAATACATACATAATACCAAGGGCGAAGTCTAGCCGAAGCTACTCTACTTAACCCTACCCGGACATAACATTAATAATATTAACAACAGGTGTGCTTAAAACTAAACTATTAATTTTTATTTTTTACAAAATATATGTGAAATAATAAAGAGAAGAGGAAAAGACAAGAACACATATAAAAGACTAGATGTATATAAAAGGCATTTAGTTGCAAATACAACTGAAAAATAACATAACAGTTGAACAGAGATTTATAAAAGATTAATGAGATTAATAAGATTAATAACATTAATATTAATAACAGACCTTACCGTGAATAACCAATAATTACGGATAACTTTGTGACTGTAGAAGGGTGTGTTTAACTTTATTACGAAAACTGCATAAGGAGAGGTTTTTCAGATTATCGCTTAAGCTATTATTGTATATTTTGGCTGTGTTATACGTAAACGATCTAGTAAACAAGGCTGAATGAAATCTAGGCAAGGATATTTGACCAACATGTCGAACATTTATGTTATGTAGATCACGACTAAATAAAATTTTTTCTTGTAAATACGGTGGTGAAGAACAAGTGAGAATGTGTTTCACAAGTACTGATGTGTGGTATTTGTATGTATTTTCTAATGTTAGCCAGCCAAGTTGATTCATTTTTGCCAAAACTCGATCGTATTTTCTTAAACCGTAAAAAAATCGACAACAACAATTTTGTATTTTTTGGAGCCTACTTTGTGTAATATCTTGAATAGTAATTCATACACATTTGATACAGCACATTAATATTTACCTGCCATAATATTTTGGGACAATCAAAGTGGAAATGAATTATTTTATAAATAAAAATAATGACTAGATGGTTCTACGTTTCTGAAGTGACGCAGTGTTAAGCATGTCTAACAACAATCCTATAATATTCTGAATACAGATACCAGACAATGTATAATCGTAATTTATATATTTTAGTTTTCTAGTGCAAGTTATAATATTACATTTACTAATATTCAATGGAGTTTAGACCTAAAATACCAATCTGCTATCTTTTAATTTATAGGTAGGTTTTATGTCGTCCACGAGTACGTATTTTCTCTTTTTAAATAGGGCGGTAATATTAAGATGAAAATTTAAATACTAACGGGATTAAAATTGAACCTTGAAGTACTTATACCTTATAACACATATTTGTGACCTCTGTGCTGCATATATTGAATGCGCTTTTCCAATTATGATTTTATAAGCTTAAGAAATCCTCGTAGTACAGGAAAATCTTCTAGACTATAATACAGAATGATCTAATTTGTCGCAGGCCTTGGAGAAATTATGTCGATGATGTCGATCAGACCTTAATTATTGAAAATCTGAGACATTTTCTTCTCATTGAATGTATGGTGATGATAGATAGCTATTAGCACAGTGAATACCTGCAAAAACTGAGGCATGAGTTGACATATACATGTAAGATTAATATCGGTAGACTTTCCCTACATAAAACTACATTAATCGTCATCTATATTATTGTTCAAATTCGCCTAAGTTGTTTCAGAATTAGATGAGAGGATTGCTGCTTATAAGCAGTAAACGGAAAATAAACAAAATTTACCATACACCTAAGAAACAATAAATATGTTACAAAATTGCTCACACTCAATTCTAATACACAAATTTAGAGAATAAATTGTCTTCAAAGTAATCTCTTGTAAATAACTTATTTGAAGATTAACTGGAAGGTTGGGGTTTAGTAAATTTGAAAAAATATATTACAAATTTTTTACTCCATATCATACTAGTCAATACTTCAGAAGATAAATAGTAAATTTTTCCAAATACTCGGACTTACCAATAATGAATGCACTAAAGACAAAGCGTATAATAAACCAATATGCATATTATTACCATATATACACAGACGGCTCCAAAACCGTTGAGGTGATTGGATACGGTGTATATATTTCAACAACTAACGAAACTGAAAAAGAACATTGCCTATGAATACTAGTATATACACTACCGAAGCCTCAGCAATATCGTTAACACTCGACTGGATAATAGATAGTCACCACGATAAATTATTAAAATTAGCGAACTCTGTGTCAGTATTGAAAGCCCTTATCAAAACAGAACATTCCACCGAGCTCCAAGTACTTTGTCTAACGGAGTACATCACGGAGGATTTCAACCACCGCCAAGTTATAGGAGCGATCTTCTTAGACGTAGCCAAGGCCTTCGACAGGATGTCGATGGGACACCCTGTCGTCATCGTCAAGCTTGTGAGATCCTACCTCCACCGGAGGCAACTCCGTGTGAAGATAGCCCACAAGGTGTCGAACTACAGGCACATGGAAGCAGGCGTACCGTAGGGATCGGTACTCTCTCCCCACCTGTTCACCATCTACACCTCCGACATCCCAAGAACCTCTTTGGCGCTCTACGCAGACGACACGGCCATAATCGCAAGATCATGGAGTGCAAGACTTGCCACACGCAACCTCATGGAAGCAGCATCCTTTCTGGAAGAGTGGTGCAACAAGTAGAAAATCCAAATCAACGCGGAGATATCCAGTGGCATGATACCGTCAAGTACCTTGGCGTTATCGTGGATCGAAACCTGACGTGGAGACAGAACACGGAAACGATAATACAGAAAGCGAGGACGAGAAGGACTCTACTTTATCCTATGATAAGTAGACAGAGCCAACTCAACCTGAGGAACAACTCACGCTTATCAGGATCCTCATTGACCTTATTCTGACCTATGCCTCCATTGCCTGGGGATATCAAGTAGCAACCCACCTGAAGAGGATACAGGCTGGACCTGGAATACACACCGTTAACTGAAATGTGCCCAGAGCAAAGAATCTATACGTCCGTGTGGCAGAGCATGGGAATCCGCTGGTTAGACAGGCAACTAACTACGACTCTAACGACGCTCCGAGGCACAAGAAGCCGAAGCTCCAGATCCTGGATAACGGGTAAGTATAACTTAACCATTTTTCTGTTTCAGCCCGACCTTCAAGCCACGCTGCAAGGAGACAATGACCAAAAACATCCAAATCACCCGATTCCAGGGGTACCAAGAAAACAACCAGCTCGGTACCCTTACCCAAGGGTATAGTAAGTATTAAGCTATAGGCTTAGAGTTGTTTCCTGTTGTTTAACCCTATGTTGTGAACATCTACCAACCGTGGTCTTCAAATATGTGTGTTGTCGCCATGAAAGTCCCCTGGGCGTTAAGAGTGTGTCCTTGTTTATTCCCTGTGTTGTTTTTCTTCTTTTTTGTCTTTTTAGATTAGGTTAGAAAAGACATAAAGACTACACATTGTCGTGGCTATTCGGGCTACGTTTGCAAGGCTATTTCCTTAGAAAAAAGAAATATTACAAATTTTTGTATGCTCCGATAAAGACGACATTCATTTTTGTAACTCTGAAGAATACCCACCAAAAATTAAGAACAATGAAAAAGTTTCTCTTCCGAATTCAATATGTGGACACACTGTATATAGCTTGCAACTTGATTATTGATTCACGATTTAAAATACTGCCTTCAATAATGACCGAGGAAAACAAGAGGACATTTTCATGAGATGACAATGTGCACTACTCAACCTCTACTAAAGTGCACAAGAATTTGCTAAGAAAAAATGTAACTTCCGTTAACTTTCCAATCTCTTCTTCCGTTACTCAATTTCATATATTACATGCATCCGTTTATCGCTTTAAAATCCTTTCTCCACTGAGTATTCCCGAAATTATTATAAATACCCATCACAAAAAACTAACAAGTAATAGATTGCCATGTTATTGGAAAACAAATTGCTATGATTCGTCCGAGACCTGCGACTCGTGAAGTTTTCTGTATGCCCGGACTATATAAAAAACGAGAGCATGCACTTTTCCGTATTTCTTGACGAGATAAGGGCATAGGCGGGAGGAGAGCCGTAGTTAGAGCACGATATGATTACGATCAGCGGCCCGACATATATCATTGTAGCTATTATTATTGCTATTTGTTACTAATGATTGTGTATGTTGGAATCAGTCGTGCATCATTACTCATTAATATAGTTCGATTTGATCTCGACCAGCCATGAGAAACAACGGCACGATGGACCAACAGCGATCTTCTCTTGTTTTAACGCGTTTCTCATTTCATTGGCCATTTTAATTAACTTAAAATTTTTAATTTAATTATGCCGCTATCTGATTTGTGATGTAATCCTAAGGGTCATCAACATCAGTTATTTTATATGTTAATGTATGAAATAGAGGTATGAGATTTTCCTTAAGCGCTTACACGGTTGGAAATATTTGATTTAAAGAAAAATCATAATTATCAGTTCTGGAGTATATCGGATGGGGCATTTAAATTGACAAACGCGTTGACAATAAAACTCGATTACCTTGATAAACACAAGACTTATTTCTTGCATTATTAGAATTCTCAATTGTTACTACCATTACACAATGGACATTTACAATAATTCCTAAATTACTTTTCCGTAAAATGTTATCTTCCCCAGTTAGAAGAATATGCCACTTCCACGTTCAATACTTAGTTACTCACAAACAGTGAGACCAAATAAAAAGATGGTAGAAACAAAAGTTGTTTATTTTTAAGAGCAGAATATGAATCTGTAAGAATAGGGGTGATAGGGTAAAAAATCAAAGTTGACCTTTGAATGACCTTGAAATCCTCCACCAAACATGAAAAAGTATAGCTATTAGATCCCACTTTTCAAATGATGAAACTTTTGTCTAAAACATTTTTTCCGAAAATTCTTTATTTTCAAGTTGTTCACGTTTGTCAACTATAATGTCCCACCCGGTATAATTTAAAATGTTCAGATTGTAATAGCATTTACATAGGGCAAAGTGGTAGGAATTTTAATACGCGATACTAGGAACATTTTAGATTGTGTAAATTACATAAAACAGCTTCAGCGTTTGCAAACCACTATATCTAACGGCTTGTATATCATCGTATACGTAGAAGATATGCAGTTTTAGACGAGGGTTGCATAACAGATATACCATCCTTTGGAAGGAATTTAAAGCCCTTGCCTATTAAACGTTTGACATGTAAGAAATCCCCACTCTTCGATAGAGAAGTATTTCGACAATATTTCCAGGTTGGGGATAGCTCGTCTCCTGGAGTCGGTGATGGTCCTTATTAGCATAAATGTCCGACGTAAAAGTGAATAAAAAAAATAATATAATAATTTGTTGAAGTTAGGTCTTATATATTCGTCTTTATTCACTATTGTAAAACCCACACATGATGAACAATTCATAAATCTGGTACTATTGTCATATGCCACCTCTTTCTTAACTAACTGCTTACAGTACCCATTACTTCACCAATATAATGCACAAATACTATTTCTTACTTGATAATTCACTTCTTCCATTGCTCTCCTCTAATTCTCTTGTAACCATTTCTTATATCCCATCAGAGCTTATCTTAACAGCGTTAGCGACCCTCTTCTTCATATACATACAGCCTTTATCGAATACTTTGATATTTTCTAAAACCGAACGCCATCTCTAAAATGAATACTGAACTTCCACATTGCAGGTTTCTAATGGGTACAGTGTCGGTACATCTTAGAATATAATAAAATACATAGTATGTTCTCTGCCACAACAGAAATACAAACCACTCGTCACTGGACGGCGTAACAGTTATTTATGAATTTAGCCTTTGAACATACTAGGAACAGCACCAGTTTATACATTTTATGAAATGGAGGTACTTAGTTAGATAAGAAATATTAACTAAGTTTACCAATTTTATAGGTCTCGACGAGTTGGTTTGAAATGACTCTGTATGAATTTTTCTTAAATTCAATTGTTATCCAGCAAAATGGACTAACATGTAAATTTTCATAGGAGAGCTCGTAGTGAATCAAAACCTAAACTTCGTCTGTTCGGAAAAAGTTATAAAGAAAAATTATCCAGTATTTATAGTAAAAGATTGCGGAACCATCTTCGCCGATCTACTCACAGTAATATTTAGTTTATCGTTAAGAACACATATTTCCTGATAAGTGGAGATATTCTTCCTTATGCAATGTTTTTTAAAAAATCACAAGTGCGCAACTGAAAACTATAGACCTTTATCTATTATCTGCAGTTTCTCTAATATTTGATATCACCTTGCATACGTCATTAACCAGTCATGAAACATATTCTTTATAGGATTTTGCAAACAGCGGAAAGAAAAACTATCTATGGGAACTAAGAAAAAAACTATATGTAAAAATATTAATGAAATCTTTGTATTTTTGCGATAACCTGACGTCTGGTTATGCTAACAAGTAAAAATTCTTATTTGCCATTCTCATTATAACACTAGCATCCAACATAGTCCCCTACGACTAGGCAGATTTATCTAGTATCTACATGATCCCCTACGATATGTAAATTCAGTTAAAAATGAGAACAAAGGCCTGAAATTAATTTATTTACCTACCTTGTCTTTAAAAATTTTTGCATTCTAATGAATTACGTTTTCATAAAACCTCATTCAGTTTCTTGGAAATGCTTAGCCTTTGAAACGTATTTTGTCCTTATTCTGAACTCATCAGAAAAGAACAAAACCACTCATAACGATGTTCCATGCAAAGATTTCATTAATATCTTTACATATAGCTTTTCTTTTAGTTCTCATAGATAGTGTTTCTATCCGCTGTTTGCAAAATCCTATAAAGAATATATTTCATTACTATAAGCAAACAAATAATAAATAATTCACTTTTAACCAGTCATGTACAGAATGAAATTGTAAGTAATCAACATAGGTTTGCCTCTGGTAAATCTAATAAGACTAACCTTTGTGTTACATCATTAATTTTTAAAGAATTTTATGCAAACAAGCAAATTGATACCATTAATATAGATTTCTCCAAGGCATTCGATCGCCTGGATCATGGCATTCTAATGGAGAAATTGGGTTTTGGGTCATCTGTGGCACAGGTTATCTAGAGAAGAGGCATCAGCATGTGACATACCGTGGTTTCAGCCCGATTAATATGCTGGTCACGTTTGGCATACCCCAGGGATTCATACTGAGCCTGTATATGTCTGTTGTTTTATAAATGATACTGCAGCTAATCTGAATGTAGAGAGTCTTTTAAATGCCGATGATTTGGAAATCTATTGTGGACAACCTCAAAATAACATAAACATGATTAATGATTGGTGTCTATCTAATCACTTTCCTCTCAACATATCTAAATGTTTTACTTTTTCTAAAATGCGCAACCCTAGTTTTAATAAACCTAGACTACCCGATAACTGTTGTCTGGGAATAAATCCGAGTAATTGAAGAGATTTATTTAAACAAGATATTGTTCAAAATTGCGTTTTTTCGCATTTTTTTCTTCTTCTCTCTAGTTATATAACCTCTTCTCTCTATTTATATAACCCGTTACATACCCGTATCACGATAAAGAAAGAAAAACAAATTGTTCACAATGAAATTGCAAAGAAAACTATATTTTTCGAAAATTTTTGGTCAATTTGTTAAATTGCAGAAAATTAAAGCAATTAAGTGGCTATTTTTAAACAATTGATGATAACTTGGACAATATTAGATTTATTTCAACAAAACAATTAAAACACCAAATTAGAATTGTCGTTTGTTCATCAGATTGCAGCTTCTTTATCTACTCTTCATCGACGTTATCATTTTTTTTTTCGTTCGATTAATTTGTTCTTAAACAAATGCATTTTACTAATCAACATTTTACTCCGTAATAAAAATATCAGCTCAAACGTAAATAAAAAAGAAAGAATTAAGAACACAGTTTTATCTACGAGAAAATATGATATTCTTGCATTTTAGCAGTTTATAAATACACTCTCACAGTCAGAATACTTTAGCGCTCTGTCGAACGTTTTCAGGCGCGGCATAATTAAAACCTTCATCACCACCCTTCACTTTCATCATACCACGATGCTTTCTTCATTTTAAACAATTGATTTTCTGTGGGATTTTAGTTTTACTACCAAATTTTAAATTAAACTATTTAATTCAACGATACTGTCAAAATTAGAACTAAAATTTTACTTCCTCTTTTTCTTAATTGATCTTTTAATAACTCAAATATAAACGTTTTTTATATCTTTACTTACTTCTAATACTTTCATAGCGAAGTGAAATAAGGGTCTAAGTCACCTAAAAATAATTTTTTAAAGAGGGATATTTAAGAGAAGCGATGAAGCAACACAATTTTGAATATCCTTTTGTTTAAGCAAATGCCTTCGACCACCGCTTTGGATTTAATCCAAAATTACGCTTCTTGTAAAGTTCTAGAAGATATTTTAGTCAGGGGGCATACGTGTATGAAAAAATTTTTGGAAAATTTTAAAATAATTAAATATACATTCTAGGAGTCATGAATCTGGTAGCAGTCTAGCTGATTCTAACGAATTCAATGATTATTTTGTTAATAAGATCCCTCAAGGTGATATAGATGAAGCATTTATTACTTAATACATTTGACAAAAAAAATTCCCTGGCGTTGACAGAGAATATAATTTTCAACCTATTTTGGTTAAAATAATGGAAGACGCATTTAAAAGTATTTAATTAATGGGTTCTGATGACATCAACTTAAAAATATTATCGTTAGTTATACTTCATTTAAGTGAACACGTAACATGTATAGTTAATAAATGTTTATCAACTGGAACATTTCCCAGTTGTTGGAAAGAAGCGTATGTCATTCTTGTGCCTAAAACTAGCAATCTTGCTAGTACCTCCGATTTTCGTCCTATTAGCATCCTTCCCATTACATCTAAAATACTAGAAAAAATTGTACATGAACAACTGGCCGCCTATCTAAATAACAATAATATCTTACCAGCTACCCAGTCAGGATTCCGTAGAGGACACAGTACAACCACTGCCCTTCTACATGTCACTGATGAGTTGTTCAGAGCCGCTGATATTCAGAATAGTTCTTGTCTAGTGCTGTTAGATTACAGTAAAGCCTTCGATGCCTTAAACCATTCAGTGTTGTGAACTAAGTTGAAATGCTTTGGCCTAGGTGAAGGTGTAGTACAATTTTTTTCTGATTATCCAGCTAACAGAAGTCAGAATGGTTATATACGGTGTGCGGTCTGATATAATTGTTCTTAAAAGGGGTGTCCCTCAGGGTAGTGAGTTAGGTCCACTACTTTTCTCCATTTACACCGCCGATTTTTCTAAATTTTTGAAGCACTGTAGCTCTCATCAATACGCTGACGATTTCCAGATATGTTTTAGCTTTCCGTTAAATGAGGCTGCTATTGCTTTAACTAAAATTACCGAGGACTTAGCTGCCATTTGTCATATATCAGAAGCCCATGGTCTGATCCTCAATGAATCTAAAACACAACTCTTAGTATCAGGTAGGCACAAAGACACACTTCTGAATAACCCTGATTTCATTGTTAATTTAAATGGAGTCACTTTAACACCATCTAAGCTTTGTAAGAACTTGGGAATATACTTTGATGATAATTTAAGGTTTCAAAGTCATGTAAGATACATCATCCGGAGATCCTATAGTAGAGTCAAAGTACTATATATGCACAGAGATAAACTTACAACTGGCACTAAATTAAAACCGTGCGATTCATTTATTATTGGCTACCTCTCGTATTGCGATGTAGTGTACTGGCCAGCGCTGTTAACCAAAGATAAAATCAGCCTTCAAAGACTGCAAAACAGTTGCCTTAGATATAGTTATAATCTGAGGAAATATGACCATGTCTCTGATAAATTCATTGATTCTAAATGGCTGAGCCTGGATGAGCGGTTCAGTCTTCACATGGCTTGTCTTGTTTACAAGGTAGACTTGTCGAAAACACCCAAATATCTACATGATAAATTAATAAGAACAAGTGGCATTCATGATCGCCCCACTAGAAACAACGCCTTATACACTGTTCCTCGACACAACACCTCTTGTTCTGAAAGATATTTTATCTACAACGCTGTGAAAATATTCAATCGGCTACCTCCGACCCTTAAGGCCCTTAATAGCTTAGTATCATTTCGGAAACAAGTCAAAACCTACAACTTTGATATTAGAAATAAATAATATGTTTTACATGTACATTGTACATGTATTTCACCGTATTTGTTTAGTTCTATATATTATTTTTTCTTTTTATCTTTTTCTTTTCCTTTCTTTTCATTGCTATTTAACTTTAACATCATGTGCAGCTCGAAGTGGTTAAGTGGAAGAGCAGTCATGTTTAACTTCGCCACTTCCTTTGCATAATTTGTTTTGTACATTTTGCTCAAATCTGAATAAGACACTATTATTATTATTATTATTATTATTATTATTATTAAATACATACTCCGTGGGAAAGTTCATGATAAATTGATGGGACCTATTTTAACACATTCCTTGTGCCTTCCATAATCATACCTTGCTAGGTGTTTGGCTTGATTTTGTGGCAGACGACCTATACGACGTCATACATCAAAGATGGCGATCACCTCAGACATAATCGGAAGTTATCGATTAAAACTTTTGATAGGGCCATCCTATCAATGTTTTGTACTGAATCTTTTTTGTTCTAAATAAAATTTTAAACAAAAAAGGTCGTAACAGTATTTGTCTTATAACTTACCTGTTATCAGTTATAGCCAGTATAAAGGGGGTATTTATTTCAATACTTTTATTAAATTAATTGTAATATTGTATTGCACGTAAAATATTTTCAGCTTAATATTTTTCATCCGAAAGGTCATCGATACCAAAATGTTGGCCATGATTTTCGCATAAGTCTTCATCGCCTCCACACATACGAAGTTCAATGTATAAAATATACACGTCCCTTTTACACATGAACACCGAATTCATTTGAAATTGTTTCCGGTGCATAAGGAAGCATACACAGAACAGGAACATAGTAATTATTATCTTTCATGTCCCATCCGTAATCAGGTGTTGGTAGATTAGGATGCTGCTGGTCAGTAAGACGCCATTCCATAACCTGGTAATGTACTCTACGAATAAAAGCAGATAGTGCTTTTGTAGGAGGCACATTTTCACTTTGTGTGTCGTACTTGAAGCACATCCACCAACGAAGGCCCCCGATGTCTGAAATCTTCGTCTCTGGTATATATACCTTACAAATAAATTTTTCAATGATAGTTTCAGCTTCGTCCCCGAATTTTTCAATGAATTCAAGTTTCCCAACAGCATTAAAAATGTTATTATCTGCGGTCTCATAAACCTTCCAAAACGACAGTTCTCCCTTCTTTGCAAGTGAACCTATGGCATTGTTATTGAACCCAGTAAAATGATCAATTTTAAAGAATATCCGGTTTACTTGGAAATTAAATTCAGGCCAAAATTCCCATGAAAAAATCGACTTTGAAACATTGTCACTTTACAAAAGACTGATAATCACTTTTGGCATCGTTTTTCATCGAAATCTGCAAAAAAAATTATCAAGGCGGATCAAATCCACGTGGACTGTAGACAAGGAGTGGTGAATGTAAATCTGTAAAATTATGTGCTCTCTCATTCAATGTGAAGCGATATATTGACAATACCCCGTAAGATCATCTAGTTCCGTGTTATCCCAATTGTGTTCGTAAATACTATACTGTAGATGTCTTTTATGTCACATCGCTGATTTAACAGACTTTTCAAGATATGTGTCAAACACCAAGTGAGTTTCATCATATTTTAATAGAGTTCCTTTCACCAAAATTAAAAACGTTTTTATGCAAAATACCTAAACGGTAAAAGATATCGATACATTCCTAAGAACCAATTTTATAGAGAATTTCCTTGTAAATAGAAAAGATTCGGTACAAAATATTGATAGGATGGCCCTATCAAAAGTTTTAATCAATAACTTCCGATGATGTCTGAGGTGATCGATGTATGACGTTGTATAGGAGTCTGCCACAAAATCAAGCCAATCAACTGGTAAGGTATGATTCTGGAAGGCATAAGGAATGCGTTCAAATTGGTCCCATTAATTCATCACCAAATTTCCCACGGGATGTGTTATGCCCCCCGACTAATTGGTACAGTAAGTCAATTTTCTGTAAATTTCTGCTACACGTGCAAAATGTATATGTAAAGAAAACATCTCTACACTAACGACTGGCAATACACAAGTTTCAATCACGAAAAAATATTCTCATCTAGAATTAACACGCACAAGTGCCTTGAATTAAAAAATACAGTAAATCAATTCAAAAATAACTGCACGATGCCGCCTGGTACTAGAAAAGTGACTTGTCATTGAAGCCACTACAGTAAAACAAATCAGTTGCGATGGAAGTAAGAAAAACAGTGCGATTAAAACAGCACTTCATGGCTGAGGAATGAAATAATTCATTCACCAACAATAAGTTCTGCTAAAAACACTGTAACCAATGATGACTGCGATGTGGAGCAGCTGAAAGGAGTCAGTAAAAAGTTGCCCAGTATGTAGTTTCCCACACATACAAGTCTATTAAGGATATATAAAAAGAATGCCGAGTCCATTTTCAATGCTTTTGGGACGTGCCTAGCTGAACATGCCATGCCGATGGACGTTTGTTGTACGAGGTGCAAATAAACATTCAATTGAATATTTTATAGAGTTTATAAAACATGCACGCAGTGGAGTGGGAGTATAGTAATCGTAAAATAAAAAAAATTAAAATTTTTCTTGAAATGGGTTTAGAAAAAAATTTTTGTCTGTCGGTCTGTAACTTTTTTTGTCCGCACGCTTTCTCCGGGACGGTTTAAGATGTTGACTTGAAATTTTGTATATATACTAGAAGTGAAGGCCTCATATTTTTTATAAGATTTTCCATCCCCCCACCACCCTCTCTATTATTAAAAGAGTTGATGAAATTAAATTTAGATTTTCACTTGAAATTTGGTACATGTATGTATTATAATGATATGTGAAACTAGATTATATTTGAATAATAATAATAATAATGATAATAATAATAATAATAATAATATTAATAATAATAATAGGTCTTTATTTTCCATTAGGCGGATACAGATGTATAAAGAAATATTATGTAAAACAATACCCACTAATACCTAATGAAAAAATGCCGAAGATCAGGTGCATGACACCACCCCTGTATTTAATCTTAAGCATGTAGCGTGGTTAAAATACGATATACAGAAATCATGGAATCGATACAACTAAAAGATAATTGATGATTTATACTAACTTATAAGACAATAGCAAAATAAGAGAAAACCGAAGAATTTACGTTAAATTATAAATGTTGCGCCCGTTCGCCACCCTTCTTTAATTTATTTACTTTTGTAGTCTACTACATTTGTGTAATGAGTTGTTTTTTCGAATAACGTTTAAATGCGGGTAAGGATTTATTTTTAAAGTGAGAGGGTAGAGAATTGTAGATTTTGGAAAGTTGGTAAGAAAATGATCGTTTGAATATTTCAGTGCGGTGTATTGGAGGTGTGAGAGTTCCCTTGAATCTTATGTTAACGTTGTGGACGTCAGTTCTATGTGAGATTTTTTTTTGATTTTTTTATTTAAGAAGTGACGGTTGTTGAAGATCATTTTTAAATTCATGTATGCTATGCGAATACAGTCATTAACTGGGGTTTGAATCTCAAGGTTGTGTCAAAGGTTAGGCCTAGACTCTTTGCAGATTCGGAATGTAATATATTCTGACCACTTACATTTATTTGGAGTTGCTCTGTTAAAATTGACCTTGCATTTTGAGATCCAAAAATGAGCATAGAAGTTTTATTGGCATTGATATGCAAGGCATGGTTTCTGGATGTCTCTATTGGGGCCGCGATGTCCCGATTGATATCAGTCGAAGCCTCAATATGCCTAGAGGGATCAAAAGAGTGATATAATTGCGTGTCGTCAGCATAAAAATGAACTTGACAGTGCTTAAATATTTCTATAAAATCTGAAGTGTATAAAGTGTACAGCAGTGGACCTAAAATAGATCCCTGCGGAACTCCCGACGACACACCCAGAGGATCAGATACATCATTGTCAATTTTAACTCTTTGTGTTCGGTTAAACAAGAAACTACGAAAAAAATTGGAGTTAGTATTCAGGCGAAGAGATTTCAATATAGCTAGTATTTCATGGTTGATAGTGTCGAATGCTTTCGAAAAATCGAAAAGCACCAACACTGTAGCTATTTTGTTATCCGCTCCCCTCAGTATATCGTCAGTGATATTCAACAGAGCTGTTTCACAGCTGTAAAGCGGACGAAAACCTGATTGAACCTTAGGCAGTATACGAAACTTCGAGACATGATGACGGAGTTGCACGTCTACCTCTCTTTCCAGTACCTTCGACAATACTAGCAGTATATTGATTGGGCGTAAATCTTTAAATTCTAAAGGACTTGATATTTTGGGAATAGGTTGTACCAGGGCTTGCTTCCAGACTTTGGGAAATACACCTTTCTGTAAACAAAAGTTAAAAATATGCGCAACATATGGTAGAATAAAAGGACAGCACATTAATAACAGTTTGATGTTAAGACCATCAGAGCCTTGCATATTTGATTTCATCTTCTATATGATTTTTTGAACATCGTATTCAGCTAAGGGACGAAAAACAAAGGAATCAGTAATACGCTCTCTAACCTTATTATTATATTGGTCAATAATATTTTGGTTAGGTGGCATATTAGGAATGCTGTTGACAAAGTAGTCATTAAGAGCATCAGCATTTTTCAAAGTGTTTGGTATGCTTTTCCTGTTATTTTTAATGTTTAGCATATCCAAATCTTTCCAGATCTTATTGACGCCGTTTATTCTCAACCTATCTTTAAAGTATGCATGATTGCGGAGTGGGGATAAGTAGAGGTAAATATGGAAAAATTAGTAAGGCATGCTGGTAAGAGTACCGAAACTTGAAATTCGGTGTATGTTCTAGCGGCCAAGGCCCAAGTGTTCTTAATTATATTTTACTCCATTATTAAAGGGGTTAACAAAATGAAATTGAGATATTCATTTCAAATTCGGTAGATGTATGTATTATAACGACATTCGGAACTAGATTATATTTGGGGATGATTCCGTTGCAGGGGTGGGGGTTAAATAGGGGTAAATAGGGGAAAATAAGTAAATCAAGCTGGTAAGAGTACATAAATTTGCGATTTGGTGTATATTGTTATGTAATTATAACTTTTTTTAAAACTTTATATTTTATTTTTATTATTAAAATTTTGCCTGAGCGCCAGTCACGTTTTACCCCGCGACAAGGTATTATGCTAGCTCACTTTAGAACATGAAACCTACCGCTCGTTCGCCTCTCACCTCAGGAGTAAGTTCTACGGTGCTCTGTAAATAAATGTTATCTCGATAATAAAATCAAAAGGAAAGGCCCATTCAAAATTACAAAATTTAATAAATAACTAAATCTGGGAAAAGTATAAATGAGATTGAAATAAACTATTCTAAATTTTAAAACTAATGGCCTTTTTTAACTTAAGAAATATCTGTTGCAACTTTTACTATATTTGGTTTCCCTTTGATTTTCGAAATTTAAGCTTAAATTGGTACAGTGTTTTGTTCTTACTCCGTCCTGGATGTAAAGATCGCTGCTTCCAACTTTCCGGCCTGAAATGTAGACCCGCTACACTGTCAATCCTTCAGATCTGTGAATGCCTGCTTGATTTCTATGCGTTTTGGTGAAATCTGTTTTTCGAAGAATTATGCACTTTATTTAAACGGATACACTTCCGAACTTTATTCTACTTGTTAAGGTAAGTAGTTGATTACCAATATTTTGTGAGAAACTGCTCACTTGTAAAAAAACTGGATAAATTGTTTATAAAAATAGGGTTATGTTTACACAATTCAATGAAAAGGTATTTGATTACCTTTGACTGCCTTTTTGCTCCTAATTTACTGTTTGACGTATTCCACGTACTTTAAAGATACTTTTAAACATGCACTTTATATTTTATTTAAGAAAATTTTATTTAATTTGAATTTATTTTGTAAAATTTTGTGGAGCTCAAAAAACGGCGTCTTTTCTCTACCCACGCTTGAACAACTCTCTTTTTTTCTTAATCCTTAAATTCTATTGGCTTAGATGTGACATTTCTAAAAACCAAAGCAATCTAGTTTTGACATTTTTAAAATTTATATTTTTTATATTGAATTTTCTTGTAATTTACTGAATAAATCTTTACTCTGATTATGTTTTAATCTTTCTGACCTTCTTCTGGACATTTTGATACCCCATACATGTCTCTAGGAGTCTTATTAGTAATTTCGATAACTTTTCATAAAATTGTTCACAATTGCTTAAGACTACTAAAAATACTTTACTTTTCCCATTTTAACTTAAATTCTAATCACCTACTATCGTTTTAAATCATATAAACACCAATTTTAACATTTATAACAATAATAATAATAATCATGCATTTTTCAGGTATGCCTACGATGCAATGCTTGTACCAGTCCTTGGGTATGGTATTCGAAATATGCTATTACATCAAATCAAACTACAAAGTAGTCTCTATAATTACAAAATGAATAAACTTACACAAAGTCTTTATTTGACCTGTTTTATGCAACTTTTATGGAGAAAGTCCTAACCAAAGATTACTACCAACCATTTTATAAAGTTTCTACTATTAAAAATCAACACATTCCAGTGCTTGGTGTGTGATTACATACACTTGGTAAGTTTCTATAATCTTATCACTGATTTTAGTCATTACGAGGCCTGAAATTTGTATTTTCAATAACTTTACGTTAGCTGCGGGAGAGTTTTTCACTATCTTCTAAAGTCACTGAGTTTAGGTCTCCCATTTGGTTTTTATAGTTAAAATGTTATTCATTAAGCACTTTCTTAGCCTATTACCTTTTTATTTAAAGTTTCTTTGTGAATACATTCTTTTTAAAATGTTTATTTTGTATTTTGTAGGTTCTACGCTGGGTTCCAACTACATCGATGCACTCTGGTAGAACACTACCTATGTTTAACTACTTAATATTGTTACCTAAGCCTTTTGTAAGTTAAACGATGTACCAATATCCTTTTTTTTAATATCAGGTATGTTAAATATTTAAAATAATAAAATTAAAATTAATTGATATCCAGTATAATTCCAACATTACTGCTACGCGTCACTATTGCCTATACATTCTGTATGAGCCCTTCCTTTTACCATTTCACCTTACCATATTGAAACTTAGTACTGCTGTAAGAGGCCCACGTGCAATATCCTCTCATGTTCTGCGGTGAGGTAGTTTCTGGCTTAAGCGTCCTAATTTACAGTTTTTAAATTTACGTTATGATTTACTATTTTGGTAAATCCGTTGTAAAGTTAAGCTTAATTATAAAATATCCCAATATCATAATATTATATTAGATACTGAGACCTTAAATTTCTTTATAATATTTTTCAAACTCAAACACCTTCACTCCATTATTAATGGGATTGTTAACATAAAATTGAGACATTCACTTGAAAGTTAGTACCACATCTAATTGAGATGACTCCATTGAAGGGGTGGCAGGTGGTAGGTTGTGAATAGGGGAAAATAAGTAGTGTAAACTAGAAACTTCGTTTTTAACGTATATGGTAGACACCAACGATTCAAGTTTTTCTATGACATCTGCCCCAAATATTATTAAATTTCTAGGATCAATAATTTCCACATACTAGAGTGCAAATCTAGTCAAGATGTTTCCTTTAAAATGACTTGGATGAAAAATCTGGATGTGGAAGTAGTGATTCCTTAGGCAGTGGTTTTTTACGTTTTTATGATTTATATTTGTATAATATTTCTATTTTTATTATATATTTATTTATTATATTCTTAATACATATTTCGCATATGATTCCTATATCGGCGCTTCTGTATAATTTTGACGAAACAATTTTCGTAATTTATGACAATATTGGAGGTTATTAAATTCTATTCTATTCTTATTATTTTAGAAAAGCTTTACGATTATGTAATATTTCGTATTATTATATTATTTCAAATGCATGCAGCTTTGTATTTTGTATTTTTAGTAACGTTTCTATAAAATTTCACAAAGTTTCCATAATCCAATTTGTATATCTTAGTTTCAGGAAATACTCATTAGTGACTTAAGAAACTTAATCAATGTATTCCATTATTTTCTTGCACAAGAAACAATGCAATTATAAACATTAATTTCGTAAAATTCTCTTCCAACTCTTATAAGAAAATCCCTCCCCCGCCAACCTGGGAGTAATTTGTCGGAGTTTCTACGATAAAACGCACGCAGAATTGTGATAGATTTAAGAATAAGAGACAGAGACAGATTATAAAACAAGCGAGATATTTAAATAAAAGAAAGAGTCAAGAGAGAGCCCAAGAGGCCAGCGTATATGCCGCCAGAGAAAAATTCAGGAACGAAAATAATAGTGGTGTGTAAATATTTCTTCGATTTCCGAGAAATATAGATGGAAAATGGACAAAACTAATTTATTTGGTGGTAGATTATAGTACAGGCAATGGAGGCAAAATTTTGTAAAAACGTCGCAAAAATTAATAAAAGGATCATCTCCGGGATTTAAGTAGGTAATAACCGGTAGAATGAATGATGCATTCTTTGTACTTCCAAGTTCCGGAAAAATTCAAAAAAATTTGGAAAATCTTTTTGATCTTCGTTTTTTTTTGCTCTAGCGGCTAAAATAATGAAAATGCAGAACAAAGTTCAACAAAACTTGTAGGTCGTCTCTTTTTCGACAAAAAATGACTTTACAAATTTTTGTCTTACTTACGCGGTTTAGGAGATAAATCTAATTTTCCACTTATAGTTTTGAGCCGCTCCAAAATGCGCGGAAAATGAGAATTCTCTGGGAGTTTCGTACGACCGGACACATCGATCGATAATAATTCTCACTATTCAAAGCCGCAAAAAAAAATGGAAACAACATAAAATTTTGAGAAAAGTCTCAGCTTTAATGTGGAACTAATCACAGAATTCGAACAAATTTCTATCATAGAGAAACAAGTGCTAGAAGATAATTTAGTAAAGTTTACACAGTTGATTTACTCATATCTTTGAGATTTATGCATCCTGCCTATTTCTCCAATAACAATGGTTGCGTTTTCAATGCATGGATTCGATTCCACGCACTTTAATCTATATTTCGTGAAAATTGTATTGAAGAATGTTAAGAAACAAATAAGTTGTATATGTTTTACTGTATAATTGTGCATTTTCTGAACGTGTATGAATAATGTAGATAAGTTCAAAAAGTACTGCGCGCATTTAAAAAACTCTAAAGTCAAAGAATATGTTTTATTATACTTATATTCCAAAAATTAAGACTGTGCTATTATTATTAATTAAGATATAGTGAATTGAACTCCCAAATTTGGAGGTGATTGATCGATGTGAAATATACCCTCTACTTTGATCGCAAGGCATATTTTTCCAACAAAAGTAATTGCAATAAAATGTTAACTGGATTAATATATATATATATAGGAATATACAAGCAAAATAAATTATCATTCTAACGACTTCCGGCAAAGATATGAATAAATCTGTGGATTAACTGTACAAGGTTTACTAAGCCATCTTCTGACACTTTTTCTCTATGATTAAATTATTTATGAATTTTGTGATTAGTTCCACATTAAAGCCGAGACTTTTCTCTACATTTCATGTTATTTTCATTTTTTTAAGGGCTCTAAATAGTAAGAAATATCGATCGATGAGCCCGGTCGTACGAAACTCCCGGAGAATTCTCATTTTTCGCGCGTTTCGAAGCGGCTTAAAACTATAAGTGGAAAACTCGATTTATCTTCTAAACGGCTTAAGTGAGACAAAAATTTGGAAAGACCGTTTTTTTAGAGAAAGAGACGAACTACAGCTTTTGTTGGTTTTCCTCTATGTTCATTATTTTGGCCGCTAGAGCAAGAGAACCGAAAAACAAAAAGTTTTTCCATATTTTTTTTTATTTTCCCGGAATTTGGAAGTGCAAAGAATGCATCATCTCATTCTTCAGGTTATTACCTACTTAAGTCCCAGAGATGACCCTTTTATTAATTTTTGTTACCATAAATGGCTAATTTGCCTGTACTATTATTAATAGTGGAAGGTGTACACAAAATCAGAAGGCGAGACAAAATCTCGACGTGTTCCTGTAATGATTTATTTTTCGTAGGAAAATTATAATTTCATTCTTAAACAATTCATAAAATTTTTCACCAATCCGCCATCTTCAAAAAATGTCATTTCTAGGCTAACTTTGTTCGGCTTTCTCAATTGTCTCAAAGTAGTGAATAATTGAAAGGTCTAAATCTTCACTCTCACTCCAGTCCAAGAACATGTCGGAGTTAAGGTCGCCTCTTAAAACCTAGAGTGGGAGTGGGGGTCTAGAAACCCTAATTATCCACTCTCTCCTGAAAATAGCTCATTTTGCCTAAAAATGCGTGAATTGAAAGTACATAAAATTTCGTATAAGATGGCTATGTCCTCGCCCCCATAATAAAAGAAGTCAATATTTGAAGGAGAAATTGTAGTTAACTAGTAATTTTTTTACATTAGTGGAATTGTTTTTACTACTGCACTTAGGCCTTAAGGCTCATTGTGCTGTAGGGATCTACAGTTGTATGTGGACTCCAAATCACGGTCATCGGCTACCAACTCAACCCACTCCCCCGGCCATCTCACCGCCTTTCTGGCAGGTTAATAGCCCTTGGGGCTTTCTCTGCAGCGAAGACAGTTGTTCTGTACCAACGGCACCAACTTAATAGTGGCTTAACGACCCGGGACCGAGTAATAGAGGAGATACTCTGGTCACCCATCGAAATGCCAGACTTGCCTTAACATCGTTGATCTAGTAATTTTTTTAGCTAAGATTTAAATTTTTATTCTGGTCAGTCGACTATCAAATTCTTGTCTTTATTTAGACTTATGGATGTATTTGAAAAATTCTCTTCTTCTCCGAATAAAGCGGCCTCTGATCATTTTCATGGATAGTTCATATTCCACACCACCTTAATCAGTTTTTGCTACATTACTCTGAGAGCATTGCAGACTACTTATATTCTCCCCATTCCAATCATCCCTAACCATTGTAGACCTCTCAGATCACTGATTAAGTGATTCAGATCTAAGATTGAATGAGTGTTAATATAGTCCAGATCTGATTTTATTTGGCCGTAGATATATCTTATGTTGGTCAGTGCTTCGTAGTAGAACTTAATGAGGTTTAAGGTTCCTTGCCGCATATTCTGCAGTCTAGGTCACAGTCGAATTTCCCGACAGGGTACGGGTACTTCTTAACAGGAACGAGTCTTGGTAGAGGGCCTGTTATATTTCTCAATTGCGTCCTGTTCATTGTAACCAATTTTTCAGTTTGGTTTGGACGTGGTCCTTTGTTTTCTAATATTTATTTGCTGAAATATTCCTCAAACAGCTTCTATGTTTGTTCTTGACTGGGATCTTTGATCATCCCTCTAGCTGAGTTTTCAGTAATACCCAGCACGGTTCTGCCTCAAAAAAAAATTACCTGCTCCTTGTTCAGCAAATTTATCAGCAATTTTATCCGATTGGTATAAGGTGTAAAGTGTGTATGGGCATGGACATGTTTTTTTAATTTTCAACCCCAAACCTTTAAGAAGTAGAGAAAGAAGGAACATTATTCTTTCCACAACTACACTTGATGATAGTCCCTCGGCAGCGCACGTGAGTTGCATTCACTGTAGGAGTTGGAGTTTGGAGTTTGTGGGAGGGCAGTCACATTTAGGTGACCGCAGCACCTAGGCCCCATTGGGCCCCTTGTACGTCCTCCCGAGGGATACAGGATTCCACCTAGGCCTCCAACCATCCTAATCTTGTGAAGAAGGTGGTGATGCTGCCTAGGGGAATATCCCTCAAGTCGGCCAGTGTAGGCCAACGTTCTCCCAAAATGGATTCTCTGCTAGAGGAGACTGCCGGGCACTCACAGAGTACGTGTTGGACAGTCTCGTCTTCTTGTTCACAACCTCTGCATAGGGGTGTGTCATTTAACTTCATATTATAAAGGTGCTTCCTCAGCTGGCAATGACCAGTAAGAATTCCTGTCGCGAAGCGCAGGTTCTTCCTGGACATTCCCAGGTAGATCATCGTTATATCCTTGTCAGGGTATCTAAGCAGATCCCTGGCCAACTGACAACTATGAGTTTCATCCCACAGTTTTTTAAATTTTCTGTGGGTGTCTTCTTTAATCATTAGCATTATTGCTGAGGTCGGCAGTATGTTGGAAGGGCCAGGTCCAAGTATACTTAGACTGGCTGCCTTCTTAGCAAGACTGTCAGCTTCCCTGTTGCCTCTGCACTGTGCATGCCCTTTGACCCAGCATAGAATGACACTGTTCATGCTGGAGGCGCCCACGAGTGCCTGATGGCATTACCATACTGACCCTGTTGTTATTTTGTGTCTCTGTAGGGCCAGTAGTGATTGTCTACTATCGGTGTAGATTCTTATTGTTTTTCCCGTTATTTGTCTACGGGAAATTTCTTTTGCGGCTATGGTTATTCCCGCCAGTTCTGTTTGTATTATACTGGCTTGTCTGTCCATAGCCCATTTAATTTGAATTTGCAGGTTCCTGGAGTATACCCCACAACCTGTTCCTTCTTTCTTTTTCGATCCGTCTGTGAAGATGTTAACTGTTCCTTCACTGACGGCCTCATTGCTACTGTTGGTGTGTATTTCATAGGGTCTATCAAAGATGAACTGTGGAGAAATACCATCTGCACGTACCTGCAGAAGTGGCATTTGTTTAATTGCCTCATTCCACAGCCGGCATCTGGTCACTCCACATCCTATGTTTGGCTGTATGCCAACGGATTTGAGACGTGCCATAGTAGTTAGGGCCACCTCTTCTAGATATATGTCTAGTGGTGGCAGGCACAGCATCACTTCCATTGCTCTTGTTGGTGTTGTTCTCATAGCTCCAATTGTGTTTAAACAGGCTACTCGTTGTACCTGGCTGAGCTTACGTTTCGCTACAGTCTGCTGACTCTTAGGCCACCAGACGATGGCTCCATAGGCTATCATTGGTCTTATTATAGCAGTGTAAATCCACATAGCCACTTTTTCACTGTAGGAGACAAAGTGCTCAATTTTATTTCTGTTTCCTTCTATCGAGCATATCTGGAGTACAATGACACTACAACTGAAACAAAGAGAACATGAAACATTTTCCAGGTGAGACTATGAAAAAATTGAATGCCGATCAGAATCAAATTTCAGATGCAGTGATGCGTAGCCCACTTAAATACTGATTCATTTTGTAATTTTTTATACTTGCGTTTCGATTTATTGGTACCCGAGAGTCTTTCACGCTACCTGGGTATATGAAATTATATAATCTTTGCCTTTCAAATACCCTTGTTTGCGTATTCCATAGTCCATATATATATCTGTAGCATAGATTTCTGCCTAGATAACGATTGGAGTTCTGTTTAGCGCTCTAGGAAGCCTGCAATTAGGTCCCACTGTGCCCTTACTAATCCCTTCAGCAATTTTCGATCTATCTGTGTACCTTTCTCCAACGCATTGCTTCGATCCTGCTGGTGTGATAACTTTTAATCAGCAAATGAAAGAGATAATTGAGATCCTACTGGGTTGACATGGTTTAGATGTGGACTTGAATTAGCTTCAAGATCCTTAAGTCGTCAATCATCACTTGGTTTGAATTTAACTACTTTCTGTAGCCTTATAACACTAAATGATACCCCCCTCTTACAAAAGGTAGAGGAAGTAGATTTAGCTATGCTTCCTTAGCTACTGTGAGACAGGAGCACATTTCCTCTAGAATCCTTAAACAGACAATTCGCTACAATTTCTGCAACTTTCCTTGTCATTTTTAGCCACCGTACACATGATGCGTAGGTAACCATGGGTCGCACTACCGAAAGATAAAATCAGTAGATAATTTTCGGTATTAGACTCCTAAGTCTTGCCAAACAGCTTGGGGCTTCTAGATGTGCGCCCCAGGTAAGTTCTTGGCCCAGGATTACTACTAGATATTTACCTTTACTTGAAGCGTTTAGTACTGTTCCATTTAACATAGAAGCTTCCCATGGACACGACCCCGTTCGTTGATCTGACTGTAGGAAGCGTCGTTTATATGTTGTAGACCAGTATATGCAGTGCAGTGGTGTGAAGCCCACGAATTACTGAAACTTTGTGTAGCTATATGTTTGGCAATGTCGCAATTTATATTCTTCTGCGGCTTATGATGAAACTCATAAATCTGCCGGGTCTGAGTTACTCACAGTTGTTTTATGCTAAGGGAAAATGCCCCAAATGGTTTATACTCCTTGTAGTTTATTTATGTCTCGTTTCACTTTAATTTAAGTCATTGAGGAGGTTGGAATTCTCGGTTTGAACAGTTGAATACTGTCACTTCACAGGCGTTTCGCCAACTATGTTGGCATCATCAGGAAACTATTTTTTAATCGTCCTATTTACATTTACGTCCTGGCTGAGTTTAGCTATAGCTATTCCGCCACTCAATCAGGGGACGTACACATAGACATCAACACAACAACCATTCCCTGCGATATTGCCATCTACCGTAACTGAGACTCGAACTCAGAAGAGATAACAGCGACTAGACATGTGTCATTCACCAGAGGTCTAGTCAACTGTTGCTGTCTGGGCAACACATTAAAGACTCCACTAAACATCTATACTCTGGCCGGGATTCGAACCCATGACTTCGTCTCTGAGCCGATCAACTACAATTATATCTTTCCCTATGGTCAGGTATTTTCTTTTAATTAATTATTTTATATGACCACATCTCGGCATTAAACTTGTCCCATTTCGTAATTATATCGAATTTAAAGGCAGAATCTCTATTTGGACGATAGAAGATTTACGTAATACTGTAACTATCCAAGCCTGATAAAATAATAAGTTTAATTAAATTAAGGCATATATAAAAATGCTTATAAATCCATTTCAGCTGCTAATCCCAGCCCTCTTTTTAAACAGTTAATCCAAACCGTGGTGGAATAGCTTAAATGATGCAGTTCTACAAGAAAACTACGTTTTAATTCTGATTTCCATTGGGGTTTAGCTGAATTAAATACGGAATGAGAAAGGATTTTAGATTTTCAAATTCTTAATACTCAGCATTACACCACAATTACAAAGAAAGACGTAAAATATTACATGTAATTATTTTAGCTTATAACTTATCAAACAAAACTTATTATCTCGGGAGATTCGCGACGGCACCGCATTTTGATGTGATATACTTTGTATTATATGTCTTATTCTTAATTGGATTTTTAATTACCCGCGATTAATCATAATATATTTCGCTGTTATTTTAAGGTGTATGTTGTTCCAGGATTTTATTCGCATAAAGGAAAACACACAAAAACATAGACGTTTGTTACTTTCTAGGAATAATAATAATATACATTTCAAGTAAAAGTATGCTTTGTTAAGAAACGAATATGTAACTAGAATAATTAATATACGACTAGATATACATATACATGTGAAAATATCGTTAAACTTTTTTTAAATATTTCAAGCAGCTGGGAAATAATATATCATATTCATAGCATAATATGAACCGGTTATTTTTCTGTAGAACAACGTAAATAAAATGAATGTTCAGTGACCGTTTTTTCAAGGCGGTGAAATTACGCATACCGAAGGGAAGAATTGTATTCGATAAAAAATCACCCTCCGAGATTTTTTCGGAGTTTCACGTTTCAGATCAAGTAGATTACGAACATATAGGTTTTTCAATTCCGTCAGTCTTTACTTTATTAGCTCCCCCGCCCTGCGGCTTTGAGCAAAAAAATTCCGTCAGTCTGTTTGTCTGTCGGTCTGTTGGTGCAGTAACTAAAAAGTACTTGACAGAAGACAGTCAAATTTGGTAGGTAGCTTTAACGCCACTGCTACTGAAGAAATGGTTAGACTTTTACTGAAAAATATATAGGGTAGACTGTCTAAAGGGAATAAACAGATAATGGAAAAAAAATTCGTTCAAATTTTAAAAACACGTTTCATGACATTCTAAATCTATCTCAAAAGAATAACTTTTTTTAAATTTTAAATAGAAACAAATTTTAAAATTTTGAAAATTTTGATTTTTTTTTATAAAATGAGTGATGGAAAATTTTTCTTGCTCAAATTTAAAATTTTCACGTTTTGTGACATTTTAAACCGATTAAAAAAACCTATTTTTTTCTAATAATTCCCATAGAGAAATGCTTGCACATACATGAAAAAAAGTCAGTAAAGGTATTTACACAGAACTTCGCTCTATATTTATACAGGGCGGTCACTCTAAAAAATTTAACAGTCCTGCAAATATGTTGTTTCGAAGATATTTGACGTTGGCTGCTTTGCGCCATCACATCAAAATTTTGAGAAAACCTCGGCGCCAAATGAATCTGGCAGAAGTTGGTTTTTGAATACTTCTTGAGTACTATAGAATCTCTAACATCTAAGAATGTACGGAATTAAATAAAATAAAGCTGATAAATAGTTATTGGAAATGGAAACCAAAGGATGTCAACGTTTCGATAAAATTATATATTTCCGTTAAAATTTCGAAGACGTGAAACAACAGTTTGTTGTTTATGTATTTCCATAGTCACGTGAGACATTGCAGCATGTTTATTATATGATTATATTAATCATATTATACTGTGCCTCGCCTCCTAGGATGGACAACCAACTAGTTCAAAAGTTTATGGAATATTTTAGTACACATTTATCCTCCTTTAACAAAATAATAGTAGATTGCTTAACTCTCCTTTTAGGTTTGTTTATTGCTCTCTTTTTCCAAAATCTTCGCCGACTCTCATATGTTATCCCATACATGCTCACAAATTGTAGATTTTTCAAATTCTCCCGTTCCAGCATAGTTTCTATGTTCATTAAGCCTTACGCTGAGAAGTCTAGATGACTCGCCTACATAATGTTTCCAATGCTTTGTCACTTTAATAAAACTCTTGAATTTTTATTATACAACCATATCTGTCGTCACATCGATAATAGACTGTCAATGTATCAGCACAGCTTCATGAAGCTGACGTTTATAGAGACTTTCCAAGGCATTCGACAGGCTCAGCCATAACATTGCAAAATACATTTCTTTGCAGATGACACGCTAATCTACTTTAGCCACGAAGATTATAACATTTTGATTTCCACTATTAATGAAGATTTAAATAGGCGTACTCAAAAATTTAATGCAAACAGGCTAAAAATAAATGAAGCAAAATCAAAGTGTATGTTTATAGGATCCGACTGGGCTTATAAAAACTTTTGTAATTTACAAATAAAAGTCAAAATTGGCAATAAGGAGCTAGATTTTCAAGATAACATTAAATACCTGGGATTATTAATAGATAGGAATTTAAAATTTAAGAATCATGTGGATTATATTTCTAAAAAAATTGGTAAAAAAAATAGGATACTTTTATAGACTTAGTAGACACATTTCTATAAAGTTACATTATATAACAGTATTATTTTACCTCATTTTACCTACTGTTCGTCATTATTATATATGTATCTCAAGTAAACTGTTACAGGCTACAGATTCTACAAAATAAATCCATGCGTATCATCTTAGGTGTAAATTAATTTACACATATTAACACAATGTCGGAAATATTAGGTTGGCTCGATATAAAAAAGAATATGTATATTCAAACAATGTTATTTATTTACAAAATATTAAATAAGATGGTACCAGATTATTTATCCTCGAGGCTAGTGAGTGTAAATGAAGTCCATTCCTATAACACTAGGAATAAAAACAACTGTTGTGTAAATAACACAACTAACACCCTCACGTACAATAGCCTATTTCATAAAGGTATTATTGAATATAACTCTCTACCCAACCACCTGAAAACTGTTAGTAACATTCGTTTATTCAAATCGAAGCTTATTACGTATGTAAAGGAAAATATGTAAATATAGATTTGGATATATATGTGTGTACATATAGTATGTATATGTATATACGTGTATATAAAATGCAAGTGTATGTTATTCATAAGCGGTTTATATTATTACTTATTATTATGTTATTTATGTTATTCATGTTATTAGTAGGTTAATCATAAATTATTATTATTATTATCATTATTATTAATATTTGTACATTACTGGGAGACATGCACTAAATTAGTGCATCTACTATTGTATTTACTTTACTATTGCCATGTATTATCTTTTAGATAAATAAATGCTATTCATTCATTCATTCATTCATTCATTCATTCATTCATTCATTCATTCAACATTGCTAAAGAAACTTCTGACTTTCTTCCTCACTTATATTGCTGTGTATAACATATCGTTCTCACATGTAACATTATGTAGTATTTAGTGGCTTCAGGTATGTTAAATACCTTGCAACTTCAGGAGTTTGGTGTTGACAAAATTCTAAAAACTGTTTACATGCTTTTGTCTTCACTTTGTTGAGAATGACAAATTTTTTATTTCTTTGTTTATTTCTAGGCCAGTAATACTTCCAAAGTAATTTATTATGCAAAAAGTGAAATGTTTATATTCTTACTGTACTGTATTTTACATTAATTACATAAAATCGTTAAGTACTACTGGATAATTTTATTATAAATGATATGATCATTAGCGTTACCCCACAACGCACCAATATATTCATTATTTTTTAAAAAACGAGACGCCCTCATAGATCGCTACTTGACCCGCGGCCACATGTATTTTTAAAACGTCCACTATTGCACGCAATACTAAGATATCGTATAGTAATTAAAAAACTAGTTTATAAATAGTATAATGTAATATAACCACCCACAATGCATTTCGTGAATTGCCTCTTAGGGAATTATCGACCTTATTTACAACGTACCTAAGGAGCAAGACGTGTCTAGTTCGGCCACATAAACATAGCGAACTATGATTTTAATTGTTCTGCATGGACAATTAAAGACGTATGGTAGGTTTGTTTTTAATGCCTTGGTGGTTCAACATGCGTTAGTAATATGCAAAATTATTATGAATTTAAATAGCAATATAAAGGACCTAGTTTGTAATGCAAATAATGCGGTAGTACCTAGATTTTTTCCATTTACTGCACACATCGACAAATTTAAAGAAACATGTGGCATTGTCTTCATTTATCTCTTTAAAAATTTTTCCACGTCATATGCATCAAGATCTAAAAATAATGGCTTGTAAAATCTACAAAATTAAACAATTTATCCACTTTATGGAATCTCCGTTGTCACCAGTTTTAAGCAGTATATTTATGGAGGATTTTGAGACAAGACAGTCTCAAATTTGTATATATAAGAAGGTTATCTATTGGAGATGTTGACGATATTTTTGCAGATTAGCCTCAAAGACTTGATTTACTAAATAGTTTTTAAGAAGATAATAAATAATAAGGGACTCTTTATTAAATTCCATTAGTAGTCGAGGAAATTTAGCACAAAAACAAACGAAACTTGAAAACCTGTGCAGTAAGATGGATCAAAATGCAGTTTATTGCATTCGATTCCTTAAGGCATTCATTCAATTTGTTACCTATTTTAATCTTATACAAATGGAAAACTGCCTTGTGCCTTATTCGCGTGCAGTTTTTGAGGTAATTAAGAAAAAAATCATTTTTAGGTAATCCATGGTGTAAATTAGCCCAATTTGGTTACTCGGGGGTTTTTGAGGCCACTGATCATGAGTACAATGTTCAGGAAGTTCCTCGATGTACCTGGAACCAAAAAATGTTCCTCAATTGGTATGAGGACAAGGGCGTTCTCACTGTCTAGGTCATCTCCTTAGTTTTATTATAATGAATTTTTTTATCTATTTCATTTCTATTATTTATTGTTATCATTGACTTCCAACATGATTATAACATATCATTATTTAAAATTGTTAGACAATATTCATAAAAATTTGCCTTGTGTTTTTCACTTCTATTTGAGTCAGACCCAAAAAATGTATACGTACCTGTACAAAACAAATTAAAAATTAACAATTACAAATTAACAAATTAAAACAAATTTCAAGCAAATTCCCGCAGATGTCTCGATAAACGGGTCATCCTGATCTCCAGGTACGTCGGCAAACATTATTGACGACCTCAAAAACCCACAAGTGAATAAATTAATTTCAATTGAAACGGATTTGACGAAAATTCCAGGGGATGTTCTTGATACCTCGGTCGTCCTGATCACCAAGTGCATCGAGGAAGTTATTTGATATCATATTAGAAATCAGCGACCCCAAAAACCCCGAGCGACAAAACTCGATGCGTCGCAATGAAAACTCGCGTAAATGTCCAAGGGATGGCCTAGACAACCAGGACGCCCTGACCTCCAGGTATACTGGATGGATTTTGAACATCAAACTTGTGATCAGCAACCTCAAAAACCCTCGAGTAAAGATTTTGGTTGGATTTCAGAGAAAATTTGGAGAAAAACTACGGGGATAAGCCTCACACTAGGACGTCCTGGTTCCCAGGTAGAGCTAGGAACTTATTGAACATTATGTTCATGATCAGCGATGCCAAAAACCCCCCGGGTAACCAAATTTTGCTAATTTCCACCATTGATTACCGAATAATGAATTTTTTATTAATTACTTCAAAAACTGCACGCGAAAAAATGCATTTGTTCGATGCCCAAGTGCAATTTCCTATTTGTATAAAGATTGAAATAGGTAATAAATTGAACAAATGCACCAAGGAATCGAATGCAAAAAACCGCATATTGTAGGATCATTTGCATATTTCTCGAGAGTGGAATGCTATATTTCCTCGACTACAGAAATAGAGAGCAGAAATGAACTTGTACTTCCCTCGATGTTTTTTTAGATATTTTACTTAAAACAGTAAATAATGCAATTGTAACAAGCATTTGTTCTACAGTGTGAACCTAAAGAAACGCACAAAATTCGTATCTTTGGTATGTGTCATTTGTCAAAAAAATCCACGAATAGGTCGGTTTTAGTTTTGTAAATGCTAAATTTTGTCACTATACCAAAATTTATGACATCATTGGTTTTTGGGTTATGACGTCATCATACATTTTTTTTTAATGGAGACGGACATTTTCATTTACTGTTTTTGGTGGTATATTCCTTTAGCTTTCTGGTGATATGAAAAAAATTGATATTACCTAAGCCATTCTTTTGGAAAAAAATATTTTTATTGATTGATACGTTACATAAGTATTTGTGAGAGAAATATCATCTCTATTGCTCAACTTGCGACCCTCCAACCATTTGGCATTGATCAAGACGGGTGTAGACACTTTGCACGCTGTTCTGAATCATCTCATGGGCAATTCGTCTCATCTCCAAGCCAATTCTGTCTTTAAATTCTTCTATGGTATCCGGTCTGTTAAAATACACCCTTGACTTTAAGTAACTCCAAATAAAAAAATCTAAGGGGGTTAAATCCGGTGAATGCGGGGGCCACTCAATCGGACCTCGACGACCTATCCACCTTCCAGTAAAAGTGTTATCTAAAAACTAACGCACTGCTATCCCAAAATGAGGTGGGGCCCCGTCTTGCTGAAACCAGACGTCTTCAGCAGGAATATCTTCATATTCATTGTTCGGAAACATAACTGCTAAGGCTGGCACTAACTCAACTCGCAAAAATTGTAAATATCTTGCGGCCGTAAGATTTTATTTAAAAAAAAGGTCCCAAAAAACGATCACCAATCATACCTGCCCACACGTTTACTTTTGCCTCGTCGCTGTGTATGGGCTTCTTGAGTTCAATGCGGATTTTTGTGTGACCAATACCTACAGTTATGCCGATGTACAGTCCCCTTTAAAGAAAATGTAGCTTCACCAGAAAAAAACAATGTTCTTTAAAAAATTTGGGTTTTCATCGCAGAAGGTCATCAACTGTTCACAAAATTGTAAGCGCCGATCTGGATCGTCCTCATTCAATTCGTGGATTAATTGCACTTTGTATGGATGGTATTTTTCTTTTTTCAATAGACATACAACAGAACTTTTACTCACGTTATGATTTAAAGCCAGCTGCCTTGTCGAAAGATGGTGGTTTTCCTCACTTCCTAGAAGAATATTTAATTTGGTTTCGTTGCTTGTGCTAGGGCAACCAGATCGAGGGAGGTCAGCTACACCTCCAGATTCATCATATCTAGCCACCAATCTACTTACAGTGGATCTAGAAATTTGCTTTTCGGGATACTTGGCATTGAAAACGTCACATGCTTCCTGATGAGTTCTCAGCCTATCACCATATCTAATCATCACCAAAAGTTCTACGCGTTCTCTTTCACTTAAACGTGGCATTGCATTCACTATTTTTACAGTGTCACAAAAGTGAGGTTCCACACGTGCCAGGAATAAAAAAGTTATGGATACTTTACACAAAAAAGCCTGTGTCTCTCTGTTGTTATGGTGATTGTTTTTTTCTTATTTTCTTTGTTTTGTTTTTATCTCAAATGTTTTCATGCTAGTTATAGCAAAAATGCAGGCAACAAGATTTATCAGTCCATAAGAAAGTGGAACATTACTCGTGAATTTGCGAAAGATAAGCTATTTTTACATAAAATTTAATTTTTCCAAAAGAATGGCTCCGGTAATATCATTTTTTTATATCATCAGAAAGCTAAAGGAATATACTACCAAAAACAGTAAACAAAAATGTCTGTTTCCATTAAAAAAAATGTATAATGGCGTCATAACTCAAAAACCAATGACCTCGTAAATTTTGGTATAGTGACAAAATGTAGCATTTACAAAACTAAAATCGAACTGTTCGAGGATTTTTTTGAAAAATGACACATACCAAAGATATAAATTTTGTGCGTTTCTTTAGGTTTATACTGTATATGGAAAATAAAGAGGAAGTACCTCTTCTGAAAGAAAAACAATTATTTCAATTTTACACTGATATATAGACATGTGAAAACATTAATGTTGCTATAATTTACTGCCGTTATTTAAGGTCGATAGTAACATCGACATATGAAATTGGTAGCCGCTTTGCAGGGCATAAGCGATACATTATGATGCGTGGTTTGAACTGAATAATTTTCAATATTTCTCTTTTATGGATTTGTTGAAGAAAATTGATATTAATACGAGCCATGATATGTAGCAAATCCAGATGTTTGAATTCTTTGAAAGAAGCTGCATCCTCTACTTTATTAAACTATTGCATATTTTTAACAAGTGCGCAATATATTTTTCTCTGAAATAATCAAAACATTGCTTGCAGAGAATAATAATACTTCTAGTCAAATGGTATATTATCACTTCATCAGTAAGAATTTACGGTCAACCTCTCCGCAGTTTCTTAACAAAGGTATGGTTTATTGGAGGCATTTCATTGTATTGGCCATGTTAATTTACTTATAAACATTGAGTGTTATGTGTTACGCTGTCAATGCAATACAATTTTATAATTCTATTTAATAAACAAAAAGAAATAGATTGAATATACAGGGTGTTTGGTGCATCGTGTGCCAAATTGAAATGGACGACAGAAAGGGTTATCTGCTATCCTTTCAGTCCCTTAACACTTCCCATGCCCTGTGGGATTTTTCATATCGATCTTCTATCGTTTTAATGAAAAAAATCCCAAATTCTACATTTAAATTGAAATTATAAAAAAAGTATTAGGCGTAGACTGCGAATTTCATTTTTATTTTGATGTGTATTGTTGAAGGGTTTTTTTAAATCCAAAATTACTGGCATTAGTCATCTAGTTGTTTTTTTATTCACTGGCAAACTTTAGGAATAGGTAAAATTTAAATTTAAACTTAGGCTTTAGACGGCTATAAAAAAAAACTCAGAGGGGATCTTCCAACTCCCTCAAAAATTCTCTAGTCTATCCTCTTGCTAATGATGTGCCACATGTCATAAAAATCTTTTGATAACTTCGTGAATTCGCTAAATTAATGAATCGGGTCGCATAAGGCTAAGATTCAAAATTTCGAATAAAAAATTATGTTTGCTTAAATTATGTATGGCAAACAAGTAAAATCTGTTATCTCACTCTTGCGAAGTAAGATCTATCTTCTATCTCTTTCTGTTCATTGGTTTTCTTGAAATAAAGAAACAGTTACATTTTTATCATTTATTAAACAAATTTAAAAACTTGTTCAAAGTATTGGTCTCTGTTGCGAATGCAGGCCCGACATCTGCTTTGTATTTCGACAGTTGTTGTATGAAGTCGTATTTCCTCTCTAATTGTACCGAAAGCCGTTTCTATGCGTTGGACAAGAGGACAAGTTCCTCCCTAGTCGCAACCTCCATCGTGTACGCGAGCTCTTTGGCATGTCCCCAGACATAAAAAGCCAACGGAGTTAAGTCTGGGGGTCATCCCGCCCAATCCACGCATTTGGGAACACATTGTCTAAATATTGTCTTACAATCAATCGCCAGTGCGCGGGACAGCCGTCATTTTGAAAAACTATAGGCGTATGCGTAGATTGGGCGGGATGGCCCTATTCAATGGCCTCCACGTTCCCCAGACCTAACTCCATTGGATTTTATGTCCGAGGTCGTGCCAAAGAGCTCGTGTACGCGACGGAGGTTGCGACTACGGAGGAACTTGTCCTCTTGTCCAATTCATAGAAACGGCTTTCGGTACAATTAGGGAGGAAATAGGACTTCATACAACAACTGTCAAAAGATGAAGCAGATGTCGGGCCTGCATTCGCAGCAGAGAACAATACTTTGAGCAAGATTTTTAATTTTTTTTAATAAATGATAAATGTAACTGTTTCTTTATTTCAAGAAAACCAACAGAAACATATAGAAGATAGATTTTACTTCGCAAGAGTGAGATAACAGATTTTAACTGTTTCCCATGCATAATTTAAGCAAAAATAATTTTTTATTCGAAATTTTGAATATTAGCCTTATGTGATCCGATTTATTAATTTAGCGAATTCACGAAATTATTAAAAGATTTTTAAGACATGTGGCACATCACTAGCAAGAGGATAGACTAGAGAATTTTTGAGGGAGTTGGATGATCCCGGTTGCTCCGAGTTTTTTTTTTATAGCCATGTAAAGTCTAAGTTTAAATTTTACCTATTCCGAAAGTTTGCGAGTGAATAAAGAAACAACTAGATGATTAATGCCAGTAATTTTGGATTTAAAAGAACCCTTCAACAATACACATCAAAATAAAAATGAAATTCGCAGTCTACGCCTAATACTTTTTTTATAATTTGAATTTAAATGTAGAATTTGGGATTTTTTTCATTAAAAAGATAAAAAGGTCGATATGAAAAATCCCGCAGGGCATGGGAAGTATTAAGGGACCTGAAAGGATAGCAGATAACCCTTTCTGTCGGCCATTTCCATGTGGCACACGATGCACCAAACACCCTGGATATCCATGTTAATATTGAAGTTCCCCAGGGCAGTGTCCTGGGCCCACTTCCATTCCTGTTACATATTAGTAGTATAGAAAGTTATATTTTCACGTACTTTCACTGATAATATGTCTATTTTGTTATGCAATCAAGATGTAAGTCTCTTATAATTTGAATTATAACTTTAAACATAAGTGAGATTTTCTACTACATCTACTGGCGCTAACGTATCAAGACCAGTATTGCTTCATATCTTCGCAAGTTGTTCCTGTTCCTCCGCACCAATAGGTATTGCAAAAAAATGACGAGATTAATACCTGAAAGAAAGAAGCAAATAATGTATAATTAGGATATACACTTTATACATTAGTAAGAAACGAACTAGTATTTTACAAAATTTCTAGCTTAAGTGTGGACTGTGGAGCTTTGGACACTCAAGAAAGTATGTATAGTTGTCCAAAAAAAGAAATTCTTTCTGGCCTGGGGATCTGACAATGCTCACTATATGTTTTTGGGGTCGCTGAATCCGAATCTGTTTAACTCCATCACGTCACGACTTTACCATGACCTCAAAAATCCCATAATTTAAGCGATTTCGACATCTCTTCACATCAATCGCTGTAACTTCTTCTAGACAAAAATGGCCCCCTCTTTTTTGTACTAGATCGATTGCAAATTAAATTTCTAATCCTATGATGTGGGGCACGTTGTTCTTTTGATGCTTTTTAAGTGAGATATCGACCGCCAAAGTCAGAGGTCCGAGGATTTCGCTTCTCGAGCGATACGGCTCAGCTTCGAGGGCCATTTCTGCCGAACGAAAGTTAGAAAAAATTCAGAGGTACGTAGAAAGATGTAACAAATCTAGTGGTGTAACTCAGAGGTTGATGCGTGCCTTGGTTTTCGAGATATAGCCGCTCGAACTCACCGGAACGTGAAAATCGAGTTTTTCTACCGCTTCCCGATTCTATATCTTGAAAACGAAACGAGATGCAGAGCTGCGTTTTACGCCATTCGATTTCTCTCGCCTTCCTACATACCGCTGAATTTTTTTAGATTTTTACCTGCACTTTCATTTTTTTGCTAAATTTCTAAGGCAAAACAAGTGTGGCTCTGTTGTTAATACAAGGTTAAGTGGCAGAACACTCTCTCGACTCTGTTCCGATTTCTATTCTGTATATACTTATATTGTAAATTTTTGTTTCTCTTTGGTGAATAAAGGCATTTATTACTATTATCTTCATTAAATCTGAAAAGTACGACTTCTGGGTAATAAATGACAAAAATTAAGTATCCAATTTTTAGAAACCATTAGTATAATTTGGAAAATTATAATAAAAAGACCGGCAAAGGAATAGTTCATAACACCAGCGATTTCATGAGTGTCGACCGACAATTTTTAGAACCGTTTTTTATTTAATTGATAGACATGATGTAAATTATGTATTTATAATAAATAACGTTAGTAAAATGAACAACTCCATGACGATTCAATAAAAGTAAATAAAAATCATTGAATCTTAAACCGGGACTTAAAAATATAGAAATTTGTGTATTTGGGATACTTAAAAGGGGGGAAAGAATTCAGCGAGGTTAGTGAACTTGTCACAATAACATAGGAAAAATCTCCCTGCCGTGTGGTGCGACAGTGGTTTTTCAAATTCTAGGGGGACGAAATTCTACAAATTTGCAAATGAACAGAAAACAGTTTTTAGAAAAGATCAGAAATATTGAAAAAATTTTAGAGACTAAAGGCGTTGGTTTTTGACAATTTTGAAAATTGTAGAATCGATAATATTATATCCGTGAATACACCAAAATTAGTACAAACATTTTGAGGACCAAGGGAATAGTTTTTAAGGGGGTTGAAAATTGAATATTATTTTAAATTTACTTAACTTTTTGAACAAAATTTGGGAATTTGCGAAAAAAATGTAAAGTAGATATGGTGAAATAAATGTTCTTAAGGGATAGTTTTTGAAGGGGTGTAATGGACAATGTTATATTTCTAGGAGGATGAAATTATTTCGATTATCTGTTTTCCGTTTTTGGTGCAAAATGGTTAGCAACTCTATAATTTTAGGTTGTTCTTTAAATAATATCCAGATATTTAAAAGTGAATTATTTATTATTTGTTTGCTTATAGTAATGAAACATTTTCTTTATAGGATTTTGCAAACAGTGGAAAGAAAAGCTATCTATGAGAACCAAAGGAAAAACTATATATAAAAATATTAATGAAATCTTTGCATTCTTTCGATAACCTGACTTCTGGTTATGCTAACAAGTAAAATTCTGATTTGCCATTCTCATTTTAACACTAGCATCCAACCTGGTCCCCTACGTCTAAGCAGGCTAAACTAGTATCTACATGATCCCCTACGATATGTAAATTCAGTTAAAAATGAGAACAAAGGCCTGAAATTAATTTATTTACGTACCTTGTCTTTAAATTTTTTTTTTCATTCAAATGAATTACATTTTCATAAAATCTCATTCAGTTTCTTGGAAATGCTTAGCCTTTGAAACGTTTTTCGTCCTTATTGTGGACTCATCAGAAAAGCCTAAAGCCACTCATAACGATGTTCCATGCAAAGATTTCATTAATATTTTTATATATAGTTTTTCCTTTAGTTCTCATAGATAGCTTTTCTTTCCACTGTTTGCAAAATCCTATAAAGAAAATGTTTCAATATCCAGATATGTTGTAACTTAACTTGTATTTAAAATTAATTGCTCTGTATATAAATATATATCAGCGGCAATGAAAATAAAAGTAAGTAAGCAAACAACTTAGTCACTATCATTATTATCACAAACAATTTTCTTGCAGGCCAGGTGATTTGGACGTTGATGGTTGTTTAGGCGTGTCCTCTATCAACTCTTCCTGTTCATTAAAATTAATTTAATTTCCCCATCCAGCCAACCCCATTATTCTCTAAAATCTTGACTTTACTTCTACAACTTCTTTGCCATCTTTCAGAAATTTGATACACAATTTTTAAAATTTTGTCCATTATTGCCTGTTCTAAAATTTCTCTACAATGTTTTACATCAACAAGATTCAGGACATGCAGGTACATCGTATTATTTCTTTCCTGTTTGTTATATTCCGTTGAAAATACCTCAAAGAGACTTCTCCGTGATGTAGCATAAATAACTAAAAAGTAAAATCATGATTAGAAATACAGATAAATGCAGCTTTTTTTTTTCATAAAATGATAAAGTAATAATAGGTAATTATATTTCTTAAAACGACCAGATATGAGTCAACATGAATAAAACTATACAGCTGTAAGAACTTGTAGATATTCAGAAAATTGCGATTCTCGTTTGGTTAAATATGATACCTCTACAAAAAGTAGTAAAAGCTAAACATTGGTGATTTTGTTTAAGATTAGAAAACTACATACCTTGTTGTACATTCTCCATCACATAGGATAACTTCAGCACAATACCACATTTAAAACAGCTTTACTCAACAATGTCTAATCATAAACTGAATTTTACTTGACCTACACCAGTCCGTAATCCCTTACAAGCCGGTCATCTTAAAAATATGATGACGGAAGGGATAAGTACGGTAAAATTCTCTGAACTATTTAGTTTAGGGTATTTATCACTAAGATATGTTAATAACTTTTGTATTGGAATGGGTTCGAAATTTGGATTATGTCCGAATAGATTAATAAAAATGACCACTGTCATGCCGCCAGGACTAATATTATTTGAAAATAATATAATAATAATAATAATAATAATAATAATAATAATAATAATAATAATAATAATAATAATACATTTATTTCACTCAGAGTAAAAAAGGTACAAATTGAACTGTAGAGCTCTTCTTCCATTTGCCCCATACAAAAGAAATAATTCTAAGATTTGGATAAGAAATACTACAATAAAAATAAAAAAATATGTATATTAATTTGCCTTTTATGAATGTTATACTAGTAATTGACACATTTTATAATAATAACAGCTATAGCACCACACAGCAAGACGAACAGACACGGGGAACAGGCTGGCCTCACGAAATAAAAACAGAAATGCCAAAGATGAGTACGATTTATAGCTAGGAAGTATATACACCCACACACGACATCAAATTGCCAACCTCTGGCCGGTTAGGGTGTAGTTTTTGACTACTTTGATGTATTTTTTTTAAAGTTTATAATGTTTAAGTTCATTTGGAAGTTCATTCCAAAGATGAGACGCAAAATAGGTAAATGATCTTTGAAAAATCATAGTTCTATGCTGAGGTACCAAGAAATTTTGTATGTGCCTTGTATTATGCACGTGATCTCGAGAAGTTAATTTTCGCCTTAAGTATTGAGGTTCATCATTATAAATTATTCGCCAAATAAGTGTAAGCATGTGAACACGTCTACGATTTTCCATATACCATGTTCGTTTAGATATGGTGATATATGTTGTCTATACGGAATGCAGTAAATATAACGCATACATGAATTTTGAAGTTTTTGAATTTTCTTTTTTGCTGCCGCTGACAATAACTGCCCATAAACAACATCACCATAGTCAATTGTAGATAATATGAGAGAATCACAAAATTTTGACTTACACTCGCTGGATATATCTTTCGCAAAACTGTATAATTTTTTCAATCGACTATATGCTAATTTCAGTTTGGATAAAATATGTTTTTCAAAATTTAATGTTGAGTCTAGCCAAAGCCCTAAATTCTTTGCTTCGTTCACAATGGGGAGAACGTTATTATTTATAGTGACATCAAAAGAAACTTCCGATAACTTTTTCAATGTGACGGACGTACCAATCAGCATTACTTGCGACTTTTCAGGATTTAATTTTAAATTATGGTTAGATGAATACTCAAAAATTTTATATAAGTCCTGGTGTATTAAAGTTAAAGCATCCTGCCGCTCTTGGAAATCAAATGATTTGTATATCTGCGAGTCATCTGCATATTGATGTAGTTGGCAACTAGTGACTACATCTGAAATATCTGAAACGTACAAGGTAAACAACAGTGGCCCTAAGATGGAACCTTGGGGCACGCCTGTATTTAAATTACTTAAGTGCGATGTAATTCTAGTGCCATCATCATCTATGACCACAGCTTGCTTTCTTCCACATAAATAATTACCCATAAGATCAGTTGCAAGTTTCGAAAAACCAAGATATTGGAGTTTTGCTAGTAGCATAGAATGGTCTAAGGTATCAAAAGCTTTTGAAAAATCTAATAGTACCAAACAGGTACATTTTCCACCATCAATGTTTCTTAGAAAATCATCTACTAAATGTGTCAATGCCGTTGATGTGGAATGATTTTTCCTAAATCCCGATTGTATATTTGACATTAATCTATTTTTGTTTAAGAACTCAGCAATTTGATAATGAATGTGCCTCTCTAATATTTTGGATAAAACAGATAGCAAGCCAATTGGTCTAAAATCAGAAAAATCAGTGGAATTATTGTTTTTGGCAACAGGTTTAACTAATGCATGTTTCCATAAAGTAGGAACTTTATTTTGAATTATTACTTGATTTATTATATGCAATATATGTGGTATACAGTAAGGCATGCACAGTTTTTTATCAACTATTGACAGACCATCCACCCCACTGGCATTAGTTTTGATGGAATTTATTATTCTCAATAATGATACTTCATCTATTAAATTAAATGTTAGTTCACTTTCAATATTAGGATGGATATTATTTTTATAATAATTTAACGTATTGTCGCTTAACGTCGAAGGTAAGTTTGCTGAAGAAATAAAATGGTCATTAAATAAATTAGGGTTTCTTAAATTTGCGAGCAATTTAAAATTTGGTGATTGGGTTATATTAAGTTTTTTGGCTGCAGCCCAAAATTTTTTTGAATCCTTTTTTAAGCAATTAAAATACGCACATTTCTCTCTTCGTATTGCACATTTAGTGTAATATCGTAATTGCTTATAATAATTTAAATTTGCTTCAGATTTGTTCTTTTCTTGTTTTAAGTAAGCTTTATTTATAAGCGTTCAGGATGGGTAAAGTATAAGAAATATGATACATCTCAAACAATGTTATTACGACTCATTTGTTTCTCAATCCTCCCCGTAAAAGAATCCGACATATACTGTACTCAAATAAAAAAGGAATCTGAATGAAAATTGGCACCCACATTATAACTACAATCAACTTTCTTTTTCTTTCGTACACACTGTCACGTAATCGCGCATTTTTCTCGGAACGAAAATACGAAGTAAGATGTGCAAATATTTCACCGATGCACTTGTAAGTGTAGGTGCAACGCATCCGTCTCCAGGTGCCAGGATACCAATATGTAAGCCGAGGCGGTGCCATGGATGTAGTACTGAGGTAGGTACGTGATCACGCGTGGAGTCCTTTTGATCACAAGGCGGCCGGTCATAATCGGCCAGGCCTGAGTAATTGCTTCTATCACTGGGATATATTAATCAAATCCGGCGATGTGCTCTAATATACGAATCATCTTGGAAGAAAGAGATGCCTTCCGATGGATGTATATTATAAAACCAAGTCATTCTAATGTGGGACAATTACAATTGTATCAATTGAGTATTAATATTTAAGAAAAAGAAATAATAATAAAAAGAGAAAAGTACATAATATACAAATTATGTAACAAATTTATCTAACAATCATAAAAACAAAAAACAGATAATTAAATATTGTACATGTATACACATATTTATTTAAATAGTAACTTTTTTTAAATTTTATTTATTAAATAACTATTTAAAAATATACCGGGTGAGTCACGAATTGCGCTCGCCCCGATATTTCCTAAAATATTTGGAATAGAAAATTGAAATTTGGAGGCCTTATTACACGACTAAAATGCCATATTTTCAATAAAAAATCAAGTTTGGTGCACATCCGGTTTGATCGAAAATGCCCACAACTTTAGATTTTTAAATAGAACACCCTATATATTTTTACATTTTTGGAATCTAGAGGAAATTTTGATTACAATACATCCATTTTGGTCACTTTTTGATAAACATTCAAAATTTTATTAAAAAATCTATTTCTGAATCCAGAGTGCTGTGGTGCCCAAAATATATTTTAGTTTGTGTGCTACGTTACTATAAAAATAAAAATAGCAATATGATTGCATTGCTTAATTCTCTAGAGGCGTGTAAAATTTTTAAATGTGATTTTTACCCACTAACTCGGTTTTTTTTATGGGAATTTAATCGTTCACCAACATTTTTAAATACCTCATTTTCATACGAATCTAATGATACCAAAATTTTGAAAATCCGCTCAGAAATATTTGAGATTTCAGCCAAAATACAATGCAACCAAGCTTTTAGAAACATGCGGCTAATAGATAATAGATTAGTGTGCTTTGGGAACTAAAATGGCATATTTCTGTGTAAATCTGGTAACCTAATAACATTGGAAAAATCATAGTAGCCATTGAATGTAAAAAAACAATATCAGCTGTCAGACAGATACAAAATAAAGCGTTGCGGAAATCTCCCTGAAAAGGTCGATATGTTACTGATATATGGAGAGCGTATCAAAAATTCTGCTGCAGAACTGTATCAGCAACGATATCCCAACAGACGTCATCCAAGCAGACACTTGTTTGCCAGAGAGGAACAAGAATTCAGAAACGAGCCCAATCAACAAGATGACCTTCAAACATTTATTGTAAGGGAGGACAAAGAAATTGATGTATTAGGATTTGTGATGGTACACCCAACAACATCAACAAGGGAATTGTCAATGGAATGCTACATTAGTCAGTCTTCGGTTTATAGAATTTTAAAGAAACATAAGTTTCGGTCTTATAAATACCAAATACACCAACATCTTTATAGAGATGATAACGACAGGAGGCTAGTATATTGCAACTGGTTCTTAAATGCAGTACAACAAAACCCAGGTTTTCCTTTTCATATTTTATATTCAGATGAAAGTAGATTTACGAACCAAGGTATGTTTAACCGAAATAATACTAGGTACTGGGCTCAAGAAAATCCGAGGTTGGTAGGGCGGAGGAATATTCAGGAAAGATTTGGGTTTAACTGTTGGCTTGGAGTACTTGGAGATCGAATAATTGGACCCATATTTTTGATGGAACACTTACTGGCGAACGATATTTATTCTTTTTACAAAACCAGGCAGCAGAATTTCTTGACTTACTTCCTCTTGCCTATTTACAAAATCTGTTTTTCCAACAAGATGGTGCTCCTCCACATAATTCCAGAAGAGTGATGGAATATTTAAACAACTTGCATGGTGAACGCCTTATCGCAAATCAAGGTCATATCAGGTGGCCTCCTAGGTCACCTGACTTAACTCCCCTCGACTATTATGTATGGGGCACTCTCAAAAATAAAGTTTATAAAACTTCTTCAAATACCCGTGAAGAGCTGCAAAATAAAGTTGTACGGGCTCTTAATGAAATAACACCGGCTGAATTGCGTAGAGCCATTCAAGCAACTGTACGCAAAGCCGAATTGTGTATAGAAAAAAATGGTGGACATTTTGAACAATATCTATAAATGTCAATTTATGGTTTAATTATATTAATTATTTTAAAGATACCTACTGTTACCTAGTTTAAGTTTAATTGTTCAAACGGAACTGATTTTTATTTATTTATATAAATAAAACTCTGAAAACCGAACTGAAGTCGCATTCTATTGCAAATGTCCTTGTGGATGTAATTGTGTTTACCTCCACATACCTATGCTAAACTTAATTGTAACGTTCTTTGCGCTCACAATTATTAAATGTTTGATAGCTCAAGATTGCCTATAACTACACGAGTCTGTCTGACAGCTGATATTGGTTTATTACATTCAATGGCTACTATGATTTGCCAATGTTATTAGGTTACCAGATTTACACAGAAATGTGCCATGTGCCCGCTAATCTATTATCTATTAGCCGCATGTTTCTAAAAGCTTGCTTGCATTGTATTTTGGCTCAAATATTTCTGAGCGGATTTTCAAAATTTTGGTATCATTAGATTCGTATGAAAATGAGGTATTTAAAAATGTTGGTGAACGATTAAATTCCCATTTAAAAAAACCGAATTAGTGGGTAAAAATCACATTTAAAAATTTTAAACGCCTCTAGAGAATTAAGTAATGCAATCATATTGCTCTTTTGATTTTTATAGTAACGTAGCACACAAACTAAAATATATTTTGGGCACCACAGCACTCTGGATTCAGAAATAGATTTTTTAATAAAATTTTTAATGTTTATCAAAAAGTGACCAAAATGGATGTATTATATTCAAAATTTCCTCTAGATTCCAAAAATGTAAAAATATATAGGGTGTTCCATTTAAAAATCGAAAGTTGTGGGCATTTCCGGTCAAACCGAATGTGCACCAAACTTGATTTTTTATTGAAAAGATGGCATTTTAGTCGTGTAATAAGGCCTCCAAATTTCAATTTTCTATTCCAAATATTTTAGCAAATATCGGGGCGAGCGTAATTCGTGACTCACCCGGTATATATGCAGGGTGTTTCGTGAGTGACTGGCCATACGCTAGTGAGGAGTATAGAACCCTAAGATGATTTAAAAATGACCTTTATTAGATCTCTAATGCCTGTCGTTTCTGATATACAGCGTGTTTTCTATTTTTAGCCAAAATTTAGATCGGCCGTATTTTTTAATGGCTGTAGCAAATTGTACCAAGTTGTATAGATATGTTTTACTAATAGAAGTCTACATAATTCAGTATCGAAAACAAAAAAAAGTCAGGGCTTGAACCAATTTTTTTAATTTTGGATCTTACCTAAAAACATCATCCTGTATATGGATTTTGGCAATGTACAATACAGATTTTCAAAATAGTGTGCCTAAACCATGTACTTAGTTTTTTGGCACACTTTGAACGCCTCGAGAGTTTCACAACAAATCCATTTAAAAAATATTTGGGTGACTTCGGTCACAAAAACATCAGTGGCTACATGTAGGGCATTAATTTTGTGGGGAAAGATTTAATTTTACTATCTTTTTGTTAGAATTTGCTACAACTATTTAAAAACATGTAAATGTCAACAAAAGTGAAAAAAAAATATCTAGAAACGTGAACAAACAAACTTTTTATTTATTAGAACAAATGCAAAAGAGTAAAAGTTATATGGAAGTGAAATAACTGAGACAATAAAGCTCCTAAATAGTTAGTACAATTAGTTAAAAAGAATTTGATCCAACACAATTACACGAAATTAAAATAACATTCCTAAAAATGTAACGAACAAAAAATAATTTGAAAAATAATGACAACAACAAATTTTCAAAATGTCTGCCTCCAACCTCAACATAATATAATAATGTAATTGAACTATTTAGTCAGTTTTTACGCAGTTTTAATGATTCGAGAGTTAACAGCCATATAAATCCATTTCAAAAATCTCGTGAGCCATGATAAAAATTTGCCACAGACAATGCTCAAAGTACTTGTAACGAACAAAAAATAATTTGAAAAATAATGACAACAACAAATTTTCAAAATGTCTGCCTCCAACCTCAACATAATATAATAATGTAATTGAACTATTTAGTCAGTTTTTACGCAGTTTTAATGATTCGAGAGTTAACAGCCATATAAATCCATTTCAAAAATCTCGTGAGCCATGATAAAAATTTGCCACAGACAATGCTCAAAGTACCTGTCAAAAACTTTGTCCTTGTTTGTTTGAAGCAGCACTTAATCTACTTTTTAAAGTTAAAATGTCTTATTCTAATGAAGAGTACGTTGACACATATATGGTTTTTGTAATAGGAATTCCAGGACCGCCGTTAGAGAATATCGTCGACGCTTTCCCAATCGACGAATTCCCAATAAATCAAGATGTAAATGAGGAAAATTTAATTCTGGGGATAGTGCAGCAAAATCCTTCAATTAGTACACGAAGATTTCTTATGTGGCCATTTAAAGCAAAAAGTGTATGCTACAGAAGTTACCATTAGACAGGAATTAAGAGAATGCATAGAACGGGAATGCACTGAAATAATAAATAAGCCTCAGATGATTAGAAATGCTATAAATAACACAGGCCCACAAAAAAAAGTCCTGATACAGAAAGGTGAAGTACTTTCAGGCACGTTTTTCGGTGTGCTAAAAACGAATCTCAGGTCAGAACTGACCCATCACCCTTAGATTTCACCCCAGCACAACCTAGCACCCCCCCAAATGGTCAAATTTTCGCATTATATAAGAATTCAAAATAAATATCTCATTCTACGTTTTTCGGTGTGCTAAAAACCAATCTCAGGTCAGAACTGACCCATCGCCCTTAGATTTCACCCCAGCACACCCTAGCACCCAATGAAAAATTAAATTAAATATTGACGTTCGAAATGTCACTTATGTAGTATCATTGAATTTAGAAAATTATGCAAAATTCAAAAATGCAATAATATATTGAAAATCAAAAGTTAGTGTCACATTCGGTGAAACCGGAAGTGGAAAAAATATCATTTCTATGTGAAAATTGACGTTTACTAAGTGCATAAGATGTTCCAATTTTAATCATGTATCTTCAAAACTAAAGGAAAACGGGGAAGTGTACCATGATCGTGTTACACGCGGTATACTCCCTATATGGGAAAGTAAGAAGGAAAAATGAGAAACCAATATCCGACAAAATATCTAACTTAACATTATTCCAAACTGAATAAAATGATAATATAGAAGAACATTAAGCTATTGTCTAGACGCCGAAAATTATGCAATGTTAAATACGTGCGTGTTACTAGTTTAGTATCTCTGGGTTGCAATGAAACAAGAAACTCACGTAAATAGTAAAATTTGTCAGTCTCAATTACAGCTTCAGTTAGTATATTGGCTATCGTTGTCTTGAGTACTATTGTCTTAACTGATGTGTATCATTTTATATTTATTAAATTAAAAAAAAAATTGCCCACAGTGCATCCCTGGTGGGGATCGAACCCACGACCTTTGGATTAGAAGTCCAACGCGCTATCCTCTGCGCTACAGGGACTGATACAAAATATAATATTTCTACTTGTTTTGAACAACCAGTCAATATTCTGTACTGAATGATTATTATTTACAATTTTTTCAGAGATACTTTATAGTTCATACAAATGTTCTTATTCAGTGAAAGAGATACACATAGTCTTTAATAATTCTGATCCAATTGACCCGAAGTATAATAGCTAATTAATACGTTTAAAATCCTAGAAACAAAATTATGTGGTATAATTCCCATTATTATTTCATTAATATCATTAATATTTTTTGTACCTTGAACAGCCAAATTTAGAAACTTTGAACATCTAGTAATGCCAAAAAAATGATATAAATAAATAAACAACATACCACACACACAATACATATTTACCTTTAATACGTAATCATTATAACAATATTTTAATTTTTCTAAAGTTCCTACGCCAACGCAATAAAACATTTTAAACTAATGCTTTTATGGGAGAGTACAATAGATTAAACGCTTCATCGTACATCATGTGTAATTCTGTAACACGTTTGTCGTATAAAAGTGAATTTTTGACATGGCGTAAAACTCATGGGTGAAATTGAACAAAGGCTCAGTGATTGAACGCATCGTCCTATGCCAGTGGTGGCGAAGTGATAAATTATAAAGTTTTGATGGCATACCTACACTTTTTATTGCCGTCTTTAAAATATTTACTGTTTGTGGCATATATTTATAGAAAGTCCCAATTGTTCTCCAATGAGGTATTTTTTTTCAGTTTAGAGATAATAATAATAATAATAAGTTCATTTATTTACTGAAGACTGAAAACGTATACATTAAATAGACAAATTTTGTAGAATTATTTCTAATTCCTACAGATACTGTAGGTTTACAAAATATTATAAATCAAGAAGCATTGATATAATTACATACACCCACAAATCTACAGTGTTAATAAATGTAAGTACTCAAAAAGTGACTTAACACTTGTTTCGAGTTATAACTAATGTACAATACAATTTATCACAACCATAAAACACAATAGTAAATTACAGCGGTAATAATAATGTAATAATAATGTATAAAGCAGGTACGTGTCTTTTTTTTAATACATATAACGTACTCAAATAGATTAAATATCTGTTTACTGCACCACACTTTCCTAAATCACACATACACAACAGCTGTACAGAGCAACACAAACAACGGTAAGTATCAGAAAATTTGTCTTTGGTTTTTAGTATTTCTACATTTTCAGTTTATAAATATTTTTTATGTCAATAACGTCATTTATTATATTCCTTGGACTTTCTATTATATGCGTCTATAATAATTTTTTAAACGTGTTTATTTTGGTTATATTTTGTAAATCGTTCGGTAATGAGTTGTAGACTGTTGGGGCTAAATAAGTATTAGACCTTTGTCCAACTATTTTCTTCATAAATGGTACAATAGGTTTTTTTTGTCTAGTCTTGTATATATGAGGGGTAGAGGGTAGAGCTCTTATTTTTAGAGTAAGTTGGTATTTAACGCTTATGTTATAATAATACAATTGCCAATGTCAAACAATTTTGCCTCTGTGTACAATAAATCTGATGAATATATTGAACTCCTGCCTAACATTACTTTTAGGAATCTTTTTTGTAGGGTTTCAAGAGGAATTAAATGAGTTTTAACAACGCCACCCCAACCAAGTATACAATAACGTAATTAACTTTCCACAAGTGAGTAATACAGCATTTTTAATCAATTGAAATCCAGTATAATTTTTAGGTACTTAAATTTATAGATGATCCCTTGCAATTTCTTTATTATGTAGTTTATGTGGACGTCGCATCTTAGATGGGAGTCTATGAAGACACCTAAGCATTTCATATTTTTTCAGGTAATACAGTACATAACGATCCTCGTGTATTTATTTCAAGTCGTTGAAATGTTGGTTGACTAGATTTATTGCAACCAAGCGGTAGGAAGTGCGTTTTATCAAAATTTATTGTTAATGACCTGTTATCAAACCAATTTTTATTAGACTTAGATCATCCTCGGCTAGTATCCCTAAGGTCTGTCTAAGAGTCTGCCTTATAAAAAATGGCAGTATCATCAGCGAAACCCACAATTTCTCCTCTGCTCCCTAATGAAAACAACTCATCTATGTAAATCGAAAACAGAATGGGTCTCAAAACTGTACCCTGCGGCACTCCGTACTTTATTATCACTGACTTACTTAATTCATTATTTATTCTTGCACATTGGGATCTATTGGAAATATAACTTTTGAATAACTTTGGTGTAACTTCCAAGTCTTCCAGTGTTTGTACCAATAATTTTTGGCTAACCATATCGAACGCCTTCGGTAAATCTAGAAATATACACAAGCAGGGCTTACTTTCATCCAGACCGGAGTAAATCTTACTACTCAGTGCTAATAATGCATCTTGTGTGTATACGTTCTTTTTAAATCCGAATTGATTGCCCGAGAGTGGTTTATACTTATTTATGTATGCCCTTAATCTTTTTTTTATGACTTTCGAATAATTTCGATAGGTGGGTTATGAGTGATATTGGCCTATAGTTTGATAATATTTATTTGTTTCCCTTCTTATATACCGGAATTATTACAGACTCCTTAAATACCGAGGGCCATATGCCAAGTGTCATGCCTGTATTGAAAATATATTCTAGCGGTTTAGGATATATTCTGAAACTAATTTTAATACTTCAGCTTTTATGTTGTTAAAGTATGTTGGATTTGAGTTTGTAGCTTATGTGAATTTAGAAGACTTGTCCCTCGAAGTTGATTGAAGTGTTTAATTCAATATTCTTATTTCGTCCCTCTGTTAGATCATATGTATCTTCTTTTGTTTTCGAATAATTTTACATTAAATTATCTCTTCTTTTCAAATTCTCATCGGATCATAGATGGATTGATTGATTGATTGATTTGCCAGCGTAAGGTGAGCTGCCGATTCCGGGCATCCATGGAGGTTCGTTCCAACACCCACCTGGGTTGGATATGGGACATGCTTGTTGTCAGCAGCGAGAGCCACATGACGCATGGGGCAGGAATGTAGGATGGGAAGTGTAGGTGTTTGTGATATGCTTCTTTTTTCTATGTTTTTTTTTAGTTTCCGTCTGTCATCATCGGATGGAAAGTGTAGGCGTTTACAAGATGCTGCTTTTTAATTTCCATGCTTCTTTTAAGTTTCCATCTATCATCATCTCCTTATTTATTCTTCCTGCAAGTATTCTGTTTCTGAATCTAGCAGTGTGCACCTCCTTCTGCCCGCTTGCGTTCACTTCGTTTTCACGTGCATTCGCTCGCCGCAGGGAGCATTTTTTTATTAACCGTTCCACAGGTAAATATCCATTTACGGTGAAAGTGCACTGTCTCGCGATAAAAACGCTTTTTACGGCGGGTTGGTTATGAGAAGGAGACCCGAAAGAATATTTTGCGCACCCTGTATATTAGTTTGTTCCTACAGTAATTACTTTCAACTGTCGCTTTCCAATTTCAGGTATTTTCTATTTAATCACCTATATTTAATACCTTTTCATTTTTACCCATAATTTTTTTCATCTGTTGTGTATTAAACTGTCCTGTAACAAGGATTAATAAACCAATAAATATAACTTAAAAATGAACTTTTCGTCCTTTGCTTTGCATATGTTACTACTTCCACTCATTAGAAACCAGTCCGTTGTCTTTCACTAATGGTGTACTATATTAGCAGATGTTTACTTTATCGCACTAACCACTTGAGAAATGGTGCTCGGTCATCTCAGCATAGTTATAGGCACTTATACTTGATCCTATTTAAAAACCGAAAGCGTAATTATTAATTTGATATGAACCTTGTTATTCTATGGTGGCTTAAATTTAATCTAGTTTAACGTGGTTTTTGCCGCTTTCTTTCGGGAGCATGTTACAGCACGTCTATACACGAGGCTAGTCCTACGCATCTCCTCTTCTCATAAAATCATAGATAAACATTTATTCTTTCGATATTTTCAGGTGCTTAGACTTTGACAGATGTTCTATGCAACTGTCCTATTCCTAGCTTTCCAACAGATTTCAATCTGTTAAAATTAATAACATAACTTCCAAACATACATAGTTAACATTAGATGTGCCTCAGGGGTCTACACTTAGCCCTCCTTTAATGTCCTTTTATAAATAAATATGTACACATGTGTGGACAGCTATATTTGTCTTTGAAACTGAATAAGTTAAATCCGGACTGTTCTTAATTTAGATTCCTATATACTTAATCTTAAAATATTTCAGAGAGCATGCTTACCTCTTAATGCATCTAAAACCAATGTTTTACTATTTGATACAAATAATAACAAAAGTGTATCAAAGATGTCAATCTAAAACGGACATTGTCGAGCTTGAGACCAGAAATATTGGATGATAAACAGTTACGCATATCTAAATGGATACAGGAAGCTCACAGTTGTATGTACCCTCATAAGTCATCCTGTTACTCCTATAAGCACAAGAATAACATCATTATTTGTGAAATAATTGTTCTCTCACAATTTGTTACTATGCATCCGTTTACAATTGTTCTGATTCTGCATATAAGTGAAAGATAAAAATTATAGAACTTCCTCCTCCCTTTCATTTTACGCACAAAATTCATTTAATTATGAAGTGACTCCACTTATGCGATAAAATTGTAATCGTTGTAAAAGTTAAGTCAGTAAGTATTAGAATAAGAACTCCCTGGCTGCTGAATCACAAAATTGATTAGTTTGTAAGAACTTTTACACTCATCGTTTACAAAATATGTCATAGGAGACTTTAACGTGCTCACATCGCAGATGATGACGTCAGCGGATAAGCTTTTCTAGTATATATCATGCGGTCTGGATATGAGTCTCTGCCACCTGCGTGTTAAGAGTTAAATGCAAGAGCAGACTTCAGTGTTTACAATGTAATCTTAACTTTGCTTTCTGAATTTTTCCTTTATATTACGAATACAGCCTGCAATTTTTTATATTTGTTATGTTAAGTTTGATAGAAAATTTACATGTTTTATTCCATTATTGTTTTATTTATCTAATTAATTATTTATTTAGGACACATTATCCAACAGACAGAACATTATAAGTAATTGAATAAACACAGACAATAAAGTAAACAAATCCGAACGTATTTTAAAAAATTGTTTAAAAAATATGATTACCAAATTAGCGTTGAAAATATACGTGGAACAAAGAAGCATAATTTTTTTAGAAACATATACATTAAAAAATACTCATACATCCATCATGGACCAAAATTATAAATAAAACTAAACATATGTCAAGAAACATGTTAAAATCCTGAAACATATTAATATATTTAAAAAAATAAATATTAAGGGACCGAAGCTTCTGTGATCTAAACTGAGCACTGAAAACCTCCTGAGAAGTACATTATATCATGTTTCAATTCGAGGATATATATGCTATCCATTCCACAAGAGCGCGATTTTAAGAACCTCCTTTTGAAAATTATGAACAGAGTAATTAATTATGTTTCAAATACCCCAAGTACCAAATTCAGCTCACGTATTCTAATTAAAATTTTAAGAATTCGTTAAATACCATGCATAGAATGTAGTACTTGAGTATAAATAGAACCATGTGAATTTCTAACAGCAAAACCAAGGTTTTTTTAGGATGCTGATATGTTTTCAATATTTTTTTAAAATAACAGCTTGTACTCAACTGTTAATTCTAGATCGCAGAAGTCTTCAGAATGTTCAATATTTGTTTCATTTAGATATTGATGAGTGAAATCAAAAGCATTTTTCCGGGTGGTAAAAGACAACTTACACTTAGCAGCATTTAATAGCAGACTACTAGTGTATTATTCCAGAAGCTTATGTCATTTTGGAGTTTAACACCATCATCAACGGACTCTATATGCCTATAGAGTTTTAGATCTTCAGCATATAGCAAATATAGTACATCTATAGACTCAACAATATAGTTAATAATGATCAAAAGTAATAGTTGACCCAGGACAGAGCCCTGGAGCACACCATAAATGATCGACATCTGGAATGATTTATCACTACAGTAGTCAACCCGATATTTTTTCTCTTTCTCGATAATACACATGTAATACACTTTTTCGTTGCCAGCTACATGGGCTACATTTACTGACGCATTGGTCTGGTTTTCTGAAAGTTTTCGAGAAGTAAAATTAAAGCGAAAGAAAATACAGTTATTATTTTTGTAAATAAATGTATAATATCGTATATTCTCGTTTTGTGATGTGGGGTCTAAACGTAAAATCAGTCCCGTAGCGGCGCTACTGATTCGACACCGGACACGGTAATCGCGTAATGTGTGAGACACGAGAGCGTGCGACTTGGAGTTAAGTGTTGTTGGGTGGAAGTTCACAGACCACTTACCACCACATCGTCGGATCACTATTAGATATCGAGTGTAGTTCAGCGATCAAAACTAATTATCTATTGTGGCCGCACCGCCGAAGGCTCACCTTGGAGACACTGATGAACACCCACACATCAGCTTGCTCTATAGCAATCTTCACCCCTCATGTAATGTTTTACGCAGAAATCTCTGAAATTTGATAAGTGTCTAAGCAGATCACCACTACGACTATTTCTTCCATTACATAGTCCTTTTTAAAATTATCACGTCTAAGGTATTCAGAAATAATAATTTCCTTAAGAAACTATATTGATAAGAAGGCCACAATGAAAACAAAAGATAAAACTTCAAATTAACATGTCGAAAAGTGAACATTGTAATAAGTTCAGATTTGAACTAAACATGTTGAAATTTCAACACAATGAATTGAGGATACTGTTTAAAAGCAGGCATTTTTGTCCATTCTGACAAAAGTGCATAACTAGTATTTCTCGACTAATTTTTTGTCGCTGGGAACGATTATCAAATTACTGAGTTCTTAAACAAAAATAAATTAATGTCAAATATATAATCGGGATTTAGGAAAAATCATTCCACATCAACGGCATTGACACATTTAGTAGATGATTTTCTAAGAAACATTGATGGTGGAAAATGTACCTGTTTGGTACTATTAGATTTTTCAAAAGCTTTTGATACCTTAGACCATTCTATGCTACTAGCAAAACTCCAATATCTTGGTTTTTCGAAACTTGCGACTGATCTTATGAGTAATTATTTATGTGGAAGAAAGCAAGCTGTGGTCATAGATGATGATGGCACTAGAATTACATCGCACTTAAGTAATTTAAATACAGGCGTGCCCCAAGGTTCCATCTTAGGGCCACTGTTGTTTACTTTGTACGTTTCAGATATTTCAGATGTAGTCACTAGTTGCCAACTGAATTTGACAACATTCTAGAAGGTAATGAAAGAGCTGCTTGAAATTCCCTAAAAATCCTTACGTTTCATCAGAAATAAAAATGAAACTTATAGAGTAACAAATCAATTGGTTATTTTTCTATAGATCCAAAACGAACCGAGTTATGGCTTGTTGAAGGTGACTGTTTGTTTGTTAAAAACTGAATTGGAACCTTTCAAACTTAAATAACGGAAAAACGACGAATTTTTTGAGGAAAACTTGACAGACCTTTTTAAAGTACTTTAAAATCGTTAGTATAAAAACTTACGGAGTTATGATGAAAATAAAATGGTTGTCTCGTTTTTTCGGAGACACAATTAGCAACGAAACCAATGACTTAACCTCAATAATTGAGATTAAATGTAATCCATTTACAGTTTACTTTATTTAGGTACTAACAATATGTTCTAGAAGGTTCAACGACTTAGAATGCCTAGATTTGAAATAAAGTTTAATTCAATTTAGAAACGAATTTTGAACCTATTTCTTTTTTTCACAATAACTCAAAAAAACTAAAGATGCGTAAAATATGCAAGAGTGCAAACATTTTGGGTCTTTTACCAAAAAATTTGGTTTTTAAAGAATTTCTCTAGGATGAAATTCAATTGAGATATCACATTTGAATGCGAGGTTCACCTTCCTCGAGCCCTTTAAAGTCAAAGATGTCAAAAACGAAGGGTTCAAGAATGTTCTACTTCACAAGCCTTGTAGCCCTTGAAATGCCCTGCAAAATAATTTTAGGAGAGATCAGATATCTAAAAAATTAAGGTCATCGTTACAAAATTGACTTTTCCCGAGCAGATGCGCTGTGAGTCCTTCATTAAGGCTACCATTAAAAACAGTGCTGTAAAACTATCATCCCTTGTTCCAACAGTTGATGCTCTGAATGGACACTTTAGGAGGGTTTCTTTACAAACCCAGATGTGGCTTGGGAACAGAAATATTCATCCAACTGATCGGGAATGGATTAATAATGAAAAATTTTTACAACCAATCAAAATGCTAACTATCCCTGCACCGGAAGAACTTCTCAAAATGATATTTTGTAATTGCAAAAAAGAATGCAGCGCAACTTGTAGCTGTCGAAAAGTTGAACTTGTTTATAATGCAATATGGAACATGCTCCGGTGACAACTGTCAAAATTGTTCTCCAATTACAGACCAAGAGGAGGAGTTCAATAGTGATGATGACAGTTCTTCTTATGATACATAGATGTTCGATAATAAAGCAAGCTGTTATAATGTAAACAAAATTCATATTTTTCCCCATTACTTATTAAATAATTTCAGTTTTTTTTTAATTTCAAGTAAACGAAAAATTTAATCACAAGGGCGATTTGGAAGAGATGAAACATTGCAATAAATCAGAAATAATATTATAAACAGTGAATGGATTTTAACTCATTATAAATGCACCATTTATACATCACTTTTTTGTAAATTTCGTCATAAGGGGTGATTATTAAGGGTTGAAACATTGCAGTATTTTATATATTTAAACATGCCTTCAATCTAAGTAAAGCTTAAATCTATAGTTTTTAAATTTTTTGTCACAAGGGGTAGATTTCACCTCCTAAGAACAAAAAGCACACATCAGGGCATACAACTTTTGAAGAAGGGGGTAAGATAATTTACATTTGAAAATGATGGTTCCGATAAGTCTATCATCTTTGGTCGTCAGGCTATATTTTACCTCTACTACTACAATGAAAAAAAAGTTCTCTGAAAGTTTCAAAAATAATTTTCAAATGAATTTTCGATGTAGGATTTTCTATTCAACCGTTTAAAAAATAGTATCTGCTAACTAAAGTATTTTTCTTGTTAATAAATCCACATTTCCAAGAAAACGCGTTTACGTCAGAAATAAATAAAACACAAAAGGCTATTGCCGGATAAGAATAGTGATTTGGCCCACAGAACCAATTGGGCTATTAGTGGTGTCATTATATCGGCGTGGTCAAAAAAAAGTGTTCGACATAATTTTTACCCCCACTTTCCCCCTAGGGGGGTTTGGGGGCCCAAAAAACTGTTATTATTTGATTATTTTTTATTTTATTACCTAGTAGACGAATCTTTACCAAAAAAATCAAGAGTGTAGTGGAAGTAGGGTTACTTCAACTCAATTTTTTTCAGAATTCTCTGACCCCACTTTCCCCCCCAAAAAAATTATAAAAATTTCAAAAATTTTTTTCTCGAAAACTAAGACAATAGCACCGCTAAAAATTTTATATTTTTTTTATTTTTATCCAAAAAATCTACGAAAATTTTTGTAGCCCCTAGAAATTGGTGCGTCATACTCAAATATTAAAGAAACCGTTATTTTCACGACTTCTTGCGATTTTGTTGTTTTTATAACGTTCATTAGGACAGAATAACACACTTCTTCGCAGAAAATTATACACTGTATTATATTTACATAAAATTATTCCATTTATGTCTATATTTACGGCCAATACAACTTCCCCTTGCCCTGGATATAAAGGCCCAGAAAACCTGTTATTGCTTTTTTATTTTTTATTTTGTCACCTAGTGGACGAATTTTTACCAAAAAAATCAAGAGTGTAGTGGAAGTAGGGTTACTTCAACTCAATTTTTTTCAGAATTCTCTGACCCCACTTTCCCCCCCCAAAAAAATTATAAAAATTTCAAAAATTTTTTTCTCGAAAACTAAGACAACAGCCCCGCTAAAAATTTTATGATTTGTTAATTTTGGTCCGAAAAATCTACAAAAATTGGTGCCTCATATTCAAATATTAAAGAAACCGTTATTTTCACGATTTTTTGCGATTTTGTTGTTTTTATAACGTTCATTAGGACAGAATAACACACTTCTTCACAGAAAATTATACACTATATTATATTTACATAAAATTATTCCATTTATGTCTATATTTACGGCCAATACAACTTCCCCTTGCTGGATATAAAGGCCCAGAAAACCTGTTATTGCTTGTTTATCTTTTATTTTGTCACTTAGTGGACGAATCTTTACCAAAAAAATCAAGAGTGTAGTGGAAGTACGGTTACTTCAACTAATTTTGTTTTCAGAATTTTCTGACCCCACTCCCCCCCCCCCCCAAAAAAAATTATAAAATATTCAAAAATTTTTTTCTCGAAAACTAAGGAAATGGCACCGCTAAAAATTTTACAATTTATTTATTTTGTTCCAAAAAATCTACAAAAATTTTTGCAGCCTCTCAAAATTGATGCATCATACTCAAATATTAAAGAAACCGGAATTTTTTTTATTGTAATATTTAATGCCCAAATATTTTGACTTATGAATAAAGTTGGTGTAGCATATGGTGTATCTTGTATTGTATTAGTATATTTAGTTGTTTATCGTGATATAATTTTTATTTACTCTTTTTCATTATGAGCGTTGATGTATAGGCACGGTAACGTTAAAATTCTGAATTTTTTAAATTGCAGCTGATGAGTTGTTGTTCTCTGGACATATGCCTCCATTTTTTACTTTATTTAAATGCACCAAGGAACTCCAAAAACTTCATCCATATTGTGAGGTAGATTGTACATGTACAAGCCCATAGCAGAGATTACAGAATTAACAAGATAAGACAGCCGATGAAAAACATTTGATCAATGGTGTCATTGGCCTCGACGTTTACATTGATGGTACACAGAGTAGTTACCACAATACGTCATTCACATGAAAAAGGTAAAATTAGAGACGGTGGCCAATTGTGAAAAATCGACAACACTGTCCTAATATGTAGAACGACCGATTGTCAGAACCCAAGATTCCTAAAGAAACAGGTTGCATTGTAACATGTCACATAAACCCTCCAGTATTTCTATGTTCATATATTAGGTAGGATTATTCATTGAGAGAATAATTTTGAAATTTTTTTATTCTATAATTTATTTTATAAAATAAAGAAAAAAGAGCCACACGCGGCTCTCGTCGAAGGCTACACGTGACGTAGCGCATGCTGATTCTAACGAGCCAGCCTGTCCTTTAGTAAGCTTGGTCAAATTCATTCAATACGTATCCGACAAATCCCAAAATCATTTTCGCTGGATGTCGTGCTCCTTTAATTTGAAGTTAACAACGGTCTTCGTTTATTTCGTGTTCTCTGTCTGACTGTCTTATCGTATTAATTTTTTAATCTTTGCCCATGGTATAATGTTTTTAATATTGACTCTAAAACGGCATTCCTCATAAGTGTAATTATATAACACACTTTACTTTTATAGTAGGTTTTAAGGAAATGAGTATTATTATATATTCCGAATTCTACCTTTTACTGCTGTGCATGTAAAATCTAGCTTTTCCTTGACCCCTGGACATTGCCGTGTTTCCGTTGTAAGCTACAACGGTTAATAAAGACTTGAGTAGCTTACTCAAGTCCTGCTGCACCAGCTTTTGTGGGTAATAGTTGTTCCTAAGTAAAGGAAACTGCTGCCTGAGCTTTCTTTTCTTGCCATAAACCGACTGCCAAAGCTTCAGTGTCAAAATGACATTTCACCATTACCGGATGAGCGCATCCCAGATAACATTCTATACGTAAATAATAATCATGACATTTCATTTTCATTTAAATGTCTACAATAAAAACGATAAAACCTTTCATATTGTCAGTCATTGCACAGCACCGTTAAATAATAAATAATATATTATATGTGTAGGCGTATGTGAGGGCTAGCGTGGGTTTGTGTATGTCTGAGTGACTGCAAGAGTTAAAAATCGCGACGTTCAAAACCTATTTCAAGATAAAAATATTCTGTTTTTTTTTACGATTGCTATACTTCCAATCCTCTACCTGATTTTTTTTGGTAAAGATTCGTGCACTAGGTAACGAAATTTAAAAAAATAACAAGCAATAACAAGTTTTCTTTGCCTTTATACCCAGTCATGGGGAAATGTATCGATAGTTAATCTAGACATAAATGGGATTCTTTAAATCTAAGAGCTCTATTATACTAGGCCACCTGTGGCGCCACCAAGCTGAGACACTGGTGGCGCAACTGGTGGAGCTGTGAAAAAGGGCATCGCCACCGGTGATGCAACCCAAAATATTCAGTGCATTTTTAACCATGTCGTGGTACGAGAGTGTGCTTCTTCTAGAAAACTGCATGTACATCCAATGCTAGCACTAAGAAAAAAAAAAAGCCTTTATTATACTTTGTTTAAAGAACTTTGTGCAGATGATAACAATTTTTTAAATTACTTTCGTATGTCAAAACCCTCATTTTACGAACTTTTCACTATTACCTTCATCCGACATTATTAAACTTAAACTGTCAACATATCCGTTGCAAATGATGTTTGTGGAGCAACACTGGTATCTAAGTGTAATAGGTTACATATAAAACAATGCCTCACTATGCAATCACGCCACCATAAGTTGCCCGAGCTGTGGCCAGGGCTGTCCACCAGCACGTCACCAATTTTCGGTGGAGCCACCAGTTACCCTAGTGTAATAGGACATATTTACTTAAATGCCCCGCGATGTACTAAACCACCAGTGTCTCAGCTTGGTGGCGCTACCGGTGGCCTAGTGTAATAGAGCTCTAATATATCATATAATTTTCTGCGAAGAAGATTATTGTTCTGTCCTTATGAACGTTTTAACAACAACAAAAGCGCAATAAATCGTGAAAATAACGGTTTCTTTATTATTTGAGTGTGACGCACCAATTTCTAGGGGCTACAAAAATTTTTGTACATTTATTGGACCAAAACAAATAAATTGTATAATTTTTAGCGGTGCTGTTGTCTTAGCCTTTGAGAAAACTTATTTTTAATATTTTATAATTTGTTTGGGGGGGGGGGGGGGGGTCAGAGAATTCTGAAAAAAATTGAGTTGAAGTAACCGTATTTTCACTACACTCTTGATTTTTTTGGTAATGATTCGTCCATTAGGTGAGAAAATTAAAAATTAAAAAGCAATAACAGGTTTTCTGGGCTTTTATATCGAGCAAGGCGAAGTTGTATTTGCCGTAAATATAGACATAACTGGAATCATTCTATGTAAATATAATACAGTATATAATTTTTCGTGAAGAAGTATGTTATTCTGTCCTAATGAACGTTTAAAAAAAACGAAACCACAGAAAATCGTGAAAATAATATTTGAGTATGATGCACCAATTTCGAGAGGCTACAAAAATTTTTGTAGATTTTTTGGACCAAAATAAATAAATTGTAAAATTTTTAGCGGTGCCATTTCCTTAGTTTTCGAGAAAAATTTGTTTGAATATTTTATAATTTTTGTTGGGGGGGAAGGTGGGGTCAGAAAATTCTGAAAAAAATTGAGTTGAAGTAACCGTACTTCCACTACAGTCTTGACTTTTTTGGTAAAGATTCGTCCACTAGGTGACAAAATAAAAAATAAACAAGCAATAACAGGTTTTCTGGGCCTTTATATCCAGCAAGGGGAAGTTGTATTGGCCGTAAATATAGACATAAATGGAATAATTTTATGTAAATATAATATAGTGTATAATTTTCTGCGAAGAAGTGTGTTATTCTGTCCTAATGAACGTTATAAAAACAACAAAATCGCAATAAATCGTGAGAATAACGGTTTCTTTAATATTTGAGTATGACGCACCAATTTCTAGGGGCTACAAAAATTTTCGTAGATTTTTTGGATCAAAATAAATGAAATGTAAAATTTTTAGCGGTGCTATTGTCTTAGTTTTCGAGAAAAAAATTTTTGAATATTTTATAATTTTTTTTGGGGGGAAAGTGGGGTCAGAGAATTCAGAAAAAAATTGAGATGAAGTAACCGTACTTCCGCTACACTTTTGATTTTTTTGGTAAAGATTCGTCCACTAGGTGACAAGATAAAAAATAAACAAGCAATAACAGGTTTTCTGGGCCTTTATATCCAGCAAGGGGCAGTTGTATTGGCCGTAAATATAGACATAAATGGAATAATTTTATGTAAATATAATACAGTGTATAATTTTCTGCGCAGAAGTGTGTTATTCTGTCCTAATGAACGTTATAAAAACAACAAAATCGCAAGAAATCGTGAAAATAACGGTTTCTTTAATATTTGAGTATGACGCACCAATTTCTAGGGGCAACAAAAATTTTCGTAGATTTTTTGGATAAAAATAAATAAAATATAAAATTTTTAGCGGTGCTATTGTCTTAGTTTTCGAGAAAAAAATTTTTGAAATTTTTATAATTTTTTTTGGGGGGGAAAGTGGGGTCAGAGAATTCTAAAAAAAATTGAGTTGAAGTAACCCTACTTCCACTACACTCTTGATTTTTTTGGCAAAAATTCGTCCACTAGGTGACAAAATAAAAAATAAAAAACAATAACAGGTTTTCTGGGCCTTTATATCCAGGGCAAGGGGAAGTTGTATTGGCCGTAAATATAGACATAAATGGAATAATTTTATGTAAATATAATACAGTGTATAATTTTCTGCGAAGAAGTGTGTTATTCTGTCCTAATGAACGTTATAACAACAACAAAATCGGAAGAAATCGTGAAAATAACGGTTTCTTTAATATTTGAGTATGACGCACCAATTTCTAGGGGCTACAAAAATTTTCGTAGATTTTTTGGATAAAAATAAATAAAATATAAAATTTTTAGCGGTGCTATTGTCTTAGTTTTCGAGAAAAAAATTTTTGAATATTTTATAATTTTTTTTGGGGGGAAAGTGGGGTCAGAGAATTCAGAAAAAAATTGAGTTGAAGTAACCGTACTTCCGCTACACTTTTGATTTTTTTGGTAAAGATTCGTCCACTAGGTGACAAGATAAAAAATAAACAAGCAATAACAGGTTTTCTGGGCCTTTATATCCAGCAAGGGGCAGTTGTATTGGCCGTAAATATAGACATAAATGGAATAATTTTATGTAAATATAATACAGTGTATAATTTTCTGCGCAGAAGTGTGTTATTCTGTCCTAATGAACGTTATAAAAACAACAAAATCGCAAGAAATCGTGAAAATAACGGTTTCTTTAATATTTGAGTATGACGCACCAATTTCTAGGGGCAACAAAAATTTTCGTAGATTTTTTGGATAAAAATAAATAAAATATAAAATTTTTAGCGGTGCTATTGTCTTAGTTTTCGAGAAAAAAATTTTTGAAATTTTTATAATTTTTTTTGGGGGGGAAAGTGGGGTCAGAGAATTCTAAAAAAAATTGAGTTGAAGTAACCCTACTTCCACTACACTCTTGATTTTTTTGGCAAAAATTCGTCCACTAGGTGACAAAATAAAAAATAAAAAACAATAACAGGTTTTCTGGGCCTTTATATCCAGGGCAAGGGGAAGTTGTATTGGCCGTAAATATAGACATAAATGGAATAATTTTATGTAAATATAATACAGTGTATAATTTTCTGCGAAGAAGTGTGTTATTCTGTCCTAATGAACGTTATAACAACAACAAAATCGGAAGAAATCGTGAAAATAACGGTTTCTTTAATATTTGAGTATGACGCACCAATTTCTAGGGGCTACAAAAATTTTCGTAGATTTTTTGGATAAAAATAAATAAAATATAAAATTTTTAGCGGTGCTATTGTCTTAGTTTTCGAGAAAAAAATTTTTGAAATTTTTATAATTTTTTTTGGGGGGGAAAATGGGGTCAGAGAATTCTGAAAAAAATTGAGTTGAAGTAACCCTACTTCCACTACACTCTTGATTTTTTTGGTAAAGATTCGTCTACTAGGTAATAAAATAAAAAATAATCAAATAATAACAGTTTTTTGGGCCCCTAAGCCCCCCTAGGGGGAAAGTGGGGGTAAAAATTGTGTCGAACACTTTTTTTTGACCACGCCGATATAATGACACCACTAATAGCCCAATTGGTTCTGTGGGCCAAATCACTATTCTTATCCGGCAATAGCCTTTAGTCGTACTGTATTATCCCTCAACCGACATTATTAAATTCTCCTCACGAAACTGCACCGTCTCGTTAATAAATGTACAAAACGCAATAAAAAATCAAAAACCCTTTATGTAAGCACACAATATTATAAGAAGGAAAAGAAGAAGGCTCATAATCTTAGCAGTATTTAAAAACGGTCGAATAAAAAGGTATAATAAATACAGCGAGCATACTTTAATCTGGACCACTCGGCATTACAAAATGCTAAAATAAAATAGATTGCAGACTCCATGCTTTGCTTTTGCTCAGGATTAATTAGTTTAATTCTTAGCCAGAGCCTGGCTCAAGTTAACCAAGGAAGAATGTAGAAAAGGTGAAACTCTTATAATGAAAATCGCATTCGTAAATGATGGATGCCAAGGAAATTGAGGGTATTATTATAGCGTCGTACCAAAAAGCTTTGCGTTTGTACGAGTTTAGAGGTAAATTTGCCGACTGGTCCTCTCTAGGGGAAGGGAATTGTGTAGGAAACTTATTTTAAACCCATTTTCATAGCTATGATTAATTTAAAGCCATGTCGGCAAGTTGCAAATTGTTTTGTGTGGCCCCCAATGTTTGTATTTTCTCTAAATAATGTAATACATATTTTTTGTGAATACTTTCGTATACTACTGCTACTACTACTACTACTGCCATTTTACATAAGTAATATGAGAATGTATTTGCAATCAATTTATTCTTATCGTTAGCACTGTTTTCATCGAAATGTGTGCACATTTTTTTTTCCATTAAATAGTTGATTTAACTTAATGTATACCTGTGATTTTTCGGTCAGCTTTAAATGAAAATTCTTATATTTTCTTACGTTTCGGTTTTATTAACCATCGTCAGAGGAAAAAATATTTTTTTTTTGTTTAAGTACGCTATTTTATCATTCTACGTCTATTTCTGTTAAAGGTTTTAACGCAACTCTTTACACTATTTATCACAGGGTTGTATTAAAACCTTTAACAGAAATAGACATAAAATAGTAAAATAGTGTAAATTTTTTCCCACTGACGATGGTTAATAAAACCGAAACGTAAGAAAATACAAGAATTTTCATTTAAAGCTGACCGAAGAATCCCAGATATACATCAAGTTAATTTGATATCAACGGTCAAGAAAATGCAAAGATTTATTCATTAAATAGTAGAAATAGCTATTTTCATAACAGTTCAGAAAAATTAGACGTGTATATCTTAGATTTTCCTAATCGTAACGGCGTGGCGCACTGGAGGGAGTGGAAAAGTGCTCCAAAACGATTTCTTATTAATAAGTTATGAATGATTAAAGATATCTAAACGGAAGCCATTAAAAAATTCTCTCCAAAAAAATGTTAAGCTTTTCTATCATACAACTTACACATTTTTTTATTGTCTGAGAAAATCTGTATAAAAAATGAAACTGATACTGATAATGAGTGAATGAATTAAATATTCAATAGTATAATGTAATTTATGATACTGGGATTGTTTTTTTTTACTTGCAATAATAATACTGTATATACAAGATATTCTCCGACTAAGATCTAGTAGATGAAATGTACCACAAACTTTAGATTATTTTTTACAAATTCAGAGTTTCATCCCTACTTATCTAAAATATAATTTTAGGTGTATTTTAGCTTTTTTTCACTCACGTAGGCAATGGCAGTTAAACTGAACGAATTTTCTTGTTAGGAAAAGTACCTTTTCTGTACAATAAAGCAAAATGTCAGTGAAAGAATTTGTTCAGATTAAAAAGTTATTATTTTTTGCAAAATTTCAAGATGGATCCACTTACATTGACAATTTTCATATTTCCCTGCATTTTATCCGAGGAAAAGAAAACATGTGAGGCCTTGGCTTCTACTATACACCAAATTTCAACTTTCAGCTTGCTTTACTCATTTTATTTTATTTACCTCTACTTGCCCCCTACTCCCTCAACGGAATCGTTTCAAAACACAATCTAGTTTCAGATGTCGTTATAATACATACGTGTACCAAATTTCAAACGAATATCTCCAATATATTTTGTTAACCCCTTTAATAATGCAGTGGGGGTAGTAGAGGGGTTGAAATATGTTATAAAATAGCTGAGGCCTTGGCTTGTAGTATAGTTCAAATCCCAAGTTTCTGTACTCTTACCAAGTTGCTTTACTTATTTTTCCATATTTGTCCCTATTTAATCCCAACCCCTCAAGGGAATTATCTCAAAATATAATCTAAATACAGATGTATTAAATTTCAAGTGAAAATCTCAATTTCATTTTATCAACCATTTTAATATTGGAGTGGGGGTGGTGGGATTAATTAAAAAATATTATTAAAAAAATCTGAGGCCTTGACTTCCATTATATACAGCAAGTCCCAAGTTTTTGTACTCTTACCAGCTTGCTTTATATACTTACTTTCCTATATTCACCCCTATTAAACCCCCAACGCTTCAACGGAATCATCTCTAAATATAATCTATTTCCAGGTGTCGTTATAATATATACGTGTACCAAATTTCAAGTGAATATCTCAATTTTATTTTATCAACCCCTTTAAAATGGAATGGGGGTGGTAGGGTGGTTGAAAAATGTTATAGAAAAATCTGAGGCATTGTCTTATAGTATGCACACCAAATTTCAAGTTTTCTGTGCTCTTACCAAGCTTGCTTTAATTATTTTCCAATATTTACCCTTATTTAACCCCCAACCCTGCAACGGAATCATCTCAAATTATAATCTGTTCCAGTTGTCGTTATAATATATACGTGTACCAAACTTCAAGTGAATATCTCAATTTTATTTTATCAGCCCCTTTAATACTGGAGAGAATTTCAAATGTTTGTACTCTTACCAGCTTGCTTTATTTAATTTCTCCTATTTACCCCTAGTTACCCCCATGTCTTTACCGGATAAGTTCAGAAAACAGTCCAGTTTCAGATCTCATAATAGTACATACGTTCCAGAGGTATCGTGCGCACAAAAAATGTTACAGACCGACAGGCAGAAAATTTTTCTTCGCTCAAATTTAAAATCTCGACGTTTCGTGACATCCTAAACCTATTTCAACAAAAAAAAAAAAATGTTTTCTTTTACGGTTACTATACGTCCACTCCACTGCATGTGATGTTATTGATAGTAAGAATTCCTGATAGAAACAACATTTACCATAACAAATGATGTTCCCGAAGATGTAAATTATCTAGATATAAGTATACCGTAAATATATAAGCCTAGGATCTCTCAATCTAAAACATAAACTAAAAGTTCAACGAGACAATGTCATTTATTTTCAATGAAGCAGTGGCATATAACTACTGATTTGGAAATTTTTAAAAACCAAATAGCTCACTCTCTTAATGAAACTGAATGAAAGTATTGTTGTATTATTTAGTTCTAAGGATTTATGTTAAGTTTGGCAACGCCGCTAGAGACGTCCACGTGACCACGTGCAGTAGTTTCAAGATCTTCTATGACATGTGTACGCGGCCATTACGCTCTAATTGTATATTTATTTAATAAATATAATTAACTACCACTCAGAGGTGTCTTACTCTCATCGAGAAGTATTCACAGTTCTTCCGAACATTACTACAACAATAGATAAAACATTACAGAAACCACTCCAAAAATGATCAAAGCTTCGACTACAAGACAGTTATCTTGAAAATATAAAGCACGCATTACTTCAGGAGGACATCACTACTATACTCTTTAACATGTCACTGAGTAATTTCTTCTCTGTATTACTGTTACTTGATCTTGATATTCTATAACAGAACAAACTAGCCATTATACTCTTCACCGACTTACTGCACTTTTTATATAATTGTTGCACATTCTATAGGATGCTCTTCGCAGTTTTTTTGCAAGAAATGTCAGTTTTGAACATTTTTTTGTTTAATTACAAAACATAAAATAATGTTTTTTTTTTAATTCGAATAATTAATACCTTTTTACTTATTGATCGATTTTGTTAAAAATCAGTAGGGTTCTTCCTCTAGCTAACACCAATTTATTGTCCAAATTTCAGTACAAAAGGACTTTTCGTTCTTAAGTTATCGTATTAACAAGAAACGTGGCGGGCGGACAGACAGATAGACAAACGTACATAGATAGAGTTGGGCAGACGGACGGACATTTTGTATTTGCGAAGAGTATAATAATAGATTTTACATACATTTTACACATTTTATTCTCTTAAAGTCACTTAAAATAACTGAATTAACAAGTGTGATCTGTCGAAAAGAAGGGGGGTGATTAGAGGGGATGCTTTTGGATATATTATTCAAGTCTCCTTTGAATTTCATTTAACGTAATATTTTGCATAATGAAACAAACTGACCATCATACTCTTCGCCAATACCTATACTGCACTTTTTATATAACTGTTGCACATTCTATAGAATCCTCTCCGTATTTTTATCGTAAATAAAATAATATTTGCGAATATAATAATGTTAGTTTGTATCAGCGAGTGACGGCCTTGTCTAACTGCGAGATGCCGCCAAAGCTTGGTTCATAATCTTATCGCATGTGTGACAAATTTATTGCTGTTAAGTTAATAAGCATTAGGGACTATTGCCTAATTAGCCAGTTTTACCATGTAACAATATTATATAATACCGGGTGAGTCACGAATTGCGCTCGCCCCAATATTTCCTAAAACATTTGGAATAGAAAATTGAAATTTGGAGGCCTTATTACACGACTAAAATGCCATCTTTTCAATAAAAAATCAAGTTTGGTGCACATCCTGTTTGACCGGAAATGCCCACAACTTTCGATTTTTAAATGGAACACCCTATAATACCAAAATTTTGAAAATCCGCTCAGAAATATTTGAGATTTCAGCCAAAATACAATGCAACCAAGCTTTTAGAAACATGCGGCTAATAGATAATAGATTAGTGGGCTTTGGAAACTAAAATGGCACATTTCTGTGTAAATCTGGTAACCTAATAACATTGGAAAAATCATAGTAGCCATTGAATGTAATAAAACAATATCAGCTGTCAGACAAATACAAAATAAAGCGTTGCGGAAATCTCTTTGAGTAAAAATTAAAGAAAATGAATAATTTTAGTAGAAATGAAAAGGTCGATATGTTACTGATATATGGACAGCGTCTCAAAAATTCTACTGCAGCTGCAGAACTGCATCAGCAACGATATCCCAACAGACGTCATCCAAGCAGACACTTGGTTGCCAGAGTGAAACAAGAATTAAGAAACGAACCTAATCAACAAGATGACCATCAAACATTTATTGTAAGTAAGGACAAAGAAATTGATGTATTAGGATTTGTGATGGTACACCCAACAACATCAACAAGGGAATTGTCAATGGAATGCGACATTAGTCAGTCTTCGGTTTGCAGAATTTTAAAGAAACATAAGTTTCGGTCTTATAAATACCAAATACACCAACATCTTTATGGAGATGATAACGACAGGAGGCTAGTATATTGCATCTGGTGCTTAAATGTAGTACAACAAAACCCAGGTTTTCCTTTTCATATTTCATATTCAGATGAAAGTAGATTTACGAACCAAGGTATGTTTAACAGAAATAATACTAGGTACTGGGCTCAAGAAAATCCGAGATTGGTAGGGCGGGGGAATATTCAGGAAAGGTTTGGGTTTAACTGTTGGCTTGGAGTACTTGGAGATCGAATAATTGGACCCATATTTTTTTATGGAACACTTACTGGCGAACGATATTTATTCTTTTTACAAAACCAGACAGCAGAATTTCTTGACTTACTTCCTCTTGCCTATTTACAAAATCTGTTTTTCCAACAAGATGGTGCTCCCCCACATAATTCCAGAAGAGTGATAGAATATTTAAACAACTTGCATGGCGAACGCCTTACCGCAAATCAAGGTCATATCAGGTGGCCTCCTAGGTCACCTGACATAACACCCCTCGACTATTATGTATGGGGCACTCTCAAAATTAAAGTTTATAAAACTTCTTCAAATAAAATAAAGTTGTACGAGCTCTTAATGAAATAACGCCGGCTGAATTGCGTAGAGCCATTCAAGCAACTGTACGCAAAGCCGAATTGTGTATAGAAAAAAATGGTGGACGTTTTAAACAATATCTGTAAATGTCAATTTATGGTTTAATTATATTAATTATTTTAAAGATACCTACTGTTACCTAGTTTAAGTTTAATTGTTCAAACGGAATAGATTTTTATTTATTTATAGGCCCGATATTTATGTTCATTTAAATAAAACTCTTAAAACCGAACTGATGTCGCATTCTATTGCAAATGTCCTTGTGGATGTAATTGTGTTTACCTCCACATACCAATGTTAAACTTAATTGAAAGGTTCTTTGCGCTCACAATTATTAAATATTTGATAGCTCAAGATTGCCTATAACTACACGAGTCTGTCTGATAGTTGATATTGTTTTATTACATTCAATGGCTACTATGATTTTTCCAATGTTATTAGGTTACCAGATTTACACAGAAATGTGCCATTTTAGTTTCCAAAGCCCACTAATCTATTATCTATTAGCCGCATGTTTCTAAAAGCTTGGTTGCATTGTATTTTGGCTGAAATCTCAAATTTTTCTGAGCGGATTTTCAAAATTTTGGTATCATTAGATTCGTATGAAAATGAGGTATTTAAAAATGTTGGTGAACGATTAAATTCCCATTTAAAAAAACCGAGTTAGTGGGTAAAAATCACATTTAAAAATTTTAAACGCCTCTACAGAATTAAGTAATGCAATCATATTGCTCTTTTAATTTTTATAATAACGTAGCACACAAACTAAAATATATTTTGGGCACCACAGCACTCTGGATTCAGAAATAGATTTTTTAATAAAATTTTTAATGTTTATCAAAAAGTGACCAAAATGGATGCATTGTATTCAAAATTTCCTCTAGATTCCAAAAATGTAAAAATATATAGGGTGTTCTATTTAAAAATCGAAAGTTGTGGGCATTTCCGGTCAAACCGGATGTGCAACAAACTTGATTTTTTATTTATTGAAAAGATGGCATTTTAATCGTGTAATAAGGACTCCAAATTTCAATTTTCTATTCCAAATATTTTAGGAAATATCGGGGCGAGCTCAATTCGTGACTCACCCGGTAAAAATATATAAATTTAAATGATTTAATTTAACTTTTTTACGTATTGATCAATTTTGCCGAAAAGCAACAGGGTTCTTTCTCTAGCTAACACTAATTTACTTTGTAAGTTTCACTTTAATCTGATTTTTCGTTCTTAAGTTATCGTGCTTAAAAGAAACGACGAATGGACGGATGGACGGATATTTTGAAAGAAATCACCAACACATTAATATGAAATTTTTTTCTCTACGAGCGATAATATCGGTTTTAGAAATGTGCTGATCGAATACAACATACTCTTCGTTTTGTATTTTCGAAGAGTAGGTATAATAAGAAAATTTTAATGTAATTATTTCATTATGTACTGATGCTATACATTTTCACTAACTAACGAGCAAATCATCAAACATTTTGCTCAAATCTCTATCTTTTAACCTAACGGAAATAGTAAGTAACCAAACCATAACATATTTTAAATTGACTTTGGAACATCCTGTATATAGCTGCTTGAATTGTATTGTATCCAAGTTATTTTCTAAAATTATTATACTCTTCGCAAATACAAAACGAAGAGTATATTGCGTTCGATCGGCACATTTCTGTAACCAGTAATATTGCTCGTAGAGAAAAAAATTTCATATCACTGCGTTGGTGATCGAATTCTGACCAACTTTAAACATTTCCGCCCGTCTGTCTGTCTGTCCGTCCGTCCGTCCGTCCGTCCGTCCGTCCGTCCGTCCGTCGGTCCGTCCGTCCGTCTGTCCGTCTGTCACATTTCTTGTAAGCACTATAATTTAAGAACTAAAAATCCGATTGTATTGAAATTTGGACAGTAAGTTACTGTTAGCTAGATGAAGAACCCTATTGAACAAAATCGATCAATAAACAGAAAAGTTATTAATTATTTAAATGAAAAAAAAAATGTTTGTTTTGTAATTAAACAAAACATGTTTGAAACTAATATCATTTATAAAAAAAACTGCGAAGAGTATCCTATAGAATGTGCAACAATTATATAACAAGTGTAGTAAATCGGCGAAGAGTATAATGGTTCTTTATGAATTTTATATATCTAAGTATACTCCATTAAGAGAAAGCATACGCGTGTATTATCAATGTCCTTATTTACTATGCAAGTGCATTTTTTTTTAAATAGTGGAGAAACATTTGTATGTGTATCGTTTTGTCAATACATCAAATGTAGCACTTCGAATCCTTGGTAGAAGCAATGGAGATTACAAATTTTAATAGCGGGCAATTACGGATCCGCGTATCCTCAGTAGCTCATCATATCGAGCCAAATAGTAAAACAGAATCCACCACCAAAGGCGAAATTCCGTCCGACGCAACGTTCAAACTCACGGATGTTTTAAACTAACTTTTAAATAAGCTTTTAAAACATAAAATAATACAGCTCTTATATATTACAAGTCAAAAACTGATAGAATTATTAATTAGATATCGATTACGAAAATTCTAATTATACATTAAAGTTGAAAGTTGATAGGTGGAAGTTAAAAGTTCACATAGCTGTAACGCGTACAGTTAATTTTTTGAGATAACATTCGCAAAGTTCTTTTGCCGGAGATAAATTAGGGGGCGGACTCGAAGGGATGTGGTAGGGATAAAAGATTCAGAAAAGGGTTGAGAAAAGATTGAGAAAACTCCCACTTACGGACAAGAACAAAAGAGAAAAGGTTAATCCAATGTACAGGAAAATATAGGTAGAGGAAGTATTTATATTCATAATATTGATTTATTATACAAATTATACAGGGTGCTGTGAGTGCTGTCATAGTAACAATGATTTTAATATATTATGAGCAACACAAAATAAATTTTATCGTTGGCTTTTGTGCTGATAATATTTTGTAAAGTTAAATTAACTTTAACATTGTGTCGTATGGTACATTTTCAATACGCCAATATAGTACAAATGATTAGTCGACACTCTTGAAACAATTTGAACATTTAAAAATGAGAAAGAATAAGATAGATATTATAATAAATGAAATATATTATAATATATACTTAAGCGGTACAACATTCATAGTTAAAATATAAAATTATAAGTCTATGTCATTCTATCCGTCGTCTGAGGTCCCCCAAGGGTGCCACCTAGGTCTACTTTTGTTTTTGATTTGCATCAATAGTAGAGTTACAATGTAAGCAATGTTATTTGCGGATGGGTTAAAGATATTTGTTAATTTAAAAATGAATCATAATTTGTTTGCTTATAATTGTATTGAAACATATTCTTTATAGGATTTTGCAAACAGCAGAAAAATTAGCTATCTATAACTGAAAGAAAAACTTTGTGTAAAAATATTAATGAAATCTTTGCATTCTTTCGATAACCTGAATTCTGGTAATGCTAGCTAATTGAAATCCTGAAATGAATTTGTCTAATTTATTATTTGACAATTCTCATTCTAACACTAGCATCCACACAGTCCCCTACGGCCATGCAGATTAAACTAGTATCTACATAACCCCCTACGATCATGAAGATTCAGTTAAAAATGAGAACGCAGGCCTAGAATCAATTTATTTATCTACCTTGTCTTAAAAAATGTTTCATTCTAATGGAATACATTTTCATGAAATCTATCATTCTGTTTCTTGAAATTTTTCTGCTGTTTGCAAAATCCTATAAAGAATATGTTTCAATACAATTATAAGCAAATAAATAATAATTCATTTTTAAACATGCATAGACTATATAGGCTCCAATACTAGTTAGCTAACAGATAGGTGAAGTTGTGTTTATCAGTCAATGTCAAATATAATTATTTCACACTTATTCATAGAAATTGTCTTAGTTTTGCATGAACCATCTTTATGATCTTTGGCTTTATATCTTTCTGATGAGCTCGAGAATAAGAGCGAAAAATGTTTCAAAGGCTTTCCAAGAAACAGAATGATAAATTTCATGAAAATCTATTCCATTAGAATGAAAAATTTTTTAAGGCAAGGTAGATAAATAAATTCATTTTAGGCCTTTGTTCTTATTTTTAACTGAATCTTCATGATAGTATTGGGTTATGTAGATACTAGTTTAATCTACATGGCCGTAGGGGACTGTGTGGATGCTAGTGTTAGAATGAGAATTGTCAAATAAGAAATTAGACAAATTCATTTCAGGATTTCAATTTGCTAGCATAACCAGAATTCAGGTTATCGATAGAATGCAAAGATTTCATTAATATTTTTACACAAAGTTTTTCTTTCAGTTATAGATAGCTAATTTTTCTGCTGTTTGCAAAATCCTATAAAGAATATGTTTCAATACAATTATAAGCAAACAAATATATAATTGATTTTTAAACATGCATAGAGTATATAGGCTCCATTACTAGTTAGCTAATAGATAGGTGAGGTTGTTTTTATCAGTCAATGTCAAATATAATTATTTCACACTTATTCATAGCAATTGTCTTAGTTTTGCATGAAACATCTTTATGAGTGGCTTTTTGTCTTTCTGATGAGCTCCAGAATAAGGGCGAAAAATGTTTCGATGGCTTAGGCATTTAAAAGAAACAGAATGATAAATTTCATGAAAATGTATTCCATTAGAATGAAATTTTTTTTAAGGCAAGGTAGATGAATAAATTCATTTTAGGCCTTTGTTCTCATTTTTAACTGAATCTTCATGATAGTAGGGGGTTATGTAGATACTAGTTTAATCTGCATGGCCGTAGGGGACTGTGTGGATCGTAGTGTTAGAATGAGAATTGTCAAATAAGAAATTAGACAAATTCATTTCGGGATTTCAATTTGCTAGCATAACCAGAATTCAGGTTATCGAAAGAATGCAAAGATTTCATTAATATTTTTACACAAAGTTTTTCTTTCAGTTATAGATAGCTAATTTTTCTGCTTTTTGCAAAATCCTAAAAAAAAATTGTTTCAAAATAATATTTGTTAATATTAGCAATAATTACAATTATCAAAAATTGCAAAATGATTTGAATAAACTATTATCTTGGTGTGAAAAAATGTTGCACTTTATACCGACAGATGTAAAACACTTATTCCTTCGGAAGAAAAATAGCAAATTTTATGTGAGTTAAAATGAATGGACTGAACCTGATTCGTGTTAATTGTATTGAAGACATAGGAGTTACATTTATTTATTGACGATTCTAGTTTTAATCAACATAGAACAATGTATTTGAAAGTGAAAACAACGTAAGAATGAAAATTTAAAAGCATTCAAGTTGTAAGTATGGATATATTTATAGACAGTGTGCAGATTTTAAAGGCATACACTATATTTTAATTTTACATATATCTGCAGCACTTAGTGGTCTTAAATGATTTAGAGTGGGAACATATTTATTATTTTCAACAATATTAACAGGATTGAAAATGTTCAAGATAAGGTCACAACCAGTTTGCATAAACTAAACATACAGAATTTAATTACTCTGAAAGAATAATAAAGGATAGGTTTAGATTCTCTACAAAAAGCAGTATTATAAGTGAATTATATTTTTCATTTAAAATTATAATATGTATAGTTCTCTTCATATATTTAAAGCAAATAAAAAATATCGTAGTATTTGATCTTTACCGCAAAGTCAAAGGCGCCGACACTTTTTATGTGTCTTAAGTATATGAAGAGAACTATACAGGGTTATTCACTATATATTTACGCCCCATTAACTTGTGGAGTTGCATCTATATTTTTTTTTAAATACAACTAAGAAATATAGTCTGCATGGGTCACGTGATTCAAGAATAAATATGATTCTTTTAATGAAACACTCTGTTTATTTTCATATTTTCCTTAAGATCGTTTGCACCTGATTTTAAATTTATATGGTTTAACAGGTCTAGCTGACATTTTTTTTTACTTATGGGACATTAAATATGCTCCAGATATGCATTATTATTATGCTAGATAAAAGTATATTGACTCTAAATTTTGGTTAATGTTTTGATTGGTACTAATCCAAACTCCAGTCATATTTTCAAATATATCAGACATATAGATCAAATTATCATTTTAGTTTTTATCTGATCAAGTTAAAGCTACATCGGCACCAAATAAAAGGTACGATAAAATCAATAAACCATTAATATAAGTTTTAAACAGTAGTGGCCCCAGTACGGATCCCTGGAATATACCATATTTGAAAGCAATAGCAGGAGGTAAATTACTATTATTCACGATCATAGAGAAATAATTAAATTGCCTTACATGTCAAAAGTTGGAAAGTATGACATTTAAACATCATTCGACAACTGAACTGGAACATGACATTTCAGGTTCGAAAATGGCAACTTTCGGGTTGGGAAGTGAGAATATGTCAACCTATGTTTCTTACTGGTTTAAGATTATTATATTTTGAACACTTTGAGCAGCTTTGAGGTCAGAATTTAGTTCCATAGAAACAGCGTCAATTATAATTGAGCACAAAGAGTATGAGCTTGCTATCTGCGTACGGCAGTACGTTTAAGTATTTAACATGATTGAAAATGTCAGCAGTGTAAAATAAAATCTAAAGTGGATCCAAAACGGAACCTTGCGAGACACCTGATGTGATGGGAGATACAATGGAGCTTACTTCGTCTAAAAGAACTACTTGATTGAAGTGAAGTCAAGGCTATAGAATTATCGTGAGCAGAAAAAAATAGAACAAGTCTTATAACGAATTTTTTATAAAATCTTAGTTGTGTACATTTAACTTTAATTTTTGTGACATTGTCAGTTAGTTGTCAAAATTCATTGTAAGTGTGCCAAAACTAATATACCCCATATAAGCGATTTAGTTTAGAGTTTATTTATTATTATTACAAATACATAATACATAATTTACAATATAACAATAGCGAACAGTATTATAAATAATATAGGAATATTATTATAATTAAATCATTTAGAAAGAGAAGCGAAAAAAGAATACACCATATATACATACACATATTATATACCTATATCATTTTTTTTCTTTTTTTATCTTTTATGACACCAATTTGTGTTGATACAGAAGCCTAAACACGATATGGCTTGTTTTGCTAGGTAAAGCTGGAGTTATTGCTAAAGCAGAAGATGGATGGTCAATGAGACAAATTACAGTGCGTTATAATATTAACAAAAATTCCGTGTTCAACATTTTAAAAAAGTGAAGAATAAACGGTACGATTAGATGAAATCCTGGATCAGGGCGACGACGTATATCAGCTCAACAGCAAGATTTGCAATTGGTAAATACATTGGTAGAAAATCCATTTCACTCAGTAATTCAAGCTGCTGAAGAAACGAATTTTCCTGGATCGAGTAGTACTGGTCGCCGGCGAGTAAGAGAATCGGTGCTACGCTGTCATCCAGCAGCATAGAAATGCCTACTTAATAAGTAACATATAGAAGCTCTACTAGAATTTGAGCTTGAATTTTTAGTGCATGATGTAAATTTTTGGAACAATGTAATCTTTAGAGTTGAAAAAACTTTCCAGTCTAAACACAGCGGTCGTATTCGTGTTTACCGACCTCCGAATACTCGATTCGATGAGGAGTATATATCTAGCAATGACAAAAGTGGCAAATTTTCCGCCAACATGTGGGCTTGGATATCGGCACGTGGTCCTGGTGTTGTGTGGCATATTGAGGAACGATTTAATAGTGAAACGTATGTGTATGTCTCACAATTATTTCCTAATAATGAATTCATAGTTCAACAAGATAATTGTTCAGTTCATGCTGTTCATACCGTGACTAACTGGTTTCAAGATAACAACATTAATGATCTTAACTGGCCCAGTCATAGTCCAGATCTTAACCCTGTGGAAGACTTATGGGGACTACTCGTAAGAAGTATCTAAAAACGAAACGTGAGACCACGGAATGCCCAAGAATTACTGGAAGTAGTAAATAATGCATGGAAAAATATTATTACTAATAATTAATGTATAAGTTTATTTAATTCTATGCCAAACAGACTTATAAATAGAAATGATGCAATAACAAAATATTAATAGTTAGTTTCTTGTTAAGTTGGATATCCTTTGTTGCCTAATCCAGAATTTCTACCAGTCGTACCGTTTATTCTCCATGTTTTTTAATAGACACAGAATTTTTGTCAATGTTATAACGCAGTGCAATATGTCTCATTGACAATCCATCATTAGCAATAACTACAGCATTACAATAAAAAATATAATACTAGTGCTAACTGTTTTATTTCGGCTACTCATTAAATATTCAAATAGACACAGACTTACATTAGAAAAAAACAGTTGTCCTATTTTTTCTTCCTCATGACAGTACGTAAATTTTGCACAAAGTAAATCATGATCCAACGTATCGAATTATTTTGAAAATTTCAACAGTACGAGTGCTGTTATGTTGTTACGTTTATCTAACACACTAAAAATATCATCCGTTAATTGTAAAAAACAAAATGTTTTGAACAATATTTATTGAGTTGTATGAACATCATTTTTAAAATTGGAAGTATAACCCAGTGAAATTAGACATTTCTGATCTAACAAAACATATCCTCCATTTCTTCATTTTAAACGATTTATTCTATTGTTTTAATGAAAATATTAAAAATCGAAAACGAGATCAATATGGCATAAGAAATTATTCAAAGTCAAAGTTCACAGAAAACGGTTTTTTTCGAATATCGCGCTTTTTATGGCTCGAGGGTCAATTTAGGTTATTATGAAAATGAAAGATAATAAAATTCCGCACAAAAATGATCTCGTTCATTTTTTATGTACAATGAACGGTGTAGGCAAAAATGTGCTTCAAAGTTTCCGCGCAAGGCATAATATGATCCATTTCATATAGTCCATGCATAGAATACCTATATACCGGGTGAGTCACGAATTACGCTCGCCCCGATATTTCCTAATATATTTGGAACAGATAATTGGAATTTGGAGGCCTTATTACACGACTAAAATTCCATCTTTTCAATAAAAAATCAAATTTGGTGCACATCCGGTTTGACCGGAAATGCCCACAACTTTTGATTTTTAAATGGAACACCCTATATATTTTTACATTTTTGGAATCTAGAGGAAATTTTGAATACAATACATCTATTTTGGTCACTTTTTGATAAACATTAAAAAATTTATTAAAAAATCTATTTCTGACTCCAGGGTGCTGTGGTGCCCAAAATATATTTTAGTTTGTGTGCTACGTTACTATAAAAATAAAAGGAACAATATGATTGCATTACTTAATTCTCTAGAGGCGTTCAAAATTTTTTAATGTGATTTTTACCCACTAACTCGGTTTTTTAAATGGGAATTTAATCGTTCACCAACATTTTTAAATACCTCATTTTCATACAAATCTAATGATACCAAAATTTTGAAAATCCGCTCAGAAATATTTGAGATTTCAGCCAAAATACCATGCAACCAAGCTTTTAGAAACATGCGGCTAATAGATAATAGATTAGTGGGCTTTGGAAACTAAAATGGTACATTTCTGTGTAAATCTGGTAACCTAATAACATTGGAAAAATCATAGTAGCCATTGAATGTAATAAAACAATATCAGCTGTCAGACAGATACAAAATAAAGCGTTGCGGAAATCTCTTTGAGTAAAAATTAAAGAAAATGAATAATTTTAGTAGAAATGAAAAGGTCGATATGTTACTGATATATGGAGAGCGTCTCAAAAATTCAACTGCAGCTGCAGAACTGTATCAGCAACGATATCCCAACAGATGTCATCCAAGCAGACACTTGTTTGCCAGAGTGGAACAAGAATTAAGAAACGAACCCAATCAACAAGATGACCATCAAACATTTATTGTAAGTGAGGACAAAGAAATTGATGTATTAGGATTCGTGATGGTACACCCAACAACATCAACAAGGGAATTGTCAATGAAATGCGACATTAGTCAGTCTTCGGTTTGCAGAATTTTAAAGAAACATAAGTTTCGATCTTATAAATACCAAATACACCAACACCTTTATGGAGATGATAACGACAGGAGGCTAGTATATTGCAACTGGTTCCTAAATGCAGTACAACAAAACCCAGGTTTTCCTTTTTATATTTTATATTCAGATGAAAGTAGATTTACGAACCAAGGTATGTTTAACAGAAATAATACTAGGTACTCCCCTAGGTGCTCCCCCACATAATTCCAGAAGAGTGATGGAATATTTAAACAACTTGCATGGTGAACGCCTTATCGCAAATCTAGGTCATATCAGGTGACCTCCTAGGTCACCTGACTTAACACCCCTCGACTATTATGTATGGGGCACTCTCAAAAATAAAGTTTATAAAACTTCTTCAAATACCCGTGAAGATCTGAAAAATAAAGTTGTACGGGCTCTTAATGAAATAACGCCGGCTGAATTGCGTAGAGCCATTCAACCAAGTGTACGCAGAGCCCAACTGTGTATAGAAAAAAATGGTGGACATTTTGAACAATATCTATAAATGTCAATTTATGGTTTAATTATATTAATTATTTTAAAGATACCTACTGTTACCTAGTTTAAGTTTAATTGTTCAAACGGAATTGATTTTTATTTATTTATAGGCCCGATATTTATGTTCATTTAAATAAAACTCTGAAAACCGAACTGATGTCGCATTCTATTGCAAATGTCCTTGTGGATGTAATTGTGTTTACCTCCACATACCTATGCTAAACTTAATTGTAACGTTCTTTGCGCTCACAATTATTAAATGTTTGATAGCTCAAAATTGCCTATAACTACACGAGTCTGTCTGTCACTAATCTATTATCTATTAGCCGCATGTTTCTAAAAGCTTGGTTGCATTGTATTTTGGCTGAAATCTCAAACATTTCTGAGCGGATTTTCAAAATTTTGGTATCATTAGATTCGTATGAAAATGAGGTATTTAAAAATGTTGGTGAACGATTAAATTCCCATTTAAAAAAACTGAGTTAGTGGGTAAAAATCACATTTAAAAACTTTAAACGCCTCTAGAGAGTTAAGTAATGCAATCATATTGCTCTTTTTATTTTTATAGTAACGTAGCACACAAACTAAAATGTATTTTGGGCACCACAGCACTCTGGATTCAGAAATAGATTTTTTAATAAAATTTTTAATGTTTATCAAAAAGTGACCAAAATGGATGTATTGTATTCAAAATTTCCTCTAGATTCCAAAAATGTAAAAATATATAGGGTGCTCCATTTAAAAATCGAAAGTTGTGGGCATTTCAGGTCAAACCGGATGTGCACCAAACTTGACTTTTTATTGAAAAGATGGCATTTTAGTCATGCAATAAGGCCTCCATATTTCAATTTTCTATTCCAAATATTTTAGGAAATATCGTGGCGAGCGCAATTCGTGACTCACCCGGTATGTTAACTATTATACAGCATATCTCACTTTTCATGATTCCTATATCACAACGCTCTTATTTACAATGTGATTTTTATAAAATTTGGGTGGAAGGTACTTATTTATCAGGAGATTGTATCACGGTAAAATATTTTAAAATCCACAAGTAACGTCCTTCGTTATGAAGAAAAATGTACCTAATTTTCCAAAAAAATATATTAGCCAAAGTCTTTACTTACAAAATTATCATAATCTTATTCGTTGTCAACAAAAACTCACTGAAACCGAATTTTAACAACATAGTGTACTTGGTGTTCACGTAATTGGAAAATAAAACTTCCCTTGCGTGGAAACTTCGAAGCACATTTTTGTCTAAACCGTTCGTTGTACATAAGAAATGGAAGAGATAATTTTCGTGTGAAATTTCATTATCTTTCAATTTCATAATAACCTCAATTGGCCTCCGAGCCATGGAAAGCGCGATTAAAAGAAAAAAATGAAAGATATATTTTGTTAGATCAGAAGCCAAATTTTTGTCTAAAGTGACTGGAGTATAACAACTAATAAGAAAATAATATCACCCATGATATCTTCCGAGTTAAGCATTTATTTCTAATGTACCTAACTTTTTATTAGTCTGAGGCATGTAAAATTATTTAGTTCAAATAAATTTATTACAACTGTACCTCTTTATTTAGGTATAAGACACTAAAAATTAAAGCAGATTCGCTTGCCTATATATAAAGTTATTGTAGGAGGCATTATTCACAACTTTACCTCGAACGAATAAAGCAAACAGAAATAATAAGATGAATCCCGGCAAAACAATGGAAAAGACCAAAAAGTCTCCCGACTAAAATATAAAATCACACACAACAAGCAAGAGAAATCTCAAAGTCATTACTCATCTAAGAAAAGTACGTATACAAAATTTACGCTAAATAAATTAAGACTTGCATGAAGAATGTAGGACCATTAATATTTTTAATGATAATCGCCTCAAATGAGAAATGACAATAATGTATGTAGACGCCTTTACTTACGGAATAAGAAGAACGCTGATAGGAACAAAAAGGGAGTTTTCTCACCCCTTTTATAATTTCCTCCCCACATCTCTTTCGTTTTGTTTCAAGACGTGACGCTATTTCCCGTGCACGCACTAATTTCTTTAAGGGGCTTAAACCCTTGAGCATTAATGAAAAGATTGCATTCCGAAATTCCTTTAAAATATTGAAATGAGCTTTGCCCCACCCAGATAGAAAGAACTGGCATGTCTTTTAGTCTTTTTAATGTGTATACCACTTCTAGATAAAGATCCCATGAATAAAACAGGGCTCCTTTGGAGAATTTTAATTATTTCGGAGTATCTAATTTATGTTTAAATTTATATTGAAAAAAGAGATGAGTATCTTATTTAGGTTTGATTGATAAGTGCCCGAGTATGCTACCTACAAGTGTGACAAATATTGTAATGTTTAGAAAATTCTTCTCAGTGGTCGAACAAACATTGGAATTATTTGTATAGGTATCGATTTTTGTAGTGTTTGTACACTGAGAGAATTATTTATTTGAGCGAAGGAAATTTTATTTCCACGAAAGAAATGATTTATTTGTATTTCGCCAATTAAGTATTTCTTTGTAGATACCAAGGCATTTATTTGAAAATGAAAACTAAATATTTATTATTGTCAAATAAATCGAAATACTCATGAGTAAGAAATATTTGTTTCTGAGCAGTAAATATTTGTTTGTCATAAACAAGACTTCTTATAAAATTTCTTGAATTTATTTGTAGCGAACAAATATTTATTTGTAATAAATAAATATTTCCTTCTCAACAATAATCCTTGATTTGATTTAGTGGTAATGATGTTAGTGTTGATAATTGGTTGTTTAACTGGGGCCTTGGGTGCCTGCAACAAACCTTTAAAGGTAAGTTTTAAGGCTATATATTGCCATCATTTTATCTTTTGCCTAACTTGCAAACAAACTAAACCATGGTCTTTTTTGTCAGAAAACTGTTAATGCAACAGGGGTAAATATGGCGACCAAAAGGTTTAGTTGAACTTTTTTAGTTTATTTTATTATCGAATAAAAATATCTTGATTGAAATATACGAGTTGTATAAATATTTCTAGATCTGACATATCTAAATTTACACTTATATCAAAAGATAATAAAATGATGGCAACATATATATAACATTTATATAAACATACAAACCTTTAAAGGTTTGTTGCAGGCGCCCAAGGTCCCAGTTAAACAACAAATTATCGACTTAAATATTTTGATTATTTGTACCAATATTCAGTGAATAAAACACAAAACTATAACTAATGCAGAAAGCATAAAAGCAACAAACTTCTGGTCGTTCGTTGGGTGAGATTGCAAGTGGAGTAATGGGGGCTTGCGGCTTCGCCTCACCGGCTACTTCGTCAGGTGTGTATACTTTCGGCGCAAAGCCCCATATATGAATATTTTGTTGTCAGAAATAAATATTACTTCCTAGAAATAAATATTTATTTAACACATATTATGATTGACTCTGTGCTAATATATTTCTTTCTAGGAAATAAATGTAATATTGTAATAGATTTGGGAGAAACAAATATATTTCTCTCAACTAAATCTATTATTTTTGTATGGTAATTTAGTTACGAGGAACAAATATGCCGTAAATAAATCATTGTGTTCTGCCAATTAAATGAATATGTAGCATATTCTTATTATAACACAATAATTATTTGCGTGCAATAAATATATTAACGGGTATTAAATATTTGTTAAATTGAAAAAGACTTCTTTTACATGTCAGGCCTCATATTTCTCTCAGTGTATTAGCCTGTGACAACTACTCTAGGGCCTGCGCCGCAAAAGATGATTGTATTATTCACGAAAACTTAAAAAAAAACAAAAATATTGTTTACGAAGTACAACAGTAAAACGGTTATCATTGTATTGATCTAATGGAAAATAAAGAAATTGAAAATAGAAGGAAACAGTGACAAATGTACCTTAATGGAATCAACTGGAATTCCTCAAGGCAGCGTATATGTTCATTACTATTTAATGTATTTTTTATTACATAGTCGGTTTCAGTTTATAATGCAGTTGTCTACGTCATCATGAGCGGATCACAGTTTACACAGACACATGGAAATTCCCAAGTAAGTGGAATCCCCAGCGAGGCCATCCCTAGGCCATTGATACAAAGAATAAAAATTCAACTGAATTTATTTAATTTAAATTCTTATTTTATTGTTGTAAGAATAAAAATACACTAAGTCTGTTCTAATTTACTAATATTCTCCGCGTAAACTTGGCTTGCAAATGTGCCAATTAGAGACAAGGACACACGTTCCCTATATTTACAAGCACTGCATTTTAAACTGAGATAAACTATAATATTTATACACGGTGCATGTAATAATAAAGTCTTACCTTGATACCTTCACCCAGTCGTATCTCGTTCTGGACCTACCTGAAATCGTAAAAAGCATGGTTAGTAAAAGTAATTAAATACGATTTGGTAATAAATATACCTTTAACCCCTCCTCCATTCGCGAAACTTCTCTCGTGGTGGCAGAATTTGAACAGCACTTCACACAATGTTTTAATGTTACCTGCAAAGAAACGAGAAAATTATATACGGTTTTTGAATCTCTGAAAAATATTACTAGAGAATAGTCTATAAAAATATGAAATAACTGCCTGTTTGCTCTCAAGATCTTTTGCCGTTATAGACCTACTTGTTACGTCAAAATTTTCTTACTAAAACAAAAAACTTTGAATATTCAAAAAACTATACCTAAAGCAAAATTGTGAATAACATTTTTTTATTTATCACTCGACAATTAATTATCCACAGGAACCACAACCTCTTAACAAAGTAAACTTTAACATAATATAAATACAAGGAAATTTACTAAGACGTACTTAACATAGATCTGTATCAATTGAGTAATATAGGAGGCGCATTTTGGGGGTAAAAAAGAAGTGAAGCTCACTAGGCACAGGTGGGAAGTTTTTATATTTTAGAACCTACGTACCTAAACCAAGTATTTCCAAAGTATTAAACCTTAAAATCAGTTTTCCTAACTATACATATAAAATGGTTGTCTTTTTATATATAGGATCAGTAAATGATACATTTTCTAATTGAAAGAATATGTTGCTGTCTTCTTTATATCACTAAGAAGCTTAACCTCACTTGAACATGCGTAACTCTGTATGTAATTAAGAATATACGTTATTAATTATCTATTACTATGCATGTTCAAATCCCTCGAATATCAAATACTAATATTTATAAAATAATAAGTTTAAAACCAAAATTCAGAGTTAAATTCGCCAAAGCAAATAGAAGCAATGTACAGTGTACGTACAAGTACAAAAAAAATTAATATCATAAACAAAGGCACTACATAATATTCGTCAATATTATTACATACCTTTAAAGCTTGAGCTCTAATATTAACAGATCGATGCACAGTCACACACTTAAACGTTTTTGATTATCTTGTTAATAATACAATTATTAAGGAAAAAGCACGTTAAAAGTTTAGAAATAGCAACACGACACAACGCAATGTTATCAAATCACAAAACAAACATGATGGGCAAAACAAAAAACGACCCTCAACAATTGATTACTGCCAACTGATGATTCATGGATATCTTTGATAAGTAAAATATAAGACAGCACTTCGATTCAGTTAGAGCATATAGTTTTTACACAAGTAGTTACAATAAATTCTCGAACGATTTTCTATGTGTTTGGATATTTCGATATATTACACATCTTCCTCTACATGATTTTCGTTTAATAAGTATCACGAACATCTAAGCACTCGCTAAAATTTTTGTTGGTAATTGATTACCTACCTGTCTTCTTCCTGTTGTTTATAACATATTGGCAGAAGTCTTGTGACGCATACGTCACTCCATTCAATCTTCCTTTGGTGTATGGTACGTCCAATAGCATCACATTACGTTATATGTCTCGAACGTCTACGAATACCTACTCATTTGAAATTTTTATTGGTAATTAAATACCTGCTTTCTTATTACACAACGCTTTGACAAGCGCCTTATGACACATACATTATTTTGATCGATCTCCTTTTGCCGTGTGGCACAACTCACAGCATCACTCACGCCGTCGCGGTTGACTGTTAAGCCTACGGCGTACCTATATGTTGATGGTAACTGATTTAAAAATGTATTTATTTTCATTCCAAAATATAATTGATATAAGAAATCATACACAAGAATATCTACTCGCTTCAGCTTTTATTGACAATTAATTATCCTTCTTCTTCTTCTTACTCACAGCGCCTTAGCAGACGTCTTGTGATACATACAATATTCTAGTCGATCTTCCGTTACTGTGTGGTATGTCTAACAGTACCACATAAGCGATATGTTTGAATTGCCTACGGTGTACCTACATGTTGACAGAAATGTATAGAATAATTTGTATTCAATAACTTTCTTCCCAAAATATGATTGACAAAAAATTGCAACAAATACACACGAGTCTCTATTCGTTTTAAGTTTCTATAATTAATTACCTGTCTTCTTCTTCTTCTTATTCCCAATGCACTGGCAGACGTCTTATGACACATGCATTGTTCAAGTTGATCTCCCTTTGTGGTCTGATACGTCCAACAGCATCACATCACGCCATCTGTCGCACAAGTTAAGCCTACGGTGTACCTACATGTTGATGAAAAATGAAATAAGTAATTCTTATGTAGTCTGTTTCCAAAATATACATCATGATTGGTATAAGGAATTGCCAAAAAGTATATAATATACATATATCGCATAGTGACTTTCATGAATATAATACCAGACACAGGGATCTAGTATGTCTAGACTACACCAGATTAGGCAAAAGTCAGAATGCTATAAATTATTATGGTCCGAAATTTTTCAATAAGTTACCATCAGAGATTAAGCAGTTACCGGAGAAAAAATTTATTTTAACGGTAAAACAAATTTTGCTGAATGGAGCATACTATTCATTTAATGAGTTTTTATTTGACATTTTATAATTAAAATAATTGTTCTCGCACATTATGTGTTTTTTATTGTTAGTTTGTCGTAATATATGTAATGTGACTTATGTAAACCCACTGGGTATTTGGCATCAATAAAATTTATTTATTTATCATTATGGATATTTTTTTGCCACAAGCATTGAGAAAAATATTAAATATATCTTTCCCATTGACACCCCCGAACGTCACGAACTGAGCCCAAACAGAAAAATACAAAAATGTGTATAATTTTTGAACCTGTACATGAGTCTTACAGTCTCAGACCCCAACTTAGCGAACTGTCAAATGGAACAAAGCTCATTATTACTTTAATTAATTTTGGGCGTACTTAGATTCTTATTTTGTATAAAGTTGTCACACATATTTACTGCACATAAAAGACTCAAAGCTGCCGACCGAGCTAATATAAAGGGAAACCGGACATGTTTCTTATATTTATTTATTTATAATTCATTAAGTAATAAATATAGACTCACTGAGTTAAGTGTCGTCGTGAATAGGCGTGTTTTATAAGATGCTCTCTAAAAAGCGGTAAAAAAGTGGTAGAAATCCCATTAAACTCGAAAAAATTTCAGCCACCAGTAGATTAAGAAATTCTGCTTGAAATGAAGCGCTCCAATAGAAAAACAGAGTTCATATGGAATTAATAATTAAAAGATTGTCTAATAATATTAAATCAAATAAAGCAAACAAGCTCAAGTGAAGTGCAGTGTTCCTACCTACGTACACCCTAGACGACCCAAGTGGTTCATGGGCAATAAATAATAGTATAATCAGTATCAAGATGAGGCACATCATATGTTTACAAAGTAATATAGCTGTGTTGTGACCTAAAGTTATTGTATACAGTTGAAAGTTTTTAAATGGGGCAATATTAACTCAACCCAAGAAAGAAAAGGAAAGGAAATAAAATAAAACAGCAATCACAAGATGCTGCAGAAAGACAGATAAGCTATAACTTTATTTATTTTTATCTTTAATTGATATTATTCAATTCCATCTTTCTATCTGGTCTTTACCATCTTAATTTTTATCAGCTCGATTTATTGATTCAAAACATAATATTTTATTATTAATTTGGAAGACGGAAAACTGAAAAGATATTAAACATAATATATAAGTAATAAACATAATATATAGGTGATGAAATGGAAAAACTGCCCAAAATTGAAACCGATTGTTTCAAGGAAACTACATACAGGGTGAGCAAACTATCCCTTCTGACCTTTTTGCTCATAACGCGCAGAAAAATAATAATAATGGTGATAATAATAATAACGTTACCGCAAGATAGTGCCTTCCCCAGCAACTCCACCGTAGATGGTTATTTACTTGTGGACCGGTTAATAAATAAAAAAAAACGAAAGGGAAAAAAATGGAAAAAAATACAAAAATAAAATAAAAAATAAAAGCTGGCTAGATTCAGAGACACAAGAAGCAGAAAACTTAGAAGAAGAAAAATAAGGAGATGACGATAGATGGGAACTTAAAAGAAGCATGGAAACTGAAAAGAAGCATCTCGCAAACAACTGCACCACACCCCAGCCGATGATGACAAATGGAAACTTATTAGAAGCATGGAAACTTAAAAGAAGCACTCTCGCTTCTGACAACAAGCATGTCCAATGTCCAACCCGGCGTATGCAGCTGGTCCGGCGGTATATAAAACGTCCGAGATTTGGTTCCGGCACGCGGTTTGGCCGTTCGTTGGGCGTATTCGACGTACGACCAGGCTACGTCTTGGAACGAACATCCATGGATGCCCGAAATTGGCAGCAATGCCCACAATACGCTGGCAAATCAATCAATCAATCAATCAATTCATTAAATAATAAATATAATGTATTTATAAAACATCATTACTCTTATGTAAAGTATGTAAATAAATAAACGGAAACAAGCCTTTTTTTATTAAAATTTCTAACTCCTGAGACACAAATTACCCCTAACTAGAACGTCATACTCAGGGAACACATAAGCAGAGCCGTACTTATCTATCAATATCGCGCAGGACGAGCAAGGCGTCCACCAAGCGTAGCGTAAACAGAGTAAGATTTTTTAACTTACCAGAAACGGCATTCCGTTTCTACCGAAAACACACTTTTTAGGTCTCTAATATTATTTTATTCATTCTAATACGGAAAAATTTGAAATACGGCTCTGTAGTGCCCTGTCGGCAGGTTATAGCGCTGTCTCTGATATTTGGATGGCTGGCTTTTATTGCCTTTTTTATGTGCAGTAAATATGTGGAGACGACTATACCTATTTAACTATTACAAAACGAATGAAAAGTACCGAGCAAGAATGCAGTTCGATCTCAAATTTTTGTTTCAACTTATGCAATATGGCACAGTAGAAAACTCTCTAATGAAATTGAGCCATATCTTCCATACAGGATAAACGCCAGAAATGAGTAAACAGTCATGTATAATATGAACTGTATTTTAATAGTTATAATTATTAAACAAAATATTAAGGGTTTTTGATTAAGCACAAAAAATACAAATATGTACAAGATACTTAAACTAAAATACACAGGGTGTCTCTCAGATTTGGACGAACTTTACTTAGATAGGTCATATAACAATTTAATTACCTCCACATTCACGTAGTGGATTGGAAGTATAGTAATCGAAAAAAAAAAAATCAAAAAAATTTTTTGTTGAAACAAAGACCAGTTGAGATAGAGATATAAGGGTTTTTCTCGAGTAGAAAGCTGATTTTTTTGTGTACAACTAGTAAAAATCACAAACAACAACATTTATTTTCCCGATATTTCAAATCGTGGTAGATCATTGTTTAAAACCCGATAAACATGTGATTTTAAAGCCATTTTTGCGTTGTTCGCTTATATTCTTTACCCTTTGATCCGGCAGAAAAATGATTTTCTCTGGGATGAAAGTGAAAAAAGATATAAGCGAAAAACGCGAAAATTGCTTTAAAATCACATGTTCATCGGGTTTTAAACAATGACCTACCACGATTTGAAGTGTCGGAAAAATATATGTTGTATACAAGAAAATCAGTTTGCTACCGAAAAAAAACACAAATCGATGATTTTCGGGCTATCCCAACTGGCCTTAGAGGTTTATCTGTCGGTCTGTCTATCAGTCTGTCTGTCTGTCGGTCTGTATTTTTTTTTTTGTGCTCACGTTTACTCTGGAACGGTTTAAGATTCTGACTTAAAATTTTGTACACGTATTTGTAACGAGATCTGAAACTGTATTGTTTTTTTAACATACCCGGTGGGGGTAAATAGGGGACAAGTAGGGAAAAATAAATAAAGCAAACTGATAAGAGTACAGAAACTTGGGATATGTTGTATATACTAGAAGCGAAGGCCTTCGATTTTCTTTTCACATTTTTCAACCACTCCACCACCCCCACTCCATTATTAAAGGAGCTGATGAAATCAAATTGAGAAATACAGAAACTTGAGATTTGGTGTATACTAGAAGCCAAGGCCTCAATTTTTTTATAATATTTTCCAACCCCTCACCCTCACTCCCTTATTAAAAGGACTGATAAAATAAAATTGAGATATTCATTTGAAACATGGTACACGTATATATTATAACGACACGTGGGACTTGATTGTATTTATAAGCAAGCTGGTAAGTAGAGGTAAATAGGGAAAATGAGTAAGGCAAACTGGTAAGAGTACAGAAACTTGAGATTTGGTATATACACTAGAAGCCAGGGCCTCAGATTTTTTTATAATATTTTTTAGCCACTCCTCCACCTCCACTCCATTGTTAAGGGGTTTGATAGAATAAAATTGAGATATTCACTTGAAATTTGGTACACGTCTGTATTGTAATGAAATCTGATTGAGATGATTCCGTTAAAGGGGTGGGGGGAGGGAGGTGTAAGTTGCGGAAAGAGTCCAGAAACTTCATTTTTGACGTATATGCTAGAAACCGACGCCACAAATTTTTTTTAGGACATCTGCCTCAAAAATTCTATAACCAATTATTTCAATATAATAGAGTATAAATATAGTCAAGATGTTTTCCTTTAAAGAGACGGATGGAAAATCTGGATGTGGAAGTAGTAATTCCTTAGGCAGCGATTTTTTTAATAAGACTGCATCGAAACGAATGACTGTATTTTATTATAATTTTATAACAAAATTTAACTAGAGTTTTTAGGTTCCTTGTTTATCGAAGGGAAGAATTGTAATCATTAAAATATTAATTTTGCCTTAAAATGTTATTAGGAGATATTTTTAATAAGACACAGGTGAAAGTTGCAATAAGGTATTATCGACTGCGAATACCTATACGAACAACAAATGAAAAATATTGGCTGTGCGCCTAATCTCAGTGGCACCAAATGTAAGTAACTGAATTAAGTCATTAACGGCAAGCAACGAGGACCTGAAATAACCATAAAAGTGAAGAGAAACCGACTTGAGGGTAATGGTACGGGTAAGACTTGAGCGATGATAGTACCTGCTGCAACACAATAAAAGATTAATAAGTACAATAAATTAAATACACCAATATATGATGCCGCATGAACAGCTAAATCAACAATTTTAATGGTTAATAGTGAGAGTTAGGGCAAAGAGGTCTTGGGTTCGACTCCTGGCTAAGGCATGAATATTTTATGACATTTTAAATGTATTACCGAGCTGGTACCAGTGTGCTAAACCTCGATTGAGTAGGAAAACATGGCTGGTAGCTCTTATCTCTTCCGAGTTCAAGTTTCGCGGCAGATGTCGATGTTGCGTAGAATGGTTGTTGTATTATTGTTTTTGTGCGTATATTCTTGTTGAGTGGTGAAATAGCTATGGCTGTTTCCTCCAAGGCGGTAATTTAATAACATTTTTTAAAATACACAATTTTCAGTGGTGAGGCAGAAATGTGGGTTAAAAAAATCTTTCAAGAATCAATGGAGATTAATACAAACAATAATAATTCAAAATTGAAAAATTGTTGAATTATGGGATGGTCTATTTTTCACATTTCATGCAAGGACAAAAAAGCGGATTTTCTCAAAATATTTTCTTTCATTGTACAAAAACGAAATAAATAAGCTCACTAAAGGTGGAAGTTTTTTACTTGAACCATATCCAAAATACTGAGTAAAATTGAATGCAATTTAGGCCAATTCAAGTTTTCAAAACATATTTATAACCCTATTTTATTATGCATAATTTTTTCAACGTTTTTTTTAAAGCTCAAGGCTAGTACAATTACGTTTTCGGTGTCACAAGCAGGATTATTGGATCCTGCTGACTCAGTGCTTTCCTTAAACCGCCCAACGATGCTAAAAATCGAAATATTTAATCTTATAGAGCACTTAATTTAAATATCGGTGCCTAAGGTTTTGAAATCCCACGTTTTCTATCACTTGCGCATGCAGGTATACAGTCACCGTTGTTATGTGAAGATGTGAATCACGTAATAATTATATACATTAAACGTGTTTTATTATTACAATTTATCACAAAAGGAATGAGGAACCAACCATACTGTAGATATCTATAATAATAATAATCGTCGGTTAAAGATATCTATAATATGGTGGTAGACAACTATGCATTTGTCTGATGATTATGAATAAACTCTAGAATTGTATACAATGTAAATCAATATATGCTTTTCTTCTAAAGATAAGGCACTGCAAGCGGAGATAAACATTATACAGAGTTAATTCTAAATCGGTATCATAGGAAGGGCCAGTAAAACAATAAATAATAATTTAATTCACTAATCTCATTTAGTAGGATAGATGAGAGTTGGGGACTTATTAAAATAGAGCAGAGTGGTTTGTCACAAAAGAAGATCGAGCAAAAGATTGTTGGTACAAAGAAGAAAACTAAAATCTATCTTTGTTAATGGTACCTGTGATGTAATAAAATCGTCCATTTTGAATACGAACAATGTTACTGACCATTATCTTATTTATTGTGAGCTTGCCTAAAATATACCCTCAAAAGGAGAAAATAGACATAGTGATGGCATTTGGAATTATCACTCGGAAAATGGAGCAGAACCGCAAATTATATTGCCATACTAGAGACTTGCATCGAACAAGAGGGAAGGTGTATTGAGCAACATTTATAAAAAAAAAATTAATTTAAGGTTGTTCTTTTATTCATAATTATTCTTATCGCAAATACAAAACAAGGAGTGTATATTACATTTACTCGGCACATTCCTATAATCGATAATATCGCTCCTAGAGAGAAAAATCGTATCACTGTATTGGTTCTGAACAACTTTCAAAATGTCTGTTCGTCTGTCTGTCTGTCTGTCTATCTGTCTGTCCTCCAACCGTCTATACAGTAGACGCAGAAGTTCTTCGATCATAGGAAAGTTAGGCGCAATTTACACTTACCTAATCTCACTAACGTAAATATCCAATGAGGCATCCAATGTTGGCAGATCTACTTTATTCATACATAATGACGCCAAGTTTTGTAGAATGATAGAATCTAATCTATGTTTAGCTCATTTGCTTTTTTATCTTACCAAAACGTAACTAAGAGTTGGGTTTTAAAAAATATAAATTGTTTGCATGATAAATGAAATAATCTGGCAACACTGATGCAGTAATACCTTGAAGGCTTGTTCTCTATTCAGCACGACAACATCGAAACATCGACCGAGAAGGTTGTCATTGCCCTTGCCCATCTAGGCGACAGGCGGCGTAGGAGTTTAGTAATGCAGGAAAGGTAAAGTGGGATGCACGTCCCTTCGCGAAATCTAATAAAAACAAAACAACAATATTCTGAAAGTTTTTAAAAATGTGTGGAGTTAAGGAAAACATTTATTACTTACACCCAACAAGTTTAATGTAATAAATGCTCAAATAAACTTCCCTGCTGAGCTGAGCAATATCTCAAACGATTATAAAATCCTTGGCGAACATTACCCAACATAACAGGGGTAACAGTTAAGCTAGCAGTTAAGTTTCAATATTTAATTGAAGTTCCTGCAAATTGTTGGGCCTGTTTTCCTGAAAACCATAAATTCTTGATTTTAAGTAGCCCCACAAGAAAAAGTCACAAGATGCAAGATCTGGTGACCTAGCTGGCCGTAAGATATTACCATGCCCAGAAATAAGTCTATTCGGAAATATTTACTCCAAATACTGCAGAACGATAACTCTATTATGGGGAGGGCAACCATCTTATTGGAACCAAATTTCATTAAACCTAGCACCTACTAGTTCCTGAATCCTAGGGACAATTTGCTGTTGAAGCAAATCCAAATATTTTTGGCCATTTAAGATGCCATCGATATAAAATGGTCTAATAACATGTTCACCCAGTATACCGACCCAAACATTTAGTTTTTGAGGATACTGACTGCGAAGTTCGTAAAACTTATGTAAATTTTCTCGCGACCAATATCGTGTCTGAGTAGAATTATGGTTACCAATTAGTGGAAAAGTTAATTCATCGGTAAAAACAATGTTTCTAAGAAAATGTTCATCCGCATTCGCCTTTTCCATTAATTGCTCACAAAATTCCATTCTTCTGACATTGTCCGTCTCAAGAATTTCATGAGTTTTCCGAACCGCGTATGATTTGTACCATTTTTTTTTAAACCGACTTAACCGTTGATGGTGTAGAACCTACTTCAGCAGCAATTTGGGAAGTAGTAAGTACCGGGTTGTTGGTTGCCAATGCACAAATCATAATATCTCTTTCATGTGGGGCTTCATTGGCAGGAATCGATTTTTTATGTTGTTTATAATCAACACAACCATGTATGTCAAAATTGTGAATAATATTACGAATTGTGGATAATGCAGATGAACGTCGGCCGGGAAATGCACCATTAAATGCGTTTTTAATTTAACGCCTTGACTTTCCTTGATAGTACCACTTAAACATCTGAACTTTTTCGGCAGTTTCAAACATTTTTAAGAATTAGTTTAACGACAAGGTCACTCTTTCAATTCCCAAATAGTACTAGCTTGAGTACGAGTTTGATGTGATGTCAGATTGTGGCGAGTCGATTACTAGTTACGCATGCGTATGCATTTATAATATACCATTCGATGGATCGAAGATCATTTGCGTCTACTGTATGTCCGTCCGTCACGTCTCTTGTAAGGACGAATGAAGAGTCCGATTGTACTGAAATTTGGGGAGTAAGTTAGTGGAAGGGAAGAACACTGTTGTTTTTGAACAAAATTGATCAAAAAATAAAAAGTTATTAATTATTTAAATGACCCCGCACAAACCTTATGGGAAATGGGTTTCAGTAGAATCGTCTGAATTTCTGGCATATACATCTGAATTTTTGCTATATTGTACTTTTTATCAAGAGGGGTTAGCTTATTAATTAGTCAATTGCTCCAAAACGTGTGACTTTTTTATAATTATTACAATTATTTTATTAAAATTGACTCCCTTTGAAAGTCTGCTTGCAGCAACTTTTCTTATAAGATAGAGATAATAACAGAAAACCTATATTTAGGAGCTACCCTTAGTGGGTCATAGTTCCCTTAGGCAGCACTTACAATTACATTTATAAGAAGTTTTCTTACTATTTTTGCATGTCAAATCAGAGTCTAAAACGGGGAATGCGAAAAATTCGGATGAGTTGTAATTTATAGAAAAAATATTGTATTATTTTGTTTTTACTTTTTTATCCACCAGATGTCAAGAACAAGAAAGAGTGTCCGAAAGCTCGTGACGGTGTTAAGTGATTATTTATAATAATTAAACCAGTCAACGGATCATTATGAATTTCAATTGGGTTTGTTAATGATAGTGGCCTGTGGACTGTTTTCATACGTATGTATGTACGTACAGGACAACTGATGGAAACTTTCAATATCAGTTTTAAAACTTTTAAAATTTTGTGATGAAACCACACCATTTGTTGTAAAGCTAGCTTCTTCGTGTATACACAAAATATTCTTTGGAAAATTTCTGTCATTCAAATATTCACTTTGAATCCACAAGCAATATTCTAACCTTCTAACATTATCACCTTGTTCGAATGTGTGCAAGAACTTGGGCTTAAATTGAATTTTCTTATGGAGGAAGGTCAAATATTGGAGACAGGCAAATTTAAAATATGTAAAATTGTTCTAACACTTGTTTTAGGGTTATCTTTTATGAAGTTCAAAATAACTTGATTGTCTGGATATCATTGAACGACTTTTGCTTTCAGTTTGGTTACATTTCGAGTATTATAGAAAATTTCGTTAATTTTAAAAATCGTCTTATGTGTTAGGGCGGCCAGAATGCCTCATATTAAATTCACTGGCAGCTTCTCTTGTGGAAGGTACAATATCACCAACAATTTATTTTTACTTATTTATTTATAATTTCCACTTTTTCGGCTAGTTAGCCTTTGTTCTACCATAATTTTTAAACAATAACAATCAACAATATTTTAATGGTTTGATGCAATGACATCAATGTATTATTTGACAAATGATAATTTGTAATTGAAAATAAATCATGACAATCTTGTGATACTAACATTAAAATATATATGAAAATACATATTTTCTTAAATTGAATGTTTGCTTACCCTGCTGGATTGTAATAATTTAAAACGACGTACATCGCCTAGCTGCTCCAGCTAATTTTTTCAGTTATAATCAGTGAAACGAAATAACCTGATAATATCGACAAACAGATTAGAGTGGTAATTACTCCAGTCCTATGCACTCAAGCAAAATATAAATACCTAGACAGTATACAAACAAGTGTGTAATTCTGCGAAACGTCTCATCACCTCCACAATAAATCTAAATTTGGATTCCCACGCATGGTGTGATGTGTAGCTAATGTAAAATCACCAGAATTTTAATCATGAAAAGTAAATTTCGTGAAGATAATAGAAAGGATATTAAAGTTCCTGCAATATAAAGCATATAGGCCGTAATTTGCAATGCCTGTCATTATAAGCCAGCCCCCAGTGATTTTAAAAATCAATTAGCATATTATTGTATCTATTGTTTTTTTAATCATGTTTTGCAGCGTGTGTTTTTTCACTTTTCGCGCTATATGTATTCGAAACTATGGAGAATATAAATCAATATATTAAAAAACTTTTAAAAACAACGCTTTTATAAATGTAGTAAAAAAACATTTTTTTCTATCTAATAGGTGTATATTTTCTTTTAATTAAAAGCATTGAGCGCGAAAAGTTGCTATAATGGGTATTAGTGTTAGAATTAAGGCCAAGTGGCCTTGGGTTCGAATCCTGGCTAGAGCATGAATATCTCATGACATTTTAAATGTGTTACCGAGATGGTAGCACTTAGCTAAACCTTGGTTAAGCAAGACAACATGATTATCTCTCGAGTTCGAGTTTCAGCTACGGTAGATGGCAATGTCGTATGGAATGGTTGTTGTGTCGTTGTCTGTGTATGCGTATGTCCCTGCCGAGTGGTGAAATAGTTATGGCTAAACTCCTCCAAGACATTAATCTGAATAACACTTTTAAGAAATATAAAATTTTCAGTGGAGAGGCAGAAATGTGGGCAAGAAATGTATTAAAGTTGTTGACTATTTCAATTGTCCTTGGGTAATACGAACATTGTTAATTGGAAAACTGTCTTCTTCACGGCAGGTCATCAGGTAACAAATTCTGAACTTTGTGCAGATGACGATCGTCTGCTTTCAAAGCCCCAGCCACGGTGCTCAGCATATATCCTAACCAGTCTTCATTGGTTCGAATCATACTTGCGAAATAGAAGTCTTAAAACGTCAACAACTTTTAATGGGGCCAGGCATGAATCTGATGTTTTAAATATTAATTATGGAGTTCCTTAGGGAAGCGTTCTAGAACCACTATCAACTAATTGCAAAGAACATATCCGTGTGCTACTAGAAGGCGTTTCATGGAATAACTCCAAGATCTGCTCTGTTCTTCTTTCATACTGAAGAGATGCGAAAATACCATCTGCTCACGACCGCAATGAAGTTGACCTGGACATTGAAAAGTATTGGAAAACACTTATCTGTTAGGCAACCTTCTTAGTGGAAATATACGAGCATACTCCACTATTGTAGCGAGCGCATTGTCATCACAGTACCCGTAAACAAAACACAATACGACATTTAAAGTTATTATAAAACTTGTGGATCATAAAATTATCAAAAATTTCAAGCATTTTTTGGTATAGTCAACGACTCTCGAGGTAGAGTGCGGATACTTGCTTATTTTAAATGGAACACCCTATTGTAACAAATAATCGGTAGTAGGTCTCCGCAAGTGTATTTTTGGAGCCCATCGTACTTCAACATCGAGGGAGGTGTGTGACATTTGGAGAAGGTTGACAATTATGATGATTGACATTAGATAATTTTGAGAGAGTTTATTATTTATTAACTGACGCTTAATGTTTCCTCACACAATGTTGATGTTCGAAGAATAAATACTCTTTACTAGGAAGTTGTGTATCTACGTTTATTACTGAATTTTAACCTCCTGTGTTAAAAACGTGGGGCCCCACGTTGGGCGCCAATTTTTAACACAGGACGTTGTGACAATCCAGAGGGGGAGTCTGTAACAAATAATCGCTACTAGATCTCCACAAGTGCATTTTTGGAGCTCACCCATCTTCGAGATCGAGGGAGGTGTGTGACATTTGGGGGAAGGATGACAGTGATTATGATTGACATTAAATAGTTTTTTGAAGTAGATGATTATTAACTGACGTTTAATGTTTCCTCACATAATGTTGATGTTTTTGATCCTTGGAACATTCGAAGAATAAATACTCTTTACTAGGAAGTTGTGTATCTACGTTTATTACTGAATTTTTAACCTCCACCTTCACTTCTCGAAATGACCATGAAATTCTGAGTCGAAACATGTAGCACACCCTATACCTAAACACAGCAGTTTCTATTAAGATTTCAACTACATAGCATATTTATAGTATTACTAAATATTTGCTCTACTGATGTATTCTCTATTTAATTTGTGCAGCGATTATAAAGCATTATCTGTATATATTTTCCCTGTATAGAATAAATGTTTTACATTCATAGCACTTAAAAAGTATCGTTATAGTATCGATAATTCATCAATATAGGTCCTGTAAAGGTCTCCGTTAAAAATGTATTACAACTTTATTAAGTCTAGGTGTCATCTATACAAATGGCTATAGATATTCTATACTATAATATCCATTATCCATATGACGAACGATTACATCTCTAGGTGTTTTGAGTAATGTTCTTGCATCCAATGGTAGTTCAACATGATTCCCAACGTAGACCACAATTCGTAATAATTTACAAATATGGGTTAATTCAATATTCTCGTTTATTGCCCGTTCACGCAATTTGTCGGAAAATTATTTCTGAGTTACTACCTGCTCATCAACTTCTTCAATGTTATCATCGGACGATAATCCCGATGTATCTACTGTATTACATACATCCTCGTTACGTAGATTTTCTTCGGGAATTTCGTTGTCTGTAGAATAATCGGCATTACATTATTTGTTTTTCTGTACCTTGAACCAGTATTTCATTATAAGAAATTTGTTGTCTATAAGTACAGTCTATTGTAATCCTACTTTTAAATTTCTTAAGTCGACAAGTTTCGTATCCTCTCTCGGCCAGGTAGCCGAGAGAGTAGTCACCATCTGCACTAGTGCACTCACTGCAACTGTAGATCTGCATCGTAGGTTCGTGTCCCACTAGGATCCCACTAAGCATTCAACAAGGTAAGTAAATGATATCTGAAGGTTTCTGTATAAATTTATCAGCACAGTAAAAATTATAAACTAATATATGCCATAAATTCCCGAAAAACTACATATAGGACAAATATTTTTTTAATTTATTATTTTATTTGCAACATGTACTTAAGTACACTATAGGTACATTGATTGCCTTTGATATATACCCTGTATAGCGAATATATAGTCTGTCTCTGTATTGTTGTCATAGCGATTCGATAAACTCAGCTTTAGTCAATCTGAATTTAAAATGTTTCGTAGTGATAGCGAATCGATAAATGCCAACTTTATTATGTCTATACCCAAAATGTATTCAAACCAGTATCGTCGCTGTATTAACAGAATATATCAAGAATTTAATATAGACCCGATACAGGTTATATACAGTTTGGTTACACGGGGGAGTTGGTGCACTTCTAGAAGAAACTTTATAGGTGAAAACTTTATAGAAAAAAAACAGTCTCATCTTAATCTGAAATGTTTGTCGGTTTAACTCTCTGTCACCCTGTATACTGCATTGTATCAGATTCATAATTTATCATTATTATCGTTATTATTATTATTATTATTAAATAGCCTATTGAACAGCCACTTGTACCGAAAAATATTTTGCAAAAAATGTTTGCCAATGCAACAAAGGGTGCAGGCCAGTATGAGCATTTAGAAAAGCTGGATTGTGCCTACTTTGTACAGCTTGTAATGCAAGAAAAGTTATTTTGTATTGTGCGTTTTGAAATAGCGGGCAGCACTTAATCCTGTATATCCAGATAATTTTTTAAACATATTTATCAACCGCCAAGAATCCTGTCAACAATTTGTATTAATTCTAGGTATGTACTATATAAAAGTTATCAAAACTATAATGAAAAATATTTTGTTTAGTATTAACTTGATTATTGTATGCACTATTCAGAGAGAAACGTTTATTTTCAGTTTATTATTCTAATTGACTCGATTGTCATACTTTTCAGCAAGAATAGACGCAGAATTGGTACACAATCTCCTAACCGCATAACGTTTCAGCACTCCAACAATAAGTCTCAATTCCCACGCATGGCGACGTGTAGCTAATGTAAAACCACCGCAAATAGCAATGACAGGTGTAAAGTGACAAAGAGTGTCATGCTCGATGCCCCATAACACTGAATGTTCAATTTACATCTTCACATGATATCCTGCTACGTGAATGTGTCCATGGTTGAGACGCCGCCAATGGACGTGCACCAGGTCGAGGACCGCGTCGGGGAATCAGAGCAAACGCTGATGCATCGTGATGTTATCTTTATTTCTATTCTTCTCGGTGTGCATTTCTGTGGTGGTCTCCGGCATAACGCGAAATAAAAATTGAATTGTGTATTGTTGATTTCCGCGGGAGGTGCGACTTTTGTATAGTTTCTTTTTGGTTTTCGACATTTGTTTGTATCTCCAATACGAAGAAGTTATTAATTGTTTTCCCCGCCATATTAATTCCTCAATAATACCATTATTTAGAAACTCTAGAAGGATAGGTTCTCTTACGGCTCTAAAAATTTCTGACCAGATACGTGCCACAAGCATAGTAATTAGCATTTTTTCAGCTAGAATGTTAATTCTACAAGGACCCAATAATAAGTTTTACGTTTTAATTTGATGTACGAGTATTAGATGCACAAAGTTGATAATTTTCATAGCTTTGCTTTGGCTAGAATGGCCAATATTTTTTTCATTCTTGTTATGAGCACAGTGGGACAACTCCCATTTTAAAAATATGACGAAGTATTTCACAACAAATTAGGTATACTGTTCTCTTTTCTATGAGGTGTGTGCAATATATTATTTCAAAATTAAATTCAAATAAAAATAAATTTGCATTGGTATTACAATAAACATTTTAATATCATGATATAAAGTCCTTTCTTCAATCATGGTGTGAAATTATATTCATCAAACTCTTTTCTCAAAATATTTGTGAATTTGATTTAGGAATTGACACGTCAATTGCAAGCTATGGAGCTCATTTCAGGCCCTCTTTCTGAAACAACCACGCTGCAATGCAACTATTGGTAATAATCCTTTATTTGAGATATGTTATCTTCAGTTTCAAAATGTTTCTACAGAATATTTTCTAAATTCGGCAGGTTTTGACATTGGAGTCATATTTTAAAAACTTGGCTTTATTGTCTAAAAAGTTAATTCTAAATCATTTTAACTAAGCTGACGATCTCCAAAAGTTCATGTTTATATAATACTACTAGATTAACCATGTTAATACTAAATTAATCATGCTTTTTGTTTATTTTTAGGTTCATCACTTTCAGTTATTACCTTGTGGAGTTACATTGCTTCTCCACCACATTTTACTAAGTTATAGTCTTCTTGGTATCATGACGTACCTACGATGTATTCACTGTTTCATGATCATATAATTATACATTTCGTTGAAATTAAAGCATATTACGAATTCTTAACTGTTTGTGTTAATAAAATTAGTAAAATTACTCTGTTCGATTCATCACTAGGTTGCATTTACCGTACCCTACTTGTTTCGAGCAAATGTACCTGAATCAAGCTACCAAGTAACAGACATTCTTGCTTCTGTATGCTTAATTACTATAATAACTGTTATGGTTGTATTTCAAGATTATACAAATTCGTGAATTTTATTCATGTTTTCAAACATTGTATCTGGGTGATACAAATCATGGTATAAAATAAAAATAAAACTGATGCTATCATAATCTACATAAATAGTGCTGAGAATCTACTATGATTTGTAAAGCGCGCCAGTGATTATAGTATTCCTAAAGTCAATTGAAAATTTAACTCATATTTCGGTTTTAGATATTTCTTACGAGTAGTCCTCATACTTCTTCCACAGGGTTAAGGTCTAGAATATGAATGTGCCAGGTAAGACTACTAAAATTCTTGTCTCGAAACCGGTTAGCTATGGTATGAGCAATGTGACCAGAACAATAATCTTGTTGAAATATGAACACATTATGAAATAATTGCGACACAGACGGGAGCATAATTTTATCTAAAATCCTAATGTACGTTTTAGTAATAAATCGTTCCTCAATATGCCACAACACACGAGGACCACGTGCCGATATTTTGGCCCACCTGTCAACGGAAAATCTGCCACTTTTGTAATTGTTGGATACAGAGTGTCCCAATAAAAACTCCCAGGCCGCATATATTCTAAACGAATAGAGATATTTTAATTCTGTAAAAGCCAATTTGTGGAGCATAAAGAGAGCTTCAGTTTTGAATATAATTGTTTTTTTAATATATCAGTATACAGGGTGTCCCAATAAAAACTCCCAGGCCGGATATATTCTAAACGAATAGAGATATTTTATTTCTGTAAAAGCCAATTGGTAGAGCATAAAGAGAGCTTCATTTTTTAATATAATTGTTTTTTTAATATATCAGTATATAGATGGAGCTGTGCTCTAAAGAAATATTTCGATGGGAGAAACTTTGAAATGGGGTTTATGTGAAAGAAAATGCATTTCTAGCAGATTATTTTCTAAAAAAAATACCAGAAAACGAACCGTTTTCGAGATATTTAAGTCCAAATGTTGGCATTTGCCAATATTGAATAATTGTAATCTCTTCAACATTTCAGTCCTTTAACTGGGACAATCTGTATTTAATTTACAAATTTTAGAAGAAAATATTTAAAGAATTTTTCATGTAATTGCTTTGTTATTAGGTCAGATTATAATTAAAAATATTTGATATCTAGTGAGTATACTAACCCTTATACCTTATAAATTAAATACAATTAAAGTTACCTTTGGAATAATAGTTTTGACATTTTAAGAAACCAAAAACAACAAGAAGAACTACCACTGACGAAAATATTGCATTGATATTACATCAAGTAGAAAATAACCCAAACATGTCAGTACGCAAGTTAACGGAAGAAACAAATATTGCACGTTCCACCTGTCACAGAATTCCTAAAACAGACAAATTTTTTCCAAATAAAGTTCATTTAGTTCATCATTTGATTCCAGGGGACAATGGGCGATTAGATTAGATTTTTTGGCGCTATTTTCAATTCTCTTAGAAGAAAATCCAAATCTTTTAGATACAATTATGTGGAGTGATGAAAGTCGATTCCACAACAATGGAATAATCACAACACATAATTGTCGTTAGTGGTCTCAAGAGAATCCTAGGTGGATGAGATATACCAAATCCCAGAATCGTTTTGGTGTAAATGTTTAGTGTGGTATCGTTAATGGTTACATTGTTGGCCCATACCTCTATCATGAGAATTTAACAGGTGAAAGATATTTACAATTTTTGAAAAATGATTTACAAATACTATTAAGAAATTTGCCCGCTCAGTTGGATAATATGTGGTTTCATCAGGATGGAGCAGGCCCACATAGTCATCACAACGTTGTTAATTATTTATATCAGACATACCCAGGAAAATGGATTGGTACCAATGGAGTACTTAGATGGCCCGCTCGATCTCCTGACATTACTCCATTAGACTTTTATTTATGGGGATTTTTAAAAAGTGGAGTGTACAAAGAACCAATAGGAGGATATGGCAGATCTTTATAGTAAAATTTATGCTAGTGTTGCCGCCATTAATCGGCGTACATTATTAAAAGTTTGTAGATCTGAACTAATTAATAGGTTTGCGATGTGTGTTAATGAAAATGGCACTAATTTTGAACACCTATTAAAATAGTTATTTTAATTTCATTAGTTCGTAAAAATTGTTTTATGTTCGTTTTTTTTATTGCTTAACTATTTGAATTATATGATAAATAATATTTTTAGTTTTTTTCCAAGGGTTACTTCAAATATATTTAATTCATAAGATATGAAAAATTCTTTAAATATTTTCTTCTAAAATGTATACATCAAGTCCCAAATATTTGTACTCTTACCAGCTTGCTTTACTTATTTTCTCCTATTTATCCCTATTTACCGCCCAACCCTTTACCGGATAAGTTTAAAAAACAATCCTGTCCCAGATCTCGTTATAGTACATACATTATAAAATTTCAATTGATATCTTAATCCGTTTCAGAGAAAACGTATGAATAAAAAAAGTTGCAGTCCGACCGACAGTCAGACGTTTCATGACATTCTAAACCTATTTCAACAAAGAAAAAATTTCAATTTTTTTTACGATTACTATACTTTAAATTGACTACGTGGATGTGGAAGTAACAAGAGTCTCGAACGGATTCACAAATAGCATTCAGGTTTCTGGTTTATATGGGCTTTGTAATTGGTAGTTCTATCATTAGAAAATGCATGTGAACATCCCAAGTATTAAAGTACGAAAATTTTAAAACATCTACATTTTCTAACTTCTAAATTACATTTAATTTAATTTAATTTAATTATTCTCTCTGTAGCATTTTTAATTTTACAAGCAAAATTTTATTTCGTGTGTTTTCACTAGACGTAAAACTGTACAAACAAGATATCAAACAAGTTAGGAAACATACAGCCATAAACGTCACCCGACATGCAAAATCTAATATTTGATTTTAAAGTCGTACAAAAACTTTCCAAAGCGAGTAACAGCGTTATTTTCATTTCGCAAAATAATTAATCCACTAAAAACTTTGAAACAAAGTAGGCACTTTTTGACGAAACCGAATCGGAGGTTTAATTAAATTTACTAACAAATCACTTAAAAACTGTAATATTACCGAATTTCTTTGTGCTTACATCGATATCGGCTAACTCTATCAGATATCGAACACATAATCAAATTAATTCGTCGGTTTCCGTTAATAAAATTTCAAGCATCTTGTAAAACTTTTTCATTAAAATTATCCCTGAAATAACATGTCTTGAGATAAAAGGCTTCCCTGTGGCATTCCTAATTACGCAATGGCTTATAATTGCATTACTCCACGTTCAAACCGTATTGATCTCTCAACTTTTACCCTCTAAAATAAGAATCCACATCCAGCCTCAACTTTGCCTAATCTTTTCCATTTACCATCCAACTTAAAATTCGCCCTTGTGTTCAGAGCTGGATCAGCTCAATACAGTACACATAACGTTTTATGCCCTAAGAAGTAAACTGAGGTTTTATAACCCTGTAACCAAGTATCAATGTCGAGTAGTTCAACTAAATCCTTCAGGGCTCTGTTTCATCGTGGAGTACAATCAACAATCGCATTCGAGTGCCTTAAAATGTTCAAGTTCTTATTTTTTTATATATGTTACATTTAAACAAAATTAAAACAATACGGATAATCACATCAAAGCCAGCTACTATTAATTTACATTTCTAAGTATCAATATGTCAACAAATCATGGGTAAAATCAAAAGTGCACACCCCGCAGTTATTCTATTCCATAAGCATATAACATTAATTCATTGGTTAAATTTCGTCATGTGCGAGTTTCTCGAAAACTGTTAAATTTGAAAGAAAGGTCCCCAATTAAAAATATGTCTTTAATTCTTTGCGATATACTTGGTACTCTTTCAAGAGATAAGAAAGTTCTCCACTTGTTATATTTACCTCTAGAAATTCTCACAGTTTGTCGACATAGCCTTAGAAAAAAATTAATATTTTCTATACTTAATAAAATGACACTATTATTAACATATTTTATTAACAAATGATAACATGACCTAAATTTAAAAAAAAAAATTGTTGTTCTGATTTTCAGTTAAACCGAGTTAATAAATGAACAATTAGTTGATTGAAGGAGCCGTTACTCTGTGGTAGTTAATCATCTTGCACAAATAACTAAATAAAACATACTACTGAGTTTTCTACCACTATGTATTTATAAGAATTGCGACTGCAGTTTCGACTTACAAAGTCATTGTTAAGCAGTGAATCAAAAATGACTCATTCTTTATTGTGCATTCGGGATAGTTAAGGAGGGTTTAAAACGTATAAAAAAATCAGCGATGTAGATGAGCTTGTCACAATAATATAAGGACAATCTCCACGACGAAAATCATGAGGCGCAAAGTTATAGTGCTCGCGAAGCGTCCTCTACGCGGCGCTGGTATCGTCGCTTTTGTCGTAGCTTCAATAGAAGCCGAAATAATAAAAATCAATTTCTGCACCTTTTAGGATTCCCCGGTCCCCTCTCCGGGACTTAAATAGTATATTATGTAACAAGTTTTATAAACGTCATTTTAGTCACGAGTTTTATTAATCGCGAGCGACGCGTAGCGGAGCGAGTGTTTAATAAAATGAGTGACTAACAAGTTTATAAAACGTGTTGCATACTATACTTTTTCTACAACAGCAAATATCTAAATAAAAAATTTGGAAGTTATTTTAATATTTCATTTATTAACGTATCAATAACATGGTAACAGTAAAAAAATAATAAATTACTTGTCTCTTGTCACAACGCCGACGCGTTATTTTGACAGATTGATGACAAGAATTACGTAAAACTAACTTGATTTTTGCCATTAAAATATCTAGAATTAACCTCAGCCGTGACTAATATCTCGTTGCTAAGTTCAGCCTGTGACTAAAATGCACGAAGTCACGGTTTGTCGAAAGCGTGTTTAAAGGATTATTTAGCGTCATGGAAACGTATACGATAAACGCCATTTTAAAGATGGAAGTAGAAAAAAATGTATATAAATTTGTGCATTTGGGATACTAAGGGATACTTGGTTTTCCATGGAACATCTTTATGAGTGGCTTTGTGCCTTTCTGATGAGCTCCAGAATAAGGTCGAAAAACGTTTCAAAGGCTAAGCATTTCCAAAAACATAATGATAGATTTCATGAAAATGTAATCCATTAGAATGAAAACATTTTTAAGACAAGGTAGGTAAATAAATTCATTTTAGGCCTTTTGTCTCATTTTAACTGAATTTTCATTACCGTAGGGGGTTATGTAGATACTAGTTTAATCTGCATGGCCGTAGGGGATTGTGTGGATACTAGTTGTTGAATGAGAATATTCAAAGAAGAAATTATACAAATTTATTTTAGGATTTTAATTTGCTAGCATAACCAGAATCCAGGTTATCGAAAGAATGTAAAGATTTCATTAATATTTTTACACACAGCTTTACTTTTAGTTCTCATAGATAGTTATTTTTTCTGCTGTTTGCAGAATCCTATAAAGAATATGTTTCAAAGAAGTGTTTAATAAATAAAAAATAGATTTTCTCCGGTAGTATTTAATATTTTGACTTGAAATTTTGAACAATATTGATACCTTCATCTTTTCTGCAAATTTCAAGGTACTTCTTGAGATATGATGTTCTGAAATTTTAGTAATTAAATATTAATTACGAAAGGACTTAATTAAAGGTTGTTCTTCTAAAACAGCAACTTATAGTGAGAAATTCAAAGATCTTTTACTTTGACAGTACACTTGACAGCAGATTTGACAGGTGCCAGATGGCAAGGTTGCATTATGACATTAGATTCGTGAAATTTCATGATTTTGACAGCAAATTTGACAGCTGTCAAGTCTTAATATTTTATACTGACACTGAATTCTCAAGAGCCCATATATAGGGTTTTTGTTCCTAACTCAAATACCTTTATTCGAGAAATACACAGACTTTGTAATTTGACAGTAGGTAGAGAGCTGCCAACCGTCAAAATTAAAATTCCGCCTGAAAAAAGTATTTAAAAAAGCTCGTTTGGTCATAAAGTTAATTTGTCTGAAGAAATTCGGTTTGGCCCCACGACGCATCGTCCGTGTGACGTGACATTTGAGGTACGCGCCGTAAATGGAAACGTATTTGGCGACTAATGTGTCAAATGGAACCAGAGGAATTCCGTGTTTCCCAGAACTACGAGAAATCGTAATTCTGGGTGAATTAAGGAATTTCTGAGATCCGGTCAAAGTTTCCATGATAATATTTTTCATAAAACCGGGAAAACAGATCACGAACAAATAAAGAGATAAATTTTTAAATTCTCTTGGAAATAATGTCTCCCAGAACGCTAATGAGTTTTTTGTATTTTCGAGGAGACGATTATTATTTTTCAAATAGATGATTTGTACCGATTTTCAACACAAATTTCATACTTTTAATATATGGTTATTTTCACTAGCATGCCATGAAAACAAAGGAAAAGCACTATAGAGTGGAGTAAACTTTATTATTTATATTTCATTTTCTCTTGCACAAAAAGTTAAAACAATAGTCTTAAAGCCATTGTTCATGTACGTCGATAGAGCTTAATTCATCCGACGAAGCGACCTATAAACCGGCCGAGTTAAAGTATACTGGACTATAGTAAAGGTAATTTCATATCATTTATTTAAATAAAAAATAATTTAGAAATAACTTAAATTCTATCGGATATAATCTTTCTCACTAACCTACCATCGATATGGCAACACTTTTCAATGATCTTTCGATTACTCATGGTAACTCTCCTTAATTCGGTTGCATTAATTTAATTGTAGGCTTCGGTTATAGCGGTTGCAAGTTCGTCACGATTTTAGGGTCTCATTTTAAAACTTCATTCTTTATTTTTCCACAAAAATCTAAAGGAGTAATATCTGGCAAGCTCGGTGGCCAGAGTTCAAATGGACTGATTCTTCTACCCCAAGGCTGTCGAATATATACATCTAACCATTGCTGAACTATGCTAAAATCATGAATCGATGTTCTATCAAATTGGAATTACATTTTCTGTCTCACTTTTAATGGGATGTTATCAGTTGCTTCCTGCAGGATATTATCAAAAAAATGCATCAGTTGAGCTACGATTAAAGTTGTATGGAAAAAGAAGGTCCCTTCCCAAGAACAATTGCATACCACCACGTTGACATTTTAAAAATATGGGCTTTTACAATGAATTGCCCAATGAAGATTTTCTGTGGTTCAACATCTGCAATTTTGGGAACATACTGTCCCATTGATAGTGAATGTGTCATCATCAGTAAACACAATTTTGTTTAAAAAATTACAGCCATTTAAAAAGTTTCCATTGCCAAAAATTTTGACTATCGTTGCATGTTTAACAGGGGGCCGCAGTGGATGGCGTATGTTAAATTTTAGGGCAACCTCTCTAATAATTCGACTATTGTCTCCAAATAGTTTTATTACATATATTTTTTCCGATAATTTCCTATTTTAATGCTAAAATGCAAATTGTGGAAACCAACTTCAAGTAACATTTTATTAATTGATCATTTATTTGGAATGCAGTTGTTGCCTGTTTCCATGACTCAATATTGAAAACAATGACCAAAACTGGTAATAAATCAACACAAAATATCAAGGATTACGAATGTAAATTAAAATTAATAACACAATGTAAAAAATGTGTTGCGACTAAAGTTTAATTAGAAAACATACTTTAGTCCTAATATCCCTAAATTCGCAGTAGTTTACATCCCTGCATTTCGACTCCAGCCTGCAGGCCTCTATGACTAGCATATTTTAATTTGGACCCAAATATTCCCAGATTTCAATTTGTTACGTTCCCAAGCCACAATAGTCTTATAAAGCCAATCCTGCACTTGTCTTCAAACAACCCTTTCTTTCTCAATTATTCTTTCGAAACACCCTCTTCTCTCGACATTAAAATCTTGAATTATTCCTCAGGCAACAGCGCCACGTTTATTGCTAATGTTTTACTTTTGGTGTAACAGTAAAATGGGGACAGACATGTTATATTGTATGTTTTGATTTAATTCTTCATCACTTATTCTGAGCTATAACATAAATTTAATTATACATTGAAAATATCCTAGTGAAAATTTAAGTTTTTTTTTTTAATACTGCTTTTTTCTACTTTCCTTTCATCTGTATTGCAACTGGAGGAAATACTTTCGTAGTAGTTTTCGATTGTATGTATAACTATCAATCCAATCTCCATAATACCTTTTCTTGCAAAAATCTTTGAAACCGTACTAAAATTGCAAATTTCATCTTATTTTGAGAATTTTAATTTGCTTAACAATCACCAGTTCGGGTTTAGAGCTAAAATGTCCACTACCACAACTATAAATACACTAACAGATATCGTAAATAAGGAATTTGAAAGCAGCGAAATCATATACGCTCAGTTTTTAGATTTAAGCAAGGCATTCGACTGCGTTTCACATGATATTTTAGTAAAAAAAGTTAGCCTTTTATAAATTTTCTATTAGCAGCCAGAAATTATTGTCTTCATACCTCCAAGATAATTCTTAGTTTGTCAACTATAAAAACAGAAATTCCCAACGGATAAATGTAAAATATGGTGTACCTCAGGGCTCGGTATTGGGCCCAATTCTTTTTCTCATCTTTATAAATGGCTTGCCATAGAACATCGCTGCAGCAAGATCTGTTCTTTTTGCGGACGACACCACACTAATACACAACAACAAGGACATCATTAGATTGCTATCAATGGTAAACGAAACACAATCCACTACCCACGACTGGTTCCTGTCAAACAATTTGAAACTGAATGAAAATAAAACTGAAACGATAATTTTTACCTTAAGACAACATACACCAGATAACATGATATCCACGAATTGCGTTAAATTCTTAGGTGTTTATCTGGATAGTAAATTAACTTGGGAAAAACATGTACATGCCATATGTGGCAAAATGTCCAAAAATATTTACTTATTGCGTAATCTTGTGAATTGTGTCTCACAGACGACTTTAATAACTGCATATTTCGGTTTAATACACTCGGTACTAATCTACGCGATTTTGGTTTGGTGTCACTCCCCACATGCCGCAACTGCTTTCGCAGTCCAAAGAAAAGCAGTAAGGATGATTGCGGGGTTGAGTTGGAGGGAGGAGTGCAAGGAATATTTTTAAAAACTTAAAATTCCAACATTATATAGCATCTACATTTTGCAATGCCTTCTACATGTAAAAGAAAATGAATCAAAATACCTATCACGTGCCCAGCTACATTCTCATTCCACCCGAAGCAACAGGAACTTACACCACGAATTTTTGCGCTTATCGTAAACACGCAATGGCACAGCGTTCTATGCAATAAAGTTTTTCCACGCATTACCGTGCAATATCAGGGAACTAGATTGTAAACGTTTTAAAACGGTCGTTAAGTCATTTTTAATCAAAAATGCATTTTTTTCACTGAACGAGTATTTTGTAGCTGATTTCTCCAATTGATGTAAGTAACTTGAATATATATATGTTTGTTGAAAATTTACCTATTCGTTGTTTACATTCTCTTACTGTATATATTTTTTTAATACTCTTTGTATATTTACTCTCCTTAACACCTTGTATTTTTGACTTGTGTAAATACTTTTTGTATAATGCATCAATAAATACTTACTTACTTACTTACTTACTTATTTACTTACTAGCGAATTGGTGGACTCTTTCAAAGAATAAAAACAATTTAAAAATTAGATTAGAAATGTGTTATATGAATTTCGAATTTAAAACAGCATTGAAGATCCTTTTCATATTATTATTAAAAAAAATACTAACTTCCCAGCAAATAGGGAAGTTTTTGTAACGGGCCGGAAAATATAAATTGAAATATTCAGTTAGATAGCTAGATATTAAGGAATAATATTTGCCAAAATTTTAGGTAATACGGAGAGCAAAGCAAAAAACATGAACACGAATTCATACCTGGGCAGCTGTCCCATGGCTACTTGCCAAACTCTTTGGATTTTTGGAATATACACGGGACGTATGTACTAGGGTGGAGTGAAAAATCTGACATTTTAGTTTCTGAACGCCTATATGCGGAAAAATCCCTGCAAAACCTGGAGTCGTTTGGATGACGTTTAGCGGTGCACAAAAAGTGAGAAATTGCAGGAACAAAACTTTTTGACATTTCGTCCTCCAAGTGCGCGATCTTTTCACTATGTAAGTGTAAAAAGAAAGTGCCAATTAGAGAAAGAGAATTTCTAATAGACCAGAGAACTGAAAGAAAAATGTTTATTGGCACAATTGGTACAGTAGCTACGCGAAACATTCAGCGTTCCTTACATCGGAGAGTGTTGGAAACAAGATCGCTACCTTCAACTTCTACTTCTAATATGCTGGATATGGAACTGTCAGATGGTAAAGAGACAGATGATATTGACGACAGTTCTACTGCAAAGCAGGAGGCTAGCCAAAGATTACAACGCCAACGATCTAAACAAATGCGTATTAACTTACCAAGTCTCGCACAAGCGTGCGATCGCACAGGTGTTTCTGATAGATCCGCCGCTATTATTGCATCTGCTGTATTAAAAGATATTAGACTGGTAACCGAAGAAGAAACTTGTAAAATAATTGATAGAAGTAAGATAAGAAGAGAGAAAAAAAGAAGACGAAACATTTTAAGAACCAAGTAAGACAAGGATTTTTTACAAGCCATTTATTTCGATGGACGAAGAGATAATACCCTCGTTCAGCATTCAATTGGTAATAAAATCACAGAAGTACAATTAGCAAAGAACATATTGTGATTGTTTCAGAACCCGCATCTAAATATTTTGGACATATCACTGTTCCATGTGGCACAGCAGAGGCAATTTCCGAAAATTTGATATTTTCTGCAGCAACATATGGATTTGACGAACTTAGTGGCTATTGGATGTGATGGGCCTTTGTCAATACGGAAACTCATAATGGTGTAAATAGAAAGCTAGAAATGCATATTGGAAAGCCACTAAAGTGGTTCATTTGTATGTTACACGCAAATGAATTACCTTTGCGTCATTTAATAAAACAGATGGGGAAACTACTGGCATTTCTGGGTTTTCTGACGAAATCAGAAGAGCAGTACAATCTTGCGAATCTATACCAGTCACAGAGTTTCAAAAGATTTCTACAGAACTTTCAGAAATTGACTTACAAATATTAACCACAGACCAAAAATATTTGTATAACATGAGTTTGTCTATATCGAAGGGTAACATATCGGAGGATTTGGCCATGCAGCCACCTCCACGTGATGAGTTCTGGGTTGTTTTATATTAAAACAAGCGAAGAGACATCATAAGTTTTAATAGTTTCAGTTATTTAGAAAAAAGTCATAAATTTGAAGAGCCTGGGGCACCGGAAAACGTAATCGTATGATGCTCAGTTTTCTCACAGTAAATTGACCCTACATGCTACATGTAGCCACTTTTCCACATATAGGAAAAATCAAATTCGAAAAAAAAAAAATTTTTGCCATTTTCACTCCACCCTAGTATGTACCATTACTGTTATTACTGTTATAATATAAAGTATGTCACCTCATATAGAAAGATACGTGATAAAAATTGATGTAAAAATTAATAATATGAAATATTTTAAATAACTCAATTTCAGTATAACTCTGAGTATAAAAACAGATCATGTAACTAGTAGCTTAATCTGAACTTTGCCCTATATTTTTTTATTTAAGGAAACAGTAATATTTCGATTGTAAGGCTTATACAGTGTAAAATTATTATGTGACCCTCAGTACACTTAGCACTGTGTAGGTTGCATCATACAAGGTACTGAAAGCCATAAATAACAATAACGAGAAGTTTAAACTAAGTTAAATCTGAATACGGTAGTTTAGTCGCCGTTGTCTTCTAGTTTGACCCAGTGGACTAAAAAAAATGCATCATTATTTTGCTCTTCAAAATAATCAACGGTATAATGACAATTTTACTTTCCATTTCCAGCTTTTGAGGGCTTGCTTCTTGGTTTTGTAAATACAGTATACTCGGCATGTTGTAAAGTATATTATAGTTCATTTTTTGCACACAGTGAATCAGCTACGAATTTAAAACATTACGCATATACAGTGCACCACAACGACCTTAAACTAACTGTGTTTCTACAACAGCTACTGATTTTATTCTATACAGGGTGATTAAAAAATGACACAATTCCCTTCGAGGGGTTATTGGGGAATATTAGTAGAGTACGGGTAAAATTATTTAAAAGAATAATAAAAACATTCTGGTTCCAATTTTCGTTATTAGAGAAGAAATTGAATCTTAAACATCTCTTCTAGGCTTGTAGATTAGATGTGAAGCAACATATACTCGGTATTAAATAAATGATACAATAACAATTGAATATAAGTGCACATTTAATATTAAGTTGTGATTTAAGAAATGAAAATTTTACGATTCGTATCGAAAAATTTCATGAATAAGTATGATTTTTTATTAGGGATGCTTAATAAAAAGAATCATCTTTGACTTCACTACTGGACCTTTTAAAAATGCTGGTAAACAGTTTATTTGAAAATGCATCTTTACCTATTAATATTTCAGAGAAAGATTGAAAATATTTTTTGCTATTTTCCCCTTCTCACTTGATAGTTCCTAATAATTCCTCGAGAGGCAATTTGCCACTTTTTAATCATCCTGTATACATTTTCCACGTTGTGCTATACAAGTAAAATATTTTTATTGTACTGCCACTTCCGGCTATATGGGAAGAGACAACCAATTTAACAATTTGAAAAAAAAAAACGCTATTTTTTAAAACGAATAATAAATAGTCAAAATAGTCAAATTGCAAAGAGGCGACTCTTGCTAGAATTTGAGTAAATATGAACAGAAGCAAATATACAAAAATTTCACAAGAACTGAAGGATTGAAATTAGCTGCCAAATATTTGACAAACGTAATTTTTCTACGAAAAATTGTTTCTTCATTTGTTACTGAACGTCTTGAAGGTGGCTTACATCTTTCTTAAAAGCCCAAAATAACGATGCAAAACATTTCAAGGACTAAGCGATTTCTAATAGATAGAATGTCAGATTGACTTAAAGGTAAGTCCATTTATAGACAACTGTTTTTGGTAGGCTTTTGTAATTAAAATTTTGGATTTCTTTATTCTCTAGCACAACCAGATGTGGATTATCAGAGAAGTACAAAAATTAAAAATTGTTGGTTTAATTACATTTTTATTTTTAATTAAATTGAATAGAGTAAATATATCGCAAATAAATTCATTTTAGAGCTTTTAATTTCTAGCATAACCAGATTGTGAGTTATCGAAAGAAATAAAGGGAAATTAATAATTTCTCTTTAAATTTTTTATGTTGTATGCGATATTCTATAAAAAAAAATTTACTTGAAATAATAATAAAAAATAATTCTATTTAAAAATTTGCAGATATATTTTAAATAAATATGCATGGCCGAACTTTAATCGAATGATCGTAGTAATGTATTTCCTTGAGGAATCACAGTTCTCGCGCTATCATTTATACGGAAATTCGGAGATAATAAATCTAGTAGGATTTACAAAACCCTATTCTTTTCACATATACTCTCAATTATTTCCTAATTTGGAGTTGAGTATATTCGTTGCTTCTGTGAAGCAATATATACTTGGATTTCATTTCCATCTATCTATGCTTTACCAGGATGTGTTAACATGAAGGAATTTTAATAAGTGTAGAAATATGATTTTTTTTCAAAGGCTAAGTCCGGTAAAGTGTGAGAATTTGCAGGTGTGAATATGGCATAGAATAATCTTTATTTTCCAGCAAGCGAGCGAGAAACATTTTTATACATGGTGTAATTAGTTTCATGTCATTAAAAAAACTGGTAGTATGGACCGACTAGACAAACAAAAAACCTATACGACTTTTTTCTTTAGGGGCACTTTGAAAAAAACTAAAATGGGTTTACATTTTTAATGTTAAAGTAGGAAAGATTTGAGAACCACTGTTTTTCAGGGTCAATGGATGTTATTGTTCCGAATATTAGAAATAATAAAAAACTGTAATACCCGACTTGTGTTCCCCGGTAGAAGTGCGGCACTTTGATAGGATTACTTGTACCGAACTTTTTATATCACTAATTATGAAAATGTAAATAATTCCTTCTCTTTCGGCACAACGCAAGCATAGCATGGCCGCAGGGGTTTAAATAGGATTTGTTTACATGTGTTTTTTAATTTGGAACAAAGTTATTGTAGCTTTTATTTTCGTTTATAGGAATTTATAAAATTTGGGTGGTTTATTAAAATTTGTAACATTGTGTTAAAAGCTTAAAAAATTAGTAATTATTGTATGAAATTGGAAAACGAACAGTTAGACGTCCGAGATACGATAACAAAAAATAGTTGTGTATCTTAAATTAGGAAAAAATCTGTTTTTTTTTGACGAATTTAGCGCATAATTTTTCCCAATCAGGTATCGGAAACTAAAAATCGAGTCTTTGGTCTCTATGAAATCAATGTAAACAATAATAAACAGATCAAAACAAAATAGCGAATACTAATAACAATAATCATACCTTTAATGCCCAATAGGTAACACCCAATAACTGAACAATTCTTTTCAATTTTTCACAAAAATTGTTCGAAGTGACCACCATCTCCACGTATACTCATTTCGGCACGTCGAACTAAGGATATACGCACTCCGTTCAACACATTTGGTAAATTAGGATCATTTTTTACGGTTTCTATGCACATTAAAATACGCTGTTGCAATTGCTCTAAAGCTCTTCCGTATCAGCTGCATTTCCACCACTTTCACCATACACCAAATGCATATCCGCGAGCTCTGGATAAGTATAATCTCCCATAATGTCCAAAATCTGCGTTTCAAAACACCACACTAAACTGTGAATTAACATTATCAATAAAGAAAACAAAAAGGAAAAATTTGTCCAAAATCCAAAATGTAACACAAAAGGCACGAACGAGAAGTAGTGTCTTACGTAACCAAGTACCAATGACTTGAACGATAAGTCAATAAATTAAATCTTAACATAAGTGGCACAAAATTCAAAAAGAACAAAAGCAACAGACAAAACCAAGGGACGGGTAGCTCGCGTCGTGTGGTACGTTATTTACCAAGTAAGGACACTAACTGAAATTATTACTTGAGAAAAAACATGGCGGTGTCCTCTGTCGGTCGCTTTTAACTGCTTTGTCGGCATGCTTTTCGATGATCTCTTAGGCGCACCATACTTATTTGCACGAATGTCAGTTTATGCCGGCAGTTCTCAATTATGTTGTTAATTATTTTGGAACTTTTGTTTTATTTTTCTCCAAAACTATGAGCTTTAGACCCCATGTTATATAAGGTTTTTTTGCTTGTCTTCTAGGTGGAAAAAATTCTGCAAATTTGCAAATGAACAGAAAACATTCGTCAGAAAGGCGAGAAAATATTGAAAAAAAATTAGACACTAAAGGGGCTATTATTTTAAAATGGCTAACTTTTTTAATATAAATGAAAGTTCACTACGGAGCACCGACCTTAGCACCGACCCTCACACCGACCTACGCACATCACCAAAAAATGTATATCTGCTTTATAATCAAAAGATGGCGGCCACTACGGCGCACTGTCTAGCGTACCGTCAGTGCAGTGTTATGCTTGGTGCGAGGGTCGGTGCTCCGTAGTGGACTTACACTAAGATTTGTGAATCAACAATAAAGAATGTCAATGTAGTGAAATAAATGTAAGCTCTTACATGATAATTTTTGAAGGGGTGCAGTGGACAATTTTATATTTCTAGGAGGACGAAATTCTTTCAATTATCTTTTTTCTGTTTTTGATGCAAACTGGTTGACTTTACAATTTTAGGTTGTTCCTAAAATAATATTAAGATACGCTGTACATTAACTTGTATTTAAAATTAATTGCTCTAAGTAGAGAGATGTAAAAGTAGGGAATTGTAATTTTCTAAATATCTGCAAATTCTTGCAGTTGTATAGTTTTATTCATCTTAATATAAGTTTTATCGTTTTAAGAACTATAATTACTTATTATTACTTTATCATTTTATGAAGAAAAAAGCTGCTACCATCTGCTACTTTAATCATGATTTTACTTTTTAGCTACTTATGCTATACCACGGAGAAGTATCTTTGACGTATGGTCAATGGAATATGACAAAGAGAAAAAATAATAGGATATAATAGGATACTCAACAACTACAAAAACGCATTTTGATTAAATACCCTTCTACGCTTACCCGCCACTGTTGCCTATGGGATGTTTTAATTATCTATGTACTAAAAAAAACGGCTGTTATACATCTATCAAGTTCCTTGACCGGAGTTCATACAATTAGAGACAGGTATGAATTGTTCAAATATTGATGCCTTACATCGGGCTGCATTTTGCAAAATAAATGTTTTGCAATTTGTAACTTATTGTTTTGGGAGTCAATTAAGAAAAAGCCATAAGAATGACACCTGCGCAATTTTTAAAAGCACTCTAGGATTCCAACTAATATACGATTCACTTTAACCGCGAATATCTCAAAAATGGAGAAGTGGAAAAAATTGAACAAATATGTGTCACTGAAACTTTAATAATGCACATTGAACAGTTTTGAAGTTCTGCTAAGTTATATTAAAAAAATGTGCTACTTTTTAAGGAAATTTTGATCATACCAGTTTTAAATCCATTATACAGGGTGTTTGGTGCATCGTGTGCCAAATGGAAATGGCCGACAGAAAGGGTTATCTGCTATCCTTTCAGGCCCCTTATTACTTCCCATGCCCTGCGGGATTTTTCATATCGACCTTTTATCTTTTTAATGAAAAAAATCCCAAATTCTACATTTAAATTCAAATTATAAAAAAGTATTAGGCGTAGACTGCGAATTTCATTTTTATTTTGATGTGTATTGTTGAAAAGTTCTTTTAAATCCAAAATTACTGGCATTAGTCATCTAGTTGTTTTTTTATTCACTCGCAAACTTTCGGAATAGGTAAAATTTAAATTTAAACTTAGACTTTACATGGCTATAAAAAGAAAACTCAGAGCTCATTTTGCTCAAAGTGTTGGTCTCTGTTGCGAATGCAGGCCCGACATCTGCTTCGTATTTCGACAGTTGTTGTATGAAGTCGTATTTCCTCCCTAATTGTACCGAAAGCCGTTCCTATGCGTTGGACAAGAGGACAAGTCCCTCCCTAGTCGCAACCTCCGTCGCGTACACGAGCTCTTTGGCACGACCTCGGACATAAAATCCAACGGAGTTAGGTCTGGGGAACGTAGAGGCCATTGAATAGGGCCATCCCGGCCAATCTACGCATACGCCTATAGTTTTTCAAAATGACGACTGTCCCGCGCACTGGCGATTGATTGTAAGACAATATCTAGAGAATGTATTCCCAAATGCGTGGATTTGGAGATGTCCGGCCTGCATTCGCAACAGAGACCAATACTTTGAGCAAGATTTTTAATTTTTTTTAATAAATGATAAAAATGTAACTGTTTCTTTATTTCAAGAAAACCAATGAACAGAAAGAGATAGAAGATAGATTTTACTTCGCAAGAGTGAGACAACAGATTTTACCTGTTTGCCATGCATAATTTAAGCAAACATAATTTTTTATTCGAAATTTTGAATATTAGCCTTAGTCACGATTCATTAATTTATCGAATTCACGAAGTTATTAAAAGATTTTTATGACATGTGGCACATCATTAGCAAGAGGATAGACTAGAGAATTTTTGAGGGAGTTGGAGGATCCCGGTTGCTCTGAGTTTTTTTTTATAGCCGTCTAAAGTCTAAGTTTAAATTTAAATGTTACCTCTTCCGAAAGTTTGCGAGTGAATAAAAAAACAACTAGATGATTAATGCCAGTAATTTTGGATTTAAAAGAACCCTTCTACAATACACATCAAAATAAAAATGAAATTCGCAGTCTACGCCTAATACTTTTTTTATAAATTGAATTTAAATGTAGAATTTGGGATTTTTTTCATTAAAAAGATAAAAATTTCGATATGAAAAATCCCGCAGGGCATGGAAAGTATTAAGGGGCCTGAAAGGATAGCAGATAACCCTTTCTGTCGGCCATTTCCATTTGGCACACGATGCACCAAACACCCTGTATATTGGAAAATATGCCTACTATGTAAATAATATTTTAAATACAAATAAAACATTTTTTATACGAGGAAATTTTTTCATAATTCTTTATTTTAAAATTATGGAGTTATTCTGAAAAACGTTGCCTCGTGTTTATTCAGTTATTCAATATAGGTACTTACAAAATTGCAATGTTCTTGAAAAATAGTTACTTACATAAAATGTGAGCATTTTGAGAAAAAAAGAACTGGCGTGTATCAAATATGAATTAGATAATATTATTGCGAGCTTGCAATGATATTATCTATTGCGCTTGATAACTAAATTAATATTTGATATATACCAATTCATTTTTATGAAAACGCTTAGATTTTATATAATTAACTATTTTATCAAATTGTTTTACAAAATACATTGATAAATAACTCAATAAACATGAGCGCAAAAGTACAAAATTTTAGAATAAGAAATTATGAAAAAATTTCCTCGTACTAAAAATGCCTTTATCGGTGTCAAAAATATTATTTACATATTTTCCAAGATATAATGGAGTTAAAACTGGTATGGTCAAAATTTCCTTAAAAGTAGGACATTTTTCAATTTAACTTAGCAGAACTTCAAAACTGTCCAATGTACATTTTTCAAATGTTAGTGAATGATTTAGAATATACACATAATGGACACATAATTTTTACATCAATTTTTTCCGCTCCTCCGTTTCTGAGATATTCACGGTTAAAGTGAAGGGTCAATACATTTGAATCATATATTACTCAGTCCTTATTCATAAAGCTTATCTCGCATATTTAGCTCAAGCAAATACTATTAATATTTGTTATTAATATTATTTCCTGTGTTTCAGTAGGCGTACGCGCATGTATTGCCTCATGCCCCATCCTACCTAATAATAATCGCAACAATAAAACAAGGCACAGATCTGCATAATGCTAAACATTCCAAGTTGACCGATACTCTATTAGATCTAAATATAGAAACATAACGTAAAAAGGGCGTCTCCAACATAACAGGGAAGAAGAAGAAACAATAAAGCTCCGTAATTTTTGCACCTATGCACATCCTACCCATCCATAGTCCACAGGACAACGCACCTCGTGCATTTCAACCGCTGAGTTGCCACCTACGAACAGCGTCATCCGAGTAGGCGCGCCTGTGAGGCGGGGTCCGGCCCTTCGGGCCTCTGTACTGACTAATTAACACATTATACAGGTGTCAACCCGCCTAACGGATACCAGGCTAATTGTTAATCAGTAATTCACCCCCTGCGCTGCATTTATTCAATCTGCGAGCCAGTTTCGTCCTCCTACCTATTGTTAACTTCTTTTATTTCATTTTCAGTGAAAAGAAATCCGACTTTGGCACACCTTACAGTCTTCGGTTTATGCATTATTAGAAATGGATAGGTTACAAAATATATTGAAATATGTTTCTTTTAAGATAACTTTCATGCACCTTGACCCCTCATTTTGACCGCGAATAGCTCGGAAACGGAGGAGTGGAAAAAATTGAAAAAATTGTGTGTCCATCATGTCTCTATTCTAAATCATTCACCAAAATTTGAATAATGTGCATTGGACAGTTTTGAAACTTCAAAACTGTCCAATGTACATTATTCAGTAGGCCCTTTTTTAATATAACTTAGCAGAACTGTGCTAAGTCATATTAAAAAGGGCTTACTTTTTAAGGAGATTTTGACCATACCTACTTTAAATCCATTATATCTTGAAAAGTATGCCTACTATGTAAATAATATTTTAGTTACCGATGAAACACGGCATTGCTTGTACGAGGAAATTTTTCCATATTTTTTTCATTCTAATTTTGAGTTATTCTCAAAAACGTGACCTCATGTTTATTCGGTTATTTGTCAATGTATTTAAAAATTTGTTGATAGAATAGTTAATTACGTAAAATGTAAGCATTTTCAAAAAAGAATTGGTATATATCAAATATAAATTTGGTTATCAAGCGCAATAGATAATATTATTGTAAGCCCAAACCACCCAAACCGAGAGAACTTTCAGAGAACAGCTCTTCAAAAATTGGTAATTGAATTTTTAGTAAATAAATTTACCTCAAAATACGGAATTCTATTTGGGCTTCAACTACAGCAAATTTGATCTACTTTAAAAAGGTAGAGTGATAACGTTCTCTGTATAGTGCATACTTTAGGAGATAATGAGGAAAAACAGAAACAAATGCAAACATTTTGAAGACTCGCACAGGTTTTTCGAAGCTGCAAACGTGATTTTCTAATGTTGACATAGGTCATAGCAACATATTACTATATCTACTGTACCAATATATACTGTCACGTATAAAATGTGTATTTTATAAAGTTAAATTTTATTTTAATAATATAAACCTATTTTTTTAATATCTCGAGTCATATAAAACCGCTTGTGTAAGTTATATTTTTTTTAAATCATGACTGAATTAATAGAAGTGCAAAGTTTCGTAGTTTTTATTGGTATAATTTTTTCCATTACTTACAACCTACCAGTACCTATGATCCAATTTTGTATATAATTTGTTTATAAACCTGCACCTATTGCAGGTTATTACTAAAATTTAGAATTGTGCAGTCTGGGAAAATTAATGAAAACCATCCCTCTTACAAAAAGTCATTATAAATCACAAGAAATGATACATATAATAGGACCTCTAGCTCTATTTGATGGATGCCTTATTGTGTGACAAAATACATCATAACAAGAAATTTAAAACAATACAGAATGCGCTTTTCTTACTTTTTATTGGGTATTTCGCCACTGAAAAATATTTAAAAATTTTAATGAAAAAACCTCTGCGCCAAACGGATCAGACAGAGGTTGGTTCTTGAGTACTTGACTGTCAATCAAAAAGTCTCACACCTAAAAATATATAAACTAGAACAATGTTATGAACTAAAAACTGAAAATCAAAGCTATAGGTAGTTAACGTTTCGGAAGAGAATCTACTTCCGTTCTCAAAACTTTTTTGGCCGTCAACCATGACAGTTCTTTGTTTATGTATTTCCATAGTCACGTGAGACATTAAATTATATTTATCTTATTTTTACTTACTTCGTCTCTAAGGATGGGCAACCAACTAGTACAAAAATCTATTGAATAATTAGAAACGCATCTATCCTCGTTTAATAAAATAATAGCGGATTCTTTAAGTTTTCTTTTAGTTCCGTTGCTCTCTTTTTCCAAAATCTTCGCCGAGTCCCTTTTAATTCTATGATTATTATCCCACGCGTGTTCACAAATTTTGGATTTTTCAAATTCTCCCCTTCTAGCGTAATTTCTATGTTCACCAAGCCTTACGTTGAAAGGTCTAGATGATTCACCTACGTAATGTTTTCCGCACTCACACGGAACACTATAAATACAATTTTTTGAACTTTGAACAATATTTGGAGGTTTGGTTCTTGATAAAACCGATCTTAGCGTGGAGCCCGTTTGAAAAACCGTTCGTACGGAAAACCTGTTCCCAATTTTTCGTAATTTATCCGATAAACCATGTATATATGGAATTACTGCCATTGACCTAAATACCTCAGGTTGTGATAGTATATTCTCTCTACTACCAATGTTCAATAACTGACTATCAACAAAACTCTCAGGATATTGATTATTTAATAAGACAGTTTTTATAAATTGTTTTTCGTTCCTTAATATTACATCATTTGAAGAAATAATTTTGGCCCTGTCGTACAAACACTTAACAACACCTTTCTTAACACTAATATGTTGATTTGAATTGAAATTTAAGTATCTGTTTGTGTGTGTTTGTTTTCTATACACACTGGTTTGGTATGTGTTATCTAATTTTTTAATTAAAATATCTAAGAAAGGTAATTCATTATTATTCTCTATTTCTATTGTAAATTTAATTGAAGGTTCTTTTTCGTTAATCTGATTCAAAAAATTACTTAAACATTCTTTACTATAAGGCCATATAGCAAAAATGTCATCTACATATCTCCACCATACAATGGGTTTATAAGCTAGATTATTAATATTACTTTCCTCGAAATTTTCCATGAAAATGTTACTTAATATTGGAGATAATGAAGAACCCATGGCCATCCCAAAGTCTTGTTGATAGAAGTCATTATTTAATTGAAAGTATGTTGTTTTAATGCAAAGTGTAAGTAATTCCATTATAGTTTCAATGCTTAACTTAGTTCTATTCGCCAAATTCCCATCTTGTTGCAATTTGTTTTTAATTATTATTAATGTTTTATCTACAGGAACATTTGTAAATAGGCTTACTACATCAAAACTGACCATTAGATGATTACTGTTAAAATGATTTTCTGACAGCTTTTCCAAAAAATGTTTGCTATTTTTAATATAAGACTCGGAGGAACCTGATAAAAGATTTAGGATTTTTAATAAATATTTTGAGAGTTTACTACATGGAGAATTAATTGAACTCACAATTGGTCTTAAGGGGATGTCAGGTTTATGAATTTTTGGCAAACCATAGAAATGAGGAGGCTTGCTGTGATGTGGAGTTAACATCTTTCGTTCAATATCTGTAAATTCGTTTTTGTGTTTAAATAAGATTCTATATATTTTGTTTTCTAAAGAATTTGTAGGATCTTTATTTAATTTGGAATAATTTCCATCATTTATCAAGTTCGTAATTTTTGTATCATATATAATAGCTGTATCTAAGATTACCGTGGCATTGCCTTTATCGGCTGGTAAAATTTTAATGCTATGATCATTTTTTAGAGATGAAATGGAACGTTTTTCATCGGATGTTAAATTATCTTTAGTCTTATATTGTTTCTCTAATTCAATTTTAGACCGAATTCGGTATTCATTAGCATCATCTAATGGAAGCTTCTGTGCAGCCTGTTCAATTGCAGTTATTATATCAAATTTAGGAATAGCCTTTGGTGTTAACGCATAATTCAAGCCTTTAGTTAATACTAGTTTCTCGGATATATTTAGTTCGCGGTTTGACAGGTTGATGACAGTTTTGTCAATTAAAGGATTATTTTGAAAGTTTTGCAATTCAATATGTTGTCTTTCACTATATAAATTTCTAAATTTATTTAAATGTCTATTCTTTTGTGAATCAAAAACTATATTGTACGTACGTAAGACACTATTATACATTTGGTTGTAATCATCCTCTTCGACGCAGTGACATAAATTTTCTAAAATAATTTCAATTTCTCCTACAATGTGTGCTTTATTTTGCCTATGGAACTGTATTCTTTCCCGAACCATTGCAGCACTGGCTCTTCTTAAGATATTATTGCATCTATCAGTGCTTACACGTCCATCAACATTCCACGATCTAGGTGTAACATTTGACACCAAACTATCATTTAATTGCCATATAAGTACCATCACTAATGAAAGTTTTAGAACACTAGGATTCATAATATAATGCTCTCGCGATTTTAACAACACTAATACACTGAAATTAATCTTGTGTTAGATCCAAATTGAAATATTTGTGAATTATTTGGTCGCCCCATTATAATATACATATACAGAACATATAGAGAATTCGGAGGCATTTTTTAAAGACTGAGTCATAAGAAAGATGGTGTCTATCCTGCTACTGGTTTTCCTCAGACTGAACTGTTAAATAGATTTTCACTCTCGACACCCAGACTTGGTTCTAGACATAACTCATTATTTCCCAGAACTAACGTCAAGAAATTTTCGCCACTTTACAAAATGTGTGAGAACTATAACAATCATAAGACCAGTTTGATATATTCCAGTCCAATGTTGCTGCGATAAAAATATTAACTGCCTAATTTAAAAAAATGTTTTATCATTGTTTTTATTTGTTTATTTTGTATTCTTTGTTTCTACTCGCATAAGTCATATAATTGTAAATACTTATTATTCCCTACCCTGTAATTGGAATGCTTTGTTGGGTAGTGTATTTTTAAATAAAATAAATAAAACAAAATAAATAAAGTATAAAAATTTAGCATTTGTACGTATTATTCACACTCACCTGTGATTTTTGAGTTTTGGGAGTAGCTTTCACCCCCCATAAGGTGAGATTTTGGTATATTTATAGAAATTACTTATTATTATATTCTCTACTCTAGACTACAAAACATCTACCATTTTTTACAGTTCATTAAGAGTTACTACATTATATCTATGATCTTACACCATTTTCAGGGATGTTCTCACTAAAAAAATTGACACGATAAATCCTTTCTTGGACTACGGATTCGGATTCAGCGTTGAATAATATACCAAATCCATGTACTTTGGTTCGTGGTACAGAACTTTTTTTAATTGATAACTTCCAGCACATTTCTTTTCATATTTATTTCCTTCTGTTTAAAAGTGAAATCAATGCATTAAAATGATTCTGAAAGAGTTATCAGCAGTGCTTTCTACACTTCATTTTTCGAATTTTTCCGAATTTTTTTATGTAACTTTTCTTGAGGTAAATTTTCAATATTTCTTGGTGCAAGAGGGTTATCAGAAACGAGAAATTTCAATTTTGAGAAAGGACCTTACGCCATATTGCTTCCGATTGTAGGTCCCATACTAGGACCACTGTGTTGATCTTCGATAAAGCTACCAGTATATCATAATGCAAAAAAGTTATCAGGTGTGATCGAAAAAATGCAGGGGGGGTATATAAAAATCATCTTGAATATATTAATTAATATTGATATTTCTAACCAACTCCCGATGATGCCAAGTTGGTTGGAGAAGCGTGTGTCGAGTGTTGGTGTTCGACTGTCGTGTTGAACTATGTTGGTGCTTGTCAAAACTACTTATATTTTGGTGATAATGATGTTATTTTTATGCCCTAAAAGAAGACATCGTTTTCATGCTAGAGTCATTTAAAATTTTCATGTTAAGGCAGCTGGAGGAAAGATATATATAACTAAATCGACGCGGTTTTCCCCAAAATGGTATTTATCTTAGATTGAGAGATACTGAGGGTGGATAGTTATGAAACGAAAATACTCCATAAGTAAATTAATGTTTCCCAGAAATAGCAATTCCAATTAACCAGGTAGTTTTTAAAACATCCGGTATTCACAAATTGATCCAGAAAGCTATAATAAATATTTGAATAAGAGCTGTAGATATTTTCTGCTCATATTTAATGTCTCTTATTCTTAATTGATTTCTTAGTCCGTAATCATAACTAATTAAGGCAATTTGTTAGCGTTTTAAAATAATAAAATGTTCCTCTCTCTTATTTACAAGGAAAACTTGGGAAAAACATCCAAGGAAAATGTAGGTTAAAATTGTTGTTTTAATAATTAATTACTTTGAAAAATAAATCGTGCTTTTATTTTATTCTATAACTGTATTACAATGAAATTCTGCTACGAGAAAATAGTTTTCATTTGTTTATTACTTATTTAATTAACGTGAAGGTGTACAATGAGGTTAGTGAATAACTTTTAAAATAGATGTCTGGGAAAAGATGCTAATTATTTGAATCTCACAACAAAATAATAATATTTTCATTAACAACATCTACAAATAAAAAAACTTTTCTAAATAATATCAACGAATTTTGAGGCTATCACTAATGGGTGTTTATATACGCATGTGTTCTTCCTTATTTCTTGGGTTACCTCAAATCCTTACTTTTGGCCCACTTCAATTTCTTTGATTTATTAATAATAATATTAATAATAATAGAACGTCACAAACAAAACATTAAGAAAAAATGCAGTAAATAATAACATAGTAGTAAGTATTGTACCAATGTATTGAAAATCATGAAGTCGTTTTATGGATTTAGTAATTTATTCTTTATATACTTACGAAATTTCTTAATGGTAAATGTTTTTGTGAATTTGTCAACACTGTTATAACATCTTATAGCATTATAAGTAAAACATTTTTGGGGAAAAACAGATAAATGTAAAGGCATTGTATAATTTCCTATGTTTCTTCTATTGACAGCAAGAATTTGATTTCGTGGTATAAGTTTATTATTAAGATACTTAGGTTCAGTAGTAATCAGTAAGTGATGCACAGAAGCTAATAAATCAAATTTCCAAGTATGATCTATATTTAACCATTTCAAGTCCCCGATGTTGGTACTTATATGATCATATGTACTTAAATTAAAAACAGAACAAATATTTTGATCCTTTGTACTGTTTAAAAAAGGATAATACATAATAAGACAATAGTACAGAATAGACAAAACAGTTGTCTCACAAAGCTTTTTCTTAATATCAGAATTTAAAATATTTATGAGAATATAATAATTTTAATCGTAAGTGAGATTTTTTAACTGTTAAACTGTTAACATGCCGTTTAAACTCCAATTTATAATAAAAAACAACTCCTACATTTTTAACTTTTTTTATAAGTTATATTCTCGTTGCTGATCTTTATTGTCATATTACTAGTTAAATGTAAATAATAGTTTTTGGAACAATATAAAATCACGGCCGATTTAGATGCATTTAAAACAAGATTTTGAATTACACTATGGGTATATACTGACATGAGATCAGCATAAACACATCTAACTGCAAGATTAAAGTTGTCTAGATGAAAACTATAGAGCAGTTGTGTATCGTCAACATAAGTTTTGCATATTGTAATACGCAATGTGACGGTAGATGTCTGACGTATAAATTAAAAATAAGAGTGACCCCAATATGGAACCTTGAGGTACTTCAGACTTAATTAACTTAGCTTCAGATTAAGCAAATTTTGTAGGCACCATTTGGTGTGATTATACAAATATGGCGAAAAATAATACTGCATTTTCATTAAAATCGTAATACTTCAATTTTGCACACATTAATTCATGACTTGCCCAGTCAAATGTCTTCGAGTAGTGTAATAAGATGAGTATGCTTGCCCGATTTTTCTCTAAATATTTCATTCGCTGTTTGCTAGCGCAGTAGTACAACATTATCCAATTCTAAAACCCGATTGATTTCTTGGAAAAAGTCAATTTAATAATGAATATGATTTAATAATTTATATCCTGGATGGGCCAGAGAGCCTTCGATGTGACAACGCCTCTGGAGATGTAATTTCCGCAAATACCAAAATGGATGCATTGCTCTGTTTCAATATAAGGAGTCACCTGTCATTGAAGATTACAAAGGAATGTTAAAAATGATGGCTTGTGCTAACGTCAAAGACCAGGAGAAGTTTGTACTCTGGATTGAGGTTCTGTTTTTTCAAGAACGGGAAACTTTTGAGCATTTTTAATAATTTCTACTTGAATTTAATTTTTTGTTTCCTTTCTTACAGCTCTTCATATATTTCTTAACAACGACTTTTATGTTCATTTTATGTTCAATTACTTGTTTGTTTCAAAAAAAATCGGTAAAGTTATTTACACAGAACTTCCCTCGTTATTTGTGCATGATAGTCACTCAAAAAAATTATTAATTACGAAATGACATTGGGAATAATAATCGGAATATAATTATTGGTATTATTACAAAGAAAACCTGATAACTTTTGGTCAAAAAAATATACAGAGTGTTCATCCAACAGCAAAAGTTCAATATACTAAATAACAGGTGCCAAATATGGAAGGCTTGCGCAAATACCTTTATAAATGTCCACCATGACTCAATTATTTCTTGGGATGCCATTATTCAATAAAAGTATATAATAGGATATGCCAAATATTATTGCCATCTCTCACATTTTCAATCCCACATTCACGTAATGGAGTGGAAGTATAGTGGTGATTAAAATATAGAACAAATTTTCAAAAATATTTTCTGTCTATTCTAGTGTTAAATTTTTTTCCAAATTGGTGAAAATATGTTGCAATTTTTTTTTCCGAAATAGGTTTAGAATGTTATGAAACGTGGACACTTTAAATTTGAGCAAAAAAATATTTCGTCTATTCCATAATGGTGATAAATAGATTACTAAAACATGTTTCCATTTTTTTTTATTTTTCTAAAACATTTTTAAATTTGTTTTAATAAATTTGGAATGCCATGGAAACGTGGAAATTTTAAATCGGAAAAAAAATTCCATCTATTTGTGGTAAAATTTTTTCAAAAATTTTTAAAAGTTTTTTATTTTTTTTTCAATAGATTTAGAACGCTATGAAACGTGGAAATTTTAAATTTTGAGAAAAAAAAAATTCATCTATTTTGGTGGTAAAATTTTTTTCAAAAATGTTGGTAAAAAAATTTTTTTTTTTTCTTTTAAATAGATTTAGAATGCCATGAAACGTGGAAATTTTAAATTTGAAAAAAGAAAAAATTTTTTTTTAGTGGTAAAAATTTTTTCAAAAATGATTGAAAAAAATTTTCAAAAAATGTTTTTTTTCTGAAATAGGTTTAGCGCGTCTTGAAACGTGGAAATTTTAAATTTGAGCAAAAAAAAATTTTTTTCACTATTTATTCCGTTTAGACGGTCCACCCTGTATATTTTTCAGTGAAAATTCTACCAGTTCTTCGCTGACAGTAGGGTTAACTACCTACCAAATTTGACTGCTCTCCGTCAAGTAGTTTTTTAGTTAATGCACCGACAGACAGACAGACAGACAGACAGACAGACAGACAGACAGACAGACTGACGGAATTGAAAAACCTATATTTTCGGAATCTACGTGTTCTGAAACGTCAGAATCCGAAAAAATCTCGGAGGGTGATTTTTTCTCGAATACAATACTTCCCTTCGGTATCCGAGGGAAGTAAAAGCAATGCAAAATTTTTATTTAACAAATCGAAAATTGCCAGATCCGTTTTTACTTTCAGATAAAACATACGAAAATTGTGTCCTTTAATAGGATAATGGTTTAAGAGTTTATTCTTTCGTCAACGTTTCATTTAGTAGACGCAAACTTCCTCAGGGCTTCAAATTATAACGTAAATTAGAACAATTTTAAATAGTAAGCTTAGAGAGCCTCTGTGATTGGAAATGCACCATAATATAGAATATAAAACCACTGCCTAAGGAATCACTACTTTCGTATCCAGGTTTTTCATCCAAGTCTCTTTAAATAAAAAGATTTTGGTACTATTCTTGCACTTCAGTGTATAGAAATAATTGTTCATAGAATTCTAATAATATAATATTTGACATCGTTTCTCCCAAGGTGATAATGAGGGTGACTCATGCACATTTTTAAATTCACATTGTTCCCATACACACACTAAAACACAATTGTAAACTCTTTTAATAATGAAGTGGGAATGTTGGAGGTGGAGGTTGGGGGTGACAGATCTCATAAAAAAAATTGACAGCTTTGCTATGCACCAAGTCTCAAGTTTCTAGACTTTTACTAGGTTGCGTTACTTATTTTCCCCTATTTACCCCCAAACCCTTCAACGGAATCAACTCAAAATATAATCTAGCTCCAAATGTCGTTATGATGCATCATATAGCAAGTTCAAGAGAATGTCTCAATATTATTTTCTTTAATAATGGAGTGGGGGCAGTGGTGGGGGTGGCAAAAAAGATTGAGGCCTTGGGTTCTAATATATACAACAAGTCCCCAGTTTCTAGACTCCTCTAACTTGCTTTACTTAGTTTCCCCTATTTACTTCTCAGCCCTTCAAGGAATAAGTTCCAAATTTTATCTAGTTCCAGATATCGTTATAATACAAACGTGTACCAAATTTCAAGTCAATACCTTAAATCGTGTTCACAGAACAGTTGTATGGATGAATGTGAAAGTAAAACATTAAAAAAAAATCTCGTCAGAAAAAAGTATGATGGCGACATCTCAACTACCAATACTAATACTTGCTGTCAATAAATATGTATCTTAAATATAAATAAATAATAATAATAATAATAATAATAATAATAATAATAATTTATTAACCATGTTGATACAAATAATAGTATATATGGCAAGTCAACAATAATTAGTGTATAACATAATGATAATAATAATAGCAATAATATAAATTCACCACTAAAAAACGATACAATTCAGTATATACGGCGGCAAATGGCAATACATGGTAGAGATAATATAATGATAAAATTTGATGATAAGAATAACAAACAAATAAATAAAAATTAAGTAAAATATAACTAACAATGTGACAAATATAAGACAAACAACATTCATTTATTCAATTTTACTCTTATTTTGAAGAAAACCGTTGGCAAATGGTCAAAAAAGTATAAAACTAATGTAAGACAAAACTAATATAAGACATATGACGGACAACATTCAAATAAGTTGATTATATAAAACAAAGTTAAAAATCAGTCTGTAAATATTCTGTAACTGAATAAAAGGAAGATTTTAATAATAAACATTTCACTTCTTTTTTAAACAGATGAATGACATTTATTCGCTTTATGTGCAACGGTAATTTATTAAATAATTTTATAGGCATTACTTTTAGACTTTTTGCTAAACTGGATAAGGTATGAGGTGGAATATTTAGTGAGTAGTTTTCCCGAAGATTATGACCACTACTAACACAAGTATCATGTCTACTATTAAAATGAATTAAATTATTTTTTATGTGCAATACAGAATGTAAAATGAATAGTGACGGAGCCGTCAAAATTCCTAGCTCCCTAAAAAGATTCCTACATGAATATTGCGGTGGTTTGAATGACATTGTACGAATAATTTTTTTTTGAAGAATAAATACTTCATTAAAACGAGCGCAATTTCCCCAACATATTATGCAATAACTTAACTGAGACTGAATATGTGCAAAATAATACATTTTCAAGATGTGAATGTTGACGGAAGATCGTAACTGCCAAATAACAAAGCACTGGGCCGATAATTTATTATTTACATGATCAATGTGATTACCCCAATTCAATAGGGGATCTATGTAAACGCCGAGAAATTTAACATTATTACTTTGAGTTATAGAACGATTGTCATGTTTAACAAGTAAGCTATAATCAGTTGCCCTAGTTGAGAACAATAATAAGTCTGTTTTTAAATGATTTAAAGCTAGACCCAAGGAGGTACAGTAATTGTGCATAGCTTTTACTGTTGCAGTGGCTTTACAACTCAGCTTATCAATAGAGTTAGAATCAATTGCAATTGTGGTATCATCTGCAAAAAGAGCTATAAATACATTTTCCAGGTTACACCCAATATGATTTATAAATATAATAAATAATAACGGCCCCAAAATACTGCCTTGCGGCACGCCAGTGGAGACCGCCAGTGGATTAGATGTTGAGCTATTACCAGGATTATTTAATGTAACAAACTGAGTTCTCCCATTTAGATAGGACTCTATCCAACTAAGGGCTGTGCCACGAATGCCGTAGTGTTCAAGCGTATCTAATAATAATTTATGGTTAATAGTATCGAAAGCACGGCTTAAATCAAAAAACTGACAGGCAGTTTTCGATTTCTTTTCGAAGTTATCCAAGATATAATTACAAAGAGACACGACATAAACGATAAGTTGATAATGTATGTTAGTGGTTCGACAATAAATTCTGCCACTTTTAATAGAAGAGAGCAAGGTACCTCATCTTCCCCAGCTGAATTTTTTATTGAGACAGATTTTATAATTGTAAGCATTTCAGATGAGGTTAACGGATTTAGAAAAATTGAACTATTATTGTTAATTATTTTGACATTATTTAGTGATGGAGACATATTTTCAGTTAAGTGTTTAATAGAGTTAATAAAGAAGGTGTTAAAGGCATTTGCAGCCTCATCCTGATTATCAAGAATAGTTCCATCTACGTTGGTAAAATGTTTAGGAAGATTATTATTATTATTGCAAGTATTGTTTTTAATTATTTGCCAAGCGGTTTTTGATTTATTATGTGAATTTAGAAATATAGATTCGTTATAAGATCTTTTGGCAGCTTTAATTTTGTAGCGATGATTTTTTTTTATTATATTATAGCGAAGAAAAACTTCTTCATTTCCACTGAATTTAAAAGTTTTGTACAAGTCTCTTAAAAATATGCCTTCGTTAACAATGTCGTTAGTTAACCACGGTTTGCAATTTGTTAATTTCTGCTTTGGCTTATAACATTCCAATGGAAATGCTTTGTCCATTAATGAGAGAAAGGTAAAATAGAAGTTTGAAAAGCAGTCATTACAATTATAGTTACGATTTTCTGACAGGAAATTCCATTTTTCTTTTGAGAGTAGATATCTGAAATAAGTCAAATTATCTGAGTTGTTAAAAAACCTTCGTAACAGAAGTTTATTATTATCAACCGGTCTATCAAATTGACATGGATACGAGATTATTTGCATAAAATGATCGGATAAGTCAGAATATATAATTTCTGGATTTAAGGATTTAATATTTATATTAGCAAAAATATTATCGATGACAGTTTTAGAATTACCTTGAATCCGAGTAAAATCTGTAATAGATTTAAGCAGACCATAACACTTGAAGATGTTACATAAGTTTTTAGCGTTTATATCCTCGACACTCTCGTCAAAATTGAAATTGAAATCCCCACAAATGAAAGTGGGAGTATTAGCTTTATACACAGTATTTAATAAGGTATCCATATTAGATATGAAATATTCAGAATCAATTAACTTATTTGAGGGCGACCTGTAAAAGCAACCTACTAAAATGCTTCTGTCCTTTAACAAGACTTCAGTTAAGCAATATTCAAATAGCAACTCAATTTTTTGCACATTACATTTAACAATTTTAAAGTCTATATCATTATTTACGAAAATTCCTACCCCACCCAAATTATGATTAGATCTGCAATAGTAGTCGGCGATTTTATATCTTTCCAGTTTTAAAGTGGAAATTTCACAATTTTTGTAACTTAATTCAGAAATACATACGATCTCTGGAAATTCTAAACTGTTTAATAAAAGTTCAAGTTCTTCAACTTTATTACGTAAACTTCTAATATTGAGATGACAAATTCGTACAACTTTTGCAGAATGTTGATCTACGTTGATTGGGGATTCCTCTCTTCCGAGGCTGGTAGAGGAAAATTTCGTTTGTTGAAAGTGAAGCGATTTACAGCAGCTCCCTCCGGCCAAATTTCGGGATTGTAAACATCCTTCACATGAGTAATAGGAAAAGTAGCCATATATGATGAGGTGTATTCATTTCTACGTAACTCCTTAAACTCAAAATTAATATGTGGTGCGGTTTCTTTTAAGCAATCCTTTAATGCCTCAGTGGTAGTTTCCGCATTAAGTCTGAAAACATGTAGATAGCCCAATTTTGGTACTGTATTAACTTTTGATAAAGTCTTGTTACTGCCTATTATCGGTTTTCTACGATTTCTGAGAGAATTATTATGCATTTGGAGCGACTCTGATTGATTCACAATTTGTTTTGGTGCAAATGATTTATTTATCTCTTGGTCATTAGTAGACTTGGTTTTTGTAGGCTTAGTTTTTAGCTTATCAGAGTAGAGTTCTACAGAAGGACTTGTGGAAGGTTTTTGTATGTTCTTATCACTAGGACTTAAATCATTAGATGCCGCTATGATACGGGCACTCGGCTGGTTAATAACTGGACAGCTAGATGGTGTTGGATTGTTTGTTTTGTGCACCATATGTTTGTTTATATCAGTTTTGAGATAATTTATTAAGTCTTCTTGGTTTACTAACCTCTTTTTCAGATGTCCGATTGTTTGGCTGAGCAGTTTGTTCTCTCTTTCATAAAAGACACATTGTATTTCTCTCTTCTGGCACATAATTTTTTCGCAACATTCTTGCTCAGATATACTGCATATCAACGAATTACTGTTTTCTTTAAGAATTACACTGGATGAAATATAATTTTCAAAGAAATCACACACAATACTATTATTGTTAACACTTTCCGGTAATTTCTTTTGCACTAATATGTTAATAATATCTTTTTTAGTCAATTTATTCAGTTCACTAACAACTGCCTCTTCACTCGTCGCCATCTTAGCTAATGAATAAACAGTCTTTGGCAAACACAATTACAATAATTCATTACAAGATGTTAAATGTCTATATTTACACTTTACTTCAATAAATGTATTGGAATAATAAAGTAATATTTGATTGATAATATTTGGTCCCTAATGAAGACCTGAACTTGTACGTCATATAAACATTATCTGTTGGTTGTTCTAACGTAAATCTATTGTTTTCATAATTTAAGTTTCTGTTTTCTTTTTGAGGAAAACAACTGATAAGGTACAAACTAGTACAACTATATTCAAAGTTATTGTTCCGCAGATAAGACTACTTCACGTCTTCACCACTATGGAGAATTTGAACTATTAATTTTTTATCACCTTGTATATTGTCGAATATCTACTGTAGACATGTATTACTCACATTAGATACAAGTAATATGCTGTGATTGATATCGATATGCATAATGAAGAATAGCACCGGCAAAGGGTATACGGAAAGAGAACATAGAAGAGCAAACACCACGACCACACATTAAGACGTTGATAATTGATGAGGTATGACAGAGAGAGCACGGCATGGACCATTGTTCTAACAGATCTCCATCTCAGATACACTTATGAGATACTTTATTACGATGACATACCATAACGTCTCGCGGATAATTCAATATAATACACGCATTATTCTTAATAAACCAATTTCAGCGTTTGGTATGTGAGTAAGGAAAATTTTACTAGGCTAAATTAAAGACCACTGTCAGATATTTGGAACTAGTGAGTTCTCTCAACGAACATATTGTGCTCAGAGTTCAAGTGGTCTACGTAAGTGTGTGCCATCGAAAATCGTAACTAAATGTAAAAATTGTATATACTAAAAATATTTAATAACGTTTTTGTTTATAAAAATATATACAAGGTAGTCCAAAATTGTCTCCCGATATTTCTGGATAATAAACTTCAGTTGTTTTGCAATATCTTTCGACTTAATTAAAATATCAAATTCATATTTTAAACTTGGTCATGGGCCATCTGGACAATAGTTTACATGGTATCGGTCTAACGCTCTCTTTTGCTTAAGGTGTAACTTGAAAGCTAGGATATTTACAACATTTTATTAATACATTCTTTTACACATAAAAAATGCTTTGAAATATTATTGAACATAGAAAATAGCTAATTATTATCAATTACAAAAATTTTTCTAAATGTCCGCCATTTTCCATTATGCATAATCTAACTCTTCTTTTAAGGAACGTCTATCTTCTTCCACAACAACAATTTACTAAAGCATGTTTGGTTATGTCCTCATATTTTGTTCCAAAGAATGTACTTTTGAATTATTACTTATTATTATTGGTACACTCAGTATAATAATAATCGCATGTTACATGAACTACTCAACTTCAGCTCTAGATTTTGTAAATGATTTCTGCTCTAATATACTTTATGTTATGAACGAATTTACGAAAAGTATTTATATTTTCAATTGGGAAGGAAACTATATACTATCACACTATAGTAGTACTCAACATTTGACGGAGCCACTGTGTGGTGAAACAATAGTCATGTTGACAAAACAAAGTAAAAATCAAGACTAATAAAGTTTCCATTCCGTTTGATATTATGGATTTTCATCAAGTAACGGCCCAATCTGTTTAGTACTAATCAATATTCTTTAAAATGCATAAACAGCTTGAAGACTAAGCTTTATTCGTGTAGAGGCACGTTCCAAAAATATGGGGCCCATAAAAGTTGGAGCTCTCTTTCCGTCCGGTCCCGTACATTCTATCCACGGCCCAGCATATTTATATCGAAATAATCCGTTAGCTACAACAGTAAAATAAATATAGCTCAGTTATTGTTTCTTTTATATCATATGGATTTTGTCTATACTAATTCGGTACCTCGTTTACGTTCTGTATTGGTTTTTTCTCATGCATGTGTAACATATAAGAAATTATGTAAAAAGTCGTATTGAAAATATAAGTAATAAGGTTAATTCTGTTTATATAGATTTATTTCAATTGAATTCACGATAAAGAAATATAATTTTAAGTATATCATAACAGTTTCTAACATTTGTTTCTAATAAATGTAAGAGAACGCTTGTTTAAATATATGCAGCCCACGTTAGTCAGACACGTTTCTATGGTTGCAATCCCAACAACACCAACAACTGAAATAAATGTTATTCAGGGAGACCGACATTGCCTCCATTAGTAATTATTATAACAATTGGTTGGCATTTTTCAATAGTATAGTGTATAGTTACTATTTAAGAGCAAATATACATATTTAATATCAAGGTCTTTTAAACGTAATTATATTTTTACTTCCCTTTCTTACTGAAGCACAATAACATTTGGCACATAGTTAACACAATTATTTAGAAACAAATCTGCCATATTTTTAATGAAAAATATACAAGTGGACGTCCTAAAAAATATTGAAAAAAATGTGGCGAAACAATAATTTTTGGCATGTTAACACAACTGTAAAACATGAAACTTGCTATCCTTTTATTGAAAAATAATAGGGTGATCACCTTAAAATAATAGTTAATCAATAAAAGATCGTGAAGAATAATAATTGAAATGTAGTTGCGGAGGAAGAAACATATTATACCATTTGTGAAAAATATGCAATGCGATCATCCTAAAAGAATAACAAGGTATAGAAAAAAAAATTGTTCTAATCTCTTGACCAGATCACTGTACCCTTATGTATATTGAGCCTCCGAGACCAAATCTGGCATTAGAATTGTGCCTACATCCACCAGTTTTTTCATGGTTGAAGAATAGTCCGAAAATGGGACAAAAAGCAAGTTTCTAAAAATTTGTAAGAATAAGGACAGAAAAAAAATGCCTGTAAGTAAGCTACTTTTTACACTCAATACCCATATTATAGCAAAACAACCCCACACGGGTTATAAAACCCCCTAAATGATAAAATTTCCATGTATCACTTTAAAAAAATCTAAAATAATTTTGTGAATGGGTTTTTTTGGACTTTTAGTTGGATCACAATCTACCCCCAGAAAAAAATAAGTCATATGGAAATGAGTAAAAATAAAATCCGGTAATTCTCAGCACATTCTGTATATTACTTAAGTAAATTTTAAGACACTTGATTACAAAAAGACATAAAAAACGTAAACTACTACATAAAGGAGTGACATAGCCAACCCCAATTAAAGGAAATATATCCATTGCATTTTAAAGAGGGAAGTATTTTTTTATTCTTGAATATTTATTTTGTGTGCCGGTAGACTACCGGTGGTAGTATTAAAAGATTTACTTTAAACTTGTTCAAAAACAACCCTTGATTTTTCCTGTAAACCAAAAGTAAAAGATTTGTTTATTTGAGAAAATTATAAATGTTGGAGTGCAGTATGAATTTTAAACTTCATTTTCTTCAAAACCACATAGACCAGTTTCTAGAAAATTTTGGATATTTCAGTGAAGAACAAGGAGACAGATTTCACCAAGATCTATAAGTTATGGAAACAAGGTATCAGGGAAACTGGAATATTGATATGAAAGATTTCGTTACAGTAAAAACTAAAAAAAGACAAAAATTAAATTTTCTGAAATAAACAACTTTTTTGCTTTTGATTTTCTGGAAAAATCAAGGGTTGTTTTTAAACAAGTTAAAAGTCAATCTTTTCATACCATCGGCACGCAGACTTAATATTCATGAAAATTGAGTTCCACTCAAAAGAAAAACTATTTCAGATTTCTTAACGTGATACATGGGATTTTATCTTTTAGGGGGTTTTCTAACCTGAAAGGGGTTGTTTTACTATAACATGGGTATTGACGGTAAAAAATAGCTTATTAACAGTTGCTCAGTTGCTGGTCAATTTTTTTTCTGAACCTTGACAAATTATGAGAAACTCCACTTTTTGACCCGTTTTTTGATAAGTTTTGAACCATAAAAACTGGCTTAGTATCGCGCGTCTGATGGACACGACAAGAATTTTATATGAAATAGGCCGTAGCCATGTCTTCACCAAGATATCTAGCAGAATCGCACGCTGGTCGTCAATCTTATAATTAGTGGATCAATAAGAAATCGAATTCAACACATATTTTCATTTAGTGACAATTTCATAAAATGTAAAAAATATAAATACTCCATCTTTAACTAGTGTATATAAGGCAAACATCAGAGAAGACTACCAATTGGCAAGACGTTACGTCCCGTAGGATCGTAACTCATCAAGCGTCAAGAGAACTATAACAATCGACTGTACAGACAGATTCAGACTCCCAGATAATTATGATTGTAAGATGTATGTCGAACTTTTTGAAAATTGTTCACTTTTAATTTTTCACTGAAATTTTCGAATTGCTTATAATCTTTGTCAGGGTGCTTCAAGAAGCTATCTATATGAATTCAATGGTTTTCTGCTTGAAAAAACGTATTAACGAAATTTAACCCAAATATACCTTTTTTTCGTCGACTCGCATTCGAGCGACTACTATGGCGATTCCCGCCTGGGCCTGAATTAAGGATATTTTGGGTCCGTCGGAATCGAATCTCCGACTTTGAATTTTTTGGTTATTTTTGGTGCACGTTTATGTGGCTCAGACATAGAGTATTTTCCACCACTTGCAGAATAATTAAATGTGGATTTTGGTTTATATTGGAAAAACCGTCCCTTCCCATTTATTTTTTCTTAAATTTTGACATTTAAAATTGCTACTCGCTAAATCCTGACTGAGAATTTCGCCATGTGCAATTCTCTTCGTGGTACTTTCGAAAAACCAAATTCATGGTACTTTAGAAAAAATTAATTGGTGGTGCTTTCGAAAAAATAACTTCGTGGTACTTTTGAAAAAATAAATTCGTGGTACTTTCGAAAAATTTGTCGGGGGTTAGCGGTTTTCCGCCCTGTGCATTTTGAAATTCTTTCTAAATCAATTTTTTGGTACTTATATTTATTTTTCGAACGGCGAAGCCCAAACGCGATTTGATCGTCATCCTCGAGCTGAAAAATTTTCTAGTAAGTTATTTTTTAGGACATTTTTGGTAAAATATTTTTTTATGTAGATTTCGTTGAAAGACGATGCCAAAGGCAGTTATCGGTGTTTTGTGAAGTGATGATGTTTCAAAGTTGATTTTTTCATGGCAATTTTGGTCGAAATGTAATTTTCTTAATAATTTTATATTTTACAGGGTTCAATAACATAGGCACAATTCTGAAACCAGATTTGGATTCATCGGCTCAATATATATAAGGGTAGAGTGGTCTGGTAAAAAAATTTGAAAAAGGAATATTTATTGTGTGTCTGTGTAATTAATAAATAAAAGAGAAAGTTTTGTGTAAATATATTCCCAGATTGTTTTACTGATGTCAGTTGAAAAGACTGAACCAATCATTTTTAAATTTTGAATAATAAACATGAAATTATGTTTAATTTAAATACCTAATAATAAAAATAATAATTAATGTATAGGCTTTATAATAGTGTACCTTTTTAAATGGTATTGTAACTTGTGGTATTGTGATCAAAAATAAGATTCCAATATCCCATTTTTGTTTCCAGACATATGGTCTTCTTTATCTTTGAATACAATTCCCACAATCATGTATGAATGGTTACATCTGATTTTGTGCAAACAGCTATCAACGCTCTAACTACGCATTTGATAAAAAAAAAAATTTGATTTGTTTTAGTAACTCAAATAAACAATAAATTAATTTAAATTCAAATTTATTGACCTCACAAGATATCAAATAGTAATGGGCACTTAGGCATTTGACCAATAATAACTACTATAATCTTTGTATCAAATTAATTGTACAACTGTTTCGACTATAATACAAATCAAATCTAGTAATCAGGCTCACAATTGAATACAGTTAATTTGGATAGACCACTAAGCACATAAACAAGACATAGCGTCATGTTACTCTCTTAAAATTTGTCTATGGTGGATCAGTTTTCAGTAGCGTAACCACTAGCTATGACTAGCTAATTCGTGAAATACTTTTCGCAGATGTAGCTTACGCTTTTAAATGTTATCTACAAATTCTATATAGTATATTTAGTAGTATATATGCTAGTATTATATTTCGAAGTCATACAATGTTACCTAGGCTCGTACAATTTAAGGTTCTTCGGGCCAAACTGACTTAAATATTATAATATAACTCATATAGAGGAAAGTTAAATGCAGCCTGCAGTGTCTTGAAACTGTAATTATAAAATAACTATTACTAAGGTAACCAAAACTAGATAAAAGCTAGCATCAGACAAATTAATTATTTTATGTGTAGGCTCAAACAACATATAGGGACAAGTTAGGCACACTCGCTCTGGGAAGATTTAAACTAGAAATGCCCTGCACGGTAAATCCATCAGGAAGTAACAACACATTAATAATTTGGGGATTCACAACTATGCACTGTATATTACAATTCATAGCACCTACCGGACCTTTCAGAGAATACTCTCTGCCAAATTAAATAATATAAACGTTCTTTTTAATGTTATTAAATTAAATATAAGAATTAAAAAGGTAAATATGTATCAATAAACACTTTAATAATGATAATTCTTGCAAATTTTACTGACGTACGTACTGTCTGAAATATTGTACTAGTAGCATCGCTAGGTGGAGCTACTAGAACCGTATAAGCCATCCTATCTAGGGGCCGGGACATTGATCAGCGTAATGCTCTCACCATCTTTACTTGTCTTGTGATTGACCGAAGCGTATCCAAGAACTCTTTGCAGTAAAGACTCCTCAGTTGCTATGGGCCGGAATTTCACTAACTTTTAGTGTATGTAACTGCATTTGTTAAATATTTAGCCATGCATCGCTTTTTACTAGTATGAGTGAACCAATCGATAAGGTTGAAAAATAAGTACAGTAAACATCAATCAATATCACAAAGCATTAGAATTAACGGTGAAACTTAATATTAAAGACATGTTTTATGTACTTAATTTATTCATTCATTAAGTGTTTTCTCCAAATACCACTTAAGTATGCTTTTAAATTTGATCTATAATTTTTTGTCGATCTTTTCCAAAATTGGTAAAATTCATGTAAATTTACAATTTATTATCAAGTATTGCATCCTTCGCTTTATCAGGATTTAATCAGATAAGAAACTGTCAACTTACATTCTTTATGTTATAAAGCCACCACGTTCTCGAAAACTTGTTACCAATAAAATTCTAATAGAAGTGATGTTATATACGAGAAATATGTTTAAATTGTTGCCGCCTTAAACTGAAAAAATTAACCTTCGAAAACTATATAGCCTTCCAAAACTTCAAAAACATTCCTTTGGGCAATTCCGTGTGTATTCAATATCCTGCTTTCCATACGCCTGTTATGTCACATATAATCTATCGGATTGAAGTCTGGATATTGTGCAGGTCGGGATAATATTTTGGTAATGTACGTTGCGCTCTCTCTATGTACACGAGGATTATTATACGTTGGTTGTAAATACGAATCTATCCTTGCAGTATAGTGTCCTTGTTGTCGATGGCATTTAAGGAATCACACAAGACAACAGGATTGGTTCTCCCTCCAATACTGATACCACCCTGTATACTTCTTGACTGCTGTAAAACATTCTTGATTACAATAACGCTGCCCTGTTTGATTTCTTCATGATTCTAGATCAAAGTGGACAACATAAAATCCCGTCTTGCTTTTACTAGTTGGTGCATGTTTCAATATGATGACGAAATTGCCCCTTGGTAATAAACGAGTCCAAGGATTCTACGACAACTGAGATCAAATATTTCTGATGGTTTGATCGTTCACAACAATTTTATGCTTTTGCTACAATTCCATCATTGAAGTGCTATAATGGTGCCTAAATTGAACAAAACTACCGTATGCCTGCTGCTGCATACTGTTTTTTGACTTCTCATGTTCACTATATATATATATATATATACCTTCTATAATCAATTGATACCATTAAGAAATCACACAAGACAACAGGATTGGTTCTCCCTCCAATAGTGATACCAGCCTTGTATTACTTTAGCGACTGTGTGCTTCTTGACTGCTGTAAGACATTCTTGATTACAATAACGCTGCCCCATTCGATTCCTTCATGATTATAGATCAAAATGGACAACACAAAACCCCGTCTTGCCTTTACTAGTTTTGATACGTTTGTGCATGTGCATATGAGGACGAAATTGCCCCTTGGTAATAAATGACTCCAAGGACTCTACGAGAACTGAGATCAAACATTTCTGATGGTTTGATCGCTCACAACAATTTTATGCTTCTCCTACAGCCCAATCATTGAAGTGCTATAACGGTGCCTAAATTGCTGTTTTATGCCTTCCCATGTACACTATATTCTTCTATAATCAGTTGATATCATTTGCTGAAATATTGACGCGCTAAGGCAATTCTTTCTTGAGCCTGACCCATTTTGAGCATTCCGATTGCTCGAATTGCATCTCGTGTTGTTCAAATGTTGTTTTTTCATCTTTCAAGATCAGAATTGAATAACATTTGGTTCTATGGTCTGAGAAGAAAACAATGAAATCATCTGTTTGTTAGAACTTTGAGGAACTGATCCGAAATATTTTTCTTCTCATTTTTTATTCTAGAGAGCATCAAGAAGATTGGTTCGGATCAGAATTTGAAGAGAACACCTGTTTCTATTATGACATAAGTTTCTTATTGGGTTATTCTCACTAACATCAAACTGTAAATTGTACTCTAATAATCTCTCTCCATACGCCCACACTACAAATACTACAGGTACTTCAACTAAGGTAACTTCCGTTTATTTACTCTTCATAACAGGTATTATAGGTTCAAGTAACAGAGGAAATTTTAATGTATTTGTTTACTGTAGTAAATAGCTGTCAAGTATACTGTTTCAACTTCCAATTTACTTTTATTATACTCTTCGCAAATACAAAGCGAAGAGTATATTGCATTCGATCGGCACATTTCTAAAACAGGTAATATTGCTTGTAGAGAAAAAAAATTCACTGTGTTGGTGATCGAATTCTGAACAACTTTCAAAATGTCCGTCCGTCCGTCCGTCCGTCCGTCCGTCAGTCCGTCCGTCTGTCTGTCTGTCCGTCCTTCCGTCACGTTTCTTGTAAGCACGATAACTTAAGCACGGAAAGTCCGATAGTGTTGAAATTTTGACATTAAGTTAGTGTTAGCTAGAGGAAGAACTCTATTGCTTACAAATATCAATAAATAAAAAAGTTATTAATTTTTTAATTAAAAAAAATGTTTTTTGTTTTGTAATTAAAGAAAAAATGTTTCAAACCAACATCATTTATAAAAAAAATGCGAAGAGTATCCTATAGAATGTGCAACAATTATAGTAGTAAATCGGCGAAGAGTATAATGGTTAGCTTGTTTATTTTGTTAAGTCAATAAACTATTAGTATTATAAAATTAAGTAAGAGAAAACATTGAATTTGTTTTGCATATTTGCAAATTAGCTCAATTTTACATTTTTTATGCGATTTTTTCCTGCGCCACTGCGACTATGTAATAATATAAATGCAATAATCTATCATTACTAATTAACGGCTCAGAGATGGCTATGGAGATTGTGCTAAACGGACTGTTCTCTCTTTTATACCGCTAAATCGTGACCGTCGCCAGTGGCGGGTATTCTAAGGTTTATTACTCGGTCATTCAATGTTCATGGTGGTCTTACTTAATTATTTTATGTTTGTGTTAACTGTATTGGCACAAATAATGCAGTGTAGGCAATATTTAAGAGTTAGCTGACACAGACTAGCCAGCAGATGTGCCCAGTGCAATATACCTTAGGTTAATTTTTGTAATCTTTGACACACAATAAACAAAATCATGATCGAGTTAATTTAAAATTTGAATGTTGAACCATTTTAAATATTCAGACATATTAAACAAAACAGTGACTTGGGTTTCTAATAAGTTCACTTCTTTGATTCTTTAAATGGACCGCTTTGGAAAGAAAAGTAATTGAAAATTATGAAACAATATCGAATTGAAAATTTAATTTCACGATTTCTCATGATTTTTTTTAAAATTCATTTAAGAAAAATAAACCTTGTAGTAGCAAAGGATTGACATATCCTAACAGGGGCATGTTTAAAGCCTCCTTCCGAACGTCAAGACTGATTTGATAAAAGTCTGATCAAAATTGTTTTTAAATCGTTAATCGATTAATAATAAAATATATAGTTGTTAAAGTCGTTAAAAGAAAGCTGAAAGATGCGATAGATTTTTATAACCCTTTTCAAATTTGTATTCCCCTTTCCTAACTATCCATCACTTTATGGTGTTACCTTTCAACCTTTCTCAGCTCATAGTCACAAAAGTTAGTGCAAACCGCGTTCAAATCGGTTCTCTATCTTGGTATATTGAGACTACACATACATACGTCGTAACAGGAGGACCTTCTTTATGAAATCAATAGCTTCGCTTTTATGAACTTTGTAATAATTGTCGTTGGTTGCAATTCTGAATATGTTATTACTGAAATTTCACCATCTCGGTCCTGAGAAAGACAATAAATCATATCAAAACATCGACTGGGAGACTATAAAATTTGCTTTTTAGCTACCCAAAAATGTATTTAAAAGTTTCAGGGTGGTTACCGCCACATTATTTAATTAAATCCGTTTTACGTTAGTAATACTACATTAAAATAAATTCTGTAATTGAAAAGGAATCCACTATTAGTACAGGCAAATTAGCCATTTAGGGTAACAAAAATTAATAAAAGGATCATCTCTGGGATTTAAGTAGGTAATAACCTGGAGAATGAGATGATGCATTCTTTGCACTTCCAAGTTCCAAAAAAATTAAAAAATATTTGGAAAAACTTTCTGATTTTCGGTTTTTTGCTCTAGCGGCCAAAGAAATGAAAATAGAGAAAAATGTTCCCAACAGAATTTGTAGCTCGTCTCTTTCTCTACAAAAAATGTTTGTCTTACTTAAACCGTTTAGAAGATAAATCGAGTTTTCCACTTATAGTTTTAAACCGCTTCGAAAAGCGCGAAAAATGATAATTCCTCAGGAGTTTCGTACGACCGGGCACATCGATCGATAATTCTTACTATCCACAGCCCCTAAAAAAATGAAAATAACAAAAAAAGGTAGAGAAAAGTCTCAGCTTTAATATGGAACTAATAACAAAATTCATAAAAAATTTCATCATAGAGAAAAAGTGTCAGAAGATGGCTTAGTAAACTTTGTACAGTTGGTCCACAGATTTATTCATATCTTTTCCTTGAGTCGTTAGAATGATCATTCATTTTGGTGATATGTTCTTATATAATGATACATTAATCCAATTAACATTTTATTGCAATCACTTTTGTTGGAAAAATATGCCTTGCGATCAAAGTAGAGGGTATATTTCTCATCGATGAATCAGCTCCAAATTTTGGAGTTCAGTTCGCTATATCTTAATTAATAATAATAGCACAGTCCTAATTTTTGGATTATAAGTACAATAAAATATATTCTTTCGAACGACTTTAAAGTTTTTTAAATGCGTGCAGTACTTTTTGAATTTGTCTACATTATTCATACACGTTCAGAAAATGCACAATTATATACTAAAACATATACAACTTATTTGTTTCTTAACATTCTTCAATAAAATCTTCACGAAATATAGATAAAATTGTGTGGAATCGAATCCATGTAGTGAAAAAGCACCCATTGTTACGGAAGAAATACGCAGAATGCATAAAATTGAATAAATCAACTGTATAAAGTTTACTAAGCCATCTTCTAACACTTTTTTCTTTATGATAAAAATTGGTATGAATTTTGTGATTAGTTCCACATTAAAGCTGAGACTTTTCTCTACATTTCATGTTCTTTTAATTTTTTTAGCGGCTCTGAATAGTAAGAATTATCGATCGATGTGTCCGGTCGTATGAAACTCCAGAGAATTCTCATTTTCCGCGCATTTCGGAGCGGCTCAAAACTATAAGTGGAAAACGGAATTTATCTCCTAAACGGCTTAAGTGAGACACAAATTTGTAAAGACCTTTTTTGTAGAGAAAGAGACGAGGTACAAATTGTGTTGAACACCTTTTTTTGTATTTTCATTATTTTAGATGCTAGAGCAAGAAAGGCGAGAATCAAAAATGTTTTCCAATTTTTTTTGAATTTTCCCGGAACTTGGAAGTGCAAAGAATGCATCATTCCATTCTACGGGTTATTACCTTCTTAAATCCCGGAGATGGTCCTTTTATTAATTTTTGCGAGGTTTTTACAAACTGTTGTCTTCATTGCCTGTACTATATTAACAGAAATAAGACATAATATTGAAAAATTCGTGATCCGAAAAGTCATTTTTTTATTGTTCCAATTTTAAGCGGTTTCATGAAAAATACACCATCAACATATATAGACCATTTGGAAGGAAACATTTCAACGGTTAAAGTGAGCCCGGACAGAATATTTAAATCGAAAAAAAAAACACTAATAAAGTTTGTTTTCCGCGGAAAATTAATTTTTCTTTTCGAAAAATATGAATATCTCGAAAACTATTTATTTCCCAGGTCCCAAAAAAACCATGCTTATTCAATGCAAAAAAAGTATACTTCCACAAAATTTCATGGAAATTGTATTATTTTTACGAGATAAAAAAATTAAAAACCAAGAAATAGGTTTTCTACCATTTTCTCGGAAAATTTGAGGTGTTGAGGTTGAAAATGCCTTATATGAAAGTTTTATATTTTTTTATTAGGTACAACTTTTGTGAAGGACATTTTCCACTAGGCGTTCACGTTTCACCGAAAATCGCAAAAAAAACTTTCAACCCCTAAACATTTCACTTTAACTCGTGTTTAATTTTTGTTTTTCTCTGATAATTATAATATTAACTAAATCCAACTGGTCCTTGCCTGTTTTAAAATTTTTTTAAGTATTGGCGCCAGCTTAATAAGGTTAAATTAATGGGCATATGGAGAAATTTTATTTAATAATTCTTAGCAACTTTTTTCGTGAAGGCGGTTTAATTTTCTTTAAAAAGTAAAAAGAAAATATTTGTCGTTTTGAATTTTTAAGCTTTAGTGTCAGACTCCTGCAACAATAATATAATTATTGCAAATGTTTAAACATCACAACATATTTTGTATAAAATGTTTACTCATCATCATCATCATTAGCCACACAATCCTAATGTAAAGCTTCGATTTTCCCAAGCTTCTATCGCCATCTATTTGTGTCATTTGCTGCACCAACCTTTCTAGCATCCTCATCCACGTCGTGCTTCCTACGCAATTCAGGCCTTCCTCATCTCTATGAGCCTGAGGATGCAGCTTTCAATGTCTTCTCTGCGGAATTGCTATCATCACATTTTATGACATGGCACACTCATCTCGGTCTGCTTAATTATACAGTAGATGTCTTTCCCCCCAACCTGCTTCTATAGGATATTTAGTTCAAAATTTTGCATGCACCTCCATATTCCACGTTCACCGATTTACTCCGAATATTTTCCTTAGCACTTTCCTCTTAAAAATTGCAGCGATTCCTCGTCAGCTTTGGTTATAATGTTTGCTTGGTTTTATGAATAAAATATTTATTTATAGAACACATTTCAAACGCGTGCGTGTTTATGAGGTCATTTTAACTGTACAGTAAATTTAAGCTACCTAGAATGATTACTGCAATGATTACTACAATTTGACGCGTGCCGACGTGATTAGTCGGCTTATGTCTTCACAGCAGAAAATGTTTCTAGTTTTAGTTCCTTTCTTCTGTACCGTTTAAAACCGCAATTGTCTAACATTTTTCTCTTTGGGATGATAAAGTAATATTTTGCTTTGGGTGTTAATATTATTATCTGAACAACTTAGCATGAAACACAGCTTAATAAACATTTCCTTCAAGTGGTAAACACAATTCTAACCAAACCTCCAGCCGTATGATATAAAGAGAAAACTGACAAACATAACAGTGAGAAATTAGCAATGAAGACGGCAACAACTGTAAAACTAGAATAGTTGTGAAATCGTCCAAACAGGTGTTTTAAAGGACACCCTAAATTTTAGTCTTTTTTCTTTGCGAATTAAAACTGTAAACATGTTTAAGAAATGGTAGTTTTATTTCTATGAGTAGTTGCCAATAATATAGTAAATAGTACTTACTGAAATGGCCTATCCTATTTTGTTCAAAACAATAAAGTTAAAATAAATACAACGAATTCAAGACTAGTCTTCTATTTCTCCATTCACAGTAAATGTCGTTCTTTCATTGTCAGCGCATGATGTATCGTTTTAAAATACGTTAGTTTGATAAGATCAGATTTTAGTGGTCGTCGCCCGTTACACATGGGTAATTATTCAAACCATGTGTGAGACCGGCGGATCACTTTGTTTACCACCATCGGACTGGAGGATACCAATATCTCCAGATCGATCATAATTTCTTCTTTTTCATTGGTCATTTCCAGAGGCGTGCACTTATCGGTTCCTTCGAAAAATATGGACTGGTAAAACATACCTACAAATCGCAGATTTTATTCAATTAAACATCCACATAACATGTCATGGATATGTACATCCATAGCATATGCATTAGATGTTGGAATTTGAATATGTATTGTTAAATATACATATGACATGAAATGTATATTCATCTACTAACATCCGTCAGTGCCATATACAGTGAATATTGCTAGAGGTATATACATAATGATTTATACATGGCATGTCCATTATGATATAATTAAATTATACACGTACATGAATTTCATCTCATTATCTGATGCGCATGCGCTACTAATTTATGGCATAGTACGTCGGCATCATTTGTTTACGAATTGTAGTTTGCAGCAGCCAAAAGCCATTAAGCCGCCCTATAGTGTTGCGTGCATAGTGTTTATGTGTGATGGAAGTTAACTCTTTTTCATTATCTGGATTTTATGCTGTTACATTTGCATGAAGCTCCCATGATGTAAGAGTATATTTATTATAATGCAATTCTTTAGATTTGTAAATACATACTCTTTTAGGGTTAGAAAATTTGCAAGTTTCATATATAACTGATTGTGGCAGGTGTATGTTTAGTTAAGATGGCGCAAAGTGACAGAGGCCTAAATATATGCTGTTATGTCAAGTCATATTCAGTATGTATTTTATAAATATAATGAATACAAATTATATATGTTCATATTATATAACTTACTGATGGTTGATAATATTTTAAACACATATGCAGGACCATGAGTAACTATAGTATTATATATATGTTTACAATTTGTTAAACTACCGGAAGGTAAAAATGTATGCGTAAATATTGCAAATTTTAAATATGGTGTAATAATTTAGGTTATTTTGTAAAGTTTGTGTATGTTTAAAATAGTTATATAAAATACATTTCTTGATAAACTATCTGTGTTTTATTACCTCTTATGTGGATACCTCTGAAGTAATTCCCACGAATATCAAAACACTTGAACACTTTCATTCGATGCGTGCTGCGCCAATCACTTTGGTATCATCGAGAATATTAAAACTGCTCGTTTTAATCATCTCCCGATGATGCCAACATGACTGGATCAACACGTGTCGAGTGCAGTGTTCAATAAGTGTTTTGGCGTCCGTAGAAACTACTTCAGTAATATGTAATGTATATTCATAAAATATGCGATTGTGTATATGATGTGTGCTTCATATCCAATGAATGTACATTGCATATGTTTATGTATATTCACTGGATATGAAATGGATATGGAAGTCGGCGACAAATTATATGCTACGAATGTTAATTCCAAATCCATTAGATAAACATTAGGCATACTTTCTCCATCTTGTGGATATACATATCCATATGTATGTACATTGCATATTATTTGGTTATGTGGGCACTTATTGAATCGTCGATTAAACCAAAAGTGCACACCACTCAAGTTGTTTTATTCAATGGGCTATGAACATTAGTTCATTAGTCAAGTTATTAACATTTTTCAATTTACGAGAAATTTTGCATTATAAACAATTTAACAGTGAAGAAGTACTTAGTTCTTTTGAAAATTGAAGTTATTTATAAATTTATTTTATAAATATAAATCGTTTATACCCTTTTCAAATTTACTCGCATTTTTGCTTTTTCTATTGAGCTGTTAAAAACATACACTAATGGGAGTTTTAATTTTGAGCTAATTCCATTAACCTATAATATAGTAGAGGAGCCCTCGACCAGGATTTTTACCTCATCGCGGCATGAGTTCGATTATTCTTCAATAGTTTATCACTACTTGAAGAAAATGTTCCACTACTACCGACATGTCTGATGTTACTACAAGGTTGAATTCGTTTATCGAACATATAAAAATAAATTATCCATTTTATTTATCGCGACACGCTAGTTTCCTTATTTTCCTATTAAAGGTAATGTTAGGTAATGTAAGAAAATAATAACTGACATTTCCCGCCTCTCCCGCGTCTCTAATGAGGGAAAATTTCCAATTTTCCGACACTTGGAAAATATTGTTATCACGGCACGTCAGTTTCCCACATAATTACATGCTTTTGGTGCCAGAGATCCTAGAAAAAATAGTAACTGACAATTTTCAGACAAATCGGACAATGAATGATAAAAAGTGTCCGGCATTTTGAATTTTCCAATTTAGATTTCCCATTCGTAATCTTCTTCAATAACTCTCATTTACCGATTCTCAGTGGAATCGGACCGTAAATGATAAATATCGTCCGCCATTTTGGCGCCGCCATTTTGAATTTCTCAATTCTGATATCATATTCGTAATCGGCGATGTTGAAAACCCCCGCATACCGATTTTCAGCGGAATCGAACTGCAAATAAGGAAATTATTTTAATTCAATTTTCGGTAAATATCGTCCGCCATTTTGGAGCCGCCATTTTGAATTTCTCAATTCTGATATCATATGCGTAATTGGCGTTGTTGAAAACCCCCGCATACCGATTTTCAGCGGAATCGAACTGCAAATAAGGAAATTATTTTAATTCAATTTTCGGTAATTTTTTCACATCCTGTATATGGTGTAAACATGAATAAATGTCTCACCCGGCCGGTAATTTGAAAATTTCCACACATGGATTTTTCAAACGTTTATAACTAAGTGAATATGAGGAATGGAAGGTCGTTTTAGGTCTCCATGGAAATAGGAAGCGCTTTTTTCTGATACCAAATTGCAATGGTGGAACCGGAAATATGGCTCGACACGAACGAAATAAAAATGGAGTGAAAATTGGAAAACAGGAATTCTTCAAAAATCCATAACTGAATAAATACGTCGAGTATGAGGGCGAGCGATGTCTCTGTGGAAAGAGAAAGATTGTCACTGTAAGAAAAATGACCTATTTGAATCTCTCAGAAAATGTACAAATTTAACCTTAATAGTTGAAGAACACGGAATTTTCAAATGTTCCTAACTAAATAAATATTTAGAGTGGAAGCTCTTCTATGTCTCTATCGAAATAGGAACATCGATGATGTATCGACATCGTAAATTACAGGATCAAAATCGGAAATTCAGCTCGACACGAACGAAGAAAAGTGAGTAATTTTTTACGTCTAGTGAATTTTGCGCGGACTGAAATCGACTGAAAATGAATTTTCGCTCCTTTCGCGACATTTTGAGACTTTGCTGCAAGGAGAAATGTTGTTTGTTTTAATTGGAACTGATGAATTTAGCCAAGCCGTGATTACACAAAATATTGGTCGAAGGCTCACCTACTAATTTTATTTTAAAAACTAACCACTGACCTAATATTATTTTCTACTATCACAGCAACATTTGGTAAAACTATTACATGATTCTCCTATTGCCTTTCGATTCTACGACAATTAGGGCGACTCAAATGTGGTATTTGAATTTTGAGGTAAGCTAAACACTTCCAGTTTTTTAAATTTCTATGACCCATAGTTATTTACCATACCTTTCACATGAATCGATCGGCAATTCAATGTTTTTCAATTTGCATATTTTCCCAAGGGATAGGCCGAGGGTAACAAATAAAATCGTCATCAATATAACACCTCTTTCAGCGTTTGTTATTTCAACGAAAGAAGGAATGTTAAGTAAGATGGAATTTGCTAAAAACGCGCATAAATTAGGCACTATTTTGCATATGCCGCGAGCGGGTCTTAAAATTGCCTTCTCAGAACTGGTACCCTTGCATGCGTAACAAGATTTTTTAATTAATGTCAGCCTTCGGAGACATTAAGGAGCACGCCGGGAAGAAAAGTTTAAAAACTGTATTGTGTTACTGTACCTACATTCGTTGCTAAGCGTGTTGCTAGGGGTGGGAGATTAATTAAAGAAAGGGGATGCTAAAACACAGCCTGAATGCTGGAAATAAGACGTAGATATATTGTATAGAAGAAGGATTTATAATGTGCAAGAATGGAGAATTTATTTTTGATGTGCCGGGGATTATAATTGTTTGACAGGTCTGCGGGGGACTTCTATGCTAATGATAGCATTAGCTCTGAATGCTGCTTGTATGATATAATATAAGAACGCACAGTACATGTCATAAGTATTCTAGGGCAGGGAGAAGAATTACCGTTCTCGATAGGTGGCATAACTGAACCAAAATTAAGCTGTTTATTCCTTATCTTTGTCCCCTGTAAATGGGCTTGTTCCATGATATTCTTTTTATATGGTTTTTACACTTTTTCATAGTACTCGATATTCTCATTATGCACTTAAAATTTTGTATTATTAACTTTTTCCGTTCTCGAGATATAAGGAGTTGAAATTAGTAATAGCTGCAAAAACCAAGCGCTCATTTGTGACGTCACTATACACAAGTGACGTAAGAAAAGTGGCTTTCTGGGAGCTTTCAAATTTAACCTGAAAGCTCGAAAAACATGGAATTTTCAAACGCTGGTAACTAAATAAATACGTCTAGTGGAAGTTCGTTCTATGTCTCTACGGAAAGGAGAAAGTAGGCGATGAATCCTAATCGTAAATTGCAGGGTCAAAATCGAAAATTCGTCCCTACAGGAGCGTGAGAAAATTGTAATTTTTTGACATTTTACCAAATTGCACTTCCCTATTGTCAAGAAGTAAGCAAAACAAACAATACTTCGAAAATAGTTATGATTATAACAACTAAGGAGCATCAAGTCTACTGAGATCACTGAGTCTATGCATATAGTGACGTAGCGCCTGGCCACGCCCCATTTTCGCTAAGTGGAGATTTGTAATAGTTTCTAAGATACTAAACGTGCGAATAAGATTCTGATTTGTTGCAGATCTATTATTTTATACTTGCACTTTCGATTTATGAAATTAAAAAAAATGCCGAACAAGCTCATTCACCAATTTTCGTGGAAAAATTTTACAAGAAGGGTTGACACAAGTATACGGGTTGTCTCTAAACATATCAGAACTCTGTTTAAAAGTGAATTATTTATTATTTGTTTGCTTAATGTCAATTATAATTATTTTAAACTTGTTCATGGATATTGTCATAGTTTTGCATGCAACATCGTTATGAGTGTCTTTAGGCTTTTCTGATGAGTCCACAATAAGGACGAAAAACGTTTCAAAGGCTAAGCATTTCCAAGAAACTGAATGAGATTTTATAAAAATGTAATTCATTCGAATGAAAAAATTTTTAAAGACAAGGTACGTAAATAAATTAATTTCAGGCCTTTGTTCTCATTTTTAACTGAATTTACATATCGCAGGGGATCATGTGGATACTAGTTTAGCCTGCTTAGCCGTAGGGGACTAGGTTGGATGCTAGTGTTAAAATGAGAATGGCAGATAAGAATTTTTACTTGTTAGCATAACCAGAAGTCAGGTTATCGAAAGAATGCAAAGATTTCATTAATATTTTTATATATAGTTTTTCCTTTAGTTCTCATAGATAGCTTTTCTTTCCACTGTTTTCAAAATCCTATAATGTTTCATATCAGAACTCCTTTCAAAAATGAATATGGGTTATTTATATTCGAAAACATTATACAAATATCTACACATCTACATCCGTAGAAGTTTCTGAGTTTCTTACACCTACTAAATTTACCTATTTAGTTATTTACGTTTTTGGATATCTATAAAATTTGACAACATAAACAAATTCCAAGAGTTGTTTATTTAAAATACACTACACAAAAGTTTTTCATCAGGTCTGTATAAATAATGAGGAAAATTCTGTGTATGTACCTTTACCGGTTTTTTGCAAACCCGATAGCTTTTCTCAAACCTACCATTTATTTTTCGAATTTCTGATAAGTTTAAAATAGCGTCATAGATGATTCCCTATTGAAATTGTGTAGTACTTATCACATAGGGTGATCGCCAGAAATGTGCAGACTGTCATGTTTTATATAAGCTATGTTTTATTATAATTGTGGAGCGAAATGTTGATTAAGTACAGGGACATGTGTATTAAAGGAGTATGAGGTGTCGAAATTGTATAATATAACAGTGGGTCTCACAGGTTTCAACTTTGATTCATGGCCACGTCGGCGCACTGCACAGCGCACATCTCCCATCGTACATCGCCCATCGCACCTAGCATATCGCACCGCATCTAGCCTTGTCTGCATACAAAAGAATTTGTACTAATTGTTCATATATTGTTCGTCTATATCCTTCCATAATTTTGTTAAAAATGAGGTATCGCCCATGCTGAAGGTTGTGTTTTATCGTTATAGGTACATTTAACAACGTTAAGTCTTTTCAAGCATTTCGTTTTACTCCTGTCTCCGTAACAAAGGAGAATCGTACATAGGTTTCTCTCTCGACCTTTTTTAAATTTTTGGTCGAAAATCATGCAGCCACTCACAGGTGCATGAATGGGTTTTATCCAAGTTCAAAATTTATTTATTTAAATAAGAACATATTATTTACCAAAAGGGAAATAAAAGGAACACAAAATAATCTAAGAGCGACGACAAAAAAAGTGTTGAAAGTGTCACATAATTATTTTTGCAGTAGCTGATACTGAATCTGATATCAGAAATCAAACATTCAAAATAGTGAATCCAATACAACTATTAAAAATATACGTCAATGGGTAACTTATCAGATTGGCAGTATGTTTGAGCAAATATGTAATGATACCATCTATATTGCCGAATTTATTGATTTTAAAATTATAACAATTATTTTTCACTCACACGGGGGGGGGGGGTTCAGTGAAAAGTGGTATTATTTATAGCATTTAATTTAGGCATATACTTGTTGTTTAGGGTACTTTATTAAATATTTAATTCCTTATTAATTTGCATTGGACATGTAGTGTTTATATCTACTACTTCCGGTTTTACAATATTACTCTTATTTTCGTTGCTTGTACAGTTTTGTATTATGTTCCATGCAGCTTTAGTTTTTATTTGCCTTAAATCCTATACTGTCTCCAGTTAATATGAACAGAAATTGATAATATCTGGGAGAATACGATACTAGAGAGTCGTTTAGGGGGGGGGGCTAATTTTTGAATTACAAGTTGTTGGTGAGATGAGCTGCCAAGATATCCGAAGCAGCCGTTAAGGATTAATTTAAATTCAAAATTATATTGAAAAATGCCTGCCAAATTTAAATTATTTACCTGCATATCAAATTCCCCCTGTCTAGGACGCATAAGACAGTCAAAATTGTTATAAAGTATCTGACAGATAAAGTCGAATAAGTCTAAGCGATGAATTAAATGTAATACCCATTCCAACATATCCGTTAAAAGACCCATTCATAAACATGTTAAAAAGCAGGAAGGGAGAAATTTATTCATGATATATTTTTCCAACATGTCAAGTAAGACACACGTAAGCAGTTTACGCATTACCCCATCCCTATGTTTCTTATACAACCACGCAGACTGGGACCGTGTTTCTTTATGCTATTGTTGCAAAATATCTTTCCAATGCAGGCTGACAAGAACACTTCTTCTAACGTCACCAACAATGCCATCTTAATCAAATGAGCGCTCAAGATATGTTTACTCGTCTTATATTTGTGACGTAGTATTTTATGTAAAACTAACAAAGGAATTAAGCTCTCTCATCCTTAATTATAGATTATGTGAGGATGAAATGCTTTGTCTTATTTCGTCGGAAAAAACGCTTCGGGATGAATTGTTAAGTGTAGGGAAAGTTTGGCACAATATGATAAATGTTTTTTATTATAGATATTCGAGAATCCTGAAATGTTTTGTCCTGTATACAGTAGATTCATAAATATGTAAGAATACAGGGTACAACCAAAAGCACTGATTATTTTAAATGTATTTTAAAAGTAGAAAATGAATTTGGTAATCGTTATTGAAGTTTTCATGAACTAAATAAGAGTATTTAATTATTTCAAGCATATTTTGCCTTTTGTCAAAATATGGCGATGGCATTAACACCGGGTGTTATTCTTTCTCAATGGAGAATATCCTGTATTAAGTACATACCTAAGAAAAAACCCGAATAACTTGAAGATCTACGCCCTATTACCTTGCTTTCGGTTGATATAAAAATTATACAGAATCAGGCATATATGAACAGCTTTCTGAATAAATCTCCAAAACTCTATAATTCCTTCTAATCCCGATTTCCAAAAAGTTTCAGTACCACACTACTATATAACATAGTTATGTTATGACAAAACTTTGGTATTACTTGATATGACTAAAGCTTTTTGCCCTTTAGATAGTAAGTGTAAAGTTAAGTTATTGTGACATATTTGGAAGTACTCTACTCTGGTTTCAAATTTATCTCACTGGCAGAAAATATTTTACCGGGAAAATCAATTTTTCTTCACAAAGTAAATCAGTTGCATCTGGTGCTCCGCAAGGATCTATGCTTGGTCCACATATTTTTAATATTTATTGCAGATATCTCGAGACTTCCGTTCTGTTCGAAACTAAACGTATGCTGATAATGGCAGGAATTCCAAATGACTTCTTAATAGAAGCGTATATTCAGCCAATCCAATATTACAATGTCAGTGACAACGATAATATTGCCACTATTATTCTTTCTTCATAGCACATTCATAATTTGTTACCTTCTATTGGGCAGTTTGCTACAAATTTTTTAACGAAAGAAACATCCGCGGCAACTGAATTCGTTGTTTCTATTTTTTAAATACAAAAATTACATTTATTTATAATTCTACATTGTTTTGAAAGGATGCAACTTGGCGAGTGCTGCTCTCTTTTCACTACACTCGTGTGAGATACGAAAACTTAACGCGAAGAGAAAAGTCACGTGTATTTGGGAGAATGACCTTCAAATATTGATATTGTTACACCGTCTAGAGGCCTATATATCAACTTAAGCGCAAAAACCATGCAACCTTAGACAAGAGTTGCGTAGCGGATATACTATCCTTTATAAGGGATATAAAGCTGCCTTTCTCTTGTGAACTAAATGTTTGTTCAGTAAAAGAATATCCTAGTCTTCGGTAGAAAAGTGGCAAAATTTACAAGTTGGGAGTAATTGGCATCGGTAGTATCGGTGATTCACCTTGGTCACAGAAATAGGACAATGCTAATTAAATTAAATAAAGACATTATAATGGTATATCCTGTCATTTCAGAAGTATTTTAAGTATTATTATGTTTGCATTATTATAATCAAAGTAAACGTTATTTTGTCTTGTGCTACATATTTTAAAACTTTATTTCTTGATTTTCTTGAACTGTTTTCTATTGCAGTAAATTAGTTAAAATAGACTATTTAAGTACTATTCACTCTGTGAATCCTGGCCTTTATTAAGTACAGTGTTTACTCGAAACTTTATCGCCATAACTAACCGTAAAAATCATCTATCAGCAAATATAAATCAGCATCAAATATAGCAATAAAAATATAGTCAAAACAATTTTTATTGTTATTAGTATAATAAAATATACTTGTTATTTTAATCCACCATACAAAGTTCGTATAATACATTTACAGTTTTCAAATTGTTAATAATTTTTCATATCAACTAAGCATATATTAACAGTCAGTTACTTAGATTATTTCGCCTATTAGAAGGGTAGCCAATGAAAGACCATTTTTCGAGATCATTGTAACAATCAAATGCCAGTATTTATAGTAAAATAGGTCTTCTACAGCAATTTTGTCTCCGCAAAACATTATATTGAGTGTTATTGAGTTCTGTATCCAAAGTTAATATAACTCACGTAAACTCATATAAGTAACATTAATTAATTATTAATATTAATGTTATTAATCTTATTAGTCTTTTATAAATATCTGTTCAACTGTTATGTTATTTTTCAGTTGTATTTGCAACTAAATGCCTTTTATATACATCTAGTCTTTTATATGTGTTCTTGTCTTTTTCCCTTCTCTTTATTATTTCACACATATTTTGTAAAAAATAAAAATTAATAGTTTAGTTTTATGCAGACCTGTTGTTAATATTATTAATGTTATGTCCGGGTAGGGTTAAGTAGAGTAGCTTCGGCTAGACTTCGCCCTTGGTATTATGTATGTATTAATACTGAATAAAGGCAATTTATTATTATTATTATTATTATTAACATATATGCTAACCCTTGCCTATATTACCCATTTCAATTTCCCTATTTTTACATTTCGAATTAACAAAGTTCTAGCTTACTTCCAATTTCCAATTTAATCAGACAGGGGATTCTTCAGTTAAAGATGACATGTAGAGGTTGCAATATGCTTTATTCGGTAACATGTTAAAGTAACCTTCAATGATTTGAAAGCGTAGTAACAAATGAACTGAATTAAAGCTACATATAGACCCAAAAGCACAGCTGCTCTGGAAAGATATATGCTACAAATGTACTCACACTAATCCGTTCAAAAATAACAAGACGTGTATAATTCGGGAAGCCAAAAATTAATTTTTTCTTTACCTCCTATGAGTCCTGATCTCAACCTAATTAAAAATGAGTGGAACCTGGTATAAGGAGGACTGGATGACTATATACTGAGGCAAGATAACCTAAAGGGATGAGAGATATATTACCTTTTCAGCACTGGAGACCTAGACATTTTGTTTATTTTCACAGACCATAATTTAAATTCTGCAGAAATATGCCAATTTTTACTGAAAATTCTGCTACTGCTTATTTAACACACATTTCTTCTCTTTACTTAGGTCTAAAAATATACCGATACATTTATTCAAACTTTCGTGAAGAGATTTGAAAAAATTTACTACCGCTAATTTGGAACTTTTATGTTTTTGAAAATCAAACTGACAAGGTGAAAGTATATTGAATTTTAAAAGAAAATTTGTAATTCTAGCGAAAATAACTTTTTCCAGGATTTTGGATAAAGTCGATAATAGGGATATGGGCCTATTATTATCCACTTAATTTCTAGCCCCCTTTTTCTATAGAGGGATAACTTTCGCAGTTTTTAAAATATCGGGAAAAACACCTTCATTAATGGACAAGTTAACTAAATATGCTATTGGCTTTATAAAAAAATTAGTATACTTTATTAACAAATTCGATGAAATAGTATCTATACCTGTCGAGTTAGATCCCTTCATTGAGCAAATAATATTAAAAATTTCTGTTTCAGATACTTCTTCTAAATATAATGTTGGAGAGTAAATGTTCGTTCATGGTTTATAATTATTGTCATTATCAGTTAGCTGATTATTTAACTGCTTTGGAACATTTATGAAATGGTTGTTAAATATGTTTGCTATTTTAGATTCAATACTATTTTCTATTATTATTTCATTAACAGAGTGTACGTCATCTTTATGTGTGCCAATGTTATCGTTTATGATTTTCCAGGCTGCCTGAGATTTATTGCTGGATTTACTGTAAAATTTGTCATTATGTAACATTTTTGCTCTTCCAAGTACTTGCTTATAAACTTTCTTATATTTTTTAAAATTATGGATATCAGTTTCAGATTTCGTTGCTAACATCTTTTTGTGTAAAATTTTTAACTGCTTAGATGAATTAATCAGACCTGTGCACAAATCTACAAAAAGATAGTTCGGCTCCAAGGAATAAACGTATCATTTCTTATGTATCTTTGTGTGCCGAATCCGAATTTTCGATTTAAAAAGTTTTCTGCCTCGTAGATTTTCAGTAAATCGCTGTTTTTATTGTCAAAATACGGTTTTGACAATAAAAACCGTAAATTACACGAAATCTGCGCACACAAAGATTCATAAGAAATTATAGGTTTAGTCCTTGGAGTCGAACAATTTTTTTGTAGATCTAATCAGACCTGTGCACAAATCTACAAAAAAAAAAGTTCGGCTCCAAGGACTAAACCTATAATTTCTAATGTATTTTTGTGTGCCGAATCCGAATTTTGGATTTAAATAATTTTCTGCCTCATAGATTTCAAGTAAATCGCGGTTTTTATTGTCAAATTGCGGTTTTGACAATAAAAACCGTAAATTGCTCGAAATCTACGCAGTAGAAAATTTTTTAAATTGATAATTCGGATTCAGCACACAAAAATACATTAGGAATGTTAGGTTTAGTCCATGGAGCAGAAATTTTTGTTTTTTTGTAGACCAGTGTTATCAACTTTTTACATCTTTGTGAAATTTGACAGCTTGTTGACAGCTGTCATGACGTCGAAATATATTTTTGACTTCAGATTCGTGATCAGCGGCCCAAAAGGCAAAAACAAAGGTCATAAAAAAATAATAAAAATTTTTTTTTCAAAAAATTACCTCTATAGGAGTTTAGGGGGGTTACATATGGGGGTGCAGTGAAAAATTGACGCGGTGAAAATTTTTTTTTACCAAATTGGGCTTCAGCGCACCAAAATACTTAGGAAATGATGGGTTTGATTGCAAAGACCATATATCTTTTTTAGACCTGTGTAATTGAAGTATAAAGGTCCAAAAAATCGATTTTTGAGATAAATACGCTAAAATATAGCCAGACATATAGAGTTTCCATATACCTAACTGTACATAGTAACAGAGACAAGAGTCACGGGTTATGAGAAGTCAAGTCGGTGTCTACTATTTCATAACATTACCTTTGGACCTATATTCGTTTCCCCTGTCTAATCGTACATAAATAACCCTTTATCAATTTCATTCCGTACGCCTATGTTTAAACAATGTAAATAATTATTGATTTGTGCAGAAATAAATACTCATAGTTTTCACTGAAAAGTTTGACCAAATTCGGTAATATACATAGTTTAAAGATTATGGGGTTTTAAGTTATAAAATTCATTTTTATTGAAACTAACATTTTGAGACCCTCACCGTTTTCAGCTTGCACCCTCAATTGTTATACATATCCTCGAGAAAAAAACTTAATCTAAGCTTGCTGAACGTTAGTCGATCAAATTTACCGTATTGAGAACACCCCGTAAAACAGCAGTAGGAGATCCTAGTAATGGTGTTGTTAAATATCATACCGGAAACAATAAAGAGGTTTAAAGCGACGCTAACTATGTACATAATAACCAAAATGCAAATCCGCAATTATTGTATAAATGTACAAGATCAAATTTAAATCTCTCGCATGTAATACCACATTATATTGGGGTAATTATTTTTACCGGGATTTTGTTTAGCCGAGGAGCGGTCATATTTGCATTTAGCGGAGGAATAATGGAGTGCAAGCAACATCGTAATACCAGGCCAGTATCCCGAGAGAAAATTGCTACACAACGGGGAGATGAAATCATATTGCATATTGAATATTAAGTGGAACTTGCAAGTTAAAATTAATTGTTACATTCGTGGAACTGATTCAGGGCCTAGAATTGACTAATTAGATAATGGTGTGTAGTTATTTTTTCATATAATATATTTTTATCTAATCCCTTTATGTAATGTCAAATTTTAAATGCATTTTTGACGTTACGAAACGTCACATTTTTCATAACTGTCAGTGTCATTACATAACTAGTGATGTAAAGAATTTTTACGTAACTGATTATTAACGGGTGATTCATTTGGAGGCACTTTTTTCAAAAATAACAAAAAATAAAAAGAAACAATTTTATCGGGTAATCATTCTTATCATATAAAAGAACAACTCTTTACATTTATTTTTTAAAGATTATTTATTTAAAGTGTTTGCCGTGACTGCGGCTAACATGGTCCATTCTGAAGTTCCAATTTTCGATGACGCGTTCGAGCATTTCGAGTGGTATTTGGCCAATGACACGAGTAATGTTGGCTTCCAATTCCTCAATCGTGGCTGGCTTATCCATGTAGACTTTGGACTTTACGTAGCCCCAACGGAAAAAGTCTACAGGTGTGATATCACATGATCTATATGGCCAATTCACTGGTCCGAACCGTGAAATTAACTGTTCACCGAATTGTTCTCGCAATATAGCCATGGTCTCAAGGGCTGTGTGGCAAGTAGCGCCATCTTGTTGGTACCAAATATCGTCTAGATTACGAGCTTCAATTTCGGGCAGCAAATAGTCCGTTATCATTGCGCGATAACAGGCGCCATTAAGTTACGTTCCGACCGGCCTCATTTTTGAAGAAATATGGACCAATGATTCCACCAGGACATAAACCACACCAAACCGTTGTTTTGTCTGGATGTAATGGCATCTCTTGAACCTCTTCGGCTTGCTCTTCAGCCCAAATACAGCAATTTTGCTTATTGACGTAGCCATTAAGCCAGAAATGGGCCTCATTGCTGAACAAAATTTGGGTCGGAAACATTGGATCTTGTTCAAGATTTTCAAGACTCCAAAGACTGAAACGGTGACGGTTCGGAAAGTCGACCAGCTTCAATTCTTGCACGAGTTGAATTTTGTAGGCTTTTAAACTAAGATCATTGCGTAAAATGCGCCAAGTTGTTAAATACGACGAGCCAAGCTGTTGAGGACGGCGCAGAATCGATTCGTCACGGTCGTCGCGTACACTCTCAGTTACTGCGGCTATATTTTCTTCACTACGTGCTGGATGTGGTCTATTTAGTCGCGTATTAGCCAATAATGAAAATTGGGTTTCAAATTTTTCGATGGTACAGCGAATTGTGCGTTCGGTAGGCTGATTATGTGGACCACAAGTTGCTCTCTCTTGTAGAACGATGATTTTCATAATACAACTGAACAATTTGTAGTCGCTGTGCCGGGCTAAGTCTTTCCATGATGAAATGTCAAACAATACTGAACAAAAATATCGTAACAGTTTGACACGACTCACGCTTGATCTGTCATAAAATCCCCATTGAAAAAAATACCTCTAAATGAATCACCCGTTATTAAACACATCATTTACAGCCGGTTTTACAATCGCTGGTTAACTTCCAGTCAGAGTTAACTTTCAGGTTATTATAGAAATTGGGTTTTACAATAGCTGGTCATTTTCAATGTTGTAGTTATCTAGTAGTTAACTTTACTAGCAGATGATGTGTGAGTTAACTAGAAGTTGGCAGTTTACTGGCAATTTATAACCTATAAAATAACTGTCACAAAATGATTTTTTGATATTTCGCTTAAAAATGGATATGTGCGAAGTAAATGCATATAACAGTGATGAGGAGCCAAGGTAATCCGGTATAGACCTAACTTTTTCCAAGAATACGATGGAAGAGATTTTTTAAATATATCGAGATTAAATACTACCTACTTACTTAATAATAGACCACTAACTCATAAATTGCTTCTGACATTTATATTTCATAGCAGGTGACGTGACTTTGACAAAAATTCATACATTTTATGTATATTACCCATTTTCCAGTAGCAACAAGTAAGAGTCAACTAACATGAAAGTTAACTTGCGATTGTAAAACCGGCTGTTAGAGAAATAACTTTAAGGCTAAGACGCAAAAAACACTTTATTAATAAAATGCAAATAAAAACTTCCCGTCATCAGCATTTGTAATAAAACTTTCAAAAAAATGAATACAATATATTTTTTATGTTGGTATTTCTTTTTACGTTTAATTCTGCCTTTAATACTGACTTGGTAGTTCATATTGTAGATGCTTCATAGTTTTTCATCGTTTCGAAGTACGCTAAGTGAATATTTTCACAAACATCTTTTTATTCCTTTTTGTTGAGACCAATTTTCAAATTCGTACTATATTACTTCATACATACTTTTACTTTACCAGGTATTATTGAGTTTACTGCTAAATTAGCCAACTCTTTTATATCAGATGGAATATCCACATCTGAATCAACCATTCTTGACTAAGCTTGGTTAAAAAATATTAGTAGATAGACAACTGAAGTTTGTTTACACAAATGGCAATGCTCAGATAAGGCGATAATCACAAAATTCAAAATAAATTGAAATTTCTTTTCTATTTTAAAGCTTGATAGATAAAATTCTTTACTTAACACGTTATGAAAGAGTAATTTCACTTGAGTCACGTAATTTGCAAAACTCGCTTGCTTCGCTCGCTCGTTTTGGCAAATATTACATTTGTCAAGTAAAATTAGTCTTTTCATAACTGCTTATGTAAATAACTATTACAGGCTGATGCGTGTCATTAAAATGATTATAAATCATCGAAGCACTAGAACTTGAGTAATTTCTTTAAGAGAAAAAGTGGACTTCCTTAAATAAATGTATTAAATATTTTTAATCGCCGTGCTCCATTAAAAAGAGTTAATTTTAAATTTAACAAGCGTCAAGAACTACATATACGTATACGGAGGTTTTATATAAGTTAAAAAAAAATAAGAGGCAAACCAAGAAGAACAAATGATCGTGAAACTCCAACGGATCTCCCTGTTTCCGAAAGGATCACAAAATCGACAAGCGTTGTTGTGAGAATTATGACGGGATGTCGAATTTAAGTGAGGAAAGCACTATCTCTATCTAAACGTATGTAATAACACGGGCATTACCGGCGCTACATGCGGTCCGATTGACATCTCATGATAAAATTTTACCGATGTATGTTTAACACTGCACAGCCGGAGTATGATAAAGCAATTATTTATGGTTTATTGGATGAACATAATAATAATAATTGTATTGGGCATTCAGCATTGACGTTTCCATATCATTTAGCATTGTGCGTCTTGTTTGCGTTATTTTTTCTTTATTCTCTAGTAACAGATCAGAATGCTGTAATCTCCGATACTGTCATGAATATGTCTACAAATAATTATTCAAATATATATCGTGTTGTTGTAACAACATATAAGGATGGTCATGAGCAAGTATCATGACAAAATAGGGGGTTTATAATACTATTTTAAACACTCGAAATATATGCTAGTTTCAGAATCATCTCTAGCGTTTATACTTTGGCATAAGTAGGAAATATAACGATGCAATTTCTCATTCTCTTTCCTGCTTTTTTAGAAACGAAAAATTTCATCAGGCATTTTGTGTCGAATAAATTATTTACTTGACTTACAGCAAAGTATTGTCATAATAATTTGAAACAGTTAGATAATTTCACAAACACAGATTCAGAGGAAACCCTCTGATACCAGAACTCTGCAGCATACATACGATGATAGCAGCATTAATTGTATCGAAGGTTCTGTTTATACCGAAGAGGAGACCAATGACATATTTTCTCTTATCAATTTCATCACATACAAACTGCAAGAGTCAGCAAATCGCGGTCTCAACAGATTTATTACACTGAAAATCATGTTGATATTCAGTTAGAACTGAAGATGACTAAAATTTATGACTTTATTGGAAATCAATCTTTCAATTTGAGATTTTTCATTTTTACATTCGTTAAGCAATTCTGCTATGGGGTGGCTCATCCCTTGCAGTAAATGATAATGCTGGTCGGAGAGACCACTGTCAACTAATTTTCGGAAAAGTAGGCATAATGTTAGAGTCCTATGTGTATACTACTTTATTTCATATCCGCATTCACAATTATGGCACCAGTGCTACCACAGCTCAGATAAGCTGGACTTAGTTTAACAAAATCAATTAGAGACACGTACTACCTGTCACTATTTATTCATACCCGATGCGTATACCGCGTTTCTTTATTTTTTATTCGATTGTGGCCTTAGTAGATTAATTTAGCCTTGTATACTATGAATGCGTTTTTGTATTTTTAAAGTGAAAAAGAGCACCTTATCCAATTAGTTTTCGAACGCCAATACATTGTGTCTTATTTGCAAAAATAATGTCAAATAAAAGTGGTTTGTTTATGAGTGATTTTTGTTAATTTATTTTCCTTTCTTTCAGTATGTGATGAAGCCCATAGGTATAATTATAAAATAGAAAATGTTTTAAACTAGCATCAGTATTTTTTTAAAGAATTTAATAAAATTTAACACTTCGTTGAATCATTGGATTCACCTTTCCAGAATCCCTCCAGAGGAGAGGCAAGCAAAAACCCATATTTTTGAGCTACGAACTAGCCTTTGGCCGTCTGGTGGATTTTCGTTATCCAAACAGGCCCTGAGGCTCTTGCCGAGGCGAGGGGATGGCTTACAACATAAAGTGCACAGCTCATATGCAGCGGAGACAAGCGGTGTAATCTCTAATCCTCTCATCCCTCCTTCATAAAGGAAATTTATGAACCAAGCGCTATCCATTTTGCCGTTTTTACATACACAACAACATGCAGACACACATTATCCAAAAATATGTTCCTGCGTCTTATTCAAATATCATCCATTTCAGGCCCCTAATTCTGATGGCGGAAAAGTTAAACGATCTTCGCGTTTTCATTTCGCGACACTGTCTGCTTCTAAGTAAACCCAGCACAAAATGACGGCACCGTATCACTCTTAAAATGTATTTGTTATTTGAATTTACTGCGAATCTGGCTGGTCAAATCTTCCCTGACGCGAGTAGTGACAGTATTAAGATGACATTGCCTGCTGCAATAATTCCGTTAAAATCAATGTTAAGCGTACAATTAGTGCATCAGTTGCTTTGCTGGTGGCATATAATTATTTTTGATGCTAGATTGTGATATTCCATTCTTACATTTAGGCTCTTGGCAATGTCGAAAGAAACAGGGGTAGAAGGAACTAATTCGTTAAAGGTATTTTGTTATTTCATATGTCCAATTGTTCCCGAACAATGATAAATCCAAAAGTGCTATTAAAAGGCTTGGGTTTTTGAAAACGAAGTGAGTGAATATGTCCACTCTCAAGATTGTTAAATATAACTCAAAAACTGTGTATTTTTAGAATATACACATAAAACAATTTTTTGTAGAGAATCAAATTTCCAGTCGAAGTGGCAGTTTATAACGACAAAAAAAATGATTTTCAACAAAATCAATAAAAAAGTTTCAATTTTTTTTATTTCTTTTAAATTTCTGTGTACAACTTTTAGTGAGTGGATTTAGGTATACGCATCGGTTCACAAAAAAGAAAGCTGACGTAATTCCCGTCTAAACAGTGACCAATAAAAATATTTTCGTATAAATTGGCGAGATTTAGTCGTTCAAAAGTACCTACTTTTTTACGATATTACCACTTTTTACCTTTGTAGCACGTCATTTTAAATTTTACACACAAAAATTATTTTTATTCTATACAAAAGTTATTTTCGGTTTATCAATGATATAATGATAGAGGTATATGTTTAAAGTTTTGATATAAATATGATCTTAGACTTAAAAAAACTTAATATGAGAAATAATAATGCAAGTCCTGAAGATGTTGGTTTCACATCTGAAATTGCAGCTGCAGAAAATTAGGAATTAGCTGCTCCATGTTCTGCAAAGAATTTATGGGCTTAAATTGTGAAGACGCTGATGTTCCAGAAGTTACAAAAGAAGATATCCAAAACGATGTTGATGAAGATAATTATATTCAATTCGAAAACATGGGATGAATATAATAGATATGTAATTTTGAAAAAAAGTGTCTTTGAAACTGCTATAAATAAGTACAACATTAAAGTTTTCTTATGTATAAGATCAAAATTTTAAACAAATACCTTTATCTTTATATCACTGATAAACCGAAAATAATTTTTGTATAGAACAAAAATAATTCGTGCGTGTAAAAATTAAAAATAACATGGTATAATGTTAAAAAGTGGTAATATCGTAAAAAAGTAGGTAACTTTGAACGACTGTATCTCAGCCAATTTTTATCATAAATATTGGTCACCATTTTGACAGGAATTACATCAGCTTTCTGTTTTGTGAACCGATGCGAATAACTAAATCCAAAAAAGTTGTACATAAAAATTAAAGAAAAACTAAGAAATTAAAATTTTTTGTTTTTCTTCAATCGTTTTTTTGATTTATTTTGTTGAACAAAAATTTGTTTTGACTTTAGAAAACGCTACTTCGATAGTAAATTTGATTCTCTACAAAAAATCGTCTTATGCGTATACAGGGTGTCCCAATAAAAACTCCCAAGCCGGATATATTCTAAACGAAAAGAGATATTTTAATTCTGTAAAAGCCAATTTGTAGAGCATAAAGAGAGCTTCATTTTTGAATATAATTGTTTTTTTAATGTATCAATATATAGATGGCGCCGTGCTCTAAAGAAATTTTCGATGGGAGAAACTATGAAATAAGGTTTAAGTGAAAGAAAATGCATTTCTAAGCAGATTGTGTTCTAAAATAAATACCATAAAACTAACCGTTTTCGAGATATTTGAGTCCAAATGTTGGCATTTGCCAATATTGAATAATTGTAATCTCTTCAACATTTCAGTACTTTAAGGTGGCCATTCCCTAGAAAGAGACATCCGATAGGGAAATATTTATTATTTGTGCCCATAACTTTTTTTTATTAGTATGTATATTTAAAAAAACTATAAGAGTACCTACGCAAAACCATAACAAGGCTATTACTATAAATTTTCATCAATAATTTAAGTGGTTTTCAAAATAGCTAGATTTAAAACTACGAAATAGGAAGATTAACATAATTTTTAGATTTAAATCTAGCTATTTTGCAAACCACTGAAATTATTAAGTGAAAATTAATAGTAATAGTTTTGTTATGGTTCTACTTAGGTACTCTTATAGTTCTTTTAAATATACGTACTAAGAAAAAAAAGTTATGGCCAAAAATAATAAATATTTCCCTATCGGATGTCTCTTTTTAGGGAATGGCACCTTAAGTGGAACAATCTGTATTTAATTTACAAATTTTAGAAGAAAATGTTTAAAGAATATTTCATATCTTATAAATTATACATATTTGAAGTAACCTTTGGAAAAAGAGAACTAAAAATATTATTTATCATATAATTCAAACATTTAAGCAATAAAAAAACAATTACGAACATAAAACAATTTTTAATAACTATCTAATGAAATTAAATTAACTGTTTTAGTAGGTTTTCAAAATTTTTGCCATTTTCATTAACACACATCGTAAACCTATTAATTAGTTCAGATCTACAAACTTTTAATAATGTATGCCGATTAATGGCGCCAACACTAGCATACATTTTATTATAAAGATCTGCCATGTCTTCTATTGGTTCTTTATACACTTAACTTTTTTAAAATCCCCATAAATAAAAGTCTAATGAAGCAAGGTCAGGAGATTGAACTGGCCATCTAAGTACTCCATTGGTACCAACCAATCCATCTTCCTGGGTGTGTTTGATTTAAATAATTAACAACGTTGTGATGATTATGTGGGCTTGCTCCATCCTGACGAAACCACATATTATCCAACTGAGCGGGCAAATTCCTTAATAATACTTGTAAATTATTTTGAAAAAATTGTAAATATCTTTCACCTGTTAAATTCTCATGGTAGAGGTATGGGCCAACAATGTAACCATTAACGATACCACACCAAACATTTACTCCAAAACGATTCTGGGATCTGGTATGTCTCATCCACCTAGGATTCTCTTGAGACCAGTAACGACAATTATGTGTTGTGAATACTCTATTGTTGTGGAATCGACTTTCAACAGTCCGCATAATTATATCTAAAAGATTTGGATTTTCTTCTAAGAGAATTGAAAATTGCGTCAAAAAATTTAATCTCCGCTCATTGTCCCCTGGAATCAAATGATGAACTAAATGAACTTTATATGGAAAAAATTTGTTTGTTTCAGGAATTCTGTGTCAGGTGGAACGTGCAATATTTGTTTCTTCCTTCAACTTGCGTACTGTCAGGAATACGTATCTCATATAAACTTACAGCTCTTGAAGCATTTTTACGACATCCCCCATAAATTAAAATCAAGTTTAATTTATCTTCATTTGTATGAGAAACCATATTTAATAATAAATATTCCCAAAGGAGACAATAATTAGGTACAATAATACATTTCTATTGACACACCAATAAACAAAATGTGATTGAAATTGAGAAATGTCAAAACTATTATTCCAAAGGTAACTTTAATTGTATTTAATTTATAAGGTATAAGGGTTATTATACTCACTCGATATCAAATATTTTTAATTATAATCTAACCTAATAACAAAGCAATTATATTAAAAAGTCTTTAAATATTTTCTTCTAAAATTTGTGAATTAAATACAGATTGCCCCACTTAAAGGACTGAAATGTTAAAGACATCACAATTATTCGATATTGGCAAATGCCAACATTTTAACTCAAATATCTCGAGAACGGTTAGTTTTATGGATTTTTTTTTTTTTAGAGCATAATCTGCTTAGCAATGCATTTTCTTTAACATAAACATGATACATTAAAAAGCAATTCTATTCAAAAATGAGTCTCTCTTTATGTTCTGCAAATTGACTTTTACCGAATTAAAATATCTCTATTCGTTTAGAATATATCCGGCCTCGAAGTTTTTATTGGGACACCCTGTATACTAAAAATGCATGGTTTTTGAGTTATATTTAACAATCTTGAGAGCGGACCAATTCACTCCGTTCTAAAAAACCCAAGCCTAAATTTAATAGCACTTTTGGATTTATCACTGTCCGGGTACATTTGAACATATGAAATAATAAGATACCTTTAGCGAATTAGTTCCTTATTAAATTACATAGTCAATAGCCTATTCGAGAATGAAATTTTTTTTGCAAGTGATAGCGAGCAAAGAAATCATTAGAGAATGCAAAAGAATTTCGCAATCAAGTATCAAACAACATTTTTCCGAAAACCGTCTTCCACAGTTAAGAAATTACTAAAAATGCAAAGAGAAAATTTTGGCAATTGCAATTACGGTCTGCAGACTGTGTAAACTATCGTTTTGACATTTAATAAATATCATGTAAAAAAAAACATGTTTTACTTCCCTCGTATAATGAATACTTCATGACATAATCGTGAGAAAACTGCCTCCGAGATTGTGTCCAAGTTCCACATTTCAGCCTATATAGATTTAAAAAATTAAAGTCTCAATTCCATCTGTCTGTGTGTCTGCCTGTCTGCTTACTTTTTAGTGTTATAACTACAAAACTAATTGATCAAGAAAAGTAATATTTGGTAGGTACTTTGCACTATTGCTAGTGAAAAAATGAGACATACTTTTATTATCAAATATGCAGAGTGGATACTTTAAAAATAATAATATTATTATTATAAAAATTAAATACAATTCCTAATATAACGTGCGAAGCTTAGCTCAACAGCTATTCCTCACTTATACCCTTAAAGACATGAGAACCAGATAGGTACTTGCAGTAAGTAGAAACTTAGGTATATAAATATAATAGAATTCTTTCAAGTACCGAAACAAAATAATAATTATAAAGTGTAAGTAAGAAGAATTAATTGTCGCAGAGTTACATACACAAGCAGATTATAATTTGATATAACGTTGTAGGGAATGAGCGCAGAAAAATGGCAGTACTATGCTGTGCCATCAAAATATCAGTAGATCTTATATTTACATTACGGATACTTCTTCGACTTACAAGATTTTGCTTAAGATAATCCGGTACTGATGTAGTAAGAACTCTATGAACAAACATCAGCAGGTGATATTTGTAGATATTTTCGAGATTAAGCCATCCAAGTTGCAAACGTTTCTATAAAACATGTTGAAACATTTCTTAGTCTAAAAATATGACTAGTATAGGTGTTTTAATTTTTGTAAGCGATTTATTTTACTTTTGAAGAGACATCAAAAATACACAATAATACCATAATTAAGAATAGACAAAACTAAAGATTCACACAGTTTTCTCCTTGTATTATAATTAATTATATGTATATTGACATAAAGAAGTTTCAGCACAGCATATGTTTTTTGATCCAACTTGTTAACATGTGTTATAAATCTTAGTTTTTATTCAAAGATGATACCTAATTTTTTTTAATTTTCTGCTGTTGTGAGCCTACTATTATCTAATTAAATGATTGTATTTTCAAACAGCATTTGGTGATACATATTTTGACTAAAAATCATTGCTCTCGATTTATTTGGGTTCATTTTTATCTTTTGTAATGAAATTATAAATCTCTTGCAAGTCAACACCCATTTTAGGTTTGTAGCTGTGCGGCAATTGCTAGGATCGAATGAGAACAAGATATCATTGGCATATACTTGCACAGAACAGTTCTGGATGTTTACAAACATATCTGGTGAGGTCCCAATACAGAGTTTTGAGGCACACCAGATGATATTAACTGTCTACGAGAATAATTATTTTCAATCGGTCACAAGAATAATGAATGAAAATATGTTTCAGGGACAGTAATGTTTGGCAGGAAGTTAATACAACTGTCAAGGGAGGGGTGGACGTACATATAGACCGTTAACTGGAAAATGTGAAGGATAATAATATTTAGCATGCAGTTAACACATCTGTCAAATAAGAAACCTCCTACACTTTTATTGAAGAACATTCAGGATGGTCATTCTACAAAATAATGAAATACTTTGACAAATTTTTATAATATGTAGCAAATAGTTGAAAAATAATGTATTATCTATAAACAATAATAATTTATTATTTGTTTTAAAACATTGATTTCTAATATTTATATTCCTTCTAAAATTTAAATGAGCCTATGTTAGAAAGTACGTTCTAAAATTTATTTAGAAAATACCAGATGGCATGTGCTACTCACAAAGTTGAGAAAACTCAAATTTCTGACATGCCTGCAAAAACCTTTTAAAACATGTTGATTGTGAAATTAAAAACTATGTTATGCACTTAATTGTACAATTGTACATAGCTTTAGCTTCATCTTGCATTGTTTTGGTTCCGATTAAACATCACGTTTTCTTAAATATTTTAATTGAAACTTTAAAGTTAAATTCGAATCTATCAAAATTCAAATATTTCAAATTTCTCCATTTTAATATCAATAAGCGGAAGACGATTGTCACTATTCTTAACCAAAATTTAGTAGTAGTGGTATTAAAAATGTAACTAACAAGAATTATACATTTTAATATTTTTTAATGATAATACATCATTCTAAAAATGCGGTTCTTTCCTCAAAGTAAAATTTTTACGCGCATATGCATAGTGGACCATTAATAATGGGCCGTAATTCAAGGGAATATTCTTTGGACCATAATATGAGGATGTAACCAAACATTCTTTAGTAAATTGTTGCTGTGGAAAGAGATCCAGGGTAAAGTTAGGTCACAGTAGGTAGAGGACACCGAAAATTTACCCTAAGTTGCAGAAAATACTTCATATGTATTTGTCACTATTTAGTTTTTACTTACGTTGTGTATTTTTTTAATATATGCAATTTGTTCTTTTTAAATTGAGTTTGTTTTCAAAGAATTCTTGAAATCGTCTACGGCAGTTTTCTCGAAAACGATTAAAATTATCAAGTTCTAGTAAGTGTACCTTTTTACATAGATATGACTCCTGCTTGAGATTTTCTAATCAAAGAGCCACAACGTTTCGTAAAAAAAGATGAGAATATTCATTATCAGGTATAACTCACAAGGCGCCCTCCATGAGCTAGCGTGATGTGATACATACATTATTACTTCTTGTCTTAAAAAATGTTTCGTTACGAAATTTGGAGAATATCGGTCAAGAAGTAGTTGAGATATTGCAAAAAAAGAAGAAAGAAATACAGCCACAATTTACTAAAGCATGTTTGATTGTATCCTCATATTATGGCCTCTTAATAGGGTCCACCCTGTATATCATTCAGGAGTAATCTCTTAAATAAATAAATAAATGCATCTGCTAATCCACACCTATTTTTAAATAATTTCTTTTAAGTCTCTTGGAGATTCATATTTGACGCTTTATATGAAGTTGAGTCTATAAAATTTCTAATTCTTTAGCTTCTCTCACAAGTGTATATATGAAATTATGGTGCCTTTTCACTTAATTTAACACAGAAACTATTCCTTCTATGAAAGGTCACACAACCCTTTTTTTGTAAATAACCCCTTCTTTAAAAAGGAATTTAACTTTTAGAGATGTAACATATATTTTTTTAAATAATATATTTTCAAAAGTATTTTATCCCTAATTCCAGTCGTTTCTGATTCCTTAGGTAAAAAATCTTTGGTACTGTACTGTAATATGCAGCATATCTCAAAAATAAAATTACTCCACAAAACCCATACATAACGTAAAAATCCAGCCTAGTGTAGAAATTGATGAATTATCCAAATTGGTATAAATGAGGGTAATATTTTACCAAATTACCTCCACGAGAACCGCGTATTAAAATTAATAACTTTGAGGGAGTACTTGGATACACACATTCACTTAAACTTGAATACCCACACATTCCTTTTAAAAATATACCAAACACATACGTCTGAATTACTATCAGACCCTTCTTACACCACACTACAATTTACCGTGCATTTATAATACGATGACTGTCTTCTAAAGAATAGAACCCACCCCACCGCATAGCTTTTGACATAATTTATCAACATTTCCATGTTATTACAACTTATTTCCCGAAACAGTGAATAAACAAAGAAAGCTCCTCACTGTATTTTCTGTATTGTATACGAGAATTAATACGGTGATATTTCACCGTAGTTAAAAATATTTGAGGACACTCCAGAGGTTTATTTGTGCTCATCCGGTCAACTGAGCTTCCTTTTCTCGCAGTAGGATAGGGGTTAGGGTGCAACTTGCGGTGGGGTAGACTTTCTACTTGAAGTATTTTAAATCACCTTTGCTATCCCCAGAGAAGACTTCAGTGCGTCTAAATTTACTATTTTATTATTACACTGGCACTGATTTGAATGAGGAAATGTTTCTGTATTCATTTTTCAAAGAGATTAATGTTCCATATATTTTGTGAGGCATTTTTAAAAAACTGGAATGGACATGACAATATACTAGTCACCTGTATATTTGCGTCACAACATACTACAGTAACTATAATAATGGCATATCTTGTTGAAAAGAGTATAACCGGAGAGGCGTGGACAAATTGCCCCTCATAGGAAGCCCTATTAGTGATTATTTTAACGTGTAGGCAAAGTTATGATTAAATTTTAACTTCAGTTGGCCATTTTTAATTGTTCTGAAGATGTCTCAACGGAACTTCAGGAAATAAGACTTTTTCAAAAATGTGTTTCTCGTAGACTATTTAACTAAACATGAAATAAAAGCTATATGAAAGAGGACGTACTAGTGAACGTACCGTATATTTTTAATACAGAGTCGTCCGTAAGTAACGGTTCATAGAGCAACAGTGAATTTCCAGAATTAAGGTATTTCGATGCAGCTAAGCTTAGAGTAGTATTATTATGAGAAGATGCTTGCAAAAAATGATGCGCAAAAATGAGTTTGTGTACATTCATTGATCTAAGCCAATGAGAGTGATTTGCGTCATACTTGACCTCGAATCCAGTGGCACCGTCAACCTGCAGTCACAGGGTCTGTGCTGCAGTGTAGTTGTTGTGTTCGCCGTTTCTGATTGAATTAAATGAAATAACCTTATTTTCAGTAAAAAATGTCTTCATCGTAAACACCAGAGTGTGACGAGGTTTTAATCTACTGCATTACACAGCTCCTCGACCTCGAAAATTTGATTACAATTATTATAGATCCTTCTACCCCAGATGATGCTGTCACTGGTAAAAATATTCGCGCACGTTGGCTCCGCCCCAAGCATCTTCTCACAATACTACTGCTCTACCTTAGTATAAAAGATGATATTAACAGATATTAACGGAGTGTTAATGTCAATATACGCCAGATGAAACAAGTTTTTGAGAACATCCATTATTCATTTATTTTTCTCCAGGGGTCTATTCTGGGGCCCTTGATTTTACCACATTTATCAACGACATAGTGGACGAAATTGTCACGCCTCACCTCTTATATGCCGCCGATCTAAAAATTTTCGCTGCAATTGATGAAATCGATGACTGGTTTCAACTTCAAACTTGCGTCGAAAAAATAAACACCTGATGCATAGTAAATCAATTATTCATGAACCCTAGTAAATGTAACGTAATGTCTTTCTTTAGAAACATCACCTATTATTTTTGATTGCAGGTTAGATAATGTCATACCTCAAAGACTTGGAACATTTCGCAACCTCGGAGTAACTTTTGATAATAAATTATCCTTCACTAATCATATTGAAACCATTGTCTCTGAAGCTTTCAAAGCCCTCGTTCGTACTAGTCGCGAGTTCACTAATATTGATGCTTTGAAAACTCTCTATCAATTCGTCAGATCGAAACTTAAGTACGCATGACTAAATTGGTGTTCCAGTTATCATGTTCATAAGAATAACTTGGAGGCAGTTCAACGTAGATTTCTTAAGTTACTGTGGTTCAAATCCGACGGTACCTATCCAGTGATTGGTTTTCCGCAAAGTAACTTGCTTGAAAGGTACTCTATGGCCACTCTTGAAGATAGGAGTACCTACGTACTTTTCTCAAGTGTTCCTATTTAAATTGTTAGACATTGATTTTGACGCACCAGAAATAATTAGCAAGCTCAATTTTCACGTTTTTACCATAGTAGCACAGAATATTGGACCAATAATAATAATAATAATAATAATAATAATAATAATAATAATAATAATCAATCGTCCGCTCATTCCTTAATTCAATGCCATAATCACAAGTATCTTGCTGCGGCCGATACTTCTCTGTGTACCCACCATTAGTGGAGATTGAATTTGATAATAATAATAATAGTTTAATGTACAATAAAAAATAATATAATACATAGTTTATAAAGAACAAACTGAATTACAATAAACGGGAGAATAAGTCTGAAAAGTATAAAAATACTTGCGTAGACTATGGGTAACTTATTAGCTAATGTACAATATTTAAATGGTTATACAAGTAGAAGTAGAAGAGACAAGGCACCAAAATAGCAGCAAGAACAACCATAGGCAACAAGGACCACAGAGACAGGAACACGCACAACCACTTCCGCATCCAGAGATCGGTCCCGAGGAAGAGACGTATGTATGCACATTTTCATGTGCACACATATCCCTCCCAAAGCACTCCCCAAACATAAATTAAAGTACACATGCTCCCATGGCCATATCCACATCACTCACCATCGCCATCCCTATCGCTTCAGTGCCCAATCTATTTTATGATATATGTTTGTCTCCATGCATAAACAAACATAAACAAACACGTGAATCACGTGTATATAGAGGGACATACAAATATATACATTTATTTTTTATCAATTATATTCAATTAAATTCAATTAAATCAAGTCGTGGATTTCTAGTCTTCGGATAGTAACTGTGTGAATTTCTATTTGTTTTGGTCCCAGGAAATAATAACTTTTTTGGCCTAAAGTTTTATGTTTTATACATAAAAGGGGGTAAGTAACTGTTATCTTTTCTTCTTGTGTTATATTTATGTTCATTTCTTTGTAGGGATGATCTGTTTTGGTGCTGCCTTATATTGCAGTGAACATAGAAGAGTTGTCGTGGATCCATTATACTTGTTTCTTTATATAATAGTTCCGTAAGGTATGTATTTTCTTTATTTAACATAATTTTTATTATCGTTTTTTGTACTAATATCAATTTATTCATAAATGTTTTTCTAACACCTCCCCAACCTAAAATTCCATAGGTAATATGGGTTTCTACTAGAGAATAGTATAGAATTTTCATATATTTGATGTCATGTATAATTTCCTTAAGTTTTTTAAATTTATAAATCAGAGTTTGTAGTCTTTTTATAACGTACTGAAAATGCACATCCCATTTTAAGTGTTGATCGATCATGATTCCCAGATACTTGACTTCTTCAGTGGACATAATGGAAAATTCGTTGTTTACATTGAGGTGATCAAAGTCTGGTAGTGTTTTTTTGTTACAGCTTAATGGTAAATAAAATATTTTTGACGTATTTAGTGTTAGTAGCTTATACTCAAACCAATCTTTATTTTTCTTTATATCTAATTTTCTTTTTTTCTATTTTTTCTATTTTTCTTTATATCTAATTCAACGTTAGCTTTTAAGGAATTCCCTGTGTTGTCTGTGTAGAAAATGGCTGTATCATCTGCATAAGTGACTATTGTACCGCAACTTTGGACAGAAAACAGGCCGTTGAGGTAAATGTTAAATAAGATTGGGCCTAATACGCTGCCCTGTGGAACACCGCATTCTATATTTTTGGATTCAGTGTATATACCGCTTATTTTGACACATTATAGTCTATTGTTAATACAACTTTTAAATAATTCCAATGCAGTGTCCCTAATTCCAATATTTTCTAGAGTAACTATTAGTAAGGCATGGCTGACAGTGTCAAATGCCTTTGACAAGTCTATAAAAACGCAGGGGGATGGCCTGCTGTCGTCCAAAGGGGATGGCCTGCCCTCGTTCAGAAGTTAGATGGAGTATGGCGTCCTGGGTGGACATGCCTTCTCAAAATCCAATATTAAACCAATATTCATATATTGGTCCTATATGGAACCAATATACATATATTGGTCCTATATGGATTGTACGTTGGTGCAATATTTGTGCTACTAGGGCAGATTAATCCACAAGTTTCTTATAGGTACAGAGCCGGCTGTACAGATTTCCTATTAATAATATACATGAAAAACTTGTGTGAGTGAGTAAGAGTTTACAGACCTACAGGTAGCCACTTTTCATATAAGCAAATTTTGCAAGCATCATGGAATTTTACCAGAAGTGACATCAAAATGGGAGGATGCGGGCAAATAAGAAGAGGCACCCTATTTTTATAATAACTGGAGGGCTTGTACTTTAAGTTAAAAAAAAATGTATTCCATGATTTAAGAAAACACAAAAAAATACTTTCATCGAGGGTGTCTCAGGGTTGCGGACAAATTAAGCCTGACATCCCACTACAGTCTCATTGTGTACCTCAAAACCTACATTTTGACGTAAGATTTATGCATGTATTTGATGACACAAAAAATTGTGACCGGAAGTGACGACAAAATTCCATGACGCGGACAAAATTTGCTTGTATGATAAGTGGCTCCCTGTATGTCTGTGGTAGTACTTACTCACTCACACAAAATTTTTCATGTATCTTATTCATTGAAAATCTGTACAGCCGACTCTCCACTTATTATTTATCTACTCCGCGTAGCAACGTAGTAAATAATTCACCTTTATTTAGGATCTGCAGTACTTCTAGTAAATTACGTAGCAACCTCGATATTTTTAATTGCAGTCTTAATGACATAAAAAAATGTTCTAAATGAAATATCTAACGATTACTTTTGTCTTATTAATTTACTTATAATCTACATAATTAGCTATATATGTTCGTGTGTACGCGTATGTGCATATATGTATGTGTGTCTATATGAGTATATGTCCATATATGTATATACAGGGTGTCCCAGAATTGAGTTCTCGAACGGCAACCTGTAATTCCTGAGTTCATATTCGGCCCATATAAGACAACTTACCTTGGTCAAAAATGCATCCCTGAGGAAGTACATTCTCTTAAAATGATATAGAAAAAGAATTCCAATAGTTTCCGTTATATTGAAGATAACATTTTCAAATTTTAATGAGAGCTGTACCTCTATAAGTACTCTATGCAAACTTGGTAACAATCAAATATCTTTTGTTTCTCAAATCTTTTCCATAATTATCATTATTTGATAGGCTGTAATTTTTTAATCACCCTGTAAAATTACGGAATACTTGAACATTTTTACAAAGCGTTGAATGGGCTGCAAGAAAAGTACTCTTAAAAATTTTTGTAATATTAACCAAAATACAAGGCATTAACATTGTTTCCTCTATTTGTATTTAACATGTATTTACAATTCCAGAACAAAATGTTGTAATAACAGAAGAGTAGTTTATTTTAAAAAAAATGCATTAATAACAAATGCTCCACATGATGCCTGCCAGTTTCAATACACAAATTAATGCTTTTAAAATTTTGTGTACTATCAACCAAAAATCAAGAATTACCGTTTTTCGCTGTAGGTCATAGGTGCTTGTGAAACAGGAAACCTGTCGCGTTTGAGAAACAAAAGATATTTAGTTGTTATCAAGTTTACATAGAGTAGTTATAGAGATACAACTCCCATCAAAATTCCAAAATTTTACCTTCGGCATAACTGAAATTATTGGAAAAAACAATTTCTGCTTGACTTTAAGAGGATGTACTTCCTCAGGGATACATTTTTGGACTAAGGTAAGTTGGGTTATATGGGCCCAATATTAACTCAGGAATCACGGATCCTCGTCCGGGAACTCAATTCTGGGACACCCTGTATATTTGTTCTTATTTAAATGTTTTCCATGTAATTTTTTTTTCGTCTCATTATTTATTCGTAGTTCGTATGATGCTTACATACATGTTAAAATCTTAGTTTTATTTCACTTTCTTTCTATTTGGGTGTATATCTTGCATTGTGCTTAAATAATGCTTTGTATGCCTTTATTCCTGTTCTGTAATTGCGTATCTTAGGTGATATGTGTGTACGTAATATATAAAATTAAATAAATAAATTATTACATTTTTCGCATACCTTATGAAGTTTTTCAAATATTGTTATAAAAATTGGTAAATAGGGATTTCTTAACATAAAAAATTCAAATCCGCTCCCATTTTTGTGTAGATCCTGGGGGGCGCCACGTGAGCAGTGTTTAACTTTTTTACCCGTACGTTATTGTTTTTTTTTAAATCCGAAACCAATCTCATTTTGGTGAAAAGGAAGTACACCTGTTATTATTAGTCTTAGAAATTTACCATCTTCGAGAAAATCGCATTTTAACAATAGGCCTCATAATTAATTATAAGAAATATTAACGAAGTAGGTGCGATGCCAATAATACTTTTGATATTTAAATATTTTCCTAGTGACATAATATTTTGTTTATCTATTTTTTGGCAATATCAGTTAATGAGCGAAAATCAGAACATGCCGGGGCATCATAATTTGGTATTTTCACAAATTTTTAAATCTCTTTTACTGTAAAGATAATGCTTAATCATAATTTCAAAAGAATTTAATTTTCCCAAGCAATCGATATATTCCTTAAAATAAGCCCTTCTTAATTTAAATTTTACCGCGAAAAACCGCACGTCACCGTATCCCACACCGATGACGTCAGAGGTTACATTGTTAGTAAACAAACATGGATTGTGGATTATAAATACGCGTTATTTTGCAAAACCTTAACGTTTTATAATGAAAAATGAGTGGTGTTTTGTGCTAGGATGCAATAATACATCCAAGAACGCACCTGAAAAGGTTTTCGTGACAGTACCAAAACAAAAACAACGCAAAATAAGGTGACTTAAAACCTCTAGACGTGATCCACCTACAGCAGCATCAGTATTTTTCTGATATGAAGTAAATTGAGTAAGCAAAGTAAGTTCAAAACTTCATTATCGTGCATGAGTATTAATCTAAAATAATGAATAAGTAGCTATCTAACCCTGTTTGCATTACAAGTTTATGAGCAACATTTGTAGGTTATGTTTATATAATATCAACCTTGTAAGTATCTTATATTGAGCAACTATATATAATAACCATAATAATTTAATCAATAAACTACGTTAAAGTAATAATAGATAAATACAAATATGTTGAAACGTTCATCTTTCTTCATAAATCCCGCGATCATGAACACATCAACTGCCAGTACATTTCCTGAAGTAGTTCTTACGAATCTTGTAGTAGGCATTTCGAATTAAATCCTAGGTAAAAACGTACAAAAATCTCTTAAAATGCTATGTTTATATACTACATATATGCGATATCATGGTGTGATGTAAGCGGTGACGTCACCAATGTCACCGCCAATAATGGCGTGTTTCGCGTAACTGTTCAAATATTCAAATTTTATGTTACTTATTTGTTGAAATATTAATTTAATAGACGACGGATTGCTTTTTAAGTACAGGGAAATGCTTTAATACATTAAGTACTTCATTTTAATAATATCGAAAAAGCTAATTTGCATATAGTGAAAACACCTAATAAACTCAGATATGAGAAATATGGTTCATATTTATTGTCAACCGAATCACAATGGACATGCTGCGCAACGTGTGTATTTGCTATAATCTCCAAACAGATTGCAACCTGGTCATAGACTATTTCAAAATGGTTTCAGCAATTTAGGCGAAACTATATTTTCGTCCTAAACGTGATAGTTTAGATCGACAGAAAGTTGTTTAACGAAGAAGACGAAATATTAGTTCGCATTGATCCACAAACTAGTACAAGACAATTATGTGCAGCTATAGGAATCAGTAAGGCTTTTGCATTAAAAATATTACCTGCAGAAAATGCAACCACAACTTCTCAGCTGGGTGCTGAGGAAGCTATGAAAGAGTAGCAACCGGTTAGCTCAGGGCTGGTCGAGGATCAATCAGTGGCGAGAAGGGTTATACATATTTTTTGAACAATTATTTGATTGTCAAATTAACCAAACAAAACTTTAATAAACCATAAAGAATTTGGACGCCAGAGTATTCAGTACATAACACTCTTGCAAACTTTATCAGGGAGAGAAAACAATCAAAATGAAATATAAAACGAATAATAATATATTAACATAAGTATAAACAAAAATTTGACAACATTTTACAAATGATTAAAAACATTTACGGTGAAATTTGATTTAATTAGTTAACAGACAAAAATTTAGTCAAAAAAATTAAATTTGAAGATTAACAAAAAAAATAGAATTTAAAAAACGATCAACTGGTTTACAATCTTCCTTCTGGCCAAAAGTTGAATTTTGCACATAAATTTGGGCTCCTTAGCGTAGCGGAGACGTGGAATCCCGACGAGGTCTGGTCCTGAAGATGGCCACGGATACCCGGGAAGGAGGACGTAATATTCAGGTCCTGACAACGTTGATTTCCAGGAGACGCTGCGTCTTAATGATATCCAATACTTTGAGGATAACTCCAAATATTCAATCTATGCCTTGTGCCTTGCAGCGTCGAAAACGAAAGTGAAATAGCATGGATATTTAAAATTGCCTGAGTGATGTTTCTACCGCGTATGCGCACTTGTTGAATTCACGTCGGCATTTATCGCGGGTAATTTAAATTTATGTAGCACGGGTGCTTCAACGAAAAAAATTCTTTTTCGTTACAAAAAATGCCATCTATTCATGTAATGCGACAATGATATTTTCAAATAATTTTTTATTGTGGGATCATTTTCTAGAACCACACGAGTTGCCAACAAGAAATTTAAATGGTAACAATTATTTGCATTTTTTTAAAACACGATTTTAATGATTTGTTGAATTCATTACCACTGAAGTTGAGACAAAATATTTTGTTCATGCAAGGTGTCCCACCACATTTTACCAATCAAGTACGAATTTATTTAAACACCTATATTCATGAGCGCTGGATTGATTGCGGTAGTCTGTTTCCTTGGCCAGCACGTAGTCCAGATTTTAACCCATTGGATTTCGGTATATGGAGTGCAATCAAAGATCTTGTTTACAAAAATACCGTAAATATCCACGGCCAATTTTGGCAAAAAAATCAATGCAGCAGCAGCCTTTCATTATACAATAGTACTATTTAATATAAAGCTATCTTTCATAAATCGTGTAGTATGTGTGTATACAATACCTGAATTTGGTACTTTCCTCCCGTCTCACCCTATATATTAATGAAAAAATCTCCTACTGTATTATTTAAAGCGCAAGTGACAGGGACATGTAAAAGTATAATAAGCGTTATACTTAGCAGGGTACACCCAATCCCTTCAGCAGCCCCGGCTTATGTAAAACTTGAGTGACAATCCACGTATTGCATCCGCAGAGAAATTGGATGAAAATCTAATTTAAGACACCGTCTAATTTCTCATTCTTTTATTGTAGCGGGGCGGTATGAATGTGTGTCCTCACCCTTATTTTAACTAGCCTCCCCGCGCCCCCCGTCCCCGCTGGGCCGCGGAGACTCTCATTTCCCATCAGCGCGCCTTCTTTCTCCGGGCTCATTAAGTCTTGTATCGATCGACCCGTCTTTCTTCCACACTTCTTACATCGTGTGAGAAATTTTAATATGCCGCACTGGCTATGCTCGCGTTACTCATTAATGCAAAATATTTTCGAATCTAATGGCCTTTCTCAGACCGTGCAAACCTCATGCTGTGGAACAGGGAGATGGTGTTGAGCTTTGAATTTGTCGCTTGATGAATAATTGATTGATTATGTGTGCTTAATGGTTTGACATTCGCCTGGAGGTGGAGATGTACTCCTATTATATCGCACGAGATCGTTGGGGATATATAAATGCTAAAAAACATTATGAGAAGTCATTATGAACATACGAGGGGTAGCCTAAATATACTACATTATGTGGATTTCTTTTATCATTTTTACTGCTTTATATCCATTGAAGAAAATTTAAAATCTGAGTTATCATCTTTCAACAACACGTTTATTCTCATTTTTATGTAACATATTATTAATTATCGTTTTACAGTACAGCAAGATTTGAAACCCATTTGAATAAATCTTCAGTGCTAACATATACAGGGTGTCCCAATTAAAACTTCCAAGGCTACTTATTTGAAAATTGAAATAAATATTTCAGTTTTGTAAAGGGCATTCAATTGAATATATTAACGACTATAGTTTTGAATAGGGCGGTCCTTCGCAACATTGAGGTGTAAATTACATTACCACGTAAAGAAATTATTCTATCTCAGGAACTTTAGAAAGTGGAGCATATCAAAGTATATTAAATTCTAAGCAACTTTTGTGAGAATAGATCAGTTTTCGAGATATGTGATTCAGTGTGATTTTTTAAAAAACAAATGCCGCCATAACTCTTAAACCAAATTTTAGACGATATTCCCCTTGGGGAGTTTTTCACAATAGACTAGATTATTTTAAATAGCCATAAAACTTTAATTCAACTTCAAGTTCGACCGAAAATGAATTTTCTATTTTCAAACAACTTAAGTTATTAACAAAATAATTAGATAAAAAAGTTGAAGTTCTATTTCTTGCTTTGCTGAGTCTGATAATGTTAATTTATATATTATTTTATTCGTCATCCAAATGGATATTCGTGATAACGAAAATAAATTCAAAATAATAATGTATGGCGTTCTCCTTACAACTGAGGCTATACGTGTCTACGGGATACGTTTTCTAGAAAGATCTACATTCACTTTTGAAACTTTTATAAATTTAAGTGAAAACTAAAAAAATAATGGGAGTTTTAAAAAGTCAAGAAATGAGACATGGTATTGGGTGCTACAAAAGTCAGTAGTAATCTCCAAACTTCGTTGCAGATTCACCAGAAGATGAGCAACATGGCACAGATTTTTAGAACAATTTTCTGTAATGTTAGAGGAGTTCCACGATTGCTTTAAAAAAATTATGTAGAGCGACGAGAACAGTTTTCATAATAATATGGTATCCAAACAATGTCTGCATCCAAAAATTCACAAAGAAAGCAACAATTACCTTGGAAAGTTACAAACAGATTTATGACAAAAATTCAAGATTAAATAACCCTACAACTAAACACCATGGTAGTAAGACTAATGATAATCTAAGTAAGTTGGAAGCAATTAGACTTTTAAGTAATAAAGCAACAGCATAATGCAGAGCACCAGGATTTATCATAGAGCTGCAGGCAAATTCCATTCTAGGAATACTCACAGCCAAAGTATAGCTCAATGAAAATTTGTAAATTAAACTACAGGAAATAGTGTTATCCAATGTCGGGTCAAACAGTCATGTGTGCAGACGACTCCAAGAAAGAACAGAGGATCAGAAATGAGATTTACAGAACCATGTCAAAGAGAAAAATCTGAATAAATTTAGAAAAATGCGACATACCATTTCAGTCCATGATGCAGTGATGTACAGAGGAAAAAATAGCAGTTAGCCAATCGATTTACATTTTTCCAATAGACAAGTAGGCAATCAGATCCATGCAGTTCCATGAGATATTAATATGGCTTGAATGCACTTATGGACCTAGGAGAATAAAGGGATAGCGACTATGAATTTAAGAGACAAAATAAAAATGAAGAAGCTAATGAAGCAGCCAGGGAAAGCGTGTACATGACCTAGTTAGACCCTAAACTTTTTGCAGTGTGGCTAAACCATACATACAAGCATCTATTAATTAATGGCTACAAAATGAATCTCTGGAAAATCGGAATAGTTTCCCGCTACAGAAACAAGCCAGAAAGTACATTAAAGAAAAACCGACCAAATTTCGGCCCCAAAGTATAGCGGCTGTGGTGGTTCTTCTTATGAGGCATTGTTGGCTTAATGAGCACATGAATCTAATGCCCTGTAATTGGAATTTTCTGTTGGGTAGTGTATTGTTAAATAAATAAATAAATAAATAAATAGATCTGGCTATGTGCAAATTCTTCCAAGATGAAGAGAAAACCTCAATCCATGTACCATACCACTGTGAAGACCTACCTAGACTGAGATTTGGCGAAGAAAATTCAACGATTGATACCAAGTCTGGAATTTATACAAAGGACAAAGATGAATAAAGAGCGGTAAGGAAAACTAGGAAGAGAGCGCTACAATAGATCCATAGAGGGTAGTGGTGGCCAAGGCCAATCGACTGACTGCTCCGTTCTATATCTAAATCTAATTCAAACAAAACTGCCGATAGCAGGCAGAGGAAAATTCTCTATGGATAAGGCATACATAAAATTGAAGAAGCTTTGGAGTAAATACTTCATGCGAAATCGGAAGTATTCCTTTACCGAAAAAATTCAACCTTAAATTCAAATACTTCGACCAATCTTACCGAAAGCTGTTTATATCATAAAAATAGTTATTAATAAAATGTTTGCAACCAAAGTCTGCTAATGTTTAAATTAACTTTTGCCTCAAAACAATTTAGAATTTCTTTCTATATAATCTAAGGCCAGTTAATATATATCTTCGTTGAATTCTTTACGTCCTCATTTTCAAGGTCAAGGTCAACAAATTTGTTTTATCACGATTCTGGATTATGAAAAACTTTTCATAAAGCGCATCCCGATGCAAAATCTAACCAATTTTTTAATATTTTAAAAGCCATTATAATAGTAATTCATAGACAGTTAAATTGTGAACTGAAAGAAAATTAATAAATTTTCCTTCTTCGCATCCATCCCCTGACACTCAATATACTTTTGTGTTATATTATGGTATACAAATTACTCCAGTTTCAGTATGACAATATCCCTAAGCAGACATTGAAAAAATAGGACAAACAATAGAAAATATATATTTCCACGTAGTGGAGTGGGTATAGTAATCGTAAAAAATCAGAAATTTCTCTTATTGAAATAGGTTTAGAATGTCATGAAACGTCGATATTTTCACTTGAAATTTGGACCTATATTTTGAGATCATTCCGTTGATGGGGTGGGGAGCAAGTAGAGATAAATAGGGGAAAATGGGTAAAGCAAGCTGGTAAGAGTACAGAAATTTGAGATTTGATGTGTATACTACAAGCCAAGGCCTCGGATTTCTTTATAACACTTTTCAACCCGGCCACCACCCACAATTCAGTATTAAAGGGGTTGTTGATAAAATAAAATTGAGATATTCACTTGTCTGTTACAATTATGTATTGCAATGACATCTAATTGAGATGGTTCCGTTGAAGGGGGGGGGGGGGAGTAAATTAGGGAGGAAGATAAGTAGAGCAAACTAATAAGAGTTCGGAGTCTGCTGCCGAAGGAAGAATTGAGCCTTTTAGCTATAAACTTATTGTGTTAATATTCTGCGTATCTTGTCAGTTAGCGGGCTTCGATATATTATTAAACTAGTTTCATTAGAAATATTAGAGTAATATGATCATTACTTTTCTAATACTTCCTGTATCTTTTTGTCTCTGCCGTTGGCATCTTTGTAAAATTTTTCAAACTTTTCTTATGACCGTTGAATTATTCTGACTAATTAAGATAGTAATTTTTCGAAAAGTGACCTTTACTTCTTGTAACCAAACTATCCTGGTGCTTTTAAACTTATCAAGTTGCGCTAAATATTAACCACATCCTGTGCAGTTTCATATCATATTTTTATATCCCTTGTAAAGAAACGTTAATCATTTATAGCACGAAAACACAGACACGATCATAACTTTGTACATCCAAACAAAAATAAATGAGCATATACATCGAGCAAACAAGGGCTCTTTCTATTCTCAATTTCATTCTAATCTGTAAAATCACATAACTAATAAATTTCTTACCCTATTTGTAAAATTTTGAAACAAAAAACCCTAAGTGGGTGTCAATTTAGTTAAAGTGAAGTGATTTAACAAAATCTCTTCTTGCCTCTACACCCTCGTCTTCAACTACAAATTTGTAAATATTTCAGCTTAACGACTCAATGACGACGATGAAGGAACGGTGGAATTCTGCAACTACATTATGTATAAGACGGTTAGTGCAATCAAACGTCGAAGTAAATAACTATTGCTAATATTCTTTAGATGTGTTAAAAAATGAAAAGTTCAAATAAATTTTAGTTAAAGAGATTGAAATCGCGTTAATGAAACGTTGACTAAGCAGCAGCGTTTGATATAGTACACTAACAAAATGTGAAATAAAATAATTATTTCGTGAATAGACTATTTTTGAACAAACCTCACACAGGGCGGTTTTTATTTTTAAATATCCCCATAGGCAGTTTTTTGTTTTTTATTGGGAATTTCGACAATATTTGAAAATTTTAAAAGCTGTTAACATTTTCTATTTTTATGTATTTTCATGGCCACGTGAAACATTAAATTATACAGGGTAGCTCAACGTGAATAAAATCCGGAAGAAGAAAATTTCTATAAAATCAGAATAACATGATTTATTTCTCTTTAGGAAAGAAGTTCTGTGGAGTGGTCAATCAGCTCAAAAATCTTCGGCTTCCGTCAAAGATTATTTTTTAATAGAAAATCTAACTTCATTTGTTGTAATAGAGTTGTATCGGCCTATGAATCATTTAAATACACTTGACATAAACTTATCGATATTGCAGCTGCAATCACACCACAAAACTTGGTGCACAATATCTTCAGCTTCCGTCAAAGGTAATTATTTAATACAAAATCTAACTTCATTTGTTGAAATAGAATTGTATCGGCCTAGGAATCATTTAAATACACTTGACGTAAACTTATCCACCACACAAAAATTAAACAACTCCCAAATCCACCAAGGAAAAAATCAAATTCACAACTATAACGTACATATTTAAATATTTCAAATTATGGCGGAGGTTCCGGTGTTAAAGTAATGTGACCAGAGAACCAATATTTTATTTCGTTGCGAATTAGAAAATGAAAACTTGAAGAAACCTGTTCTCAGACTTTGTATACAGGACTATACATATAGTTTGGCTATCTGGGATATCATGACACCCTCTCATAAAACATCAACTTTTCGACTTTATTATACCAACAATGGCTATTACTCTGCCAATGTACCAGCCACATAGTAGTAAACGTTTTCATTTACTTGTCCTACTATTACCAGTTCTCATATATTTTTAACCTACAATAATCCGACGACATATTCCCTGGCTTTTACTGATAAATGAACAAGGAAACGGTATTCGGTCAATTACTATTTTATTTTTTAACGACAGATGTGGGAAGTGGATAGTTTTGTTGAATGTTATGGCAGATGGTCCTATTCTTCCTCTCATGATGAGCTTAAATAGCATTTTTGAATCACTTTAAATCAGTTTATATTAAGGTACATTATGTATTTTGTATATAACCTTTGGAATATAAATTATAAGGTTATTATGGTAAAGTATACGACCTATGGTTATAAGTGTACACCAATTGGTTGTGACACATTTATCGCCTATTATATACCACATAATTGAGTCGCATATATTTTTTCTGGTGTAATATCTTGTGGGTCATTATAAAGACATTTATTACTTACATGTTCACGTAGTGGAGTAAAAAATATTAATTTTTTTTTTTTTTTTTGTTTGAAATAGGTTTAGAATGTCATTGTCCAGGCGAGAGGAAGTTTTCGAAAGAATAATGATAACCTGTGGGAATGTGTGCATCTTAATATGTATAACTATTGTACCTAAAATCAAACAGATGAAAATTAGTGCGTCTATGTTTAATCAACTAGTGAAGTTAATAAAAACGAAAAAGTTGTAGATATTAACTTCGCCCTCTAATGTGTTTTCGTAAAACCTTAATATAAATTTACACAAGCCAAAAACTCGTTTTTTATGACTTCACTTGTTAGTTAAACATATAGTGCAGCAAAATAAGGAATCGGCTTCGGAATCTTTTGTAACAGGGCGGACTTTTTTCCTTTCTCTATCCATAATATATGATAAAAGTCTCCTTCCTAAAAAGTGCCGCTATAAAAGTTATTAAACAAAATAGGTGTAATATTACGGTTTTTCGCGAATGATTTTTAAAATTTAATTTTATCGAAATAGATTGCTTACACCAATCGAAAGTACGGGAAATTTCACATCAAAGATATATATGAAGGTTTTTTTTACGATAAAAAATGTAGGTTTTGTGAACAGTTGATGACCTTGTGCGATGCGAATATCAGGTGATTTTAATATTGACATAAAAAATTTAAATAACAAAAGTACACAAAACTTTCTGTCATTATTAGAATCCTACAATGTACAGGTCACAAATAATTAATATACTAGAGTTAATGAGTTATCACAAACTTGCATAGATAATATATTAAAAAATATTTCTTGTGATTATTATAGTAAAATAATAAATTCGCACATATCCGATCATATGGCACAAAAACTTACTCTTAAATTATCACTTACAGATAAGTTAGAATATAATTATATAAGATGATTTAATGAATCAAACCTAAATATTTTTTTAAATTTGTTGAAAAAAGAAAATTGGCAAGATGTAATGAACATCGAAAATATTAGCGTAAATCAACAGTGGGATATTTTCATACAGGCTTTTTAAAATAATTTTGATCAATCATTTCCATTAAAAAAATTAAAAACAGAAATTACGAATACATTGATACTAACATCCCAGAAATACTCAAATGTAGAGAGCAAGTACACTTTCTGTAATGATGAAATATAATAACCAGTATAGAGACTTATATGATACCAAGAAAAGGGATTTATAAAACTTTTAGAAAAAGTTAAAAGGGATCATTGTAATAGTGAAATTATTGACTCTGATAGCAAATCTAAAACAACATGGAAAATTGTTAGTAATGTGTCCGGCAATTTAAAAAAATAAAATGTTATGGTAAATTTTCAAACCGATTCACACAAAATATCAAATGAATTTAACAAGAATTGTCTAAGCGCAGCAGCGGATAAAATAAAGCAACTTCCCAAGGTTCCCTTAGAGAGAGAATCCCAATTAATAACAATATTATCGAATTTGACAAAGTGACAGAAACAGAAATTTTAAATGTTGTAAAATCGTTGAAAAACAAGAACAGCTCAGGCAATGATAACATATCAACATCATTATTAAAAAAATGTATTAATTTTTTTTTAAACCTTTGTGTTACATTATAAATAACAGCATATAGTTTGGAATTTTTCCTGAAGCTTTAAAAGTAGCAGAAGTGATACCCATACACAAGAAAGGTCATATAAACGAAATTGAAAACTTTAGACCAATAAGCCTATTGCCATCCTTTTCTAACATTTTCGAAAAAATAGTATGTATTAGATTAATAAATTTTTTAACGAAAGTGAGCTCTTTAGTAAAAATCAACATGGTTTCTTAATAGGAAAAGATATAAATGCTGCAATATTTGAATTTATAAATGGGATTCTAACCGCCTTAGAAAATAATGAAATACCCTTGAGCATTTTCTTATATCTATCCTAAGCTTGCGATAGTATAAATCATGAATTACTTATAAACACACTTGAGAGGTACGGAATTAAATCAACAGCCATAAAGTGGATAAAATTCACATTTAGAAAACCGATATATAAAAGTCAATTTATTTGGTAAGGAAGTGAAATCTGAAAAAGGAAAAATTAAACTAGGAATCCCCCAGGGCAGTATAATTGGACCTTTATTATTTAATATATTTATTAATGGCTTATGTAATTTAATGAATGACAGTAAACACCAAATAATTAATTATGCAGATGCCACTACCCTGCTAATAAAAGTCAAGCAATTAAATTTACTGATAGACGAAGCAAGCGAAGTATTGACCATAGTACAAAACTGGCTATTAGAGAATCAACTAATTTTAAATAGAGACAAATCAAATTTCATAATTCTCAGAACAAATCGTTAAAACTTCCTTCAGATATAAGTATAAACCGTGACAATGTAATCTTAACATCAGAAACAAAGTTTTTAGGAATAATTACCGATTGTACATTAACGTGGTCGCAACATATAGAAGATCTGAAGAAAAAATTGAATAGTATTGTATATAGTTTGTTATTAAGAAGGTGATATCATATTCAACGCTGCGTACAATTTATTATGCTTGCTTCACATCCGAACTAAAATGTGGCATTCTGTTTTGGGACGGAGCAGCTGCTGCAGAATAAGTAAATAAAATCTTTATAATATAAAAACAAACCATTCGTATCATGCACGATGTAGCCCTACGAGATACATGCAGAGGTAGCTTTAAACAATATAGATATCTAACAGCTGTGGCAATGTATATTTACGAGTGTTTAATTTTCATTTTTAAGTATAAAAATAATTTCGATCAACACATAAGTAACCACGATTACAATACAAGACATTTTAACTATAGTTTCCCTATACACCGATTAAGCATGTTTTGAAAATGGCCCAGGTTATGCTAGTATATAATATACATATTGCCAAATAAATTAAAAATACGTTATAAATAAGAGAAGTTTTTAATTACTTAGTCGAGGAAGAGCCTTATACAATACATCAATATATTAATTATATATAGGGGGCGGTAGCTCAGTGGTTTAGCGCGTCTAGCTTACATACTGGCATACCTAGCGAAGCAGGTTCAATCCCTGCTCACCGCGAAATAATTTTAATTATAAAATTATCCCCAAGATGTGGTTCGGACTTCACTATAAACTGTAGGGCCTCGTTTCTCTTTACCTTATACAAAATCATTCTGGATTTTCAAGGAGTTACCTCGGTAACTTGAGAAGCGGTTAAAAAAAACATTTTTTTAAAAACATACAATTTCACATTTATAATTCTTATAATATTTAATATTATTTTCTTAACAGTGTAGAGTTTTTTTTTTTTTTAAATAATCATTTAATTCATTTTGTCTGACGTATTTTAACCCAGCTTTATTAATGTATGTGCTTTACTGTAACATATATTATACTGTGGCTGTTTGAAGTAAGGCATGTTAAAAAAAAAATCACCTTCTACGTGCCCCCCTGCGCCCCGTTCGCCTCCTAATCCCGGGGAATTTCAGTATGTTTACCTCCTAACTACCCCAAAATAGCCCTGAAGTCAAAAATTATGTCCTCAACCATTTCCTCTACAACATGTTCATTGACTGGACTATTTCTAAATAAACCTTATAGTCATTTATTTATTAATTAATTAATTTGACATGTTAAGTATTAATTACCCAGAAATAGGGTTTGGTCTTTATGAATCAACATTTACTTCCTAAATAAACCTTCCCAGACTTAATTAAAGTATTATTTTACAGTATCAATAGAGGCGATGTGCGTCTTAGAAAACGAATTATATTTAACATCAAATTAGCTCCACACACCTTCGAGCCATCTCCATGAAAGTGTAATTTAATTATATTAAATAGTCTCAATTATTTGTATTTGGCTGTAAATAGATCTCTTATTTATTTTGTGTACGAATGATTCGTTTTTACGATGTATCAAAACGTTAATGATCCAATGTCACAATAACATGCTTTCTTTATTCAAGATTATTCAATCTAGAGAACTGTAAAAATTAAAACTCACTCTCTCACCCATTCGTCTTCTCTGAATGTATAAATTTCCAACACCATTGGCAATAAATATTTGTTTTATGTTCCTTTTTGAGCCTAGAAATGAGATTAAAAATAATTTTTTGAAAGTCGCACTTAAGGGGGCGAAACTAACTTTTTTTTGTTATACAAATGTGTCCGAAAAGAGATGAGCATAATGAGATGCTTAGTGTAATAATTATAAAGATTTCCGTAACAAAAAATGTTGTCTGAGATTTTCCTTCAGTAACTGTTAGTAGAGGGATTATACATCACAAAAATTTTACTGGTAACTCGGTTAACCTTGGAAGATATAAAAAAATTGCTCATTATAAAAAAGAAAGCTTGCCTAATTGCCTAAAAAAAGCCTGTCTAATATGTATCTAATAAATAACTACTAACAAATACCAATAATCACAATATTCACAAACCATATGACAGAAATTAGCGTCAGTATTGGTCAGTATTGACATTTGACTCTTTATTTAACACATCTGTGTTATCGGTTGCCAACAGCATCGACAAACAAATCACTAGTCACCATGCAGAATTCATCGCCAACATGCAAAAAAAAATACCAGCACGATGACATCACTACAGCACAGCGCACATTCGAAATTGTAATAGATTTGTTGATTTTGATAAATGTATATAGATACCGATTACTCATTTTAATTGATTTCAATTTTTTTACAGAGAATCTGTTGATTTCAATTTTTACTTCCCTCGCATACCGAAGGGAAGTATTGTATTCGAGAAAAAATCACCCTCCGAGATTTTTTCGGATTCTGACGTTTCAGAACACGTAGATTCCGAAAATATAGGTTTTTCAATTCCGTCAGTCTGTCTGTCTGTCTGTCTGTCGGTCTGTCTGTCTGTCTGTCTGTCTGTCTGTCTGTCTGTTGGTGCATTTACTAAAAAACTACTTGACGGAGAGCAGTCAAATTTGGTAGGTAGTTAACCCTACTGTCAGCGGAGAACTGGTAGAATTTTCACTGAAAAATATACAGGGTGGACCGTCTAAACGGAATAAATAGTGAAAAAAATTTTTTTTTGCTCAAATTTAAAATTTCCACGTTTCATGACGCGCTAAACCTGTTTCAGGAAAAAAAATTTTTTGAAAATTTTTTTCAAACATTTTTGAAAAAATTTTTACAAAGTTGAAAAAAATTTTTTTTTGCTCAAATTTAAAATTTCCACGTTTCATGACGCGCTAAACCTATTTCAGGAAAAAAAAATTTTTGAAAATTTTTTTCAAACATTTTTGAAAAAATTTTTACCAAGTTGAAAAAATTTTTTTTTTGCTCAAATTTAAAATTTCCACGTTTCATGACGCGCTAAACCTATTTCAGAAAAAAAAAATTTGAAAATTTTTTTCAAACATTTTTGAAAAAATTTTTACCAAGATGAAAAAAATTTGTTTTTGCTCAAATTTAAAATTTCTACGTTTCATGACACGCTTAACCTATTTCAGGAAAAAAAATTTTGAAAATTTTTTTTCACCAATATTTTTGAAAAAATTTTTGACTAAAATGAATTTTTTTTTTCTTTCTTCAAATTTAAAATTTTCACGTTTCATGGCATTCTAAGCCTGATTAAAAAAAAAAGTTTTTTGAAATTTTATCACTAAGATAGAATTTTTCTTCCTTTGTTCAGATTTTACTATCCACGTTTCCATGACATTCTAAAACTATTCAAACAAATTTAAAAATGTTTTTGAAGAATTTTTTAAAAAATTTGAAAACATTTTTAATCCATTTATGTATCACTACTATAGAACAGACGAAAAAATTTTTTTTTCTCAAATTTAAAATTTCCACGTTTCATGATATTCCAAACCAATTTCGGAAAAAAAAATTTGCAACATTTTGTTACCAGTTTGGAAAAAAATTTAACACCAGAATGCTCAAATTTAAATGACATTCTAAACCTAGGTATTTCAGAAAAAAAAATTTGAAAATTTTTTTCACCAACATTTTTCAAAAAGTTTTTACCACTATCGAATTTTTTTTTATTTGCTCAAATTTAAAATTTTCACGTTTCATAGCATTCTAAACCTATTTTAAAAAGACATCATTTTTAATTTTTAAACTTTTTTTAGCACTACTATAGAACAGAAGGAAACTTTCCTTTTTGCTCTAATTTAAAATTTCTACCTTTGACATTTTAAACCTATTTCAGAAGAAAAAAATTTGAAAATTATTTTACCATCTTTTGAAAAATTTAAAAAAATGAAATTTTTTAACCACCACTATACTTCCACTCCATTACGTGAATGTTGGATTGAAAATGTGACAGATGGCAATAACATCTGGCATATGCACCTATTATACTTTTATTGAAAAATGTACAGGGTGGTCATCCCAAGAAATAATTCAGTCATGGTGGACATTTGTAAAGGTATTTGCGCAAGCCTGCCATATGTGGCACCTGCTATTTAGTATTGAACTTATTGCTGTTGGATGAGCAATCTGTATATTTTTTTGACCAAAACTTATCAAGTTTTCTTTGTAATAATAGCAATAACTCTACTCCGATTATTATTCTCAATGTCATTTCGTAATTATTATTTTTTTAGAGAGACTGCCATGAACGAGGGAAGTTCTGTGTAAATACCTTTACCGATTTTTTACAGAGAATCTGTTTTTCTGGGCATTTCAGTAGTTTTATGTAAATATTGTTCCTGTAAAGATACACGCATGCTCAACAAATATAAACTGTAAATATCTATATTTATAAAAAAAATTTTGCTGTTTTTTTTCCAAATACAATACATTAAAAGACAAAAGGACTCACCAGTGCCACTCAGTCAATCTTATACAAATTTCTTCGTCACATTGACAAAACCTCTGACTGCAATATTGTATATTACTTCTGATTATCAACATCTGCAGGAACTGCGAAAACATGAAAAGCGAAACGTGCCAAGTTTTTTGCATTTAAAAAAAAATTTTTTTACATAGATACCGGATTTGACGATTTTTTTTTTTTTTTTTTTATCGCTTATTTAACGTCGGCCTATTTCCGCTACCAAGGCCAATCACCGACGCCAGGAGACGAGCTACCCCCAACCTGGAAATTTTGCCGAACCTCTTCTCTGTCGAAGAGTAGGGATCTTTTACTTGCCTAACATTTAATAGACAAGGGACCGACTGCTTTACATCCCCTCCGAAGGATGGTATATCCGCTATGTAACCCTCGCCTAAAGTTACATACCTTCTACGCATGCGCTGATATACAAGCCGTTAGAAGATGGAGCGAGAACGCTGTGTTTCCCTGGAGAGGTTCACCCATCCAAGTACTAACCGCGCCCGACGTTGCTGCATTTGCGTATCGAAATACGAGTATATGCAGACGTCTCTACGCTCGCTTTTAAATGATGTCAAATATTTTTGAGAGAGATCATATTCTCTCATTTTATGTTTTTGTAGAGGGGAAAGATATTTTTTGGACAGAGTGTCCTTTGCTCTATTTTTTTTACAGAGAATCCGTTTTCGTTAGCATATAAACTATACAAGAAATTATAGAACGATTTACTGCTTTGTTAGATGTGTGGTCGAAATATTACCATAACGAAATGTGCTACGATTCCTTGGTACATACCAATAATTTAAAAAAATCAGTAATGCTTTCATTAAATCGGCCCCCTCCTATATCAAATATCACTTTCATTTTAATCTGTGAATTTAAATGATTAAAAGAATAAATAAGAAATTCGCGCAACAATTTAAAAAAGAAACACTCATCATCGCCAGGCGAAAGGGTTGTTCCATCCCCTATACGAAGGGTGACGGTGACACCGCGTCATTCAAAGACGCGTTCAGGTGGTAATACAATTATTAAAACGGTTAGGGAGGGAAGTACTGCCTAGAAATGTTTCTTTTTAACGGTAAACGAAAATAACCATCATAAACTCGCGAATACATAAATCTAGTAATGAAAGAGAGTGCCTGACAAACAGAGAGGACTTAAAAAATGCTAATAATATAGAATGTAAAGAAAATACTCAATGGATATCATTTCTTTACACGTAGAGGGTGCTCTGTTTTCGAGTGGCAAAAAAGCTTTTATAAATACAACCTAATAAAATAAGTGCAATATCGCATTACATTATTTTAAACCTTTTCATAATCCTATTAGATCTACTACAGAAAGACAATTAAATATAAAGTTTCTCTAAATCAATAAATATTTCATAAATTAATTGTTTTCTCTCATAATGATAAATCCTAACTTCTTCCTAGTCTTGATAGATGTTTTGTAATGCATGCATTATTTTATTTGGCCTCCCTTTGTCATACTGACAGCATCACGGCACCCATCGTGGATGTCTGTTAGGCGCACGGCCTCTCCGAGGCCTTTTACCATCAGCAGTCTAAAGTTTTGGAAAGTGTTCTCTTCACCTCCTGCTGTCTGATTATCCCTAAACAATCTTGATGTAGCTAAAAGGTGGAAACAGTTCGAAGAATGCGATGCTGGAGAGTCGCTGCTTTAGGGGTCGTATTTTTTGGAGAATCGAGCTGCTGGCTCGAATCGCTGTCCAGAAAATTCTAAGCAGTTACCTTCAGGCTCACATCTCGAAAGCATCCGTACACCGTTTGTCGGTCTCCATAATGGTCTATGCCTTAAAGAGGTAAAGAAATATGGAGAAAGTTAGAACACTAGCAAATCTGATCTATGTATCTCTTATAACACGTCATTAGCGTAAAGCAAACATTCTGCTTTTTTATGAGGATCGGGATATCATTTATAAAAACAAGAGGTAACGAGGGTCCGGAATTGAATTCCTGAGGAACATCATAGTTTGCGTTTAGAACTTTTGCCATTATATTTGGCCTTTTGCTTTTTTGAATATGATGCAATAGATTTTAAAGTATTTGAATTGAAACTAAACAGACATAACGTTATCAAGATGGCATCACGGTCTACTTTGTCAAAAGCTTTTGTAAAATCTGTGTAAATAGCATCGATCTGTGATGTTTCTGCCATACATTAAAACACATCATTAGAAGAGTCAATAGGTTCGCTACGGTTGACCTTTTTGGTACAGATCCATCCATGCTTTATATAAAAGAATTTAAATTGAACATGACTCCACATACGTATGTGAATTGATCAAGTATTTTGGCCAGTGCACACAATACAGCCAATAAATACTTCCACATCCGCATAGTCGAGTGGAAGTATAGTATTCGTAAAAAAAAATTCAAAAACTTTTGAAATAAGCTTAGAATGTTATAAAATATCGAGATTTTGAATTTGAGTGAAATTTGAAAGAAATGTTTTGTCTGTATGTCGGTCTGTCGGTCGGTAGGTCGGTCAGTCGGTCTGTCTGTAACTTTTAACCCGATGTAGAGCTTGGAAATTTACGAAGGTCTCAAAAATGTTTGCAACAGTGCGAAAATATTTGTAAAATTGTAAGCATTTTCGTAATATTTTCGAGATTTCTTTGTAAATTTACAAACTCTTGGTAATATTCCAAACTTTTACCGAAAATTCCTGGACTCTTGGTAATTTCACAAACTTGTTCATAAAATTACAAACGTTTGTAATTTTACAAAGAAATTCACAAAGAGTTCGTAAAATCTTGTCTCATTTTTTTATCATGTGAGGATGAATGAAAACGCTTATAGCGTACCGAGCATTGCGTTTTCCTTTGGTAAAATAAATAAAATACAGGATATGAAGTTTACAGCATATAATTATCCCAAATCATCGTTATTGTCACCCGATGTCCGCCTTTTCTGTGGCTTCCTCTATAATTGGCACTATTTTGCCATTGGAACAAAAAATGAACGCTCCACAATAACATGAAAAATGCCTCAAGAGTTAGGGAGATAGCAGCTTTTTTCATGTTTGTAATTGTTTCCATCTGATGTTAGTTTCTTCTGTGGCGCCTTCTACGATTCGCATTTTTTGCCTTCAGCATCAGAATGAGTTAACCAGAGAACGTAAAACATGACAAGGAAATGTAAAAATGACACAGAATTTCGAAAAAAAAAACTTATTTCATGTAATATTCACTTGTCATCATTTTCATCTTCACTTAACTTTTTCTGTGGCGCCCTCTAGTATTGGTACTTTTTTGACATTAGAATCGGAACGAGTGACCCCAAAAATATAAGAAATGACACTGAAATCAAAAAATGACGTCAATTTATGGAGCCAGTGCCTTATTTCATATATTGTTTCATCGAACATCACTTTTATTGTTTATATTTCCACAATAAACAAATTATCAGCTGACCCCTCAAAAAAACTGTTTCCAACTTTAATGTAGAGACTCTAACGAATAAAATGAGCCATCATACATGTAGTTTTATGCACAATCACTCTGGTTCCGAGTAAAGGCGTTTTTCCGCCTATTTTGCCCTGACTATTTGGTGCATATACTAGAAACCAAGACCTCAGGTTTCTTACTAATATTTTTCAAACCCCACCACCTCCGCTCCATTATTAATGGGATTGATAACATAAAAGTGCGATATTCACTTGAAACTTAGTACACGTATGTATTGTAATGACATTTGATTGATATGATTCCATTGAAGGGGTAGGCGGTGGTAGTTTGTGAGTAGGGGAAACAAGTAGGGTAAACTAGAAACTTCATTTTTAACGTATATGGTAGGAATCAACGCCTCAAACTTTTCTATGACATCTGACCTAAATATTATTAAAATTCTATGGCTAATAATTTCCACATACTAGAGTGCAAATCGAGATGTTTCCTTTAAAGTGACTTGGATCAAAAATCTGGATGTGGAAGTAGTGATTCCTTAGGCAGCGGTTTCTTTTTATATGGACACATTGTATATGATATTATTTATAATTTTCAAATTCCGTAAGAGGGAAAATAATTGTGGTTCAGCACCTGTCCTACGCTATAAACTACAAACATGATTTATTACTATTTCTTGCACTGTAGTCGGCTTCAACAATTTTATAATTTATTAAAAAAAAAAATTCCGAATTTATTTTCTATATTTAAAATAGTTATAGATCATTCCCATATATTCTTCTACTACCTACTATCACGTTTCATATATCCGAGACAATTTTTCGTGAGCACACGCGCCTAAATGTACAAACAGTAGATGTTCTAAATACGTATTATTAAACATTAAATTAAAACCCTTCAGTTCTAATTAAATTTATTAATAGAACAAACGCAACAAAATCAGCGGAAAATAGTATAAGCACCGAACCGAGTCCCCCACTAGCCACATACAGCTCGTCATAAACCTTCCATACGTTGTTTCAAGAAAGACATAAGTGAAATAGAAAGAATGCAAATGAGGTAAAGAGCTCGTCTTTGCTTAATTCACGCGCACTCTTCCGTTTCTTTCTCCCCCTTGCCACCCCCTGGATGCTTAGTTTTCCGCCCCCTGCCCCCCACGTCACCAAGTAAGGGTAGAGTTTTTGCCACAGGCTCACATGCGCAAATGAAATCGATTAAAATGCGAGTTTGTGCTTTGAAGAAGAAGTATTAATGGCAGGGGGTGGGGGGGTGAGATTTAAGGGGTTGGGGTACGTAAGAAAGTTGACTGTGCTCGTACGTGTACAGCGGCCCGCTCGTATAGAGCTTTTTTCGCCCGCTTGAATTTTAATTAAACTGGGCAACTCTTTCGTTACCCCCTCTTCGCGCTGCGAGAGCTCCTGGCTGTGTATCGAATGCTATTTAGAATAAAAATACTGTCGAACTCTTTACCCGTTGTTGGCGTATGTTAATTAGCTAATTGTTATTAGTTTTCTAATTAGGGTTTATTACCATATTATGTAGTGTAACAATTATTGCACGTTTTAAAATATTACTCGGCAACGAGGACGAGGGAGTTTTCTTTTATAATTAATGAAAAACATGAATAATTTTTTAAACTACATATACAGGGTGTTCAGTGGCGAGTAACTATTAGTAGTTTAAAGAAAGGTAGAGTGACATGGAACAGATTCCAAAACACGTCCATATGGGTACCCTCTAGAGCACTCGTTGCTGATATACAGTGGACTTTTTAATTTTTGCCAAATTTTTAACCATTTTATTCAAATGCTTCAAATCAATTTATATGTCCGTGATGACCAAATCTATCCCTAACAATATTGAGTAGTAAAGGGTCGGACTGGGAAAAATGATGTTTATGATTAAAATTGTTAAAATATAGAGGGCGTACCAGCTAATGCATTACACCCGATTTCCCTGGAAATTTTTAAGATGAATTTATAGTTCAAAAGCCATTCTGACGTAGCCTTTTTCGAAAAATTAAATTCCGTTTGAAACAATTGAGCATAAAAAATCATTTTCTTCTAGAAATTCAAAATGGCGGATTCCTGTATTTTCTTAATTGGCTCTTATTTTAACTTTCAATACGCTGAAATATTTTCTTCGTTTCCGAAATACTTTCAACAAAAAAAAAAAAGATAGAAACTTCTGTTGGATAGAAAAAAATATATTCATTGGCAAAAACTTGTGAAGGTAATTTAAGGCGTCGAATTTTAATTTCCTCACAAATATCCTCAACTATAAAAAAAGTCTTACTGATGAAGAACATTTTAATTGTAGCTCTGAATTTATCCATGGGTAGTACTTCTCTGATTTTGGGGGGAAGACTCTCCAAAATGATTTATGCCTGTTTGTCCTTTTGTTAACCGTGTGAAGATCGTTCTTAAATGATCCTTTCTTCTGGTCTGACGATTATGGACTTCCTTATTAGATATGTATTCGTTAGTATGTTCTTTAATGCATGTTAAACCTTACAAGACATATAAGCAGGCATATGTTAAAATTTTAAATCTTTAAAGAGATGCTGCGTTTCATTTCTACAATCTACCCCAGACACAGCCCTGACAGCTGTTCTTTATAAACCAAAACATGTGTGTTTGCAAGCAGAGTGACCCCATGCGATATTACCATATGACGTACAAGATTGGCATAGTGCAACATATGCTAACCTAAGAACTTATATCGAGACATTTTGGGATAACTGTTGAAGACAATAGTGAGGACGATGACCAGATGTTCACCCTGAGTGAGTGTCCCATTGCTATTTTGGGTCTAGAAATGCTCCTAGAAACTTTACAGAAGTTACTATCTATACCACCTAGATCACGAAGGGAGGAAGTCATGACTATCGTTATATCTGAATTTAAGAGTAGTCGATTTATTGCGAACCAGTTTTCTGCCCTTGACTGTGCCGATATACTTTTGGCTTTCAGAGTGTTTAGGTCAGTGTCTTTCAGTATTAGTCTAGTATCATCTGCCTATAATAGACAGTTTACACTAGTAAGTGTTGAAGACAGATCATTAATGTACAATAAAATAACAATGGGCCCAAGATAGAACCCTGTGACACGCCAACACTTACATGAAGTTCTTTAACTGAGTTATCTGAACCTAAACGTACTGACGAACACAATAGAGAGATATGACTGCACTGAAGTTATATACAGCTATTTATCAATTAAAACGTTGTGCGTAACACAGTCAAAGGCTTTACTGAGGCTGCAGAACATTCATATCGAATAAAGACCTCATTCAAAATAATCTATAGTATGTTCTGTACATTTCAGAATGGCATCTGTTGATGAGAGCCGTTCACTGAAACCAAATTGGTTGTTATTTAAAATATTGTTCCTGATTAAATACTCGTCAACACGCATTTTCATGGTTTATCGAAAATTTTAGAAAATATTGGCAAGATAGAAATTGGCCTATAATTTCCAATGCTATTAATGTCACCTTTACTTTTATAAACAGGAACTACTGACGCAATTTTAAGCAGTTTGGGAAATGTTCCAGTCTGCAAACACATACATACATACATACATGCATACATACAAGTATTCAAATAATACCTCAACCATCGCCACTACAACGACCATCACACATCTTCTGACTGTCTAGTGACGAATCTTTTTTTATAACTTTATCAGTTTCAGTGCATCGAAGGACATTAGAAATGATGACTTTCATGTTCAAGGCAAAAATGCTTTTAAATAATTTTCGGCTGTCCTTAAATTTCAGTTAATGTAGGATAGTGTAGTTTTTACCTTATAAGAGGGTAGTAAGGGGTGATATGGACTGAATAATTCAATAAAATGGCGTGGTAGTGGGATGCTGATCGTGTCAGCATCCCATATAGGAAACTTTTTTGTCCAAAATTGGGTTCAGCGCCACAATATACTTCAGAGAAAAAGATTAGAACATTAGGGCAAGACATTTTTTGTAGACCTATGTATTTGTTTACAAGAATTTAGTCTGTTACCGACGAATCGTTAGTGCACACACTTCTGCGGCCCTCAGGATCCCCATATTTGACACCATTGAACTTTATACGAATAGGGTAGGATGGAAGAATTTGTCTGCATTGAGAGCATTCGTTGCCCTGTTTAACCGATAGAATGACGTTCCATTTGATTAGGTAACCAACTAGTATTTTGGAATTTTTCTTTCTGAATTTGCCAATAACAATTATCAGTCAATATTGAAATAATATTTTAATAATGTCCCTTAAGGCAGTTATTGCAACGAAGTGGCGGCATTCGACTAAAAAAATCACTATGCAAGAATAAAGTAAGATTTCTAAATACTACAGTGCAATACGAAAGAAAAGCAACAACAAACCGTAAGAAGTTGCTCATGTATAGTTAAAAGATTTTGAAAAACATGTAGCAGAATGTCTTGCCAAGTACGTTCAAACTGACCAAATAACAGCTGGTGACGAACTGGAAATATTGACGGTACCAGAAGGAATTCTCCTTGTGGTGCAGTTCTTAAAAGATCATCATAATGCACAGTTTGCAAATCTTGTTGATATTTCTGGCATGGACGTCCTCAGTAGACCATATAGATTTCAGATTATTTCTAAAGTTCTGTCGTTGAGGTTTAATTCCCGTATAAGAGTGAAAGCATACACTGATGAGTTAACTCCTGTTGAGTCATGTAACGACATATACAGATTCAAAAAATTCAGTTTAGGGTACGTAAACTTGTTTCTGCGCAGATAAACCACGCCTTGTCGTAGAACAATGCAGGGCATTGGTATAAAACAATAGCGCCATCGCTTGACCGCGTGGAGTTAAGAACAGCGCACCCATTCTGCTTTTAACAGCGTAGTTGTTTAGACGTGTGGGAATAAAATAAATTAATCTCAATTTCGTTATTAAAATGCCGTGTGCTTATACAACTGCAGAATAAGTGCAAATTGTGAAGTGGTACTTCGGGGGCCATTCCACTAAAGACACAATAAATGTATTTACTGTGGCATATCAAGACAGACCAATCCCCTCAGCTAGCATAATTTCATACATTATTAAAAAATTTGAGAATTTCGGGTGTGTCGTGAATTATTGTAAAAAATGCTGTGAACCCGAACCCCGTCATCAATAAATGAGCGAAGAACGTGAAATTCGCGAAACTAATGTCTGTGCACTTGTTGAATCTAGTGAACCTTGTTCTAGCAGGCAAATTGCTGATGAAGTTGACATGAAGGAAAAATCTGTAAGAAATATTTTGAAAAGAAATGGATACAGTTGTTTTAAAGTTCAAACAACGCAAGAATTATTTCCCGAGGACAATTTCAAACGGACGGAATTTTGTGAAATCATGATAAATAAAGTAAATGAGAATGAAACCTTCTTAAAAAGTATATTGTTTACAGACGAATCATCCTTTTCATTACATAGGAAACACAATCCATCCGTAGTACGATATTGGTCTCGGAAACATAAACATTTGAGTGTTGCTGTGCGAACTCGGTATCCTCAAAAGTTGAACGTTTGGATGGGAATTTTTGACAATCATATTATAGGCCCACTGCTAATCGATGGCAATTTAAATGTCAATAAATATTTAGAGCGTTTACAAAACCAAATAATTCCTGCAGTTCAAAATCTTTTTGTCAACTTTGACGACATTTGGTTTCAACAAGACGGCTGCCCAAGTCACAATACCTTAACTGTTATGAATTTTCTGGAAAGAACATTTCCCAATCATTTAATAGCTAACAGGGGAATGATAAAATGGCCAACGAGGTCACCTGATCTATCACCCCATGATTTCTTTCTGTGGGGCTTTTTAAAGGAAACCGCGTACAAACATGCGTTTGAACGAGCCAATAATTTAGTTGAATTACGGGAAAAACTTTGTGCAAGCATTACTCCAAATCAACTCAATGATATGAGAGGTTCATTGTATAATCGGTTTGGCTATTGTTTGGTACAAGAAGGGGGTTTGTTTGAATCCATACTTCATTAATTTATTGTTTGATAATTGTTAGTTGATTTTAGTTTCCGTGTTATTTAATTTTATTTTATTGTTCTATTTTCATTTCGGTTTTAATAAGAATTATTATTTTATTCCCATAGCATTTACGGCTAAAAAAGCAACGGCAGAAATGCTTTTGATAGAAGAAACTATTGGTCAAAAATGTGACAAATAACTTCTTCGCTTTTGACGAAGAGATATTGTCTCTCTTCGTATTAGAAATTATTACCTATGTCCGCACCCATCCTTAGTTCATGCCGTACTAAATTCAATTCATTGTGTGCCTCTGCTTTCACGATTTATGAAACTAGCGGGGCGTGGTCAATTACATCGTTATTCCTATACCCTAAACTGCATTTTCCGCATCTGTATAAGAAAGCAAACTGGTACGAACGTAAAATTTGGGATATGTCTGGAGCTTTCCTTTCGAATCATCCAGATCTGATTATGGTTTTGAATCCCATATAGAAGAGATTTTTCACTTAGTGGATATGTTGAAGTCAGATATGATGATGAATAGAAACGTATCGTTTTAGAACCCCTGGAGGTAGCAGAAGAATTCAGAAGATTTGAACTTTCTGTGCCGTGGGAACATTTTCCTAATTTCAGACATGCAAATCCTGCAGTAGAAACTGTTGATACTAGAGATAAAGAGAAAGTAATTTTGTATTAGAATATAATGAATTTATCTAAATATGTTCAATGAGTATGTAGAGACATAAGTCAATCATATTGTAATAAATCTACACTAAGAAAATACAAAATGTTTGACATGAAAAAAGAAACAAGAATAACAAATTAGTCACAGCTACCCTACAATTACGAGCAGAGATAAAACTAAAGTTGACTATGGCTGAAATATGCCATGTTATTCATGATACACCCCGTATATTCCAGTGTTTTGCGCTGTGATATTAACAACTAGTTTCTTGAATATTTTTACAGAAAACAGAGGTAATCAAATGAGGGAAATATTAATTTATATTTCCAATGATGTTAAAAATTTCACTGACACACTATTCGTGCCTACTTGACGTCAGCGTATTTGGTCGATTTCAAATGCTCGTAAGATTTCGCTTCTCTTGTTTAAATTTTGAAACAAAAATAAATTAAAACCAGAATTGTATACTTCTTTTGTTTTTCTTAATAATTGATATATATTTTAATATGAATTAAGTACACCGCGTTCTTTACTTTGTAGCCTTGTGTTCGTTTAGATCTTGCGTTGATTGAGGTCCCACTTTATAATTACTTTAATTAAGAAAAAGCACTCTCTGATGAAAATTTCAATGTACTTTGTAAAGCACATATTTGAATTTTATAATACTTACGTAATTTCTATAGAATTCAAATTTATTTTCTTTTGTTACTTTAAATAATAATTAACAAGCGAAATTGTTTTGTTTTTCTCTGCACGTTCAGGGTATGGCGTAGATTTAACCAAATAAATGATCGGTTGTCTCATAATATTTTGTTTTGTTTAAAATGTGTATACCAAAGTATTCAAATTTCAGATACGCGATCAGCATGTAACTTTTTTTACGTGCTCGTTTATTCATGGGCGATAAGAAGAGGGGTGCAAGTCACACATGAACGAGATGAAAAATTATGAGTCAATGAGAAGGAAAAATAAACAGTTTTAATCATTTTCAAATGATGCCAGAATGGTTGGCGAAACTTCAGTCGAATATTCGAGTATAGTATTCAAGGATCCAACACACTTCCCACTCCAAAAAAGGAAACGAAATATTCATTAATACCTAAATTGATGTCCAAACAGCTATTGTTTCAACTTCATTCCAGGCTAACACTTCCTTGTCATTAGTACTTAACCTTCTGAACATGAGCTCGTAATCAATTTTTTTTATGCTCTGGTGATCCAGCAGATGTTATTAATTTTGAGGCAGGAGATTTAAACCTCTGAGCACCTGTTACAACCATTCCGTGAGATTCACCCTTTGTATACTTAATATTTATCGTAGATATTCTGATTCTATAATCAAAATAATTATTTAATATAATGTCCATATTTTTTAAGTTTTCAACATTTCACAAAAGTCTGGGCCTCTTCGAAGATAAAATTATAAAAAAATGTTTAAGATTAATATTAGAACATTAGTCTAATATATTTAGAATAAAGTTTTTTAAAAAATGCACGAATCGAGATTTTTGCCCAACATGAAAAGTGGGACATGGATAGAGTCCAAAATCAAAAACTCGGAACTGTACCTGCTGGCATACGGTCGCTACTTGGAAAACGCGAATGGCGTTGTATCTCCGTTCCTGTTCATTTTTTCAGAAAATTTATAAGAACTAGAGTTGTAGAAGATCATTTTAATTTAACTTTTTCTCGTAGGATTGATATTATAAAAGTTACAGCTGTTTGAAGTAAACATTTTTTTTCTTATTAATTTTTCAACGACTAAATGAACCTTCCGGGTATAAAACTCTAAATAAAAGTTATAGAAGACGTAATTACCTATAGTTTCAATGCTCAATGAAATTTTTGGGACTAATAGTTCTAGAGTTATAGAGCCGCAAAGTCAGTCCTACACATAATTAAGGTCTCACATGCCCAACCACTGCGCACATTCGAGCCCTTATTGACCCTCCATCACTGGCAATTGCAACATCATCAATAAGACCTTACAGTTCCGCAGAGATACCATCAAACAGATTTTAAAAAATTCCTTCGCATTTTTGATCTATGAACCTTGAACTATTTCAACCAACGTATATATTTTGGATTAATACAACAAATTGTGTGCTTTAAAAAAAATTAATTACTATGAAATAGCATATTTTGTACGCTTCTATTAGACACCCTTGTGTATTTTCTATGCATAACAGCTGTATTTAATGCAATAAATGGTATACATAATTGCAACCCAATAATCCACTAACAGAAACCAAGAAATACAAAACATGTTTGAACTTTAATTATGTGCAAAGTATAATTAGCCCCAGTTCATCACAAAAATCCACAAAAATCTAGAAATGTTTTTTGTTTTATCCAATTATTATCGTTTAAAATTCAATTAATATAACATGGGGTCTAAAGCTCATAGTTTTGGAGAGAGAAAATAAACAAAAATTTCCCAAATTTTCAATAACATTTTTTGAGAACTGCTGGAATATTGACGTAGGTTTAGATCTAGATCTGATGTAAAGAAAACTATACTCTAACTCTCCCTTGTGCAATATTTTAGTTACTGTCGGTGTTTCGTTATGTACACACCGCCAACGTTGTTTTTGTTGTTTTTGAATTTCGCGTCATTGTGTATTTATAGTTAAGATTTATTTTATTGACTTACCGTTCAAGTTGTCAAATTCTTGATTACGTACAGACACAACTTACTTGTTCGTTCTTTTTGTATTCCTTTTTGGCTTCTGTACCAAGTTTTTATTTTATTTTTCTTTATTGACAACGTTAGTTGATAGTTTAGTGTTTAGTGTTGAACGAAGTGCGTATGCACTTAATTCGACGTACCGAACTGTGTATTGATACAGATGCAGAGATTTTGAATGATTTAGGTAGGTAGTAAGCTTTTAACCCAGGACATTCATTTATATTACAAATGTTAATAAACCACATTTAAATTTTCTAAATTATAAACAATCCAACATTTTGCTCCGAATTAAAAAACACACATGTAAAGAAATTGCTCTGTTTAAACCTCTATGGCCATTTTTTGCTTGCAATTGTGCACGAAGAGAGAACGAATTATTTACCTCTTTATACTTACCTCAGTTCAGTTGAGGCGGTCCATCAAAGGCGGTCGATGATTATTTGACATCGCGTGTGCCGGCGAGCACTTTTTTATGACAATTTAAAATTTGTATAATTGGGAAGTACAAGTCCATCGACCAAGAAAAGCAGTGGTTCTCAATAGTTGTCTACCATAATATTAAATATGTTAGCCTAGTTCAGTTTTTTCAAAGTGCCCCTAGAGGGAAAAGTCATAAAGGTTTTTTGTTTGTCTAGTCGGTCCCCATTGCCATTTTTTTTAATGACATGAAACTGATTACACCCTGTATATATTATACAAATATATATGATGTATTATATATCATGTATATTAAATATATCTAATTATATAAGTATGACATGTATATCATATGTGAATATAAAGTACAATATATATAAAAAATATGATCTAATATAATATATAATATAAAGTACACTGTAAATATATGGAATGTTGAAAATTCGTTAGAATTACATGCGTAATATAATACATCTCAGTACAGAATAATAAAACTGGAAATTTTCGAGTTAAAAATGAGTTCACGTTACCGTAAGCAAGTATACATGGATCACGCGGAGCAAGATACGAGGCATGCGCAAGCGCTTAAAGTCTGCGGGGCCGAATTCGCGCATCCACAGCTTTAAAACTAGTAGTCACAAAAACTCGTTGAGCACTTAAACTAAAGATAATTAGGCCTTCTATAATTTAAAGTTCTACACCCGGAAGTTTCATTTAGTAGTTGAAAAATTGCTAAGAAAAAAAAATGTTTTTCTAACAGCTGTAACTTTTACAATATTAATCCTATGAAAAAAAAAAAATAAATTAGAAATGACAGAAAAAATTATTTCCTACAACTTTTGCTCTTATAAATTTTCCGAAAAAAAACGAACAGGAACGGAGAAAGAACGTCATTCGCGTTTTCCAAGATAGCGGCCGGAAGCCAGTAGGTACAGTCCCGAGTTGTTGGTTTTAGACTCTACCGATGTCTCCCTTTCACTTTGGGCAAAAATCTCGATTCGTGCATTTTTTCAAAAACTTTACTATGTTTTCTGTCTAAATAGGCTGGACTACATGCTTAACTACATCCTATCTTCGGGAGAGATCGGTTGTTAAAACTAACATTGTGGTTTTAGCAAACAGCAGACACCATATAGGTTTCTTCCTTTTTTTTATTTTATGATTATTTTTGGTCATTTTGAGAGTCTGTTCTCTTTTGTCTTAATCCCCTTCAACATTTCGATTTCTTTTGCTACACCACTCACCATTAGGAAACATTCAGCATTTAAGAAACGTTTGATTGTTTTGTTAACTTTATTCGTATTTACAATAAAACAAAAATTTATAATAATAATAACTACTAATAGCGAAAAAATTTAATAAGCAAGAGTAGACATTTGTACTCTTCACTGATTTATCTAACTGTTTTTAATGTTAGCTTTAGACATTTTAAATTTTATCTTTCTATTCAATTACAGATCATAAAAAAATAAGATGTTTCTAAATTTAAATAATGACGACGCACTAACGATTTTTTTTTTTTTTGAGTAATGATGATATCTGTACTAAAACAACTAAAAACTATTAACCCTTGGTTCGACCATAAATATACAGAAAGAGAAATAGCCAGTGTTTCGAGCCCGTGAATATAAATTATTTGTTCTTTATTAAAGGTTCATTTTTGGTTTATTGTCGGAGGTTTACAATTTTTTCATTTAACTTTCATTTTCAAATTTTTTAAAGATTTTTTTTAGTGTTGGGGGTTTTTTAAATTTTTAATTTAACTTTTATATTGAAATTTATTTTATTACAAGATTAACTTAAACCTATCAAGTTCAAAATATTTTTTAAAACTGTTTAAATACATTTTAGATAGGCATTAATTTAACATGTAAAATAACACCAGATCCTTCGCCATTGCTTAGAAAACAACGTCCGTTACACTGGGTGTTTAATAATAAAACCTGAGAGTTGGACAAACAGACAGTAGCGAATTGGAGGTATGGTAATCGTAAAAGAGTATCTTCATCCAAGTATACAGTAAGCCAGACTGTCGAAAACTGGACAAAATTAAAATTATATTCAAATTGCATTAAAATTGGTAGTTATGTAGTTTTGGAGTAGCTGATACTAAATCTGATATGCAAAGTTAAAAATTCAAAATTGCGAATTAAATAGGGCTCCTACAATTGCAAAACTTTGGCAAATTTACAAAAAAAATTGGTACACATGAATATCAGAAAGCTGCGACAACGAGCCTGATGTTGCAAGTTACACATTCAAAAAGATGAATATTTTCTTGTAGTTTGTAGAAGTTACCGAACAGACCATTAAAAAGATGAAAGACATTTTTTTAAATTTAACATTCTGAAAAGACGATCAGTTAAAGTTAATAAAATTTCACTGACAACGCCTGGTTAATTAAACCTTGTTACCAAATATCAATATTGAGGCAGGTGCAAAAATGAACAAATACCAAAGTCAAAGATATTTTAAATTCCATTTCGTAGTTTTTGTCACCGGCGATAGATTACACATTTTTCAAAAACATTTTTAAAATATCAATTTATCTTAAAAATATCTTCCCCATTACCCCATTGTATTCATTTCGTGATCGTAACTTTTTTTAAATATCCCTGCGAAATCAATGCAAACCGACAATTTTTTCCTAGGATGCACGCACCACTAGTATAGATCAGAGAAATGAGTTAACTCTGCATTTTCTTAAGCCTTACACGATCTATAATGCACACTTGGCCATCACACTAGGCGGCAGTTCAGCTAATACGTTTCCCCTTGGCATAATGTGAGACATATAAATAATCCCCCACTCTACTTTTTTTCCTATATCTGCGATATATCATACATACGCCAAGGCGAACATGCAAATCCCCGCATAACTCATGTGAAAATTTCACAAACACGACGTCATAAATAACGCCAAAAAATATCGACGTAGCTCTTAAATAACTTCTTTGATTAAAAGTTAAAAACAGTGTGCAAATATTTCCTTAAAAAATTTCGTACGCACCCCTTTTCTTTCCCTGTGTGGTCCTCACGTATAATGGAAAGGGTCGCTGGCAAGGCTTGGAAATATTACGGGCCGCTTTCATATTGTTAAAAGCTTCTTGATATTTTTTGTGCTCGAACTACCCATGATTTTATCTGCGATCATTTTATTATGAAAATATAGTTGTTTTTGTACTCAAAATATTTTTTTTAAAAAACATTTTTTGAGTGTGCCATGCATGTGACCAAAATAAACAAAATTCTGCTTCTAATTGTTCGTCAGAATCAAGACTATTTTAGAGGTGGAATAGGAATAAGTAGTTCATCACTATGGGGAAACGGGCGAATGGCAGATGGTAAATTAGGGTATTGCATCACCATCCCTTTTTACTTTTTAATACCCTGTCTAATAAGAGGTGTCACGCAAGAATAACAATCGGTAACATGATCTTTAGGTTCTCGCCAATTCATGGGCACAGCAAAAAGCTGTTGAACGTTCTCTTCCACTTAGCCAACTGCAAAGATTGATCGCACAATGGTACTGGTACGCCTTCTTAATGTTGGAAGTAAAATTACGTTTTTGACGCGCAAAAGTCACTTTATCACAAATATAACAAAAGTTGTTAGGTGTATTTACACAATCTCTATTTTCAAAATAGCACTATTTACTTTCGAGAATGAACGCTGCATGCACAAGGTATAAATACGACTACCTCAGAATGAATATTTCTTTTAGTGACAAATAGAGAGGTAGGTAGTTAGCACGGTCAGTATAGTATGTCTATTGTTCGTAGAATTCTGATTCTATAGGACCGCCCATAAACTAGGGTTTATATCTTCGTTCAATTTTATTATCCATATTGGGATTGCAGGTGATTTAAACATAGATCTTATGTCAATAAACGAACATTATTGGCAGAGTTACTGCAAATACCGAGTCTTGTCTTCACCGTTTTTTTATTAAAAATATAAATACATATGTACCAATTATATTAAAGTCGCATGTAACAGATCATTTTGTACTATTGTTGTTTGTGATATCCTAGAGAGTACCATAGGAGGCAAGGTAAATCCGAAAATGAAATCTATAGTAAATTATAAATTATGTAAGGAAAAAATGGCCACAATTAACTTAGAAAATATTTATAATGACTCTAATCCTGATAGTCATGAACATGTTTATAGAAAAAATAGAAGATAAACTAGATGAAAGTAGAACACTTGTAAAAGCAAATAAAACACAATTAAGCAAGTGTGGAACAAAATAATAAGCATCTCACAAACGCCCACACTTCCCATCAGATGGTGATTGATGGAAACTTAAAAGAATCATCTCATAAACATCTACTCTTTCCACTTATATTCCCACCCCACGCGTAATGTGGCTGCTGGCAAGCATGTCCCATATCCAATCCAGCCTATGCAGCCACACAGTGGTGCTTTTTCTGAAAATAGGTCTGTAACCTAGTTAATTTTCGATAGAAATTTACGAAACTTGGTAGACTTAAGTATTTGGATAGGTATGCTAAATTTAGTGTTGCTGCAGATTTTTATTTATTTATTTTTTTTTCGATATGTGGGCTTCAAAATTAAGGTTAGAAGAAGCAAAAGAGAGAAATACAATAAAATAACCCAGCCACATGCAAAGTCCTCATCCTGGAACTTGACCCGAGTAGTCTAAAGTATTTTTCGACGCTGAATTCGTTGGAATTTTAAAATTTTAAATCAGCAAACTCAAAAATCCTAGGATTGTACATTAGGAGTATTCTAAGGGTAGTATTTTCGCTCTAGTTCAAAATGTTTAGCGTATTTCGGCTTTTCTGAAGTAGAATTCGAATTCATCGTCGAGAAATACATTGGAATACTCGGGTCAAGTTCCAGGATCAGGACTTTTTTGTGGCTGGGTTAATTTATTAGATCTTTCTTATTTTTTGCTTCTTCTGAACCTAACTTTGAAGCCGCCATATTGAAAAAATATATTTCTGCATCAACACTGAATTTAGCGTAACCAAGTACTTCACTTCACCAAGTTTCGTAATATTTGTCGAAATTTGGCTAGGTTATCGACTTTGTCGCCTGTGTGACATCAATGCCTACCTTACGTTGGCAAATCAATCAAGCAATCAACCAATCAAGATACCATGTTAGTTAGGTTTAGTTAATACAATCTCCTGATGATGAGAATATTGTTGAGGAAATCTGTGTCGAGTGAGTATTTCACTGTTTGTGAAAATTACTTCATAGACAGTGTGACGGGAGTTTCCAATGCACCCCAGGGATAAATTTTTCCATCCGTGGTTTAAGCCGACCCACCATGTATCCCTAAGGCTGCCTACCTCCACATCCTTCTCTATGCAAATGTGTGACAATAATGAGACCAAGCGAGACAGAACAACGCAAACTTACGACCTTCTTGAAGAATGTTGCTGCAACCGTTAAAATAGTAGACCGTAAGGGTTACACTTTAATTTTATACCGATACGTCTTATAGTCTGAATCGGAGCACCTGTTTCAAATTCTTTTAGGGTGTAAAATGCTTTGAATGTGTATTTTCGTCGGTTTTATATCATTTCTTTGCGTACTTGAGATGTTTTATTGATTTCCGATTTTAATTAAAGGCGAGATTGTTGTTGATGCATTTCCATGTAGGGTGTCTGTTACAGAAAAATAAGCTACGTTTACACAAGAGTGTGTAACCCTTAATTTTATACCCAAAATAAATTTAAATAAATAGACAATAAAACAAAAGCCACACATATTAGACCATATCAGCACTAATAGAAACCGGTGCCTAGATGCGTTACGTTTGAAAACAAACGAAGATACACAAGCATTTCATAGCAACTCGCGTGATATACAGACTGTCTATTTTACGAGGGCCTCACCAAATATCTCGCTTAATATCTATTGTAGAAGAATAAAGTTTTAGAAACAGTTATCCCATTTTTTGTGAGCTATATTTCAGTAAAAAGAAATTTGAAATCCATAGCCTACTTTATGAGATATATTACAAAAACCTGAAAAATAGGAAAACCACAAACGGTTATAGCTTCCTTATTTGAGGAGATACGAAAAAAGTTAAAGGAATGAAAGTTGACGGCAAAGACAATAAGAATAATAACGTGTAACAAAAAAATCGAAAAATGCAGTTGGCTTTGACATACGCTATTGTGCAAAAATGAAAAATACATATCTCAAAGTAGGCCATGACGCCATTAATTCCGTTATTTTTTTCTCATTCCAACGATATAAAACATGTCACAGAAATTTCAACCGATAGTGTCAATATTTAATATTTTACGAATACCACAATTTGTAGCCCGAGCCGAAGTGTTTGACTTGCCACCACGGAGTCCTGGGTTCGAATCCTGGCCTGGGTATGGATGTTTCGTGGCGTTTTTCATGTGTTACCAAGACGGTATCAGTGAGCTGTTGAGTGGCACAACATGTCTAGTCGCTGTTATCGCTCCTAAGTTCGATTCTCAGATGTGGTAGATGGCAATATCGCAGAGAATGGTTGTTGTTTTGACGTCTATGTGTACTTGTCCGGGTTTAGTGGTAGAATAGCAATAGCTGAACTCCGCCAGGCCGTTAATAGAAATATGGCCATTAAAATAAAATAAATATAATAATAATAATAATTTGATATAGCGTTGTAGGAGAATGAGGGCAGAAAAATGGCAATACTATGTTATGGTACGGTCAAAATACCAGTAGATTTTATATTTACATTATGGATACTTCTTCGACTTACAAGTTTTTACTTAAGGTAATCCGATACTGAGATAGTATGAACTCTATGAACAAACATCAGCGGATGATATTTCTGGGTATTTTCAAGATTAACCCATTCAAGTTGCAGATGTTTCTGTGAAACATGTTGAAATTTCTTTAGTCCAAAAATATAACGAATAGGCATATCTTGAATTTCTTGTTAACCTAATTTACTGTATTGAAACATATTCTTTAAAGGATTTTATAAACAGCAGCAAAAATAACTATCTATGAGAACTACAAGAAAAACTATGCGTAAAAATATTAATGATATCTTTGCAATCTTTCGATAGCCTGAATTCTAGTTATGCTAGCAAATTAAAATCCTAAAATGAATTTATACAAATTTTTATTTGAAAATTCTCGTTTAACAACTAGCATCCACACAGCTCCCTATGGCCATGCAGATTAAACTAATATCTACATAACCCCCTAAGATTCAGTTAAAAATAAGAACACAGGCCTAAAATGAATTTATTCACCTACCTTGTCTTATTCATAGAAATTGCTTTGGTTTTGCATGAAAAATCTTTATGAGTGGCTTGTGCCTTTCTGATGAGCTAAAGCATAAGGACGAAAAACGTTTCAAAGGCTAAGCATTTCCAAAATACAGAATGATACATTTCGTGAAAATGTAATCCATTAGAATTAAAAATGTTTAAATTGGGTGGGTCAACTGCCCAAAATTAGTAGGCGGGTCCCTTGCCCAAAACCTAAGGAGAGGGCCTACTGCCAAAATTAGGGGGTGGGTCACATGCCCAAAATTAGGGGGTGGGCCAACTGCCAAAATTAGTAGGCAGGTCTCTTGCCCGAAACCTAAGGAGAGGGCCTACTTCCAAAATTAGGGGGTGGGTCACATGCCCAAAATTAGGGGTTGGCCTACTGCGAAAATTATAAAATGGGTGGAAATAGGTAAAAACGGAAGTTTCCCTCAAGGTTAAGGTTAAAAAGTTCCCACGCTCAACCGGACCAATACCTACTTAAATCTGTTGCAAGCCAGTACTTATTAAGTTTATAGCTGTGCGGTAATTGCTAGGATCGAATGAGAAATAGAGTTGTGTATCATCGGCATATGCTTCCACAGAGCAGAGCTGTATCTTTACAGACATATCTGCTATGTAGACAGGATAAAAAGAGGCCCCAATACCAGAGCCTTGAGATTCACCAGATGATATTAACTGTCTGTGTTACAATGAAAACTCTCTGACTACGTCCTGTCAGACAAGATTTGAAAAAATTTACAGTTATGTCGGAAAAACCAAAATAGTGCAACTTTGTACATAAAAGTTGATGATTTAATTTATCGAGAGCTTTTGTGAAATCAAACAGAACTAAAGGTGTAGCCTGCTTGTTATCTAGGGCTCGAACTATATTGTCGGTCACATTTACTAAGACAATAATTGCACTATCACCCTTTCGGAAACTTGACTGAAATAAAGGAATAATTTTGTGTTCTTTGATACAATCATTAATTGCTGGTGTATAATTTTCTCAAGAATTTTTGATAGAACAGTTAAAATGCTTCGATTTATTTTTGGTTAAGGCGAACTATTTCTAGAATTCTTCTTTTCTTTATATTTTAGAAGTAAAGTTAGAAATATTAATCATCTAAATCAGGTAGCATAAGAGAAAAACATTCTTACCATTTCCAATAGTTTACCACTCTCCGCCTCTGTCCACGGGCTATTGAAAATAATACCATAAGGAGCAAGATAAAGCAAAAATAAAAAAATTGGTAAATTAATGTAACCTATTCCAATATATGTAGCACTATGGCATTTAACCCTTCGCTAGAACAATACAGGCCCATAGTAAAAGTATGACCTTATTTAGATACGCATACCGAGAGATGTAGATAAATATTTCTGAGTTACTGTTCCAAGGCAAGTAAATTCTTAATTGCTTCGCTTTTCTGCATTTTTGCCACAACCGAATTGAATTTAAAGCTCAACAGTTCAATGGTTTTCAAATACGGCTACAGGGTGTTTCAACTCAGCGAACTATCACTGTGTACCGAGTCTTGTCTTATTTAGTACATGGATGGATAGCTTCCAGCTCAGTAGCATGTTGAGACGAACATTAAAAAATCATTAGATATTTATACAGTGCGATTGTATATTTATTTACTTGCTGCCTTGTTTCAGAAGGTAGTTTAAAAAATTGTTTGGAAATATGCAAAATAACATACATAATATGATAAATTTATTTTAGGTTATGCACACTGTATTTAGGTGCCATTTATTAAATACAGTATATTTCATTTCTACATCCACTACGGGGAGTGGAAGTATAGTCATCATAAATAAATAAATACTTAATTTAAAAAATTAAAATACGCGTTTTTAAAAACCAACTGAAACTATTCAAAATGCACTAGAAAGAAGAAAATAAAGTTCATAATAACAATAATTATGTTAAGAAACGTAAAAGCGTAGGACGTCTGATGAGTAAAATTTTCTGTTTTTCCAGGTACTTTGAACGCCCCTCGCTTTTACGTGCCTTAACATAATTATTGTTATCAACTTTATTTCTTCCTTCTTACTGAATTTTGAACAGTTTCAGTAGGAGTAAAGCATGCTGTAAGAGTACAGAAGTGTAAGATTTGCTTACAGTGATACATGGCAAGCCAATAGAAGCATGTTAAAAAAACATAGATCAAAATCAAACCAGTTTTACAAAAGAGGTGATCCGCCATATAGGATTTAGTATGTTGTCACTGACCTTATCGTTTTCTGCTTATCAGCCCTTTCATTTAATACCCATATCAAGGGTGTTGTAAAGAAACTGATTATCCGCCATCTTGGGACGGCGGCCATTTTGAATATTTTATAACATTGAGTACATTATATTGTATTGTCATCAGAGCTACACACAATTGCCAAGTTTCATAATTAGAAATGGGTGAAATTCAGTGCCTTAGTGTCTTTTTTTCTGTAGCTAATTATCTCCCACACACACACACACACGCACACACACATAGATACAGGTCGACCTAATAAAAGCAAAGCATGTTAAAAAAGAATTCAAATTTGTTGTTGTTGAAAGTAATGTGGAAGTAGTGATTCCTTAGGCAGCTATTTTTTTATGTAGTTATTAATATGCCATGACAAATTATAAAGCAAAAATGATTTCTAAAGATTTCATGTGCCAACATGTACTCCATTAATATGGCAGAATCCCGAAGGCCTTTAATTTTCGTAAAAGAACCGACTAATTCATTGATACACACGAGGTTACCTGGGTTTTATTTAGGTAAAGGCTAAAGACGGTCTTACCAATAAGCAGACCTTTGTAGTTAGTTCTTGCCGATTAAAGCTACACCATCATTTTTGTTACACCTACATATACGACACAGAAGAAATGGTTTTTTAAAATTTGAAAAAAAGTTCACTAAATATTATGAAATAAAATTACATTCCCTGGTTAATTCGACCTTCTTGCGTAATATCAACATTTGAGTCAGTTTGATTTTGTCATTGATTCATTTTTACATAGACCTTTTTGAATTTCTTTTGTGAATAATAAATCAGCACGTTTTTCACTGATCAGATATGCGTTATATAACAAATAACTTCCAGTACTGTGAGTTAACGCTAATAAAACTATGTTTATTGGATTTACATCTTTTATTAATGCACTTCCTCATAATTTACAAAATCTAGAGAACATTGACCTTTTCAAAAAAATATCTTTAGGAACATCTCATTGAAAAATGTTGCTACTCGGTGGAAACATACATCAATGATTAAAGGAAATCATCATGATTTACTTTACTCTTTTTCTTAATTTGGATATCTAACTGTTGACATTTGTATGTTTTTATGTTTTTTGACAATGAACAAGTCAGTTTGAATCTTACTCAATGATGTAGGCAAGAAGCTAGATAGCTGAAGACTATTATTAGCCAGTTTTAGATCAATATTAAAGAGAGTTTACTTGATATTGTAGATTTTGACAAAGTCGATACCAAATGTACACCTACACTACAGTGTATAGGCTTTGTGGAAAATATTGTCTATCCATCTCTATTGAAGGTAACTGCTGTATAGTAACACAGAATCAAACATTCTGTCAGAAAAACCTATGACAAAAAAACAAAAGCTTACTGATAAAAAGCCTACTATTTTGTAATTGATTTAATGGAAGATAATCTATTATTGAAAGCGACAGATGACAGACATAGATCGTATACGAATTCTTGTAGTACAAGTTGCATGTAATCGCATGTTTGCATTAAATGGACTTGTTTGTCTTCTGTCAGTGATTTATTCGACGGCCAAGTACAGAGTATACAATGTATCGTCATCAACTCCATAGCTCTACTGCCCCAATGACTCACTTAGAATAGATATACTTTCAAAAGCGAAAGAGCATTGCATCCACCCTGTCATAGTTTCATCAACACGCTAAAACCTTTCCCCTTAACTTCATCTTCGAATTTTTTTTATAGTTTTGCAGATACCATCCACATTTTCTCTCATCATTCTGTTAAAGTTATATTCAGCATTCATGTTTCATCGAATTGTATTATATTGACATTCTTTGAGTACATATACCAGAGTTGCTCATTTTTCGAGAAGAAAATAAAAAATTGTACTTAATATTCTGAAATACCGAGTTTACTGAAATGAATATTATTCTTTGTAGGAGTTCATTATATGTTTTAATATATAAGTTATGCTAATTAATTCAAGCATAGTTAATGAGACTTCGTAATGCTAAAAATGTTTTAATAACTTGTTTAATGACCGCATGACTAGTTACTTTTATATTCAATGCGTTATTTGATCGCAAATGCTCACTGAAAAAATATCGTTCGATAATTGAATGATTTTGTTAATTTCTGTAATATTGATACTTGTTTACCATATCTTTAAAACTACAACTAGGGTTGAATATAATTAACTGTTTTAGTTATAAATATATTTCCATGAATAAAAACCAATGCCTAAGGAATCACTACTTCCACATCCAGATTTTTCATCCAAGTAGCTTTAAAGGAAACATCTTGACTAGATTTGCACTCTAGTATGTGGAAATTATTCGTCATAGAATTTCAATAATATTTTGGTTTACCCTACTTATTTTCCCCTATTCACAACCTACCCCGTCTCACCCCTTCAATGGAATCATCTCAATCAGATGTCATTACAATACATACGTATAGTAACTTTCAATTAAATCTTCAATTTTATGTTATCAAACCCAATAATAATTGAGCGGAGATGGTGGTGTTTGAAAAACACTAGAAAGAAATCTGAGGCCTTGGTTTCTAGTATATACACCATATCCCACATTTCTGTACTCTTACCAGCTTGATTTACTCATTTTCCCCTAATTACTCCTATTTAACCCTCAACCCTTCAAAATATAATCCAGTTCCAATTGTCGTTATAATATATACGTGTCCCAAATTTCAAGTGAATATCTCAATTTCATTTTACCAACCCCTTTAATAATGGATTAAGGGTGGTGGGGGGTTGAAAACTATTACTAAACAATCTGAGGCCTTAGCTTCTAGGATATATACCGAATTTCAAGTTTCTGCACTCTTAGCAGATTTTTTTCCTATTTACCAATTACCCTCACTCGTTCAGCAATCATGTCAAAATATAATCTAAGATATCGTTATACGTGTAACAAATTTCAAATGAAAATAACAATAATAAATGTCTTTATTTCCCACAGAAAGAACAATTTACAACATAAGTAAACAGATACAAAACAAACATAAAAATACTGGGTGGTCCCCGAGAACGGGAAGTTTTGAAAACATCGTAATTTTGGAAGTAACTTTACTTATTTAAAGTAAGATATAACAATGGCTAGGAAATTATATGCATTTTTTATTTCTTAAAAATAATTGCTGGTAAATATCTTCCCCTTATCTCTACGCACTCTTGAATAATATTGGTGAAATTTTCTATTACACGATGCAACATGGAATATTGGATATTTCTTCATGGATGCATTTTTATTTTCAATTTCTGAATATTTCTTGGTTTGTCAACAAAAACCCTATGCTTCAAGTAGCCCCACAAGAAGTAATCGCATGCCGTAAGGTCTGGCGAACTTGGGGGCCATTCAATGTTTCCACGCCTGTAGATAATGTGACCAGGAAATAATATCTGAAAGGCATTTATTGATTTTCTTGTGGTAACATGAGCAGATGGAATTCTCCCTTGACGAAGAATCACAAAGTGTAGTCAAAATTACCGCTGCCCAGCAACTACACTGTCGTTATTTTTATAATACGATTTTATTGCAAAAGCCCGCTGCTCACCGGACCATTGTTCCATGATTACCAAATGGCATATAATGATAGACAATATGACAAAAAAATCCATGGCCAGCTATACATGTTATAAAGTAACAACATCTTCAAAACTTCCCGTTCCCAGGAACCACCCGTTATTATAAATAGATACTTATTACATAATAACTAAACAACCATGGGAAATACAAGGGGAAGTTCACTCAAGAGAGTGCTCTACCACTTAACCCTTGATACTAAACTAGATTAAACTAACAATGATAATTAACTAATAATAATAGTAAAAATAATAATAATTAAAAAATAAACATAAGATTAGGATATTTAAGACAACATAAGCTGATTACCCAAACCGAGAATGAAATCAAGTATAGAGTATCCTTATTATGCATTGAGAAAATACTTATATATGTTCATTTTAAATTTAGCGTTCGTGAGAACCTCCAAACTATCTGGGATAGAGTTGTATAGCTTATAAATGGTATATCGAAAACTCCTTTCAAAAAAAGACGTTTTGTGAGGAGGAGGCGTCAACTGACCTTTATGTCTTATATTAATATTGTGAACATCACTTCGAAACGATATTTTGTTATATAAATAGGGATGTGACCGAGATAATATAATTTTGTGAAACAAACAAAGGACATAAGTTTTAAGGCGATCTTTTATATTTAACCAATTTAATTCGTTCAGCTTATGAGACACATGGTCATATTTTCTAATACCACATATAAAACGTACACAAGAATTTTGAACCCGCTGTATTCTGCTTAGGTAATCTGTGTCTAAGCATGGTCCGTAGACAGGGGCACAATATGTGAACTCTGATAACACCAGTGTCCAGTGTTTCACAAAGCATTATTTTCGTGTTTTTTTTTGTCAAATAAGATTTATGAGGGTATAATAGCCTCAGAGCAGTGTAGGCCTTTTGGATATTTTTTGTTGTCTGCTCCCGAAATCTCAACGACCTATCTAAAATTAGTCCAAGATTTTTTGAACTACTTGACGGCTCAATTTTGACATGCTCAACCTCAATATTCATATCGTGTTGTAGATGAATACAATCCGTTTTTTGCCAAATAAGAGGACAGCTGATTTCATTGGATTAAGTATGATATTTTAGAGAGTTCCTTCAAATCATTATTAATTTTTTCTGACGCATCTAGATGTTCTCGGGCATTAAAAGAATTAATCAATTGAGTGTCGTCGGCATACATGTGTATCGCACTATGCTCGATAGATTTGGGAAACTGGCTGGTGTAGATTGTAAACAACAAAATCTAAATTTAATTTTATCAACTCTTTTAATAGAGAGTGGGGGTGGTGGGAGGTGTGGGGGGTGGAAAATGTTATAAAAAAAACCTGAGGCCATCACTTCTAGTATATACACCAAATCCCAAATTTCTATACTCTTACCAGCTTGCTTTACTTATTTTCCCCTATCTACCACTATTTAACCCCCAACCCTTCAACGGAATCATCTCAAAATATAGTCCAGTTAGAGATGCCGTTATAATACATACGTGTACCAAATTTCAAATGAGTATCCCAATTTTATTTTATCAACCCCTTTGATAATGGACTAGGGGTAGTGGGGGGGTTGAAAAATATAAAAAAGTCTGAGGCCTTGGCTTGTAGTACATACATCAAATTTCAAGTTTCTGTACTTTTACCTGCTTGCTTTACATATTTCCCCATATTTACCCCTATTTACTCCCCAACCCTTCACTGGATATCTTCAAAAAACAATCCAGGTCCAGATCTTGTCATAATATACACGTACAAATATTTCAAGCCAATATCTTAAGCCGTTCCGGAGAAAGCGTGCGGACAAAAAAGTTACAGACAGACAGACAGACAGACCGAAATTTTTTTCTTTCTTTCAAATTTAAAACCTCGACGTTTCATGACATTCTAAACTTATTTCAAGAGAAAAAATCTTTTTGTAAATTTTTTTACGATTATTATACAACCATCGCTTACAATTACCTTAAATGAATAATAATTAAAATATTTCAATCGCCCTTTACACATCTTTTGCGGCATTTGTTTGGGAAAGCGTCCCATATTGTCACCTGTGATTTCTTAGTAGACTGGTAATTCTAGAAAAAAGTTGCAAATATAAAAGTTACCTCAATCCTTTATGTTTATTACTTCCCAATATATTTGTTATCTTTAGAGATTAAGCAGTTTGCCACTTGCTACACTTACCCTTGAACCCTCACATTCTATCGACATAGCCTTAGAAAAAAAATATTTTCCGTACTTGTCAAAATTTGATCTTTTAGATATATATTCCAAGAATATAAAAGTGGTAATTCCAGACCATTTATATAAAGCTAATCTTATAAATCAGTTATTTGTTATGTCGAGTATTGCTAATGACTGATAAAACTAAATGTAGATAATTTTGGATTCAACTTAATCACCAGCGAGGAGGTAAGACAAGTATTAAATGATGTAACTGATGCAGATGATCCAAATATTAAGCTAGCTCCACACGTTGGGCCATATTGTGGCCGAAACAATTGCCGAAACATTTGTCTACAAATATAATATCAAGACGTTGGCCGATACCAGCGATGCCACAGCTAATTTGGATGAATTCTACGGAAATACTGATTTGCTATGACATGCTATGACACTTTTCTTCAGTCAGTATCTCTAAAATAAAAAGAAAGGTGATTATAAAGCAAGTGAAATTTGTTTTTTGAAATTCCCTGTGTCGCGCATCGATACGAAATGTACCGAAAAATGTCAACCGATTCTACCGAAATCGCCGGAAAGGCTGTGGCAACACTGGCCAATATAGCAGTTCTTGCTAGAACCTAGAAGATGATAGACTGGAAATTGCTGCTGCGACGGCAATGGCTGCTTAAGGAGCATTTGATTATTTATTACAAGCGAATGTCGCAACTAACAAAAAACCTCGACAGGAAAGAAGAAGAAGATGGTGGATGACAACATATAAATAGAACAGAGTAATTTTTTTAATCTTTTTTCTACGATTTTTACTTCCCTCCCATATACCGATGGGAAGAATTGTATTCGAGAGAAAATCACTCTCCGATATTTTTTCGGATTTTCACATTTCAGATCATATAGATTACGAAAATGTTAGTTTTTCACTTCCGTCAGTGTGTCTGTCTGACGGTCTGTTGGTTCATTCCCAATCAGCACAAGGTTAACCGATGGATATTCTAAGGACGTAAAGCTTGGTTTATGACTATATCCCAAGGATGACCTAAAATTTGCATAGGATTTCCCTGGGATGTACAGGTGAGACAGTTCCAGATGTCCTGAGAACAACCTTCGGACACATTTGCATATATCCTTAGGATCTATCGGGGCAATATCTAGGATAACCCTACAATAACCGCTGGAAATAGTGTTCTACATGCATATCCCTTTTTTGTATATCCTGATGATATTCGATATTGTTCTTGATTTGATATCCTTAGGAAACAGTTAGATAAGTGTTTAAGGATATCCTTTCGATAACCTTAGTATATAGGATGTTTGTAAATTAATTCTAGAAATTTATACGGTTCTAGAGATAAATAAGAAAAAAAACACCATATAAACATGAATTCAAGTATCCTAAGAGAATTACAACTACATGACAGAACTATTACGTAATCTCACAAAATAAATACTGATATAAAGTTAGAGGTGTTTCAGAATCTTATGAGCCACGAAATGCGCAAACGCCAAAGTTCATTCTGCGTTATAAGTATTTTTTTGAAGACACTGGCGGCTGAATTGTTGTATACATTAACAAGAGTTCGTGATAAATTGTAAACAATAAATATAATAATTTTAAGAAGTGTAACTGAGTCGACAGGAGGGATTATGTCTGTGCGCATATGAAGGTCACAGCTCATGAGATTTTAAAACACCTCTAATAGATAATTAAATTGGCACAATATTAATAAACAAAAAAAAAACACTACTCTAATTTTGTTGAAGTTGTGACACAAAAAGCAATATTGTTATCTGCATCCGACTCACACTGACGTAACCGATTGCTATTAGTTTAGCATACATATGAACTACACTGTGCTATAAAGTCACTACTAAGTTGATTCACACTATTGTATTGATTTCTAAAAACTGTCCAAAAAGTTAAATGTGCGTCTTCTGTAATTCTGTAAAGTTGTAAAAATTCGAGATACGTCAGTTCATGAGATATGAGACGATATTATTTTAATTTTACTAATATTTTACCTTTTATCATACACCGAGTCATACACGTGGATCTGGATGGTTTGCAGCCTTCGGTGTGACACTAACGATGAAGTAGTTTTCACGAACACCAAAAAATAGTTTCCACAAACAACAAAATTCTTGAACACAACAGTCAAATACTCTACTCGACACGCGTTTTGCCAACTGGAGATGATTAAAACTAAGAGTTGTTTTTTTTTAGGTTTTAATCATCTCCAGATGATGCCAACATGGTTGGTGAAATGCGAGTCGAGTAGAGTATTCGAGTGCTGTGTTCAAGTGTTTTGGTGTTTGTAAAACTACTCCATCATCTTTTTATCATGCACTTTGTATTAATAATGTTTGGATAAAAAAATCACTTGAGCTTTATTTTAAAAATCTATTTATTTATACCTATATACATGAGTATATCTATTGGTTCTCTTTGTCTGCATTTCCTTGGTCCACTTAATTTTCTTTGTTCCTTATATCTCCATTTTCCTTATCCCTTTCTCGTCTTTCTTTGGCGTGTCAGAGTCAATTTTTTATAGCAGCTTAATTTCCTTTGTTCCTTATATCTCCATTTTCCTTATCCCTTTCTAGTCTTTCTTTGGCGTGTCGGAGTCAATTTTTTATAGCAGCTTCCACAGTTTTTTCTGATGCCTTGACACAGTTTGGGTTTTTTTAAAACAGCTTCTAAAAAATATACAAATAACACAAATGAAAATCATTTACATTTAAAACAAAAAAAAAAACGTTTTTAAAATATAGTCAAAGCAAAAATTCCGAAGATACAAGTCACAACAGCAGTAATTTTTCTATACAAGGACATGAACATAATTTTGGCTCCGCATGTTTTCACTATGACATATGCATAGTAAGAATTCCTGCCTCGATCATAAATGCTATTTCTAGATTAGTACACATTTGTAAACGACTTATAAAGATGCGCTTAATCTTCATAAATAATGATTATTCAGCGACACAAAAACAGAAGTAGTGTAATAATCTAGATAGGAAAGTCGTCATGGGAAAAACTCAATTATAAGTATAGTAATTAAATAACATTGCCTCTGTGACATGCATCATTAAAATTTCTGCTGAGGCTACAATTAGACAGCCAAAGTTAAATTAAAAAAAAAAAGGTAGCTATATCGGACAAAAACTTTTGACACATTTTAACGTATGGTTATTTTGGCCTTATGCAAATTGGTAGTAAGTTATTATATGTGTGACTATAGTAGAGGACTGAGGACACAGATGTAAAAATATTATTCTATACGACAAAAGGACATTATCACTTGTTTTCTGTGATGTAGTCAGAATTTCTGCCTCGACTATAACTAGTCTTTCACAATAATGTCATACCAGATTAGGATGTTATTATATAAATGAAATACTTCATGTATTTTCTCCATTCGTGGCTTAATGTATATAGAAATAATACACATAGTATAGAAAACTTGGGCTTTTCTATACCAAAATGTTTCAAATGCAAGAACGTGTTATAAGAAAAAGTGATTCAATCGCAAATAAAGAACCAAAGTGTCTGTATAAGAAATCATACTGTGTATTGTTCAGTGCAATTCGTTTTTTTTAAAATATATTAGATACCTACCTACGTGATTTGCGTTTGTGGAAATATCATCACTAACAAGTAATGATATTTTGACAGAGTTGTTCTTGATACACCTATAGTATGTTGCTCTGTTTGTTTTACTAGTTTTACTACTGGTTTATTTTACCTGTTGTAGACATGTTCGAGGTTACCTTTTACAGCACATGCCACATGCAAAATAATTTACCGATTACCGGTCTCTATAGTGTCTCTACCACTACACTGGATCAAACAGCTAATACTCTGCTCTAGATTTATCTTAAATTATGTATATAATATAGCACAGTAAGCCTTACCTGCATTAAAAAATACACTTTACACATTAAAATGGTCTATCTTCAAACACAGAACACAGTCGAACTTTGAAAATTGAAAAATATGGCGATGTTCACAGCAGCTGATGTTCACGATGATAGGACAGAAACAGGGAATTTTCGTTTGTGTTTTTTGTGGTTTGCACTACTGTAACTCTCTCTCTCTCTCTCTGACTTATATTTTCTGCATTATTGACATCTTTATTATCAGCGTAGTGTTATTCGGTTTCGGGAAATGATTAAAGAAATTGCATTGGATTTTCAACCAATGAGCATAAGCTATAATACATCACCTCCCCCAGGGCCAGATTTAAATTACAAAAGAGCTAATTTACTCCATGATTATTGTTGATTAATTATTTCATTACATTCGAAATTATCAATATGAATCTTAATGAGTATTTCATCGTTTTAAAAAGACAACCGTCTCCGGAAAAAAATATAATAAAAATAATTTCCACAGAACATATATATAGGTCATTCAAGGTCAAATTAGTTTTTTAAATGGAAACCCCAATTTTTTATTGCAAATTCGGATTGCCTGACCAAAATAGACTACTTTTGTTCAGAACATTTTGACTGAAATTATAATTTTTTTTAGTTCTCCGGCGAGGAAAAATCAAAATTTTTGAAATTTTCGATTTCTTATTCTAGAATAAAATGTGTGCCTAAATAAATATAGTTTAATGTTTTACCGTTTTTGTACAAATAAGTTTCTTAAAAAAAGTGGTAAAAATCCCATCCCATCATTGGATATCCGTGGGCAATCCGGACAGGATAACCCACGGATATCGATTCTATTACATCCGTAGGATATATGTATTTTGTACAACTATAGGATATTAACATCCCGTCAGGATATCCCTAGGCAATCAGTTGCGGATATCCTACGGAGATCCATAATTGGATCTTTACAGGACATTAATATCCAGTCAGGTCAACCTTGGGATGACCGGGGGATATGTCCATGGGATAATCCCAAATCTGGGACAACGGGACTGTGATAGGATATCCTCAGGATATCGTGTGCTGTCTGGGTTAACTAAAACACGACTTTTTTTGACAGAGAACAGTCAAATTTGGTAGGTAGCTGACGCTAATGCCACCAAAGAATTGGTTCTAGACTTTCACTGGACTTTCAGGCCTATGTGGCAGAATTGGTAATAAACCTAACATTTGGCCTTTTGTTTGCCCTTGATTATGGATAAAAACACTTGTAAAATTTGTTTTTGGGTAAGCAATAAACGTGTTATTATTATTATTATTATTAAATAAACAGGGTTGACCGCCTAAAGGGAATACATAATGAAAGAAAATTATTTTCGCTCAAATTTAAAATGTACACGTTTTATGACATTCTAAACCTATTTCAGAAAAAAAAATTGGAAAAATCTTTAATCACGAATAAGTGGAAAAAATGTATTTTGCTCAAATAAAAAATTTGTACTTTTCATGACATTATAAACCCATTTCTTTAAATATTTCTGGAAATAAGAAGAACATTTTGAAAATAAAAAAAATCGAGGTATTCACCCTCTTTTTTATACAGGGAGGTCACTCTAAAAAATTATTAATTACGAAACGGCATATGAATACAATAATCGGAATGTAGTTGTCACTATTATTACATAGAAAACCCGATAACTATTGGTCAAAAAAATACACGGAGTGGTCATCCGACAGCAAAAATTCAATATTGAATAGAAAGTGGCAAATATGGAAGGCTTGCGTAAATACCCATGGTTGAATTATTACTTAGGATGATCACCCTGTATATTTTTCCATAAAACTATAATAGGTGTCTTCCTTGCCAAGTGTGTTAACTAAATGCCAAATATTGTTGCCATCTGTCATATTTTTAGTTCCACATCCACGTAGTGGAGTGGAAATATAGCAGCGATTACATTTTTTTTTGCAATAGATTTAGAATGTTATGAAGCATGGAAATTTTAAATTTGAGCACCAAAGTTTTTTTTAACTATTCTAGTGGTGAAAAAATTTTCAAAATGTTTTTTTAAAGTAGGTTTAGATTGTCATAAAACATGGACATTCTAAACTTGAGCAAAAATAATTTTTTTTCAATCAGTCAACACTATAGGTTAAGAAAATTTGTTTAAATTATCTTTTTGAAAAAAAAAACATGTTAAAATGTCACAGGCACGTGGAAATTTTAAATTTCGGCGAGAATTATTTTTTTTTCATTATCTATTCCCTTTAGACGGTCCACCCTGTATATTTTTCCGTGAAATTCTAGTAGTTCTTTGGTTAATGCACCAACAGACAGATTGACTGAATTGAAAAACCTATATTTTCGTAATGTACATGCTCTGAAACGTAAAAATCCGAAAAAATCTCGGATGGTGATTTTTTTTCTCGAATACAATACTCCCCTTCGGTACTTATGCGAGGTAAGTAAAAATTGCTGATAATTGAAAAAAAATAACCACTACTATAAAGCAGATAATGGAAAAAATGTTTTGCTCTCATTTAAAACTTCCACATTTCATGACATTCTAAATTACAAAAAAAAAATTCAAAAATTTGTTTACTACTATAAAATGGATGGTGGGAAAAATTTTTTTGCTCAAATTTTAAATTTCCACCTTTTATGACATTCTAAACTTATTTTTAAAAAATATGTTTTCAATAAAAAATATATATTTTTCGTAAGTTAAGAAAAATTTATTTTTTGTGGACGAGAATTGGTATCTGATTCGAACACGCCCGCAATTCCTTTGATTTGTGTACTATTTACCGACACCGAGGCGATCTCAGGCAAACTTGGCCCATTCGCGGCCAATCGAGACAAACTTACCATCCACACGTTGGCTGTGGCCGAAGTTTGCTAGACTTGGTCCAACGTGAAGCTAGCATTTTATAAGTACAAATAGAGTTTTCGTCTTTGCCTACCACCGGGCGGCATTCTGATTCGTAAGTGTACGTAGATTCATGTAACGGGCGAAATTATTTTACATGTATGTGTTAAATGATATAAAATGAAGATAAATAAAATACCATCTGACATGTGTCTTAGTTAAACAAGATAAATATATTTTAATGATAATAATAATGGCCATAGATAAGTTAAGTAATCATGTAAATGCCGCGTGTCCTGTCACTCATAATCTCGATTTATTTTAACTTATTGAATCACCCTGTACAATATAGTGCAAGTGTAGTTAGTATATGTGTGCATAATTATGCCGCTCTATTACAAGGACCTGTAGAAAGCATTCTGTTATTTGCAGCAAATGCATCGCGTTCCGCTTAAACTATATCCACCTTTTGAGCTATATCTAATTCAAACCAATAAAATAAAAACCAAGGATTATATCTTTATCTGTGTTCAAATAGCATTTGAAAAGGTGTGGTCTGTGGAGGTGACTCAGAACGTAATTGTACCGTAGAGAAATGCACTATTATAAAATAAATAATATTCACACAATTTAAAAACCAGACTGGCTTGAATGAAACAGTAATTGTTGACTCTAGAAATATGCAAATCCGAGTGCAGTTGTTTCCTATTAGTCTTGTTAATTTCAGTGTTGAGATAAGGTATATGAAATACTTACCTATGCATTGCCAATGTCAAATGTTTCTGCAAAAATAATATGAAATAGATTTAAGTGCCTAATGAATTCAATTCAATTCATTTATTTATGAGGTTATCATACATACAAATATTAAAAGAAAAGGGCACCTAAATTAGGTAATTTGCCCTGTAATAGAATAACAGTGTCAAGTAACAATAATAATAATGAAACATATTATTTATAGGATTTGGTAAACAGCAGAAAAAACTATGTATGAGAACTGAAAAAAGAACTATCTCTATTAACATTAATTTCCAGTCTTAGTATTCTTTCGATAACCTTAATTCTGGTTATGCTAGCAACTAAATTCTAAAATGAATTTTCTATTTCTTATTTGACAATTCTCATTGTAGCACTAGTATCCGCATAGTCCCCTACGGCCATGCAGAGTAAACTAGTATCTACATAACCCCTTACGGCCATGAAGATTCAGGTAAAAATGACAACAAAAGCCTACCTATTCAATAAGGAGTTAAAATCTACTGAAAACAAAATTTTGTATTTCTCAACATCTGGTTCTGGTAGACACCAGAAATTGTGCAGAGACCAGAAAAACCATGAATTTATTTACATACTTTGTATTCAAAAAAATGTCATTCCTGAAGGATTGGTTATCTATCATTCTGTCTCTTGGAGATGCTTAGCCTTTGAAATGTTTTCGCCCTTATTCTGGAGCTCATCAGAAAGACATAAAGTCACTCATAAGATGTTCCATGCATGATATATCTTATGACTGGCTTTATTGTCATTCCTGAAGGATTGGTTATCTTCATGATATATCTTATGACTGGCTTTATGTCTGTCTGATGAGCTCAGAATAAAGGCAAAAAACATTGAAAGCTAAGCATTTTTCATTCTGTATTTTAAAATTATAATTTTTTATATCGAGGTGCTATTTACCTAAATAAAAATAGAATTGGACCAAGTATTGTACCTTGTGGAATACATATTCAACTTTACCTGGTTCACTAAGAGCGTTACTGATTTCAGCAAATTGCTTCTATTTTGTAAATAATTTTTAATAATCTCTAACGCACGGCCCCTAATTCCAGTTTTTTTCAAGACTGTCAATCAATATATTATGAGACACTGTATCACAGGGCCATGGCAAGATCTAAAAATACAGCTATACATTTTTGTGTCATTTAGACTATTGTTAGTAAAATTAATTTTAATATTATTAGTTCAATTATACAGGGTGTTTGAAGAATGGTTTGCCAAAAGAGAGGGGTGGGTAGGTGTGGCCATTTGGAACATATCTATCATCATTGACCTCTATACGAAGTCTTTGACTTTGACTTCTGTTAGCTCATTTTCTTCTGTTCCTTATCATAGTCAATTATTAATTTCATTGGAACATATGACAGCTGAAAAGCTGACGTAAATTTTCAAAAACAACAAACAAATTAATATCTCGAAAACCGTGATACTTTGGATAGAGATCAGCGGGGCTATTTCTATTCTTCTTCTTAAGTTCCCATCTGTCATCATCGGATGGAAAATGTAGGCGTCTGTGAAATGCTTATTTTAAGTTTCCATGCTTCATTTAAGTTTCCATCTATCATCTCCTGTCCGCTTGCGTCCATAGGTATATGGCTTCATTTTTCCCAGAAATCTGCGTTTTAGCTCGCCGCAATGAGCTTTTATTTATATTAACCGTTCCACAGGTAAATATCCATTTACGGTGGAAGTGTAGGGGGGGGGCTGTCTCTCTGTAAAAAGAGCTATTTTCAGTGGGTTATGAGAAAGAGGCCCGAGACAATATTTTGTATACCCTGTATATTGGTTTGTTTTTAAAGTAATCAGTTTTTTTCGTAATTCGGTACTAATTTTCAGTAATATCCGTTTTCCAATTCCGATTTTTTTTCCATTTCTTTTGGGACGCTCTGTATATCAAGCAGACGCCGACTCCTCTGACGTGAGAGGCGTCCCTGTGTTCGTAAATAAGCCCTGTATATGGACCGTGTGACAAAGATTAATAAGCCAATAAACAGAACTTAAAAATAAATAAAAATAAAGATTTATCTTTTCATCCTTTGCCTATGTTACTACTTCACTCGTTAGAAACCAGCCCGTTGCCCTTCACTGATGGTGTATTATATTGCCAAGATGTTTACTTTATCGCACTAAACCACTTGAAGAAGGGTGCTTAGTCGTCTTGATTACTTAAATAACAACGTATATTTCCCGGACCTGGCAAAGAATCTATTCCGATTTGTGAATATTTCCCTGCGTAAACTTGGCTTGAAAATTTACTAATCAGAGACAAGGACACCCTTCTCTACAAGCACTGCATTTGAAATTGAGATAAACTAGAGATCCTAGCACCTGCGGAGCGGAATCCTGCATGGCACTGGTCAGCGGTAACAAATCCGGTTATTAACCAATTCAAGGAATGTTCACAAATATTTGGAGGAGAGGTTCTAGCCGCTTTCAGTAACCACCCATTTTTTTATTAAAAATTTTCACTTCGCACTTTGGCTTGTAGCTCCTAATTTATACGTAGCAAAAAATCCTTGGAAGTTTACTTCCAGACACGATAAAACTAACCGTCAACTCACATATCAATATTTTCGTTTACAAAGTAACTTTCGGGGTAACTATTCGCAACATTAATTAGATGGGAATCAAAAAAAGTTGCCGTGATTAATATATGACTTAAAATTAACACGAAACTGGCTAATGAGAATCTGGCAAATTGTAAATTAAAACCAGTGAGTGTGGAGAAGCGGTAATGTAGTATTTTATATTTGGCGCAGACAGCCGAGTGAGGCATTTTCCAATAAAATTACTGGCCGAGCCAAGATGGAAATTAATTTTTATCTGCATATATCTGAGAGTAGTGCAAGAGTTCTTCATTCTCCTAGTCTGATGCTCCAATACTAACGAGCGGGTTAATGGATTTATCCGGATTATGTGGAGACGATTCGTATCTGAACATTTTTATAATTGTTGAAACTACGGGTGTTCATCAAAAAGTTATCTTAACGCGAATAAAGATTTTAAATTATTTAATTAATTACATAGCCACACAAAAAAAGTTTTGTACCAGCGACATGAGTAGGTATATAAATCAGTTCGAATATTATGGGACAGTAAAGATTTGGTTCAGATTTGTAGCATTTTGAATGTAAATATTTATAACTAAATTGATGAACCCTGCATTCATGATAGGCCCAATGTCAATGTATGTAACACGTTGTATTTGTATAGTGTGAACCTAAAGAGAAGCACAAAATTCGTATGTGTCATTTGTCAAAAGAATCCTCAAACAGGTCAATTTTAGTTTTGTAAATGCTACATTTTGTCACTGTACCAAAATTTATGACGTCATTGGTTTTTGAGCTATGACGTCATCATAGTTTTTTTTTATGGAAACAGACATTTTTGTTTACTGCTTTTGGTGGTATATTCCTTTAGCTTTCTGGTGATATGAAAAAAATTGATATTACCTAAGCCATTCTTTTGGAAAAAAATATTTTTATTGATTGATACCTTACATAAGTAATTGTGAGAAAGAAATCATCTCCATTGCTCAAATTGCGACCTTCTAACCATTTGGCATTGACCAGGACGGGTGTAGACCCTTTGCACGCTATTCTGAATCATCTCTCAAGGGCAATTCGTCTCATCTTGAAGTCCAATTCTTCTATGGTATCCGGTCTATTAAAATATACCCTTGACTTTAAGTAACCCCAAAGACAAAAGTTTAAGGGGGTTAAATCCGGTGAACGCGGGGGCCACTCAATCGGACCTCGACGACCTATCCACCTTCCAGTAAAAGTGTCATCTAAAAACTGACGGACTGCTATCCTAAAAATGAGGTGGGACCCCGTCTTGCCAAAACCAGACGTTTTCAGCAGGAATGTTTTCATCTTCATTGTTCGGAAACATAACTGCTAAGGCTGGCACTAACTCAACTCGCAAAAACTGTAAATATCTTGCGACCGTAAGATTTTCTTTAAAAAAAAGGTCCCAATAAACGATCACCAATCATACCTGCCCACACGTTTACTTTGCCTCGTCGGTATGTATGGGCTTCTTGAGTCCAATGGGGATTTTCGCATGACCAATACCTATAGTTATGCCGATGTACAGTCCCCTTTAAAGAAAATGTAGCTTCATCGTAAAGAACAATGTTCTTTAAAAAATTTGGGTTTTCATCACACAAGGTCATCAACTGTTCACAAAACTGTAAGCGCCGATCTGTATCATCCTCATTCAATTCGTGGGTTAATTGCACTTTGTATGGATGGTATTTTACTTTTTTCAATAGACGTGCAACAGAAGTTTGACTCACGTTATAATTTAAGGCCAGCTGCCTTGTCGAAAGATGGTGGTTTTTCTCACTTTCTAGAAGAATATTTAATTTGGTTTCGTTGCTTTCGTCAGCTACTCTGCCAGATTCATCATATCTAGCCACCAATCTACTTACAGTGGATCCAGAAATTTGCTTTTCGAGATACTTGACATTGAAAACATCACATGCTTCCTGATGAGTTCTCAGCCTATCACCATATCCAACCATCATCAATAGTTCTACGCGGTCTCTTTGACTTAAACGTGGCATTTTGCATTCACTAGTTTTACACTGTCTCAGAAGTGTCATAAAACTGAGGTTCCACACGTGCTAGGAATAAAAAACTTGTCGATACTGTACACAAAACGGCCTGTATCTCTCTGTTGTTAAGGTGATTGTTTTTTATTATTTTCTTTGTTTTGTTTTTATGTGAAATGTTTTCATACTAGTTAAAACAAAAAAGTAGGCAACAAAGGACCCCGCGCGGAACATATGGAAATTGGCCCTCGGTTAAAGTGTTTGATACTCGGGGATATTATCCAAATATTGATGTTGATCAAAAGTCCCTATGGGCTCAAGGTCGGAAATTGGACGGTTTTCCAGATATCGGGGGTGTAAAGGGGGATGCTCATTTCTTGTGGGAAGTGGCCCCCGCTCCAGTAAAATTCGCTGGCATCGATATATGTCATTCCTCTCGACCTCCTGATCAAAACTTCTCAGGGGCACAAGTATGGAAAATAAACAGTTTTCTAGATATGGGAGGTGCAAAGGGGGGTGCTCATTTTCTGACCGCCAGTGAATTTCATTGGAATCGACATATGTTGTTCCTCTCAACCTCCTGATCAAAAGTTCTCATAGACACAAGGTCGGTAAATGCACAATTTTGTCGATATCGGGGGTTTAAAGTCGACTTTGCAACCCCCGATATCTGGAAAACTGTGCATGTACCTGCCTTGTGCCCATGAGAATTTTGATCAGGAGGTCGAGAGGAACAACATTTGTCGATTCCAGTGAATTTCACTGGGGGCCACTTCCTATAAAGGAAATGAGCGCCCCGCTTTGCACCCCCCATATCTAGAAAACTGTCCATTTTTCAAATTTGTGCCCTTGAGAATTTTTATCAGGAGGTCAAGAGGAATAACATATGTCAACTCCAGCGAATTTTACTGGAGCGGGGGCCACTTCCCACAAGAAATGAGCATCCCCCTTTACACCCCCGATATCTGGAAAACCGTCCAATTTCCGACCTTGAGCCCATAGAGACTTTTGATCAACATCGATATTTGGATAATATCCCCGAGTATCAAACACTTTAACCGAGGGCCAATTTCCATATGTTCCGTGCGGGGTCCTTTATCAGTCCATAAGAAAGTGGCACATTATTCGTGAATTTGTGAAAGGTAAGCTGTTTTCACATAAAATGTCATTTTTCCAAAAGAATGGCTCAGATAATATCTTTTTTTTATATCTCCAGAAAGCTAAAGGAATATACCACCAAAAACAGTAATAAAAAATGTCCGTTTCCATTAAAAAAAAATTATGATGGCGTCATAACTCAAAAACCAATGACATCATAAATTTTGGTACAGTGACAAAATGTAGCATTTACAAAACTAAAATCGACCTGTTCGAGGATTTTTTGGAAAAATGATACATACCAAAGATATGAATTTTGTGCATTTCTTTAAGTTCACAGTGTACATATTATCTATTCTTTGGCGACACATAACAGTTAAATAAAATGATCCTTTATGAAAATTATTTCTGATTTGCGATACAATAAGGCAGTTGATTTGCATTTTAAGAGTGCATTTTGCTTATATTTATTCATATACTATTATGTCTCATTCATAAATACTTCTTTCTTTAAATTATTTACATTTTTAAGATATTAATGTTTTATGTTTTTTGCCATTTTATGATTTCAACGTATGACCAGATGTTAATAGTAATTCTACACATTTACGTACATATATAATATATACACATGTGTACATACACATACACATTAAAATGAAATATACACGAAAATTCTACACCTACTTACACATTAAAATGTTAATATTGGATTGAAATAATAATAAAATAAACACATATAGCAATTATTCTTGTAATAAAAATATTCGCAAATAGAATATGCACACATATTTAAAAGGTATTATTAACACGCTTCTTAAAAACATATACATTCTTTAAATTTTTATATGATATTGGTTAATGATTATATAAATTCAGGCCGGGATATTGTGTGCTTTTGTGGAAAATACTTAAACGTTTAGTTGGTATGTGAAAATTATTTTTATGACGTGTATTATGAAAATGAACCATTTAATTTTTCTTAAATTTATCTTGATTTTTATATATATAAACTAGAATTCTAGAACATAAAAACTTGGTAAAGGAAGCATATTAAATTTTTTTTTTAAATTTCGGCATGACTGAATTGGCGATACGCCTGTTAGACATCTTATAATGCGTTTTTGAGCAATACACATTATGAATACTAGATGAGCCTCCCCATAGAGTAATACCATAAGTTAATCTGGACAACTTATCCAAAATAAAATACTAATAGACCAGACCTATCCAAAGCACTTTTCAGGGTTCTGACTTGAAAACATTTAGAGTACAAGGTATTAATTACTTTACTACAGTGATTGTAAGTGTATTGTCAAAAGAACCGCTGCCTAGGGAATCACTACTTCCACACTTTAAAGGAAACATCTTGACTAGATTTGCACTCTAGTTTGTGGAAGACGTTGCTTTTCCATATACGTTAAAAATGAAGTTTCTAATTTACCCTCTTATTTTCCCCTATTCACAACCTACCACCTCCCACCCCTTCAATGAAATCATCTCAATCAGAAGTCATTACAATACATACGTGTACTAAATTTCAAGTGAATATCTCAATTTTATGTTATTTATTTATTTATTTATTTATTTATTTATTGCATACACTGTTAAACAGGCAAGATGCCCAATTACAGAACAGGAATAAAGGCATACAAAGCATTAATTACATAATATACAACAACATAGAAAGAAAGTAAAATGAGGAAAGAATTTACTTAAATGTACGAACTATGAATAACTAATGATACGAAGAGAGAGAAAAAAATAACATGGGAAATGTTTAAATATAAAAACTATATATTATATACATATATACACATATGTGATTCAAAGTAAATTAAGAAAAACAAAGACACTCACTGATCATTAATTAATTCAGAACATTTTGTTTTATGTCACTAAGACTGCAATTAAAAATATCAAAGTCGCTACATAATTTGTTAGAAGTACTGCAAATCGTATATAAAGGTGAATTATTTAGTACATTGGTACGCGGCGTGGGTAAATAGAAAACTTGGTGATTACGAGAGGTTAATCTGAGAACGTGAAAATTAAGCTTACTAATTATTTCGGGTGCGTCAAAATCATTGTGTAGTAATTTAAACAAAAATACTTGAGAAAAGTACGTACGCCTATCCTCAAGAGTAATCATAGAATATCTTTCAAGCAAGTTACTTTGCGGAAAACCAATCACTGGATAGGTACGGATTTGAACCACAGTAATTTAAGAAATCTACGTTGAACTGCCTCCAAGTTCTTCTTGTGAACATCATAACTGGAACTCCAAATTAGCGATGCGTACTCAAGTTTCGATCTGACGAAGGATTGATAAAGAATTTTCAGAGTATCAGTATTAGTGAACTCTCGACTAGTACGAGCGATGAATCCAAGGGCTTTGGAGGCTTCAGACACAATGGTATCGATATGATCAGTGAACGATAATTTACTATCAAAAGTTACGCCGAGGTAGCGAAATGTTATAGGTCTTTGAAGTATGACATTATCTAATCTGTAATCAAAAATAAAAGGTGATGTTTTTAAAGAAAAGGACATTCCGTTACATTTACTAGGATTCATGAATAATTTATTTACTATACACCAGGTGTTTATTTTGTCAAGTTATCAATAATGGAGTGAAGATGGTGGGGCTTGAAGAAATCTGATGCCTTGGTTTCTAGTATATACACCAAATCCCAAATTTCAGTACTCTTACAGCTTGATTTACTTATTTTCACCTATTTACTCCTATTTAGCTCCCAAGCCTTCAACGGAATCATCTCAAAATATAATCCAGTTCCAGATGTCGTTATAATACATACGTGTATCAGATTTCAAGTGAATATCTCAATTTTATTTTACCAACCCTTTCAAGAATGGAGTAGGGATGGGGAGAGGGGTTGAAAAATATTATAAAAAATCTGAGACGTTGGCTTCTAGTACATACACCGAATTTCAAGTTTCTGTACTTTTACCAGCTTGCTTTATTTATTTTCCCCTATTTCCCCCTATTTAACCCCCAACCCTTGATCAGAATAGTGTCGAAATATAATTTAGTTTCTGATGTCACTATAATACATACTTGTGCCAAATTTCAAGTTAATATCTCAATTTTATTTTCTCAACGCCTTTAATAATGGACCGGGGGGGGATGAAAAATATTATAAAAAATTTGTAAAAACTTAGGTTTGAATGGTTTTACCTTATTCTTTTTAAGGCAACAGCGAATGTTTTCTCTAGGTAAATTCAAATCTAAGCTAGCTACTCTTACACTGGCGTTTGGATTGTTGTTAAAATAATTTAAAACGGTCTGCTAGTACCTGGGTCTTCTCTCTACATTATCTATTCTTATAATACGCCTTGTCACAGCGCCACACTCATTAAAAAAAAATTATTTTAGAAACGGTACTTGTAGTGATGTTGGGCCTATTCGGGTACCTATTATTAAATATCTCACATACCTCTCCCAAAGTTCTGTCATTATCTCCTCTAACGCGCACAAGTTCAATTGTTTCTACTACATTTAGTGTATCCATAATTTTAACTTCAAACTAATAAACCAATGCTTGATAATATTATTGATCATTTTTATAATTTCAATAACAATATACTCTGAGTATATGCGTATTTTAGAGATTTAACGTTTGACTTTAAAATTTGTTTTCCATTGCACCCTATTATTATCTTTCATTACACAATAAAAAGACTATATTTTTTAAAACTATCCACTTAATTTACCTCTCTATTGTTTATTTTTCATGGGCTACTTCGATTTTTAGAAAAAATCATTTAAAAGTTATTATAAAATATTACCTACATTAATTTTATCATAAATCTATCATTTTTTAATATCTATTCACGAAATTTTGGATTTACCCATTTGAGATGTGTCTGATTCCAATGGTATAGTTAGATTTTATAAAAAAAAATCGCTAATCAAATTTGTCCATTTTTGACATTAAAAAAAAATCATACTAGGTCTTGAAAATTGAAATTTATCTCTAAATTTTTGTCACAAATTAAGCTTTCGATGGCACATCTTTTTAAAAAAGCCCCGTTAAAATCAGATAATAGACACATTTTTTGCGGGGGTGTTTCCATTCAAAATGGGCCACACTATAAAATGACCAAGGAAACCTAGAAAAAATGAATTCGGGTCAATATAAGCGATTTTTGTAATTTGTTAAAAAAAATTGATTTAAACAAATTACAAAAATCTCGTATCTCGACCGAATGGCTTTTTTTATTGTTTTGGTTATTTTAAACAAAAAAGGTCTCTTGTCACTTTTTCGTAATGTTGACCGTTTCCAACTTATAAACAATTGAAGAAGCGCACACCTGGCTAAAGACACCTATTTACCAATTAATTTAGCTTTGGAATAAAAAAATCTGCACTTACTCTTCAGGATTTTGTTAATGGGTATTCAAACATTGTATAAGAATTTAGGTGAACTCAAAAAATTCATTTTTTAATTTGTAATTTGTACTTCAACATTGAAAATGACCGATTTTGTGTCTTTTCAAACATTAAATTATTTATAAGTCGCAAACGACCGACTTTACGAAAATATGACAAAAGATCTTTTTTGTTTAAAACACCCAAAAAATCTTAAAAAAATAATCCGGGTCAATGAATGCAATTTTTGCCATTTGTTTAAAAAAAAATTAGTTTAAACAAATTGGAACCAGACTTTCCTTGGGCAAAATCTTGATCCTTATTCAGGGGCATGTCCCAAAAGTGAATGTGCAAAAAAATCGCTTGGGAAATTTCTTTTCATACGAACGCGAGATTTTCGTCTTATCTAATACGAATCCAAAGTTTTAGAATTTCATTCTATTCGCTTCAATTCCCACCCCCCTGAAATTACCCTTTTTTATCAAAGAGAAATTATTTACAATTTTTTTGTCGATTAAGTAATATGATTTCTTACCAATTCGAAATTTCAAGGCCTCACTTAATTGTGTTAATTTCCACCCCCTAAAAATCACCCAATCAACGAAATATTTGAAATAACTTTTCCTATGACCACGGGCTACAATATTTGTTTTCTTAACAAAGACACAATTGCTAATATTGTACTTTCACACATACGTGTAACTATGGTAAATTTATTTATTTCAAGTGCACATTATGGAAAAACATATATGCCTTTGTAATGGTGCAACTTTATAACGATTTACATATTACTAAAAGCCGTTATAAAAGTATCTCACTCTACTAAAAATACAAATAATTCCGTATTGTAATGAAGGCCGTCTAGTTACCGATATTACTATATAAATAGGGTTAAACATTTCAAACGATATCAGTTGATCCTGTGATAGGTCTAGAAAACAAAACCAACATGAACGCCTTGGTAAGAACTTCTATTTTCAGTATTTTGAATCAAAGATACGTAAAAACATACTCAAACCTTTTTTTATTAAAAATCGCACTTAAGTTTTTTCAGGAAAATAAAACTGAAATTCAGGAGCAAAAATTACGTTTTCTATCTTTTCAGTGTACCTACCTTATTTTAAATGACGCGATTTTATGAGTAAAAAAATTAGTAAAAGCAAAGTATGAACATTTTTAAATTAAGCTCTATTTTCTGTTACACAAGCCCATGGGGTTATCGACGCTGAATTCTTTTCAGCAAAATAAAACTGAATTTCAGGTAGGAAAATTGTGGTTTCTCGCTTATTAGTGTACAGCACAATATTTTTTTTCTAACTACGCGATTTTACGTGTCAAAGTAAGTAGAATACAAAGTAGTAATATTATCGATCTAAGCTCTATTTTCGATACACAACCCCTTTATGCAGGGGGTAATCGAAATATTTCTTATGTATATAATTCATATATTAACTCTTTTCCCCCAGAAAATGCATTGTTATTGACGTGAATTTTTTTAAAATGCACTTTTAAATTATTGCGGACTTAAAGTAGTTGCTTTAATGATGATAATAACATTAGTAGTACTTGTCAAGTTTGAACTAGTTAATAAAGTATTACATTGAAGAGTACTTCATACGTCCCTACTCTAAGGGGCCATATGACTTAATTTAGAAATAAGTTTTTTGGCCAGTAATTCGTTATTAAACTCCATATCTTAAAATTGTACTAATTCCATATGTTATAATTAAAACGCAAAATTTTTCTCCTAACATTTTCCACAAATGCTACAAATGGTCCTTTGCAAATGTCCTAAGAGCTACGAATTTTATCTAAAAGTGTTGAATATGTAACTTGGTACTTACAAGATTATCTTGAGTAGTAGAGTTGTAGAGTAGTCTCGTCTTATTAGATCAAAAGTTGAGTTCTTTGAAAATGTCACATTTTCACCTCTTTCTAGTAAGACAAAACTAGAATTTATATAAAATGTCCCTCCAATTTGGTTCTTAGTACCAAGTTATGACTATTGTTTTGGAAAATGTACTTTTCTATGAAAATTATAATTGCAATTTATTTATTTGAATTGCTTTATGACAATTAAATTCATTTACACTTATTTGTGGCTCTTAAAATGATGAATCAAGTGATATCAGATCCCTTAAAAGTAATTTATAATCAAAGAAAAATATTTTTTTAGCGTGTTTTTATCTAAATTTGTTGTAAGCAATCATTTTTTAACAAACAATATATTGCTTTCTGTTGTGAAACTTTATTCGGTTATCTTTCATAAGTAACTAATTACGTTTGTTTATCTTAACGTATTCTGTAGCTACCTGAAACTGGTAAAAAATTATGAAAAAAAAACAAAATTTTATATTTACTGTCAATTAGGACAAAAAAAATGACTGTAGTTTCTCTGAGTATACTACTTAGAGCTAAATAATAAAAGAGGAATTATATTTTTGACAGTTTAGTTTGTTTGTTTGTTTGAACATATCCTTTTTGAATTCTACACCATTCTAAATATTTTGCAAATATATTGAAAAGCACGCATTTTAGCAGCACGGGTCTAGAACCTTAACTAAACTCACAAAATTATCATAAATTTGCGACTTGGTATGTCCTGATCCAGTGTCTATAGACGGAATTACAGCTATTTGAATTTGAACAATAAACCGCATTTTCCCGCAAAAATAACATATTTTTAAACATTAATGTATATACTTTTTTCAGTATAGATATAAAAAAAACACTGGAAGTGTTACGTACACTAAATTTGAAAACCTTGTTTTATTTTACTTGACTCAAAATTATACGACTAATTTGAAAATGACAGACTCAATTTAGATCCATACAAATAGAGGATTCTATATAGAAATACCAGTTGCAAAATTTAAGGTACATCTAATTTTGCTATTTTTTCTGTTTTGGTCTTAAGGTGGCCATTCCCTAGAAAAAGACATTCGATAGGGAAATATTTATTATTTTGGCCCATAACTTTTTTTTCTTAGTACGTATATTTAAAAATAACTATAAGAGTACCTAAGTAGAACCATAACAAGACTATTACTATAAATTTTTACTCAATAATTTCAGTGGTTTGCAAAATATCTCGATTTAAAACTACGAAAGAGGAAGATTAACATAATTTTTAAATTTAAATCTAGCTATTTTGCAACCCGCTGAAATTATTGAATGAAAATTCATAGTAATAGTTTTGTTATGGTTCTACTTAGGTACTCTTATAGTTTTTTATAATATGCGTATTAAGAAAAAAAAGTTATGGCCAAAAATAATAAATATTTCCCTATCGGAGTGGCCACCTTAAATTGGCCGTTTTGAAGTCGCCAATTTGTTTATTTATTTTTAATCATTATAGATTCGTAATCGGCGAACTCAAGAACCTCTAGGTGGATATTATCAGGCCAAAATAACCGAAATTTTTCGAGTTGTAATATTCTCAAAATATGTTTTCATAACAAAGCGAATTTCTTTGAGTTCTAGAAAAAAAATAGTCGACAAAAGAGTGGTGCGTAGAGAACATTTATGATTACAGAAATCCAAGTTTTTAGATAAGTTCATTAAAGTCCAATTGATTTCCTGATTTACCTTTTTCGTCTAAACACATTCCACTTCTAGATATACTTGCAGATATTATATTCGTAGGTGATAAGGTTAACATTCAGGAGAAAGTACAATCATTTTTTATCTTGATTTGATATAAACTTTACTAGGGAAAAATCTTATATATACGCCCACCGTTAAAGTGCGACTTGATACACATGACTGAGTCGAAGAAATGCGATCGCTACGTAATTTAAATTGTTCAGATATAAATACAAAATCTAATATGTAATTCAAGAATGCCTTATATAGAAAGAATATTATTTCGTTAGATATTTTTCTCAATATATCGAAGGAAAACACTTGTACATCCTACATGCAGCTGTTAAATATAAATAGAATATTTACTTTGCCTTGCATTTGAAAAGAAAGAAAGAATATGTGTATTATAATGTAGAATTTGCAAACACGGCAAGAGCAAGAGAAAAATGAAACCTATATATCCACGTTAATTTGTTATTAGACCTAATATACTAGACCTGAAATATAAAAAACTTAATGCAGAACAGTAGCAGTCATCTGGCAAAAACACTTTTAGTTTTTTCTAAACAAATACTGATTTTCCCGATTATGGTTAAATAGGTTCGGCCCCATAAATCTTGATGACTCGCTTCTGATTTTTAAACTGGCGTAGGGTTCATGGACTTTGTGTTCTATGATGACGCTGTCATAGTTCATACTTAGAATGAAGTAATTCGATTTCTAAAAACATACGCACAAATTTCAAATATGTAAATGCAAGTCAATGTAAATATTCTTCCTATTTTCTTTGAAGGTATTCTTGCACATAGTTGTATAGGGTATACCGAAAACATATCGTAAAACCGTTTCTGTGCAAAAACAGACAGGTATTATATCTTAAATGTGAATCAACTTGAGCATAGTATAAATTAAAAAGTTTTCTAATATTTCGTAACAGATATATTGTACATGAAATTTTGGATATTAAAGTTCCACAATGATGCTTCCAGTTTAGATATTCGTCGAAGTATATCCCTAAGAATTTAACAGTATTATCAGTATTAGAAACAGTTTTATTGTCCATTTTAATGTTCAAATTATCATATTGCCTTTGCCTATAATATATAAATCATTATAGGAAAAGCAATGGTTTAAAATGATTAAAACATCATTACAATTATATTATAAAACACCATCAGATAGAGTTAATATTATCATAGAAATATCATCAGTAGTCACTGTAAAAGATGCGGTTGGTGACAAAGAATCACTCACTATCGTTAATAAATAAAATTAAAAGTATGGTAGCCAATATAGAGCCCCGTGGAACACTTATAGTTTAATTCAAACAAATTAACACTGCATGCTGTGTTTCCGCTGTTATGCTATAAAGTTACATATTGCTTCCGATACTTGAGCCAAGTAGTGATCCAATTTATTGAAAAACCCCGTATACTCCCGTATAATCAAATAATTTCAATATACAAATTGAAAAAAAATATGTTTTGCACATATTATAGCAAGTGTAATAATTCTTTCGCGCTTATTTCTATGATACGTATTATTGCAGATTCTTTCCGCCTTCGCCGTTTTGGCCATTGCCTCCACCGCCTCCTCCTCCGTCATTGGTCTTGGTGGACTAGGACTAGGATATGGACATGGTGCCATCAGCCCCTGGGCCTTGAGCCCCGTAGGACCATCCGGTATTGTCACAGGAGCAGGTGCTGCTGGACCCTCAGGAGTTGTAACCGGAGCTGGAGCCGCTGGACCCTCTGGTATCGTCACTGGTGCTGGACCAATTGGACCAACTGGACCCGCTGGACATGGTGTTTACGGACTAGGACTTGGTCTTGGAGCTCATGGAGCTTTGGGTCTTGGTGGTCTTGGCCTAGGTATTCATGGTTGATAAGCCAAATTCTAAATCAAAATTGTAACGCCCTCAAATGTATATGCTGATTTTTGTAACTAAATAAAAGATAAATTATTTTGTAGAACTTGCGTTTTCTTGATAGTAAATAAGAAAGAACTAAACAGATTTGGTAACGAAATAAACTACACCAGTTAGAGTATATTAGTAAATACGATAAAGGAATTAAAAGATAGCAAGCCACAGAGCTCATTTTTCTGCAATAGCAATCCTCATGTGCTCATTGTTATATTAACAAAATGTTCGGCAAAGGATGAGTTATTTACCTCTCTTTTGAGTTGGGAGACTTTTAACCAACGAACTGGTGTTTAGTGAATTTTCTCAAATAATCCCAGTAGATGACGCAAAGTTTCCGGACTTAAAAAAAACTTCTAACTCAGAAAATATAAGACATATATAAAACACGCAAGAGATCGAGTTTCTGAGGCATAAAACTATATAAAAGGGCATCATATTAATCCAAAAAATTGTATGACTACTAGGCGTGTTGCAAAAAAAAGAGTTACAATCTTCTAACTTTCTCTATAATTGCTAGTTTTCTTTCTTAAAGCTCAAATTTTAGTACTATTTAAAGCAATTTTATTAGCAAGACTTATTAAGACATATATTGTAATCGGTGGTGTCCTAATTTTTTTTATTAAGCTTGTAGAATTTTGTCGAATATTTTATACCGAAGAAACATAGAGGAAGTCAGAGTAATTATCGTGTATGTCTTATATAACTAATTATTCAATTAAACATAAACTGTCAACTAATTTTATAGTATTGCTATTCTCAATTAAGATATTCAGTATAAAACGTTGCTACCAGGATAAATCATTACAAAGCCTGTCTTTACCTCAAACGAAAGTAGTCGGTTGTTTATTTGGCGCACCATTACAAGACCGCTACCCTGCTTGTATTTACTCGTATAATTGCCGGTAGCATAGCCGTAGGTTAAACGATATTTACTCACTTTTATTGAATCATCTATGGAGTTGTTCATTAAATTAACATTATTTATTGTAAATAAATAATTTACATCATGACTATCAATTAATATAATAAAGTAGTAAGACAATATTCAGTTTAGTGTAATAATTGAAAAATAATTCTAAAAATTGTCGTTCGGCGCTCATGACACTGCTAGTGTTATGGACTATTCCTTTATCCTACTTATCATAGATAAGTACTAAACATATATATTTCTAAACAAAATACTGTGCTGCCTATATGCCACGAACAACATTGGATTATAATAAAGAAATATGCACATTATGTACAGCATAACTATCACAATAATGTTATTTTAAATTTTAAATTATCCTGTTTAACAAAACCAGAAAACAACTAAAGACAAAAAACACTTACCAAAAAACTTTAGAAACTTTCACATACATTTCGGTATCCTACACCAAGGATACACTCTTCAGTGCTACTTCTTTCAAAGTTTAAAATGAACTCAATAGTCATTTCTCAGGCAATAATTATTTATGGTTCTAATCATAAATAATAAAATTCAGTCCGCCCAGGACTACTTTTTTATTTATTTATTTTTATTTTTGGCACATATTTTTGATTCTATAATTGCTCTTGGTTTATTTCTATGCGACTAACGTGTTAAAATTATAAATTTTTGTCATTTTTCTGTTTTTTTGGTGACACATAGGGAAATAATCTTTAAATAATCTTTCTAGTTTTCCATTTTTCAGTAGGTTCGCCGGTGTAACGGCAAGAAGTCCCGATTCCCAAACTTTTTGGTTTTTTGATTCCCAAACAGGAGATCCGGGTTCAAACCACGCACCCGCATTTTTTTACCTTTTTTACCGGTTATAATTTGATAAATGATTAAATTTGTCAGCCATGTTGACGCCGCAATTTTGAGTTGTTAAATTTCGATCGAAAATTTGTAATCGGCGACCTTGATTACATTCAGATACCGATTTTTAGTCGAGTCATTTGACAAATGATAAAACTTGTCATGCCATGTGGACGCCGCCATTTTGAACTTTTAAGTTTTGATCCTATATTTGTAATCTGAGACATCGATAATCCTCACATACCGAATTTCAGTCGAATCCGACCATAAAGATCAAATGTTTTAATTTCTTTTTTTTCTTTTTGACGAACCCTGTATGTTTTCTTCAACAAAAATGCATCAAGTTTTTGTAGATTCGGCTTCTATCGATTGATTAAATCCGAATTTGAATTATAAATTTTCTTGCACAATTTTTTGTATCGATTTCCAACAAAATTATTTTGAAACTGAATGAAGCTCCGAGAAACCCTCTTTAATTAACCAAATACGAAAATAAAAAAAATTGCTCATGTGATATATAGGTCATATTTGAGCATCAAATTATGACCGGAAATGTAAAAAAAGGTAAAAAAAATCTCCGGGCGCGTGGTTCGAACCCGGATCTCCTCTTTGGGACTTCTAGCCATCATCATCATCAACATATTTATTTTTCTTTTTACGATATAAAAATTACTTCTCCGGATCATGATCCGGAGCCAATCGTACAACCACGTCGCGCAGCGCCGTGGTGTTATTGCGGTTGGACGGATCGTGACCGGTGTAGCTCGATAAAATTAAATTTACAAGATAATACTCCTGCCGCCTGCGGCGGCTTAAATTTGTCAGTAAAATTTAACATATTAAAACTTAATTCTAAACAATGAATAAAAACACTTAATCACTAATTTGGGAGGACGCACTGATTTGTAATTTTGTTGCTAAGATGGGGATGAACTCAATTGGAAAAACCCAAGGCAAATTGTCCCAACAGTCTGCTCGCCGTTAGGAATTTGTGGTATTTTAGGAAAGGAAAATTGAGTTTAAAATAGTTAGAATTTTCCAAAGTGAAGTCGGTACACCAACGAACGTACTGAGAATGAAAGACTAGAAAGATTATTTAAAGATTATTACCCTATGTATCACCAAAAAATCAGAAAAAATGACAAAAATTTATAATTTTAACACGTTAGTTGCATAGAAATAAGCCAAGAGCAATTATAGAATCAAAAATATGTGCCAAAAATTAAAAAAAACAAATAAAGAAGTAACCCTGGGCGGGATTCGAAGCCGGGAATTCACTTAAAAGTAGTCGCCGCTTAGCACGTTCGGCTACGGCGGACCCCAAACTTAAAATTTGACTATAATCTCGGAGAAGGCAAAACTTCAAAAACATCAATTTTTGAAACGTTAAGAAGTAAATAAATACTTCGTGTGGAGGATCGTGTGATATCTCCACGGAAAAAGAATCATTGGTATTTTGTCGGTGTCGTAAATTGCGACGGCAAAACTGGAAATTCGGCTCGGCACGAGATAATCAAAAACGGCTTTTTCGACATTTGTAACAGTACCGCTGTCAGGTCATTGACTAAACCGCCCCTCACCGCCAAACGCAGCGTTCCCAGTCCGGCAGACTGATGGACGGGTATTCAATGGATCATCGACAACCTATTAAGACATATTCGGTCCATTTACAAATAGTACAAATTTCTGTGACGCTAGCTCTCGGGGTATTAGGTTCCAAAAAGACAGATTATTTCTAAATTGTCGCGTAATAAATAATTCATTTAATTTTTTTTGCTAATATAAAACTCTAAAAGTTTCTTTTTTACGCTGTACTGTTTTAAAGAAATGAGAACCTTATTTTTGGAAACTGTAGCGCCCTCTATATTTTTGGGAACTAATTACAGAGAGTTCGACCTGGGACAAAAAATGTTGCAAAAAGTGGTCGCAAAATTCCTAAAAATTTAGCCTGTTTTTGCGTACGTCATAGCTTTGAGCCGAAATAAAATAGTTAAACACCAAAGGTCTTAAATTAAAGCTTATCAATAATGTAGATGACGGTATATTTTCGTTTTTCAATGATGGGTCGCTACCCCCATAAAAGGGGGTTAAAAGGGTCATTATCGATGTAAATATTTTTCACTAAATAATTAATTGCAAAAACTCCACATCAAAAAAACTGCCCCTGAAGGTGGTTAAATCTGCCCCTACATTAAAAATCTCTACATTAAAAAAATCTAAGGATTTAAGTAAAGTATTTTAAAATACGTCATTAGAATTTTTTAATGTAAGGGTCGTTTTAACCCTTATTCAGGGGTAATTTTTAGAGATGGATTTAAAATTTAAGTACTCTGAAAAATAACTTGTAATTGAATTGAAAACAACCATAAAAAAACAATTCAGTGAAAAATGTGTATACTTATTTCAACCCCCATTCAGAGGTGTGGAACCCCCATATTGAAAAATAAAAAATACCGCCATCTACATTTTTGATTAGCTTTAAAAAAAATGTTTTATTTGCTTCTATCGTTACACCAAAGTTTGTTTGGGCTGTCTTTGTTTTTTAAATTCTAATTAATTAAATGATTGTACAAACTTACTAAGTATACCATTTATATTATTGTTGAACTTGGTAGATCTGACGTATTAGATAAATACATTGATACAATTTATTTAAGTACCGATTTAGTAATTAAGAGACCTTCATAACAGACCAAATTTATTATATTTCTGGTGAAATGAAATATTTAAGTAATTAGAATATGTAACAATTTATTGCATTACGTCATTACAAATACCTTTGTCTATTATTGTTAACACCTGTGCCTAAATTAATAGAACAAAAATTATTGAAAATTGTTGCTACCAGGTGGTATAACTTTATTCAGTACATATAATAGCTTTTAAATATTTAATTTAAAATCACTGCCTAAGGAATCACTACTTTCACATCTAGATTTCCCATCCAAGTCTCTTAAAACGAAAGCATCTTGATATTTATTCGCACTTCAGTATGTGACTCAAGAATGATGTGCCACTTCAATACCTTTTCGATTGACTATCGTATAATGAGGTGGAAAACATTTTTTTGAGAACCTTTAATCTCGTACAGGCTAAATTGCAATTTTGTTTTGTTGGTTCCTTTAATAATCGAAAGGGGTGGGGGTGGGGGTGGCAGATGTCATCATAAAATTTAAGACTCAAGTTCGTAGACTCTCATTACCATGTTTACTTATTTACCCCTATCTACTCCCCAATCCTTCAAACAGAATAAGCTCAAAATGTAAACTAGTTCCAAATCTCGTTATAATGCATACTTGCAGGATGTTAAAAAGTGGCTAATTTTGGCCTAAATTGGGCAGCGGAAAGTAAATATAGTTTTTAATAGCATTTTTCCCGTGGAATGCGATGCTGTTTTCGGTTTTACGGGAAAATGGCGGGAAAATGTGGACAAGTTGAGAAAATGTTCGAGAATTTACAAAGTCCTGTCGGAGATATTCGCAAATTGAACTTTTAAGATCTATATTATTTTATTCTAGATTATGGAGGTTTCCTTTAGCAACTTTCTCGTAGAATATTATGCTGTACTTCGCAATGCCAAATAATGTCGGGAAAACGAGGAGAAATTAAGAGAATGCTCAAAAATTCACAAATTCGAGCCTGTAATATTCAAAATTTAAACTTTTTAAGATTTAAAGTTTATTGTGCGAAATGCAGACGTTTCTTTGTGGTATTTTCCTATGGGATACGAGGGTCTACTCTCTTTTGCAAAAAAAATGTTAGGAAAATGCGAGGAAATTAGGAAAATGTTTGACAACTCACAAAATTTAGTCTGCATCATTCCCAAGTGAAACATATCAGGAACCAACATTATTAACTTGAGATTTTAGTAGTTTTATCTTGTACTAATTATGCAGTAAATTGAGAAATTTTCAAGTATCTTTTTAATTTTCACGCTGTTGTCCGACCTTTTCTTGCAAAGAAGAGTTGACCCTTATATCCTAGGAGAAGAATACTACAAAAAACCCACCTGAATCTCGCATGCTCTGGATCTTAAAAAGTAAAGTAAAAAAAAAAGTAAATTTTTAATATTACACTGATTGTGTAATATTCAAAATTTAAACATTTTGTAATTTTTCCACATTTCCGTGACATTTTTCGGAGAAACGAAGTAGAGAATCATATTCTACGAGAAAAATACTAAAAGAAAACCACCACAATCCAGAGTAAAATATAATGGTTCTTAAAAGTTTAACATGTGAATATCTCAGACCGGATTTTGTGAATTCTCAAGCATTTTTTAACTTTTTCACATTTTGCCGCCATTTTTTTTTTGCAGAATCGAATACATCAAATTCAAATTCATTTATTAACACTTAGGCTATTACAATGAATAGATGTGGTCAACATTAAAAAATAAAAATAACAAACTTACACAGCCTTGGTTTCTAGTATATACACTAAATCCCAACTTTCTGGACTCTTACCAGCTTACATTACTTATTTTCCCCTATTTCAAATCAAAATCAAATCAAATCACATTTTATTTCGAACATAACATAACATATAACATTTATCCCAACCCTTCACAGGAGTAAGCTTAAAATGTAGTCTAGTTCCAAATGTCGTTATAATGCATAAAAATTCCATAAAAGTCAATATCTTAAACCGGTGTAAAGTAAACGTAGGCACAAAAAATCTTACAGGCAATCAGATATACTAACCGACAAACAGACTGAATTCTGTTCGCTCTTTGTCTGTGGCACCGTATCTGGAATGTCATCTCCAAGATCTCCAGGTTTCGTTGTGTCGATTTTTTTTTATTTTGAATTTAATTCAATCATTGTTGATCCAATTTTGTGTCGCGGCACAGACGCCCAATAGCCTCATATTTAAAATGTCTTAGTATGTGCTAACACAAGAGCTGTGAAGTTACTTTATTTTCGCATACAAGAAATTTTCGGTATATGAAACCGGTATTCATGTTCCTGTTAATATGTTATATTTTTCGAGGTATACTGAACATGAGGCATGAGAACGTCTGGTCGGTGTTCCTATAGTAGCAGCAGGAATACAAAATACAGATATCAAGGTTCTTATGCTTGGAGCATGTACAGTGCGATTGTGACGAATACCTGCGAGGATTCAAAGACGATGACTGTTGGGTTACGTTCCAGTTGTAAGATTTAGGTGACATTTATTACTGTTTATATATCTCTTAATGTTCTTTTCTATTTCCAATAGATTTTTTGCCGTTAATGTAAAATATTGAAAGCCAAATTGCATTAATTGTTTTATTTATTAAGTAATTTAATCATCACAATAATTTGATCAATTTATTTTAGGAAAGTTAAATATTTTTTAAAAACTTAAAATTTCTCTTTCTGACACCGATTTCAAGGTGCATGTTATAAAGATTCATGTTAACCCTGACCGGATAAAGAGTTTCCTTATCTTAGACATGTACTTTTCTGCCGCACTTCAAAGCTCGGAAACAGACTTTTAAATTACCCTCTACATAGAATTTTTACAGTATAAGCAGTAAATAAGTATCTGTGATCGAGAAAAATGACGCATTTCTGGAACATATTTTAAGCATATAAAACGATTCTCTAAATAAAAGATAACCTATACGAAGTGTGTCCCAGGATAGATGTAACAAGAGGTGTAATGGACCAAAAATGTTGGAATTTTGGAATGGTATTTGGGGATTGAGTCCTGCTTGTTGTAAAACTAAAGTATACCAAAAATGACTTGATTTGGTGTTCTACAGGATGTTTTATAAGCAAAGTTGTAAAAATCACCACTAATAAAGTACCTTTATTTTTCAAAATATAATAGAATTCCACTAAGAAAAGTTATTTAGAATGGAATTTTATATCTCTGTACCAAATACAGGAATATAAAATTGTTTTTTTTAAACTTCGCATTTTTTGCGAATTAAGAGTTGAATTCATATTTAAATTTGTGTAGGAGCAAATGTTAATTATCTCAAAAAGTAGGCTACTGGTAAATAAAAAATTGAATATACGAGATGTAAGAAGGTATAATGTTAATCGAACTAATTGTGAAACAAGAAACAATTATTAACAGAAGATTAAGGAGGTTTAAAAATGACAACAAGTAATAAATGTCAGATTCACAAACAAATTAATTATTGACCAATACAAAACAATGTTTACAATTTTTTTATTATTCGACGTAGCTACCACACACATTTCGATCCTTCGCCTGAAGTCCTTAAAACTGTTTCGAATATGATCTAACGGTACGGAATTTACGGCATTTGTAATTCTCTGCTTCAGTACTGCTACACCGTTAGGAAGTGGTTCAGCGTAAACCAACTGCTTGAGGCGACCCCATAAAAAGAAATCCAATATTGATAGGTCTGGGGATCTCGCCGGCCACTTGATCGGTCAATTCCTGGCAATCCAATTTTCCCCAAAATTTAAATTCAACCACCGATTAACCATTTCTGTTGAGTGGCCAGGGCAACCATCATGTTGAAAATGGACTAAAGGCATATATCTTAAAATATTTAAACGTTCTTCGGAAAATCTTTCAAGAAGCCGTAAATAAGTGTGCTGGTTTAACCTTCCCTCAATAAAATAAGGTCCAATCACTCCAATGTGATAAGAAACGGCACACCACACATTCACTTTTTTATAATCTTTTCTTCCACAATGAATTCTAAAATTTGGATTTTCAGAAGCCCAAAACCGATAAATCTGAGATGAAACAACACCATTGGTTATGAATGTTAATTCATCTGAGAAAATTATGAAATGATGAAAAAATCTCTCTTCCGTGATTTTTTCTCCAATGGTCAAACAGAAATCCAACCTACGGCCGTCATCTCCCTCTTCAAACGTATGTTTATAATGTTTATATGCTCTAATTTTCTTTGCCTTTTAAATTCTTTGGAGCTCAGACTTACTAATATTATTAAGAGCTGACCTCTCTCTTGGTGGCATCCTAGGATTTTCGATAACAGAGGCATGAGCTATAATAGCCCCAACATTGTCTTCATCATATACTTTTATTCTTCTTTTCATGTTAAGAGCACTACCAGTAGCCAGAAACTTTTTAATTATTTTCATAGCCTGAGTACGTGACAAAGCAGTGTTTGGAAATTTCAAATTAAAATGACTTGCCACTTCTCTTAGCGAGTTTTCACCGCCGATTCCATAGCATTGCACAATATAAATTTTTTCACGCACTTTGGGTACCATTTTCACTTAATTTTTTATGCTTGGTTCCTTAATTTGAAACAGAAATTAAGGATAATATTCACTACGTTTGACAGATATGTCAATAAAAAATTATAAATGTGTATCCACTGCTTTTCTCATAGCCTACTTTTAGCTTCTACATAACCTTAAATATTAATTAACAAAAAATAATTTCTATACAGTTTTAATTGAATGGTTCAAAATAAAATACTAATTTATTGAAAAAAATGGGCAGTTGCAAAAAAATAATTTCATATTCATGAAATTTGGTACAGAGGTATAAAATTGCATTCTAAATAACTTTTCTTAGTGGAATTTTTTCATATTTTGAAAAATAAAGGTACTTTATTAGTGGATTAGTGGTGATTTTTACAACTTTGCTTATAAAACACCCTGTAGAACACCAAATCAAGTCATTTTTGGTACACTTCAGTTTTACAACAAGCAGGACTCAATCCTCAAATACCATTCCAAAATTCCAAAATTTTTGGTCCATTACACCTCTTGTTACATCTACACATGGGACACACTGTATATATGTAAATAATTTTCCTAACGAGGAATCATCAGTTTGCATTTCGTGTTTATTTATACTTGGATTCTTTGTTTGCATCTTCCATAATTTTTCTAAAAATATCTCTATAATGATCTTTCTGGGCAGTACTCAAACTTTCATTGCATTCTAAAAAAATTATGTTTGATTATAATTTGAATCTTTCAAATTAATTATACTATTTTTCTGAACAATATTTGACGCAGATGCCAGTCATGATCGCTTATAGGAAAAATCAGCAATTCTCAAAGGCACTTCAGTTTGATCGTCATCAAGAAGAAGCACCTCATTTTACAAAATTGTTTAATCAATCTAAGAATATCGCCTCAAAATCCAAAAATATGTTTATACACAGAGTCACTTTAATTAAAAATTTGTACAATTTTTTATTAACGTATAAAGCGGAAGCACAAGACCACCCTTTTCGGTAATATGATATCGTCAACTTTGAAACCGTGAACTTGATACAATTTTATTAGGCAATGCAAACTTAGATTTCACTTCTGAAAATATAAACAATTCCGCATTAATGAAGGTCTCTGAACCGCTCCGATACACCTATATAAAGAAGGTTATACAGTTCCAATTATATCAGTTTGCCCCCTGACAAAGTCAAGAAATCATCAGAAACATGAACACTTTGGTAAGAGATTAATTTGAATTTGTATCAAATAAAAATTAAATTCAAGTTTATAAACGATAATTTTGTATTTAATAAAAACATGAAATTAGTTGTATAGATTTTTCAGACACACTCCAGTTCAACTAAATTAATAGAATAACACTGCTAAAAAAAATTCATGAAAATTGTTGTATTAATTTCGTTGAAAACATCATAAAGAATTTCAGGCTCAAGTTTCTTAAATTTTATTAGCTTGCTTTACTCTATTTTCCCCTATTTCACCCCAACCCTTCAACTAAACAAGTTAAAAAAATAATCTAGTTTCAGATCTCGTTATATTATATACATGTACCAAATTTCAAGTCAATATCTTTATTTTAGTTTGCTAATGCCTACAATAATGGAATGGGGGTGATAATTTTAAGATTTTTGATTATAGTGTATACACCAGATTTCAAGTTTCTGAACCCTTACTAGCCTGCCTTACTTATATATCCTTATTTACCCCTATTTCATCTCCAACACTTCAACGGAATGAACTCAAAATATAATCAAGTTCCAGATCTTATTATAATACATATGTGTACCATATTTCAAGTCATATCTCAAACTTTTCCAGAGCACAAGAAAAGTAACAGACCTAGAGAATTTTTTTTCGCTCAGATTTAAAATCTCGACGTTTCATTTACTACTGCACTACTAAATGTGGAAGTAAAAATATAATGCTCTTCTATAAAGACTAGGGTGTCCCTTATTTTTTACTTGATGAGAGAACATTTTTCATTTTTTTCGGTCTCAGCCCCCAAAAAGTTTACGTTTCATATAAGAATCACACCCACTAAATTTCAGACTTCCAGACGTTTTCTTTCTAGTGCCGACGGAAGCTAGAAAATTGCTTTTCACCAAAGTTCTAGCTCCCGTCCGCACGGGAAAGAATATGTCTGGAAGTCTGTAATTTTGTGTGTGTAATTCTTATATGGAATGTAAACTGGGGTGAGACCGAGAGAAACTAAAAACCAAACTGTCATTTTCCAGATTGTCACTGCCCTCGCCGTTTTGGTAGCTGCCGCCACCGCCTCTGCCTCCATCCACGGGCTTGGACTTATCGGCGCCGTACACCCCTACGCCTTAAGCCCAGTTGGACCCTCAGGCGTTGTCACTGGAGCTGGTGCTCACGGACCTTCCGGTACTGTAACAGGCGCTGGAGCTGTTGGTCCTTCTGGTATTGTCACTGGCGCTGGACCCATCGGACCAACTGGACCCGCAGGGCATGGACATGGAGTAGTAGTTGCCGCCCCAGTATTAGGACTCGGCGCTGGTCACGGAATCTTGGGACTTGGTGGGCATGGACTTGGTTATGTTGCTCATGGTGTTCATGGCTGGTAAACGTTAAATTTGAAATCATCAGTACTGTTGAAATTAATAAATTGTTTTAAATTTAAATATGTTTTATTTTGTGTTCGTACCTCCTTTATATTGATTCGGTGATAAGAGTAATAAATGGATTAACAGAAAACTTATTTTGGTATCATAATGCCACAAAAGTGTGCTTATTTTTTTACTAACGTACAGGCAGAATGAAACAATAGAAATAATGTATATATTCTACATTCCATTTAGCGCTGACTGAATATTTAACAAGTTTATGTCTCTTGACATTAATAAGAGTGCAGGACCAGACAATATAGCCTCACATTCTGTAAAAATGTGTAGCCCATCCCTGGCGCTACTTTCGTATGTGAAAATGCAACCTGTTTAAATGCATAAAATTCCTCCATATACGGAAAATTGCCTATTTCACACCCTTATTTAAGTCAGGTGATACAAGCTGCGTTATTATTTACAGATCAACTTATAGTACATACTCTACAGCAAAAGAAATTATTAAATCAAACGAACTTACCTTAAGTGAAGTTCGATTATAATTGTATGAATCGTCTCGTCGGAATAGATCACATGATAGTAATCCCTTTCTACGCCACAGTCACCACACGTTTAAAGTAAGCTTTGCGCTTTCTCCCCGGAACTGACATCCTCAACTGTCATTGTTTCTAAAGCCTATATATTGTTGCAACTAAAGAGGGTTATGAAACATAAAACAAACAAGGGAATATGGGAGGGTGTGATCTATTTCAACGAGACGACTCATACAATTATAATCGAACTTCACTTACGGTAAGTTCGTTTTATTTAATAATTGTATTTCTCGTCTCGACTTCATGATCACATGGTAGATTAGTAGGAGAGCTGACGGACACTATGGTGAACGATAATAATCAAAATTTCACTCGTAGTAATCAATTTTTTGGTCTTTGGGTATCAAAACTGATCATCTGGCGTCTCAAAATGGTAGCATTAAGTTGTGGGGTGTATTAGAAAAGGGGTAGTTTTAGGTTTTGGTAAACCATAGTGTTCAAGAAAAATAATGCAAGGGTGATTAAATACAACTAGTTTAGATGGCTTTTCCACCCAGGCAGACGGTTTTTTCGGTAGCTTTGTATATGGCAGACGCGGCTGAAAATGGCAAAAATCACGTTTCGGTGAACGACATTGATCAAAGATAATTTTGGCGTCAATCGATTCGGTTATTTATGCTGAAACAAAAAACACGTAGGCAGGCGAAAAAATCGATAGCAATTTCCGAGCAGACGCTGTCAAAGTGGCAGGTCGAGTTTTGAGAAACGACATTTATCAAAGAAAATAATCTCATATATTATATTACAAACAACTATTTTACATGACATTTTGACATGTTTGCCCGGATAAACAATTGTGGCAATTTTCGAGTAGAGGTTGTCAAAGATCTAGTGATTATAAAATAAACATCGGTTTTTTAATAGATTTATTGCTTCTCTGCAAGTAGAAAACAATCCAAAATAACAAAAACATAGAAACATATTATTTTCAAAAGCAAACTAGTATGTGTAAATATAGCCAAAAAACCAGTCATGTGGCTATAGTGCACGGAATATAAAAATGCCTCATTAATAAAATTAACTCAAAAAACTAGAAACTAAAATGACACAGTGATATTGTTATTGAACCCAGTAAAACGATCCCTTTGAAAAATATTCATTTTACTAACAAATTAAAATCAGACCAAAAATCCCATGAAGAAATCAGCTTTGAAACATTATCACTTTACAAAAGACCTATAACCACCTTTGACATCATCTTTCATCGAAATTTACGTAAAAAATTAATTCTCTAAAATGACCAAAAAATTGACAGAAAAATGTTTCATCTCGAGGACGACGGTCAGTCGCCTTTGGGCTCCGTTGTTCGAATTTTCAAAAGTACTCAAAAAATGTCAAGACGCACGGGGCTGCAAAAATATATGCGAAAATTAAAAAATATTGCGTGCACCAATACAAATTTTCAGAATACTAAATTTTATTTTTATCTAGTTGGGAAACGTGAAATGATACCAACTAAATAAATAGATATCAACATTACTATTCGCAATTCCCTTTATTAATTTTTTTAAATTTTAATCATCCCCTGATGATGCCAGTTTGGATGGTGAAATACTTGTCTGTGTGCAATGCAGTATTTCGGTAATTATAGGATGTTATAAAGAGTGAAAACCCTGCAGGCCCATTTTTATAATTAAAATATTTAGTAACTTATTTATTTATTGATCGATATTCTTCAAAAACAATTGTAACTAAACTACATAATACATTTTTGTAACTTACTATTTTGGTTAGTACATATGTATCCAATTTTATAATAGGGTTCCTAAATGGATATTTAAAAATTTATATGGGAGGTAGAATTTATTTAAATTGTTATCTGAATATTTATATAAAACATAAGGAAGAAACGTATTATTCAAATTTGTGTTACCTGCCACTTTGACAGCGTCTGCTCGGAAGTTGCTGCCAATTTTTTCATTTGCGTACGTGTTTTCTGTTTCAGCATAAATAACCGAATCGATTGGCGCCAAAATTATTTTTGATCAATGTGGTTCACCGAAACGTGATTTTTGCCATTTTCAGCGGCATCTGCCATATACAAAGCTACCGAAAAAATCATCTGCCTAGGTGGAAAAGCCATCTAAACTGGTTGTGTTTAGTCACCCTTGTATTATTTTTCTTGGTCACTATGGTTCACCAAAACCTAAAACTACCCCTTGTCTAATACACCCCCCAACTTAATGCTACCATTTTGAGACGGCACACGATCAGTTTTCACATACCCAAAGAGCAAAGAATTGATTTCCACGAATGAATATTTTGGTCATTATCGTTCACCATGTGTCCATTAGCTCTCCTACTAGATGTTTAAAGCAAGCTGCAATACCTATTCCCTATTAGAATTTGTCAATAAATTTGAATTTTTTTATATTTAATAAAAAACAGATAATATAAGATACATCTTTATAAATATGTTTATTTTCCATAATGGCTTTTGGCAAAATCATCCCTCTTGCCTAAATGTTTATCGTAAAATAATATACATGCTGAGGACTTTTCAATCCACTACGTTATGATAGTCCCAAGATTAACACCAGTCTTTGCTGAAGTCGAACTTAATGTATGGGGAGTATCATGCGTCGAGAAAAAAAATAATTGCGTCATTCTCATTATCCATTTATGTGGTGTTAATTCATCTACAGACTGACTACTTAGGAGCTACTCAATCAGACCTCTTGAATGCAAGAAAATCTAGCTGATTGTATTTTTTCTACGTTGCTTCATTTTACCTAAATAGAAAATTAGTGTTTTCGCAGTATGAATTTTGAAATGTTTCCCAGCATGTCTCCTAGCATCTATAAGGTCATGCTGACTTTATTTGACCAGGGATTTTTATTTATAGTCCTTCTCTACTCGTCTTTATAATTCTTGTCATTGAATGAAATAGCCTGAACATGATGTGCTCTTGTTAGGGCCAAGAGGATGGATAATTTTTGTGCTACCTCATAGCTGTCTTAGTTCATCATTTGATGTTATGGTATTCTAATACAATAGATGGATCTAATGTAGAGTTATATTTTAATCCATTACTTCAGAAAATATAATTAGTGATATGAGAAACGAACAGAATTTATGTATATCCCTCCTTTAAATCGTTCAGAAAGAATTGTATATTAGTGGAATTTATTTTGAGACTATATCAGCAGCTTCAGCTCTGCAGAGAGACCATTAAAGTTTCAAGGCACTATACTATTGTTGAATGGTACAGGGTTCTAGCAATCATATCAATTGATACCTACTATAAAGATAAGTCACATACAGAATGCTTGTAGGTAAGTAACTTAGTACCAAGGAAATTTTTTTGCACAATTTGTGTGACAATGTATTAAGAGAAAATCATGATAAGTATTTGTTTCAAAAGATAAGGTTTTTTTTAATTGCAAAATAAAAGATGCATATTTCCAGAAATGGGAAATTGGGATTGAGGGCTTCGAAAAAACAATCAATGTTTGTCCCAAAATCTGTAATGCTTAATCTGCTTCCATATTTTATAGGCATTTTTAATAAAATGCAAAAATCCAAACATTACGTTTCTTGCCCCATTACCAAATTTCTTGCAATGTATTTCAAGAGATAGCTGTAGTGTTATCAATTCGACATAAGTTGCAGCTCTGCAACTTTTCAGCAAGCAACTTTAATCCAAAAAACGCGCACAAGAGTTCGAGCTGATTTATAAGCAACTATCTATCGATATTCCAAAAAAAAAACCGTGGGATCTCTTGTTTTAAGAATAGCTCCTATGTGGCTGATGATGCGTCAGAGAAAATATATAATTTCTATCAATCGGTCCTAACTGGATTATCACAGGATTAATTAATTTTTTATTTCTTTAATCATGTAAAAAATCATCTGACAAAATAAGATAGATAATCATTTCTATATCATAAATATTATGAAACCTTTCTGAAATAAAATTTGTTCCCCAAAAGGTCATATAAGTCTGTCAAATTCGTAAATTTCGGGAAAAAACTGGTTAGGTCAATGAAACAACTTCAACACTTGAAACATGTTTTAGGTACGTTCTTTCTGCTGAAAGTAATATTTTTCTTGATAATTATAATTAAATTCCAAGTGTTTATAATTTCGATTAGAAATTACGATACCTTATCTTTTGAGTAGCAATAAAAAACCCAGGTCCACGAAAAATTTGCATGCAGTATTTACATTGCCTAAACAATTTTCATATAAGGGCCCATATAATAAGAAATCATCTAAATATAACTTCTGCTCTAATTAAATATATTTTAACTTGGTCGCTTCAGACTTCGCTTCTTCGGCTGAACCACGCATTGTTGACATATGTGAGCAATGATTTTTCGCAATTGCTAAAAGATAACTGGTTTCATCAATTTTGTAAACACTATACATAGGCCCAAGAAAAAATAAAATAAATATTAATTAGTATTAAAAATATAGGTATACATTGAAGGTTCATATCTTCGATCTTCGATCTTAAAATTAGAATTTTGGGTTTAAAATCATTATCTGTGAACCATACGGTCTTCGACCTAAATATATTACATAGGCGAGAAAAAGAAAAGAAACTAATCGCCGTTCGTTTCATGGCATCTTTTTACGGCAAATACTTTTAACAAGGTGGTAATCGACATTCTAATCCAGTGAAATTCATTTGGGGACCATCTTGACTCCGAAGAAGTGTCTACTTGAACCAGGTTTGCGAGAAAAAAACTGTTCTATGCCAATCACTTCTTCCGACCATGGTATGTCGGTCTGAAAAAGGTGAGACGTTTTGGTGCCACTTTTCTGCTGACTTAAAAAGAGACTAAATTCTTCTTAAAAACGTATTTCATGATGATTCTAATCACTATTGTTTTGTCACGGCATACGATCTTTAAAGTTTGAATGTACATTAGCCGTGATTAGAATGGTGTACGTCGACAAGTATTCACCCTGCGATAGGGTGATAGGGTCGACGTCTCCATATACGCTACCTCTCCCTCTCCCTTTTGAAGAGAAGTAAAAACTTTTCCAATGACCACTAGGCTTGTACTCAATTAATTCTTTGAATCGATCAATTGATTATATCAGCAGAGGCAAGCTCCACTGAGTAATGCTGCCATCAGCAAGTTTAGTTTTGGCACCTCAACTAGTTTTTTAATGATTTATTGGGGAATATTCATAAATCATTAAGTATCACCTAGACCAGTGTTCTTAAATTTATCCTAATAGGACATTTATATCCAACTTTTAATCGACAGAGAAAGCCCTTATCAATCTGCAAATTTCTGTAGACTATTAATAATAATTAGCTCATCATGAACCATTAAATGACCTAAGATAAAAAACTACTGTGAAATATTTTTCTTTTGTTAGAAACTTAATACTAATTTTGATCATCTATGACACTGTCACATCTTAGTTTCAGTTTTTCTTCAATTAATTGTGCAGTTAATTAGAGAACAAATTATTATTATATAATAATCTCAGACTTTCCTATTATTAGAAAAGAAAATTGTCATATTATGGCACTTTTCATTGCTACAGGTACCTACCATACTCTTACAAATATTCAGCAATTTTGGGAAATAATCATCATTCGATCATTTTTGGGCGCTTCAAAAAATTATTTGGTAAAGATAACATTTCTTATTAGTTACCATTATTCTTCTGAAATGGTAATTACTTCAGGAGTAATTTTTATTAGATACTGTTTTACAGAATACAAATATTGGAATAACTTTATAAATCTCCAAACATTATTTGACATAACAAACTGTTATATTTTTGTTATTAGGTACCTACCATTATTCTTCTAACTTCCAATTTGGGGCATAATTATGATTAGATAATGTTTGGAAGATTCCAAATATTATTCGGAATCAGGAAGAAAAAGCCACACTATGGCAATTTCTCATAGAATTTTGCACTCACCGTGATCTTCCCCATTGTTCTTCTAACTTCCGATTTGGGGAATAATTATGAGATTTTAAATATTTGAAATCAGATAGAAACAATATCTATGACAATTTCTCACAAACGTATGCACTCACAATTATTTTCTCCATCATTCCTCTAATTTCCGATTTTGGGGAATAGTTATGATTAAATTATGTTTGGGTGATTTCAAATACTTATCCGAATCCAGAAAGAAACCATATTTATGGCAATTTTTCACAAACTTATGCATCCTTCTACTTTTTGCATCCTTCCAAATATTGACGGTCCTTGGAAAATAATTATCACTAGATAATTCCTTGACAAATGTTATGTGAATGAAAACTGTCATACTTAGATATTCCTTTCAACTATGGGACGACTTGGAGCATAATTAACATTAAGTAATGTTTGGCGGATTTCACATATCTATCTGAAACTCAGAAAATTGCCATCTGGCAATTTTCCACCAATTTTATGTACTCACGCTACTCTTCTCCATTAAAACTATCATTCATTAAATTGTTTTCCCATTTTTTATAATATTACATACTATTTTTTTTGTTAATAAATTAAACACTGCTTTTAGATTTTATTAACAATTATTTTCAAGATGTTTCACAAGGAACCTACCACAAGTTCAGTTCAGTGTACTATTCTTTTTGGCTGAAAATAAAAATACGTGTGATACAGGTGACACCAAAAGAAACAATGACAGTTGAGGAGTAAGTTCCGGGGAGAAAGCGCAAAGCCTTCTTTAAACGTGTGGTGACTGTGGCGTAGAACGAGATTACTACCATGTGATCATGAAGAAGAGACGAGAAATATAATAAAAACAGTTACAATTCCAGAGCGACATTGTTATCTTAGTGAATAATCATCTTCTTTAGCTGATTGTGGAGGCTATTGAAGAGGGAATACAAATTGACTCGGTGTATACTGAGTTTAACAAAGCCCTCGATCTGATAGATCATGCTACTGTATTACATAAATGTAAAACAGCCCTAAATCGGTTCGCACTTACTTAGTCGATAGGACTCTTATAGTTAAAACAAAAAATTATAACTCCAAGTCATATTGCACAACATCCAGTGTCCCCCAGGAATCCCATCTTGATCTTGATTTATATCAACGGCGTATTAGTAGTTAGAATGTAATGGGCTGCTATTTGCTGTCAACTTAAAAGTATTTATTAAAGTTAATTATCGTAATTGCCAAAAATTGCTAAATAAACTGAGTACACTATTATCCTAGTATGGAAAGAACAAAATAGAATTTAATACTGACAAATATGACACTGGCTTTTTCGAAAGAGAACAACCAGTTTTATATAATTCTAACAAACGGAGTGAACCTGACTCACATTAATAGTATTGAAGACTTAATAATTACAATGCTGATGATTTTAGTTTTATTCAAAATATATACGAAAATTAAAAAGGCATAGAAGTGTGGTGTTATTCGTAGAAAGTGTACGAATATTAATGACAATTTTATTATAACATTATATAAAACTTTCGTATTTAGTATTCTTGAATATTGACTTGGAAGTGCACATACTAAACATGCTGTGGAATATCCGAAAACTTTTTTTATTGAGTTTAAAATGTGTGCAGTCAAAATATTCTTAATACTTTTATATTAAAAAATTAAGTGTGTATGGACCTGTAGGTGAAAATTATCTAGCAACTCTTGGGGATAAATACCATCTAATATAAACACTGCTGATTTCAAAAATGAAACTAAATTAAATTAAATTCTAAGCCCCCTTCAAATAAATAAGAAGACTAAGGGCACGTACAATAAGTCTCCAAAGAGATAGGAGATAGTCCAAAAACTCGATTTGTTTCTGTGTCAAAGTAGTTAAAAAGGTGAGGATTGGCACAGTTACCTATGCTACTCCCAAGAAACGGGAAAAATGAAACACACGGTATATGTTGCAATAGTTGGGAGGAAGCTTATAAATTTAGTTTTGTATATATTTAGTGTCAATAGATTTTGTTTTAGCCAGTTTGTTATTAGTTGAAGATCTTTCCGCTTTTATTATGACATCTTCCCAGGTGGCGTCAACAAAAAACAATACAGTATCGTCAGCATAAATGATTATTTTTGTAGAGATCAGTAGATTTAACATATCATTAACATATATCTGAAATAAAATGGGACCAAGTACAGTTCCCCGGGGAACACCATACTTAATGAAGTTCCCTCTACTTTTTTCATTATCAATGATTTCAATTAGTCTTCTGTTTGTCAAATAGTGTTCGATTAGATTACCGCATATACCTTGAATGCCGTATTTATTTAGTTTTCTAGAAGTTTGGGATATGACACCATGTCGAAGGCTTTGGCGAGGTCTAAAAGTATTGTCAAAGACCTTTTTCTCATATTTAATGCGTTGATGACCTCTTGTGTTAAGCAATGCATAGCATCAACTGTGGTTATTCCCTCCTTGCCAAACTGGGACGACGATATGATGTTATATTTTTTTAAATGTTCAAGGATTCTGGTCTTTATACATGTTTCTATTATTTTATCAAAATTGCTTAAAATTGATATTGGCCGATAGTTTTTCATTTCAAGTGAGTGTCCAGATTTAAATATTGGTTTGATCCAAGCTTTTCTAAATGGTCTCGGAAATGTACCTTTCACAAATGTTAAATTTATAATGTACAGTAATGGTTTAATAATATGTATGGCTGTTTTCTTTATCGTTTTTTCCCTATATTGTCCAAACCTGAGGATGCACTATTTTTCAACCCGTTTATGTTATTCAAGTTTTCGTTTTCAGAAACAGGAAATAAATATATTGTATTCGGTACAGATGTAACATCATTTTTTTATTCATTTGTATTATTATTACTATTCAAAATTTATTCTGCCATTTTTATATATATTATACACTACCTTTATTCGCCAATGCGTGTTCAGTTTATAATATAAAACGTACATATTATTCAATGTCTTTTTCATGCTCTTTTAAAGCCACAGCAATGTGAAGAAAATAATTCATATATGGTCGAGGACTCACGAAGGATTTGGTATATCTGTTAGGAATAACTAAATATTGTGCATACATATCAGTATACACAAAATGAAAGACATAACTTAAAAAAATAATTTATAATTTATTAACTATAGCATTATCATCACAAGCATTTGAGGTTATTTTCATTTATTTAAGTTTAATATCCATGAACACCATGACCAAGACCAAGTCCATGACCGGCATATCCATAGGCTCCGTGCCCAAGTCCTAGAGCTCCATAACCAAGTCCCAAACCTCCATAGCCAAGTCCATGACCACCAAGACCATAACCTCCATGACCAGCAAGACCGTAGCCTCCATGTCCGACAGCAACGCCTAATACTGGAGCGGCTACTACTACTCCGTGACCATAATGACCATGTCCAGCGGGTCCGGTTGGTCCAATTGGTCCAGCGCCGGTGACGATACCGGAAGGTCCCTTGGCACCAGCTCCGGTTACAATTCCTGAGGGTCCAACAGCACCTGCTCCTGTGACAATGCCGGATGGTCCAACTGGGCTCAAGGCGTAGGGGTGGACGGCACCGTGGGCGTATCCAAGATCATGGTATGAGGCGGTGGCGGAGGCAACAGCCAAGGCGACGATAACCTGAAAAGATATATATACGATAAAAAAATGAATTTTGAATTGTTTTTTAATTTAAAGAAGTGATCCAGATCTCAATATAAGGCATAACCCTATTCGAATGTAACATATTTAGTATGCCGTTAAGTGCCATACAACAGACTTATTAAATTATCGCCGAAGAACAAGGGCTCGTGTAAAAACAAAAAAGAGTATTTTTTGTAAAACCTTATCATAAAATGACATTTATTTGACGTTTCAACGAACCAAAACAATGTTATTATTGACAAGTGAAAAACAGAGGAAAAAGTGTGAAATAAAGAAATTTTATTTCGCAGCGTGAAGTAAAACTTAATATTCGTTGAATATTTTGTTCTTTTATTATTGGTTTCTATGGAAACAGCAACAGAATTTAGTCATTACAATAAGGTAACTTTGTCAATTTGTCGTATTTTTACAAAATTATATTATTTTCTGATTTCGAATGACACGTAAAAAAACACCATTTTAGCCAATCGTTATATAAAATACTGTTATATGCAATACTATTATACAACAAGTGGCCAAAAAAACACATTTTAATCTCGAGTTATATACATTTTTTTTGGTATCGCCATTCGAAATTAGAAAACAATATGATTTAGTAATAATACGGCAAATTGACAAAGTTGCCTTGTAATGACTAAATTCTATTGCTGTTTCCATAAAAACCAATAATAAATCAACTAAATATTTACCGAATATTAAGTCTTTGAACACTTTGAAATAAACTTTCTCTATTTCACACTTTTTTCTTTATTTTTCACTTGTCAAATAAATATCATTTTAGGTTATGGCGTTACAAAAATATATTTATTTCCGAATTTAAGGTTAAATAAAATTCCCAAAAATGAACTTATACATTTCAAATTTAAGTTACTAATAAAGTACTAAACTCTACTGAATAATAAATTTGGATTTTTCTGCGTTACAAATAATTATAAAATAATAAAGTGCTATTATTTTTGAAAATTTAGTCCAAATTGGTTTAGCTGAAGGAATGTTTAAATTATCTACAATGGAATGGACAAAGGGGCAAAGACAACGCCGGCATGTTTTAACTTTATTGTAAGTCAAATAGTACTAGCAGGTTATAATTATTCAAACTGATTGCAAATTGTTTACAAAATTAAATATGTTTTTCTTTATTTAGAAAGAATAGAGTGTGTAAAACATACAAATAAAAACTAAAATAAGCTAAGCATTATACTCTTCGCCAATTTAGTGCACTTTTTTTTATAAATGTTGTACTTATTCTTCGTAGTTTATTTATAAATAATATTAGTTTTAGGCATTTTTTGTTTAATTACAAAACATAAAAAAACGATTTTTTAATTTAAATAATTAATAACTTTTTTATCTAGTCGATTTTGCTCAAAGAAACGATTTTTTAAATTTAAATAATTAATATCTTTTTTATCTGGTCGATTTTGTTCAAAGACAACAGGGTTTTTACTACGGCTAACAACTTATTGTTCAAATTTCAATATAACTCTTACTCTTACTCTTCGTTATTGTGTTATCGTGCTTACAAGAAACATTACATTAGATGAACAGACGGACAGACAGACAGAAGGACGGTCATTTTGAAAGTTGTTCAGTTCACCAACACAGTGATACGAAATTTTTTTGTATGGTATTACACAGACAATTTATATATTTTTTTAAGTCAGATATACGGAATGAAATTAAATACTCAGGGCCATTTGTATAAAAGTGAACTTGGTTCAATATCTAAGGTTACAATTGTTACAATAGTGGTCATTCTCGGCTTTTAAACCAACTGAACTCTGGCCGATTCACTTTTATACAACTGTGTCTCAGTGAATTGTCTGTACTGATCGTTTAGTAATATACCAAAACGATGAAAAATAACAGACACACGAAAGAAATTGTTGGTCATGTACAAATGGGCAGAGCATCATATTCCAAAGTATTTTATCGCGCTGAATATGAACATGTGGTCCAATTTGCTCCATGTCATCACCATTTTTTGTAAATTCAAGAAATAGGTCAAAAATCTATTAAAATACGCTTTTGTAAAGTCCCTCATAGCAGGAGTGTGTTTGTGACATATTTCGATACGCTGTATTCGAACCTAAGGCCAAAATTTCGACTGCTCACTTCAAAAAAAATCAAATTCAAGGAACAAATACAACATATAATAATGATAAAATACGTATAATTATTTTGAAGGTAACGATTTTCAGATTTTTTTGCGACTTTTTACGATTAAAAATTTTTTTGACGTGATTGATCATTCGAGTCTGGTCGAAATACATCTCAAAAATACATTCACTCCTGCCATGATAGACTTTACTAAAACCATATTTGAATAGATTTTTAAGCCCCTTTTTTAATTTACGAAAAATTTGTATGCCATGGAGCTAATTGGATCACAAATTTTGATTCGGTGCGTCAAGGTACATCGAGATATGGTACTCTGTTCAATAGAAAATTACAATTTTTTTTGTATGGCTGCGTAATATTTTTACCAAAAATTAGTGCCACATATTTAACATCACAAAGCAAGAACAGAAAAATACATTTAGTTGAATATTTGGCTTTACCTCATTATAGCTAAGACATTATTTATAACAGTTAATTGAATATGAGTTAGAGCCAGAAATATTAGTATTTTTATCTGCAAAATTTCGATCCAGTTATTATATTCTTCATAAATACGAAATCGAAGAGTATATTGCATTAGAGCACCACATTTTTGAAGTCTAAATGTTGCTCCTAGATAAAATAACTTCATATCTAATTTTTTATTTGTAAAATTTCCGTTCATTTCTCCGACTGTCTGTTTGTCCGTCTGTCTGTCTCACAAAAGCTCAAGACTAGAATGTCCAATCTTTTGAAATTTATGGTAAGTTAGTGATAATTGGAGGAAAAACGTTATTGTTTTAGAAGAAAATCGTCAAATATAAATCATAAACATTTTAATTAAAAGATGTATATCGAAAGATGGCTGACATTTGACAAAAACAAAAATACTGTCAATATACCGACAATTCAAATTTTAAAATATAGCAATTTTATTTAAACTCATTTTGATTCATAGATTTTCAAGAGATTACGAAGGGTATCCTATAGGATCTTCGATAATTATATAAGAACTTAAATAAACCAAAGAAAGCATAATGTTTAGTTTTAAATTTAAGGTTTCACCGGCAATGAAAGGTAATAACTGTAAAACAAGCCCCTAATTGAGATGATTATCACTAATCGCAGAAACTGTCGTTTCCAATTATTTGCAGCTTAAATTTTAAAAAATTTAAACTTAGGCCCTAAATATAGTAAAACTTAAAAAATTTTAGATGTAACGAATACTTGATTTGAAAATTTTTAATATTTTAGAAATATTAGTGTTTTTAATCTTTTAAAAATGAGACAATATAAAGCGATTTTTTTGTTAGTTTTGAATAGATAATGTTTTTTATATTTTTAATATTTTTCTTCAGTCACGCGTAATTTTGTGTTGGTATTTTTATCTGTGTATATTTCTGTTCAAAATCAATAAAAATATTTATTAATATTACTATAAAAATATCTCGTATAAAAAATTATCCTATTTTAAAATACCCAGTTATTAAGGAATTTTAAAAAGAATAATATTTAGCTAATCGATGGTAAGGATCAAAATTTAATTGTATAGTACTTTACATCCCTTATTTGGAAAAGCTGTAACATTAATTCTCTCTAATTTTTACCCTGTACAAAATTAATATTCATTATTATTGAAACCACTTTTAAAACAGTGTCACATTTTTAGGAAAAAAAATTAATTGAAAAGTATATTTAAATTATTATATATCTTAATTTCAATCCAGCTACGAATATTAAATATATCAGTTTAATTCTCGAAAACGAAATGCACATTTTGAATGAATTATGTCTCTTACCAAAGTGTTCATGTTGTTTTTATTTACAGACCAATAACAGGGTTAAACTGATAGATTTGAAATGTCCAACTTCGCTTATATAGGTAATAGGTATATTGAAGGACCTTCATTACAATACGGAATTGCTTATTACTATTTAGGAGAAGTGAAATATTTGTTGAATGACTATCAGTAATATCTAAATTACAGTTAGGTAGCCACAAAGAGTTGCGACATGATTTTTCTTTATTCTCAAGAAATACAAATGGATATACATCTCGGTTATTCTGTGTTACTTGTAGCTAAGTAACTAAGGCAAATTGCTATAATTATATGGTACCTACAATTTTTTTTAGGTAATCACAAGTTATGTTATTTATAATTTCGACAACGTATGATTATCGCTGCAAAAAAATACTCTAGATCTGTACATATGTTAAATTCTGCAAAAACTACCAAAAAAAAATCAAGTCAAATGTAAAACATATTTTAATACTGTTGAGCAAACATTTTTTAAAAAATATTTGTGATCAGTTAATACTGAGAAACTATCTAAACAAACAAAAAAATGTTTATTTAAAAATTTTAAAAATTTCGCGTAAAAAATTATAGATTGTGTAAACTGAACGCAGTTAAAGAAAAGGGTCTAGAAATTATGAAAAAGTGTATACAGTACAGCCTAAACCCCTGAACATAATAGTCTGAGAATGTTCCAAGAATTGATTTTAAAATCTTTTAAGGCGGTTCCCAATTTGTCCTGTATAATGTTTCTTTTGTGTTTGTTCAGTCATTACTGGTTATTTCAAATAAAATAGTTTCCTTCTTTGACAAATATAAACTTTTTAACTCCAAATCAGTTTGGTTTCCGCAAAGGCCTATCTACTATGCATGGAATAAATCAGTTTTTAAATCTGCTTTATTAACATCTAGTCAGTGAAAAACCTGTTGGTGTTTTCTTGGATTTAAGCAAAGCTTTCGATCATGTAAGACATGAAATTCTAATTAATTAAATGGAAAGATACCGTTTAAGAGGCAAAATTCTAAACTGGCTTGTAAGCTACCTAAAAGAAAGGACCCAGTTTGTTGATATTGATAACATAAGATCCTCCCATCTGCACACTGATGTGGGTGTTCCACAAGGATCAGTGTTGAGTCCGTTACTATTCATAATTTATGTTAATGATCTAAAATTTTTGATTCTTATAATGTTTGCAGATGATATATCACTACTTGGTACCAGCAGAAACCTAATAATACTATCACCAACACAAATAATCAACTATCAGATGCCAATACACTATTAGTTAACTGGAAAGTCCACATCGATATTTTATCGTCAAATTCACTATATTTCACTGCACACTCATGACGATATCAGTTGCATTGTCAATAAACAAACTTATTGTGTATTATAAACACATGTTATTTTGCAAGGTCTTACCATTTTATAATGAAAACTAAGTGGTGTCTTGTGCCAAGCACATTCAAAAATATACCTGGAAGAGCTTTAGTGACAATGACAATATCAAAACACTTTTACAGCAGGTAAATTTACAGAAGCAGCTTTTATAACTCACGTATTAGACATTACTCATTTAATCGCATGTAGAACGTAAATAAAATGAAGAAAATATTGTGTTTACCACTATTTAAACGCGATTTAAGCCACTAATAAAACCGATGACGTAACCGTCAATCATACCGTGTTTTGCATTCAATTATTAAAACTGCATATTACTTATTTGTTGAAATTTTAATTTGGTGGACGATAGAATGCTACTTAAATATCAAGAAGTGCTTTAGTTTAACAAGTACTTCATTTTAATAATATCAAAAAAGCGCACATAGTGAAAACACCTAATTGCCATTCTCTGATTGTACCCTGTTAGGTGGTATAGTTATTAAATAGTCAGCACCAGAACATTAATTCTCGGATCCAGCAGGTCAAATTAATTTTAGAAACGTAGGTAGGTTGTTCAATTTTTATACCAAATTATCCTGTGCTGAAATATACTTAGTTGCCTTTAGAGAAATCTGTCCTAGTCTACATCCCTTAGATTAAGTAGACAATGATATGGATTTGGCCATTGCTAAGTTAAATGAGAAACGTAATCATGTACCATTATTCTAATATGTAGAAAATAAAAGCCACTATCAATTTCGGAACATTTTAAGTTTGACATCCCTTTGCTGTATGGCACGTCTAATAGCATCACGTCATCGGTCGCGGTTAGGCACATGGTCTCACCATATCTTTTTCCATCAAATCCTTCGTTATACCACACCAACTATTTGAAGCACGTCTTCGTCTGTTACCACTTGGTGGTCCCTTAACTTACGACCATTCTATATTGTCCCCTCATCGGTTAATGTGGACAAAAAATAAGGGGAGTTGGGGGAATGCGTTGCTGGAGGGTTAGTTTAAGGGGCGTATTTCTTGAATAATTGGCAATTACTTTAATGAACTAACAGTGTTTGCTATGCCATCAGGCACTCGTGGGCGCCTCCAGCATGAACAGTGTCATTCTATGCTGGGTCAAAGGGCATGCACAGTGCAGAGGCAACAGGGAAGCTGACAGTCTGGCTAAGAAGGCAGCCAGTCTAAGTATACTTGGACCTGGCCCTTCCAACATACTGCCGACCTCAGCAATAATGCTAATGATTAAAGAAGACACCCACAGAAAATTTAAAAAACTGTGGGATGAAACTCATAGTTGTCAGTTGGCCAGGGATCTGCTTAGATACCCTGACAAGGATACAACGATGATCTACCTGGGAATGTCCAGGAAGAACCTGCGCTTCACGACAGGAATTCTTACTGGTCATTGCCAGCTGAGGAAGCACCTTTATAACATGAAGTTAAATGACACACCCCTATGCAGAGGTTGTGAACAAGAAGACGAGACTGTCCAACACGTACTCTGTGAGTGCCCGGCAGTCTCCTCTAGCAGAGAATCCATTTTGGGAGAACGTTGGCCTAGGGATATTCCCCTAGGCAGCATCACCACCTTCTTCACAAGATTAGGATGGTTGGAGGCCTAGGTGGAATCCTGTATCCCTCGGGAGGACGTACAAGGGGCCCAATGGGGCCTAGGTGCTGCGGTCACCTAAATGTGACTGCCCTCCCACAAACTCCAAACTCCAGTGTTTGCTATGCCATTTTTTAGATTCCTCCTATCAATCTTAACGTATTGACAGACATTTTATGTTACTCTGCTTGCGATCTCTTTGCTGTATTGGGCGTCTAACAGTATCATCAAATTACTAAATCTCAATGGCTGTTTCTAAATGCAAGTACGCTTTTTTTTCCATTCAATGAATGAACTAAAATTTTATGCGTACTAATTAACAAGACATAAACGTACAAACGTAAACAATTAAAATAACATATTTTATTAGTATTTAATTATTACATTCAATTACAAGTCTGTATTCAATATCAACAATTTAAAGAAAAAAAGAATAAAATATTTTAAACTGACGTAAGTCAATAAAAAATTACATGCTACCAAAGGCCATTATCAAACTATTTCATTTCTCCAAAAACAACATTAACAATCCCTTTTGGTATTGGCGTTCGCAATTTCCGATATATCTATATAAGTAAGGTCAGGTATTTCGAACTATATCAGTTGTATCCTGAAATTATAGCAACATGAACACTTTGGTAAGAAATACATTCATTAGCATATGTAATTAGATATTTTAATAACTCAAGTCTAATTAGACAACAATTTTTTATAACCAAATATAGTTTTTTTTTTAAATTAAGTTTTATATTTGGCAGTTTGAAATGATTCACTTAATTTAAATATTAATTTAATTTTAAATATGTAATATTGCTATTCCCTTTCTCAATTTTACGTTTATTTAAGATTCAACATAAAAATACCTAATATATCAATTTAGTATTTAAATAAAATGAAATATTTAAATTCAACAAAATAACTTTAGATAAGAATGTAATTTGAAATAGCTTAAAATGTTGGAAAAACTCAAATGACACTTTCAATATTTGTATTTAAGAAATTACAAAAACATGCTCTTGAAATGTGCCATATATTTGATTTCTTATGAATATGATTATAAAAGCAGTATATCCTTTTAAATCAGATTTAGCTTCAGCAATTACTGTCAATTCTATATACATCATCTTCCAATACAGCAATTGTCGAGTTTTAGTTTTATTTTGTTATATAATGTAAATAATAACATTCCTAACACATTCATTAAAAATGTAAAAAGCTAGAGCTAAGTAGCTAAGTATTAACGTTTATTATATTTCGACAAAATGTGTTAATTGTAATTCTAGAGTTCATAGAATCTGTACCTGATAGGGCAGGATGATAGAGCAGTCGCTATTATATCAAAAATTTCTGAAAAATTATAACAAATGTCTTTCAATCCATTGAAGATGAACGGGAACTCGAAGAAAATATCTCAAAGAGTGATTCGATAATTTTGAAAAATTACAGGCACACAAAAAGAATTTCAAAGATCAGAATACCATATACCCATATAATTTTTTACCGCTAACACGAATTTGAAATCCAAACTTCGAAGTTTTGCACCAATTTTTTTAATCGCGGACAACAAAAAATTCTTAAATATATTTTTCTCGATTAGCGGTGCGAAATTTTGCAGTTTAAATCTCAATTCATGTTAACGGTACAGAATACATGGAAATATGGTATTTTGATCACTAGAACAACATTTTCTTTGTCTGTGTTATTATCTTAGAATTTTCTAACTCAGCCAGAATTTTTAGGTTATTATTTCAATTTTAAATTTGTAAAATGTATCGTAATATATTGTTGTAAATTTTTTGATAAATTCAACTTGATGTCTCAAGAAACACGCAAAAGAAAAAATTGGAATAAAGGCACCAGAGAAGACTACGTAGAAATTTCTATTAATTTCAATTTGCAGTGCTAGGTAACATCATTTCATAACTTTGATTGGAGTTTTGAATACAAATAATAATTGATCTTATCGTCATCATTGACGGCACTGTCTATGTGAAGATCATCTTTACTTATACATAGATAAATCATTTATTTTTTCATAAAACAAATTGTCTGGGTTCATAATATACTTACTGAAGTTAACCTCATCATCGATAAAATGGGGAGTTGCGGAGGTTGCCACAATTGGTCCAAATCTAAAGTTGGGTTAAGCTCAGACATTTAAAATATAGTAATACTTCGTCTACCCTACCTAGTGAATACTTCATAATGCGATAAAACAAATCATAAATAAAACATTTTCATGTTCCATATCATGGAAAAAAATCGGTAAAGGTATTTACACAGAACTTCCCTCTTTATTTGTGCATGGCGGTCACTCTAAAAAATTAATAATTACGAAGTGACATTGAAAATATAGTTATCACTATTATTACAAAGAACACCTGATAGATAAATTTTGGTCAAAAAAATATACAGAGTGCTTATCCAACAGCAAAAGTTCAATACTAAATAACAGGTGCCAAATATGGAAGGCTTGGGCAAATACCTTTACAAATGTCCACCATTATTTCTTGGGATGACCACCCTGTACATTTTTCAATAATAGTATAATAGGTGCATATTATGCCTAACATTATTGCCATCTGTCACCTTTTCAATTCCACATACACGTAGTGTAGTGGAAGTATAGTGGCGATTAAACAATTTCATTTTTTTTTCTTCTATTTTTTAAGTGTTTTTAAAAAATGTTCAATTTTTTTTCTTCTGAATTACGTTAGAATGCCATGACACGTGGAAATTTTAAATTTGGGCAAAAAGGAAAGTTTCCTTTTATTCTACAGTGGTATTTTTTTGACATTGGTTTAGAATGCCATGAAACGTGAGAATTTTAAATTTGAGCAAAGAAAAAAAAATTCCATCTATTTTAGTTGCAAAAATTTTTTAAAAAATATTGGTGAAAAAAATTTTCTAAATTTTTTTTCTCAAATAAGTTTAGAATGTCAGTAATGTCAAACGCGAAAATTTTAAATTTGAGAAAAAAAAGTTCCATCGATTCTAGTGGTAAATTTTTTTCCAAAATGGTAAAAAAAAATGTTGCAAATTTTCTTTTCCGAATGTCATGAAACGTGGAAATTTTAAATTTGAGCAAAAAAAAATTATTCCATCTATTCTGTACCTAGTGATAAATATATTAAAAAATTTTTCAAAAAAATTTTGTTTAAAAAGAAATTTTAATCAAAATAATTTTTAAATTTGTTTGAGTAGGGTTAGAATGCCATGAAAACGTGAACATTTTAAATTTGAACAAAAAAAAAAAATCAGTCTATTAGTGGTAAAATTTTTTCAGAAATAGTAGAAAAAATTTCTAAAAATAATTTTTTTAAAATAGGTTTAGAATGCCATGAAACGTGGAAATTTTAAATTTGAACAAAGACAAAAACATTTTTTAGTCGTAAAAAATTCTTCAAAAATGGTGAAAAAATTTTCAAATTTTTTTTTTCTGAAATAGCTTTAGCGTGTCATGAAACGTGGAAATTTTAAATTCGAGCAAAAAAAAATTTTTTTCATTATTTATTCCCTTTAGACGATCCACCCTGTATATTTTCCAGTGAAAGTTCTACCATTTCTTCGCTGACAGTAGGGTCAACTACCTACCAAATTTGACTGCTCTCCGTCAAGTAGTTTTTTTTAGATAATGCATCGACAGACAGACAGACAGACAGACTGACGGAATTGAAAAACCTATATTGTCGAAATCTACGTGATCTGAAACGTCAGAATCCGAAAAAATCTCGGAGGGTGATTTTTTCTCGAATACAATACTTCCCTTCGGTATGCGAGGGAAGTAAAAATAATTTGTTGGGATCGATAGTAAAACTATCAACACATTTATTTTCCATTGGTTCATAATGAACAAATACGTACACATATTGGCCAATTACCGTCAAGATACTCACACTTATAAGTTGAATAAACACATTAAACACAAAACACAAAAAACTTGATTAAAAAATATTACAATTATAATTTCTTTATGTTTCGGTTCTCGGCATTTGACCTTGTTAACATTCTTTTCATATAGAAATAAGTCATTTATTACATTAATTTTTATATGCGGTTTTTACAAATACAGTTAGTAAACAATATAATCAGGACCACTCCCACAACTGTAAAAAATATCCTCATTAAAGTTTTTGTAAAGCAACAGCAGCCACAGGAATTATATATGTAATATGCTTTAGCCCAGTGATATTTGATAGTACTACTTTTAGTCCTAACTATTATTGCCACTAATATGTATCAAGATTGCTGCACAATTGGAAACGATACAAACCCACAGGATTTTTCATCTAAGATAATAAGTGGATAACAATTTTGTGGACAAAAGAAAGTCGATTTTTAATGTTTTCTGAAATATCTCAAAAAGTTATACATATAGACCAGTGCCAATAATTTTTGACGAAAAAAAATTCTTAGCAGTATATGGGTGGTGGGAAGATTTAAAATTAATGGTACGTAAATGGAGAAAAACCGATTGGACCGCAACAGATAACCGGAAATGGGGTGGGAGTGCAAAAACGTGTGTTCTTAGGGGTAAAACGTGGTTTTTTACGATTTTTGACAAAAGTAGACCTGCTATCGAAAAAAGTTTAATATAAAAATTGTAGGTAATTGAGAGATTTACAACTTTTATTTGAACCATTTTTTTACACAACCTCAAAAATATTGAGAAAAACGTCAAAAATCACTTATTTGGTTTTTATTTTTGTCTTCCACAAAAATAATTCGATTTTGATGAAATTTAGTGAAAGTCTACATTTATATGCCACAAAAGAGCTGTAATTTTTTTGAAACGTAATATTCATTTTTTGGTATTTTTGCAAATTTAATTTGAAAAAAAGGCCTAATTTTCAATCAAAAAAATTGATTAACAAAATTTTGATTTTTGAAAATTTCAGGACGGTATTTCTTTCCTTAAAACCTTTACTTTAAGACAGTGTAAGAAAATCATATTATTACTGTGGAAAAACATTGTCAAAAATGGAAAAACTAAAACGACACTTTTTTCAAGATCGATTTTTCCATGAATGTCACTAATTCTTCATTATTCATTTAAATGAAGTATTAAAACCGGTACAAAATGATAATTTTAATGTAATATGTAATAAGGAAACTTTAATTAACCGTTTAAGGTTCGGACTGTTGAAAACCAAAATGTTTGAACAATAATTTTAACTAAGAAATTGCTAAAATTGATCATTTTGAGCCAAAAAACATTTTTTTTATGCTTCATAGGCACTCTCACATTAAATATAACTTTATTACGTATTTTACATTAAATCAATTTACAAAGTAGAAATACATAATCAAAATTTATAATAATCTCATTTTCGTGGGAAGCTGCTCTACATCATCAGACTCAACACATTTTTTGGTCTCTTCAGGATCTTCGATAAGGTCTTCGACTTTGTCAAGGTTCTCAAGTTCATCAAGATCTTTATTTTCAATATTATTTTGAACATTTCTCGTTGCTTCTTCATACATCTCCTCCGAATCACTGAATTCTTCTGATGGTATCTAAATGTATCATTGAACTTGCTTTTGAAGCGGTTAATGTTAATGCTGTCTTTGTAGTAGTCACATCAGCTTCGGGATACCCATCAAATGGAACGTAACTATTTGCTGCGTAGTGGCTCTGTACGTAATGCAAATACTTATTAACGATTTCATCAATCATATATATATTTTTTCCAAACTACTTTGCGTAGCAGAAATCCACCATCAACAACGTGTACAGTATTACTGGAGATCGGCAATGCATCAGTGCTCGTAAATTCATCGTGAAGATGCGATTTAACGTTTTTTCTGAGGCCATTTGCTGTAAATAGTGACAATGGAAACGGAGCTAGCTCATACTCCAAATACTTTTTCATATCATATTTGCTTCTAATATTCAAAGAAATTCCTTGAAACAGTAACAATGGATGATTAATTACTACAGTCTCGTTCAATTTTACAGAACATTGAACCGCATTGAGAGACAAAACTTTATTTTTCCTCTGGAATTTGATACTCCCAAAATTATTTCCGATAACCATCTTCAAAGATTTTTCCTTTGCTCATACGCTTTATAGCAGTTATGGAATAAAAAATGTTATATTAGCAGTATTTCGTATTTTACACACACACACACACTTAATGCATACATACTAGGTTATTAGCTTACAACAAATGCACTATGAAATGCACTAACATAAAAGGGACAGTTGATACGTACCATGGAAATGCAGCAAATTATATGTGAGGAGAAACACAGAAGTTAATATTGAAAATTACGATGGATAACGGTATAAACAACCACGTGCCAGTTGTGAACGCATAAAAAGGCAAGGTAAGGTGGGTTGCAAATGAGCTAGAAGAAAAGAACGAAAAAGAAGCGCGCGAGCGCACTCGAGAGCGCGTAGTAGAAAAACTGCTCCTCCATAATTCAACTTTGAATAATTTGAAAGATGTATGTCAATAAAATTATTTTCAATGTGTGTGTGTGTGCCCATAAGGCACAAAAAAGTTTCTTTTTTTTCTAAAAATGGTCATTTTTAGCAGTTTCTTAGGTAAAATTATTGTCTAAACATTTTGGTTTTCAGCAGTCCGAACCTTAAACGGTTAATTAAAGTTTCCTTATTACATATGACATTAAAATTACCGTTTTGCACCATTTTGAACACTTCAATGAACAAAGAAAACTTAGTGACATTCGGAAAAATGGATTTTGAAAAAAGTGTCTTTTTAGTTTTTTCCATTTTTGACAATGTTTTTCACAGTAACAATATGATTTTTTACACCGTCTTAAAGTAGAGGTTTTGACGAAGAAAACGCCGTCCTGAAATTTTCAAAAATCAAAACTTTGTTAATGAACTTTTTTGATTGAAAATTAAGCCTTTTCTTCTAATTAAATTCGCAAAAAAATCCAAAAATGAATATTACACTTCAAAGAAATTACAGCTTCTCTGAGGCATAAAAATGTACATTTTCACCGAATTTCATCAAAATCGATTTTTTTTGTGGAAGAAAAAACTAAAAAACCAATAAATTGGTTTTTGGCATTTTTCTAAATATTTTTGAGGTTATGCAAAAAATGGTTCAAGTAAAAGTTGTAGATCTTTCAATTATGTACAACTTCCATATTAAACTTTTTTTAATAGGATGTTCACTTTTGTCAGAAATCGTAAAAAACCACGTCTTACACCTAAAAACACACCTTCTCGCACCTCCACCCCACTTCCGGTTATCTTTTGCGGTCCAATCGATTTTTTCCCATTTATATACCATTAATCCTAAATTTTCCCGCCACCCATATACTGCTAAGAATTTTTCAGATTTTTGACCACTGAAAACCGATTTGGTACTGGTCTAATAAGAAATTATACATACTTTTTATAGAATATAAAGTTATCTACAAAAATGGTCTTGACATCTCATATGTCATTATGCCTCAAACGCTACCTTTCGTATCACAATTGTTTCATAATTTTTTTGTTCATTTCTTTTTCATAGACAAAAATAACTTTTCTGTTATATTCTGTCATAAACAAGTAGCCAAGAGCTAAGCAGGATTAAATACCATTTTTTACACTCTATAAGTTATTTCTATCGTTTTAAACCGGAAATCTAGCTCCTCAAAAGACACTCGAAGATACAGTTTTGAAAAAAACATCTACATTATCTGAAACAACCTTGCGCATCTATGTATTTATGGAGGGCGCTTATTGTCTGAGGTTGCAAACAAAAATTCTTATATCAGACGTATAGGTTTGAGACAAATGTGTGCAAAATTTATTTAAATCCCCAAAAGGCCCACCATACAAATCTCTAACAAAATATCGAGCCACATTTCGAAAATGAACTAAATGTAGCTAATATGGCTTGTATTAAACAGTTTTTACAATGTTAGATTTTACTTCTTTGAATAGATAACTAACAAAACTACACAGAACTAAATTACCCAAATTCATTCGTGTGCTCATTTTCTTCTCCATATTTATATCTCACAGCATGATTAATCGGTATAAATACATGAAATATACGCCATTCGTGGTTAGTAGTTATTCTTATTACAAGATATAAGGATAATTCAAAAATACCTGCTTCGAGGGACTATCTTCAAGTTTGATAAATATTGAACAATGGCAAATTTTCAAGTATCAGCTTCACTGTGATGGTTACAAAGTATTGTAAACATTTTACAATCACGTTGTATAATAATAATAATAAAGGAATTTATTAACCAAATTAATATTACAATTTAGAGTAACGATTTTATTGGGCGATGTTCAGTAAAGCTAAAAACATCCTGATCTTCCACCTAACCCAAGACAAACAATAAGTATAGCCTAAACAACAAAACCGAATTTTCCTAACTTGTGCTTACAAGAAAGAAATAATAAAAAAAGTTCTGGACAAGGGGCATAAAATATGGGAAACAACAAAAAAAAATAAAACAAATTTTTGTGTGAAATCACTGCCTGTTCATAATTAACTCACATATTGTCTTTCCTTCTTCAATTCTTTGGGACTTCCTGCTACATGCGTGTTTCCTTTTTAAGCGGTGCTCGGGGAATCTACAAAATATCACAATTAACCAGTATGTTACTGGTAAATAACCTCTACGCCTGTGACTTTTACGTCAAAGGATCAGTTAAAGGTTGCTTTCTTTAAATAAACAACACAAATAAGTACAAAAACCTTGAAATTAAATATTTCGCCGACGTTTCGGGAATCTGTTCTGTTTCCATTTTCAAGGCTTTTTTCTAATCTGTTCTGCTGTGTATGATAAATACACAGTTCTAAGAATGTTTTTTTTTTTTTTTTTTTAACCATGTTGATACAAATACAGTATATATATACTTACTATTTACATAGGACTGTTGATATAGTTAACAGTTTTTTTAGTTTTTATACAATGTTAAGTTTGTGATGTTCTTCTTTTAACATTGGCAACCAAGTTGTACAGACATCTACGGCACAATTCGACACGCATCTATCCCCATTCAATAATATTGTCGCGGATTCTTTAATTTTTCCTTTCTTGCTATCTCTCTCTTTTATTAAAATTTTTGCCGAGTCCTAGTTTATTCTGTGTCTATTCTCCAAAGCGTGTTCGCAGATCTTGGACTTCTGAATTTCATTTTTTCTTATATAATTTTGATGTTCCCTAAATCTTACACTGAAAGGTCTGGGTGACTCATCCACATGTTCGTTGCACTCACACGAAATATTATAAACGCAGTTTTTTGAATTTTGCTCGTGGTTCCTCGGTTTCGTCTTTGTCAGAATAGATCTTAAAGTGTTGTTTGTTAGAAATACCGTCCTAATATCAAATCTATCACCGATGCGGCGCAACTTTTCGGATAATCCGCATACATAAGGAATTAACGCCGTGTAACGTTTTTCAGGTTTTTGTCGTACCTGATTGTTAATTTCAATATTTATGAAGGTTTTATCGACAAAACCCCCAGGGTATTGGTTATTTATAAGAACTTCCTTTATAAACCGCTTCTCATTGTTTAGTATTTCATCATTAGAAGAAATAATTTTGGCCCTATCATACAAACATTTTACAACACCCCTCTTAACGTGCATCGACTGATTTGAGTTGAAATTTAAATATCTGTTGGTATGTGTTAGTTTTCTATAAACACTTGCTTCAATTGTACCATTTACTCTTTTAATTAAAACATCTAAAAATGGTAATTCATTTCTAGTTTCCTTTTCTAAAGTGAATTTAATAGAAGGTTCTTTATTATTTAAATGTTCCAAAAAAACATCTAGTAACTCAATACCATGAGGCCAGATATCATCTACACCAGATAACCGGTTTGTATGCACAATTTTGAACATGTCTAGTCTCAGAATCCTCCATAAATGCATTGCTCAAAATCGGTGACAATGAAGAACCCATTGTCATACCGAAATCCTGCTGATAGAAATCATTTTCCAATTGAAAATAAGTTGTTTTTATACACATAGTTAAAAGTTCCATTATGGTATTTACACTCAATTTAGTTCTAGCTTCCAAATTATGTTCATTTAACAATTTGTCTTTGATTATTTTTAAAGTTTTGTCTACTGTGACATTAGTGAACAGACTAACTACGTCAAAACTAACCATCAGATGTGTATTATGAATATTGTTTCCATAAACTTTTTCGATAAAATGTTTACAATTTTTTTTTATATACGAGTCAGTATTTCCAGATAATGGCGAACTAATGGAACTAACAATTGGTTTTAATGGGACATTCTGTTTATGTATTTTTGACATAAAAATGAGGAGGCTTGCTATAATGCGGTGTAAGCTTCCGTCGTTCAAAGTCCTTAAATTCATTTTTGTATTTAAATAAAGTTCTGTAAATTTTGCCCTCAATTTATTTTGTTGGGTTTTTACTTAATTTTGAGTATGGTCCTTCATGGATAAGTGTCATGATTTTCTCATCATATGTATTTTTATTTATAATGACTGTGGCATTACCTTTGTCCGCTGGCAAAATTTTAATTCCCCGAGCACCACTTAAAAAGAAAACATACATGTGGCAGGAAGTCCCAAAGAATTGAAGAAGGAAAAAAATTAAGATAATGCCACAAATAACATTTAGACAATAACTCACATATTTTTTTAAATCAGATGTATTTTTAGTTCTTATTCCTGGAGTAATTCACTAACACACTTTGTAACATTGTACGAGTATGACCTCTTAAAAAATTGGGTATGATGAACGGGAGGAGTAAGGGTACCCTTAAACCCAATATTTAAATTGTGGACGTCAGTCCGAAAACAAATTTTATAATACAAGTATGGCGGGATCTTGTTAATCAGTGTATTAAAATACTGACAAACAAAGTGCAAATATCGTCTATTTTTCATGTTAAGTCAGTTATTTAGGTTTAGTGTGTGGCTAATATGATTAAACTTCATTATACCAAAAATTAACCGCAAATAGGAGTTCTGAAGTTTTTGAATTCGATTACTATCAGTACCATTTAAACAATGTCCATATATTGTGTCACAGTAATTCAACTGTGACAATACTAGAGAATCACAGAGTACATATTTAGTGGTTTTGGTCAATACAAATCTATTTTGATATATTAGTTTTAAATTTAAGTATGCCTTTTGTAGATATTTATTAATACATGGCGTGAATCCCAATTCTTGGTCCATAATGAGTCCCAAATTTTTCACAGTATTTTGAAATATAATGGGCTCATCTTTGATTTTAATACTGTTCTTAACCTCTAAAGCGAATTTATTTTTTTTCAATTTTCTGCCGAACACAATCACAACTGATTTGCTAGAGTGAAGTTGAAGACACATTTTACTTGAGAAATCAAATAAAGAGCTAAGATCATAGTTTATGGCAGCGATTGCCTGCTTACTTTCACTCGCGTCAAAAGACAAATACAACTGTGTGTCATCTGCATAATAATGTTTTTTACATGAAAGAAAAACGGATGAAAAGTTAGACGAGTAGATTATAAAAAGTAAAGGATCCAAAATAGACCCCTGGGGTACACCTGTGCTAACGGTTAACATATCTGAAGATTCTTCTCCATACATTACCAGTTGAGATCTATTTTTTAAATAATTCTCTAATAATTTAGTTGCACCTTCAGTGAAGCCGATGAAATGCAAAATGGATATCTACATCTTATGATTGATGGTATCAAACGCTTTAGAGTAGTCTAAAATAATTAAAACTATTAGTTTATTGTGATGTAATTCACATATCAACCAGTACTTGCGAGACATGCACTTATGAGCTCAAAATGGTTGCGAAACACAACGGTGCACTGTAGAAAAAGAGTGTTATTTTTTATAACAATGCAGCAATGCAGATAATTCCTTCACAAAAAGAGCTCCATTCTTTTGTGCAGATTTCATATCATAGACCTATGCTCCTCACTAAACGTCAACTTTGCGTTATCAAGCGTGAACACGAAATCCTACTTATATTGATTGTAGATAAAACTATTTGTAAATTCGGATTGCAAAGTTTCTAATGCAGCTTAAAGGTTAACCCTTAACGTTTTAAAACCAGGCCTAAACAAGATCTCCGTAGTTACGCAATGACGAATTCGGTTCGTACTTAGTTGAGTGACCTGACTACAGGAAGACACCGCATGCCGAAGTTGGTGCTAGCCAAATGCGTAGTAGTGGATCTCATACCCGCACATCGGCGGCTGATAGAACTGTACGGGCTATATAAAATGACTAACACGGCATATGTAAATGATAGGAAGAGATACAACAAGCGTCAAGAGCTGTAGTGCCTCAAGAGCCAACACAGTATACACTCCTAAAATAGCACTTGACATTATTTTTAGATACATCTGTGTTCTACATAACTACTATTATTTTGCAGGTTATTGCCGCTTTCGCCTTCTTGGCTGTTGCCGCCAGTGCCTCCGCCTCCATCCACGGACTAGGACTTGTTGGCGTCGCTCACCCCTACGCTTTAAGCCCAGTTGGACCCTCAGGTATTGTCACCGGAGCTGGTGCTCACGGACCTTCCGGTACTGTAACAGGCGCTGGAGCTGTTGGTCCTTCTGGAATTGTCACTGGCGCAGGACCAATTGGACCCACTGGACCAGCTGGACACGGACATGGCTTAGTAGCTGCCCCACTTGCTCTTGGTTTGGGTTACGCAGGTCATGGACTTTTGGGTCTTGGTGGACATGGACTAGCTCTTGGTGCTCATGGACTTTACTAATTATTTTGATATATAAAGCTGATATTTTGTACACAAAAAAATAAATTATTGTATTTCAAACATGTTTATTCTTTATGACTACGATATGGCACGTATGAAGGTGTTTATGTAACTTAATTTTGATCAGTGAAATATTACTAAATTATTATTATGTGAAGTAGATCGGAACAAAAGATTTGAAGATGAATCCAAACAGCAGGATCGGCACTTGATATCTGACTAAAATTTGACCTAGCAGAAACAGCATGAAGCGCACAAATATCAGACTTGTTCTTCCCTTAGTTTTCGTCATTTGTCTTTGCGTAAATATGGTTTAATGATATCCGCGCTTTGGATACCTTCTTCTTCTTCTTCTTCTTCTTCTTCTCCTTCTTCTTCTTCTTCTTTTAGCGGGGCGCCTAGAGGTCATCGCACTCAGGCCTTGGGGCCCATTGTGTTACCGCTAACAAAGTTAAGGAGCTCCCCCTTACAGACCGGATTCCAGCCCAAAGGCGCTAGATTAGTCAATGGCAACTGTTGTGGTGTTGCTACATTTTTCCAAAGCTTTGGATCGTGTTGATCATAAGCTGCTATGCACTAAACTAAAATACTATTCCCTGAACGACATAGCGACTCAGTTTTCCATCACTATTTATTTGACAAAAGTCAGTTTATTCGTACTAATTTTAGAACATCATCAACTTCCCATATTAAGTCAGGGGTTCCTCAAGTCTCGATGTCAGGTTCCTTACTGTTATTCGTCTATACCTTTGATATGTCTAGTGTCATAATCAATTCTACACTATTTTCCTATGTTGATGACCAACAACTTATGTATACATTTAATCCGATGCAACATGATATTGATGTTGTAAGCAGGAATATTAATAGCGACTTATCAGCTCTTAATTTACATTATAGTAGGCATAACTTTAAACAAAATTCACAGAAAGCTTTTGTAATTCTAGATTCTCCGAAATCTGTTTATGCGCGTTTGAAAGCTAATTTAAAAATTAGTATGGAGGGCGTATTACTGACCTTAGTAGAAAGTGCAAAAAAGGGTATGACTGTTAATGTTAAATTAAGAATAATTCACCTTTAAACATGCATAGAGTATATAGGCTCCAATACTAGTTAGCTAATAGATAGGTGAAGATCTGTTGTCTTTATCAGTCATTGTCAAATATAATTATTTCATACTTATTCATAGAAATTGCCTTGGTTTTGCATGAAACAACTTTATGAGTGGCTTTGAGTCTTTCTGATGAGCTCCAGAATAAAGGCGAAAAACGTTTCAAAGGCTAAGCATTTCCAAGAAACAGAATGATAGATTTCATGAAAATGTAATCTATTAGAATGATAAATGTATAAGACAAGGTAGGTAAATAAATTTATTTTAGGCCTTTGTTCCCATTTTTCACTGAATCTTCATGGCCGTAGGGGGTATGTAGATAATAGTTTAATCTGCATGGCCGTAGGGGACTGTGCGGGTGCTAGTGTTAGAATGAGAATATTCAAATAAGAAATTAGACAAATTTATTTCAGGATTTTAATTTGCTAGCATAACCAGAATTCAGGTTATCGAAAGAATGCAAAGTTTTCATTAATATTTTTACACATAGTTTTCTTTTTAGTTCGCATAAATAGTCATTTTTTCTGCTGTTTGCAAAATCCTATAAAGAATATGTTTCAATACAATTATAAGCAAACAAATAATAATTCACTTTTAAAAATACCTATTTATATTTATTTGGCTATTTTTGTAATTATTATTTTCTATCTTTATACTACTTTACAAACATGTATATTATATTTACACTTTTATTGCTATATTTTCTGTCTTTCTTTGTATTAGTTTTAAGTTATTGGTTAAGTGGCAGAATAACTCTTGTAGCTAAACATCGCTCTTGATGTATTGTTAGTTATTTTGTTATATTATTATAATGTAATATTATGTGTAGTTCATGAAAAGAGACGACGATTATTATTATTATGAGAATATTCGAGGATAGAAATTTTATTGGAAAAATTAAAAATTATGTCTATGTCAAATGCGTTTTATTCTGTAAAAGAATTTCTAATGGATTCATTTATATTACACACTTTTATTTTGTAAAACTGTTTTACTGTTTTCATATTTCTTTCTTCTTTCATATCTATACGTAAGCATGATTTTGGATTCTCATATATGTGATTTATTGGATGAATAAATGAATTTTATTATGTTAAATTTTTTTTGTAAGAACTGCCAAGGACCAGGTTCCTTTTACATATGCTCGCTTACTATTAAAAAAACTAAGTTGAAGGCAGCTGTAGAGCCAAAAACTAAAAAGTAGAGCGTTCTTGTCGCGTTCTAAAACAGCAACAAAAAACCCACCAGGATTACATTTCTTTACAAAGTACTCATATTCATAAGAGAATTCCTGAAGACACACGTGTACGGAAAGTTTCCTCGCCTAAGCTTAAATGTTCCAGTGTATTATGAGAGTCTTAAGTTTTAAAACTTAAGAAGTTGCAAAGAACTTTATTAAGAGTATATACCTGATTTGTTGCTGAAGTCCCAGGGGATATTAAGGGAATAGAATATGGATCACGTACGGGGACAATACGAAATTTTATTGCAAAAAGACAATAACTGCTCTCTTCTTCGACATACAACGGGTGCACTGGATTGCTCAAGGCGAGGTAAGTGCACATAAAGCAATGCGCTGTTATGAAGTATCTTTGAGCTCATAGCAAACATTTAATAAATTATAATGACCCGAATTACACCTTTGCTTTGCGATACATCATTAAAAGGGTTATCTAAAATGCAGTATTGTGAAATAAAGAAAACAAAATACTTGACCTATGGGAAGAGAAATAAAAAATACTGTCCTGAGTACTAGTCATATTATACCAAAAGAATATGAAACTGGTTGTCATCAAATTTCAAAAAAACTGGTACGTATATACAGGGTACCCTAGTTAATACTCCGGGTATCTTTTCTCGAGAACTGAAAGAGATATTTAAATTCTGTAAAAGGTATTAAAAAAAGCGGGAAAAAACCTATATAAAACATTACAAATCACCACTAAAAGGTACAAGCAAACAAACTACACCATTTAGTAGAGAAAATTCTAATTATATTATAACAGACGATCTAATGGATAGTTTAACTTTGACAGACACGAATTGAATTTATCAAAAAATTACTTTTACCTGAACGACAAAGTACAAGAAATATCAGAACACCAATCAATTCGTTAATTCCTGTACTTTTCAAATTTTCCACGACAGGCGAAAAATTTGGCAGCATAATCTCAGCAGACGTTTAAAGAAGCTGTAGAGTGAGATGGATAGATACCGAAGGCTAGAGTAGGGGAGAGAGACAGAGAGCTTCGAAGACATTTTTTTGTGACAATTTTTGCTTTATTAAATTAATGTTCACGTAATAGGCTCGTTCGGCCTTTTTTCTTTTATTTCATAAATCGAAAGTGCAGGTATAAAATAGCGAATCTGCAAAAAATCAGAATTTTAATCGCATGTTTACTATCCTATAAACAATTGCAAACCTCCACCTTGCGAAATTTGGGCGTGGCCAGACGCTCCGTCACTATACGCATAGACCCGCGACCCAGCCCTAGTAGCACCAATATTGCACCAATATATAATCCATATAGGACCAATATATGAATATTGGCCCTATATATGACCAATATTCATATATTTGTCCTATATGTATTATGTATTGGTCCAATATGTTGTGCTACTAGGGAGTCGACTCGATGCATTTTAGTTATTATAATTACAGGTGTTGTTTGTGTTACGTACTTTTTATTTCACTCAATACGAGTACAAAGAAGAAGAATGTTACATATCGTATAATTCCAGAATGCACAAATACAAGTGGAAATGCTCCGGAAAATAATGTATTTGTTTACCATCTGGCCAAAAGCTAAGAAGAATTCAGAAAGAAAGAGGAAATGTTCTTTTGGAAGTGTTAGTAACAGTAGCATATTGGTACTATTTCATGTTGTTACAGCAATATCAAAACGTATAATTAACATGACGACGAAAGATGGAGTTTAATCTCGTACATTTTAATTAGCATTTTTTAAAGTAATTAAATTTTTCCCAAGCATTTTTTATCGTAATTTTGGTATAGCGAGACTCCATTTAGTTCAGTAAGTGATAGTTTATAATTTGAATGCCATGTATAAATATGACCTTTGTGTTTCTATTAACCTTGGTTAGACACTCTAGAGATTATCTATCTCGTTTTGTCATTTATAGCTTCCTTCTTTGCATACAATAAACAATCCAATAGGCAGTGTGCTATTTTTACTCATTTATTTATCATCGGCCTGACACCGTCGGTGTGACACTTGGACCAAAATTGACCACCATATCAATAATCTACACAATGCACACTACTCGACCTAATACTGAGCCTTGAGGAGTTCTGTGTTTGACACTGGTAACATATGATAATTAAGTATCCCATTTAACTCTTAGACTGACTACTGGGGTCTTTTGACATAAAGACACTCAATTTCTTCTTATTATTAATGTTATTATTATTAAAACACAAGTTTTCTAAACCCAACCTGAAGGTATTTTGTTGGGGTTCTGTCTGGTACAAAACAAACTATGAAATCATTAACAATTTCGCTATTATTGTTGCAATTTCCGTGCTATGATTTCCTAAAACACTTCTTAGTATAAAGTAAATCAGATTTCTACGTCTTTCCACCTCTAGTTAAAAATTACACAATCGGCAGAATAATTTATTTTTCATTAAACACTAATATAAATACATATAAATAAAAATAATTACAATGAATTGAACATCACATAACCTCATGGGTGGAACTCTTTACCAACCATGGCGGCCATATCCAGCACCAACACCAACTCTTCCAAGTCCAGTGGTACCAATTCCACCATGGGCACCAAGTCCTACACCACCTAGAAGTCCAGCTCCAGCACCAATGCCGGCCGCTCCATATCCAAGTCCGTTGACAGCTATAGCAGGAGCAGCAGCCACAACCGGAGCAGCTACTATCCGAGTGGAGGCGGCGGCGGCGGCAATATTAGATGCTGCTGCTATTTGAGCGGCAGCTACTGAAGCTGCTGCTGTTGCCTGTGCATTTGCTCGTGCTGCTGCTGCTTGGCGGCTTCCTTCTGCGACTTGGGCAGCAGCTACTTGGCGGCTGGTTTCTATTTGAGCAGCTGCAAGAGCACTAGCAGCGGCTCCTTGACGTTGTCCTTCAGCTATTTGACCGGCAGCTACCTGTCGACTAGTTTCTGCAGCAATTGCAGCTCCTGCTGCGTTCGCAGCAGCGGTTGCCTGGGAAGCTGCTATACGAGATGCTGCGTTTATTTGTGCAACAGCTGTTGCTTGGGCCTGAGCTGCAGCTATGGCTGAACCTGCGTATCCTGCACCTGATATGACAGGTCCTGCGGCTAAGGTCGGTGCGGCAAGAACCACTCCGTGACCAGCTGGTCCTGTAGGTCCAATAGGTCCTGCTCCTGTAACGATTCCAGAGGGTCCGGCTGCTCCAGCGCCTGTTACTACTCCTGCGGGTCCACTTGCACCCGCTCCTGTTACGATACCAGAGGGAATAATGGGTCTTGCGTGTATAGCTGATATTCCTGCTAGCCCAATGCCACCATGTCCCCAGCCTGAGGCAGAGCTTCTTGATGATAGTGCCAATGTGGCGAGGACGGTTGCAATCTACATTAATATTAAATAATATTAATTTCATATATAATAACCAGGCTTGCTTATACAAAATTTGTACCAAATTTAAAGTTACTATTGAGGTTTGTGCTGTTGTAAGGTATATAGTTTGGTTAAATGGTACCAGATATGAAATTATTCACGATAAAATCAGAACCACGAAAAATTTGCATCTCTTGCAGATTTTGGAAATATGTAAAAATATAAATTTGAAGTTCTTCTTTTTACTTATAATATTTTTATTACAGATTATTTTTCAAAGCAAAATATTTCTAGAGCTAATTTTTAAATAGAATTCTGCGTAGACAGAACTTTCCAATATTTCGATTTTTAAAAATTGTTATCAACCCCAGATTGATTCGCTTCGAAAATGAAGCAAAAGCGTTCTGTGAACAACGCTGAAGTTCAATATGGCGCCGATATAAGAAATGTATATGATGGTGATTCCTGAGAAACACAAACCTTACTCAGACTAACTGAGTATAGCCTAAAAAATATTTTATATATCAGAATAATCATAAATAAAAAGAATGAGGCGAAATCAAAATTGAAACTCCATAAAACAATTACCACTTTATCTTAAAATACATGGCACCCATGGCAGATAGACCCTGATACCTAAATCGGAAAAAATTTCTTCCAAAGACCACTTAATGCTATAGCATACAATAGACTATATATGTTTGGCGTTCCTTGACTCACCCGGTATGAAATGGCCAATTTCTTAGATCTGATAACAGTTAGATAAATTAGAGATTTTTTGACAATTTTTGGTGCACACTCAAAATAAAATACTTACGTTAAAGTTAGCATGTTTTTTATACAAATTCGCTCATTCAGCACAGACTCATCAAGTGGCATATCGTTTGAATGGTATTTAAAAGGAAAAGTGAAGAATATAATAAACAGTATATAAATTTTCGATATTTGTTGTAAGAGAGCCAGGATATATTTGGATGACTCGAAGCAGCGACACCCTGTATATGATTCGATAACAAATTAAAAGAATATTTATAACGCTTTGCAATTCTATAGCGTAACAAATATAGAAAAAAACAAAAATATGGAACAACGATTTTTACTTTAGGATTATTTAAAATAACTTATTTTATTTTCCCTTGAAGTTCATTGAATAAACCATTACCTTCCACTAGATTGTATAATATTTTTTACAAGAGAATTGAAACTGAATAAGCTAAATGTAACAACGAGTACCAAATAAATAGTGCCTTACCAGAGAATTCATATTGTTATGTATCTTAACAGATCACAGAATAAAACTGTTGTAATTCTATTGTAATTAACCCTAGTTTATATATGTAACTAAACGACCTTTACAATTCGGATTTCAAATTTTTCAGCAAAGTTAAAGACTTTCATAACGGCATATGAGTATTAATAATATGGAATAACTGTAATAATTGAAGTATAGAATGATTTTTTTTTACACAAAACCGTTGAAAAATTAACAATTCAAATTACAGTAAGCGAGTGAAAGAACAATTAATCAGTTAATTATGGAAGGTGACTTGATCTCTAAGCACTGTCGAACGACATTAACTGATTTTAAAAATCTTTTTACAGCTATTTAGGCTTCTGACGATTAACAAGAATCCTAGAAAACGTGATAGATTTATCATTGCTGCAAGAGTTCACATGTTGGAATAAACACATTGTTTTACATTAAATACAAATAATAATACTAAAAAATTGATGGATTTATCCGTTACTACTAACGCTACTATAGTTTCGATACTTCAACGTATCATCTTCAAAGCGACTCTAGTAAATGAATGAACATAAGAGAAAACCTAAGCTATTTATAATTTATATTATTTACCTAGTTTTATTACTATTGCGTAGGGGATTTAAAATTATCAGAAGTAAAGTTAACAGAAAATAATAAAGGGATTAAAGGATTACGAAGTAAATATAATGAAAAGGGGTGTGTTATATAGGTCCAACTGGTCATTAAATAGGTAATTACCTGGGGTTTTGTTTGATTTGAAAATTTCTAAAAATTCTAATAAAATTAATTTAAAACCTTTATTTTGTACATGTAATATATCAAGAGTATTTATATCAGGAAAGTGGTGATTTGATTTTAACAAATGGTTTGAAAAAGTGGAGTCTGTTTTTTGGAGCCTGAAAGACCGTAGATGTTCTTTGTATCGTGCTTCAAAGGACCGACTAGTTTGACCTATATAGAAGGCATTACAATTTACATGACAATTTATAAACTTCTGAGTTTTTGAATTTTCCTATTTTATCTTTTGCATTATATAAAAAATGTGACACTTTTGTTTGTGATTTAAAGGCAATCTTAAGATTATGATGTGACAATATGCCTGCAATTTCCTGTAAAATGTTACCGTAATATGTCAAAGATATAAATTTACTCTCACGTTCTTTAATAGGGGGATAGATGCTGTTACAGGCTAATTTGTACTAATTTTTGTTAATTAAATTTTGTATTGTCTTTTCTTGGAACCCGTTGTTAATTGTTATTGTGTTTATGACTTTTATTTCTTTTTCTAAGGTGTCTTGTGAGAGAGGTAATGACGAAGCCCTATGTATCATTGAATTGTAAGCTGCTAATTTTTGTGCATTGGGACTGAATGAGGAATTTGGAATAGTGGTTTCCGAAAAATTTTCAAAATTTGTTTTATTCTTGTTGTGTATTAACGTTAGGTCCAGAAAGTTTATTTTGCCATCTTTTTTTGTCTCGACTGTGAATTTGATATTGGGATGGATACGGTTAATAAAATTTAGGAATGTATTTAATTGTCTTTGAGTACCTGTGGAGCAGGCTATTATATCATCCACATATCTGTACCAAAATTTTATATGATTTATGCCTAGCTGTGATTTTAATATTTTATCTTCTATATGTGGCATAAAGATATCTGCTAAAAGAGAACTCAAAGGGGAGCCCATTGCCAAACATGCATCTTGAGTAAAATATCTGTTATTATAATGGCAATAATTTTGACTAAGACATAGATCTAAGGCTAACATTAATTCGTTTTTCTGAATAGTGTTAACATGAGATTTATCTAAAACATTTAAGATAAGTGTTTCGATGTTTCAAATATGTTTTCAAATATTCCCGCCGAAGAATGTAAGCCACTTATCTTAAATACATGCTATTATAAACAATTAGTATTAAAACCACGATTAATACAATGTTACGCATTACACCCCCTAGAAAGTGGAGACTGATACGCCCATGACTAATAGTGACTGTCCTAGAAACTTATAGAAAGATATCGTGTTTTCTGGAGTGTGGTGGGAGAAGATTCTCAATTGTGTTCTAAACTCTAGAGGCAATTTTAGAGTATATAGGCGAGATTCCCAGTGCAAGAAGAAGAAATTGAAAAGTGGCAAGTGAGAGGTTAGAAATCCGAAGTAAATATCAAGTAATAGACATTGTAAAAGTTATTGTAGACAGTTTTAGTAGATAATAAAAAAGTATTGTGTAGTTATCAGTGAATTATTAAATAAAGTGTTAATGTTTATCCCTTGTTATTTGGAACCCACGGATCCTGAAAGGTGGTTTCAGGGGTGAAAATACGTGACAATAATATTTATTTTTCTTTAGTAATTTACGATACAGATAACGTAAGAAGCAGATAACGTTACCAGTATCGTAACACGTTTCATTTTATCCTATTATTGCTTATTTGCATTTTGAATGTCATGTATTTGAAATCAGAAGAAAAAGGGCTTTTCGAAAATGCAATAACGTATAGGGTGTTCCATTTAAATAAACATATACTTATTTATTTCATATCACGTGACCTAAACATGAAATTGTTTTTTTAATCACATTTAAATAAAATATAGATACGATCATTCAACTTTTACACGAAACTTTTTTCTATTTTCAATAATAACGGAAATAAAGGGGGGTCAGTATATAGTGAATAACCCTGTACAGACATTGGGGCTGACTGACCAGCTCCGTCCCCACATTCAATTGACTGACTGACATAACTGTTATTTATATGCAAACATTTTCGAATTTTTTTTTCATGTTTGGGGTTCACCCTATTATCTTGTAAGTTATTTTGGGTGTACTTTTGTTTTTTTTATTAATCACATAGGCCATGACAGTTAATCAAAAACGAATTTCTTGTTAGGTAAAGCACCTATTCTGTAAAAGATACAGCAAACTCTAGTAGCACAACATATTGGACCAATATATAATCCATATAGGACCAATATATGAGTATTGGTCCTATATAGGACCAATATTCATCTATTGGTCCTATATGGAATATATATTGGTGCAATATTGGTGCTACTAGGGAAATGCCATTAAGGAAAGTTATTCAGATTAAAAAGTTATAGTTCTATGCAACATTTCAAAAATATTCGCCTACTTTGATGATTTTCATTTTTTTAATATAATTGCATTTTACGAAAAAAAAATTGTATGTTGATTTACTAAAGTTTACCAACTGTCTTGAGAAAAATTTTTTAGTTATTAATTTCTATGGGGAAGCAAAAATACATTGTGGGTTAGGAAACCAATGAATACAAGCGACAATTAAAAAAATCGGTAAAGGTATTTACACAGAACTTCCCTCGTTATTTGTGCATGGCGGTCACTTTAAAAAATTATTAAATACGAAATGACATTGAGAATAATAATCGAAATATAGTTATTGCAATTATTACAAAGCAATCCTGATAATTTTTGGTCAAAAAAATAGTGCTCACCCAACAACAAAAGTTCAATACTAAATAACAGATCTACCATGAATTATTTCTTGAGATGACCACCCTGTATATTTTCCAATAAAAGTATAATAGCATATGTAAAATATTATTGCCATTAGACACATTTTCAGTTCCACATTCACGCAGTGAATTGGTGGTTAAAAATGTCTCTTTTTTTTTTAATTTTTCAAAACTGTTGGTTAAAAATTTTCAGTCTTTTTTCTTCTGCAATAGGTTCAGAATGTCATGAAACATGGAAATTTTAAATTTGAGCAAAGAAAAAAAATTTCCATCTGTTTTAGTGGTAAAAAGTTTTTCAAAAATGTGTGAAAAAAATGTTCAATTTTTTTTCTGAAATAGGTTTAGAATGTCATGAAACGTGAAAATTTTAAATTTCAGCAAAAACAAATCTTTCCGTCTATTCTAATGGTTTTTTTTCCAAAATGGTAAAAATATGATGCAATTTTTTTTTTTGCGAAATATAGGTTTGGAATGTCATGAAACGTGGAAATTTTAAATTTAAGCAAAAAAAATTTTTTCATCTATTCTATAGTAAGTAGTGAAATAGATTTTATCATTTTTTTTTTAAATGTGTTTGAATAGGTTTAGAATGCTATGGAAACGTTGAAATTTTAAATTTGAACAAAGCAAAAAAAATATTTTTTTTGAAAATTTTTCAAAATTTTTTCTTCTGAAATAGGTTTAGAATGTCATGAAACCTGTATGTTTTAAATTTGAGCAAAACAAAATTTTTCATCTATTCTAGTGGTACTTAATTTTTTTTTCCAAAATGGTAAAAAAATGTTACAATTTTTTTTCTTCCGAAATAGGTTTGGAATGTCATGAAGCGTGGAAATTTTCAATTTGAGCAAAAAAAATTTTTTCTTCTATTCTATAGGAAGCACTTAGTGATGAATACTTAAATTTTTTCAAGAAAATTTTTCAGAAAAATTTCCAAATTTGTTTTAATACGTTTAGAATGCCATGGAAACGTGGAAATTTTAAATTTGAACAAAAAAAAATTCCACCTATTTTAGTGGTAAAAAATTTTTCAAAAATGTTGGTAAAAAAAGTTTAATTTTTTTTTTTTTAATACGTTTAGAATGCCATGAAACGTGAAAATTTTAAATTTGATAAAAAAAAAAATTTCTTCATATATTTTAGTGGTAAAATTTTTTTCAAAAATGATGAAAAAAATTTTCAAAAATTTTTTTTTTCTGAAATAGGTTTAGCGCGTCATGAAACGTGGAAATTTTAAATTTGAGCAAAAAAAATTTTGTTCACTATTTACCCTGTATATTTTTCAGTGAAAATTCTACCAGTTCTTCGCTGACAGTAGGGTTAATTACCTACCAAATTTGGCTGCTCTCCGTTAAGTAGTTTTTTAGTTAATGCACCAACAGACAGACAGACAGACAGACAGACGGAATTGAAAAACCTATATTTTCGAAATCTACGTGTTCTGAAACGTCAGAATTCGAAGGGGGTGATTTTTTCTCGAATACAATACTTCCCTTCGGTATGCGAGGGAAGTAAAATGATAATTAAAAAATTACTACAGCTATCTAGAAATAAACAAAATTTTTGCCACCAGCTTCAACACATAGCTCTTGTCTAGCTTTTAGATCTCAGTATAACTGTTCTGAATTTCTTGAAGAGATAAACCATCAACTGCTTCTTTAATTTTGATTTTTAATAGTTTTAAATTATTGTCAAAATTAAAAGCATAAACTTTTTCCTTTAAATAGCCCCATAAGTCGAAATCCATTATCGTTAGATCCGGGCTTCTAGGTGGCCAACAATTCGGCCCGTATCTTCCAATCCATTATTCTGGAAAATGACGGTATAACCATTCTTTGACAATGATTGCAGAATGTGCAGAGCATCCGTCTTGCTGTAAGAACAATTTCATCCTTTGAGATATGGGTATATTTTAGAGTTGATCCAACAAAAAAGTATTTAGCATTTCCAGGTAAGAATGTTGATTTACATTTCCTTCAAAGAAATATGGACCAATTATTCCAAAATATGAAATCGCACACCAAGCATTCACTTTCTTGGAATATTGCCGTCTACATCGTATACGAAAATTAGAATTTTCCGAGGACCAATACCTACAATTCTGTGAACTTACTGTACCATTAGTGGAAAACGTTGCCTCGTCAGAAAAAATAATATTTTCGTGAAAGTGTCCATCACTTAAAATATTCTCACCCACCCATAAACAGAAGTCCAATATTTTAGCGTCGTCATTTTGTTCAAGAGTGTGTACAAATTTTGGTTTATATGGATGAATTTTATTGGCCTTGTATATTTTTTGTATCACACTTTTAGAGATTCCAGTTTGAGTTGCTGTTCTTCTCAGAGATAATTTTGGGAACTCATTCAACGAATCCATCGCAATTATAGTGCCAGCATCGTCTTCATTAAACTCCTTCTTTTTCTTTATGTTTAATACACTACCAGTTCTTTTAAATTTTTCTACGACAGCCTTATAGAAATATGTATCTCCCAATCCGTAGCACTGAACAATGAATATCTTTTGCTCTACTGTAAGCATGATTTTTATTTAATAATTATGATGCTCATCTGACAGTTATTATTATTAATTTGATAGATAAGCACATACACGCATTTGCTTTTCATGGATGAATTGATGAATATGCATTGAAAGCTTTAAAAGATGAAAATTTCAAAAATTAATGTCAATATAGGTTGCTCCTTCCTGGGATATATGTATATTTTGATATCGTTCACCATTTTTTTTTAAATGCCTTAAAACTTATGTCAAAGTAAATGAATATCGTATTTGTGTAAAGTATTGGGATTACCTTGGAAATAAATCATAACACGTAGGATAAAAATATACGTAAATAACTAAATAATTTTCTTTCGATTAAATACTACTGTAATCAACTAGCAAGAAACGAGGCTTAGTAAATTCGGAGAATTTATTTGGGGCTGGCTCTTAGACTAAAAGTAGTCTATTTTTAGTCAGACAACCCGAATTTGCAATAAAATATGGGGGTATAGGAATTTGAACTCTTTCACCCAAAGTCAAAGTGACATATACCGCCGAACAGCCCCCATCCAATTCTACAACTTTCCTTTGAAACATTTTTTCGTAGAGTGCTTATTACTTGAGATACTTGAAAGTTTCAGGTTAAAAAAATCACGTTAAATGGGTCTACGATCCTCTTTGTTCGCTATTGTTGATGGAGCTGGAATGAACCATTTAAATATGATTAGAAAATACAGTATGAATACACTCATATTCACTTTTTCATTAACTAAAGATAGGGTAAATGTACGGTTTGAAAAATCGGCTTAAACTCATTTGCTGATATGGGCAAAAAAGTGGCTGTTTTTTTGTATTGCCTGATCCATCATTATATACTGGTCATGCGTTTCGACGATCATCGACAACTGTACTGACTGATTCAGGTGCAGACATAAGTGTTCTTAAACGTCATGAGGACTGGAAGAGCACCAGTGAGGCAGAGAGATAGGTTCAGGATTGTTGCAAGTTTTTACTTTTTTTTGCATCGAATGTAATACTATTAAAACTTGTTGAAACAAAGAGAAAGCGTTATGATCATGAGATAATTTTGCTTTAGACAGTTTAATTTTGAATGACGAATAAATAAGCCAAAAACTGCAGGCGCACGTTTATGTATACCAGAACGAGAAACTAACATATTTGGAGTAACACCATTTCTTAAAGAAATATGAAAAATGTCAGAAGTACCATTTAAATTGATGAAAATCATTAGGTAGTGAGAGGCATTTATGACACTTGAATTTTTCCATCCAAAATAGATATATTTAATGATGCGTCTTCGTAGACGTAGATTTGGTTAACTGAAGCGACTAACATTTATATTACTCTAAATTAAAGTCGATACGTCTACTTTAGATCAATCTAAAGACTGGTTTTAGGACACATCAATTTTATATATTTTTGTATGCTTTTTAATGTTTATTGTATGCCGTTTAGATAAAACTTTGGGATTCTAAATCCATTGTTTACAATACATATTCATCGAAATGAAATCTCGAAACATTTTTTTTAAGTACAATGGTTTTATAGTGTACAAAAAAATATACACATCGTAGATGTCAAAGGTTAATTTGTATTGTGTATCGAAATATCGCGAATTCCGCTTGTTTGTACATAAATGCCAAACGCAGGTAGTTTAAGTTAATTAGATAATTGATTTTTCTCTATAATCTGTACAAATTTTATCAAGTAGAGTCGAGTTGCATACGCCACACTGACGATTTCCTACTAAAGAATGTATTTATAAATAATTTTAATAAAATCAACTGCTCTGCCATCGACCTGATGTATTATATCAAATTTTCTGTTAAAGTCACAAATAAAATGTTAGTGGTATTGTCCAGTAGACTTTTGTGCCGCTATAGCTTGGACTATTAAAGATTGAAAGTTGAAGTTCTAAAATCGTGTATTTTATTTTATATTATTCAAGGAAACCAGACTAATAATTAAGCGGATAATATGAGGAATAATATTTTTGGAAATATTTGTGGGCTAATAAATAACCAGAATTCATTCAATAATTTATTTGCAGTCTAAACTCTAACATAAATATACAATAAATACACAAAATTATAAGACTCATACGCAGTAAGACATAGGCAGCTCTGTAAACTCTCTAATTTCTAATTCACCATCCATGACGACCCAGACCGGCACCATAACCAACTTTTCCAAGTCCAAGGGCACCGACTCCTCCATACCCATATCCTCCAAGTCCGCCAATTCCTCCAACACCTATCGCTACTGGAGCAGCTACCACTCTAGTGGCAGCAATACTCGCTGCTGCGGTGGCTTGAGCAGCCGCCGCTTGACGTTGTCCCTCGGCTATTTGAGCGGCAGCTACTCGACGGCTAGTTTCTGCTGCATATGCAGCCCCTGCGGCGTTTGCAGCAGCTGCTGCCTGACTGGCTACTGCTACGCGAGTAGCAGCTCCTATCTGTGCTGCGGCTAAGGCGGTGCCGGCTCCATAGGCTGGACCCACTCCATAGGCTGGACCGGCTGCTATGGCTGGTGCTGCAAGAATAACTCCACGGCCAGCTGGTCCTGTGGGTCCAATAGGTCCTGCACCTGTGACGATACCAGAAGGTCCAGCTGCTCCTGCGCCTGTTACTACTCCAGAAGGTCCAGATGCTCCGGCACCTGTTACGATACCAGAAGGAATGATGGGTCTAGCAACAGGAACTGCTACACTGGCAAGGCCAACTCCACCCAGGCCAAGCCCACCATATCCGGCTGCCCCAAGTCCTCCCCAGCCAGGTCCTGCAAGACCGAGGGCTCCATGGCCTACACCTCCAAGTCCAAGTCCTCCTAGACCATATCCTCCAATACCAATGCCAGAAGAGGATGTTCCGGATAACAAGGCCAAAGTGGCAATAGTTATAGCCTGGAATGTAATGATAATGTTGTAATGTCTGTATGAAAATAATTAAACATATCAAATTCTATAATTTGTGTTTTATTTCCTAAACCATAGATAGCATTTATTTATAAAAATTAATGTAGATATTAAAATATGAAGCCAAATATGGAAACTGGTTTGAAAATTAATAATTCGAAAAATTGATTATTAATTATTTAAATATTTAAATATTTGAAAATAAAAAGTTTTTGAAATAACCAAAATTATCTCCACTACGCAACTCTCCTCGTTGATATTTTGCGTACATTCGTACCTTAACCAAACTAGATTATCTGAGAATAGAGAAATCGAAGTATTAACTGACGGTTCTGAATGAAAATATATATTTTTAAAATTTCTGACAAAAAGTCTAATTCTATACAAAAACTATATTAGAATCGATGTTAATTTTCTTTATCTATTTGAAAATAAATGAAATTATCTTATACTTTGATTATTGACTTTTTAAGCAGTGTTAAAAATTTTCACTCTCTATTATTTACCCCAACAAGCAAATTATTCATAAATGATAGTTTCCTAATATCGTCAACGGGAATTGCTCTCATCTTCACATAATTATACCGATGACGGATTACTTACTGACAGCCAACAAAAATCTTCATTTCATGGCTATTTCTCATCTCCAATGATTTTGCTCTAGAGACGAGAAATCTTCGACAATTTCCCTAGAGAAATATCCAAATACCTATAGCCTACAGATTATAAGATGTAGTAATAATTTCATGAATGTAGTAATGAAAGATAGTGTGGAAAATTGTCAGATATTGAAAGTGAAAATACTCACAATAAAATCATTTTTTATATTTTGAGTTGCAAATATGATCTGTACTAGAAATGTTTTATGAGAGCGACGTTTGGTTGTATATCATTGCTCTTTTGTTTTAATATGGAAAGCAAATGAGTATATTTACAAATAATTTGCAATGCCTTTCTTTGCTGCCTTATTTTTATACTCTTCGCAAATGGCAAATATAAAACGAAGAGTACATTGCATTTGATCGGGACATTTCTAAAACTGGTAAAAATTTCTGAATTCTGAACTACTTTCAAAATTTAGTACTGTCTGTCTGTCTGTCTGTCTGTCTGTCTGTCTGTCTGTCCGTCCATCACGTTTTCTGGTAAGCACGATAACTTAAGAAAGAGAGCTGTAGATGTATTGATATTTGGACAGTAAATTAGTGTTAGTGAGCGGAATAACCCTATTGATCAAAATCGATCAGTGAATAAAAAAGTTGCAAATTTTTTAAATTTTAAAAAATAAAAAATATTTTTGTATGTTTTGTAATTAAACAAAAAATGTCCAAAACGTACGTTATGTACATTGGGTACTTTTGAAGTTTTGCTAAGTTATATTGAAAAATGTCCTACTTTTTAAGGATATTTTGACCATACCAGTTTTTAATCCATTAGATCTTGGAAAACTTGCATACTATGTAAATAATATTTTAGACATCGATAAAGCACGGCATTTTTTGTAGGTGGAAATTTTTTCAAAATTTTTTACTTTAAAAATGTTGCAGTTATTCTCAAAATCGTGACGTCATGTTAGTTTGGTTATTTATCAATGTATTTAAATTCTCTTTGTTAAAATAGTTAATTATATAAAATGTAAGCATTTTCAGAAAAAAGAACTAGTATATATCAAATATTAATGTAGTTATCAAGCGTAAAGGATAATATCATTTCAAGTTTGCACTAATATTATCTATTACGTTTGATAATTAAATTAATGTTTGATACATACCAATTATTTTTTCTAAAAATGCTTACATTTTACATAATTAATTATTTTAACAAACATTTTTTAAGTATATTGATAAATAACCGAATAAACATGACGTCACGTTTTTGAGAATAACTGCAAAACTTTACAATAAAAAATTATGAAAATATTTCTTCGTACAAAAAATACCATGCTTTATCGGTGCCTAAAATATTATTTAGATAGTAGGCATATTTTTCAAGATATAATGGATTTAAAACTGGTATGGTAAAAATTTCCTTAAGGAATAGGACATTTCTCAATAAAACTTAGCAGAACTTCAGAAGTATTCAATGTACATTATTCAAATTTCAATGATTGATTTAGAATATACTCATAAAGAACACATATTGTTTTCAATTTTTTCTGCTCCTCCGTTTCTGAGATATTCGCGATTAATGTGAGAGGTCAATACATTTGACGATCTTTAATGATTTTGTTACAAAACATTACCGTTTATCTATTTTAATTTTCTTTTAATATCATAGGTATGAATGGAGATATCCAAAGCTGGTAATGCAAAAAACCTTTGTTTGCTCTCACGCATTCTAACATAAAGTTTTAACAATAATTTATTGGTTATAGGTACATTAAACAGGCTCAAAAAATCTCCTCCATATGCTCAAATTTGGTGGAAATATTTTTTTGGGATTTCGAACTAATTTGGGAGCGAGAAAAAAATCGAAATTTATTTGTCACAGTTATAAATTTGAGCCACCCTATATGTACATGCATAATGCATGATCATATTAGGGTTGTATTTAATTTTGACTGCCAAAATATGGACTACAGTTTGTGGAAACTATAAAAACACTTTAGAAACTGAGCTACCTCCGTTGACGACCCTGTACGTATCAAGTACTCGTAAAAATAATATCTTACCAAAGCGTTCATACTGCTCTATGTATGTTACAGGTCACAGGACAGAACTGATATAATTCTATGCAGTTTAACCCCAGTTTATATACGCGACCAAACGACCTCCAGAGCAATTCGGAGTTAAAATTTTTCAGCAAAGTTAAATACTTTCATAACGGCTCGTTTACTTAATATATGTAATAACTGTATCGTGTTTATGGAATAATGATATATATTTTCGATTTTTCTTCTACCTACGTCGATACGTACGAGGAATGAATGATTTTTAAAACTTGTTTCTGTGGGAAACAATAGCAATTGCTTAATGGAGTCGGATGTAAATTATGGCAATACCGCTTTACGATAATCTTGTAGGAATTTTCATGTGTATTTGACTATTCTGTCACGGACTATCACATTATTAATTACTATTCTCTTCTTTAAAAATTACAGAAATTACGTTTTGACTTGGAAATCGATCCGATTTGAAGTTTTATTGCAGAAGCATAGACCTGTAAAAACTCAACAAAATTGGCTGTCGGCTAAGCTCTTGGGGCGGAGAAAGAGGTCAAGTAAGGGATTTACAATTTTACAACTTAAATAATAACTACGTTATCGAAAATTTAATACTAAAATATTGTACAAAAACTTTCCAAAAATATTCTTTTATTAAAAAGTCAGTAAAAATAGCAACGTTTTTTCGGCTCCTACAGCATTTTCAGGCTCATATGATTAAAAATAACAGCATGTTGAAAATATATTATAGTTATACTTGTATAGTCATGAAATTACCTGAAATTTGGGACCAGTCGTGTTCAAGTTGGTAAAAATTGACCAAGTTATTAACTTCTTAAAGTTTGGTGTTTTGTCACTCTACTAATGGGCAAAGCCTTTTCTATAAGGAGAAAACGTTGCAAGAAATATACAGGGTGGACTAATAATAATAGGCCATAGTGCAGGGGTAGATTCGTTGGGCCAAAATATGAGGATATAATCTAATGTGCTTTAGTAAAATGTTGCTGTGGAAAAAGGTAGAGGGTGTCAAAATTCAAATAATTTTTTCATTTTTTTGCAATAACTCAACAGCCTCTTGACTGATCTCCGCCAAATCAGCTAGAGGAACTCTTTTTATCCTAAGAAACAATAATTTATTTATTGCATTACGTTAGAGCATAGAGGGCGCCACAGGACCTGTATCTGATGATGAATTTTTTTCATATTTCTTTTTGGACGAAACGTTGTGGTACTGCTGACCAGAAAATCTGAAGAGGGCGTCATTTCCACGTATAAGAGGTACACTTGGCAGAACTTGATAACTCCAACCGTTTTCGAGGAAATTACCGTTAAACATTTGAATAATTTTTTAAAGTCAAATTCAAATTTAATTAAACAAAATGTATTTATTGAAAAGTGTGCTTTAGTTACGTTTTAGTTCTATCATGTACGTCATTTAGTCATTTTATTTTGTTCTTGTGTTTCTCGAGCTAATTTCTTTAACTTCTTTATTTAAATTGCCTAGACATAATGATTTTTCAAATAGGGAAATGAGGGATATGATATGTGTTTACGTACAAAAAAAGTATTAAAAATTAAAAAAAAGTTCCTCAAGTCAGCTCAAGTCGTTTAGCAGCGGTAACAGGGGTGAGTAAACAATCTCTTCTAAGAGTCTTTCGCAAAGAACGCTTCTACCCATATCACTTCACTCCTGTACAAAATATACTTCGAAGGGGTTTTCCACAAAAGCTACAATTTTGTCAATTTGTTGACGAAGCAACTTTTACTCGTCGAGGCGTTATTAACTGGAGAAATACCCATTACAGGGAAGTAGAATATCCTCATGCCCTTAAAGAAAGGTATTTTCAGCACGAATTTAAGATTAACGTTTGGTGTGGTATTATCGACGATCAGTTATTGGGACCATTTGTCCCTCGAAATTTAAATAGACAGACTAATCTGTTTTTTCTTCAAAATACTCTTACTGATATATTACATGCTTTCATGCTAGACATACGGAACAGAATGTGGCTTATGCAAAATGGAGCTCCCCCTCATTTCTCCATTGAAGTCAGGAATTATCTTGATGAGACTTTACCACGCAGATGGATCAGTCGAGGAAGTGAGTTTGCTTGACCACCAAGGAGTCCTGATTATAATCCTGTAAATTATTATGTGTGAGGACATATGAAGTCCTAAGTCTATGCAAATACTATCAATTCGAGAGAAGAACTGTGGGGCAAAATACAAAACGCAGCCAATTTTATTAGAGGACAGGAAAATGTATTTTTCAATGTAAGAAAATCTTTTATGAAAAGAATTAGAAAAGGCATAGAAGTAGGTGGAGACCATATCGAAAATTTACTCTAAGTTGCAGCAATGGGGTTTTTGCATGGGGGGAAAGTTTATACAATAAACACTAATATCATTAAGTCACCTTTTATGTTATTTTTTGGTCTTCTAATAAGACTAGATCCTTATTTTACACATTTTTTTTATTTATGTATTTATCTCAAGACCGCTAAATTACTCCATCAGTTCATAAGAAAGTGAGAAAGAGTTTACGCTGTTATTACGATTTTGTTTCCCCTTACGTTTTATACTTTTTTCAATAAATACGCTTTGTTTCATTAAACTTGAATTTGTCTTTCAAAAAATTATTCAGTCGCTAAAGAATATACTTTTTACCGTTAATTTCTTGCTACATTTATTTGAAATTTACTTTTTCGACTCGATTTACACGAAAAAAGATCAGTTTTGTGTAAAAAATACCTGTTGTGAAACTTGCAGCACATTTAATTTTGCTATCTTTTCTATTTCAATACACTTTCATTTAAGTCGATTCTATTTAAACTTTTTTACAAATTGTTTTTCTGTAACAATAAGGGTTTCTTTTAACTTTAGAGTACACTTTCAAATTCATTAATAAACCTCCATATTAATATATTTTGAGATTGTGAGTTCTCTTTGTAATTACTTATCTTCGCATACTATTTTCTTCATTTATCAGATATTGCGTGATCTGTGTCTTAAATTCGGTCATCTTTTATCCACCATTTTATATACAGTGTGACTCATTTAAAATGGCGTAACCCTGTATACCGTTAATTGATTCTTGATTAACTTCAAATTTTGGTGGCAAGAAGAGATCGATAAGATTATTCTTTGAACTTCTGATACATGTCAGTACCTTGCGATTTTAAGGAAGTTTGAAAAGTCGATTTTTCAATAAAAAGTATTAGAAATTTATTTAGAAAGAAGCTAGTAAGGAAGTCTTAATCAGCACCTTTAGAAACCTCTTTCTACAAGATTACATCGTAGTGAAATCAAAGATGTTTGAGATGGTGGCCATCAAAGAAACGGACTTTCAATTCAAAAAAATGTATTCTTTATTTTTTGTTCAGAGTAATGTATTGTGCAAGTTTGAATCGTTTAAAAGTGAATTATTTATTATTTGTTTGCTTCTAGTAATGAAACATATTCTTTATAGGATTTTGCAAACAGCGGAAAGAAAAACTATGTATGAGAACTAAAGGAAAAACTATATATAAAAATATTAATTAAATCTTTACATTCTTTCGATAACCTAACTTCTGGTTATGCTAACAAGTAAAATTTCTTATTTGCCATTCTCATTTTAACACTAGCATCCAACATAGTCCCCTACGGCTAGGCAGGTTAAACTAGTATCTACATGATCCCCTACGATATGTAAATTCAGTTAAAAATGAGAACAAAGGCCTGAAATTTATTTATTTACGTAGCTTGTCTTTACAAATTTTTTCATTCTAATGAAACACATTTTCATAAAATCTCATTCAGTTTTTTGGAAATGCTTAGCCTTTGAAACGTTTTTCGCCCTTAATTCTGGAGCTCCTCAGAAAGACATAAAGCCACTCATAACGATGTTCAATACAAAACTAAGACAATATCCTTGAATAAGTATGACATATTTATATTTGACATTGACTGGTAAAAAACAACAGATCTTCACCCATCTATTAGCTAACTAGTATTGGAGCCTATATACTCTATGCATGTTTAAAAGAATTATTTATTATTTGTTTGCTTGTAGTAATGAAACATATTCTTTATAGAATTTTGCAAACAGCGGAAAGAAAAACTATCTATGAGAACTAAAGGAAAAACTATATATAAAAATATTAATTAAATCTTGTTGTGTTAGCATAACCAGAAGTCAGGTTATCGAAAGAATGCAAAGATTTAATTAATATTTTTATATATAGTTTTTCCTTTAGTTCTCATAGATAGTTATTCATTCCGCTATTTGCAAAATCCTATAAAGAATAAGTTTCAAGTTTAAATCGATTTTACAACAAAATTATTATTTACTTAATAAGGTAAAAATTCCAATTCTTCAATAATAACCTAAGTAAACCATGAAGTTATTGCAAGTGTCAATTTTTTTTTTTTGTGTAAAATTGCAAATATTAGTCATACGTTTTTCTAACAAATATGAAATCGAATAGCATATGGACACATTCTTATGTTCTTATTTTATTTTTTTCGAAGCACCAAGAAAAGCAAAAGGAGAAAAATGTATGAAGTATTTAAATCTTATTAAATATTTTATAAATTGAAGTTAGATTTAATGTGCACTTCAATAATTTGCTAATTGTTAATTTGCTTAAACATGTATCACCAGGACTTATAACAAATGTACAATGCAAAATATTCCAAAGCATCCCGTGTAAACCCTCTTGGGTTTACACGAATTAACCGTGGTTCTTACCACTGTTCATTTGAACCATGTTGATAAGCCATCAAACATCTAGGAGGACAATTAGTATCATATGTTGCGTATAGCAAAAAAACACGTTCTTTTATTTCATTAAATAATTTATTTGCAGTTTAACTATTATAAATATACACAAATATACACAGTCATAAAAACTCAGGCAGTTTCGTACTTTGGCTATTTTCTAATTTACCATCCGTGTCCACCAAGACGAGCACCATAACCAACCCTTCCAAGTCCAAGAGCACCAGCACCAATTCCTCCTAATCCTCCAAGGCCACCATATCCTCCATATCCTCCAATTCCTACTCCAACAGGAACTGCAGCGGCAATGGCGGGAGCAGCAACGACGACCCCGGTTCCTGCTGGTCCTGTTGGTCCAATAGGTCCAGCGCCAGTGACGATACCGGAAGGTCCAACTGCTCCAGCTCCTGTTACGGTACCTGATGGTCCAGAGGCACCAGCTCCTGTTACTATACCGGAAGGAATAATGGGTCTAGCAATGGGTACAGCTACGCTGGCGAGGCCTACACGACCAGCTCCTAGTCCTAGACCGCCGATACCTACACCACCATACCCACCACCATATCCACCAAGTCCACCAAGTCCACCAAGACCACCAAGACCAATTCCACCAAGACCAACTCCGTAGCCTGAGGCGGAGGTTCCTGATAACAGAGCCAAGGAGGCAAGAACAGTTATGACCTAGAAAGACAATACAATCATAAATAATTAATTATATAAAACAAATGTATTTCAAATTTTACAAATTAATAATAATACATAAAATTAATAATCCTAAGATTATAATTTGTAGAGTAGTCCTGAAGAATACAATAAATATTGTCGAAACGTCACGCGTTGACTCACGCATATACATACATAGAAACATTTAAAAACAGTTATTTTTCGTGTTTCTGGGACATCAAGACAATGATCAGGTCTAGTCTAAATTTTCGATTTTGGACCCAATAACCTCCACAGTTTATTGGGTGGAAAGATTAAAATAACCATTCTAAGCACTTCATGTTGTGCCAGTAAGACTTTATAAGCGCTGAACATTAACAGTTTTTTTTAACTTTTACTCAACCACAACGAACTATTAAGAATAATCACACTCGCAAAAACAATATCTTACCAAAGAGTTCATGATGCTTTGTGTATATCTAAATAGATCACAGAACAGAAATGATATGATTATGCACTGACCTACCCTAGCTTATATACAACCAAACGGCCTCCATTATCAGTAGGAATTGATATTTTTCAGCAAAAGCTAACTTTCATAACAGCAAGTTCACCTCGTCTAGTTTAACAACTACAAATTTAATATTTAAATTACGTTAATTAATTTACTAACTTTTATTAGTTTATTGTTTACTTAAATTCTAAAGGTAAAGAACCAAGACATGAAGACACACAAATATATTCAGGGATTTTCAGAAGGGACCTAGAACGCTGAACTTCCGCACCATCACAGCGAGTTTTCTTTTAAATTTGAAGGCTGAGTTGACAAAGTATTCAATAATTATCGAATTTAAATGTAAACTATAATCGCTATGTGGTAAATACTAGAATGGTTCAAATTTGTGCGTGAAAAAAAAGCTTAATTTATTTTTGTCTGACCCCCAGATTTACCGAAGTTCCAATTAGAGTAGAACTGGTTTATATTAAAAAAATGCCTTCGAGGCCTACATTTATTCTTATGGGAGAGAGACATGTTTTCGTAAATTTGCGATAGAATCGTGAAATAAAAATGGCGCACTAGTACACTCTATGCAGAGAATACTAATTAATAATTCCTTTCTATATTAAACCTCTATAATCGCATTTCATATGGTCTCAAATATAACCCCAAAAGTGAAAAAATGTAGTATCGCAAATTTTTTATATTCATTCTTGTCTATTTGTTTTTTTTTTGCGTAAGGAAGTAAACGTTAACTGTCTTTAATTTTCATTTTCAGTTTTTAGTTTACAACATTGTTTTACTTTTTATATTATATATTTTTGGGTGTGAGACATTTTGTAACAATCAAGTATTCAAGAACCAACCTTGACCAGATGTCATTACAATACATACATGTATCAAATTTCAAGCGAATTTCTCAATTTATTTTATCAACCCCTTTAAAATATAGAGTGGAGGGGGTGGGGAAGTTAAAAATATTATAAAAAATCTGAGGCCTTGGCTTCTAGTATATACACCAAATCCAAATCCAAATTCTGTACTCTTACCAATTTGCTTTATTTATTTTCCCCATTTTAACCCAACTTAACCCCCAGCCATTCAACGGAATCATCTCAAAATATAATCTAGTTCCATATGTCGTTATAATATATAAGTGTACCAAATTTTAAGTGAATATCTCAATTTCATTTTATCTACCCCTTTAATAATGGAGTGCAAACCCCAGAATACAAAAAAAATTGATAAATCCTACCCACATGTTACAATCGTCATAGGATTTTCACTGGAATTATTGTTATGACTAGTCGAACCCATATCTAAACGGATATTGTTGTTTTATTTTTTTAAATATTCATTATGTACTGCCTCTTTAAAATATTTTCTACCTTTAAATGCGGCGATTTTTGAATTTTTTCAAAAAAATTAAAAATACCCTCACCTTAAAATTTGTCAAAGTTCAATTTGAGCCCTATAGGAGCGGGTATATTTGGGGAAAGGCCCAGGGCTGAGCTTTCTTATGCCCTGGGCAAATTCGCCACGGTATTCCAGACCGAGATCTTTGCCATTTTGGTCTGCGCACAGGAGAATATCCGAAAGGAGTACCTACTCTAATAAACACATATATATATGTAGCGATAGCCAAGCGACCCTCAAGGCCCTTGCATCGAATCGGACCAAGTCAAAACTGGTCCAAAACTGTAAACAGGCCCTCTGCGAACTTGGCTCATCAAACTGGGTCAGGCTTCTCTGGGTGCCTGGACACAGCAACATTGAGGGTAACGAGCGGGCCGACGCTCTGGCCAGAAGGGGCTCTCGTAAACCTCTGCTCGGTCCGGAGCCGGCTCTCGGCTACCCTAGATCCCAAGCCAAGAGGTTAATAGATAACTGGAGTCGCTCCCAGTTCACTGACCTCTGGGATTCCTATCCTCGACTCCGGCAAGCGAAGCTCCTAATCGCAGGACCCTTGCCGGAGAGAACAAAGCAATTTCTGCGTCAAAGCAGAAAGCAAATTAGAGCCGTAACAGGCCTCCTGACCGGACATGGCTCTTTTAAAAAACACCTACACACAATGGGGGTGGTTGACCACCCCGATTGCAGGTTCTGTGAGGACGAGGAGGAGACTTCCATCCACGTTCTCACTTCTTGCCCAGGACTAATGAACCTGAGGCACAAACACTTCGGCACTGGCTTTCCAACGCTGGAGGAAATAAGGAGTTCTCCCGTGGGAAGGATTTCAGCCTTTGGGCTGGAATCCGGTCTGTACCGGGGAGCTCCCTAATTTGTTAGCGGTAGCACAATGGGCCACAAGGCCTGAGTGCGGCGACCTCCAGGCGCCCCGCTAAAAGAAGAAGAGAGCCCTATAAGATTTATTTGGCTCTGTCCCTTGGCCCGCTATCTACTATGCAAAAACAGGCGAATTTTAGGCCATTTTGCGGCCACTCTTTTGTTCGCTCAAATTTAATATCTCGACATTTAATGACATTCTAAACCTATATCAACAAAAATGTTTTACTAGTACCATACTTCCACTCCACTAAGTTTATGTTGAAGTAAAGATACACACAATTACGTAATAATTTGTAATTTAAGAGGTGTCACTAATTTGCTGAGAAATTATCGCTTGTTTATATTTAACTGTAAGAGTATTGTTATGCATTACACACCCCATGATACGCATATGACTAATAGTGACGTCATGGAAACTTGTAGAAAGAGATACAGTTTTCTGGAGTGTGGTGGCAGAAGGTTCTCGATTATGTTCTAGATGACTCTAGAGGCAATTTCAGAGTATATAAGGCGAGATTCCTAGCGGAAGAGGAAAAAGTTTTATAAAAGTGAAGCTTGGTAGCGAAAAGTGAGGTTAAATATCAAGTAGTAAACAAAGTGTAAAAGTGTAGTTTATTTAAGGAAAATATTGTGTAGTTATCAGTAAATTATTAAATAAAGTGTTAGTGGTTACCCCTTGTTAAAATTATTTAGAACCTACGGATTTTTACAGGGTGTTTCCTAGGGGTGAAAATACGTAACAGTATTTTGTGTGTAATTAGTCAATAAATTTAAAAATGTAGGGTTATTTAAATAATTGACTTAGATAATATAACTAATATAAACAAACATTCTTCAGTAGTTTTATGTTTTTAGGTTTAGTTCATGTACATTTCTCCTAGAAATTAATAGCTCATATAAATACTCAGGTTTTCCATTTGTAAATATTTTCATGAGGAATACCCCAAATAAATATTGATATCTGTATGCAATTTTCATATTTGTGGTCATTATATAAGGGTGTTATGAGATCATACTTTTTTGTTAGGTATACAAAACGCATACACGCATTTTGAGCAATTTGCAATTTATATTTACAGTCGCTGTTTAATACATTGGCAAACAATGATTGAACTGGGGAAAAATTAGAGGCTCAATTAACCTATATTTAACCCGTTCAGGGAGTAAAAGTTTAAATGAATATAAAATTTTTAACTTTATATAGCAGTCTTTAGATTTAGAATGTCACGAAATGTGAAGATTTTAAATTTGGGCGAAAATATAATTTTTCATGGTTTATTCTATTCAGAAGGTCCACCCCGTTTGTTTTCCAGTGAAAGTCTAACCATTCCTCACTGGCAATAGCGCCAACTACCTATCGAAGCTTTTGGACCTAATTCGGTGTCAATAGATCTACAATCGGAAAATAAACATTTTCCTCGAGTTTCAGCCCCCTGTTCCCACTAGTAATCTATGTAGCCTAATAAATATAATTTTTCGTTTAAAAATGAATTATTGTTTATTTGCTTATAATTGTATTGAAACTTATTCTTTATAGGATTTTGCAAACAGCAGAAAAAATAACTATCTACAACTAAAAGAAAAACTTTCTATAAAAATATTACTGAAATCTTTGTATTCTTTCGATAACCTGAATTCTGGTTATGCTAGCAAATTAATATCCTAAAATGAATTTGTCTAATTTCTTATTTGACAATTTTCATTCTAACACTAGCATCCACACAGTCCCCTACGGCCATGCAGATTAAGCTAGTATCTACATAACCCCCTACGATCATTAAGATTCAGTTAAAAATGAGAACAAAGGCCTAAAATGAATTTATTTATCTACCTTGTCTGAATAAATTTTCAGTCTAATGGATTACATTTTCATGAAATCTATCATTGCGTTTCTTGGAAATGCCTTTGAAACGTTTTTCGCCCTTATTCTGGAGCTCATCAGAAAGACATGAAGCCACATGAAAATGTAATCCATTAGAATGAAAATTTTTTAACACAAGTTAGATAAATAAATTCATTTTAGGCCTTTGTTCTCATTTTTAACTGAATCTTCATGATCATAGGGGGTTTATGTAGATACTAGTTTAATCTGCATGGCCGTAGCGGCTGTGTGGATGCTAGTGTTAGAATGAGAATTGTCAAATAAGAAATTAGACAAATTCGTTGTAGGATTTTAATTTGCTAGCATAACCAGAATTCAGGTTATCGAAAGAATGCAAAGATTTCATTAATATTTTTACAGAAAGTTTTTCTTTTAGTTATAGATAGTTATTTTTTCTGCTGTTTGCAAAATCCTATAGAGAATATGTTTCAATACAATTATAAGCAAACAAATAATAATTCATTTTTAAACATGTATAGAGTATATAGGCTCCAATACTAGTTAGCTAATAGATAAGTGAGGTTGTTTTTATCAGTCAGTGTCAAATATAATTATTTCAGACTTTTTCATAGAAATTGTCTTGGTTTTACAAGAAACATCTTTATGTGTGGCCTTATATAGAATATGCTTCAATATAATTTTTTGTTTTCATTTCGTACTCTCCCGGCGTATTCGGTATTGTTTCGCACGAGCCAACTATCCACTCTCTTAAATCTTCTAAAGTGTTAATGGAAGTTGTGTACATCAGGGTTTTAAGATAACCACACAAAATGGAATCCAAACTATTGAGATCAGGGATCTTGCTAGCCATTTTCGAGGTCCTCCGCGACCAAATACGTAATGCATTGTTGGTATTTCCGTAGTCCTATAATTCATCACATTTACTGAGATATTCGAATAAAAACGATGAAAAATTAAATAAATTCTGTGAAACACAAAAAATCGAAGAAATAATACGATGAGATAGTTTTGAACTCCAACAACTAGTTTTGAAAATGATATTTGTAAAAACGGAAAAAGTTGAAATTTGACACATCGCAGTCAAATTATAATTGGACCCCAGCCTACTTAATCTTTCGACTAATATAATCGTGGTCGTCAATATTGATTGATCACTTAGGCAGATATAATTTTTTTTCTCAAAAACGGTCGATTTTACGATATTTCTTCAAAAGGTAAAAAAGTTTTGAAATTAATCATAATGTTTAATTGCTCTTTTAATCGAAAAAAAAAGTAGGCAAATAGATATCTCACATTTTTCTAACAAATATGAAATCGAATAGCATATAGTGGTTCTTACCACTTTTAATTTTAACCATGTTGTAACGTTCACGTTTCGAAACACACTATAAGTTAATTTGTAAATTTCAATTATGTGTGCCAATACGATAAAACGCGCGATTACTCTATTTATTATTTAAATTTAAATTGTGTCGGTTTGAATGACAAATGCTTGACCAATAGCGTGGTAGCTTGTACGACCAAATTTAGCCAATAGTAGACGAGGATAAGCATACGCCAGTTCTGAAACGAGGAGACGTTGGAAAAATGGCGAGGTAGGCGGTTTGGCTGTGTAGGCTGTAAGAATTTAAGCCGCCATATATTTGTAAATATCTGTACATTGTGATTAATAACTGCTACTATAATCAGTAAAGTAGTTATGTTTTGCTATATGTTATGTATTGATTGTGTGCCATTGCCCCTAGCTACAGCAAGGCAATGTTTTCGTCGAATCGACTGTAAGTACAGACTTTCTATTATGTACGCCTCTCGTGATGCAAATGTTGCTATTTGAAGCCGCTTGCAACAATGCAGAATTATCGATGGCTTCATTTCTTCATTTCATGTTTGGCCAGTAATAATTTTTATTGTATCCAGTGTTACAGGCGATTAAGATTTCTCGTACCCCATGAGAAGGCTATAGTGCGTGAGGAATTTCGTTTGAACTAACGTTCAAATGAAATTCCTATAACTAGCTACGCAGTATAGCTATACCGTCCCGTTTTTTAGACATCTCCCGTGTGTTTTGGGCATGAAAACGCAGTGTTCAACTAACGAACGAATTTATGTCGAAATTACTGATTATCGGGCCATTTTTGTCATTAATTTTACGTACCGTTTTTGCATTATATTTTACTATATGTCATATGGACTTTAACGATTTTTTTACATTATTATTCTGACGAAAGTTTTTTGTAGTTTACCTGCAACCCTGATGTCACTTGTTCTATTATTTTTTGTTTTTTTCTGTGAACTAGTAAAGTAGTTAAAGTTTAATTGATTCGTTTTATTTTAAATTAAGAAACTTAACGTTCCAATGTTGATATGCCATCAAATATCTAGGAGGACAATTAGTATCATATGTTGCGTATAGCAAAGAAACACGTTCTTTTATTTCATTCAATAATTTATTTGCAGTTTAACTATTATAAATATACACAAATATACACAGTCATAAGAACTCAGGCAGTTTCGTACATTGGCTATTCTCTGATTTACCATCCGTGTCCACCAAGACGAGCACCATAACCAACCCTGCCAAGTCCAAGGGCACCAGCACCAATTCCTCCTAATCCTCCAAGTCCACCATATCCTCCATATCCTCCAATTCCTACTCCAACAGGAACTGCAGCAGCGGCAATGGCGGGAGCAGCAACGACGACTCCGGTTCCTGCTGGTCCTGTAGGTCCAATAGGTCCGGCGCCAGTGACGATACCGGAAGGTCCAACTGCTCCAGCTCCTGTTACGGTTCCTGATGGTCCAGAGGCACCAGCTCCTGTTACTACTCCTGAAGGAATGATGGGTCTGGCAATGGGTACAGCTACGCTGGCGAGGCCAACACTACCAGCTCCTAGTCCTAGACCGCCAATACCAACACCACCATATCCTCCACCATATCCACCAAGTCCACCAAGTCCACCAAGACCACCAAGACCAATTCCACCAAGACCGATTCCACCAAGACCAACTCCGTAGCCTGAGGCGGAGGTTCCTGATAATACAGCCAAAGAGGCAAGAACAGTTATGACCTAGAAAGAAAATACAGTCATAAATAATTGATTGTGTAAAACAAATGTATTTCAGAATATACAGATTAATAATAATACATAAAATTAATAATCCTAAGATTATAACTTGTACGAGTAGTCCTGAAGAATACAATAAATATTGTCGAAACGTCACGCGTTGACTCAGTGAGGATTCAAGATGTCTCTTTTAAGGCTTTAATGATTATAATAATAATAAAGCAATGAATTTCCAACACCTTTTAAACAATTAATTACAGGAAGTGTTTAGAAATTGAAATTCTTTAGACAAAAAGAAGGTAGGTACGAAAAGAAGTAAGTGTAAATATATAAAAACGATTGGAGTCAAGATTCATAGCTGCAATCATGAAAATATTTTTAACATATTGTTTAACATATTTTTAATGGTGAATATCGTACAAATTGAATATTTAATACAGGTGCACATAAATATTGGTGAGCAAACTAGATAATTTGTTCTTGGAAATAAATGTTTCGCTACTTTTCGCTTTTAATCTAGGAAAATATAATTATAGATTTTATTGCGGACTAGGCTAAATGAAAATTTAATAATTGACACAGCACGCCTTTGCTCTAATGATAATGGATCAAATCTAAGTAGCACTATATGGTTTGGACAATTCGCGATGAGAATATATGCCTTTTTTAAATGTCATTTCTCTAATCGTCATTTTACAGTTTCTATACTATTTAAGTAACACTAATATAAATAGAATACCAAATAAACTTACAATATTCAAACTTTGACCTTACGTATGAAAAATATAAAAGTTTGCAAGTTATTTCTTAAAATAAAACCTAATTGCCTGGAAGCCGCAGATGCAACAAACTTAATGTGAGACACTAAGTCTCTGATGCTTTTGCAACATGTATAGCCCAATAAATTTTAACTTGGCTGGTCCAAAGGCCGCTTCATCGACTGAACTAAGCTTTGTCGACATACTACAACAATGTTTTTAAGCTATTGCTTTACTATTGTGTGAATGAAAAAATAAACTCGTATGCGCCCTTACTAATTCATACTCGACTCCAATAGGATTAAATTAATGTAATTGTATTTAAATATTTGTTTTTCCTAAATAAAGATGAATATTGAATTTAGAGAAATTTAAACTAAGGCGATATAAAGAGCAACAGAAATTAGTATTGGCCAATCACAGACTGTAAAGGTGCAGAAACTTCAACATTATCAATTATTTTATATATTTTAAGGTCGGTCGGCTGAAACTGTTTTGAACAATCTATTTGGTTGGAACGATGATAAAAACAAGAAAAGCAACGAGCCTAAATTGGACTCTTGAATGACATATGAAGTCACTTTATGCAGTTTAAGGCAGACATAAAGATTGCTGAGAGACTACCGTCCTCCCCAATAATAAGGGTCATTGTGTATCCAAAACTACTTTATGTCACTAAAAATGTTTCAATAAGTTGAGTAAACAATGTTCCTACTTCTAAGGTCTTATAAAGTACCGACAATCGTAGCTAAAATCTAAATTCATACTGATTTTTTTTTTCTATTTTATAATTTTACGTTATTTTAAGAAACTCAGAGACCAGTCTGAAACAACAGTTTCTTAAAATTAAATTCGAGTTATGTTTTAAATGTAATAGTTTTTGAGTTTTTTTTCCTTTTTTAGAAGTGGTCGAACATACTCATTTTGAGCTGAATACAAGATGTTAAAATAAGACACAAATTTTATGCATTTTTGATCCCATAAATATTTTTAGCAGTTATCTTATTCAATTTTTTTTAATTCGTTAATCGGTCGCCATATTAACTGAATTTCTAGTGTTGTGTTTAAAAAAATATCCACCGATTACTACTAAAAAATATCTTGTATCATCATGAGCAACAGAACTGAAACAGTGTATATACGCAGATTCTTTCAAAACTAGTCTAACGTCAAAATACTTTAAATTGTCAACATTAAGGCTCTGACTGACATCAACTACGATAGTAAAACACTGTATGTGCGTGGGTGTACCATTGTAGATGAAATAATAGATAGATATTATAATATTCCAAACGACCCACCGTCAGAGAACTCGAATTGTTTTATGACACTTTCGAATGATATATTAAAAATCTGTATTATACTGAAAACTAAGAAAGTCTATGTACCAGAACTGCCCTAATCCACGTTCGATCTACACCAAGACTTTTTCAGCTTATGTACTCTACTAATATTACCCTTGTACCAAAATTCATCAAGACCGGATCACTAGTTTCGGCGACGTCGCGTTCACATACGCATATACATACTTAGAGACATTTAAAAAAGTTATTTTTCGTGTTTCTGGGACATCAAGACAAAGATATGGTCTAGTCTAAACTTTCGATTTTGAACCCAATAACCTCCACATTTTTTAGGGTGGAAAGATTAAAATAACCATTCTTTAGCACTTGATGTTGTGCCAGTAAGACCTTATTATGGTATATTGTTAAAACTTAGCACTGAACATTAACACTTTTTTTTAACTTTTACTCAACCACAACGTACTATTAAGGATAATCACACTCGTAAAAATAATATCTTACCAAAGAGTTCATGATGCTTTGTGTATATCTAAATAGTTCACAGAACAGAAGTGATATGATTATGCACTGATCAACCCTAGCTTATATACAACCGAACGGCCTCCATTATCAGTCGGAATTGATATTTTTCAGAAAAAGCTAACTTTCATAACAGCAAGTTCACCTCGTCTAGTTTAACAACTACAAATTTAATATTTAAATGGCGTTAACTAACTCACTAACTTTTATTAGTTTATTGTTTACTTAAATTGTAAAGAGCCAAGACATGAAGACACAAATATATTCGGGGATTTTCAGGGGGGACCTACAACGCTGAACTTCCGCACCATCACAGCGAATTTTCTTTTAAATTTGAAGGCTAAATTGACAAAGTATTCCATAATTATGGAATTTAAATATAAACTATAATCACTTTGTGGTAAATACTAGGATGGTTCGAATTAGTGCGTGAAAAAAAAGTTTAATTTATTTTTGTCTGACCCCCAGATTTATCGAAGTTCCAATTAGAGTAGAACTGGTTTATATTTAAAAATGCCTTCGAGGCCTACATTTATTCTTATGGGAGAGAGACATGTTTTCGTAAATTTGGGACAGAATCGTGAAATAAAAATGGCGCACTAGTACCCTCTTCAGAATTATCCAGAGAATACTAATTAATAATTCCTTTCTATATTAAACGTCTATAATCGCATTTCATATGGTCCCAAATATAATCCCATAAGTGAAAAAACATAGTATCGCCAATTTTTATATTCATTTTTGTCTATTTGTTTTTTTTGTGTAACAGAAGTAGATAATCTTCCGAAACGTTAACTGTCTTTAGTTATCATTCATACCTTTTTTGCTTTAATGACTGGCCTACACCTTAATATTACATTTTTAAGGAACTTTAAAGTGAAACTCAAACACCGGAACAATTTTTATTAAAATCTCGTACAATACAATAATTTAATCTTCGGGTGACTATAGTGACGAAACTAGCCATAGCAGAGGTTTATGCCTATTGAAACATTTAATCAGGATCACGTGAACTACAATATACCAAAATTTCAGCCAGCTCGATAGGGACCACCTTTCCATAAGATTAGTGCTCCTTTGACTGTTCTGCGTCACGTAGTTTCTTAGTTATAGGGCCAACAGACAGAGACCAAGCCGACAGACAGGCAGACAGACATACGGACGGAATTGAAAGACTACACGGATGGTGATTTTTTCACGAATACAGTACTTCCCTTTGGTAAGCGGGGGAAGTAAAGATGCAAAGCTGCAGTTTGTACAGATTACACTATAATTTAAAATATCAGATTTGTCACCCTTTTAAAAACCGGACAAACTTTCGAGCGTCTCCACAAAGGGGAAAATGACTAGATTTTAAGATTAGGTTTACTTAATTATCGTTAAAGGAGACGCTAAAATACTAGCACAATCTCTTAATAAGAAAGAGTTGCAACAGTAAAGTTAGTTGATTTAAACTATTTAAATGAGTATATTCCTCTTAAGCGGAAATTTCAGTGTCAATTTTTACTAGATTACCCATTGACTGTACTTGTGATTCTAAAATAAAAACGTCTCTCTTGTATGCCGTTTAAAAATAAAGGCCTTTTAAAATAAGATATTAATTATGAAAATGACTCTACAAAGTATCCGCCTCGCAAATCAGTTCTGTTACAACATCAAAGCGAAATCGGTGAAATTTTAAAGTGATAAGAAAGCCTTTCAAAATTACAATTAAGGCAAGTACAAGTGCACAATCTATGAAGTAAGATGTACGAAAGAAAAGAATTACTTTTATTGTCTCCACTTGCAGCATTGTAAAGGGGTTACTTTCGTCTACCCCGCGCCTTTTAAAAGGGAGGTTTTTGCATGACAGCCCAAAGAAAACTTCTCTGGCAAATGTAGATAGAATTTCTTCATTTTGTCACCCATCCCGCTCCCTACAATGCTAATGAATCTCGTCGTCTCTCTCACGCATCCCGTACACTCATCAAGCCTTGCGTATATTCTTATATTACAGTAACTAATCAACGACGGACGCCAGGTTCTTTCTCTTTTTAATGAGCTCCAAAGGCTTAATTCCAGAGATTGTTTAATATTACAGCAACGATTTTGGGATTTCTATTTTTATAGGCCATGTTTTGATAATCGCCCCCGTTCTTGTATATTGTTTTACTTTATGTGCGGAGGGGTGAGATTTAAGAAAGGATGAATATCCTTTTTAGATCGTTACAAAGTTTTATTTTCCTATAGCGCACGTTAAAGATCCTTTATAACCACTTAAGTTTATAATGTAGCATCCACTTTTTTATCTTAAAGTTAATAACCGCGGTACAAGGTAATTAAAATATTATACGAGGCTTCGCATAACAACGCAGCGCCTTGGTTTGTGCATGTCGAGAAAAATATTTATGATTTTATTAAAATTAAGGGTAAAATGCTGCAAATAGAACTCTATTTCTAGAGGTGTATGTATCCTGCTGCTCTGTGGAGATGGCGAAGCTACCAACCGACAACTGGCAGGAAAAGATTATCAGGTTGATTAAAATTAAGTTATATTATTATGATTTCACATGAATTTTTCACATCATGGAGTCAAGCTGGTTACGAATAAATAATAGTTTAAAAAACTAAAAAACACGCTGTAATAGCAACGCTAAAAAGTAAAAAATAATACAATACAATGCAAAAAGCGTGGGGTGCTTATTACAATAAAATATTTATACCAGTTGATATCAAGCAACCCACGCTTTTATGTTGTATTGTATTATTTTTTACTTTTTAGTTCGATTTGCTATTAAAGCATGTTTTTTTAGTTTTTTAAATTATTATTCATTTTTTATTTTTTACTCTTAAAAATTTGAACCAGATAATTCTAATCTGGAACCTCGATAACCCACAGATACCGATTTTCAGTTGGATCCGACGAAAATCGATAAAACCTATCCGCCATGTTGACGCCGCCATTTTGAATTTATGAGTTTTGATGACACATTTGTTTTCTACTTGTCAAGCCTTTTCCTTTGATACCAATATCAAAGGGGTTATAAAGAAAATGATAATCTTGGAGCGGCGGCCATTTTGAACATATTAAAAAATTGAGTATACTATATTATATTGTCATCGGAGCTACACACAATTACCAAATTTCATGATGATGGAACAATTAGAAGTGTGTGAAAATTACGTTGAAAGATTCCGTTACATTGATAGATTGATAGATTGATAAATATAGGTGAGGCTAATAAAAGCGTGTTAAAAAAAAAGAATACTGAATTCTCTTGTTGCAGCAAATTTATTGTTGTCATTTTGTTTTTCTTATACAGAGTGTCCCAGAATTGAGTTCGCGGGCGGAGACCTGTGATTCCTGAGTTCATATTGGGCCCATATAACCCAACTTACCTTAGTCGAAAAATGCATCCCTGAGGAAGTACACTCTCTCAAAGTGAGAGAGAGAAAAAAAAATTCAAAACTTTAAATTGAAGATACAATTGTCATAATAGCTGTATCCCTATAAATACCCTATAGAAACTTGGTATCAACCTAATATCTTCTGTTTTTCAATTATTTTCGTAATAATCAATATTTGACTGGCTGTAATTTTTTAATCGCCCCGTGAAATTACGGAATACTGGAATATTTTCATAGAGCACGTAAAGGGCTGCCAAAAAAGGTATTCTTAAAAATGTTTGTAACATCAATCAGAAAACAAGAAATTATCGTTTCTTCCTCTATTTGTTTAGGCAATCCAAACCAAGATGGCCGCTGTTGGCAGACCTTCCGGTCGGTGTCATGAGAAAATAATTTGTAATACTTATAACATAATGACAGCGGTAACATCAGATCCATTCTACACTTGGTGTAGAGCTTAAAGTGTAGTGCAGTATTAGTGTAAGACGGTTTGAAGATAGTTTTACAACTTTAGAACAGTAGGTACTAGTTATAATAGTACAGCAGTACTAAACAAATTTTTTTAATATGTTTTGGCCGTTCGAACAAGGACTTTTTTCGAACAATTGATATTTTCAATGTTATTAGTTCCTTTAAATCGAAAAATCGCCAATTGTTTTTTGACCATCTAAAAGCATAGTAAAAATAGTATCCGACTAGTCAAGACCCCCAAATCCCTTTCAAACTCCGAGAGGGCTCGGTAACAGCAGTTCCCTCTCACGACAGACGAAAGGCGCTCCCGGGAGCCTATACATGCCAGCGAAGAAAGAAGACCAAGACAGAAGAGCGCCAGAAGAAACGACCCAGCTGGCAGGGTCCAACAGCCAGGACCAGGGGAGGTTTGCTAACATCGCCAATACCATCCGCATTTGCGGGGAGGATAGGCGAAAAAGCAGGCCCACCCCTTACGAGGCCGGTCCAGGTCTACAGCGATGATTGGGGCAAAGAGCTCAAGCTCGACCCCTAATCATCGGAGTCCGTCATCTTTAGTCAAAAATATTGGCGAATAATTTATGCAATTTTTTTTATTGGTACACTTTGAAGTCATAAATACTGGTATTATTACTGCAAAAAATGGAAATAAGAATTAAGAATCCAAAATGGTTGAATTCGTGATGTGACATCAGGATACCTGTCAGTGTCATGGAATTGAGAAAAACAAAAATTAATTTGCAATCTCTCACATAGGATTAATAATTATTGTCACTACAGTTGTTACTGAAGCTTTTGAAACATTTGTTACAAATATTTTATTGGAGTTACAAGGTACTCGTGAGCTATTTTTTGTCGAGCGGTTTAGATCTTTTTAAAAATTGATTTAATTTGAAATAAACTTTTTTAACAAAATAAAATAGCGAAAATGAATTTATTGAAGTTTAAATACAAAGGTATGTATATGACAAAACGTAACAATAAACTGACTCTAATAAGCTTCCTACATCTATTTATAACATTTGTATGAAATGTGCAATTATGCATATTCATCGTCTTCTCCTGGAATCTGTTATCTGTAACTCCTCCATCCCTGGTAAAGAACTCGGGGGTTTCTGTTTAGAAAGGACCGATGTTCGTCATCTCAGTGTCTTGGGGGTTTTCTCTTTTATTTGGGTTATTCGAGAAAATATTGATTCTTGGGAAGTTTTTACCCTTATACTTGATGTATACTCTCCATAGTATAATTAAGGCAACAGTCACGGATAGCATAATAAGAGCATACGTGATCCAGGAATTTGGTTCAGTTAGAGTGGGTTCTAATATTTGACCTTTAATCTCTTCTTGTAGATCTCGTGTACGTTTAGATAATTCTGAGAATTCTTCCAGGTCTATATGGTCCATTGTTGGTATATTGGTACTATCTCTTATAGTGGAAAAGTTGCTATTTATTTTTAATAATGGGACATCTATGGGTTCGAAGGTCTTCCTAAAGTTCTTATTCGGATTAAGTTTATATTTATCAATGACACTATAACATTGGTCAGGAATTGTTACTAGATAATTTCCTTTGAGTTGCCTTTTTCTCTTTATTTCGCAATGTGTTTCAGCTATAATGGTGGAGGGGCTTGTGATTATCCATGAGTTTGAGTTTTCAATCCTTTGGATTTTGGGGTTGTTAACATTAATTTTTGTAAATGTACATGTATTTGCTTCTTGAGAATAATCAATGAGCTGGATTTCACAGGGCTCGCTCGATGTCCTTTTTATAATAGAATTGTGGTTGCACAGGAATTTGTTTGATTCTATTTCTGTACAGGGTGTGCTTGTATACGAATACCAATTTGGATTCATGAGCAAATAGCTTCTACGGGGTATTATTGTGAAGTAAGAATCATTATTTTCTATAGGCAATGGGTAGAGTTTATAGTAGTCATAAGATACTGTTTCTATCAGTGGTATTTTGATAATAAAGTAAGTATAGGAGTTCCTCTGAAAGACTGACGTCTCGCATAGTTTTTCGTATTTTATGATGTTTTCTAACGTAGGTTGGAATGGTAGTTCGACTCTCTTGAGATAACTCTGAATTTCTATTAATTCTTTAATAAGGTCATTTGGCTTTATGATTGTTTGATGCATTTGTTTTAAGTTTGCAAAGGAAATTGCTGTTGCTAGTTCTTCTAAAAGATTGCAAATAAGTGATAGAGAGTGTGATAACTGATCTAGAGTGTTTTGTACAATCAGTACTTCAATGCAACTTGCTGTAGTTTCTATTTTCTTTTCAATATCGGCCATGGCGGAATTAATTCTCTTTTGGTTTTCTACGAGGGTAGAAATTGATTTGTTTGTAGATTTAATAAGATCATCAGTGATTGATAAGTGTCTTTCCATGTCTATTTTTAACTTAGTTTCGTTGTCCAATAATTTCTTGAAGTTCTGCTCATATCTCTCACCATCTTGGGCATCTAATGTGCCGGTGATCGATTTTTGGACTGTACCAATGAAATTAAATAAGCCTCGTGGTTTTCTAACATGACTTGGTAGGACTTGTTCAAATAGCGTATTGGTTCTGCTTATTTCAAAAAATAAGGTTTTATTGATTTGAAACAAAAGAGTGTTTATTAAGGATGTCTGCTGTTCTTGGCAATATGATTCTATATATTTGTTAATTTTTGTTAAGGTTCTGATAATGTCGTCCTTTTCTTGGATAAAGGTCTCATATAAGGGTTGTATATCAAATGCGTTCATTATTTCCCATTCTGATATGATGTTGTCTGCTGTACCCAGGCGAATCGGTAGGAGGCCAGGGTTGTCATCTAGGGTTTTCCATTGGATGTCGTCGGCTCCTGTACGGGTGGCCCATCTGTAAGAGTAGATCTTAAGTCAGATAAATGAACTCGGCGTTCTTTTTTATTTTTTAGTTTAACTGTACAAGTATTGTCGTTACTAATTGAAACTATTGGAAAAGGTCCCTTAAATTTGGGTACCGTTTTTGAACCTCGCTTTTTGGGTGCTCTAACATAGACATTTTGACCAACTTTGTATTTTTCTTGCGGGTCTGTTATTTCCCTGTTAATTCTATTGATTGTTGTTGTTTTTTGATTGTCAATTCTCCCGTAAACAATATCATAAAGTCGGGAAAGTTTTTTCCTATGTTCATCTAGTGAGTAGTCGAAAACTATTTGCCTTGTTCTTGTGTCAAACAGGTTTTTGCTAGGTGAATGACCGAAAATGACATCGAAGGGTGTATATCCTGTAGCAGAATGACTTGAGTGGTTGTAAGCAATAATGGCTAATTTCATGAGTTCTTCGGTACTTTTATTCTTGAGTTGTGGATCTTGTCGGAATATTCGAAGGTGTTCAATTAGTGTGGAATGGAGTCGCTCTACAATACCATTTGATTCGGGATGGAATGGCGTCGTAAAATGTACGTCGATCTTGTGGTAGGCCAATAAGTTTTTTATTTGGTTGTTTATAAATTCACGGCCGTTGTCGGTTGTGATTGCAGCTGGAGTCCCATAATGTTCAAAATATTCAATTAGAGCTCTGGCTATCTCGCAAGCTTCTTTGCATTGAATAAGGATTGCTTGGCCGAACTTTGAAAATGAGTCTACTAGGGTTAGGTAGATTTTTTGATCGATCGTAAACGTGTCCATAAAAACAACTTCAAAGGGTTTTTGTTGGGTAGGCGTGTGGTTCATCGGAATTCTGGGTGGATGTCTGTCGTATTTTCCTCTCTGGCATATGTTACATTTATTAATGTAGTCTTGTATTGTGGTCAACATGTTGTTCCAATAGTATTTCTGTTTTAGCTTCTCGTATGTCTCTTGCGAACCTCTATGGTTTGTTTTGCTTTCGTGGTACATTTGTATATTTTCATTTATTTCGTCTTTGTTTCTTAGGTGAATTCTTTCTTGTGTACATCGTATTAGTTTTGGACCATTGTTGTTAAAGGATTGATTATAAATTCGGCAGAAGTCCTCGTACATTTTATCGTCGTCAAAATGTATATAGAAGGTGGTATCTTCGACTGTGTGGTCTCTTAGTAATTCGATTATTTGATCGTCGTTATCTTCTTTTGTTATCTCTGTATATAAAATAGTTTTGTTTTCTACGTGTATTGTTCTATTCTTCTTAGGGTTCATTAGGACTGTTTTTACAAATATCTGTTTTGGTTTTGTGTTTATAATATCGTCTACAATTGGAATGGTATCTCGTGGTTCGTCGTTTTCGTTGGATCGAGCTGTAGAAATTTCGGGGATGTTAAACTCGTCTGTTTCGTTGTTCCTGTTTTCGTTATTTCCAGAAGGGTTAAGAATTTCATCGATTTCCTCTAGTGTCGGTGTTCTTAATTCTACATCTCTGGTTAGGTCTTGTATTATTTCATCCAGTTCGGGGTCGTCTATGTTGACTTGCATTGATTGGGTATCGATTGGGTGTATTTCAATTCTTGATAATGCATCGGCATTCGTGTTGAGTTTACCTTTTTTGTATTCTATGTCAAAATCATAGTCCTGGAGCTTTGTGCGCCATCTGATGAATTTTGAATTTTGCGGGTCTTTCAGTGAGAACAACCATCTTAGTGGTCTGTGATCTGTGTATATGGTAAAACGTCTCCCGTATAGGTATGGCCTGAAATACTGGGTCGACCAAACTAAACTTAAGAGCTCCTTCTCGATCACAGAGTAGTTTTTCTCTGATTCATTAAGTGTTCTGGAAGCATAGGCAATGGGTTTATCACTTCCTACAACACCCTGTGATAAAACCGACCCAATGGAGTATTTTGATGCATCGGTTGTCAGGATAAATGGCTTTGAAAAATCCGGGTGTTGTAACAAAGGGCTGTTAGTTAAAATTTTCTTACAAGTTTCGAAAGATTCCACAAATTCTCTCGTATGTTCTATCTTTGCTCCTTTTTTTAGGCAGGCTGTTAGTGGTTTTGTTAATTTTGAGCAATCTTTTATAAATTTCCTGTAGTATCCTATTAGTCCAAGGAATGATTGGATTTCTTTTTTGGTATTTGGTATTGGAAATTTTACTATTGCTTCAATTTTGTCTGGATTGGGTAATATACCTTCCGGTGTGATAATGTGTCCAAGGAATTTTACTGTTTGTTTCAGGAATTCTGACTTGTCCAGTTGTATCTTAAAATTGGTTTTCCTGAATCTGTCAAAAACTAATCGTATACTTTCTATGTGCTCTTGTAATGAAGTTGAAAATATTAGTACATCATCCATATAGACTAAGCATTTATTTTGTAAGCCTGATAGTACGTGATTCATTGTTCTTTGAAAAGTTGAGGGTGCGTTTCGAAGTCCAAAAGGCATCCTTAAAAATTCGTAGTGTCCGTCGTCTGTTGAGAATGCTGTTTTCTCAATGTCTTTTGGATCCATTTCAATTTGATGGTATCCACTTGCCAGGTCTAGTGTTGTGAAATATAGACTGCGACCTAATTTGTCTAGCACATCTGTAATGTTTGGTATTGGAAATTTATCGGGTATGGTTTTTTCATTTAACTTTCGGTAGTCTATCACAATGCGAAATTTTCTTTTTCCACTGTTGTCCATCTTCTTTGGTACAATCCAAATAGGTGATGACCATGGTGAAGTTGAGTTGGTTATTATATTTTGGTCTAACATTGAGTCGATTTGTTTTTTGACTTCTGATTTGTAAATATGTGGAAATCTGTATGATTTAGTATAGACTGGTATGTTATCGGTTGTTCTAATCTCATGTTTAACTTGATTTGTGAAGGTTAATGGAATGTCTTCGCAGTAGAAAATATCCCTATATTCATAACATAGTTTTCTTATGGCTTCGTACTCCTCTTGATTGCAATGTCTTAGGTCAAGGTTTTCCAAATTTTTCTTTTGTAGGTTATCATAGTCTGGAACTGGGTTATTGTATATAGGAGAACCTTCATCGATGTCCATAGGTTCGGCTGTAAAATTATTTAATTCGTGGCTAGGCATGCATGGAAGTGGCTCAGATATTTTAAATGTTTTTTCTTCGTCGGTGTTGTTAATAAGTAACACTGTTGCTTCGTTATCTTTAGTGTTTACAAATCCTGCTGAGATTTCTATTTGGTTTTCAAATATAATAGAGTTTATAAGGGCTTCTCCATTTCGATGTAATGTTGGTACTTTAGCTACAACTTCAGTTCTAGGACCTATTTTATATTCGTAATTCTTTTCCTTCTCGTAAGTTTCCTTAGAGCCTACTAGCCTTTTTCCTTCCAAGAATAATGGAATTTTTGCTTTGTCTGTTAGTAAATAACCATTTTTGAAGTCAAGTGTAGCTCCTATTTCTTTTAGTAGATCGAGGCCAATTAGTCCATCATATGATTGACTAAAGTTAAAGATGTAGTGTGTATATAACATTCCAGGTTTTTTGAAAATTTTTGATACTGGAATTTCTGCTGAATATTTGTGTAATGATATACTATGAGGTGTTTTAATTTGGAAAGGGTCCTCTTTAATTCGATCTATGAAAAATGTTTCGGCAATTTTTTCTGTAATCAATGTTTTTGTAGACCCTGTGTCAATCATAAATTTGGCTTCAAGTTCAGGAATAATTATATATGGAAGGTTTGTGTTGGCTGTAACATTAATTTCTACTAATGTTGTTGGGGTTAATTCTTTGGATTCGACAGGTTCGTAGTGCTGGTTTCCGAGGCTGGTAAAGTAAAATTTTCGTCATCGCAATTTTGATAATTTTCTGTATAATACTCTTCTGGGTAATAACAATTCTCTGCAGTTTCTGGGTCATATATCGGTTCTTCATAATAGTCTGGTTGGTATTCATCTCTACTGGAAGGGGTATTTGGTATTTCTTGTAGGTGCAGTTCTTGCGCTGTCCATTTCTGTGACGTAGATGGCGGTGGAAATTTTGATCTTCTTGTATTTCCAGATGACGTATCCATTGGTTGGGGATAGGATTGTTGAGGTTTTTGTTGGAAATTGAAACGTTGTTGATTATGGAAATTTGGGAAATTTTGCGTATATGGGGGATTTTGCGAATATTGGAAGTTTTGCATAGTGGGGAAATTTTGTCTTGGGATATGTTGCTGGGAAGGAATTTGGCGTTGAAAATTTTGGGGATTTTGAAACGGTCGTTGTTGAAATGTTTGTTGAGGGTTTCTCGGCATGAAATAATTCGGCAGACGATAAGGGATGTTTGTCATAGGGCGGTATATCTGGGGAATATGTTTTTGTGAGGGTGCTTGAGGGTAGCTAGGGTTATTTCTTGCGTTTATTGGTGTTGTTCTTATTTGATGGTTATTTGAATTCTGGAAACTATTTTTGGTTCCTAACTTTTGTTGTCGGTTGTAGTTCATATTTTCTTCTTCGACTACCATATTTATCGCTTCTTCAAGGCTCACAGGTTCCTTACATCTTAGTAGATGGCTTAAATGTGCATTAAGTCCAGATAGGAATGTTCGTAGTGCCATTTTGTTATATAATTGTAATTTCTCTTTCTTTAGTGCTGGTGATATATTTGCCATTTGCATTTTTGCAAGTAAAAGTCCACGTAGCGATATGCATCTATCTGCAAATTGGCTAGGAGATTCGTTATGATTTTGTGTGAGCATCATGAGGTCATTTAACAAGGATTCTTCATTGCGTTGGTCACCGAAAGTATTTAATAATAATGTTTTTAGTTCCGGAAATGTAGTTATACTTCTCGCGGCTAATATTTGCGCGGCCCTACCGATAATTTTGGTTCTAAAATGTAGCATTAAAAATTGAATTTTTTGTGGATTGTTATCGTGTGCTAACATTCCTAAAACTTGATCACACGTGTCTAAAAATAGCGGTAATTTTAAGGTATCTCCGTCAAATTCCGGTATAAGGTCTAAATAGTTCTTAACGCTAATATCGTTTCTAGCCATTGTGTTCGGATTTAAAATTTCTGAAGTTAAATTTGAAGTTTCGGCAATATTGGTGGTATTATTTTGTAAATACAAATCGGGGCTAAGTGTCTGTAACAGATTAGCTAAGGTCTCGTCGGTTGTATTAATGTCAGTCATGAATAGTACTTACAAGAATATTATAATGGCAGAAAACATGAAGGCTCTGGTATATATAATCGATTACAATGTGATAACGAGGGATTTCAAGAGTACTCAGAGAGTTCTCAGGCGATGCTCTATTACACTTTGATTGATTATATATTTTTTCTCGAGCTGGAGGGTGGTTATTGTCTCGTTGGTTTTAGTCGTTAAGTCGGTTTCCCTAAATAGCGCAAGGCTATGTGCTTTTAAAGATGTCTTCTTTTAAAGGTGGTTTCTTGCTTGGGCCAATCTTTCCTGTACACGATTTAGGGTCACGTGTAGTCTTGGGAAAGAGAGTGCACGATCTTGGTTTCTTCAAGGGCTTATGTGAAATTGCTTTCACAAGTGCAAAGCCTCACGGCGCTTCCGATGAGAGGATACTGAGCGTCTGGTGGTCTTGCTCACACGTACTGAGTTGGGAGTGCTCAGATTGAGATGTACCAGTTTTATAGCTCAGGGTGTGAAAGGATATATTTTAGGAGGGTACAAAAGGGAATGGTAGGTCTAGGTATGCAGAATATGTCTTCTTTGCTTGAATTTTCTTAACTTAGATGTTTGCCAACGGTATGGCAAGGGTTTGCAGGTCTTCTTTGGTTTGTCGAAGGCACGACGAGTTTTCCGATATACTGTCGAAAATACTCCAAAGAAAATCCGATCCGACTGCGCCAGCTATTTTTTGTCGAGCGGTTTAGATCTTTTTAAAAATTGATTTAATTTGAAATAAACTTTTTTAACAAAATAAAATAGCGAAAATGAATTTATTGAAGTTTAAATACAAAGGTATGTATATGACAAAACGTAACAATAAACTGACTCTAATAAGCTTCCTACATCTATTTATAACATTTGTATGAAATGTGCAATTATGCATATTCATCGTCTTCTCCTGGAATCTGTTATCTGTAACTCGTGCCAGATCAATAATTAAGAAGTTGACATTTTGACTTCACGTTTCTCGGGTTGTTGATGTTGCCATGGTAACTTTAAAACAAGCACGATTTTAAAACTCGAGGCGTACTTTAAATAAGCAAAATAGGGTACCAATAAAAAATAGTGTTTTTTTTACAATACATATTTTTTTTGTAATATTGAAGATATTACCTTAGATGTACGAATTTCCAACAAAAAAATCTCATAGTGACCACATTTCTTCGACGGTATTTAAAAAATTGATGTTGAAAAAAAGTTATCACTATGGATATTAACGTGTAGGTAATTGATTCCTGAAACATTTTAAGTTAAAACATGCAGGGGTACAGTGTTGAACCCTGTTCTCCAAAATTGTTCAAATTTTTATATTATTAGACTTATTTTTTTAATGGAACACCCTGTATGTTTTCCCATCCATAAATGACAAAGCTTACTCGTTATCTTGAAACCGCCATTCTAAGTTTTCGAATTTCCACTAACTATTTATAACCTGCGACCTCGAAAATCCCCAGATTCGATTTTTAGAGGAGTCACACAATAACCTACGTGTCCTTAAAAATCCCAAATACCCATGTTTAGTATAATTGGATATTAACTGACAATAGAGTGTCCTCCATCTTGGAAACGTCGTCTTGGATTTCTCTATATTTTAGTACTTATTGTCATGTGAAGCATACACACAAGCAAAATTTCAAGTCAGTACGACATCTGAAAGTGAGCGAAACTTGAGTTGTAAAATTTTTTGCATATTGTTACAGGTCAAACTGATAAAAACGTGTTAATAAAAAAGAAGTTCTCGGTTTTATTAAATTCCTCTTCTATTGTAAAGTTTCCAATTCCAATGAATTTTAGAAAAATTCACACATAAATTTTATATCTGGATTTTGAGAAGAGATTATCCTATTAAAGATTTGAAATTTTAAGCACCACAAATATTCTGGCAAAAATGGGAAATATGCTTACTTTTATTTCAAGAAATCTATGCAATCTATGAAATCTATGTTATTCTATGCAATATTTGAGAGAAGCATGATTCAAATACGCTCACTCTAGCTCGCAAAACTAAGCAAAATTTCATGTTGAATTTGGAAATAAAAGTTTCCTAAAAATGGTGCAGTTGCAGTTACAGTTTAGTTACAGTTACAGTTACCGCTACAGTTACAGTTACAATTACAGGTACAGATACAATTACAGGTACAGTTACAATTACAGTTACAGTTACAGTTGCAGTTACAGTTACAGTTGCAGTTGCAGTTGCAGGTACAGGTTCAGTTCAATTCATAAAAAGAGCATACAATGAGAGGCGAGCTTTATCATTTCTGTGTAAAGCCGGCTTGGCTTGTCAAATGCCATAGGTTGTCAGAAATCAAATCATTGGCATCGGGCATCAGTGAAATAATTAAGAAAAATTAAATTATGTATATTGAATTATACTGATATGTAACAGTTTTATCAAAATTCCAACAAAACAAAAAACAATAACAAGAATATTTAAAATAAAATCTAATATTTGGTAACCATCTTTTTCTATTAATTGAGCCAATCTATTCGGCATTGACTAAATTATGTTAAATATAATGTTTGAATCAAGCTCCTCCCAGCACTCGTGAATTATTTCCCATAATTCGTTTGAATTTTGTGGTCTACAATTTCTTTTATATATTTTTTTTACAATGAAACCTCAAACATTTTCTATCGGATTAATTTCGAGACTATAACTGGGAGATGGCAGCACTTCCACATTATGAGTTTGAAGCCACTCCGTTATAGCATTGGCGGTGTGGACTGGACAATTATCTTGATAAATGAAATTATTATTGGGATACATTTGTTCAGTAGATGGGAGCATTGCGTTTTCTAAAATGTTTATATAGTTCAAAGCATGAAACCTTCCCTTAACTCGCCAACAAGCACCAGGCCCATAGACACTTATCCAGCCCTATACATTTATAGAGAAACGTCCAGATCTAAAGGCAACGGAGCTAGTGTAACGTTCGTCAAACCTTGTATTGTCAGGGCGATAAACACGAATTTGGCCGTTATAGTCGACTGGAATGTCTTCTCATCACTAAAACCATGTTCCAATATTGGGGGTCGAGGTATACATAGTTCATTGCAAAAATTACCCTTGACTACCACCGCTCTACAGTGAGTAATATTTTTTTCGCAGCTGGACGATTTTTTAACTCAGATTTCTTGACCCTTCCGCTGGAGGTATGTTGAGAGCCAGGAAATTCAGTATCAATCACAGCATCTCTCGCTGTTGCAAATGGATTCTCTCTTAAGTATCCCAAAAAGTTCAGGGTTGGAAATTTTGGGACGACCTAAACCAACTTTTCTCTTTAAGGAATCTTCTTGCTCCCAGCGTTGTTTAATTTTTAATATAGTTTTCTTGTTTCTGTTATACAACTGTGCTACAGCACGAATCGTCCATCTATCTTCAATTCTGGATACTGTTTGAGCTTTTTCAATTTCAGATAAATGACGAGGCATTTTTATTTATCTACTATCAAAGTCATTGTCAAAGCTTTGCATTGTCGACAACCTATGTCATGTGATAACCTCCAATAACAGTCATTTACCTGCCTGTTGAACACAAATACGATAAAGCTCGCCTCTCATTCTAATACTCGTATACGCTTTCTTAATGAATACAACTGTACACAGAGAAAAATGTGTGTGATATTTTTTACCACAATTGTAGAAAATTGTACTCCAGATTGGTCTTAAAATGGTGACAGGAACAATTTGTGCAAATAAATAATACATTTTTGGGGTAATGATTTTGTACAGTTTATGCATTAACATTGTTTGAAATTTTTGTACAAACTTAAAAATCACATAAATTGAATTCTTTACAAATTTGAATTATGGTTGCATAAAAATACATAATTTTATTCCACTTGTGGAACAAATCTCTGAATAGATTAAGTTAGTTTCTACAATTTGTGTGAAATTTTTAAATATATTTAAACATATTGGGTTTCCTAAACAAATATTCACATCTAAACCTCTTCATTTGTAAAACACCTTAACAAAAAAGTGTGCTCTTAAGTGACACAATGTTTATAGTTTTTTAAGAGAATGTGTTTTTAGTTTTCCACAATTTCTAAATGAGAAATCCACAAATTGCATGTTTATTTTGTCAACTTTGTAATTCATTTTGCACAATATATACACTTAATTCAAAGAAGCTGTTCAGTAATGCATGAACTGGGGTTAGTTTTGCACAATTTATTACTCTTTAATCTCCAAATTATGTATATATTTTTTGGTTCACCGTGCACTCATTTCACACACTATATATATCCAGTTCATTTTAATTGTATTATTCTGTAACACAGATTGTGAAATATTATTTCCAAAATTGGAGGTATTCCTAAAGGATTTCAATAAAGAAAGTTAAAGAACAAATATTTTATTTTAACAGAATAACAATACATAATAGAGCATACATTTATATATTATCATATGGTAAATGAAAACATTTCTATTTTTTTAAATACAAATAAATTTTATATGCATAAAGTTCTAGTTGAAACGAAGTAGGTGACTTACATTTATGCTTAAAATATATCCATTTAATAATTATAATTTGGAAGGCTTCCAGTGCTTCTTCTTTTTAGCTTCTATTAACGCAGTTTGTAGTAATAAAGCTTATGTCGTAGTCACGTCATATTCTTAAAAAAAAAATTACATTTATCAGTTCATCACCAAAATCAAATGTATTGCTTACCATCAGAATATCTTCGTTTTGAAGCAGTTCTTTTACAAGTTTGCCTTTTGAGTTTAGTAGTTTAGGAACAGCTTTCTGTCGCTTCGCATAAGAAAACGAAATTACTCTCAAGCTGTAAACGAAATCAAGTATTAGAAGATAGGTATCATGCATTCTTCGCATATAAACAAGAAACCATTTTTATTTATATGTTAACGAAGTTAATTTAAGAGAACGTATATGCAAATCTGTAACTCTGTGTGAAGTACTTACCTCTGTGAATGCTGATGGAATTAGATCTAGAAAACCCCACTCGGTTAATAAGTTTTCAACAAATTCCATCACAAATGTAAGTACTTGTATAATTCGGAAGTGTACGTCTTCACTTAACGAAATATCACCTGGATCTGATGCGTAATTGCCTACGCGTATATGCGTAGCATGGCCGGCGCAGTCAGTACAATTTTTAACCAATACACTTTACATGAAACAAATGAAACAATTATACAAAATTTTAAAACAATATCACCAAACTGATTGTGAATAGTATGTCACTAAATTGTGCAGTTTTTGCGGGCGGCATAGATTACTATTATTGTTCAACGGAAATAAACATATTGGGACTCCTACTTTCACAAGTTTGTCAACAACCGTTTATAAAATAAAATCACACTTTTATGTTACACAAGTTGTGCAAATCCTTTAAACAATTACTTAAAACTAATTGTAAATAGAATGGCAACAAAATATATAGTTTGAGGATACTATTAACAATTAATTAAGTTAAATTTGCTATGATTTGTTGAGAAAAAATAAATAAATTTAATTCCAAATTTCGCCAATTTGTTGGTCGAAGTTTTCAATAAATTCATCGTAACTAAATCTTTATATTGGATAAATAAAACGCACAAGAATTATGCACAATTAAAACGTATAACACTATATAACGTTGTGCCTTAAAATTTTACAATTGTTTAAAAAAATGCAACAAGACGTTGTTCCACAACATTGTGCAAAATGTTCCAAAGCGATTTCTCTCTGTGCACAGTTAAAGTTATAGTTTGAAATTTAGTTAAAGTTTAGCTTAATTATTTTCTGTATCGTATGCGTGAGTTATATTATTACAATTATTATGTAAATGTGTAGTCAATATAACTGGAGCACATTTAAACAAATATTTACATTCGTTTAATGTCAAATAGTTCTGTATCAAAGTACATTAAATGTCCTTCAAATAAAGCTATTTATTTTCTCCTCATTTTATAAAATATAGGAATTATTATTTTTACATCTATTCTGACTATATCGATTAACTTCTTGTACTACTTATCTCCTGATATTGTATTTATTTTTTTACGAAGTGATATGTCCAAAAGCAAAGAGGGAGAGTATATGAGTATTTTCTGGGTAGTGTCCTACAGACCAGTCCAGTCCTGACATTTTATTCTGAAGAAGTCAAACCCGCATCATTTTTTTTTTCACGCGAAATGTATAATTAATACACACTCTTTTATATTTATACGCGTCGCGTCGTTTATCTGGATGCCTTTTAACGAAATCTGGTATGAATTAACAAAAATAAATCACCACCCCTTAAATTTACATCTTCATTCGTAAAATTAAGCACTAAATGCAAAAAAGTATATTAACTAATGGTCGATACGATACATAAAAAGAAATGGGGACTTAAGACGCACGAGGGTGAGTAAGAATGATATTTTAAAATAAAATAAAACTCGTTGGGGTGAATAAACACTAAAGGGTTAAAGCATAGTAAAGGAATCTGGCGAGGAGAGAAAGCTTTTACGGTTTTAACCCTTTTTTATGTGTTCATTGAATTTTCGGAATTTTTCGCTGAGGAAAGCAATTAGGATTTTATGTTAATTGTTTGTATCTGGGTCCAATAAATTTTATGGCCCTTACGTCGATGGAAAATGCGTTCAAATATCTACAGATATCCTAATGAGGACCGTCCCTCTGGAATATCGAGGTAAACATCATGATTGTCCATTTTATCTTCCTCTTTACGCTAATTAGGTGAAAAACGCGTTATTCTTCGTAATTATCTTTAAGGATATTGCTCGTTTTGTTTATTCATAATGAGCGATAAAATTTGTAGAGGGTGAGAGATTTTTGCTATGAATCTTTTAAATCTCTAGAGCGGTCTTCAAGATGTAGTTAATTATTTTAACCATTTATAGTCCGGGATGTAGGTGATTTTTTTAACTTATGAACTTTGAGTTAATTAACTATATAGAACGTAAATCACGACGGAGTAGACTTCTGACATGTTAGCTTTTTATTTTGGCCATACTTCAAGAAATACGTTTTTCACGTAAAATCATACATTTTCTCGTTTTGAATTACGTGTAGACATTATTCTGATGGAAATTTAATCTTGTGACTCCTATTTTTTATCTCACACTTAGTTGGACAAAAATACTCGAGTTTCAATAACATAATCACACAAAAAAAAGTTCTGTGCCAGAAACATGAGTACATAGAATCCGAGTTTCACACTGGTTACTCAGATTGGCTCAGAATTCGATTCAAAATTGAAAAAACTTTCTAATAATTGCTGTTATATGAGGTGTGAAGTGCAGTTTTTCAATTTTGAGACTAATTTTGACCCACAAACACCTACACGCTCCATCCTATACTCCTACACCATGCGTCATGCGGCTCTCGCTGCTGACAACAAGCATGTCCGATGTCCAATCCAGCGTATGCAGCCGGTCCGGCGATATATAAAAGCATCGGGGTTTGTCCCGGCACAGGGTGGGATGGTCCGTTGGTTGGTTGGGTGGAGCCGCATGAATATGTAATAGACGACTGGGCGATTGCAGATGGACGTTCGGCGGGCTATTGGACTGCGTGGTGGAACAAAACTCCATGCCCCAGAATCGGCAGCAATACCCACCTTACGCTGACAAATCAATCAAATTTTGACCTAATCTGAGTGAACCAATGTGAAATTATTCAAATTCGGCATCAATATCTCATGTCTCTGGTACAGAACTTCTTTTTGTGTGGCTGTGTAATCATTACATTGCATGTTGTTAGATCTTATGCACCATTTTCGTATATAATTAGTCAGAAATGTTGGATTTCTGAATAAGGAGAAGCTTTTTAAAGTTAAAAAAAACAATTTGTTTATTTTTTTTTACATGATATATTTTTTATCTCACTCGTCCAAAAGGTAATCAAATGGAATAAGTACATACTTACAATACGGGAAATAGTTTCTTCTGGGCTGTAAGGAGTGATTCTTGGGATTGATTCGCATGCTGTTTTCATTTTCTTCAAACTCCGTGGATTTAAGAGTGAACACTACGTAAGGCTAGCGGGAACGAGGATAAAGCGCCAAATGAGGAGATATCTCCCTAATAGTCAAATTTTAGCCAAAAATAGACTTCAACAATTCTGTAGTATTTATTTATGTACTGCTTACACTTATTTTCAGTTAAATGACATCACCCAATTTGCAAAATACAGCTTATTATTATTCATAATCTTAATGATTAACAATAGATAGTTGTTAAATATTCCTATACAATTGTTATTGTCCTTTAAGGAAAATATATTTTAATTATTATTGCTACAACGAACAGCACATAACTATGAACTCTGTAGAAGCCTATAGCAATAGAAAAAACCGCTGCCTAAGAAATCACTACTTCCACATCCTAATATTCCATCCAAGTCACTTTAAAGGAAACATCTTGACTATATTTGCATTCTAGTATGGGGAAATTAATGGTCACAGAATTTTAATATTTGGGGCAGATGTCATAGAAAAATTTGAGACGTTGCGCGTTGGTTTCTAGCATATACGTCAAAATGAAGTTTCTAGACTCTTATTAGCTTGTTCTACTTACTTATTTTTCCCTATTCGCAACCTTCCACCACACCTCCCACTCCTTCAACGGAATCATCTCAATCAGATGTCATTACAATACATACGTGTGCTAACTTTCAAATGAATATTTCAGTTTTACTTTATCTATCCTTTTAATACTGAAGTGGAGGAGGTGGTGGGAGGATTCAAAAACATTAGAAAGATACCTGGGGCCTTCATTTCCAGTATATACACCAAACTCCAAGTTACTTTACTCTTACCAGCTTACTTCACTTATTTTTCCGTATTTACCTCTATTTACTCCCCTCTTCTTCGACGAAATCAGAATATAATCTAGTTTTAGATGTCGTTATAACACATAAGTGTACTAAATTTCAAGTGAAAATCTCAATTTAATTTTATCAACCCTTTTAATAATGGAGTGGGGATGGTGAGGGAAGGGGTTAAAAAATATTATATAAATCTGACACATTCGCTTCTAGTATATACACCAAGTCCCAAGTCTCTGTACTCTTACCAGTTTGCTTCACTTATTTTCCCCAATTTAGCCCTAATTAACGCCAACCCATCAACAGAGTCATCTCAAAATATAATCTAGTTCTAGATGTCGTATAATAATGGAATGGGGGCAGTTGAAAAATAGTATAAAAAATCTTTGTCCTTGGCTTCTAGTATATACACCAAATTCCAAGTTTCTGTACTCTTACCTGCTCGCTTTACTTATTTTCCCTTATTTACCCATATTTAACTCATAACCCTTCAACGGAATCATCTCAGAATATAATCTAGTTCCAGATGTCGTTATAATTTATACGTGTACCATATTTCAAGTGAATATCTCAATGTTATTTTATCAACCCCTTTAATAATGGAGTAGTGGGGGGATGGAAAATGTTATAAAAAAAATAATTGACCTTGGCTTCTAGTATATATACCAAAGCCCAAGTCTCTGTACTCTTACCAGGTTGCTTTACTTATGTTCCCCTATTTACCCCCCAACTCTTCAACGAAATCATCTCAAAATATAATTTATTTACAGATGTCGTTATTATATATGTAACAAATTTCAAGTAAAAATCTTAATTCTATTTTATCAAACCTTTTAATAGTGGAGTGGAGGTCGAGAAATGTGGTAAAAACCAGCTTACGTAAAAAAAGTAAAGTAAAGTAATTTTTATTTATCCAGAAAATAGATAATACAATATAATTGCACATTTATCGACTACATCCTTAAAATTAAAATTAAAACCTAAACTTAAAATACATAAAATGTGTACGATATATAATATAATACGTTACTTATTTTCCCCGATTTACTCCTATTTACTACCCCTCCCCCTCCTAAAGAGTATGAGGAATCAAGTCGTACTGTAGAACTTATTAGTAACTAAATTGATGGAATCGTTACCGGTGTGCGGACAGGGGAATGGAAGGAGCAACTGAACTGACAATACACATCTGGAAGAGCTTTATGCGGTAGGGGCTATACATTTAAAGACAAGGGACACATATCCAATATTTTAGGATAAATTTCTTCTTCTGAAAAATCTGGAACTCCCAGTGCCCGTGCTGGGAACCGAACCTGAAACTCCTGGATGAGTAACGATGAATAAGGATAATAATAATAATTGAGGTAACCTCCCTTAATTGCAGAGAAAATTCCCAAAGAAATTGTTTACGGATCAAATAACAGATCGACTGTGTTAAAGTATATTGGTCGTATTGACATAAGTTATCGTTTTCATGTTAAGGTAAAGGTCAAATAACCAATTTGTTTATGATGTAATGTAATGCAACTAATTCATTTGCATATAGTAGATATGCATTTATTGCACCAGTCTGCGACAATTATTTCAAAATAGCAACCTTGAGGCCAATTTTTCTGTGACGTAATGATATCCTAGGACTATTTTTCTCAACTTAATCAACCGAACAACATCGTACGTAGTGGTTTATCATAAATCCAACATTTTATACACAGCAATGAAATTATCTAAGTTAATACCTACAATTGCCTGGTCACGAGTGGGTTGCTGTAATTACGCATTTTTATGATTTTATAAACAAGAGCAATTACTTGCAGGAATAATTATTATTTACTAATAATGATTAATAGGTTTCCTTGAGCAAGAACGCCTTTAGTGTTTACCATTCAGACTGCTGGAATTGTTTCTGGTTTACGTGCATTACAAGAAATGGAATAAGAAAATCTCGATATCTCATTAAATCTGGCTGAGTGAAAATGGGAGTTTTCCGCGCCCGTAGCTTGGAGTTGCGGGAGTATTTCTTATTTTATTTCGAGTCGTACCCCGCAGTCCTCGGCATTGACAGTAATTAACGGCGTATGCTACCTTCTTATACATATTTATCTAGTGCAAAATCCTCGTTTAACTTTAATTTCTAATGGCAGCGGACTCGTATTCTGCCCCCGGGCAGCTTACTAATTACTGAGATGAGAGTAAACAACATATTTCTGAGAAAACTAAATTTCAAACAAATTTTCTCGCTAGTTAAAAGTGCAGGTTAGATGCAATTTATTTATGTTACGGAGTAATATACACTGTGATTTCATCGTTGCCGCTACGGGCAACTTTGCCCGGATTTAGATTATCCCCGGATCCCTCTCACTTACTTCTAAACTCAACTTGCACAGTAATTATTACATTAAGTGAGGTGTTGAAAAAAAAGTATGGTTTAGTGTAATTAACACTTCAAACCATCCAGATACTCAAGTTTACTAGCTTTATTATTCATATTCATTTGTAACGGTTTTATTATTCGTTCCATCTACACAGCGAATGGTATATTTAAAAACTAGACAAAATATATATAATATCATATGTTTTGCACTGCTATATACTCGAGACGAATTTTGCCATTAAAGATGGCATCGCCCGAGATAATAATGTCTAAACTAAACCAAGCAAGTATACAGCGTGAACCTAAAAAAACGCACAAATTTCGTATCTTTGGTGTGTGTCATTTTTCAAAAAAATCCTCGAACAGGTCGATTTTAGTTTTGTAAGTATATGCTACATTTTGTCACAATGCCAAAATTTATGACGTCATTTGTTTTTGAGTTATGACGCTGTCAAAAAATTTTTTTAATGGAAACAGACATTTTTGTTTACTGTCTTTGGTGGTATATTCCTTTAGCTTTCTGGTGATAAAAAAAAAGATTTTACCTGAGCCATTCTTTTGGAAAAATTACATTTTATGTAAAAATTAGGGATGCACCGACTAGTGGCCGACTAGTCGGGAAAGCCGACTATTCGGCCAATTTTGTAGTCGACGACTAGTCGGTAACTAGTCGGTGACTATTAGGCGACTAGTCGGCGAAAAAAATAAAACATACCTTGCTGAATTAAGAGGGCGTTTTTAATAATTTTTTAATAAAGTAAAACAACGCATGTGTAAAATGTTGGAACAAAATTTAAAAAAAAACACTGTATTTCACTACATAGTATATACTACATGATACAAAATAAACAGTAAACATAATCTTATTACTGATAACAAACTTTTTTATTTTAACAAATGCAAAAACAAAAATTAAACTTAAAAACCAACTCAGGAACATAGGAACTAGGAACCTATGCTATTATTCATTTTAAATATTATTTTAATCTCAACAAAATAAGAGGGATCAGATACAGTATAGAAAATATTGAAACAAAATTAAAAAAAAACATTGTTCTAATATATATTAGTAAGTAGGTATGTAATGTATTACAGTACATCACATATCACAATTTTATATGATTGTTCATATTTGAGGTATTAGCTGTTTTTCCGCGGCCACCGTGAGAAATTAACGATTAGCGTTGATTACACTTCACTTTATTGCCATTGTCTCCTTCAGTTTCATCAAATAATAACCAAACACGTGACGTTTTTTTAATTGTTTTCGACATATCTATATCTAATAGTTCTGCAGCTAAAATTCAATCCAATACACACAAAAACTAACCTTAAAACAAGCGGCAAACCAAACAATGTTCTAATTGAAGTGAAGTAAACAACAAAACAGAAAATATGTGTACGTGACTGTTGATAGGTTCGTCGCGTCGGCCAGCGGCCTGCGACAATCGACGAGCGATGGAACGCGAAGTTTATCGAAGTCGGCACGCGAAGAAATTGGCCGCGTGTTTTGCTGGCATTTAAAAATAGTCGGCTGGGTCGACTAGTCTTCGATCTGGTCGCCCTAGCACAAGCAACGAAACCAAATTAAATATTCTAGAAAATGAGGAAAACCACCATCTTTCGACAAGGCAGCTGGCTTTAAATCATAACGTGAGTCAAACTTCTGTTGTACGTCTATTGAAAGAAGAAAAATACCATCCATACAAAGTACAATTAATCCACGAATTAAATGAGGACGATCCAGATCGGTGCTTACAGTTTTGTGAACAGTTGATGACCTTGTGCGATGAAATCCCAAATTTTTTAAAACACATTGTTTTTTCTGATAAAGCTACATTTTCTTTAAAGGGGACTGTACATCGGCACAACTGTAGATATTGGTCACGCGAAAATCCTCATTGGACTCAAGGAGCCCATACACAGCGAGGAGGCAGAGTAAACGTGTTGGCAGGTATATGATTGGTGATCGTTTATTGGGACCTTTTTTTGAAGAAAATCTTACGGCCGCAAGATATTTACAGTTTTTGCGAGTTGAGTTAGTGCCAGCCTTAGCAGTTATGTTTCCGAACAATGAAGATGAAGATATTCCTGCCGAGAACGTCTGGTTTCAGCAAGACGGGGCCCCACATCATTTTGAGATATCAGTGCGTCAGTTTTTAGATGACTCTTTTATTGGAAGGTCGATAGGTCGTTGAGGTCCGATTGAGTGGCCCCCGCGATCACCGGATTTAACCCCATTAGACTTTTTTCTTTGGGGTTACTTAAAGTCAAGGATGTATTTTAACAGACCGGATACCATAGAAGAATTGAAAGACAGAATTGGCTTGGAGATGAGACGAATTGCCCATGAGATAATTCATAACAGCGTGCAAAGTGTCTACACCCGTCTTAGTCAATGCCAAATGGTTGGAGGGTCGCAATTTGAGCAATGGAGATGATTTTTTTCTCACAATACGTATGTAAGGTATCAATCAATAAAAATATTTTCTTCCAAAAGAATGGCTTAGGTAATATCAATTTTTTTCATATACCAGAAAGCTAAAGGAATATACCTCCAAAAACAGTAAACAGGAATGTCTGTTTCCATTAAAAAAAAAAATTGATGACGTTGTAACTCAAAAACCAATGACGTGGCAAAATGTAGCATTTACAAAACTAAAATCGACCTGCTCGAGAATTGTTTTGACAAATGACACATACCAAAGATATGAATTTTGTGCGTTTCTTTAGGTTCACACTGTATGTGTTATATAATAATAATAATAATAATAATAATAATAATAATAATAATAATAATAATAATAATAATAATAATAATACATTTATTTTCCAATAAAAACACATGTTATTTACACTATTAGAATAAATCAATTTTTTCAAAAATAAAGTGTGAAGTATACTTAACAATTAATGGAAAAAGGGGCATAACTATTATTAAATAGTCGTCTGTTCTTCCATTTAGCCCTAATATAATGGATATAATGTAATTAATTTTTATTTGATATGTTACCAAAAAAATAATTTCAATATACAAGATATTTACCGGAAGATAATACAATAATGTTATATTTTAAATTAAAATGTTCTTAAAATTGCGAGTTAAATAGGATGCTTCTAAAAGTCTTCTTGAAACTTGGTATTAATAGTGTTTTTAGCTTTTCTGGAATTATGACGTTATAATATTTTGTGATATTGTACGCATATGATCGTTTAAAAAATGACGATTTATGAAAAGGGATTGTTAATAAATTTTTTGGGCGAATGTTAACTCTGTGGGCAGTTCTCCTAAAGCAAATTTTTTTAAACAGGTAAGGTGGAGTTTCTAGCTTTATAATTTTATGATATAAAGCAGATGTATGTAATTTACGTCTATTAGACATGTTGAGCCACCCAGCAGTTTGGAGAGTGTGTGATATCGGTTGTCTCCTACGTATACCAAAAATAAATCTAAGACATGAATTTTGCACCTTCTGTATACGTGATTTAACAGATTCCGTTATGCAAGAGTCATATAAAGAGTCGCAATAATTGAAACATGATAATACCAAAGAATCACACAGCAATATTTTTAAATCTCTACTAAGACAATACCTATTTGCATATAAAATTTTTAAATTGCAGTAAGCTTTTTGTATGCAGCGTGCTATATGTTCTTCGAAGCGTAAATCCCTGTCCAATAAAACACCTAAATTTTTACATACATTGCATTGTAATAGAACCACATCTCCAACTTTTACAGCGAATTCCTGAGTAACTGTGTCCCTTATAAACTTCTTCCCGAATAACATGAAATATGATTTTGAAGAATTAATTTTAAGTGCATGTTTTTTAGAGAATTCCACAAGGTTCGCTAAATCTGAATTTATATTAGTCATAGCTTCATTAGAATGATTGTGTGAAAAATTAATATAAATTTGAGTATCGTCGGCATACATATGAAATTTACAATGATTTAAACATGAATTAATATTGCGAGTGTATATCGAGAATAATAATGGACCTAATATCCATAGGTTTAGAATTTTTAGAGCTCATCGAAATTGTTAGAAGCACATCGTGTTTATTTACATTTACTTCCACATCCACATAGAGGAGTGGAAGTACAGTAATCGTAAAAAAAATTCAAAAATTCTTATTATTAAAATAGGTTTAAAATGTCATGAAATGTCGAGATTTTAAATTTGAGCGAAAAAAAATCTTCTCCCTATGTCTGTCTGCCAGTCTTTCGGTCTGTCTGTCTATAACTTTTTGTGCGCATGTTCTCTCTGGCACGATTTAAGATATATAACTTGAAGTTTTGTAAACGTATGGGATATTTGGGATTTGGTATATACAGTGTGTCTCACTTAAGAGTGTAACAGCGTAATAATTCTTTTGTTTTTTGTCCGATTTAAATCAAACTGATCTTAAAAGGTAGAGGTCACGAAGGTCTATTTAAGACCACGGAAACACTTTCTATCTTTAAATGAAGGGCCATCTACGATACTAAATTATATGAAAAAAATCAAAAAATCATAGTAGGAATTTTATAATCTAAAGAAAACCTTCAAAATCATTCAAAAACCCTGAATCCGAATTTTAGTCAAATTCTAATAAAAATGAGGTGAAAGAAAATCCAGTCTCAAATTTCTCGTTTCGGTAGCATGCTCTGACTCCTTTTTTACTACTGAGACAATTTTTGTATTTATTGTTCATTTGTGTAAATTGTTTCAAAAAATTAAATTTAGACACAAGTCGGGTATTACAGTTTTGTGTTGTTATTTCTAATATTAGGAACTATATAAAGCTTAGAAACGGAACTTAAATATAGATGACCCATTGAAAGTAGCAGACACTTTTGGAGATTATTTTTCAAATATAACAGATATATGCTTAAAAAACATTATGGGAATACTTTCTCTAAAAACTGCACTCTTTCAGCTAATAATGCCAGCTCATTTTTATATACACCAACCAATAGAGAGGAAATCCTAAAAATAATAAAAAATCTAAAAAATAAAAATAGCGTAGGAGTGGACGGTATCTCAACTAAATTAATTAAATATATCGCCGAAAGCATTGTAGACCCCCTAGTTCATATTATAAACCTATCTTTTGAGCAGGGACATTTTCCATCTTTGTTAAAGGTTGCATCAGTGATTCCAATCTATAAAAACAAAGGAACCTGTAGCTATTTTAAATGTTCTCTCGAAAATGTTTGAACGGCTTTTTTATAGTAGATTAATAACCGTCCTAAAAAATCAAAAGATATTGACTGACCGTCAACATGGTTTCTGGATGAATAGATCAACGGAAACTGCAGCTTACCAACTCATGGAATTTGTATATAAAAATCTAGATCAAGGTAAAAGGTAGCTGGAGTTTTCTTTGATCTATCAAAAGCTTTTGATTGTATAGATCACTCATTCCTTAAGGAAAAATTATATACGATGGGGATAAGGGGCTGCATATTATCGTGGGTAATGTCCTATCTCGAGGATAGAAAAATATTTGTAAAAATTCAAGGTAATAATTCAAATTACTATAATCTACAGCGAGGAATACCTCAGGGGTCCGTGTTGGGTCCCCTACTGTTTATTCTGCATGTTAATGAACTACCAAATTATATATCTTCTGCATGCACCACAATGTTCGCAAATGATACAACAGTGGCGGTTTCAGCGCCGACCTCTCGACTGAGAAGATCTATAATTACAGTTGTAGAGGACGTTGAGAACTGGTGTAAAAAAAATAACCTCATCCTAAATATAGAAAAAACTGTATGTCTGAACTTTTACAACAAAAAGAAATGTAATATTAATGAAATTGCTCTAAACAACATCAACTTAGCTGAACGTCCAGTAACCAAATTTCTAGGACTGCTCTTAAATAACAATCTCACCTGGTCGGATCACATGAATCATGTTAGTAAAACGATAAGTAGGTCATACTATGCCATATTAAAAATAAAAGGTGTACTTTCGTCCAGTTACACATTAAATGTGTACTACTCTTTGGTCTACAGCCATCTTACATATAATGTTGCACTCTGGGGAAACGCACCTGAGAGTATAAGAGTCTTCATATTACAAAAAAAGATTCTGAGGCTGATATTCAACATGCGGAATACTGAATCTTGTAAACCAGTTTTTGTTCATAACAAAATTATGACTCTTCCTTGCATATATATCTATGTGTCTGCTGTTTATCAAAAGCAGTATTCAAGAAAAAATAATGAATTGAGTACTTTAAGTCACAATACAGCTAGAATGAATATGCACCATCATATGCAGGAATAAAATTATATAATAAACTTCCTGGATATTACAAATGTGAAAATTATAACATATTCAAAAAAAAAATAAAAAAATCTTCTCGTTACCAAGTGCTACTACACGGTTACTGAGTATCTGAACGATACAATTTGACAATTACATTACTTGTAATTACTATGTAATACCTACAAGTACCTGTGTTCTATCTTAGATATATTTGTATGCTTTTGTCTTGTTTATATTTACATTTACATGTTTCATTCTTGTTTGTTATATCCAATGTTATATGACTGTTTGTGATATTTAAATGTTTATCTTAGTTTGTTATGTTTTCGCTGTCTTATTTTATTATGACGCAGTAGGTATATTCAACTAAACCAACCTGCTCACTTTGTTCTATTTATTTAATTATTATGTAAGTAATCTGACATGTACACCCGTTGTAAAATGGCAAAAGTATAAATAAAGATACTGTTACTACTACTATACAATTGACCCTGAAAAACAGTGATTCTCAAATGTTTCCTACCTTAACATTCAAATTTTAAACCTAGGTCAGTTTTTTTAAAGTTCCCCTAGAGAAAAAAGTCATATAGGATTTTTGTTTGTCTAGTCGGTCCCTATTACCAGTTTTTTTAATGACTTGAAACTAATTACACCCTAAGCACATGTGCACATGCACAGCCCACACTGTTTCGTTTTTATATTATATTTCCGTAATTCTATAGTTACCTTTTGCATTGGACATAATTCCTCGATAATTCTCCATCAATCCTTCAACTGATTAAATTTTTGATTCCCAATAAAATCGAGTCGGGAAATGCAATGAAACAAAAATAAAATATGAAGTAAAGTATCTTTGAGTATTCATTTGTATGTACGTAATTGGAAATTATTTCGTTTTAATTACCAGCAATTTGCTCGTAAAAAGTATTCCTGAATGCTTCAGAATATTTCTATTTAATTCTCATTAAACAAAATCAATAACTTATTGCGAATCGCTATTCGCAAAGATCACAAAAAAACTTAAAGAAAATATATTAAAGTTTATTGAACGTGCTTTCAAAGAAACTTGTCTGAAGGAAATCCAAGTGGGCAGTTTTATAGATTTTCATTAATTTCTGCTTTTATTTTAATTCAATTTAGGTATGCTTATGAGTTTTAAACAACCGACGAGGGAATACAAAACGGCCGAATCGTGATCAATGGCTGTTGGTGTAGTATTTTCATCTTTTGAAAGGGTCGATTTTTTTTTAACGATAGGTATTCACATGTTTTTTCATTTAACAGAAAGTAACGAATGAAATTACTTTTATTGAAAAAGTGACACCCACTTGACCACCAAAAAGAACCACTGCCTAAAGAATCACTACTTCCACATCCAGATTTTTCATCCGAGTCACTTCAAAGGAAACATCTTGACTATATCTGCACTCTAGTATGTAGAAATTATTGATCATAGAATTTTAATAATATTCAGGGCAGGTGTCATGGAAAAATTTAAGGCGTTGGTTTTTACCATATACGGTAAAAATGATAGCTTGCTCTACTTATTTTCCCCTATTCACAACCTACCACCTCCCACCCCTTCAACGGAATCATTTCAATCAGAAGTCGTTACAATACATGCATGTCCCAAGTTTCTGTACTCTTACAAGCTTACTTAACTTATTTTCACTTATTTACCTCTATTTAACCCCAAATCGTTCAATGGAGTCATCTCAAAATATAATCTAGTTTCAGATGTGATTATAATACATACGTGTACCAAATATCAAGTGAATATCTCAATTTTATTTTATCAACAACTTTAAAAATGGGCTGGGGTGGGGGGTTGAAAAATATTATAAAAAATCTGAGGCCTTGGCTTCTAGTACATACACCGAATTTCAAGTTTCTGTACCCTTACTAGGTTGCTTTACTTCTTTTCCCCTATTTACCCCCATTTAACCCCCAACCCGTCAACTGAAACATCTCAAAATATAATCTAGTTCCAGATGCCGTTTAAGTGAACATCTCAATTTTATTTTATCAACCCCTTTAATAATGGAGTGGGGTTGAAAAATATTATAAAAAAATCAGAGTTCCTGACTTCTAGTACATACACCAAATTTCAAGTTTCTGTGCTCTTTCTTACCAGCTTGCTTTACTCACACTCCCATTTTTACCCCTATTTATATATACGTGTACCAAATTTCAAATTAATATCTTGATTTTATTTTATCAACCCCTTTAATAATGGAGTAGGGGTGGTGGGGGGTTGAAAAATATTATAAAAAAATCTGAGGCCTTGGCTTCTAGTACATACACTGAATTTTAACTTGCTGTACTCTTACCAGATTAACATAAAAAATTATCTACGTGGTTGAAATCCGCAGACCTTGCTGGCCATACTTACATGAGAACCTCCCCGACCAATTTATCTGTTTAGATATGTATCATACATTTTATGACAATATTTGCAGTTTTTGTTTTTCGTGCAGTTATTATATTGATAGTTTGTTACTATGTGCATTGTTGATATGCAATTTTGTTGCTACCGTTCTTGTTATTGTTAATAGGTATGATATGTTGCTGTTTTAGTTCTTAATAAATGAGAGGAATGAAACAGATTCTTGAATTACTATTCTATTTATTTTACCCCCTACGTGAAAATTGCTAATAAAACACAATAATTATTGGTGAAAAAAATGTAAATGCCTAATTTAATAGCGGAAGCATTTTTGCGCGCATGATTCATTTATATTTTCTAAAGTCTCATATTGCATTATTTATTGAAATGTATGCGGCAAAAGTGTGGCAAAAAATTGATGCCACTTTGTTCAGTGTTTAATATTGAAATTTAAAAAAACATCTACAAAGTATTGTTTTCTTGAAGAACAATAAAAACTTTTTTTGAGTTCGGACCTGGATTCTTTGCGTGTGTGTGTGGTACAAGTACTTATTCAGGATAACTAGTGATTTATATGTGCCATGTATGAACTTATTATTCCATTCCTTTAATAACCAAAAGATATTTTGGAAGAAATACATAAAACACCCTGTATTTCAGCAACGAGGGCCCAACTAGCTTTTCAATGGGTGATTATGATTACACTCGGTGTCATATCTACCATTAAATCATGTCCGTTTCCTCATGAAACACCCTGTGTATGGTTACTAGGATTCTAAAATGACGTCGCCCCAACGAGCTCACCTCGCTTGATCGTCCACTTTTCAGACACTCAGTATTTAGTGTCTTTTTACGAGTTACACATTGAAGTTTTAAAGAAAACTATAGAACTGTTATAATAGGAACTTTATCTACTAAATCTGCATTTGATTCACAACGAATTATTTTATTTTCGGTTGTACAGAAATTTATAGAGCGATTTATAGTCTTAAGTTGGACAACCTGGTCAAAATGCCACCTTAAACTATTCGGTTAGCAGGATTGCATCGTGGGTACGACGGACGGCAAGCGTTAATCAGCGTGTCGGCCTGCTGCAGTTTTACATATCCAGAATGCCCCGACGAGGCAAGGAGGGGGCACGGTGCACTCCTTCCGGTTCCGGGCCGTTTCCTGTGGCGCCGTCTTCCGCCCTACCTTCTCTGATTGAATGTATCTTCGTGTTATTCGAACGTTTATTTCACTGTCATCGCTTGTATTTTTACACAGTTTTATCGATTTGGCTCATTTCTCAAATTGTATTGCCACGACGATGTGTCTAGATAAAGAGCAAGCCGATTACATCGACGATTTTTTATTCGGTTTTTTTTATTTATTCGCTTCTTTACCTACGTTTGCGATAGGTTGACATTTAGGTCACTGGAATTACACTTGTGTTTGAAATCCTAGCTGTCGAGATATTTTAACCTTATGCCTTGAGTATTTAAAATAAATGTCATTAAATATATGCATTTCTTCATCAAAGCGCAATTCACAAATCGCAGATATCTTCTAACTCCTTCGGAGTTTCATGAGTGTAGATGCACTTAGAGCTTGTTACCACATTTTGAAAAAAAAATGTAGTATAGGTTTTGCATTTTTCCGGTGTACCATCGAAAACCGAAAAAAACGTCGGATCGACTACAGAGCGAATTTAGAAAATTCCGTCCGTCGGTCAGTCGGTCTGTCTGTCTGTCTGTCTGTCTGTCTGTCTGTCTGTCTGTCTGTCTGTCTGTCTGTCTGTCTGTCTGTCTGTCTGTCTGTCTGTCTGTCTGTCTGTCTGTCTGTCTGTCTGTCTGTCTGTCTGTCTGTCTGTCTGTCTGTCTGTCTGTCTGTCTGTCTGTCTGTCTGTCTGTCTGTCTGTCTGTCTGTCTGTCTGTCTGTCTGTCTGTCTGTCTGTCTGTCTGTCTGTCTGTCTGTCTGTCTGTCTGTCTGTCTGTCTGTCTGTCTGTCTGTCTGTCTGTCTGTCTGTCTGTCTGTCTGTCTGTCTGTCTGTCTGTCTGTCTGTCTGTCTGTCTGTCTGTCTGTCTGTCTGTCTGTCTGTCTGTCTGTCTGTCTGTCTGTCTGTCTGTCTGTCTGTCTGTCTGTCTGTCTGTCTGTCTGTCTGTCTGTCTGTCCGTCCGTCCGTCCGTCCGTCCGTCCGTCCGTCCGTCCGTCCGTCCGTCCGTCCGTCCGTCCGTCCGTCCGTCCGTCCGTCCGTCCGTCCGTCCGTCCGTCCGTCCGTCCGTCCGTCCGTCCGTCCGTCCGTCCGTCCGTCCGTCCGTCCGTCCGTCCGTCCGTCCGTCCGTCCGTCCGTCCGTCCGTCCGTCCGTCCGTCCGTCCGTCCGTCCGTCCGTCCGTCCGTCCGTCCGTCCGTCCGTCCGTCCGTCCGTCCGTCCGTCCGTCCGTCCGTCCGTCCGTCCGTCCGTCCGTCCGTCCGTCCGTCCGTCCGTCCGTCCGTCCGTCCGTCCGTCCGTCCGTCCGTCCGTCCGTCCGTCCGTCCGTCCGTCCGTCCGTCCGTCCGTCCGTCCGTCCGTCCGTCCGTCCGTCCGTCCGTCCGTCCGTCCGTCCGTCCGTCCGTCCGTCCGTCCGTCCGTCCGTCCGTCCGTCCGTCCGTCCGTCCGTCCGTCCGTCCGTCCGTCCGTCCGTCCGTCCGTCCGTCCGTCCGTCCGTCCGTCCGTCCGTCCGTCCGTCCGTCCGTCCGTCCGTCCGTCCGTCCGTCCGTCCGTCCGTCCGTCCGTCCGTCCGTCCGTCCGTCCGTCCGTCCGTCCGTCCGTCCGTCCGTCCGTCCGTCCGTCCGTCCGTCCGTCCGTCCGTCCGTCCGTCCGTCCGTCCGTCCGTCCGTCCGTCCGTCCGTCCGTCCGTCCGTCTGTCCGTCTGTCTGTCTGTCTGTCTGTCTGTCTGTCTGTCTGTCTGTCAGTCTGCCAGTTCGTCTGTCCATCCGTCACGTTTTTTTTTTTTCTTGTAATCACGATAACTTAAGGAATAGAACTCCGATTGTATTGAAATTTGGACCGTAAATTAGTACTGCTTAGAGGAAGAGCCCCCTTTGAACGAGATCAATCAGTAAATAAAAAAGATGTTAATTATTTATATTTTAAAAAAATTGCTGTTTTGTAATTAAACCAAAAAAACGCATAAGTTTCAACAGTCCCTAATGTTTGTAAACTTAAGAGTAACACATTTGTCATAAATGAGATAAGATTATGGACCAGGATTGGCAGCTTAAACAAAAACTAACACTAGTTACGACAAAACTGCGAAGAGTAGGAATGTGCAACAATTATATAAAAAGTTCAGGGCCGTCGAGAGAAAATCGGGGCCGGGGGTAGCGCATACGGGCCCTCCGCTCCTCGGCATAGTTTCGAAGAGCGGGGGGTGGTATCTTATTATTACGATTTTCTGCATGAAAAGTCTATATATTGCCTCTTATAATTTGCAAGTATGCCTCTATTGCTTTAACCAACGCAAATACAATCAAAATTTACATATACACCTCCAACTTTTCCAGAATTTCAAAAGTTCAGAAAAAATCCGGGCCCCTCAAAAACTCCGGCCCGGGGGGAAACACCCCCGACCCCCCACTCTCGTCGGGCCTGAAAAAGTTCAATAAACCAGGGATGAGTAGATGAGTATAATGCTTAGCTTGTTTCATTTTATCTCAATTATTTTTGAAAAGCAAATGCGACAAAATATCGTTTATCAAAAAATCTATGCTGCAAATAATTCAAAATGTTGAATTTTTAACAATATATTTAATAACAATAAAACAACTAGGACATAGACCATAAAAACCAAACGATTATTTAAGCATCGCTGTACCTTGAAACTGACTGTATGTAGCAACCTTTTGAGTGAATGTTTTTTTACCAGAGATTCGGTAGTAAAATGCAAATATGAGAAACGTGAGTGCTCGAAAGTGTTTCGAACCAGGAAATTAAAGAGAAACACACCCGTACGTATATAAGTGAAGAGAATGACTGTAAATTCCCGCATAAGCGGTGTATTTACAATCCGCAAGACGTTTGCAGCTAAGCACCCTGGGAGTTCCTGGAAGAAGGATAACTTCGTCCTTAGTCCTGGCCGGCGGGTGATCCTCATATACATATTTCTCGGTGTGTGCATGCAGATGTATGAACCACGCCCAGTGTAACCCACCCCCTACCACAACTCTTAATGACGTAAGCAAAGGAAAACAAAGAAAGCTTAGAGCCACAGCACACCATGTCTGAAGAGCCGCATATTTTTAATGATACGACTCTTTTTCCTTCATTTATCTTTCTCGGGTTTCTACTTCGCGCTCTAGGACATAGGCGTGTTCGCGGTACGGAGAGATGGGGACACGACCCCATACTGACCAAACAGAGTTCAGTTTTATTTATTTAAAGTCTATAATCCAGTTGCCAAAAACCAAAAAGAGCACTAACCTCGGAAAAGAACTAGAAAGTATATTACCTGAAAATTACTTAAAAATTACAAACGGTTACAATTCTATAGGGGGCGCTTTAGTGAAGAACATAATGTTAAGTTTGGAAAATTTCGTTCTTCCTAAATATCTCGAGAAATGTTTATTAGGTCAAAAAGAAATTAAATACTTTTTAAAGAAGAGATTTAAAAGAAATGAAGCAGTGAATAAACATGAGTGAGTGAGTAAAATCAGCCGATCAACAGCGGCAACACGCTCAATACCGCAGCTGGCAAATGCATGTGTTACTCACGACACCTTTTCTTTTAACTAGCCCTGAAATCAGAAAATGAGAGAACCAAATATTACATGATAAATAACACAGCCCCACAAAAAGAAAGAAAGTTCAGACGTACATAAAAAAAGATATGAAACACACCTCCAGGGAGGGACGAAAACTACCCCCCATATATAATAAATCGATCTAGAGCAGCAATACTGCTGAAAAAGCTCGAAATGTCTAAGTTTTGTTGCAGAAACTGCATCACGTCCATGTAGTCTTCATAAAATATCCCTATAGGGTTGAGATGCTATGATTTTTTCTGAATTTGCGTAGTACTCTAAAACAGAACTAGAAACTTACGTACCATCAACGTCCTACAGTATCAACCCTCAGAGGGTGTGAAAACTACCCTCTATTTATAAAAAATTACAGTTATTTCTATAAAAATTCAGAACACCTGCGTTGTGTGGAAGTGAGAAGAAAGTGTTCGGCGCTGTGCTTGAAAACCACCCCCACGTGTTTGCGAGATTCCGCCCCTATATCCGTAGGTTGCTGGGAAAACAGAAAAACCTATAGGATTTACATTTTTATGGATGCTATGATTGGCAAAAATTGTGTTGTACACGTTTCCTATCAGTTATTAAGTAACACCCCCAGAAAGGATGTAAACTACCGCCATTCAAGATGCAACGAAAAAATGTTGCAGTGACTACTGAAAAAGCTTTTAAGCAACAGTATAGCTTTTTCAGTAGTCATTGCAAAATTTTTTTCGTTGCACCTTGAACGACGGTAGTTTACGTCCTTTTCGGGGGGTGTTACGTAATAACATTATAGGACATGAGTTTTAAATTCTAAGTATACAATACGATTCTTGTCAATCATACCATCCATAAATATGTAAATCCGGTTAATTCCTCCCTGTTTTCCCAGTATCCCACAATGGGTCAAAATTCTTAAAAGCTGGCCAAAATTGCAAATTACCAGCTTCTCGGAAGGTTCTCAAACAAGTTTTACCACGAAAGAGAAACCTCCAGAGCGCACAATACAAGGGTTTTAATTGTGGTAGGTAGGCAAATTTGCCCTGTACAGGTAGAGGAGTTCGGCAGTTGTGTACAGTTCACTACTTTAAGTTAACTTTCGCTGTGTCGTGAGTTAATTAAAAAGACGTTATCAAAGAAATTTAAGATGGACTATCTTCCTCTGGGTAAGCACAACACAGTATTACATGTTTTTTAAATAACCTATCATTTTAATTTATCAAACGTGCATTAAGAGTACTTAGTGCCGGCGCCTTTCAAATTCACGAGAAATAAAAGTTTCTGTTGAGCTACAAATTGAAACCCGCTATACCCCCCTGTGTTTTTGACATCAGTTGATCAGTTATGGAAACTAGTATCTGTACACAAAAAAATGGCTTTTAATACGTGCTATTCCGGGAGCTTCGATTTTTTTTATACAGCATTGACAATTTTAAAAAACCAGATATGTTACGATTTTGTGGGGTATAGGTTTAAGTAGTGAGTAAAACATATATTTTAAAACAGGAAAGTTGCAATTAAGTGTTGTTATGTAATTAAATAATAATAATAATAACCCTAAAGTAATAATAACAATAATAATAATATTAATACCCTCAAACAATTATTTTATTATTTCCAGCAAAATAAGAAGCAGAGGTATTATTATTATCATTTTAGTAATTAATTAATTATTTTTTACAGAAAATATATCCATCAGAACCAGAATGGTGCTATTCCAAATTTGGCATGAAAAAGCTGGAAGCGAAAACCAAATTCGTAATCAACGCGTGCAAACAGTAGTTTTGAGTTGTTTTGAAAACAACGAGTGTACCGAAGCCGATGTCAAGTTAATTAAAAAAGATTTAAGTCGATTTTGCAGCAAACTTGGTAAACGTTAGAACGAATTTAAACGAAATAAAGAATACTTTTTGAAAAACAACAAGACGTGGTTAGACCAAACAATTAGTTTAGTGTCTACCACAACTTCTGATGACGACTCGATTCGGACAGTAGTGATTAGGTAGACAAGTATGGATTTTTCGTAGGTCTTACTTGATTTATTATTTCTGTATAAATATCTATAATAAATTTAACTTTTGAATGCCTTTCCTCTCTTTTTATTCCACAATGTTAACAATATATAATTCTTTTGAATCTTTTTCTAAAAACATTGATTACACAATTTTTTGAACTCTTACATATCACTTCCAAGAATTTAAAAATATTTTTCTCATAAATGCTTAAGTGCAATCAACACGTAAGCCAAGTTTGAAAAAAATCGTGGAATATTTATATTTTCAACCCTTATAACTCATCCCCAGGTGATCATAATTTTTTTTCCTCATTTTTCTCATAGAAATTTAGGTATCGAAGGTTGTTTATATATTCAACCCCTTTATCTCACTCCCGGAGGGTTTCAATTTTTTTACTATTTTTCCCTTACCTATGCACAATAAGTACATTTGCAGAGTTTCAGAATTTTGGCCAGAAATTTTGGATTCTGGCCCACTGTGTATCCTACGGATATTGAGGTGACATCTCGCAGCCCCGTGTGGGAGTGGTTTTCAAGCACAGCGTCGACCATAGTCTAGTTGCTTCTCACTTGCACACAACGCAGATGTTTCCAAGTTTTATAGAAATCGGTCTAACTTTTTACAGATACTGGTAGTTCTCAGACTCTCTGAGGGTTGACACTATGGAACGTTGATGATACGTATGTTTCTAGTTCTCTTTTAGAGTATTACGCAATTTCACCAATCACAGCATGAAAATAGAAATCCTGTTGGATTTTACGTTTTTTCTTGTTTTTCTCCTGGCCTAAACTTAGGGGTGCTTCTCAACCTTATAGGGGCAATTTATAAATATTACGTCATTTCGAGATTTTTCGGCAGTCACTGCTATTTTGAATGTATTTTTTATATATGAGGGGTAGTTCTCGTCCCTCCCTATGTATATTTGAAAATATGGCGGAGTCGCCAATTTCAGCTGAATAAATATTTTCGGGATAGCTGATACTAAATCTGATGTCAAAAGTTAAAAACGCTATTTCATTAAAGCAGCCATAATTGCATTACTTTGCAGATTTAACCGCAATTGAGCCACCATAAATAGTGTTTTAATAATAGTTTTTTAATAATATGGGCGAAATATTGTCATAAACCTGATGATTTCTTGTCTAATATATTTTATGCAACGGGTAGTATAGTATTTCTATTGTTAATTTAAAAATTCAGTATAAAGCGTTGCTACCAGGATATATCATTGCAAATCCTGATGTGATATCCGTATACGAATATAGTTAAGCAGATATGCTATGTGCTTACCTCAAACGGAAGTAGTCGAATGTTTACCTGGTTCACCATTACAAGTCCCTTATAAGCTTTTGGTTCATTCTTAATATTGTCTGTAACATAACAGTAGGTTAATTATATTTATTTACTTTTATTTAATCATTTATGGAGTTGTTTATTAAACTAATATTACTTATTATAAATAAATTATTTACACTATGCCTATCAATTAATATAAAAGAGTAAAACAATATTTACAATAATTAAAAAGTGATTCTAAAATTTGTCGGTCGACATCCATGACACCGCACGTATTATCACCTATTCCTTTGTCTGTCTTTTTTATGATTTTTAAACTGACTTTGGATAAACTATATTTTGTTCTTATCAGTAGATTCAATAAAAAAATGTTTTATTGTTTGCTTGTGTAATTTAGTGGTAATTATTATACTCTTCGTAAATACAAAACGAAAAGTATATTGCATTCGATCGGCAGGCACATTTCTAAAGCCGGTAATATTGCTCGTAGAGAAAACATTTTCATATCACTGTATTGGTGATCTAATTCTGAACAACTTTCAAAGTGTCCGTCCGTCCGTCTGTCCGCCTGTCCGTCTGTCCGTCTGTCCGTCTGTCTGTCTGTCCGTCTGTCTGTCTCTCCGTCTGTCTGTCTCTCCGTCTGTCTGTCTCTCCGTCTGTCTGTCTCTCCGTCTGTCTGTCTGTCCGTCCGTCCGTCACGTTTCTTGTAAGCACGATAACTTAAGAACTAAAAGTCCGATTGTATTGAAATTTGGACAGTAAGTTACTGTTGGCTAGAAGAAGAACCGTCTTGTTTTTGAATAAAATCTTATCAATAAATAAAAAAGTTATTAATTTCTTAAATTTGAAAAAAAATGTGTTTTGTAATTAAACAAAAAAATATCTAAAATCAGCATTATTTACAAAAAAAGTGCGAAGGGTATCCTATACAATGTGCAACAATTATATATCTAATTTATATTTTACAAAGACAAAAACTATTTTCCTGAACTATTGCAAACATGTACGCCAGTGTTCTGAGACTATTCTTGTATCAATCAACTGACTGCATGGTTTGTGTTTTTAAATTCGTAATTATTTATGAAAATGTACGAGAAACCACTCGAGATTTTTCTTAATTGACTGGTGACTTAAAAATTCTCATTTATGGCAATTAACTTTGTTTCCTATGCTACACGTTTTCATAGTAATAATTGTCAAATGATAATAGATAATATTTTGTGCTAATTACAGTCCAGAATAGTGAGTTATTACACATTTTAAACTTGCGACCTAGTTTAGTCTTGATTAATGCAATTAAGATTTTCCTGTCTTTTTCTGTAGATAATGGAATCATTAATACAAAAGAAAGGGTTGAAATATCTTCATGATATATAAACTGAATTATATATCAGATATAAGAGATAATTATGAGTATACTCTAATCCGAAAAAATAATGTAATCCAATTTTTACTAATACCTAATATAATATTATTCAGTGTTTTTGGAATTTAGATTTTTTATTATCATGTGGGTTATAAGAAACGTAGTAAGTAAGGTACTGTTAATCCAGAAGAAAACATACGTATTTTTGTGTTTTTTACTTTTTTAAACCATTCAGTGAAAATGATTTCGATTTATAACAAATGTAAAAACGGACGGTGAAAAATTCACAGATACGACTGTACATAACTGCGATTGTATTTATTGTGTAAATACTGTAACCTAGTATTTTGTCATGGCTCTGTTTCCTTCCAAGCCATGATTAAATCTTGTTGCATAGAAGCAATTGGTCTACAACAACAGCAATTTTCAATGGCAGACCACAATTCTCCTTCATTTCTTGGTCTAAAGTCTCGTTCGTAATTTTTTTTAATAGCAATCCCGATATTCTCAATTGGGTTTATATCGGGACTATGCGAAGGCCACGGTAATATTTCGATGTTACTGTTGTGACCATAGAGTAATTATCCTGACAGTATGAATAGGGTAGTTGTCCTGTTGATAAATGAAGATGTTGTTTGGATATAATTGCTCCACCGAAGGAAGCATAACGTTTCCCAAAGTATCCCTATAAACCTGTCTATTAAATCTACTATTACCCGTAATACGCCACGCTACACCAGAACCATGCACTCTTATCCATGCCCAAGCAATAAGAGAAAATCGACCGCACCTGTTCCGCAGAGACACGTAGCGTTCGTGAAACCTGGCACTTTCAGGACGGTACACCCAAACAGTCATTACAAGACTGAAAAATTTTTTCGTCGGTAAACACAACATAGTTCCAAAACTCCAACGAATGATAGACATAATTTAAACAAAACAAAATGCTGGCTTGCTTCTCTTCTTCTATTAATATGGTCTCCTGGGCGCTTGTCCAGTTTTTTAATTCCGATTTTCCTATTTCTCGGCTAGCTGTTAACCTCGATGCTGGAAAATTTGTCATGAACACAGCGTCTCCTACTGTTTGAAACGGATTTTTCCTCGAATAGCCAAGGAGTGCTTCACCTTGAACGAGATTTAATATATCGAAAAATAGGTGTACAGGATATCATTGCATAGAAGTGTACATACTATATTTTTATGGAGTTGGTGCACAGGGTGTTTCGTACATAAGAGTTCCTCAAATAATGCGCTAAAATGGAGTAGAACATAAAAATCAAGGACTAAATAATAATAATAATATTAAAGATAATTACAATTGCTACGATATAAATACAAGGTGTAAATGAGTAAAAAGAGTCTTATAAAATGTTTGCTTTACTCCATTTCGTTTAGGTAGACTACAATTTAACCATTTGTAAAGAGAAGATATTTCTAGCTCAGTTTTTAAAAATGCATTTGCCCACGTCTCTGCTTTAAAAATAGGATTATCTGCATAAGATACTATATGTCAGCCAAAATTTAGTACATTTACAAATGAGGTTATGTTCACGAGAAACAAGATTGGACCTAAAGCTGTTCCCTGTGGCACACCCATGTTTATTTTCAGTGTTTCGCTGAGAACTTTTAACTCTTTCCTATTGTGTTCTAGTTGACAGGTGCTTATCCAAAATACTTAAAGCAGGTCATTATGTAGGACGGTATCAAATGCTTTGGCTAAGTCCAGGCACACTGCTATAAATTTTTTACTCATTTCCTTATGGTAAATAATCATATTTTATTATCATTCATCTTACACATAGCTTTCTTAATTAAATAATCAATAACGGCGTCTTCAGTGCGTTCTTTTAAAACCACATTGTCTTTACTCAATCACATTAACATTGCTGAAAAAACTATTTGACGGTTTTTAATGGAATGGAATGGCATATTACCTGAAATAGTTTCCAAAGTACTGAAATGCCGAAAACTATATTATACTTTTTAAGCATGTTTTGTGTAAATGAATTATGTGGCTATTGTTAACAAAAATGTTGACTTGTAGAAACATAGAGAGAATAAGCTTACAATTCTTATAAAATCTATTGAACAATAGAGAAAAATAAATTTAAAGTTATGGTGTAAACAAAAACTAGAGTAAACATACTCCTCGCAGTATTCGCTAAATTATTGTACATTTTATATAATTGCTATTCATTCTAAGAAATACTTGTAAATAATATTTGTTTTAGACATTTTTTTGTTTAATACCAAAACATACAAAATACATATTTTTTAATTTAAATGGATCTTTTTTATTTATTGGTCGATTTTGTCCAAAAAATAAAAATGTCATAAGCCATCTTATTTTAAATAAAGGACCCGGTTCACCAACATAACCAACATCATCGAGAGATTGATACATTTTTGAAAACTAACTGTCTATATTTCGAAGGACTGTATGTTCAGAAAACTTAAAACCGTATACGAGATTGGAGTTTTCGAAAAAAGTTTGTTTACGTCTTGATAAATGAATCTTTTTAGAAACGAAAAAACATTATTTCTGTACAGTGTTACACCTTCCGGATTCAAATCAACAAGATTTCTTTCACTTTTTGTTTGCTTTTCTACTTCATTGCCTAAATCAGTTTTTACTTTAAATTATAGAAACTAGTAATGAGACAAAATGTCCATGAACCATTCTATACTCAACAGGTGGTTTTCTAGTCATATAGATAATCTGTGTCGAAACTAGCTAAAAGTACATACGCCTTAATAAATCTTAAGAAAGAAATATATGAACATTGTTTAGTCACAGCCTACTACTCGTTAGTTTACTCGATATATAATATTATTACCTTAGGTCAGTCACAAGAAATCAATAGGTCTTTATTATGCAAACGCGTGCGATCAGAATAATATTCAATTTTAAAGACAGTCCTGATGTAACACTTTCAGAATGAAGAAAATTACGACATAATAATACAAGGTGTGTATTCATTTATTTAAAATTGTATGCTTTGTCTATAATAATCAGAAAAACTAGTTCTAACATAGACATACATCAATTAAAGTATCTGTGGAGAAAATAAAATTCGCATTGACAATTATAGGCATAGCAAAAAAAAATACGCTGATGCTTATTTCTTCAATCACTCTTTTCAAAATGATCTAAAAGTTTACCAACATTTCGAAATGTACTTAAAAAACCGCTGCCTAAGGAATCACTACGTCCACATCCAGATTTCTCATTCAAGTCTCTTTAATAATTGGTTATAGAATTTTAATATATTTAAGGCAGAAAATCTGAGGCGTTGATTTCTAGCACATACGCTAAATATGAAGCTACTGGACTCTTATTAGCTTATTTTTCTTATTTTCCCCTATCTACCAACCCCCCCCCCCCCGCCCCCTCTTCAATGGAATCATCTTAATTAGATGCCATTAGAATACATAACTGGACCAAATTTCAAATTTCAAGTGAACATCTCAATGACATTTTCCCAACCCCTTTAATAATGAAGAGGGGTTGGTGGAGGGGTTGAAAAATGTTATAATAGAATGTGAGTCCTCGGATTTTACTATATAAACCTAATCCCAAGTTTCTGTACTCTTACCAGCATGCTTTACTTATTTTCTCCTATTTACCCATACTTACCCTCACCCCTTCAATCATCTCAAAACAGAATCAAGTTCCAAATAATAATAATAATAATAAACGGCTTTATTCAAAGAGTGTAGATGTACATTTACAAGTACATTACAAATAGCAATGTACAAGGCGAAGTTTAGCCATGTGGCTATTCTTACACTTAACCTTAGAAATCACTTGCCTAACTAATTACGTTAAAAATAAAACATTAAAATACAAAAATACAATACAATATTACAATAATCTAATGTAATAGGGGGACGGTATACACTTTATAAAATATATTTATAGAAATACTAAAAAATTAATTACTCAAAATAACTAAATAAAAGACTCAATCATAAACACAATGCAAAATGGTGCCCAAGAATATATTTTAGTTTTTGTTGGAATTAATGAATCTGGCTTTGATTTTTTTATGGAAACTATTAACTGTCGAGTTACATAAGGCTACGGATGTGTAAGAAAAGCTACGTTGGAAGAGGGCTGTAGCACTGTTAGCACGTACCGATGTCTGATGTTTACACTATGTACTGACGATCTGAAAATTAACTTGTCTCTCAAGTACCTTGGAACAAAATATTTTATTAAACAAAATAAAAAACTGCATAGTAAAATTTAACGAGTTGTTCCATCTATAACCAACACAACTCAACATATTTGCTTGAAACATGATCAAATTTTCTTAAGTTGTAAATAAAACGACAACAACAGTTTTGTCGTTATAATACGTACGTGTACCAAAATCAAGTGAATATCTCAATTTAATTTTATAAGCTCCTTTTATAATGGGTGGTGGTGGGGAGTTGAAAAATGTTATACAAAAATCTGAGGCCTTGGCTTCTAGTTTTTAAAAATCTAAGGCCTTAGCTTCTGGTTTACAGTGCGTGTAGCGGAGAATTAGGTATGTACATAAATACCTAACCATGTTTTATATAAATGGTACAGAACATATTATAGTCTTTAAAGACAATTTTTAGCTTCTGAATTATTTTATAAGTGTTTTATGAGATCAATGTGTGCTTCGTTTGTATAACAATTGTTTAGCAGCTACGATCTAATACAATATGCTCCCAGCAATAATATTGTGTTAAGAGGAGTCATAATAAAATTGTTTTATTAATAATAATAATAATAATAATAAATTGCCTTTATTCAGTATTACAGTATATAATACCAAGGGCGAAGTCTAGCCGAAGTTACTCTACTTAACCCTACCCGAACATAACATTAATAATATTAACAAGAGGTATGGTTAAAACTAAACTATTAATTTTTTATTTTTTACAAAATATGATAGAAATATTAAAATATAATTGTTGTTACAAAATATACGTGAAATAATAAAGAGCAGGGAAAAAAACGAGAACACATATAACCAACACAACTCAACATATTTGCTTGAAACATGATCAAATTTTCTTAAGTTGTAAATAAAACGATAACAACAGTTTTGTCGTTATAATACGTACGTGTACCAAAATCAAGTGAATATCTCAATTTAATTTTATAAGCCCCTTTAATAATGGGTGGTGGTGGGGAGTTGAAAAATGTTATACAAAAATCTGAGGCCTTGGCTTCTAGTACATACACCAGATCCCAAGTTCCTATACTCTTACCAGCTTGCTTTACTGGTCCCTATTTACTTATATTTAATCCCAATCCTTCAACAGAATCATCTCAAAATGCAATATAATTCCAGACGTCCTTGTAATACGTACGTGTAACAAATTTCAAGTGAATATCTCAATTTTATTTTATCAACTTTTTAATAATGGAGGGGGTTGAGAAATATTATTAAAAAATTTGAGACCTTAGCTTCTAGTATATACATCAAATCCCAAGCTGCTGTACTCTGACCAGCTTGCTTTACTTATTTTCCCCTATTTAACCCCTAACCCTTCAACGAAATCATCTCAAAATATAGTATAGTTCCAGTTGTCGTTATAATACATACGTGGACTAAATTTGTGTGAATATTTCAATTTTATTTTATCAACCCTTTTAATAATGGAGTAAGGATGGTGGTGGGGTTGAAAAATATTTTTAAAAAATCTAAGGCCTTAGCTTCTGGTTTACAGTGCGTGTAGCGGAGAATTAGGTATGTACATTCATTTAGTGCGAGAGATATGGCAACCCAGCAGCAGCTAACTCGCCCGATGCGACTGCACAAGGCCACGCCAGCCACCAGCTGTAGTTATTCATTGCCTACTGGGACACGCGATGTTGCAATTCTTACTTGTCCATCTTGCTATTACACGCACTATACATACCACGTCCCACACTTTTGTACTTTTACCAGCTTGCTTTACTTATTTTCCCCTATTTACCCCTATTTGCCCCAAACCCTTCACCGAATATGTTCAAAAAACAATCCAGTTTCAGATCTCATTATACTACATGCATACATGTATGTGCAAAAGTTCAAGTCAATATCTTAAACCATTCTAGAGAAAACGTGAACACAAAAAAGTTACAGACAGACAGACAATTTTTACTTCCACTCCACTACTTGGATGTGGAAGTAAAATTACTTAGCAGAAAACTCTTTCTACAATATGTCTTTTTGACCCAGAGTTCATCATTTTCGTTCTGTATTTTTATTAATACGCTTTTATTAGGTTGACCTGTAACCTTGTAACTTTATAACTGCGTAATTTATAACTTGACTGCGTAATTTATAACTTTATAACTCTTTGTAACTTTAGGATTATCTAAGAGAATCTTGCAACTCTAATTTCACCCACTTCCAGAGTCGTATTGACTTGAAATTTTGCATGTCTAACTGGTTCGCAAGACATTTTATAGAATAATCTAAGGTGGCGTTTACAAGATGCCGGACAGTTTACTTTTATTATCAGACTCTACTAAGAAATGGTATCTGGGAAATTTCTCAGGTCGAAGATTATAAATATGTGATCAAAACGCAAAAATTGAATATGGCGGATAAACTTTATCGTTTATCACTTGATTCAACTGAAAATCGGTATCTGATCATACTTATCGAGTTAGTAAAACTCCATTATATCCTATAATAATAACAACAGTTATTAACAGTTTATATACAGGGTGTAATTAGTTTCATGTCATTAAAAAAAACTGGTGTTAGGAAACGACAAGACAAACAAAAAAACCTTATATAACATGGGGTCTAAGGCTCATAGTTTGGGAGAGAAAAAATAAACAAAAATTTCCAAAATACTTAACCTAGTTTGAGAACTGCTGGCATATTAGGCGTGCTATCTCTCCCTTGTAATATTGTCAAGTAATAATTTCAGTTTTGTCCTTACTTCGTAAAGAACGCACGCATGACGCGACGTACCCGTTCCTTGGTTTTGTCTGTTTTCTTTTTGAATTTTGTGCCACTTACACAAGATTTATTTAATTGACTTATCGTTCAAGTCGTTAGTGCTTGGTTACGTAAGACGTGGACCAGGTTTTTCTTTTTGTTTTCTTTATTGATAACGTTAATTCACAGTTTAGTGTGGTGTTTTAAAAGGCAGATTTTGGACATTATGGGAAATTACACTTATCCAGAGGTCGCGGATATGGACTTGGTACATGGAGAAAGTGGTGGAAATGCAGCTGGTGCGAAAGAGCTTTAGAACAATTGCAACGACGTATTTCAGTGTGCATAGAAACCATAAAAAATGATCCTAATTTACCAAATGTGTTGAACGGAGTAAGTATATTATTAGTTCGACGTACCGAAATGTGTATACGTGGAGATAGAGGTCATTTCGAACAATTTTTGTAAAAAATTCAAAAGAATTGTTCAGTTATTGGATGTTACCTATTGGGCAATAAAGGTATGATTATTATTATTAGTGTTCGTTGTCTTGTTTTTATCTGTTTATTATTGTTTACATTGATTTTCATAGAGACCAAAGACTTGATTTTTACTTTTCGATACCTGATTGGGAAAAATTATGCGCTCAATTCGTTAAAAAAAATCAGATTTCTTCCTAACTTAAAATACACAACTATTTTCTGTTATCGTATCTCGGACGTCTAACTGTTCGTTTTCCAATTTCATAAAACAATTACTAATTTTTTAAGCTTTTAACACAATGTTACAAATGTAAATAAACCACTTTTAAATTTTATAAATTCTTATAAACGACAATAAAAGCTACAATAGCTTTGTTCCAAATTAAGAAACACATGTAAACATTATTTACATGTGTTTTTTAATTTCATAATTAGTAATATAAAAAGTTCAATACAAATAATCCCATCAAAGTGCCGCCGGGAACACACGTCGGGTATTACAGTTTTTTATTATTTCTAATATTCGGAACTATAACATCCATTGACCCTGAAAAACAGTGGTTTTCAAATGTTTCCTATCTTAACATTAAAAATGTAAACCCAGGTTAGTTTTTTTCAAAGTGCCCCTAGAGAAAAAGGTCATATAGGTTTTCTGTTTGTCTACTCGGTCCCTATTACCAGTTTTTTTTAATGACATGAGACTAATTACACCCTGTACACAGAAAAACAATATTAACGACAAATCAACATCATGCTGTTTTCGTTCTATGAGTTATAATCGCAAAAAATAATGTATAAACAAACAAAATATAGCATTTGCTGTTATATTATTTCTAGTCTATTTTATCCAGAACTTGACTTACCGAACACCAAAGTCTCTTTTATGGTAACAATATAAAATTTACTTGCCTCTCATCGAATATGAGAACAGGAAGAGCCGGCATGATCCCAAACAAATAAACTCAACTTTTCATACGCAGCTCATGAAAAAGTAACCCAAGTAGGATATAAACACCAAATTCCCTTAGATGAGATGGTAAGAACTAATTTAACCTTATCTGCATGAGGGTGGGCCGGTTACTTTTTGCATCTAATTAAAGAGAGGGAAAAAAGATTTACATACTAAGGGTGTTACTAAAACTCGCACAGCAGTCATTGATAATTGGATATAAGATACGACTTTAATTTTAATCAGATCATGACGCGTTTTTATTACAAATAAGGTTTGTTCCCCTTCATATGGCTTGGTACTAGTAAGTCACATAGATTAGGAATGAAATGAGTAAGAGTTGATGAATTTGGAGGGGAGTTTGAATCAACAACCTCGTGTGGCTGTCTTATATCTTGTTTAATAAAATACGTACTCGTAATCATAATGTCTATTAACTAAATCAATGGCATCGGACTGCTAGTAATACCCAATAATACTGAAAAAAAAAGCATTAATGAAACCAAAAATGCATACTCTGCAGGTTGTGATATCCAATAAGCGCAATGGGTATAATACCGGTGTCAGAAAATGCGCCGAATGACATCCAACGTTGGACACATGATAGTTTTCCTCTTTGTTTGAAAAATGGTCACATGACGCGACAAACTATCATGTGTTCAACGTTCGATGGCATTTGGCGCATCATGTGGCACAGTCTTAACATTGTCTCCCCAACTAGCAATTTGTTGTTTTCTAGAAGCTGAAAGAATGTTTACCCAACATTTTTTATAAATCAAGATTGTTGATATAAACATTTTCAAAACGTTTATACAACGCTTATAGACGCAAAATGGGCACAATTTTTAAAGCAATTTAGTTCTTCAATTTATTTTATTATGGTTTCCACAGGTGTTAGAAAATAATTGTATAAACGTCTACAAATGATTTAAAAAATTAGTAGACGATAATTATAAAATTATTCGAGATACGACAGAACATTTTCGTAAGCAATGTATTATTATTTCCATTGATACTTTTTTGTTATGTACATCAACAGAACAAAAGTTATTTATTTTTTAAATATTTTGCAGACAATAATAATTCTCAAAATAGTTTTAAAATATTACAAAGGTATATAGATCCTATGTGACATGGCGGCGTAACTAACAACATGTTTAGTGAAATGTGGAATAAATGTTAACTGATTAAGACTTCGTTTCGCCTACAGCAAAGTGATACTTTTTTTGTTATGGACAGCAACAGAACAAAAGTTATTCATTTTTTAAATGTTCTTGCAGACAATAATAATTCTCAAAATGGTTTTGAAATATTACAAAGGTAAATTCCTTTATTTTTATTTAAAAAACGTAGATAGCTTAGAAACAAAAAAGTATCCTAGCAACAGAAGACATCGCACTTGTCAAGTGCTGTCAATCAGTATTAGTAGATATGCTTTGTGTACAAGTGGTATGAAGACTATTTGCCTTTACATTTTACTTACGACGAGTATGTCCATTTGCTACTCATACGGCGAGTGTCGAAAAAATAGTAGGCGTGCTCGAGACTTGAACAGACAACGTTTTCCCAACCGAATTACTCCGAGTAAAAATACTTTCGCTTATATGGAACAGAAATTAAAACATGATTCTTTTTCTAGTGGAAAACAGCAAAAGAGGATATTCTGGCTTATCTTCAAGTAAATCCCTATATCTCAAGTCGATGTCTTCAGCAAGAATGTGGAGTAAATAGAACTATAATCGAGAGAGTATTAAAGAATCATAAATATCATCCTTTCAAAATATATTTAACGCAAGGTTTGACCCCTGCAGACCTTGAAAGAAGTCTAAATTTTATTGCTGAAATGACAGTAACACTCGCATATGATAGAATATTGTGGACTGATGAAAGTCGGCTTCACAACAACGGTACCGTTAATTGACACAATTGTTACTACTGGTCGGCTGAAAATCCAAAGTGGATGCGAGAAATTAATTTCCAGACAACATGGGGTGTAAATGTCTGGTGCGGTTTATTCAACGGCCGCTTGATTGGGTCGTATTTGTATGAAGGGACTTTGACCGGCGTAAGATATTTAAATATTCTCCAGAACATACTTTTAGCTTTACTTGCAGATATTTTCTTACACGAGGGAGAGACGATGTGGTGGCAGCAGGACTACTTTCCGTGAAAGATTAATTGGGCGAAATGGTACAATACATAGGCCGGCTCATTCCCCAGATATGACACCTTTAGATTTCTTCCACTGGGGATATTTAAAAGGTTCAGTTTATTTTACACAGACTACAGGTTTAGACGATCTGCAAAACAAAATCAGAGAAGCGCGCCAAACTGTTACACCAGAAATGATTAGAGCAACATGCACTAGAAATCTTTTAACTAGATTTGAGAATTGCATTACTGAAGATGGACATCAATTGAGCATCAACTGTAATGATTTTTCTACTTATTTTGTTTTGTTTTTTAGTTATACTGGTGTTCTTTAATAATTTCTTTTTTAATCCGCCCATTCATTTGACAGCTCATATTGTCACCGTTTCACACAAAAACGGTGACAAATATGGTTGAATTTGTATTAGAAAGGCCTTCATAAAAATGGAGTAATATACAGGGTGTCCCATTTAAAAATTTGGAGTTGATGTCACGTGATCGGAAATGCGAGGTTGCAACAAAGTCCTTTTATACCAAAAATAGATACCGCATTCCACTGTTTAAAATCATCAAAAATCAAAATAGTAGTTCAAATAGTTTTCGATATATCGACTGACCAAAACTTCGTGCGCCACAGTGTATCATGGAATTTTTGGATGCTCTAAAAATAACGAATATTTATCAAAATTAAAAATATAAGGTGAAAATAAATTGTTTGTATTCGATCATTTTGTGGTATCGCACCAATTGGGTTTGGCAGATAACATTGTGATGATAACATTGTTATTGTGAAATATTATTATATTGTTGCTAAAATTGCTCGACATGGCCATAAATATCATAATATTTCTACACCTGACCTCAGGCCCGACGAGGGTTCGGGGGTGTTTTCTCCCGGGTCCGGAGTTTTTGAGGGGGGGCAGATTCTAGGTCATGAAGATGCATATGCAAATGTCGACTGTATTTGTATTAGCTGAAGCAAGGGAAGGCATACTTCTTTGTAAATTTTAAAAGGTAATATAAAAATGTTTTATGTGGAAAATCGTAAGAAGCTTTTCGAAATCTTACAGTCGAGATAAGAATTGTAAGGAATATCGCCCTCCCTCTCTTCGAAACTGGAACCATCGAGAGAAATATTCCACTGAGAGGAATTTCACCCTCCACTCTTCAAATTTAAATCGTGGAGTTCTGGGAGAGTAGGGGGCCCGCATGTTACTACCCCTAGGCCCCGATTTTCTCTCGACGGCCCTGCTTGAACTTCATATTCACATATTATGTTAACAAATACATATTCGGAAAATGCAGTTTAGGGTACAGCAATAACGAAATAATTGACCACGGCCCGCTAGTTCCATAAATCGTGAAAGTAGAGGCACACAATGAATTGAATTTAGTACGGCCTGAACTGAGGATGGGTGCGGGCGTAGGTAATAATTTCTAATACGAAGAGAGACAATATCTCTTCGTCAAAAGCGAGGAAGTTATTTGTCACATTTTTGACAAATAATTTCTTCTATTGAAAGCATTTTTGCAGTTTCTTTTTTAGCCGTAAATGCTATGGGAATAAAATAAAAATTCTTATTAAAACCGAAATGAAAATAAAACATTAAAATAAAATTAAATAACTCGGAAACTAAAATCAAGTAATAATTATCAAAAAATAAATTATTCTTATTAAATTACAAAAATAGAACATTAAAATAAAATACATAACTCTCAGAAACTAAAATCAACTAATAATTATCAAATAATAAATTAATGAAGTAAGGATTCAAACAAACCACCTTCTTGTGCCAAACTAGCCAAACCGATTATACAATTAACCTCTCATATCATTGAGTTGATTTGGAGCAATGCTTGCACAAACTTGGATAAGTTTTTCCTGTAATTCAACTAAATTATTGGCTCATTCAAATGCATGTTTGTACGCGGTTTCCTTCGAAAAGCCCCACAGAAAGAAATCATGGGGTGCTAGATCAGGTGACCTGGGGGGCCATTTTATCATTCCCTTGTAGCTATTAAACGATTGGGAAATATTCTTTCTAGAAAATTAAGAACAGTTAAGGTATTGTGACTTGGGTAGCCGCCGTGTTGAAACCAAATGTCGTCAATGTTGACAGGAAGATTTTGAACTGCAGGAATTATTTGCTTTTATAAAAGCTCTAAATATTTATTGCTATTTAAATTGCCATCGATTAGCAATGGGCCTATAATATGATTGTCTAAAATTCCTGTCTAAACGTTCAACTTTTGAGGATACTGAGTTCGCACAGCATCATTCAAATGTTTATTTTTCCGAGACCAATATCGTACTACGGATGGATTGTGATTCCTATGTAATGAAAAGGATGATTCACCTGTAAACAATATATTCTTTAAGAAGTTTTCATTCTGATTCACTTTATTTATCATGATTTCACAAAATTCCAACCGTTTGAAATTGTCCTCGGGAAATATTTCTTGCGTTGTTTGAACTTTAAAACAACTGTACCCCTTTCTTTTCAAAATATTTCTTACAGTTCTTTCCTTCATGTCAACTTCATCAGCAATTTGCCTGCTAGAACAAGGTTCACTAGTTTCAACAAGTGCAGAGACATTAGTTTCGCAAATTTCACGTTCTTCGCTCATTTGATGATGGTGGTGCGGGTTGACAGCATTTTTTACAATACACAACACACCCGAAATTCTCAAATTTTTTAATAATGTATGAAATTAAGCTAGCTGAGGGGATTGGTCTGTCTTGATATGACACAGTAAATTAATTTATTGTGTCTTCAGTGGAATGGCCCCAGAAGTGCCACTCCACAATTTGCATTTTTTCTGCAGTTGTATAAACACACCGCATTTTAATAGCGAAATTGAGATTGATTTATTTTTTTCCCACACGTCTAAACAGCTACGCTATGAAAAGCAGAATGGGTGCGTTGTTCTCAACTTGACGCGATCAAGCGATGGCGCCATTGTTTTATACCAATGCCCTGCATTGTTCTACGACGAGGCGTGATTTACCTGCGCAGAAACAAGTTCACGTACCTTACACTAAATTTACTGAATCTGTATATGATTGACAACAGTGTAAAAATTTGAAAGAGATTCCTTGTCCCGTTTTTGAGTTAGAACCACTTAAGTGAAAAAATAATAATAATATAATAATAATAATAATCTTTATTAACCATTTGTTATGATACAAATTTTGTATATATGGCAAGTCAGAAATATAGATAAAATAACTAATACAACAGTAACAATGAAATAAATAAATAACAAATGAATGAAACCAACATATCATCAGAGAACACATTGACGATAATTTTACATACATCAGAAATATAAACATACCTATATATACATATATATATATATATATATATATATATATATATATATATATATATATACATACATATACCCACACAGACACATACATAAATACACATATAAGTACACAGCACATAATCAACTCTCAAGAGATAGGTTATAACAAAACAATTAATCAGAAGAGAAATAGTACATACAATTGTGTAATATGTCTAACAACTAAATAAATACAATTATATAGTATTTTATGTAATGTCGTCGCTTAGGAATTCATCTATTGTGTAGTATCCTTTTTGTATAAGGATTTTTTTAATGGTAATTTTGAATTTGCCTATGCTCATGTTTTGGATATTATTTGGCAATCTGTTATATAATACAATAGAGTTATATTGAGGTGACTCTTTGAAAGTCGATGTCCTATGTAAGGGAATTGTTAGAATATTATTATTTCGGGTATTATATAAATGATGCTCAGACAGAGTCACAAAAGCGTCAATATTATTTTTTACGTTTATTAGACATTTATAAATATAGATACATGGCATCGTCAGGATTTGTTTGTTTATAAATGTAGCTTTGCAGCTTTCTCTGTAGTTTAAGTTAAACATGAATCTCAATATTCTCTTTTGTATAATAAAAACTCGTCTAGCATGGGATGATCGACCCCAGATACAAATATTTAGCGACATGTGTGAATATGCTAACGCATAGTAAACACTAGTGAGTCCCACTTCGTTTAACATATCTTTAAGTTGCAATAATGCAAAGTAGGCTTGATTAAGCTTTTTACATACGTGATTAATATGCTGTTCCCAAGATAAGTTGCTATTTACCAAGGTGCCAAGAAATTTCGAGTAATCACTTAAAATTATGCCAGGTAAAGTAACCATACGCCGTAAGTTAAAATTCAGAAATATTGTTTTATTCTCGTTCAGCATTAGTCTGTTTCGATCACACCAGGTACTCATCTCACTCAATACAATATGAATTTTATTGGATAGTTCTTCCGGGTTTGTAGCAGTTACGGTTATGGTGGTGTCATCCGCATACATAATGGTGAAGCCATTTTTGATAAAATTTGGAAGATCATTTACATAAATCAAAAACAACAATGGGCCTAATATAGATCCCTGTGGAACTCCCAAGAGAATATCAAAAATGTTCGATTGCACTTCATTGCAGTTTACACGCAGAGTTCTGTTTTGCATGAATGAAATCAGGCACTCTTGTAACTTACCTCTAATACCAACACTCAGTAACTTATCAGCTAATATATCTTTATCAACAGAGTCGAAAGCTTTTGAGAGGTCAAATAGAATTGTCACAATATACTTACCACTGTCCAATTCCTTATAAACAAAATCAAACAATTTAGATGACGCACTCTCAACCGATCTACTCTTTCTAAAACCATGTTGGGAATTTGATAATATATTATATTTTTCTAAAAATATTATTACCCTATTGCTGATGATGCGCTCGAAAATTTTTGATATTACACTTAGTAATGATATTTGACGGTAATTTTCCAGATCAAGCTCACAGCCTTTTTTTAATATCGGAATAACGGACGAGATTTTTAGTGCATCAGAGAAGTGGCCATTTGAAATAGATTTATTAATTAGGTGTAACAACGGGTCAATTATGTTTGATGATATACTTTTAATTATTTGTACAGTTAAACCGTCTAAGCCTGATGACTTTTTGTTTTTTAGTTCATTAATGGCTTCAGTCAATTCAGATTTGGTAACATCATGAAAAAGCATAGAGTTTACGGTATTTTCAGATACTGTAGGAGGTAATGATAAATTATAACCAAAATGTCGTTTTGCATTCATTGGGGCTATGGTTACAAAGTGTGATGCAAAACAGTTTGCAATTCTATTACTATCAGATACTATCTCGTTGTCTATATTTAATTCAATGAGTTTCCTTAAACCTTTCGTTTTGCCAAGTCTTTGATTCACAATATCCCAAGTTATTCTCGATCTATTTTCGGCATTATTTATTTTGTTATTATAATAAATTTGTTTAGCATTTCTAATGTTTATTTTATGCCGCCTTTTCCTATCATTATATATTACAAGGCTGTTGTGATTTTGGGTACCTTTAAGGTTATTGTATAGGTTTTTAAGTGCTAGCCCTTCTTGAATTATTTCATTACTTATCCAACCATTGACATTTTTATTATTTCTTTTAGATTTTTTGTATTTGAGAGGGCATGATACATCGAAACACCATTGTATATCTCTTAAGAAAGTGTTAAAAGCTTCACTTGGCTCTAAAGTTGAGATATAATCCCAGTTTATGTTGGACAGCCTTACATTGAATTCATGAAGATTTTCTTCTGTAACAACTCTTATTAACTTAGATATCTTGCTATCATTATTGTTATTTGTTGCAGTTCTAATGCTAAAGGAGAATAAATGCGCAAAGTGATCTGCTAGTTGTGCGTTGTATACCTGTACCTTATAACTTGAGATCGGCATATTAGTCACTAAGTAATCTATGGCTGTGGAGCTCATGTGACCATTTACATTTTGAAATATGCGTGTTGGTTCCTTTGTGGTAATATCTAATTGAAATGATTCAAACATGTCACATAATAGTTTAGTTGATAGGCATTTGTCAAACAGGTTAATATTTAGATCACCACACAAAACAATGAAGTCATATTTCTTTTTCGTAACAAAATTTAAAGCTAATGTCAATTTATTAAAGAAAATATTGACATCTCCATTAGGAGGTCTGTACACACAGCATATTACAGCCTTAATATTTTGCTCCAAAATTACCACTATACCACACATTTCGATGTGACATTCTTCGGCTAGTTCCTTAAATATACAAATTTCATTGAACACTGTGTTAGAGCTAGACCTAACGTATATTAGAGAGCCACCGTGAATATGATTACTACGTGAAAAATGTGAAGCAAGTTTAAAATTAGGTAATACAATATGGTCAATATTTGAGTTTGAAATCCAATGTTCAGATATACATAAAATGTCTAGATTCTTTTCAATAGTAAAGATCTCAATATTATTTATTTTATTAATTAAACTTTGCACATTCACATGTGCAATATTAATAGCATGTGATTTTAGATTATTTGTGACATTTGTGACAGCCGTGGGTATAAAAAATTATTTGTACTTAAGTTTAGTGGCGTATTATAAAGATATATATTAGATTATATAGATCTAATCTAAACATTTTTTAGATTAAACACTTCCCTTTTTAAAAAGCTATACCTGAAATCGTATCCTTGCAGAGTTAACTAATTAAAGATCACTTTATCAACGAAATTGGGGGCTGGTGTCTTGAACGAGAATAGGTCACACGCCGGAAACACCGTCTTTGCAGCATCCTAACACCACTCCAAAGAAAAGAAATTTTAAAAATTAGTGGAGAGAATTCGCACGTCTGATGCGTTTTTTCACTAAAATCGATAGAAAAAAAGTTACAACCCTCAAATGATATTTTTCTTGAAAATTTTAGTCTATTTTTAATGATAACTTTTTCATTTTCAATTTTACGGTAGAAGTATCTACACTATGATTCTCTACAAAAAAGCCTTTTTTGCGAGACTTGCAGTTCATAAGATATGGCGAAAAAACTGTTTACACCCCCTTTTTCAAGGTGGCGGCAAAATGGGGAGGGGGCTTTCAACGCCGGAAACCAAGTCTTATAGTCACACTGGACCCCCCTACACATCAAAAAAAAATCTTGTCCTGCCCAGGTCCAAGATCAATGTAACATTTCAATTAACTAAATAGAAACTATATGAACTTTTTTGTATAATTTTTATTCCCAATTTTATTATAAAGTTTAGTTTTTTTTCTCGTAATTTCTAAGTTCAAGTGTTCATATTTTCTACTCTAAATTTAAAATCTGCTAGAAAAAATTAAGAGAATAGTTTTTATTCACTTCTGCATTTGCGGTTAAGTTCGTTAACATTTGTTCAGCAAGCTACATTACATCAGCTTGTACATTAATCGAATAGAACAATTTGCAAGTTTCGGCATGACTTTTATTAAACAAAACTATAGTTGATTATTAACAGAATTGAACCAAGAGCAATAAAGTTTGCGTCGGTCCGCAATTGTACATCTATTTATTAGCAACTGAAGCTGAAGTATCGACTAAACGTATCAGATATCCAATCGTGATCGAGACAGTGGCCCAACTCTCGAAAGTATTCGTGGCCCTAGAAGGGCAAAACATGCTAAACATACTTACTTGGCCATTTAGTAGATTGCCACAAACCAAGCAATCCAACTCCAAACTCTAATGAAACATAATGTAATGAAATCGCCCGTCAATATATAGAAGGCAGCAATTACAGGTAACTAATACTACTTGATACGTGTTTAAAGTTGGCTGCATTGTTTACGATGTAACCGCAAACCCAAGAATAATGGGGGAGGGAGGTCAAGTCAAACCAAGACAAATGGCATTCGCGTCCAGGTTAATACCACTAGTTGCGAACTTAAACGATAGCCGAATTCCTGAAAGTTCAGGCAGTTTCAGCTGCAAATGTCCACTCAATACAAATCTCTCTTGACTCCATCTAACAACCTAGATAACCTTTGCGGATGGTATAAGGAATTTCATAATCACCGACTTTGTGTAAGATCTATTCGGATATATTAATATCCCCCGAAGATTTATGCGATACATGAGATAGGAATTATATTTCGGAATTAATTGTAACAAAAGTTAGTGGCTTGACCACCAGCTTTATATATATTAGTCTGAAGTTGTGGATAGGAGCCGACAGCGGAGTTTAGTAAGACAGATGAATTTCTATTGCTGCTATAATCCGCAAACATATTTTAGTGGAGTGCAATTAGATTTCGACTTGGAAGTCGATGCCACCTGAAGTTTTATTGCAGATAACTGTTGTTTAAAGTATTAAAATATGTAAATGAGTCCAAAATCGGCTGGCGGCTAAATTCTTGGGCAGTGGGAAGGTATCAATTTTGAAAATTACAAAATATGTAAAATTGTACGTTGAATTTGATACTCATTCCGTCCCATTTAGCAATAAATTGACCGAATTTGAATGATTTTGTTAGTTTTGTTTTTCTTTATTCCCTTTTTAAAGGTTTTTCAATGCGCGTTTCTTATGATTAACTCAAGAAACCTTTAAAAATTCACAAATCTTTCGCAAGTATCGTAAGCGTATTGAAAATACCAGATGCATCTATACTGCTCTAGGTCGAAGTCCTATAGGATCGTCCTATTGATATGCCTGCTAAATTACACCAAATTATGTTCTGTATTTCATTTTTTATAAATATTATTTTTATTAATCATACTACGAAAAACTGAATAATTATATATTAAATAACTTCGATAACATATCTCTATAATATAGGTACAACCGTTGAGAGAAAGAATTAGAAATAAAACGGTCTCAAAAGTCAACGATTAAACAGTTATCGGACGAAAATCGACTGTATGCGTGTTCAATAGCATAAGGACGAGTGTAGCAGGGGCGTTCGGTAATTATGAATCTTCCTCGCATGTCCGTGGTCGGGTCGGCGAGATTCGACAACGGTCCACAAAAAAATTCCCACATCTCAAACGGTAAATCCTATTATAAATTTGAAAAAACCAACTAAATCCTCGACAACAAACGTACAATGTTTACTTTAGGGGTATTTGTCGTAAAATGAACACGCTTCGAGTTATGATGAATTAAAGGAGTTGCGAATTGATACGATTCAAGGCAAGCGATAATTCATTAAGGCGCTCCATAAGACAGCACAGCGCAGATAATATTGAATAATTACATAAACATAAACACCACACATAAATAATAAAGCTTTAAATAAAGCATGAGTTAAAAGATGAAAAAAAGCTAATGAAAAAATAAAAATAATAAAAAATAAATTATACAAATTAATTAGAAAAAATATTAAGTATTAAGATATGTACGTAATATTACGTGAAAACAAAGCTGACGTGCTGTAAATTTCAAATATACAACAATTTTTTTTTTTACTTTTTCGGAAAATCGCCCCCTGCAACCCCCTGTACAGGGCGATTTTTCCTCGACCAAGTCAAATCTTCTTCTCTTTTGATGGGGCATCGTTTAAAATAGGTCGTAGCTTTTAGTAACACATTGCAAACGGAATGACACAATAGTAGAGGCAGCTTATTACTCTACTACAAGGCCGGCGTAGTGGCCTAAACAGATCTGTCACTCTCGATACGTTTTTCGTAAGATGGGTCCTATATTATGCGCCCAGTAGTATTTTCAATACTAAAACCGCTGCCTAAGGAATCACTACTTCCACATCCAGATTTCCCAAGTCTTCTTGAAGGAAAGCATCTTCGCCATATTTGCCCTGTAGTATGTGGAAATAACTTGTCATAGAATTTTAATAATATAATATTTAAGGCAGATATAAACAAAATTGTGGCATTAGCTTCTAACATATACACCAAAAATTAAAATTCTGGACTCTTATTAGCTTGCTTTACTTATTTTTCCATATTTACCTTCACCATCCCTTCAACAAGTTAAAAATATGGGGGGTTAGAATATTATGAAGAAGTCTGAGGCCTTGACTTCTAGCATGTACACCAAATCTCAAGTTTCTGTACTCTTACTAGCTTGCTTTACTTATTTTCCCCTATTTACCCCTACTTACCCCCACTCCTTCAACGGTATCACCTCAAAATATAATTCAGTTCCAAATCTCTTTATAATACGTACGTGTACCAAAAATTCAAATGAATATCTCAACTCTACTTTACCAACCCTTTTAATAATGGAGTGGGGGTGGTGGGGGTTAAAATATTGTCTGTAATTGTTTATTTGTGCATATTCAGATTTTCTTACTTTTTATTGGGTATTTTGCCACTGAAAATATTTAAAAATTTTAATGAAAAAACGTCTGCGCCAAACGGATCAGACAGAGGTTGGTTCTTGAATACTTGACTGTTTCAAAAAGTCTCACACCTAAAAATATATAAACTAGAACAATGTAATAAACTAAAAACTGAAAATGAAAGCTATAGGTTGTTAACGTTTCGGAAGAGAATCTACTTCCGTTCTCAAAACTTTCTTGGTCATCAACCATGACAGTTTAAAATGTTATAAAAAAAAATGTGTGGCCTTGGTTTTTAGTAGTTACACCGAATCTTAGTTTATGTATTCTTACCAGCTTGCTTTACTTATTTTCCCCTATTTGACCCTCAACCCTTCATCGAAATTAGTGCCAAATATAATCTAGTTCCAGATCTCATCATAGTACATATTATATGTACCAAGTTTCAAGTTAATATCTTTAACCACTGCTGAGAAAACGTGCGCACAAAAAGTTACAGACCGCCAGACAGACGGAAATTACCTTTTGCTCAAATTTAAAATCTCGTCATTCTATGACATTCTAAGCCTATTTCAACAAAAAAAAAATTTGAATTTTTTTTACGATTCCATTCCATATTACTTCCACTATATGGGGATGTGGAAGTAATAATTATAGAGTTGATAGATAACACAGACCACAAAAAGGTATTTGTTATTTGAACTGAAGTAGTGGAATCTGGTGAATTCTGACGTGCTGAACGCGAATCTACAGTCCAAATTTAACGATCATTTAAGAATTTTTGAAAAAACGCATTTAGTCGAGTGCAATTAGGTTTTTACCTCGAAACCTAGTTATAATGAATGGATTTTTATGATTTTTTTTAATTGAGTATTTTTGCACTCAGTATTAGATACTGAGTACAAAAAAGTTTGCCCTTTAAAAATTGGCTCTTTTACTTGGGGGTGGCCCCCACAACCTCTAGAGGGGTGAGCAAACAAGTAAAATAGTAACCACCGAATCTGATATACCTAGAATCATATTGTAAGAGAAAAGGTATTTTACAATATTTCATGAAAATTTATAAATTTCCAAATTATAACGATTTGAAGATTATGATGATCTTAGCTTTAAAAAATTTATGCATTGAGACTGTTTTTCGCAAATAACTCAAAAGTCTCACATTTATTGAAACAGTGGTACGCGTACGGTACAAAAAATAAGGTTATGAAATTACAGGTATTTCGTTTTTTGTTTTTCTGTACTATAAATAGTTCTAAAAATACGATAGTTTAAAAATGGGGCTCGAACGGTTATCAGTCGAGATATGTTTAAATGTCAAATATGTGAGAAACAATCAGTATGATGTTAAGAATACATGTAATTTATTTATTTATTCATTTATTTATTTATTTGAATACAACCACCCAACAGGTAACCAATTACAGGGTGGGAACATTACAATACAGAATACGAAAACAGTATGATAAACTAAAACTAATTAAGCTAATTCAACTATCAGGACATAAAACATTAAAAGAACGGATATGTAAAAATATAACAAAATAGAGATATAAAGATAATTATAAGATAAGTACAAAAAGAGAACGCTATAAATCATAAATTAAGTTGTTTAATAGAATTAAAACTACAGTTAAATATATGAAGCTGATCTTGCAGTAGATTATAATTTTTACACATCAAATATACCGGTCACAATTTTAGTAAGTTAGTTCGAGGGGTAGGAGTAGTATCACGATTTTGAGTTGTTAAACGAGGTAGGTTTAATTTATTTGTTCTAAAATGAGAGTGTATAATCAAACATGTTACGCATAATTTTATAAAGAAAGACTATTGAATGTATTATTCTTCAAATTAGACATGTGAAATCTGTCCAGCATAATATTTTGTGAATAACCAGTTATTGGGTAGGTACCATCTTCAACAGAGCACAAATACTTAACAAAACGGCGCTGAACATTCTCAACATTATTTATGTAATTAGCATATCCTGGAGACCATATCAACGAGCAGTATTCCAATTTTGATCATACAAATGAATAGTACAGCAACTTCATAATATCAGTGTTACTAAATCCTTTACAGTTTCTTATTATAGAATCTAAATTTTTTAAAGCCGACGCGATGGTGAAAGTAATATGCTCCTTAAAACTAAGGCACTTATCAAAAATAACTCCAAGATACTTTACTGTATCAGGTCTCTGCAATATTTGACCATTTATATGATAGTTGTAATAGATGGGATGACGCATTTTAGAAAAGGTGAGTATGTTACACTTGGATATGTTTCGTTTTTTATTACGCAATATATTTTCAGATCACCAGCATATAAGAGGCTCTCTACATTGAGATTAGCTACAATATCATTTATGAAACAACAAACATAAGTGGGCCCAGTACAGAACCGTGGGGAACACCGTAATTGGCCAGAACGTCAAATGACCTGTGACCACGTTATTCCACATACTGATGCCTATTCTTTAGATACGAAGTGAAGAAATCTAACTGCATTACTGACAACCCAAACTTACTCAATTTCTCTAATAGAATACCATGATCCAGGCGGTTGAACGCCTTGGAGAAATCCGTATAAACGATATCAATTTGCTTGTTCGCGTCCAGTTCCTTGGAAATGTATTGCGTGATACATGCGAGGTTGGTCTCAGTGGATCTATCGGGAACAAAGCCATCTTGGTTAGATATAATTTGGCCATGTACGTGATCAGATAATGACGCATGCAAAGTGATCTCGAAAACTTTAGCGAAATTTCAGATAATTGTAATGGGCCTATAATTTTCAGCTACCCCCTTGTTGTCTTTTTTTAAAACGGGACACAGGCGAGAATATTTCCATACATCGGGAAATGTACATGTTTTTAGTGACAAATTAAATATTGTTGTGAGAGGACCAGCAAAGATGGCAGCGCAGTCTTTGACAATAAAGGCAGGGATGTCACCTGGCCCTTTAGTAAACTTAGGTCTGAATTTCTTCAACGAAATACTTCTATCCCAGAAAAGGACGTTAATGGTAAATTTGTACTATTACCACTGGTATGAGAATAATATTTTTCTTCGTCATGTAGTTTGAACAAAATCGGCAAAAGCGTTGACGATATCGTGGGGATTTGTACATTGAATATCATTATAAGTAATATTATCAGGGATGGAACTGCCTCCTCTTTTACCGTTAATGTAGGACCAGAATTTTTGGGGATCATTTTCTATGGTTTCTTGCATCTTCAGTAGATAACTTTCATGCAACTGTCTCAAATCATCCCTTATCTTTTTCCTTATGTCACTAAACTCTCTATAAATATCGTCAATCTTTGTTTGTATTTTTTCCAGAGACTGCTTTTTCCTTTATGTCTCGTATGATGTTGTTCGTGTACTACGGTGGATATTTAGATGGTCTGGGAACATATTTGGGAATAGCTTTATCAAAAATTTCTGTCAATTTTGAATAAAACTTAGAAGACGCGATGCATCTTTTTGCTCATTCAGGAAAGACCAATCTGTGTTGAATAAAATTTCTTATAGAAGAGGATAAACTGCCTTTTTAAATTATAATAGAAATTAAAGGACTTGAAGTAGTCTTTTATAGGATTTTTTTATATCCGTACAGCTTGAAAGATAACAACGTTATGTGCAAAACAATGAGTGCTTTGTAATTTTTTTTTGCAGAAAAAAATTAGGATTTTCCTGCTGCCATTGGCCATATAATGGAAATTCAAAAAATCCGTACCAGTTTTTATAAATAAATATATGTATAGCGTTACTACTATGCATTAGGAAAATCCTAAATTTTTTTTACAAGAAAAATTACAAAGCACTCATTGTTCTGCACATAACATTGTTATCTTTCAAGCTGTACGGATATAAAAAAATCCTATAAATGACAATTTCAAGTCCTTTAATTTCTATTATATGTGTTTTAGGCATTTTTAGAGCAGGCGTACTTTAAATAAGAAAAATTTAACGAAAACAATTGCATTAACGGAAAATATGACAATATAGAAAAATAAAACTTAACAAGCGATGCATTAATTTCTTTTTAAAAATATTTGTAGAATTAATAGTTTCGAAAATATGACATTACAAATGTGGGGCTTGAGCATTTAGTGGCAAAGAAATATATTTAAATCTCATATTTCTTGAAAACTTTTGATAAATTGAGGCTTTCAAAATCAGAGCATGTTGGTATTACTATATGTTAATAAAATATGGTACAGCTTTTTGAAATTTCTGTTCTATGGCCTATAATAGCAGGAAAATCCTAATTTTTTTTATTTAAAAAAATTACAAAACACTCATTCTACTCCACATAACATCGTTATTTTTCAAGTTGTACGTAACAAAAATCATATGAAAGAGTAGTTCAAGCCCTTTAATTTCTATTATTTGTATTTTTAACATCATACTGATTGCTTCCGACAGATTTATACATTATATCTCAACTGATAAACGTTTGAGCACCATTTTCAAACTATCATGTTTTTAGAACTATTCACCGTACAGAAATAAACAAAAAATAAAACAGTCGTAATTTCACAATCTTATTTTTTGTATCATACTAATGTTTTCATAAATGTAAGACTTTTGGATTATTCACGAAGAACAGTCTCTAGATTTTTTAAAGCTTGCAACCACAACTTCTCCGCTGGGTGCTGAGGAAGCTATGAAAGAGTAGCAACCGGTTAGCTCAGGGTTGGTCGAAGCTCACTCTGTGGCGAAAAGAGTTATTTAATAATTTGAATATTACAAAACAAGAATAAACAAAGAAAAAGGGCGCCAGCGTATTCATACAACTGATATTCCTGCAACGGTTTAAGTATGAAACAATCCAAAGCAAAATTTAAGAAAATAACAATATATTAACAAGTAACGTTTAAAATATACAGACAGACTTTACATGTATATTAATGAAAAAAATTTTAGAAAATTTACTACAATAAAAATATATAATGCTCAGAGTTGAAATGATTGAAAATGAATATGTAAATACAAAAAAAAGAAATTTATTTATTTGAATATTTAAAAGTAATTAAAAAAAGATCTCTGTCAAAAGAATTAACTTGAAAATATCAACTGGTTTAACAATTTTCTTCTGACCAAGAAAAGCTATGACGATAGGCAATTGCTTACGTAACTTGGGCGGAGAGTGCGGAGTTCCAAAGTGTCAATTCCTGAAGATGGCCACATGTACCTGGGATTGGGGACTTATATTGTTTGTCCGGGTCAACGAGGAAGTTCCAGGATGACACGAAATTGGAAATGTTCAGCCAGTTACAACTCTCCTTCAGCCAATAGCAAATCACCATGTACTTGATCCAGGGTTGGTCGATCCAGATTATTACATGAAAAACAATGGTAATTCAGGAACCAGTTGATACAAGTTAATTTACAAAGTAGCAAAAAAAACTAATTTAAATCTGAAACGACTAAATAAACCATTCATTGACTTTAAAACTTGTTAAAAAGAACGATCTATCAGAATAAAAAAATTGAATACCATTGGTTAAGCCAAGGTCACAAATTTTATAAAAACGACAAAAAAAATCAGAATTTGTAAAGTTTAAACACTAAATTGCAAAGAGAATGGTTGAGGACCAATAAAAAAACTCTACTACTAGATTATCACAAAATATTGGCCCTGAGGCTCTTAATTAACAAAATTACTATAAATTATGACGAAATGTTTAAAGCAGCATAAAGGAAATAGATATTAAAGATATGCAAACAAGAAAGAATTAAATAAGAAAATATAAATTTTGGAGATGCTCTTCTGTACTATGATTTCCGTTGAGTGGAACAACATGTCTAGTCGCTGTTATCTGTCCTGAGTTCGAGTCTCAGGTGCGGCAGATGGCAATGTCGCAGAGAATGGTTGTTGTGGTAATATCTACGTGTACGTGTCCTATTTCAGTGGTGGAATGGCTAAAGTTCTCCGGGATGTTAATATAAATAAGACGATAATAAACATATACCCATCGTTATTTTTGTTATTCTTCTATTGAAACGTAGTCTGGCCGATTTCAAATGCATAATATTGTCATTATTTTGCTCACAGCACCACGTTTGCATAGGTAAATTAAAAACAGAGAATGACATCGTAATCTGTCTTACAATCTCATTATGAATTCATAAGTTAAGAAAGATAAAGGAAATAAAAAACTCACTAGACAAGAAGAAAATGTGAAGTACATTAAAAATTAATTAATACTCAGAGATGAGACTGGGATTTTTACATCTCCAGGAAGAGTCTGCACTGATTCTATATGAGTTTTCACAACGAGAAAATCTAAAGAAACTCGAATTATTACGCTATGCTTTCATAATTCTTGTTGTTTGTGTACCCATAATAACGCATCGGAGAATAAAGAATTATCTCAAAGGGAAATACTAGATCGGAATAAGGTTATTGTTAGGAAGGAAATGCGAAAAGGCAGCATATCTGCATTACTACTACTTTATTTACTCACTGTATTGCCTTATGTCACACTAACACTAACTAAATTATTTTTAAGTAACTTGTATATACATGTATATAGCGACGCTCTATACGAGTTTCATATATTTAACAAAGGGAAAAATTGCATTGAACATATAGACATGTTTCAAAATGATCGATCATTCAACTCTTATTGACTATATCTATTTGAGTTTTACTTAGTTCAGGGAAATTAGCATTTGACCTAAACAAAATTAGTAAAAATTTGAATTTTTACACAGACGTTTTTTGAGGTGTGCCAAACCCAATTCCAAAAATTACAAAAATCTCAACATGGCTACCCAAGATATTTAAGGTCAAAGTTTTTTGCAAATATCTTATGAGGTCAATGTGAAAGATGTAGAGAATTAAATTATTTACAAGTTGTCTCTTTTATTTTTTTACACCCCCCTCCCCCTTTCGAGATATTCAAGGTAAAAGTTTCAAAAACATGGTTTATGATAGTTGTAGCGAATTCAGTTATCTACAAGATTAATATTTTGCATTTTTCCCCAAAACCTCGCCCTTTTCGAGATATTCAAGGTCGAGGTTTAAAAGAACTGTTTCTGTTTGCGTACTATACATCGAAAAGGGCGAGGTTTTGGGAAATAATGCGAGAGATCAATATTGTAGATAATTGAATTCTCACATCTTTTACACTGACATCATGTACTGTCGTGAGCAAAAAGAATAAGACAACTATTTTTTTTCTAATATAAATGTGTCTCTATTTGAATATGTAATGAGTAGACGAATTAAAACAATTAGCACTTTTATTATATTTTACTTCCACATCCACGTAGTGGATTGGAAGTATAGTAATCGCAAAAAAATTTTCAAAAATTTTTATTCGTGAAATAGGTTTAGAATGTCATGAAACGTCGAGATTTTAAATTTGAGCGAAAAAAAAATTTCTGTCTGTCTGTCTGTCGGTCTGTCTGTCTGTCTGTAACTTTTTTTTGTCCGCACGTTTTCTCCGGAACGATTTAAGATATTGAGTTGAAATTTTGTACACGTATATATTATAACGAGATCTGGAACTGGATTGTTTTTTGAGGGTATCCGGTGAAGGGTTGGGGGTTAAATAGGGGTAAATAGGGGAAAATAAGTAAAGCAAGCTTGTAAGAGTACAGAAACTTGAAATTCGGTGTACTTACTAGAAGTTAAGGCCTCACATTTTTTCACAATATTTTTCAACCCCCCACCACCCCTACATCATTAATGGGGTTGATAAAATAAAGTTGAGATATTCATTTGAAATTTAGTACACGTATGTATTATAACGACGTCTGGAACTGGATTATATTTTGAGATGATTCCGTTGAAGGGTTGGGGGTTAAATAGGGGTATATAAGGGAAAATAAGTAAAGCAAGCTTGTAAAAGTACAGAAATTTGGGATTTGGTATATATACTAGAAGCGAAGGTCTCAGGTTTTTTTATTAGTATTTTCCATCCTCCCCCCCACCCCCACTCCCTTATTAAAAGAGTTGATAAAATTAAATTTCAATTTTCACTTGAAATTTGGTGCATTTATGTATTATAACTATATCTGAAACTAGATTATATTTTGACATGATTGCGTTGAAGTAGTGGGGGTAAGTAGAGGTAAATAGGGTAAAATAAGTAAAGCAAGCTGGTAAGAGTACTGCAACTTGAAATTCGGTGTATGTCCTAGAAGCTAAGGCCACAGATTTTTTAATAATATTTTTCAACCCTTCCACTACCCTTACTACATTATTAGAGGGGTTGATAAAATGAAATTGAGATATTCACTAATTTGGTAGACGTATGTATTATAACGACATTTGGAACTAGATTATATTTTGGGATGATTCCGTAGAAGGGTTGGGGTTAATAGGAGGACTAGGGGAAAATAAGTAAATCAAGCTGGTAAGAGTACAGAAATTTGGGATTCGGTGTATATACTAGAAACCAAGGCCTCAGATTTCTTTCTAATATTTTTCAAACTCCACCACCTCCGCTTCATTATTAATGAGATTGATAACATCAAATTGAGATATTCACTTGAAAGTTAAGTACACGTATGTATTGTAGTGACATCTGATTGAGATGACTGCATTGAAGGGGTGGGAGGTGGTATGTTGTGAATAGTGGAAAATAAGTAGGGTAAACTAGAAACTTTATTTTTAACGTATATGGTAGAAACCAACTCCTCAAACTTTTCTATGACATCTGCTCCAAATATTAAAACTCTATGACCAATAATTTCCACATACTAGAGTTCAAATATAATCAAGATGTTTCCTTTAAAGTGACTTGGATGAAGAATCTGGATGTGGAAGTAGTGATTCCTTAGGCAGCGGTTTTTTATTGTAATGCTGTAGTTATTGCTAAAGCAGAAGATTAATTGTCAATGAAACATATTGCACTGCTTTATAACATTAACAAAAATTCTGTGTTTAACATTTTAAAAAAGTTGAAAATAAAGGGTACCCTAGTAGAAATCCTGAATGAGGGCAACAAAGGATATCCAACTTAACCAGAAACTAACTATTAATATTTTGTTATTGCACCCTATCGATTTATAACTTCTATAAGTCTGTTTGGCATAGAATTAAATAAACTTATACGATAATAAGTAATAATGTTTTCCCATGCATTATTTACTTCTTCCAGTAATTCTTGGGCATTCCGTGGTCTCACATTTCGTTTTTGGATATTTCTTACGAGTAGTCGGCATATGTCTTCCACAGGGTTAAGATCTGGACTATGACTTGGCCAGTTAAGAACATTAATGTTGTTATCTTGAAACCAGTTAGTCACGGTATGGGCAGTATGAACTGAACCATTATTTTGTTGAAATATGAAATCATTATTAGGAAATAATTGTGACACAGAAGGGAGCATTAATATTGCCTAAAATCCTAATATACGTTTCACTATTAAATTGTTCCTCAATATGCCTTAAACTACCAGAACCACATGCCGATATCCAGGCCCACATGTTAACGGAAAATCTACACTATTGTCATTGTTACATATATATTTCTCATCGAATCGAGTATTCGGAGGTCAGTAAACACGAATACGACCGGTGTGTGTAGACTAGAAAGTTTTTTCATCTGTAAAGATTACATTGTTCCAAAAATTTACATCATGCGCTAAAAATTCTAGCGCAACTCCCAGTCGAGCTTCTTTATGTTCAGCTTTAAGTAGGTATTTCTGTGCTGCTGGATGACAGCGTAGCTCCGTTCTCTTACTCGCCGGTGACCAGTACTACTCGATCCAGGAAAATTCGTTTCTTCGGCAGCCTGAATTACTGAGTGAAATGGACTTTCTATTAATTTATTTACCAATTGCAAATCTTGCTGTTGAGTTGATATCCTTCGTCGCCCTGATCCAGGATTTCTACCAATCGTACCGTTTATTCTCCACTTTTTTTAAATGTTAAACACAGAATTTTTGTTAATATTATAACTCTGTGCAATTTGTGTAACTGACCATCCATCTTCTACTTTAGCAATAACTTCAGCTTTAACTAAATCGCTTATATGGGGCATATTTGTTTGGTACACTTGCAATGAATTTTGACAAGTGACAGTGTTACAAAAATTAAATTAGATGTACACAACTAGATTTTAGAAAAAATACGTTATATAAGACATTACGTTCCTGTCAAATCTAACACATACTTTCACTAAACACGATTCAATTGGTTTCCCCCTCTCCATGCTCACACCGATACGTCTCGTAGCTCCTAATCGGAAACGGGTTATAACACGCACAAGATTCTTGCTTTGTCTCGAGATCGTTACGCGGCGAACATGTTAGATCTTGTCTCATGCCACACTCACAGATAGGAAATAGTATTTGGGTTGTCATATAAGAAAATAAGTTGTAGGTAATGGTAAAAATAAAATATGGGTACCACCAAATATATGTTTCTATTTTCAGTATGTTCCACCCGCTTGATTGAAATCTATTTTTGAGGAATAAAAGAAGTATTGAAACATATTCTTTATAGGATTTTGCAAACAGTGGAAATAAAAGCTATCTATGAGAACTAAAGGAAAAACTATATATAAAAATATTAATGAAATCTTTGCATTCTTTCGATAACCTGACTTCTGGTTATGCTAACAAGTAAAAATTCTTATTTGCCATTCTCATTTTAACACTAGCATCCAACCTAGGCCCCTACGGCTAAGCAGGCTAAACTAGTATCCTACATGATCCCCTACGATATGTAGGGTCAGTTAAAAATGAGAACAAAGGCCTGAAATTAATTTATTTACGTACCTTGTCTTTAAAAAATTTTTCATTCTAATGAATTACATTTTCATAAAATCTCATTCAGTTCCTTGGAAATGCTTAGCCTTTGAAACGTTTTTCGTCCTTATTGGACTCATCAGAAAAGCCTAAAGCCACTCATAACGATGTTCCATTCAAAACTAAGACAATATCCATGAATAAGTATAAAATAATTATATTTGACATTGACTGATAAAAAACAACAGATCTTCACCTATCTATTAGCTAACTAGTATTGGAGCCTATATACTCTATGCATGTTTAAAAGTGAATTATTTATTATTTGTTTGCTTATAGTAATGAAACATATTCTTTATAGGATTTTACAAACAGTGGAAAGAAAAGCTATCTATGAGAACTAAAGGAAAAACTATATATAAAAATATTGATATATTAATATAGGCTCCAATACTAGTTAGCTAATAGATAGGTGAAGATCTGTTGTTTTTTATCAATATCAATTATAATTATTTTATACTTATTCATGGATATTGTCTTAGTTTTGCATGGAACATCGTTATGAGTGGCTTTAGGCTTTTCTGATGAGTCCACAATAAGGACGAAAAACGTTTCAAAGGCTAAGCATTTCCAAGAAACTGAATGAGATTTTATGAAAATGTAATTCATTAGAATGAAAAAATTTTTAAAGACAAGATACGTAAATAAATTAATTTCAGGCCTTTGTTCTCATTTTTAACTGACTTTACATATCGTAGGGGATCATGTAGATACTAGTTTAGCCTGCTTAGCCGTAGAGGACTAGGTTGGATGCTAGTGTTAAAATGAGAATGGCAAATAAGAATTTTTACTTGTTAGCATAACCAGAAGTCAGGTTATCGAAAGAATGCAGAGATTTCATTAATATTTTTATACATAGTTTTTCCTTTAGTTCTCATAGATAGCTTTTCTTTCCACTGTTTGCAAAATCCTATAAAGAATATGTTTCATTACTATACGCAAACAAATAATAAATAATTCACTTAAAAAAAGAAGTATTCACTATAGCTCTTTTTTGAGAGTAATCCGAAAGTCTTCACTCTTATATAACTATCTGAAAGCAGCGAATGAATTTTTTTTTGTATTTTAAAAATAGTATTTATTGTTAATTTAAAATGGGAAAAGTATATAATAAAGTACTAAACATTCCAAAGATATCCCTTTGATTTCGTCTCTTTACCTATTATAGTTCGCGAGAAAAAAAGTTTGAAAAAAGCTTTATTTTTAGGTATTGTTATGATAACTCGGCGAAATGTGAAGATTTCGAGAAAATACCTACATAGTTTATGTACTCCTTCACTAAACTAAGTTACATAACAGCATTACATATTGTTGGATTTGGTTTCTTGGGCAAATTACGTATTCTATGGCAATTGTGGTGACCCTTTGCCGGTATGTGTATAACAAATTGTTGGTATTTGCTATCGCATTTGATCATAAGTAATAAATGTTCACTTTCAACTAGGATTTGATTCTTGACGTAGGAAGGTAATCAAATCCATAACTGCCGTGTCTTAATCCACATATTAATATTCTCAAGTTTATAAGGAAAACGTTAATGATAAAACATTATTTGTTTGTAAATAAAAATGCTCTAATAGCACTGAATGTATATATTGGGTGTGTCCGTGTGTTCCTTATTTTACCGCTCGCTCGTTCACAAGGTTATTGTTATTAGACCGTCTGAGTGACCTATTCAGGAAGTTGCGGCAATAGATATAATACAGACTATATTCGTTTCCACATCATTTATTATTTATTATATTGTTACAGTTTTTATTGGTGTTGCTATGTAACAAAAACTGTACGATTTTTTCACTCTTATGACTTGCAAATCGTTTTGTTATATTAAATATGCATTATTTAATTACTATAATACAATTAACACAAATGATAAGCTAAATAATAAGTACAAAATAATTTGTACCTAAATGGATTTAGAAGGTTTTTGGCACCTGTCGCATTACATGTTAATTCTAGGAAAATGAATATTTGCACCAAAGATTAGAGAATTAACAAGATAGGACAGCCGGCGGAAAATCTTATATTTTTAGCAATGACGCCATTGACCTCGACATTTAAATTGGAGTTCTCGCGCAGTTGCCACAATGTGACAATCAAACGGAGGAGGTGACATTAGAAGAGAGACCAAGAGTGAAAACTGGACGACACTGTCCTAATAGAACGACCGAACTCAGCTGACTGTCAGTACCCAAGGCCACTAAAAAAACAGGTTTCATTGTAATACATATCACATGAACTATTTCTATGTTTATATGTACTTAAGGTATTTATTTGGTTAGAATAGAATTGTACATTGAAAGAATAATTTTGAAACTTATTCTATAAAATGAGGAAAAAAACAGCCACACGCAGCTGTCATCGAGGTCTATACGTGACGTAGCACTTCTCGATTCTAATGAGCCAACCTATCTTTTAGTAAGCTTGGTCAAATTCATTTCATGGGTACCCGACAAATCCCGAAACCATTTCCGCTGGATGTCGTGTCCCTTTATAAATTGAACTTCACAACTGTCTTCGGCTATTTCGTCTTCTCCGTATGACTGTCCTACCCTGATAGCACACGGACGTCCCAAAAACGTCCCAAGAACGTACTCACAGGACATGAAAACGTCCCGAGGACGTACTCTACCTACGTAAGACGTACCGAGGACGTTTGAGGGACGTTTCGTGTCAGCAAAACGGGGTGTCCCGAGGACGTCTCACCCAGGACTTATGTGGGACGAATGTATGTCCAGAGAGGACGTCCTGAAAACGTTGTTGGGACATACTATGCAAAACATATAGGTACCTCCCTCTCCACCACTTTTAAGGTGTATTCACAGCAGAGGGTATTTATGTTCCTTTTTGGGTTTTCTAACATGCAATTCTTTCGAAATAGAATCCAGTGATTGGATTCTATTTCAAAGGGAATAAGTGTAGTTAGAAAAGCCAAAAAGATAAAAATATAATTACCATGTAGAAAAATTATTCAAATAGATTGATTTTAATACATGGTATTTTTATTTATCAACACCAAATGACATGCGAACATTTTATTTCTATTGTGCTATTGAAAAATAAGTTATGGCATTTGTATTTTTTTTAAATTAACTTCTTACTCTACGAATTCAAGAGTCAAGTGTCAAAAATACAATTTCTATGGGATTTAAAAGTTATGTATTATAATACCTAGTACAGTATAATATAGTTATATATACATTAAGTCATATTGAATATTATAAGAAATAAGCCAAGTGTGCAATAAAACGTAAGATAAATGTATATCACACCTTCTCTTAACATTTTGCACACTTCGTCTTTTTATAATTATCTTAGTTTATATTATTTTATAATATTCTCTCTTTTTTGACACCCTCTCTGTTCTTTCTTTTGCCCTCTTCAATCACGATGCAATAGTCATTTCGGTGTCCTTCCAAGACTTTGAAGCGTTAGCGACTTCAGCAGCCCCTGTGTAAATAAAAGAAAAATTAACATTTCAGATGAAATCTTGACAAAAAACATTAAGACTAATATATGCCACCTGATGGCAAGCTTATACTTAAAAAAAAATCACAGTTTAAATGTGAACATTTTTCCGTTTAACTGACTTTTGCATTTGAAAGGTTCCCTTGTTCATTTAAAAATTTTAAGAACACCTCTTTATATGAATGATCGATTCTACAAATAATACCAAAAACTGAGAGAAGCAGAATTACATGTTGTGACTAATGCTACCAGATTAATAACATTATTATAAGTTTAACGTTATATTTTTTGCCAATATTATTACAGAATTCAAGTAAAGAAAATGGCTATGGGTTAAGATGCATTAGGATTTACGGTTAGAAGTAGGTTTATTAGGTTGAACATTGATGATGTATAAAGTTTTTGTACGTACGTACAGCATAATTTCAGAAAAAATATAACAAATAGGGCATATAAGTTACAAATTTGTAAATTTTCCTCAAAAAGTACCTTTATTAGTTTTACTTCCCTCGCATACCGAAGGGAAGTATTGTATTCGAGAAAAAATCACCCTACGAGATTTTTTCGGATTCTGACGTTTCAGAACACGTAGATTCCGAAAATATAGGTTTTTCAATTCCGTCAGTCTGTCTGTCTGTCTGTCTGTCTGTCTGTCTGTTGGTGCATTAACTAAAAAAACTACTTGACGGAGAGCAGTCAAATTTGGTAGGTAGTTAACCCTACTGTCAGCGAAGAACTGGTAGAATTTTCACTGAAAAATATACAGGGTGGACTGTCTAAACGGAATAAATAGTGAAAAAAAATTTTTTTTGCTCAAATTTAAAATTTCCACGTTTCATGACGCGCTAAACCTATTTCAGAAAAAAAAATTTTTTTAAAATTTTTGAAAAACTACCACTAAAAAAATTTTTCTTTGTTCAAATTTAAAATTTCCACATTTCATGGCATTCTAAACCTATTTAAAAGAAAAAAAAAATTGAAAATTTTTTACCAACATTTTTGAAAAAATTTTTACCACCAAAATAGATGAATTTTTTTTTCTCAAAATTTAAAATTTCCACGTTTCATAGCGTTCTAAATCTATTTAAAGAAAAATTAAAAAAAAAATAAAAAATTTTTGAAAAAATTTTACCACAAATAAATAGAATTTTTTTTCCGATTTAAAATTTCCACGTTTCCATGGCATTCCAAATTTATTAAAACAAATTTAAAAATGTTTTAGAAAAATAAAAGAAAAATGAAAACATATTTTAGTAATCTATTTATCACCATTATAGAATAGACGAAATATTTTTTTGCTCAAATTTAAAATTTTCAGATTTCATAACATTCTAAACCTATTTCGGAAAAAAAAAATTGCAACATATTTTCACCAATTTGGAAAAAAATTTAACACTAGAATAGACAGAAAACATTTTTGAAAATTTGTTCTATATTTTAATCACCACCATACTTCCACTCCATTACGTGAATGTGGGATTGAAAATGTGAGAGATGGCAATAATATTTGGCATATCCTATTATATACTTTTATTGAATAATGGCATCCCAAGAAATAATTGAGTCATGGTGGACATTTATAAAGGTATTTGCGCAAGCCTTCCATATTTGGCACCTGTTATTTTGTATATGAACTTTTGCTGTTGGATGAACACTCTGTAATTTTTTTGACCAAAAGTTATCAGGTTTTTGTAATAATACCAATAATTATATTCCGATTATTATTCCCAATGTCATTTCGTAATTAATAATTTTTTTGAGTGACTGTCATGCGCAAATAACGAGGGAAGTTCTGTGTAAATAACTTTACCGATTTTTTTCCTTATATCAATTTACTGAAATCCCTAAATATGCTTTACAAGTTTGTTGATGTTTTCTGGCAAATGTTTTTATTACTCGATGTATCAAACCTTACCTATTAAAATTTCATCACCTCCACTTGTTCATCAGAGATATCGAACCATATAACACTTCGTTTAACACACTGAGTAGGTACTTCTTTTCAATTTTTTCTTCCCTCGCATACCGAAGGGAAGTTTTGTATTTATAATGTTTAACCAACAATCTTCTCTTAAGTGAATAAGTTAGCTCCATGATAAACAGTTAAAAACTGCATACCCAGGTTCACAGGTGATCTCCCATAGAATTTTAACAGAGCCAAATAAGGTGGGTGGTAGTATATATTTATTACATATACGCTATAACCTACAAATAAGCAGCACCAAATTTATCTAGAATAAAATATCGATCTAAATACTTATATATTAATAAATCAATTAAATAGACTTACCTATTTTTGGTACTTTCTTTTGTAGCCGTTAAAAGTGACTAGTGGCAGTGGGCGGAAGAAATAAAAATGATGCAATGCAATAACCATAAGGCTGCCAAATTGAATTCCCCATAGTTTGACAGCAACTGAGCAACTAACCGAAACTCCTACATCTCAAACAGGACGTTTAGCGGGCATTTTAAAATAAAAGAGCTTTATAGGAACTTAACATATTTTTAATTGTTATTCATTCCAGTATTTCCATTTATTCTCATTGCGATATTTTCGTATTAAATGATAGTAGCACACTAATATAGAGGATAGTAGTACAATAACTACACTGTACTGTCAAAAAGTACAAATTAATGTGATTTCGCAAGATGAAAAAAATTGTTGAAACGAATAGGTATAAGATTTATGAAATCAGAAAAATCAAATTGACAAAATTTAAATGGACCATGAAATATGAAAATATTTTGTTATCAAAAGAAATTTTGTTAGTAAAACTTTTTAAGGATGTTTTCATTTTTACAGTTTTTAATTTCCTTTTTTAATCATATCCTCATCTGCTCAAAAAAAAACATCACTCCTAGAGGTTATTTCACAAATGTGTTTAGGTTTGTCTTGACTAGACTCTAGCAGGATGTCCTTAAAACGTTTTATTCAGAACGTTTTAGGGGCGATAACAAACGGACGTCCTTGGGACGTACCATATAAACCCGGGACGTTCAGATCTAACGAGGACCTAAGTGAACGTCCTGGAGACGTTTGTTGTTATCAGGGTATCTTGTTGGTTCTCTAATCTTTGGTTGCACAGTCACGCAAATAAAAGTTCTGTACCAGAAACATGAGTACATAGATTATGTGTATTTTAACAGTAGAAATCTTAATGTTAGCGTATAGGACGAAAGTTACGAGTTCTTTCCAAGGCCGTCGACATGAAAGTATCAAGGTCAGATGATGTAATACTGAGCGAGAGCCTGTTGCTATGTGGGAAGCAATGCGGTGTAGTCGGTCAGGGCTGCTCGATATTGTACCGCCTGTTCAACTAATTCTTCCGTGCTATAGCGTAGTGATGTAGATATTCGAATGATTTCGATACTCGGATTTTCCGGAATCGGATGACAAGAATATTCGGATTAATCATTCGACGTCGAATTAATTTTCAATAAAGTGCTAAAATAGGTATCAATAATCAGGATTGTTTTATACAATGTACATATTCCAATTTCGAGGATTTTCTATTCAAGAATATATGCGAGATTATGGAGAAGCGCCGCCGGTGTCAGGGCATTCCAGAGTAGCTGATTCTGAATCTGGGGCCGAACTTGAGTTTATTTGCATAATATTAATCTGAGTATATCATTCGGAATCGGGTGACAAGAATATTCGTATTAATCATTCGATGTCGAATTAATTTTCAATAAAATGCTAAAATAGGTACCAATAATCAGGATTGTTTTATACAATGTACCTACATATTCCAATTTCGAGGATTTTCTATTCAAGAATATATGCGAGATTATGGAGAAGCGCCGGTGTCAGGGTATTCCGGAGTAGCTGATTCTGGACCTGGGGCCGAACTTGAGTTTATTTGCATAATATTGATCTGAGTATATCATTCGGATGAAACTTTGTCCCAACAGGTGGATCAGTAGACGCGGTGAAATTGAGTGGCCTGTCCGTTCTTCCGACTTGACCCCGCTTGACTATTTTTTTATGGGAAGTCTATTTCAACATACTAAATAATGTCGATGATTTAAAAGACAGAATAAGGCAAGAAATTAATCAAATCAACCCGGAAACGATACAAAATGTTTTAGAAGAATTTAAGCAACGCCTCCATTTTCGTCAAGAAGCAACAACGGGCGCCCAATTTGAACATTTGATTTAAACTGTTTCTTGTTCTTTTGTTTACTTAGTAACATTTAATATTTTTTAATAAAGAAATTAGAGAAATTCAAAAAAATCTTATATAGCTGGATAGAGAATTAAATATCATGAGCTGCATACGCACTCTCGTTCCATTTAAAAATTTTAGAGGGGTAGCTGGTCATTCCAAGGGCGTTGGCGGGGTGGTATAAAATTATGCTCAAAAAATATCATTTTAGAATTATAAATTGTAAATTGCATAGATAATGAATTTATCTGGACCTCCCCGCATATTTTAAAATTTTACACGATTCTGGTCAAAATTTTTTGTCATTTTGGGCGTCTTCTTTATTAACTCTATGAATACAAGAATCCTGCTCAGCGATCGCGAAAACCTTTTAGTGAAAATTTTCAGGCTAAATAAGTCGATTTTTTTCGAGTTATAACATTTCCAATATCATCTTTCCTGTTTTTTTTTATTCAAATGTAATGGAACATGAAAATTCCATTCAGAATAAGAAAACAAATGAAAAAAATTTGGAGGAGCTGGGATTTGAACCCAGGACTTTCAGCATGCGAAGCAGACACTCTACCACTGAGTTACACCCCCTTGCTCAAATTTGCCGACTAAGACAGTTTTAAATATAAGCAGTCCTCGTATTTTTTGTATTATATGATTTTAAATAAAATAATTTAACTTTTATTGCATATACAGGGTGATTCACGTAGGCCATTCATTAGAAGTATTTCAACTTGCAGTTGGATTAGAAACTTGAAATTTGGTATGCAGCCATAATCGATCATGCCCGTTCTATCTAAAATATTTTCAGTCCTCCAACTATACAGAGGGTGTGCCAAATTGGTACCAACTTTCTTATTTTAAATGGAAACCTATATTTTTCTTTACATGGTTCGATTGGTCTTCTAATTCTGAGTTTAGAGAACCTAAGTTATGTTAACTTATCTATTACAATTTTTGACATATGTCCAATTTTTTGAAAAAAAATGCCGCTGTAGTAGTTTACGAACAAATTTGTATCTCGCAAACCTTTCAAAATTATGAAACCAAATTTGTGAAGCAGTTAGCTGGAAGTCCAGGCTAACTTTTGATGTCCCATCGGTGGTCCCATTTTGTACCGTATGGGCGCAGTCGATTTTCAAATGTCGCAATCAAAAATTGTCAAAAAGTAAATTTTTTCAAATGGCACCTACTATTTTTTTTTCACGCCATTCGAAAGAAAATTGAATTTTAGGGTGAGTTACTTAAGCATTCCCTATACCTAACTTCACCCCATATCGAGTTATTTAATAAAAATCAAGAAATACCTCATCTTGCCGAGAGATTCCTTACTTCATCAAGTATGCCATGGAAACAAAAGACAGTTGTAACAATTTTTAAAGAAAAATATGAATTCTTATTTAATTACACACAACACCAACAAATTATTATTAACGAACAAGAACAATGTTGACGAAATTCTGACGTAAATGTTCAATGTGACCACCATATTTTTGTTCAAATATTCTATTATTGTACTTTCAACAGATTGCGTAGCACATCTTTGAGACTACCATTTCTGACGCCAGAAATCAATGCAAAATTGAATTTTAGGGCCACTTTTATTAACATTGTGTATGTCTATCTACAGTCGTTTTTAAGATATTGGCATTTTTTGAAGAAAATATTGTTTTTTTTCTCAATGCGTCAGAAATAGTAGGCGCAAAGATGTGCTACGCAATCTGTTGAAAGTAGAATAATAGAATATTTGAACAAAAATATGGTGGTCACATTGAACATTTACGTCAGAATTTCGTCAACATTGTTCTTGTTCGTTAATAATAATTTGTTGGTGTTGTGTGTAATTAAATAAGAATCCATATTTTTCTTTAAAAATTATTAAAACTGTCTTTTGTTTCCATGGCATACTTGCTGAAGTAAGGAATCTCTCGGCAAGATAAGGTATTTCTTGATTTTTATTGAATAACTCGATATGGGGTGAAGTTAGGTATAGGCAATGCTTAAGTAACTCACCCTAAAATTCAATTTTCTTTCGAATGGTGTGAAAAAAAATGGTAGGTGCCATTTGAAAAAATTGACTTTTTGACTATTTTTGATTGCGACATTTGAAAATCGACTGCGCCCATATGGTACAAAATGGGACCACCGATGGGACATCAAAAGTTAGCCTGGCCTTCCAGCTAACTGCTTCACAAATTTGGTTTCACAATTTTGAAAGGTTTGCGAGATACAAATTTGTTCGTAAACTACTACAGCGGCAATTTTTTTCAAAAAATTGGACATATGTCAACAATTGTAATAGATAAGTTAACATAACTTAGGTTCCCTAAACTCAGAATTAGAAGACCAATCGAACCATGTAAAGGAAAATATAGGTTTCCATTTAAAATAAGAAAGTTGGTACCAATTTTTGGCACACACTGTATAGTTGGAGGACTGAAAATATTTTATAGATAGAACGGTCATGATCGATTATGGCTGCATACCAAATTTCAAGTTTCTAATCCAACTGCAAGTTGAAAAATTTCTAATGAATGGCCCACGTGAATCACCCTGTATACATTAGAAATTTCATACCTTTACTAACTCTTAGCCGATAAGTGGTTTTTACTAGTACAATATTAGAATATATTATATCATTTTTAACATTATTGGCAGGAAATAGGTACTACCTATATACCTACCTACTTATCCTATATACTTACCTAGGTACCTACCTATTTATTTATGTACTCATTTATTACTGAAAAATATGGTATGTTGTATTGTAAGTGAAAAATTAGTTTTATATTGGTTTGATAAATAGACCTACTAAGTAGATATTACACATACATTGTCATTGTCAACAATCGCAAGTAAATGTATGAAAAATCTCAATAAAGTAAAGTTGTGTTGGTAGGTGGGTAGGTAGGTAACTTGGTATATGGATGATACATTACCAACAAAAAAAATTAGTTTTATGTTAGTGAAGGGATATTAAGTAAATATTATAATAATATTATCTTCATGGCCAGTGGCGTAATTTCAGAATTTTTATTGGGTAGGCAGGAATCTTTCACACATAACCCAATAGATGGAAGCAAAGCGAAGCGAACCAAAGAATTTATATAAAAATTCTTTGAACCGAACCCTGTAATTCTTAAACGATAACCCGATAAGCGAGTGCTACAAAAAGTTAAACCATAGACAGGAAACCCTAAACACAAATGAGGTAATATTTAACTTAAAAGAGGGAATGCGAATGGTGTGAAAAAACACTTTGGTAAATAATGCTCGCGCAAAAATCGGAAGACTTGATGATCGTTCACCGAACGGTTGTGCGAGTGTTTCCCATATGATATTGTCATTTGCATACGTTCGCTGATATGTTGGCGAGCGCTCGTTGATGTGTACAATTTGAATTTTTTCGATTACTTGATTTTCGATTCAAAAATACCTCTTTCGTAAATTATGAATCAAAACAAGAAAAAATTCATATACGTTATGTCGAAAAGGTTTAAGTTTAATAACTTTAGAACGGAAGGAAAAAAATATCAAGTGCAAGGCTTTAATTTAAAAACTCCGAAGAAATTATGAAAATTACATTAATATAAAAAGTTACACCGACTTCAAAATTGGGAGTTTTCGGTGCAGCCCGCCATGTTTTTGCGATTACAAACCATGTCTCCGACAGCAGGTAATCTTAGTATAGTAATCATAGCATGCTATAACTTTGGAACCATTAATGTAATTTTTATAAATCTCTCGGCATTTTGAGGTTGAAGTTTCCGATTATCTTTGCAGAATCTAAAAATGTATTTCCATTCAAAAATTATTAAAGGTCAAAAAGACTAAAAATTGCGTTTTTTCAATGTTTAAACGTTAAACAATAAATCTTTCCGACCTGACATATACAGTGTATCTCGCTTAAGAGTGCAACAGCGTAATAATTCTTTTGTTTTTTGTCCGATTTGAATCAAACTGTTCAGAAATGTTAGAGGTCACCAAGATCTGTTTAAGACCCCAAAATCACTTTCCATCTTTAAATGCAAGGCTACGATACTAAACTGTATGAAAAAAATCAAAAAATCATAGTCATTTCTTAATAAATTTTGTTAACAAAACTTGTTCGAAATCATTCAAAAACCCTGAATCCGAAGTTCTGCAATCCTCCGAAAAAAGTTATAAACAATAACATAAAGTTCAGAATTTAACTAAACTTCGGATTCAGGGTTTTTGAATTTAGTATTGTAGATGGCCTGGCATTTAAAGATGGAAAGTGATATGGTGGTCTTAAATAGACCTTGGTGACCTCTGTCTCTTAAGATCAGTTTGATTCAAATCGGAAAAAACAAAGCAATTATTACGCTGTTACACTCTTTAAGTAAGACACACTGTACATATAAGAGTTTTTTTCTTGTATTTACCTATACTTACTATACAAGTGTTTTGGAATCGAAGATTGCGTTATTCATGATTTGTTTATAAAATTGTTATTAAAAAATGGGTTTCCGTATGACGATTTCGCTAAAAATTTAAAAAACCAGATTTTAGAAACTGGTGTAAAAATTAGTAAAACACCTACGCAAACCATTCGCCTAGAAAAGAAACCCTAATCCCATTAGACCTTAAAGTATACTATATGATCATAGACGTGCCACGTAAAGGTAATGTATAATTATAATTAGTAGCCTATGATTTACTCGCGTGTCTGCGGTTTACTCGCTTTCCCCGGGGCATCTGGGGTTTAACTCGCCTATCTGTGGTTTTACAAGAATTGCAAAAAGGCCCAGCTCAAAATGTACCCAGAAACCCCACAAAGTCTTAATCCGACCCTGCCTAATGGTATTGAAAACCTTTGACTTGATTGGTGTAATTGTCATACTTATTATTTTTTCCGGAAGAATTTCGGATTTCGTCAGATTTGCCGTAGACAATTTAATGCTCCTTCAAAATATTTAGGGGGCAGTTGCCTATCCTTGCAACCCCACCATCCGAATTACGACTACGTTTATGGCGCAAGTTATCTGTAAGTTATCTGTAAAAACCTAATATAATACCTACATACACCGGCTTGGTGGCGCAAATTACCATACCAGGCGTTGCCCATCTTTCGGCAACATATCTAGCCACACCCACTTTCTCTATTCAATTATAAAAATTCTCAAACACAATTTCCGATATTTACCTTTTCTCTTCGTTTCCTTTTTGTATTTTTTGTTTGTTTTGTCACTCTAAATTATTTCTTCCAAACAATATTTATTCCTTTATTATTATTATTATTATTAAATTCTTTAGAAAGCAAACATTTTAAATTATAAATTATGCGGTCTGATATAGCCGCTCGCTCTTGCTGCATTGCTTGGAACGGGTTTTTTGGATAGTAATTTTCCCGTGCCGAACTATCATATATATCTGATATTTTATCTACACCAGCGTCTTTTGCATTGCATATATCAATTGTTTTAAGTTTAAAAAAAATTTTTTTTTACATGTTCTATCTTATACACTTTTTAATTCGCCGATCCCGCGAAAGGAGATAGTGATTATTATTTAAGTTTACTTTTAATCCAACCTAGCCTCGCTCTGTCCATCCCTTCAATTACCATGGCGATTAGTGCTGTGGATGTTTGGCTGGCTCCGGACGAGTGCTTAGGTAGGACAATTATGTATTATTAATTTAAAATAAATTTGTTTTGATTTTATTTGATTTGATTTTGGCTTGCGACCACGGAGTCCCGGGTTCGAATCCTGGCCAGGGTATGGATGTTTAGTGGCGTTTTTGAAGTGTTACCGAGATGGCAGCCGTGTACTAGACCGCTGTTGGGTGGCACAACATGTCTAGTCACTGTTACCTATCCTGAGTTCGAGTCTCAGCTGCGGTAGATGGCAATGTCGCAGGGAATGGTTGTTGTGTTGATGTTTGTGTGTACGTGTCCTGGTTGAGTGGTGGAATAGCACTAGCTAAACTCCGCCAGGACGTTAATATAAATAAGACGATTAAATAAATTTAAAAAAAATAATAAACATATTCAATAGGAAATAAAATTTATTCTGGTTTATCCAGTGTAATGCACTTAAGGTGAAGAATCCCCCTGTATTTAATTTACTTTTAGAAGTAAATATTTGAATTTTGGTACAGATGTAGAACTTCAAGAGCTACATTTCTTAAAGTACTCAAATCTCAGGTGTAAACCCAACTTACTGCGACTTCGTGAATATGACAGATTCTCGATATTTTCGAAAAAAATCACTGATCATTTTATGTATCTCGGTCAGTATAGGATCCTGGTTCTTTTTTTTGTGACTGCGATTTTTCGAAAGTCACAGCTTGCACACTTGCTTTTGGAGTGTCCCTATAAATAGGCAGCTTCCACTTCAAATGCACGCATCGAGGCTTCGCTGGTACTTTTATATCGAGACAACCGGAGGACTCGCCTGATCTCCTTGTCCCTTATACCATCTAGAAAAGCCCCCACTGCTAATTGCTCTTGAAATTGTCTCAGTTCATCGGGGCACGCCAGGGATGCCAGTATCTCCACTGCTGCAGACAACTGTTCCTACTGCCCCATGGCTGACACCGTGGCCCACATGATGTTCGGCTGTCCCCGATGGAACGCCGAACGCGACAACATCACCAGGATCCTCGAGCAAGAATTAAACGAAGGCAACTTAGTCACAACCATGCTCAGCTCAGAGCAACGATGGTGCGCGATCAGCGACCTATGCATAGCCATAATGAGTGCTAAGGATCAAGATGAACGCGAAAGAGCGGCCTAACATCGTGGCCGCACTGCACAGCACCTGAGGTAATGCTCACGCGGTTCCGGGCTGTCTGTGCTGAAGATGGAGGGGTTTTAGCCGGTAGAAGTCCGGCACTCCCCGGCGCGCCGGGGGTCCATGAGGATTTCCCCTCCTTACCATAAAAAAAAAAAGTATCTCCACTGCAGATTCAAATTCTTTTAGGCTGTCACCATTTTTTTTGTGTTCTTGATTTCAGCTAGGCCTGGTAGACTTGGTAAATATGTTGCTCACCATATCTCAAGCCTAAGGCTGCAACCAAAACTTTAAAGTTCTGCTGTTGTTCTACCGTGATTCTCTGGAGTAATTTCGATGCTTGGTCTCTTAATGCCAGAACTATTGCCATATCCTTCTCTTCGTCATTCCAATTATTCGCACACGCAGCTGCTCCAAACTGTCTCTTATAAGTCGTCCATGAACTTTGACGGTCAAAGGAAGGAGGTTATTGTTATTACTTCCTCGTAGACCTTGTCCATCCAGAAGTGATTCTGTTTAATTCCTACAGTTTTTCTTAATTCGTCATTTCCTTTTTGTCGCCGTCTCTCTTCTTCTTGACGTCGCATCGTTCATTTTCTTCTTGACGTCTTCTTTTCCGTTCCTCTTGCTCTTCTTGACGTCGTTTCTCTTCTTCTTCAAGTTGTTCTTCTTTTTATTGGCGTCTACTGTCTTGTTCTTGTTGATATTACTTTTCTTGGCGTTTCGTTTCTTGATCTTCCATAATTTTTTGGAATTATGCAAATAAGTCCTGCGCTTGTTTTTCGGATGCCATATACCTCTTATGGTTACGGGCAAATAATTACGTTAATATCAAATAAATTTAACAATTACGTCAGTATTGGTAATGGAAAATTCTCGGGTCAACATGAAAAAGTCTTATTTAGAGTCTTTGTCACTTTCCGTCCGGTTTAATGATCTTCACTAATTTATGAATAAAATATTCTGGAAGTTTCGCAAAAACGCACTTCACAGTCTTACTTTGTTTTGACTTACTATTGAGAATGGTTTCAATCCGATCATGCCTTCCCATACAGCACAAGGACATCCTCAGAACATACTGGAGACAACTTTTCGGGACATATGGGATATCCTGGGAAGATTCCATTATCACCTTAGGATGTCCGCAGGATATCCAAATGGGACAGTTCGGGCTTTGCTGATGACGTCCTCAGGACATCAGTACGGGTGTGTACAGGACATCATCAGCTCTTATATGGGTTACGCCTGGGCTTTACTATGAACAACCTGAGGACATTGATTGGACTTTATATAGAACATCCCCAGTTCTTTTAGGGTTTATTGGATATTTCTAAAGACAGCAAAAAATACATGTTATTTTATGATATAGTAGATCATTACTTTTAAACTGAGTCAATAAGCAAAGACAAAGGAATACAAGTTTATATAATGGCAGAGGTAAAATGACTAATAAAAATGTGATACATATATCCAATGAAATAGGTCGACATATCAAAATTTTGAGGTAAATACTTGAATTTTTGATATAAGTTACTATGAAGTATTTGAACATGATTAATGAAAGAAATTTTTTTTTCAACCCCGAGAAGGGGTGAAAAAAAAATATAACAAATTGTTTTTTCAAAATTACTCGAAATGTGTAAAAGCTAGTAAAAAGGTTTCAAATAAAAATTGTAAAAGCATGAAATATATATAAATGATCTCTTGCCTGTTTTTGGTATTATTAAAATCAACAGAGTTTAGAGTGGTTAGAAGTTATAAGGGATATGTACAACTTTAAAAAATCATAGCGTGCTGCAAAGTTATAATGAATTAAAAAAAAATTATTCACTCAGAAAAATATAAAGGATTACGTATCTGACAATAACATCTGTGGACAATAACCAATCACATTTTCCCCTTTTAGATATTATAATAAATACAAAGATATAACATAGCAGCATTATATTTATGAAATATTTAACGTAATCTTATTTGTCGAAAGAACTTTAAAATGAACGTGGAAAAGACATCGAGGCCCGGTGGATTTCTTCGACTTGTCACAAAAAGGCGGCTAATTCAGAACACAGTAAATGTATTAAAAACAAATTATAAATAACTGCTATTTAAATAAGATATGCATTTTTAATTAATTATTTGTACTGAACAAACAAATAAGTTTTTAGAAGCAAATTTTACAAACCAATAAAAGACAATAAATAGCCTCAAAATAATATATATACTTTCATTATTTTTGTTGTTGTAATCTCCTAAATAACAATACCTTTAATGGGACGACTCTAGGACTTGCCCAGGATATTCCCACGGTGGATATTTTAATATCTTTGCAGGATATTACTAGGACATCCTGCCAGGATATGTCTAGGATATCCCATTTGGGATATTCTCAGGTTGTATATATTTTATTGGGATATCCTAAGTATATCCTGAGGAATGTTGTCCTCGATTGGGATATACAGGGTCAAATGAGGGTATCCTAGGGATGTCAAGTGCTATGTGGGTTTGGGCCAGTAATTCTGATGTACCTACTGATATGGATTTGGTGTTGGCGACCTATCATGGCGGTCAGCAAAAGAGGTGTAAATGTTACTGGCCAATGTGCAGTCCATTTTATTTTATGAAGTTCGTAGGAATAATTCACAAATCTAAGTAATTATTTTTATGAGTTTGTCGCATAACAGAGTATTTTTTGGTTTATTAATTGCCCTCTTATTTATTTCCTAAAGGTACGAAGTACCTTATTTACACCTAAATACAAAAAGGCTCATTTTGAAATGGTAAGATTTGGGAACACGAAATCAATCTGCAAAGTCATCTCAGTCATAAAACTAATTTTATAATAATTTTATCTAAATAAATACAAGCAATGCGCAATCAAAAGATAAACCGCGTCTGTATTCATTGCGATAATAATAATAATTTAAGTATACTTATTTGAGTTTAGAACAATTCCAAACGATGTTTATTTTATCAGATAGACGCGTAGACGTATAGAAAAAAAATCACGAACAACTATAATATAGGTAGTCACGATTTTTTTATGCCAGAATATTTTAGTGTTCCCAAATTGTGTAAATTCTTGTACTTATCAGTTTGAAATTGAATAATGGAAACATTTACATTAAGGTAAGAGTATCTCCATCATTAAAGATAGGTATTTCATTTTCATATGAAAAATTACAGGATTTTTCGTCTTCATAATTTTATAATATGATATTCTTACGCATATGAACCAAAGAATTTACACACACATGCCCATGGTATATAAGAACGTAAGGATTTCAGCCAATCACAGGCGATAAAAAGAAACTCTGTGTTTTTATGGCAGGAGTGATAGGCTGAATCTCTATGTCCGTACCCACACAGCACATTCGGGATATGGGATGCCAAACTGAAGTGCCTGAATATCCCAGTACGTACCCATTTAGGATGCCCCAGGACATCCTTCAAAAGTAGGTCAGAAGGATATCCAGTATTGGTTTCATATTGACATTAACTATGGACTGATATCGGGATTAAAAAAGGACGTCCAATGAAGGGCCTTAAATCTCCTTAAACTCTGACCTAATGTTTTATACGTTATAGCATTAAATGTGTATGTGTGTGCTGGTTTAGACACCAAAGAGAACTATATACAGCGTGGAACAGTCAATGGAATAAATTTAGTATTTTAATTATTGTGCATGCTTATTTATAAAAAATCCTGAGACACGTCGATTTTCGATTCTGAAATGATACCCTGCAACGCACAAATTTCATCCCTAAATTCAACCCCCTTCGAGTGGTAGTTGCAACCCCTAAATTTTTTTATTGGGAAGAAGGGGTTTGTAATACCTCATTTGAAAGGTATTTTCATTCAAAAATGCTATGGCTTTAATATTTGTTGCAAAAAATAACTGTAAAAAAATTAATTCATGTACTTGACGTAATTCGCTACAGTAAACTGAAAATACCTTGATTTCAATATAGGAAATGTTCAAAGTGAGTTCCTTGAACCCCTTGGCCACATCCTAATCGTAAATAAAAATGTCTTCTAACGTTTTCTGAGGCATGACCGACCTAACCACATCCATTATTCTTCTCCTTAAGTCAGCCCTATCGCACGGCTTAGTTTTGTATACGATACATTTCACATATCTCATAGAAAGAAATCTAAGGGTGTAAGATCAGGAGAATGTGCTGGCCATTCTAGTGATCATTACCTCCCTGTCCACCGATTACAGTCACTATATTACATTCGCTGGAACTTGTGGATTTGCTTGAGCAGGATATATCCTGCTCAAGCAAACCCACAAACCTAAAAGTTTGTCAAAGTTGGCACGACATTATTTTGGAGCAGAGCTAAATAATTATCTCCATTCAAACTGTCATCAATGAAAAGGGACCAATGACATGGTTTCCAATTATCCCCATCCTTTCAGGACATTGCGTTTGTAATTCTCTTACCCAGTGAGGATTTTCATTAGCTCAGTAATGACAGTTTTTACGATTAACATGGCCATCAGGAAGAGTAAAAGTGGGCTCATCCGAAAACAAAACATTTTCTAGTTGAATAACATTGTTGTCTAACCATTGCATCACCTCTTCACAAAAATACGTTCTTCTATCAAAATCGTCTTATAAGCTCCTGAGTTGCGTTCAGTTCATAGAGATGCATTTTATTTTCTTTAATACGCGAATAACTGAGGATGGGAAACATTCAATGCTGAAGCTGCTTGTCGACTTGAACTATGTAGGTTTTCTTCAAACTCAAGCAGTGTATCTAATTTGGTATCATTACTCATTGTATTGGAAGCTTCTTTTTTTATCTGTCGTACATATCCATTTTCGCGAAACTGCTTTTCAATTTTTCTAATTATATACAGGGTGGGACAATAGTGCGTCGGGCCTCGATATCCCGAGTTCTACGATAGCTAGAAATTTTTTTAAAAATTGCAAGTAAACTAGATAAAAAAAAGTCTATAACTGGAAATTATTTTCGAATATGCAGGGGGAGCCAAGACGAAATTACAGGACCAAGTGCCTTTTTTAAAATGGAATGCTATGTATATCAGTGCATTTTTTGAAGCCTCTTTCTAGGCTCTATTAATTCCTATATTAGCATTGAATCTGCAGATGCATATTAAATTTTCAGTCGCAAACATCCCTATAAAAGTAAGAAAATAGGTACCTACTACATCAAAGGCTGGTACCTAGCTATTTACCTACCTACTCTGTCATTTGCGATGAAATCTAGTAGAAGCTCCATCATTCATTTCAAAAAACAGCTCTCGTTCCATGTCACCAGTATTTTCAGGTGTACATCTTTATTACATTCAGTTCAATGTTTAATTGTCATTCTTTGTACCTAGTTACAGTCAAAGGGAAGTTTTATTGGTATTAAACCAATAGCCAATATTATTTGACACTGATAAATCATGAAGAATCTGTCAGATAATAACACTGGACACTGGAATATTTTTATCAATTCAGATTTCGTAGCCGGAATAAAGGTACTTTATTAATATCTAATACCTACCTATTAAATAATAGGGAAGTAAGAACATGCCTACCTAATGATTCTGCGGAACTCCAACTAAACCTTCTTTGGTTGTATGTTTTCTAAAATATGTTACAAATTTACTGAAAATGGAATGGAAACGTAAGTATTTTAAATAAATATTTAAATTGTATTTTATTACAGCACCATCTCTACAGTACCATTCCAACATATTAATCCATCTTGCTACCGATAGATGTCGGTTCGGTACGCATACAAATGTTAGACATTTACATCTACATAATTATAACAAAGAAAAATGGTAATTACAGTCTCGTACTCACCAAACATAAACCAAAGATGAGAAATGATAGTAATTGACTACTGAACTTGAACGTATTTAAAGAAACACATTACGTTACAAGCTACGAATGCGGAATCAGTGACTACTTAACCTCACTTTCCAATTTTATTTCTATCCAACTCGTCATTTGATTTTAACTTAACGTGTAACTAATTTTAGTAACAAATATAATACTTATTTTTGAAAATATTACGGTTTTAAGAATACATTGTGTAATTTTGTTATGTGTAATACATCGTGTAATTTTATTATGGAGCAAATCAATCTAAAGTATGATTTTTTGAGGTTAAATACTTATTTAGACTTGACTTTTAATTAAGTAATATGGCCTTTTAGGGAGAACCTTCTTCTTGGTATGGGAAATCCTTTACTGGATATATCCGCAGTAGTGGACAAACGTTTTTTAGCAAAATATGATTTGAAGGAAGATGATGCTATACTGGCAGATGAAAAACATAAAAACCTGTATGGCGAATTAGTGGAAAAATACAACGTCGAGTATATAGCAGGAGGAAGTGTTCAAAACGCGTTACGTGTTGCACAGTGGTTTATAGAAAAACCCAGAGTAACTACTTTCCTAGGCTGTGTTGGGGAGGACGAATACTCTAAAATTTTATATGAAAAAGCTACGAACGATGGAGTAAACGTTCGGTATCAATATAACAGTGAAGTGCCAACTGGAACCTGTGCAGTTTTAATCACGGGTCACCATAGGTCGTTATGTGCAAATTTAGGTAGTGCAAATTGTTTCACGATAGATCATATTAGAAAACCGGAGAACAAGGAATTAATTGATGCTGCACAATTTTATTATGTATCGGTAAGTAATATTTTATTCTGTTATCTACATTTAATTTTGGCCTTCATAGTTGTTGTTGTTAATGTTTTATAATTAGAATTTCAAGTCACATATTTAATTGTGTACAAACGCTTAATGCATTTGTATTGGCACATCGAGTTGAGAAATATTAAATAAATCTAATCATATGTGATATATGTATATATGTGAAAAACATCTGACTGAATAACTATGTTTGCGTTGTCACAATGATATAGCGATATAGCAATTTCCTATTATTTATTTCTCATTATAAAGAATAATATGCCAGTAGTGCCACAAAAAATTTCAGCTCCGTTGGATCAATAATAACGGAGATATTCGCATTTGATTACAAATACACTCGGCTAGCCGAAGTCCATAAAGTAACATCACATAGCGGTTATACCTGTGATATAATCCATCAGCCAGAGCTGAGGACCGCTGACAACAATAATTTTTAATTGGGTACTTACGAGGATACTTAATTCTGCTTGGAATCGATTTTAGTTGTAGCTCTTTAGAAAGGGAAGATTCTACTTTAAAAAATAATGATAATAATAATATATTTTTATTTCTTCCATTTAAATGTATAAAATACAATAATAATAATAATAATAAAATAATCCAGGCGTTTTAGACTTTTGCTGCCAAATTCATGCCCTACGGAAAAAAAATACATACTTCTAAAATGTATGTTCCAGCTATACTGTCACAATCTTTAAATTTTTGAAAGCATCACGGGATCACTGGTGATAATTTAGTCCGGCAATTATTCTTACAGCATACTTCTATAAAAATAATAATAAAATTCTTTATTCACTTGGCTATACATTTGTATAGATGTGACAAGTGAATTTTGAACACATGTTAATAGTATAAAATAATTAAAAATTGTTACAATAGTAAACGTTAAAATTACAATAAATAATAAGAAATATACAGTGAGCATGTAAAGGTTAGAATAAATTCATTAAAATAGTTACAAAATAAGTGACAAAAATTCGCTCAGACCCGTCAATTTTTAAATACATTTCTCAATTTGTTTATTTAAAAAAAAGTGCTGCAAATATTTTTCTTTAAGTTATGACGTCATCGCCATTTTTTTTTAAATGGCAACCCCCATTTTTTAAATGTCATTTGCAAGAGCACATTTTTCAGCATACAGTACGTTAAATTCTAGGGAGAAATACAAGAATTTAAGAATACAGCAAAAAATAATTAGATTAAATGTTCAAATTGTGCGCCATTTGCTTCTTGACAATGTCCAAGTCGAAAGAGAAATTCTCGCAAAACATTAACAATTGTTTTGGGTCCAATTCTTCCAATTTCGTAAGTAATTCTGTCTGTTAAGTCCTCAATATTGTTCGGTCTAATAAAATAAACTTTGGATTTAAGGTAATCCCATAAAAAATAATCCAAAGGGGTTAGGTCCGGAGATCTAGCTGGCCATTCTATTGATCCGCATCTACCAATCCATCTACGTGGAAAAATTTGGTTTAAATAATTACGCACTATTACCGAATAATGTGGCGGTGCACCATCCTGTTGAAACCATATGGAGTTTTCCGGTACATTAGGGTTTTCACCATTTGGATACAGTGCGACAAGTTCTGGAATTATGTTGGAGCAGCTCCAAATATTTTTCGCCATCTAATGAACCTTGCATAAAAAATGAACCCAATATTGTAGTCCCAACAATTCCAGCCCACACGTTAACTTTCTGTGGAAACTGAGTATGGCCTTCCACCATCCAGTGTGGATTTTCACGTGACCAATATCGTCAATTTTGCCTATTTACAGTGCCATTTAAACAGAAGGTGGCCTCGTCAGAGAAAAGTACTCGACTTAAGAAATGTGGATTGATATTACATCCTTCCATCATGGTTTAGCAAAAATCTACTCTGCGGTCGAAATCATGTTCGTTAAGCTCTTGAACTAAATTCACTTTATATCGGTGCCATTTATTCTTCTTCAAATATTTTAAAACAGTCGATTGACTAATTAACTGTTCTGCTGCGACTTCGCGACTTGGTTTGTGAGGATTCTCCTCCATCGTCAGTAAAACATCTAACTGTTTATTTTCTGAAATTGTAGGACGACCTTTCGTGAAATTACCTCTTACATGACGAAGGGGGCCAAAAGGAAAAGGAACCAATCTCCCACACACACAATTAACGTAACAATTATTAAATTAATTTAAGAAAGGACAATTATAATTCACTTATCACTGATAAATAGCTATAGCGTTCTGCGGCGTAAGTGACTATTGTCTTACTATCATACTATTGTCTATGCGGGTCGCGCTCGACCCATACGGAGTTAAAAAAACTAGCTAAAAAAAACTTCTTAGTATTACCATAAAGAATTCAAAACATATATTTTTCTCTAGGTATAATACTACTACAAGGCGCGTAACCAACTAATGTGTTAGAGCCAGATCCGCGTTGCTAAGTAAATGAAAAAAAGCGTAAACACAGAAAAAGTGTAAGTCGTAAAAAGGTTCGACGGTAAGTAATGAATGTGTTCTATTAATGTTAAATGTTTTTTCTGGATAATTTTGTCATGCAATACTCCCTAGAATTTAATGTACTGTATGCAGAAAAATGTGCTCTTTCAAATGACATTCTAAAAAATGGGGGTTGCCATTAAAAAAATGGCGACGACATCATAACTTTTAAAAAAATATTTGCAACACTTTCTTTTTAAATAAACAGATTGAGAAATGTATTTAAAAATCGACGGGTCTGAGCGAATTTTTGTCACTTGTTTTGTAACTATTTTAATGAATTTATTCCAACCTTTACGTGCTCACTGTATAACATACAGCATAGTTAATAAAACACAATATAGTATAAATACTCTCTCAACTTGGAGACTTGTTCCCCAATTAACTATCTCCTATTTAAAGTGAATGGAAATTTGCAAAAGATAACGTTAATAGCACCTGTGGGCTGCAATGTTTCGCCGTGTAAGGGAGAGCATAACAACTTCTACGCAGTTGAGAAAATGAATCAACATGTGGTGACCATATTAATTTATAGTCGAGAATAACAACTAACATTTTAACTGACACACGAGATCTTGAAATTTCTTGTAATTTCAAGATCTTCATTCTCAAAGAGACGAAGTTGATTACCCTCTCCTCATATTCTAAATAAAATTGAGTTAGTCTTTCCTCTATTTAGTTACCAACAATTTTTAGTATGTAGTACATATTATTTTTAAGTAGAGTTGCAATAAGTCTCCGTCAGTTGCACTACGTACAAATACACTCTGCATCTGCGTGTCATAATCCTTAACAAAGAATTGTTTTTAACCTCCTCGGCTATCAGAATAGAACCCATTATCAGCCGCCCATTACCACCTTGGGGCAAATGATTTCCACATACTAAAGAGCGAATATAGTATCAAGGTGTGTTCTTTTAAAGAGACTTGGATGGGAAATCTGAATATGGAAGTAGTGATTCCTTAGGAGGCAGTTTTTCTGTCTATTTCAATTATGCCTACTTAATGATTCAGTTTAAATTCAAAGTTTTTTTTATGTTGATCTGGTTTACCCATTTTAAAAATTGGAATGTTAACATTTTGAAATTAAATTTGTTTCATATATTTTTCTTTTTTTTTTTATATAAATAACGAAATAAATATCATTTTTGAACAACTGCCAGCAGGATTAATACCACTCTTTTCGTTTTAGGGCTTTTTCCTAACTGTCAGTCCTCCATCCATAATGGAAGTTGCCCAACTGGCTCTGGCTCATGATCGTCCATTCCTGATGAATTTAAGTGCCCCTTTTATATCGCAATTCTATAATGAACAACTTATGCAAGTGATGCCGTATGTCGATGTTATCTTTGGAAACGAAACGGTGAGTAATAATCATGAACATATTAACAGTACTATCGTACTTAGACCATGTTATATTTAAGAATGTCTGCCGTTTGTCGACAGCAACGACATACTAGTATAAGCTGGTATGAGCGATATGCATATACCTACTGTCTTATCCCTCAGAATTTGCAGTTGAAAGGAAAGTGTGTTCTTTATATTGACTTTAGCACACTCTCCTTAAATGAGAAAGAGACCAACTGCAAAACTGTTTTCTTTGTACTGTGTGTTTTTTTATTAATTTCTTATTATGGTAGTTTGAGTGCAACACGAAACATCTTAGCTAGATGTTGTTGGTGAGGCTCTCAAAATTTAAGTGGTCCGAGGAATAATGAGGATGTATGGCTTAATGTATGGTTGTAATAGAAACAAAGAGAAAATATGCCGAGGCTGGATAATTTAAAAGGTCATAAATGGAAAATTCCAGGCGATATGAGGTTTTCATGATTGATGTGTTTTTGTTGCTGCAATAATGACTTACAACATAATAATAAACTTGATCAGCTATGAATAAATAATAAATTTCATAAACTAAAACATATTTTTCCAAGCAGTAGTAGTAAAAATATATTTGCGTTTACTTATTGTTTTTATTAGAGATAAACTATTAACTTTTATATAATTTATATTGATGACCTTACACTCTTGCATAATGCTTTGCGTTATTGCTAATTTAACTTTATAATTTATTTAATAACCCAGTTGGCTGTGTATTTATTAGTCATGGGAGTAATACAGATGCTATCAGAATCGTTTTGCTTAAATCACTTTGTTATATAATTATTATAAAAAAAATACTCTACCTATAAGATCTGTCTATTTTAATAATTTGAGTTCATAAAAAGTGCATATCTAACCATAATACTATGAAATTGAGATGTGCTCTCACACAGAATGGGATCATTTCTCAATTTTTTTTTTTTCATTGTGAAAGGACCCCGCAGATTCCTTATGGGAAATTACCGTCAGTCCAACTCTTTGAAACCCTAGATTCTAGTCGTTCTTGATGTGTAAAACAAAAGATATCAAGGGCACTAAGCCCTAAAAATTCACGGCTTTGAGATATAGCGCTCAGAAGTTGGTCTCTTCGTGCATTATAGAGTAATGATAAGCTACTTTAAGTTAGTATATCTGTATATATGAGTTAATATGTCTTGTTGTTTCTTAGGTTTTCACGGGTGTTGAATGAAGTGTTGGTGTTCTTCCGGGTGTTTTCCCGTGTAGTTGGTAGGCTCCTGTGGGAGCCTACCAACTACCCGGAAGAACACCAACACTTCGTTAATATGTCTGTATATATAACATCAGTAAAGGTTTCAGAGCTATGAACAGTGACTTTGACCGTGATCTTCAAGGTTATTTGCAGGTTAATTTTAGAATTGTTAATAGAAAACCCATTTTTAAGACCGAAAACTGAATTTAGTTTGGAAAACTGAAGATTTTAGCATTTTAAATAAAATGACAAATTATGTGAATATTACCTTTATACATTTTTTGTTTAATCACAAAACACCAAAAATATATTTTTTTATTTAAATAATTATTATAATAACTTACTTATTTATTTTTTATGAAGTCCAAGAGTTTATTGACTATTTTCAACACATAACTTGATATTGTTAGATCTTTAAGCAGTTTTTTTTATAATTTTTTACTGTTGTTTCTTGTAAGTATACAGGGTGTAATTAGTTTCATGTCATTAAGAAAAACTGGTAATAGGGACCGACTAGACAAACAAAAAACCTATATGACTTTTTTCTCTAGGGGCACTTTGAAGAAAACTGACCTAGGTTTAAAATTTGAATGTTAATGAAGGAAACATTTGAGAACCACTGTTTTTCAGGGTCAATGAATGTTATAGTTCCGAATATTAGAAATAATAAAAAACTGTAATACCCGACTTGTGTTCCCGCTGGAAGAAGTGCGGCACTTTGGTGGGATTACTTATACCGAACTTTTTATACCACTAATTATTAAAAAGGAAATAATTCCTTCTCTTTCGGCATAATGCAAGCATAGCATGGCCCCAGGGGTTCAAATAGGATTTGTTTACATGTGTTGTTTAATTTGGAACAAAGTTATTGTTTTTATTGTCGGTATAAAATTTAAAAGTGGTTTATTGACATTTGTAACATTATGTTAAAAGCTTAAAAATTTAGTTATTATTTTATGAACTTGGAAAACAAACAGTTAGACGTCCAAGATACGATAACAAAAAATAGTTGTGTACCTATTTTAAATTAGGAAAAATCTGATTCTTTTAACGAATTGAGCGCATAATTTTTCGCAATCAGGTATCGAAAACTAAAAATAGTATTTGGTCTCTATGAAAATCAATGTCAGCAATAATAAACAGATCAAAACAAGACAGTGAATACTAATAATAATGATTATACCTTTAATGTCCAATAGGTAACACCCACGTATACAGATTTCAGTATGTCGAACGAAGGACTTAACGCACTCCGTTCAACACATTTGGTAAATTAGGATAATTTTTTGTGGTTTCTATTCACATTAAAATGCGTTGTTGCAATTATTGTTCTAAAGTGTTGATTGGATCACAGTAAACCAGAGATTTAAAATGCCCCCATAGATAAAAATCCATCGAATTTAAGTCGGGCTATCTAGCAGGCCATGGTACTGGTCCGCCACGTCCAATCCATCGTCGAGGAAACTTCCTGTTCAAGAAATTTCGAACAGCCAGACTAAAATGAACTGGCGCGCTATCGTGCAAATACCACATTCTTCTGCGAGTAGCTAAGGGTACATCTTCCAGCAAATTTGGCAATGTTTGTGCAAAAAATTTAAGTATACATCACCATTTAATCTAGCGGGTAATTGATTAGGTCCAATTATTTCATTACCGCAAATTCCTGCCTGCCACAAATTAATGCTGAACCGTCGTTGAAAATGCACCCTTCTTATTAAACGTGGATTTTCGTCTGCCCAATAGTGCTTATTTTTAAAATTAAACACTCCATTTCTGGTAAAACACGACTCACTGGAGAAACACAGAACGTTTAAAAAATCCTCATTTGCCGCGTGTTTTCTTAAAATCCGCTTATAAAATTGCATTCGCTGTGTAAAATCTTGAGGTTCTAGTGCTTGGACACGTTGATAGTGATAGGGATGTAAGTTCATATCTCTCAATGTCCTCCATACCACAAAATGGGATACTCCCACACGGTTCGCGATATCGCGGGTGCTTAAAATTGGATCCTCTTCTACAAGTTCCAAAATTTGAACCTCTGCGTCAATTACCCTTGCTTTGCGTTGTGGACCTCGTTCTCCTCCATGTCCATCGAGACGGTCTGTTTCTCGAAGACGCTGGTCAATACTAACAAATGTACGAGCACAAGGATGACGTCGATTAGGGAATCTTAAACGATAAAGCTCTTCCGCACCAGCTGCATTTCCACCACTTTCTCCATACACCAAGTGCATATCCGCGAGCTCTGGATAAGTGTAATCTCCCATAATGTCCAAAATCTGCGTTTTAAAACACCACCATAAACTGTGAATTAACGTTATCAATAAAGAAAACAAAAAGAAAAACTTGATCCAAAATCCAAAAAATAACACAAAAAGCACGAAAGAGAAGTAGTGTCTTACGTAACCAAGTACTAACGACTTGAACAATAAGTCAATAAAATAAATCTTAACGTAAGTGTCACAAAATTCAAAAAGAACAAAAGCAACAGACAAAACCAAGGAACAGGTAGGTCGCGTCGTGTGTACGTTGTTTACCAAGTAAGGACACAAACTGAAATTATTACTTGAGAATATTACAAGGGAGAGTATAGCACGCGTAATAAGATAATTTGGCCGCGAAGAAGCAAAAAACATGGCGGTGTCCTCTGTCGGTCGCTTTTAACTGCTTTGTCGGCATGCTTTTCGATGATCCCCGTCGCGGCCTAATTACCTCTTAGGCTCACCATACTTATTTGCACGAATGTCAGAGTATCATGTGTGACAAGGTGCAAGTCAATAAAGCCTACCCCAATATGCCAGTAGTTCTCAAACTATGTTATTAAGTATTTTGGAAATTTTTGTTTATTTTTTTTCTATGAGCTTAGACCCCATGTTATATAAGGTTTTTTTGTTTATCTTGTCGTTCCCTACCACCAGTTTATTTTTAATGACATGAAACTAATTACACTCTCTATAATGTATTTTTGAATTATTAATAAATTAACATTACTTTTAATCTGTTGACAAGTGTATACATTGTATTATGTCTCATAAATAATAAACTGTCTGTCTGTCTGTCTGTCTATTGATCAAAAACAATAAGGTTCATCTTCTAGCTAACACTAACTTACCGTCCAAATTTCAATACAGTCCGACTTTTCATTCTTGTTATTGTGCTTAGAAGAAACGTGACGGACGGACATTTTGAAAATTGTTCAGAATTCAATCACCAACACAGTGCTATGAACATTTTTTCTCTATGAGGGATATTACCGGTCTTAGATATGTGCCAGTCAAATACAATTATACTCTTTGTTTTCGTAGTTGCGTAGAGTTTGACAAGAAAGTGGCGACTATAGGTGGAATAAATTGGTGGATTTTGCAAAATTGACATTATAATTTAATATTAATTATTTTGTATTTATAGTTTTTCTAAATTTAATCAATTATTATTATTTTTTATTTAAGAATATTATGATTGTAGATTGGCTTAATAATTCGAAGAACACAGTGAAATTAGGACAAAGGTATGTCAAAGCATTAGTGCTAGCATTAGAGAAGAGGTGAATTGCCTAAATATAATCCACTTTAATATAAGAAGCATTAGGAAAAATTTTGATGAACTTAGTGTATTTGGAAGTGAATATAAAATTTATTGATACAATCGTACTCTCAGAGACATGGAATATAGATTCGGTAAGCGACTTTTACATTCCTAATTTCAATTGTTATTAAATAGACTTAAAAATTAATCAAAATAATGGGCTTATCGTATATATAAATTGCTGCAGAGGTAAATATGCAAATCACAGACACTGAATCATTAGATGGTTCCTTCGAAATAAAATAATTCACCATTGTACATAGATGAACATGCTCAGTTTTTTAAAAATGAGAATGAAAATCAAATTTAAATATTTATTGGTGACAAATATGAATTTATTAAGTGGCGACATATTAGGAGTGAATAACTACTTAAATAGGGAAATAACTCTAAAAGTATTATAGGTAACATTTTTGTACACAGGGAAAAAGCCAAAAAGTAAGTACAGTTAAGCCTGATGGTTTTTGAAACTAATTTAACTGGCCGTTTTTCCACTTACTTGACAAAATTCAATATAAATAATTTAAATTAAATAAATAATAAGTAAATAAGTTTTATTTCGTTTTAGCTCACATTTACATGTATAAAACAGGTCACAGTTTACAAAATAAAAGATATGAGACATATGAGGCAGACAAACGAGTTGAAAAATATAAAATAGATAATTCACACATAATATTCTTGAGTTGAGTATGGCTCAATACTGCATATGTACTGGAAGACTTGTTTACTGAAGCATTTGTAGTTAACATTGTTTTTTATATTGTTAGGGAGTGCATTAAAAATTTTTAGTGCAGCATAATGTAGTCCTTTCTCTGTAAGTGTTAGCCTATGTACTGGGTAAGCATAATTCATTTTGTGCGTAGTATCGTGCGCATGGTCTGTGTTTATATTTATAAATTCAGAGTTGTTGCTTTTTAAGAACACCAAGCAGGAATAAATGTATAGACCTAGGATTGTGAGTAGTTTGTTTTCCCTGAATCGGCCCCTACAAGACTCGTCCAATTTCATTTTGAATATCACCCTGATTGCTTTCTTTTGCAGTTTAAAAATTTTGGACAGGCCTGGCGAGCCACCCTATATTTCGATTCCATACTTAGTAATGGAGAGAAAGTTTGCATGGTACACCATGATAAGATTAGTACTGTTAAAAGAACGTGATAGGACCCTGAGTGCATAGCTTGATTTATTCACTGTGAGGTCGATATGTGCAGACCATTTAATGTTGTTGTCTAGTGTTATGCCTAGCAATTTAGATGAATCTGTTGTCGTAATTGGCACCGTGTCAGCTAGGCGCTCAGGTACTTCGATATTTGACCTATCTGTTTTAAAAATTACACAATTTGTTTTTAACTCATTTAGAAAAAGATTATTATTGGCAAACCAGTCTCTTGCGTTGAACCAGAGCTTTTCAAAACTGGCAGCGATTTCGCTGAGAGTTTTGCCCGTTATCATTAAATTGGTGTCATCGGCATAGCTTACAATATTTAGTTTAGCATTGTTTTCTATTACACTGACTAAATCGTTGACAAATATTATAAAGAGAAGGGGTCCAAGAACACTGCCTTGGGGCACACCGTAGTTGCAACATACAGGGTGATTCACGTAGGCCATTCATTAGAAGTTTTTCAACTTGCAGTTGGATTAGAAACTTGAAATTTGGTATGCATAATCGATCATGCTCGTTCTATCTAAAATATTTTCAGTCCTCCAACTATACAGGGTGTGCTAAAAATTGGTACTAACTTTCTTATTTTAAATGGAAACCTATATTTTTCTTTACATGGTTCGATTGGTTTTCTAATTCTGAGTTTAGAGAACCTAAGTTATGTTAACTTATCTATTACAATTTTTGACATATGTCCAATTTTTGACAAAAATTGCCGCTGTAGTAGTTTACGAACAAATTTGTATCTCGCAAACCTTTCAAAATTATGAAACCAAATTTGTGGAGCAGTTAGCTGGAAGTCCAGGGTAACTTTTGATGTCCCATCGGTGGTCCCATTTTGTACCATATGGGCGCAGTCGATTTTCAAATGTCGCAATCAAAAATTGTCAAAAAGTCAATTTTTTCAAATGGCACCTACTATTTTTTTTCACACCATTCGAAAGAAAATTGAATTTTAGGGTGAGTTGCTTAAGCATTTCCTATACCTAATTTCACCCCATATCGAGTTATTCAATAAAAATCAAGAAATACCTTATCTTGCCGAGAGACTCCTTACTTCATCAAGTATGCCATGGAAATAGAAGACAGTTGTAATCATTTTTAAAGAAAAATATGGATTCTTATTTAATTACACACAACACCAACAAATTATTATTAACGAACAAGAACAATGTTGATGAAATTCTGACGTAAATGTTCAATGTGACCACCATATTTTTGTTCAAATATTCTATTATTCTACTTTCATCAGATTGCGTAGCACATCTTTGCGCCTACCATTTCTGACGCCAGAAATCAATGCAAAATTGAATTTTAGGGCCACTTTTATTAACATTGTGTATGTCTATCTACAGTCGTTTTTGAGTTATGGGCATTTTTTTGAAAAAAATATTGTTTTTTTTCTCAAGGGTAGTAGGCTTTGGAAACAATCATTTCATTTTAATGTTTATTCAAAAATTGTATTGCAATAATAAATAATAACAAAATAACAACAAATAAACAGATTAACAAAATAATTATGTCAATGCAAATGCTCAATGTGTGCACCGTTTTCACTGACAGAATTTCGTCAACATTGTTCTTGTTCGTTAATAATAATTTGTTGGTGTTGTGTGTAATTAAATAAGAATCCATATTTTTCTTTAAAAATTATTACAACTGTCTTTTGTTTCCATGGCATACTTAATGAAGTAAGGAATCTCTCGGCAAGATATGGTATTTCTTGAATTTTATTGAATAACTCGATATGGGGTGAAGTTAGGTATAGGGAATGCTTATGTAACTCACCCTAAAATTCAATTTTCTTTCGAATGGTGTGATAAAAAATAGTAGGTGCCATTTGAAAAAATTGACTTTTTGACAATTTTTGATTGCGACATTTTGAAATCGACTGCGCCCATATGGTACAAAATGGGACCACCAATGGGACATCAAACGTTAGCCTGGACTTCCAGCTAACTGCTTCACAAATTTGGTTTCATAATTTTGAAAGGTTTGCGAGATATAAATTTGTTCGTAAACTACTACAGCGGCAATTTTTTTCAAAAAATTGGACATATGTCAAAAATTGTAATAGATAAGTTAACATAACTTAGGTTCTCTAAACTCAGAATTAGAAGACCAATCGAACCATGTAAGGAAAAATATAGGTTTCCATTTAAAATAAGGAAGTTGGTACCAATTTTTGGCACATCCTGTATAGTTGGAGGACTAAAAATATTTTAGATAGAACGGGCATGGTCGATTATGGCTGCATACCAAATTTCAAGTTTCTAATCCAACTGCAAGTTGAAAAACTTCTAATGAATGGCCTACGTGAATCACCCTGTATAGTGTTGGATTCATATTTTTTCCCGTTGTGTATTGTAGAGGTCTTGTGCGTTCTGTTTTGCAGATATGATCTGAACCATTGAAGGCCAATTCCTCTAACACCAATTTTTTCCAGTTTGCTTAGGAGCTTATTATGATCTAGGCTATCAAATGCCTTGGATAGGTCAAGAAAGAGCCCACAGGCAATTTCCTGGCCGTCCAAAGCTTTTAGTACTACCTCAACGAAGTTGAATAGTGCTGTCGTTGTTGATCTGCCTCTTCTGAATCCATGCTGAAAGTTATTAAAAAAGTTACACCTGTTAAGAAACATGAGCAGCCTATTGTACATGAGTGTTTCAAGAATTTTCGAGAAGACAGACAACAAGCTCACAGGACGGTAGTTTCCCAGATCGTTTTTATCTCCTTTCTTGTGCAAGGGCACCACAATCGCCAGTTTTAATACATCAGGGAATGTTCCTTGTGATAGTGATGTATTGAAGATATTCACGAGTGGTGTGGCTAGAGCTTGTATACATTTTTTTAGCAAATTGGGTGATATGCCATCAAACCCACTGGAGTTTTTACCTTTAAAGTTTTTTACTGCGCTGCAAATTTCTTCGGATGTGGTAGGATATACAAACATGGATTCTGTATTTGTTTTTATCAGGTTGCTATAATTTATTGTGCTTTTGTTTTGTTCCAAATTTTTTAAGAGATTAGAAATCATCTCATTAAAAAATGAGTTAAATTTATTTGTTACTGTAAGTGGGTCGCCTTCTGGTAGTTTATTATTAGTCTTGTTACCAATGGTTGAGTTTACGAGGTTCCAAATACATTTGGATTTATTGACCGAATTATTAATAACTTTTTCATAATATTGACTCTTAGCTGACCTTAAACGTTCCTCGTAAATTTTTTTAGCATAAGAGAGTGCAGGTCTGTATTCTGCATTTGTATTGCTTATATTTTCTAGAAGCTTAAGTTGATTTTTTAATTGGTGTAGCTCAGGGGTATACCAGTCTGACTTACGTGGCTTTCTAATCTTTCTCTAATACAAAAGTAGAATTAAAAGAAATTAGAAGTAGAATTAAAGAAAATTAATTATGGCAAATTAAATAAACCTTTAGAAAAGTAAAACTGGGAACAAGTTTTGAACTATAGTGATGCACAAGAGAGTTACCTACAATCATTTTAGAAACAAATTAAGTTTTTATATAAATGAAGCCACAGATAAAGTTCGCATAATAAAACCATGGATTACAGTAGGTCTAGTAAACTATTAAACATCGAGACAATCTGAAAAAAAAATTTTTCTCAAATGAACTAAAATTAGAATACACTGAATATAGAAATTTATTTAAAACGGGAACGGAAATTATAAAAGAATGTGAGAAATTATAAATGAAGCATCAAATAGTACTCCTAAGAAAAATAAAACAGGAAATATGTATATTTTTAACGATAAAGGGGAGTTACTAGATGACCGTCAAGAAAACAGAATATTTTGAATAACTATTTCATTAATATTAGGGAAAAGATGTCAACACAAATCGAAAGTAATAACAAAAAAAAACTAGTTATATAATTGTTGCACATTCCATGGGATACTTTTTGCAGTTTTTTTGTAAATAATATTAGTTTAGACATTTTTTGTTTAAATACAAAACAATAGGGTTCTGCCTCCAGCTCACACTAACTTACTGTTCAAATTTCAATATAATCGGACTTTTCGTTCTTAAGTTATCGTGCTTACAACAAATGTGACGGACAGACAGACGGACGGATTTCTTTTAAAGTTGTTCAGAATTCGATTACAAACACAATTTTTCTACGAGCATTATTACCGGTTTTAGAAATGTGCCGATCGAATGCAATATATTCTTTGTTTTGTGTTTGCGAGTATAATAATCACTTACCAAGTACTATTTTTACATGTAAACATATTCCATACCTCTTTTCCTCAGATCTGTAACTAGAAACGAAATAATAACAATTATTGATAAACTAAATAATAGATCTGCAGCAGGCCCAGATAATATTTCAAGTCGTCTAATAAAAGTAGTGCATATCAACTTAATTAAACCTTGTTATTAAAACCGAAAGATAGCCAACACAATGGAAAGAATCAGTAGTTATCCCAGTGTTTAAAGGGGATCCAAAAAATCCAAATAATTATAGGCGCATAACTCTAATAAATAATTTTGCGAAAATTTTTAAGCATTGGATTAAACATCGTTTTAATAGTTTTTTTTTCAGTAGTTTTAATGTGATTACGGAGAGGAAATTTGGCTTTAAAAAAGACAACAGCACTGAAGATGCCATTATATTGTGTATAATATAATTCACAATAAAAAATGTATTGCAGTGTTCCTGGATTAGTAATAGTAAATATTTTTAGGGATGAGTTTAAGAATAAATTTTTAAAAATTAATTAATAAATTTTAAATAATAAAAATTAAGGTACATCTAGTGCTTAGATAATTTTCTTTGCAACATATAAATTAATACAATAAGTATGTACTATTGATTTTACTATATTGTATATAACACATAATGTATCTTCCTTAACTTACTTCTTATCTTTTTTGTATTTTTTATATTCCCAGTACAATAACTATGCTCAAATTGCACTTATATTGTTATATTATACTAGAATTAACAATAAATGTGTTCTTATTCTTCTTATTCTATTGCAGGGCCATTAATCGCTACAAAACTTTCCAATCTTCTTGTCATGAATATAATTAACGCTGTCATATAAGAATTCACAAGCGCTTCCAAAATATTTTGAATATATTGCCAGAGTTGATCATGGTCTGTTGGCCTAAAGTCTCTTTGGGTATATTTTCTTGACTATGAATCCTCACACATTCTCAATAGGATCCACCCACCTAGCACAATTAGTCGTGGGAACGTAGCAATGACTATTGTAGGCACTTTAAAGTGTTTTGGTACTAATCACAGGCACGTAATAGGAACATTCCTAATACGTGTTTATGACCAAAATGGGGAATATTTTTTGGTGACGATAATGTTCCAGCCACGTTCCTGGAACTTGTCTGGCTACGTTCCAATGACGTTGTTGCTACGTGGCGGCGTAGACGCCGCAACTTTCAGAAAACTTTACCACTCCCTACTCTTTCAAATCGATGTTGCCCCTTCTTTGTCTTGCAAGCGACTTTATTATATTTATATTTCATTCTTACATATGATTCTTGTTCTTGTTCATTTCCCTAACTCAGAAATTTAATAGAATATCAGAAAGTAATATTAGACAGCAAAACTTGTGCTATTTTCCAATGGTCTAAGGGTCACAATTAAAACGAATGCAATTTTACTGACAAACATAATGATAAATCGTCCGAATCTAACCACGCGCCTTTAAAATTTGCATTTTTTAATGAAAATATTGTTTTTAAAATATGTAATGTCATGCGAGAATATGACACACTAGATGCCGAAATCTATTTTTTATTGTTTTTCGGAACTTAACACTACTTTATATATATTCATTTGTTATATTTGGTGAAGAAATGGCGATAAATTAAATTTATTAGTCAATTGTGAAATTATGGTTCATGTGTTATAACAATGGCGTCGATAATTTTGGCCATCAACATGGCATATTTCAGAAAATATGACTTTAAGGTCGTTTTCACCAAGAAATGCTACTTGAAAGTAATTGCTACTTGGCGATAGTGACGAAAACTGCAAATATGTAACTTTAAAGTTATACTTACCACAAATCTGCGAATGGAACTGTAGCATCACTTCAAAGTTGTAGCAAAGTTGTGACTACCACAAATTACCTCTTCAAAGTTGCAGCTGCTACTTCATGGTTACATTTTTCCCGATATTGATTTGGAATGTACGTGTTAGCCGTACGTTGAGGTCTAGACTGAACGCGTTCCTAGCTTTTGCTGTTTATCATTTACCTAACTTCACATTGAAAGACTTATCAGCTGTCGCAATTTCCTTGTATGCAGCCATATATCAACGACTTAATAAACAAAAACCTTGTTGGTATAATATACTATTACAGTGATAGATAACAGAAGAAAAGGTAGGTGTAATAAAACTGTGTTGAAATATTAAATTTTGTTGCCTTATTTTGAACATAATATGTTTCATAGCATAATATAGCAGCATATAATTCTAGTCCAGATTAGCCAAACATATTATATAGGTTAGGTTTGTTGCATTAACTTTATCTATGGTCAACATTGGGAACTAGATGGTGAAATTTACTTCATGGTAAATTTCAGAGGTGATGTGCACTTTGTAGTAGCCGTACACAGTTCTGTAGGTAGCAGTAACATCATTAACACCTATGAATATTACTTATAAGTTCCACTACTTTAAAGAAATAGTGAAGGTTCCCAGAACGTCGCGGCAATTATTAAAGCTACTTGAAGGTGATTGCAACTTTGAAGTCACATTTCAGTGATGCGTGTTAGTCGCTGCTACTATAGTTTACCACCTTCAAGTTCTGAAAACCCGAAAGTTGTCCCACTGGTAACTACCACGTTCCCATGTACCACGAGAGCTACGTAGAAGTTGCATAACTATAAAGTAATCATTAGTGGTAGAAACTACGAGGCAGGGACTGTAGACTTGTCAAATGAAGTTATTTTTACACCAAAGTCGTAAATTTAGTCGCAATTACGTAATGGTTACTCATACGAAGTTCTTATCTCAGTTACTGTCACTTTGGTGCGAGTTGGGCAAGTATGAACTTTCCGAGCCTTAAGGAACTAGTCTTTTAATTTGTAGCAGTTCGCTTCTTTGTGTACCCCAATCCACTAGCTGCACTATATTATTTAGATAAGATCTAAATATCCCTAAACAGTTACCTCCAATTCCATACAGACTTAGTTTATTTAGTAAAATATTATGATCAACACTGTCAAACGCACTGACGAGGAGAATGTTGCTCTAGTGTGAAAGACAAAAAGCCATAATAGAATGGTATCTAGACACTTGTAAAAGACTACTCGTAGTAGTTATGGATATATAAAGGAATTTTTGTATATTTCTCATATTTATTGATAATTAGACCAATATCACCTAACTAAACCTTTTCTGTCTTTTTGTAGGAAGGCGAAGCTTTTGCAAAAGCACAGAACTTCAACACGAGAGACACTACAGAAATAGCTTTGAAGATGAGCACATTGCCTAAGCAAAACGAGAACAGATCCAGGATCGTTATTCTCACGCAAGGAATTAAACCAGTTATTCTAGTTCACGACAAGAAAATCACGTCATTCCCTATTACGAAGTTACCAGTAGATAAGATGGTTGATACAAATGGAGCAGGTGATGCGTTTGTTGGTGGATTTTTATCCCAGTTTATACAGAATAAAGACTTGAATGTTTGTATAAGGTGTGCTATCTATGCAGCCACTGAAATTATACAACGTAGCGGATGTACTTTTGAGGGCAAAGCTGCTTTTCAAGAGTAGCAATAATTTTATGTACCTTAGAATTTTTTGGAGGTTAATTTTATTAACAGTTGTACTTATATAGTTTTTTTTTATAAAGATTAAAGCAATTGGGATTGAAGCTGAATAAAGATTGGTTAGATGGATGAGTTTTTATTTCTTATAATGTTATACAAGATAAGCAGTGGGATAGTTTAGTCTGGGAAAGTTATGTAACTCTCAACACATTTTGTATATTTTTTCTTTTTAATTGGCTTATATCCACTACTAAAATCAAATACAGATGTCGGGGGTGAAATCCAGCAGCGAGCAGGACCACCGATAGCTAGTCACAGGGTATTTTAACCCTTTCATTCTGGCATGTCAAGCCCGCTGTACGGCAGCGGGAGGCGCTTGCAGATTTGTACAGCTCCCGTAATACTTGTGAAAAGTATACGAGATACATGCCTTATTTAGCCATATAAACTCAAATAATCAATAAAATAAACATTTATTCTTTTCAAAAATATAACAAAATACAATAAAATGCAAAATAAAAACACTTAGAAACATAACTACAGTGTGGTAACGCTCATAATTTGTAGGGGGCTAAAGCACAAGCTGATGCAGAGCGCAATGATCGCGATAATGCGTGCCTAATAGTCATTTGAAGAACTAAAAATTTTGAACAGTGGAACATTGTTTTGTTTACAAAATTTTGAGGTACGTTAAAGTCGTGCGTTGGAAGTTGGTAGGTGGTATCGGAGAAGGGCAAGAACATTTGCGCTATTTTTGCAATTTATGTGCAATTGCAAAAACAGTGCAAATGTTCCTTGCCCTTCTTGCATACCACCCACTGATAACCAGAGAAAACTCCACAAAATTAATAAATCACAAATATTGTGTTTCGAATTTTGAACCAACAAACATTTCAGTCTTTCAAATTACTACGCATGCATTATTATGATCACTGAATGTTTGAACTTAAAAAAAAAAATGACAGTAAGAATTTGTTAAATATGAATGAAATAATGCATTTATAAAAACAGTTTCCAAATCAGACAAATTTTACTCATTGCATGTTAGCAAAAGAATGAAATATTTTTTAAGTAATTCACATATAATAGTATAGATGAGAATGTTAAAGCCCAGCTTTTTCGAAACACCTCGTACAGAAAGAAAATTTACAGGTATGAACACAGAACTGCCTTCTGTTTTTAGCACCTATTACTTATTTTCTTTTCTGTTGGATTACCACCCTGTTTGTTGTCTTTGTGTTGGCACATTATCTAAAACACTTTTTGACAGAGAAAGATAATATTTGCCAAGGAGGAAACCTTAAAAATAATTGATGACATGCTGGTGGAAAATAATATTTGGAATGTATTTGACACTTACATAGGAAAGAACATTTAGAGGATATATAGAGAGTGGTCACTCTAAAAAATAATTAATAAACAATGGAGGAGGGTATAATATTCAGAATGTAGTGGTCACTATGACCAAAGTGAAAACCTGACACATTCTTTTAAAAAGATATACAGGATGGTGATTTGATAGAATAAGCAAATATTAAATGAAAACAATTTTCTATAAATACCTTTACATATTGCAATAATTATTTCTTAGAATGGCCACTCAATATATTTTTCATTAAAGACATAATAAAAAATCGGCAGTTACTGGTGCAGCTGGAACCTCCTCACCTGGTGGATCTTTGAAGCCAAAAAAAGCACCAAATTGCTCGGCACTAAACGTAATCAGATCTGAACTAAAACCTTTTTAGATCCTCTGAAGCACTAAAGAAACCATCGTGCAAAGTTTCATCCAAATCTGTTTAGTAGTTTCCGAGGTAGTTTCGCAGCTATCGTGCTAACACACAGACATTTTTCAAAAACCACTTTTTTGGGTTCCTGAAACCTCAAAACGTGAAGATTTTATGTTATCTCAATTTTAGTCCAATTTTAGTAACCTCACACAATTTTATGGGGAGGTTAAAATTTATCTCGTCAGTTGTGGTAACTACACGAGAAATATTATATTGTTCACCATAACATTTTTTCATTCATTATTTTTTTAAGGATGTCCACCTTGCATATTTTACAGTAAAAGTATTGGTGACGGACAGTACTGTCTCGTCGCCTGGCGGACTTTCAAAGAAACCCTCCAAGAGGAGCGATCCAACTAATCGGATAGCAAAATTAATAAACAGTGTTATACGTGGTCTTTTTTAAACGATTTTCATTAAAGAAGTAGGTAAGCTCAAAAAACAAAAATTTCCAATGAATTTTCGCAATTACTTGCACAGAATTCAAATTATTTGCAGTCAATTGCGTTTCCCTAATCTTGCATAATTTGTTTACATGCACTTTTTATTATTAAAATAACATATGTCCAATTATTTTTACAGAAATGGCGTTAATTAGTGTCGCATCAATGAAGGAATAGACAGCGTTGTATAGACAATTCCGGAAGACTGACCCGGCTCCTCAGTCACTTCGCTTCTATATAATTGTACTCTTTTGTATTTGTTCCAACAAATTAGTTTTTTTTATAATGGTTGTTGACATTTTTACCTTTTTACTATTTTGGCAAATGATATAATACCATTGTCACAAATTCTAACAGAGAGTAAAATTTAATTTTTTATCACAAAATTAAACTCACCTTATGTAATTACTGATGTTTTTGTAGCCAGAAAGCTCCCAAATTTTTTTGAATTGATTTATTGTGAATCTTAGGACTTAATTGCTAGCATAACCTGAATTCAGGTTATCGAAGGAATGCAAATATTTTATTTATATTTTTTTACAGATAGTTTTTCATTTTAGTTCTCATAGTCTTTTCTTCTGTTTGCAAAAATTGTATAAAGAATATGTTTCATTACAATTACAAGCAAACAAATAATAATTCGCTTTTAAAGTTAAATATATTCTTTAGGCAATGTCACCATTAGGAAACAGTGACTCCAATTTTTTCTTTTTGATTATCCCCAAACATTCCCTTGGTGAAGGGATTTCTGCTGAATTTGTACTACTGTTACGGCTTTCGAATTTTTCGATAAAACTAGAAAACTGAATTATTTCTTTGGCAAAATTCTCACCAAAATCATCTATGTACACTGAAGCAAGTTTCTCCGCTTCCAATTTAATTTCTTCTGGTTTCATTGCTTTTAATTTGTACAAAAATTCAAATTTCTCCTCTAAAAATCTGTATGCTTCGAGTCCATATTCTAAACAAGAGTCGAGTTTATTAACCATAGGTCAAAATGTATTAATTTTAAAAGCCTAGCATCAAATGTTTCTCGAATAATACAAATGATCTAAGAGACCTTTAAAGTAGCTGTTGATAGTGCATGGATGTAGACTGCAGAGAATTGCTTGTAGCACTAGGACAACGTATCAAAGTGTTATCACAGCATAAATAAAAGACAGCAGGGAAACTTAAAAGGCGGGAACGGCTTGCGCTGATCGTTCACGCATGACGCCATTTAGGTGTAAAACCTTCTAAACAGTGAGGGCGGTAAAGCATACAATTTAGTGCATTCATAGACGTGCTTTGTGCGGTTTGTCTAGGATCATTTCTCTGTTCTTGTTTTAAAACATGGGTTTTGTTTGTGCTGCAAAACATTGCCAAAACAAAAGTTATTTTTGCAAAAAGTCATTTTTTAGGTTCCCTACTGATATTCAGGTCTATTCTGTAACATTTTTGTTAAGTTTTAACGGCAAGGTCACTGTTAAAATAATTAGCGGAATGAAGTTAACGGTCGGTCGTATTCTGTATACTTTTTTCTTATGCTGTGGTGTTATCATCTGAGGTCTGAGTGTTAATACAGTGTACATTATACAGATAAGTGATGCTGTACTTTTGGAGAAATAAATTTCTCTGATCTAGACCATTTCGTTTATATCACCATTGGTGATTATTTATTTACTTATCTTTTAAAAGCATATAATATTTTTGTAAATACATTTTTGCCTGGGGGTTGTTGGGGGCCCCTCGGACGCGGTGGCCTGGTGCAGTTGCACCACTGCACCACGGTAAATCCGTACTGCTATTAACCATTTAAGTTCATTCCCTAATGGCAAATTAATCAACAGAGTAATTTTTAAATGTAATTTTTTTTCTTTAAATGCAGAGGGGGAGTTTGCAAACTAATATTTATAGACCAGGCGGTGTAGCTAATTTTGTCTATAAATCTCAAACATGTTCGAAAGCGGATGATTTATTTTGGTATGAGTGATTTCCAAACTGGCAACATTAAAAAAGAAATCGAAAGCTTTTTTTTATTATTTTTTCAAAACTTTTAACATGAATCAACATACAATATTTCTTGGAGGAAATGATGCAAAATCATTATTATAACTGATATTTATTCTGTAAAAAGTCATACACAACATAATAGCAGTAAAACTGGAGTCAAGCGAAGCCAACGCTCCCGCGCCGGTAACGGAACAGTGCTTTGTATTATATCCAGGTAGACAAATGTGCCTTTTCACTATATTCCATGTGTATGTGATACTCTTGTTTACTTACTCTGTAACTATCAGAATTTTATTATATTTCTTAGCAAACTACATTCCCGAGAGTGTAAGAGAGAGAGAGAGAGAGTTTATTTGTGTCAGACAATTGTACATTGTATACACACGTCAGAAATTACATAAAATTACAAAGATTAAGATTAAAATTAAATATATCTATAAAAATAAGGAAGTGCACCTAGGAAAAACAAACAGGAAAATACAACATTTTAAAAACAGGTTCCAATGTTATCAATAAACTCTTGGATGTTATAAAATACATTTTCTTTTAGGAGTGCTTTCACTTTTTTTGAAAAATATGCAGGAGGTAAATTTTTCCACTCAACGGGCAACATATTATACAACTTTATGGATACATATCTGAACGATTTTAAGTTTTTTGTTAGTCGAAAATAAGGAGCAATTATGTGATTGTGTCTTGTCTCATATTGATTCCGATTTTGGTTAACAGTGAAATTTTTTTTTCGCGTAGTCTAAGCATTCATATATGTATTGATTTGTTAATGTTAATATACCTAATGATTTGAATAATGTCCTACACGATTCATGATTTTTCGAATTTGTGATTACTCTTACTGCTCTTTTCTGGATTAATAAAATTTTTGATGCATGTGCTGAGCCGCCCCACAGTATGATTCCATATGACATGGCGCTGTGAAATATAGCGTGGTATGCTTGTAATATAGTATTTTGATCTATAGCATTAGTAAGATTTTTTAGGAGGTAGACATAACTCGACAGTTTTTTATGAAGATACTCTATGTGTGCTTGCCATGTTAATTTACTGTCCAAAAAAATTCCAAGACACTTAACTGGATGTGTGTTTGCATCTATATGCGTGTGTAAGTTAAAAATGAGGGTTTGGGTTTTTTCTACATTTAACGATAATTTGACATTGTTAAAATATATCTTGGCCTGTGACTGCATTTCATCCGACACATGTACTAGATCTTTTATGTTCTTTCCACTTGATAATATGGTTGTGTCGTCTGCATAACTTATTGACTTGTAGTTTATGAAATGTACGATGTCATTGATGTAGACTATAAACAGAATTGGTCCCAAAATAGAACCCTGGGGAACACCATAATTTAAAGGCTTGAGAGATGAGGTTTTACCATTTACTTCTACACACTGGAGTCTACTTGATATGTAGGATTCTATAAATGACAGCGCTGGACCTCTAATACCATACATTTCTAATTTAAATAGCAATATGTTATGTGAGACACAATCAAACGCCTTTGATAGGTCCATACACGATGCTATGGTCATGTTACCTTTTTCCAGTTCATCCGTTACTGATATAATTAAATCTGTTAATGCCTTCACTGTAGATTTACCTTTTATGTATCCATATTGACTTGGATTTAGTAGATTCTTACTTATAAGGTAATCTATTAATCTCGTTTTGTAAGCGCATTCTAAGATTTTGGAATTATCGATATCGGTCTGTAATTTTCTTCTAAGTTTATGTCACCTTTTTTAAAGATAGGAGTTACTTTTGATTGCTTAAGATTTTCAGGATATATTCCATTTTCAAAACAACAGTTTATAAAATATGTGATTTGGGGCACTAATTCCTCTTTTGCTTGTTTGAGAGAATCACTATTCAGTCCATAATAGTCCCTGGATTTTGAGGAGCTTAGGGAATCTATTAAGATTTCAATTTCAGTATCAGTGACTGGTGACAGGTAAAAAGATGACATTGCACGATTTTGACTCAATGCTTGTAGATATTCCGTATTGCTTTGGTTAAGCTCATTTACTAATTTATTCGCAATGTTCACAAAAAATGTGTTCAGATCGTCCGGAGATATGTTTGGCTGAACATTTTTATTTATATTTATATTGGACCTTTTTTTATTTATAATTGACCACGCGGTTTTTTGTTTATTATCAGAGTTTAATATTAATTTGGTGTTATATTTTATCATTTCAGATTTTAGTGCTATTTTATATTCTTTTTTATATTTCTTATATAATCCCCTAAAATTATTATCTATTTTACTAAGATCATGTATTATTATAAGTTTATTTTTCATATTTTTAATTTCCTCACTGTATTTGACCTTCTTACCCTTTATGGGTTTAGTTTTCTTTAAAGGAAAAGATGATTCGTAGCATGATAAGATATTACTGAGTAAAATATTGGAAATTTCATTTGTGTCATTGCTTTGAAAAAACGATGACCAATCACAATTTGATAGTGCAATTTTATAGTTTTGAGTTGTAAAATTATTTATAATCCTATGCTTGGGATGTATTTTTATTTCTTTAAACTCACCTTGTGTAGAATACGAAAAAACAATTCCCTTATGATCCGAGAGGCAGGGTTCGACTGTGTTCGCATCCCAGCACATGCAATCCAGGTTTGTAAAAACATTGTCTATTCTAGTTTTAGTCTTATCAGTTACTCTAGTGAACTGTTTGATACAATCATATAGCCCAAACGATGCAAAGAGATTTACAACTAATTTACTTTCCGTGTTCTTGGCAAAGTCTACGTTAAAATCACCGCAGATAGTGATTTTTTTCTCTATGGACATACTGTCTAAGAAAGCTGTTAGATTGTTGTTGAAAATTTGTATGTCTCCCGTTGGAGATCTATAACAGCAGCAAATGATATGTTTATGTTCGCGTAACTCTATCGCACAGATTTCAAAGTGTATGTCATCACAAAACATTTTTGCACGCTGGCATGGTTTAAAATCTAACCCATTTCTGATATATATAGCTACTCCACCGTGAATATGAGATTTTCTCGTATAATATGTTGCCAAAACGTAATTGTTTAGATCAATATACCTCAACTGTTCCTCCCCCGACCAGGTCTCACAAAAACATAGAATATCAAAATTATTTTCTGACAGGTAGTGATTGAGTTCCAAGACTTTATTGTGAATACATTGGACATTAATATAAAATAATGAGATTCTATCTATGATGTTTTTTTTATTGTCTGTTATTTCAGTTATAAGTTGACCTTCTCCATTGTGTGGCGTTTTGTTTTCCTCGAAAAAAATAAGAATTTCTGTGGTTATGATTATGATATCCCCTTCTATGTAACGCCTTGGACTTATTTATAAATTCTGTTACCTCAATCCCTTCGAACCAGGTCTTTTCTTCAAATAATTTATCAGCTATGGCTAGTGGTGCTCCCACTTTGAAAGAACTGAATAGTGCTTCGCCCGGATTTCTTGTCAATTTTTTTACTATAATTTCATCTGTTTCCAGGTTGGTTTTTAAGTAGTTTTCTAGGTCCTCCGCTAATAATTGTGGTCTGAATTTTGAAACATACAGCCATATCATATTCTCCTGGTGGACCGCTTTAAATTTGATTTCCAAGTTTTTGTTTGTGCCTATGATCTTAGATCTTATTGCCTGTTTTTCCATTTTTTCTTTTTCTTGTTCAATTGGTTTGTCATTTTTATTTTCTGTATTTCCTAGATCGATTATTCTGTCCATTGTAGTTTTTGTTAATGCTTCCATTACACTACCTCCTATTTGATTTTTAGATATTTGATGTCGTTTTTGCTTTGTCATATTCCTTGGAACTACTTGCACATGATCATTATTTGAGTTAGTCAGTGTGCGGATATTAGAAGAAGACGCACTGGATTCTGTGGTTATGTTTGAGTTCGACTTGATATTTAAATACACTATTTTTTCTTCCAGTTGTTTTATGATGTAGTTTTTATGCTCGATGATACTTTTTAAGTATTTATTTTCCACACTTAGGGCTTGATTTATAATTTTAGATTCTTCTGGCGTTGATCCTATTACCGGGATGGCCTCGTAAATTGGTATTTCCAGTTTTTCACTATCCTGAATTTGGTTAGATATTCCAACCAACTCGTCTTCAGCTTTACAACATGTTATTTCATTATCATTTTTAAAAGAGAGTCCTTTTAGACGCTTGGCACAACTAAGGTGGTACAATGCATCACAATTAACACACTTTGGCCCTGTTTGTACCTTTGATTTACAATACTTGCACAGAGATGCACCACACGCGACTTTATTTTTCGGCGCCATTTTGATATAATGAATAAATCGGTGGTAAAACCTGCTGCGAAAAAATTCCTCCACACCACTGGAATTTGGTTCTTTTCTCTATATGTGAAAATGCCAGCAACACATTTATAATTTTTAAGCCGGTCCTGTTTTATTTGTTTTGGTTCTTATCTGCCTGATAAGTTTTTGTTTAGGTAACTGATAAGATTGCTCTTCCAATTTTATGACAATTTTTAAGTGTTTGTTATTATTTTTGCCACTGCTGTGTTTAAAGGACTTTTTTCTATTAGCTCACTAAATTGTCTATTACTTTAAGAACACTCGGATGTAATTTTAATTTAATATCATAGATTTAAAATATTAACTTTTACTATTTTTAAGGAGCTCACACTACCCACACTACTACACTCTTGAAAGGTTAAATAAACCTGTGTAAATGTCCGTATTTTTGCTTATCACAACATGCCCTGAAGATTTAGAAAAACGTGTAGAATTACATTAAAAAAAAATTGATTATTTGAAAAGCTGGTACCTTTTACTTCATAACTGAATTTGTTTTATGTATCCAAGTAATTTTCTTCTACATATTAGCCTAATATTAACATGCAACTTTAAAATGATTCCTTAATTTGTGTAAATTTTGTTTGTCTAAGCAAAGGGTTTTTCGCGTGCCAAGTACTGCAAAATGCGTGTTCCGACGAGGGCAAGCTTGCACCACGCTTCATCTAATATCTCCACTAATTTTTTATAGAAAAACCGTGGCATTAGACGAAATTTTTATATCCATTTTTTGTGTGAAAACATATCCTTCAAATATTTATTTTCTCTTACCTGAACTCATTTTCAAAATTTTGGGTAAATACCAATGTATTTCTAACCAATAATTTTACATATAAATACTAGGTAATGTCTCTGTTGTTGTTGACGAACGTAAACGATTTGTGTATTGACATAATCTTAATAATAAATAAATAAATAAAAAACAAATTTTTAGAATGATGCCGGTCTGGAAATCATTCGAACTTTACGTGATGTTATTGCTTACCATTCAGAGCTCTTTAAAAAAAATTATCCCCTCCGATTTGTTTAGAGGTAAATATCTCTAATGGCTGGTCTACTATACAAGGGGGTAAAAATAGCACATTCTAGTAAACACAATTGTTAAATAACCCCTAACACCGGTGCTGTTTCCTTTATGGTCTAAATAGGGTTGACGTACCCAAACTATTAAGTTCTGTTAAAGATGTAATGTCTTTGCTAGCGTATCTCTAGGGTTTCCCTATGGCAACGTCACCAATTTGAAATTAAAAAAAAAAACTATTAAAAACTAACATTTTTTAATATCATCATGTATATAATAATACAAATTTAAAATATACAGCGAAAAGGTTGCTTAATAAACAAATATTTTTATCGTCTAACAAATCTAATCACAGTGCTGTACAAAAAGTAAAATGTGATAAAAACATCAAACACTTAATGCTATGTTTTGATTATCAACTTTTACCTATTGCAGATATACAAACGGAAAATAAAGTTTCACTCATAACAAATCATACAAAACGTTAAAATAACTATATATTTATATATATAATAGACCATGTCCCTGTTGGTTTATTCACAAAATTTACACAGTATCTTACATTACGAAATAAATAAATACTTTTATTAGGTACAAGTTAAAAAAATGTTATGCGTAACTAAGAAAAACTACATATTTATAACTATTAATATAACTATTAGGCCCAGAGAATTGGAAAAACAACAGAGATAATTTTACAGTAAATGAAATTGTTATGAATCAGTATGAAATGTAAATCAACATCATATAAGAAAGCTTTTAGTTTTCTTGAGCCAGTCATGAAACTTTTCCAAAAATGGTAAGAAACTACATTTAGTTTTCATTAAAAATATGTTTCAAAGCGAAACAATGCACTGATAAGGCATGACACGCAAACTCTTGCAAACTGCAGATACAATTTTTTTTTAAATCTTGCTTTGTATATTTACAGTACCTATCAAAAATTAGTTTCATACTAAAAACTGGTAAAAAAACTAATTAAATGCAGCACGCAATATAGTTCAAGCTCCCATAACATAAATTTGTACCTCATAAAACACAAAAAATTAAACGTATGGGAAAACCTGTTAAAAAAATTTGAAGCCCTTCAGGCTAAGTTTCATTTGTTATTTTCTACTTTTTTTTAAGTTTTGAAATCGACGAAAATAAAATGATTTTTCAAATGAAAACACCAAATTGAAACTTTTACTATTTATTGAAAATAATCTGTACAGTTTTTGAAAAACCGTGTCTGACCAAACGATTAAAATTAGTCTGTCATCAAAAACTGCTTTTTACTATGACAGACTTAATTTTTTTAAGCGCCAAGCCCACGTTTTCTATGAATATAGTAAGATCAGACCACTAACATGACACAACACCTTAATTTTCTTATGTTTACAAATAAGTTTTAGATCCCCTTTATGCATTGAAATTGATCTTTCATAGAGAAAATGTTTTTTACTAAGTCTGATTTAATTTTTTGAGCGCTGCCGCACTTAATAAATTAAGTCTAACATGGTAAAATTCATTTTATCCATGAACGACCAATTTAAATTTATAAAGGGGGTTCCTAACTTTATTTCCAAGCAAGTTTTTCGAAATGCTAATGGTGATATCTGAACATATTCGTTAAAAACGTGAGCGCAGCACTTGAAAAAATTAAGTCAGACCTAGTAAAAAAAAATGTTTCTATGACAGACCAATTTTAATCCATAGAGGGGATCTAAAACTTATTTGTAAACGTAAAAAATTTAAGGTCAAGTGAGTGGCCTGATCTTACTATATTCATAGAAAACGTAGTGATTAAAAAAATTGAATCTGACAGTAAAAATCATTTTTTCGATGACAGACCAATTTTAATTCATAAAGGGGGTTTCTAGCTTTATTTTAAATATTATAAAAAGAAGTTATGTGATATCAACAGTCAAATCTTCAATTGATCTCATGGGTGAACGCTGCTCAAATAAAATGAAATCCGATATAGTAAAATAACGTTTTTTCATTGTCAGACCAATCTCAATAAATAGAGGTCTTAAAGCTTCATAAAAAAATACAAAAAAAGGTGCTATGAGATGTATTCTTCGGGAAAAAACTTAGGTATAAAAAAGAGGCCTGACAGGTGTTAACAAAATCGGCAATTCAGACACAGTTTTTCAAAAACTATATATTTTTCATAATAAATAGTAAAAATTTCAATTTGGTGTTTTCATTTATAAATTCACTTTATTTTCGTCAATTTCAAAACTTAAAAAAAATAGAAGATAACACATGAAACATAGTCCGACGGACTAAAAAATGTTTTTACAGGTTTTTCTATCATTCTCATATGTTTAATTTTTAGCAATTTATGAGGTACAAATTTGTGTTATGGGAGCTGGGACTAATAAGGCAAATGCATCATATGACTAAATAACTTAAAATTTTAAGTTTGTTATTTTTAAAGATTTTTTTCACGTTTTTAGATTGGACGAGAGAGTTTTTAATGTATTAAAAACCCTCTCGAATAGCGCTCATATTACTTTTTAATTTGTTGATTGTATTGGTTGGATTTTTAACCTGTAATTATCAGGATATTTTCACCAGTCAATTGTATTTAAAAATTATACGTATATTGTTTGAGAGGCTTTTTAAGAGTTACACTGGTTCCAATCTAAAAATACTAATAATGAGAATACACTACAAAAACTTAAAATCTGAAGTTACGTTAGTTACATGATGCATATTAACTATTAGTTTCAAACTCTCCTCAAATCACCCTCCAATAAACTTTTTTCTAAGCGTAAGGATATCTAAATCATGTTTTAGTTTTTCTTAGGTTTCCATATGTAGAAAACTAAATTAATGTCACTGGTCGAAAATAGGGATGTTGAATCGGTTTTTTTTTTTTTTTTTTTTTTTTTTTTCCAGGGCTCGTCTGTTAATAGAAAACTCCGAGGGCACGGTTATACACCAAGATCCCAGAGCCGCCAGACCTACGTCATCTTAGCAAAGCTAATATTTTGACAATAATTAGTGTAATATGTAGTTAAGAACATATGCATATTTGCTAGCTTGAAAGTGGGGCCCCTTTACAGATAACAGGTACAAAAAACCTTACTAACCTACGTTAAAGTATGATAGCTGGTCTTCATATATGTTTGACAGAATACTGTTACAAATCAACATTCATTATTTCCAGACAATTTCCATGGGCCCTAATTTCTGCTAGACGGATTAAAACTCGAAAAAAAATCCAACCTAACCTAACATTAATATGTTTCGTTTTTTACATAGTTGGTAGTAGATATGATTACACAGTTATGTTAGGTTGGGTTTTTTCGAGCTGTAAGGCGTCTGGTGGAAGTTAAGGTCCACAGAAAGTGCCTGGCAATAATGAGTGTTGGTTTTTAACAGTATTCTGTCAAACATATATGAAAACCAGCTATCATACTTTAAGGTAGGTTTGTAAGGTTTTTTGTACCTTTTATACCCGTTATCGCAAAAGAGCCCTGCTTTCAAGCTAGCTAATATGCATACATTCTTAACCACATATCACACTATTATCAAAATATTAGCTTTGCTAAAATGACGTAGGTCTGGCAGCTCTGTGATCTTACTCTATTACATATTGTTAAACATTTCCATTTTCGGTTACTTACCTGTAAGTTACCGATATCACCAAAAAATCAACTAACTACTGTCATTGAATTTGATATTTGTTTTTTCGGTTAGAATTTAAAAATGTGTACATTTTAATTCATATTGCATATTCCGTTATCTAAAATTCAGATGATAAAACAACTGAAAATTAAAAAAAGTCAATTTTACAAATGATGCCAAGAACCAAATAATCGAGAGTATTTGGCACCAAATTGTGCCTGAGGACTTCAGTATAAGGTGCGTGCATTGTATAACTAACATAACCTCAAATATTACATTTTTGTAAGTTTGTACTCATTTTTAATGTTTTTATTCGCATTTATAGATTGGTACCGGTGTAACATTAATGAACTCTCCCGGATAGGATGCATATAATTTTTTTAAATCATTAAATATTATAGGTTGGATTTCTAACCTGTAAATATTAACATATTTTTAAAAATCTATGATTTAAACAAATTATATACATCCTATCTGAGAGAATTCATTAATGTTACACAGGTACCAATCTAGAAATGCAGATAAAAACATTAAAAATGAGCATAAACTTACAAACATGTAATATTTGAGGTTATGTTAGTCATACACTGCACGCGCCCTATGATTAATTCTAGGCCGATTGAAAGCTGTATGCACCAGATACAAGTATTTTACTGTTTCTCGAAAAGTTTCACTTTCTATGGTTGTTAGTGTTCATACGTCAATTCGTAAGAATTCTATTTACCATAAAGTCATTCGTGTTGCATTATCGAAAAGTCTCAAATTCCCCGGGCCTATATGATTAAAACTCTTGCAAATGCCGTACATATTGATAAAATATTCACTTTGATCCGAGACCAAATCAACAACAAATTAAAATCCTTCGAGGTGCCACAACACCCCAATATATAATACAAATTTATACAAACAGATCATTTAAAAATAGCCAGCACAGCCCTATTCTTAATATAATAAAATATAAACACACCTTCGCTAGATGTAAGGCATTATTTCTTATAATATATTATATTTTTTTACACTATAATCTAATATTAAGTTATCATATCACTGGTGAAAGTCAGAAAAAATAAATGACTGATAGATCGTCATTTGCACAATTTGACCGCTTCATTTGACATAAGGCCAAGGTGAGAAACAAAAAGGTGAGGTCAATTGGTTACTAAGATAATTATTTTTGCCTTATCGTCACAGTCGAATCGCAAACACCAAGATCTATAGTCTACAGCTGGGTAGCAAATGGAGTGCATCTCTCCACCTTCCCAATTACTGGGAAACTATGTTTAATATTGTTATTGTATTGGGAGCTTCGGATTGATGGATTCTACCACCTTAATTAATGCAGGTATTTATCTTGCCTGCTGTGGTATGCTTTGTACAATTATAATTCTGGGCACAACCCAGCAAATAAGCAATGGTACTTGTATCACCATATAGTAGCGATATTGATGAATTAGATAAAAAAAATTGCTATATAAAGATCGTATATCTTCATAATTTCCACAGTCATTTAGGTCGTTTATGATAAACCGAAACCCAGAGACAAGAAAAGGACAAAACATGTCAAATTGGCGCAGAAGGTTGTTTTTTAATCGTCAGTTCTTATGATTCTGAATGTGTACCTAGAATGACGAATAAAAATCTCTTCTGCTGTTTTCTACAGCTAAAAGAATTTAGAGGAAATTTTGTCGCGACAACTTTTTTTCTAGAAACAACAGAAAAAAAAATTCGAATAAAATTTGTAGACAATAAAATTATTTATTGATTTATTCAAACCAGTTGTCAAAAATAATGAAATTTAAACTGAAAATTTCGGAAAACAAAAGAAAGAAACCAACTTCCCATTAAATAAGCTGATAAATCGCGTTTTTTTAGGAATTTTTATTGGGAAAACTGTTACACAAATCATTTTCAAACTTTGGAGACATATTTATTATGCATTAAAGCAACTACATTCAAATTTTTACGTATTTATAACAGAAATTGTGGCTTTGGTGCCCCTTGAACTGAGACGCCTTCCAAAATTTCTCAGTTGCTGGCTGGCACAATTCCTTCTCTCCAAATCATTTAAAACAAAAAATAAAATTTCTTTTTACTTCTTGTGAATATAGGATGGACTATGGAGAAATTTTTTTTTTCAAAAAATGACACTGCAACATAAAAAAATATACTTTTTTCACTTAAAATGTCGTCACATTTTTTATGATAAAGAAAAAAGTTTCCCATGTATTTTCTTTTCCATAGTTTATGAGAAAGACAGTTGTGTTCTCGATATTTGTACCAAATTTCAGGGCAATCAGCTTAATAGTTCTTGAGATATCACGCTGGACGTGATATCTTAAGAACTATTACGTTGGACATGATATCTCAAGAACTATTATGCCAATTGCCCTGAAATTTGGCACATATATCGAGAACACAACTATCTTTCTCAAAAATTACAAAAAATAAAATACATGCAAAACTTTTTTCTTTATCGTAAAAAAAAATGTGACATTTTAAGAGAAAAAAGTAATTTGCAGTGTCCTCATTTTTTGAAAAAAGAAACTCTCCATAGATCATTCCATACCTATATGCTCAAAAAGCAAAAAGAAATTTGAATTTTTTTTATTTAGACCATCTGAAGAGAAGGAATTGTGTCAGTCAGCAACCAAGAAATTTTGGGAAGCGTCTCACTTCAAGGAGCACCAAAGCCACAATTTTCATTATAATCACATAAAATTTTGAATGTAGTTACTTTAATGTATAATAAATATATCCCCAAAGTTTGAAAATGATTTGTTTAAGTTTTCCCAATAAAAATTTCTAAAAAAGCAATTCAGCTTGTTTAATGGGAATCCCCGCTTAAATGCAAGAATATTTCGAAAAACTAAAAGATCGAGTTGAAAATTTAGTCAATCATAGCTAAAAGTGTCCTCAGAGAGTGGCACAAACAGATTTTGAAAATATTATTTTTTATGCGACTTAATGCCAAAAGTGAAAATCTGGACAATTGTTGTAACTTTTCGAATTAGGTACCAGTGGTAGATGTTCTTAGACTCAAATTGTGGGTATTTATCTCTGTTCTCATAATCTGAGGAAATATAAATTTTATTTCTTTAACCCTCTGAAAATGTTCAAAAACTTTAAAATCCAACCAGTAGAACCCAAAATATTGACATTTTTCAGGAACAGCCTATTAAGACAAAAGTTAATAAAATTTTGATGCAGGGTTTGGTTTTTAAATAACAGTAGGCAAATGTTTGTTAAGTGGAAGAGAACGAATGTTTAAAGAATGTTAATCTTTAAACATTCGTTCTCTTCCACTTGAGCGAATTTTAAAAATCCAAAGCTTAAAATATTTTTTGCCAACACTATTTAATAAAATACTGGAAGAGAAAAATTATGAACTTTAGAGCAAGTTAAAAAAATTTCAAAAAGGTCCTCACTGTTTCAGAAGGGTTCAAAAAATCAAAATGAATATTTTCTCTTCAGATTGTATAAGTAGAGGAGTTTCGAGAATGACTGGTGCTGAGGGTGGATGTGCCATTAGACAGTCCCAAAGAAAACGCAAAAAGAATCAGTTAAAACTTCGTTAAACTCATTAAATTTAAGCCATCGGTCAAAAGACTCGAGTAAAGTGAAGTACATACCGAATTAATAATTGAAAATTACTGGTAAAGTGTTTGCTAATAGTACCAAAAACAAAGTAAACAAGTGAAAGTGCAGTGTCTTAGTTTGAACGTCGACGGAAACAGTCCGATTTATACCTGGGACCCTTTCAACTGATTGATTATTGGTAAAAAAGCTTAAATGTTCTTTTAGTTTCAAAAGAACGACATGTGTTTATAAAGTAATATAAACATATTGGCTGTGTTGTGAGAACAGTAATAAAACTCCAACTAGATCTGTTTTTGGAAAGTGGAGTGTGGGAATTCTACAGAACAGAGAGGGAAGCTGTCAACAGATACACACATGGACGAAAGAGATAAGTTAGTATTAGTTTATTAATCCTTATTGGTTCAAACTAATTGAATTTCTTAAAATTGATAATTTATTGAACATGAGGCAGGTACCACAATGGGAAGATTTTGACCGGTAGCTGTCACATGGTCCATATTATCATAATGGGTTTGAACAATTCGATAAATAACTTTATATTCTACAACTTCCATCTGCAACTTATTTTTGTATCTTTTCAAGACAAAAAGTTATCACGTTTTTTTCAAAATTCTCTTAGCAGAAATAAGCAAAAGAGACTCTTATTTAAATATTCCGAATCATAAAATCTTACAACTAAAGGAAACAACAACCTTCTATTTCAATTAGACACACTTTGATTTTTTTCATCTGCTTGGAGCTTGATCTGTAAATATTTTGAGGGTTATAAAATAAAAATGTGTATTTTCACTTTACAACCTCCAAAATACTTGCAGAATACGAGATCTAAATTTCAAACTCCAATAAACTAGGCAAAGCACAATTATCCATACAAAGCAAGCTCTTTGCCACCCAGCTCTATTACTGTGAAAATAACTCCAGTCGCTAAACCCGCTCGGTTTTACACAAAAATTCCACTAAGCATTAGCGTCTCATCGTTCCGTTCAGCGGTTGCATAATACCATTGATATATGCAGTGTACATGGTATTCTGCTGCGCTCTCTGCAACGCTGCAGGGTCCTGGTACTGGGTCTGTGCCATGTTCATCATCTGCATGGGGATCTGATTGTTTATAAAACCGGCCGCGGTATTTGTTATGTAACCCGTAACGGCTCCGGGCGCTTGCTGAGGAGCCATCCGATAACTGTTCATGTTGTACATTACGTTTGGATTCAGTGTCACATTAGGGCTGACGCGGCTAGTGGAGGTTTGCATGTGCTGCATCGCGGATACGTTCGAGGAATTCCTGCCCGATCTGCCCAAGTTCTGCCCTATCGGAGGGGTAACCGTACCACTTAACTGGTTAACGTTCATGTTCGTTTGGTAGTACTTGTGGTAACCTAGCACTTGCTGCTGGAGATTCGGGGGTATCGCCGACGGCGGCGTCAGATTCCGCACAGTCTGGTTTTGTATCATTTGATGTGTAGGAGGAGGCGTCATGGTAGCATGGGGGTGATGCGTCGGAGGCGGTGTTAAGTTCATTGCATTAGGGGGAGGAGTCATGGTATTACACGATGTCGGAGGTATCATATCCAAGCCGTTCGTTAACTGTTGGAGTTTCGCCAGGCTACAACTGGCATTGCCAGAACCAGCCTGGCCTGGATTAGCTTGTTGGGTAGGCGTAGGGGTGGACACTGGTCCTGGGGTGTGCGAATGTGTATGCGGATTCGTCTGTATATAGAAATTAGTACCAGATGTGACGGCACAACTAGGACTGGGAGCGAGTTTCTGATGGGAGGTACCGAGTGTACTTAAGGGGCTCACTCCGCTCTGTTGAGCACTCATCCTATGCTGGATAACCGTCGTCATCGGCACATTGACGTAAGTACTAGTGGCCTGTGAGGGGAATGCCTGGGTGCTCACCGCTACTGGAATATAATTGCCCTGGCTAATGACAGAATGGTGGTGTGCGTGGTGTGGATGTTGGTGCACTGGCGAAGCACCCAGTTGGTACTGATAACCCTGATGCACTGCCACCTGATGGTGTAGATGCGGCTGCAGCTGTTGGGAGCTATGATGTTGCTGCTGCATGCTCTGATGCTGTGTTGTGGGACTCACCTGCATGTGCTGCAGCTGCTGAGTGCTGGAAGGCGGCGTTGCCCTCTGCCTGTTCTGCTGGACGTGTTGCGTGGCGCTAGGAGGTGTCGACCTGCTCATGTTGTGCTGCTTATTGGACGAGGGAGTGTTCGATCTGTTCCTTTGCTGTTGCATCTGTCTTTTGGACGAGGTATTCTGATGCATTTGATTGGCCTGCGGCATCTGCATCTGCGAGGGTTGGTTAACATTTGGGCTTGACGCAGGCACAGCGGTGCTCTGCTGGGACTGCATATTCTGCTGCAGGTTGTGCTGGACTGAACAGTCATAATTCGTCTGAGGAGGCTGTTGGGTGGGAGTTTGTGTTATGGCAGAAGGTGGCCTGACAGGTTCAACCGAGTTCTGGGAAGCCATATCGCTAGAAATTGATGCGGGAGATTCTAATCCTAGTTGGGCCACATCCAAGTCACACTGTCCATAATGCAGGCTGTGGACAGAGTTTGTGGTTGAATCAGGAGTGTATACTCCCATCGACGGTAGGTCGGGTGCGGAAGGAGTGGGAGGCGTGTGCTTTATCGAATGTTGCATTTGCTGCTGGTTTGACTCGCTTTCAAGCTTATGCTGTTCTTCTTGTTCTGCTCTGCTTTTGATATCGGCCTTTTCAGGGCTGGCAATCACATTTCCTGTACCGATACCATGCTTGTTCAAATTCTGGGAGTTGTTCGAGAAGGAACAACTCGAATTTTTATGAACCTCATTCGACTTAATTTGACTGTAAACTTCCTGTTCGGCCTTTGCTTTACTCCTATCTTCCTTTCTAGGCGAGGGATTCTTCTCCTTGTTCTCGCTCTTACTGGTCTCCTTTGATTTGCTGCTGCCACTACTACTGCTTTGGCTTGAATGCCTGTGCGACTTGGACATGCTCTTTTCTTTCTCACAGCTTGGCTGCTGCTTTGGCAGCATGTCTAAGGGGGCAAATTGAGGCAGTACTGGATAACCCGGATAGTCCCTTTTTGTGTCATAATAAATGCTCCAAGCGAGTCTCTCTCTCTGCCACTGGTACTGGGCCTGAGATAAGTGGTGGTAGTTCTGTGATGCCATCGCGTTCGCCAGAAGGCTGTCGCTATGCACCTTCGGCTGTGATTCGTATGCAGTCTTTTCCTCAAGAGCTATTTTCTGATGGTAACGTTTCTCGTCATATTTTTCTTGCTTCGGTCTACTCTCCACTTTAACCGCTTCCTGCTTGGGGGATATCTTTGGTTCATCCTTTGGTTTAATTGACTCCCTAATATCGCACATCTTCTGTTCGACTTGCTGTACATTCTTAATGTCTTTAGGAGAATGTTTCTCGATGATTGTTTTGGATTCTTGTTGGGGAGTGATAGGCGGAGTCCGTTCTATGTACGGTTTCTGTTCCACCACAACAGATCTCTCGTTTGGCTGATTAAGAATGACTGGTTTTTCAAACTGTTGATTCTGAATGACAGGTTTCTCAGGTAGGGGCACTGGTTTAATCTGAATTACCGCTGTTTCATACGACTGGTTCTGAATTACAGGTTTGTTCTCGCATGGTTGAAGCGGGCTGGGTTGTATCTCACTGGGTAGATTGCCTGTCGGTTTATCAACTGGATGACTTTGAGGTGGTGTTTTGTCCAGCGGTGGGTTGGGATTTAATGGTTTCTCTATTGGTTGATTGGGTACCACTGGTTTTTCGTTAAACTGTCCTTGGATAACTGATTTTTCACTGGGTTGGTCCAGAATTACTGGCGTTTGAACTGTATGGGTGGGGATTTGTAAGTTTTCAATTGGTTTTTCCTGCTTTTCAACTGGTTCAGCAAGGTTTTGGATCTGTGGGTTTTCTACATGTGTCTCATTTATGATTTCTACTGGTGCAGAAATTTGTGATGTCGCTTGTTCTGTTGGTTCTTCTCTTGCCATTTCTGGTTGAGCCGGTTCAACTTTATTTAAAACTGGAGAATGGGAATTTTGGACAATTTGCGGATTGGTAATGACTGGTTCAGCCATAATAGAAACTTCATCAACTTTGGCCACAGGTTCAACCGGCTCTGGAGGCCCCTTGACTATAATTTTGACCTTGTTATCGTCGTCAAATTTCTCCAATTCCATATCGGTAGATTTTCGGCCCGAATCCACAGAAATGTCTTCAATTTCCATAGATCTTTCGAATGTCGTATCAGTTTCCTTTGGTATAAAATCACTGCATTTTTCTTTCTCCACAACCTCATTCTTGGTTTCTTTCTTCTCATCTTTACAACTAGTTATCACAGAACTGCTGGGCTCGATTTGCTTAATATGTGGCAGTGGTACCAACACATTTTCAAATACTTCCTTGTGTGATATCGTTTTTATTTTCTGGCCGTCAATTTCCATTTCTGATTCGGAAGTGGTAGAGTACAAGGGCGATTTAGGTTTATCCAATTTTACTTCCGCATTTAAATTTTCTTTAGGAGAAGCAGTACTAGGCTCACATTTTTCATTAGACTTAGTGGGAGTCCTCAGTAAATCCTTATGCACAGATTCCACTTTATCTTTACTGGGAGATGACTTGGTAAATTTGAATTTGCTGGTAGGCGATGGATCTTTCGGCACAGGAAGTTCATCGTTCTCCATTTCGTCATCAGCTTCGGCACTCGAGTCTTCCTCCGTTGATATTCTTGAAGTTCTCTTAACTTTGTCTTCTTTTCTACTTTTAATTCTCTCCCTTTTCTCCATACTAGACGGTGTACCACTTAAGTCCTTCTTATGCATAGCCTCCTCATCAGACTTCTCCGAAACTAACGACTCGCTTTCACTGTCCTTCTGCAATTTGGTTTTAATCATTTCAGGCAAAGTCAACTGCGTGCTGTTTGGCAACTTGCGCGCCCTTCCCTTCACCCAACCACGCTTCTTCTTGGCTGTTCTGGGCGTTCTCTTTTTCACCTGAGGTGTCAAGATGGGTGCTACGATGGCAGGATCGATATTTCTTTCAGCCGTTTCATTTTCCTTTTCCAAAGACGGAGCCTCTTTCTGCACTTTTGTCTCAGTAGTTATTTCTTTCGGTTTGGCAACCTGTTCCTTTTCCTTTTCTAACTCCTGCTGCTTCTTCACCCGACGCTGCGACCACCTTTCACCTATGACTTTCTCTTTGGTATGAGCTGCACCCCTCTTTGGTCTGGTGTTGGAATTTGGTGTTGGGGTGGAGACTTCTTCTGTAACCTGAAAAAGCAAATGGAATATTAGGTATGTTACGTCACTGAAAAGTTCAATATATATGATTTAAAAAATATACTATAAAATGCTTTTTAAGTAGACACCTTCAAATAAATTCCAATGTCACACATTGCATACCAAAGAATATATTTGAAACTCTACCCTGGTTTCATAGACTTCAAAAAGGCAAACAAATTATTATTTTTTGATGAGAAGTTATTTAATTTTTTAACACATAAATAAAAATTAAATTAATATATGGTGGCAATATTGCACGCGAAAAAAGTATAAAGTTCTAGCCAAATTTCAATCTTGTCTATCTTTTCTAAAATATTCGAAAGAGCCATGAAAATATGTATTGATGAGTATTTAGTGAGGAACAATATTTTACATAATCAATTTGGTTTCAGGGAACGGCTTTCAACAGCAATGCCATTCTGAATTTTACAGAACACACTATTGACTGTTTTGAACAAGGTCTTTATTCAGCAGCAGTGTTCTGTGACCTCAGTAAAGTTTTTGACTGTGTTACCCACATTTTAATTGATAAACTAGCTGTATACAACTTCCGTGCTGCAAGTCGCCATCTTGTAGTCATATCTCTCTAATCGTGTTCAGTCAGTATGCTTAAGTTCAGTTGACGTTAAAGAACTTCATGTAAGTGTTGGTGTGCCTCGCGGTTCTATCCTGGGCCCATTGTTATTTTTATTGTATATTAATGACCTGTCTTCAACAGTTACTGATGTAAACTGTCTATTAGATAAAGATGATACTACACTAATACTGAAAGGCACTGAAAGCCAAAAGTATATCGGCATAGTCAAGGGCAGAAAACTGGTTCGTAATAAATCGACTACACTTAAACCCAGATAAAACGATAGTCATATAACTTCTTCCCTTCGAGATCTAAGTGGTAATGAAAGTAACCCAGCTTCTGTAAAGTTTCTAGGAGTATTCCTAGAGCCAATACAAGTTCTTAGGTCAGTATATTTTGCACTATGCCAATCTTGTATGTCATATGCTGTTATCGCATGGGGTCACTCTGCTTGTAGAAGCAGAGTTTTTGGTTTAAAAGGAAGAGCTGTCAGGGTTGTGGCTGGGATAAATTATAAGCGAAACTCACGTTCTTTTTATAAAATGTTAAGATTTTAACATTTCCCTGCATGCCTTAGAATGCTTAACATACATTAAAAAACATATTAATTGATTGCTCTAAGCAGTGTAAGACATTCATTTATGTACTTATACGGCAGATCTACATGATAAATTATAAATAAATAATTAAGCATACCTCTTGGGGTCTCTTTGGCGTTTCATCTGCTGGTTTAGAAGCATTTTTTCTAGGAGTTTTCATGTCATTTACTTCGACTTTCACTGGAGTTGACTCAACTTTAACTGGAACCACCTCCATTTTTAGTTTCTTCTTATCCACGTCAACTTCCTTACCATTCGTCAGCGAGTCATTGCGTTTCCTCTTGTTGCTATTTTCGCTGCCCAGAGTTTTAGGTTTAACGTCCGCATAGGTGGTCTCATTGAATTTGCTTGGTCTTGTACGTTTCCTACCAGAAGATGTGATTTCAACTTCCTCCGCATTATCACTATTCTCCACTGGAACCAACACAGGCGTCTTAGGCTCAATCTTAGGTATCTTAGGTGTCCTAGGAGGAGCCGTAGCTATCTTCCTCTTCTTCCCCCTTTTCAGTTTCACCCCCTGCTGGGTCTCTATAATTATCTTCTCGGGCATAGGCACAATGATGTCGGCTGTCTCGTTTAGGCTCTGGTCTTTCTCCTCGTCCGATTTGGGTTCCCTGAACGGATTCACAGTGGTGGTCAGTAAAGGTGTCCACCTTAGGCACTCGTGGTCTATAGGAATTCTGGTTTTCGACTTGGCCACTTTCTCGGCATGACGATCGACTTTCGCCCAGTCGACGCAGATGAAGGCTTTGTTGCCGTCATCCGTAGGCATGTACTTGATGAAACCGAGGAGTTGGAGGGCTAAGGCTATATCGTGACAGTACATTCCGGTCAGCTTGCTGACTTCGGTAAGCTTGAGTTTCTCTGTACGGTGGACATTAAGGTACTCTAGAACGACGGACTTCCAGTAGGCATAGTATGAGACCTTCCCGAGATCGGATAGTGGTTTCTCTGGCGTTCCTGGTTGCCCTTCTTCTTTGGAAAGTAAATAACCTAAAAAAAAAATACAAAATTATTTATATTCCTAATAATAGGTCAGAAACTCCTGAGGTGGACGTTAATTTGGAACTATATTTTAAGGTCAATACAATATTCTTTAATTTACGAGTTTTAAATTTTCTTCTGACACTCACAGGCAACATTTAGGGTGATTCACGTAGGCCGTTCGTTGGAAGTTTTTCAACTTGCAGATGGATTACAAACTTGAACCTTGGTAGGCAGCCATATTTGTTCGTGCCCGTTCTACCTAAAATATTTTCAGTTCTCCAGCTCTACAGGGTGGGCCAAAAGTCGGTACCAACTTGCTTATTTTAAATGGAACACCCTATATACTTTCGACTTTTCGAAATGATCATAAAATATGTCCAAATATGTAGTACACCCTATACCTAAACCCATCAGTTTCGGAGATATTTGACATTTTATAAAAAATCTCCTTAGAATTCCTGCCTTGACAGAGTCAAATATTCTAAAATTATCCAATATGCGTTTTACAGTGTATGGGGTGATGGTTTCTGATCTTGTGGGTATCGAGTAGCAAATGTGTTACAAGTTCTTAATAGATATTACCTTATCACATTCTTCGTAAATAATAAGCTAATCTTCGTGGGTATAATTTAAACACGCTGGCATTTTTGACACAAGAGAATGACTGACATTAATGATTGTTTCTAATAATGGCTAAGATGATGGAAATTTTTAAGAATTCTTGAACATTTAAGAAAATCGCCAATATTTCAAAAAGTTGTAACTTTAATCCCTACAATGCCAATACTAGCGAAAATGGAATTTAATTTTACATAATTTGATGTAAAAACATACAGGGTTTTCCATGTGAAATAAAAAAGTTTTTGTGGTTTAAATTTTACAAAATGCAAGGTGAAAAATAGAACACTTGGTATACTACTATGGAATTTATTCTTATAGTAGAGACTAGCTCATCTTGTGTTTTTTCTATGTGCCACAAAGCAAATGAGGATCTCCTACACGAAGAAAGTTGTAACGGTTCTTGCAAACCTGTCAAATTTTTTATGAAAAGTCAAATATCTTCGAAACTGCTGGATTTAGGTATAGGGTGTTACATATTTGGAATTTTATGGTCATTTAAAAAAGTCGAAAATATACAGGGTGTTCCATTTTAAATAAGCAAGTTGGTACCGACTCTTGGCACACCCTGTACAGCTGGAGGACTGAAAATATATTAGGTAGAACGAGCATGATCAATTATGGCTGCATACCAAGTTTCAAGTCTGTAATCCAACTGCAAGTTAAAAAACTTCTAAGGAACGGTCTACGTGAATCACCCTGTATATATCATCACATAACATTTGACATGGTATAAAAAAGAAAGGTTCACATTTGCAATATGTGAAGTACTATATAAGTTATCCCAAAAATAACTGTTCAGATGAAAATTGTAGAAAGGACAAGACATAATCGAACAAAAACACCTTTATTGCAAGGGTCAGAACAGCTGTTTTTTTTTGTGGCGGGCCTTTGAATTTTTTCCTTATTAATTTAATATATTCATAATCTATTCAACGGAGTGAAGTGAAAGAAAATGCTTTGCATAGCGAATTACTATAAGATTAAGATTTGTCACAGAATAATACAAAATGAAATTTGTCTTGGAATTTTTTACTCATATTTCATCGATAAACCTTACAAGCATGCCACTTTTTAATGGCAGTAAATATACATTGTTAACCCTATCAAGTAAAAATGTTCTATGTTTCTTTCTCTACGAGCAATGAAGTGACAAGTTTTAATTTTCTTTTAATACAAATATTTTTTTGATGATGTTATAATCTTAACCAAGAAGTCGTTAAATAGTTTTGCAAAATATTTTTTTAATATAACTTGACCGAGTGTAGCTTCAGAATCATGACCCAATATTGAACTAACAAGGAAAAAATTGAAAGGCCCACTAACTAGGCTTTTTATCGAAAAAACGCCATGTCCTTTCTTCCATTTTACTTTGAGTATTTTTTTTTGTGACACACTGAGTATAAACTTAGTCTGAGAATCGGTACCCCCATATTTCTCTTTCATATAAACGGTTTTAAGACAAAAGCTTCAAATTGTGGGTGAAGATATAGCAACATATTACGAAGTTATAGAATCATTTTTATGGTTCAATTCAATCTCACTTTTTGACTAGGGAAGCTGACTTTTCTCTACGTTTCAAGTTATTTTCATTTTTTTAGCAGCTCTGAATAGTAATAAATATCGATCGATGTGTTCGGCCGTACGAAACTCCCAGATAATTCTCATTTTTCCCACATTTCGGAGCGGCTCAAAACTATAAGTGGAAAATTGGATTTATCTCCTAAACGGCTTAAGTAAGACAAAAATTGGTAAAGACCTATTTTGTAGAGAAAGAGACGAGCTATAAATTTTGTTGAAAACTTTTTTCTGTATTTTCATTATTTTAGCCGTTCGAGCAAAAATACCGAAAATCAAAAAGTTTTTCCAAAATTTTTTGAATTTTCCCGGAACTTGGAAGTGCAAAGAATACCATTCTACACTAACTACTTAAATCCCAGAGATGATTCTTTTATTAATTCTTTCGAGGTATTTACAACATTTTGCCTTCATTGCCTGTACTATAATAGGAGTTCCATTAAAAAAAAAATGTTTTCATTGCAATATTAATACTAGTGGACCTTAATGAAGAGTAAATCGCGTTTGATCCTAATATTTAAAAAGATAATATTTTGCAGGTGCTTCCAGACCAATTTTTAACAATTTTGACCAAGTCCCGGCCTTCTATGATTAAAACTAAAAAACAAAAATATGCATTTTTTGAAAATCAACATAATATACAAGTTGTCCTAGTTAAAAATTTAATTTTCATGTAAACTGCATTGAACCCATTTAAAATTCACAAGAGTATTATCCATATGCTGTGTCACCTGGTATAAGAAAGCAAGTAATCGATAATTAAATCCTTGATTAAATTTTATTTTTGCGACACTCCTAAGAACATATAAATCAAAAAGAACAAAAAAACAAAAACTTACTAAAGTCAATGAGAAACCTGCCGAAGCCCTGCCTCTGGTACTGAGGCATGGTCATGATGCAGGACACATTATACTTCTGCGCGCAGTGCTTCTCCTTGGAAAAATACCCCACCAAATGGCACCCCTTCTTGTCGTTCTTCGTCAACACATAAAACAAAAACGGCTCCACATCATAATACAAAGTCTTATGGTCCAGAAAAAGCTTGGCCAACAAACACAAATTCTGACAGTATATCTTGTTAACATTCCCGTCCACCTCGAACACAGATAAGTCCTTGCACCGATAGATTTCGGTGGCCGGGGGGTGCCTCCACGTACACTTGTCCTGATGCCGCTCGAGCACGGCTTTGCTCTTGGTGTACTTCAGGCAGAACTCGCACAGGAAGAGCTTCGGTAGGCGGGCGTACTCCTGGGGGAATGGACTCGAGTACCAAGTCTGGATTTCGTACTTGCCGAACTCTATAGCCGCAGGGCAACGACCCTGGCCGGCCATCACTTGCGACGGAGACAGTACGGTGTTGGGATTCGGCGGTTCCGGCACAGCGACGGGCAGGAGGGCCGCTGTGGCAGCAGCGGCTTTCTCTCGGGTTTCCTTGAAGAGTTCCACATCCTTCTGGATTACCCCCGGAGGGAGCTGGGGTGGTTTCATGTCACCTGCAACAAGGACAGATTCGTTTAATGACGCCGTGCACTTGAATCGGATGATGTAGAATCGACTCGTTTTCGGCCTGTTATTGTCTGATAACAACATTGGCCCTGTTTTATCTCTGTTATCTGGTTCATTAATTCGATTTCGGCTAAGCAGTGAAGTATGTACAGTCGAGGAATAAAGTAATGCGTCGAGTCGATCATACAGCCTACTTATTTGATATGAGATTATCGCAGGTCTGGGACACTATGGAAATATAAGTTTCTTGTTTACTGAAGTGAAACTAAGAGTCAGTTGTTACAAAAAATTTAGCAAGTTTTGGATTACATCCCAGTCGCGGGAAGCATTTGTTTAAATACATAATGTTTAAAATTGCGTTTTTGCGCAGTTTTTCTTAAATATCTCTGGTTGTATAGCTCATAGCGCAATTAAGAAGAAAAAAACAAATTGTTCGTAACGAAATTGCGAAGAAAACTACGAACCCTTTGTCAATTTGTGAAGTTGCAAAAAATGAAAAAAAATGTGACCGGACATTTTTAAACAATTGATTGGCAACTTAAACAATGATGTATAAAATTGACATGTTCATTTCGTAAGCGCATCAAGTCTTACAACTGCATTTTTTTTCTCAGATTGTTGGTTTTTATTTGACTAGTGATGCTAGCAAAACATACATATAGTATAATTTTTCTAAGATGACACTATCGGCAATAAAACGCCAGACGAAGAGAAATACATATCTCACCTTTTCTCACGCCTATTCGAGCAGAGAACGATTGCAGCCCGGGCCCTAAGTTTGTAGATACACGTGGTTTCATTTTTTGTCTTGCTCTTCCCAAGAGTCAAATAAGGATAACTTCTGAAAGTGTAAATACAAAACACTTTAAATCCCGACCTGTACTTGCACCAATTTTATATTTACACTTTCAGAAGTTATCCTTATTTAATTCTTGAGCAAGAGCGAGACAAGAAATGAAGTCTCGTGTATCTACAAACTTAGGGGCGGGGCTGCTCGAATAGGCGCGAGAAAAGGTGAGAGATGCATTTCTCTTCGTCTGGCGTTTTATTGCCGATAGTGTCATCTTAGAAAAATAATACTTTACTTTTTTAAAACCATTTTTTAAAAAACAAATTCAATTTATTCATCAACGTTTTACCCAAAAATAAAAAATATTAACACGTGTCAAAGGTACATAAAAAGAAGTAGGTAATTAAAAAACTGTTGATTACGCTAATTGTAACATGATAGATGTATTTTTTTAAGTTTTAACCATTTATAAACAAACTAAATGACATAATGATTTGAAATTTGCACTGAACATTTCAAAGAAACCTGCTCCATCATCTTAAATTTAGTTGTATCACGATGTTATTTTCTTTTAAAACAACTGTTTTTTCTGGTAAATTTAGTATACAGCCAAATTTTAATACAAACTATTTATTTAAACAATACTGTGGAAATTAGAAACTAAACTTTGACTTTCTCTTTTTTGGGCAATTTTAAATAAATTGTTTTACTACTTAGCATCATTACAACGTGTATAAAATAAACACTGTGTATCTTAACACCAAATAAATATATAGGTTTGTTCCAACAGGCAGTTTAATCGTCCGTTGAACGGTCAAAAGCAGTCGTTCAGTCGTCTGTCTATCTATCGGTGTGACATATTCATGTCTTCATATTGCTATATTATTGCTATGACCACTGCCTTTAATATAAATTCACCACAATATCCTTTCGGACTGTTATTTTAATCATTGCTGCGTAAGATAATTTTTTAAATATACTAAATTAGGCATTTAAGTATACAAATATAATTTGGCAATGAAACTAAAATCTACAAGAAAAAACATTTGTTTAAAAAAAAAACAAAAAAATGTAAAACTGAAGTATGATGAAGCAAGTTTGATTACGTCGTGAAAACGCCTGGACGAGCGTTAGTGGCCTAGATGCGGAAGTAGGTCGTGCGCAACATTGTCACTTCGGCGCACTGTCGGTCGACTTGACTTCAATAATTTTCCAACAATCTATGCGACGAAACCAATTTAAACATTAGCACAATCAACCTGTCACGGCCTGATGTTGAATTTACCAAAACTTATACCCGGAAACAAAAAATACGGTTGTATAGAAAAAAAATCTAAAATAAATAAAACCGTTACAATTTCTTCACAGAATGACATTACAACTTTTTTTAAAGAAAATGAGCCCAAGATCGTTACTGTAGAACCCTCTGTTGAGCCAACCTTCGAGAATATCGATGTATCTCGAAAACTAAAAGATATTTTTAAATTTTTCAAAAACGTACTTTTTCGGCTTGCCTTGAGCTATACTTACGGTTGATAGTATTTAAACGTAAATTTTGAAAAAGATGCAGCGAAAACAAGAAGAAGACTATTTTTGACGGTTTTTTCTCGAAAAGTGTTATCGCAATTGATACTTAAAAAATAACAATCGAAAGATCTTTTTAGCATCTACAACTTTCTTATTCAACTTTTTTCAATTAGTCAGTTTTTTTTATTTACGAAAAACTGTTTTTTCAACTTTTCAAAATTTTTAGGTTAAATTCGCCATTTCGGATCGCGTCCAACGAAACACAAATCTTTCTTAGAATTTTGTTTCTATGCAAACATATTTTTTGTTTCCGGGTATGGATTTTGGTGTGCCCTTCTACATATTGATTGGGCTACATGTTCAGCAAACATTAGGAACAGTTCAGTATAAATTTCAAGTCATTATGGTACTTAAGTTTGCTTATAAATGATTAAAATGAAAAAAATATCACGTCTCGGCTCCCAATTAGTGCTTTTGTGTGTACTTTTGATACTTGCTAATAATTTTTATTTTTGGCCAAATTTTTTTTTATGGCTTTGGGCCATAGACCATACAGCCAGTCACAAAAGAGCAATTTATAATTTGGAATACTAAAAAAAAAAACTAACACAAAATGAGTAGAGGGAGATGAACAAAATGAATTACAGGGATGCACACTTTCTGACCAAATATTGATGAGTTAAATTCATTTCTTTTTTTGAAGAAATAAATGGGTTAAAAAAACTTAAATTTTTGTAATATCACTAAGAAATACATACAAAAATTAGTCTGAGGTGAAAATGGATGAATTGATGCACTTAAACAAACGGCGGCTCACTTCTCGATATTGCTATTACTTTCTTTCTTCGTTATTATAAACATTTCAATCTAATATTTGGCATGATTATTAAGCTTCGTTAGAAGCACATTCTTCTAAAGTTTCGTTCAAATATTATGCATTATTTAAGGTGGCCATATTTATGTGCTAAATTGTGGGTATAATCACATGATTTTAAAGCGAGCTATTTTAAAAAGTATAGGTCATATTTATAAAAGTTGCACATAAACGGAAACTACAAACTTTAACTTAGGAAACGTGTGCTTTTATATTGTTAAAAAGTAATATTTTCATAGATAAAAAAAATGCTTAACATGTACCTTAGAAACGATGTCAGCTCGCCACTTCAATAATTATTTTGCACTAGTTAAAATCAAAAATAGGGAAAACCAATACAGACAAGTCCTAACTTAAACATTCACCCATATTATGAAACAAGAAAAAGTCTCATTAGACCCTTCATGTACTAGAAAGCTCGAATTAAATTTTGCGGTGCACTTTTCACATGTTTACTGATATTCTGACATATTTATTTTTCATAGAATGGAATTTTATAAGATTTGATCAGCTAAAAGTTGTTGTCTTAGTTCGGTTACTGTCTCATAGATGACGCAACAGAAAAAGGGAATTATCTGAATTTTATATTTTTATATAGGGTGGACAAAAAAATCAATAGAATGGATCCAATATAAATCGATATAATCGTTAATATCATTATTCCCCACAGTTATTTTTTTAAAACATCTGCTCTAAAAAAGTCAAATTTCACATTTATTCTTGGTTTTAAACATTTATTAAGTTTTAAAGGTTTGTAGCTGTTCTGCATTTACAAATGTGAAATTTGAAAATGTATAGGCTCTTTAGGAAACTTCCGATGTTTAATAATACCTACAATAATGACATACTGTTTATGTTTTCGTGCACTAACGTAAATTTCTTTGTTTTGAATGAATTACGGTAAAAATATATTATTTTAATATGGACAAAAAACGGTTGTTTGTTTATACTTATATTGAATGCAACCGCTATTAGGATAAATTGTTTTGATAAATGTTCGAGAAGTAAAGAAATCTGATGAGCTAAAAACCTTGTGTGGTAGTGTCGTGAGATCCCATTTCTTTACTGACTTAATGTTACCGAAGGTAACTAACTATACTTGTTGTATTCGTGAAACAAGCATTCGCTCCGGCATTTATTCGATTTTTCATATTTCAGATTATATCGATTACAAGAATTAATATATTTCAATTATGTCGATCTGTTAGCGCTATATTTATAAAACTATTTTATGAAAAAACATGACATTTCGTTATAATAACTGACAAGAATCAAACCAAATAATACTTTATACACAGGGTGGACACCAAAACATAAAAGAAATGTGACAGGGAAGCATAATGAGTATACATAAGTGGAATATAGTTGACGCTCTTTAAGAAAGAGAACCTGTTATAACTTTAAAATTGGATAAAGTATATAATGTGGTAAAAGAAGAAAATAATAATCTCCAGAATAATTAATAAGTAAAAAGTGCCAAATATATTATACAATATTATATTATCTGTACATATTTATAGAATATCTTACTAGGATACAAAGTATATATGACGTACTAGGTAGGTACTGATAATATTAATGAAATTGTAATAACAGTATCACTAATAGCACACAAGAAAATAAGCAAGGGCCGCTTTATCAATGCGAGGATAACAAGTTATCCTATAGTTAAAGCACAGTTTGTAATAATGCGGTAGGGTCACTTCCTCTGACAGTGATAGCCTCACTCCTGCTATCGACGCGTGAACTAACTCGGTAGGGGAAGTGTCCTACTATATTATTAAACTATTATTTCACTATAGGATGACACTACTTATCCACGCATTGCTAAATCGGCCCTCACACATCTTCAGTACAGAACAGAAGGTTTTATTATTCAGTGACAAGCACGATTTCACAGATGACAGATTGATAGACGAAAACAACAATATGCTCAATCGTATCTGCTTTTTTTTATGTTTTGTCAAAAGTGATGGGTTATAATAATTATTTAGAATATATAGCATATTGTGCGAAAGTGCAGAATAATGCAAATTTCTTACGAGTTGTGGTACGAGCGTTATTACAATAAACTCTGTACAAAAGCATGTTTTTGAGGTAGCCGTAGAACAAGTAATTGTAGCTCTGTGCAACTAACTGACGTCAGTCATCCATAATATAGGTCAACATTGTACTGTTCTCAGTCACATGGTTTTCGTTACATAAAAATTCAAATTTCATATATTTAAGAATCCTCTTTTGTGACTTTTTTTTATTATAGTGTAAAACTTAACTTTAATTTTTCCCGATTTGAATAAAATTTTACTCAAAGATACAACATGTTAGGATCTACTTATGACTATATGTACTAAAAAAATGAAAAAAGCATATTAAGCATCTTTTATTCGTAAATGTTACTAATGTAGCCTGAACTGTCAAGTAATTGAGAAGTAGTTTGTAAATTTATTTTTGCTTTTTGTATATTCTGAAAATTCTACAATCAATATCTTAAATTTCATGAAACTTTGGATTTAATCATTTTGTGTAGTTCTAAACAATTTTCATTTAATTTTTTGTTTTGTTTTTCAGTTTATTATTTAGAAATTTTGTTCAAATTGGATAAAATTTAAAAAGTTTATAAGGTGATATAATACTATTATGGCAAAATAATTAAACCATTTTTAAAATTTATGAATCTTCCCCATTAAAGTATGTGCACCTTGTTTACATTATATAATTTATGAAATTTTCATAATATTTATTATTCAAATAAATTTACAAATGCTATATAGTGTAGTAACTTGTATTGTGTCTTCCCGTAGCCATTTTGTGCAGGTTGTTTGAAACATACTTAAATTAAGCTTAAGGTGGCCATTCCCTAGAAAGAGACCTCCAATAGGGAAATATTTATTATTTTTGGCCATAACTTTTTTTTCTTAGTACGTATATTTATTAAAATTATAAGAACACCTAAGTAGAACCATAACAAGACTGTTACTATGAATTTTCACTCAATAATTTCCGCGGTTTGAAAAATAGCTAGATTTAAATTTAAGAATTATGTCAATCTCCCTATTTCGTAGTTTTGAATCTAGCTATTTTGCAAACCACTGAAATTATTGAGTGAATATTCATAGTAATAGTCTTGTTATAGTTTTACTTAGGTACTCTTATAGTTTTTTAAAATATATGTACTAAGATATAAAAGTTATGAGCAAAAATAATAGATATATCCCTATCGGATGTCGCTTTCTAGGGAATGGCCACCTTAAATGAAGTACTAAGATGTGTTATGTCTTCATTTTATTATCTTAATTTTTTACCTTGAATTTATGTTCAAATGTCAATATTACTGATTTTTTGCGTTTATCTTTATCTATTGTACAGGCTATGAACATATTAGTTTGTAAAAATTAAAGTGGCTTGAAAGAGTTTCTATCTTAGTACTATCCCATAGAGGCGACCGATATTTTGTTAGGGAGTTTTCAATAGAGATGTTTGAAAAAATTACACTGTCATCCGCTTTTCATGAGTATATATTTCACGAATTAGGAGCGGGATTTATTTCAAATTTAGGCGGTACGTGCAGACTGAAAATGTGATTGCATTGAAGTAGTGAACTTTGATATCGCTCATTACAGTGTGGCGTTACTTTAAGGAAAATTTGAAGAAAAAAATATTATCGACTTTTTTATAGAAATTCTTATTTTATATTTGTATTCACTACCATCAAAAACCCATTTTCACCAAATTTGAACAAAATATATACTGGCTTCTCAATAGGTGGCCAAATAAAGGGACATGGGATGGGGAAATCATTTTTGGCCATAACATTCTTTCGTACTACGTATATTTAAAAAAAACATAAGAATATTACTATGACTTTTCATTCACTTCACTCAACTGGTTATTTTTATACTTAGGTAATATTATAGTTCTTTTTTAAATATACGTTAGCAAGTAAAAAAGTTATTGCCAAAAATAATAAATATTTATGTATGGAATGTCCCTCTCTTGACCATCGCCATCTTATTACATTTCATACAAATAATTGCTCTAAACCGTAGTCCAATGAATATGTTTGAAATACTTTGGGGTTTCTTTCAGTATATATTTTTTTATATTTTAAATTTTTTTAATGATTTCCAAGGGGATTTTTTAAGGAAAAAAAACTTTATTTATACAGGGCGGTCGTTCTAAAAAATTATTAACTACGAAACGACATATGAGAATAATAATCGGAATGTAGGTAGGTATCACTATTATTACAAAGGAAACCTGATAACTTTTGGCCAAGAAAATATACACAGTGCTCATCCGACAGCAAAAATTCAATATTAAATAAAAGGTGCCAATTCTGTTAACTATATGCCAAATATTATTGCCATCTGTCACATTTTTAGTTGTACATGCACGTAGTGGAGTGGAAGTATAGTAGTGGAAAATTGTCAGTTTCTCTTTTTTTACAATGACATGAAACGTGGAAATTTTAAATTTGAGCGAAAAATTTTTTTTTCATTATCTATTCCCTTTAGACGGTCCACCCTGTATATTTTTGTTCGAGTCTTATTACAGTAGATATTATAAATACATTGTAATATAATAGATATATGTAATAATATAATAATTATAAATGCCAATATTTCACATGAAAGCTCTTCTGGATCCAGAATAACATTCAAATGTACCTTTGACCTATAAATTAAAATCCAGTAAAATAATGAGAAATATATTTCGACCCAAGGGTTTCGATATGGAAGGGGGGAAAGGGGATCGGCATGCGGTTAAAAGCAGGTAGATAGATGTTTTTGTTGTTTACATTATTTCGATTTGGAACACTTGTTATTTGGATTGCTCAAGCGAAGTAATGTTTACAACTGGATTAGTTTATAGGATTCTTTATTGCATTAAAACGAATAAACATCTATAGTAAATGATTCGTCCGCTACCCGCTAGGTACCACCACTTAACGGATGGTTAACGACTACCCTTTTCTATGACGTTGTTGAGGTTGTTCTCTTTTGCGAACATGGCGCCCTTAAAAGTGAATTATTTATTATTTGTTTGCTTATAGTAATGAAACATAGGCAAGGCAATATCTACGAATAAGTATGAAATATTTATATTTGACATTGACTGATAAAAAACAACAGATCTTCACCTATCTATTAGCTAACTAGTATTGGAGCCTATATACTCTATGCATGTTTAAAAGTGAATTATTTATTATTTATTTGCTTATAGTAATGAAACATATTCTTTATAGGATTTTGCAAACAGTGGAAAGAAATACTATCTATGAGAACTAAAAGAAAAACTATATGTAAAAATATTAATGAAATCTTTGCATTCTTTCGATAACCTGACTTCTGGTTATGCTAACAAGTAAAAATTCCTATTTGCCATTCTCATTTTAACACTAGCATCCAACATAGTCCCCTACGACTAGGCAGATTAAATTAGTATCTACATGATCCCCTACGATATGTAAATAAATAATAAATAATTCACTTTTAAACATACATAGAGTATATAGGCTTTAATACTAGTTAGCTAATAGATAGGTGAAGATCTGTTGTTTTTTATCAGTCAATGTCAAATATAAATATTTCATACTTATTCATGGATATTGCCTTGGTTTTGCATGGAACATCGTTATGAGTGGCTTTGAGCTTTTCTGATGAGTCCAGAATAAGGACGAAAAACGTTTCAAAGGCTAAGCATTTCCAAGAAACTGAATGACATTTTATGAAAATGTAATTCATTAGAATGAAAAAAATTTTAAAGACAAGATAGGTAAATAAATTAATTTCAGGCCTTTGATCTCATTTCTAACTGAATTTACATATCGTAGGGGATCATGCAGATACTAGTTTAATCTGCCTAGTCGTAGGGGACCATGTTGGATGCTAGTGTTATAATAAGAATGGCAAATAAGAATTTTTACTTGTTAGCATAACCAGAAGTCAGGTTATCGAAAGAATGCAAAGATTTCATTAATATTTTTACATATAGTTTTTCTTTTAGTTCTTATAGACAGTTTTTCTTTCCGCTGTTTGCAAAATCCTATAAAGAATATGTTTCATTATGCATTATTGTTTAAGTTATCATCGACTGTTTGAATAAACTGACCAAAGAGGTTCGAACAAATCTAGTTTTCCTCGCAATTTCGTTATGACTGATTTGTTTTTTCTTCATTTCATTACGAGCTATACAACCAAAGACATTCAAGAAAAACTGATTGACAATAATTATGAGCATTTCTTGTTTAAACAAAGCCTTTTGAAACTCGGATTTATCCTAAACTTTTTGCTACACTTCTTTTAATGTCTACAAGTTTCAGCAAAATTGCTATTCAATTCCCTGGAATATTTAGTTTTACTTTGCTAGTTATATTATATACTTTAATTAAGTAATTCCTTTATATTCAAACTATATTAGTTATCCCTATTTTCACCTGTTCCCAATTGGGTACGTAGAAAGGAATATTATTAAATTTCAAATATAGTGTTAAAGTGGTATTTGCACAATTGTGGATATCTTGTAAGAGAACATCACTGTATATAGCCTATGTGATTATTTTGATATCAAAATGCAAAATAAATGGATATCTAATTATTAGAATAAAACATATTGTTCTAAGTCCATTTAATTAGACTTTGTATTGGACCTTTTATTTTCTTTTTAGTTCGTTTCTCCTTAAAACAACCAGAGTGAAAATGATACACCACTATGTACCCATGTAACTATCCTCTATACGATATTAAGTTGTTCTTAAAGTATTTTTGGTGGTTGCTGACCATTGTCTAACTATGGTTCAATTTTCGAAATTTTACAGATGTCTTTTCACTTTCACATCTCCGTAAACCACTCCTATACGGTTTAAATCATTTTCAATAAGTTTTACGGGCGACTATGATTATTTGAAAGCGATTACTCCATTTCTAGATTTTATAAACCATTTTATAAACAACCCTTAAGGGATTATTATACTATTAGCAAATACAAAACGAAGAGTATATTGCATTCGATTGGCACATTTCTAAAACCAATAATATTGCTCGTAGAGAAAAAATTTTCATATCACTGTGTTTGTGGTCGAATTCTGAACAACTTTCAAAATGTCCGTCCGTCTGTCTGTCCGTCCGTCCGTCACGTTTCTTGTAAGCACGATAACTTAAAAACGAAAAGTCCGATGGTATTGAAATTTGGACAGTAAGTTAGTGTTAGCTAGAGGAAGAACCCTATTGAACAAACCCATCAATAAATAAAAGTTATATGTTTGAAATGAAAAAAAAACATTTTTGTTTTGTAATTAAACAAAAAATGTTTGAAACTAACATCATTTACAAAAAAAAACTGCGAAGAGTATCCTATAGAATGTGCAACAATTATATAACAAGTGTAGTAAATCGGCGAAGATTATAATGGTGAGCTTGTTTTTCCAATCATTTTTAACTAGCGACGATATTTTTAAGCGAATGAACCATTTTCAGAATTTCGGCGGTGCATGAAATTGGTTAGGGTCATTATTTTATTTTCCGAGTGTACATGCAGCTTGTGTTATTTGATAATGTACAGACGATACTACTATTGCCTAGTGACTCACTTATGTTTACAAAGATATTAAAATTTGATAAAACTGTAATTATATTATTTATCGATTTTTGCTACGTAATTTTCAAACGAAATTGGGTCAACAGAAATGAAGAGTGCAAACAAAATATCTATTTGATACTTTCAGCATTTGAGAAAAGGTAAGTATCTATTAATAATGCGAATTAGAAATATTAAAGCAGGGTCGGGTTAAGAGACAATTTTAGCCCGAGTGAGCTTTAAATTTGGGATCATGCCTTTTTATTACTTTTATGTTCCGAAGCAAATGATAGTGTTATGAATACACCCCCTTGGAACTGGAGATGATACGCCTATGCCTACTGATAGTGACTGGAAAGACTCTAGAAAGAGCCAAGGACTTTTCTAGAGTGTGGTGGAAAAAGATTCTGGTTCAATCTAGAGGTAATTTCAGAGTATATAAGGCGCGATTACCAGCGCGGAAGAAGCAGTTTATTTGAGAAGTGACACGTTCGGTAAAAAGTGAGGTTAAATAAGAGTGTAAAGGTTATTTTGAATCTTTGAAGTATTGTATAGTCAGTAAATTATTGAATAAAGTGTTAGTGGTGTTTATCTCTTATTGAAATTATTTAGACCCACGGATTCATACAGGGTGTTTCCCAAAAGGTGAATAAACGCAACAATAGGAACGAAAAATCGTGTCCAAAGTAACGTCAAATTCTGTTTGTACTACGCTTAAAATGGTGGTTGTGCGTGTGCCTGTGAATTTGTCTATTAGTCAAATCAAATTATGATTTCTTCGTCGAAGTATAAAAGACGGGCTAAAATAAGTCTCCGTCTTTCAGGGGTGCTCAGCACGATGGTGGCAAGAACGAATTCTTCAACCCCCTGCGTTCAACCCATATGGCCAAAAAATCTTTTTATGTTTTTTCTGGGTATATGCGTGTGTGTAATTGTCAAAGCGGGATCTTCGCTAGGGATATAGTGGACAATGTTGCGTGGGAGTTGGCCGAGGCCCAACCTTCATGTGTGAGGGGGTGGAAATTGATTTTTTGTTTCGTTTTGGTACGGGACCAAAACAAAAACCTCCATTTTCTAGTCTTTTGAATGGTTGTTTGAATCCTTCTAGAGCTGAAATTCCCAGCGCGACAAGACTACTCGACTCCCTTTCCAAAAGCATGTCAAAAACAAACAAATAAAGATCCATTTTCCACCCCCTTGGAGAGTGGTTCCATCCTCGCGCATGAGGGTTGGACCTCCGCCAACTCCCTTGTAACATTGACCACGAAATACTTTGCGAAAATTCCGTTTCAGCAACTCCACACACGCCGGGAAATATGTGCAATTTTGGAAAATACCAATCATACCGATATTTTATTTTCGGAAACAAAAGAAATAATAATGGCGTAAACATGAGTGAATTTTTCTTTAAAACATTTTAATTGGTTTTTATAATCGTAAATGAAATTTTCTACCACTTTTTTGTCGAGTAACTTTTTTGGAACTTCGGTTTGGTTATGGAAAATTATTTTGGAAAATTCCTGTTATTTTGACTGGCAAATATTTACCCACAGATTTTCGACGTCCACTGATGGCAAATGTGATGTTCAAAAATTAATAAATGGCAGCATCAAAATGAGGAAAAAATTATGTATTGGAGAATTTGGCGATTACGCTCCTAATAGTTTAGTACTGTACAAAAATATGTATTATAGTTAGGTATTTTCGGAGTAGTTGATATTAGCTCTGATGCCAAAAGTTAAAAATTCAAAATGGTGAATCACATAGGGCTGCCACACTTGTAAAAAAAATTAATTGTACTGCAGATTTATACATGAAATTTGGTGTGTAGGCGGGGCGAATAAAACCAAAAATATGCTCGAATCTGAAATCTTTTTAAACATCATAATTTTTTGTTTAGCGACTATTGGTCAAAATTTCGTTTACACCATCGAAAAGTTCAGAAAAAAACAACGTTATTTAAAAAAAATCATTTTTGTAGGTGTTTTCTAAGCCGAGTAATCTAATCTGCAACTAAGAGTCTCCGAAAGCCAAACGCGGCTGCGGTGGTGGTGGCGGCGCGCCATCATGTCGCAGCGCCCTTCTCTCTTGCACCGTACGTTTTTGCGCGCGCATTAATCAATACTTTTACACTAAAGAGTTGATCAAAATGGATCGGAAAATTGTACTTATAAATAAAGGATTCTAGTTGCATCATACCAAGTTTCAAGTAAAAATATTGGTTAAAACGGTTGTTATCGAGGTAAAAGTGGCGTGTCTCGGCTCCCACTGGTCCAAGAAAAAACTTTTTTAATTCATGTTTTTTCAAGCGCAATTTAATGCATTTGGTTGCAAATTTTTAAACAGAAAATTCGCGGAGATACGATCCCTAGCAACGGTAATTTTTTCGTTTTTTGTAAATAAAAAATTTATTTCTTAATAAAAAAATCTGAATTTTGTACATTCAAAGATACTGTTAAATTCAACCGATGCCAACTGATTTCATGTTGATCCATTTTTTTTTGTCGAATTTCTACTTTGGAAATTTGCAAATAGGCCGTCATTTTGGATTAGAGGGTCGGGGTTGCGCACACTTTTTAGGCATCCTAAGCGCTATCTCTTCCCAAAACTTCATCGAGTTTCGATGACAATTACTTTAGTTATTACAATTAGAAAATGTTTCAATTTCTTTCACCTTTGTTGCTAATTTTGCAATAGTAATTGCCTATCCTTGTAGGAAACTTTCTTAGGAACAAATTTGATCAGTATACCTCGGGCCGGTTAGAGGCTTATTTCACGAGATATTTAAGAAAAACTAAAAAAAAAACAGAGTTCCGCTTTCTGTTTTCCAATAAAAAACCATGTTCCGTATCTCGAATCTATAAAAATTCGAGGGTTGTTATTTACGTATTTTTTACTTAGTTTTAAGTAAAAAATTGTAACGTTTAAAAGGATTTCAGATTCAAAGTCTAATTCGTCCCGCCTAATATGGTGTGAGGATCCTCTGATAACGAGTTTGATGCTGAAGCTTAAAAATTCAATCGACGGATATTTTCTAGTATATAAGAATGCCACTAAAAAGGATGAAAGTTTTTGAAAAATTGAATCGCCTTCAAAGAAACGGCTACTAAAAATTACAAAATAAACTTTCACGATCGCGCGGTTAATTCAAATGAACAAATAACGAAAATGTTGTTTTTTTTTTTAAGTTCGCCCAAGATACTACCGTAGTCAACGTAATATTAAAAAATATTCAATATGTCTGAATCTCATTTCTACTTTTTATAACTGAATTCATATTTCGATCAGAATTTTTACACGTGTAGACAACATAGAGAATACGCCACTTTAGAGATATAGGTGGTGGTGTGAGGGTGGGGGAAATTGGGAGGGGGTAAGATCACGAGAAGATGAGATGGTGGTGAGAACGTAGGGGAAGAAAATGGTGGACTGTCAGTAGCCAAGGTCACTAAAAAAACAGGTTGCTTTGTAAGATATGTCACATGAAGTATTTCTATGTTTATATGTAAGATATCTATTTGGTTAGGATAGAACAGTACATTGAAAGAATAATTTTAAAACTTTTTTCTATAAAATGAGGAAAAAACAGCCACACGCAGCTGTCATCGAGTTCCATACGTGACGTAGCACTTGTCGATTTTAATGAGCTAACCTATCTTTTAGTAAGCTTGGTCAAATTCGTTTAATGCGTAACCGACAAATGGACAAATCCCGAAACCGTTTCCGCTTCATGTCGTGTCCCTTTAAATTGGAGTACACAACTGTCTTCGTCTATTTCGACTTCTCCGTCTGACTGTCCTATCTTGTTAGTTCTCTAATCTTTGGTGGTGATGTGGAAAAGGGTGGAAAAAGTGCGAAAGATGGTGAGATGGTGGGATAGTGAGCATACGCGTTCGTAACCTCGGGTATAAGCTAGAACATAATACATGCCTACATCTAGTATTTTTTTATTATTTACATTCTCCAAGCAAAAAAATACTATGTCAATATATTTAATGGAACAAAGAATTAAATATATATGCACTTACTTAATTACATACTCAACGAGATATGTTCCTACAAAAACACTGAATTGCCCAGGACAATATTATAAATACACAACACAGGAGGCAGCTTGATAGATAAATGCGACGTTTGAAATTCCAAATCTTATATCTACGCATAAAATTTTAATGACATTCTTAATGGGAAACTCATTCAAATAGGTAAATAGGTGCATTAACTAATTGCAAACTATTTTGTAAAACAGCAAATACGTCAGAATATTTTGCGATTGTTAAGAACTTTAACCGATTCCGGAAAAGGAAATATTAACTTACGCGAATTTTTACGAGTTTTAGAAGAGCAAATTGAAATTTTGTGATTGATGTATATTAAGAATCGTAACGAGAAAATAGTATGTACCGGGTTACTCTTTTTGGAGGTTAGAACCAAAATTAATAAAAACGCTTTATTATTCATTCATAAAAAAGTTGCCTGATGAAAACTAAAAAATATTGAATTTCAGTTGCTTTTAATCATTTGTGTCATATGCCATTATATATCGCACATCAGTATTTTTTGTCAGTTAATCTGCCAAAAATAATGTTTCCAAATTTATAAAACAAATCAGATTTTTATTATAAATGTATTTTATTTCAGAAATCTAAACTCATCGTAATAAGTTCTTTCTTTTTTTTTAAATATAAATATATTCTGTAGGGTGATTTAATAATTTCCGTTAACTTGCGTTTTTATCTCATCTCAAGGGCTCAAATCGCGAAATTATTTCTATGGGAAATTGATACTATTTCCCCTATATGTAAATTGTATTATAGACTGGTCCTATCAGACTATTTTGCGTTTAAAATCAGTGGAATTATTTCACTTGGCCATTTCCAATAGAATTCTGATTTCCCATGTAACCCAGTGAAATTAGACTTTTCTGATCTAACAAAATAAATCCTTCATATATTTTTTTATATCGATTTAAAGAAAATATTAAAAATCGAGAACGAGATCACTATGGCATAAAAAATTATTCAGTCAAAGTTCACAAAATACTGTTTTTTGCGAATATCGCACTTTTTATGGCTCGGAGGCCAATTCAAGTTATTATGAAAATGAAAAATAATGAAATTCCGCACAAAGATGATATCTTCCATTTTTTATGTACACCGAACGGTTTAGGCAAAAATGTGCTTCGAAGTTTCCAGCAAGGCATAATATGCTCCATTTCATATAGTCCATGCATAGAATACGTGCTTGTTCTATGTATAGTATTTATTAGCTGATCGATATATAAAATAAAATACATATATATGTTAACTATTATACAGTATGTCTCACTTTTCATGACTCCTATATCACAGCACTCTTATTTACAACGTGATTTTTATAAAATTTGGGTGGAAGGTACTTATCCATCAGAAGATTGTATCACGGTAAAATATTTTAAAATCCACTAGTGGCGTCCGTTGTTATGAAGAAAAATGTACCAAATTTTCCGAAAAAAAGATAGGCAAAATTTTAACTGTAAAAAAATCTCATAATCTTATTCGTTGTTAACAAAAACTAACTGAAACAGAATTTTAATAACATACTGTACTTGGTGTTCACGTAACTGGAAAACAAAACTTCCCTTGCGCGGAAACTTCGAAGCACATTTTTGCCTAAACCGTTCGTTGTACATAAAAAATGGAAGAGATCATTTTCGTGTGGAATTTCGTTATCTTTCATTTTCATAATAACCTCAATTGGCCTCCGAACCATATATTTTGTTAGATCAGAAGCCAAATTCTTATCTAAAGTGACTCGAGTAATGGGAAAATGTCATTGTTCCATCCCTTAATGATTTTTAGAAACCAAGAAAATGACAGTACTTATTATAGAAATATTTGGAGCAAAGCACGGTTGACAAAAAGTTGTATTTTTGTTAATAGCTTTACTAATTATGAACTGATCAAGATGAACCAAATTTCAAATTCTTCGTAATTCCTACTATAATAACATCTGAAGGACGTTTCTTAATATTTATTAAAAAAAAAGAGACACGAGAAGGTGAACTTTTTTTTTTATCTTTAAGAGGTGGTTAGGAGGGGGGGGGGGTTGAATTAAAATTGAAAAACCGTCTGCCAGCCAAGGTTAGGGTTCTTTAGTGCCTTGTGGACCATAATCTGGCCTGGCAGACGTTTTTTCAATTTTAACAATTTTTTGTCAATATTTCAAATTTTTGTTAACTCTTCGCCACTTTGATGACAAATTGTTCGAAAACGGGCACGGCAGAAATGTCTGCCACTACAGTACAGTAACTTGATAACTTTTTTATTTACCGATTGATTTTGTTAAAAAATAATAGGATTCTTTCTTTAGACAACATTAATTATCGAGCGTAAGGCATTAACTATACCCCGTATATAAAATGAATACCGTGTCATCAAAAAAGTACGCACAGTACAGAAAATTGTGTTAAGTAACAGTATGACAATTGATGCGGCGATATGACGTCACTTCATTCTCTAAATTGAATGTATAATAAACAAAATACATACAGATTCAGCAAATTTAGTTTTAGGTACTTAAACTTGTTTCTGCGCAGATAAACCACGCCTTGTCGTAGAACAATGCAGGGCATTGATCCATCACTTGACCGCGACGAGTTGAGAACAGCGCGAGCGCACCCATTCTGCTATTAATAGCGTGGCTGTTTATACGTGTGGGAATAAAATAAATTGATCTCAATTTCGTTATTAAAATGCCGTGTGTTTATGCAACTGTAGAAAAAGTGTAAATTGCGAAGTGGTACTTCGGGGGCCATTCCACGGATGACAATAAATTTATTTACTGTGGCATATCAAGACAGACCAATCCCCTCAGCTAGCATAATTTCATACATTATTAAATTTGAGAATTTCGGGTGTGTCGTGAATTACTGTAGAAACTGCTGTCAACCCGAACACCGTCATCAACAAATGAGCGAAGAACGTTAAATTCGCGAAACTAATGTCTGTGCACTTGTTGAAACTAGTGAACCTTGTTCTAGCAGACAAATTGCTGATGAAGTTGACATGAAAGAAAGAACTGTAAGAAATATTTTGAAAAGAAATGGGTACAGTTGTTTTAAAGTTCAAACAACGCAAGAAATATTTCCCGAGGACAATTTCAAACGGATGGAATTTTGTGAAATCATGATAAATAAAGCGAATGAGAATGAAAACTTCTTAAAGAATATATTGGTTACAGATGTACGATATTGGTCTCTAAAAAATAAACATTAGAGTGTTGCTGTGCGAACTCAGTATCCTCAAAAGTTGAACGTTTGGGCGGGAATTTTAGACAATCGTATTATAGGCGCACTGCTAATCGATGGCAATTTAAATGGCAATAAATATTTAGAGCTTTTACAAAACCAAATAATTCCTGCAGTTCAAAATCTTCCTGTCAACTTTGACGACGGCTGCCCAAGTCACAATACCTTAACTGTTATTAATTTTCTGGAGAGAACATTTCCCAACCGTAAACGATAGCTACGAGGGGAATGATAAAATGGCCCCCCGAGACCTGATCTAGCACCCCACGATTTCTTTCTGTGGAACATTTTAAAGGAAACCGCGTACAAACATGCGTTTGAACGAGCCAATAATTTAGTTGAATTACGGGAAAAACTTATCCCAACTTTGTGCAAGCATTACTCCAAATCAACTCAATGATATGAGAAGTTCATTGTATAATCGGTTTGACTATTGTTTGGCACAAGAAGGTGGTTTGTTTGAATCCTTACTTCATTAATTTATTGTTTGATAATTATTAGTTGATTTTAGTTTCTGAGGGTTATTTAATTTTATTTTAATGTTCTATTTTTGTAATTTAATAAGAACAATTTATTTTTTGATAATTATTAGTTGATTTTAGTTTCCGAGTTATTTAATTTTATTTTAATGTTCTATTTTCATTTATTTCGGTTTAAATAAGAATTATTATTTTATTCCCATAGCATTTACGGCTAAAAAAGAAACTGCAGAAATGTTTTCAATAGAAGAAATTATTTGTCTAAAATGTGACAAATAACTTCTTCGCTTTTGACGAAGAGACATTTTCTCGTTTTGTATAGAAATTATTACCTACGTCCGCATCCATCCTTACTTCATGCCGTACTAAATTCAATTCATTGTGTGTGTCTCTGCTTTCACGATTTATGGAACTGGCGGGGCGTGGTCAATTATATCGTTATTCCTATACCCTAAACTGCATTTTCCGAATCTGTATAGTTAATAGGTATATGGTGACCGCCCATGGCGATGACCATTTTGATGGCCCATTGTATAGAGGGGCCTTTATATAGACGACTGGCATATTATCATTCCACCACAAAGAATTCGATAGCAAATCGGTTAGCCTTAAAGCACGTGGTTTTCGACCGCCATTGCGCATGTTATCTCTCTTATACCGCCATATTGTCAAATCTTGAAAGTGGCGATAAAGAAGAGGTGCCTAGATCCAAGCTAAACAACTTCCTAACTTGAATATTTGTTTATACAGACATGTATTTATGATCACTTTATTTCACTATTTTATTACCTAATATCTTGAGAATTACATCAATTGCCAAATAAGGTGACACATATTCAGTATAATATCCTTTAAAATTGTCACAACCCGGATCACTAGTGGAATTCAACATACTTCTTAATTGGTAATAATTGTTTCTTTCACTTGTAATTGGCATACTGATTATTGGTACTGGTATTTTCTTCAGATGTACTTGGCAAAATGTTCGAAAAAGAATCGTCAGTATTGTTTATTTCATCTTTTCTTAGCCAAGTGTTCGACACATAATCGTGAATATTGTTTCTTTTAATTTTTCTTGACCTCCTGTCTGAAATGCAGTGTGTCTACTTCAGACGTACAAGGCCTGGCGTTCGATATAGATTAATATTATTTATTTCACTTGAAGCTGGTCGAGCATTCGACAGGAAATCGTCAATAGTGTTTATTTCATTTGCATTCGACCATGTATTTGAAACAGAATCGTCAGTATTGGTTATTTCACTTGAACTTGGTCGGGTGCTCGGAATAGAATCGTCAATATTGTTTTTATTTTTTTTTTGTACCTGATCGAGTGTTGGACATGAAATCGTCAATATAGTCCAGTCATTGAAGCATTTTACCTCTGATTCCGGATAGGAAAGATCGATTTTTATGAAATCAACGGCATTCGATTCGTACTTGATGGTATTGCAAAGCTTGTATGGTCCGAAGGTGTGCTTTTACCCGGGGGGTGGATGTCTTTCCGGGGGGGGGGGGGGATTAGTAAACTCAAAATAATCGGACCACCTTCCCCGAGCCCTTTAAAATAAAAAATCTCCAAAACAAAGTGTTCAAGGAAGTTCAACTTCAACATAACTCGGTAAGCTTTCATGTTAACGACTTTTACTAAAGCTCATTTTAAAGATCTTTTCAAGTACTTTTAAAAAGGTCTGACAAGTTTTTTACTCCAAACATTTTATTTCGGCGAACAATCAGTCGCCTTCGACAAGTCATCGGTTCTTACTGCATCTAGAGAAATAAAAAAAACAATCGATTTGTTATTTTATAGGCTTCATTTTTGCTCCTGATGACTTTTTTAATAAAACGTAAGATTTTCAAGTTATTCGTGAAAAATCGCTACAAAACATGCATTTTTTAGATGAAAGATCATTTTCAATCGCGAATAATACGAAAAATATGTCTTTTGCTTGGAATGCGTCCTCCTATCGATTTCATTGGTTGTTTTCAGTTTACCCATTTCCACCCCCCGAGAAGGGGTGGCATCCACCCCCCAGGGTAAAAGCACACCTTCGGACCATGTAGACTTTGCAATACTATCAATTACGAATCGAATGCCGTTTATTTCAAGAAAGTAAATCTTTTCGACTAGAAACAAAAATACTGATATAGCTGGGTGTCCGAAACAGCAACGTCAACATTACTTGTTTCATATGTACCTAATCGAATACTCGACATAAAATCGTCAACACTGTTTATTTCACTGGTACTTAGTCGAGTGTCCGAAATAAAATCATCCTGACTGAGCATTTACCATCAAATCATCGACGTACTTGTCTGAATGTTCGAATTAGAAACATCAACAGTACGTATTTCACTTATAGTTGGCCTTGTCTTCGAAATTGATTCGTCAATAATGTTTATTTGTCTTGTACTTCATCGACTGTTCAAAATAGAATAGTCAAAATTATTTATTTCATGTCTACTTGGCCAAGTGTTCGAAATAGCAAAGTCCCCACTTATTCCGCTCACGCTTGGCTTCACATTCGTATGAGAATCGTCAATATAGTTTTTTTCAGGTGGATTGTTCGAATCGGAGCTGCCGATATTGTTTTTTTTTTCAGACGAACCTGATCAAAAATTTGGAACATAAACGGCAGCAACGTTAACTTCAGGTAATCTTGGCTCTGTGCTCAATAATAGTCAACAACGATTATAGGTGAGCTTGGCCGAGAGGTCTGAGGATATGCCAACAGCCAGAATGTTGTGGTACGTTTTTAAATAAATGAGATCAGAGTATACAAACTATAAGAAAATAACTATTTAATCGGAGGACTGCAGAACATCGGTCAATTGCTTTTTGAAATGTTATATATCCTAACACTAAACTTCTTTAATTATTCTTATTATTATTAATCAGGAATTCACAAAGCATAACACCGAACACAGACACTTAGACAAACGGTCACTTAATTTGCTCGGTAAAATTACTCAGTTTGGTCCGTGTCACATTTCACATATAAAAGAAAGCCCGAGGATTCATATCAGATAGTGTGATTTCACGTGTTTTTATAGCTAATTAAAAGAATATAATTTAATAATATTTTTACTTTTCGTTTTTTTATGCTTTTTGTCTATATTTTTAACAACCTTTCCCAGAGGGGTGGGATTGTTTTCGTTAGACATTTTTTTGTTTAATTACAAAACACAAAAAAATTGTTTAGACATAGACATATCATTAATAGGCATCAAACAGGTGATTGTCAACCAGAATTTACCAATCATATACAGGGTGTCCTAAAAGTCCCAGAACAGTCAAATATATCGCAAACTGCTAATCTTTTCGGAAAACAAAAAACAAATGGGAACCCCCATTTTATATTGAAGAAAAGGATTGTACGGCTGAAACAACGTAAGGTTCGTCTGGAACATTTTTTTGAATTAGCTACAAGTGGCGCTATAATTGCAGAAAGTTAGTCTGAAAAAAAGTTTGAAATAATCGGTTTACACCGGAAACAGAAAAAACACGTGTTCAATATTTTTTAAAAACCTATCCAATGACACCAAAGTTAACTCCCCCATCCGCCAGTGCAGAGGGGGAGGGGGGGAAAATACCTATCTAGAGGTATAGAATACGCGATGTATCAAATGAAATAACTCCAGAGGTATTGCGGAAAGTTACCGATGAAGTTTACTTTCGGTTAGGACTTTGCCAAGAAAAAGGTGGTTATCAATTTGAGCACAAAAAAAATTAAAGCTGGTTTGAGGCAACGTGACTCACGTTACGTGAGCCACCTAATATAAGTACAAAAAATGGGAGTCCCCATCCCCCCTGCACAGGGGGATGGTGGTCAATTTTGGTGTTATTGGATAGGTTTTTTTTAAATATTGAAACGCGTTTTTTTGTTTCCGATGTAAATCGATTATTTTAAACTTCCGCCTTTAAGTTAATTTTTTTTGCGATTACAGCGCCATCTGTAGCGAATCCAACAAAATGTTCCAGACGAACCTTACGTAATTTCAGCCGTACAATCCGTTTCTTCAATAAAAAATGGGGATTCCCATTTAATTTTTCAATGTTGCCCCCCTCCACCATGCAGAGGGGTGTGGAGGGAGTCAACTTTGGTGTCATTCGATAGGTTTTTTAAAATATTGAACACGTGTTTTTTTTATTTTCCGAAAAGATTAGCAGTTTGCGACATATTTGACTGTTCCAAGACTTTTGGGACACGCTGTATTATGTTCTACACAAAAGTCGGATGTCTGCCCGTGCTAGTTCGACTAGATTGGTCAGACCGCTCACTTGCCGCACCCCGAGTTAAATATGGAAAACATATTTGTAATCGATATAGAGGATAGCCACATCAGGTATATTATTTATATTTTTCTTAGTTCATTAGAAATCCACTAAATATGCATTTGTTTGATTTGACAGTTAAAAAACAAGTCTTTTAGATCCCCAATTCACCATACAGCAGAGGATAGTCATTCATAAATGACACAACGCGGTAATTACGCTTTTACAGAGCATAATTAACACAGGCGCACAAAAAAAAATGTATGTTCTAATCTCTTGACCAGACCACTCTATCCTTATGTATTTTGAGCCGCTGATTCCATGTATAGCATCAGAATTGTACCTACACACACCAGTTATTTTTATGGTTCAAAAATAGTCGAGAAATGGGTCAAAAAGGAAAATTTCTAAGAATTTGTCAACTTACACAAAAAAAATTGCCCCGCAATCGGTAACTGTAAGGAAGCTATTTTTTACGCTCAATATCCATATTATAGTAAAACAACCCCTTACAGGTTATAAAACCACCCTAAATGATAAAATCCCATGTATCACGTTAAAAAATCTGAAATAATTTTTATTTTGAGTGGATATTTTTGGACTTTTAATTTGATCATAATCTACCTCTACAGTCCAGTCGATAAAGTAAAAACTACACCAGAAGCTAGCAAAAAATGTTATCTGAGATTTTCCTTCCGTAACTGTTAGTGCGAGGATTAAACATCACAAAAACCAGTTCTGGAGGTGCCGAGTAACCCCCCAAAAAAACCAGCCCTTCGGTGAAAAAAGCCTTATTTTACTGATAACTCGTTAACCGTTGAAGATATACATCACAAAACCACAAAAATCAGTTCTGGAGGTGCCGAGTAACCCCCCAAAAAAAACCAGCCCTTCGGTGAAAAAAGCCTTATTTTACTGATAACTCGTTAACCGTTGAAGATATAATTGCTCATCATAAAAAAGAAAGCTGACCAATTGTCTAAAAAAAAGTTCTCTTGTAATTTTCTTGCATATACCACAGTTTTCGAGAAAACCGATATTGACAAAAAATTGCAAAATTTGTATTTTTAATGCGCGCGAATTTTCGTTTATTTGAAATTTTTTGCACGCGGCCTATAGAAAAAATTGAATTGCTCGAAAATCAAACAAGCTAGGAAGAAAAATTAAAATGGGTTTTAAAGGGGGTATAAAATACTCTGTTGTGTTGCCATTTTTGAGGGCTATTGATATTTATTAATATATAAAAATAACAACATAATAGAGTTATGTCTTGATTTTCTGTGCATCTAACTATTCACAGGCCCATAAAAAATAACTGACTATAATATAAGTTATGAATGCATTATCTTTTAGTTCAAGGTAGTACTTCAATGCAGAAAAAGTTAGGAATAAAAATATTCACATTTACAAATTTAGTAGCATGTTAAAGTTAGCCAAAAAAAAAATCCAAAAAAGGCTGTAAAATCGTCTTCATAATTCTAAGGCATGTAAATAATGTAAAAAATGCGGTAAGTACAAAGCGGGCAGGCGGCATCTTTACCTATTCAATGATACCGCCGCGCGGACTCGTCCGACGGGAATTTTTTATGTGACAGAAATATTATTGAATTTCTTGATGATATTTTTTGATACAATTTATTAACTATTAAATGATTAGAAACAATAGTTACATGATATATAAACTCAAAAAGCTAAATTTTCAAGATGTTTGGGTCTTTTTTTACTTTTAGGAAACAATAAAAAAATTGGCAAAAATTTGGCTAACTTCAACATGCTGGTAAATATGTAAATGTGAATATTTTTATTCCTAACTTTTTCTGCATTGAAGTACTACCTTGTACTAAAAGATAATGTATTTATGACATATCAAAGTCTGTTATTTTTGTATGGGCCTGTGAATAGTTAAAAGTGCAAAAAAATCAAGAGGTAACTATATATTATATTATTTTTATATACTAATAGATATCAATAGTTATCAAAAAATGGAAACACAAAAGAGTATTTTATATCCCTTTTAAAACCTATTTTGAGTTTCCTTCCTAGCATGTTTGGTTTTCGATTGAATTTTTTCTATAGGCCGCGCGCAAAAAATTTCAAATAAACCAAAATTTGTGCCCATTAAAAATACAAATTTTGCAATGCCGATTTTCTCGAAAACCATGACTTTTTAGGCAATTAGTCAAGCTTTTTTTTATGATGAGCAATTGATGAGCAACGGTTAACGAGTTATCAGTAAAATAAGGTTTCTCTCACCGAAGGGGGGAGGTTTTTTGGGGGGTTGCGCGGTACCCCCAGAACTGATTTTTGTGGTTTTGTGATGTATAATCCTTCCACTAACAGTTAGTGAAGGAAAATCTCAGATAACATTTTTTGTTATGGAAATTTTTTTAATTATTGATTGGACTACTAGGTTGCTGTAAAACTATCCCCGAGACAAAAAATCGGTAAAGGTATTTTTTTATTTTTTTGAAATACCTATGTTTAGAATGTCATAAAATGTGAAAATTTTAAATTTGAGCAAAGAAAAAAAATCTTCATCTATTTTAGTGGTAAATTTTTTTTCAAAAATGTTGAAAAAAATATCAAATTTTTTTTTTCTGAAATAGGTTTAGAATGTCATGAAACGCGAAAATTTTAAATTTGAGCAAAAGAAAAATTTTTCATTCATTCTATAGTAAGTAGTGATGAATAAAACTTTTTTTAAATTTAAAAAAAAAAAAAATTGTTTGAATAGGTTTAGAATGCCATGGAAATGTGAAAATTTTATATTTGAACAAAAAAAAAATTCCATATATTTTAGTGGTAAAATTTTTTCAAAAATGGTAAAAAACTTTTCTTATTTTTTTTTTTTAAATAGGGTTAGAATGCCATGAAACGTGGAAATTTTAAATTTGAACAAAGAAAAAAAATTTTCATCTATTTTCGTGGTAAGTTTTCAAAAATGTTGATGAAAAATGTTTCGAAATTTTTTTTTTCTGAAATAGGTTTAGCGTGTCATGAAACGTGGAAATTTTAAATTTGAGCGAAGAAATTTTTTTTTCATTATTTATTCCCTGTAGACGATCCACCCTGTATATTTTCCAGTGAAAGTTTAACCATTTCTTCGCTGACAGTAGTGTCAACTACCTACCAAATTTGGCTGCTCTCAGTCAAGTAGTTTTATAGTTAATGCACCAACAGACAGACAGACAGAATGACGGAATTGAAAAACCTATATTTTCGTAATCTACGTGATCTGAAATGTCAAAATCCGAAACAATCTCGGAGGGTGATTTCTTTTCGAATACAATACTTCGCTTCGGTATGCGAGGGAAGTAAAAATAAGGCATAGGGAAACAAGTAAAAATAAATTCCTGCGATTCTCTGCACATTCTGTATATTACTTAAGTATATTTTAAGACAGTTGATTACACAGACACAAAAAAATAAACCATTCTTAAGGAGGGATAGAACCACCCCCAATTAAAAAAATATATCCATTGCGTTTTAAAGAGTAAAGTACATTTTTTATTATTTTTTTTTAATATTAAATTTGCGTGCCGATGATATGAAAAGATTTACTTTTAACTTGTTCAAAAACAACCCTTGATTTTTCCAGAAAATCAAAAGTAAGAAAGTTGTTTATTTCGGAAAATTTTATTGTTGTTTCGTTAGTTTCTTCTACTGTAACGAAATCTTTTATTTTCGAAGGACCTACGTAGTGGCAGTCTTCGTTTTTTGCTGTTTCTAAATCTCTCTTTAGCATCCAAACATAGCCATCATATTAATACTCCACTTTCCCTGATACCTTGTTTCCATAACTATTAAATCTCGTTGAAATCTTTTTCCTTGTTCTTCACTGAAATCTTCAAGATTTGGTTATGAAGAAAATGAAGTTTTAAATTCATATACACCCCAATTGACCAGGCTTTTTCACTATGTCCTTATAATTTTCACTTTTACAATTCCCGAGAAAATTTTCAGTGAAGAACAAGAAGAAAGATTTCACCAAGACCTAAAAGTTATGGAAACAAGGTGTCAGGGAAACTGGTGCATTAATATGAACTAAAAGAAACAAAAATAAAATTTTCTGAAACAAACAACTTTTTTACTTTTGATTTTCTGGAAAAATCAAGGGTTATATTTGAACAAGTTAAAAGTAAATCTTTTCATACCATCGGCATACAAACCCAATATTCAAGAAAATTAATGAAAAATGTACTTTACTCTTTAAAACACAATGGATATATTTTCTTTAATTGGAGGTGGTTATACAGGGTGTCCGGAAACAAAGTAGAAAAAAATTAACTGAAGATTCCTTAGCCCAAATTAATGGGAGTTCTTCATATAACATTTTTCAAAATACCCCTTCATTGTCAAGTTACAGCCCCTTTAAAGGGGTAATTTAAAAACTGTTATGATTTTTTTACTCAAAAAATAAAATTTCAACAAACACAATATTTGGCGTATCTACTACATTTATTAAAAGGCATCTTGTGAATTTTTTTCACCCCCTTGAGTGCCTCACCAAGGGGTAGAATGGGCAACCCCTAATATATTTTTAAAAATATTTTAAAATCTATTCATTTTACATTTCAGAATAAAATATTTTTTGAATCCCTTGTTCATTCTAAAACTTTTTTATCTCTTTAAAAAATGCCATAGTACCAACCGTTTTCGTGATAAAAAATAAAATTTATGTTCATGCAATGGAGTTCATTTCAATCATTACTGAACGATAATGTTTTAAAACTTTTAGTAGGCTGCCTTCAAGTTTCAATTTGACAGTAGTATTAACATTTAAGTATTTATTGGAATTGGTCTACCACATCTAGTAGGCTCATGTCAATTATTGGAAATAATTACATAGTTTATTTCTTACTTAAAACCATTATTTTTTCTATGTCGTAAGCTTTTAAAATGCCTAGACATATTTATAGTAGTGAAGAATATGCTGATATGCATTTCATTTATGGTGAATGCAAAGGAAACTCTCTAGCAGCCCAAAGAAAATACAACCTGAGGTTTCCTAACCGTGTTACACCTAATGTGGCGACTTTTACCAATCTCCACATACGGCTCAGAGAAAGGGGTTCTTTTGAAAAAAGGAATCGAGATACTGGTCGTGAAGTAGAAGTGGCACCTGTCTTAGAAGAACAGATATTAGAATATTTTGGAGAGAATCCTGAAATGAGTATTAGACGGGCTGCTCTTCATTTTAATGTAAGTAGATGGAAAATATGGAAGATTTTGAAGCGGCAAGGACTGCACCCTTACCATCTGCAAAGGGTTCAGGAATTGCTCCCGCGTGATTTTCCAGTAAGGAAGGCTTTTTGTACAACTATTTTAAGGAAACCATTAGAATTCACAAAAAAAGTATTGTTCACTGACGAGTGTTGTTTTACTCGTCATGGGATTATAAATTTTCGTAATCAGCACCTATGGAACGATGAAAATCCGCACGCTGTGGTAGCTAAACGATGTCAGTACAACTTCTCTATTAATATTTGGGCTGGAATTATAGGCGATTATTCAATTGGACCAGTTGTGTTACCTCACAGATTAAATGGGATATCGTACTTGCATTTTTTACAGAATGACTTGTTTCCGCTTTTCGATGACTTACCCATTGAATTACGCCAAGATATGTGGTATATGCAAGACGGAGCGGGTCCCCATTATTCCGTACAAGTTCGGGAATGGCTTTCGCAATATTTTAGAAATCGTTGGATTGGAAGAGGACAAGAAGCTACAATTAAATGCCCCCCCCGGTCCCCGGATTTGAATCCATTAGATTTTTACTTCTGGGGCCATATGAAAAATGTCGTTTACTCTACACCACTTCCAAATGAAGACGTTTTGAGGGAAACCATTTTTAATACTGCTGACGAAATTCGTAACTCCCCACTAATTCTACGGAGCTTGTACGGCAATTTGAGACGAAGGTTACAAACATGTGTTCGTACTGAAGGGCGCCATTTTGAGCAGTTAATTTAAGTTTGGAAAAATATGTTCTTGTTTGTCAAAATTGTTTCACTTTTTTTAATATTATTGTTTGTATTTCATAAATTATTCCATTAATAAATATAGTATTTGTCAATTTGATTAAAAAATATGTACGTTTATTATTACATAGAATTTGTTAATGAATATTTAGATTATTCGATTATAGCCTACTAGCAGCCTACTAAAAGTTTTAAAACATTATCGTTCAGTAATGATTGAAATGAACTCCATTGCATGAACATAAATTTTATTTTTTATCACGAAAACGGTTGGTACTACGGCATTTTTTAAAGAGATAAAAAAGTTTTAGAATGAACAAGGGATTCAAAAAATATTTTATTCTGAAATGTAAAATGAATAGATTTTAAAATATTTTTAAAAATATATTAGGGGTTGCCCATTCTACCCCTTGGTGAGACACTCAAGGGGGTGAAAAAAATTCACAAGATGCCTTTTAATAAATGTAGTAGATACGCCAAATATTGTGTTTGTTGAAATTTTATTTTTTGAGTAAAAAAATCATAACAGTTTTTAAATTACCCCTTTAAAGGGGCTGTAACTTGACAACGAAGGGGTATTTTGAAAAATGTTATATGAAGAACTCCCATTAATTTGGGCTAAGGAATCTTCAGTTAATTTTTTTCTACTTTGTTTCCGGACACCCTGTATCCCTCCTAAAGATTTTTTTTTTACTTTTTGTAATCAAGTGTCTTAAAATATACTTAAGTAATATACAAAATATGTTGAGAATCGCAGGACTTTATTTTTACTTGCTTCTATATGACTTATTTTTTTCTCGGAGTAGTTTTACAGCACCATAGAAATAGATTGTGATCAAATTAAAAGTCCAAAAATATCCACTCAAAATAAAAATTATTTTCGATTTTTTAACGTGATACATGGGATTTTATCACTTAGGGTGGTTTTATAACCTGTAAGGGGTTGTTTTACTAGAATATGGATACTGAATGTAAAAAATACTTACAGTTATCCAATTGCTGGGTAATTTATTTTGTGTACTTTGACAAATTCTTAGAAACTTTTCTTTTTGACCCACTTCTGGACTATTTTTGAACCATAAAAAACTGGTGGGTGCAGGCACAATTCTGATGCCAAATTTGGATTCAGAGGCTCAATACATAAGGGTAGAGTGGTCTGGTCAAAATATTAGAACAAACATTTTTTTGTAAGTGTGTAATTATTAATAAATCCAGCTAAATAAAAACAATTAGTGCATTGTCAGTTAAATCGCAAGACTTTGCCATAAGCAAATTTAGTTGACAATGATTAGTGCAACATTAGGCCACAAAATGAAAAAAAATTAAATAAAAACATGCGTTTGCTTTTTGATTAAATTGCTCATAAAACAGAGGAAACTCAACAGGAATGCACCCCACCTATTATAAATTAGTCGTATCAAACTCATTTAATCGAAATTATCCGCTGTTTGAACCACTGATTTCTATATTAGGGTACGATTATGTTGGAGCTGTGATGAGAGCAGCGCCAAGAGCAGCGCAGAATTCATTTCTTGTTAAATGTAGATTGGCTACTAAGCGTGTCTCTGAGAAACAAATTTCTGAATTTGATATCAAAATAATCCGAAAAATTCGGAATTTATTCAAGGTCCGAAAAATGGCCACAGCGTTAAAAAAATTCCGAAAATCGGACAAAAGTCCGCCAATTGGCAACACTGCTGCTCGCAGCTCCAACATAATCATACCCGGTTGTGCGACATATCAAATTTTGTATAACTATCATGCCCGTGGTTCGCTCGCGTAGAAAAACTACACCATTTTCCCACGATTTTCCCTCACCACCTTCCTACTATCTTCCTGTACGCTCCCACCAGCTCCGATATAAACTTGACTATTTTGCACCTTAGTCGGAAATATGTCTACAAAAAGGGTTGAAAAAAATCATAATTTTGCATTTACGTAGAAATATTTTAGTGTACCAAGTAATTTCCTCTTTTTTAAAATATAAATTTCATACACGATCGTCTATTTACCCAAAAAATATAAATAAAAAACAAATTGTCTTCACCAGACGGCCATGTATAAAGGAAGTTTTACCTATAACTTGCTAAAAGTAGTATATATGTATATAGTTCAACAACTGTTTATGTCTTCTCAATACAAGGCAACACTTTTTATAAATAATGAGTTTTCTCGCAAAATAAAAAAGAAATTTTTTTACAAGAGTGTGGTGTCCCATCCGAAGTTACACTGTATAAATTGATCAGACTACTGAGTTTTTATAGTCTAGGAGATAGCTACATATATGGGGCCTAGGATATAACATTGTTGTTATGTTTTAGTAAATATTTTTCTGAGTATTTTATCCTATGTGTCAGACCTCCCCCCTGCCCGTTTTGTCGCTAGCCGCCCCAGAAAATATTCAATTTTGTGACAGAGTAAAATACTTTGGTGCTTGATACTAGATGAAGAGGGTATCTTGGCGATCAACATTTGATACATACCAACATTTTTTCTCCATGGAATTGGCAGTACATTGATTATGGCCAAAACTGGAACGTAGTATAACAATTTCTGACCAGGCGGAAAACTTTCGTTGTCAATGCTCATTGCTGGAAAACCGTATGTGAACATTTTCTGCTTGCCAATTTTCCAGATTTTAGCCATCTTTTGTGTCCAAACATTGGGCTTTTGGCCAAGAACGAGCTAAAACTGCTGCTTTTCAAAGAAAATGTTGGCACCTTCTCAAGCTTGTATTAAAGAATAGAGTGCCAACATTTTTTTTCAATGTAACCTCCCCCAAACCACCCCCAAACATTAAATGCCGATTATTATGCCAAAGAGGCTAATTTCTCAGTCATTACTCGCTAAATGGGTCATCCTTGTATCCTTGTTGGCATAAAAATCGGTATTTGAATGTATGGGGTTTTGGGGGGGTTACATTGAGAAAAACATGTTGGCACTCATAGAGACTATTCCTTGGTACAAAAACTACAAGTTTTAGAAGGAGCTAATATATAATTTTTTTAAAGCACCAGTATTGCCCCGTTTTTGTCAAAAAGTCCAATTTTCGGCCAAAAGATGGCCAAAATTCTGAAAAATGGGCAAGCAGAAAATGTTGGCATGTGGTTTTCCAGCAATGAGCACAGACAACGAAATTTTCCGCCTGGTCAGAAAATGTAACAATTTTGGCCTTAATTGATGTCGCCAGTGCTGCCAATTGCACAGCGAAAAAATTTTGGCATATATCGAATGTTGGTCGCCAAGATACCCTCTTCAACTTACACCAAGCCCCAAAGTGTCATACTCTGTTCCAAAATTGAATATTTTTTGGGGCGGCTAGCACCAAAACGGGCAGGGAGGGACTGATTCACATGAGATAGAAGAAGCACTCAAGAAGAATATATGCTAAAACATAACAGCAATGCCAGCATATGATATCCCAGGACCCATATATGTAGCTAATCTCCTAGACTATTAGAGTCATTATTTAAAAATAATAAGCGATTTTTTAATCTGCACAAGAACACGCCTTTACAGAAAGACAAATTGCATATACAAGGTGGGTGGATGGTCAATATCTCTTCAACTGTGTGAAATTTGAAAAAATGTCTCAGAAATTGTGGTCAACATCAATTTAAGATCCACAGGGAGTTTCATATTGTAGCTGCAAGCTAATAATAGATTTTTTTTTAATGGAACTCTCAATATTTTTTTACATATTTGTATTTGTCACCTAATTCTCTATCATCGAGCTAGAAGGGGACGTCATGCAGTACAAAGAGTGGCCGCAAAAAACTGTTTTTTCGTCTGTCTTTTCAGTTAATTGCGACCTTGAGAAAAATCGTAAAAAGGTTTAGCAGATCGCAAATTAATCGTCATTAAAAACCAAAAGAGGAGTTTTGAGAATGTTAAATAATTATTCCTACTGAGGGGATGAAACGACCCTAAATCCTGAAGAAATAAAAAATATCAACAAATCTAAAGACAATTTGCATTTTCTATTAAATCAATCTTAAAAAAGCGAAATTATGTATTTTCTATCATGAAGGGGGAAAAATTCCCCCATATTCCCCCGAATGGGGTGAAATCATCCCCAAAATATCAAGAAATGTCTCTTTAAGATTGATTTAATAGAAATAAAACAAATACAATTGTTTTTAGATTTATTGATATTTTTTAATTTTTTTAAAGATTTGGCATCATTTCTACTCCTGGAACATGGCATGGAACATCGTGTGAGTGGCTTTGTGCCTTACTGATGAGCTCAGAATAAGGGCGAAAAACGTTTCAAAGGCTAAGCATTTTCAAAAAACAGAATTTTTCATTTCATGAAAATGTAATCCATTTGAATGAAAATTAAAAAAAAATGAGGTATGCAAATAAATTCATTTTAGGCCTTTGTTCTCATTTTAACTGAATCTTCATAGCCGTAGGGGGTTATGTGGATATTGGTTTATTCTGCATAGCCGTGGGGAACTTTGTAGAAACTAGTGTTCGAATGAGAATTGTTCAATAAGAAAGACAAATTTATTTTAGAATTTTAATTGCTAGCATAACCAGAATTTAGATTATCGAAAGAATGCAAAGATTGTAAATCAATAATTTTACAAATAATTTTTATTTTAGTTCTCATAGACAGTTTTTTTCTGCTGTTTGCAAAATCCTATAAAGAATATGTTTCATTACAATATATAGGGTGTTTTATTCAAAAATAATAAGTTATGTTATGACAGTTTGAAAAAGTACAAAATTGAACCGCCCTGGAGAACACCCTGTGGAATTGCGTTCAATTTTGAGAGGTCAAGAAATTAGGACTACCACTCAACGTAAAATGATGGTCATATTTATGAAAATACATCTTTTACAAGTTTTACTCTCGATCGCAGCAAATGTATTTTTTCTGGGAAAAGTAAACTGGCGTGGCAACGTCGCAGTGCAAGTTAGAAAATAATGTTGTTATGCATTACACCCCCTAGAAAGTGGAAACTGATACGCCCATGACTAATGGTCAATAGATGTTCAAGAAATATGTAGAAAAAGATCGAGTTTTCTGGAGTGTGGTGGGAGATTATCGATTTGGTTCTAGATAACTCTGGAAGCATGTTTAGAGTATATAAGCCGAATGTAAAAACGTAGAAGTTGAAAAGTGACAAGTGAGAGGTTAGAAATCCGAGATGATACAAAGTAGTAAACATTGTTAATGGTTATTTTAGTAAAAGTGTATTTTATTTAAGGAAAATATGGTGATATTTTTGAAAAAAGGAATCGAGATACTGGTCGTGAAGTAGAAGTGGCACCTGTCTTAGAAGAACAGATATTAGAATATTTTGGAGAGAATCCTGAAATGAGTATTAGACGGGCTGCTCTTCATTTTAATGTAAGTAGATGGAAAATATGGAAGATTTTGAAGCGGCAAGGACTGCACCCTTACCATCTGCAAAGGGTTCAGGAATTGCTCCCGCGTGATTTTCCAGTAAGGAAGGCTTTTTGTACAACTATTTTAAGGAAACCATTAGAATTCACAAAAAAAGTATTGTTCACTGACGAGTGTTGTTTTACTCGTCATGGGATTATAAATTTTCGTAATCAGCACCTATGGAACGATGAAAATCCGCACGCTGTGGTAGCTAAACGATGTCAGTACAACTTCTCTATTAATATTTGGGCTGGAATTATAGGCGATTATTCAATTGGACCAGTTGTGTTACCTCACAGATTAAATGGGATATCGTACTTGCATTTTTTACAGAATGACTTGTTTCCGCTTTTCGATGACTTACCCATTGAATTACGCCAAGATATGTGGTATATGCAAGACGGAGCGGGTCCCCATTATTCCGTACAAGTTCGGGAATGGCTTTCGCAATATTTTAGAAATCGTTGGATTGGAAGAGGACAAGAAGCTACAATTAAATGCCCCCCCCGGTCCCCGGATTTGAATCCATTAGATTTTTACTTCTGGGGCCATATGAAAAATGTCGTTTACTCTACACCACTTCCAAATGAAGACGTTTTGAGGGAAACCATTTTTAATACTGCTGACGAAATTCGTAACTCCCCACTAATTCTACGGAGCTTGTACGGCAATTTGAGACGAAGGTTACAAACATGTGTTCGTACTGAAGGGCGCCATTTTGAGCAGTTAATTTAAGTTTGGAAAAATATGTTCTTGTTTGTCAAAATTGTTTCACTTTTTTTAATATTATTGTTTGTATTTCATAAATTATTCCATTAATAAATATAGTATTTGTCAATTTGATTAAAAAATATGTACGTTTATTATTACATAGAATTTGTTAATGAATATTTAGATTATTCGATTATAGCCTACTAGCAGCCTACTAAAAGTTTTAAAACATTATCGTTCAGTAATGATTGAAATGAACTCCATTGCATGAACATAAATTTTATTTTTTATCACGAAAACGGTTGGTACTACGGCATTTTTTAAAGAGATAAAAAAGTTTTAGAATGAACAAGGGATTCAAAAAATATTTTATTCTGAAATGTAAAATGAATAGATTTTAAAATATTTTTAAAAATATATTAGGGGTTGCCCATTCTACCCCTTGGTGAGACACTCAAGGGGGTGAAAAAAATTCACAAGATGCCTTTTAATAAATGTAGTAGATACGCCAAATATTGTGTTTGTTGAAATTTTATTTTTTGAGTAAAAAAATCATAACAGTTTTTAAATTACCCCTTTAAAGGGGCTGTAACTTGACAACGAAGGGGTATTTTGAAAAATGTTATATGAAGAACTCCCATTAATTTGGGCTAAGGAATCTTCAGTTAATTTTTTTCTACTTTGTTTCCGGACACCCTGTATCCCTCCTAAAGATTTTTTTTTTACTTTTTGTAATCAAGTGTCTTAAAATATACTTAAGTAATATACAAAATATGTTGAGAATCGCAGGACTTTATTTTTACTTGCTTCTATATGACTTATTTTTTTCTCGGAGTAGTTTTACAGCACCATAGAAATAGATTGTGATCAAATTAAAAGTCCAAAAATATCCACTCAAAATAAAAATTATTTTCGATTTTTTAACGTGATACATGGGATTTTATCACTTAGGGTGGTTTTATAACCTGTAAGGGGTTGTTTTACTAGAATATGGATACTGAATGTAAAAAATACTTACAGTTATCCAATTGCTGGGTAATTTATTTTGTGTACTTTGACAAATTCTTAGAAACTTTTCTTTTTGACCCACTTCTGGACTATTTTTGAACCATAAAAAACTGGTGGGTGCAGGCACAATTCTGATGCCAAATTTGGATTCAGAGGCTCAATACATAAGGGTAGAGTGGTCTGGTCAAAATATTAGAACAAACATTTTTTTGTAAGTGTGTAATTATTAATAAATCCAGCTAAATAAAAACAATTAGTGCATTGTCAGTTAAATCGCAAGACTTTGCCATAAGCAAATTTAGTTGACAATGATTAGTGCAACATTAGGCCACAAAATGAAAAAAAATTAAATAAAAACATGCGTTTGCTTTTTGATTAAATTGCTCATAAAACAGAGGAAACTCAACAGGAATGCACCCCACCTATTATAAATTAGTCGTATCAAACTCATTTAATCGAAATTATCCGCTGTTTGAACCACTGATTTCTATATTAGGGTACGATTATGTTGGAGCTGTGATGAGAGCAGCGCCAAGAGCAGCGCAGAATTCATTTCTTGTTAAATGTAGATTGGCTACTAAGCGTGTCTCTGAGAAACAAATTTCTGAATTTGATATCAAAATAATCCGAAAAATTCGGAATTTATTCAAGGTCCGAAAAATGGCCACAGCGTTAAAAAAATTCCGAAAATCGGACAAAAGTCCGCCAATTGGCAACACTGCTGCTCGCAGCTCCAACATAATCATACCCGGTTGTGCGACATATCAAATTTTGTATAACTATCATGCCCGTGGTTCGCTCGCGTAGAAAAACTACACCATTTTCCCACGATTTTCCCTCACCACCTTCCTACTATCTTCCTGTACGCTCCCACCAGCTCCGATATAAACTTGACTATTTTGCACCTTAGTCGGAAATATGTCTACAAAAAGGGTTGAAAAAAATCATAATTTTGCATTTACGTAGAAATATTTTAGTGTACCAAGTAATTTCCTCTTTTTTAAAATATAAATTTCATACACGATCGTCTATTTACCCAAAAAATATAAATAAAAAACAAATTGTCTTCACCAGACGGCCATGTATAAAGGAAGTTTTACCTATAACTTGCTAAAAGTAGTATATATGTATATAGTTCAACAACTGTTTATGTCTTCTCAATACAAGGCAACACTTTTTATAAATAATGAGTTTTCTCGCAAAATAAAAAAGAAATTTTTTTACAAGAGTGTGGTGTCCCATCCGAAGTTACACTGTATAAATTGATCAGACTACTGAGTTTTTATAGTCTAGGAGATAGCTACATATATGGGGCCTAGGATATAACATTGTTGTTATGTTTTAGTAAATATTTTTCTGAGTATTTTATCCTATGTGTCAGACCTCCCCCCTGCCCGTTTTGTCGCTAGCCGCCCCAGAAAATATTCAATTTTGTGACAGAGTAAAATACTTTGGTGCTTGATACTAGATGAAGAGGGTATCTTGGCGATCAACATTTGATACATACCAACATTTTTTCTCCATGGAATTGGCAGTACATTGATTATGGCCAAAACTGGAACGTAGTATAACAATTTCTGACCAGGCGGAAAACTTTCGTTGTCAATGCTCATTGCTGGAAAACCGTATGTGAACATTTTCTGCTTGCCAATTTTCCAGATTTTAGCCATCTTTTGTGTCCAAACATTGGGCTTTTGGCCAAGAACGAGCTAAAACTGCTGCTTTTCAAAGAAAATGTTGGCACCTTCTCAAGCTTGTATTAAAGAATAGAGTGCCAACATTTTTTTTCAATGTAACCTCCCCCAAACCACCCCCAAACATTAAATGCCGATTATTATGCCAAAGAGGCTAATTTCTCAGTCATTACTCGCTAAATGGGTCATCCTTGTATCCTTGTTGGCATAAAAATCGGTATTTGAATGTATGGGGTTTTGGGGGGGTTACATTGAGAAAAACATGTTGGCACTCATAGAGACTATTCCTTGGTACAAAAACTACAAGTTTTAGAAGGAGCTAATATATAATTTTTTTAAAGCACCAGTATTGCCCCGTTTTTGTCAAAAAGTCCAATTTTCGGCCAAAAGATGGCCAAAATTCTGAAAAATGGGCAAGCAGAAAATGTTGGCATGTGGTTTTCCAGCAATGAGCACAGACAACGAAATTTTCCGCCTGGTCAGAAAATGTAACAATTTTGGCCTTAATTGATGTCGCCAGTGCTGCCAATTGCACAGCGAAAAAATTTTGGCATATATCGAATGTTGGTCGCCAAGATACCCTCTTCAACTTACACCAAGCCCCAAAGTGTCATACTCTGTTCCAAAATTGAATATTTTTTGGGGCGGCTAGCACCAAAACGGGCAGGGAGGGACTGATTCACATGAGATAGAAGAAGCACTCAAGAAGAATATATGCTAAAACATAACAGCAATGCCAGCATATGATATCCCAGGACCCATATATGTAGCTAATCTCCTAGACTATTAGAGTCATTATTTAAAAATAATAAGCGATTTTTTAATCTGCACAAGAACACGCCTTTACAGAAAGACAAATTGCATATACAAGGTGGGTGGATGGTCAATATCTCTTCAACTGTGTGAAATTTGAAAAAATGTCTCAGAAATTGTGGTCAACATCAATTTAAGATCCACAGGGAGTTTCATATTGTAGCTGCAAGCTAATAATAGATTTTTTTTTAATGGAACTCTCAATATTTTTTTACATATTTGTATTTGTCACCTAATTCTCTATCATCGAGCTAGAAGGGGACGTCATGCAGTACAAAGAGTGGCCGCAAAAAACTGTTTTTTCGTCTGTCTTTTCAGTTAATTGCGACCTTGAGAAAAATCGTAAAAAGGTTTAGCAGATCGCAAATTAATCGTCATTAAAAACCAAAAGAGGAGTTTTGAGAATGTTAAATAATTATTCCTACTGAGGGGATGAAACGACCCTAAATCCTGAAGAAATAAAAAATATCAACAAATCTAAAGACAATTTGCATTTTCTATTAAATCAATCTTAAAAAAGCGAAATTATGTATTTTCTATCATGAAGGGGGAAAAATTCCCCCATATTCCCCCGAATGGGGTGAAATCATCCCCAAAATATCAAGAAATGTCTCTTTAAGATTGATTTAATAGAAATAAAACAAATACAATTGTTTTTAGATTTATTGATATTTTTTAATTTTTTTAAAGATTTGGCATCATTTCTACTCCTGGAACATGGCATGGAACATCGTGTGAGTGGCTTTGTGCCTTACTGATGAGCTCAGAATAAGGGCGAAAAACGTTTCAAAGGCTAAGCATTTTCAAAAAACAGAATTTTTCATTTCATGAAAATGTAATCCATTTGAATGAAAATTAAAAAAAAATGAGGTATGCAAATAAATTCATTTTAGGCCTTTGTTCTCATTTTAACTGAATCTTCATAGCCGTAGGGGGTTATGTGGATATTGGTTTATTCTGCATAGCCGTGGGGAACTTTGTAGAAACTAGTGTTCGAATGAGAATTGTTCAATAAGAAAGACAAATTTATTTTAGAATTTTAATTGCTAGCATAACCAGAATTTAGATTATCGAAAGAATGCAAAGATTGTAAATCAATAATTTTACAAATAATTTTTATTTTAGTTCTCATAGACAGTTTTTTTCTGCTGTTTGCAAAATCCTATAAAGAATATGTTTCATTACAATATATAGGGTGTTTTATTCAAAAATAATAAGTTATGTTATGACAGTTTGAAAAAGTACAAAATTGAACCGCCCTGGAGAACACCCTGTGGAATTGCGTTCAATTTTGAGAGGTCAAGAAATTAGGACTACCACTCAACGTAAAATGATGGTCATATTTATGAAAATACATCTTTTACAAGTTTTACTCTCGATCGCAGCAAATGTATTTTTTCTGGGAAAAGTAAACTGGCGTGGCAACGTCGCAGTGCAAGTTAGAAAATAATGTTGTTATGCATTACACCCCCTAGAAAGTGGAAACTGATACGCCCATGACTAATGGTCAATAGATGTTCAAGAAATATGTAGAAAAAGATCGAGTTTTCTGGAGTGTGGTGGGAGATTATCGATTTGGTTCTAGATAACTCTGGAAGCATGTTTAGAGTATATAAGCCGAATGTAAAAACGTAGAAGTTGAAAAGTGACAAGTGAGAGGTTAGAAATCCGAGATGATACAAAGTAGTAAACATTGTTAATGGTTATTTTAGTAAAAGTGTATTTTATTTAAGGAAAATATGGTGATATTTCAATAAGTTATTAAATAAAGTGGTTACCCCTTGTTGAAATTATTTTGGAACCCACGGATCCTTAAGGGTGCTTCAGGGGTGAAAATACGCGACAATATACAGGGTGTCTCTAAAAGGTACGGACAAATGCTGCCACAAATTCCTGAGGCCAAAATATGACGATCTAACCCAACTTACCTTAGTTCAAAAGTGAATGATTTCGGAGATACAGGGTGTTCAAAGTTCAATTTGATTTTAGTTTTCATAGATAATTGTTGTATTGTCACAATATTCGGCTAGGGGAGGGGGGGTTCGTGGGGTGACAAATTAAAATCTGCCCTCATTTTAATTGTACGATAATTCAGATATCTCAAAAACGGCTGCTAAAATCAACTCTTACGAGATAAACCTTTTTTAGATAAAAGACGTTGGAGAATAAGAACCTTGATTTAAAAGTTAAATACAGTGTGGCTCAAAAAAGTTATTTCGTTTTAAATGTATGCAAAGTACCGCAGGTGGCGCCCTCTAAATTGTACAATGAAAATGAGTTCAGATTTTAATTTGTCACCCCACAAAACCCCCCCTAGCCGAATGTTGTGACAATACAACAATTATTAAAAAAAAATATTTATGAAAAACTAAAACCTAATTGAAACTTGGACACCCTGTATCTCCGAAATCATCCACTTTTCGACTGCGGTAAGTTGGGTTAGATCGTCATATTTTAGCCTCAGGTAGCATTTTTTCCCGAATCTTTTACAGAAACCTTGTACAACTAGATATAGAATTAGGAGACAAATACAAATATATAAAGAAATACTGGGTGTTGCATTTAAAAAACCTGTTATGACCTTGCAACCATTATGTGAAACACCCTGTAGATTTTAAAATAATTTTGGAATATGCCTCTCTTGACATCCCACAACTTTTATCTAGGACACTTTTCTACGTGTCAAACGGTTGAGGAAATATCAACCGTCTACACACTAGTGACTAACCCTGTATGTAAAAGAAAAACCAGACAATAGTAAATATAACCTACTACTTGTAAAAGGTGCAACCTGATATCTTTCATTTAATAAGTTAATTATTGTTATATAATTTTCCAACTAACAACTTGCATGCAGGGTTAACATATACCTACAAAGGCCCAAGATCTGTACCTACCGTGTTTCCATTTTGAATACCACACTGCAAAAAAATTTCAAAATAAATACAGAAATAGGGCCCACAATGTTAATGAATTAAAATAATAAAAACTTTCACCAAAGAGAAGGAACTTTTCCGACAACAACTATCACTGAAATTCTAAAATGTCTCAAGCTGTTTTTTTAATTCCTGACTAGAGTGAATAATTAATATCAAAAAACCAATCAGACAGATAATATCAGAAATAATTGGTGAATGATACATGATTAGGTGCAAGCAATATGGGAGAGTTTTAAATAGAGCTTTTCGTGTGTAGTTGTTACATGTCAAACAGTATTGGAACTCCTCGAAAATACATAATTGTATTTGTCTTCAAGGAAGCTGATTGTTACTAAGCTGAAGTTTAGCAAGGGTGCTCATATTGTTCGCCTAGTTCACATACAATACCCTAATACGATTCTGACAACGACGCCGACGTTTTGTTTGTTTTAACTTACTAAATACCCCGAAATTTTAACTCTCATTAAAAGTGATTTAAAAAAAGTGTTTTAGTTATTTGCAGCGGCGAGATCACTTCCAATAACATAGTAAGAGGAAGTACGTCGTAAAAAAAAATAACAGATTTTTTTATTTTTAATTTCAAAAATCGCGTTTTTGATTTTTTGACCCGAATGAATTTTTTGTTTTTTTCGGTCATTTGTAATTATTTCGTTAAGTTGGCCGTTTCCGACTTATAAACAATTTAATGTTTGAAAAAATGCAAAACAGCCATTTTCAAGGTGAAATACAATATTAAACAAGCTAACCGCTATACTCTTCGCCGATTTACTGCACATTTTATGTAATTTTTGCACATTCTGTAGGATACTCTTCGCAGTTTTTAACATTGGAAATGTTTATGTTCGTATATGGGGTCGAGTTACTAGTTTTCGTTCAAGATCAAAAGACAGCGGTGTCGCGGTCGAGTGAGACTGTCGTATATGCAACGGCTGATATATGCAATTGTAATATGGGTTGCATATAATATATCACAGGGGATCAAGTTATCAGTTTTCATTTAAGGTCGAAATACAGAGGTGTCGCAATCGAGAGTGGATCGTAGCTGTTTCGTTCGTTATGTTTTATGTATGGTGTTATCATTTCCAATCCCGATGGTTGCAAGAACTGCGAAATCTGTGATTTTTTTGTAAGCAATATTAGTTTTAGACATTTATAGTTTAATTACAAAACATTAAAAAAAATTGTGTACAAATTTTTTTTTTATTTAAAAACTTTATAACTTTTTTATTTATTGATCGATTTTGTTCAAAAACAATATGGTTCGTCCTCTAACTAACACTAACTTACTGTTCAAATTTCAATACAATCGGACTTTTCCTTAAGTTATCGTGCTTACAAGAACGTGGCGGACGGACAGACAGACGGACGGACAGACAGACGGACGGACAGACAGACGGACGAACAGACGGACGGACAGACAGACGGACGGACGAACAGACGGACATTTTAAAAGTTGTTCAGAATTCGATCACCAACAGCGATATGACATTTTTTTCTCTACAAGCAATATTACCGATTTTAGAAATGTACCGATCGAATGCAATATACTCTTCGTTTTGTATTTGCGAAGAGTATAAAACTGCATTTTTTGAGTTCGCCAAAATTCTTATACAATCTTGACACATCCATGAACAAAATTCTCAAGAGTAAGCGCAGATTTTTCCATTCTAAAGCTTAAATCTTTAATTGTTAAATAGACGTTTTTAGGCGGGCGCGCGCTTTTCCAATTGTTTATAAGTCGGAAACGGTCAACGTCACGAAAAAATAACAAGAGACCTTTTTTGTTTAAAACGACCAAGAAAACCTATTAAAAAAACTGGGTAAAAAAGCGATTTTTGTAATTTGTTTAAAAAAATTAGTTTAAACAAATTGGGACCAGATTTTCGTCCGGCAAACTCTTCATCCTTATTCAGGGGCATGTCCCGAACGTGAATATGCAAAAAAATTCCAAAGAAAGGATGAAAGGTTTGCCGGGCAAAAATCCGGTCCTAATTTATTTAAACTAAATTTGTTTAACAAGTTACAAAAATCGCTTATTTTGACCCGAACGAATTATTTTTGGATTTTTTTGGTCATTTTAAACAAGAAATATCTCTTGTCATTTTTTCGTAAAGTTGACCGTTTTCGACTTATAAAGAATTAAAAGAGCGCACGTCCGTCTCATTCGAGTCGAAAAAAGATTTTTGCAATTTGTTTAAAAAAAATTAGTTTAAACAAATTGGGGCCAGATTTGTGTCCGGCAAACTCTTGATCCTTATTCAGGGGCATGTCCCTAACGTGAATATACAAAAAAATCTCATGGGACATTCTTTTTCATACGAAGGCGAGGTTTTCGCCTGGTCTAAGTTAAATGTTACCAGCTTTATGAGAATACGACCGTCTGCATGCCGGTCGGCCTAGTTGTTTTTTCATAACGCAAAAAACGCGGCACTTTGACCAACATGCTTTATCTCAACTTTTATTTCAATTAGAGAAATGAAATTGTTACTTTAAAACCACGTTCCTAGAAGCCAGAGGTTCTCAAACTATTCTTAGGTAGGTATTGAAATTGTTGATCTAGGTCAGTTTTTTCAAAGTGCTCCTAGAGGAAAGGTTTTTTGTCTGGGCATTCCCCACCACCAGTTTTTGAAACTAACTACGCCTGGTATAATTTCGCCGTCACATTCGATAATCCTTCAGTTTGTTTTTGAAAACCGCGAGCATTATGGTATAAGACTGAAAAAGTTAGTCATTATTCAAAACATCTGAAACTGAATGGACATTTTACCAAATAAAGATCGTGCAATATATGCTTGGCATCCAATATAAAGCACTGGCCAGAAATTGGGGTTGCGATGCGAGAAACTGAAAGCGAACAATTCATAAAATAGAAGCACTAATCAACCTGTTAGCCTGGCTATTCCTAACGCATTCCAAATTTCTTCTCAAGCACCGCAGGATGGTGGGGGAGCAGAAGCGAATGCGATATTCAAAGAATTTACACAGCAGTGATAGGAATGCTCAGACCATCAAACGCTCGTTTGAATCGTCTTTCAAAGGGGAATCTGAATATGTAGTAATATACCGTGAGTCACGCTTAAATGTATCGCCTTGTATATGTTAAAATATTTGTGACCCGAAAGGTTTTTTCCCTTAACTCAAATAAATGATTCCGAAGGTACTTGACATGCTGAACACGATGCTGTTGGTCGTTTTGTGCCATCACGTTACTATTTTGAGAAAACATTACCTAAAAGTGCTAAAAAGGCAATTTCGGCCTATATTCGTGCCCTAATAACTGGATTATGATACAAGAAACTAACCAGACCATCTTATTCAGCTGTCAAAAATATTCAAAAACCGATAGTAAAAATAAACAAAACATAACTATAGATGGCGCAAACATTATTTTATTTCTCACATTAGCAAGAAATACTTAAATTTTTGTCGTTGAGTATATATACAAGTAAATCGGACCTAGGTAGCTAATTCCATAGGATTTTGACGCGCTGAACACAGTGCCGTTACCCGTTTTGCTCTATGAGGTCAGTATCTTGCTGCAGCAAAATGGATAAACTTAAATCCAAAATATAAGCAGCATTTGCGGCTTCCTTTATTCTTTTTTTAAACAGATGTTCGCTTGCAAGCGCGCGGCTCTCGAGGCGGCTCTCTTTGCGATTCTTAAGGGATGCCGCTTTGAATGTTATATTTTGCACATAACTCTACAATAATATAAAACTATTATTTGAGGTTATGGTTTCTCAAAATCCGGACTTCATAGAGCAAAACGGTTAACGGCATTATGTTCAGCGTGTCAAAATCGTATGGAATTAGCTATTTAAGTCCGATTTACTTGTATATATTATATACTCACGACAAAAATTCTAGTATTTCTTGATAAACTCTGAAATAAAATAGTGTTTGCGCCATCTATAGTTACGTTCTTTAATTGTTACTATTGGTTTTTGAAAATTTTGGACAGCTGAACCATCTTATGGTCCGGTCCGTTTAGTATATTTGGACGACGAGAACTCGTTTCTTATTTCATATCTTATTTATTGTGCCACTTTTTGAGTTTTCCAAATTTAGCCCTCTTGAAAAAATGTTATCGGGCACCCATAGTCACAAGCTCCCTTATCAATGATACTGCCTCGCACTTCTTCACAGAAATCTCAAAAATAGGAGAAATCGTTGATAAACTACACTGCAGAAAAAGCTAAGTCTCGCAAAAACCAGTGGCGGCGTTTACCTGTCCAGCTTGGTGGGGGGCGCATTTTTTAAAAATTTTACAGGGGCGCATAGAAACAAATTTTTGCTTAGTAGGAGAGAGCGAAAACATTGTTTTATTTTTCATGGTCGATTTTTTTATTTTATGGTAACGTAAGTTTAAACAAAAATAGGTGGCACACATTGGTCATATTTTCTAGCAATTTTCACTCCAGCGAAGGCTACATTTGTAGAGTTGTAGGAATTGTAATAAATAATATTTTTCGCTAACTTCAATAGTAATAAAAAAATCATTTAAATTATCACTATTCTGCCCAAAAGTGTATCTATATCGACTTTGGGAGGCATAGATGATTTTTGGAGTCACGTGACCCCTCGGCCCCTGACGCAGTTCCTGCTAAAAATAGTCCAGTGTTTGAGGTAGAAATAGGTTATTACCTCAGAATTCTTTCGGATTACACCAATTGACGTGAAATCTGGACAATAACTAGGGAATGTCTCAAGGAACAAAAGTTATATAGTGCCGATGTACCCTTTTACCCTGGGCGTGGATGCCACCCCTTCTCGGGGGGTGGAAATTAATACACTCAAAATAACCACAGAAATCGATATGGGGATGAATTATAAGCAAGAAATGTTTTATGAAGTTTTTCGATAAATCAATGTTGATTTTTGCATGTTTAGAGCGATTTTTTACGAATAACTCAAAAAACTTACGTTTTATCCAAAAAATGATCAGGAGCAAAAATGAAGCTTATAAAATAACAAATCGATTGGTTTTTTAATTTCGCAGATGCAATACGAACCGAGTCATGGCTTGTTGAAGGTGACTGATTGTTCGCCGAAAAGTGAATTCAGACCTTTCAACGTTACTTAATGGAAAAACGGTGAATTTTAGGAGGAAAATGGGTCAGACCTTTTTTAAATTACTTGAAAAGCTCTTTAAAATGAGCTTTAGTAAACGTTGTTAGCATAAAAGCTTACGGAGTTATAATGAAAATAAAATGGTTGTCTTGTTTTTTCGGAGGAAAAATCAGCAATGAAACCAATGGCTTAACAGCAAAAATTGAAATTGAAGGTAATCCATTTATAATTTACTTTATTTAGGTACTAACTAAGTATGTTCTAGAAGTTTAGACGGTTTAGAATGCGTAGATTTAAAAATAAGTTTGATTCAATTTTGAAATGACTCCAAATTTTTTTTAAGATATTATCTTATTTTCACAGTACCTACCTCTAAAACTAAAAAACATACGTAAAAAATGCAAAAGTACAAACATTTAGATTTTTATTTGCAAAAAAATTTGTTTAATTTTTATTTCCCTTAGATGAAAATTAATTGTGATATCACCATTTTAAGTTCGCACTGAGTGCGAAGATCGCCTTCCCCTTCTTTAAACTAAAAAATCTCAAAAACGTTCAAAAGTTCAACTTTACAGGCTTCTAACCCTTGAAATTGTCTGCAAAATGGTAAAGCGATTAGATGTATTAAAAATTAAGTTAAGTCATTGGTTTCATTGCTGATTTTTCCTCCTTAAATACGAGACAACGTTTTATCTTCATCATAACTCCGTAAGTATTTATGCTAGCTTTTACTAAAGCTCATTTTAAAGGTCTTTTCTAGTATTTTAAAAAAAGATCCGACAAGTTTTCCTCAAAAAATTCCTCGTTATTTAACGTTGAAAGGTTTGAATTCAGTTTTCGAACAACAAACCTTCAACGAGCCATAACTCGATTCGTATTGCAATTTAAAAAAAAAACAATCTATTTGTTATTTTATAAGCTTCAATTTTGTTCCATATGATTTTTCTTAAACGTAAGGTTTTTGAGTTACTTGTGAAGATTGACTTGTATTTTTTAGATGAAAAATCAACATTTTCAATCGAGAATAACTCGAAAAATATTGATTTATCGAAAGAACATTTTTTTGTTTAAAATTCGCCCTCCTATCGATTTCTGCGGTTATTTTGAGTGCACTAATTTCCACTCCCGAGAAGGGGTGGCACTCACCCCCAGAGTAAAAGCGCCCATCCGCACTATTATAACTTTTGTTCCTTGAGTCATTCCCTACTAGACTAGGCTAGATAAAGGTTGGACAACAAAATAAGTCTCTACAGCAAACTGATAGTGGAATATTGTGGAAAATATCATAACTAAGGAAGGAAAAGTCCGAACCACCGCCGACTTTCTGGGGTGAAATGGGGTGGATTTTTAGGGGTGGAAAACTGTTTTTTTTACGATTTCTGGCTAAACTACGCATCCTGTGGAAAAAAGTTAAATATAAAAGTTGTAGGTAATAAAGAGATCTACAACTTTTGTGAAAAGCAATTTTATCCTAACCTCAGAATATTTCGAGAAATAGAGTTCAAAGTGTGTCGAGTTCAGTGAAAGACGCATGTTTCGTGGCTCCTACGGGATATCGAGATAAATCCGGATAAAGCGGCAACGAAACGCCGAAATTGTACTGTACAGATTACCTTTTTTTTTATGTGGGCCTATGTTGCACAGGCCCTCAAGAAAAAAAATGAGCTGTATCCGGAACCCGACATAGTAATCCCTATGTATTTCGACATGCTGAACACGAATCCGATGTCCGTTTAGCCCCATCACCCACCATTTTTTTGTAAATCGCGAAAATAGTCTAAGAAAAATGATTTCTTTAGGTTATTTCCGCGATACAAAAAATTGGTGGGCTATTGAGCTAAACGGACATCGGATTCGTGTTCAGCACATCGAAATACATAGGGACTATTATGTTGGGTCCCTACTACAGATTCCTTTTATTTTTTTGGGGGGCCGGTGTTATAAAACACAACGAGAAAAGTAATTTTTTTCGGATTTTTCGATTTTCCGGCAATTTTTTCCATCGCACTATATACTGTTGTTTTATTTATTAAAAGTAGATGTAAGAACAAAAAAAAATGAGCCTTGTCCGAACTCTGTCGGATAAGTAGATTTATGAGGAATCGCAGTTAAAAATTCCACTTTTTTTTTTCCTTTTTAAATTGAATTAAGCAACAATCATTGAATATTTTGATTCACAAAAAATAAAGCTTATGTGGGATACCAAAAGTTATACTTTCACCAAGTTTGAGCTGAGTCGAATTATTTTTGTAGAAGAAAAAAATAAAAAACCGAAAGAACGATTTTTTTTATATTTCTCGAAAAATTTTGAGGTTAGAATAAAATGCTCTTACACATGTTGTAGATCTCTTTATTACCCACAACTTTTACATTAAACTTTTTTCGATAGGATGCGTAGTTTAGCCAGAAATCGCAAAAACCATTTTTCCCATTTCACTCCAGAAAATCGCAAATGGTTCGGACTACTTTTCCTTATTTAGTTGTGATATGTTCTAAAATATTCTGCTATCAGTTTACTGTAACTTTTTTTTTAATTCTAACACTTGTCTAGCCTGTCCTATACTTACTGTCCACATTTCACGTTAATCGGTATTCGAAATAATTCTGAGCGAAAAACCGTCAAGCACTGAACTAAGAAGCATAAAAGAATTTTGTGTAATTTTGTAAAGAATCAAATTCTTGTTTTGCGAGAAAGTCTATACAGACAGTCAAGTCTATAGATTGAATATTAAACACAGAAAACTCGGCTAGTAATGACGATGGCTCCCCAGATTGACAGCAAATCCTAATGAGCTATGCAATTGGGAACAATATGAGCATGTGTAGTACAATTCAGCTTTATATTAATCAGTTCCGAAAATTAGGAAAAATACACCCGACATTCCTGACTGTTCGGCATGCAACAAAAACACAAACGTATGAAAAAGTTAAAAGAGAGTGCGTTAAAAGTCTACCACACTGAGAAGCATGCTGGTCAACTTGTCGACAAGCCTTTAAGCATTAATACTTTCAAAAACAATTATATCAGACTGGGGAGATTGGGGGCTGAAATGTTTTACACACCTGAAATATAAATATTTGATTAGTTTTAGGCTTATGATTTGTCCCTTTTGAAATTGGTTCAAGTTTATAACATAAAATATATTTAGAATAACTGTTGATTGAAGTGACGTTTCTATCAACTGGATTTGTTTATTTGATCTAGTACCTTTCAAGTGTTTTATATAAGAGATTTCCTAACAATCCCTCAATTATTATTTTTTTCTCGATAAGTGAAACCTTCATTTATAGTCGCACTATTTATTGTAATCGGCGTAAGTACGATTTAATCTATATGGTGTTTTTGAAATTCATTCATACATTCAGATCTACAAATATTCATATATTCCTAATACACGCCACATATTTATTAAAATGCCCAGAAATAACACAGAAATTAAATTTCAAATATTTCAAATAATTATCGAGTACGCCCAGGGTACTGTTTCTATGTGGTGGTCTGAAAATATTTATCAAAACGCCCAAAAATAACGAAAAATTAAATTTTGAATATTGTAAACAATAATTTAAACATACAGGAAAAATTATGCTTTTTAATGTTTCAAAAAGTTTTATTAAAACTCTACACGTGTTTCGGCTTATTAGGCCTTTATCAAGAGTACAAGATAATACTAATATCTTGTACTCTTGATAAAGGCCTAATAAGCCGAAACACGTGTAGAGTTTTAATAAAACTTTTTGAAACATTAAAAAGCATAATTTTTCCTGTATGTTTAAATTATTGAAGAATGTTTCACAAGGAACCAACCGTAGAATCAACCCAATGTATTGTAAACAATTATCGAGTACGCCCCGAGGACTGTTTCTATATGGTTGTCTTAAAATATTTATCAAAATGCCCAAAATTAACGAGAAATTAAATTTTGAATATTGTAAACAATTATCGAATACGCTTAGAATACTATTTCTATGTGGTGGTCTCAAAATATGTATCAAAATGCCCAAAAATAACGAAAATTTAAATTTTGAATATTGTAAACAATTATCAAGTATGCCCAGGATACTGTTTATATGTGGTGGTCTCCAAATATTTATCAAAATGCCCAAAAAAATTACAAAAAATTAAATTTTGAATATTGTAAACAATTATCGAGTACGCCTAGGACACTGTTTCTATGTGCTGGTCTTAAAATATTTAACAAAATGTCTAAAAATAACCGAGAAATTAAGTTTTGAATATTCTAAACAATTATTGAGTATGCCCAGAGTACTGTTTCTATATGGTGGTCTCAAAATATTTATCAAAACGCCCAAAAATAACGAAAATTTAAATTTTGAATATTGTAAACAATTATCAAGTATGCCCAGGATACTGTTTATATGTGGTGGTCTCCAAATATTTATCAAAATGCCCAAAAAAATTACAAAAAATTAAATTTTGAATATTGTAAACAATTATCGAGTACGCCTAGGACACTGTTTCTATGTGCTGGTCTTAAAATATTTAACAAAATGTCTAAAAATAACCGAGAAATTAAGTTTTGAATATTCTAAACAATTATTGAGTATGCCCAGAGTACTGTTTCTATATGGTGGTCTCAAAATATTTATCAAAACGCCCAAAAATAACGAAAATTTAAATTTTGAATATTGTAAACAATCATCGAGTACGCCCAGGGTACTGTTTCTGTGGTGGTCTCAAAATATTTATCAAAATGCCCAAAAATAACCGAGAAATTAAATTTTAAATATTGTGAACAATTATATCGAGTACGCCCAGGGTACTATTTCTATACGGTGATCTTTCTGCATCTGACCCTAATCTAATTCCGCACTCTCCGGCACCGGTTCCAAGCGCAAATAAAATGGATAAATGATAAACAGCAGCACCAAGTGTCTATAGCGTAGTGTTTGCTGCTGTAAAATACGTACTGGTCGTTACGCGTACATGGCAATGCGAATTACTGAGTTTTTCCGGAAAAACTTGGAGAGAGTGCACTTTAGGAAAGTCATAGAGGAAAAAAATGTATTTTAATAATATAACACATTCACCAGAATTTTCCTGGATTTTTTCTCGTCACTTTCTACTCTCCCTCCCTCCTTTTTGGAAAAATTCGCATTTTTTCGAAAATTTTACAAGGGTAAAAAGTTGTTATTTTTCGTCAAATTATCTAAAAATACATTTTGTTTTTTCAATTTACTCAATTTTGCTAGCAACAAAATCATTGTTTATAACAATGGCGGAGGAATAGCGGCATTTTTTTTGTAGTTTGATCTAGACATCAAAACAAACAGACTCCACAAAGTTCCGTGAAAATCCATTCATTCGGTAAACTTATTAAAGTTTAGGTCGATTTTCGTCTAATTTGCAACACAAAATCCTGACATGGTATACTTATTTAAAATCTTTGGTCTTTATTTGAAACTCTATTCTGGCCTTTTTTCACCTGTTTTTTGTGGTTAACAAACAATCCTGACCTAATTTTGTAAAACTGATATCGGGACCGAATTCAGCGATCAAAAATACATGTGAAACGTCATAAGATTCACTTTTTTCGTGTACTTATGTTATTTATTACACTAAGGATGATGAGAGCAATCCTATCGATCTGTTGGTAGCAAATAGAAGTGGAGATGATAATTATGGTAAAGATGAAGAACTCAAAGAGAATAACAACAAAATACAACAGATACATGACATTGATAAAGAGAAGACGAGACGTATATTTTTAACACTAAAAATCGATTAGGTCTACTGGGGAGAAAATGTAAAAAACTAATGCGCCTTGTATTCTACGTCGAAGGTGGTGCGGAAACGGATACAATGTCGGATACGTCTTCTCATCTATCTGGTCGGAATAAATAGTGTCGGTGCCATTGACAGTGCGGTAAAAATCAAAGACCCGACACTGTTTATACTGACAATAATTCTGCATACTTATACACATTATTCGGTCTATATCGCGCAAACGGCTCTCTGTACGTAAAAAATGATTGTAACATTTTTTGTCGAAAACTGAATTATATTTCAATTTTATAAAAATCTTAATTGACCTCAGAGCCACAGGAATAAGATAATATTCGCAAAAAACGAATATTCTGATCTTTTAATGTTTCTTAACACAGGCGCTATCTCAATATCGATATTTATATACTGTTTACATTGGCAAAATAAAGCGATTAAAACAGAAAAAAAGAAGGTTGGGATTTTTTTGGTAAAGAAGCCATATTTATACCTAATCTAACTGGACTATACCGAGTTATTTTTTTAACTTGAAACTTTCAAATATCTCCAGCAATAAGCACTCTACGAAAAAATTTTTCAAACTAAAGGAAAATCAGTTATTAACTCCATATAAAGTTGTAGAATTGGATAGGGGCAGTTAGGTGGTATATGTCACTTTGGCTTTGGGTGGAATGGTTAAGGTTATTCAAGACCAAATTCGTTTTTTAAACGGGAATCCCTATTTTTTATTACAAATTCAAATTGTCTGACTAAAAATAAACTACTTTTGTTCGAAACATTTTTTTCTGAAAGTGTCATTTTCTTTAGTTATTCGACGAGGAAAAATCAAAATTTTAAAACTTTGCGATTTGTATTACTCGAAAAAGAAGTTTGGACAAAAATTGCGAGAGGCAAAAAGAGCTTGGAATCGTCCCGGGAATATACTCAAATTTTTTCAGAATTTTAGTCAGACAACCGAATTTGCGATAAAAAATAAGGGTTCCCATTTAAAAGTACGAATTTGATCTTGAATGACCTTAACTCTTCCATCCAATTCTACAACTTTTGATTCAATCATTTTTTCGTAGAGTGCTTATTACTCGAGATATTTGCGAGTTTCAGGTTAAAAAAATCACCCGGTATACTATAACATCAAAGTAAAAACAGAAATTGCACAAACCATTAAATGTCGCACTCATTAAACAACCTAAGTTTACTAATATCCGTGAGACAATACAAGGTCGGTTATTATATTAATTAAAATCAGTTATTAACTCCATATTAATACGACTTTAATATTTAAAATAGGTACAATTATTCGTACCATGAATCAATCTCTTGATATAGTTTTGCAAACAAATGTGTCATCAAAGAGACAATTTTTCATTCGAATTTACATAGGCACTAATTCGATAGGACTTGGGGATTTTTTTGTTTAAATACAAAAAGTAGACAATATAAACAAACTGGGAGCAAAGATTAGGGAATTAACAAGATAGGAAAGCCGGCGCAAAACTTTTTATCTTTTAGCAATGGTGTCATTGACCTCAACATTTAAATTGGAGTTCTCGCGCAGTTGCCACCATGTGACAATCAGACGGACAAGGTAACATCAGAAAGAGAGGCAGATGGACAACACTGTCCTGATCGAACGACCGAACTCAGCTGACTGTCAGTAGCCATGATCACTAAAAAAACAGGTTGCTTTGTAATACATGTCACATGAAGAATTTCTATGTTTATATGTAAGGTATCTATTTGGTTAGGATAGAATTGTACATTGAAAGAATAATTTTGAAACTTTTTTCTATAAAATGAGGAAAAAACAGCCACACGCAGCTGTCATCGAGGTCTATACGTGACGTAGCACTTGTCGATTTTAATGGGCCAACCTTTCTTTTAGCAAGCTTAGTCAAATTAGTTTAATGCGTAAGCGACAAATCCCGCTGGATGTCGTGTCCCTTTAAATTGGAGTCTTCTTCTATTTCATTTTCTCCTTCTGACTACCCTATTAGTTCTCTAATGTTTGCTCGGAGGCTCAAGTCGTAGCAAACTACATAAGACGAAAAGAATGGTTTTCAAAAATTTCCATAGTCAGAGAAAATGAAATGAGTATAATCAAACAAAATTCTCGAGGTGTCCTTCCATTTGTCTATTGTATCCCTGTCTTTGCCTCTAGCTATAATAATTTCCGATTTTTACTGTTAGTTCCCATTTCAATTACATGCGTGGACTATTTAACGTATATGGAAATATTCAATATCTTTTCCAATAGTACTGTCTCGCTCTGTGAGTGTTTGCTTCTGAAGGTGCCTCTCTGCGATTTTCAAAAATTCATGAAAATTAATGGATATCAGTGATATTTGATTTCAACAATACAATCTTTGCAATGATGAATGCTGTATAACTAGTGCCATAGGTTGTCAGATAAGCTCATCAGATTCCTTCTCTCCCACAAAGGAAGCTCGAATTTTACTACATATTTGTCCATATTAGTATAAACAGAAGACGAAATGTATGTACTAGATTGTAAACATTTTACTCTTCATGATTTACTGACTGTCTTTTTATATAGAGTGTCACTTTTGCGTTGGCGATCAATATCTCCTCAGCCATACGAAATTTTTAAAAATGTCTCAGATAACAATTGTAGATCAAGAATGGCATATTTTAAAATTATTTACAAATCTACAGTTAGTATCTACTATCTTACTAGTCAAATTTCAGTACGATTGAACATTTTGCTTGTAAGTTATCGTGGCGGACAGACATACAGTGAACGTACAGACGAACATTTTAAAAGTTAATTTAAATTAGAAGATTAACACAAATATATGAAAATTTTTTCGATACGAACGATATTTACAGTTTTTAAATATTACGATCAAATTATAGTCAGGGTGTTTTTAAATTACATCCATATATTCAAATCTATAAATGCTCACATTGTCCTGATACGCGAAAAATAACAGAACATATACTTTCCATTTTACAAACAACACAAAAAGAGATGCAGCAGCAGAAAGTATCAGTAGTTATCAGGATGTTATAGTGCGGCTGAGGAAAATGCACTTCAGGCTCATACTTTACCACGAATTAATTCCTAATGTGCGAGTACCCAATGAACCAACCTTTGTGTAAGTGATACAGCATTTAAGAGACAATGAACATTTTTAACCAAAGGCTATAAACTTACTTTAATGAATAAAAAATAAATATAAATATCAACTTTCTGTGTTAATTTTCATCTTTACTTACAATTTAATCATTTTGTGCAGAGTTGGCAACGTTGTAATAAAAGTCAATAACTTGTGGTGTGGTAGTCGATATTGGAGGGAGAAAAGCGAGTCCAAAAAAACTTGTTTTGAATTTTTCAATCTATAATGTGATATTAGTATCTACATTAAATAAGGACTCACAAATTAAAATGTATGGGCGTATTTCAAAAACACTCTGTATTCCTCGTATTTTCGAAGGGTATACAAAATTATCCACTTTGCACTTGCGAGGGATATATGCAGTGAAACAGTATCTTAAAAGCCTTTTTGCCGCGTCACACGTCACAAACTCATTACAGAAAGAAAAATTAAGAGAAGGTTCCCGCTGGGGTGGTTTGTTAACGAACGAAAGGAGTATTTCATCCGCTAGGTAGATGTAAACTGTTCAAATCATAATTAGTCTCACCACTGAGAATTAAAAACTAGTGAAAACTAAACATAAAAAGCTAAACAAATTGTTTGCGCAAGGACTAGATGCAAATAAACAAAACTTTTTACATATTATGCTATGATTAAATGAAAATGTTCTGAAAGAAAACAAGCAGTTACTCCAAATACTAAGGTTTGCAATACATGTAGGTCTTTGCTTTCTGAACTTTGCCTCGCAGACTGAGGATTTCTACCAATAGTCCATGATCACATTGATCACACAAAACTTTTTCGTGATAAGTTTTAGTTGTAGTAAACTCAAATAATTGTTTTAGTGTAAAAATTACATTTCTGAAAGTAAAAAAAATATGGTTAATATCTAATGTCTCTCATGGCGTTATAGCCCTGTTGTCAGAGACAGAAAGTGATAAAAACGGGTTACTAAATGTTATATGGCTGGATTTTTCAGAATAAATAGTTTTGTTGGTGTAGAATACGATAAAAAAAGTGTAAGTAAAAAAATTGAATATATTGGCCGAAAGTCGGTTCTTGGCCAATAACTCGAAAAATAAAAAAAAATATGTAAAAACCCTAATAGTACTAAGCGATAGAGGGGAACATTTCACATCAAAAATGCACATGAAATTTTTTTGTACGATCAAAAGTGTAGGCTCCAGAATTTTTTTTAACACATGGGAATGGAACGTGCCGACACATAAGTACGACTCGCGAAGCGTGCGCGGTACGGACGCATTAAATTTGTTGTAACTTTTGAACTAATTAATGAAATTGAGCTCAACAAAGCTTAAATGAAACGAGGAACATGTGGCTATTGGATTATCACATTTACAAATATAAAAATGAATGTATGTAGGAATAGTACATATATGAAGTCGGAACATAAAGAGATTTCCGATGAAATCGGTAAAAGCTCTACCATTTCTACAATTTTTAAAATAAAAATCTGAATCTTTCACATATTACTCTAGGGGTAATGTTTAAAAAGATACGATGAATAGGTATGCCAAATAATTTTTGTGATAAAAGATATTAACGTTTATTTTACCCCACGAATATATTTTTCGCGAATTTTGGAGCAAAGTAAATTTTTTCTTTTATTTTCGTAAAATAAAGAAGGTTAATTCAACTTTTAAGGCAAATCCTCTTAAAACATCTTAAAGTACACATTTCAAGCTTTAAAAATCGCACCTACAGAAATCTAATAACGCGATTTAAACAAAAGTAATAGGTGGTTAAAGTTAGTTATACATATCAAATTTTATCACTTTCTCAAGATTTTGAAATTTTGGAAGTGTACATTTTCAAAAATAAATTTTTGAGATATTTTTCACTGATCGGATCTTTTTATACATTACTTCAAGAGTAATATGTAAAAGTTTCAGATTTTTATCTTAAAAATTGTAGAAATGGTAGAGCTTCTACCGATTTTATCGAAAATCTCTATATGTTCTGACTTCATATCATGTATTATTCCTCATACCCATTTTTATATTTGAAAATATGATAATCCAATAGCCACATGTTTCTCGTTTCATTTAAGCTTTGTTGAGCTCAATTTCATTAATTAGTTCAAAAGTTACAACAAATTTAGCGTAGAGCGTCCGGCGTCCGTGACCGCGCACGCTTCGCCTGTCCCCACGTTCCATTCTCGCGCGTTAAAAAAAATCTGGAGCCTTTTTATGTGAAATTTCCCCCTCTAACGCCTAGTGCTATTATTTTTATATATTTTTTTTTATTTTTCGAGTTATTGGTCAAGAACCAACTTTCGGCAAATATATTCGATTTTTTTAGGGGTCGCCGGCACCGTACAGCTGCAAATTTTTTTTATCGTATTCTACACCAACAAAACTACTTATTCTGAAAAATTCAGCCATATAACATTTAGTGACACCTTAAAACCCCTGACGACTGGGCTATTATTTGGAGCCTTGTGTATTTATTGCTAAATTTATATGTACAGTTCATTGCAGAGATATAAGAAATATATAAAACATGTCTTATATCTTTGCAACGAACTATATCTTAGTAATAACATATTTAGGCCACAACCTAAAATAGTAAAGGATTAAAGGCTACACATGACCTGAGTTTCGTCAATCTAGTTAGCATAATCTGGGGATGATTAAAACTAAACTGAAGAAAGTTCAGTTTCAATCATGCCCTGATATTGCTTGCTTGACGAAACGTTTCGGGTTTTCTTTAGAGATGAAGGACCGGTTTTGAAAATCAAACGTTGAACATCATCTACACAGAAGTTTTGTTGTAATCATTGCTAATTCTACTTACATATCTGGAACTATTCAGAAAATAAAGACTTACATGCGACTATTATCACTTGACAACGTTTCGTTTAAATTGTGCGATCACCATTAGCGTCGCAGCCTAAAGTCGAAACACTGTCAAATGAAGTAGTTTCGCTGTTAGAAAACCTGCTAAAATTAAATATTTGTGGGGGGAAAGGGTCAAGCTTGTTCCATAGGGAACTTAAAAATTGGGAGGTATATATTTCAGGTGTGCATCAGAAAAAAAGGGTGTAATAAGTAAGAGAACAAATGGGTGGTAAGGTGGGTGTTTATAGGGGGAGGTGTGGTAATGTGGCAGGTATGGATATCCGATCTTACCCGTCTGATTGTTGGTAAACGGCAGCACCGACAATGGATTTGCTGTGTGGCCGGCAATATGATTGCGTTTTTTCATGGTGCGAACATCATCACCGTTTGTTTTTTGGGAATTATTTGGCGTACCCAAAGTGGGTGGCACGGCTTCGGATTTTACCAACTTCCTTCTCTCGTGCTGTTTCGAGTTTACCGCCGTCTTAACGAGACCAGACGGCGTCATGGTAGGTGTTGGACCATGGTCATCCGTGGGGGGACCGGAGGGAATGGATATGGGACCGGAGGGAACGGATATGGGACGGGACGTTTTGGACTTGGGATCGGAATCAGCTTTAATACGTTGCTGCTTTTTATCCTCGACTTTAACTTTATCTTCCACAACTTTCTTCTGTTCCACAACTTTCTTCGGTTCCACAACTTTCTTCTCTTCCACAACCTTCTTGTCCTCCACCACGGGAACCTTTTCCTCCACCACAGCCTTGCTTTCTTCTTCCTTCGTATCTTTCGGTTTCCTTCTATTGGGGTTATAGTTCGGTTGAGATCTGCTCGCCCTGCTTAATGTCGGCGGAGCGAACAAATGAGACAAGCCGTCAAACAAACCTTTTAGTTGGCCGATGCCGGGTTGGCACTTCTGGGACTTATCCATGAACGATTCGTCGTCGGCAGGCAACGAACATTCATTTTTCTCTTCCTTCAGCAGACCTTCCTCTTTCAGAACAGCTATAAATAAGTTCTCCGGCTGTGCCGTAGTTTTCTCCTTGGCGAAATTTTCAAACTGTGAACCATCAGATTTGATTAAGTCTTTCTTTTGGGCTTCGGCGGCTGCCGCAGCAAATCCCCACGGTGTGTCTTTGTCCACGCTGATGCCACTTATGCTGCCGAAAGTCTCCTTTTTCTCGTTGCTCGCGCTGAACAGCTGAGGAATCTTAATATTTCTCATACTCGTCCTCGAATCCGAATTTTCCACAGAGGAATCTGAGTCTGAGTCCGAAGAACAAGAACTACTCGAGGAGCTCTCTTCGGAAGAAGAACTCGCTTCGGGCTCCACTTCTTCTTTTATAACCACTTCATGTTCAGTAACTTTTTGATTCCTTAGTGTAGGCTTCTTCTTGCCTTGCGGAACTTTGTTTGGTTTAGGTTTCTGTTGGGCTTTCGTCACTGGTTGGGGTGTGGATTCTTTTTTAATTTTATCGCTTGTAGTGTTAATTTTACCGTTCTTCGTTTTTGCCACTACCTTTTCGCTTCTTCTCACCTCTTGGGCTTTTCTGGGCTTCTTCTCTGCCTCTACTTTCTTATCGACAAGTTTTTCAGGAGGCTTGTCAACGATACTTTCCTCAGTTTTAACGGCAGTTTTATTTTCCTTGGCGCAAATATCGTTCTTGTTTCTATCCGCGGTGGAGGATGGACTTTTCGAACGAAGCATTTTCTTCTCTTTCTTCTTGTCGGAATTAAAAGCAGATAGCCTAAAGAACTTCTGCTTCTCTTTAGACATGCGGTCGTGAGTTTCTAAACGCTCAGTGTCATGGGATGGGGTATTGGATGTGGATTGGTCGGGATGGTGTGTATTTTTGGCAGGATTTGGCGTACCCTCAAAATCGCTGCTTTCGCTCTCGCTCAATGCCGGCACCCTACTCTTCCGATTCGGCGTCTTTACGCTGGCCGATGCTGGTGTAGATGCTATTGCCGGCGCCGGTGCTGAAGACGGTGTAGATGGTGTTGTGGCTTCTTTTGACCTGAAATTAAAAATATAACCGTTAGTCAAATTGTAAATCATTGCAAATCAGATAAGAACATTCTGAACAGTTCAGGCTGAAATAATTTAAACTTTTAAAATTTAGCTACTCGTTTCATTCAGTTTAAGAATGAGGCGTCTTCTTTAAATAAGCAGCTATTTCACCATTGGTTTTGGCGTAAGTTCGCACTCCAGTCGGTTTTTTGCGAATTATGATCGACTCGAGTAGCGACTGCTTCAAATTCTCATTGTGGCGCGTGTAGCTGTGTAAACCAGTGTCAGAATTAGTTCATTCTTAAACTGAATAGACTATACGTAGCTATATACGACGTAAACCAGTGTCAGAATTACTCCATTCTTAAACTGGATAGACTGTGACGGATGTCAACTTGGTGAGCAAAACCACAGATCAGCATCAGATGTATTTTTAATAGAATAATTCAGCTTTTAAAAGGTTTGTACAGGTTTCCTTACAGATTTTAACAGATCTGCACTTTAAATGTTATCATTTTACTACATAAATAAATAAGGGTAACAGGGTTACAGTAAGGATAGATAAGGGCATAGTAGTTTTCATAGATAATTCAGCCATATAAAAAACATGCAAAAAAGTTTAAAGGAGACTGGCCGCAATTAGTTTTCAATTTATGTACAAAAAAGGTCATAAAGGTGTTCGGCTTCTTTTATTATCATTGCAAAAAATTGTCATAAATATTTCCTAACGAGTTAAGAACGTGGACCAATCCCACTGAATATAATTGATTGTTTGTCCTACCAAATAGATGAGTCGTTGAAATAAGCGATCTAGTCAACGTGGACCAGGGGTGGAGTAACAGTTTCTTTGTCACAAAAGTTTAAGAATAAATTTATTACATTTTTCACACTATTATCCGGCGGTATACTAATTTCAAGCGGTCGGTTTCCTTTAGGCTTTTTTGCAGGCTTTTTTGTATTGGTGAATTATCTATGGAAACTACTATAGAACAGATCTGTTAAAGGCTGTACCGAGATCTGTACAAAGCTGTACACAGACCTGTAACTCTGGGAATATACCCAATTATGACCGTCGGTTTCGCCAATCAAGTTTACATATTCGCTTGAAAAACCAGAATAAACCTTCATAAGAAAATATATGGCATTTTGAGCTGGAACTGTCAGAGTACAGCTTAAGTAAAATAATAGACATTTATCTTGCACTTACTTTTGGTTTTTCTCCTTTATTTTTTCCCTGACTTTGTCGATTTTCTTGCGCACAGCGCTACCCGGCTCAGATTTCCTCGCCTTGACGTTGTCGTGGTGGCCCAAGCAGTGCCGGCACCTCCACGGGCATTTGGGCTTCTTCTCTGCCGGCGGATCCAGACACCCCATGTGGTACTTCCTCTCGCAACTACAACAACACAACAAACACGTCGAGGTTCCTGTGTTCCCTGCAATAAAAAAAACAATTGTTTTTTCGAAACTTATGTAGAAGAAGCCATACTTATACTATACAGGGTGGTCTTCAAATTAGTGCAATTTTTTAGTAATCTGTCGTTTAGATTTACAAGTATGTTCAGGGATAATATACCAAAGAAGAGTTACTCTTAGAAGTTTAACAAAAATACATATTATATAATCGGTAGCATTAGTGGAATCAATAAATCGGGAAAACCTGGAAAAAATGCAAATATCGTTTAAAGTTACGAAACATACTCCCCACTCCCCGTTTCCGAGGGAGCTGAACAAGAATACGGCGGCTATTTCGATTTCTAACCTTTCCCACCACCGTAAACGGCCAAAAAACCACCTCTTTTCATGGATTTCGTTACAATATAGCTCGGAATATTGGTTTAGCCTGAAAAGTGTTTTTCTTTTTCATCAGAAGTGATTGAAGGGAGACAGGCAATGACAACGAGCGCATCCCAACAATTCTTGGAGGCTGATTCAACCCTATCAGGGTGCAAGGGGTGGAAAATTGATATTACCTACATACTTAGTTTAAACGTGTACACACCCCCCCCCCCCCCCCGTTTTCGAGGATGCTGAACATGAAAAGATATTCAGGGCTGTTTAAACTTTTCCATCCCCTTGAACGGACAATAGCCACCCCTTGTCGTAGCAGTAATATTCAGCAAACCATGTTTGGAGGAAAGTGGGAATCTCATGAAATTAGATACTCATGGAAACGATGATGACATGAAAGGACTGTGACGACTCTCTGGGGTTTATACGACCTTGCCAGAGGTGGAATAGTATATTACATACCGAGGTGGAAAGAGTTTCGTTGTTGTCGAGAGATGAGATAGCTGACCGAGGCGAACAGCGGCGAGGTCAATTAATTCTCGAGACAGCAATGAATCTTTTCACCAAGGTTTGTTCACTATTTTGTTCACAATCAACCTCCTAAAATAAACAACAAAAGGCTAATAAACCGTTTACTAAATTTTTAAATAACATTTTATGTTTTATTAAGTTGGCAACAAACAAAAAATTCTTCTGTCAGAGGCCAAATGTCAAAGTAACGTCGCGTCGTTTTTAACAGACCATTTATTTAGTTTATTTGTTTGGCTAGTATTTGTAGAATTAGTTGCTCTGTTTTTGCCGAGGTTTAACTTGACAAATAAACATACTACCTATGTCTTATAATTTATATTTCCTACAACTAAAAGAAAACCAGTGAAAAACATAGGTTGGCATTATGCTCATTTTTCAACCCGGTAAGTGGTAAGAAAGTGGCCACTTCCAACCTGAAATGTCATATTTCTAGCTTTTGACATGTAAGACAATTATTTCTGTACGATTGTGATCAAAATCAATTTCTCTCCGCTTTCAGAGTAAAATGCTAACCTCCTCTTCTAAGAGATGCTGACAAAGAAAAAAATTTCCCAAGGGTCATTTTCCCCCAAGCATTACTGCTAAGAAACCGTGGTAAGGTGTGGTTACTGTCTGTTTAAGGTGAGATAAAAAAGGTTAAACAGTCCTGACAATATTTTTTTCATGTCCAGCATCCCCGAAAACGGGGGGTGTAAACGTTTAAACAAAGAATGTTGTCGACCATTGATATTAAGAAAACGTGATAAGGGGTGGTTATTACTGGTTATTGTCCATCAAGGGAGTACAAAGGGTTAAACAGCCCTGACAATATTTTCTTCATGTTTAGTATCCTCGTTACACGTTTAAACTAAGAATGTAGGTAATACCAATTTTCCACCCCCTGCGCCCTGATAGGGCAGAATCAGACCCCAAGGGTTGTTAGTATGCTCTCGCCGTTCATTGCCTGTCTCCTTTCAATCACTTCTGAGGGAAACAAAACCACTTTCCTGGTTAAAGCAATATTCCGAGCCATAGGTACTATACGAAAATCATGAAAATAGGTCATAATCTCCAATAAAACATGAACGAAGTTTGAGGGCGATAACCCCAATTTTACTGACGAATTTTCCAAAATGGTGAATGACAATAGCGGAGGCGTTATTTTAGTTATACATTTAATTTGAAAAAAATATTTGAAGGTCGACATAGGTATTAAAAAGAAATATATCCAACTTGTGGCGTCGTAAGGGTCCTAAAGGGTCTTACCTATTTTCTACACAATAAAGATGTATCAATCAGTTTTTAAAAAGGCAGAAATATAATGAAATGAACACATTTGAAATACTTGTATGAAATAAAATGATTGTTTGCACATTCTCACTAATCATCCGGAAAGAAGAATTTACAAACAACCTTATAAATAACTAAATAAACCAATAATTGTAAATAATTTTCTTTGCGAGAATTATCATTCTGAAATACGTCATATACACACAATTATTTATATCTATATCTATCACGTCTGTCATGAACTCATGATTTGATATTATTTACTGTATCAAAAGTTAAATCAAATTAGAAATCGGATGAGACCACGAATGTTTATTGTTTATTAATATTTGTGTGGTTACTTGTGACTTTTCCCGAATAACTAGACTGCGAGTACAAATTTTCTTAAATATTTTTGAAGAAACTAGGATACGAAAGGTATCATAACAATTTAGGTGCGATATAATTAAACACATAAATCTCCATATCAAATTTTTAAACATATTTCACGCAGACTCCTAACAATTTTTTTAAGGTGACAACGTCAGGGAAGGCACGTTAATGATTTGGACAAGGTCCTTTTAAATACATGAAGAGTGGCTGAATCAAATCTCCATAACAAATTCTTTGAACGGGTTTCAAGCCGACTCCAAACAAAACGAGAAGATAAATAAAAATGTATCGAAAACTCTTTCTATACCGCATTTTACATGACCTAAACTGTGTATTTTCAGAGCGGCTAAAATAATGAAAATACAGAAAACAGTTTTCAACAAAATTTGTAACTCGTCTCTTTCTCTACAAAAAAGGTCTTACTTAAGCCGTTTAGGAGATAAATTCAGTTTTCCACCTATTGTTTTGAGCCGCTCCGAAATGCGCGAAAAATGAGAATTCTCTGGGAGTTTCGTACGACCGGACACATCGATCGATAATTCTTACTATTCAGAGCCGCTAAAAAAAATGAAAACGACATAAAATGTAGAGAAAAGTCTCTGCTTTAATGTGGAACTAATCACAAAATTCATACAAATTTTTATAGTAAACTTTATACAGTTGATTTATTCATATCTTAAAGTTTTACATTTTGCCTATCTCTTCCGTAACAACGGGTGCTTTTTCACTACATGGATTCGATTCCACGCACTTTTATCTATATTTCGTGAAAATTGTATTGAAGAATGTTAAGAAACAAATAAGTTGTGTATGTTTTACTATATAATTGTGCATTTCCTGAACGTATGTGAATAATGTAGACAAATTCAAAAAGTACTGCACGCATTTAAAAAACTCTAAAGTCGTTTGAAAGAATATGTTTTATTGTACTTACATAATCCAAAAATTAAGACTGATGTTATTATTAATTAAGATATAGCGAATTGAACTCCAAAATTTGGAGGTGATTGATCGATGAAAAATATACCCTCTACTTTGATGCAAGGCATATTTTTCCAACAAAAATAATTGCAATAAAATGTTAATTGGATTAATATATCATTATATAAGAATACATCAGCAACATGAATTATCATTCTAACGACTCCCGGAAAAGATATGAATAAATCTGTGGACCAACTGTACAAAGTTTACTTAGCCATCTTCTGATACTTTTTCTCTATGATATACATTTTTTTAATGAATTTTGTGATTAGTTCCACATTAAAGCTGACACATTTCTTTACATTTCATGTTATTTTCATTTTTTTAGGGGCTGTGAATAGTAAGAATTATCGATCTATGAGCCCGGTCGTACGAAACTCCTGGAGAATTCTCATTTTTCGCGCATTTCGAAGCGGCTTAAAACTATAAGTGGAAAACTCGATTTATCTTCTAGATGGCTTAAGTAAGACAAACATTTGTAAAGAACTTTTTTCTCTACTTTCATTTCTTTGGCAGCTAGAGCAAAAAAAAACCGAAAATCAGAAAGTTTTTCCAAATTTTTTTGAATTTTCCCGGAACTTGGAAGTGCAAAGAATGCATCATCTCACTGTACAGGTTATTACCTACTTAAATCCCAGAGATGATCCTTTTATTAATTTTTGTTACCCTAAATGGCTAATTTGCCTGTACTACTATACCTAAGCAGAACCATAACAAGACTATTACCATGAATGTTCACTCAATGATTTCAGTGGTTTGCAAAATAGTTACATTTAAATTTAAAGATTGTCCTTTCCTATTTCCTAGTTTGAAATTTAATTATTTTGGAAACGATAGGAATTATTGAGTGAAAATTCATAACAATAGTGTTATTATGGTTCCACTTAGGTAGTCTTATAGTTTCTTAAACATACGTACTAAGAAAAAAGTTATTAAAAAAATATAGATATATTTCCCCATCGGATGTCTCTTTCTAGGAAACTGCCACCTTAAAACTATATAAAAACACAAGTAAAAACTAAGAACTAAATTAGAAATAAACATTTCTTACTTACCACAGCCATCGCAAACTTTACAGTCCTCGCAGAACCATTTTCCGCCTTTAGCGAGGAGGATGGCAAGCTCGGGACCAGCCGAGGTGCACGAGAGGTGAACGAAGGCCCCGCATTCGGAGCAGGCACTTAGTTTTTCGAAAACACCGTTTCTGTTCTTGGCCTCTGTCCCCAAACACTCGGAGCAGATTGGCAGCGAGGTCGGCGTCTGGAAAAGAAGAGAACGGGGTAAGTTTCGCTGGGAAAAATAAAACATCAGAAAAGTGCCAAGGAAAATTACGAGATTCTGTACGCGCCTACACATACGCCACCATCGCTTTTAATCAGACGATAAAGCATTTTTCTCTAGCATGCAGTAATAATTGGAGTAGACGGTCATACTAAAAAGATCCCTGTTTTCGTTTTATATATTTTATACAGATTCGGCAAATTTAATTTAAGGTACGTAAACTTATTTCTGCGCAGATAAACCACGCCTTGTCGTAGAACAATGCAGGGCATTGTTATAAAACAATAGCGCCATGGCTTGACCGCGTCGAGTTGAGAACAGCGCACCCATTCCGCTTTTAATAGTGTAGCTGTTTAGACGTTCGGGAATAAAATAAATTAATCTCAATTTCGTTATTAAAATACCGTGTGTTTATACAACTGCAGAAAAAGTGAAAATTGTGAAGTGGTACTTCGGGGGCCATTCCACTGAAGACACAATAAATTTATTTGCTGTGGCATATCAAGACCAATCTCCTCAGCTAGCATAATTTCATACATTATTAAAAAATTTGAGAATTCCGGGTGTGTCGTGAATTATTGTAAAAAATGCTGTCAACCCAAACCCCGTCATCAACAAATGAGCGAAGAACGTGAAATTCGCGAAACTTGTTGAAACTAGTGAACCTTGTTCTAGCAAGCAAATTGCTGATGAAGTTGACATGAAGGAAAGAACTGTAAGAAATATTTTGAAAAGAAATGGGTAAGTACAGTTGTTTTAAAGTTCAAACAACGCAAGAAATATTTCCCGAGAACAATTTGAAACGGATGGAATTTTGTGAAATCATGATAAATAAAGAGAATGAGAATGAAAACTTCTTAAAGAATATATTGTTTACAGATGAATCATCATTTTCATTACATAGGAAACACAATCCATCCGTAGTACGATATTGGTCTCGGAAAAATAAACATTTGAGTGTTACTGTGCGAACTCAGTATCATCAAAGGTTGAACGTTTGGACGGGAATTTTAGACAATCATATTACAGGCCCACTGCTAATCGATGGCAATTTAAATGGCAATAAATATTTAGAGCTTTTACAAAACCAAATAATTCCTGCAGTTCAAAATCTTCCTATCAACTTTGACTACATTTGGTTTTAACAAGACGGTTGCCCAAGTCACAATACCTTAACTGTTATTAAATTTCTGGAAAGAACATTTCCCAATCGTTTAATAGCTACGAGGTGAATGATAAAATGGCCCCCCAGGTCACCTGATCTAGCACCCCAGTATTTCTTTCTGTGGGGCTTTTTAAAGGAAACCGCGTACAAACACGCGTTTGAACGAGCCAATAATTTAGTTGAAGTACGGGAAAAACTTATCCAACTTTGTGCAAGCATTACTCCAAATCAACTCAATGATATGAGAGGTACATTGTATAATCGGTTTGGCTATTGTTTGGCACAAGAAGGTGGTTTGTTTGAATCATTACTTCGTTAATTTATTGTTTGATAATTATTAGTTGATTTTAGTTTCTGAGGGTTATTTTATTTTATTTTAATGTTCTATTTTTGTAATTTAATAAGAATAATTTCTTTTTTGATAATTATTAGTTGACTTTAGTTTCCGAGTTATTTAATTTTATTTTAATGTTCTATTTTCATTTCGGTTTTAATAAGAACTATTATTTTATTCCCATAGCATTTACGGCATTGACGAAGAGATATTGTCTCGTTTCGAATTAGAAATTATTACCTACCTCCGCACCCATCCTTAGTTCATGCCGTACTAAATTCAATTCATTGTGTGCCTCTGCTTTCACGATATATTGGTTTGTTCATTTGTGTTGATTTAAAACAGCTTCAAGCAGTTAAATAAAGATAGTGCTCACAAATAATGTGAGTGTGAGAGAGATAACGTGTTTCAAATTTGCTATAAATCAACACAAATGAACAAACTGTATGGAACTAGCGGGGCGTGGTCAATTACATCGTTATTCCTATACCCTAAACTGCATTTTCGGAATCTGTATATCTTACTCTGACAAAACCAAGTTGTTCATGTTACAAGATTTTATGGTTAATAAGTGAATTATTATTATTATTATTATTATTATGATTAAAGTGATACGTCTAATTAATTTCAAATTTGGCAGGTCGTTCTATGGTGTGAACCACTGCAAACTTATTGATTAATTATCAAGCTATATGATATTACGGGCGTTGTTATCGACTGATTTCGTTCGTTCCTAACCGATACGTTAGTGACTCTTCGTAAGGAAAGCACAACAATAAGTAGATTCAATTCAGAGTGTGGTGAAGTTAAAACCGGGGTTCCATAGGGTTCAATTTTAGGGCCTGTGCTATTTCTACTATATAGAACTTGATATTTTAACTTGAGTCATATTTTATCGTATACGCATATGATAAATCGTTTATCTTAGATATATCTGAGGATTCTAATGCAATATTGGAATCCATCAGCAATGTGTTGAAATTGTTGGTATCCTTATAAAGAGATTCTGGTCGGATTAATCCAATTTCGCACCAAAAGAAATAATCTAGAAGGGTTATATCATATTTAGCTGGCAATTCTACATCTGTTAAGAAGAACGTTGTTTATGTAAGTTCGATTTTTAAATACATTTCTCTATCTATTCATGTTAAACAAAAAATTCATTGGTAGATGGGGACTAAATAGAGTGGCGAGCAAGATTTCCTAATTTATCCCTTCTCGATAACCTATTAGGTACAAAATTGGATTAATCCGACCAGAGACACTCCATAAGGTTTTAGATGTATTTGTCGTGGATATTATCAATGATGGGGTCAAGACGTGACAAGCTGCCTTTCAAGGTGGTCGGTCATATTTCGATTCCTCCCATTAGCCAAGTGCCAAGGAATGGTCTGTAGCAAAATTTAGATTTCTAGGTGATCGGGATGCACTAGAAAAAGATTCCACAAAGGACCACATGTCGGGGATTCCATTTTATAGATTATTTTAACATAATTTTAACTCACTGATGAACACGTACAAACACCTGTCGAGCGTTCCGTCTACCAAGTTCAGTGTTTACAGTCTCTGGGTTATTATAGCTGGTCTTGAAATGTATAGTCAATAGTCGATATCATTAATATCGAGTACAGCTAGCTTTATCCACATTCCCACTTAAAACATTCGCTATAATCCTGAAATTGTAAACGCCGAACCGAAGACAATCTCATTTAATAATACTTAAAAATAAAACAAAACAGATGTGTACCATTCAACTCCTACTGACAGATCTAATTCTTTGTACTTAAGCGAGATTTTTTCCGCGACATTCGCGTTGAATTATAAGTCGGCTAGATTTAGGTATATGTACATGAAGAAAAAACACGCATAAAAAATGTGGACATTAATTGCGGAGAGCGGTTTAAAAATAAACTCGACATATGTTTTTTTTTGCTACGCATTCATTTCAAATTTGTTTGTCTAATTCGGATCTATGTCATATCAGTCACGGTTTAATGGTTCCTTTCTATGTCGGTAATGATATGCGGGGAAAAAATCACTTTGAGGTGTGTATATTTTAATTATTTCAAATTATCTAAACTAACATCGCTTGGGAAGTTAGCAAGAGGTGAGAGTCTATTTGGGAGATTATCTTTTTTTTATTAACTCAATAGCCGAGCTAGGTGGGTGTAAATGTGTCGACAAATTGAAACTACAATAATGGATTCTTTGAGTTGTATAAAATACAGTCCACTGATTTATTAAACAAACAAAACACTTTAAATTTTATACCTATGTAATGAATTTGATTCACAATGAAATGTTTGCAAGGTTGGTATTTACATAAATAAATTAATACATATACTAAAAGATTGAGAAAAAGCATTAGGATACTTTTTAGAAAAATTAGTATTTTAGCTAATTAAATTAATTCTGAAAATGGAAACGATTTAGTGTACCAATCGTGAGGTAGGAAAATATAGTAATTAGTCTGCTGTCAAATGTACATCCGTGGGCTCCTTGATGATGCAAGTGCGGGAGTGGTCTCAATCTCTTCGTTTGACCTTGGCGAAACACAATTTCGATGGTGGCACTCTCGAAAATGGTGCGTTCGGGTGGTGCACACGATAAACAAAATGGCCGTCATCGCAAATACTTTTCCCATTTATCTAAGTAACCGTCCGTTGTATCAAAAAATGTGTTATACAAAAAATGTTTATTCTTTAATTATACACAAAAAAGGTTATTACATATTTTTATGTAGGACGTACCGTTTTCTCAGAAAGTTTACTTTTAGGGTTTTCAAATGAGATAGGGGTACAAAAATTAAAAGTTGTTCTGTGAACAGTAATCTCACTCAAGTCATCTATTAACAGCGAAAACAATAAAAAAAAATTCTACAGTACAGACAGAGGAAACTAAATAATAATAATTGAATCGAATTAAACAAAAATAAACGTATTTTTTAATTAGTCATCATCGCTGTCAGTACAAATATCACTTAATCCCAAGTCTTCTTCATCACCTTCGAACTCTCCCATATTATCACATCGGTCAGGATCACCCTCACATCTACACATCTCAGTACACCTTAATCCATTCGACTGACATGTACATGGAGAAGAGCAACGCCTTTGAAAGCATGAGCAGAGGCAAAGTTCCAATAAAAGCTCTGGAGCACAGGGCATGGTACATGCAACTGGCTCGTATGTACTCCGTACTTTCTTCCACCCGAAGTCTGTAGGTGATGGGTTATTGAGATGCTGAATAAGGTCCTGATTCCACTCAAAAGCCTGAAGATGAGCCCTTAACAAAGCTGGGTTCAAAGCAGATTTTGTTGGAGGGAGGTTCTCGTCTTGACATTGTTTTTGTGTAAACAACAACCATCTTACAGCTCCTATATCAGTCAGCGTTGTTTTGGGGATATATAGCTGACAAACAAATGCTTCCAAGCTAGCTCTGACATCTTCAGTGAGATAAAGAGTAGTCCCCAATTTGGCCAACGCTTTTATTAGCTCATCACTTACAGAATTGAATGTCTTCCACCACTTTACTTTCCCTTTGTTGACAAATGATCCTGTTACATCTGCTCCTGAAAGTGCGTGTAATCCAGAAAGTGCAGAGGCCTTTAGTGGCCTCAGTGCTTTGTAAACTGAAGCTAGCTGAACAAACCTTTTCATACCATGACCAAGGAAAACTCCAAACTTTGGTTTAAGTTGGGGATATCGCCTTAGTAGTAAAACCACAACATCATTATAAGGTGAAAACACATGGGTGTTTTTGATTCCTTTCTGTGCTAAGTACGCAGCGTGTAGTATGATCTGCGTGTCCGCCTCCTCCTGGGTACTTGAAAGACTCGATACATCAGCACCTTGTGATGAACCTGCTTTGTCCTTCCAACTGACCACGAACTTCTTACCATAGGTCACACCGAATTGAAGAATCTGGTCGGAAAGGAACTCTGTCAGTTCATCCTTTGTCTTATCATGAGCCAGTAGTTTATTCATTGGTGTACTTCCAATTATTGTTTCTGGTTTTATACTGGATTGGATCTGAGCCTTTTTGCCGAATTACTCTCATCTCTGTTTTCAATGAGTTCTCTTTGTAAGTGTCGAAAACCACATGAACCTCACTATAATTGCTGAATTTCCGACCAATCCATTTACTGAAGCTTACACCGAGGTCACGGCATGTTTTCACTGAGTTAGGTTTGTGGTAGGTATGAAGAAGTGCCATGCCATCTACTATGGCAGCTTTCTCCTGTAGTTCTTCATGCCCTTCTAAATTTGCAGCGCCTGTGCCATTATGATCATCATTTTCTTGGGCAGGGTTTGTTTGTAATGATTCTAGAGCATCCATAAGTTTGTATTTAGCTAGGCAATGATGCATTCTTCCATCAGCAGCAAACAACGACCTCGGCAGTGCTGAAAAGTCGTAGTTACTCAAATTGGACTTTAAATCTATGTCAGGCCTGCTTCTGGATGCTATCAACAACCTCGAAATAAGAGACAGATCCGTCTTCATGGCGACAGTTTTGTCTTTGAGGGTAATTTTAATTTTCTTCGCTGCTGCTTTACACGTTTTAATTACGTTTTTCTTCATAGGAGCCCAAAACTGTACGCTGTTACTCTGAACTCGCTGTTGCAAGAAGGTACTATGGAGATCTTGTCCAACTTCTGCCACGCTGTCTAAAGACACTTGTACTTCCTGTGGAAAGACACGCTGAGTTAGAATATGAATGAGCTCAGGATTTTTGCAGTGAAAGGGATTTGTTGAGTTTTGAAACGCTTCTTTTAGTTTCAAAACATTGTTGTCGGACAGTTCGTGATGTTTATTTTATTCTGTATTCGGAAAGCCCATCATTCTATCAGTTTCTACTTACATAAATGGGAAAAGTATTTGCGATGACGGCCATTTTGTTTATCGCGTGCAGCACCCGAACGCACCATTTTCGAGAGTGCCACCATCGAAATTGTGTTTCGCCAGGGTCAAACGAAGAGATTGAGACCACTCCCAAACTTGCATCATCAGGGAGCCCACGGGAGCCTGTTTTTGTACATTTGACAGCCGACTAAATAGGTACAAAGAATGGTTGGATTTTAAGTGCCATGACAACAAAGAATAAAAAAACTTTCAAATACTGGGTGGTCCCTGGGAATGGAACGTTTTAAAACATCATAATTTTGAAAGTAACTTTACTTATTTAAAATAAGATATAACAATGGCTAGGTAATTACATGCATTTTTTATTTCTAAAAAATAATTCCTGGTAAATGTCTTCGCGCCCTTGAATACGATTGATGAAATTATCTATTACACGATGCAACATGTCTAACGGAATATCACGGATTTTTATTTTCAACTACTGAATATTTCTTGGTTTATGCTTTAAGTAGCCCCTCAAGAAGTAATCGCATGCCGTAACGTCTGGCGACCTTGGGGCCCATTCAATGTGCAAGGCATTTATTGATTCTCTTGTGGTATGTGAAGTAGCTCCATCTTGCTGTAACCACAAATCTTGAATCCCTGTAAACATGTTTAATTGTGGCGTCAAAAATTGGTTCATCATTTCGATACAGCGTGCAGAATTGGCTGTCACAGCATTTCCATCATTGTTTTCAAAAAAAATAGGGACCGATAATTCCCACTGAAGAATTTGCACACCAAACTGTTACCTTCGGGCTATGTAACGGTTTTTGGTGAAGTTGTTGTGAATTTTCAGAATTCCAATATCTGCAATTTTGCTTGTTGGTGTAGCCACATAAATGAAAGAGAGCCTCATTAGAGAACCACAAGTTGTGATTAATTCCACGTTCTAAAATAATTTCAGAAAAATGTAGACGTCTTGGAAAATCTGTTGGTTTTATTTCTTGAACTATTTGGATTGTATGCGGATGAAGATTCAGATCCTTGTGTAAAATTCTAACCAAAGAAGATTTACCTAAGCGCAACGCCTGGGCAGTGGCGGACTGACACTTGGTGGTTGTGGCGATTTGTACCCAGGGGCGGTGAGGGCACATGTCACATGTCCACGAAGGTCCCCAATACGTTATATTTATGTTTTTGAATTTTGAAATATTTAAAATTATAAATCGTATGGATTTTTGTATGCAGAGTACATTTTGGGATCGAGGGGGTGTTTTGGACCGAGGGGGCGTTGTGGCGATCGTCACCACGCCACCATTGTTAGTATCGAAATGTCAAATGGACGCAAAAATTGCTAGACCAAGGACCAGAGAGGAAAAAACAAAATGTGCCAAAATTGAGATGAAAGGTTGCTACTTTTTTAATTGCTAAATTTTGATTCTGAACCTAGATTGATGAAATAAAAATGTTTGTCAATTTTTTGCAGCCAATAAGTTTTTAAACAGGTTTCTGCAGCAAATATTTTTCTTGAAAAAATACAAGCCCGATAATACAGGCCCGATTAAGCCCGATGTTAGTGACGAAATCTAACCTCGACATTTTGAAGAAAAAAAAACAGAAACCAATTTACTCTTTAAACCAAAAAAACACGGGACTTAAAAAATATAGAATTTTTGGCATTTGGGATACCTAATGTGGGCTTAAAACGTGTGCAAATAATCACCGAGGTAGGTGATCTTGTTACATTAACATAGGAAAAATCTCCCTGGCGTCTGGACAAACCCTCCAATCGATAACCGTTGCAGTTACGACGAAAGCCAAGAGGAGCAAAGTTTTAGTGCTCGAAATGCCCTCTACGCTGGTATCATCGCTTTCGTCGTACTTGAATAGAAGCCGAGATCATTGAAACACAGTTTTTGCACCTGTTAGCCCCCCCCCCCCCCCCCGCGGAACTTAAAAAACACAAAATTTGGTGCATTTGGGATACTTATGGGGGGGCTTAAAACGTATGCAAAAAATCAGCGAGGTAGGTGATCTTGTCGCAATAATTCATTGAGATCATCGGCAATGGAGAATTTGTAAGCAACAAATTATATGGAATTACTGTAAAAAAAAACTACTAGGCGACGTACGGGTCTAGGTACATATAATTTATCAATACATTCACGAATAATTGAAAATTGATTCGTGACACTCAATTATAGAATTATCTTTGCTTAAGTATAACTTCCTTCAATCTAATTCTAATGTTTATGTATTTTTTTGTTTCTTAATGAAATTCAATACGGTCGAATGCCAGCGCAACTTGTTGAAACAGTTTTATTGCATAATTAATTGTTTATTAAACTATTAGTAAAAGGTAATAAACAATATCAAATTGTTTACAGAATTATCGATTGTTTAAAAAATATTCCTAAATATATAAATCTTTGGTAGAGCCCAATATAGTTCCATATAAAACGCGAGATTTGATGCTCGAAATGCCCCCCTCATCGGGACCACTTGTATTTTTTGTTTTTTGGGTAGCTGATCACGAAAATCGGAGTCCCGCGGCTCTAAAAATATTGCGTCACCCCCAAAAAATGACAAAAACCACCCCATTTGGGGGGTTTTACGCGATAATGTGAATAATACTGTTACGTGTTTTCCTCACTTTTAGGAAACACCCTGTATGAATCCGTGGGTTCTAAAATAATTTCAACAAGAGATAAACACTAACACTTTATTTAATAATATACTGACTACAATACTTCAAAATAACCTTTACAATTTGTTTACTTGATATTATTTAACCTCACTTTTTATCGACCGTCACTTTAATAAACTTCTCCCTCTGCGCTGGTAATCGCGCCTTATATACTCCGAAATTGCCTCTCTAGATCCATCCAGAAACGATCGAGAATCTTCTCACCATACTCTAGAAAAAGTCCATTTCTTTCTACAAGTTTCCAGTCACTCAATATTAGACATAGGCGTATCAATTTTCAGTTCCAAGGGGGTGTAATTCATAACAATACTATGAAATAACGAACGTTATGAATATGCTAATTGTAATGTAAATTTGCCAGTTCAGTATGATCATCTAAAATAAAGACAGATCTTATGTTGAGGTTAACCAAAGGGAGTCAAACTACCCTTATAGAAGAAATTTACCAAAAAAAGAAAATTTTCCTTCAGTCACGATGTATACTGATACATAATATAAGGTCACCCGATATTGAAAGTAGGTGATAAAAATTCTTATTTAATATTTTATTGTTTTATCATCCACTTCAATATTTCCAATATTTTTTAGAAGACTCCGTATGTATAATCAATAACACACCTAAATGTATATACATTGTATATTTTACTTGTAATTTTACATTGTAAAAATACCGCAATATTACAATGGAATTTTAAACAGTATCTCAAAATTACATCGAAATGTTAGGAAGTAATATTTCATTACATCGTAATATCACATTGCATTTTACCTCTAATGTAGGGTAATTTTGCAGATTATATTTTCACAACTAATAAATAAATTTACACATGAAAGTTACATTCAAAATATAAAATTACGCCTATGGGTAATTTTGCGCAATCAATGAACGGTAAACGAATAGCCACCTATTCATAGCGGAAAAATTTTTCCCAGTGTACTTACTACTTATAGCAAACCTTTCGTCGTTGCGTTTATGCAGTATGACGTACGACTCGGCGAAGCGCTTTGTACTGAAACCCAATCTTTAACATTGAATATGTAAGGATTGGATATATTTATAAGGCTGAAATTTTAACAGCTTATCAGTGTCATCGAATACTATTGAATACCATGAAAAAATAACTAAAATAAATGATCGGTTACAAGCCCTTTACTCCAAGACCATAAAACTGCGTCCGAAATAGATTGTAACCTACATTTAAGGTGGCCATTCCCTAGAAAGAGACATTCGATAGGGAAATATTTATTATTCTGGCCCATTACTTTTTTTTCTTAATACGTGTATTTAAAAAAAACTATAAGAGTACCTAAGTAGAACTATAACAAGACTATTACTATGAATTTTCACTCAATAATTTCAGTGGTTTGCAAAATAGCTCGATTTAAAACTACGAAATAGGAAGATTAACATAGTTTTTAAATTTAAATCGAGCTATTTTGCAAACCACTAAAATTATTGAGTGAAAAGTCATAGTGATAGTCTTGTTATGGTTCTACTTAGGTACTCTTATAGTTTTTTTAAATAAACGTACTAAGTAAAAAAGTTATGGCTAAAATAATAAATATTTCCCTATCGGATATCTCTTTCTAGGGAATGGCCACCTTAAGCTACTCTAAACTAAATAATTATTTTATACCTTTATTTTCTATATTGCATTTTTTGCATTTATGTAATTTATTTTGTAAAATTGTCCTGTAACTGGAGGATTCTGTTGAGCAATAAATCCTTTTATTATTATTTTTATTACTGTAGAATTGTGAATAATGCTTTAGTGGGATAAAATTATTAACATTTTAATAGACAGTGATGTAGTTTACTACTATCTGACGGCATATTTAATTTTCTAATAAATCTGTCATACAATTTTGTTTTTACAGTTTGTGTATTCTTTCAGAAAATTCAGTGTTAAACAGCGGTGGGAGGCTCGATCTGAAAAACTTTTCGAATACAATCGCACGCCTTTCAGTATCACGTCAACCTCTCCAAATACTTTCACAATAGAATTTTTCACAAAACTGCATTCTGGAGCCTGGACAGCAGGCAGTGGGCAACACGTGGTCGTTGGCTCCGCCCATCCCACCGGATTGGTAGACGTATCTGAAAAGGCCTCGTCTTTTTATAAACCAACAGCCCCGGCTGGAGTATTTTTACAAGTCGTCGTTCTAAATTATTACCCTGCCCGCATAGGTCGGCCGCAGATATTTATGTCAAAAGTGACAAATCGTTAAGATGCCTCGGGAGAAGTTCGATTTGGCAAGGATCGTACCGCACCAATATTTTTTTTATTTTCAGTTTGCCCACGTGCGGCTGCCAAAATTTGCGAGGTAAATTGTTTTTTCATTAGAAGTAAACATACATTAATTTTATGTAGAATTCGCTCGGTGGAATTTGATTTATGGTTCACCACTTACAACTGCAAATAAACTGCTGACACAGTTTAATTAATCAATTTGGTACTACAGCCGGCCATTCGGAGAGAGTATAATAATTATTAATACGGTACATACGTTTAAAAAGACTTCAAGTAGTCCATACAGATGAACACGTCAGCTTAGACTGAAATGGTAGGATTTAAACTGTCAGTAATTGGCCTACGAATATTAAATTTTTCCCAAAACACATTCATGTGAACCAACTTTAATTACTAGTTACCACTTTCCAACCATCAAAAATGATACTATAGTGGTCAACGATCTGGTCCTTCTTTTGTAAATAAACACACCTCATCAAAAAATTGTTGTCATTTATACAACCTCTTGAAGTAGAAATATCTAAAACTGGTCCCCTATCGTGTTAGATAGTAACAAAACATACCATTTTTTGGGCCTGAACCTATCGGAAGAAACCTTAAAATGGAAAAAGGTTCTAGTGGAGGACTAGTCCAAGCCAATGACAAGCGAAAAAGGTCATAACCTATTCGACAAAGAATGCCATAAGGCTTCTCAACTTAAGGTTGATGACAGCACTTCTAACCGGTAGGGTTGTGCAAAAACCCACCTTGAAAGACGACCCACTGTCTATTTAGGTGGGTTTTAGTGGGTTTTTCTGGGCAATTGTGGGTATAGTATATACGCATCTCAGTTGGGACAGCATAAAGACGAAAACTCGGATATTCACCACTTCTCGTCTACAGTCCACGTGGACATGATCCGTCTACCACTCAGAAATGTGGGCGGGGTTAGATGCCGAGAGTTTGATCTGTCAACTAAAGAATTAAGGTGCCGACTTTACTCCGAGTTTACGTTTTCATGCTTCCCAATTGAGATCGTATATACTATAATTGAGGTTTATTCTGGGTTTTTGTAATATTCAAATTTCCCGCCTAATTTTCCACCTTTTATTCGGCGTTGCTTTGGGAATATAGCATGTGACAACATCTCGACTGTGTTGGAAATGGAAATATTCTCAGTTATTCAGTTTCAGTTACGCTCTTAGGGTTGATTAATGTGGTGTGACGTAAAACTTGAAAAGTGATTTTGATTTATTATAATAATTCTAATCTAATTATATTGATAGTGCATAAAAAGACATAGGTAAGCAAAAAATGACGAAAATATTTACTGGCATTCATCATCTAGGTATTTTTATTACAGGCTAATAGAGTAAAAATTGAAATTTGTTTTTAGGTACGGTTAGGTATATTTATTTAAATAAAGGATACATATCTTTTCAAAAGATGCCTTTCACATTCCAGTTTGAGGAAAATTTATTAAGTTTTTGTTATTCGTTTCATGTTTCTATTTTTCTCAAGTGTATTATTTACTTGTTTTATTGTTTAGTAATACAGTGTAATTAGTTTCATATCATTTAAAAAAATGGTAACAGGGACCGACTAGACAAACAAAAAACCTAGATGACTTTTTTCTCTAGGGGCACTTTAAAAAAAACTGACCTAGGTTTAACATTTTAATGTTAAGGTAGGAAACATTTGAGAACTACTGTTTTTCAGGGTCAATGGATGTTATAGTTCCGAATATTAGAAATAATAAAAAACTGTAATACCGACTTGTGTTCCCGCCGGAAGTGCGGAACTTTAATGGGATTACTTGTACCGAACTTTTTATACCACTAATTATGAAAATGTAAGTAATTACTTCTCTTTCGGCACAACGCAAGCATAGCATGGCCGTAGGGGTTTAAATAGGATTTGTTTACTTGTGTTTTTTAATTTGGAACAAAGTTATTCTAGCTTTTATTGTCGTTTATAAGAATTTAAAAAATTTAAAAGTGGTTTATTAACATTTGTAACATTGTGTTAAAAGCTAAAAATATTAGTAATTATTTTATGAAATTGGAAAACGAACAGTTGACGTCCGAGATACGATAACAGAAAATATTTGTGTATTTTAAGTAAGGAAAAAATCTGATTTTTTTAACGAATTGAGCGCATAATTTTTCCCAATCCGGTATCGAAAACTAAAAAGTCTAGCCTCCATGAAAATTAATGTAAACAATAATAAACAGATCAGAACAAGACAGTGAATACTAATAATAATAATAATAATAATCATACATTTAATGCCCAATAGGTAACACCCAATAACTGAACAATTCTTTTGAATTTTTCACAAACATTGTTACAAATTACCTCCATCTCCACGTATACATATTTCGGCACGTCGAACTAAGGACATACGTACTCCGTTCAACACATTTTTATGGTTTCTATACACATTAAAATACGTTGTTGCAATTGTTCTAAAGTGTCAGCGAGCTCTGGATAAGTGTAATCTCCTATAATGACCAAAATCTGCGTTTTAAAACACCACACTAAACTGTGAATTAACGTTATCAATAAAGAAAACAAAAAGAAAAACTTAGTCCAAAATCCAAAAAGTAACACAAAAAGCACGAACGAGAAGTAGTGTCTTACGTAACCAAGTACTAACGACTTGAACGATAAGTCAATAAAATAAATCTTAACATAAGTGGCACAAAATTCAAAAAGAACAAAAGCAACAGACAAAACCAAGGAACGGGTAGGTCGCGTCGTGTGTACGTTGTTTACCAAGTAAGGACGCAAATTGATATTATTACTTGACCTTGAAAATATTACAAGGGAGAGTATAGCACGCGTAATAGGATAATTTGGCCGCGAAGAAGCAAAAAGCATGGCGGTGTTCTCTGTCGGTCGCTTTTAACTGCTTTGTCGGCATACCTATTTGAACGAATGTCGAGTATCATGTGTCATGTGCGACAAGACGCGAGGCAATAAAGCCTACCCCAATATGTCAGCAGTTCCCAACTTATTTTATTAAGTATTTTGGAAATTTCCGTTTATATTTTTTTCTCCAAAACTTGTTTGTCTTGTCGTTCCCTACCACCAGTTTTTTTAATGACATGAAACTAATTTGTACAATTATTTGTGAGGAAAAACTATAATTTATAATAATTGCTTTTATTCCTGCAAAAACAATGAAAATTGAACAAAACCCAGACGGGTTTTTCTAATATCAAAAACCCACAAAAAACCCAATTGCCCACATGTTTTCCCTAATGGTGGGTTTTGTGCCAACCCTGCTAACCGGCCATAGTCCCTTGAGATACCATCTCAGGAATATGGGCAGGGCAGAAAATTATGAAAAATACAGATATTGTGATACTGCATCAGAGGAGCATGCTTTGCGAATTATTACGTTACATGGCATTAGGCTAAAGTAAGTAGAAAAGATGAAATTAACGTGCAAAGACGGGGAAATTAACTCCCAGGAAAATTACCAACCTTGAAAAAGCTTGGGAGTCCTGGGCAACAACTAATTGTAAAGTAATCAGGTTGGCACAAAGACCCACCATTAGAAAAAAGCCGGTGAGTAAAATGGGCGGCTTTTTGTGGGTTTTTTATTTTAGAAAAACCCAACTGGGTTTTTGTTTGATTTTCGTTTTTTTTTTTTTTTTTTAGAAAAGAAGCAATTATTATAAAAAATTGTATTTTTGCCTCACAAATACTTGAACAAAACAATGACAAAAATGTAATTTGTCGATAGTAAACAATAAAACAAGTAAATAATCAACTTAAGAAAAATAAAAACATGAAACAAATAACAAAAACTTAACAAATTTTACTCAAGCTGGAATGTGAAAGGCAAAAGATAATCTTTTGAAAAGATATTAATGTTTTATTTAAATGTCTATAAATCTTAACCGTGCTTTAAAACAAATTTCAAATTTTATATTATTAGTCTGGAATAACAATACCTAGATAACGAATGCCAGTAAATATTTACGTAATTTCCTACTTACCTATGTCTTTTTATGCACTACTAATAAAATTAGATTAGATTATAATGAATCAAAATCACTCTTCAAGTTTTACATCAATCAGTCCTACGAGTGAAACTGCAACTGAATAACTGAGAATATTTCCAACACAGTCCAGATGTTGTCACAAACTATATTGTCAAAGCAACGCCGAATGAAAGGTGGGATATTAGGCGGGACATTTGAATGTTACAAAAACCCAGTATAAACCACAATTACCCACAACTGCCCAGAAAAATCCACCAAAAACCCACCTAATTACCCAGTGGGTCGTATTTTTCTAAAGAAGGTGGGTTCTTGCACAACCCTGAATTCACAAAAGACCTTTTACCTTGAACCACATTTCTAGGAAAATCATGCAAAGACAAACTTCAGATATAAGCATATTTTAATTAACCAACTTTTTAAAATTTATAATTGCTTTCTATTATTATTGGAAACACGAGCAACTCTGACGATTCGTTATGTTAAAGCCTGTCGGTTCATTATACCTTTGCAACATCTAGAATCTCCACCCAGGAGCAGTCTATTCCAGAATGGTTCCTCCGGCTGAAAAAAACTGCATTTCGAGATACCTGAACCTCGACACTCCTAGTGGTGCGTAATTGCATAGACTATGAGTGAAATGACGACAAATAGGTTCGTCCTTCAATTTCACTGTATACTAGAGACAAGAGGTATTGTGCAACGTCAGGAGAGTAAAGCGGGTCGTAGAGAAGCGTATAAAGCAACCAAAGCTGATAAAATATAACCGACAAAAGCTACAGCTACTCTCCTCACTCATACGCTCTACTATATGTATTTCCTTAACTACATATAGGTGCTAAGGAAAGTGTCCTGTTATCAGACCCATCATCTGTTTCATTTGTTCTGTCAAGACAAGCAGCCAGCTACCTTACTGTAGAATCTCTTGAAGGTCGTTTTGCATAGTCTAGATTGCCTCGTTCCGGGAGCTTGAGCCCAATAGTCGTTGAACTGAGTCATGGCCCAGTTTCGTAGCTCAAATTGCATCAACTACGTAGCACAGACAGCACAGCGAAGGCTGACTCAAGATCAAGATAGGAGGTCCTTTTTTCAAATAACGGTCCGCTCCTTATTACCCTCCACACCTTTCATCTTTTGACTGAGTTGACTTATACAGTTCAGCAGCAGCTTAGAGGTCGCCTTGTTTGATGCAAGAGCCCTCAGAGTCGCGTGGCTGTCACTGCATACATGGATATGTGTGTCAGCAAAACATTTTCTGACACTATCTCCTGTACTCAGTATGGTGGTATACACCTCTGCTCGAAATACACTAGGACACTTGCCGAATCCCGCTAATATACGAGCTCCGTATTTTCCATCCATGTACGCCAGTATCGGTTCCTGAGTATTCTATCCGTCAATGTCCCCTTCCAGACGTCCGAGATCCAGAAGATGACTTTTATCGCATTCCCAGTAATCTCTACGGAATACGGCTGTATATGGAATGGATTAAACGGGAAGACACCGGTCATCCTCTGACTGAGGATGACCTGATCCCTTACCGGTAGAGCTAGAATCTCTATGTACTCCAACACTTGACCCGTCGCATTTCGCATTTAATTCTTGAACAGTCTGCTAATACTTTTCTGGCTTCCAGTTCCACTTAACATACATCTTTAATTTTATCATTAAAAAATACAACATATATTAGAAAATAAAAGGGAAATTCTATTTATCCAGACACCTAGATATTTTTTTATTTAATGTGGGTATTATATATAAAAAATCGCAAGTCACAGTCTCCATTCTGATAAAAAAAATTTAAATTGCTATATCGTATAGCAACCAACAACCAAAACATAGGTATTAAAGAAAATTTTATCTTCTTTAAAAAATTATATTTTTTATTTAGTGCGTATGTTTCTAGTACCAAACGAAAAATGATAAATTGGCGCATAAAAACCCTTTTTTAAATATGTTCCGCCCAACGTGCAGCTAGGGACTCATCAGTTTCGTCAAAGGTAAGTATTTTTATACACATTTGCACAAAAAATTGAACTAACCCTTGCTATTCCTTATTAAAATTCAACTAACCTATACTATAATGTTAATAAAGGTTTTGTTGAATTAAATTGGAAAGTACCTGATACTCTTTGCTAACAAACAGAACCGCATGTCAGGAATTTTATATTACAGATAGACTGATATCATGTTACTCTCCATGATTTTTACATGATACATTTAGGAAGGCTCATCAAAACTGTCGACAATTTTCACAGCGTCCCTCTTATTTTGTTCCACTCATTTACACCGAATCCTATGTACAATAAGTTAGTTTCACAATTAACCTCAGTTCATTCATAGTTCATACCTTGTGCTTGCTTCAACAAGTCCAAAATCCCAGCATAATTCCTTCTCGAATTTTTCCACTTACATTCAGGTCATCCATCCCGAAATAATTATGTTTCCTGATAGTCTATTATGCAGTAAACCAATACAAATTCGAGCACACAAAGCCTCGTTTTGCTAGCACGCACTGCTTTGTTGTAATCACTAACATACACACAAACTACAAGCACAGTATTACACGGTCAACGCGTTAACATGCACTGCACTTCCCAGAAAACAAATAGGTAATTGATTTCTTGTATAGGTATGCTGATAATAAAATAAACAATAACAAGAATTCAGCAATATTGATAGTGAAAATAAAGGATACCTAGTAGGTGACACATTATAATATAATTTTAACTATGTATATTCAGTATTCACCTATACACCAAGAAGCACAATGAGTGGGTTGGAATTATTTTCATACTAAGTTGATAATATTTATTTTAGACAAAATCAAAAATATGATATAGTCATTTTCGGCTACTGTACATATATATTCAATGACACATTGTAAATGATGTCATTGATGTTAATCATACATTATGTTGTGATCAATAGACATTTGCTGATTTCTTATACATAAAATGACACACGCTAGAGTATCATATTATTTATTATTTTGAATTAAAAATATATTTGTTTCATAAATCTTCGTTTTTGTAGAAAATCTAAACCCATCATTTTCATTCTTTCCTCGTAATTAAGTTCAGTAGAATCAATGCTTAGCATATATGTAAAATGAATTTGACAAATGTATTTTGAATATTTTCAAGCCTCTCAATACTTCATACACAATATTCAAGACCACTAAATAGCAAATACTTAAAATCAATCAATATTATATCAATAAAATCTACACCCTTTTTACAATTAAATCCACACAACTTGCATGCATTTTTAATTTTTGTGTCTATATGTTGATCAAAATTAGTCGCTAGTAAATGTAATTCCTAAGTCTTCAATACGGTTACCCGATTATCAGGACTCTTCGCCTATGTTATATTACATAAAATTGGCCGGTTTTTTTTTTCGAAAAAGTGAGTATTTACTTTTGTCAGTGATAAATTTCCATGTTATTCTTTTCGCACGAGGTAATAGCTTACTCAGATCATTTTGTATTTCTTGGCAATCATAATGATTAACCTTAATGTCGTTGACAAAAATCAAAGACAAAAGAGGACCTAGATGGGATCCCTGGGAGACATCAGATGACGGGCAAAATGGCATGGACTTAATCTTATATTTTAACTAGAAGAGTGTTCTTAAGTACCTGCGAAGCCATTGAAGACGGGACTCATTTTACATGTATGTAATGATAGTACGATCTACCTGATAAAAGGTAGAAAAATCCATATACACTGAGCCTAATTGCATTACCACTTCAAAAGCCTTCATACTGTGATTATTGTAGGTAACTAAATTTTGAACAAGTTGACTTTCCACTGAAGTAACCCAGATGTTCTTGAGAGTTTGATGTTAGTTCTGCCTACTTGCAAACTTTCATGTTTGTAAATGTCTAGAAGCACCCAACAAATTCATGAGGACGTGTAATCATTAAATTGGCGTTTATAGTACAAATAAATAAGAAAATAATTAGAAAATGTTGTGGTTCAGCCACTAAAATACTTATTGAGATGGTTCATTTATTTTCGTCTTGACCTGAACTGTGAAAACTGTATATTCGTAGAAACAATTTTTCAAAACGTTTTATTAATTTAGACATAAAATCATTAATTTTTATACACTGTCAAATGTAAGATATATAACAAGACAGAAACGCAAACAAGTTATATGCAAATCGTATATGATTGATGGGATTCTCCTTTATTGGATATAATATATTTGAGAAAAGAGATTGTGCCTGAAACTATACACTTATATAAAGAACACATCAATAATGCAAAATGTGTTGGTGCGCGTGGGATCTTTATTTAAATTGCCAAATTAGATTGGTACTATATAGCAAAACTTGTTAACATATATGGCGAAGGTTGAAGGGTATATAATATCGGGTTATAATCGGAGAAAACAGTTTGTTTTTCAAATTGCATGTTTTTTACGTACGAACGAGTTTTTAGATTTCAGTAATTACTATTATATTGTGCGAATAATAGATTTTTTACAGCAATACATCGAGAAAAAAACGAGAAACTACAAAAAACGCAACAAACATATTTTTAAGAGTGACAAAAATGTATTATTTTATGCCACCTTAAAGTGTATAAAAAAAATTGCATTTTGATGCTAAGCTCGTAACTCTAGGATGCGTTGACCAACAACGACTCGACTAATCATATTTTCGAATCAAGGCCACATTTTAGCGGCTTTTAAAAATAATTTGAGGTAAAATTTGACAGACTTATTTATGGTCATAAGAAGCATCCCTTTCGAAAATTGTATACAAATATATGCACTACGGGCTAAGTAAGTAAAGAAAAACGAAAAACTAGTGAGCGCCGCGGTTTCCATTTTTTTCTTTTTGGTTATGTAATCAATTGAAAGTATGAAAACCGACACAGTATCAACGTAAAATTTCTTGTGAATGATTTAATTTTGATCCAGAGGACAAATAAGGGTCGGCGACGACGGCAGACGCGTTTAAGTGGCTCCTAGGAAATTTCAAATAAACTCGGTTAAAACTGTGGGAAATTGTGCGATATTGTGTTGAATTAAGGCGTGGAAAATTCTACATTAGATGATATAAATTAGCATAAATCTGACTTTTTCATATAGTTGAAATTTAATATTTGATTTGATTACTTAAAAATAGGATACAACTAAAAGAAAGTAAACACACGCAACTGAATGACCCAGTGCTAGATATCAAGCGGTACATGTCATAAACTGATAAATTATTCTGCGACAACAAGCAGGCAAGGGTCGCACCGGTGACAGATATATCAAGTGAAGTGTAAGCAATCAACCAAGAAAGGAGGATAAGCCATAAATCACAAACCAGGCGATTACAGAAAGCTAAGCTATATTAATTTCATTTATTAACTCTATTAACTCGATTAACTTATTTTTTCAACTCAAAATCTAATTAAAGCGGCAGTTGAAATTAATTACTACAAAGACAAACTAATATATAGGGTGTACAAAATATTCTCCCGAGCCTCTTTCTCATAACCCGCTGTAAAAAGCTATTTCTACCGCGAGACAGGACTTCCACCATAAATGGATATTTACCTGTGGAACGGTTAATAAATAAAGGCTCCTTGGGGCGAGCTAATGTATATGTCTTCACAGACAAACGAAGCGGATGTACTGACGCAAGACGTTAAAACGAAAACGCAGATTTCTGGGAAACATGAAACCATACATGGACGCAGGCGAGCGGGAGGAGGTGCACACTGCTAAATTCGGAAACAGAAGAAAAAGAATAAATACTTAAGATGATAATAGATGGAAACAAAAAGAAACATGGAAACTAAAACGAAGCATCTCGCAAACGCCTACACTTCTCATCCTATATTCCTACCCCATGCATCATGTGGTTCTCGCTGCTGGCAACAAACATATCCCATGTCAACAACATATTTTTTCTAAGATTAGGAGTTTTCCAGAAAAATGCAGGTGACAACAGAAACGCAGACGAAACTACGCAGAGAACGGTGTTAAAGTAAGTACGTAAACATTAAACGTAAATTTGTATAGGTATACTTCTTCTCATTTATCTAGTTGACATAAAAAGTGTCGGCGCCTTTGACTTTGCGGTAAAGATCAAAGACCCCGACATTTTTTATACGGGCCATAAGTCTGAGGTAAACTATACTTAATTCACTTTGACTTCGAAACATGACGGGTCGATAGCAACATGTTTCTATTTGATTAGATATTTCTCAAAGCAGATAGAAATACAAACGCACAATTTTAATAAACATAGAAAATATATTTTATGAAGTACCTATTGGAGGTAAATCGAGTATGTGGCTCAACCTTGTTATAGTCGTTTTATACCAACGGATGTTTGACAGGTGGTACGTTTAATACCTCCAAGGAGTTAATTAATTATATCGTAGACCCTAACACGAAGGTAGCTTATATGTAAAACGCTCGGCTATCTAATTAGACTTATAGTGATAAACTATCAGCAATCAGTAATTAAGCAGTTTATTCAAGTAAGACTAATTATAATGGACCTAATAGTAAGTATATTATAATCCAATAGTGTATTTTTCGAATTATTTATTAAATTGCTTTGTTTATAACTAGTTATATATGCAAAGTGGCAACCGGTAGCTATATCTACCGCCAAGCCAACTCTAACGGCACAGTTTCTTTGCCAAACGGTGTGGGGGCTCGGTTTGGGGCAAAACGTTTTGCACTGTTTCAATTAGTGCAGAAATTACTAGAGCTCCGTGACATAAATGTGAACAAGGATAACAAAATACAATTATTCACCAATGCACATACAAGAAGTTTTGAAAGCGGTCAATAATCGATTTTTCTAATAAAAGTAGTAAGTTGACTCTAATGCGCACAGGGATGATTAAATATATTGTCGATGTATTTTTTCCTAACATATCAAAGGTTTTCAATTAAATTTTCACTATATATCTCGTGCTGAACGTGGCCACATGTTCTCTACATATAAAGGCACATAAAAACCTCAAAGCTATGCCGCTTACGTATAGATGGGAAAGTGGGGCATGTTATATATTCGTAGAAAATGGTAAATCATAAATATTATTACTTAATACTTAGAACAACATTGTTCTCATGTAAAGTATGTTCTGGCATGATTAAAATAAGAAATGAATGGAAACACTCTCTCCTACCTAAATTATTTTAGGATGTAACAGTTTACAGCAGGCATGTAAACCCTACCCTCGACAGAGTCGAACTTAATATTGTCAGTGGATGAAATATCGAATTTGTCAATGCTCCACAAATATATTCCTATCTTGACATAAACAAAACATAGTAATTTTTTTAATTTATCACTATACCAAATAACTATATTTACCAAAGACAATACTTTCAAATTTCTACTGTCATTGTGCACAAAAATTTTAAGTGCGGCTCTGTGGGATATCCCTTTTCCTACCAAGACAGTGATTTACGATCGGTTTTTATGGCTTTTTTATGTGCCTTAAATTTATGTAGCAAACTATACGTCGGATGAAGAGCTTCTTCCGTTTTAGCATCGACTGTTGAAGTGTAGTTATGGCTGAAATAAGTTTTTGTTCCAAATGAAATTTACCAGGCATTTTCTTTAAAGTAAGTACTTTAATACGGATATCCTATGAAACAACCACACCTTCACGTCATGAAATAATTTTCATTGAACTTTATTGCATGGCACAGCTTTGCAAAGGTATCCAAAAAAATGCTAATTAGAGCTTTCAAAAATAATAAAAATATACTTTATATATTCCTTAATCATATACACCCCTAGCCGGCAAATTTAAAGAAATGAAAATATAAATTGGCTTTTTTTTATTGATTAATTTGCCAGTGTAAGGTGGGCATTGCTGCCGATTCCGGGCATCCATGGAAGTTCGTTCCAACACGCAGCTTAGTCGTCTGTCGAACACGCCCAACGGACGGCCAAACCGCGTGCCCGAACCAAATCTCGGATGTTTTATATACCGCTGGACCAACGTATGGTTTGGACATTGGACATGCTTGTTGTCAACAGCGAGAGCCGCATGACGCATGGGGTGGGAATATAGGATGGGAAGTGTAGGTGTTTGTGAGATGCTTATTTTAAGTTTCCATGCTTCGGTTTCAATTTCAGGCAGTTTTTCCATTTCATCACCTATATATTATGTTTAATACCTTTTGATTTGGATCTCCATTTCTTGTTTAAAATTTAATAACGACAAATAAATAAACTATTGCTAATGCTAGATAAACAAAAACTTATCTGTTTCATTCACACATCTGGCTGGCTGTTGCTTATTTTATATCACCCACTTCAAAAAGGGACGGATCCAGGTGATTCCACGGTCAAGCAGTACACTTTCTCGGGTTGTTTATATACAGCATTTTGTGTTGCTTTATTCAACAGAATTCAATCAAATATCAACTATATGAAATAGCCAGACCTACGCTAATTTATATCAATTAATGCAGAATCGTTCACGCTTTAATTCAATACAATTTCGACGTCTTGTTGCCGCTTTACCCGGATTTATCTTGAGATCCTGTAGGAGCCACGAAACACGCGTCTGTCACCGAATTCGACACACTTTCAACTCTTCTGAAAATATAAATTGGCATTTTTTTCCTACATAAATTTTGTTCTAATAAAAAAGGTCTAGACAACCGTGACTTTTTTACTGCATTTTTTGTTTATTTTGCACATTTTTATCAAGTCAGTCAATGTCAAACTCGACTGCAAACAGTACGAAATAGGCGTCGAACGGCAGTTCAAAGACTCAAAGAAGTTAGTTTGAAGTAGCATAGTTAACAAAAGTCTCAAAACTCAGAAATAGTATTGATAGCACGACTTGCCTTTGCTCGATCGAGAACACCAAAATTGGTATGATTAGGGTCAATTTTTATTCACGGAGGAGAGACGTTTCTGCGTAAATTTGATGGTAAAGGAAGAATGTATCGACGCCCAGAAGAATATAAACAATTCAATTTTACTCCGACTGTCTCTTTCGATGGCGACTCGATTATGATGTGGGCAGTGTGGAGTGGCATAAATTTAATGCACGCACAGAGTTGGTGATGATTGATGACTGCACTTTAACTGCAGATAGGTACACATAAGGGATGTTCTGTAAGATCTTAATTCAAGACAATGCTCGCCCGCGCACCGGTCGTTGTGTAACTGACTTTTTAAACCGAGTGGAAATAGCGACAATGATTTGGTCTGCATGGTTCCTAGACTTGAGTACAATTGAACATACAGGGTGTAATTAGTTTCATGTCAATAAAAAAAACTGGTGGTAGGGAACGACAAGACAAACAAAAAAACCTGATATAACATGGGGTCTAAAGCTCATAGTTTTGGAGAAAAAAAAATAAACAAGAATTGACAAAATAATTAATAACACAGTTTGAGAACTGCTGGCATACTCCTGCAAATAAGTATGGTGCGTCTAAGAGATCATCAAAAAGCATGCCGACGAAGCAGTTAAAAGCGACCGACAGAGAACACAGCCATGTTTTTTGCTTCTTCGCGGCCAAATTACCTTATTGGGAGTGCTATACTCTCCCTTGTAATATTCTCAAGTAATAATTTCAGTTTGTGTCCTTACTTGGTAAATAACGCACATACGGCGCGCGACCTAGCCGTTCCTTGGCTTTGTGCCACTTCTGTTAAGATTTATTTTATTGACTTATCGTTCAAGTCGTTAGTACTTGGTTACATAAGACACTACTTCTCGTTCGTGCTTTTTGTGTTACTTTTTGGATTTTGGACCAAGTTTTTCTTTTTGTTTTCTCTATTGATAACGTTAAATCACAGTTTAGTGTGGTGTTTTAAAACGCAGATTTTGGACATTATGGAAGATTACACTTATCCAGAGCTCGCGGATATGCACTCGGTGTATGGAGAAAGTGGTGGAAATGCAGCGGGTGCGGAAGAGCTTTATCGTTTACGGTTCCCCAATCGACGTCATCCTTGTGCTCGTACATTTGTTGGTATTGACCAGCGTCTTCGAGAAACAGGTCGTCTCGATGGACATGAAGGAGAACGAGGTCCACAACGTGAAGAAATGGTAATTGACGCAGAGGTTCAAATTTTGGAACTTGTAGAAGAGGATCCAACTTTAAGCACCCGCGATATCGCGAACCGTGTGGAAGCATCCCATTTTGTGGTATGGAGGACATTGAGAGATATGATCTTACATCCCTAATACTATCAACGTATCCAAGCACTAGAACTTCAAGATTTTACAGAGCGAATGCAATTTTGTAGGTAGATTTTAAGAAAACACGCGGCAAATGAGGATTTTTTTAAACGTTCTGTGTTTCTCCGATGAGTCGTGTTTTACCAGAAATGGAGTGTTTAATTTTAAAAATATGCACTATTGGGCAGACGAAAATCCACGTGTAATAAGAAGGGTGCATTTTCAACGACGGTTCAGCGTTAATCTGTGGACAGGAATTTGCGGTAATGAAATAATTGGACCTATAGAATTACCCGCCAGATTAAACAGTGATGTATACTTAAATTTTTTGCAACAAACATTGCCAAGTTTGCTAGAAGATGTACCCTTGGCTACGCGCAGAAGAATGTGGTATTTTCACGATGGCGCGCCAGTCCATTTCAGTTTGGCTGTTCGAAATTTTTGGAGCAGAAAGTTTCGTCAACGATGGATTGGACGTGGCGGAGCAGTACCATGGCCTGCTAGATCGCCCGACTTAAATCCGATGGACTTTTATTTTTGGGGGCATTTTAAATCTCTGGTTTACCGTGATCCAATTGACACTTTAGAACAATTGCAACAACGTATTTTAATGTGCATAGAAATCATAAAAAATGATCCTAATTTACCAAATGTATTGAACGGAGTGCGTATGTCCTTAGTTCGACGTGCCGAAATGTGTATACGTGGAGGTGGAGGTCATTTCGAACAATTTTTGTGAAAAATTCAAAAGAATTGTTCAGTTATTGGGTGTTACCTATTGGGCATTAAAGGTATAATAATAATAATAATAATAATAATAATAATTATTATTATTATTCGCTGTCTTATTTTGATCTGTTTATTAATGTTTACATTGATTTTCATAGAGACCAAAGACTCGATTTTTTGTTTTCGATACCTGATTGGGAAAAATTATGCACTCAATCCGTTAAAAAAATCAGATTTTTTCGTAACTTAAAATACACAACTATTTTCTGTTATCATATCTCGGACGTCTAACTGTTCATTTTCCAATTTCATAAAACAATTACTAATTGTTTAACCTTTTAACACAATGTTACAAATGTTAATAAACCATTTTTAAATTTTATAAATTCTTATAAACGACAATAAAAGCTACAACAACTTTGTTCCAAATTAAAAAACACATGTAAACAAATCCTATTTAAACCTCTGCGGCCATGCTATGCTTGCGTTGTGCCGAAAGAGAAGGACTTATTTACCCTTTCATAATTAGTGGTATAAAAAGTTCGGTACAAATAATCCCATGAAAGTGCCGCACTTCTACCGGCGGGAACACAAGTCGGGTTTTACAGTTTTTTATTATTTCTAATATTCAGAACTATTGATCCACTGACCCTGAAAAACAGTGGTTCCCAAAAAGTTCCCTACCTTAACATTAAAAATGTAAACCCAGGTCAGTTTTTTCAAAGTGTCCCTAGAGAAAAAAAGTCATACAGGTTTTTTGTTTGTCTAGTCGGTCCCAGTTTTTTTTAATGATATGAAACTAATTAGACCCTGTATATAGGGCATGCTAGGCGGATGACTTAGGTCAAAAATTTGCTGATGTCCAAAACGGTGACTACATTCATAAGGGTTCGCGTTATTGAAAAATATATTACATGTAATTTTTCTAGAAAACAGGAAGGAAACTCGAAGGAAACAAATTCTGTAGATGCTATCTAGCGTTAAATCCAACCACAATCTTTTTTATTGGCTCCTGATATCAAATGCTGGCTAAAAAGAAGTCATCTAGGCCTGGCACAAAGAGCCAGAAATGAAACCGAGGGAGCCAGGGCGGGTCATAGTTAAATTTACATAAATTATTTTTATTCAAATGGGTATGTCAAAAATATACGGCTTAAATAGTAACAAGAGGAACTAGTTATACATTAATATAAACGTATAAATATGTACCTAATAATGATTAAAAGATGTGTGGAAGTAACAGGTAGGTTACTGTAACCCTCCCTACGACGCGAGGTAGCGTCACTGCTGAGTGCTGACCACGTATTTAAAGTGTTGCACAAACCACACAGAATTAAATAAACACCACCTTAAAGTTTTGAAAACCACAAAAACACCTTAAACGACACTCGAATTAGAAAACACGATAGTACGACGCACTCCGTCAGCTCAAACGACGACGGCTAATAAACGTCTATTTGATGTATTTCCCCTGTAACAAATCAATAACAAACTGACAAACAGGACCCGTGGAAGTGTGGACATCGACGCAAACTGACTGCAAGCGGCGTATAAAACCTGACTGAGCATTTACTCCTTATCAAAACAGGGCGATAAGTCTCCGGAAATCGAGACTGTATCGGTCAACCGATTGCTTATCTGTTGTGAAGTAAAACTGGGTGAAATCGGAATGTGGTAGCTTATATTGAAGGCAGGAGAGCTACTAAATAAATTAAATGGTCGATAGAGTGAGGCGTAGGGTAGAAAAACAGAGGCGTATAGCTGGTAGAATGACGCACAAAGTGGCTGTTCATATAAAACTTGATAGAGCGAAATTTGTTTTTCTGATCATAGAGAATAATACAAACTTTAAAAAAAAAAGGAGCAAATAGGTGTAAAACTGGCTGGCAATGGATAGTGTGACTAGGTAAACAAAAAAATTTCCATAACATGGATTCAAGTCCATAGTTCTTGGGAGAAAAAATAGAAATAATTTTTAATAAAACTGGTTGAGAACTTCTGGTCAGATAGTATCTATAATGTTGACTAGGTCAGTAACCGTTATCGAGGAAAGTGTCAAGACTCCGGAAAATTCTCTCGAAGGACAATCGTTGCTCAATAAACTCCCTCCTAACAGAGACAGCAGACTACAGCAACACAAGGAGGTGGCACTGGGTGTTTTGTCGACACAGAGGGGGCATTCATCACCTTCAACTTCATCATTAAACTGTAAAACAACGCGGCATCGAGGACACCTGCTGCAGATGGATCGATGGCATGCTCAAAGGCAGGATGGTATTCACCACTATGATGGGTGACAACCTATACGCGCGTCAGTTCCAGGAGGCTGCCCGCAGGGGGTTCTGTCCCTCCCTGCCACGAAATCTTGTACTACCTCGGAAACTCACAAATGAGGGAGGGATTCGAAGCTCAAGGATATGCTGACGATTAGTCATCATAGTTAGAAGAAAGTTTAACGACAGTCAGGGAACGATTACAGAAGAACATGTCAGGAAATCAACATGAAAAAACATTCATTAAAGGCCCATGTGCAAAACCAACTGAAGAACTACTCACAGGGAACAGGACAGGCTCATTAAGATTAGGTAATAACGGGACTCCTGACTGGACACATGGACTGCAGACTATGCGGCAAGGAGCCGAAAACGGTTGATCACAGCATATTCAACTGCGAGGCGCTGGCCCGTAGAAGATACGGCATCTACGGGCAAACGCGAACAGACCAGGAATTCTGGAATTCATCAGCACCCGCCCGACCATTGCGGGCATCCTGCATCACCTGATTAGGGATATAGGGGTACTGGAGTGGGCAGAGTGAAGCATGACAAGGAGGGCACAATAATTCCAAGAGGCTGCAGTGCCCTCGGAGTTTTCAACAGTCGAGCCCTACGAAAAAGAAAACCGTTATCGAACCAAACCAAGTTCAAGGTCTATTTGCAACCTAAATCTCCCTCGTTGTGGGCCAAACTAGGTAGAGTTGGCAAAAAATCAAAATTTAACAATCGCGATGAATGTTATATTTCCTTTGGAGATTATAATTTAGCGTCCTCTGGATTACATTCCGTTGAGAAAAAGACGGATAAAGCACGCCGCTCCTCGTCGCACCATTCGAAACTTAGTATATCTTTAACTGATTACTCGTTGCAGAGCCGTGCTTCAAGTAATTATAATACATACTCTGGTCCGTTTGCAAATTATTTACATCGTGGAAGTGATACGTGCATGTTAGTATACTTTGTCCCAAACTTATTGTCGGTATAAAAAATGTCGGTATCTTTGTTGATAGGCGGTAAGCCTATCAAAGGCGCCGACATTTCTTATATATCCAGAATAGGTCTGAGATAAACTATACACTAACTCTCAACAGATTTATATTAATGAAAATAAGTCCACCTAGTGATAAAATTTCAATTATCGTTATACAGGCCTACGATGACATTGAGCGCTCTTCGGCTCATATTTCAACTTATTTTGACGAAAGAAGCGGATCGTTTCTAAGAATCTTTAGTAAAAGTCTGCGCATATTTGCGCTAATTTAAGATATAGGTTAATATTTATCATAAACTACTTAATTTTGCTTTTTCTAGACTTTTACTCCTGCCGCCTTGCTGTGGTATATGTCTGTGAGTCGGCCGGCCTACCTGCTTTGTCCTAGCGCAAAAAAACTTGACCAGCACCTCGCAGCTCAACTGTTTGAAGGAATTAGAGAAATGTAAACTTGCAAATGTTTCTCCACAACTACGTCCATTGACCCAGAGAAGGTTCTCAAAATGTTCAAATTGTTGAAATAGGTCAGTTTTTCAAAGCACCCCTAGCGGTAAAAGTTATATAGGTTTATTGTTAGTCTGGTCGTTCCCCATTATTAGTCTTTTTTATTGATATGAAACTAATTATATTCTCATGAGCAGTATCAATCGTAGATATTTGGTTGACATCAAATTCCGGTAATTTATCTTGTGGGGTGTCGCACGCATCCATACTTAGTGCATTATTATTTATGTTTTACATTTTACAACATTTTTATGTCTACAATGCCCAATTTTACTTACAACTTGACAGCTGTCAAGTTGTATCCAAAAAGAGAAAGAAACTGAACCTACAAGGAGGTCAAGGGGTGCAGCACCTGGTGGGGCCCAGGGGCAAGCCCCCTTAAATTTTTGGGCTATTCGTAATATAAGAAAAAATTTTAGATGTGTTTTTTCAACCTTTTCCTTTCTTTTTTTTGCTATAACTCGGCAACTAAGCGAGATATAAAGAAATACCACTGAACCTTTCTTGTAGTGAATTTAATTCCCTATCGGCTACGACTGTTAAATTTTGGCGCGTCAGATATCGCACTCTTGCCCATTTCAGTATGGCTATTTTCAGCAGGACGGAGCAACAGCGGAATGGGAGAAAATATAGCTTTTCTTTGCGAATTTTTTGAAACCCGGCTGATACTCAAACATCTGGTAAAGTGCAGCGAATGCACTCGCTTTTATAACGTCAATGCAGACAATAATTAAACACATTATGACAGCGAATAATCGGGATGCACAAACCGTCTTGCTTCTACCCTTCAGTTGAGTTCAACTACCTGTAGAGAAGAGATTATATTAACCGTATCTCTAAACTTTGATCGATGTGTTTTGTTGTTAATTCTTCTAAATTCTGGTTATAGAACTGTCTACTTCAGGTACATGTTGTATCTTTAATATTTTTATTAAATAAAAATAATTGCAACATTGTTGAATAAAAACATGTATAAATCATAATTCTAAATTGTATTTACAAATCTTTTATTTGTGTATCGAGTCGTATCGAGCACTTTTGTTTGCATGGCTGAAATGAGTAATTATCACAGATTTAGGGCACATTTAAGTTTTTTGAGATTTTTTGCGATTTTCGTTACAAATGAATATTTTTACTATGCCGTGTGGACCTAGACGGAGTCGCCTATACCGCAAATGATGATCAAGATATTAAATTCTTCAGCAAAGGTTGGGTCACAAAGAGTTCGTTAAATAAATACGGCTGTCAATGTCTAAAAGTTTTTATAGACCTCAGGTTTTTATAGAGGGTTCTCAAGAATTAGGAAAATCTATTTTTTATTTAATTTCAAATCATTTGAAAGTTTTTATATGGTCTACAGGAAGCTACCCAAAAAGAAACTTAAACACTTGCACAAGGACGCTTTAGATTTGTTAGTACACTGGCATATAAATAATATGATACAGCACTTGTAAACTGAAAATCATTAATACGATTTACTGGTAGATTGTGATGTTCTTTCAAACTTCTGAATATTACTTTACTGTCTAGACATCGTTATTGTCAAGTATGACCAGTCGAATCTTGTTTGCATTAATAAAATCAAAGTGTACCGCATTTAGATGACTCGCAGTGTACCACCTCGTGTGTATGAATGCCAAGGTGATGATGATGACGTTGACGGTGATGATGATGTTGACGATGATGATGATGATGATGATGATGATGATGATGACGATGATGATGATAATAATTATGGTGACGAACACTCATGGCATTCTGATTTTGATGACGGCTTTTCATTAATTAAATATGTGCACTATTTGATTTTGTTCATCACTGAATATATTTGTTATTTTGTTTGCCTATTTCTGAATTTTACTCAATTATTTCGATTCCAATAATCCCAATTTGTTATTTGGGATTAGTTTCCTAGATTTCAGAATTTCGGCCGAAAATTGCTTATTCTCACCTCACTGTGCGCCGTTAATATTGCAGAATTCTTTTCGGTAGCATGGTGTAGGACAATTTCAACAGTTTCTTTAAATTTGCTTTTTGTTCATAAAAATGTAAGAGCCTTTTATTCAGTTTATTTTCATTTCATCTCTAGATTTAAAATCACGTGCACATTATTGCAGAAGATGTCGGTGTGGGACTAACTTGGAAAACTCTAACATAGGTAATTATTACAAAGGATAATATAAGGATATATTATCACATCTTTATATTATGTTTTATACTTGTATGTCTCTTGTTTTGCGGTTAATAGAAAATAATTGAGTGTTTTTATTGACTTTGTGTATTTACTTTATATTAGCTAAGGCTTTATGACTCTATCCATTGTTTTAATGGCAAATAAATGTACTATCATTATTATTAACTTAAACTATGGCAGCAGTTTTCAATCCCATTACCATCTTTGACCAAGATTATATTTGGTATCACGGTACAACGGAAAATATACACAATTTCTGTCACGAAGTTTAATCTTCCCAAGGGTTTAAAATAGAGGTAATCGGTAATCATCACTCTATTCAGATACACATTCACTTTTGGAAGAAATGTGAGACCACTTAGTTACATAATAGGCTTCAAAACCACCGTATATCATCATGAGACTGCCGTGACCATTAATCATCATAACAATCGGTCATAACAGCAACAGCATGGAGATACTTTTACAACACATATTAATTATACCGAAAAAAAGAAAGACTACAAACATGCGATTGAAAAGGACCACACACAATACCACAACTAACCACTAAATGAAATATTGACGGCTTATTTGCCACGTTAAAATTTATTAGCTTCGGACGCCCGCGAGGCGTCTTCACGCAACGCCCCTGGTGCGTCCCTTGTACGCAATAGTCCAAGAGATCGATCCATCATGATTCCGTCGATGTAATACGATTCGGATGTTGCATGGCTTTTAGGGGACGGAGAAAAAGCGGCATACACAATAAATATGTTCGGATTGCTCCATTTGAGGCATACACCTAAGTCTGTCTCAAGTGCACTCTCACTCTCGCTCCAAAGTGGATGTTCTAGACCAATTGGATTATTCACTTTCAAATAAAACAGAGTGGTGAACTATGGCACGTGAGCTATAGTGGAGTCCATGAAGCTTTTTACCTAGGAAATCGAGTATAATGTATGGTTCTTCATAATTTTTTCTGTAACGTCTTTTTAAGACTATGTAAATTAATATTAAAAACTCCTAATATCGGATTTTTATTTGGGGCTGGTTTCCACCCATTCTGGAGGGATGAAATTTATAATAAAAAATTGAACAAGGAATCGGGAGGTGGCGTAAACTAACATTTTTCAAGTTATAATGACTCGAAGATTGTAATTTTAGCATTGAAAAGTGGCACCTTGAGACGGTTTTTTTGTAAATGTCAATAACTCAAGAAACCATAGTTTTAATCAAACAGCATCGTCTTAAAAGAAGATTATGAAATCACAAAGTATATATTTTTTAAATTTCTCTACGATAAATGGATCTGAAACTATTGCAATTTAAAGATGGTACTCGAACATTTTAGTCTATGGAATTGGTACATTTTACCTTACATCAAATGAGGTAGTTCTGTTTTTTTTTATATGTTGGTAGTGATGAAATGGTAATGACAAATCCAAGTTTTCCACCTCGAAAGCCCCTCGGATCATTGTTAAGAACATGAGAATCCATTAAATTTTAGGACTTTTTTCAGTTCTTGTAAATTTTTTCCACCAACAACCCATGTTACGGCAAAAGTCACTATGCACACTTTTAAGTAGACTAAATTTGCAATTAAATGAGAACAATTTGGTCCTAATAAGCCAATTAGTTTCTAAGATACGGCCATTCAAAGGTTTGCAAAATTCCTAAAAAAAGGATGTTTTACATTTTTTTTATTTTTTTTAGTTTTCGACAGTTATGATGACCCCTAAGGATCCATTTCATGGCAAGAGTCACCTTATAAATTATTAAAGTGCACTAAATTTCCAACAAAATGAGACTAATTAGGTCTAAATAGACTTGATAGTTCCTGAGATACAGCTGTTCAAAGTTGTTGAGGTAATATGTACTAGAAGGGTTTGCAAAATGAAGTACCCTTAGTTAGTGAAATAAGCATTTTAATTTATAAAAATAAACATTTCAGTAATTAAAACATTAATATTTAAAAGGTATGTAGTATTATAAAACACCTCATTATATATAATGTACAGTACAGTGAGGGAAATTGTTGTTACTAGTATTTCCTGTATATCTTTGATGGACCAGGCTGGTCCTCTGAATCCACAGCACTCCTTTTGGGGGCAGCTTGCTGCGGTAGCATTTTTTCGTCGACCTGCTCAGGCAGGTCGAAATCGTCATCTGATGGTGGGTCATCAATGAATGGTTTATCAATGTCGTCACACATCAGGTCTGGTATATTCCCGCAGGATTGGCCACTACAGTAGTTGCAAACAACTGAGCATTTGAGTCCTACTTTCCTGCAACCACAACTGCTGGTACAACCTTTTTTGCGGTTACAGGAAATCATATTTAGCGGGGCTTGAGGAGCTGATGGTTCCAGCATCCCAACTCCTCTCCTTTTTTTTGGAAATTGTGCAAAACTTTGAATGGCCGTATCTTAGTAACTATTTGGCCTACCAAGACCAAATTATTCTCATTTTATTGTTAATTTAGTATACTTAAAAGTGTGCATAGTGACTTTTGCCCTAACAAAGGTCCTTGGTGGTAAAATTTGACAAAAACTAAAAAAAGTCCTAAAATTTAATGGATTTTCAAGTACTTAACAATGATCCGAAGGGCTTTCAAGGCGGAAAATTTGGATTTGTCATTACCATTTCATCACTACCAACATTTGAAAAAACCAGAACTACCTCATTTGATGTAAGGCAACACCTCTTGTTTGATACGATTTCCATGTACTATTTGTCGAGATATAGTAATGTTTAAATCTCAAATGTATAGTGTGTCTCATTTATAATGAAGACGAATATTTTCGTAATTTTTTGAAATCCAGATTTGAGCTTTGGTACAATTGTAGTCCTATATAAGACATACATTTCGAGACTGCCAACTTAAATTTAGGTAACAAACTGACACAACGGCAGTCCCCCAAATGGGGCCCATTCCCGATATTTTGCTTCGCGTTGAAGATATCGAAAAAACTTATTATAAAAAAGTGTTCAGAATCTAATTTTGAGCCCCAATACTAAATTTCATTATGAAATTCACATTTTTAGTTTTTTCAATATTTTCCCGCGATCCACACACGGTTACAATTTTGGTTTTCAATTTAATAGGATGCCATGGAATTGCAAAAAAAAATTATTGAATAAGTGTCAATTTGACAAAAAATACATTTTAGGAGAAAATAAAACAAACAATTAACTTTTGGGAACTGAAATAAGTAAAAAAAAACAACAGTTTAAAGCAGCGATCAGTTTTTACATTTATTTAACTGAAAATTTTAATTAATTATCGGATGTAGCCTTTCTCAACTAATTCTCCTTCAATTTGAATGCATTTCTCCATTCTTTTACGATAACTTTCTCTTAATATTGGTTTTTACAATTAATAACCCAATGAGGATTTTCTGTGGCCCAGTATCTACAAATTTGAGAACTTATCACCCCATTAGTGGTAAATGTAGCTTCATCAGTAAACAAAATTTTATTTAGAAATTTTCGGTCGTCTAAAAAATTTCCCTGGGCCCAATGACAATAATCTAACCTTCTATTTTAATCACCGTCTTTCAAAGTGTGTAAAAATTTTGGTTTATAAATCTTGATTTTATAACGTATGAAACATTTAATTTTTTTCAGTTGAGACGCTAAATTTCGTAGACTCGCTCTTGGATTCGCTTGATTTGCGGCTAAGATTATGTTATCTTCAGGATACGGATGTATTCGACAGGGTTGATCATTCTGAGGCCTTTTAATAACACTGCCAGTTTCATTGAAACCAGCCAGCATTTATGGTGGCTGCAGTTCCATGAGTAATATCGACTCGTAAAGAATGTCTTCGTTTAAATTCGGTGGCTACTTCTCTGCCAGTACGAACCCCATCACCAAATAACTATTATTTAGATTTTTTCTCTTAAATGAAGACGCATTTTACGATTGTACACTAGAACTTTACACTATAACTCAAAGTTTTTTCAGATTGACATTTATTTTAATCATAGTTTCGGTTTCCATGGCATCCTATTAAATTGAAAACCAAAATTGTAACCGTATGTGGGAAATATTGAAAAAACTAAAAATGCGAATTTCATAATGAAATGGTATTGGGGCTCAAAATTAGATTCTGAACAACTTCTTCTAATAAGTTTTTTCGATATCTTCACGCAAAGCAAAATATCGGGAATGGGCCCCATTTGGGGGGTTGTCTCAGTTTGTTACTTAAATTTAAGTTGGTAGTTTCGAAATGTACGTCTTATATAGGACTACAGTTGTACCAAAAGCTCATATCTGGATTTCCAAAAATTACGAAAATATCCGGGGTCTTCATTTTAAATGAAACACACTGTATATCTAAAAAAAATAGCTTGACGTTAAAATACATAATAAAAATTAAACGTCTTGAAATTTCACTTAAAATAATTTTTTTTCTATTCCTACTGTTTTCTATTCTTTTATGTACGAAACTATGAGTATTTCGTAAATTTTCAAAATAAGTGTTGGTTTTTGTTAATATACTGGGTGATTTTTTTAACCTGAAACTTTCAAATATTTTGAGTAATAAACAAGCGAAGAAATATTTCAAATAAAAGTTGTAGAATTGGACGGGGGCAGTTCGGCGGTATATGTCACTTTGACTTTGGGTGGAAGGGTTAAGGTTATTCAAGGTCAAATTTGTTCTTTTAAACAGAAACTCCTATTTCTTATTGCAAATTTGGATGGATGAGAAACAGTTTCCCAGCAGAAAAGCAACTTTCAAATAGATTTAATATTTAAAAATGTATATATAATTTTTTATTTATGTTGGAAGAAATCGAGTGCAAAAGTTTGAAGGTCCAGCATGTCATAAATTTTAAAAACTTGGCGAGCCCTGGCAGCTTCATTTTTGACATTAAAGACAACTTTTGCAATTTTGACTTTTTTTATCGACCTACTCATGTTATTGATATCTTACCAACTTCGGTTGGTGACATGCGACTGTATTAAATATCCTTCTTCATTTTCTCTTAACTAATGTATTCTGTGGCAAAGAATTATTTCAGATGCCAAAAAACAAACAAAAAAAAGACATGCTACTGTTAACATCTCCCACCCAACACCGAAATTAGGTGGGAGTAGAAGTGGGCGGAGTTAGGGGTGGTTGGTACATGTACGAGACTTCTCGAGGAATAAATGACTTTTAGACATTTACCTACAAATTGGTTGTGGCATAATTATTAAACCGTGTCTTCACTATAGTACTTGCGCTTGGGTTTGAGCTTATGACTGGTGTAATTGTAAGGTTCAGGAACTATTAACTAACCAAATCTAAATTGGCGAATTTCTCAAACTTTGCAGGGAATTTGCGGATTACTCATTTGAATCATATCTAGCTTATTTACTTCGACATTCAAAGATAGATGTCGTTTCCTTCTTGTTTCAATGTCAACGAAAAATGAAGAATAATAATTGAACTTGCGACAATAAGCTCGTCGTCACCCATTTCAGCAAATAGGTTGATCGCTGTGTAATGTAGCCTGAATCTTCGGTAAACCGTCGAATCAATGTGAGCAGTTCATTTAAGCCACGTTCAGATGATTTGATTCTTGCTTATCAACTTGTCAACCGCATGCGAATCAAATCATGTCAACACGAGTTGAACCCAATTTTTATCGATTCAACCAAAGCTGTCGTTCTTTCAGCTTTTGCCATTCAACCAGGAATATCATTTGCGAATAAGAAACGTATAAACCACTCAATTGTTGCTTCATGCTTCTTTGTGTAACAGATCTATACAGAATTGATAGCTATCTATGAATTGTATTTTGAGGTACTATGTGTAGGCCAAGACTAGATAAACAATCCCCTGTTGCCAAGTATCTCAATATTATTTGTAATTGTGTCTTTGTTTTAATTGCTTCTCGCTTGTGTTCTACTTTTGACCATTTTTCACTTTTAAAAGCTATTCTCAAATCGATCTTCTGATATTCTTAAATGATTCTTGTACTATTCTGGACTCTCTAAGGCCAATTCTCTCATAAGAGAGTTTGTCGCTCTTAATTTATTCCTTCTTAATATTCGATATCGGCGCAAAAAGGGCGCGTTTTTAATGATTTCTCAGTTAAATTTTCGTAAACTGTCTTCTTAAAATTTCAATTTAATTATTGGTTCGTGTGAACTGACAATGCATTTACCACTACCTTCATAGCCGATGAAGAAACAGTATTGTTTTAACCATTTGATTCCATGCTTCAACTCGCTTTTTTCTTGATTAAGGTGGCCATCCTCTAAGAAATATTTATTATTCTTGGCAATAACTTTTTTTTCTTAGTACGTATATTAAAAAAAACTATAAGAGTACCTAAGTATAACCATAACAAGACTATTACTATGAATTTTCGCTCAATAATTTCAGTGGTTTGCAAAACAGCTAGATTTAAATAAAAAAATTATGTTAATCTTCCTATTTCGTAGTTTTAAATCTAGCTATTTTGCAACCCACTGAAATTATTGAGTGAAAATTCATAGTAATAGTCTTGTTATGGTTCTACTTAGGCACTCTTATAGTTGTTTTAAATATACGTACTAAGAAAAAAAAGTTATGGGCAAAAATGATAAATATTTCCCTATCAGATGTCTCTTTCTAGGGAATGGCCACCTTAACAAAATGGGAACCATCTAAACATACTACAAACCTAGCGAGTCAGGAGAGAGCGAACGCTAGTTCTGTGGACGCGGCTTTAAAAAGCTAGACTGACATTAATTACTTTCACATCGTTAATAGCTTTATTAATGAAAAACCATCAAATTGAAAAAATATATAAACGGGTTAATGATGGATTTTATAATTACATGATGTAAAACAATATTATGTATTTTACATGACTTTATCAAGGTATCTGAATATCTTCCTCAAACGACATCCGGTCGCGGCCGACTTTGTGTGGCATTTCCGTTAGTATGTTATTTTTTTTAATTTGCTACACTGTTGGTTGGCACATTTTAACTTTATACCTAGATCAGGTGTGTAATTTTCTCGTCCGTTTGTCGTGGATAATTATTTAATTCAATTCATCTATTTTAAAAGTAAAATAACAAATAAATATTTTCTTACTTCTTGCAACAAGGCATCCTCTTTTAACCGACTATATTTAAACGAGTAATAAGTCGCAAATAAGCCTGGATGATGAGATTTGCTGATGTTTAATTGTCTGTTATGTGGCTCCACATCTTTGTAATTTGCCTTATAGCAAGAGCTGCAATTAGAGAACCGACCATATTTGTACCTGCTTTCTTCACATCTTGCTGAACTACCTATTTACTGCTGGAATTCAGACGAATCTCTACTTTTCTATGTGCTCTTGTTCACAAACATCAATTAATCTTTTTTAATCCCCAAACTAAAAAGTATTTCCGCGCCTTAGTTTTGTTTGCAACTATACTGTGTACATACATCAACGAGGTGTGTAACTTAACTGTTCATAGTGCTAATTTAATAAATGCTGAATCATAAGCTATGATAAACAAGTCGCTCGTTGTGGCTACAGGTCGTTGATTTCTTACTTTTGTTGTGGGAAGGTTTGTTCTAAAAAATTGCGATATTACTACCTACTAGAAAACAGAAAATTGGCTACTCAGTCCTTGCATTAAATAGGAAGTCTATTCAAAAACGTCTCATTAAAAATACGGTCAAAACATCGGTGGAGAATCAGTATCGAGGTTTATTTACTATTACTATTCGTTTTCGTTCGATAAATTCAAGGAAATAAATACACTTCTATCACACATATAGAGTTTCAAATAGCTACAGATAAACTGAGAGAGTTTCTCTGGCGATTTTCCTACTCTGACTTTTAAGTTGATAAACTTGTCACCAAGGTAACATTTTTTAACCTCCCCATCCATAAAAATGACAATACTGCAATTGATCCAAAATTGAAAATTGAGATACGATCAGATATTTATGTTCCAGGTTCCAGGAAAAGGTGTATAACTTTTTTTTAAGATTGTCATGGCTGAAAACGATCTACACGAGATAATATGTAGCCTAATACACTCATCCGTGTTCTTAACATTTAAATATACCTCCATGTCGTAAGAAGCCAGGAAAGCTTTCTTTATAGGTAGAGGGTATTAATAAAAATGTAAAAAATCTGTAGTCTTAAACGGAATTCAAAAATTGCTAGAACTACGACAGACGTGAACTTTCAGCCAGGTACTCCAAATCTCGACAATGGGCTTGTTCGGCATTTTTTTTTTATTTCACAAATCGAAAGTGCAAGTATAAATTAATGGATCTGCAAAAAATCAGAATCTTATTCGCACGTTTAGTATCTTAAAAACTATTACAATTTTCCATCTCGCGAAAATGGGGCGTGGCCAGGCGCTACGTCACTATACGCATAGACTCGGCGATCTCAATAGACTTGATGCTCCTTATTGGTTATAATTATAAGTGTTTTCGAAGTATTGTTTGTTTTGCTTACTACTTGACAGTAGGGGAGTACAATTTGATGAAATGTCAAAAAATTACAATTTTCTCTCGCTCCTGCCAGAACGAATTTTCGATTTCGACCCTGCAATTTACGATTATAATTCATCGCCGACCTTCTCCTTTCCGTAGACACATAGAACGAACTTCCACTCGACGTATTTATTTAGTTACCAGCGTTTAAAAATTCCATGTTTTTCGACTTTTCAGGTTAAATTTGAAAGGTCCCAGAAAGCCATTTTTCTTACGTCACTTGCGTATAGTGACGTCACAAATGAGCGCTCGGTTTTTGCAACTATTACTAAATTCAACTCCTTATATCTCGAGAACGGAAAAAGTTAATAATACGAAATTTTAAGTGTATAATGAGAATATCGAGTACTACATGAAAAAGTATAAAAACCATATAAAAAGAATATCATGGAACAAGTCCATTTGCGCCTTAAGATTTGGTAATCCAGTCTTGATCGTATTTACAAAATCTGTATAGACAACATCAACCTGACCTCCAGTGTAAATAGGTTCTTATATAAACAAGATTCCTCGTAATGGATCGACCTGACATGAATTCATACCGATTACGATAAATTAAGGACTTAATACGACGATAAAGAAAATCATTCAGTACAATGTCAAATGCCTTGCTAATTTCAAATCAGATTTGCTGATAACGCGACCTACTTAATAAACGGAGGCCAATAAGAGCTCGCACGTAATTTACACAACTGCCAAAGACAATTGCTAAACTTTTAAAGAAAAATATACAGGGTAGTCATCATAAAAAAATAATTAGAAACGTCAGAGAAATATAATATTCGCTTCCAAATTGTTGACTTTCTTTTGCAAATACTTTTGCATCATCCTGCAAATCCTGTAGTTTTTCAAAACATTTTGTAAAAGTATCCCTGTCTCTTTTATAAAATGCTATAGTGTCGCATCCGATGAAAGCGTGTAAAAACGAGACATATTCACTGCATTTAGGAAATGTTTTTCCAAACTTTTAGCTAAAAATAGCATATAGTTAGGCCAAGAAGTGTAGTCAGTAGAGCAAAAAATCTGCGGCATTCTGGTCAAAGGATAGTAGCTGTTATGTAATAATTAAGCCGCACCTTGTTCTACTGGGTATATAATCCCACATAATCGAGAGAAATATATTAAGTTTTATCCGCTTACCAGAGATGAAAACCACGACTAGGTCATTATGTGTAATTGGTACAATCGACCAAATATAATAGTCGTTTGAATGTGGTGCCTTTATACCTAATAATTTATTCAACTACTCTGAAGTTGGAGGAATTCTGATAAACGAACTTCACGAGTGTAGCCTACCCCTGACGCATTCAGTGGCGGACCATATATATATTTATAATAGTAACGGCTTCAATGCAACTTACACATATTTGCGGCTGCGCCGCTAAAATAGGTGGAGATAATGTCAGATTTAAGGATATTTTAAATTTAAGACATATGGTAGCTCATGCATAATTAACACAATCCGAGTGCTTTCATTTCAATTACGTACGTGTGAATTTACGAAATACGTACGCCCATGGCTCTACTGACTACACTTTTCGGCCCTACTATAAATGCTAAAGATATACAAAATACATCAAATACTATAATTCATATATTTTAGTTTCTGGTCCGGCATTTTGAATTCGTTTTCATGACTTCCTAGGAGGAAGAAGACCTGATATACTTTTAGCGGAAAACATACAAGGTGGTAACCCAATAATTAATAAATAAGTAGTGCCAACTAGAGATTTTGTGTAAATACGTTTACAGATTGTTTCAATTGATTCAGTTTTCACTATAGTCTGTTTTTAAGCTAGGAGGAGTAAACATGGATGTTTCATTCACACACACACTTGAGAACAAAAAAAGCTTCTGACAGACAAAAAGTTTTTTTTTTCGCTAAAATTTAAAATCTCGACGTTTCATGACATTCTACCTATATCAATAAAAAAAAAAAATGTTTTTTACGATTACTATCGTTCCACTACATGGATGTGGAAGTAAAATAAGAAGCTCTAGCATTTACATATTAAAACTTGAATGCGTTACATCTACTTATTTAAATTTTAATGCATTCTACGTCTCGTCTCGCCTCATAGCGTGGCAGGGTGAGGGTTGTGAACACGTTATTTAGGGATGACGACACTGAAGGAAAAACTAACAAAAATTGGGGCGAGACGATAAGCGGAGAAAAAAGAATTTAAGGATCCCATAAACGCATACATAACAAGGGGTGTATAAGTAAGTCGAGAGGGATTGAATACGTCAGTCAAATGGCATGTGAGGCGTAAATATTGTTGGAGCAATTTGTAGTTTTCCTTTCGACTCGAACAAAAAGTCGCTTGCAGACAGTGTCGTTCTTGCGTTTAGCGTTCTTAGCTGTCGAGAGATTATAATATAATAGAAAAGTACAACAGATATACCTTATCTAATATCAATTGGAAAATAAAAAAGACCGGAGTAGTTCATAACACCAGCAATGTCATAAGCGTTGGCCGATAATTTTAGAACCGTTTTTTAATTATTGATTGATTGATTTGCCTGGGTAAAGTGGGCATTGCTGCCGATTCCGGAAATCCATGGAGGTTCGTTCCAACACGCAGCTTGGTCGTCCGTCGAACACGCCCAACGGACGGCCAAACCGCGCGCCGGAACCAAATCTTGGATGTTTTATATACCGGCGGACCGGCTGCATACGCCGGGCAGGACATTGGACATACTTGTTGTCAGCAGCGAGAGCCGCATGACGCATGGGATGGGAATATAGGATGGGAAGTGTTGGTGTTTGTGAGATGCTTCTTTTAAGTTTCCATGCTTCTATTAAGTTTCCATCTGGCATCATCGGTTGAGATGTGCAGGTGTTTGCGATATGCTTCTTTTCAGTTTCCATCTATCGTCATCTCCTTATTTTTCTTCTTCTAAGTTTTCTGTTTCTTCTGTTTCTGAATCTGGCAGCTCTCTTTTTTTATTATTTTTTATTTTATATATTTATAGACCGTTCCACATGTAAATATCCATTTACAGTGGAGTTGCTGGGAGGGGCACTATCTCGCGGTAACAAAATTTCCGCCTTCCAAATTAATAATAAAATATTTTGAATCAATAAATCGAGCTGATAAAAATTAAGATGGTAAAGATCAGATAGAAAGATAAAATAGAAGAATATCAATTATATCAGATAAAATAAAATAAATTAATTTATAGCTTATCTGTCTTTCTACAACGTCTTGTGATTGCTGTGTTATTTTATTTCCTTTCCTTTTCCTTCTTGGGTTGAGTTGATTTTGACCATTTAAAAGTTTTCCACTGTCTACAATTACTTTAGGTCACAACACAGCTTTATTGCTTTGTAAACATATGTGCTTCATTTTGACATTGACTATGCTACTATGTATTGCCCATGAACCACTTAAAAAGTATTTTGTTGGGTCGTCTAGGGTGTACGTAGGGACACTGTACTTCACTTGAGCTTGTTTGCTTTATTTGATTTGATCTTATTAGAAAATCTTGTAATTATTAATTCCACATGAACTCTGTTTTTCTATTGAGGCGCTTCATTTCACGCAGAATTTCTTCATCTACCGGTGGCTTAAATTTTCTTGAGTTTAACGGGGTTTTTACCGCTTTTAAGAGAGCGTCTTAAATAACACGTCTATTCACGACGACACTTAACTCACTTCCTCCTTAGAACCATTTTTTAATTATTGGAATAAATAATTGAATATTGTTTTACTACTTTATATTAATTGAAAGGCATGATGTAACCTATTAATCTGCAATAAATTATTAATTTATAATAAATAATGTTAATTTAATGAACAACTCTGTAGATGATACAATAATAGTAAATAAATAGCATGTAACCTACGGCTATGCTACCGGCAATTATACGAAAAATACAAGCAGAGAGCGGGTGAGCCAAGTAAATAATCAACTACTGTAGTCGCCACATAGGACGAGGCTGCTGCCGAACCCCTCCTAAACATATAAAAACATCAATTGTAGCAAACGCGCCCCCTTACAAATTATCACGGCGTCCCAGTGCCCCACAGTTTTTGCACTTTGGCAATAGTGTAAGCTCCCATACGCAATTACATCTGCCACAAATCAGATTGAAGTATAGATTCTTATCTCTATTATTATGCTTACATGCGTTTTGGAGGCATTATGATATAAGTAAATATAGATAAAATTTATTTTTATAAAATCTCGATGCGACATTCAAGGAAAACATTGCATTATCTAGGCCAAATTTAAATATGATTGACAGGTATAAAACAAGATAAATAAGCAAAATATTTACTGAAATATTTTACTTAAGGTGGCCATTCCCTCGACATCCGATAGGGAAATATTTATTATTTTTGCCCATAACTTTTTTTTCTTAGCACGTATATTTAAAAAATCTATAAGAGTACCTAAGTAGAACCATAACAAGACTATTACTATGAATTTTCACTCAATAATTCCCAAACCACTGAAATTATTGAGTGAAAATTCATAGTAATAGTCTTGTTATGGTTCTACTTAGGTACTCATTGTTTTTTTAAATATACGTACTAAGAAAACAAAGTTATGACCAAAAATAATAAATATTTCCAATATTTAATATTATTTATTCACATTTGCAATTACTTTTGTTTTAAATGGAAACCGTGTTTAGTAATTTGCTAAAATCGATTGAACATTTTTGAACAGTTTACTGAAAAGCAAATAAACAAATCGGTGTAGAAAATAGAATCTTGAATCTTTGAAGTTTATTCTTTATTTTCTACTTTTTCTTCCGCAAATAGAAAATTTCTTTTGCATTTGTTTTCGACCTATCTTTATATAGAAGATGAGGAATGTTTGAATGTTCACCTGTAGTCAGAAAAACAACCTGCTAACCGCTTAACTTGTCCTTCCAGCGTGGATAATAATGATACTTTTTCCACTTGGTCAACCAGACAACAAAATTTTAAACAAATCATGTTTTATGTGAGAAATTATTTGCGACTCTACTTGCAAATACATAAGGATATTTAATGCAATTTAAAATCATACACTATTACTTGCCTGGTTAAAAATACCAGGAAAACTAAAATATTACCTACATCACATACATAATCTTAAAATGTAATACGTTATATAATGGAGTCAAGAAGTCGGACGAATATGTTACAAAAGAGGAACGCAAGCAGACCACCTCCTCTCCCCGTTTCCAAGGGTGCTGAAGACGAATATGAGAAGATTAATGTCAGAGACATGACCGTAACCACCCTTGGGGGTTGAATCTACCCCCCCCCTCCAGGGGGTGGGAAAACGATAAAATATATCCCATCTCGTTGAAATCCCCCCCCCCCATTTTCGATGATGGTAATGACGTACAAAATACTTTCAGACGATTTCGACCCTTCTTACCCCCTCAAATGACCAAAACCCACCCCTTTGACTTGTATACTTTCATTAGTGTTCGGCAATACTTTATACTCAATAACCTGAAATGAAAATTTTCTTCAAGTTTATGCATTGTCCTGATTGTTTATTTTCAGAAGAAGGAGATACAAAGATCACTCCACACCCTAATAGGAACGAATCAACCCCCACGGATTGTCTTAAAACTCCCAAAGCTTCGTTACGATTCCACTTGTATATTTCGAGCCCCCCACCCCAAATGAGCACTGTCTCATCTCAAAGCATTTTTTTCATCAACATCCTAGGGGGGTAAACGTGTAAACTGAAAAGAAGAGCAAAATTACTTTCCCTCCCCGCCTTGGGAGGGTAGAATCCACCCTTAGGAGTTGTCCCAAACTTTCCGTATAGTTAGACTACTGTTATACATTATCCCAGACTTATTGTTGGTATAAAAAATGTCGGATCTTTGTTCTTTACCGCACTATCAAAGGCGCCGACATTTTTATACCAGAATAAGTCAGAGATAAACTATAAATTTCCATCCATTCCCCTCTATGATTTGCCGAGCACTAATGAAAGTATACACGCGAAAGGGGTGGAGTTTGGTCATTTGGGAGCAAGGAAGGGTTGAAGTCGCCCAAAATTATTTTATTCACCATTAGCATCTTCGAAAACGGAGGTAAAAGTTTCAACGAGAAGAAATATATTTTATCAATTTCCCACCACGTGGGAGGGTAGATTCAACCCCCAAGGGTGGTGATGGTCATGTCTCCGGCATTAACCTTCGCCCTTTATCATGTCCCGATCTGCAGAATCTCGCATTAAAATCCGTGCTGTCTCGCGTTCGTGAACGAAAATCGAAAAAGGGGTGGTTTTTGGTCGTTTGAAGGGGTTGCCCTGAACAAAACTATTTTTCACCCTCATATTCGAGTTTAACGCCCTCGAAAACGGATGGGGAGGGTTGCGTTCCTCATGTGTTACAAAAGCCGGCCAATATTCCGTCTCCACTAATAGACGATATAGAAACAATGGAGTCTTTTGGGCAGCATACAATTTTTTGTTAATGTAAGATGATTCCGAACCCGCCTGACAGAACACCACGGTTTCCGTATTATTCACATGACAGGCTTTGTAACGATGTATCCTGGTAGCAACGCTTTAGACTGAATTTCTCAACTGAGAATAGAAATACTATACTCTATATCAAACTTACAGCATTCTGAGTTGTAAAAGTGTCCAGCCGAGCTACGAAATACCGTCAACAAGTGGATCCCTTTCTGTTACACTATCGGCATGCGGGCAATTACTACGGCGTCTGTCATTAATCTGTGTACCTCCTTTCGTTTCATTTTAATGCAGCTAGCTGTACGACGAAGATAGAGACGTACAACACTGTCGAATGTTTGGCTTGCGCTTTTGGAAGAATTGTCTTTCCACCACGGTTTCTTCAGTGACTGTTAATATTAATAATATACTATTTTGTTTGCAAGCAAGTGTACGTGCCTGTTGTTCAATAACATTTAACTAAGAAGAAGTATTCAATAAGACTTCAGCCAATCCAATGTAATCAGCGAGAGAATTTACTTATGTGTCTTGAGCACTTCTCTGTTTTACGACTGAGACTGCTATAATACTGGGGAAATGAGGAAAATGTTACGGAAAGTTTTGGGACTAGCTAAAAATTGGTATATCCCCTACAAAATTTCCTCACGAATAAAAAAAAATTGTGTTGACCACTCAAAATGGTGACTTAAATTGTTATTTAACTTAAAAAAAATAATAATAATTTTGCAACTTACTTTCTTGCTTATATCTTCTGAAGCTAACTTCCCCGGACTATAAGTTTGGTACGGTCTATACATCCGTAGCGATGGTTGATCAATTAAATGGCATAGACGAATTAATACGTCATATGAAGAATTTGAATTTCTCTTAATGTTTACGGTCTTCTAGTGCATGTTTGAAAAAAATAAACAATCATGTGTCCTTTGTGTTTCAATGAAGTATCCAAATACGATATCAACCAAATTTGTGAAAATACCCTATTGTTTAACCGATTAAGGACAAATAATGTAATAATACATTATATTTTTATTAGTTGTTGGTACCACACAAAAACATCCATCCATCCATGCGATCCACTCCCTGTGTACATTTAGTTGTTTTATTGTGCGATTTTATTTATATGCCCGTCTTATATAGAAAATTAAGTCGCTGGGAATGGCCGTTTTTCTGTAGATATTAGGAGCGTCTTGTGCCTTATACAGCATAATTATTGGCTGAACTTTCTTTTTAACAGCTATTCGTGCCTCTTGCAAGTTTAGCTTTATACTTATTACCCTGACATTTTGTACATTCCCACATACCTTCTCAGCAGAATTACTTTTATTACTCCGCAATTACATGTACTTACGACAATTAAATCACAATAGTCCGCGAGTGTAATGGGTCTTAACGATGATTTTTTTCGGAAACGGTACAATAATTGATTTTGTGAACGATGGCCTACAAGTGACGCCAAGTTTTTATGGGAATTTAAAAGTAGGAGATGCAAGTAACACATAAGTTAGTAACTCTATTAAGGTTGAATGATAAAAAGAAAAATTCACAGATTTCGCAATTCTTGCAACCATCTGGACATTGGAAATGATAACACCATACATAAAACATAAATTTATTTCGGACTCGGCTTCGCCTCGTCCGGAAACAGCTACGATCCTTCCCAAAAAACATTTTTTAGGTATTTATTAGAAAAATAACTATTCGCTATTTGTCAAACGCTGTGAATCCATGGCGATGGCGACTACGATTGGCGCCGACCACAACCGCATTATAACTTCATGTTCTCCGCGCATACTCATACTGTGCACACTTGCTCAGTATTACGTCATCTGATCTCGACTCTTCCATGTCGGCGGCCTTGGATAAAACTCGTAATGTTGGCCCCATATACGAACATTAACATTTCCAATGTTAAAAAGCGGTGAGACACCTCCCGCACCCCCTTTCCTTGCCTGCGACGCTAATACTGCCTGCGGCGCTGATAGTTATTAACAATTAGATAGCAAAATAAAAATCAACCTAACTAACCTAACCACCTAACCATCCCATTAAAGATTGGAATCATTATAGGAAAGAAAGGAAAACATTATTTCTGCCGTCAAATCAAACCTGAATTTGTGAAAAAATTCATTGATCGTTACCAAATTAAAGAAAAAAAATTCAGCAGGCATAGGAGTTTGAACCCGGGACCTTTCGCACAAATCAAATCAAATCAAAAACATATTTATTAGAAAATTAAGAACAATCTGTCCCACCCGAACAGTCATGTCCGGAGCCAGCCGAACATCTGCAGCGAGAAATGCCACAGTACTTGTAAAGCTGGACGGAGTGAGGTCAGGTAGGATTACAAAAAATTATTAAAAAATACCAACTCCTTTTACAAAAAGTAAATTAAAAGGTAAGTAAAATTAAGGCTTATCTAACTATGTAAATTTAAAATAATCTGTAAATAAATAAGTAGTATAAAGGTATAAAATATTAATAAAATTGGTTTTACGGGAAAATTATTAACCAAAAAAACCGTTTCAGGAAATTCAACAAGAGCGAGGTATGGCTATATCAAACCACTTCAAAATTAATCAAAAATATAATTAGGAAGAACAAAATTTCGACAAAAGACAAAAATTACAAAAAGAAACGAAGAGAGGGATAGGAAGGAATGAAGATTAAAAATTGTTTCAGATAGCAATTAAAGAAGAAAAAAGTTTTGGCTACAACTGTTGCCGAAAGATGGGCAACGCTTGGTATGGTAATTTGTGTTTAATGCGAAATGGTGCATTATGCTCTCTGATTTGTGTGATGTTGTTTGTAAGCGGACACTCACCAAGCTTGAATTGATAAAATTTCTGTGATGTAGTTTTGATGCAGTCCACTAGTGGTGTTATGTCGTTGCAACGCTCATGTAAGTCTCTGATGGAGGTGTATCTAGAAGAATTTGAGATGAGGCGTAAAAATTTGTTCTCTAAAACAGTAAGTTTTTTCATTGTCGTGGCCGACGCGCTGCACCACGCCGGCGCCGCGTATGTAAGAGCCGGCCTCACAATAACTGTATATAACAATTTTTTTTATTTTGTCTGTTAAGTCTGCTATTCCTAGCCAGGAGCGGGTACAGACTTCTTGACATGGAATATACTGTTCGTACAGTTTCGTTAATGGGCTTATTAAATGTAAGTATTTTGTCTAGTCGCACCGTATCCGAGAACATTACCTATGCGCCCACCGTGCGGCTGATAATGAACACTAGGACAAGGAATAAATATTTAGCATAACCAGAAGTCAGGTTATCGAAAGAATGCAAAGATTTCATTAATATTTTTATATATAGTTTTTCCTTTAGTTCTCATAGATAGCTTTTCTTTCCACTGTTTGCAAAATCCTATAAAGAAAATGTTTAAGGAATAAATAGTGAGACAAATGACATCACGCTTCTTTATTCGTCCGCCGCAGCAGCACTAATGCGGCCCGGCTCGATGCTACAAGATTTTCTCTTTCCGCACCGCCTTTTGTTGAACAGGTGGTACAATATCAATCGGCACTGACCGACTACACCGACATAGTAACAGGCTCTCGCTCAGTATTACATCATCTAACCTTGATAATTTTATGTCGACGGCCTTGGAAACAACTCGTAACTTTTGTCCTATACGCTATACGCGAACAATAACATTTCCAATGTTAAAACAAAATTTCTGACATTTATGATGATAATAATGCACTATTCATATCCAGTTACCGTGCAAAAAAAAAAACTAGACTTGGTCTAGTCTAGAAGGTTCACATTGACGAATAGTAAGTGAGCCCTCGACCAGGATTTTAACCTCACCACGACATCAAGATTTCGATTATTTTTCAATAGTTTATCACTCCCTGAAGAAAAAGTTCCATTACTCCTGAAATATCTGACGTGGCTAAGGGGTGAATACGTTTATCGAACATATAAAAATAAATGATCCATTTCTTTTATCGCGGCACGTCAGTTTCCTTGTTTTTCTATTAAAGGTAATGTTTTGCAATGTAGGAAATATAGTTACTAACATTTCCCGCCACGCCCGCTTCTCTAGTGGGGGGAAATTTCAAATTTTCCGACACTTGGAAAATCTTGTCATCACGGCATGTCAGTTTCCTACCTAATTACAAGCTTTTGGTGCCAGAGAACCTAGGAAATATAGTAACTGACAATTTTCAGACGAATCGGACAATAAATGACAAAATGTGCCGCCATTTTCAATTTCCCAATTTCGATTTCATATTCGTAACCTGCTACTTCAATAACCCAAATGATGAAAATCATCCGCCATTTTGAATTTCTCAATTCCGACATATTTGTAATCGACGATGTCGAAAACCCCCGCATACCGATTTTCAGCGAAATCGGACGACAAACAAGGAAATTATTTAATGCAATTTTTGGTAATATTTTCACATCCTGTATGATGTGAACGTGAAGGTTTTTCAGGACCGTGCCTTACCCGGCCGGTAATTAGAAAATTTAAAAACATGGATTTTTCAAACGTTTATTTATAACTTAGTAAATACGTGGAATGGAAGGTCGTTTTAGGTCTCCATGGAAAGAGAAAGGTTGGCGTTTTATTCTGATACCAAATCGCAATGGTGGTACCGAAAATCTGGCTCGTCACGAACGAAAGAAAAATGGCGTTTCTCGTAAAAATTGAAAAACATGGATTCTTCAAAAATTCACGCGACGTCTCTATGGAAAGAGAAAGATTAGACCAGCAAAATCGGAAATTCGGTTCTGCAAGAGTGAAAGAAGATTGGCTTATTTGGACCTATCAGAAAATGTTGAAATTTAACCTAAAAAATCGATAAACATGGAATTGTCAAGTGAAAGTTCGTTTTATCTGTATCGAAAGAGGAAGATCGGTGATGTATTGACATCGTAAATTGCAGGGTCAAAATCGAAAATTCAGCCCGACACGAACGAAAAACAATACTAGGTATTTTTTGACGTCTAGTGAATTTTGCGCGCAAAGAAAGCGACTGAAAATGAATTTTCACCCCTTTCATGACACTGAGACTTTGCTGCAACGAAAAAAGTTGTTTATTTTGATTGGAACTAAACACTTTTCATGAATTTAGCTACACCGCGATTACACGAAATTTTGGTCCAGGGCTCACCTACTAGAAACAAGTGGATAAAAAAAAGTCGTCTTCATAATTTTAAGGCATGTAAAAAATGCGGTAACCACAAGGCGGGCAGGCGGCATCTTTACCTATTCAATGATACCGCCGCGCGGACTACTTTGACGGGAATTTTTTATGTGCCTTAGAAATATGAAGGCAACTATACAATGGGATTCATCAATTTAAAGTGCGCAGTAGGCCAAGTAATTTGCATTTTCACTTTATGTTAGACCCAGAAAAGGTTTATATCTGAAACGTGATATTTCAATTAGTTATAAACCTTACAATTACGTATTATACAAAAGGAAACCGCCGAAGGGTTCAAGGATATATATCACTTGATACTTTATCTAACATTTTTACGAAATTGCTGCCTTCGTCAGTTGTCATTTTATATCACATGCCAGAAAGTTAGGTTGGGATTATGTTTACCAGCTGAAACATAATGTTTAAAGAGTGTTTAGTGCCAAGTTGTTCAAATAATAATGTTAATATCCCAAATAAAATATTTGTTTACTTTCACAAAAAGAAAAATAGAAGAACATTGTGGTTTAAAATGGTAAACGTACAAAAGATTCAAAGATGTAAGACCTGAGAGCCTTTAACTCTGCCTGGCTATCTGAGAATACATAAAGTCTGTTCGCTGATACAATTCCGGTCATACAGTGTAAGAAATATCGTCCGGAGCTCTATCCTTCCTTGTATTTATTGAAATATTGTTTGTAACCTAATCTGCAACGTAAGTTTTAATCTTTGTGGTCAAGTTATGACCGACATGCGGCATTCTATTGTCCCACAGCAAACCAATTTGCGTAACGCGTGTCGTCGTCGAATGCGGCTGGCGATTTCAGAGGCGGGTCGATTTTCTCGAGTATATAGGACTTATTTCAATTAGTGCCTAAAAGAGGGCAATTTTAGTCTTATTCTATTGTTAAAATAGTAAACACGCATCCTGATGAATTTTTAAACGCGCAATCACAGCAGTTAGTTTTGAATGAGTTGGAACATTTTCAAAAGGAAAATGAAAATGGTGGACCTTTATTGCCAATAAAAGCTATTCAAAGGCGAGTGGGTGAGACTTTCAAAATCGATGAATAGGCTGTAACAAAAATAGCTAAAAACGACAAAGAAAATGTGAAACCTCAAGTCTCGGTTAAAGGGAATCGTAAAAATTCCAAAACGATGCTGTAAAATATGAAATAAAAAATGTTATTTACGATATGGTGTCTGATAATAAACACATTTCCTTGGCTACCCTTTTCGAAGAGTTAAAATCTAAAGCAATAGTTGATATTGGCCGTACTAGTTTATATACAGTGATTAAAAAATTAAGCTTTTCCTTTAAAAAAGATAACAAACAATAGAAAAGTTCTGTGTGAAAGACAACAAATGTTTCTAAAACAGCTGGAGTTTTTACACAAATACGTAAAAAAATTGAAAAGTAATGACCCCAAAGATGTAGTGTTCTTAGACGAAACTTGGATCTTTAGCAGAGGAAGATTAAAACGTTCTTGGCCAGACGATTCCAGTAAATCGAAAAGGCCTCATACAGCTACAGAAGGTAAAGATTTATTGTTGTACATATAGGAACTATTCATGGCTTTGCTGAAGATGCGAGTTTAGTTTTCTCCACCAAGAATAAGTCAGCAGATTACCATGGCACGAACTCTGAACATTTTGAAAAGTGGCTGACAGAGAGCCTTTTGTCGGGGTTACAAAATCCAAGCATTATTGTTTTAGATTATGCCACTCTCGGGTTGAAGAAAACCAACCACCCGATCTTGGACGAAAGAAAAAATACAAACTTTGTTGGTTAAAAACCAAAAACATAGATTTCAGTGATACCGCATTTAAAGACGAATATCGGCATGAAGTACTCCAGCCTTCACCATATCACTGTCAGTTCAACCGAATAGAACTTGTTTGGGGAATTTGTAAGGAGTATTACGACAAACACATAGGGAAAGATGGTTTTATTGACGAAGCCGTTCTTGCTATGTAGAATGCACTTTATCGCAAGTGTAAATCACACAAATAAATTGATTTTAGGTTGATCGATAGGGTCATACTGAAGAAGTTATGCCACTCATTATAAGTGTTAAAAATGAAAGCGACGATGAGGACCCGGAAGAATTAGACACTGACGAAGAAAACTAAATTTATTTATTTATTTTATACTAGGTATTTGTATTTTACTGCCATATTTGTTTTATATAGGGTTCGGCATAATTAGTATTAAGTACATATATTTTTTTAAGATTACATATACTTATTTCACAATATTCTATTAATGAATAAAAAAGATTTAGTTGCAATTATTTAAGTGTATTTATTTTGTATATTTGCTCTGTCATATTTTTTACTTGAAACAAAAACAATTCAATATTACAATTTATTTAACTTAAATTACTATAAATTTATAATAGATGTACCTATCATATATGATTATAATTCAATTTCCTTTAAATAATAGTATATTACATACCAAGGTGGAAAGTGTTTCATTGTTGTCGAGAGGTGAAATAGTCGACTGCGGCGCGAAGCTAATCAACTAATTCTCGAGACAGCAATGAAACTTTCACCAACTATTTTATTCACAATCATCCTCAATGAAGAAAAAGCTAAACCCGTTTAAAATTCTTATCAAAGGACAAATGTCAAAGTGACGTCGCGTCGTTTTTAAACGCGTTGGAAAGTGGCCACTTTCCAACCCGAGATATTACTTTCCAACCCAACATATCACTTTCCAACCCGAAATGCCATATTTCAGTTCAATTGTCGAATCAAATTCGAAATGTCATACTTTCTAACTTTTGACATGTACCTAAGACAATTTGATTATTACTATGTGATTGTGAATAAATTTAATTAAATACATCAAGTGAAATATAAAACAAAGTGACGCCACTGTGCAATCTAAAACACCAACGAGCCTATGACAGACGTTCGTGACGTCACGCCGGGCCTCTATCAGCGAACAGACTATAGATCTTTGCCGACTTTGCCTCTGTTTTTCATATAGATCTATAGCATAGCATAGGGACAATCGACGTCGCGCATGGTTGGCAGTGGATTTGGTTATGGGCCCTAGTGATGATTTAGGTTGCCTGGTTTAAATTTGAGTAATGCTGCAGCTTTAGAGCAATACAACTTTCCTTGTGTTCATTTTTCTTCAGTTTTTGACGACACAAGACGCGTAGGTCACTACGTATACAGATCGCCCCAGTGACTTTTATAAGTGTTTCTTCTAGAGGGCAGTTTTTGATTCAGGAATACTTCTAGATGTTTAACTTGATTTGAAAAGTTCAGTATCGTTCCATTTAACATAAGACTTTTCAAACTTAGTTTTCACTTTTTGGTAATAGGAACAATAACTGTTTTTCCCGGGTTGAGACTACGGCCCTCTGACCAGAACCATTTGGATATTATGGCAACCAGATCATGTAGATAGAGCATTTACTGTTGATTTGTCAGATTGATAGGCAAATTACCGGTAAGTAATGACTACAAAGGTATTTCCTGAGTATCGCATGAGGAACTACCAACTTTAGAGTACAATTGCCACAGCGATTTTTTGCATAAAAGTATTTAAGTGAGTAATTTAATAACCTAGATAATTAATTAATTTTCGCGAACAATGATTGTAGATATTCCAAAGTATCGGGTAACTCATTGTTTTAAATATTCCCTGAATCAGATCTAAAAAAACGTACATATTTTGTAACCGTCACTCTATACAGCGACTCGCTCTCGACGAGCCTATAATCGTACCTATAAATAACTTGTCGTTTTCCTCATTATACCTGTAATTAATTCATAGATAACTGTTATACACCTCGTTACAATATTATATGCTGTAAATCTCAAACGTGGACCTTTCATATTAAATTATATTAATCAAGTGTCTGATAATTGGCATAAAATGCAAATAATAATTACATTATTAATTCAAATTGTATGATATAAAACGTAGCAGATAGATTTCTAGTAAATGCCAAACTGCTTTTGTGCGGAACCGGTTTTGCAATACGGGATGGATCCAACATATTGAGCTCGTATGTGATTCGAAGCAAGCTGTTCAGCGACAGCTATTAGAAATTAGATTTAATTAATTAGCAGGCGTCGAGACATAATTATATGGCACGTATCTTATTTTATGAGTTCGTAAAGAAATAAATAAGATTATTTCATTGTTTACCTATGGCATTTTTAATTATTGTCGTGTTAACTCAAACATGTTCCTTATCCGAGTAACAAGTTTTATGCTTTTTAGATTTATTTAGGTTTTATCGGTGTTTTATAACGGCCACCTCATAAACCACTGATTTATGTCAGATTTATTAAATACCAAATGCACTTAAAGATAGTTTTGTCTTAATAAAAGTTTTAAAAAGGCCCTCAAGAACTTGCATTAATACTAAGTTATCTTTTAGTCTTTTTTGTCTTATGATTGACGTATCAAGGTATTTGTCAAGCCTTCAATAAACCTTTATAGCTGTTAAGTTCAAGTTCAATCTTCATGATCGTAGGGGGTTATGTAGATACTAGTTTAATCTGCATGGCCGTAGGGGACCGTGTGGCTGCTAGTGTTAGAATGAGAATTGTCAAATAAGAATAAATTTGACAAATTCATTTTAGGATTTTAATTTGCTAGCATAACCAGAATTCAGGTTATCGAAAGAATGCAAAGATTTCTTTAATATTTTTACACAAAGTTATAGACAGTTATTTTTTGCTGTTTGCAAAATCCTATATTCAATAAAAGGGTTTGATTTACTTTTGCCAGACTATAATGTTTTCAAATAAGTAGTTTTAAAACTATAAGATGTATACATATTCGTCGGCATTTTGCTTGTGTATGACGTGCCTGTGGGTGAATTTATAATAATGGCAAGTTGTAGTGAAAATAACTTTCACGGCAAACTGACTTTTTAGGTTAAATTATCCGAGCATCATAAATTCTACAGGTTTTAAAGCGGTTGTGTTATGTGCTCAAATGGTTTAAAATTGGTTTTAATATAAACCTACAAGTTTTAAAAATTGTATTAAGACTAATGAGGCTTAAAATATACTTTTACAAGAATATATCGACATCCCTAGTAGCACAAATATTGCAACAATATATAATCCATATGGGACCAATATATGAATATTGGTTCAATATTTTGTGCTACTAGAAATACTTAAAGAGCAACTGGTAATGTCATAGGCATTTTAAGACAAAACATGTTTGAAGTAGAATTATTCACAGCTTAAGTATATAGGGTTTATACATACAGCCGCCATTTTATTTCCAGCCATCGAGGAATACAACGGTCAGCCATATTGGAAATGTCCCAGATTGAACAAAAAAATGTAATTTTTATTTACCTAATAGAAATGTTTTATAAAAACAATTTACATAATACTAAACCATATTATGGACAGATGCTAAAGCTCTTTTTACTTTTTAGGTAACAAAAAAAAAAATTATACATTTTTTTAAAATTGTGGTTTTAGGGAGCACACAAATTTTTAAGAACTATGTAATACATGTTCTACAGAAATGTTTAGTCTCGTTGAAAATTTTAGCCAACTATAGGTAGTCCCATAAATTCATTACAAGTAGTTCATCTTTAACTGTTTTTCTGAACTATTCTTAGTAGTCGCCAGTTGTCCATTTTATAACTTATATATAACTATTATAGCGGCCCATCATAGTGCATGTAGAATTGATTTGCATTTATTTTTACTTCGTTAAATACAAAAAGTCTGCTCAAAGCATTTGTGTGTGTCTTTTAAGTTTTGATATAGTGCCTATCCTAAACCAAGTAAGTATGGTTGTGTGATACTCTTCAGATACTCTATGAGTAAAGCTTTAGATAATTCATTAAAACTTGAAAGTTTTTATAGTAGTTTTAAAAAGAGGCATGTAGGCCCGTCTCTAGATGGGCCCCTGTATTCTTATAAAGGTTTTAAATCGGATTCATAGAGTCCTTCAAACTATTTTCGTTTATAAGCAGTCTTGGAAATAAGTTATTAGGATAACTTATACCTAGATTGTTTTAAAACTACAATTGTTACTTGGGTAGCTAGTGCAATGAATGGATTTAGATTTTTCTTTCGGAAACTTTCTAAACTGCCTGCAAAACTGGGAGAATATTCTCAAAATGGTAGAAATGATATTCTGGAAAGTTTAAATTTGCAATATTTTTTTATTACAAATTTTACATTAATAATGTTTGTATCGTTTTTTGATTTGGGTAAACAATCGCAGCTAGAGATTGGGAACGATAGTCGAACACGCTACGACGTGTGTGGATCCGCGCACACTGCATAGAAAGTGTTGTAACTTTTGACTGACAATATCAAATGATATATTAATTTGTTTTTCAGAACGCATTTTTAAATTATTAACTACTGATAGACGATATGAAATTTGTGGCCAATTTTAGTTAGTTGAACTGAACAGATATCAATCTTGTAATGTGTTCTTAATTGACTTCAAATTACAAGATCGTATTTCCAAAACATTAAGTTCCAAGACGTGTACGAGTGCAAAAAAATTACAGTTTTTTTTTTCGAAAAGCATCAATTTTTGAAAAATTTGTTTCTTCCTCTCATGTATTAAATTTCAAGTTAATAAATAGGATAGAAAAGCTTGAATAATGTACTTTGCGATGCTGTATCGCATTATATATAAAAATAATCATTTTCTTACTGTTTTCACCAAATTCAAGAAAAGTCGAAAACCGTATGCGCTAAATTTATCAATCTTTCAACAGCTGTAACTTCTACAAAAGTTTTTGCAATGCCAGGATCTAATAGCCGAATCTTCTCTTTCGAAGCCTATATGTATCATTCTTATTTTTTATTCTCTAAATGGGATATAACTCGATGTCGAGTAAAAGTGCCCTCATCCGCTACTTCTTGACAGACGCAAGATATGACCTCCTAAGAAATGATATATTTATCTGTGTTATCGGCATACACGTGCATTTTTAAATATTTTAGAAATGTATGCAAACAGATGTGTAGATTGCGAAGAGGAAGGGTCCTAAAATAGATCCCTGTGGTACACCCGTCAACATTGTTCCGCTTGTAGAAACAACTCGCTTCAATCGTATTTGCTGTCTACGGTCTTTCAAATATGACATCATCGCCAATTACATGACTTGATTTAATTTAGTATTTCAATGAGTATTTTGTGATCTAAATGAGAAGGAATTACAATATTTTTCGTTTAATTACAATTTTTTAACAAATGTCTAATGAAACACCCTGTAGAAGCCACCCAGCGGAAATAAAAATCTGATGCACGTGAACTTTTAGTACTATATAAATCTGAATTTTGTTTCAACCGTTTAACCTCATCTTCCATTGTATAATCAAATTATACTTCACAAAAATAACATTCATTATTTTCCTTACTGCAGACAGTAAAATTATCATACTATTCCGTCTGAGATGCACAAATAACGACCTCGAATTCAGCGATTTGGAATATGACAGTGAAAACAGGAATATATTAGTGTACGGTGGCATGGGAACAAAGCTGGGGTGAAACCTCGGATGAAACAGTAATTGAAAATATATGAACTCTGGGGATCCATCCTGCCCCGTGAATGATAGGGGGTTGGCTTTTAAACAAGTTACATGGGGGCATAAAAACGTCAGTCTGCAGAAGCGATACCGAATAATAATGGTTGGTTTACGTCTGCATGCCTAAAAGAATAAAAAAACAACGCATAATATGCCCACATACAAAGACAGCCACTTCCTGTTAATTCCTTCTAGCTTGTTTTATGGGTTAACAACGATCTAGAAAAGATAAGATACATACTGATGTATTCATGACGGTGATATAACTTGGTGGTTTATATAGGTATATCAGGTTGATTTGCATTAAAAGGTTGAGGCTACTTTAAAACGGATTAAGAAAAGGAAATGTTTTGGCTGATTTCGGTTGTACTATTTTCCAAAATTTATATAGAGGCTGTCAAACATTTACAAGAATGTGAAAAAATAATTTGCGAATATTTTGAAAAATGTTATGGACTAAAATTTATAGTCAATTATAATATCTTGACCTCCTAGGTACTACAACATTGTTTTTTCTGTTCTTTTCCCAACAAGGCACCTTTATGTCTTTTTAACCGCTTTACTAAAATCTAATCAAGTTTATATCAACATCTACCTCATATTGTACTCTAACTGTAGTAACTGTTCTCGGAAAAGAAATGAGCCACTTTTATTTTAGGATCTCGACAAAGTGGGCAAGTTTTTAAAATGAAAGTCTAGGTTTTTGTAATCATAGTTTGATGACGAAAATTTGGCAGTAATTTTTTGTTCTAGACCAAATTACTGATAACTTTTCACGACGTTTTCCAATTAATTTCTCATTTCAAAGAGTTTGCCCAAATTTTCGCCTATCGTGCATTTTTGAGGATTAGTACCCTTATATATGACTGCGGAAAAGAGAAGACAGTATTAACAAGTGAAGACCTCTACTGTATTATTTTACTTTATTTTAATAATTTCAAATTAAAGGGACAAGAGTAGAGAGACACGACATCCATCGGAAACGATTTGGGAATTTATTGTTCGTGGTGTTGAAAAACAGCTGACTTCGTTCTTTCTTGTTGATTTTTCACAGTTGACCTCTATCTCTAATTTTACCTTCCCCGTCTGATTAACATGAACATAAAGTTGGCACCCAGAGTTAGCACCCCAGATTCACACTAGGTCTGAAACGGCAACGTAACGAATGGTCGCGCCACCGCTGGCGGGGATTATCTTGTTTTAAGGAGTAGAAGAGGCCTGTCCGGGGTGGAAAGCGGCAGCTCGTTGCCAGATCGAATTTTCCGATGTAAACAAATTTCCGGCTCTGAAATGCGCATGCAAAGTGCTGCCGCGATTCGGGTTGTATCAATCATCATGATTCAGTGTAAACTAACTGCCTTCCAATTTTCAGCGCTGCAGCTCAATGCCAAGTGGAGTTCTCCGGAGGAAAGAGTTTTCCGACCGTGGAAGGAAAGGGCCAAGAGCTGCCGCGATTTTCTCTCTGTGGGTGCTTCTCTGTTACCCATGGGTACCTTCTGACCGTATTTTCTGCGCGGTAGCTCAACGCCAAGTCGAGTTTTTCAGGGGAAAAGGGTTTCCCGACCGTGGAAGGGAAGGGCCACGAGCTGCCGCGATTTTTTCTCTGTGGATGCTTTTATTTTAACAATAGGTACCTTTTGACCTATTTTCAGCGCGGCAGCTCAACGCCAACTCGAGTTTTCCGGAGGAAAAGAGTTTTCCGACCGTGGATGGGAAGGGCCACGAGCTGCCGCGGTTTTCTCTCTGTAGATACTTTTCTTTTAACAATAGGTACCTTTTGGCCCATTTTCAGCGCGATAGCTCAACGCCAAATCGAGTTCTCCGGGGGAAAAAATAGTTTTCCGACTATGGAAGGGAAGGGTCAAGAGTTGTCGCGAAAGTGGGTCAAAGGGTACCTGTTGTCAAAGGAAATGCATCCACAGAAGGAAAATCGCGACAGCTCGTGGCCCTTCCCTTCCACGGCCGGTAATCTGTTTTTCCCGCGGAAAACTCGACCTGGCGTTGAGCTACTTCGCTGAAAGTGGATCAAATGGTACCTATTGTTAAAATAAAAGTATCCACAGAGAGAAAATCGCAGCGGCTCTTGGCCCTTTCCTTCCACGATCGGAAAACCCTTTTTCCCCGGAAAACTCGACTTGGCGTTGAGCTGCCGCGTTGAAAATAGGTCAAAAGGTACCTATTGTTAAAAGAAAAGCATCCACTGAGAGAAAATTGCGGCAGCTCTTGACCCTTCCCTTCCACGGTAGGAAAACTCTTTTTCCCCGGAAAACTCGACTTGACGTTGAGCTGCCGCGCTGAAAATAGGTCAAAAGGTACCTATTGTTAAAAGAAAAGCATCCACAGAGAAAATCGCGGCAGCTCTTGGCCCTTCCCTTCCACGGTCGGAAAACTCTTTCTCCCGGAAAATTCGACTTGGCATTGAGCTGCCGCGCTGAAAATTGGAGGGCAGTCAGTTTACACTGAATCATGATGATTGCCACAACCCGAATCACGGCAGCTCTTTGCATGAGCATTTCAGAGCCGGAAATTTTTTTTACATCGGAAAATTCGATCCGGCAACGAGCTGCCGCTTTCCACCCCGGACAGGCCTCTTCTACTCCTTGAAACAAGATAATCCCCGCCAGCGGTGGCACGGCCGCTTGTTACGTTGCCGTTTCAGACCTAGTGTGAATCTGGGGTGCTAACTCTGGGTGCCAACTTTATGTTCATTTGATTTTATTATGTGAAGACCCTGTTTATTTTTCTAGATCCGCCGCTGGTTAGCATCACAGGCATTTTGAATTATTGGATAATTACACCTGTATTACTAGCTGAAATTAGGGCATGAAAATGGAAAGAGGGTTCGTGAGGATCTTAGCAACACGCACTGGCTCTAATTATTGTCAAAATTCTTTCAATCGTAAACAATAGGCAGGCTAGATTTGAGTAGACGGTTACACATAATCTAGAGAGAGAAAAAAACAGTAAAAATGTTAATAAGGCAGACATTATTCGTTTTGGTCTATGTAATTTAGTTGTTTGCATGTTAACTCCCAACATTAATATTAATATAGGTATAACCTATGCCTACTTGACTCAACGTTTCACAGAAAGAAATCTGTAAATATTTAACATTGACCTGACAATATTTATCTAAATATTGTCAACTGTTTGCCAATTTACAAGTCCATAATTAATATAACTAAGTTCCTCGGATCTATTTAACAAAATACCAAACAGACCAGCTATCTAAACAATGTCCATAAATTAGAAAAACATTACTTATGTATTGTAGGCCATTGCTTACTCTTCATACACAGGGTGTTCCGCAACGTGATGTGCATAGAGAAAATACATATTCTTGAAATAATTCCCAATGCGTTAAGTTATATAGTTGTTATATAGTTGTATATTTATTGTCGTATAGTTGTTATATAGTTGTAGACAATGAAGGTAGTATTCAATCAGTGAATAAAATTGGGAAAAACAAAAAATTTTAAAACCAGTGGTCAGAATTTGACACAGTTAAAGTTAGTACTGATATCAGTAATGTAAAATTTTATGAAACATACCTAATTTATGAATATTTCAATGATAATTTTGTGAAAGTTTCGATCTATTCGTAAAAAGGGAAAATATGAAAATATATATTTTTCAATAAGGTTAGGTAGGTAACTTTTTAACAAAAAAATTAATGTTTTGTTTTTAATAAGACTGGAAATTACGAATAAATTTATCTAAATAATGTCAATTGTTTTCAAATTTACAAGTGTAATTTAACTAAGTAACAATTTCTCCGATCTTTTTAACAAAATACCTACTCAGAGACCAGCTATCTAAACAATGGCCATAAATTAGAAAAACTAATATAGGTACCTAGTGTATAGATTTAAGGCAAATAAATACCTTCTCACTTTTCATACACAAAGTGTTCCGTGTTGTACATAGAGACAATACATGTATTTGAAGTAACACTTAATTTCCAATAGATCTATAGGTACAGATTGTAATACAGTAGTTATATAGTTGAATACTGTTATATATTTGTAGAAATGAAGATAGTATTCAGCTGGTGTTTATTAAAATAGATAAAACACCAAAAAAATTAAAAACCAGTGGTCAGAGTTGGATACTGAATCTTATTAAGATTGAGAGCGGTGTGAACATCAACAAATAACAAAATTCAACGTATTTTTAAACGACATCAATATCGTCATTAGTACTTAGGTAATGAGAATCAATTAACCCGGTGGCCACGCACTTTTATTTCATAATTTTTAGTGGGTTAGTTAAACGAAAAAAATATTGTTTTACTATAATTTTTATTATTATTATTATTGTTTATCCAACAGATGCATGGAACAAGAGAAATGATGTGCGAAAACGGCGTTAAATAAACACGTATAATAATTAAATTACTAGGCGGATCGCTGTAAAATTAAATACCTATATAATCTATTCTCACAGTGGAGGATTAGATTTAAAAAAAAAAAATCAAGTGGCCCGGTTAAGGATTGCAACCTGTAGAGTATTTCCGTTAGTACAGAACCAACCGACGGAGATGTATGGCAATTTTTAATAGTAACTTAATAAAAGTTCATATCAGTCTAAAAATGGTACCTACCATTTTGGAGTAGAATTTTCCCCTTTCAAAAAGGTTAACTAAATTCGATTTTTTGCAGAATTAACCGATTAACAATGCTTTTATCGCCGAAACTGAGGGCTGGCGCGTTGACTGAATAGAACACAGCCCAGCGGGTTTAGCAACAATAAATATAGCCTACTTCCCCCTATCAAAATAGAATACGATTCCAATAAAATTCCAAAACTATTTTCCAGAGTATATTCAGAGGTGTGAAGCAAAATTAAATCAAAATAAATTATTATGGAACGAAACAGATCTTTCAACTGCCTATAGTCTGTACGCTTGCTTCTCTTGATGAAAGAACATGTTTTAAAATTCATTTGCCGCTCATAAAACATAGACAGTAAACATTGTTGATAAATTTAATTTGTTGTAGGTATGCCAGCTTTATCTCTAAATTAGCTACTTGACAACTGAATAAACTTTTGGCGGGAATTTAATGTGGATGTTCGTTAGCATATAATTATTAATTCAAACTTATATTTGGTCCGCGCCGAAGATTTATTGTTTGAAATTTTAACTATTATGCAAATGAGGATAATATACCAACTCAACACTTAATACCTCATAATTTTACTGGACAACGATGTATATGGGGAAATGTAAATAATAACTTAAGGTTTTTTAAATGTACAAGTTACAAAAAAAAATGTTGTCTTACCTTGGGTTGTGCATTAAGGTCATCCGAGTTCCCAGACTGCCTTTTGGGGGCTTCCTTCTTCTTAACACCGGGTCCTTGTTGGTTGTAATTATACTTGAAATTTTTACCGTCTTGTATAACGAAATTTCTAGTAACTGCCCGTTTAATGGCCATACGAAGGGCTCCTTTCAAGTCATTTTCTGCACTTTCCTCGACCGTATGAGATTGTCTAATGTATTTTTCGATAGATTTTACACTGGATCCATCGCGTTCACCTAATTCGCGAACTGCCTTCGCTACGACTTTAGTTAAATCGACACCCTTTTGTATTTTAAGGGTTCTGCTCTGTAAACCGCCGGGGTCTTTATATGAACTTTGGCCTTTATTAAAAACTTTTAACACTGAACCTTCCTTCACGGCGGTTTCTAAGTGTTCAGCAACAACATCTTCATGATAATTATGGTGTTGTCTAATAGCATGACATATTCTTTCTACACTAGGACGTTGTTTTTGAGAACGGATTTTTCTTATTGCCTCTAGGATCCAGGTGGACCAAACTTGCTGAGGCACTTCCTCAGGCTCACACATGATGACTAACTGCAATAAAAATATAATATTCACACCTGGCTGATGGTTAACTTAGCCCCCACAACACCCGCCGGTACTGGATCCCGCCCGAACTTAATTTCAATATTTACGTATTAATAAAAACAGTAATTTTGTACAAAAATATATTAAACGTTCAAAAACGACACAATAAATTCTTTAAATACCTTAAAAATGTTGTGTAACGGTTCAATTTGATGCTACAGCGCGTTCACTCGATGTACACAAGCAAAATGAATCCCGTCGGTAGCCATCTTGGGGCGAGTAAAACCATCAACATTTTACGTCTTTTATTCACTTTATTACACACTTAAACGCAAATTTAACAATTTAGCTGCAATACCACGAATTATCCGATGACAACTCTGGCAATGCAATAACACTTCAAACACTTACATGACAATGACGAAATGACGGAATTTAACTGCGACTACTTTGTAGCTAACGACAAGCGAACCTTCCGGCGGCAATAGCTTTCGATTCTAATAAAACATTCCATCGAAGCTTTCGGCCGTCTGCCGTCGCCTAGATTTAATTTTTCGTCCATTACGCACTATATAAAACAACACGAACAAATAGTCACAGATCGCACACACCTATCGGGTTAATTAAATTATGATAGACATAATTCATCGCAAAAGATCACAACAAAAGGTTAATATTGTGACAAAATGGCCAGTAAATGCGCGCGCATCCCGTTTCCCTTTGCCCTTCCCGTCCCAAAGAGATCAAACTGGCAATACGTACTTCCGTTGCTGGCAACTCGAGAGGGCGAGGGGCCTGAAAATTGATCAGACCACATGTAGTTCTTGTTAATCATTTCTCTTTTTATTACACCTTTGTATTCGAAACTCTACCCTAGGGAATCGGAATTTCGCAATATTAGGTATTCACAATAAAGATAATAAAAGGAACATTTCGATATATTTATATATTTCAGGGATAGATACACTTTAATGGTATAATCTAGTATTTTATATAAGATTACCCAGAGGATTATTAAGCAATTGTGGTACAACTAAACAAAGAGTTTAAAATTCGATTAAACACTTTAAAAATAGATTATGTTAATGAGCCTCATTTCCAACTAATAAAACTGTGTTTAAACCTACTCTAAAGTAGTGAAATTAAGAATGTGATAAAACAAATTAGAATGGTACATTATTGATATCCCTAATTACCATTAAACGATAATAATTATTTTGATATGATTCTTTTTCTAATGAATATTACATTAGTACAAGTACAGAAATCATCATTTATATTTAGAATTCTTACGGAGTAATAATAACAGATGGCGCACTCTATACGCCAGCGAGCGTGCACCGAGTGCTTAGGCATCACGCCATACATTCACAAGGAACAAAATGTGTATTTTTTTAGAATATTAAGAAAAGAATGGGACAGGCACACCGTACACGACAGTATAGGTATCTATTGGGAACAATATGTAAGAAGAGTGTAGTAAATTAAATCATATGCTACTAATTTTGTGATGTCTGTTTGTTAAGACATGTTTTTCATATTTTCTTCCTCGTGCTGGGGAAAACAGTTTAAAAAATATGGAATGTGGAATATGTAAGATTGTGATTGACTAAAGGGTTTAAATATATGGGTCTTACACTTTGCCAACAAAGGTTTATTAAAACCCAGTTAATTAAAGGCACTGGAAATTTATAACCATAACCACAGCAATAACTTAGTTTATTGGATGGTCAGTTAGATATACACTTTTCCCTTTGCATTGCTACGAAACCAAATTAATCCACTTTTAATCCCTTCTCAGAAATACCTCCACAAATCCACAATTATTATTCAGATACCTACCAATATAATAACCTTTCCATTATCTTTAAAGACTTTCCTACTTATATTTCTAGTATTCATATTTAAACTACATATATTATATGTATATATGTATATCATTCTATTTTGAATCATTGTTAGATAATAAAAAATACATGTTGCTTATTTCTGCATTCATCTAATTAAAAATTGTACATATGAGAAAGGATACTTTGCATTCTATCACTAATTTATTGTAACATACACGTTATACTGCTCATTAACGTGTCATTGTAAAATGTTGATTCAAATGATTGAGTTAACAAAGGGCTGTGCTTTAAGTAACACCAGGTTGACCAAATCTTAGAAATAGAGTAATAAATATTACTTATATTAAAATTATATAAATATAGGTTTACTAGGGATTAGGATTTAAATACATTAAGGTGGCCATTCCCTAGAAAGAGACATCCGATAGGGAAATATTTATTATTTTTGCCCATTACTTTTTTATCTTAATACGTATATTTAAAATAAACTATAAGAGTATCTAAGTAGAACTATAATAAGACTATTACTATGAATTTTCACTCAATAATTTCAATGGTTTGCAAAATAGCTCGATTTAAACTACGAAATAGGAAGATTAACATAATTTTTAAATTTAAATCGAGCTATTTTGCAAACCACTAAAATTATTGAGTGAAAATTCATAGTAATAGTCTTGTTATGGTTTTACTTAGGTACTCTTATAGTTTTTTTTAAATAAACGTACTAAGAAAAAAAAGTTATGGCTAAAAATAATAAATATTTCCCTATCGGATGTCTCTTTCTAGGGAATGGCCACCTTAAAGAGATTAGATTGATAGATGTAGGTCCAACTGGTCATTCAGAAGATTATTGTCGGAAATTTTGTTGGATTTGATAATTTCTATTGATTCTAATAAATCTAATTCAAAACCTTTTTCTTTCATATGTAATATTATAAAATCGTTTATATTAGGAAAATTGTGATTTCTTCCTAAAATATGATTTGCAAAAGTTGAATCTGTTTTTTGAAAATTAAAGGAACATAAGTGGTTCTTTTGTATCTAATTTCGAATGAACCATCAGTTTGACCTATATACAAGGCATTGCAATCTGGACGTGTTAGTTTATAAACGCCCGAGTCCCGAGCTTCCACAATCAACTTTTTTTTAATGTTCATTTGAGTATATTCAGCAGACAACTTTCATGTATTTAATATATAATAAATCACTTGTGCATTACTCCACTGTAGAGTGCTGGGTGTTTCTTAGAGCATCTATAGCAGATATACAGTGAGGTCCACAAATAACGGATAAATTCATTACCTATGTAATTTACAATTTATGAGTAAAATCTTAAAAGAGGTCAATTTTAATTCTAAAATTACATTTTCTAGCATAATTTTATACCTCTCTTCAACCCCCTTGAAGTGGCAGCTACCCCGTTAAAATTTTTAAATGGAACGAAGCAGCTAGGTGTCTGTGATAGATCATTTGAAAGAGTCTTTAATTCTCTATCCAGCAATATAAGATTTTTTGTATTATGTATATATTCTTCATCAAGAAAATTAAATTTGAAAGTTTTAAAACGTATTTGAAATTTATCCTAAACTATGTACCAATTTGGATTTCTTTTCTTAGTTAAAAATACTTTTCCCAGATGATGACAACCGATAGAAATATTTGGTATCAGTAGGACGGAGCAACACCATATCTTGCATTGGAAGTAATAAGAGTCTCTCTCAATCAAGTTTTTCCCAATAGGTGGATCGGTAGATGCGGGTTTTTTGGCTGACCAGTTTCTAACACCTACAGTTATAGTTCTATTATATACTTTGATTCAGTGCTTCTATATGTTATTTGTCATTGGTAGGATGGCATAAATCCTCAACGTGTGAGATTACTATATTTGTGTTTGGGAGAGGAAAAGAGTCTGGGAAACTCTTTTTAACTTGAAAAACAATAGGCATGATGGCTTTTAATTATATCTTTATTTATGCCGGATTTTCACAGATTTCTGTTAAAGATTTCATCGTTCAATTTAGAATGATAAAAAATACTGTGTTGTAAAATTTCAATTTTCCTGAGAAATTTTCATTAAACAATGGAAAATATTGAAGATATTTGTCAATTGTGAGGTAATAATTCGCACACACACGGTATGATAAATTTGCCCTGGTTTATTTCAAATCTAACTTACCCTGTATTAATTATACCGAATGTCCAGTGTAATAGTAAACAGGTCAACAGTTGAGTAATGCCCATATAAATTTTAATTTTAAGACGGTCTTATGAGATAATGACATAAAAGGTTTTCAGTGCCAAATTAAATCGAGATGAAGAATGAAATCTAAACGAGTTAATTTAGAATTTTGTAACCATTTAAGTTTCCAGAAGCTATATGAGCTAAAAAAAACTGTTGTTTTTATTTTCAATTTATTATCTAGAGATAAAATGAAAGATTCAACCTACATCTGAAAAAAAAAATTGTTTTTGAGGTTATGTAAAACATTTCCAACTTTTCCAAGGCAAGAGAAATGGTCTAGGTGCCCGCGTACAAAAAATAAATTTATACATATCGCGTTGAAACTTCTGGTATGGCTTAATTGCGCCTAATCTACAACTTTTTTCCTCTGCGAAAATTTTCGAAAACCCGACATTCTCCCTCCACTTCTTCCGAATGATTTCCACCCGTCATACTGTAAAATTGGAAAATTTACTTTGTCGTACAATTCGAAAATTGGATTCTACATGTTTACTATTAAGCTTACTTGAAAAAATCAGCTGGCTATCAATAAATTTGTAAACGTTGTTAATTCGGAATTTTTATAATTTTTATAGAATCCAATTTTCAAATTGTCCGACAAAATAGATTTCTTGATTTTTCAGTACCACAGGTGGAAATCTTTCAGAAGAAGTGGAGAGGAAATGCCGCATTTTAGAAAATTTTCGCAGAGGAAAAAAGTTGTAGATTAGGCGCAATTAAGCCACACAAGAAGTTACAAGAGAATACGTATAAATCAATTTTTGTACGCGGGCACCTATACTAGAAATTCCCAAGAAAATTGTTTTACAACACTAAAATGAGAAGGTCAAGAACGTATTAAATTGTTAATAGTACGGAAAAATTCGGAATTATATTTCATTAAAAATGTACGGGACAGAAAATATTTTACAAATTAAATAGAAAAATATAGATAGCTACGAATCTTTACAAATATTTTAATTATATATCTATACACAACTAAGAAATAATATTAGTTTTATATTTTGCAAAAACGGAACAAGAGGAGTAACAGTAGGGAAGTTTCGTTGCGAGATAAGTTACCCTTTGGATATAGTTCTTTCTGCACCTGTTAAGTTCTAAGCAAGCACAGGCCTGTATCCAAGGGGTGTCCAACTCACGGAAAATTTGAGTACCTCCATGACTGACAACCAGGAGGAAAAAACTGGTAGATTTAAAAATCCTCCGAATGTCTCATGATAATCCCTCTATAATTTCTTCCTGGCTACAGACCTGTGCAAGCAGCTGTTAAACAATTGTATATTCACGTATTTATCGATTATATCTAACAGTAGATTAAACAACAGACTTATAGTTCTTAAATTTAAAAAATTTACATTTTGATGTTTCAAACATACGCTGATATAATGATATTCCCTGCCCAATGCCAGCACTGTTTCTTGGTAAAATACAAACAAAACCCAACAGACATAAATTATTGTTCAACATTTATGTCTGTCACGCTAAATATATTACAACAGGTAGGTATGTCATATGTAGAGGCACTGACTTCTTTGACAAGTTTTAATTAAGTAAGGTTTAATGTTGGCCAAACATAAACCACCGCTTTTATGTGGTAAGGTACAAATTAAAAACGAGATGAATTTAATTTTTGTTCTATTTATTTAGTTTACTGTACTGTCAAAACGTATTTATTAAAATTATTTAAGGAAGAAAACAAATATCTAGTTTTGGCCAAACTGCCTATATGAACATATTTCATAAATATCTAATTAAATGGGCAACATAACACACAGGAATTTTTAACAAATCTTCAATAATAAACAAGCAAAAAAATCAGTAAGCATCATCCTAATTTAGAATTAATTTTACAATTGTTCTATATGTTATATTATCAAGAAACAGTACAAACAAATCTACTATTCGTTTTGTAATAGGAAAAATATTTTTTATACACTTTCCCAGTACCCCATTGTGGCGATGCACATTCTGCCCCGCAGTGGTATGAAGCAACATTCGTGACATAGAAACATGATAGAAACCGCATCAGCCAAACGACGGAACGATGTTTTATTGCACACACTGTAAAACACATTTTAACACATTCAGCGCCAAGCTAATATTGCTGAGTCTACACATGAGACCACCCATAAGACAAGCTCGGCAGACACCGGTGTCTGATCTAGCCCTATATAAAAAAATGCATATTTCTTTATCACACCAGGCCATAGCGGACACATTTATCAAAAAACTGGTTAATTTCCTAGGGCCCAGCGGACACCATGCTATGCTGTCTATACGGATTGACATGTCCGTCCTGGCCTCTAAAATATATATATTTTTAAGTCATTCTCAACAGGCCACAGTGGTCACAATGGCGGACACAACTTCCAAAATCTATATAAATTTTTTTATTAAGAACCCATGGCATGTACGCCAGTATACAGGGCCATGACCGGCAATTAATGATAAAACTCTTCGAATGTGAGTGTCCGCTGACCAATGCTAATAACTAAGTAAGGCGGACATCGTTGACCGCTATGGCCTGATCTAACTGTAGCTTATTAGACACCGGTGTCCGCCATGGCCTGAATGTGTTAACTTCAGAAGTTCTTGGACCAAAATGCAAGGCATCTTCCCCCCATTTTCGAGTCTCTACTGGTCAATACTCTATACTCAATCTATAAAAATTCGTTTAAAAAACTCGATCTGACAAGCCTCCGCACGTCTAGTACCGAAAGATCGATAAATGGGGTGGTTTTCTAGATTTAGGGGTAGGTTGGGAAGGGCAATAAACGATTGACTATCACCATCGTGTTCCACACCCTCGAGTCTTGCATTCTGGTCCCAGAACTTTTGGGGTTTTGATTCCTTTCTGCATATTTTACAGGGACTATACGTTCCAAATCGAAATTTGCAAATTGAAAGTGTCAAGACTGTACCAAAAAGTGACATTTTGACACTTTCGGTGATATCTCAATTGTCAGTTTCCGGTTTCATATTTCAATTGGCAAGTTTCTGTATTCTGTCAGAAAATTTTTCTCATTGCAGATAGCTTAATTTGGTACATGAATGATGGAAAAAATCCAGATAAATATCTTGACAAAATGTATATTAAGGACAGTAGATTTTGTCCCGCTTCGATCGGTACTGGTCCTAACCAGCAAAATCGTGAGCAAAAAATTTACTTTTTTATCAGCTAATAATTGCAGAGTTCCACGGAGCTGAGCGAGTTACTGGGGAAGCGTATAACTACAATTATTACTTAAAAATATTGGCATACAAATAATAATTAATGTTTTTCTAATAACACAGTCATAAAATTTCCAAAAATGTGTGAGTTTATAAAAATTTCTTAACACTAAATTAGTCTTTTTTACTAAAAAGCTAAATGTAGAATTACACGCTTGCAGTTGATAAAACTTAAAATCCTGTCCTAGTCCTAAATTAATCATAAAGAATTAAAATTGAAAGTTCAAAATTTATAATTTTTAAAACTAAAACCATAGGTTATTTAATTTAGGCTTGGATTTTTGAGAACGGAGCAAATTTGTCCACTTTTTAGTTTTTTAACTATAACTCAAAAACTATACATTTTTAGTATATACACGTAATACGATTTTTTGTAGAGAATCAAATTTCCTATTGAAATGGCACATTATAAAGTAAATTTTTTAACAAAATAAATTAAAAAAAACGAAAAATTTTAATTTGTTGTTTTTTTTTTAATATTTGTGTGTAACTTTTTTCTGAGTGGATTTAGGTATAGGCAATGGTTGACAAAAAAGAAAGCCGACGTAATTCCCGTCCAAATGGTGACCGATAAAAGTATTTTCGATATAAATTGCCCGAGTTACAGTCGTTCAAAATTACCTACTCTTTTACAATTTTACCGCTTTTTAACTTAAACTGTTGGGCTTAATGCCATACAGAGAAATTACAATGAATTGAATAAAAATTATTTTTGCGTGTAAAAATTAAAAAGAACATGGTACAAAGGTAAGAAGTGGTAAAATCGTAAAAAACTTTGAATGAATGTATATCTCAATTTTAATCAAAAATACTTTTATCATGGAAATGGGCAAATGCCAAAGCATGTCATGCCCAATCTAATCAATGGCGGCAATAATTTGTCAGACTATATATCTATCTATTTTTAACGGACTTCAAATATTTTTTAAAAGGAGGAGATTCTCAGTTCGACACGTATAATAATAATAATAATAAAAAATGTCTTTATTTCCCAAAAAGACGAACAATGAAGAAGAATACAAATTTTATAATAACGTTAAATGGGAAACAAGGGGAAGTTCACTCAAAAGAGTGCTCTACCACTTATGTTTGTTTTTTAAGTATGCTCAATCATTCACTCTGGAAAGCCTTAAGCAAGTTCTCTTAAATCTTTGGTAAACTGTAGAATATGATTTGGCGGTGGCCCTGTTATGGTACAGGTACATTATATAATCCGGTTTCTTAGAGCATCGCAGACAAAGAAAGTGATACGAGAAATTTTCTTAGTGGTGCCAACTTCATTAAATAACTCGCTGTGTTTTGCAATTAATAATAATAATAATAATGTTTCTAAAGAAGGGCTATCTTTATCCTGTAACCGAGGGATTCATTATGTCTATTCAGGACAAGGTAATAAGAAGAAGGAACTACGAGAGAAATATATTAAAAATGAATGTACTAGACAGGTGCCGAAAATGTGGCCGTCCTGGAGAAACAATAGAGCACATCACAATAGGATGCTCTGCTCTATCTGAAAATTACTATCTATGCTGACATAATCAAGTTGCGAAAATTCTTCATATTCAGTTGGCTCTAAGACACAAATTAACTAATAACCCCGAGCTGTCTTATAAGTACTCTCCTGAAGCTGTTCTCGAATCCGGCGATGCAATATTATATTAGGATAGGCCGATTATAACTAATAGAACTGTAGACTTTAACCGCCCAGATTTATTACTTATAAATAAGACTGATAAAACTGCACTAATAATTGACGTTGGTGTTCCCCTTACCCACAATCTAATTAAAACAGAACAAGATAAGAGTATCAAGTACCAAAATCTGGCAATAGAGGTAAAGCGTCTGTGGAAACTACGTGAAATAAAAATTATACAAGTGATTATTTTGATGGAGTTTGCTCAAAACATCTGGAGCCAAACCTGACAAAACTAGAACTTCCCAATGGTCTTATAACACTTATGCAGAAGGCCGTTATTCTACAAACCTACCACCTAGTAAGGAAGTTTCTATCGACGTAACAGCAGCTGGGTAGGGTGAATTCTCTCAGCTGATGTAATAACTGGCAAACATCCCGAGAAAAATAAGGAATAATAATACACTTTATTCATACTCTTTTTTGGGCATAATACAAATTAGTAGGACTTTACACAGACTGAAAAGGTGAAGCTCAGCTAGACGATTACCTACAGCTGCTTTTACACTTAACCTAGAGATAGTAGTATTTGTATCAAGCAAACATTTTTTTATCGATTACTTATACCACTAAGTGAGTACAAAAATACAACTGGCATACCTCCCAATTAGTGGAACTCCAGCAACAAATATTAGGGAGATCTTAGGAGGCCACTTAAATTTGCTAATGCGTTAAACGTAAAATGTTATACTGCACGTGCGCAATAATGGAAAATAAGGGATTACGGTATTAACGTTTTGAGTTTTTGAAACCATCTTTCTTTGCATTAAGTGACGTACTTAAAGCAGGTAAATATATATAACCTCACTTTTGTTCACTTTGTTTAGTATTTGCTAATTTGTTTAAAGTTTGTTATTATGGCAGGATGGGACAATTACGAATATTTCTTTTCAAGCATACAGAAATATATAATAACACAAACATGAAAGGGCCAGGTTATGTATACACCTTGTGACAAAAATAGCAAAAAGTTTAAAAATGAATTATTATTTGTTTGCTTATAATGGGCTTGTTCGGCATTTTTTTTGTTTTTTTCATAAATCGAAAGTGCAAGTATAAAATAATGGATCTGCAAAAAATCAGAATCTTATTGGCACGTTTCATATCTTAATAACTATTACAAATCTCCACCTCGCAAAAATGGGGCGTGGCCAGGCGCTACGTCACTATACGCATAGACTCAGCGATCTGAACAGACTTGATGCTCCTTAGTTGTTATAATTATAAGTCTTTTCGAAGTATTCTTTGTTTTGCTTACTTCTTGACAGTAGGGGAGTACAATTTGGTGAAATGTCAAAAAATTACAATTTTCTCTCGCTCCTGTCAGGACGAATTTTCGGTTTTGACCCTGCAATTTACGATTAGGATTCATTGCCGACCTCCTCCTTTCTGTAGAGACATAGAACAAACTTCCACTCGACATATTTATTTAGTTACCAGCTTTTGAAAATTTCATGTTTTTCGACCTTTCAGGTTAAATTTGAAAGGTCCCAGAAAACCACTTTTCTTACGTCACTTGCGTATAGTGACGTCACAAATGAGCGCTCGGTTTTTGCAACTATTACTAATTTCAACTCCTTATATCTCGAGAACCCACAAGCTTAATTTCAACCACCACACAAACCTCATAAAGAAAAAATGCATAGCCAGAGGAAAACATTTCAGAAGCTTGACATACAAAGATAAGGGAATAAACCAGAAAACAGCGGCACACATATACAAATTCATATGCAGACCAATTCTCGAATACGCACACCCATTATATATAAATTGCAGAAAACCAGCCAAAAACAACCTTAAAGTAGAAGAAACATCCACCTTACGCTCAATAACCAAAATCCGTCATACAAGAAATGCACTACACAACCCTCCAAACAATCTTCTGTACGAAGCAACAAATATCCAACCCATAGCCCAACGTATCATGCATCTCTCTACCAAATTTGCAAAAAACGAACACACTCTGACAACATTGCAACCATTTTGTAAGACACGAGAACAACAACGCCCCAAGCACAAGTACCCTGAAAAAACCATATTGGAACTCCTTAAAGAACTTAATGAAGAATAATAGCAAACAGAGTTTCGAATATTTTTTTTTTTTGTAAATCAAGATAATGCTTCCAATTGTAGCTCCCTATAAAATTATATGTAAAATATATCCAAAATATGCAACTGGCTGAAGGACCTCGATCGATCACCATTTGGTTTTACCAATAAAGTACTTTATTATTATTATTATTATCTCGAGAACGGAAAAAGTTAATAATACGAAATCTTAAGTGCATAATGAGAATATCGAGTACAATATGAAAAGGTATAAAAACCATATAAAAAGAATATCATGGAACAAGCCCATTGTATTGTAACATATTCTTTATAGGATTTTGCAAACAGCAGAAAAAATAACTATCGATAACTAAAAGAAAAACTGTGTAAAAATATTAATGAAATCTTTGCATTCTTTCAGGTTGTCAAAAGAATGCAAAGATTTCATTAATATTCAATACAAAAATAGCAAAGTTGTCAAGGATTGATTTACATGCAATCATTTTATTACATATTACGGACACACCTAAAAGTATATATAAAAAGTGTACTAGATATGGTCAGCAGTTATATATTTTAAATGTAAGTATTAAGATATTAATAAATTAATTGTATAAATAGATGTGAATGTTCTCTACTGAGCAACTCTGTAAAAGATTAAAAGTTAGTAAGCACACCATATTCTAAAGCAAATAAGGTAAAACTTTATCAGTTAATAACTTATTCGGTTATTTTTTAACGACTGCACATGAGCAGTAAAACGGATAACGTAGATAAATTAAGGGGCCTAAAATCTCCCTATTCTAAACCTGCTAGTTATGTCACTGTACATGACAAAGATGTATCAAGTTGTTTTTTTTGTTATCGGTTAATTACCACTTAGTTATTACAAAAATACCATCGGCATGATTAGTATATTTCAAGTTAATTTTTTTTCAAATTATTAATTTCATTTAAAAATTACGTTAGCACTAAGAAAAATTCTCATATCACTTCTGTCACACTCCAAGGCAAAAGATTAATCATGCCTCTAACCATTACAAATGTGTCAGACAATTACAGGCTGGCTCCTATACTATTATGGCTTTAACAAGCTATGACTAATACAAGATGAGCAAAAATCAGCAACGAGTCTCTTTGTTCGAAAATTTGGTGAATGCGCCAGTGATGACGAAAAACGCAAATTTCTTCACAGCCGCATTAAAATTGCTAGTTAGATACTTTCGGAGTAGCTGACATTGAGCCTGATATCAAAATTCAAAATCACGAATACAATTGGGCTATCATATTAAGCCTGTTCAGCATTTTTTTTAATTTTAGAAATCGCAAGTAGAATAATTTTTAATACAATTTTCTAATTTTTAGAATTTTATTCGAACATTTAAATCCTTATATAAATCACCAAAGTTGGATTGCGCGAAAATGGGGCGGAGCTTTGGTGACGCCACTTTGCATATGCTGATCGGGTGACAGTCGAAATTCTTTAATTTTTGACTTTGAGGTTAACACATTAAAATTATTATTTCGATTAGTATACCTGATCGGATTAGGTATACGCTTTTTTTAATATTAAATTAAATTTAGGCACGTACCTTCTATTTAGGATTCCTCTAAAAGTAATATTTTAAATAGTTCAAATAATAATAATCGTGTAAATTAGAAACAAACATCTTCTTTCTTCAAGCGTCAGACTAACTCATTTCATGATATTAAAGTTTGATATATTATGGTGGACTACTGACTACTGTAGCAAACTCAAACTCTTTCGCCATAGCGTTTATGCAGAATGACGTCACGAGTCGGAGAAGTGCTTTGTACTGAAACCCAATCTATAACATTCAATATCTAAGGATTGGATATACTTATGAAGCTGAAATTTTAACAGCTTATCTAGATGATCGAATACTATTGATTACCATAACATAAAAATATAAAAAAAAAAAATCGTTAGCAAACCCTTTGCAAATTGACATGAAATTTGGAATATAGAAATATGAGGATTTTCTGGTGAGTTTTCTGTTAAAGATTAAAACTTTAAAACGACAGGTATTTTCTTTTTCTCTCCAGAAACCACATGAGAGGCTATTAATAAGGGTGAAACATTTTTTAAACACGTCAAGGAAATCAGGAAATTTAAATTGTGAATTGGTATTGGTCTCCTTATGACCAACTTATGGAAACATTTGAATGCTAAAATAAGGGTAAGATTAAGGCAAAGTGAGGCCTAATACTAAATTAGTATTAAGGATTTTTTATAAATTCACACTAATTCAAAGTTATCGAGTTACTAACTGGCTTTGTTAAACTATATTTTTACCCTTAAAGCAACACAACATAACAATATAAAAAACATGTCTAAACCTATACTTCATTCTCAATGTTACTGTTCACTGGTGCCAATTCTCCATAACAATGTTTAGCTCTAGGATCCTTGTATGAATTTTCGTGCTGAACACTCTGTGAGTTCGTTCTGCATTTCGCCAGGCATAACTCAAAGTGATCCGTTACCGATGCAAATAGAACGTTATTTTGCTCTGTTGCCTTTCCTAGCACAGTTTCCAAAACATCTTTCTGGAAAAAAAATCTTCAAATTAGTGTAAATTGCTATGAATGTTCTTAAGATCTACTACATACATAAAATACAGAAAATAGCACAAACCTTCTACTATCTGTACTTATAATATACCAATATTTACAATAGAATTGTGAAAAAAATTATAATGTGTCTCTAAACACACTGAACTTTATTTTTCACGATATCAAATTTATTTTTATTGGTACATCGAGCTAAACTGGCGCTTTGCCAACATATTATCTCAAATAACAAAGTTGCATTAAATAAAAGTATAGTCTCAAAAACAAGAGATTTGGTTTTGTTTTTGTTTAGTACAAGCTGATTTGTAATAAACCACGTTTTAGCTTGGTTCATGGCTTGCCCAAGTTATGTCGTCTTCCTTTTTAACACTCACTCCAAATGTTGTATGTCAGCATACAACTGTGGCTACGTTTGTGTTAAAAATAATTGGTAGATCGTTTATATAAATTTTGAAAAGGTGAGGACCTAATATAGACCCTTGTGGGACTGACTCCTTTTTTTATTAACATGGGTCTACTCCTGTGGTTATCATTACATATTACTTGATTTCTATTCGATAAATAGGATCTTATCAGTTGTAATGTAACTCCTCTAATTCCATAATATTCCATTTTGTCTAGTAATATATTATGCTCCACACAGCCAAAGGCAGCACTTAAATCTGTAAATATACCTATGAATGGTTCATTTCTTTCAAATGCATTTTTTGTGGAATTAGTCAATGCTCTGATACCATCTGCAGTGGATAATTTTTCCCTAAAACCGAACTGATGGCAGCTTAGAATCTTTTTTTTCCTTTTAGACAACTAGACGTTTATACAGAGCAGTCTCTATGATGTTAGAAAAACACGGTAACACTGATATCTGCTTAAAATGTTGTGGCCATTTTTGTATAGGTTCGATTTTAGCTATTTTTAACATTGTTGGGAAGTATCCTTCCGAAAAACAAGTATTTATAATACCCACAAAAACATCTGCTAGCAAAAGACCCAATGGTATTTATTATTTATATCAACGATATATCAGATCACATCTCTAGTAAAATTATTGCATATGCGGATGATAGTACTCTACTTTCGACCCGTAATAATACGGATAATCTCACTAATATGTCAGCAGATGCAAAACAAGCTAACTTCTCTAATGTAAAACTAAGTCAGAACATTCCAGAAACCTAAAATTTAATATTTTATCTAAATACACGAATTAATATTGACAACAATAATCCAATTAAGTGCTTAGGTATCACTTTAGATAGCAAAATGACATTGGAAAGCCACATAAGTTGCAAAAAATTGTCTAGTAGATATTTGCTGAAAAAACTTAAAATTCATATAAATGAAAGCATTATATCTTTTGATTGCATGTCATGGACTCCTTCATAGCATAATGTGCTATGGTATTTTACTGTGGGGCGGCTCTGCACATGCTCTCAAAATTTTAAAATTGATTTTGCATGAAACATCGTTATCAGTGGCTTTGTGCCTTTCTGATGAGCTCAGAATAAGGGCGAAAAACATTTCAAAGGCTTAAGCATTTTCAAAAAACTGAATGAGAGATTCTATGAAAATGTAATCCACTAGAGTGAACAAATTTTAAGACAAATTCATTTTGGGCCTTTGTTCTCATTTTTAACTGAATCTTCATACCGTAGGGAGTCATGTAGATACCAGACACTAGTCTAATCTGCATAGCCGTAGAGGACTATGTTGGATGCTAGCCCAGCAAACATTTTTGTCAAAATTAACTCCAATTCGACTTGGGACAAGACAAATTTACTTACTAAAGTAATTATAACGTAAAATTGACTGGAAAAATAGACCTCCGATAAAAATTGACCAATTAGTCTTAATTTAGATTTAAGATGACGTAAATAATACCAATTAATCTACCTCATACACAATTTTCTTTGAAGGTAAATTTAACGAAAACAGCAAGTGGAAAACTACTAAAAAAATCTACCAAAATTGACCTCAAGGGTAAATTTCCAATAAGGTCGAAATAGGTTATTACCTATTTCGACCTCATTGGAAATTTCATTTTTTATTCAGTCATAATTAGGTAGTATTTACTTTTTTAGCGACTAAAAATATTTCTAATAGTCGAATATCTTTCTAGGTAGATTTTGTTGGAAATCCTACGTAATATATACCTAAATAGCAACTTATTTGGTCACTTTTATTACTCTTCTTTGAAGTAATATTAGGTAGACAACATCGATAAATTCTACCTAGATTATTACCTAATTTCACCAATTAAGTCAATTACCCTTAAATTGACCTTAAAGTTACTCTAAAAAAATACATTTTAAACCTCTTTGTCGCAGTAACCTGACAAATCGACCTCAAAGTAAACTTCACTATAAAATAGTAATTCAGAAGCTAACCCCCGTCTAACCTGTTTGTAGAATTCATATTATTTAGGTTACTTGAACCATTAGGTACTTAGGTGGTATAGTTATTATCTAAAAATTATTTCAGTCAATAAAAGAGGCCATTAACGTAGCATGGTTGGATAATTCGTGGTGCCAATATATAAATGAAGTATGACAAAGGTAAAAAACCACCGCTTAAGGAATCACTACTTCCGCATCCAGATTTTCCATCCAAGTCTTTTTAAAGGAGAACATCTTGACTGTATTTGCACTCTAGTATGTGGAAATAATTGTCTATAGAATTTCAATAAAAGGGCATTGCCAAATGCCAGCCGAGCTTCCAGAACTTTCGGGCGCTGTCGAATACCAAGGCAATATCATATGGCTCCATTATGACAACTCACTCGTCAACACAATACACTAGTCTAGTTAAAATTTACACATAATAAGTAGAATTTACCAATAGGTAGTATATTCAAAATAAGGTAATATAAATAGGTTGTATTTACCTACAAGTAATTATTTGATATAACAAAAGAGTTAATAATACTTTCAATAGGTAAAGTTAACCAAAATGTCGTAAATTTTAGTGTAACTTGACCTGTGATAATTTCCACCTATAAAATACGTAGATTGTCATGGTAATTTTAACTTAGAGGTCTAATTAGCACAAGACGCCATATTTTCTCAACGCAGTTGAAGTATGATTCCAAATTGTAGTTTGTAAAATGAGTGTATATGGAAACAAACTGACGAAAAGTTTAAGAAAATACATAATTATACCTCTAAACTCATATTTAACAAGTATAGTATACTTTCGGTTCAAAATATTACAATAATTTTTTTATTTGGTAACAGAAATTTTCTTATAGATGAATATTTTTGAGGCGCATTAGTACTTTAAGGAGTACAGCTGCTATTATTCACAGAAAAATTTTCGGCGCATTGATTTCAATAAGCGAGAACTGCAAATACTTTCCTCATAAATTGTATTGATTTTAGTTACCGGCATTCATCTTGTATTGTTATTGTGAGTTAGGTATCTCTTCAGTTTTGTAAGTGACTGACAACCATATGTCGACTACTTATAGAGAAAAATACCAAATAAGTGTAAAAATCTTATTTTTTTCCACTTGGTGTCATTTTTCAATTTCACATATGTCCGTAAATTCTACCTAAAACTAGTCAACTTGATGTCAAATTCACGTTGAATTAAAGTAAAATTTACCAAAACAGGTATTAGTAACCAAATCTACTGTGCGACTACAAGTAAGATTTATATGTAATTTTACCTGTTTTAGTCGGTATAACTTAATTTCGACGTCGTCTTATTCTCCACTTATGTCGATTCCACGTAGCATCAACGTAAATTTTACCAAAATATAGTTAATTCTAATTTTGCGAGTAAATTTATTATACATAATTTAGGTAGTCTTGAGGTCAAATAATACTTAAATGTTTGCTGGGAGTGTTATAATGAAAATGTCAAATAAGAAATTAGACAAATTTATTTTAGGATTTAAATTTGCTAGCATAACCAGAAGTCAGGTTATCAAACGAATGCAAAAATTTCATTAATATTTTTACATATAGTTTTTCCCTTAGTCCTCATAGATAGTGTTTTCCGCTGTATGCAAAATCTTATAAAGAATGTGTTTCATTACAGAAGAGAGCTATCAGAATGTAGTGAAAGCTGTAGACCTTTGTTTAAAAGGTTACACCTCTTCACTTGCACTAATCAGTATATTTTGGAGTGTATTCTTTTTGATAGAAACCATCTGCCTCATTACCAATCTCAAAATTGCTGCAAAACAAGAAATGAATCAATTGCAGTTCCTTTTTCCGTCTGACTAGAAATATTCATTTAGATATTAAGATATTTATCGGTAAAATTCTACAACCTACTACCAAATAGCTGGAAAAACACTCAGTGATATTGTGTTTGCCAAGAAAGTAAAACATTTTCTGAAAGAAAATGTCTTTTATGAGATTAACAAATTTTTCACGTATTTTAATTATTCTTAAATGTAATTGTCTGTATTGTTGATCTTACTTATTTTATTCGTAGTACTTGTATATTGATGTTCTTATGCCATTGTTTTTATTTTTATCTAATTTAAGTGTCTATATATTATCTTTGTATGATGAGTGTAAACAATACTGTATTGTCACACACAAAATAAATAACTACAACTACAATTATTTTGTTCATCCTATTATGCAAAAATTTGAAGAACGGCTCTGTAGTACTCTTTGCAGTAGTAATTGTGCTGACTTTGATATTTTTAGATGGCAATATTGCAGGGAATGGTTGTACGTGTACGTGTCCAGATTGAGTTGTAAAATAACAGTAGCTAAACTCCACCAGGACGTTAATACAAATAAGATGATTAATTAAATAATCCAAGGCAAAAAGAGAAAAATTATGACTTGTGAAATAGCTGTCATAAAATGTAAACAAGCATTCACAATTATATCTGCTTGATAACCTTTATCAGTAAGTACCCGAAATTTAATTACATTGTTTACTATTATTTTCAAATAATTAATATTTAGATAGTTTAGTTTCTTTTCATATTTCTTTTCCTACTATTTCCTATACTAATGTAAAAGATAAATGATAGAACACCATTCTCTCAAAGGCTGCTTACCTTATCAGGATGTAAACAACAAGAAATACAATACTCGTAGATAGCACAACAATTATTCGCTTTGCAAGTTTCACAGGAATATTGCATCACATTTGACGAGATGTCATTACAGCAACCGTTAAGTAGCACTTCATTTCGTGGGCATATAAAACCTAAAATAAGATGGATAAGTAACTACGAACTGAAACATATATGTTAGCAAAGTCACCTCTGTCATCAACAATCAAAACTTTTCCTTGAACAGAATTTCGGCAACTGGTTTCTGCATCATTTGTTGAATTATGTTGCTGCAAAGTACGCCAAATGAAAGGTTGAGTTCTTCGGATAGGTACCGCTTCATCACTGTCCAGAAAGTCTGACTAAAATAAATCATAATAACAACGATTAAACAGTCGACAGGTAACAAGAGCAATGAAAGCATACCTTTCCTATGTAGCTGAAAATACAGTAACAAAATGAGAGTGTTAGAATGAGACCTAGGATAATTCGTCGCCTTAAAAAACGTATAAGAGCCGTATACCACATTTTTTATTGTTTATATTAGACATTTTTAATCTTTAAGTCTAGATAGAACTGTTTATTTATGCATTATTTCTTAAAAAAGATTAAGTTTGAGGTTAACTAAAATGTTTTGACAATTTGACATATTAAACAGTTCTGTTTTGCTGGTTATAAACTTTACTTTGAGGTTATCGCTGACATCTGTAGTGGATTTAGGAAATAACGAGGAATTTTCTCATTTCTGCTACTTTCGTTCGGCAGCAGGGTTACCGTAGAATTCTACCTACATTCAGAATAATTTCGACTTCGATCACAGACAGACTACCAAAATCTACTAACCTAAAATTAGATTCTGCTAAAAATCTGCCGCCATCTGGCGTCGGGCGGCAATATTATAAAACAATTCTAGTTTAGGGGACACCTATAAGTTAATGTTTGCCGTGAGTTAACGCGACTACCGCTAGATGGAGCAGCACTACTTTTAAACAAAAGTACCAGCAGTAATAAACACTTAATATTTACTAAAATAAAATGAATCATTTATTAAAATAACAGGCGAATAAAAACATTTTGAACGAAAAATTTATACCTAAAGCTTAAGCCTTACCTAACATGTCAGAATCAGGTTTAAACTTAGTACAGTTTCCTAATCCCGATATACCTTGTTAATTCTAGTGCGACATCTGTCGGAGAATGAGTCAACTACCTAAACGACTGTAGCAGTTGTCTTTATAGTCATTTGATTAAGTTCGCTGCTACTCCAGTAGGTGCCACTTAGGTTACTAGCTCAAATTATTATAGATGGGGAAAAAATCAAAGAATTTATATAAATTTTTTGGATAAAATCATGGTAGAGTATATATTTCTACCATGGATAAAATATAGCATTAAAACTGGGGCTCAGAAAATCTACTGAAATCTACTAAAACTATTAACTCTACTAAAATTCTACTGTCTACCCTCATTTTTCTTGAAAATCTACTAATTTAGTAGGCAATCTACTGAGAAGGGCAACACTGTTCGGCAGTGATTCGTAATCATGTTTCGTGTGTTGTCTCTGTCCCTACCATGCAATTTTGCATGATATGATTATTGTTCATTGAAATCCTGTTTATTATGTTCACTGCAAATGAAAGCATCTATTATTTGATCAATGCACTAGAACCTATTGGCACAGAGTAATATTATTGGGTACTTCTGGCGTACCTAAAAATTTGAAAGGAGGACGGGTCCAGAGTAGTTAATATTATAATTAAATGAAAAAATTCCAAAAGATCAATATTTCTATCGCAGACCTTAAAACAGGGCAGAAGTGCGGAAAAAAAAATAACGTTGTAGTTGCAATTAAAACCTATTAGGTACCTACTTCTGGCGAAACCAGAAATTTGTAGGGCAGCTAGAGAGGCCGCAATCAAAGAACAAAATTTCAAAATTTTCATATTCCAGTCGCGGTAGTCGCTCAACTCAAGGAAGGAAGAGTGTGAAATTCTTTGGTGTATTGGTGTGAAGATCATATAAAAATTTAAGTTTCTATGTTGGATTCCTGGTCAAAACGAACAGATACCTTTTAAACCATATCTAAATTTCAACACCTGATTCACGACAAAAATACAATCTAGAGGGCGTTATAAATCGCACGTTCTCTTTTTGTTTGTGCCAGGGAAAGAATAATTGCACGAAAATGGTACGTATAACTTTAATCTTTTAATATTCTGGTCATCCAAATAAAATCAACCATTAAAACCTGTGTGTCATGTTAAAAATTATTAAGTATTTGGAATGTGAGATATATTTTTCAGTAATCCGGAATTGTCTTACGTTAAACCGAATATAATATAAAACAAATTTGGGGTTATGTTAGTTGTCAGGTTTACTTATTTTTTAGGGAAAAGAATCTGGATAAGGTTATCATTCTTATAGTAATGAGGCATTATAAAAAACTTGCTTCATTAACAATTTGACCAAATATTTGGGTATATTGTTTTTTTACCATAACTTTTGGGATAGTATAATTCAGTTGCTTTATTAAAGCTTCTATATATTCTTCACTGTTCTATTAACATTTATATGTTTATTATTTCTAGGCCAAGCGTACAAAGAAGGTAGGAATTACTGGAAAGTATGGAACACGTTATGGTGCTTCCCTCCGTAAAATGGTTAAGAAAATGGAAATTACTCAACATAGTAAATATTCCTGCAGTTTCTGTGGAAAGGTAGGCAATAATAGAATAGATTTTTAGATGTTACCAGTGGCAAAACTTGCATAATTTTCATAACCCTGTTTATATAAGAGGGTAAGGTACCTGTTTCAGAGTGTACCTTATGATTTACTGTAATTAAAGCACTAGATGACTGCGCCCTGTGTCATAGCGACACATTTATTGATGCTGTAGTATAGTAAATGAAATACATATAGTGCCACGAAGGAGCAAAATGAGGGATGGTGTCCTTTGTCGACTAATTGCTTTATTCGCACGCTTTTTGATGGCAGCACTATATCTCTTACATCTACTATACAACATTGATAACACGACGATTCCTAGCAGAAAAGATTCGTACCTATATATTTTCTTTTGTTTTAGGATGCTATGAAAAGAAGTTGTGTTGGTATCTGGTCATGCAAACGTTGCAAACGTGTTGTCGCTGGAGGAGCTTGGGTATACTCCACCACCGCAGCTGCTTCAGTCAGATCAGCTGTCAGACGTCTTAGGGAAGTTAAAGAACAGTAATTTTTGTAATTTAAGAAAATAAATCTAAAACCAAAAAATGTTTTTTTATTTTACGCCAAAGTGGTGTCGCCTCAATCCGATACAGATTGCAAATAAATGAAACCTTTTCGAAAATTGAAGTCGGATATGTTTTTATGTATATGATTACCAGTTACCATTGCTAACAACTTGGACTCATTATAAATGTTGCTTTCGTAATTTTAAATACCTACAAAAAATTATAACGTTAACTTTCATTAAACGGGTGCGGTTATTCAGAGCGACATCTGTTAATTATGATTGATATTAACAGCGGGCGAATCGAATACTATAACTTGCCAGAAATGTAACAATTCCTATTTATTACTACATGTACCTTGTTTATTTCAAGAATAGTAAACGTCACAAATTGGTGTTTTAGGTAAATATGTTATAAATATAAAGGTGTTATCGTGGTGCAAATATATTTCTGTCATGGGTGTTATTCGAAGAAATTTACTTAGTACACCTATCGTCAACTAGATGTCGCGGTATAGATAGTAAAATATTAGTTAATATTAAAAAAATATATGTTTTAGGTTTTAGGACTCCTTTACTTCATTTATAATTCCGTTCTAGTTTAATCCAATATTATAATTTTTCTGACAGTGAGTTTTTTTATTCTCGAAACTGTCAAAAAACATGACAGACAAAATTTCCCCACACCACCTGACGAAATGAGATGTCTTGAGTGTGATCTGTGACGTTCAGTGTTTGTTAGAAAAAATAAACATACTCATTGTCCTAAACCTGTAATTAATGTTTTCTCTGTTAAAGCGCCTAAACTAACCATTAATCTTAGTGGTTTTATTTCGTAAAACTTCAAAATGGACTTTATGGCTGAACAAGGGGGCATGGGGCTTACCTCCGACCAAACCGACAAAGTACTCCAATTTCAGGATTTAACTGGCATAGAAGACATGTCAATATGCCGCGATGTCCTCCAGAGACATCAATGGAACTTGGAAGTAGCCGTCCAGGAGCAGCTAAATATCAGAGAAGGGCGACCCTCAGTGTATGCTACCGAATCACGGCCCCCAGCAGTGGTCAGCGACCACCTCGGTCAACATATCTACTACACACCACCAACGGATGGTTCCGGAGCTGGGCTAAAGGGACTCCTCAAAACAATGTTTAGTTTTGTATGGAATATGTGCTATAATACCCTGATTACGGTCCTACAGATAAGCCGACGACTGTTAGGTATGATCTAGTTGTTTTCTTATTAATATTCAGTAACAGTCCCAAATCAACTCACTGTATGTTATCATGTTTCAACTTGGTTAACGAGGAAACTATTCATTACATGCGACTACAGAAGTAACACTAGCGAGTATTTTTGCTGTTAGAATTTTTCTTTACCCACAGCAGCATGAACTTCTTTGGTTCAAACTCATTATTTTTACATTATAATATATGTAGATTGTCAAAATAAGAAAAACATTGCAAAAATATGACACACACACACACAAAGATCTATCGCTCGGATCTTAAGTAATAACAAGATGTAGAATGTATACTATTAACAGTTTTTTTATTGGTAATTTGTTTCTTTTTAGCAGGGAACTCGTACAGCTACGAAAGAATTAAATGAACAGGGCACACGTCAATTTTATAATATGAATGAAGTTGTAACTCCATTTGTTGAGGCTAGAAAAGTTTAGCCAGTGGTATCGTGGTCTCATACTCATTATGTGCTTCATCCGAATGTATACCGCTGTCATTTAATTCTTCCGTAACTGTATCTACAAAAATTCTGGTAGGCTGCTGGGCAGTGACAGGGTTTTGTCGTTATTATATTTACAGTATGATCTGGTAATAATGCATTTGTTTAAAACAAAGTTTCAAATATTTACCTTGAAACTCTAATAAATATTAATTTATGACATCAGTGCTTTTAAAATATTCCATGTTAAAGTAAATATTCCAGTTATAAGGAAATAAACAGGAACAAAACTGTGAATGTAACTGTGAAATTCCAATCATTAAAAGCCCCTTATTGACCCAGGCCGGTACCACAAAAATTTGGGTTGTTGCTCTCATTTCGAGGCAACGGCGCTTGTTTTTCCTAAAACTACCAAAGCGAGTTCTTCTCCCATTCTCTTATTTGAAATTAATTAAAATATATTTTTAGATCATTATTGAGAACATAAACAAAATTATGCAAATATCTCGTCAAACATAGTTAAATGTAAAAAAGTAAATAATTTCATGCTATTAGAAATTATGGCTTAACTTTGAGAATACAGACTTTATCTAGTAAACAATTTTTGTTCATACTTTCAGCATGAAAATAACAGGACAATATTGAGTACAGAAGATGAGAACAAAAATTCGAATTCAGAACACAACCAAATTAACAACAGAAATCAGTGAGCAGTTGTCTTAACAAAATAAAGATAGAAAAAGATAAGAACAAAGAGCAAAAATACAACTCGGAAACAACTGGAGAAAAAATAATTTGGGAAATATTTTTGTTCTTTCCTTTTATTCTTTTCTTGATATTTCTGTTCTCAGTTCTGTTCTCATTTAATTATTCGACATTTTGTTCTGATTTTGTTTCTGCTTTATCATTCTCCATATATTCACTTGTCATTTATTCCCAGCCAAAATGTTGTATAAGTTAATTTTTTTTTCTAATGTATTGTAACAGTGATGACAACTTGTAGTTTGTGACCTCAGAAGTAGCGAATCCTCCTGAATTACAAATTGAACAACTACTTGTTATAGAGTGACATTAAGACAAAAAGATTAACAGAAGAGACAATTAAAAATTAAAAATTTGGTGCAGCCTATAGTAGCACACGGTTGATGATTTCTAATAACAAGACAAATATCGTAATCAGCCCTAACCCTTCACAAAAGAATGAATATGCTTTAATTATAACTTTAATTTTTTTCGCCACAAATGAGTCACTAATTGCTGACATCTGCGACGTTTGTCTGAATTTTAATTTCCCATGTTCACGCACCTATTTTTTACATATTCTGCTTAAGACGTGTATAAAATTGCGACAAATCACCATTGGCTTGATTTTATTTCAATGAAAATATAAACAAAAGTTTTGCAATGCCTAATATGTATATATAAGATGGATTTAAATAGGATTTCTAAATCAGCTGTGTAGGAATTTAAATATGATCTCATTGAGTTAATGCTATAGTTGTAACTAAAATAATTTTACTACTTTGCATATAACGTCATCTCCATCTATTCTATTGTGGATATCTCACCTGCGGACTTTATCACAACTGCCTTGAAGACAAATGCAATTGTGGTCAGAATACTGTTGAATATATTAAATACTGGCTGCATTATTAGTGCTTCATTATGTATTTCAATATTAATGAAAATGGAGGCCAAAGGATAGAACCTTGTGGCGCTACAAATTTAGGGGCCATCTATTATTTATGTCACACTTTGAGGGGGAGGAGGGGTCTATAAAATCAAACTTTTGTGACACCACATGGTGGCGTTTTTAATGTGTTACCGAGATGGTAGCAGTGGAGTAGACCGCTGTTGGGTGGCACAACATGTCTAGTCGCTGTTATCTATCCTGAGTTCGAGTCTCAGCTGCGGTAGATGGCAATATCGCAGGGAATGGTGTTGTGTTGATGTCTATGTGTACGTGTCCTGGTTGAGTGGTGGAATAGCATTAGCTAAACTCCGCCAGGACGTTAATATAAATAAGACGATTAAAAAAAAAAAAATTATTTTCTTAGATAAAATTTCTCTTTGTTTTTCATAGATTCTTTTTTCTGCTGTTTCCAAAATCCTATAAGGAATATGTTGTGTTATTACAAGCTGCCTAGGAGCCAATTTCGAGAGACTTCTTATTACAAATATATTTGTGGACAACTTTTGTTTAGACAGATGAGAGATATTCAATATGCTGGACACAGTTCAACTTTGGGTTTAATATAATACCTAAAAACTTCGCATTATCCGAATCTGTGGAGAAAAGCACATTGAAAATTTTATTATTGTTTAAGTTTAACCTACCTGAAACAAATCAGTCCTGGGTAGCAGACTGTTGCGACATGCTCTCCCTAACCTTACTCAAGTTCATGTGTCCTGTTTATTAGTGTGATGTGAGCGGCAAACATTAAATTTTCGGCCTTAGGCACACTTTCGCTCAGATCATTTACATGGATTAAAAGAATAGTAAGAATAATACATGGTCTACTTATTTAAAAATCTTTTAATTTTTGTTTTAAACCCTGTTTTTCATGGTTAACAAAAAATCCTGACCAGACGGAGCAAAACTGACATCAGGATCATATTCAGCAGTCAAAAATAATAATAATAATACCACTTTATTGTATAAAACAAACAGTTCAAAACGATAAAAGACAGACAGTGATTCCCACTCTACCCTTACACATTTTGAAATAATTCAGGTACCTACGATGGGCTTGTTACCGATAATTCTTTTTTCGTTACTTGTTTATGGTATTCAATAGTATGTGTTCATTTAGATAAACTGTTAAAATTGCAGCTTCATAAGTATATCCAATCCTTAGATGTTCAATGTTAAAGATTGGGTTTCAGTACAAAGCGCTTCGCCGACTTGTGACGTCATTCTTCATTAACACTACGGCCAGAGAGTTTGAGTCTCAATATTTTCAGTATGTAAATATCTGTTAACCTCAAAGTTAAAAATTAAAGAATCTCGACTGTCACCCGATCAGCTTATGCAAAGTGAAACGTTCAAATAAAAACCTAAAAATTTGTAAATTGTCTTTAAAAGTGTTCTACTTTCGATTTCTAAAATTAAAAAAAATGCTGAACAGGCCCATTCAGTATCTACTTTTAAAGGTAAAAAAATTACTTGCTGACTAATAAAACTATACATGCATAGGGACTAAGTACGCTAGACATCATGTAATGAAATAGGTTCATGTTTATACAGCATTTTAGCAGTACACTAAAATTTCCAACAAACCTGTAAGTAGACAGTGTTTTAATTTTTGTTTAAAACAAGACTCGTTTAACTGAAACATATCAAGAGTGAGACGGTTGTAGATATACGATACTTGATACTATGTAAGTAAAAGATGCTTCCATGGCAGCAGAACTATGCGCTGGAATGGTAACTTCATTGTTGTTCCTTAGATCTCTGTTATGGTTATTTTTTCTGAATTCAATTTTATTGTAAATAGACCGGGAGATAGCGACAGATTTTCAAACATGATTTAGTCTAGTATGCCTCTTGGAATATATTAAGCATAATAAACCATTTATTAATGAATAATCCCGGGTTCTTCATATTTAAAAGTTAGTTAACATTTGTTTGTAAATGAAGGGTTTTTATGCGATTTCTATCAGGCTGCCATGTGCTTCAAAATGAAATTCAACTAAAAAGCTACAGGCAGAGTCATTGGCATACCGTTTGCGTGAGTCCATACGGTCGCGTCGGACAGGTGTACCTGTGTTTAAAGAAATTATTTATCTCCGTTTCGGAACAGTCTGCTATTGAGTAGTATACATCTTTATGCTATACGTGAGCTAAAAAAAAATGGCATACCGTTTGCGCATGTCCAAGGGCACCTCGCATTAAAAACATCTAGTAAATTTTTTTTAATAATGTGCCGTCGTTTAATTCAATAAAAAATGTATTGCAATAAAAAATATGTATCCTAAAATGTCGATATGTAAAATGGCATACGATTTGAACACATTTTTAAATTTGTTAAATTCTTACACACCAAATTCTTTCAAAGTTAAATACAAGCAAGCAATAATTTCTCACCAAATTAGTGATACTTCTTAAATTACAAATTATTACATAGTTTTGTGTATTTTTTAATGATCTTGTAAGTTTTATTTAGCTTTACTAATACCCACTCAATTTTTACACTGACAGTTATTATTGATAATGTTATCTTTTTACTACTATACATGTATTTTTATAGGGATTGTGAAAGAACGTTTGTAACGAACAACTCCCCTTTGTGTTATGTATACTTTTATTTTGTGTGTACTTAATGCAATAAAGAATATTATTATTATTATTAATTTGCCGCCATTTTTATCAGTATGCCATGCCTTTCAGTTTATAAGTCAGGTTAGTCACAATCTTCGCTAATATAAAATGGCATACCAGTTATGCGTATTTATCGTTTGGGTCTAATCCTTCTTCTTGGTCGTTTGGCCCCCACTTTGGAACACTCTAGCAGCACGTGCCATAGAACCATGCGCTGGCCAGTACTGTAACAGCCACCGAAGCGCACATACTGATTATTCAGACATGGATAACGAAAAATTGTGTTTAAGTTTAACCATTTCTTCGCCGACAGTAGCGTCAACTACCTACCAACTTTGACTGCTCTCCATCAAGTAGTTTTTTAGTTAATGCACCAACAGACAGACAGACTGACAGAATTGAAGAACCTGTATTTTCGTAATCTACGTGATCTGAAAAGTCAAAATCCGAAAAAATCTCGAAGGGTGATTTTTTCTCTAATACAATACTTCCCTTCGGTATGCGAGGGAAGTAAACGTGAATACTTCGACATTACCTTTGAGATAAATTCAGCACCAAAAATCATTATCGTAAAAAACCATTTATTCATATATCATTTAAAGGTCAAAGAAGGAGGTAGTAGCCAAAATCTTATATTATTTATTCGGGGAAAAGCTATATCTGGAGCTCCTAATATTAATGGGACTAATCAACGTGGGACTAATCAATTGTGTAGTAAAAATTGATGCTTTTATCATTGTTTCTAAAATATTTAAAACAAACATAATTTACTCTGTATTTGTCTTTAATAAGCACATAATAAATTTCTTATTTATTTATTTATTTATTTATTTAAAAACTTGCTTTCATTCAATTAAATCATTAAAAAATTACTGGAAAATAATCGATCCTTCAGTAGCGGCACGGGACAAATGGCTATTATTCAAACGAACGTTTCGCGACGTTTTGACACCTCTTGAACCCCAAAGAGAAAGTTTTTCAAGAATTCCCGTTAGTTGGTCGTTTGCCAGTCTGTCTCTCCGCAGAGAAAGCATAAACCTCTAGGCGAATGATTGAGCAAATGGCACGGTCGAAATCTTTGTTCTGTTGAGGGCTTGTTACTGATTATCCAAAGGTGATAAATTCATCCGGTTCATGTCAATTGACCGACGGGTTACAAGGGAAAATTTTTTTGAATATTATCACGAAAAAAGTTTCTACCGCATATATCTTCAGATCTATGCGTGATCCAGAAAATTGAAGGGCATTTTATATGTAAGAAATTCAATTCTGCACAAAAAAAGATCTCTTGATATTTTTCGATATCTTGCTTAGTTTCCGAGATATAGCCAAAAAGGCGAGAAAATTAAAAATGTTGTAGTTTCGAGCTTACTTATATTCTACTTATATTCTCAAATGTTCGGGATATCTTGTGTAGTTCTCAGTTTAAATCGAAATCAGAATAAAAGAGAGATCGAACAATCAAAATTCGGAGGAAAAAACCGATATAAATGATGAAAATTAGAAGGCAAGCCCTGTGCCTAGATTTTTTTTCTATCCGTAATGAAAATTCTATTTTTTGGAAACCATGAACCTTTTCAATCAGTATGCCGCTTATGATTTGACATAGATATCACATGATTCATCTAAAAATGGAGAGGCATACTGTATAAAATCCTAAAAAATAAGCCGTTTATTTCGCACTAGGCTTTGTCGTGTTTTTAGAAATTATTTTATGCTTGCAGCCTAGAATTCAACCAAACGGTATGCCATCTAAATACATCTGAATGGAGTGAAAACCAAAAGGGCATACTGTTTAAACACACAGAAATTTCATTAACCATTTTTCAACTGTTGCGTATGCCTGCACTTCTTACTGTCCCAATCGCTATGCCAATTTCATATACATCATACATTATTCTAAACTGCATGGGAACATAATGGTATACTGAATTAAGTGACGGCACACAGAGCTGTGACAAGTACTTTTAAAAAGTACTCCCAGTACTAAGTTAGGTTAGGTTAGGTTGACATGTGAGTGGGCTCTTGTCAGACCCTCCACTGCGACCATCAGGTCTATTGTGGCTCACTCCTAGTTATAGTTCACCCAACAGATTCAGCTTTTTTATAAAGCCGATAATCTTGTTGGGTGAGAAACTGTCCAGGTCCTCTGGCGCCAGTTGCCCTTTGCCAAAAAGTGAGAACCTGATTCTTTCTGCTGCAGGACAGGTACACAAAACGTGTTCTGCCGTTTCATCATCCTCCAGACATAGACGGCATTCGGTGTTTTCCACCAGTCCAATTCTATGTAGGTGATGATTTAGTCTGCAGTGCCCAGTGTATAGGCCAATTAGAGTTCTTAGGTGTAACCTATTTAACTCTAATAGTTTTTTAGTTCTTGACTTCAAGGGGTATGTGATAAACTCCTTTGAGTGAACTAAACCTGGTAGTTCCTGCCAGTGTTGAATTGTTTTCAATTCAGCCCAGGTCAGGATGGCAGCCTTGGCAGAGTTAGCAGATATGCCAAGTGCCGGTTCTGGACCTATAAATTTGGTTGCCGCGCCTTCTCTGGCCAGGGAATCAGCAACTTCGTTGCCCTCCATGCCAGAGTGGCCAGGTATCCAGATCAGAGTCAGTTTGTTGTCTCTGCCCAATCGGGCAAGAGCTTCCTGGCAATTCCATACCGCTTTAGAATTACAACGGTAGGATCCAAGGGCTTTAAGAGCCGCTTGGCTGTCTGAAAATATTTTTATTGATTTGTGTCTCGGCTGCATCTGTTCGAGCCTCCGTACACACAGCTCAATGGCATGGATTTCTGCCTGAAAAATAGTCGCATTATCACCAAGGCTTGAAATTATCTTTACCTTTGGTTTGCGACTATATACACCAGCTCCAGTTCCCTCAGGGGTTTTGGAGCCGTCTGTGAGCCAACAGCTGTCTGCCCTTTGTAGGTCGGTTTTGTTCCGATCCCATTCGTCTCTTCCAGGAAACAGGACTTTAAAGGGCAGTTCATGGTTGATCAAGGTAGGCATCACATCTGAAGGCATTCCCAGGATGCTGTGACAGTTTAAGTCGTCCAACAGCCTGTTGTGCTCCATGATGCTAGCCTGCGGCATATTAGTTACCGCTTGATGGATTCTGTATGTTGCCCACCTGGCCTCTCTCTCCAGGTAGATATGGAGAGGAGGTAGTTCCAGGAGGACTTCCAGAGCAGCTGACGGTGTGGTGCTTATTGCACCAGTTATTGCCAAGCATGCTTGTCTCTGCAATCCAGAGAGTTTGGCTTTGGTCGTTTGTTGCAGCCCTTTCGACCACCAAACTATTGACGCATACGCTATCATTGGTCTAATGACCGTAACGTATATCCAATATATTTGTTGGGGACCAATGCCCCAGGATTTTCCGCAAATTCTTCGACATGTCCACAGGGACAGTCTCGCTTTGTGGATTACCTTTTCCAAGTGGGAATTCCAGCTGAGTGACTTATCTAGGGTTACACCTAGATACTTCACTTCTTCCGCAAATGGGATGATTTCACCTGATATGGAAGGTGGTTCCAGGTTGTCCAGCTTCCTTTTCCTGGTGAAGGGTATAATTACCATTTTGTGGGGGTTGACAGACATCTGCTCCCTCTCACACCAGATATGAATGGCATCTAGTACCTCTTGAAGGGTATCAGAAAGTACCACTTCAGATTTTCCTCTAACCAGAATGACTAGGTCGTCAGCATATGCCTGAATCTCGACTTCCCACAGGGAGATAATGGCAAGCAGATCGTCCACAAGAGCGGGGAGAGAACCCCGCCCTGTGGGCACCCTCTTGCGGCCCTAAAGCTCACCGCTTCCCCCCTTAGAGATGTCGTAATGATTCTGTTTTCCAGCATAGCCCGAATCCAGTCAGTTATGGTTGGCTCGATTCCTCTGGCAGCTGCTGCTGTATATAAGGAGTCGGGCAGTGCATTGTTGAATGCTCCTTCGATGTCGAGAAATGCTGCCACCGCAATCTCCTTTGCCTGTAGAGATTGGGTGATTTTCCCAACCAGGTTGTTTAGTGCTAGTTCTGTTCATTTGCCTGGTTGATAGGCATATTGGTGGACACTGAGAGGACGTATACTCAGGATGTTTCCTCTAATGTGTCCATCCAGTACCTTCTCCAGACCTTTCAGCAGAAATGATGTCAGGCTAATGGGCCTAAGCGATTTTGGGTCAGATTCTGTCCGACCCATTTTTGGTATATAAACCACTTTAACCGCCGCCCAACTGGATGGAATATAATTCCATACCAGACTAGCTCTGTATAATCTGATGAGGAAAGGTAGCAGTACCTCCAGTCCATTTTGTAGTAGCGCTGGAAATATGCCATCCTCACCAGGCGATTTGAATGGTTGGAACGATCCAATAGCCCATTCTATCGCTGAGGCTGTGACGACCTTTTTTGCCACCTGCCAATCGTTTTTGTGGGGACGTTTTTGTCGCCCTCCCGATGGCGGCGGCAGTTGGTTGTCCATCAGAATCGAACTACCTGGGAAGTGATTCAGTGCAAGAATTTCTAGGGTTTCTTTTCCAGATTCGGCAAACGAGCCATCCGGTCGTTTTACCATACCAAATGCTCGAGCCGGTTCTCTGGAAATGATCTTGTGGATTCTAGTGCTGCCAGGTAAATCGGTAATACCCTCGCAGAACTTCCTCCAAGATTCCCTTTTTGCTTTCCTGATTTCTTTATTATAATCTGTTAGCTCCCAGTTGCCCGAGTCTTTAGCTCGATTGAAGAGGCGTCGAACTTCTTTTCTCATTTTATCTAGTTTTTTGTTCCACCATGGTGCCCCTCTGTTGTCCTTTTTGGATTTTAGTGGAGAATTTTCGTGATAGGCTGAAATAGCAGCATTCCGGATCTGTTCTGCTGCAATTTCTATTTCATCACGATTCCTGATTGTGATGAGAGCTGATCCCAGGTGCGACTCGAGGGACTGTTTGTATCCTCTCCAGTCTGTACATCTGGGATCCCGATAACTCACCACCGGTCTTGGTCCAACTTCTATGTTGAATTGGATGTGTCTATGATCTGAACATGACGGTTCAGAGGATACCCTCCAGTTGGATATCTTATTGCTCATAAAAGTTGAGCTGATTGTCAAATCTAGTACCTCTTTCCTATTTCTAGTGACAAAGGTTGGTTCCGTTCCAATGTTATTTACAATTAGTCCTTCACCTAATAAATAATCAAAAAGTGACTCACCTCTTTGGTTGATGTCTGTGCTCCCCCATGTTGTATGATGGGAGTTTGCGTCACATCCAATGACCAGGTGAATGTTGTTCCTCTTGCTGTAGGTGATTAACGACCTGACTGCAGATGGAGGAGGTTGTCCTGCATCCCTGTCTCCCGGGAAGTAAGCAGAGCAGGCTATTATGTCCATCCTGCCCTCTTTCACCGGTAGCGTTAAATGAATGGCTGCAACATCCTGGGTGCAGTAACCTGAAAGTACAGAGTATTCTATGTTGTTCCTGATTAGGATACAGGCTCTGGGTCTTTCACCGGAGCCAATGGATATTACCTTACCAGAAGTATTGCCTAGTCCGTTTATTCGGCCTGTGTTGGTTGTCCAAGGTTCCTGGATAAAAGCAACATCAAATTGCTCTTCCTTGAATCGTTTGCCAAGGACGTATGTGGCAGCCTTCGCATGTTGTATGTTCGCTTGGATGCACCTGATGTGGGTAGTCATCAGGTTAGGATGGGTATTAGGATGGGAAGGGAAGAAGTACGGAAAGCTGACGGAAGGGAGGAAGGAGGGGACTTAGTGTTACTGTTTTTTGGGAGTGTGGGTGGGGGGGTGTTTGAGGAGAGGCGATTTGTTGTCCTTCTCCTTAGAAGGTGGTATGACACCCCGCTTCTTCAGAGAAGGTTTGTTTGGGAAGGATTTTCCCTTCCCGGGTTTTTGGGACTTTCCCTCTTTAGGGGGCAAGACTGGCTTGCTCCCTTTAGAGGGTTGTTTAGCCGCCGGCTTCAGTTGCGGGGCGGATACATTCCCCCCTCTGGATTTCAGGCGGAATTGCACCTGCCCGTATCCAAAGAAGGGCCTGTAATCCAGCCCCTCCAGTGTAGCCTTAGACATTTCATCTATTGAAAATGTCCAAGTCTGCCCCGGTCCCGATTCTTCCCGATGTAGGATAACCCACTCTCGGGTGTTTAGACCATGGTTCATGTTCCGTAGCCTATTTAGTACAGTCTCAGATGAGACCCAGTACTAAGTACGAGTAGTTTAAATTTTTATTTTTACTCCCAGTACTAAGTATAAGTACTTCGAAAAAGTACTTGGAGTTTTAAGTACTTTACTTGAAATTCAAAATTTAAGTAACCAGTATAAAGTAATTACTCCATAAAGTACTCTAAGTACTTAAAATACTTAGAGTACTTTAAAATACTCCCAGTATTTTTTTAAGTACTTTACTTGAAATTCAAAATTTAAATAACCAGTATAAAGTCATTACTCTGTAAAGTACTCTAAGTACTTAAAATACTCCCAGTATTTCTTTAAGTACAAGTAAAAGCAATTTCTGTTAATGGAAGTATTTTTAATGTACTGTAAGACTTTACCACTAATTTTTAAATTGAGGAGTGTCCTACGCTGAAGTACGTACACTTTACACCCAAAATATTTAGTCGTTAGTAATAATCATGTTTTTCGCTTCAATGCAAATTTCAAAAATTTGCTGCTTTAGAAACCTGCAACCTGCAATCTGCATATTGCTCTACTACAGTTAAAGAAAAACATTTTTTTTCTATTCATTTAGCTACAAACAGACGCAGCGTATAGAGGAGAAATTATCTGATTTTAACCAACTGTATACAGGGCACTCAAAACATTTCTTAACAGAGAAATGCTTCGTTACATAGGTAAAATCCTTCTTGAAACCTAAACCTAAAAGTTATAAAGTTATATATGTGAATTAATAAACCACAATACAAAAAAAGTGATGAAAACTAATTTTTACAAATATATTTTTATTTAAAAACTCACTCAAATCAAATAGTAACTAAAATAAATATAATGTATATAATAAATGGGTAAATAAAACAATGAATGTACATACAACTATAAACAAAGAAAACAAACTAAATATGCAATGTGCTGTTACTCTTAAGCCGCACAAGTTTTTCAAAATTAACGTCACTTAAAGCATGTCGTCTGGGTTTATAATTTGGGCAAAAGAAAACAAGCGTTCAACAGGGGCCGACGAGGGCAAAACTGAATTATATTTAATAAATAATTTCTTCATCATTGGATAGTCTATTAATATTTGAATATTGGATCTTGAGTCATTTAAATATCGCAATAATTCATATTGGTTTTGGTTTGAGGAGAATATCGATGAGACTGAAGAGTTGAAATCCTCTTTCTCTTTGAAATCGAAGAATGGATCCTCTTCAGTATTTTCACCGACTGCCACCTCAGACTGTTGCACCTCATCCAACTCAAGAACTCCCTCTAATACCCATGATTGAATATCTTTGCAAGTAATTGTAATCTTTTCGTCTCTCAACCCGCTGAACCAGCGCATCTTAAATCTTGGGTTCATGACCGCTGCTATTACTGCCATTTTTGATTTAAGCGTAAACAAATCTTTGAAACGTTTTTGGTGGATAGAATCTAAAATATATTCTAAGGGCTTGGACAGTTGCCTTATTTCTCTAGAGAGCTTAATTTTTTCTAGTTTCGTATACATGGATATGATACTAGGGAGAAGGTAACCATAAAATGTGTTTTGGTTCCCTTGGAGAAAGTCCAAAGTTTCAGCTAAAGGCTTCATAATTCTTACATATTCCTCCAAAATATCGTTTTTTGTAAAAGAGGGAACTAATAGTTTATCACATAAATCCTTTAGTTTTTCCTTGCACGATACAATTCTTTTTATGGCGTCACACGTCGAATTCCATCTGGTGACACCAGGATAACTCAGGGTATGACCTAAAACTTGTTGGATTATTTCAGCGGATTTTGGTCTCCTAGCCTTTTTCCACAAATTTCCACAAAGTTACAAGTAGGAAATTTCTTATTTTTTATGAAAAATACTGAATGTTTACAAGTCCTTAGAGTACTTTTTATATAAAAAGTACTTAGAGTACTTACTTAAAAAAATACTTAGAGTACTTTTTATATAAAAAAGTACTTAGAGTACTTTTTTAAGTAACAAGTATTACTTATTTCGAAATAAGTACAAGTATCCAGTACTTTTTAAGCAAAGTACTTAGAGTACAAGTAGGAGTACATGAATTTTAAAAGTACTTAGAGTAAAAGTGTACTGAGTACTTTACTTGGAGTACATTTTTGTACTGAGTACCTCAACTCTGACGGCACATTATTAAGAAAATTTACTAGAAGTTTTTAATGCGAGGTGCCCTTGGACATGTGCAAACGGTATGGACTCACTCACAGTATGCCAATGACTTTGCCTGTAGCTTTTTTGCTGAATTTCATTTTGAAGCACATGGCAGCTTGATAGAAATCGCGTAAAAACCCTTAATTTGCAAACAAATGTTAACTACCTTTTAAATATGAAGAACCCGGGATTATTCATAATGGTTTATTATCGTCAGAATATTTATACCTTAATATATTCCAAGAGGCATACTGGACTAAATCACGTCTGAAAATCTGAGGCTATCTCCCGGTCTAAAAGATATTGTGGTGTCTGAGAACTGATAATTTTTCGTATGAGGCAAGCATAATGTACAAATCTCCTCTCATCAAGTTTGATCATATTTAACTCTCTCAAGTATGGTGAGATATGTGTGTGTCTAGGTGTATTACATATATATCTTACACAACAATTTTGTGTTTTCTGGAGGCGATACTTATCTTCCCCTATTAGGTTGGGCCCATAGATTGGGTCTCCATAAGTGAATAAAGATAATAGTAATGCTTCTACTAGAAGCAGTTTAGTTTTAATGGGAAATCGGTCTCTGAACTGGTACAAATGCTTAAGTCTAAGAAACAAGATTTGACATAATTTAGCTATATGATCTGTAAATGTTAAGTGTGGATCGAGAAGAATTCCTAAGTTTCGGGCAGATTCTACTAGCTCTAATGTGGAAGATCCTAGGCATATTGTCGGGTTGAGATTTCTTATTAAGTTTACTTTATATGGTGAACCAATTAGCTGAGTTTTATTTGGATTAATTGAGAGTTTTGGGACCACTTCAGAATTTTTCCTAGATCATCTTCTAATTTATTTATTTTGTCATGAATAAGTATAACTATATCATCAGCATATAGATGTTGGTTAACAAAAAGATCCACATCTAATTTTGTAAAACTGGCATCAGGATCGTGTTCAGCAGTCAAATATTCATCGAATACTCAGTCTACTTATTTAAAGTCTTTAATTTATATTTTAAACCTTATTCTGGCCTCTTTTAACCCGTTTTTCTTGGTTAACAAAAAATCCTAACCTAATTTCGTAAAACTGACATTGGGATCGTGTTCAGCAGTCAATACATCGAATACACAGTCTACTTATATAAAGTCTTTAATTTATATTTTAAACCCTATTCTGGCCTGTTTTAACCTGTTGTTTGTGATTAGCAAGAAATCCTGACCTGATGGCGCAAAACTGACATCGCAATGTGTATAAATTAACTGGCGTATAGACTTTCAGTGTGTTATTTATTTTAATATTTTTAAATCAATATTATAATCTTTTTCAGCATGTAATTTTCTGTAATTTGATACCGCATAAATTTTTTTATGATTTTACACACTAATTTTTCTAGACTTTTAGTATGTCAAAGAGATACATACCAACAACCAACTAAAAAATGCAAACCTCGTCCGTGTGGAAATTATAATTCCATGCAAAAACCTATATCTACTGTATATAACTTTTAGTTGTCAGGAAAGGTATACAGGATGTTCCATTTAAAACTCCCAGGGCTATATTGATAACTAAGAGAGGTATTTGAATTCTGTAAAAAATATTTACTAAAGTATATAAATTCTAAATAAATTAACGTATCATTATTAGACGTAAATACACTTTGACTTTTGCATTTTCCCCGAAAATTAATGTAAACCAGAGTAAAAAATTGTTATATCTCAAAAACTGTTCATTATTTAAAGTCAATGCCTTTTGAGATTTTTATTACGAAGTTCAAAATCTACACCGTAATAAAAATCAAATGTTCCGTAATAATGACGTGGGGTCCTTTAAATTGTCAATAATAAGTAGGAAGTTGAAATGGAGAAATTTGTGATCGTGTTGCTAGGGAGTTTTTAATCACACTTTGTAACTGTCAACATTTTATCCCCAGGTTTAGAATTCCGGCCTCGTACGGACCCCGTACAAGAGGTGATGGAGTTTATCAGGACGTACGAAGAAAAGTATTCTCGTGAACACCCAGTATTCTACCAGGGCACCTTCTCCCAAGTCCTCAATGATGCCAAGCGTGAATTACGCTTCCTCCTAATATATCTACATGATTCTGATGCAGCAGATACTGACCTCTTCTGCAGGGAAACCCTATCAAATTGCGATGTAGTACGCTACATCAACCAGAATTTCCTCTTCTGGGGCTGCTCTTCCAAATCCGACGAGGGCCGCAGGACTCTAAACGCAGTCAAAGCCAATTACTACCCCTTCTTAAGCATCTTGGTACTAAAAGACAATAGAATGACTATCGTAGGCCGTCTAGAGGGATACTCCGACCCCGGATTGCTAGTCCAAAGGCTTACGACTATAGTAAACGAATTTGAAATTAATTTAGTGTCAGCTAGAGCTGATAGGTTTGAGGCTAGTATTAATAGATCTCTGAGGTCTCAGCAGGATGAGGCATTTATGGAGAGTTTGAGAGCGGACCAAGAAAAGGAGCGAAGGCGGGAGGAGCAGAGATTGGCTAAGGAGGCAGAGAAAAGGAAGTTGGAAGAGGTATGAATATTTTTAACAAATTTGCGTTAAGCAAGTATAATACAAATTCAGAATTGGTAGAAGGGTACTCTTTTTTTAGGGCTATACAGGGTGTACCAATAAAAAATCCCAGGCCGGATATATTCTAAACGAATAGAGATATTTTAATTCTTGAAAACCAATTTGTAGAGCATAATGAGAGCTTCATTTTTTAATATAATTGTTTTTTTAATATATCATGGCAATAATTTTAAACACCTATCAAAATGGTTATTTTAATTTCATTAGTTCATAAAAATTGTTTTATGTTCGTAATTGTTTTTTTATTGCTTAGATAGATAGATAGATAGTCTTTATTAATCTACATAATAACACAAAGAAATTACATTACCCAGTGGGCGTAAGACGTGTTAAATGTTTGAATTATATGATAAAAATTTGTAAATTAAATACAGATTGTCCCACTTAAAGGACTGAAATATTGAAGAGATTACAATTATTCAATATGTAGTATTTTTTTTAGACCATAATCTGCTTAGAAATGCAGTTTCTTTCACATAAACCCCATTTCAAAGTTTCTCCCATCGAAATATTTCTTTAGAGTACAGCGCCATCTATATACTGATATATTAAAAAAACAGTTATTTTCAAACATAAAGCTCTCTTTATGCTCTACAAATAGGCCTTTACAGAATTAAAATATCTCTATTCGTTTAGAATATACCGGCTGGAGTTTTTATTGGAACACCCTGTATAGAACCGTTGTAGTTTCGTCATGTTCAAGAGTAGAGTAGCTATTCTTTCGCCAACGTTTCATTTACTCGGCGTACACTTCTGCAGGGATACAAATTAAAATCCAAATTAGAACTATTTTAAATAGTAAACTTAAAAAGCCTATGACTGAAAATGCACATTAAGATAAAATAAACTATACAATAATTTACCTCAGAGCCGAAGATTTTTTCGCTTCATTATCCTATTCAAGTAAATAAATTCTATTGACAGTACTTACGTACAATTAAGTAAACAGAGCATCAAGTAATTAATCTGCTGTTTTATATGTAAGTGCTAATTACCTCTTGAAAACAAAAAAAGGTACTTGGAAATAGTTATTGATTTTTACTGATCAGCCTTTGATTGTGTTGATCACACTATCCTGCTTAAGCTAGATTTTTATGGAATGTGTGGCAATTGTTTAAAGTTAATTGAGTCCTACTTAAGAAATATGCCACAAATCATAATAAAAGCAAATCCATGCAGATAAAATGCGAGGTGCCACAAGAGTCCGTGCTGGGACCTTTGTTCTTCTTGGTATATATAAATGATCTGCTAAATCATTGGAATACTATAAATGTAATAATGTACACGGATGATTCAACATTATAGAACAATCATAGACGAGCAAGATGATAGTCAGCACATCCACACATACTCGAACAGGGTAAAGCTTGCTTTGCACCCTATCAATTATTGTTAAATGAGAGTAAAACTGTATTGTCAACATTTCAAACCAAAAATAATTCGGATGAATGCCTCAATACATACCTTGCTATAGCCCAAATTAATACTTTAAAGTTTTCACCAATCTACAGCATGTGCTCTAGCTATAACCACAGCCAGCATGATATCGACATCTTTAATAAATAGGAGATTCTGTCTAAATCATATATGTATTTTTTGTTCTCTCTTTTTATTGTAAATAAATTCAACTCTTTATTCTCTCTGATATTTATATTTTCTTTTGTTGTATATCTTTACTGAAATGTACGCTAGTAAATTTAACTAAATTTTGTATGATGTATGTGTTGTTTCTCATCTTGTAAATGGTCTTGTACTGTTAGATGGTGTATGAATAAAATAAATATAAAATTCTTAGGGATTCATATAGACATACATTTAAATTGGATTGAACATATTAACATATTTTGCAACAAACTGTCCAAGCCTGTCTTTGCAATTAAGAAAATAAGAAATGCTGTAAATTAGCAAGCCGCTAAAACAACATATTACTCACTTTTTCATTCTCCGCTAATATATGGAATACTTGCATAGCGTATCATAACATTCTAATGGTAAATCAAAACCTAAACAGTTACATTACGCCTGTTGACAATCATCAGCATGATATCAGAAATAGAGATAATAATAATAATAATAATTTATTAATCCTGTCTATCACAAATACACGATATAGGATAAGTCAATATTACATAATAGAATATAAAATAAGTATAAAATATAATATAAATAGAATATAAAAAATGTATACACTAATAAAGTATGTCATTAAATAAAACGGTATGTAAAGCTATACATAAACACTTAAAAAATATCTCCAAATAAGGATACAATTACGAACACGCACAGAGTATAAAAACAATGGAAGAAAAAACTGTTAACAAATACACGTTGATTACGACAATAATAATATTAAAAAAAAGATCAAGAGAGAATGTACAATCACAAACTTCTATCAGCATAATATTCATTTAAAGAATAATAGCTCTTATCTATTAATAATTTTTTAAGTTCTAATTTAAAATATTTAACTTGCATGTTCTTGTATTTACTTGGTAAATGATTGTAAGCTTTTATAGCCAGATATTTGGGACTTTGTTCATATTTTGTCAGTCTATGTATTGGTATTTCTAGTGTTGTGCTACTTCTTGTATTATGGGAATGATAATTATTAAGAGTGTTCATATTTAGTTCCGTTTTAGCATACATTAATAAATTTAATAACAAAGTGCAGGGTAATGTTAATATTCCCAATTGTTTAAACAACGTTTTACAGCTATCACGCTTGTTTGATCCGGTAATAAATCTTACGGCTCTTTTTTGCAATTTAAATACTCTAATACTGTCACTTGCTGCTCCCCAGGCAATTATTGTATAAGAGATTAAAGAGTGAAAATGTGCGTGGTAGTACATAATTAAAACAGACCTGTCAACAACATCACGTAACTGATTAATGCAATAGCAAACTGGAGCAATACGTTTACAAATACTGTCAATATGTGTAGACCATGAACAGCTGTCTGATAGAAATATAGATTTTTTATTATTTAGAACAAGCCTATTTTCGGTAAACCATTCGTTAGCTTGTGAGAGCTTTATGTTAGCTTTGTTTACAGTATGTCGTATATTGGAATCCGCTATTAGGAGAGATGAGTCATCAGCAAATAGAATAGAGTCATCCACAGTAAAATCATTTATATAAATAATATATAGTAAGGGACCTAAAACTGACCCTTGTGGTACTCCTATTGAGGTTTCAAGGATATCAGACTTGAAGCCATTAATTTCGACAAAGTGTGTTCTACCGCGTAGATAACTCTTAAACCAATTTAGTGGTTCACCTCTTATACCATAGCTCTCCAGTTCTCTTATAAGGCTAGTATGACATACAAGATCGAAAGCTTTACTCAGGTCAAGAAAAAATACCTACACTTTTTTTATCTTTATCTAAGTTATCGTACAAATGGTTTAAGAAGTGTACAATAGCAGTTGTCGTAGAGAGACCAGCACGAAAGCCGAATTGATTACTATTTAGTAGCTTATGTTTATCAAAGAATTTCGAAATTTTCTGTGCCACATATTTTTCAGATATTTTAGAGAAAGAACTTAATATAGATATTGGTCGATAATTCTCCACTTTTGAGTTACACCCTGACTTAAATAATGGTACTATTTTAGCAACCTAATAATACCTCAAACCAGGCTGCAGATAAATAATATGGGTATTAGAATGCGGAATGTTCTGCCCTTGTTATTTCGTAATCTTCCCATGAACATGTTTAAAAATAAAGTAAAAAAAAAAATTAGCTAATAATTTTATGTATCATTTGTCCTATATTAGCTTTATTAACTTTTTATTATATAAGACGTATAATTTTAATCAAGTGGTAACCTGCCAAGTTTTATTTTATTTAGAATTGTAAATGCGTGTCCAACTTGACGTGTCTATAAAGTGCATATTTTCTAAAGATAAATACACTTATTATTATTACCTTATTCGAATTAACAAAATAAATGTTTCTTTCAGTATGTTATGAATATTTTGATTTAGTATAGGATTCTAGAATATTGTGAGTAATTTTCCATCTTTATATTTGCTTCAGGAGGCCAGAGCGGAAGAGGAGCGTAGGCAATCGATTGCCAGAGAAAAAATTGACTCGATCAACAAAGTGCCATCCGAACCAGAAGCTTCAAATCCAGATGCCGTTCATGTAGTGTTTAAACTACCTTGTGGCACAAGACTCGAAAGAAGATTTCTTAAAACACATTCCTTGGAGGTAACATATATTTTATTTTAATATAGCCCTTTTGCATTTTTAGACAAATTGAAATTTATACTATTTTGGCCCCACAGAATCTGTATAACCCCAAGTAGCATTTTAAGAAATGTTTTCCACAGGAGTAGACTGGCCCACCGGGACGAATCCCGGTGGCCCGCTCCAATAGTGCGCCGCTAGCGTCGCGCCGGTTGCTTGACTGATAATAAAATAAGAGATTGTTTATATGTGAACTGTGATCTTACTCTTCTTGGTTGCCGACGCTGCGCTACATAGAGATTTATGAAAATATGTACCAATGTGGTTTATAACATAACCGTTTGGTATACACCTATTGCTCTTAGAAAACAGAAATCCCCGAAAATGTAAATATTTATATCAGACGGCCTCAGAGGAGATGCTACCAAATCTCCTATTCCTGCAGCATCATTTTTACTACAATCCATTCTTTGGCAGTATTTTTTAAAGAGTCTTGGCAACGAGTGAATATTTGGCGAAATACTATTAAAGAGAAGAAAATATTAAAAAGCCAACAGTTAATAGGTGAGACTCGCTGGTGGGCCAAACATATGGCTATTAGTCGTGTTTTTGGAACATTTTTAATCCTTGTAAAGATTCACTTTACGTGGGCATTATTTTGTAAAAATTTGAGAGAGTACCTGCAAAAAAATCTGGTCTCAAATATATTTAAGAATATTTAGTATTACAAATCCATTGTCAAAATATTTACAAACCAGTCGACTCCATCTTTTAAAAGCACAGCAGCTTGTTGAATCTAGACTTCAGCAATTAAAATGTAACAACAACATTGACGGGATAAAATCAGCATCAGATTCTTTTATAAATTGGGCGACAGAAGAGGTTACTCGGAGAGGTGCAGAAGTGTATCGAACAGACCTTTCCTATCAGGAGGGTTAGAAGAATGAAGAAAAAAATACCCAAGAAGTATTTCATGTAGTTATCCTATTCAGTTACGGATAGTTTCCATAAATTTATTGTAGAAGTCCACAGTAATATCTTAGACATTGCAATTGAGAGCATAAACCGCTTTTTTAAAAACAAGATGTATCAAGATTAAATTTTTTTTTCTCCTTCAAATTTTAATCATATTAAAGAAGAGGGAAGTTTACCTTTAGAAGCATTATAAACGTTATATTAGAAATTAGTAACATTCGATAAAGATGCTACCTGTTGTTCCTGGAGACGTAAATTATTGGCAACAACTGTGATGTGCTCACGCAATTCTTGAATTCCCCCACAAGAAAAATCAAGTGGATTTAAGTCAGGGGACCGCGGAGGCCATGCTACCGTTGATCCACCTCGTCCTATCCACTGTACTTATTGGATTTCATTAAGATAATCTCACAAAACCACATTCATAGTCGCACAGCTAAAGGTACATTTCCAAGAAGTTGAGGTAGATCGTTGCGAAGAAGCTCCAGATATTGCAAACTGTCCATCGGATTTGGTAATATTATCGGCCCAATTAAGCAAAAGGTTGCTGCTATCAGCTATCGCATGTGGATTCTCAACTGCCCAGACATGTGTATTGTGAATATTATGTATCCCATTCCTCGTGAATATAGCTTCGTCTGTGGTTAATATATCAGCGGTAAATTGGGGATTTTGAGCATTTTGCTGCAGCAGCCATTCACAAAATGTAACCCGTAACGGATAAACTGCTACGAGCAGTGCTTGAACATGCTGAACATGATAGGGGTGCAATTGGGAATCGTGCAATATGCACCACTCTGTTGATTGAGACACCTCAGGTACCTGTCGGGCGAGCTGTCTTGTACTTATACGCAGATTTTGGGCTACGCAATTTCCAAAATGTTTTCCTAGGCCGCTAAAATACATTGTGTACCAAGTCCTCCGTCTCGTCCACGATTGGCTTGTAAGTTTCCAGTATCACGCCCACGTTGAACGACTGCCATAAAAGTTGCAGGGTTAGGCACATGTCTACCGGGAAAATATTCCGCATACAATTCAGACGCTGCTAATGCATTCTGCATTGCCTCACCATAAGATAAAATAATGTCTATATACTCCTTATTACTATACACATATGACATTTTGAAAGAAACTCACTTTCAGCATTAAAATTAAGAAAACACCCACTAACAACGCAATTAAATCACAAACTGACGACGCACGACACCGGAACTAGTTGCTACTTGCTTGATACATATTAGTCTAGAATTCAGGAGGTTTGCGCGTACAGTAAGGGGCAGGTCAGTATTTCATCCAGGTCGTCCAGCTAAGTAGCGTTTAATAATACCATAACTTCAAAAAATGTTTTCCTGCAGTTCTGTTAGGATTTTATTATATTTTTTTTCGTGGTATCGACTCTAATTTTAAGGGTGCATATCTCCTTAAATTCTTCCAGATAAGTTATGAATCACCCTGTATATGTAAAAGTTAAATCATTGATAACAATTTCAGAAAATTGTCAGAAATATAATGTGTAAATTATTGTATCTAACATAAGAATCGAAACAATTATAAAACTTTAACATTGAATAGATTGGGCCGTTACTTGATAAATATCCATAATAATAATGGGCTTAAAAACGATGTTTTTTATATATTTTTATAAAAATGTGCACGTTGTAACTTAAACATTGCAATTTAATTTATTTCTCTAGCACTTACAATGGCTTTACAATTAATTGTTGAAGTTCGAGCAATTAGTCCACGCCCCCATCTTTCCTAGTAGCAGCTCGACTGAGTGCACTACGTCATCGACGCCCATTTACCCCGTATAGTGATCATAGTACCGATGCTTTGCTGCGATGTTATAATAGAGATGGCTAGACAAAATATTCGTTACAAATACTGTGTTGTGCCTCGATGTACCAATACAACAATCACTATGCCAAACAAATTATTTATAAGTATGCCAAAAGGTGAAAAAACACGAAAGAGAGATAAAAAGAATAATATCACCTTTTCGAGTACAAGTAATCGGTTTTGTTGTGAAGACCATTTCGAAGTTAACTTAAAATTGTAATAATTATCTCTACCTACATAATGCAATACTTACATTATCCAGCACTCACATACAGGGTGTCCCAACAGTGTATCAGTCATATATCCCAGCCAGCTCGGTGGCGCAATGCTGAAGGTGTTTGGCTTGCTAACCCGACAAGACACACTACCCGACAAAACAACAAACCCCCCCTCCCCAAATCCCACCGCCCACCCCTGCCTCCTACCCGTCGATACCTTATAATTTTATTTTTTTATAAGTAAATGCTCACACATAATCATCATTTTTATATCTTGACAATATTATCTGAAGCAGGTTTTTAATTCTACATTTTTTCTTGCATTTGTTAATTGAGCTATTTTCGTTCCGCCAAGAAACTCGAACTAATGAGCTTTAAGCTCGATTAAAGCCAAGTCAACACATTGATTATAATTGATATAAATTGATAAAGAAATATCAAGATAAAACATAAAAATAAAAAGAGCCGTGTTTTTCTAAAGTCTCCGGCCATACCATCGGCTGTGTCATGTTCTATATTATACTTTTTGTGTAGTTTTAGGACGTGACAAATAATGTACTGTACGTACCTACTTTTATATGTGATATTCATATATATACCTTTAGAAATAAGCTTCATACAATGTAATATTTTAATTAATAAAATTATATTTAAATGGAAAAAAATGTTTGGCTTGCGACCACGGAGTTCCGGGTTCGAATCCTGGCCAGGGTTTGGATGTTGGTGGCGTTTTTTCATGTGTTACCGAGACGGTAGCAGTGATCTAGACCGCTGTTGGGTGGCACAACATGTCTAGTCGCTGTTATCTCTCCTGAGTTCGAGTCTCAGCTGCGGTAGATGGCAATATCGCAGGGAATGGTTGTTGTGTTGATGTCTATGTGTACGTGTCCTGGTTGAGTGGTAGAGCAGCAATAGCTGAACTCCGCCAGGACGTTAATAAAAATAAGGCATTAAAATAAGATAAAAAAAAAAATAAAATATTGCTCTTATTAAAATAATTCAAATTTTTTTGTATGTAACTGGTGTAGTGTCGAAGAGTGCACACTTAAAAATTGTTTTTAAATATACAGGGTGATTTAGTACATCGGTGCATATATCTTTACATTTTCTTAATGATGTTAAAATTTTCTTACTAAGTTTTTAAGTTTTTGATGCCGCATTACCGAGCTTTATTAAATATTGTAAATATTTTTGTCCAGATAGGTTTAAAAAGTGAATTCGCTGTGTGAGAATTAAGAAAACATATTTTGCTGTTATGTAGCCCCAGGACGAAAATTGATTATATTTTGTATATCAAGCTGAGTAACCAATGGGAATAATAATTAAACGTATTAATGTTCTTTATTTCAGTCAATTTTTGGCAAGTTATCCGACTGTCCACGAACAAATCCCTGCTCCATTATTGTCACAACTACTTAGGAACTCAAAATAAGACTGTTTCACTTATATAAATTCATTCAAATAAGGCGAGCGGCGTGCGACATCGGCGCCGATTACGTCACAGCCAGCCAGCTCGAGTTTCGGGCATTGCAGCAAACCGTATCGTTATTTGCAGATTTTAAAAGCTTATATCTCTGTAATTAATAATCGTATTGACTTGATTTAAACGCTACTGTAATTATAATAATGATTCGTATTGATTGTTTAAAAAAAAAAACGAGACTTTTTAAAAAATTTCCAAGCCCATTGGGAAGAAAACTAAATTAGTCTTGATTTTTGCTTTATTTTTGTCAACAAGATAATCGTTTCACCACATAGTGACTTTTTCGGAATTATTTCCCACTACTAAATTTGTTCTGAAAGTGTCTAAAAATCTTACTTGAGGAGTAGTATACTATAATTGATAGTTTTAAAGATATTATGTTTGTTCTAGGCTGTTTTTTATTTTGTATTCTGCCATCCAAATGCTCCAGATTCCTTTGAAATAACCACAAACTTTCCCAAAAGAGTATTGAGCTGTCATCCGTCAAGTGGAGGTTTTATCCAAACTCTGGAACAGGCAGGCTTGAAAAACAGAGAAGTGTTGTTCGTTAACGATTTGGATGCATAAAATTCAAAAACTGACTTTTATCGCGACTAAATCACCAACTTTCTAGATGCATATTTTTAGTGTTATTTATTGAAGAAATCGTAAAATGGACCTTTACATTTCCTCATAATTTAACTTAAAAATCGTTTACTTAGTTTAAGATAATATATTTATATATTCTAATTTTTCACCAGATATTTAGTTTTATTAATAATGTACGATGATTTTCGAGTTTTTTTTTTGTTAACAATGACTGTACGTCTTGCATTTCAGAAAATTAAGACTCAATTTATTACTGGAAGAAAATGTGATTTATAGTGTATTTTAGAATCGATATTTAAAGCATTTATATTGCACCTTTGTGATTTTTGTAATAGCTCCTCTATTTTCTAAAAATGAAGGGGGATTAAATGTATTTTTAATAAATGTTTCTTTTCCTTTTCCATATGTAAATATGTAAAAATAAATCATTTTGTTGTTGCAGTTTTTATTTTAATCAGTTTCGATACATGAAAATTATAACCTTGACCTTAAACACCTAAAGCATAAACTCATCATCATCAGATACAAAACATCAAAAGAAACCAAAGCAAACTATTTGAGGTGTCCAAATCAGTGAATTTATTGTTGGACATAAAGTTACATAAACGATGTGCTTAATGGTATAATTATGTTTGTTTGGAGTAAGTAACCTAATTTTAAAATTCTTGATGTTGAGTTAATTAGCATACACCATTTTAGGTAACAACAAAAATCAAGGGGGTTAAATCTGGTTAGAGTGCTGGCCTCTTCTCCATCCGTTCATCTAATATAAAAAGTGTAATTCACATTCAACATTTTCTGACCCATGTTAAATAGTATGTTGCCTTGATATATCTTATAATTTCATTGGAATACAGCGCCGAAGATACGGGAATCAAACCATTCCTCAAAAATTGCAAAATCTGCACAACTGATTGATTCATTACACAGGATGGCTATCTTACACCTTATAAACTACCCCACATTAATCTTATGGAAATTGGATCCCAGGCAAATCATCTCAAAGTGTATGTTATGCTTTAAGCCATTCTGATTAAAAGTCCTTAGGAACATAAAGTGAATACGCCAGAAGTTATCGAGTCAGTAAAAAACAAATGAAAAAATGCTATTTTTGCCTTATCTTTAAGACTTAATTTTAGTAGAATGTGATTTTATGAAAAATTCCAACGGGATTATATGTTTTTTCGATTGCTGATTAAGAATAATAGTTATTTTTATATGTTCTAGTCATGTAGTCAAACGACATCCATAGAAAACGCCCAAGAAATACTAAAGTAAGCGCTATTCGAAAGTAGGATCCAGAGGCGCGTGCTTAGGGCCCCACTCTTCCAGGGGCCCCCATTTCCCGATTTATTGAGGTAAAAAAGCGATGTAAAAATTTTATTTCTTTGTTATGCCGTTATTTATTTTCGCTTTTCCGATAGCAATAATGATAATTACAACTATCATGAAATACATTTCTTCCCTTTTCCATATCATCCTCATCAGATCTCAATTGCAACAAAAATAATAAAATAAGAATGGTTCATGTGAATATGTGTTCACGAACATTTGTCGTTTATTTACATTTTATATCATATGAATTTGAAATCATTTTATAGTTCTTCCTTTCGGATTCAATTTTTTTCATATTTCAATGTAGAAGTCTGTAGGAATTTATTGTTTGTGTTTATCGTGTTTGAATATTCTAGAATATTCATCTTTTTAATATTCATTCACTGCATCACACTGAAAAAAATATGTTCGTAATATTAATGAATTGGTTCATCGGCTGAAAAGTGATGAATCCATTTATTAATATAATGTACTTTTACATAGTAACAATAAATGTGTACATTGTCTTAATGAACATGTAAGTTATATCAATAAACAGATTCATAAATTCTCAATGAACTTTCATTCATTGATTTCTCGAACATATTTTTGTCAGTGTATTAAAAAAAGATGCAATCAATTAACAAACAGACCAATTTGGCAATTCCTCAGACGTTACTATTTAAGTTTCGGCAGTCGGCACGTGCCAGATGACGAATCAGCTTTTTGGTATATTTCACATTAATGAAAATAAATCTACTGATAATGATGATGCAAAAATTCAAGAACCTGAGACAGAACAATCTAGAAAACCCGAGAAAACAACTGAGAAAATTTTAATTTTGAAACCATAGTGACGAGGACTGCGAAAAGGAAGAACCATTAGGAAATGATTCTAGTGAATCTGGCGATGATGAACAAATAGAAAAAGAATCTGAAAATAAAGAAATTTTGGAAAAAGAGTATGATGATGCAAAACAAGTTAATAATCAGTGCACTACAATAATCAATGCATTAGTATCAACCTATAGAGGTGACATAGATTCCGAGCTACCTCCAGATAAATTGCATCAATTTTTTATATATGCCTGCTTAAGTCGCCTGCTGAAATGTATAAAGGACCCCGCAGTGTTTTATAGTAAAAATGTGTTTCAGTCAATAGTTCTGAAACTTGGGGAAAATGTTGTCCTAGGCCCCCTGATTAAAATTCATTTTGACCACCAATTCGACCGAATTCGATTTTTTTATTTAGAGACAATTGAAACTGTGAACATCTGCGAAGGTCTGCTTAAATATTCCATAAAAATTCTGAAAATATTCATACTCATTTTTTGGAGAAAGATAAACATCTTTTGTTTCTTGGTGTTTTTTTTTTCAAAATGCTTCCTTCTCCCGGAAAAAAACAACAAAGAGAAAAAATAATTTTTTTGCAATTTTTTTATGGGAAAAGGAAGCTGAAGAAAAAGTTGAAGGGGCATAAGCTGATTATTTTTACCTAAAGAACATGCCTGAATATTTTGGGATCTTTCTGAAGTAGAAAAAAATATAATTTTAGGGAAATTCTTGGTCGAAATTATTTTTGTCTAAGAAATTCTGAAAACCGGTAGGCGTGTTCTTTGAACAAAAATAAGCATCATTTGTTTCTTGGTGTTTATCTTCAAAGTGCTTCCTTTTGCTGTAAAAAATTACAAAAAATATTTTTGTTTGTTTATTTTTTTCCAGGAGAAGGAAGCACTTTGAAAAAAAATGCCAAGAGACAAAAGATGCTTATTTTTCTTCAAGAAATGAGCATGAATATTTTCAGAATTTTTATGGAACATTTACGCAGACCTTGAAGAAGATGTTCACAGTTTCAGTCGCCTCTAGATCAAAAAATCGAATTCGGTCGGACTGGTGGTCAGAGAGGATTTTAATCAGGGGGTCCAGGGGAATATTTTTCCCAAGTTTCAGAACAATCGACTGAAACCTATTCTTACTATCAAAACTGCGGAGTCCTTTATTCTCATGCAATGTGTTGCAGGCGACATTTTTTAATGTTGAAACCCTTTTGTGTATTTACTTGACCATTCCGGTTAGTAATCCCTCATGTAAACGCACTTTTTCGGCGCTCAAAAGAATTAATAACTACCTACGAAGTACTTCGGGGCAACAGAGACTTTAAAATTAGTCTCTTCTGTATACTGTATCAGAGGAAACACAAAACTGTGATATCAAACGTTCACATTGACAAGTTTGCTAACACATAAAGCCGGAAAAAAATAATATGATAATATGTATTTGTAAAAATATACTTGCCTTCAAATCTTTAGATCTAATATTTTTTTAATCGAGGGGCCCTCAAATCTCACAGCGCCTAGGGGCCCAATTTATCTAAACGCGCCCCTGGTAGGATCACATTGGTTAAAATAATCATATTCATAATCAGCAACCAATGAACATGATCCCTTTGGATTCTTTTCTAAAATTATGTTCCAGTCAAAATAAGTCCTTAAAAAACACAAAAGTGTCATTTTTTCAGCATTTTTTCTTTTATTGATTCCATGCTCGATTACTTCTAATTTATCCATTTTTGCACTTTGTGTCCATGCATGGAGACTTATCAGAATGGCTTGAATCATAACATACCAACCGAAGGGTTCTTTCAGAATATTTTTATTTCTTGAAGTAACTATCGATTAGGATCTTTGATGCACATATATTTGCTTACTATTAAGATAGACGGTAACCTCATTTAAATAAAAAACGATGGCAAAAGTGCATCATTGCTTTTAAAAACAGTAATCATTATCAACGGCCAGAATGATTCAAATTTATTTATTTATTTATGGCATACCACAGGGCTCTATTCTGAGCCCACTCCTATTTTGAATATGTATCAATGATATAAATGTGGTTGCAAAGTATATAAAACTAGATCACATAAAGGGTTAAATAACTTTTGGGTGTATTCTTGGGTCTCTCACTACAGCCCTTTCAGTGTAAGATTGAATACAAGAATTAGATTCGGAAGAATGCAATTCACAGATCAAAGATTTGCAAACATGCCCCAGAGAGAGGAGATAAAATAAACTGGAACTTAGGAAAAAATTTTAACAAAAGAGGCGGATATCAGAAAAGGAGAAATAAAAGAATTAGCAATAATATTGTTGAATCTGGTTGAAGGACTTCGGTCGTTGGCCATTTGGTTTATTCAATAAAATCCTTGTACTATTATCAAGGGTCGGAATTTTTTCAGCGTTAACAGAGTTGGACTTGACTTGATATTTAAATTTTCAAGAAATAATATAACATAACAATGTTGTGTTTTGACAATTGTGAATTTGTAATTGTAATTTCTCTCTTTATGTTATTCCTATTTATAACATTAGCATACTATACCTTTCGTACTTCTGTAAAGTTATTTTATTGAGTAGAGTAATTTTTAACAACACAACAATCGGTTGGAACTGGAAAAGTACTTACCTCTTTGTGGTCAGATTAAGACGACATAAAAAAGATTCAACAGCCAGCTTCATAGATACAGTACAGCATAAGTGGCATCGAATGAAAGATGTAATAAAAAAGGTCTTATTCTTTTATTTTATTTACATGTATTTATTTGCATGGTATAAAATCATTAATCTTTCCACATTTATAGCCATCTTTTGACGCCTACTGTTAAGTATTCACTTTCATGCTGAAAAGCAGCGGTCTTCATCGGCAGAAGTAAGCGGTGCGTACCTCATGGCCAAATATTTTCAATAATAATAATAATATCTTTATTTTCATAGGACCCTATTAAGGGTATAGAAATACAGTCATAAAATTGTAAAACATTGTAAATATAGTAAAACACGTGACTCAGAACAAAACCATAGTGTAGTAAACAGAATACAGAACAATAAATAAGGACGAGAATTGCTAATATTACTAAGTACGCTCCTGAAAACTAGTACAACTTAAATATTCTTTTATGGAATAGAAGCTGTGACTGATTAAAGTGGCTCGAACTGTGCTCTTAAAGAGGTGAATGCTATTTATACTTTTTATGTTTTTAGGGAGTTTATTATATAGCTTGATGGACATATGACATTGGGACTATTTGCTACTATTGACAGTTTGTGTTGGGGAATCGTCAGATTTTGACTGATCCTTAAATCATGCTCAGTAAAGTTATCCCTGGGAATATAGTTGTCATAATGAGACTTTACATAGGATACACATTTACGTATGTAAAGGGATGGTATTGTTAAGATATCGAGTTCTTTGAATAGAGTTCTGCAGGAATGACGTATATTTTTAAAGGTCATAGTACGTAAAATCTTTTTCTGCAATATAAGGATTTCATTTATGGGACTGCAGTTACCCCAGCAGATAACACAATAATTAAGCATCGATTGTACATATGCATAATAACACATTTTTAATATATCTATATTGACAAATTTTCTCATCTGCCATATAAGAAAGCAATGTGTAGATAATTTGGATAGTAACGAGTCAATGTGATCATTCCATGTTAAATAAGAGTCGATATGTACACCAAGGTACTTTATAGTCTCGTTTTGTATGATGGTTTTATTATTAGCTCTTACTAATAAGTTGATGTCGAGCTGCTTTGTAGAGAATACTATTAGGTCGGTTTTTAAATTATTTAAAGCTAAGCCGTTAGTCGAGCAATAATTCTCCATCAGGGAAACTGTGGTATTTGTTTTTGTAGATAATATATTGATGTTACTCTCACTGTCATCAGCGGTAACTGCATCATCTGCGAATAGGGAAATAAATGTGTCATGCAAAGATGAGGGTTGTCCCCTCTTTGCATGACACATTGAAAAATGCAATAAATAATAAGGGGCCCAACACACTCCCTTGGGGAACTCCCGTAGCCACCTGTCTGGGTCCAGAAACATAGTTTTTCCCATTTTGGCTCAAAATTACTTTTTGTTGCCGATCTACCAAATAAGTTTTTAACCAAGTTAGAGCAGGTCCTCTAACACCATACCTACTAAGTTTGTCCAGTAGCAAGTCTTGTTGGATCGTGTCAAATGCCCGTGTTAGATCGAAGAAAACACATGCACTTTTATTTTTATCTTCAAAACTATTTAATATGAAATTGTATAGAGATCTTGCGTTGCCACACCTTTCCGGAAACCGAACTGATTGTCGGTAAGTATCTTTTGATATGTTAAGAAATTGTATAGCCTATTGTGTGGTATGCTTTCTCATATAATTTAGAAAAGACTGACAGCAGGGCAATACCCCTATAATTAGAAAACAGTGAAGGGATAATTAGAGAGCTTTTCAAGACACGGGGAAATAATCCTTCCTGAAAGACATATTTATTAGGGTAGTTAAGGGTTCAATTATATAATCTACAACACCTAATAACAGTGAACAAGGTATTTCATCATCCCCTGCAGAATTCTTGGAAGATACAGATTTAATGATTAATACAAGTTCATCGGTAGTAATTGGTGACAAAAAAAAATGAGGTTCGTGATAGTTCAATATTAGCTGTATTAGTGATGGCCATGCTTTGTGCTAACTGCTCTATGGATTTAATAAAAAATGCATTAAAGCCTCAGCAGCATGATGCATATCTGTTATATTAGTCCCGTTAGAATCCACAAATGAATGCGGCAGTTGATTTTGTACGCGATTGTTGCATTGGTTCTTGATTATTTGCCATGCTGTTTTGGATTTGTGTTTAGAGTTTACGAGTAACGACTCATTATACTTTTTTTGGAGTGTTCAATTTTTGTAAGGTGGTTTTTTTTCAAAATATTGTACCTAAGGAGGACATCATCATCCCTTGTAAATATGTATGTCTTATGCAAGTCTCTTATAAAAAATCCCTCATTAATAATATCAGCTGTTATCCATGGTTTTTTGGATTTAGTATTGGGTTTGATTTTACACATTTCGAGTGGGAAAGCTTTATGCATCAGGTTCAAAAATATATTGTGAAATGATTCAAACTTAGCTTCAGCATCGCCATGACCAGCTAAGAAATCCCAAGTTTCTGTAGATAATAAGAATTTAAGATAAGTTATGTTATTTTCACAGTTAAAAAACCTTTTTAGAATGTACGTGCATTTACTTTCAATTTCTGAATGATATTATTGGTAACATACACATTGCATAAAATGATCTGAGAGATCGCAGTAAATAATTTGAGGGTTAAATAAATCTACTCTGATATTTGAAAATATGTTATCAATAATAGTTTTACTCGTATTTTGTATACGTGTAAAATCGTCTATAGACATATAAACGGTATTACCCAGATTACCCTCCAAAAGTTTGCTAAATTTTGCAATTGCTTCAAATCCGGGGTTTTTCGAGAACGTTTAATCCAATTTGTGGTATATTTTGAGACCTTTTATCCCCTCTGCTTCCTGGAGTTTGTCAAACTCCGAATTAATTTTTTGCAGAGATCGATGAATTGACAACTCAGGGCGTTGTAGATATTCCATGCGCTGCGCATGTAAAATAAACTAATTCGAGATATTTCTCTTGCAAGGCCTTCCCTGCCTTAAGCATATCTCACGCCATCAGTGACTAATAAAATAAACATGTGTTTATTATATTGTTCCGATTTTCGTCACAACCAATAAAGCGTGTCTTTACTTGAGGTAATAATCATGACGTGATAAGTTTTTTTCACAAATTAGCACGACACTAAACGTGGTTTAATAGCTTCTCCTTCATCTAAACCCCATAAAAGGATATTAATTGCTGCTATTGATAAACACAATGTCACGTAGGAATATAATATTATATTTCAATGTATTTTTAATATAATTCATTGTACTTTATCTAATGCTCCTGAGTGTGGCTCTGTTATCGTTGAAGGATTCTGATCCATGATTATTATTAAGAAAGAGAACAGAATCCATGCCTGAAACGTTAGCGAAACACTAAATTTTACAAGTCATTTGTCAAAAAAACTTTCTTCACTGGATTTAGCACAGTTTGCGCCCCAAGCATAAATATGTTAAAACGCTCCAGGAGAAAATCAGACATAGGGCCTGAACTTATATTTTTCTGTGTATACATTTTTGATAAGCAAACAATGAAAAATTACATCATTACAACTCATTTATAGGACGATAAATACAAGATAAAAAGACAAATGCTTAATATGCTCAAAATCTTTCTTTCATTCTCCATTTATTCAATATTAAAGACCACAGTTCTAGAAACCCAAATATTTGTCGACGCCACAAACGATGTTCTATGCGTATGCGCAACCTTGTATGCGGTGAAGTTTGAAAATTTATACGAATTTATTTTTCTCAAATAACTGAGTGCTCTCCTCGGCAACTTACGCTCTCTCTATGCTGGACTCTAGCGGTAAATCTAGCCCTGCATCCTCTATTTGTTCTTTTGTCGTAAAAGCCCTAGGCACAGGCACAGTAGTAATACTGTTCACAGAATAACTGTTATCACTTTTATTAAAAGAAAATGGTTAGCACCAAATTATTATACAGTCCCTTGTTTTAATAAGCTTCCAACAACATAAAAACATTTCTGAATTAATGCATCAAAAAGATGATATCAATTAATCTCCAAGAGATTTTTACAGTAATAATCTATTTCAAACAGATTGTGTATGTACTACAAGCTGTCTTTTATATTATATTTTAAAAATTGGTTAAGTGCTTGAAGCACAGCCCTAGTTCTTCACGTGTAATAATCGATGTAAAAATAGCATTAAATAAATTTAATTTCAATAGAGAATAAATAAAAATACTACTTACACAACTAAATTATAAATATAGTTTATTGAACATAATACACACATTTTTACAAAATTAAAAACCTAATATACTTAATCAATCTCGCCCATGTAAATCTGTTTATCGCTGGCTCCCGATACAACAACCGGTTCATTCGGGTGAAACTTGACATCGTTAACACTGCCATTATGTCCCGGAAGCTTATATATAATTCTCCTGGATGTTGTGTCCCAAATATAGACGAATCTATCGGCCGAACCCCCTGTAATTTTTGTTCCATCAGGTGACCAGGCGCAACGCAGTAAGTTTTTCTCAAAGTTGTGGTGTTGATGACCTGTAATTTTGACACAACGTTCCATGGGTGCATATGGTCTAACATCCCATATCCTTAAGGTATTGTCCATGGAATTACTCAATATATAAGATCCATCTGCACTTAGTGAAAGTCCTGTTACAGTGTCAGTGTGGCCTCTTAATGTGTAGAGAACTTCATTCTTCCGCACATCCCATACCTTAAATAATATAATGTATTTTCATTGAATCCAAAAAAATTAAATGTACGTTAATTCAATAAAATTAATTAACAAAGTTTTGAAACTTGGCACCCCTAACAAAGGACCACGCACACATTTTTTAATATTTCTACCTAATGTCAATACATTATTAATTTTGTCGGCCATAAAACTTTATTTTACTCGATTATACAGGGTGGGGCAATAGTGCGTCGGACTTCGATATCTCGAGTTCAACGATAGCTAGAAATTTAAAAATATTGCAAGTAAACTAGATAAAAAAGTCTATAACTGGAAATTATTTTTGAACATACAGGGCGAGCCAAGACGAAATTACAGGACCAAGTGCCTTTTTTTAATGGAATGCTATGTATATCAGTACATTTTTTGAAGCCTCTTTTAGGCTCTATTCATTCCTATATTAGCATTGAATATCTCCCAACCACTTGGATGTAATGAATTTCTTTGTTGAAATAATGCAATCTGCAGATGGATATTAAAAAAATCACCACAGCCAAAGAAAAACTTATGTGAATACCAGTTACGAGACATCTAATTAATGTTTTTGAATCATCTTCCTTTCCTAAAACTGTACAGGGTGGCCAAAAATTATTTTTAAATTAAGAACTTTTTAAATTGAATTTTCTCAATTTTTTTCAAATGGAACATGCTGTATATTTTTCAACGATGTGATGTAGAAATGAAAACGAACATTTTTTTAAGTACTTCCCTATAGCTAATTGCAAACAATTTCGTTTTATTGAGCAACAATTCCAAAATTCAAAAATAAACTTAAAAAAAAGGATTCTACAAATAACTCAGTAGAAAAAATTATAATAAATGTTCCACATGTTGCCCATTTTGACACACATCTCTATGGCGCTTTTAAATGAGGTTCCCACTGTTCTTAAAACTGCCGGTGTGATAGATCTAAAGGCAGTTATTATTTTTTTCTTCATATCTTGTACTGTTAGTGTATCTCTATAAACAATTTCCTTCATGTATCCCCATAAAAAGAAATCCATTTTTGTAAGATCTGGGGATCTAGCAGGCCATTTAGTGGGTCCATTTCTTCCAATCCATTGATGAAGGTAGGTATTATTTAAGTGGTCTCTAACTGCATTTAAATAATGTGGTGGAGCACCATCTTGCTGAAACCACATCCCATTTCGAATTCTTTCAGGGAGATTTACCAAAAATTGTGGCAGATAGTTTTCCAAAAAATGAAGATAAATAGCTCCAGTCAATGTACCATCAAATAAATGTGGCCCTATTAACCCATTAGCGCCGGAATTATTTTTTTTTAGTTTTTAATATATTTTTTGTACTAGGTGTGTTACACTGGACAAAAGGAACAAAAAAATTATGTAAACTTTTTTTTGACAGATTGACAGGTAATGAGATATTGGCTGTTGCCATATGGCAACGCTAGGCGTCTGGGCTACCGTAACTTAAGAAAACCCCAATTTTGTATATTGTTCTAGATAATTATTAAAAAATTAAATTTACATGACTTTATTATTAAAAAACTATTTTATTACAAAATTTAGGATACACAAAAATATTAAAACATATTTATTGTGAATGAAATGGGACAAAAGTCTATGCAAAGACTAATTTGCACACAAACAATTTTCTTTTTTTCAATGGTGTGACGAATAAAATAATTGATGGCATCAAATCTGTATCGGTATCTAGATATTCGACTGTCTGATGCTGCAGGTGACGCTGAAGGTCTCCCAGTTGCTTTATGTGGCACACCATATTTCTTCAGATAGGCATTAGTAATTTCTCGTTTATATTCAAATTGTGATAATTTTCGCCCAGATTTGTTGTATGGTATCCAACTGTTTTGCAAAGCTAAATCTAAAAGCCAGGTAAGTATAGACCAGTATCACTTTCTTCCACGTATTCCAATACGAGAACAACTGACAGTTTGATCCATTTGATCTGTCCCTCCCATAAATGAGTTGTATTTTGTAATGAGTTTGCGTCTTGAAACCATGACAGGACGTTTGAATTTTTGTGAAAACCGTTCTGTCTGGGTATTCTCTTGTGTGCCATGTGAAGAAAAAATCATCGCAAAAGCGGCATTATCAAACCAACGTACATAAAAATTACCATAATTTGCTTCTATGGCTGATTCGTAATAACCACGCTCTTTTTATAGAATCTTTTTTAATTGTTAGGGGACATAATTTTAGAGCTCTGTTTTCGAGGATTGTGCCAATTGCTGAATAGCCACGAAATTTCATATATGAAAATAATGCACAGCAATGCAATGTCCATTGCCTCTGCTAAAGTCAACTCGCCCCTAGAAAGAAAGAAAACCTTTCAAGCTACTACAAACGCCTAGCGTTGCTATATGGCAACACCCAAGTTTGAACAGCTATATCATATGTAATAAAAGCCTTTTTTTTTTTTAATTGTTAAAACAACAAAGTTCCGAGTCTATAAAATACCATCATAAACAAAAATATATTTAAGAAGCACTGTATAGAAAAATATAATACTTACATAAAACATACATCCATATTTTCGGCCATTTGTAATTCACCACAAAATTGTAAACAAATGCTTAAATTACTGTCAACCGCAGATTAATTTGCGGAACATGTGCCAAGTTAGGCATGTTTTGACACATAAAATAACATATTCCCCCACTCTTATCGGCACGTATAACATACAGGGGTGATATCAAAAAGAGATGTGTTTACCGTTGCCGTATGGCAACGCACGGCGTTAATGGGTTAAGTACATATTCTTCTAATAATTCCTCCACAAACGTTTATAGACCATCTCTGTTGGTTATCAAGTTGCACAAAAAAGTGAGGATTTTCCGAAGCATAATATTGGAAATTGTGCCTATTAACAAATCAATTTTTATGAAAAATTGCCTCATCAGTGAATAAAACATTATTGAAGAAGTTGACATCATCTTGTATTTTACCTCTGGCCCAATTACAAAATTGTAGGTGCTTTTGAAAATCGTCATCAGATAATTCCTGGTACATTTGAATATGATATTCATGCAACTTATTTGTTTTTAAGACTCGACCCACAGACAGGGCCGGATATAGGGGGGGGGGTATGGGGGGTGTTACACCCCCCCGAGGTTGAAGCCAATTCGGCAAATCATTTACCATTCGGCACTTTCAGCGTTCGGCAATTATGTACATAAAATCATAGAAAAACTCAAAACAATAGAAACTCAATGTCATAAATAATTATTACTTGTCGAGCAACCCCTATCTTGTATTTGACTTAAAATCATCCTCTAAACACAGCAGCTCGCAACAGCGAGGCCAAATCTGCTTGTTCTAGCCTCTAGCGTTGATCACGAGTTACATCTCTAGATAAAATTGTTGAAAAGGCTTATGAACTAAAGATCATTCTACCATTGTGTTACAAATTATGTACTTTAATTCAAACGGTGCCGGTGAGTGTGTCTTCAAATGAAAGGAGTTTCAGCAAACAAAACTAAAATTTTGTTAGAACAACAAATTCACGTTTAGACTCATTATTAATTTTATCATCAGAGAGGGATATTCTGGAACAAATACCTTTCAACATTTTAGTTACACGATGGGCCACTTTAAAAGAAAGAAAAGTTAAAGTTGCTTAAAAAAAATTAAGTTGTATAATAATATATCCGTTTTATTTATAATTAATTTGTGGCAATATTCATTTATTATGTTTGTTGGGTATGTTGCCGCTGTAAAAATATGTAAAAATTTTGATGGAAAAAAACCTCTGCGCCAAAAGGATCAGACAGAGAGAGGCTGGTTTTTAATCATTCTAGCACAAAATGTCACACAAGTGAAATTTTTGATAACGGAAAAAGAAATAGTTTCCGAAACGTTAACAGCCTTCGATTTAATTTACTTTATTATCATTTAACAATTTTCTTTCAGTTTATATATTTTTAGGTGACTAGTGTGAGACATTTTGTACTAAAAATATTAAGAACTATCCAGTCCCTGTCTGATCCTTTTGGCGCTGAGGTTTTTTTCATCAATATTTTTACATATTTTCACAGTGAAAATACCCAACAAACATAAGGAATAACCGTTTTGTATCTTTTATATTTTGCATTTTGCTTTCAAATAAAGGTTTTTTTCTTCAATCAGATTTACATTTTTGTATATCCCAAAAATTAAATGAACTTTATATACAAATAAAACAGAGGACCAGATGAGAAGAAGTCATTCGGCATTATAACAATTTCACACCCCCCATAAAAATTGCTTAAAACCGGCCCTGCCCACAGACCATCTACTTATTCCTACTAATGAGCTCACTTCTCTTTGACTAACATGGGGATTCTCAACCGTTGCCACTACCACAGAAAACTCATTTTCTTCGTTCACAATACGTTTTATCCTTTCACTTTTTTTATTTCGACTTTTCCAGTTTCCAGAAATCTATCGAGAAGGTTTTGGAAGCTGCTAACATCAGGAATCCTTCTTTCAGGATAACGTTGGTGATAAATTCTATTGGCAAATAAACAATTTCTGTCCAACTCGCCCAAAACAAAAGTCATGTCTACATGTTCCGCTTTATTAAAATTCATATTGTATAATTCCAAATATTTTAAATTCAATACAAATTGTAACCAACGACCGATAAGTGTGATAAATGCACCATTGTACACGACAATTTATACCAAACTGAGGTTTTATTGCTTGTCGAATAACGAAAACGGAAAAAAATACAAAAAACATTACAGTAAAGGACCCGTTAAATGCTATTTACTCATTTCAACAGATTGGAAGAAATGGTCTCACTAAATGGACTCATTTCAAAACTGCATAAAGACGTGTGTCAATCAAAATGGGCAACACGTCGAACACCTTTTATACATTTTTCTAATGAATTATTTGAGGAAACCTCTTTTTTAAGTTTATTCTTGTATTTGACACTTATTTATTTATAAAACGAAAATGGTTGCAATTAGCCATAAGGAAGTACTTGTTCGTTTTTCATTTCTACATCACATTGTTGAAAAATATCCATTTGAAAAAAATGAGAAAATACAATTTATAAAGTTCTTAATTGAAAAATAATTTTTGCCCCCCCTGTACAATTTTAGGAAATGAAAATGATTCAAAAACATTAATTAGATGTCTCGTAACTGGCATTCACGTAAGTTTTTTTTAAAACCCATAACTGTGACGGTGGTGATTTTTTAAATTTCAACAAAGAAATTCATTACATCCAAGTGGTTGCGAGATATTCAGTGATAATATAGGAATGAATAGAGCCTAGAAAGAGGCTTCAAAAAATGTATTGACATACATAGTATTTGATTTAAAAAAAAGGCACTTGGTCCTGTAATTTCGTCTTGGCTTGCCCTGTATGTTCGAAAATAATTTCCAGTTATAGACTTTTTTATCTAGTTTACTTGCAATTTTTTAGAAATTTTCTAGCTATCGTAGAACTCGAGATATCGAGGTCCGACGCACTTTTGCCTCACCCTGTATATTAACATCTCATATTAAGCTACTGTTAAATAAGTTTATGTGACAAAAGGAGCATAAAGCAGTGCAACTAATGCCCCAAGAAATAAGTATATAGACCATATCTAAACCTCACCTTTATATCATTATCAATTCCACCACTAAATACTTGTTCTGCAGTGTCATTAAAAGAAACTGCTGTGGTCTGGTATACAGTCTTCAAAGTAGAGGAACACTGCTTCTTTCTCGTATCCCATATTTTAACGGTACCGTCGTCACTCCCAGAACACATCAACTGTGGCCCACGCCTTGCTCCTTGTATGCAGTTCACAAAAGTAGTATGGCCCTTGTATTTTTTAACACGTTGTGCTGTTACAATGTCCCACAGTCCCAATGTATTATCTGTACTTGAGGTAAATATATTTGATCCATCTGGTGTAAAATGTAGCTCTGTAATTGCACCTGTATGACCTGTCATTACCGAAATATTTTCGCATTCTCCGTATACGCTCCATATAACTAAAACAACATGGATTAATTAGCCAAGCAGAATATTAGTTTGAAAGCGAAGTTACACACAAATTTTTCGGTCAAAGCCTGCAGAGGCCAAATATTGGCCCTCTGGGTGAAATTCTACAGTAAATATCTCCCCTTCATGACCCTCAAGTAACATAATAGGAGCGAATAAGTTAGAGGTTCTTGCGGGCGCCTAAAATATAAAAACATTGTAAAATGCACATATACCTATCTATTAATCTAAATGGATACTTACTGCTTGTAGGACTGCATTATTTTTATTTTTGATGGCCACATCAGTTTTAAATTTTTTTGAGACCGCAACAAGAGCAGATTCGTCATTTTTCCGTTTGTTTTCTATCATTTTGTCCTTTTAACACATAGACATGGACATATATACGCTAATTTTAACCTCAATTCTATAACTTCTTAAAACTTAACCAGGGTTACCGCTTTTTATTAACCGTATTCTACCATTTCTACCTACATTCAGAATATTTCCGATCAGAGACTACCAAAATTTACTAACCTAAAATTAGATTCTACTAGAAACCTACCGCCACCTGCCGTAGGGTGGCAATATTAGGAAACAAGTCCTGCTTAGGGACACCTATAAGTTAATGTTTGCCGTGAGTTAACACTTCTACCGCTAGATGGAGCAGGACTATTAAACAAAAATAGTAATGAAAACATTGAAAACTAAATATTTACTAAAAAATGAAAAATGTATTAAAATAACAAGCAAACTAAACTATTAAAACATTTTGAACGAAAATTACTTAGATATTTTAAAACTTAAGCCTTACCTAACATGTCAGAATTAGGTTTATACTTAGTACAGTTTCCTAATTCCGATATCTTGTTAATTCTAGGGACATCTGTCGGAGAAGGACTGAACTTACCTAAAAGACTGCAGCAAGTGTCTTTATAGTCATTTGCTTTGAGTTCGGTGCTATTCCAGTAGGTGCCACTTATATGTCACCTGTTACTTGCTCAAATTATTATAGATGGCGATAAAATATAGCATTAAAACCATGGTAGAAAGTATATATTTCTACCATGATTAAAACTGGGACTCAGAAATCTACTAAAATTATTAACTCTACTAAAATTCTACTGCCCACCCTCATTTTTCTTGAAAATCTACTAATTTAGTAGGCAATCTTCTGAAAACGGCAACACTGAACTTAACCCACAGAATTCTGTGTTTCTGTTTCTGTCGTTGGTAAAGCGAGAAAGCGACGGAAGTCACAGAGTAGTAATACTCTCCAACTCCACGTATATTTACTTACGGTCTGAACGGCTGTTGGTATTGTTATGGAGCTTGTCAAAGATTTATATAGATTCTTTGGAGCTTGTCTCCTTTATTTGTTAAACTCTGGTGGATATTTTTACAGGATATTGGCAGCACTGGTTATAGACGAACGAATGAAATGTGTTCGTTTGCCTACGTCACTGGTTTAAAGTTTAAACTGAAGTGAGGAACGTTAGGTTATGTTGCCAAGTGGTCAGTTGTGTTTGTAGAATGTTTGTTTTGCCCTTTTTTTAGATGTTCCATGAATTAGACTTATTTTGCAGAGTTCAGAGACAGTCTCTGTGAGGTCAACAATTTCAGTAGCACGAGAAATTAATATTTACAATTTTCAAGTGGGTCGAATAAAAGTTTCAATAATTATCAATATAGTGAACCACCAGAAATGAGTAATAACGATGGAAATTTGACTTGTGCTGTAAATATTGAGTGGCTAAATAAGCAGGGAATCGTGATGAGAAAGCTCGCACACAAGAAAGCAAATTTACGTTTAATTAGAAATGAACAAAAAGAAATTCTGGTAGAAGTTACTGCTGAAAAAACCGCCCCAGTCAAATTACTATTAAAAGGAATATCTGTCCATAAAAAATTCATGAATGAGGGCAAGGCATCTATAAAATTTCAGCCATTGAACTGTACTTTATACCTCTCAAATGCACCCACAGGACAATTGCTAACGTTTCTAAGGATGATATTTGTTAAGATGACAGGTGGGAAAAGTGCTCCAAATGCCAATACATCTTTAAGAACTCAGCTTTTATCAAATAAACCTCAACAGTTCGAGGAAATATCCCCACTAACCAATTTAGAAATTGAAAAAGCTAGGGCTAAGGTATCTAAATCTACCGATACCACCCCTAGCCCTTTAGCCAGTAAAAAAAGGAAACTAGAAAGAGATGACTCAACACGACCTCCGGCAGCTAAAAAGTTGTATTCCTCATCTCCAATACCTAATGAACCGTTAGATTTGGAACAGCAAGAGGTTTTGGATGCTTGTCTAGCAGGGCACAATGTATTTTTTACTGGCAGCGCAGGAACAGGAAAGAGTTACCTTTTAAAACGGATCATTGGAGCCTTACCTCCTGATGTTACCACAGCAACTGCATCTACAGGTAATGATTGTTCGTGTGAGATTTTTCGAGAAACATGGTCTGAAAGCCTCTAAAAATAATATGAAAGGCTCTTAAATTCATATTTCGTTTTTACCTGGATATTGAATGATTTATTAATATAGGTATGGCCTAATAGGTACATCACTAAATCATATCTAATCCCACTTGAATTTTTATTAGCAAGCCCGCCGAGAGGGCATGTTTTTCCCCCCTGGTCTGGAGTTTTTTTGAGGGGATCTGGGTTCCACCTGAAGTTGGAGATGCATATGCAAATGTCGATTTCATGTGCATTAGCCAAAACAAGAGAGGCATACTTTTCAATGATTAGCGTGATGTAAATACAATGAGTACCTAATAAACGACCATGTTTCTAACTTGTTATCGTTCATAACGAGATAAATATTGTATATAGTAAAGTTTCCCTAAACTAAGCTCAACGATCGACCTGAAAGATCGAGAAAAGAAAATTTAGAGCAGTCATGCAGGCGGAGTAAAAGTAGACAAAATTACAATAAAGTAGTTTCTTCCGGGTTTTGCCGCGGTCGTCGAACTTGACTTGACGTTTCACTGATCATGCTGTCATCTTCTCCAGAAGGGTTCCAAAGACTGAAGTTGTTGAGTTCGGCTCCTCGTTATATACCTGGGCGCTGCTACGCTTGGTTGCACATTCGTCGTGCTCCGTTGATCGTGACCGATTACATTCCTGGTACTTGGCAAAGCTAGTCTCCATGTATTGCTTAGTCGATACCCATCTTCTCTGTTGAAATTGTTCTTATTTTTCATAATTTCCAGTGATTCCCTAATAATTCTTGGGTAATAACGTGCACTTCTGTCCAATATTCTAACGTTCTCGTATTTGATCTTATGGTTCTCATTATGATGAACATGTTCTGCTACAGCCGACTTATCTGTGTATCCGAGTCTAGTATATCTCTGATGTTACAGTATATCTCTGAAATTACAATAGCTAGCATATCTTTGAAAATACAATAGCTGTTATAGAAATTTTGCAAGATACGCTGTTTTGATTTATTGACAATAAATCAGCATCGACAGTAGCTCGTTCATACAAAATGGTATATTCTGTTACTTTTTCCATTGACGCTTATATAAATCTGTCACTGTTATTACTGTTTTCGGGAAACATCTCTTGACTAATCTTAATGTCCATTTTTCTCCTCATCTGTGGATGTTGCTTTAAGGATAGACGATTTTATTCTGCAGACTTTTTACTGTTCTTGCTCTAACCATCAAAGATGACAACTATATCGATACCAACATACCTTTGGAAACTATTTAGTTTATATGGGGCCGTTCAATAAATACGTTTACTTTTAGGTGGGGAGGCGGGCCACCGAAATTACGACAATGTGAACGATTGGAAGAGAGGGGGCGGCTCTCAAAAAATCGACAGAATATATTTTTAGGAAGATGTACTTTTTATTATTAAATGTAGAATTGGGGAGAGCATTGCAAACGAACCTTTGTGTAAGAGGGTATTATAAATATTATAAAGTTGTACAAAGGGATGAAAGGGGGTCAATTTTGCAAATGTATTTATGGAATGGCGCTTATAATTCTTACGGACATATTCAAATGTCTCGTTAACTTGACATGGAATTCTATGCCCGTGTCAAACAGGGGGGTGAATTTCAACACTTATTGTCTTTAAACGGACTAGTGATTGGCTCACTTTTAATTACGTTTAATCAAACACCTATAAAATCTAAACACCTGGCTATCAAATTTTGCTATATAGTGAGGTTAATATCTATGTCTATTGATTACAAGAGGGTGAGCTTGTTATTTTTCTAAATTTTAACGGCACGGTGCGGTGAACAAGAAATTACAAAGGCCTGCAAAAAAGCACTTTTTTTTGTTTTGTTTTTCTCTTCGCCCAAATGGGTGATTCCGAAGGTTATTGATGTGCTGAACATAATGCCGTTGGCCGCATTGCACAATCACGTCGCAGTTTTGAGGAAACCTAATCTAACAACGCTAGAAATGCCATTTCTGCATATACTCATGTCCTAATAACTGGACAAGAATACGATATTGAGTAAAACGGACCAGACTATCTTATTCAGCTGTCCAAGATCTTCAAAAACCAATAGTAAATAATAAAAACATATAACTGCGGAATGTATTTCTGAGTTTAGATAGAAATACTAGAATTTATATCGTGAGTATATATAGAAGTAAATCGGACCTAAATAGCTAATTTTGACACGCTGAACATAATTCTGTTACCCGTTTAGTCTACGTCAGGATTTTGAGACAAACAAAAAAAAACGAAAACTAAACAAGTAGTCATGCTTGTTATCCGTTTGAGGACTAATGTCACATATATGTGTCAGAGTAAAAATGCTTCGTGGACCACTTGTCGCATATAAGCAACGCACACCAAGTGATTTAGTTTATATCCAATATTTTGTATTTAAACAATTTTGTTAATATAAACTTTATTATTATTAAACTCTTGTGCACAACTAAAACTTTTGTAATAACCCACATATTACCTGTTTTTAAATGTTTTAGGCGTAGCTGCTTGTCACATTGGTGGTGTAACTCTACACCAGTTTGCTGGAATTGGTAAAGGTGAGGCAACTTTAGAAAGAAGCGTCGAACTGGCATCAAAACCTCCCACTGTTACTATTTGGCGTAAATGTAAGCACCTTATCATAGATGAAGTTTCAATGGTGGATGGTGAATATTTTGAAAAAATCGAACAGGTGGCAAGAAAAGTGAGAAGGAATGATAAACCTTTTGGTGGTATCCAGCTTATTCTATGTGGAGATTTCTTCCAGTTACCCCCTATAAGACAGTCTAACTTTGGCGAAAATAAAGCATTACCCCCAAGGTTTTGTTTCAAAACAAAAGCTTGGGAGAGTTGTCGGCTAACTACATACGAACTTCGGAAAGTTCATCGGCAGCAAGACGAGGGTTTTATATCCATTTTGAATAAAATTAGAATAGGTATTTAACAGCATTTAATATTAATAACAAAGTCAGCTAATTATATTAAATTTCAGGACGTGTCGATAAAGAAGTGACAGATACTTTAACCTCAACTGCGAAACAGAAGATAGAACAAGGCGATATTTTAGCCACCAGACTTTGCACACACACTAAAGATGCCGACATTATCAATGAAACGAAGCTCAAGGCTTTATCAGGCGAGTCACAGGTTTTCGAGGCATTGGATTCGGTTCCAGGTACCACCAAACAACTGGATCAGCAAACGCCGGTTCCCAGCAGACTGGAATTGAAAATTGGAGCCCAGGTCATGCTCTTAAAGAACATTAATGTTGCGTCTGGTCTGGTAAACGGTGCCAGGGGTGTGGTAAAGGAATTTCGACAAGGTTTGCCAGTGGTTCAGTTTAGGAATAAGAAGGAATATGTTGCCAATCACGAGCGGTGGACTATAAAAACTGCAGGGGGAGGTACTCTAGCGAGAAAACAGGTTCCACTAAAGCTTGCGTGGGCGTTTTCCATTCACAAATCTCAAGGTTTGACGTTAGACTGTGTTGAGATGTCTTTGGGGAGAGTTTTCGAAGCAGGTCAGGCTTACGTAGCACTGAGCCGAGCACAGAGTTTGGAGACTTTAAGGGTCTTAGATTTTAATTCTGCTCAAGTGTGGGCGAATCCTGATGTTCTTAAGTTTTATCGCACGTTAAATGAGACTAGAATTGTGCCATTAGGGCCAGTTAATAAGCAAAGTATGGTTGGAAAGAATGGTAAAAAGAGATTGCCGATGGCAAAATCTAAACTGTTTGATAAACCACTTGTGTCTATCTGTTGATTTTTTTTTTTATTAGGCAATTTTGATGAAGCAATATTGTGTTCATAATTAAGTATCGGTAGTTCTACTTAAACGGCTTTTTATGCTATTATTTATGTAAGACGAATTATCGTATTTTATTTATTTCCATGTTGGGAGTATATAAGAGTTTGCGATAAATCGATATTATTTTGACAGCTGCTGTTAAAAAATCAGTATTATGATTCTAAAACTGTCAGGACAACCTTCCATTACACAGGGTGCTGACCAATAGTTCGAGAAAATTAATTAAACTAAATTATTGAATGTCCTAATTTCATCCATCTCCCTCAAAGTAGTCCTCTTTAGCTTTTATCCACTGTTTTCCCCCTAATCTGAGCATCCTCAAAACATGCAGGCATAAATGGGGATCACTCTTCAGTCAGATTTTAGGAAGTTAGGACAGAAGGTGGATAAGGGATGACTATCAGGTGTTTGTTCTCATATTGTTGTGCTACTTGCAAAAGTGGTTGCTTGTTTACCCACTTCAAAACAGTGCCCGCAGTCTGCCCGAATATCCCTACACACTTTTGGTATTTTTGATGGTAGAATATTCATTGTATCATAGCGGATTTTTGTTTTCTATAGGGCTATCTATTGTGCTTAATACTTATTATGCCACTTCTTGTCTTTTTACCTATATTGGTCATTCCCTGAGCCCATAAAGTTGTATGACCAGCCAATGTGCGATTCTGCAATCTAACATTAGCTTCGGTACGTGGTGTTTCCTGGTGGTCAGGTCACCCATCTATGTACAATCCGCGCGTTGCTTAACTTTGGTGATCTTGTCTAGATTTGGTTTAATACCTGCCTGACTTCTCACTTGTCAGTATCTATCCTTAAAGTATTTGTAACAAAAAATCATTATCTTTTTACATCACCACCTCATTGCGCATTGATTCATATAGGATACTACATGCACTATCTAACGCAAATTAAGACTTAAACGACGTAAATTATTTTTTTTTTACAAACAAACTTTAGGAGCCTTTGGGTAGCACTTTGTATTACACCTAATTGAGGTTATACATAAAATATGCATACACTCCTGAGTGCAGGGCTGATTATATGATGAACGTTAAATCAAATTTAAGGTGAGTATGGTGCCGGTTTCAGTGACGAGATCTCGATCGAAGTTAAGGCACGCCGGGCGAGACCGTCACTGGGATGGGTGACCGCATCTCATTTCATACTGGTTAAGTGGTAGAGTAGCATTAGCTAAACTTCGCCAGGACGTTAAAATAAATAAGGCAATTAAAAAAAATTGAATTAATCATTCAAGATTGTTGTCTTCCTAAGTAACTCATAAATTCTCACTGATCCAGTCTGTGGTAAATCCGCCATATTGGAAAAAGTGCTGATATATGGGTACTTTCGAAAAATATAATTTTAGGCATTTAGTAGATAACTTTCACACCTAACATTATTTAGTATCGAAAAACAAGAAAATGCCTATTCGTTATTGGTACTGTTGATCGTAATTCTGATCAAGCTATAGTAATTAAAATCTACAATATAATTAGGTGTTTTCTTGTTTTCTCATATTAAATAATAGGTGTATGAAAGTTATCTGCTAAATTCCCAAAATTTGTTCAATAATTACAAAAGCAGAAATAATTGATACAATTCATAAATATGAGGTTACTTTTGTTTGATTTCTCCCAATTGCGAATGGATTCATTTAAAATAAAAAGGGCATAGAGTTAAAATGAAAGATCATAAAATTTCCATATTTCATTTTTGTAAAGAAAAATTGTACTCAAGAAACTAATTATGTTTATTACTGATATTAAATTTCCTTTGTGATCAGTTATAAGTTAGACTTTATTAATTTTTAGTCCTGGTTCTGACAATCATCAGGCAGTTGACCTAAGTTAGTGTCAAGGGCACAATTTTGATCATGTAATTGTAAATTGTATTGACAAAATAATCTGAGATTTGAAAAGCAATTAAGTTTGAGCTAAGCAAGCAATAAGCAATAATTTTAAAATGAATATTTTTGTTTTTAAATTGAGAATTTGGCTTGTTATAGAAGTAAGAGACTAGAAATTATTGATATTTCAAAGGATGTACTTTCATCCTTAATAAGTGCCTTATAAATATTTCATTTGATTGCTTTATATTAAGAATTATACCTGGACGCTTTCTGTGATCGTGATCTAAAATATTTTGTCTATAACATTTTTGTGATCATACTGATAGCATTCATCTACATTAGTGGTTGTGTTTAATGTATTCAAATATGGGTTTATTTAGTTGCAAATTATGGTATTCTTTTTTTTTTGCTTCTACTGCATTTGTATTTTCTTCCAAAAATAATGCCCATATATTAATATGTTCCTTTAACACTTAAAACCATATTGATCAAGCATCTACAGGACAATTCAACACATTTATCCTCGATCCGTAATATTATTGCTGAGTTTTAATTCTTCTCTTTTTGCTATCCCCCAGCTTATCCCATGTCTTCTCTCCCAAGCGCGTTCACAAATCTTTGACATGTGAATTTCTTTTTTCTAATGTAATTCTTGTGTTCAGTGTAACGTGTGTATAACTTGCCCACATAATATTTGTTACACTCACACAGGAGTACTACAATAGTTTTTTTAAATTTTGCTTATTGTTTATACGGCAGGATAGCTCAGTGGGCTAAAGCATGCTGTGTGGCCGTCACACTTGGTCACACTATATATCTATTAGGTCAATCATTTTAAACAACAAACTGGGATTAATTACAAAACATTTCAAACTTTGATGAAAAAACGCAAAACGCAAGAAAAAATATAAAATTTTACCCCTTCTTCGAAGCCGGCAGGATTGTTTAAATTGCAAAAAAATAAATAATTTGACTCCTCTCCACATAAACCCCTCTAACTTTTTGTAGACAAAATTTAGCCCCCTTTTTTTAGGCTAGATCGATTTCAAATTAAATTTCCAATCCGATGATGTTGGGTGCGAATATGTTACGTCGCTCCGGACGCTAGATGTGGGCCGATAAAGTGAAAGGTCTGAGGATTTCGCTTCTCGAGCGACACGGTCCAGCTTCGAGGGCCATATTGCCCAAACTAAGGCTCATAGAGGCTTGATAATCATTTTTGGTGTGGGAAATTGAACGAGAAATCGAATGGCGCAAACCGCGGGTCGCTACGTGGCGTTGTTTCCGAGAAATCACCCCTCGAGGTCACTGAAAGGCAAAAAATCCGATTCTTCCGTGTTTCTGGAAGCCTTATCACGAGAACGGAAGCAGATATCGAGCTGCAGTTTTCGCCATTTGATTTGCCGGCACTTTAACTTTTTCAGAAATTTTTACACATTAAAAAAATTTCGATTTCGATACTTCCCTGCTTAAAACGCCCTAACTTTTTCCAGATAAAATTGACCCTCTTTTTTGGGCTGGATCAATTGCAAATTAAATTTGCCATCCAATGATGTGGGGTACGATTTTTTTATGGAGCCGGGTACAGGAAGTATACTGCCCTCCTAATCAAGAAGGTCGTATCTGCACTTTTTATTGTTTCGAGAAAAACGTGTTTTTATGAAGAAGCTATTTTTCTTATCTAAAACTACCGGTGCTTGCTATATGGGTATAGTATGAAGTGAATACATAGGAAAGCTATTCTTTTGAAAAGTTTTGTATTATTTTCAAGGCCACACTGCTAGGGAAATGCAGATACGACTTTTTTCCTTGCCGATTTTTGTTATAGGTACTAAGAAAAATCATCATATCTGTCAAAATAATTTATGATAGGTACTGTCAAAAAACAAAGCACAAGTTAGGTAACGAAATGCTAAACTCTAAAACATGTTAATTCATAATATTTCTCATTAATCTAAAGAAACTTCCTCTACGGTTTAATTGTAATATACGACAATTCTTCTTAGCATAAGTCACATACGACGAATTTTACTGGGATCACTGTACTCCAGTGCTAAATGGAATAGCTGTATCTGACAGTTAATTTGTAATATACGACAATTCCTCTTAGCATAAGTCACATACGACGAATTTTATTGGGATTAGCAGCAGTTATGAAAAATTTTGTAAGCGAATAGCATCGGTAAATGCTGACTTACGACTTTTATTTCCAGTACTATAGATGATGAAGCAGCACCTAAAAATGTCTTAACCCTTTTTTGACCCAATTGTCAGATACGACCTTTTTGATTAGGAGGGCAGTATAGTCCATCAAAGTGAGAGGTCCGAGAATTTTGCGACACGGGCCCTCTTCGGGACCCGTTGCTCGGAAACTAGCTACCGTAGAGGCTCAAGAAATCAAATTATTGTAGAAAATCGAACAGCACTATGCACAAGTTTGTGCGAGCTCCCGTTTTCGAGAAGTGAATTATGAAAGTGGCCCGATGGTAACAATCTTATTTATTTTTTGCAATTTATACAATCTTGCAGGCTTCGTAGGAGGGGGTAAAATTTTATACTTCTTTCTTGTGTGAACATACAACTTTCATCAAAGTTTGAAATGTTTTGTAATTAATTCCAGATTTTTATAATTGGTTGGCCTATATAGTGTATTGGATTCGACACTGATAGCATCAGTAATAGATGTTACCTGTGTGTTTTATAATGTGCAGCCCCCTTCCAAACAGCATTGGCTATGGATTTGGTAGTTGTCTAATATATGTGTTATGTTATGTTTAACATTTTTGTTTGTCAAAATACATCTCGGAATGTTCCTCATCTGAAGTACCTTTCTAACATCAAATTTATCGCTTAGCTTTTCAGAAAATGCGTATATACATTGTTGTGACGTTCAGATTTTAGTCTTACCTGCTTGTTAATAGGAAAGTTATATCAACAAAGACTTCATAGTATTGATTGTGTATGAGAACTTCTTTCATAAAACATTTTTCTTTGTTTAGTATAATAATATTGTTTTAATAAAAAGGAAATATAATAATAATTTATTTATCCTTTCGATCATAATAGAATGAAATAGGACATGGCCATATTACAGAAACATTTTATAACACCTATTTTAATAAGTTGTGACTGATTTGAGATAAGATTTGGATATCTCTTGACATGAATTGATTTTCTATAAACACTTGTTTCCATTGTATTGTTTACTCTTTTAATTGAAAAAACGATAGTTCACATTTGGTTTCGGGAACATAAAAAAAAATTTATTTGTTTTCTTAGTATATTATTCATCAAAAACCATCCTCTAAAAATTACAGGTGTAGAGGCACAGACCAAATCAATCATACTTTTCACCCATCAGTATTCCCTCTGTATCACCGATCAAAGAAAAAGTCTAGATACATAACAGCTATTGATAGATAGATAGATAGATCATTTATTGGTCTTCTTACACCGTAGTGCTTAGACAGGTCAAAGATACATAGATATATAAAAAACATATTAGGTAAACAATTATTATAAAATAAACCATTGAGATTGCAACACACAAATCGAATCGATCGTGTTCGAAATGTTAGGGTTGTTTTCAAATAAATGCCATGAATATCTCGACTAGCCTATCAGGAACTTAGGGAATGTTTACAACTGAAGTGTCTTAAGGAGGTTGAGGCGTATCAGTCGCAACCAAAAGTAAGTCGAATTCTAAATCGGAACTTTTCCATAATAAATTATTACGAAAGGTTATAAGTCGATGATACCAATAATTATTGCCATAAAGGCATAAGTAAATCATTTTTATTATTAATTATTTATTTAAGTAGATTTCATTATTTTACTTAACGAACTAACTTTTGGGTGTTTTGTCCAACTTATTAAAAAAAAAAAAATGTAAATATCCGTGTATTTTACAAATTTGTTTCAGTAAATAATTTTAAAAAAAATGAGAAGCAGTAAAAATAAAATTAAGTCATTAATTAATTGAAAATTCAGTTAAAAATCATTAACGAAAAGAGAAATTTGACAGTATACAAACGTTTCATTTTGTTTTTTATTTATTAAAAGTCTCCTACATAGCTAGTTTTCGGAACTGCTGACATTGGTTATTCGCTATAAATTAAAATGTATAGTAAAGGAAATACATATAGTGACACGAAGAAGCAAGACGAGCGGCGGTTTCCTTTGTCGATCGCTTTGTCGGCCGTAACCGCTTTGTCGTCATCTCTTTGATCTCCTCACTATATCTCTTGCGTCTATTATACCGTTTGCATGCTGGGTTGACATATTTTCCATAAGACTACATGTAGAATTTTTTTAAATTTTTATGGGTTTCCTAATGACTTGATTTTTTACAGAAAATTGTGTCATATAAAAATCTATTAAAAACTTTATTTTAGATTTTTTTCATTATTTTCGTCTTAACACCTCAACCTCCTTAAAGTGTGATTAGCTCAGCAACAAATAAACCAATACACATTATGTATCTAGGGATAAGTTCTTTCATCTGAGCTCTGTACACATATTGTCTGTAATTGTTTATTTGTGGCATATTCAGATTTTCTTACTTTTTATTGGGTATTTTGCCACTGAAAAATATTTAAAAATTTTAATGAAAAAACCTCTGCGCCAAACGGAGTTCTGTACACAATTTCATATTTTGTCGTGTGATGTGTCACCTGCCTAGAATGTGCGTAGAAGAGGAAATAATATGAGAAATGTTAACATAAATTATCAGGGGGCATAAACGCAATGTTCAAGCAAAGACTGCGATTGGTACAGTACAATCCGCAGATCATTTTACAAATTGCCTAGAGTCGTATAGAGGGAGACAAAAATTTTTGACGATGATACGTCATAAGTGAAAAGTCTGATTGATTTGTCCTGTGGTAGAGGTTATTTTCAAGTAATGATAATAATAATAATAAACCTTTATTCAATTATACCATGAAACGGTGTAGAACAAGTCAAGGAAACATGTTTTAGTAAAGTAAATGTACTGGATAATCATTTTATACACTTCCTAGACTTTATTTTTAAAAATGATCATTTGGACGTGCCTTATCAGAAACTAAATGTTCTAGTTACTGATCAGGCAGAATCTAGATCTTTTCAGAATTTTCTTGTCAACTAAAATGATGTAAGCTTAATAGTATATGTTATAAGTGACAATAGCTCAGTAGATCAAGATATTATACCATGATCCACTGATCTTCTCACTATAGGTTAACCTCCACAAGTACTTGAAACATTTTATAATTTCTCTGGTGTATGAGTATGTCTGTGAATATAAGGTGGAAACTAGTGTAAGTTTAGTAGGTAATGTGACCTAATTGACCATAAGTTGTGTGCCTTTATCTTTAATCTGAGATATATGATAATTTTTATTTAGGCAAAATACATTTAGGATTTATTTTTTGTTATATTTTTGCTTAGAAAAATGTAACAGGAAATAGGACTGAATTTAATTGTGATTTTTATTTTATATATATTATATATAATTTTTTGGATTAGGATATATATCTAAAGGTAGTATTTTCTATTTATCAACTTTTTATAAAAATATAATGAAATGTATGCTTGGGATACCTGTTTAATACTTAAAGAAATGAGGTATATGCGTTGTATTAAATTTTTGGTTCAGGAAGGCATAGACATAGAGGATACAATTTTCTTTAGTTTGATAAGATGCATTGCATCCTATACTTCTAGACGAAATTGCAAAATGCCGCCTCATTGAAATTTATAAGATTTTTATAGTAAAGTGCTAGAACCTTACATACAAAAACATATATGAAGTAGCACAAACACTAAATAAACATTTTTTTTCATAAAGGTGTCTATATAGCATATTCCACGAACACGTAGCAGCATAGAGAATCACATATCGTCGTCTATCTCACTAAGTGTCATATCTCAGTTTTCGTGATTTAGTGCTAGAGCTGTTTTAAGTTTTGGTGGTTTTTAAAATGAGTGATAAACATATAAAACTTGCCTTTTCGTTGTTTTTTTTTTATGTTGTGTTGTTCCGTTCTCAGTTATTTACTAGTTTTATTTTTAATTATTATAGATATTATATTACTTTAATTTTATCTTTCATTAACTTTATTTAACGCTAGCTTTAAGTAGAAATAAAATGCACTCGTGCGTCTTTCATTTTTGGCTCACCCTGTATCTTTGCGCGCTAACAAAAAGAGATTTTTTGTGATGCCTAACGAAACATTCGCTGTCTAACCTCGTGTCACTGTAGACGAGTGTCGTATACCGCAAAGATTATTACTAATCAACTTCGTTTTTGTGTTTATATTTCCGCTTGTGTGTGTACAAGGGTCATTTTGATCTTTGAAGATTAACAACATCTTGGGATTCCCTATCTGGAGGCCTCCGGAAGCTGGACCACTGGATTCTGGAAGGAGTAAAGGTAGGATCCATATAAATCTCTTTTTCCGCAACAGTCCACTGTCTCTTTCTATTTTTAATACATTAGAAATTATTTTTATTCACCGCCCGTTAGCGGATTACTCTCAGTTCCCTAACATTTTTTTGTCCATCGAGCCAAGGATTACGCTTGTTTTGCTCTTCTAGCATATTTCATTAATATATTGTTTTTTCGCTTTCAAATTTAGTTTTTTTCATTTTATTTTAAATTACATTTCATTTAAATCATTTAAATTCATTATCATTATCAGTTTCACATTATTTACTATATCTTTTAGACCATAGGTGTATTTTATTTCGGCTTAAAGTTACTTTATTAAATTAGCATAATTTCCTTAACATCAAATCTCGCCATTTTTATATTTGATATAAGTACGATTTAGAATTATCAAGGCATCGCGTAAAATATAAAATTTATATCGATAGCGACCACGAGTTCACGGGCTCTTATCAGTTAGGACCGTTTTTGTGGCGGTAAAAATATTAAATACCTTTTATTTCCTATTTACTTTTGCATTTGTTATCGAATTAAGTTTCTTGCAATGGAGGACAAATTAAAGAAATTACGCACTTTTCGACAAAACGAAATTACCAAAATGCACGAATTGTATAATATTGCACAAATGGCCATTGATAGTCAGGCTTCACGTCGATCTTTTAAGGTTCGCTACGCAGTTATGGAACCGATTAAAAAAGAGTTTGATAGAAATCATAATTCTATTCTCGCCCTGTTAGCTGTTACAGTTGGATCTGATTTGGAAGTTGAGGCTCAAGTTCGTGAATCATTTGACAATGAATACTTTGATATTAAAGTAATTTATTCCGATTTATTTGAGAATACGGCCAATTCTGTAAACACGGACGTTCAAGCGCCCGTTATGAACAATTTTTCGCATATTAATTTACCTCGAGTTGAATTGCCTAAATTTAAGGGGGATTTGAAAAATTTTCCGTCATTCATTGATATGTATAATTCTAGAATACACAATAATCAAAATTTAAACGACGTTGATAAATTCAACTATTTACTTACTTCTTTAACAGGCCCTCCACTTAATATCATAAAATGCGTTCCTATGACCGCAAATAATTATAAAATTGCTTATGACCGTTTAGTGCAACGCTATTCGAATAAACGTTTACTCACTACTGCCCATTGGGTAGAAATTGAAAATGCTAAAAAATTACATTCGGAAAATTTTCGGGCTTTGAGATATCTGCTAGACATTTTTCAGGAAAATTTAGCCGCTTTGGAAAATTTAGGACTCCCCGTAGAGCACTGGGATTTTATTTTGATGCATATGCTTTTGAGCCGACTTGATACAACGACCATATCACGTTTTGAATTACATTTTAATTCTAATGAAATACCCACTTTTAAGATTTTAATGGATTTTTTAGAACGTCATTGTAATGCTTTAGAAACCTTAAATTTTTCTGCTTCGCAAAATAAACCAACAAAATCATTAACACCATCCACTCGGCTATCTAGTTCGTCATTTTTTGCCAATACTAATAATTCGATAGTTTGCCCTCTATGCAAGAAAGGTCACGTACTATATAAATGTCAGGAATTTCATAATAAATCCCCTCAGGATAGATATCATTTTTCAAAACAGAATCGATTGTGTGTAAATTGTTTAAGTTCGTCGCATACTTTTAAAACTTGCAATTCTACATCTACCTGTCGCAAATGTCAGCAGAGACATCATACTCTGTTGCATTTCGAAAAAACCGATACTCATATACCGGCTGTCTCAGCTGATACGCCTACGCAACAAGTAGCTAGTATTTCACCTAATGATGGGACCGCGGTCGTCGCTACTTCGACACATTCTTTCTCAGGTTTCACACCACAAACCAACCCTGTTTTACTTTCAACCGCTTTAATAGAAATATCCGATAAATACGGTAATTTTCATAAATGTAGGGCACTTATAGATTCAGGTTCCCAAACAAGTTTTATTTCGCAAAAGTGTGTTCATAGGTTAGGCATAACACATTTTAATACATCTCTATCAATCCAAGGTTTGGGTCCCATGCATACTTTTACTAGTTCTAGTGGAGTGTCTCTTAAAATCCGCCCGCTCGGAAAATCAACGCCTTATTTAGATTTGATGGCTATAGTACTTCCGAAAATTTGTAATAATTTGCCAACTATTAGTTTTTCTTCAGAAACTTGGTCTCATATTAAACATTTGCGATTAGCTGATCCTACTTTTAATATACCAGGGGCGATTGATATTTTACTTGGAGCTGACGTCTTTCCTAATATCATCGAAACTGGTCGAATTGTTGGAAATAACGATCATCCTATAGCTTTAAATACAATATTTGGTTATGTTTTAATGGGAAAACTGCCTATTACAGCTTTGACTGTAATTAAATCTTTTTTTTGTTCTCTTTCCACACCATCCGTAGAAGACGTTCTAAAAAAATTTTGGGAAGTTGAAACTGTTCCGGAAGTCAACTCTCTGTCTCCTGACGATACACTCTGCGAACAAAAATTCATAACAACCTTTTCTCGCAATGAAACGGGTAGATTTATTGTCTCACTTCCTTTTCGTAGTAATGAACCCATTTTTCCCAACTCTCGTAATTTAGCTCTAAAATATTTTCTTTCTTTGGAGCGTAGACTACGTAGAGACCCCGCTTTATATAAACAGTATTCAGATTTCATGCAGGAATATTTAGATCTTGGTCACATGGAGCTTCTCATATCTCCTTCCGATTCTCAAAAAACTTATTATATCCCGCATCATTGTGTTCTTAAACCTTCAAGCAGTACTACGAAACTAGAATAGAATAGAATAGAATAGAATAGAATCATTTATTGATGTCAGATACACAAAAGTGTTTACACAAGTCAAAAAATAGTAGATACAATAGAATTTAAAAAACACGTATAATCAAGATTAAAATGTATACATAAAAAAATTAAGACACTAAATTAGATACATTATGTAAAATGTTAAAAAGACACGACGTTCGTACAACGAACAATATATAATAATACTTAAAATTATAAAATACATTAATAGTTAGTAATTACTAACAAGATGAAACAGAGATATTCATTAAGGACCATTTTTTAAAAAAAAAAAATTAAATTTTGGATAAATCGCTTGATAGAAATTCTTCAAAACTGTAGAAAGCATTTGTGACAAGATATTTTTTAAGTCTGGATTTAAACTTAATTGTATTCCAAAGTCTTATTGCTGGAGGCAGTGCATTATAAAATTGTATTCCATAATATCCAGTGCCATCCCTAGTTTTCTTTAAGCGTAAAAAGTTTTGGTGTATATCATTTTTATTCCTAATATCATATGAGTGTATTTCATTCCGAGACATGTATTTATTTAGGTTGTTTTTTATGTACATGAGACATTGTAATATGTAAGTGCATGGCACAGTTAGTATATTTAATTTTTTAAATTGTTCTTTGCAATCGTCTCTTTAGTTAAGTCCAGATATAATTCGTACAGCTTTTCTTTGTACAGAAAACACGCTACTAGATGTAGGAGCATGACCCCATACCAGTATTCCATATGATATTACTGAATGAATCACACCATGGTATGCGGCTACCAATGCATTTTGAGTAACTTTGCCTGTTATAGATCTGAGTAGGTATATATTTTTAGAAACTTTTTTACAAACATGTGACGTATGTTCATCCCATGATAGTTTTGGGTCCAAGTGTAGACCAAGGAATTTAATGTATATTGGGTTGCCTATTTCCTCCATGTTTCGTAGACTAAATATCATTGACTCTGTTTTTGAGGTATTTAAATTCAGGCGGTTAGCAAGGAACCAATTTTGTACATTCAACTGTATGTCTTTGACATTACTTAATAATTCCTCTAAGTTTCCGTTTATGTCTGTTAGATTAGTATCATCAGCAAATAGAATAGTCTCTATTTGGTTTACCGAGTTTGGAAGGTCATTAATATATATAAGGAACAGAATTGGTCCTAGGATGGACCCTTGGGGAACACCATGTTTTACTGGTAGTAGTCTAGAACTAGTCCCATTATAACTGACATACTGCTGACGTCCAGACAGGTATGATTTTAACAATAATATGCTTTCTGTAGTAAAGCCGTAGTAGTTCAGCTTATTCAGTAGGATGTCATGAGACACACAGTCGAATGCCTTAGTGAGGTCTAGGAATTGAGATGATACGTATTTACCGTCCTCGAAACCAACATTTATAAGAGAAGTTAATTTATCAATGGCTAATGTGGTTGATAACTTATTTCTGAAACCGTACTGGCTGGTGTTAAAAAGAGTATTACTTTCAAAGTAATTTACTAGCTGGATTTTTAAAATAATTTCATATACTTTAGCAAAATATGGGATAACAGAAATCGGTCTGTGATTAGAAGGATCATGGATATCGTCTTTTTTATATATTGGTACAACCTTGGAGATTTTTAAGCAGTTTGGAAATATTTTGTTTGATATACACATATTGATTAATTTTGTCAATGGAAATATTATTGTATGAATTATAGACTTTATGATATTGGTGTTTATATCATAAACATCCTTACATGACTTATTTTTTAACAGAATTGTTGCTTCAAGTACTTCTTGCGGTGTTACGTTGGAAAAGCTAAATTGATGTTCCGTTACGGTTTTTACAAAATCTGAATATACTTTGGTTGTTGTAGGCATAGCTTTTAAAATGTCCTCTGGAATATTAACAAAATAGTTATTAAATTCATCGCAAGATATTTTACCTGTAATATTGTTATGTCTATTTTTATTGCTATTTACAATTTTCCACATTGCTTGCTGAGGATTTCCATGGTTGTTTATAAAATTTTCATGGGATGTAGTTTTAGCGACATTTATCTCCCTTCTGTACACAGACCTATAATTATTATATATGAGCTTATTACCTCTAGTGGGATTGCTTTTGTAGAAATCGTGGAGGAAATTCAAATGATCTCGCATCCCCCGGAGTTCATTATTGAACCAATTTAATTTAAATATATTTACGTTATTAGCTATACGTGATTTTAGAGGGAAACATATTTCAATTGCATCTGTAATGAGACTGATGAATTTTTCAAATTTTTGGTCTATCTGAATAGTGCTATTATCTAAGAAATCCCAATTTTGATTAACTAACAGATTATTTACAGCTTTGAGACCTTGTTCAGTTATGGATCTATAAGTAATTCTCTTTGAAGATGTGGTAAATTTAATATTTGTTTCAAATTGTATACCTAAGTGATCAGACAGTCTCGTTTCTATGAAGGCTGTCTGATAGTTGTTTTTATCTATATTTGTAAAAATGTTGTCCAGGCAGTGTTTGTTTCTCGAATATCCGAAATATGTTTGAGAGATACCAAAAGAGCTAAAGGTATTAATTAGCAATTTAGTCTGTCGATTATTATCGTTATGTAAATAAACATTGAAATCGCCGAGTAGTATTTAATGCTTCCGCTAAAATTCCGCCTTATTCTTCACTTAATGATACCCTTTTAACCGGTCCCAAGTTACAAAGAGATATCGTCACCATTTTGTTAAATTTTCGGCTTCATAAAATCGCATTTACCGCAGATATCAAACAAATGTACAGACAAATTTTAATTAATTCCGCTCGCACAGATTATCAGAGAATATTGTGGCGCTTCACATCTGATGATCCTGTGCAAGATTTTCGTTTGAGAACCGTTACTTACGGTATTTCTTCGGCCCCCTACCTTGCTATACGTACTTTATTGCAGTTGGCTGAGGAGGGAAAATCTGATTTTCCTTCAGCCGCTAATGTTCTTAATTTTGACACTTATATTGATGATGTAGTGACAGGAAGTCCATCGCTGGAAAATGCTTGTCATTTAAAAAATGAACTAGTTGAACTTCTAAAGAGAGGTGGTTTCGAGCTAAGAAAGTGGGCTAGTAATGACCCCAATTTATTAAGTGATTTACCTGCCTCTCACTTGTCTAGTAGTCCCCTTTCTTTGGACGACGAGTGTATTTTAAAAATCTTAGGTTTACATTGGTATCCAGCTTTGGATACATTTTCATACAACGTAGAACCTATAGAAAGATCATGTACTAAACGTCATATCTTATCAGAGTTAGCCAGAATTTTCGATCCACTAGGTTTTTTAGCTCCCATTACATTCTTTACTAAATATATTATTCAATTATTGTGGTCTTTAGGTATAAATTGGGATGAAACACCGCCAGATGATGTGCTCTCTCTTTGGTCACGATTCAAATCTGAATTTCCTCTGTTGTCTCGTGTTGTCATTCCCCGTCACTTACGCATATTTGACAGTTTATCTTGTGAAGCACATGGTTTTTGTGATGCATCCATGAAAGGCTACAGTGCAGTAGTATATTTTAAAGTGCTTAATGAAAACGGCGATATTACTACCCCTTTAGTTTGTGCAAAGTCTAAGATAGCGCCACTGCGCCGCATTTCAATACCGCGTCTGGAACTTTGTGGTGCTGTACTTCTTGCCGATTTGTTTTCTTTTGTTTTGCGTACGTACCATGATAAGATACATTTCAGTAAGATTTGTGCCTGGACTGATTCCACTATTACTTTATCATGGATAAAGTCCTCTCCACACAGATGGAACACATTTGTCAGTAATCGTATTACTTTTATACAAGACAAAATTGCATCCGAAAATTGGTTTCACATTTCTTCTGGTGATAATCCAGCAGATCTTGCCTCTAGAGGTTTATTTCCATCCGAGTTACTTAATAACGCTTTATGGTGGGCGGGACCTATTTTTTTGTCTGACCCACAAGCCTCCTGGCCTCCTCATGTTTCTGACGTTGCGTTATCTTCTGAAGCACTCGCAGAGGAAAGAAAAATTACTTTACATTCTGCAGTTTCTTTAAATATTTTTGATCCTCTTTTAAATAACTACTCTTCCCTTAGCAAACTACAACGCGTGGTCGCGTATGTTCAACGCTTTATATTTAATATAAAAAATCCCGCTATAAAAAAAAAATCTTCTTTTTCCTTTCATGAATTACATCAAGCTCTATTAATGTTAGTTAAACACACCCAACATTTGGTATTTTCTGATATTTTAAGTCAACTCAAAGCTGGGAAACCGCTTTCTAAACCTTTTCGAAAACTCAGCGTTTTTCTTGATGATCAAGGTATTATAAGAGTAGGAGGTCGATTACACCATTCCTCATTGTCTTACGATAAAAAACATCCTGTTTTGTTGCCACGTTCTGGTCGTCTTACGGAATTAATTATTGAATATTTTCATAAAAAATACTTACACGCTGGCTTACAATCTGTTCAATTTCTGATTATGCAACAGTTTTGGATAATGTCCTCAAAAAGAGCAATACGTGGCGTCTTATCTAAGTGTCATACTTGTTGGCGACTTCACCCTCTCCCCTGTCAACCTGTAATGGGAAATTTGCCTTCCGCACGCATCTCACAGGTCAAACCATTTTTGCACACTGGTCTGGACTTTGGCGGTCCGTTTCAGATTACTTTGGGTAAACGACGAGGTACTAAGTCCCAGAAGGCATACTTATGTCTATTTGTTTGCTGCGCCACAAAGGCTTTGCACCTAGAGCTTGTGTCCGACCTGACAGCTGATGCATTTCTTGCCGCATTGCGACGTTTTATTGCTCGTCGCGGACGATGCAACCATCTTTATAGTGATTGTGGCACCAATTTTGTCGGCGCTTATAATCAGCTTTCCGCACTCTTAAAATCCGCTGCTGAATCTGAGGCCATTGAATGGCATTTTAACCCTCCTTCCGCTCCGCATTTCGGGGGACTTTGGGAAGCCGAAATTAAGTCGGTTAAGACACACTTAAACCGCGTTATTGGCCAACAAATTCTGACATACGAAGAATTATACACATTACTGGTTCAAATTGAGGCATTTTTAAATTCGCGTCCCTTAACTCCAATAAGCACTGATCCTAATGATCTCTCCGTTTTAACGCCCGGACATTTTTTAACGCTTGAGCCTCTAACTGCCCTCCCGGAAACTGACCTGACTGCGGTGCCCGTGAGACGTCTAACTCGCTGGCAAATGCTACAACGTTTGCACCAGGATTTCTGGTCGCGGTGGCATTCTGAGTATCTACATACTCTGCTGCAAAAAAGTAAGTGGACTTCATCCTCTGATACTGTTATACCTGGATCCATGGTTTTGATAAAAAATTCACTGGCTCGCCCTTTACAATGGCAACTAGGTCGCATTGAATCTGTACATCCTGGTGCAGACGGCGTTGTTCGCGTTGCTACTGTGCGTACAACTAATGGACTCCTAAAGCGCCCTGTTGTTAAATTATGCTTATTGCCCTATTCTAAATCGTAAAATACGTTGTATTTTAGGTGGGCGGTATGTTCCGTCCTCAGTTATTTACTAGTTTTATTTTTAATTATTATAGATATTATATTACTTTAATTTTATCTTTCATTAACTTTATTTAACGCTAGCTTTAAGTAGAAATAAAATGCACTCGTGCGTCTTTCATTTTTGGCTCACCCTGTATCTTTGCGCGCTAACAAAAAGAGATTTTTTGTGATGCCTAACGAAACATTCGCTGTCTAACCTCGTGTCACTGTAGACGAGTGTCGTATACCGCAAAGATTATTACTAATCAACTTCGTTTTTGTGTTTATATTTCCGCTTGTGTGTGTACAAGGGTCATTTTGATCTTTGAAGATTAACAACATCTTGGGATTCCCTATCTGGAGGCCTCCGGAAGCTGGACCACTGGATTCTGGAAGGAGTAAAGGTAGGATCCATATAAATCTCTTTTTCCGCAACAGTCCACTGTCTCTTTCTATTTTTAATACATTAGAAATTATTTTTATTCACCGCCCGTTAGCGGATTACTCTCAGTTCCCTAACATGTGTACTGGAACTTGTAGCTAAGGGTATGGCTGTAAAGAAAATGATAATTGGACATCTGTACATAATGTACAGATGTTTAATTATAGTTCCAGTGGAATAATTGTAACATGATAAAAATTGTATCCTCCATGCTACTAACATAAAGCCAAGAAATAATTAAATATACTATACCCAAGTAGCACAGGCAGCTGTAAATACAGTTAGTTATTTAGCTATAACAGCTACCGTAGCAATCTTATCGTAACATAGTAACAACTCTAACAAAGCGGTACAACCATTTTCTTGCTTTGAAAATGTTGTTATAACCTTTTAGCTGACAATAGAACCAAATTACAGACATTGATGCTGCCTAACAGTTTTGATGTATAATTTTGTTTATGATAAACTACTTGGTTGTAGAATTACCTTTACTAAACATTTTTGGACACTAATATGAAAATGATGCATATACTTTATTGGATATGTACTTATAAAATTATTAGGCAATTTTGATGACAAATCATGAATAAAATTATATTACGGTTATAATTTTTTCGTTAAATATCTACCTGATTCATGTACGAAGCACTTCAGAAATTCTCTGTTTTTACAAAGCTGTTAATCTCCAAAATTTTTAAATTTATTCCATCAGGGAATCATTTCAAATTACTTATTTCTAAATGTTGTCTATTATTATTATTATTAATAGTCCATATGTCTCTGCAGCATGAAGAAAGATAGAGATATCTAGTGTTAGCAAGTCTTATCTTTATGAACCTCGTGATATTCTTGTCGCGCCAAACTTTGCCCAACTGGGAAGTAGTCAATTTTGCTATCTGTATTCTTTGTCGAATTTCATATTCGCAGTTTCCGGTGTTGTCCACAAGGGCCCCAAGGTAAACCATCTTGTTTACTACTTCCGAATCACATATCCTTAACTTCCCTGGACGATTTTCAATGTTTCGGTCCACGATTGTAATTTTTGTTTCGTTGTATTTTACACTCAAACCATACTGAGAGCTTATTGTTTGGAGGTTGTCCAGCAGGTGCATGAGCTCTTCCTTGCTTGCTGCAACCAAGATGGTATCATCCGGAAACATCAAGTTAGAAACCTTAGTTCCTCCCATAACTACTCTACTTGTCCAGTCATTCAGCACACGTCGCATTATGTATTCACTATAGACGTTGAAGAGGAGTGATGGCAGAATGCAGCCTTGTCTAACGCCTTTGCCAACTTTGCATTTGTTGGAGTTAATATTGTCAGTCTTCACCAAAACAGTTTTCTTCATACAATTGACGAATAATAGAGGCCAGATGTCTGGGTGTTCTCATCTCTAATAACGCACTCCACGGTATATTCTATTCCACATTGTCAAATGCCTTATTGCAGCTCACAATACAAAGGTACATAGGCACATATTATTCTCGTGCCTTCTCGATATGTTGACGTTAATCGCAGCCTAATGGCTTTTAAAGAAAGAGACTGGGAATTAAGGATGGGTATTGATATTTAGAATTAATTATTATAACTTAACCCCAAAGCATCGACAGAAGGATGCTTTTATCCGTCCATTCTGTGCAATAATGTTTAAAAGTTAAATTGTTTTGTTTGGTAATTTACATACTAGTTAATAGCAAACTGGCCACAAATGCGGAAAATATGGTTTAGCTGCCAAACTGCATTTTTTTATCTGTAAAATATGCGGTGCAGCCAAAAGTTACCCACTACTTGTTACAGCTGTTAGACATCCAAATAAAAATTGCAGTAATTCAGTTGTTAAATTATGTTGTGGCAACATTATATCAGTAAAAATATTGGAAATAAAATTCTTGGAGATTTTAAAGCCAAATTACAGCTAAATGGTGATCATCCCAATGTTTTTACAGTCAAAGTTTAGCTGTGAAAACTTGATGATCCACACTGCTATTTGAATACTTGAAATATTATAACTTTCTAAAAAATTTGCATCACCCTTTTCTTCATTAATAGTCGGTATTAAACAGGTATCCTGTAAATTGTATTGATTTAAGATTTATTTGTGAACAAAAATTTTATACAATGTGAAAGAAAATAAATGACTTTCAGGTTTAACATATTGGTTTCTTTATTACCAAAAAACGGAAAAAGTGTAAATTGGAAAACCATATGTAGAAAAATGAATGAGGAGCAATCACATTGGGTCTGTCAGGTGCGGGTCCTCCACAGGAGATAGATAAAGCCAGGAGAACTCGGCAGGGTCCGGCTGTGTTTTATCTAGTATTAAATGAAAATATTCTAGCACAACTAAAAATAGTAGAAAACTGGTGTAACCAAAACAATCTCTATTTGAATGCCTCAAAATATAAAGATATTTCTTGTACATGAAAATCTAATCCAGTCGTATTTGACTACTCTTGACATTCCCAAGTACTTGAAAGTTCTGCAACATTAAAAGACTTAGGGGGGGTAATATTTGATGATCAGAAATGTACTTTTTCGAACCATGGGGCTCCTGTAACATCATCTGCTTTGAAAATGCTACAATACATTTTTACTCTCAACGGTTCTTCCTCGTATCTTAAATTAGTCTCATGGTAAATAAAACAAATTGTTTTTTACTTAATAGAAGTTCATGCCATGTTATTTCCATTTATACAAAACCTTCATATATTTTATTTGGATAATGAATAAGCAGTCCAAAAATTAAAAGCTTTAGCTGTAAGACAGTATAACTTTAAACAATATTTCCAATGAAATCATACACAAATCGTCATTAATTTATCTAGAGCTACTAGAACTTGATCTAGAGTGCTTCCTCCTTCTCGGAGGAGGACTCCTAGAATGTTGTCTCCTCCTGGGAGGGCTTCTTCTCATAGGCCTCGGTGGTGATCTTCTTCTAAACCTTGGAGGAGTTCTCCTATGCATCGGTGGCCTTCTCATGTGAATCATGGGTGGGGACCGTCGAGGAGGCAATGGCCGCGGCTTTGGAATTAAAACAGGCGCTGCAGTGATCTCCTGGCCATCAATTTGGCCCCCATCCATATGTTTCATAGCGTTTTCAGCTTCATCAGCTGTAGTATATTCAACGTAACAGAACATCCGACCTAAGTGTGGATGAATGTGATCTTTGGGAAATTCCACACTTTTTATTATACCATAAGTGCCGAAGATTTCTGAAATATGGTCCTTATTGACGGTTCTAGTAAGACGACCTATGTGGATCTTTGTTGGCCGTGGAGTTGGGGAACGGCGGCGGCGTTTCCTTGGTGACCTTGACCTGTAATAAAATATTTATGGTGCATTACAGAAAATTAGTCTCTGCAAAATATGCAGAAAAAGAGCAAAACGTCAAAAGTTCTGGGATCAGAGGGATCCCCCCCGTTTCGAGGGAGGGGAACACGATGGTGATAGACAAATGTAAATGTATTTATTTATAATCAAGTGCATGTCGAATGAAATATTTTTAAACAGTGTAATGAGTAAGTAATGATATCTCACCTGGATCTATTTCTAACGTGGTTTTTATCATCTTTATCTCTTACAGGCGAACTGGGTTTCTTCTCTTTCTCTTTCTCCTCTTTCTTTACGTCTACTTTTGTCTTCTCTGTGTCATCTTTCCTATCCTTTTCTTTCTCCTTCTCTTTATCTTTACGGTCCCGACTTCTACTAACACGTTTTGTTGCAGATCTTGATCTACAAGTTGACAATAATAAAAATATGTACCTTCTAATGAAATATATTCTTTATAGGATTTTGCAAACAGCAGAAAAACTATCTATGAGAACTAAAGGAAAAACTATTTGTAAAATTATTGATTTACAATCTTTGCACTCTTTCGATAACCTGAATTCTGGTTATGCTAGCAATTAAAATCCTAAAATGAATTTGTCTTTCTTAGTGGACAATTCTCATTGTAACACTAGTTTCCACACAGTCCCCTATGGCTATGCAGAGTAAACCAGTATCGACATAACCCCCTACGGCTAAGAAAATTCAGTTAAAATGAGAACAAAGGCCTAAAATGGAATTTATTTATATACCTCGTCTTTTGGAAAAGTTTTCATTCAAATGGATTACATTTTCACGAAATCTATCATTCCATTTCTGCATAGAATATGTTTCATTAAAAGTATAAGTAAACAAAAAATAATTCACGTTTAAATATCTACCTTCTCTTTGGTCTAGTCCTTTCGTTATCACTACTCGAAGAAGATGAATCCGATGAAGAACTGCTTGATCGTGAACTGCTTCCAGAACTAGAACTACTGGATGACCGTGAACTCGATGAACTGCTGTCAGAAGAACTGAAAGATAATTTGTGAATAAATTAGAATATATAAGGGAAGATTTTTATAAAATCTATTTACTAAACACGCAAAAAGAATTATAGCTTTTTTATTGCTTACTACGCACTATAAATGTTATCTAAATTAAAGCAATTAATTTTAATTAAAAAAAAATGAGGCATCACTTCATACCTGCTCCTGCTATCACTACTGCTAGAGCCAGAGACTGAGCGCTTTTTCCGCTCTTTTGTCTTTTCTTTCTTTTTGTCTTCGGGTTCAGAATCCGTGCCTGCCTTCGCCCTGAAATAGGTATACAATATCAGTTTAGAAGATAAAATCTTTCACATCATGAATCGATGTAGGTTAGAATGCTTACATTTGAGGTGTTGAAATTTACAACCTTAAAATTGTATCTTCACAAAACGTTCACTCAATATACTATACACTATTTAGTAACTAACTGCACTATTAAATTAAATAAACTGTTTCATTTAGAACATATTTAGAACAAGTAAACGAGAATAATGGAAAAACTAGATTCATTCGTCAAGCGTCACAGTTTGGTTACAAGCTACGAACATAATGAACAGTTACAAACATACAAACATGAAATCCCTATAAAATAAAAGCACGTTCGATTAAGTCCAGGTAGTGAGTGGTTGGTTATTAGCAGTGTTGCCAATGCGAGCGAAAATGCTCCCATTGTGAGCATTTCATTCATAGGCGGAGCAAAATTTATTTGGGGAGCAATTGGGAGCATTTTAAGCTTAAAGTAGGTAGCGACAATCTTTAGTAGTAGTAGTCGTATGTTGCAACGCCCGGATCCCGATTTTATCTTGACGGCCCTGCTTGTGCGAGGATTATTGAGAGGATTTTGAACGTTTGTGGGAGCGAAACGGAGGATTTTGAATTAGATTACGGGGCAATTTAAAACATTTGGATTGGCAACACTGGTTATTAGTCACCTTTATTATTGTCGATACTTGGAAATATCGGTATAGTTCTACCACTGCATATTTGATGCTCTAATTGTTCCCATAGAACCCCATATTCGAAGTAGCAAAAATTCAATTTTCTAAATGCTAGACTAGACAACCCACTAAACATGAAACATAACTAAAATATTAAAAAACATTTTTTTAAAGTTACTTTGTCAATGTTTTTTTGTAATATTGTTTTCATGTAATTATAATTTTATTTTAATATGTCCAAAAAACATTATTTATTAAAACAGCTATGTTACAAGAAATAAATATTATTTATGTGTTTAAAATATAACATATATGCCATATTGTTCATAAACACTCTGATAATATTACTGGAATGTAACATAATGCAATATTATTCTATAACAGCTCCATAATGTTATTATGTAATATTTATAAAATTATATTAAAAACACTTGTCATTAACATTGTTGTTAAATTAAAGTTACATTTATAGGATATAATTATAAATGTTATTAAATCAACATTCATCTATAGTCACGTGATACTCCTAAATGCTATTTATTGGCTATTCCAGACCGAACGTAACGGCCGCATCCGAGGACCGAGATGGCTAAACAAGAAGAAAAGGAGAATAGCCCAGTAGAGATGGGCGGTCCGGTTCCTTTAGTGGATTCGGTCCGTTTGGATCCGTTCCGCTAGTGGACTCGTTCAACTGGATTCGTTCGATTGGATCCACTTCAAAATTTCCTCATCGTGATGTGTGACTGTAATGTGAGTGTGACTCACCGAATATTCTTATTATTAATTATTGTATAATTATACTACACCTCGATAAATCATATAATAAAATAATTTTGCAGTAATACGAATGGGTTTGGATAAACAGTAAATAAAATCCTGAAATCACGACGCAGGCACTTCCTAAGTATTAAGTGTGCACGTGGGGTATTTACTATTTATGGAGCGACGACAATCAACTCAAACTTTATCAAATCTATCCAAGCAGTCAGTCAGAGTCCGGAGTTCAGGAGCTCAGCTCAGAACAGTGCCAGGACTTACATACCATAACGGATCAATGGACCGGACCACGGACCCGGTTCGATCGACATCGTGGATTCGGTCCGACCCGTTCCACCTTCGGATTCGTTCACTTGGAACGGGTCTGCTCGGACCGCCCATCTCTATAGCCCAGTAAGACGCCATTTTGCCTCGAATTTGTTTGCAAAGATAGTATAGAGAATGACTCTCTCTGATAGCATTATAATTCCTAATAGTTAATAGTGTTCAATATGTCCGAAAACAAAATAGTAAGCTGTCCTGATTTCGTCATTAACAAATTGATTGTTGTCCTGTTCGCGAAGACGACTTTATATAATAGTTTAGTCAAAGATTATCTTTGGTTAGTGTCACGTTAGTGTTCAATACGTCCGAAAACAAAGGGTAAGTAAATAAATGTTTATTGTACACGTACCTACTTGACAGTTATTTATTTATGCAACGAATGCGATTCTTCTTGTCACAAGTGGGAATTTCCGATAAACCCAGTGAAAAAGGTTCATTGCACTTATTAATATTAGATTTAAGAAAATACCTATAATATCATATATTCTGCTACAAAACTGTTGCCTTCATCCTAAAGATGTACTGTGCTGCACAGGGCTACTTTGTAATTAAGTTTCAGTACCTACCTACCCACTAAACATGAAAACATTACCGAAATAAAACAGTAATGTATCATCGTTACTTTGTAACATTATTTAATAGATAATTTTAATGTTTATATAACAAGTATGTTATAGATTATGTCCCAGTCAGCAATATTACAGAGTTATATTATTGAAGACACAACATTAAAGCAATATCCTCTCAACATATCTACATTAATGTTTTAATGTTATATTTTAAATACTACATTATGACTACATTTTTTAAATGTAACAAAATAAACGTTTTAATTTGATTACTACGATAATATTTCAGTAATATTAAAAGAAACATAATTTAATTATGAAAATTATATTTAAATAATGTTCTTTTGATGTACTGTTTGTTAACATTTATACAATTTTATATTTTATAAATATTTACAGGGTGATCTTTAAATAATAGCTACAAGATTCTTTAATGATGCTTCTCCTCTATGTTCTTACTTTTGGTTTGGAGATGACTGAATGACTTTTACACAACTCTAAAATTGAATGGATAAAAAGTGGAAATATAGGCTCATATTTAAAAATCTAATAGCTCAAAATGCAAGGAATATAATATGCTACTGTACAGTATAGTCGCCATTACATTTCTTGCACTTTGTGGTGTTCGATTTTTAAATGTGATCTTATATTTTCACTTTTCATCCCTCCAATTTTAGAATTGTGTAAATGTCATTCAATAATTTCCAAACAAAAAGTGAAACAGCAGAAGAAACGTATTATGTGAAAGAACCTTGTACCTATCATTTAAAGACCACCCTGTAAATAAATATAAAATATAAAATTATATCATAGAATCATAAAACTTAATTTGAGAATTTATAAAACATAATCACAATTATTATGTTGTTCACTAATTATTAATAACAAAGCACCAAATATAACTTTTGTGCCTTTCAGTGTTGTTTAGAATAGGTGAATTTAAAAAATTTGTTGATTACTTGAAATCCAGAATTACTTAATATATTTAGTTATATTTCGAATTTTAAAATCAAATAAAGTGCGACAACTAAACACAATTATCTAGAGGTTTTGGTATTGAAAATGAAATAAAAATTTGAAAATGCACAATTATGTGTAATTGTGCGTTTATACAGAGTGTATTACCTGTTCTGAACCAGCTTATGAATAAAACCAGCAGAAATTTATAAATGTTTATTATTCAAACCCGGATAAATTATTAGTACGGATGATATAATATTCACCACACAATATTTTTTCTGATGGAGTTTATCATAATCAATTTGATTTGTATTATGTACTTTGAGATAATGTGCATTATTTAATATACAAAAAATAAACATTGATTTATAAATTGTGTGAAAATAGCATTAAATATTTTATGTAGACATTCTTTGCTTTGAAAATCGTAGACACTCGAAATTTCGAAACATTCTTTGGTGGTATTCGGGAAGCAACTCTAAACCGCATCTGAAATTAAAACAGAGCAAATTGTTAAAATTATTGATAGTATATGGAACATTCTAAATTCGGTGTCATGGGAAGGAGGAAGTTTAGAAACGAACGCTCGTTTGGGGGGGTCCATAAATGTTACAAGGGAGAGGGGGGGGGGGGGGGGGGTTGAATATTTAAAATTAAACCATGCAATAATAATACTGTATATTAAAAAAATGTGGAATACTATTCTTGCAATCAAAAAACTTTTATTTAATTTGTTTTAGTAAATGTTAATATAGTCAATTTGTCAGTTGATCCGAACTAATTACTATACGCAGGAGCAATGAAGAAAAAAAAAACTATAGTGAAGCACATATTTTCACCTTTGTAGTCGTTGTAAATTTCAAAATATTAATAGAGAAAAAAAGTTGCAACCTTTGTTTCCTACAATATTGGTAATACCCAGTAAGAAAAAAACGTTCCATTTTCGTCACGGGGAAGTCACATTGTGGATGTGGACATCGCACGTGATGTTATTTTTATATAAAAATCAACGATGCGGCGACCGCCAAATGTCCGCCACACAGGTCATGGCACAGATGTTTTGCGATGTCGCAAAATTTAATTCTTTTGTAATGAAATGTTATTTGTAAGGGACGTTTATTTAGAATCATAAATATAACATTAATTATCGTCACTGTGCAACTCGCATTCATATCTATTAAATAATTACAAAATAGTCACTTTGCGATATATATTTTCCTTCTATTGCTACGTGTAAGTAAGGTCGCATTAAGACTTTTATTTTAATAATCTTTTTAGTATATTTAGGCAAAAAACACTGCTTTCCAGAAGAATCACTTTTTGACTTCCTGCTAATTCACAAAAAACCAAATATGTGATGTGCCATAAAATGAGTAAAATCATACAAATACAAGGTGTTTTGGAAGCAAATTTTAAAAAAATGTTAAGAGTAAGCCACCTTTATTTTCAAAGATACGAAAAATGTATGTTAAAAGTTGTTGAGAATAAAATGTCCGATTTGAATTTTCAGAAAAATTGCCCTTTACAGCACTTTTCAATTATTTTTCTAAAATCACATCTTGAAGTTTCACAGCAAGTCTTAACATTTTTGTAAGCAGATTTTTCTAAAAATTTCAAACCATACGTAGATTTTATTCTGAATAACTTTTCTTAGCATACATTTTTGGTATCTTTGAAAATAAAAGGCAGCTTACTCTTAACACTTTTTTAAAATTTGCTTCCAAAACACCCAGTATTTGTATGATTTTACTCATTTTAGGGCACATCACATATTTGGTTTTTTGTGACATCTTATAGTTTTAGATTAAATTCAGAATATGAACATCCAACTTCAAAATTTTAACCTATTCATGCATCCATCTGTGGACACACAACATAATATAAAAACACTTCAATTTTACCAATTGTATTTTTCTAAAAAACTTTTAATAAATGGTATAACAAAAAATATATTCTATTTTGTCAAAAAAAAATAAATACAACATATTTTTTTGTTTCTTTTAGTTGAGGTCCAAGTTGTAAATGGCACTTTTTCTTGTATCCTTTGCCTTTTCCCTCTCCTTTCGCTGTCGTGCATGTCGTAACCAATCTTTAACGAATAATTCAAAGTCTTTTGCAGAAATTTTTGTAATTTTATTTATGCAATCTGAAAAGAATACACAATTTAAGAAAAGTGATAACCAAGAAAAAAATAAAACACGCCAGTATTCCAATTGTGATTATATTCATTTTGTGATCATAAATAATTCACAAGTAAAAAACTAGTGTTGTAAAGTTTCTTAAATTTAATAAATTGAGTTTAATTCCCTTAGTGTAACTGGCCATAAGGGTTTAGAGGGTTCTACATACTTACAAAATATAAGTGCTATCATTTTTAAATTTTGAATGGCAAAATTGTGTTTCGCCCCAGTCCAAGAACAAAGTTCCGCCAATTCGTTAGTGAATACATGAGACATAGCTCTGTTTGTAAAATCCCTCCCTCCAGATCCACCCAAAGTAAGAATTACATTTTTCTGAAATAAAAACATACTTATAGTTAGATATAAACACACCACATATAGTAGACAACTCCCAATTCCAAAGCCTAGGGCTGTCCAGAAGGGGGTTACACATTTGAAAAAAACGCAGACAACATCCATTACCCACCGACATTGCCAGTGTCGGAGCTGGGGATCGAACCCAGTAGCACGATGGCAGTATATGACTATGCGTATCGCCACCTATACGCCTTAGCCAACTGCGCTACCATGCCGGTATAAAAAAGTTGTTAAAGAACATTATATATAGACCGGGAGCGCTTAACACATTTTTTCGGTATGACAGAACTTCTAAATGCATCTCATTTTTTTATGTATCTTAATAACAAACAAAGGATAACAGTCATTTTGGCAGACACCTGATAATTAACTGTTACTTATATAATACTTTATAATAAAAATACACAAAAATTAATTAATACATACAAATAATTCTGAGAGTTTCTTCTCTTTGAGATTATTTTCTATTTCTTCAATATCTGCTAAAGCTGCCAATGGTAGACTAATTGGAAATTGTCCAAGATCTGTTGGAGGTTCAGGTTCAAACATCTTTTGTCTAATTTCATTTAGTACAAATCTTTGGTCACTTAAAATATTTATTATTTGCTGCAATTTTTCATCGCAATTGCAACTTGTAAGGCCTAAAAATAACAATAAACTTTAACTATTTTAAAAAAATTTAAAGTGCAGTTATAAAGAGAACATGATTTTTTCAAAGTACAGACCTACTTGAGGAGGTGACGCAACTGATAAAGATGTATTTGACCTTGTTCCAACTTGGCTAAAGGTAGTACTAGCACTTTCTTCTTGTACATCTATAAAGATAGAAAATTAAACATTTAATTTGATTATTTCGAAATACAATTTGGAGAGTGGAAAGGCAGTTAAATGGTTAAATTAAATTGTATAGCCAAAACATTACCAATGTGATCTTTCACTGCGCAGCAGTAGGTATATTATTTTCAGTATGGTTGAAAATTTTACTTCTATAATTTTCATTTGTCTTCTAACAGTATCTATATATCAATGTGAATAGGCCGTGTATACACTATAATGTAGATATAAGTTTCTCATTATTTGAATCAATTTTGAGAAAGATTATTAATTATTACAAAAAAATATCCCGTATAATTTTTATAATCAATCAAGATTATTTAAAAGCATGGAAAAGAATATCATATAAACAAGATAATTAGAATTTTTTGTGATGAATTAAATTTCCTAGAAAAAGATAGGTACATTTTTTTATTGAGATGTTTAATAACTTTTATAATTACTGTTCGATTTTTTCAAAAACAATAGGGTTCTTCCTTCAGCTAACATTAACTTACCATCCAAATTTCAATACGATCGGACTCTCCGCTCTTAAGTTACCTACCTTGCTAACAAAAAATGTGACGGACGGCCAGGCGGGCGAACATTTTGAAAGCCATTCACAATTTGACTAACAAAATATGACAAATTTTTCTAAACGTGATGATCAAATGCAGAATACACTTCGTTTACGTACTTGCGAAAAGTATAAGAGTATATAAAAAACCGGAAATTTGAGGTTATGTGTGATCTTCCGTGAACTTGTCATATTTACTACCTTGACTTTGTACACTTGCCATAATTTTCTGTTTTGCAAGTATTCTACAAACATTTCGGATTTTAAGAGACAATCATTTTGATTTCATAATTTCATGCTTTTCATTTTTAACGAATAGGTACTTCAGATCAGTTTCTTACAGCGAACAAAAATAGGTAAAAGTATATTTACTTACCTCAATTTGCGCTACTCTAATTTTTAAAACCAGCTGCAAATGACACTTTTATCTGAAGTGAAAGTGAATCACAGACACAGAACATATTATATCTAACACCTGCAAAGCAAATAAAATCACTCAAATGCCGATATCAAAATGGCTAATGTCGTCCCACGCGACGGCGTGCTTGCTTCCACATCGTACATCATCGGCCAAATTCTAATCATATGGCGCATGCGAATGCAACCTCCCTCGACGTGTTCTAATCTTCTATAATAAAATATCAGTATTATAGACATATATATTAATTTTTTGAAGCAGGTATAGGTACCAGCGACTTCAAAATTGTTTAGAAAAAATGCAAATTATGCGACTCTAAAAAATGTTATATAATATATTCGAAAGTTCATAAACAGAGAACTCTCGAAGACATGCAAAAAAAAACGTTTAATAAAATATATTTGTTACCATCTACCACAAATGTTTTGAATTTATTTTGAAATGTTACAGCAGATATCATCAGTAAGTTTCCTTGTTAACTTTATATACATAATAGCAATCTATGAACTACAGAGTGCACATAAATGTCTCAAAATTCCTCACAGGGTGTCTATAATTTGGATAATATCATGATGCCGAGCGAAGTACTTGGAACGTCCGTGCTACTTTTATTTATGATTTCACATTGTGACTTCAAACAAAATATTATTTGTAATGTCACAATGTGCTTGCGAGGATTTTGTTTAGCTGGGTAACTATAATTTCAGGGTAGAACTAATGGGAAAGCAGAAAATCAAGAAAAAATTATTTTGACCGAGAATTTTCCAATATAAAAACTTAAGGTGGCCATTCCCTAGAAAGAGATATCCGATAGGGAAATATTTATTATTTTTGCCCATAGCTTTTTTTTCTTAGTAAGTATATTTAAAAAAAACTATAAGAGTACCTAAGTAGAACCATAACAAGACTATTACTATGAATTTTCGCTCAATAATTTCGGTGGTTTGCAAAATAGCTCGATTTAAAACTACGAAATAGGAAGATTAGCATAATTTTTAAATTTAAATCTAGCTATTTTGCAACCTGCTGAAATTATTGAATGAAAATTCATAGTAATAGTCTTGTTATGGTTCTACTTAGGTACTTTTATAGTTTTTTTTAAATATGCGTACTAAGAAAAAAAAGTTATGGCCAAAAATCATAAATATTTCCCTATCAGATGTCTCTTTCTAAGGAACGGCCACCTTAAAATGATTGTTCCATGTATATATATAAAATCAAAATTTATTTGATATGATTAAAGAAATATATCCTAGTTTCACTTACCGATTCTCCATGTTATTATCTGTTTTTAGTTCTTTTACTAGCAGAAATTCATCGAACTTTGTCGTCTTTCAACAAGTCCTTTTTAGTAGTTTCACCACTTTCATTTACTCTTCTAAAATCCGCTGTATCGTAGCTTTAGTTGCCAAGATCAAGTAAGAGTTGGAATTTATATAAGAGTTGCTTTATCTAGATTAATTGCTTCCTAAAATAGGGATTTAAAACATTAGTTCATTAATTTCAAATATACATAAAAACACATTTTTACATTTTCAATAAGTGTGAATCGTTAGCTAGGTAAGTACCAAAGTATTTTTCATTTCTTCTCAATGTAATTTGTCAATGTAAGCTTGATTTTTAAGGAAACCGAACTTTCGAAAAAATGTTAAATATTACTGAAACTTAATTACAAAGTAACCCTGTGCAGCACAGTATATCTTTAGGATGAAGGCAACAGTTTTGTAGCAGAATATATGAAATTATGTTTTCTTAAATCTAATATTAATAAGTGTACCTAATGAGCCTTTTTCACTGGGATTATCGGAAATTCCCCTTTGTGAAAAGAAGTATCGCATTCGTTGCATAAATAAATAACTATCCAGTACATGTACAATAAACAATTATTTACTTACCCTTTGTTTTCGGACGTATTGAATAACACTAACCAAAGATAATCTTTGACTAAACTATTATATAAAGTCGTCATCGCGAACACAAAATATGCTTAGGTACTCTTTTGTTTTCGGACATACTGAACACTATTAACTATTTAGGTATTATAATGCTATCTTTACAAACAAATTCGAGGCAAAATGGCGTGTGACTGACGCGGACTGACGATTCTCCTTTTCTTCTTGTTTAGCCGTCTCGGATGCGTCCGTTACGTTCGGTCTGGAATGGCCAATAAATAGTATTTAGGCGTATCACGTGACTATAGATGAATGTTGGTTTAATAACATTTATCATTATAACCTATAAATGTTATTTTAATTTAACAACAATGTTAATGACAAGTGTTTTTAATATAATTTTATAAATATTACATAATAACATTATGGAGCTGTTATAGAATAATATTGCATTATGTTACATTCCAGTAATATTATCGGAGTGTTTATGAACAATATGGCATACATGTTATATTTTAAACACATAAATAATATTGATTTCTTGTAACATAGCTGTTTTAATAAATAATGTTTTTTGGATGTATTAAAATAAAATTATAATTACATGAAAACAATATTACAAAAAAACATTGACAAAGTAACTTTAAAAAAATGTTTTTTAATGTTTTAGTTATGTTTCATGTTTAGTGGGTAATATTTAACATTTTTTCGAAAGTTCGGTTTCCTTAAAAATCAAGCTCACATTGACAAATTACATTGAGAAGAGATGAAAAATAATTTGGTACTTACCTAGCTAACGGTTCACACTTATTGAAAATGTAAAAATGTGTTTTTATGTATATTTGAAATTAATGAACTAATGTTTTAGGAAGCAATTAATCTAGATCAAGCAACTCTTATATAAATTCCAACTCTTGATCTTGGCAATTAAAGCTACGATGTAGCGGATTTTAGAAGCAATAAATGCAAGTGGTGAAACTACTGAAAAGGACTTGTTGAAAGACGACATAATTCGATGAATTTCTGCTAGTAAAAGAACTAAAAACAGATAATAACATGGAGAATCGGTAAGTGAAACTAGTGTATTTAATGTTTAAAAATAAATTTTGGTTTTATATATATCTATATATACATGGAACAATCATTTTAATAAGTTTTTATATTGGAAAATTGTCAGTCAAAATAATTTTTTCTTGATTTTCTGCTTTCCCATTAGTTCTACCCTGAAATTAATTATTACCAATATTGTAGGAAACAAAGGTTGCAATTTTTATTTAAGCATTTTTTTCTCTATTAATATTTTGAGATTTACGACTACAAAGGTGAAAATATGTGCTTCACTGTAGTTTTTTTTTTGCTTCATTGCAAACAAATTTAATAAAAGTTTTTTGATTGCAAGATTGATATTCCACATTTATTTAATATACCTATACCTACTCCATTAGTTCAGTATTATTATTGCATGGTTTAATTTTAAATATTCAATTTGTTATTAAGTATATGTCAAACTAATAGGTTGTGTTATGATAAATTTTACATTTAAGAGACTATCCAAAAAAACATGTTTGCAAAAAGCACCCCCCCCCCTTCTCATTTGTAACATTTATGGAACCCCCCCCCCCAAACGAGCGTTCGTTTCTAAACGTCCTGTTTCCCATGACACCGAATTTAGAATGTTCCATATACTATCAATAATTTTAACAATTTGCTCTGTTTTAATTTCAGATGCGGTTTAGAGTTGCTTCCCGAATACCACCAAAGAATGTTTCGAAATTTCGAGTGTCTACGATTTTCAAAGCAAAGAATGTCTACATAAAATATTTTATGCTATTTTCACACAATTTATAAATCAATGTTTATTTTTTGTACCTATATATTAAATAATGCACATTATCTCAAAATACATATAATACAAATCAAATTGATTATGATAAACTCCATCAGAAAAAATATTGTGTGGTGAATATTATATCATCCGTACTAATAATTTAACCGGGTTTGAATAATAAACATTTATAAATTTCTGCTGGTTTTATTCATAACCCACTGGGCATTGAAAGTTGCAAAAGTTTCCTGCAATGTTGCATTTAGTTAATTTTAGTATTTTTTAATTGTTCAGTTGCTGGAAAGCTTCAGCAAGTTTAAAAGAAATAAGTTAAAATTTGTAAGTTTATGTCAAAATACATTATAAGTTCAAATGTAAAATACAAATGAAATGAAATGAAACTTTGTCTCAATATTAGTTTTGCAAATGTATTGTAAGTTAGGTCTGTAAATCACTATATATTTGATTTTAATTAACAAGAGTAACATTGCAAGCACAACTTTGTGGAACATTGAGTTAAACTAAAGATTACAAGTAACATGAAAATTGACTGTGCAAAATCCAGTCCTTATTGTTTTTCAACTTGTTTCCATTTTTACAATTTAGTAGTTCCAAACGCACGCCATTTTCTAACTGTCGAATGTCAGTTCATTTTAGTTTTGGGAGTTTTGGAGGCTTGTCTCGGCATTTTTGTGAAAGTGAAAGCGTCGTTGAGTTGGGCTGGAATTAAAAAAAACATAAAAGCGGTACCTATGCGTTCATTTTATAATTTTTTTAATGGAGTTTTCAATATGGAGAAGAAAAAAGTGAGTGATAGAACGGTAAGTTTGAGGTTAATAAAATTACGTCGCAATGAAATCGTCATTCTCTAATAGTTTAATGCTACTAAATATGTGCATCAATGAATGTCATTAAATGTAAGTTAAAGGCATGCTTTTAAGCTATACTTAATTCGTTGTCTTAATTAAACAAGTGCTTGCTAATTTTCAAAACTGAGTGCTTGGTCTAGAGACTTACTTCTCATCGTAATTTTTTACGTTTGGCCACTAGAATTTTTTTTCTGCAAGTGATTAATTTCAGTATGCTCTGAGATTGGATGTATGTGGCACATCCCAAAATATGCAAACCTATGTCATACAAGGGGGTAAAGGATTGTATACCTATTTCCTGTAATATTTAAGGTGTCCAATTACTTTTAAAAAAGTCATATATTGTTTCTTACTGTAATAGTACTTTGATTATAAAGTTTTAAAATATTCACTGCAGTAGTTTGGTAGCATAATAACCAGGTAGTTAATATTGTTATATTTTGCAGCTGCAGTAGGTACGGATATCATTCCCGAATTTAAGTGACGACCAGTTTGAAAGGTTTTCCATGGCGTGGCTCCAACATGCGAAAACAAGACATCTATGAAGTAGTCATCAATAGATAAAGATAGACTCCACAGATATGTTTTCTTGGCTTCTGTTATTGGTAACATTTTTTTTTCTATAAAATTTGTGTTAAATACAAAAACTACAAACTAATTTGTAATAAAATTAGAAATGTAAGTTATTCATCACGTGACAATAAATAAATATATGTAAGTATAACATTTTGCATTTTATTTTTTATTTACAAAACAATTTGAGTTTATACTAAGAGTAATTTTGATATCTACAGAAGCACAAAATAAATTTTTCCTTTAGATTCGGCATATGATTTGTTACCTCGGCCAGTTTAGGTGCTTGGGAATATTATGAACTAATGTATTCTGTAAAAAAAAAACAATCTCGTAGATCAAAATTGGGAGTGCATGCCATACTATTTGAAAAAGAAAATTGTACTTTGTCAGTTACTTATGCAGACAAATGTATGGACTAAGAAAAGAAAAACGTTTAACTTGTCCATATTTTGTTTATTTGATATAAACTTATTCAGAGTTGGATAGCCAAAAACTAACATTTGTCTTGAAAATGTAACTATATATCAACGTCTCCTATGCTTATGCAGAAAATTGTGGAAATTGGACCTAAAAAGGAGATAAAAACAACTACCACGCGTACAGTATTTTGTTTATTTTGCATAGTCTTCGGGGCTTAATAGCGAAAAAGTGGATGTTATTTTTCCATAACGTAGTCTTGTATTACAAAAAAACTGGTTAAAAATATAAATTGTATAAATAGAATTTGTCCCATGACATTCACTTTTTGCTTATTAAGCCCTGAAAAAGATTATGCAAAATAAACAAAAATATAGGCAGGGTATAGTTGTTTTTCTCCACTTTCTAGGTCCAGTTTCCACAATTCTCTGCATAAGCATAGAAAACGTTGATATAAAGTTACATTTTCAAGACAAATGTTAGTTTCATTAGAACATTTCAGTAAAAAAATAATTGAAATGTACATGGAAATTATTGATGTAATCATATTGATATTTTAATTTTCTGCTTTGTAAAGTTTCTACAACTTTACAATCAAAAGTCATAAACCTTGCCGGTACTTTGCAATATGTAACATTGCACTGCAATATTGCTGCATGGCCGTTAGGGCTGTTGCATCAAAGTTGCGGGAACCTAAATATTCATTGCTCGTATGTTACAACTTCCAAGATAAGATTTCTAGAACATTGCTGAAATATTACTTTGCCCAGTGGGAAGCTGGTTCAGAACAGGTAATACACTGTGTATAAACGCACAATTACACATAATTGTGCATTTTCAAATTTTTATTTTATTTTCAATACCAAAACCTCTAGATAATTGTGTTTAGTTGTCGCACTTTATTTGATTTTAAAATTCGAAATATAACTAAATATAGTGGATTTCAAGTAATCAACTAATTTTTTAAATTCACCTATTCTAAACAACACTGAAAGGCACAAAAGTTATATTTGGTGCTTTGTTATTAATAATTAGTGAACAATATAATAATTGTGATTATGTTTTATAAATTCTCAAATTAAGTTTTATGATTCTATGATATAATTTTATATTTTATATTTATTTACAGGGTGGTCTTTAAATGATAGGTACAAGGTTCTTTCACATAATACGTTTCTTCTGCTGTTTCACTTTTTGTTTGGAAATGATTGAATGACATTTACACAATTCTAAAATTGAAGGGATGAAAAGTGAAAATATAAGATCACATTTAAAAATCGAACACCACAAAGTGCAAGAAATGTAATGGCGACTATACTGTACAGTAGCATATTATATTCCTTGCATTTTGAGCTATTATATAGATTTTTAAATATGAGCCTATATTTCCACTTTTTATCCATTCAATTTTAGAGTTGTGTATATAAATGTCATTCAGTCATCTCCAAACCAAAAGTAAGAACATAGAAGAGAAGCATCATTAAAGAATCTTGTAGCTATTATTTAAAGATCACCCTGTAAATATTTATAAAATATAAAATTGTATAAATGTTAACAAACAGTACATCAAAGGAACATTATTTAAATATAATTTTCATAATTAAATTATGTTTCTTTTAATATTACTGAAATATTATCGTAGTAATCAAATTAAAACGTTTATTTTGTTACATTTAAAAAATGTAGTCATAATGTAGTATTTAAAATATAACATTAAAACATTAATGTAGATATGTTGAGAGGATATTGCTTTAATGTTGTGTCTTCAATAATATAACTCTGTAATATTGCTGACTGGGACATAATCTATAACATACTTGTTATATAAACATTAAAATTATCTATTAAATAATGTTACAAAGTATAACGATGATACATTACTGTTTTATTTCGGTAATGTTTTCATGTTTAGTGGGAAGGTACTATAAAACAGCTACTACATACTTCAAGAGACTTTCAGAATAATCACTTGTTAATAGAGAGATATTGCAACTTCGGTTTACGTCCGTGACATATTTAATATTTAATCTGCAAACAGTGCAAACTGAAGACTACCAACATTATAAAACGAACTTTTTTTCAAGGCCGTAGTTTAATCCACACTCCACGGTTTAATCCGACACTGGGGGTTTACACAAATCACATTGTGCAATTTACAGGTATCATTCTCTTTTTCTAAATCCTTACAAGTAACAAGGACCGAGATAGTGATCTGGGCACTCTGAGTTAATTTTCGTAAACACCTATTATAATACTGGTCCTAAGGGTGAGACCGCCGATTCGAACGCAGCGGTCCGACTTGGTGCGCCCACCAGTCGAACGGGATCTCAAGTCTGGCCTCATTCAACCAACTAAACTACCTTACCGACCGGTTAAATTTAAGTACACGGTGATGTGAAGGTGTAAAATGGCGTTGGTTAATAAATTAGAACGAACCTTTTAACTTTTCAGTTTTTTAAATGATTTATTTCTCGAGTTTTAGATGGTACTTTGTGCAATTTACAGGTATCATTCTCTTTTTCTAAATCCTTACAAGTAACAAGGACCGAGATAGTGATCTGGGCACTCTGAGTTAATTTTCGTAAACACCTATTATAATACTGGCCCTAAGGGTGAGACCGCCGATTCGAACGCAGCGGTCCGACTTGGTGCGCCCACCAGTCGAACGGGATCTCAAGTCTGGCCTCATTCAACCAACTAAACTACCTTACCGACCGGTTAAATTTAAGTACACACTACACGGTGATGTGAAGGTGTAAAATGGCGTTGGTTAATAAATTAGAACGAATCTTTTAACTTTTCAGTTTTTTAGATGATTTATTTCTCGAGTTTTAGATGGTACTGTGAACCTTTTAGGACAGTTTAGTTAAGTGAGTTAGCTGTAATCGTTGAAAATTCTCTGTAAAGTAAGTAAAACAAAAAAAAACAAAGCGAAGGCCACGGCTTCGCTTGGCGTAATATGGCCGACTGGCAGTCATAAAAATACAGTAAAATATTTTTAATCGTGCTCTCTGACGGTGGTGGCTTTCAGGATGTCGGAGTCAGGAGATGTTCAGCAGCCGACCAGCCCTGCGGAGCGAGACAAGGCCCCTTGTCGAGTCGTGGTGACGGACCTGGAGATGGGCACTTTGACCTCCCAGGAGTGGCAGAACCGCTGGAGGCAGCAGGAATCTTATGTGACTGTTTTGGAACGGAAAACCGCTCAACAAGAAGGTACTTAGTTCAGTTATTAATCGTAATAGTGTCATGGGGGGTTTGCATTACGGTCTGTATCTAGATGGTGCAGTGTAGTGTTAATGTGCTAATCAGTGCAAAGTGGCGGGTGGTTAACGTGTGGTCATTGCAGGGGAGTTAGCGGACCTACGACAGGCCTCTGAGAGGACGAGGGTGCAGCTTCTAGATTCACAGCAGCGAGAGAAGGTTCTGGTTCGAAGGCTGACTGCTAAAGAACAGGAGACGCAAGATTACGTGGTTAGTAGTCACTACCACTACTCTCAAATGTTCTTAACATTGTGCTCCGTAATAACAGTGCCACTGAAGTGATTTCATCTGTTTTCAGTTCATTTTTCAAAATTTCTTTAACGTTGACAATTTGACGATTATTGACAGTAAGCTAGTTATATCAATTTGTATGTTCTTGTGATTGCTTTGTCATGTCGTCCTAAGAGTTTAATTTGTTTCTGTCATTCGGAGTGATATTTTTATGTATTAGAAGTGAATTATATTTGTTTAAATAAATTGATGTGACAGTTTCTGTTATTAAACAAATGTCTTGGCACTGTTGCTGTTTAATCGCTGTGATATAATATTTGGGTGAAAGGTTAATTAAAGTGCAATTATTTACTCAGATGATTTATCATCGTTTGATAAAAAAACTGGTTAAACTGAGAATGTAAACTTTTTAGTAGGATTTGCCAACACTATTGATTATTTTTCAGGTAGCGCCTGATTTTGATATAGAAAAATCTGTATTTACGCAATTTTATTTAAACCACATAACTGAACCAGGAGATTTCAAGATTGCAACTGCCTGCAGTTCCCGAAATATTATGTGAAGTTTTGATTGATCAAGTTTGATCGAATCCGTGAGAATTTTTTTTTTTTCTCAAAAAAGAAGCGTTTAGGCAGACCTAATCCACAGCCGAATCTGTTTCTTACAAGTTGCTTTACGTACCCCCAGGGACGGAAAACAACCCCGAAACGAAAAGAAATTGTTAGTCAAAATTTCGTTTAGGGCCCTCCAATTTTTGACCAGACATATCCCTGACAGTGTCCTTTATGCTACCCCCATAGTCTCATCCACTCCCAACGTGCAGAACCAATAGGTATTTTTAGTTATGCCCCCAAATAGAAAGTAATTGTGAATGTCGAATTTTCGTTTAAGGTCATCCAATTTTTCAATACATGCCTATATCTTGCACGATGTGCTCTATGAGACCTCCATGGTCTCATCCACCCCAATCGTCATTCGTCAACGTCGAGATCTGTTTTAGGATCACCCAATTTTGTTATAAATATGTTTCGCACAAAATTCTCTACAAGGCCCTCATAGTCTTCAACCCCTGAAGTGTGGAAACCATATTTTCGCTTTTGCCCCCAAACAAAAAAAATTCCCCAGTCAAAATTTCGTTTAGGGTCACCCAATTTTTCCATAAACATGTCTCGCATAACGTCCCCTATACAACCCCCCGTAGTTTCATTCACCGCATATTTTCCGTTTTACGACGGATTTTAACAGCGAAACCGACAGCAGAAAAAAAATGCTTTTGTTTGCATTTTTTAATACATATAGGTAATGATAATATCAACATTTTTACCTAAAAATGATGACCCAAGAGCTAATAAGAAAGTTATTACCTTCAAATTCTCAAAATAATATTGACGACCAAAGCATACTTTTCAGGTAAAACTCGTATTAAGAAAAAGTTTGTAACCTGGCCCTTTTCGGACCCATTTTAGTGGAAAGGTGGGCTCTTTAGCTTTAATTAAACAAATATATTAAATCTCTACTACATCTAACATAGCTTTATTAAAAAAAAAAAAAAGAAGTCCCTAGTACATCTAACATAGAAGTTAATCGCAAAATAGCCATTGACCGCGTTTTTGCTGCTGCACATTTTTTAAAATACACTAAATTAAAATGAGAACTATGGCCCTTTTCGGACCGATTTTAATCGGAAGGTTGGCTCTTTAGCTTTCATTAAAAAAAAATTAAATCTCTACTACATCTAACATAGAAGTTAGTCAGAAAACAGACGTTGACAGTGGTTTAACTGTTAGAGCGTAAATTAAACAAAAAAAAACACCTTTCGATTAAAATCGATCCGAAAAGGACCAGGTGAATAGACCTCATTTTATTTTAATTTGTGAATTAAAACGCTGTTAACATCTATTTCACGGTTAATTTCTATGTTACATGTACTAAGGACTTAATTTTTTTTTAAATTAAAGCTAAAGAACCCACCTTTCGATTAAAAGTGAGCTGAAATGGGCCAGGCTTTTCAATTTTTTTAAAATTTGCATTTAAGTTTAAAATTTACGCATTAGCAGCGAAATCGCTGTAAACGGCCATTTTGCGACTAACCTATGTTAGATGTAGTAGAGGTTTAATTTTTTTTAAATTAAAGTCAAAGAGCCTACCTCTCGATTAAAATCGATCTGAAAAGGGATCTCGTTTTATTTTAGTTTAACATAAAAAACACGCTAGTAGCGGAAACGCTGTGTCAACGTCTATTTAACGGTTAACTTCTATATTAGATGTACTAGGGACTTAATTTTTTTTTAATTAAAGCTATAGAACCCACCCTTCGATTAAAAGTGGTCTGAAAAGGGCCAGATAATTAAAAATTTCTTTATTAACATATTACTCTAGCACTTTCTCAACGTCTGATTCGTGACTAACTTCTATGTTAAATGTATTAGGGACTTAAATTTTTTGTATTAAAGAACCCACCTTACGATTAAAATGAGCCCAAAAAGGGCCAGGTTACTAGGTTTGTAATACGAGTTTTATCTGAAAAATACACGGTCATCGAAATTATTTTGAGAATTTGTGGCTAATAGCCTTCTTATCAGCTCTTGGGTCATAATCTATAGGTGAAAATGTTGATATTATCATTACCTACGAATATATGTATACAAAAATGCAAGCAAAAAAAATTCTCGTCAGATGCAAAGTATTCATCAGACCAAATTTATAGAAATGAAAATTCTACAAAAGAGTTTTTGCTCAATCTATTGTAAAATTATCTAGTTGTCTCTCCTAATTATTTTTAAAAAAATCCACAACTTTCATGAAAATTTCCGTATAAAAAGGGAAAAATGTTTTAAAGAGACCCATTGGCATTTGTTAGTTACAGTTTTTCTGATGTCACTAATAAATATGATTAAAAATATGTTTCCTGATTTTCAGAACCATGTAACATATTCCACTACTAGATATAATAGCACGTAAAATATGGTTAAATTTTTGACACAATATGAAGAGATTTTGAAGTGTTTTATTTTCCAAAATTAGAAAGTCTGCATCTCTAGTTTAATGATTATAAGATCTGTTGGAATTGTTAGAATCAGGGGCCCAATTCTGGAATCCCGAACGAATTGATAGTGCACGAACCAACTCGTGCAGTCTGATTCGCATGCGATCGCAGTTTTTATAAAAATCAAATTCTCCAGTGATAGTCGAAAAGCGGTACACGAGGCGAACACATTCGTCGACCGTATAACGTACATCGTATATACATTCATATGTAGATATATGTCGACTAATAGCAGACCGTGTAAGTCTGAGAATTTTTCGCTGCGGTCGTGGTGCCACAGTTGAGAAGTGTCAAAGTCAAGAAGTTTGAAATGTGTCATCGTGGTGTTATCGTTTGTTGTTGTTTTGCGGTTTACACAAGGATGATTGCTTGGTTGTAGGCGGTTTTGGGATTTCATTTTTGTGTTTTGGAGGAGTTTGGATCTCCCGTGCTAGGTCCTTACTTAGTCGAAATATTCTTACGAATTTTATATCGGACGTATATCAAAGGCATCGTAAACGCGATTATTATGAACCCTTCTGACTTCTGCTTTCTGCAGCTGGCTACATTTCTTCCAAGTTATTAATTACTATTAAAATATTAAGCTCATCCGAAGCAGACATTAGAACACTCTAACACAATTTCCAACCAAAGTAAAGCCATTTGACTGAAGGTTGACATTAACTTAAAGGTTATGTTGACATGCGAATACGCTTTTCGCCACCAAAACACCGATCGAGTACTTTCCGTGCACGAATCTGTTCGTTCATGTGTTAATCGACAGTTCGAGAATAGAAAAAGTACGTTCGTGTGCGAATTTCAGCGCTAATCGTGCACGAATCGGGTTCGTCTAGTTTCGAGAATTGGGCCCCAGTAATGTCATATTGGTCTAAATATGCAGAATTAGTTAGAAGGATGCCCAGTATATTTAACAAAAATAAACACCAAATAGGCACCCTATATGAGATGAAGAAACATATTTTCATCTGTTTCTTATACCTGGTGTCCACAGGATCGGGTACATCCTCACTTTTTGCTTAATTTGTCAAAGTAAAACTTTGAAATTAGGATACAGGAAAATATGTTTTTTAACCTAACTAGATCCAAACATACATCTTCGGTTTAACCAGGGGTGCTACTTTTTTTCTACTTTAAAGTGCATTTTGGACCATTTATTTTTTATAAAATATTTATTTAGAAAAAAACCTCATAAATTGTTTATATTGCCAAAATAGGAACTTGTTTTGGGTGAAAAATATTTAAAAATATGTTTCAGTGAAATAATGTGGGTATTTATTAAATATTATAAACTTAAATATTATTTTTATATCCACTAAGTAATTACATAGGTATAATTCCATTTTTCAAATCTCTTATCAGATAAAATTAAAAAATATACAAAATTTCAAGAATGTTCAAGCTTAGTTTCCATTCCCACCGCAAACCTGCGGAGCTTAATGATAATTTTTCTAATAGGAATACTACATTTCGAAATACAATTAAATTTAATCCATAATTTGATCATGATTCCTGAGTATATCCATGCAAATGAGTGGTCCATCTATGTATTGGTTAATTCTGTAGGCATTTTAACCAATTTTTTGTATTTAAGGCAATTTCTCAAGTTATGGGTAGATATTCAATTTTGATGTGATCTATTAGAAATGTCATTTTATTTCTGAAGTTCTTATAAAAAGAAAGAAAATACAAATTAGAAATTGAGTACTTTATGTACAGATTCAATTATAAATTGTCCTCTTTCCTTGGATGAATTTAGATTTCCTAGATTAAAAGGGGTCATTGACTTGGAAGGTACCTACCTAATAAAAAAACATTTTCAAACAAACATTGAAATATATACATTTTTAATCATCGTGGCTCACAATATTACATAAAATAATTACATTTATTAAATACTATTGAAGTAGCCTGATTGCAGAATTTACCACCCAACCACACCCAAATATTATGTTATCGCAACCAAATTATATTTATAAAAGCTCCCATCTATAAAAAAGATTGTTATAATTTTAGGTATAAGTTTTGGGTTATTATATACATGTTGTAATGCCAATGTTAAGAACGTTTGAGTGTAGTCTGTAGTTTTATAAAAACATTGTGATAATTTCAGTGTGCTAAATATATTTTAAGATACCTAGCTATAGTGTCTAATTCATTTTTCTGCTACAGTGTCAACTCAACGAACTAAAAAGTTCACAAGCCCCGACAGCATCTTCGTTAAGGTCAGCTTTATTGGACCCTGCGGTAAATAACCTACTGCAACACTTACGATCTGAATTACTAACAACACGATTAAAGTTAGAGGACACACAGAATGAGCTTAATGCCTGGAAATTTACACCGGACTCGAACGTGGGCAAGAGGCTAATGGCCAAATGTAGGTTGCTGTATATAGAAAACGAGGAACTTGGTAGAATAACCAGCACAGGGAGAATAGCAAAGCTAGAGAGTGATTTAGCATTGCAAAAGAGCTTTGCGGAGGAGGTGAAGAAGAGCCAAAACGAACTTGATTCGTTCTTGGCAGATCTCGACGAAGACGTTGAGGGAATGCAGAGTACGATATTGTTTCTTCAGCAGGAACTTAAGAAAGCAAAAGAGACTGTTCAGGTGCTTCAGAAAGAAAACAGTACTTTAAAAATGGCGAACGGTAGAGCGAATGGTGACACTAGTGTTTGTGAACAAGAACGGACCGACTCAGAGTCCGAGAATGAGAGGACTCGTGTGAAACGTGTTAGGAGATCTTCGGTCCTGAGTATCGACTATAATGAAGACGATACACTTGTTATTAATACAAACGGTGACGTAGCTATGTCCTCGGACCCCGAATAGTGGTAGCTATAAAGTGCGTACACTACAATTTCAGTTTTTTATGTTTTATAGTGATTTTATTATGACGAGATAAGATTTTATATTTTCAGCATATGCACTAGGTATATCCAAACGTGATATGAACTTACATCTAGGCCTTTCTCTTAGAAAGTTATAATGAAAAATTTAGATTTATACAATAAAGTTGTTATAAAAATGTGGCACGTTTTTGAATCTCTGGTGAAGTAACATTGAAAGTATTACAAATTAAAATTTGTTAACTGAACGGGGTACATATTTTTTTTATTGTAACATTTTGAAACTGACCATTTGAATTGCTATAGTTTCATTAAAGGCTGGTACAAAATATGCCACATTTAAGTTTCAAAAGATCATAAATAATATTTTAACAAAAAAAAATTAATTCCGTCCCACAAGGTTGATACTGACCCACTGTCACTGACCGATGAACCTTACAGAACATTGAAATCCATTATACATATTAAATAGATATAGGATAATTGTTTTAATGCATATCCTTTGTGCGTGGTGGTTTATTATTTTGTCTGATGTCGTTGCTTTCATTTTATCTTGATTTTAGTGTCGCGGCTAGAATACTATACTATAGCAGGAAGCACACTCAACAACAATACATTCCATATACAGGGTTGGCACAAAAACCCACCATTAGGAAAAACCGGTGGCTTGATTTTTGGGTTTTTGTTTGATTTTCGTTTGTTTTTTGCAGGGAAAAAAAGAGCAAAAAAAATTTATTTCTGCCTCACAAATACTTGTACAAAAGTATAACGTGTCAATATATTAGTAAACAATAAAAGAAGTAAATAATAAACTTCAGAAAAATAAAAACATGAAATAAATTTGAAAAATTTTCCTCAAACTGGAATGTGAAAGGTAAAAGATAAATATGTTTTGAAAAGATATTTATGTTTTATTTAAATGTCTATAAATTTTAACTAGTTTCGATGCCTTTTCAGCCTCAGGCTTATTCGTATGTTGTTCCAAATATGGCCAAATGTAGAAGAAATTCTTTCTACTGCGGCACTAGAAGTGGGACAACTATGCAATTTTGAAAAACAAAATGCACATACTAGATTTTCATAGCGTTGTATTTCTGAATCAGAAGCCGTAGAATCTATTTTCTTGAATTAATTCAGTTTGTATATAAATTTTTCTTTGATGAGTATCCACCACTTAAAATTAGATTATAATAAATCAAAATCACTCTTCAAGTTTTAGATCACATTACATTAATCAGCACTAAGAGTGCAACTACAACTGAATAACAGAATATTTCCAACATAGTCTAGACGTTGTCACATGCTATATTGTGAAAGCAACGTCGAATGAAATGTGGGAAATTAGGCGGAAAATTTGAATTTTACAAAAACCCAGAATAAACCACAATTGCCCAGAAAAACTCGCCTAAATACCCAGTGGGTCTTCTTTTTCTAAAGAAGGTGGGTTTTTGCACAACCGTGTCCCAGGGGTATGGTGCAATATTCGGGGAAGTATAGTTAGTGTCAAAAAGAATCTATATTTTTTCCTAAAAATTATATTTTGAAAAGGTGCTGATGGCTTTTAAACTTCTTTATCAGTTGTAATAAAATTTAGACAGATAGTAAGTAGGTATCTTTGATTCAGAAGTATAGTGCCCTTCATATCTTGTGTAGGAAACCAGGAGTGGAACAACTATAATGTTTTTTACCTCTAAATTTTGAGAATATATTTGTCGAAGATGAGGGGCGAGGAGCGTTTTACGGCGGATCTACTAGATTTAGGCCACATGTTAGTAAACACAATATAATCACTTAAATAACAGTCACATAAATAACAAAGTAGCATGAGTTATGATTTATCTAAATAGGTAAATATCAAATAATAATGTCTTACTGTTGAAAATGCAAACAATATCACAATACTTCCTTGAGGAGCTAGCAGTCTGTAATCACTACCTACGATCTTGCACTTTATCTACAAAATTTTTTATTTTCGAAAGTTTTTTTAAATTCTTTGAACGATTTCCAAAAAAAAAAAAAAAAAGTTGCTCCTCTTCGACTCGAATAAAGTGACCAGTCAGTAAAATTGATTTTTTATGAAGGGATAAAGACTGACATCTTCCTATTTGGAAGAGAAGTGTTCCTGATAAAACCACTTCACTCCCAAACCATTACCCTACAGTTTGTACATAAAGTGCATGTTGACATGTTAACCAGATGAAAAATGTGTCATGCCAATAAACCACTATTAAACCTGAACTACTTACAACTGCAACAATGTGTTCTCTTGGATTACTAAATTTGAAAGTTTTCTTAAGAAGTAATAAATAATAGTAATAATAAAACTGCAGCTGAACATGTATACCAAAATAGAATCCTGTTAGAAAAAAATTGCTTGCAATTAAATAGAAGAAAAACTAACTCAATTTAATTTAGAATATGAGGAGAGGATCATCAGCTTCATCTCTTTGAGCACGAATGTCTTGAAATTACTTGTACTGAGTCAGTTAAATTGTTAGGCGTCATTCTCGATTACAAACTAATGTGGTCACCACATGTTGACTCACTTTGTTCACATTTGCATAGAACTTGTTATGCTCTCTATGGCGGAACGTAGCCCACAAGTGCTTTTAACATATTTTGCAAATTTCCATTCACACTTAAAAAAGGGATAATTAGGGAATAAATGTCCAAATTGATACATTATTTATACGACAGATGTATGCTGTAAGAATAATTGGCGGACTAAATCATTGCCAGTCATGATCCTTTTAAATCTTTAAAGATTCTGACAGTAACTGGGACATACAGTGTTCATAACATGTCGCTTTTTGATCCTCTGTTATCGGCTCTTCTCTCTGAATGATATTACCAGTTTTAGAAACGTACCATATGCAATATACTCTCTATTTTGTATTTGCAAAGAGTGTAATAAGAATATGTACCAGATATAAAAATTGCAATATATAGTGTCTTTCAGTTTCATACGAACTTTACGTATATTATGTCATGTATCAAGTTTAATTTAAAATGCTATTTCAATAGTTTTAATAAGACCGCTATGGATCGTTCAACAAATACGTTTGCTTTGGGGGGGGGGGGGGTGGGGCTTGCCGGAAATGTGGCAAAGTGGGGGGGGATTACAACCGAATGTTTACAAAGGGGGGGTCTTGTAAATGTTACAAAGTTGCGTTGTTGGAAGTGCTCAAGTTTTGTACCTTTTTGTAAAAAGATAGTTATGTAACTTTCTAAATAATGCAGTGTATGTCTTAAGAGACACAATTTTTTTAAACCCCATTTCTTAAAGAGAAATTTCTCATGATGATATTTTTTTATGATCGATGTGGATTTTGTGTCACAATGGGCAAGTAATAGTTTCATACAGTTCACAGCATTTTTTTGCTTTGAAGTGAATTTTGCAAGTCTATCCACGGACACTGTAGATATTTTGGGTGAAAATTTCAACAATTTAATTTCCATTGTTTATTTCTACTTGTACCTGATTGTAACTTTTCTCGACGTTTCCCAATATTTCATATTTTCACATTGAGGATTTAAAAATCTGTTCAAAGACAAGACTTGATCATATGTTAAATCTGTATATAAAACAAACATCGCTTTTCGTTGCTTGCAACAGATTTTTCAAATTTCTTCATAGAATTATTTTCAGGAATAACTTGAATTCTTTTGTTCAGAGTTTTCAAATTGTCAGTTTCACAAAAATTATCACGTTTCAATTTCAGTTTGAGTACAGTTGTCATGTGCCCGAACCACCACTAAACGTCCTCCTTCTTCGTCTTGCACTTCAACTTTATTGTACACGCCAAATCTTTCCTGTGTAAAATGTCCTTCAGATATATCATTTCCTTGCAATTCAGTTTGTACTACGTCACTTACTGTTACTTTATCGACAAATGCATTCACCTGTCCGCAAATGTCGATATGTACCATTTGCATTTTTTCTTGCTTATTTTTCCATATTTTGCAAATGACTACAAATAATAATAATTTGGGAGTCATAACGTTCAAAAGCTCCGAATATTTACTTATATTTCAAATTATATTGTGAATTTTTTAGACGCCAAAAAAGTCCAGGGTTCGGACTCGTATGGAGAACCTGGAAAACTCAGGGAATTTAAAAATCTTTAAAAAAAACCTGGAAATTTATAAATTCTATAAAAAATCAGGGAATTCTGCGTCTTGATATGGAAAACCAAAGAATTCTTAAGAATTTTCACTGATTCAATCCAATTCAAGAAATTATTTTATGTCAAATAAAAAATTACTTCAGTAAAAAATATATGAAAATTAATATTTTTGGTTATGGAAAACCTGGAAAATTCAGGGAATTTTTTAAACTTCGCAAAGTCTGAACCCTGAAGTCTTAATATAAATGAAGATCATGTTCTGTTATCGGGATTTTGTATAAATAGAATACCTTAAAAAAAGGTACCTATTAGGAGGAGATAATAGAATTACCACAGGATGAATAGCCTTGATTTTTTCGAAGATTTTGATATAGATTCTTGCCATTTTTCTTTCAACAACAATTTTACAGAAATGTGTTGGTAGGTGAAAAAAAAACTATGTTTTATTTCAATAAATGGTTTTCGTTCAAGGAACATAAACAACAGACATCAATATGTGAAAAGACAAGGTCGGTTCAAAGCCAGTGGAGCAATATTTTTATACCATGCTTTTTTATTGGGTTACCAAAAAATGCGACACAATGAACTATGGGGTAGGGGTGACAGAGTTAATAAAATGTGAACGTTTTCACAAAAAAAAAAGTAAATAGTATTCTATTTGACAATTTAAGTTCGTTACTTTTTGGCATTGATTTTTATCTCTAAATGGGGGTTCAAACTTCGTTACGCAATGAACAAGTATTGGCCAAAAATGCCTTTCTGTGATGGGAAACTCAACAATAATGAATTCAATATAGTTTTCTTCAACCGATATAATTAACACATGACAGCTGTAAGAAATAAATCATCAAAGACAAAGTGTAAGATATTTTTGGTGAAAGATTTGACAAACGTCCCAAAATAGCATCTGAGGTGGAATAATTGTGATAGGAGAGCATGTTATTTTTTTGTTATCTTGAAACCAAGATATCATATATTTTCAAATTTGCAATTTGCTCATAAGAGATTTTCAGACCAGTGAACCAGAGATAAAAAAAAGTGCAACTAGTCAACGAATCTAAAGCTACCACGCTGCCACGGTACCTCTCCAGTTTCAGAAAATTGTTACCCGTGGAACTAACATTGTTTTAATGAACAGTTCACAATATTTTATTATTTTTTACAAAATTAAGTATAAGGTGTTGATTTTGAAAAATTCAGCCCAAGTTGTAGTGTACGTTTCTCTTCGTATATTGCCTAAAGAAATGATTTTTTTCAGTGAGTGATTTTCCCGATATGAAGAATAATATTTCAATTATAAACTGATGAACAGTATATTAAAATTGTACATAAATATGCTAGACTATATGGTTGGTTGATCGTGGACTAATATTTGTGCTATAAAACACGTTATAAGATGTTGCAGCGCAACATTATTCAGAGGTTTTTGAAGAGTAGTGAAGAAACAAGGCCTAAAACGGGTGACGTGGTCAATTAAATGTCTTTGCCGCATTCTTGTTTTTATAATAAAAATTTGTGATATTAGTGAAAGACTTGGAAATAAAGTAGAAGTATACTTTGTTGAATACTCCAATTAGGTATATGCACATCCGCCAGTTATTTTTGTATTTAAAAATAAAGTTTTCGGAACTTTAAGTATAAGAGGATCATGTTGTGTCTTACTTTTTACACATTTTTTCTAACATTGTGCAATTTATTGATCTTTATTTGAAAAGCTATATTATTCTACCATGTTTACTTTTTAGAATTTAACTGTGAGACTTGTCTCTAATAGATAATTATGTGTCTTTATTTTTGTGTACTATAGGTTCTTCTCTACTGATTAGCATATAATTTTGTTAAGTAAAGAGAATTTCTTTGTTTTCTTGTTTCTTCACTATTTGGCTAGTGTAAACAAAAGTTCTTTTGTATAAAGTAATTTTCTGGAATTTTTAGTTATTAATTTTAATTATCTTAATTTTTACTTGATTGTTTAAAAACTGTATAATTTTTTAACGTTTTTATGTTGAAATTGTAAAAAAATTATGAAAAAAATTATAATATATATGAATTATTACATTTTTGTTTTTATCCATTTCATTGGAAAATAAATATCTGGTAGGTACAGTCAATAATAAAGTCAATTTGTGCTCAAAAGGGCCTCTAGTGGGAAAGTTGTGGGGTAGTTTTGATTTCTTCCATTCTATACGTTTTTTGGGGTGCTGAATTCGAATCTGAGGTTTGCTAACAAAATTTCGTGATGCGTCATTGAAAAAAATGCAAAAAAGTAAAAAATCTCATTCTATGGTTTTTTGCTTATGACTATCAACTTTTCGTAATAACTTCCCCATATAAGTACATAAAACTTACTACAAATTTCACTATTAAGGTTTTCTTCTTCAATGAACCGTTCGGACTCGAGCACAACTTGAAAATTGGGGTATTTCGGCAGTCTCCGAAAAAACCCACTTTTTCCGCTCCAAAACTGTAATTTATTATTAAAGGCTGTCAATTAGTGAATTCCTCCTAGTTCTTGGCACATACCCTATTGAGATATATGTAAAGGTACAGGTCATTTTTTCAAACATTACGTAATGTTCAAGTTATTTAATGACGTCTGAAATTGTACAAGTTCAGTTACAAAAAGTTGAAACTCCAACGAAAAATCTTGAAAAATGATTACATATTATATTACATAATAATATATTACATTATTATATGAGCAAAAATTATATGAACCGTTGTCATTTAGATGGTCCTGGCTGAGGTTCTTCGAAGGCAGCGGGTCTTGGCACAGGTTTGAGTTGTTCATCTGAAAAATGAAAGAGGTGGTAAAAAAACTGTGAAATTGTGAAATTTGTAGTAAATCTTATAGGTGGAGAGCCGGCTGTACACATTTCCTATGAAAGATACATAAAAAACTTTGTGTGAGTGAGTAAGTACTACCACAGACATACAGGGAGCCACTATTCATATAAGCAAATTTTGCACGCATCATGGAATTTTGACGTCACTTCCGGTCACGATTTTTTGTGTCATCGAATACATGAATGAAATTTAGGTCAGAATGTAGGTTTTGAGGTATACAATGAGATTGTAGTCGGGTGCCAAATAAAAGGTATTCCGGTAAACAAAACATGAACGATCAACTTGTTGGCATAATGGATTCACATGCTTTCGATTGATTGAATTTGGTCATATCAGTTAATCAATCAAAACAAATTTATTTTAAATTATTGTAACATATCGTCATTCCTGAGCCCTCGTCTGGAGCCAACCAGACATCTCCAGTGCGAATCGCCGTAGCAATTGAAAGGCTGGGTCGGACTAATAAGAAAATTAAATAAGGATATACAATCTCCTTCTGCAGAATCAGACTGTTTAAAAAGAGGATAAGATAAAATATGTAAAAAAATAAACTTAAAATAATTAGTATATGCTGCTCCATATTCCATGTACAAGGAGCTGCCGTAGAGGTTCTTATAATGAAAATAAGTATTTAACTTTTACCTCTATTCCAAGTTGCTTCATTTAGCTGCTATGAGGCTTCAAATTATTACTGAAAAGGATGAGTGGCGCAGTGCTAAGGTGTTTGGCTTGTAACCATGAAGTCCTGGACAGGGCATGGATGTTTAGTGGCGTTTTTCATGTGTTATCGACATGGTAGCAGTAGACTAGACTGCTGTTGGGTGGCACATGTCTTTCTAGTCGTTATCTCCCCGAGTTTAAGTCTTAGCTGCAGTAGATGGCAATATCGCAGGGTCTGGAAAGACGCAAGTGTAGGCAGGCATGACGGGAGGGTCCAAATTTTTTACAGGGGCTTATGTGGAAGGATTTTTACGAAGAGTACTTATATTTTGTGCCCTTTTGTACGAATAATCTTGATATATTATGTACAGTGAATTAATTTGATTTAAAATGTATAAACATCTTTGCAGACAGCTTTATGTGCAGAGGCACTTTTCAAAAGTAAGGGGCACGTTGGTTAGGCCTCCTCTTTTCCTATTAGGTCCGTGTTATCTCTCCACGGCCCCAAGTGTAGGTCATATCTCATATCAGAGTGAGGAAAAAGGAAAAATAAATAAAAAATACTTCAAATCTCTACTGGCACAGTAGAAAGAAGACTTCTACTGTGGTGTTGGTAACAGTGCTGCCCCAAGCTGACAAATCATAAACCTGTCGAGTTAAACATAACCTCAAAAATGCGTGTAGTGGAGATTAAATTGTTAAAATGTCCCTACAAAGTTTTACATTTCTACAGAACCTTCTCAAACCGCAATATACTAAAATTAAAAGAACGAGGCATGTTTCAAGACATATTTCCTGATAACGCAGCGTAAGTATGTACTCATGTTTTCGTGGTTATATTTTAATGTTGCATTTACTTTAGAAATTCTGTCACAGATATAATGAATGCTTCTCCTCAGACCGTTTATGCAGGCTTTGATCCTACTGCAGATAGTTTGCATGTGGGAAATTTGTTAGTTTTGATTAATTTATTACACTGGCAGAGAAGTGGACATAATACGATAGCACTGGTATGTTTAGTATAAAGCCTGATATAGTATATGTAACAATTATCAAAAGCCATATTTTAGATTGGGGGTGCCACAGCCAAGATAGGTGATCCAAGTGGACGAAACACAGAAAGAGAAGAATTATCAACAATTTTTATAGGAGACAATATTCATGGTATATATAAAAACATAGAAACAGTATTTTCAAATCATGAAAAGTTCATCTGGCAAGACAAGGACCAATTAAACCCTCCAAGGTATAAACATTTATAATTTTCTTGTACAACTTGGTAGGAAATTCTATATCTTTTTTTAGAATTCTTAATAATGAAGAATGGTATAGAAATATTAATGCAGTAGAACTAATTGGCGGAGCTGGTAGGCATATGAGAATGGGGACTCTTCTTTCCAGAACTAGTGTTCAAAGTAGGCTAAGTTCCCCAGTAGGAATGAGTTTTACTGAATTTAGTTATCAGTTGTTTCAGGCATATGATTGGTTGCATTTATTTAAAAAACGAGGATGCACATTCCAGGTAACGTTTTAGTCGTGCATCTCAATTTTAGTTAAATTATTAATCATCGATGTAGATTTCCCAATAAGTTTTTTACAAATGCATATATATAAATATCTTTTTTTTAGATTGGAGGCCATGACCAGATGGGAAATATTATGTCTGGTCATGAATTGATTAGCAAAGTTTGCAAAAAACCTGTTTATGGTAAGTGATGATGATTTATGTATGTAGGCTTAAACTGTTTGAATGCACTTTTGCCTTGAATCATATATATTAAAAGGTAGAGCAAGCGATTTTGTGCTTTAAGCTCTATGTTATTTCACCTGTAAATAAATGTTCTTTTATTTTAATTGCCATAATCACGTATGGAAATTATAAGATTCATCATGTCACATTTTTGAGCAGAACCGCCGGTCGCAGTTTATTATAGATGTTAATACGAAGTATTTTGTTCATTCTAATGTATTGCTTGTTCTCACCACTTGTTTAGATTCTTTAATTAATTTTTACGACTTCTATAAGGAAATATGTTTTTGCCAGGTTTGACCCTTCCCTTAATAACAACAGAAATGGGAGACAAGTTTGGTAAATCAGCAAGAAACGCAGTTTGGTTAACACCAGAAAAAACCTCTTCCTTCACCTTTTACCAATTCTGGATGCGGCAGCCAGACTCTGACGTAGAAAAATTCTTAAAGCTGTTCACCTTCGACACAATCGGCAGTATTTCCGACCTTATGAGGCGACATAGAGAAAAACCGGAGTTGAGACTGCCACAAAGAAGACTTGCAGAGCAAGTTACTTTGCTTGTACATGGTGAAGAAGGTTTGAGAAGGGCACAGCAGGCTACTGCAGCTTTGTACGAGGGAAGTGTTGCAGCTTTAGGCCAGTTGGCTAGTGAGGATGTTGCTCACTTGTTTTCAGGGGCAACAGTTGTGGATCTGTTGCCGGAGGCAGGTCAGGACATACTTGGTTTGGCCATGAAGGCTGGCTGTTTTCCAACCAAACGTGAGTAATAGTTTAATTATAACATTTATCAATTTTAGTTATTAGTAATTTATCAGGTCTAGAAACTTCATCTGCTTTCCATTTCCATCCAAGGAACCCTCATGTACCCCAGAACTGTTACTAGGTTTATGTTTCTGCATTTAACTAGCTTGAACATCCTCATACTTTTAACTGAGCAGCGGTGTCATTCTAGGAGGATAGCCCACAATTGTACACATTCACATAGTTATATTGTTAATATATTTTTTTACTGTTGTTCATTATAATTTATGTGGCAGTATTATTTAATATTACGTATTATCATTATTGTTTAATAAACACTCCACATTACACAAGCCTCATATCCAAAGCCAAGATGACTGTCTGGGAGAGAGTTGCATATTTAAAACAAGCTAACCGTTATACTCTTCGCCGATTTACTGCACCTTTTATATAATTGTGGCACATTCTATAGGATACTCTTCGCAGTTTTTTTTGTAAATAATATTAGTTTTAGACATTTTTAGTTTAATTGCAGAACATAAAAAAATGATGTAAACAATTTTTTTTATTTTAAAAAATGTGTAACTTTTTTATTTATTGATCGATTTTGCTCAAAACAATAGGGTTCTTCCTCTAGCTAACACTAACTTACTGTCCAAATTTCAATACAATCGGACTTTTCCTTCTTAAGTTATCGTGCTTACAAGAAACGTGACGGACGGACGGACAGACAGACGGACATTTTGAAAGTTGTTCAGAATTCGATCACCAACACAGTGATATGATTTTTTTCTCTACGAGCAATATTACCGGTTTTAGAAATGTGCCGATCGAATGCAATATACTCTTCGTTTTGTATTTGCGAAGAGTATATTAATGCAGACATGCATTTATTAGCCAAACCAAGATAATATTATTTCTAGCCAATAAGGAACTTACAGGATGTTTACATCTCAAGTGCATTAGACTGTGACTATTTCAACGACAGACAAACAATATACATTATGTATCTAGTGCTCAAAAACCATGTTTGAACACTCTACACATATGCCGTTGAGCTGCTGAAGATTTTGGAAGAAGTGATGACAATTTTACAGCTGTTGAAAGTTTTGTAGATTTGGCATATGTTAAATATCATCGTAAAACGGTTAGGCGTATGAAAAAATGTATAGGACGTTTAAGATAGAGAATTTACAGATGTACAACTTTTGTAATAGGTGTTGTTACCATATGGGCCATAAAAATAGTTAATATCGTCCAGATCTATCGTAGCGTAACTACCAAGTGTTATTCAAGACATCTAAATAAACACATTTTTTTTTTCGTAGGGCACAAGTTAGGTTTTCAAGGGTGTCCTCTCCTCGAAAGAGCATGCTGTAGGGTTTAAATATTACATGAGTACCTAGTTTGTCAAATGTCTTGTTATTTTATCGATTTCAATATATGGTCAATGATTTTTTTCTTGTTTCAGAGGATGCAATGCGAATAATCTCAGCTGGAGGTTTCTATATAAACCAACAAAGAGTCAACAACCCTAGCGAGGTATTAAATTTAAATGTTCACAGGTTACAAAACAATGTTTCTTTGCTTAGAGTAGGTAAAAAGAATTACTATATTGTAAAGTGGCTTTCTTAATCGTATTAAAGTGTTTTTAAATGTTAAATATTGTTTTCATTTATTTATACTCGGCATATCTTCGTTTATAAGTATTTTTTGTGTATGTTTGCATTATAGCATATTTTTTCGCATTTTTTTTTATAGAGAAATTACATCGACATATTTAAACATTTATTGTTATGTGTAAAAACAGCGACATTTTCGTTTCAAAATCCACTGTTAAGAGGTGCATATTAACATATTACTATTTTCTTACTTATTTTGTTGAAAGCATAAGCTATGATACGTATTTATACAACGAGAATATAAAACGAATTATTCTGCACTCACGAGAATTTTTCAGAACAAGCTGTTAGGCGAGTTAGGGAATCACACAAGTGCAAAAAAGACATTTAATACAGGATTCCTTTTACACTGGGTTTTAAAATTAGAGACGTATTTTTTTCAAATTTATTTATTCGTCTTATTTATATTAACGTCCTGACAGACTTTAGCTATAGCTATTCCACCACTCAATCAGGATACATAGACATCAACACAACAACCATTCTCTGTGATATTTCCATCAACGCAGCTGAGACTCGAACTCGGGAGAGGTAAAAGTGACTAGACATAGTACTAGCACAACATGTGCCACTCAACAGCAATGTAGCTCACTGCTACCGCCTTGGTAACACATGAGAAACAGCATTAAACATCCATACCCTGATCAGGATTCGAACCCAGGACTCCGTGGTCACAAACCAAACAATCAAATCAAAGCATTAGAAATTAAAAGAGACATTTTGACATAAAAAATGTTTCAATTCATGAATATGCTGACATGCATCTTATGTAGGGACTTGCTTGGCAATTTAGAAGCCAAATAATGAGAAACACTTTCCAAACAGAGTTCTTCTAAATACGAAAGTATTAATTTTTGTCTCGTACTACTAGAACTAATTTTTCTCGAAAACAGATGTCTCTATTCATGTCGAACAAGTCATGCCTTTTTTTAAAAGCATTATAGGGATGTTTTTCACCTGTCGCTTCCTAGAGAAGGTACGAAAGGCACAGTACTTCTGAATCGAAGATATCTACCTACTATCTATATATACTGACCAAATTTCAATACAATCAATCGAGTACTTACAAAATCCAGATGACATAATGACTAATTTCTATAAATCTAACAAACATGATGACAACTTAAAATTTACGTTTAGATTAGCGACGATGGAAGAGGTCAAATGTGTAATTTATAATTTAAAATCTAATGCTTACGGAAATGACAATATTTGTGTTAAAATGCTGCAATTCTGTTTGCCCACTGTCTGTCCTTATATCACTCATGTTGTACACTGTTGTTTGGAAATTGGGTATTACCCAGAGATGTGGAAGTTATCACTAGTAAAACCCTTGCCTAAGACACCCACCCAACATATAATGAACTGCGACCTATTAGGATCCTTCCTACTGTCAAAAATTCTCGAAAGAATTGTTAATATATAAATGCATCATTATGTAATTGAAAATGTCGTATCAGACATGCAATCTGGCTTTAGGAAAGGGTTTAGCACCTCGACGCTACTACTAAATGTTACTGATAACATAATTAGAGCTCTTGATAATGGTTTAGCCACAGCTCTTATACTTCTTGATTTTTCTAAAGCTTTCGACACTATTGATCATGCTTTACTTCTTTCCAAACTTGAACATTACAGTTTTGACCCTATGTCCATCAATTTCTGTAAATGTTATCTAGATAATTGTCGCCAGTAAGTTGTAATCAGAAACGCTTATTCTAAAATTGTCTTTGTAACGTCTGACGTTCCCCAAGGATCTGTCCTGGGGCCATCATTGTTCCTTATATATACTGCCGATATTTTTAATGTAGTAAAATATTCAGTAATATAAGCCTTTGCAGATGACACTCAATTAACGTTTTCCTTTGACCCACATCTTGTCGATATCGCATGCACCAACATAAACCATGACCTCCAATCATTATCCGATTACTCTAAATCATATAATTTAAAACTAAACACAAATAGCAAAAGATTTAGGAATTATCTTCGACTGTAGATTAAGATTTGAGGAATATGTGTCACTACTCGTCAAAAAAGCAAATCTTGCCTTATAGTTGCTATACAGAAATATATGACTTATAAATTTTAAGTTACGCAAGGAACTTACGGAGACTCTAGTATTGCCAATCTTAAATTATGGAATTACATTATATTATCTCTGTCTTAACAAAATTACCCAAAGCAGACTCCAAAAAATACAAAATTGTTGTAAATTTGTTTAAGGTTTAAGAAAATACGATAGAGTTTCGGCAAAAATAAATCAACTTGGCTGGCTAACATTAGAAAATACATACAAATTCCATACATCGGTAATGTTAAACGCATACTCACTTGTTCCTCGCCACCATGTTTACGGGAAAATTTTTTATTTAGACGTGATCTACATAACGTAAATGTATGACATGTTGGTCAAATATCCTTGCCTAGATTTTATTCAGCCTTGTTTACTAGATCGTTTATTTATGACACAGCCAAAATATACAATAGCTTAAGCAATAATCTGAAAAACTTCTCCTTATGCAGTTTTCGTAATAAAGTTAAACACACATTTCTAGAGTCACAAAGTTAACCGAAATTATTCCCTTCCGTTCTATTATTTCACATATATTTTGTAACAACAATTATATTTTAATATTTCTGTTATATGAAAAATAAAAATTAATAGTTTAGTTTCAAGCATACCTGTTGTTAATATTATCAATGTTATGTTCGGGTAGGGTTAAAGTAGAGTAGCTTCGGCTAGACTTCGTCCTTGGTATTATTTAAGTTTTAAGGGTCCACTAGCTGCAAAAGAGGGGTGCCCTAGAAAAAGGAGCTACAGATACTATCAAACAACAAATTTAGATTATGGTTCCTTTTGTGAATAGCAAAGTAAAATATAATCTGTCTTAGAAATTAACTTAGTTTTTCATTACTATTACTCATTTCTCGGGGTTAATATAGAAGACACTTTTATATTCTAAATTGTTTGGCCTATTCCTGCTACACACGTACTACATGTGTGTTAAATTATCCAATGAGCCATTAGACTCACTAATTTCAACTATAACTTGTTGCCACAATTCCTACAAGATTAAAGTAGTCATAGATGTTATACTTTTAAAATTAAAATGAGTCGTAAACGTATATTTCATAAACAATTACATAAAAAATATTTATTTAACTAAGGCAAATTACGAATGATTAAATATAGTAACGATTAACAATAATATGTTCAAAATAAAAATGATACTCTTCACACAATTAACAATTTTAAGTACAATACTTATTAATCAAGTCTGACTATCTCATGAATCTTCCAGACTAGCACATTTATGTGATCACTGTGAATTTGCATTCTGTTCATCAGTTCTTTGATAATGCTGTCGATGTTTATACTGTGTTGGTAATATGTATGCGATAAGGCATAAATTAATATGCCTACAGGTAAGTGTAATCTACCGCTCATCAGTGATTTGAAAACATTCAGTGCTTCTTCATTTTGATTGTAAACAGTTTTAAGTTCAAAGAACCATTTATCTCTGGTCAAGTACAGTGCTTCCAGGATATCTAAGCAAAGTGGTCTTATGCTCGCTTTTACTCTGCACTCTCTTTCATATTTTGTAACAAAAGCATTTAAGTCATCCACCCTGGTAGTAAGGGGCAATTTGTTATCCAATGTAGTAAGTATTTCCATTTCAGTCAGTTTTATAATATTGCTGACATAAGTCTTTCCAGTTATTTTGTTTAAAAATTTGTCAATGTATTGTACTTTCAAATCTTGTTCTCCCATATATTTGCTTGCCATGAATATGATAGCCGAAACAGTCAGCACATTTTCCCTGATTTCTTCTTTTCTTGAATTCTTTTTGCGAATATACTCTTCTAGGATGTCCACAGACATTATGAAGACGTAAATATCCTGGTTGAAGGTGTCGCACGCTAATTTCATCAGACTCACAGTTTGGGACGCCAAAATCGGTTCTACATATTCCTCTTTTTTATGCTGCAGTTCGTTTACCCAGTCTGACAGGAGTTCATTTTCAGAATTGTTCACTATCATTTTTAGGGATGCCAGGATTACTTTTATATGGATTTGACTACACTGTAGGAATTGTTATTTTGAAATTACGTCAAGAAAGAAATTATTTCAAAATATGACGCTTAACGCACAGAGCTGCCAACATAACAGAAGTAACCAACTTCAAATTGTAAATAGGTACACTGCATTGTGACAAATCAAATAAATCAAATTAGAGACGTGTTAATTTGTCAATTAATATTAATTGTAGTATTTAAAAAGTACGATATAATATATTATTTAGAAAACTATAAGTTTGTAAAAGCATTGCAGAATTTCGTACAATTAAAATATTCTACATACGATATGCTCGCAAAACTTCTACATAGAGATCAGAGGCGGCGGTTTCTTAACGTTGATGAGGCAAAAAAAACATATTCCATAAATAATAGTCCAGTCAATGGAGCGCTAAAATCTCTAACATTATTATAGTGAAAAAGTTAAAAAATAGAGTAGAGTAGGAAATAATCGGAAGGGGTAGAAAACACCCCTTTTGTCACTGGTTCCGTAACTTGTAGAATTAGGTCGAAAATATTTACCTTTTTTGGTCCAAAATAAGATGTTTGACTCTTGCGAATTTTTTTGAAAATTGCATATTTTTCGAGATATGGCCACTCGAAAATTCTTAAAAGTGGGGGGGGGGGGGGGAAATGTAAAAGTTGAAAACAAAATCTGAAAAAAATCAGGTGAATGTATCATCGAAATACAAGACTTTTTTTATTTGCAACTTTTCTGTAAAGTATGTTTTCACCGAATTCTTCCGGAGAAACATGAAAAAGTAATAACCTTTTCTTTGAAATTGTAGCGCTTTAAAAATATGTTATTTGAGACGTATGCACTCTGAGGTCTTCTAAACATTTTTTGTCTCTTGGAATTTTCTTTGCAACTTGCTAATTTCCCGAGTTACAGGCAGTTTTTCACGATAGACATTTTTTGAACATTTTCAATTAAGAAATACATGAAAATTCGAAAAATGAGCGTGACAAATATATAGCATTATAAAAAAATATGAAACATATATATATATATATATATATATATATATATATATATATATATATATATATATATATATATATATATATATATATATATATATATATATATATATATATATATATATATATAGTTATACCATTTTTAAAGGTTCAATATAATTTTTAAATTGAAATAATTGTGCAAATAGTGTAGTACATTATTTATTGTGTAAAACTGCCTGTAGCTCGGAAAATTAGCAAGTTACAAAAAAATTCCAAGACACAAAAGATGTTTATAGTAGGCCTCAATGCATACGTCTGAATTTTTTCAAATTTTTAAATTACATGAGTGTTTTTAAAGCGCTACAATTTCAAAGAAAGGAGTAGTTTTTATGTTTTTCCGGTGAAAACGCACTTTACGGAAAAGTTGTAAATAAAAAAAGTTTTTATTTCGATGATACATTCACCTGAATTTCTTCAGATTTTTTTCTCAACTTTTACATTTCCTCTCGCCCACTTTTAGGAATTTTCGAGTGGCCATATCTCGAAAAATATGGAGTTTTGGAAAAAATTCACAAGAGTAGAAACATCTTATTTTGGGCCAGAAAAGGTAAATATATTTTTTCTTTTACATTTTCGACCTAATTCTACAAGTTACGGAACCCGTGACAAAGGAGGTGTTTTCTACCCCTTATTCTCATCATTTCCCACTCTAATCTTTTTTTCAACTTTTTTATTAATGTCATTACAAACACATTACACAAGGTTTAATCAAAATCCATTCACTAGCACTCAACTTAGAGGTGAAACTCCCCGTTGACTAGACTAAAAGGGATTTAAACAAATTTGATAATGTGTACTGATATACATGCAATAGCATTCCATTTAAAAAAAGGCACTGTAATTTCGTCTTGGCTCGCCCTGTATTTTCGAAAATAATTTCCAGTTATAGACTTTTTTATCCAGTTTACTTGCAATTTTTAAAAAAATTTCTAGGTAGAACTCGAGATATCGAGGTCCGACGCACTATTGCCCCACCCTGTATAAAAATAATTTATATAATATACTTTACTTTATCTAAACTATTTGTCAACATTGAAATTGCAAAAGAGGATTGACTTAATTTAGTACAAAGTTGATCAATATGTTGATTCCAATATTAATGTTCGTCCAGAATTATTTATATTTTTTTCTAAGCCTATAACTGATTACCATTTAAGATAAGATTTACACTTTTGTAAATACTTTTTGTTCGTTTTAAATAAGACACACACCGTTTTCTCATAATTCATAATCAACCTGTTTTTATAGCACCATGTTCAAATTCAATAAATATTGAATTTATCACGGGCCAAATTAGTTTTCCAGTTCCTCAAAAGTCTTGGCTGAAATGGTATATAGATGTATCATCTGCATACCTATACATAAATAATTTCCCGTGATTGATAAACTCGGGTAGATCATTAATAAATAAAAGAAATATTAAAGAGCCAAGCACACTGCCCTGAGGAGTTCCAACTGATAATTCATATTCGTCCGATAATGAATCCCTTAATTTAACAAAAATTTTTATTAATAAATTAAACAATTTTAATTTTTTCATTTCATTGATAAAATTAGAAAATGGCAAATATCTAAAGAACCATACATTTTGGGTATAGGAACATGATACATGGTTAGTTGCGCATTTTTTTCTCTATCGAATGGTGCATTTAGTTAGGTATGGTGCCGTTAAAAAAAAAATGGGTTTTTGCTGTTTTTGTGTAGTCGAGATATGTCAATAATATTAGAAACTTTTCAGTGGATATTTTGATAATTTTCTTACACGATGAGTAACTCTAATACCTTGTCTTACCCTCATAGAAAAATCAACATGTTATCAATTATTGTTACTGAGATATTAATTTTTATGTTATACAACTTTTCTGTCAAAATTTTAGGAAAAAAATTAATATCTCCGGAAATATTAATTTTAGCTATAGGAAACCGTAACGAAATGTTCTTTAAATTAACTGCAGAATCTAAAAAAAAAAAAAAATGAAAATAGGGCATTCCATTTAAAATAACAAAGTTGGGGTCAACTTCCGGTATAACCGGAAATGCCACCATTTTGAAAATATTTTCGTTAAATAGATCCTACCCCGTTAGGCCTATAGCCAATTTTCAGATCGATATCATTTTTCTTTCTCGATATACTTCTAATAGACGCCCAAAAAAAATCACCCTGTATATCTTGACCAGAGGCAATTATGTTATAAGATAGTTTTGAATAGAATTAAGCATAATACACATCAATCAAAGAGCTTCGATCTAAACTATTTGTCAACATTGAAATTGCAAAAGATGACTTAATTTAGTACAAAGTTGATCAATACGTTGATTCCAACATGTTCGTCCAGAATTTTTACTAGAAAATTTGTATTTTTTTCTAAGCTTAACTGGTTACCATTTAAGACAATATTAACATTTTTGTAATCATTTTTTGTCCGTGTTTTAAATAAGACACACCGTTTTCTCACAATTCATGATCAACCTGTTTTTATAGCACCATGGACTTATTGAATTGATCAAGGATCAAATTAGTTTTCTAGTTCCTCGAGAGTCTTGGCTGAAACGATATATAGATGTATCATCTGCATACCTACATAAATAATTTCCCGTGATTGATAAACTCGGGTAGATCATTAATAAATAAAAGAAATATTAAAGGGCCAAGCACACTGCCCTGAGGAGTTCCAACTGGTAATTCATATTCGTCCGATAATGAATTTCTTAATTTAACAAAAAGTCTGCTGCCCGACAAATATGAAATCAACTTGTCATTTACTTTTACATATTAAATATATAGGTATTATCACGTGTTTCCGCCCCTTCGGATTTCATCTAACCTCAATTTACTAAACATTTTCTTATCCGTCGTGAATCTCGCTTTATATATCCCATAAAATGCATCTAGAAATCCTCCAGCAACCAACCATAAGTTTATAGTAAAGTCCATAACCTTCTTCGTGCGACAGTCTAGAACAATGTAGAAATCTCGATTCATCTATAATTTTCTAGCTGTTAGAAAACGTACTACCATTGTCTCACACTACCGGCTTTGATGGCATTGCAGTTGTCTATCACCATTGCTACTTAATTCCGGCTACTACTCATGAGCTGTCATTCTCAATACCTAGGGGGCGTAAACGCATAATAGTATATTAGAAACTAGTGATAGTTTGGTTTGTTTTTCAATATTTTCAAAGGCACAATTTGTTACAAAAATAAATGCAAGTTAGATTTGTGCTAACAAAAACCAAGATTTTAAAAAGCGAAATTTATTGAATACAACAAGTTACACGTCGGGATATTGAACAGAACTATCTTAGTGCATTTACAGTATTATAACTTGCGTCATTTTCCGTAGCCATTCGACTGTCTACTTGTTATTTCTAAAACTACGTTGTAACTGCCTACATATCTATATTTAACTCAATAATGATGGAGCTCCCTCGCTCTATAGATATCACATATTTCTTTTGTATTTGTCGCTCGAGAAACGACAAAAGAAAAACCACGTTTAAATTAAAGAATCTCTAAAACAGCGGTAAAAAACAAACATTGTCATTATGTTAAAACATACTACCTTTTATTAACTCGTAAATGGAAACTTTACAGGTTTCTGGTGTGGGTATAGGGACAATAAAGTCTTCATTCAGAAAACCAATATACCTCATCCTTGGTGTTTATTTAAATTAGTCTGCGTTTTTATTGAATTGGATGTCGTATGCCAATTGTATACAATCTCTTTCTTTGTCTGAGTATACATCACTTGCATGCAGAATGGTAAACACTTAAAATTACCATAATAAGGAAAAACGTTCCATATATAGTGACTTGTCAACAGACCTAGATAGACCAAGCGACAGAGAGACAGCTTTCGATTAAATACTGTAGTATTTTCTAGGTATTATAAACTAAATATGATTTTCACGACCACTAAGTAATTACATAAAATTGGTCATTTCGGATTCGATTTTAATTTTAAAAAAACTGTTGCAAAGATAATTCAAACTTCTATTAGATAAGAAAAATACCGGGTGTAACAGGATCGTGGTATACCCCCCTTTTCTCCTTTAGCTTTGAAGATAATTGATTGAAATTTAGGACATACTACACACATAATAAACGGCACTTCTTGACATACAATTGATTTTTCTTTCACTTCCGGTTTTGCTGGAAGTGACACTAACTTTCGATTTTTAAATGGAACACCCTATATATTATTGCATTTTTGAATTCTCCTTAATTGTCTGAATTGAACGATGCCAAATAAGTGACATTTCAAACATCATCAGTTCTTTTTATAATATAATTTTTAGTTTTCCATTTAAGTGTGCCATATGACGGTTCCGATTTAATCTAAATGACCCGTGTAATGCTACAAAAATCGAAATCCCGTTAAAAACACCAAATTACGTGATTTATGAGCAAATAAAATTGACCAAAGTTGTTTTTGTGGCAAAACTCAATTTCTTTAAATGGAACCAGATCGGTACCGTGGTACCATTTATTAGTACTATTGATAAGGAATTAATTCATATGTCGTATTAAAATGTGCGATAAATACAAACAAAATTACAGCTAAAAGAAAATAAGAAAATACAATTTTGTTCTAATTAAATGTTAAGAAGTAACTAAGGTGGCTTTGAAAACAATAAAATATTTAGCTTGTCAAACATTTTTTGGTTTAACAGTGTTTTTATGGTGTCTTTAAAAATTGTTTAAAATTCTTGTTAATAATGCCGCAAATTTATACAAGAGATGAAAAAGCGAACATGTTAATTATTTATGGAGAAAGTAAAAAAAAAATGCAATTGCAGCTATGGACCTTTATGGCCGACGATATCCTGATAGACAATGTCCAGCGAAAAATTGTTTTAAACGTGTTGAAAACCAATTCCGAAGAGAGCCCAACAGTGATCCCGAAGAAAAATTACCGACCAAGGAACGGAAATTAATGTTTTGGCTCGAATAGAAGTTGATTAGACTGTTTCTTTAAGGCAAGTTGGGTTTGGTGACATCAGTCACCAAACAGTAAGCCGAATTTTCCACAAATACCAATATAAATCTTTTAAATATCAATTGCACCAGCATTTGTACGAAAGTGATTACGAATGTAGGATGGAATATTGCAATTGGATTTTGTATAATAACGTGCAGCCAAACAACGATTTCTTGGGACTGATTTTATTTTCGGACGAGTCAAGGTTTACAAATTTGGGATTATTTAACCGACAAAATACAAAATATTGGTCACAAGAAACTAAAAATTTATTACGGGAGGGCAACTTTCAAGTGCGGTTCGGTTTTAATGTTTGGCTTGTAATAATCGGTAGTAGAATCATTGGTCAAATAATACTTGAAGGACCTCTGACTGGTGCCAGATACTTGAGACTCCTGGAAAATGAAATTGAGGACATATCAGATGAGTTACCTTTAGATTTAGGACAGGGAATGTATTTCCAACAAGATGGCGCTCCTCCCCATAATTCAAGGATAGTAATTGATTACCTTCAACGGAGATTCGGAGAAAACGTAATTTCGACGAATGGTCCTGTGAGATGGCGTCCAAGGTCACCTGATTTAACGCCCCTTGATTTCTTTGTTTGGGGTCATTTAAAAAATATTTTCTATGCAACCGCTGTTACAATCCGTGAAGACCTGGAGCTACGAGTAAGATGAGCAGTTAATAGCATAACTGCCCAGCAATTGGCGAACGTTCTTCGAAAAACAGCTATGCGAGTTCAGAAGTGCATTGACGTTAATGGACAGCATTTTGAAAAACTATTGTAATATTTTGTGTTCATTTTCTGTGTTCCAAAACCATCTTATGTGCAACAAGGTAATTAGAATAAAATTGTATTTTCTTATTTTCTTTTAGTTGTAATTTTGTTTGTATTTATCGCACATTTTGGTGAATTTTATTTGCTCATAAATCACGTAATTCAATGTTTTTAACGAGATTTCGGAAATCGGAACCGTCATGGCACACTTAAATGGAAAACTAAAAATCATATTATAAAAAAAAATTGTTTGAAATGTCACTTATTTGGCATCGAAAATTATGCAGAATTCAAAAATACAATAATATATAGGATGTGCCATTTAAAAATCGAAAGTTAATGTCACTTCCGGCGAAACCGGAAGTGAAAAAAAAATCAAATGTATGTCAAAAAATGCCGCTTGTTATGTATGTAGTATATTGTCGTAATATATTCGAATTTCTTGAATATTATCTAAAATATTGGAATTATTATTAAGAATATGTAATGCATTGAAATAACTAGATCGCATAGTGTACAGGCAGCGGATGTAACATTAGATTTCCGTTGCCTGTGCAATCCATCAATTACCTATTGGCGTTTTTCTACAAGGCATTGCATTAGCAATGAATTGCACATTGCTGAGTCAGGAAGAACGCAGATAGATATTGATGGAAAAATGCGGAGAAGGATTCAATTGTTGTCAAGCCTCCGGAAGGAGATCAATTGTTGGTTAGGCTCCGCAAGGAGAAGTTGCGACAAAAGTTGAGTTGTTGCCCGAAAGGGTTGTTTTGAGAAAAGCAGAAAAGAAGAGAAAAGTCCCGAAAGGGTGAAATCAGAAAATAGTTGCCTCTTTTCGGCCGGCGCACGGAATTCAGCCATCATCCAGGGATGAGGAAAATATTGATGTAAGTACCCTTTGTTTCTTACTTGTCAATATATATATATACATTTTTCACGGCTAAATTGGGTATTATTTTCTGTGTGTGTGTGTGTAACCCTACCACCCTCTTTACGACGTTAAGAGGACCGACCCGGCCTCTTGCAAATTTAAGTCGAGCACCAAGCGAGTACCCCGATAAGAAGGGGCGCGCACCCTGGGCTCGACACATGGTGGAGACGCCGGTGTTTTTAATTATACCGGGTACATTTTAATTTTTTTGTGTTAAGTTAGGCTAGCATATTTTGTTTTGCCGATGTATGGTGTAAACTTATTTTAATTTTTTTTTAAATTTAGTAATAACGCCGCGTATGTTTTTTTTGCCGACGTACGGTGAAGATGCCGTGATTAATTTTTTATTTCTTTTTATTATTGATTCTGTGATAGATTGTTTTTTTTGACTAAATATTAGTTTTATTTAATCGTAAGAGCTAGTAGTACTTAGATTAATTTTTTCCGATTTATTGGGAATTTGCTGAATTTCGCAAAATTGGGGTTGAAGTGCAAGGTTTTTTTTAGCTCGAATTATTCGTAATTTTTTTTTTTCCTTTTTGGTTATTTATTTAATTGTAAAATTTAGTGACAAATGATTTGTGGTACCGACGAAATTATTTTTTAATTCATATATATATATATATATATATATATATATATATATATATATATATATATATATACATCACGCTATCTTTTCTGCGTCTTTCCATTTTGCAAGGGTTCTGCGTCCATCAAAGTATATCTACATATTTTGAAATCTACAAACGTAACCTATTTTTCTGTGCTTATTGATACATAATTTTCATTATATACATATATACTTGTTTCAAAAATCACTATTTTAGTTTTGTGTACACTTTGCAATGTTTCTGCGTCTTTACAGTTTCCCATTATTTCGAGGTCCAGTATATATTTTACAAAATTCTATGTTTTCTGCGTCCGTAAAAATATATATTTACATAATTCAGACCTTTATGCGTCTGACATTGTTGCCGCCTCTCTTAGACAGCATTTCCAGCTGACTGGTAACAAATCATAGAAAACAGTATATTACGTACCACGAACTGTAAGTAATACTTTTAAATAGAGAATGCAGTTTAGGTGGACCCGAGGTTTCCTAAACATTCGAGATCTGAAAAATCACTTACTGTTCGCGGTTAGCAAATAGTTTTTTGCAGTACTATGCAAATCAACGAAAGGTAATAAGTAATTAGTTAATATTGAATTATTGACAACGACCTGTTAAACTGGAATTTTCTACTTTAATAAACTAAGCACAGCCTAGAATTTAACAAATGACCGCTCAATAATTAAATAATTCCTTGGATAGTCAATTCAAGTTCGGGCATAATATTTATTTATTGTGTATTTAACAATACATATGGATACCGAAGAAACTGAGAGTATTACTTGTGCGGCGCTTTTATCAGAAATATCGAAGAAAACGCATAAAATTATTTATGATCTTTTTAAAAAGTAGGTTATTAACCCAAAAATTACTATTTTTTATCCTGGCTAATAAATTGGTACTTTCCATCTTTATATTCACACAAATGAAAATTGCAACACCAGTAGGTATATTCATTGACATATTATGCTGTTTTCATCATAGTTTTTGGATATGCTGTGAAGAGTGCAATTGGACTTTAAATGCGAAAAGTAGCGAAAAAATTACAATTTCATTACCTATAGTAATGATGTTAGAGACACCTTTACGATAATGACTATTGAACAAAGATAACATACATAAACAGGTAAAGCAGTAAAAACAATCAAATAGCAGCAATTAAAACAAATAATATAAAATACACAAATAGTTAGATACACAAAAAGGACTAGTTAAAATTTTCAGAAATTCAAAGCTAATTGTGATTTGCAAACGGAATAATAAACTCTATGAAGTTGAGTTCGAGTGTAGAAATATATGGACAAATGGTACTCAAACAATTAATGATTTAACGGGTGTAGCATAAACGATTGGGACATATTTGAAACACAAATTTGCAAAAGTTAGCTCATTCTGGAATGGTTCTTGGCATTAATACGGACTTGTCTGTAAATAAAAGTATTTGTGATAGTTGTATTGAGGGAAAGCAAACAAGAAAACCTCATACAAATAAAAGACCGCTAACAAAAAGGCCCTTAGAATTAACATATCCGGATACATGTGGTCCAATAGAACCATGTTCCAGGAATGGAAAGAGGTATTTATTTACACTGATAGATGATTTTAGTCATTTCACGATAACTTATCTTTTGGAAAATAAGATAGAGGTTTTCAAATATTTCCGAGAATACGAAGCTATGGCGGCAGCTCATTTTGGGACAAAATTATTACGTTTGCGTTACGATAATGGTTTTAAATATAGATCACATTTAATGAGGAATAATTGTTGAATATACAGTATCGTATACGCCTGATGAGCAAAATGGAGTTGCAGAGAGGATAGGTCGTACTATTCTAATACAGCTTGTTCAACCATGTGTGGAACGAAATTTGAGAAGAATTTATGGAGTGAAAGTGTTTTGACGGCTGTTCATGTCATAAATCGTAGGCCGACATCCTGTTTGATAAATAAAATGGTATGGTGAAAAACCAAATATATCTAAAATGAAAATTTTTGGTTGCATTGAATATTTATATATACCAAAAAGATTCCGACGATAGTTCGATACAAAATGTAAAAAATTAAATTTTTTGGGCTATGTGCCAAATGGATATAGGTTGTGGAATCATGAAAATCAAAAAATAGTCATAGAACTTGACGTTATCTTCGACGAAACTAAGTTTACTCATTCGGACGTATCAAATATATTGGAAAGCAATATGGTGAAAATGATGAATATGATGATTGTTCTGTAATCAGTGAAAAATTGCAAGTTGATAATGAATACAGAAATGAACCCGAAGAAGAAATAGAACAAGTAGAAGTTGAAGAGCCAACTACAGCTAGAATTAGAAATCCACCGTCCTGGTTTAGGGATTATGACATGATCTATTTAGCACTTAGCGCTGAATCTTATATTAAAGATTTGCATATAACCATGTCAGATATTAAAGGAAGATCAGACGAGGAATATTGGAAGAAAGCCGTAAACGAAGATATGGATACTCTAAAAAGTAATAACACTTGGAAATTAGCAAAATTACCGGCTGGAAAACATGCAACTGTATCCTAGTAGTACATCGAAATTTTGTATCTTTTGATAGTCCTCATTAATCTTTATAATACTAGAGTAAAATTGAATACCTAATACGTAAAGTTGGCTCCTGAGAAACACATTGTATATTATATAGTTTTAATATTTTGTATATCTTCATATTCTTGTGTGCCCAATCAAATACTAGTAACGTTTCTTTAAAACATGATAGTTTACATGCCTCAGAGATCACCCTGTATGACAAACATGGCCTTATTTTGCTAACAAATGTCATTAAAAGAAATCTGTAGCTTCTAAAATCATTATAGTTAAGAGCGTATTAAGTTATGCTACTTTTAAGTTGGTATTAGGTCTCAAATTCAACTTCGCAACACGCAGCACCACCTCCCCCCTCAATATATACGCATAATCACACAAGAACATGTTTGGTTTACGAAGCGTAATAATACATATATTTTGGAGTTTTAATTCCCTCGCTTACCGAAGTATTGTAGTCATGACAAAAACATCCTCCGAGATTTCTCCGCATTTTCACGTTTCAGAGTATGTAGATTACGAAAATTAAATCAGTTTAATTCCACCAGTCTGTCTGTCTGTCGGTCTGGCGTCTGTTTGCGCTGTACCTACAAAACCACTTGACGGTGAAGGATAGTATTTGAAAAGATATGAAAAATATATAAGGTGGTCACTCTAAAGAAATAAACAAGATATGTGACGGATGGAAATATTTCGAAATAATTATTCAAAAATGAGATGGATAATATTTCGCATGCACTTAACACAAATGTCAAACGAAAATATACAGGGTGGCCACCATAAAAAAATTATGAGGAATGTGACATATAATATTTTGCATGTCAGGGAAAATAGGAAAAATGTTCAAGATTGGAACTATGAAACATAATTATGGTCGATATAATATTTGGATTGTAGTTGACATAATTACCGAGGAAAAAAGCTGACATAGTTGAATGAAATGTATACAGGGAGGTCACTCTTAAAAATAACTTAATGGCAGAGTAAAATAATATTTGGAATGTAGTTATCGCTTCTTAGGAAGAAAACCTGACATACCTTTATTTAAAAAAGTATACAGGGAGTCATCCTATAGAAAAGATAACACATAAATGAAAACAGCTGTCCAAGGAATCACTACTTCCATATCCAGATTTTTCATCCAAGTCGCTATAAAGGAAATATCTTGACTATATTTGCACTCTAGTATGTGGAAATTATTGGTCACAGAATTTTAATAATACTTGGGGCAGATGTCATAGAAAAATTTGAGTCATTGGTTTCTACCATTTACGTTAAAAATGAAGTTTCTTGTTCTACCTATTTACCCCTAATCACAATGTACTGCCTCCCACCCCTTCAACGGAATTATCGCAATCAGTTGTCATTACAGTACATACGTGCAGGTACTAACTTTTAAATGAATATCTCAATTTTATGTAATCAATCCTTTTAATAATGGAGTGGAGATGGTGAGAGTGAAGGGGTTGAAAAATATTATAAAGAACTCTGAGGCCTTGGTTTCTAGTATATACATCAAATCCCAAGTTTCTGTAATCTTACCAGCGTGTCTTACCTATTTTTCCCTATTTAACTCTATTTACCCCCACTCCTTCAACGAAATCATATCAAAATATAATCTGGTTTCAGATGTCGTTATAATACATATACGTTTTCAAGTGAATATCTCCATTTAATTTGATCAACTGTTTTAATAGGAGAGTGGGGGTGGTGGGGGAATGGAAAAGATTATTGGAAAAATCTGAGGCCTTCGCTTCTAGTGTATACACCAAATCCCAAATTTCCGTGGTCTTACCAGCTTGCTTTACTTATTTGTCCCTATTTACCTATATTTAACTCCCAACCCTTCAACGGAATCATCTCCAAATTTCAAGTGAATATCTCAATTTTATTGTATCAACCCCTTTAATAATGCAGTAGGGGTGGTGGGGGATTTAAAAATATTCTAAAAAATGTGAGATCTTGGCTTCTAGTTCACATACCGAACGTCAAGTTTCTGTATCTTACCAGCTTGCTTACTCATTTTCCCCTATTTACCCCTATTCAACCCCCATCCGTTCACCGTAATAGTCCCAAAATATATTCTAGTTCCTGATGTCATTATAATATACACGTATACCAAATTTCAAGTGAATATCTCAATTTTATTTTATCAACCCCTTTTATAATGGGGTTGGAGGGGGGAGGAAAATATTATTAAAAATTTGAGGCCTTGGCTTCTAGTACACACACCAAATTTCAAGTTTCTGTACTCTTACTAGCATGCTTTACTTATTTCCCCCTATTTACCCCCCACCCATTCAACGGATATGTTCAAAAAACAATCCAGTTCGAGATCTCATTATATTTTATACGTGTACAAAACTTCAACTAAATATCTTAAAGCGTTCCGGAGAAAACGTGCGGACAAAAAGTGGTTCAAGACAAACAGACAGACCGATAGATGGAAAAATTTTTTTTTCGCTCAAATTTAAAATCCCGACCTTTCATGACATTCTAAACCTATTTCAAGAAAAAAAGAATTTGAAAATTTTTTTGGTGGATGTGGAAGTAAAATGAAGAAATTCTAAAAGATTGCTATCTAGGCTCGTACTCACACTAAATCTCAATTTTATTTACGATTAATGATGTATATGAAATAAATACACTGTTGCCACCTCCTAGGACGCAGAAACGTCTTCAAATTGTTTTAAATTATACACTGTGAAAGTATACACGTAAAGTTGCAGCGCTACCTGCCATTCAAATGTATGAACTAAATTTATACAATTTTGTACATTTTACTATTATTTCTGCGACCGGGAGAGAAAATTTCAATAGGTTATATTATCTAAACGAATTGGTTTACAGTGTTCTATCTTGCGACATTCAAATTAATGAAACTAGCACTATCAGTGGCGTTTCAATAGAGGTCAGTACAAATGTCGAGATTCAAAATAACATGGAATTACCTTTCTGCGTCCATATACGGACGCAGAAAAGTGGTGGACGCAGAAAGATATGTAAAAATGCAATGTACAGACGCAGAAAAGATAGCGTGATGTATATATATATATATATATATATATATATATATATATATACTTATAATAATTTTTTTTTGTGGTAATATCTATACTTTCTCTAGTGCCCGTTTACCTGGCTAGAGACAGTGTGGCAATAATTTCCTTTATTTGATTTTTTTCAAAATAACTGCTTGGAAATTCTATTCTTTTCCCCGACCTGGGTCACAGGCGGGAGAATTGTAGATTTAGTTAGTATACGGTGGTAAATTAATACCCTTGATTAGTGCCCGTGTACCTGGCTAATCAAGTCTAATTTCCATCTGTACTCCTGCAGTTGTATGAAAATATGTTCTAATTTTGATTAGAAATATTATTCGTGGAAACGGTACCCCAAGTTATCTTGTATGCCAAGATTTTTCTTTTTTGGTTTTGTTAGAATTTTTTATTGCATTTTTTTAAATATTTTCTTTTGAATGCCGCGCCTAAAACCCGGTAAAAAGGAAAGGCAGGAAAGGAGGGAGGCAATTAGGAAAGCCCTCTTATGTTATTCGCTAACACCAATTGAGGTGCAGCTAAATAAATCAGGTCTGCCTTTAACCCCGCGTGTCGTAGAAGAAAATTCTACGAATTTTACTTCTCTTTCCCGGAATCAACAAATAGTCAGAGACAGAGGGGAGAGCGAAAAGAAGCCCTTTTGTGCCACTCACTAACATCAATTGAGGTGCAGTTAAACGAGGCAGGTTTGCCCTTAACGCCACGGGTAATAGAAGAAAGTTCTGCAAATTATTTCGTATTTCCTGAATCAAAAAACAAAACAGAGAGCTTAATTTTAACAAAAGAAATTATTGCTAAGTTTAAAATTTTATTTGGAGATGACGACGACATGTAGTGTCAGTTTAGCTATTTAGGTGAATGGTAATTTGTTTTTTCTGATATAATAGTCGTATGGAGGGAGGACCATCACGAAGTAATTTCTATTATGTATTTTTGTTTTTTATTATCACTGTATAGTTTTTAATTTTATTTACGAAAACACACACACCCATTTGAAAAAGAAAAATAAGGTAATGGCATTAGACTGAATAGGGAAATATTTTTTTTTATTTTGTGTATATATATATGTGTCCATTTTTTTTCTCTATTCCTCACTTATTTTTATCAATAACTTGTGGTGTTAGGTGAATTTTTATTTGATAAGTATTTCTACAATTCACCGTTATTTATTCTCCTTTGATTTTAAGTTAATTTAACTTTTTTTTTTCCTTAATTTTGAAGTATTTACCGATTTAATAAACTAAGTTAAGCATACCTATTACTTTTTTAAATAAAACATTAGGGTCCTTCATTTAACAAACTCTGCACAAAGCCTGAATATTAATTTTCTTTTAAATTAAATTTTTCGTATTACTATTTATGAAAATAAATACAAAAATGCGGTAATGTCAGGAAACGAGAAGAAAATAACATTACGAGTAGAACCAGCGCCTGATAACTTTAATCCGGAGTCCAATAGTACCCTGGGCTCGACAATATCCTAAATTTCAATCAATTATCCTTAAAACTAAAGGAGAAAAGGAGGGTATACCATGCTCCTGTTATACCCGGTATACAGGGTGCTATTTGAAACAAAAACGTTAGTAGCACTTTCGGTTAAGTGTTCTTTTGGCTATGGTTATGTTTAAAAAGTGTTCTCATGCCTAATATTCAGTATTTCAATTTCAGATATGATGAAGATATTCATCTTGAAAAATAACCCGAAAAATAAACCAAAAAAATGTGGGGTTTACCTGGTTCTTGGGCACCTTGACACTTCCTTATATTTTCCAATAATTTCGAAATAAATTATTATTTATGTAGTATTAGTGTATCAGCTTACTTAAATATTATACTCTTCGCAAATACAAAACGAAGAGTATATTTGTATTCGATCGGCACATTTCTAAAACTGGTAATATTGCTCGTAGAGAAAAAAAAATAATCCGAATTCTGAACATCTTTCAAAATGTCCGTCCATCTGTCCGTACGTCACGTCTCTTGTAAGCACGACACCCTAAGAATGAAAAGTCCGATAGTATTGAAACTTGGACAGCAAGTTAGTGTTAACTAGAGGAAGAATCCTATTGTTTTTGAACAAAATCGATTAATAAATAAAATAGTTATTAATTTTTTAAATTTGAAAAAACAATTTTTTTATGATTTGTAATTAAAGAAAAAACTGCTAAGATTATCCTATTGAATATGCAACAATTATATAAAAAGTGCAGTAAGTTGGCGAAGAGAATAATGTTTACTCTAGTTCAGTACTTAACTCAAACTTATCGAATATAATTATTAGTTTTTATGTCAAGCATACCCGAAAAATTGTTACAGGGATTTAAATGTATTATTCGTTTAAACTTTGAAAACAGAAGATCTAATGAGGCACGCTGGCGAGCACAGCCCCTCATTTATTCATTGAGTCATAACTCATCTCTGAACTGTTTTCGAGGTTATAGAGAAAATGTCTATAATTTTCCAACTTGTTTAATTCAGGAGCATATAGGGGCTCAATTATCGAACTCACTGGTAAATGTTGCAATGGGAAAAACTTTTCCACTAGTAATTTCCCATGAAAAGAACAATTTGATATTCTCGAGCACTTTAAGAATGTTATTCCCATTAGAACTGAATTAAACGTATGCGTTTACTAATATTATTAATAATTAAAATATATAATTAATAATAAAATAATTAAAATTAATATTACAATTTTCTATCAATGTTATCAAATATCTGGTCCTACATGTTCCTAAGCAATGGAAAACCATTCAATTTAAAAATTAGTAGTTTGTTTAGATGTGACGAAAGTAACATTGTTATGTGTTTTCGCCCCTAGGAGACACCCCGTAAAAATCCCTGGGTTCGAAAATAATTTACAACAAGGGACAAACACTGACACTTTATTTAGTAACTTACTGGAAACTACACAATACTTTTATAGAACTAAGATACACTTTTACTAACTTTAACAATGTTTATTATTTGATATTTTCACTTTGTATTTACTTTTTATCACCTGGACTTCCAATCCTCACTTGCCAAAGCGTATTTTTGTTATTTTTTAAATCACGTAGGCCATGACAGTTAAGCTATAACGAATTTATTGCTAGGTAAAGTACCTTTTCTGTAAAAGATACAGCAAAATGTCATTAAGGAAAGTTATTCAAATTGAAAAGTTATAGTCCAGTGCAAAATTTCAAAAATATACGCCTGCTTTGATGATTTTGATTTTTTTAATATAATTGCATTTTACGAAAAAAAAGTCTAGGGAAAAACTGTTTATTTATTAATTTTTATTGTGAAGCAAAAATACATTGTGGGTTAGGAAACCAATGAATACAAAAGACAATTAAAGAATGATAATTAAAAAACTACTATAGGTAAGTATCTAGAAATAAACATAAATATGTTGCATTATTCAAAATTTTTGCCACCAGCTTCAACACATAACTCTAGTTTAACCTTTAGTCCTCTATAATTGTTCTGGATTTCTTGAAGAGGTATACCATCAACTGTTTCTTTAATTTTGGTTTTTAATAATTCTAAATCATTGTCAAAATTAAAAGCATAAACTTTTTCTTTTAAATAGCCCCATAAGTAGAAATCCCTTATCGTTAGATCCAGACTTCTACGTGGCCAACAATTCGGCCCGTATCTTCCAATCCATTTTTCTGGAAAATTACGGTCTAACCATTCTCTGACAATGATTGCAGAATGTGCAGGGCATCCATCTTGCTGTAGGAACAATTTCATCCTTTGCGATATGGATATATTTTCGAGTTGATCCAACAAAAAAGTATTTAGCATTTCGAGGTAAGAATGTTGATTTACATTTCCTTTAAAGAAATATGGACCAATTATTGCAAAGTATGAAATCGCACACCAAACATTCACTTTTTTGGAATATTGTCGTCTACATCGTATACGAAAATTAGAATTTTTTCGAGGACCAATACCTACAATTCTGTGAACTTACTGTACCATTAGTGGAAAATGTTGCCTTGCCAGACAAAATAATATTTTCGTGAAATAAATAAAAATTTAAAATATACTCGCCCATCCATAAAGAGAAATCCAATCTTTCAGCGTCGTCATTTTGTTCAAGAGTGTGTACAAATTACAAATTTTGGTTTATATGGATGAATTTTATTGGCCTTGTATATTTTTGTATCACACTTTTAGAAATTTCAGTTTGAGGTGCTCTTCTTCTCAGAGATAATTTTGGGAACTCATTCAACGAATCCATCGCAATTAAAATGCCAGCATCATCTTCATTAAACTTCTTCTTTTCTTTATGTTTAATACACTACCAGTTCTTTTAAATTTGTCGACTATTTTTTTAGCACCCCTATCTGTTAGTAGTCCATGGCCAATGTTCTTTGAAATTTTCTACGACAGCCTTATAGTAATATGTATCTCCCAATCCGTAGCGCTGAACAATGAATATCTTTTGCTCCACTGTAAGCATGATTTTTAGTTAATAATTATGATGCTCATCTCACAGTTATTATTATTAATTTGACAGATAAGTACATACACGCGTTTGCTTTTCATGGATGAATTGATGAATATGCATTGAAAGTTTCAAAATATGAAAATTTCAAAAGTTAATGTCAATATAGGTTGCTCCTTCCAGGGATATGTGTATATTTTGATATCGTTCACCATTTTTAAAAAAATACCACAAGACTTATGTCAAAGTAAATGAAAATCGTATATGTGTAATGTAATGGGATTACCTTGGAAATAAATCATAACACGTAGGATAAAAATATACGTAAATAACTAAATAATTTTATTTCAATTAAATAATCGAGTAAAACTTTAGTAAACCGACACACATTTTTTTTTTCGTAAAATGCTGTTATATTAAAAAATCAAAATCATCAAAGTAGGCGTGTATTTTTGAAATTTTACACAGGACTGTAACTTTTTAATCCGAATAACTTTCCTTAATGACATTTTGCTGTACCTATCCTTTACAGAAAAGGTACTTTACCTAACAAGAAATTCGTTTTTGCTTAACTGTCGTGGCCTACGTGATTTAAAAAAACAAAAGTACACTTAAGAAAACTTTTTAGATAAGCAGGGGTGAACCACCAAATATGAAAAATAAAAATAAATCGAAAATTCTTTGTCCGTTTCCTCTATAGTGAACTCAATCGGAGGATACGCTGAATATCCAAGTAGAGATATCTAGAAACATTCCAGCAAACTTCCTAATTTTTTTAGAATAACGTAGAAATAGCGGTCCTATTCTATAAACTTCTAGAAACGTACTTCCATATCAGTGCCTCAGAGATAACGTGCATTTCATGCTTGTATAGTTACCTAACCATTGCAACTTCACCACTTATGGAGCTTTCAGTTCCTGCCTCTAGGGGGCGCCAGCGCGTAACAACATATTACCCTAGATTTTTACATATAGTTGACAATTTTTCATTTATTAATGTTGAAATTACTTTCAAAGCAAAATTGTCTATAGCCTCTATTTTCTCTAATTATATAAGTTTGTTATCCTGACGTAGGATAAATATAAAATGCAAAATCAAAAAGATACACCATTGATTGAATGGAAAGAGAAAATTCATTCATTCCATGTTTAAATTTAAGACGCCCATAAAAATTGACGGAATTTACACTTCACTTCATTTTGTAGTCAATCTAAAAATTTCACAAACATATTTATTTTGTTTAAGAATGGGAAAGGATATTTTCTTACGCAGAACTATTGACACACCACGTTCTTAACTTGCTTCTCAATATTCATGTCCTTCCCAAATTTTTTAAAGCTGCAATATTGGTATTTTTGGTTGAATTATTTCATTTTATTCAAATAAATCTCATCCGTCAGCACAAAAATATTTTAAAAATATGGTCAGAATAATTTTCTTGGATAAGAAATTATCTTTAGAATAATCGGAAAAAATATTTATTATTTTAAGAATATTCTAATATTATTTGGGAGGGACACTTTTAATTCTTCTGAAATTATTTTAAAGATAATTTTTAGAATATCTTGAGGGTATTCTGGGATATTCGATAATTATGATGAGAACATTGATTCTTAAAAAATATTATAATATTATCCATGGGAGAAATTAGAGTTTCTACTTAAAATAACCTGTGCATAATTTAGGAAAACATTTATGAAATTCTTCATATAGAATTAATATAAAAATATCCAAGGAAGAATTCAAAACTATTTTTAGAATAATTCTGAATATTCAATATTTGATTGAATATTCAGAAAAAATTGTTACTATATTTATAATATTATTAAGGCTACGAATTGAGCAGGTATCTAACATAAAATTGTAAATCGCTCTAACAAATTTGTATGGTTTATAACTGAAAATGAACACAATCAGCTTGGCTTTATTGAAATTTCCTATAATAAAAAAACATTTTAGTTAAAACAAAATTTATTTTGGCATAACTTATGTAATATCTAATTTCCTCTTCATCATTTGGAGCACCTAAAAATAAAATAATTGCAAAAAATCACGACTTTATATATTTAAAGTCTTTGAACTTACCACCTTTATTTTTCTCCCTCGTTTGCCTTATTCGCTCTGTTGCTTTGGTGAGCCAAATTCCTATCTGCAATTCGATGCTCTTATGGGATGCCTCTGGAAAAGTTTTCTGAACTGCATCTGAAAGATAAACCAAAATAAAAATACTGACAGAAAAGATAGCTTATTGTGTACCTATTGTATGAAGCAGCTGCAAGGTTAGACTTTTATTACACACAGTTGCAAAAATAAAAGTAATTAGGTTATTAACAGAAATTTCAGCTCCTGAGCGAGTTCATTAATGATAATATTTCAATTTATTTTACTTCTTTCGTACCGACATTTAGATTTCAACACAAATATATAGAGACATAACTTTTAGGTACACTATCTTTATTAATACATATATTATTTAATACTTATTATTTATAAAGAACACTGGCCTCACTGGAAAGAAATTGATGAAAATATATAAGGACCTCATTATTTAAGTATTAAATATTACACATATTTCTGTATTTATAGAATCAAGAAAATATATACATTAGACTTAATAATAAATGAATAATAAACATGTATTATTCATTTCTTATTAACTATAATACCTATTTTCTTGTTAATAACTGAAACAAATATTCCTTTTGAAACCGGCTAAAATAAGTTAGGTTAGGTTAATTGATTTTGATGATATACAGATACATATATATTTACTTAAATAAACAACAAATTAAAGGATTCACTTACCTTCTTTCATTGTGTTTTTAATTGCACAGAATCGCGAACGAATAATGATCAAACCTCAAATTGTCAGGCAGTCCAGGCGAACGGTAATTCAAAATGGTGATAGCGGATGACGCAATGAATGAAAGATGCACACCGAAAGAGGAGATAAACCTTAGATTTACGCGCCTGCGCAACGTTTCGCGATATTTTAAATAAAAAAATCCCTCACTGTTATTTATTTTATTTAAATAATACTTTCCTGTGATAATTCAAATAATACCAAAAAATTCGAATTAATGCGGAACACATGAATATAAATTAAACCTGCCATCTAAAAATTTAGAAAGAAGCCTTATTTAATTTTTATTTAAAAAAAACGTATATATACAAACCATATAGTAATAATAGGTATGTACTTGTTACATAAAGTATAAAATAATGGGCATAAGACGACTATAAACATTTTACTATACATTATTTTCAAAATACTTATAAATAGTGAAAAGATATAACCTATTAAATTATTTACAAAATAATTACACATATTCTATACTTCTCTTATTAAAATATTTTTGTCATATTATTTTATGAAGCATTTTTAAAATAATAATCCAGATATAAATTCTGAAATTATTTATAAAATATTTTTTAAATATATTCCATGCATATGTGTTACAATTATACCAGTATTATTTATTAGAAGATATTCTAAAAATAATAATAAATTATGTGGTTATTCTGAGAATAATATAAAGATAATTTTTTTAATTAATCAAATAATATTTTTTGGGAAGATTTACAGATTATTATTAGAATATCTTGTGCTGTCTGGGATAAGACCAATCAAGAATATGATTTGCATATTCCTATGGGAAAAATTATCAATTTCCCATAGGAATAATTTCGAGAATTAATTCAGCCCCAGGACTCTATTTTATTCCCTTTTGCGCTCACTCTGTAAGCTTCCACATTTGAATCTACGTGATTCAGGATACAAAAGATTATATTATCCAACAAAATTCATCCGGAAGTGGGCGCACATCAAAAAAGTTTTAATGTGTATTATCTTTCTCTTTCAATAAGGACCTCCTTTGAAAAAGGATAATGACCATCCCACGCTATTATGTTTAACCATGTAGGCCGAAAAATACTGCAACAGCGGAAACAAATATTATTTTCCGTTCTAGCGCCTCTTAAAAAAAACGTGTTCTAAAGCAAACATTGTTTCTTTCGTTCTGTCATAGAAACGTTTGAACTTCGGCTAATAATTCGCAAGAGTGCGTTGAATTTAAAATCACTTTATCTACCAGACAATCGACAATTTATGAGCTCTCAGTCTCAAATCCGGATACCTGTTGCGTAGAGGGGCGACATGCGCGTAAAATTTTCATTGAGAATAACCTGATGAGGCGGCAAATAAATTTTAGCGGCTGAAAATCTCTTCAGTTTTAGCGCGCTTCGTGATAAGAGATGGACGCGTTGTTTAACTGAAACCAAACCACCACACGCGGGCTGATCAATTTTCAATTTGCCAAAGTTCAGTTCAGATAAAGTTTAAAATATTTTATTAGTTAACAAATGTAACTGTGTCCTGTACACGGTATTTATATGTTTTCCTCTTCTATTGGTCTTTTAATTTTTGTGGAAAAATTCTTTTCATTCGTTGTTAGATGTTATTCCTTCGCAACTCTTAGGCGTTTCATTTTGGTTTAATTTTTTCTTTCCCGTCTACAAAGTATATAAATTATTTATTGTAGCGATTGTTTTCAAAGAGAGTAGAGTAACTATGTGACAGCGGCCTCATGTTCATATTTCTTGCTTTGATTGCTATCCGTATTACCTACCATTTTGCCAAATATTAGCCCTTAATATACTCACAGTAAAAAATTAGTTTAAAATTTTAAAAATAATTTGTAACTTTTGAACACCTGCACCGAACTTAACAAAATTTATACGAGTGACAGATACTATTGCCATACATTTATGAAAAATTTGGAATAGGTATCCGATGATAAGAATATTGAAAAAGAAAATATCAAATTTGTTTAAATTCCGTTTAGTCTAGTCAACACGGGGTTTCACCTCTAATTTGAGTGGTAATGAATGGATTTTGATGAAACCTTATGCAATGTGTTTGTAATGACGTCAATAAAAAAGTTGAAAAAATATTATAGGCCGGTCGTCGCACAGTGGAAAAAAATGTCTTTTTTGGACAAAAATCTGCCTACAAGTCAAATCTTAATCAATTTTGATCTACCTTGGCTTAAAATGTAGGTTATTGGCTACACTTTCAGAGTATACTGCCTAAACCCTGATTTCCTACTCTTTTGAGAACGATGAAGAAAGATCTTTGATTCGTTTCTTTTTAGTTTTTGGAGCCCCTTCTTCGTACGTTAAGCGTGATCGACCTAGTTTAGGTAGAGATGGAGTAGAGGCCCAGGGGCGGTTTTAACATGCTTGCCGCCCCCGGCACTATTTTAATATGCCGCCCCTACTCTTAAAAAATATAACAATATATGTGCTACCCAAAAATGTTTACAAAAAAAAAATCGGTAAAGGTATTTACACAGAACTTCCCTCGTTATTTGTGCATGGCGGTCACTCTAAAAAATCATTAATTACGAAATGAATTAAGAATATTAATCGGAATATAGTTATTGCTATTATTACAAAGAAATGCTGATAAATTTTGGTCAAAAAAATTTATATTTTTCTCATCCAACAGCAAAAGTTCAATACTAAATAACAGGTGCCAAATATGGAAGACTTGCGCAAATCCCTTTACAAATGTCCACAATGACTGAATGAATTATTTCTTGGGATAACCGCCCTGTACATTTTTCAATAAAAGTATAATAGGTGCATATGTTAAATATTATTGCCATCTGTCACATATTCAATCCCACATTCACATAATGGAGTGGAAGTATAGTTGTGGTTAAAAAATTTCATTTTTTTGAAATTCTTCAAAAATGTTGGTGCAATTTTTTTTTTCTTCTGAAGAATGTTATGAAACGTAGAAATTTTAAAATTTGTGCAATTCTATTCTATAGTAGTGGTAAAAAAATGTACAAATTTAAAAATCAAATTTTTTTGTAAATAGGTTTAGAATGCCATGAAACGTGAAAATTTTAAATTTGAGCAAATAAAAAAAATTTCCGTCTATTTTAGTGGTAAAAAATGTTTCAAAAACGTTGGGGAAAAAAAATTTCCATCTATTCTAGTGTTAAATTTTTTCCCAAAATGATAAAAAAATGTTGCAAATTTTTTTTTCCGAAATAGGTTTGGAATGTCATGAAACGTGGAAATTTTAAATTTGGGCAAAACAAATTTTTCGTCTATTCTATAGTAGTGATAAATTAAAAATGTTATCAAAAATTTTTATAAATTTTTCAAAAACATTTTTAAATTTGTTTGAATAGTTTTAGAATGCCATGGAAACGTGGAAATTTTAAATCTGAACAAAGAAAAAAAAATTGATTCTATATTAGTATAATTTTTTCAAAAATGGTAAAAGAAATTTTTATAATTATTTTTTTTAAAGATTTAGAAAACTATGAAACGTGGAAGTTTTAGATTTGAAAAAAGAAAATGTTTTCCATCTATTTTAGTGGTAATTTTTTTTTTTGGTAAAAAAATGTTCATAATTATTTTCTTCTGAAATATGTTTAGAATGCCATGGAACGTGGAAATTTGAAATTTGTGCAAAAAGAAATTTTTTTCTATCTTTTCTAGTGGTAAAATATTTTCTTCGCCTATTTTAGTGGTAAAAAAATTTTCAATTTTTTTTTCTGAAATAGGGTTAGCGTGTCATGAAATGTGAAAATTTTAAATTTGAGCAAAAAAAAATTTTTTTCACTATTTATTCCGTTTAGACGGTCCACCCTGTATATTTTCCAGTGAATGTTTAACCATTCCTCCGCTGACAGTAGGGTCAACTACCTACCAAATTTGACTGCTCTCCGTCAAGTAGTTTTTTTAGTTCATGCACCAACAGACAGACAGACAGACTAGCGGAATTGAAAAACTTATATTTTCGTAATCTACGTGATCTGAAACGTCAGAATCCGAAAAAAATCTCGGAGGGTGATTTATTCTCGAATACAATACTTCCCTTCGGTATGCGAGGGAAGTAATAATACTTACTAAAAAAAATTTTTTTATTTTAAAAGAACAAAGGACACTACACATTAGAGGTGAGTGGTATATAAAATGACTTTTCTATTTATAAAAAATAAAGAAGAGATAAAATCATTTTAAAAATAAAATAATTTAAAAAAAAATTATACAAGGTAAAGACGAACTTTTCTTCCTTTTTTTACAGCAAAATCATTGATTATATCTCCTGTTTTCATAGTTTTTAAAATTTCATTTTCAATATTTAATACTGCTAGTGAATTTAGCTTTTCCTGCATCATTGTGCACCGTAAAATTTTCGCAAGGACGAGAAACTCCTTTCTCCAGAACAGTTTGTAGCGGGTATTTATTTTCTAATATAAATTAGATATGAAAGAAAGCCGCTTCTGGCTGCCATCCATATTGCTCGATGCGTTGTTTTGGCCTCAATGGAACTGTCGCATTAGGGGAATCATAAAAACGACTAAAGCAATATTCAAAAGAAAAAATTCGGCCGCCCTTGAAATTGTGCCGCCCTGGGCACTCGCCCAGTGTGCCCAGTGGTAAAACCGCCACTGAGTAGAGCAAGATTGAGTCTCAAATGTTTCTCTATTTTCAATATCGAAATCAACAATAAAATCAGTTTTTAAAAATTGTTGGTATTTTGTAAGAAAAGCTGATTTTGTTCTTTTATTATTCCATTTTCGGTCATAGTCAGGAATAAAAGAATTGATAATTTTTTTCTGTATCATCTTTAATTGATTTTCATCAAATTTAGATGTATCCCTAATGTTATTTAATATGATTTTTTTGTATATTTTTGTTTATCGCCCTTCCAAATCTTTTTTTTCTTTATTTTAAATTTAATTTTTGTAACAATGTTTAATTCATATAAAACAATTTAAAATTGAAATTTAAAGATTCTTTTCTTCAAATCTGTTTCTATAAATTAATACCTACAATGTCAATATTAACAATTTTATAGATATAGTTAATAATTGCTTTTAGTGAAAAAGCGAGAATAATATTTGACATTTGCACAAAATTAGAATATATTCACTTATAAAATACAATTATTCACATCCCTGCTTAATGTGACATCCCTGCTTAATGCGATAAAGCTTGCACTTTAATCTATAATAATACATTTGGTAGATTGATGGTATTATCAATATCTAGTTAACCTCTCCAATATACCTTCAAGATAATTAATAACAATAAAATATTCGATTGGATCTTTTAAATAGATATTAGATATTAGATAGATATACTATTAGTGTCTTCGATGTATCTCCATGATAATTATTGTCAATAAAAGATTCGAGTTTTGTTGTTTATAGTAGGTATACATTTTTTTTATTTTAATAATTTACAAACCATTTTTATTTGTAGGTAAAATTTTAATTCATTGGCTCGAAAAAAATATTTTTTATAACAAAATATGGTAATAACTGAAAGTAATTTATAAAACATGTTAATACAATTTTGAGTAGGGTAATTATGTTTTGTTGAATTTTTTGATTTTAGGAAATCGGGGTTTGCAATTTAGGCAGTATGTTCTGAAACTGTAGCCAATAACCTACATTTTAAGCCAAGGTAGATCAAAATTGATTAAGATTTGACTTGTAGGCAGATTTTTGTCCAAAAAAAGCCTTTTTCCATTGTGCGTTGTAAGTTTTTTTCGGTCAGAAAAAAACAGCAATTTTATTGACTATTCTTATAGGAAAAATTGTGAACACGATGGTGACATTAAAAAAATTATAAAACACAGGCTTCATTGTTAAAAACAATGGTTTTTAGCGAAAATTCTCTTTTTTTGATATTTTCTGACTTCTTAACGTCGGACAAAAAAAGTTCAGATATAAAAAAATTAATATTTTATCAATACGCGTCGTTTGAGACTTTTACCTTTTATCTTTGACCGTTCAATTGTTATCAACAAATTAAGGGTCCTAAATTAACAATTTTTTTTCTGTTCAACCAAAGGTCATACAGATATTTCATTGTAGTCAAAATGTTGCATTTTGTTAACAGAATTTACAGTTTTTTTTGTGTGTGGATATCTCGCACATTTTGTAATTGTTTAAACAAATAATCTAATTTGTTTATTAAGGATTTGCGACTCTCCATGACATTTTTTGCACTCTCCACCCCCGGCAATCGATAAATATTGATAAAAGCTACCATTTCTGTATGGTCTTGCCACTCTTTTCTTTTTTTCACCCCCTCGCCAATATTTAAAAAAAATGCTTAGTAAACAAATGAAATATCTCGGCTCAGGAACGTCGTATCGAAATGAAATTGTCGAAAATTTAAAGATAATAAAAAAAGGAAAATTTTGAACATAGATAGACGTCGATCCGTTAACTAGAACTTCTGTTCTAGTTAACGGATCGAGATCTATATCTCCGGATATAGATCATTTTGCGTTAACGACTGTCAATTGTTTATTAATTAATTTTTTTTTTAAATCTTGTGACAACATAAAGTTAATATATTATACTAACTAGTTTTCAATTGTCACACAAATCCTTTTGTTTTTTCATACATTTTTTGCTCTTATAACAATTAATTTATAAACGCCGTACAACGTTTTTTAGTGTTTACGCTCCGAACGACTTTGTATATATAAAATTTAAAGCGTGCTCGGTTTTAAATGTGCTGAAAGTGATTTAAATAGGTTTAAAGAGTCATTCAAAGGTATTTTTGTCTTAATTTTCAATTTTTTCAAGTTTAATTATTTTTTTGTACAGGGTGTTCCTTAATGACGTGCTAATATTTCAGAGTGCGATTCCTTAGGCCACTTTTTGAAAAAAAGTTCATATGAACATATGTCCGCATCGGCTTAAATTTTTTGCTAAGGGATGTTGAACATTTCTCTTTTTAATTGTTATTTTTTAATATCTCAGAAAGTACTTTAGATATTATTTTCAATTTTGGTACGTGTTAATAGGATATAAAACCACATATTTTAATTTGAAAAGTTATTTTATCGCTCCACCAGTAGCGTCCCTGCGAACATGTCCTCTGACAGTTTTTACCAAAACAGTGGTACGCCACTGACATTTTTTTCATGTGGATATTTTTCCTGATTAGCCTAACCAATTCTACATGAAAACGGTTTTTTGCGTTTTTCTCGTCGGACGCACAGTCCTTGATTGAAGCAATTGAATTCAAATTGAAACTACACAGGCACACACGGAGCGTAAACACTTAAAAACGTTGTACGGCGTTCATAAATGAATTGTTATAAAAGCATAAAATGTATGAAAAGCCAATGGATTTGTGTGACAATTGAAAACTAGTTAGTTTAATATATTAACTTTATGTTGTCACAAGATATTTTTCAAAAAATAAATTAATAAACAATTGACAGTCGTAAACGCAAAATGGTCTATATCTCCGGTTCTAGTTAACGGATTGAGGTCTATCTAGACTCAAAATTTTCCTTATTTTTATTATCTTCCATTTTCCGAATTGCACTTCGATAGAACGTTCCTGAGCCGAGATATTTCATTTGTTTACTAAGTAATTTTTTTTAAAACGATGGGGGGGGGGGAGGGTATAAAAAAAATAAAAAAGGGGCAAGACCACACAGAAATGGTAGTTTTTATCAATATTTGTCGATTGCTGGAGGTGGAGAGTGCATAAAATGCCATGGAAAGTTGCAAATCATTAATAAACAAATTAGCTAATTTGCTTATAACAATTGAATGGTCAAAGATAAAAGGTTGCTATAAGTCTCAAACGACGCGTATTGATAAAATCTTCATATTTTTATATCTGAATTTTTTTTTATTTTTCGTCAAAAAGTAAAAAAAATCAAAAAATGAGAATGTTCGCTAAAAACCATTGTTTTTAACAATGATGCCTGTGTTTTATTTTTTTTAATGTCACCATTGTGTTCCGCGCTATTTCTCCTATAAGAATAGTCGATAAAATTGCTATGTCAAATTGTTGACCAAAGTCGGCGATTTTGACCTTATGACGACCGGCCTATTAGAGTGGGAAATGATCGGAAGGGGTAGAAAACACCCCTTTTACCACGTGTTCCGTAACTTGTAGAATTAGGTAAAATATGAAAAAAAGAAAAACAATATATTTAACTCTTCTGGCCCAAAATAAGATGCTTTTACTAGTGTGAATTTTTTCGAAAAATGCAGATTTCTCGAGATATGGCCACTCGAAAATTCTTAAAAGTGGTGGAGGGGAAATGTAAAAGTTGAAAAAAATCTAACACTCATATCACAGCTCTCTTATTAACAATGCGATTTTTTTCCATTTTTCCATTCACGAGGAGGTTGTGTAACGGTGAAATATTTTAAAATCACCAATGGCGTCCGTCGTTATGAGGAATAATGCACCTGATTTTTCACAAAAAGATATTAGGCAAAGTTTTAACTGTAAAACAATCTCATAATCTTATTCGTTGTTATCAAAAACTCACTGAAACCGAATTTTAACAAGATAGTTGTACTTAATGATCTAATTAATAAATTGTATTTTGCTTTTAAACACAAAATGTTATGTTTTTAAATTCTGTCGGTACTCCTTACTATTTTAAAAGAATTTACATTTCCAAGAGCTTCTAGATCAGCCTAAAGAGAGTCTAACACCCATATCACAGCTCTCTTATTAACAATGCGATTTTTTTCCATTTTTCCATCTATCAGGAGGTTGTGTAACGGTGAAATATTTTAAAATCACCAATGGCGTCCGTCGTTATGAAGAATAATGCACCTGATTTTTCACAAAAAGATATTAGGCAAAGTTTTAACTGTAAAACAATCTCATAATCTTATTCGTTGTTATCAAAAACTCACTGAAACCGAATTTTAACAAGATAGTTGTACTTAATGATCTAATTAATAAATTGTATTTTGCTTTTAAACACAAAATGTTATGTTTTTAAATTCTGTCGGTACTCCTTACTATTTTAAAAGAATTTACATTTCCAAGAGCTTCTAGATCAGCCTAAAGAGAGTGTATAAGAAACAAACAAAAAATGCATTTAAAACCTTAAACTTGATATGGAATCAATAAAAAAAACGGGCCTAACCATTAACGTCCTGCAAAAACTGTTCCTAATAATAATATTGGAGTCGTCGACTGTAACTAATGGCCAAAATGGTCAGAATGTGTCCAACTCCGTGCCGGAAGTGAGTTGTACCAATATTTCCGAAGGCCCACAAGGACCGATCAAGAACATTTCCGATTACACGATACTGTACGATTATCTGACCGGGACGGGAGCTCATAATTTTAGTGAGTCTGTGACAATAGGGTTTCTGGGGGCGTATAGACAAGCTCAAGTCGTTCTGGGGGCGTTACCTCTTGCTGTGGATGCCGTTAACGAGGATAAAGGTAAGTGGATGGTGATTTTTTATATCCTTTCACTTTGTTAATAAAGTTTTCTCATAGTGCAGTAAAAAAAGGCCAAAAAAATTGAGGGATAGGTATAGTCTGTATACAGCAAGATTATGATTTGTTTGGGGTATCACCGGGAGCATATTCCTAAGTTTTGGACCTCGAAAACCTTATGCTACTTTTTTATATACAACCAAAAAATTTTTACTGCGTTTTTCGAGATTAAAATGTGAATAACTCCGGTTCTATAAGTCAGATCGTGGCAAACTAAAAACCAGTCTCTTCGTAATAAAATTGCCAATAAATCGCCGTTGGTGTCAAGTCTCTGAAGTACGTACATAACCTACAAAACTGAAGAAACGAAAAGAAAAACAGTATTTTTTTTTATTTTAGTGCCCAAGGCCGTCAACTCGACCAATTTGCATCAAACTTTCAGAAAATATACTTCTTGATATAATAAAGAGATCCTGAAAAGTTGGTGTCAAAATATTGAACTCATTGGTCAAAACTGAATTTGTTATCTAAAATTTGAAATTCCCGTCATTTTATGCCATTAAGTCCAACATGAAAAATTTTATTTTCAAAATGTAGATCTCGACGCCAGCTTTCAAATGCAACTAAAAAGAATTTTTTGAAATATAATTTTGGTTGCCTTTTTTACATTTGTTTATAATTCAAATAACAATTGCATTTTTTCGGCCATTTTGAAAAAAAATCAGTTTTTTTATTAGATCTGGTAGAGAATTTTGGGACCCTTAATTAAAAAAAAAAAAAAGAAAGTTCATTTTTGTCAACGTGAACTCGAGATATTTAACTTTTTGCAATTTTTTCGTTTTAGACTTAATGGCATAAAATGGCGAGCATTTGAAATTTTAGATAACAAATGCAATTTTGGCCGATGGGTTCAATATTTTGACACTAACTTTTTATTAAGTACATCAAAAAGTATATTTTCTGAAAGTTTGATACAAATTAGTCTAGTTGGCGGTATTGGGCACTACAATGAAAAAAATACTGTGCCTTACTCGTTTTTTAGTTTTGTAGGTTATGTACGTACTTCAGAGAGTTGAAACTAACGACGATTTATTGGCAATTTTATTACGAAGAAACTGGTTTTTAGTTTGTCCCGATCCGACTTATAGAACCGGAGTTATTCACATTTTAAGCCCGAAAAATGCAGTAAAAAAATGTAATTGTTTTCGAGGTCCAAAACTTAGGAATATACTCCCGGCGAAACCCCAAATAGGATAAAATCATAATCTGTCTGTATCCAGACCGTGCAAATTAAAATGCTTTTTTTACTGCACTATCATAAATTTAGTATAATTATAGTATCTGCTACTGCTACGCCTAAGTGCGGATAAACTCTTTAAAAAATTCCATGAAATTAGAAAAAAATAGGGAGTCAATGATATTAGAAAAAAATGAAATTGTTATCCGGGATGGCAAAGCTATTTAGAAAAACTCACCGGTCACAATTTTTGTGAACATTTAAGAGTTTAGATGTTAATTTGTACCACAATTTTGGAAAGCTGTAAAATATCAAATTACTTTCTTCCATGTCTCTATTCTTGCAATCGACTACGCAGCAATTAAAACTTCTATTTTTTATGTGTCCATATGCTCTAATCTACAAAAACTTTGCGATGTTTCCTCAAACTGTCGCTACGCACTTTCGTGTGATTTTGGTCAGCCCCACCCTTCACGTGCTCTCGGCGAATACACTTTGAATTTAGTGGTTTTCAACAGTTTCGAAATTAACTCTAAAATTTACATTAAAGATGACTGCGAAGATGTGAAAATTATTGGTAACAGAAAAAAATGCAATATGAAGCTAAAGCTATGTACTATTTAGTGTGTAACATAGTATTTAATCTTACAGTCAACATTTTTTTAAATTCGCTTTTATGCAGTCATGTTAACCCTTAAGTACTGTCATACAATTCTAGGAACATATATACTGATGTGTCGTCTGAGAGACTACTTTAAAAAAATATAAATATATACATATTTGTTATGATGGTATTATACTTTTGTTTAAGTATAATATACTTCCCTATATTGGTATGTGATATAAATCATACACATTGAAAAAATAATACTAGGTGTTTGAAAAAAAATATATTTGGTAACTATAGATAGGAAATGTAACATAAATGCATATATACCGCATTTTGCGATTATGGAATAAAGGCATGAATGCAAAACGAATCCAGTTGTTTTAAATGTTATTTAAATGTTAGAAAAATATTAAAGAAGCGTTGGAATGAAAAAATGATGAACATAGCAATACATTTACAAACGTCAAAAATATGCTTCTCACATATCTTCCACGCAGCGGACGCATACCTTTTTTGTACATTGAAGGCATAGGTATGGGCTTCTTACGTGTGTTACACAGATATTGTGTCATTCTTCTCTTTTTACTTGGGCAAATGGAACATGGTTTTTCTAATATATCTTACTCAACCCAATCTAATGTTTTTTTCTTCAATACCCAAAACGCGGCGTATGCAAAATTTTATTTCTCTAGGAATATGAAGATTGGCTTCTCTCCTTCTCATATGCGGTTCAGCTAGTTGTATTGCAAGTTGTTTTAGAAAATTTTATTTTTATGGTATTTTGGGATTATTTTTATTATCTACACTGGTACTGACGTGTCGTCTGCCGGACGACGTTTTACTTTCAGTTTTAAGTAACTTCGGTACTATTCGGTAATATTTCTTTTATACGTGCTGTATATCTTTGTTTACCTTTCATTTGAGAGTACACTAATATTTGGATTTAAATTTTGTTAAGTAAAAAAGATATCGACATTTATAAAATAGCGGTAGTCTGTCGGACGACATGTCAGTACTTAAGGGTTAAAATTATATATTTTTTTTACTATACTACACAATATTCTGTAACGGTGTAATTTTAGAACTTGTAATTCATGATTTTTACCATGAATCTCGAAAGTTTCAGCTAATAACAATCAATGTTAATCTGGTTCTTCCAGAAAAAAGTAAAATGAGTTTAAAAGCTGATAAAATTCTATAAGAATATGTGCTGAAAGTAACACATATCATCGATCCACCGAGATATTGCGTGCGTACTCGCTGATGACAGGTGATTTTACTCACTGACGTGTGTCAAAACAATTTCTTTGTATTCATCGGAGACAATTTATGTCAAACATTCATTTTTGCAGGAGTGTATATAATGCGGTTGGGGGATCAGGGGGTCATGACCTCCCAAGAAGTAAAGAGAGATACAGCAGATATTGTGAGGAAATCTGAGACTTAGTAGTTAGTAGTTTAAAGTAGCCAGATGAACACTGGCTCAAATCACTATCTATTATTACATTTTCAACTACAAAATCATTTGAATAAAAATTTTATATGGCGATAATTATCTGCTTGACACGTAGAAATGATGACTGACATGCCATTTTTAACACAATTAATTTTGAACATCGCTGAAATAATAATTATTCTATATGAGTTATAGGAAATTGATTTAACTTTATTTCTAGTTGTCATATTGTGCATCTACCTTCGTTAGACAAAGACAGATTATGGAAACTTATTAATAATAATTTTTTTAATGCACTATTTTTTGTATTGCAAAATTGGAATTAAAGAACTTGCAGTCAAGGAAATGTTTGTTAACTATGTCTCGAAAACAACACCTCTAAATAAATTTTGATTCACAGATTATAATCAGCGAATTTTTATGCATCAATGAAATCTTCTTTAATCATAAGTTCTGGAACACCCCGTATATTATTATTATATATATATATTTTTTGTAAAAAATGAACGATAAAATATTTTGAATTTTATTATACGTTTATTTCAAACATATATACTGCTATTAAAAAATGTTCTCTGTATGTTAGACTGTATACGAGCCTGGATTTTTAATTAACATTTAACCTAAAATAACATTATAAAAGCTGTATAACGTTTCAATATTTTTCGAATGACAGTTTTCTTTAAGATTAACATTTTAAAGTTTTTGAAGTGTAATTAAAAGTTTTTAAAGTTTCGAGGTTTTTTCATTAAAGTGGTTAGATAATTCATTCATTTACTGTTTATTTTGTAGGCAAATAAGAATGGAAATAGAAGAGTTATATACCTGTTTCATATGTAATATGTTGATGAACCTACAGAAACCGCCTCTAGAAAGTTAAACAGGCTAATTGAAATAAGTTGTGAGATGAAAGAGGGTAAGGATAAGAAAATATGCAATGCAACTTCCATAAAAGTGCACCGTAAATGTCAACAGAATAAATTAGAAAAATAAAGAGTACTTTCTCTTACAAAGATTTTTGTTGGAAACTACTTCTGCAAAATTTCAATATAGTCCTGCCCAGAATAAAGCTAGAAAGATATCACATCTTCATCATGAACGTTTATGTATAATGTGTGATTTAGAAGTTAATATAATAAAAAAAATATATATCAGGACAAACGTGAGAAAATTAGGTGTTTTTACACATTTTAAATTATCTTTGAATGTGAAGATAATACTTGATTACAGTTAAAAATACTTGAATTTTGACAATCAGTCGAATAATACCTTAAAATAGACTATTTTAATTTTGAATTGAAGTCTTCCCGCCAAAGACACTACATCATTTCATTGCGCATTCATGACGTCATCAGCTGCATTGTCAGTAAACAACCGTCATTCTGTATTATAAATACATGTTATTTTGTACAGTCTTACCATTTCAATATTAAGAAAACTAAGTGATGTTTTGTGCAAAAATGCAAAAATACATCCAAAAACGTACCTGAAAGATTTTTAGTGACAGTACCAAAACACTTTTACAGCAGGTAAATGTCCAGAAATAGCTTTTACAAATCCCGTATTAGACATTCATTACTTATTCAATCACATGATAAAACAAATAAAATGTTATGTTTACCACTATTTAAACGCGATTTAAGCCACTAATAAAACCGACGACGTCACCGCTCATCATAGCGTGTTTTGTATCTCGTTCAATAGAGCAGTAGCAGCTGACGTCACAACATGACCGCTAAAGTTGCCTGGGTGGTAATAACCTAGTTTTGCATTTGTGTGCTTTCTGATTAATTCGAGTTTTTAAAGAATTTGTAGTGCTTTTTTAAACGTTTTTTTCGTGTCACATCAATTTTGGGTGTTTTTCGTCTATTATGCATTTCGCGATTTATTGATCTGACTTTAATTTAGTGTTTTATTTGTGTTTTTCAACCGGCGTGTTATCTTGCGTATCTGTCAAAAGTTATTAATTTTCGATATGGTAAGTGAATTTCAGTGAATTTATTATAATTTTATTTATGTTATACATTTTAGGAGACCCCTCATTACATTTCTAAGCTGAAATGTATTAATGGAGCCAACCTATATGATTTAAAAGTGAGAGATTGAAACTGTATCGTTGGATGATTTTTCAAAAATATAATATAGCATTGAATTAATGAACCATTGTGACCCTTCTTGTAAATAAAATTTATATCTAAACTATAAGACTATTATTATTCATACTTACCCTTATAATTATGTATAATATGTATAATTTAAAACATTCAATGACGGTAAACGATGCTGTTAAAAGTGTGTTATTTTTTAAATTCTGTTGGGTTTTAGCTCACTTACCTTCACTGGTATTTTATTTGTGTGCATTATCAATATTTTGAACCTCTGTAATTATAATTGTAAGAATCAGAACAGATACCAAACTAGGTATATAGCTATATAAAGTATTCGGAGCGTATTATGTTGCATATTTGCTCGCAATTTAAATTAAATGGAAACTGAAATGATCTCACAGTCCTATCTTTTTATTAGATTTACTACTACTCCTGCATTTCATAATACAAACCTGATTGTTGTTATTAATGTGATAAACACTTAAACTCGTTACAAACTTTTGAGCCTAACAATAGTAAGATATAAATCAATAAAAAGTTGAAGGGAAATATTTTAAATCGTCAAAAAACGTAGATTTTACAGTAGGTTTATAAAACCATTAATATATGATTGATATATAGGCATAAATCAATGAGTATTTTGATAACTTTTAACATAGTGTAATAATACTACCTAACCTATGTCACTGCCTTCCTTAACTGAGCGTATATTAATTAAACATTTACTAAAATATGCCTTGATATTATATATGTACAAAAAATGTAAAAAATCCAATATAGCTTTTATTTTCACTAATTTATGGGTTCACAAAGATGTCAACGTTCTTGACACCAAACTTTACACTGGTACAAACAACACTAATAAAGTATATATAAAATTTTCTCTCTGTAGATTTAAACAATATATATTTATAAACATCATTACATCTATCTGATGTTAAGAAAACCTCCACTTTAATTTATATTGAACGAAAATTGACACCAACTCAAATGTCAAATTTCTGAATTTACCACCCAGGCAACTGACAGCTGGTAATACTGTGACGTCACTGCCAGTGCTCTATTATTACAATGTATGTTATTTATTTGTTGAAAATTTAATTTGATGGACGATAAAATGCCACTTAAATATCAAAAGGTGCTTTAGTATAACCGGTAAGTACTTCAGTTTAATAATATCAAGAAAAAAAAAAAAAATTTTTACATAGTGAAAATACCTAAATTATTACCGTCAAAAAGAAACATATCGAAAAAAAATTTAATGAAACTGATTCAACGTGATAATGATGAAATTCGAAAAAATATTCAGAGACGTGTTTCCTCTATTCATATAGTAGCTGCAAATGACAAATATCATTTAAAATGTTACCTACAATAACAAAGTCGCAACTACGTACAATGAATTTATGTGCTTCCAAATGTACATACATCAAATGTTTTTTTTAAATATATTTTTTAATAAATGGCATTAGGGCGATTGACCCACAGCCAGGCACAATTTATGTTATGTTATTAATTTTACCTAATTCTAACCTATTCGACAAAATATGAATCTTTTCTTTACACAATAGGATAAGGACAAGGACACACTCTTCTCGCTCAGGGGTTGATCAGGGCATTTTTTAATTACACACACAAGTATTGATCACGAGTAACATGGGTTACTAAAAACAACAAGACAGACATATAGGTGACAAAGCTAAACCTACTCTAAATATTCATTTTTGACTTATTTGTGAATGAAATTAAGCAATCGATTATATATTTTTTATTTAGGGCCAGAAGATGGAGTAAATTAAATGGGGCTTCTACTTTATTGTGTTTGATCAGATTACTGTACAATTCATTAGTTTCTTGAGCGTATTTCTGACATTTGAAGAAAATATGATCTAGGTCCCCTATTTCACCACACTGCTCACAAATATTTGATGGTAATATTCCTATCTTGTGCAGGTGAAATGGATAACAGCCATAACTTTTAAGTCTGCTTATATGCGTTATGCTCCTTTTGCAATTATTAACGCTATTATACCAATGTTCTTTTGGGATTTCTTGCTGGATAAGTGTATACCTTGTCGGATTAGTAAAGCAGTATTCATTCATTCAACTGTTCAGACCACTGTCTTTTTAACAGACCTTTGCATTTTCCAATGTCATCTTCTAGACACGGTGCGTTGTATAAGCATGTTCCTGAAGACATATTTTCTTTAGCCAACTGAACTACTTTTTCGTTATTCTCAAGTCCAATATGAGATTTAGTCCAAACAGAAATGATGTGATCTCTCTCAGTCAATTTACTTTACAGATTTAATTTTGGTAATGTACAGGTTACAGAATGAAGAATTAATACTTGATGTAATTGAAAACTTGAAAAACGTAAAAAGCTATGATGCCTATGAGATACATGTAAAAGTGCTAAACTGTATTAAATTTATTATTCTAGTCCCTCTCACTAAACTAATCAACGAGTGCATTAGAACGAACAGCTTTCCGAAAATTTTAAAACTATCCAAAGTGTTACCCCTGTTCAAAAAAGGTTCAGATGACGACCCTGCAAATTACAGGCCAATATCTATTGTGCCGTTTTTTGCAAAAATCATCGAGGTAATACTAAAAATACAAATAACTAATTATTTTGAATATCGTAACTTGTTTAATAGAAGTCAGTATGGTTTTAGGTCTAAGTTGTCCACGACATTAGCCATAATTAACTTAACCGACATAATAAACAAAGGTTTCGAGGCCAAGGAGTTCGTACATGTCCAATTCTTAGACTTAAGCAAAGCCTTCGATTGTGTACCACATGACCTTTTCATAAAGAAATTAGGCTTTTATAAATTTTCAGTGAATAGTCAAAACCTGATTAAATCGTATCTTACTGATCGCTCTCAGTTTGTGAATTTCAATAACGCAAAGTCAAATTCGATAGACATTAAATTTGGTGTACCTCAAGGATCAGTCCTAGGACCAGTCTTGTTCCTCATTTATGTTAACGATTTGCCCAATAGTAGTCCCTCCTCGAAGTTCACTCTTTTTGCTGATGACACTACACTCGCTCATACTAATACAGATCTCCGTTATCTAATAAATGAAGCTCGTCAATCACTGTCTATGGTTCAAGATTGGTTTGTAAGTAACCAGTTAATTTTAAACAAAGATAAGACCGAAACAATTCCCTTCATTATGTTAAAGTTTTGGGCGTTACTCTAGATAATAAATTAACATGGGAGAAGCACACAGAACTAATCTGCAAGAATGTGTCACGAAATATTTTTTTGTTGCGCAATTTAATGAAATGTGTGTCACAGGCATCAGTAGTAATTGCTTATCATGCACTAATTCAGTCTAATCTGACTTATGCTATCCTGGCATGGGGACATTCGGCGCATACTGCCGCAGTATTTTCTATGCAAAGGAGAGCGGTTAGATTTATTGCAGGCTTAGCATACAGAGATGATTGTAGAGATACATTTAGAAATCTAAAAATACTTACTCTGCCTTGTTCTTATATTCTACAATGCCTCCTGTACATTAAAGAAAACATCAACCACTACGTAACCCATAACAGTTTTCACTCATATTCGACGCGAAATAAAAACAATATTGTTGTTGATTTTCTGCGGTTATCTAAGACTAGAAACGGATCTGGTTATTACGCAATAAAATTCTTTAACGTGTTGCCAAATGCTGTCCAAGAACTCAATTATAAACAGTTTAAAACCGCAATTAAAAATTTTTTATTGGAGAGGGCTTATTACGATTTCAATGAATTTCTGTTGGGTGATTTTTCTGACTTAATTTTGTGATTTTTTATTTACTCTTATAATGTATATTTGTTTTTCTCTTATACATTTTATATTTTATACCTCTGTTTCTTATGTTAATGTCTGTTATTCCTAGTATGTTTTATTTAGTATGTTTTATACATTGTTATATATATATAAGTATATATGTAATGACTTGTCAAAACACCATTGTGTGTAGTCTTGACCAATAAAGATATCTATCTATCTATACTATTTTTAATGGATGTTAGAACAGACAGCATTAAATGGTTCTATGAAAATATAATACAATAAAAACATTTTTAATTACCCAAAAACTGTTCGTCGCACAGAAAAATATCATGAGAACTTTTCTCTTTTAAATCGCCTCTTTTTCAAAAAATAATTTATTTTTTTAGTTCGATGAATATACCTCGAGATATTTAAGAAAAACCTAATTTTTAAGACTTAACCTCAATTTTTTCAATATAGCGGCTCTCTATAGAAATGTAAATATTTATGTATTCAAGCAATTTACTTTTAAAATAACTCTGTGCTGAATTTCAACTATTCCTGTATTTTCTCGAGGTTCGAGCTCTTTGTCGTCTTTGGTAACGACTATATCTATTTTTCATTATTATCCTTCTATTGTCTTCATATTTTTACTTAACGATGTCAATATCTTTGTAAGACGATATCGCAATAAACCTATTATTACAACCACAAACTGAAGTTATATCCAAAATTCGAATTTCGACCGTCTAAAATCTCATTTTGCAGCGGGCGGATGAGAGTATTGAGTATATACAAAATTCTAATTAATGTTGTAAATATCCGTCAGCCAATTTCTTAGCAAACAATGTCTGGTTGTTAATCCCTGACGTATATTTGTTTTTATTTTATTTAACTTTGCTATCGATCAGCGTGTATACACAATATTTATATACTAAAATGAGCACATTAGCGAAGTTATTAATTTCATACCGCTTTCCACCATCTGATATTTAACGCTCGTGGACGTATTGGTATAATGATAGCACTACAATTTAATAAATTTCTTGAATAATGCGTGATGATGATGAGTGTTTGGCATATATTATTTAATCATTATCTAATCTGTCAATTATATTACACTTTTTTATTACAATTCTTGGATGTTGACACTTTAGGTCTGTGAAGTTAGAAGTAATTCATAAAAATTAATTTTTTTCCTAGATACTTTGATCGAATATAAAACATTGAAAATTATAGACCAATAACGATTCCCACAGATATCTAAAGAAATATCGAGTACTGATTCTTCAACAGGTTAATGTGTCCTCTCAATGGTTATATAGTGCCAAATAATAAATAATGTAAATTTTTATCTAATAAACCTATAATTACTGCTATCCATGCAGAAATACTTAAATACATTGAAGCAGGAATCTTGTGTAAGTCTCAGCAGAGCATTCAGCAAAGTTAATCACGAGCAGCGATTTTTGTATCCTTGATACAAAAATGATTCAAAATCTCTGCATCTGCATCAATACACAGTTCGGTACGTCGAATTAAGTACATACGCACTTCGTTCAACACTAAACACTAAACTATCAACTAACGTTGTCAATGAAGAAAAATAAAATAAAAACTTGGTACAAAAGCCAAAAAGGAATACAAAAAGAACGAACAAGTAAGTTGTGTCTGTACGTAATCAAGAATTTGACAACTTGAACGGTAGTCACAAAATAAATCTTAACTATAAATACACAATGACGCGAAATTCAAAAATAACAAAAACAACGAATGGCGAGTTGGACGTGTGTACATAACGAAATACCGACAGTAACTAAAATATTGCACAAGGGAGAGTTAGAGCATAGTTTTCTTCATATCAGATCTAGATCTAAACTTACCTCAATATTCCAGCAGTTCTCAGAAAAATTTATTGAAAATTTGCGAAATTTTTGTTTATTTTTTTCTCCAAAACTATGAGCTTTAGACCCCATGTTATATAAGGTTTTTTTGTTTGTCTTGTCGTTCCCTACCACCAGTTTTTTTTAATGCCATGAAACTAATTACACCCTGTATAATAACCAATAAATGCAAAATATTAAAAATGTGTCATATGAGGTGGGTGGAGAGATCTTTCCTCTTTCGAACACACTCTGTATGAAATTTCTATCTCGTTTATTTTAGTAGGAATTAGCTATTTTGACCCTGTAATACGTCGTGTGAACAGGGCAAATAATAATAATAATAATAATAATAATAATAAACGGCTTTATTCAAAGGGTGTAGATGTACATTTACAAGTACATTACAAATAGCAATTTACAAGGCGAAGTTTAGCCATGTGGCTATTCTTACACTTAACCTTATAAATCACTTACCTAACTAATTAAGTTAAAAATAAAACATTAAAATACAAAAATACAATACAATATTACAATAGTCCAATGTAATAGGCGGACGGTATACACTTTATAAAATATATTTATAGAAATACTAAAAGATTAATTACTCAAAATAACTAAATAAAAAATCGATCATAAACACAGTGCAAAATGGTGCCCAAGAATATATTCTAGTTTTTGTTGGAATTAATGAACCAGGCTTTGATTTTTTTACGGAAGATATTAACTGTCGATAGATTTTTGTATATGGGATCAATAGAGTTATATAAGGCTGCGGATGTGTAAGAAAAGCTACGTTGGAAGAGGGCTGTACGATGTTGTGGCACTGTTAGCACGTACCGATGTCTGATATTTACAGTATGTACTGACGATCTGAAAATTAACTTGTCTCTTAAGTAACTTGGAATAGAATATTTTATTAAAGAAAATAAGAAAACTGCATAGTGGAATTTAACGAGTTGTTCCATTTTTAACCAACGCAACTCAACATATTTGCTTGAAACATGATCAAATTTTCTTAAGTTGTAAATAAAACGACAACAACAGTTTTGCAAAACTTGTAGTCGATTTTTTGTAGCTTGATCCAGGCAGTAAAAATACATAAAATTGCAATAATTGAATACAGGCATGACTAAAGTTTCACAAAGTTTTTTACGTTGTTTAAAGTTCAAGATATGCCTGTTTGCATACAGTACTTTTAGCCGGGAGTAAAATTTTTGTAAAAGAATTTTTATGTGCTGCATAAAACGTAATTTTTCGTCTATTATTATCCCAAGATTTTTGGCATGAGTAGAAAATGACAAATTTTCTTGATTAATATTTAGTTGAATAGAAGCCTTTAAGTGATCTCGAGTATGTTCTGAGCAGAATAGAATAACAACTGATTTGGTAGGGTTAATTTTAAGGTTATGTTGATGCGAATATTGATAGATGTTGTCTAAATCTTGGTTGATCAAATTAGTGGCAATAGCTGCATTAGATGGCTCAAAACAGTGAAGAAGTTGGGTATCGTCAGCATATGCTTGCACATGCGAACTAGTTACTACATTAAATATATCTGCTGTATATACAAGAAACAAAAGAGGACCAAGAATGGACCCTTGAGGAACACCTGACGAGATAATTTTAAAATCAGATATATTTCCTGCAACTGATACGCATTGGCGACGTTCGCTCAAATAAGAATTGAAAAACCGCAGGGATATCGCGTCGAAACCATAGTAATTTAGCTTTGCACAAAGAAGCGTGTGATCAATGGTGTCAAATGCCTTGGAGTAGTCTAGGGATACAAGAATAGCTGCCATACGTTTGTCTAGTGCGCTGATGATATTATCACTAAGGTTCAACAAAGCAGTAGTGGTGCTATGTGCTTTACGAAATCCCGATTGATGTAATGGGTATAAGTTATGCAGTAAAAGATATTCGGTAATCTGGTCGTGAACTATTCTTTCTAGTATTTTGGAAAGAATTGGCAACAAGCTGATAGGCCTCAGATCCTCCACGGTTGTAGGATTTGCTGTTTTTGGTATTGGACAGATAATTGCATCTTTCCATTCTGTAGGAAAGTAACCCTGTTCAAGACAGCAGTTAATAATATGAGTGATATGCTTTATGATTAGTGGGATGCATAATTTTAACATGTTTAGAGTTATTTTATCTTTTCCGGCAGTGTTCGACTTTATACTCTTGATAGCATTATAAACGGTATCGGTAGTAACAAGTGTGAAGGTGAACTGTAAATTATCTTTAAATTTGGTGTTAGCATAGAAGTTTATCGTCCTGTTGCAGTTATCGTTCTTGCAGAATACACTAAGAAAGAAGTCGTTAATATCTGCAGCATTCTGTAAATTAGGAGGTATGATGTTATCACGTTTAAATCGAATATTTAGTTGTTGTAGCCGTTTCCAAAACTCGCGATTAGAAGTTTGATTTTGTAACGAACTTAAATACGCGGCCTTTTCTCTCCGTACCGATGCTAAGGCGAAATTACGAATATTTTTATAAGCTTCCCAGTTTTCTTGCGTCTTATTTTTGTTGTAAGCAGATAGTGCTCTGCCCTTTTCTTTTAAGATTAGCTTTAAGGGGTAGGTTAGCCAAGGCGCCGGGGGTTTGTTTACTCTCACTGTTTTTATCGGTGCATGAATATTAAATATTTCTGTGATATAGCTTGTTAACAGAGATACTTTGTACTCAATATTATTGACATAGAATAAGTTATCCCAGGGCACTTGGTTTAGATCATAATAAAAGAGCTCTTGGTCAAATTGCTTGAAATTTCTATAAGTAATAAATTTCTGAGTATTTTTAAAATGAGGAATAGTTATAAAACAGTAAGATAGTCTATGATCGCTGAGAAAGTCAGCATTTAAGGTTCCACATTTGTTCACTATATCAGGACAGCTTATAAAAATAGGATCTAATAGAGTGGCACTACTTCGTGCAATCCGGGTTGGCTCATTTATAATTTGTGTTAAACCATGAGTATCAAAAAGTTCTGTAATGGGATTTCCCAAGTTAAATAGGTTTATATTCACGTCGCCCACGATAACCAAATTATCGCAGGATGTTAATAATGTTGGTACAATATTATCGAGAAGACCTACTGCCTGCCCCACATTTTGGTGCGGGGGTCTATAAAGTACGCCCAGTATTAAGCTATACCTACCTAACTGCAATTTGACCCAAAGATGTTCAAGTACCGCTTCCGCTTCTATAGTCTCTGTTTGTAATAATTGACAATTTATACCTGATTTGACGTAAATACCCACGCCTCCTCCTCTGCCTAGCCGATCTTTGCGATATAGTCCATACCCCGGTATTGAGACTGCATCCGAGGAAATGTTATGCGAAAGCCAACTCTCAGATATGGCAACAATGCTAAAATCATTTTCTACAACTAAATCCACAAAATCGGCAAAACTCGCGCAAAGAGAACGAACATTTATATGTGCTATTTTAATAACGTTATTTTTTGTACTATTCATAATTAGTTTTCATAATTAGGGCTTCTACTTTTATTTTGTATACATGACAGTTAATATCTTTTACCGCGTGATCTGTGGGTACATTTGCACTATGTTTGTTATTATATTCTATACAGTTTATACATTGGTTACAATCAGAGTGGCAATCTTTAACCTCGTGTTGTTTTGCACATATCGGACAGGTAGACGTGGTGGGGCACTCAGACTTCAGATGACCATATCGAGAGCAATTAAAGCACCGACGGATTGCATAATTATCGGACACATGATAATGTCCTCATAATTAGGAAGGTATTAATTTATGTATAAAGAAAAGAAAAAATGTCTCCATTTTCTTCAATTTATTGCTGGCAGATACGGGGTTATTTTAATTTTTCTACGAGTCACTGTAGACTGAGGCAATTTCTCTTATCTTTTAGCGAGGATTACACACGCAAACAACAAATCCTGTTGAAAGTTCACAAGTAGAAAACTTCAAGGGGCGCAAGTGCAAAAAATGTAATGACTGATACTTGCAAGGTAAAAGTTTTGCCTACTTGACGAGTTGCTTGATAGATGGTCTCAACTTCTCCTAAACTTCATTCGCAAATTTCACTTTCACTACGACCTACGGCAGCATTACTTCAATTAGTACATAATAATTAACCGAAAACTTTATTAAGTCTAGGCACACTACTGCCTACGTAATGACGCCATCTTCTCAGCACAATGTCTCGCACTTGAGATGGGTAAAGTTAAATTTTTCTTAAACACTTCCCAATGAGTCGGTCAGTAGGAGAGATCTCCCTCACTACAGCTAGCTAAACATCATCCTCTTTATTGCATATGGATATTTCCAAAGAATAAAATTTATCAAAAGCATTTATTCAATAATCTAGTAACAGGGTTCGCTCGCTTCGATGTCGTGTTAAATTTAAAAACTCTTTATTTTATGAATATTAAGATCTACTGGATCACTGAATGTCATATTGGCATTTCTGAAAATGAATTTTCTCACTAATATACAAATCAAGATGGCGGATAGGGCGAATTAAAAAAAAATCATATGTCCGGTAATAGTTGTGATATTTTATTAAAAAAAAGGAAATACTTCAAAAAGTACACATTTTACTACAAGACCTAAAAATATTTAATACTTAACTAAAAATTTGTCAAGAAAAATATTGGCTTTAAATCTTTTTTTTATTTAAAAAACAATAGGTTATATGGAACAAAAGTTTAAACGAAAAATGTGCAGAATTTAATGGTGAATCCAACAATATACCGTTTAATTGATATTGGTTAAACAATAATGCTCTAAAATTTAAAAATCATGGCGCGCTACAGGTATTGTGGAAGAATTATGCGACGTGCAAAGTGAATTTGGTCGGGCACACAGTTGATTAATGTCATATTTATATGAGAATATAATGGGCTTGTTCGGCATTTTTTTTAATTTCATAAATCGAAAGTGCAAGTATAAAATAATGGATCTGCAAAAAATCAGAATCTTATTCGCACGTTTAGTATCTTAAAAACTATTACAAATCTCCACCTCGCGAAAATGGGGCGTGGCCAGGCGCTACGTCACTATACGCATAGACTCGGCGATCTCAATAGACTTGATGCTCCTTACTTGTTATAATTATAAGTGTTTTCGAAGTACTGTTTGTTTTGCTTACTTCTTGACAGTAGGGGAGTACAATTTGGTGAAATCTAAAAAAATTACCATTTTCTCTCGCTCCTGTCGGGACAAATTTTCGATTTTGACCCTGCAATTTACGATTAGAATTCATCGCCGACCTTCTCCTTTCCGTAGAGACATAGAACGAACTTCCACTCGACGCATTTATTTAATTACCAGCGTTTGAAAATTCCATGTCCTCGAGAATGGAAAAAGTTAATAATACGAAATTTTAAGTGCATAATGAGAATATCGAGTATTATATGAAAAAGTATAAAAACCATATAAAAAGAATATCATGGAACAAGCCCATTCACGTGTCACATTGTACATTTTTGATTAATTTCATTGGTTAAACACAAAAACAAAAGAGCATAATAGGCTATCAAATGGGTCATAACTTTATCACCACATATTGACTATCACTTGTTTTTTTACTGTTTACTGTCAAAGTGACAGAAAGTTTCATTAGCCGCGGCGAAATCAGAAAATAGTGTTCATAAGCAGAAAAATGTTTCAACCAGTAGATCATCGTCGATGGGGAGATGCTAGCGAGGAAGAGATTCGAAAGATAATTGAGAAAAAACAATTGTAATGAATAAATAAATAATTATTGTATTGATTGTAATATTTACTGTTAAACTGACATATCGTTCAAAGCTTTTGACTTTTAAAAAAATATATTTTCTGTTAACGTTCATTATATTCTCTCACCAAATATAACACGTGTTATGATTAATAATCGGTGATACCACTCGTTAAAACCTATAGAAAATTGAACTTGTGCTTCGCACTCGGTCAATTTTCATCGGTTTTACCTTGGGCTATCACCGATGATAATCATAACACTAGTTATATTATCCCCGGTATATTATATACCTTCTCTCAGGCCCTGTCAGAAATGTTTTTATTTTTTTTGTAACAAAGAACTACAACTTTATTCAAAATGGCGGATTAAATAAACGTGTTTCTTTAATTAATAACATAACATCATAAGGCAACAAACTCAAACAAAAAAGATAATCTAATAAAACAAATTATATATCACTTCCACATCCACGTAGTTGGTTGGAAGTATAGTAATCGTAAAAAAAAATTCAAACATTTTCTTTTCCTGAAATTTTTAAATAAAACTTATCCTCTATGGTAAATATAAACCTATATAATGTAACGAACTTAAAGAGCATTTTTCTATATCTTCTACGACTTAAAATAGTTCTTAACTGACCTTCATGTGCATCATCTTCTGAAAAATATTTTCGGATATTCGTAATATGATTAAAGGGAAAATAGCACAATTTACCGCAATTATTTTCATATTCTTTCATGATCAATGGAGTTACTAATTCTGGCGCATTTGCACATAAGAAGTTTCCTGCAGACCACTGACAGGCTTCAGTGAAAACTATTCCATTTTTCTGCAGGAACATTCAGGTGTAACAGGATCATGGTATACACCTCCAGTAGTATAGCTATAGGCATTCTGGCTCAAAATCCCATGTTATTTCTTATGAAGGTTCATTCTGGTCATTTTTGACCAATTTTCTCCCCACCACTTTTTAGGCTCCGCCTTCGAGGAAGGTCCTATCGGTCGGGTTAAACATGTTTTTACAGCTTTTAAACAGGTTTGCACATGTTTTAAACAGAATCTGTATACAGACCCTGTTTAAAAGCTGTGCAAACCTGTTTAAAAGCTGTAAAAACCTGTTTAACCCGACCGGTAAGACCTTCCCCGAAGGCGGAGCCTAAAAAGTGGTGGGGAGAAAATTGGTCAAAAATGACCAGAATGAACCTCCATAAGAAATAACATGGGATTTTGAGCCAGAATGCCTATAGCTATACTACTACATTCCCTGTCCTAAATCTAAAGGTAACTCATTTAGAATGTCCTCAATCTCATTTTCCAGGAATCTCAAGTATCTGGCATCAGTTAGAGGTCCTTCAAATATTATTGGACCAATGATTCTACTAGCGATTATTCCAAGCCAAACATTGAACCGAACCGCACTTGAAAGTTACCCTTCCGTAATAAATTTAGATTTTCTTGTGACCAATATTTTGTATTTTGTCGGTTAAATAATCTCAAATTTGTAAACCTTGACTCGTCCGAAAATAAAATCAGTTCCAAAAAATCATTGTTTGGCTGCACGTTATTGTACAAAATCCAATTGCAATATTCTAACCTACGTTTGTAATCACTTTCGTACAAATGCTGGTGCAATTGGTATCGGTCCTTCAGAGCAGTATATCTCCTAAACTATTGTTATGCATTACACTCCCTTGAAACTGGAGACTGATACGCCCATTACTAATAGTGACTGTCCTGGAAGTTTGTAGAAAGAGATCGAGTTTTCTGGTGTGTGGTGGAAGAAGATTCTCGATTGTGCTCTAGATAACTCTAGAGGCAATTTTGGAGTATATAAGACGAGGTTCCCGGTGCAAGAGGAAGGAATTGAAAAATGAAAAGTGAGGTTAAACATCAAGCAGTAAACAAAGTGTAAAGGTTATTTTAGTTAATTAAAAGGTATTGTGTAGTTCTGAGAAGTTATTAAATAAAGTGTTAAAATTATTTAGAACCTGTGGGTTTTTACATGGGCGGAAACACGCGGCGCCAGTTTGGTGTCAGAAGCGAAATTTTAACAGGATGATTTTTCGGAAGTGTTCGAGAAGGTTTGGACAGTGTATTCTCGGAGTTAGTCCTAACACAGAGGACTGATTTACTGAACATTGTTCGAGGGTTATTTTCGAACAGGAAAATAGTGCATTTTTGAGACTTTTCTGGAACATCTCTATTTAGACATTAGTGGTTAAGTGAGAAAGACACTAAATATGACTTTTCGTGCCGTTTAGAGATTTTTCTGGACAGTTTAATTACCGGTTGTTAAAGTTATTTGATTTCAACGTAGTCGCATGCCTATAGCAACGCAGTATGTCAACCGAAAAGCAAATACGGGACTTATTTGTACAATTCCAGAAAGTGTTGGAAGAGCTAGAAAGACGGCATCGAGAAGAAGATTTATTAAAGTGAAGTTTGGTAGCAAAGTGAGGTTAGAAATCCGAAAGTAAATACAAAGTGTATTTTAGTCTAAGTAAGTATTGTTAGTTTCCAGTAAGTTGTTAAATAAAGTGTTAGTGTTTATCCCTTGTTAAAATGATTTGAAATCCACGGATTTATACAGGGTGCTTCCCAAAAGAGGTGGAAATACGCGACACTACTTATTAAACTGATCTCGAATTTTCAGTACTTACTGTAATTATTCGAGGATTACTTCGTACAAACGTGCTAAAAAATGCAATATGAAATTTGACTAAATGACCCCATTACCTACACACTGAAATCCATAGTGACATCTTTTCTTAGACATGAATTTTTCGAACACCGTCAAAGAAAAGTCGTTGAGGTATAAAATAAAAAATCGTCAATTCCAGTTTCTGGAAGATCATAATATGCAAGGCCTATAGATAATATAAAACATTACGTCAATACGCTAATCAATCAACTTTTCACTGTAGAAGTCCGTGGTGACTGACCTAATAGGTAACAATAAACTTATGGCAGTATTTATCAAAGGGTATATCCGAAATACATATACACGTGCAAGGCAGGCTTGCCCTTACAACCCTCAGTGCATCAGAGTTGCACAAAAGTATATTGCCTCATTCTGTGTCAAAATTCAACTATTGTATTGCAATTACCTTTTATAGAGTCGGGTCTAGTTTAAAATAACCGATGTATGAAATAATATTGCACATACGTTTTCACCATCTTTTGCACACAAACTTAAAGCAATAGCCTAAAGACATTGTCAATGTATGTCTACCAAGATTCTTTCCCACTTTTTTTGAAACGGAAATATGAAATATACACTGAGGAGTGAGAAACATAGTCATAAGCTTAGCGATTCTCAAACTGTGTGATTTGACGGCGAATATTATTTATTTCCGTAAACTAACACCGCTCTAAACATGAAAAACGTCTTTATATGAAATATTTAATTTATTTTTAGTGGTAAATAGCGGATATTCATCCGTCAAACGAACAATGTCAAACCACTAAGTATTACAATTTTCTAGTACGTACTTATTACACGTTTTAGAATAGAATGAATATAGGATCGCGTAGCTCAATTGGTAAGATACTCGAGCAGCAATAAATGTAAATGAAGTGGTTGTGAGTTCGATCGTCAGTTTTACTTTTTTTATTTGATTAAGCTCTATTAAAAGTTAATAATTTTCCATCAAACATTTTTATTTTATTAAATCGCACCGCGAGTTTTATTAAAACTTTATTTTCCCAAAAAAACCTGCTTTTATTATACTACTTTTAGACCACCAAAAAAAACGAGAAATTGAGAGTTTTTCAGTTCTTAAACATTAACAACATTGAACATATAGTCACGTGTTTCAACCCCTAGGAAACACCTTTCAGAAATCCGTGGGTTCAAGAAAATTATAATAAAAGATAAACACTTACACTCTATTTATTAACTTACTGAAAACTTCACAATACTTTTATCTCTAACTGTAATTACTAAAAAATTATCAAATTGCGAAATTGAAACGAAATTACGTAAGTACCTTCTTATTTTATCCGTCAATTTTAAAAGATGTTTACTTTGTGTCGTTTAATAAATTTTATACACTGATTAATCTTACACGAAATTTTTATTACCTACCTTTTTACTCAAGAAATATAATGGGTAAAACGAAGTCTACGAATCCTGGACGAGTTTTCCATATTAAATTTTCATTTGTATAAATCAAAGGTAATTGTTAAACAAAATAAATAGAAAAGCTGAAATGTTTTTCTTTAAAATGCTTTTCATTTTTTATTTTAATTTGATGTTCATGAAAGAAATAATTACATTTTGTTTCTGAAAGCGAGTCAACTGCTGGATATACTCTACTTCGTCCAGCCCCTATTACACCGCGATAAACTCAAAATGCTTTTAAGTTATATATTCGAAAACCACGACTTCTACGAAAAAAAATTTTATAATTAAATTCCCTTGTCTTTCATTTTGTCCCATATATAAATTTTTTAATTATATTTAAGTTGACAAACGCGAACAACTTGAAAATATAGAATTTTCGAGAAAAATATTTCAGACAAAAGTTTCATCATTTGAAAAGAGGGATCTAATGTGTATATTTTTTCAAAGTTTGATAGAGGTCTTCAATGTCATCCGAAGGTCAACTTCGTAGATAACTTAAGAATTATTTTAAGTCGAAGAAGACAATTAAAAATGCTATTTTTGTCGTTAGATTATATAAGATTATATCAAACTATTACTTTATGGTGTTATGATATTAACAATAAAAACACATGTATTTAATCCGCCGTTTTGAAAAAACTGTAAACTCTTTGCCACTAAAAAAATTAAAACATTTCTGACACGGCCTGAATGCAACTTAGAGAGCTATATTATCGTATTCTATTAATTAACTGTGTGTCCGACCAAACTCACTTCGGGCACAGCAATATTCTTTCACAATACCTATAGTGCGCCATAAATTTTAGAGCATTATTGTTAAATCAATATACAATAAACTATACAGGGTGTTTGGTGCATCGTGTGCCAAATGGAAATGGCCGACAGAAAGGGTTATCTGCTATACTTTCAGGCCCCTTAATACTTCCCATGACCTGCGGGATTTTTCATATCGACCTTTTATCTTTTTAATGAAAAAAATCCCAAATTCTACATTTAAATTCAAATTATAAAAAAGGTATTAGGCGTAGACTGCGAATTTCATTTTTATTTTGATGTGTATTGTTGAAGGGTTCTTTTAAATCCAAAATTACTGGCATTAGTCATCTAATTGTTTCTTTATTCACTCGCAAACTTTCGGAATAGGTGAAATTTAAATTTAAACTTAGACCTTACATGGCTATAAAAAAAAAACTCAGAGCAACCGGGATCTTCCAACTCCCTCAAAAATTCTCTAGTCTATCCTCTTGCTAGTGATGTGCCACATGTCATAAAAATCTTTTAATAACTTCGTGAATTCGCTAAATTAATGAATCGGGTCACATAAGACTAATATTCAAAATTCCGAATAAAAAATTATTTTTGCTTAAATTTAAGCAAGGGAAACAGGTAAAATCTGTTATCTCACTCTTGCGAAGTAAAATCTATCTTCTATCTCTTTCTGTTCATTGGTTTTCTTGAAATAAAGAAACAGTAACATTTTTATCACTTATTAAAAAAATTTAAAAATCTTGCTCAAACTATTGGTCCCTGTTGCGAATGCAGGCCCGACATCTGCTTCGTATTTCGACAGTTGTTGTATGAAGTCGTATTTCCTCCCTAATTGTACCGAAAGCCGTTTCTATGAGTTGGACAAGAGGAAGTTCCTCCCTAGTCGCAACCTCCGTCGTGTTCACGAGCTCTTTGGCACGACCTCGGACATAAAATCCAATGGAGTTAGGTCTGGGGAACGTGGAGGCCATTGAATAGGGCCATCCCGCCCAATCTACGCATACGCCTATAGTTTTTCAAAATGACGGCTGTCCCGCGCACTGGCGATTGATTGTAAGACAATTTCTAGACAATGTGTTCCCAAATGCGTGGTTTTTTTTATAGCCGTCTAAAGTCTAAGTTTAAATTTAAATTTTACCTATTCCGAAAGTTTGCGAGTGAATAAAAAAACAACTAGATGACTAATGCCAGTAATTTTTTATTTAAAAGAACCCTTCAACAATACACATCAAAATAAAAATGAAATACTATTTTTATAATTTGAATTTAAATGTAGAATTTGGGATTTTTTTCATTAAAAAGATAGAAGGTCGATATGAAATCCCGCAGGGCATGGGAAGTGTTAAGGGGCCTGAAAGGATAGTAGATAACCCTTTCTGTCGGCCATTTCAATTTGGCACACGATACACCAAACACCCTGTATATCGTTGCATTTAGCAATCAATTCTACGCATTTTTTGCCTAAACTGTTTTTCCCTATAACTTATTATTTTGGAAATTAAAAATATTTAAAAAACTTAGAAAACCAAAATTCTATGTTTTTGCAAAATTTTCAGTTAGATATTCTTAGATCTTGTATTTTTAATAGAAAAACATATAATTTTTGAAGTATTTCCTTTTTTTGAAATAAAAGATAGGACAACTACGACGGGAGATACGATTTGTTTTCAAATCACTCTATCCGCCATCTTGATGTGTATTGCTGGACAAAAACCCATTTTCAGATATGCCAACATGCCATTGGGTGATCCAGTAGACCTAGAAAATAGAGTTTTCGAACTTAGCAGGACATCGAGCGAGCGGACCCTGTGATACTAGACTATAAATGTACATTGGACAGATTTGAGGTTATGTTAAGTTATATTGAAAAATGTCCTACTTTTTAACGAAATCTTGACCACACCAGTTTTAAATCCAGTATATCTTGGAAAATATGCCTACTATATTTATAAAATTATAGATACCGATAGAGCACGGTTTTTCATAATTTTTTGTCCTAAAATTTTGCCGTTATTCTCAAAAACGTGACCTCATGTTTATTCAGTTATTTATCAATGTATTTAGAAAAAAAATGATGAAATAATTAATTATATAAAATGTAAAAATTGATATACCTGTATCAAATATTAGTTTAGTTATGAAGCGCAATAGATAATATTACTGCAAGCTTGCAATCTATTTTGCTTGATAACTAAATTAATATTTGATATATATCAATTCTTTTTTCTGAAAATACTTACATTTTATATAATTAACTACTTCATCAATTTTTTTTTTAAATACATTGATAAATAACCGAATAAACATGAGGTTACGTTTTTGAGTATAACTGCACAATTTTAGAATAAAAAGTTATGAAAAAATTTCCTCATACAAAATATCCCGTGCTTTATCGGTATCTAAAATGTTATAAATACAGCAGACATATTTTCCAAAATACAATGGATTTAAAACTGGTTTGGTCAAAACTTCCTTAAAAAGTAGGACATTTTTCAATATAAGTTAGCAGAACTTTAAAACTGTCAAATGTACAGTATTCAAATTTCAGTGAATGACATAAAACAGACACATAATGAACACATAATTTTTTCAATTTTTACCACTCTTCCGTTTCTGAGATACTCGCGGTTAAAGTGAGGGGTCAATACATTTGAATAATTTTTCCAAATACACTAATATTACACTAGTAATATTATTATTTTTATTACTATTTATTATTATCTTTAGTATCAAGAAATTAACATTAACTGTTTTTGTTACTGGTTTACTCGACAATGTCAAAATATTCTATATAATATTTACACCTTTTTATACCTTCACGAATTGTTATTTAAACTGAATTTAACAGTGGCTGAAAAAGTAGGAATAATTCGTTTAATTGGTGGCAAAACTTGTTTATACAAGAAAGCATCCAGCCAGTTTAATAGAAGCCATCTAGGTAGAAGTATTTGTTTTAAAACTGTTGTAAAATATTAATTCCATTTTTAATAATAGTGGAACTGTTTCTTAGTCGAGACCAATTCATGTAAATAATAATCAGATTGACCCAATGACTGATAAAATGAGAGTGAATACATTACATGCTAATCCCAAAGTAAATATTTGAAAATTGGGTTTATAAATAAATGTTTCCGGAGGTAAACCCTGGATATATCTCAAACGCTACAAATTAAAAACATACGCTTCAACAAAGAGAAGGTTGGAGCTTTGCTTCAGGGTACAAGGAAATTATTTAAATGACGCTTTCCTTAAGAAAATAATTCTCGGCGACATTTACCACAGATTGTATTGTTTCGTTATAGAACTGCAAACGGTGGGTTTAACTTGTTTAAACAAATATCTTCCTCTTCACTGGATATGACGCAACAGCCCACTAGTACACTAGTCGTCCCGATCTCCAGACATCTGATCCTACTGAGCTTTTAATTATGGGGAACTACTGAAACAAAAAGTGTCCAAAAACTCTCAAAATAATAGAAATGAACTGTGCTTATATTGGACCGTTTGTAGTTTAAGAACCACTGTATAAAGTAAATATGTTTTTTGTGCAGATTTATAAGGATCATTTTTGTATAGAAACTAAAATTGCGAAATCGTAGATGTTTTGCGATAAAATGCAAAAAACCGCTAACGTGTAGATTAGTGGTGGCTCTTAGGGGTGCCAGGCTCTAATAAAATTGGAAGACGCCATAGAATACTGAAACCCACCACTTCCCACGTCGGATCCCAAAAGGGCTGGTTTATTGGATTTATTTTCTCATTTTTGCTAATTTCAATGTAATAATACATATAAAATACTACTAAAATAAATCAGTTAGCAAACTTATCTTTAGAGTAAACCCCATGGAAAATGGACTAGTAAGTACGCAAGTAAATACTATGTTGACCTGTAGGGGGTGGAACCTCCGCTGTCACGCTGCCTGTGAAGTAGTTCCCCAAACACCAAAACACGAACACTATACTCGAATACTAACACTCGGCGTGTCTTTCGCCAGCCACGTTGGCATCATAGGGAAATAATTAAAATTCACCCTTTTAGTCATCACCTAATTATGCCAATGTGGTTGACAAAAAGCGCGTCAAGTGTCAGTATTCGAGTGTAGTGTTTACGGGAACTACTCCCGACGGAATTGTTGGAAGCGGAATTTTATTTCCTTATTGCATGAAATATTTATGGATCTTCTCCGTTTAAGCAACAAAGTTATAGCATGTGATGAAAGTGAAGGCATTGGCGGAAGTTAGTCGTAAAAAACAAACGGACTAGATAAATTGCGAGGTTTTCATTTGGCGTATTGGTTCATTTGCAAATACGATCTAGGCAAGCCCCATAAAGATATATCTAAGAACTGTCGCACTGAAGTGAAATGCTTTCTCTGTTCTCTCTATATTTTTTGTCAAGGAGACTCCATTAATGAAATGTAAAAAACTTTTATTTTTCGTCTGCGTAGTCCTAAATTAGTTTGATATTTATTTTAAGACGGGAATGCTTTTTGTTTCATCCGCTGACGAGTTGTGGAAAAAGACTAAATTGAAAGTGAAAATGTTCAGTAATTTCATAGTTGGAAGAACACTGTGCCTTATAAAAGAAAATTAATAGTAATATTTGCAGACGCGGCATTGCTGTTATTCACTGTTGACTGAGTGAAATACTAATAATAATAATAATAATAAATATTATGTTAGTAAATGTAAAAGCGTGATAGTGCTTATGACATTTTACTAGGTCAGTAACTACAGCCAAATTAAGCCTAGTTCAAGGTCTTCTTGCGACCTACATTTCAAGTTTTATTATCCATCTATTCATAAGAAATACACGATATAAAAAGTGTTATATGAACGCTGCTAGTTCGCTTTCATAAAAAACTCCGTCGGTGTCGGCATCAACATTTCAAACAGGCATTTCATGTGTTTTTCCGCCTTGCGTTATTTAGTTGTAGACGATACAGCCGCCTACACATTATACAGTGTTGTCAATGAGTTTGATTTGTCTAGATTCTAGGTAAATTAGTAGTAAGAATTAACATAAAGGGTGTGATGAGAGGGATGGTGAATTAAGTATAATTCAATTACTGACAGTTGTTAAACAAATGCATTATGATAAAGAAAAAGTTAGTTTAATTTTCATCATCAAAATAAATTTCTTGCAGTAAGACAGAATTTTGTTAATATATGTGCTATCGCTTCGTAGTTTAAAATTCTCCTGTGATCCTTGGTTGTGCAAGTAATTAAAAACTAAAATCGATGGAATCGTTTACTTCAAATGAATCGTGATATTTGTGAAGAAGTGATAAAAAGGCTACAAGTATAAATTATTAGTAAATTTCAGTAAATTTTTTCAATTTAAAACCGATTAAGCAAGGTAAAAGTAAAACTGTTTCACTATTTTTAAATGGCAGGGTAGTGCCAACACCGTAAATCTCATACTATATCACCAGAAGTAATAGTCTAACAGCTGGTGACATTTTTCAATGGTTATTCAATTAAGGCCTATTTCTTGAGAGAATGTTGAGGGAGGCATGTATAAGTGACTTCTACAAGGATTAACCCTAATAGCTGTATCGGAGGGAGGCAGAACACACCCAATTTAAAAAAAAATGTGAAATAGTGAATAGTGAATAATTACGCAGGCACACAAAAAAAAGTCCTGATACAGAAAGGTGAAGTACCTTCTGGTACGTGGCCCATCACCCTTAGATTTCGCCCCAGCACTCCCCAGAACCCCCCCAAAGGGTGAAAATGTTAGTGTATATAAAAATTGAAAATAAATATCTCATTCTACGTTTTTCGGTGTGCTAAGAACGAATCTGGGGTCATGATTTACCCATGACCCTTAGATTTCGCCCCAGCATCCCCTAATACCCTACCAAATGGTAAAATTTTTACATCATCATATAAAAATTCAAAATAAGTATCTCACCATATAGTTATATTTTGACCCTTGTAACGTTGTACCAGTATTAGGATATGAGAATCTTTCATTTCCATGCGATGAAATCAGGCAAGAGAATCATTCCTAGAAAAGAAAGTCTACATACCTGATTCCATTGGAATCGCCAACGAGAATAACACCAACTATTGATCTCCTTCAAACCAGATGAACGCGTACTTGTCACCATTGATACACCAGCCAAGATTTCCTGGTGACTTTTGTGTTGGCTCATGCAAATTTTCATTTAGCCAGGTGCTGGAAATGTATGAGCTTGATAGTAGCTGCTGTTGAAGTTCTGTATAGCACGGTGGCAGTTTGATGCATCACAATTGCGGATGCGTTTTGAAAATGAATCTTCAGGATGTGCCGTATGCTGTGCTGTTGAAGAGCTTCAAGTGAGCTTCATGGACAGCATATGCATTTTTAACACCATACATCAGGCAAAAAATTCTTCCAAAACTGGACGTTAGTGCTTCAGCAGTCTGAAGCACTAACGTCATCTTTGCCAAGGTCTTCAAATGATTTTTGGTACTTATTTTACGTCTTCAATAACTTCAATGGCTTGTTTTTCCTTTATGGAAAAACGAAGGGTTGTAATCACATCCCGTGTAAGAGCGTGAAAGCCAGTTAAAGCTCTTGATAATTGTGTTCCCAACTTCTTATATAATTTCGTCACGTTGATGTAATTGATTGAGGTGGATCATATTGCCTAATAATATTACCAAAACACCTGTGTCTGAGTATGGAATTAGAATGTTGCAAGGCATACGACACGAAACCATGGCGCGCGTGCGGTATGTTCAAATCATTCTTTCTATCTCTGATTAATTCTAAATAAAAACATAGGTATCAGTAAAAAAAAACAAGAATTTCTTACTTCCTTTGAGCCAACACATCATCGTATAAAATAATAAATGTGCCTGTTGCATTTAAGAATTACGGTGGGCACACTGAAATTTATAAAATTATTTTGACAGCAACTTCATATATACAATTTTTTATTATGGAGTCACAAATGAACTGACTTCCTGCAGGTGATTTCCGTTATGTCTAGTCTTTCAATTTAGCTACACCTAGTTGATGAGGTAAAACAAGCCCGAAACACATGTTCGCTGTTATATTATTACCCATGGTGATGTTCTTAGCAGCTGTATTTTCACGACAACACCTACTTCCTTTCTATTATTGTGTTGGGTCGGAACTATCCATACAGGTAATTGTAGTTACATTTGTGGCAATCTTGGTTGTTGACTTAAAATCCTGGGATCTCCCAATGGCAGCCACAAATGAGAAACTAATTTTTTGTTAGTGGTTTCTTTTCGCTCCTTTTTAATATGTACCTAATACTATTTCGTATTTTTATAACTTTTTTTTTGGTAAGTAATTTCTCCAGAAAACGTATGTTCCGAATTATATAACAAAGTCCATACGTCTGTACTCATATTTTAAATGCTCATCTATTGTGTACCAAAAATACTCCCGATAATACATACTTGGTTAGTGAAACGTCCAGCGAGTGCAACGTTTAATGTTTTTGGTGAAAATAACTATATTTCGATGAAATCAAAAGTTATTTTTTCTCCCCTTCAGGCTTATTGCTGATGGTTTGGTGACATTTAAAAGTATACCTAAATTGCACATAATTTTTTTAATAATGCTAGAGTATTATTTTTTAGATATTTTAGGTGTCGCACCTTAAATCGCCCATTTTTCCTACTCTGCTAAATCTGATTTAGCTGTAAATGTGTTTACCTGACATTTCACGGCAAAATTTTATATTTGCGATGACATATACCCACGGCGGCATTTAAAATACACAAATTGAATTTTTCATCTTTGTGTGAGGAAAATAAAATATACCTTCACACATATCCTGCCTATTGCCCTTCTACATAAGCTGTTTATTATTGTATTTTGCGGAAATGCGAAAAAGAAGGGAGCACTTCTAAATGCGTCAACATTGCTCATAGAAACAAAATTTTCAATTAATTGTATTAGTCATCGAATTCTAAATAAGTTTTAAAATATTCGCCTATCCGTCCGTCTGTCCACTTAGTTTTATTGATATTCGATCGTATTGAAATCTGAATTGGAATAAATTGATAATTTTTTTCTGAACATATGTACAGCGTCCCCGGATGAAGTACTGCACTCTTGTGAACTTTCGTATTGTTCGTCATTCGAGAATATATTACTTTTTACAGAAAGTTTTGCTTATCCTGGGGGTCAGATTTGTGGCAAAATATACAAGTTTACTCAAAAAAAGTAATAAAAAAATTAAATTAGACAATTACATGTTATGTATACTTCTTCTCATCTATCTAGGCAGTATAAAAAGTGTCGGCGCCTTTGATAGTGAGGTAACGATCAAAGAACCCGACATTTTTTGTACCGACAATAAGTTTGCAGTAAACTATATATATGTTATATTAAAAAATCACACCACATCACTGAGTTACAAAGTACACTGCTAACTAGTATCAAATTACACAAGTTGATAACAGCTTCTCTTGGTATTTGCTTATCTCAGGTATCAAGTTTCACGTATTCTTATTTCCACTCTCATAGTTAATGCCAAATTGCATATTTGCTTCTTTGTTTAACGTATAGCTGATAACGCTTTTGTAATGTTATAAATATGACCAGCAGACGTTTTTGTAGTCAGTGTTCTATTCACTGCAATATTCAACATGTAAACTTTTTATTGTAAAAATCAACTTAAATCAATAAATATTTTCTTTAAAACTCAATAACGACACTTAAAATATGTCATATGTTAAAAGCTCCACAAAGCTTTAGAATTACAGAAAGAGCAAATTATACAATGCTAGCCTTATATATACGGGTGCTTCATGAGGAAACGGACATGCTTTAATGGCATATAAACGACACCAAGAGTAATCATAATAATCCATAGAAAAAGTTAGTTAAGCCTTCGTTGCTAAAATACAGGGAGTTTTGTGTATTTTCGCCAAACTTTCTTTTGGTTGTTATTTTCTAAAGGAATTGAATAATAAGTTTATATTTTGCACATATAATATACTAGTGATCCTGAATAAATATTTCAAAAACACACAAAACAAATGCAGGTCCGAATTCGAAACAAAAATGTTTTTGTTGTTCATAAAAAAAGGAGCAAAACTGCTCATTAATTTTTTTGCCACACTTTTGCCTCATTCGAAATAAATTTCAATAAATAATACAATATGAGACTTTAGAAATTATTCATGAATGATACGCGCAAAAAATGCTTCCATTATTAAGTTAGGCATTTACTTTCTTTTCATGAATAATTATTATGCTTTAATCACCTGTTTTTATGAATGTGGTAAAATAAACAAAAAAAAAAAAAATGTTACAGGCCACCGAACCTATTTCATTCCTTTCCCTTATTAAAAACTAGTATAACAGCAACACAATCTTATAACAACAACAATAGCAACCACCAACTTGCATGGAAATAATGTAAATAGCCTGTTATTAATGTCTGCGTTGTAGACCTTACTTTCTAAGTGACCCCATAAAAAATTATCTACAGGGTTGCTAGTCATACATGAGGATTTGTTTGAATGTGCATTACTTAAATGATTTTTAATTTGATGGGAGAAATGCGGTGAGAAGCCATCATGTTGAAAAAACATACCTTGGATATTTACGTTTTCTAAAAGACTCTGCAACGTATGTTGTAAAAAATTAAGATCAACGTTACCAGCTAGTCTATCTTCAAAAAAATGTGATCCCAACAAGTGACTGCCTACGAGCCCAATCCAAACGTTGATAGAAAATCTATGCTGTAAACTACATTCGTGTTTCACATGTGGATTTCCTGGGCCCGTATGTGAGCATTTCTAGAATTACTGATATAGTATCTACGAATTCAATTGAAACAGCACGGAACTAGAGGATTTTATGGGGTATTGTCAATATATCGCTTCACATTGAATGAGAGAGCACAGAATTTTACAGATTTATATTCACCACTCCTCGTCTACAGTCTATAATATATGAAACAAAAATTACGTATGAACTATTTGTATCGCAGCGTTATAAATTACTTAATTCTAGTGAATATTTGAACAAATTATTAGTTTTATTACTGTGCTTGAGTGATTTTTTGCAATTCATTGTTTAAAATGGCATTTTGGAGGCCTTTCGATAGTAGTGACAACGAAACAGACGATTTTGATACAGAGCCTATACAAGCGGAATTTGAAAATAAAGACTTACACGTTCAAACTCAAAGGGTTATTTTGAATATTTACTCTTGTTTAAAAGGCGAAAATATTGATTCTTCATATAATTAAATTGTGAAGTGGATTTGTGAATTAACCAAATTTAGCCGTACTACAATTTATAGGGTTATTTGAGCCGGGGATGTAGTTTATCATTCTATTAAACGGAAAAGATTTGGACAAAAACTTAAAAAAGTTAATAACGCGTCCAAAGATGTCATTCGTCCATTTATGTCTGGATTTCACAATGAATATGAATAATTGGTCATATGTACTGTTGATACAAACGATAAATAAATAAATAAATAAATGGACAGACGGTGCCCACATTAGAAATGATTAAGGATAAGTTACGCGACTATCCAGATTATAACTGTAAATCATTAGATACTTTGCGAAACGTTTTGCTCGATTGCGGTTTTATGTACAAGAAATTGGACAAACGAATGCTAGTTACTGGAATCAGCACGCATCGTTGATTATCGACATGAGTACCCGCGTAAAATAAAAGACTCAACTACTTATTCAGAATTACTAGTGTATTATATGTGCCAAATATGAACTTATTATTCCATACCTTTACAAAGTAACAAACAAAAGAAATTTTGGAAGAAATACATAAAACACCCTGTATTTCAGCAACGAGGGCCCAACTAGCTTTTTCAATGGGTGATTATGATTACTCTCGGTATCCTCTATCTGCCATTAGCGCATGTCCGTTTCCTCGAGAAACACCCTGTATATGGTAAAGGAAATATTAAACTAATAAAGTTAAAATTGAAAATAAGTTCGGAAGAGAATAATTCTTCGTTATCCTCTATATTAAAACAACAAAGCAGAACGTGATCGTTCTAATTATTATTCTTATTACTACTAAAGACGCTAGGAAATCTGTTTACAGCGAATGCTGGCAAAGGGATTTATATTTACTTTTTGCTTTAGCCTTGCCTAGTTCATACACGAACCGGTTTCGAGCTTATTTGCTCTCATCAGCACGAAATAGAACTAACGTGCCCCCAAAAGCGAATTTCCATTAAACTTGTGAATGGTGAACTACAATAAAGCAGTGATTTGTGAAGTAGAACTGTACCGACACATTATACAAGTAATTGGAAGCCTCGGTAGACGTTTGTTACGCATTCCTTGGACACAGGGCCGTTGAAAAAAAATCGGAGCCCGGGTGGTAGTAACATACGAGTCCACTAGTCTTCAATATAAATTCCGAAGAGCTGAGGGTAACATTCGCAATAATAAACTATTTATTTTACAAAAATTTCGAAGTACGGGGGAGAGCATACCCTAAAATTAAATATTTTTCTCCATCGAAATTTTGAAAAGTGGAGGGTGACATTCCTTAAAATTAAATAATTCGCAAAATTTTGAAGAGCGGGGCGTAATATTCCTTGGATTTCAATATTTATCTCGATCGAAATGTTAAAGAGCGGAGGGTAATATTCCTTAGGATTGAATATTTATCACGAGATCAAAATTTTAAGAAGCGGAAGTGGGGATATTCCTTTACCTCATTATATCCAATACGAGTCATTCGGAACTCGTTATTATTACTAATCATTTAAAAATATACCTCTCTTGTTTTGTCTCATACAAATGCTAATCTTCTACTTCGAGTAAAACCCGGGCCTCCTCGAAAATCGCCGAGCCCGGGGGGAAATGTTCAAGGAATACGTCCCCAACGACTTACCACTGTCGCAGTCTATATTTTTTCATCCGGAGTTTGGACAATATAGAACAGTTAATGCTTCAGAGAAAACCACGTGATGAACGGCAAGTGTGCTCTCCAAAACTTGGCTGATGTCACTAAGGATATTATATGAAAAGAAATTAAGTCGTACTCCTAACAGGCAACCACGATGGGTGGCGTGATGCAGTCAGATATGCAACAGAGCAAATGAAGGCCGACTAGAATTATATACGTGGATCACATGAATTTAAAAACTACCACAAATGTTTGTGGGTTGGGATTTACGTTTATGTCTATTGAATTTTTATTCATGTTATTGGGGTCCTTGCCTGATATTCCTCCCAATGTATCAAACTTGCTACTTTGATATTGTTTGATGTAATATCAGGTGAACTCCTTTGGTTGGCTCAGTGGTGTGGACTGTATGGTTGCGTTGAATAAAAATAAAATTTCTTGTTCAAGAGTTATATTCAGATTATCAACATTTATAATAATGACAGTTATCTGATGACATAAGCCTACTTGTATTTTTCTACATAAAACTACTTAATCTAGAATTTCTCGTTGGCACTAATTACAAAATATTCAAAACTTAACACATGTTACTACTAATATGGTGTATTTTTAGAATATTTTCATTCGAATTGGATTCACTAATGATATCCGCTAAAAATAGTTTCTAAGTGAAGAACTACAGTAAATATGTGATTTGTCAAATTGATTGATGTATTGTTGTTTCGTCCTCGAAGTGGTTATGGTGAAATAATCGATTGCCATTACGATAAAAGATTCGTGGTTTTAAGATAAGAATAACGAGCTGTAAAAGCCGTACAACTAAGTTAAATTTGTTACTCAAAAAAAGTTGTTGGGCGTTGCGACGCCTACCATTTTATTGATGCCATTAGAAAACATTGTTTGTAGCTTAAATTATAATAAAAAATGTCTGAATTTAGCCAAAGCCTTTGATACGGTTGATCAGGAAGTATTAATAGAAACACTAGGAAAAGTAGGTGTTAAGGGTTCTGCATTGGAAATATTTAAAATTACTTGACAAGCAAATAGCAAAAGTAAGAATTAACCAAATATTGAGTGATCCCTTAATAATTGCCACTGGTGTCCGGCAGGGTACTGTATTAGGCCCTAGATTGTTTTTAATATATGATAATACAACAAAAATTATAAATCCAAAATATCACATTATATCTTATGCTGATGATATGGCTCCTTTATTCCAAGGCAAAACATGGAATGAAGTATACCCCTATTAAGAATTCACATTTTACCAACATTTTTGTCTGTGCATTATGCATTGATGACATGGTAAAAAATTGAGACCAATTCATTGCCCTGTTTTTGAGTTGGAACGAGTTAAAAGGAAAAATAATTGTTTTGATTATTTTAAGTTTCTTTCCACACTTTAGTCTTAATTTTTTGTCGCGTCCAATTTATTTATTTGTTTATTTACTCAAAATATCTACAGAATAGAATCCCAAATGATGTTAAAACCATATAATGCCATATTGTATAGAGACAATGTATATTACAAAATAATACTTATATGAATTAAAGACCAAAGACAAAAAGTAAAAACAAACTAAGCTAACTTATTACTAACAGAGATACAATTTAAAAATGTTGTAAATGAACAAAAGTAAACATCAATATTTGCTGGTATATTAATAGCCGATATGACTTTTGCAACAGGACAATGACTGTTGTAGTTTGAATCAGAATTATCAGCATAGAACTATCTAGGAACTCTAAAATTAAATAATTGCAAAATTTCTGAGGAATCTATTTTATTATTGATAATATTAAAACCAAATTTTTATATCGTTTTAAGACGCCTTTCCTTAAGAGATGTAATACCCAGCAACTGAATTCTTTCCTCATATGAATAATTGGTTTTATCAATATGCAACTTAAATAAAATGAAATTTAGTATTTTCTTTTGCACACTTTCGAGTCTATCAATGTCATATTAATAGTATGGTTCCCAGATAATACAGCAATATTCTAATATTGTTCTAACAAGTGAATTAAATATATTTAAGGTACAAATAATATCAGTGAAATTCCTGCATTGTCGTTTAATAAAACCACACAGATGGTTTGCTCGCTTTAAAACATTCCCAATATGTAAGTGATATCTTAACCCGGCATCCAAAGTAATGCCCAGATTACAAATAGAATCAACTCTGAGAATTTTTTTGTATTTACAGAATAATAAAACAGAATGTTACTTTTCTTCTTAGAGAATGTTATTATTTTACATTTATAGGACATGATGATATTGAGAATTGACAGAGTTGTACATTTTTATTCTAGCGTAAGCTAAACCCTTGAATAGTTACATTAATTTATCATTGCTTTATACCTCAAAAAAAGTTTTATGCGTATTAGACGGGGCTGAGTTCCACTATCTGCACAGACGTTCTAATTTTAGAAATGGCGAAGGAGCCGGTCATACAAAAGCCCTTTTCTAATATATTCCCTCTCTCTTGCCTACCTCTCTACTTTATCATCATCGGGATGATACAGCGTACTAAGTTTCTTAGCTTATGTTATTACACCTCCGATAAATAATACTGAAGTTATGAGGACTCATGCATCACGAGGACATACGGACAAACAACCACACTGAGAACACTTATTTATTTTGTAGTCTAAGCAAGAAGTCAATACAAATGATTTTTATTCGACACCGAAAAAAAATATGGGACACGGCTCATCGATTCGGAATAAAAAATCCTACAATAACAATACAAATTAAGTAAACAGAAACGAGAGTTCTAGTCCTTTGCCAATATTTCAAAAAATTTCATTGATAGTGCAAGTTTTCAAAAGGAATCTTAAATAGCACGAAATTCTCGTAAAGAAACTCTTGATACTCGGAACTCTATCTTAATTATTTATAGATGATATTTAATGCTGAAAATAGTGCTTTAAGCGGCCATCTCTCAAAAGGCCTCTGCAAGGTGTCGAATTACAAAACTTTTTTTACATGGCTAAATATTATCAAAAAAAATTGTATAAGTACAACTTATTCGTAATTTGGAAGAATTAAAATCACCCATGTAAACAAATGAATGTCATTTTTTGTCTATTAGAGATACGAAATCGTTTATGGTCTCATTTTAACTATAGTTTACTTCAGACTTATTGTCGGTATAAAAAGTGTTGGGGTGTTTGATCCTTACCGCAATGTCAAAGGCCCTGACATGTTTTATTCGGACCAGATAGAAGAAGTATACTTACGATTTCCTTCGAATAATGATGATATCTGAGGTAAAACAAATAATGTACCTACCTATAACTTCTCATCTATCTGGTCGGTATAAAAGGTGTCGGAGCCTTTGACAGTGCGGTAAAGATCAAATACCCGACACTTTTTATACCGACAATAAGTCTGCAATAAACTATACCTAACTGAAAACTATTAATTCACGGCCCAACAATATATTTACAGAAATATAAATAGTCAGTGTTTCGAGCCAGTGAACATAAATTATTTGTTAGTTTTTAAAGGTTTACTTTTTGTGTTGGGAGGTACAAGATTACCTTAAATAAACAATTTAATATGTGATATAACACCGGATCCTTCGCCATTTCTTAGAACGCATCGAGGCTTCAAAGTTATAACGCCATTCTATCTTGCGTCGGTGGTTAAAAACAATATCTTCTGTTAGACTTAAAATATTTATTTTAATTTATTTGGAACATGTAAAACAGCTCTTTCATCAACATTTTTATTTTTCTAAAATAATTAAAGCTAAAGCTAAACCCTTGAATAGTTACGTTAATTTATCATTGCTTTATAGCTCAAAAAAAGTTTTTTGCGTACACAAAGCATTCATTATAAGATACACATAGAAAGAAAGTAAAATGAAGAAAAAATTTACTTAAATGTATGAACTGTGAATAGCTAATGATAGGAAGAGAGAGAAAAAAATAACATGGAAAATGTTTAAATATAAAAACTATATATACAAATATACACATATGTGATTCAAAGTAAATTAAGAAAAACAAAGACAATCACTGGTTATTTAATTTAGAACATTTTGTTTTATGTCACTAAGGCTGCAATTAAAAATATCGAAGTCGCTACATAATTTGTTAGAAGTACTGCAAATCGTATATAAAGGTGAATTATTTAGTACGTTGGTACGCGGCGTAGGTAAATAGAAAACTTGGTGATTACGAGAGGTTAATCTGGGAACGTGAAAATTAAGCTTACTAATTATTTCGGGTGCGTCAAAATCATTGTGTAGTAATTTAAACAAAAATACTTGAGAAAGTACGTACGCCTATCCTCGAAAGTAGTCATAGAATATCTTTCAAGCAAGTTACTATGCGGAAAACCAATTGCTGGATAGGTACCGTCGGATTTGAACCACAGTAATTTAAGAAATCTACGTTGAACTGCCTCCAAGTTATCTTGTGAACATCATAACTGGAACTCCAAATTAGCGATGCGTACTCAAGTTTCGATCTGACGAAGGATTGATAAAGAATTTTCAGAGTATCAGTATTAGTGAACTCTCGACTGGTACGAACGATGAATCCAAGGGCTTTGGAGGCTTCAGACACAATGGTATCGATATGGTCAGTGAAGGATAATTTACTATCAAAAGTTACGCCGGGGTCGCGAAATGTTATAGGTCTTTGAAGCATGACATTATCTAACCTGTAATCAAAAATAAAAGGTGGTGTTTTTAGAGAAAAGGACATTACGTTACATTTACTAGGATTCATGAATAATTTATTTACCATACACCAGGTGTTTATTTTGTCAAGGCAAGTCTGAAGTTGAAAACAGTCATCGATTTCATCAATTACTGTGAAAATTTTTAGGTCGTCGGCATACAAAAGGTGAGGCAAATTAATTTCGTTCACTACGTCGTTAATAAATATGTTAAAAAACAAGGGCCCCAGAATAGATCCATGGGGAACTCCAGATGTGGCAGCAAATTCGATCGGTTTGAACCCATTTAATGCAGCGTACTGACTCCTATTCATTAAATAAGATTTAAACAAAAGGAGCAAAGAATATGAGAAACCGATTTTTTCTGATTTATTAAGTAACAACTGGTGATCAAGTCTATCAAACGCTTTGGAGAAATCGGTATATATGACATCTACCTGCCCACGTTCATCTAAGGATTCAGAAATATATTGAGTTACACAGAATAAATTTGTTGTTGAACGCCCTTTCATAAATCCATGTTGATTAATAGAGATTTTGGTGTTAATTGAATAATATATTCTATCATGAAGTAATATTTCTAAGACTTTACAGCAGTTACAAATTACAGAGATTGGTCTAAAGTTCTCAATATTTAGTTTTTTTCCCTTTTTGAAGATGGGACATACTTTGGAATATTTCCATAGGTCAAGGAATAGGCAGTTTTTTAAGATTAAGTTAAAAATTAGAGTTAAAGGATATGCAAAGATGATAGCGCAATTCTTTAATAAAAAAGCTGGAATGGAATCAGGGCCGGTCGTCATTTTGGGTTTAATTCGTTTTAGAGCCTGAATAACCTCATCTTCACTGAAAGAGTTTATGCTAACAATACTGAGCAAGTGTGCACAGTATGAGTATGCGCGGAGAACATGAAGTTATAATGCGGTTGTGGTCAGTGCCAATCGTAGTCGCCATGGATTCACAATGTATGACAATTAGCGAATAGTTATTTTTGTAACAAGTATCTAAAATCATGTATTTTGGGACGGATTGTAGCTGTTTCCGGACGAGGCGAAGCCGGTGGATAATTAAAGCGTTGAGTCTTTCAGTCTGATTCAAACTTGGGATCTATGTAGCTTTTTTTTTCTTTGTATGCCTCAACCATTACCATATTGTGTATTGATTTTTTTAAATTATGAAGTGCTAATGAGTTTACCATATATCGAAACAACTTTCATAAAATGATTTTATGCATATACAAATATCAGTTATCACGTCACCTCTCTCTCTCTATCTCTGAGAAAGTAAATAAATCAAGCTGAACGTCATTTATTTTGATTCTGGAATAAGTGGAAAAATGAGGCTCAAGTTGAATACCGTATTAAATTTAACGAGTCCGTTGTGACATCCAAAGTCGGGCTGAGCTCTACTACCCGTATAGACGGTAAAATTTTGGAAATGGCGGAGGAGCCGGTCATATAGAAATCCTTTTATAATACATTCCTCTCTTTTGCCTACCTCTCTACTTTATCATCATCGGGATGATACGGCGTACTAAGTTTCTTAGCTTAAGTTATTACACCTCCGATAAATAATATCGAAGTTATGAGGACTCATGCATTACGAGGACATACGGACAAACAACCACACTGAGAACCTTGTTTTGTAGTCTAAGCAAGGAGTCAAAACAAACGATTTTTATTCGACACAGAAAAAAAAAAAATGGGACACGGCTCATCGATTCGGAATGAAAAATCCTGGAGGGTACAATAACAATACAAATTAAGTAAACAGAAACGAGAGTTCTAGTCCTTTGCCAATATTTCAAAAAATTTCATTGATACTGCAAGTTTTCAAAAGGAATCTTAAATAGCACGAAATTCTCGCAAAGAAACTCTTGACACTCGGAACTCTATCTTAATTATTTATAGATGATACTTAATGCTGAAAATAGTGCTTTAAGCGGCCATCTCGCAAAAGGCCTCTGCAAGGTGTCAAATTACAAAACATTTTTTTACACGGCTAAATATTATCAAAAAGATTTGTATAAGTAAAACTTATTTATAAATTTGGAAGAATTAAAAACACCCATGAATGTTCGTAAACAAATTAATGTAATTTCTTATCTATTTTATCGTTCATGGTCTCATTTTAACTATAGTTTACTGCAGACTTATTGTCGGTGTAAAAAGTGTTGGGATGTTTGATCCTTACCGCACTGTCAAAGACGCTGACACTTTTTATACCGACCAGATAGATGAGAAGAAGTATACTTATGATTTTCTTCGAATAATGATGATATCTTTAGTAAAACAAAAAATGTACCTACTTATAACTTCTTCTCATCTATCTGGTCGGTATAAAAAGTATCGGAGCCTTTGACAGTGTGGTAAAGATCAAATCCCCGACACTTTTTATACCGACAGTAAGTCTGCAGTAAACTATATCTAACTGAAAACTATTAATTCACGGCCCAACAATATATTTACAGAAATAGAAATAGCCAGTGTTTCGAGCCAGTGAATATAAATTATTTGTTCCCTTTTAAAGGTTTACTTTTTGTGTTCAGGGGTACAAGATTAACTTAAATCTATTAAGCTCAAGATATTTTTGAAAACTCTTAAATACATTTCAGATAAACATCAATTTAATATGTGAAATAACACCGGACCCTTCCCCATTTCTTAGAACGCAACGAGGCATCTTGCGTTGGTGGTTAAAAACAATCTTCTGTTAGACACAAAATGTTATTTTAATTTATTTGGAACATGTAAAACAGCTCATTCATCAAAATTTTAATCGTTCTAAAATAATTAGGTAATAGTCAAAACTAAGAATTTTACCTAATACTGTAACTAATAACTGTAACAAATCTGAAGCGAAAATAGAATTTTGACATAATGAAAGCTGTCACTCAGCTGTCAAAATTCCTGGAATAGCACAAATAGTATATTACGTACCATGAACTGTAAGTGATACTTTTCAGGTCGAGAATGTAGTTTGGGAAACCGAGGCCCGTAGGGCCGAGATTTCCTAAACATTCGAGACCTGAAAAGTCACTTACTGTTCGCGGTTAGTAAACAGTTTTTTGTAATACCTGCGAAAATCAAAGAAAAGTAATTAATGAGTTAAATTTGAATTATTGACAACTACCTGTCAAGATTAAATTTTAATATTTTAAATAAATTAGGTATATCGTATATACTAGAAATAAACAAAAGAAAGCCTAATAGATAAACAACTCGTTGAAAAGTCAAGTTTGACAAGCAGTTTTTGAGGAAATACTATTATGGATATCGAAGGAGCTGCAAATATTGCCTGTACATCGCTTCTACCTGGAAGATCTAAAAAAAGGTACGAAATCACATATGACGTATTTAGAAAGTGGTGCGACGCTAAATATGTGGATATTCATACCAGTGAGGCGGTTTTACTCGCATATTTTCTAGAGAAATCTAAAAAATATACATCTCCAGCCAGCTTATGTTGCGAATATTCCATGCTGCGGTCAACCATCTCCTTAAATGATAATGTTGACATTTCAAAATATGCCAAATTAAGGGCATTTTTAAAAAACAAAAATATTGGATATCGTCCCAAAAAAAGTGAGGTGTTTACTATAGAACAAATTGTAAAATTTTTGATTGAAGCATCTGACCAAACATATCTCATGAAGAATGTCGTTGCTATTATGGGAATTGCGGGAGCCTGCCGCAAAGATGAATTATGCAAGGTAACAGTAGACGATATTGTTGATAAAGGAAGCGTAATACTTATCAAAATACCTGATTCTAAAAATCACCTTTCAAGAAGTTTCACTATCGTAGACAATGACAATTTCCACTGTCTGGAATTATTCAGGAAATATATGTCTGCGACCAAAAAATTCAGAAAATAAAAGATTATTCTTGAGATATAAAAATGGGAAATGCGTTAACCAACCAGTTGGGAGAAATATTTTCGCTAAAATTCCGTCTGATATTGCAACATTTTTAAATTTGGAAAATGCAAAAAATTACAGCGGACATTCGTTTCGCAGAACCTCGGCAACTCTTTTGGCTAACAGCGGAGTCGACGTTATAGCGTTGAAAAGGCACGGTAGGTGGAAGTCCTCGGCCGTAGCAGAAAGTTATGTGGCGGAATCTTTAACGAACAAAATACAAGTAGCTAACAAGATTTTCAACAATAGCAACCTAGAAGCCGGTTCATCTCGTCAAACATCTGATAATGATCTCTCGGATAATATGGAGAATACTCCACTAGATGGTCCTGAAGTAATTAAAGAAATACAAAAAAATTTAACATCAATTTTGACTGTTGATAATATGAATAATTGTACTTTTCACATTTCCATAAATAATAAAGATGCTTAAAATAATATCTTCATTTTTGTGTATGCATGAAATGTTTGGTTTCAACGATAGATTTTTTTTAACTAAAATTTCTGTTGATCTGAGCAGGTAAATAATAACTAGTACGTAATATTCACTTACAGCCCACGTCGGACTGTAAGTGAATATTACAGCCCTATAACCATGGCAACCAGTAAATGAATTGTAAGTTCAGCTTACTCTAATAAAAATTTGTTAATAATGATCCACTTACAGTACAGGTATTACAAAAAAGAGATTTGGTACGTGTTCTTAACCGATTATAATCAAAATAATACAAACTACAGGCCTCAGAACACCAATAAAGGATTGATAATAATATAGAATCGCTAGAAACACAAGTTTCTGAAATAAATAAAAAATAAATGAAACACATGAAAATGTAATGAAAAAGTATATAAATAATATGTCTTAAGAAAATGTTTGGTTCTTTTGTTATAGATTGTGGCGCGCTGAAACAAAATTTTTCATTAAGAAAAAAAAATTTACCGCATTTTTCAGAAAACACGTATTAAACTGTCAGTCTTTTTTAATTTTGCAGGCCAAGAAACGTAGAAAATTATCCGTCTGCATGTAATTTAGAATCATATTATAGCGCCAACTTCCGGACTTATTTTAAATAAAAAATTCGCATCAAACAAGATTTTGATAGTTTAAAATGTATTTTCTGAAAAATTTTGAACCTTTTCTTTAATGAAAAATTTGATTTCAGGCACCAAAATCTATAAGAGATAATGGGTCTTGTCAAAAGGGCAATTTCTTTTTAGACATTAATACATTATTATTATATACCTTTTCGTTATATTTTCATGTGTTTGATTTATTTTTGTATTTATTTTAGAAATTTGTCTAGTCAGTACTATTTTAATTATAATCAGATAAGAACAAGTATCAAATCTCTTATCTTGCTTTTCCAGGAAATTTGACGGCTAATTGACAGCTGTCACTATGTCAAATTGTCAAAATTCTATTTTGAATTCAAATTTGTGTTCAGCGTCCCCAGAAACTTAAGAATATAGCTGAGTGATAGCTGTTATCATGTCAAATTTATATTCTGACTTCAGATTTACGTTTAGGGGCCCTAAGAACTTAAAAATATATACTAAATTTCAATGTTTGCACCTTTTCAGGATTTTTACAGTTTGTTGTCAACTGTCATTGTGTCAAAATTCAATTTTAACTTCAAATTCGTACTCAGCCTAACCAAAAGTCCTTGTGTATATTATGTAAAAATTGTTTGAAAATTGTAGCCCTTAGACGGTCAAAGAGGGTTGTGGAGGAAAATTGGCACGGAATCTTTTTAAATTAATAGCCCAGTCAAAAAACTTCAAAAAATGACCCAACCTCCTGAAAAATCCGAAAGTTTTGAAACTTCGCACACTTATTTAGAGGTACCTAAGAATGAATATACCAAAAGTCCTCATGAATATGAGGCGAGCTCTAGCGGCAATTAGGGAAAATAGGGCACTTTCTTTGGTTTTTCGTTAATATCTCGAGAACCGTTGGTCGGAGGCAAAAGTTGATTATATACATAATTAAGGCTTATCAAATTTGCTACAAAAATGATTATATACATTTTTCTCGTATTCCCAATTGTTCCCGAGTTATAGGCGCTAAAAGAGAGCGTTATGTGAAAAACCACGTTAGGGCAGTACAATATGGCATTTCTAATAATATTTGATATATGGTTTACCTAAATTTTTGTATACAAGGATAATTGAGGAGATAAACTTCACAACTTTGTATAAAAAGCACATGATGTATGTTACTTATGATGTATATTGATGAGGCACATAATGTAGGTATATTAAACAATGAAATATATGAACAAACAAAATCCTGAGGTCATTCCAAGGAAAATTTTGTACAGAAAAATCAATCAGCTCTGAATCGCTTCTTGGTAGAAGGCCCTGCAATTTGATTATCTTGGCCAGCTTCTACACTTACTGCCTGAAACAATAGGTAAGTATGCACGAGATGAAGGTGTCAGAGAACCATTATACAAATAAAAACATGTAAGTAAAAGAAAATACATAAGAAATAAATAAAACAGAAGAAGTAAATATAAGAAAGTAGTAAGCGACCAGTAAAACAACATATGAACATGACAACCGATTTATGTATACTATTGCCAAGGTAAATAAATAATAAAAAAAATACAAATGTGCAATATCACCTGACTTCTGGTTCCAGCAAGCACATTGCTTTGACCTTTATGTACCAAATGTGCAGTGTTTGTTATTTGCACTGAATGATCTGCTTCATCAAGGTTTATGACATCGGGATCATCAGGGTCATCAAAGTCTTCTTCGAGGTTGGAAGTAACACCATTCAAGCATTCGCCATGGCAGTTGTGACAAATGCTTGTACACATTATTCCTGCCTTTCGACAGCCACATTTGTTCCCACATCCAGTTGTACATGTGCAACAAACGAGGTTAAGGACAGCTTCAGGTGCTGCTGGATCCTCTGTTGTCACAGGGATTAACCGATCGCTTTCCACCTTCCAACCCCACTGTACAGGAGGAAGTTCATTCCCAAGCCAAAATTGAATTTGGTGGTACACTCGAAAAGCATGCTGTCTTGCTGCTCCTTCTGTGGGCGGCAGAACAGAAAGGTCGGGTTTAGCATTGACAGATTTGGTGAAAGCATTGTAACGGTACATATTAAGAGAGGTTTGCTTTCTGGGCGCATTGTACAATGCAAGGAATATTTTGTTTCCTGCAGCAGCTACAGGCCCATGGGATGAACTTGGGCTGTTAAATATGTCAGCAATACCTTGCAGTACAGCTTGCTTCGTGAACAACTTGAAACAGGAAAGTCTTCCTTTTCGATATGCAGCTGAAGTCGTATCGCATCCCTACCACGCCCTAGCGTGGTTTTTCACAAAACGCTCTCTTTTACCGCCTATAACTCGGGAACCATTGGGGATAAGAGAAAAATGTATATAATCATTTTCGTAGCAAATTTGATAAGCCTTAATTATGTATATAATCAACTTTTGCCTCCGACCAATAGTTCCCGAGATATTAACGAAAAACCAAAGAAAGTGCCCTATTATCGCTAATTGCCGCTAGAGCTCGCCTCATATTCATAAGGACTTTCGGTATATTCATTCTTAGGTACCTTTAAATAAGTATGCGAAGTTTCAAAACTTTCGGATTTTTCAGGAGGTTAAACATTGTTTTGGCTGGACTATAAATTTAGTTTTAGCACGTCAAAATACATATAAAATAGTAGGTTTGGTTGAAAAACAATTAATATTTTTTATTTTGGTTGGCCTGTGTAAGTGTGTAATCTGTAATTTATTTTGCAACGGTTCTAGATGTGAGTATACAAATAAATGGTTTTGTTATGAAGTGTAATAATACAGTTTAAGTGGACAATGGCATGAATATGTAAATTTTAAACTTGATCCAGTCCCTCTGGGAGTGAGCAAAAGCATATGTAATTCTTTATGATATCATAATGTAGTCTGAAAAACACTGGCCGATTCAACGTTTTCCAGTAAGTATTAGTAACCCTCATTTATTCTCTTTAAATCAGAGCAAATGTCTACTGTAAATGTAGAATTTCAGATTTCTGTGTCCTATATTTAATGCAAATTTTGCAAGTTTACTCAGCTTTGAGAAAATTATGACACCCACACAGCAATAAAGATATATTCCTGAAACATTCCGTAAATATTCTATTCTCATCATTTTTTTTAATGTAAATATTAAACCTATATTATAGTATATATTATGCTCTCAATTGGGTCTGCATAAAAACGAAAACTCGGAGTAAAAAAATAGCTACATCTCAGCAATTATTGAGATTAGAGCACTGATATTCAGTAAAGATACTCACTTTTATGACAGCCTTAACATATTCAAGGTACACTATCAAATTCCATTAAGTGACAATACCCTATTGTGTTAAAAAAATGGTTAGAGAAAATATTCTTTATTAAATTAAGTGCTAAATGTTGACATATTTAGAACTATCCCTATCCCTATCGGTGCTCAGAAACTTACATTTTGCTCTCTTTCTATATTGTGTTACGATATTTTTAAGCTTCCATTTACTTTATTCTTATGAATAATTACGTTATTCAAACTGAATGTCGCATTTAAATGCAATTTCAGTAAATTTCTCTCTAAAGTTGAACCGTTACTATTTTGCGGCCGTCATCCTGAATCAGAAGTGGGATCTTTTAAAACTTATCTGTTTTTATTCGCTATCGTATGAAGCGTCTCTGTTCCAGGTTTCTTGCTCCAGCCACGAAGTTCAAGGACCATTTTGGCCACTGAGCCCTCACTATTGATCCCACATCGTTCAGAAAAATAGCACGTGTTGATAAATGATTATTTTGATTTGCTATTTGATAAAAAAGCATAATGTACTTCTGCGATCTCAATCAGATTGTTATTGATGTGCTGTCATTTTTGAATGAATATATTTTTTCATTTCATTACATAGAATATATCCTGCGGCAATTCAAGTTATCCGGGCATTTTATGTATGCTTGGTGGGAAGTTCTTCTGAGTGGGTTGCCTTTCCTCAGACATTATTAATGTTATTCTGATTTCCTGTTAGTCTCCGCATATGTTGGGCGTCATCAAACATCTTGAATAATACAGGAGTTAGATTACCTCGCGTGGATTTCATGGTTTCGCCCAAAGTTTAACTTTATCCAAGTTTCATATCTATAGCAATATCTCCATATCTGTAGAAATTCATTTGTTCGCGCTTATATTCATTATATTAAGGAAACAGACGAATTGGCTCATTATGAGTCTTAGATCAAAGTGAGTCCTGTAAATTCACATCCAATTTGTAGCTTCCAGTGGCGTACAGAAGATATAATCAAGTAGAAAGGAAACATCTTTGCATAAAATAATGTATGTATATAAATACAGAATACACAGTTTCATTTTATCAGCTACCAGATTTATACAAACCTTGTTCAAAATGAAGTAAAGGAAAACTTGGTACCGTACCGTTCACTCAACGCCATGCTATTAGGGATATCACGTTTCAGTAACAATCCAAGCAGTATCTCGAAACTAAAATATAAACATAAACACTCCTAAACTTAATGGTCTCTTGTGATACATGCCGACACTGCCATATCGTATTTCACTTAGTTTGCATAGCTTGCGTTATTTCTTACAGAACACTGACACTTTCAAATTAACATTAAAAAAACAAAATAACCTAATAGAACATGGACTAGCTTAATTCGATCGTATGGACAAAATTATGTAAATAAAATTATCAAACACATCTAAGTATGATATAAAAAAGTACAGTAGAAAAGCACTATACAGGGTGTTCTACAAGCTTTATGACAAAATTTGGCAGATGATAGCTGGGTTAATCTAAATTTTTTTTATCAATGAACATGGGTCCAATTACAATGAACCCAAGTGGTATGATTAAATTTGATAAAAGTTTTTATTTTATCACTAATCGCTAACGGTACCTAATGCAAATGCTGAAAATACCTATCATCCTAGCCATCCAACCTTGGACTCCAAGAGCAGTATAGTTGCATCTGGTATTTTCAATACGTTTGAGATACTTGCGAAAGATGCAAGATCTGTGAATTTTTTAGATATATTTCTTTCAATTAGTTAGTTATGTTTCAACAAACAGATGTGGAATGGAATGGAACAAGGCTAAGGTTTTACATGAGATGTTGATAATAATTAAAGATAGACTATTATTGAAATTATTATCCTAAAAATTGACTTTAATGTATTAGTGCATTCTGTGAGTCGGATTGAACCTCGAAAAACATAATTTTTTTCTAGCCTAACGAGAGTATGTCTTCTATGTCTCCTATATCCTCGAAAACTACCCGTTTTCGAGGATGCTGAGCACGATGGTATTGTCGAGACCCCTTCTCGACCCCCTCCAACCCCTAAACGGCCAAAATCCACCCCGGAAAGGGGTAAAACGCGGATAGCTCGTCTCCTACCAGCCAAACTTGTGTTACCCCCCGTTTTCGAGGATGCTGAGGTCGATGGTGATATTGGATCTTATCCACGACATCAGTCGTGTTTGCATTAACAGTACCTGAGTTCCTGTTTTTATGCCAGTAGACGCAGAGAGGAAATCTTGCATATGGACCAGCTACAGTAAAAGTGGCGACGCGGAGATATCGTGCGGGATGACGTGTACCAGATAACTTCTGTGTGTGTACTCTTCGCCGCCGCGAGCCGCTTAATTTTGAGTTATATCCCTCCGTAAAAGAATAAAAAAAGTACAAGGACAATGATAATTTTGCCCGTTTAGAAGAGTGTAATTATATTTATGTCCGTTTGCTGAGCGAGAAGAGGTCACGATATTTTCATGCTCAGCATCCTCGAATACGGGGGTAACTCGGGTTTAGCCGAGAGCAGACGGCCTATCCGCGTTTCACCTCTTTCGGGGGTGGTTTCGGCCTTCGGGGGTGGTTTTTGGACGTTTGGGCGGTTGGCGGAGGTCGAGGAGGGGTCTCAACGTCACCATCGTGCTCAGTTTCCGCGAAAACGGAGGTAACAGATGTTTGGCTGGAAGGAGACGGCGGATACGCGGTTTACCCCTTTCGGGGGTAGTTTTTGGCCGTTGAGGCGGTGGGGTGTCATCAGCAAATGGGAGCGTAACATAGTCTCTTTGTATTCCTGTCCGACTTACAGAATGCACTACACTCTCTGACAGAGCAAATTATTTTTCTTGTATTACTCTAGATGTTAGAGAGAATGAAAGTTTGTTATAACATTGTAAAGGATACGAAGTGTTGGCTAATACATTTTGTGAAGAATTTTTGCTCAATTAAGGAGTTTGATATATTATTTTTGTTTAGTATGGATAGTTCACGTACTGTTTCTCATTTTAATGTTACTAAACTAGTCTCATCATAAAGTCTTTTTGTAGGATATTTATTTTCTCAACTTTACTTTTATAACTAAATTTTGACACGTTCCTGAATGTTTTAATGTCTTGCAGAATAATCCCGCGCGCCTCTGTTATAATAACATATCTTAAGATAAATTTCACCAAGGCACTGAATATTATAATGAATCGTTCGGTATTTAATACGTGTCTTACAAAAAAAAAACCGTTGCCTTAAGAATCACTAATTCCACATCCAGATATCCTATCGAAATTTCCTTAATCGAAAACACATTGACATATTTGCAGAAAAAGGAATTTTAGAAGTCTCCCGAGCGAGGTGTCGTAAATATTCAATAATTCTTTTTTCTTCTTTCTTAAATATTCTATAAATGCAAAAATTTTTGGAAGTCATAAATATCAATAGAATCAAATATTAACCTGTGTCTCCGATTTGCCACGTATTTTATGTAAAGTTTAGATATTTTCGTGGATCATTTAATTTTAATGGAACCGAGCATAAATTAAAGTTAATTTAGAATTGCAAAATCGAAGTTATATCGATATACTGGTCTCTAACTTCATACTAAAAGGGCAGGATTTATGTATGTTTTCCTAATAAATTTAGGTTCTAATAAATTTGCATTTACTGTACGACACTCATGAATATTTGCGTAACTGTTATCCATTTGTTTGCATTAACAAATTAAACACTCTTGATTTGAATCTGGACTTATACAACTTTGAAATCAGCAGGGGTAATATTAGAAATTGTGAGAATTAATGAAAATACTTAAAACTGATTATTTTTGTGTTAATTAGTGTTATTGCTATTGAATAAAATTCAAAACATACAAATATCAAATAATTCTTCCTCAGAGTTTAGTTAATTAATTAATTAATTAAATTTACGTATTTATTTATTTACTCAAAATATCTACATGATAATCCCAAATGATATTAAAACAATATAATGCCATATTGTATAGAGACAAAAGATTGACAATGTATGTTACAAAATAACACATATATAAATTAAAGACTAAAGACAAAAAGTAAAAACAAACTAAGCTAAATTGTTACCTACAGAGACACAATTAAAAATTTTTGTAAATGAACAAAAGTGAACATTAATATTTGCTGGTAAATTATTAATAGCCGATATGACTTTTGCAACAGGACAACGACTACTGCAGTTTGAATAAAAATTATCTGCACAGAACAAATCATTATTTCTCGCAAAATTTCTGAGGAATCTATTTTATTTTTGATAATATTAAAACCAAGTTTTTATATCATTTTAAAACGCCTTTCCTTAAGAGATGTAATATCCAACAAGTGAAGTCTTTCTTCATATGAATAATTGGTTTTCTCAATATGCAACTTAAATAAAATGAAATTTACTATTTTCTTTTGCACACTGTCAAGTCTATCAATGTCAAATTGATAGTATGGTTCCCAGATAATACAACAATATTCTAATATTGTTCTAACAAGTGAATTAAATATATTTAAGATACAAGTAATATCAGTGAAATCCTTGCATTGTCGTTCAATAAAACCACACAGACGGTTTGCTCGCTTTAAAACATTCTCAATATGTAAGTGATATCTTAACCCGGCATCCAAAGTAATGCTCAGATCACAAATAGAATCTGCTCTGAGAAGTTTTTTATATTTACACAATAATCAAACAAAATATTACTTTTCTTCTTAGAGAATGTTACTATTTACCATTTACTTATATTGATTTCAAGACAACTTTTCAAATTCCAATTACAAAAACTGTCAATATCACACTGCAACTTTCCAGCATCATTTATGGTATTAACAACTGCAAACAACTTCAAATAATAATAATAATAAAGTTTATTGAAAATATAAGATTACAGTGAGTGCTTAGTTTACGTACAAGTTTGAGACTCAACAAACATTAAGTCCACAGAAGGTTGAACCTTTTGCGTGGACTGGGATTACCTTATTTTAGCTATAGTAAGACTTTTTATTGTTTAGAGAGAATTTTAAACTAAGTTGTACTTCCCTCTCACGCTCGTGCATACAGATATAAAAACAAAGTTGTAAGAGACATTCTATGTCGGATGTACATAATAAGTATAACAATATAACTATTCTGAGATAGATAAATAAAATTGATTAAATTGGTAAATTGATAAAATAAGTAACATAATCAAGTAATATAAATAAATGAAAAACTAAGAAAATCATCGGCGAAAAGTAGAATTTTCGCAAAATTAAAATTGTAATGCACGTTATTAATAAAAAGTAAAAATAAAATCGTTGTAAAAGTTGTAAAAGAGATGACGACACAGTCTGCAGGGGGCGAGGGTTCATTCGAATGTGACAACCTCTGACATAGGGGGAGGGGATTAGAAACACGAAATTTGCCGTAATGCATAAGATGGCCCCTAACGTGTTAACAATTTCATTTCTTTACCTGTGTTATTGACAAATATGGCTGACTCGAAGTCACTACAGAAAACTCCAAAGGTAAAAACGCAATTATCTGCTTGTTAGAAAAATTAGGAAAACAAATTAGTCCCTCAACAAATCCCCATCATTATTTATTATCATTTATTGCATTGTACAAAACTGTCATCGTATTTCAGAATAATAGTCTAGTCAATAAGTGCTATTCTCGTGAATACCTCGCAGCCTGTACCGAAAATTATGATTTAGGGCTCATTCGATTCGGAATGACATCTTAAAACATTTTGGAAAATTTGAAGTAAAAACTACAAAAGTTATAAACAATTTAGTAAAAATAAAAGAGGTGGTTTAGTTTTTTGCAAATATCTCGGAGATTATTAAAAATATCCGAAAACAAAGAAAAGATCCTTAAAGAGCAGGAAATTTCATAAAATAAAGTCCTCCTCCCGGAACTATACCACCAATATTTATAATTTTAATTTAGCGGTGAAAATAGGGCTAAAAGCGGGTGATGCGATTTCCGCGCGCGCCGACCGATTCGGACACCTTAACAATAAAATTAATTTAAATCCATTAAATATGAATATTAAGAAATAAAAAATTCACATACCTTTTGGATACTTGAATACACGAAAATCCATTGGAAAAGAATTTTAACCGTATTTTTTTTATTAGATATGCTTTTGTTAATTAACTTATTTTTACAAGTTATAAATTAACATAAAAACCCTGATACTTGTCAAACTAAAAACCTCAGGTTTTTTCACTTCGTGGAGCTATTCTTGAAAGGCTTTATAAAATCCCTGTTGGAAAAATTCAAAAATTTTGATTTTCCACTTTGTTATTAACAATCGAAGGCGTGAAAAATTGGAAAACGTAAATAAAACAATGAATAAATTAATTTTTTCAAATACTCCGATTAGTTTGTTTTCTTATTATTGAACGCTACATAAAAATGATTTTTATAATTGATTACTCCTATTGTTTAAATAATTGTTATAAACAAATGCATTGTTTATAAGATAATTCATTTTTTTGTGGATTCTAATGCTCAACAAATATAATGATTTAAAAAAAAAAATTCTTTTCTTAAAAAAAATGTTATTACTTAAAAGCGCATTTGTCAATTAACAATTTTTTTTGATGCTAAATATAAATACTAAGGAACCATTTTTTTTCTAAATCATCATTTCTATTGCTCTTCCATATTCTGAAAAAAAAATTGTTGTTATTTTATTTTTTTATTTAATAAACAATTTGTTATAAACGAATTAATTTTCGCGTTATATATATTTTTTAATGCTACAAAAAATGATGAAAACAACCATGTGTAGCATGTAATGTGAAAAATTTTTTCTCTATTTTTTTATATAATTTTAAGCATTTTTGTGTTTTTATGTTGTCACTTTCTTTCAATTTTCCATCATTGTTATTAGAATAACTTATAAACTATTGGAGATAAGACGAAGACACTTCAAGTCTTTTTTATCCTCCGTTACACAATAAACAAATTGAGCTTTTAACCGAAGCTCTAACTCAATTATTTATTAACTTTTTTAAATTATTTATAAAAATATTTCGAAAAAAATTTGTTTACGGCTTTAAAGTTTAAATAACTTAAAAACTATTGGAGATAAGACAAAGACACCTGAAGTCTTTTTTATCCTCCGTTAAACAATAAACAAATTGAGCTTTTAACCGGAGCTCTAACTCAATTATTCACTGAATTATGAATAAAGATATTTATAAAAATAAGAAACTTTCTGACTTTTTTAGCCAAAGTATCTTACAAACTAAAAGTAATTTTAAGAGAATAAATAATTATAAAAATTTTATTGATTTATCACTTTTTTAAACATTGCAATTTTTGTTTAATTATTATTATTATTATTATTATTTTTTGATAATCTTTTAGCGTTTTTGTGGTGGTGAAACGGAAACTCAAGATCGTGAGTCACCACCACAAAAACGCTCAAAAAGATTATCAAAAAAAAAAATTAAATAATAAGTAAACAAAAATTGCAATGTTTAAAAAAGTGATAAATCAATGAGATTTTAAAAATTAAACATTCTCTTAAAATTACTCTTAGTTTATAAGATACTTAGGCTAAAAATACTCAGAAAATTTGTTATTTTTATAAATATTTTTATTCATAATTCAGTGAATAATTGAGTTAGAGCTCCGGTTAAAAGCTCAATTTGTTTAACGGAGGATAAAGAAGACTTAAAGTGTCTTCGTCTTATCTCCAATAGTTTATAAGTTATTCTAATAACAATGATGAAAAATTGAAAGAGAGTGACAATACAAAAACACAAAAATGCTTAAAATTATATAAAAAATAGAGAATTTTTTTTTCACATAGCATACGACACATGGTTGTTTTTATTATTTTTTGTAGCATTAAAAAAACATAACGCGAAAATTAATTTGTTTATAACACATTGTTTCTTAAATAAACAAATAAAATATAAACAATTTTTTTCTGTTTTTTCAGAATATAGAAGAGCAATAGAAATGATGATTTAGAAAAATAAAATGATTCCTTAATATTAATATTTAGCAACAAAAAGAATTATTAATTAACAAATGCGCTTTTAAGCCATACAATCTTTTTAAGAAACGATTTTTCGATTAAAAATCATTATATTTATTTACGATTAGAATAAAAAAATGAAATATTTTATAAACAATGCAGTTGTTTATAACAACTATTTAAACAATAGGAGCAAAAATTTAAAAAAATCATTTTTATGTAGTTTTCAATAATAAGAAAACGAACTAATCAGAGTATTTGAAAAAAAAATTTTTTTCATTGCTTTATTTACGTTTTCCATTTTTTAATGCCTTCGATTGTTAATAACAAAGTGGAAAATCAACATTTTTGAATTTTTCCAATGAAGATCTTTTCTATAGCATTTCAAGAATAGCTCCAAGAAGTGAAAAAAATCTGAGGTTTTTAGTTTGACAATTATCAGGGCATTTATGTTGATTTAAAACTTGTAAAAATAAATTAATTAACCAAGGCATTCTTCAGTCAATATGTCCGCGCCGGACAGTTTGCTAAACCTTAACTCTCTAATTCTTTGTAAAAGATGCGGGAAGAATATGGCTAAAAATTATTTAAAATGTGAAAATTGTAAAAGCATGTTTCACCAAAGCTGTGCCAGAGTTACGAAAGGTGTAAAAGTGGTTAGTGACTCTTTAATTAACTGCTGTGGTACAGAAAACAATGTCGCTAATAATGAGGCGTTCTTAAGCGCAGTGGATAGTCTGTCGGTTGACAACAAGATAGATATTAATATCTTCTTGTATATAATTAAACAAAAGGATGTTATTATTGATGAACTGCAAGATAAAATTAGAATATTAAACGATCATATTGCAATCTTACATAAATTCAACAACTATCAAGGTGAACATTCTTCAATGACAAAACCTATTGTGGATGAAAAAACCATTTCAGATAAATTTGTCGATAAGAAATTATCATCAAAAACACAAGTTAATAAAACTCGCCTAAGTGAAACGCAAAAACAACGGTCAAATGTTCTTGTAGATAATAGAGAACAAAAAGCAAAGGTGAATGAACCTAGCCTACAAGTAAATACTAAACAAATGTCAGCTGAGCTGCTAAATCTTCAATCGGAGTTAAAATGTAAGGAAATTATTAATCTTACTAACAACATCCAGACGCCATCGGGTTCCAAAGGAAACCCCCGAGAAAATAGCGAAAGTCGGTGGACTCAGGTAACCCATAGTAAAACGGTGGCGAGTCGTAGTAAAAAAAGGATTGTGGGGAACAACAAAGAATCAACAATAAAAGGAGTAAGAAAACTCGCATATCTACATGTTTGCCGTGTGGACCGTGATACATCTGCCATGGATATACAAGATTTATTAAAAACAACTTTCCCGGAAGCTCAGTGCGAATCAATACAACCCAAGTATCCTAACCTCTACTCGTCATTTAAAGTTACCATTTTTGAGGAAAACTTTAAGAAAGCTATGAATCCGAATGTCTGGCCTGATGGAGCGTGCATCAGCAGGTTTTTTCAGAAGAGGACGAACATGACATCAGTCACGTAAACCAAAGCTTAGGGATGCAGGATACAATTACTAAGGGTAAAAAAGGTGGGGTAGGCCTATTTCATGTTAATATTCAGTGTATCTCAAATAAGTTGGAAGAGCTGTCTCTGTTTCTTGAAAAGAATAATAATTATGATATTGTGTGTTTTTCTGAACATTGGCAGGATAAAACCTCTATAAATTCAATTAATATTCCACATTTTACACTTGCTACCTATTTTTGTAGGGATAAAAATAAACATGGAGGCGTCTCCATATTTGTGAAAAATACAGTAAAATTTAAACAATTGCAAATTAATGAATTTTGTAGCCAATTCAATGCTGAATTTTGTGCCATTGAAATTTTGCAGATAAATGTTATTTTGATTAATATATATATAGGTCTCCCACTGGGGATATTAATATTTTTCTTGACCTATTAGAACAGCTGTTAATACACTGCTCAACAAAAAACAGTAAAATTGTACTGATTGGAGATTTTAATATTAACTTTAGAAGTGTCTCTCCCTCTTTATCAGAACTAGTCTGTCTGACTTCATCTTTTGGCCTAGAAGTTACAATAGCAGACTATACTAGGATTACATCACATACAATGACATGCATTGATAATATTCTCACTAACCTGGCAGAGGATAGCTATGAGACTAGTGTTATCGATCCCTGTCTATCTGATCATTCTGGCCAAGTCATTACTATAAAAACCCACAAAACTAACACAAACAACTCAGTCAGAAGGAATACCAATGCAAAGGGAATTAGTAAGTTGAGAGCATCATTAAATAATATTGACTGGAGCTTATTTGAAAACTCCAACTATGATGCAAACTCTTTATCAGAGTTCTTGGTAAACACTTATTCATCTCTCATTAACAAACACCTTCCATTAAAAACATGTAAAATTAATAACATTCCACCTGTTCCGTGGTTTGACGATGCACTCAAAAAAATGAGGGATACGTTATATTGTATAAAAACTATCTCTAACTACACGAAGGACTTTCAGTTGTATAATACTTTAAAAACGGAATATAAATCCAAAATAGTCAAGTCAAAAAAAGCTGCTTATGATAGTTTCATTGACAACTCTAATAATAAGGCTCGTGATAGTTGGAAGTTAATTAACTTTGAATGCAACAAATCAACGTCGAATGCTTTTGAACAGAATATCTCATCTGACAGTTTTAATAGTTATTTTGCCACTATAGCCGATCACTTTATCAATCTGCTGCCTACAGTAAATGCAGCCACAACAGATTACTTAAAAAATTTACCCAATTTTAAATCCTCTTTGTTTCTCCAACCGGTAACTACAGACGAAGTTGCAGATGCGGTAAAAAACTTAAAAAATTCTAATTGTACAGACATATACGGCTTAAATAGTAGGATTTTGAAAGAAACCATTGACATAATTTTACTCCCACTGACACGGCTCATTAATGCATGCATTAGTGAGGGTCATTTTCCAGAGGTATTCAAAGTTGCAAAGGTACTACCTATTTTTAAAAAAGGAGATAGCAGTATCATCGACAACTATCGACCGATATCTATCATTCCAATTTTTTCAAAAATTTTTGAAATTATTCTAAAAAAAGGCTAGATAATTATTTAGATATAAATAATATCTTAAACTGTTGTCAGTATGGCTACAGAAATAAATGTTCCACCACTAAGGCCATCTTGAAGATTGTGAGCGACATAGTCGAGGGCCTTGAGGTTGGTAAGCACGCGGCGATTAGCATGTGCGATCTCTCCAGGGCCTTTGACCGTGTCTCTCACGAGATTCTTGTGGAAAAGCTCAACCATTATGGCATCAGGGGTCTACCACTGAAGCTATTTCATTCCTATCTTAATAACAGGAAACAATGTGTATCGGTTAACAACACTATCTCTGAATTTGCTGAAATTAAACACGGAGTGCCTCAAGGCTCTGTGCTGGGGGCCCGTATTGTTCATTATATACTTGAATGATTTCTTCCATTTTATGTCGCCCACAAAAAGTATTTCCTATGCCGATGATACCTCCATATTGGATTTTAGTTTTGACCTTGGTAATGTAAATTCCGATAGCCATAAATCAGTACAACGTGCCAGTGATTGGTTTTCTGCAAATAAACTTAAACTAAATGAGGATAAAACTCAAAAGATTATATTTTCCACTAATAACGCAGTTGTTAATAATGACAGTGTAAAAATTCTGGGCGTCATTTTAAATGACACTCTAAGTTGGTCCAACCACATAGAGGATCTATCCAATAAATTATCAAGTACAGTTTTTCTTTTACGTAGGCTAAAAACTTTTCTTTGTTCTAGTACTTTAAAAAATTGTTATTTCGCCATGTTCCATTCTCACATTAATTATGCAATTATCCTATGGGGTGGCTCATCGCAGTCAATACAAATTTTTCGATTGCAAAAAAAAGCTGTCAGATTAATTGATAATGCGGGCTGGCGAGACCACTGTCAACCAATTTTCAAAAAATTAGGTATAATGCCAGTTCCTTCTTTGTATATGTACAGTACGTTAGTAGAAATACATAAAAATAAAGATGCATTCCTGACTAATTCGGATTTTCACAATTACGAAACAAGGTCTGCCTCACAACTCAGACAGCCTCGTCTTAGATTAACAAAATCAAGAAAAAATACATTAAATCTCCAATTATACAATCATATTCCTGATGACATAAAATCTCTCAATTTTAATGGCTTTAAATGTAAGATGAAAAGACACTTCTTAAATTATTGCTTTTATTCAGAAGAAGAATTTTTTAATACTGTTTTTTAATACTTATACCTGTTCTATGAGTTCATTTATGTAATCTTTAAATTTCTTTTCTTTTTCTTTGTACCCCATTGTCCTCGTCAGTATACTCTATCCCACACTTTGAGAAGCACTGTTTACATGGCATCATTAGTGCTGTAATTTATTTGCTATGTACGCGATTATTCTAATTGTAATATGTAACATGTAATATATATCACTATTCATTGATGTATTCATACAACCTTTTACATCAACAATTGACGTAACTATATTTTTATGTTGTGAATATTCAGTTGTACTTGTTTTTTGTTTTTTATTTTTACATTTAAACGTTATTTGTGTTTAGACTGTTTATATTTCAGGTTTACACTTTGTAATGACTTGCCAAAAACAATTTTTTTTTGTAACTTGGTCAAATAAACATTTCTATTTCTATTTTTATTTCATATCTAATAAAAAAATTACAGGTAAAATTTTTTGCTAATGGATTTTCGTTTATTCAAGTTTTCAACGCATGTGCATTTTTTTATTTCTTAATATTCATGCTTAATGGGTTTAAATAATTTTTATTGTTAAAGTGTCCGAATCGGTCGGCGCGCGCGGAAGTCAGATTACCCGTTTTTAGCCCTATTTTCACCTCTAAATTAAAATTATAAATGTTGGTGGTAGAGTTCCGGGAGGTAGGACTTTTGTTTACGCAATGTCCTGCTCTTTAAGTACCTTTCCTTTGATTTCGGATATCTTTAATAATTTCCAAGATATTTGCAAAAAACTAAACCCCCTCTTTTATTTTTACTAAATTATTTAAAACTTTTGTAATTTTTACCGGCGCAACAAATTTCCTAAAAAGTTTCTTGATGTCATTCCGAATCGAATAAGCCCTAAATCATAATTTTCGGTACAGATTACGAGGTATTCACCAGAATGGCACTTGTTGACTAGACTATAATCTACCGATAAAGATTTATTTACCAGACGTGATACAAAGTTTACTACAAAAGTTCAAGTTCCATGTTGCAATTTCTAGAGCAAACTTATCATTTTCAGATCTGTTGCCAGGACGTCGTCTAAGCTATGTTGCGGCCGACATTGGCACGAATCCCCCGGCCCTCGGCCTTGCACGCAGCAAATCCTCTTTGGCAGCCCAGGCGATCCGAGTCATGACTGAGATGAGAGACAATGGAACTGTTGCATTTATTGGACCTGATGACACTTGTTCGTCCGAGGCTCTCGTCGCAGCAGCCTGGAACCTTCCCATGATTTCTTATGTAAGTACAAACTAGATATTTATTAATTATATTTGTACAGGGAATACTCAGAATGGAGTAGTAGAGATAAATAGTTAGATGAGGGCAAATATGTTCTGTCTCTGGTTTTAGATTTATAAAAAGTTTCCTATTCTGTGGTCAGAAGTATACTATCCAGAAATTAGAAACTGTGGGCATACTAGAATGTCTTCTAAGTTGCATTAACTCTTACATAGAAAATCGAAAATTTGTAGTAAAATATAATAAACTCCAATTGAGTATGCATGAAGTAATCCTCGGGGTTCCCCAAGGGTCAATATTAGGCCCTCTATTATTTCTGGTTTACATTAACGATCTGCTAAGTTGCATCCAACATTTCGTTACATGCATGGTGCCAAATAAATAAGTTTAGTCTGAATGATGAAAAAAATGTTTTTATAAATTTTAATTACAGAAGAGCATTAACTTCTAGCGATAACATGACTTTTCCGAATGAAGAAAAATCCCTTGTAAATTGCTTAATAAAGTCTACTTCGCTATTTTACAGCTAAAGGATACAACAATTCAGATGGGATCTTAAGTGTGTATTATGCTTTAGCAGCTAAAGCATAATACATGCTTAACTAAAGTTTAGCTTATTCACATTTGTCATTGAATATATTAACCTGGGTATGTTCAAGTCATATATAACGAGTTTTTGTTTCCCAGAAAAAGTTACTAAAATTAATTTTCAACCTAGATAATAGAGCTAGTTTGCAAACATTAATTTCTGCACCTTCTCTATCTCTGCATATAATTATTTGCATAATACAAGACATAAAACAGTGCATAAAACAGAGATATTTCAAAAGTCACTGCACTGTAATTGTACTATTTTATTTAACAGCGTTCCTAAAACTATGAGAAAATTGAATTTATCTGCATTTAAAAACAAAACTTTTAATAACAAATACATTATATAGTGTTAATGAATGTTTAAATAGATAAAATCTGTTTTTTTCTCTGTCTATTATGTTGTATTTTTTATCGTATCATTGAAAATTAAGTTTCCTTTAAGTTAAATCTTTATTGATAATTATTAATATTGTAACATTACAACTTCACAATAACTTAGTAGCACATAATATTTTAGTTACAATATATAATACGTTAGTTACCATATCATAATACCCCCTAGACACGAATTTTATTTTAAAACTATTATTTATGAACATTGACGTGAATATTTTAACAGTTTTCAAATTTGATAGATACACCTGACACACCATTCTTGACCAAAATGATGGGCATGTCCACTGAATTTTGCGCAGCAACAAATTTTTTCAGTTCGATAGTCTCTTTAGTACATGATACAGTATTTACAGAAACGTCTCCAACTTGAATTTTTCGCTCAATGGAAACCTTCTTACTCAAGTTATCTTCCAAATACCCTCTTGCAACATTGCTCGATTCCCAACCGCAAAGTTCTTGTAAATCTAATGTCTCCATCAGCATTAATAAGAAAGTTGCTGAAGATCTTAGAATGACCAGTATACATAGTTGGATTTTCAAGTTTGAGATACATAGCAATTTTCTCAGGTATTTTAGAAAAAAATGGATACCACAACGAAGAGTGGTGCATTTTTCGTTTCTATATGATAAGTACGAACAATCTTCTATGCGGAATATGAGTTGGACGTAATGTGTTTTTTAAATAAAGCCACAGGATTAACGTGGTCCGTCAGATATCATTGCAAAAAACCTTTTCTTGTGGGTTTTTGAGTCAAGATTTGTGACTACTAGCTTGGTCTATAGAATTTCAACATTTTCATTAATTCATTTATTCTACAAGCTCCGCCAATTCCAAATAAAAAAGCTACTTTCATCATTAAAAATGTCTCGTCTGGGGCAGTACAAACAAATTCACAAACCTGCTCGTGAATACTTTCGATATTTTGGTCTATATCCCACATTTTTTTCTCAACAAGCTCGTAACATGGAATATTTAGGCCACAAATATGACGGGGACTATTGATTTGAGAGTTTCACAAAACAAGCAAGTAGTACCGCATCTCCAGCAACTTGAACCTATTCTCCATCTCGCCACTCACAATACTGAAGGTATTCTTTTTCGTAATGGATTTTTGATTTATCTGGAAGCAAATCTAATCTTACAGTGTTAGCAGCCGCAAGTATATTTTTGGGAATATCAATATCTTCCATGATTTCGCCAAAGTTTGTCGTAATTAAGACTATCTTAATTTTTATGGCGCGCTAAAATGACAACCAAAGTTGTTGATTTTCTCACGTCATCATTGTCACGATAATAGCTATGTATGCACCAAGTGCATTATATAGATTATAACGCCCGGAGTGTAACATGATGCAGCCCGAGGGCCTTTGGCCCGAGGGATACATGTTGCTTGACGGGCGTTATAATCTAATAACGCTCGTGGTGCATACATTTTATTTTTCACGAAAAATGTATTTTCCTAATGAAAAATTGACTTTTCATTCTTTAAATACATTTAGTAGTCTATGACATTTGCTGATACTTTGACGTTTATTAACTGTATCTGACAGTTGTTGAAATTTTGACCTTTGTTGATGTTATAAGAAAAAGGCAAATATGGAAATACCACAAAATATCCAAAACAATGCGGGAGAAGCCACAAAAAATGTAATGCCGGTCAACTCCAAACCATTATACGATAAAGAATATGAAACATTTACTCTTTCTCTGCTTCTCAAATGACAGGGTGTTATGGCCATAACTCCCGCCCATTATGCCCGTGGTCATTATAAGTGTCTTAATGGTAACCGTATCCAAGGTATAATAAACAAATAATATGCAGGTGAAAAATAAAGTTTTGAATGTAACTCGATTATTAGCGATGTAAAGCATCTCGGACGTTGCCAGGCGACGAGGCGTCCTCGATTATTATAAATTGCATGATAATCTTGTTACATTAATAGCTATTATTGAGAGTTTTTATATAAAGTTTGCTGTCTTTATACGTATTTATAAATTCATTTATTAATGTATATTTTTATATATTTACGAGTTTCATAAAATATATTCCATTCTATGTGGATAACTCACTCATGCAGAGTAGGTAATTCAGAAATGGATTTTGTTTCATGCGAGTCAAGGCCACTTCTCGCTAATAATATTGTAGTATTAATTTCAGAGCGCAGAGACGATTATTGTAACGGTTTACATCGAATTAGGTAGGCGTTCACCCTTCAGTATGTCAAGAGCCGTCGAGTAGGTAAACTTAAAACGGGGTGATTATTCACTGTTGCAAATATTTCGGCACTATGGTAGTTTCAGTAACCTTTAAAAACAAATAACATTTAGGATCTAGTGCACTTTATGTACGTACGATTTTGAAAATTTTCTACATACTAGAGAATAATATGAAGAGCATAAAATACAATAAAGGAAATATTTTGAGACGAACCATAAATTGAAGAGAAAAAATGAGAAATATATCAAGAGTCAAATAGAACAGGTACAATTTATGTAGGAATTCTGCATATCAACATGAAAGTTACATGCAACATGTGGAAATAGTAAGAAAATCGACAACATTTTTATACATTAAAGTGTATTTATGATGATGCCGCTAATGGTCCTAAATAGGTGTGCAGTATTTGGTTTTGATATGTTATAAAGAACGGACAAAAACTACAGTTCCGTAAAAATGACGATTTGTCGTTCTTTTAGAGCAAGACATCGTGAAGCAACTTTTTTAAAAATTGTTTGTGTACTTTTGGATGATATAAAGAATTTGATTTAAAAAATATTCTAATTTTTCGTTTTCTTTCTATAAAAATCAAACTTCTGTTGTATATATCAGTTATATCTGAAATCCATTGCAAAAAAAGAAAACTTGCAGATAACACTTGCGTTTAAGTTTTAGGAACACATTAATAACTTAGTGTTAGATAGATAATCTTTTTTTTCATCATTCATCATTTTCTTAAATAATATCATATAATTACTTACCTTTCTTAAGAAATTAATATATTTTTAACACGCTTTTATTGCTGGACCTGTAACGTCGTATGTAAGAAAATCTTATAACTCCATTTCACCTACTTCCAGATGTTGTACTGACTTGAAATTTTGCATGTATATGTGGTTCATATGACAATACAATTAGACGTTTTTATACAAAAATCCAAGGCGGCGTTTTCAAGATGGAGTTTCCAAGATGACGGACATTTCATTATCATTTAATATCCGACTCTACTAAACATTGCCAACTGAGAATTACCAATTACACATTATGTACTCTTCACAAATACAAAACGAAAAGTATATTGCATTCTATCGGCACATTTCTAAAACCGGTAATATTGCACGTAGGGAAAACATTTTCATAACACTGTGTTGGTGATCGAATTCTGAACAACTTTCAAAATGTCCGTCCGTTCGTCTGTTCGCCTGTCTATCCGTTCGTTTGTCCATCCGTATGTCTGTCCGTCTGTCTGTCAGTCCGTCACGTTTATTGTAAGCACGATAATTTGAGAACGAAAAGTCCAATTGTATGGAAATTTGGACAGTAAGTTACTGTTTGCTAGAGGAAGAACTCTATTGCTTTTTAACAAAATCTATCAATAAATAAAAAAGTTAGTAATTTTTTAAATTAAAATAAATACATTTTTTTAATGTTTTGTAATTTAACTAAAAACGTCCAAAACAAATATTATCCTATAGAATGTGCAACAATTAATAAAAAGTGCAGTAAATCGGCAAAGAGTATAATGGTTAGCTTGTTTTCTTCATTTTAGTGGATTTATTAACACTTTCAGTTTAATTTGTTTATAAAAGCGTGTTTTATAATATTTTAAATTATTTAAACATTTTTTAGAAAAATGATACCTTATATTAACAATTGCTAACTATTTCGTAAGAGAAAACGTATCAATTGTTTTCTTCTTCTTATTATTATTATTTTTCAAAAGGGTATAACATTGTCCCCTGCAGCTTGTTATCTGTGGAGATAAAGCATGCTTGTAAAAATAAAGTTAAACAGTTATAACCAATTAAATTTTGAGCACTTTCGCTTTTTCGCCCTTCTGTAAAATTTAGTATATTCTACTTACGCCTATACGTTTGATGGGTGACAATATAAGAGCCCTCAGAGCCCCACTTTAATCAAATTTCCTGCATAATTAATATTTACTTCTAATCCACTTGAAAAGAAACAATATTTTTTATTAGTAATAATTAGGATTTCTCAAATAGAATTCCCCAAATATTTAATCTGCTGGAAATTTCATCGAAGATTCAGGATAACCATTTATTAATAATAAATGAATATTCTCAGAGAAATAGCGTACGCCCTAATGAGTTTTGAATTAAATACCTTGTAATCTGTAAACAAACACCGGAAATTTGCCTATACCCGAGGTTTAATTACACGATCGAATTGACTACTATAACCCATTCCCATTCATTATCGTTCTTGCTGGGTTTCATCGTAAACCTTTTTGAAGATTTATATCAAACCAAAATATAATATTAACAAAAGAGATTATTTTGAAATGTGCTCTGCGCGGAAATCTATGTTCATATTGATGCCATTAAATGTTCACATTGTAACATTAAATTAGTGATGGCAAAGGTTGACGGTTATAGAATAAGAAGAATAATTCTTCAAAGTGGTCTATTTATTAAATATAAAGATTCTCTACATTAGTTAAAGAGAAAAGGAACCCTTTTAAGATATAGTAAAATCTGGTATACCTGTTCTATACCAGTGATTGTGAAAAGGTCAAACAGAAAGGTATCTTAACAAATAAATTTACGAACATAAGAATGCTTTTTTAAAAGTGAATTATTTATTATTTGTTTGCTTATAGTAATGAAACATATTCTTTATAGGTTTTCGCAAACAGCGGAAAGAAAAACTATCTATGAAAACTAAAGGAAAAACTATATGTAAAAATATTAATGAAATCTTTGCATTCTTTCGATAACCTGACTTCTGGTTATGCTAACAAATAAAAATTCTTATTTGCCATTCTCATTTTAACACTAGCATCCAACATAGTCCCCTACGGCTAGGCAGGTTAAACTAGTATCTACATGATCCCCTACGATATGTAAATTAAGTTAAAAATGAGAACGAAGGCCTGAAATTAATTTATTTACCTACCTCGTCTTTAAAAAAAATTTTATACTAATGAATTACATTTTCATAAAATCTCATTCAGTTTCATGGAAATGCTTAGCCTTTGAAACGTTTTTCGTCCTTATTGTGGACTCATCAGAAAAGCCCAAAGCCACTCATAACGATGTTCCATGCAAAACCAAGACAGTATCCATGAATAAGTTTGAAATATTTATATTTGACATTGACTGATAAAAAACAACAGATCTTCACCTATCTATTAGCTAATTAGTATTGGAGCCTATATACTCTATGCATGTTTAAAAGTGAATTATTTATTATTTGAATAAAGAATATGTTTCATTACTATAAGCAAATAAATCATTCACTTTTAATCATGCATAGAGTATATAGGCTCCAATACTAGTTAACTAATAGATAGGTGAAGATCTGTTGTTTATTATCAGTCAATGTCAAATGTAAATACTTCATACTTATTCATGGATATTGTCTTAGTTTTACATGGAACATCGTTATGAGTGGCTTTGGGCTTTTCTGATGAGTCCACAATAATGACGAAAAACGTTTCAAAGGCAAAGCATTTGCAAGAAACTGAATGAGATTTTATGAAAATGTAATTCATTAGAATGAAAAAATTTTTAGAGACAAGGTAGGTAAATAAATTAATTTCAGGCCTTTGTTCTCAGTTTTAACTGAATTTACATATCGTAGGGGATCATGTAGATACTAGTTTAACCTGCCTAGCGGTAGGGGACTATGCTGGATGCTAGTGTTAAAATGAGAATGGCAAATGAGAATTTTTACTTGTTAGCATAACCAGAAGTCAGGTTATCAAAAGAATGCAAAGATTTCATTAATGTTTTTACATATAGATTTTCCTTTAGTTCTCATAGATAGTTTTTCTTTCAGCTGTTTGCAAAATCCTATAAAGAATATGTTTCATAAAAATGCTGTAATGGCAAACAAATTACACAGAAAATTTAAATACTGCATGTTTAAATCTAATTGACAACATATGATAATTTGTTGTTACCTTAACTTTTGCTCGTCTACAGCAAGTTAATTGTTTGGTTCAGAATATACATACTTTTTGTGGTTCCTTGTATCTGATTTTAAAAAATCTAGTAAGCATTATATGAATTAAAACACTTATCCATATTCATATTATTATCTACTTTATAGAAATTAAATGAGATAAATATGTTTTAGAGAAATAAACATAAGTGAGAGAAGGTTTTACCAAAATCTGTTAGATAACTCCTATCCAGAATAATCTGCATCACCTCCAAATCAAATTTATATTGCATTTGTTTATAGATATCAATGTGTTACGCACTTTTTAAACTGAAATTCGGGAGGGCGTTTCATGAAGAACTGTACATACTTCCAGGGGCGTTAGAGGACCACTTGGGTATTCAGGAACGGCCATTGAAATTTTTCTGTCGTTCTTAAATTCTAAGATACAGGGTGATAAACTAATTTTGGTCTAAATTTATTTTGGCCAGAACGCCTTTGCTATTGACCGGATTTTGTTTAAATTTTAGACATTTATATACTTATCACAGTTGATAGATTGCTATAATGTATTTTTTAAATTCCAGGGTCGGACTTTCGTAATTTGATTTTCCTGAATCCTGTAAAGAAGATCACCCTGTAGTATATTTTTTTAACATTCAGGTGCCAATTATAAAAGTCCGTACATCACTAAACATAAATATGTAATTAGATTTTTTGTCGCATCTTTGTTGAGTTTTTTACGAGCGACTGAATTTGGCAAAAAGAGGAATTTTAAGAAATCCATCTTTATTTGCTTATGTTTATTGTGGAAATAATTAAAAATGGTCAATTTAAACTGGGTAAATAATGCTCAATATTGACAAAAATTTTAAAACCAAAGTTTTTTTTAATTTCAAAGAAACTGTAGCTAGGTACATTCTATAGTAGTGGGGAAGTTAGTGTCGAAAATCGGTAGATACCCTGCACTTTGTGATTAAAGTATCATACTGTGCAAAGTTGTTGTAGGAACCAAATACAGTCAATTAAGGCGTGTAGCCACGATCGGGCCCCGTGCGGACGATTTGTACGTCTGGTTGTTTACCTCAAGGAGTTCAACGATGGTATTGGTGCAATCAGGCGCGTATTTCACGAACGTTTGGATTGAATATCGCATTAATTTGCTTTAACAAATCATTTAAGCTACTTCGTATGCTTAAGTAAGGGTCTGAGGAATAGCAGTAAGATTTTATATAGGATTTTTAAATTTGCGTTTTTTTATTTTGCTGCTAAGAGTTTACATTTGTTTTTTTAAACATTTTCCACCGCAGAAACATAACTCTGTGCAGGGAAGCTTCTTTTTAAGACAGTTGCATCGATTTGAGATGCACTTTGTTTTACATTTGCACCGCACAAGCTCTATACATCCTTCGGCAGCTATTGGAAGTTCTGTCCAAACGGGCTTCCAAGCGTATTATTCTTTTATCCATCCCATTTCTGATGGACTTGGAATAATTTGCCGTAGTTTTAGGCTCTGTCCCTAAACATGAACACCCTGGTAGGGTGCCCTTAGAACATGCTTGATCAGTGCCGCTTTGTCGGAGGAATGTTTTCAATTTGCCGGTCCTTCTTGGTGAACAGTTCCTTTCTGTACTCATTCACAGTAGTACAACTGCTCGATCTGGAAAACAAATATGTGCTAGGTAATTATAGTCATTACAGACTTTTGCACAATATATGTTTATTTGTAAAATAAAATCAGCAATAAGGTTTACCTGTCATACATAGCCACCACGAATTTCTCAATATACGGCATAGCATCGTCGATTTTACCCTCTGAAAGTGATTGAAAATCCATAGGTACATCAGGACATGCTTCCCATGCCTTGAACGCGGTTCTCTTTCCAATTCCATTAAAAGACGACGTGACGTCGCACCCAGAAAAGGCATGGAAAACGGGCAGCATTTTTTACCTCGCTGGACCTGTGAAACAAACTTCAAGTGAGGATCTGGACCAAAAAATTACAGAATTTCACAAATTCACATAATTTACGTCCCTAGTGAAGCTGCAATGTTATGACACGAGATGTATTGATGATTGCTTCCTGTTCCCATGTGAACCCAGAGCTCATTTAATTCGCGGAGCTGGTCAAATGCTGCTACACCGAGTACGACCACATCTGTGTCCACCGTTCGCATCATGACTTTGGAGTGACCCTGCACCACAGCGTCCGCAACGTGAAGTAACATTCTAGTGTCACCTTCTTCATGATTACATGGGGCCAGGACAGCAGACAAGTTTCTCTTAGTGTTGCTTAACACCATGTCTCCATCGGTAGTGTAAAATTCTTTGTCGTCCTCGAGATTCGTGAAAAGACAACAATTTGCCAACATATGAAACAGTTCTTGTTTATTGGTTCTATCTCGGAGAGAATTTGCCCAGCCCTTAGGAATGGTGGTACTTGCACTAACTCGAACTCATTGACCAGTATCGGTCCCATACCAAGTTCAATCGCCGAATGTTACACAGTCCTTTTTTCAAAAAATGAGTTATTACCGTGTCTGCGTACTCTCCAAAAGTCTTGCTGAGGCCGGGATTATGTGAAATTCCACAAGGTTACTAGCAAGTGATTCAAACCCTTCGGATGACGATGATGCACTTCTAGATTTAAGCAAAGGATTAACAAGCTTTTCATTTGTATCTTGATGGTACAGAAAGCAAAGTGTCCAATCACCAACATAACCTTCAAATCGCGGTTCAGTATTTTCAGACATTATTTTTTTATTGCAGAACCTAACAGGTACTTGGAATGTAAAAACCTAAAAGTCAGATGATTGTACCACAACGCACTACAGACACACAAACATTATTGAAAACAACGTATTAGAACGTAGATTACTCTCGCAAAGGACACTGACACGATTCTAAAACAAAAACGTTACTGCCTTCACGGCGAAGGTAGGCAACCATAGATACAGGTCCTTTGCACGGGGTCCAATCGTGGCTACACGTCTCAATTGACTATATTTGGACACCACAACAACTCTGCAAAACCGCATGCTTAAATCACAAAGTGCAAGGTGTCGGATACTAACTTCCCCACTTTAATAGGAACCCATAAACAATTTTCTTTTTATCATTACATAATTATTAGTAGGACTAGACATTTCTTGTTTGTTGCCATAAACAGTAGAACTAGTGTACCTACTTGGTTAACTTAGTCTGCAAATAATCATGAGGAATATGCCAATATTATTTTTGTTTATGGATTTTGTGATGGTAATGTTAGACAAGCCGCGGAGGAAAAAAATATTCGTTTTCCTAACAGAAGAACACCAAATCATCAGACGTTTTTAACTGTATATCGCTATGCAAGGGAGCACGGCAGTTTTCCATCATCAAAAGTGGAACGAAATATTGTTCAAAATGTTGACGATCAAGAAAATATCATTGCACACAGTTTAGAAGTTCTCTTACCTAAGTACTTTTTTGCGAAATTAAAAATATATATATTCGAATTATATATCGTTAAAAATAAAGTATTAATATCCTTGATTTTTCATGTCGCAAAATTGTCACGCTCCATCGCCACGATGAAGACACTTGCATATTTTATCTGGCATCCTAACTCACTCAAAAAGTAGTAGTTTACTCCACTAAAAGTGTATGTTGAAATCCAAAATAAATTTCAGACGTCCCTTATCAATTAGACGAATAAGTACTCAAAGGCTGACAATGTAAATAGGTTAGAATTTTTCCAGTGGATTATTGATCACAGACTGACTACATATCGAACTTTATTCACAGACGAGGCCCAATTTACGCGGGATGGCGTATTTAATTCAAGAAATCCTCATGATATAGAAGCCCATTCTCAACATAAGTTCTCGGTAAATGAGTGGTCTGGTATGATTAACAACAACCTAATGCGCCAACATATTCTTCCGGCAAGACTAAAGAGGTTTATTTAGATTTCTTACAAAATATATTACCTGGTTTAATGCAAGATAGTAATGTAAGAGGACAATATTTCCAGCATGACGGAACTCTTCCTCATTTTGTTATTGAGGTTAGAAGGCATTTGGATAATGAGTATCCAAACATATGGGTTGAACGTGGGGGACGTCATTTTTGGCTGGCTAGATCACCAGATTTCAACCCTGTCCATTATTTTTTATGAGGATATCTCAAAACTGAAGTCTACAGAGTCCCAATAGATATTAGAGATCGGTTACTTTAGCGAAATTTCCGCTGTAGTGACCAAATTAGGAACAATCCTGCGCAAATTAGAAAATCTATTGGCAATTTAAATAGACGCCAACAAAAATGTATGGAAGCTGGAGGTTCTCATTTTGAACACTTGCTCTAAATAATTAATGCGACCATTTTTAATTATTTGGATAATTAGTAGTACAAGTAAATTAACAATTTAGGGTAACAAGAATTAATAAATGGTTCATCTCTGGGATTTAAGTAGGTAATCACCTGGAGAATGAGATGATGCATTCTTTGCACTTCCAAGTTCCGGGAAAATTCAAAAAAATTTGGAAAACTTTTTGATTTTCGGTTTTTTTGCTGTAGCGGCCAAAATAATGAAAATTGAGAAAGAAGTTTCCAACAAAAGTTGTAGCTCGTCTTTTTCTCTACAAAAAAAGTCTTTACAAATTTTTGTGTTACTTAAGCCGTTTAGAAGACAAATCGAGTTTTCCGCTTATAGTTTTAAGCCGCTTCGAAATGAGCGAAAAATGAGAATTCTCCAGGAGTTTCGTACGACCGGGCTCATCAATCGATAATTCTTACTATTCGGAGCCCCTAAAAAAAATGAATAGGCCTAATAGGTAACCGCTGTCAGTCGCACCATACAGTAAAGAAAAGTCAATTAGAGCAACTCAAGAACAAAATATCTGCGAAGACGTTGTGAATAAGATTTTATTACACTATTGTAGTATAACAGATACATCTTTTACAAATTGATGACCCATAATAAATATAGGAATGTTTTTAAGGATGTTAAGACGGCCTGGTTACGCTTATTACCTGTCATCAATAGCCAATTCTTAGCTTATATAAAAAAGTAGCTACTCATTTGTTTTGCACAATGAGCTGCGCCAATTTCAAACTAACAATGCATTAAAAAATTCTCGGAATAGCATTATCTTAGGAAATGAAACCGTCCTTAATTTTCCATTCCATATGATTGAAATTTATTCGAAATCCATTTGTCTCAATCTCTGGATAACAAGTTAGGTGTTATCAAAACCGTCGCTAATAGTATATTATAATAGTCATTTCTCATTTCGTGCTAACGTTCGATTTCATTTCTTAAAAAAATCTAATAGTTTGAATTGTTTTATTTATTAATTTTTTTGAAATAAATATTTTCCTAATTAAGCTGTCTCCATTACAGTCCTTTTCAAAAGAACATCAAGGCCACCATATGGAAACTAAAAGACATTCATGCATCTTTATTTGACGACTAGTAATGTCATATTGAGATTAACTAGAGGCCCCGAATGCCCGAGAACAAGAAGCGTATAGATGAATTTTTATGTCTGTCATGCCAGTTCTTATGTAACTGAATATCGAGATTCAGAATAAATGTTCTCTTAAACACGACGAAAACTCTCAACACTCTTCGAAATATTAATAGTTTACGACAGTATAATCATTGCCTTGAGAGTTATTGAAAACCTTGAAACATTAATAGAAATATATGTCTTTTATAGAAGTTTTCTAGGAGTTTGCTTATTTCAATTTTATATGTTTCTCATAAACTAAACACAACGAAAGATTATTATTCTTCTAGTGTTATTGCTCTTGTTTAGAAACTAGCAGTAATAATTTCTTATTCCGCTGGAATATAAGTTTAAGTCTTTAAATGTAATAATAAAAGGAATATAATAATAACATTTTTGGACGAGTGATTTTCAAGATTGGATATTTAAGTCTTATAAAACAAAACATTTTCTGAAAAAATTATAAATCTAAAAGTAATATTTTGTTTCATTTTGTCCTACAGCTAATAAGACTACATTTACCTAAAGAAGTATCAACATTATTATTTTTCTCTGGCCTTTTTAACCTACTTTTATTTGTTCAATGTGCAACAGCTGATGAGCTGTATGGTCCAATGATGGTTTTATTATACTTTCATCCGGTATAAAATGAGCAAAAACAGATTTCCTTTATTTAAAAATATGGTGAATGCGCTAGGGACAAAATATATATGTATTTCGCTTCGTCGAAATTACATTGAAAATAGTCGAGGAAATGAAGCATTTAACCCCAACATGGGACTTCGTACCACCTGGTTTTTATGTAGGATGGTGCAAGATATTCCAAAAGATATGTAGAACAAAGTCAGGGTCATGGGAACTGGTGCTCTTTCGTTTTCCGGTCGTAAACTGGGACAAAAGTTCGCTATTTCCGGTCACCAATATTTTTTTTTAAGTTGAAAGGGAACTATTTGATTCTGTTTTGGACAATTCTAAGCATTTCTTGACTCTTGACATTTTTTGCTTATATAAGCGCTTAAAAAGAATTATATTTAGGCATTTTTCTTTTCAAAGAATAGTATTTGCGATTATTTTTGGGCATTTATCATGGATTAAAACATGTGAACTCAATATTTTTGATAATTCTAAGTATTTTTTGACTCCTGACATTTTTTACCTAACTTCACTCTTCTCGAGATATAAGCGTTTGAAAGAGAAAAAAAAGTGTATTTAATTTCTATATTTACTATGAACTAGTATTCTTGATCATTTATTATGAATTAAAACATATGCACTCTCGGTTTTGAGCAATTCTGAGCATTTTGACACTTGACATTTTTTACCTAACCTCACCCTTTTTGAGATATAGACATTTAAACATTTAAAAACACGTATATTTAAGCTCTCTTTTTCAAAAATCTAGCATTTACTATTATTTATGGGCTTTTATTAATTTATTTAATTAAAATATGTGGACTGTATACAGACTGTCTATTTTACGAGAGCCACACCAAATATCTCGCTTAATATCTATTGTAGAAGAATAAAGTTTTAGAAACAGTTATCCCATTTTTTGTGAGCTATATTTCAGTAAAAAGAAATTTGAAATCCATAGCCTACTTTATGAGATATATTACAAAAACCTGAAAAATATTAAAACCACAAACGGTTATAGCTTCCTTATTTGAGGAGATACGAAAAAAGTTAAAGGAATGAAAGTTGACGGCAAAGACAATAAGAATAATAACGTGTAACAAAAAAATCGAAAAATGCAGTTGGCTTTGACATACGCTATTGTGCAAAAATGAAAAATACATATCTCAAAGTAGGCCATGACGCCATTAATTCTGTTATTTTTTTCTCATTCCAACGATATAAAACATGTCACAGAAATTTTAACCGATAGTGTCAATATTTAATATTTTACGAATACCACAATTCATATAATTGAATCGTAACAATCAGCTGTGCCATAATAGTAAAAATTCACTTTATAATAATTATAATTCCGTAATTATTTATTACAATTTAATACAAACCAATAAATATCTCATAAATAAAAATACAAGTACAAAACGAACATCCAAAGAAAAAAACGAAAAACTATGTATAACAGTACTACCTACTACTATATTGAAAAGAAATTGTGTGTATTTATTTTTCTAACTACAAATGCTCAAATTGTGCACCATGCATTCTGACACATAAACGTGCTCTACGAGACACGTCACGCATTACATTTTAGAGCATTTCAGGAGTAATTGCCTCACATGCGTTTCGAATTCTGGTTTTGATGTCCTCAATATTTTCAGGGGCAGTTTGAAATACCTTGTTTTTAATGTAACCCCAGACGAAAAAATCCAAGGGAGTAATATCTGGTGATCGAGCTGGCCATAGAATGGGTCCATCGGTGCCTATCCAGCTATTTGGCATAACTTGATTTAAATAATTTGTACATATTACAGCAGTGTGAGGTGGAGCCCCATCTTGTTGAAAATATGAATAATTTAATCTTTCTGCCACTGTTAATTCATAAAGAAAATCTTGAAATTCGTTTTGCAGGAAATTAAGGTATCTACGAGCGGTTAATTTGCCATCATAAAAATGAGGTACAATTACTTTAGTCCCTAAAAGACCCAACCAAATATTCGTAGAAAATCTTTCTTGGAAAGCAGTCTCTCTGCACCAATGTGTATTTTCTCGTGTTCACTTATAATGCATATTTCTATTGAAAAATCCATTATTAGAAAAATTTGATTCGTCCGACCAAAGAATTTTGCTACATATCAGCGCGTCATTCCTTTTCTTATTTAATAACCATCTACAAAATCTTACTCTCCTTGGCTTATCTCCCTCATTTAAATGTTGAACTTTCCTCATTTTGTAGCATCGAAATCCGTTTTTTTTCAATATTTTTCTTGTACTGTCTTTTTTTATGCGACAGTTTCCCTGAATTTGTCTCAAAGAGGTTTCCTCATTTTGGTTAACATAATTCATTACTCTATTCACTTTTCTTACATTATCCGCAACATGCGCTCGCCTTACTACTTTTTTTGAAAATGAACCGTGCGTTTTTAGATTTTAAACTAACTTCCTAATATAGTTCGATTTGGCTGCGGAGCATCTGGAAATCTATCTCCGTAAACCGTGACTACCATCTCAGCGTCAAAATTGCACTGACAATAAATGCTAATCATATCGAATTTGTTATTATTGGTGTACACCATAATTACTGATATAAAATTTGTCTTAGAACTCGACAACGCAACATACAACATACAACAGTGACAATCTGTCAAATTTATTAATAACTGTATACATTGTTTTTCACTAATTATGGCACAGCTGATTGTTACGATTCAATTATATGAATTGTGGTATTCGTAAAATATTAAATATTGACACTATCGGTTAAAATTTCTGTGACATGTTTTATATCGCTGGAATGAGAAAAAAATAACGGAATTAATGGCGTCATGGCCTACTTTTCTTATTGTCTTTGCCGTCAACTTTCATTCCTTTAACTTTTTTCGTATCTCCTCAAATAAGGAAGCTATAACCGTTTGTGGTTTTCCTATTTTTCAGGTTTTTGTAATATATCTCATAAAGTAGGCTATGGATTTCAAATTTCTTTTTACTGAAATATAGCTCACAAAAAATGGGATAACTGTTTCTAAAACTTTATTCTTCTACAATAGATATTAAGCGAGATATTTCGTGTGGCCCTCGTAAAATAGACAGTCTGTATATTGGACAATTTTAAGCATTTTTTGACTCTTGAAAACCTCACCCTTCTCGAAATATAAGCGTTAAAAAGAGAAAAACGTGTATTTAAGCTTTCTTGTTAAAATGTCAAGATAGAAAATGCTTAGAATTGTCCAAAATATAAAGTCCACATGTTCTAATTCATAATAAACACCCAAAAATAATCGTAAATACTAGTTCATTGAGAAAAAAAGCCTAAATACAATTTTCTTTAAACGCTTATATTTCGAGAAGAGTGAGGTTAGGTAAAAAATGTCAAGAGTCAAAAAATGCTTAGAATTTTCCAAAATATAGAATCCAACGGTATTTTTTCAACTTAGAAAACATGTTTGATAACCGGAAATAGCGTACTTTTGTCCCAATTTACGACCGGAAATAGAAAAAGCACCATTACCATTACCATCAAAATACAATAACCCTATCTGTTCTTATATATAATTACAGGTACACAACATCAGCGTAAAAGTGTGTTTTACGTCCTATTTACTAGATAAAGATTATCTATCAAATAAATAAAAATAAATAGTTTTAAGAGGATTCGGATTATGTGTCAAGTATACAGGGAAATCAAAGTGAAACCCTGCTGCAGATAATGCGTCAATCATTAAAATAGTGTGTTATGAGGGAAAATGAATAGATACTCCACGATGCATTGGATGTCAGCAGGAGGAAGGGAGTTTGGAGGATAGACGGATTATCATGTGTCGTTTGTTGTACGTCCGTCATGTGAGTTCTATATAAGTTAGTTATGTCACCGTCTTACGCGAAAGACAGGAAGTCGCTGGTGGAGTAGTTTGTGTGTCTGTCTTGGGTCGTTAATACGTACGTCCATAAGGTCAGTAGTAAGCGCCGACAATTGGATTTTGCTGGTTAGAAAAAGCACCAGTTTCCATGACCCTGACTTTGTTCTATACACATTTTGGAACATTTTGCACTGTCTCAAATAAAAATCAGGTGGGGCGGAGTCTTATGTTGTGGTTTGGGCCTTTTTCCTGCTTCATTTCCTCGACAAAATAGTAGTTTGGCATTTTCGGAGCAGCTGACATTCAATTTGATTTCAAAAGTTAAAAATTCAAAATGGCGAATCCAATAGGGCTGCCATAATTGCAAATTATTTGCAGATTTACATAAAATTTGTTACATAAGGATAGGTTTCCAGGTTTCCAGGTTTCTTTCATAAGCGTACATGAAAGAAACCGCAAAATTAAGCCACCCTAGGAAACGGTAATAACCCCCAGGGCGCGAGTTCTGCTCGCACTTGTCTGTCTTTTTTTAAACACGATTCATTTCTTTTAAATTTTCTCACTCTATTCCATCGACTTTCGGTATCCTACCCCAAGGATACAATCTTCAGTGCTACCTCCTTCAAAGTTTAAAATGAACTGATTAGTTATTTCTCAGGCAATAATTATTTATGCAATAATTATTTATGGTTCTAACGAACAGGATAATCCAAAATAGATTTCGGAAAATTACCAATACAGGTATGATGTTGTTCGTGGCATAAAGACAGCAAAGTATTTTGTTTAGAAAGATATATGTTTCAGTACTTATCTATAATTCTTTAGTAAGAGTTTGAAATAATTACGAGTATTTTTGCTAGTAATATATTTATTTCCTTAGCATTCCCAACCAACATTTATTGTCAAGTTTACGTTAATTCGTCCTACTAATAGGTCAGAATTTCGGTTTGACTAATTTGGTGATAGGCATTTTTACCTAAAAGTAACCACAAGTTTACCAATATGGGGAAAAAAATTAAAGTAAATCTGAAGTAAAAATTAGGCAAGCTAGGACATTTTGTCAAGATGTCAAAGACATTTAAAGGTAACATAACCCTGTCAGTAAGTCAAGTTGTGGTAATTTTAACGTAATTACTCTTTATTTATTACTTAAATAATAGCTATTTACCCATACCACAAAAACAATTAATAAAAGGGGAACTAGAATTGCAGGTTGGTTAATAACTACAGAATGACCAACATGACGCCCATGTTTTACGTTATAAGTTGTACATGGTTTATCGATGATAGAAATATACTATTGGTAGGGAACACATGAGTGGACTTAATCAAATTATATTTGGAATGGTATCTCTCACCGTATTTGGAAGAAAATTAATTGCGAATTAAAATTTACTATAAATATAACTATTGTACTTCTAAAAAAAGTGCGCGCTCTTAAAATAAATACAAATGAAATAAAAATTAAAAATGTTGTTTTTTTTTAATTTTTTAAAATTGTGGGAATTGTCTAACAATATGTCCAACTCATTTCTGGAAATCAAAATATGATTTATTGAAGTAACTGCAAGTATATTTTGCAAAACAATCAATTTAAATATCAACTTCAAAACAGTGTGCCATTATCTTTCAAAATGGCGAACGAATATTTTTCAATTTAAATATGGAGTCTTTTTAATGTTAAACTTGAAAGTCTAATTGTCCTCGAATATAAACCTATAAAACGAGTTTTCTTAGACCGAAGGCGATATAACCAATATTTTCGATTTTGAGGTCCACATTTCCTATTTAAAAAATATAGACTTTAAAGTAAGTGATAAAATAGGTCAATTTGCTCTACACTGTTGATTATTAAGTTCAATGTCCCAGTTTAGTAATTTTCGTGACCTAGTGGTGAGATTTGTTTTATAATGGCGTATTTTAAAACCGTCGCGGTGTTATGAAATACACTATAGTTATCATCATGAAGTACACTATAGTTATCACAAAAATCTGTTGTTTGATTGATTTCAGTTAATTGATTATTGTTTTTAATAAAAGTAGTCCCAGATGCCACAATTATCACATCAGATTTTGTATTTGTCACTTGACATCTTCTCTTGAGTGTCTTGTCATTATTATTTCCTTCTATTTTCTTTATAACCCTATAATAATTTGTGGAATATCGGTAAGGCTTGAATCTATTTTTATTCTCCATATTTTGTTTTTAATGTTTACAATATAACATGGCGTCACTCTACAACAACCGATACCTAGTGCCCAACTGATGAAGTTTGTGGTTTAGCTCGCTTTTGAAGACTAAATAAGGCCAAAATGCTTTTTGGTATATTTTTACTGGTAATTTCGACTTTGTCTATTGTCGTTATTTCCAACAGGTTAATACCCATGGTAATTTTGACTCTATGGTTACTGAATGGTAATTATTTTGACATATGTTTTCTAAAATATTACTTCGCCTTTTTTTGAATTTTGAATGGTCAGAATTAAGTCATTTGCAACCTATTAAATGACTTATTATGTGTATGACTAAGAGGTAATTTTTTAAATCAATTTGTGGTAAATTCTTACCTTGCTTAATGTCTTTAAATAGACCTATGGACTTTGAAGACAGTTTTTAGGTAAAATTTATGTTAATTTGACTTTCAAAATAACTTAATGTGTCTATGAACTTTGAGGGCATTTTTGAGGTAGGTTTTAGGTAATTTCTAACTCGGCAGAGTTACTTACAAGATCAGTGGGTCATGAACACATCTTCTGAGTAAAAAACAAGTGCTTTACAACCTAAGCAATGAATTTCAGGCTATTATTACTTTATAGTAAGTGATTAAAATGAAATTAAGTAATTCTTGACCTCGTATAATTATTCTGCCTATACGGTTGGTCTATTTTACTTGCTTGCTAGTTGGGTTTGCATTTAATTATATTTCATGTATTTGTGTTTAAAATTGTGGTTGCTGTTTCATATTCCATTTCCTAATTTTTTTAGGTTTCTTTCATAAGCGTACATGAAAGAAACCGCAAAATTAAGCCACCCTATGAAACGGTACTTAACCCTCAGGGCGCAAGTTCTACTCGCACTTTTCCGTCTTTTTAAACACGGTTCATCCCTTTCAAATTTTCTCTCTCTGTTCCATCGGCATGGGATATTTAGATTTATGTTCTTTTAGATTAATGTCATTTTAAGACAGGCATTAATAAACACAAAACCAACGTTTTTCACTCTTTTGTCACCTAAGTTTTTAACATTTGTAAAGCGATTTAATGCTCAAGAAACGTAGGAAAACATACTACAAAAATAATTACGGATGTTATGGAACTTTCTCATGAATACTTTTTTCTGTAAACCAACTTTCAACAACAATTTCTTTACATCTCCTCTCGAAAATCTTCTTAATAAAAGTTGAAATCTTCTTAGGTCTTGTATTTCTTACACTCTGTTTTATTATATTATGGACGTATTTACTTTCAAATGTTTTAAAGTTTAAATCTCTTGTACCTACTTACATCAGACCCATTAATGTTTGTTAAAATTCCTCTGATCCAAACGTTATGTCATGCCTATATTTCAAACAGGCCTAAATTGGGAATTAATATGCGTTATCATTAGTTCCTCTTCCTCTGGAGACAGATCGACGCCTGCATCGTCCATCTGGAAACTTAAAGAAAATTGAATACAACATGTATTTATTACAGTGCGAAGTTGCGTTTGTGAAACTTATGGAGTGACGACGTGCCTAGACTGAAAAATTCCGAAGAATTTGATAATATTAGACCTATTTAAGTATACCCATAGGAAAGAAATAAAATACTGTCATTAGTTGGTCAGCACGGTTGAATAGTTATGTGGCGAATGTTAGTAAGAAAGTTATTTGTTATTCTTTACGTGACTACTAGTAATCCAGTTACCAAAGACGAAGAATTGCTCGAACCTCGGAACAAAAATATAAACGGCTGATACAACTAACCGACAAATTCTAACTTTTATTTTGTATCGTTAACCAAAACCACTTTTTTTTTTTTTTCTCTTTCCCTTGGCTTTGGATGAACCATCAGCCAGTAGCTCTAGATTTATAATATACTGATGCACATGCAAACAAGACTAATTGGTTCTAAATTTTAATCCTTTATTTTTCTCTCTGCACTACCCTAAAACAGACTATATAACAATGTATATGCGTACCACACGCACACGTACGTGTAAATGCACACATACATACACCTAGCGTACAAATCTATCCACCAGAGGGATATACACAGGGCCACACGTTTCACGTCAAGGGGTCCATCTTGACGACTTTATAAAGACATAGACAAAGGTAGGGGACCACGGTATGATAAGGTTTAAAAATAACACAGGGATAGTTAACACTGAGGATCTAGCAAATCTAACCTAAAATTACTTTATTTATAAACTTGTATTTGTTGCTTTAAGGAAATTAAATAATGCTGTGAAAGCCTCAACATTTTCTGACGTCAGTATATTATTAATATTTATTGGAAGATGAAATTTCAGTTCTATTAAAACCTTCGTGTGATTTTGGTTAAGTACACAATTAAAAAATATATGATTTATATTCCCATATTGTCCACATGTACAAAGATTATCCGTATATATTTTTATTTTGAAAAGATGTGATGCGAACCGGCCATGATTAAATTTGAGTCTTGCAATAGATGTGTAAAATTGTCTAGATATGTGCACATTATTATACCAATGTCTATTGGGGAGTTCAGGGTGTATCAAAAAATAATTCGTTGATTTGTCGACGTAAGCGTTTTTATATATTTGTTCCCACTCTTTTCTTGCCTTCTGTGTATATATTGGGATTAGGTCACTATAAGGTATTTCCTTAATTTCCCTTGTGCTATTTGTGATTGATTGCTTAGCCAGATAGTCTACTTTTTCATTATATTCTAAGCCACAATGTGCCTTTATCCACATAATTTTAATAATCAAGTTAGCGTTTATTGTCTGCTGGTATACTTTGAAAATCTCCCCAATGAGGGGTGATTTAATATTGTCTACGTTCTTCAAGGACTCTACGATGGACTTTGAGTCTGTAAGAGTCCTCATATCGCCCTATATCCTTAATGTCGTGCATTTTAAAAACATTAGAGAGAATGATCAAATTTAGAATAGAATGGTGGATAAATACCAATAATCTTGATTCTGACTGTCAATACGGATTTAAACAAAATTCTAGTACACATCATGCAGCTGGAAAGCTAATTGCGGATATTCAGAGGTGTTATTCAAGAAACAACTTTTTGGGAGCAGTTTTTCTGGACATTGAAGGGGCTTATAATAATGTGAATTTAAATATTCTCGAAGACATGCTCATACAGTTACATCTCCCACGTATACTTTGTAGAAATATAGTCAACCTTTATCGCAATCGTAAAGTTTATATTCGATGCCAAGATAACGTCATGCTTGGCCCTAGATTTGTTTCACAAGGCTTGCCACAAGGATCCGTTCTAAGTCCCATATTATTTAATATCTACACGTCCGATCTGAATCGTATATGTAGAAACAAAGTGATTCAGTATGCAGACGACATTGTTCTTTACAATGAGTCTAGGAGACTAGAGACGACTATAGAACTCCTCAATAACGAAATGGTTATTGTGAAGTCTTGGTTAAATAATAAGAATTTTGAGATGTCAATAACCAAAACAAGTACTTCCATTTTTTCTCGGCATAATATTCCAAATTTTGATCATATTAATTTAGCTAATATAAGTCTAAACTATAAGAAAGAAACAAGATATCTTGGGTTTATCTTAGACCAGAAGCTAACCTGGAAGGGACACATTAACAATTTACTTGTACGGAGTGAAAAATATATAAATATACTAAGAGCCGTATGCAAAGTATCCTGGGGAGCGGATATAAAAACAGCCATGTTAATTTATAGAGCCACAATTCGATCAACCTTTGATTACGGGTGTATTTTCTGTGGAACCGCTAGCAATACCTTATTAAATCGTCTTAACACTCTACAAAACAAATGCCTGCGGCTGTGTATAGGAGCTATGAATTCGACGCCGATCGAGGATCTTAGGGCTGAAGCATTAGAATCGCCTTTACATTTAAGGAGACAGTTGTTGGCTGAAAAATTTGTCCTAAAACTTTTTGCACAAAACCAAAATTCTCTTTGTCATTCCATTTACGTTTTATCTATACAAGACCTCACTAACAAACCAAAACCACTTATTTGTATTGTTTTGGTCCCAGCTACGTCCAAGATAGTTCTAAAAAAAATTGTAGGCTCTAAAAAATGTAATAACTGGCCTAACTCACATATTATGGTACAATTTTAATTAAAAAAAAGCAATGAATTACATCATGCGAAAAATTATTTGCCATTTTGATATATATTTCAAATACATGTTATATAATATACAGGGTGTAATTAGTTTCATGTCATTAAAAAAACTTGTGGTAGGGAACGACAAGACAAACAAAAAAACTTATATAACATGGGGTCTAAAGCTCATAGTTTTGGAGAAAAAAAATAAACAAAAATTTCGCAAATTTTCAATAAAATTTTTTGAGAACTACTGGAATATTGAGGTAGGTTTAGATCTAGATCTGATCTGAAGAAAACTATACTCTAACTATCCCTTGTGCAATATTTTAGTTACTGTCGGTGTTTCGTTATGTACACACGTCCAACCCGCCGTTCGTTGTTTTTGTTATTTTTGAATTTCGCGTCATTGTGTGTTTATAGTTAAGATTTATTTTATTGACTTACCGTTCAAGTTGTCAAATTCTTGATTACGTACAGACACAACTTACTTGTTCGTTCTTTTTGTATTCCTTTTTGGCTTTTGTACCAAGTTTTTATATCATTTTTTTTATTGACAACGTTAGTTGATAGTTTAGTGTTTAGTGTTGAACGAAGTGCGTATGTACTTAATTCGACGTACCGAACTGTGTATTGATACAGATGCAGAGATTTTGAATCATTTAGGTAGGTAGTAAGCTTTTAACCCAGGACACTCATTTATGTTACAAATGTTAATAAACCACATTTAAATTTTCTAAATTATAAACAATCCAATATTTTGTTCCAAATTAAAAAACAGACATGTAAAGAAATGCTCTGTTTAAACCTCTATGGCCATTATTTGCTTGCAATGGTGCACGAAGAGAGAACGAATTATTTACCTCTTTATACTTGTCTCAGTTCAGTTGAGGCGGTACATCAAAGGCGGTCGATGATCCTTTGACACCGCGTGTGCCGGCCAGCACTTTTTCATGACAATTTAAAAGTTGTATAATTGGGAAGTACAAGTCCATCGACCAAGAAAAGCAGTGGTTCTCAATAGTTGTCTACCATAATATTAAATATGTTAACCTAGATCAGTGTTTTTCTAAGTACCCCTAGAGGGAAAAGTCATAAAGGTGTTTTGTTTGTCTAGTCGGTCCCCATTACCAGTTTTTTTTAATGACATGAAACTGATTACACCCTGTATAATTAATTAGAATATAAGCTCTTTAATCAGAACATTATTTTTTTTTTGCGGTTCTTAGCTTGTCTCTTATAAGTTACTTCTGGAGCATCTCTTATACATGTTCAACAGTAGTCTGCTAACATCGCAGAAGTTCATTTGCCCTGATATCTTTTTTCCATATTTTGAATATTCTGGTCGAATTTCTCTCCATGCTCATCACTTACTGCACCACAGTTTTCTGAGAAATAATCTAGACGTGAATATAGAAAGTGGACTTTTAATGACATATTGCACCCTAATGTCTGGTAGCAATAAAGATTTTTTTAAATTTTCTTTTTTGCTACCGAGAAAGTGTGTTGCTACCATTTTAAAGGAATTCCAAGCAGCTTTTTCATTACCTTATAGAATGCTGTCAAATTCAATTCTCAATTTTATGTTTATTTAAGATGCAGCATAAAAATACCTAATATATCAATGTCATATATAAATAATATGAAATATTTAAATTCAACAAAATAAGTTTAGATATAATGTAATTTGAAATAGCTTAAAATGTTGAAAAAACTCAAATGACACTTTCAATATTTCTATTTAAGAAATTATAAATATGCTTTCGAAATTTTCCATATATTTGGTTTCTTATGATTAAAAAAGCAGTATTTCCTTTTAAATCAGATTTAGCTTCAGCAATTACTGTCAGTTCTATATCCATCATCTTTCGATGCAACAGTTGACTAGTTTTAGTTTTATTTTGTTATATAATGTAAATAATAACATTCCTAACAAATTCATTAAAAATGTAAAAAGCTAGAACTAGATTTGTAATAAGTTTTAACGTTTATGATATTTCGACAAAATGTGTTAATTGTAATTCTTGAGTTCATAGAATCTATACCTGCAGTCGCTATTATATCAAAAATTTCTGGAAAATTATAACAAATGTCTTTCAAGCCATTGAACATGAATGGGAACTGGAAGAAAGTATTCAAACAGTGATTCGATAATATTGAAAAATTACAGACACACAAAAAGAATTCCAGATATCAGAATACCATATACCCATACATTTTGAACCGCTAACACGAATCTTTGTAAAGGTTCTTGATTTGAGGACCCACAACAATTCCCTCTTTAATTTTCGCATCACTAAGTCTAGGAAATTTTTGTTTTATGTGGAGTGGTGGCAGTATTACCTTTTGTGAATCAACTGATGGAATATCAGTAACATTTTTTGCTCCTGGTCCAAAACCCAGTTTTGGCGGCCAATTTTTTTTTTGTAATGTTGTAATCGCGCTCGACTGTCCCACTCACAAAGAAAACTGCAATATTTGGTATACCCTTGCTGCATACCAAGTAAGATAGCTATCACTTTTAAGTCCACAAATCTGCCACTTATACTTGTTATATTCTATAGTTTGTAGCAATACATTCATGTTACTGCAATTTTCCTTCATGTGGACAGCATGGGCGATTGGAATTGATGGCAATTTATTTCCATTGTGGAGTAATACAGCCTTTAGACTAAGTTTCGAGTTCATCACTATGGGTAACCGGGCGAATGGCAGTTAGTAAATTGGGGTATTGTATTACCTTCCTTTTTTTCTCGTTAATACTCTGCCTAATAGGAGGTATCACGCAAAAATAACAATCGGTAACATATCTTTAGGTCCTCGCCAGATCATGGGCAGAGCAAATGCCATTGAACGTCCTCTTCCACTTAACCAAGTGCAAAAATTGTTCGCACAATTGCTGCAATATATATGAGGTGCCCATGTTGTGTCTTCATCTCCAATTGTACATCCAATATTCAACTGGTACGCCTTCTTAATTTTAGGAGTAAAATTACATTTTTGAAGCGCAAATGTCACGTCACCACAAATATAACAAAAGTTGTTACGTGTATTTACACAATCTCGTGGCATACTTTCAAAATAGCACTATTTACTTTCGACAATGAACGCTTCATGCACAAGGTACAAATACGACTACCTACGAGTGAATATTAGTTTTAGTGACAAATAAAGAGGTAGATAGCACGGTCGGTATAGTATGTCTATTGTTCGTAGAATTCTAATTCTACCTGTTATTTGCGATAGGACCGTCCATAAACTAGGGTATATATTATTACCTGTATTGGGAAAACCAGAGCCAACTTAAACTTTTGCTTTTTATATTGTTATATAGCATGACGAAGTTACTAATAATTTGCTATTTTTACTTCCAATACATGTAGGCTATCGGCTAGTGTATTAGGCTTACGGTTATTTTTATAGCATATTATTAAAAAAACACAAATGTTTGCATCTCTTTAGGGGGCGCTTCAGTAAGAAAAATTGAGGCTAAACATTGAAAATTCGGTATCTCAATTTCTAAACTGTCGAAATGGACAAATTTCTAAGTGCTCTCTTTTAAAGTCAGTAAAAGAAAAATGGATTGCCCTTTTACTAAATTAAAATATATACTATTAGGAATGTAACCCGACAAGACTCATAGAATTTGATCAATTTTTCAGGTAAGAATGTTTATTTTCCGCGAAAGTAATTTTTTTAACTGCATAGACGATATTATACATTTTTCAGGATTAATCCCTCAAAGAAATATTTCAAACATCTAAAACACGTTCTTCTTTCTCGATTTTGTTAGGTTCGTTTTTGACGGAACAATTTCGGCCCGCCCTAATACCTACATCAACACACAAAGTATCTTGTTGTCTAGTATTAACAAACATCCCGCAGTTAATTTGAATCTCGGTTATATCTTTCATGGAAATATCTGATTGTAACATATTTGTAAGTAGATCAAGGATGAATAAATTCAAAACGGATTTCTTCTTGGAATAATAAGGGATCAGTTCGGAATTGCCTGGATATTTAGATGGTGTGTTGAGTAAACACAGGGCACTTATCCCAAAGTTATTGGATGTAAATCGTATAAGAGGAAATCTCTATTACGTAAAGTGGAATATAAAATGGATAATTTATGTCAACAAAACAACAAAAACTATAATAGCTGCATTCGAACGTTACAGATTGCGAAACTTGTATTTGTTTAGTAATATATTGATTATATATCAATTTTCATTAATATATAAATAAACAGGCCTTTATTTTTCAGAAACATAACGTTATATATGAATAATAGAACTTATCCGGTGAAAGGTTAGGGGGTAGATAGGGGTAAATAGGAGAAAATAAATAAAGCAAACTGGTAAAAGTAAAAATAATTGGGCTTTGAACTATACTAGGAGTAAAGGAAGTAGGTTCATGATATCTCTACCCTTTATAGAGTTGAATGAACTGATTTTTATCTGCACTAAAATACAATTGACATTGACAAAAAGAGTTGATTCTTTCAGCAGATGAGAGATAATGTCTATATAATAAGAGTATATCTGCAAATAAAGTCTCATTGAAAGTTCTCTTTCTTCGAGATCTAATTTATATTCCCAGTTTTTCTTTTTTCCTGATCGAATGGACTGGCGTTTAATAATATCAGTGATTTTATCAAATAATTGCTTTTCTGACTACATCTCTATATAGGAAAGATCCTTGAACTTGAAGTCTCTAAGGGAAAATTAACTTTTTTTTAATTTCAAATTGATTGGAAGCAAACATTTGCTCAAACCTCGATCCCGCCGATATGAATTAAAATTGTAATCTCCTAAAGGTTAATATACAATTTATTTTGTTTAATTGTGTTTAAAAAACAATTTTAATTGCAAGGGAAATGCGGGCATCTGTTAATGTTTCTTGCGTCTTTCACGTTCTCATTATACAACTTAAATTGGTTCAATCGAGCTTAACTAACAGCACGTTTCGTAATAGCCTTAAAGATCAAATGCTGCGCCACTTAATTGACAAAGATACAGGGTGTTACGTAAATAAATGCATATTAGGGTGGCTGAAGAATAATAATGTTACGCGTTACAACCCCTACATGCTGGTGGCTGATGAATAATAGCTGAAATTAAGTAGCAATGGTTAGGCAACTATAACTGGATTTATCAAAGCCTGTAATGCACGCCATATCCCAGACAATGGTTGAAATTTATAGAAGAGGATCGCGTACACTGTTCTGGATTGCCGCCGAGAAGGTTGTGAATGGAGGCGTTGCTGAAATTGTTCTAAAACGTTTTGTATGCTTTCGGGGTGACTTGATTAATTTCTTATTCCGTCTGTTAAATCATCAACGTTATTCGGTCTGTTGAAGTAGACTTTCGATTTTAGTTAACCCCATGAAAAAGAGTCAAGCGTGGTCAAATCGAGAGAATGGGCATGCCACTCAATTTCACCGCGTCTGCCGATCCACCTATTGGGAAAAACTTGATTGAGATAGGCTCTTACTTCCAACGCAAAATGTGGTGTAGCTCAGCCTTGCTGATACCAAATATTTCTATCAATTTAATTAGGGTTGTCATCATATGGGAAAAGTATTCTTAAATCTGGAACTAAAAAATTTTGCAAGAAATCCAAGTAACGTTCCAGCAGCGCTGTCATTTGCATACTACTTTTCTCTTTTGTTTAGGTAGATATACAAAGACCTCTGTTCTAAATACTCTGAAGTAGCTAATTTTTGTTTCTTTACGATACCACAATAGAAATTATGTTTTATGTTTAATTGAATTAGTACCACTTAACGATTTAAAACATAAACCACTGTATTAACAGCTTCTGCCCAAAGTTTTAGCGGAAGCTTTTTATCATGAATTTAATATTCTTGCACCTTCAACTATATTATATATAACATATTAACTAATATTCTAATAAAGAAATATGGCTCGATAATTTGAGAACGTTCACTTTCTCAGGATATTGAGTATTGGCCTCCATCATCTAATGTGGATTTTCTGTTCTCAGTACTTATCTACAGTTCTGTTTGTTGATTGTTCCATTTAAAACGAGTGTTACCTCATCAGAAAAAGAATGTTTTTTTATAAATAACGGATCATCTTGGCATATATTTGCCACAATTTCGCAAAATTCCAATCGGCGATCAGGGTCAAGTTCTTGAACCAAACGAATTTTATATGGGCGGTACTTTTCATTTTTTGACAGACACAATATGGACGTTTTACTAACATCATTATCGGCGGCAACTTGTCTTGTAGGTTTATGTGGATTATTTTGAATATATAACAATATATCCAATTTCCTTTCATCATCTAAAATGCGTTTCCTAGGAGATTTAAGAATATCCGTGGCCTTTTTAAAGTCACGAAATTTGTTCTCAACTCTACTAACCGTAGACTGAGAAATGGTCAGGATACTTACAATTGAAGATTTCGCATACCTGCATCTGCGCTCTCGTTTTAACACCACATCCTAATAATATCAAAATTGCAATGTTTTGGGTAACCGAAAGACTCATTGCTAAATTAATGATGATCAACTTGACAATCAGCGATAAATAACTAGAATCATAAGTTTGTACAGATGTAGCAAATAAAGAAATTATGATTTCTTCTGCTATGTAAAAAGAAAACCCTTTTACTTCTTTCTCTTTGTTAGGTATTTTGCCACTTGCGTATCAGAGAAAACAATACATTTAATTGAATGTGATGACATGACACAAAAATAATGAGAAAAGTCAGATTTGACACTGTCGTGAGCAAAAAAAATTTTTTTACTTCCCTCGCATACCGAAGGGAAGTATTGTATTCGAGAAAAAATCACCCTCCGAGATTTTTTCGGATTCTGAGGTTTCAGATCAAGTAGATTTCGAAAACATAGGTTTTTCAATTCTGTCAGTCTGTCTGTCTGTCTGTTGGTGCATTAACTAAAAAGTACTTGACGGAGAGCAGTCAAATTTGGTAGGTAGTTGACCCTAATGTCAGCGAAGAAATGGTAGAACTTTCACTGGAAAATATACAGGGTGGATCGTCTAAAGGGAATAAATAATGAAAAAAAATTTTTTTTGCTCAAACTTAAAATTTCCACGTTTCATGACACGCTGAACCTATTTCAGAAAAAAAAGTTTTGAAAACATTTTTGAAAAATTTTTTACCCAAAAAATTGTTTTGTCTTTGTTCAAATTTAACATTTCCACGTTTCATGGCATTCTAAACCTATTAAAAAAAAATAATAATAATTTTTTTTACCAACAATTTTGAAAAATTTTTTACCATCAAAATAGATGGAAACATTTTTTTCTTTCTTCAAATTTAAAATTTCCACGTTTCATAGCGTTCTAAACCTATTTAAAAAAAATTTTTTTAGAAATTTTTTTTACTATTTTTGAAAAAATTTTACCACTAATACAGACTGAATTTTTTTTTCTTTGTTCAAATTTTCACGTTTTCATGACATTTTAAACCTATTTAAACAAATTTAAAAATTATTTTGATTAAAAATAAAAAAAATATTTATCACTACATATGTATAGAATAGATGAAATATTTTTTTTTGCTGAAATTTAAAATTTCCACGTTTCATGACATTCCAAATCTATTTCGGAAAAGAAAATTTGCAACATTTTTTTTACCATTTTGGGAAAAAATTACTTACCACTAGAATAGATGGAAATTTTTTTTTCCTCAAATTTAGAATTTTCACGTTTGACATGACTGACATTCTAAACCTATTTGAGAAAAAAAAATTGGAAAATTTTTTTCAGCAACATTTTTGAAAAAATTTTTACCACTAAAATAGATGGAATTTTTTTTTCTTTGCTCAAATTTAAAATTTTCACGTTTCATAGTATTCTAAACCAATTTCAAAAAAAATACCACTGTAGAATAGAAGGAAACTTTCCTTTTTGCTGAAATATAAAATTTCCACGTGTCGTGGCATTCTAAACCTATTTCAGAAGAAAAACATTTTTAAAATTTTTTTAAAAGCATTTTTGAAAAATCGAAAAAAAAAATGAAAGTTTTAACCACCACTATACTTCCAGTCCACTGCGTGTATGTGGAATTGAAAATGGGACAGATGGCAATAATATTAGGCATATGCACCTATTATACTATTATTGAAAAATGTACAGGGTGGTCATCCCAAGAAATAATTCAGTCATGTTGGACATTTATAAAGGCATTTGCCCAAGCCTTCCATATTGGCACCTGTTATTTAGTATTGAACTTTTGCTGTTGGATGAGCACTCTGTATATTCTTTTGACCAAAATTTATCAGGTGTTCTTTGTAATAATAGTGATAACTATATTCCGATCATTATTTTCAATGTCACTTCGTAATTATTAATTTTTTAGAGTGACCGCCATGCACAAATAAAGAGGGAAGTTCTGTGTAAATACCTTTACCGATTTTTTTCTAATGTAAATATGTCTCTATTTGAATACTTGCAATGAATTTTGACAATTAACTGACAATGTCACAAAAATTAAAGTTAGATGTACACAACTAGATTTTAGAAAAAATACGTTATAAGACTTGTCCTATTTTTTTGTGCTCTCGACGGTACATAGGCATAAATAGTTTAGAACACAGGAGTCGTGTAGATGCAAAAGCAGCTATATGCTTTAAATGCCAATTTCAGGTAAAGAAGTTTTGGGCATACGCATGAATTTATTGTCGTCAGAGAGTTCTGGACCTTACAAGTCTAGTTTTAATTAGTCGAGTTAGCGGTCAAGTAATTTGGTCATATACTAACTATCCCTCTAACTCTACACCTTACCACCGTGTAATCCTACTCTACTCGACCATGATATAGTACTCGACTCGACAAGTTACGTTTCATTGGTAGAGTTAGAGGGATATTTTTTTTCCTTCTTCAATTCTTTGGGACTTCCTGTCACATGTATTTTTTCTTTTTAAGCGGTGCTCGGGGAATCTACAAAATATTACAATTAACCACTATGTTACGTGTAAATAACCCCCACTCCTGTGACTTTTACGTCAAAGGATCAGTTAGAGGTTGCCTCTTTTAAATAAATAACACAAATAAGTATAAAAATTGAAATTAAGTATTTCGCAGACGTTTCGGAAATCTAATCTGTTTCAATTTCAAGGCTATTTTGAAAAATCTTATTTCTGCTGTGTATGATACATACATAGTTAACAGTTTCTTTAGTTTTTTTTTACAATGTTAAGTTCTATTTTTTAGCATTGGCAACCAAGTTGTACAGACATTTTTGCTATCTGTCTCTTTTGTTAAAAATTTTGCCGAGTCCCAGTTTATTCTATGACCGTTCTCCCAAGCGTGTTCGCAGATCTTGGACCTCTGAATTTCCTTTTTTCTGATATAATTTTGATGTTCGCCCAATCTTACACTAAATGGTCTGGATGACTCACCCACGTAATGTTTGTTGCACTCACACGGAATGCTATAAATGCAGTTTTTGAATTTTGCTCGTGGTTCTTCGGTTTCGTCTTTGTCAGAATAGATCTTAAAGTGTTATTTGCTTGAAATACCGTCCTAATATCAAATCTATCACCGATGCGAAGCAACTTTTCGGATAATCCGCATACATACGGAATTAACGCTGTGTAACGTTTTTCAGGTTCAGCAAAAATTTAGATTAGATTTCCGAAACGTCGGCCAAATATTTAATTTTAAGTTTTTATACTTATTTGTGTTATTCATTTAAAAAAAGCAACCTCTAACTGATCCTTTGACGTAAAAGTCACAGGCGTAGAGGTTATTTATCAGTAACATACTGGTTAATTGTGGTATTTTGTAAATTCCCCGAGCATCGCTTAAAAATAAAAAATACATGTGGCGCGAAGTCCCAAAGAATTGAAGAAGAAAAAAAAAATAAGAAAAAGCCACAAACAACATTTAGACAATATTTAGAGGAATAGTTAGTACTTGACCAAATTACTTGACTCGACTAATGAAAACTAGGCTTTATTAATAGGTGGAACTTGACCTATAAATTCCGTTAATATTTGTCTCATAAATCAGTATCCACCAGTTGGCGGCAATTTTAAAAGCGAGTTTTGTACTTTCACTACGCATATAGTAGGTTTTGACCCGAAAATATCATTTAAGAATGATTATCACAACTACAGTACTATACGGTAACTCTTTTATTATAAAAATATTAAAAATACTGAACAGGTAGGTAACAAATAGAATAAAAATATAAGAATCAAACAATTTAAATCATTATGTCTACTTCTTCTGCAGGAAGACATTCATATATCAATTAAGACTCGAAATTAATAGATACATTGCTGTTGGTGGATTGAGGGATAGTTGGAAATGGAGGATTTGTCACCTTTAGGCCTTTTCCCCAAAGGCAGTATTCGAGGTTTTATGCTGGTTGCATTATGTCCCCTTTTAGTGACAACTTTAGCCTCTAGTTTCCTTCTACCTTTCCTCACCGGACTAGTTTGAGTTCTTCACTAGCATTAACGTTATCCATTGTTAAACAAATATAAAATGTAAAACAATAATTGTAACAACTAAGATATATTTTTTTATATTAAAGAGACGTGCACATTATAGGTCACATGATATCCCATCTAGCACTTCTATTGGCTCTTACAAGTAAACTTTGACACCTTATTTCTATATTTTAAAGCAGGTTTCGAGTCTTTACGGACATGTAATCGAATATATATATAAACCTAGTGTTCCTCGATTTTTGCATATAGTAGCTTTTGCCTCTACACAACTCACATTTCAAATACAATTAAAACTTTTCAAGTTTAATTTTCTTGATGAACAATCAAAACCATATATTGCTGTATAGAGAATTAAAACCCTTTTAAATGAGCTATCACGTACACCCTCGATAGGTACATTTAATAATTTTAAAGAGGTAGCTGTCATTCCAAGGGTGTTGAAGAGGGAGGGAGGTATAAAATTTTGCTATCGACTTTCTCGTTTCAGTACATTTCACTTTACTCTTCCATATGATCATCCACGTCTAGATAAACATCTCGATTTAAGTGATATTCATACCGAGCGCTCAACAAAAATCATAATCAAGGACACCTCTCTATTACTACTGCGATTTTATTAGTTCAAACACATTAACTTTAGATGATGACGCATCTTGAAATTCAAGGGAAGTCCTTAAAAACGTAGATTCCGCTAGATGTGACATTTTGTCGTTAACAAATTTTGAAATGGCGATAAATTTTCCATAGCATAGCAAATGATAAACATGTGTTACTTACAGACAATTTTCTGGTCAATTTCTACATATTTCTGTTTATCTTGAATCTTTAAATGTTTTTAAGAGAAGGGCATTTCTTCTTCTTTAATGTACAATTGCGTCCCTAATCCATTGGGAATGAATTATATCTTACAGCTATACATTTTCTGTTTTGAAACCGAAGAACTAAAAAAAAATATTCAAAAATAAAATCAACCATAGAATGAGATTCAAATAAAATAAAAGTGAAACGTATGTCACACCTTTAAAGGCATTAAGAAAATGTTATTGCGCTTATAGCAGTTTTGGGGCAAGTAAAACTGGCTCTTAGACAAACAATTCGTTAAATAATCAAGTTTGATGTTATATTTGATTTTTTACTCAAAATTTCTGTTTATCTTGACAGGTAAACAATGATAATAATAATAATAATAATATTTTATTGGTCAACGTTAGATACAAATTGTATATGTGACAAGTCAAGAAGAGAATATAGAAATAAAGAAGTATAAGTGCAAGTATATGTCGGCACAAATAAACATAATGTTAAACTAGAAACAGAGAACAAACATTACTGATTGTAAAAAAAAAGCGTAACAAATAAACAGATAGTAAGTAAATACCCACATATGTTATGTTATTACAACATTGAGATAGTACTGATTAAAACAATTTAATTTCTAATTTTTTTTTTCTGAAATAGGTTTAGCGTGTCATGAAACGTGGAAATTTTAAATCCACCATGTATATTTTCCAGTGAAAGTTCTACCATTTCTTCGCTGACAGTAGGGTCAACTACCTACCAAATTTGACTGCTCTCCGTCAAGCATTTTTTAGTTAATGCACCAACAGACAGACAGACAGACAGACTGACGGAATTGAAAAACCTATATTTTCGAAATCTACGAGATCTGAAACGTCAGAATCCGAAAAAATCTCGGAGGGTGATTTTTTTCTCGAATACAGTACTTCCCTTCGATATGCGAGGGACGTAAAAATATTTCAAACGCCAAAGATGACAGCTGCTGTCTGTCATTATTATATAATACTGTATATTTTAAGCGTAACATTTGTTTCTTATATTGAGAAACAAACGCTTTTTTTCTCTATTTTACAGTCTACTCCATTTAATTATCTATATCTTGAAATATACTCGTTAATGTAAAAAGTTCAGCTGGTTTTTGGAACTACATATCATTTCAATGACATGGTAGTCAAAAATAATCTAATGTTCTGGACAGAAAATTTAAGTTTTTTGCAATTTTCTTGTATTTTATAATTTATAAAATATTGATTTCAAAACGCTCACAAATGATGGAAAATTAACTTTGACACGTAAAAAATAATGTAAATTAAAGTTAAGGGTATCTACTGTCAATAAGCTTTGTTCATTCACATTCACTTTCAACAGGAATGTGCAATATGGTGCGCGCATCTTAAAATCGAAGATTTTTTATAAATATGTCTTCAGTATTGAATACTCACATATTTTACAATTACGATCTACGGTGAACAAAATATAAATGTCAATTTCTTCAAATGTATATAGCGAATTTTTGTAAAGCCGTCGAAACATACAATAAGCGGGTACAAATCTTCCGATGAAAATTTGTATAGAATTCAAGTCGGAGGTGCTTCTAAGAGCCACCCCAGGCGGCGGTTTCAGTGCAAGTACTTTTTTTAGTCAGTGTACAGTAAATTATTTTACAATCCGATTATTTTTTACGCTAATTTTGGCGCTCGCGCAACGGACAGCAACCGTACGTTGATTTTTATTTTACGCGAAAATGGTTACAGGTACGTGCGAAATTTTCTTTTAAGCACATGTTTTTGGCACAATTTGGAATTCTCTAATTTTCGTCTCTATAACAGTTTTTGATTCTTCGTATTTGAAAAGATGTTTCTAAAACATTTTTTAAAAAGTTTGACGACATTTTGTTTTATGATCCGCCCAAGGTGGCCTTGATAACTTTTAAAAATATTCTCTTACTACCCAAGCCTACCAAAACATCAAAAGTTCTCATAAGGATTATTTAATTCCTCTAAGGAATGAACTATAATAGCCCGGGAGACAGCGATGAATTTTTCGCGTTAATATCTATAAAGCTAGATTCTTTACCAAAGAGAGTTTAGATAGCATGTATAATGAAGGTGAAATTCTACCCAACTCTTAGTGGTACATAAATGAGTAAAAAATTGAACAATTAGTTGCAAAAAAATAGAGACGAGAATTCCGTTTTTGGAACTGTCACGAATTGTCCAAAAATGACGATTTGCCTTCTCTCCTGCCGGCCCAATTTTCGATTTTCACCTCGCGATTCACGTTGTACGGTCATTGCCGACCTTCTTCTTGCCATCTAGACATAGAACGGGTCTCCGATCGCCGTATTTATTCAGTTCCTACGTTTGAAAAATTGACTTGCGGTCATGGTAGTCGGCGACTATTTTTAAGTAATTTCCCGAGTTAGAATCCCGCCTGGGGTTATTTTTTTTTCGTCTTCAATTTTTCGGCAGATATTTTCCAACCCACGTGCTCGCGAAGGTCACCACTTAGAAAAGGTTCCATCTTCTGTCCGAAGAAGATGTGTAACATGTTACGCAAAACTCTCTTCCGAAAATGGACGAAAATTTGCACTAAACATAACGCAATTTTATCGCTTCAGATGTACTCAGTGCGACGAATTTTACTGCATTACGTGTTTTTGTAATATTTATAGTTGTAATATACAGGGTGTCTCGCTTAAATGTGGAACAAGCTTGTAACTCTTTTGTTTACTGACCGATTTGAATTTTTTTTTTTTTTAGTAATGTAGTGCTACATAAACTCTATTGTTGAATAACACAAATGATTTCTGCAACACAAAACGTGGCCTACTCCGAGATATTTTCAAGGTCAAAAATCGGTCATTCATATTAGCGATTTTTTTTTCAAAAAACTGACTGCATATTCTTTTTCACCGTCCCTCTTAACCGTGTTCTTCAAAGTTTCATATGAATCGATTGTTGCTTTTGGACTTTATTAATTTTTTTAAGAATAAAAATTATTAATTAGATAAAACCTAAATAACTAATTTCTAATACCATATTTCATTTTCTTCCATAATAAATGTAAACAAAAATTAAGTAATATTACATCAAAAACACCTGAATGTGAATATAGAAACTAGCACAACAAATTATACATTTTAAATCGAACAAAATTTAAAAATTTACAGGAGTAATATTTAAATAGAATAGAAGTAATATAACACAATTTAACTTAAATATTTGAATAATCTAAATTATGGATCCTTCTATTAAGTCCCCATTGGTAAAAATACATTTTTCTACTCTTCTTCTGTTATTAATAACAACTTTTCGCAGTTGCTGTCGAGTAATAGCACGACAAGCAGCGGCAATTCCGTTTATTATTCGTCTACGGGCTTGTATACTTTTTCTTTTAACATACCCCATAAAAAATAATCTAAAGGGGTCAAATCTGGAGATCGAGGTGGCCACCCGATGATAAGGCTGTTATGCCCGATCCATTTGTTGGAAAAATTCTGGTTTAGCCAGTTTCTCACAACTAAAGAATAATGTATGGAGGCTCCATCTAACTGGAAATATAAATTATTCCTTTGCTGAATGGGCGTATCATGTAATGCTTCCCACAAATCATTTTGGAGGAATTGTAAAAATTAATTTCCATTTAAATTTTCTCGAAAATAATATGGTCCAATTAATGTTTTGTTTAGAATCCCACACCAAACATTAATTTTGTGCGAGTACTGTCTTCTACAGTTGATAGTCCAATGTGGATTTTCATTATCCTCAACCCAAGATCGAGAATTATTTGCGCAAACTGTCCCATTTGTATTATATGTAGCTTCGTCTGTAAACAAAATATTATTTATAAAATCATTTAGGAAGTTTCCTTGAAGCCACAAACAATACGTCTTTGGAGACCTTCTTCTAACGTATGTAGTGGGTTTGAAAGGTACCATTTTATGCTTTTTGAGATATCTCTAAATTTTACTTTTATCAATATTTAAATACATACTTGCTTTTCTGATACTTGTTTGAGGATTTTCACGGAAATGTAATAAAATTATATCATAGCCATTATTTCTTATCCTGTTTCCGTTTTCTTTCCGTCGTGCTCCTGACCCCATTTCTTCAAAGAGTCTATTAATTCCACATACTGTTGAGTGGCTTATATTACGTCCAGGATTAAAATTATTAAATTCTTGTGTAACTTGCCGTATTGTACGTTCATCATTTCCCATAAGTTTAATTATTGAGACCTTTTCCGCTACAGTCAATTGTTGTTCAGCCATTTTACATTTTAAAAGAGTCAATAACGCTAGTTATACTGAACAGAAATAAGTGTAAAATGTTTGATATCACTCTAATAATTTGGTGCTTCAATTGTTTTCAAGGGTTACTAAACATTTTGAAAAGTTTTATAACTTGGACACCTACTGAAATATTGGTAGCAAACAATTATTGTACTAAAGAGACAAAAATAAAAATTATTCTGTTGTATTAAAGTGGTAAAATGGTATTAGAAATTAATTATTTAGGTTTTATTTAAATAATAACACAGACACATAGAAAGAAAGGGATCTGTTACCGGGACCCGACATAGTAATCTCTATGTACTTCGACGTGCTGAACACGAATCCCATGTCCGTTTCACTCCATCACCCACCAATTTTTTTAATAATAAATTTTTGTAATCAAGATAGATTATTCTTTATGGGGTACGTTAAAAGAAGTATACAAGAACCGCCCAGCTATCGTAGACGAATTAATAAACGGAATTACCGCTGCTTGTCGTGCTATTACTCGACAGCAACTACGAAAAGTTGTTATTAATAACAGAAGGAGAGTAGAAAAGTGTATTTTTGCCAATGGGGACTTAATAGAGGGAACTACAATTTAGATTATTTAAATATTTCAGTTGAATTCTGTTATATTCCTACTTAAAACTGAAATATTACTCCTGTTAATTTTTTTATTTTATTGCTCGATTTAAAATGTATAATTCGTTGTGGTAGTTTCTATATTCATATTCAGGTGTTTTTGATGTAATATTACTTATTTTTTGTTTATATTCATTATGAAAAAAAAAATAAAATGGTATTAGAAATTAATTATTTAGGTTTTATTTAATTAATAATTTTTATTCGTAAAAAAATTAATAAACTCCAAAAGCAACAATCGATTTATATGAAACTTTGAAGAAAATAGTTTAAGGGGTCGGTGAAAAAGAATATGTAATCAGATTTTTGAAAAAAAAATCGCTAATATGAATGACTGATTTTTGACCTTGAAAATATCTCGCAGTAGGCCACGTTTTGCATTGTAGAAATCATTTGTGTTATTCAAGAATAGAGTTTATGTAGCACTACATTACTAAAAAAGAAAAAATCAAATCGGTCAGTAAACAAAGGAGTTACACGCTTGTTCCACATTTAAGCGAGACACCCTGTATAAGCGGTTTTTGATATTAGAATTTTTCTTTTTTACATATTTTTTCATTTATAATTCGCTTGGTATACGTATTCCGCGACGTAAAATGCAAAACTTCTCCGAGATATGCAATAGAACGAAGCGACCAGCAATTATAGAATCAATTATATCTGCCAAAAAATTGAAAACGAAAAAAAAAAGTATCCCCGGGCAGGATTCGAGCTCGGGAAACCACTTAAAAATAGTCGTCGATTAGCTCGACCATAAGTCAATTTTTCAAACATAAAAACTGAATAAATACGGCGATCGGAGACCCGTTCTATGTCTCGATGGCGAGGAGAAGGTCGGCAATGACCGTACAACATGAATCGCGAGGTGAAAATCGAAAATTGGGGCCGGCAGGAGAGAAGGCAAATCGTCATTTTTTGACAATTTGTTACAATTCGAAAAACGAAATTTTCGTCCATCTATTTTTTTGCAACATGTTGTTTAATTTTTTACTCATATATGCACCACTAAGAGTTTGGTAGAATTGCACCTTCATTATAGATACTATCTAAACTCTCTTTGGAAAAAAATCTAGCTTTAGAGAAATGATTTCATGAAAACTGTCGCTGCCTCCCGGGCTATAAGGAATGTCTTCCCCTTTGGAATACTCGGTTTGATATACATAATATGGAAAATGGAACAGCTAATAAATAAATATGTGGTAAACGTTTATATATTACTACCCTTTACGTAGAACAGAGGGGTTTTTGACTATATGTATTTCTTAAATCTTTCAAAATTGGGCACCGTTAACACAGAAAGCCCTATAGAAATGGGCGGAGTTCGTTGGTAACACAGCCAGACACACAAACAAGTTCAGACCCAGAAACTAGACCTACCAATCTTTACGTATTTTGACCTCCCGAATTCCATGCCGCTAAATCCTAATTTGATGTAGAAAAAGCTCTGCGATACGAATTAAATTGAAACGGGTATTCATCAAACGATCACCAGATGTTGGTAATGTTAAATTTCGTAAAGAAAATTTTGAGGTAAAAAGCTGTCATAGCGATGTCACGAATTTCTTATAGTCTTTTTACTGTACCGTCAATCTCCCATTGTTCGACATTTTTTTGCAATGGTATCGTACTCTCTTATCTTGAAATGTTCTAGGTAGAAAAGTATTTCTTAGCCAATGAGGGGATATCCCTCTTCAATGATTTTTTACTGAAAAATTTACTTTATGATATTTAACTTTACAACCATCTGGAGATCGTTTTGATAAAAGAATTGCTAATTTTTCGAACTTTTAATGAATACCCGTTATAATTCGTATCGCAGAACTTTTTCAACATCAAATTCGGATTCAGAGCGTCAAAGTATATATGTGCTATTTCAAAGATAAAATCAAAGATAAAAAACCCAAAAATAAAATGAAATTCTGATGTCGACATCGAATTCAGGAGGTCGAAATACAGAAGATTGGTAGGTCTAGTTTCTGAGTCTGAACTTTTTTTATGTGTGGCTGTGCAATCTTAGGTATTTGTGATAATTATAAGAAAAGCATTTATGAACTGAAACATTTAAAAAAAATCAATACATAACCATTTTGGTTTAACTGACAACGCTTGTCATGTCAATAAAATTACACTAGCAACTATTCAATAAAGATTTTATTGATGCCCTTGATCCCAATTTTTAGTTGTTCTCTCCGTATTAAACGTGTAAATACATATTGATCCGATTCGATATTTACATTTGGAAAATTTACATATCGTCGGTAGGCACTTGGCTTATTTATCTTGGGAAATACTAAAACGTAGGATGTTTGCACACAGTAGATGGAGAGGTAGATACATTTTACCTATAATAATTTAAACTAACGTGTCTCAAACTAATTTTCGCACGTGTCAATCTATTAGAAGGTCTGACTGACATACTTATGTGTTCTGGATGATATTACGTTGTTTTCTCTAATAATTGTTTTTGTTGGATAAAAGCTTTTTTACAATCTACAATTAATGATTGTAAAAAAGGTTGTAATTCTACCATTTCTAATTACATATGAAAGGCATGAAATATTCTCATTTACTTAATATCCGTTACATAAAAACTAAAACTCGGAGTAAATTCGGCATCTCCTTTATAGGACATAGGCGGCGGCGGTAGAAATGTAAAATTGCTTTAAATAAATACTAAATAATTATTTTTTATTTATTAAAGAAAGGGATTTCTATAATGTCTTTATTCAATAGAAGCGGTTAATGAAAAAATATGTTTATCACATTTGATAACTTAGATACATGATATATTAAGGTAGTGACCTATCTCTCGTTCTATTTTCTAGCGGCAAAGTTTTGTAATCTTAGGCGGGAGTTGCATAGATGGTATATAATCCTTCCGAAGGGGTGTAAAGCAGCGACTGTCTTGTTTATTAAATGTTATTAAATTCATAGTATCATGATACTATGAATTTTGCAGTATCATGATGTTAGGCAGGTAGAAAATTTCTACTTTTCTATAAAGAAAAGACTCGGCAAAATTTTAAAGGGGGAACTCGTTTCCTAGCACCGGTAATTGGTCTCAGAAGCGGAAATAGGTCGACGTTAAATAAACAAATGTCTAATAAGCCTTCTCTATGAACTTTAAATAAACAATATTTCATTCGTCACTATCCGAGTTGTCAGAATTTGAATTGGTATTTACATTAATAAAAAATGGATTAATAGTTGGTAATATAGAACATTAAATTTCCTTTTTATCACATGAGATACACACTTCCTCCATATATAGCATTTGCCTATTTCGTCTACTATTATTTTTATATTCTGTAAGACAGGCTCACTTAATTGTGGGGATTGATTATATTGACGTAGTCTTGTTTTCACATCCGCCCACAACATTTCAATGGGGTTGAAAACGCAATAATATGGAGGCAGACGTAAAATAGTATGATCGTGTGTTTCAAAAATTTTTTCAGCGGCATATTCCTTTTTAAAATTTTGCTTTCCCATCAGTTCTAATAAAGTCTCTTTTGTGGTTTTTACTGGTATTTCCAAGCCTCTACCTTTCATAAATTCAATGATATTGCCTTTCCTTGTCTTGGTGATCGGAATTTTTGTATGTTGCCGCGAATGGTATGACGCATTGTCCATAACAATTACAGAATTTGGTGGGATATTTGGTAACAGCTGTTCCTTTGCCCACTTTTCTAATAATTCGGCTGTCATATCCTCGTGGTAGTCGGTAGAGGATTACTTGATATTTTTAGCAGACAACAACAACAACAACGCATTTGGAATAGTGTAGAATTATAATACTTTTTCCCCTAGAACATGGGGCACTTAAATTACACTTTTTGGTATTATCTACCCAACCGTGTTGAACTACATCATGGGTGTCAAACCATGTTTCGTCAAGATAAATTACGTCTATATTTGCATCTCGGTATTCTTTTATTTTACGCAGGTACTCGTGTCGATGATTAACGATGCATGTTGATTCTATAACTACCATTCGTTTATCCAATTTTTTGTACCTAAAACTGCAATCGAGCAAGACGTTTCGCAAAGTACCTAAGGATTTATAGTTGTAATCTGGATAGTCGCGTAACTTATCCCTATCATTTCTAATGTGGGCACCTCCTGTTCTTTGTAAAAGTCATACACAAATCGACGAATGACATCTTTGGACGCGTTATCAAGTTTTTTAAGTTTTTGTCCAATCCTTTTTCGTTTAATAGAATGATCAACATGCCCGGCTCTAATAACCCTATAAATTGTAGTAAATTTAGTTAATTCACAAATCCTCTTCACAATTTGACTATATGAAGAATCAATGTTTTCGCCTTTTAAACATGAGTCAATATTCAAAATTGAATTTGAAAGTGTAAGTCTTTATTTTCAAATTCCGCTTGTATAGGCTCTGTATCAAAATCATCCGTTTCGTTGTCACTACTATCGAAAGGCCTCCAAAATGCCATTTTGAACAATTAATTGCAAAAAATCACTCAAACACAGTAATAAAACTAATAATTTGTTCAAATATTCACTAGAATTAAGTAATTTATAACGCTGCCTGACTGTACTGCTCTGCCTCGTACAGATCATACTATACAAATAGTTCATACGTATTTTTTGTTTTACATGCATGCAAAAACTCTGAACAAGGTTGATGTTGACAAATCAAATTCGCTAAGCATCTAATTCCACCTATATTTCTATGTGTCAGGCGGATCAAGTTTACGTGGACTGTAGACGAGGAGTGGTGAATATAAATCTGTAATATTCTGTACTCTCTCATTCAATATCAAAAGATACATATTTACAATACCCCGTAAGATCCTCTAGTTCCGTGCTGTTCCAATTGAGTTTGTAAATACTATACTATTGGCAAGCAATATAAATTGTGTTTCAAAGATAGTTACAAAAAATGGTCGATAATGTCGAATAGTATTTCGAAAATAAAACTTTACATTAGTTAAGTAAAAAAGAAAAGTGTATATAAGACATGATTTTAAAGGCATTGTTGTTTCTAGCATTTTCTGCTCTTTAATTTTCCTCTCGGCTGCGTGAAGTTGGCCACTCATTTTTAGAACATTTTTCAATACGAGTCATTTGCTTGTTACTGTTTATGCGCTCTTCTCGTTTGCTTGTTAATTTTAACTGCAAAATTGACCAAAAAGACGTGAGTAGGTGGGGGTGGCGCAATCAAATCACTTTGTTGTCATTCTTTAACTGAAAAATTGTACAAAAACATAAGTGAGTAGGGGTGCCGCGGTCAAAATGCCTTCGAGAAACAATTTTTTGCTGGCTAATTGAAAGAGTGCATGAGTAGTAATGAGTGCATGAGTAGTAATGAGCAATTGACAATTCCGGAAAAACGTAATTTTTTGACGGCGTTTTGATTGTTCCACTCATTCTCACGTTTTTGGTCAATTTTGCAAGTAAAATTGATAAACAAACAAAAAGAGCACATGAGGAGTGACGAGTAGACGACGATCAAACGAATAACACGAAGAAACTTGCTAGTTAGGTACATTTTCTCATATACAGTGTGAGCCATTTTGAATGGAAACACCCCTGTAAAAAATGTGACTACTATCTGATTTTAACGGGGCTTTTTTTAAAAGATAGGCCATCGAAAGCTCTACTTTATTACAAAAATTTAGACACAAATTTCAATTATCTAGACCTACTATGATTTTTTTTTCAATGTCAAAAATGGACACATTTTTTTAATAAAATCTAACTATACCACTGGATTCAGAAACAATTCAAATGGATAAATACAAAATTTCGTGAAAAAATATTAAATAATGACAGATTTATGACAAAATTAATGTAGGTAATATTTTATAATAATTTTACATGATTATTTCTAAAAATCAAAGTAGCCTCTGACAAATAAACAATACAAGGATAAATTAAGTGGATAGTTTTAATAAATACTGTCTTTTAAATAAACTTATATTTGACATAAAAACATGTATGAACAATTGAAAGTATTAATAATTAGATATTTAATAAACAAAATAACAACACATTGCAATATTTCACTAAAACTAGAATACGATAATTTAATTCATCTTAAACTTTTGTAGCCTCTACAAGACCGCTGTTTATTTCGATGCACTTGTGAATCGGTTTTTACTATTCTTTACATTCTGTAATTGTTGCCGGGTAACTTCTGTACAAGCTTGTCTTATTCTTGCAAACAAATCTTCTCTATTACTCGGGCGTGACCTGTAAACTTTAGATTTTATTAAACCCCATAAAAAGAAGTCCATCGGTGTTAAGTCCGGGGATCGGGGTGGATATCCAATTAACGGGCTACCTCGACCTATCCATCGATTAGGAAAGTTAGCATTAAGCCATCTGGTAACCACTCTGGCATTATGGACTGTGCTGCCATCGAATTGAAAGTTTAGATTTACTCTTTCTTGTATTGAAATTTCATGCAGCATATTCCAAAATTCGTTTCTTAGGAACTGTAAAAACGAAAAAGAAAGGATCAATGATTGTTTCATTGAGTAGCCCACACCAAACATTAACTTTTTGGGAATGTTGTCTTTTACAATTAATGACATACTCTGGGTGTTCTTTAGTCCAGAACCTACAATTTTGTGACGATACCATCCTATTTGTGGAATAGGTTGCCTCATCGCTGAATAAAGTAGTTCCTAAAAAAAAAATCTATTATTAAGATACTCTCCTTGAGCCCACAAGCGAAATTCTATCCGTGTATCATCATCCCCAGGTTCCAACGTATTTAAAATCTTGGGTTTGAATGGTTTTATATATTCGCCGATGCCTAAAAAAGAATAAGTTTTTTAGGCATCGGCGAATATTTCCTCTAGGTAAATTCAAATCTAAGCTAGCTACTCTTACATTGGCGTTTGGATTGTTGTTAAAATAATTTAAAATGGTCTGCTCGTACCTGGGTCTTCTTTGTACACTTATAATACGCCTTGTCACAGCGCCACACTCATTAAAAATCTTGTTTATTATAGAAACGGTACTTTTAGTGATGTTGGGCCTATTCGGGCGCCTATTATTAAATATCTCACATACCTGTCCCAAAGTTCTGTCATTATCTCCTCTAAGGCGCACAAGTTCATATTTTTCTACTACATTTAGAGTATCCATGATTTTAACTTCAAACTAATAAACTAATACTTGATAACGTTGTTGATCAATTTTTTAATTTCAATAACAATATACTCTGAGTATATGCCTTATTTTAAAGATTTGACGTCTGACTTTAAAATTTGTTTTCCATGGCACCCTAATATTATCTGTCATTACTCAATAAAAGACAATGTTTATTAAAACTATCCCTTAATTTAATTTTCTATTGTTAATTTTTCATGGGCTACTTCGATTTTTACAAAAAAATCCTGTAAAAGTTATTATAAAATATTACCTACATTAATTTTGTTATAAATCTCTCATTATTAAATATCTATTCATGAAATTTTGGATTTACCCATTTGAGACGTTTCTGAATCCAGCGGTATACCTAGTTAGATTTTATAAAAAAATCGCTAATCAAATTTGTCCATTTTTGACATTCAAAAAAAATCATAGTAGGTCTTGAAAATTGAAATGTATCTCTAAATTTTTGTCACAAAGTAGAGCTTTCGATAGCCTATCTTTTAAAAAAAGCCTCGCTAAAATCAGATAATAGACACATTTTTTACAGGGGTGTTTCCGTTGAAAATGGATCACACTGTATATATTTTTTTTCGTTGTAAGTGATCGAGTAAACGAAGACACTAGACTCTTTCTTCTTCCTCCCTTTCATTATTTTGGTCTTTTCGTTGTAAATAATGACGAGCAAACACGAGCAAACGAATTGGGCACTGAAGATTGAAAAATTCAACAGTGGGGTGGCCGTTATCAATGTCAACCTGCTCTGTGTTTCTCCTATATTAAGAAACGAGCAAATGAAAGGAACCGACGAGCAATCACGAGCAAAGTTACATCAGCCCGGTCAGACTTTAGTGCATATTCGACTACTATGTACATTTAATTTGTATCATTGTACACCCTTGTGTGTTTTTCATTTGAATGCGCTGCATGCTGCAAAGAATGCATAAACAGCGATTTGAATAATTGTCTTTAATTTATTTTTATTTTAACGTTAACAGCACGGTGTATTTACGTAAACAGACTTGCATTGTAAATCTAACGAATACTTCGTAGAATAACAACTTCAATTACATCTTAATGCCCAAAGTCAGCAAAGAAGCACGAACATCAACAGCGTAATTGAAAAATTATGGGCCACGCATTTACATCGAGTAAAGCCTCTTGCAAATCACTTGTCAAATATGCTAATGATTTTGAATGATTTTCAATTAAAACACTGTAAACAAGGGAACGTATTTTTAGAAGATGTAGTCAATATATTCAGTGTAATGAAATAAAGCGTAGAGTAACGATCCCACGGCAGGACCACAAGTCAGACTATGGTTCATTTAAATTTTAATTACAGGAGGACACGTTAAAAATACTGTAATATACAGTGTGAGTGTGATGGTTAGAGTGTTAGAAAGGTATGTCGTCATTGACATTTCTTTTTAAATTCCAACCTTCATTTTTGATAGCGCCATTTGAAAGAGCACATTTTTTTACATATGAAGCGATAGATATTATAGAATGTTTAGGGTTATTATTTTATTTTTTGACCCCTCTTTATATCTGCTATTATTGGATATAGGAACAGTTTCGTATAGAAGTTATAGGGTTGTATACATATTTTTTAAATGCAATTTAAAAAACAATTGCTTCCATAGGTCACGTGATATAACAATAAAAGTTGTTTTTTAAATGCGAAACCCTGTATATTTTTATATATCCTTTGGAACTTTTTCCCTCATTTCAAATAATCAGGGTTGACCTGTACGGAAGAGCTGAGGGGTCAAAGCGCCGCTATTATTTATGTCTCAATCTTGACATTTATCTTAAGATTTTGACTTAATATCTCAAGAACTTGACTTATTATCTCAAGATCTTGACTTATTTTCTCAAGATCTTGACTTATTATCTCAAGATCTTGACTTTTTATCTCAAGATCAGGAATCCTCGTGCGATGCTTTTTAAAATATTTTTGCAGTCATTGGTTATTTTATAGGCCAACGATAGCTAATACTGCCTGCGCCGCTGATAGTTATTAACAATTAGATAGCAAAATAAAAATCGACCTAACCTAACCTAAACAAATCACATGAAAGAATGAAATTATTATAGGAAAAATAAATATTATTTCTTCCGTCAAATCAAACCTGAATAGATCTTGGGATAATAAGTCAAGATCTTGAGATGAAAAGTCAAGATCTTGAAATAATAAGTCAAGATCTTGAGATAATAAGTCAAGATCTTGAGACAATAACTCAAGATCTTGAGACAATAAGTCAAGATTTTGTGATAAATGTCAAGATTGAGACAGGAATAAAAGCGGCGCTTTGAACCCTCTTCCGCATTAAATGCGCTCCAAATATGCGCTCCAAATATGCGCTCCAAATATGCGTATATAGTCAGAGATTTTCCTTCCGCAACTGTTAGTGGGAGGATCAAACATCACAAAACTACAAAAATCAGTTTCAAAAAAACCACCCATTCGGTGAAAAAAGCCTTATTTTACTGATAACTCGTTAACCGTAAAAACTACTCAACATCAAAAAGGAAGCTTGACTAATTGCCTACCAAAAGTTCTGTCGTAATTTTCTTGTATATACCATGGTTTTCGAGAAAATCGATATTGAAAAAAATTGCAAAATTTGTATTTTCGTTTATTTGAAATTCTTTGCGCGCGGGCTATAGAAAAAATTGAATTGATCGAAAAACCAAACAAGCTAGGAAGAAAAATCAAAACGTGTTTTAAAGGTGATATAAAATACTCTCTTGTGTTGCCAATTTTGAGGGCTATTGATATTTATTAGTATATAACAATAACAATATAATACAGTTACCTCTTGATTTTTTGTGCATCTAACTATTTACAGGCCCATAAAAAATAACTGACTATAATATAAGTTATAAATGTATTATCTTTTAGTTCAACGTAGTACTTCAATGCAGAAAACGTTTGGAGTAAAAATATTCACGTTTACAAATTTAGCAGCATGTTAAAGTTTAGTCAAGCTTTCTTCCTTATGATGAGTAATTTGTTTATATCCTCAACGGTTAACGAGTTATCAGTAAAATAAGGCTTTTTTCACCGAATGGGTGGTTTTTTTGGGGGGTTGCGCAGTACCCCCAGAACTGATTTTTGTGCTTTTGTGATGTATGATCCCTCCACTAACAGTTATTGAGGGAAAATCTCAGATAACATTTTTTGTTATGGAATTATTGCACTAATAGGCATTTCATGGTTACCGAAGAAAGCGCAGTAATTACTCTTACGCAGTAGGCTGTGAGTGATGAAACTATGACAACATTGTTACTGTTTGACATTTCGTATTATTATTTGATCAAAATGGGTTACACAAAAGCAAAAAATTTAATACATGTTGCATTTATGTCAAAAATAATAAAAATAAAAAAAATAATAATAAAAAAGAGAATATATATGCAAATTGACCGGCTCGTAGTGAAAACACATTCTTAAATACTTACCATCATGTGAGAGAAATTGATAATTTTAAAAGAAAATAACGTACCAAAGGAGCAAGCGAACATGAAGAACAACGCTTTGGAGTTCCATTTTTGAGTAGTTGGGGATAGGTACAAACTTAATTATTAACTGTACAGTTTTCTTGCTCTAACCCCAGATACCTCGTTGGATATAGTTAACACGCTTAGGCCATAAATCATTTTCGTAGTTCATAATTTGTTTATAAAATTCACGCACAAATATCTGAAATGAAGTTCGTACAGGAAGCACACTACTTATTTATTTGAAACTCTGAGGGTGGCTTACGTGTTGATATTTTTCGATCCTAAACCTATTAGCGAATATCTTCTACTTTCGAGCTACTTTTGGTATTTATATTTGATATATAACAGTAGATAAGATAACAAGGCGTCTTTGAAATATTACTTTGCACAAGTTTATAATGATCCACGCGGAACTCTCACTTTTAATCAAGAATATTTCAATTCCGGTTTAATTTTCAAGTTTCTTTGTTTTTGGGTGTGAGATAGTGACAGGAAAAAATATATTTAATCTTTACGGATTACCAAGAAATCACAAAGATGATGATTTTACCACCATTAGCTTCTTACATTAATGCTATAATCAAATTAATTGGATAACCCCTGCAATAGGTTTTAACTTCGGAAAGTTTCTCGTTTGCTGAAAATTTGAGAATACATTTATGAAACAGGTAAATGGTAGTCTAAAAGATTTCCAGCCATTAATCTTTAAATATTTAAAAAATGGCAGGGTAGCGTGTCTTTAATTCCACCCGTATGTTTTTTATATTTGTGCATGATTTCTTTGATATGGCATAAGTGATTTTTACAAAATCTTTTTCAAACAATATAGTATGACTCGGCGGTAGTCCCATATTATAATCGTATAATAACTACTTCGAATTTTCACGTTTCAGTATGTAGATTACGAAAATTATGATCTTCCAACCTCGTCAGTCTGTCTGTGTCTATCTGGTGGAATCATATCTACCAAACTATTTGCCAAAGAGAAATATTGAGTAGGTAACAGTAACTTTTTAATCATTGCTGTTGCCTCAATAATGAAAATATAATGAAGAAATCTTTTTATAGCAGATTAAGGACAAAATCTATTGTCGAATGCTGTTTATAAAATACGGGCAAAAGGTGTGATAAATGTTATGTTGGTCAAACAAAAAGATATATAAAACTGGAATTGAGGAACATGAAAGAGGTACACACAAATAAAAGAAAATTAAAGAGTAACACTTCTATAGTATTATACCGCATCTTAACTAACCTTTTATTAGAAGATACAAATATTGTGGACATTTAGAATATAGTAATAAAACAGAAACGTCGGCTTTTAGAAGAGTAGTTTTCTTTAAAATAAGACCTAGATTCCATCAAAACTGTGAAGAAATTTATACCTTTCGCGGGCCTTATTTATTACCAGCTGCTCTGCTCGGTTTTATTCCAATACAATCAACCGAATATCAGTGGCGCGCAAGTAAATATATTTAAACGGTTCCGTTTTCATTTCTTGAGCTATTATATTCGCAGAGATTCTTTGCACATTTTTTAAAAAATGTCCGAATAACTCTGAATAACCTTGCATATCAGAATATTTTTGTCGTCAGAACTGATATTTCGCATTTTTCAACCGGTGACTCAATCGTAGTTTTTATATAACAATCTAGTACAACCATACTTAATACGGCTTGTACTTAACTGCACCCTTCCTTGCAGCAGCAGCTTGTTTTGCCTAAGCACGCGCAGCCCTTGTATGATAAATATTCATTTCGCACCAGACAAAATAATAATAAGATGCGATTTTCTTGGGTCAGCGCCTAACAGCATAATCAACCGACAAACAACTTGTTTGTTTCTCAGTATCCCCACAGATATTTTTTGTCCGTGTAGTCATCCTGAGCTTATGGGTCATGTATGGGCATAACAATGAGGCAGACCCTAGCCGATAGCCTTTGCCTTAATTAAAACTGGCGTTTGTTTAGAGAAAGAACGGAAATGTTTTTGCACACCCGCCGAACTTTCAATTTGGTTGTCAAGCTTTATCCCAAGGGCTAACCACTGTTAATTTCGTGGATGTCGAGTAAATATAATCATTTAGTTGTTTATCCAACCGTGAATGATTTGCTTTGGTAAGTAAATTGGATTCTAATGAGACCACTTGGATATGGCGGAGGTAATTTGGGTCTTTAAGTAATAGTCGGATATTCACAAATTTATATAATATGGGGTTGATTGGCGAAGATAGTTTGGGTCTAGTTTGTCTTATTTTGAGAATTCAGGACGACAATTTCTGTAATTGTATCTTCAAGATAACCATTTCAAATATGAGTGAAGTTACTATCTCGTTTCTGTAAGAACAGCCGAGATCCACGAAGTAGACGAATGCTCCCAGTGGCGTAGAGGGGTTAGAGGTCGATAATTTTATAAAAATATTCGGTATTTACGCAGAACTTCCCTCTTTATTTATATAGAGTTGTCACTTTAAAAAATTATTAATTAAGAAACGATGTAGGAGAATATTCTTCGGAATGTAGGTAACATTATTGCTACAAAGAAAACCTGATAACGTTTGATTAAAATAATATACAGAGTGATCATCCGACAGAAAAAATAAATAATAAATAAAAGGTGCCAAATATGGATGGTTTGCATAATTACCTTTATGCACGTCTTTTATAAATATTGATAATGTTCAATGTTTTCACGATGAATTTTTGGATTATTTTAAATTGCGAAGAATGTATTAAGTTTCTGGTGATTAACGAAAAATTCCGAAATGAATTATTTAAGTAGTGCTTTATTACAGTTTATTAAAAAAATGCGAATTTCTAGCTGTTTCGTTTAAAAGCACATCAGGTTTCCTTCTTGGTAATAGTATCAACTAAATTCCATGGTTTTGTAACTAATTATCTTTTAGAGTGTCCACCCTATATATTTTTCATTAAAAAATAGTGTCAACTATCTACTAAACAATATTTATCTCCTTCAAATAGTTCTGAGGATATAGCGCCAACAGACCATTTTACCATTTAACTGTTTTTATTTTGTTTAAGTATGTATATTTCAAGTTTTAAGACTCGGTATTATAGTGAATAATACATTATATAATATGTTTCATTTTCTGTAAATTAATTTATAGACGTATAAATATATTTTCTTAATTTTCAAAACAAATTTCTTTCTTGAGATATGTTTAGAATATTATGAAACGTGGAAATTTTAAGTTTTAGCAAAAAATATTTTTTCCAACACCCATTTTATAAAAAATATTCACAATTTTCTTTTAATTTTCTAAAAAAAATTTTTTTTTTAAATATGTCATGAAACGTGGAAATTTTAAATTTGAGCAAAACAATTTTTTTCCTTCATCCATTTTATACAAATTTTCAGAATTTCAAAATTTTTTCCATTTTAAATACCTATTCATAAAAAAATGGTTTTTTTTAAATAGGTTTAGAATGTCAAGAAACGTGAAAATTTTAAAATTTGACAAAAACTTTTTTTTTGCATCACCCATTTTATAAAAAATTAACATTTTTTTCTATTTAAAATTTTCAAAAAAACAATTTTTTTTTAGATAGGTTTAGAATGTTATGAAACGTGTAAATTTAAAATTTGAACAAAATTTTGTATTCCATTATCTATTTATACCCTTTAGACAGTCCACCCTGTATATTTTCCAGTGAAAATCTAAACATTTCTTCGGTGGCAGTGGCATTAGCTACCTACCAAATTTGGCTGTCTTCCGACAAGTCGTTTTTTACTTAATGCACCAACATATCGACAAACAGACAGACCGACAGACAGACAGACTGACGGAATTGAAAAACCTATATCTTCGTAATCTACATGAAACGTGAAAATCCGAAAAAATCTCGGAGTGTGATTTTTTCTCGGATACAATACTTCCTTTGGTATGCAAGGGAAGTAAAAACTATATGCATTTTATTTGAGATTTTTTCCTATGAATTTAATAATCCTGTCAAATGGCTTTTGAATAAATGAAAACAAAGTTTCAGATTTACAGGAAAAAAATAAACAAAACCTGTTTAAAGTAATGGTGAAGTGTTAAAAACTAGCAATATGAATATTGCTATTTCTGTCTTGAATTGTTAAATGTTAAAAATAAACTTTGAAGTATCAGCGAGTTTGGGGCATGTAGTGACCAGGGGGAGGAGGGGTTGGAGGTGTTGTTGTTTGTGAGTCGCGTATGTTTTGTGTGTTTTGTCAGTGTTTCGTGGTAGTCTTTGGTGTATTAATTTATGGGTATATCTAGGGCCATGATGCGCTCTAACTTGTGTTATGTTTGTTATCATAGCCGATAACTGAATTTTTGCTATAAAGAAACTTTGGGCGGTTTCATTAATAAATTCTCTGGTCATTGTCAGAATTGTTGCCCGATGCAGTCCAGTTGTCCGCGTGTATCTGACGGCGTTAGAAGTCTAATAAGCTTATTCTGCGTAGCTTGAAGCCTTTTGCACTGTGTGGCGGAGATTAAATTCCACGCCGCCATAGCCATAGGTTATAATCGGTCGGAAGATCACTTTATACAGAGTAGGTAAGCTTATTATTTATCGATAGTTTAGTTCGTCGGTTTATTAGTGGGTATACTCCGGGTATAGTCTGCTGAGTGTTGCGTATGTATTGTTTAGTGTTTGTGTAATATGAGCAGCGAAATTAAGTCTCTTATGCAGGGTTACCTCTACATATTTGACCGAGTTGCATTCCTCAATTGTCTGTACGTCTATCTGTAATTTTGTGATTTTAATGTTTGTGAACTTTCTGTTGAATGTGATTGCATCTTGTTATTTTTTATTTTTATTTTCCCTTTTAGGAAAAATTGGGTGAGTGGCGAGATGATACCGCACCTGCGTCGCGTTTTGGCCATAAAACACGGTATATCTACGTAGAGTAAAAGAATTGTAGTTGGATGGGTGGAAATATCAGATGTATATAAATTATATAATAGTGGGGAAAGTATTGCCTTCTAGGAGATGCCCGCTGATAATAGTTTTTCTGTTGATAGTGTGTTGTTTACTCTTACTGTAATGTAGCGAGTTCTAATAAATTTTTTCATCAAGGTAATTATGTAATTAGGCAGTTTGCATATGTTTTTATTAGACAGTGTGTTTAACAAACAAATTGGACGGTAGCTCGACGGTAAGTGCTGCGTTTACTGGGGTAAAGGTACCTAATTCCACTTTTATTTTCATTGTATGACAGATAATTTTTAATCGGTGAGACGAATCCAACATTTCTAACCGAATCTACCTCAATACCAGTCATCTCATATCTAATTTCTGGAAAAATAAACGATATTCCATTATTGACAAATTCCAATATTGTGACTGTACTCCCATATGCTTTTGTCAGTTTTCCTTCAATGTATAAGTAACTGTTACAAGGTGCTGTCTGTATACGCATCTAAATCTTGAATAGGAATCCTGATTTTATCATTATAATTCAAATTCCCTGGTATGTACGGTTGATATGTGTGAAATTGGTAATCTTCTACTGACGTATCGGTAAAGAGGTGACCAGTTACATTTAATAGATCCATTATACTAATACCTGTAATCCAAGAGATTCCAAAAACTGACGATTTCACGTGTTAATGGTTTGAACTCGCGAGAGGTACTAATACATTTCTTCTTTTCCCACTTTTTTATACAGTAGGGTGTGTATTGAGTATGATGTGAATCAAATTTTAAAACCATCTTCAGGATACAATTGTTCTTATATGTAATCTCACGGTTATATTTTGTTCTCGAAAATTCACAATGTTGTTGTCTTGATCAACCACTCTGTTGTTGATAGTCTTAACACTCACTACAAAGTAAATTATATTTAAAGGTGACATCGCTATTTTGTGCCCTACAGGTACTATTGGAAAAAATTGATGTAAGATGTGAACGGGCTCTCTATTGAAATAATAATATGATTTCTGTGGGACTGGATTGGAGGGGATAGGTGCTGTGCCTGGCGTTGTCCTCGTCGAGTGCGTAATGTCGGTGTGAAAAGGTAGAACATTCTCTGATGCAATTTTAATTTGCTGTAGATGTGTTGCAAGTATTTCGGATTTACATCTTTTACATTGTTTTTAATTACAGTTGAAATGTTTGTGAAAGGTATTTTTAATAGGCCGGATATTTTCCATAGGGAGTTGTTCTTTCTGAAGAGCCTCGATTCTCTCGTTCCATGACTCCATCCTGTGTTTAGCTAGTTTGTCTCTTATGTTGTTTTGTAAATCCAGCATCCGACCTCTGTCTATGTCCCGCCTATTCTTTTGCCATTATCGGCGAATTTTATTTTTGAATGTTATCAGATTAATTATTTCTGGGTTTGTTGATAATTAATTTTGTATTATTATTTCTTGTAATTTTAATAATTTGAGTTGTTATCGACTTGAGCGTCTATTTCGTTCGGTGATGTAATTTCATTATTTATTACGAGCATATCTTTTATTTGTTGCCTAAAAAGTTTCCAGTTAGTGGTTTTTTTAATTGAATGAACGCCTTACCTTTTCGTTTTTGTTATAGTCAGAGAGAGTGAAGTGGATGGGGTTGTGGTCTGTAGAAAGAAGTGGGAGGGAAATAGGGGAAATTATATGTGGTACGTTTTGGGGCCGTATTATTGAGGGGATACTGGGTAAGAGTTTCGGGGGCGAGTCGCAATATTTTAGAAGAGTTGAAACTCTGAAACATTTCGGCCGTTCTTGTTGTGCCTAGAATTGTGCCATGACACATGACTAGCGTTGAGGTCTCTCACTACAATTACTTTTTATACTGAAATAGTTGATTTAAAGTATTATGTGAAAGTTGAAACGTGCGTAGGAGAGTTATACACTCCTGTGATTACTCTACCATCGTGTAATCTAATGGAGACGTCATCTATGTCGGAGGGTTATGGCCGGTAGTGGGGTGATGGAGATGCTATTGTGTAAAAGTATCACCCCCTCGGTCTCTGATATGAAGATATTTACAGTTTTTGCGAGTTGAGTTAGTGCCAGCCTTAGCAGTTATGTTTCCGAACAATGAAGATGACGATATTCCTGCTGAAAACGTCTGGTTTCAGCAAGACGGGGCCCCACCTCATTTTAGGATAGCAGCGTGTAAGTTTTTAGATGACACTTTTACTGGAAGGTGGATAGGTCGTCGAGGTCCGATTGAGTGGCCCCCGCGTTCACCGGATTTAACCCTCTTAGACTATTTTCTTTGGGGTTACTTAAAGTCAATGGTGTATTTTAACAGACCGGATACCATAGAAGAATTGAAAGACATAATTGGCTTGGAGATGGGACGAATTGCACATGAGATGATTCAGAACAGCATGCAAAGTATCTACACCTGTCTTGGGCAATGCCAAATGGTTGGAGGGTCGCAATTTGAGCAATGGAGATGATTTCTTTTCTCTCAATTACTTATGTAAGGTATCAATCAATAAAAATATTTTTTTCCAAAAGAATGGCTTAGGTAACATCAATTTTTTTCATATCACCAGGAAGCTAAACGAATATACCACCAAAAACAGTTAACACAAATGTCTGCTTCCATTAAAAAAAATTATGATGACGTCATAACTCAAAAACCAATGACGTCATAAATTTTGGCATAGTGAAAAAATGTAGCATTTACAAAACTAAAATCGACCTGTTCGAGGATTTTTTTGAGAAATGATACATACCAAAGATATGAATTTTGTGCGTTTCTTTAGGTTCACATTGTATAAATGTGTCCTAAATTTCTTCATGTAGAATTAATTCCCAAATATCTCGAGAGCAATTTAAAAATACCTTTTATGAGCAATATTTTTTAAATATCTAAGTTATTGTCAGCTATTGCTATGGTATAACGCTGTTCGCTCAAAAACAAATTGACTTCAAATTTAAATTGTTTTTACTCAGGATACGAAGTGTGTTTGATATTGCTTGTAATTTTATATACATAATTGGATTGGAGGCATAGTACTCTTAATATTACATTGAACGTTAAATTGCTCTCTAATTTACTCGGAAATTTTTATTCACGAGTGCTTCTTCCTCTTTATTAACCACTCTAATTGCGAGTAAAAACTGTCAGTAATGTTATGATAGCAGCATGTTTTGTTTTCCATATGAGATAATTTGCAAGGAATATTCTTCAATTAAAAACCCGGTGTACGTCCTAAATTTTTAAGCGTCGGATTCTGTTTTCACCTAGATATTGAACAATTGAAAATAATGACTTCCATCATGTGGACTTTTCCCCAATGTTTTGTAAACTCAGTTCTATTGTTTCTTACATTATTGGTATTGCAGAAAAGTTGGATATAATCTATTGTTGCTTTTAAAATTTTTAATACAAACTAGACCCACCAGAAAGTTTCTTTAAAGTAGATACTAAAAAATTTGTAGAAAAACCTTAAAAAATAACACCTTTTTCTGTGCCTTACAAAACTATCAGGTGAGCCATGGAATACTTTTGTCTCCAAGTAGTGTTATTTTATTCTAAGTTACTCACAGGTATCACTATATTTAATAAGATTTCTTTATTTATTCAACTATGTTATGGTTCATTTATCTGAAACTCAGAGAATAGATATTCTGATTATGATTGCATGTGGTAACAACAGCAGCGTAATTTCAGCATGGTTAGTGGGTAGACAGAGATTCCTCACAGATAACCCAATAGATGGAAGCAAGGCGAACCCTGTCATTCCCCGGAATTCGCCAGATTTGCCTTAAACAATTAATGCTCTTTCAAAGTGTTGGGTGGGCATTTGCCTACCCTTGCCCACCCCGAATCACGCCTATGGGTAACAAAACAAGAAAATAAAAGGAGGTTTGTGAAATATTTAATAATACATATCCTGGCTCTCAGGTGTCAAACACAGGCTACAGTCAGTAAAATTGAAAACAAATTTCGTGAAACTGGCCATGCAGAAAATATTAAAAAACCACGTAGAGCTCCTCGATCAAAATTGTTTTTTTTTACCGATGAAGCAACATTTCAAATAAACAGGACGGTAAACCGCCAAAACTATCAATGTTGGAACAGAGATAATCTTCATTGGATGATGGAAGCTCACACACAATTTCCTTAAAAAGTCAACGTTTTAGCTGGTATCATTAATAATATTCGAATTAATGATCCTTATTTTTTTGAAGTGACATATAATAGATTCAAAATTAAAATAAAAACCATCTATTAAAATACTGTATTTATTCGATAAATGAGTACATCAGTACTCCCATGAAAATCTAGGACACTTCCAGATGTATTCTTTGTATCATGAAATGTACTCATGTTTTTACTTTCCTCGCATACCGAAGGGAAGTATTGTATTCGAGAAAAAATCACCCTCCCAGATTTTTTACGATTTTCACGTTTCAGATCACGTAGATTACGAAAATATATTTTTTTCAATTACGTCAGTCTGTCTGTCTGTTGGTGCTTTAACTAAAAAATTACTTGGCGGAGAACAGCCAAATTTGGTAGGTAGCTGACGTTACTGTCAGCGAAAAAGTAGTTCAACGTTCACTTGAAAATATACCATCTAAAGGGAAGGATAATGAATAAATTTGTTCGGATTTTTACGTTTCAGATCATGTAGATTTCGAAAATATAGGTTTTTCAATTCCGTCAGTCTGTCTGTCTGTCTGACTGTCGGTCTGTTGGTGCATTAACTAAAAAACTACTTAACGGAGAGCAGTCAAATTTGGTAGGTAGTTGCCGCTACTGCCAGCGAAGAAATGGTTAAACTTTCACTGGAAAATATACAGGGTGGACCGTCTAAAGGGAATAAATAATGAAAAAAATTTGTTTTGCTCAAATTTAAAATTTCTACGTTTCATGACATTATACACCTACCTATTTCAGAAAAACAAAATTTTGAAATATTTTTCTACCAACATTTTTGAAAAATTTTTTACCACTAAAATAGAAGGGAAAAAATAGTTTTGCTCAAATTTAAAATTTCCACGTTCCATGACATTCTAAATTTATTTCAGAAAAAAAAAGTTCAGAACGTTTTGAACATTTTTTTACCAGTAGAAAGATGGGAATTTTTTTTGCTCAATTTAAATTTTCCACGTTTCATGACATTGTAAATTCATTTCATACAAAATTTGTTTTCAAAAATAAAATTTGAAAATTTTGTCAGAATTTAAAAAAAAATATTTTAATGTGTATTTTTACTAATAGAATATATGATGGAAACAGTTTCTTGCTCAAATTTAAAATTTTCACGTTTCATGACATTCTGAACTTATTTCAGAAAAAACAAATTTATCAAAACTTTTTGAACATTTTTTTACCAGTAGAAAGATGGGAAATTCTTTATGCTCAAATTTAAATTTTCCACGTTTCATGACATTCTAAACCTTCTTCATTAAAAAAATGTTTCTTAGTGAAAATCCCATGACGATTATATCATGTTGGTAGGACCTATGAATTTTTTCGTTTTCTGGTGTTGGTATTTTAATTATTACAAGGTTTTGGAAGGTTATAGGACAATTTCCTAAAGCCTTCCAAATACACTACAGAATAATATATAATCCGTAAGAAATTCATACAATATAAAATCTGAGTAATAATAGAGTTGTTTTATCTTTTCAAAATTTCTCAAAGTTTAATTTGAGCCCTATAGGATTTATTTTACTCTTTCCCTTGGTTCGCTATCTACTGTGCAAAAACAGGCGAATTTTAGGCCCTTTTTGCGGCCATTCTTTGTAAAGGTATTTACGCAAGCCTTCCATATTTAGCACCTTTTATAATATTGAATTTTTGCTATCGGATGACCACTCTGTATATTTTTTGACCAAAAGTCATCAGGTTCTCTATGTAATAATACCTTCTGATTACTATTCTCATGTGTGGTTTCGTAATTAATGATTTTTAGAGTAGGCATAAATAAAGAGGGAAGTTCTGTGTAAATACTCCTACCGATTTTTTCCTCTTACTTTTTAACTGTTATACTATATTTATACTATGTTTTTATACTATATGTCTTGTACCCTGACATTCATGTTTTTTATATTTTTATGATTCTTCTCTTTTTTTTGTTGTACACTGTATTCTTTTCTCAGTATCACTCATTAATTAATTAATGTAATATCTACCTAGCAATTTATATGTAAATTTAAATTCCAGTTAGCAGCCTAAGACTTACAAATGTAAGTAGACATAATGCGGTCAATAAACGTCTATCTATCTATCTATCTATCTATCTTTAACTGATGTTTATCTAGATTCTTTCATAAACTTTTTAATGTCAACATTAATACTACGTTTTCCTGATGGTAATTATCCAAATGAACACTATTGTATTTGGTACCAATAAGATGAAGTTCCACCGCAATATTTATGGACAGCGAGACATTTTTTAACTAATCTTACCATGCCAGATGGACGTGGAGCTATTGGATGGTCACCTCGGTCTCTCGATTTGACCCCTCTGGATTACATTTCATGGGGCTATATCAACTCAAAAGCGTATGCTAATCGATCAGGCAATATTGCAAACTTCAAAAATAGGATAATCGAAGATATTGACATAATAAGCCCTGAGGCCATACAAAATGTCATCCGAGAATTCAAAGATCGCCTTGCCTATTGTCATGGCGGTCATTTTTAAAATTTAATTTAATTCTAAAATAGATTAGAATGCGAGACATATGTCGAAAAATTAAATATTTTTGTTGCATAATACTATTTTATTCAACGAGCATATACAGGGTGTCCCAAAAATGGTGGGCAATATCGGGAATATCGGATTTGGGTAGAACTAGTGAAAATAAGGTTACAAGTTCGTATATTTTTCTTTCTCCCGAGGTACCCCTACGAAGATATTCGCTCTTGAAGTTGAGGGTTAAAAGTCGATTTTTCGCGATAACCTTTTTATTGTTCAATCGATTTTAATAATTCTTGGGCCAGTATCATATTATTTCAATTCAGTAGGTCAGTGTATTAGAATCTTGGATAACATTCTTGGGGGCTCGGGGGCAGAGCACCCATTGCCTTAATAAGTTGTAAAAAAATTCAGCCTATTTCGTTTTATTTCTAAGGTAATTTTCAATTTTTTGAGCACTTTTTACGTACAAAACGTATACTTGTTTGATGTCGGTAATATGAACCGTTTTCGAGATAAATGCACTTAACGATGAAATTGCGATATTCAAACCCAAATTCGAGATATTGCCCACCATTTTCGGGACACCCTGTATATATTCATGACTATTATGCACGAGTAACAATAGATTAGTCACTCACATTTTTCAATATTCATATCTAGCTTATTAATGCCACGTTTCATTTTTTTGCAGCGATGCAGTGACACCAGAGTATCAGACAAAAGAATTTTCTTCACATTTGCCAGGACGCTGCCTCCCTCTAGTAAGGTATCCAAAAGCGTAGTAGCTCTGTTGAGAGCTTTTGAGTGGCACCGTTTTGTGGTTGTTTCCGGTTCGCATCCATCTTCAGGAAGTGAAGTCCAGGAAGCCATAGAGGTACTCGTTGTCCTAGTAATTTTAACTTTTTTAAATACATGGAAATTCGCCGGCGCACGTCTTTGCAAAATGGCGTGTTGCAGATTTAGTTGGGGATCTACGGTCCCGAATTCGACAAGGAGGGTCGACTAAAGGGTATTCAAAAACAAAAAGTTTATTCATATGTAAAATTTCCTTCCGGATTCGAATTTGGAGTTCGCCTATTCATTTGGAATTGCGAAATTGTCGAAAAAGGCATTTATTTGTAAAATAGCAAACAACTTGAAAATATGTATTTTATTATTTCTCATTCAATAACTCGCTTGAGATTGGAGTTATCGAACTTAAATTATAACCAACCATTCCTTCAACCTTTATTTTATGTACAGAGAAACGGAAATTTATTTTACTATGATACATTTTTCACAAAAAATATAAAAACCCGTGCATGTTGACCAAAAATAGTAAATTCCAAAAATAGTAAGTTCGCAATTCCGAATTAACTGGCGAACGCAAAATTCGAGAAAGTTTTACGTAAGAATCTGTTTTTAGTTTTTCATGCCCTTTAGTCGACCGGGGGGTGGGTGGGGGGACCCACCTTTAAAATGCATCTTAGCGAGCACTAGACTCTCTACCTTATAACATTATAGTTTTGAGAATTACATGGTAAATATAATTTCCAACATTCAATAAGTGGAAATCATTGGTACTTTTAGCAGAGTTTGAAACATATTATACGACCCGTATGTATGCTTTTTATGTTTGTTCAATTATTTCTCTGAAATGGTCTAAATCATTTCTGTAGAAAATATTTGTAAACTGTAGAGTATGGGATTGGCGGTGGTTCGATATTAGTCTCATCAAGCTATACCTAGTAAGGTAAACAGAAAGCGGAGATTTAATCCCTATTCGAGATTTTGACTAAGTCGCCAGGAACAAATGTCTACATTTAGCAATTAGATATTTTCAGCGAAGCCGATACTGATATTCCAGTTAAATTTCGTCGCTTAGCGGAAAAAATGATAAAGTTTTTAAACTTGGAAAGCTTACAAAATTCTACACAAAAAATATCCTATACATTTTTTCCCATATACAGTGTGTCCCAGGATAGATGTAACAAGAGGTGTAATGGACCAAAAATTTTGGAATTTTGGAATGGTATTTGGGGATTCAGTCCTGCTTGTTGCAAAACTAGTATACCAAAAATGACTTGATTTGGTGTTCTGCAGGGTGTTTTATAAGCAAAGTTGTAAAAATCGCCACTAATAAAGTGCCTTTATTTTTCAAAATATGAAAAAATTCCACTAAGAAAAGTTATTTAGAATGCAATTGTATATCTCTATACCAAAATTTCAGGAATATAAAATTATGTTTTTGAAACTTTCCATTTTTTGCAAATTAAGAATTGAATTCATATTTAAAGTTGTGTAGGAGCAAATGTTAATCATTTCAAAAAGTAGGCTATTGGTAAATAAAAATTTTTAGCTTCTACATACACAACTTTAAATATTAATTTACAAAAAATAATTTCTTTGCAGTTTTAATTGAATGGTTCAAAATAAAATACTAATTTATTGAAAAAAAAAAGAAAAGTTTCAAAAAATAAATTATATTCCTGAAATTTGGTGTAGAGGTATAAAATTGCATTCTAAATACTTTCTATACTTTTCTTAGTGGAATTTTTTCATATTTTGAAAAATAAAAGTACTTTATTAGTGGTGATTTTTACAACTTTGCTTATAAAACACCCTGTAGAACACCAAATCAAGTCATTTTTGGTATACTTTAGTTTTACAATAAGCAGGACCCAATCCTCAAATACCATTTCAAAATACCAAAATGTTTGGTCCATTACACCTCTTGTTACATCTATGCTGGGACACACTGTGTACTCTTCGAAAATACATAAACAAAAGTTTCATCGACATATTACTAAAATCGTCAATAACGCTCTCAGACAAATTTCTTTTGTATAACATTATATTAGTCTTGTAATTCTGAACAACTTTCAAAATGTTCGTCATCTCTTCGTTCGTTTGTACGTTTGTCCATCTGTCCATCCGTCTCTCTATCCATGTTTTTGTAAGTACAATAAATTAAGAACGAAAAGTTCGATTTTATTAAAACTTGAACTGTAAATCAGTGTTAAATAGAGGAAAAATAACTTAATTAAAAAAATTGATTGATAAATATGAAAGTTATGAACCATTTTAATAAAAGAAATTACAAGTAAAGAGTATTGTAATCGTTAAGATTCCATAAATACAAACTGCATAATATACTAGTGAGCGTTTCGCCAATCAATGGAGCGTCATCGGAAAATGATTGAAGTCACAAGCAATTATAGTATATATGATCTCAATTGGGACAGGATAAAAACGAAAACTCGGAGTAAAGTCGGTATCTCGTTTATGGGATATAGGTGGCGGCGGTAGAAATGTAAAATTGCTTTAAATACTAAATAATTATTTTTTAATTCTTAAAGAAAGGGATTTCTATAGTACCTTTATTCAATAGACGTGGTTAATGAAAAAATATGTTTATTACATTTGATAAGTCACATAAACGATATGTTCAGGCTACGGCTATTGTCTAGTGACCTACCTCTCGTTTTATCTTCTAGCGCAAAAGTTATGTAATCTTAGGCGGGAGTTGCATAGGTGGTATATAATCCTTCCGAAGGGGTGCAAAGCACCGACTGTCTTGTTTATTAAAAAATGTTAGGCCATGATACTATGAGCTTTGCAGTATCATGATGTTAGGCAGGTAGAAAATTTTTACTTTTCTATAAAGGAAAGACTCGGCAATATTTTAAAGGGGGAACTCGGTTCCTGGCATCGGTAATTGGTCTCAGTAGCGGAAATAGGTCAACGTTAAATAAACAAATTTCAAAAATGCTTTGTCTATGAACAAATAAACAATATTTCATTCGTCACTATCCGAGTTTTCAGAACTTGAATCGGTATTTACATTAATAATAATTGGATTGATAGGTGGTAATATAAAATATTCATTTTCCTTTTTATCACATGAGATACACACTTCCTCCATATATCGCTTTTGCCTTTGTTGTCTACTATTATCTTTATATTCTTTAAGACAGACTCACTTAATTGTGGGGATTGATTATATTGACGTAGTCTTGTTTTTACATCAGCCCATATCATTTCAATGGGGTTGACAATGCAATAATATGGAGGCAGACGTAAAATAGTATGATCATGTGCTTAAACATTTTTTCAAAGGCATATTCCTTTTTAAAATTTTGCTTTCTAATCAGTTCTAATAAAGTCTTTTTTGTGTTTTTTTCTGGTATTTCCAAGCCTTTACCTTTCATAAATTCAAGGCTATCACCTTTTCTTGTGTTGGTGTTCGGAATTTTTGTGTGTTGCCGCATTGTCCATAAAAATTACAGAATTTGGTGGGATATTTGGTAACAGCTGTTTCTTTGCACACTTCTCAAATAATTCGGTTGTCATATCCTCGTGGTAGTCTGCAGAGAATTGCTTGATATTTTTAACAGACAACAATAACGCATTTGGAATGAACCCGTTTTTACTTCCAGCATGTAGAATTATAATTATTTTCCCCCTAGAACATGGAGCACTTAAATCGCACTTTTTGGTGTTATCTACCCAACCGTATTGAACTACATCGTGGGTGTCAAATCATGTTTCGTCAAGATAAATTATGTCTCTATTTGGATCTCGGTATTCTTTTATTTTACGCAGGTACTCGTGTCGATGATCAACGATGCAGGCTGATTCCATAACTACTATTCTTTTGTCCAATTCTTCGTGCCTAAAACCGCAATCGAGCAAAACGTTTCGCAAAGTATCTAATGATTTATAGTGATAATCTGGATAGTCGCGTAACTTATATAAATCTTATATTAATCATTTCTAATGTGGACATCTTCTGTCCATTGTAAAAGTCATACACAAATGGACGGATTTCATCTTTGGACGCGTTATCAAGTTTTTTAAGTTTTTGTCCGACTCTCTTCCGTTTAATAGAATGATCAACTACATCCCCGGCTCTAATAACCCTATAAATTGTAGTACGGCTAAATTCGGTTAATTCACAAATCTTCTTCATAATTTGATTATATGAAGAATCAATATTTTCGCCTTTTAAACACGAGTGAATATTCAAAATATCCCTTTGAGTTTGAACGGGTAAGTCTTTATTTTCAACTCCGCTTGTATATGCTCTGTATCAAAATCATCCGTTTCGTTGTCACTACTATCGAAAGGTCTCCAAAATGCCATTTTAAACAATTAATTGCAAAGGATCACTCAAACACGATAATAAAACTAATAATTTATTCAAATATTCACTAGAATTAAGTAATTTATAACGCTGCCTGGCTGTACTGCACTGCCTAGTACAGATCATACGATAAAAATAGTTCATACCTATTTTTTGTTTTATGTATTATGGCATGCAAAAAGTCTGAACAAGATTGGTGTTGACAAATCAAATCGCTAAGCATCTAATCCCACCTATATTTCTATGTGACAGGCGAATCAAGTCCACGTGGACTGTAGACGAGGAGTGGTGAATATAAATCTGTAAAATTCTGTGCTCTTTCATTCAATGTGAAGCGATATATTGACAATACCCCGTAAGATCCTCTAGTTCCGTGCTGTTCCAATTGACTTCGTAAATACTATACGTAAAATATTAATTTGTCATCGAATACATACAATACGTAAACATGATTCCGATATGGCTAATAGTTAGCGAGACTGAAGGAGTTTTCCAACACATCTATAGCCAATATAAAATAACACGTCTATCTCTTCAAATTTACGAAGTACGTGGTATACGGACGTTACACCTTCGGGCGATAATAGAGTTGAAGGACAACTACTCTGACAGGGTTGGAGTTTAATTAAAAATACCATAGTTAGTTGACCTAACTTTGATTGACTTTCTTATCAAGGACCGCTTATATTAGAAACCAATATATCCCTTAACAGACATTCTCTGAACGGGAGAGCTGTAATGATTAGCTTTGGTTAACATATTTGAAATCACATTGAGATCTGATATACATTAGATACGATTACTATCCTCAAACCGTATTGAAAAGCATCTAAATAGTTTCATAGTCTATGTAATGAAGGCAAAATGAGTAAAAATATTTCATGTAAAGACGAGGTTACCTCTCCCCCCGTTTTCGAGGGTGCTGAACACGATGCAAGTGGTGGGAGAAGTTTTTGACCACCGCAACCCTATGAAACGGCCCTTCTATGGATCCCTTTATGTTTTCCTATATAATAGGGTCTGGGGAATGATTTTTCGACGGGTTATACTTGAAATAACATGGAATGTGGTTATAGAGACAGCAGACTGACTAAAACTTGATTAAACCCTTCCGAGGAGTGAAAGAGCATTTCTTTTCAAATGATCCGGTTCAAACCTTCTCTCTTCCTTCCGTTTTCGGGATCGCTGATTACGGAAAAAAAAACTCAATGTTTTGCTCTAACCCCTCCTCATCCCTCAAACGGGCAGAAACCACCCCTCACTCATCAGAAAACATGGTATCCAGGATTAGAAGGTTTTTGGCATATGATTATTATTTTTGTGTATATCCCTTCAGTTTTCACGGAAAAGCAGGTGGTAGCGACCTCGGGGGGTTGCTTCAACCCTACCAAGGGGTGTAAAATTAATTAATTACCCTTTGTATCGTCAATACGCCCTCCCCCGTTTTCGCAGGCGCTGCTCACGATAAAAATATTCACCTTTATCTCCTCATCCATCAGTTATCTCTGGGGCAATCATCACCCCAGAGTAGGTTGCTGAGTAGGGTATAATGATTTCTTCATCGGGAATAACGAATAATACATTTTGTAGTCAATGGCAATGTTGTTGTTTCAAAGAATTTGAAACTTAAAAAAGGCTTTAAGCCTCTAATTTATAATATCTTAAGAAAATTGCTGATTACTTATACCTGAAAATTGATTAAAAAATGAAATAAACAAATTACAAATATCTCTCTCTATTTATTATATCAGCATAAGACTTCAGGGGTGAGTGAATAACAAAACACTTTCGTTAAATATACAAAAACAATATACGTAGAATAGAAATCAGTTTTGATAATTTTAGTGACTTTTCTGTGTCACGTGACGTTCACTCTTTCTCGATCGCACTGTAGCATAATCAATACTTTAACAAAAAATTATTAGATGGAAATGCAAAATATAAACTCAAATATTCGCATCTGACCAGTTCCGCGTAAAATAAATGTTTTACTATTATAGAAACAAGAGTTAAATGTTAATAAATTTTACAACAATATTAAAATCTATAAACTAGTTACAAAATGAAACCGACAGGTTAATATTCGATGTATTAGTTGCCAGACTAACATATGTTTTCACACAATAGTAAGGAAATTTACTGGACAACACGCCGAGATTTAAATTCGGCACTCACGACATTTTCACTAATCAGTTTTCAGGGAAACCATCGATGAAATATAAATGTTTATTACAGGATACAATGTCCGGAAATTATAATTCTGATTACCAAACTTCCATAGGGACTACCGGAGCATGACTAACTAAATACGTTAGCAAAGGTTGTTTATGGCTTCGGCCATTTGTAATGCAGAAAAATTAAGTAGATAGATAGTTTATAAACGTACTTGCAGTTCAATACTTCTGTAATTTGGCACTATTCTACTTCACTATATAATTTGATAAATATTGATAACACTAATTCTAGGTATCAATTTACTAAAGCAGGCAGTTGGGATGACCAATATTATAAACGGTTTAAAGTATCTTAACAATTCTTCAGACCAGAGCCTTCAACGAAACTCCCACCTTGAATATGGAGATGAGTTGTTTATAAAGTGACAATTGATCTACCGTGCAATAGATCTGTTTCTAGCGTACTAGCAGGGTAGGCTTAAGGTAATTTTAGAACAAAATATTAAACAAAAGCTATATTCTAGTTAATTACTCTTATTATCGAGTGGACAAAAAGTAACCCATTACAAATTACATGAAAATATTTTTATGACAAAATAAATTATTTGCTTACAATTAATTTAAAAAACCTGGGTCGTTTACAAATAGCAAGAATCGTCATATTCCCAAAATGCACATCGCACGCGATCTCTTCTTCTTCTTCATCTGCCGTTTTAGTAAGTGAATCTGAATCGGTATCGCTTAAACCAATTTCAGGGATTAAATTAAACTAAAAATCATCATCATGGTCATCGTTATCTGCTCCCCTTGGAAGGGATTAAATAAGACAATAATTTGTCAATTTACTCTTTATATTCCAAGGCAACCATGCTCTTGAGAACATATGACCTGAAAAAATTCTAAGTACTACTACTAATACATACGACAATTTTATTGAGGGTTTTTATTTTTAATAACGAAGTTTTTTTTTGTAAGAACGAAAAAGACGATGGCCCTTAAAAACTATCATTTTATACTTAACTTCACGACTTTCTTTGCAACAAAGTAAAAAAAGCATCCTACACTTTTTATGATTAGATGTTTTGGATAGTCTTCAAGTTACATTGCGAAAAGTGAACAAATTTTCCATTCTCGCTCTTTATTTGAGTTCATTTCTGAAAAACCAGCTGCACTTTTGTGACGCTCAAGTAATCTTGAAAGTGAGAAAAATTAGGGAGTATATTGCCTAAATGTTATTTGTGGCATTATCTTAATTTTTTTTACTCTAAATTTGGGACTTCCTGCCACACGTATTTTTTTCCTTTTAAGCGGTTCTCGGGGAATCTGAAAATTATCACAATTAACCAGTATGTTACTGGTAAATAACCTCTACGCTCGTGACCTTTATGTCAAAGGATCAGTTAGAGGTTGCTTTTTTAAATAAATAACACAAATAAGTATAAAAACTCGAAATTAAATATTTCGCCGACGTTTCGGAAATTTAATCTGTTTCCTTCTTCAAGGTTTTTGAAAAATCTTTTTTGCTGTGTATGCTAAATACACAGCTCTAAGAATGTGTATTTATCATACACAGCAAAGAGGTTATTTACCAGCAACATACTGGTTAATTGTGATATTTTGTAGATTGCCACTTAAAAAGAAAAAAATACATGTGGCAGGAAGTCCTAAAGAATTAGAAAAAAAAAATAGGGAGTATTTCTTATTTGAATACATCTCTTCATCCGATGACTAGTCTAGGAAGGGAAATAAATATTCCTTTTATTGTCGTTTCAATGAACGATATCAAACTTATTTTTTGCTCAAAGTCTCAGAGGTTACAGGCTATGTTTCTCGTCAAACAGTCTCCATTTCGATGCTTAGCTGGAGCTTGAATATTTGGCAATGTTTTTTCAATGTATATATTTTACCTACGTCAAATTCTACATACAAGCAACTGATTATATCCACATTCTCCTGACACTGGAATTGGCAGAATATTTATTTTCAGTTGAGTGTTATTACTTTTTAGAAGTATTATTAATTTTTTATGTTCCGCAAAATATTCTATTATTTCTTTTTGCGACGTGTCTTTTCCATATCAAAATTTTCAGTATTGGCTGAGAAGCGAATGATAAGAAAACAGGAATGGCCAGGTTGCAGTTTAACTTCGAAAACCTCTATATATTCCATCTATTAAAGGTTTGGTCTAAATTGATTTTGTTTTGATAGGACTCGTTCATATATTCATTTATATATAAAGGGAGTGGGTTGAATGGGAACTGACTATCATTTTTCACATCGCAGAAACGGGGGAAAATTATTAAGAATTGGAAAAGATTCACATCGTAAGCGTGACGCTTATTAATGGTAACATGTTTTTCAAATTTTTAGGTCTATTATCGATGAAAGATAAAAAGAATCATTACTCATGTGAAAAAAATGTTGTCGCCGTAGGGTTGGATGTTATCATATGCGGATATAGAATAGGGTAAAATTACGTCATAACAAACCATATGCCTACAGCGTGATGTAGCTGAAAGTGTGGCTGCTGATCTGACATTTTAATAGTAGGAGTACCGTTTAAATACAAATATTGGATGTGTACTCAGAAGTGCAAAGAATAGAAACATCACCAACTTTTATTTGCTTTAAATAATTATTTTCATACGTGAAAAGACAATAAGCACAGCGTGTGTCATGTTCATTTGAAGTAAAGCATATTTGCATATATTGTTTTTATTAGTATTTGTCCACTAACTTGGTAAAAACAGATTATTCGAAGAACCGTTTATTATATGGCATTTTAGTAATATAACATTTTCCTGTATTTTGAAAGGTTCCCGCATAACTTTTCAACAGCATTCGAAAATTGTTGAAGTTTCTCTAACATAAAATTACCCATGTCACAAATTTGACTACTCCACAATACAACTAACGGGTACTAACTATTAATATCACCAATTCCTTGTCAGGCTTCTAATTAAAATTTAAAGTGTCTACAAATTTCATAGCTAACTGCAAAATATCATTGTGACTATCTGATACAATAGTAAAGTGGGAATGCACAATGAAACACAACTGTTCACTTTAATTATTTACTCGGATCTGATGTTTTACAAGATGATTCGCGTTTTATATAATACCTTATCTTTTAATATGATATCTCTACGTGATCTTATAACGTATGTATGTTATGTGTATTACAGGAATTACGATAAGAAATGCACAATTAATTAATTATTAAAATAATTTAAGCTTAATTCAAAAATTCATAGTAAATAACAATTAACAAATGTTTACTAGTTTGGAGGGCGTAACATGATTTTTACATGTTTTACAACAAACCTTTTAAATTTGAGGAGTTCGATGGGGTACCTTTTTTGCCACGAGCGATCGATCTATATGTAGAAGCTCGCTTTCTAAAACAGGATTGAAGGGATTAATATCTGTAGGAGAACTGCAAAATAATTTATTTATATTAATGTACTTTATGTTTCTAATATCATATACTTATTAACTGTTTCGGAGTTTCTAAAACATAATAAGTTTATTAGCTTTATTGGAATCCTGTTTTTCCCTATGTGATACAACCCCTGTGGCACTTCACTGTTTGTAGTGTTATGTTATAACGATGTAAAAATACGATATTCTCATTATTTTTTAAATGTTCAAAATGTATACATATAAGAGATAAAATGGTAAATACGATGTTTATTTTTCAGGAACTCTCTGTTATTCATGGACTTACAGTAACAGATACAAAGAAATATTCTGACTATATTCCCGAGTATATTCAGCAAATGGATAACATCGTAGCAGACACATATCAAAAGACAAGAGGTGAGTAGATAAAGAAAGGAAGTTTTAATTTAAAAAAACTGTAATTATGTTAACAGAAAGCCCAGCGCAAAGAAAATCTTTATTTGATTATAATAGAACTGTCACGAAGTGGTCAAGTTTCAAGTTTTACTTGGACAAAATTCTACAAATTTGCAAATGAACAGAAGATATTCGTTAGAAAAGCGGAAAAATATGGAAAAAAATTTAGGCACTAAAGGAGTGGTTTTTGAGGGGATTTACAAAATTTATTTAGTTCTAAAATTCTGAAACTCTGTAGGTGAGATAATAATATTGTACCCGTGAATACAACAAAAACAGTAAAGGAATTCTAAGAACCAAAGGGATGGTTTTTAAGGTTGTTGAAAATTAAATATTAGTTTAAAATTACGTTACTTTTTGAATAAGGTTTGTGAATCTACAAAAAAAATGTAAAGTAAATATAGTGAAATAAATGTAAGCTCTTAAGGGATGGTTTTTGAAGGGGTGCAGCGGACAATGTTATATTTCTAGGAGGACGAAATTATTTCAATTATCCTTTTTCTGTTTTTGGTGAAAAATGGTTAACTTTATAATTTAAGGTTGTTCTTGAAATATTCATATATGTTGTAACTAAACTTGTATTTAAAATTAATTGCTCTATCAGATATATCAGATGTAATAAACATAAAAGTAAGCAAGCAAAAAAAAAACAGCCGTTATCACTTTCATCATAAACAATTTTCTGGGCGGGTCAGGTGTATGGTTGATTAGGCGTGTCCTCTATCAACTCTTCCAGTTATCTAAAATTAATTTCCCCGTCCAACCAGAAATCGTTAGTTTTTAAAAACTTGACCTTAATCCTACAAGTTTTTCGCCATCTTTCACTTTGATATCCAATTTCTTTGAATGTGTCCATTATTGCCTGTTCTATAGTTCCTCTGCAATATTGTACTCCAAAACAATGGACATGCGAGTACATTCTATTATTTTTGTTTCATGTTTGTTAGATTCCATTGACCATACCTAAAAAGACTTCTCCGTGGTATAGCATAAGTAACTAAAAGGTAAAATCATGATTAAACTAGCAGATGGTAGCAGCTTTTTTAACTTAAAATGATAAAGTAAACATGAATCAAGATGAATAAAACTATACAGCTGTATGAATTTGTAGATATTCAGAAAATTACAATTCTCAATTAGTTAAAAATGACACCCATATAAAAAGCACTAAAAGCTAAATGCTGGTGATGTTGTTTAAGAATAAAAAACTACATACCTTGCTGCGCATTCTCCATGACAGAATAATTTCAACACATTATCACATTTAAAGCACCTTTACTGAACAATGTCTAATGATAAACTCAATTTTACTTGATCTGCACCAGTCCGCAATCCCTTATAAAACGGTCATCATAGAAATATGAGGGAAGCGATAAACAAGGTAAAATTTCAAGAACTATTTAGTTTACGGTATTTATTACTAAAATATGTTGACAATTTTTATATTGGAATGGGTTGGAAATTTCGATTATATGTGTCGTGGAGAATAAATAATAGGACAACTTGGAAATGAAACAAATATCACTATTTAATATTATTGCCTATTTGCATGTAGGCAATTTTTGTTTTTTTTTTGTTTCTTTGTAAATTTTTATAATTTTAATTCCTAGGCAAAACGGGGATTGGGTCGATTTGAACTCTTTTTAGGGCTAAGTGGTAAAACAGGATCATATCCTGAACTTCACCCTAGATGCATATCTATTCAATAAATAATGAAAAAATAATTAAAATATCAACAGCATAATGCAAAGATTATAAATTAATATTTTTAAAGGTAGATTTTCTTTCTTTTTCATAAATTACTGTTTCTGCTGTTTGCGAAATCCTATAAAGAATATATATAACTAATGCAAATACAAAATAAGTCACTTTAGAGGAAAGTAAATTTTTCACTTCTATGAGTATTTTGAAATCAAAATTTTATAAATTATGAAATATGGGAAAATAACAATAAACCAATCCCGTAGAGAATAGAATAGTATTCACTTGTCTTGTGCGTCCTCTGTTGATTCCATTCCTCCCTCCACAGTTAAATCACAAATTTTTAGAATAACTATTTGTTTCGCTTATTTAACTTTCATTATTATTTTCACAAGAATCAACTTTTATTTTCGTTACTTAGGACTTAATTTTTCAACAGTACTTATAAAGCTTCACAATTTTACTTCCACATCCACGTAGTGGATTGGAAGTATAGTGATCGTAAAAAAAAAATTCAATTTTTTTTTTTTCTTGAAATGGGTCTGTCTGTCTGTCTGTAACTTTTTTGTCAGCACGTTTTCTCCGGAACGGTTTAAGATATTGACTTCAAATTTGGTACACGTATATATTATACTGAGATCTGGAACTGGATTGTTTTTTGAAGATATCCGGTGAAGGGTTGGGGGGTAAATAGGGGTAAATAGGGGAAAATATGTAAAGCAAGCTGGTAAGAGTACAGAAACTTGAAATTCGGTGTAAGTACTAGAAGCGAAGGCTTCAGATTTTTTAATAATATTTTTCAAACCCCTACCACTCCATTAGTAAAAGGGTTGGTAAAATAAAATTGAGATATTCACTTGAAATTTGGTACACGTATGTATTATAACGACATCTGGAACTGGATTATATTTTGAGATGATTCAGTTGAAGGTTTGGGGTTAAATAGGGGTAAATGGGCAAAATAACGACATCTGGAACTAGATTATATTTTGAGATGATTTCGTTGAAGGGTTGGGGGTTAAATAGGGGTAAATAGGGCAAAATAAGTACAGCAAGCTGGTAAGAGTACAGAAAGTTGAAATTCGGTGTATGTACTAGAAGCCAAGATATCAAAATATTTATAATATTTTTCAACCCCCACCACCACCCCTACTCCATTATTAAAGGGGTTAATAAAATAAAATTGAGATATTCACTTGACATTTGGTATACGTGTGTACCGTAACGACATCTGGAAGTAGATTATATTTTGAGATGATTCCGTAGAAGGGTTCGAGGTTAAATAGGGGAAAACAAGTAAAACAGAATCTTGAAATTCGGTGTATGTACTATAAACCAAGGCCTCAGATTTTTTTGTAATACTTTTCAACCCCCAATGCCCCTAATCCATTATTAAAGAAGTTGATAAAATAAAATTGAGATATTCACTTGAAATTTGGTACACGTAGGTATTATAACGACATCTGGAATTTGATTATATTTTAAGATGATTCCGTTGAAGGGTTGGAGGTTAAATAGGGGTAGAAAGGGGAAAATAAGTAAAGCAGGCTGGTAAGACTACATAATTTTGGGACTTGGTGTATACATTAGAAGCGAAGGTCTCAGGTTTTTTATAATAGTTCCATTTCCCACCATCACCACTCCCTTATTAAAATAGTTGATAAAATTAAATTTAGATTTTCACTTGAAATTTGGTACACGTAGTATGTATTATAATGATATCTGAAACTGATTTATATTTTGACATGATTGCGTTGAAGGAGGGGGGGGGGTAAAGTAAAGGTAAATAGGGAAAAAAGTAAAGCGAACTGGTAAGAGTACAAAAACTTGATATTCGGTGCGTGTTCCAGAAGCCAAGGTCTCAGATTTTTTAATAGTATTTTTCAACCACCCACAACCCTTACTCCATTATTAAAGGGGTTGATAAAATAAAATTGAGATATTAACTTGAAATATGGTAGACGTATATATTATAACGACATCTGGAACTAGATTATGTTTTGAGATGATTCCGTTGAAGTGTTGGAGGTTAAATAGGAGCATATAGGGGAAAATAAGTAAATCAAGCTGGTAAGAGTACAGAAATTTGGGATTTGGTGTATATACTAGAAACTAAGCCCTCAGATTTCTTTCTAATATTTTTCAAACCCTGCCATCTCCGCTCCATTATTAATGGGATTGATAACATAGAATTGAACTGAAAGAGTGCAAATCTAGTCAAGATGTTTACTTTAAAGTGGCTTGAATAAAAAATCTGGATGTGGAAGTAGTGATTCTTTAGGCAGCGGTTTAAGTACTTTAATATTTAATAAGTAAAATAGACTTTGGAAAATATTTAGAATGCAGTATTTTAATGACACAAGTATCCCTGGACATATTGACAAAAGATAAGCAAATAAGCTATCGAAAATGTGTGAACGAGCTACATTGAATATCTTAATTATGCATTTCGTGTGTTCAACAATACTTCACGTGTATCTTCTCTCAGACTATAAATATTAGATTACTTCCTAAAGGGATAGTAAATTAAATTCTAAATTACCAACCCCCGATATACTACGATGCGTAATGAGGTTTAAGAGATATTTCTCTCGAAAGTAATTATACCACTATTGTTCCACCTACAATGCAATGGTGTAAGCAGGAATGTGGTAATAATATAAACTGATTTTGGCACATATATCCAATTAGATCAGGGGTGATAGTAGTTTCTTATTAAGTTTCTATGTAGAACTGAAATTTATGAAATTCAATTATAAACAAGCGACAATGAAAATAATTTATGAAAAATAAAAATAAAATCTACCTATGAAAATATTAATGTACATTAACATCTTTGTACTCTATTGATAACCTACGTACAATCTGGTTATGCTAGAAATAAAAAATTCCAAAATGAATTTATCTACAAAGATACCTATCTATTCAATAAATAATGAAAATCTAATTAAAATATCAACAGCATAAGAAACGAATGCAAAGATTAGAAATTAATATTTTCAAAGGTAGATTTTCTTTATTTTTCATAAATTACTGTTTCTGCTGTTTGCGAAATCCTATAAAGAATATGTATAACTACATGCAAATAAAAAATAAGTCACTTTAGAGCAAAGTAAATTTTTCACATTTATGAGTATTTTGAAATCAAAATTTAATAAATTATGAAATGAAAATCACAATAAATATAACTTAAAATCGGTAATGGTGTTTACACAGAACTTCCCTCTTTATTTGTGCATGGCGGTCACTCTAAAAAATTAATAATTACGAAATGACACTGAAAATAATAATCGGAATATAGTTATCACTATTATTACAAAGAAAACCTGATAAGGTCAAAAAAATATGCAGAGTGCTCATCCAACAATAAAAGTTCAATACTAAATGAGAGGTGCCAAATATGGAAGGGTTGCGCAAATACTTTTACAAATGTCCACCATGTCCATGACTGACTTATTTCTTGGGATGACCACCCTGTACATTTTTCAATAAAAGTATAATAGGTGCATATGCCAAATATTATTGCCATCTGTCACATTTTCAATTCCTCATTCACGTGGAGTGGAAGTATAGTGGTGGTTAAAAAATTTAATTTTTTAAAATTTTTTTAAAAATGTTGGTAAAAATTTTTTCATAATTTATTCTTCTGAAATATGTTTAGAATGTCATGAAACGCGGAAATTTTAAAATTGTTCAAAAAGAAATTTTTTCCATCTATTCTAGTGGCAAAAGATTTTTCCAAGATGGTAAAAAAATGTTTTTTTCGAAAGAGGTTTGGAATGGCATGAAACGTATAAATTTCAATTTTGCGCAAATACAAAATTTTCGTCTAATCTATAGTACTTAGTGATAAATAGAATTTTTTCAAAACAACTTTTTAAATTTTTCATAAATATTTTTGTTGAAATAGGTTTAGAATGCCATGGACACGTGGAAATTTTGAAAAAGAAAACAATTTTTTCCATCCATTTTAGTGGTAAAAATTTTTTCAAAAATGTTGGTAAAAAAAATTCGAAAAAAATTTTTTTTTGGAAAATTTTCATTTTTTTTTTTCTAAAATAGGTTAAACGTGTCATGGAACGTGGAAATTTTAAATTTGAGCAAAACAATTTTTTTCATTATTTATTTCCTTTAGACGGTCCCCACCCTGTATATTTTCCAGTGAAATTTTAACAATTTCTTCGCTGACAGTAGCGTCAACTACCTACCAAATTTGACTGCTCTCCGTCAAGTAGTTTTTAGTTAGTGCACCAACAGACGGACAGACAGGCAGACAGACAGCCGGACAGACAGACTGACTGACGGAATTGAAAAACCTATATTTTCGTAATCTACGTGTTCTGAAACGTCAAAATCCGAAAAAATCTCGGAGGGTGATTATTTCTCGAATACAATACTTCTCTTCGGTATGCGAAGGAAGTAAAAAGGAAATAAAATCAATCTTTCATTTAAGTAAATTAGGTTAAAAAGAGAATAATAAAAATCAATAAAAGAAATATATGTTTAAAAGCTTGTCGCGATGGCTTCATTAGAACATCTCTTAATATTTTGTAAAGGAACCGTATTAAAGTAGCAACGAAGAGTTACAATAAGGGGTAAATGACCTATGAAGATTCTACAAGCAGGGTAATTGATATATTAAAAACACATTTTTCAACGACTCCAGAGAAGCGTCGAGTCATATTCCCGGGTCAAAATCTTATATTCTAAACTATTATTGACTACCCCTGTCAATTTACTAGACGCACTTAAACAAATAAAAAGTAAAGCTATACTAATCTAAGCATCAATATACAAGGTGTAATTAGTTTCATGTCATTAAAAATCTGGCAGCGGGGAACAAGACAAACAAGAAAAGTCCATAATTTTGGAGAAAAATAATAATAAATTTAAATAGTGTTGGTTGAGAACTTCTGGTCAGACAGTATCTATAGTAACGGATGCCGAGTTAAACAGAGTTCAAGTTTTTTAATGAAAAAGTGACTAGCAGGCTTTATAGATAGATAGATATATAGATAGATAGATAGATAGATAGATAGATAGATATTTTATTTAACCAAATTACATAATATAACATTTTTGGCAAGTCAAAGAAAAACTATATAATAAGTATAACAATATAGAGTTATCGAATGCATACTGCGAAGGCATGCAGTTGTGAACATATTAAAATATGAAAAGACACGTACAAAAGTAAGTAACTACAAGAACAATTCACAAACAATTTGTAAAAACTCAAACAATTATCAATTTATAAAAGTGTGATGACGGTAAGCATTACTCAGTATATAATTATATATAAATATTTAATTAATTAGTGGGGGATATAATTTCAAATGGGGTTTGCATGTATTTCTCAACTGAATAAAAACAATGTATAAGCAAATGCTTTTTGATTATCACCTTAAATGTATTTGGATTAGGAAAGAATTTTAAATAGTTCGGTAGATAATTAAACAATTTAAAATTCAAAGAATTTTTTGTTGTTTTCGAAAGTCGAAAGCGTGGTGTTCTAAAATTATTTCTATTTCTAGTATCATACGTATGAACTTCAGCATTTGTTGCAAATTGAATCTTATTTTTATAAATTTCTAATAACGTGACATAAATATATAAAGATGGAAGAGGCATTATTTCAAGAATTTGGAAATAGGCTTGCAGTGGTCTCTGAAGCCAGCACCGGCCACTATTCTGACTGCTCGTTTTTGTAGCCGGAAAATATTATCTGCGTAAGAAGAATTACCCCACAGCAATGTACTATAACTAATGTGTGAATGAAATAGCGCAAAATAGCTCATTTTTAGTCTCCATTGATAACGTTCTTGTTAGATTACGTAAAACAAATACCGATCTCGACGTTGGACGACCAATTTAGTCTATCGTTAATAGTGACACCGATCAGTCTTGCGCTATTTCCCTTAGTTATATTATGACTGGTAGAAAAGGCTAGGTTTCGAGTCTTTTCTTCATTGAGTTTCAAATTGTTAGATGTAAACCATTGTTTGGCTTGTGAAACAGTGTCGGCACTTTTTAGCATGACATCATTCATGTCTGGATTAGAATTTATTATGGTTGTATCATCAGCAAATGCAACACAGGTATTAGGGATCATGTTATGGAATAAGTCATTGACATATATAATAAACAACAGGGGTCCCAAAACTGAACCTTGGGGTACTCCGTGTATGACTGACCTATAATCGGAAAAAATATTTTTTATACATACGGTTTGTTTTCTATTCGATAAATATGATCAGAAGAATGTTTGAGATAAAGCCCTAATTCCATAACAGTATAACTTGTTTACTAAAATGTCGTGCGGAACACAGTCAAAAGCCCTTGAAAGGTCACATAATGTAATTGATACTAGTTCGCCACTCTCAATTCCACTGACTATGTTGCCGACTACCTTAAAAATTGCTTGGGATGTGCTACATTTACTTCTGAATCCAAACTGACAACAGTCCAGTACGTTATTAGATTCAAAAAAAAAAAAAAATATATTATTTAAAAAATCTTGGAAATAATGGGGATGATGGATATGGGGCGATAGTTCTCTATTATCGAAATGTCCCCTTTTTTAAAAACCGGTATAGTCCATGTAAAACGCTGGGTTTAACGCTCCGAATTCCCCCCTCATCGAGACGACCTGTATTTTGTTTTTTGGGTCGCGGATCATGAAAATTGGGGTCACGCGGCTCTAAAAATAGTACGTCACCCCGAAAAATCTCAAGTACCACATCTTTTGGGTTTTTTTTTTTTCGTGGGAAGGTGAATATACTGTAAAATAATGTTAAATCTGCTAATTGTAATGATAATTTGCCAGTTCAGTATGTTCATCTAAAACAAGAATAAATTGTATGCTGGGGGTTAACCAAAGGAAATAAAATGATCCCCAAATTAACGTAAAATTAAAAAATTATGGATTTTTTTTCACTTTTTAATTTGAGTTTAGAATAATAGGGTTGTACAATGAAGAATTTCTTTCTATAACCCTTCAGGGGTGAAAAGTGAAAGTGAAAGTTTTAACATGAAACAACCCTATTAGTGGTTACATTAAAATTGTCCAAAATTTCATAGATAAATATACACTTTGTCAGGTTTTGATCTGCCAAAGCAATACAGTAATATATGTTTCGATTTTAAAATATTCGGCTGCAGTAGCGTAAGCGTACATCGATAATATAATCCGCACACAACTATAAATATGTCTCGGCTTTTGTTCAATACATTAATAGATATTTCAGATTAGTTAATTCGAATATATTGTTCCTAAATCTCTGATGTCCTTATTTAAGAGTAAATATTACGAGAAACATTCAAAAATAAACATTTTATGCGGTAGAACTTCGCCATTCTGTACATTGTCTATGGATTTTCTTAGATTTCTCGAAAAAAATATGAGATCCAATAAAAACAGCTTACTTCCACATCCAGATTTTCCAACCAAGTCTCTTTAAACGAAAATATCTTGACTATATTAGCACTCTAGTATGTAGAAATAATTGTTCATATTTTAATAATACAATGTTTGAGGCAGATGTCACAAAGGAATTTAAGGCGTTGGCTTCTAGTATATACACGAAAAATAAAGTTTCTGGACTGGACTTATTAGCTCTTTAGAAAGACATAAAGCCACTCTACACTACAAAGTTTGTAATTTATCGAGAAGTATATAGATTATTTTGCTTAAAAACGGTTTAATTGCTGTTAGCAATTTATCAATATTAAAATTTTAATTGTAGCTAATAAACATTTTTCTCAGTGTCAAGAAACGTACTGACCAAGTCACCATTTTATGTATAAAAAATTGTACATGAAAATGTTATTTCTGTGTTCTATGAAATAAAGGACACGAGTACAGCCCTCGTATTTGACCTGCAAATTGTTTTGAATAACACTGACCTATTTTATTATTTACATTTATGTCAAGGATACCTTTTCAATATGCAAGCGAGTAGTGAGAACAAATATTATCGTTTATAATATGGCTCTTATTTAAATAATTACTGGGGCATTGTATATGTAGGGGAGTTGAACAAGTTGTCAGCAGCAAAAACACAAGTAACTTTAATTTATGTCTCGGTTGTAACAATATACTTTACCTTATCTTTTTGCCACAATAAATAATATGCATTTGAACAGAACTTTCGAAAATTAAAACTGAACGCACATTTCATCGCCACGTTGACATCATCGGAAGGTGAATAAAGTACCACTAGAAATGTTGATTTATACTACAATATCATTACTGAGCAAAATATATCATCCCCACCTTTGCTTTGGTTTAATTTACAAAATTGGTTGTATGAATTGCAATTGAAGTGTGTTGGACAAACGCAGCGTCCAATTATAAAAAGATTCAAGGAACAATTGCCCTTCTCAAAAATCTACGAACTGTAAAATCTAGCGTTGTGGGCTATTGAGTATGTCTTTTAGTAAGCGTTATAAGATTTTTGTCGTTTAATATGTTAGTATGACACCTAAAAATGGTGCTACTAAATTCCGGGGTGCGTTTTTCAAAGCCAATCGAAAAACCATTTTCAGTTTTTTTTTAAATAACTCAAGTACAATGCAAATTTGTAGATATATACAAGGACATTTATTTGTAGAAAATTAAATTTCCCATCAAATTAAATAAATAAAATTTTCCCATTATAATAATATTAAAGAACAAAGTTAAAATTTACGAAATTTCACTTTTTATTTCTTTCAGTAATTCGTCCATTACTTTTTCTCACGACATCATAGGTATATATAAATGTTTAGAGAAAAGAAAGTTCTTGAAAAAACAAAGAAACTGATTTATTTTCTGCTCCATACGACCAACGGTAACCGAGGTATCGCCATATAAAGTTGGCCATATTTTCCATATTTTACCGCATTTGATCTCATACATTTTGTCTCTAATGTTCAGTAAATTAATTTATTTGTGTGCAATATAACAACAATTTTAAGACAATTTAATAATAATGCAAATGTTTCTTTAAATTTTTTAAATAAATATTACGTTTTTACGAAAATGTTTGTGGTTGAGCTTTATAATATTAAAATTATATTTTATTCATTTTTTAAAATAAACTGATTTTTAAATAAATAAATATTGTAGGAAAACTTTACGAACAATAATAGGCGAGTCTGGTTGGGAGTTTTCCCAAAAATTTTCTATACCTTCTGAGTTAGCCACGGAGCAACTCACGCAGAGCCTCCTTCAAGATATCGCAAGAGACCTGGAAGCAGCTGCTCAGAAAACAGATTGTCAGGAATCAGTCTCTAATCGACAAGATAATTCTGGTGAAATGGTGGGGTCGCCATCAACGAGGTTGGAATCCAGTGGAAGTGAAGTGTTAAGTGGTGACAAAAAGTCATTAGAGAGTGATATCTCTGAATACCATTATAGGAAAAATTCCGCTGAACAAGATTTTCTTGACAACCCTAAACCGCGAACTTCATGGTCAAATAATAATTGTTTAAACAAAATTTATTTCGTCTTTATTTAATAAAATGAAAACGGTTTGACGGATCCGAAAAAATCTTGATTCAATCGAAACATATTTTCAATACGCGTCGTTTGGCGCCAGGCACAACTCATATTCTCAACTCGTTCATTTGTTATAGCCAAAATAAATCTCTTAATTAACAAATTGATTACTCCGAAACTAATGAGGTCAGAATATTGTTTTTTTCAAAAAACATATACTTTCATACCAAAGAATATACCAAATTTTCTTGGCCCGATATGTTCAGTACTTTTATATTGTTTAAACAATTTGCATAATTTGTTAATTAGCAAATAACTTTTTTTCGAAAGTTTGATCGACTTGAAACCAATTTTAAACGATAAATATTGATGTCGGGCATAACCCCCATAGAAGTCTGTACGAATGTAATTTTTTTTTTGTTTATTTAAAGTTGCAAATTAACAAATGGAATATCGAGCCGAGATATTCAATTTGTTAATGTGCAAAATGAATTTAAACTTTAAATAAACAAAAGAAAAAAGTTGCATTTGGTATAAAAGTATATGTTTTTTGAAAAAAACAATATCCTGACCTCATTAGTTTCAGATTAATCAATTTGTTAATTAAGAAATTTATTTTGGCTGTAACAAATGAACAGATGTCTGGCGCCAAACGACGCGTATGGAAAATATCTTTCGACTGAATCAAGATTTTTTCGGATCCGTCAAACCGCTTTCATTTTATTAAATAAAAACGAAAAAAATTCTCTTTAAACAATTATTTGACCATGAAGCTCGCGGTTTATTTTTAATAAGAAAATCTTGTTAAGCAGAATTTTTCCAATCCGTTGCTAACTCAAATGGTATACAAAATTTGTAAATTTGCCTCTTTTTCCCCCAGGTAGACTGGCCTATAAACGCATTTCAAGAAATAACATTTTGTACATTATTAATGTTAAGAAGTCGATTCCTTAATAATACCATCCATGACAATATCAATTTTGTTGTCGATATCTTTCTCGACATTTTCTTGTGATATTTGTGGCACATTTGCATTTTCGAAATTAATTCCTGTACATTTCATGCATAATATGGAGCATTTGATGCCAACCTTTCTGCAACCACAATTTCCTTGCAACCTTTTTAAACAGCCGCATGATATTTTTTCAAGTAAATTCTTCCAACCCCATTGGAGGGGATTTAACACATTGCCTTTTCATTGTTGAATCTGTAAATATGTTCTCTGTCCATGATACCAGCAGTATCAGCTGTTGGAGGTAACTGTGATAGTGTAAACGTCGCATTCTTCGATACTCGTTTAAATATTTGTAAGCGATATTTAGCTAGGCACTTATCGTTTGCTTTTGAATCATAATATAGTAAAGCTGAAATGGATTCACTTGCCGCACCGATTTCTCCTCTTTTGCAATATTTGTTAAAAAGACTTTCGCATACTTTTCTAACTTTGTGAAATTTTTTATAAAAAAACTTTATTTTTCCAACTTTAAAAATGAAGATGTATCACAACCACTCTTGGACGAAGCCGAACACCCAACATGCAACCGTGATAGTTGGTATGATGAGAAGAAGTATTGCTTTATTAATGATAAATTGATGATTTAAGAAATATGTTGGCTTAAACCCATTGATCAGTTCTAGATCCTTGTTTTCATTGTTTCTGTTATAAAATAAATACTCCCATAACACATTTTATAACTACTAATTAATTTTCGTTGTTTCAGTATATGTCTTCGTTGGAGAGCACATCGCATTAATAGATTTTATAAAATGCCTCCAGAGGCGGAAGTTGCTGGACACCGGGGATTACGTCGTGATATCTGTTGATGACGAGATATACGATCCCAATAGGCGCATAAAAATAATCCGTAGAGGTGAGTATCCTCATAAGTCAGTAATAATATACACGTCCAAGTGCTCCAGCGTTCTAAAAACATTTATATTTACTAAGTTGAATGTGAAAGATGAATTTATTGTAATACTGCAATCTACAGAATGTGATTAGATTTATGCCGTTATGAAAAATGGTAATGAGAAACGACGAGACAAGCAAGAATTTATACGCAACTTTCCCCTCTACGTGCGCTTTAAAAAAATTGACCTAGGTCAACAATTTAAATAATAAACTAAGGAAAGTTTGAGAACCTCTGTTTTCTAGGGGTCAATAAACTATAGTGGTGAAGTAACATATGCAAGATTACAAGCGTACCGCTTAAAGTGCGTTCTTTGCGCTTCAACAAAACAATTAAGCTTATCGGTGCAGCGTGCAGATATAATATAGCAAGAGCAACTTTAATACATAAAAGACAACGGCAGTATTCACATCGTCATTTTTTCCCTGATGTTTCTCTTCATTCTTCATCGGTATAGCATTATGAAGCAGATAACGATGAATTTTAGAATAATAATTACACACTCACACACAAAAAATGTGTCTCTGACCTGGGGGTCTGACCGTATTTTGCGTATGTTTTTGAGGTCTCTGAATCCGAATTCGAGGTCTATTTAACCCCATCACATCAGGATTTTGCCATAACCTCAAAAAAACATAATTTAAGCTATTTCGACATCTCTTCACATAAATCGCTGTAACTTTTTGTAGACAAAAATGACCCCCATCCTTTTTTTGTACTAGATCTATTGCTAATTGAATTTCCAATCGGGTTAATCGGGTTAACCCAATCAATAGGTATAAGGGTATACCAAAATTCATTTCCGGAAAGAAAAATACGGTTACATAGAAAAAAAATTCTGAGAAAGATTTGTGAATCGATGCAGTCGATGTGACGTGGCGAACTTAACCAAAAAAAATCGAAAAGTTGAAAAAAAAACAACTGTATTTCGTAAATAAAAAGAAAACTATGACTCTAATCGAAAATAGTTGAATGATAAAGTTGTAGGTGCTAAAAAGATCTTTCCATTGCTATTTTTGTAATTATCAGTTACGGTAACACTATTCGAGATATATCGAAAAATCCGTCAAAAATCAGCTTATCTTGTTTTCGCTGTATCTTTTTCAAATTTACATTTAAATACTTACTATCAACCGTAAGTAGTGTAGCTCACGGCAAACCGAAAAAGAACGTTTTTGAAAAATTTAAACATATCTTTTATTTTTCGAGATATGTCGATTTTTCCAAAAAAAAAGACGTTCTCGAAAGTTTGATAGACTTGCTCCACGGAGTTGTTCTACAGTAGCGATCTTGGGCTCAATTCTTTATAGAGAGTTGTACTATCATGCTGTTACAGAATTGTAGCGGTTTTATTAATTTTAAGGGTAAATACATGGTTTCAATAATAACATTTTTTAGGTTAGGTTTTTATAATTTTGCCAATTTGAATTTTACGTAAATGACTTATACGGGAATGGATTCATTTTTCATTTTTAAACGAAGTTACGAATAAAAAAATTGTCCTACGACTTTCTGGAGCCCAGAAATTGGCAAAATTATTTTAAAAAATCCTAACTTAAAAATGCTATTATTTTATAGCCATTTATATTTACCTTTAAAATTAATAAAACCGTTACAATTCTTTCACAGCATAATAGTACAACTCGTTATAACCAGAATGAGCATAAGATCGCTACTGTAGAACCCTCCGTGAAGCAAGTCTATACAATTTTAGAGAACGTCTTATTTTCAAAAAATCGATATATCTCGAAAAATAAGAGATATTTTAAAATTTTTCAAAAATGTGCTTTTTCGGCTTGCCGGGAGCTATACTTACGGTTGATAGTCAGTATTTAAATGTAAATTTGAAAAACATACAGCGAAAACAAAAAAAGCCGATTTTTTACGGTTTCTTAGATATATCTCGAAAAGTGTTATCGCAACCGATAATTATAAAAGTAACAATCGAAAGATTTTTTAGCACCTACAACTTTCTCATTCAACTGTCTTCGATCAGAGTCATAGTTTTTTTTATTTACGAAAAACTGTTTTTTTTAATTTTCGAATTTTTTAGGTTAAGTTCGCCACTTTCGATCGAATCCATCGAATCACAAATCTTCCTTAGATTTTTTTTCTATACAACCATATTTTGTGTTTCCGTGTATGAATTTTGGTAAATTTAACAATAGGCTGTGACAGGTTGATTGGGGGTCAGCTCAGTAGCGCAGTGTTAAGGTGCTTGACTTGCTACCACGGAGTCTCGGGTTCGAATCCTGGTCAGGGTATGGATGTTTAGTGGTGTTTTTCATGTGTTACCGAGACGGTAGCAGCGAGCTAGACCGCTGTTGGGTGGCACAACATGCCTAGTCGCTGTTATCTCTCCTGAGTTCGAGTCTCAGCTGCGGTAGATGGCAATCTCGCAGGGAATGTTGTTGTGTTGATATCTATGTGTACGTGTTCTGGTTGAGTGGTAGAACAGCAATAGCTGAACTCCGCGAAGACGTTAATATAAATAAGGCCACTAAAATAAAAATAAAAAGAAAAAAAAAAGAAAACAATTAAACAAAATATTTATCGGCAGCCAAAGGTTCGAGGATTTCACTTCTCGAGCGACATGGCCCAGCTTCGAGGGCCTTTCCAACAAAACGAAATCTAACAAAAATCTGAAAAAAAATAGAGAGATGTGAGAAATCGATTAGCGCAAATCGGAGATCGGTGCGTGCCTTGGATTTCGAGATATGGCCGCTCGAACTTTCTTACCGCTTCCCGAGGCTATATCTCGAAAACGAAACGAGATACAGAGCTGCGGTTTCTACATACCCTTTAATTTTTTCAGATTTTTGCCGGCACTTTCATTTTCTTTTTTGCAAAATTTTTAAAGTAAAGCATCTAATAAATTCAGAGGTATGTAGGAAGGCGAGAGAAACCGAATGGCCCGAATAAGTACCCCTGAATCTTTCAGATTTTTGTTAGCTTTCGTTTGGCAGAAATAGCCCTCGAAGCTGGGCCGTGTCGCTCGAGAAGCGAAATCCTCGGACCTCTCATTTTGGCGACCGATATCTCACGTAAGCGCCGAAAAAATATCGTACCCCACATCATCGGATTGGAAATTTAATTTGCAATCGATCCAGTATAAAGAGGTGGGGGGTCATTTTTGTCTAGAAAAAGTTATAGATATTTATGTGAAGAGATGTCGAAGTCGCTTAAATTGTGGGTTTTAATTTAGAAAACATGGTCAGACCTCCAGGCCAGAAAGATTTTTTTTTCTGTGTGGCTGTGTTATTGAAACATTCTTTATAGGATTTTGCAAACAGCAGAAAAAATAACTATCTATAACTAAAAGAAAAACTTTGTGTAGAAATATTAATGAAATATTTGCATTCTTTCGATAACCTGAATTCTGGTTATGCTAGCAAATTAAAATCCTAAAATGAATTTGTCTAATTTCCTATTTGACAATTCTCATTCTAACACTAGCATCCACACAGTCCCCTACGGCCATGCAGATTAAACTAGTATCCACATAACCCCCTACGATTATGAAGATTCAGTTAAAAATGAGAACAAAGACCTAAAATGAATTTATTTATCTACCTTGTCTTAAAAAAATTTTTCATTCTAATGGATTACATTTTCATGAAATCTATCATTCTGTTTCCTGGAAATGCTTAGCCTTTGAAACGTTTTTCGCCCTTATTCTGGAGCTCATCAGAAAGACATAAAGCCATTCATAAAGATGTTTCATGCAAAACCAAGACAATTTCTATGAATAAGTGTGAAATAATTATATTTCACACTTATTAAATCCAAACAGGTCGATTTTAGTTTTGTAAATGCTACATTTTGTCACTATACCAAAATTTATGACGTCATTGGTTTTTGAGTTATGACGCCATCATAATATTTTTTTAATGGAAACAGACATTTTTGTTTACTGTTTTTGGTGGCATATCCTTTAGCTTTCTGGTGATTAAAAAAAATAATATTACCTGAGCCATTCTTTTGAAAAAATTATATTTTATGTAAAAATAGCTTACCTTTCGAAAATTCACGAGTAATGTTCTACTGTCTTATGGACTGATAAATCTTGTTGCCTACATTTTTGTTTTAACTAGCATGAAAACATTTGAAATACAAACAAAACAAAGAAAATAATAAAAAACAATCACCTTAACAACAGAGAGATACAGGTCTTTTTGTGTAAAGTATCGATAACTTTTTTATTCCTGGCACGTGCGGAACCTCAGTTTTGTGACACTACTGAGAAAGTGTAAAACTAGTGAATGCAATGCCACGTTTAAGTGAAAGAGAACGCTTAAAACTTTTGATAATTGTTGGATATGGTGATAGGCTGAGAACTCATCAGGAAGCATGTGATGTTTTCAATGCCAAGTATCCCGAGAAGCAAATCAGATCCACTGTAAGTAGATTGGTGGCTAGATATGATGAATCTGGCAGTGTAGCTGACCTCCCTCGATCTGTTCTACCTAGCACAAGCAACGAAACCAAATTAAATATTCTTCTAGAAAGTGAGGAAAACCACCATCTTTCGACAAGACAGCTGGCTTTAAATCATAACGTGAGTCAAACTTCTGTTGTACATCTATTGAAAAAAGAAAAATACCATCCATACAAAGTGCAATTAATCCACAAATTGAATGAGGACGATCCGGATCGGCGCTTACAGTTTTGTGAACAGTTGATGACCTTGCGCGATGAGAACCCAGAAATTTTTAAAGAACATTGTCTTTTCTGGTGAAGCTACATTTTCTTTAAATATATACATCGGCATAACTGTAGGCAAAGTAAACGTATGGGCAGGTATGATTGGTGATCGTTTATTGAGACTTTTTTTTTTAAAGAATCTTACGTCCGCAAGATATTTACAGTTTTTGCGAGTTGAGTTAGCGCCAGCCTTAGCAGTTATGTTTCCGAACAATGATGATGAAGATATTCCTGCTGAAAATGTCTGGTTTTAGAAAGACGGGGCTTCACCTCATTTTGGGATAGCGGTGCGTCAGTTTTTAGATGACAGTTTTACTGGAAGGTGGATAGGTCGTCGAGGTCGGATTGACTGGCCCCCGCGTTCAGCGGATTTAACCCCCTTAGACATTTTTCTTTGGGGTTACTTAGAGTCAAGTGTGTGTTTTAACAGACCGGATATCATAGAAGAATTGAAAGGCAAAAGTGGTTTGGAGATGAGACGAATTGCCCATGAGATGATTCAGCGTGCAAAGTGACTACATCCGCCTTGGTCAATGCCAAATGGTTGGAGGGTCGTAATTTGAGCAATGTAGATGATTTTTTTCTCACAATCACTTATGTAAGGTATCAATCAATAAATATATTTTTCTCAAAAGAATGGCTTAGGCAATATCATTTTTTTTCATATCACCAGAAAGCTAAAGGAACATACCACCAAAAACAGTAAACAAAAATGTCTGTTTCCATTAAAAAAAAATATGATGACATCATAACTCAAAAATCAATGACGTCATAAATTTTGGTACAGTGACAAAATGTAATATTTACAAAACTAAAATCAACCTGTTCAATGATTTTTTTGACAAATGACACATACTAAAGATATGATTTTTGTGCGCTTCTCTGTATATTAAACAAAGGTTATGTACAATGAAATTATTATATTACAAATTAAATTCACTTTTCGCTATCTCCAGGGACAGCAATTAATGTTCCCAAGTTTCTTTGGCATCTTTTTGTGAACTGATATGTGAGCTCTTTCCTCTCACGACAAATGCCCACGTTCACTTAAGTTATAGAATAGCTACCCTGTGATCGTGCTAGCAGACTATGTATCTCTTGTAGACATATAAGAGGCATCTTCTTAAATAAGTTTCAGGACTTATAAACTAAATTGAAAACGAGCGTTACGAGCTCTCAGTCTAATTGTTTTAATCTTCGATATTTAATAAAACCCACAAAATTAAAACCTATGAAAATAGTTTTACTAGTCCACAAGGTTTGTAATATAATGCGGCCTAGAGAATTGTGCTACTACTGTTCTTAAAGATAAATCGGTAGTTGTCTTCTTAGTCGTTTAGTGGTTTATAAGAAATTATACTTTCGTACTCTCCGTAAAGTCATAACTTTCCTTTATCGTAGTCAACGTCAAAGTCATCCATCACGTCTCTACCACTATATCTGTTGGGGACGACATAATTCCTCGGATTCAGCCATTCCAGCCCAGAGTATTTTTCTGCGTTCATAAAGTGTTGTTAGATCCAATATTTCTAGACGCGTCTCATATGATTTGCGTTGTAATGGGAATTTCTGTGGCTCGTCTTTCGACTCTTTCTGGAAGATCAATATACTTTATGAAGTGTAAGCACTAGGAAAGATTACATGTTCTAAAATGTAAGTCGCATGTCACTTGAAATAACTTGTGGTGATTATGCAACATTCTTCTTCATATACCGGGGCAACTGATTGAATCTGACGCAGTTAGCTCAGGTGCTAATTGATACATTTTTTTTATAATTTGGAAAACATTTTCAAAATACTTACAGGTGTATCAATATTGAATCACAGCCACATCATTTCACTCGCTTTAGCCAGATAACTGACTTCATTATTACAGTCTATGGAACAATATTTTGAATGATTTTATTCGCACGTTCTCATAAAATAAGAGTATTGTATTTACGAACTCAATTGGAACAGCACGGAACTAGAGGATCTTACGGGGTCTTGTCAATATATCGCTTCACATTTAATGAGAAAGCACAGAATTTTACAGATTTATATTCACCATTCCTCGTCTACAGTCCACGTGGACTTGATCCACGTGGACTTGATCCACGTGGACATGATCCGCGTGTCACATAGAAATATAGATGTGATTAGATGATTAGTGAATTTGATTTGTCAACACCAATTCTGTTAAGAGTTTTTGCATGCCATAATACATAAACCAAAAAATACGTATGTATTATTTGTATCATATGATCTGTACGAGGCAGTGCGGTACAGTCAGGCAGCGTTATAAATTACTTAATTCTTGTGAATACTTGAATAAATTATTAGTTTTATTACTGTGTTTGAGTGATTTTTTGCAATTAATTGTTCAAAATGGCAGTTTGGAGGCAATTCGATAGTAGTGACAATGAAACGGAAGATTTTGATACAGAGCCTATACAAGCGGAATTTGAAAATAAAGACTTACACGTTCAAAGTCAAAGGGTTATTTAGCCGTACTACAATTTATAGGGTTATTAGAGCCGGGGATGTAGTTGATCATTCTATTAAACGGAAAAGAGTTGGACAAAAACTTTAAAAACTTGATAACGCATCCAAAGATGTCATTCGTCGATTTGTGCATGACTTTTACAATGAACAGAAGGTGCCCACATTAGAAATATTTAGCGATAAGTTACGCGACTATCCAGATTATAACTGTAAATAATCAGATACTTTGCGAAACGTTTTGCTCGATTGCGGTTTTAGGTACAAAAAAACTGGACAAACGAATGGTAGAAAATGGTAGAAATTGGCACGCATCGTTGATCACCGCCACGAGTACCTGCGTAAAATAAAAGAATACCGAGATGCAAATAGAGACATAATTTATCTTGACGAAACATGATTTGACACCCATGATGTAGTTCAATACGGTTGGGTAGATAACACCAAAAAGTGTAATTTAAGTGCTCCGTTCTAGGGGAAAAAGAATTATAATTCTACATGCTGGAAGTAAAAACGGTTTTATTCCAAATGCATTGTTGTTGTCTGCTAAAAATATTAAGCAATCCTCTACGGACTACCACGAGGATACGACAGCCGAATTATTTGAGAAGTGGGCAAAGGAACAGCTGTTATCAAATATTCCACCAAATTTTGTAATTGTCATAGACAATGCGTCATACTATTCGTGGTAATATAAAAAAATTCCGAACACTAACACAAGAAAACGCGATATCATTGAATTTATGAAAGGTAAAGGCTTGAAAATACCAGACAAAACACAAAAAAGACTTTATTAGAACTGATTGGAAAGTATAATTTTAAAAAGGAACATGCCGTTGAAAAAATGTTCGCAGCACACGATCATACTATTTTACGTCTACCTCCATATTTTCAACCCCAATGAAATGGTGTGGGCTGATGTAAAAACAAGACTACGTCAATATAAGGAATCCCCACAATTAAGTGAGTCTGTCTTAAAGAATCTAAAGATAACAGTAAACGAAATAGGCAAAAGCGATATATGGAGGAAGTGTGTATCTCATGTGAATGAATATTCTATATTACCACGTATTAATCCCATTATTATTAATGTAAATACCGATTCAAGTTCTGAAAACTCGGATAGTGATGAATGAAATATTGTTTATTTAAAGTTCATAGACAAAGCTTTTTGAAATTTGTTTATTTAACGTCGACCTATTTCCGCTACTGAGACCAATTACCGATGCCAGGAAACGAGTTCCCTCTTTAAAGTTTTTCCTTTATAGAATAGTAGAAATTTTCTACCTGCCTAACATCATGATACTGCAAAGTTCATAGTATCATGGCCTAACATTTAATAAACAAGACAGTCGCTGCATTACGCCCATTCAGAAGAATTATATACCATCTATGCAATTCCCGCCTAAGATTACATAACTTTGCCGCTAGAAGATGGAACGAGAAGTAGGTCACTAGACAATAGACGTAGCCTTAATATATCATTTATGTGGCTTATCAAATGTGATAAACATATAGAAATCCCTTTCGTTAACAATTAAAAATTAATTATTTATTATTTAAAGCATTTTTACATTTCTACCGCCGCCGCCTAGGTCCCATAAAGGAGATGCCGAGTTTACTCCGAGTTTTCGTTTTTAAACTGTCCCAATTGAGATCATATATACTATAATAACTAGTATAGTAGCGGTAAAAGATATTGTAGAGCAGACAGCGGAGCCAGGCGGGCATCGAAAGCATGCCGATAAAGCAGTTAAAGTCAATACAAACGACCGAAAAAGGTCACCGCTGCTCTCCTTGCTCTTCCGCTCTACTATATGTATTCTCCCAACTATAAACATATATAGTCCAGGTGTATTGGGCGCATACGTTTCGAATACATTTCGAACGCACTGTTTTTTGCTGGAATCAGTGCAGGAGACACTATCGATTATAGAAATCCCATGTTACTAGACAGTAACTTGATGTGATATTGATTAAAACCATTTTGCTTATAACAAAAGGAAATATTGCATTTTCTCAATCATGCAAATTTTTTAAATATTTTTTTATCGATTCCCAATAAGAAATGTTCGATAATTTTTCTCGTAAAGTTGATATTTTCAATGTTATTAATATTTTTAAATTAAAAAATCGCCAATTTCTCGTTTCTTGACGATCCAAATATATAATAAAAGAATTACTGTTTACAATATTTCATTTTTTATATCTTTAGACCTTGCATATAAATTTCCAAAAGTGGGATTGACGATTTTTAATTTTATACCTCATAGCGACCACATTCTTCGACGGTTTTTGAAAAATTCATGTCGAAGGAATTTTGCCACTGTGGATTTCAGCGTGTCGGTAATTGATTGCTGAAACATTTTAAGTCAAAATATACAGGGTGTCCCATCTGAGAAAACTGAGTTATGGCAGTTTAAAAACAGAAAAATTTGAATAATCGTGGAGAAAATACTGTAGAACTAGATTCAACTTTATATCCTGTGTGTATATATTGACTTAAAATATTTCAGCAACTAATTACCTACACGCTAAAATCCATAGTAACACCTCCTCTTCGACATGTATTTGTTAAAGACCGTCGAAGAAAAGTGGTTGCTATGAGGTATAAAATAAAATATCGTCAATTCTATTATTTCTAGGGTCTAAAGGTCTAAAAATATTATAAAAAATTATGTACTGTAATAATTATTCTTGTACTTTCAGAGCATCGAAAATGATAAATTGGTGATTTTTAAATTTAAAATAATTAATAACATTGAAAATATCAAGTTTGCAAAAAAAGTTGTCCAACATTTCTTGTTGAAAATCGGTCACAACATATTTTCACGACCACCGGAATGATCATAACATGGGGGTCACTTTGTTTTGTTAGAGGTTGGGTTGTAATAGGGAATTAACAAGACAGATGAAAAACAATATGACATTTATTCTTGGCACTGGGCCATCAAATTGGTTAGAGACACACAACATAACAATAATGGTTATAATACTTTGGACGCAATCATGTTGAAGGGAAAGGTGTCACTTTGGCTACACTATTGTGATTATACTGATCAATAAGACTGGCTTTAGGAAGGAACTCCGGTTTGTTTTGATTATTCAATACATACTATTAGCAATTGCTTATTTGCAAAGATTTAAACATTGTCAATATCATGTGTTTATATATAATTGTTGTTTTATTATTAAATTCTAATATCGACATTGATTCTCTTTTACTGTTTTCAAATTTATAAAAGGACCAGAGCCGAATATGTTTGTTTATATAAGCATCTGCTACTTTCAGGGATTTGAATGATTATTTCCTATGTGACACTTCTCCCCGAACTAGTAGAGCTGGCCTCCAGATTTACATGTGTCTAACAGTTCCTAAATAATAAGAAAACATTTTATTTATATGATTTCTAATATTACAGACCTAAGTTCAGCTGGGGTAGCGTCGTTTCATCCTATCGCTTAAAGATAACGCTGATTTGCTACAATGATTCGTACAGAGAAGGAAAAAAAACCTTCGCCACCGCCTACCCCGTCAAAACATCTGACAGTTTACAAAGATTTGGCATGTTTATCATGAGGTCCTTTCATAAATAAAGTTTTCTGACACACCCGGTTCAAACCATAGTTCGGCACTATCACTATAGTTCGTTCACACAATTCATCCAGGATATGGAACTGTTGATACTAAAAAAAATTGTTTTTACTGAAAAAGTGTAATATTTCCTTTTGCTATAAACAAAATTATTTCAAACAATATCATGTCAGCTTATCGTCTGATAACATGGATTTTTATAATTGTTAGTAGACCACGGGGTCTGTTTTACTGTCGCCTGTTGACCTATCAAAGCGTTGTTTAATAGTATCATTAGCACTTGAGGACAAAAAACGCACAAAAGAAAATTTTCTTTTATAAATCTGTTTGTTTTCTTCAATATTCTCAAGCAATCAACTGATTGTTTGACTACGTTGCCGACTCGTCAAAGAAAATTTCACTCTCGTGTCGATACTTTTTATATTCCTTTTAGCTTGGCACAATTTAAAATTCATGCGAATTCGTTTTTCATTAGCTTTAGCCCGCCTTTAAATAAAATATTCGCGTAATGAAATATACTGCCTTTTTTTATTAAAAGAGGCTGTCTTAAAATAAATTAGGCCATACAGCAAGTACAAAGCGTGTTATAAAATATAGACAAAAAAAATGTTTCTGACTGGTTTTTATTTATGAGATGTTCCCTAATTTCGTGCATCTTCTTTTCTCTTACAGACTATTTGGACCCGTTCTTACGAGAGACTTGGGGTAATGTAAGTGATGTAATGGGCTTTAGATCGGTGCTGAAACTTACTCCGTCGCATCCAAGAAATCCCAATTACAAGTAAGTGTTTTCAAGGGCTTTATGAAGATGGAGAGTATTTTCTTATGAGTGTTTTATAATATCCGAGACTTACAAAAAGTCGTTGGAAGTTTTAGAAGTGTTTGGATAATCATTACTAAACGAATTTTTATTAATTTTAAATTCGTACAACCCACAACGTTTATACCGTGATATCAAAAATTATGTTGGTCAAAGATAGTCATAGAATTGATATAGTTCTCTTCATATATTTAAAGCAAATAAGAAAATGTCGGGGTATTTGATCTTTACCGCAAAGTCAAAGACGCCGACACTTTTTATGTGCCTTAAGTATATGAAGAGAACTATAACTACTATGTTAGCTTATAGTCAGTAAACGTAGCGTGCAAGAGTTCAAAAGTTATGAGCAATAGCTCATTCGATTCGGAAAAATACCCCGAAAAGACGTTTTCCTATTTTTTTCGCCAACAAAAATTGCATTCGTTACCAACAAAAACGAAAAAGAAAAGTCGCTCAGATTTTTGACAAATACTCAAAAACTATAAGCGATAGAGGAAATTGAAAAAAAAATCTAAAAGAGGTGAACATTCCCAATAAAAGAGTCTCGCTTCCCGGAACTCTATCTCTATTATTTATAATTTTAATTTAATGTTGAAAATCGAGTTGCGCGCGGCTGTTATAGCATGACTCACTCCCTCTTGAGAGAGTACAACACATAAAATAATTTTTTTGTAGTATTAAATAACAGTTTAAAAATTTGAATAAATTATGGTATCATCTTAACACTTGAGAGAATAAAGTTCCGTTGGAAAACGTTTTTTGATATTAATTTTTAAAAAAGTGAGGCTATTGTTAACTAACTAATTTTCTTCTAACCTCCGTTTCCATTGAAAGCAACAAAAAAATGTTTAAATAATTGGCCTCTAAATTTTTTGTTTCATGGAGCTCTTCTTATATATACGCTCAACAAGATTACGTCATATATATATTTAAAAGTTTTTTATTTTGTTTATTATAAATTTTTAAAGTTAACAAAAAATAGAAATCTATGAAATGTTGTTAAATTTTTTTTTGTATGTGTTATGATATCGCTGTAGTAGTATTCGGGGCGTCCAGCTCCCCACGGGTTTCCTTACAAATCTGTTGCACCGTTCGAATACAAATACTCAATGCATTATAAGTAGGCTAAAAGAAAATTTACTTTATAGACATCTGCCACTTTTAATTTTGCGATTCACCTAATGGACTGCTTGTAAAAGTAAAAGGGGACCTCCGATGTATTTTTCCTGTTTGAAGTACTTAATTAATTTCAGCAGCATGTCTCTGGCTACTGCATTTAGTCTTTTGCCGGGCATTTTGAGATTAGTTTATTTACAAACAGTAAAACTAAAGTTCTTACAATCTATTTACACAACAAAGTTACATAATTATAGAAACTGACAGAATGCCGATCGTTGGTTGCGGCCACAACAAGCATCTCTAGAACGCATCGTTACGCTTGGAACTTATGTTGTAGCCCAATGCGTATTTAAGCTGATAGAAAAATCTCATATCTTTGATAAGTACATAAATCGATGACGTGAACGACAACATTCGTAATTTGGACTGTAAGTACCAAACTTTAACTCTCTACAAATTTCTGGTATGGTGGGTGGATCGAGAGGGAGGCAGTAAGGTTACAGAATTCACCGACATCAAGTGAATATGTGGTCAGTACGCTGACTACGAATAAGATTCGATTTCAAACTGATCTTAAATTATTATGCGGGGTGTTAGAATTATAATGGTAATTTCTTTAACAGATAATACATTGTACTAATGGTATAATAAAGTCAACTTTTACCCCCGTTTTAGAGGATGGTGATGATGAATAAAATACTTTTAGGCGACCCTTCCTACCCCCTCAAATGAACAAAACTCACCCCTTTCGAGTGTATACTTTCATTAGTGCTCGACAGTAGTTAGTTAGAGGGGAATGGATGAAATTTTAAAGGTAGTGGAACGATATGGAAAGGATGACGCATGAGGGCCAGTGAAGTTGAAGATCGAGGTCACTCCTAAGGGTGGATTCTACCCTCCGAGGAGGTGGAAAAATGATTTCGCTCTTATTCTCAATTTATACGTTTACCCCCCCCCCCCCGTTTTAGAGGATGCCCACGACAAAAAAATCTACTTTGAGATAAGTTTGACTCTTCCTGTAAACCCTCCCGTAAACGAATAAAGCCACCCCTTTCAGTATTGTCTAGCAATGCTCATTTGGAGTATTTTTTTTCATCATCGGCATCCTCGAAAACGGGGGTAACCGTGTAAACTGTGAACTCATTTTTTCACCTCCTGAGAGAGTAGAATTCACCCCTAAGAATAGCGCCAAACTTCATTGGCCATCACCCATCCCGTATAGATCCACAACCATTAAATCTTAAACCATTCCCCTCTATCTAAGTATTGTCGAGCATTAATGAAAGCATACATGCGAAAGGGGTAGGTTTTGCTCATTTCATTGGGTAGGAAGGACCGAAGTCGCCTAAAAGTATTTCATTCGTTATTAGCGTAATTAACGAGGGTAAAAGTTTCAACGAAAAGAGATATATTTTATCATCTTCCCACTCCCTGAGAGGATAGATTCCACCCCCAAGGGTAGTCACTGTTATGTATCTGACATCTTTCACCTCTGGTCAAATCTGCAGAAATTCGCATTAAAACCTTTGCTGTCGCGCGTCAGTTTACCAACACTGATAATAGGGATGGTTTTAGATTGTTTGAAGGGATTGCCCAGAATAAAAAGTTTTCTTTACCTTCATATTCGTGTTCAGCACCCTCGAGAACTGGAGCGGGGGAGGTGACCTGGTTGCGATCCTCATTTGTAACATATTCGTCCGGCTCCCTGCCTCCTCCATTAATAGGCTATTGACTATGTACAAAAAAAGAAGTACGGAACAATTGCGTTAAAGGGTTTCTATTGTTTGATCCATTAGTTGGTCACCTAATAATGATAAAATCACAAAATGCTATTGAATTATGGGGGATGTTTTTGATAATGCACAGTGGTACCATTGCCATGTAAAACGCGACAAATATGGTGAAAAAATATTTATTTCAATGAGTATCTACTACATTTGCTGTTTTACAACCCTCCCCTGTACAGACCTTCCAAGAAATTAACCTGCTTTTTCCATTTGCTTACGTATTATAGGCATATTATAAAGTAGTCGATTTGCAAACGTAGTTTTAATAGACGTATTTTGTGTGCACTTTATTAAAGTTTATGAACTATTATTTAAATAATCAAGTAACTTCTAATATATTTTATTATAGAGGTAAATACGTTCAGGTAAATACGTATTTTTACCATTCGTAAAATTCCCTCTTCTGTTTTTACTTCCCTCGCATACCGAAGGGAAGTATTGCATTCGAGAAAAAATCACCCTCCGAGATTTTTTCGGATTCTGACGTTTCAGAACACGTAGATTCCGAAAATATAGGTTTTTCAATTCCGTCAGTCTGTCTGTGTCTGTCTGTCTGTCTGTCTGTCTGTCTGTCTGTTGGTGTATTTACTAAAAAACTACTTGACGGAGAGCAGTCAAATTTGGTAGGTAGTTAACACTACTGTCAGCGAAGAACTGGTAGAATTTTCACTGAAAAATATACAGGGTGGACCGTCTAAACGGAATAAATAGTGAAAAAATTTTTTTTTGCTCAAATTTAAAATTTCCACGTTTCATGACGCGCTAAACCTATTTCAGGAAAAAAAAAATTTTTGAAAATTTTTTTCAAACATTTTTGAAAAAATTTTTACCAAGTTGAAAAAAATTTTTTTTTGCTCAAATTTTAAATTTCCACGTTTCATGACGCGCTAAACCTATTTCAGAAAAAAAAAAATTTGAAAATTTTTTTCAAACATTTTTGAAAAAATTTTTACCAAGATGAAAAAAATTTGTTTTTGCTCAAATTTAAAATTTCTACGTTTCATGACACGCTTAACCTAGTTCAGGAAAAAAAAATTTGAAAATTTTTTTCAACAATATTTTTGAAAAAATTTTTACTACTAAAATGATTTTTTTTTTCTTTCTTCAAATTTAAAATTTTCACGTTTCGTGGCATTCTAAGCCTGATTAAAAAAAAAAGTTTTTTGAAATTTTATCACTAAGATAGAATTTTTCTTTCTTTGTTCAGATTTTAACTATCCACGTTTCCATGACATTCTAAAACTATTCAAACAAATTTAAAAATGTTTTTGAAGAATTTTTTAAAAAATTTGAGAACATTTTTAATCCATTTATGTATCACTACTATAGAACAGACGAAAAAATTTTTTTTGCTCAAATTTAAAATTTCCACGTTTCATGATATTCCAAACCAATTTCGGAAAAAAAAATTTGCAACATTTTGTTACCAGTTTGGAAAAAAATTTAACACCAGAATGCTCAAATTTAAATGACATTCTAAACCTAGGTATTTCAGAAAAAAAATTTTGAAAATTTTTTTCACCAACATTTTTCAAAAAGTTTTTACCACTAAAATAGATCGAATTTTTTTTTATTTGCTCAAATTTAAAATTTTCACGTTTCATAGCATTATAAACCTATTTTAAAAATACAACTTTTTTTTAGCACTACTATAGAACAGAAGGAAACTTTCCTTTTTGCTCTAATTTAAAATTTCTACCTTTGACATTTTAAACCTATTTCAGAAGAAAAAAATTTGAAAATTATTTGACCATCTTTTGAAAAATTTTAAAAAAATGAAATTTTTTAACCACCGCTATACTTCCACTCCATTACGTGAATGTTGGATTGAAAATGTGACAGATGGCAATAACATCTGGCATATGCACCTATTATACTTTTATTGAAAAATGTACAGGGTAGTCATCCCAAGAAATAATTCAGTCATGGTGGACATTTGTAAAGGTATTTGCGCAAGCCTGCCATATGTGGCACCTGCTATTTAGTATTGAACTTTTGCTGTTGGATGAGCAATCTGTATATTTTTTTGACCAAAACTTATCAAGTTTTCTTTGTAATAATAGCAATAACTCTACTCCGATTATTATTCTCAATGTCATTTCGTAATTATTATTTTTTTAGAGAGACTGCCATGAACGAGGGAAGTTCTGTGTAAATACCTTTACCGATTTTTTATATTAGGAAAAATATGCGATTGTATAACATGTGGATAAAAATACATTTCCATTTTTATTGTTCTTAACTTTACATAGAGTTATAAACAAAAGTACCCATAGTGCTTTCAGATTATAGTTTATTCAGTTGCAGTATATGTTTGCGAAGCAGGGTGTTATAAAATTGTTTGCTCGATTTTGCTCTTTTTTTGAAAAATCATAATTAAGTAAAACGTAGCATAATTCTTTTACTATTTCTAATACTGAGATTGTGTAACTAAAACATTTTTTTAAGGTATCAGGCGTACAAGAAAAGAGTTATTGGACGCCTTACCGATAAGGGGGAAAAGTAATGTGTCCCATATGGTTAATAAATCTCTTAGTTTTCTAATAGCAAAGAAAGATTTCAAAAGTGATTTCACGTCTAGAATTGAGTTTGATAATTTCAATGAAATTATTTTATGCGAAATTCACGTCAATTTTGGAGGCAAGCAACCTTGTTCGCGGCCGTTTCGTAGCAAATAGTTCAGAATGGTTAAACGAACAATTTATATTACCTCGAGAATTTTATAGTTCAAATCCAACTGGCCGGCCTAGAAGAGACTTCGTAGAAAGATCGGCCGGCATCTTAAGTAGTGCGAAACTTTTAAAGGAGCCTTCTACTACACCTACACGTGCGAAAAAAATATGTCCAGAATAGTTCCAAACATAATGAGAGCCAAAAGTTTACCGAGGATGAAGCATTGTCCTCATTTACAACTGCAAAATTCACAAGGTAGTCCCTTTAAATTAGAAGAAAAATCACTGATTTTGGGAAATTTTTCCTACAGCTAAGCCACCCATATAGAAAGCTGTCTTGGGGTTGTGTTAACATATTTTTCACCAAGCGCATGAAAAAAAGGGTTGTTCTTTAGATACAGATACATGTATATGCTTTTTTGGCCATTTTGGCGGTTTTTTGCAGTTTCAAAACTATGCATTTTTGAGAAAATATGACCTGATATGATATTGCAGATCTAGCGATCCTCTACAACTTTTGTTCTTTCAATTTTTTTGAATTTCCGCTTAGTTACGACGCTAGAGCGCGCTGAAGTTTATGTAAATGTATAAATTTTTTTGGTGTTTGCTTTTAGGCCAAAACTATGCATTTTATAAAAAAATATCAAGGTATCAAAGTTGTAGATAAAAAAATTTTCGACAAATTTTGTCCTTTGTTTTTTTTTCAAAGTCGCGCGGTTTTGCCGCTAGACCGCGAAAAACATTTTTTCAATACTCTTGAGCGGAAAAAAAATACAGCGCATATATTTTTGATACACAGGCAAAACTATGCATTTTTTTTAGAGTACTCGTCAATTATATAAAAATTTGGAGAGCAAAAAAAAATGTTTTTTTTTAAACCCACAGCTGCGCATAGAACGGTGCATCTAATAATATGAACTACGCGCATTCGGCTGTAGTGGTCCTGATGGGCCTTTTTGCATATGTCGTCTTTAATGTCATCTATATTAGTTTAGCCGGTAAAAAATAATGAGTTGAGGGAGGTGGAGGGGCAAAATACTACAGCTCTTCACGATGCCTATATTTTTTTTATCCGCTCAAGAGTATTGAAAAAATGTTTTTCGCCCTCTAGCGGCAAAACCACGCGACATTGAAAAACAAAACAGAGAACAAAATTTGTCGAAAATGTTTTTATCTACAACTTTGATATCTTGATACATTTTTTTATAAAATGCATAGTTTTGGCTTAAAATCAAACACCAAAAAACTTTATACACTTACATAAACTTCAGCGCGCTCTAGCGGCGCAACTAAGCGGAATTTCAAAAAAATGAAAAGAACAAAAATTGCAGAGAATCGCTAGATCTACAATATCAAATCAGGTCATATTTTCTCAAAAATGCATAGTTTTGCAGCAAATCGCAAAGAACCGCCAAAATGGCCAAAAAACATATATATGTATATATATCTAAAAAACAACCCTTTTTTTTCATGCACTTGGTGAAAAGTATGTTAACACAACCTCAAGACAACTTTCTATATGGTTGGCTTAGCTGTAGGAAAAATCCCTCTCAATTTTCCTAATTTGAAGGGACTAAGGCATCAATATTATCAAAGATATTGAACGCGAAAAATAAAATTAATTTATTCAGCAGAAACTTATTATTTTCACGAAAATGGCACAAATATATAACACCTTTTAATGATATTACGATTATTATTACCTAAATTTAACATATTTTTCTCATTTGCAACAAAAAGTTGGCGAAAATAATTGTGTCGCACTTTTGATGTCAACGGTACCACTGTGAAATGGGGTGGAAAGTGTGGTTTTTTTTAAATATAATTCAACGACTAAGTGAAATTCGAAAAAATTACAAAAGCATTTTCCTGTGGAAATTGAATTTCCCATCGAAATATGTGACCTTGAAAAACCATTTTTATATGAAATATAGGCATAAACAAATTTGCAAAAATTGTAAAAAATCGCGAATATCTAAAAAAAATATTTTTGTTCATAACTTCTTTCTGAGCAGAGATAAGGATTGCTTCATAGAAAATAGAACAGACATTTAAACCGTTAAAATGAGCTTCAAAAAGTTCTTTGATGAAAATATAGTAACATATTGCTGTTCAAAGTTGGCTATTTTTGTCGATTTAATAAATTTTGTCGGAAAAATAAAGTTTATTTGATTGATTTATTGATAATTTGCGAATGCGCTAAAAAACTGGAAAACATTTCCTGCCCCGTTTTCAAGAGCGAGGAAAACGATGGTAGAATGGAAGCCCTACCATTCTCTAACTACCCCTGCATTGACAAACCATCCCCTCCTTCAACTTTACTGTACTGGGCTTGTTAAGGCTTGCCGGATCAGATTTCCTCCGTGAAAATAGATAAAATAACTTACCTTTGACCCCACCAACCCCCGTGGGTTGAAATAGTATTTCCGCAGGGTGCAATTATTATCGTATTTTTTGTACACTTGAACTTTCTGATAATTTTACTGTTTTATACCAAACAATGAACTGAATAACGAAGTTTGTAATTAATAAACGTAAAACGAATTAGACTTGGAAATTATTAGTTTTTTACTTTTACGTACAATTATCTTCTAGAAGTAAATTAGAATATTTAATTGGTTAAATACACTTGCTTTAGTGAAATTGGATAAACACAAAATCAGTAAATATAAGTAAGTGCTCATTTTAATTTGATTCTGAAACTGTGTTTATTTCCAGCAATAGAAATAGCCAGTAAAATGATGAAAATTACTAAAGCAAAGTTATAACTTTCGATTAGGAACGTCTCACCAATTTCTAAGTCCTTGCAAACTTTGCGATTATTTACCCACTCTTAGTGTATTTGCTTATCAAATTTCAGATACATCTGCGAGAAGATTAAGGCTTCGTCAGCGAAACCGCCGTTCTGCGTCCCATATCATCATAAAATATTCGACAGCATATCCGTAAGTTTTAATTTTATTGTGATTTATGCTGTTAGAGTAGGATGAAAATATTTAGGGACATCTGAACTTTAGCCGATAAGTCGCTATTTAAATTAAAAATTAAGGCCCTTGTTTAAAAAAATTCTTTTAACTATTTAATTGATTTTGAAAAATTATTGTATAAAGTTGTTAAAACCAAACTTCTGAGTAAAACTACTTGTTTAGCATTTAAATACAACGGTATTTCTGGCAACAGAGTGTTAAGGATTTTAGCAACTTTTTGAAATTCCTTTGTGGTCCCCACAATTTGGAAATTCAAGAAGCAAATGTATGCAATATTTTAAATTGATCGGATGTATAGCATTACTTAACGTAGATACAACAACAAGATACTTTACTTAACGTAGATAAGAATAAATGAAATAATTACTATTAAAGTTTTCAACCTTATATATTATGGTGGTTCAAAATAATTGTCGAAAATAAATTTCGTTTTTGCCATTACCTCCCAAAGTTTGAAAACACAAAAAAAAATGTTTCTCCAAATTAGAACAAAATAGGTTGACATTGGAATGTGACTCCAAGGCTACGAAGTCTCCCTTTCTATTCTTTATGGGAATTCGTAAATTGTGAAAATGTAGTGATAAAACAATTGCACACACGTTTTCTCTTCAGAATTTTGAGGAGAATATTAATTAATAATTTGTTTTAACTTATCCTCCATAATACGGTTTTCCCAAAATGACTCCTTAAGGGGACTCCTAAATAAAATCCTACAGAACAACCTGAACAAAAGATTCTTAATATGTTTAAATGGTACAAGGCTGAGGGGCACTTGTCGATCAAATTTCGATTAATAAAGAGTTTTAAAATGGACTATTTTACTATAGGGCTTATGGCGACGGCAAGAGATAACCACGTTTTTCACCGAAGTTGAAAACTATAGGGTTAGAAGCAGCACTTGCTAAAAAGTAATATATCTCAATAAAGCTTAGACTCTGAATTTACATATAAAGCAAACCGACCGTTTTGCGTTTACTCATGAGTAAAATAGCGAAAAACGAATTTCGCTATGTCTAGTACAAGAGGTGGGTTGTCTGGAAGATGCATGTGTGAGTATACTGAAATTCAAAATTCAAATTCTTTGAAATCGTCAAAGCAATATTTTTCCTACGATTTTTATTTCCTGAATAATTACAAGAGTTTTTTTCAAACTTTTATCTACTAAACAATCGAAAAAAGTAGAAGTATGGTATTAGAGAAAAAACTTGGGTCCCCTTAAGGCTAAAAATATACTAATCATCACATATACATGATACTCTACTTTTCCCCTTATGGGGAGGAGTCATTTTGGTGCCCTATGATGGGGTCTTACGAGATTATAAAACGAAAAGTTGTCTTTTGCCCATAATAAATATATGACAATCGTCTTATGAGATACGTATGTATATCAGTACTTCGATGAGGGCAAGTACGTGGCGTCACTGTTATTTAGTCTTATCTAAGCTTTTCATACTGTCAATAAAGAAATTAAGTGAGATAGATTCTATAGTATTAGTATTAGAAGCAACATTCTGTTCTGGATAACATCATATATGAAAAACAGATCCTGGGTGTAAACTTCAATGGAGAAAAATCTGAAGGACATAGCGTCGCGTTTGGAGTTCCGCAGGGTTCTGTATTAGACACATTACTGTTTATGCTATATATTAATGATTTTCCCAGTCATATGAAAAGTGGTACAATTACTGTGCCAGCGGATACTCCTGAGGAACTCCAAAATATCGCTTGTAAAGTGATAGAATCATTAGGCATATGATGCCAGAGAAACAGACTCATTTTAAATGAAAAGAAAACTGTGTTCTTAAACTTTCAAATTCAGGGACCTATTCCGAGCAACATTATGATTAGTGAATATTCCTTGCTTAGAGTTACTAGAATTACCTGCTAGTTTTCTTGACTACAAATTATTCTGTTCAAAACATGTTTGTAATCAATTGAACAAAACTTACTTGCGATGTTGCAGTTAAAATCAACTCTAGACAAGGACAGATAGATAGATAATACGTTTATTTAGCCCTTGGCTATACATTAAATACACTATTTACATTGCTGTTTTACATTGGTACCCTGTATCCACATACATAGGCATAAAACTAGAATTAAACTAAAAAACTACCTGAAGCTAACGCTACAAAAATATATAATTAAAACTATCCAGAACCAATTAAAAAATATAATGTAGACATTAAAGAGATATGTATATTATTATATATAATTCACAACAGAACAACTTTGGATATTGTCTAAATGTTATTTGTGGCATTATCTTAATTTTCTTTCCTCTTCAATTCTTTGGGACTTCCTGCCACATGTATTTTTTCTTTTTAAGCGGTGCTCGGGGAATCTACAAAATATCACAATTAACTAGTATGTTAAAAGTGAATTATTTATTATTTTCATTAGAATGAAAAATTTTTTAAGGACAAGGTACGTAAATAAATTAATTTCAGGCCTTTGTTCTCATTTTTAACTGAATTTACATATCGTACGGGATCATGTAGACACTAGTTTAGCCTGCTTAGCCGTATGGGACTAGGTTGGATGCTAGTGTTAAAATGAGAATGGCAAATCAGAATTTTTACTTGTTAACATAACCAGAAGTCAGGTTATCGAAAGAATGCAAAGATTTCATTAATATTTTTATATATAGATTTTCCTTTAGTTCTCATAGATAGCTTTTCATTCCACTGTTTGCAAAATCCTATAAAGAAAATGTTTCATACCTAGTATGTTACTGGTAAATAACCTCTACGCCTGTGACTTTTACGTAAAAGGATCAGTTAGAGGTTGCTTTTTTAAATAAACAACACAAATAAGTATACAAACTTGAAATTAAATATTTCGCCTAGAAAAACGAAACAGATTAGATTTCCGAAACGTTGGCGAAATGTTTAATTTCAAGTTTTTAGACTTATTGGTATTGTTTATTTAAAAAAAAGCAACCTCTAACTGATCATTTGACGCAAAAGTTACAGGCGTGGAGGTTATTTACCAGTAACATACTGGCTAATTGTGATATTGTGTAGATTCCCCGAACACCGCTTAAAAAGAAAAAATACGTGTGGCAGGAAGTCCCAAAGAATTGAAGAGAAAAAAAACTTTTAATAGTCTTTTAAAAGTATGTAAATTAGTTTCACGTAAATCAATACCCAAACGGTTGTACTCAACCACTCCCTTATAGAAAATTGATCTGTTCATATACACATTATTAGCTTTTCTTATTACAAAATTATGGTTTAATTAATATCTATTACTATATGGCATACAATTACATATCGTTTAATATTATGATATAGGGTAGAGCTACTGAATTTGAAAGAGTCTGTATATGTCAAAAAATAAATAATTCGATTGATCTTTGATTTGAAAATTAACGAAACCTGCAAGGATTTGTTTAAAGAAAAATCAACGAGATGTGGTGGGCTCTTGAGTATCCCTAACCACCGCTCAAGTGCATTTAAGCGATGACCTCCCTACAATTATATTATTACGATAATGCACTTCCTGATTAGATTTGTAATATTGTGCAGTACACGTTGTTTTAAAAAAAACTGAAAGTGTATTTGGTTGTGAATTGTTTCTACACTAAAAATGACATATATAAAATACAATGGATTCTCCATGCTTTATTGTATTTAACTTTTTCATTAACTTCTATTTTTCAACTATTACTATATGTGGTATGATTTAATGTTGTGTATATATACATATATTTTTGTCTTTTGTTTATTTATTTTTTATATGTGTATTTGTTGTGGATATAAGCGTATGTATATTCATATTGTGATATAATTTTTATTACTTATTACTATAATTTGACATGCTAAATGTACATGTTTGTATCTGATTTTGGTCAATAAATTATTATTATTATTATTATTATTTAGAGGGTGAATCAAAAAATGTTTAATTTGATTGTCTTACTCACCCATTCTTTCACTGAGTTATTCTGTACAGGTTCCCATCCAAGCCGCATATTTATACGATGCAGTGATGATTTACGCTCGTGCTCTCACCGAGATTTTTCAGAACAACGAAGATCCTAGAAATGGAACCGCCATACTTCACAGGATTGTCAATAGATCGTATCACTCCATTCAAGGTTATGACGTAAGTGATATTAGGTTGCTTCACGTAACGGTCTGAGACAGTTCGGACTTGTACTGACTAGAATTAGAGTCAGTGCATGCTGTTAATAGCTATTCATGTCACCAGGGAAGTAAGTAATATTAACTAGTAGATAACGGTCCAAGATTGGTCAAAACTATTTATTTCCCGAGTTGGATATTACATTTTTCTATTTCGCAAAAAAGATCTGGTTTTAACTTTTGATACTTGAACCATTTCTGACACAATAGTTGTCTCTGAATCTGAATAACAAAGACACATGGATTTACTATTTACTCATGTCTTGTTGCTAAGATTCAGACAATTTTCTTAAGTGAAACTTCTATAACAAGGGTAAACCTCTTTGACAACGTAACACAATCTGTAATGGCTGGAGTTGGGGATATTGTGAGTGTATTGACGGTAGCGTTCTTTGCATCGCTTTAGTTGTTTTACATAATCTAAAAAATTAAACAAAGTCGAAAAAGCGGTTTCTTACAATTGAAAAAAAAAACGAAAAATCCTACAAATAAAAGTTAAATGAGAGAGTTGTATAAGCAATGAAAAAACCTATTTATTTTTCGAGATAACCTAAAAATACCGTCAGAAATCAATTTTCTTGTTTTTGCTGTGTATATTACATTTTCGATTAAAATTATTCCCTGTTCGGTGAAAATGTTGCCTCTATTGAGTAGAAAAAGAGCAAGAAAGCCCTTGTTATATATCGGCCATTGCTCACTATTGGGATGACCTAAAGAACAAACCTGGGCTTAAATTCTTCGTAAGGAATAGTACTCTCATGGAATTTAAAAAAGAAATATTTTTAGTCACTTTGTAACCTCAAAAAAGCAAATTAATATCGTAACATTTTTAGGCCATGTTTTTGCAAATTATCTCTTTGACTTGTTATTAATTATAAATTCCGTGTATTGTAATCGAAAGTGTACACTATTTCACACATCGATTCGTCAGACACTCCTGCATCTTTTTTACTCAGTAAAATCGGCGAGCCTCCCCGAGTCTCTCAGGGTTGTGAGGATAATAAAAAACTAATTATTTCGGACCAAGTGGTCGTAGAATGCTCATTTTTTAAAAGTGTGTGAGAAAGTGTGTCCTATCGATTACTATACGCGGAATTTATAATTACTAATAATTCAAAGAAATATTTTGCAAAAACATAACCTAAAAAACATTACGATATTAATTTTATTTTTTGAGATTATAAAGGGAATAAACATATTTCCATCTTAAATTATATGATAGAACCATCCCTTATGAAGAATTCAAGACTAGATTTGATTCTCTAGGCCATCCCAATCGTGAGCAATCTCCGATTTACGGAAAGGGCTTTTTCCTCGCAATTGCGCTATAAATCCCTTAATTTCCATGTTTCTGAAATTTTTCAAAAATGCCCTCTTTCTGCTCAACAGAGGGAACATTTTCACCGAACAAGGATTAATTTAAATCAAAATTATAACACAGCAAAAACGAAACAAGCTATTTTTGATGATTTTTCAGTTTTCTCGAAAAAAAAATAACGAATCTTTAATCTGCTGGTCGCATTCGATAGGTTTTTTCTTTACCTACAACTTTCTGATTCGACGTTTATTTGTAGGATGTATAGTTTTTTAAATTGCAAAAAACCGTTTTTCGACGTTGTTTAATTTTTCAGGTTATGTTCCACATCAGTAAGAGCGAGGCAAAGAACGCTACTTTTCTTTCTCTACATGACCCTATTTTTTGTCTCCGGGTAGCAACTTTTTTTTACTCTTTCGTAGAATGACTGAACTATATAGGGCTTAGACATACACACGGACAGGCAGACATATCGAAACTTAAGGATTCCTACGGAATCTTAAAAATATGTTATTGTTGATAATTGTAACATTTGTAACTTCATTATAAACATAAATTAATAAACCATCAATTAAATATTTCTTTATTTTTCTGTAATAAAAATACTTCTTCATTTGCTTCCCTAAGGTAATAAACTCAGTATACTCAGAGTTGAAAAAAAATTATTAAAATAATTAAGTACTCACTGTTATGTAATACAAAAATATAAAATGCAATGTGCAGTGTTATGATATTAATCTATTTTCCGGCAAATGTACGGAAGAAAACTAATGTTACTATTTTTAAATAAAAGACCTATACCTATAATATCAGGAGGGCCAGATTTACTAAGTTTCCTTGGAAATGCTCTGCATTTTTTGAGGTTTAAGAATGTATCTCAGAATAAACCTTCTCTGCTAGCCTAATTATTTTTGCAGGTATTTATTGACGGGAATGGAGACGCCGAAGGCAATTTCACGGTGGTAGCGCTCCTGGATGACAAAGAGATGAATGGAACATTGCGGATGAGCATGCAACCAGTCGGTTATTTCCAATACCAATCAAATGGAAGTAACAAAGCAGCTGGTTTACCAGTAAGTGTATTAATAATATCATCAGGTTATATTGTTGAATTTAATTTGAAATAGGAAGTTATGCTGTACTATTTATCGTATACAGTAATCTAAAATAAACAAAATATTAATCAGAAAATTACACTTTCTTTAGTTTAATTTATTTTTATTTACAGCTCCGTGTTATAAGTCATAATAGAACATTGAGTTTCCTGCAATTTGTATGACAATATTACAGTAATCAGGTTGTTAAAAATTTACTCTGTGTAATTCAGCATTCGACGGTATGCATAACTAAAGGAATTGCTGTTGGTTTTAGATTAGTTTGGTTTTCTTTAAGAATGGAAGGACTTCCTAAATATTAGATAGCATATTCCTATTCCTTTATATTTTTATGTAATATTAGTTCGTCCTTTTAGTTTTATATCACCTGTATTTAAATGATATGAAAATTGCATTGTGATTTTCTCTTCTTTATCGAAAATTTCATTCCCTTTATTTAAGGAATTTAAGTACCTAGACTTGGACAGACCAATTCAGTGGGTTGGAGGAAAGTTACCACGCGCTGAACCAAAATGTGGGTTTACTGGTGAAAAATGCATATACGAAGTCGACTGGAGACTTGTGGCAAGCATGAGCTTGGTATCGACCATCGTGATTGTTGGTGTTTTATTCGCATTAAAGTAAGTTATTTAAATATGTAAAGATGGGCCCCTTACATTAAAAGCGTGTTCCTATTAATATCATCTATTAATTAAATAACTTGAATTCTAATTTTGAGTCATTAGGACTCGTTCGCAGTTAGGAAAAAAAACTAAAATTGATGAAATTCGAACGTCACATTTTCTTAGACCCCCCGTTGTCATATCTCGTCATGCTAAGCAATACTCCCCCCCCCTCCTTATTTGCGAACGTACTTTATGATCGGACTCTAAAATGGAGCATATCTTGTAGTGTAAAATTGTGAACTCTACGTATGCGTTGTTGGCGCACATCGTATCCAATTTTATTGTGGCTTTTAAAATTTTCTTTGTTCAAATTATAATCCCAATGTAGGTTTTATTCTTTTCATAGGATTTTGATATTAAATGTACAAAATATTTTTACTATAAGTAGCAGTGGTAAGTCCGCTTTATGTTAGCGCGGAAGCAAGAAATCATACGAGAAATACAACTTAAATTAATATCATACCCATAAAAATTCAAAACTATTAGAGATACTGCCTAGTTAGTAATGTGAAGTGGTAAATGTGATGACTTCCTAGTAATGGAGCCTCCAGTATATCCGTTGCCTCTATCGTCCCACCCTATTCCCAACAACTATCGGCATTCCTATAACATCCGCACGACACATTTTCCTGTTATTTCCTGAAAGAAATAATATTCATTTTCGATTGGTCATTGAATGAGGACATGTCCGAAGCAAATGCTGCCAGTATTCCCCTTCACGGAGTTTTAAACGAAATATTTTATGCATGTGTGCCTAGCCACTCTGAGTGAGAAGTGCCGTCGTGGTGTAACTATACTATTATAAGGTTCTAGAAAATATACAGGGCGTAATTAGTTTAATGTCATTAAAAAAGCTGGTGGTAGGGAACGACAAAACAAATAAAAAACCTTATATAACATGGGGTCTAAAGCTTATAGTTTCGGGAAAAAAATTTTTTTTTCCAAAATAATTAATACCATAGTTTGAGAACTGTTGGCATACTCTGACATTCGTGCAAATAAGAATGGTGCGCCTAAGAGATCATCGAAAAGCATGCCGACAAAGCAGTTAAAAGGACACCGCCATGTTTTTTGCTTCTTCACGGCCAAATTATCTTATTACGCGTGGTATACTCTCCCTTGTAATATTCTCAAGTAATAATTTCAGTTTGTGTCCTTACTTGGTAAATAACGTACCACACGACCCGACCTACACGTTCCTTGGTTTTGTCTGTTGCTTTTGATCTTTTTGAATTTTGTACCATCTACGTTAAGATCTATTTTATTGACTTATCGTTCAAGTCGTTAGTACTTGGTTACGTAAGACACTACTTCTCGTTCGTGCTTTTGTGTTACTTTTTGGATCTTGGACCAAGTTTTTCTTTTTGTTTTCTTTACTGATAACGTTAATACACAGTTTAGTGTGGTGTTTTAAAACGCAGATTTTGGATATTATGGGAGATTACAGTTATCCAGAGGTCGCGGATATGCACTTGGTGTATGGAGAAAGTGGTGGAAATGCAGATGGTGCGGAAGGGCTTTAGAACAATTGCAACAACGTATATTAATAGGCATAGAAATCATAGAAAATGATCCTAATTTACCAAATGTGTTGAACGGAGTGCGTATATCCTTAGTTCGATGTGCCGAAATGTTTATACGTGGAGATGGCGGTCATTTCGAGCAATTTCTGTGAAAAATTCAAAAGAATTGGGTGATGCCTATTGGGCATTAAAGGTATAATTATTATTATTAGTATTCGCTGGCTTGTTTTGATCTGTTTATTATTGTTTACGTTGATTTTCATAGAGATCAAAGACTCGATTTTTAGTTTTCGATACTTGATTGGGAAAAATTATGCGCTCAATTCGTTAAAAAAAATCAGATTTTTTTCCTAACTTAAAATACACAACTATTTTCTGTTATCGTATCTCGGACGTCTAACTGTTCGTTTTCCAATTTCATAAAATAAGTACCAATTTTTTAAGCTATTAACACAATGTTACAAATGTTAATAAACCACTTTTAAATTTTATAAATTCTTATAAACGACAATAAAAGCTACAATACGTTTGTTCCAAATTAAAAAACACATGTAAAAAAATCCTAGGTAAATCCCTGCGGCCATGCTATGCTTGCGTTGTGCCGAAAGACAAGGAATTATTTACATTTTCATAATTAGTGGTATATGTAAGTGGTATAAGTAATCCCATCAAAGTTCCGCACTTCTACCGGCGAGAACACAAGTCGGGTATTACAGTTTTTTATTATTTCTAATATTCGGAACTATAACATCCATTGACCTGAAAAACAGTGGTACTCAAATGTTTCCTGCCTTAACATTGAAAATGTAAACCCACGTCAGTTTTTTTCAAAGTGCCCCTATAGAAAAAAGTGATACAGATTTTTTGTTTGTCTAGTCGGCCTCTATTACCAGTTTTTTTTAATGACATGAAACTAATTGCATCCTGTATAAGTGAAAGAAAGATTCATTGAAAACACGGTAACTTAATAAAGAAAAGGCCTATTTTATAAAAATTTGAATAATAACTCAGTGTTAGTTAGAAGAAGAACTCTATTACTTTTGAAAATAAAATGCATCCGTAAATATAAAGGTTATGCAACAATTTATTTAAAAAAATGCACATGTTATCCGTTGAAAGCATCCAATATGGTTCTTCCTCTAGCTAACCTCAACTTGCCATCCAAATTTCAATACGATTGCACATTTCTTTCGTAACTGCAAAAAATGTGACGGACAGACTGAAGAACAGAAGTATAGACGACGGACATTTTGAAAGTTGTTCAAAATTCTATGACTACCACAAAGATATGATATGTTTTCTTCTACGAACGGTATTTACAGTTTTTTTACAGATATGTCGATCAAAACTAATATATTCTTCGGTTTCGTATTTGCAAGGAATATTATAATACACACGGAAAAAACGTACGTTTCTTTGTAAACAAGCTTCATTTTCTACACGAAACATATTTCAGATATCGTTAATAGTTACCGAGATATACGTAAAAAACTTAATCTCAGCACCATTTTTTCAAGATGGCGGTTTGAGTGCAACAAATAGTGTTCGGGATTTTGCATCTTTAAGAGTCTGAACATCTTTGAGGTGTCAAAACTTCATCGTTCCACTTCAATTCATTAAACGTTGATATTTCTTGCCTTTTGACTGAAATAGTGATAATAATATTGAACAGATTGGGCCGTTACATGATGAAAATCCATGATAATAATTGGGAAGAAAACTATATTAGTTTTTGATTTTCACTTTATTTCTTGTCAGCATGACAATTGTTTCGCCACACAGTGGCTTCCTCGAATGTTGAGTACTGGTATACTAATTTTACAATGCACAAACTATATGGTTTTATACAATTTCGATGTAATCCTAATCTTAATTGCTAAGCGGAAAAGTACAATATAATTTTAATTACTAAATGGAAAGGTACATATATTTCTAGGTAATTTATTGAATCTAATTCTAATAGTCTAAGTAAATAAATTTGGTAAGGGAGATGAGTTTGTTTCAATTTGGTCATTTTATATAATATCAGACGAATTTAGTTTATTTATTTCTAGAGATTCTAGTAAATCGAGTTTAGAAAACCAAATACATAAAAACCCACAAAGCAATAAATTTCTTTATTGGTATAGATATGTAGATGATATTTTAACTTGTTTCACAGGAACTAAACGACAACTCAACAATTTCCTAAATTTCATAAACTCACTCCACCCTAAAATTAAATTTACTCCCGAAACTGAAATCGAAAACGCTATTAACTTTCTAGATTTGACTATTACAAGACTCAATAAAAAACATGATTTTTCAATTTTTCATAAACCATCCCACACTGACATAACAATACACAACACCTCAGCACATCCTCGCCAACACAAAATAGCAGCATACAACAGCATGATACACAGGCTTTTGACTGTCCCCTTATCAGAAGAAAATTATATCAAAGAACTACAAATAATAAAACAAATTGCATTCAACAATGGTTACAACCCCGAAGTAATAGACAATATCATTGTGAAAAAATCTTTCAATAAAGCCATTAAAGAAGTATATCCAACAATAAAAGATCAAAATAACAGTTTCAAAGTTCTCACTTACATCGGCTACCCAACAGAAAAAACTTCCTCTTTTTTAAAAAAACGTAATATTAATGTAGCTTTCAAAACTAATAACACAATAGGAAAACATTTAAAAAATGCAAAAGACAAAATTTCATCAGAAAATAAATCAGGCGTCTATAAGTTGACTTGTGGTGCTTGTCCTAAGGTATATATTGGACAAACATGAAGAAATTTTGATAAACGGTTATCAGAACATAAAAGAAGTTACATCAGTAATAAAACAGACTCAACTTATGCTAACCACCTAATAGAAGTAGGTCACGTGTTCAATGAAGAGTTTAAAATTTTACACACCGAGAAAAAAGGGTTAAAACTCGATTTACTAGAATCTCTAGAAATAAATAAACTAAAGTCGTCTGATATTTTATTAAATGACCAAATTGAAACAAACTCATCTCCCTTACTAAATTTATTTACTTAGACTATTAGAATTAGATTCAATAAATTACCTAGAAATATATGTACCTTTCCATTTAGTAATTAAAATTATATTGTACTTTTCCGCTTAGCAATTAAGATTAGGATTACATCGAAATTGTATAAAACCATATAGTTTGTGCATTGTAAAATTATTATACCAGTACTCAACATTCGAGGAAGCCACTGTGTGGCGAAACAATTGTCATGCTGACAAGAAATAAAGTGAAAATCAAAAACTAATATAGTTTTCTTCCCAATGATAATAATATTAATTAATGGCCATTGACGAACTTGAAAATTTTATATCTGACACTGTCGAGCAACCACTTCGATAATGATTAAATCTTTTATCCATTCGTAGTAGGATATTTTCACAGTGATCAGTACCAGACATAGTTGAAAAATGAAGATATTTCCACCGCTATTTTAACCCACTTATTTTATGGGACGTGATCTGATAAAAAAATGCATATTTTAAAAACCCATTCATCTTGACGTTGAGCCCTCACTCAAGGAACGTGCGCCTGGATATTTAAATTTGTTTAAGTAGATTGAGGCGGAAAGCCCATTATAATATGTATTAGTTTGTTTAAGATTAAGCCAGTATGGACCTATTCATTTTTACAGGCATTACCGCTACGAGCAGAAATTGGCATGTCTCTTGTGGAAAATCGATATGAGGGATGTAACGATAATTCCCACCGAACCCACTGAAGTGTCCAGTAAACACAAAAATATGGTAATAACAAATTTAATATTCTTATCTCGCTTATTGTTACGTTTAAGGATATTCTTAATGAAGTAACTCCGGTTTTACACTTGTATGGGAGCTAAAGAAAGTGTTTAAATTCAGTTACTTTTATCATGTAAATGTTTCAGAGTAGGGGGTATGAGTTTTCAGGAGACACTATCGATTATGAAAATTCATGTTACCAGACGGTAACCTCAGCCCAGTTGTCAGAGACAGAAATTGACAAAATCCAGTCACTAAATGTTAAATGTTAAATTTTTCAGAATAAGTATTTTTGTTTGTGTAGAATACGAAAAAAGAAGATTTACAAATATAAAGTGCCGGAGACCCCTAAAAAATCGAAAATATTGTCCGTAATTCGGTTTTTGGACAACAACTTGAAAATTAGAAAAAGAAGATGAAAAAACTAATAGCACTAGAGGATAGAGGGCGAAATTTCACACCAAAAGACTTTCTTTGTTCAACACACGAGAATGGAACGGACGCACTACACTTTTGTTGTAACTTTTGAACTAATTGATTAAATTGAGATCAACAAAGCTTAAATGAAACAAGAACAAGAAACATGTAGCTATTGAACTATAATATTTTCAAATATAAAATGAATGTATGTAGGAATAGTACATATATGAAGTCGGAACATAAAGATAAAATCGGTAAAAGCTCTACCATTTCTACAATTTTTAAGATAAAAACCTGAAACTTTCACATACTACCCTTGAAGTAATGTATAAAAAGATCCGATAGATACGTATGCTAAATAATTTTTTAAATAAAGGATTAACATTTCTCTTACTCTTAGTTTCACGAATATTGTAGCATAGAAAAAAATTTCTTTTGTTAATTTAATTTTTAAGGTAAATCCCCTTGAAGCATCTTAAAGTACACATTTCAAGCTTTATAAATCGTACCTACAGAAATCTAATAAAGCGATTTAAACCAGAGTAATAGGTGGTTAAACTTGGTTATCCATATTTTATCAGTTTCTCAAAATTTTGATATTTTGGCCACTAGTCTAACAAGTGAACCAAAAAACTAAACTGACTTTCTAAGTTTCTTCAGGCAGTAGAGAAATGCAACACTGTGTTGATTCACGCTCTTGTGCTGACACATTTCAACGTGTCACATGTGTTGAAATAGCTTATATGCTTCAGTGACACTTTAATAACACTCAATATGGCGGGAGCTGAGGGTCCGTGTATGGTCCGTGTGCGGTGTCACGGATCACGGTGTCAATGGCTACGAACAATGCACGCTTGCACGCATTTTAGTAAATGACAGAAAGCAACCACACACATAAAAAATATATTCAAAATAATAATATTTCTTGATCCATTTTAGATATAAATAAACAAAAAATTATGTCAAACTGCAACAAGAAAGAAAACAGACTAATCCATAATGTTTAAATGGAATCTTAAGTAAATCACTTGAGATATTTTACTTATTTTTAGTTTCTCTCTAGTTTCTCATTAACTATCATTTTTATTTCAACCACACTTGTAGCCAAACAATCTCGAGATAGTAAACTGTTATGAAGCATATTTTTGTGTGGCTGTTAGTAGCTCTCTGGTAATCCTCGAAGCACACATCCTATCATAAAACCTGCTGTGTTGCCATTTCAACACTGATACTAATAGATATTCTAGCGCCAATGACTTACGGTAGTTGAAACCATTTTACTGTATTACACAATTGTACTGATACTTTGTGTTGATACATCAAGCAGTGCCAGTGTTATTGTTTCAACACAAGATTTAGGGTCGGTTTATCAATGCGAGGTAAGTGTTATCCTATAGTTACTTAAATCGTAGTTTAATAATCAATGATCGGAATTTAGGTTTAATTCCAATGGCGTACATGTATGAAATTTTACATCAAAATATTAAATGTAAGATTGTTCTCTCTTAACAAAATTAAATGTAATACGGACCTACCTTATGAGTTTATGATGTATTTTGGCATAATAAATGTATGTACACATATTTCACACATACATTGTTATAAATCCGTAAAGCACAGTTTCACATTTTGTACCTTTAGTGAGTGTTCCTAGTTTCAGAGTACACACTAAGTATTTTTTCTAAATTTTCATGTGAGAGACGATTTTCTTTTACAGTAAATATCATATCATATCATATCTAAAGATAGCTTAGTCATAGGCACCCGATCAAGGAAGGCATCTGATTCTGTTACGATTTTTTTGCTAATGGTGGCAAATACGACCGCCAAGTCTGGATTCCTTTGTAAAATAGCAACCCACTTTTTATTATATAACCTCACCAGTTACACCCGGAATTCATTAATTGTTTTTTGAACAGTATCTACTTTGTTAAATGTTTCTTCTTGTCATTATTTTAAAACGTTCGAACATAAATTTTAAATCATTTTTAATATTTGGAATATTCATTAAATTCCTTGCATGCTCAGTCGCAGTACCATCTTCATTTAAGGTGTCTACAACTTCCTTTAGTGAGTTGAAGTTAACATGGTAGTAACATACCGCGTTTATCCATGTTCCCCAACGTGTGACCACTGATATTGGAGGAAGCGGCAAATTGGGACATTTTTCTTTGAAATGTTTTTTCTTACAAGGAGCTTTTATAAAAATTTTCTTTATATTAGCAATAAGTTTGTCAACATTTGTGAAACAATCGTACTTTTTCGAAAACGCGGCGTAACGCATGCGCTAACAAGTGTAAAATGTAACACTTGAGGGTACTTCTTTTTAATTTATTTTCCAGCACTTAACATATACGACACTGAATCACTAGTAAAGACTTCGTTTAAATTTTGTTCAGCCAAGTCTTGCCAAAGCCATTTTAAAGTGTTTTCAAAAAAATTAAACACTGATTCGCCATTAACTGTTTCTAAAGCATTGGAAGCTACTAAATGGCACTTGCCAGGACCATCAACATGTAATTTTGTAACTAATAAATTGGTAACATTATTTTCTAAAAAGTCTGCCATTTCGTTTATTGTAACCCAAAACTAATAATTTTAAAGATCACTCCGAATACCTTCCAGTTTTTCTTCATATAGTTCGCTGAGATTTTTTTTTCGAAGCAGGTTTTCACTTGGGACATGTTGCCCCACGCAATATTTGTTTAGAAAATGTGTAAATGAGCGTTATTTAGTACTCTCCATGGAAGATTTAAACAGATTAACAAAAGAGCCAAATCGAAATAAAACTCGTCCTTTTCCTTTTTTGTATTACACTCGTGTATGTAGCTATTTATACGTTTTAAAATAACATTTTTCTGTGTGCACCTTATTGTGACATCACAAATATTACAAATTATTTTTTCGCCATCAAAATGTATTTCTTTATGAGGCTTAACCCACTTTCGACAGTACTTGTCCTCGGACTAAAACGTGGCAAATTAACAATAAGTCGTTCTTTCAGTAAACACAATTATAAACTAAGTAAGTAATGTTTGGCTTGTCGGCCACGTGTTGCAGGTGTGCACTGTTTACGCATTTTGTTTCTCTAACTTAGATAGCGTTTTTTGTATAAATATATTATATAATTTATATTACACGAAAAATAAATCAAACTTTATTTATTTTTCAGTGAACTAAACATCTGTGCTTATTTCCATAAAACCTTGTAACGACTCACCTGAAAATTAAACCCAAGTTCCGATCACTGTTAATAATACAGTATTGTCACTTCCCCGAGTGTAGTTTATGCGTCGATAACCTTACTTCTACTATCGACGCATGGACTACATTCAGTTGAGGAAGTGACTCTACTGTAGTACTAAACTGTGCTTTAACTATAGGATAACACTTATCCTCGCATTAGTAAACCGGCCCTTACATGTTGCATAATTTACCACGTTCCGAGAGCTCCTAATAGTGGCTCTGTAAATTACCAATACGAAGTTTAGTTTTTTTTAGATAAGAGTCTGTCGACACAGCGTGTTCCATGCCCCTACAAGCAGTATTGTTGATGTCTCTGAGCAGTCCCCTAAGCGGGCCTACACAACCATCGGCTTGTACAAAGGAAACATCGTCGCTATCAAGTACCTGTACAAAAGATCCGTTGACCTTACAAGATCCATCAGAAAAGAACTTAAACAGGCAAGTACTTTAATGAATAATGCCTTCTTGATGCTCAGTGGCATAATCTTATAAATTCATACTTCCTGGTGGTCAGAAGACCATTGTTGCAGTAGTTCTTTCGAACGGGTTTATTTTTTTAGTGTTTCCTCCCTTCCAGCTACCAAAATTCTTCAGTGTACGGTTACTTTGGCCAATATTTATGATTTAATTGTTTCGAGGTTTTATTTACCGTGTTAATGTTATTATTATTTTGTGGAGCTCGGCAAACAACTCTAAATTAACTTACCCTTTCCAGTGAAACACAACTTTCATCGTCAGCTCTCTCCTGGCGGAGCTGGGCCAACAACTCAACTTAACACCATTTCGGGTGAAACATGACTTTGGCCGTCAGCCCGCTCCTTGCGGAGCTGGGTCAACCCGACCTCTCCTTGCGGAGTCTTATTAACAATTCATTTTCCTCTGCTTTTTTTCATCAATATCAATCCGCGTTCTTCTTGACTTAGCAATGTATAGTTCATTGCAGGGGCAATGGTTTGTAGAAAAAAATAAATATGTGATGGATTGCACAGGCAACGGAAATCTAATATTACATCCGCTGCCTGTACACTTTGCTATCGCCTTACCTTGGACGCGATAAATATTTTTTAGGCCTAATGTTCGGTTTGTAACTTAAATTCATAGTTATTTACGCAACCAGTTATGAAAAGACTAATTTTATTTGACGAATGTAATATTTGCCAAAACGAGTGAGCGAAGCGAGTGAGTTTTGCAAATTACGTGAGTCAAGCAAAATTACTTCTTTATGACGTGTTAAGTACAAAATTTTATCTAATCCCGCTCTAAAATAGAAAATAACTTGCAATTTATTTTGAATTCTATTTTACGGTTCCAAACCTAGTTACGCTTGCAATCGTACAACTAAATTTTGTGAGCATCACTGTACCTGAATATTAATATGGGTAGACATTTGTGTAAACAAACTTTAGTTGTCAATCTACTAAATTCTTTGAAGCAAGTTAAGGTGGCCATTCCCTAGAAAGAGACATCCGATAGGGAAATATTTATTATTTTTGGCCATAACTCTTTTTTCTTAGTAGGTATATTTAAAAAACTATAAGACTACCTAAGTCGAACCATAATAAGACTAGTACTATCAATTTTCAATCAATAATTTCAGTGGTTTGCAAAATAGTTTAATTTAAAAGTAAGAAATAGGAAGATTAGCATAGTCTTTAAATTTAAATCTAACTGTTTTGTAAACCAGTGAAATTATTGAGTGAAAATTCATAGTAATAGTCTTGTTACTACATTTTGAAAAAAATGTAGTATACGTTTAGCATTTTTCCGGTGCACCATCGAAACCCGAAAAAAACGTCGGATCGATTTGAAAGTCATATCTATCGATTCGAGAGCGAATTTAGAAAATTCCGTCCGTCGGTCAGTCGGTCTGTCTGTCTGTCTGTCTGTCTGTCTGTCTGTCGGTCTGTCGGTCTGTCCGTCACGCCCAGCCCCCTTAATCCGTTTTCGGATTGCGATGAAACTTGGGTGGTTAATAGGAGGTCTTTAGAAAACCTTAACGCCGGAAGCTCGGCTCCGTTCGGAAACCGGAAGTACCCGATATAGACGTTTCGAGTTATCCGGGAGAAATTGAATAACTCGATAACGGGTAGTCGGATCGAGACGTTTCAAAAAAGAAATGGTGCCGCTGGCGATGCTCTACAAATAAGTATACCAGAGGCTATGTCGAAAAACAAATGAAAATTGATTTTTTTTGCAAAAAACTGGTTTTCTCGAAATCGAGCTAGGAAGCACGATAACTGTCCAGAATATTGATCGATTTCGATGAGACTTGGTGGGATCAAAGGTACCCGGCCACAAATCAAGCCTATTGCTGGCGGTCCGAATCCCTTGACCGCAAGTATGTTTTTCAGGGCCGAGTATGATTTTTCAAAGAAATTAATAACTCCCGAACCGAAGGTCCGATTTTGATTTTCAAAAATGGCAATTGTAGGGTTTGATTAGTTCTATTAGCTGACGTTTGTGAAAAATTTGAGAAAACAAAAGGGAATCTACAAATCCCGGAAAACTTGATTTTTTTGACAAATTCTACAAATTCCGAACAGTTTCCTAATAAAAATCGAAAATTAACTATTCCGTCGATCGATCTCTATAACCAGTATAAGCCACGGACCTTTTTAGACAAAAAATCTGAAATAGAGTTTTTTCGTAAAGCTTAACATAAACGAGTTATTTACGAAAATGCATTCCATAGAATTATTTAAAAATATTGCAAATTGATGAATTCACCGTGCGATAGAGGTGCAAAAAAATAATGTAATGTTATATTTAAAATATCATCATTCATTTCCTTATTTCGATTTACTAAATAAAAATAGAACCGATGCCCTTTCCGTGTTTCAAAATGTAGTTAGCTTTTACTTTAGTCAATGCAAAAAAAAAGAAAAATAAAACATGTCAAAGCATTGAGTCATCTTGCGACCCTCTGCTGAAAATGTAATGAATCATCCCAACAAATTGAACAAAAAGCATATCAAAATGTAGTTTTTTTTCACTTGTTACTACATTTTGAAAAAAAATGTAGTATACGTTTAGCATTTTTCCGGTGGACCGTCGAAATCCGAAAAAAACGTCGGATCGATGCGAAAGTCATATCTATCGATTCGAGAGCGAATTTAGAAAATTCCGTCCGTCGGTCAGTCGGTCTGTCTGTCTGTCTGTCTGTCGGTCTGTCACGCCCAGCCCCCCTAATCCGTTTTCGGATTGGGATGAAACTTGGGTGGTTAATAGGAGGTCTTTAGAAAACCTTAACGCCGGAAGCTCGGCTCCGTTCGGAAACCGGAAGTACCCGATATAGACGTTTCAAGTTTTTCGGGAGAAATTGAATAACTCGCTAACGGGTAGTCGGATCGAGACATTTCAAAAAAGAAATGGTGCCGCTGGCAAAGCTCTACAAATACGTATACCAGAGGCTATGTTGAAAAACAAATGAAAATTGATTTTTTTGCAAAAAACTGGTTTTCTCGAAATCGGGCTAGGAAGCACGATAACTGTCCAGAATATTGATCGATTTCGATGAGACTTGGTGGGATCAAAGGTACCCGGCCACAAATCAAGCCTATTGCTGGCGGCCCGAATCCGCTGACCGCAAGTATGTTTTCCAGGGCCGAGTATGATTTTTCAAAGAAATTGATAACTCCCGAACCCAAGGTCCGATTCTTATTTTCAAAAATGGCAATTGTAGGGCTCGATTAGGTCTATTACTTGACGTTTGTGAGAAATTTGACAAAACAAAAGCGAATCTACAAATCCTGGAAAACTTGATTTTTTTGATAAATTCTACAAATTCCGAACAGTTTCCTAATAAAAATCGAAAATTAACAATTCCGACGATCGATCTCTATAACCAGTATACGGCACGGACCTTTCTGGACAAAAAATCTAAAATAGAGTTTTTTCGTAAAACTTAAAATAAACGAGTTATTTACGAAAATGCATTCCATAGAATTATTTAAAAAAATATTACAAATTGATAAATTCTCCGTGCGATAGAGGTGCAAAAAAATAATGTAATGTTATATTTAAAATATCATCATTCATTTCCTTATTTTCATTTACTAAATAAAAATAGAACCGATGCCCTTTCCGTGTTTCAAAATGTAGTTAGCTTTTACTTTAGTCAATGCAAAAAAAAAGAAAAATAAAACATGTCAAAGCACTGAGTCATCTTGCGACCCTCTGCTGAAAATGTAATGAATCATCCCAACAAATTGGACAAAGAACATATCAAAATGTAGTTTTTTTCACTTGTTACTACATTTTGAAAAAAAAATGTAGTATAGGTTTTGCATTTTTCCGGTGGACCATCGAAATCCGAAAAAAACGTCGGATCGAAATGAAAGTCGTATCTATCGACTCGAGAGCGAATTTAGAAAATTCCGTCCGTCGGTCAGTCGGTCTGTCTGTCGGTCTGTCTGTCTGTCACGCCCAGCCCCCCTAATCCGCTTTCGGATTTCGATGAGACTTGGGTGGTTAATAGGAGATCTTTAGAAGACCTTAACGCCGAAAGCTCGGCTCCATTCGCAAACCGAAAGTACCCGATATAGACGTTTCGTGTTTTTCTGGAAAAATTGAATAAGTCGCTAACGGGTAGTTGGATCGAGATATTTCAAAAAAGTAATGATGTCGCTGGAAAAGCTCTACAAATAAGTATACCAGAGACTATGTCGAAAAACAAATGAAAATTGAATTTTTTTGCAAAAAAACTGATTTTCTCGAAATAGGGCTAGAAAGCACGATAACTGTCCAGAATATTGATCGATTTCGATGAGACTTGGTGGGATCAAAGGTACACGACCACAAATGAAGCCTATTGCTGGCGGCCCGAATCGGTTGACCGCAAGTATTTTTTCCAGGGCCGAGTATGATTTTTCAAAGAAATTAATAACTTCCGAACCGTAGGTCCGATTTTGATTTTCAAAAATGGCAATTGTACGGCTCGATTAGGTCTATTAGGTGACGTTTGTGAGAAATTGAACAAAACAAAAGCGAATTTACAAATCCAGAAAAACTTGATTTTTTTTATAAATTCTACAAATACCGAACAGTTTCCTAATAAAAATCGAAACTTAACTATTCCGTCGATCAATCTCTATAACCAGGCACGGATCTTTTTGGAAAAAAAATCTGAAATAGAGTTTTTTCGAAAAATTTAAAATAAACGAGTTATTTACGAATTTGCATTCTATAGAATTATTTTAAAAAATATTACAAATTGATAAATTCTCCATGCGGTATAGGTGCAAAAAAATAATGTAATGTTATGTTTAAAATATCATCATTCATTTCCTTATTTTCATTTACTAAATAAAAATAGAACCGATGCCCTTTCTGTGTTTCAAAATGTAGTTAGCCTTTACTTTAGTCAATGCAAAAAGAAAAAAAATAATAAAACATGTCAAAATGTACTGAGTCATCTTGAGACTCTCTGCCGAAAAGGTATCGAATCGTCCCAACAGAGATAAAAAGCATATAGAAATGAAGTTTTTTTAGCTTGTTAGGGTTCTACTTAGGGAGTCTTATAGTTTTTTAAAATATACGTACTAAGAAAAATAAGTTATGGCCAAAAATAGTAAATATCGGATATCTCTTTCTAGGGAATGGCCACCTTAAATCAGAAATGGTTGATTCAGATGTGGATATTCCATCTGATATAAAAGAATCGGCCAATTTAGCAGTAAATTCAATAATACCTGGTAAAGTAAAAGCATATATGAAGAAGTATATACGTACGTTTGAAAATTGGTGTCAACAAAAAGGAGTAAAAAGATGTTTGTGAAAAGATTCTCTTGGCGTACTTCGAAACGATGAAAAACTATAAAGCATCTACAATATGAACTACCAATTCAATATTATAGGCAGAATTAAATGTAAAAAGAAACACTGACATAAAAATATATCATACCTATTAATAGAATTTTTGAAGAGAAAATATGCAGGTTATCATGCTAAAAAATCTATCATTTTAACAAGAGAAAAATATAGAAAGTTTTATTAGAAATGCTGATGACGGGTAGTTTTTATTTGAATTTTATGAATAAAGTGTTTTTTGTGTCTTAGTCTTAAAGTTATTTCTCTAAGGGCCGGTTTTTCAATGTCCAATTAATAGCTTAACCGTCAGATAAAATTTGTCTGGCAGATAAACTGGTTTTCAATGTGCAGGTAAAATTTACCGGAGGGTTAAACTCACTATCTGAAAGTAAATTTAGCAGAGAGTTGAAAGTGCCAGTTAAGGATTTATTCTACTGTTAGTGGATTTGCACATGCGCATTTGGTTCAATTTCTGACAATTCTAAAACGTTCTAACCTAAAAACCAATGTGATTGATTGATATGTTCGTTTTTAATTTGTGATTTATATTAAATATATTAATGCCAATAATGAATAATAATAAAAATATTCTGGATATGAGTAATTATGACGATTATATTATACAATTTATAAAGCATGAAAGTAGACCCTATACCATAAGGCAACGAGAAAATAATTTTGAGAATTATGATGACAAAGATTTTTTAATAAGATTTTGACTGCGTAAAGAAACTGTTTTACATATCGTTGAGATGATAGAGGAAGTTGCAGGAATAATTCCGTTACTCCAATCATTTAACGTGTAGTTAGCACCTTTTATCCTTTTTACGCTCTCTATTGCAATTATTGCTAATACACAAACGCACAAAATTAAGAACAGAACATCAATCAACACGCTAGAGAACGCAACGAATTCTGAGGTTAAATTAGACAAACTGTCACTAAAACACGCGCAATTCGGATTAAACCAATGGAAAGAAAATTCGGGTAGAATCAGTAGTGCCAACATAGCTAAGAAATAATTCAACTCATGAATACTTAGCTGGCAGTTAAATTACTGTTGATAAACACTTCCATAGATATAATTGCCAGCTAAGCGTAACTAGCAGCTACCTATCTGGCACTTTTAACTAGACATGATGGGTTTATGATCAGTTGCGTAAAAATTCATAACATCACTAGTTATGTAATGAAACTGACAGTTATGAAAAATATGACGTTTTGTAACGTCAAAAAATGCATTTAAATTTGATATTACATAACGGGATTAGATAATAGTATATTATTCAACGAGCATATAATAGTCATTATATGCGAGTAGAATACTATACTTTGTGCATTATTAAATATTTAATATTTATTTAATTCATCTTCATTCAATGTCTCCTATTTAGGAAAAATTCATATGTCATCAGACATCATATATAATTTTCTCGATTTTTCGGGCCACAAGTTTAATGAGGCGATTTCTGCAGCTTCCTTTATCTCTGGCGGTATCTTCGAAATCTAGTTTTCACTGTCAGTACCGATTTATTTAATTATATTACCCTTTTTGAGTACCTAAAATGTAAAATTATTGTAAATAACGTTGGCGTTTAAATCGCACAAATTTTGACGTTTCAAATCAATTTACGCTTTGACACATCATGGCTTACTAATAAAATAATACAGTTTGTAGGCATGTAGGTAAACGGTTTCAAAAACAATGTTGAGGATTTCCGCGTGCTGCTAATAGAAATAGATGATGCTTTGAAAAGAACTTACTAATGTAGGTATTGAGTGTTTATTAAAATACCTTTTCGGCATTTGAGTGCTTCCTAGAAAACTTAGAGAGACAACACTTGTCTTTTGGTTACTACAATTTTGACATTTTAAATTGTTAGTAAAAAGCCACTAATGTCATTTCTTGCAAACAATTGACTGTCTTCATTATTCACTGAATCAGTGAATAATGAAATCATTATCCTTAAGGAGACACATACATATTGAGTACAATATTTAATAGTCGTGGATAAAATATGTTACAACACTAATTCAAACGTAAACTAAATGAATTATAGTTATTTTCTTCCTGTTGTGATTGGAGTTCAGTTTCCTGTTTTGGAATGTTTAAATGTCTCCACATTACTCCTTGTTGATGGGAAGTCGTCATAAATCATTGATTTCCGCATTGGCGCTACTCAATGTCTAATGTTCATGAATTTTGGGTGCCTTCCAGCTGACTCGATAGGGAAGTTCAATTTCCTATTAATTCGGGAAGGGTAATCTAGTTGAATCAACACGAATAAAAGGGAGGTAGTTTCATAACTCAGATAAAGCCGGGGTTTCTTTAAAATATTCCCTTTTGCCTCAGATTAGTTCTAGGTCAATTTGCTTAGCTTCATTCCGTTAAATTCAAATAATCTATGAATTAATGAAAATCAAATCAATGTTTGTTGGAAAATACAATAAACTAAGCTATGTGTATAAATAAGTTGAAATCTGATTAAAATTGTGTTATTTTATTGCACTAAAGTGCGGTTTATAATTCGTTGGATTGATCCGCCATTTTCAGAAAATGGCAGCAGAATTAGATTTTTTTGAAATATCACTTACAGAGTGAACAGTCATCACCAAAAATAAAGCTGAAAAATTTCGTATTATCCTAGTTTATAGGGGAAAAAATTATTGCAAAAGCAGAAGAGAAAAATCCTTAAGAAAACTGTTTGGTAGAAAATTATTTTTTAAAAGTTTTCAAGGCCACTATGGGTGGAATATAAAACAAAATGGCGGAAAACATTTTTGAAATTTTTGAAATACGAAAAATACAAAAACTATCGTAGAGGTGAATATTGAAGAGGAAAAAATTCTATAAAAAATACGTACACAAAAAACTTATCGTGTTACGAGCCAACTCCTTTTTCCTTGCGTTTCAGTACAAGAATGTTGATAACTTTTAAAGACACACCTAATAGAATTGTAGTAAGGGAAACATATTTTAACCCTAACATTTGTTTCCTATATTGAAAAACAAATTCAAATTTTCTTGTTTCTATTATAGAGTCTATTCCGTTTCATTATCTGTTGAATTATAATTCTTAATGTAACAAGTTCCGTTGGTTTTGGGATCTTCATATGTCACATTTCGATATCATGGTAGTTAAAAATGTTCAAACAATCACATCATTTCTTTAAAAGTTAATAAAATTTTTGTGCGACAAGCAGGGAAAAAGGTAATTCTGGTGTTCGTGTGTTGGCGGGCAACCCCATAACTTTAATTCTTATTCTACGCTTACGCGTCTACTTTTACGACAATTATATATGCGAGACATTTTTTATGTAAAATCTTGTGCCCTTTAAATGTCGCTTCTACGTTTATTTAAAATTATTTCCACATTTTTTTTGGATTATTTAATCCTAACTCGAAACCCTCTGGGGACTGGGTTATATACCGTTTTCATTTCTATGCCATAAAAATTGATCTGTCGGAATAAAAGACAATTTCTAGCGTTAGACACTAATCTAATTAGTTCAGACTAGTTCTGGGATCGGCAATGCCTAATGTTATGTCGCTATCTAGTTGGGTGAAAGGTCATACTGGTTCTGACAGAGGCCGAAATCTAGCGCGAATCACTCGGCTACCTCATACGGCAAATTAAGCTTTGCTTCTGGAAAATTTACTAATATACGATTATATTGACCCCTCATTTTAACCGTGAATATCTCAGAAACGGATAAGCAGAAAAAATTGAAAAAAATGTGTTTTTATTATGTGTCTATTCTTAATCATTCACTGAAATTTGAATAATGTACATTGGATACTTTTGGAGATCTGCTAAGTTATATTGAAAAATGTCCTACTTTTTAAGGAAATTTTGGTAATACCAGTTTTAAATCCATTATATATTGGAAAATATGCCTACCATGTAAATAATATTTTAGACACCGATAAAGCACGGCATTTTTTGTATGAGGACATTTTTTTATAATTTTTCATTATAAAATTTTGCAGTTATTCTCAAAAACGTGACGTCATGTATATTCGGTTATTAATCAATGTAAATTTTTTTTGTAAAAAATAATAATATAAAATGTAAGCATTTTCTGAAAACAATAATTGGTTTATATCAAACATTAATTTAGTTATCAAGCATGAAGGAAAATGCCATTGCAAGTTTGCAAGAATATTATCTATTACTCTTGGTAACTAAATTAATATTTGATATATACCAATTATTTGTTCTGAAAATGCTATCATTTTATATAATTAACTATTTTAATAAAACAATTTTAAATACATTGATAAATAACCGAATAAACATGACGTCACGTTTTTGAGAATAACTACAGAATTTTAGAATAAAAAATTATCTAAAAATTTCCTCGTACAAAAAATGCCGTGGTTTATCGGTGCCTGGATAAAATATTATTTACATAGTAGGCATATTTTCCAAGATGTAATGGATTTAAAACTGGCATGGTCAAAATTTCCTTAAAAAGTAGGACATTTTGCAATATAACTTAGCAGAACTTCAAAAATGTTGAATGTACATTATATAAATTTCAGTGACTGAGTTAGAATAAACTCGTAATGAACATATAATTTTTCAATATTTCTGCTCCTCTGTTTCTGAAACATTCGCGGTTAAAGTAAGTGGTCAATACATTTGAATCGCATATTAGTTTCATGTTGACGCAACAAGTGATTTTTTTCTAAATAGTATAGTCTTGGCAACCGCATGGAGAATGAGGAATGATTTTATTCTAACATTGTGTCATATTTTTAATGTCATGACTTAGGACCCGATTTTTTGTAGGGAACTTTCCAGAAAAAAGTCCAGTGGAATTAGATCTGGCGAAATAGAAATATAGTTTTTTCTTCTTACAAATACTGTTTGTCTACTGTAGTTTTCAAGATAACTTTAGGTGATTGGTGCATATTTTATTACACAAAATATTTTGCAGATACGGGAGGTCCGACATGAAAATCTGATACCCTTTATAGGAGCAAGCGTGGATCACGGACATGTTGCAATTTTGACTGCTTATTCCGCGCGAGGAAGCCTCGAGGACGTCTTGGCCAATAAGGATCTCAATTTGGACAATATGTTCGTGTCATCATTAGTTACTGATATACTGAAGGTAAATTATTATACAAAAATTCTAATCACCAACAGAAGAATATAGTTTAATTTGTAATCACGCTGAGCATAACAATTCAGAAAGTTTAGAAGTAACTGCTAAAATTAAGTTGAAGCATATACGCAAATCTTACCCGTGTGTAACATTTTGACAATAATAAAAATAATATTTTTTATTATTGTTAATACATACATACAAATGTTTACACAAGTCCAACACAGAAAAATATAGTAAATATAGATAAGCTTGATAATATTAAATAATTGAATAATAAGAATATAAATATATATCGGTAAAATACAAACAATACACCAACAACACAAATTTTCTTAAAAAACAATTGTAAATAAATAGATAAAATTTTGAAAAGATTGTTAGAGCTGCTATACAGAGTAGGGTAGGCTTAGATGTCCAAAATAATACTTTAAAATGCTTCATATGTTACCGGATTCGAACTAGCACATCAGCTCCATAAGCGGACTGAAAACAAATAGCTTATAATGGATTTATCAAATTCATAACAGGTTTGAAAAACATTTTTAAAAAATGGGCAGCTGATTAACATATGGCCAGTCACTCACGAAATACTTTCTATAAAACAAAAGTAAGAGAAAGCCTCTAAGATGTTCGTTTTGTGAACGAATCCCATGCTTGCTAATACTTACTAATTTACCCAATGATCAAATGGTGGTTTTATAGTCAATCTTTAAACTTATGGCGGAGGAGCCGGCCCTACAAGATTCACTTTAGCGTTTCAAAAACCTCTAACTGTTTTAATTGTTAATATAAGCATGTGGCATTTGGTACATGTATAAAGAGAGATACGTTTTTTTATAGTTTTATAATAACATTGTAATATTTTTGTATTAATAGCGCAAATTATATAATTTTAAAAAATCAGTATTTGGATCCATTATGCCATTGCAAAATCATGTGTTACCACTTTTTATTTTGGGAAGATCCTAACAAATAAAAAAACCGCTGCCTAAGGAATTACTACTTCCATATCCAGATTTCCCATCCAGGTCTCTTTAAAGGAAAATATCTTATATTTGCACTGTAGTATGTGGAAGTAATTGGTCACAGAACTTTAATATTTGAGTCAATGTCACAAAAAAAATTGAGGCGTTGATTTCTAGCATGCACATTTGGAAACTATTCGTTTACCTATGGCAATAAGAGCGAGCAAGAGTGAAGCAACTAGGCTATTCTTTTTTCTCGCATCAGACATCGTAGATGGCCCCACCTGCTCGATACATACGTGTACCAAATTTCAAATGAATATCTCAATTTTATTTCAACCCCTTTAATAATGAAGTGGAGGTGATGACGGGGTTGAAAAATATTATAAAGACAATAGTATGGATCTTACGACGCGACGGCTCTAAAAATATTAAAGATCAAAAAGTCTGATTCGTACATTATGCATCTCGTTCAAGAACTTCTAGAGGATAATTTTGATCGTAAAGTCGAGTTTTGTGAAAATGTAATGAAGAAATATGATGGGGACCCTTCTTCAGATGAAGTCACATTTAATATAAATCGTCAAACCTGTCGATATTGGGTAAGTGAAAATTCCCACTGGATGCAAGAACACCACACCCAGTACCTCCAAAAGATCAATGTTTGGGCTGGAACTGTTGGTAACACCATTATAGTACCATGCTTTATTGAGTAAAGCTTCACGGGCGCTCGTTATCTGCAATTTCTAGAAGAATTTCTAGTAACCAACTCTAAACAGACTATTTCCAAATAAAAATGACGTACAGTGGGCGCCGCCTCATTACACTATTGCTGCATGGAATTACCTAAATGTTTGTTTTTGTGATCGATGGATAAGTCGAAGAGGGTCAATTGAATGGCCACCTATGGCTTCAGATTGAACTCCTCTCGATTTTTTTTCATGGGGATATACAAAAAGCAAAGTTTATGTAAATAGACCGAAAAGCTCAAAACATTTAAAAGAACCAATAAGAGTGGAGGTTTCACAAATAACTCCGGAAGCGATAGCAAAAGAAGAATTTGTTTCCCGTCCATCTCCCTGTACTATTGCTGAACGTTAATCACTTTAAACATTTATTGTATACCCCTGCATACTTTATTTTATTAATATTAATATATGGTCAGATAGATAATTAATATATCTTCCGAAAGAAAAAAATTACGAGCTATGATCTTATTTAAAAAAGCATCAACACAACAATACGGATTATGTAACAAATTGTGTATATAATAGTATATACAGTGTGGGGCAATAGTGTGTCGGATTTCGATATCTCGAGTTCTACGATAGATAAAATGTGTTAAAAAATAACAAGTAAACTAGATAATTCCTAAACTCAATAATTGGAAATTATTTTTGAACATACAGGGCGAGCCAAGACGAAATTACAGGATCAAGTGCCTCTTTTTTAAATGGAATGCTATGTATATCAGTACATTTTTTGAAGCCTCTTTCTAGGCTCTATTCATTCCTATATTAACATTGAATGTCTCCCAACTACTTGGATGTAATGAATTTCTTTGTTAAAATAATGCAATCTGCAGATGGACATTAAAAAAATCAACAGTCACAATTATGGATTTAAGAAAAACTTGTGAATACCAGTTACGAGACATCTAATTAATGTTTTTGAATCATTTCCATTTCCTAAAACTGTACAGGGTGGCCAAAAATTATTTTTCAATTACGAACTTTTTAAATTGAATTTTCTCAATTTTTTCAAATGGAACACCTGTATATTTTTCAACAATGTGATGTAGAAATGAAAAACGAAAATTTTTTGTAAGTACTTCCCTATGGCTAATTGCAAGCATTTATTTTCGTTCTATAAATAAATAAGTGTCAAATTCAAGAATAAATTTAAAAATGGAGGTGCCCTCAAATAATTCATTAGAAAAATTTATAATAGGTGCTCGATGTGTTGCCCATTTTGATTGACACACGTCTTTATGCAATTTTGAAATGAGGCCATTTAGAGGGACCATTTCTTCCAATCCACTGAAATGAGTAAATAATATTTAACAGATGCTTTACTGTAATATATTTTTGTACATTTTTTTGCCGTCTTCGTTATACGACAAGCAATAAAACCTCAGTTTGGTATAAATTTTCGTGTACAATGGAGCATTTATCACACTTATCGGTCGTTAGTCACAATTTGTATTAAATTTAAAATATTTGAAATTGTACAATATTAATTTTAATAAAGCGGAACTTGTAGACATGACTTTTGTTTTGGGCGAGTCAGACAGAAATTGTTTACCTGCCAATGGAATTTATGACCAACGTTATCCTGAAAGGATTCCTGATGTTAGCAGCTTCCAAAACCTTCTCGATAGATTTCTGGAAACTGGAAATGTCGAATATAAAAAAAGTGAAAGGATAAAACGTGTTGTGAATGAAGAAAATGAGCTTTCTGTGGTATTGGCAACGGTTGAGAATCCCCATGTTAGTCAAAGAGAAGTGAGCTCATTAGTAGGAATAAGTAGACGGTCTGTGGGTCGAATTTTGAGAACAAATAAGTTGCATGCATATCATATTCCAATGCACCAGGAATTATCTGATGACGATTTTCAAAAGCGCCTACAATTTTGTAACTGGGCCAGAGGTAAAATGCAAGATGACTTCTCATAAAAATGGATTTGTTAATAGGCACAATTTCCATTATTATGCTTCGGAAAATCCTCACTTTTTTATGCAAGTTGATAACCAACACAGATGGTCTATATACGTTTGGGGAGGAATTATTAGAGAACATGTAATAGGGCTACATTTCTTTGATGATACATTGACTAGAGCTATTTATCTTCATTTTTTGGAAAACTATCTGCCACAATTATTGGTAAATCTCCCTGAAAGAATTAGACATAGGCTGTGATTTCAGCAAGATGCAGCTCCATCACATTATTTAAATGCAATTAGAGACCACTTAAATAATACCTACCCTCAACGAGGACTGGAAGGAATGGACCCACTAAATGGCCTGCTAGATTCCCAGATCTTACAAAAATAGATTTCTTTTTATGGAGATACGTGAAGGAAATTGTTTATAGAGGTACACCAACAACAGTACAAAATATGAAGGAATGAGGCTTCAAAAATGTACTGATATACATAGCATTCCATAAAAAAAGGCACTTGGTCCTGTAATTTCGACTTGGCTCGCCCTGTATGTTCGAAAATAATTTTCAGTTATAGATTTTTTAATCTAGTTTACTTGCAATTTTTAAAAAAATGTCTAGCTATCGTAGAAATCGAGATATCGAGGTCCTACGCACTATTCTCCAACCCTGTACATCAAGAGATGGGCATTTAAATATAAAAATCGAGCTGTCTCTGAATTTTGTTTAAATCATATATCTATGAAATAATTAATTTATTCCATACATTTCTACCATACTGTATAGAACGAAAGTAAGATAATGTCGCTGGGGTGTTCCTTTAATCAAACAACGAATTGCAAGCTTACTAAGGCCTGCTATAGAATGGCGATTTTATAGGCGGAATTTTAAATTTTGGCGGAGGAGCCGGTCATACAGCGCAAACGGGACTCTCGCGTATCAAAAATCTATAACTGTTTTAATCGTTAATATAAGCATGTGAAATTTGGCACATGTATAAATATATGTTTTTCACAGTTATCTAATAACATTTTAAAATTTTTGTAAATTTTCTTATTAATCGAGAAAACTAAGTAATTAAAAAAATCAGGACATGGGTCCATTGTGTCATTCCAAAATCAGAACTCATAAATGCGTTATCACTTTTTATTTTGGGAAGACATAATTGTCACCAAATGGTCATAACGTATTTGCTGGGTAGGCCAATCAAACTAAGCAGAAGGAGCTCGTTCTTTAGAGGAAATTTTCATTGAAAAAAAAAAAAAAACACTAGGATTATATTCAGTATACAGGGTGTCCACTTTTTCAATGGGATTGTATTGGTAACTTCTAAACCATAAGAGACAGAAGGTCGGTTAAATTAGAGAAAAGTTGTGCATTTTAAAGCTTGTTAAGATGTCTTTTTCAGATTTGAAAAATTTTTCTGTAGTTTCAGAGATATCCTGAAAATAGTGAAAATCGCCATTTTTAATTTTTGCTAATAACTCGCAAATTATCGGATTTAGAAAAAAAATCTTTAGATAAAAGTTGAATGGTGTTCGGTTGTCTATTTAAAATTCTCAAATTTACATTTCTATCATTTCGACGCTAGGCGTCGCGACGCCCAACTTTTGTTTTTCTTATGGACGCCTATCATTTTTTAAAGGAAATTGAATTGACGGCATCTTACTTAATATGAAACGGTAGAAATTTCATTTTTAGCACATTGGTGCCGGGCGTCGCAACGCCAAAACTTTTGACAACATACCATTTATGTCGATACCTAATTTCTAATTATACACTAAAATGTAAGAATACATTCTTTACTGAAACGTTTTCAGGCTATCTTGCATTTTTTTATTGAAAAATCTAACTGTCAAATAAAAGATAGCTTTACATTGACATTTTTATTGAAAGACAAAACAATAACTAAATACGTAACAAACGACGAAAGACATAATTACCGGCTACATTAATTGTTCAAAATGTGCACCGTTTTGTTCAATACATGTTGACGTCCGGTTGTCCATTTGGTGAATAGCGGCTTGAATTACCTCAGGTTCAATTGTTTCAAATGCTTCCATTATTTTTTCTTGCAGTTCTTCTATGGTCTGACAATACCTATCATACACTTTAATTTTAAGATATCCCCACAGATAATAATCCAGAGGATTAAGGTCCGGAGACCTAGCAGGCCAAGACACTGGTCCTCTTGTTCCCATTCAAGAAGCGGGAAATGTTTCGTTTAAACATATGCCGCATTGTGAGGACCAGCTCCATCCTGTTGGAACCAGACCCTGTTTTGTCGAAATTGTAATGGTAAATTGTCAATCATGTCTTCAAGGATGTCAACATATTTTTGGGCATTGAGGTTGCCTTGAATGAAATAAGGACCCAATAGTTTATTGTCTATGAGACCACACCATAGATTTAACGAAAACCGAACTTGGGGTCGTACTTCTTGTATGAGGTGAGGGTTGTTAGTTGCATAGAAATGCTTATTTCTCCGGTTAAACATCCCTTTATTTGTAAATGATGTTTCATCTCCCCATATAATCTTACAGGAAAAAATATTTTCGTTCCGTAACTTGCGCCTGAACCAATTACAAAACTCCAGCCTTCTTTGTGGATCATTAGGGTGTAGGTTTTGGACCGGTTGATACTTATAGTCATGGTACCCATATTTTCTGATTATTTGCTGAACACGACTTTTAGATAAATTACATTCAGTTGCTATTTTTCTACAAGAATTTTCTGGGGTTATGTGCATTTGCGCTAAAACATTAATATCACTTACAGGTTCTTTTCTTGTCACATAGTGATCTCTACTTCTATTGAAAGTACCGCATTCGGCCAGAGTTTGGGTTAAACGACGAAATATTTTAATATCCGGATGATTTCTCTCAGGATACAATTCTACATATCGTTCTTTTGCTCGTAATGAATTTCTGGAGCATTTAATGTAGAGCTCGAACATATCCTTCCTTTCTTCTAGTATACCTCACCATAATTAATTTGAAAATTTTTTATAATAGTAATAACAATTTATATAATATTTCTTTCTATAATTTAAAACATAATTAGAATAACTTAAATTTCACAAAAAGAAAATTGACAATACTACGAGTAATGACATTTGTAGAACAGTCAATTGTTTATCATGGCATACTTTGGATGTACAAGAATATTAAAAAGGTTGTGTGATAATAACACCTGTACAGATCCATTTTTAAATAAATTTGTACCGTTTCATATTAAGTAAGATGCCGCCAATTCAATTTCCTTAAAAAAATGATAGGCGTCCATAAGAAAAACAAAAGTTGGGCGTCGCGACGCCTAGCGTCGAAATGATAGAAATGTAAATTTGAGAATTTTAAATAGACAACCGAACACCATTTAACTTTTATCTAAAGATTATTTTTCTAAATCCTATCATTTGCGAGTTATTAGCAAAAATTAAAAATGGCGATTTTTCACTATTTTCAGGATATCTCTGAAACTACTTAACATTTTTCAAATCTGAAAAAGATATCTTAACGAGCTTTAAAATGCGCAACTTTTCACTAATTTAACCGACCTTCTGTCTCTTACGGTTTAGAAGTTACCAATACAATCCCATTGAAAAAGTGGACACCCTGTATGTGAAATATCAGTTTCTAAACTCATGCATCCAAAAGAAAGTTGCGTTTGTTTGCGAATGTAACTGTTTCATTGAAAAAATTTCAAATAACAGTTGTAGGTAATTAAAGAACCTGCAAAATGGCCCCGCTGAATCAAAGTCCGTTTGTTACTTTTCTCTGAAATTAAAAAAAAACATCCAAAGATGACATTTTTTAATTTTGCAATAACTTCTGCTATTATTTATTTATGATATCAACAATATTAAGCGATTTGCGCCATAATGTGCTTAAAAAGTGGCCGCAACCCGAATTCCGACGGATGAATATTGTCTGAGAAATTCAATTGTTTATTCTCCTTTATTACAGTTACAAAAAATAATTTTGTATACCAGTTATACCAATTGAATTTCTCGGAAACTATTCACCCCATTGAGTTCAGGTTGCGGCCACTTTTTAAACACAGTATGACTCATATCTCCTGAGATTGCTGATACCATAAATTAATTATCGTAAAAGTTATTGCAAAATTAAAAAATGTTATTTTTCGTTGGTTCTTTTTAATTTTCGAGGAATCTAACAAACTGATTTTGATTCAGCGGGCTTCAGTTTGTAGGTTTTTTAAATACCTACAACTATTGTTTGATACTTTTTTAGTAAAAAAGTTACATTCGCAGATAAACGAGAGAAAACAATTATTTCACTTTTTTCGTACGTAAAACTTACGCCATTTTGTTTCTACAACTTTGTTTTGAATGCACTGGATTCAATTGAAATTTTGTCGTCCATTTATGATGGAATCGTTAAAAAGTAGTGAAATAAAAATCGTGTACAAATCCCCTGTTCAGAATAATCCAGACAATACGAATTAATAATTTCTTTTTAATTAAACCGTTATAAGACCCATTCATAGGATCTCAAAGTGACTTGTTTTACAGGTATAATTATATTTACTTGACAGTTTCATCAGTTCGCTTCCATACAAGTTCATTTGGTAAATTTAATGAAATTCTGGTGGTCTTACTCTAAATTAACGTCAAATTTAACTTTGTTAACTGTAGCAATAACATGAGCTATATTGCTCTCTTTCGCGTTATGTGGCTAAAAGACATGTATTTTAAACAAATACATGCTTTAGATAAAGAATGAATTGCAAGCTTACTAAGGTTTACTATTAAATAGTGGGTTTATAAGCAAAATTTGAAATTTTGGCGGAGGAGCCGGTCATACAGGGCAAACGGGACTCTCGCTTCTCAAAAATCTATAGCTGTTTTAATTGTTGATATAAGCATGTGAAATTTGGTACATGTATAAAGATATGTTATCTAATAACATTTTAACATTTTTGATTTTTTTTTATTAATCGAGAAAAATAAATAATTTCAAAAAAATCAGAACTTTCGTCCATTGTGTTTTTCCAAAATTAAAACTCGTAAATGTGTTACCACTTTTTATTTTGGGAAGATCCTAATAAATACAAAAATATATGTATGGTTGTCACCAAATGGTCATGACGCTTTGCTGGGTAGGCCAATCAAACTAAGCAGAAGTAGATCGTTTTTAGTGTTAATTCCCATTGAAAAATAAACATTAGGATTATATTCAGTACATGTGAAATTTTCAAACCAGTGCATCCGAAACAATGTTGCGTTTATCTTTAAACGATAGTTGTAGGTTATTACATATAAAATGGTGCCCACGAATTAATAATTTCTTTTTAATTAAACTGACATAAGACCCTCTCATAAGGTATCAAAGTTACTCGTTTTAGAGGTGTAATTATATTTTCTTGATAGTTTTATCAGTTCGCTTCCATACAAGTTCATTTAGTAAATTCAATGAAAATCTGACGCCTTCATCTAATTTAGCCTCAAATTTAACTTTGTTAACTGTAGCAACAACATGAGTCATATTGCTCTCTTTCGCGTTATGTGGCTAAACGATGTATATTTTAAACAAATATACTAGTTGCAGACAGTAACTCTGATACTAATAATAATTTGATATATTAAAGGGAGTGAACTGGTGGGGTAGCATAATGCATACACCTTAATAACAACAACCAGAGGCATTGTAGTAATAAGAAACTCTCGCAAAATATTTCGATGTTTAAAAACTTTGCGATGTACACGCCGATATTATCATTTTCTTTGTGATATTCAGTAAACTGCCTACGCATCGGCCTCCCACGGTATTAGTTTATGTATAAAAACATACATCACCATCAGTAGGGATCGGCTTTATATACGAATTTCAATTGTCTACTTGTAACAAATTGGTTAGTTGTTTGTTAAGTGGTGTATGCTATTAACCTCATTAAAGTCATAGTTACAAGTATTTTTCGAGTTGTTTAATTCTATCGAACGTAAATTACGATGAAATATGCTTCTGACATATGTCAGTTTGGCCACAGTTCAAAACATAAAGAACAAATAAATTAAATCATCATTACGCAACTTGTTAAAACTTAAAATAAGATCAACATAACGCGTGAGACGTCTAGTAGAGTAGCCAGAAATTTTTGTAAGCAGCTATGGGTTAATATTCAATTTAGAAATAAAAATGTTGCTTTAGGAATTGTCTATAACCCTCCCGTTGAAGAAATAAACAATTTTTTAGTTCCATGTGAAGAACATTGAGTAAAATATATGTATCTGTCGATGAAAAATATGTGTTATGGCAATTTTAATATTAACATACCTACTTAATTTTATTTATTTAATTCATACACCATCTAACAGTACAAGAAAATTTACAAGATGAGAAACAACACATACATCATACAAACATGACTTAAATACTAACATACATTTCAATAAAGATATACAACAATAAAACAATATAAATATTAGAGAGAACAGAGAGAGAGAGAAAATATATACATGATTTTATTAAATATGGCGATATCACGGTGGTTGTGGTTATAGCTAGAACATATGCTCTAGATTGGTGAAAACTTGAAACTATTAGTCCGGGTTATAGCAAGACAGAAAGTTTGGTTTTGTCTCGAATTTATTCGCGGAATATGGAAACTAAATCTTTAGAGTATCTCACTATAGTCAATATCATAATGAATCACCTTTTTTATATAAATATTTTATATTGTAGAATCTACATAAGAGACCACTAAGGTTGAAAAAAAAATAAATCCATTAAACAAAGGTCATTAAATATAATAAAATAAAATTTCACCTGGTTATCTGAACTAAACCTTCTTGCTAGATATCGATATTAAGGTCGGGATAAAAATATCAGAACAACATCATTATAACCGACCGCATTACCGATATTAGGTAATAAGGTTCATAACCCAGTAAAAGCCCCTCTGCCTTAGGAATCACTACTTCCACGTTCAGCTTTCTCATCCAAGTATCTTTAAACGAAAATATATTGATATTATATTTGCACTTCGGTATATCGAAGGAATGGGTCCGTTCAGCATTTTTTTTTATTTTAGGAATCGAAAGTAGAACAATTTTTAAGACAATTTTCAAATTTTGAAGTTTTTTGAAGTTTTTATTCGAGCGTTTAAAAACGGGGCGGAGCTTCGCGTGACGTCACTTTGCATTATGCTGATAGGGTGACAGCATGGTGACAGTCAAGATCTAATAAGCGTGTGGCGCGTGTTATTGTATATTATAAATATACACCTGTATATTTTTCAACAATGTGATGTAGAAATGAAAAACGAAAATTTTTTGTAAGTACTTCCCTATGGCTAATTGCAAGCATTTATTTTCGTTCTATAAATAAATAAGTGTCAAATTCAAGAATAAATTTAAAAATGGAGGTGCCCTCAAATAATTCATTAGAAAAATTTATAATAGGTGCTCGATGTGTTGCCCATTTTGATTGACACACGTCTTTATGCAATTTTGAAATGAGGCCATTTAGAGGGACCATTTCTTCCAATCCACTGAAATGAGTAAATAATATTTAACAGATGCTTTACTGTAATATATTTTTGTACATTTTTTTGCCGTCTTCGTTATACGACAAGCAATAAAACCTCAGTTTGGTATAAATTTTCGTGTACAATGGAGCATTTATCACACTTATCGGTCGTTAGTCACAATTTGTATTAAATTTAAAATATTTGGAATTGTACAATATGAATTTTAATAAAGCGGAACTTGTAGACATGACTTTTGTTTTGGGCGAGTCAGACAGAAATTGTTTACCTGCCAATGGAATTTATGACCAACGTTATCCTGAAAGGATTCCTGATGTTAGCAGCTTCCAAAACCTTCTCGATAGATTTCTGGAAACTGGAAATGTCGAATATAAAAAAAGTGAAAGGATAAAACGTGTTGTGAATGAAGAAAATGAGCTTTCTGTGGTATTGGCAACGGTTGAGAATCCCCATGTTAGTCAAAGAGAAGTGAGCTCATTAGTAGGAATAAGTAGACGGTCTGTGGGTCGAATTTTGAGAACAAATAAGTTGCATGCATATCATATTCCAATGCACCAGGAATTATCTGATGACGATTTTCAAAAGCGCCTACAATTTTGTAACTGGGCCAGAGGTAAAATGCAAGATGACTTCTCATAAAAATGGATTTGTTAATAGGCACAATTTCCATTATTATGCTTCGGAAAATCCTCACTTTTTTATGCAAGTTGATAACCAACACAGATGGTCTATATACGTTTGGGGAGGAATTATTAGAGAACATGTAATAGGGCTACATTTCTTTGATGATACATTGACTAGAGCTATTTATCTTCATTTTTTGGAAAACTATCTGCCACAATTATTGGTAAATCTCCCTGAAAGAATTAGACATAGGCTGTGATTTCAGCAAGATGCAGCTCCATCACATTATTTAAATGCAATTAGAGACCACTTAAATAATACCTACCCTCAACGAGGACTGGAAGGAATGGACCCACTAAATGGCCTGCTAGATTCCCAGATCTTACAAAAATAGATTTCTTTTTATGGAGATACGTGAAGGAAATTGTTTATAGAGGTACACCAACAACAGTACAAAATATGAAGGAATGAGGCTTCAAAAATGTACTGATATACATAGCATTCCATAAAAAAAGGCACTTGGTCCTGTAATTTCGACTTGGCTCGCCCTGTATGTTCGAAAATAATTTTCAGTTATAGATTTTTTAATCTAGTTTACTTGCAATTTTTAAAAAAATGTCTAGCTATCGTAGAAATCGAGATATCGAGGTCCTACGCACTATTCTCCAACCCTGTACATCAAGAGATGGGCATTTAAATATAAAAATCGAGCTGTCTCTGAATTTTGTTTAAATCATATATCTATGAAATAATTAATTTATTCCATACATTTCTACCATACTGTATAGAACGAAAGTAAGATAATGTCGCTGGGGTGTTCCTTTAATCAAACAACGAATTGCAAGCTTACTAAGGCCTGCTATAGAATGGCGATTTTATAGGCGGAATTTTAAATTTTGGCGGAGGAGCCGGTCATACAGCGCAAACGGGACTCTCGCGTATCAAAAATCTATAACTGTTTTAATCGTTAATATAAGCATGTGAAATTTGGCACATGTATAAATATATGTTTTTCACAGTTATCTAATAACATTTTAAAATTTTTGTAAATTTTCTTATTAATCGAGAAAACTAAGTAATTAAAAAAATCAGGACATGGGTCCATTGTGTCATTCCAAAATCAGAACTCATAAATGCGTTATCACTTTTTATTTTGGGAAGACATAATTGTCACCAAATGGTCATAACGTATTTGCTGGGTAGGCCAATCAAACTAAGCAGAAGGAGCTCGTTCTTTAGAGGAAATTTTCATTGAAAAAAAAAAAAAACACTAGGATTATATTCAGTATACAGGGTGTCCACTTTTTCAATGGGATTGTATTGGTAACTTCTAAACCATAAGAGACAGAAGGTCGGTTAAATTAGAGAAAAGTTGTGCATTTTAAAGCTTGTTAAGATGTCTTTTTCAGATTTGAAAAATTTTTCTGTAGTTTCAGAGATATCCTGAAAATAGTGAAAATCGCCATTTTTAATTTTTGCTAATAACTCGCAAATTATCGGATTTAGAAAAAAAATCTTTAGATAAAAGTTGAATGGTGTTCGGTTGTCTATTTAAAATTCTCAAATTTACATTTCTATCATTTCGACGCTAGGCGTCGCGACGCCCAACTTTTGTTTTTCTTATGGACGCCTATCATTTTTTAAAGGAAATTGAATTGACGGCATCTTACTTAATATGAAACGGTAGAAATTTCATTTTTAGCACATTGGTGCCGGGCGTCGCAACGCCAAAACTTTTGACAACATACCATTTATGTCGATACCTAATTTCTAATTATACACTAAAATGTAAGAATACATTCTTTACTGAAACGTTTTCAGGCTATCTTGCATTTTTTTATTGAAAAATCTAACTGTCAAATAAAAGATAGCTTTACATTGACATTTTTATTGAAAGACAAAACAATAACTAAATACGTAACAAACGACGAAAGACATAATTACCGGCTACATTAATTGTTCAAAATGTGCACCGTTTTGTTCAATACATGTTGACGTCCGGTTGTCCATTTGGTGAATAGCGGCTTGAATTACCTCAGGTTCAATTGTTTCAAATGCTTCCATTATTTTTTCTTGCAGTTCTTCTATGGTCTGACAATACCTATCATACACTTTAATTTTAAGATATCCCCACAGATAATAATCCAGAGGATTAAGGTCCGGAGACCTAGCAGGCCAAGACACTGGTCCTCTTGTTCCCATTCAAGAAGCGGGAAATGTTTCGTTTAAACATATGCCGCATTGTGAGGACCAGCTCCATCCTGTTGGAACCAGACCCTGTTTTGTCGAAATTGTAATGGTAAATTGTCAATCATGTCTTCAAGGATGTCAACATATTTTTGGGCATTGAGGTTGCCTTGAATGAAATAAGGACCCAATAGTTTATTGTCTATGAGACCACACCATAGATTTAACGAAAACCGAACTTGGGGTCGTACTTCTTGTATGAGGTGAGGGTTGTTAGTTGCATAGAAATGCTTATTTCTCCGGTTAAACATCCCTTTATTTGTAAATGATGTTTCATCTCCCCATATAATCTTACAGGAAAAAATATTTTCGTTCCGTAACTTGCGCCTGAACCAATTACAAAACTCCAGCCTTCTTTGTGGATCATTAGGGTGTAGGTTTTGGACCGGTTGATACTTATAGTCATGGTACCCATATTTTCTGATTATTTGCTGAACACGACTTTTAGATAAATTACATTCAGTTGCTATTTTTCTACAAGAATTTTCTGGGGTTATGTGCATTTGCGCTAAAACATTAATATCACTTACAGGTTCTTTTCTTGTCACATAGTGATCTCTACTTCTATTGAAAGTACCGCATTCGGCCAGAGTTTGGGTTAAACGACGAAATATTTTAATATCCGGATGATTTCTCTCAGGATACAATTCTACATATCGTTCTTTTGCTCGTAATGAATTTCTGGAGCATTTAATGTAGAGCTCGAACATATCCTTCCTTTCTTCTAGTATACCTCACCATAATTAATTTGAAAATTTTTTATAATAGTAATAACAATTTATATAATATTTCTTTCTATAATTTAAAACATAATTAGAATAACTTAAATTTCACAAAAAGAAAATTGACAATACTACGAGTAATGACATTTGTAGAACAGTCAATTGTTTATCATGGCATACTTTGGATGTACAAGAATATTAAAAAGGTTGTGTGATAATAACACCTGTACAGATCCATTTTTAAATAAATTTGTACCGTTTCATATTAAGTAAGATGCCGCCAATTCAATTTCCTTAAAAAAATGATAGGCGTCCATAAGAAAAACAAAAGTTGGGCGTCGCGACGCCTAGCGTCGAAATGATAGAAATGTAAATTTGAGAATTTTAAATAGACAACCGAACACCATTTAACTTTTATCTAAAGATTATTTTTCTAAATCCTATCATTTGCGAGTTATTAGCAAAAATTAAAAATGGCGATTTTTCACTATTTTCAGGATATCTCTGAAACTACTTAACATTTTTCAAATCTGAAAAAGATATCTTAACGAGCTTTAAAATGCGCAACTTTTCACTAATTTAACCGACCTTCTGTCTCTTACGGTTTAGAAGTTACCAATACAATCCCATTGAAAAAGTGGACACCCTGTATGTGAAATATCAGTTTCTAAACTCATGCATCCAAAAGAAAGTTGCGTTTGTTTGCGAATGTAACTGTTTCATTGAAAAAATTTCAAATAACAGTTGTAGGTAATTAAAGAACCTGCAAAATGGCCCCGCTGAATCAAAGTCCGTTTGTTACTTTTCTCTGAAATTAAAAAAAAACATCCAAAGATGACATTTTTTAATTTTGCAATAACTTCTGCTATTATTTATTTATGATATCAACAATATTAAGCGATTTGCGCCATAATGTGCTTAAAAAGTGGCCGCAACCCGAATTCCGACGGATGAATATTGTCTGAGAAATTCAATTGTTTATTCTCCTTTATTACAGTTACAAAAAATAATTTTGTATACCAGTTATACCAATTGAATTTCTCGGAAACTATTCACCCCATTGAGTTCAGGTTGCGGCCACTTTTTAAACACAGTATGACTCATATCTCCTGAGATTGCTGATACCATAAATTAATTATCGTAAAAGTTATTGCAAAATTAAAAAATGTTATTTTTCGTTGGTTCTTTTTAATTTTCGAGGAATCTAACAAACTGATTTTGATTCAGCGGGCTTCAGTTTGTAGGTTTTTTAAATACCTACAACTATTGTTTGATACTTTTTTAGTAAAAAAGTTACATTCGCAGATAAACGAGAGAAAACAATTATTTCACTTTTTTCGTACGCAAAACTTACGCCATTTTGTTTCTACAACTTTGTTTTGAATGCACTGGATTCAATTGAAATTTTGTCGTCCATTTATGATGGAATCGTTAAAAAGTAGTGAAATAAAAATCGTGTACAAATCCCCTGTTCAGAATAATCCAGACAATACGAATTAATAATTTCTTTTTAATTAAACCGTCATAAGACCCATTCATAGGATCTCAAAGTGACTTGTTTTACAGGTATAATTATATTTACTTGACAGTTTCATCAGTTCGCTTCCATACAAGTTCATTTGGTAAATTTAATGAAATTCTGGTGGTCTTACTCTAAATTAACGTCAAATTTAACTTTGTTAACTGTAGCAATAACATGAGCTATATTGCTCTCTTTCGCGTTATGTGGCTAAAAGACATGTATTTTAAACAAATACATGCTTTAGATAAAGAATGAATTGCAAGCTTACTAAGGTTTACTATTAAATAGTGGGTTTATAAGCAAAATTTGAAATTTTGGCGGAGGAGCCGGTCATACAGGGCAAACGGGACTCTCGCTTCTCAAAAATCTATAGCTGTTTTAATTGTTGATATAAGCATGTGAAATTTGGTACATGTATAAAGATATGTTATCTAATAACATTTTAACATTTTTGATTTTTTTTTATTAATCGAGAAAAATAAATAATTTCAAAAAAATCAGAACTTTCGTCCATTGTGTTTTTCCAAAATTAAAACTCGTAAATGTGTTACCACTTTTTATTTTGGGAAGATCCTAATAAATACAAAAATATATGTATGGTTGTCACCAAATGGTCATGACGCTTTGCTGGGTAGGCCAATCAAACTAAGCAGAAGTAGATCGTTTTTAGTGTTAATTCCCATTGAAAAATAAACATTAGGATTATATTCAGTACATGTGAAATTTTCAAACCAGTGCATCCGAAACAATGTTGCGTTTATCTTTAAACGATAGTTGTAGGTTATTACATATAAAATGGTGCCCACGAATTAATAATTTCTTTTTAATTAAACTGACATAAGACCCTCTCATAAGGTATCAAAGTTACTCGTTTTAGAGGTGTAATTATATTTTCTTGATAGTTTTATCAGTTCGCTTCCATACAAGTTCATTTAGTAAATTCAATGAAAATCTGACGCCTTCATCTAATTTAGCCTCAAATTTAACTTTGTTAACTGTAGCAACAACATGAGTCATATTGCTCTCTTTCGCGTTATGTGGCTAAACGATGTATATTTTAAACAAATATACTAGTTGCAGACAGTAACTCTGATACTAATAATAATTTGATATATTAAAGGGAGTGAACTGGTGGGGTAGCATCATGCATACACCTTAATAACAACAACCAGAGGCATTGTAGTAATAAGAAACTCTCGCAAAATATTTCGATGTTTAAAAACTTTGCGATGTACACGCCGATATTATCATTTTCTTTGTGATATTCAGTAAACTGCCTACGCATCGGCCTCCCACGGTATTAGTTTATGTATAAAAACATACATCACCATCAGTAGGGATCGGCTTTATATACGAATTTCAATTGTCTACTTGTAACAAATTGGTTAGTTGTTTGTTAAGTGGTGTATGCTATTAACCTCATTAAAGTCATAGTTACAAGTATTTTTCGAGTTGTTTAATTCTATCGAACGTAAATTACGATGAAATATGCTTCTGACATATGTCAGTTTGGCCACAGTTCAAAACATAAAGAACAAATAAATTAAATCATCATTACGCAACTTGTTAAAACTTAAAATAAGATCAACATAACGCGTGAGACGTCTAGTAGAGTAGCCAGAAATTTTTGTAAGCAGCTATGGGTTAATATTCAATTTAGAAATAAAAATGTTGCTTTAGGAATTGTCTATAACCCTCCCGTTGAAGAAATAAACAATTTTTTAGTTCCATGTGAAGAACATTGAGTAAAATATATGTATCTGTCGATGAAAAATATGTGTTATGGCAATTTTAATATTAACATACCTACTTAATTTTATTTATTTAATTCATACACCATCTAACAGTACAAGAAAATTTACAAGATGAGAAACAACACATACATCATACAAACATGACTTAAATACTAACATACATTTCAATAAAGATATACAACAATAAAACAATATAAATATTAGAGAGAACAGAGAGAGAGAGAAAATATATACATGATTTTATTAAATATGGCGATATCACGGTGGTTGTGGTTATAGCTAGAACATATGCTCTAGATTGGTGAAAACTTGAAACTATTAGTCCGGGTTATAGCAAGACAGAAAGTTTGGTTTTGTCTCGAATTTATTCGCGGAATATGGAAACTAAATCTTTAGAGTATCTCACTATAGTCAATATCATAATGAATCACCTTTTTTATATAAATATTTTATATTGTAGAATCTACATAAGAGACCACTAAGGTTGAAAAAAAAATAAATCCATTAAACAAAGGTCATTAAATATAATAAAATAAAATTTCACCTGGTTATCTGAACTAAACCTTCTTGCTAGATATCGATATTAAGGTCGGGATAAAAATATCAGAACAACATCATTATAACCGACCGCATTACCGATATTAGGTAATAAGGTTCATAACCCAGTAAAAGCCCCTCTGCCTTAGGAATCACTACTTCCACGTTCAGATTTCTCATCCAAGTATCTTTAAACGAAAATATATTGATATTATATTTGCACTTCGGTATATCGAAGGAATGGGTCCGTTCAGCATTTTTTTTTTATTTTAGGAATCGAAAGTAGAACAATTTTTAAGACAATTTTCAAATTTTGAAGTTTTTTGAAGTTTTTATTCGAGCGTTTAAAAACGGGGCGGAGCTTCGCGTGACGTCACTTTGCATTATGCTGATAGGGTGACAGCATGGTGACAGTCAAGATCTAATAAGCGTGTGGCGCGTGTTATTGTATATTTGTATGGAAACGGTATTTGATTGTTAAATTATATTGTTGGAAACACACACCTTTTTTCTTCACACGTCAGATTAACTCATGGCAGGATATTAAAGTTTGACGGATTATAATTATAATGTTTTGTAAATTCATGAAACTCAATGAAAGCTCAACTTCTACATCGATTATTTCGGGTTCAAAAGTCGAAACAACTGGTGGTAAAAAATCTTCAACTACCTCGCTGTTTACATATCCACAGAAATAAAAATTTTGTGAACAGTATTGCATAAAATATTTCTTTTTTTACTTGAACTCAAAAACACCGCAAAAAATCTCATTTTGTATTTGAAATTCGAGTCATTTAAGGCATCTATTTTGAATTCTCCAATTTTCTCATCAGATTCGGCCATGGAAACCCCTGAGTATACGTTTTCATTTGAAAATATTAAATTTTAAAACGTTTATTTCATGTTACTTCCTAGCGCATGCATATCATGCACTTTTGGATGCAATTCTAAGCCATATAAGGGTTTTAAACGCTTATAAATGACTCTGTGTGGTAATTTATGATTAAATAATAAATAAGAGAAAATATTTTTAACAGTTTTTAATACCTTTGAGCCGAATACATCCGAAAACAATTCGAAAAATAAAAACAAAAATGTACTTTTTTGAATAAAGGTGCATATAAAACTGTGTTGCACCACCTACCTAGTGTCCGTGTTATGGGTTTCTGATTGTCTACATCCCATACAAGAATTCTGTGTAAAAAAAATCGATGGAAGAAAAATGTATTGAAAACACCTATTTTTTCTATATTACTGACAGACTCATAGTACTCAACTCAACTTAACTAATTTTATTAGCCTCCTAATTAGATAGTGCCTGGGCCAGCAAATGAAATGGACTTCATGATTATAACCCTTTTAAAACCTATTCGGGGGGGTTTCTTTTGACGAGTCTACCACGAATATTCATATCGCCCTATATGGAAGCGGCGCTTTAACCCTTACGCACCCCTCAAACACGTCATTTTTCAGCCGTTGGGGTTTGTGATAAGAACCCGTTTGTTTTTGATTTTAATGAGAAGATTATATATAAAAACTCCTATACGGAAGCTATTGTCCGACAAAAAAGTGACGCGTTCGCCCAGTCCGACACCCGAAACATGTCAATTTTGAGCCTTATGGTTTCGTGACTATAACCCTTACCATTTTTGGCACAAAGTTTAAAAATTGAATGTAAAACATCGTGGTAAACTTGTCCGACAAAAAAAATGACGCGTTGACTCGTCAAAAGGAACCCCCCCGAATAGGTTTTAAAAGGGTTATAATCATAAAGTCCATTTCATTGCTAGCCCAGGCACTAAGAATACTATTGAAGATAAATAAAATAGTTTGTGTGTGACTAGATATACAACATTATTTATAAGATTTTGCAAACAGCAGAAAAAACTATCTATGACTACTAAAAGAAAAACTGTTTTTAAAATGATTTATTTACAATATTTGCATTCTTTCGATAACCTGAATTCTGGTTATGCTAGCAATTAAAATCCTAAAATGAATTTGTCTTTCTTATTGGACAATTCTCATTCTAACACTGGTCTCCTACAGCTATGCAGAGTAAACCAGTACCCACATAACCCCTACGGTTATGAAGATTCAGTTAAAAATGGGAATAAAGGCCTAAAATGAATTTATTTACATACCTCGTCTTTTGGAAAATTTTTCATTCAAATAGATTACATTTTTATGAAATCTATCATTCCGTTTCTTGGAAATGCTTAGCCTTTGAAACGTTTTCGCCCTTATTCTGGAGCTCATGTTCTCATAGATAGTTTTTTTCTACTATTTTCAAAATACTATATAGAATATGTTTCATTACAATTATAAGCAAACAAAAAATAATTCGCTTTTAAATAGACGTACAATATTTCCTACATCCCGTTTTAGTACCCTTATTGAAAACCGATTTAGATTTCCATTTTTTCCTAGAGAGGGAAACAAACCCATTTCTGTCGCATCGTTGAATTTCATCTTATTTCTGTTTTTATAGGGTATGATCTACTTACATGATAGCGAGATCATATCACATGGAAATTTGAGATCGAGCAACTGCCTAATCGACAGTAGATGGGTGTTACAAATATCCGACTTCGGGCTGCACGAATTCAAAGGTGAGTGTACAGACAGATGTAATGTACGATGTAGACTGCTAAATAGCGCCACATAATTACATAATATTTTAGCTAACCAAGACGATCCAGATTCGAAAGTTAAGGAGTTACGTAGGTTATTGTGGCGTGCTCCTGAATTATTAAGAGATCCATCTCCTCCTGCCCGTGGTACTCAAAAAGGAGACGTTTATTCTTTCGCAATTGTGCTCTACGAAATAATTGGAAGGGACGGACCTTGGGGAAAAATCAACATGGAACCACATGGTACGTATACAACAATATTCCACCAAGTTTTTAATTTATTCAGAAATATCATGCTTAGTTGGCATATGTAATATGCCAAATATTTTTCGTTTCGACGGCGGATGTCTAGATAGACCATTTCCATTTCCATTTTAACATTTTTTTATTTTATTTATCTATTGAACATTGCAGAACTGAGCCTACCTAGTGGATACTAAATATTTCATATTTACATTTGACAGTTTACATTATTATGAAAATAAACAAAACATGCCAACCGCAAGGTGGTATGGCTGGAGACCTAGTGTTCATCTGCTTAAAATTGTTCTTGTCGCCGGGAAAAGACATTTGTATCAGATCGACGCCTATTTATGTAATTTTATCTTTGAAAAAAAAGTTTAAAAAAATTGTAGAATTAAAATTTATGGGTGAGAGAGGACTGTTGCCTTAGATAGACCAGTGCAATTATGGAGATATAACCAAACATGCCTTATTAAATTGTCTCTGTGAAAAAGATGCAGGGTATCAAAGTTGTATAGAAACAGGTCGAGGCATCGAAAATTTACGGAGCCCGCAGCAAAAAAGCTTTTTGGCAAGTCTCAAGGCGAGTTTTCATCGAAAAAAGTTAATTAGTGACAGAATAGAATTGTGTCAAAATGGCAAGCGAAAATTCATACACGTCGTGCGTGGGTGGGTGTGCGAAAGAGCAATATATTAGATTTTTGCAACGTGTAAGACCTACGCTTGTCAGTTTAGCACTATGTTAAGGAAAGTATATTAAACATGTTGCCAAACTGGCAAGCGAAAATTCGGTCATGAGAGGAGAGGGGTGGCAAGTAGGGTTGAAATTACACTTTTTTCGCAAAAAATAAACCGGCAAGACTCATACTTGCCAATTTAACATTATATTAAAAAATATATTTTAAACATGTTGCCGGATTGGCAAGCGAAATTTCGGTTGCAAAGGATGTGGGAGGCAGGGTTGAAATTGCAATTTAGCAATCCAGCTGGGATCTAGTGCCCTCTATACCTCCAGAAACAAATTTTATTTTAATATATAGAAGCAAAATTTTCATTTATTGCAAAAGTTAATTTAATACACAAATCTTATCTTTTCAATCAATTATTTAAAAACAACTAATTATTTGCATTTCGTACTCAAAATATTTCCAAAGAAATGATTTCAGACCGAAACTAAAAAGAAGCATGGAAACTTAAAAGAAGCATCTCACAAACACCTACCTACCCACCCTCTATTTCTACCCCATGCGTCATGTGGCTCCTGTTGCTGACAAAAAGTATGTCCAATGTCTAATCCAGCGTATACAGCCGGCCCGGCGGTATATAAAAGCGTGCGAGGTTCGTTCCAGCACGCTGTTTGATGCCCATTGGAGGGTCGAGTGAGGCCGCCCAGTCATGGCATAGGTAATAACCTGGAGAATGAGATGATGCATTCTTTGCACTTTCAAGTTCCGGGAAAATTGAAAAAAATTTGGAAAAACTTTTTGGGTTTCAACAAAAGTTATAGCTCGTCACTTTCTCTACAAAATAGGTCCTTGCTAAAACCATTTAGGAGATAAATTGAGTTTTCCACTTATAGTTTTGAGCCGCTTCGAAATGCGTAAAAAATGAGAAATCTCTGGGATCGGACTCATCGATTGATAATTCTTACTACTCAGAGCCCCTAAAAAATGAAAATAACATAAAATGTAGAGAAAAGTCTCATTTTTGATGTGGAACTATTCATAGAGAAAAAGTGTTGGAGGTGGCTTAGTAAATTTTGTATAGCTGATCCACATATTTATTCATATCTTTGCCGGGAGTCGTTAGAATGATAATTCATCTTGCTAATATATTCTTATATAATGATATATTAATCCAATTAACATTTTATTGCAATTATTTTTGTTGGAAAATATGTCTTGTAATCAAAGTAGAGGGTATATTTCTCATCGATAGTCATCTCTAAATTTTGGAGTTCAATTCGCTATATCTTAATTAATAATAATAGCAGTCTTAATTTTTGGATTATAAGTACAATAAGATATATTCTTTCGAACGAATTTAGAGTTTTTTTAAAGTGTGCAGTTTTGAATTTGTCTATTCATACACCTTCAGAAAATGTACAATCATACGGTAAAACTTAGGCAACTTATTTGTTTCTTAACATTATTCAATGAGATTTTCGCAAAATATAGATTAAAGTGCGTGGAATCTAATCCATGCAGTGAAAAAGCATCTATTGTTACGGGAGAAATAGGTAGGATGCATAAAACTCAAAGATATGAATAAATCAACTGTATAAAGTTTACAAAGTCATCTTCCAACACTATCTTCCTTATGATAAAAATTTCTATGAATATTGTGATTAGTTCCACATTAAACCTGAGACTTTTCTCTACATTTCATGTTATTCTAATTTTTTTTAGCAGCACTGAATAGTAGAATATCGATGGATGTGCCCGGTCGTACGAAACTCCCGGAGAATTCTCATTTTCCGCGCATTTCGGAGCGGCTCAAAACTATAAGTGGAAAACTGGCTTTATCTCCTAAACGGCTTAAGTTAGACAATCATTTGTAAAGACCTTTTTTGTAAAGAAAGAGACGTGTTTTAACCGCTGTTGAAAACTTTTTCTGTATTTTCATTATTTCAGCCGCTACAGCAAAAAAAAAAACGAAAATGAAAAAGTCTCTACACATTTTTTTGAATTTTCCCGAAACTTGCAATTGCAAAGAATGCACCATTTCTTTCAACATTATCTACTTAAATCCTGGATATGATCCTTTTATTAGTTTTTGCGAGGGTTTTACCAAATTTTGCCTTCATTGCCTTTACTAATAGACGATAGAGCAACTGCATATGGCCGCGTGTTGGAACGAATCTCTAGATTGGATGCCCGGAATAGCCAGCCAACCCGGCAACATGTTTAAAATAATTTTTTAAATATACTGTTAAATTGGCGAGCATGAGTCTTACCGGTTTATTTCGTGCGAAAAAAGTGCAACTTCAACCCTGCTGCTACCCCTTTCGTGTTCGAATTTTCGCTTGCCAATTTGGCAACATGTTTAATATACTTTCCTTAACATACTGCTGCGTGAGTTTTACAGATTGCAAAGATCTAAAATTTTACACTTTCGCACAACCACCCACGCTCGACGTGATACAATTTTCGATTGACACGATTTTATTCTATCACAAATTAATAATTTTCGATGAAAACTAACCTTGAGACTTGCTAACGAGTTTTTTTTTCTGCGGGCCCAAGGTCTATTACAGCAGATAGTTCATAAGAAAATTAGTGAGTTTGGGTAGTTGTCACTCTTTAGTTTTGGTTATGTTGTGTAATTTTCTTCAATAAATACAATTTGACACGGTTGGAATTATCAAGTCTTTTTACGTAGAGATTACTCTTCCATGAGATTTTCTAGTCAAAAGTGTCTTAACGTTTCCTAAAAAAAGAGAAAAAATATTCATCATCAGGTACAGCTTATGAGGCGCCTTCCGCGGGGTAGCGTGATGCGATACATAAATTATTGTCTCTTAGCTTATAAATCCTTGTCTCCTTAGCAAATTTGGAGAATGTCGTTCAAGAGATAGTTATGATATTGCAAAAATAGGAAAAAAAAAGAATAAAACTTTGACACCATCAACAATTTACTCGCGCATATTTGGTTATATCCTCATATGTTGGTCTAAAGAATGTACCCGTGAATTATGGTGTATTATTAGTGGTTCCCCTGTATATTTAAAAAAAATAATTAGGAATTTTAAATTTTAACTGGTATCCCCTGCCTTCTGACAAATAGATTTAAGGTGCATATAAAGTCCTATACTTCTACATAAAAACGTTTTTTAGAATGTGATTTTCTAAATACTTTTCAGAGATAAATTATCTGAATCCTTAAAAAAAATTGAACCCATTTTGTTAACAATGTCTTTCAAATAAGGTAGAAATCACACCAAAGCGATAGGCAACTAGCAATCAGTAACACGCGATATGCAACACATATCTCTTTCAAAAAGTACACACTGTTTCATGTACCTATTCATATCGAAACGATGACGATATCGCACGAAAGGATATTTGTCGGCAACATGCGATTTCTATCGCTAGCAACATCGAGTGTCAATTGCTAGAGACACATGTTGCTTGTTCGGTCGAAGATTTCTTGCGATTTTCTTGAAATGGATGAGAAAGAAAATATAATTTTTGTGCAAATTGTGGAGAAATGCCCATGTTTGTAAGACTATACAAAACATGAGTATTCCAAGTGGCAAGTTGACACTACTCTCGGTAATGTGTTTTTTCGTGATTGATGGGGAAACTAGTGCAAGTAAAGTAAAAAAAAATCTTGAATCATTCTATAGAACCTTTTAAATGTTTCACTGTCTACAACTTCACTGTCTGCAACCATATTTACACTGTATTTTATGTACGTTAAATGGACGTATACAATAACGCCGTTTTCGTTTTTTTATGCACCCTCTGCGCATCCATCGAAGCATATAATATGCAATTAAAACTTCATCGACGGACATCTTTGGAGTGTGTGAACGCATTGGCGTATTTCTAGTGGTTGGTAGCAAATCGTTTGTCTTTTGATGTGAATTCAGAACCGACACTACATCGCATGTTGCGTGTTTCTAGTTGCTGGTTGCTAGTTGCCTATCGCTTTGGTGTGACTTCTACCTTAATGCATTTACTCGTCAATATCTTACCAAAAAATAAAAATGATTAGCATGTATCACAAGTACTTGAATAAAGAAACGATAGAAAACAGTTTGTCTATGGCAATTAGGAGCCGCGCTATGACTTAATTTGCGTTTTTACCACTTATAAACAAAGTAACATAATGACTCACCTTTCCTAATTTAAAACTTTTGGCTGAAAATGTTAAGCACAATTTTTTAATCACATAAAATGGAAAATTATCGACTTGAAGTTAATTTTGTGAACTTACTAGTCTAATTTTCAAGAAATCATTCGTGAAGTGAAGAAGGAAAATCAGGAATCCCCCTTCAGGCCACCGCTGGAAAATTTGGGGGCAGCTGATTATATAATTAAGTGTATGAAAACATGTTGGAATGAAGAATCCGAACACAGACCCGATATCAGATATGTGAGAGTCAGACTGAAAGAAATGCAGGTAACTTTATCTTTACTATATAAGTTTTTGAATATATATTTTCAGTGCGAAAATCGACCTTCTAAAAGCAATTTAGAACAAATTCCGCTAGAAAATTAGCGACCACAGCGACATGAGATGATAACTCCATTTCATAATGGTCAAAATGATCAAAATGGTCAAAAAGCAAAAATTGGCACCATTTATATAGAGACCTTTACATTGTTTCGGTCCACAGCACCCGTGATCTTTAAAACATTTTGAAATCGCCGCAAAATACATAATTGCCAGCTAATGTTTTTAAAGTGGCTGCCAAAGTCTTGAAAATGTTATTTCTAGACAGGAATCAAGATTATTTGTTAGTATAAGAACCAAATTAAAAATCTTGTACAATTACTGGGAAAAATGAGACGCAAATAATCTAAAACTTAGTAACTCGATTGGCCAATCAAGCTGCCGTCATCTGGAGATATTTAATAAAGTATTCTATTTATTTGTATCCTAATTTATTGTTCGGGCTTGATAATGTATTGCAAATACATAAAGAAAGGTCGATAGTTTGCAACCTTTTGTCACTAGTTAAAGCTAGGGAGGTGGTGGCAATACGGGTATAAGATTTCATTGTAGTTAACAATAATATGGAATGAAGAATGTATTGATATAACTGACCGATTAGAGCAGCTATCGAGTTTGGTTGCTGCTGATTTTTTAAATAAATTACTGTCAAATTTGCAAAAAAATGCTCCTATATTATTATACTGTTACACTCTTCAGGCAATACGTATTTATGCAATAATTATTTATGGTTCTAACGAACAGGATAGATAATTCAATTTGAATTATCCTGTTCGTTAGAACCATAAATAATTGTTGCATAAATACGTATTGCCTGGTAAGTGACTATTCAGTTCATTTTAAACTTTGAAAGAAGTAGCACTGAAGAGTGTATCCTTGGTGTAGGATTCCGAAACACGTACATGTGAAAGTTTCTAAAGTTTTTTGGTAAGCGTTTTTGTCTTTAGCTGTTTTTTTTTTGGTTTTGTTGAACAGGATAATTTAAAATTAAAATTAACATTATTGTGATAGTTACGCTGTACGTAATTTGCATATTTCTGTCTTATAATTCAATGTTGTTCGTGGCATATAGCCAGCAAAGTATTTTGTTTAGAAAGATATATGTTTTTGTACTTACCTATGATAAGTCTTTTGTAAGAGTTTGAAATAATTACGAGTATTTTTTGCTAGTAATATATTCATTTCCTCAATTCTATTTTAGGGTACTCTTACATTGTAGGGAATTTGCATTGGCATTTAATTATATTTAATTTGTTAGTTTTTATATCCATTGGTTGACGTGTACGTTGCTGATTTTCAGAACTATTATTCCCAATTTACTCCAAAAAATGTCAAAGCAAGAAAATAGTCCAATCAGTCGGGGTTTTTCCATTCAAAAGGTGGAGTAGTAATTATTTTGATATATATTGTTTGAGTCGAGGCCCTGATAAAAAACACAAGTTTTCGACCTTGGGGGTGGAGTGAGGCGCGAACAGCCATCTCGAATTAAAGGTGCAAAAAATTGTTTTTTTTTTAATTAATTAATAAACAATTGACAGTCGTAAACGCAAAATGATCTATGCCTCCGCTTCTGTTAACGGATCGAGGTCTATCTAGGCTAAAAACGTTTCTTTTTTAATTATCTTTCATTTTCCGACACTGCACTTCGATACAACGTTCCTGAGCCGAGATGTTTCATTTGTTTACTAAGCAATTTTTTTTAAAACATTGGCGGGGGGGGGGTGGTAAAAATAAAGAAAAAAGGGGCAAGACCACACAGAAATGGTAGTTTTATCAATATTTATCGATTGCCGGGGGTGGAGAGTGCAAAAAATGCCGTGGGAACTCACAAATCCTTAATAAACAAATTTTCTTATTTGTTTAAACAATTACAAAATGTGCGAGATATCGACACACAAAAAAACTATAAATTCTATGAACAAAATGCAACATTTTGACCACAATAGAATATCCGTATGACCTTTCGTTGAACAGGAAAAATATTGTTAATTTAGGACGTTTAATTTGGTTATTGAACGGTCAAAGATAAGAGGTTGCTACAAGTCTCAAACGACGCATATTGATTTCATTTTTTTATGGCTGAACTTTTTTTTGGCCGACGCTGCGTTTTCGTTAAAAAGTCAAAATACATCAAAAATGAGAATTTTCGCTAAAAACTATTGTTTTTAACAATGAAACCTGTGTTTTATATATTTTTTAATGTCACCATCCTGTTCAGCGCAATTTTTCCAATAAGAATAGTCAATAAAATTGCTGTTTTAAATTTCTGACCAAGAAAAAGTTACGACGGCCGGCCTAGTATATTATAAATTAATAAAAAGTATTAAGTTGCAAAGAAACGCAAACATACACATTTCAGCCGACTGCATTTATATTAATGTCATATTGACAAGCAAAGTTTAAAACAAGTGACTGATACAATAATATCATATTAGAGGGTTTTTTTTATTGCATGTGTAATTTACTGTTAATTATTAAATCAACAACTCCGCTGCCGTAATGACTGAAATGGTTTTCCCGGCTTTTTATTATTACACATTTACAATGTTTAACTTCAGTCACACAATAAAATCATATAAAAATTTCTGCCACCAGCTCCCTAGCAATTAGCAGTTCATAGTAATATATTTTAATTTTCTGAAGGGAAATATATTTTCTCATCGAAGAGTAATTATAATTCGTCTCACGCCTCCATCTATCAAAGTTGTCGTCGCAAAGACATAATTAAACGATGAATTATCTAAAACACACCTGTGCTGTTTATCTGATATATATGATAAATATACATTGTTGTTTTATTGTTGTTTTAAAGTATAATTTCTGAAAGTACAACATAATACCAACTTCTTTATTTTAAGATTTTAATTATGTTGGAGAATTTGGCAGTAACGAGGCAGTAAAAGGGATTTTGCGAAAATTCACCATAAAAATTCCACCCTATATCAGTAGGTAAAGAATGACAGTTCTGTCGCACCTCCCACCATAATTTAGCACCCCCCACCACTTTTTCCAAGCCACACCCCACCCCCACCACTTTTTCCAAGCCACACCCCACCCCCTCCACTTTTCTAAGCCACGCCCCTCCCCCACCTCCACCCCCACCATAACTTAGACCCCCCACCATAATTCAGAACCCCCCACCATAACTTAGACCCCCCACCATAATTCGGGAACCCCCCACCATAACTTAGACCCCCACCATAATTTAGAACTCCCCACCATAATTCAGAACCCCCCACCATAACTTAGACCCCCCACCATAATTCGGGAACCCCCCACCATAACTTAGACCCCCCACCATAATTTAGAACCCCCCACCATAATTCAGAACTCCCCACCATAATTCAGAACCCCCCACCATAATTCAGAACCCCCCACCACGTCACAGAACTCTCCACCATAATTTAGAAACCCCCCACCATAATTCAGAACCCCCCACTATAATTTAGACCCCACCAAAAATCAAATAATTCTGATTATATAAAAAGGTGCAAAACGACAGTGTGAGAAAAAGTACTTGTATCGATCAGTTCCAGAAATTCAAGTGTTCACAATGGCTTACAGTGGAAGTTTATTTAGTTTACCTGAACTAACTTTTGACGATGTAATTAATAACACATTTCAAGCACCGCAAAATAAAAATGATATAGCAGTACTTGGTGAGCGAAGATACAAATTGAACAAATCTAGGAGTAAATATGTGTCAACGGGATTATCACATGACTTGTGTTATAACCCATGTGTGAAACTAAGTGGAAATAAACTTGATGTAATAATTTTTGATGAAAAGGAATGGCTTCATTTTCTTACCTTCCAAAATGTGATAACTAATTATCTATACTCCAATGAAAGAGTTCAAGCAATAGATGCTAATAGTTTTCTTATACAATTTGAGCAAATTTCCTATACCAGATTTATAAAAGTAATAAAAAATAACTCTTATATTTGCTTGGGATATGAATCAATCTGCAAGTTGTGGGAAGCATTACCACTTATTAAAGCGAACATTGACACCTTGAAACGATTACAATTCCAAAGTTATTTGAGGAATGTGGTGAGAGAACTACAACATCAAGAAGGGAATGTGTTTGAAAATGCCGTAAAACTAATTGAAAAGAGAAGTGAGATTAATGAAAATATTGTTATGCTAATGGAGTTAATTTACATTTATCCGGAAGTATTGGAAGCTGAATATATGAGCTTGTAAAGATGAAGAAAGTGACATTTAATTTAAGAGGCAATAAGACTCAGCTCATGGTGGTGTGGAATTCTGCATATAAATTATCAAGAAGGAGATATTGGGAAATGGTGGCCCTCGATAGACTTCGCTTTAACAGAAGAATAGAAGGCATTTCAAAAATCATAAACCCTATTTTAGATAGTAATCATAGATATAATGTATATAATGATAGATTTTGTAATTTAAATGATATGTAACCACATGGTATATTATATTTATGAATGTGATATAGATAAATAGAAATAAAACATTTTTATGCTTGAATATTTGTTTTATTAGACGAAAAGAAGATATTACAGATTATAATGATACATAAAAGTGATAAAATATAGATTACATTCATACAATACTATTATTTGAAATCCATGAATTATGTTTATTGCTTAATCCTAACCATTTAACATAGAGCTTATTCTTCTTTTTTCTTAAAACTTTTTCCACGAGATATACACCCGGATACTTCACTTTTTGCATTTCATGCACATAGAAACCTCCTAAAATTTCCTCTCCCGCCTCGTCTTCCAAAAGATAAGTTCTAGGATTACCTTTATGGACTTTTCTGATTTTAAATATTTCATTGGACCAGTTAGGAGTATATCCTTTTGAAAAAGCTTGTCGATATTTACTAATCCTCACATAATCATTTTTTTTAAATTTTCTTTTACTTGGGTCGACTGTTTTTGGGTGGTTATAGACAGTTTTTAGTAAACGTTTTTCATCTTTTTTTTTTACATTCTTAGGCTTCATCCCAATTGTCCTATGTTTAGCGTCATTATATTCAACAACGATATCCGACAACAAATTTAACCACTTGTAGTTTCCATTTAGAGTAAATAGCCTCCACATTTTATTTTTTAAAGTTCGATTAACTCGTTCTACAACACTTGCTTTAAGATCTGTGTAAGAGCTGTAATGGTTAATTTTTTTCTTATCCATTAATTTTTTAAACTCTTTATTGTAAAACTCTTTACCCAAATCTGTTTGTAAATTTTTCGGTGCAACTTTGATATCTGATAAGATTTTTTTCATTGCTTCCGTAACGTTTTTCCCACCTTTAGTTTTTACAGGTTCACACCAAACATATTTTGAGAATACGTCAATGACCACTAAAATATACTGATAACCTTTGTTTACTTTAGCATAAGGGATCATCTGTACAAGATCTGCTTGAAGAAGATCATTAATGCCTTTAACAATAACTCTTCTCCGTTTAAAATATTTTCTAGCCGGTTTATGAAGTTCATTCACTATTTCCTGTTTAATGTCAGTCATCTTTACTCATCGATAGGGTGAATGAATAACTAACTCTCCCACACACTATTTATTTGATTATTTTAGCCTCTCTTAATTCCTCTATAATTGAAATAATTTCGTTATTATGCCCCGTATTTCCTGCCAACTGTGAAGCTATGAGTAGTCTTAATCGGTCTATAATTTCATTATAGTCATCAAAATGTTTATATTCAATTTTTTTGTTATCGAGTTCCATCAGTGTTAACGCGCCACCTTTCTTATTTTGATTTTTAGCTTTTCTTAGTTGTTCCCTCGTTTTTCTCATTTCTTCGGGTGAAGAAAGTGAACTCATTCTCGGTTTAGGAATTGAAGAAGATGGCTTAGGATTTGTAGCAAGTGTATTTCTTCTTGGTCTTACCACTGCAGGTATTGTTGATGTGGTTCTTTTATTAGCCCTTTCTTGACTCATCGAATGTAAGGTAGAAACACGTGGTTTGATAATATCTATAAATTTAGCCGCATTTGATGTAGATAGCCCTCTCTCCGGATCGTAACCTAGGTAATGAGCACTACTCCTTCTAATAATATCAATATACTGATCCACATCAGTTGTTCGAAATCCAGCTGGATTCTTTTTGAACATTAATTCATACAATCCTGGTGTACCTTGGTATTGAAACTGATCATCAATAACAAAGTTAGCACCAGCAAAATCAACAGTTGCAGTGCCAATAGCGTATTTCTTCTTATATGGGTCGAAGTAAACACCAAAGGTATCATCAAACTCGTTTTTTGAGTCGAGAAGTTTATCTTCTATATATGCTCTCGGTAGCGGTGCTTTAAATTGTTGCAAGTATCTTTCATTTTCTGTCATGGTGGATGCACCTGCGATCTGTGATGGTGGGAAAGTTTCATCAAAGAAACTCCCTACATAATCAGGTCCTCCGCGGGTAGAGTCATACTCAAATGTTTCATCTTCCGAATCAGCGGGTGTTGTGTGATAAAATTCAAGAGGAACTGGCTGAATTGATCGTCTTTTTAAACTTTCATTTTTTATTTCTGTTTTCAAAAAAGGTTTACTTGGATCACTTTTATTATTATTAACGATAGTTACTAAGTCATGGAGAGGTTGCGTTATCGGTTTATAAGTTTTCTCCAACGCTAACTCAGATTTAGCAATATCAGTTTTCAAGTTTCTGTACTTTTGCCTTAAGGCATCTCGTGCCTTTAACAGCTCTGTTGCCACTCTTCTATCCATGGTTAATGACTGATAATATTTAATGTACCCACTTTTATATATGAAAAAATTGATCAAATCCCTTTCGAAATCTTCCAGAGTTGATTGGACAATCTTTATCGATTACAACGAATCCATATTTATCCCTCCAACAAAATGCACAAAGTTCTCTAAAATCTTGGAAGCACATATCAACATTTACATGATCATCATAGATATGCTTGAGATTGGTAAGATCCTGAGGGAATATCACAAGAAGATTAGCATTATCTCTACACAAGTGTTTAGGGACAGCGGCGTAGGTTTGGCATAAATAAAAACAATCGGTGTTTTTATGACGTCCGAAAGAAAAATAGCTTTTGATAATACTTTGATTACATGACACCAAATCGTCGAAAATTATGACTGAATTCGGTTTAATATCTTCGGGGGGTAACACTACATCTCCGTCATTATATTCGAAATATCCAATTTCATTCAAAGGTTTCATAAGCATTCTCAAATATTCATATTTCGGTTGGTATAGGGATTTAGAATATAAATAAATATTTTCAAAACGTAAACCGTTAGGATGTTCCAACAAACTAAGCATCACATTTGTCTTTCCAGACCCAGAACTCCCAACTAGAAGCCCTCGTTTCGACTGTCCACCAAATAAAATACCATGCTTTTGAAAAGTGTTTGTCTTGGAAATTTCATCGTGATTGACAATTGGTAAAATTGTGTCTTGCTGTTGAATCTGCATTGTGTTCAAATAATCAGATGAAATCAAACTTCATTAGAAAGAGAACTGTTAAAAACTGATCAAGCAGGGCCTTCTCCTGCCTATATAAAAGGGTATTCTACAAATGCAAGATCAGTTGATACCATAATTTGGGATATAATGGGTCGAACCAAGTGTTCACAGATCACTTCTATTAAAAACTCTAAAAAGAGAGGACGTGGTCTGCTCAACGACATAATAAATAGACTTCCGGTGGAACTACATATACCAGGTTATAATTATTGTGGGCCAGGAACTAAACTCGCAAAACGCTTAGCACGGGGTGACAGGGGGGTTAACCCACTAGATGAAGCGTGCAGAGAACACGATATAGCATACTCCAAATTTCAGGAGGTTGAACAAAGGAATCAAGCAGATAAGGAATTAGCTCAAGCAGCATTTAAACGTGTAAAAGCACCCGACTCTGGTTTTGGCGAAAAACTCGCTGCATTAGGAGTTGGTGGGGTAATGAAACTAAAGAGTAAACTCGGAATGGGTCTTAAGAGACGAATAAAGCGTGATTTAACGCAGAAGAAGAGGAAGAAAGGTGGACAAATAAACGTAAAAGTTGCTGTAAAAAGTGCATCAAAATCAAAGAAGCGCGGGAAAAGAATTCTCAAAACCCCAAAAAGGGGAGGGGTTCTCCCACTTCTATTACCTCTTCTGGGAGCATTAGGAGCTGTTGGAGGGGGTGTAGCTGGAATTGTAAAAGCAGTTAACGACTCCAAATCAAACAGTAAGATGATAGCTGAACAATTGAGACATAATTTGGCGATGGAACAGACCTCTAAGGGGAAGGGTTTATACTTAGGCCCTCATAAGAAAGGTTCTGGATTATATCTTAAAACATATAACAAGCAAAAAAACTAATTAAGCTACCTCACCGACCACTAACTAATATAGATTTAATGAAATACTCGGAAATTTTAAAAATTCCAAATTTTCGTGGTGTTTTCATGAGAGATACACTTCCAAATAAAATCAGGAAAAGAGAATCTGGTGTAGTAAATCTGGATACCGATGAAGGAGACGGAACTCATTGGATTGCATATATAAAGAAAAATAAGGAAATAGTTTATTTCGACAGTTATGGAAATTTAAGACCCCCAGACGAGTTGAGAAAATATTTCTTAAGTGATGGTAGCATGAATGAAATAAAATATAATTATGATTCCGTACAAAACTCTGATTCATATGTTTGTGGACATTTATGTCTATTATTTTTATATAATCAATGTATATAAGTTTTTTTTTCATTTTATAATAATCAGTCAAAGTATCACTATGTCTTTTACATTCGCTCTCAGTGGAGAATCTTCTCTATTAAATTACAATTTCAATCCACCCATATATTTAAATGATAATGCAGATTATGAAATTGGATTAACAAATTTTGATACTTATAATATAATCCCAAATATTGACAGCAGTAACAATAAATTTGCTTGGGATGGAAAGGCGGGAAATAATGAGCATATAGTGGAAATTCCTGAGGGGTGTTATGAAATTGAAGATATTAAAAAATTCATGACAAATAAAATAGTTGAAGAAGACAATAAAGCACTTGTTAAGATTAATGTGGATGTCAATACATCTAAAATCAGTATAAAAACAAACAGAAAAATTAATTTTAACGTGAAAGATTCGATAGGTCCCGTATTAGGCTTCCAGAAAAGAGAGTTAAAAGCTAATTATACTAATATTTCCGATTATCCTGTAAAGATTTCCAAAGTAAATGCTATCTGCATTGATTGCAACATCGCTGTTGGTTCTTTTTTTAATGGAAAACCTGTTCACATCATTCATCAATTCTATCCAACAGTTCCAATTGGGTATAAAATAGTGGAGTCACCTCTAAATATTATTTACTTCCCAGTGAGCGTTAAAACCATCAACAACATAACAATTAAAGTAATTGACCAAGAAGGACATCTTGTCAATTTTCAAAAAGAGACGATAACTGTTCGACTACATCTTAGAAAATCAATTCGATAATAAAATGGTGTTGATTTTTAATTCAAGATCACCCATTCATAGACCTCAAACACACTATAAAAGGAAACGCAGGGGGAAAGTCAACAGTTTTAAAAACACTCTCAACGGAATCACATCAGCAAATCGACGGTTCTTAAAAGCGATTGGATTCGAAGTACTAGTATAATGGAATTGCTGAATATAACCGAGCAACCTATTAATGACAACTCCGTAGTAGAATATCAGTATCATTCGTATCAGCCCAATATATCTGGAACTCTAGATTATAATGATGAAACGAGAATTACCATACAAGATTTAGATACATATACTGCACCGTGCCATAGTTATTTATACATCGAGGGAAAATTAACAAAAGAGGATGGAAATTTAGCTACCAACTTAGAGTTCATCAATAACGGTGTTGCATTTTTATTTCGAGAAATTAGATATGAGTTGAATGGCATAGTAATAGATTCCGTGAGAAATGTTGGCTTAGTTTCAACTCTATTTAATTATCTATCATTGAATCAGAATGAAAGCGTTTGTATGGAAAATGCTGGGTGGTTCCCAAAACATAAAAAAGGTGCCACACCTAAAATTTTGGTAGATGGAAGTGGAAATTTCAACGTCTGCATTCCATTAAAATTTCTGGTTGGTTTCTTTGAAGATTTTCGAAAAATAATCATTAACATGCGACAAGAATTAGTGCTGGTACGTAATAGTAATGATATTGACTGCATTACAACCACCAACGATGACGTAAATGATGTGAATGCAATAAATGAAAAGCCCAAAATCACTATTTCTAAATTATTTTGGAGAGTACCACATGTCACCGTGGGCATTTCTGAACAGCTTCGATTAAATAAAATTGTAAGTCGAAATGTGGATCTTCCTATAACATTTAGAAGCAGGGAATTGATTGAATATCCATCTTTACCCACCTCAAGCAGACATACGTGGCCTGTCAAGACATCTACTAAAGTGGAAACTCCGAGGCATGTAATAATAGCATTCCAAAAAAATAAGAAAGGAAACATTAAAGCTGATATGAGTAAATTTGATGATTGCGATCTTAGAAGTATTCGAGTTTTCTTGAATTCTGAGAGATATCCATATAATGATTTATATCTCGATTTCACAAATAACAAATTTGCAACTCTCTATCAAATGTTCGCTGATTTTCAAGAATCATATTACCCACACCAAATAAATCAACCCATTTTCAATCCCAGTGAATTCAAAGGTATTGCACCAATAGCTCATATTGATTGTTCTCGTCAAAAAGAAGCCTTACAAACAGGATCGGTGGTTATGAGAATAGAATTTGAAACTGGCACCCCTACTACAGCAGATACTAATGCATGTTGTCTCATTCTCCACGAGAAGCATTTCACCTATAATCCTTTAACAAAAATCGTTCGTCAGCAGTAAAATGCGCATGACACATTTTTACCTATATATACATACACCATAATAATATTAGGTATTAGAATGCATGTCAGATCATACTATGTTCAGAAGTTAAAAGAACATAGAAAAAAAATTCGTGACTTAAAGAAAGCAATTGAATTGTACTGTTTAAAAGAAAAAGTGTTAAGAGATCTACACCGTTTAAAAATATGATAATTATCATCGATGTTCAAGGATTTAGAATCGAAAACAATAGGTTTATTGTTAAAGAACTGGCAGGATTTGATGGAGTCAAAACTTGTCACTATGTATTTAAGCCACCTTACCCATTTGAGATGCTTTCACCAGACCTACAAAAACAGGCTAGCTGGTTAACAGGAAATTATCACTGCATTAAGTGGAGTGATGGGTTTACACCACTACACTTGTTTGGAAAGATTATCAACAATTTGGTCACATCCGATGATTGCGTTTATGTGAAAGGAGAAGAAAAAGCAAACTACATCAGGCAATTTACCACACAACCCGTTATTGAATTTGGGGAGCGGCCACCTTTAAGAAAATCTAGTGCAAAATGTTTTTATCATTTAAATATTAATTGTATGTGTGCACTTTCTAATGTATATTATCTGTATGAAAATTTTATAATGTCATGAGGAAAGAAAATAAAAAACCATAAATGAATTTCTGTGTTTTTATTCAAACAAATGTTATAACAAAATAACTTCATCTTCAATTAACAAATAAACTGCAATCTAGCTAAACATCTCCACCAGTACCACTGTCAGAATCCTCGCTGTCAGAATCCCCATTATAAGCAGTCACTTTGCCGGCTAGATCCGGCGCCAAAAATTGTTTTATTCGATCTAAAAATCCACACAGATTTAAATCTATCAAAGATTGTACAAAGCAGCGCTGACAGCTCACTTTATCCAGAAAGTCGTTACATTTTACATATCCTTCATGATACTTCTTAGCTAGTTCGTCGCACTCTCCCTCGGTATAGAATCTGTCCATTCCATAAACTGCCTCATGTTCCGCATCGAATCTCAAATTTGCGAATAACTGTCTTAAATGACTCACACCACTTTCTAAGTCAACTATTTCGATTTCTTTCACGTAGGCCATCCACATTTTGAAACTTACTGTTTATTTCACCTCGAACTAAATTAATAATGGCTAAAGTGTTAAATTAATGCTTGAGTTTTATAATGAAATCCCCACATAACCGTATACCCTACCTATCTACTAAAAGAAAACAATTTTATCAGTGTTTATACTTCTACACAGTCAGCTATTTTATTTTTGGATTAGCAAGTCAGTTATTCTACTTTGGATTAGTAAGTCAGCATTTGCATAGTTGACACTTTTCAAAACAATGTTATCATTACATGTATTTTATTTATCTACCTACAGTCCATAGCTCTATTTTCGATTACTAAATCAGCATTCGCATAGTTAACACTTTCCAATCTAGCAATAAAATATTTTATAACATCGGCAAAACTATTCTTCCACCTAACCAAGCATTATAAAAAGCAAACATATGCATGCGAATGGTAGTAGACTAATAAAACTGATACAACCCAAACCAAACTTAATTTTTTATTACTAAAATGAATCACGTCTGTATTTGTGGTATGTTCAGGAGTCCTGCAGTAAGTTATTGCACGCTAAATTATAAATTAGTGGAAACAATTAAAGAAAACTACCCCGCTGAATATGAAGTACTGATAAGTTTACCAGGTCAGCGTTGGGTAATAGCTGGCAATTTTATTTGTTTGCTATTAAAGTTAACTAACGCCGCTAGAAATATGGATATATTTTATTTCAATACGGAGTTTAGCGAGAAATGCGACAAATCTGATTGGCATCAATCTTCAACCAGTCCCAATGTATTCAAACACCATATATACAACATACAAGTTGTTGAATTTACAAATATATCACCGGGGCTGTCTCTGAGTGATGAAATTTTCCAATTGCTGTGCTGTTTCGACTGTGTCTTGGTTAGAAAAGCCTTACATTTAAAAAGTGCTTTGTTTGTTGACTGCAATTTTGGTCCTGTGAAATTTGGAACTACCTCCCGACAAGAAAAATTTAATCAGCGTCTTCAACAACCCATCATCACTCAGCCCAAAACACTGTTTCTAATAGCTTATGAATGTAAATACAAGATCCAATAAAAGCATAATGAAAATAATACTGTTGTTTTATTATATTCACTTTCAATTCACATGAAACCTGTAATAGGATAGGATTTAACTATCAAATAAAACACGCAATTGTTATAATTAGTTTTTTTATTAGAAAAACACCAGATAACTGTTACATTCTCTATAAAAAATCAAAATCAAGGTCCATTGTTAGATTTTCCTGTTCAATAATTTCATTGGCTAGCCTTAAAAGAATTGTGAGATTATCTTCAGCGGTATTATGATCAGTGGTATTATGGTCGGTGGTATTATGGTCAGCGTTATTGTGTAAATTATTGATAGAGTAATGCCCCCATGCCAATGTTTTTGTACTCCCGGGTACAACACATCGTTTGTCATCTTGAGCCGAGAGCGCAACCTTATTTTTTAGTTCGGTGTATACAGTATGCAGATGTGATGAGAATACATACATTTTTCGTAAAATCAATCCGCCATCCTCAACAATCTGTTTGTAATCGATCAAATGCAACTGATTTTTTATTATACTTTTTGAGACACCTTTAGCTTTCTTTGTGACGTCACCATTAGCTCGAACGCAGTAAGCTTTTGCCCCAGTACCAAAGAAGCTATCTATTGGCATACCTGCATATTCGTCTTTCATTTTACCTACAACCGACTTCGTTTTTGGAATGTTGTGCTGATTTGGAATGGGGAAATTTGATGTGTCGAATAGATCTATATTTTCTTTAATATCATCGTAAACGTTATCAGTGTGAATCTCTAAAATTAAAGAGTCGGTATCGGTGTAGCATAGAATAGCTTTGTCATCATATTTCTTTTTTATGAAATTATAAAAAAAGTTATAAATTATGGTTTTAGATATATCTAAAATGGTAAATCCTACGAAGAGGGGCTTGTCATATAAGATTTTTAATAAAGACATTTGCACCGCTACTAAATCTTCAGAAAACACTGTACATGACTTGAAATTTGGTCTTGCAATTAATCCTTGAGCACCAACACTACCAATACTATTCTCCCAATGTGTCACTAGCTTCACATCAGTTCTATTGTCTACATTTTCCATAGTTTTACCAAATATCGAATTAATAAAAAATTTAAAAAGATCTCGCTCGAATGCATTTTTAGAACAATTTCTAAGTTTGGTGTTCAAATCTATATAAGATTTTAACCAAGCAGACTGTGAAAATTCAATGACTCTGTGAATTTTTCTAAGTATTAAGCCATGTTCCAAGCATTGTTTTAAATTTCTGTAATGGATGATATATTTTTGTTTATCATGTAAATTTAATAATAATTTTGAATTTTTAGAGTTCGGAGGTACAATGTTTTCAGGGCAGAATGGCAAATCATTATGTTTATCATGTAAATGATGTGGATATTCTAAATCTACCTCTAATACATAACCTTTTGGTGAATCATCGCCAAAAACAGTACATTCAAAGTTTTCAATTTCATAATCATTTAGCCATCTAAAGTCTCCCGTGGGCAGACACTGACTCATTGCACAGCCGTACATGTTAGTGGCGTCTAAATATAGTATATATGATGTTGGTTCTGATGGATTAAAATTTGAAATTAATGGATTGTTTGCCACAGCTTTTCTATTACTACATTGACTGACACCACCGCGTATTCCCTTTCTAAAAAAATGTAACATATCAATATCAGTTAAAAGTTGAAGTTGAATCCCAGTTTTGCGTAACATGGCATCCCAACTTAGTGACGGAGCCGTTAAATACTGTGCAGGATCTAATTTATATGTTTGCATGCAAATTTGTCTGAAGTTTTCAAATATATCAGCAAGAATCAGTACATCCGATACCAGGTAAATATCTGAATAGCAGCCGAGTGTTTGACAATTAAAGGTTTGCCACACATCACAAGCGCGATCATAATCCTCCTGAGAAATTGATTCACCACTCAAAACATTGAAGAACTGCCCAAGTGACGGTAATTCAGTCTCATCCAATTTATCCATGGATTCGATATATGAATATGGAAATACACCTTTTCGTCTTAGTAAATCGAATTGCTTTTCATCGCTGTAATATTTTTTCACTTCGAGGCATTGATGTGGTTCCAACGTTTGACTTAATTTATCTAATGAAGCAGGTAAAAAGCGAAGTGAATCCACAAACCTCAATTTAATGTAAATGTTTTTCGGTTTTTCATCATTAGATTTACCAACAAGAATGTGTTTGGAAAATGTAATATATTTTTCTTTATTTTGTGCAATAACGTCTATTTTTTCTTTCTTTAAAGCTAATTTCTTAATAAACAAATGAGAATCATAATTAGTTAAATTGTGGAAAAATACTGGTATAAATTTAGGAATTTTGAAATTCAAATTACAAGGAGAGTGAGCTGCTCCTCTAAATTTACCGGTGAGGTGGCAGTGGTCGCGGACCTTTGCATTACCATTCTCAAACGGCTTATCACAAATATAACAAATTTGACTGTTATCGAAAAATTCTTGTTGACTATCAGTCAATGGTTCCATTTCGACAATATTTTTCAAATGATTCTGATACAATTTTAAAACATTTTCTTCCAATTTTTTTACGAAAACTTCCACAACATCAATACCTCGATAATATTCAAGCTTGGAAAGGTTGTCATCAAAATTACACTTTATATAGAAACAAAATGAATATGGTTCATGTTGGTATGTTTTAACAGTAAATGATTTACTATCACATGGTTCATTGTGATGAATCGGTTTCAACAAACTTTCAAAGTCAGCATAAATTACAAAAGGTACAGGTAATTGTTTTTCAAAATTTGTAAATTTCAGAATATTCCCAGCAATTGTTTCACCACACTTATTAATTAGTGGTTCTGGGTTTGGTAATACAGTGCATAAATGATTACAATCATTGCTTTGGTGCTTCATTAATTTATTAGGAGTGTTAAAAAAATATAGACAACCATCACAAATATAATTTCTACCATCATGTTTCGATCTCTGTGAAGTAACTAATCGCGACAAGTTTTTAATAAGCGTATAGTGACTATTCCCTCCATTATCCGCAATAAGCAATAAGTTCACATGTGTATTTTGTCGTTTCTCTGTAAAATGTAAGGGACCTACAATCTCACTGAGCATTTTACCATCTTTAAATTGAGTATTTACTCCAAATACATTTATAGATATATTATTTAAACTTTCGAATTTATGAATATCTTTAAGTTTAACAGGAAAATCTATACCTTCAAAATTTAATAACGTTGTGTAATGAGGATAAGATGAAACCATCTGTGAATCTCCTGTGGGTGGGAAGATGGCTGCGTTGACTGCCCAAGCGAAGCACTTCTCATCAGCATTCTTAATATTTAAAACTGCTTTTTTATTTTCAATTTGCTTCGGCAATTTAATGTATGATGAAGCAAACAGTGGATTGTATTTGTTTATGTTAACCTCGAGAAAACTAACGTATTTCAACGACCAACCGGAATCGCGCTCCTGAAAGGTCGAGGCTTTCTCCATTATCTCCTCCTTGAAGCTATCATATACGTTTAATAAATCGCTTGAGTGTGTCACAATCTTGTTTCTTGTGTTGAATGATTTTATTTCTGACAATTCCTTTTCTTCAACAACATATAGCCCAAATAATTCCACATTAATTTTTAAACTGGTGTGCATTTCAATATGTTCCTCAATCACTTGTAAAACTTTCACTCTTATTTCATCCAAAAATTGAGGAATTTCAATAATGCATCCCTTTGAAGAAAAGCGAAAACTCGCAATACGACTCTTAAACGCACTCTGCAGCTTTTCAATTCCTCCTGAGATTTCAATTCCGTGATTGTGTGCAGAACTTCTTAAATGGCCTGTTAATTTATTTTTTTTCACTTTTTTACCACATATTGGACAATGAGTCTCTTGTGAATTTATCGGAAGCCCCATACCAGAGGAGGAAGGGCCAGGTTGATTTACTGAGTTATCCTCAATATTTTCTACTTTAATTTTTTTACTTGTATGGCTTTCACGAATCAGTCTATGGGGACAACTTTCCCGTTGATGGCGCAGTAAACTTCTTTTTGCAGTAAAAGTTTTCAAGCACTGAGGACACTGCATTTTGAAATGTACTTTAATACCACACAAGCAAATCTAGTAATAAAAAACCAGAAATGTTCTCACTCCTTTTATATATCTCGAAAGAAGTAGTGGGGGTATCTGTATAGCATGCAAATATGTATAAGCCACTCTGTAGTTAAGAATAATTTCTGTCTATTGTGCAGTAAGAGAAAGTGTTTTCTATTTTATGTTAACGCTGAAATAAAGTATTAAGAATTCTTATTATTTATTGTCGTAGTTCGCTACACTGAAATAATAGTTATCTATGTTAAACAGTTATCTCTGTACCCGTTCATTGCAGTTTAATAAAGTGTATGAAATAATCTTTTAAATTTTATCGCCTGGATAAGTTTTATTTTATTTATTATCTCTGGATAGGTTTTATTTTATTATCTCTGGATGAGTATTATTTATTATGAATGAAATCGCTGTTTCATGCATATGCTTAAATAATTTATAGCTGCAAATTTATAACTGATAATTTATAGCTTCTTCTTATCTTGAATGGAACCTTTCATGAATTAATGCATTGTTTTGATAAATTTAATACGGTAATTGTCTTGCTGTATTTATCAAGAAATGTGATATACTAATGCTGACGCCTTATGTATCGACTATAAGCACTGTACATACGTACGGCACACTCCTGGTGGTCACGGGGGGGGGTCGGGGGGGGTAGCGGGGGGTCGGGGGGTCACGGGGGGGGGGGTCGGGGGGGGGCTGACTGGGCGACCTAACGCACATCAGTTTGCAGTTTCGTTCATTGCACAATGCTTTCATTATTGCGAGAGATAACAATGTTGATTAATAAGACGCCTTAATATTTTTCACTACAATGATTTCATTTGGTAAATTGTTTACTTATTCATCTGTTAATCTATCCATCTATTCATCATTCTATTTATCATAAAGCATCTATTTCTTTCAATTCTATATTAGCAATACACGCTTACACACTCAGCACATTCATTCTTTATTTAAAGGATGATTTTATCGTACATGCATTTAGTTTCAGTCTCGCTTTTTCTTCTGTTGTTTAATAAAGCAAAGTCTTAAAATGAGTTCTCAGTACAATCATAAATCTAATAAACGTTCAGCAACTCCCGACGAGCTATATGAGGATATCTCCTTTGAAGCCAGGGTGTGCAAAAAGCTAAATTCACGCCAAGCAGCATCATCCGTCGATTCCGATTTTTTTGTAACTGAGGGTAGTTTTTCGGCTATTCGACCCATGTTTGAAGGAGCCCCATCATCATTTCATCCAAAAATTTCGAAAGTGGCAGTTAACAATAATCATTCTAATGAAGAATCTGACGACTCGAGAGACGAATTATTTTCAAATTTTGTTGACCAAGTGAAGCGAAAGTGTGAAATGCAGGATGATGGAATTGCTAAAGCTAGTACGAGGTTCATTGACGAGATGCATAGGGTGTCCATTGTAGAGTCAGGTCGGTTTAACGGACACTGTGAAGCAGAGAAACGAAATATGGCGAAGGAGATCCGAAAAATTGAAAAAATGCAACAGAAACTGGCTGATTTACATTCTGATTTGAAAAGGAGGGATCGTAAAATGGACTCAGCGATGGAGTATGTGAAAAACTTTGTGGTGAATTTTCCATTTAAGTAAAATCCAACTGCTTACTTTTTATTTTTATTTAAGGTCTTAACTGTATTTACATGTATTTTTATTTCAATCATAATTTGTAATTGTAAAAATAAATGCGTTATATGAAATGTGTGTTTTTCTATCTATCTATCTATCTATCTTTTTTTCTCTCTTATTATTACAGCTCTAAATATACAAGGTGGTACATTAAAAAAACAAATGGTTTATAAAGCTTTAATACGATCTCCATTGATTCACAATACATAATTAATTGTCATTCATAAATATGTACATTACATGTAAACTTAAGGTGATACTAAGTAGCCACCAGAATGCACTCCTATAGCTGATTGCTGACAAACTGCTTCTTGATACGTGCTCCTCCTTATCCATAATTCTCAACAATCCCTCTTTGATTAATTTTGCATAAGAGCAATCTTCTGAATACTGTAAATGATCAATAATAGGTGTGTCACCTACTTTCCACCTGTAAATTTCAACTCCACAATGAAAGCAGCGAACGATATCCTCACAACCAATATAATGAAATCCTGCCAGTGCAAGATCTAAAGGTTTTGTAGTGCCTCTCCAATTCTTAAATGATATTAAACGCTCCTCAAAGTGTTGATACACATCTCTTACACACATTTTCTCACTTTCTTAAAATCTTCAATAATGTGTTGATTTATTTTCGAATATGTACTAAAAATAACCTCTCCACCGTCTAAATTGTAGTAGGGGGTTCTGAATTATGGTGGGGGGTTCTGAATTATGATGGGAGTGGTGGATAGGCGGGGTTATCATTTTATTTTCACCACTACTTCCACTTATTGAAGTCAATTATGCAGCAGAGGCCCTAATATGTCGCATGTCACAATTCTCACAAACGGTGAATACTTTTTCATTTTTGGAGGTATTGTATTCCTTTAATACACTTTTACATCTGATACATACCCATATACAGATAGGCATAATGATGATGTGTTTGGAAGAGTAGTAAAGTATGCACTCCCTAACGTATCACAATTACAATTCCCCCTTCCATAGTGACTATGAGGAGAGGAGAGGGGGGGTTCTGAATTATGGTGGGGGGGGGTCCTAAATTATGGTGGGGGGTTCCCGAATTATGGTGGAGAGTTCTGTGACGTGGTGGGGGGTTCTGAATTATGGTGGGGGGTCTAAGTTATGGTGGGGGGGTTCCCGAATTATGGTGGGGGGTTCTAAATTATGGTGGGGAGTTCTGAATTATGGTGGGGGGTTCTAAATTATGGTGGGGGGTCTAAGTTATGGTGGGGGGTTCCCGAATTATGGTGGGGGGTCTAAGTTATGGTGGGGGTTCTGAATTATGGTGGGGGGTCTAAGTTATGGTGGGGGGTTCTGAATTATGGTGGGGGGGGTCTAAGTTATGGTGGGGGTGGAGGTGGGGGAGGGGCGTGGCTTAGAAAAGTGGAGGGGGTGGGGTGTGGCTTGGAAAAAGTGGTGGGGGGTGCTAAATTATGGTGGGAGGTGCGACAGAACTGTCATTCTTTACCTACTTATATCCACTTGTCGAAATTGGTTGTGGGGCAGCAGAACCTCCAAAAAAAAGTTTTCTTTTAATACTCCGGGAACTTTCATACGATAAAAAATTTAAGACGAAAATGATTCTCCACCTCATTCTCTACAAATTTCTTGTAAGTGTATACGTTAGAGCAGAAAACGGCCCGAATGTCGCACGCTCTAATAAGTAAGAAACAGGGTTCCCAAGTTGAGCGATAAACCACAAATTGGGTAATACTTTTTAATGTTATTACACGCATATCGTGTCTGTGTCCAAGTGCAAGCATGGCTCGGATACAATAAAGATTCCGCTAAATGGAGATAGAGATGATGTCATGGTAGTTTGAAAAGGACATTTTAGTTCCCATCAGCATCTTTGCTGTTACTTTCATTTTGAGTTTGAAGTGTTCGACCTTATGCTCAGTTTGTCTTGGATAATCGAGCTTAAATGCTATCGAAATAAACGTCAGAGAAGATGAGATCGGTGCACGTACTATCGCTATAAAAGTGTAATAACAGTGAGGATATTGAACAAAATATTTATGTCTGAGTAATTTTATGGATATAATTTAATATTTTTTATCTCGGGAATTTTATCACAGTGACTTGAAAGTTGGCTCTGCCAGTGCGGAAAGATTTATATGCAAGTAAGACACAACATGTCTTGTACTTTTTTAGGGAATTTCGTAATACCCAAAGTTAATATGATCAGTTTTCAGTTTATTATAAAGACTCACTCGAATAGGAGGTATCGGGGAATGTAACATTGAACTAACATTATCTAGTTTCGACAACGGTGTGTTACATCCTACTATCATTTCCACTAAATCCACATTAAAATTACGTTGACTGTCACTATCTGTAAAGTCACTAGCACTCATATGCTTTTTTGAGGAAATATGTTTATTAATATTTGCTTTAGATGTCCAAGAAATTGTTTTGTTGCTACTACAATAAAGATCTGTTCCATCAAAGTGCAGTTCTGGAAAATCACGAATCCACAAGTATACTGCAGCCTGAGAAGCACTAGACATTTTTGTATAGCGCCGCCTCTGTACAATTTCGCTCTAAGTTTATAGATACATATGTACATACATATGGCTAGATTTACACTACGAAACCATGTAAATGCCTTCAGATGGTCTACCCTTTCCCTTTACTAAATGCTGACGTAAATACCAAGAATTGCCACAGTATACCTAGGTAAAAAGGGATTCTGTCAAAGCAATGTTTCACCATTTCGACGGCGGCGTCTAATTTAGAGATGATAAAACCGCATTTGTAAAAAACATATAAAATTACAGCCACACACTGGTATCTAATGTTAACTCTCGGTTAGGGTCGAATGCAATAACATTTTACAATGAAATACAATTCACTTTGTCTCGGTACATGGAAGTTTTATGCCATTAATCCTTAACTTTGTTATGTATGATTCAATATGATACAAAAATGGTTTATTTTATCGGGAAAACTGCTTTATGCTTCCAGCAGAGAATTGGGTTTTTATATTTAATTATTATGAAAATAAACAAAATAAACACGTCACACATATTAATAGTACAGGCAATGAAGGCAAAATGTTGTAAAAACCTCACAAAAACTAATAAAAGAATCATTTCTGGGATATAAGTAGTTAATAACCTGTAGAATGGAATGATGCATTCTTTGCATTTCCAAGTTCCGGGAAAATTTAAAAAAAATGGCAAAACTTTTCGATTTTCGTTTTTTTTTTGCTCTAACGGCTAAAATAATGAAAATACAGAAAAAAGTTTTCAACAAAATTTGTAGCTCGTCTATTTCACTGCAAAATGGGTCTTTACAAATTTTTGCCTTACTTAAGCCGTTTAGGAGATAAATCCAGTTTTCCACTTATGAGTTTTGAGCCGCTTCGAAATGCGCGGAAAATGAGAATCCTCTGGGAGTTTTGTATGACCGGACATATCGATCGATAATTATTACTATTCGGAGCCGCTAAAAAAAATGAAAACAACGTAAAATGTAGAGAAAAGTCTCAGCTTTAATGTGGAACTAATCACAAAATTCAAACAAATTTTTTAGAGAAAGAAGTGTTAGAAGATGGCTTAGTAAACTTTATACAGTTGATTTATTCACATCTTTGAGTTTTACGCATCCTGCCTATTTCTCCCGTAACAATGGGTGCTTCTTCACTGCATAGATTCGATTCCACGCACTTTAATCTATATTTCGTGAAAATTTCATTGAGGAATATTAAAAAACAAATAAGTTGTATATGTTTTACTGTATAATTTGTGCATTTTCTGAACGTGTATGAATAATGCAGACAAATTCAAAAAGTACTGCGCGCATTTAAAAAACTCTGAAGTCCTTCTAATATGTTTTATTGTACTTATAGTCCAAAAATTAAGACTGTGCTATTATTATTACTTAAGATATAGCGAATTGAACTCCAAAATTTGGAGGTGATTGATCGATGAGAAATATACCCTCTACTTTGATCGCAAGGCATATTTTTCCAACAAAATTAATTGCAATAAAATAAAATAATGTGTAATATGTCATTATATAAGAATATATAAGCAAACGATTCCCGGAGAAGATATGAATTAATCTGTGGATCAACTGTACAAAGTTCACTAAGCCATCTTCTGACACTTTCTTTCTTTGATATAATTTTTTATGATTAGTTCCACATTAAAGCTGAGACTTTTCTCTACATTTTCATTTTTTTAGGGGCTCTGAATAGTAAGAATTATCGATCGATGAGCCCGGTCGTAACTCCTGGAGAATTCTCATTTTTCGCGCATTTCGAAGCGGCTTAAAACTATAAGTGGAAAACTCGATTTATCTTTTAAACGGCTTAAGTAAGACAAAAAATTGTAAAGACCTTTTTTGTAGAGAAAAAGACGAGCTACAACTTGTTGGGAACTTCTTTCTATATTTTCATTATTTTGGCCGCTAGAGCAAAGAAACCGAAAATCAAAGAGTTTTTCCAAATTTTTTTGAATTTTCCCGCAACTTGGAAGTGCAAAGAATGCATCATCTCATTCTCCAGGTTATTACCTACTTAAATCCCAGAGATGATCCTTTTATTAATTCTTGTTACCCTAAACTGTTAATTTGCTTGTACTATAAACAGAACAGGAAAGTATGTGTTTGGTTAAAAATTGTCTTTTTATTTGCTCGATAAGTATTACATGTTTTTGTAAGAACCATTACCGTCTTTAGGTTTTTTTTTTCCCTCTTCAATTCTTTGGGACTTCCTGCCACATGTATGTTTTCTTTCTAAGCGGTGCTAGGGGAATCTACAAAATGTATCACAATTAACCAGTATGTTACTGGTAAAAAACCTCTACGCCTGTGACGTTTACGTCAAAGGATCAGTTAAAGGTTGGTTTTTTATAAATAAACAACACAAATAAGTATAAAAACTTGAAATTAAATATTTCGCCGACGTCTCGGAAATCTAATCTGTTTCCTTTTTCAAGGCTTTTTTTGAAAAATCTTTTTTGCTGTGTATGACAAATACACAGCTCTAAGAATGTTTGTTATATTCAATATCCATAGATACTTACTATTTACATAGAACTGTTGATATAGTCAACAGTTTTTTAGTTTCTATACAATGTTAAGTTTGTAAAGTTCTTCTTTTAACATTGGTAGCCAAGCTGTACAGACATCTACGAAACAATTCGACACGCAATTATCCTCATTCAATAATATTATCGCGGATTCTTTAATTTTTCTTTTTTTGCTATCTGCCTCTTTTGTTAAAATTTTTGCCGAGTCCCAGTTTATTCTATGTCCGTTCTCCCACGCGTGTTCGCAGATCTTGGACCTCTGAATTTCATTTGTTCTGATATAATTTTGATGTTCGCCCAATCTTACACTAAAAGGTCTGGATGACTCACCCACGTATTGTTTGTTGCACTCACACGGAATACTATAAATGCAGTTTTTTGAATTTTGCTCGTGGTTTGTTGATTTCGTCTTTGTCAGAATAGATCTTAAAGTGTTGCTTGTTTGAAATACCGTCCTAATATCAAATCTATCACCGATGCGGCGCATCTTTTCGGATAATCCGCATACATAAGGAATTAACGCTGTGTAACGTTTTTCAGGTTTTTGTCGTACCTGATTGTTATTTTCAATATTTATGAAGGTTTTATCGACAAAACCCCCAGGGTATTGGTTATTAATAAGAACTTCCTTTATAAACCGCTTCTCATTGTTTAGTATTTCATCATTAGAAGAAATGATTTTGGCCCTATCATACAAACATTTTACAACACCCCTCTTAACGTGCATCGACTGATTTGAGTTGAAATTTAAATATCTGTTGATTTTTCAAAAAAAGCCTTGAAAAAGGAAACAGATTAGATTTCCGAAACGTCGGCGAAATATTTAATTTCAAGTTTTTATACTTATTTGTGTTGTTTATTTATAAAATCCAACCTTTAACTGATCCTTTGACGTAAACATCACAGGCGTAGAGGTTTTTTACCAGTAACATACTGGTTAATTGTGATATATTTTGTAGATTCCCCTAGCACCGCTTAGAAAGAAAACATACATGTGGCAGGAAGTCCCAAAGAATTGAAGAGGGAAAAAAAAATTAAGATAATGCCACAAATAACATTTAGACAATATTCTTTAGGTTTAATTGTATCAAAAATTCGTTGTAGCTGGCAACAATGGATTATTCGTCACTTCGTCGTGTTTCTGATTGTTACAGAGTGTTTGCAATATATTATGTGTGTATGAGAGCCGTCTCTGACGCCGAGATAAAATTCCCGAGCCTTGCTTATTACAGATACTAACACGTAAAATAGATAAGCAAAAGTGTAGTTTATATCTGTAATTTTGCAGAATCTCTTCATGTAAGAATAGCAAGGATACTTTTACTTGCCCATCATCTTGTACAAAAGGTAATGTCTACTTGATATCTCCTCCGCAAGTCGGTATTTCCAGTACGCAATCATCGTCTAATATTGTATACCTTCCGCGTTTTCGTTGATATACAAACCGCGATATCGTGAGGCGAGATTGCTGTATTTCCTTAGAGGTTACCCGTATTTAGGTACGAGTATAGTCAAGACGGATCTGCCCATCTCCGCTTATTTACGCGTTTTTTATTTTTAATGAATTAGACAAGTAAACGTTTGATTACTTTATTATTTGTAGGGAAAAAATGCACAACAATTTTTGCCACAACATAAAAAAATCTGCGAGTTCAAATTTCCCCAAACTCCCTCACTAGAGAGGATATAAGGTGGAAATTTTAATATGTAGATTAGGTCTCCACTAATAACGCTCCGCAAAATCCTTATTGTTATCCGACTCTTCTGACATTTTTCTTAAATCTCCTATATTATAATGGTTCCTACATGTTACTTCTATAGTATTATACAGTTCATTATTGCACATCAATATCTCTTCCAGGCTGGCCTAAAACCAAATATATTCGACAATATGTTAGCTATAATGGAAAAGTACGCTTATAATTTAGAAGGACTAGTTCAAGAACGGACGAACCAGTTGACTGAAGAGAAGAAGAAGACCGATGCACTTTTGCATAGAATGCTGCCCAAGTAAGTATACGTTTGTTATATTATTTGTAATAACTTATTAATGGCGAAAACTTTAGTCAATGTTTACGTCAAACTACTAACTTGTTGAAGAAGTCACTTCGACTACTCGACAATAACATTACTTCAATTTTCTAGTATACATTTTCAAGTCAGTTTCATATCTGTTTCTTCTGATTTAAAAAATAAATTTATTGCAATATACAATTTAGTTTCTCGATAAGATTCTGTTTTACCTAATACTCCAATCAAATTAATAATTTTTTTGGCTCCATAATGCAAAAACTCTAACCTCGCTTTTAGCATGTGGTATTAGTAGGGGAGTACTTCCTGAGCGTAAAACAAAAAGTTGACTTTGTTGGGCATGGGCATTGGCCACTATATTGGATAACAGTTCTCGTTATTATCTCGGAAACTGTTGATCTTATGATAAGATCCTGAAAATTTTAGTTCATAAGACCACTTTTGAATGGTGCCGCAACAAATACATGGGAGCTCAGGAGACGGGATATGAAAAAAAAAAAACAAATAATTTCAAAAAAGCCGCAGTGACTCACTATTCCAGAATCCTTTCCGAATATTTAAAAGAAAAGTTCAAGTCGATATCACAAAAATTGTGCCTTAGAGCGAATTTTGTCCATTTTGCCACCATGTGCGCCAGGTGTCTCCATCCTTGAGCTGCTGACTGTAGCATAGTTATGTACACCTTCAGTATAAACCAATAAGTAAATATTAGATTTTACAAAACTCTTACGTTCCCGCACAGTAGGCTTGAAAATATAAAAATCGGAAAAAATATTCAAAGCATTCTTCGAAGTATTTTGATGCTAGAGGTGGCGTTTGAAAGGTTACTAAATGTAGAATATGAGTCGCTCCCCAAGATAGATGGTAATGGTTACAATTTGAACCATTTTAACCATTTTCTGGCGAAAATCAGAGTTTTTTCATTTTTACTAAATGTAGAATGCGAATCGATCCCTAAGAAAGATGGTAATGGTTAAAGTTTTAACGATTTTGACCATTTTCTGGCGAAAATGAGCATATTCTCATTTCTTCACGAGATTTTACCTTACTTTGACTAACAACATTTTAAATCTAAATTCTTCTCTCTTTGAAAGGAAAAGGAAACAAAATTAGTAATAAATTTCATTAATTTGACACACAAAAATAGAACTAATTATACGATTCTGCTCACTATATGAAATGCATAAATGATTGAGGAATGTATACAAATCTGTTTTATCGCAATTTTATAAGTTTTGTGTGAAAAAATACTTTTGCAATCTTGTAAATCTTTAACTTAAGTCCTAGTAACGAAATTTGCGTTATTTAAATGTCCTTAGATTAACGGTGCTAGTCAAAGTAAGATAAAAATCTCGTGAAGAAATGAGAATATGCTCATTTTCGCCAGAAAATGGTCAAAATCGTTAAAACTTTAACCATTACCATCTTTCTTAGGGATCGATTCGCATTCTACATTTAGTGACCTTTCAAATGCCTCCTCCAGCATCAAAATACATCGAAAAATGCTTTGAATATTCATTCAGTTTTTCTTTATTTTATAGCCCACTGTGTCCCAGGGCCGCGACCTCTCGGGCTATTAGTCTTAGTACAGAAATATATATCTTCGTCTTATTGCGAGTTATATTAATAATAAATTATGTTTTTATATCCATCTTGTCTGGTAAACTTTTCGGTATAATTTCGACTTTTCCAAGCTTAATTATCTCGCTCTTCTTGTCCAAAACAGAAAAGTTGTGTATATAGAGAAAAGTTGTGCACATTAGCAAAATGTTCTTATTTCGATCATTTATTCAGAGCGCAAGCAGATTAATATCATTAAAACAATTATAGTGGAGAGCGACTGGACATTGGATAAACAAAAAAACCATATGTAAAATAAATATATATAAACATGGGACTCAAAGTTGGTTGATTGCATAACTTCTGGCCATATAGAACCTATAATTTTTTAATGATCGACCATATGAAATTAACAATATGACGAAACACCAAATAAATGATTTACTAGAATAATACTTCGTGTATGCATAGAAGTTAACCTATTTATAAAAAACGTAAAAATCACTAATTACTCTGTCGTTTGTCTTAAGGGGGAATCCAGGTTTTTTTTCGTCTTTTAAGAGCGAATTGTGTAAACCAAGTTTAAACCAAAAATCAGCTTAGTCAAAAATCAAAATCCATGGTTACTATTGTTGCAATAATCGGAAAATCGGAAAATCGGAAAATATTATATAATTAAGGAAATTTAAGGCCTTGGCTTCTTGTATATGCATCAAATCTCAAGCAAGTGAAAATCTCCATTTAGTTATATCAGCCCCTATAATATTAGAGGGGCGTGGGGGGGTGGAGAGGTTGAAAAATGTTATAAAACAATCTGAGCCCTTCGCTTCTAGTATATACAACAAATCCCAAGTTTCTGCACTGTTACCAGCCAGCTTTACTTATGTTCCCCTATTTACCCCTAGTTAACCACCAACCCTCCAACGTAATCATCTCAAAATATAATCTAATTACAGATGTCGTTATAGTACATACATGTATCAAATTTCCAGTGAATATTTCAATTTTATTTTATCAAGCCAATAATGGAGTGGGGATGGTGTGGGAAGTTGAAGAATATTATAAAAAATCTGAGGTCTTGGCTTCTAATATTTACCAAGTTCATTAATATATACATATATCAAATTTCAAATGAATATTTCAATTTTATTTTATCAACCCCTTCAATAATGGAGTGGGGGTGGAGGGGATGGAAAATATATAAACAAGTTTGAGGCCTTGGCTCCTAGTAAGTATGTACACCAAATCCTAAATTTTTGTATTCTTATCAGCTTGCTTTACTTATTTTCTCCTATTTACCCCTATTTACACCCAACCCTTCCCGGGTAAGTTAAAAAACCAATCCAATTTCAGATCTCGTTATAGTACATACGTGTATAAAATTTCAAGTCAGTATCTTAATCCGTTCCAGACAATTGGAAGTAATTTTATTAAGTACTTAATTTCACCGGCGCATCCGCCATATTTGCAAATACGGTAATAAATAACTTTCAACGGATCGAATTAAAACCTCCTTCTATTTAAAACTTTTTAAAGTCAGTTACAAATCCTTAATCACATGTAATTTCCACCGGGCATATGAACCTTTTGAACAAGAGAGAATTTGGAACTGAGTATTTCTCCAAATAGTATTCAACATCTTTGAAGCTCTCCTCCAAAAAACTACAAGACAACGCTTTCTGGATAATCTACATTATGAATTTAATACTATTCGTGAAATCAAATGTAATAAAGTATACATTTTTTTTGCAGATCCGTTGCAGACTCTCTAAAAAAGGGGGAAAAAGTAGAGGCAGAATCCTTTCAATGTGTTACAATATACTTCAGTGATATCGTTGGTTTTACTGAGCTTTCTGCCGTTAGCACCCCCCTACAAGTTATCGATTTGCTCAACGATCTTTATACATGTTTCGATTCGATCATATCCCATTATGATGTCTACAAGGTAAATAAAAATTTTTTATTTTTTTTTATAAGTATAAGAAATTTTAGGATGACTGTAATTTAGGCACATGGAATGAATTTGAAAACATGAAAACATTTTTAAAACCTTAATAGTTCATAGTAATTTTTTTTTTGAAAAATGTGTTATAGACAGTATTTTATTATTTGATATTTAATTTATTAGAAAGGGAATGAAGGTGATGATAATTACGTTATAGACACAAGCCCATCGTAATTTTTAAGGGGTCAAGAGACCCAGTAATTATATTCAGTACGATGCTGGTATATGAAACCGCAACTTTAGCACTAAGCCGTCACTTTTGGGCGGTACAGATGAGTAAACAGGTAAATTGAATTTTCCACCCGAGAATGCTCCTTTCAGATAAAATATTCTTGTACGGCATTCCTCATGTTGGTAGTTCATAAAAAAATAATCACCTAGAACCTACTGCTGTACAAAAAGAATGGACCGGAAAATTTTCCTAGACATATAGGTAATTTAATGCTGTACGACGTTTGTACAATTAGATCTGTATGCTTTAATAGATTCATTATTCAGCAAAGCTATACATATTTGGTGGTTACATTTTGCAATGGTTATGCACCCTACGGGTCTAGGGAAGGGGCTGCGCCTGGGATTTCTCACCTTGTAACCACCAAATATGTACGGCGTTGTTGAATAATTAATCTATGAAAGCATACAAGTCTAATTGTACAAACGCCGTACAGTATTAAATTACCTATATGTCTGGGAACATTTTCGGAAAATCAAAATTTCTTCTGGCTTCCGGTCCCAAGTGATGACATAGTGTCTAGAGTTATGGTTTTATATACCAGCATCGTACTGAATATAATTCATGTTGGGTCACATGACTCCTTAAAAATTACGACGGGCTTGGAGTTTATTACGAACTGAATTCTATTACCCAATTTTTAGCATCGTGTATGCTTTTGAACTAGTTTTTATATTTAGAACATAGAATTTGAACAATATTATTACATGCCGCTTAAGAAGGCCTTATTTATGTTTCAGTTTTAGTAAAGAATAACTTAAATTGATATTAAAAAAAAAATCATACAGTAATTTTCTTGTGATATAAAAATAAACATACAGTTCAAACCATGAATGTTGTTGTTCACGTCATCATCGAAATTTCCGAATTAAATCGACCCAAGGTCACACAGAATAGCATGTATGGGATTACCATTTGAAATGAGTTTTCTGTAAAATACCAATTATTACTTTATACAATTTTAATATTATAAATATATATTCTCTCCAAGCGACAACACTAGCACCTTCATAGGTCAGATAGACTAACTATAAAAACTACAAAATCAAATACGCCAGAGACTTATTTTCTGAATACACATTATAAATTGTGTCCCTCATATTCACCTTCCTTGCCTCCTCCAAGTCCTTAGTTTCATTTTTCATTCTCGGTAAATATTTTACCACAGTAGTATTTGGGGCATCCTGCTCCTCATGAATTCGTTGCACCGTCTGCATACAAATACCCAATGCATTAGAAGTACGCTAAAAGATAATTTACTTTATAAACATCTGCCACATTTAATTTTGCGGTTTCTGATTAAAGTACTCAACAAATTTCATTAACATGTCTCTGGCTACTGCATTCAGTCTTTTGCCGGGCATTTTGAGATTAGTTTCTTTACAAACAGTGAAACTAAAGCACTCACAAACTATTTATAAAACGGTTTACATAATTACCTACATAAACAACGAGAGGAAATAGAAAATCATTGAATTTGACAAATGCGTTAACTGCACGCTACTGAACTAACAGAAACTGAACGTTGATTGCGGCTACAATAAACGGTTGTATTATTCATCTCTAAAACGCATCGTTACGCTTCTGTCGTAACTCTTATCTGACGTAACATTTCTATTATTTACATTGTAATGCGCTGATTGAAAAATCTCATGTTTTTGGTAAGTACATAAATTGATGACACGAACGACAACATTCGTGACTTGGACTGTACATGCACAATACACAAATGCATGCACAAAAGCATAAAAGTCCAAGGAAATTCTATTTTTCTAAGGTATAATAAATAATTTGAAATGAGAAATAGTTTTAGCTCTGGTTTAATTTTCTTTTTTTTTTTTCTATATTATAACAATAGCTATCAGAACAAATGGATGCTTTCCTGTCTAATGCTCGATTGTCTTTATTTACAGAGATATCTTTATTTTTACATGTGACGTATTGATGTTTACATATTGGTAATATTATTTTGTTTATGTGGATGTTAACAGTTTGTAGAAACATACATACACTAATGTAAGAATGTTTTCATTTCTAAAAATTGTTCGACAAGGTTTCCTGAAATTTTTGTCTAAATAATTCTTAAAATCCTCTTTTGTAATATGAATAATAATAATAATAATAATAATAAAATGTCTTTATTTTTGCATTCAAAAAATATGTTACAGTTAAACAATAACGAAGATGGCGATATTCAACTGGGTTGCTCTTCCATATAACCATCTCTTCGAATAAACTAATATAATATCAGGTTGGCTTCTACAAGCCAGCAAATGGTGCGCATAATTTATAAAACAACATAGTTTCTTTTACTAAGTATATAGGTTTTGATCTGTTTTCTAAAGCTTATCACAGAGGTGAGTTCTTTAAGTTTTTCAGGCAAATCGTTAAGATTTTTGCGGCGTTATAGCTAAATGAGCGTTGAAATAGGGAAGAATTAAGCTTGGGTACACTAAACAACTGACAATGGCGTGTAGGACAAGCATGAATATCACTGCCTTTAATAAGCTTATTATGTAGATAGGAGGGCATCTGGGTAGAATTAATTTTAAAAATAAGGCATGCTAGATGAACTTGAAATCTTTCACTAAGTGTTAACCACTTAGACTCATTGAATTTATCCTTAATTTGGTCAAATTTGCGAAGATTGTAACAAAATCTTATGCACATATTTTGAAATTTTTGTAGACTATTTTTCTCTTGTTGAAACAAAGCAGGCCAGTATACTACGTCACAATACGATAAATATGAAAGAATTAGAGAGTCACACAATTTTAATTTAATATCATTACTCAACACATCTTTATGAATTGAAAGAATTTTTAATTTACCAAATGATTTTTGCAATAGATTAGATACATGTTTTGAAAATCTTAATTGAACATCTAAATAAATACCTAAGTTTTTGCAATTATCAATAGGGTTCAAAGTTGAGTTATTCAAAGTTATTTTAAAATCAGTGTTTTGCAAAATTAATTCCCTATGGGCTTTGGATATATTGGATATAGATACCAGATCAGTATTAATATTCTTTGCAGCCTGAATAATTTCTGTCGCTGAAAAAGAGTAATAAATTTGTGTATCATCTGCATATTGATATGACTGGCAGTATTATAAACATTTATAGAAATCGGCCGTATAAATCGAGAAGAGTAATGGTCCAAGGATACTTCCCTGTGGCACTCCTTGATTAGTATGAATAAATCGCGAAAAATTATTATTTACTCCTACCCTCTGACATCTCCCATAAAGGTTATTTTGAAAGAATGATACAGCTGTAGTACTGAGACCGAAATAGTGTAATTTGGTACAGAGTGTATTATGATTTAGGCCCGGATGTACCATCTTGTTGAACTTTGGTTCACTGCTGAACAAAGATCAAGTAATGAATTTAAGTTGTACCATTAAGGTTCAAGCGTTCTATAGTGGATCAAGAACAATTTAGTTGAACGGTCCTTTTGGTTGGTTCAAGGAAAGTTCAAGTAGTTCAAGCCCATACATAACCTAACTTAATCTAAATTAAATTGTTATTTGCCGAGATTTCAAATATCCGAATGTTTGCATAGGGTGCGTGGAAAATCTGACAGCTAACGAGAGTGGAGGGCATATAAACTCAATGTTTCAAGTTAATTATCGTGAAATTCGCTGTTTTCGTTTACTTTTTTAACTTTCTTGTGCTATCAGCTATGGAAATAAACATTTTTAAGTTTAGTTTTCATTATATATAGACAATTACGTGTTTTGTATAATAATATTTCCTTTGATTTGGTGAGATGTTCATGGTTTACCGATGTGTTTTTAGTTATTTTTTTCGTATTTAAACAACGTATGGAATTGATCTTATTGTTATATATAAAGCATATTTAGATTATTTAAAATTTAAATGCTGTTAATTATTCTGTTACCAGTTTTATTTGTCGTTATATTAAATTTCACAGTTTTTTTCGCTGCCATGTCAAACAAACTTATAACGTTATAGTTGGATATAAACAAATGGTAAATAACATAGACAAAGAAAATTTTTCAGTTCTCTATGGTAACTAATAAGTTGTATAAATAAAGTATGGTTAATAACGGTGGAATCTTCTTCTTCTGTTAGAGAATTATGTGCCATACTCTGATCCAGTAGTACCAACAAGCGATGAAATCAAGTTCAACTGAACGAACGTTTAAAACTGATGGTACAACATAATTGCTCCTGAACTGAGTTCATCGTAGAACTGCCGTTCAGTTAAACTTAGCTTGAACGTGCTTTTGGTACAACCGGGCCTTAGAGTGTCAAATGTCGCACTGAAGTCTAAAAGAACCAAACATGAATTTTTGTTCGCATCGCACGCCCTAAATATGTCATCAGTAACTTGTAACATTGCTGTTGTTGTACTATGATGGGGACGGAAGCCAGACTGAGTAGGTGGTAAAATTTTATTTATAGTTAAATAATCACTAAGTTGTTCATGGACAATTTTTTCAAGAATTTTGGATATGGTAGGCAGTATGCTAATAGGGTGAAATTGTGACACATCAGTAGAATTGTTAGTTTTGGGAATGGGGATAATATTTGCTCTTTTCCATTGACCAGGAAATGTACTAGTCGATAGGCATTTATTGATTATGAAAGTTAAATGCTCGCTTAACCGCGGAATAACTAGAGATAACATGGTCAAATCTAAACCATCCGTACCTTTACCATTAGATTTAATAAGACTTATTTTTTTTTCAACTTGGTCTACAGTTACTTCCGTAAAATTAAATTTTGTGCTAATATGGGGAGCTACTTTATTCAAATATGATTCAGAAATTAATGTATTATTATGACTATCTATTTTCGGTACATTATTAACAAAAAAGTTATTAAAATCTTAGTGATTAGCAACATCAGAGGAAGAATTTTCTACATACGAGTTGATATTTAATCACTTCATCGTACGCCAAAAATTTTTCGGATCAGTTTTAAATTTGCTCTGTAAGTATGCTTTTTTTTCTGTTTTTACACATATGTCTACAAAATTTCGTAATGACTTATATTCACGCAAAGAGGCTTCTGACTGCAACCGTTTATGTCTAAAACGAGCTTTGTCCCTTTGCTTCATCAATAATTTAAGATTAGGTGTTAAAAAGGGTGCAGGTGGTTTTTTTATTCTAGACGTTTTAAGAGGGGCATGGATATCATATAGAAGTATTAAATTATTATTCCAGCAATCTATCATTTGTTCTACATCTTCCAAACTATAAATAAAGTCCCAGTTAACGTTTTCTAGATCATATACGAAGGCCTCATAATAAAAATTAAAAAAGTCTCTATAAGTACGGAAAAGCGTAATTTGTTTATTTCGTTTAATATTTAAATTGCAGGTTACTAAAGAATAATCTGAGATATCATCCATGTTACATACCTCCGAGTCTAAAATAATCTTGTTACAGTTAGAGATAATAAGATCTAAAAGTGTTGCCGAAGTATTATTTATACGAGTTGGCTTTGTTATTTATTACCTGATGCAACTCATATTTATTTAAAAAGTTTGTAAATTGTACCCAATTGTAATCTTGGCTTAAAAAGTCTACGTTAAAATCGCCTCCAAATACTACATAATCATAATCTGTGTAACAATACTCCGTTAATGTTCCATCTCTAATGGATTGTAGAAACCGTTTCCGTGTTGAAATAAGTTATAGGCCTAGGCACGAGATGTCAGCACCATCGAACGATTTAAAATATTGTATCGAGTGATATCGAATACGCTCTTACTGTTTTGCTTGTTGAGCGGTTAACATGTCTTTTAACCTACCGGCTTAAATTTTATTATTCAGTCGCTTAAAATGGATATTTGAATATTATGGATTGAATTTTTTTATGACCTTTTCCGATATTTTTTTCTGATTTTTCCGATGTTTTTTCATGATTTTTTCCGATATTTTATGATTTTTTCCTGCAATTTTTTTCTGATATTATCTGATGTACCTTTTCTGACATTTTCCGATATTTTCTGATATATTCTGATTTATCTGATATACTATTTTCTGATATATCTGATATACCTTTTCTGATATATTCCGATTTATTATATAGCTATTTTATAACTATTCCTATTTATTATCTTTTTTCAAGATTAAAATGAAGTTTTTCAAAATTTAAACCTACTTAAATTCGTTTCAAGTTTCTTAAAGTTTATCGATTTACCGATTTACGTAATTGAATACCTTTGAAGTTTTCCTGCTTGATGGACACATCTTAGAAGTTTTAACGACATATCGTAACATATTCCGCCAAGGTCATTATCCAGCGATGTGAATATTCTTCGAATGGCTTGATCAACCACCACGAGGAAGTTTTTGTTGAATTTTTTTGCTGTTTTTATGAATATCGCACTTGGAGAATCCTAGAAGTTACCGTTCACTGATGTCATGTGTATGAGAGAGACAACATTACCTACTACAATATCACCAGCTACATGCCAAGACCAACAGGAAACTTTTCATAAGCTAAGTACACTGTTATTACTTCTTTCCAACAAAATTTCGTTAATCTTCATGTAATTAACTGCCGCTAGACGGGATATTAAATTAAATAAAATTACATGTTGCCAACCACAAATATAACAGTAATGAGCCTATACGTAAATTTGTGTAGTTTTGCTATTTTTTTAACTTCATGGTAGTGTCGGATAAGGTTTTAGACCGTATCGCCGGTCAGTTCTATAGCCTTACGCTATTTAACCCCGTAAATATTTTCTTATCTTCTGGTTTATTTGGTTTATACCTACCAGTTTATCGTTAGTTTGTACCTTATCGTATCGTATCGTGATATTTTGGCCGTGGGTCATATTATCTGTAGCCGAGAGGCATGTATTTTTATGAAATTTTGTAAATTTTAGGTTAGTTTCGGGTATTGTTAGCGATAAGTTTCTAGAGTTCTAGAAGTGTCTATAAGTGAAGTTTCTAGTGATAAACAAAATTGTTTTATAATTTAGTTGCTAAGCGCCATTATTTTAGCCTTGTGTGTCACTTTTTTACTAACCTTATATAAATTTCTCTCACTCTAGCAAGGCGTGGCTACCTTTTCTTAATATTGTTGTCGAGCAGTTAATGAATGTGTTTAAGTACAAATTTAATTAGATGTCATCTCTAGTGTTGATTTAATAATTCCCACTTGCTATCATTTTATGTAGCCTGGTAAATTGTACCTTATTTTTCTTGGCGGTTGGGATATGTCATCTGATAATTATTAAATTGTCATCAGGTTTAGCGACACATTCAAAAATCTCTAGCAAAAAGAGAACTGCTCCCTATTTCGATAGTTTGTCTTATATGTCAATCTAGGTTGCCAGTTATGAGAAATTCATAGTCTCGTACCTTTACCCCGAATTAACTTTATGTAATTACGAGTACCTAGTTAAAATTTTAGTGAATAAATTTGGTAGCTTAATGCGAAACTGCTTAAAGTATTATCTTGTTGTTTATCGCTGGAACTTTTTCTTATCTAATTTGGTGATAACTGTTACCGTACCGTACCGTTATCTGTAACTTATTTTTTATCGTAACATTTTAACCCTACTTCTAAATTTGACTAACCCATATTTCTTGTATTAGTAATCTATACGTGTCTGTTGTTCAAATTATTTTTTTGATGTCACGTATTGTAATATCATTATTTATTTATCCGTGAGCTATGTTTATTAATTGATATTAAATCAATTTCAATTTTACCTGTCATTTTTCTGTGTGTTGTCTGTGACGTATCTTCCCTCTTAATAAACCTCCTTTAGGTTTTGGCGCCCAAGGTACTTTTGAATATATTTTTTTTGAATATAAAACTTAGATTTTAAACACTTAAATTAAATTTTCTAACTTAAACTTTTTATAATTTAATCGCTCTTGGCCTTATTATTTAAGTTGTCGTTGACGCTTACCCAGGCCCTTGCCTCCTATAAAACTGGCTAGCCGGAGCCTAATTCTGTTTGGTGGTAGGTTATCGCATTTGTTTATTTGAGCCTGTGAAACTGCCAAACAAAATTAGTTTTATTGTGCTTTAGGCACAATAGTGACTTGAAGATTTTACATCTGATAGAAAATTTACCACAACACTTTCCAAATCATCAAGGCAATTTTTAAAATTTGTATTTGGAGGCCTATACAGTGTACCCAAACATAATTTTTTACCTGCTATTTTTGTACTGATCCAAAGTTGTTCTAACGGACTATTCATTGGGGGGGCAAGCACCGAGAATTTTATATCATTTTTTATATAACACGCCACCTCTCCTCCTCTGCCGTCTCGATCACTTCGAATTAATTTGAAACCTGGAATATCAAGGCCATTATCAGGGATATTTGAATTTAACCATGTTTCCACTAACACAATAAGACTCCTTGGTAATAACCTCAGAAAAAAGATCAAAACCCGTACACAGCGATCGAACATTAAAATGAGTAAAACTAAAAACAGCTATTCTTGTACAAATATAATCACTGACAAGCTCTGCTAAATAAATTTCCAGTTATAATTTGCATTTTCTGCATACAAAGTTTAAAACAGATAAAGAAATTTGACCTGTAAAAAATGTTCTTTTTAATTAAGTACTTAATGCTACGATGAATAAAAAGAAACTTTTTTTAAATCAAACAAACTCGACATTTTTGTGAAAAATTATACATCTATTTATAGTCGGGCAGATCTGGAGAAAAAGCAGGGTCGAAAAGTGACTGCTCCGAATGAACAAAATTTTTTTACCAACTTATAAAGTTATTTCCCCTCTATCATTCCGACAAGTTTTTACAGGGCGGAGTCGTCGGGGGGTGGGGGAAACGGCCCATTAAAAGCATGAGAAAGCAGTTTTTCCGACGTATCTCCTTAGGTGTAGATCCCACAAAAAAATCGCTCATACCAAAAGTGAAGAGCTCGCCAAAACACGTAAGCTCGTTCCAACCCGAACCCGATCGCATAATTAGTTCGCGAGATATCGCGATTGAAGTTGCGAAAAAACGAAAAATTAAATTAATTATTTCTCGAGAGGCAGTGCAGTTGGGACCTCAATTTTTTCTGAATAGAAGGGTATTAATGAACACTTGATGAGGCCGGAAGGTGGGGATGATGGAACAATTAGGAGGGGAGATATGGGGGTGAAACCAGAATTATTAAGGTGCTGATAACTTTGTTACTAATGGAGCTACGGTAATCAAGTCGGGACCAATTTGCGTATTTTTTTATTTGCTAAAAGATAACAGTGGCAAATTTTTTTTTGTTTCCAAATAAACGCCTGGCGCCCAAAATAAAAAATGGCCGATTTTTTTCACGTCTTTTTGGGCATGAAGGAAGGGGGTGGGGGAAATAATTTTTTCACCAATTGACAGCATTTTGTTTTACCTTCAATTTCCGTCCAGCAAGATCGCGATCGGATGAGTAGAAAGGGAGATACAGGCCGGCAAAGTTTTTGCTGTATATCGGGAGAACGGACAGGGGTGGGGGGGGTTCGGGCCGATCAAAATTTTGAGAAATCTTTTCCATTATATAAGTCCCCATTGTCCATACATTGTCTGCCCGCGCGAATTACAAAATGAAAAACAGAACGGGGCGGGCACATAATAAACGATGGCATTTCTGGCATGCATGACGAAGCACCAAGCGAATCTTCATTAATATCAGAACTGTGCAGCGAAGATCTGATAGATTGCATACGGCAATATGAACATAGCGATGACAAATCAGCGTTAGACTTCGTCTGTCTGTAAACTGCTTGGTACTGTAGACAGTAAACAATAAGCTCGCTGCTACAAACTATCTAAATTCATTTTTCTTAGTTTCGTTCGGTTTGCGAGGGTCAGAAAATAGGCCCTTTGTCTTAAGTAGTTGTTGGGGTGTCATGTCGGTTGAAAAGATACATGAAAGATATAAACAATCCTCTCAATTATTTTATGTTCAACAATTTGTCTCGTTTCAAGCCGAGGAAACGAGACCAGTCAAACACATATTTAAGTACGACAACCCCTCGCACCGATTGGTGTAGTTAGATTTACAGGACTAAAGTAGTTGATTCGGAGAGGATTCCAGAATATATAGGTAATAGTCTTAGTAAAAACTAGATAGGTCAACTGAGGTAGATTTTTTTGTCCCCATACAAATGCAAAGTAATGGACAAAGTGGTTTTTTCATCTGCCTTACTGGCATAAATGTTAGATAGGGCAAATTACTATAATAAAATAGCAGAGATTCTTTACAGCATCATGTGATGCACAGTCATGTTTCGCAAATTCCATGGTCCGTTACGTAATTTCAAATTGGGGTATGGTTTAAAGTAGGGAAGATTTTAATTGGTAGTGATTTCAGGGTATACCGCCCACATTTGAGAAGTCTTATTTTCTAAGGGAAAATAGGATTTCTGGGTTAGCATTCCTTTGGTCAAGATCTAGCCACAGGGTGATAATAAATTCTTTCAGTTTTAAAGTTTATGTAAATTTCGGCACTTTCTCGGTTATAACGTAAATGCATGTATTGTAATTATATTAAGAGTGTTCGCCCCGCGAATAGACTAAAGATTTGAAATTGCGAACCGCTTCATTTTCTTATAATATAATTAATTGCTGTCTGTTAACTTATTTAATCGTTCAATGTTTGTGTTTCTCATTTTCATTTGTTGTAAATATAGTGGTTTAAGTTATTTGAAAAATCATGTGTTTTATTGATTGTTAGGTAAATGAGTTCACTATAAATTCAGTAAAGTTTAATTGTGAAGTATCCTGTTTGGGATGTACACAGAAAAGGGTAACCACCGATTTTGATTGATGTACTATAATATCGATGGAGCCTGCAAAAGAAAATGAGACACTCCATATCCTACCAATTGTAATGTCCAATTTAATTCATGTAATTAAAGAAAAATAAATAAATAATAGATCTATCATCTGCTCCTGAAACTTCCTTCTTATATTTCCTTTCCTCCTCATGACCCTTAGGCAGTTCTATGCTAGCACACGCTGCAACGTCGCTTGACCTTAAAGAGATCACGACAGTCTTTTGTATAGCACCTCTCATTTATTACCTGCCATTGTTATAATGGACCCATTCCGGCTAGCGCAACATCCCGAGAAAGCAGAGATAAAAGACTGCCGAGCTACAAGAGCGCGACTGAGGATTAAAAATCAAGTAAATGATGATCATACTGTAACCAAAATAGACCCGCCAGGGCATGAAAAAATGAGAACGTAACATTATTTTCTGTTCCCGAACGGTCTCCGATCACGAGGAAAAAATAATTTTCATAATCGCTCCATAATCGAGTGAGATACTAGCGATCAAACATTCAAAAATATTTGAGAGCGCGCCATTCACGAACGTTCGTTCACGCGTGTGTGAATTCGAGGAGAGCTAGAGAGCAGCTGAACTGACTCGCTCGCCCGTTTTCGTTCCGTTTTTCCTTTTGTAACTCGCGCGGGCGGACAATGTATGGCCATCGGGGATTTATGAAATGGAGAAGGCGAAAGAAAAGACTTTTCTCAAAATTTTCATCCCGGATCAAACCCCCCACCCCTCTCCGTTCTTCCGTTATGCAGCAATAACTTTGTCGGCTTGTATCTCCCTTCCTAATCATCCGATCGCGATGTTTCCGGATAGAAATTGAAGTTAAATAAAAATGCTATCAACTGATGAAAAAATTACTTCCCCCCCCCCTTCTTTTATGCCGAAAAAAACGCGCAAAAAGTCGTACATTTTTTATTTTGGCACCAGGCGTTTATTTGCAAAAAACAGAAAATTCTGCCAGTGCTATCTTTTAGCAAATAAAAAAATACACAAATTGATTCCGACCAGATTACCGTAGCTCAATTAGTAACGGAGTTATCAGCGTTTTAATAATTTTAGTTTCTACCCCATATCTCCCCTCCTAATTGTCCCATCACCCCCACCCTCTGGCCTCGTCAAGTGTTCATCAATAACCTTCTATTCAGAAAAAATTGAGGCCCCCAACTCCCCTCGTTCTCGAGAAATAATTAATTTAATTTTTCATTTTTTCGCAACTTCAATCGCGATATCTCGCGAAATAATTATGCGATCGGGTTCGAGTTAGAACCAGCTTACGCGTTTCGTCAAGCTCTTCATTTTTGGTAAGTATGCTTTTTTTGTGGCACCAACGCCTGCGGAGATACGTCGGAAAAACTACTTTCCCATAGTTTTAATGGGTCATTTCTCCCACCCCCCGCCGACTCCGCCCTGTAAAAACTTGTCGGAATGATGGAGGGGACCTAACTTTATAAGTTGGCAAAAGAAATTTTTTCATTCGGAGCAGTCACTTTTCAAAACCCAGAGCTGCCCCACTATTATATATGTACGTAAAAGTGAAAGGCAAGTAACAATAATATCTCTTGATGTCTACACTTTAACCCCGCACTACTGTTTTATAAGACAACTTTGAATAACGTAGTGCATAATACACCGTGAGTAACGATTTTTTATCTTAATTATTTTTTAAGTTAAACATTGCAAAACGAGATTGAACCAGCCTACAAGGATAAATAGTCAATATGTCTGGATTTAAGATTGTTTAAAACATGAGCAAATACTGCACGATTTTTAATTCCCCTAATCTTGAAATGACCATTTTTTGGTATGGTTATGTCACCTTCTAATTGCCCGTAAACTTAGGGTCGGTTTATTGATGTGAGAATTAAAGTGATCATATGGTTAAGGCCCATATCCAGGTCTATGCTTTAACCATAGGACAACTTTAACCTCGCATTGATAAACCGGCCCTTAAGTAGATAAATTTGATTCAAAACCAATTTAAACGGATCACTTTATAAAAAAAGCCAAACCGAATGTACGAATCTGCTAAATCCATGAACATGCAAACGGGCTATTATTATCATTAATGTGTATAATAGGGTTCAGTGTAACCTTAGCCTAAATCATTTTTGTGATTTTAGTGATCTTACGTTTTTAGGTTGAAACCATTGGTGACGCATACATGGTTGTTAGCGGTCTTCCCATCCGGAATGGTGACCGACATGCCGGAGAAATTGCCTCTATGGCATTGCATTTGCTCAGCAAAATAAAAAAATTCGAGATTAAACACAGACAAGGAGAAGTCCTTCAGTTAAGGATTGGTATCCATTCAGGTGAGTGTTTATCAAGTTACCGTATATTATCCTCTAGTACAAAGAAAATCTAGTAGGTATATACATATAGTACAGTTATTATATAAAGGCGAAGTGGGGATTAAAACATCTGACAAAGATAAATGCATATCTCACATCTTTCACTCTAGTGTTAGTCAAGAAATGAAGCAGGAAAAAGGCCTAAACTCCAACATGAGATGTGAGATGGTGCAAAATGCTTCTAAAGATGTACAGAATAAAGTCAGGGTCATGGCAACTGGTGCTCTTTGGATTTCCGGTCGCAAACTGTGACAGAAGTTCGCTATTCTCGATCACCAATAATTTTTTTTTAAGTTGAAAAGGAACCATTCAATAGTATATTTTGAACAATTCTAAGCATTGTTTGACTCGTGACATTCTTTATCTCACCCCACCCTTCTCGAGATATAGGCATTTAAAATAAAAAAAAAAAAGTGTATTTAATTTCTATATTTTCTAAAAAACTTCTAGTTTCGTGAAAAACAAACCTAAATACAAACGATCAACCAGTTAAACTAGTCCCCTAATTTTTGGATCAAATGGCGATATCTCTTCACTATTTGTTTATTTGCCGATATCTGATCCGCATCTTATAATAGAGGGTGGGGCAATAGTGCGCCGGACCTCGATATCTCGAGTTCTACGATAGCTAGAAATGTTTAAAAAAAATTGCAAGTAAACTAGATAAAAAAGTCTATAACTGGACATTATTTTCGAACATACAGGGCGAGCCAAGACGAAATTACAGAACCATGTGCCTTTTTTTAAAATGAAATGTATATCAGTACATTTTTTTATGCCTTTTCTAGGCTGTATTAATTCCTATACTAGCATAGAATATCTCCCAACCACTTGGATGTAATGAATTTTTTTGTTGAAATATTGCAATCTGCAGATGAATATTAAAAAAAATCTCACTACAGTCACAATTATGGGTTTTAAGAAAATCTTGAACACGAGTACAGAACACCAGTTGCAAGACATCCAATTCATGTTTCTGAATCATTTTTATTTCCTAAAACTGTACAGGGTGGCCAAATATTATTTTTCAATTAAGAAATTTTAAATTGAATTTTCTCAATTTTTTCAACGATGTGATGTAGAAATGAAAAACGAACATTTTTTGTAAGTACTTCCCTAGGCTAATGGACTAATACACATAAGATTTTTTAAATATTTTAATTATATGAACCCACTGGTAAGGTCTGAATAATACCAAATTAATTATTACCCCAATTTTTTAATACCTGAATTAGATAAAATTTAAATAAATTGGTGGTCATGACGTCATTTTCCCTGGTAATTCTACTTGCATTAAATTGCCATTTAATTACAATTATTCTATAATAAACATAAACTCTATGAAGTTTTTATGCATTTACTTTCTATTGATATCAAAATAATTTACAAATAAGGCAAATAATTGGGTTTTAAATTATTAAATTTTTATCAATTACAAAAATTGACAACATCGTTGTGACAGTGAACTATTTGAACTACTTTAATATAACCTTTTTCGTAAAAGACTGTAGCTGTTTCTGTACACAATGGAAGAAGGATTCGTTAAAGCCGATTCAGACAATCTGCCCTATGTAGACTATGAGATGGTGTGTGAATTTATCAATACGAATCAGGACTATATTAGCGCTGAAATAAAACAAGGAAAAACTAAAAGGTACTTAGGCCCAAAGTTAGTGTATTTTAACACGAAAAAAATCGAAAAATATTATTGATTATCATAACCTCGTTAACACTGACAGTTGTCAACTGACATTGAATTGAACACTGAGAGACTTATTATAAATCTCTGATTGAACTACTGAACGAATAAACTAAAATACAAATTTAGGTATCAGGACAATGCACTGTTGTCAGCTTCATATCGTGACGTCACGGGCAATTTGACGTCAGAATGGAAAGTTTTTCAGCTTTATTATATTTTTTCGGCTAAACGGTAAAGAAAAAAAAATCGAAAAAAATTCCATAAATCTCTTTTATCAAATACTATCCGATGATGTATTAGTCCATTGCAACCATTTTCGTTTTATAAATAAATAAGTGTCAAATTCAAGAATAAACTTAAAAAAAGAGGTTCCCCCAAATAATTCATTAGAAAAATGTATAATAGTTGTTCGACGTGTTGCCCATTTTGATTGACACAGGTCTATGCAATTCTGAAATGAGGTCATTCAGTGGAACCATTTCTTCTAATCCATTGAAATGAGTAAATAATATTTAACAGGTTCTTTACTGTAATGTTTTTTTGTACATTTTTTGCCGTTTTCGTTATTCGACAAGCAAAAAACAAAAAAACCTCAATTTGGTATAAATTTCCGTATACAACGGAGCATTTATCACACTTATTGGTCGTTAATTACAATTTGTATTGAATTTAAAATATTTGGAATTTTACAATATGACTTTTAATAAAGCGGAACTTGTAGACAGGACTTTTTTTTGCCGAGTCAGACCGAAATTGTTTACTAGCCAATAGAATTTATCACCAACGTTATCCTGAAAGAAGGATTCCTGATGTTAGCAGCTTCCAAAACCTTTTCGATAGATTTCTGAAAACTGGAAATGTCGAATATAAAAAAAGTGAAAGAATAATACGTGTTGTGAACGAAGAGAATGAGTTTTCTGTGGTTCTGGCAAAGGTTGAGAATCTCCATGTTAGTCAAAGAGAAGTGAGCTCATTAGTAGGAGTGAGCTCAGTAGTACGAATGAGTAGACGTTCAAATACACAAATAAGTTGCATGCATATCATATTCAAATGCATCAGGAATTGTCTGATGACGATTTTCAAAAGCGCCTATAATTTTGTAATTGGGCCAGAGGTAAAATGCAAGATGATGTCAACTTCTTCAATAATGTTTTATTCACTGATGAGGCAACTTTTCATAAAAATGGATTTCTTAATAGGCACAATTTCCATTATTATGCTTCGGAAAATCCTCACTTTTTTTTATGTAAGTTGATAACCAACACAGACGGTCTATAAACGTTTGGGGTGGAATTATTGTAGAACATGTAATATGGCGACATTTCTTTGATGGTACATTGACTGGAGCTATTTATTTTCGTTTTTAGGAAAACTATCTGCCACAATTATTGGTAAATCTCCTTGGAAGAATTCGAAATAGGATGTAGTTTCAGCAAGATGGTGCTCCACCACATTATTTAAATGCAGCTAAAGACCACTTAAATAATACCTACCCTCATCAATGGATTGGAAGAAATGGCCCCACTAAGTGGCCTGCTAGATCCCCAGATCTTACAAAAATGAATTTCTTTTTATGGGGATACGTCAAGGAAATTGTTTATAGAGACACACCAACAACACTACAAAATATGAAGAGAAGAATAATAACAGCCTTTAGATCTATCACACCGGCAGTTTTAGGAACAGTGGGAACGTAATTTCAAAAGCGCATGGAGATATGTGTCAATCAAAATGGGCAACATATGGAGTTTTTTAAGTTTATTTTTCAATTTTGTAATTTTGCTCAATCAAACGAAATTGGGTGCAATTATCCAAAGGGAAGTAGTTATAAAAAATGTTCGTTCTTCATTTCTACATCACATCGTTGATAAATATACAGGATGTTCCATTTGAAAAAATTGAGAAAATTCAGTTAAAAAAATTCTTAATTGAAAAATTATTTTTGGCCACCATGTACAGTTTTAGGAAATCAAAATGATTCAAGAACATTAATTAGATGTCTCGTAACTGGTATTCATATAATTTTTCCTTAAAATCCATAATTGTGACTGTGGTGATTTTTTTAATATCCATCTGCAGATTGCATTATTTCAACAAAAAAAATTCATTACCCTATAATTACTTTTTTCTTTTCTTTACCTGCCGAAGTCATAATTATTGTATCTGATTTTATATGCTTAATACTTAATACTTAACGAAATCATAACTAACATTGGCAGAATTCAAAGCTATTAAGTAAATTAAATTCACTACATTTTGGTTATTATATCTGTAATGACGCAACGCAAGTGTCCTTCCATTTAGTTAATTCTAGCCGCACTTATTTATAATGTAAACAATTTCATAGGTCACGTGGTTGCCGGAGTTGTGGGACTTAAAATGCCGCGGTATTGTCTTTTTGGGGATACCGTTAACACGGCTTCACGGATGGAAAGCTCTGGAGAGGCATTCAAAATACACATATCCCATGCCACCTATATGCTACTTCAAAGGTTAGGAGGTTACTCGTGTGACGAGAGAGGCGTAATCCCTATAAAGGTAGGACTACACTTGCATCTTAAAATAAAACTGCAGTCTCCATTTTGTAATATGGAATGGAATGCAATGGTGTCTGTTTACATTAGAATTGATTTTGTAGGGAAAAGGTGACATGCATACGTATTGGTTGGTAGGTGATGATCCTGCTCAAAGACTGGCAAGAATAAGGGAAGAAATTGTGGGTTCTTCATTGTTTAGTAGTGTAAGTTCTGAAAGTAAGTGAACTGTTTTTTTTTACTTAACAAAACCTATCTATAGGTGTACATCCAAATGAATAATAGTATAATAGTGATGCTAATAGATATTTACTTTTCGAAAGTTGATCCCCCTCTCACCGATTAACCGCCCCCCTTTTCATCATAATTGCTATTACTATTATCGAGCGCTTAAGGAGCTTACAACTCTCACCCGAGTTAAGTCCCTCTGAACTACCCGCTCTGAACATGTTGACCAAAAAACTTTTCCACGATTTATTTTAAAAATAGTTCCATCAAAAGAAATATTTTATAAAGCCATTTTTATAAAGAGTTTGTTTCCATCGTTTTCTTACTTTCTAAAAAAATCCTTTATGTCTGATCTCAAAACAGCAGATAATTCAATTGACAAATCAATAAGGATGTTTCTAGGATGTTTTGATAACATTTAACAAAAAAAATAAATTATGTTTTCAGTTGTTGAAATTATAATTCTGCTGTTTGAGAAATGCTACTAAAAATGTTTTACTATAACTATTAGCAAACAAAAATAATTCGTAAATACGTAATTAAATTTTTAGGACTGAGTAGCAAAACTCCAGACCTCCTTCGAAGAACAGGAGGTACTCTAGAAGATGACGACCTACACTATGAAAAATGTCAGTCTTGCCTCTCCCAGGCATCTTGTCCTGTTCTGCAGTTACACCAAAGGGCTAGGAGAGCTTTTTATCCCTGTAATAGTCAGGTAAAAAGTTATTTCAAAACAGTTAGGGAAATTAGATGAAATAAAATGTATATTAATATTTTTTTATGCGTTGAGTTTAACTAAAGAAAGGGAAAGTGAACAGACCAAGTTAAAAAAATATAAATAGGTAACAAAGAAACATGCTGATATGTAACTTTAGTTACAGTTCACTTTTTCTAATACTGCTATGAACATTGTCGCAGTATCCATCCATAAGTACCCAACTAGACTTTAAAGAAATTCATAAAATCCAAAATTAACGGACATGCTCTTTTCAGGAAACTGTAGATGGAAGTTTCGACATGCTATGTCCGGAAATCTACAAGTACCACCTCTCAAGACTAAACTACGGTTGTTCTCAGAGAAATCCCAGATCAGCTCCTGCTATCACTTTCACCGAGACTAGCGAACAATTTATGTGAATTTAAATCAAATCAAATCCATCCAAAGTTACCTAAATGTTGTTTGTCAATTAAACATTTTGTTAAATCGCTACTATCCAGTTTCTACCTACGTAAATGTTTATATATTTCTCAGGTGCATATCTTCGTTTCATTTAACTTGTATTTGAAAACTGTTGTAAGTACAAGAAAGTAGCTTCTCCTAGCATCCAATATACGAATCATTTTGGTGTAGCTGAGAAAGTCTCATAGGGGCCAAAACTATTCTAAGGAAAGAATATGAAGAGAGCTTTGCTCTCTAGGATATACATGATATTCTTCGAGAAAGAAGTCCTTGTCTTCCTAGCTGTGATAGGCAAGAAGCAGTTCGAACCAAAATACATATAGCAGCTCTCAAAGTGGTCTGCTCTTCTAGGAAGAGATTGCGGTATCGTCATGAGCGCGAAGATTCTCTAGAGGAGCTTGTCCAGGCGTAATTATGGTTGAAAGGGTTTTGGGATATACGGGGAATTCAAGGAATGATAATTCAGACGAACGATTCAGATTGGGGGGCAGGAAACCCTCTCAGATTTGAACTTTTGCCGAGCGGCGCTACAGTGAATAAATGAGACCATGGAACATGGAGGATTGAAGGTTAAACTTTGACTGTAGGCAGTCCTCGACTGATCGGACTGAACGAATCAAGGTCGTTCCAGTTATTAAGTTGGGGCTATAAGATACCAAAACAACTTGTTAAAGTTCTGACAGGCCACTACTTCCCTTAAGTTGGGCCATGGCCCTTTTCTCTCCAGTCCTGTTTAGCTGCAGCCATTATCTTCAAAACGTGTAGACTTGTAGATTGTAGATTGTTTAAGGGGCCGCTTGGCTCTTTCAGACCTCTTTACTTCGATTAAAAAGATCTTCCGTGAATTATCCTACAATTAGTTTTTTTGCAAAGCTTGTAATTTTCCTGGGGGCCAATTTCCCTGCTTTGAGGCGTTAATTACACCGTTTGCAGGTACTTTAGCCTAGTGCGAACTAGCCTCTTGCATTCGCAATGAATATGTTCCGTAGTTTCTGTTGCAGTATCATAGTATCTGCACGTGTCATTGTTTGCATTCCCCATGTTCTCAAGATGACATCTCAAGTGCCAATGGCCTGTTAAAAGGCCTATCATCAGCCGTAAGTCGGACTTTTCGAGGTCGAGAAGCCTTGTGGCATTCTTTGTCGAATGAGTTACGAACTTTTTCGTTTTTCTTTGGCCTGGAATATTCCTCCAGTAGGGCTCTTTCCGTTTCTTTTCCCATTTTTGGACCTCCTCCGTTATGAATCACTTAGATAAGTCAGAAAATGGTTCGGTCCAAAAAATGGGGCTTCAGCATCTTTCTTTCAAGGCGTCACCTAATTCATTTCCTTCTACTCCCTCGTACCCTGGCACCCATATCGAGGTAACTTTGTTGTATTTTGTCAGTTGCTTCAGGGATTGTCTCCATTTGCAGACAATTCTAGACTCAAAGGTGTGGGCCCTGGGAACTTTTAACGCTGCATGACTATCTGAAAGTATATAGATCTTTGCCTTTATTTATGCATTCATGGGTACATAGATATCTATATATCTATTCTATAATAGATTCTTACTTGGAAGATAATTGGGGTCTAGCTTAGTGCTCAGGACTGCCTGCAATTAGGCCAGGCTACTCCCACACTGACCCCTTTACCCATGTTCGATCCATCTCTGTGTAAGACGCTTTCGTCTCTGCTCAGATAAATCGCCTTCCCAACGTCTCCTGGGAACTTTCACCCGTATTATCTGCTCGACTTTTTTTGGTAGGCAGTTATTTCCCACTCACATAAAATATTTAAGCAATCCACCCTTGCATTTTAATGAACTCTGCAAGGGAAGGTTCTTTGAACAGTTAATATATGGTTATTATATCTCGCCTTCGTAATAATTTTCGTTTCTTAATTCAAAAATTGACTTAATACTAATTTTTCGTTAATTTTTCTATCATAATCCATGTTTCGTCAGTGTGACTTGTTACTTGGACCTTAAGATAGTTTTACAACTCTTAGTTTAGAAGTGCAATAATTATTCTTGATCAGAATATGTGGGAGAGGGCTAAATAGGCTTGTTGGCCAGTATTATTAACTATGCAGCTCTCTGACACTCTACATCTGTTGTCTTCTTCTCCTTCGCAATAATGCTTGTTCTTGTTTATATTAACACCTCTGTTTAGTTCATTTTCAAATCAATATTCTTAACATGTTTTCTCATCTGTTTAAGTGGCCAGTTGTATTGTTTAGATTGTCAGTTTGTTTTCCTGATGCTCATCTATCTTATGACGTACTCCAAACCTAAACTGAATAATGTTGGGGTATTGCGTAATGCCCATTGTTATTTTGATCATTCTTGTCAGGTTGGGTGCTAGTTCCGACAACATTAAATGATAGAATTTGAACCATATGTCTCATTCTACAGTTATATATTGTGAATGGCAGTATCGCATTCCTAAATTTTACATCTGTAGATGATACCAAGTTTCTGATTTCAGCTTGTTGAGTGAGAAACCGTTCAGGTCCTTTGGCATCAGTTACCCTTTGCCAAATGGGGGAAACTGGATTCTTTCTGCAGTAGAGCAGATACACAGAATTCCCATTTGCCCTCCATCTCGGAATTTAAAACCCCAAAGTTCCTAAAAGTTTTCTGAACCCTTTTTGGGGATTAGGAGGATAGTTTTCGACCCTTGCAGGGTGCGGTCAAGGCAAATGAGGGAGTTCTCGTTAATGCACTGCAACCACTCTGCAGTAAAAATAAGGAACACTTTCTCTCCTCGATCTCTCTAAACCCCTGTGTTCCTTATCAAGCAGGGGGTAGTTTATATCCATCTGGAGGCTTGGTTGCGGAGCGGCAATCACATTCTACCATATTTTCTTTGCATTCTCAAGAGCTTGTAAGTTGGAAGCTTTTATGACGCAGTTCTATGCCCAGTAGGATATAGAAGGGGTGCAGAGGGTGTATCAACCCCCTCGGGATGGTTGTTACCCCCACGATGAAGCCCTTGGCATTAAAAAAGAAGAGTACGGGATAAAAAGTCCCCATTCATACTTCTCTCCTTGATGATACTTATATTCAAAAAGTCCTTATTGATGCTTTGCCTCTACATAAAAATTGAAGGATGTAAGAGTTCTTTTGACCTCAGATTCGGATTCAGCGTTGAAAAATACATAGAAATACCATGGCCAGTCATTCAGATCAAAAACTGTTTTCTGTGGGTCTGCGGCTGTGTAATTTTTGAGTGAACTTATCCTTATAATATAGTAGCTTATTTAAAATGTCCTGGACCGCAATATAATGTGCAACGAAGGAAGCTACACAGTATTCTCCGTTTTCATGCAAATTAAAGAAATCAAGAATGTATTAAAGAGAACGCCACTCACATGATTTGATTTGTTTACAACGGAGAAGATGACTCAAAGCTGCAGCTTTCTTTGTTGCACGTTTTATTGCGGTCGAGGACTTTCTAAACAATCTCAGCTTTAGCTCCTTCTCAAAATGAAATTCTTAATAGTTGTCACTTACGTTATCACATGCAGCAGTCAAAAAATCGAAAGCTCGAACACCTATAGCGGTAATACTAAAATTTGTAAAATTACTTAGTGACCAATTGGTCATTATTAATTTCCTCCCGACAACGACAATAATCAGTCTTCCTAGGGTATTACTGCATATTCGCAACTGCAGCGCTGTGGTAAAGATAGCGATGACTGCAACTGTGTTAAAATATGTACATGCAATTGGTAGGACTGCGATAGTGGTGATTCGACCTTTAAAAAAATTATATCTGTTCCTTGTACAATGTATATCTATTTATATAATGACTGTCCACTTTAAGAAAGGACTTCAGGATACGACATTTATATAACTATTATTTATTTAAATAAATGTTATAAAATGTTCTGGATTGTTTTTTAATCTTGATATCGGAATAGGAGTGGAGGATCTTCAAAAAATCCATAGAAGGCCATATAGTAAAAATAATAATGTAATAAAGGGGTTAACAAATTAAAATTATTTTTCATAAAGTGGCGCAGTCTAAATAGGATCTTTGAAAAACAATGCACTGGTAATTGATAACTTGAATTTTAATTGCATATGCAAATTTACATGTGTTACAACAAGAAGGGTAGACATTAACGGAGAATGCGGGAGTCGGCTTTAAGTTCGTGAAAGTTCCTGTGAATTTTTCAATTCACACGTAAAACTAAATTAGAAATGGGAGTATACTCCAACTTGGTAAATTAGTTGTACATCTTCTGTTTTAAATTCTTCTCCCTAGAAGAATTTAAACCATGCACTTTCGAGCTGTGATATTACTGGGTGCTTCAAAAATAAAGGCAAACTATCTGTTTGGAAAGCTTTCCAGATAGCAGAGAAAGAAGTTCTCGATGCTTTGGCATTACTTGGATCTCTAAGTGGAGTATTGTTTTCATAGTTACCAAGCAATCACACGTTATGACATTTTCAGTGTTCGAACAATAAAGTATATCTAAGAATAGGTAACAGGTATCAAAAAATTTATATGAACCCCTTGTATCCCTTATTTTATTAGGAAGAAAAACAATTTCTGGCAAAACTTCCATAGAGCTAATCACAAATGAGTTACAGAGCAAAACAGAGATCAGCGTCCATTCTGGCAACCATGTTGAAATTACGGCATCTTACACAAATGCGGACAAAACACCTGGTAATACGTAATTGTATGGTTCGTGAACTCTCCATCTCATCTAGTTATACTATTCCTTCATTAAAAATCCCACGGAATTACACATAGTCGAGTGCAATTAGACACAAAGGGTAAGAAATGATAGAACCCAGTTCTAATGAATGGATGATTCTATATCAGATTAGGTAGTTACTATTTTATTTTTTGCCCACCCCGCTAGAGTGGGTGGGAAACACCCCCCAAGTTAAAAGCAGCAATTTTTAACAGGTAAACTTTTTTGCATGACAGTATTAGAAGTTCGATGCAAAAGAAATCATGAAAATCGATTCATTGTAACTGGGTTATGAGGTAAAACCTAATTGCACTTGACGACAAGCCCCTGCCCTATAAGTCATCATAAGGTGTTACTCATTGATACTTTTAATTACACTGCTTAAAAAACCAAACAATAATTTGTCTTTAAAAGTGAATTATTATTTGTTTGCTTTAACTGTATGGAAACATATTCTTTACAGGATTTTGCAAACATCAGAAAAAATAACTATCTATGGAAACAAAAAAAAGCTATGTGCAAGAATATTAATGAAATTTTTGCATCCTTTCGATAACCTGACTTCCGGTTATGCTAGCAAATTAAAATTCCTTATGCAGGTTAAACTAGTATCTACATAACCCCTACGGTATATGAAGATTCAGTTAAAAATGAGAACAATGGTATCAAATGAATTTATTTACCTTTCTTAAAAAAAAATCATTCTAATGGGTTACATTTTCATGAAATCTATCATTCTCTTGAGATCCTTTGCGAGAGACAAAATAACTATAAAACAAAAGATAAGTCTCGTAAATTTACCTCAATATTAAAAATCGTATATTACAACAAAATTAGGAACTTGAGATCCTTTACGAGAGGCAAAATAACTATATTACAAAAGATAAGTCTCGTAAATTTACCTCAATATTAAAAATCATATATTAAAACAAAATTACTTAAACTTGAGATTCTTTACGATAGACAAAATAACTATATTACAAAAGATAAGTCTAATTTATCTCAAAACTCATAAACTTTAGACACTCTCGTTACCATAAAAATGAACCACGACTTACTGTATCAACAACAACAAAAGTGCATTATAGTACTAAAATAAGATATTAATCATGAGGAATCACAATAAAAGTAACTACGAAACAATACTACGGCGAAGTATTTGCGACAACGGATTCAAGATATAAGCAACTACGAATTAATATACAACAATGTGTTTAATTATAACAACGGATTTAAAATGTAATCTAGCCTGTATATAATAGATTTCGCTTGAATCTAATAGGTTAAATTTAGACACTTTTGGCTCTTATAGCTCAACAAGCATGTGAAAATAATCCCTTTTACTGGCCACAATCAAAAGCACTTATCTTTTATTTTGTTGTCCTGATGAAGGAAATTGCTAGATACAGTCCTGTCCTCCGATGATTATGGATTTAAAGGTTATGTTTCACATGTGGCTGCCTTAATCCCATTTGAGGTTATGAAATCGTAGAAATGTTCGTACAAGATTTGTCGCCAAGACAAAATGAAGAAAATCTCTCCGCCCAGAATGTTCTCGTATATTCCAATTCAAAATGTAGTATAGAAAGGTTGACTTCATATGAATATTACTGGATTAGTAGAAAACGTAGTAAGTCTTAAAATTTGAATGTAGATAATCTTGCTCAAAGCAAATAATGTAACGTGGAAATACTTCGACGTTAACAGCATTAAACGTAACTAAATTTGATTATTAAAAAGTAATTTATAAGAAAGATACTTATAAGAAAAATACTTATTAAAAAAAATTATAAGAAAAACTTATAATTATGAGAAAATCCCTAAAACAATGTTTTAAATGTTAGATGGTATTTACCGGTATAATAATTAAGACCTTGCCTCTAGCACTAGAGTTTGTGGGAATAATATTACCGATAATTTATAATTTTTCTAATAAATATTAACAGTGTAACGAAGGATGCTCTTGAGCATTCCGCATGTTACAAACCAGAAGTCAGGTTATCGAAAGAATGCAAAGATTTCATTAATATTTTTAGACATAGCTTTTCTTTTAGTTCCCATATATAGTAATTTTCTCTGATGTTTGCAAAATCCTATAAAGAATATGTTTCAATACAATTAAAGCAAACAAATAATAATTCACTTTTAAAAACACATAATTGTCTATATATAATGAAAACTAAATTTAAAAGTGTTTTTTTTATTGGTACCCTATTTTGCTTCTTTAAAGTACGCCTCAGAGTGTTTAAGTCCAAGTTTCAAAAACGCGCGAGTTTTAAAGCTACCATGGCAACATCAACAACCCGAGAAACGTGAAGTCAAAATGTCAACTTCTTAATTATTGATCTGATAGGAGTAACTTGCAACTCAAATAAAATATTACTAACAAATGTTTCAAAAGGTTTATTCAAATATTGAACAATATTAATTTCTTAAATGAATGTGGAAAAGTATAGTTGGTATTGTTTGAAATAGTAATAAATACTTCGGTTTTTTAAATCAGAAGAAATTTTATTCAAAATAATACTGCTAATATTCTCGGAAGTCATTGAGGTTACACTTCCATTAATGGCACTGCCAATAATGTCTTATTGCTAATACTCTCTTCAACGTAACCAGTCGCCACAGCTGTCGATTTTCATCCTACTTGTCGTCGGATTTGATCTATTGTCGTGCCACTATTCGCCATAATGGTAGCAGACGTACGTCGAAACGCATGTACCGTGTACTTCTCAAGATTGTCCATGTTAAGATAACGTGCAATTTGCAAGGGACATGATCCAAATGTATTAATACCAACCACTTGATTGCTGCACTTTCCCTTAACATACCGCAAGAAAACTCGGTCTGTATGCAGTGATAAATACTGCTTCACCAATCGCACATAACTAAGCATCACTGTCGGCAACAGTAAAACTATCTTAGATAGTCGGGTAGTAGTAAGCAATACGCTTTCTTCTTCTATGATGCCATGTAAGCGTAAATCGCACAATACACATCTGTTACAAGAGCCAAAGATACTGCAAATGGCTACCACCCTCAAAAATAAATACGTCATGACCAGTGCATCTGTGAAAAACTTCCGCAAATCGTCTTCCTTGAATACATATGCCTTCTTGGCTACGTCATTCTAGCTAATGGCCTTCATGAACGCGTGCACTTTCACAAATGATTTTAAATTGACCCCATTGTTTATCCTCAACATATTTTGCAAGTTCGAATGGATAGCCTATATAGTCGACGCTTTGTACTGCTCCGACATTTTCTGAAGGTAAGCAAGTAAAACTCGTTCATCTGTATCTGTTACCATTTGATGAACTTCGTATTCTTTTTTTATAAAAGCGTCTTCCGATTTTTGCGGTATTAACAGCGATTCTGCTTTTTTGTTTAAGTAATCAGTGTTAGAACTCATTTTAAAGCAATATGCAATCAGTAACAACTGTTGTGATAATAATTAATGTGACAGATTGAAAATGGGTTTTTGTTTCTTTCATTTCCGTGACACTGACAGGTATCCTGATGTCACATCACGAATTCGACCATTTTACATTCTTAATTCTTATTTCCATTTTTTGTAGTAATAATACCAGAATTTATGATTTCAAAGTGTACCAATAAAAAAAATAGCGTAAAGTATTCGTGGATAATTGGTCATTAAAACACTTGCTCTATTTCGAGTACTTAGGCAGCGCCGTCGAGCTCGAAAAATCATGCGTGTTTTAAAGACCTTAATATCCACTTATATTTTAATATACTATTATTTTACTTATTTAATAAAATGAAAACAGTTTGATGGATCCTAAAAAATCTTGATTCAATCGAAAGATATTTTCAGTACGCGTCGTTTGGCGCCAGGCACAACTCATTTTGTTTATCCGTTCATTTATTATAGCCAAAATAAATTTCTCAATTAACAAATTGATTACTCCGAAACTAATGAGGTCGGGATATTGTTGTTTTCAAAATACATGTCCATTATACCAAAGAATGTACCATATTTTTGTTGGCCCGTTATCTTTAATACTTCTTGATTGTTTAAACAATTGTCATAATTTGGTAATTAGCAAATAACTTTTTTTTCGAAAGCTTGATCGAATTCAAACCAACTTTAAATGATAAATATTGATGTCGGGCATAACCTCCATAGAAGTCTGCACGAATGCAACTTTTTGCTTTTGTTTACTTAAAGTTTAAATTAATTCTGCAAATTAACAAATGGAATATCTCTGCTCTGGGTAAGCGTATCGAAATAGGGTTTTGTGAATGTAAAAGTGCTTTGAAAGTGAAACATTTTGAGACCAGAAAGAACTTGATCGGATAACCGGAAATAAAAGTGATATTGCGTGAGAGACCATTTTTGGACACGAGGTTTGGTGCAAATGAAAGCTAACAAGTTTTTCCATCAACCACAAAATGTTCTATAAAAAATATTCAATCCCTCAAGTTATACGCGTTTTTGACCCTTAAAAAAATCTCTCCCGCAACGTGAAAATAGTAAGGTATGACGCGCAATGGGGTGGCGGGTTCAATCCTCGGCGTGGGCAATTTTTTTTTCCGTCAAATTTGATTTTTTTTCATGTAACCAAGTATTTTTTATGATAATAACAAATGTTGTTACTTTTTGAAAAAGTTTTTAAAACGTCGTAAATAATCATTTTTTGCAATGTCATTAAATAAATGGCTATCTTGCAACAAACATATGATTGTTCTTGTCCAACGAGGGTTTGTCCGTAGTTCTTGTTTTTTTTTTACTACTTTTTGTGAAAGAGAAGGCTTGTTTTACTTTATTTGAGGAGGGTAAATGTCGAAAAAAATATCAAAAATAAAAAGGAAACAAATTTTTTTTCACTTTTTTCATATAATGAAAAAAAGTTCACGTCTCGTGAAAGAAACACACTTTATTAGTGTAAATGAGAAATAATCAAAAGATTTAACTATTTTAATGGCGTTATTATTATAAAAAACCGGTCCCCCACCGTTCCATGATTTCGACTATAGGAAATGTAAAGCTTACAAAGCAGGTGCACAGCGTCAGCTCGAGAGTTACGGATTTAATGAAGTTCTCAAGAAAAAATAATTATTTATAGCGTTTTTTACAATTTAAAAATTATTTTATCATAGGAAATATTTTATTGCACGAATAAAAAAAGTGAATTTGTCAACAAAAAAAATTTGCCCGCACCGAGGATCGAACCCGCCACCCCATTGAGCGTCAAAAAATCTTCCTATTTTCACGTTGCGGGAGAGATTTCGTTAAGGGTCAAAAACGCGTATAACTCTTCAGGGATTGAATATTTTTTGTAGAACTTTTTGTGGTTGATGGAAAAACTTGTTTTTCGAAAAAGAAGTTATTTGCTAATTAACAAATTATGACAATTGTTTAAACAATCAAAAAGTATTGAAGATATCGGGCCAAAAAAATATGGTATATTCTTTGGTATAAAAGGCATGTACTTTGAAAAAAAAAACATTATCCTGACCTCGTTAGTTAGTTAATTTGTTAATTAAGAAATTTATTTTGGCTGTAACAAATGAACGGGTTGACAAAATGAGTTGTGGGCGCCAAACGACGCGCATTGAAAATATCTTTCGATCGAATCAAGATTTTTTCGGATCCGTCAAACCGTTTTCATTTTGTTAAATAAAAACGAAAAGAATATTGTTTAAACAATTATTTGACTATGAAGCTCGCGGTTTATTTTTTCATAATAAAATCTTGTCTAACGGAATTTTTCCTATAAGAATCCATGGCTACCTAAAATGGTATAGAAAAAAAAAATCCCAGGCAGACTCGCCTACATTTAGATGTAGAACTTTGTTATAATATAATTTATGTTTTTAGATGTTATTCAAGTAAATTTACACTGTTTTCTTATTTGTGTACAAATAATAGTCAGGAGTATATTTAAAAATGTTTGTTTTAACTTCATTTCTTTCACTTTATTTTGATTGGGTATCTTCTGCTTGAGCACACCTTATTATTTATCCTTCTTGTAAGTTGATGGCGGCCATATTGCAAAATTACAACAGTCCAATTAAAACGCTACTTTTGAAAGAACTTAAGCCGGCTTTACAAAGCCTAGTAAGAAAAGCGTAGCCCACTGTTCGATGTTCGATTATTATGAAATGTAATATACCAATCTAGTCAGCAATAAATATCAAAATTGGCATTTATAAATTTGTCAGATTTTAATACAATTCACAGAAGATGAAACTTATTTTAAATTTATAAATTTAAGCGAGGACCAAATAATAATTGTACCATGGATAATTCAGAAGAAATAAACGACGAGAGTGACCATGACGAACAGTGTACGATGGGATATTATACTCGGTCGAAAAGAAGGAAACTGAACAAAAAGAATTTAGAAGAAGCAACGTCCAGTGCTTATGACTTAACAGAGAGAAAAAGGAAGAATCCCATAATGTTTGTCCCATCAGAAATTTTACAAGCTGTTTTTAGACATTTATCGCATCATGAATTAAGTATGAAAAACATTTTGCATAGTTTTATAAAAACCGATTTTGCGCATCTAGGTAGGTACAAGTGATGCCTCAATAGTACGCTGAGACAACGCAAGGTTTGATTTAAAATTTACAATTAGGGTTATGGTTTTGTAACTAATAGTTAATAAGCAAACGTCCTTATTTGAATAAGAACACACAAAAAGTGATGTTTAGCATAGCTATACTCCTACACCTAACCCTAAGTGGTGAACAATATTGAGTATATGATGGCGACTTAGAACTTACCTATAATGGTTTAAATACACTGAATTGCTGAAAGCTTGGTCGTGCAGGTAACATAAAGACACTAAAATAATAGAATTTTTGATGGCAGAAAATAGTTTTTTATGCAAATCGAAATGATAAGTAGATGTATCATTTTTACTTACAGTAGTAAATGCAAATGCGTTTTTAGTTTTAGAGACAAAAATCATAATAATAACCTTGGAGAAAAGTCAACTTGTGCATGTGAATAAAGATGGGATAACTTTTAGAATAAGAATAAGAATACGTGCCAAAACCGGGAATCCACGGAAATCTGTCATCTCTTAGCGCGATGTGCAATGGTCAATATCGATTTAAAAATGTAATGAACTACGTCGTATGACAGAAAACATGAAATTTTAAAACATTTAGGGCTATACGGGGGAATGCCTGCACGATATCGATATGGAAAGATAGAAATTGACATTTTTTCGGCAGCATGCATTGCACGGGCTAAATTTGGGCCAACAGGAGTGAACGGGAAATGTCATTTTTTGACATTTCGCGATATCGATTTTGCTTCGTTACAAATGGATGACATAATACAGTAAGATCCCAAAGACGCCAGACCTACGTCATTTTAGCAAAGCTAATATTTTGACAATAAATAGTGCGATATGTAGTTAAGAACGTATGTATATTTGCTAGCTTGAAAGCGGGGCCCCTTTACAGATAACAGGTACAAAAAACATTACTAACCTACGATAGCTGGTTTTCATATATATATTTGACAGAATCCTGTTAAAAACCAACATTCATTATTGCCAGCCACTTTCCCTGAGCCCTAACTTCCGACAGGTGCTTTAAAGCTCGAAAAAAGCCCAACCTAACCTAACATAACTGTGGAATCATATCTACTACCACCTATATAAAAAACGAAACAAAAAAAATCTGTTATGTTATGTTAGGTTGGTTTTCTTTCGAGTTTTACAGCGTCTGGCGCAAGTTAGGGCCCACGGAAAGTGTCTGGCAGTAATGAATGTTAATTTTTTACAGTATCCTGTCAAATATATATGTAAACCAGCTATCATACTTTAACCTAGGTTAGTAAGTTTCTTTGTGTACTTTTGTACCTTTTATCTGTAAAGTGGCCCCGCTTCCAAGCTAGCAAATATGAATACGTTCTTAGCTACTTATCACACTATTTATTGTCAAAATATTAGCTTTGCTAAAATGACGTAGGTCTATCAGCTCTGGGATCTTGGTCTATAGGCTAAGACACTAATTTTAAATTCAGTGACTATCCTCGACCAAGATAATTTTTGATATGGTACAATACATGAATGCTGGCGCTGCACAGTGGTCAATTTTCAAGATTTCGGCGGAAAATATTCCACAAATTTTCACATGAACAGAAAAAATTCGTGAAGAAAAGCGGAAAATATTGAAAAGATTTTAGACGCTAAAGAAGAAGGTTTAAAAAATTTATTTAGTTCTAAAATTCTGAAACTGCGTAGGTACGATAATGTTACACCTGTGAATGTACAGTAAATGTAAGCTTTTAAGGGATGATTTTTGAGGGGATGCAGCGGACAATTTTATGTTTCTAGGAGGACGAAATTCTTTCATTTATATTTTTTTCTGTTTTTGGTGCAAGATGTTTAACTTTATAATTTTAGGTTGTTATTGTAATAATACTGAGACATGTTGTAACTTAACTTGTATTTAAAATTAATTGCTCTACATACAAACATATATATCAGTGGGAATAAAAATAGAAGTAAGCAAACAAGAAAATTAGTCGCTATCTCTATCATCACTAACAATTTCCTTGGCAGACCAGGCAGACCATTTATCAAAGAGAAATGTGGAATATTACTCATAAGTGGATTTTAATCGGCTACGACAGCTTTTCTAAATTTTTTATAACGCAAGCAACAGCACATTTTCCACATGCATGATATGCGGCTTGATTTGCTAAGCTCAACTGTTCTGAAAAATTCTCGAGTAGTGGTTGCACTTTTTTCTTTTCGTTATTTGTCCACTATCATCAAAACGTACATTAGATTCACAACTGGCTGTTTAACCAAGTCGAATATATGTATTTAAACGAAGAGACATTAAATTTGTAGGACCGTCAGCGCTTAAACAAATTGCACAAGAATAATTTAATAATTTGACGAAATTCATTCCACAATGATTTCCTCTCTTATGATCAATGTACTCAATGATCTTGTGAATCGCCCTTCGAGTTGCCGCATCACCCAGTAAATTCTCATTCCGCAGAGAATTAGGGAAATTCTCTGTACGCAAATGACCACTGCAATGAAATCATAAATATTTTCTAAACTAAATGTAAGTAAGTGGACTTTCATTACATATTTGAAAGCAAAGACATAAATCTGTAAGGTACAACACAAATTTCGGTGATACTTTGTGAACCTATTTTTAAAACTCAAATACAAGCGCGCAAATACATGCTTACGCGAAATACATCATTAATTCTACAAAAAAGTACACATATCTCGTAATGTTCTTTCGATAGCTGGAGATAGGTATTAAATGCACACTAAAATAGTTTCAAATTCTCGAACAGTTAACAACTTGCTTGGACTAGAATCGGTGGTAAATTTTCAGCCGCAGACCAGCCTAAATACTTTTTAGACGTACAGTGTAAACCAAACATTCTCTTGGTTTATGAGATCCTGGTTATTCAGGTATTGGTGTATAGGGCGCGTGCAAGGTATGACTAACATAAACTCAAGCATTACATTTTTGCGAATTTATACTGTTTTTATTCGCATTTTTAGACTGGTACCTGTGTAATATTAATGCACTCTCTCGGATAGGATGCATATAATTTTTTTGAATCATTAATTCTTAAAAATAGACCGCTAATTATAGGTTGGATTTCCAACCTGTAAATATCGGTATATTTTAAAAAATCAATGATTTAAAAAAATTATATGCATCCTATCCTAGAGAGTTTATTAATGTTACACAGGTACCAGTCTATAAAGGCAAATTAAAACATTGAAAATGAGTATAAACTTACGAAAATGTAATATTTGAGGTTATGTTAGTCATACTTTGCACGCGCCCTATATAGTAATTGGGATAAATTTAATTTTTTAATATTTTCTTCCTAATATTGGCAAATTGACCACTGTGCGCTGATATGAGTTTAAACTTATTAATTATTGCACAAAAATATGGTGTGTCACCTCACCTTATAACTACCATGAGCACTCTCAGTACGTTTTTTAATCTCAAACTAAGGATATTTATTTCAAAGTTTACAACATTACAACGTATTTTGAGTTATTAGGTTTCGTATACAATATTTGCTTAGTTTTAGAAAAAAATATTTATTTACAGGACGCATTTCAAACGCGTATGCGTCGGTGACGTCCCTGTAATTTAGGCTTTAAAATAAATTTAAGCTACCTAAGCAGTGATTAACTAAGGAATATGTTATTTGGGGTATTAACATTATTATTTAAATAACTTAATAGACCATTGCCAACAATTTAAAAAAAAAAAAATTCTTAACAGTGGTGGGAAAATTTAAGATTTTGGTACATAAATGTGAAAAAATCGATTGGACCGCAACAAATAACCGGAAATGGGGTGAGGGTGCGAAAAGTTGCGTTCTTAGGTAATGCACATTTTTATGCCTTAAAATAGCTGTAATTTTTTTGAAGCGTAATATTAATTTTTTGATTATTTTGCGAATTTAATTTGAAAATAAGGCCTAATTTTTAATGAAAAAAGTTTTGATTTTTGAACATTTCAGGACGGTATTTTGATGAAACCTCTACTTTAAGATGCTGTAAAAAGATCGTACTGTTACTATGGAAAAATATTGTCAAAAATGGAAAACCAAAAAGACACTTTTCCCAAGACAAATTTTTCCGTAAATATCACTAATGCTTCATTGTCCATTTAAATGAAATGTTGAAAGTGGTGCAAAATGGTAATTTTAGTTGAATATGTAATAAGGAAACTTTAATTAAGTAACCGCTTAAGGTTCGGACTGCTGAAAAAATATGTTTTAACAATAATTTTATCTAAGAAATTGCTAAAAATTACTATTTTTAAGCAAGCAACAAATTCTATGCTTTATGCGCATTCACATTAAAACTAAATTTATTATGTATTTTACATTAAATCATTTTACGAAGTAGAAATACATAATCAAAATTTATAATAATCTCATTTTTTTTGGGAAGCTGCTCTACATTATCAGACTGCACACATTGTTCGGTTTCTTCAGGATTTTCGATAAGGTCTACGACTTCGTCAAGGTCCTCAAGTTCATCAAGATCTCTATTTTCAATATTATTTTGAACATTTGTTGTTGCTTCGTAATAAATCTTCTCCGAATTGCTGATTTCTTGTACTGGTAGTATCTCAGAGTTAGAACAGTTTCCGGCTCCGTAACAATTCGAGCACAGAATGGAGCCCTTTACTCCATGCTTTCTACAGCCGCATCTTTTACTATCACAACCAGCTTCACAGCTGCAGCAGATAGATTTCAGCAAACTCTCAGAAATTAATTCCTTTTCTGCCAATTTAGGCATTATTCCGGTTAGATGGTGTTTCTATCCCCAATTCTGCAAATTTGTTACCAAGCCAAGTTTATATTTCAAAATAAGCCCTGTAGCAGTGTTACTCAGCTGCTCCCTAAGTTGGTGGTAGTTTTTCTAAATTAAATGACGTCCTTACCATAGCGGTTTGATACATTTCAAACCTCAATTCGTTCAGTGGCATATCCTTTTTCTTACATTTATAAATAGACGCTATTAGCTTCAATCCATTTTCGGCTATTGTTTGTTTGTCTGCATTTCTCCGACAAAAAATTGCTGTGAGTTTTGATAAACTTTTGTTAGCCAGTAATGATTTTACAATAGTTTTTTTTCCTTTTCCGGTGAAACAGTAAAACAGTGGAGGAACGCAACAATGTTCTTTTTGACTCATGTTTGAAGCTGTTTGAGGTGTAAAATGTATCTTTTGTATTACCTGAACCTGTATTGTGAAAATAAATATCGGAATTATTTGAACTGGTTTAACAGAACTAGAAAATCAATATCATGACCCACGATTACTACGTTTTTTGTAGGATTTTCAGCTAATTCAATAGCTGTATTAATAATTAGGGCATCAGCATCTTCTACTTGCTTCCATAAAAATTGAAATTTTTCTGACGGTGTTTCTACCAATTTTTTCTTATTTTTTTCATTAGACAAAAATTTCTCTGGAGTAAATGTAATTTTTGTATGACTACTAAACTCAAATGTAGGGATACTTCCTCCAGTTTTTCTGCGTGAACCTTCGCCTTTCTCCTTACTCATTGAACTTGTTGTTGAAGCGGTTAATGTTGATGCTGTCTTTGTAGTAGTCACATTAGCTTCGGGATACCCACCAGATATTACGTAACTGTTTGTTGCGTAGTGGCCCTGTACGTAATGCAAATACTTTTAACGATTTCATCAATCGTATAATTTCTTTTGCCAAACTACTTTGTGTGGCAGAGATCCACCATCAATAACGTGTACAGTATTACTGGAGGTCAGCAGTGAATCAATGCTCGTAAATTCATCGTAAAGATGCGATTTAACATTTTTTTCTGAGGCCATTTTCCGTAAATAGTAACAATGGAATTGGAGCAAACTCCAAATACTTTTTCCTATCATATTTGCTGCTAATATTCAACAAAATTCTTTGAAACAGTAACAGTTAATGTTTTTCTTGTCTAAAAATCATTTTTAGCAATTTCTTAGGTACAGTTATTGTTTAAACAGTTTGGTTTTCAACAGTCCGAACCTTAAACGGTTAGTTAAAGTTCCCTTATTACATATTACATTAAAAGTACCATTTTGCACTACTTTCAACACTTTATTTAAATGAGCAATGAAGAATTAGTGACATTCACGGAGAAACCATCTTGAAAAATGTGTTTTTTTAGCTTTTTCCACTTTTGACAATGTTTTTCCACAGTAACAGCATGATTTCTTTGCGCCATCTTAAAGTAGAGGTTTCAACGAAAAAAACACCCTCCTGAAATTTTCAAAAATCAAAGTTTGTTGATCAACTTTTTTTATTGAAAATTAGGCCTTTTTTTCAAACTAAATTCGCAAAAAATCAAAAAATGAATATCACGCTTCAAAAGAATTATAGCTTTTTGAGGCATAAAAATGTACACTTTCTCCGAATTTCGTCAAAATAGAATTATTTTTGTGGAAGATAGAAATAAAAAACAAAAGAAAACGGTTTTTGGCGTTTTCCTCAATATTTTTGAGGTTATGTAAAAAATGGTTCAAATAATAGTTGTAGACTTCTCAATTATCTACAACTTTTACTTTAAACTTTTTTTGGTAAGAGGTCTACTTTTGCCATAAATCGTAAAACAACACGTTTTACCCTTAAAAACACACTTTTTCGCACCCCCACCCTACTTCCGGTTAACTGTTGCCGTCCAATCGAGTTTTCCCCATTTATGTACCACTAATCCTAAATTTTTCCATCACCCATGTACTGCTAAGAATTTTTCAGATTTTTGGCCTCTGAAAACCGGTTTGACACTGGTCTATAACGAAATACTCCATAAACGTTTTGCTTTAGCTTATAAGCACAGTCCTAACCTTCCGACATCTGACATAATATGACAACTGACAGACAGCAATTTTGTAAAAATAAAATAGTGACAATGACGACATCGAAATTGATGTTTATTTGTAGTGTGGTCTCAATGCCCATTTTAAACGTGTGTCGTTGGTGGATTAGAGTGCTTTTGTATTTGACAGATAGGGCCACATATAATGAAAATGGACTGATGCACAATGTCATAGGAGGACTGCTTGGTTTCATTCTCAAATTACAATGGAAAAGTGTTTTACGTGTGGTAGCGATAGTAAAATTATAACCATTTGGTTTTTGCATGAAAATAGGAACAGGGGAGAACTGTAGTGACATCATATAATGACGTCATTACCTGTGATACGGGAACTAATTCACTCCCCGTGTGCTTGACACAAGTCAAAGCTGATACTGTCATCAAATAAGATTTATCGTTTATTTATGCATATTACAAGCAGCGTGTTAAAAATGATATGGGGTAGTAAAAAGAATAGTTAACTTTGGTTAGGGGCCTAATAGAAAGCCGACATAAATTAAGTAATAAGCACCAGAAACTCAAGTGTGACGGTAGCTTATTGTTTTTCCTCTAAATTGCGACCCCAAAAACATATTATATAAGACTTGATCAGACCCCCAGGTAAGAAAGATTTTTTTTCGTGTGGTTGTGTAATCTTAACTCTTCAGTTACGAAATATTCGCATGTTTATATGCGGTTTAAGAACACAATTGTTATAACAATCCATAAAAAAAATCGTTACTAATATTGTCATATATTCTAGCATGCCTGTATTAGTACCTTATTGGTAAATTGCAAACTTTTATCGAGTAATCAATCTTCTCCGTTTCTGTTTTTCCGTTCTACTTTCGTCTGTTGATGCGTGTCTTTATTTACACTGAACTTTCACGCGTTTGAAATATTTAGGGCCTACATTGCCCATACCCGAATGACTGTTCCTGTTTTAATTCGTGCCGTTTAAAAATTAATGATGCGAAGTGCCATTTAGAGCTACATGGTTAAGTCAATATTGACTTATATTTTATACATAGGGAGTGCTTTCAAAGTGTTTTCTTTGACAAATATCAAAGTAGCGGTATGTTTTCACTTTGATGCTTGCGTGAAGTAAAATCAATAGGTTAATGTATTTACCTTTAATGCCATTTTTAGGTCATTGTTTACCATCTCCAATTAAATTACTAACAAAATTACTTTTTTTCTATGTATATTAATGTTTACTAAAATTTAGCAAGGAAAAAACTTTTAAATAGAATTGGTGGGCTGTGACATACAGACAGATAGACATACCGAAACTACAAGGGTTCCTACCCCAAACAAACGGCAACACTACCCCTACTATTCCTTGCTGAGGCAAATGTTCAACAATTTTGCCTATACTAATATTCATTATCTCATCGATATCTATTTTCAGGTATAAGCATAAGACTGGTTAATCGTAGATTCAAAATTAATGCAGAAAATATTTTAAACCTTGCTTTTAAGAGACTAGATAGGAAGATTAGCGCTCTCCTGAAAACAACTGAAGTGTCGTTAGCTTACACTCAAGACGATATGGAAATAAAATGTGTATCAAAATTGCTGAATATGTTGGAAGTTCTTAAAATACAGGTACGTTGAACATTTCATGAATTAATAATGTATTTACTTAGCATATAGTAGGTGAGCCCTGGACCATCGTGTAATCGCGGAATGGTTAAACTCATGAAAAGTGTTTAGTTCCAATCAAAATAAACAACTTTTTCCTTGCAGCAAAGTCTCGAAGTGTCGCGAAATGGGATAAAATTCATTATCAGTAGTTTATATTCCGCGCAAAATTGAAAGTAAAAAATACTCATTTTTCTTCGTTCGTGTCGAGTTTGTCCCTGCAATTTACGATGTCGATGCATACCCGATCTTCTTCTTTCGATGGAGACATAGAACGAGCTTCCACTCCAAATATTTATTTAATTACGAACGTTTAAAAATTTCCGATTTTGCTGGTCCAATTTGATATTAGGATAAAGCGCGTGAAAAACCTGATTTCCGGTTCTATCATTGCGATTTGGTATCAGAATAAAACGTCAACTTTCTTCTTTCCATGGAGACCTAAAACGACCTTCCATTCCACATATTCACTAAATTATGGAAGTTTGAAAAATTCATGTTTTTAAATTTTCAAATTGCCTTCCGGGTAAGGCACATTCATCCGTCGGGATATTAGAAAACATGTTTTTTACATCGAATGAGACTAAAACAGAATTTTGTGGAGTTTTAATGTTTTTTAATTTTTCAACTAATTCCGTCGAATTTTTTAGGCTATTGTCTGATGAGAATTTAGTTATGTTCTTGAATATATCATTCAGGGAAATGCTAAGGTCCCTGGTTGGACTGTTAATGTACGAAACAACCGGTCGAATGGGGTTTCCTGGTTTGTGATTTTTAATAAGACCATATAGTTTTGGTGCCACTGGGTTCATATTAATTATTCTCCTCTTTTCATAATCAGAAAAAATAGCTTTAATATTCGAGATACCTTGTTTTAATGTCTACACCTCATCAAAAACCTTTTAGATACATGCAAAATTAACCATATAATCTCTTACGAAATCTTATCAGCCTTCGAGATCTGCCTGTCACAAACGTACTTTCAATTCGGGGAAAAATTCTACTTACAAAACTCGGGCTTACCTATGGGCTCTCCACTTAGTCCTCTCTTAGCGGATATTTTTATGATACACTTAGAAAAAGAAATTCTAAATTCTACGTTAGGCAAGAAACATATTAATTTTTGGTATAGGTAATTATGTTGATGATGTTTTAGCCGGTTTCAACGGTACTACCAGACAACTGAACAATTTTTTAAATTATATTAATAATAGACACCCGAAAATACAATTTACATTAGAAATAGAGTCAGATAATAAAATTAATTTCCTAGACCTTACAGTGTCACGCATAAATAATCAATATACTTTTAAAATTTTCCGAAAACCAAAATTTACAGGAACCACAATTCCTTACGACTTATTACACCCATATCAGCAAAAAATGGCAGCAATTCGATGATACACAGAGCATTTTCACTACCTCTGTCTGACGCGGATCTGAATGAAGAGCTACACATAATCGGAGTGGAGTTAAAAATAATTTTGGTAAAGATGTCATTAGAAAGTTAATTAACAAAATCCTGAAAAAATTCACTTTTCAATTAATATATCCAAAAATAAAAGAAACCACAAAATTTACTTACACAACAATTACCTACTGTGGCCATTTATCCGCAAAAATAGCTAATGTTCTATCTAAACACAATCTAAAAATAGCTTTTAAATCACAGAGTAAATTATCAAACATATTATACAATGCAAAAGACCCAACACGTAAATTTAACAAATCTGGAGTTTATAAGTTAAAATGTACAGAGTGTAATAGTATCTATATAGGGCAAAGCAGTAGAAATTTCAAAATACGGTATCAAGAACATCTTAGATCATATAGGCTACAGAAAACTGATTTATCTTTCGCGAACCACTGCCTCGAAAACAACCATAGTTTTCCAGAATTAGACGACATTGAAATTTTACATTTCTCAACGAAAGGCTTTAAATTAAACATTTTAGAATCTCTGGAAATTCATAAACACAATAATATCAAGGATTATAATTTGTTAAATGATCAATAGATGTGATATATTCACCTTTATTTACAACCGACAGACCCATAATTGAATATTCATAATTAAGTTTATTATTGTCATCTACCTGCCTAAGCCCTTATTGTACCTATCTATCCAACCAAAATTGTCTATATATAACATTTCTGTATAATTGTAAATCAGTTATTTTTGATTCACTGCTTGACAATTGCTTTGTAAGTCGAAACTGCAGTCGCAATTTTTATAAATACATAGTGGTAGAAAACATAGTAGTGTGTTTTATTTAGTTATTTGTGCAAAATGATTAACTACCACAGAGTAACGGCTCCTTCAATCAATTTTTTTAATTATAAGAGTCATAGTGTCCATAACCATATAGATGAAAACAAACAAAACATACAGAAATATCAAACATTATGAAGTGGCATTATCGTCAAAAAAATTATCTATTTATTAGGGAATCGAAACATCTGACTTTCGCACCTTGTATACACCACTTGATGACCTAAAGATACTGAACTTTGAAATTTATGTAAAATGACCTACTGCATCCAAATTTATTGGTCGCGAATTAATTTGGTATTGCGAAATAAGAGGTATGTGGGGTTTCTGTCTTTTTTTAATATGTGATTTTTTGGTATTATTTGTTTAACTTATCATATTTTTTTTATTATTAAGTTTATTCATCTTAAATTTAAAGCAGGTAATATTCAAATACTTCTAATCACGTTGAAATGATGTTTTTCTACTAAAACTTTCAACACGTCCGTCCGTCTGTCTCTCTCTGTCCGTCCGTCACGTTTCTTGTAAGCACGATAACTCAAGAACGAAAAGTCTGATTGTATTGAAATCTGCGATAGTTAGAGCAAGAATTCTAATGTTTTTGAACAATATCAATGAATAAATGAAAAGTTACTAATCATTTAAGTCTCAAAAAATCTATTTTTGTATGTTTTATAATTAAATAAAAGATAAATAAAACTAATATTATTTGCAAAAAACTGCGAAGGGTATCCTATAGAATGCGAAACAAATATATGAAAAGTGCAGTAAGTGGGCGAAGAGTATAAAAATAGCTTGTTTGCTTATAGAAAATTATAAATGAAATGGAACAGTTTGGTAGGTTATTACTTTTTATATGTATATCTTTATTACTATTTAAAAAAATATGTATCTCTTAGTTACGTTTCCTACAAACCTTGATTACGGGCTTTGTACACTACAGTATGTCAAAAGAGACAGACAGACAGACAGACAGACAGACAGACAGACAGACAGACAGACAGACAGACAGACAGACAGACAGACAGACAGACAGACAGACAGACAGACGGACGGACAGACAGACAGACAGACAAACATGCAGTCAGACATACAGACATACAGAAAGACAGACAGAGAGACGGAATTGAAAACCTATATTTTCGTAATCTACACGATTTGAAACATGGAAATCCGAAAAAATTTCAGAGGGTGATCTTTTCTCGAACACAATACTTTCCTTCGTTAGGCGATTGTTTAACTTCCCCGTATCTCGAAAAGTATTGATCCCAGAAAGAGAAATGAATAGGAACTTATTTGTAAGAAATTTTATCTAGTTTAATAGTATACACTTTTTCCCTAGAGGGCGTGGTTATCGAGTTATTCAAGAGAAACATGAAAAGGGGAACTTTAAACTATACCCCCCCCCCCCCCCGCGGATCATTTACTGGCCAGGACTTCTAGTATGTTGTTCAGGGTACATCTTCCGAAAAATATACAAAAATTGGCCACTACACGGATTATTTCCCTTATTTTTCCTTCGCTGATTGGACTAAATGAAATTTGCGAAACCTGTACAACAGGAATAGCCCTTCTTGAATCTACTTTTATCTCTTACCAACTATAATAATTGTTCTATTGATAAATCTCTTTTCAATCACTTACAGTTGTCGCTTAACACTAAATGATTTAAAGCATTCTCATTGATTATTCTTTATTTTCAGTACTCCATAGTTCTATCAACGATATGGAGGTACGTTTATAACGAATATTACAAAACCAACAAGTCCTGTATGTACGGAGGGCTGCTAATTGACGCTCATCATACTTTCATGTGGAAATTTGTACACTGTCCGAACCAGCTGTATGCTCCGGCAGTTGTTAGGGATTATGTAAGTATATTATTTTAACATAAACATACTTATTCAAAATTATGAAACTGTGTTATATTAGTGTATTTTTACTTTTTGCGTAAAAAAAATCTCATTTACTGAAATTTTAAGAGGATGCCTTTAAAAGTAAAAGAAATAATTATTAGAAGAGTTTACATTCTTCATCCATTTGGTTCATTTGTCTTTTATTAAAATGAATAAAGGCTGAATACTAGAGCATTGAAAATAACTTTTTCAATTATGGTACATTTGGTATTATTTTAAAATAATATACATTCACTCAAATTGTAATTACTTAAGTATAAATGCCAAGTTATATTACAAATGTTCAACATTGTGATAATAAATAATTGTATATTTACTTAGTAGATATATTTTGTTTTATTCTTATTATTTACAAGCCTATGTACTAGTTCAGCGTAGTCGACATTCAACCTACCTAACGATAGTAGTAAGTGATAAATAAAACAATAAAAGGAAAGGAGAATATTTAATAACACACATAAGTTAGAGAAAGTAACATTAATACAACATGATAAAAAAAGTTCTTACTGAAATTACAATGGTTTGCACTGCCATAGACGAGGGGTCAACCGCTAGATACATTGTGTTTACCTTACTATAATTTTAAGTCCTTTGCTTAATTTATTTCATTTATGAGTACCTATTTCACAAAATCTACACATTGTATTGCATTGTGGTTAATTGCTTAGCCATAGTCATTACTGCTAAAAAACTAAAAGAAATTATGTCTCATCTCCTCACTCTGTACCTTATAAATTGCAAATTAGGCTAGCGAACGTGTTCGCCTGTAGCTGCAGCACAATTACAATGAGTACTAAGAAACCATCTGGACCCAAAATATATCCAAGGAATGAGGCTTTTGTTAACAAAGGTGAAAGTTCGTAACCTGATAAATGGATCTGCGTTAGTTATTATTCATAAGACAACATATAATTATGCAAGTACATGGCAAAAATGATTTATAATTTATAACTAATCCTTACCTTTCCCATAATAAGCTGCTATCCTGTAAATTTCTTGGAGAGAACTTGTTTGACCCAACCACTAACAAACTGGTTGTAAACTTCGACTTTTGAATATCTTGTATTCATTCTTTTAACTATGCACTCCTTTCAAAGATCATGTAATTACAATATATGTATATGTAATATTCGGAAATACATCGGCATCTGTACTAAAGTTATTTTTATTTAATGTAGGTTTTTAAATTGATAGCACCAACTTTTTTCCATACACCTAACCTATACAAGACGTTCAATCAGCTGACCACAAAACCCAAAGGGGCGGCCATTTGCATTTCTTCAATATGCCCTAAACTAGTAACATTTGAAATTAGTTTTAATAATAATACGTAGAATAGAAATTAATTTTGATAATTTTGGAGACTTTTCTGTATCACGTGACGTTCACTCTTTCTCGATCGCACTGTATGTTCATATGAACTTTTCTTCACAAAATGACCTAAGGAATCATACACTGAAATATTAGCACGTCATTAAGGAACACCCTGTATAACTCGCCGTTTCAGTCCGAAAATAGTCTTTGATTTGATCTCTCTTTTAACACAAGTTGAGTAGAGTTGAACTTGACAATGAGCCTAGTCCGAAGTCGATAACCCTTTTTGCTCCTCCTCCGCAGAGGCAAGAGCGTCATCATTTCTAACTCCCGCCGTGATCATCCTATTGTCAGGCTTATTTTTTTCAAATCAAAGAGACAAAAGTCCCTCCATGTGCAAAACAAATGATTTAAATAGAACCTTTTTTCGTGCAAAAAAACGCGATTTGAAAAAAATGAAACATTGTTTTTCGATTGTAGATTTGCAATTTTTTTCAAAAATAAAAAACCGTTTTCACTTATGGAAGTTGATGAGATTTTGAGCTCCTAAAATTTTTACCGTCTCCCTAAACAATTTTTTGTGTGTGCCTGTGTAATAATTCTTAGTTACCGTTTCTTTTAAGGCGGTTCAATTTTTTACATTTTTTTTCATTGTACTAACTTGCCAACACAATATATAACAATTTAAATTTTTCGCATTTTTTCAGGCATTACCGCAAGAAGTCACTAGAATTATACAAATGACGAAAACTTTCTCTGTCCATTTCGATAAAATCAACGAAGAACCCTTACATAACTGTTTGGTATACAGCGGTTGCAAAATTATTGATATACTAGACTGTGCAAAGTTTGTGCAAAAGCTAACAATACACGAAAACATGGTGTCGGATTCGTTCATAGCCAGGGTAAGCATATTCCTTCTCATCAATACATAATCATATGTGAGGCGGAAAGAAAAAAGAGACCGGCAATCTCCGGTTTTTAGTTATTGATATTAAATGATTTAAGCTCTAATTCTGAACAATTTGGAGGTAAAATCATGTCTTTGAGAACAGCTAAGTTTTTTAACTATTACTCACAAACTATATATTTTTAGTATATACACATAATACTATGTTTGTAGAGAATCAAATTTCCTATCGAATTGGCACTTAATAAAGTCAAGAAACTTTTTTTTTCAACAAAATAAGTCAAAAAGACTATTTAAAAAAACCTAAAAATTTAAATGTTTTGTTTTTTTAAAGTTTTTGTGTATAACTTTTGTGTGGATTTAGGTATAGGCATTGTTCCACAAAAAAGAAAGCTAACGTAATTCCCGTCAAAATTGGTGCCCGATAAAAGCATTTTTGATAAAAATTGGCTAAGTTGACAGTCGTTGAAAGTTACCAAATTTTTTACGATTTTACCACTTTAATCTTTATACCATGTTATTTTTAATTTTTACACTAAAAAATTATTAATAATTAATAGTAATTAAAATGTGGTTATAGTTGACCAAAATGTCGATCTCTCATCATTTTATCAATGTTACTGGAAAAGTATACAAATGCATATTTATTAAACGTAACAGAGTAACAGCTAAATCGCAATAGTTTCTACTTTCCACAAAATCAAAAATTTCTTAGCCTCACCCATGCATTCAGTGGATGTGATACTACTTCTGCTTTTTTCCACATTGGCAAAAACAAAATTCATGTTTACCAACATGTTGAAATTAGCCAAGAAAAATCCAAAAAAGGCTGCATATAAAATTTTTTGATGATATTTTTTTATGCAATTTCTAAACTATTAAATGATTAGAAACAATAGTTATACAATATATAAACTGAAAAAAAAATTTTTGGGGTACATTTTCAAGCTGTTTGGGTTTTTATTTTTAGGAAACAATAAAAATTTGGCCAAAATTTTGCTAACTTCAACATGCTGGTAAATTTGTAAATGTGAATATTCTTATTCCTAACTTTTCTGCATTAAAGTACTACCTTGAACTAAAAGATGCATTTATAACTTATATTCAAGTCAGCTATTTTTCATGGGTTTTTGAATCGTTAAATACGCTAAATACCCAGAACTGATTTTTGTGGTTTTGTGATGTATGATCTCCTCACTAACAGTTACTGAAGGAAAATCTCAGATAACATTTTTTGTTATAAAAATCTTTTTAATTATTGGATTAATATACAGGGTGTCCGGAAACAAAGTAGAAAAAAATTAACTGAAGATTCCTTAGCCCAAATTAATGGGAGTTCTTCATATAACATTTTTCAAAATACCCCTTCGTTGTCAAGTTACAGCCCCTTTAAAGGGGTAATTTAAAAACTGTTATGATTTTTTTACTCAAAAAATAAAATTTCAACAAACACAATATTTGGCGTATCTACTACATTTATTAAAAGGCATCTTGTGAATTTTTTTCACCCCCTTGAGTGCCTCACCAAGGGGTAGAATGGGCAACCCCTAATATATTTTTAAAAATATTTTAAAATCTATTCATTTTACATTTCAGAATAAAATATTTTTTGAATCCCTTGTTCATTCTAAAACTTTTTTATCTCTTTAAAAAATGCCGTAGTACCAACCGTTTTCGTGATAAAAAATAAAATTTATGTTAATGCAATGGAGTTCATTTCAATCATTACTGAACGATAATGTTTTAAAACTTTTAGTAGGCTGCTAGTAGGCTATAATCGAATAATCTAAATATTCATTAACAAATTCTATGTAATAATAAACGTACATATTTTTTAATCAAATTGACAAATACTATATTTATTAATGGAATAATTTATGAAATACAAACAATAATATTAAAAAAAGTGAAACAATTTTGACAAACAAGAACATATTTTTCCAAACTTAAATTAACTGCTCAAAATGGCGCCCTTCAGTACGAACACATGTTTGTAACCTTCGTCTCAAATTGCCGTACAAGCTCCGTAGAATTAGTGGGGAGTTACGAATTTCGTCAGCAGTATTAAAAATAGTTTCCCTCAAAACGTCTTCATTTGGAAGTGGTGTAGAGTAAACGACATTTTTCATATGCCCCCAGAAGTAAAAATCTAATGGATTCAAATCCGGGGACCGGGAGGGCCATTTAATTGTAGCTTCTTGTCCTCTTCCAATCCAACGATTTCTAAAATATTGCGAAAGCCATTCCCGAACTTGTTCGGAATAATGGGGACCCGCTCCGTCTTGCATATACCACATATCTTGGCGTAATTCAATGGGTAAGTCATCGAAAAGCGGAAACAAGTCATTCTGTAAAAAATGCAAGTACGATATCCCATTTAATCTGTGAGGTAACACAACTGGTCCAATTAAATAATCGCCTATAATTCCAGCCCAAATATTAATAGAGAAGTTGTACTGACATCGTTTAGCTACCACAGCATGCGGATTTTCATCGTTCCATAGGTGCTGATTACGAAAATTTATAATCCCATGACGAGTAAAACAACACTCGTCAGTGAACAATACTTTTTTTGTGAATTCTAATGGTTTCCTTAAAATAGTTGTACAAAAAGCCTTCCTTACTGGAAAATCACGCGGGAGCAATTCCTGAACCCTTTGCAGATGGTAAGGGTGCAGTCCTTGCCGCTTCAAAATCTTCCATATTTTCCATCTACTTACATTAAAATGAAGAGCAGCCCGTCTAATACTCATTTCAGGATTCTCTCCAAAATATTCTAATATCTGTTCTTCTAAGACAGGTGCCACTTCTACTTCACGACCAGTATCTCGATTCCTTTTTTCAAAAGAACCCCTTTCTCTGAGCCGTATGTGGATATTGGTAAAAGTCGCCACATTAGGTGTAACACGGTTAGGAAACCTCAGGTTGTATTTTCTTTGGGCTGCTAGAGAGTTTCCTTTGCATTCACCATAAATGAAATGCATATCAGCATATTCTTCACTACTATAAATATGTCTAGGCATTTTAAAAGCTTACGACATAGAAAAAATAATGGTTTTAAGTAAGAAATAAACTATGTAATTATTTCCAATAATTGACATGAGCCTACTAGATGTGGTAGACCAATTCCAATAAATACTTAAATGTTAATACTACTGTCAAATTGAAACTTGAAGGCAGCCTACTAAAAGTTTTAAAACATTATCGTTCAGTAATGATTGAAATGAACTCCATTGCATGAACATAAATTTTATTTTTTATCACGAAAACGGTTGGTACTACGGCATTTTTTAAAGAGATAAAAAAGTTTTAGAATGAACAAGGGATTCAAAAAATATTTTATTCTGAAATGTAAAATGAATAGATTTTAAAATATTTTTAAAAATATATTAGGGGTTGCCCATTCTACCCCTTGGTGAGGCACTCAAGGGGGTGAAAAAAATTCACAAGATGCCTTTTAATAAATGTAATAGATACGCCAAATATTGTGTTTGTTGAAATTTTATTTTTTGAGTAAAAAAATCATAACAGTTTTTAAATTACCCCTTTAAAGGGGCTGTAACTTGACAACGAAGGGGTATTTTGAAAAATGTTATATGAAGAACTCCCATTAATTTGGGCTAAGGAATCTTCAGTTAATTTTTTTCTACTTTGTTTCCGGACACCCTGTATGATTGGCATGCATTTTAAAATCGTTGCATTTGACTGTTCATGTACCGCCGGTCTAAAACTAAAATGTCACAAAAATCGGATTCAAGAGCTGCCTCATATTTACTATCCTCATCTGTACATACACTGTTTTATTTTGAGAGGGCGCCACAGAGGGGCCAAATTACAATTTAGCTGGCCAAAAATGATTTTACGATCTTGCCTGTAATATAATTTTTTTATGCTTATCTGTAAAGGATGTACCTACCTACCTGGAATGACCCTTCCTAAGGTTTAAAACGCAAAACCTATTCCTAGAGCATCAGTTTAAACTTGGATGTTTTAAGTGCAAGAGGTGTTTAATTTTGTACTTGTTTTAAATAATTCATATGCAAACGATTTTTTGTTATTTACGAGTAAACTTAACATGGATTCTATACCTGGTGGTAAGTACTATTTAAGTCACTTATTACATTTTAGAATAATTCAGTATTTTTGTTAAAAATTTCTGTTGAAACTTGGATTCTTTCGAGGAAGAAACAAACTTTAGTGTTAAATTTTAGTTCTGTATTAAGCTAAATTAAATTGCCATATATTTTTTAACATATTGTATGTGACTAGGACTTGCTGGCGAAACGATAAAAATTTGCGCTTATTTGCGCCATTTTTTGGAGAAGCCATTTTATTTTTGAAAATGCATTTAAATTTGTGAGTAATAATTCAAACTTTTATTAAAGTGAGGGAGAACGGCAAATCTTCAGTTAATTAAGAATGTAATTGGAAGATTGCACTTTCTGCCAAGATTATGGCAGTGTGTTCTCAAAATTTATTATACAGGGTGGCCTACTCTGAACGTAATAATTTTTAGCGCCCATAATATTAAATATTTAAATTAGATATTGACTTGGTCTCATATAGATTATAGGGCCATAGAAAATATATTTTTAAATACGCGACATTTATGTAGAATGATAGAAACTTATATTTTTTTTAATGGAACGTCCTACATACGAGTTTTTGGATAAGATAGTTATACTAGCAATATACGAAAATGCAGGAATATATATGGTGTTCAATTTAGGGCCTACGTAAAAAAATTGATGTTCAAATAGTCAATATTATAGACATTAGAAAATACTGAGCAAAAAATGTACTACTTAAATGTGCATCTACGCATCAAGTTGTTGATAAAAACTACTGAATTGGCTTCTAGTAAAACCTAAAATGCAATTTTATTATACACCTTTATTTTTATTTTGGCACATGAGGCTTGAGCTCAAAATATAAATTATTGTCGATATGGTTTTCGTAACGTAGAGAAATATATTATATTTGACTGAGATGAAACAAGACGCATAGTAAGAATATAAAATGTAGCTTTTTCTTCGTTTTGCTTATGTGGTATTTTTTTCTTTTCAGGGTCTGGCGATCAATCCGTTATATTTTCGAATATGGACCTCGTAAATTTATTACTAGGGTTTGATGCTAAACGCATTTCTGACAAATGTGACTGTTTAAGGGACCATTTTTTTAAAACGCAAAATTTCTCGGAAACACAAAAGAAGTCTGTTAGTGCTGTTTTGTGTACATTCAAGCATCAATTTACTAGGAGATGGAACAAAGCTCAACGAAAAAAGGACAGATTGCAACGGGACAATCAAGAGTGGCTGCAAAAATCCGTAGCTTTCTCTGTAAGAGAGATTCGTCCAACACCACGTGGCCGACCTGGACTTACATTTATTGAAAGCAGTGAACGATCAAAGCGTCGAAAGACAAAAAATTTAAGATCAAATGTGTCTACAGAAGAATTAGTATTTGCAGCTGGAATGAGTCTTCGTTCCAAAGGTCAAAGAGATGCAGCTTCAGTAGTGAAAGAAGTGGCAACTACAACTCCGACACGAGCATCGAAATATAAAAAAGCTTACAGAATATTTCAACAGCCTGCAGATGTAAAAGTGTCATCTGCTAAAGTTTTATCAGTATATATTGAAGCAAAATTGACAAGGCATCAATATAATTTAATAAGGGAATTAGCAAGAGACAGATATCCCCCTTACAAAACATTGCAAAAAGCGAAACAAGGATGTTACCCAGAAAACATCACAGTAACAGAAGAGAAAGCGGAGGTCTTGTTGCAAGCTTTGCTAGATCATACTGCGAAAAGGATAATCTCCTTACAAGAGCAAGTTCTGTCAAGTTTAACTAAGCAAGAAACTAAGCTATTGACATTAATTTCGAAATGGGGATGCGATGGTAGCGCAGGCCACAGCGAATATAAACAAAAATTTGCAAAAGAATCGCAGTCAGATAGCTACGTATTCTTAACATCATTAGTGCCCCTGCAGCTATTAACTGAAAATGGTAAGATCGTTTGGCGAAATCCTCGTCCGTCTTCACCTAGGTTTTGTCGTCCTATAAGGCTACAATTCATTCACGAGACGACAGAAGTGACAAAAGCAGAAGTGAGCTATATAGAAAGCCAAATTGCAACTCTTGTCAACACTCCTTATGAACTGGATGACAGCAGATTTGAAGTTAAGCATTCATTATATTTCACAATGACTGATGGCAAGGTGTGTAATGCGGCTACTGAAACAACATCGACCTTGAGATGCTATCTATGTAAAGCTACATCCAAAGACTTTAACAATCTCAAAAAAATGTATGCGAGAGCTGTTGACGAATCAAATTTCAAGTTTGGCTTATCTACACTCCATGTTTGGATCCGCTTTTTTGAGTGTTTATTGCATTTGGCATATAAGTTACCAATAACAAAATGGCAAAGTAGAAGCGAACAAGACAAAAATGTGGTTCTTGAAACTAAAAAGAAAGTTCAAACAGAATTTAAAAGTAAAATGGGTTTGATAGTAGACAAGCCAAAACCAGGATTTGGCAGCAGCAATGATGGCAACACAGCTCGAATTTTTTTTAAAAACCCTGAACTATCATCAAGTATAACAGGCATTGATGTGCAATTAATAAATAAGTTTAAAGTAATTTTACACGCAATTGCTAGTGGTTATAAAATTAACGTTGACAAATTCCAAGTCTACTGCCGAGAAGTCGCACAATTGTATGTTAACCTTTATCCATGGTAGCCGATGCCCACAACAGTGCACAAAATATTAATACATGGCTCTGAAGTCATAAGGTCAGCTATCCTTCCTATTGGTCAGCTTAGCGAAGAAGCGCAGGAAGCACGAAATAAGGACATTCGAAAATACAGGGAAGGTCATTCAAGGAAATTTTCGCGTCAATAAACAATGCAGGACATTTTCAATCATCTACTGGTATCATCGGATCCACTAATAACATCATCACGGAAACTGACCAAAAAGAGATCAGCCTTAAGCACATCAGTTTTAGACCTTTTAGAAGAACCTGATATAACGCAAGAATCGGTTCCAGAGGATGAAGGAGAAACAGACACCGAAGGTGACAGTACGTCTGACACCGAAGATTCAGATGAAAATTGGTAGTGTTTTGCAAATATCACCTTATTTTAAATAAGCTTATTAGTGTAATAAATATATACCCATATAAAATGCTTGTTTTTCTAAAAGAAATAAACATAATTGTAAATAAATATTTCCTTATATTTATCATCCACCATTTAATATTCAAATGAATAAATGAGGATGAAAAATAATGGAAATATTCTATCTATCTATACTCGTAATCTATAGCTGTGGCTGCAAAGCCATTCGCACAACACCGAAAATGGAAATATTAAATATGTAGGTAATTCTTATGATTCACCCTGTATAATACTTGTAACTTATCTTTTAAGTATTTAAATCAAGTATGAGCTAATTTATACCTGGAATTAGCAGATAAACTGAAAACATATTTTTGGCCAGCTAAATTGTAATTTGGCCCCTCTGTGGGGCGGGGAACGATGAAACCAAAATGTTTCGTGCCGTTTAAAATAAACAAAAATAACATTATTTTTATTCCAGTACAGTTATTTCTTTCAAAATTCATGGTTCATAGGACTTCCAATCTCGGTGACAAAAGACATGGACTGGAGTCAGAAACAAAGAATGATGCACATGAGATTAAGAAGAATAGTTTTAGCACACAACGACATGTTTCTGCAGCAGTCGCAATATGAGAGAGAACTCCTGCTAAGACCGGATCCTGCTACAAGGATCAAGAAACCTGGAAACAATGTTTATACAGGCTACGGAGACGTAGTGGACACATTTTTCTACTACGGGGTTATGAACGATGGTAAGTTCTTTATTCTTTGAGAAATGATAATGGAGGCATATAAGCGAAAATGTTCGTGAAAAAGGAATTATCATGAAATATCCAGATTATTTAACTTACTCTGGATATCAGAGAGGTTTTGTAGATCAATAATTATTGTCAATTAGAAATTGTGTCCTTGGATAGCATAAAATGTTTTACTTTGGAAAAAGTGAAAAAATAGCATCTTCAATGGACATTGCGTAAAACTATTCGCCTTACACATCGGAGAATATTTCCTCTTAATTTAAGAAAATGCTCGCCCGCATACCACCCAATAAAATCTAAGATATTTAAATTAATGCAAAGCGGAAACAAAATATATTTTTTCTAACTCACTATCGAGATATCGTACTTTTCTACTGTCATGTTAGTGTGAAAAGCGTCACATTAATGCACCAGTGGACCAGTGCGAAAACAACTGTCACTTTTCACACTCAGTGCGAAAAAATCTGTCACTTTTCGCACTGGTATAAAGAGACATTTATAACATAAAAAATAAAATCAAAATTTATTATAATTTTGTAAAATTTTATTAGAATTTTACATTAAGAACATTGACATTAAGAATTTATTTGTTATATATATTTAGGACGCATTTCGTGCAGTTGTTGAAAATTATCCCCGACGACAGCTTATGGGACGAAATTGTGCTTTCCATCAGAATTGCATCTCCAACGTCCTTCGGCTATATTATGCTGTCTTCCACTTATTATCCGCAGAGTTTTCTATGTATCCATCTGCAACGTTGAACGATTTTCAAGCTCCCTGACGCTTGAGCGTTAAAACATCGGCTCCGGAATCTACCAACAGTGATGCAGAAGATTTTCTAAAACAGTGTCGTGTGTATCCTGAAGAATCAGATAATCCTAGAAATAAAGCTATCTTCTTGGACATAGCACCAAAAGTGTGAATCCCAATGGGTTGCTTTGTATATTTACCATTTCTGTAATCATTGAAAAATCGAGCATGGGGAGTTAGTGGAGGACGTAAATGTACATATTTGCGGATCATTTCAATTAAGTTCACTCCTTGAGTGTTCCCACAAACATCTCCTTGATCTTAGATGTCTTCAACTTGCATGCGGCTTAGCTCGTCTTTCCTGCACCCCCCTGCGATTCCAATAATTAACGTAACTTTAAAAGACATCACTTTACAAATAAAGTATATTTATTCTATAAGATTAGACATACCTTCATCATCAAAAAATCTTGAATCATCAGCTCTCGTTAAAAAATTTTGGATGTTTTCTTTACTCAATACCTTGGATTTCGTCGGTTTAAAGCCCACAGATTGCCTTTTTTAAAATTATGTTAGTGTATTATATCTATTTATGTCAAAATTTTTAGTTTTGGATATCATCGCCCTCAACATTAAGTAATGGCTCCAAAGTGACGATGGCTTTTGTATTTTTGATTTTTGCTGGAAATATGCTAACATTACAGTGTCCGTGGCGTACCTCGTTCACTTCTCATTGCACCATTTTTCAGAGCGTATATACGCCGTCTCATATTGAGATTTGGACTTAGCAGGTAATAGTGCATCAATTGCTATTCTTGCAGACTCCTCTACATTGAACGCAACACTGTCACTATTCTCGGTATCTAAATCACTCATAGTTGCTTAATAGTCATAATAAAATCATAAACAAAGATTGTCTAAACTTCACAAGGTTTGAGAGTCGCTTGTAAACAAGGGCCAAGTTCTATTTAGCTTCCCAGTTTTACCAAGTGCAGTTGTTTGGGGCAGATGGGGGTGGTAAAATACGTCATTTTGACGTCACAAAATATTGTTCCTTGACAGTAGTTGATTGAGTTTCTTAAGGTTATGTTGTCTGTTTTTATGTCTTGAAAGTTTATATACACGAAAAAAATGAGTAGCACACCCTATATCTAAATCCAGTAGTTTCGAAGACATTTGACATTTTATAAAAAATTTGAGAGGTGCAACGGTTTGCAAGAACCGATAAAACTTTTTCTGTGTAGGACATCCTCGTTTACTCTTTGGCGCGGAGAAGGAACACATGGAGAACTACGTTCTACAACTGAAATAAATTCCATAATACCATACCAAGTGTTCCGTTTTTCGCGTTACATTTTGTCAACTTCAAACCGCGAAAACTTGTTTAGGTCAAATGGAACACTCTGTATTTTTTTACGTCAAGTTGTGTAAAATTGAATTCCCTTTTTTCTGATATTAGCATTATATATATCCCAGTATGACAATATCCAAGAATGACTATTGCAATGTTTTCGTCATCAACAATAGGCTTTCTTCTTTGCATTTTTGCCTTGACAAAGCCATAATTTTTAAAATTTTCCAGTATGCGCTTTACAGTGTTTGGTGACGGTTTCCGTTTTTCTGGATATCGAGTACCAAATGTGCTGCAAGTTCTTGATATTACCTTACCACATTCTCCATAAATAATAAACAAATTTAAAAAGTCTTCGTGGGTGTAATCTAAATGTGCTGCATTTTTTGACATAAGATAATGACTGATTGTTTCTAATCATGGCTATTTTGATGAAATGATTACAACAATTCATGAATTTCTAATAAAATCGCAAATATTTCAAAAAGTTGAACACTTTAACCGCTCAATGCTAATATAAGAAAAAGGGAATTCAATTTTACACAACTTGACGTAAAGAAATACAAGGTGTTCCATCTGATCTAAAGAAGTTTTCGCGGTTTGAAGTTGACAAAATGTAACGCGAAAAACGGAACACTTGGTATGATGTTATTAAATTTATTTCAGTTGTAGAACGTAGTTCTCCTTGTGTTATTTCTCCGCACCAAAGAGTAAAGCAGGATGTCCTACACAGAAAAAGTTATAGCGGTTCTTGCAAACCGTTGCACCTGTCAAATTTTATATAAAATGTCAAATATCTTCGAAACTACTGGGTTTAGATATAGGGTGTGCTACATGATTGAACTCAGAATTTTAATGTCATCTCGAAAAGTCGAAAATACATAGGGGTTCCATTTAAGATAAGCAAGTTGGTATCGACTTCCGGTATAACCGGAAGTACCCCATGCTTCTAATTATTTTAGTTATATCGGCCACACCAACATTAGTAACAATCTAAATTTTAAAAAATTTCTGATCCGTGCTTTTCTCTATATCGAGCGATTCAATTCCCGGTGAGATACCCTGTATATGCACTTTATTGTTACATGTAATTGAAACGAGCGTGTGGCTTAGTGCCAACGCGTCCGACATGTAAGCGATACATGGGGAGTTCAACCCCACAAATGTTTTTTTTTAATAGTTTCACAAAAAAATATGATACATTTGTTAAAAGTGACTTTATTTTGTTCGTGGGGTTGCTCTACTCGCTACGCTCGTTCCGCAATATTCCCCACTCACAAAATAAAATGTCACTTAACACTTGTATCATAAATAACTACTACTTAAATATTCAAAAAAGAATAGCTTCCGTCTCGCGAATAAAATAAACAATTGGTCTACATACCTTCGCGTATATTTAGAATTAATTAAAAACTTGCTACTCTAAGACAATTCCATTTTCACGAAAATTTTCGCTTATTTGCCCCCACTATTTAGTGCAGTCAATGAAGCTCTTTATCTCGGAATTCTCGGACAGTGAATGGATTTTCCTGAGTCCTTCCGCAATATTCTTTTTAAACTGCGTAAATTAATGTTAATAAACTCCCAATGTGGGCATTTTATTAGGAGGTGGTCAAAAAAATAAAAAAATAACTAATGGATCTGACAGAGAATTAAATTGTAAGAAAAAATTACAGAATACAGTTTTTCATGAAAGTACATTTCCCAGGTTATTTGATTATTGTGATTTTACCATTGAAAATCTGGTCCCTCGGGACTGTTTTATGTAAATTACTTAAAAGGTGTTACATATTTAAAAGTGAATTATTTTTGCTTATAGAATTTTGCAAAAAGCAGAAAACTGTCTATGAGAACTAAAAGAAAAACTATTTGTAAAATTGTATTGATTTACAATCTTTGCATTCTTTCGATAACCTGAATAGGGAACTTTCACTTTTTTCTCCTGCATCAAAATGTTCTACTATATTAAAAAATGAGATATGCAAAATATGACGCCTTAATTCCCAATAATAAATTTGTTATAAATTATTAAAGTTTTGCGCGCGAACGAACCATTTCAAACAGGTCGTGACGTCACACCCTACAATATACAAGCGACGATGGAGATCGCAACACTCGGCCGCTTGATTTCATAGTTCATTCGGCCGTAAATACAAGCATCGCCCACAATTTGAAGTGTATAATATTTAAAATGGAAACAAAAATCAATCGCCGTCTAATAACACCGGTAAACATCTGATTATGTTGCTTCCCGTCGCCACGACTGCCGAATATTATAGGGTGTGACGTCACAGCTCGTTTCGGGCCACTTCAATTTTATCGCTGTTTAGATCCCTCATACTGATCGCGTGGAATTAGAAATCAAATTTCTTTGTGAAGTACACGTTTTGTTACAACGTTACGCTATGTTTTTTTGTATTATTTTAATTTTTTAAATTATAAGCAAGTTTCCTATTCTGGTTATGCTTGCAATGAAAATTCTAAAATGAATTTGTCTTTCTTACTGGACAATTCCCATTGTAATACTAGTTTCCACATGAAACATTTTTCAAAAGACGAGATGTGTAAATCAATTCATTTTAGGCCTTTGTTCTTATTTTAACTGAATTTTCATAGCCGTACGGGATTATGTGCATACTGGTTTACTCTGCATAGCCGTAGGGGACTCTGTGGAAACTAGTGTTATAATGAGAATTGTCCAATAAGAAAGACAAATTCATTTTAGGATTTTAATTGCTAGCATAACCAGAATTGAGATTATCGAAAGAATGCAAAGATTGTAATCAATAATTTTACAAACAGTTTTTCTTTTAGTTCACATAGATAGTTTCTACTGTTTGCAAAATCCTGTGTGTGTTACATATAATGAGAAAGTGGTATAGCACAAAGAAGAAGACCATCTGCTGACTCTCGAGCTTTTATAAGTATAATATATATAATATTTAATCAGTCTGACGTTAAAAATGCGTATGATAGAAATCAAGGGATTCGATTTTTTTTTTTCAAAGTATGTTTTATATCCCTATATATTTAATAATAATAATGATAATGATAATAATAATAATGTATTTATTTAACAAGAATAACAGCAACAAATTATGACAATAATCTTGATTTTACAAAATATACTAAAATAAGTTCAAATGGCATTATTTATATTAAAACAAGTAAATCTGCCAGTTAGATCACAGAGTAAGAATATTAAGTATTAGTATATTACATAGATAAAAAATTTATAGCGGATGATTGATAACTTTTGAACTAATTAATGAAACTGAGCGCAACAAAGCTTAAATGAAACGAGAAACATGTGGCTATTGAATGATCATATTTTTAAATATAAAATGAATGTATGTAAGAATAGTACATATATGAAGTCGAAACATAAAGAGATTTCCGATAAAATCTGTAAAAGCTCTACCATTTCTACAATTTCTAAGATAAAAATCTGAAACTTTCACACATTACTTTTGAAGTAATGTTTAAAAAGGTCCGGTGGGTAGGTATGCCAAATGATGTTTTTAAAAAAATTATGAACGTTTATTTTACCGCTAGTTTCACGAATTTTGGAGCAAAGAAAAATGTTTCTTTTATTTTCGTAAAATTGAGAGTTAATTTAATTTTTAAGGTAAATCCCCTTGACGCATCATAAAGTACACATTTCAATCTTTAAAAATTGCACCAGCAGAAATCTAATAACGCGATTTAAACCAGAGTAATAGATGGTTAAAGTTTATCAAATTTTATCACTTTCTCAAGATTTTGAAATTTTGGAAGTACACGCCTTCAAAAATAAATTTTTGAGATATTTTTCACTAATCGGATCTTTCTATATATATATCACTTAAAGAGAAATATATAAAAATTTCAGGTTTTTACCTTAAAAATTGTAGAAATGGTAGAGCTTTTACCGATTTCATCGGAAGTCTCTTTATGTTTCGAATTCATATATATGTACTATAGACTACAAGCCCAGGCAAATTTTTAGGGGGTGATTTTATACACAACGAATCATATATAATCTTGAAGTACTGGTCGAGAAACAAAGTTTAGGCACTATGCCGTCAATTTTCCGCGGTACAGGTGAGTGCACAGGTGAGTTGAAATGTAGAAAAAAAGGGGGTACTTTTCGATTAATTTATACATGACGGCACTATTCTCGTTAAAGAGGCAATGAAAAAAGAATGCTCTTAAACCCAGTGCCGTCAAAAAATAGCGGTACCGGAAGTCAGAAAAAATGTTTGAAATCGGCGAATTTACCCCCCCTCCCCAGTTAATCGAATACTTGACGGCGTTGATTTAGTTACCTTTGCATTTCCTTTAAAAGCTATAATACATCTATGCCGTCAGAAAAGGGTGGTACATGGGGTCAGAAATCGCGAATCAAAACCGGATTTTTACCCCTTGGGGGGGTGGTCATTTTATACAACCTAAAATTTAGCTGTTTCAATGCTATATCCTTCAAAGATAACATATTTTACTATGCCGTCAATTTTACATGGTACTATACGCTGGAAAATGTGTTTTTCATGTCGAAAAAATACCGTTCAGGCTATCCTATGGTTCTAAATATGGATATATTAATAAAGGTAATTTTATTTTTCACGGAATTCATTCGATTTGAAATAGGAATGTGTAAAGTTAATACCATTGATACTTTGAAAACTAAGCGTAAAAAAAACTCTGTGCAACTACCTTTTTTGCTGCCAGTTTTGGAGCACCATTGTTCCGAAAACGGAGCGTGGTCCCTGTGCGCATATATATCCCCTCCTTAAAATATATTTTTCATTCTCTTAGTTTGGAGGGGAGAGAGAGGAAATGATTTATACATTGTTATTCAAATCCTTAAAACACTTATTTTATAAAAATTAATATTTTTTATAAAAATTTAAATATATACTGCTGTTTTTGATGATAAATCACATATCTGTGCATGAAAGTTCGATATTCGATTTTTGGATCGAAAACGAATATTCTAAGATTGTCGTTTAAAATTTTTAAATTCTCATATTATTATTACGTAAAGTTTCCGTTTAATGTTGACGGCACCACAATTTTTAATTACTATTTAATGTGGTCAATATTTTATTGTTAATGCCGTCTTGTAATTTTGAAATGCATAAAATATAACAAGAGAAAATTGACGGCACCGATTTTTCTATGTTTTTTAATGTTTAAAGAAGTGCTATACACAATAATATTTCAAAAATAAGCTCTTATAAATTTGTATGAATTTTTCAAAATTTTCAAAATTTTTAAATTTGTTCATTTTTATTTTTATTTTGTATTTACATTGGGTACCACGAATTATTGACGGCATCATTATAAAACCGTAATAATTCGCTTCTACTTTATAAAAAACCATATGCCGTCCTGAAATAAATGACCTTATACGAAACATTAATGTTTTGCTCTAAAATTTTAGTAATTTTTTTATTTATTTTTGTATGAACCATCATTTTTTGACGGCACACTGTTTAGAACACTTAATAAATGTTAACTCAAAGTTAGAAATCGGTGCCGTCAAATTCTGAATGACCACCCCCCCAAGGGGTAAAAATCCGGTTTTGATTCGCGATTTCTGACCACATGTACCACCCTTTTCTGACGGCATAGATGTATTATAGCTTTTAAAGGAAATGCAAAGGTAACTAAATCAACTCCGTCAAGTATTCGATTAACTGGGGAGGGGGGGTAAATTCGCCGATTTCAAAAATTTTTTCTGACTTCCGGTACCGCTATTTTTTTACGGCACTGGGTTTAAGAGCATTCTTTTTTCATTGCCTCTTTAACGAGAATAGTGCCGTCATGTATAAATTAATCGAAAAGTACCCCCTTTTTTTCTACATTTCAACTCACCTGTGCACTCACCTGTACCGCGGAAAATTGACGGCATAGTGCCTAAACTTTGTTTCTCGACCAGTACTTCAAGATTATATATGATTCGTTGTGTATAAAATCACCCCCTAAAAATTTGCCTGGGCTTGTAGTCTACTATTCTTACATACACTCATTTTATATTTGAAAATATGATAATTCAATAGCCACATATTTCTCCATTCATGTAAGCTTTGTTGCGCTCAATTTCATTAATTAGTTCAAAAGTTACAACTTTAAGCAAGCGTGTCAAGAAATTACTCCCCAAACTTTAAGAAAAGTGATTGAACTCTTAAGAAGGGTTGTTGAAAAGTGTATTTTATTGGAAGGTGGTTATGTTGTTTTTAGGTTTGTTATAACAATTAAATAAAGTTGTAAGAAAGTAAAAAAATTTTTAAAAGAATTTAATTAAGTTTTCGTTTCTGCCATAATCCGTTTTTGAGATCATGGAGAATATGGATTAAGGGATTTTTGGACATGCTGAATCCAAATATGATAGAAAAATTTGTCTAAAATAAGCCCTAATATTCTTTTGCCAAAAAAGCTACCCTATTTTACCCCCTAAAACCGCACGCCAATGAAAAATGAAAATGATTTACTTTTGCCAAATAATTCATTTTTCCAACATATAATTACCACCCAAATTTGAAAAAATTGATTGAAGGAGCCGTTACTCTGTGGTAGTTAATCATTTTGCACAAATAACTAAATAAAACACACTACTATGTTTTCTACCACTATGTATTTATAAAAATTGCGACTGCAGTTTCGACTTACAAAGCCATTGTCAAGCAGTGAATCAAAAATGACTGATTTACAAATATACAGAAATGACAATTTTGGTTGGATATCTATAGGTACAATAAGGGCTTAGGCAGGTAGATGACAATAATACACTTAATTATGAATATTCAATTATGGATCTGCCGGCTGTAAATAAAGGTGAATGTATCAGATCTAATTGATCATTTAACAAATTATAATCCTTGATATTATTGTGTTTATGAATTTCCAGAGATTCTAAAATGTTTAATTTAAAGCCTTTTGTTGAGAAATGTAAAATTCCAATGTCGTCTAATTCTGGAAAACTATAATTGTTTTCGAGGCAGTGGTTCGCGAAAGATGAATCAGTTTTCTGTAACCTACATGATCTAAGATGTTCTTGATACCGTATTTTGAAATTTCTACCGCTTTGCCCTATATAGATACTATTGCACTCTGCACATTTTAACTTATAAACTCCAGATTTGTTAAATTTACGTGTTGGGTCTTTTGCATTGTATAATATGTTTGATAATTTACTCTGTGATTTAAAAGTTACTTTTAGATTGTGTTTAGAGCTATTTTTTCGGATAAATGGCCACAGTAGGTAATTGTTGTGTAAGTAAATTTTGTAGTTTCTGTTATTTTTGGATATTAATTGAAAAGTGATTTTTTTCCGGATTTTGTTAATTAGCTTTCCAATGACATATTTACCAAATTTGAAGAAAAACGCATTATTAATAATTGAGATATTAGGTTGGATTTATGAAAAGCACACACTGTATATATACTATTTCTACATATTCATTTTTTGAAAATATAATAATCCAATAGTTTATTCTCTCATTTAAGCTTTGTTGAGCTTGATTCAATTAATTAATTCAACAGTAACAACAAAGGGCATAACCGTGTAAGCATGGCAAAAGTGCCCTTGAAGCAAAATTGCTACTTTTTTTTATATAGTGTATATAAGCATTGGATGTACCTAATTCTGCAAAATTCTGACTTTTTAAAACGTACGGTTTTCGAGGAAAGAAAATCAATTCTCAATTTTTTTATTTTTTTTTTTTGATAAACTGCGTGTACCAATTTTTTGGTGCTTTATACATAGTGTATATCTACTTCAGATGGATTAGTAATAAGAGAAATTAGGCCATTATTCTTTAAAGAAATTCGTTTTTTTAATTTCCTCATTTTTTAAGTATTTCATAAAAATATACGTTATAGATCACTACATGATAAATTCTTTTTTAAAAAATACCCACCATTTTTAAAAAAATAATTCTCTAATGCAGAAGTGTCAATTTTTTTTTTTTTTATTAAAAAAATAAAAAGGCATATTTTTTGAAGAATAATAACCTATTTTTTTATTACTAATCCATCTGAAGTAGATATATACTATATACAGACTGTCTATTTTACGAGGGCCACACCAAATATCTCGCTTAATATCTATTGTAGAAGAATAAAGTTTTAGAAACAGTTATCCCATTTTTTGTGAGCTATATTTCAGTAAAAAGAAATTTGAAATCCATAGCCTACTTTATGAGATATATTACAAAAACCTGAAAAATAGGAAAACCACAAACGGTTATAGCTTCCTTATTTGAGGAGATACGAAAAAAGTTAAAGGAATGAAAGTTGACGGCAAAGACAATAAGAATAATAACGTGTAACAAAAAAATCGAAAAATGCAGTTGGCTTTGACATACGCTATTGTGCAAAAATGAAAAATACATATCTCAAAGTAGGCCATGTCGCCATTAATTCCGTTATTTTTTTCTCATTCCAACGATATAAAACATATCACAGAAATTTTAACCGATAGTGTCAATATTTAATATTTTACGAATACCACAATTCATATAATTGAATCGTAACAATCAGCTGTGCCATAATAGTAAAAATTCACTTTATAATAATTATACTTCCGTAATTATTTATTACAATTTAATACAAACCAATAAATATCTCATAAATAAAAATACAAGTACAAAACGAACATCCAAAGAAAAAAACGAAAAACTATGTATAACAGTACTACCTACTACTATATTGAAAAGAAATTGTGTGTATTTATTTTTCTAACTACAAATGCTCAAATTGTGCACCATGCATTCTGACACATAAACGTGCTCTACGAGACACGTCACGCATTACATTTTGGAGCATTTCAGGAGTAATTACCTCACATGCGTTTCGAATTCTGGTTTTGATGTCCTCAATATTTTCAGGGGCAGTTTGAAATACCTTGTCTTTAATGTAACCCCAGACGAAAAAATCCAAGGGAGTAATATCTGGTGATCTAGCTGGCCATAGAATGGGTCCATAGGTGCCTATCCAGAACTTGAATTAAATAATTTGTACATATTACAGCAGTGTGAGGTGGAGCCCCATTTTGTTGAAAATATGAATAATTTAATCTTTCTGCCACTGTTAATTCATAAAGAAAATCTTGAAATTCGTTTTGCAGGAAATTAAGGTATCTACGAGCGGTTAATTTGCCATCATAAAAATAAGGTCCAATTACTTTAGTCCCTAAAAGACCCAACCAAACATTCGTAGAAAATCTTTCTTGGAAAGCAGTCTCTCTGCACCAATGTGTATTTTCTCGTGTCCACTTATAATGCATATTTCTATTGAAAAATCCATTATTAGAAAAATTTGATTCGTCCGACCAAAGAATTTTGCTACATATCAGCGCGTCATTCCTTTTCTTATTTAATAACCATCTACAAAATCTTACTCTCCTTGGCTTATCTCCCTCATTTAAATGTTGAACTTTCCTCATTTTGTACCATCGAAATCCGTTTTTTTTCAATATTTTTCTTGCACTGTCTTTTTTTATGCGACAGTTTCTCTGAATTTGTCTCAAAGAGGTTTCCTCATTTTGGTTAACATAATTCATTAGTCTATTCACTTTTCTTACATTACCCGCAACATGCGCTCGCCTTACTACTTTTTTTGAAAATGAACCGTGCGTTTTTAGATTTTGAACTAACTTCCTAAACATAGTTCGATTTGGCTGCGGAGCATCTGGAAATCTATCTCCGTAAACCGTGACTGCCATCTCAGCGTCAAAATTGCACTGACAATAAATGCTAATCATATCGAATTTGTTATTATTGGTGTACACCATAATTACTAATATAAAATTTGTCTTAGAACTCGACAAGGCAACATACAACATACAACAGTGACAATCTGTCAAATTTATTAATAACTGTATACATTGTTTTTCACTAATGGGCTTGTTCAGCATTTTTTTTTTATTTCATAAATCGAAAGTTCAAGTATAAATTAATGGATCTGCAAAAAATTAGAATCTTATTCGCACGTTTAGTATCTTAAAAACTATTACAAATCTCCATCTCGCGAAAATGGGGCGTGGCCAGGCGCTACGTCACTATACGCATAGACTCGGCGATCTCAATAGACTTGATGCTCCTTACTTGTTATAATTATAAGTGTTTTCAAAGTATTGTTTGTTTTGTTTACTACTTGACAGTAGGGGAGTACAATTTGGTGAAATGTCAAATAATTACAATTTTCTATCGCTCCTGCCGGGACGAATTTTCGATTTTGACCATGCAATTTACGATTAGAATTGATCGCCGACCTTCTCTTTTCCTTATAGACATAGAACGAACTTTCACTCGACGTATTTATTTAGTTACCAGCGTTTAAAAATTCCATGTTTTTCGACTTTTCAGGTTAAATTTGAAAGGTCCCAGAAAGCCATTTTTCTTACGTCACTTACGTATAGTGACGTCACATATGAGCGCTCGGTTTTTGCAACTATTACCAATTTCAACTCCTTATATCTCGAGAAAGGAAAAAGTCAATAATACGAAATTTTATGTGTATAATGCGAATATCGAGTACTATATGAAAAAGTATAAAAACCATATAAAAGGAATATCATGGAACAAGCCCATTATGGCACAGCTGATTGTTACGATTCAATTATATGAATTGTGGTATTCGTAAAATATTAAATCACTACCAGTTAAAATCGGTTAAAATTTCTGTGACATGTTTTATATCGTTGGAATGAGAAAAAATAACGGAATTAATGGCGTCATGGCCTACTTTGAGATATGTATTTTTCATTTTTGCACAATAGCGTATGTCAAAGCCAACTGCATTTTTCGATTTTTTTGTTACACGTTATTATTCTTATTGTCTTTGCCGTCAACTTTCATTCCTTTAACTTTTTTCGTATCTCCTCAAAGAAGGAAGCTATAACCGTTTGTGGTTTTCCTATTTTTCAGGTTTTTGTAATATCTCATAAAGTAGGCTATGGATTTCAAATTTCTTTTTACTGAAATATATCTCACAAAAAATGGGATAACTGTTTCTAAAACTTTATTCTTCTACAATAGATATTAAGCGAGATATTTGGTGTGGCCCTCGTAAAATAGACAGTCTGTATAAAGCACCAAAAATTTGGTAAACGCAGTTTGTCAAAAAAAAAAAAATGAGAACTGATTTTCTTGCTCGAAAACTATAAGCTTTAGAAAGTCAGAATTTTGCAGAATTACATCCAATGCTTATATACACTATACAAAAAAAGGAGCAATTTTGCTTCACGGGCTGTTTTGCCATGCTTACACGGTTATGCCCTTTAGTGTAGCGTGTCCAAGACCGCGCACGCTTCGCTAACCGTACTTATGTGTTGCCACGTTTCATTCTCGTGCGTTAAACAAAAAAATCTGAAGCCTGCATTATTTATCATACAATAATTCTTCATATACGTTTTAGATGTAAAATTTCCCCCCGCCTAGTGCTATTAGTTTTTTGATATATTTTTTTCATATTTCGAGTTATTGGACAAAAATTGAATTTCGGCCAATAATTTCGACTTTTTAGGGGTTGCCGGCACCTTACAGCTGTAAACTTTTCTTTATCGTATTCTACACCAAAAATATACTTATCCTGAAAATTTCAGCCATATGACATTTAGTAACACATTAAAACCCCTATGGGCTATAATGAAAATCATGAAAATATATCATGAAAATCCATTCACTGCTGGAGAATTCCGAGGTTTTATCATTTTTACGGCTTCATTGCCTACACTAACTATGCTTTAGGAGCCTACATCCAAAAGTTTCATCTAGACGAAGACAACGAAGAAGAGGAAGGTGACGAGGAAGTCGTACATCAGGTGCAGAATGACCCTAATGCGAATGTTCCCAGGAATAATTCAGATGAGGATATATTTTACCAAATCGCCCATCTAGGATTTCGAATGAATGTGGAAGTGAAATGTCCAGCCTCGTACGCCCCGCAGAAATTTTTACAACAAATGGACACTGACCAGCAACAAATTTTACGAAAAAAGCATAAAATTAAAGGACCCACTAGCATTAGTATTATTTTTGAATGCGAAGGGGCGTCGTATCCTCGTTTACCTACTCTTTACGAATACCATTTCAAGCCAAAGCTGTGATTTTTTATTTTATCTACATTTTTGTAAACAGTTTTAATTTTATATTTTTTTGAAAATGCATTTTATCATTTTTCTTTTATTTATTATATTGTAGTTTTATTGTCTGCTTACTTCCGTTATGTAAAATTTTTACACTGACCACTAAACTTGCTGAAGCATAATTGAAGTGCTATGCGTGTAACATTAGTTGAAAGGTCAAATTTTTTCACATACGATTTTCTCCAAATAACAGTTTTTGGAGAAAATCGCATGTGAAGAACCCTAGAAAAAAGTTTCAAATAAGGAAGTTGTCTCCATACTTTAACTTCACTTCTTGCCAATACACAGTGCGATCGAGAAAGAATGGAGGTCACGTGACACAAGAAAGGTCATTAAAATTATGAGAATTAATTTCCATTCTTCGTACATTCTTGAAATTAATTTCCTATATCACTAGCTAGGAACACTAAAATGCAAATGGTCACCACTTTGTGATCAAGTGATCAAACGCATTGTGGATGGATATCTTGAGGATTTCGTGATGTTTTAAAACTTAATGTTGGATTATTTAACATCCGCAATTATCGTCAATCAATTCATGTGGCTAATTTTGTTTGTTACGAGTTTATATTTTACGAAATGGTCTTATATGATGTACGCGATAGGCATATGGAAAAAATTTGATGCTATCAGTTTAAATCCCTACACATTAAATAAAAAGGACTTTAGTACATATGCCGATGTATTTCCGAATGTTACACACTAATAAATCCAAGGTATAGTCCACGAAAATTAGCATCTGACCTGGACAAAATTAGTAAATATCTGAATTTTTGCACAGATGTCAAAATCACAAATATCCCAACAAGGTTACCCAAGATATTGAAGGCAAATATCTCACGTCCTATGCATCGGATGCCCATGAGATCAATAAATTGGATTATTTTATTTTTTACTAATCCCCCCTTCTCGAGATATTCAACGGGCCAAATCTCACAACCATGATTTTTCGCGAATATCTCACCCCAAAAAAATGAGACAGCACTAAAGTTAACATAAAAGTCGTATATAAATCAGTTATCTACAAGATCGAGCCTTTGCATTTTTCCCCAAAACCTCACCCTTTTCGAGATATTCAAGGTCAAAATTTCAAGAACCGGTTTTCCGCGAATATCTCGCTCCCTATGCATTGGAGGGAGACGAAGTCTACATACAGATAAAGAGTGAAAAACTAAACAAGCCATATTATTTAGTCGGGTCTTAAAGTTTGCCAGGTGCTTGCAAAATTATTTTGCAAAAAATTTTGAGGCACGCTGAAATTTTAACAGCATATTATTTATGGCTAAAAATAAATATTTTTAAAAAGACAGATCATTTCGATTGGACATTCTACCTCCCAGGAGATCGAGAAAGTTGCGTATGTGTGTGAGCGAGCAGCGCTATAGGTAGGTTGCAGTGTGAGAGAGAGAGCGTATATCGGCAGCTGTCTGCGTCTCAGAACGCTGCGGTGCTATTGGCTCAGGTAACACCACGTGACTTACAATACCCAAGCTGTTGCTACTCGAATTTTTGGAGTAGTTATAAGATTATTGATCGTAATTTTTTTTATGTTATAATTTTTATATATTTATCTATATATGAAAAAAAGTATAGTATATTGTATATATTGCTGTGTATCCACACTATGGAACATTACCTAAGGTTTGAAATCATAAATAAAATTCACAAATTTGTATGTATTTTAGGAAATAATCATAACAGTTTTACTTTAACGGATCATACAGAAGCAGGAATATCTGTGGTTTATTTAATTGATTCAAGTTCACTTATTCTCAGCGAGTAGGATGCAGAGAATGAAACTTGATATTGAATTAGAACAAAATAGTTAAATAAACATAAAATGAAGTTATTTTAGTTTTAACAAGGTTATTCTAAATAGTATATGATAAAACATGAACTTATAGAGAATCACAATCTCATTTAAAATGATTTAGAATGAAATTCGAAAACAAAAAAAAGTAAATTTTATAAAATCTGACATTCATGTCAAAACTTAGGGCTGAAAATTTTAAATTGTGTAGAAACACTGTAAATCTACACAAAATGAATATTGAATGAAAGACTATTATCAGTAGTTGCATTGCAGCGTGATTATTTTAGAAATAGTATGTCCATAAATTACAAAACACTGAATGACATTTTAAGTTTTCAGATATTTTCAAATATCATTGCAGGAAGGTGTTTTGTAAATGATATTTCACATCATGCAGAAAGAAAGGACTAATAGTATGATGTTAAATGTTTGTTGGCGTATCAATTTCTTGTTTTAGTTTATTGTATTAGTATTCTGTCAGTATGAAAAACTGCAGTACGTTTTTAAGTACTACTAGCATTTTGTGTTTATCGTTGCTATTCATCTAAATGTATGAATTAGTATTTATTTGAGATTGGAATTGTTAATTGTAGTTATAAGTAGATTTTAAAAAGTATATGTAATATTTCAATATATTTCGAGTAATTACAATTATTCACTTAATCCTGAAAAGTAGAATAAGAAATTCATCAGGAAAATTAAAGAATTAAAAACAGTATTCAATTAATGTAAGGAACAAACAAAACTGAATAGTTTAAATTTTAAATTAAAATTAAATTTTGAAATATTAGATCAAAATAGAAAAAAACAATTGAAATATTGGAAATTAACCCAATGAAACGACTAAAAATAACAAATCAGTTGATCAGACACTGCTGAACAGCGAGCTGCGAAAAATATTCATCCACGAATAATAATTAATAAATTGAAAATAGAAGAAAAGTGGTGAATAAATTGAAGGTTAGAATATTACAATCCAGATATATTGATATCAAGAATAAATTGTAAAAGTTGATTAAATATAAGAAGTAAGTATACTTTGAAAGTATTACGAAGTAGATTATCTGGAAAGCAGATTTAGAAGAGGGAAGTATTTGTTAATCCAGTTAGCAAATTTATATGGTGAAGAAATTTGAAACGTCAATCAAGTGATAGAAATACTTCAAGAAAATCTTGAAAATAAATTGGAGGTTAGAAACAAACGTCAATCCAGTAAAGAAGAAGAAGAAGAAGCCTTGAGAGGTTAAAAAGTCAGTCAAGTGACATAATATTTCAAGGATTATAATAACCAGTTAGAGGTTATAATTTAACATTACTCGAGTCGAAAGAAAGACAAGGTAAAGCTTTACAATATCACAAATCCATGGTAAATATTTATTTTAAATAAAAGGCCATATTTATCAGTTTTAGTTAAGGTAGATTTTGTTATTTAAATTTGTTAATTACATTCCAAGTTCAAATTTGTTAATAAATCAGTTCGTTCAATATTGAGTTTGATTTATTTAGATTGTTATCTTGATCGATGAGCATATTTTGAACCGACTTCGTTGAACCTTGAGTAAGAGTCATTCTATAAATTGTAGATAGTCATGCTAATGGTGTTCTATAGTCTATAATATTAACAGCTTTTAAGAAACTGTTTGGCGCCCAGTAAAATCATTTCAATTTACTTTCAAAAAGTAACGTATATAAAAATATGAAATAGATCCAGAATATAGAACAATATATCTTGATGCCCGATATAAATCAGCAAACTATTATCGACTCTCTGGTTACTTAAATTAAATTTTGTTTTTATTAATTTTAAAAAATGTAGTCCATTAAAAAAATAATTGAATACAAACATAAAATTAGAAAATTAGATTTATTAAAATTGATTAATTATAAAAATATAAAAATTTAATTCTTATTTATTCAACGTCAGAATTTGGTGGTTCTTCATCTTCTGTGAACTCCTCATCAGAGCTTAAATAGTCTTCTTCTTCTTCGGGTTCCTCTACATGACCTGTGAATAGCAATACATGTTTATTTAATAAATTATAGAATAGCGAATGCTACAATTATGAAAAAAATATATATTTAAGTTCACCTGCAGTAACATTTTCGACGGTATTATCAGGTTTTCGTTAATAATAGCATCGAAAACTAATTGCGGCATACAGTCTCCGTCAAACTAATGAAATTCAAGTGTATCAGTGTTTCGTCGCCATCCATTTCTGTCGGGAGTTAAAGAACTCGGAAATCGCAAATATGCATTTCGCCAAATATTCGTTATATATTGCGCTCTTAAAAGATGTTGGTCTAATTCAACTTTACACGGAGGCAAAGTAGAGGGATCACAATTTCACAATAACTTTTTAAAAGGCTCATCTTCCTTATTAGCTTTGTAAGTAGTACAAAACTTTTGAACACTTCATGACTTTTTAAAAAAATTTTGTCACTAAAGACAATCACTTTTTCATCGTCTTTTTCACAAATAACATATACTAACTTCTCACTAGACATCATAAACAAAATTTTGGTAGTAAATACGTGTTACACAATTACGTGGTATTGTACAACTAAGAATGACGACTCCAACATTTCGATTAGCAACAACTTGGGTATTGTGTCACGTGGTCTTACCCGAGCCAATAGCACCGCAGCGTTCTGGGATGCAGACATCAGCTGCCGATATACGCTCTCTGTCACACTGCAATTTACCTATAGCGCTGCTCACTCACACTCATACGTAACTTTTTCACCTGGCAGGTAGAATGTCCCACCGAAATGATCTGTCTTTTTAAAAATATTTATTTTTATTCATAAATAATATGCTGTTAAAATTTCAGCGTGCATCAAATACATCTTTTTGAAATTTTTGCAAAATAATTTTACAAGCACCTGGCAAACTTTTAGACCCGACCAAATAATCTCATTTGCTTATTTTTTCACTCTTTAAATATTAATTTTTAAAGTATAAAAATTACAGAATGCCTCAAGAATATTTTTTGCAAAAAAAATTCTCTTATTTGAAAATGTAAGGTCGATATAGCCCAGTTACCCTTCAGCCAAGTCTGCGGTTCTGTACTTAGGTACAATAGAAGTATTGAACAAGTTTTCATCATGCCTCAAATACCGACCCAAAAATGTATAATAGCTCTCCTACTATAATTTGTATGTGGGAGGTTAAAATTTAAAAAAACATGACATTGGATTAATTAATTACTAATATATGACAGTAATAGCAGTCTACCATTTTCGATACCTAACAAAGGAATTTTAAATAAACAGAACATAAATATTTACATCCTTCAATTATTCACGCGCGCAATCAGAACCGTGTTGTGAAGAGAAATTCGGCCAGATTGTGAGACAACTCATCAATCGCCAACATAAAGCATCACATCCTAAACATGTAATACTCCGTTCCTGTCTGTGAAATTTCATTGATTGGTCAAGGTGGCTGTCTCGCTATCAACCCCTGAAAGCGCATGCGGCAAATCAACCCCTTATATCGCTTCGGTTACCGTCGCTTTCCAAAAAACGCACCCTTTGCTCGGTGCATTGCCTGAAATCGACTGCTTGCCGTTACCGCTGCCTCAAATAAACCTTTAATTGTCGTCAAGTGTTTTAACGATTTACAGTAATGAGTAATGTATCATTCGGCGGTTTCTCAGAATGAAGTAGTGTGTTGCCGAGTAATATGCGATCTTAACATGGCACTTTCCACGCTTGCACCCTTCTCTGGTGGTCAGCTGTTAGAATGAGTCTAAGGTGTTCTATTGGATAGAAAACACACCTGTTTTGTTGTTAACAATGGTTCGTGATAGGTGGTTTGTTTGCAGCGCTGTCTAAGGTAAGCATATTTTTATTTTACTGTGGATTTTAAGTTATGCACCATATTTCGATTATTTCAGGAGTAGGTTAGTATCAAACTATGATTGTATGCTATATCGAATTCAGTCTATATGTTTACATTGGGTGAATACTGGGACTTAAATGCTTTGTTTAATAATTGTTACGTTTTCTCTTGGTTGAGTTTGCTAATTTATCGTCATTAACATATCGAGATCGCATATTTATTAATACAATATAGAGAGAAGCTAGAGTAAACATTACACTCTTCTCTAATTTATTTATTGTTGCACAATCTATGGGATATTCTTGGCACTTTTATCTTAAATAAGGTTAGTATTAAATATTTTTTGTTTAATTACAAAACAAACAAAAATTGATTAAAAAAAATAAGTAATAACTTTTTTATTTAGGTACTGACCGAATTTGTTCAAAAACAATACGGCTCCTGCTCTAGCTAACGCTAATTTATTGTCCAAATTTCAATTTAACCAGAGTTTTTCTTCTTAAGTTATTGAGCGTACTGTTCTTTTCAACTAATAAAATAAGAAACAAGTTATCAACAAACTTTGACAAAATTAAATATGATTTTTTGGAAAACCTAAATTTTTAAACACTTTCAGTATCGACAACATGAGCTGTCTCCATTGTGTATCTATGAAACAATTCGGTGCATTTATTCCCATTTCAATGATATTATTGCTGATTTTTTAAATTCCCGTTTCTGCATAAGTTTTTCCCTAATTCCTTTCTTATAAACTGCCTAAATTGTTATTAAATACTGGTGTGTGGACTTTTTGATATTTTATACGTAAAAATCCACAATACTTAGATCCGGGTTCCCAGGTGGCTAATGAATTGAGCCATGGAATCCTGTAATTCCACTACAGGAAATATTCAAATATCCTCCCCCAAACCACAACGTTTAACAATAACACTATTTCTTCTCTTTAGCATTTCTAGGAAAATATTTTGCTAAGTCAGATATGATAACATAATCCTGGAGCAATAAATATTATTGATACATACTACATCGGATTTTAGTCAGGTTCTTTGATAAAACGTTTCTTATACCGTGTAATCAATTTATGTTAATATGTTTTGTCTAGTGAACGATATGATATTATACTTTTGAATACAAGACAACAGTGTACTGTTAAGAACTAAAGTTCATATATGTTGGTATTAGCGATTCAACACTCAAAAATTTGCAAATTTTTACATCGTCTAAGTAAAACTTCATTGTAATGAAAAGTAAGTGGCCTAGGGCGGATCCTTGTTCATCTCCTAAACCAAGAATGTAATACAACTCGAACCTATTGTACAGAACATAACGATATTTCATTATTAATAACCACAAACTTCTTATCGGTTTAAAGCAAGTGAAAACAAAAGAATTAACAGAAATATAAAATTTTTATTAGTATAGTATGATACGATTATAATAGCCATTATTCAAGAAGATGATGCTTGAGCAATGTGGAACTGGATTGAAGGAAGCTGGTAAGGGTACAGAAGCTTGAAATTTGGTGTATGTACTAGAAGCCAGGGCCTCAAATTTTTCAATGACATCTGCCCCAAATGTTATTAAAATTCCATGACCAATAAATTCCACATACTAGAGTGCAAATATGGTCAAGACGTTTCCTTTAAAATCACTTGGATGAGAAATCTGGATGTGGAAATAGTGATTCCTTAATCAGCGGTTTATTTCTAATCGGTGCTGGGAGAATCTACAAAATATCACAATTAACCAGTATGTTACTGGGCAATAACCTCTGCGCTGGACTTTTTACGTCAAAGGATCAGTTAGAGGTTGCTTTTTTGACAAATAACACAAATAAGTATAAAAAAGTGAAATGAAATATTTCGCAAAATAATTCATTTCAATTTCTTATACTTATTTGTGTTATTTAATAATAATAATAACAATCTTTATTTAGCACAAACAGCTATTAAACACAGATGTAGTATACTTACTTAAAAATACATTAACAGTTACTACGTATTACAAAAAATAAATACATTTCATTATTTAGTTTAGGATATAATATTTGTGAATTAATTATAATTAACTAGAATTATTTATTCATGAATTTATACAAATGTTTTTTAAACAGAAAGACATTCTTCGCTTGTTTTATAAATTCAGGTAATTTATTAAATTCTGCGCTCCGTTGTCGTATATGCAGGATTTTGTTTTCATTAAATTTGAAAGATTAATGTTTATATGATTTCTTTGCCTTGTGTTATAATTATGAGTATCCCCACGATGTTGAATATTTGATGACAAATATGTTGGTAGTAAATTATTGTGCAGTTTATATAAGAATATCACTGTCTTGTACTTTATATTATCTTTTACCGAGAACCAGTTTAGTGTACATTGCATTGTTTTTATATTAGTATATATATATTACATTTTAAAATAAATCGCATACACCTATTTTGAAGTAGCTGCAGTTTAGATATATGGGTATCATTACACATATACAATATACTGGAACAATACTCAAAACGTGGCTTTATTATTGTGTTATAAATTGTTTTCTTGGTAGATGAAGTTAAATGTTTACTTACACGATAGGCGAATCCAAGTTTTTTTGATATTTTTTTGTTTGTGTAATTTATATGGTCGTTAAATGTTAATTTACAGTCTATGATAATCCCCAGATATTTCATAGTTATTACCTTTTCAAGGTGTTCTACGTTGTATTTAACACAAGTATCATCGACGTTCTGATTTAGATATTTATTAGATCCTAATATCATATATTTTGACTTTTTAGCATTTACCACTAGCCCGTTCGTTGTAAACCATTCGTTAATTATTTCCAATGTCTTGTTAATTTTTTGAATAACTTGCTTTAGATCAGATCCAGATAAATATATGATAGTATCATCAGCAAAGAGATGTATTTTGCATTCTTGCGAATCGATTAAAAATATATCGTTAATAAATAGCGTGAAAAGCATAGGCCCTAGTACGCTGCCTTGTGGTACTCCGTTATTATTTAAAAGTTTTTTAGACTTAGTATTATTTACTTTCGTTTGTTGGTTCCGTCCATGCAAATAGGACCTAAACCATCGATGCGCCGTGTCAACAATCCCAAAATACTGGCAAAGTTTATTAAGTAAAAGTTCTCTATTGACAACTTCAAATGCCCGTTTTAAATCGAGAAAGACAGTTATTACAGCTTCACCTTTGTCTATGGAATATTTAAAATCATTAATTATTTTTTGTAAAGTCGTCTCACATGAATGATTTTCTCTAAATCCGGATTGGTTATCGTGCAGCAATTTATTACTGTTTATAAATTCAGTAAGTTGGCCATGAACTTCTACTTCTAAAATTTTTTCCAGAGACGGTAATGTGTTTATAGGTCTATGCTCTTTCGCTAATTTCGTTCCTGAAACTTTCGGTACAGGAATTATTAGTGATGTTTTCAACATTTCTGGGAATTCTCCGCTATTCAACGATGTGTTAATAAAATCATAAGCAACCTCTAACTGATCCTTTGATGACACCTATTTGCGTTATTTGTCAAAAAGCAACCTCTAACTAATCCTTTGTCGTAAAAATTCATAGTAACATACTGGTTAATTGTGATATTTTGTAGATTCCCCGAGCACTGTATAACACACTTATAAAATTTGAATTTTGTCAACTATTTATTTATTTCGGACCACACTGCACCCCCAGGGATTGATAATGTTTTTTCTCATTTTTCTCATGGAAATTTAGATACCAAATGTAGTAAACTGAGTTTGAGATTGTTTATATTTTCAACCCCTATATCTCACCCCCTGAGGGTGTCAATTTTTTTTACTCTTTTCCCCTTAATGACCTATGCACAATAAGTACATTTGCAGAGTTTCAGAATTTTTGTCAGAAATTTTGGATTCTGGCCCACTGTGGCAACGGTTTGCAAGAACCGTTATAACTTTATTCCCGTAGGATGTCCTCATTTGCTCTTTCGAATACAGAATGAACACAAGATGTGCTACGCTGTACAAAGAAGTGTTCGATTTCTCATGTTACATTTTGTCAAATTCAAACCTCAAGAACTGTTTTAGTTCAAATAGAATACCCTGTATTTTTTACATCAAGTTACCTAAAATTAAATTCTCCTTTTTCTTGTATAGGCATTGTCAAAGCTGGGCAGAGCATCGCACCTTTAAAAAGTACTCATTAAAATTTGAGTACGAGTTCTTGTATTTGAAGTATATTATTAATAGGTACCCTCCTTTCATACCGTAAATAGAACATGGTATTTCAGAAAGTTTGCTTCATAAATTCCAAGCGCTTTCCTATTACTAGAGATATTTGCTACAATAATTTATTCATTACCCATATAAACACCAGATTAATGGTGGTAACAAAATGTTTATACGTGGTTATCTTCGCTTAAAAATGTGATAGAAATGTTTATATATTGTTCCAACGGCATATTCTATAATAGCAGACTGCCGACAGTACAGAATCTCACATCACATATTTCGAGAAACATTTGTTTTGGTGTTGGCGCATCCGTCACATTTTGAAATATAGGCCAAGCCCACGGTGTATTGCCAAGCCCAAACATATTATACGTTTGCGTATGATTTTACAAGTTGGATGATAAAAAATAGAATTGTTTCAACGCTCTATTCTATTTATTGTGAGGTATGTACCACAACTTTTTTGGGATAATAAAGTTATTAACAATAATTATTCTTCTTATTCTTAATAACAACAAATGAAGCTAAGAATTAGGTACTTCTTATGCTATTTCGCCAACAACTCTAATTCTCTAAAATAATGATTATCACAAAAGTAACGGTAGATGACAGATTAGTTGGTAGAGGCCGCCAAAATCTCTCACGGGTTCCGAAACCCCTGTTTTTCATCTTGGTATAATAATAACCTTTCGACATTTCTCGATCATTTAAAATGCAACTAAAAATCGAAAAAATATTATGTTATCTGTGGACTCAACAAAAATCTGAAACTTTCACATACTACTCTTGAAGTAATGCATAAAAAGATTCGATAGATAGGTATGCTAAATAATTTTTTAAATAAAAGTTATTAACGTTTATCTTACCCCTAGATTTTGGAGCAGAGAGAAATTTCTCTATCATTTTCGTAAAATAAAGAGGGTTAATTTAATTTTTAATGTAGATCCCCTTGAAGCATCTTAAAGTACACATTTCAAGCTTTAAAAATTGCACCTACAGAAATCTAATAATGCGATTTAAACCAGAGTAATAGGTTGTTAAACTTAGTTATACATATCAAATTTTATCACTTTCTCAAGATTTTGAAATTTTGGTATATCTAAATCATAACTGGATCTTCAAAAATAAATTTTTGAGATTTTTTTCACTCATCGGATCTTTTTATACATTACTTCAAGGGTACCTAATAAGTGTACAACAGAATTTCTGAGTATGTTGAAAAGAATAAAATATTAACTCTCTCGCAGCATGGGTTTAGATCTAACAAATCGATTGAGACAGCTTGCTATCACCTTCTAGAGTATGTTTACAAATGTTTGGATGAGCGTAGGTATGTGGTGTCATTATTTTTTGACCTCTCCAAAGCATTTGACACTGTTAATAAAGAAATACTGAATAGTAAATTATATAGTCTCGGCATTAGGGGTAACATTCTGCTGTGGTTGACTTCCTATATGGAAAATAGATCTCTCAGGGTGAGGTTAAATGATCAGGAGTCGTACACATTTAGTGTTGCACTTGGGGTCCCTCAGGGCTTAGTGTTAGGCCCATTACTATTCATGCTCTATGTAAATGATTTACCCAGCTACATGGAGCATGGTCATGTAACAATGTTTGCGGACGACACAACAATCACCGTGTCAGCTGCTACACTCGAAGAGCTTCACATTAAGGTCAACAATATTATAGAATCATTAAGTGCGTGGTGTCAAAGAAACAAGTTGATTTTAAATGAAAAAATGACAGTTTGCCTAAACTTTCACATTCAAAAGACCGTACCAGAAAACTTCATGGTCAATGATATTGTGCTATCGGATTCTGTCAAATCACTCGGCACCTTACTTGATTCCAAACTCTCCTGGTGTAGACATATAGATCATGTATGTAATAAACTGAATAAGGCATTTTTTGCAATGTTACAGTTAAAATCCACTCTAGGCAAGGAAGGCTTAATCAGCATATATTATGCTATGGTGTATAGCCACATTTCATTTAATATAATTGCATGCGGCAAAGCTTCTGAGTCTGAAAGAGTGTTTATCTGTCAAAAAAGAATTATTAGGCTTATCTTTGACCTAAAAATAAATGAAAGCTGTAGAAAAATATTTATAGAAAAACGTATTCTTACAACACCCTCCATCTACATCCTAAAATGCCCAACCTTTACAAAAAATAACCTAGCTCTCTTTAAAAAAAGGTCTGATTATCATAACTATCCAACGAGAGATGGCGATCTCTTATGTGTACCGAATCACCATAAAAGCTTATTTAAACGATCATCTATATATAACTGTATCACCATATACAATGCTCTCCCAAAAAATCTTCGTGATATTCCAAGCAAATTAAAATTTAAAATAAAACTAAAAGAATATCTATCGAATAAGGGCTATTACACAATATCCGATTTTATTGAAGGTAAATGATGTTATCTGTTCTACTTAGTAGGTCACATATTATGTATGCACACGTACTTTGTCTTATATTTGTTGTTAATTTTGTTTTATATATTAACTGACTAAGCTTTGACTACATCTTAGTATTCTTAGCTCAGAAAATTTGTTAAATAACTTTATATGAACTGTATTCTTTACCGTCGAGTCATGTGTTTCTTGTTGATTTGTTTAGTTTACTAATTTTATTGATAAATTTCATGAATTGTACTCTATACATACATTCATGTACACTTTGACTTGCCATATGTACTATTTGTATCTTGAATGGTTAATAAAGTATTATTATTATTATTATTATTATTATAGTGAAAGTTTCAGATCTTTATCTTAAAAATTGTAGAAATGGTAGAGCTTTTACCGATTTCATCGGAAATCTCTTTACGTTCCATATTCATATTATACTATTTCTCCATACATTCATGTTTATATTTGAAAATATAATAATCCAATAGTCACATGTTTCTTCTTTCATTTAAGGTCACCATTCCCAAGAAAGAGATATCCAATAGGGAAATATTTATTATTTTTGGCCATAACTTTTTTTCTTATTACGTACATTTAAAAAACTAAGTATCTAAGTACCTAAGTAGAACCATAAAAAGACTATTTCTATGAATTTTCACTCAACAATTTCAGTGGTTTGCAAAATAGCTAGATTTAAATTTAAAAATTATGTTAATCTTCCTATTTCGCAGTTTTAAATCTAGCTATTTTGCAAACCACTGAAATGATTGAGTGAACATTCATAGTGATAGTCTTGTTATGGTTTTAGTTAGGTACTTTTACAGCTTTTTTAAATATACGTACTAAGAGAAAAAAGTTGTTTCTGTCTTCTAGGGAATGGCCACCTTAAGCTTTGTTGAGCTTAATTTCATTAATTAGTTCAAAAGTTACAACAAATTTAGTGTAGCGCGTTCGAATCTTAAACACTATTTAAGACAATTTTCAAGATATGGATCTCATTTGTTTCAAAATTTTCGACGACACATTCATTTTTTTGTGAAATGAGAGCTGATTTTTTATTCAAGCACGAAGACATAATGTACAGCGTCATAGGCAAGAAAAAACAGTTTTACATTATAATTTGAGGTTTTTAGGTATATTGTGTACATTTCTAATCATACTGAATGGGTTTTTAACATTACTTTTTATTTACTACTTATTAATTAACAATTTGTTTCTTTAAATGATAAAAAAATTATATCATTAAAAATACAATTTATAACCTTAAGTCTCAATTGATTTTTAAAGGCGTTTTTTAATTATTTTAAATTGTTTACTTTTTATTAGATTGAAGTAAACGAGTTAATCGCGACGTATAGCTGATTTCGCATAATCACGTAACCCTTTATAATAATTGGAATTAACCTATATTGTGTTTCTTACATATTTTCGTTCATCATGATTTTCCTAAATAATAAAATCAATATCTTTTATAAGAAAAATATAAACGATGAGGACGAACATTTACTAAATTTAATACATAAATTCCATTATTTCACCAGTTAGCATGTTCCCAAGTCAACTAAATTGGATGAAATGATTAGATCGTAGTCGTTAAATTTAATTCAGCATAGGAGATTGTCAGGCAATAAAATTACTTATTGATTAACCTTAATCAGTTTTGTTTATTTAACAAACATGTAATTTGATGGAAATTATAATTATACTCTCCATTTACCATTAATCCAGCAGACAGAGGCGGAGCTATGGTATAGTCGGCTGTGCAATACACAAGGGCCCAAGTCTACTGGGCCCGTTCATCCACAACGACAAACCGACAAACTTTCAAAGTTAAAGTTCAGGATGTATTTTTAACAATGGAAATGTTAATGTTCGCGTATAGCGTATAGGACAAAAGTTACGAGTTTTTCCAAGGCCGTCGACATAAAATAATCAACGTCAGATGATGTAATACTGAGCGAGTGCCTGTTACTATGTGATAAGCGAGTCACTCAGCGCCGATCGATATTGTACCGCCTGCGCCTGTTCAACAAAAGGCGGTAAATGGTAGTCCTCACGCGCAGATTTATAGAAAATAAGATTTTAGCACCAATTTTGATAAGGGGAAACAAAATTCCAGAAAGGGAGTGCGTGAAGTATTTGGGCATACGACTGGACAAGCGACTGACGTTCAACCGACATATTAACGAAACTGTACGGACAGTCTATTCCATGTCCAGGAGTCTGTATCTCCTAGCCAGGAATAGTAGACTCAGCAGACAGAATAAAAAATTAATTTACACAGTTATTGTGAGATCGGCCCTAACATATGCAGCTCCGGTATGGTGCAGCATACCGGACACGACAATGAAACTGAAACAAAAATGTATGCGCCTCATTTCAAATTCTTCACCATACATCTCCTTAAGAGACCTTTATGCACCTTGCCACGACATAACGCCACTAGTGGACTACATCAAAGTTACATCGGAAAATTTCCATCAATTTAAACTTGGTAATAGCCCACTAACAAACAACATCACGCGAATCAGAGAGCATAATGCACCTTTTCGCATCAAGCACAAATTACCATACCAGGCGTTGCCCATCTTTCGGCAACATATCTAGCCACACTCCCTTTCTCTATCCAACTATAAAAACTCACAAACACAATTTCCGATCTTTACCTTTTCTCTATCCTCTTCTTCGTTTCCATTTTGTATTTTTTGTTTGCTTTGTCAGTTTAAATTATTTCTTCCAAACCATATCTATTCGTTGATTATTAAATTCTTTAGAAAGCAAACATTTTAAATTATAAATTATGGGGTCTGATATAGCCGCTCACTCTTGTTGCATTGTTTGGAACGGTTTTTTTGGATAGTAATTTTCCCGTGCAGAACTATCATATATATCTATGATATTTTATCTACACTAGCGTCTTTTGCATTGCATATATCAGTTGTTTTAAGTTAATTTTTTTTACATGTTCTGTCTGATACACTTCGCCGATCCTGCGAAAGGAGATTGTGATTATTATTTAGGTTTACTTTTAATCCAACCTAGCCTCGCTCTGTCCATCCCTTCAATTACCACGGCGATTAGTGCTGTGGATGTTTGGCTGGCTCCGGTCGAGTGCCTAGGCAGAACAATTATGTATGATGAATTTAAAATAAATTTGTTTTGATTGATGATTGATCTCGCTTACGGTGCGAGATGTCCCGGGTTCAAACTCCTATGCCTGCTGAATTTTTTTCTTTCATTTTGTGAGGATTAATACATTTTTTCACAAATTCGTTCTATGATTTCTGTAGGTTAGGTTAGTAGGTTTTTATTCTGCTTAAAAAGAATGCATTCTTCGTGTGATTTCTTTAGGTTAGGTTAGTAAGTTTTTATTCTGATATCTAATTGTTAATAACTAGCGCCGCAGGCAGTATTGGCATCGCGGACAAAGAAAAGAGGGACGCGGGTGCTTTCTTCCACAAAATACCACAAAATTAACTTGAAATCATTAATATCACTATGTTTGTAATGCGTCGTTAACTCTCGGTCCAACAATGCCGGCTCGATACTACAAAATTTGCTCTCTCCATACCGTCTTGTCTGTTCAACTATTTATTCCGTGCTATAGCGCTATTTGTCAACTCCTAGGCACGCCGAATTTTTATTTTTATTTTATAACGATTAATGAATTTTTCCACAATTTCAGGTTTGATTTGACGGCAGAAATAATGTTTCCCTTCTTTTTCCTATAATGATTTCAATCTCTTATGGGATGGTTAGGTTAATTAGATTGATTTTCATTTTGCTATGGAATTGTTAATAACTATCAGCGCCGCAGGTAGTATTAGCGTTGCAGACAAAGAAAGGGGGTGCGGGGGTATCCCACCGCTATTTAACATTGGAAATGTTAATGTTCGTATATGGGGTCAAAGTTACGAGTTTTATCCAAGGCCGCCGACATAAAAGATTCGAGATAAGATGACGTAATACTGAGCAAGTGTGCACAGTATGAGTATACGCGGAGAACATGAAGTTATAATGCGGTTGTGGTCAGCGCCAATTGCCATAGATTCACAAAGTTTGACAAATAGGAAATAGTTATTATTGTAACAAGTACCTAAAATCATATTCTTTGGGACAAATCGTAGCTAAGTTTATGTTTTATGTATGGTGTTATCATTTCCAATGTCCCGATGCGAATTTTTTATTTTCTTTATAATTTTGATTTGATTTATCTCTAGACTTTATTTGTGATTTTAATGATTTTGCAAATACGCGAAATATTTAGGTTTTTTTTTACTGATTAATTGATGGAGTTTCGAATAAAATAAGTTATTAGGATATCGATTGAATCTGAACGAATTTGATTAAAATTTTTTAATAACTCTATGATCATAGATTAAGTTTTCTCTCACTTTTCTTGCCATCTTTTTTTTTTTTTCTTCAAAAAGCTCATTTTATTATGAAGAATTATTTTGAAATTGTCTTGAACTACGTCCGCTATTTTCACTTGATAATATTTCCCAAAGAGATTTAAGAGGACGTTGATTAAGAGTCTGGTGTTTAAAAAATTAATAAACAAAACGGCTGCTCCAAAATGGCCCGTTCAAGACCAGAATAATTCAAGATTTTAAATATAAAATTGATAAATGGTTCAGATCAAAGTTCAATATACTTTAATACTTTTAACAACCGAAATCAAGTTAAAAATTTAATAAGATAGCAAATGTCAAATTGAGAATGGCTGCAATGAAGACCAAAACCACGCAATATCCTATAAATATTAATAAATATTTTATATCAAAATTCCAATATTATAACATAGGAATTTAAGTACTCTTGATAACTAAAGTGACATCAAAGGGCAAAAATACAAGATGACGCATTCCAAATTTAATTCCAAACTTAAGACCAAAATTATACAATATACTTAAATTAAGAAAACGGCTAGTTTCGTGGACATGTAGTTCGAGACAGTGAAAATATGCTTCAAATTTTGCAATAGCATAGCAATAGCTATCGATCACATTTTTATTCCTGGCACGTGTAGAACCTCAGTTTTGTGACACTTCTGAGACAGTGCAAAACTAGTGAATGCAATGCCACGTTTAAGTGAAAGAGAATGCGTAGAACTTTTGATGATGGTTGGATATGGTGATAGGCTGAAAACTCATCAGGAAGCATATGATGTTTTCAATGCCAAGTATGCCGAAAAGCAAATTTCTAGATCCACTGTAAGTAAATTGGTGGATAGATATGATGAATCTAGCAGCGTGGCTCACCTCCCTCGATCTGATCGCCCTAGCACAAGCAACGAAACCAAATTAAATACTCTTCTAGAATGTGAGGAGAACCACCATCTTTCGACAAGGCAGCTGACTTTAAATCATAACGCGAGTCAAACTTCTATTGTAAGTCTATCGAAAAAAGAAAAATACCAACCATACAAAGTGCAAGTAATCCACGAATTGAACGAGGACAATCCAGATCGGCGCTTACAATTTTGTGAACAGTGTGATGAAAACCCAAATTTTTTAAAGAACGCTGTTTTTCTGATGAAGCTACATTTTCTTTAGAGGGGACTGTACATCGGCATAACTGTAGGTATTGGCCACGTGAAAATCCTCATTGGACTCAAGAAGCCCATACACAGCGACGAGGCAAAGTAAACGTGTGGGCAGGTATGGTTGATGATGGTTTATTGGAACCTTTTTTTTTTAAGAAAATCTTACGGCCGCAAGATATCTACAGTTTTTGCGAGTTGAGTTAGTGCCAATCTCAGCAGTTATGTTTCCGAACAATAAAAGTGAAGATATTCCTGCTGAAAACGTCTGGTTTCAGCAAGACGGGCCCCCACCTCATTTTGGGATAGCAGTGCGTCAGTTTTTAGATGATAGCAGTGTGTCAGTTTTTAGATGACACTTTTACTGGAAGTTCGATAGGTCATCGAGGTCCGATTGAGTGGCCCCCTCGTTCACCGGATTTAACCCCCTTAGAGTTTTTCTTTGGGGCTACTTAAAGTCAAGGGTGTATTTTAATAGACCGGATACCATAGAAAAATTGAAAGAGAGAATTGGCTTGGAGATGAGACGAATTGCCCATGAGATGATTCAGAACAGCGTGCAAAGTGTCTACACCCGTCTTGGTCAATGCCAAATGGTTGGAGGCTCGCAATTTGAGCAATGGAGATCATTTTTTTCTCACAATTACTTATGTAAGGTATCCATCAATAAAAATTTTTTTTCCAAAAGAATGGCTCAGGTAATGCCAATTATTTTCATATCACCAGAAAGCTAATGGAATATACCACCAAAACAGCAAACAAAAATGTCTGTTTCCATTAAAAAAAAATTATGATGACGTCAAAACTCAAAAACCAATGACGTCCTAAATTTTGGTATAGTGACAAGTAGCATTTACAAAACTAAAATCGAACTGTTCCAGGAATTTTTGACAAATGACACATACTAAAAATACGAATTTTGTGCGTTTCTTTAGGTTCACACTGTATACCGGGTGCCACAAGTAAGTGGCTCACCCTTATAATTCCTTTATTTTTTAACTTATTCATTTGAAATTTCGGGTGCATAGACTACCTGTAAAAATTGATTTTTGGACATGAAAAATGGTATGAGACCATTTCCGGTTTACCCGGAAATGATCGCAACTTTCGAATTTTCAATGGAACACCCTGTATATTTTTACATATTTGGATTTAAGACAACATTCTAAATACACCATGAGAATTTCGCGCATTTTTGAGTCGATGTTCAGTTTTTTAAGCATTTTAAGATATTCGTCTAGAGTGCTTTGAAATACCAAAATTTGTTCTACGGTATGTAAAGTCCAAGGGAAAAATATAATTTTTCATTTAATTTCATTAATAACCATTTACGAAGCCTCCAAAGTTGAACATATCACTTTTTTATCGAAAACTTTTTTTTTTCAAATAGAAAGGTGGTGGCTCATTATGTTCAATAAATTATTTTTTTTTCTGAATTTTTTGACATATGAAGTAATTTAATACCACTTCCGGTTTCGCAGGAAATAATCCTAACTTCTGATTTTCGAATGGAACACCCTGTATATTATTACATTTTTTGATTCAGAATGAATTTTTGAACATGTGTGGTGATTTTTATAAATTTGTGGCAAGTTGGTATTTTTTATAGCAATTATAAATTTTAATCTAGACTGCTATGAAATAAAAAAATAAGTACTTTGTCATTTTAGATTGTAGAGAATTTTTTTTTTATACATAGTTACTATTATTAACCATTTTGTAGGCATTTTAATGCAAGTTATTTAGTTTTTTTGAAATAACTCTTTTTTTCAGATGGGACGGTGGTGGGTTCTTATATCCATTAAATTGCCCTTTTCTACGAATCCATTGATATCACTATGCTTGGGTTTTTATTAACATTTATTTAAAAAACTGTAAAAACAGATTGTACTTGTGGTATTTTAAATCTATAGTTATTATTATATGGCTATCAAAAAATTTCGCATCAAGTTACCTTTGCATTTTAAAGAAAAAAAACGTATGTTTATTATTATTCGAAATTCTAAATCAAAATTTTTAAATAATAACACATTGTAAGAAAACTGAATCGAAATTAAAATATTTACAATTAACAAAAATTACAAGTATTGTTCAAAGTGGCCTCCCCCACGAGCTATACCACTCTCTTGCTCGATGTTCTGTCTCTCGAATGACGTTTTCCAATATTTCAGATGTTATAGTATTGAATGCAGCTCTTATTCTGTTTTCTAGATTTTCTAATGTCAAAACTGGTATCCCGTACACTTTATCCTTGAGACATCCCTATAAATAAAAATCCAAACAGGTTAAGTCCGGAGACCTGGCAGGCCACCGTACCGGACCATGAGTTGCTATTACTTGTTCACCATACGTCTCGGTGAGATGATTTAAAACAATTCTGCTATTGTGCAGAGGAGCACCATCTTGTTGAAAGTATAAGTTCCTAAATTGAGCTAATGGTAGCTCTGCAACTTCATCCCATATCTCATTTTGTATAAACTCGAGGTATCTTTCACTCGATAATGTTCCTTGAAACAAAATAGGCCCTACTATGCGGCGTCCATAAATTCCAGCCCATACATTTATGGCAAAACGTTCTTGAAAATTATTGGTTCTGACTAAATGTTGATTTTCTTGAGACCAGTATCTAGTGTTGTGTCGATTAAACATTCCATTTTTTGTGAATCTAGATTCATCTGAGAATAACACATTTTCTAAAAATCTGTTATCTTGTTCAAGTTTATTACGTAATCACTCACAATATTTGTACCCTTCGATCATTATCAGCTTCATAAAGATGCTGGTGTAAGTTGTATTTAAAAGAATGATAATTGTGTTTTTTTAATATGCGTCTTACAGTTTCCTTATTTGAACCCAATTCCTCTGCGATTTGTCTCGTAGAAGCAATTTGATCATAGTTTACTATGGCTAGCACATTAATTTCCAACTTTTTCATTATTTGTATACACAATTATTGCAATACTTAACTAAAAGTTTCAATTAGAGAACTGTCATTTAATTTATTTTGTTTCTTTTTTAAAATACAAGGGTAACTTGATGCGAAATTGCAATAGTTAACTAAAAGTTTCAGTTAGAGAACTGTCATTTCGTTTATTTTGTTTCTCTTTTAAAATGCAAGGGTAACTTGATGTGAAATTTCTTGATAGCCGTATAATAATAACTGTAGATTTAAAATACCACAAGTACAATCGGTTTTTACAGTTTTTTTTAAATAAATGTTAATAAAAACCCAAGCATAGTGATATCAATGGATTCATAGAAAAGGGCAATTTAATGGACATAAGGAGCCACCACCGTCCCATTTGTAAAAAAGAGTTATTTCAAAAAAACTAAATTACTTGCATTAAAATGCCTACAAAATGGTTAATAATAGTAACTATGTATAAATATTTTTTTCTGTGCAATCTAAAATGACAAAGTGCGTATTTTTTATTTCATAGCATTCTAGATTAAAATTTATAATTGCTATAAAAAACAACAACTTGCCATAAATTTAGAAAAATCACTACACATGTTCAAAAATTCATTCTGAATCCAAAAATTTAATAATATACAGGGTGTTCCATTTGAAAATCAGAAGTTAGGGTTATTTCCTGCGAAACCGGAAGTGGTATTAAATTACTTCATATGTCAAAAAATTCAGAAAAAAATCTATAATTTATTGAACATAATGAGCCACCACCTTTCCATTTGAAAAAAAAAAGTTTTCGATAAAAAAGTGATATGTTCAACTTTGGAGGCTTCGTAAATGGTTATTAATGAAATTAAATGAAAAATTAGATTTTTCCCTTGGACTTTACATACCGTAGAACAAATTTTGGTATTCCAAAGCACTCTAGACGAATATCTTAAAATGCTTAAAAAAGCTGAACATCGACTCAAAAATTCGCGAAATTCTCACGGTGTATTTAGAATGTTGTCTTGAATCCAAATATGTAAAAATATACAGGGTGTTCCATTTAAAATTCGAAAGTTGCGGTCATTTCCGGGTAAACCGGAAATGGTCTCATACCATTTTTCATGTCCAAAAATCCATTTTTACAGGTAGTTTATGCACCCCAAATTTCAAATGAATAAGTTAAAAAATAAAGGAAATATAAGGGTGAGCCACTTACTTGTGGCACCCGGTATATTATTTTTGTCCAACTTTAAATAGCTGTAATGAATAATAATAATAATAATAATAACCGTTCAATTAAGCAGGCGTACCAAAAAATAAATACAAGATAATTTTGTCAGCTTAGTAGTTAATGCGTATTTTTCAAGATATTTGTGAATTTAATGAAGGTAAATGAGCACGGTTAGTTCCATTTCAGAGATAATTTTGAATATATTTTATTTCACACAGTATAAATTGCCGGTTAATTTCGGTTGTTTTAAGGGAAATAAATATTATTAAATTTTTATTATTTTAAAAGCTGTAAAAAAGTCTGAAACTTATATTTGTCACGATGCAATTTAAAGGAATACATTTGTAATTTCGATTTACATAAAAACGTAATTTTTTAACAAATAGCTACAACTTGGCAAATAATTGTAGAGGTTTGCACTAACAACCAAATTGTAGGAAACTGAATTAACTTCCATATTTTTGCCCATTTTTTTTGTATACTCCTAAGTTTTGATATAATTATGAACAACAGTATTGAAATTTGAAAACACTAAACATTAAAAAAAAGACCTCAGTTAATTTTTTACCAAATTGGTCGGGATTAGTCAAGGTGATTTCATAAACATCAGGTTGTTTAAGTATTTAGCACTTTTTTGAAAAAAACGTTCTCAAGACATTGGCGAGAACCATTTTTAACCTCTTTCTCACCTGCCTAAAAGTTGAATATCTGTTTTTTTGCCACAGTTTACCTTAAATTATAGCTTACATTTTTATTGAATTCATGCATTACATTTTTTCATTAAACAAGGGCTCTATGAAGCGCAACGGCTTGCTCCGCCACTGCCAGCAGACTGTACTTGTCCGTCAGGAACGAAGGAAACCTCCGTTAATTAAAAACGTACATTTCATAACCTTTGTTAAACCTAGTATTGTGGAAATATTTGAGAACTCTCCTTGAATCGCGTTACTTCCTAATCGATATAAAATATAATTATAAATTTTTCCTACGAGGAGTATTTTTATAGGAAAAATACACTAGAAGCACCTAGAAGTCGACGAAAATAAGTAATAGCCAAGTCAACAAATTGTTTAAAGTGTTTTATAGCCCATGAAGTTTTATACAAAGTTAGTTTATCCATTCCCGAAAAAGGTATCGACCGCCTGGCTGGTTAACCCCTGTCCAAAATGCATCCCAATTTTTTTTAAATTAGAGGTGCATATTTTTAAAAATAGGGCTGCATTATTTTAAAATTAGGAATACACATCGTTCATCAACTCTTACACTATGGAAGTTCTTTTATTTTATTGGATGAATGGTAGATAGATTTTGTGCTATATTTAGTAAAATAAAATTTAATATACAAGCGGTCATGTAAATGATATAGGACCAGTCAGAATGACAGTTCTAAATAATTTAACATATCCTCCACAACGTGTGTACTAGTTTCAATCAAATAAGTAGACCAGTCGCCTCTATTTGAATCTTAATGAATGGATTTTGATGAAACCTTGTGCAATGTGTTTGTAATGACGTTAGTAAAAAAGTTGAAGAACAGATTAGAGTAGGAAATGGAAAGGGGTAGAAAACACCCCTTTTATCACGGGTGCCGTAACTGGTAGAATTAGGTCAAAAATGAAATAAACAAGATATTTACATTTTTTTGCCCAAAATAAGATGTTTTTACTCTTGTGAATGTTTTCGAGAAATGCATATTTCTCGAGATATTGCCACTTGAAAATTCCTAAATGTGGGGAAAGGAAAATGTAAAAGTTGAAAAAAAAATCTAAAAAAAATCAGGTGAATGCATCATCGAAATACAAGGCTTTTTCTTATTTGTAACTTTTCTGTAAAGTGCGTTTTCACTGAGTTTTTCCTGAAAAACATGAAAAACTAACCATTTCCTTGAAGTTGTAGAGTTTTAGAAATATGTAATTTAAAAATTTAGAAAAATTCAAACGTATGCATTGAGGCCTTTTAAATATTTTTTGTCACTTGGAATTTTTTTGAACTTGCTAATTTTCTAAGTTGCAGTCAGTTTTTCACGATAAATAATGTACCTACTACATAGTTTGTACATTTTGAATTAAAAAAATAGATGAAAATTCGAAAAATGAGCGTGATGTGTATACACATTATTTAAAAAAAATATGAAACCTATATAGTTATAATATATAATAGTACAGGCAAATTAGCCATTTAGGGTAACAAAAATTAATAAAAGGATCATCTCTGAGATTTAAGTAGGTAAATAACCTAGAGAATGAGATGATGCATTCTGTGCATTTCCAAATTCCGGGAAAATTCAAAAAAATTTAGAAAAACTTTTTGATTTTCGGCTCTTTTGCTCTAGCGGCAAAAATAATGAAAATGGAGAAAACAGTTCCCAACAAAAGTTGTAGCTTGTCTCTTTCTCTACAAAAAAGGTCTTTACAAATTTTTATCTTACTTAAGCCGTTTAGAAGATAAATCGAGTTTTCCATTTATAGTTTAAGCCGCTTCGAAATGCGCGAAAAAATGAAAATTCTCCGGGAGTTTAGTACGACCGGACTCATCGATCGATAATTTTTACTATTCAGAGCCCTTAAAAAATGAAAATAACATAAAATGTAGAGAAATGTCTCGGCTTTAATATGGAACTAATCACAAAATTCAAAAAAAATTTAATCATAGAGGAAAAGATGGCTTGGTAAACTTTGCACAGTTGATCCACAGATTTATTCATATCTTTGCCGGGAGTCGTTAGAATGATAATTCATTTTACTTATATATTCCTACATAATGATATATCAATCCAATTAACATTTTATTGCAATTGCTTTTGTTGGAAAAATATGCCTTGCGATCAAAGTAGAGGGCATATTTCTCATTGATCAATCACCTCCAGATTTTGGAGTTCAATTCACTATATCTATATTAATAATATTAGCACGGTCCTAATTTTTGGATTATAAGTACAATAATACATATTCTTTCGAATGACTTTAGAGTTTTTTAAATGCGTCAGTACTTTCTAAATTTGTCTACATTATTCATAAACGTTCAGAAAATGCACAATTATACAGTAAAACATATACAACTTATTTGTTTATTAACATTGTTCAATGAAATTTTCAAGAAATATAGGTTAAAGTGAGTGGAATCGAATCCATGAAGTGAAGAAGCACCCATTGTTACAGGAGAAATAGGCAGGATGCATAAAACTCAAAGATATGAATAAATCAACTGTATAAAGTTTACTAAGCCATCTTCTAACACTTTTTTCTCCATGATAAAATTTTTTATGAATTTTGTGATTAGTTCCACATTAAAGCTGTGAGTATTCCCTTGCATTTTATGTTGCTTTCATTTTTTAGCGGCTCTGAATAGTAAAAATTATCGATCGATGTGTCCGGTCGTACGAAACTCCCAGAGAATTCTCATTTTCCGCGCATTTCGGAGCGGCTCAAAACTATAAGTGGAAAACTGGATTTATCTCCTAAATGGTTTGGTAAGACAAAAATTTGTAAAGACCATTTTTGTAGAGAAAGAGACGAGCTACAAATTTTGTTGAAAAAGTATTTCTGTATTTTCATTGGCAAAAAAACTGAACATCAAAAAGTTTTTCCAAATTTTTTTGAATTTTCCCGTAACTTGGAAGTCCAAAGAATGCATCATTCCATTTTACAGGTTATTACCTACTTAAATCCCGGAGACGATACTTTTATTAATTTTTGCGAGGTTTTTACAAAATTTTTCATTCATTGCCTATACTGTAAGGTTCCATATAATTTTTAAATTGGAAATGTGCAAACACTGTAGTACATTATTTATCGTGAAAAACAGCTTGTAACTCGTAAAATTACAAAAAAATTCTAAGATACAAAAAAGGTTTAGAAGACCTCAATGCACACGTCTGAATTTTTTCAAACAGTTGGTCGTACGGAGCAGATAAAAAGCAATTTATTGACAGCTACCAACTGTCAATATCGTCTATTTGACATCAATTTTTAATTCAGCAACCTCAAAAACATGAAGTTAGGTAATTCAGTAATCAAAATATGCGTTATAGAAATGTTACAAAACTACTCAAATTAATAATTTACGATGAAGCTATGAAGCTTTAAGTGCTCCATAGGCGGCAAAATATGGAGCATCGTGGCTATCGAGACTTTTGTTCAGGATGACAAAAGCTACAATATACTAAAATTTCAGACGATTCTACCGAAACCCTATTTTCCATAAGATTAGTATTGGGGTTTGGAGCTTTGGTGCTCCATAGATAAAAATCCTAACTTTTCGTGTTCCCCTACCTTCCTAACGGCGGGTAGACCGTTGGGACCCAAAATTGCTTCGAACGGGTTTTTTCGTTGAACTTTTTCCCGTACCAGCAATCAAAATTTAATCAGTGTTTTGTGCTCTAGTTTTTATTGTTAATGTTAAGTATTTTAAGCCTGCTACGCAGACATAGTGTAATTTTAATGTTAATTTTAAGCCGCCATCGGCGGCAGGAGTTTTAACTTGTTTGTTCATTTTAATAAGCCGAACTGGTCGTGATCCGCCCAACCCTACGCACACCACGGCGCTATGCGATGTGGTTGTCTGGTTGGCTCCGGATCACGATTCGGGGAGGCAATGTTGTATTTTCGAATTTTAATAAATTGTTTGAAGAAGAAGAAAAGGTGCTCCATAGGAGCCAAAATGCTGAATATGGAATTTAGTAGCATTTTGTGATTTTATCGTTTTAGGTGTTAAACTAACATATGAAACAATAAAAACACTTTAACGCAATTGTTCGTTATTAAAAGACATATTCAATAGCCTATAACTCTGTGTCTGTCGAACTAAATACCTCTGAATTTCTCGCGATAAGCATTCAGGTCAGATCATCAACATAATTGTTTATTTGTTTGATTCGATGATTTTTAAATTATCTTTTTTCAACTCGTCCGCACTAGGTATACTTATTGAACTATGGCCTTGCCTCATTCAAATCAAGTAATATTTATTTTCTTCGTTTTCACCTAATTCATCTATTATTTTTCAACATTTGCCGGGTGGCACAAGAACTACATTGTTTTCCGTCTATTGACTTATACAGTCCATTTTCCATGGAGTTTGTCCTAACATACTGTGTTGTCGATCGATATACAAAATTTCAAAGCAATACATTAACTGAAAGTAGTTCAAACTTGCGAGTTAGACCTAAACTGACTGACTAACACCTAACAAACATACAAGCTTGAATAAGAGCTCGTAAAAAAGGCATAACTCATTCTACAGTATTTAAATTTTCATACATTCTTTCTTAAAATTCATAACCCTTATTTGTCATCATTGGTACGCCTCTGTAGATATAAAATAATATAGAGATAAGGCATTGCGGTGCGGTGAGCGAGCAGCGAATGATTGCAGACATGTCAGAGCCAGGCAAAGATAGTGGAGTTCTCAAATTTATTTAAAACAACTTCCATATGAGGCCATAACTCGGTCAGTTTGGTTGGAGAAATACAAGGCTGGTACAAATCGAATCAACGTCTAAAACAAATCATTTATTTCTTCAAGCCCGTCTTCCTGCATGGTGTCTGAGGACATTGAACTTAACTTCTTCGACCAAATTTTTAAAAACAAACAAACCGATAAAGGAATAATTTGATATTTGCTGAATCGAAAAATTTAAAGAAATTAACACAATATTGTTGAAGAAGGCTTAAATTTTCATCTATAGAAATGTGAAGAAGTTACATTATTTGTTAAAACCATGTTTTTTTTTTCAATTTCGTACTGCAACTCGGTATATTTCATAACATTCTTTTAAGATGTCACTAATTTTTATATAGCTGAATTTTTCAGAATAAGTAGTTTTGATGATGTAGAATACGATAAAAATGTTGACACCTGTAAGGTGCCGGCGACCCCTAAAAAAATCGAATATATTGGCTGAAATTCGGTGTTTGGCCAATAACTCGAAAAATAAAAAAATAACAATAGGAAACTAATAGCACTTTTACATCAAAAACGTATATAATCTTTTTTTGTACGATCAAAAATGCAGGCTCCAGATTTTTTTTAACGTACAAGAATGGAACGCGGCGACACATAAGTGCAGCTTGCGAAGCGTGCGCGCCATGCGCGGTCACGGATGCGCTACACTAAATTTGTTGTAACTTTTGAACTAATTAATTAAATTGAGCTCAACAAAGCTTAAATGAAACTAGAAACATGTGGCTATTGGATTATCGCATTTTCAATATAGAAGCGAATGTATTTAGGGATAGTACATATATGAATTCGGAACAAAAAGAGATTTTCGATGAAATCGGTAAAAGCTCTACTATTTCTACAATTTTTAAGACAAAAATCTGAAACTTTCATATATTACTCTTGAAGTAATGTATAAAAAGATCCGATGAGTGAAAAAAAAACTCAAAAAATTTATTTGTATGTACACTTTTTTACAAATTTCGAAATCATGAGAAAGTGATAAAATTTGATAGTATAACTAACTTTAACCACCTATTACTTTGGTTTAAATCGCGTTATTAGATTTCTGTAGGTGCTATTTTTTTAGCTAGAAATGTGTACTTTAAGATGTTCTAAGAGGATTTACCTACCTTAAAAATAGAATTAACTTCTTTATTTTACGAAATAAAAGACAAATTTTTCTTTGCTCCGAAATTCGTGAAACTTGTGGTAAAATAAACTTTAATATCTTTTATCACAAAAATTATTTGGCATACTTATTCATCGGATCTTTTTATACATTACTTCCAGAGTAATATGTGAAAGTTTATATATTTTTAGGTGTGAGACTTTTTGAAACAATCAAGTATTCAAGAACCAAACTCTGTCTGACACGTTCGGCGCAGAGGCTTTTTCATTAAAAATTTTTAAATATTTTTCAGTGGCAAAATACCCAACAAAACGTAAGAAAATCTGAATATGACACAAATAAACAATTATAGACAATATTTTCATATTTTTATTATAAAAATTGTAACTTATTTTCCTAAAATTAAGGCACGAAAACAAAAATCGTATTGCAACAATTTTATTTTATTTTATTTTTTATTATTATTATTTTATTTTCTTACAAGTTTTATTTTATATATGCTCGACTTTTTACAGTTCCTATGGTTCCACAAAATATTCGCGAAACATTGACTTTTGCTGCTATTTTAAAATTTTAAATACCCGTGAATAACTATTAGTATATGCTTAAGCTGTTAAAGCGAGTGCCAACTAAAATTCTACATAAAGTTATGTACATACTCAAGTAAAACTTTATTTTATCTACATATAACTGCAGTTGAGATGGAACTGTATTCAAAGCTTTATCGCAACTATATTTTAAATTTTATAGTCGTATATTTAACTTCTTTAGTTGTATTGTATTTCTAACCTTTATTAAATATAATTTCAAATGTAATAAAACGATTTATGTTATTTCACCATTATTGTATTATATTATATTAAAATGAAAAATTAAAATTGTATTCTTCTATTATTTGACACGCTGCGCACCTCTAATGGGTATTAACATTATTATTATAGTGTATGGTGCCAATTAAAATGTATAGATCTATCTAGCCCTTATAGTCCAATAATTATAAATATCTCCATAACAAAAAATGTGGTCTGAGATTTTCCTTCAGTAACTGAGGGATTACACATCACAAAACCACAATAATCAGTTTTGGGGCTGCCACGCAACCTCCCAAAAAACCACCCCTTTGGTGAAGAAACCCTTATGTTACTGATAACTCGTTAATCGTTGAAGATATAAAAAAACTACTCATCATAAAAAAGAAAGCTGGACGAATTTCCTAAAAATATTTCAAATAAACGAAAATTCGCACGCATTAAAAATACAAATTATGCAATTTTTTTTTAATACCGATTTTCTCAAAAATCATGGCATATACAAGAAAATTACAAGATGACTTATTTTTAGGAAATTAGTCCAGCTTTCTTTTTATGATGAGCAATTTTTATATATCTTCAACGGTTAACGAGTTATAAGTAAAATAAGGCATTTTTCATCGAGTGGGAGGTTCTTTGGGGGGATTTCACAGCACTCCCATAACTGATTTGTATGGTTTTGTGATGTTTAACCCTCCCACTAACAATTACTGAAGGAAAATCTCGAATAACATTTTTTGCGAGCTTCTGATGTATTTTTTACTTTACCGACTGGACTATTATAGAATATAACATCAATATATTTGTTTTTAATCTAAAATATGTGTAGGACCTAATATTACTCACGTAAAATCGTAGGAGGACACGCCATTAGGAACAGAGTTAGATCAATATTATGTGTCTAAGGATAACAATATTGTCATATTGGGGAATGACAAAATATGATAAGAATCTTGGTTATTGATAACTTTTCCTTTTTAATACCTTCTATGACACCAACAAATATTGTTGCCACGAAGAAATGCTTACGTTATGATAAATTTTATTAACACGCTTTTATTAGGTTAACATGTAACTTTCTTAACACCTCACAATCTTGCAACTAAATTTTCACCCACATCCAGATGTTGCATTGACTTGAAATTTTGCATGTGTAAGTATATGGGTCATAGACGGAGCGCTGGCTACAAAAGTTAAAAATGATAAGATGCAGTAAAAATTTGTATATAAAACCTCCCTTACTAGCTGAAAAGTACATAGCTCTGCAGCCAGAAGTCGCTTCCGAGGAAGGAAGCGTGGGTGGGCGGTCAAACGCGTTAGTTTTATTTCCACATCCACGTAGTGGATTGGAAGTATAGTATGTAATCAAAATAAAATCTTTGAGTGCAGCTCTGTGGTTATAGTTATAACTGTAGAAATTGCGTAAAATTATTGCCAGAAGTCGGTAATGTTGTAAGAAAATTGTTCAAATTTTAATGTCAAGGTACAGTTCTGACGATTTCGTTTTTATGTTATTTAGAGCTTACAAAAAGCTAACATTGCATACATTACCAGAAGGCAAAATGATGGCTAAGTATATAGAAAACAGAAAATGATAATATCGCCAGAAGTTGCTGAAGCAGTAAAAGAATTATTTTTATCTAAAATAATTTTATGCAGTTTTGGCCATTTGTTTTTGTATTATTTAAACTCTTAATGAACTATAAATAAATTACGAGTAGACAATCCGAAAGATAAGTATAAATAAGAGTGAAGTATAAATAATTACATTAATTAGAATCTTGTGTTAACTCGTTTTTGTATATTAATTAGAAAATAGTTTATTCTCATTACAGGGTAAAAATAGGATCTTTATTAACATTCACAATCTGACTTATCATCTACATCCTCGTCGCAGGTATAATCAATATCTGTTTCATCATCTAAAACATAAATTAATATTTTTATAAAAATTGTTGTAAAACGAAATTTATATATCAGGTAATAGCTGAATACTTTACCTTCAGATTCTTAGTTATTTAGTATAACATCTATAACTGTTGACGGTAAAAATAGGTGCAACGTAATTTTAGAATAAGAAATAAGTTCAAAACAAACAGTACACCCGTACAGGATTCTTGATTATTATTTTGTTATTAATATTTAAGAGATTTGCAATAAATCAACTATGAAACTTTTGTTTGACTGTATTTTAGGCATCAGCGACTTCGGTTACTATCGGAAATAACACCCCATATGACTTGTAGTAAAGAATGTTCCACTTGCTCTAAGATAATTATTTCAGAACTGTTTCAAGAACATTTAAAAATTGTTCAAAATGACAATCATACTACCTTTTGACACTGGATTCTTTATTACCATGCCGGAAATTACTTTAAGATCAATTTTGTGGTACAGAGAATAAATGTTGAGAACATTTTGGGTAGTTCAATTAGTCTCATCGGAGAAAGCAAAACATTAAATTTTTAAATGTTCATAACTAAATAAATACATCAGCTGGAAGGCTTCCTAATGTCGATATCGAAAGATCGAGATTGACATTTTCAGGGCATCGTTAATTGCATAAGCGAGATCGAAAATTCGAGCCGACAGAAGTGACATTTCACGATTTGTTCTTTGTTTCATTAACGTCACTGTTACGTTAATAAGCGGAAAACGTTGCAAGAATAGGGAGATCTTAGGCCCCTTAACTTACATCCCGCCCACGCTTCCCTCCCTGGGAGCGACTTCTGGCTGTAGAGCTACGTGCTTGTCAGCTAGTAAGGAGGGTTTTTACATAAACATTTTCACTGTACCATATTTTTAATTTTCGTAGCCAGCTTTTACATTATCTCATGACAATACATTTTGACATTTTTATAGAAAAATTCAAGATGGCGGGCAGTTTATTGTCATTTAATATCCGATTCTACTAAAAACTTGTAGATACCTGAAGTTGCATATTGGAAGCATGTGGTCAAAATTCAAATATTGAAAATAGCGTCATCAATATGGTGGACAAATTTTATCATCTATCGTCTGATTCGGCTTAAAATGGGTAACTGAGGTTTATCAAGGTTGCAATTTATAAACATTTGGGAGACATTTAACAATTCAAAATGGCGGATAAGTTTTGTAATTTATGGTCTAATTCGTCTGAAAATTGGTATCTGAGGATTTTCAAGGCCGCCGATTATAAATGCTTAGTCGAAATTCAAGAATTCAAGAAGGCGGCTTCAAGACGAGGAATAGGTTTTGTTATTTACAAGTTGGGAATTTTATCAAAAAAACACATTAGTCTAATTATTGTGATAAAAGTAAAAAGAAGAAAATAAATAATTAAAAAAAAACTCATAATAACCAACTGAAACGGTTTTAAAAAATGCGCTAAAAAAATAAATAATAATAATGATAACACAGGCCTACAAAAAAAAAATCTTGTGTTTTTGAGACGAGACCCTACATATATTTAGTAACATTTTCCGCTAAAAAAAACTCATAATAACCAACTGAAACGGTTTTAAAAAATGCGCTAAAAAAACAAATAATGTTAATTAATTAATTAATTTATTTATTTAACAATACACTACCCAACAGAGAATTCCAATTACAGGGTAGGAAATAGTAAGTATTTACAAATATATAACGTATAAGAGTAGAATACAAAGTAGACAAATAAAAACAAAGATAAAACAAAACAAAAAATTTTAAATTATGCAGTTAATCTTTTTATCGCAGCTACATTGCAGTGGAATATATCAAACTGATCTTGTAGATTATTATAATTTTCACACATTTTGTATAGCGGCGAAAATTTCTGGACGTTGGTTCGGGGAGTTGGTAAATAGAACAATGAATTATTCCTAGAACCAGGTCTAGGAGTTCGAAAATTTAGTAAGTTTAAGATAGCGCTGCAATCAGTTATATTATGGATTATTTTAAAAAGGAAAATTTGCTGTGAAATAGTTCTACGAGCCTCCAGACTCGAGAGCGAGAATCTATTTAACAGTTCAGTCTGAGGAAAACCAATAGCAGGATAGACACCATCTTCCTTATGACTCAAAGTCTTTAAAAAACGCCTCTGAATTCTCTGCTCTGCTCTGTATATGTATGTTATAATGGGGCGACTAAATAATTGACGAATATCCCAATTTGGATCGAACAAACGATTGATATAGTAGTTTCAGTGTGTTAATGTCGTAAAAATCGCGAGAACATCGTATTATGAATCCCAGCGTTCTGAAACTTTCATTAGTGATGGTATTTATATGGCAATTAAATGATAGTTTGGTGTCAAATGTTACACCTAGGTCGCGGAATGTTGATAGACGTGTAAGCACTGAATCTTCTATACGTTAATTAAATTCTACATATTGGTGTTTATTAGTAAAAGTTAGGACATTACACTTTCTTATACTCAACTGTAATTTGTTTAAATCACACCATTCATTAATTTTATCAAGGGCACTTTGTAATACCACATCACTTATTTTATTGTATAACTTCATATCATCTGCGTATTAAAGACAATTGACACCCAATTCCTCTGCAATGTCATTATGTCATTAATGAAAATGTTGAAGAATAATGGGCCCAAAACAGAGCCTTGAGGTACACCGGAGGTAGATACGAATTCCGCAGATCGTTGTCCACGGTATTCAACATGGTGATGTCTGTTTTCAAGATATGATTTGAAAAATAACAACAAATTTCTTGAGAAGCCAAATTTTTGAAATTTATAACATAAAATACTGTGATCTAGTCTGTCAAATGCTTTAGTAAAGTCTGTGTAAATTACGTCAACCTGTGAGTTAGTGTCGCTAGCATTAGATATGTATTGAGTTATACAAAAGAGATTAGTTGATGTAGATCGTCCCTTGAAGAAACCGTGCTGGTATTCAGTAATGCGATTTTTTGCATAAGAAAATGTTGGTTCATGTAACAGAATTTCGAACGCTTTTGAGAAATTGTTGATAATCGTTATAGGTCTGTAATTCTCAATATTATTTTTTTCACCTTTTTTATATACAGGAATTATTTTAGAACATTTTAATGCATCAGGAAATATATTAGATTTAATGGATGCATTAAATAAGAATGTAAGAGGAGTTGTCAGCGCGCTAGCACAATCATGAAGTATGAAGGCTGGAATTTTGTCAGGACCCATTGTGTATTTAGGCTTGATTTTTTTCAAGGAACTTAAAACTTCTTGTTCTGTAAGCCGTTCGATTGTTAAAAAATCTGTTTCTGAGTCAACAGGAAGATCCTCGATTGATGGATTAGAGGTAATATATGAACTACAAAAGTATTCAGCGAAACCATTAACTACCATTAACTACTTCCTTGTTGCCTACATAATGACAACACAGGCCTACAAAAAAATCTTGTGTTTTTGAGACGAGACCCGACATATATTTAGTAACATTTTCCGCTAAATCCGAAAATGATAAAAACAAATTTTTCATACAACATCAATACCCACAAAAATTCAAAAATTCCAAACTGGCCTGCCAACCCACCTATCTTTAGTAAAATTTTCCGCTGAATCCTAAAATGATAAAAGAAAACTTTTTTGAGGTATGGATTACACTCATACACCCTCAATTCCTCCCAAAAATTCAAAGAATTGAAACTGGCCATCCAACCCACCTATCTTTAGTAAAATTTTCCGCTGAATCCTAAAATGATAAATAAAGAATTCTGACGTATGAGTTCCCCTCATACACCCTCAATTCCCCCCAAAAGTTCAAAAAATCCAAACTGGTCATCGAACCCACCTATCTTTAGTAAAACTTTCCTCTGAATCCCAAAATGACAAAATAATAACTTTCTATCGCATGGATTACCCACCTATACACCCTCAATTCCCCCCCCAAAAATCCAAACTGACCATCCAATCCACCTATCTTTAGTAAAATTTTCCGATGAATTCGAAAATGACAAAATAATAATTTTCTGACGTACGGATTTCCTCCCCCCCATACACCATCAGTTCCCCCCAAAAGTTCAAAATATTTTTTTGTTATGATTTTACCGACAGATTTTATAAAAGTAATAACGGTTGCCACGTCTGATTTGTATTTGTTTTTATTTTTGAAAGAAGCAAGTGAGAAATACGGATGATTAGGGGGGACCCTCATGTCCAAACAATGTTTGTGCCATTTTTGCATTCAGCGAATTTTAGTAAAGGAGACCAGTTTGGATTTTTGGAGGGAATTGAGGGTGTATGGGTAGGAATTCATACGACAGATTTTTTTAGATCATTTTCGAATTCAGCGGAAAATTTTAATATAGGTGGGTTGGATGGCCAATTTCGATTTTTAGATTTTTTGGAGGGAATTAAGGGTGTAAAGGGGGAATCCATACGTCAGAATTCTTCTTTTATCATTTTCGGATCCTGCGGAAAATTTTTCTAAAGGTAGATGGGTTGGATGGCCAGTTCGGAATTTTTGAATTTTTGGGGGAATTGAGGGTGTATGGGGGGAAATCCACACACCAGAAAAAGTTGCTTTTATCATTTTCGAATTCAGCGTAAAATTTTACTAAAGATAGGTAGAATCTCGTCTCAAAAACAGAAGATTTTTTTTGTAGGCCTGTGTTGATGGATATTAAGGCGTGAGATCATTTATTTTTTTAGGTTACTTTTGTGATTTAGTAAAAGCTAATGGGTGATGAAGCTAAATGGACAGCGGATTCAGACTCAGCGCGTTGAAGTACATAGGGGTACCCAATAGAGTCCCAGAAACAGACTAGTTTTTTCTCTGTGCCTTAACACTATTTTCTTGTTTTTAGTGCATGTTTTTAGCAGTTTCAGTAGGTATTTAAAAAAGTGTTTTTTAATTATATGATTCAGCTCATAATTTGAATTTAATACAAACATTATTGGTTTTATACTGTACTTGAAGGAAAAAGAGAGTAATTTATAAACTACTCCATAAATAATAATGCATATATTTCCCTTGATACATCAGTTGAATGTCCGTTAAAGTTAAAATTATTTTCCTTCTTTTTGTTGGGTATTTTGCCACTGAAAAATATTTAAAAATTTTAATGAAAAAACCTCTGCGCCAAACGGATCAGGCAGAGGTTGGTTCTTGGACACTTGATTGTTTCAAAAGTCTCATACCTAAAAATACATAAACTAGAACAAAGTTATAAACTAAAAAATGAAAATGAAAGCTATAGGCAGTTAACGTTTCGGAAGAATATCTACTTCCGTTCCCAAAAACTTTTTATCCGTCAACTATGATAGTTCGTTGTTTATGTATTTCCGTAGTTACGTGAGACATTGAATTATATTTATTTCATTTTTACTTCGTTATTTTTCAAATGTTGGCAATAAAAAGAAAACTATTTTAGACGTGAGTTTCAAAATTAATAACAAACGTTATCAAAGATGAGATATAATAATATGTTAGTTACTTTACGGCTGCTTAAAGAGACTGACATATACGATGCGGAAGTCATCAACATATATAGTACGAGAGCCCCCGAACAGGATTTTCCGCCTCATCGCGACATGAGAATTAAAATTTTTTCTTCGACTCTTTATACAAGGTGTTGCAAAATTGTCTCCCAATATTTGTGTGGCTGATTGTACATCCAAGAATAGGTCTTTGAAATATTATTAAACGTAAAAAATAGCTAATTGCCAATTTCCAAAATTGTTTGAAATGTCCTCCATTTTCCCATATGCACAATCTTTTTTTAAGGATTGGTGAAAACCCTGTAAAATTCCTTCATCATTCTGTAGCATTGTAAATCCTTGATCGATTTGTTTTCTCAACTGTTCAATAGTGTCAATCTGAGTATTATAAACTCGTGACTTTAGATAACTCCACAAAGTGAAATCAATGGGAGTTAGGTCAGGAGACCGAGCAGGGTACTTAATCGGTGCATCTGCACCCCGGCCAATTCATTTATTAGGATAGTGGTTGTGTAACCATATTCTACATGGTGTAATGCGGTGTTGTGCCGTCAATTATAAAAAACATATTTCTTCTTTTTCGCAATGAAATATTACCTAATATTTCATGCAAGGTGTTTTCCATTACAATATCTAATATTTCTTCTTCAACATCAACAGTCCTTGCGTTTCTTTGACGGCCAGCGTCTCTGTTTTTCACTTGAAGACTTCTTGTTTCTTTGAGTCGACGTTCTGTACTTAAAATAATTTTGGCATCAGGATTATTTCTGTTCGGGAATTTATCTTCATACCATTTTACAGCTGCAGCATTACCAAAACATTCTCCCAAAGTCAAAACTAAACGTCTGTTAATTCAGTGACCCATGTTTAAATAATATTAACAATTAAACTGGAGTTATTTCAAAGAAAAGAATCAAAGTCTAATAATCACCGACATGTCAAAATAATATTTTAAAGCATACTTTATGCGTAAAAGAATATATTGTAGCATTTGAAAAGGCTACATGATTAATTTCAATAGATTGGTGGTAAGTTGACTCTAACTAGTTCACTTATTCGAGGAGAGAGGTAGGCAACCACCCGTACTTTAAAGGACATAGCGTGTAGTATATCTGTCAAAATCTTGACATCCAGAAAGTAAACGTGTTTTCTTTAAGAATAACTTGAATGATGGTGTTAGTCGTATATTCTTATGGTTGAGATATTACATAATAGTGTAATGCAACCGCCTTGTTGTGAGCGTTTTGTAAATTTCCAGGAAGGAATTCTGTTGGTTGTCCTAATTTTATCGCCATGTGTTTCGTGAGGTTATGTAATACTCTCTATATGAGGTGAGCTCTCATTTTACTTAGTTTGGAGTTTTATTTGGGTCTTATTTATTGTAATTATTACAGAGTGTTTTGGAGGGACTGGCCATTTGAGAATTAGTTATGTTTTGGAGAGGCTTATGTTTAGATATATGCCCATATATATGGGCGAGGCTATTAAGCAGAGTAGTTAATGTATGGGTCAAGCTGGTTGGTGCAGTCATTTTGATAATTTGAAGGGGCCCAGTATTTAGAGGATTAATAGGAGGAAGTCTATTACTCAGATGTTTGGAAAAGTTTAGGACTTGGAGAGTCGATCGCAGCAGTCTCCAGGAGATTCAGGTTGAAATTTTGGAGCGACACGGAGCTGTAGTCACAGCCAACGTCGAGAACATCTAGGAAGTGGCGACAGGTTACGCTGCAGTCACAGAAAATGCCAGGGCTCTAAGAATCAGGTTCTATTGTTTCATTTCGATTACATGTTTTTAAAGACATAGTCATAGTTTTGTTCAGTGATTTTTTTGTTCAAATATTATAGTACATTACACAACGATTTTGCAACTACAAGTTAAACTCTAAGTTTACACCTAGTATGATGAAACATCTTAAGGTTATTTACTGTAAGGCAACATATGGTACCATATAATGCTAATTCACCTCCAATTGTGCCACATGTGGAATATGTTTGATAGAAGATACTTATTTTAGATCATTCTTTAACATTCTAGAATACGCAGCGAGCATTGCAAAAGTTGGCTCACCGAATCTGGTTTACTACATAATATTTTAGTGATGAGCTGTAATTTTAATCCATTGTGAATTTTTAACTCGCTGTTGTAAATCTAAACCTCATTGTTGGTATCACATAAGTCGTAGTTGTATTCCTATGAAAAACTCAAATCACTGAAACAATTTTAAATGGGGTCATATGCATATTCTGAATTTCTTTTGCGTATACCTATAGATTATGTTTAGGGGATATTTGTGACACTGTTTATTTTTTATTGTTGTACATCTCACTTGTGTCGTAATAAATGTCTAGTGTCTACATGTTCCTATTATTTGCACTGGTACACCTGATATTTGTTTAAATTTTGAAATTTCATAGAGTAAAGTGTAGTTTTTGATATTATAGATATATTTTGAGAATTCTATCGCATGGTTGCTAATAACTTAATTTTCCTGACTGGCAAAATTATTTAAATCATATTACGTAATATACAGCAGGTGGCGCCCTTTGAGTGTCCACACACTCCTAATCCACTGCCCTATGCTCTCCAACAAAAAATCAGCTGCCGTTCGCATCGGTATAACACATTTTAATATTTAGGTATTAAAAAGGTTACAATATTTTGTTTTTATGTTCCGCCTACAGTGGCCTTGATAAATATTTAAATTACTTTTCTATTACTAAAAATCTACCAGACATCAAAATTTCTCACAAGAAAGATTTAATTCGAGTTCAAATACTTCTGAGGACTGGGCTATTAAGATTATAAATGACAGACTAGATATTGCTCTAAACTTTGCTTTTAAATTAAGGAAATTGTATTTTCTAATAATCACGATTTACCATTATTATTATATACTTAACTGTAATTTATAGAAATTACTCCTACGTCGTCCACAATATGCGACTAAACATGCTTCTAGTTTCAGCTTCCCACAAACAACTATAAATCTGCATTCTGTTGGTTACGTATAGCTTCGGTATCATTTTGCGCTCGGAGTTTATTAGAGCCGGTCGACGTCGCCAGGAAAATAGGGTCCTTATTTATCATTTTTCTTCCACAAAAAGGTTCTTCCTATTAGCGTATTTCACATTAAGTGCTCCTTTATACTTGGATACTCGCGATATTCTTTCGGGCGCAGCTTTCCGAGAAATATTTAACTCAACGCAAAACTTGAACTCGATTAATTTTAAGTAATTTTCCAAGGGAATTTTATGACAAAGATATCTGAAATGATAATTTCGACATTTAGAAATGTGGGGACATGCGTCGGGGTTAAATTATGGGACGAAAACTCAGGGCATCTGCAATCAGTTGCTAAGTTACCAATCCTTAGAGACGAATCGAGTAATATTAACATGAAATAATAATACGCCTAATGAATACTTGAAATAATATCGGTTTGCATGCTTTCTTGGATGGAAACAATATGGTCAACAGTGTTGCTTGTATACAGGAACTTAACAAACTTCATATACAGGGTGTTTCAAAGTTAAAGGTACGTACGTACTTGTGGATAGAGGGCACTTTGGCGGTTCCAGGCATTAATGCATCCATCGTATGTCTAGAGTCGTCTTCTGAGCAACGTTGAAGTAAAAGCAGCTTTAGTTGGAGGTAACTGCTCAGCTAGGGCGGGCCAAAAACGATTGAAAAAATTTTTTTTTTGAAATTTGATTTGGTATAGCAAAAAAAAATAACTTTAAAAATGTCCTGTATTTTTATGAAAAGTTTGAAATGAAATTTAACCGCGCCCCAATGGCCTTAAAATAAAATTTTTGTAAACTTATTATTCTGGATCTGGTATAGTCGTAAATACTTTTTAAATAATGGGTCTAAATCACCAATCAAATCTCATAATTTTATCTTAATATTTAGCCGTGCCCCCACCTTAAAAATATTTTACGCTTCATCCACACTTAGCCCGGTCCTGGTAATAACCCCCTATTGCATCGTAGTTACGAGTTTCGACCCGTACGTATGTGGTAAAATGCAAGTATGTGTTTATTTAGTTTCACGTTAATTACGAGGACTGTAGGTCGATATTGTGAATTGAAAAGTATTCTTACGTGCTCAAGAAAAAGTTCTTATTTTGTGACTTACTAGAATAAATAAAGCAGATTATTGACAACGTTATTAGCACAAACGCTTATTTTGGACACCCCGAAAATATTTTGTTAGCCATGATCACAGATTCTCGTAGCCATGTAAGAGAACTTGGGATTCGTTGCATTTTGAAGGCTAGGAATTCGAGAGATCCAAGAAATGTAAGAGTAGTTAAAATACCTGCTCTCAACTGGTATGCTAAGGACTATATCGATTTAATTGACTGGAACAAATGTACCGTAACCGAACCGCCTCTTACAATGAATATTTCTACCGACGATTTAATAACAGCACTTCAGAGCAAATCTGCCATCACCATTAAACAATTTCCATGCCACACTCAAGCTGTCGAGCGATGTATAAAGATCATCACTGAAGCATCAGGCAAAGTTTGTGGTCATGACTCAAGAGACGGGTACATTCGCGTAAAATTTGATGCGAGGAGTGATTTGCCATTATTTGAAAACAAAAATCAATACTACACTATAGATCCAAAAAAAGCAAAGCTGAGTAATAAGTAAGTTATATCAACGATGAGAATAAGTACAAGTAGCCGAAAAAGGGAGGAAGGGGTGGGTGGAACTCGGCAAGCAGCCATCTCCTCGTGGTGAGTTCTGGGTTGAGTAATTGATAAAATATGTATATTATATTAAATAAAGACAATTAATACAATAATATTAGGTAGCCTATCACTTACTCAAGCGAAGAGCTGCTTTTATATATTTTAGGGGCACTGGGGCGCGGATAAAAATTCTTTTATTTCTTTCATATTTTTTTTAGTTACTATATACATTGATTCCTAACTGTTTGACGCTATAACGAAAACGATACATGACCTTGAAAATTTGATTCCTTTAAGGCCCATGGGGCGCGGCCAAAATTTGCTGTTTTGAGAAACAATACCACCGTAGATGAGCCAAAGTTGAGATTTTGCTTTAAGAGCATATACTAGGCAAATGAACCTTTCCAACTCTTTAGGTACCTCTTTTATATCAGTGCTAATGTGTCCCAAAGCAATAAGAGATGCCAAGTTTTTGTCACCAGCTTCATAGAAGGCCTTTAGTAATGTAAGTTTTCCTAAACAATTTAGTATATGGAAATAGGTGAATTACTGCTGATTATTAGCGCCACGCCTACGGCCGGTCGGGAAGAGACTGAATAGATTAGCTCTTGTGTAAGATGACATCAAAGGACACACAGGCACGCACATCTTTAGGAGTGGGAGTGATCCTATACCTTTTTGAAAAGTTGAGAAAATGAGGGAACAGTTTTGTATGAAGTAATTTTGGATTTTTTTTGTTTTTCAGAAAAAAAAGATACAAATAGAAATTTGTTTAAAAAAAAGTATAATTTTCCACGTTTAGGTCGTTTAGTTTTTGAAATATGGAATAAAGCAATATAGCATTTGGGTGGTGGGGGTAAACGACGCGAAGGTGGGGGTGGTAAGATAGATATTCGTGAACAGGAAGCCACTCTTATTAACCTCATCCATCTTGCCAATCATCGTCACTTTGGTGCAAGCGAACCCATTTTTCTCGCCCTGGGGCCTCCTACTAAACAGCTTATTGTTAATCATTAAAATTATGATTAACAATAAGCTGTTTTTTGCAAATTGGGTGATCTAACTTAACTAAAAATAAGTGTAAGTTGTACATAAATAAATACTACCGTGGTTTTGAAGAATATTTTTGGCTATAATTTGATTATTAGGGAGATATCTCTTCATTTGGCGATTTATCCCCTTCCCCACTGCTCTTAGGTATAGTTCACTCTCAATAAAATTAGAAGTACTCCAAAAGAAATTGCAACATACTTAAAATTATCGGAAGAGCCATACTGATAATTCTGGAGCTGATTTCGACAGTTTTAAAAGACATGGGGGCTGGCGGTTCTCGACCGTTACGGAGGGATGTATTGAAAAATCAATAGAGAAGAAAATTGTAATTTCTGATAGTATCGTATCTACTTTCAAATCTGGTGCGTCTTCAATAATTACCCAGTGCCTTAATCAAGAAAGTATTGCAGTGAGCGACTTACATCTTCGAGTGGAGTCAGTTTTCACAATTGTACAATTACGGCTTTAAATTTAAACGGTAAAAGAAATGATTAACTGTTAAATTGATTGTTAATTAAATTCATTATTAATAACTGATTGTACCATTTATGTTTTTGTTGAATGTCTTTTACATCCACGCTCTTAACACGAATACAGCAATTCGAAATATGTAGAAGAGGTTTATTTCATGTTAAAGAAAAACTTAAAAATATTTATCAATTTGAATAGTAGAATGTACAAGAATAGTGTATTGGTAAATACTATTTCTTTATTATTTGTTAATTATTCATAAATGAATTAGAAATATCGTTAATAATTTCAAATTTTATTAACTTCTGACGTCACGATTTACAACTAAATCTAGGAATATTTGTTTGTATTAAGATTCCTCACATCCTCACTGGCAATATAAAAGAGGTAGAAGAAGAGTCACACGTATGACAGTTTGCTTTGTGTTTATTATTGTAGTTTGTGTTAGTTCATCACGTTTTACTAATTATGACAGTATGGAGCCTAATTTCGTTAAAGCTATCACTGAAAATTTACCTGAAGTGAACTATGTTATAATTCAGGAATTCTTCGGACTATGGACTATTTCATTGTCATGAGTATAAACGTTTTCTTGGGGTAGAAACTTACCCGATGTTTTTAACAATACTCATAAAATTATATCACTTAATGATGCAAAAAGAAAACATCTGATTATATAACTCCATACACAACGTCTTAAAAATTAAGAAATCAAAACAAAACCGCAAAATAAACAGAACACCAGAAAAAACTAACCTAACTGCCATACTGTTACTTTAGCCGTCAGTTACAGCCAGTACCATAAAGAAAATAAAGCGTCCTTTAAACCTAAAAGCTTCCTATTATCCTTCAGACTCGTACCATAATCCAATTTTAAAGGAGACTTTAGCAATAAAGCTTCCTTTTTGGTAAAGTGCCGATTTTGGACTCTACGCAAATTAAAGTCGACTTTATTGGGAAACATAACCCACAAATTTGATGACAGCTACATTTCCATTCGCATTCAGGCTAAAAATATAATAAAATGGGAGATTATCGGGTGTTATTTGATTCAAGCATTAGTTCCAGTTCTTCTCAAGACGACGAAGAATATATTGTGTCGAGAAGACCAAAAATTTATAGACCACGTCAACAGTATTTTACGAAATACGATGATCTAGATATTTCGAACGATTCCGATTAACAAAGCCTACCGCTTTGGCTTTGTTAGAAAAAATAGCAGATGTAATAAGTTTTCCTTCAAACAGGTCAGTACCTATACCTACCTACATATCTTTATATTTTTAGAATTTGTATGTACCTAGATGAAATGTAAATCAATTTTAGGGGTGGATGTATTCAGCCGATGGAACAGCTATTGCTAACATTAAGATTTTATGCTTCTGGAAATTTATTAATCTCTGTTGGGGATTTTGTTGGTGTATCGAAAATGTCTGCTAGCAGAATTGTGCGAAGAGTTTCTTTAGCCATTGTATCACTACGACCCCAATACATAAAAACGTGTGATACTAATGAGGAAATGGAATTCACAGCTGCAGAATTTTACGAAACCGCGAGTTTTCTACGGGTAATTGGCGCAATAGATTGCACCTTGGTGAAAATAGATTCTGTAGGGGGAGTTAAAGCCGAATGATATCGCTCAAGAAAGGGGTACTTTTGTTTAAATGTGCAAACAACATGTGACGCATCATTGAAAATTCGGGACATAGTAGCACGTTGGCCAGGTCCTTTTCACGACCAGACAATTTTTAACAACAGTCGTGTGAAACGAGAATTTAGAAACGGCAAATATGGCAGATTTCTTTTGGTCGCTGACAGTGGCTATGCAGTTGAACCATATCTAATGACAAAGTTGGCTCATGTTCATACTGAAGCAGAAAATCTTTATAGCGAATCAATAATACGAACACGAAATGCAGTTGAAAGACAATATGGAGTATGGAAGGGACGATTTCCAATATTGCGGTTTGGAATGAGGGTCAAGTTGCAGACAATTATTATGACCATCATTGTGGCTACAACTGTGTTGCATAATATAGCTTTAGATATAAACGAACATATTCCTGAGGAGTGGTTCGAAGCTCTAGACGATGAAGAAGATAACCAGAATGATGGCGATGCAGAGAACGCAAATATTGGTATTGTAGGAGACAATATCCGAAGATTAATTAATTATAAATGAACAAAATGTTCATTTATAATTAATTAATCTATATTATTATTATATTATTATTAATCTGTAAGTTTATTTAGTAAACAGAGCAGTGTATTATGTTACATTTTTATTCAATAATTATTTAGGTATTTTGATTGTCCTTAATTTTTTGTAATTGTTCTTCTTTTAACGCTATCTCTAAATCTAGAAGTAATACTTTTTTCTATGTTCTTCCTCTTCTCTCATGTTCTGAGCTTTTCTCAATTGTCTCTTCTTCCAAATACAACGCCTTTTTTTTATAATAATCCTCTTTGGCCAATGCAAGTGGACTGATGATTGTTGGCCTTAATTTTTTTGAAGCAGACTCCTTCAAATTTCGCGGTGTATAACTATTCCACTGTTCTATATGTCTGTATTCGCCAGCAATGGAATTGAAAGCCACCCCCACATACTGCCAAGCCTTTTCCTAAAAAATCTATGTCTGTGATAAAATTTACCTTTCCGCGTTTGTTACTTTGTTTGTTTCCTTATTTTCTATAACTTTTTTCTGGGCATAAATTGCCTCTACCAGTCGTAATTCGTCTTCTTTCGTGAAGTGCGAACTTTTCTTTCTTTTCATTTTTAACTCTTCCGTCATTATAAACAAACAGAAAATAATTAACTTTTAAACTTCTGTCAATATGCTGCCAAAAAACGTAAATTAAGCGTAACGCCGTAAGAACTTCATAAATCCGTATTATCACAGTTTTTTCAGTTCAGCCAACATAACAATACCAGAGAAAGCCTCCTTTTCCAAAAGGGCGATTTAATTTGATTTATGGTACACGACAGACTTTAAAGGTGATTGAAAGTCAACTTTAGGCATAAAGGATCCTTTTCTTAAAGGATCCTTTTGGCGTTGTTTATGGTACTGGCTGTTATTCTTAATGAAGGTTGAAACTCAGTGCTGCGACACAGATATTTCATCTACGCTATACTGCGCATGCGAAAACAGGAGCGTCACGACTATTGGCGGGAACTAATATTTTCAAATTACAAGTCGAATTTAAAAATACGTATTCGCAAAAAGAATTTTTTTTCCAAATATATTGACTTTTTGTGAAATAAATAAAGGGTGCTTTTTAAAATAAAAATAATTACATTGTCGTTATTTATAATAAAAACTGGCCAATTTCGTTCAACCTTCTTCCTCGTATTTCTTGAGACACTAAGAGCAAATTTCAACAAGAAAGAAACTTTGTTAATAAGCAATTTGGACATGTAATTTAATGCCACTAGTTGTAGTAGCTACGTTTCTACGAATTACCCAGTACTGTTACCGTCGACTTTCAGGCAGTGATAAGTGCACGGTGGCCTCGGAATAATAGCTATCACAATGTTAAATAATTATTCTAGTGTGCAAACTTCGCTAGCAGCACTGGATGTGTCATGTCTAGGGCTAGGGGCACCTGGAATGGCAGTCATTTATACGGTTCCTGCCAGAGATGATAAAGCTTTGAATGAATCATTGTCTCGCTTAACAATAGACAGAGAAAATAGAGAGGCGTTACGATACCTACAACAAAAGGCGAAATACCAATATGTGGGAAATATACGCGTGTAAATAGAAAAAGGGATCGATGAGGGCAAACATACGATCCTGAGATATGATACACCTCTCCTGAGTCCATCAAGTGTTGCTTTAGTTCTGTATTTCACGATATTGGGTTTTTGCTAAGTAAATCGCACTAAAAATAACGTTGACTTCAAGAAATGTGGAAAATAAATTGATTCAGCTTTCGACTGAAGTTCGTCCAAAACTTATACTCGTATATTGAAACATATTCTTTATAGGATTTTGCAAACAGTAGAAAAAACTATCTATGAGAACTAAAATAAGAACTATTTGTAAAATTATTGATTTACAATCTTTGCATTCTCTCGATAACCTGAATTCTGGTTACGCTAGCGATTAAAATCCTCTAAAATCAATTTGCCTCGTCTGCCAAGTATAAGCAAACAAAAAATAGTTGACTTTTAAACTTGTACTCGTATTTTTATATCGAAAACTTCTATGGAAGGACGACTTGCCTACTATTCAATTCTGATAATTCAGTCATTAATTTTAAGAAAATTACTCACGAGAATGTTCATGGCTGATGCAATTTATAATTACATGCAAATTACACTCGCGTAATTTAAACGCAACCTCATTAATTAGTCTTAAAATTTCATGTTTGTTATACTCGACTGGATTTCTCCCACAAAGAATAATGTTATAGAACTTATTGCTCGATCATGTTATACAGAAGTGGCCCTATTTTCTTTTAGTCTTTAAAATTGAAGAGAGAATATGTCTGCTAGTATCCCACGATGCCCTTAGGGCAATCATAGTCTATTCAGTTCAAACAATTCTATGACTAATTTATTTACCCTTAGAATGATGTAGAGGAAAAAGCAAATGAGTAAAAGTTGCCATCGAGCGTTCTTGTTATAATAGAGCATAGTTTATATAAAATACAATAGTTTCCATGCCTCTAGCAAAAGCGCTGTGTGACGAATATGGCCCAATTTTAATGGGTAGAAATTTATCATACCATTTTACATATACATCAAATTAATAAAAGTTTTAAGTCGCATCTAATTCAATTGCTTAAACTTAAGGTGTTCCTCAAGAATCAATTTTAGGACCCCTCTTATTTATTACCTTTATCAACGATATTGCCAAAGCCATTCATGTTCACTATCTGCAGTATGTAATGACATTAAGTTATGTTGTAAAATTTCTTCCATCTCCGTGAGAATCTTCAAAAAACGTTACTAAGCTCTATAATGACACACTGCCGCTCAGTGCCAACAAGTGAAATGTTATTCTTTTTCCTATTTAGCAGTATTTAGAATTTTATTGCTAGTAGTCTTACCAGTGCATATTATACATTTTAGTCGCAAATAGTTAACACCTGTTACTACATTTTAAAACGAAATGTAGTATAGATTTTGTATTTTTCCGGTGGACCATCGAAACCTGAAAAAAACGTCGGATCAAAATGAAGCTCATATCTATCGACTCGAGAGCGAATTGAGAAAATTCCGTTCGTCGGTCAGTCGGTCTGTCTTTCTGTCTGTCTGTCTGTCTGTCTGTCTGTCACACCGAGCCCCTAATCTGTTTTCTGATTTCGATGAAACTTAGGTGGTTAATACGAAGTCTTTAGAAAAACTTAACGCTGGAAGCTCGGCTCCGTTCGGAAACCGGAAGTACTCGATACAGATGTTTCGAATTTTTCAAGAAAAATTGAATAACTCCGTAACGAGCAGTCGGATCGAGATATTTCAAAAAAGAAATGGGGTCGCTGGCAACGCTCTACAAATAGGTATACCAGGGACTATGTCGAAAAACAAATGAAATTTGATTTTTTTTGCAAAAAACTGATTGGGATCAAAGGTATGGTCACAAATGAAGCTTATTGCTGGCGGCCCCAATACGTTGATCGCAAGTATGTTTTCCTGGGCCTAATACGATTTTCCAAAGAAATTAATAACTCCCGAACCAAAGGTCCGATTTTGATTTTCAAAAATGGCGATTGTAGACCTACTATTTGGTGGCGTTTGTGAGAAATTTGACAAAACAAAAGCGAATCTACAAATCCTGGAAAACTTGATTTTTTTGATAAATTCTACAAATACCGAACAGTTTCCTAATAAAAACCGAAATTAAGTATTCTGTGACAATGACAGTAAAAATTTATCTTACGAAGGGAATTACTAGCAAGTATAACAGCTTACTCTTGATACCTCTTGCACGCGTCAATTTTTTCATAAAATCGAATTTATATGAAATGTTAAGTACCTACTTGAATACTGAATATAAGCAACATTCAAGTAGTTACTTGGATATTTAATTTCGTATTGTTTGTGACGTCAAAAAATGTTTGATTTATCTATTCAAAAAAACGTGATATTAATGTAGCTTTTAAAACTAATACCACAATGGGAAAATGTGCAAAATATCAACAGAGAATTATTCAGTCGTCTATAAGTTGACTTGTGGTACTTGTCCTAAGGTACATATATATTGGCCAAACAGGAAGAGATCATTGTAAACGGTTATTAGAACACAAAAGAAGTACCAGGAATAAAACAGTCTCACCATATGCTAAATTTTACACATTGAGAAAAAACGGTTAAAATTCGATTTATTAGAATCTCAAGAAATAAATTAACTCAAGTCATCTAATATTTTATTAAGTGATCAAATTAAAATTAAACTCATTTCCCCTACTAAGTTAACTTACTTAAACTTATTAAAATTAGATTCAATAAATTACCTACAAATACAATAGTCTGTCCCGTTTCAAGTGGACACACCTTGATATTTTGGTTATTTTTCGACAGACTGATTTCAAATTTTTCTCAGCTATGAAACTCTTTAAGGCGCATCTTTTCACGATATTCAATATATTTTCAATCGTGACACCAACACACTGTCTCCATTAAAAAATGAGATTTTTCTATATTTTACTTAGCGTTAGAGATACAGCAAAATTTTATTAAGAAAACTTGTTCAGCATCAAAAAATATACCTAGATATCGAATTTCATCAAAATATGAGAATTATTATTATTTTCAAAACTTTTGCAATGGTCCAGAAATTTACTTTTTAAATTGTAGATTGCCGTGGAAACAAGAAACTGACAATTGTCATTAAGAACGTGAGACGTTTACCTGTATTTACCTTCTCTCTTGCACAATGGCTGAACAATGGTTGAGTCTCAATGAAAAAGTGGAAATTATTAGACTTACTGGGGAAAATAGTTCTTCTACTAGAGCAGTAGCTCAATAAATTAATGATAGACATCCACAATGTCAAATTCGTTACTTACTCAGTTGTTGCCAAGATTAACAGACTTTTCAACAAAAGTGGTACTGTAATTAAAACCTAAAGAAAAAGGAATAAACAAAAAGGCGTAGACCAAGTAATTTTAAATGTCTTTAATGACATTCTTCGTAGTAGCATACGATATATGGCATTAAACTCGAATTTGACAGCAACAAAATTTGGAAGTGTCTTCTTCGATATAAATTGAAGTCATTCAAACCAAAATTTTTACACACCTTGGAGGAAGGTGATGATATCGGAAGGCTGGTATACTGTTTCTTGGCTCAAAGCAATGTTCTTAATGATAGACATTTAAAAAAAAATCATGTTTACAGATGAAGCGACATTCACTACCAATGGTGTATAGTATTCTTGCAAACTGTAGGTATTGGGCAATAGAAAACCCGCACTGGGTAATCATTTGTAAGCGTCAGTGCTCGGAAAAAGTGAACACGTGATGCGGAATTTTAGATGAAAAGATAATAGGCCCTTTCTTTTCCTTCCACACTTTAAATGGTGTGACTTTTTAGATAATACATTAATGGAAGTAATTGATGATTTTCCACTGGCATTACTAAGATATATGTTTTTTCAACTGGACGGAGCATCGACAACTCGAGAATTGTCCGGCGATGGTTGAATATTTTCCTCAAAAATGGATAGGGCGAAACAGCCCTTTAGTCGAGTGGACTCCCAGATCTCTGGATGTTACCACGCTTCATTTCTATTTTTAGGGCGCCATTAAAAACAAAGTCTATAAAACTAGAGCCCGAAGTAGGCAAGAGCTTTGTGATAGAATTGGTCAAGCCTGCCAAGAAATTACCGTTCAAGAACTACGATGAGTAGCAAGGAATAATGAAAAATGCATTGAGAAATGTATTGCTATTGATGGTGGGTTAGTTGAAAAATGCTAATTTAATTACTTAAGAACTGTATTAAAATGCATAATAAACTGATTTTGAATACTTTTTGTATCCACACCAATCTTTGTTCAAGTCTCTGCACAATTTAAAAAGTAAATCTCTGGACTACTGCAAGTTTTGAAAATAATCAAAATTCTCTTAAAAAATTTTCTTAGAAAATTTTTGCTGTATCATAAATGAAGTAAAAGTAAAAAATTAATATAGCTTTCTTCCCAATTATTGGTTGATTTATCGTTTGCTTACATATTTTCTTTTTTCTTCATGCTACACATATTTTGTCTTTTCCTATGTATAATTTATTACTGAGTTTTATTTTATTTATTATTATACTTGTATTATGTTTTTATTATAATATTACAATGCACTAGGTAGGTACTTATTCTGCAGGTGGGTGTTTACCCGTTGGACATTTTATTGCAATGAATAAATAAATATATACATACAAATAGATACCCTGTATTAGATGTTTGAGTTTAGCATGGTCTAAAACGGATTTCTGTACATTTTCTTCTTTTGTCATTTTTCGGTTACAATATAATTATTTGACTATTTCAAATAGGTATGTGTTACTCACCTTCGAAGCTTTTTTCATACTAAAGGGCACTTTCTGCCTCTACACTTATTGATGAGATTGAACTCAAGCTGGAGTGCAACTCTATCACAAAACAATACACTTATTGTTGCTTTAGCAGGATTTCTAGAGGGTTTTCAATGGTTGCACAAGTCCTTGAATTTCCTAATTACATTTTTGCAGGTAGCCCTGCTTTCATGTTGTTCAACAAGTTTACTGAACTTTCCAATAAACTGTTGCCAAATCTGATTTCTTTTTCTGCCATATATTAGACATTAAAAATTAGTGGAATTACTATAATTACTTAATTACTATAATTCAAACATTCATCTTATAATAAAATTTGCATCAACATTTCTATATAATTAAAACTGATAAGAAACCAATTAATTTTTCTGGCTTTAAGATAATCCACCCAATTGCAACTCTACACAAGAGGTATTTTTATGCAAATAAATAAAAGCAGAAATAAAATAACTATACAATTTCAGTATAGCGATTATTGGCAAAAAAATTATAAATGAAAAATCACGAGTTTTTAATCAATCGTGTTGACTTTGTACTTTTTGTTTAGTGAAATATGTATGTACTATAACTGGACAAACATTTTTTATAATTAAAAATATTTGTACAGAAATTTGTTTCATAATACGGTGAAATCGCATAGACTTATTTAATATTTCCTCTTTCATGTGTTTACTTGATACGAAATTCTGTTAAAGTGGGTTTCTGAAACTAGATAAACTTTGCATTTTTGTTGAATTTTTATTAGCGCGTCTTTCGTAAGAATAATATTTATTTTTTCGGCTAGCATATATGAAAATGAATCATATTAACCCTAAAAGTATGACCGAAAGTAATGTTTATCGTGCCTTGAGCCGCTAAACTTATAACAACACGATTTTGTACCTTTGTGACAATTTAGACATCTTTGATTGTCATTTGCATACTTTGGTATTTCACAGCAGCTATAAGCTGCCCTCGCTTCGCTTAGCTCGCTCGGGCAGCTAATATCCGCGGGCTACTGATGATCATTTTCTGTCCTTGTGACACAATATACTATAAAACAACATTTGATCACAAAATGCATTTAGGCAATGACTTTAATAAAAATAAATGATTTTATTCACAATCTTACAGAAACAATCAAATTGTCTTACATCTCAAAAGTTAGAAAGTATGACATTTCAACTTCATTTGACAATTGAACTGAAATATGACATTTCAGGTTTGAAAGTGGCAGGTTTCTTACTACTTCTCGGATTGGAATTAGGGCATATGCCAATCTATGTTTTTACTGATTTTCTTTTAGTTGTAGGAATTATAAATTAAAAGACATAGATAGTATGTCTACAGATGTTTATTTGTTCATCTACAAATATTTGCTGAACAAATAAATTGAATAAATATTTATATGTTAAAAACAACGCGATGTTACTTTGACATTTGTCTTCTGATATAAGAATTTTTTGTTTGTTGCCTAGTTAATAAAAACACAAAATGCTATTTAAAAATGTTGTTAACTATTTATTGGCTTTTTGTTCGTTAAGGAGGATAATTGTGAATAAAATAGTATACAAACCTTGGTGAAAAATTTAATTGCTGTCTCGAGAATTTGTTGATCTATCTTATCTCTCGACAACAATGAAACTCTTTCCACCTCGGTATGTAATATTATGTTACATTATTAATAAAGTGAGGGGGGAAATGTATCAATCAATTTAAGTTAATTTTGATTTTGCCACTAGTTTTTGCTTTAAAAAATAAAATGACGTGCTTAAAAATAATGACACGATTTTCTTTAACTGTCATATTTGATACCAATGTTTTTAAATGGTAAAAATTTACAATATTTTCCAAAGTTACGAGACATCTAACTAACGTTTTTTAATAATTTTCATTTCCTAAAACAGGGTGGTCAAAAATTATTTTTCAATTAAGAACTTTTTAAATTGAATTTTCTCAATTTTTTAAAATGGAACACCCTGTATATTTTTCAATGATGTGACGTAGAAATGAAAAACGAACATTTTTTGTAAGTACTTTCCTATGGCTAATTGCAACCATTTTCGTTTTATAAATAAATAAGTGTCAAATTCAAGAATCAACTTAAAAAAGAGGTTCCCTCAAATAATTCATTAGAAAAATTTATAATTGGTGTTCGACGTGTTGCCCGTTTTGATTGACACACATCTTTATGCAATTTTGAAATGAGGGCATTTAGTGGGACCATTTCTTCCAATCAATTGAAATAAATAAGTAGTATTTAACAGGTCCTTTACTGTAATTTTTTTTTGGGCATTTTTTTGCCGTTTTCGTTATTCGACAAGCAATAGAACCTCAGTTTGGTATAAACTGTCGTGTACAACGGAGCATTTATCACACTTATCGGTTGTTCGTTACATTTTGTATTGAATTTAAAATAATTGGAATTGTACAATATGAATTTTAATAAAGCGGAACTTGTAGACACGCCATTGGGCGAATCAGATAGAAATTGTTTACTTGCCACTAGAATGTATCACACCAACGTTATCCTGGAATAAAAATTCCTGATGTTAGCGGCTTCCAAAACTTTCTCGATAGATTTCTAGAAACTGTAAATGTCGAATATAAAACAAGTGAAAGAATAAAACGTGTTCTGAACGAAGAAAATGAGTTTTCTGTGCTGCTGGCACATGTAAATCAAAGAGAAGTGAACTCATTAGTAGGAATAAGTAGACGGTCTGTGGGTAGAATCTTAAAAACGAATTATCTAATGACGATTTTCAAAAGCGCCTACAATTTTGTAATTGGGCCAGAGGTAAAATGCAAGATGTTGTCAACTTCTTCAATAATGTTTTATTCACTGATGAGGCAACTTTTCATAAAAATGGATTTGTTAATAGGCACAATTTCCATTATTATGCTTCGGAAAATTCTCACTTTTTTATGCAAGTTGATAACAAACAAAGATGGTCTATAAACGTTTGGGGAGGAATTATTGGAGAACATGTAATAGGGCCACATTTTTGATGGTACATTGAGTGGAGTTATTTATCTTCATTTTTTGGAAAACTGTCTGCCACAATTATTGGTAAACCTCCATGAAAAAATTCGAAATAGGATGTAGTTTCAGCAAGATGGTGCTCCATCACATTATTTAAATGCAGTTAGAGATCACTTAAATAATACCTACCCTCATCAATGGATAGGAAGAAAAGGATCCACTAAATGGCGTGCTAGATCCCCAGATCTTACAAACATGGATTTCTTTTTATGGGGATATGTGAAGGAAATTGTTTATAGAGACACACCAACAACAGTACAAAATATGAAGGAAAGAATAATAAGTGCCTTTGGATCTATCACACCGGCAGTTTTAGGAACAGTGGAAACCTCATTTCAAAAGCGCATAGAGATGTGTGTTAATCAAAATGGCCAACATGTGGAACAATTATTATAATTTTTTCTACTAAGTCATTTGAAGAAACCTCTCTTTTTAAGTTTATTTTTGAATTTTGTAATTATTGCTCAATAAAACGAAATTGGTTACAATTAGCCATAGGGAAGTACTAACAAAAAATGTTCGTTTTCCATTTCTGTATCACATCGTTGAAAAAAATACAGGGTGTTCTATTTGAAAAAATTGAGAAAATTCAATTTAAAAAGTTCTCAATTGAAAAATAATTTTTGGCCACCCTGTACAGTTTTCGGAAACGAAAATGATTGAAAAACATTAACTAGATATCTCGTAACTGGAATTCACATAAGTTTTTCTTAAAACCCATAATTGTGACTGTGCTGATTTTTTTATATCCATCTGCAGATTGCATTATTTCAACAAAAAAATTAATTACATCCAAGTGGTTGGCAGATATTCAATGCTAATATAGGAATGAATAGAGCCTAGAAAGAAGCTTCAAAAAATGTACTGATATACATAGCATTCCATTAAAAAAGGGCACTTGGTCCTGTAATTTCGTCTTGGCTCCCCCTGTATGTTCGAAAATAATTTCAAGTTATAGACTTTTTTATCTAGTTTACTTGCAATTTTTTTAAATTTTCTAGCTATCGTAGAAATCGAGATCTCGAGTTCCGACGCATTATTGCCCCACCATGTATATTACCTAAAAATAGCGTTAATCAAACAGTTAGTTCTGAATTTTTGTACATTTTTATTTTCAACGAAAGGAGAGATTATTTTACTGTTCCGCAATTCCATATTCTCTTCCATCGAATTTTCATTCATTTTACGTTTTGTTTTGATAAACATGAGACCGAGTTTCAACGCTATCTATCTACACCACTCAGACAATTAACGGCAAATCAAATTTACGCGGCCATTAAAGGATTAAATGTCGCATTGGTGCAGTGGAAAGTAAATACAATTATGAGGTGCATAAATACGTCACTGTTCGGATCACGTCGCATTGCGTGACGAAAGTCGTATCCAGGTGACATATCTGCAAAACAAAAGTTCATCGCTAAGTGCGAGGAATAATTTAGCAATCAAAATTGATGAGGCAAATTAATACTGTTTAGCGTCTATCAATGCCGGGTGCTAAGTAGGTCGATAGATGTTTATTCTGAGGTAATGACCGCTGTACATACTAATTTTCACATCGATTTTTTCGATAACAGTCTTGGCTTAATAGAATAGAATAGAATAGAATAGAATAGAATAGAATAGAATAGAATAGAATAGAAATATTTATTTGCCATAAAAAACTGTTTTCACAGAAAAAGGTTTCGTCAACTATAATTAAAGAAATATAAAAATAGAAAATGTATACGTATATAAAGGATAAAATACAAAAATATATACAAACAGCAGACAGACGCACAAATTGTATATAACAAAACACGATCTTAATGTATTAAATAATATCTAAGTCTAAAAAAAATGTGTACTTATATAAAAGATGAAATAGAAAATATATACAACAAGAGACGTACATAAATTGTATGTAACAAAATACAATCTTAATGTATGAAATAATCTGAATTTAAATTCAATGTGATGAATACAGTCTTATGTCATTGATGAGCAGAATTCGTCAATGGAATTGAGACACTTTTCAATTAAATATCTTTTTAGTTCAGTCTTAAATAACTTGTACGTCTTAACTAGTTTTAATCTATATGAAAGTAGATTAAATAGATGGGCACCAGCGCGGTACGGGGACTTTTTGTATTTTGTATTATAAGCCTATAGTAGTTGTGGATGTGTTTATCGTTGGCACTCCTTGTTCTATGATCGTGTACAGATCTATTGAGCCTAAATTTGCTGATATTATTAAAAACAAAACAAAGTAATTTATACATGTATATGCATGGCAGTGTCATTTTCTTGTATCTAAAAGAGTCACGACACGTATGTCTATAGGGTAAATTGAAGATAATCCTAATTATTCTTTTTGCATGACAAACACCCTGTTAATTTCTACGGCCTGTCCCCAGATGATAATATTATAGCTAAGCACTGAATATACAAGAGAATAATAACATGTTATTAGGGCCGTTTCGTTAACTTCTCTTTTAATGTTCAAAATTCCAAATGACATTTAGCTAATTTTGTGTAGACACTTTCTATATGACCGAAGAAGTCAAGTATTGAGTCTATGCCGATGCCCAAACACTTTATGTTGTAAGTTGTTTCTACATGGTCAATATTAGGTAACAAAGTTGGTGTTGAAGCATAAAAATACAGAAACACTTTTATTTTTGTTCACTATGAGCGAATTTTTATCACACCAGTTTTTAACTTCATCAGAAATTAGGTATGCCTTAGATTCTAGTTCGTGTACGCTATTTGCATTAATGACTACAGATGCATCATAAGCCTACATGAAGACATCACTCTGAGTTAGGAAGAATGGAAGGTCATTTATGAACAATAGTAATAGGCCTATTATCGAGCCCTGTCCCACTCTAATATCCATATTGTATATATCTGAAGTTACGTAATCTAGAGAAACCAATATTTTTCTGTTTTCAAGATAGGACATGATCCAATTTAATATGTTGCCTCTTATTGCTAAGGCAGATAAATTCATTTGCCAAAAATTTGAATTTACGCAATCAAAGGCCGATGTTAAATCAAAGAAAAGCCCAGCAACTTTTTTACCTTTATCAAGGTAATCATGTACTGTTTGGATAAACTCCAGGCTGGCTAGTTCCGTAGATCTATTCTATCTATAACCATACTGGCTATCTGTAAATTTGTTCTTTTCGTCTAAATAATTATACAGGCGTGTGGCTACCGCTTTTCCAGAAATTTTAGATATGTAACTTAGGATTATGATTGGTCGGTAATTTTCTAACATGTTATGATGATCTTTCTTGTGTAATGGTGTTAATTTACCTAATTTTAAAGTGTTTGGAAATTGCCCAAATTCAAGCGACTTATTTATCAAGGTAGCAATTGTATCGGCTAATGTATGCTTGCAAAATTTGAGAAGCCGCAGTGGTATTTCATCAACTCCTACAGAATTTTTATTTTTCATTTTATCAATAATTTCTATTACTTCTATATTAGTTAGCGGTTTTATGAAGATTGAGGTACAGCTAATCTGTTGCGGGAGTGTGCAGAAATTTGATCGATTAGTATTGAAGTGTTTTATAATTTCTTTTCTATGCAAGTGGAGAAGTAATTACCGAAAATATTAGCCACTTCTTGCCTATCACATATTAATTCATGATTGACTTTTCTGTTAATGTTGGTATTTTTGTTTACACTTTTGTCTATTCTATTGTTTATAATTTTCCATAAAGTTTTATTTTTATTTTCTCCGTATTGCGTTCAATTTTCCTTTTCCATATTGAGTCATTCATTAATTTTTGTGTTTTTTATAGGAATTGAGTAATTCATTAGAGCCAGATTGTTTGGCGATATGATATTAGAATTAGATAGAATTTTAAGTTGTTATATTCACTCATAATGTTTGGGTCATAATAAGGATTAAGGGTCTTGGTTTTAATTTCTTGTTTTGGGTATGTAACATCCATACACCACTGAATATATGTCATAAATTCATTGTAATAGTCGTCTATATTTTCGAATGACTGAAAAAAGATCGTATTGGTTAATGAAGTTAGTTTCGACTTACTCATATATTGCTCAGAAAATTTTCTCTTCAACCCTGTGGTACTGCTTATGGAAGCTGGAATAACACTCCCTATGTTGCAAGTAACTAATTGTGTAATATTTCGGGCTAGTTGTACATAAAACTTCAGTTCAGGTCAGTCAGTTCTTTGTAAAAACAACTTTTTGTGTGTGCCTGTAATTATTATTAAAATATGTTTTCCAGTCATAAAGCACCCCCTTCAGTTAAGTCAAATACAGTGTGTCTCAATTAAGAGTGTAACAGCATAATAATTATTTTGTTTTGTTGGAAAGTAATTTTGTGATCTTAAAGGTGGCCTATATCTTTTAAGATCAGTTTGATTTAAATCGGACAAAAACCAAAAGAACTATTACGCTGTAACACTCTTAAGTGAGACACACTGTATATATAATATTGACCTTTATTGGTATGAAATCAGGTGCACAAAGTCATCACTGCGGCTCAAAGGACTTATTAGATATTAGATAAAATCCCAATTTTGGGCGCCCTCTTCACAGGACCATAACTCACATGAAAACGTTTTCCAGATTCATGTCACAAACTTTTTTTAATTATTTTTTATGTAGAATTACCTCTGAAAATGCATGATTGCATACCCGATTTGGTTTGTATTCGGGGCTGTCTATTAAAAATAAGTGGTGGAATAGCATTAAGTAGCTAAACTTCGCCAGGACGTTAAAATAAATAAATAAAATAAAAATAAATACAACACTTCCAATTCTCAATTCTTGCAATTCAATGTAAATGTTTTTTTGGCATGGTAAATCACAATAACGCTCATCTGAGGAAAAAAACCGCTAAAAGGATTTTATCATGTTTATAATCATATTCAAGTAATGATTGACACATTAAAATTGAAACTGTTCCAGTGCATATTTATAGGAATATTCATATTCCATAATTAAATCATGCTCTAGTGAGTTTCACCTGTCAAACAAAATGAAAATAAATCCATATGGCTCCCAAATCCTATTATGAACGTTTTCAGCAAAATGCAATTATATCCAGACGTATGTATCTGTCGGAAAATTTTAATTAAACATTATCCTGTAATTCCTTAAAAAGACCAAATGACGGAAAATTTGTTACAAGAGCAATATTTCATATGTTTTTTTGGGCTGATATTAGACACGGACGACATCCTTTTGGCTTAAAATTGTTAAATTGTGTCGCGAAGTTTCTGATTTATTTTCTGTGGTATGTATCCGTCTTGCTGGGGCTTCTACTAAGAAAGAACAATTTCTACTGTCTATGTAGATTAGCAGCCAAATGGTAAAGTACGTTATATTACATTTTATGAATAATTTGCGGGAGTATAGGGAGTTTGATAAATCTTGTACCAAATCGGAAAGGACTTGGAAAAGGCATGTCAAAAGTCTGTTAATAAAATGAACACATAAATAAAGAACTCGCAGTTATTACGAATAAACTTAAAGTAAAACAAATTTCCGTAATAAATATGAGCAGATCGTTCTTGACGGGCAGATGTCAATATGTCATATGGTAAAATGAGCGAAGTAAATTGAAAGTTGTTAGTTCCTCAAGGGTCAGTATTGGGCCCGTTACTTTATCTCATTTATGTTCTTAACTTAAGTAAAGCTGGACTGTTAGCAAAATATTATACGTATGATGATGATACTATCCTCATCTACACAAATCAAATACAAAAATGTTTAGAAAATTTACCACTTTAAAATTATGAGGAGCGCACTCAGTCTGATATGTAAGAAGTTTTCATTTTGTATATATTTCATGTCGAAAAATTAGGACACATCATTTGTGGTGACACAATAATAAAAAATCGCTGCCTAAAGAATCACTACTTCCACATCCAGATTTTCCTCCAACCCTCTTTAAAGGTAAACTTCTTGACCATATTTGCACTTTCGTATGCATAAATAATTGGTCATGGAATTTTAATCATATTTGGGGCAGATGTCATAAAAAAATTACAGATGTTGCAATTTAGCAAGATTCGTTAAGTCATTGAAAATGAACTTGGCTAACTTTCAAGCCCGACATGATATTTACAAAATCTGTAAAATGTACAGGGGATAGAAATAAAGAAAAGTTTTATTAAACTGCGGATCTAAAATTAAAAAAGTTACACAACTCAGAGTAATTGTAATAGGTTTTACATTAATATTCCACAAAAAAGGGTTTCGTAAGAATGCGAGATCAAATACACAAGTTTTACAAAAACGATGCTAGGCGTCGGTCAGCGTCAAGGCAATAAAAATGCAAGAACATGAATTTAGATATTAAAATTGAGAATTGACAAGTTTTACAGAAACGACGCAAAGCGTGGATGGGTGTCGAGATGTAAAAACGCAAGAATATGAATTTAGGTATCAAAGTTTATCAAATTCAGAAGTTTTACAAAAACGACGCCAGGCATCGGTTGGCATCGAGACGTAAAAATGCAAGAACATAAGCTTAGATATCAAAATTTATCAAAGCAAGTTTTATAAAAAGACGCTAGGCGTCGGTCTGCGTCGAGACGTAAAAATGCAAGAACATAAACTTAGATATCAAAATTAACCTTATACAAGCTTTACAGAAACGGCGCAAGGCGTCGAAACGTAAAGATACAAGAATATGAATCCAGATATCAAAATTTATCTAATACACTAGTTTTGCAAAAACGACGCTAGGTGTCGGTCGGCGTCGAGACGTAAAAATGTAAGAACATGAATTTACATAAAAATTAATCATATACAAGTGTTACAGAACCGACGCATGGCAGAGCTTTTATTTTTAACTGCACCCTTCTGACACCAAACTTCAAAAAGTTCTCTTTTTGGGATCAACATGATAACCTGAAACAATGAAAAATTATGTCCCTGGCAGTTCTTGGCAATTTTTTTCTATTTAGAAATAACACGAATGAGTTGCATAGTACGAAAAAAGTTATTCCAAACCGAATCCGCACGAATTTGAAGTTTGCGGGCTTTTCAAACTTAAAACATAAGATATCTCACATGCATATGTTCAAATATCTCTTATTTAAGAGTATGCGTAGTAACATACTTATGATAAATAGTGTCCATACCTTCAAATTAAACAACTACAACGTTTTAGACACATAAACGCAACACAACTTTTATAACGATACACTAACCCTGAAGTACAAGTTAACACAAATGCTGGCAAAAATGATTAATTCGGCGCAGTTTGTTATTACGCCACAGCCAACTACTGCCGCCAATCTGCCTAATACTTCTTCCGGGAACTACGTAGGTATCCTATTATTAAATGTGGGTACAATTCTAGAAAACTGTGAGTATACAATTTGGTATTTATTATTTGCTAGATGTTTAAAATGACCCACTGTGCGACAGACAGACAGAAACATTTTTTTCGCTCAAATTTAAAATCTCGATGTTTCATGGAATTCTTAACCTATTTCAGGTAAAAAAAAGATTTTTTTTTTACGATTGCTACACTTCCAATCCACTACGTCGATGTGGAAGTAATTTAATGAACAAGAGTTGTTCTAAATGTATTTCAAACTAGCAATTCTTGTTAAAAATCTAGCAATACTTCGAAAATGATCTCTGAATATTCACAGATATAATAGAGGCACGTATAATGATTTAAAAATGGCATGTGTATGTGGGGCAATGAAAAGTCTACTTTCTTCCACAAGAAGATCCGTAAGGCGATAGAAAATAATAACCCCTAGGTTGTCGTGTAAAACTCTTTCCAAATTTGCATTGCACTCGTTTTGCAGGAGTCTCGTTCACTCAACCGACTAATAAACTGTCTTAAATCGAACACAACATTGCATCTACGACAAATTTATCGTTATCCTTGATTCAGCAGGAATGCTAACATTTTCACATGTCCCATGTACGCAATTTTGCACGAAATTCCTAGTGAGTGGATTTTTCAGTTTATTCTACGGAATACTACATCCGGACATAATTTTCACTAAGTCTGAGTTATATGAAATAATTTATTTTATTACGTGATATTTAAGCAATGAGTTTCAAATGAATTTAGATATTGATTTAGATATGCAAATATTTCTTAAAATATACAAATTTGTTGACGTGCTTGCTATTTCCATTTGTTACATACATTTGGTTTCCATGGTGATGCTCATAATTCTTACATAGATTATACCTCCATTTTGGTGGCGACTTCGGAGATTGTCGTTGTATCTACACTTGAAAATTTAAAACCATATTTTTATTAGGTTATACTTAGTATTTTGGATTCAAATATTTATTTTCTTACTACACTACTGAATTGCTCTGTGCCAGACGTTGAAAAGCTATTGTAGGATTTTATATATTACTAACCACATTGATTTTCTTGACTAAAGCAACTTGTTGCTTAGGCCTAAATAGTTTTATTATCTGTCACTCTGAATAAGCCTACTATGATTGATTAAATATTTTGTTAATTTATACCTGATTACTGATTAGGGCTACATTTTTTACTAAAATTGATCTTTAAAACGTCCGGAATTAGGAATCACCCATGCTAATTAAATTTTTGCAAATTTTACTTACAAAATTATTTGTTTCACGTGACTTTCATGTAATACCGTTCTGAAATTCATATTCTTGTACATTTAACACCGTATTTAAATAACCACAAAGGTATAACAGAACTCTTCAACCAATTGCTTATTTTTTGTGTTCTTTTCGAATAGGTATCGTACAGAAATTCCAAAAAAATATATACAGGTCATGTTCTTTAGAGGTAAAGAAGAAACTAAATTTTAGTGACTCAGGACCTGGAATTTTTTTTCATGTTTCACATGTGCCTCTGAAGGATTGTTACTGTATTAACTGTACCAAATATGAATCCATTATTCCATTCCCTGTCAAAGTAATGACAAAAAGTAGTTTCTGACAAAAATGACAAAACACCCTGTAACTTCGTAATGAAGGCCCAATGAGAAATTTCTGTGGGAGGTTCTGATTACCTCTGATGTTCTCTACCTCCTGCTAAGCTATCTCCCTCCAATGATGCAACACTCTGTATGTACTTCAATATGTATAAAGGTAAACTGAAGTCATCTATATATTCTAGAGAATACTTTTCACATAATTCAAATATATCCTTTAGTTAATAAAAATATGGACCCAGGAGTTTTAAGTGGGACACCCTGTATATCTAATACATCATACAATGGGCCCATTGAGCATATTTTTTATTATATTTTCTGAAATATCTTTTGATTTTAGAGCAAAGTGTAAAAAACTAAAATTTTCTAAAGTCTCTATAGACGTCAATAAACGCGCTCTGATATTAACAGCTGTGTGACATCATTTACTCCTAGGGTAATTTGGTATATTTCAAGGTGTGCTTTTGCTAATAGCTGATATAATTGTAATATAAAATAACATGAATTGTGTGAATAGTATTAACTGCTATACAAACGATTTAATAATGTTGGAATGTTCTTTTTTATGATATTTACTTTTCTCTTTGTTCTTCACGTCTTGTTACTTCCCTCGCATACCGAAGGGAAGTATTATATTCGAGAAAAAATCACCCTCCGAGCTTTTTTCGGATTCTGACGTTTCAGATCACGGAGATTACGAAAATATAGGTTTATAAATTCCGTCTGTCTGTCTGTCTGTTGGTGCATTTACAAAAAAAACTACTTGACGGAGAGTTGTCAAATTTGGTAGGTAGTTGACCCTACTGCCAGCGAAGAACTGATAGAACTTTCACTGGAAAATATACAGGGTGGATCGTCTAAAGGGAATAAATAATGAAAAACATTTTTTTTTGCTCAAATTTAAAATTTCCGCGTTTCATGACGCGCTAAACCTATTTCAGAAAAAAAATGTTGAAAATTTTTTTTACCAACATTTTTGAAATTTTTTTTATCACTAAACAATTTTTTTTTCTCTGTTCAAATTTAAAATTTCCACGTTTCATGGCATTCTAAACCTATTTCAAAAAAAATTTTTTTTTTATTTTTTTAACCAACATTTTACCAATAAAATAGATGGAAAATGTTTTTTTCTCTGTTCAAATTTAAAATTTCCACGTTTCATGGCGTTCTAAACCTATTTAAAAAAAAAAAATCAGAATTTTTTTTTACTATTTTTGATCTGGAATTTTCAGTGTTCTAATTATTCTACGATTACGTCGTACAAACGTACTAAAAAATGCAATATTAAAGACTAAATGACGCCATTGGGACGCTTCCTGGATAAATCAGGAAGCTAGGATTGTAACGTATTGAAGACAAATTATAGAATTGTACATAGGATCCTATTTTGACATTCCATCATTTAACAGTAGAGTCGGAAAGTCAAATAAAATTACTAACCCTCAAACGATAAGTATGTATCTTTCCATAATAAAAATGAAGATACTCATGCAATATACCAACTGACCTACTTACTATCTCCATGAAACACGCCACATTAGAATAAGAGTATTTCCGGAATACTGAAATTCCGCAATGATGAAACAAAGAATTACCGAGATATTGAGCGCTCGAGTGCGGAATATTTCTACAAACCTACTGGGATGTCGCTTGCTCGCACTTACTCCTTTCCTTTTATGCAATCCACGTAAAAGTTTTATCTTGTATTTGCTCAAAAGTGAATTGCAGAAATACACATTTTTTGTTGATGTAAATGGATCTACACTGGAAAAAATGTAGAAAATTAAACCGTGTTAAAAAAATGGAACTAAAAATTATGAAATAAAATTTCACCCAGTTTCCTGATTATTTATGCCTTATTATCTAATAAGACCTACGAATATTGTTTAATTCTTAGTAGTTTGTCTCACTGTGCATTGGACGTAGCTTGATGAAAAAATTACAATGCGGCCATCGCCATCGCCATCGCCTAGCACTAATACTTTATTGTACATTAAAAATACCGCAATTATTAGATATGCACTGGGTAGTTGTTTTTGTAAACGCCGGTTACCAGATTTCACCTGTACATAACGGCTATGGGGTATTATTAGGTCCGGTACCGAACACAGTACATTAGCCGGATATTAACGGGGTATTCACCCAACAATCACGTCAGACAAGAAGTGGGGGCTCACATAACCCAACTTTGCTAGTCGACTTGACAGTAGACACATTTTAGCAGTTTATTCCGAAATATTATCAAAAGTAAGAAACTGTTTCGATGAGAAAATGTATCGTATGGAGAGAAAATTATTTCTTGCATCGTAATGGCCCCTTGTTAAATTATGCGAGAGCGAGAGCTAGAGCGAATCTAACGATAGTTTTATTACATTAATAAGATTTGTTCTTACTATTATGTTCATCGTATGGTTTATTTGAAACCATTTTTTTTGTACTTAACGTTTATTGTTTATTACATTAGTCTGTCCTATATATTCTAGTATAAAAATAATATACAGGGTGTCACAGAATTGAGTCAGGGAGGAAACCTGTGATTTCTGGGTTCATATTGAGCTCATATACCCCAACTTAACTTAGTCCAAAAATGCATATCTAAGGAAGTACATCCTCTTAAAGTGAGACAGAAAAAACATTTTTTTAAAATAATTTTCGTTGTATTGAACATAAAATTTTCAAATTGAAGGGATCTCTATAAGTACACTATATAAACTTGATAACAAAATCTCTTGTTTGTCAATTTTTTTTCATAATTATTAATATTTGACTGACTATATTTTTTTAATCATCCTGTAAAATTACGGAATACTTGAACATTTTTGCAGAGCATTGAAAGGGCTTCAAAAAAGGTACTCTTAAATTTTCTTGTAATATTAATCAAAACACAAGAAATTATCGTTTGTTCCTCTATTTGTTTTTAACATTTATTTACAATTCCAGAATAAAATTTTGTTATTACAGATATCTAGTTTATTTACAACACAGTTACAAGCATAATAAATGCTCCACAGAAAGCCTATCGCGTTGTTATGACGATACAAAAATTAATTCGCTAGTAACGTCAAAAATTAGCAAGTATATGTTTAATTTCGGTAATCTACCAGCAACAAGTTGGGTTGTAATTTTGTATTATGAATCAATTTAATAATGAAGAACATGCTGATATACATTTGATATATGGAGAAATGAAATATAATTCTCAAGCCTCTGAGCGAGCAAAAGTACTCAAATCGAAGAACACCACGAAAATTTTAAAAATGTATCTTAACTATAACGGGAATTATTGGAAAAAAGTTTTTTCCTCCCTCACTTTAAGAGGATATACTGCATTTTTGTACTATGGTAAATTGGGTTATATGAACATAATATGAACTAAGGCATTACAGGTTTCCATCCGGGTACTCGATTCTGGGACACCCTGTATAATGTTAAAATAATGTGATGATCTTGTCGGATACCTGTATCCTTTTTGTATTCCTTCATAAATAAAACCTTTATAAAAATAACTATATTTATTTCGCTACTACTCGGTACCCGGCAAGGTACTGTTCTGCTATCCGGTGAAACCGGTGAAACCGAATTTCCTTCAAAATGCGCCGGATTCCGGCATACCGGATATTTACCGCATAGCTGGTGCATCTATAATAATTATAAATCGAATAATTAAGTTTTTCATAAATCACCGGCGCATCCGCCAAATATGAAAATATGCCTTGCGCTGGACGTGGAAGAATACAGATTGTAATAGATTTGTTAAAAATCGTTTGAGTTACTTCAGTCATCATAGAACATATAAAAAAGAACACATACAGGGTCGAATTGGGAACCTAGAACTTTTTTAAACATTTTCAGTTAGTTGAAAATAGAAGCGGAAAGGATAGTATAGAAAGGAATAATAGTAGGAAAGGATATCGAGAGTAAACAAAGTTTTTAACTTTAATTCGAACAAAAAGGGAGAAAACATATGGAAAGGCTCATTTATCAAAAACTATGTAACATTTTCTAGCATAAAGCATACAAAAAAGTGAAAATATATTTTACCTTATATTTAAGTTTTCATATCTTTATAATCTAGTAAATAAGTTTCCCTTGTCCTTATGGTAGCACAGGGAAGAAAAACACGATGTACCTTTTTCTGTTGGTTATAAGGCAAAAAGACAAATCACATAAGCTCAAATTTTATAAAGTTATCTACAAAAACGGTTTTACGAATTTTGTTGTTACGACTTTTCAAGGCTGAGGACGTCCATAGACGAAAAAACTGTATCGAGCTAAGAATATAGAAATATTGTCTTGGCAAAATCTACTTGAGCATTTCTCTTTCACGAAACAACTCCAGAAGAACCCGGATTAAAAAAACAATGACAACCTCCAAATACTTCTCCGATGTTAATTTAAAAAATTTTGCTCATTGGTCCATATATACTTGTTATAGTCTATTCGCACTACGCATTAGTGCTGACTTTCGCCAATAAAAATAATTTTTAGTTGGTTTTGCAAGGTATCGATTTTACTTACATCTCTTTGAAAGAGGAGAATTCTACTCTAGAATCGTATAATTTCTAGATTGATTTGAACTTATATTCGATTCTAAAATTGCTATCGAAAATGTCCATAAACCTACGTAAGTTGATTTACGTACAGAAACACTCAACAGATCGCATTGCTTAACGGATACACTTAAGTTTGTTATTGCTTCGTCTATTATCAAAATCGGGCACTATCAAATTTCAAAAAAATATTTGGCGTTGTCACGCATTCTATTTTGGGTTTTTATTCATGTTAGCATAAAATAGATTCTAATATTTTCTATAAACAAAATAAACAACTTCACTTTACTACACTAGCAAAGCGGTATTATGAAGGGACAAATAATAAAGTAGTTGCATCAGGACCAGATTCAGACCACTTACATTCACACTATCATCATACATTATCATTGCAACTTCAGGTGGCATATCTCCAAAACTGCTATTCCTACGAGAAAAACTAATCTTTTATACGGCAAATTCTCTAAACTATATACAGAAACATGCCTTATAGAAAAATTCTGGCGGGGCATTTTTTAATATAACTTAACTGAATGACTACTCATGTACACTGAGCGGTTCAGCCATCTGAGTCACAACTCGATTTGGTCATTCGAGTGTTTTTGAACCGAATTTTTTTGTAGTAAGTAAATTTTTATTTTTGGCATTATCAATTTTCGACTATACTCGTTCAGTTCTTTCAAAATATGTAATAATAAAATAATGTTAAACGGATCTATTCAATAAAACTTCTCACATTTTGTATATTACAACCTGTATGCTATATGCATTTAATTGATTTAAAACACAATAAAAGAAATGTTGCTCTGGTGGTCGGCCATCGTAAACAACACATCAACTGCCAAAACAATATTTTGATTAGATTTATGGCAAAACTAAGGCACTAATTCATCCTAACAGCAGTCTTACAAAAAAATATACTTAGTTGACTTAAACTAACAACCACTCCTTCAATAAATTATGATAAATCTTTAATCTCGTTTGTCAAGTTGCTGACTTGAAGTTTGGCAAGTAGATTCGGAGTGATAAATGAGGAAAATCAAGGAGAAGGACCCTAATGCTGTGGTCGAGATCCTTCAATCTGTAAGCCTTTCGGAGCCCGCGTGTCCTGTAAATTTGTCCGCGGGGACAGTCTTAGTTGATTTTTGTGCGGCCATTTGTTTTTCATTGGACCGGCGAGCTGTTCATAACTGAAACTTCTCTGGTCGTTTTTTATATTTCAACTTTTAGAAGAATTGCGAAAAACAAAAGAAATCTCAGTTTTGTCATCTTAAGGAAGTAGTTAAAAGTTTCGTCTACAGGGAGAGAAACAGGTTTTATGCAGGACGGGTCAAATATAATTACGCAGTTAACAAAAGTTCATTTTAATAGAATGTTAATTTGGGATATAATGCGGTAATAAAAGAAATTAGTAAAAATATGAAACAAAATTTTACTCAGTAGAAGTAATTTGAGGTTTTCTGTTCTTTTTAAAATTTTCAGATTCATGTATTTTCACTTCTTAAATGCTGTCATCCAGTACATCACCGGGAAAAATTTCTACGCATGTAACTTTTACTTCAAAAGAATAAATAGATGGTGGTTTTTCGACAAGTGAATAAGAATAAAAACGTAAACATGTGTTTTGTTGATATTTCGGAAATCTACTCTGTTTGACTTCTCAAAGTTTTATTAGAATATCTCTTATGTTGCACTGCTCTAAGAATATGTTTGCGTTATATTCAATATCCATAGACTCTTACTACTTCCACAGAACTGTTGATGTAGCTGATAGATTTATTTTAAATAATGTTAAAAGACGAGTCCGAGTATTAATGTAATAATCAACATACATAACAATAAAAAATCAACAATCGTTGGATTCTGATTATTATACTCTGTTCAAATACGAACACGAAGAGTATATTGCATTTGCATGTTCGTCCGTCTGTACGTCACGTCACGTTTTTTTTGTAAACCCGATAACTTAAGAAAGTATTGAAATTTGAACAGTAAATTAGTGTTAGCTAGAGAAAGAGTCCCATTGATTTTTGATAAAATCGATCAATAAATAAAAGTTAATAACTATTATTTATGATTTTTTTTTAATCTATTACTTTCACATCCATATAGTAATCGTAAAAAAATTTCAATTTTTTTTTTGTTGAAATAGGTTTAGAACGTCATGAAACGTCGAGATTTTAAAATTGAATAAAAAAAAAATTCTGTCTGTCCATCTATGGGTCTAACATTTTTTGTGCGCACGATATCTCTGGAAGGGTTTAAGATATTGACTTGAAATTTTATACACGTATGCCAACGAGATCTGGAACCAGATTGTTTTTCAAACGTATTCGGTGAAGGGTTGGGGGTAAATAGGGGTAAATAGGAGGAAATAAAGAAAGCAACCTGGTAAGAGTACAAAAATTTGGGATGTCTAGACTAGAAGCCAAGTCCTCAGATTTTTTATAATATTTCCATCCCCCCGCACCGACACCACTCCATTATAAAAGGGGTTGATAAAATAAAATTGAGATATTCACTTGAAATTTGGTACACGTATATATCATAACGATACCTACAACTAGATTATATTTTGAGATGATTCCGTTGAAGGGTTGAGGGTTAAATAGGGGTAAATAGGAGAAAATAAGTAAAGCAGGCTGGTAGAAGTACAGAAACTTGGAATTTTGTGTATATACTAGAAGCGAAGGCCTCAGATTTTTTTAATAATATTTTTCAACTCTCCCACCACTACGTCATTAAAGGGACTGATAAAGTAAAATTGAGATATTCACTTGAAATTTAGTACACGTATGTATTATAATGACACCTGGAACTAGATTATATTTTGAGATGATTTCATTGAAGACTTGGGGGTTAAATAGAGGTGAATATGGGAAAATAAGTAAAACAAGCTGGTAAGAGTACAGAAAGTTCTAATTTGATACTAGAAGCCAAAGCCTCATATTTTTTAATAACATTTTTCAACCCGTCTACTACCTCCACACCATTATTAAAGGGATAAATTATAATGGACATATTCCCTTGATATTTGGTACGCATATTTATTATAACGACATCTGGAATTAGATTATATATTGCGATGGTTTCGTTAAAGGGGGTGGGGGTGGGGTGTGGGGGGTGTATTGGGGACTAGGTGGAGGAAGTTAATAAGAGTCCAGAAATTTCATTTTTGGCGCATATGCTAGAAACCAACATTTCAAATTTTTTTATGACATCTGCCTCAAATAATATAAAATTTTTATGAAGAATTATTTCCACATACTAGAGTGCAATTAAAGTCAAAATATTTTTCTTTAAAGAGACTTGGATGGAAAATCTGGACGTGGAAGTGGTGATTCCTTAGGCAGCGGTATTATTTTGTAAAAAATGTCTAAAGCTAACATTATTTGCAAACAGAACTGCGAAGAGTATCCCATATAATGTGCAACAATTATATAAAATGTTCAATAAATCAGCGGTGAGTATAATGTTTACTTTAGTTATAATATTTATTCTGTGACACTAATTCAATAGATGCGGTGTAAAGAAGGCCATCTCTGCATTTTGGGTAAGCATCGATTTATTTTACCGGTTTCGTATGGAAGTCAATGGTGAGTTTAAAGCTCAATTCCATCACCATTTAGCCGCCATTTTGGAAATAAAGGTGCTATCTGTTTTTTTTATATATTTACGTAACCAAGCGTCTCACGAAAATACAAAAATAGATTAGAATTATTATGTAGATGCTGATATTTTCTACAACTTTTTCTAATAACATTTTTGGGTACCTAACATTAATAATAAAAAAGTTATAAGCCTCCAAATATGTTTCCCATAATTGCAGTATAAGCCTTATGATATTTATATTATTAATGCCACGCGAAGAAGATATTGAAAAATTGTGCAGAATATATTATCTACAAAACGGTTCTTTACAATTTTTTTGTGAGGCTCATGGTTACGGAGATATAAAAAAACAGATACCTTTACGCTTTTTATTGCAACAATGATATTTTAGTGGAGAGAATGCAGAAAAGGCAGAAGACACTAAGACCGAATTACTAAGGCAAAAAAATATATTGAAATGTATAATCCGTAATAAATATTATACCACATTAAAGTATATATCGCCAATTGCATAAAAAGTGAATCAAACCTTTGGTATGTGAAAATATTTTTTTCATCCTTACATGGGAGGCAAAAAACGGCCCGGCCCGCTGCACTCCTTTATTATGTTTCTCTTTTAACATTGGCAATCAAATTGTATAAACATCTACGGAACAATTCGACTAGCATTTATCCTCTTTCAAAAATATTATTGCTGATTCTTTATTATACTCTTCGCAAATACAAAACAAAGAGTATATTGCAAAAGATCGGCACATTTCTAAAACCGGTAATATTGCTCGCAGCGAAAAAAATTTCATATCACTGTGCTGGTGATCGAATTCTGAACAACTTTCAAAAAGTCTGTCCTTCTGTCTGTCCGTCCATCACGTTTATTGTAAGCACGATAACTTAAGAAAGAAAAGTACAATTGTATTGCAATTTGGACAGTAAGTTAGCGTCAGCTAGAGGACGAACCCTATTTTTTAACAAAATCGGCCAATAAATAAAATTTTTATAAATTTTTTAAATAAAAAAAATACGCATTCTTTTATGTTTTGTAATAAAGCCAAAAATGCATGAAGCTAATATTATTTGCAAAAAAAACTGCGCAGAGTATCGGCGAAGAGTATAACGGTTAGCTTGTTTTTTCTATTTCTGTTATTCACCTCTTCAGTTAAAATTTTTACCGAGTCCTAGTTTATTCTATATTTGTTCTCCCGAGCGTGTGCGCAAAATCTTCGATTTCCAATTTTTATTTTTCCTACTGTAATTATTGTGTTACACAATCTTCATGCGAATTCTATGGAGATTTGTTACTTAAATCATAGCCGATTTTTTTGAAATTTACTTAGTCCCGCCCCAATGAGTTCAAAAATAAAATCGATAGATTCTTAGGATGAACGATTTCCCATTTCCAGCAATATTGTAGGAAAATCTAGTTTACAAAATATTTTGGATTTTCTTAATTAATTATTTTATTTGTCAGCCTCCTCCTTTGCCTATAATTTTTGTCTGCAAAAAATAGTGTAGACATGTTGCATCGAATGACAGACAATATGATTTAAGCTCGGATTTTATCAAAAAATGTTCAAGTTCAGAACGCCTAGTTTTTTTCTTGAACTGTCCAAATTGTCTGCCGATTGTATTGGAGTTCATTAGAGAGCGATACAATAATTTTGGAAAAATTAATTTGTATGATTTACGTTTAGAATCTGTAAAATATTTTGCAGATTTAGGACGTCTACCTTTTATCCTCGACCGTCCAAATTAATTTGTTTTTGAGTTCATGGGGGCATAGTTTAACAATCAGTTGATATACTTCAAGTCAAAAAACGGAAGAAAAATTGAACTTTCAAAATTAAAATTACTGATAACGGAGCCAAAGGAAAATTTTATCATATCCACTACAACGTCTAACTCGATCGGTAGTGCGAAATTAAGACATTTCCAACCTGTATAAGATAAATCACAAAAATCAGCTCCCTAACTTTTTGTAATAAAATTAATTTTATTCGTTCGCTACCACATAGCAGCAAAAGCAAAACCCTTAAACTTATGTGTTAACTGAAACGTAAAGAGTCGTGAACTATATTCGAAGAAAATTAATGGTATACGTGTATACACATCATTAGTCAATTGTTTCCTAATCCAAAGTTTGTTGAAAACTGAATACTATCCTTAATGGATGATGAAACAACGAAACAAAAATACTTTCTCAAGATGCTACGCCTGTGAGAGCTGCTCTCTGAAGAAGCACTTGTACAGAGGCTGTTTGTTTTAAATGAACACTTGAGATAACTATTACTAAAGTTAGCTCCAAATTCTCTTTTCAAGTTGTATAGATAATTTCCAATTTTATTTTATCATAAAGATAAAATACAATTATGTTCACTTTTTCACTTATATGAAGAACATTTTTTTATAAAAATTGAATAGTCTTAAAGAAAAATGTTAACCAAAAATTATGAAATAGAATTTCTCCGTCGCACAGTGGGACAAAACTGTAGCGTTCCACCCAAATCAACCGTAAAATTAAGGATTTTAAGATGCTTTTTTTCAAATGTTCGTTACGAAATTGTCTATCGATCCCTCCAGCTGGATTTCCGATGTTCGTTCCCAATTTTTTATAATTTTCATCTAAAGACGTATTCTTACTAAAAAATATGAGTTCTTCAATAAAAATCACTGTCAAGCTCATAAATTTAAAAATATTTTCGATTTTTCTATTTTATATTTTCATTTTACAAATAAGCAAATGATCTGTCAAATTATATTCTCCATTTTCCTTTTTTATTGTTGACAGCTGCCAAATTAACTGCCAGATATAACAACTTTAAAGTGGATGTTCTATTATAATCAGACCCCGGATCCGAGGTAGTTATGACGCAAAAGCCAGAGTCGGCTTTGCGCAATATGAACTATATAAACATTTTCATGCACATTAATACAATATTTTACCTTATAATTATATCTAGTGAATTCCGTAATATTTAAAGGTAAATGGCCCCGAAACGGTTATAAGTCGTACTTTGATGCACTTATTGTTAGATGCACAAACACAAACGCCTAGTAATTATACCTTAGTAGAAGAATAAAAATATATTATTTGCACTTGTTCTAAATCGTCCGAAATAAAACTTCGGTGCCTGTCACTGAATATCCCACTTGTGTTGTGAAAAAGGATCGTTCAACCGTTCAACGTCTACCGATGTAATCGGCGCATATTTAAAATGAGTATAGTTTCTTATAGATGGCAGATTTATATCCGGCATTGATCAGTCCACTTCTTTACCACATACAAAAATGTTGAAAAACCGGGGTAGTTTCTTAACACTGTTATGTATTCAATTTGTATTTCACTCAGCAATATCCCCTAATACTCTAAAAATATATTGACGTAGATCAAATACCTATAATGTTTCTTCATTGCATCAATTACTGTATACTGATCTGTTTCCGTCTTAAGTTAAACGTTGCGTATAGCTAGAGGGATCCGTGAGAAATATCCATGTAAATATGTTAAATTTTAGTTTTTAAGACGTTCAGATGAAACTTGTTTTAAAATGTTCTAGCTGCATGTCCACGAAAGTGTTTTTTCACAGCTGGCTCAGAAAAATTCTAGACCGTTAAACCGCAGTTTCAGAAAATCTTTAACCTACGAAAGTACTGTTTCATTTAATGGAAAGCCACTCGACGCCATAACAAATTACGACACATTTACTTCTATCAAATGTACTGACAAGTCTGTAGTGTTGACTCCATAATGCGTATGTGCATATGAAACAATCTCACATGGCATTGGTCATTGTGTAATAAATTAATAATATTTGTTGGACCTTTTTTATTTCAAATGCTTTCTGTATGTTTGAAGTCTTCTGCAAAATATAAAACGCAATCTGCCTTTTATTTTACTATTATTATTGTTTATTGTATCCTATTTGCTGTCGTAAAAAAATAGAAAGAGACTGACAAGCGTAGCGGTGACTTTGTGATGTCGAAAATTCTCCTTATATTTTTTTAAATTATAGTGCCTTATCAGATAAAAATTATATTTTAAATTGAAAATAACTGATATAAAAAGTTGAAGTGGCGTATGCCGTTTAAAGTTTCGAGTTTTTTATTTTCGATTAGACAATCAGACCGACGCGCGACGCTGCAGGTATATACAATGTGCGGCCGAAGTCTGGTGTTTTTTATCCACCAGTTTCAGTAAACATCTCTTACATCTACTTGCTCAACTATACCAAATAACTAATTTCTCCAAACCAATAACAAATTATTTATTTATTATTTTATGAGTTTTATGCCAAACTTTTTATTTCTTACCGCAATAGTAGGTATTTGTTTCCTATAAATAATGTATTTATTTGCTTATGTGAATCATACCAAACATTATATTTATCTGTGTGTGAAGACCGTCTCTGGCATAACTACTTTTGCGCCGGGCTCTGGTTATAATATAGAAAATAATGTAAAATTTTAAAGAAATTAAATATAAAATACTAATGACAAAATCGTTAACCTCGTATCTTTGTCATTATTATTCCTGAGGTGAAAACCAGAGGTTCCTAAACGCCAAATAAAAAATTTATCGGAAAGGCAAATACAAACTTTGGAGTTACCATAAAATATTGGTTTAATATAATGTGGTTTGAGTAAATATGCTAAAACATATTTGAAAGATTTGACTTCAGTTCGCATAGCAAGTTTGCACTTGAGTTAATTTCCGTATTAAAAAATACGATTTAAAAAAGTGCTGCAATGTACTTATAACCTGGTGGCACTCTACTTACAGTCTTGCGGAACTTTAATATTGCATTAAGGGGCCATTCGTCAAATACATTCGCTTTTTTTTGTTGGCCGGGGGTTACAGAACATGTGACAAAATAAACGATAGGGGCAGGCGGTGTGCACAAAATGTAGACGTTCTCAAAAAATCAATAAAACATTGTTTTCAATTTGAAGGTTCCATAGAACCCTTATAGTTAGTCATATCCTTCTGTACGTTACAGGTGTTTTCTTCAGAAAATGGTGTTTCCTCGAGTACGTCTACTATGTGTACATTGGGGGTAAGTTTTTTTCTTCGCGCATGCCATCGTGTAGGCTTAACCGAACAGGTTTTTGAAAATGAAGATGAGATTTCTTAGTCAGAATTCCAAACTATCGTTTTCTAAATATTTGGTTTCAAAGTCATGTATATTGTTTCCCAACCTTCAATTCTTCAACCGTTTGTTCTAACAGTCTGATTTATTTCCGATAGTACCTTCTAACGAGTACTTTCAATGAGAATTAAAACAAACACTGGAGCATGGGTACTTCCTGAGAAGAAAAATAGAAACCGTTTTTATAACCTGTTAGTCAGGGATCCAGTAATCGAAATTTCGTTTATTTCTCCATTGCTATGCAACTTTTGGACATATTTAAAATTAGGTCTGTATCTATCCCCAACTAATATTATGCAGTTAGCGTATTAGTTCAATAACTATAAAGATTTCCATAACAAAAAATGTTATCTGAGATTATCCTTCAGTAACTGTTAGTGGAGAGATTATACATCACAAAATCATAAAAATCAGGTACCGGGGGGTACCGCACAACCCCCCCCCTAAAAAACCACCTCTTCCGTGAAAAAAGCCTTATTTTACTAATGATTCGTTAACCGTTGAAGATATAAAAACATTGCTCATCGTAAAAAAGAAAGCTTGACTAATTGCCTAAATAAAAGTTCTCTCGTAATTTTCTTGTATATGCCATGGTTTTAGAGGAATTCGATATTGAAAAAAAAAATGAAAAATTTGTATTTTTAATGCGTACGAATTTTCGTTTTTTGATTTTTTTTGCGCGCGGCCTATTGAAAAAGTTGAATTACTCGAAAACCAAACGTGCTGGGAAGAAAAATCAAAATGGGTTTTAAAGGGGATATAAAGTACTCTTGTGTTTCCATTTTCGATAGCTATTGATATCTATTAGTATATTAAAATAACAATATAATATAGTTACCTCTTGATTTTTTGCACTTTTAACTATTTACAGGCCCCTAAAAATAACTGATAATTAATATAAGTTATAAATGCATTATCTTTTAGTTCAAGGTAGTACTTCAATGCAGAAAAAGTTAAGAATAAAAATATTCACATTTACAAATTTACAAGCATGTTGAAGTTAGCCAAATTTTGGTCAATTTTCTATTGTTTCCTAAAAATAAAAAGAACACCCAAGCATCTTGAAAATGTAGCTCAAAAAATGTTTTTTTGAGTTTCTAATCATTTAATAGTAAAAAATTGTATTAGAAAAATATCAAAAAATTTAATATACTTATCGCCATTTTTGGATTTTTTTTTTGGCTAATTTTAACGTGCTGCCAAATATGTAAATGTGAATATTTTTATTCATAAATTTTTCTGCATTGAAGTAATACCTTGAACTAAAAGATAGTGCAATTATAACTTATATTAAAGTCAGTCATTTTTTGTGGGCCTGTGAATAGTTAGATGCACAAGAAATGAAGAGATAACTATATTATATTGTTATTTTTATATATTAATAAATATCAGTAGCCCTCAAAAATAGCAACACAAGAGAGTATTTTATATTCCCTTTAAAACCCATTTTGATTTTTCTTCCTAGCTTGTTTGGTTTTCGTGCAATTCAATTTTTTCTAGGGGCCACGCGCAAAAAATTTCAAATAAAGGAAAATTCGCGCGCATTAAAAATAAAATTCTGCAATTTTTGTCAATGCCGATTTTCTCGAAAACCATGGCATATACATATTTGTGATGTTTAATCCTCGCACTAACAGTTACGGAAGAAAAATCTCAGATAACAGTTTTTGCGAGCTTCTGGTGCATTGGCTGTACAACATTTAAGGGACTATGGTCATTCTTAACCGAGGGCTCACTTATTTTAACAATATTTACTTTGCAGGTGGTTACTTTAAATTTGATTTGCTTTTATCACAAAAAGGTACACAAACATTGCCGTGAAATACAATTTCACTCACTTAGAATCTTATGATTTTAAAAATAGTAGAATAAAGTGAATTTAGAACTATGTTTCCCAAAGACTTATGGATCCATTTTTGAGTGTATAGCGAAATTTATCATAATGAACTGTAGAGATTTGTTTAGGAAATTTTTTTCTGTAAAAGACAGATTATTGTACAAATTGGCGCTTGGAACCCTATGGTTTCACCACACAAAATGTTATATTTGTCCGCTGAATTCGAACGGATCATAAGAAAATAACAAGCAATACTGATAAAGCTTGACATATTCATTCATTTTTGTGTCTAATAACGGACTCTTTATCTCAACGTCTCTCCCTTGATTGGTATGTTGCCTTTGAACATCCAGCAGAAATCAACCATTATGTTTCTACTACACCGCTGTTAATATCGGCGCTACATCCCTTGACGTCTAAATGAAATCTCCCCCCTATTCTTCTCTGTAGTCTATAACATTTTCAAGGAATTAGTCCGGATGCAAGACGCAAATGTGCAACTTTAAATTTATAAAAAATTATAATTTTTTATTTTCCGGTATTTCTATTACTTTATTCCTATAATTCGGAACAGCACGGGAATAATTAAAACAAACCTTGAAGTCTCCAGCCTACCATCGCGCATCGGCACATCTCAACGTTATGGCATACATGTTTTGATAAATACTAAGAATAAAATATATGCAAGGAACTTTAGAATACGGTTTCACATATACAATAGTTAACACAAATAAAAAATATTTAAATGGTAAATGGTAATGCAACGTATCCACCTCGCCTTATCAAAATCTCTCAGTCTGGTACTCAGTAGCATACGAATTTGTCATCGATCGAGGCCCTCCTCATTTGTGTTAGCACTAGATATGTTGAGAAGCCTCCTTCGTAAATATTTAAAGCATGCGTGCGGTCTCAGAGCTTTCATGAATTGCTTCATTCATCCAAGTCTGATCTGAAGAGGAGTGGTTTACAGATTGTATTTCAGGATTCGGCATTGTCTACTTTCGCAGAAGCTTTATGGTAACTCTGTCACTTTTCTTCTATGATGATTGTCTTCCTTTGTACCCCCGACTCAAAACGAGGGGTATGAAAATTGGGTACGCCGTTTCCAAGATCTTTGGGTTTCATTTTGTCGGAGGTTTTAAATGTTTAATTTAATGTTTTCTTTATTTGCAGAAGGATCATTATTACATTTTCCTAGATGTTTTCAATACCACTAGCCATTTTATGAAGCAGTTACGCTCATAACAGTATAGTTCCTAAGGAACTCAACTCATTCAATTCGGATCTTACAAAACAGTTCGTGAAAGCTTTGAACAAAGCATGAGTAGCATTTAAGTATTTGTGAGGTAAGCTTCCCAAAATATTTGATGAAAAATGAAAGAAGGAATCTTCGATAAACCATGAATCGTATGCTACTGAGGAATTAAATTTAAATTTAAATTACCATAATTAGAGATATTGAAAAGCGGTTTGGATAAGTATTCGTGCTGTTGTTGAAAACTTCTGGGAAATTACAGGAGTCCAGACTATAAGTGAACAGTCGAGAAAATTGTGAAGACCTGAAGAATTGGGATTCTTAATGAATTTGAAGTTGCACATCTGGATTATTTTCCAAAAAAATCTAAGCGACTACAGTGAAGAACAGGGAGTAAGATATCGTCAAGATATCAAAGAGATGAAGCGCTGATATCAAAGGTGATGAGATCTCAAAGTAATGGCTGATTTTTGCTTGATGCTTAAAAGAGATGCACCAGACTTGCCTCTGCGTCGATCATTCGAGGACAAAAGGGTCAGCTATCACGAAAAAAGATACAATTTCAGGTGCCGAACATAAGCTCTCCCTGCATTCTAGAAATGTTTACTACTTCAATGTAAAAAATTATTTTATTGAAATAGTAAGTCTATGTCATAAAACATCGAGATCTTAAATTTGAGCGGAAAGATTTTCCGTCTGTCGGTTTGTCTATCTGTCAGTCTGTTTGCAATTTTTTTTTTGTGCTCACGTTTTCTCAGGAACGGTTTAAGATATTGACTTCAAATTTGGTACACATATGTATCATGACGAGGTCTGGAATTAGATTATATTTTGCGCTAATTCTGGCGAAGGGTTGGGGGTTAAATAGGGATAAATAGTAAAAATGAGTAAAGCAAGTTGGTAAAGTGTTTACAATGAGAATAAATAAAGAATGAATAATACCAAAGGTACAGAAACTTGCAGTTTGGTATATATACTAGCAGCCAAGGCCTCACATTTTTTTGTTACAGTTTTAAACCCCTCCACCACCCCCACTCTGTCACTAAAGGGGTTGATAAAATAAAATTGAGATATTCACTGAAAATTCGGTACTGGTATGTATTAACATTTGGAACTAGATTATATTTAAAGATCATTCTGTTGAATTGGTGGGATTAAGTAGTAGTAGTAGTAAATAAGAGAAAATAAGTAAAGCAAGCTGGTAAGCCAAGGCCTCATACCTCTTTATAATATTTTTCAACCACCCACCACCTCCACTCCATTATTAAAGGGGTTGATAAAATATAGTTGAGATATTCACTTGTTTGGTACACTTCTGAAGTGTAATGATATCTGAACGAGATGATTCTGTTGAAGAGATGGAGGTGGGGGTAAATAGGGGAGATAAGTAAGGCAAGCTAATAGTCCAGAAACTTCATTTTTAGGGTATATGCTGGAAGCCAACGCTTCAAATTTCTGACATCTGCCTCAAATATTATACTATTAAAATTTTATGACCAATTATTTCCACATCTAGTATGTGCAAATATAGTCAAGATGTATTCCTTCAAAAAGACTTGGATGGGAAATCAGGAAGTGAAAGTTGTGATTCCTTAGACAGCGGCATTTCTTAGTTTAGAAATCAACTGCAATGTGTTGGTTCTTTCCTGATGGCCCATTGGAATTCAGGGAACAAATATAACATATAATAATGGCAAAATTACGAATAGCCATGATGAGGGTAACGTCTTTGCATTGGTACTCTAATCTCTGCTGCCAAAGTGCGACTTTTAAAGGTTAAGCAACTTTTCAACGTGATCATTCGAAATTCTGGCCTCAAGTTTAAACACAGCAAGTTAAAATAAGAGTCAAAAACACACTCACTCCTGCTACAATGTATTTTTCAGATAGCTATGTTACTTTTACTTATCAAAACCGTATTTTAATTGATAATTTTTTATGCAGGATGTAACTAGTTTCATGTCATTATAAAAAACTGCTGGTGGAGCATGACTAGACAAATAAAAAATCTTGTATAGCATGGGGTCTAAAGCCCATAGTTTCAAAGAAAATTTTTTGTTTAAGACTTTTAATGACTTTGTTTGAGAACTGCTGGTATATTGGGGTAGGCTGTATTGTCGTGCAGTCTTGTGATATTCTCAAGCAATATTTTAATTTATATCGTTAGATGGCTAAGAAGGTACACACGACTTACCCGTTCGTTGTTTTTTTATGTTGCTTTTGTTCTCTTTGAATTTTGTGCCACTTAAGATTTATTTTATTGAGTTACCATTCAAGTCGTTTAGTACTTAGTTAACTACAGACACTATTTGTTCGTTCTTTTTGTGTTGTTTTTTAGATCTTGTATTAAATTTTCCTCCTTTTTTCTTCTTTATTGACAACGTTAGTTGATAGTTTAGTGTGGTAATTTGCCAAATACAATGTGTTGAACGGAGTGCGTCTGTCCTTAGTTTGATGTGCCGAAATGTGTATTGATGGACATGGAGGCCATTTCGAACAATATTTGTGACAAATTCAAAAGAATTGTTCTGTTATTTGGTGTTCCCTGTTGTGCGATAAAGATATTTCTGTTATTATTATTCTCTTTCGCTGTTTTGTTCTGATCTGTTTAATATTGTTTATTGTTTATTCTGTTATCGTATCTCGTCAAAAAATTACACATTGTTTAAGCTTTTAACACAGAATACTTAATTTTATGTTACAAATGTAAGTCATGTTCAAATTTAAACAAATCCTCTGTTTAGACCCCTCCCATTCTGTGCCTGTGTTGAGAAGAAAGACAAAAGAAAATTTTTACATTTTCATAATCAGTACAAAAGTTTTGGTTGAAGCGGCCCAAATCAAAATGCCGCACTTCTTGCTTTGAGACCACGCGGTGGCGAGGACGTAAGTCGGTAGGTAACTATTACACTTTTTTATGACTTCTGTATGATTCGGAACTATATGTTCATTGACCCTGAAAATCAGTGGTTCTCAAATATCTCTTACCTCAGCATTCAAATGTTCGAACTAGGTCAGTGTTTTTCAAAGGGCCCTTAGAGGAAAAAAGTTTTTTGTTTAACTAGTCGATCCGAATTACCAGTTTTCTTAAATGGCATGAAACTAATTACACCCTGCAATTACAAGCGATATTGATGACATCGAATAAAGTGGACCACGAATTGGTATTCAGTGCATCAAAATGAATCGGAATATGGTGCTCTGTTCATCAGTACATGACCATTTTTGTGTGTGGGGCTGTACTATTAATCAATGACAATTTGAAAATGTGTGTTTACAGGAATTTCGGAAACACACTCTATATCGAAACGATCTCAAGGCATCCTAGTGATCGATTCACTATGAAAGACACAGTTTCCTTACTTTGTCCTTAATAATCCTATTAAGTTAATTTCCGCTAACTTGTAACTGCCAAGCAAATATTAAGATGACATCAACAGAATGAATGGAACCTAGCTCTCCCGCATGTATATTATCCCCTATATTTGTTTCATGGGAACAGCAAACTGAATTAGAATATGTTGATGAGTTTGGAACTGACGAGTTTCAACGGTAATTGCTTATGCTTTACATAATTACTGTCAATTTGCAATCGGAATGTTGTTCAATAGACAATTAATTTGTGAGTATTCAGAGGACTTGACGGACGCGACGATTTACATTTGAATGTTTCGGAATAATTGACTGCGCTACAGCAACGATTATTATTTATGTTTGGTTTGGAATAATCAAGGGCTAAAGCAATTTGCCAAATTTATTCAGTACACGAAAGAATATACAGAAAGGGCATTAGTAGGCGTGGCTAAATGTAGTAACAATATGGTGGTTTTGCCAGACCCGGACTAATTAAAATAATAAGAACCGCGACGAGACGGTCTGGATAACGTAAATAAATGTTCAATTCAATAAATGCTAGAGTTTTAGCAAATGGAATTGGAATAAAGGATACATATGCAAATAATTAATTTATTGTACTTTTATCCAAATAGACATGTTCAACATATTTTTAAAAAATGTGGCATTAGAGTATGTCAATAATATGCATACGATTTGAGTAAAAATTGCACATATTTTATAGCTTTTTAATTAATAGTTCAATTGTAATGTTTCATATAAAAGCGAAATAAAAGGCGAACAGGTTTGTGGTTTGAATTTTTATACAAATTTCTGGTACTTGAGTTAGTAACTTGTTTTTTAAATCACACCCTATAATATGGTTTTATGACTTCTTTAACAGCATAAACACTAACCTTGTATATATAAAAAAAGAGCGACAAAAAATTATTTGTATAAAACATTTTTTGATGTAACTTCCTAATATTTAAGAAATTATAGGCAAAATATGTAACAGTTTTTATTTACCTTGATATATAAAATATGCAATGTTATCCTAAAATAAACCTTTTTTTTTATTCTGCCAAATATATAACCTGATTATATTAAAAAAACATTTAATTAGCTGTTTTTTTAATACGGCTCTGTTTGTTGTTTACACTACCTATGAAATGTCATTCCCATTAATTTCTTCTTATCAACACCATCTCTAGAAGACCAACTACTTTTAGCACACGACACCATAGTCCTTTTAATGTTTATTGTCTAAAATTTAACAAAGTGTCAGTAAAAATCACAATAAATCGCATGAAATACAAACTGTCACTATTTGACAGAAAAGTAGTAACAAGATGGCTAAATGATGCCGTTTTTGATCACGTGACTGCTTCTCCCTTATAAAATCAAACAAGGTAAATTTCGTTTATATGTTGAATGATTGTACTTGAATATGTTTTCTTACATAACAATGAACACCTATTGCTAGTTTGAATATAACAAACAAGTTCAACAAGTTGAATATATCTTTTGCAAATGTTTGTATTATATGTAATACGTTGCCAAGGTAGCAGCCAGTGTAAACAGTATTACTTATAATACGTTGCCATGATTACTATGGAATTTTTTCAAAATATTTTTTTTGCTTTTAGACCTTATCTAAAACACAAAGAATATTTGCGCTTTTACTAAAGCTTGGAATTCCCTCAAGTATTGATGAATCAGATGCTGAATCTCAAATAGTCAACGAAAATGTAATTAAAGAACGGTTGAGAATTTTTTTTTCATGTTGATAATAACACCCAAGAACTTTCAGACCAGGAAACAGTGATACCTGAACTGAACAATATATTGCCTGGCGATAATTTGAGAAAACAATACGAGATGGACATGCCGGTTTCGCACAAATAATAAACATGTGCGTCAATAACGCATGGTTGTTGTATAGGATAGATGCATCATTATTGCCTAATACCGAGAGACCTATGCTCCTAAAACAATTTCGACATCGAATATGTCAATTTATAACACAAAAATATCGAGTCATGCGTGGACGTCCTTCTTCAGAGAATTCCAGTTCAAGAAATAATTCTCAAATTTTTATGTCAAGAAAAATTATAAACACCAAAGCTGAACGACCTTCAGATGATGTTCGATATTACAACATAGACCATTTTTCCTATTTTGGAACTAGAGGTCGCTGCAAATTGTATCATTCCATTTGCAATGTGTTGCTAAAAACTACGACCTATTTTAAACGATGCCCCATCAAAAGAGAAGAGGATTTGATTTGGTCGTGGAAAAATCGCCCTGTACAGGGGGTTGCAGGGGCGATTTTCCGAAAAAGCAAAAACAAAATTTTGTTGTATATTTGAAATTTACAGCACGTCAGCTTTGTTTTCGCGTAATATTATGTACATATCTTAATACTTAATATTTTTTTCTAATTATTTAATATTATCTGCGCTATGCTTTCTTATGGAGTGCCTTAATGAATTAACGCTTGCCCTGAAACGTATCAATTCACAAATCCTTTGACTCATCATAACTCGAAGCGTGTTCATTTTTTGAAAAATACCCCTGAAGTAAACGTTGTACGCTTGTTATCGAGGATTTAGTTGGCTTTTTCAAATTTATAATAGGATTTACCGTTTGATTTGTGGGAATTTTTTTGTGGACCGTTGTCGAATCTCGCACGGACATGCGAAGAAGGTTCATAATTATCGCCGCTGCTATACTCGTCCTTATGCTATTGAGCACCCATACAGTCGATTTTCGTCCGATAACTATTTAATCGTTCCTTCTGAGACCGTTTTCTCTCTAGTTCTTTCTCTCAACAGTTGTACTTATATTATAGAGATATATTATCGAAGGTATTTAATACATAATTATTCAGTTTTTCGTAGCATGATTAATAAAAATAATATTTATAAAAAATGAAATACAGAAAATAATTTGGTGTAATTTCGCAGGAATATCAATAGGACGATCCTACAGGACTTCGACCTAGAGCAGTATAGTTGCATCTGGTATTTTCAATACGCTTAAGATACTTGCAAAATATGCAAGATCTGTGAATTTTTGTCCTATTCTAACTATAACAATTGCCCATACACTCTAAAAAAAATGTTGTATTGCATATTGTAATGTATTGTTTTTTCATTTCCTGTCAGAATAAGTGTTAAAGCCATTTGTGTGATTACCATTTTTACATATTCTTGGAGATTTTCCGAGAAAATATTAGAGAATTTTCTATTTATCATAAAAGTATATTGCATTTGATCGTAACATTTCTGAAACCGTAAATATGGTTCGTAGAGATAAAATTTTCATGACATTGCATTAGTGAAAAATTCTAAACAGCTTCTAAAACATCCGTGTGTCCGTCTGTACTGAACTAAATAAATTAGTACGTCTGATCACGTTTCCGACTTACCAACGTCTGAACCAGTCTTTAGACAAAAATAAATGGCCGAGACAAACAAACAAGCAACAACAAACAGTAGTAACATATGATGCTTACGAATTTGCCTGCTTCATTACGATTATATCGATTTAAATGAACGGATGAATGTAAAGATTGCATCGTATCACGCTTTGAGTTGCATACGTGAAAGTGCAGTTTAATTAAATTTTTTGGTTGATAGCGGATATAAAGGGTGTGCATTTTATAGAATTCCAAACGATGCAACGTGAATACGGTTTAATTAAAATGTGGAGCTTCAAACAAGTACATGTACTTTGAAGTTCAAAAAATGGCGAACAACGAAATGGCAGCGCCATATTTTAAGGTGGGGCTAGTAGTCTAAGAGTCCACGAAGTTAAAACCTGAGCCTCATAGAATACCTTTATGGAATTCTTAAATTATGGTAGAAAATTTGCTCGCAAAAATTGAACTGGTGGCAGATTTTTAAAAATCGTAACTTTTATTATATTACTTCGGAACTATAAGGTGACATAAAAGGTGACGTACAAACTACCATCATGAAATTTATCACGATTATAAAGAATTACATGTTCTGTACAATTCTTGTGATATTGTCTAAATGTTATTTGTGGCATATCTTTTTTTTCCTTCTTCAATTCTTTGGGACTTCCTGCCACATGTATGTTTCCTTATAAGCGGTGCTCGAGGAATCTACAAAATATCACAATTAACCAGTATGTTACTGGTAAATAACCTCTACGCCTGTGACTTTTACGTCAAAGGATCAATTAAAGGATGTTTTTTTTAAATAAACAACACAAAGAAGCATAAAAACTGGAAATTAAATATTGCGCCGAAGTTTCGGAAATCTATTCTGTTTCCTTTTTCAAGGCTTTTTTTGAAAAATCTTTTTTGCTGTGTGTGATAAATACACAGCTCTAAGAACGTTTGTTATATTCAATATCCATAGATACTTACTATTTACATAGAACTGTTGATATAGTTAACAATTTTTTTTTAGTTTTTATACAATGTTAAGTTTGTGAAGTTCTTCTTTTAACATTGGCAACCAAGTTGTACAGACATCTACGGAACAATTCGACACGCATCTATCCCCATTCAATAATATTATCGCGGATTCTTTAATTTTCCTTTTTTTACTATCTGCCTCTTTTGTTAAAATTTATGCCGAGTCCCAGTTTATTCTGTATCCATTCTCCCGAGCATGTTCGCAGATCTTGGACCTGTGAATTTCATTTTTTCTTATATAATTTTGATGTTCGTTCAATCTTACACTAAAAGGTCTGGATGACTCACCCACGTATTGTTTGTTGCACTCACACGGAATATTATAAATGCAGTTTCTTATTTCGTGAGTCAAAAGATTTCATTTGCATCATCGTTTTTTATCAATTAGAGCGGGGAATCAGTTTTTTCAAAATACTGCAAAACTGTCGGTCGCAGAGGAAACTGAAGAAAGTCTGATTTGTTCGCAATTTAAATCCCTACATTATGAGACCAAACTAAAATCGATCCAGCGGTAAAGAAGGTATTGCAAGAAATCTGCAATATAGTCTTTTTTTAATTATTAATATAACGTTTGAATTTGTTGTTAAAATTTGATAATACTTTCCTAAATAAGTGTGTTTTATAGTGCTTTATAAGTGTGCAAAAGATGGGTGCTGTCGGTGCATGAGTTTTTGCACAAACCTATTTGTTTATCCCACCGAGGGAACAAATGGAGAACTTAAATCTCCCGGGGAGCTCGCAATTTTCAACAAAAATTGATACACAACACATTTTTGTAATACTCAAGATCTAACTTTTTGCAAACAGAGCAGCCAATTTACAAAGCATGGCTGTGAATTATTACTTTAAAAAAGGCTTGATTTTCGCTAACAAACAAAGAGACGTTTTATTTTTTTAAACAATGCAGCCTCTAATTCATATATTTCAAAACCTATATTTGATTTAACATAATCGTGACAAATTTCATCATGGGATTTATTAGATCACCTTTAATGTCATCTTATAGTTCTGAATTAATTTAATTAAAAATACCTTGGTTACGATTCTCAAAACTCTGCTACTGGTTCAATGTTTACGAGCATATTTTCTACCGCAATTTATAAATTCTATGGTGGTATTCTATGAGGCAGGTTTCAGTATCGTGGTCTCTTGGACTATAATAACAGGTTGACTGAATATCGAATTGGAATTTTAAATTGTGCATGCAGTTTTGTGAAGCGCCGCTTGCAAATGGTATTAAATGTTTCACGGTGTAATGGCACCTACGTGCATCCCAAATGTCTCAGGAAAGGTGTTAAAACACTGAATTTCAAACAGGCACTGCAGTACATTAAATTTACTATTTTAGAGAGCTGTAATATAGGTACAAAAGAACTTTGAAATTTAGATCGTTGCTTTATTCAAGAACATGGAATGCAGTCGGAGCATGTCTTTCTTTTTGCTGTTTTTCGGCATTTTAGTGGAAAATGCATCAACGAAATGTTTTAATTAAAATGATTTCTTTTTCATTATATGTGCACTAACATATTAATAGCTTTCTAAAACCATGAAAGAAGTTTTAACACCCTTTTCTCGGGTAATTCCTTTATTTCTTAGTATTTCAAAAGGCTTGCTCGGTTATGAATAAATATTCTGAAAATATTATAACTCGAAAAATTTCGATTATATCGGTTACTTTGGTACAAAAATATTCACCTAGGTGCTTCGAGGTTGTTTAAAAAATTAATAAATTAAAATAGCATTGCGTTTGAAAATACGTTCAGTATTTTTGAAATTACCTGGGTAATTTTGAGTGAAAGGCAAAAAGCAAGGAAACCAATATTTTACCTAACACCTCCAGATTCCCTTTAGAGATCTTGAGTGAAAAGTATGTATATTAATAATTGAAAATAGGCAATTTTTGGGGGAAAATGATTTTTTTTTGTCCAGTTTTAAATATTATTGGTCCAGAAACAATCAATCCAGACGTACCAAAAAGCAATTCACGATATGTTTATGTAATTGTTTCTATTAATGGTGAATTGGTGAGCTACATTAATAAAATTCGTGTTTTGCAAAACATTTGCAAGACATTGAGAATTGTACAAAATCAACCAAAGATTTCCAAAGAAAATGATTTTCAAACACGTGTAGCAAAAAAATTGAACTTTAAAAAAGAAAATCCCTTCGTTACCGTTTAGCTGTAATAGTGCACTTACAGAAACTACATTAACTTTTTTGTACACCTTAAAACAATTGTTGAACAAAAATCATATCTCAGTCAATTTTTTACATAACACTTCTTGACAAAATTAGTCTTCAATATATTTAATATTTATTATTTTTTATTAGTTTTCCAATATTCTTATATGTAAGTGTCACCCTAAACAATCGTTTTCTGTAATAAAACTTCAGGTCTTATTGACTTCCAGGTCAAAATTTAAGTGCATAATTGTGCTAACTGCATAATTTTCGAAACAAAGAGTATTTGAATAAGCAAACAAATAATAATTCACTTTTAAACAATAATTAGGAATTTGAAAAGTAAAAATATATCGAAATTCTGAAGTGATACTTTATGTTCTATTACAATTATAAGCAAACAAAATAAAAAACTTTTAAAAATGTTATTTTTCTTGAATATTGATTTTCTAAGGAGTTCACTTACCGTAAACATCAGCGGTTCTATTATCAGCTTCGTAGGTGATACTAACCGCTCTAGGATAATCTAAAAAAGAAAGTAAAAATTAATTTAAATAATAGATTGATTTTCAGATACTATCATTTAAAAAACGCTATATTCGTACTTTTTATTTCTTAAAAAAAAGTCGTGAAATTATTCTGTGAGCTTTATTGGACTTAAATAAATGTTTCTTTATTGTCACACCTTTTCCCTAAAATTAATAGTTTAATGGTGAAAACTTCTTGACGCAATAAATGTTCTAGATTTGATACGCTGTGCCTAAAAACTATTCATTTTTTATGGCCTTGCTCATTATTGTTTTTCACCATGAACATAAGCACTACAATATATCAAAATTTCAGAACATTTCAGTGAAACCCAACTTTCAATCAAATTAACCGGGATCCTTAAAGTGGCCATTTCTTAAAATATTTATTATTTTAGGCCATAACTTTTTTTCCTTAGTACCTACATTTAAAATAACTATAAGTAGAACCATAACAAAGTCATTTCAAAAATAGATTTAAATCTACGAAATAAGTAGGTTGGTAGGTATAATACTTAAATTTAAATCTAACTTTTTTGCAAACTGCTGAAATTATTAAGTGAAAATTCATAGTGATAGTCTTGTTATGCTTCTACTTGGGTAGTCTTATAGTTGTTTTAAATATACGTGCTAAGAAAAAAAAGTTATGGCCCGAAAGTAATATAAATGTCCCTGTCAGATGTCTCTTTATAGGAAATGGCCACCTTAAAGGTATGAAACTTTAATTATGATACGAAAGTCACGAAAGGCAGCCTTAAAGGTGCATCAAAACCTACACTATTCGTCAGTAATAAGGGTGATTTTGTAATGCCATGTTACTTTATGTTAGTAAAGATTCTTCACTACGTTGAATAAATAACGTTCTTCTATAGCAACGAATGCACAGAAAACCCTCAATACTAAATGCACTCGATTTTTTATTTTTATTTTTACATATTTTCAAGGAACTGTGAGATTTTATATTTGTAGGTCAATCTGAAATCACAATGTCTTAAAAGTAAATTTGAATTATATTGTCGCCATTAAATTTCATAGTTCCTATGTTATTTTTTTTCTCAAAGAGTGGTTTCAGATGAAGGCATTTTTGGGCCCAATACAAAAAGTTAAAAAACATACGGCGCAGATTTGAAGGGTTTTTCGCTTTGATACCATAAATACTTTTAGATTTTATCATTTGCCTAATTAAAAAAATATATGAATCCGGTACCGTATTGAAAACATCTCTTTTATTTAAAAGAAATATTTACCGATATTTACTAAAAACTAATGATGGCCTACGTACATGAAATAATGGTATGTATATTGTATAATATTCCAATTGATCTACCGTCGTATGACTCGCACATTTCCTTTTTGATGGAACATGAACGAACAGGAGTGAAGTGTGATATACCGTTGAAATCAAAATAACATCTATAGTATCTCTATTGTCGCTTTAAAAATTCCAGCTAAAACGTTGCTACCAGGATAAATCATTACAGAAGATGTCATAGAAGTTGTTCTATGACATCCTCTGTAATGATGAAGTCGAGACCGTGCTTGAATAGAGGGAAAAAAATTAAGAAATTTTTTGTTTACACTATATTAACATTTTACGTTTATTTCTGTTGGAAGTTTGAATGCAACTCTTTGCCCCTATTTACCCCCCAACCCTTTACCGGATATCTTCAAAAAACAATCCAGTTCCAGATCTCATTATAATATATACGTGTACAAAATTTCAAGTCAATATCTCAAACCGTTCCGGAGAAAGCGTGCGGACAAAAAAAAATTAGACAGACCGACAGACAGACAGACAGACAGACCAACAGACAGACCGACAGACAGACAGACAGACAGATAGACAGACAGACAGACAGATTTTTTTTTCCACTCAAATTTAAAATCTCGACGTTTCATGACATTCTAAACCGATTTCAAGAAAAAAAAAAATGATTTTTTTTTAACGATTACTATACCTACTTCCAATCCACTACGTGGATGTGGAAGTAATACCGCTTACAGCGTTCGTATCTATATTTTTCCTGTAGTTAGGGAACAACGATATTATTTTTAAGTTTCTAGAACGCTATCAGGGAGAACCTACGATATGGCACAAGAAAAATAATTGGCTTGAGATTTTCAACGGGTAATGGAGACTTTTATAGCTGTCACCAGCAGCGAAAACCTTGAACTAATAGCCAAACGAACTTTGGCTAATACAGTTTTTCTCCAATCAGTCTCTTTGAAATACCTGGTCCTCTTTTGCACAGGAGAAATTCGAAGTCAGTTCATGACATGACAGAAATTCTCTAATTTACCATCCTCTAGGTTCTAGCAATCACTGCTGTATCTGCCAACGTTTGGATGGTATATTTGTAGGTAAGTGTTTCGACAATTGTTTCGGCCAAAATATGGCCCAGCGTGTAGCGCTAGCATAAGAAAGAAATTAATCAAACAAGTGTAACCACTTTATATTATTTGTATGTCTGATATATCTTGTGTATTCAAACTAACTTACTCTAAATAATAAATATTGAATGTTTTTGTAAAAGGGGCTTCTGCGGTAAATAAATAAAGAAATAAATAAAAAGTAAATAAATAATTAAAAAAGTACTAAAACACTTAATCATTTTAACCGTAAATAGCCACGCTTTTCACCAAATGAAATAAATAGGAGGTGAGATAAAACTAGATTTATCGTTAATTCATCCAGTCGACAACTCGCTTGACTTAAGGTCACCTTAACTACATCACAGTGGAAATTACAACCCGCCGACCCTATCGAAATATCCACCCACTGCATTTCCCATCCATCTATGTAACCTCAGCAACTAAACCCCGGCCGTTAGGCTTCAGTAAGAGTGATGTTTTGTGACAGGGAATTCCTTAATCCGCTTACATCACGTCGGCTCTCCCAGCGGACGGACATCTTGTTGTCTTTGACAGAACGTGAGTAAAGAACGTTAGGCATCCAGCCCTGGGTAATACGTTGTTTTTCAACGTAACTTTCGCATACTTTGCGTGACCTGAAAGTAGGTACCGCATCAGAGCGTGTCCTGATCCTACGGTATTCACTGCTGCAAACCGGCAAGCGGAAAACGTGCAAATTCGTCAAATCGATGCACATTTGGAAGCGATCAGGTTCAGGATTGGAATTTATATTTTTTTGTGCATATATAAATGTATAAATAAACACATTTATTGCCCAATAGTACAGGCAAATTTGCCATTTATGGTAACAAAAATTAATAAAAGGATCATCTCTGGGATTTAAGTAGGTAATAACCTGGAGAATGAGATGATGCATTCTTTGCACTTCCAAGTTCCGGGAAATTTCAATGAAATTTGGGAAAACTCTTTGATCTTCATTTTCTTTTACTTTAGTGGCCAAGATAATGAAAATAGAGAAAAAAGTTCCCAACAAAAGTTGCAGCTCGTCTCTTTCTCTACAAAAAAGACATTTTTGTCTTACTTAAGCCGTTTAGAAGATAAATCGAATTTTCCACTTATAGTTTTAAACCACGAAATACGCGAAAAATGAGAATTCTCCGGGAGTTTCGTACGACCGGGCTTATCGATCCATAATTCTTACTATTGAGAGCCCCTAAAAAAATTAAAATTACGTGAAATGTAGAGAAAAGTCTCAGCTTTAATGTGGAACTAATCCCAAAATTCATAAACAATTTTATCATAGAGAAAAAGTGTCAGAAGATGGCTATATAAACTTTGTACAGTTGATCCACAGATTTAATAATATCTTTGCCGGGAGTCATTAGAATGATAATTAATTTTGCTCATTTATTCTTATATAATGATACATTAATCCAATTAATATTTTATTGCAATTACTTTTCTTGGAAAAGTATGCCTTGCGATCAAAGTAGAGGGAATATTTCTAATCGATCAATCACCTCCAAATTTTTGAATTCAATTCGCTATATCTTAATTAATAATAACAGCACAGTGTTAATTTTCGGATTATAAGTACAATAAAACATATTCTTTCGAATGACTTTAGAGTTTTTATAAATGCGTGCAGTACTTTTTGAATTTGTCTACATTATTCATACACGTTCAGGAAATGCACAATTATACAGTAAAACATATACAACTTATTTGTTTTCTAACATTCTTCAATGAAACTTTCACGAAATATAGATTGAAGTGCGTGGAATCCATGTAGTGAAACAGTACCCATTGTTACGGGGGAAGTAGGCAGGATGCATAAAACTCAAAGATGTAAATAAATCAAGTGATAAAGTTTAGTGAGCCATTTTCTAACACTTTTTTCTCTATGATAAAAATTTGTATGAATTTTGTGATTAGTTCCACATTAAAGCTGAGATATTTCTCTACATTTTCTGTTGGTTTAATTTTTTTAGCGGCTCTGAATAGTAAGAATTACCGATCTATGTGGCAGGTTATATGAAACTCCCAAAGAATTCTCATTTTCTGCGCATTTCGGAGCGGCTCAAAACTATAAGTGGAAAACTGAATTTATCTCCTAAACGGCTTAAGTAAGGCAGACATTTGTAAAGACCTTTTTGTAGAGAAAGAGATAAACTACAAATTTTGTTAAAAACTTTTTTCTGTATTTTCATTATTTTAGCCGCTAGAGCAAAAACTCAAAAAGTTTTTCTAATTTTTTTTAATTTTCCCGGAATTTGGACGTGCAAAGAATGCATCATTCCATTCATATTAGAAGCCAAGGCCTCAGATTTTATCATAATATTTTTCAACCCCCCCCCCCCACCACCCCTTCTCCATTATTAAAGGGGTTGATAATATAAAATTGAGATATCACTTGAAATTTGGTACATGTATGTATTATAACAACATCTGGAACTAGATTATATTTTAAGATGATTCCGTTGAAAATTTGGGGTTAAATAGGGGTAGATAGGGGAAAATAACTAAAGCAATCTGGTAAGAGCACAGAAATTTGGAATTTGGTGTATATACTAGAAGCAAAGGCCTCTGGTTTTTTTATAATATTTTCCATCCCCCCACCACCCCTCTCCCTTATTAAAAGTGTTGATAAAACTAAATTTAGATTTTCACTTGAAATTTATTACACGTATGTATTATAACGATATCTGAAACTAGATTATATTTTGACATGATTGCGTTGAAGGATCCCCCACGGTAAGTAGAGGTAAATAGGGAAAAGTAAGTAAATCAAGCCGGTAAGAACACAAAAATTTAGGATTTGGGAAGCTAAGGCTTCAGATTTTGATAACATAAAATTGATATATTCACTTGAAAGTTAGTACACGTATGTATTATAACAACATCTGGAACTAGATTATATTTTGAGACGATTCCGTTGAAGGGGTGGGGGGTAAGTAGAGGTAAATAGAATAAAATGAGTAAAGCAAGCTGAAAGTTGAAATTTGGCGTATAATATTTCTCAACCCTATTATAGGGGTTGATAAAATAAAATTGAAATATTCACTTGAAATTTGGTGCACGTATGTATTGTAATGACATCTTATTGAGATATTCCGTTAAAGGGAGGGAGTTGTAAATTGGGTAGGTAGAGTCCAGAAATTTCATTTTTAGCGTATATGCTAACAACAATCACCTCATTTTTTTTTAATGATATCTTCCTAAAATATTATTAAATTTCAGATATTGTCTGTAATTGTTTATTTGTCGCATATTCAGATTTTCTTACTTTTTATTGGGTATTTTGCCACTGAAAAATATTTAAAAATTTTAATGAAAAAACCTCTGCGCCAAATTATTAAATTTCCATGACCAATAATTTCCACATACTAGAGTGTAAATATAGTCAAGATGTTTTCCTTTCAAGAGACTGGGAGGGAAAATCTGGATATGGAAGTAGTGATTGCTTAGGCAGCGGTTTATTATACTTTGTTTCATAGCTATATTAAAAAGTTTTCGTAGTATATTAATTCTAATAATCACAGATTTTGCGACTTCCAGAGGTTATGGATATACAGACTGTCTATTTTACCAGGGCCACACCAAATATCTCGCTTAATATCTATTGTAGAAGAATAAAGTTTTAGAAACAGTTATCCCATTTTTTGTGAGCTATATTTCAGTAAAAAGAAATTTGAAATCCATAGCCTACTTTATGAGATATATTACAAAAACCTGAAAAAGAGGAAAACCACAAACGGTTATAGCTTCCTTATTTGAGGAGATACGAAAAAAGTTAAAGGAATGAAAGTTGACGGCAAAGACAATAAGAATAATAACGTGTAACAAAAAAATCGAAATATGCAGTTGGCTTTGACATACGCTATTGTGCAAAAATGAAAAATACATATCTCAAAGTAGGCCATGACGCCATTAATTCCGTTATTTTTTTCTCATTCCAACGATATGAAACATGTCACAGAAATTTTAACCGATATTGTCAATATTTAATATTTTACGAATACCACAATTAATATAATTGAATCGTAACAATCAGCTGTGCCATAATAGTAAAAATTCACTTAATAATAATTATAATTCCGTAATTATTTATTACAATTTAATACAAACCAATAAATATCTCATAAATAAAAATACAAGTACAAAACGAACATCCAAAGAAAAAACGAAAAACTATGTATAACAGTACTACCTACTACTATATTGAACAGAAATTGTGTGTATTTATTTTTCTAACTACAAATGCTCAAATTGTGCACCATGCATTCTGACACATAAACGTGCTCTACGAGACACGTCACGCATTACATTTTGGAGCATTTCAGGAGTAATTGCCTCACATGCATTTCGAATTCTGGTTTTGATGTCCTCAATATTTTCAGGGGCAGTTTGAAATACATTGTTTTTAATGTAACCCCAGACGAAAAAATACAAGGGAGTAATATCTGGTGATCGAGCTGGCCATAGAATGGGTCCATAGGTGCCTATCCAGCTATGTGGCATAACTTGATTTAAATAATTTGTACATATTACAGCAGTGTGAGGTGGAGCCCCATCTTGTTGAAAATATGAATAATTTAATCTCTCTGCCACTGTTAATTCATAAAGAAAATCTTGAAATTCGTTTTGCAGGAAATTAAGGTATCTACGAGCGGTTAATTTGCCATCATAAAAATAAGGTCCAATTACTTTAGTCCCTAAAAGACCCAACCAAACATTCGTAGAAAATCTTTCTTGGAAAGCAGTCTCTCTACACCAATGTGTATTTTCTCGTTTCCACTTATAATGCATATTTCTATTGAAAAATCCATTATTAGAAAAATTTGATTCGTCCGACCAAAGAATTTTGCTACATATCAGCGCGTCATTCCTTTTCTTATTTAATAACCATCTACAAAATCTTACTCTCCTTGGCTTATATCCCTCATTTAAATGTTGAACTTTCCTCATTTTGTAGCATCGAAATCCGTTTTTTTTCAATATTTTTCTTGCACTGTCTTTTTTTATGCGACAGTTTCTCTGAATTTGTCTCAAAGAGGTTTCCTCATTTTGGTTAACATAATTCATTACTCTATTCACTTTTCTTACATTATCCGCAACATGCGCTCGCCTTACTACTTTTTTTGAAAATGAACCGTGCGTTTTTAGATTTTGAACTAACTTCCTAAACATAGTTCGATTTGGCTGCGGAGCATCTGGAAATCTATCTCCGTAAACCGTGACTGCCATCTCAGCGTCAAAATTGCACTGACAATAAATGCTAATCATATCGAATTTGTTATTATTGGTGTACACCATAATTACTGATATAAAATTTGTCTTAGAACTTGACAACGCAACAACAGTGACAATCTGTCAAATTTATTAATAACTGTATACATTGTTTTTTACTAATTATGGCACAGCTGATTGTTACGATTCAATTATATGAATAATTGTGGTATTCGTAAAATATTAAATATTGACACTATCGGTTAAAATTTCTGTGACATGTTTTATATCGTTGTAATGAGAAAAAAATAACGGAATTAATGGCGTCATGGCCTACTTTGAGATATGTATTTTTCATTTTTGCACAATAGCGTATGTCAAAGCCAACTGCATTTTTCGATTTTTTTGTTACACTTTATTATTCTTATTGTCTTTGCCGTCAACTTTCATTCCTTTAACTTTTTTCGTATCTCCTCAAATAAGGAAGCTATAACCGTTTGTGGTTTTGCTATTTTTCAGGTTTTTGTAATATATCTCATAAAGTAGGCTATGGATTTCAAATTTCTTTTTACTGAAATATAGCTCACAAAAAATGGGATAACTGTTTCTAAAACTTTATTCTTCTACAATAGATATTAAGCGAGATATTTGGTGTGGCCCTCGTAAAATAGACAGTCTGTATAGTTGGAGCTTTTTACCTATTGAAACTTTTGTTCGTAAGGCTTCTAATAATAAAACAAAACTTAAACATTTGAGCGAAAGCCACTTTCCATTAGGAAAATGCGGGGTTCTTTAATAAAACAATAGATAAACTTACACTTTATTATTCTTATTGTCTTTGCCGTCAACTTTCATTCCTTTAACTTTTTTCGTATCTCCTCAAATAAGGAAGCTATAACCGTTTGTGGTTTTGCTATTTTTCAGGTTTTTGTAATATATCTCATAAAGTAGGCTATGGATTTCAAATTTCTTTTTACTGAAATATAGCTCACAAAAAATGGGATAACTGTTTCTAAAACTTTATTCTTCTACAATAGATATTAAGCGAGATATTTGGTGTGGCCCTCGTAAAATAGACAGTCTGTATAGTTGGAGCTTTTTACCTATTGAAACTTTTGTTCGTAAGGCTTCTAATAATAAAACAAAACTTAAAAATTTGAGCGAAAGCCACTTTCCATTAGGAAAATGCGGGGTTCTTTAATAAAACAATAGATAAAATAACCTCTTCAATAATTGTGTTTATTTAAAACAGTTTGAATGATTTGCATTAATGCCATGTTTCGCCAGGCTATATTATTCGCTGTTTGCAATGCGTGCAGAACAAAATCTTCAAAGCAAAAAAAGGTGATCGATTTTAAGCTTTTTATGGTAACAACTTTAGAATAGGCGACTAGGGACTGGTGTGAGATAGGTGTCGAACAGCTACGTTGTCATCATATTTGGGTGGAAATTTGTATTGAATTTGGATACTCTACTGGTCTGGGGTAGCGACAAAAAAATTGAATGTAGTCTTTATCCTCCCGGATGCGCATAATGTAAAAGCAGATTAGTTCCTTCAGCCGACCTGATTTTTTTTAGGTTGGGTTAGCTCATGGACGTGTAATAAAAAGGGATCTATATATTTATACCATTTGTTGTGTTGCCTCTCTAACAGCCTCTCCACGCTAGAGTTGCCAGTACAGAAGGTACAATATATCTGAAATGACATTTAATCAATAATTTGGCTAAAGTCAGTACGAAACTTTTTTAACTGACTTTAAAATCTCTTTAAAGGTGGAGGTTGTCAATTTGACTGTATGTATGGGTTTGTTTATAAATGGCCATAACGCAAAAAATGTCATAACTCGGCTACCAATTCGTATAGATGTATTATTATCTATACGAATTGGTAGCCGAGTTATGACATTTTTTGCGTTATGGCCATTTATAAACAAACCCATGCTTTTTAAATTGTTCTTATTTTTGTACACATTTAATACATACTAAAAATTTTTGTTTCTGGGCAAAATATTGATGAGTAAAATTTATTTGCTTTGTAAAATAATTGGAAAAATTAACTAAAATTGACTTTAAATGATTTAAAATGCATTTTCATTAATACCTCCGAAAAATATATAGGAAAATCTATAATCTGATATAGAAGTGTTTGATGTACGACTTGATGACCCTAAACAATCGATTATTCAATTTTCTAATTTGCAGTTGTGTTTTAGGCGTTATTATAAACATTTTAATTGAAACTTTGCTTCTGGTGTAGCTCAACAAGGCGTATATTCTTCTAAAGTTTAGTTAATATATGTGCATTATTGTTCAGTTATCATCAACTGTTTAAAAATGGCTTCTCTAAAATGTCTTTATGTTCTGCGACTTGGCATATTGACCAAGAAGTTTCTTATAAATCTAGTTTTCTTCACAATGTCGTTGTGAACAATTTGTTTCTCTTTCTTTATTGCGATAAGGAATATAGAACCAGAGATATATACGAGAAACTGCGAGAAAATCACGATTTTGAACATTCTTTTGTTTAAACAAAAGCTTTCCACTATACGAATTTAATCCAAAGTTTTTTCTTACACTTCCTGAAACGTTTTCAATAAATTTCAGCAAGAAAATTGCTATAGTAAGGCAATTCCCTGTAAATTTTAGTATTACTCCACTAATATCCTACAGTTAGCAAAAGATTTCCACTAGTCTAAATTTTTACTACAAGAAGTCAAAGAAAAAAAACAGTTTTTTGCAAATATGTCGGAAACTATTAGTTTTATGACAGGAATATTTATATACGTATCATCATTGTAGCTTACGGAATTTACAATGAAAAAGTTCTCTAGCTTGATGGCTGATAATAAAATTGACGTTAATATTCAAAACTTCTGTATCATCGTCATTGTTTGGGGTTTCACAGTTAATTTTTTCACTGTGCATGGCTTCTTCTAAGTTTGTAAGATATACGTCTTCTTAGTGAAGTAAAGAAAGACCAAAAATACTATGAGACGTGCATAGTTTTGTAACAGCAATTTTTTGATTTAATACCTTCTGGCGTATCGCCAGGAGTATACATCTGAGTTTTGAACTTACAAAGCCTATTGCGTTTTTTCTTATAAACAATTTCGTTTTTTTGAACAGTGTTTTTTTAGGTAAAAAGGTGAATATCTCCGGTTCTAGAGGTCCGATAGAGACAAACAAAAAACCAAAAACCTTCGCAATTAAAATTACAACAAATCTGCATTGGTTTTGGTTCATTTGAGTACGTACATAACGTACACATTAGAATAAATTGGCTAAAAAGCGAATTGTTTTCAGTTTACCTATCGTCCAGGTACGTGAAGAGTTCCGATCAGCTTCAAACTTTCAGAAAATATCCCTTTTGTTTAAAAAAAAACACCCTGAAATTTTGGTGCCCAAATATTGAACCTCGTGTACACAAATGAATTTGTTATCTGAAATTTGAATTGCCTGCCATTTTGTGCCATTAAGTCCAAAATGGGTCATTTTCATTTCAAAATGTAGATCTGGACGCCAGCTTTCCGATGACTTTAAAAAACATTTTTAAATTCATTTTGTCCACCTTTTTGCCATTTATTTATAAACCAAATAACAACAAATGGATATTTTCGGCCATTTCAGGTAGACGAAAATTAACTATTACTTCCCTCGCATACCGAAGGGAAGTATTGTATTCGAGAAAAAATCACCCTCCGAGATTTTTTCGGATTCTGACGTTTCAGAACACGTAGATTACGAAAATATAGGTTTTTCAATTCCGTCAGTCTGTCTGTCTGTCTGTCTGTCTGTCTGTTGGTGTATTTACTAAAAAACTACTTGTCGGAGAGCATTTAAATTTGGTAGGTAGTTGACGCTACTGTCAGCGAAGAAATGGTAGAAATTTCACTGGAAAATATACAGGGTGAACCGTCTAAACGGAATAAATAGTGAAAAAAATTTTTTTTTGCTCAAATTTAAAATTTCCACGTTTCATGACGCGCTAAACCTATTTCAGAAAAAAAAAATTTCACCAATATTTTAAAAAAAAATTTTACTACTAAAATGAAATATTTTTTTTTCTTTTTTCAAATTTAAAATTTTCACGTTTCGTGGCATTCTAAGCCTGATTCAAAATAAAAAAATTGAAAATCTTTTTTACCATTTTCGAAAATTTGTTTACCACTAAAATAGATGGATTTTTTATATTTCTTCAAATTTCCACGTTTCATAGCGTTTTAAATCTATCGAAAAGAAAAATTAGAAATTTTTCTTACTATTTTTAAAAAATTTTACCACTAAGATAGATTTTTACTTCCCTCGCATACCGAAGGGAAGTATTGTATTCGAGAAAAAATCACCCTCCGAGATTTATACGGATTCTGACGTTTCAGATCACGGAGATTACGAAAATATAGGTTTTTCAATTCCGTCAGTCTGTCTGTCTGTCTGTCTGTCTGTCTGTCTGTCTGTCTGTTGGTGCATTTACTAAAAAACTACTTGACGGAGAGCAGTCAAATTTGGTAGGTAGTTGACGCTACTGTCAGCGAAGAACTGGTAGAATTTTCCGTCTAAACGGAATAAAGAGTGAAAAAAATTTTTTTTCGCTCAAATTTAAAATTTCCACGTTTCATGACGCGCTAATCCTATTTCGGGAAAAAAAATTTTTGAAAATTTTTTTTACCATTTTTTAAAAAAATTTTACCACTAAAAAAATTTTTTTTTTTTGTTCAAATTTAAAATTTCCACGTTTCATGGCATTCTAAACCTATTTAAAAGAAAAAAATGTTTGAACATTTTTTACCAACATTTTTGAAAAAAAATTTACCACTAAAATAGATGGAATTTTTTTTTCTTAAAATTTTAAATTTCCACGTTTCATAGCGCTCTAAATCTATTTTTAAAAAAAATTGAAATTTTTTAAAAAAATTCGAAAAAAATGTAACCACTAAAATAGATGGAATTTTTTTCTTTGTTCAGATTTAAAATTTCCGCGTTTCCATGGCATTCTAAAATTATTCAAACAAATTTAAAAATGTTTTTGAAAAATTTTTAAAAAAATTTGAAAACATGTTTAGGTAATCTATTTATCACTACTATAGAATAGACGAGATTTTTTTTTCAAATTTAAAATTTCCACCTTTCATGACATTTAAAACCTATTTCGAAAAAAAAAAATTGCCACGTCCTTTCACCATTTTGGAAAAAAATTTAACACTGGAATAGAGCGAAAAATTTTGTTTTGTTCAAATTTAAAAATTTTGCATTTCGTGACATTCTAAACCTATTCAAATTTTTTTTTTAATATTTTTTAACCACCACTATACTTCCACTCCATTACGTGAATATGGAATTGAAAATGTGACAGATGGCAATAATATTTGGCATATGCATCTATTATATACTTTTATTGAATAATGGCATCCCAAGAAATAATTCAGTCATGGTGGACATATGTAAAGATATTTGCGCAAGCCTTCCATATTTGGCACCTGTTATTTAGTATTGAACTTTTGCTGTTGGATGAGCAAACTATATATTTTTTTTACCAAAACTTATCAAGTTTTCCATGTAATAATAGCAATAACTATATTCCGATTATTATTCTCAATGTCATTTCGTAATAATTAATTTTTTAGAGTGACCGCCATGCACAAATAACGAGGGAAGTTCTGTGTAAATAACTTTACCGATTTTTTTTTCTTTCTTCAGATTTTAACTATCCACGTTTCCATGACATTCTAAAACTATTCAAACAAATTTAAAAATGTTTTTGAAGAATTTTTTAAAAAATTTGAAAACATTTTTAATCCATTTATGTATCACTACTATGGAACAGACGAAAAAATTTGTTTTGCTCAAATTTAAAATTTCCACGTTTCATGATATTCCAAACCAATTTCGGAAAAAAAAATTTGCAACATTTTGTTACCAGTTTGGAAAAAAATTTAACACTAGAATGCTCAAATTTAAATGACATTCTAAACCTAGGTATTTCATAAAATTTTCACGTTTCATAGCATTCTAAACCTATTTTAAAAAATACATAATTTTTTATTTTTAAACTTTTTTAGCACTACTATAGAATAGAAGGAAACTTTCCTTTTTGCTCAAATTTAAAATTTCTACGTTTGACATTTTAAACCTATTTCAGAAGAAAAAAATTTGAAAATTATTTTACCAACATCTTTTGAAAAATTTAAAAAAAAAGAAATTTTTTAACCACCACTATACTTCCACTCCATTACGTGAATGTTGGATTGAAAATGTGACATGGCAATAATATCTAGCATATGCACCTATTATACTTTTATTGAAAAATGTACAGGGTGGTCATCCCAAGAAATAATTCAGTCATGGTGGACATTTGTAAAGGTATTTGCGCAAGCCAGCCATATGTGGCACCTGCTATTTAGTATTGAACTTTTGTTGTTGGATGAGCAATCTGTATATTTTTTTGACCAAAACTTATCAAGTTTTCTTTGTAATAATAGCAATAACTATATTCCGATTATTATTCTCAATGTCATTTCGTAATTATTAATTTTTTAGAGTGACCGCCACGCACAAATAACGAGGTAAGTTCTGTGTAAAGACCTTTACCGATTTTCTTTTTTTTAAATTAAAGTTCTCGCAATTCTCGTTCTTTTCTGATAAGAATTTTTTAAAAATGTTTTCAAAATGGCCGAAAAAATCCATTTGTTGTCATATGGTTCATAAATAAATGCCAAAAAAGTGGCCAAAATTACTTTTTTTTAATCTCATCGAAAAATTGGTGTCCAGATCTACATTTTGAAATAAAAATGATACATTTTGGACTTAATGGCGCAAAATGGCGAGTAATTCAAATTTCACACAACAAATTCATTTGTGTCCACAAGGTTCAATATTTGGGCACCAAAATTACAGCGTATTTTGTTTTCAACGCGAGGTATATTTCCTGAAAGTTTGAAGCCGATTGGAACTCTTGACTTCCCTGGGCGTTAAAATGAAAAAATAAACGCTTTTCAGCCAGTTGGTTCCAAATTATACGTTATGTACGTACTCAAAGGACCCAAAACCAACGCGGATTTGTTGGAATTAAAAAAAAACAGCTAATTGTTATTCATTAAAATTATGATTAACACCTAAGCTGTTTTTTGCAAATTGGCTAATGTTATTTAACTGAAAATAAGTGTAAGTTGTACAAATAAATACTACAGGATTGTTGAAGATTGTTTTTGGCCAAAATTTGATTATTATGGAGATATCTCCTCATTTGGCGCTTCATCTCCCTCCCCACTAACCTTAGGTAGTGTTCACTCTTAACAAGTGATGAATGTAAAATTGTAAAAAGAAATAAGTAACTGATTAACAAAACTAATAAGCGTTACTATCTTTTTATTCGACCGGTGCATGTGTTCGTTCGTTCGTTCGGTATATTTAAGTCACTTCTGCCCAAAGCCCCAGAGTCACTTGCCCCTTATCTCTGCTGGCGCCTATGTTGCTCACTCTCCGCGTATCGAGACGTACATGGGCATCTCGTGCGTTATTATTTTTAACAGAAAGAGTTCGTGCGATCAACATCCTCCCCTACAACTATTTCAAAATTTGCATTGGACTCCTCGAGTGCAGTTTCAGTAACGAGAACGACAGCATCGCCTCGTGTTTGTTTCACGTTGATGTTAACAGCTTAAATTTATCTACAGAACTTGTAAATAAATCTACGTTTATAATTTTTATTAGAAATAAATTCTGCTTTATCCACTGGAAGTTCTAATTTTATTTTTTAGAAAAAAATTAAAATTTAAATGCACCTTCTTAATTCACTTTGTCCATTAATAAGCAAAAATCCGCCATTTTGAATCTTTGAAGAAAATTGGTTTTTCTTCTTTATTTTTTTCATTAACATTCAATTCTTAACGACATAAGATTCTTATTAGATTAGAGTAAGTTTGAGCCATAAATTTATCTCAAAATATCGGGAAAATTGAGCGTAATGCATTAATTGGAGCATCCTGTATGTGTTTCCCATTAAGTATACAAATATGAAAGCATATTCTGTCCCCTTGCCATGTCCTACACAATTCTGTACCGAATATAAGTATAAGACTGAATACCTAATGATTTCGAATTTCGAATATGTTTGGTTTAAATCACCAAACATTTATATCGTTCTCACAATCCACGGTATATTGTGATCTGATGATAATAACCTAGCATAATTTCTTGTGTGTGCCTTCAGTAAGAAATCACCACTGCATTGCTTTATTTGTGTCCACGCGTCTCAAAATACATTAATTTGACACTTCCGTTGACATAGGTGCGGTAAGAACCTATTAATTATAATAACGATATGCTAAATTACTGACATTTCGGCATTTAAACTCAGCTTACCCTCCTATAAATTATGTATAGATCTAGAGCCCAGATAACGTCAGAAGGATCTGACCTTTCAGTATTAAATTTGGTACGGGATTTTCTTTATGAACATCATGAAAGCGTAATGTATAAAGCAAAGGTGATTCTGCGGTAACTTTACATTCCTCTGGGCAATCGATACAACTGTACAAATCAAACAAAAAAACGGTCAAGTACGAACCGGACTCTTGAGCCAATGACTTTGTGCTACATACACCGCCAAAGGGGAACGGAGAATCATTGGCGTTTTTTTACATATATTTGTTAACTTAATCTCCTAAGAAGAATAGTTGCCTAATTGTTAGTTAATTTCAGCTTGTTTCGTAAGGCTTCATGCCATTTTAAAGCCTGTTTAAAGAACATAAGACAAAAAATGGCGTTTTTGCAAAAAGTTAATATTATGTTTTGACTTGTTATAAACATTTAATGATCAAGCAAAATTACATGGATTATTTTTTTCACTAATGTGTGCGTCCCTCACGAACCCTTATGACTACAGTGATCCCTCTTATGACGACGACATCGATAATTTATTGAGGCAGATTCTCCCATATTTCAATTCGAGCAGCTCTCGCTACTTCTGCGTTTAAGATAGCAGGAATTTTTGACCTAAGTCATCTGTCTAGCAAGTCTATTATATGTTCAATTGTATTCAAGTCCAGTGAACGTGCAGGCCAAATCAGTATTTCCACTAGGTTTGAAAAGTCCGTTACACAATGAGCGGTATGTGGATGAGCATTGTCTTGAATTAAGAGACATTTTTCTTAGATATGTGAGGGGAAATGTGCCACATGATCTTGCAGAACATCCGACTGGCGCTCAATATACATCTTAGCGAGACCATACGCAAAGGTTTAATTCGTGTCTAGGAGTCTGTATCCGCTCCTGGTAAGGAGTAGCGGACTGGTCAGACGAAATAAAAAATTGTTATATACGATGGTGATCAGGTCACATACGCGGCGCCGCGCCGGTGTGGTGAAGCATCTCGGCCACTACAATGAAAAAACTCCAGGTTCTGGAACACAAATTTATGCGCCTCATTTCGAGGTACGACATAACCCTACTAGCGGACTACATCCGGGAAAGCGCCCAGAAACTCTACTCCTTCCAACTGGGCGACAGTCCGCTATCACGCAACATAACCCAAATCAGGATGCAGATCAGAGACCCCCTACCATACCAGGCGTTGCCTATCTCCCAGCAGCCTCTATAGCCAAACTCTCTCCAGCTATAACTTGTTCTCAGTCTAGACTTCACCTTTCCCCATCTATCAACCCCTCTATTCTGTTCTTTCTGCTCTCTGTTTGTCCTCATGTTTGGTCGTTTTGTCCTCTTGTCCTTTTTTGTTTCAAATTCCCTGTCAGCCGATGGAATTCCCTAAAAATAGCAACGTTAAAAATCATAACTATCTTCTTAACGGCGGTTATACTGTTGTGACCTCAATTGCTTCGAATGGGTTTTTTCGTTGAACTTTTTCTCGTGCCAGCAATCAAAATTGAAAAAAGTGTTTGTGCCATATTTTTATTGCTTTAATATTAAGACTTTTAAACCAGCTGTGTAGGTTTATTGAATTTTAATGTTAATTTTAAGCCGCCCTCGATGCTGCGCACCATGGTTGTCTGGTTCGCTCCGGATCGCGATCCGGAGGTAATTGTTGTATTGTAAATATTTTAATAAAGAAGTGGGGTCAATAAGGTCTGATTTCAGCCACCTTCTTATTTGAAAAAAAATCATTGGAAACGTAATTGTGAACACAAATATATCTTTTTTTAAAAGATTTCACCCTAAACGGAGACATCCCACCCTCTCCAAGTCATTTTCAATCCTCCCACCGATTTTCATATTTCTATGCATCTATATTTATCATCTTATGGACACTCCCAAGTCCTTCTTATAGTTCGAAATACATCTGCTGCTTATTACTGGCACATCACAAGTAACACTCACTCTTTGGATACTCCCAAGTCCTTCTTATAGTTCGAAATACATCTACTGCTTGCTACTGGCCCACCACAAGTAACTACACTTAGCGCTACCCAGGAACAGTGACGTGGGTGCGGTGGTGGTGCTTGGCCCACCACCACCACCACCACCAATCTGTATTTTATGTGCTGGGCCAGTAACAAGCAGCTGATGTTTCGAGCCATAAAAAGAACTTGGGAGTGTACTTAAGGTGATAGATAAGATACGATCCAACATAGAAGCGTAGCAACATGAAAATGGGTGGGAAGGGTGAAAATTACTAAGAGAGGGCGGGACGTGTCCGTTTAGGCTGAAATCTTTTTAAAGATATGTGTTTATTCACTATTAAACCTCCAATGACTGTTTGTCAAATAAGAAGGGAGCTGAAATCAGACCTTATTGACCCTCCTTCTTTATTATGATGATGACGGACACTCGATCAGCGAAGTTAGGCAACGCTGGTCGGGTCCGGCGCTTAGACGGGTAACCAAGTATCTCGTCGGAATCTCAGTCCACACACTGAGCCATTGTGAAGGTTTAACTAGACTGAGATTCAAATACTTGGCAAGGATAGACCAGAGGCTTGATTGCTACATACCAAGCGGCCCTTATCAAGGCTATGAAGTGTGGTACATAGGACAAAGCTCGATAAGGAGCTCTAAGGGATCAAGAGTACCACAATAAATCTACAGAGGCCGTGGTGGCCAAAACCAAAACCCCTTTACTCTGTTTAGATTACAACGGGGGGTTATTATGTTTATTGATTATATCCATGAAAACTAATATACCCCTTCCAAATAAGACCAATTTACACTATGTGCGACCACCAAGGAATACTCATTCATCAACATCGGGACTACCTTTACGTCTATACTCACACTACCCCTGTACAGTGGGTCACGTAGATCTAGATGTACTAATCTCGTTTATACGTGGACCGTTCTCAGAGATGTGTGTGTACACTTAAAATGTTATAGTTGTAAGTTCCTATTTTTCTTTGTCAGATCTGCCACTTCACTAAGATGATCTAACCTCAATGACTCGACTTTTCACGAATAAACAAGTCAATGAAACACGCATTTTTTACAAAATAATACAAAATTAATCGGTTTAGAAAATCGAACAATAATATTTAATACTTAAATTGAAGCAAAAGAAAATGCAACTTAAAAGTTAAACAAATAAGAACATTGGACCATAGTTTCGAACTCTAGCAAAAAAATTACTTCGTTAATGGCGAAAATCGTTTAAATTCAAACTGATTTCCAGAAGGGCCAAAAATACAATACAATTAACGGGCATGAAGTTAATTATTTCTGATAATTATACTACAAAAAAGGATGACAAAACGCCAGTTGCCAGCGACAATTCGAGTGAGGTAAAGTTTAATTTGAACTCTAATGAAAATGACTAACTTTTAATACAAAATCTCAAAAACACAAATACCTATACTCGGCGAGCTAAAATTATCACGATAAAAGTAGGACGATGTCACACGACCAATACCTGACCGGAAAGTGTTTTTCTTTCCTGATGGGATTATTATGGTCAATTTTTAAGTTGGGTGGGCGTTATCCACCCCAAAGAAACATAGACCAATGAATGAAAGTCCGCCCCATTTTAGGGCCCTCAGGTCATCTGGAAGGTGGCGTCCTCCTAGTAGAAATTAGGTACCGAAATAGTACTCGTCTGGCAATTGGCGCCATCTGCAGTAAATATGGCCAAAGGCTTTCCCTAAATAATACAAAACATCCTTTTAATCACAACTTAAATTATCCTATATTTAAGCTGGCTAATTTTCCCCAGTCGGTGAAAGAACCGTTTTTTTTGTCTAGATTCATTCTGATTTTTGTCAACTAAGGGAAAAACCAACTGACATTTCGAATCTAGTGTACAGCAAGTTTTGGGGAAATTTGGACCAATCGTCGCGTTTATGGTTCTACCGGTAACTAATTGGATTATTCGTTTGTTTCATCCTGTTCTCGGTTATTGTGTAATTAATCTCGCGATTTGGTATTTCCAATAAAACGATTTGACAAAGACGTTGACCCAGTCGAAGTTTCTTATGGTTTTGGAGTTTATGAGTTTATAGAAGGCCTTTAAACAGTAATAAAATACATTGGGTTGATTCTACGGTTGGTTCCTTGTGAAACATTCTTCAATAATTTAAACATACAGGAAAAATTATGCTTTTTAATGTTTCAAAAAGTTTTATTAAAACTCTACACGTGTTTCGGCTTATTAGGCCTTTATCAAGAGTACAAGATAATACTAAATTTAAAATGTGTTCCTTACTTATTTATACCTAATGGAAGGTATAAATTATTCAAAGCTTTTAATCTATTTATTACATGCAACTAGTTATATGATTCCTATCCTATGTAAATATACTACAAATAAGTTCTTAATGTTAAATTATTTTTTCTAGAATATTATGACCCATAAATAATGTTTGATCATTAGTTACATTTTTATGCTTTTTGACAGCTTTCATGATCTCAAATTGTTCTAGTAAATCTAACTTCTTTCCTTTATTTTCTGTATGGAGTAATTCGACTTCATTAAAATTAACAAAATGATTATTTTCTATGCAGTGTGTTGACATACCGGTGCTATGTATACCATTCGTTATTGATTTTTTGTGTTCAGCGAGACGATTTTTTAATTTACGACCAGTTTGACCGATATATATAGCATCGCAGTCATTACATTTTAATTGATATACACCTGTTTTTTCTAATAAATCTCTTTTGTCTTTATTATTAACTAACATTTTCCCTAGATTATTTTTATTAACAGAAATAGTTTTACATCCTAGTTTTTTCAGTTTATGACTAATTTTATCACTAATCTTAGGCCTATAATTAATACATTTATATATGTCAGTTCTTTGTGGAGTATCAGCATAAAATTCTTTAAGTAACTTTTTCTTTTGTTTGTGTTTTATTAATTTATCTATGAGGTTTTCACTATAACCGTTGTTTCTAGCTATTTCTTTAATGGTGTTCACTTCTTTTATAAAATTATTCTTATTTAAAGGGAAGGTTAGCAGACGGTGGATAAATGAATGGAAAGATGCCATTTTTATTTGTGATGATTGCTTAGAGTTCTTGTGAATGACTGTGTCTGTGCAAGTTGGTTTACGGTAAATGTCAAACTCTAAGCTGTTGTTTCTATTTTTTAAGTTAACATCCAAGAAGTTTAAACCTTCCTCGTTTTCTATTTCTGGAGTGAATTGAATTTTATCGTGAAATGAATTCAGAAGATTTAAGAATTTATTAAGTTGTCTTTCTGTACCTTGCCAAATACAAAATACGTCATCCACATATCTAGTCCAGAAAAATACATTATTTATTAGGTTATTTTCGCAGTTAAACAACTTATTTTCAGTCTGACAAATATTTCAGCTAATAACGGTGATATGGGGGAACCCATAGGTAATCCATCTGTTAATTTATAAATTTCATTATTAAATTGAAAGTAATTTTGACTCGTACAGGTTTTTATTATGATGTTTAATTGATTTTTTAATTCTAAGTCAATATCAGATTGATTGATAAGTATTTCTATTATTTCAAATAATGGTTGTAATGGTATGGATGTAAAGAGGCTTTTAACATCAAAGGATACTAATTTTGCGTTGTTCGGAATTTTGAGATTTTTGGTTTTTTCTATGAATTGGAAGGAATTTTTAATGGCATATTTTGATTCAAATTTTGTCAGAGTGGGTAATAAGTTGTTTAATTCTTTACACAATTTATAAGATGGAGCATTTACATAAGATACTACAGGTCTGATGGGAATATCTTCTTTATGAATTTTAGGAAGTCCATAGAATAAGGGGGGTAGGGGATTCATTGTTCTAAATTTATATGTGTTTTCAGGGGGAATGATTAGTGTGCAATTTTTTAATGTATTTAGTATATCTGTTTGAAATTTATTAGTAGCGTCGTGGTTTAATTTAATTATTTCATTTGAGCTTAAAATTAAAGATATTTTTGTATTATATTCCTCTCTAGTTAAAATTGTTATAGTATTTCCTTTGTCGGCTTTACAAAGTATTAAATTATTATCAAGAATTTTATTTTTAATGCTATTAATAATTGATGATTCAAATTTATTACTTTTATTAGTGTCTACCTTATTTAATAAACTTGATATACCCATTTTCTCTTCAATTGGAATATTACTTAAAGAATTCAATGCTAATTCTGTGTTTATTGCGACCTCCTGTTTATTATTTAAATTCGGGGAATATTTTAATCCTTTTTCTAATAAACTAATTTCATTCCTGCTAAATTCGATTTCTGTTAGATTTACTAGTCTAGGGTAAAATTTAAAAGTTGAAGTAGAATTATTGCTCGTTGTTTTATTATAACAATTGGAAGAGTTTGACTTACTCTTTATTAAATTCTGGAGTTTCTTATATTGCTTGAGATATTGTATTTGGACTAATTCTTGAATTTCTTCTCTAATGATGCGGTCCATATGTTGGAAAAGAAAGTAGTTTTCTTTATAGAGGAGCTCCGTATGTATTAGTTTTAAATGAAGTCCAATATTTTCTCTTCTTATGTACCATTGTTTTCGTTCTAATACTAGCCAAATTTTCAAGGTTTTTCAATTGTTATAATAAAACAACGAGCAATAATTCTACTTCAACTTTTAAATTTTACCCTAGACTAGTAAATCTAACAGAAATCGAATTTAGCAGGAATGAAATTAGTTTATTAGAAAAAGGATTAAAATATTCCCCGAATTTAAATAATAAACAGGAGGTCGAATTACTAGCAATAAACACAGAATTAGCATTGAATTCTTTAAGTAATATTCCAATTGAAGAGAAAATGGGTATATCAAGTTTATTAAATAAGGTAGACACTAATAAAAGTAATAAATTTGAATCATCAATTATTAATAGCATTAAAAATAAAATTCTTGATAATAATTTAATACTTTGTAAAGCCGACAAAGGAAATACTATAACAATTTTAACTAGAGAGGAATATAATACAAAAATATCTTTAATTTTAAGCTCAAATGAAATAATTAAATTAAACCACGACCCTACTAATAAATTTCAAACAGATATACTAAATACATTAAAAAATTGCACACTAATCATTCCCCCTGAAAACACATATAAATTTAGAACAATGAATCCCCTACCCCCCTTATTCTATGGACTTCCTAAAATTCATAAAGAAGATATTCCCATCAGACCTGTAGTATCTTATGTAAATGCTCCATCTTATAAATTGTGTAAAGAATTAAACAACTTATTACCCACTCTGACAAAATTTGAATCAAAATATGCCATTAAAAATTCCTTCCAATTCATAGAAAAAACCAAAAATCTCAAAATTCCGAACAACGCAAAATTAGTATCCTTTGATGTTAAAAGCCTCTTTACATCCATACCATTACAACCATTATTTGAAATAATAGAAATACTTATCAATCAATCTGATATTGACTTAGAATTAAAAAATCAATTAAACATCATAATAAAAACCTGTACGAGTCAAAATTACTTTCAATTTAATAATGAAATTTATAAATTAACAGATGGATTACCTATGGGTTCCCCCATATCACCGTTATTAGCTGAAATATTTATGTCAGACTTTGAAAATAAGTTGTTTAACTGCGAAAATAACCTAATAAATAATGTATTTTTCTGGACTAGATATGTGGATGACGTATTTTGTATTTGGCAAGGTACAGAAAGACAACTTAATAAATTCTTAAATCTTCTGAATTCATTTCACGATAAAATTCAATTCACTCTAGAAATAGAAAACGAGGAAGGTTTAAACTTCTTGGATGTTAACTTAAAAAATAGAAACAACAGCTTAGAGTTTGACATTTACCGTAAACCAACTTGCACAGACACAGTCATTCACAAGAACTCTAAGCAATCATCACAAATAAAAATGGCATCTTTCCATTCATTTATCCACCGTCTGCTAACCTTCCCTTTAAATAAGAATAATTTTATAAAAGAAGTGAACACCATTAAAGAAATAGCTAGAAACAACGGTTATAGTGAAAACCTCATAGATAAATTAATAAAACACAAACAAAAGAAAAAGTTACTTAAAGAATTTTATGCTGATACTCCACAAAGAACTGATAAATGTATTAATTATAGGCCTAAGATTAGTGATAAAATTAGTCATAAACTGAAAAAACTAGGATGTAAAACTATTTCTGTTAATAAAAATAATCTAGGGAAAATGTTAGTTAATAATAAAGACAAAAGAGATTTATTAGAAAAAACAGGTGTATATCAATTAAAATGTAATGACTGCGATGCTATATATATCGGTCAAACTGGTCGTAAATTAAAAAATCGTCTCGCTGAACACAAAAAATCAATAACGAATGGTATACATAGCACCGGTATGTCAACACACTGCATAGAAAATAATCATTTTGTTAATTTTAATGAAGTCGAATTACTCCATACAGAAAATAAAGGAAAGAAGTTAGATTTACTAGAACAATTTGAGATCATGAAAGCTGTCAAAAAGCATAAAAATGTAACTAATGATCAATCATTATTTATGGGTCATAATATTCTAGAAAAAATAATTTAACATTAAGAACTTATTTGTAGTATATTTACATAGGATAGGAATCATATAACTAGTTGCATGTAATAAATAGATTAAAAGCTTTGAATAATTTATACCTTCCATTAGGTATAAATAAGTAAGGAACACATTTTAAATTTAGTATTATCTTGTACTCTTGATAAAGGCCTAATAAGCCGAAACACGTGTAGAGTTTTAATAAAACTTTTTGAAACATTAAAAAGCATAATTTTTCCTGTATGTTTAAATTAGTAATAAAATATTTCCGATTTTAGAAAATATACCATAGTGTACTTTATAGTTATGGTTGAAAAGTCTGTGTCATAGGCACGGAATGACTGTTAAATTATAAATTTATACAAGTTTGTTTACGGTTTTTAAGTCCTCTGATATTACACTGTGCCAACGGTTTTACGACGTATTTTATTTAGGTAGGATGCCACTTTTTCCAAACATCGCGTTATTTTATGAAAATAATTTTAACTTTCTTTAACCCCTCTATTACTTTTGTCACACTAATAGCTAATCTAACCTAATCTAATCGCATCAGGTTAGCCAGTGGAGGGCGCCTCATGAGCTACACCTGATGATGAATATGTTTTCTCTTTTTTTACGAAACGTGGCACTTTTGACTAGAAAATTTCATGCAGGAGTCATTTCTACATAAAAAAGGCACACTTGATAGAAGTTGACAATTCCAACCGTTTTCGAGCAAACTGCCGCAAAGAATTTCAAGAATTCTTTGAAAACAAACTCAGTTTGAAAAAAACTGCATAACGTAAATTTAAACTAAAGAGTGAGAACTACACATTGACTTTCTTGTGAACTGTTTGCTGCAACTTACGGTAAATTTTCGATGTGGTCTCCACCTACTTCTATACAACTTTGACACGCTGTATCTTTTTCCACAGCAACAATTTACTAAAGCATGTTTGGTAATGTCCTCACATTTTGGTTCAAAGAATGTATCCTTGAATTATATCCTATTATTCATGGTCCACCCTGTATAATATTACTCTGAATAGAGGAGCGACCGTCTGGATTTACGTTATGTACAAGTTTAAATTTTTAAACAAAATCCTCAACTCCCCATAAAGTTGTTGGCGTCTCACCGGACCTATAGCCGACTTAATTTTATTTTGTACAGACTCAACGAGTGATGTTGCCTTCCACTCACGGAATTTATTCATTTTATCTCTTTCGCGAAGTAATTTTCAACCGGAGCAAGTTTGTACTTATCTGCCTCTTCACTCTCTCAAGCGTCTTGAAAAATAAAACTACAAGTTTAGACGCAAGTGGTCCTTGTGGGGCTTATTTTCAACTTCGTATATAACTTGTAAAGTTACTATGGTTAGGGGTGCAGAAGTGGTCATTTTGTATTCAGTAATCTTATTATACAGATTTAACCAACCAACGTCATCTTAAAATTGGCTACGGGAGCAAAATGTTCATGGCAGATTCGTTCTGGAAACTGCGAAACCATATAAACCCGGGGCAAAATATTGTTTGTAAAAAAAATATATTACAATAAATGTGATATCTACTGCAAATGAAAAATAATTTGGTAGCTCTCCTCTTGAGGATATAGCAAAAACAAGCTTTACTAAATTGTTGCTGTGGAAAAAGATAAAGGGTATCAAAGTTGTATTTTTACTTCCCTCGCATACCGAAGGGAGAAAAAATCACCCTCCGACATTTTTTCGGATTTACACGTTTCAGATCAAATACAAGTTTTTCAATTCCGTCAGTCTGTCTGTCTGTGCAATATCTACAAAAACTACTTGACAGATAATAGTCAAATTTGGTAGGTAACTGGCACTACTACCAGTGAAGAAATGGTTGAACTTTCACTAGAAAATATACAGGGTGGACCGTCTAAAGGAAATAAATAATGAAAAAAAAATTTTTTTGCTCAAATTTAAAATTTCCACGTTTCATAACATTCTAAATCTATTTCAGCAAAACAAATTTTTTCAAAGCTTTTTGAAAATTTTACCAGTAGAAAAACGAAAATGTTTTTGTTCAGATTCAATATTTCTACGTTTCAGGACATTCTAAATTTATTTCATAAACAAAATTTTTCAAAAAGAAACATTTGAATATTTTGCCAAAGAAAATTTTTTAAAATATTTTAATATATATTTTTACCAATGGAATATACGATGGAAAACATTTTTTGCTCAAATTTAAAATTTCCACGTTTCATGACATTCTCATTCTAAATTTATTTCATAAAAAAATGTTTCAAAAAGAAAAATTTGAACATTTTTCAAAGGAATTTTTTTTAAATATTTTAAAATACATTTTTAATAATAGAATATATGATGGACAATTGTTATGCTCAAATTTAAAATTTTCACGTTTCATGACATTCTAAACTCATTACAGAAAAAAAGTTTCAAAATCAAAAATGTTTTGAAATTTTTGTACTATTACACTAAGAATAAATGGTGGAAAAAAATTGTTTTTGCTCAAATTTAAAACTCCCACGTTTCATGACATTCCAAACTTATTTCAGAAAAAAAATCCAAATTTTTTACCAGTAGAAAGATGGAAATTTTTTTTTGCTCAAATTTAAATTTTCCACGTTTCATGGCATTCTAAACCTATTTCATAAAAAATGTTTTTTAGTGAAAATCCCATGACAATTGTATCACGTGAGTAGCACCCATGAATTTTTTCTTTTTCTGGTGTTGGCATTTTAATTATTACAAGGTGTTGGCAGGTTGTAGGACAATTTCCCACATTCCCTCAAATCGGCTACAGAATAATACATAATCCGTAAAAAATTCACACAATATAAAATTTGAGCAATAACAGAGTTGTTTTATCTTTTACAAATTTCTCAAAGTATAATTTGAGCCTAATAGGATTTATTTTGCTCTTTTCCTTGGCCCGCTATCTACTATGCAAAAACAGGCAAATTTTAGGTCTTTTTTGCGGTAATTCTTTGTAAAGGTATTTACACAAGCCTTCCTTATTTGGCACCATTTATTTAATATTGAATTTTTGCTATCGCATGACCACTCTGTATATGTTTTTGACCAAAAGTTATCAGGTTTTTTTTTGTAGTAATACCTTCCGATTACTATTCACATGTGTGGTTTCGTAATTAATAAATTTTTAGAGTGACCGCCCTGTATAAATAAAGACGGAAGTTCTGTGTAAATACCTTTACCGATTTTTTTCCTCTCTTATTGCTATATTGCAATTACCTCTTAACCGATCTTCCCCAAATTTGGTAACGAAACATTTTTTAAGCTAAGAGATAATAATTTGTGTATCACACCCCGCTAACCTGTAGTGGGCGCCTAATGAGATATACCTGATGATGAATATTTTTTATCTTTTCTTTACGAAACGTCGTGGCACTTTAGACTAGAAAATCTTATGGAGGAGTCTTTTCTACGTAAGATAGGTACACTTGATAGAATTTCAACAGTTTTCGAGAAACCTGCCTCAAAAGATTTCCAGAATTCTTTGAAATCAATTCAATTTAAAAAGGACAAATCGCATTTATTGAAAAGTGTGAAAGTAAAAAGTGTGTGTATTAGAGGACAGCAAAATATATTTTTTAATATACAGACTGTCTATTTTACGAAGGCCACACCAAATATCTCGCTTAATATCTATTGTAGAAGAATAAAGTTTTAGAAACAGTTATCCCATTTTTTGTGAGCTATATTTCAGTAAAAAGAAATTTGAAATCCATAGCCTACTTTATGAGATATATTACAAAAACCTGAAAAATAGGAAAACCACAAACGGTTATAGCTTCCTTATTTGAGGAGATACGAAAAAAGTTAAAGGAATGAAAGTTGATGGCAAAGACAATAAGAATAATAACGTGTAACAAAAAAATCGAAAAATGCAGTTGGCTTTGACATACGCTATTGTGCAAAAATGAAAAATACATATCTCAAAGTAGGCCATGACGCCATTAATTCCGTTATTTTTTTCTCATTCCAACGATATAAAACATGTCACAGAAATTTTAACTGATAGTGTCAATATTTAATATTTTACAAATACCACAATTCATATAATTGAATCGTAACAATCAGCTGTGCCATAATTAGTGAAAAACAATGTATACAGTTATTAATAAATTTGATAGATTGTCACTGTTGTATGTTGTATGTTGCGTTGTCGAGTTCTAAGACAAATTTTATATCAGTAATTATGGTGTACACCAATAATAACAAATTCGATATGATTAGCATTTACTGTCAGTGCAATTTTGACGCTGAGATGGCAGTCACGGTTTACGGAGATAGATTTCCAGATGCTCCGCAGCCAAATCGAACTATGTTTAGGAAGCTAGTTCAAAATCTAAAAACGCACAGTTCATTTTCAAAAAAAGTAGTAAGGCGAGCGCATGTTGCGGATAATGTAAGAAAAGTGAATAGAGTAATGAATTATGTTAACCAAAATGAGGAAACCTCTTTGAGACAAATTCAGAGAAACTGTCGCATAAAAAAAGACAGTGCAAGAAAAATATTGAAAAAAAACGGATTTCGATGCTACAAAATGAGGAAAGTTCAACATTTAAATGAGGGAGATAAGCCAAGGAGAGTAAGATTTTGTAGATGGTTATTAAATAAGAAAAGGAATGACGCGCTGATATGTAGCAAAATTCTTTGGTCGGACGAATCAAATTTTTCTAATAATGGATTTTTCAATAGAAATATGCATTATAAGTGGACACGAGAAAATACACATTGGTGCAGAGAGACTGCTTTCCAAGAAAGATTTTCTACGAATGTTTGGTTGGGTCTTTTAGGGACTAAAGTAATTGGACCTTATTTTTATGATGGCAAATTAACCGCTCGTAGATACCTTAATTTCCTGCAAAACGAATTTCAAGATTTTCTTTATGAATTAACAGTGGCAGAAAGATTAAATTATTCATATTTTCAACAAGATGGGGCTCCACCTCACACTGCTGTAATATGTACAAATTATTTAAATCAAGTTATGCCAGATAGCTGGATAGGCACCTATGGACCCATTCTATGGCCAGCTCGATCACCAGATATTACTCCCTTGGATTTTTTCGTCTGGGGTTAGATTAAAGACAAGGTATTTCAAACTGCCCCTGAAAATATTGAGGACATCAAAACCAGAATTCGAAACGTATGTGAGGCAATTACTCCTGAAATGCTCCAAAATGTGATGCGTGGCGTGTCTCGTAGAGCACGTTTATGTGTCAGAATGCATGGTGCACAATTTGAGCATTTGTAGTTAGAAAAATAAATACACACAATTTCTTTTCAATATAGTAGTAGGTAGTACTGTTATACATAGTTTTTCGTTTTTTTCTTTGGATGTTCGTTTTGTACTTGTATTTTTATTTATGAGATATTTATTGGTTTGTATTAAATTGTAATAAATAATTACGGAATTATAATTATTATAAAGTGAATGTTTACTATTATGGCACAGCTGATTGTTACGATTCAATTATATGAATTGTGGTATTCGTAACATATTAAATATTGACACTATCGGTTAAAATTTCTGTGACATGTTTTATATCGTTGGAATGAGAAAAAAATAACGGAATTAATGGCGTCATGGCCTACTTTGAGATATGGATTTTTCATTTTTGCACAATAGCGTATGTCAAAGCCAACTGCATTTTTCGATGTTTTTGTTCCACGTTATTATTCTTATTGTCTTTGCCGTCAACTTTCATTCCTTTAACTTTTTTCGTATCTCCTCAAATAAGGAAGCTATAACCGTTTGTGATTTTCCTATTTTTCAGGTTTTTGTAATATATCTCATAAAGTAGGCTATGGATTTCAAATTTCTTTTTACTGAAATATAGCTCACAAAAAATGGGATATCTGTTTCTAAAACTTTATTCTTCTACAATAGATATTAAGCGAGATATTTGGTGTGGCCCTCGTAAAATAGACAGTCTGTATAATATATTATGAAAACTTAGAAAATGCATAGTAGCAGGTGGAGTCCACATCGAAAATTTACTCTAAGTTGAAGTAAATAATTCATTAGAAAGTCGGTGAATTCGCATTGTGTAATTTTTTGAATAAATGTCATTTGTCTTTTTCAAATTGAGTTTGTTTTCAAAGAATTCTTGAAATATTTTGCGGCAGTTTCCTCTAAAACGGTTGGAATTATCAAGCTCTATCAAGTGTATCTTTTTTACGTAGAAATGATTTCTGCATGAGACTTTCCACGTTTCGTAAAGAAAAAGAAAAACTGTTAATCATCAGGTATAGCTCATGAAGCGCCCTCGAAGATCGGTTAATAGATAGGTAGTTGTGATATTGCAAACAAATACAACTTTAACACACTCTGTATCTTTTTCCACAGCAACAATTTACTAACGCGTGTTTGGTTATATCCTGATATTTTGGTCCAAAAAATGTACCCATGAATTATGACCTCTTATTAATGGTTCACCCTGTATGAGATGATTGATTTAGCACATTGACATTTTAATCAAATAATTTAAATGCAACGATATTATGCTTATTAATCCAGTAAAAAATCCGGAAAAAGTGTAAAACGTGGAAAAGTGGTAGAGTAGCACCGATTTGAAAAATTCGTTTTTTGAAAAAATGTAATTTTCCATGGCACGTATTCCAGTCCGGAATATGGAATTCCTTTTGGACCTCAAAATCATGATCAGCGATCAAAAAACCCCCTAGAACACTCTTCCGCAGAAATATATTCATATTTAAATTTCCGCCCGAAAAAGTGTAATTTTCATCAAAAAATTACACGAATTTCATACTGGAATATGGAATTCCTCAATTTGGTACCTGGGATTCATGATCGGTGACCCAAAAAACCTCCTAGAGCCCATTTCCCAGGCGAGTTATTAATTTTATAATTTTTTTTTATGATAGCTACTTTTTCGGGCACTCAACTTTTTCATTTTTGGAGGCGGTGCAGGGGTCAATGCTGATGAATATTCCTGGAGGTCCAGGAAACACGTGAAAAAAAGGGAATTTTTCAAATCGGTGCTACTCCGCCACTTTTCCACATTTTCAAAAATTTTACAAAACTAGGAGTATATTGGATTTGATAGTGCCAACGTTATTTTACTTCCACATCCACGTAGTGGTATAGTAATCGTAAAAAAAAAATCAAACAGACTATGTAGATAAAACTAACAGTTTTTTAGATACAGCACAGTATAAAATACTCGATAAAGATCTTACAAATCGATACCAAAAAGAAATACAATCAGCAATTAAAAACTCAGACAGTGTTATTACTACGTCCGATAAATATAAATTAAAGACAATGAATCCTCAAATACCAAAAATGTATTCTCTAGTCAAATTACATAAAGATAATCTCCCCATAAGACCTGTAGTTTCGTTTTTAACAGCACCATCATTTAATATTTCACACAGATTAATAGATGTAATAAAAGAAAACACTAAATTCACCCCAAAATATAGTATCAAAAATTCTTACGACTTAATAGACAAACTAAAGAATATGACACTACCGGACAATGCAAAATTAATTTCCTTTGACGTACAGAACTTATTCCCTAGTATACCACCAAAAGAGACAATAACCTTAGTAGAAAATCTTTTAGATAAAAATAATACAAACATTGTTAAAAAACAGGAGATTATAAATCTTTAACCATTTACCTAGAACAAAATTATTTTCAATTTAATAATAAGATTTATACGAGTAACGAGGGTCTAATTATGGGTAATCCTCTCAGCCCACTTTTATCCGAAATATTTTCACACTATCGGTTAAAATTTCTGTGACATGTTTTATATCGTTGGAATGAGAAAAAAATAACGGAATTAATGGCGTCATGGCCTACTTTGAGATATGGATTTTTCATTTTTGCACAATAGCGTATGTCAAAGCCAACTGCATTTTTCGATGTTTTTGTTCCACGTTATTATTCTTATTGTCTTTGCCGTCAACTTTCATTCCTTTAACTTTTTTCGTATCTCCTCAAATAAGGAAGCTATAACCGTTTGTGATTTTCCTATTTTTCAGGTTTTTGTAATATATCTCATAAAGTAGGCTATGGATTTCAAATTTCTTTTTACTGAAATATAGCTCACAAAAAATGGGATATCTGTTTCTAAAACTTTATTCTTCTACAATAGATATTAAGCGAGATATTTGGTGTGGCCCTCGTAAAATAGACAGTCTGTATAATATATTATGAAAACTTAGAAAATGCATAGTAGCAGGTGGAGTCCACATCGAAAATTTACTCTAAGTTGAAGTAAATAATTCATTAGAAAGTCGGTGAATTCGCATTGTGTAATTTTTTGAATAAATGTCATTTGTCTTTTTCAAATTGAGTTTGTTTTCAAAGAATTCTTGAAATATTTTGCGGCAGTTTCCTCTAAAACGGTTGGAATTATCAAGCTCTATCAAGTGTATCTTTTTTACGTAGAAATGATTTCTGCATGAGACTTTCCACGTTTCGTAAAGAAAAAGAAAAACTGTTAATCATCAGGTATAGCTCATGAAGCGCCCTCGAAGATCGGTTAATAGATAGGTAGTTGTGATATTGCAAACAAATACAACTTTAACACACTCTGTATCTTTTTCCACAGCAACAATTTACTAACGCGTGTTTGGTTATATCCTGATATTTTGGTCCAAAAAATGTACCCATGAATTATGACCTCTTATTAATGGTTCACCCTGTATGAGATGATTGATTTAGCACATTGACATTTTAATCAAATAATTTAAATGCAACGATATTATGCTTATTAATCCAGTAAAAAATCCGGAAAAAGTGTAAAACGTGGAAAAGTGGTAGAGTAGCACCGATTTGAAAAATTCGTTTTTTGAAAAAATGTAATTTTCCATGGCACGTATTCCAGTCCGGAATATGGAATTCCTTTTGGACCTCAAAATCATGATCAGCGATCAAAAAACCCCCTAGAACACTCTTCCGCAGAAATATATTCATATTTAAATTTCCGCCCGAAAAAGTGTAATTTTCATCAAAAAATTACACGAATTTCATACTGGAATATGGAATTCCTCAATTTGGTACCTGGGATTCATGATCGGTGACCCAAAAAACCTCCTACAGCCCATTTCCCAGGCGAGTTATTAATTTTATAATTTTTTTTTATGATAGCTACTTTTTCGGGCACTCAACTTTTTCATTTTTGGAGGCGGTGCAGGGGTCAATGCTGATGAATATTCCTGGAGGTCCAGGAAACACGTGAAAAAAAGGGAATTTTTCAAATCGGTGCTACTCCGACACTTTTCCACATTTTCAAAAATTTTACAAAACTAGGAGTATATTGGATTTGATAGTGCCAACGTTATTTTACTTCCACATCCACGTAGTGGTATAGTAATCGTAAAAAAAAAATCAAACAGACTATGTAGATAAAACTAACAGTTTTTTAGATACAGCACAGTATAAAATACTCGATAAAGATCTTACAAATCGATACCAAAAAGAAATACAATCAGCAATTAAAAACTCAGACAGTGTTATTACTACGTCCGATAAATATAAATTAAAGACAATGAATCCTCAAATACCAAAAATGTATTCTCTAGTCAAATTACATAAAGATAATCTCCCCATAAGACCTGTAGTTTCGTTTTTAACAGCACCATCATTTAATATTTCACACAGATTAATAGATGTAATAAAAGAAAACACTAAATTCACCCCAAAATATAGTATCAAAAATTCTTACGACTTAATAGACAAACTAAAGAATATGACACTACCGGACAATGCAAAATTAATTTCCTTTGACGTACAGAACTTATTCCCTAGTATACCACCAAAAGAGACAATAACCTTAGTAGAAAATCTTTTAGATAAAAATAATACAAACATTGTTAAAAAACAGGAGATTATAAATCTTTAACCATTTACCTAGAACAAAATTATTTTCAATTTAATAATAAGATTTATACGAGTAACGAGGGTCTAATTATGGGTAATCCTCTCAGCCCACTTTTATCCGAAATATTTTCACACTATCGGTTAAAATTTCTGTGACATGTTTTATATCGTTGGAATGAGAAAAAAATAACGGAATTAATGGCGTCATGGCCTACTTTGAGATATGGATTTTTCATTTTTGTACAATAGCGTATGTCAAAGCCAACTGCATTTTTCGATGTTTTTGTTCCACGTTATTATTCTTATTGTCTTTGCCGTCAACTTTCATTCCTTTAACTTTTTTCGTATCTCCTCAAATAAGGAAGCTATAACCGTTTGTGATTTTCCTATTTTTCAGGTTTTTGTAATATATCTCATAAAGTAGGCTATGGATTTCAAATTTCTTTTTACTGAAATATAGCTCACAAAAAATGGGATATCTGTTTCTAAAACTTTATTCTTCTACAATAGATATTAAGCGAGATATTTGGTGTGGCCCTCGTAAAATAGACAGTCTGTATAATATATTATGAAAACTTAGAAAATGCATAGTAGCAGGTGGAGTCCACATCGAAAATTTACTCTAAGTTGAAGTAAATAATTCATTAGAAAGTCGGTGAATTCGCATTGTGTAATTTTTTGAATAAATGTCATTTGTCTTTTTCAAATTGAGTTTGTTTTCAAAGAATTCTTGAAATATTTTGCGGCAGTTTCCTCTAAAACGGTTGGAATTATCAAGCTCTATCAAGTGTATCTTTTTTACGTAGAAATGATTTCTGCATGAGACTTTCCACGTTTCGTAAAGAAAAAGAAAAACTGTTAATCATCAGGTATAGCTCATGAAGCGCCCTCGAAGATCGGTTAATAGATAGGTAGTTGTGATATTGCAAACAAATACAACTTTAACACACTCTGTATCTTTTTCCACAGCAACAATTTACTAACGCGTGTTTGGTTATATCCTGATATTTTGGTCCAAAAAATGTACCCATGAATTATGACCTCTTATTAATGGTTCACCCTGTATGAGATGATTGATTTAGCACATTGACATTTTAATCAAATAATTTAAATGCAACGATATTATGCTTATTAATCCAGTAAAAAATCCGGAAAAAGTGTAAAACGTGGAAAAGTGGTAGAGTAGCACCGATTTGAAAAATTCGTTTTTGAAAAAATGTAATTTTCCATGGCACGTATTCCAGTCCGGAATATGGAATTCCTTTTGGACCTCAAAATCATGATCAGCGATCAAAAAACCCCCTAGAACACTCTTCCGCAGAAATATATTCATATTTAAATTTCCGCCCGAAAAAGTGTAATTTTCATCAAAAAATTACACGAATTTCATACTGGAATATGGAATTCCTCAATTTGGTACCTGGGATTCATGATCGGTGACCCAAAAAACCTCCTAGAGCCCATTTCCCAGGCGAGTTATTAATTTTATAATTTTTTTTTATGATAGCTACTTTTTCGGGCACTCAACTTTTTCATTTTTGGAGGCGGTGCAGGGGTCAATGCTGATGAATATTCCTGGAGGTCCAGGAAACACGTGAAAAAAAGGGAATTTTTCAAATCGGTGCTACTCCGCCACTTTTCCACATTTTCAAAAATTTTACAAAACTAGGAGTATATTGGATTTGATAGTGCCAACGTTATTTTACTTCCACATCCACGTAGTGGTATAGTAATCGTAAAAAAAAAATCAAACAGACTATGTAGATAAAACTAACAGTTTTTTAGATACAGCACAGTATAAAATACTCGATAAAGATCTTACAAATCGATACCAAAAAGAAATACAATCAGCAATTAAAAACTCAGACAGTGTTATTACTACGTCCGATAAATATAAATTAAAGACAATGAATCCTCAAATACCAAAAATGTATTCTCTAGTCAAATTACATAAAGATAATCTCCCCATAAGACCTGTAGTTTCGTTTTTAACAGCACCATCATTTAATATTTCACACAGATTAATAGATGTAATAAAAGAAAACACTAAATTCACCCCAAAATATAGTATCAAAAATTCTTACGACTTAATAGACAAACTAAAGAATATGACACTACCGGACAATGCAAAATTAATTTCCTTTGACGTACAGAACTTATTCCCTAGTATACCACCAAAAGAGACAATAACCTTAGTAGAAAATCTTTTAGATAAAAATAATACAAACATTGTTAAAAAACAGGAGATTATAAATCTTTAACCATTTACCTAGAACAAAATTATTTTCAATTTAATAATAAGATTTATACGAGTAACGAGGGTCTAATTATGGGTAATCCTCTCAGCCCACTTTTATCCGAAATATTTTTAGAAAACCAAATACATAATACCCCAGAAAGCAATAAATTTCTTTATTGGTATAGATATGTAGATGATATTTTAACTTGTTTCACAGGAACTAAACGACAACTCAACAATTTCCTAAATTTCATAAACTCACTCCACCCTAAAATTAAATTTACTCTCGAAACTGAAACCGAAAACGCTATTAACTTTCTAGATTTGACTATTACAAGACTCAATAAAAAACATGATTTCTCAATTTTTCATAAACCGTCCCACACTGACATAACAATACACAACACCTCAGCACATCTTCGCCAACACAAAATAGCAGCATACAACAGCATGATACACAGGCTTTTGACTGTCCCCTTATCAGAAGAAAATTATATCAAAGAACTACAAATAATAAAACAAATTGCATTCAACAATGGTTACAACCCAGAAGTAATAGACAATATCATTGTGAAAAAATCTTTCAATAAAGCCATTAAAGAAGTATATCCAACAATAAAAGATCAAAATAATGGTTTCAAAGTTCTCACTTACATTGGCTACCCAACAGAAAAAACTTCCTCTTTAAAAAAAAAAACGTAATATTAATGTAGCTTTCAAAACTAATAACACAATAGGAAAACATTTAAAAAATGTAAAAGACAAGATTTCATCAGAAAATAAATCAGGCGTCTATAAGTTGACTTGTGGTGCTTGTCCTAAGGTATATATTGGACAAACAGGAAGAAATTTTGGTAAACGGTTGTCAGAACATAGAAGAAGTTACATCAGTAATAAAACAGACTCAACTTATGCTAACCACCTAATAGAAGTAGGTCACGTGTTCAACGAAGAGTTTAAAATTTTACACACCGAGAAAAAAGGGTTAAAATTCGATTTACTAGAATCTCTAGAAATAAATAAACTAAAGTCGTCTGATATTTTATTAAATGACCAAATTGAAACAAACTCATCTCCCTTACTAAATTTATTTACTTAGACTATTAAAATTAGATTCAATAAATTTCCTAGAAATATATGTACCTTTCCAATTAGTAATTAAAATTATATTGTACTTTTCCGCTTAGCAATTAAGATTAGGATTACATCAAAATTGTATAAAACCATATAGTTTGTGCATTGTAAAATTAGTATACCAGTACTCAATATCTGAAGAAGCCACTGTGTGGCGAAACAATTGTCATGTTGACAAGAAATAAAGTGAAAATCAAAAACTAATATAGTTTTCTTCCCAATTAAAAAAAATCAAATTTTTTTTGCTCAAATTACAATCTCGACGTTTTATGCTATTCTAAGACTGACTGTCTTTAAAAAAATTGGTTTCTTTTTTACGATTATTACATTTCCACTCCAATGCGTGGATGTGGAAGTAAAATAACAATAAGTTACATAAAAGAGTGTAATAATATTTTTTCGCTTATCGTTATCCTTTATTGTTTTGCACATACCCCTTTCACAGTTCCCTTTTCCGTTATAATCAACTATATTTTATACAGTCCCATATACATAATGCATATTTTGCAAATGCAAAACAATAACATGTAAATTTTCCGCATATGGGAATATTGTCAAACCTTTATGCATTAAATTGGTATCTACTATTCAGACTCAGACATGATACGATAAATATTGTATTTTTTAACAGATAAGTATGCATCATATGTTTATTTACGTTTTTTTTTTATTATTAAAGTCTCGTGACGTGACTTTTTCCTGTTGTCGAGTGCGGTATAAAGGAAATGTCCAACTTGTTAGATGATGTATCCTTCATAATTACATATCACATAATTCAATGATGTCATGACAATATGCTGATATTATATTACGCTGAGTAAACTCATTATAAGCGGTGTTATGTTTCCAAGGGGCGTAAGCGAAATCAAACAAAGAATACTGCATTATTTTGTCGTTTTTTGTGGTAAGTGACTAAAACTAAATCAAAAAGTACCATTGTACGCAAAATATACTATTACTTCCACATCCACGTAGTGGAAGTGGATTGGAAGTATAGTAATCGTAAAAAAAATTTCAATTTTTTTTTTCTTTAATAGGTTTAGAATGTCATGAAACGTCGAGATTTTAAATTTGAGCGAAAAAAATGTTTCTGTCTGTCGGCTTATCTGTCCGCACGCTTTCTCCGGAACGGTTTAAGATATTGACTTGAAATTTTGTATACGTATATATTACAACGAGATCTAGAACTGGATTGTTTTTTGAAGATATCCGGTGAAGGGTTGGGGGGTAAATAGGGGTAAATATGGGGAAATTGAGATACTCATTTGCAATTTGGTGCACGTATGTACTATAACGGCATCTGGAACTGGATTATATTTTGATATGATTCCGTTGAAGGGTTGGGGGTTAAATATAGGTAAATAGGGGAAAATAAGTAAAGCAAGCTGGTACGAATACAGAAACTTTAAATTCATTGTATATATTAGGAGCTTAAGCCTCAGATTTTTTTATAATATTTTTCGATCACCCCCCCACCACCCATACTCCATTATTAAAGGAGTTGATAAAATAAAATTAAGATATTCATTTGAAATTTGTTACTCGTATGTATTATAACGACATCTGGAACTATATTATATTTTGAGATGATTCCGTTGAAGGGTTGGGGGTTAAATAGGAGAAAATAAGTAAAGCAAACTGGTAACAGTACAGAAACTTGAAATTCCGTGTATGTACTAGAAGCCTAGGTCTCAGATTATTTATAATATTTTTCAACCCCCACCACCCCTACTCTATTATTAAAGGGGTTGATAACATAAAATTGAAATATTCACTTGATTCGGTACACGTATGTATTATAGCGACATCTGGAACTAGATTCTATTTTGAGAAGCTTCCGTTGAAGTGTTGGGAGTTAAATAGGGGAAAATAAGTAAAGCAAGCTGGTATGAGTACAGAAACTTGAGATTCGGTGTATGTCCTAGAAGCGAAGGCCTCAGACTCCCCACCACCCTTAATCCATTATTAAAGGGGTTGATAAAATGAAATTGAGATGTTCGCTTGAAATTTGAGACACGTATGTATTATAACGACATCTGGAACTAGATTATATTTTGAGATGATTCCGTTGAAGGGTTGAGGATTAAATAGACGTAAATAGGGGAAAACAAGTAAATCAAGCTGGTAAGAGTACAGAAATGTGAGATTTGATGTATATACCTCAGATTTCTTTCTAATATTTTTCAAACACCACCATCTCCGCTCCATTATTAATGGGTTTGATGACATAAGATTGAAACATTTACTTGAAAATTAGTACACGTATGTATTGTAATGACATCTGATTGAAATGATTCCACTGAAGGGGTGGGACGTGGTAGGTTGTGAATAGGGTAGGGTAAAGTAGAAACTTCATTTTTAATTTTATCGTGTATGGTAGAAACCAACGCCTCAAACTTTTCTATAACATCTGTTCCAAATATTATTAAAATTCTATGACCAATAATTTCCACATACTAGAGTGCAAATCTAGTCAAGATGTTTCCTTTAAAGTGACGAATGAAAAATCTGGATGTGGAAGTAGTGGTTCCTTAGGCAGCGGTTTTTTAAAATAGTTCTAATTATCAATTTATACTACAGTAATAAGATAACGTGCAACTGCCACTTTCTCAGAAACAACCCCTAGAAAATGTAATTCAACCCCTAAAATAAGGAATTTTTTTTAAAAATGTCAAAATCATTTTAAAAAGTTAAAGTATTTAAGGAAAAGGTCACTGGGCAATTTCTGGAGGTAAAATAATCATATACATGCAAATTAATTGTACACTTCGGGGGATGTGTATTTAGGAGGTAAATTTTGGATGTAATAAGGGGCTCAAAATGGACCCTATAAGGTATTTTGGTCTCCTTGTTCAATTTTCCTTTTTACGTACAACCCCTATAAAATATAATATCCACCCCTAATATAGGGTAAATTTTAAATGAAATCTCAAATTCTTTAAAAATGTTACTGCATGTAATAAAAATGACACCGGGCTTTTATACTATCAGATAGGTCTTTCCTTAAGGTAAAATAATGACATATTTGCAAATAAGTGGGTAAAGAGGTAATAGCCCGGGAGGCAGCGACAGATTTTTCGTGTTAATATCCATAAAGCTAGATTTTTTCCAAAGAGAGTTTAAATAGTATCTATAATTAAGGTGCAATTCTACCAAAGTCTTAGTGGTGCATAAATGAGTAAAAAATTAAACAAAATGTTGCAAAAAAACAGATGGACGAAAATTTCGCTTTTTGAATTGTCACGAATTGTCAAAAAATGACGATTCGCCATCTCTCCTGCCAGCCCCAACTTTCGATTTTCACCTCGCAATTCACGTTGTACGGCCGACCTTCTCCTCGCTATCGCAGTATTTATTCAGTTCTTACATTTGAAAAATTGACTTGCGGTCGTGCTAATCGGCGACTATTTTTAAGTGGTTTCCTGAGTTCAAATCTCACCCGGGCATACTTTTTTTTTCGTTTTCAATTTTTCGGCAGATATTTTTGATTCCATAATTGCTATTCGCTCCCTTCTATTGAATTTCTCGGAAAATAATGGAATACATTCGTTAACGAGGTGGTGTAGTACAAAAGCCATCTGCGATTGCTGACTACAATAAATGCAAAGGTTTCATAGACATTTCGGATCAAATAAAGTCCTACTCAACTGCATTACGAAATTCGATAAAATGGTATGGTAAAACAGCAATCGAGCTTCTATTTGGGTCAACACTTGCCAATGCACCAGAAAATCATCAATCAGAAATTCTCTATCACTTCTTTCAAAGAGGAGCTGGTCAGCCATTTCTTGGATATTTCTAAGCTTGAAAATATTGAAACGTCCAACGCACGTGCTCGGGAAGGTCACCACTTAGATATGGTTCCATCTTCTGCCCGAAGAAGATGTGTGACATGTTAAGCAAAGCTTTCCTCCGAACATTGATGAAAATTTGCACAAAACATAACGCAATTTCATCGCTTCGGATGTATTCAGTGCGACAAATTTTACTGCATTACGTGTTTCTGTAATATTTATAGTTGTAATATATAAGCGGGTTTTGATAATACAATTTTCTTTTTTCACTTATAATTGGCTTGGTATTCGTATTCCGTAGAGGAAAATGCAAAACTTCTCCGAGTAATGCAATAGAACGGAGCGAACAGCTATTATAGAATCAAAAATATCTGCCAAAAAATTGGAAACGAAAAAAAAAAAAGTATCCCCGGGCGGGATTTGAACTCGGGAAACCACTTGAAAATAGTCACCGATTAGCACGACCGCAAGTCAATTTTTCAAACGTAAGAACTGAATAAATACGGTGATTGGAGACCCGTTCTACGTCTCCATGGCGAGGAGAAGGTCGGCAATGGCCGTACAACGTGAATAGCGAGGTGAAAATCGAAAATTGGAGCCAGGAGGAGCGAAGGCGAATCGTCATTATTTGACAATTCGTGACAATCCGAAAAGCGAAATTTTCGTCCACCCATTTTTTTGCATTATGTTGTTTAATTTTTTACTCATTTATGCACCACTAAGAGTTTGGTAGAATTGCACCTTCATTATAGATACTATCTAAACTCTCGTTGGAAAAAATCTAGCTTTATAGAAATGATTTCACGAAAACTATCGCTGTCTCCCGGGCTATAAATTTTGGATGTAACATAAACAAATTAAAAAATGCATAACACAACAATGATTGTTTCTATTGCATAGGGTAAAACAGTTGAAAATATCAATTGATTTATAAAAAAATTTACCATATTTGATGAAAACCCCAATTAAATAATTAGTTTAAAAAATTAGTTATACACAGCCTCTTTTGTATTCAGGGGGTGATGGGTAATTTTTGGGAGTAATGAAAAAATGATTATTGGGGGCTCCAAATGATTCCTATACAGTATTTTGGTTCTCTCTTTCCATTTCTGAAGCCCGTTTTTATGTAAGATCCCTAGAAAATAAAATATAAACCCTTGACATAGGGTAAATTTTAAATTAAACTTTTAAACATACTTAATTTTTTTTAAATGTACTGCATGTAAGAAAAACTTTACCTCAAATTAGGAGTTGATATTTTATTTTTTAGGGGTGTACGTAAAAACGGACGTAATTTATTTGCAAATATGTCATTATTTTACCTTCAGGAAAGACATCCGGCTGGTTAAAAGCCCAGTGTTATTTTTCTTAATGCAGGAACATTTTAAAATTGTTTATTTTTAATGCCATTTGGTTTCAAAGTTGAGCAAATTCTGCACAAGAGATTCCCTGGCACTCCCTGTACTGTAGTAATTTATTCAGCAATTTTTCTCAATATAGATGAAATTCGTAATTCGCTAAATGTAGGTATCAGGTATTTAATTTAACAGAAAAAACATGTGATTTAGATATAAAATATGACAGGGAATTATATATGTAATATTTCAACCCAGAGGTATTTAAAGGATTTCTAAACGTGCTTGAACGGCGCGGCAATCGTTTTATCTGTCAAGAAAATTCGTACAAGTATTATGGAAAATCGCTTAGGTAAACGGAACATATATATGACGAGATTACTCTTCGTTAATATGACAAGAATAAAATTTAAAGGGTTTGATCATGTGTCATGTGATTATTTATGAATGCTCTTTTAAAACAATATTTTATACATGGACGTATATCGTATAAGTTAGAGGGATATACAATATATATAGGTATGAACCTAAAGAAACGCACAAAATTCATATCTTTGGTACGTGTCATTTTTCAAAAAAACACAGGTCGATTTTAGTTTTGTAAATGCTACATTTTGTCACCATACCAAAATTTATGACGTCATTGAGTTATGGCGCCATCATAATTTTTTTTTATAATGGAAACACATTTTTACTGTTTTTGGGGGTATATTCCTTTAGCTTTCTGGTGATATAAAAAAAATGATATTACCTGAGCCATTCTTTCCGAAAAATGACATTTAATGTAAAAATAGCTTACCTTTCGCAAATTCACGAGTAATGTTCCACTTTCTTATGGACTGATAAATCTTGTTGCCTACATTTTTGTTTTAACTAGTATGAAAACATTTGACATAAAAACAAAACAAAGAAAATAATAAAAAAAACAATCACCTTAGCTACAGAGAGATACAGGCCTTTTTGTGTAAAGTATCGATAACTTTTTTATTCCTGGCACGTGTGGAAACTCAGTTTTGTGACACTTTTGAGATAGTGTAAAACTAGCGAATGCCATGCCACGTTTAAGTGAAAGAGAACGCGTAGAACTTTTGATGATGGTTGGATATGGTGATAAGCTGATAAGTCATCAGGAAGCATGTGATGTTTTCAACGATAAATATCCCGAAAAGCAAATTTCTAGATCCACTGTAAGTAGATTGGTGGCTAGATATGATGAATCTGGCAGTGTAGCTGACCTCCCTCGATCTGGTCGCCCTAGAACAAGCAACGAAACCAAATTAAATATTCTTCTAGAAAGTAAGGAAAACCACCATCTTTCGACAAGGCAGCTGGCCTTAAATCATAACGTGAGTCAAACTTCTGTTGTACGTCTATTGAAAAAAGAAAAATACCATCCATACAAAGTGCAATTAATCCACTAATTGAATGAAGATGATCCAGAACGGCGCTTACAGTTTTGTCAACAGTTGATGACCTTGTCCGATGAACACCCAAATTTCTTAAAGAACATTGCTTTTTCTTATGAAGCTACATTTTCTTTAAAGGAAAATGCTTAAACCTCCTTGAACAATTAGAAATAAAAAATCCCTTAAAAGCAACACGTGTACCACCAATGACCAATCAAATTTCATAAATACTCCTATAATAGACAAGGTTTTAAGAATAGCCCATTGAATTATATTCCGAGTATATATCCGAGTATATCCTTAGTTTTATTACTTGAAATCCCCGTAATTCCACATGTTTGGGTATTATTGCATTTATTTTTAGAACAACCGCCCTCATAGGTTTAGTATTCATCTGTAATGCTCTTGAGAAAGGCCTAGCAAGCCGAAACATATGTAGAGTGTATAAAAATACAGTTTTTATTTGAAACATCAAAATGCATTGTTTTTCCCTTTTTTTTTGAAGAAAATCTTACGGCCCCAAGATATTTACAGTTTTTGCGAGTTGAGTTAGTGCCAACCTTAGCAGATATGTTTCCGAACAATGATGAAGATATTCCTGCTGAAAGACGGGCTCCCACCTCATTTTGGGATAGCAGTGTGTCAGTTTTTAGATGACACTTTTACTGGAAGGTGGATAAGTCGTCGAGATCCGATTGAGTGACCCTCGCGTTCACCGAATTTAACCCCCTCAGACTTTTTTCTGTAGGGTTACTTAAAGTCAAGGATCTATTTTAACAGACCGGATACCATAGAATAATTGAAAGACAGAATTGGCTTGGAGATGAGACGAATTGCCCATGAGATGATTCAGAACAGCGTGCAAAGTGTCTACACCCGTCTTGGTCAATGCCAAATGGTTGGAAGGTTGCAATTTGAGCAATGGAGATGATTTTTTTCTCACAATTACTTACGTAAGGTATCAATCAATAAAAATATAGATAATATCAATTTTTTTTATATCACCAGAAAGCTAAAGGCATGTACCACCAAAAACAGTAAACAAAAGTGTCTATTTCCATTTAAAAAAATGTATGATGGCTTTATAACTCAAAAACCAATGACGTCATAAATCTTGTTATAGTGACAAAATGTAGCATTTACAAAACTAAAATTGACCTGTTCTTGGATTTTTTTGAAAAATGACACATACCAAAGATATGAATTGTGTGCGTTTCTTTAGGTTCACACTGTATAGCATTGCTTCCTTTCCTATGTAACGTTGTGGGGCGTCTTATCTCTAGACTCAAAAAACTAGTGAAGCTAACTCTGTTAAGGAATAACAAAAGTTGGTGAATTGGATGGGGCAGTACGGCGGTATATGTCACTTTGACTTTGGGTGAAAGGGTTAAGGTCATTCAAGGTCAAATTTTTGTTTAAAACATTTTTTTTTTGTATACTTATTGGTCGAGATATTTTAAAGTTTCAGGTTAAAAGAATCACCCAGCAGTTGCTAACTGACAGCTGCCAGCTGTCAACATCCTCTGTTTGGCATTAGATTTGAACTAAGCAACCTCAAAAACATAAAGATAGGTATTTCAATAATCAAAATATGCGTTATAAAACTGTTATAAAACTACTCGAAATAGTAACTTATGATGGAGCTATGGAGCTTTGGTGCTACATAGGACCCAAAATACTGAATATGGAATATCGTGACCATGAAGACTTTTGTTCAGGATGACAAAAGCTATACTATAACAAAAATTCAGACGTTTCTACCTAAACCCAATTTCCATAATAGCCCACGGAAATTAGCATTTAACCTGGACATGGACAAAATTAGTAACAATCTGAATTTTTGCCCAGACGTTCTATGAAGGGTCCCAAACCCAAATCCACAAAATTCACAAAAGTCCCAAAATTACTACCCAAGATTTTGAAGGTAAAAGTTTTTTTGCAAATATCTCGCGTCCTGTGCATCGGATGCCCATGAGGTTAAAGTGAAAGTTGTAGAGAATTAAATTATCTATAAGTCACCTCTTTTATTTTTTCCCAAATCTCCCACAACGTTTCGAGATATTCAAGGTCAAACTTTCAAAACATGATTTTCCGCTATTTTCTCGCGTCAAAAAAATCAGAGAGCAATAATGTTATCATGAAAGTTGTAGAGAATTAATTTATCCATAAGATTGGTATTTTGCATTTTTATCCAAAACCTCACCCTTTTCGAGATATTCAAGGTCGATATTGTCTGTAATTGTTTATTTGTGGCATATTCAGATTTTCTTACTTTTTATTGGGTATTTTGCCCCTGAAAAATATTTAAAAATTTTAATGAAAAAACCTCTGCGCCAAACGGATCAGACAGAGGTTGGTTCTTGAGTACTTGACTATATATACTACTATACTACCTATAGCTTTGATTTTGAGTTTTTAGTTTATAACATTGTTCTAGTTTATATATTTTTAGGTGTGAGACTTTTTGAAATAGTCAAGTACTCAAGAACCAACCTCTGTCTGATCCGTTTGGCGCAGAGGTTTTTTCATTAAAATTTTTAAATATTTTTCAGTGGCAAAATACCCAATAAAAAGTAAGAAAATTCAAGGTCGAAGATTAAAAAACGATTTTTTGCAAATATTTCGCTTCCTATGCACTGGACGTACATGAAGTCAGTGTGAAAGTTGTATAGAATGGAATTATCTACAAAATTGATCTCTTGCATTTTTTCCCAAAACTTCGCCCTTGGCGAGATATAGATAATTAGATTATCTGCATCTTTCACGTCGACTTCATGGACGCGAGATATTCGCGGAAACCCGCTTTCTTTGTAAATTTGACCTTGAATATTTCACCAAGGGCAAAATTGAGGAAACATGCAAGAGATCAATAAATCTTGGAGATGATTCAATTCTCTACAACTCTCACATTGATTTCATGCACGTCCGATGCATAGAAAGCGAGATATTTGCAATAAATCGTTTTTTTAAACTTCGACCTTGAATACCTCGAAAAGGGCGAGGTTTTGGGAAAAGATGTAAAATACCAATCTTGTGGATAATTGAATTATCTACAACTTTCATGATAACTTTATTGAAGTCTGATTTTCTTGGCGAGAGAAATTCGTTTTTGAAAGTTTGACCTTGAATATCTCGAAACGTTGTGGGAAGTTTGGGTATAAATTAAAAAGGCAAAATGTAGATAACTTAATTCTCTATAGCTTTCACTTTGACCTCATAGGCATCCGATGCATAGGACGCGAGATATTTGCAAAAACTTTGACCTTCAATATCTTGCGTAGCCATGCTGGGATTTTTGTGATTTTTGTGGATTTGGGTTTGAGACACCTCAAAGAACGTCTGTGCCAAAATTTAGATTTTTACTAATTTTGTCCAGGTTTCCTCCGTTTTTTATATAATTTCCGTGGGCTATAAGGATTGTGCGGAGTCCTTTGAAATTAATTTGGTTAATAAAGTATTTTATTATTATTATTATTATTATTATTAAATATTTGAAGTGAACTAAATATTTTCAAACTGGTCACAACAATATTGAATTATATTCGCTTAGCGATAAGAAAACTACTTACCACAACTGCTCTAGTGACCGTTCGATACGTACTGTGTAGTGTTTAGATAACAGCACATATCAAAAAAGTATTTCAACAAAATTTATCAACAAACAGTCATATCTAGTATTCCGCATGCATGTGTCCACGCAGTCGGTTGATTTCTGGAGAACACTAATTTATCGGAGGACGGAGGCCCGTCTTTAATAAATAAAATAAATGTGTCGGCTGACTCAAGTTTTGATATTCGGAAAATATGCACAATCAATTTCGTTCTTTACTATCTTAATGATTTAAGCGTGTGACTGTAGTGTGATAAGTAGATTGAAAAATTAATTACTTAATATTAGTGGTGCATGTGTCATGTGTTCCGAGGAAAAAATATCGGAAATTTTCTGCAAGCAATCAACATTGATTTATTATGTTCTTATCAACGTATAAGAAGTAAGTAGGTAACTTGATCACTGACCAAAACTAAATAGAGTTTACTTTAAGATAGTAGCTGTAGGCAACTAGGAACCGTATATTGTCTAAATGTTATTTGTGGCATTATCTTAATTTTTTTCTTCTTCAATTCTTTGGGATTTCCTGCCACATGTTTTTTCTTTTTAAGCTGTGCTCAGGGAATTTACAAAATATCACAATTAACCAGTATGTTACTGGTAAATAACCTCTACGTCTATGACTCGACGAAATATTTAATTTCAAGTTTTTATACTCATTTGTGTTATTTATTGATAAAAAGCAACCTCTAACTGATCCTTTGACGTAAAAGTCACAGGCGTAGAAGTTAGTTACCGGTAACATACTGGTTAATTGTGATATTTTGTACATTCCCCGAGCACCGCTTAAAAAGAAAAAACACATGTGGCAGGAAGTCCCAAAGAATTGAAGAAGAAAAAAATTAGGAACCGTAGTAATAATAACAACATATTTATTTTACTCAGAAATTAAAATGGTACAAATTGAACTCTAGAGCTTTTCTTCCATTTGTCCAAAATACAAAAAACTAAGTTCTAAGATTTAGAAAAAGAAATATATATCTATATTACAAAACAATATATTCAGTTGTGTTTTTAATTAATGCATTTTATACTAATAAATGATACATTTTATAATATTCAGCAATAGCACTACACAGCAATAATACGAACAGACACAGGGAACAGACTGACCTCAGAAAACAAAAACAGAAATATCACAAACGAGTATAGTATTTACGAACTCAACTGGAACAGTACGGAACTAGAGGATTTTACGGGGTATTGTTAATATATCGCTTCACATTGAATGAGAGAGCACAGAATTTTACAGATTTATATTCACCACTCCTCGTCTACAGTCCACGTGGACTTGATCCGCCTGTCACATAGAAATATAGGTGGGATTAGATGCTTAGCGAATTTGATTTGCCAACACCAACCTTGTTCGGAGCTTTTGCATGTCATAATAAATAAAACAAAAAATACGTATGAACTATTTGTATCATATGATCTGTACGAGGCAGTGCAGTACAGCCAGGCAGCGTTATAAATTATTTAATTCTAGTGAATATTTGAACAAATAATTAGTTTTATTACTGTGTTTGAGTGATTTTTTGCAATTAATTGTATAAAATGGCATTTTGGAGGCCTTTCGATAGTAGTGACAACGAAACGGATGATTTTGATACAGAGCCTATACAAACGGAATTTGAAAATAAAGACTTACACGTTCAACCTCAAAGGGTTATTTTGAATATTTACTCTTGTTTAAAAGGCGAAAATATTGATTCTTCAGATTATCAAATTGTGAAGAGGATTTGTGAATTAATCAAATTTAGCCGTACTACAATTTACAGGTACACTGAACTGAACTTATGGTAAGTACCTTGTGAAACATCTTGAAAATAATTGTCAATTATAAATTAAACACTGCTTTTAGATGAACCAAACAATATATTATAAATACTCTACATATGTTTCGGCTTATTAGGTCTTTATCAAGAGTATTACATACCTGTTTAATATATAATTAACAACAATTTATAGGGTTATTAGAGCCGGGGATATATTTGATCATTCTATTAAACGGAAAAGAGTTGGACAAAAGCTTAATAAACTTAATAACACGTCCAATGATGTCATTTGTCGATTTGTGAATAACTTTTACAACGAACAAAAGGTGCCCACATTAGAAATGATTAGGAATAAGTTACGCGACTATCCAGATTATAACTATAAATCATTAGATACTTTGTGAAACGTTTTGCTCGATTGCGGTTTTAGGTATAAAACATTGGACAAACGAGTGATAGTTACACGAGTACCTGTGTAAAATAAAAGAATACCGAGATGCAAATAGAGACCTAATTTATCTTGACGAAATATGGTTTGATACCCATGATATAGTTCAATACGGTTGGGTAGGTAACACCTAAAAGTGTAATTTAAGTACTCCATGTTCTAGGGGGAAAAGAATTATAATTCTACATGCTGAAAGTAAAAACAGTTTTATTGCAAATGCGTTGTTGTTGTCTGCTAAAAATATCAAGCAATCCTCGGCCGACTACCACGAGGATATGACAGCAGAATTATTTGAGAAGTGGGCAAAGGAATAGCCCACCAAATTCTGTACTTGTTATGGACAATGCGTCATACCATTCGCGACAAAATACAAAAAGTCCGAATACCAACACAAGAAAAGGCGATATCATTAACTTTATGAAAGTTAAAGGCTTGGAAATACCAGAAAAAAACACAAAAAAGACTTCAATAGAAATGATTGGAACGAAAAATTTTAAAAAAGAATATGCTGTTGAAAAAATTTTTGAAGCACACTATCATACTATTTTACGCCTGCCTCCATATTATTGCGTTTTCAACCCCATTGAAATGGTGTGGGCTGATGTAAAAACAAGACTACGTCAATATAATCAATCCCCACAATGAAGTAAGTATGTCTTAAAGAATATAAAGATAATAGTAGACGAAATAGGCAAAAGCGATATATGGAGGAAGTGTGTATCTCATGTGATAAAAAAGGAAAATAAATATTCTATATTACCACCTATTAATCCAATTATTATTAATGTATATACCGATTCAAGTTCTGAAAACTCGGATAGTAACGAATGAAATATTGTTTTTTAGTTATAATAAAAGTTATATAATAAAAAGTTATAAGTTCATAGACAAAGCTTTCCTGAAATCTGTTTATTTAACGTCGACCTATTTCCGCTACTGAGACCAATTGCCGATGCCAGGAATCGAGCTCCCCCTTTAAAATTTTGCCGAGTCTTTCCTTTATACAATAGTAGAAATTTTCTACCTGCCTAACATCATGATACTGCAAAGTTCATAATATCAATATTTAATAAACAAGACAGTCGCTGCTTTACGCCCCTGCAGAAGGATTATATACCATCTATGCAACTCCCGCCTAAGATTACATAACTTTCCTGCTAGAAGAGAGAACGAGAGGTAGGTCACTAGACAATAGACGTAGCCTTAATATATCATTTATGTAACTTGTGAAATGTGAAGAACATATTTTTTCATTAAGCACTTCTATTAAACAAAGGTATTATAGAAATCCCTTTCTTTAACAATTGAAAAATAATTATTTTGTATATTTAGTAGCATTTTTATATTTCTACCGCCGCCGCCTATGTCCCATAAAGGAGACCGCGTTTTCATTTTTATGCTGTCCCAATTGAGATCATAATACTATACCAAGGAATTTTGTATGTATTTTTTATTAGGTAAGTGATCTCGTGAAGTCAATTTGCGTCTTAAGTATTGAGGTTCATAATCATAAATTATTTGCCATATAAGTGTAAGCACGTGCAAACGTCTACGATTTTCCATATTTAATATACAATGTTCGTTTAGATATGGCGATATATGTTGTCTATATGTTGTTGCAGTCAATATAACGCATACATAATTTTTGAAGTTTTTGAATTTGCTGCTGATAATAATTTCCCATATACAACATCACCATATTCAATTATAGACAATATGAGAGAAAATTTTGACGTACGCTCGCTTGACATATCATTTGCAAAACTGTATAATTTTTTCAATCGACTATATACTAATTTTAGATTGAATGAAATGTCTTTCAAAATTTAATGTTGAGTTTAGCCAAAGCCTTAATATATTTGCCATATTGACAACAGGAAGGGTGGTAATATTTATAGTAACATCAAAATAAACTTCCGGTAAATTTTTCAATGTGAAGGACTAGCAAAAGAAATAGACGAGGATTATAACGCATTTTTCTAAAATCTAGTTGTGTGCATCTAACTTTAATTTTTATGACATTATCAGTTAGTTGTCAAAGTTCATTGCAAGTGTGCCAAAACTAATATACCCCACATAAGTGATTTAGTTAGAGCTGGATTTATTGCTAAAGCAGAAGATGGATGGTCAATGAGACAAATTGCACTGCGTTATAATATTAACAAAATTTCTGTGTTTAACATTTTAAAAAAGTGGAGAATAAACGGTACGATTAGTAGAAATCCTGGATCAGGGCGACGAAGGATATCAACTCAACAGCAAGATTTGCGATTGATAAATAAAGTAGTAGAAAATCCATTTCACTCAGTAATTCAGGCTGCTGAAAAAACGAATTTTCCTAGATCGAGTAGTACTGGTCGCCGGCGAGTAAGAAAATCGAAGCTACGCTGTCATCCAGCAGCACAGAAATACCTATTTAAAGCTGAATATAAAGAAGCTCGACTGGGATTTGCTCTTGAATTTTTAGTGCATGATGTAAATTTTTGGAAAAATGTAATCTTTACAGATGAAAAAACTTTTCAGTCTACACACGCGGTCGTATTCGTGTTTACCGACCTCCGAATACTCGATTCGATGAGAAGTATATATCTAACAATGACAATAGTGGTAGATTTTCCGTTAACATGTGGGCTTGGATATCGACATGTGGTCCTGGTGTTTTGTGGCATATTGAGGAACGATTTAATAGTGAAACGTATATTAGGATTTTAGACAATATTGTGCTCCCTTCTGTGTCACAATTCTACTGCTCATGCCGTGACGAACTGGTTTCAAGATAACAACATTAATGTTCTTAACTGGCCGACATAGTCCAGATCTTAAACCTGTGGAAGACGTATGGGCACTACTCCTTGTTGAACTGGATATCCTTTGTTGCCCTGATCCAGGATTTCTCCTAATCGTACCGTTTATTCTCCACTTTTTTAAAATGTTAAACACGGTATTTTTGTTAATGTTATAACGCAGTGCAATATGTCTCATTGACATTTCATCTTCTGCTTTAGCAAACTGTCACGACTGTACCAAAAATGATATTCCAAGACTCGGCGAAATTTCAATTCACAGTTTCCGATTTAGTATTTTAATAAGTTTCTGTGTTGTGTCAGAAAATTTTTTCATCAAAGAACTAGCTGATTTTGGTACATGAATAACTGGAAAATCTGGAGAAATATATCTCCATATATATCCTAGAGACACTCTTCTACCGACAAAATTGTGCGAGAATAATTTGCTTTTTACCAGCTAAGAATATAGTCGCAGCATATGACTAATATAACCTCAGATTTTACGTTTGTTTATCCTCTTTTTTAATGTTTTTATTCGCAGTTCTAGTTTGGTTCCAGTGTAACATTAATAAACTTTCAAATATTATACGCCAATTATACGGTTGGAAATCCAACTAGAAAATGATATTTATTCTGTATGAGACAGTTTATAAATGTTACACTGGGCCCAAGAAATGTGAATAAAAACATTAAAAATGAGGATAAACTTACGAAAACGTAAAAGGTTCCTTGGCGGCGCTACGAGAGGAACTGGGGAAGCGTAAAACATCATGTAATTTAATCATTGTACTTTGACTTGGTGCTGTCTGTTTTTCTTGAATCTCGTATTCACAATAAAAGTGTCCCAGTATTTATCATATTTCGTTTATCTCAATAAAAAATGACAGGTGATAAATGTCAGATTTACCTAAGGGTTGTACCACAGAAGACAAGAACTATAGTTCATATCTTCTGTGGTTGTACTATGATTCATAAAAGACATCTTATGTTACAATTTGACATTTGACAAGTTAATGAACTTTCGATTATGGGTAAGTGTTAGTATAGGAATCAGCGTGCAATTACCTTTACACATTTATATCAGCAAGAGACATGGTTTATCCTTTTTCTTAGAACATGGTAGACAGCAACGGTGATGGGAATTTTTCTTAGTGTTACAAACCTAATTCATAAATAAAATGAACTATTTAAAAAATATTCAGCTTGACATTCACTAATCATAGATTAAAAGTAGACACCCAACAGGTTCAAAATGTCTGCCAATGTACCTCTAATAACCGGGATGTATATCGATCGTATCTTTGTAATAACTGAGTGGTAATGAATCGATGACAGATAAATCAGCTTGACACTTCTTTGTCATGCCCAGTGACATAGCTTGCAGGTTTAGAATGGATCTCCACTTACTGTGTCAATAACCTAGTTTTGTATTTGTGTCCATGTAAAATGATTCGTGTTTTTAAAGAGTTTTAGAGATTCTGAAAATTACAATGATTTTTCGCATAACATTTATTGTGTAGCTTTTATTGCATAAAGTATTTTTTTCTTCTAGTAATAAATTAATTAAAATACAAATGTTTTTGGAAATAGTGATAATATTAGTATTTTTATTTCATTATTAATAATATTATTTTACATTTTATATTGATTAAAGTTATTGACTTTTTCATATACTGATGATCTGTTTAAGTTATTTTTAAATATGTATCTTTTATCATATAATTCAATTTTTCATTTTTTCTGTTTGTCTGTCCGTCATAAGATCAAATCTTTCCACGCTGCTTGGTTTCACCATTACATGGGCAGCAGTAACTCTTAAATTTTTCTGTGGATGGCGCCCGTAATATCATCATTTTAAACTACCTCTGACTGGTGGAACAAACTGACTTAGTAAGAGATCACAAAGATATTGGTTCACCCTCTGGCTCGTTTAAAAAGAAATATTAATTGAACCCACGAAATCCCAGCCACGCACCAGATCAGCTAGCCGTTCGCCGTCACTACTTAAGTGTTGGTTGAATTGCCTTTGGTTATCACCTTAACCGGTGATACCATTGTTAATTTTTTTAGGGCCAAGTGGTGATGTAACAGATTTTAAATAAGCACATGAAGGAAAATCTTGTTGAATTGGACATAGTTTAGAAAGTTCCATAAGAGATGATATAAATTTTTCATCATCTGTTGTTGGAAAGACAAAATAGTGGTAAATTAATCAAGTTGCCACTACTGTTCTACTTCCTTCCAACTAAAAAGTTCATTTATTCATATTAGGAAAAAAAATATAACATAGCGTTGAATTAATGAATCGTTGTGACCCTTCTTGGAACTAAAATTGATAATATCTAAGCTATAAGACTATTATTATTGACACTTACTTATATAATTATGTATAATACAAATACAGGAGTTAGTGAAATTTCCACTAATAAAGAAATTTCTCATATCATTTTCCTTGTCTGTCATGTTCTATGAAATAGGATTAATAACGTCTCTAGCGGTTACAAATGTGTCAGGTAATTGCACGTTGACTTCTATACTATGTAACTCTACGTTCTTCTTTGTACATTAATTTTGCAATAGACTGTATCTGTTGTATCAAATGTGCAAGTAAACATAAGCTGCGAAGACCATGATACAATAAATTCTTTCTTGTTTTATTTTTATTATTAACTACACAAACATAAATATGGCTATTTACATGGTTAATTTTTGTTCCAGGTCAAACCAAGATGGGATCTAGCAGCGGGGGGAAGAAGAAATACATTAATTTTCGGAACAGACAGCGTGCCAATATGAGTTTTTTCATAGTGGTTATGTTTTTCGCGGTGTTTGGGATCATAGTCTTCACCGAAATTTTTTTTATCGACGAACGTGGACATGCCACAGGTGTTTTAGTGAGACACGGATCGTTCAATTACCAACACAAACAGGACAAAGTTATAGACTACGAAGATGGATTTCCGGTAAGCTAATACGAATACTGAAATGTTTCTATAAATATGTTGTATCTAATTATATCTAAATCTGATGTTGTGAAGGTGTTTCATAAATGTGCAAACCTCTAGTCCAAAGTTTGTGAATTAGTTGTAAATAGCTTTGGTACTACATACAATATATTATATTTTCTACATTCAGAGAGTCAAGAATAAAATCGGCAAAGAAAAAAAGGAGAGGAGGTGGCACATTCGTGAATAATTCCTACAAGAAATTTTTCTTTTTATAATGCTGCAATCATTATTTCAAGTTCTCCATACAAATATCGCTGCCGTCAAGTTACAAAAATGACGGTCAAAATTGTTAATCCAGTGCTTGACGGTTTTTCGCTCAGAATTCTTTCGGATAAAACCGATTGACGTAATATTTGGACAGTAAGTAAGGAATGGCTCAGGGAATAAAAGATATATAGTGTCGATGTACGCCTTTACCCTGGGGGTGGAAATTAGTACACTCAAAATAACCGCAAAAATCGATAGGGGATGAATTCTAAGCAAAAAATGTTCTACGAAGTTTCTTTCGATAAATCCATATTTTTCGAGTTATTCGCATTTCACAATGTTGATTTTTCATTTAAAAAATACGTTTAGAGTGATATTTCACGAGTAGTTCGAAAACCTTACGATTTATCGAAAAAATCTGCAAGACCAAAAACGAAGATTGTTAAATATCAAATCGACTGATTTTTTTTCTTATTTCTGTAGGTGCAATATGAACCTAGTTATGGCTCGTTGATGGTGTTTGTTCGCAGAAAACTGAATTCGAATCTTATAACATTAAATAAAAGGAAATTTTTTGGAGAAAAGCTTGTTAGACCTTTCTTAAATTACTTGAAATGACCTTTAAAATAAGCTTTAATAAATGTTAACATAAAAACTTAAGGAGTTATGATGAAAATAAAATGGTTTTCTCGTTTTTTCGGAGGAAAAATCAGTAATGGAACCAACGGCTTAACTTCTTTAATTATTAAGATATCTAATCAGTCCAAAAACCATCTTGCAGGGAATTTTAAGAGCTACAAGGCCTATAAAGTTGAACTTCGGTGAACTCAAATGCGAACTAAAAACGGTGAATTAATTTTAAAAAAAAGAACAAAATTTTTTGCAAGAAAAAAACCTGAATTTTTTATCCTTGCATCATTTACGTAATCCTCTTTAGTTTTTGAATTACTGTGAAAAACAGAAATTTTTTTCAAAAACTTCAAAAATCATTTAAAAATTGTATCAAACTTTTTTTCAAATCTGGGCATTCTAAACCGTTCAAACTTCTAGAACATACTGTTAGTACTGTCGTGGGAAAAAAATGGACAACTGTTTTTTTCCAATGTAAATCTGCCTCTATTTGAATATGTAACGAGTAGCCGAAATAAAACAGTTAGCACTTTTATTATAATTTTTATTGTAATGCTGTAGTTATTGCTAAAGCAGAAGATGGATTGTCAATGAATATATTGCACTGCGCTATAACATTAACAAAAATTCTGTGTTGAACATTTAAAAAAAAAATGGAGAATAAACGGTGCGATTAGTAGACATCCTGGATCAGGACAACAAAGGATACCCAACTTAACAAGTAACTAACTACTAATATTTTGTTATTGCACATTTCTATTTATAATAATAATAATAATAATAATAATAATAATATATTTATTCATCCCTTTCCGATCATTACAGTAAATATGATATACAGTATATGTCAGCTTACGAGTCCGAGTATATATTAATAAACTGGTGGTTAAAACGTTTACACAATATAGATAAAATAAATGAAAATTTTATAATTTACAATAGATTTACTTAAAATTAGATATAAAATATTTACATGTATATATATAATAGTTAAAACCTGTCGTTAAAATATTCATGCATTGAATAATAAAATTTAGATACAAGAAATCTTCTGCCATTTTTAAATTTTCTGATGGACCGTTTTTAAATTCATTTGGTAGATGATTATAAATTTGTATGCATTTGTAGTGTGCAGATCTTTCATAAGCTGCTGTCCTGTGCATTTCATTTTGAAGAGCGTTGCGAGACCTGGTTAAGTAATTATGATTTGAGCCATCTTCCTCAAAGTGGTTAAGATTGTTTTTGACATGGAGTGAACACTTGAAAATATATATGCAATAGAATGTGAGAATTCTGTAGTTTATAAATAAGTTCCGGCATGATTCCCGTCTTTTCTTATTATAAATAAGACGTACAATTCTCTTTTGAGCTAGGAATATTCTGTTTACGCCCACTGCACTTCCCCACAGTATGACATGATATGACATGGCTGAATATGCAAGCGCATAATAAACTTGCCTCATTATTTCAGAGTGCAGATCGTATTTGAGTTGCATGGTAGCAAAAAAAGCGCTACTTAATTTCTTTGCAACTACATCGATATGTATTTCCCAATACATTTTGTGGTCAACAGTGACACCAAGAAATTTTGTGCTCTTAACAAGAGACATGTTACATAGCTCGGCAGGAAAATGTATGTTTCTGTGAAAATAAATGCATTTCGTTTTCTCTGAATTTAAAATAAGGTTATCTTTTCGGCACCATACTGCCATTTCATCTACTATAGCGCCTATTGATCTCTGCAGTTGCTCAAGTGATGGTTCTACCACAGCAATTGATGTATCATCTGCGTAAGTAATAATATGTCCCTTGCTAATACATTGTGGTAAGTCATTGACAAATAATAAAAATATTAATTGACCTAAGATTTCCTTGAGCTACACCAGTGTCGATATCAAAGTGATCAGAATAATTATCATTTATTGAAGTGGAGATTTTTATACCTCAGAAACGAGATTATCCAGTCTAATGTAATTCCTCTTATACCTAAGTTTTGTAATTTTACACTAATGAATTTTATGTTAATGAAGTCAAAGGCTTTGGAAAGACATAACTTCTATAAGTCTGTTTGGTATAGAATAAAAAAATATACTTATTCAATAATCATTAGAAATAATATTTTCCCATGCATTATTTACTACTTCCAGTAATTCTTGGCATTCCCTGGTCTCACATTTCGTTTTTGTATACTTCTTGCGAGTAGTCCCCATATGTCTTCCACAGAGATAAGGTCTGGACTATGACTGGGCCAGTTGAGAACATTAATGTTGTTGTCTTGAAACCAGTTAGTCAGTAGTATGAACTGAACAATTATCTTGTTGAAATATGAATTCATTATTAGGAAATAATTGTGACACAGAAGGGAGCATAATATATTTTTTTTTCTTTCTTCAATTCTTTGGGACTTCCTGCCGCATGTATGTTTTCTTTCTAAGCGATGCTATGGGAATCTACAAAATATATCACAATTAACCAGTATGTTACTGGTAAAAAACCTCTACGCCTGTGACGTTTACGTCAAAGGATCAGTTAAAGGTTGGTTTTTTTTTTATAAATAAACAACACAAATAAGTATAAAAACTTGAAATTAAATATTTCGCCGACGTTTCGGAAATCTGATCTGTTTCCTTTTTCAAGGCTTTTTTGAAAAATATTTTTTGCTGTGTATGACAAATACACAGCTCTAAGAATGTTTGTTATATTCAATATCCATAGATACTTACTATTTACATAGAACTGTTGATATAGTTAACAGTTTTTTAGTTTCTATACAATGTTAAGTTTGTGAAGTTCTTCTTTTAACATTGGCAGCCAAGTTGTACAGATATCTACGGAACAATTCGACACGCAATTATCCTCATTCAATAATATTATCGCGGATTCCTTAATTTTTCTTTTAACTATGTGTATAAAAACAACTTATTTTCAATTAGAAAATGACTTCTATCAGCAGGATTTCGGTATGGCAATGGGTTCTCCATTGTCACCGATTTTAATCAATATATTTATGGAGGATTTTGAGACTAGGCATGTTCAAAATTGTGCATACAAACCGATTATCTGGTGGAGATACGTAGATGATATCTTTGCAATCTGGCCTCATGGTATTGAGTTACTAGATAGTTTTTTGGATCATTTAAATAATAAAGAACCTTCTATTAAATTCACTTTAGAAAAGGAAACTAGAAATGAATTACCATTTTTAGATGTTTTAATTAAAAGAGTAAATGGTACTATTGAAACAAGTGTTTATAGAAAACCAACACATACCAACAGATATTTAAATTTCAACTCAAATCAGTCGATGCACGTTAAGAGGGGTGTTGTAAAATGTTTGTACGATAGGGCCAAAATCATTTCTTCTAATGATGAAATACTAAACATTGAGAAGCGGTTTATAAAGGAAGTTCTTATTAATAACCAATACCCTGGGGGTTTTGTCGATAAAACCTTCATAAATATTGAAAATACCAGTCAGGTACGACAAAAACCTGAAAAACGTTACACAGCGTTAATTCATTATGTATGCGGATTATCCGAAAAGTTGCGCCGCATCGGTGATAGATTTGATATTAGGACGGTATTTCAAACAAGCAACACTTTAAGATCTATTCTGACAAAGACGAAACCAACAAACCACGAGCAAAATTCAGAAAACTGCATTTATAGTATTCCGTGTGAGTGCAACAAACAATACGTGGGTGAGTCATCCAGACCTTTTAGTGTAAGATTGGGCGAACATCAAAATTATATCAGAAAAAATGAAATTCAGAGGTCCAATATCTGCGAACACGCGTGGGAGAACGGACATAGAATAAACTGGGACTCGGCAAAAATTTTAACAAAAGAGGCAGATAGCAAAAAAAGAAAAATTAAGGAATCCGCGATAATATTATTGAATGAGGATAATTGCGTGTCGAATTGTTCCGTAGATGTCTGTGCAACTTGGCTGCCAATGTTAAAAGAAGAACTTCACAAACTTAACATTGTATAGAAACTAAAAAACTGTTAACTATATCAACAGTTCTATATAAATAGTAAGTATCTATGGATATTGAATATAACAAACATTCTTAGAGCTGTGTATTTGTCATACACAGCAAAAAAGATTTTTCAAAAAAGCCTTGAAAAAGGAAACAGATTAGATTTCCGAAACGTCGGCGAAATATTTAATTTCAAGTTTTTATACTTATTTGTGTTGTTTATTTATAAAAAAACCAACCTTTAACTGATCCTTTGACGTAAACGTCACAGGCGTGGAGGTTTTTTACCAGTAACATACTGGTTAATTGTGATATATTTTGTAGATTCCCATAGCACCGCTTAGAAAGAAAACATACATGTGGCAGGAAGTCCCAAAGAATTGAAGAAGGAAAAAAAAATTAAGATAATGCCACAAATAACATTTAGACAGCATAATATTGTCTAAAATCCTAATATACGTTTCACTATTAAATCATTGCTCAATATGCCTCAAAACACCAGGACCACGTGGAGATATCCAAGCTAACATGTTAATGGAAAATCTACCACTTTTGTCATTGTTACATATTTACTTCTTATCGAATCGAGTAAGTCGGTGGACACGAATACGACCGCTGTGTGTAGACTGAAAGTTTTTCATCTGTAAAGATTACATTGTTCTAAAACTTTACATCATGCACTAAAAATTCAAGCGCAAATCCCAGTCGAGCTTCTTTATGTTCAGCTTTAAAGTTGGTATTTCTGTGCTGCTGGATGACAGCGATTCTCTTACTCGCCGGCGATCAGTACCACTCGATCCAGAAAAATTCGTTTCTTCAGCAGCCTGAATTACTGAGTGAAATGGGTTTCCTACTAATTCATTTACCAATTGCAAATCTTGCTGTTGAGTTGATATCCCTCGTCGCCTTGATCCAGGAATCCTACTAATCGTCCCGTTTATTCTCCACTTTTTTAAAATGTTAAACACAGAATTTTTGTTAATATTATAACGCAGTGCAATTTGTCTCATTGACCATCCATTTTCTGCTTTAGCAATAACTCCAGCTCTAACTAAATCGCTTATATGGGGCGTATTGGTTTTGGCACACCTGCACTGAATTTTGACAACTAACTGAAAACGTCACAAAAATTAAAGTTAGATGTACACAACTAGATTTTTAAAAAAAATACGTTATAAAACTTGTCTTATTTTTTTTTGCTCACTACAGTACCTAAATAAAATAAATTGTAAATAGATTACATTTAATTTCAATTCTTGTGGTTAAGCCATTGGCTTCATTGCTGACTTTTCCTCCGAAAGAACCAGACAACCATTTTATTTTCATCATAACTTCGTAAGTATTTAAGCTAACGACTTTTACTAAAGTTTATTTTAAAGATCTTTTCAAGTACTTTAAAAAAGATCTAACAAGTTTTCCTCCAGAAATTCTTCGTTTCTCCTTTATATAACGTTGAAAAGTTCGAATTCAGTTTTCGGCAAACAAAGAGTCACTTTCAACGAGCCATAGCAGGGTTCGTAATGCATCTACAGAAATAAACACAAAATAAATCGTTTTTTCATTTTATAAGCTTTATAAGCAATTTTTGCTTAGAATTCTCCTCCCTATCGATTTCTTTGAGTGTACTAATTTCCACCCCCGAGAAGGGGTGGCATCCACCCCCAGGGTAAAAGCGCACATCGGCACTATATAACTTTTGTTCCTTGAGCGCCTCCCTACTTAGTGTCCTTACAATTTCACGTCAATCGGTGTTATCCGAAAGAATTCAGATATAATAACCTATTTTACCTTCAACCACTGAACGGTTTTCTCGGCTATCTGCTTTGCTGTTAGTTCTATCAAAAAATTGGTTATTAAAAATTTTGTGAGTGAGTGAAAAAAACTATAATTTCTATTTAAACAATTTTTCTCTATTGTTAATACTTTGCGATTTACAGCCGTCAGAAAGATCAAAATTTGTAATGTGCTTTTTGCAATTATCTCTGTCCCCATTGTGTCTACGTAGTCATTAGTTATTAGAGAGCAATCGCAACTTCTAAATCAGATACCGCGTTTTCTCTCCACTAATAGTAATAGTACGGCAGCCCGTAAACAAAATTTTAGACTTCGCCTAATGGGAAATTCCCGCGCCAATGCTCATTTCTTTGAACAAGGATAAAAAAGTTCAGAGCGACGGAAATTTTGTCGCAAAAGGGTTGAAATGTATCCTTCAACATGCAAAAAATAACGGGTCATCTGAGTAATCACCTAATGTCCGTTTACTGTTTCTTGGTGTTCATAAATATGCATAGTTCGAGGAAAAAATGAAAACGGAAATTTTGAGTGCTGCGTGAAGATATAAGGGGTTAAATACTGAAAACTGGGAACAGATGGAAATTCGTGTCATCGCCAAATGTCCGTTCCGACAATTCTTGTCTATTTCTGAAATTTTTCTACGACAAAAAAATTAAAACAAACGTTTTAATCGTTCCATACCATAGTGTTTTTAGGTTAATTTTGGTACTCCCTAATGTCTGTTCTCTAATCAAAATGATGCTTTATATTAAAAAACATGTACGAAAAATATGAACGAACAATTTTCAACTTGACATGTTGAAAAAAATCGTTTTCCGTAGGAATTCAATAACAAGAGCGCAAATTGTCATATGTTGATACAGCTGCGTAAAACTTCGCTCCCTATGTTTGTTTGTTTGGGCGCTTAATCGAATGTCAGTAGTTTCAGTATCCCCCACCCCCCCCGGACGCACTCCTATGTGTAAAGAAACAGCACTGAAACGAGAATTTTATTAATGTCGAAGTACAAACTGATTTTTTGATGTTAGTATACAACGCGGAATTACTTTTTCAACTAAAAAGAAACCGATGAGCGCTTTGATATTAATAAAAATCCCATTTTAGGAGACTTTTTTGCCGATAAGGGTCCCTTCTGTTGGTAGAGGGAACTGTTGATAGGGAAGTTTTTATCATTTCTATGGGTTCTACCCGTGTCAGAAAACTGAAAATATTAACAACACCGTTAGAAACGGGTAATTGTATACTACCTTGAACATCCAAGGCTGCGATTATCGGTTGCATATTCAAAAACCGTCCTCTTGTATATATGAGGAATAAACGAAAACTTTTTCCTATAAAATATAAAAATTATCAGTTTTATTGATACAATCCAATTTATTTTAATCGCCCTCGTCCGACGAGTTATCTTCAATATCGACTTCAATATCTATCAATTTGCGAGCGCACTGCATTTCGTGCAGCTGTACAGCATAGGAAATGTCCGTTCACTTTTTTCAGATTATTTGAACCATATTTTATAATTTAAAAAAGGTTTCAGCCATTAAGAAGAATATTTTTTTATACCATTTTCTTATACAATTTTGATTTTTATTATTGAAATTATGCAGCATATAAAATTTCCGTTCTGTATTGATTCTCATTTTATTCGACATCTATAACAAGAATTCGTCGAGAACGGTCATTAGGGGATACAAAAATAACGTCCTTTTTTTTAACGGACAGAAAACCGTTTTCCCAGCTACTGCAACGTTATGGGAGTTTTTTTCAGAGGAAAATCGGTATTGTATTATAATTAACTATAACCCGGTGATCGAAATTAACATTAAGGTATATTTTCAGACCGCTGACACCGCGTCAAAACAAATACATGCGCTGTTCACGTGCGCTTAGTTCACCAGAGCCCTTCGTGCGTAAAATTATTAAGAATACACAAGGAGTTTCCCGATCGATTTTAGAACGATTGGATATTAGGATATTGTTCTTTTAAACTTGATAATACACTACCATAAACTTCAAATGGATATACTAAACCGTTTATGAGTTATAATATTTCAAATGTTCGAATAAATGTAAATACACTTTACGCAAATTACATACAACTGAAGTCGAGAAAACCGCTGGCATTCTCCTGAAAAATGCAACCATTTGGGATGGAACACGTCACGATCACGAGGCAATCACGCATATTTGTTGGTCTCAGCTGTCCGTGAATATACTTTAGGTGATAACAGTTGATTTTGGTTACGGGCTGCCGTAGTATAATATAGTCTCCTCTTAAAAAGATTAACTGTATTTTTAAAACTAGCTGTATAAAAAATAGCTATTTGCATTACAAAAATTTTAAATCTGTTCTGAAGACTTTCCGAGTCGAATTCAACATCCTAAAATCCGTTATGTACACCCATTTTTATCCCAGGGAGGATTTTACTGCAGACCACTGTAATTGAAAACCGATGTGCATCACAGTTTTTTATCGGTCCCGCATCTCCCGTCTACCTTCATTTGCAAACTTGCAATCGCTGCTGGTTAAACAATGCGCATTAAAATGTTTCATTTCTATAACAATTAGTAATAACTTTTTGCTGAACGGATTCGTTATCCCGTTGTACATTCACCAGTGTAATTATGTAAATTTAGTCAATCATTGATTTATACTCCTGTGGGATCATTAATTTGGATTGGGTGACCGCATTGCGTCTACTCTGCGACTTTAATTGTTGTAAATGGTTATAATGATGCTACATATCGAAATATCGTTTCTGAAAGAGTATGAATCATATGCTGCGATAAAAGTTTGTTGATATCAATTAATTTTTCGTAAATCAAATAATCGTGAATTAATCGAGGTAAAAATAAATTGAATTTGTTTGTGGTTAACTTTCATGATAGGGTATTGAAACTAGGTTGTGTGACATCCAATAACAATCTTTATTAATTGCAGCAATAACAAAAGTGGTACAATAAATTTGAATTTAATTTGTAACAAACTGTTAAATTGATTTTTACTTGGTTGACGTTAATAATATACGAAATATCCATCAACTCGAAATGAGTTTGCTACTCCATCCGTTGACCGTAGCTCAGACGCAAGTTTTTTAAAATATTATTGTGTATTTTTGTTAATTTGGCAAAATTCCCCGAATTATCTACCATGGTTCTCTGTTTATCATGATCACTTTCACATAAGGAGAAACATGTGCATGAAACTTTCATTTCCCTGGATATTGATATTCACAAGTATAAAGTAAGGCGCAGTTGAGGAAATGCATGTAGTAGGGTGGGGGAACAAACGGTGGACTTTGTCGGCTTTAACTGCTTTATCGGCATCCTTTTCAGTGACCTGATTTCCTTTCCTGTCTGCTCTACAATATATCTTGTTTCGTTCAGCCATGACACACTGTCATCTGCTACCTTTATTTACACATTTGCGTGCTATCAATTCTTGAAGTTTCCCCATCGTCAGTCAGAGTCTGTAGACCAAACGAGCTCATAAGTTTCTTCGTCTTTCCTCCACCCCTAGCTGAAACGACTTACTTCACGTTGAAGAAAGTACCTGCAAACTTATGAAGTATTGCAGTAACAAAAGTGGTCACTCTTAAGATGGAAGAGGACGTCACATGAGGGTGGTATATTCTGACTCTGATTATTGCACTGACTGAAGATAACCCGTCTCTCCTCATTGATGGTATCTGCAGAGCTTAAAGCATGGTACAGTAGCACCACAAGACGCTGAAGAATTGAAGAGAAATTGGAGCCTTACAACAAATCAAGAGGTATGTTACAGTACTCCTCGAAAGCTTTGTCAATTTCTCTGAGAGATACCCACGAAGAAGCTGATTCTTATCTCCTTCTTTACACCTAGTACGTTACTCGTACGGGAGACTTTAACATTAACATCAAAACGGTAATGGCGTTGTTATTTCAATGTATACTTTTTTCTAACTCAGGGATGTTAAGGAGCTTTGGATTAAATACGGAATCGACAAATGTCTTCCAAACCTACCAGTCCATGAACTGAACGAAAACATTCCTCCAGGTGATTGCTATCTACTTCCCATTGTTCTAGAGATTTACGGGAGCAGAGTCAAGTTTTGCAGGAGTTGAGAATATCAAAGTGGCTAGAAGACATGGAAGTCTTCGAAAGAAGTTCACGAAGCCTTCAAAGAGTAATCTGGCATACCGTTTGATATGTCGCAAGAGTCCAATCTCTTTTAAATTATTCAGCGCTGTATGATTTTATTGTACCAAACTTTAAGCTCTGCTGAGACCATCAAACAGGCGACATGGATTCTCTTCAGTCAGTTCAACAAGCAGTTCAGTCGGAGGAGCTTTTCTAAGAGGCGCCCAAAGCACGTACTTTTTTTAAGTCATTTTAGAGTAAATGTAAACGGTATGAAAATGTCTGTGCCGATACGCACGGACAACGCTAACTTTTGACGTTCTCGCGTTGGCCGGCAATCCTATAACTTTTATTTTTATTTCACGCAAAAACGGTTATTATATACGGAATTCTTTGTAAGTACATTTTTTAGAATTTGCTGCTCTTTAATTTTCATCTTTATAATACTTTTTGTATTTTTGTATTTAAAAAAAAAATGTAATGAAGTTTGACGCCATTTTATCTTTCGCCTACGGCGGCATTGACAATTTTTTAAAATACGTTTCTACTACTAAAAAAACTGCCAAAAAATTAAAAGTTCTGATAAGGATTATTTGATCCTAGCTCAAATCCTTCTGGAGACTGTGCTATAATGGTGTAATATATCATCAACGCGTTCAACTTGATCGCGCTAGTAGGCGAGTCTACCTGGGTAGCTATTCTGTATCGGTGTGATGTGATGTGAGCACATGTTTTCATGAGAAAGTGGGTGGAGTTCTCTTGAAAACCAAAATAGCGTATTCTGTAACTGTGGGAGCGGTCACATCACGCCAAAAATCGGGGAACTTGCTTCTCTTGGTAAATTGTAGGGAACGGGGCCGTTCACGCGTGAGAGGATGAAAGTATAACCTCACTTTTCGGCAAACTGTCATTTTATTTGGATGTCGGTGGCATGATATTTGTTTATTTGTAGTTATTTTCATGTTAGATCATACAATGAGGTTTGTGTTACTTAAACTGTAGGGATTAAAGGGCGATGAATATTACCGATGTACTAAATTATCAATGAGGCACTATGAGACCTTCAGATTGCTGGAAAAATTCTCAAAAAGAACAACTTATTGCATGAACAAACCCTTCGATTTAGCGGATAGGGCTTTTATAATTAAGTAAATAAAGAACATGCTTGGGGATATCATACAATATATTATACAAGTCAGATTATGTACAATACAATTACTATATTATAAATTAAATTTGCTTTTCTCCATTGCTCCGAATTGTTTTTATTAGTTTCCAGGGACAGCATTTAAAGTGGTTGTTACTCTTTCCTACATTTTTTGCCATCTTTTTGTGAACTGATTTGTAAATGTTCTACAGAAGCTGTAGTTGTTTTCCACCCATTTAATCAAAATATATTTTGTCACTATTCATCGGTTGAAGCGGATTTTTGATGTTATTATTCCTAGTCTAACAGAAAATTATGTCACTTTTACAAAATATTAGATATTGATATTGCACTCATTTTGATTGTCAGAAACTCGCATTTTGACAAGATGCATTTCCCATCATACAACGCACGACCTTCGATCATGGCGTTGCGGCAATTCTATTGGTTGAAATGTAGGAGCAACTGTTGGCAACGCTGGAAGGATCACTTCACGTCCCCGTGTAGTCACTGTAGTTACAGAATAGCATTTTTGTTTACTTGGGAAGGGATCGTGATATGAGCTCTCTCCTCTCACGACAAATGCTCACGTTCACTGATATTACAGAATAGCTACCCTGGGGTAAAAAAGAGGTGATTTTACAAATTTTGTATACCATTTGAGTTAGCCACGAATTCTTATAGGAAAAATTCCGCTGAATAAGATTTTCTTATGTAACAATTTCCTAAACCGCGAGCTTCATGGTCAAATAATTGCTTAAACAAAATTGATTTCGTTCTTATTTAGTAAAATGAAAACGGTTTGACGAATCCGAAAAAATCTTGATTCTGTCGAAAGATATTTTCAATGCGCGTCGTTTGATGCCAGGCACAACTCATTTTGTCAACTCGTTAATTTGTTATACCCGAAATAAATTTTTTAATTAACAAATTGATTACTCCGAAACTAATGAGGTCAGGATATTGTTTTTTTCGAAGTACATGCTTCTTATACCAAAGATTATAACATATTTTTTTAGGCCCGATATCTTCAATACTTTTTGATTGTTCAAACAATTGGCATAATTTGTTAATTAGCAAACAACTTTTTTTTTTTCGAAAGTTTGATCGACTTCAAACCAACTTTCAACGATAAATATTGATGTCGGGCATAACCCTCATAATAGAAGTCTGCGCGAATGTAACTTTTTGCTTTTGTTTATTAAAAGTTTAAATAAATTTTTCAAATTAACAAATCTCGGCTCTGCGTAAGCGTATCGAAACGGGGTTTTGTGCCTGGAAAAAGCAAAACTTTTGAGACCAGAAAGAACTTGACAGGATAACCGGAACCGGAAATAAAAGTGATATTGCGTGAGAAACTCTAATTTGTTTATTAACAACTTTTTGGACACGAGGTTCGGTGCTAATTAAATCTAAAAACATTTAACATCAACAACAAAAAGTTCTACAAAAAATATTCAATCCATGAAGAGTTATACGCGTTTTTGACCCTTACAAAAATCTCTCCAGCAACGTGGAAATAGTAAGATGTGACGCGCAATGGGGTGGCGGGTTCGAACCTCGGTGTGGACAAATTTTTTTTTTCGTCAAATTTGCTTTTTTATGTAACCAAGTATTTTTGATGATAATAAAAAACGTCTTAAATAATTTTCTTTTGCAATTTTCATTAAATAAATGGCTATCTTGCAACAAACTTTTGATTGTTCTTGTCCAACGAGGGTGTGTCGGTAGTTTTTGTTATTTTTACTACTTTTTGTGAAAGAAAAGGCTGGTTTTACTTTATTAAGGGGGGTGTCTGTCGAAAAAAGACCAAAAATAAGAAGGAAACAAAAGACCCCGCACGGAACATATGGTTTTCCAGATATCGGGGGTGTAAAGGGGGATGCTCATTTCTTGTGGGAAGTAGCCCCCGCTCCAGTAAAATTCGCTGGAATCGATATATGTCATTCCTCTCAACCTCCTGAACAAAAATTCTCAGGGGCACAAGTATGGAAAATAAACAGTTTTCTAGATATGGGAGGTGCAAAGGGGGGTGCTCATTTTCTATAGGAAGTGACCGCCAGTGAATTTCACTGGAATCGACATATGTTGTTCCTCTCGACCTCCTGATCAAAAGTTCTCATAGGCACAAGGTCGGTAAATGCACAATTTTTTCGATATCGGGGGTTCAAAGTCGACTTTGCAACCCCCGATATCTGGAAAACTGTGCATGTACCGGCCTTGTGCCCATGAGAAATTTTGATCAGGAGGTCGAAAGGAACAACATATGTCGATTCCAGTGAATTTCACTGGGGTCACTTCCTATAAAGGAAATGAGCGCCCCGCTTTGCACCCCCCATATCTAGAAAACTGTCCATTTTTCAAACTCGTGCCCCTGAGAATTTTTATCAGGTCAAGAGGAATAACATATGTCGATTCCAGCGAATTTTACTGGAGCGGGGGCCACTTCCCACAAGAAATGAGCATCCCCCTTTACACCCCCGATATCTGGAAAACCGTCCAATTTCCGACCTTGAGCCCATAGAGACTTTTGATCAACATCGGTATTTGGATAATATCCCCGAGTATCAAACACTTTAACCGGGGGCGAATTTCCATATGTTCCGTGCGGGGTCCTTTATTTTTCACTTTTATCTTATAATGAAAAAAGTTCACGTCAAAAAACACACACTTCGTTATTTGTAAATGAGAAATAGTCAAAAGATTTAACTATTTTAACGGCATTATTATTTTATTTTTGGTCTTTTTTCGACAGGCACCTCCCCTCAAATAAAGTAAAACAAGCCTTCTCTTTCACAAAAAGTAGTAAAAAAAACAAAAACCACCGACAAACCCTCGTTGGACAAGAACAATCATACGTTTGTTGTAAAATAGCCATTATTTATTTAATGAAAATTGCAAAGAAAAATTATTTACAACGGTTTTGAAAATTTCTCAGAAAGTAAAAACATTTATTATCATAAAAACACTCGGTTACATGAAAAAAATAGCAAATTTGGCGAAAAAAAATTTGTCCACACCGAGGATCGAACCCGCTACTCCATTGCGCGTCAAATCATACTATTTTCATGTTGCGGGAGAGATTTTTTTAAGGGTTAAAAACGCGTAGAACTCTTCAGGGATTGAACATTTTTTATACAAGTTTGTGGTTGATGGAAAAACTTGCTAGCTTTCATTTGCACTAAACCTCGTGTCCAAAAAATTGTTAATAAACAAATTAGAGTCTCTCACTCAATATCACTTTTATTTCCAGTTTCGGTTATCCGATCAAGTTCTTTTTGATCTCATAATTTTCCTTTTTCCAAGCACTTTCATATGCACAAAACCCCATTTCGATACGCTTACTCAGAGCCGAGATATTCCAATTGTTAATTTGCAAAATTAATTTAAGCTTTAAATAAACAAAAGCAAGAAGTTGCATTCGTGCAGACTTCTATGGGGGTTATGCCCGACATCAATATTTATCGTTTAAAGTTCGTTGCTAATTAACAAATTATGCCAATTGTTTAAGCAATCAAAAAGTATTGAAGATATCGGGCCAAAAAAAATATGGTATATTCTTTGGTATAAAAGGCATGTTTTTTGAAAAAAACTCGTTTCGGAGTAATCAATTTGTTAATTAAGAAATTTATTTTGGCTATAACAAATGAACGAGTTGACAAAATGAGTCGTGCCTGGCGCCAAACGACGCGTATTGAAAATATCTTTCGATTGAATCAAGATTTTTTCGGATCCGTCAAACCGTTTTCATTTTATTAAATAAGAACGAAGAAAAATTTGTTTAAACAATTATTTGACCATGAAGCTCGCTGTTTAGGAAAATTTTTCATAACAAAATCTTGTTCAGCGGAATTTCTCCTATAAGAATCCGTGGCTAGCTCAAATGGCACAGAAAATTTTTGGGAAAAATCCCAGGCAGACTCGCCTGTAGCAGTTTATGAAACGCCAACAAATATTGACACTTTGTAAAAAATTTTGACGTACACTGACGTAAGTCAGCGAGAAAAACGAATAAAATGGAATTCTCGAACGAGACAAAAGAGAGACTGGAATTAGTCATCGAACTTGTAAGGAGGACATTTCATATTGGCTATATACCTTTCGTTTTGTATTGTGGGTGGCAACTAGGACCAGACGGAGGATGCGGACCGTTTCATTTCACTCATCTGCTGTGGCACTATTAACCCATCTTGAAAGATTGAACATTGTTTGGATAACCCAAAGTTAAAATTTTTGCTGAAATTGATTTGTATCATGAGTTCTAAATAAAAAAAAGATCATTTAATTTGTGTTTAACAAGTACGTACATATGATGAAAATCCTAAAATTATAGTAGCTGTAGCCTGTAGATTGTTTAAGGGCTCGCTCAACTCTTCAGCCCTTCTTCACCGCACCGTAAAAGATCTTGTGTAAATTACCCCACAATTAGTTGTTGCTCAAGACTCCCAACCATTTCACATACCTTGTACTTTTCTTAGGAACTAATGGAGTTGAAACACCGTATTACTAACATAACCTCAAATTTTACGCTTTTGTAAGTTATGTTTTCATTCGCATTTTTAGATTGAATCCAGCGTAATATTAACAAACTCTCTCATATCGAATACATTATAATTTTCCAATATCGTTGAATATTAAAAACAGGCCGCTAATTATAGGCTGAATTTTCAACTTGTAAATATCGATAAACTTTTCAAATTAAAAAAAAAAAAATAAAAATTCTGTCTGTAAGATATAATGTTCACTGGTTCCAATCTAGAAATGCGAATAAGAATATTAAAAATGAGAATAACTTACAAAAAACTAAAATTTGAGGCTGTGTTAATTATATGGCGCTACAGCTCCATTCCCCTACATATACTGGCATTAATTCACTAGTTTCTAGGTACTTCAGCTTAATGCGAACTAGCTTCTTGCATTCGCAAAATATGTCCCGATGTGTCTGATGAAATATCGCAGTATCTACATTTATCATTTTCCGCCTTGTCCATAATCTTAAGATGATATCTCAAAAGCAAATGACCTTGCCATCAGCCTTAAGTCAGACTTTTTAAGTTCTAGAAGCCTTGTAGTATTCTTTGTCGAATAAATTATAAATTTTTTCGCCTGGGGTTTTCCTCCAATTAGATTTTTTCTATTCCTTTTCCCCATTTTGCAAGGGTGTTAGCTAATTAGTTCCTATCTACTCCCTTGTGTTCTGTCACCCATACGAAGTTAACCTTGTTTTTTTTGCTAGTTGCTAGTTGATTCAGAAACTGCATTCCTAATTTCAGTTTCAAAGTGTAAGAAATAATAACCTTTAAAGCTGCTTGGCCAACTATATAGATTTTGAATGCTTTTGTTTATGCATTCCTAGCCATATAATATAGACTTCTGCCAGGAAAATGGTTGGGGTTCCTGCCTAGGGCTCCGAATATCCTGTAATTAAGCCTGCTGCGCACACATCAACACTTTCATTCACCTTCGATTCTGTTTAGCGGCTTTCAATCAGCACATCAAAGAGGCAATAATTGAAGTCCTGCTTTGTTGATATTGAGTCACTGAGTTTGACCACGGACGTTAGTTCCAAAATCCTTGTGGCTCACCGGATGGCCTGGTTTGAATGTGAATACCTACTGCTGGAGCCTTAGGGCATTAAGTACTGCAATTTTCTCTATTTAAAGATATAGAGATAGCAGTATTTCAACGTCAATTGCCAAAAAACTTGTGTTCCATAGACGTCTAATAATTGCACAAGGCCTCAATAACAAGTATTTGTTCTTTGAACTGGTGGAGTGCAGTCCTCTGTAATTTGACGTACTGAACTCGAATCTGTAGTCAAACTTTATCAATCATTTAAGAATGTTTGCAAAAATGCGCTTTTGCAATTTGTAATTCTTAGGTACAAAATCGCGTTACTTGAAAAATTCTTCAATAATCAATAAATTTGGACTTCTTATTCCAGTTCAGCATGTCAAAATTCATAGGGCTACAGTAGTTCATTTCAAAAAACAAGCACTTCTTTTGTGGTCCTGTGTACTGGTCCATAAAAAAGTACTTATTCTCTATGCAGCCTTATGATTCGGTTAAATGCCAGAGTGAAATAATTTCTCTTTACACTGTTTACTTGTTTTCATTGTTACCATAAACCTATGTTTTGAGCACAAAAAAATAGTGAATAAAATAGTTTTTTAACAGCCGTGGCAAATGTATTTTGTAAAGATTGATAATAATTCAAAATCAATATTAATTTTTCTTAAAGTAACAGTATCTACAAATTTTAACACACATGTAGAATACACAATCTTTAGATTCAATTGATTTTCAAACATTCGTTGTACATACGAAATACACCATACTTATTGTTTTAATAGTAGGATTTTAGCAGGCAAACAAAAGACGCTCGCCCCAACATTTTTGCTCATGTTCAAAACCAGTTTCTTTTATAACGAAAGAATTAAGTACAAAGCACTTATTATATACCAAAATTCTAACGGACACTGTTCTATACAGACATTTATTGCGATCAATTTGATTTTATTTTGTTCCAATCCAAGCTATGGAGGACGCAAAATTCAAGTAAATTTAACCGCAAGTAAGAACAAATCATAATTATTAAAAAGCTGAAATAAATAGGAGTTTCGGTCAACGCCGGATGAACAGCTATGAGAGTCTACGGCTAATACGTATTAAAAAAATTGTTCTAATTTCAATTTTTTTTCAAAAAAGTTTCCTATATGTCTTCACTACTTAAATCCTTTTATCAATGACTGAAAGCTGTTCCAATATTTTAACAGCCTCTGTATTATAGTTGTAGACCAAGAGCAGTGTGATACTCAAGTCCATGAAACCACACCTCCTTGGAGAGAGACCACGAAGGAGGTGGTAGAAATGAACACGTTTAGTGGGTCCGACAGCCAGCAACTTAGGCCTCAGGTCTCACGGCCCCTTAAAAAAAATTGGAATCATTAGTAGCGTCCTTGACAGCTATTATTACCCCGTAATTATTATAAACAATGATTTTGTTGTTCCATGATATTCTTTTTATATGGTTCTTATACTTTTTTTATATAGTACTCGATATTCTTATTATGCACTTAAAATTTCGAATTATTAAGTTGTTCTGTTCTCGAAATATAAGGAGTTGAAATTAGTAATAGTTGCAAAAACCGAGCGCTCATTTGTGTCGTCACTATATGCAAGTGACGTAAGATAAGTGGCTTTCTGGAACCTTTCAAACTTAACCTCAAAGATCGAAAAACATGGAATTTTCAAACGCTGGTAACTAAGTAAATACGTCGCGTGGAAGTTCGTTCTATGTCTCTACAGAAAGAAGAAGGTCGGCGATGAATCCTAATCGTAAATTGAAGGGTGAAAATCGAAAATTCGTCCCGACAGGAGCGAAAGAAAATTGTAATTTTTTGACATTTTACAAAAATGTACTCCCCTACTGTCAAGAAGTAACCAAAACAAACAATGCTTCGAAAACACTTATAATTATAACAACAAAGGAGCATCAAGTCTATTGAGATCGCCAAGTCTATGCGTATAGTGACGTAGCGCCTGGCCATGCCCCATTTTCGCGAGGTGGAGATTTGTAATAGTTTTTAAGATACTAAACGTGCGAATAAGAGTCTGATTTTTTGCACAACCATTATTTTATACTTGCACTTGCGATTTATGAAATTAAAAAAATGCCGAACAAGCCCATTGATAAAATTGAGGTAACTTAAAAAACACACTATATTTTTAGATAATTTGACGAAAAATAACAACTTCTTGCTCTTGTAAAATTTTCTAAAAAATACGAATTTTCCGTGATATAGCGGTTCGAATTTCTCCAAAAAGGGGTGAGGGGAATAAAAAGTGACGAGAAAAAATCCAGAAAAATTATGGTGAATCTATTATTAAAATTACAAGACTTGCCCTTTACGACTTTTTCCTAGAGTGCACTCTGTCCAAGTTTTTCCGGAAAAACACAAAATAAGACTCTTATCAGAAAACTGAAAATTTCGTAAACTATGGAACTTAAAAATCTGGAAAATTCAGTCGTATAGGTCAGTATATTCTTTAAGAATTTAGACTCTTGTAGTTTTTTTGTAACGTGCATATTTTTCAAGTTTTCAACAGTTTTTTACGATCAAAAATATGAATTTGATCGTGAAACCGTGACCACTTCCTTCCGTGAAACACCACATGGCTCTTTGGACCAATCAATTTAACCTGTGATTTATAAAAAACTGAAAATAATTACAAAACATTTCAAACTTCGGTGAAAGTTGTACGTTCACACAAGAACAAAACAAAAAATTTTGACCCCTCCTACGAAGTCGGCAAGATTGTTTAAATTGCAAAAAATAAATCCGATTTTTACAACCCGGCCACTTCGACAGCCCATATCTCAGAAAAGAGATATCGCACGAGCTTGTGCTTAGCGCCATTCAATTTCTCGTTCGATTTTCTACAATAAGAGGATTTCTCTAGCCTCCGCGGTAGCTCGTTTCCGAGCAACGGGGCCCAAAGCGGGCGCATATCGCTCGAGAAGCAAAATCCTCATACCTCCCATTTTGACGGCCCATACCTCCCGTACCCGGCTCCGTAATAAACTCGTACCCCACATGTGAGAGCTATTCGCACCCGACATCATCAGATTGGAAATTTTATTTGCAATCGATCTAGCTCAAGAAAAGGGAGATTTTGTTTAGAAAAGTTAGATCCGTTATTGCGGAGAGGTGTCGAATTATTTATTTTTTGCAATTTAAGGGGGCAAAATTTTGCATCTTTTTCTTGCGTGAACACACAACTTTCATCAAACTTTGAAATGTTTTGTAATTAATTCCAGTTTTTTGTTTAAAATGACTGGCCTATTTGGCCTATTAAAGAACATTTCTTTTTAACATTGATATCAGACACTATTATGCTATTTTAAAAGCTAATAAATGTCATTTAAGGTAGGTAGGTAATGTACAAATAGCTCTTCCTATGAATGTTTGTAAAAATAATCTCTTCCCTGGACGTACCATTATTAAATTAATATAAGCCACTTCAAACTCAATAACTCCTTCACGTTTAATTTTAAGGTTTATTATTTCTAGAACGAAGACTACATATCAATAAGGGTTGGAGCAGCGATGATGAACGACGAGACATTGGGGGCTCTCTTGCTAGGGGGTAGACCACCCGTGGCCCTCCCTGTCTTGGAAAACGCCGCCCCCGTGTCTTCCAAGGTATCTAGAGTTACTCTTACACTTTCATTTGAACGTGCATTTTTCGATTGATTTAAATCCATTCCTATATGCTTCTTTGGTTTTATTTTTAATACAGTTTTTTTGCTCGTTTTATTTTTTCTTTTGCATTATCGATTTTGTAGTTGGATTCTAATTTAGATTGCATTCTCACTCCATTAATTTATTAGGTTTTTTGTTTCTTTGTGTTTGAAGGCGAGCTGAAATGGTTTCTTTTGTTTCGTTTTTTTTTAGAGTAGAATGCTCGCTCTTATATAATGTAACCTATGAGATTGTAATGTTACATCGAAGAGAAAAACTTTCAAGCTGGAGAGAACACTTGTTACAAATACCAAATATTTGTAAATTTTCGTATTGTCTATTTCAGTATATGCCGTTTGATTACATACAGCGCGTTCTTAAGAATACATAATTATCAAATAAATATCAACTGCACATAATGTGGAAAAAATTTACTGCTATACATTTGAAAAGTATTAACCCCTCACTTTGAACGTACGAGGATAAAATGTATACTACAGAAGACATTAAATCAAAGGGTATAGCTGGATAAGCATGGACGAATTTCCTATAATAGGAAGCATTATTAATAACTGTATCAGGGTGTACCTAAAGATACCGAATTTTCAAAGGCCTTTTTTTATGTTGTTCTGGGGCTAATTCAATACAATTCAAAATGAAAGACTATTGGAAAATTGATTTCTCATAAGCTGCTTAAATTTCTATACAGGGTGGACCATTAATAATAGGCCATAGTGGAGGAGTAGATTCTTTGGGCAAAAATATGAGGATATGACCAAATATGCGTTGGTAAAATGTTGCTGTGGAAAAAGATACAAGGTGTCAAAATTCAAATTATTTCTTCGCTTTTTTTTTTGCAATATCTCAATAGCCTCTTGACCGATCATCGTCAAATTTGCTAGATGAACTTTTTTTATTCTAAGAAACAATAATTTATGTATTACATCACGTTAGATCAGAGAAGGCGCCGCAGGACCTGTATCTGATAGTGAATTTTTTTCATACTTTTTTGGACGAAACGTTGTTGTACTTCTGACCAGAAAATCTGATAAGGGCGTCATTTCCACGTACACTTGGTAGAACTTGATAACTCCAACCGTTTTCGACGAAATTGTCGTCAAACCTTTGAATCAATTTTTGAAAGACAAATTCAAATTTAATGAAACAAAGTGTATTTACTGAAAAAAGTACAAAACGTAAGGGAAAATAAAATCGTAATAACAGCGTAAACTCTTTCTCACTTTCTTATGAACTAATGGAGTATTTTCATGGTATTGAGATAAATACATAACTCAAGAGATTGTGTAAAATAAGGATCTAATTTTATTAGAAGATCAAAAAATAACATAAAACTTGACTTAACGACATTAGTATTTATTGTATAACCCCCCCTCCCTCCCCGCAAAAACCCCATTGCTGCAACTAATACTAAATTTTCGATATGGTCTCCACCTACTTCTATGTCTTTTCTAATTCTTTTCATAAAAGGTTTTCTTATATTGAAAAATATATTTTCCTGTCCTCTAATAAATTTGACTGCGTTTTGTATTTTGTCCCACAGTTCTTCTCTTGAATTGATAGTATTTGCATCGACTAAGGACTTCACATGTCCCCACACATAATAATCCAAAGGACTATAATCAGAACTCCTTGGTGGCCAAGCAAATTCACTTCCTCGAGCGATCCATCTGCGTGGGATAGTCTCATCAAGATAATTCCTGACTTCAGTGGAGAAATGAGGGGGAGCTCCATCTTTTATAAACCACGTTCTGTTCCGTATGCCTAGCATGAAAGCATATCAGCAAGAGCATTTTAAAGAAAATTTTTTGTAAATTTATAGTTTCTAAAAATAATTTTTAAATGGCATTCGTTTCCACACCACCCACGGGGTAAACCGCATTGCGCGTTTTTTTTTACAACGTTTCCCCTGTGCATGTAGGCCTAACCCATGAATATTGCGTCGATTATTACATAAGGTGCTCTATATACATTAATCCTACTCTGACTCATACTCAACTTCATCGAGTTTCAAGTCATTCTGTGAACTATCATCATCGCTAACATTATAATCATTACTATCATAAGAATCAGAATCCTCATCATCATTGATAATTTCACTGACATTAGTTGTTACAATCTCTGAACGTTCGAAATCATCTATTTCAGCAGTAAAATCTTCCAGTTCAAATATTTTCTTTTTGTTATTTACGCACGTTATCCCCCGACAATCGGTGCAAGCTTCAGAGCATTCAAGTCCAAGTTTCTGCAACCACACCTTGCGTTGCAACCTTTTCAGCTATTTCAGTACATTATCTGGTGAGACCCGCAAGCGGTTTTGTACATATGAGACAATTTCCATGCATATTGATCGAAACTCAAAATGCATCTGTCAAAGTCATCTGGACAGATGAACTACGAGGAGAATGTTCTCGATGATAATAATAATGCGTCATGGACGTCCGGGTGCAAAGGAAGCGAGATATTCGGGGAAACCCGTTTTTTTGGAAATTTGACCTTGAATATCTCGCCAAGGGCGAAGTTTTGAGGAAAATGCAAGAGATCAACCTTGTAGATATTTCAATTCTCTACAACTTTCACATTGACTTCATGTACGTCCGATGCATAAGAAGCGAGATATTTGCAAAATATCGTTATTTTTTAAGTTCGACCTTGAATATCTCGAAAAGGACGAGGTTTTGGGGAACATTGAAAAACGCCAAACTTGTGGATAATTGAATTCCCTACAACTTTCATCATAACTTTATTGCTCTCTAAATTTTTTTGGCGTGAGAAAATCGCGAAAAACCATGTTTTTGAAAGTACGATCTCGAATATCTCGAAACGTTGGGAAGTTTAGGAAAAATAAAAAAGGCAACTTATGTATAATTTAATTCTCTACAACTTTCACTTTGACCTCATGAGCATCCGATGCATAGGACGCGAGATATTTGCAAAAAACTTTGACCTCCAAAATCTTGGGTAGCCATGCTGGGATTTTTGTGATTTGGGTTTGGGACACCTCAAGGAACGTCTGTGCAAAGATTCAGATTTTTACTGATTTTATCCAGGTCAAATGCTAATTTCCGTGGGCTATGAGGGATGAAATCAACACTAGGTTAATCATCATTAGCTGATTCGCTGCTGACAATAATTAAAATTATTAATATTAGAGTTAAATATGTGCATATGGACGAGTAGTATTGCTTCATACAAATATTTGTTTCATATATTAATTTAACCGTTATAAATTTAAATCAGTTTCATTTATATTGCTGGATAGCAATCTACTTCATACATTTAAACATTTTAGTTTTAGCATCATTTGGTGGCCATAGGATACGATATATGGCTCTTGAATACATTCACTTAATCGGCACGAGGAGAGATAAATTTTCTTGTATGACGTCCCTTAACAAGTATGTACTGACGATGGCCAATAATCTAGGAACTGCAATATACAGATATAAATTTTCTAACGTAGTTTTTTTTTAAATCAGAATAACAAAATTTAATTAATTAATAAGCGACAGAGATTAACGAATTTGTGTTCGAATAGTTATAAATATACTGAGCCATTTCCTTTTTCTAGGAAGGAAGTGGTTCAGCGATTATTATTATATTTAGTTAATTATGATAGTACAGGGTGACCCAGAGTTACACAGCCAATATTCCTGGATCGATTTTTCAGGTTAAAATAAAAGTTTTTTCATCTATAGAGTCTATTTCAGAACATTTCATGGCATTTATTATTAAAAGAACAATTGCGTGAAAGGGTTTTTATTGTTTAATATGTTAGTTTCACACCTAAAACCGATAAAATCACAATATGTTACTAACTTCCGTGGTGCGTTTTTGAGAGCCATCCGAAAAAGCCCACTTTTTAGTTTTTTCAATATAACTCAAAAACAATGCAAATTTCGAGATTTTTAAAGAAATGCTTTTTTGTAGAAAATTATATTTCCCATCCAGGCGTGGTATTGAAATTTTCCTTTCCTATTTTAGTATTAACATTTAATTAAAGAACAAAATTAGAAATTTACGAATATTCACTTTTTTTCATTTTCCAGTAATTCGTTTGAAAATACAAAGAAATTGCTTTTTTCTGCTCCATACGACCAGCGGTGACCCAGATATCGCGCTTCAAATTTGAACGTTCTTTGTCATATTTTACCGCATTTGCTCTGATACACGCGACAAATAATGCAAAAGAGGAAAAAATCGGTGCTGCAAGTGAATTCATTTCAGCTTTACTATAGAATCAAAAGCGAACGATAAGTGCCTAGCTAAACGTCGCTTACAATTATTTAAATGATTATCGAAAAATGCGACGTTTACAATAACTCAGTTACCTCCAACAGCTGATACTGCTGGATTGCATGGACAGTGAACAAATTTACATATCCAATATTAGAAGGGAAATATATTAAATCCCCTCCAATGGGGTTGAAAGAAAACAAACAATGTATTGATGTCATTTGCCATGACTCTGTCTCCTACACCGAAATCTTTATTTGAAAAAATATCATGTGGCTGTTTAAAAGGATGTCATAGAAATCGTGGTTGCAGAAAGGTTGACATCGAATACTTCATATTTTGTAAGGAGTGTGCAGGAGTTAATTGCGGAAATGAACTGTGCCAAAAATATCACAAGAAGATGTCGATAAAGATATCGACAACGAATTTGATATTGAAGAATCGACTTCTTAAAATTAATCATATAAAATATTTTTTTACCTTCATGAATAAAAATGTTATTTTTTGAATACTCTTATTGTTCATAATGTCTTCCTACAATATTTATTTATTTATTTAAAAATCAATTTATTTTAAATAATGGATAAAATTTAATTTTAATTTGATAAAGCTCGGCCACAAACATTAATTCCTTGTAATATTACTTTTTTCGTAAAAATGTAACATTTATTTTAGAAAGTTAAAGAAACATTTGTATTATTATTAAATTGTCTTAAAATTGTTTTATCGCAGAAAAATAAATTGATTTTCTAAATATTAAAAGAAAAAATGCCGTAAAATACGGCAAAAAATGGTCAATTTTGAATGGCGATATCTCGGTCACCATTGGTCGCACGAAGCAAATAAAAAAAACATTTTTTTGTTTTTTCGATAACTTTTTTTTTCGCTGAAATAGACGAATTATTGGAAAGAGAAAAAAAAGCAAATTTTCGTAAACTTTCAACTTTGGTCTTTAATTATTCTTAATACTAAAAATAGGAAAAACAACGTTCTTGGATGGGAAATCTAGTTTTCTACAAAAAAGCATTGTTGTAAAATTCCCCAAATTGCAATAAAGATTATTATTATTATTATTATTATTATTATTAAATTTGCATTGTTTTTGAGTTATTTTGAAAAAACTAAAAAAATGGGCTTCTTGGGATGGCTCTCAAGAACGCGCCACGAAATTTAGTAGAACTCTGTGATTTTGTCGTTTTTAGGTGTTAAACTAACTTATTAAACAATAAAAACCCTTTAACGCAACTGTTCCTTACTAAAAGACATATGCAATAGCCAATTGGTAGAGTTAAGGATTTAGATATGGTAAATTCAGTTTTGCTGCATATCCAAATACTTAACTCTACCAAGTTTCGTACTTTTTTTATCGATAATTAACTAGATTACCGACTTTTCACGCCTGTTTAAAAAAAACACCACTGTGCGGCACTTTCGGACTGCCTGAACAGTCCTTTCCTGGAGGGCAGCTTCGTCATTGCCGGGCTCCGCATAAACATAGTCCTTCATCGTACCCTACACAAAACAGTCCATCGATAGGAGTCTTGTCTGGAGAGCGCGCAGGCGAATGTTTGGGTAGTCTCGACCGCAACCAATCCATCTTCCCGGAAAAAGTTGTACAACCATCGATGGACTGGTAGAGTGTAATATGCTGGACATCCATATAATGGAAACTATGTGTTTACTCCTTATCCTTTAAAGGCATGTCGTCGAAGATTGGTTCAAAGTCATTTTCCAAAAAATGAAGAACAGGACCGTTTAGGCGTGGTCGCAGAAAAATTGAACCGATGAGTAAGACGTTGCACAATCCCATCCAAGCCGTTGCACGAGAATGGATATCGGAAATGGCTATCCCATACAGCATGAGGATTTCCGAGTTTCCAAATGTGAACATTATGCTGATTAAAGATACCAGCGGAGGTGAAACGCGCGTCGGGCTTAATTACCCTTCGAGGGAAACGAGATGCAGTTTTCTCTCTTTCATCCGTTTTGCACTAGCTCGAACGGGGTGCATTTTTGCAAAAAAGTTTATAGATGAAGAAAGTCTTATTTTAACCTGAAAAGTTGTCCCTGAACGTTTGACGGTTCAACTCTGGGTCACCCTGTATAGTAAAAAAGAAATTTGGGACAAAACCATATTCTTCCCAACAATTATAAATTTAAAATATCGCTACTTGACTGTCTTTTAATGCAACAGGTTGATTTCATTTTCAGATTTTAACTGAAAACCAGCTGCCTCCTTATCCCGATAACTACACAATTACCCAAGGTGCTTGGCAGAACGTAAACGGAACTAGGTGAGTTTTGTTTTTATTGTATGATTAGTTACCATTCCACTGTTTCAATATCTGCTAATCTGCTGTAAGTATTGTATCCTATTTGCAGTAAAGCAACAATTATGAAAGCCATAAATTATGCAATAACTGTACGCTCGTGCTGTAGACAGACTGATAGTTTTTACTATTTTTATGCAATGATGACAATGAGATACAGTATGTAATAGTTTTGGTATCGCATACGAGGATGAATCCTTAAATTTAGGTATGGTATTTTAAGGTATTTAATAGTAGTTCCAGAAGTTAACGCCGTGTGTTTGTGACCTTAAAACTAATAATAATAGAAATAAATATTGTGGACATTTAGAGCTAACGAGTTTATACAGAGATACATAACATAAACGCTTATAGCCCAGGCAAAGTTGCCGGAAAAGTTCTGTTAATTAACAAGTAAAATTACAGAAAACAAAACGACTTTTTGGCCTGTATAAATTGGTCTTTAGGTTTTACGAAAATACGTTCGAATAGGAATTTGTAGATATTAAAAATATCTACAAAATGAGCCCAATCGCATTAAAATCAGATAATTAGTTTTTTAACAAAATCTAGAAAACTACTAAAAACCACTGTTTCTTAATTAATCTTTAACTTTAAAAATAATGAGCGTAAACGTAATAAACTTTGATAAATTATAGGTTTTGCTGTGTAGAATACTTAAAAATAAATACTTTTACACATAAAAAATACTTTTAAATATTGTTAAATATAGAAAATAGCTAATTATCAATTACAAAAATTGTTCGAAATATCCCCCATTTTTCCTTATACGCAATCTAAGTCTTTTTCTTAAAGAACGTTAAACACTCTGTAAAATTCCTTCATCATTCTGTGGCATTGTTAACTCACGACCCATTTTTTTTTCAACTGTCAATTTTAGTATTATAAACTCGTGATTTTAGATGATTCCACACAATGAAATCAAGGAGAGTTAGATCAGGAGACCGAGCAGGCCATTTAATCGGCTGCACCCTGTCCAATCAATCTATTAGGATAGTGGTTGTATAACTATGTTCTACATGTTCTGGTATAATGCAATGTTACGCCGCCATGCATGAAAAACATATTTCTTCTCTTTCGCAATGAAATATCACCTAATATTTCATGCAAGGTGTTGTGCAAATAATCATAATACATATCGCGCTATTTAAATTTCCAGGAAATATATCGTATTCAACAAACTGATTCCCCAGAGTTTTTGCCCATACATTTATTTTGAAAGTATATTGAAAATGGGTGTATTGTTGCATTAGGATTTTCCTTAGCCTAGAAAATAACTGACTTTAATATAAGTTATAAATGCATTATCTTTTAGTTCAATGTAGTACTTCAATGCAGAAAAAGTTAAGTATAAGAATATTCACATTTAAAAATTTACCAGCATGTTGAAGTTAGCCAAATTTTGGCCAATTTTTTATTGCTTCCTGAAAATAAAAGAAAACAAAACATCTTGAAAATTTAGCACAAAAAAGTTTTTTTAATTTATACAGGGTGTAATCAGTTTCATGTCATTAAAAAAAACTGGTAATGGGGACCGACTAGAGAAACAAAAAACCTTTATGACTTTTCCCTCTAGGGGCACTTTGAAAAAAAGTGATCTAGGTAAATTTATTTAATATTATGATAGACAACTATTGAGAACCACTGCTTTTCTTGGCAATGGACTTCTAGTTTCTAATTATACAACTTTTAAATTGTCATAAAAAAGCGCTCGCCGGCACACGCGGTGTCAAAGGATCATCGACCGCCTTTGATGGACCGGCTCAACCGAACTGAGACAAGTATAAAGAGGTAAATAATAATTCGTTCTCTCTTCGTGCACAGTTGCAAGCGAATAATGGCCATAGAGGTTTAAACAGAGCATTTCTTTACACGTGTGTTTTTTAATTTGGAACAAAATATTGATTATAATTTAGAAAATTTAAATGTGGTTTATTAACATTTGTAACATAAATGAGTGTCCTGGGTTAAAAGCTTACTACCTACCTAAATGATTCAAATCTCTGCATCTGCATCAACACACAGTTCGGTACGTCGAATTAAGGACATACGCACTTCGTTCAACGCTAAACACTAAACTATCAACTAACGTTGTCAATAAAGAAAAATAAAATAAAAACTTGGTACAAAAGCCAAAAAGGAATACAAAAAGAACGAACAAGTAAGTTGTGTCTGTACGTAATCAAGAATTTGACAACTTGAACGGTAAGTCAATAAAATAAATCTTAACTATAAATACACGATGACGCGAAATTCAAAAATAACAAAAACAACGAACGGCGGGTTGGACGTGTGTACATAACGAAATACCCACAGTAACTAAAATATTGCACAAGGGAGAGGAGGTATAGTTTTCTTCAGATCAGATCTAGATCTAAACCTACCTCAATATTCCAGCAGTTCTCAAAACATTTTATTGAAAATTTGCGAAATTTTTGTTTATTTTTTTTTCTCCAAAACTATGAGCTTTAGACCCCATGTTATATAAGGGTTTTTTTGTTTATCTTGTCGTTCCCTATTACCAGTTTTTTTTAATGACATGAAACGAATTACACCCTGTATATTATCATGTAACTATTGTTTCTAATCATTTAATATTAAAAAAATTGCATAAAAGAAATATCAAAAAATTGAATATGCAGGCTTTTTTGAACTTTTTTTGGCTTATTTCAACATGATGGTAAATTTTTAAATGTGAATAATTTTATTCCTAACTGTCAGTTATTTTTTATGGGCCTGTGAATAGTTAGAGGTACAAAAAATCCGGAGATAACTATATTATATTATTTTTACATACTAATAAATATCAATAGCCATCAAAAATGGCAAGACAAGAGAGTATTTTATATCCCTTTAAAACCCATTTTGATTCTTCTTCATGGCTTGCTTGTTTAGTTTTCGAGCAATTCAATTTTTTCTATAGGCAGCACGCAAAAAATTTCAAATAAACGAAAATTCGCGTGCATTGAAAATGCAAATTTTGCAATTTTTTTTGAATATCGCCGCACCCCCGGAACTGATTTGTATGGTTTTCTGATGTTTAATCCTCCCACTAACAGTTACTGAATAAAAATCACAGATAACATTTTTTGCGAGCCTTTGGTGTATTTTTTACTTTACCGACTGGACTAGTAGAATAGAACACAGAAAAAATGCAGGAGTTTGCTATTCCTTTAAATATATATCAACTCCCTCTGTGTAACTGAAGAAAATCAAAATCGCATCAGTTTTTGAGTGTTTAGAAGATTTAATGATTTCTCTACCTCACTGAGTCGGTTTACCACACGCATGATTAATTCAAATGAAATTAGTGGCGATGAGCCAACTTAAAAGATTCTCATTAGCAAGACGTCCGAACTAGAAAATTATTAAATCGATATTTATTACAGGAAACCATCTACTAAGAAAAGTTTCTCGTTTATGATATACAGCTTAATTTAAAAAGTTTCGTACTCATCGAAAAATTTTCCTCGTTGCTTCATTACTTTAAATGTATTTAAGGTTTTATTGGACTCTTGCTTGATATTAAAAATACGACGAAAGGTTTTTCACAAAGAGAACTTCTGAACGACTCTCAGACTTTTTGACATAAAAGATAAATCGATTAGTTAAAAGCCTTTTAATGTTAACTACCGTTTTCGAAGGCTTTGTGCCGACTGCTTTTTATCTGGAGGTGATAATATTTGAACTTTCCTTGGATACGTGAAGCTTCCAATCGAATGAAGCCCGCTTCTTTCGCTTTCGACATTTTTTTCTCGTAGTTAGCGAATGTTAGAGCTGGAGTATGTGCGAGAACAATAATGGTTCTTCATGTATAGGGTGAGAGAGAAATGTGAAACATTCAAAGTTTTGATCGAATTAGTTAGAAACAGTGACAAAGCTACCAAAAAATAACTTATTTCTAGTAAACTTGAGTCGCTTTGATAAATAATTATTGTATAGTTCTTCTCATCTATATAGTGGGTTGAAAAAATGCAAAGAAAGCCGAAATTTCGCCTCTTGTTCTCACTGAGGGGTAAAATGGACTCATTCGCATATGTAATTTGAAGTATGAAAAGTGTGTTAACACCTTAATTTCCCTGTGAAATATTACAGAATGACCATATTATTGTTTAAGAAAATAATGATTACATTGTACGTTACCTTTATAGCTTACGATACGTGACGAATTCTATGTTATATTTCTACTGATGTACGTTCAATAGTATTGCGCAGGTCGCCCTCATCTCCCCTGTCACATAGTGTGGTATATGGCCTTGTGTACAAACAGGCACATGGTAGCACAGTACAGAATCTGCTTCGTTTCGTACAGGTGGTTATCGGTACAATTAACAGCTTTTAACTGATTGAATAATCATTTTCATATGATTCAAATTAAAACTACTAGTATTAAATAAAAAATTATTTCTTTTAACACTTCTCTATTTTATATAAATAATTAATTATTGAGTATCAAGTAACATTCAGAGTTAATCGTTACTGTGTAGGAAAAACCAGAGCCAGCCCTGTCCCTCACTTCCATAACTAGTCGGAACGAAGGTATCTTTAATGTTTTTTTGCCCATTATATAGATGAGAAGAATTATACAGTCATTATTTTAAAACAGAAATTATATACTTGTGATAAATCGAACAAATCGAATCATAGTTGGTCGATCTGGATTTCAAAACGGATTGATATATTTTAAAATTTGTTTTCCCATATCAATAATTGAGTAGTTGCTTATAATTTGGAGACTAATTGAGGTGTGAAATTAACATGTAAATATAGGCAAAATGGGGTTTTGCAGTATATTTCAGTTATTTACTGTCCTAGCGAAAAAAATTGATGAGTTAAAAATTAAGGCACTCGCGAATCCGCGCAAACTGGTTGCTGACTCGTCGAAATCGGCCCAGCGGTTCGGGATATATCGCGAATTAAATTTTGTTTTTTTTTTACCGCCCCCAGTTCAATAACCGCGCTTTTTTTAGGGGAGGAAACTGGCTGGCAGGCTCGAATTTGTTTTCTTTATATATAATCATACCCCTAGTGTAACGTCCTATTTTTGCGATTCAAGGTTGATTAGGGAGGGGGGGGGGGGGGGAATAATATTCGTAAAATCGGCCATAAATCGGGTATTCCGCGGCCGATCTCGCCCAGTAAAAAAATGTGTCATGAAATTAAAGGTCTACTATACTATCATGTGGTTGAATTTAATTTTTTTGCGAAAATGTCCAAATGGTGGAGAAAATAAAAAAATATTTTCAATTTTTTTTTGTAGAAGAAAAGGGTGTGGGGATTTTTTTAAGGCCATTTAATTGGGATTTTCATTACTTTCAATTTGTGGTCAGACTGCACGCAATCGGATAATTTGGCGAGGAGGGAGAAAGGGGAACTCGTTTGGGTCTATAAAACGGGAAAGGAATAGGTTAGGGATTTCAGGCTGGGCTCATATTAAAGGTAATTTTATTGTCTAATAATTCATTTCATTTTTCAAAATGCAACACCTGCATCTCCAGAAGAATTCAGATGGGAAGAAACGCCGAGTGGACTTATGCCAGTACAGAACAATATAGAACCTTACCCACAAGAATTGCTCGATTTCATGTGCTTGTAGAACTGGTTGCAAAAACAATCAATGTTCGTGCGTTAAAATGTCACTGAAATGTTCAAGCCCGTCATTATTGCACTAGCGTGCAGTGCGACAATTGTGCGCGTTCTGAATTGATTCATGGGCGCCATGAGTCAATTCAATCAATTGGGGCTGGGTATATGAATGTATTGATGATGAAACCGATTCAAACGAGTCAGCATCTGGGATTCCGCTTTAAAAACCGCGTTTTACAAGTGCTTCTTCAAAATAGTATTGCTTTAAATTGTATTTTTTAGATCCTGTATAGTTATAAACTATAATTAAATTGTATTCTAAGTATACATGTATTTCTTATATTAATCAATACGATTAATTTCTGTAAATAAACTAAATTATAAATCTAAAATTAATATGTAAAATATGAAATGCACCGAGTATGTTTCCTGTTCTCTTTCCCTTTTATGACATTTTTTTAGGTGCTTGTATTTACGCAGTGTAAACCAACGACCAAAGAAATAGGAAAACGTTGCGAAAAAAGTCCCTATCGACAAGAGGCCTCCAAGAGACGATGGAGGAAAAAAAAAACAAATCGACAAAAAATCGAACGAGATACAGCACAGATATGGGAAATTTCTTTTCCTGGAAATTCCCGCTCATCGGACACACGGACGAGCGGTACGTTTGTGTGTGTTGGTGAGCGAGAACTGAGTACACTACAGTGGGAGCGGGAGCCATGCCCCCGGCATCTCGCTGCACGACTGCTGCCCGGGTGCACTCATTTTTTTATTTATAAATAGCACGCGTGATTGACACACGAGTGTTACATTTTGTAAAGCAAAATGAGCTATTAGACAATAAAATTTCCTTTAAAATGAGCCCAGCCTGAAGTCCCTAACACTTTCCCTTCCCGTTTCTTAAACCCAAACGCAATCCCCTTCCCCCCCTCCTCTCCAAATTTTCCGATAGGATGCAATCTGGGCTCAAATTAAAGGTAATGAAAATCTCAATTAGATGGCCTAAAAAGATCCTCACACCCCTTTTTTCCTACAAAAAAAAAATAAAATATTTGTTTTCAATTTTTTATTTTCCCCCGGCCATTTTTGCAAAAAAATAAAATTCAGCAACATCATAATAAAGTAGGTCTTTAGTTTCATAACATATTTCTGCTGGGGAAGATCGGCCGCGGAATACTCGCTTTATGGCTGATTTTACGAATATTATTTTTTCCCCTCCGCTATCAACCTAGAATCGCAAAAATCGGCTACTACACTCGGGGTATGATTAGATATGAAGGAAAAAAATCCCGAGTCTTCCAGTCCGTTTCTTCCCCTAAAACAGCGCGCTCATTGAACTGAGAGAGGTAAAAAAGAATCAAAATTCAATAAAAAAATCGGTAAATGTATTTACACAGAACTTCCCTCTTTATTCATACAAGACGGTCACTCTAAAAAATTATTAATTAAGAGATGACATGAGAATTATAATCGCCATGTAGTTAGCCCTATTATTACAGAGAAAACCTGATAACTTTTTTCCATCTACTGTATAGTGGTGGGAATTTTATTTTATTTTTTTCAAAAATATTATTTTTAATAGGTTTAGAATGCCATGAAACGTGGAAATTTTAAATTCGAACAAGGAGAATTTTCTTTCCATCTATTTTAGTGGTAAAAATTTTTTTCAAAAATGCTGGTAAAAAGAATAAGTATCAAAACTTTTTAAAAAATTTTTTAAAAAAATGTTTTCCCAATAGGTTTAGAATGCCTTGAAACGTGGACAAATTTGAACAAAGAGAAAAAAAAAGTCCATCTATTTTAGTAATAACAAATTTTTCAAAAATTTCAAAATTTTATTTCATTATTTATTCCCTTTAGACAGTCCACTCTGTATATATTACGTGACAGCTGACAGTAGCGTCAGCTACCTACCAAATTTGACTGTTCTCCGTCAAGTAGTTTTTTTAGTTAATGCACCAACAGACAGACAGACAGACCGACAGACTGACGGATTTTTTTTTAAATAGTTTTAGAATGCCATGAAACGTAAACATTTTAAATTTGAGCAACAGAAAATTTTTTCTTGTCTATTTTAGTGGTAAAAAATTGCCCAAAAATGTTGGTGAAAAGAATTTTTTTTTTTCTGAAATAGGTTTAGAATGTTTAAAAATGAATTATTATTTGTTTGCTTATAATTGTATTGAAACATTCTTTATAGGATTTTGCAAACAGTTATTTTTTCTGCTGTTTGCAAAATCCTATAAAGAATGTTTCAATAGGTTTAGAATGTCATGAAGCGTGAAAATTTTAAATTTGAGCGAAAAAAATTTTCATCTATTCTATAATAGTGATAAATAGATTAAAAGAATTCTCAATTTTTTTAAATTTTACAAAAAAAAATTCACATTTTTTTTTGTTGAAATAGGTTTATAGTGCCATGGAAACGAAATTTTAAATTTGAACAAAGAAAAATAATTTCCATCTATTTTAGTGGTAAAATTTTTTCAAAAATGGTAAACTATTTTTTGTTTGTTTAAATAACGCTATAAAACGAGGAAACTTTAAATTTGAACAAAGAGAAAACATTTTTCCATATATTTTAATGGTAAAAAACTTTTCAAAAATGTTTGTTAAAAAAAAAATCAAACAAATTTTTTATTTGAAATAGGTTTAGAATGCCATGAAACGTGAACATTTTAAATTTGAACAAAGAAAAAAAATGTTTCATGAATTTTAGTGGTAAAAATTTTTTCAAAAATGTTGGTGAAAAATAATTTTCAATTTTTTTTTCTGAAATAGGTTTAGAGTGTCATGAAACGTGGAAATTTTTAAATTTGAGCAAAAAAAATTTTCATTATTTATTCCCATTAGACAGTCCACCGTATATTTTCCAGTGAAACTTTAAACATTTCTTCGCTGACAGTAGCGTCAACTACCTACCAAATTTGACTGCTCTCCGTCGAGTAGTTTTTTAGTTAATACACCAACAGACAGGCAGACTGACTGACGGAATAGAAAAACCTATATTTTCGTAATCAACGTGATCTGAAACGTCAAAATCCGAAAAAATCTCGGAGGGTGATTTTTTCTCGAATGCAATACTTCCATTCGGTATGCGAGGGAAGTAAAAAAAACCGTATCACGTACAGATATAGAAAATATACATATTTCGCAACAAATACTTTGCCACCTACATGCCATGATCAACATTAGATTACAAGACAGAAAATAAGGCCATTAAGAAATTAAATTTTTATTATCCTGTTCAGGCAATTCATGAATAATTGGCTGAGAAATAATTTTTTAGTTCATTCTAAGCTTTGGGAGTAGACATGCTATATGTAATGTGTATACTTTCTTTCTTGTGATCTAATGCTGCTGGTGGCATGTAGCCGGCAATGTACTTGTTGAGAAATATATATGATTTATATATTTATCTGTGATAAGTTTTTTGGCAAGAGTTGAAATAATTAGCAGTATTTTTGCAAGTAATATATTTTTTTTCTTTGTTTCTGTCTACAGATTAAATTTCCAATGGGAGTCTTAAATACAAAGCATTTACAAAATCATTTCGTGCAATCAGACATAGACTTGAAGTATTTGTGTTATTTTTGTCATATAAAATAACACTTGTCAGTATCGCATACTTCACCTTGCTATAGTTTTGTGACCTTTCCACAGGCCCAGGCTATTAGGTCTTTGATGCAAAAACATATCCAATAAATAAATAATTTCAAAAAAGACAAAGAAACTATCGCGCAAAATATAATTATTCCTATATGTAAAATATAATTGTCTTGGACTCAGTCTCGATGGTGGTATGATACATGATGATAAATATTCAACGCCAGGTGAAACGAAGTTGTTCCTGAACTATTACTTATTCAATGGAAATTATAAAAGAGAACAAATTTGAATGTCAGAAATAATTAACCGGAACTGTCTGGAGAATTGGAAATGTTGATTTTTCTTTTATGAAGTCTCCCCGACCACGCGTTCCGAAATAATTTCGTCCATGGAGAGAGAGTTTTGCATGAAACTCACTCAGAGAATTGCCTGTCACATTTCGTTAGAACTTCATAACTGTTGGAAAAAGTCGATGGAGTCCCTTCAATTCATATTTGTCGTAAAAGCTGCTATGGATTTCTTGTTCCACTTTATTCGACATATTTTATTTTTTGTTCATACTTTTTTACTACCGCTATAAACCAAGTTGTCCTTTCCAATTGATTAAAAATTGGACAGTCTTGAAGAAGGCCACTGTTTGTGGAATATTGATTTTTGAGACTAAGATATTACTTATTGAACGATTTCTGACCATTAAGTACTAAACGCTATACAGGGTCATACGTATGTTATCCGAGAAAACTTCAAGGAATGTACAACCGATCCATACACTCATCATAAACAAAACAACGTTATACTCTTCGTCGATTTACTGCACTTTTTATATAATTCTTGCACATTCTATAAGATACACTTCGCAGTTTTTTTGTAAATATTATTAGTTTAACAAAACACAGAAAAAAAAATTATGTAAAATTTTTTTTTCTTATTTAAAAAATTTATAACTTATTTATTTATTGATCGATTTTGTTCAAGAACTGTAGGGTTCTTCCTCTAGCTAACACTAACTAACTGTCCAAATTTCAATACAATTGGACTTTTCGTTCTCAAGTTATTGTGCTTAAAAGAAACGTGACAGACGGACAGACAGACGGACAGACGGACATTTTGAAAGTTATTCAGAATTTGATCACCAAAACAGTGATATGAAATTTTTTTCTCAACGAGAAATATTACCGGTTTTAGAAATGTGCGGATCGAATGCAATATACTCTTCGTTTTGTATTTTCGAAGAGTATAATAATAAGAGGAATAAACTTTCAAAATTATTCAAACATCTGATAATAAATCCAAAGGAACAAATACAAAGCTGCGTCAGCAAATTGAAAATGTTCGCTTAAAAAACTGGCTCACTTGTCATTCTTATGAGTGCCTATCTTCAGATCAGCGCAGTTAGGCGGTCTCGTATTTTGTACTAAACAAATCGAGTCAGCATGTTTTTCCCAATTATACTTTATAAGCTACAGGCGCACAAGCGCGGATCCACCGTTGTGGGCACGGTGGGCATGCCCACAACCCTAATTGAGGTCGACAGGCTAATGTTATTCCAATGCCTTAATAAAATAAAATTAAGAAAACCACGTGATCAAATTTTTGTCGTAGTAGTAGTAAAATTACATTGAAATGTAAGCGGAGTAGCGGCAAATCGCTTAAAATTAAACATTGTTTAATTTTTTTCTGATGATCGCTTATCAGTGATCATTTTGTTTATCGTAAATTATTTTATTCCTTCATTTAATTACAAAAAGTTAAAACTGAATCGTAATATTCTTAATTGTGAAAAAATGGAAAAGCGAGCCCGTAGTCCGACGCGCACTTTGCCAATTTTCGGGTGGCCGTGACCACAACCTTTTTTGGGGGCTGGATCCGCGCCTGCAGGCGCACCGACTTAATAACAGTTGACAATAAAATCATGGAATTCCTCAAAAATTTTGAAAAATCATGCATCTTTTATATGAAATCTATGATTTTTTTTGTGGAGTTTGGATTATTTTCGGCATATTTGGAACTTTAACAGTACTAAACGCAAAACTTGCATCGCCCTTTATTATTAAAAGTTTTTATTTAACTTGCAATGTTAGTGTATTAGTTTATTTAGGTCAAATCTTGCAGGCTGAATTAGAGGCACTTCCTCTTATCCTACGAAGTTGAAATTTTACACGTTGATTCAGTTTCGATGACAATGCATTTTTATGATAGGCATGACCTGATTCTACACCCAGGTTATACAACGTGGTCGATTAAGTGTGCAACAAATAGAATTCTTTTTTAGTTGCATAACCAAAATTTAAATATTGCCAAAAGTTATTGTGTGTCCGATAATCATTTCAGGTGCACGTAGAATATCTTCAACTTATATAGTATACCGGGTAGGGCAAACAATATGAAAATCGTACTAAAAAGTAAAAAACATTTTTTTTAAATTCATACACCTGGAAACCAAAAGCTTTGGGGGCGGTCAATTGAGCAAAGTACCTATGCAATAGTGCTATATGATCGTCCCCAAAGCTTTTGGTTTCCAGGTGTAAGAATTAAAAAAAATATATTTGTTACTTTTTGGTACAGTTTTTTAACATAAAAGCTTTTTCTTAACAACATTTTTTTATATAGGTACTTTTTTTAAACTTTGCAGTTAAATATTGGTAATCTTAAAGGAATCTAAAAATTCCTGAAGGGAAGTATTGTGATCGTGAAAAAAACCGTTATTTGAGATTTTTTCACATTTCCACATTTCGGCACATGTGGATTACGAAAATTAAGGCCTTTCAATTCCGTCAGTGTGTTTGTCGGTCGATTGTCTCGCTGATGGTGCTATATTTACAAAACTATTTAGCGGAGAAGAATAACATGGGTAACTAACAAATGACCACAAAGACAGATTCTCTGTAAAAAAATAGCGTCAAGTTACACTCTGCCCAAGAACATTTCTTTCCTCTCTACAAAAACATAAAATGGGAAAATGTAATCTCTCCAAAAATACTTGAAATCGATTAAAATCGCCAAATCAGGTATCTATTTATAAAAAATATATTAAAAAAACCGCTGCCTAAACTACCATTACTTCCACATCCAGATTTTCCACCCAAGTTTCTTTAAAGGAAGACATCTTGAGTATATTTGCACTCTAGTATGTGAATATTTCAATTTTAAGTTTCTATACTCTTACCAGCATGCTTTATTCATTTTGATCCATTTACCTCTTAATCATATTATGAACAATTTTGAGGCCTTGGTATATACACCATATTTACCCCTATTTACTCCCCAACCCTTCACCGGATATGTTAAAAAAACAATCCAGTTCCAGATTTCGTTATAATATATATGTGTACAAAATTTCAAGTCAATATCTTAAACCGTTCTGGAGAAAACGTGCTGACAAAAAAAGTTACAGGCAAACCGACAGACAGAAATTTTTTTCACTCAAATTTTAAATCTCGACGTTTCATGACATTCTAAACCTATTTCCAGAAAAAAAAAATTGAACATTTTTTTACGATTACTAACTATACTTCCAATCCACTACCTGGATGTGGAAGTAATTAAAATAACTTTAGAAAATTAGCTGTGTAGTATTACGAAGAGGAGCTGCTAAACTAAGGTATTTAACTCGATACGTATTAAATCTATTGAATTAATTTTCTGATATGTTATGTGTTAAATTCCTTCGATACAAAAATAATAAATTTGTATATTCCATAATAGAAGACATCGCATACGTCATTCATAATGAAATAATGGAAATTCTGCCGGAACCCTGTTCGTCATCAAAGTCAAGGGATATCATCAGTTTTGATGTAGATCTATCCACCTATATGTCGTAGACTGGTTATTTTATAGTTTAACTTTTTATTTTTATGAATTTGTTTGTTCCGTAGTTTTTCAGAACGGTTTTATGTTTTTTTGTCGTTTTTTTAATTGTGTTTAAAGTTCTAAATAAACGTTATGAAAACATGCTGTAAAATTTTTATGTTTGAAGATATTTGCATTTTTATTACATTGAATTCAAGATAATCCCATGCTGGATACAAAAAAAATCATAAAATTGGGTAAACTTTGTGTTTATAGACCACTTAAATACGAAGGCAAAGTTCACCCAGTTACGGGTAACTTTACCACTTTTTGTATTAAAAAAAAAATACGAAATAAAATATAAGGCTCATAGAAGTGCATAATAAAAACCCTAAAATTTCACATATATAAGACTTAACTCACAAGCATTAACTTGTTCCCAGATACGTCCAAAAAAACCTTCAAAAAAGTGGCAAAGTACCAATTATTAGTCAACTTTATTTCGGACGTAATTAAGCTGAAATAGGACAGTCTTGGACCTTTTCACCCCTTTCTGCGCTGAAAAAATAATGCTTTTGATATTCTGCAGCGAACTTTATTTTTTAACTAATAGTCTATTTAAGAATTGTTAGAAGCAATTCGTAACAAGAGAATATTTACTGACTTTTCTAAAGCATTTGACACACTGAACCATAGAAAACTTCTCTGTAAACTTGACAAATTTGCATTATCTGGCGGTTTACTTCAATTTCTTGAGAGCTACTTAACAGATTGAGTTCAATTCATATCTTATAATGGATATAAATCTGTTGAATACTGAGCCACGTCAGGAGTACCCCAGGGATCCATACTTGGACCTCTTTTCTTTAATATTTTTATTAAAGACCTCAGTGGTCACGTGTATTTCTTAATATATGCCGATGACGTCAAGATGTTGCATAGGATTAATGGTTTTAATGACTGCGAAAAACTTCAAAACAATTTAACTAAGTTATCGACTTGGTGCGATGCAAATGAACTTCACCTAAATGTTGGCAAGTGCAATGTTATGAGTTATAAAACCAAGGAGTCCCCAATCATATATAATTATCATGTTAATGGCGACACGCTTAACAGGCCATTTACGCTCAAGGATCTAGGTGTAAACTTTGATAATAAATTAACCTTCACTAACCATATTGATGCTGTAATTTCGCATTGGAGTTTCTCAAAATCAATTACTTGAAAACTGTGATATTACTAGTCTCTCCGAAAGGCGTGAGTCATTTGCATTGCGTTTTGTAGATAAAATTATGCATAACAAAATAGATTGTACTGAAATATTAGGCTAACTGAACTTTTATATCCCACGGATTAATTCTCGTCATTCTCATGGCTTTTATTTATCCACTCCTAGATCTAACGTATTAAACTTTTCTCCTATGTATAATATTTGTACCAGTTATGAAACTCATTGCAGTGAATTGGACATATTTGCCGAACAGCCAGAAATTTTATTTGCTGACGTACAGTCGAACCGCCTTTATAATTTCGACTTGTACTTCATATTTAGGTTAGGTTAGGTTAGGTTAGGTTAGGTTAAGTTAGTTTAGATTTCTATCCTACAAATGGTTTTGTTCTGTTGGATGTTGCCGTTTGGAAACTATACGCGCAAGGTGACTGGTCTTCAGAAATAAAATAATTCCCAAGGCGTAAGCGGTTGCTTCGCCCTTAAGAATCACCCCTAACACCTCAGTTTATTTTCCGTGAAAATTTTGAAATTTTCCGTGAAATAGTTGGTCACTGAAAAATGTATACATAATTTATTACAAATATGGTCTTATGCATATTGCTCATAGGCAAAATGGTTTTCGAGCAATGAGGGAGTTAGGCCTCGAAGGAAACGCGCGTTTGCAAGTTTCGTTCCCCAACACGAGTCGAAAAGTCCTTTTTCATGTTTTTGGTGATTAAAAACACATATTTAAGGAGAAAGATGCCAGCGTTTTACAAAAATACATCAGTAAAAAATCGACAATTTTCACATTTCCACAGAACAGTTAATATTTCACTTAGAAATACAGGACAAATGGAGGACGGTCCGTTAAAGGTTGCGACCTGTAGAGTGTTTCCATACATACGATCAACTAACGAATACGTATGGCAATTTTAGAAATTATGAAAGTTCAAATCAATCTAAAAGTGGCACAATTTTTTAGAATAGATTATCTCTTTTTCAAAAAGCTGTTCCTAATTACTTGCAATATCAACCAATTAAAAGTGAAGCAACACTGGAGCGCTGGGCGAGGAAAGAGCACGCACCCAGCGAGGTGCGCAATATGAATACGCAACAAATAAACAATTATAGACATGGTATACGATTGTAGGAGTAATATTTATCACTGAGTGTATACTCGTAAACATGTTTGATATTTCTCAACTAGTTGCAAATCAAATTATTAAACTACTCACTTTAAAACTAACAAAATTAATAACAACTTCTCTTTGTTCCTGTTTCGAATAAAAGCCCCAGTGTAACTTTTAACTAACTCGGAGAGTCGGGCTATGCGATTAGTTGAAAAATAAGTCATGAAACCTCGGCGAATAATCGCAATATCGTCGACATATTTCATTTGAAGGCGCCGGATCCTTGGGGAAACTGGCAATAATTGAGAATGAAACTCAGTTACAGCTCCTAGCGGCCTGGGGAGTTCATCTCACATTTTCCTGTCGCCACAATTAGGTGCAGGCCTTCCATTCTGACTGAAAGTCGAAGAATTATTAGCGAAATTAAAATTTCCACGAGTTGTAATTTTCACTTTCACAGTTTGTTTGATCTTGTAGTAGCACAGGAAACAAAGTTAAAAAATGTGTGTAATAAACATACTAAAACAAGTCATTGTCTATAATTGTTTATTTGCGGCATATTCAGATTTTCTTACTTTTTATTGGGTATTTTGCAACTGAAAAATATTAAAAAATTTTAATGAAAAAACCTCTGCGCCAAATGGATCAGACAGAGGTTGTTAAGTGTTTGTATGGCAGTGGCAAAATAATTTCCTCAAATGATGTAATATTAAGGAACGAGAAGCAATTTATAAACACTGTATTATTAAATAATCAATATCCTGAGAGTTGGGTCCACAGTGAGTTGATGAACATAGAGAGAGAATATTATACCATTACAACCTGAGGTTATTGGGTCTATAGCAGTAATTCCATATATACACGGATTTTCGGATATTTATCGTAATTTTACGAAGAATTAGGAATAGGTTTTCTGTACGAACGGTTTTTCAAACGGCCTCCACGCTAAGATCGATTCGATCGAAAACCAAACCTCTAAATGTGTTCAAAGTTCTAAAATTTGTATTTATAGTGTTTTATGCGAGTGTGGACACATTACATAGGTGAGTCATCTAGACCTTTCAACGTAAAGCTTGATGAACATAGAAATTGTGCTAGAATAGAGAATTTGAAAAATCCAAAATTTGTGATTGTGGGATAATAATCACAGGATCCAATGGGGCTCGGTGAAGATTTTGGAAAAAGAGTGTAAGGGAACTAAAAGAAAACTAAGGGAACCCGCGATTATTTTATTAAACGAGGATAAATGCGTTTCAAATTATTCAATAGATTTTTGTACCATTCGAGTAAAAATAAGGTAAATATAATTTAATTTCTGACGTGACTATGGAAATACATAAACAGCGAACTGTCATGACTGACTGCCAAAAAAGTTTTGAGCACAGTAGATAGATAGATAGATAAATCAATTTATTTTAAAACAAATTTTGGTTTACCAAAAGTTTGAAACAAGTCAAAAAACTTTTTACTCGACATAAAATATAGTAGGTATAGTAAAGTAATACTTGAAATAAAATTGAACATATATAAGTATCTGCTACAGGACAAGATTACTTTACATTTAATATAACATGTAGACAAGTGTAGAGTTCTCAAAGAGCTAAAATTGATGAGCGTTAGTTTTAATTAGAAGAAATTCACTAACAGTGTATGGCTCAGCATCACGGATATACACTGCTGGCCACTCGAACTTACACATAGAGACTTTTAGGCAAAATTTAAAGTTCAATATTTTCAACAGGAATGCAAATTTTTGAACGCGGCTTGCAAATTTTAGGAGCTAGTTTTTTTCGGATTAAGCTGCATGACGTATATTTATCGTAGGACCATAAGTTTATTATATACGGGGTGATCAATGAAGTCATGCAAAAAATCAAAAAGTTTGTATGAGTGAAATTTCCGCAAAAAATTTTTTTGTTCGTTGCAATATGGTTCCTTAATAAGGTAACATCAATATCTCTAGACGGTTTTGTCAGTTTTTGGATTAAGGCCCTTAGGCCTTGTACACACTACTCAACATAAAATTTGGATACCAAAATCTTTAAAATGCTATAACTTGACATTGGATTGACGGTTCTTGATGATTTTTGCGGATTTGGAATCCCTATTTCACGTAGATTTTCTATGGTCTAAGCATTTTATTTGAAGGTTGAAATTTACACATTATACCGGGTCGATAATAAACAAAAACGTAGCGACAAGAACAAGTTTATTACATTAAATTCTACAACATACAACATTGCTTAACAACAACCAAAAGTCAATTCTTAAAAAATTTATAATTCTAATTCTGGTAATTTTTAATAACTGAAAAAAAATTAACTAAAAAATTAAAAATTAATTTAATTTAAACTTAAATTAAAATTAAATTAAAATTACCTAATTAAAATTAGGTACATTAATTAAAAAAAAGAGAAGCTAATATTTTGTTGGTCCTCCTGCTCGGAATATTACTTCCCGACATCGATTTGGTAGAGTATCCACAAGATTATTTATAAAATCTTGTGGAATATGCTCCCATTCTTCACGAATGGCCTCACTGAGCGTTTCTAAGGTTTCAGGGGGTATATCAAGAGATCTTACTTTAAGTTTTAAATAAGACCAAACGTGTTCGATGACATTAAGATCCGGAGACTTTGCAGGCCAGTCCATCCTATTGATGTTTTGTGCCTGCAAAAACTCTGTGATCCTTCGCGCTCTGTGAGGTCGAGCGTTGTCATCCACCAATAGAATTTCTGGGCCGTAATGTCGAGCAAAAGGAATAACAATAGGTTCCAAAATTTCTTCCTGATAAACAGTAGCATTAATGGTTTGGTTGGTAATGAATAGCTCGGTTTTACCATTTCTTATGATACCTCCCCACACTGTAACACCTCCGCCACCAAATGCTTTTTGAGGGGCCATATTTTCCTCCAAATATCTCTGATTTGGCCTTCTCCAAACTAACATTCGGCCATCGGAGTGAAACAAATTAAATCTTGTTTCGTCAGTAAATAAACAATGGCTCCACTCTGCATTACCCCAATTCGCATGCCGATTTGCCCATGCCCGCCTATTCGCTCTATGGCGTTGTAATAACCGCACACATTTTGCTCTGCGACGGGCTCTATAATTTAAAATGTTTGGCATTATGTTATGTTTTAAAAAAAAAAATCTCACCTCAAGTTGTTTTTATTTAATGTTCTTCTCACTGTTCTGTCCGAAACTCTCACCCCAGTTTGTTGTCTTAAAGAGTCATTTAGTTTTCTAGAGTTCTTTGTTCTATTCCGCATAGTTTCTCTCATTAAAATTCTTTAGGTTCTTTGGTTTATTTTTTTTGTATGTCCACCCCCATGCCCATAATTATGATCACCAGTAGTTTCGACGCGGCGGTTCAAATTATAAATTGTCTTTCGGCTGACATTGTAAATGTGCGCAACTTGCTGTTTTGACATTCCTTCGTTGAGAAGTCGAATGCAATTTTCCCTTTCTGCCGTGGTTAAACGCCTCATATTAATTAAACTTTACAAAATTATAACATTGAAATATGTCAGATTATTTCTAAAATAATGTAAACAGTTTTTAATTCCATAGCAACAAATTTGTTTTTCCAATGCCTACTTTTAAATTGACGCGTCGCGTAGAAATTACACCCGATCATAATTATGGGCATGGGGGTGGACAAAGAACTCTGTAAAACTGAATGATTCTTTGAGACAACAAACTGGGGTGTGAATTTCGGACAGAACAGTGAGAAGAACATTAAATAAAAACAACTTGAGGTGAGAATTTGTTTTTACAAAAACTTAAATAATGCCAAACTTTAGAGCGCGTCGTACCCTACGTTTTTGTTTATTATCGACCCGGTATAATGTGTAAATTTCAACCCTCAAATAAAATGCTTAGACCATAGAAAATCTACGTGAAATGAGGATTCCAAATCCGCAAAAATCATCAAGAACCGTCAATCCAATGTCAAGTTATAGCATTTTAAAGATTTCGGTATCCAAATTTTATGTTGAGTAGTGTGTACAAGGCCTAAGGGCCTTAATCCAAAAACTGACAAAACCGTCTAGAGATATTGATGTTACCTTAGTAAGGAACCATATTGCAACGAACAAAAAAATTTTTTGCGGAAATTTCACTCATACAAACTTTTTGATTTTTTGCATGACTTCATTGATCACCCCGTATATAATAAACTTATGGTCCTACGATAAATATACGTTATGCAGCTTAATCCTAAAAAAACTAGCTCTTAAAATTTGCAAGCCGCGTTCAAAAATTTGCATTCCTGTTGAAAATATTGAACTTTAAATTTTGCCTAAAAGTCTCTATGTGTAAGTTCGAGTGACCAGCAGTTTATTTAAAAAGCTCTGATTTAATGGACTTAATATTGTTTATATTTTTTATTCTTTCGGAAAGATGATTATAAAAATAAATATATGAGTAGTAACTCCACTTTTCGGTTAAAGTTAAAGAATGTGTAGGGTAATTATAATTAATGTTTCCTCTTATGTCATATTTGTGGCTTATCGAGTTCATATTGAATATTTCAGGATGGTTTTTTAGAAAAAGTATGCATTCAAATATGTACACACCTATGACCGTTATCAGAACATGCTTTCGAAATACTTTCCTGCAACTTTCAGTAGGGTTTATTCTAAGCATTATATGTATGGCTTTTTTCTGGATCTTAAGTATTTGCTGTATGTTAGATGACCTTCCCCAAAAAAGTATACCGAATTTTAGTATAGCGTAAAAATACCCATAGTAATAAGTGTTTTGTAATCCATGTATTTGGTTTAGGACACGCAGAGCATAGTAGGCAGATGATCATTTTCATATGGTAATTCCATTTTAAACACGAATCGATAAATACTTAATAGTTTTGTACAGTATTTTTTAGGTTTATCTTGTCGGGAATAAATGACTTATTATGAGTAGTTCTAAAGAAGATGCATTGTGTTTTATCGGTGTTCAAAGTAAGATTGTTGTTCGAATACCACATATCAGTTTGACAGAATTGTTCGTCGTTTAGGGTAATTATTGACGGTATACTGTTCCCTCTAATTAGAATATTGTTATCATTGGCATAAGTACTCATTGTATTTTGTAAAGTGTAGTGGGTAAATCGTTAACAAAATTAAAAATACTTTACAGTATACAGTAGTTTACTAATTTTATTGTCTAAAGAGGTATTAATAGTTGGAGGTATCTACTGCAACTAGCACTTGTTTCGGAATAGTTTTATTAAAAATGTTTTCCGACACCATTTTAAATGAAACTAATACATAACCATAAAGTTCGTTCGAATCTGAGAGACACAGTGGATATTCTACAGTTTCGATATCTTTTATGTCATTGTATTTTCTTTTTGGTGACCGCTGTATATTTTTATATTCACTAAAGGTATATCAGGTTCCTTTCCTTGGCAGTCTTATCCGATGTTTTAATAATTGTTAGAGTGGCGGCCACCCTGTATAATTTCACTAAAATTATAGAAGGCTTCTTCCTTGACAGTTTCATTATTTTATCCACCTTGTTAATTTTTCACTTGTCAAGTATACCACATTTCTACGTTGGTGATACCATCAACTACCTAAAAATATTATTTTTCTGCATCAATTGGTTTTGTAGACATATAGCGTCAACCCGCCGACAGACACCAAACAGATAGACATATAGACAGAATGATTTTTAATCTACTTCAATGCCGGTAGGTAAAATTTTATTTCATTGTTTTTAGGTGCCTTGCTTCGAAGGCGATTCATGCATACATTTTTTTTTTATATTTCAATCTTGAATGATGTTATCCATAACGGACCAATAGAAAAGTAAGCTATTCATTCACACGACTAATTATATTGGCAAGCAGGATTTTTATTACAAAGAAAATTCCATTTATCAATTGATACGGAAATTCTTCTACAACAACAGTCAATTGACCAAACCAATTGTTTTCCCACGCCATGAAAAAGCGCCAGTAACGCCACTGCGCGCGTTAATAAAACTCGACACCGAATGCTTTCCTATGCCTTTTTGGTCATTAATCTCTTTTAACGCGTCGCCAAAATGCTGATACCTGCCGTGCTTGACTTTCGAACGCTCGAAAACTCTTTATGCGAAATTAAGTATTATTTGAATGTGTGCAGGGGGAATAAAACGAACAGCTTTCCGGTGTAGAAAAAAAACATTAGAGACCCATTTAGTTGATGTGTTATTTTTTACTTTAACTTATTGCTCGTGGCAGTCGTTTTTAAGTTGGTGTTATTTTTTGCGGACAAAAAGTTGCGCGTGTTTTTAAAGCGGGGGGCGCCTCGGGGTGTATTAAAGCGAATTTGACAGATACAATTTTATTCGGAGAAGTTGTGCCAATCCCTGAGGGGATATGCTTGGGATATGCCAGATGTTTGGCATGAGGTAATTTTAAATTGAATTAGTTGCCTTATTAAAAATTCTGTTATTCATTGGAGTATCCAAGATATTTTCATATCTTGCATGTTATAATTGTCTTTGCAAATTTATTCTAAACGATTAAAGGACTTCTAAGGATGTAACTAAACAAATTAGATGCAAGCAGTTGAAATAAAGTATCAGGTATGTAAGAAACAAAATGTCAGATCCAAGACTTAACTGCTGGTTTCATCAAGTTCTAAAATACCACAGAGAAAATTAAATCCGTTAAAAAGCAGTTTATGAAAAGTTAGCTTGCTAAATCTTTCGATCTGGCACCGACTGACTTTTTGAGGAACAAGTTTATGGCTTTGAATTTTGTACAAAAGTGTGTCCGGTTATAATATATCAGTACACTTTATTCAGAAAAAATAACAGAATGCAAAAATGCAAACACTGGATTTTATTCATTGATTTTCATCAACCGATTTGAATCATCTCAACCCTGTTTATATTGTAATGATAATCTAATTTCGAAACAATATTGGCATTATAAAATTCGTTCAATATCTAATAGTTTCAATAGAAGAACAGAAGAGTGCTATGAAACAACCCGACGACTCTCCATGATTAAAGCATCAATCAAATCAATCAAATCAAATTTATTTTTAAATTATAATATACAAAAAAATTGTCTTTCCCAGACAATCGCTCCGGAATCAGTCAGACAACCATAGCACTTCACACCACGGCAGCTGATGGACTGGACGGTGTATAATAATTAAAGTATGATTTGGTCAAAAGTTTCCTCTGACAATATAATCCTCGAAAACAAATGAAAAAGGTTTAAGTGATGGTGTGTAGTTGATTAAAATGTTTATGCTTCCGCAACTGAAGTGTACCAAGGAAAGATTAAAAAACTTAAACAGGAGCTCAGAGTTCAAGCTCGATGAAGGAATTGTACTGTCTAGAGTGGAACAAATCTTTTCACTTTTTCATTTTTTCAAATTTCCAAAAATTATTGTTAAAATAGTCGTTTATGTCACAAGGACATCTAGTTTTTCGAGCCACTTCGAAATATTCGTAGAAGTCCGAAAAACAGTTTTTCGGACGTTTGTCATACAATATTTTTATTCGAACGTGCTTATGATTATTAAAATGATAGGGAAAACTAAAATATCATGTTCTTAAGATTTACTTGCTACCCCTCAAACGATAGTTTTCTTGTAACAGACGGCTGTGAATTAAGGCCAGATGTAATAAATAGCAGCTGCACTTGACCACTACTATTACTCAAATAGAATATAACACACTAGACACACACAAAACTCAGACAATTATCGCACCCCAATCCACTTTAACTGAAAATTGAAACATATTCTTTATGGGATTTTGCAAGGAGCAGAAAAAATAACTATCTATAACTAAAAGAAAAACTTTGCGTAAAAATATTAATGAAATCTTTGCATTCGTTCGATAACCTGCATTCTGGTTATGCTAGCAAATTAAAATCCTAAAATGAATTTGTCTAATTTCTTATTTGACAATTCTCATTCTAACACTAGCATCTACACAGTCCCTTACGGCCATGCAGATTAAACTAGTATCTACATAACTCCCTACGATCATGAAGCTTCAGTTAAAAATGAGAACATAGGCCTAAGATGAATTTATTTATCCATCTTGTCTTAAAAAAAAATCATATATTTCAAAGCATTTTTTATGTGTAAAACAATTTTGATGGTGTGAAAATTAGTTTTTTACAATAATTTTTAGAAATTTGAAAAAGCTACACCTTAAACAGAAGAGAGAGTTTAACTGAAATCATGTAAACTAGTGTCCAAATGGCCCATGACTAAAGGCGAATTTAGATTAAGCCAACAGACAGGCCAGTTGAACTCTCCAGTAGCTTACTACCAGTAACCATTTCTTTGTAAACACTTTATTCCAATAAGTGGACAGGCCAGCAGGCCAGCTACTGACCTACCAGCGAATTCAAATATTTTTTATTTTACTGGCCACTGGCGTTGCGCCACCACAGCACAGGCCAGTAGCTGGAGCCGTGTAGACACGAAACGCACTTACCAATGTCAATTGGTATGCATGTATGCATGTGAAAAGTACAAAATGGCTAGGTGGAGTGAGGATCAAACATTGAAATATGTATATAACTCTCTTAAAATTGTTGATGATGCTTCCCTTGACCTAGCATTCAACCAATTTCTTATCCAAACTCTCTTTTTTGCGCTACTTTCTTCTTATAACATATCGACAAGCTCTTCATGTAACACCAATGATAATGATCTTACTGCACGACGCCATATACAAACTTTCCGTTCGTCCATTTTTCTTTACTGGACTGCACACACTGTTGCTTCTCGTCTGCGTGTAAACAGCAATGGTCAGTTCAACTATCTTCCCAGTAGCTGGCGGATAGTTCACAAGCCAGTTACTGGCCAACTGGCAGAACAGTCACTGGCTCAATCTAAATTCGCCTTAAGTTAAAAATATGAATTTGATATTTTGAGGGAGTCTGAAGATATTGCAGAAAAACTGAAATTTATTATCCGCCTTATTATTTATTTTCGGAAATAACTTTGTATAAAAGACTACAATTTTTTGGATGTGTTATCAGCTGCAGAAATATCTGTGTGACAATTTTGAATCGCCTTGGATAAATTACTTCCACATCAACGTACTGGATTGGAAGTAAGGTAATCATTAAAAAAATTTCAAAATATTTTTTGTTGAAATAGGTTTAGAATGTCATGAAACGTCGATATTTTAAATTTGAGAGAGAAAAAATTCTGTCTGTCGGTCGGTAGGTCTGGATGTCTGTCTGTAACTTTTTTGTCCGCACGTTTTCTCTGGAACGGTTTAAGACATTGACTTGAAATTTTGTACACGTATGTATTATAATGAGATCTGGAACTGGATTATTTTCTTAACATATCTGATGAAGCGTTTGGGGTAAATAGGGCAAAATAAGTAAAGCAAGCTGGTAAGAGTACAGAAACGTGGAATTTGTTGTACATACTAGAAGCGCTGGCCTCAAATTTTTTATAATATATTTCAACCCCTCCACCGCCCCCACTCCATTATTAAATGGGTTGATAAAATAAAATTGACATATTCACTTGAAATTTCGTAAACGTATATATTATAACGATATCTGGAACTAAATTGTATTTTGAGATTACTCAGTTGTAGGGTTGAGGTTAAATAGGGGTAAATAGGGGAACATAAGTGAAACAAGCTGGTAAGAGTACAGATTTTGTGTACATACTAGAAGCCAGAGTCTCAGATTTTTTATAATGTTTTTAAGTTTTGGAGTATATGCTAAAAACAAACGCCTCAAATTTTTTCATGGCCGGCCGCAAATATTAAAATTCTATGAACAGTTACTTCCACATACTAGAGTGCAAATATAGTCAACATGCTTTCTTTTAAAGAGACTTGTATGGAAAACCTGGATGTGAAAGTAATGATTCCTTAGGCAGCGGTTTTTTGTGTTATAAGAAAGCTATGTGTTAAATACTCAAAATAACATTTTTAACTAGAATTTGAAGTGAAGACTTAGATTAACATTCACTTTTTTATTACTGTTTTAGGTATACATAAAGCCGTGTGTTAAGTGCACAGTGTGCACACGTTCAGAAAATATTTTACACACGGGACAAAACTAGTTTACATTAGTTTTACAGAAAACTTTTCACAAATTGAAACATATTCACCTTGTATCCTGTTGTGTTTAGCGTATGTGGCAACAATAACAACTGCCGTATATTTTTATTACAAGCTAACAACCAAGCTTTTGTCATTTTCCCGCTTTTTAACAAAACGATTTATCTGTGTTATGTAATGTCAATTTGTAGGGTAGTTCACTACAGTGTTTTACCCTCGCGTACCTACGCTTTTTCTTCTAAAATAGAGACTTGTGTCGAAACTCGGGAGAATTATGTCTCTTTAGTTAGGCTTACGTGTATAGAATAATAAAGTAAACTGGAGAATAACAAAAGTTGTTTACGTACAATTTAATTTTTTATGGATAAACTAATCAATGTATTAGAATTGTGCTCCTGACCTATAATGATGCAAATGAGAACATGCACGATTTAACTTCCTTTATAAAATACTAATCAGTTATTACATTGTTTATTATGTTTTTAACGGACTTTAAAAACTTTCAAACAGCAAGAAGTTCTCAATTCGACTCGTGTGCATGTTTTTTTTTATGTAGCTACATATGAAGAATCGTGATCATGAAACTCTTACAGGGCACGAGATATCCTACATAGCTATCATTTTTCTAACAAATAATCTTCAATAAAGACCTAAGTAAACCATGACAACAAAAGTTATTAAGTGTCAATTTATTTTGAGAAACAGTTTTTTATTTTCTTATTATTTTTCTTTTTTTTAATTTAATGTGTTGTAAAATCAACCGAATCTAGTTATTGGTAGATAAAATTGTTTCGTTGACGGCCCCTATCCCAATTACCTTTGAACCGACTACGATGTAATCTCCCACATAACATCTCATGGATATGTACAATATGTACATCCATAGCATATGCATTAGATGTTGGAATTTGAATATGTATTGTTAAATATACATATGATATGAAATGTATATTCAGCTACTAACATCCATCAGTGTCATATACAATGTATATGGCTGAAGGTATATACATAATAATTTATACATAACATGTCCATTAAGGTATAATTAAATTATACGCGTACACGAATTTTACCTCAGTATCTGATGCGCATGTGCTACTAATTTATGGCAGAGTACGTCGGCGCACCACGCATCAGTTGTTTACGTATTGTAGTTCGCAACAGCCGGCAGCCATTAAGCCTTATAGTGTTGCGCGCACAGTGTTTATGTGTAAGAGTATATTTACTATAATGCAATTCTTTAGATTTGTAAATATATACTCTTTTAGGGTTAGAAAATTGGCAAGTTTCATATATAACTGATTGTGGCAGGTGTTTAGTTAAGATGACGCAAAATGACAGAGGTCTAAAAATTTGCTGTTATGTCAAATCATGGGTATGTATTTTATAAATATACATAGTGAATAAAAATTACATACGTTCATATTATATAACTTACTGATGGTTGAGAATGTTTTAAACACATATGTAGGACATGAGTAACTATAGTTTTATACATATGTTTACAATTTGTTAAACTACCAAAAGGTAAAAAAGTATAAGTAAATATTGAAAATTTTAAGTATTGTGTAATAATTTAGGTTATTTTGTAAAGTATGTGTATGTTTAAAATAGTTATATAAAATATATTAATATCAATATTATTACACAGTTTTTCTTTTAGTTATAGATAGTTATTTTTTTCTGCTGTGTGCAAAATCCTATAAAGAATATGCTTCAATACAATTATCAGCAAACAAATAATAATTCATCTTTAAACATGCATAGAGTATATAGGCTCCAATACTAGTTAGCTAATAGATAGATTTCATGAAAATGTGATCCATTAGATTGAAACATTTTTAAGACAAGGTAGATACATTCATTTTAGGCCTTTGTTCTCATTTTTAACTGAATCTTCATGGTCGTAGGGGGTTATGTAGATATTAGTTTATTCTGTATGGCCGTAGGGGACTGTGTGGATGCTAGTGTTCCGCCCTTCATGCGGTTAGTGGTCGGATTGAAAAGTCTTTGGACAATAAAGAGTCCACCCTGGGTGTCTTCATAGACATAGAAGGCGCTTTTGATAAAACCACCTTTCCAAAAATTACAGCAGCCCTCACGAGCAGGAACGTTTCTCCGATCGTAAGTGGCTGGATATCCAACATGCTCTCAAAAAGAGCGGTACAGATTAACATGGGAGACATCGCTGTTAGAGGAATGGTTGCAAGAGGCTGTCCTCAGGGGGGTGTCTTATCACCTCTTCTATGGAACTTAGTTCTTGACAGCCTCCTGCGCCGCCTCAACTCCGAGGGATTCCACACAATTACATACGCAGATGATCTAACGATACTGCTTAGTGGTAAATTCGAAGGAGTCCTCTGTGATCGAATGCAGATGGCCCTGAGAATAATCGAAAGATGGTGCAGAGAACACTCTCTGTCGGTCAACCCCAGGAAGACAGAGCTGGTCCTCTTCACAAGGAAAAGGAAATTGGGGCCAATGACGGCCCCCGTTCTCCTAAATACCACACTAAATTTCGCATCAGAAGTAAAATACCTTGGAGTAACTTTTGATGCCAAACTAACATGGAATCTTCATTTAGACAGAAGACTAAAGAAGGCTTACATCTCTTTTGAGCAGTGCCGCAGAACCATAGGGAAAACCTGGGGAATGAAACCCAAAGTGGCTATGTGGATTTACACTGCTATAATAAGACCAATGATAGCCTATGGAGCCATCGTCTGGTGGCCTAAGAGTCAGCAGACTGTAGCGAAACGTAAGCTCAGCCAGGTACAACGAGTAGCCTGTTTAAACACAATTGGAGCTATGAGAACAACACCAACAAGAGCAATGGAAGTGATGCTGTGCCTGCCACCACTAGACATATATCTAGAAGAGGTGGCCCTAACTACTATGGCACGTCTCAAATCCGTTGGCATACAGCCAAACATAGGATGTGGAGTGACCAGATGCCGGCTGTGGAATGAGGCAATTAAACAAATGCCACTTCTGCAGGTACGTGCAGATGGTATTTCTCCACAGTTCATCTTTGATAGACCCTATGAAATACACACCAACAGTAGCAATGAGGCCGTCAGTGAAGGAACAGTTAACATCTTCACAGACGGATCGAAAAAGAAAGAAGGAACAGGTTGTGGGGTATACTCCAGGAACCTGCAAATTCAAATTAAATGGGCTATGGACAAACAAGCCAGTATAATACAAACAGAACTGGCGGGAATAACCATAGCCGCAAAAGAAATTTCCCGTAGACAAATAACGGGAAAAACAATAAGAATCTACACTGATAGTAGACAATCACTACTGGCCCTACAGAGACACAAAATAACAACAGGGTCAGTATGGGAATGCCATCAGGCACTCGTGGGCGCCTCCAGCATGAACAGTGTCATTCTATGCTGGGTCAAAGGGCATGCACAGTGCAGAGGCAACAGGGAAGCTGACAGTCTGGCTAAGAAGGCAGCCAGTCTAAGTATACTTGGACCTGGCCCTTCCAACATACTGCCGACCTCAGCAATAATGCTAATGATTAAAGAAGACACCCACAGAAAATTTAAAAAACTGTGGGATGAAACTCATAGTTGTCAGTTGGCCAGGGATCTGCTTAGATACCCTGACAAGGATACAACGATGATCTACCTGGGAATGTCCAGGAAGAACCTGCGCTTCGCGACAGGAATTCTTACTGGTCATTGCCAGCTGAGGAAGCACCTTTACAACATGAAGTTAAATGACACACCCCTATGCAGAGGTTGTGAACAAGAAGACGAGACTGTCCAACACGTACTCTGTGAGTGCCCGGCAGTCTCCTCTAGCAGAGAATCCATTTTGGGAGAACGTTGGCCTACACTGACCGACTTGAGGGATATTCCCCTAGGCAGCATCACCACCTTCTTCACAAGATTAGGATGGTTGGAGGCCTAGGTGGAATCCTGTATCCCTCGGGAGGACGTACAAGGGGCCCAATGGGGCCTAGGTGCTGCGGTCACCTAAATGTGACTGCCCTCCCACAAACTCCAATGAGAATTGTAAAATAAGAAATTACACAAATTCATTTTAGGATTTTAATTTGTTAGCATAACCAGAAATCAGGTTATCGAAAGAATGCAAAGATTTCATTAATATTTTTACACAGTTTTTCTTTTAGTTATAGATGGTTATTTTTTCTGCTGTTTGCAAAATCCTATAAAGAATATGTTTCAATATATTTCTTGTTAAAATATCTGTGTTTTATTAACTCTTATATGGATACCTCTGAAGTAGTTCCCACGAACATCAAAACACTTGAACATTTTCATTCGATGCGTGCTGCACCAATCGTGTTGGTATCATCGAGATTATTAAAACTGTTCGTTTTAATTATCTCCCGGTGATGCCAACATGATTGGGGCAACACGCGTCGAGTGCAGTGTTCAGTAAGTGTTTTGATGTCCGTGGAAACTACGTCAGAGATATGTAATGTATATTCATAAAATATGCGATTGTGTATATGATGTGTGTTTCATATCTAGTGAATGTACATTGCATATGTTTATGTACATTAAATGGATATGAAATAGATATGGATGCCGGCGACAAATGTATATGCTAGGAATGTTAATTCTATATCCATTAGATGTACATTAGATATACTTTCTCCATCTTGTGGATATCCATAGATTGAATATACAGTGTATGTACCGTTGCCGTTGCTTTTTGCAAGAAAGGCACTTATTTGCACAGCGCCGCGAAAGTCATGTGGCGGTCAGAACCAACGCGTTTGCATTCTTCGAGATTTACTTTACAAGGTTTTTTTTTACCGAAAATCGATTGGAAACATGCGAAAAACGCGATTGAAAACCGTTAATTTCAGCGCTGTAAAAGGGGTGATGAGTGGGGGAAGCCGAGTTCCGCTTCGTTTTCACCACCCCCACTCCACAACGCTGGAATTACCGGTTCTCGGTCTTGTTTTCCGCATGCTTCAAATAAATTTTTGGCAAAATAAAAAAAAAATCGTTGTAGGGTAAATCTCGAAGAATACAAAGGCGTTGGTTAAATATCAGTCCGACCGCCACACGGCTTTCGCAGCGTTGCGTTGTGCAAAAAAGTGCCTTTTTTGCAAAAAGCAACGGTTTGCAAGAACTACGCGGTATATTCGATTGAAATTTTGAGCGTAGGTTAAGGACTACTAAAACTCCAACGTGTGGACATTTCAGCCTTTAATATGTATTTGAAGCGGAGTTATATATGAGTTTTTAAAAAAGGTGCAAATTTAGTACTTTTCTGCAATTGGTGAGGTAACCACTGGCCCAACTGAGTTCCACCGGGGCTCATTTTGTTCGTTTTGTTATTGCGCACATTTTTTACCTGAACCCCTTTATTGGTATAAATTCAACTTTTTCTTTAAACAGCGAAGAACTGGTTTTCGCAACCTTTCGCATCTTTTTAAGATAATTGCACGAAAGATTCTTTTTCCAAAATAATATCATCTTCTTCCAGGCAGCGCAAACTGCATGTGAGTATTTTTTTTTCAGGGGTTGCAGTTAGCCTGAGGGTAAAACTTAACTCGCCTACACTATCTGACTAAAATCAAATGTGGTTTCGTCTCAACTCATTTCATAGGTATATACATTCACCACCAAAAAATTTCAAAATATTCGTAAATCAGATAAACGAGATATAATAATAATAATGAACGTCTTTATTAGTTTCTCTCAGTTTGCAATGTAACGGAATAACTATAATTTTCTAATAAAAGTAAATGGCGAACTTCAACCATTGTGGTAGAAATTCTACTACATATGAAGTTGTCTTCATCTTAACTGAGTCACACTGTATAGTAATAATAATGTATAATAATTGCTGTCCATCATTCAAATTTCTACAGATAAAATATTAAACCCAACAAATAAAATTCTATACTCCCGTTGTGATTGGCATAAACAGAGGACTGGAAACAGATTGCGAGGACATATGTACAAAATCTGCCCGGAAAAATATAAATATGTAAATCAGGTAAATATTTGACATGTGATGTGATAAAAGTAATACGCTAATTAATACAAGGGGCATGTAGTGATTGTACAACAGTATACAAAACAAAAATTAATTCGCGAAGTTGAATTTAAATTGTATGTATTATTTATATGTATAGAAGAAAACTCTATGTTTAAACTGTCGATTTGTGTATTTTTACCAAGCGGTTAATTAGCAAAAATAATTGTATTTACGTTGCCGATAAATATAAAATATTGTACATATAAGTTACCAAAAATTGACGAAGTGGGTATAATTTTGTAGTAGAAAAAACAATACAACAGCTTCATCTGTTCTTCAAAGCTAGTAAATTAGGAAAAATACCTCAAATGAGTTTACAAGACATTAACAAAATTTTAGCACAGACTTTTTTATATTTCAACTTATCATTTTTTGTCGTACCATTCGAATGTAAATATCATTATGATTTTAATGCCTGAGGAAGCATACTCCTAGTAAAGGAAACGTTGGTGAAAGAATACAATTGTTTTATAGTTCCGAACAGACAATTTCTTCCTTCCATTATTTTATTCGAGGACACGATTTTCCTATTGACAATGCAAAACTATTTTCGTCCTTTTCTTAATCACCAATGGCCTTTATTCACAATCATACATAAATAATCAAATTTTCTTATATGTCAAAAGTTCGAAAGTATGACATTCATCTTCATACGACAACTGAACTGAAATATGACATTTAAGATTTCAAAGTGGACACTTTTTTACCACTTTTCGGGTTGTAAAGTGGGCATATGCCAACCCATGATTTTTACTGGTTTTATTTTAGTTGTGGGAAATATAAATTATTAGACATCGAAAGTATGTTTATTTATTAACACAATCCTCGACACAAACAGAGCAACTAACTCTACAAATACTAGCTAAACAAATAAGCTGAATAAATATTTTTATCCAACATATTACTATGTTGCTTTTAGATATAGAATATGATGTATTACACACTAGTGAGAGAATATTCACTAGTGAGTGAATATAAAAAATTAATTATAAAGCAACGCATTCATTCTAAGAGTAGCACTAATGATTTATGCTAATAGTTAAGAATTGACGCTCAAAAAATGGAAAATAAGTATAATAATAAGGTGGAAAATACCTATTAATTAGGAACATTTGAAATATGGAAACTTTATTTATCTGCTTCTTTTCTAATTTGTTCCAAAACTTACAAATTTTCATTCATTTTTCACAACAACTAATGATTATTTTCCATTCCCTGGCCTTCTCAATTGCAATGACTGATAAGCATAAAAATTAATTTGTCAAATGAAATGTTTTTATAAAAATATCCAAATCATTAAAAGGGTGTGTTGGATAAAATTTTGTATTGCGCACGTGTGTAATTGCACATTAGTCACTTAAGAAATATAATCACCGTAACTAATGTGCATAATTACACACTAGTACGAAAAATAACTAATATATTAAAAATGTTGCGAAGTTACTTTGACATTTGTCCTTTGAGAGAAGAATTGTTTTGTTCATTGCCTATTTAATAAAAACCATAAAATGCTATTTAAAAATTTAACAAACCATTATATTCTTCTCCAATTTACTGCACTTTTTATATAATTGTTGCACATTTTATAGTATACTATTCGTAGTTTTTTTGTAAATAATACAAAATATAGGAAAAGAAACTTTTTCTAATTTAAAAAATTAATAACTTTTTAATTTATTTATCCATTTTGTTCAAACAATAGGCTTCTTCCCCTAGCTACCAGTAACTTACTGTACAAATTTGAATCAGACTTTTCGTTCTTAAGTTATCGTGCCTACATGAAACGTGACTGAAGCACAGACAGACAGACGGACTGAAAGTTGTTCAGAATTTACCTACACACTGATATGAAAATTTTTCTCTACGAGCAATATTGGAAATGTACCGATCGAATGCAATATACTCTTCGTTTTGTATTCGTGACGACGTAACATGCTATTATCAAGGTTTTCACTCGGACAGTGATGTAAAATTTGATTTTGTGGTTATATATGTTACTTTCTGACATAATCTCGATAAATAAAACTACTATTCTGACTATTCTTATAGGAAAAATTTCGCTGAACACGATGATGATGACATAAAAAAAATTATAAAACACAGGCTTCATTGTTAAAAACAATAGTTTTTAGCAAAAATTTTCATCTCTTGATGTTCTTTGACTTTTCAACGAGAACGTTGGACACGTTGGACAATAAAAAATTGATATAAATAATGAAGGTTTTATCAATACGCATCGTTTGAGACTTATAGCGACCTTCTATTTTTGACCGCTCAATTGTTATAAACAAATTGAAGGTCCTAAATTAACATTTTTCTGTTCAACAAAAGGTCATACGGATATTTTACTGTGATCAAAATGTTGCATTTTGTTCATAAAATTTACAGTTTCTTTTGTGTGGATATCTCGTGTATTTTTCAATTGTTTAAGCAAATAAGCTAATTCGTTTATTAAGGATTTGCGACTTTCCATGGCATTTTCTGTACTCTTCACCCCGGGCAATCGATAAATATTGATAACAACTACCATTTCTGTGTGGTCTTGCCCCTTTTTTCTTTTTTGTTTACCCCCCACCAAAGTTTTAAAAAAATTGCCCAGTAAACAATTGAAAGATCTCAGCTCAGGAATGTCATGTCGAATTATCGGCAAATGAAAGATAATAAAAGAAGGAAAATTTTGCGCCTAGACAGACCTCGATCTAGCTAGAAAATTGGCTAGTTTAATATATTAACTTTACGTCGTCACAAATTTTTTTCAAAAAATTAATTATTAAACAATTGACAGTCGTAATTGCAAAATGGTCTATATTTATGGTTCTAGTTAACGGATCGAGATCTCTCTAGGCTCTAAATTTTCTCTTTTTTTAATTATCTTTGATTTGTCGACAATTTCATTTCAATACGACATTTTTGAAGCTGAGGTATTTCATTTGTTTACTAAGCATTTTTTTTTAAACATTGGCGGGGAGCAAAAAAAAGAAAATAGGGACAAGACCACACAGAAATGGTAGTTTTTGTCAATATTTATCGGTCGCTAAGTCTCAAATGAGGCGTATTCATAACATCTTCATTTTTGTTTGAATTTTTTTCGATAAAAATTCAAAAAACATCAAACAATGAGAATTACGTCTAAAAACTATTGTTTTTAACAATGGAGCCTGTGTTTTATATGTCTCCATCGTGTTCAGTGCAATTTTTCCTATAAGAATAGTTTATTGACTATTACTGATTTAAATTTCTGACCAAAAAGAGTGGCGACGACAGGCCTATTAGTGTCATTCATGCAACAGACTGTCCACAGCCTATTTCAGACAAAACCTAAATAGTTTGTACTTAAGCGTGAACACCACGTAAGGCTAGTGGGGAGGGGGATAAAGCGCCAAATGAAGAGATATCTCCCTAATAATCAAATTTTAGCCAAAAATAGTCTTCAACAATCCTGCAGTATTTATTTATGTACAACTTACACTTATTTTTAGTTAAATAACATCACCCAATTTGCAAAAAACAGCTTATTGTTAATCATAATTATAATGACTAACAATAAGCTGTTTTTTGCAAACTGGGTGATGTTATTTAACTGAAAATCAGTGTAAGTTGTACATAAATAAATACTACAGGATTGAAGGCTATTTGTGGCTAAAATTTGATTATTAGTGAGATATCTCCTCATTTGGAGCTTTATCCCTCTCCCCACTAGCCTTACGTGGTGTTCACTCTTAAGAAACTATGCAAAGGCGTCATCATCAATCGCAACGATACTTAGTTACCACCAACCCCACCGCAGTGATTTAAGAGATAGTTGATAATTTTTTTAAGCTAATTAATAACAGTCTGGCTCACTGAATATCTGCTATCTCTATTAGTCAACGAGATTATCTTTTTTGCAGCCCCGGCTGGCAGTAGTCACGAACAGATCATAAATAAGCTCGCCTTATCAAAGCAGAACACAAATCTAAAGAGAATAAGTTTGCACTCAACTATTTGAATTATTTACGATTGCATGTGCGAATTTATATTTATACGCCGGGCTTATTTATTTATTTACAGATTACTTCTTTTAAGTGACCGTGGATCTATAAAACATGAGCTTTTGCTGTCTGTCTTGAATTTGTGTAGCTATAAAATTTTACTTCGTGTGACTTCAAGGTGTAAATTATTGCCAATTTGTAGTTTTTATACTGTAGTCAATGCTCTATATAGTATACCAAATTACCCATAAAGCTCGTATTTTAAAAGCTGTAGTATAAACAGGGCGACTGTTTGTCTTCTTCGACCCGTTGTTGGTCAGATACAATTATATATCTAGACTATAAAAATCGCATACTTTCTCAGTATATGAAAAATTGTACGTTTTTGCTGTCTCATATTGTGGTAAACAATATAATTATAATACTCCTCGTTACTTAACTATAAATCGCCTTTTTACCATGTGCCAACGTTAAATCGCATTTTTGATAGCTGTATCTTCAAACTGGTATGACTAATATATTAAATACTATAAATAACCTAGGATTTCAATTACCACCAGAAAAATCAAGACATAATACCCCTAATATGGATATTATGCAGCTGGACAACGTTCGCCTACCACTACAAAAGCAGGTCACTTAGTTAGGCATTATGTTAGATCGAAAACTAACCAGGAAACCTTTTGTAAACCACATAATAACTAAAAGTAATAACTTGGTGGGGAGCCGACCCGCAAACTGATACATTTTTTTATAGATCGTATATTCGATCCATTATAGATTATGGCTGCATATTATATGGCTCGGCAAGTAACACTCTCTTGCATCAGTTAGATTTACCACAAAATAAAGCACTGAGATTATGTATAGGTGCCATGAAATATACACCCGATGAACCTTTAAGTGAAGAAGCTCTCGATACCCCGTTACAGTTGAGACGCCAGTTCCTTTCAGAGAAATTTATCCTTAAGTCACACATTAAAAAATCATCAATTATGGACAAAGTTGGCCAATTAAATAACCATGATCTTGTCAACAAATACTGGCCAAAAAAGAATTCACAACCTTTGTGCATAGGATTTCGAAATACGATATCTCCAGAATTTGACAAACTATACACACGATCGGATGATAAGGATTATTTGAGTTATTTTAATAAACCAACGGTAATATCAGCTAATTATTGTGAATTGCCTGAAGTAAGCAAAATTATTTTAAACAACATAACATCTCAATGGCATAATTATTTACATATTTATACAGACGCGTCAAAAAATTAAAATGGGACGGGATGTGCAATTTTTGCACCCAGTACATCGAAATACTTCGATATACTCTGCCGAGTCTATGGGAATTCTGAAAGCTCTACAATATACTGAATATCACGATTGTAAAAAAGCTATAATTTTATCGATTCGCTGTCTGTTCTAACATCCATTGAGAATAGTATAGATATTAATTCTCCTTTCTGTAACCCGTGCATTATCAAAAATAAATCCGTATGACTGAGAGAAATTACATTATTAAATTTGTTTGGGTTAAAGCTCATATTGGACTTGAGAATAACGAAAAAGTAGATCAGTTGGGTAAAGAAAGTAAATCTTCAGGAATGCCCTTATACAACGCACCGTGACTAGATGACATTGGAAAATACAAAAGCATTTTAAAAAAACAGTGGTCTCAATAGTGGAGTGAATACTGCTTTACTAATCCGACAAGGTATACACTTATCCAGCAAGGGATCCCAAAAGAACATTGGTATAATAGCGTTAATTATTCCAGAAGGAGCATACCGCATATAAACAGATTTAAATTTGGTCATGGCTCTTATCCATTTCACCTGCACAAGATAGGAATATTACCATCAAATATTTGTGAGCAGTGTAGTGAAATAGGGGACCTAGATCATATTTAATTCAAATGTCAGAAATACGCTCAAGAAAGTAATGAATTATACAGTAATCTGATCAAGAACAAAGTGGAAGCCCCATTTAATTTACTCCATCTTCTGGCCCTAAATAAAAAATTTATGATCGATTGCATAATTTCAGTCATAAATAAGACAAAAATAAATATTTAGCGTAGGTTTAGCTTTGTCACCTATATGTCTGTCCTATTGTTTGTAGCAACCCACGTTACCCGTGTTCAATACTTGTGTGTGGAATTAAAAAAGGCCCTGGTCGACACCTAGGCGAGAAGCCTGTGTCCTTGTCCTTATCCTATTATGTAAAGAAAAGATTCTTATTTTGTCGAATAGGTTAGAATTAGGTAAAATAAATAACAACATAAACTGTGTCTGGCTGTGGGTCAATCGCCCTAATACCATTAATTAAAAAAATATATATCTGTATCTATTCGTTTTCGTAACGCTTTTTTTTGTGCTATTCAGCCCTTTTCTACAAACGACATGCATCCAAAATCAACATACTTTGCCCTGGATGATTTGAATTGGCTACTGACAAAGTCATTAGATGATAAGAAATGACAGTGATAACATTTCTAGATACACATGGAGCAACAAGGCATTCATTAACGAATACATTGTCAAATAGAGCAGTCCAGAAGAGGATAATAGTATCCAATTTAGGTGAGGGTATCATCGAAGCAAGATGATGATTGCACTCAAGGAGGAGTACTAGTTCCACTGCTGTGTGTAACCCTTGTTGACGACCTCCTTCGGAAATTTTCTGCTGGAGGCTTTTACTCCCTGCGATATACTAACGATCAAGTTACAATACCCAGTCAACACAAAGCCTAAATACTGCCGTCAAGTCACTGACTAATGAGGAATGAGGAAATCATCACAAAACCACAATCATTACTTTTACACTAAAAAGGGGCATTGGGAGCGGCATAAAACAACTAGTACTCCGTGAAGTGGAAATTCCATTTGCCAGTGAGGTAAAATATCCAGGAGCAACTTTTTATCAAAAGCTGGCATCGAATATCCATAATCAAAAAATCACAGAGAAAGCACTGGGAAGATGCAGGCAGATGTGTGGAAAAAATTGAGCGCTATAGTTCTATTCACATACTTAGGCACATAAAAAGCGTCGGCGCCTTTGACTTTGCGGTAAAGATCAAATATTCCGACATTTTTTATTTGCTTTAAATATATGAAGAGTACTATAAATCTCAAAATGACCCTATGGTTATACAGGGTGATTTACCGCAACATGCGGAAAATTTATAAGTAATTTGTCCCCACCGAAAGGAGTTAAAGAAATGAAAAATTTAAAAAATGTGACAAAAAAATTACCTTATTTTTTGTAGAAATGCGCCGCCTATGACTTTATCCCATCTGACGTAACGCGGTGCAACAATAACATTTCCCCTCCTCCTTTACCAGACTTGGGACTGACAGCCAAGCTGGCAGGGTTAGAAGTGACTTTTTGGATTTAATCACACAACAAAAATAGCAAAAATTAAAATAATTTTTGTAGAACACAGCACACCAGAAAATTTAAAAGTAACGAAAAGTCAAAGAAAATGTTGAAATGTTGGATCATTGACACTCAATGCACAGTTCTAAGCGCAGATAATATTTTCGTGTATGTGATCACATTTGTCTCTTTTATCATGAATTAGATTATAGGCATTGTCAATGGCTTGTTGTAACTGTTTTAGGGAGTCTTAGTAGGGGATCTGGCTTGCCGTACGATGCGTTTTAAAGGTGGGGGGGTCAACTCACATGTATACAATAACTAAAAACAATTTTCTATGTAAAATTATCTGCCGAATTCGAATTACGAGTTCACCACTGCATTCGGAATTGCGAAATTAGAGAAAAAGTTGTTTTTTCCCAAAAGTAAGAAAAACACAATAAACATTAGTATTCTCATTCCCCACTCAATATCTCATTTGCTGGTAAAAGTATCGATCTGAAATTTTAGGAGAATCATCCTTTAACTTTATTCTTGGGCTCTGTATAGAGCAAAATTATTTTGTCAGTATAATTTTTTTATAAAAAAACACTATAAGCCTACATGTCCAACAATAGTTCAAAAATGTATTGCAAAATATAGTATGTGAGAAACTTTTTTATAAGTAGAGATAGAGGTGTAGTTAATCGACAAAAAATGATGATAAAAGACCAAAGAAGTTTTTGCATTTGAATATGTTTTTATACTTTGGCCTAATAGTGAAAAAAAGGAGATTATATTTGGCGCGCATGTTGGCCCGGCCCGGTCAAATTGGTCTAGCTCGGTGTTTACACTTCAACGCGTGCTCTGCTAACGATTGTGTATCTATTATAAGATAAAAGCTTCCATATTAGTAAGAAAAAGGCTTAGGGTCTGCGATTTAATGAAGCATATTTATATTGTGACACTCCGATTAAAAATGTTTGTATTTTATGTAAATAAAGAAAACTATTACATTTTTATAATTGGTTTAATTTAAAAGTGAGGAACATTTGCCTTCGCACAAACAACTTATACTACATTTTACTTTTGCACTTAGACATCGACAGCGACTAGTACAAGTGTACATTTTACACTTGCAATATGAATTTAGATGTATATTCTCTGGCTTTTGTGGTTTACTCATCATTATCGGTATAATGTCATTATTTAGTTTGCTCCAGCCAAAATCAAATATATTAGGCAAATGTGGCTTAACTTCACAGGCTTCTTTGTATATAGCTGCTTGCAAAAATGCTCTCTTTACATGAAATAAAAATGCATTTTCGGTTGGAGGAAGATGTCTGAAATGAAATGATAATATTAGATTCATGTAAATAAAAATAATAAAAACAATTACCTTATATCTGTCTTACATGAAGTGAATAAATGTGCTCGTAGCTCATCCAAATTTCCTCTAAATAAAGGTCTGCCATAAAGAGCCTTAAAAAATAACCTACAGGAATCTAATACACTATCAGTTAGTTTGTAAGTTCCATCTCGGTTCGCTACGCCAAAATGTGTTAATTCTTCTAACGTACTTAACCTTTCACGTAATATTTTTACTACTGTCTTTTTGCCTTTCTTAAAGGGATAACTAACAGTATCATTTCCAGAGAGGCAGTAAACAGCTAGTAAAATGTTGGCAAGATTTGTTTTGTCGAAACAAAATGTACCAGATAATTGGGTAATCACATCATGACAAGAGATAAAAGATTTTTGCCGTTGAAGCCATATTTCAGTGTTAAGTACAGTCGCATAATACAATGAAAGAACAAAAATATCAGTGTCCGCAGTATATATGACTGTTCTAGTACATTCATTTCTAAAAAATGACAAGATAGCAAAAATTCTGGTATCTGCTTCTTCATGATCGGAAAAATGTAGGGATTCCATGATTTTCACATTATTTTGATCGCATAAAATAGTTTTGCTATTTTCTAAAAACATACCTGCAATAATAATCTGAACATTTTGGTCTATTCTGAAATGACTTTCCTCAAACTTGCAAGCAAAAAAGTTCAAGAGTTCTCGTTTATTGTCAGAATGAGAAATAAATTTTTTCCAATTCGGTATATCTACCCCATCGTTTACCTTATACTGACAGTTAACTCTTCTTACTTTGGTCCGTCGATTCCTTTCAAAACTTTTTATGCTTTCAGGTACATCGTATCTATCTCCAACACAGACAATTAGGTTACACCCGTTTGGTCTCATGTTTATAACTAATTTAAAATACTTTTCAAAGAGTTCTTTGAAAGTTGAACAGCCATAGCTTTGATACCTTTGAATTAAAGACATGATGTCAATAATAAAAACAGTTTTTTTCGGTTCAACTGGTAACTGACAAACTTCCAGTGGTACAATTTTTAAAATTGCATTATAAAACTCACATTTATTTGTTCCCTGTTCTCATAAAGTAGTTACTAACAGAAAATTCACTTGGTTCAAATAAAGAGGATGGATAATTCGTCCATTCAAAAGAAAAAGCCTTGATTTTTCCCTCCTCGTCTAAATCCCGAGTAAAATGTAAATTTCTTAATACTTCAATTTCATCTTCATATATTTTATATCTTTTGGAAATTGCTGTTTTCTCTTTTTGCTGTTCCTGAAAGAGTGTGAGTTTAACAGTTGGTATTGTGTCTGTCTTTTTCTCATGTGCTATTTTTATTGCATCCAAGCCTTTTTGTTTAGCCAAATGTAGATCATTTGACTTGCTCCTATATCCGGAATAGATGTTGAGTAAACTATCAGTGTCTTCTGTAAAAGGGTTAATTTTGCTTCTGATTAATGCTAGTAGACTTAATTTAAATTTATTATTTTCTTGTGCGTGCACGGATCGGTCATGGTGCTGCTCACTTCCTTCTGCTTTACGATTATCTAGTAAGTCATACTGAACTTGGTCAGACAGTGCAGCCAAAGATGGCAAAGCATACAAGTACTTTTGAATTGTGTTTTCTTGCATAGTAATACCAGAAAATAGATTATTTTTAGCATCTTTGTTATACGTCTGTTCTAACGCCAAATCGGTCCAAACGCCGTTAAATTTTCCTTGTTGTACATGGACATTAAAATTTCCAGCTGAATATTCATTCCATACGGCAGGGCAACTGTTTTCCAAATTCCGCATATCAAGAAGATAGTGGGGTATGTAAGAAGCATATTTGTAGTGACCAGCAGCAACCATATACGGAAGCATATGTTCTACGCAGGTAAGATGTTGCTTAAAATGTCCCGAGCGTTCCGCAGCAATGTACCATTGTAAAATACTTATCATATCTATATATTGAATCCAATAAAGTGCAGTTGGATTTCCTTCAAACGAAATTTCAAACTGTCTGCGTAGAGTTTCAGTCACAATTAGTAAATGGCAGATATTACTATAACACAGAGTTGCATTCCAATTGTCACATGCTACGTTATCTTGTAAAAGCAACATTTCATGAAGTAATAGTTCAATATTTTCGTCATAAATTTGTTTTACAGACAGCCAGTGTAAAAAGGCTTCCCAATATAATTCAAAAATTGCCGACTGCATAAGCGTGTGACCTCGTACCATTTTATAATAGTCCTTTCCACCATTAATAATTTTGTTAGCTGTACCTGGTAAAAATATTTTCGCGTCAACAAGAAAATCTTCTATTCCTGAAAATGACATAATTCTGCCAACAGCCCCCAAGAAATTCAAACATATATGAAATCCTCCCATAAGGGGGATAACTGTATTGTACTTTTCAGGATATGTTTTTTTCAAACTGAGGATGATTTCATAAATTGCCTCATCTGCAGTTATGACTGAATGTTCTTGTTGATGTAGTTCAGATATTTTCATAAAGTACTCAATGGAGTTTTGCACTACGTTTGGATTTGTCGGACTCTCTGCTATAAAAGGACCATAAGCCACTGTAGTTTTAATACTTTTATCAGGCAATATTTTTTCGTGGAAATTGGACCATGTTATCGGGGTAAACGTATCATTATTATCGAGCTCCATATTTACTAAATTCCAAATTAATGAAAGATCATGGTAACTTTCTTCGTAATTCTGTATTTGCTCTAAATCTAACTTTGAAATTGACCTATGTTTTGCTCTGTCACTTGACGTCACACTAGGAAAATCTAAATTTAAAGTTCTTTTTACAGATATTTTATTTTTGTTATGTACATTCATTAACGTTGTTTGAGGTTTCTGGGCTGTTAACACATTTTGATACATCACATGCGTGGTACCGTGTGTCGTGAAACCATCTACTGTATTTTCCTTAAAATCTAAATTGTCGAGAGCATATTGTATAAAAGTTTTTGGTATTAAATTTTGCGGCACAAATATTCCTTTTTCAATAACTTCCTTGTCACTTTTAAGAGCTACGTCGTTAATGAATCTTTGAGTATCAGAGTAGCTAATACAGTTTCCAAATTTGTTTATAGTTTGAATGATTTGTTTACTCCTAAAATACAAATAAAATGTTAGTTTAATTTTGGTGCTATTGCTGTTTTTGGTAAAAAAAATGTAATAAACAGCAATGTAATTTTTCTCACATACCTGGTTTGCTTTAAAATGTAAATAGCTAATCCAATATGCTTTGGTGTTTTCCTACCCGTGCCTAAAAAATAATTAATAATGAAAACATTAATTTCCCTAAACACCTATAATGCAAATAAATTAAAAAAGTTATCACCTTTAAAAATGATATCTTGGCAAAGGTTTAATACATCAGTTTCTTCTTTTTTATTCAACAACATTTTACCGTCATCAGTAAAATCAACGGATGCATTAGTAATAATCCAGGAAACAAAATTAAATAGAGATTTTGGGATACATTTTTCTGAAAATTCTCTGCTTATTTCCATATAGTCACACTTAGGAAATTCTGCCAAGTCCTGCTTCAGTAATTTTGCATAGTGATAATAATTGGAATGATGTTTATCTGGAGATTTTTCAAAATTATTGTCATTGGGGTCTGGACTACCAGTCTCTTTTTTCCCCTCGATTAATTTTATAATATACTGTGATGAACCAACGTAATCCGAGAAACCTTCGCCTCTTGGTACTATAACTAGACTGTCTCCAAAGTGTAATTTAATTTTTTCACAAAGGTTTTCTCTAAAAGGGTACTTTGGATTCCAAGAGATTTCATATTCTTTTGCCTTATTGTGCACTAGTTGTCTTATATCAGACAGTGTTAAAATTTCGTAATTTATAAATAACTTAGTTTTCAAATCTGGTATTATTTCTTCGAATATTTTGTTGAAAGTGACAATTAGTTTTTCTTCATTTTTTTTGTATAAATTTTATCACTTGGTTTTAAAAATCTAGTCATACATAGATTATGATATTTAAATTCATATGCTATCATATCAATGCATGTATCTCCTCGTCCTTGAATTTTATCTAGCAATAAATGATCTTCTATCTCTTTAGCTCTTTTCAAAATTTGAATTTGTCTATTGAAAGTAGTGACAGGTAAAAGTTTCCGATTCCCCTTCGAATCTCTATCTTTATTACATAAGAAACATACTTCTGTATTGATATGCAATAATTTCTTTGTTTTTGTTGCCTGAAATACAGTCGAATTATCCGGAGACGGATCCCTGGTTCTTTTTTTATAACAAACTGCGGTATAAGCTCGCCTACATTGGGCATGATATACAGGTGTCATACTTAAAAATATATCCTCATTTTTTATGTCACTTGATAACATAATGGAATGTAAATCAGTCTTTGAATAACACGCTTGTTCTATGGTATTATATGCCTCTTTTGTAACTTTTTGCAATGTCTCATCGCTATCCTTTTGACATATAATACAGTATTTATAATCAATTGTCGATTCTATAATTTTAGTTTGGCGTTAATATTATGTTAGACACATTTCTTTTTAATACTTACCCATGTCGACCACTATTTTCACAAAATATTACCAAATATTACATTAAATACTAACACAATATTTCCGTTTCACAAACATACATTAACTAAATAATAAAATACCTACGTATCTTAAATAAAACCTCTGATATGACTGAATGCGGTTGCGGGTGGCTAGTAGAGCGCTCGCGCCGACCGAGGAGACTATTTATTTACAACATTCATAATAGCCAAATTAAGCATTCTAGAAAAAAATTCTTCGAGTAAAAAAGTGTTTACAATGCATAAGCTTTATTTTCTCTCGATCATATGCCCATGTATCTTTAATAATAAAAAAGTTTTTAGCATGTTATATTTTGCAATGCATTTCGGTGTTTTTGTGCGTCAAGCAACGATTTTTATTTTTTTTGCCAAAAAATGACGTTGCCGAAAAAAGTTTCACATAAACTGTAAGTGAGGCCAATGTCCAAAGATATTGGTGTCAAAATTTGAAACAGATATCTCTAACAGTTAACGTGGTATTGACTGAGAAATAAAAAAATTAATGTTTTCCGTAGTTTTTATAAATTTGCTTAAAATTGCATTTTTTTCCCATTTCGCAATTCTGGATGAAGGGGTGAACTCAAAATTCGTATCCGTCATGAAATTTTACATAGGAATCCGTTTTTGGTTTTTGTATATGTCACAGTTGACCCCCCCTTGCCGAATTGGAGGTCTTAGATTCCCTACTATCTATTGACTTACCGTACACCAAACTCTTCAAGTAACCCCACAAAGAAATCCATAGAGGTGATATCTGGGCTCCTTGTTCTTTCATTTGGCACACGCCTGCCGGGAAATTTTCTCTCATATTCTCGTACAGTAGCTACAAGATTTTCATTCCCTGCAACATAAGTTAAAATCATATCGCAGTATTCATGCGATGAAGACGCTGACATATTGACCGGTATCGATCTACGAATACAATTTTCAAAACGTAAAAACCCAAACGGAAGCCGGAAAGAAACTGACCATACGTAAACAACTTCTGATCGTTTGAAAAAGACACGAAGCGGCGCACGCGTAAATATGCATAAACAATTGAAGGATTAAGGGTAGCCAAATTCCATGATTCAGGTCAAGTGTTAATGCAAAAAAATGTACTAAATTATTTCGGATCACTCTAAAATTTTGCAGGGGGTTTCCCACATAGAAAACGAATACACCATTTTATTTTCCGCATGTTGTGGTAAATCACCCTGTATATCAAGGTAGTAGCAATGATGATTTTTGTGAGTAATTATCATAATTTTTGTATGTCTGCATCAACAAATTTTTACATTAAATGCTACATTTTTATTAACAAAAATTTAATAAAAGATCTACTGATGTTTTGACCATAGTACTGCCATTTTTCTGCGCTATTTCTCCTACAACGCTATATCAAATTAAAATCTGCTTGAAAATTATTTGAAGCATTTTTCCACAAATACGTTTAACTGTAAAATTAAAAAATTATTTAACCAACAGTGTACGTAGTATGTGTAAAATATATGTTTTTATTTTCAGTTGCTTTATTTGCACAATTTGTTTTGTGTTGTGGCGTTGTTTTGGAAGGTTTTAGTTTGCCCAAGTGTTCAAGTGTGGGCCACCCTACGAGCGACGTGGTTAGCGTCACTGGTGTAACCTGGCTAGCACAGTAAAGATACGGAGAGCAAAAGGGCGTGGAGTTCAAAGCTTGGGCGCCATTGATTACTTAGGGTAATCAAAGAAAATTAAAGATACAGATAAACAAAAGACAAAAGTTACATATATACTATAATAGTACTATATTACAAAAATATTATATTACAAAAAAAATTGAACTATCACAGCATCAATGATACTGTATAGCAAAGTATCACACAGAAATATATACAGAATACTATATTACAATAACCGAAGCTCAAGATAAGCTTGAGACTTTTACGAGAGCCAAATTAAATATATTACAAAAGAGATGACTCGTAAATTGTCTCAATTATTAAACAAAAGTATATATTACAAGACGATAAAATACTATATTACAGGTTACACTATATTACAAATTTGCTCAACCGCAAAATAAACTTGAGGTGTTTACGAGAACCAAAATATACTACAAGAGATACGTCTCGTAACTTTTACCTCAATAATGAAATCATATATTACAACAAAATTAAATAAACTTGAGATCTCTTACGAGAGACAAAATAACTATATTACAAAAGATAAGTCTCGTAAATTTATCTCAAAATTTATAAACATTAGACACTTTCGTTACAACAAAAATTGAACCACGACTTAACGATACCACTAACAAACGTGCATTATAGTACTACAATAAGCTATTAATCATGAGGAATCACGACAAAAGCAACTACGAAACAATACTACGGCGAAGTATTTACGACAACGAATTCAAGGTATAAGCAACTGCGAATTAATATACAACAATGGATTTAATTATAACAACGGATTTAAAATGTAATCTAACCAAAAATAAAATAGATTTAGCTTGAATCTAATATTTTAAATTTAGACACTTTTAACTCTTATAACTCAACGATCATGTGAAAATAATCCCTTTTATTGGTAACAATGAAAAGTACTTATCTTTCATTTTGTTATCCTGATCCAGGAAATTCCTAGATACGGTCCTGCCCTCCGATGATTGTGGGTTATGGTTTCACATGTGGCTGCCTTAATCCCAACTTGAAGTTATAAAATTGTAGAAACGTTCGTATATTTGTCGCCAAGACAAAATGAAGAAAATCTCTTCACCCAGAATGTTTTCTTAAAATGTTTTCTTGTTTTCGTATATTCCAATTCAAAATGTAGTATAGAAAGGTTGACTTCAAATGAATATTACTGGCTTAGTAGAAAACGTAGTAAGTCTTAAAACTTGAATGTAAATAATCTTGCTCAAAGCAAATAATGTAGCGTGGAAATACTTCGACGTTAACAGCATTAGACGTAATTAAATTTGATTAAGAAGTAATTCTTTATAAGAAAATACTTATCAAAAAAAATTTATAAAAAAAAACGTTTATGAGAAAATTATAAGAAAAACCTAAAACAATATTCCAAATGTTAGACGATATTTGCCGGTATAATAATTAAAACCTTACCTCATGTGATCATCACGAGGTTTTTCAAATTCTATTATCCCCTTTACAGGTCAAATGAAATTATAAATACGTCTTATTAGTTCAATGGTTCAACGAGAAAGAGTTTTACCCGGCGTTATTTAGTTGAAATATCATTCCGCGAGCGCTATCTAGTATTTGCTAGCGTTAACTCTCACAGATGACGTACGTTCATCATAGTATAGGGAGTAAGGGCACTCTATTAATACTAAAGTTTGTGGGAATAATATTTTCGATAACTTATAATTTTCTAATAATTATTAACAGTGTAGCAAAAGATGCTATCAAGTATTCCGCGTGTTACAGTGTATGTATGTGACAAAAATAATTTCGGCCAAGAATTTTCCTATTTATTTTTGTTTAGTTTCTTCAGAAAAGTCCTAAAAAATTCAGGCACATTCTTTAGACAAAAGCAAACAGTTTTTGGCTCTTAAACATTTTCTTTAAAGTGCTTCCTTCTTCCGTAAAAAAAATGCAAAAAAACTATTTTTTTGTCATTTTTTTTTTTCGAGAAAAGGAAGCACTTCGGAAAAAGCACCAAGAGACAAAAGATGCTTATTTTTAGCCAAAAAATGTGCTTGAATTTTTTCAGAATTCTTTGGTAACATTTAAGCGGACCCTTGTTTTTTCCTCTCTCTCGAAGAGACACGTGACCTGCCGTTGGGGGGAAATGGTACCTACAGATACCTACAACATCTCCACCAAGCGGCGGCAACTGCAGTGTCCGATCCACTTTTGTCCATGGGCCCCCGTACTATTAGTACAAGTATCTTGTTCTCATGCTTTTAAGGGTATAAGTGGTAGAATAGCTGTTGAGCTAAACTTCGCCCTTTAGATTAAGAAACCATTTATTATTATTATTATTATTTCTATTATAAAAATCTTTCGTTATTTATGGTTTTTCTTCCTCTTGCAGGTACAAATTTTACGTTTTCTCCGCCTTTTACGACCACAGAAAACAAAGGACTATCCGAGTTATAGGGGCGACGAAAACCAGGGGACCAGAAAGGGTTTGGTGCCGATTATGGTACAAAGTCAACGAGTTCAACTCATCCTATCATATCTCCGTGACGGTACAGGCGAAAATCAAGGTAAGATCGAAAAATGCCACTAGACTAACTGCAATTGGGTTTTAACTTGGGGAGAATTTGTCGTTGTGAAAATATTTCTTAAAGGAGTAGAAATGATTATAGACCAGGCTAGATACGGGTTGGACAACAAAATAAGTCGTTACAGCAAACTGATACTTAGTAGAATATAGCAGAATATATAATAACTAAGAAAAAAAAAATAATCCGAGCCACCGCCGATTTTATGGGATGAAATGAGGTAGATTTTTAGGGGAGGAAAACGGTTTTTTACGATTTCTGGCTAAACTACGCATCCTGTGGTAAAAAGTTAAATGTGAAAGTTGTGGGTAATAAAGATATCTGCAGCTTTTGTGGAAAACAGTTTTAACCTAACCTCAGAATATTTCGAGAAATACGCAAAAAACTGTTCCTTCTGTTTTTTATTTTTTTATTCTACAAAAATAATTCGACAGAAAAAGTTAGGAATAAAAATATTCACATTTACAAATTTAGCATCATGTTGAACTTATTAAAAAAAAATCCCAAAAATGCTGCATATTCAATTTTTTGATGATATTTTTTTTAATACAATGTTTTAGCTATTAAATGATTAGAAACAATAGTTATATGATATATAAACTGAAAAAAAAAAATTTGAGCTGAATTTTCAAGATGTTTGGGTCTCTTTTTTATTTCTAGGAGAGAATAAAAAATTGCCAAAATTTGGCTAACTTCAACATGCTGGTAAATTTGTAAATGTGAATATTTTTATTCCTAACTTATTCTGCATTGAAGTACTACTACCTTGAACTAAAAGATAATGCATTTATAACTTATATTAAAGTCAGTTATTTTTTATGGGCCTGTGAATAGTTAAAAGTGCAAAAATTATATTGTTATTTTTATATACTAATAGATATCAATAGTCATCAAAAATGGAAACACAAAAGAGTATTTTATATCCCCTTTAAAATGCATTTTGATTTTTCTTCCTAGCATGTTTGGTTTTCGAGCAATTCAATTTTGTCTATAGGCCGCGCGCTAAAAATTTCAAATAGACGAAAATTCCTGCGCATTAAAAATACAAATTTTGCAATTTTTTTCAACATCTATTTTCTCGAAAACCATGGCATATACAAGAAAATTACAAGAGGACTTTTTTTTAGGCCATTAGTCAAGCTTTCTTTTTAATAATGAGTAATTTTTTATATCTTCAACGGTTAACGAGTTATCAGTAAAGTAAAGCTTTTTTCACCGAAGGGGTGGTATTTTGGTAGGGTTGCGTGGTACCAACAGAACTGATTTTTGTGGTTTTGTGATGTATAATCCCTCCACTAACAGTTACTAAAGGAAAATCTCAGATAATATTTTTTGTTATGGAAATCTTTATAATTATTACACTATTAACCATTCGCTTAATCTTAAGCGTAAAACAATTAAAATTAAGAGATTTTAAGTCATTGTGGATATAGTTATATAGGTAGTTGGAACTTTGGCGTGTTTTTAATTGATTTAGTTATTATTAGTCGCGGCTGTCTGAGTTACGAGGCATCCCTGGTACCATAATTATGAAAATCAAAATTGTATACATATGCAAACAGGAAACTGGCATTTTTTGAAAATTGATCGACAGTGGCGTCTTCAGCCAGCATGATCAATTAACCTCTCGAATTGAAAAAGAATTTGGCAGTGGAAGGTCAAAATATAACAGACAATGTTTAGCCTATAACATTTTTTTACCACCAAAATTCCAAAATTTATAAATATTCACAAATGAAGGCACTTTACTGTTCGTACTTTTTCACATTTCGGCAAATATTTGGCACCCAGTATGAGTATATAAATCTTGGAAAATAGTGTAATTTTCGGAAAAATAATTTTGCAGTAGAACGTCAGAAAATCATAACTGGCTATAAATTTTAGTCCATAACATTTCTTTTACTACCGGTATTCATAATAAGTATTCACAAATTTCTACTTTTTCACATTTTGGCAAATATTTGGCACCCATTATATAAATTTTGGAGAATGGTATCATTTTAGGAAGAACAATTTGGCAGTAAAAGGTAAAAACATCATAACTGACTAAAATGCTAGTCCATAATATTTTCTTTACTACCATTATTCATAATATTCACAAATAAAGGCACTTTACTTTTTGTATTTTTTTACAACTTGGCAAATATTTGGCACCCTGTATATAAATTATGGAAAATAGTACAATTTTCGGACTTTTCATAATAAGCAGGCGCTTTCATATAGAATGACTTTTCCTGGTAAATTTACAAATAAAAATGGTTTCGCTCTTCTGAACTCAATACGTGCACTCTCTGTATAGTCCAATAATTGTCAAGATTTCCATAACAGAAAATGTTATCGGAAATGTTCCTCCAGTAACTGTTAGTGAAGGGATTATACATCACAAAACCATAAAAATTTGTTCTGGGGATGTCGCACAACCTCCAAAAAAGCACCCCTTCAGTAAGCAAAGCCTTATTTTACTGATAACTCGTTAATCGTTGAAGATATAAAAGAATTGCTCATCATAAAAAAGAAAGCTGACTAATTTCCTAAAAAAGAATCATCTTGTAGTTTTCTTGTATATGCCATGATTTTCGAGAAAATCTGTATTGGAAAAAATTGCAAAATTTATATTTTTAATGCCTACGAATTTTCATTTATTTGAATTTTTTGCGCGCGGCCTCTACAAAAAGTTAAGTTGCTGAAAACCAAAAAAGCTAGGAAGATAAATCAAAATGGACTTTAAAGGGGATATAAAATACTCTTCTGTGTTTCCTTTTTTGATGGTTGTTGATATTTATTAGTATATAAAAATAACAGCATAATATAGTTACCTCTTGATTTTTTGCACTTTTAACTATTCACAGGCCCATAAAAAATAACTGAATTTAATATAAGTTATAAATACATTATCTTCTAGTTCAAGGTAGTACTTCAATGCAGAAAAAGTTAGGAATAATAATATTCACATTTACAAATTTACCAGTAAGTATATTGAAGTTAGCCAAATTTTGGCCAATTTTTTATTGTTTCCTAAAAATTAAAAAAAGACCCAAACGTCTTGAAAATTCAGCTCAAAAAATTTTTTTCAGTTTACGTATCATATAACTATTGTTTCTAATCATTTAATAGTTAAAGAATTGCATAAAAAATATCATCGAAAAATTGAATATGCAGCCTTTTTTGATTTTTTTTTTTTTTGTTAAATTCAACATGCTGGTAAATTTGTAAATATGAATATTTTTATTCCTAATTTTTTCTGCAGTGAAGTACTGCCTTGAACTAAAAGATTATGCATTTATAACTTATATTAAAGTCAGCTATTTTTATGGGCCTGTGAATAGTTAGATGCACAAAAAATCAAGTGATAAGTATATTATATTGTTAATTTTTGTATACTAATAAATATCAATAGCCATCAAAAATGGCAACACAAGGGAGTATTTTATATCCCCTTTAAAACCCATTTTGATTTTTCCTCCTAAATTGTTTGGTTTTCGAGCAATTGAATTTTTTCTATGGGCCACGCGCAAATAATTTTAAATAAACGAAAATTCGCATACATTAAAAATACAAATTTTGCAATTTTTGTCAATATCGATTTTCTCGAAGACCATGGCATATACAAGAAAATTAAGAAAATTACAAGAGGACTTTTTTTAGGCAATTAGTCAAGCTTTCTTTTTTTGGTCAGCAATTTTTCTATATCTTCAAGAGTTAACGAGTTATCAGCAAAATAAGAATTTTTTCGCCGAAAGGGTGTTTTTTTGGGGAGGTTGCGCGGCACCCCCAGAACTGATGTTTGTGGTTTTGTGATGTTTATTCCTCACACTAACATTTACTGAAGGAAAAGCTCAGATAACATTTTTTGCGAGCTTCTGGTGTAATTTTTACTTTACCGACTGAACTAGTAGAATAGAATACAGAAAAAAATGCAGTGGTTTGCCAGGGTAGAAATATTCCTTTAAATATATATCAGCTCCCTCTGTGTGACTGCTATTTGAAAAATTGAATACATGACGGTAACTCTCGATTTGAAACTCTGCATTGTCCAAACATATCTTGCAACACATGTGTTTCATTTTATTTTAAGCATGATGTAAGAAACAAACATAAATCACATGAATGTCTGCAGAAATCTCAGCGCTTTGAAGTAAACTATGCACAAATAAAGCTGCCCGCTTTTATCCCTCTTTCGCGAGTAAACGTCGAACATCAACTCTGGCAACTTTAATGTTGGTAAGAGCCACACGAATTGGAGAAATAATTGATGAAGTCTGCGGCTTGGAGGTAATAGATAATTTAATTTATCGGTACGTTGGAGTTTCACGGAATGAATTGTAGTCGATCGTGGCTCACATGCAGGTTAAGTTCGGTTAATTATTTACCCGAGGGATGGCAATATCTTAATGTGGTGCGATAGTTTCAATTCAGGGGAGGTTATAAAACTATCAAATTCAATTACCGGCATGAACGTGCGATAACATTGTTTTAGCGGTAACTTGATACAAAGCTGAAGGTATGAATGCGTGGATTCGCAACAGATTGTATGGGAATTAAAGGCAGGTGGGGAAGTAACTAGGGTGAAATGGTGGAATCAATTAAGGAATATTAAACTCATATACTAATCTAACGCAAGTTGGTAAGTTACGCAATATTAATTGCCCATTTTGTATAAATTCTGCCACAAGAATAAATCTAGATAACTAAGTAAATTCTACACAAATAAGTAGTATTTCATATACAGGGTGTTTCAGGTAGACGGTAATTAATTTCTAGGAACTAAGGAAAAATAACAAATTATTACTAAATTAAAGATTAACAAATTAAATTATATGATCAAGATGGGCACGAAAAAATTCTGTTTAGGCAAGAAGAGTGGAATAATTTCTTTAGGTTCGTTCTCGAAACTGGATGGTCCTACGGCGTTACAACAAGATAACCATTTCTGTGTATTAAAATCCAAGGAATCATATTCCGACGAGACAATCAAAAAGTTCACATTAAAAAAATGGGGGAGAAGTAAGTTCCCTCTTTCCAATTCTTTTGCACCCCTGATTGAATTTACCCTTGGTGGATAACATCAGATAATGACCTGTATTGGTATCGAATCACGCGCAAAAGCTAGTCACTGTAGCTTAAAGGATTTCCTGAGATATTTAATAAAATAATTTAAAAGAAACTTCGTTTTTCCGGTATTTTCCCAATATTTCGAAAATATTTTTGGAAAGAGCATACATTTTCACACAAAAAATGTATTTATAATCTACGTCTAATGCCATGGATTTTCCATAAAAAATAGTGAAATGGAGATATTGGATGAAGCGCGGTGCACGGTTGCCCGCGCCCGGACGCGCGCTTTGCAGTACTTTGCTTAGACAAATAATTTTTACGCATATATTGACAATATTTGCACTTTAGTATGAGGAAATAATTGGTTATAGAATTTTAATAATATTTGAGGCAGATGCCGTGAAAAATTAGAGGTGTTGGTTTCCAGCATATACCTCAAGAATTAAGTTTTTGGACTCTTATTAGCTTGCTTTACATACTTTGCCCAATTTACACATACTGGTCCCTCACCCTTGACTATTTCAATGCACTCAATCAGATTTCATTACATAATATTATAAAGAAATTTGAGGCCTTGGCTTCTAGTATATACACCAAATCTTAAGATTCTGTACTCTCACTAGCCTACTTTACTCATTTTCCCCTGATTACCTCTACTGACCCTCACCCCTTCAACGGATTCATCTTAAAATATAATCCAGTTGCAGATGTTGTTATAGCACATAAGTGTACTAAATATGAACAATTTAATTTTATCAGCCACTTTAATAATGGAGTGGCGGTGGTGAAAGGAAGGGTTGGAAAATGCTACAAAAAAATCTGAGGCCTCGGCTTCTACTATATACACCAATTCCCAAATTTCTGTACTCTTACCAGCTTGCTTTACTTATCTTCCCCTATTTACCCCTATTTAACCCCCACTACGTGAATGCGGAAGTAAGACTAAGGAATCATTTTAAAGTTGAAGCCTCACTTCTTTTATACATATAATTGTATATTAATGCAAGGTTAATAATATACAGGGTGGACTATTAATAATAGGCCATAGTGCAGGGGTAGATTCTTTCGGCCAAAATATGAGGATATAACCAAATATGATTTAGTAAAATGTTGCTGTGGAAAAAGATATAGGGTGTCAAAATTCAAATTATTTTTTCGTTTTTTTTTTTGCAATATCTCAATAGCCTCTTAACTGATCATCGCCAAATTTGCTACATGAACTTTTTTTATTCTAAGAAACAATAATGTATGTATTACATCAAGTTAGATCATAGAGGACGCCTCAGGAACTGTATCTGATGATGAATTTTTCATTTTTGGACGAAACGTTGTGGTACTTTTGACCAGAAAATCTGATGAGGGCGTCATTTTCACGTATAAAAGGTACACTTGGTAGAACTTGATAACTCCAACCGTTTTCGAGGAAATTGCCGTTAAACATTTGAATAATTTTTTGAAAGACAAATTCAAAAATGAAACAAAGTGTATTTATTGAGAAGTGTTCTTTGATTACGTTTTAGTTTGTCATGTATGTCATTTAATCATTTTATTTTGTTTTTGTGTTCCACGAGCTAATTTCTTTAACTTCTTTATTTAAAATGCCTCCACATAATAATTTTTCAAATAGGGAAATGAGGGATATGATATGTGTTACGTACAAAACAATTTTAGCGGACGTGCTGCAGCGAAGAGATACTCATTTCAATATCCAAATAGAATAAAGCCAGATCATAAGATTTTCAAAGATCTGCTTCGTTGTGGAGAAACGGGTTCATTTCTCCATAAAAATGATGTAGGACGACCGAAAAGAATTACTCTAGATCAAGAACTAGAAATTTTAGTTCGTGTGGATGAAGATCCTCAAGTCAACTCAAGTCGTTTATCAGCGGCAACAGGGGTGAGTAAACAATCTGTTCTAAGAGTCTTACGCAAAGAACGCTTCTACCCATATCACTTCACTCCTGTATAAAACTTACTTCTAAGGGATCTTCCACAAAGGCTACAATTTTGTCAATTTGATCTAAATAAACACAACAGAGATCGAAATTTTGTTAAGATTATTTTATTTACCGACGAAGCAACTCTTACTCGCCGAGGCGTATTTAACTGAAGAAATACCCATTACTAGGAAGTAGAAAATCCTCATGCCGTTAAAGAAAAACATTTTCAGCAAGAATTTAAGATTAACGTTTGGTGTGGTATTATCGGCGATCAGTTATTGAGACCATTTGTCCTTCCTCCATTTTTAAATGGACAGCCTTATCTGTCTTCAAAATACTCTTGCTGATATATTACATGCTTTCATGCTAGACATACGGAACAGAATGTGGTTTATGCAAGATGGAGCTCCCCCTTATTTCTCCATTGAAGTCAGGAATTATCTTATTGAGACTTTTCCACGCAGATGGATTGGTCGAGGAAGTGAGTTTGCTTGACCACCAAGGAGTCCTGATTATTATCCTTTGGATTATCATGTGTGGGGACATATGAAGTCCTTAGTCTATGCAAATACTATCAATTCAAGAGAAGAACTGTGGTACAAAATACAAAACTCAGCAGCAAATGTACATGTACCACTATGTGGTAGAAAACAGAGTAGTGTGTTTTATTTAGTTATTTGTGTTAAAATGTACCGTTTGCATGCTGGGTTGACATATTTTCCATAAGACTGCATGCAAAAGTTTTTAAAATTTTTTTACTTTATGAGTTTTCTAATGACTGGATTTTTTACAGAAAGTTGTGTCATAAAGAAATCTATCAAAAAACTTTATTTCAGATTTTTTAATTATTTTCGTCTAACACCTCAACCTCCTTACTAGTTGGAAATAAAAAAAAATGATTAACTAATTAAATCATGTTTTGATGAATTTTATTCCTTTAAAAATGAACTGTAAATTCAATATGCCTGCGTTTGTTACAGGTGATCAGGGAGAACTGGAACCTCAAGTACAGCGCTTGCTTTGTGATGTGCCCACTGACGAACAAGACCGTGCCGTCAGCTGTAAGCATCGTGGCTTGGGTGAATTACCCTCCAGCTAACCTGTTGACAGTCATCAATAACTTCAATGAGTCGTCGATCCCGCCGAACAAGTTGGGAGTGTGTGTCAAGCCCCTTCATTTCGATTACAATAGGGTAAGTCACGACCTGCCTGAATAGTATGTAAAATATTGATAAGTTCTGATTTCATGTATATTTTTGTTTGTAAATTGGACGATAAAATAAATAAATGTTCCAAAGAGAAATACTTTTCCACTAGTAATTTTCCACGAAAAGAACAATTTGGTATTCTCGAGCACTTTAGGTAATGTTATGTAATTCCCGTTGGAACTTAATAATTAACGTATGTGTTTACTAATTAATTACAAATGTTTTAAAGTTTAAACATGCTGACTTTACAAACTTTAAAAAATGTATTGATAACCAGCTGATTTTTCAAGATTGCTTAATCAAAATATGTAGAATACAATTTTCGAATTTTCCGACGAAATGTATTTTCTGATGGTCCAGTCCAACGCGTGGAAATCTTCGGTTGGGAGGGGGAGGGGAGACTATTACAATTACAATTAACTTACTTTAAAATGTTTGTTTTGAAGTAAGTAATGTTATTTTCAAATATTTTTGCAATGTTTGATATTAAGGAAATTGGTCGATAATAATTGACGACATCCAGCTTTCCATATGTAGTTTAGGCCAGCCACCTTAAACAACAAACGAATTAATTACAAAACATTTCAAACTTTGATGAAATTTGTACGTTCACGCAAGAAAAAAGTATAAAATTTTGCCCCCTTCTTGCGAAGCCAGCACGATTGTGCAAAAAAGAAATAATTCGACACATCTCAACATAAACCGCTCTAACTTTTTCTAGACAAAATTGATCCCCCTTTTTTGAGCTAGGTCGATTGCAAATTAAATTTCCAATCCGATGGTGTCGGGCGCGGATATGACATGCCGCTCCAGACGCTAGATGTGGGCCGCCAAAATGAAAGATCCGAGAATTTCGCTTCTCGAGAGACCCTGCCAAGCTTCGAGGGCCGTATTGCCGAATATAAGGCTTACAGAGGCTCAATAATACTTTTACTATGGAAAGTTAAACGAGAAATCGAAAGGTGTAAACCGCAGGTCGCTACGTGCCGTAGTTTTCGCGATATGACGTCTCGAAGTCACCAGAAGGTAAAAATCGGATACTTTTCGCGCTTCCTGAGGCCCTATCTCGAGAACGGAAGCAGATATTGGGCTACGGTTTGCGCCATTCGATTTCCCTCGCCTTTCTGCGTATCCCTGAAATGCCGGCACTTTGACTTTTTCACAAACTTTTGCATGTAATGTGACGTTTAATGCTTGCGTCACTTTGACACCTTGAGCTTTTGGCACGGTACAGGAGCTCGGGCTCCACCTTTACAATTGTTTCACGTTGGGTAAAGGACCCACAATAGCCTCTTGAGACAGCCTGTTTCAGTAGAGCTGGGATAGTCTCAGAGGAGACACGGCATGTCCAGGGGTCTATAGGGATAGTGGACTTCACACACAACCAAAGCAAAAGGCAAAGTTCAAATTAGCTATATACAAATATTTATTATACCTATTATGTACAATGCTAACTACACTACCTAAGATTAATTACAGGGTTAACTACGACAGAAGCAAAACAAAGGTGGGGTGACGGTAACTGTTGGTTAAGCGATGCAAGAGGGCGGTTATCAACGGTTAAAACGGTTCAAAGCGCAAAACGGTGAAGGCAGTGTAAAAAAAACGGTACGGAAAGCACGGGCCACGACTATGGATTAACAGGCGGACAGGGCAGCGCAGATATCAAGCGAGAGGAAGCAACCAATGAAAAAGCACATGCAATATGGTTTATGTAATACGGTTTATGCAACACGGCTTATGCAACCTGGCTAGGGCACGGTTAGCAACCACACGGATCTACTCACTCCTGGTCACGGGCGTTATTTTCGACTGACGGATGTCTACGTGGCTTTCTGGCTGTCTGGGGGCTGGGCCAGAAAGCATTCACGTGACTTCCCAGGTTCCCGCTGTCCTTTGGCTGACTGGGGGCTAGGCCAGAGGGCAAACACGGCCTGTTGTCCGCCGAAAATTTCCCAGTTGCACACACACTCACCCTTGCAGACCAACCCACTCCTGTTCGTGTTTCCTTAACGGTTTGGCCCATTCAGGGAATGCACCAAACCGGCAAGGTCCACGTATCACTTTGTTTGGCAGAAGTCTCGTGGCTTCCTGGCTGGCTGGGGACTAGACCAGAAGCATGCACATGACCGATCAGATTCTCGCTGTCCTCTGACTGACTGGGGGCTAGGCCAGAGGGCAAACACGGGAACCTGTTGCCAAACAAAGTATCCTTGCGAACACCGGGAGGAGTAGGTTACGGTTAATAAGCGGCAATTAACTCCGGCCAGGTTGCTTACCAAATATACCTAATTGGTTCACTTACTTCGTAAGGACACTACAAACACTTGCACTCAACAGAGTGAATTGATTCAACTTAATGAATGCTCACACTGCTAGCTGGGCGAGGTGTTCGTCGACGGCGAAACAACTCAAGTCGGTGCGCCATTAACGCCATCTAGCGGATCCTATTGTGCTGCTTGTCTGGGTCGAACGACTGATCAACGGCGCTAATACTGGTCGGTGGTGGGGCCCTAGCTCCTACTTAATTATTTAATATCTCTAAGTAAATAATCAAATTACAACAATTATTTACGCTTTGTACCTAGAGTATAAAATCTTAATATTCTAAATATAAAAATAAACAGTGGTTTGCGTTGAAGTTTCCATACTAAAATATGCTTCTTTACAGTAAACATTTAAAAAATTAACGCGATATCGACAGTTCCCCGCTTAAAGTGCCCTAACTTTTTCCACGATTTTTTTACGGAGCCGTGTACGGGAATTATGGGCCGTCAAAATGAGAGGTCTGAGAATTTTGCTTCTCGAGCGACATGGGCCCACTTCGAGACCCGTTGCTCGGAAACGAACCACCGCGGAAGCTCGAGAAATCCTCCCGTTGTTGAAAATCGAACGAGAAACCGAACGGGGCTATGCAAGAGTTCGTGCGAGCTCCTGTTTCTGAGACACGGACTGCCAAAGTGACCAGATGGCAAAAATCGGATTTATTTTTTTGCAATTTAAATAATCTTGCCGACTTCGTAGGAGGAGGCAAAATATTGTATTTTATTCTTGCGTGAACATACAACTTTTATCAAAGTTTGAAATGTTTTGTAATTTATTCCAGTTTTTTATATATCACAGGCTAAATTTTTATTACGGCAAATTACAAGGCCAAACTAAATAAACGTCACTACCCATGTCATGTTGGAAAAGCCACATCATCCCGTTTGGCTTCATAAATCCTCATTTTATTCGCTAGAAATACCGCGGCATGTTCTATGAAGCGCCCCTTTGATGTTTTTTTATTGCAGTTCCGACATTTAAAAACCGCATGTTGTACTATTGTAGTCGGCCAACAAAACGAGCCTTTCGAAAATATAATCCGTTATTAATGTCGGTTTCAGAGGGAAATGTACAGCCAAGCTAGTATGACATATTTATCAAAATACAAAGGTATGTCTCCTGATAAACTTGCACAGTGGGTGATATATATTAATGAAACCGAATGCTTGGTCGAGCACTGGGATCAGCTTCGGAAGTATTTAATGACTAAGAACTGTGCAGAGCTCTTGCAGTATTTGCCTCTACATCTTTCATTAATTACTACAATTTTGTAATTATCCTTTACCTGTAGAAGCAAAGTAGTTAATTATAGTGAGGTTCGTTAAACTTCTCGCAGTGTATGCAAAGACAATAAAGATCTTGAATAAATATTAATATATTTGAAAATATCAATTGCGGGTATTTGTATGGTTTTGAAAGAACATTGCCCACCTTTATAGGAGTTTTTAGGCCAACGGCGCCCAATGATAAATTTGATTTCAATTTCAACCTACTTTATGAGAGGTTTGAGAAACTTAGTCATAGTCGTCAAAAACACTGCAGTTGTAAGTAAAAGGTAGTTCAAAGTAATACATATAATACCTTTACTATAGATTTATTCTTTACAAACTTTTATTCAATTTCACATTTTTGTAAGCCAATCAGTCAGATTAGCTCAAATCTTGTAAGTCAATTTTGAACTATTTCCACTTGATATATTGCTTTGAAACTTTGCACACATACAATGTAATATAGAGTCCATATAAAAGAGATCTATGCAGATTAAACTAGTGGGACTATGTTGGATGCTAGTGTTATAATGAGAATGTTAAATAAGAAATTGGTCAAATTTATTTTAGGATTTTAATTTGCTAGCATAACCAGAAGTCAGGTTATCGAAGGAATGCAAAGGTTTCATTTATATTTACAGTTTTCTTTTACTTCTCATAGATACTTTTTTTCCGCTGTTTGCAAAATCCTATAAAGAATATGTTTCATGGCTAAGTTGATGGCAATCAGAAAATCGCCAATATTTCAAAAAGCTGTTAACCCCTACCATGCTTATACTAGTAGCCTGTGCTAAAATAAAGCAAATTATTTATTTATTTACTTATTTTTTTATACTAGTAAATGGGGAATTTAACTTTACATAATTTGATGTAAAAAATACAAGCATAAAAGTGAATTATTTATTATTTGTTTGCTTATAGTAATGAAACATATTCTTTATAGGATTTTGCAAACAGCAGAAAGAAAAACTATCTATGAAAACTATATATAAAAATATTAATGAAATCTTTGCATTCTTTCGATAACCTGACTTCTGGTTATGCTAACAAGTAAAAATTCTTATTTGCCATTCTCATTTTAAACTAGCATCCAACATAATCCCTACGGCTAGGCAGGTTAAACTAGTATTTACATGATCCCCTACGATATGTAAATTCGGTTAAAAATGAAAACAAAGGCCTGAAATTAATTTATTTACGTACCTTGTCTTTAAAAATGTTTTAATTCTTATGAATTACATTTTCATAAAATCTCATTCAGTTTATTGGAAAAGCTTAGCCTTTGAAACGTTTTTCGTCCTTATTGTGGACTCATCACAAAAGCCCAAAGCCACTTATAACGATGTTCCATGCAAAACTAAGACAATATCCATGAATAAGTAGTAAATATTTTTATTTGACATTGACTGATAAAAAACACTTATCTATTAGATAACTAGTATTGGAGCCTATATACTCTATGCTTTAGTTCTCATAGATAGTTTTTCTTTCTGCTGTTTGCAAAATCCTATAAAGAATATGTTTCATTACTATAAGCAAACAAATAATAAATAATTCACTTTAAACATGCATAGAGTATATAGGCTCCAATACTAGTTAGCTAATAGATAGGTGAAGATCTGTTGTTTTTTATCAGTCAATGTCAAATAAAAATATTTCCTACTTATTCATGGATATTGTCTTAGTTTTGCATGGAACATCGTTATGAGTGGCTTTGGGCTTTTCTGATGAGTCCACAATAAGGACGAAAAACGTTTCAAAGGCTAAGCATTTCCAAGAAACTGAATGAGATTTTATGAAAATGTAATTCATTAGAATGAGAAAATTTTTAAAGACAAGGTACGTAAATAAATTAATTTCAGGCCTTTGTTCTCATTTTTAACTGAATTCACATATCGTAGGGGATCAGGTAGATTCTAGTTTAACCTGCCTAGCCGTAGGGGACTATGTTGGATGCTAGTGTTAAAATGAAAATGGCAAATAAGAATTTTTACTTGTTAGCGTAACCAGAAGTCAGGTTATCGAAAGAATGCAAAGATTTCATTAATATTTTTATATATAGTTTTTCCTTTAGTTCTCATAGATAGTTTTTCTTTCTGCTGTGTGCAAAATCCTATAAAGAATATGTTTCAAAAATACAGGCTGTACCACTTGAAATAAAAATGTTTTTGAGGTTTGAATTTGATAAAATGTAACGTGAAAAATAGAGCACTTGGTATAATATTATGGAATTTATTTTTGTTATAGAGAATCACTCATATTGTGTTCTTTCTACGTGCCAAACAGCACATAAGGATTTCCTACACGAAGAAAGTTATAACAGTTATTGCAAACCGTTGCGTCTGTTTATAAAATGTCAAATATCTCCGAAACTGTTGGGTTTAGATATAGAATGTGCACATGTTTCGACTTAGAACTTCACGGTTATTTCGAAAAGTCGAAAATATATAGGATGTTCCATTTAAAATAAGCAAGCTGGTATCAACTTCCGGTATAACCGGAAGTACCACATGCTTGCAATTATTTTAGTTAGATTGGCCACACTGAATTTAATAACTACCAAAATTTTCAAAATATTTTGTTACATACTTTTCCCAATATAGATCGATTCAGTTCACGGTGAGGCACCGGTCAAAAGATGAAAGAAGAATATGTGCTCGTATCACCGGCGACTCCGGCAGAATATCAAAAATTTCAGTAATGCCCGAATTAGGAAATTATTCATGAAATGTTAGTAGATTCTTAGTTTACATCTTGATTTTGCTACTTCTCTTTTTTGTTATAACTTCAGATATACATTAAAATAACAAAATTTCTGCCGAATTAAATCGCGACGAGTTTTTAGGTCAGATCATTAACATTGATAAAATGAAGTTATCTGTTGATTCGGTAATTTTTTACTTACCTTTGTGAACATCCACGCAATAGCACCGGATCCACTTATTGGCCTATAGCCCTGCATCAAACAAATCACTTAACATTTATTTTCTTCAGTTTAATACATTTGAATAAAAGTTTGCTTTTAAAAAGTTTTTGATACTTAAGTAAATTTTATTAATTCGGTTTTAGTCACGGTATGTCTACCACTGACCATTGAGGAGTTGCAGAGTGAGATAACTATCCTGGCTGGAGTATCACGTCAAAGTCATCTGATAATTGCATTGTCATAGGTATGCAAAATTTCAAGGCAATAGATCAAGCAGGCGTGTTTCAAAATTGTCTTCCAAGATTTGACCTAAACTGACTAACAAACATGTGAAGTTGAATAAAATTTGTAACAAAACAAAAAGAAGTAGCAAATTAAGATGTAAACAGCCTAACATAGCATTTCATGTAAAATTTACCCAATTCCGCTATCACTTGACTTCTCAGGTTTTTTCCGGAGTTGCTGATGGTACAAACACGACATTTTTTCGTTCTTTATTTATATCCATTATCTATGGATTTTTATACTAAAACATGCATTGTCATCGGTACGACATATGTGATGCAAAATTTCAAAGCAAAGCAGTGAAAGTGGTCCAAAATTGGCTTCCAATAATTGAACTTAACTGACTGACCAACTGACAAACACAAGTTGAATAAAAGCTAGTAAAATGACTTATAATTTTCGAACAAACATGGAATAAATTTTTTATGTGTAAAATTGAGATGCACAATAATATCTGACACACTCTAAGCTGTCGAAAGTATTATTTAACAGATTTCTTGATTTCTTTACTATCAACGGCTTGCGGCGTTGAAAAATGTTGGAGTTTTCTAAGAACATTTCGTGCGCTTTCCCTGTACCTACAGAATCACAAGCGTGAAGGAAGCCATTATTTATCCGTAAACGCCCTTTACAGGTGAACTCGCATTCCCAAAACATTGCCTACTAAATTTCACGTGCAAATTGTTAAATGTCTGCCCTTTTCAGTGAGCATAACCCATCAGAAACATACACACCGGTAATAAATGGTTGAAGACACTTTTCCCTAATCCTCCGCCTTATCCATTTATTAAGCTATCTTTTGGAAACCATCTCCTGGCAACCATAAACTGCTTTGTGAACATTACAGTTACGTAACTGTAGCTCGTGAACCTGATAGTTTTGTTCATTTCAGTGGAATTACAGGCCTTTCCGCATGCACTCGCCGCTAAATTTGCATTCGGTGTGAAGTAGAGGATGATGTGTAAACTTAAGTTGTTACTAGGTTTTACTGATTTTACTGGCGGGATTTGAATTTGTATGCGATCTCTGGAAACATTTACCCAACTAGTAATTTAATATTTATAAAAGTTGTAGAAATGTTTCTCGCAAATTTTATTAAACAACATTACTCTCAGAAACACTTTCATAACGTTTTCACGTCAGTTGTTTATGCAAAATTGGCACCATCTTATAAAATATTTCGGGCGCTGTTGACAATTTATAAAGCTTATTGGAATCATTACAAAATTATATAAACATTTCCGTAGGTCTTATAAAAATTCAGTACCATCACTATATAACAGTTTTATTAAAGCTTCATTTAATTGCACTATAAAACACACTCCACTGCTTGTGAAATTACTGCTATAAAACAGCCAGACAACTGTCTTATAAAAGCTTTCAAGTAGGCGCTATAAAAAACGATGCTTTATACACACTAATAAAATAAAATGTTGCGAGAAGTATTTTTCAACAGTAAAATCAGAAAGATAAAGTTCTCTTTATAATGAAATCATTTTGGGATTGTGGACTATGACCATGTTTTTAATACATTTTCAATACGCCCCACGTTTATTAATGAGTTTGAGTTTTTTTGCAATAGAACTTTCACCAAATTGTTTTAGTAGTATAATTAGTACGTTTTTATCTCCACAAATTATAATAAACGTTTGATATTTTAACTTTTCATACTTTGTCGTATTTACAATCTCGAGCGCTGGTCTTTTAAAATGGCTTCCCTCTGTAAAATTCTTTTGTGTTAGTAGAAAGCATTGTAAGAGACTTAAACTATTAGACGATCTCTATAAAACATCTATAAAATATTGCGGAACATTTTAACTTTTACGTGAATCTTATAAAATAGATTTTCGATACTTTTGCAGCTTTTCATACGGCTAAGTTGTAAATGCATCCATGGAGACAGAATTGGTTCGATTCACATAAATATAACCTATAAATTAGCGACAGTGAATCACATTATTGCAGACGTGTTTATTCATGGTTTATTTATTGCCAGAAGCATGTCACTACTTGTACTAGTTGAAGCGTAATCAGTCCTTTGGCATATGACCTGATATAATATTGGTAGGTAGTACAATGAGTGCATCATGTTTCATTATACTGCTGTCTTATTGCAAAAACCATTATATTTTTATAACCACTTTTTAAAAGTTCCTCCCTTGTTTTAAATCTGATGTTTATGATATCGCCTTTACATAATCTGGCAAGATTTGCACCGCTCTGTCAATATTGATAACCAAAATTTGGAGAGAATAATTTTACCATAAACTTGTATGCTATAATTATGATAAATTTTCATTAAAAAGCAAACTTTAATTGTCAAATGACAAAATATAAACACGCAGCTACTGCAGTAAATCAGTTATCTCCAATATATTTTATTGTATTATCCACAGCATTTTTATGTTCAAGTAAACAATTTTGTTTTGTAAAGACTTTGTTTCTGTTTCCTATTACAGCAAATACAACGCTATATAATAATTATATAACACACTCTAGAACAACAATTTATTCTTAAAAGCAAAATTGTCACAAATATACATTTAATGTTTTATAAGATGATGAAAAAAAAACAGAAAATTATTCCATCATTTACAACAGTGCTAAAAATGCTTCTGAACGTTTCTAAAAAAACATAAACAATTTAGTTTTATTAGCTGAAATGTTTTACCTATAATATAGTCACGGAAACATTTATAAAATAATTTCTTAACTGCATTATAAGATATTTTATAATTTTGCTGTAGAAACATTTTAATGATAAATTTATAAAATAGTTCAGTTGCAGGCAACAAAATAATATTTTCTGGAACACTAATATAATCAATTAGCAGTTAACAAGCATTAATAAAACAATAATAAAACAATATAATTGTAGAACAATTTGGTGGTTGGGTCTCATAGAGAATCAAATTTCCTATCGAAATGGCACTTTATAAAGTAAACATTTTTTTAAAACAAAGTGATCAAGAAACTATTTAAATGAAAGTTACTAATTTAAATTTTTTGTTTTTTTGTTTTTTATTTATTTATTTTTTTCTGAGTGGATTTAGGTATTGGTACTGGTTAACAAAAAGGAAAGCTGACCGATAAAAGCATTTTTAATAAAAATTGGTTGAGATACATTCGTTCAAAAATGCCTGCTTTTTTACAATAGTACCACTATTTACCTTACCCTGTTATTTTTACACGCAAACAACATTAGTTGTGTTCAATACAAAAATTATTTTCAGTTTATCAATGATAATGATAAAGGTCTTTGTTTAAAATGTTGATATTCATATGATCTTAGACATAAAAAAACTTTAATGCTGATAATTTACAGCTGTTTTAAAGATCCTTTTTTGAGAATTACATATATACTACTTGTTTATTATTTGTACGTATGTATTATTTATTAATTCACATTTATGTAATTAACCAGTTCTTAAAGTAAAAGTATTTGTTCAAAGTTTTGATATTTAGTTGATCTTTAAGGAAGTTGCGAAAATAATGAAAAGTATGCGAAATAAAGTTTGTTTAATAGATTTTTATATGACACAATTTTCTGTAAAAAATCCACTCACTAGGAAACTCATAAAGTTAAAATTTTTTAAAAAACTTTTACATGTAGTCTGATGGAAAATATGCAAACGGTACAATTTAATTTATAGAAAATAACCAAATAATGTCATCAGTTCCGAAAACTAACTATGTAAAGCGTTGATGTCTTACGCATATTTTAATATTGATTCCAATTTAATTAGGAGACATTTAATAAATAAAAAAATTATTAAACGTTTGTAAATTTCTCTTTTCGTTAATATTTTTAACTGATTTTTCAATTATCTAATGATTTAATTTTAATTTTAACTGCTTCTCATTTTTTTAAAATTATTTACAGAAACAAATTTGTAAACACAGATATTTACATATTTTTTTCTTTTAATAAGTTTGGACAAAACATCCAAAAGTTAGTTAATTAAGTAAAATAATTAAATCTACTTAAATAATTACCTAATTAATAATCATAAATGATTTATTTATGCCTTTATGACAATAATTATTGGTGTCATCGACTTATAACATTTTGTAATAGTTTATTATGGAAAACTTCCGATTCAGAATTCGACTTACTTTTGGTTAGGACTATATCGCCTCAGCCTCCTTAAGTAGTTGTCGCTTACAAGTTTTTCAAAGATTATCGAAGAACACAAAATTTTCTCTAGCCCATTTGCCACCAACTTCTGATGCCACTAAACAGCATGGCTTAAGGACGTACCACCAAATTCAACAGTGGAAAGGAAATATTTTAAATCCTTTTGAGTGGTGTTGGAAGAAATCTAAAAATGGATTAATGCCAATTAGCACAATCAAACATCCTGGAAATTACGGCTGCAGAAAATTAGGAATTAGCTGCTCCATGTTCTGCAAAGAATGTATGGGCTTAAATTGTGAAAACGCTGATGTTCCAGAAGTTGCGGAAGAAGATGCCGAAAACGATGTTGATGAAGATATCGATATTCAATTCGAAAACATTATGGGATAAATATAATAGATATGTAATTTTCAAAAAAAGTATCTTTAAAACAACCATAAATCAGTACAACATTAAAGCTTTTTTTTATGTCTATACCGATATCATTATCATTGATAGGACTGTATCTCAACCAATTTTTATCAAAAATACTTTTATCGGTCACCGTCTTGACGGGAATTACGTCAGCCTTCTTTTTTGGGAACCAATGCCTATACCTAAATCCCCTCAGAAAAGAGTATACAAAAAAATTTAAGGAAAAACAAAAAATTTGAATTTTTCGATTTTTATAAATAGTTTTTTTGATTTATTTTGTTTAAAATTTTTTATTGCCTTTATAAAGTATCATTTCGATAGAAAATTTGATTCTCTACAAAAAATTGTTTTTGAGTTATAGTTGAAAAGCTAGAAAGTGGACAAATTTATCTTTAACGAATTAGTTCCTCATTCAATTACATAGTCAATAATAGCCTATACTTCACACTTTACAATCGCACCGCACTGCGTCAAAGGGGGCATAAAAGATGATGGGGTACGTTCCACCCCACTTGCCCTGACAATCAGAACTTCGAATAAAACCCACTATTTTAGAAATGATAAAGAATTACAGCCATATTTTACTCTTGAAAGTCGCGCTCAACCATAACAACTTTATCCCGAGATGAAACAGGCCGTAGAAGATTCGTAAATGTTACCGAACGTTATTATACACATTTTTAAGATTCTCGCAAAACGGCGTATCCAAAGCAGCCCATTCAGACGATACTCGGCTCAAATATCGCTTTTTCAATTCATTTCCAGAGCCGTTTTCACAGGAGAAATAAATGATCCCAATCTTACATTGTGCATTTGGTAATATTTTATGTGTTGTGAACGACTTTGTCTTCCGTATTTCTATTCTCCTGTAATAAAAGTCAGGTCTGCATTGACACGGCATACCGGCGGTCTTAGAGTCGATGCGGTAGCTTGTCAATCCCTCATAGTCCAGTTACCAAAGTAAAACATTTTTGAACATTATTTTGTTTAAACAAAAGCTTTCCACCACACGAATTTAATAAAAAACTTTTTACTACACTTCTTGAAATGTTTTCAACAAGTTCCAGCAAAAAAATTTCTGTAAGTAGTAAGACAAGTTTCCAAGAAATTTTAATTTTACTCCACTATGTGGGCAGTGAAATTATCTATCGACTTATTTGAATCTGATATCAAAATAATAAAATCTAACCTCAAAACTAAAGAAAACTAACTTATTTTAGGGGGATTCCCATTAAACAAGCTGATGAATAGCGTTTCTTAGGATTTTTTGTTGGGAAAACTATTAGACAAATCATTTTCAAACTTTGGAGATATATTTATTGCACATTGAGCAACTACATTCAAATTTTCATGTGATTATAATGAAAATCGTAGCTCTGGTGCCCCTTGAAGTGAGACGCCTTCCAAAATTTCTCGGTTGCTGGCTGACACAATTCTTTCTCTCTAGATCATCCAAAACAAACGAAAATCAAATTTCTTTTTACTTCTTGTGAATATAGGTATGGCATGAACTACGGAGAATTTCTTTTTTCAAAATATGACGACACTGCAACGTATGAAAATAAAATTACTTTTTCTCTTAATAAAATGTCGTCACATTTTTTATGATACAAAAAAATTGCGTGTATTATATTATTCATAGTTTATGAGAAAGACAGTTGTATTCTCAATATATGTGCCAAATTTCAGGGCAATCGGTTTAATAGTTCTTGAGACATCACATCCGACGTGATATCTCAAGAACTATCAAGCCGATTGCCCTGAAATTTGGCATATATATCGAGAACACAACTATTTTTCTCATAAACTATAAATACATGCAAAACTTTTTTCTTTAATAAAAAATGTGACATTTTAAGTGAAAAAAGTAATTTTCTTTCATACCTGGCAGTGAAAAAAGAAATTCTCCGCAGTTCATGCTATACCTATATTCACAAGAAGTAAAGAGAAATTTAATTTTTTTCTTTTAGATGATCTGGAGAGAAGGGATTGTGTCAGCCAGCAACCGAGAAATTTTGGGAAGGGTCTCACTTCAAGGGGCACCAAAGCCACAATTCTCATTATATTCACATAAAAATTTAAATGTGGTAGTGGCTTTAATATATAATAAATATATATCCAGAGTTTGAAAATGACTTGTCTAATAGTTTTCCTAATAAAAATTCCTAAAAAACGCGAATGATCAGCTAGTTTAATGGGATCCCCCCTTGATCTCATAATTCTTTTCGAAAAAATACGTGATTGACTTGATTTAGCCAATCACAGCGCGTGACTTAGTCTCAAAAGAGTGAAAATTGGGAAAATCACTATCAGTCGGTTGTATGCGAAGAGTGAGGCAATCCAGAACTACATGAACATGCGTAGCGGAAGTTTAAAGAACGTTTTTGTACATTAGAGCTTCTTCTCGATATACAGGGTGTTCCTTAATGACGTGCTAATATTTTAGGGTGTGATTCCATAGGTCATTTTATGAAAAAAGAAAAGTTCGTATGAATAAATGTCCGCAACGGCTTAAATTTTTGCTACCGGGTCTTGATTTTTTTTTTAATCGTTATTTTTGAATATCTCAGGAAATACTTAGATATTATTTTCAATTTTGGTATGTGTTAATAGGATATAAAACCACATATTTGAGTTAGAAAAGTTATTTTATAACTCTATCAGTGGCGTCCTTGCTAACAAGTAATGATATTTTTTACCAGAAAAATGGAACGTCACTGACATTTTTCCGTGTAGATATTTTTTGTGATTAGCCTGGTCAGTTTTACATGGAAACGGTCTCTTGGGTTTTTTCGTTCGATTAAAACAATTAAATTCAAATTGAAACTAGTTACCAATTATTAACATTGATAATGATAATTTTATTTTATAAAAATTATTGGAAATGGCCATCTTTTACTTAATAGACATGTTTCCGCCCGTCTTTGCATCGAATTGCGCACTCGTTCCTTGCCCTTCTCGGATACCATTTATTACTGATAACCAGGTTGATAGTGAGTAGGTGGTATCCGAGAAGAGTAAGGGAGGATTTCCTTTCCTGGCAAGGTATGTGTGACGTCATCTCCCCCTGGTCCTTACGCCGGCGCAAATGCCCCTTGCCCTACAGACTCTCAACCTGGTTATCAGCAATAAGTGGTATTCGAGAAGGGCAAGGAACATTTGCGCCGGCGCAAATGTTCCTTGCCCTTCTCGGATACCATTTATTACTGATAACCAGATTGAAAGTGAGTAGGTGGTATCCGAGAAGAGTAAGGAGGATCTCCTTTGCTGGCTAGGTATGTGTGATGTCACCTCCCTCTGGTCCTTACTGGGCAATAACAAAACAGAACCATTTCTAAGTAAACCAATTTGAGACACACTTATTGAAAATATTCTTAACAGAACACCAGTTTTTGGTACTGGTTACGATGATCATAAAATCATTCTTATTTAAATTACATGTTATTTTTTGAATTTTAATAGGTATATATAAAATGAATTTCTTTGTTGTGCCTTGAGACACCAACTTTTCAGGGTATTTTGAAACGCATGCGCGGCAACCGTATGGCAGTTATGGCTGATCTGTCAAATAATGGAGTTCTGAATTCTTATAAATAATATTACTATTTATACTATCTATTATTATGAAACAGCAATTTTTTTTGCAGTGCGTAAAAGTGTATTCTAAAAAGCACCTACATTGTGGATATGGGATCCGAATCGGCCGAAATAGAGATGTTTTTAGTGTTTACACTAACAAAAAGTTCGTGTTATGGTGGAAAATTTCAAATTTTTTTTTTTTGAAAAACTGTGCATTTGCATTGAAAACCGACTTCAGATTCGTGTTCTACGACCCCAAATTAGTCTACCCTGAAAAAATTACGCGAAAATTCCAATGCCCCTTTATTCTCCAGAATTACCGTTTTCCGCTTGCTAAACTTAATTCACTGCCATTAATTTGTTATTATGGATAAGTCTTGATAGTTGTAAATATGCATACCTATAATAAATTTATTTAAGTATATACTTCAGTATTTTCATTTCTCTTTATCTTTCTGTATGCGCTTTTTAAAATAAGGATAGCTTTGTTTACCTTTGTTATCTATCCTATTGTAGTAATCTTATCCAAACTAACTCTATAAAAAACCCTAAAAAAACCCTGGGCAAGTAAAATATATTATAACACGGCTCTATCCTTTCACGTATACAAAATTGTATAAGAAAAGAGCAGATTAGTTTCTTGATAACGTATTGTATTTTATATTAAAACAATTTATGATGTATGGGTCTTCATCAACTCAAATCCAAATAAATGGAAAAAAATATAGTTTCATTTTACTGCATGTAAATTGTGTATGTAGAAAGTATATCATTTTTTTTTTATTTTACGCAATCATTTTACGATTAAAACACATACGTATAAATCCAAATTTCTAAACTTTCTCAGTAAAGATCGCCAGGATTGAACTGCTTTGGCCAAGTAGCCAACTGCTGAGAATATATTTAAATAATTAAAATATCCTACCTTGTAAGTTGCTTCATCCATCCTAACCCGTTCAGGAGTTAATACCATCATAACTTGCTTTTAGTGCCCTTCTTCTAAGCTCTGTTAGTTGTCATCTCCCATAATCACAATTTATCCAACACTTTTTACAACAATAATAAAGATAGACAACTATTAACCGACCAAATAACTAAATAAAAATTATGTTGATCTATTTTAACGTCTATAAGCTATAAACTTTAAATGAAAGCAAAGTACGTATGTACGCCGCACAATTAACACATGTAAACAATTAAAATTTTGAGATTCAGGCTTTGCTTAGGATAAATAAGAAGCATAGGTAGATAGTTGGAGTAGTTAAATTCACTTTCACAACACTTGTAAGCCAAAGTCTATATTATCTGTATTGTATAGATTCTCATTTAAAATTAAGTATAAAAGAAACCGTTTCTTTCTCATGACACCTGATTTAAAACAGGTGATAACCCGATAACTGAAGCGAAGCAGTAACACTAGGCACATGTGCGCTATCAGTTTATGTTCAAAACAAAACACTTTTTCAAGACTACATAATAGAGACGATGCGTGCGCCGATAAGATAGATTGAACGATGATAGTATAGGACATAGACACTTTCATAGTTAACAGAAAGTTACTACTGCTACTAGATACTTCAAGTATCTAGTAACTAACTTTCTGTTCACTATTTTGCATGGTTACAAATACACAAATAAGTAAAAATTATAAAATATAACTACAGTTTCCTACTTTTTAGTCACAAATCACAATTTTAAATGCCAACTGCATGGTCTGCGTAGCACACTAAAATTTAAGGTGACTACAAGTCGTTTTAATTACATTTGCACAAGTGTAGGTAAATTAATTAGTGGCATACATATGCGGGGGTATTATTTCTAAAATATCAAATTTCTGTTATATTGTCATTATTAGACACTTTATTAAACCATATTTGCCACACGCTACACTTAGATAAAAGTCCTTAAGGTATGATTATATCACGCTATTAACCAATAGTGGAGATATGGGTAATCAGTGCCATGAAATTCATTAAAATTCATATTTCTTACACTAGGTATACCTAGTTGTCTTCATTCGTTTAATGCACATAAAAAACCTCAATGCTGTGCCGCTTATACTTTACTACAGAATTGAGGGAAAATCAGGGCATGTCGATTTTCGAGCTAACTCCTCTATAACATATTAAATATTAAATATATTATAGTATTTAGAACATTATTATTCACATATAAAGTAACAAATTGACGAAAACACACCTGTTCCAATTATTTAATTTATTTATTTTGTTCATATTTACCAACTCGCCCCTACGGAAAATATTTTACGACCTAGCGGGGACGACAGAGTCGAACTTTTAATATTGTCAGTGTCACGGAATTTCAAATTAACCTCATCAGTTAAGAATATATTTGTATGTGCTTTATAAAATAAATACAGTTGGTGATCTGTGTTTACATTATATTTAGATTGTGAGAGCTTAAAAGGGTAATACACTTTAACAGGTACATGATATTTTCCTTTGTGTTTTAGAGTATTTTATGCAATTGTGTTTTTATAAATATTTTGGCGGGTAGTGAATTATTCGGGTGGTGGTAAAATAATATCGTGAAAATGTTTAGACCTTGGGAAGGTTCTTTACCTAGCACTAGCAGAGAATGACAGGAAAGTATGGGGATTATTAACAGCTCGGAAATTACAGAGAAAGTTTCTAGACAACATTTATGTGAACATACCCAAGAAGTAGTTTTAAGGACCATATAATCGAAAAGCTAAATCGGACAAAGGAGAATCACGAGCATTAAATTCATCTGTGGTGAAGTTGTTAAGAGATTTAATTTACATTAAGTATAAGGAAAATGAGATACCAACATATGGAACTGAGAACAACAAATGTAGTGTCATTTAGTGAACAAACACTTAGGCGATGGCCAATAAAGATATAGGATTTAACTTTAAAGCGATTCATATAAGAGCAAGAATTATGGAAAGCTACAGAATTGTACTGTGGTGTAATGAATGAATATTTGGAACGTATAAAAAAATTTAGAAGTTGCTCGAAGTTCTCCAGAATCGAAATAATTTATTTGATACTCATTTATTTGTTTTCTAGAATTGAATTATTTATTTAATAATTGTTTATTTGTTTTCTAGAAGTAAATTTATTTATTTAATCTGGGTCAATTAGATCAAATTAGGATTATTGATATAAATAGCAATAACCTTCACTCTGAACCCACATTCTTTGGCAAGGAATTGCTCGTATCTCTTGGTCCTTGCTTGGCAACGATAATAATTCAATAGATTAAATTATTATTGCCGAAACTGAGCAATAAGAGAATATTTGATAATTCTAATTTAGACTCAAAATTCATTGCTCAACAGATTTAAATTTTTGTCAGTGTGCACAAAATTTTTAAATATGGCTTCGTGAGACATCAATTATCTTAACGAGCCAAATTTATGGTCCGTTTTTTACAGATTTTTTACCCAGAAACCGATTTACCAGGTAATTTTTTAGTAAAACGCAAGATCATCCCCTAAAATAGTGTGAAGTACTGAAAATAAGGTAAAGCTTTATAAAATTTTAAGCCTTAGAAAGAAATATATGGAAATTAAAACCACACCCACCCCTATGAGGGGGTTAATTCCACCCACATTTATACAGGGTGTCCCGAATTGCATAGACCAAACTTCACAAAGCAATACGACTTCAAAATAAAAAAACAAGTTCCTATAAACATGGGTCGGGAAGTGATTAGTTTTCAAGATACAGGGTGTTCAAATAATTCTCCTGAAAATGTTTTTTTATAAATATTTTCGAAACGTCTAAAAATAAACAAATGATAATTTACACAGGAATTTAACTTTTTATGCTCTTTAAGAAAAAATTACAACTATGTACGAAAATCATTCAGGAGCGGGTGAAACTGGGGGGGGGGGTTAGGTATAATTTAGTCCCAACTTTGTCGTGTGACACTTTAAAATTAATATTTGAAGTTTTCTACACAAAAAAAGTCTCTTGTGTTTTTTCTCCAAAATTATCAATTTTTGAGTAAATCTTATCTTAACTTTATTAATTAGTAACCGTTATTACCAGCATTCCTGGTATGCAGGAGTGTGCCGTGATTGTAATGTTTGTAACAAATGAAAAATAATATAGCATGCAATGCCAGAATGACAATAATGACATTGTTGTTTTTTGGTTTTCTGTAGTTCCTTGTTCTGTAGTTTTATTATTTCCTTTTGGAAAGAGTGTTCTATTGAAAAGTAAAGAATGGTCATGTTTAGTAATGTGGAGTACGCGGATATTCATTTTATTTATGGATATTCTAATGGAAACGTGAATGCCGCGGTACGCGAGTATCGCAGAAGATTTCCTAATAGAAGGAAACCATCTAAAGATGTTTTTATTCGAACCCACCTAGAATTTAGAAATGTTGGACATAAAAGAGGTCCAAGAAATGAAGAACAGCGAAATGGGCGATTCAAAAACACAATTTTGGCAAAATTTAAAAATAATAATAAATTAAGTATCAGAAGAGCGGTCCAACAGCTGCGTGCGCAAGCTGTGCATGTTTCCAAAATCAAAGTTTTTCGGATTCTGAAAAAAGACGAAGAAAAGCATTTCGAATGCAGCTAGTCCAAAGCCTTCAACCAGGTGATCCCGAAAGGCGTATTAACTTTTGTGATTGGTTTATAAATGCCATGGAACAAGATCCCGATTTCGGAAGTAAAATTATTTGGACTGATGAAGCTGTCTTTAACCATAATGGAACGGTTAGTTTTAATAATTTAAGAATCTGGGCTCATCGGAATCCTCATATAATTCGCCTTAGGGCATTTCCACAGGAGTTTAGCGTTAATGTATGGTGTGGTGTCATGAACGGGACTTTTTGTGGGCCCCACATCCTTCCTCCCCGTTTAAATGGACCATTATTTAATGATTTTTTTAAATAACCATTTTTTTCAATACCTCGAGGATATTCCTCTTAATTTAAGAAATTAATGCTGGCTTCAAATGGACGGAGCTCCTGCACATTTTGCTGTTGAGAACCGTTTGTAATTAAACAATAATTATCCTGAACGGTGGATCGGTCGATTAAGTGCAAGAGCCTGGCCACCCCGTTCACCGGATTTAACTCCAGTTGATTTTTTGTCTGGGGCTATTTAAAGGACAAAGTCTACGTAATCCCTGTAAACACGAGAGAAAAGTCAATAGAAAGAATTCTCGAAGAATGTCAAAATTTGCGAGCTAATCCTGATTTCATTCGTAAAGCTAGACACTCTGCACGGCGCAGATGTCAACTCTTGTAATTTGTAATTTACCTTACTTTAATCTAATTCATTGTTGTCTAATAAAAAACAATGTAATCAAATTTTGTTTCACTGTCATTGTTTTTTCTGTTCTGTTAAAATTATTCATAAAAAACTATTCCCGAATAAAGTTCGGATAAGATTTACTCAAAAACTGATAATTTTAGAGAAAAAACACAAGAGACTTTTTTTACGTAGGAAACTTTAAATTTTTAAGTTCTGTTCATAAATGAATTTAAAAATGTCACACAATAAAGTTGGGGCTAAATTATACCTAGCGCCTCCCCCCAGTTTCACCCTCTCCTGAATGATTTTCTTACATAGTTGTCATTTTTTCTTAAAAAGCATAAAAAGTTAAATTCCTGTGTAAATTATCATTTGTTTATCTTTAGACGTTTCGAAAATATTCATGACATTTCCCGACCCATGTTTATAGGAACTTTTTTTCTTATTTTGAAAAGTTTTATTACTTAGTGAAATTTGGCCTATGCAATTCGGGACCCCCTGTATATTTAGAATTACAAGCTACAGGGCTATATTAGGGGTGCTATTAAAATGTTTTCTCAAAGTACTTACAAGTTGTTACATTTCATTATAAAGGTTAATCCTTATTATTTCACTCTATTTCAGGGGATGTTTTGCTTTTTACTAAAAAAATTATCTGGTAAAACGGCCTTTGGGCTGCTGATTCGGATTCAGCATAAAAAATACACAAAATCTATGTACTCATGTCTCTAGTACAGAACTTTTTTTGTGTGTGGGACTGTGTTTTCAATAACATGAGACACCAAAAGAGTTAATAAAATTTCTCATTTAGCTTATTTTTTAATATCAGAGACTATAATTAAGTGAAGTCTGTCAGGCTGCCACTGCCTCTTCCCACTCGGTTATTTAAAAAGTCCGCTACATGACATCACTGTAATCCTTCACTTTATATGTATTGCCTAATCTCGCGCGAACAAAAGACAAACATCCCTTTATCTCTTGGCAAATTAATTACTGCCTACGATGAATGCCTTCCCTTGGACGCTGACGAGGATCCCTTCGTCCTTTTCGCGACTCAATTATTTCAAAATGTTGTTTGCTGGTAAATATTTGACTTTGCTAAATTGAAGCCGTTACACTAACAGTTTCCCAACTATTATACGCACCTGTTTTGTTCCGGTGCTCGAGTTTTGTTTACCTACTGCCAAGGTGTAAAAGCTTAACCGCTTCAGTAGCTGCAGCCTGCATTTATGGGTTCTCTGGTGCTTAACGTGTTCATATCCTATGTTATCCTGGCTTTGTAGATTTACATGAACGCGAGCTGATTTTGATTAGAATAATCATCTCTTAATATAAATCGCACGACTAAATAGAATTTCACTACTCTTCTTAGCTCCACACGTTATGATTCTTTATGTTTAACTGACTTTAAAAAAATTTTAAAGGAGGAGGTGTGTATTTTTGTAGTGTAACTTCTATAGAGGGTAAGCCCTTACCAAAATCTGTAATGCCTGGATTGGGGATTACAGAAGACGTAGGTAACCCTGCTTTGCGTGGTTAGTATTATAGATAGAGTGATATTTGTGTGCGTGTGCGTGATGTCATGGGAGCAGTAACGTTTGATGCTAGATGCTAGTATAGCCCTATAGCATTTGTGAACATTATATGAGAAGCGGTCTAGTTATTGTATTCGCAGGCAAGTGTTTAGTATCAAGTGTTTTATGTCCGAATTAAATAACAAGAGAAAATTATCTGAAGATGGAAATGAGTCGCCTAATGAGACGACGAGTGAACTACCCGAACTGTAAGGAAACAAATAGTACCGTAGATATATGCAAAAAATAGATGATAGGTAATTCCTACAAAAACGGGGTTTGATTTTTTTTGTTCGTTATTATTTTTTTGGCAAACTGAAAGTCTAGAAAAACCTGAATGTGCAAAATGCGTTTTGTTGACCGCCTGAATTTTTTTTTTTTTTAATAACAATAAATAACACACTAAAAGTCTATACGCCAGTCAAGTTATATACAAAAAGTGGTCCGACCTTATAAAAGCTCATGTACTTTTAATTTTGTAAGAATCCAAGTTTGCAGCTTCGAAAGACCTGTGCTAAATAAATAAATTTACCTCAAAATAATTACCTATGGCTTTCCTTGTGGGACAAGTACTTTTCCCGATAGTGGGCACGAAATTTTTTTACTTTTTGGAGACCATTGTCAATTGTTGAAGAGTTGTATTTCGGAAAGTTGTGGACATACGGAACTCGGTTTAGGCTTGAATTATAGCAAATTTAATCTACTTTTAAAAAGGAGTAATAACATTTTTTGAACAATGCATACTTTAGGAGATACTGAGGAAGAACAGAGACAAGTGGAATCATTTCGCTGTTTTCTGGGTATCGTGCAGATCGCACAGTTCTTTCGAAGCTGCACACTTGGTTTCTTACTATTGACATAGGTCCTAATAACATATTAAAAAATTTGAACTACATGACCTTCTGCAAGTTCGAACCCTTTTTATATATAAATTGACTGACGAATAGACTTTTATTTTTTTAAACCGATATCATGATCTTTTTTAGCATAAATTTGATACCACAATTTTCTACGATTTTTTTAAAAAATGTCAAGATGGCGTTCAGAGACCGCATTTTGCACACTTAGATTTTTCTAGACCTTTAGTATGTAAAAAAGATAACAATGAACTGAAAAATTCAAATCCCGTCCTTGTGGGAATTAGTTCTACCCAAAAACCTATATCTATACTAAAAGGCACCGAGCTCTGTATAGTGCATTCTGTGAGTCGGTAGGAATCTCGAAAAACATGAATTTCTCTTAGCCTAAAGAGTGTAAAGGCCTGACTGGACTGAGACGGCTTAGCGAGAGAGCGACAAGGGCACCTTATCAATAGACTCGAAATCTAGGATGGACCATGTCAGAATAAGGAGCCCTAAGGAGGTGGTACAAAGGAGTAACTACAATAGACCTTCTAGGTGGCAGTAGGCAAGGGCAATCGCCAGCTCCCTTAGAGTAAAATCTAAAAAGAAAATCTAGCCTAACGAGACTATGAACATGGTGGCGGTGATTAAATCTCTCTAGTTGAGAGAAGACAGCCTATCCGCGTTTCACCCTTCGGGCGTGGTTCTTGGCCGTTTGGGGGGTTATCGGGGTCACCCTTGTGCTCAGCATCCTCGACAACGAGAGTACCACAGGTTTGGCTGGTAGGAGATGGCGGATACGCTGTTTAACCCTTTCGGGGGTAGTTTTTGGCCGTTTGGGCGGTGGAGCGACTTCGGAGATAGATTCAACCACCACCATCATGTTCAGCATCCTCGAAAACCGGGAGGGGGGCATAGTCTTAAGTTAAGAAAAATTCATATTCCTGTCCAACTTACAGAATGCACTAGTATTATGGCCTGGCTACTTACTTCACGAATTTGAAAAATGTTCGTCTGGATCTAACGAAAATGAATATTTCTCAATTCCGTCAGCCTGTCCGTTTGTCGATCTGTTGCCTGTCTGTTGACGTGATATCCAAAAAACTATTTGACGAAGAACAGTCAAATTTGGTAGGTAGTTGATGCTACTCCAGCGAAGAAGTGGGAAGAATTTCACTGGAGAATATACAGGGTGGACTGCTTAAAAGGAATAAATAGTAAAAAAATGTGACAAATGGCAATAATATTTGGCATATACACAATTGACAAGAAAGAGACCTATTAAACTTCTAACGAAAAACATGCAGGCTGATCTACTTAAGAAATAATTCAACCACAGTGGATTTGGAAAGGTATTTGTGCAAGCCTTCCTTTTGTTTATTAATTATTTTTGTCGCATGACCACCCTGTATTTTTTTAATCAACAAATATTTTTGTAACAATAATGATAACTACATTCAGGTTATTATCCTCCTATCTCGTTGCTTAATTAATCATTTTGTAAAGTGACCATTCTGTATATACAGTGTGAACCATTTTGAATGGAAACACCCCTGTAAAAAATGTGTCTATTATCTGATTTTAACGGGGCTTCTTTTAAAAGATAGGCCATCGAAAGCTCTATTTTATGACAAAAATTAGAGATATATTTCAATTTTCAAGACCTACTATGATTTTTTTTCAATGTCAAAAATGGACAAATTTGATCAGCGATTTCTTTTTATAAAATCTTACTATACAGCTGGATTCAGTAACATCTCAAATGGGTAAACTCAAAATTTCGTAAAAAAATATTAAATAATGACACATTTGTGACAAAGTTAATGTAGCCCATACAGCACATGACATCCCTAGGATATCCTCATTTGGTCCCGTATATCCCAATCGAGGATAACATTCCTCAGGATATCCTAGTAAAATATATACAACCTGAGAATATCCCAAATGGGGATATCCTAGACAAATCCTGGCAGGATGTCCTAGTAATATCCCGCAAAGACATTAAAAGCCTAACAAAATATCCACTGTAGGAATATCCTGGACAAGTCCTAGAGTCGTCCTATTATAGGTATTATTATTTAGGAGATTTCAACAACAAAAATAATGAAAAGTGTATATATTATTTTGAGGCTATTTATTTATAGTGTCTTTTATTGGTTTGTAAAATTTGCTTCTAAAAACTTATTTGTTTGTTCTATTTGATAATCCCCTCCAGTACAAATAATTCATTAAAAATGTATTAAAAATGTATAACTAATTTAAATAGCAGTTATTTATAATTTGGTTTTAATACATTTACTGTGATTTGAATTAGCCGCCTTTTTGTGACAAGTCGCAAGTTCTAAGAAATCCGCCGGGCGTCGATGTCTTTTCCACGTTCATTTTAAAGTTCTTTCGACAAATAAGATTCGTTAAATATTTCATTAATATAATGCTGCTATGTTATATCCTTGTATTTATTATATTATTTAAATTTATTATATTATTTAAAAGGGGCAAATGTGATTGGTTATTGTCCGCAGATGTTATTGGCAGATACGTAATCCTTTATATTTTTATGAGTGAATAGAATTTTTTTAACTTCATTAAAACTTTTCAGCGCGCTATGATTTTTTAAAGTTGTATATATCATCCCTTATAACTTCTAACTACCCTAAACTCTGTTGATTTTAATAATACCAAAAAAAGGCAAGAGATCAATTTTTATGTAATATTTCATGCTTTTACAATTTTTACTTGAAACTTTTTTTACTATCTTTTACACATTTTGAGTACTTTTGAAAACACTTTATATTCTTTTTTACCTCTTCTCGGGGTTGAAAAAAAAATTCTTTCATTAATCGTGTTCAAATACTTCAAGTAACATATCAAAAATTCGAGTATTTACCTTAAAATTTTAATTTGTTGACCTATTTCATTGGACTATATATAACCTCTATTAGTTTGGTAGATTTACTTTTAAAGTTATATAAGCCAATTGATAGATACAAATATGTTTATGGAGTTGTACATATATGTATCACATTTTTATTAGTCATTTTACCTCTGCCATTATATAAACTTGTATTCCTTTGTCTTCGCTTATTGGCTCAGTTTAAAAGCAATGATCCTATAAAATAATATGTATTTTTTGCTGTCTTTAGAAATATCCAATAAACCGTAAAAAATTGGGGATGTCCTATATAAAGTCCGATCAATATCCTCAGGTTGTTCATAGTAAAGTCCAGGCATAACCCATATAAGAGCTGATGATGTCCTGTACACACCCGTACTGATGTCCTGAGGACGTCATCAGCAAAGCCCGAACTGTCCAATTTGGATATCCTACGGACATCCTAAGGTGATAATGGGATCTTCCCAGGATATCCCATATGTCCTGAAAAGTTGTCCCCAGTATGTTCTGAGGATGTCCTTGTGCTGTATGGGAGGTAACATTTTATAATAACTTTTACATGATTTTTTCTAAAAATCGAAGTAGCCCATGAAAAATGAACAATAGAAAGATAAATTAAGCGGATAGTTTTAATAAATATTGTCTTTCAACCAAACTTAATCATATTTGACTTAAAAACATGTATGAACAATTAAAGGTATTTAACAAACAGTAAAATATAATTTATATGTTTATAGTTATAAAATTATATTTTATAAAGAGCAGTTAGCAGAATATCCAATTCCCCTAAATACATACGTTAACTACCATCTTAAGTAAGCCGGAAACAATTGAGTACGATGTAATAAAACGAGAGGTTATGATATATAAATTTAAACAAATGATATTCGGGCTAATTAACAACAATTAAATGTATATGCTTGAAAATTAGTTTTTATACGTTTAAAATGTTTTTTGGGCGTTTCATATGAAGTAGATATGTTTCAAAATGACACAGTTCAATTATTAGCCAAAAATAGGCATTTGTTAATTAACAATTGGCCAAAATGCTAAAAGTGAAATATCTCGAGTTCAAATGGACGAAATTTAACTTTTTGAATTAAGGTTCACGCAATTCATTTTCTCTTCTGATAAAAATTTTTCAAAAATGTCTTCTAGATGGCCGAGAAAATCTATTTGTTGTCATTTGGTCTAGAAATAAATGCCAAAGAAGTGGCCAAAATGACTTTAAAATAATTATTTTTTAATGTCATCAGAAAGCTGGCGTCCAGAACTGTATTTTGAAAACAAAAATGAAACATTTTGGACTCAATAGCACAAAATGGGGAGCAAATCAAATTTCAGATAACACATTAATTTATGGCCGCAAGGTTCAATATTTGAGCACCAAAATTTTAGGATGTTTTGTTTTCAACAAAAGGTATATTTTCTGAAAGTTTGAAGCCAATCTGAACTCTTGGCGTCCCTGGGCGTTAAAATGAAAAAAAAACACTCTTTAGGCAGTTTAGTCCATTTTGTGCGTTATGAACCTACTCAAATGACCCAAAACCAAAGCAGGTTTGTTGGAATTTTAATTGCAAAGGTTTTTGGTTTTAAGTTTGTTCCGATCGGACCTCTAGAACTGGAGATATTCACCTTTTTACCTAATAAAACGCTGACAAAAAAAAACAAAATTGTTCATAAAAAAATGTAATAGGTTTTGGAAGTTCAAATCTAGATATATACTCCTAGTGATACCCCAGTAGGTATGAAATCATAATATAGATGTTACAAGACTATACATATCTCATCGTTTATTTGGTCTTTTTTTACTGCACTAAATTTATAAAAAATTAAGATATTAATTATTATCGAACCATGTTAAATATGTAAAATAAATAGTGTGTTATTATTGTTACTGCAATAAAATAACAACATTAATACTGTAATTTAAATTAAATAAATTCAATGCATTTATAAGATAGCCGAATGCCAAATGAAAGTGCATTTAAACCGTTAATTATTTTGTGTACCAACGGCCTTGAGACGGCCTCGATAGGGATTCCACTTACTTCCCATGTGTAATCTGTGCCCCGATCATACCGTAAACAACTGCATTCTAAACTAAGACTGGCTATAATTGACAATTTTAATACAATTCCAACCATATTTTTTCCCGGCGCATTCGCCAAATTCTTAAATGAAAGACTTTTTCCTATTATGGTTCAACTTACACTCGAAGTAGCTTGATGAAACTAATATGGAACCACCACCGAGTCATACTCTACAATTTGCAAGAAATTTAATTGAAATTGCTTTAGCCATTTCAGAGTAATCATGAAGAAATATTTAAGAAAACATACATACGGGTTGAATTGAAAACTTCCTCCTACTTAATTTATACAGGCTGTTGATAATTGACTTCACTTTTAATAAAACTCCTTTAATAACGCAGCCACACAAAAAAAATTCAAACCCAGAAACTAGACCTACCAATCTTTAAGTATTGTGACCTGAATTCGATGCCACCGCGCCATCAGAATTTTATTTTATCGTTGGGTTTTTTTTTATCTTAGATTTTAAAATAGAAAAATGCTATTTCAAACCCAACGATAAAATGAAATTCTGATGGCGGCATCGAACTCCGGAGGCCAAAATACATAAAGATTGGTTGGTCTAGTTTCTGGGTCCGAACTTTTTTTGTGTATGGCTGTGTAATTAATATATTTTTGTTTCCCAGGTAAACCAACAGGGTTGATAAAAATCATGATTTTAAAAAAAAAATAAAAAATCACGATTTTTTTTTAAATAAAAAAATCACGGAGTTTTTTTTTAATAAAAAAAAAATCACGATTTTTTTAATTTGTATTTATTTTTTTGACATAAACATCCTAATAATTGACATTAATGTATTTAGTATTTATATTAACAAAGACAGTTTTTGTTTAAACTTACAAATGGAATAAATTGTGTACCTTGTATCTATAATTGTAAAATAGGCTAGAGCGTATACAGGGTGATTCACGTAGGCCATTCATTAGAAGTTTTTCAACTTGCAGTTGGATTAGAAACTTGAAATTTGGTATGCAGCCATAAACGATCATGTCCGTTCTACCTAATATATTTTCAGTCCTCCAACTATACAGGGTGTGCCAAAAATTGGTACCAACTTTCTTATTTTAAATAGAAACCTATATTTTTCCTTACATGGTTCGATTGGTCCTCTAATTCTGAGTTTAGAGGACCTAAGTTATGTTAACTTATCTATTACAATTTTTGACATATGTCCAATTTTATGAAAAAAATTGCCGCTGTAGTAGTTTACGAACAAATTTGTATCTCGCAAACCTTTCAAAATTATGAAACCAAATTTGTGAAGCAGTTAGCTGGAAGTCCAGGCTAACTTTTGATGTCCCATCGGTGGTCCCATTTTGTACTATATGTGCGCAGTCGATTTTCAAATGTCGCAATCAAAAATTGTCAAAAAGTCAATTTTTTCAAATGGCACCTACTATTTTTCTTCACACCATTCGAAAGAAAATTGAATTTTAGGGTGAGTTACTTAAGCATTCCCTATACCTAACTTCACCCCATATCGAGTTATTCAATAAAAATCAAGAAATACCTTATTTTCCCGCTAGATTCCTTACTTCATCAAGTATGCTATGGAAACAAAAGACAGTTGTAATAATTTTTAAAGAAAAATATGGATTCTTATTTAATTACACACAACACCAATAAATTATTATTAACATACAAGAACAATGTTGACGAAATTCTGACGTAAATGTTCAATGTGACCACCATATTTTTGTTCAAATATTCTATTATTCTACTTTCAACAGATTGCGTAGCACATCTTTGCGCCTACCATTTCTGACGCCAGAAATCAATGCAAAATTGAATTTTAGGGCCACTTTTATTAACATTGTGTATGTCTATCTACAGTCGTTTTTGAGTTATTGGCATTTTTTGAAAAAAATATTGTTTTTTTTTTCTCAAGGGTAGTAGGCTTTGGAAACAATCATTTCATTTTAATTTTTATTCAAAAATCGTATTGCAATAATAAATAATAACAACAAATAAATAGATTAACAAAATAATCATTTCAATACAAATGTTCAATGTGTGCACCGTTTTCACTGACAGAATTTCGTCAACATTGTTCTTGTTCGTTAATAATAATTTGTTGGTGTTGTGTGTAATTAAATAAGAATCCATATTTTTCTTTAAAAATTATTACAACTGTCTTTTGTTTCCATGGCATACTTGACGAAGTAAGGAATCTCTCGGCAAGATAAGGTATTTCTTGATTTTTATTGAATAACTCGATATGGGGTGAAGTTAGGTATAGGGAATGCTTAAGTAACTCACCCTAAAATTCAATTTTCTTTCGAATGGTGTGAAAAAAAATAGTAGGTGCCATTTGAAAAAATTGACTTTTTGACAATTTTTAATTGCGACATTTGAAAATCGACTGCGCCCATATGGTACAAAATGGGACCACCGATGGGACATTAAAAGTTATCCTGGACTTCCAGCTAACTGCTTCACAAATTTGGTTTCATAGTTTTGAAAGGTTTGCGAGATACAAATTTGTTCGTAAACTACTACAGCGGCAATTTTTTTCAAAAAATTGGACATATGTTAAAAATTGTAATAGATAAGTTAACATAACTTAGGTTCTCTATACTCAGAATTAGAAGACCAATCGAACCATGTAAAGAAAAATATAGGTTTCCATTTAAAATAAGAAAGTTGGTACCAATTTTTGGCACACCCTGTATAGTTGGAGGACTGAAAATATTTTAGGTAGAACGGGCATGATCGATTATGGCTGCATACCAAATTTCAAGTTTCTAATCCAACTGCAAGTTAAAAAACTTCTAATGAATGGCCTACGTGAATCACCCTGTATACATGAAAATTTCTGTCAGAACTTGAAAATTCGCCTGTTCTTACAATGCGAGGATGATGCGAATTGCCATTATTTGCTAATCTGCTGTGTAACAAGTGAGAAAGCGAGTCTGAGTGATTATAGTTATTTAAATATTAAATAATTTTTTAACATGTCCTCTAATAGAAGTGAAAGGAAAAAAATCCTAGTTGGAAATATTTTATTGAAAAATCAAGTAAGCTTGATGGAAAAGGTGGTAGTAGAGCTACATGTAAAAAGCGTAAAGCAGAAATGCAAGTTCATGTGGACCGACTGAAAGTCCACTGGAAAAAATGTGCTTCGCGTAATGCAGAAAGTGTAGAAACAAATAATAAAGGTCCCTGTCTTTAGGAACAGTGTCCAATGTAAGTATAGTGTTATTTTATTTGTATTTATAACTTCTTAGTAAGACAGAATATTAAGAGAACTTCTTTTTTTATTTACATATTTAACGTTGGTCTATTTCTGCGACTAAGGCCAATTATGCCAGGAGACGAGCTAGATTCAAATTTTTAAAATTATCTAGTGCATTTTCTACATTTCTAGTAACTTTCCATGAACTTTTTCATTCACTCTAGTTTTAAGAATAAAGTATAGTATCTATGCCTGTCTGTGTGTAGCTGGATTTAAAAATGAACAACATACCAATCTTGTTTTTTATTACAAGTACAATGGGCTTGTTCGGCATTTTTTTTTTATTTCATAAATCGAAAGTGAAAGTATAAATTAATGGATCTGCAAAAAATCAGAATCTCATTCGCACGTTTAGTATCTTAAAAACTACTACAAATTTCCATCTCGCGAAAATGGGGCGTGGCCAGGCGCTACGTCACTATACGCATAGACACGGCGATCTCAATAGACTTGATGCTCCTTATTGGTTATAATTATAAGTGTTTTCAAAGTATTGTTTGTTTTGCTTACTACTTGACAGTAGGGGAGTACAATTTGGTGAAATGTGAAAAAATTACTATTTTCTCTAGCTTCTGCCGGAACGAATTTTCGATTTCGGCCCTGCAATTTACGATTAAAATTCATCGCCGACCTTCTTCTTTCCGTAGACACATAGAACGAACTTCCACTCGACGTATTTATTTAGTTACCCGCGTTTAAAAATTCCATGTTTTTCGACTTTTCAGGTTAAATTTAAAGGTCTCAGAAAGCCATTTTTCTTACGTCACTTGCGTATAGTGACGTCACAAATGAGCGCTCGGTTTTTGCAACTATTACTAATTTCAACTCCTTATATCTCGAGAACGGAAAAAGTTAATAATACGAAATTTTAAGTGTATAATGAGAATATCGAGTACTATATGAAAAAGTATAAAAACCATTTAAAAAGAATATCATGGAACAAGCCCATTGAACACGTTGCAACAAGATGCAGAGGAAGATAGTGCCCCACAGCCGCTTTATCTTCTACGCCATTAAATAAAAAAAGAAAAGTAGTACTTATTCCAGTTCTGGATCTCTATCATCTTTTGTTGTACGTACAACCAAGTCTAATAAAGAAGAAATAGATAAACAAATTGCTAGAGTTCTTTATGCGACAAACAGCAGTTTCATGTGTATTGAACAACCTGAAGTAGAAAAGGCAATAACGCTTTTACGACCTGGGTATGTACCACCATCTCGACATGATGTGTCCAACAGACTGCTCGATGAAGTGTTTAACGAGGAAGAAAGTAAATGTTTTAAAGATTTATCAGGAAGTTTGTCTGTCATTGGATGGATGGTCCAACATACACAATACTATGTGCATCTGTAACTACGAAAAATGGGTCTTCCTTTTTAGTAGACACAATAGACACATCTGGAAATCCACATACATCTGTATATTTAACAGAACTTGCAACAAACTTAATTAAAACTCTAAAGACTGACTATACCTATACAGAAAGCAGTTTTGTGACGGATAATGCTGCCAATATGAATGCTATGAGGAACCAAACTAAAGAGTCAACAGAACTAAATGTTATTACTTACGGTTGTGCTCCACACATTTTAAACTTGTTATGTAAGGATTTGAAAATTAGTGAAATTAAGGAGCACGTTACGTTTGTTGTGAAATACTTCCTAAACAATCATTTTGTCTCTGCGACATACGCAAAAGAAGGAGGAAAAAAACTTACTTTACCTTCTGAAGTAAGATGAAACGCACTTGCCAACTGCTTAGAGTTTCGTTAAATCATGGCCCACACTTTTTAAAATTGGCGAGGAACATAGACAGAAAATTTCAAACATTTATTTAAAAAGAACTGCTGAAGATTACTTATCACTACTAAAACCTATATCTGTTGCACTTGATAGGCTTCAAAGAAACAATGCAATATTATCAGGCGTCGTAGAACAATTTAAAAGAATAGTCGCACTTTGACGAAACCGAAATTACCTTAATGTGTAACAAGTTTTTTCCGTAACTTGTCCATTATTCAATTAGTTGCCAAATATTTTCCATTCAGCACCCGTACTACATAAAATTTGAATCTCCCGCGATAAAAACCACAATACAAAGTCACCATTGAGCATGTGCGGGCGGGATATTGGAGAGAGATGTAACTGACAGGAATTGAAAACCGGCACTTTCCGTCTTGACGTCGCTGAGGTGAGGCTATTCTAATTTTTTTCTTAAAAGATTTGTAGTTATTAGAGCCATCCTACAATACTTTGTTGAAATTTTTACTTTTATAATTATAATTTATTAAATAATAACCTAGTTATTTTGAATTTATATTAAATTTTAAGCTGGCATTTAATTAAATTATTAATATATTTGAGGTTAACCTTGGTGGTTAATAAGAAACCACTTGTTAGTGGATGCCCCAGCAGTAGTTTATTTGTCATTTTGGGACAGTTCCTGCTGGATGTTTATGTATTAACAGTTTCAATAATTTTTGTTTGCCAGTAGTTTATATTATATACTTACATATATATATATTTTTTGGTATTTAGGGTCACTCTAAAACTTCTATTTAGATAATCTCATTTCACGACTAGTATACTAATTATTGAATTTATTAAAGTACGAGACGTAAAGTCAATTTGTTTAAATTAATTTTTATAATAGTACGGAGACTATCTCCAAAATTTTCTTATTTAATTTTTTCTTAATGTCATCGACTTCTTTTATGCTGCTTTAAACATTTCATCATAATTTAGAATAATTTTGTTGATTCACAGCCTCAGGGCCAAAATTTTGTGATAATCTAGTAGTAGAGTTTTTTTTATTGGTGTTTAGTTTTTTTTGTTTTTTTTTCGATTCATTGCTTAAATTTTACAAATTCTAATACCTATTTTTTGTGTAATTTCTATAAAATTTGTGACCTTGGCTTAACCAATGGTATTCCATTTTGTATTCTGCTAGATCATTCTTTTCAGTAAGTTTTAAAGTTAATTAATAATTTATTTAGCCATTTTAAATTTTAACCGATAGTTTTTTTTCTTTGTGTGATTTAACTAAATTTGCATCAACTGGTTCCTGAATTATCATTGTTTTTCATGTAATAACTGGATCGACCAATTCTGGATCAAGCACATGGTAGTTTTGCTAGTGGCTGGACAAGAACTATAATTCGCTGAATATTTCCAACTTCGTGTCATCCTCGTAGACCGGACAAACAATATAAGTCCTTAAACCCAGGTACCTGTGGCCATCTCCAGGAATTGACACACTGGAACTCCGCACTCGCCACCCAAAGTTACGTAAGCAATTAACTATCATTGTAGCTTTTCTTGGTCAGAAGATAACTACTAGATATAATTGTAAACCAGTTGATCTTTTCAATTTACCTTTTCAAATTATTTTTTTTTGTTTTTCTCTTAACAAAATGTCATTGTCAATATAAACGTTATTTATATATATTTTTTTTATATTGTAAATATCAAAAATTTTCCACTCAACCTATTGTAAAGATTTTGTAAATTTAAATCATTTATTGTTAATATATTGTTATTTTGTTTAAATTTTGCTTTTGATTGTTTCATCCTTAAACAGTTTCAGGAATATCAGTTGTAAGAATACGCTGGCGCCCAGTTTCTTTGTTTATTTTTCTTTTGTAACATTCAAATTATCAAATAACTCTTCTCGCCACAGAGTGACCTTCGACCAACCCCTGAGCTAACCGGTTGCTACTCTTTCATAGCTTCCCCAGCACCCCGCTGAGAAGTTGTGGTTGCAAATGCAAATGCAAATATTCAGATACCGATACGACCATTGTATCACCTCATACCATTTGCTAGCCTTCATTCTAGACCCTACGAAAACAAAGCATAAATTAACAAAAAAGTGAAAATAATCGCGCTTTGGAAGCCGCTAATGAATTATATCTCGAAAGTGGTTTACTATTTATTATTAAATTTCTGGCGAAATCTGAGCCTTTTGCCGATATCATGTTTCACGAAGAAATTCTTAAAAACACAAAACCCTTGGGTGGATATCCCAAAGATATATTGATATTATTGACAAATTATTCCTGATTATCAAGCAATTATTTTCTGCTGTAGCTAGTTCAGCCTCGGTTGAGAGAATATTTTCAACATTTGGTTTGATTCATTCTAAGATTCGATATCGTTTAGGGACCGAAAAAGCAGCTACATTAGTTTTTTTGTACAAAATTTACAATAATTAACCTAATTTAAAATTTTAGTTTTGGAGTAAATCATGTTTTATTTTCTTTTAGAGTTGGTTCTGTTTAATTTGTTGACTTAATGTTTCTGCTTTTAAGTAGGCACCTAATTTATAATGTACATTTAAGAAGGTAAATTTTGTTTTATATGTATAACCTAACTGCTCGTTTTTTCTTTTTATTTGAATTTTTTGTAATTTGTATCTAGCTTTTAAATAAACTGTACTTTTTATTTAAATTTTCTGAACTTTTATGTACTTAGATTATTGGCTTTACACAACTTGATTTAAATCGTGATTTAAATTTTAAAAATCAGTTGATTTAAATCACGATTTAAATCAAATTAATTAAATCGTCGCAACCCTGTAAAGACAAAATCAGACATTTTGTTAGATCGGTCCTGAAAACATGAAGTAAAAACGCTTATTACGTGGGTTTCATATTGCGACGTTTATTTGGGATTATAAAGCTTCGGCTTCATTATATAAAATAATAAAAAATCTCATAAATGCCACTGTTTTAATATTCCGTAATAGCTTAATCCTAATTTGTACGGGTACAAAAGGTATTATGATAAAATATGAGTAGGTGGTACCATGCAGCGCAAGTTCAAAAACAATTGATTTCATAGCAAGTAGGGGTTGCAACAATTTAACGTCACTGTTGTGCTTGCCAGGACGAAATTGCAGCACATTTTTCTGCAACTGCTCCACTATGTGACATTAAAATTATAGCTTTCACTTGAAAAGTTGACGCAGTAGCCTGCAGTAGGGTGAATGGACAAGTTCTTGATGCATTTACGTTTCGGTTATTAAGTCAATCGATTCCTACATACAGCAGGAACTCCCTATACGGGTGTCTCACTTTTCATGACTCCCACATCACAGCGCCCTTATTAACAATGCGATTTTTAAAAAAATTGGGTGGAAGATACTTCCTCATCAGGAGATTGTTACACGGTAAAATATTTAAAAATCCACTAGTGGCGTTCGTCCTTATGAAGAAAAATTAACCCAGTTTTCCAAAAAAAAAATATATTAGGCAAAGCTTTAACTGTGAAACAATCTCATAATCTTATTCGTTGTTATCAAAAACTCAGTAATACCGAATTTCAATAAGATGGTGTACTTCGTATTCATGTAATAAATGAAATGAAATCTCAATTTTTAAAGTATTAATTATTACAGTCATAACTTTATTTTCTGACGTAATGAAAATTTAAAAAAGCTGGAGGAAGACAGGCTTTCCATTATAATTAATCGCGTGACTTCAGGCAGCTTACTTAACAGTCGAAATCAAACATTATTTGACCTGAAAACGAAAAAAGTTTAATATTAAACGAATTTAATTTAGGAACAATTCAATAAATAATAACAATTTCATAGATACATTTGTTGTAAACTTTCGCCTGAAATTTAAAAAAAAAAAAATTGCATATATTATCATTGTCTTACAGCCGGTTTTACAATCGCAAGTTAACTTTCATGTTAGTTGACTTTTACTTGCAGGTTAACTATAACTTTACCGACACATGCGTTTTTCAATATAAAGTTAAGTGATGATTTGTAAACGAGAGGTTGTGAATAAAATTTATAATGTTGGTACTGGAAAAATGGGTAATATACATAAAATGTATGAATTTTGGTCCAAAGTCACGTCACCTGCTATCAAATATAAATGTCAGAAGCAATTTATGAGTTAGTGGTCTATTACTAAGTAAGTAGGTAGTATTTAGTCTCGATCTATTTAAAAAACCTTTTCCATCATATTCTTCGAAAAAGTTAGGTCTATACAGGATTACCTTGGCTACTCATCACTGCTATATGTATTTACTTCGCACATATCCATTTTTAGGCAAAATATCAAAAAATTATTTTGTGACAGTTATTTTATAGGTTATAAATTGCCAGTAAACTGCCAACTTCAAGTTTACCCACACCTCATCTGCTAGTAAAGTTAACTACTAGATAACTACCACATCGAAGATCACCAGATATTGTAAAACCCAATTTCTATAATAACCTGAAAGTTAACTCTGATTGGAAATTAACTAGCGATTGTAAAACCGGCTGTTATATGTGTAAAATATTGTTGGAAAAAAAGGCGTTTATTATTATAACTAAATCGCAGTTTGCTCAATAATTGTCATGACTCCTTTCTACATGACATACTATCAACAAGTATGATTCAATTAAAGAATACCAATGAACTATTATACCTTGCTGGAATCGGCGTGAATTGTAGAAGCTTTTAGTATGCTGGTTCACTTTTCAGTGGTAATTTTTTTTTTTTTTTTCAGTAAACTTCATTGAAATTTTTCTTTTATTTTTGAAGAAATAAAAAATTTACAAAAAACTTGTTTTATTATTTTAATATGAAAGAAGAGTTCATGAAAACACTGTCATTATAGTAGGGGAGCCCACGATGCTAAATGGGGATTTACTCGAGCGTCGTAGGGAACTATTTGATTTTGAAGATTAGATGGTAGAAAGAAAAAAAGGTTATATGATGTATACCCTTTCCCCGGTGGGGGAAGCGTCTACAGGCTTTCAAAAATGTAAAAAAAAACAATCACATGGAAATACTCGAGCGCGTCAGATATTGATAGTATATATGCCCCACGTGTCTCCGATGACGGAGGTATGTTAATCTGCCGGTTTGCATGGTGGGAGCGGCCGCACGGAAGTGTTAAAAATGGGAAAAATAAAAATTTACTCGAGCGCGTCAGATATTCAGAGGGGATGTTAAGTGAACCCGAACGAAGCTCCCATTGAAAAGACTGACGATTCGGATGTGACGCAAGCTTGTGGCGGCTTTTTGAAAATGCAAAGGAAAATAGCCATTTTGAAATACTCGAGCGCGTCAAATTTTCATACAGATGGTTTAGCTTGATGTCCTGGTCGTGCTGATCAATAATCTGACGATTATTTGGAGGGATTTTCTTAATCTGACGGTTTAAAAAAATATATTTTTATGATTTTTTTTTAAACCACTGAATGTGATAAATAAAATGCACGGAAAATAGCATGCAAATAAAAAAAAATTACAAATTTTGTTGAAATTTGTAAAGAAAGTTTTTTATTTTATTTTCTGCACACGTAAATCTATTTCTTTTAATTATAATACATATAAACACATATATTACATGTATATATACTTTCGGTAATCTCTTTCTCTGATAAAATTACCAATGATAAATAAATAACAGGTAAAAAAATTTTGACCGAGGTTAATAAAAAACGATATTTTTAAACTTTTTGATAGTTTTATTGGTGGGTGATAAATTTACAGAATTCACAAAAAATTAATGAAACAAAATAAACATGTTAAAAATATTTTGTTTTGATCTTCATCTTCATCCGTGGAATTATCATCATACAGCAAGTCTGGTTCGATTTGATCATCAATTTCATCCACAGCCTGCATATCTATAACAAGAAATCGTTTATAATACTTGACAATATATTTTTTATTTAATGAAAAGCGTATTATTAAAGTATTGAAAAGCAAATGTACCTGAATCTGGAGTATCCCCTAGAATATCTGGTGTTATGACTACACCTTCATATACTTCTGGTAATTGATCACCAATGGCGTGATGTCTGGCGTGTGGGAACGGTGCTGGAGAGTGAGAGACAGAGAAAGAGTGAAAGGGAGAGAGATGCGCGGAGTGGGGAATACGTGCTTCACTGCGGTGCACGCGCTAAACTTTATTGACGATTTTTGTTACTTCGGCTTGTGGAAATCGGCAGATTATATTTTTCCCATTATCCTTGAATTATTTCCTTCAAAACAAAAAAAATTCGACCGCGCTCGACAATGTCGAGGTGACGTCAGATTATTGAAACGCACACTTTTCAGCATGTAATTAACCCATCACACTTTAATCTGACGCGCTCGAGTATTTCCAACTATGGATTTTTTTTTTACTATTCTGATCGGCTGCCCTACACGCGCGGCCCTATATAGAGGGCTTAGATATGGTGGAGGTACCCAACAGGGTGCAAGGTATTCCCTATATGTTAATCTGCCGCGCTTGAGTAAATCCCAAAATCCCCTATTGGGCTCCCCTACTATTATAAGAACACATCAGTAGTAAGCACAACAAACAAAAAAAAACCTAAACAACTTGTCAATATTTTTTTATGAATTTTTTCGAAGATGGAGTCGGCATTTCTTAAAAAAACAGAAAAAGTGCTGTAACTTTTAAACGGCTGACAATTGGATAACAACATATGGGGTTATTTTGATTGTAAATGACCTCGCCTATCGCCCACTTTTATTTGGACCACGACTCCTGGGACACCTTGTATATACTCTTCGTTTTGTATTTGCGAAGAGTATAATAAACGGCAGATGGGGATGGTTCGCCCGCCCCTGTACATTTTCACCTACCTACACACTTTTTAAATACACACCGCGTTTGAATCATTAGTAAAATAAATACACCTCCAATAACTCAGGATTATTACTTTTTTCATCGATACTTTTTATTCGAAGGCTCGAAAGCGGGCTTAATATTTATGGAACAGTATTTTAAGCGGAGTTGCTTTAAGCGGTTTTCGTTTATAAATCACCGGTTGCTGTGTTTATCTTGAACCTGTTCGGCTATACTGTGTAACTGTGTATATTTAAATAACGTTTCTGATACGGAATCACGATTTCCGATTTAATAAAACGTTTGAAGTTTAATTGTTTATGCCTTATGAATGATGTAACAGGTATTTACTTTAATGGAGACCTGCTTGGGGCTCTTAAGTAAAGCGGTTATTTGGTACATAAATTATTAAGTATGTACAGCCCGTTTCCTCGACAGCTTCCTTTAAGTGACTATTTTAACGATTCCAAATCATGATGGCGTTTTTACAGGGTTTGGTTGTTATATAGACTTCCCTATAAATAAGTATTCTAATAAAACATACCTAAAATGTAGTGTAAAAATGGCAAGAGATTATAGGTGAACGTAATATCGCGCGTCTGAGAGACACGACAAAATAAGAGACAGCAGGCGCCAGCCGTGTCTTCGCAACGATATCTAGCTATATCCACTTTCAAGGGGGATTCCAGTAACTCTTAAGACTCCCCAAGACAAAAATAAAGAAGATTATACTTACTGCAATTACTACAGTCTGCTTTCCGTTGTACTTTTATTGTCTAGCGGTGCATTTCTGATCAAATCTTAAAACTAGCACTTTTAAAAACACTTCTTAGACTATTAAGACCATCGATAGGTTCTGTGAGTATTCGGATCGCTACACAAGCTTGATGGGATCGGAGTCGACCCATGGTAAGCAGTTATCCGATTCACGCCATTGATTTGCACGCAGGTCGTCAATCTTAGATCTAGTGGATCAATAAAGAATCGAATTCAAAATATATGTATTTTCATTTATTGAAATAAAATTCAACAATTACAAAAAATAGAAATATTCAATACTTAGCTAATTGCGTATACGACAACTTGTCAAAGAGCAGCACCCTTGGCATGGCGTTACGTCTAGAAGGATCACAACTTATCCAGCGGCGAGAGAACTATAACAATCGACTGTACAAAAAGATTTAAGACTCCCAGTCATTTATTTTAGTAAAATGTATGTCGAACTTTTTTTAAATTTTACACTGAAATTTTCAATTTGCTTGTAATCTTTGTCAAAGTCCTTCGATAAGCTTTTTATACGAATTCAATGGTTTTCTATCAGAAAAAACGTACTAACGGCATTGAGCACAAAATACCGTTTTGGCGTCGAGTCGCCTTCGGGCGACCCCTATGGCGATGCCCGTCTAGGCCTTATTATCAGGTACTCTGGGTCCGTCGGGATCGATTCATCGACTTTGAATTTTGAGATTATTTTAAAGGGGAGTTGTTGTGATTCGGATTCGGAGTATTCTCCACCACTTTCAGAATGAATAAATGTGAATGTTGGTTTTTATTTGAAAAACTGTTCACTTTTGCTTAAGGTCGGGATCGAAATGTCAAAAAATGTATATGTGGTTGCCTAATAACCATTAAAATTCCATCAAATCGACACTTGGTATTTCATAAATAACTTTTTTACAAGTAATTCAAACGGAGTTTTAAAGTGGGCAGTATTATAACAGAAGTCGGCCAAATACGACTGACCTGTTTGTTTCTTTTTTAAGTGCACGATAAATTCGGAATAAATTTTTAAAATTGCCTAATTATCAGACGATACATTTGTAGCTATATTAGATAATCAGAGTTATTTAAGTACATTTAATTAGGTCGTATTGATGCGTTTTACAGTCATTATCTTTTATCTGTGTAAAAATTTGTATAAAATTGCTTTTGTAAATTGTAATGTATGAAATCAATTTTTAACACAAATCGATGAGTCATCAGAATAATTGTAAAGAATATTTAGAATAAGTTCAGCATGTAACTAGAAGATGGCGCCAATAGCCTTATGAATGAAAGGGGGTAATGATTTTGATTTATGAATGAAATGAAAAGTGACACATTTAAATTTGTTAAATAAACTAAACAATGAAAGTATTAATAAATGGTCAATAGTTTGCAACTGTATTCAAGCACTAAAATGGTACTATATCCCAAGTATATAATATATACAATAAATTCTGTTAATTTTTGTCAAAAATTGGGTGAATTTTCAATTAATGTAAATATATAAATTAGGTTCGAACCCTGAATATGGTTCATGGCATTGGTGTTTTAATCAACTGTCCATAACTTTATCTCGTTTATGCTTCCGCAGAAAGGAGTATCTTATATTTCAATGTGTGACTGCTTCACCGAAAGGAAACAACGTGTAACCCAAAACCCTGAAGTTACAGGTCTCGGGTTCAACTGCTGGCAACTGAACTTTTTTTTTAAATATTTTGTAACGATTAATATCCTTTTTCACAAATTCTGGTTGGATTTGACGACAGAAATTATGTTCTTTTTTTTCATATAATAATTTATCTCTTTCATGTGATGGTAGTTGGGTTAGTTAGGTTGATTTTTATATTGCTAAATAATTGTTAATAGATTATCAGCGCCGCAGGCAGCATTAGCGTCGCAGACAAAAACGGGGGATGCGGGGGGTGTCCCCCCGCCTTGTTTTTCAGAAAATTGCATTAAATATTTCGATTTCTCTGCGCGGCGGTTCAATAAGTCGTGCAAAAGATCCGCCGCGGCGGTTGCGTAGTCACTCCCATTATTTTAAGCAGAATAAAAACCTCTAACCTAACGTAAAAAAATCATAGAAACGAATTAGTGAAAAAATATATTAATCATTACAAAATTAAAGAAAAAAAAATCAGCGGACGTAGGAGTTTGAACCCGGGACCTTATCTACGCGCTAGCCACTCGGCTGACGGTGAACGCTAGAACAAGGAATAAATATTAAAGAGTCAGATAAATGATATCACGTTTTGCGCAAGGTCAAAGCTTCATGTACCTAAACGCTTGTCACACACACTACGTTCAAGGACATATTTACAACTGTTATGTAGAATAAAAACTAGGTGATGAACAGTTGCCAAATTTAAATACACATTGTCTTTGCCATTTTCAATAATTAAAACTGATGTGTTCCCATAATTTGGATAAAAGGTTCTTGCTGTTTAATTCGAAATTAATAATGTGGTTAACTATTTCGTTTCAAAATTTAAACAATATCCCTATATGATATTAGTTGTACATGGCATAAATTATGCACAACTACATTTTAGAATTTACCTATCCACATACTAGCTATTTTACGACAATTTATGTAATTGAGTAATATTTATAATTATAATTTGTAACATTAATTAAATCTTGCCAATAAAATAAGATAAGATACACACTGTGCCATCTAGGATTAACATAAGTACTAGCTTACGAGTTTTTGACATTTCGATCCTGTCCTTAAATTTTGCCTTTAAAAATAGTTACTCGTTACATCCTGATGGTGATTTCCGCCTTATCGTTGCACTTTCGAAAAAATATTTCGTGGTACGTCGAAATTATTTCGTGGTACGTTCGAAATTATTTCGTGGTACGTTCGAAATTATTTCGTGGTACTTTCGAAAAGTTCGACGGGCGCGCAGTGAGACAAAATGTGCCCTCTTTGGACAGAAATCTGCCGACAGCAGATATATCAATCAATTTTAATTTAAAAAAATGGAAAATACTCTTACTTTAGAGTAATGCTGCAACAAAGTGGCTCAATAATATTCATGACCCCTTTATTCGCAGATAATGTTAGGGTCAAAACTTAATTTTTCACTTACAGTCCCTTCAAATTAGGAAAATTGTGGGAAATTTTTCCTACAGCTAAGCCACCCGTATAGAAAGTTGTCTTGGAGTTGTGTTAACATATTTTTCACCAAGCGCATGAAAAAAAAAAAGGGGTTGTTTTTTAGATATAGATACATATATGTTTTTTTGGCCATTTTGGCAGTTTTCTGCGTTTTGCTGCAAAACTATGCATTTTTGAGAAAATATGACCTGATTTGATATTGTAGATCTAGCGATTCTCTACAATTTTTGTTCGTATTGAAGAAATGTTTTTCGCGCTCTAGCGGCAAAACCGTGCGAATTTGAAAAAAAAACAAAGAGCAAAATTCGAAAATTTTTTTATCAACAACTTTGATATCTTGATATTTTTTTATAAAATGCATAGTTTTGGCTTAAAATCAAACACTAAGGTCCAGTTGTATAAAAGTGGATCAGCCAGAGTTCAGCTGAACTTTGTTTAAAATCCAAGGATACCATTATTGTAACAATTGTAACCTTAGATTTTGAACCAAAATCAACCTAACTTTCGTAGATCCACTTTCATACAACTGACCCTAAAAAAAATGTATACATTTACATAAACTTCAGCGCGCTCTAGCGGCGTAACTAAGCGGAATTTAAAAAAAATGAAAAGGACAAAAATTGTAGAGAATCGCTAGATCTACAATATCAAATCAGGTCATATTGTCTCAACAATGCATAGTTTTGCAGCAAAACGCAAGAAACCGCCAAAATGGCCAAAAAAACATATATGTATCTATATCTAAAAAACAACCCTTTTTTTTCGTGCGCTTGTGAAAAATATGTTAACACAACCCCAAGACAACTTTCTATACGGGTGGCTTAGCTGTAGGAAAAATTTCCCAAAATCAGTGATTTTTCTTCTAATTTGAAGGAACTATTATTGGTTATATTAAGTTTAATGTTGTTGATTAGGTTAGTCTGAATGCATAGGAATAATATCATGTGATGTGAAGGATATTTTCCATTTTTTTAAATTTAAATTGATTGATGTGTCTACTGTCGGTAGACTTTTGTCCAAAAATTTTCCCACTGTCGTTCGCGGTCTGAAACACAAAATTACGAATATTTATTCGTAATTTTTTCGCATATTAATCATTATTTAACAATGTGCGCACTAAATACGCATGTTAGTACAACCCTTCAGGAAAATTTTGAGCCCGAAAACGTTTCGGTGTGTTAAAAAATCTGAGTAAATGGATTTCTAGAAAAGCGTCTTTTTTTCGAAAAAATCGATTATTACAAAAACTGATCAATTTATTGCTAATTCTAAAACATGCTCTAATTGTGCTGGCCAAAAACTATGCTTTCAGCTAGTTTTATTAAATAATCTTTTTTTAAGATATATGCAATTGAAAAATATACGATTTTTAGAGGTTCTTCTGCAATAAATAATTTGTTTGTAAATTTATTGATATCGAACTGGGCATATTTTGTTGCTATTAAAAAGTTCTACAAATGGTGTACAAAACTCATTTTCAAACAATCTACAATTTTTTTAAAACGTGAAAAACTGTTTTTGGACCCCTTTTGACTCCATTTTGAATAACTTCTACAATGGGCCGCCTTTCCAAAACTAGTTGATCAAATTCTACGGAATTTCACTATCTCTTCCATATTTTACCTAGCGGATGGCTCGGGTGGGAAAAAAATCGAGGTATTTTCGACAATTTGATTGACCTATTATATGTCCCAAGCAATCAAAAATGTATATTGACATTTATCTCTCACCTCCGCCTACTACAAGAAGTCGTACAATATTGAATTACTTTATTGACTATTTCTAGCACTTTAATGACGATGTTGATGTTATTTAGTGCCGCTTTCAAAAAAAAAGATATTACAGTTAAAAATTATTAATAAATGTTTTTCCACCTTCTCTACAACTAAGCTATAATTTATACTTCGTCCTTCTTTACAGGAAATGCAGATCCTGGAATTCATCGAACTGAACCGGCTGATGGGCGTCGAGCATTTCACCTTCTACAACCACACGATAGGTCACCAGGTCGGCTGCGTTCTCCGTGACTACATGGACAGGGGACTGGTGACCATGCTGCCGTGGCAGTTAAACATGGTCTCGCAAAAGGAAATCCGGACGGAGGGGTTGTTCGCTGCCCTTAATGACTGCCTTTACAGGTCCATGTACAAGTATTCCCACATATTGCTCATCGATCTAGACGAATATATTATCCCGAAGTACAACGATACCCTACTGCAGCTTATTGAGTAAGTTATTAGGGCACTGTTTAACGTGTTTTTATTAGCTTGACTTGTACCTTGTATGTAAATGAATCTTAAAACTTAATTTTAACCCACTTCCAGGAGGCGTATTGACTTGAAATTTTCCGTTATGTATGACAATACATTTTGTCATTTTTATCATTATTTATCATATGATTCGACTAAAAATCGGTATCTGAGGGTTATCGAGGTTACAGATTAAAAACATATGGTCGAAATTTATCAGCTCAAAATGGCGGCGTCAGTTTGGGGATGAGTTTTATAATTCATGGTCTGATTAAAAGTGAATTATTTTTTGTTTGCTTATAATGGGCTTGTTCGGCCTTTTTTATTTCATAAATCGAAAGTGCAAGTATAAAATAATGGATCTGCAAAAAATCAGAATATTACTCGCACGTTTAGTATCTTAACAACGATTACAAATCTCCACCTCGCGAAAATGGGGCGTGGTCAGGTGCTACGTCACTATACGCATAGACTCGGCGATCTCAATAGACTTGATGCTCCTTAGTTGTTATAATTCTAAGTGTTTTCGAAGTATTGTTTGTTTTGCTTACTTCTTGACAGTACAAATTGGTGAAATGTCAAAAAATTACAATTTTCTGTCGCTCCTGTCGTCACGAATTTTCGATTTCGACCCTGCAATTTACGATTAGGATTCATCGCCGACCTTCTCCTTTCCGTAGAGACAGAACGAACTTCCACTCGACGTAGTATTTATTTAGTTACCAGCGTTTGAAAATTCCATGTTTTTCGACTTTTCAGGTTAAATTTGAAAGGTCCCAGAAAGCCACTTTTCTTACGTCACTTGCGTATAGTGATGTCACAAATGAGCGCTCGGTTTTTGCAACTATTGCTAATTTCAACTCCTTATATCTCGAGAACGGAAAAAGTTAATAATACGAAATTTTAAGTGCATAATGAGAATATGGTGTACTATATGAAAAAGTATAAAAACCATATAAAAAGAATATCATGGAACAAGCCCATTGTAATGAAGCATATTTATATGATTTGGCAAACAGCAGAAAAAACAATAGATAACCGGCATTCTGGTCATGCTAGCAATTAAAATTCTAAAATGAATTTGTCTATTTCTTATTTGACAATTCTCATTGTAACACTAGTATACACATAGTCCCCTACGGCCATGCAGAGTAAACTAGTATCTACATAACGTCTTACGGCCATGAAGATTCAGTTAAAAATGAGTACAATGGTCAATCCATTCAATGAAGAATTTTCAGTAGATTTGAATTCTTTATACACAAATCAACAACAGAAATGCGCAATACTTCTTTTCAATTATTTAAGGATATTATAACAGTTTCAGGTGGGACAAGGCACAGTAGATAATAATTTATAACTGTCTGTAGAAAAATTTAAAATGGCATAAAAGGGCATGAAATTGGTAGTCATATGCAGAACTCAACTATCAATTTGATATTTTTTAAAAGTTGTAGAAATGCTTCTGACAAACATTTTATACAACAACATTACTCTCAGAAACACTTTCATAACGTTTTCAAAGCAACTTTAGATGCAAAATTGGCACCATCTGTTCCTGTTAATATTTTCCTTCCTGTTAATATTTTGTAACACCTACTGGAACCATTACAAAATTTAGTATCATCACTATATAGCAGTTTTACTAAAGCTTCATTTAGTACTATAAAACACACTTCACCGTTTGTCAAATTCTGCTATAAAACAACTAAACAACTGTTTTATAAGAGCTTTTAAGCACTCAATATTTTAAAAAAGGCTGCTTTATATATAGTAATAAAGGAAAATGATTTCTTGGTATTTTTGACACTAAAAGCTTATAGCATTGTGAGTTAATACTATAATAAGTACCTAATAACCCACAATAATTATTTAAGAGACTTGTTCTGGCTTACAACGACTGCAACTTTTGATGCCGATGAAATTTTACTGTGAACTATGACCATGTTTTTAATACATTTTTAATGCAACCCACATTTATTGTAAATTTTGACATTTTTATAAAAATATCAGTTTTATGAGTTTTTTTGCAATGTAACTTACACTATTATAATTTGTATTAGTAGTCATAACTGTATAGTTAGCATGTTTCTAACTCCATTAATTCTAATAAACATTTGATATTTTAAATTTTCGTACCTTGTCATATTTACCATCGACACGAACGTTGGCCTTTTGAGATGGCTTCCGTCTATAAGAATACTTTTGTGTTAGTAGCAAGCATTTCAAGATATTTAAACTATTAGACGATTCCTATAAAACATATATAATCCGGTCAAATTAGACCAAAAAATAGGAGTGAAGGTACAAAAATTCACACCCAGCTGAAAGTTGGTAGGATTGTTCAAAACACCATTACAAATGAACTCAAAAAAGTCCTCATCGATCCGATACCTGGAAAAAAATTTACGAAGGGTCAAAGGTCACAAAAATGGGTTTTTCGCGATTTTCAGCAAAACGGTAAGTTTTATCATAAAATTAGCTCAGACGAAAATTGCAGATAAGATGATTGTCTATATGTCTCAATATCTCTTTTCCTAAGAGCCACCGTTTCCTGAGATATGACGATTCAAAAAGTTGGAAGAGTTGTAATCGTCATAATATGCACACGTTTCCACGCCACCTTTGAGGTAGTGTACTTAGCGCTTTTTTATAACGTAGTTTCCCCGGTAGGCCTATTCCACGGGTTTGTTGTGATTCTGTTTAATTTGAAACTATTGAATAATAAAAGATATTAGCAATGGTTGAAAATGATAAAAGCGGTGTAAATAAAAAAAAAATAGGGAAATTTATTCGTCTGATTCATAATTCTCTAATACTTCTGCTTCCTCTTCTTCTTGTTCTTCTTGTTCTTCTTGTCCTTCTTCTTGTTCTTCTTCTTCATCCTGGGTGCAAGTAAATTGCCTCAATAGTGCTGCATCACATGTCTCCTTATTGCTATCAAACGAATCCTCTACTGTTGCTGATTCAACATTGGAGCACGACCGACCTTGACAATTTGTACATGCTAGAGAACAAAACAGTCCAACTTTTTTGCAACCATATTTAGCACTACATCCCTTTTTACAGTTGCAAAAAATTGTGTTTAGCAGTTTTTCTGGCGCAGGTGGGAGTAAAGTCTGAACTGGTTCTAATGTATTGTCGACCAACTTCCAACCCCAGTCTTTTGGGTCTAGCTGATAATCAAGCCACACTTGAACTTGGTAATATACCCGTAAAAGATGTTGATGAGCAGCCACTGAGGTTGGAGGAAGACAAGCTAATTGCACTTGTTTTTTATTTCGAGTATTTTTAACGAAACATGCATATCGAAACTATAAGCAGGTAGTTTTTTTAGGAGCTCCGTACATAGAAAGAAGAAAGCGAATTCCGTTGGTGATAACTTCTTGTGAAGTTGAATTACTCTTTTTAAAAACTTCAGCGCATTGAACTAAATCTTGTTTTTCAAACATTTTAAAAACTGTTGTTTTACCCCTTCTGAAAAATGCAGATGTCGTATCACAGCCAGTGATTGCGTGTAAAAATAGTACATGATTTTGACACTTTGCAAAAGTAGATAAACTTTTCGATGAATGTATTTCCAATTGATGTTGAGCTTCTCCAGGTTCTAAAAAAAAAATAGTTTTTTCGGTTGGAGTTCGAGCAGTGAGTAATACGAGTAAGTCTACATCTTCATCAATAACAATAGTAGGTAATAAGTATCCTCCATCAATGATCTATGTCGCATTTATGTTGTTAGTATCAATATTTACACTACCTCAAAGGTGGCGTGGAAACGTGTGCATATTATGACGATTACAACTTTTCCAACTTTTTGAATCGTCATATCTCAAAAACGGTGGCTCTTAGGAAAAAAGTATTGAGACATTTTATAGAGAATTATCCGATCCACAATTTTTGTCTGAGCTAATTTTATGATAAAACTTACCGTTTTGCTGAAAATCGCGAAAAACCCATTTTTGTGACCTTTGACCCCGCGTAAATGATTTTTTTTTTCCAGATATCGGATCGATGAGGACTTTTTTGAGTTCATTTGTAATGGTGTTTTGAACAATCCTACCAACTTTCAGCTGGGTGTGAATTTTTGTACCTTCCGATGTCTAAATATACCGGACTAATATGATAAAATGCGCCTTATTGTAACTTTTACGTAAATCGTATAAAACAGATCACTCACTTTCGCGATACTTTTGCAGCTCTTATGATTAGAGCTGACTTGTAAATGCAACCATGGAAACAGAATTGGTTCAATTGGCATAAATATAACCTAGAAGTTAATGGCAGTAAATCACCTTATTTAGAGAGCTGTTTATTTGTGGTTTATTTGTTGCCAAGAACACGTAGTTACTAGTGGAAGCATCAGTATTTTGGGATATGACCTGATATGTTAATAGTGCAGAGAGTGGAATGCATCATGTTTCATTATACAGCAGTATAAACTGTGTCTTATTACCAAAACTACTACACTGTTAACACATGTACCTAATATTTTTATAAAGAATTTTAAATTTCTCCATTGTCCTAAATCTGATATTTTTAGTTTAGCCGTTATATGATCTGGCAAGATCTGCAGCGCTCTGTCAATGTCGGTAACCAAAATTTTAGGAGAACAATTTTGTTATAAATTTGTATACTATAATTATTACAAATCATTAAAAGACATACTTTAATTGGACAGCATTAAACAGAAAGGAACCAGCACCCTCAGCTAAAATCAAGAAACAAGCTTGCAAAGAAAGGTTTGGCACCTTAATTACAATATTGAAACTACACCAATAATTCTTATAAGGAAAATGAGTTGGACATTTTTAGCTGAACACACATTACTATATTCTATATTTAAATAAATTAAGAAAATTTTTTTTTAAATTTTGTGGGTTGGCTCCTTTCTGTTTAATGCCGTCCAATTATGAATAAATAAAAATACACGAAACATGCATATCGAAACTATAAGCAGGTAGTTTTTTTAGGAGCTCCGTACATAGAACGCAGGAAATCAATTTTCTCGAATATGTTTTATTATATTTTTGGCCACCACATTTTTATGCTCAAGTACTAATCAATTTTGTTTTGTAATGACTTTGTTGATGTTTCCATATTACAGCAAATATACAATGCTATAGTGTATTCACGGAAAGCTGAGACAAACAAATATTGGTTGCATTTTTCAGAAGATTGCCAACGGTTTTCTCGACTTCAGTTGTATGTAATTCGTATAATAGTGTATTTACATTTGTTCGAAAATTTGAATTATTATAACTTATAAACGGTTTAATGAATCCCTTTGAAGTTTATGGTAGTGTATTATCAAATTTAAAAGAACAGTATCCTAATATTCATTAAAGTTCAATCGTTCTAAAATCGATCAGGAAACTCCTTGTGTATTCTTAATAATTTTACTGGTGAACTAAACGCACGTGAACAACGCATGTAATTTCTCAAATCTCGTGAGCAGACTCTATATAATAATATACTTTGAAACCACAATTCATTCTTAAAAGCAAAATTGTCATAAATAGACCCTTAGTATAATTATTGTTTTGTAAGATGAAAATAAATAATTATAAAATATTCCAATGTATATCTATATCGGTGCTAATAATGCTACTGAACGTTACTAAAAAATCCTTATAAAACAATTTAGTTTTATAAGCTGAAATGTTTTATAACGTAGTCGCAGAAACATTTATAAAATAATTTCTTAGCTGCATTATAAAATATTTTATAATTTTGCTGTAGAAACGTTTTAATGATAAATTTATAAAATAGTTCAGTTGCAGACAATAAAATAGTATTTTTTGAAATGCTGATATAATCAATTAGCAGTTAGAAGCATTAATAAAATAACAATGAAACAAAATAATCGTGGAACATTTAAATTATAAAACCAATTTGCTGGTTGGGAATGATCTCTAAACAAGAATGCAAAAATATATGTGTCAACCCATTTAAAAATCACAAATTGGGGTCACTTCTGGTGAAACGGAAGTCGTAGAAATGCAGTTGCTAGATAGTTTTCATGACATGTGACACATATCAAATTCCATTTCGATCCGTTATAAAATGAGGAAATGGAGACTGGAAACTGACCACGTCGATACTCGGTATAGTGTACTTTTGGTGTTCAATGCGATGCTTCTGTGTAAGTTATAAGTGCAAATAAAGTGTAAAAATTAAATTCTTTCACGAAAAAGTACAGTAAATGCAAAGCCTTTGATCTCACACAATTCTTAACGTGAATGGACGTAATAATAATACTCAAATTAATAAAAGTTTTATCAACTTTTACAGTGGTCTATTGACTTTTTTCGCCAAAACGCTTCTATTCGAGATTGCAAAAAACATGTTCCTCCCGTCCTTCCCTTCATACTTCTCAAAACGAATATTGACCTCCCTAAAAGTGTGAGTAAAAATGAACATCTATGAAACGTTTTCATTCTACCATTCTGTATAATTTTCACGTAAACTTATCGATCCACTTCTAATGAGATTTGGTCCTCTAAATACTGAACAATGTTGTGAGATAAATTGTTACCCTTCAGTTACAGTCTTTTGTTATATTACAGGAACTGCCACATTCATATAGTCGCACAATCTATAATGACAACTATCCTGATAGAAGTTTCTCAAATATGAATTTGGAACAGCAGATTGAGCTGCCAAATGTAGGTACATTGTATATCTATAGTTACAATTCAAAGTTATGATTATTTGAAGTTCCTGCTGTTTCTATGATATAACATATAAATGGCGAGGATAAAGTAGTTTCCGCAAATACCAAACCGCTATCGTCAACCATATTAACAACATCTGGAGTTGATTAAATTATGAAGACAATAAAAATTTTCTATTAAACATGTGTATTAAAGAGTTCGATTAATCTATACAAAATCGTTTATTAACGACCCCTATTAATGCACAATTTCTTTATTAATAAACGATTTTAGTATAGACACCCAACATACATAAAATTAAATACTTAAATCCAGACGCCGTAGCACCAATATTTGTCATTGTCAAGCTTGTCAGTTCTGAAGTCGGTGTTGTAAAACGTTGAATAAATGTATATTGACGCCTGAAGTGACAGAAACTGCAAATGTAGTATCATTAAGTTTACTGTCAGAAAAAAGCCGAAAATTGTATGAGAAATCTATGCCGAATTTATTTCATGGTGCTATGGAAAACAAGTAACGTGCTACTCAGAATCGGTGCAATTGGCATATTTCTCGAATATTGCAAAAAGAGGCCTAGTTGCAACTATATGGCCAAATATTCAATGCTTAAATCAACCTTAAACTCGAAGGAAAACATCGGCATAAGTAAATTTAATAAATTAATTACGTTTGTCAAGAGGCAAAAAGTAGGTTATGCGCCGAAGAAGTCAAAAGTAGTTGAGAAAGAACACGTACAAAAATTTATTTTTGATGCTCCTAACAACCTCTTCTTAATGACAAAGGTAAACAAATAACCCAAGATAAAACTATAATAATACATAACATTTCTTTAGAAAGGTTGCATTGATTTTCGGAGTAGCTGGCGCATTGAGAAAGGATGAACTGTTGAAATTAGAAACGAATAATGTTCAAGATTTGGGATTTAAATTTTTAGTTACAATTAAGACATCTAAAATACACACAAACAAAATATTTACCATAGTAGATAAATGAACAAAACACCCTTCTCAATTTGGTTAAACCCTAGGTCTCATTAAGACCTGCACATACTCCACACAGACGGTTTTTTATTTTTTATAAAAATAATAAATGTTCTACACAGCCAGTTGGCATAAATACATTTTCTAAACTGCCGTCCATTATAGCAGCCTTCTTAAAATTAGAGCAGCCGCATCTCTACACTGGGCATTGTTTTCGGCGATCTTCTGCCTCAATCCTTTCTGACAGTGGTGCAGACTTTTCAGCCATTAAGAGTCTTGGTGGTTGGAAATCCACTGCTGTTGCTGAAGGATATATTGAAAATTCATTGCAAAATAAAATTGACATAGCTGAAAAAATCTTCTGTAAAACTGTTACATAAGCTTATATTAGTTCTACCAACGCCGAAGCACAACCTATTATCCAAGATAATGATATAAACCTGAATTTAAATTCAGAATATCATCGAACTAATAATGTATCTATGCCTTCCCATAATTTCAGTAATTGTACTATATCTAACGTAAATATAAATGTTTATAAACACAAATTAGATGATACTAATTAATTAATACTTAATGGAATTTGTACTTATTTTAGTAAATAAAAATTTAAAATCAGATTTTCTTCATTTTATTAAAAGTACAGTCGACGGAAAAATTTTGTAACTAACTCTTATATTAAAAGGCGATTAATAATCTCGACCATTAACATTATTAATCGCTGTTATTAATGCACTTGTTTGTTAAATAACTATTAGGGTGATATTTAGAGGTTTAGAGATACAGATGCTAAAAAAGTGTCCAACATGACTAAAAGAAATTTTACTTCCCTCGCATACCGAAGGGAAGTATTGTATTCGAGAAAAAATCACCCTTCGAGATTTTTTCGGTTTTTTACGTTTCAGATCACGTAGATTACGAAAATATAGGTTTTCAATTGCGTCAGTCTGTCTGTCTGTCTGTCTGTTGGTGCATTAACTTAAAAAACTACTTGACGGAGAGCAGTCAAATTTGGTAGGTAGTTGACGTTACTGTCAGCGAAGAAATGGTTAAACTTTCACTGGAAATTATACAGGGTGAACCGCCTAAAGATAATAAATAACGAAAACAAATTTTTTTTGCTCAAATTTAAAATTTCCACGTTTCATGACACGCTAAACCTATTTCAGAAAAAAAAATTTTGAAAAATTTTTTACCACTAAAATAGATGAAAATTTGTTTTCTTTGTTCAAATTTAAAATTTCCACGTTTCATGGCATTTTAAACCTATTTCAAAATAAAATTTTTTTGGAATTTTTTTTACCAACATTTTTGAAAAAATTTTTGCCACTAAATTAGATGGAAACATTTTTTTTTGTTCAAATTTATAATTTCCACGTGTCAAAGCGTTCTAAACCTATTTAAAAAAAAAATTTTAGAAATTTTTTTAACCATTTTTGAAAAAAATTTACCACTAAAATAGATGGAATTTTTTTTCTTTGTTCAGATTTAAAATATTCACGTTTCCATGACATTCTAGACCTATTCAAGCAAATTTAAAATTTTTTTTGAAATATTTAAAACATGTTTAATCTATTTATAACTATGGAATAGATGAAAAATTGTTTTTTTGCTCAAATTTAAAATTTCCACGTTTCATGACATTCGAAACCTATTTCGGAAAAAGAAATTTGCCACATTTTACCATTTTGGAAAAAAAAAAATTACCACGAGAATAGATGGAAGAAATTTTAGAAGAAAATTTTTTTCACCAACATTTTTGAAAAATTAATTACCACTAAAATAGATGGAAACATTTTTTCTCTTGGCTCAAATTTAAAATTTTCAGGCTTCATGACATTCTAAACCTATTTCAGACGAAAAAAATTTTGAAAATTTTTGTACCAACATTTTTGAAAAATTTAAAAAAAAATTAGGGTGATCGCCATGCACAAATAAAGAGAGAAGTTCTGTGTAAATACCTTTACCGATTTTTTTAGAGTGACCGCCATGCACAAATAAAGAGGGAAGTTCTGTGTAAAATACCTTTACCGATTTTTTTTAATGTCATCGGAAAGCTGTCTTTCCCAACTACATTTTGACAAAAAAGTTATTCATTTTTTGGACTTAATGGCACAAAATGGCGGGCAATTCAAATTTCAGATAACAAATTCATTTGTGTGCACAAGATTCAATATTGGGGCATCAAAATTTCAGGATATTTTGTTTCCAACAAAAGGTATATTTTCCCAAAGTTTGAAGTCGATCGGAAATCTTGACGTCCCTGGGCGTTAGAATGAAAGAAAAACGCATTTTAGTCAGTTTATTCCATTTTGTATGTTATGTACGTACTCAAACGATCCAAGTCCAAAGTAGACTTGTTGGAATCTTAATTGCGAAGGTTTTTGGTGTACAGTTTATCCCGATCGTGCCTCTAGAACCAGAGATATTCACCTTTTTACCTAAAAAAAAGCTTTTCAAAAAACAAAATTATTCATAAAAAACGCAACAGGCTTTGGAAGTTCAAACCTTAGATATACTCCTGGTGATACCCCAGAAAGTATGAAATCATAAAATTGCTGTTACAAAACTATACACATCAATGTCCTTTATTTATTCCACCATTATTATTTATGGAGAATGTGTAAAGTAATATCAAGAACATGCAATACACTGTAGAACGCATATTGGATAATTTTGGAATATGTCAAGGTAGGAATTCAAAGAAGGAAGCTTACGACAATATAGAAACCACAATTCTGGAATATTTTCAGGGCACTTCCAATGATGTCATTAAGGCAAGCTGCTCTGGAATTGGGATTTTCCAAGAATTTAATTCACAGAAGCTTTTCAAAACATAAGTTTAGTCCATTTTCGTTCCATATGATTCAACAGATTTCCTAACGAGAGAAAATTTTAGTGAATTTATTTTAATTAGGCATGAAGGTGACAATTATTTTTTGGGAAATATTGTATGGACAGATGATGCTAAATGTATCAAAAATTTACTTTTCAATCGACACAATTCCCATTACTGCAGTAATTCGAATCCTCATGTATTCAAAAACATTGTCAGTCGTACGATCGGGCTCATCGATGGATAATTCCTACTGTTCAGTGCTCCTAAAAAATGAAAATAACATGAAATGTAGAGAAAAGTCTCAGCTTTAATGTGGAACTAATCACAAAATTCATACAAAATTTCATCATAGAGAAAAAGTGTCAGAAGATGGCTTAGTAAACTTTCTACAGTTGATCCACAGATTTATTCATATCTTTGCCGGGAGCCGTTAGCATGATAATTCATTTTGCTTATATATTCTTATATAATGATATATTAATCCAATTAACATTTTATTGCAATTACTTTTATTGGAAAAACATGCCGTGCGATAAAAGTAGAAGAGAAGTATATTTCTCATCGATCAATCACCTCCAAATTTTGGAGTTCAATTCGCTATATCTTAATTAATAATAATAGCACAGTATTAATTTTTTAATCATAAGTACAATAAAACATATTATTTCGAATGACTTCAGAGTGTGCAGTACTTATTGAATTTGTCTACATTATTCATACATGTTCAGAAAATGCACAATTATACAGTAAATCATATACAACTTATTTGTTTCTTAATATTCTTCAACGAAATTTTTACGAAATATAAGTTAAAGTGCGTGGAATTGAATCCATGCAGTGAAAAAGCACCCATTGTTACTTGAGAAATAGGCAGGATGCATAAAACTCAGAGATATGAACAGATCAACTGTGTAAAGTTTACTAAGCCATCTTCTAACATTTTTTTCTCTATGATAAAAATTTGTATGAATTTTGCGATTAGTTCCACATTAAAGCTGAGACTTTTCTCTACATTTTACGTTACTTTCATTTTTTTTAGCGGCTGTGAATAGTAATAATTATCGATCGATATGTCCGGTCGTACGAAACTCCCAGAGAATTCTCATTTTCCGTGCATTTCCGAGCGGCTCAAAACTATAAGTGGAAAACTGGATTTATCTCCTAAACGGCTTAAGTAAGACAAAAATTGGTAAAGACCTATTTTGTAGAGAAAGAGACGAGCTATAAATTTTGTTGAAAACTTTTTTGTATTTTCATTATTTTAGCCGGTAGAGCAAAAAACCGAAAATCAAAAAGTTCTTCCAAATTTTTTTGAATTTTCCCGGAAGTTGAAAGTGCAAAGAACGCATCATTCCGTTCTACAGGTTATTACCTACTTAAATCCCGGAGATGATCCTTTCATTAATTTTTGCGAGGTTTTTACAAACGGTTGCCTTAATTGTCTGTACTAGTGTAGGGAAGAGGCATTTGCGTTTAATTATTTTATAGTAGTCAATTTATAGACGTTATTTTAATAAGTATCTTAACACATCATTTCAGTAGAAATGCGGCTCAGAAGGGTATTAAAACATAATTAATAGTGTGTAATTCGTATAGCATTTGCAAAATGAAAATACAAAGCAGATACCTACACAATTTGCTGAAAACGAACATTTATTGTCGTTGTAAGTGCAAAGCCCCATAACTAAGTAGTAAGCCACGAGAAAATATTATGTTGCAGCAATTGTTTCCTAGTTGGGCTGCATAAAGTCCTATTTGTCCTATCGGCCGCGTAGCCAAAGTTATGAAAGGGTTTACACTGCTTATTTCCAAGAAATGTGCGCCTTACTAGTGCCACACTTGAGACTGTTGAGAACCTGATTGGATCATTTGTCTGTAAATTAACTTTGTGTTTCGTCGGCCGAGAACATCAGCAACTCTGCAATTTCGAAACTATAAATCCCGCTCCGAATGTTGGAAAACTTAATTAAGCTGCTTATGGTTTAATGTAGATTTTGATTGTTGTAGTTAGTAAAACAATAAACTGATGATTTATTATACTGAAGTCAATGAAGCTTTTTACCTCGGAATTCTCGAGCAGTAAATGGATTTGGCTGATTCCTTCTGTTATGTCTTTTCAACACTACGTAAATTAATGTCGGCTTTTCATTTGGGGGTGGTTTCCCACCCCTTTTAAAGGGATGGAAAAAAAACTAACTAATGGATCCGATAGAGAATTAATTTGCAAGAAAAAAAAATTGTATAAAATTTTTCATGAAAATGGATATTCTCCAAGTTAAAAGGATTTAAAAATTGCGATGTTACCATTTAAAAATCGGTACTTGGAGATTATCTTTCGTAAGTAACACAAAGTGTTACATATAAGAGGAAGTGGTATAGCACAAAAAAGAATAGTATAATAATATGACAAATACTTTGGTTTCTTCCTTACTTCTATACAATGTAGAATGTAGTACAGGAAAAGATTGAAAAAAATGAGCGTAACTCGAAAAAAAAATGTGCAGACCTTAAATTTGGTTTTAAATTCAGGATAGGCCAAAATCACGATACAAAATAGTTTCGGAATTTTACAGATCCGCGGAAACCTATAGAGGGTAAAAAATTGGTTTAATTAAAAAAATCGATTTTTCTCTATTTTCTCGGGAAATATTGCATTTACAAACAAATAATTTTTGAAAATTCCCCCCAATCCCCCATCGAAAAATATCTGTATTTCGGTTAATTATTGCTATGAAACACCAAATGAAAGATAATTTTCTTTTTCATAATTTTATCATCATATTATTCATTATAACATGTGATGTATAAGTACCGGCACAAAACAAGCAGGGCGCCAAATTGGAATGGGCCTAGGGCGCAAACTAACTTAAATCTGTCTCTGGATTTTACTGTAATAATAGTCCACAACAAATATGGACAATCTTCTTGAGCTTTGCTTATACCGGATGTAATAGGATCATGGTATACCCCCCCCCCCCTTTTCTCCTTTAGTTTGGAAGGTGATTGATTGAAATTTAGGACATACTACATACATAATAAGCGGTATTTTTTTACATACAATTGATTTTTTTCACTTCTGGTTTCGCCAGAAGTGACACTAACTTTCGATTTTTAACTGGAACACCCTATATATTTTTGAATTCTGCATAATTTCCTGAATCCAATGATGCCAAATAAGTGACATTTCAAACATCCATTTTTGTTACAATTTTTTGTTTTTCGTTTAAGTGTGCCATGACGGTAAATCTACCGAATTTATTCTAAATGACCCGTACCATATCGGTACCGTGGTACCATTTATTAGTACCATTAATAAGGAATTTCTTCATGTGTCATATTAAAATGTGCGATAAATACAAACAAAATTACAGCTAAAAGAAAATAAGAAAACACAATTTTGTTCTAATTAAACGTCAAGAAGTAGTTAAGGTGGCTTTGAAAACAATGAAATATTTATATTGTCAAACATTTGTTGATTTAACGGTGTTTTTATTGTGTCTTTAAAAATTATTTAAAATTCTTGTTAATTGTGTTCAAAATGCCGCAAATTCATACCTACAAGAGATGAAAAAGTGGACATGTTAATTATTTATGGGGAAAGTAAAAAAAAAATGCAATTGCAGCTATGGACCTTTATGGCCGACGATATCCTGACAATGTCCAGCGAACGATTATTTTAAACGTGTTGAAAACCAATTCCGAAGAGAACCCAACAATGATCCCGAAGAAAATTTCATTATTGACGGAGGAACGGAAATTAATGTTTTGGAACGAATAGAAGTTGATAAGACTGTTTCTTTAAGGCGAGTTGGGTTTGAATTGAACATCAGTCACCAAACAGTAAGCCGAATTTTGCACAAATATCAATATAAATCTTTTAAATACCAATTGCATCAGCATTTGTACGAACGTGATTACGAAGGGATGGAATATTGCAATTAGATTTTATTGTATAATAACGTGCAGCCAAACAATTATTTCTTGGGACTGATTTATTTATTTTTGGACGAGTCAAGATTTACAAATTTGGGATTATTTAACCGACAAATACAAAACATTGGTCACAAGAAAATCAAAATTTATTACGGGAGAGTAACTTTCAAGTGCGATTCGGTTTCAATGTTTGGTTGGAATAATTGGTAGTAGAATCATTGGTCCAATAATATTTGAAGGACTTCTGACTGGTCCCAGATACTTGAGATTCCTGGAGAATGAGATTGAGGACAATTTAGATGAGTTACCTTTAGATTTAGGACAGGGAATGTATTTCCAACAAGATGGCGCTCCTCCCCATAATTCAGGAAAGTAATTGATTACTTTCAACGGAGATTCGGAGAAAACGTAATTTCGACGAATGATCCTGTGAGGTGGCCTCCGAGGTCACCTGATTTAACGCACCTTGATTTCTTTGTTTGGGGTCATTTAAAAAATATTGTCTATGCAACCGCCGTTACAACCCGTGAAGACATGGAGCTACGAGTAAGACGAGCAATTAATAGCATAACAGCCCAACAATTGGCGAACGTTCTTCGAGAAACAGCTATACGAGTTCAGAAGTGCATTGACGTTAATGGACAGCATTTTGAACAACTGTTGTAATTCTGGTTATGCTAGCAAATTAAAATCCTAAAATGAATTTAATCTGCATGGCCGTAGGGGACTGTGTGGATGCTAGTGTTAGAATGAGAATTGTCAAATAAGAAATTAGACAAATTCATTTTAGGATTTTAATTTGCTAGCATAACCAGAATTCAGGTTATCGAAAGAATGCAAATATTTCATTAATATTTCTACACAAAGTTTTTCTTTTAGTTATAGATAGTTATTTTTTTTCTGCTGTTTGCAAAATCCTATAAAGAATGTTTCAATACAGTCATAAGCAAACAAATAATAATTCATTTTTAAACTGTTGTAATGTTTTGTGTTAATTTTTTGTATTCCAAAACTACGTTATGTGTAACAAGGTAATTAGAATAAAATTGTATTTTCTTCTCTTTTAGCTGTAATTTTGTTTGTATTTATCGCACATTTTAATACGACATATGAATAAATTCTTTATTAAGGTGGCCATTCCCTAGAAAGAGACATCCGATAGGGAAATATTTATTATTTTTGGCCATAACTTTTTTTTCTTAGTACGTATACTTAAAAAACTATAAGAGTACTTAAGTAGAACCATAAGATTATTACTATGAATTTTCACTTAATAATTTCAGTGGTTTGCAAAATAGCTAGATTTAAATTTAAAAATTGTGTTAATCTTCCTATTTCGTAGTTTTAAAGCTAGCTATTTTGCAAACAACTGAAATTATTGAGTGAAAATTCATAGTAATAGTCTTGTTATGGTTCTACTTAGGTACTCATATAGTGTTTTTTTAAATACACGTACTAAGAAAAAAAAGTTATGGGCAAAAATAATAAATATTTCCCTATCGGATGTCTCTTTCTAGGGAATGGCCACCTTAATAGTACTAATAAATGGTACCACGGTACCGACATGGTTTCATTTGAAAAAAATGAGTTTTGCCCCAAAAACAATTCATGGTCCGATGGCGTGCTGTTACCCTGGGGGTGGATGCCACCCCTTCTCGGGGGTGAAAATTCGTAAAATGAAAATATTCACAGAAATCGATAGAGGGATGAATTCCAAGCAAAACATATTCTATGAAGTTTTTTCGATAAATCAATATTTTTCGAGTTATTCGCGATTGAAAATATTGATTTCTCGTCTAAAAAATGCATGTTTTAGAGCGAATTTTCACGAATAACTCGAAAACCCTACGTTTTATCAAAAAAAAAATCATAAGGAGCTAAAATGAAGCTTATAAAATAACAAATCGATTGGTTTTCTTTTTATTTTTGTAGATGCAATACGAACCGAGTTATACAAATTTACTTTATTAAAGGGATATTTTTGCCCCTACACAAAAATTGAAGGGTATAGAAAGTTTTTTGACCTCGGATTCGGAGTTAGCCAAAAATACATAAAAATACCAGGGTCAGTCATCCAGATCCGAAAGTTTATTTTTTGTGGGGCTGTGTAATCATTGCATCTGCGATAATTTTATTCCATGACAGTGTACTACTTGTGGTCTATCTTTTAAGTAAGATTTAAGCTGGCCCTCGTATTCCATAATATTCGAGTTTTTCTTCTAAAATTGAACTTATCGTAAACGTGCTTTTTCTAAAGATAAGGTGCTATTGGCATCACTTTTTTGTGTCCCCGAAAAAGCCAGTCAATATGCAAAAAAGGGTTTTGCAACTCGGTCAAAAGTGAGGTGTTTTTTTGCCAAGGATGTAAAATCAGAACCAATAGTCAAGAATAGGTTTTATTCCTCTAAAAATGTTTGTATAACTCTTAACAGATAGTATTACCCTTGCAAGCTTTTTTCATCCAGTAAGTATCTAATTTAAGCAAATAAATTTAATTATTTTGAAATTTTTTGCACTGAAACCCGAAGTGAACATAGAGGTGAATGGGGTGAAACTACTGTATAAAAAATGCTTGCAAGGGTATTATTATTAGTTAAGAGTGTTTGTTTAGAGAAATAAAATCTTTTTTTGGCTGTTGGTTTCGATTTCACACCCTTATGGTAAAAGACACCTCTCACTTTTGACCACGTTGCAGAACCCTTTTTTTCATATTAACCTTTTCGATTAATATTTAAAACCACTTCAGTTTTAGAAAAACCACGTTTAGGTTATATTCTAATTTTCATTGAAAAGTCTCATCATTGCACAATTTGGCCGAGAGCCGTTTTCCGAAAGTTAGGTTTAGATAGGGCCGAACCTGAGGACAGAGAATTCCGGCAGGAGTACTTTTGGATTGTTCTCAACGTCTAGAAACATAAGTATATCAGACTGCAAGCAAGAAGTCTCAACAAAACATAGATGTAAATTTTTAATTTGAATGTACTAGATCACATGACCACTTCCACCGTAAGCCTTGTTCACCTCCCTCCCCTGCACCTACTGACAAAGAGCAAGCAAAAAGTCCAGACCGGTCATTTTTTGCAGCGAACACAATGTCTATACTTAAGGGGCCATTCAACAAATACGTTTACTTATAGGAGGGAGGATGTCATCGAAAATATGACAAGGGTAACAATATAGGGGAGAGGCGGTTCACAAAAAGCGAACGTTCGCAAAAAATTAACAAAATATTTTTTAAGAAAGTGTAATTTTTTATCCTTAGATGTATATAAGAGGAAGAGAACTTTGCACACAAACGTTCGAGAAAGGCGAGGGTCTCGTAAATGCTATAAAGTGTTACAAAGTGGAGGGTGGAAATTTTTGCGGATGTATTTGTTGAATGTGCCCCAACTTTAATGATGTTTTACTTATTTATCAAAATTGTATTTTTAATTCCAGTTATTTGAAGAATCGACTCAACACACGAACAACGGGATCCTTCTCGTTCCAGAACGCTTTCTTCTACCTGCAGTGGGACGACGACGACGCCGTCTACAACTTCAACGATGCCATATCCTCGAATCTAGTCACTCTGAAGAAAACCCGCCGGAGAAGCAAACTACACCCCCACAAGCAACGCTCAAAATACATCTGTCGGCCAGAACTGACCGTTGAAGCCGGCAACCACTTCGTTTGGGAGTTCATCCCTGGCCATGGTACTCTGAATGTACCCTCGGACGCCGCCATCTTGCACCACTACCGCATCTGCGAATTCGGCGGCGACGACTGCATAAAAACGCCGTGGACCGAAGATAAGACGGCGTATAGATACAAGGACGCTTTAACATACGCCGTAAGGAGACGCTACGAACGCTTGAAATCAAAATGCCGTTTGGCGGATCTCAAAATGCCCCAGACAAGGGTTTTCAACAAGTTGATGAATTTGCTCAAACCGGGGCAAAGGTAATGTGATTCATCGCCGGTATTTTTTTGGTGGAACTGGAAGTGAGATTTTTATTCAGTATTAAACGACTGTAAATATTTTTGTACATAGGATTTCCTGAGATCTACTGACTGTCTGCTTTATCGCGGTTAATAGAGAGAGACAGGGTATTTCATGTGACAATAAGCTTAAAAAATAAATTACTCCTCGGTATACAGGGTGAGTCTTACGTGCCTAGTTATATTTTAATTCTCGACATATATCTCCGGGTATAATTGATTGTCACTGTTTCAATTTTTTTAACAAGTAAACAAAAATACAAATCAATCAATATTTTTGGCTCTAAGACACAAACAGTTTGGTTGTCACCAGGGTTGGCACAAAAACCCACCATTAGAAAAAAACGGTGGGCAAAATGGGTGGTTTTTTGTGGGTTTTTAATTTAAAAAAAACCCATCTGGGTTTTTGTTTGATGAATAATTTTTGCAGAAAAAAAGTAATTATTACAAAAAATTATATTTTTGCCTCATAAATACTTCAACAAAAATGTAACGTGTCAATATATTATTAAGTGAACAATAAAACAAGTAAATAATAAACTTGAGAAAAATAAAAATATTAAACAAATTACAAGAGTAACAAATTTTTCTCAAACTAGAATGTGAAAGACAAAAGATCTTATCGTATCTTTTGAAGCGAGACAACTAAGCAATTTACTAGATTTTCATAGTGTTGTTTTATGCATTAGATTAGATTATAATAAATCAAAATCACTCTTTAAGTTTTACATCACAAAACATCGATCAGCCCTAAGAATGCAACTGCAACTGAATAACAAAGAATATTTCCAATAAATACAGTCCAGATGTTGTTACATGCTATATTATTGTCAAAGCAACGCTGAATGAAAGGTGGGAAATTAGGCGAGACATTTTAATTTTACAAAAACCCACAATAAACCACAATTGCCCAGAAAAACCCACCAAAATACCCAGTGGGTCGTCTTTTTCTACAGAAGGTGGATTTTTGCACATCCCTGGTTGTCACTGGTAAACATTTTCTCACAGAAATACGTAAAATGTGCTGCCTGCTAATGAATGCAACATTGCCAGCGTTGATAGAACTGTGTTAAATTTTTAGGCAATTTTTTAAAAGGGTAACATTTTCGCAGTTTTTTTTTTCAAGATACCCTGTTATTAAGTGGTAGAACACGAATCTGAAATTATGTCTTTACTGCTTATACACTGTTTTCTAAACTAAATTGATTTTTTTTGCTTTGTTGACAAGCAATTTTCATCAATAAATCATTAATAAATATATTTCAATTTTCATTTTCTTCCGTTGTGACCTTAGTACAGGGGCTTTGGAGAACAATGCACATTTTACACATTGGAAAAAGCATTTCTTTTTCATAAATAACTATGATTTACTTACTGCTATTATTTATCAGAATATTCCTAATTAATAAGTACAACACAGTACAAATATATAATTAACAAGATTTATCATAAAATAAAACCGTATAGATCATAGCGTGTTAACACACTTGACACAAATAATGCAAGAAATAGCAACACACAAATTGGTACAATGGGCTGATCATCTGCTTAATACCTATCTAGATTAGAGGAGAGAAGAGATATATTTTAGCGCAATTACCCCCCAATCATCATTCTGTGTGTGCGAATCAGTTCCCAAAAACATTACAGCAGTGTGTTGGGCACAGTATATTTATCATAAAATGGTTTATTTGAAATAATTTACTGTAGATAATCCTACAGTAAATTGTATCCCTGGTGAAATAATTTTCACCAGGGATAATGCAGATATTACCACTAATAGGCCAGTAGAATTAGAAAAACCGTTGGATGAAATTCCTTACAGGTAACCACATGGTATATTCGATGTATTCATTGATAAGGAACATACCTGTGAATTTCCTCCCATTTTAGAGTGGGAGAACATTTTTTAATTAACGTCTTTTTGTACAAAAATCACGAAAAATCGAGTTTTTTAAGCATAGCTCTAAGCCAATTGACAATAGCCATATTTGATGTTATACGTTTCGTAGGTGATATAAAGACAGTTCGTTTGCCACCCGAATAATTTAAATCGGTAAATAATTTTTTTAAATAATCGAAAAAATCGAAAATTTCAATCATTTTTAATTCCGTGAAAAATTTTCTTATATCCTTAGAACTTGGTGAAAACATGTCTTATGTAACCCTGAAGCTACCATAAAATTTTCATCAAAAAATATTTTCAAATTTCAAATGTTTATGTTAATAAATAAACAAATGGCGTAATTAACAACTAAAAAAATTATCTCGGCTTCTAAACATCTTACAATAATTTTTTTTTTTCAAATTCGTGTAAAAATACGAGCTACCAGAATATGAAAGTTTTATGCCAGTACATTAATTTGTTATTAAGATATTCGCAAAAAACTCTGCCCGAAAAAGTCGTACTTTTTCAAACGCCATTTTGTTGATGAAAATATTAAAAAATCATTATGCCAACAATGTATTCGTAAACGAGACGTCACAACGAAAAAAATGAGCTCCGGATGAGTCATTTTTGATGACGGGAACTGGGTCAGATTGAATTAAACATTTCAGACCTTTTTTATAAACAAATGAATTTTCTCGCAAAGTTATAAATATTTTTTGATGAAAATTTTATGGTAGCTCCAGGGTTACATAAGACATGTTTTCACCAAGTTCTAAGGATATAAGAAGAATAATAATAATTTAATAAGAGCTATGCTTAAAAAACTCGATTTTTCGTGATTTTTGCACAAAAAGACGTTAATTAAAAAATGTTCCCCCACTCTAAAATGGGAGGAAATTCACAGGTATGTTCCTTATCAATGAATACATCGAATATACCATGTGGTTACCTGTAAGGAATTTCATCCAAGATTAGCCTTCCCATGAGCTAATTCTTCTGGCCTATAATGCTAATATTTCATATTATATATTTGTTTATTTAACATGTTCCGTGCCATTGGGAAATTACAAAAATAGCCTGTTGGGCCAACTGATTTTTTTTTTGTTGCAGTGTACTCTACAAAGCTTGTATAGTACTATGCAATAGATTAAAATTACAAATATTTTTTTCATAATTTTTCGAAGACAAAATTTAGCGGTCCCTAGGGCCCGCCGTGGCGTGTCGGGAAAAATGTTTCTGTTGCACCACAGCGGTCCTTCTAGCGGTCCATTTCATTATACTTGCCGGGCCAAAGCGGTCCATTGTGGGGTCTCACACATCTGGCCTCCAGAGCGATAGCGGGTCTTCCTATGCGCTAGATATGCTTTATTAGCGGTCCTCTGTCGAATATGGTATTATAAACAACTTTGCAGACTAGCGGTCCCTAGGGCCCGCCGTGGCTTAGTGGGCAATTTGAGTAGTGGTCCGTGGGGACCGCCCTCTAGATAAACTATACTTATGCTTAGATTGCTTTGCTATTTATATTACAAATAAAATGCATAATCTTATTCATTACAAAGCATTCCTTTCTCTGTTGCCTTTTCACTAAAATAACAATTTTTGCAGACAACATGGATTTTTGTCACCCATCCTTAGTCTTCAATAAAACCAAAAAATTCTCTATGACTGATGAGCCTCCAGAGCCATAGCGGGTCTTCCCATGCGCTAGATCTGCTTTATTAGCGGTCCTCTAGCGTATATGGTATTATAAACAACTTTGCAGACTAGCGATCCATAGGGCCCGCCGTGGATTAGTGGGCAATTTGAGTAGCGGTCCGTAGGGACCGCCCTGGCACGGAATGTGTTAAAAAGTAGCTTAAAATGTTTCGAATATTACTAAGAATTGGTCAATTATTCATTTAAGCGATTATTGCATTCAGAATTATAAACAAACTTGGGAGTGAATGACTACTGCTTTGCAATAAATTTCTATGATCTATTTACACACAATGCAGAAACACTGCCTTACACCAAATACCTTAGACTGTTGTAAGTAAGGAGCAGTTCCCAAATAGTTTCATAGCATTATTTTATTATACAGGGAATTTCAAAGGAAAACTATATTCCCTGCGTTTCTGTAATGTCCAGAATTTGTGGTTTAAATATAACTATGCATATAAAGCTCACCCTGTATAGAGAATAATTTATTATTGATAAAGTACCAGGAAAAGGAACAATATGGTAACCTAATATATAATTATTGGGAAGTGACTTATACTCTTGTATGTTGTATATACAATATATCTTCCGTATATTACGGCTGTTATTTTGTTTTCTACGTTACCTTTGCATGCTGCTTATAGTTATTATAATTCGTTAATGGTAGCTTTTATTCCGACTGACTGAAGCCTGTATCAAGTATCAGTTTCTGAGAAGCAATCGTAACCTGCAGAAGTCAAACGCAATTTTCCATGTGGAATTACCCACAGATCAATAAAAGCAAACAAGTAACGTTTGAAGTTCAAACTTCACGTGTGTTTTTCCTGTTTTTTCATTCTTCAGCTTAGGACTGGGTAATTTGAATCGCGGGGTTAACACACTTAATTTTTTACGCTTCTTGCATTCAGTAGCATGGCAATCATTTCATATGAGAGCTTTAATTCTGTGGTTTTGTGTTCTTTTCGAATATCATATAGGCATTTCAAAAATATATATACAGGGTCATGTTTTTTAGAGGTAAAGAAGAAACCTAAATTATAGTGACAAAGACGCCAGACATGGAGATGGGTAAACTCCCGGAGTTTTGATTACTCAGAAGGTTTCCAGGAAGTTTTAGTGGAAAGTTTCCACTGGGAGTTTTGTCAGCCTATTTTATCGTGAAATCTGATTCGTGATGTTACAAGCTTCAATTTGACACCAAATAAGTGCATTAAACTATATTATTTAAGTGACTTTTACAGAATTTTACCAAATAACCAATATTATATGATTTTGCGATGAAGATGGGGCGGTTATCCAAACTAATCATGACAAATATTTGGATTAAAAAAAAATTGGTTCTCATTTTCATAATAAGTGTAGATAAATTATTATAGTTATAATAAAAAAATAAAAACAGAAATAAATAATATATTTTATTTTTTAAGATTTAAAAGACGAAAACAACAGTATAATATCAAACAAAACAAAGGCTAATGAAACAACTTAATATTCACAAAATAATGTGTTTTAAAACTTAAAACGATTAAATATGGATTATTGTAACATACATAACAACATAACAAAAGAAATATTGCTAAGTACTCAATTTTTGAATTTTCCCACAAACTGAATACTTACTTAATCCTCCTCCTGCATCAATGATTTAGTGTCTGGCGGTAATATCATATTTTGTAAAACTAGTACTTTCATAGGGAGTTTCTCACCACTGCTATAAGTCATGTTTGTTTCATAATTTTGCATTTCTTCGTCTTCTTCATTGTCATTTTTCCCATTTTCATCTTCATATAAACTTTCACAATTGCCTTCATCATTCCATTCCATAATTTCATGATTGTCATTGGTATTGTTGTTAGCTTCAAAATTTGTCATCTCCTCGGCATCAACATAACTATGAGCATCAATAGCATCATTATCGCTTTGATCAGATTCGTCAGCATTATCTTCATCTGTTAAACGTAAATAATCTTCATCCTGATCTTCTTCACTGTCAGTTTCGGTATCATTTTCATTTTCGTTTACCTCAACTTCATGATTTGGGTTCTGGCCCTGGCTGTTCTCTTCTCTGTCAGCTATTACTAGTTCATCTTTCACATAATTCAAATTGTGTTTTACATATACTAATTTGTGTGCCCGCGATATTGTTAATCGATTTCGTTTCTTTGTGTGTATATTGGAAAATGTTTTAAAGTTTCTTTCACAACTTGATGTAGTTGCTGGAAATGACAACAGTCTTCTTGCAATTTTATTCAGCTGGCAATTTGGAAAGAAACCATTCCACCATGTTAAAGGTTTCATTCGGGCAGCTGATTCAAAACAGAATTTTTTATTATCAGCCCACTCCTCCTTACTTCTGTATTTTGCAAGCTCGGCTGTCACTTCAATAATATCTAGATTCATTTCAGCAGCCATTTCTTTTATATATTCTATTGCAATATCTATTTCTGCATTATTCAGTTCATTAACATGTGAATTTGGATTTAAAAAGCTTGCTGCTAAATGCCCAACATTATACATGAAGTCTCTTCTTTTAGCTAAATAATAAAATATTTCTTTTCTATCTTTTTTATCAGAAAATGAGTTTGCACCATTACGTATTTTAGAATTAATTATATTAATGTGTTTTTTAACTTCGCAATAAGTTGATGTGTCACCTTCAAGTGATTTTATGGCTACACGAATGGGTTCTAATAAGCTTAGGCAAGATTCTACCATATTCCAGAAGGTGTCTGAGAATAAAATCTTCTTTAATTTGTTTAGTTCATCTGCATCATCAACTTCCTCCATTATTTTATCAAAGCAAGTGGCCTGTAGAAATTCTTTATTTTCCAATAAGCTGCCCAAACAGATAGCGTAAGTACTCCATCGTGTATCAACAGGCATCTTTAATGTATAAGTATGTATACCAGGTTTCTTCCTTTCTTCTTGGATCTTCATAAAAACCCTCCGAGGCAAGTGTTTATTACTAAAGTACTTTATAACTTGTTTAGCTCTTGCAACAGTTAATTGTACGCTTCGAATTTTAATGAAGTCTTTTGCCAAAAGATTCATGCCATGGGCTACACATCCATATGCACTTATGTGTGAATATTTATTTCTTAACATTTCCCAAGTAGCTTTGACGTTCGCGGCATTGTCTGTAACAACAGCATGTACCTTAAAAGCTCCGACCTTTTCAATTTCCGCGCATATTGCAGAGTAATAACTTTCTGCTGTATGTCGTCCCTGTATTACGATTGAATTAAGAAAAACTGGCTGTGGGGTGGTCACAACAAAATTAGTGATGCACTCGCCATTAACATTGGTCCAGCTATCTGCAAGTATGCCTAATGTTTCAGATTCTTCAATCTTCTTGTTAACAATAGTGTGCACTTTTTTATATTCTTTATTAAGTAATGTTTTTGAGATAGTTTTTCTTGTTGGAATATTGAATGAGGGCCTTAATTCCCTTATAAACATTCTAAAAAAACTATCTTCTACTGCACTTAATGGACTAGCCATGGAAAATAAAGCCCTAGCTAAGTAAACATTCAATTTTAATTGGTCTTCTTTTCTTAATCTGTCGAGGAAGTTGTTCAAGGAGACGGAACTTTTCGGTGTTTCTGTAATGGCAATGGAGGTGGTTATAGTTGACATCGTATCAGAATTAGCATCACAGGCAGTGTTGTGATTTGAACCCTATAACAACATTACCAATAAATTATTATTATTTCCTAATTTTATTAAAACATGTTACATTTTGCTTTATGAGGTTTTAAGTTTTCAAATTTATGTGTATCTAAAGTATAAAAGCAAATTTTAAATTTACCTTTGAATTAGAATGAGAAGATATCAGTGATGAACTATCGGATGAAGAACCATATTTGTTCTTCCCGAATGTGTCTTTAAACTTTTTTAGACATTTTGAACAATTTTGTATGTGAACTCTTAGTTTCACTGTGTTGGCGGTATAAACTTTTTCACAAAAATTGCATCTTGCACACATCCGATCGTTTTGTGTGAAACGTTGAAAACAGCTTTTCCATAAAGGATCCAATTCTCGCGGCATCCTATATAAATAGAATTAAAAGCATTAGTTGTTCAATTAGTTATACAAAGCATAAAACTGCATTATAAGGTTGTGAAGTATACTTACTTAACTAATTTACCAAAAAGATTGGATTGAAAATCCACCTTGCATGTAAACAAATAAATCTTAAATAACGGATTTATTTTAAGGTTATGTTATGAAAGATTATGGAGGGAAATTTAAATTATGGGAACAATCAGAAATATTCGCGAAAAATTCGGAAGCTTTCCGGGAATTCAAATGTTTTCAATGAAAACTTAATTTTTGTCAAAACTTCGCTTCGGAAACTCCCGAAAACTTCCGGACAACTTCCATATGGAAAATTTCCTGTACCCATCTCTGATTTCATGTCTCACATGCACTTCTGAAGGATCGTTACTGTATTAGCTGTACCAAATATGAATCCATTATTCCATTTCCCGTCAAAGCAATGACAAAAAGTAGTTTTTGCCAAAAATGACAAAACACCTTGTAACTTCTAAGGGTGAAAAAATACTTGTAAAATATCTATAGCTTATCTTTTTTCTCGAACAAGGAAGAAAACATAATTAATTTTATTAAAAAATGTTCATTCTTTATAAAGTTACATCATTTTGAAATTTTATAAATTAAATATCAGTGTAAAATAACAATTACTTTTCCAGATCCAAGGTTGGGCAGTGAACTTTTTGAAAACAAATTTCAATCAAATATTTTTTTCCACAAAACATTTCCGTTTGGCATTGGTAGTGATCCATTAAAGTTTGGCATGGGTCCCATGCTCCATTAGTAAGTTATAGCTTACCAAAATTTCACGAGCTGCCGCTGCGAGTCCTTTAATTTAGTAAAAACTTGTTATTTTTTCTTATTAGATTCTCAATGCAATTTCACTAATTTTGGGTGCCCCCTTCAGAGGCCCGTAGCGCCCTTAGGAGGGATTTCTGGACCCATGTTTACGTGAACTTTTTTCATATTTTTTTATGTAGAATCACCTCTAGAAATTAATGATCGCATACCTGAAACACCCTGTATATACATTTTAATAATTTTTCTTACTCTCTTCAAACGATACACCTTTGTAGCGGGACGTATATAAACATATCTTCTTCCGCTGTTCTATTTGCGTCTTTTATTGACCTGTGTGCAATATTGAATTGAATTAGTTTATTTATATTCTAAGCTTATAATTATGTAGATTTATTTCAAGCATATTACCATAACTATTGATTTTTGTACATTGGAATATTGATTTGAAGTCGTCTTCCAAAATTAAATATTACCATTTCAATCATTCTCTGTATTAACCATGATGTAGAAAACAGAACGTATATTATCTCCAGCACTCGATATGATTGAAATTTTTACTCGATATATGTAAAAAATGTTTTTGTTGTGAAATTGAAACGTAGAAACTTTGTTTTGACACATTTTTTGTACATACTGTTATTAATAAATAGACAAATAAATTTTGTTCACTCTGCATTTCTTGTTGTTTATTTCACATATAATGTTATTTATAAGAGATTCAGCACTCACTCCTTGCAGGCCGAATGCTACACATTTAATATTACACAAAACTTTAAAATATGTGTAGTGTACTAATTAAGATTAAGGAATAAAACTGTTAAAATATAGAAAATATGAGCGTAAATGGGAAAACTTACCTGTATTGTTTTGATGTTATGTTCAATAAGAATTTCAGCTTCTGTGCTGTAGGTACAGTCAAAAGCGATCACAATAGATGTGAACACTTTAAACATCTGCTCCAAAATGAGCTGGCTTGCAAAGTAGAGTCGCCGAGGACGCGGATTCGGAATCTCTCATATACACTGCTGCATCAACAAGGCACTTAAAATAAGTATTTCAGCTTCTGTGCAGTAAGTACAGTCAAAAGCGATCACAATAGATGTGAAAACTTTAAACATCTGCTCCAAAATGAGCTGGCCTGCAAAATTAGTTAGTCACCGAGGACACTGATTCGGAATCTCTCACGCACGAAATATAAATTTTACGGAGCACATGGTTTGGTTTACAGTAAATAATGCACGGTCAATGACTGCGAAATATTTATTATATTAAACTGTAAGTCTTCAACTAATATGTGTGCAAATTTCAGCCCTTAACATCGATAATTAAGAGTACTTTCTCGAAAAAGAAAATTATATCAGCTCCAAAAGCCTGTAGAATAATTTTCTTTTTTTAAACTGTAGAAAATTATGGTGTTTTTAAACCAGGAGGAGTAAACATGAAAGTTCCATTCGCACCATAAAAGTAACTAGAAAATACACTAAAACCTTTTTGGCACTTTGGGCAACCAACCATACACGACTATAGTGTTTGTTTATTTTATTACATTATATAATGCATCAACCTCTATTTGACCTCTAGATATTTTGTATAGCATCCATACCATTTACGCAATATAAAGGCACCAAGTAATTAGCCACTTTTACATTCAGATTTATACAAAAGGCGATTAAAAACTGATATATAGTGTGCAAACGATAAAATAGAAATTATAACCAAATAATTTGACAAAATTAAATTTGTTATAATATGTCAAAATTTACGACTATTGCCTTGTGTAAAACTGGTGAGGGCCTGTCCAATCACAGATGTATGATTTAGCGCGTTAAATTTAAAACGCTCCTCCTGGTTTAAAAACAGACTATAGCAGCTATTGATTGGCAGTCATGACATTCCGATACAATTTCAAACTAAAAAGATAATCGAAGTTTTTGTGGTTAAAATTTTTTTCGATTTTTGGTAATTCTTTCACATATTTGCTATTATTTAATAATACATGCACTAAATGCACGTGGTAGTACAACTCTTCAAGAAAATTTTAAGCCCAAAAACGTTTCGATAAGTGTTCAGGAACCTGAATAAATAGAATTATACAAAATCGTCTCTTTTTCGAAAAAATCGATATTTGCAAAAACTGATCCATTTTTCGCAATTTTTTAAACACGCTCTTATTGTACTTTCCAAGAACTATGCTTTCGGCAAGTTTCATTAATTCTCTTTTTTTTTTAGTTATAAGCAATTGAAAAAATACGATTTTTAGCAGTTTCTTTGCACCAATTTATTTGGAAATTTATTGATATTGAACAGTGTTTATTCATATTTATTATTCAAAAATTCTAGAAATTTTCTACAAAACTTTTTTTAAGTCTAGATTTTTATAAAACGCGAAAAACTGTTTTTGAGCCTCTTTTGAATAACTTCTGCAATGAACCCCGTCCAAAAATACTTCATCAAATTCTACGCAATTTTTCCATTTTTTTTTCTTCTCTTATGGATGGCTTGGTTGTAAAAAATACGAGGTATTTTCGACAATTTGACTGACATACTTTAAAACAGCCAACTTCGAATAAGAAATAAACATATAGTATAAGAACATGCAGATAGTTCAATGTACTCGATGCTGCGGTCTTCAACGAATGTATAGTGAATTCAATTCACCTGTAACAGCTTAAAATTAAAACAACCATTTTAAATAAACTGACTTTATTCAATATGTCTGAATATACATCAAATAAAGGGATATAGGATTAATACAAAGACCTTTATAATATCGCTATCGAATAATCTATCTACACTTAATAAAACTTCATTATAATCACTTTAATACCCAATATATTAATAATGGAAGTTATTATGCATGGATCTCCACGCAACACTAGTATATCTTAGAGAAGAATATTTCGTCAAAATGGGCACTGGCGATATGTCACAAAAAAAAAGAGTAAAACACGAAAAAAACTACAAACACCACTTTGAGGAAACATCTCTCTTTCTGAATTATGTACAATAATTACATTAAACAACAAAACTATAATTGATTGTTATGTAATGCATATTGGCGAACTCCAAAGTAGTTTCCATTACTTTTTACTTTTACATGTTACTATTAGGCATTTAGTCAAATTTTTATCACTCTTACTCTACCTCTTACACAACCGTCTGTTCCAAAAACCAGCAATCAAACTAAATGAAACCAATAAATATAAAAGTTATATAACCAATAACTAAAACATTAAAACAATGAACTAATTATTTCTTAAACTAAGATCATGATAATTATTCACGTATAATTGTTTAATAAATTAAAATTTTCAGCGATAGTTACTTGTCTAACCTGTAAAGCAACTGAAAGAATCAAGGATTTTTTTCTACTGGAAACTAATATCAGTTGCGTATATATAGCCCTGTTGTTGAAGCACATGCAAGCGTTTCTCTACGGCTTCTTTATCTGCAAAAAGAGGAGAAACTGTACAAACTGAATAGTATAGGAGCTGGGGGTATATTCTCTATAAGCGAAAGTCATATACTCTCAAAGTAGTAACTTTGGGAAAATGTCTTATCGAAATTCACATGACTGAAAATATGCATTCTCGATGTCGCATTCTCCAATTTTCGGTAGCATGTTCAACGAATGGGTAAATACGTAGATAATTAAATTAATGACAGCCGAGTTTTATTTTAAAAATTTCTAACTTGAATGAGGCAAATATGCTTATTACAGCTGAAATCCTAGAATTCTAAGAAAATGCAGAGTAACGAAGGTATTACAAGAAATTCGTTTGAACTCAACGATTGGCGGTTTATACAAGTGTTTTAGATTAAGTAAAGATTTGGTTATAAATCTAATTAGAATTGTTTTTACTGTTTATACAACGATAAACGTTGACTTCCGCTCTAAGTGAAAAAATTAAGGCATGGTTACATTTTGTTAATAAGTATTTCTGCACCAAGGACGAGGAGCAGTGATCAGTTTTAGCCTTTGTAAAAGTTACTGCCTAATTGACAAAACAAATTGAATATAAATGGAATTTCTATTACTTAGCAGAGAATTTACTATCTGAGTCTTGTTTTACTACCTCTACCAAAATTAAAAGAATTATTTTGTGGCTACTAACATGAAATATAGAACATTGTATCATTTCTAGATCAATTCCATACCAAAGAAAATGTTTCTAAATTTTTTTTCAAATGTACAGGGCCGTCGAGAGAAAATCGGGACCCAGGGGTAGTAACATACAACTCCGACTAATCCCCAACTTCGGGTAGAACCCGGGCCCCCTCAAAACCGCCGGGCCCCCTCAAAAAGCACCGGGTCCGGGAGGAAACACCCCCGACCCCCCCCTCTCGACGGGCCTGCAAATGTATTATTATATGACTACTACAAGATCATTTTCTTTTAATAATTTGTTATTAGTTTCCTGAATAAAAAGTTAAGCATCTCAAAACTAAATTCCCCTCTGAATAATTTCTACATTTGTTCAAAAACAAAAAAATGTATAATTTTATGCTGAGAAAACATATATCTTGACCTATGGCTGAACTAACGGGTAACGTTTCAGTGACATCAAATTCAATGTTCATTCAATAAAGATGAATTACGAAAATATTGAACGTCAAAGATACTTAATTTTAAAAATCGAGACACAAGTATTCCAAAATACATAAATAAAGAAAACTAAAAGGTTCTGAACCGATTTTGATTAAAAAACAAGTAAAACGTAACAGTCACAATGACACCTTCAGTGCATATTTTGACGCGAAGGACAGGCAATGCGTCCACCAATGCATAATATATTCCTATGTTGACGCAAAACAGAGTAAGATTTCTTAAATAGCACTAGTGCTCTTTGTCAAATAGTGAGAACTGGATTCGTTCTGCAGCAGACAGGTACAGTGAGATCGAAAGAATGAAGTTCACGTGACACAGAAGTCACCAAAATTGTCAAAATGGATTTCTATTCTACGTACATTATTAAAACTAATTTCCTATGTTACTAGTTTAGGGAATTCTGAAATGAAAATGGTCGCCACTTTGTGATCGGTTGATATAACGCCTTGTTTTAAGTGTATACTTATTTTGGGGTTTTGTGACTTTCTTGAACTTAAATTTGGATTATTTAACATCCACAATTATCCTTAATCAATTCTTATGGCGAATTTTTTGTTTAGATGGAGACGAGTTTATATTTAGCAGCCTGTTGCTCTCAAAGATGCTGGCCTGACGCATGTTGATGGTGAACAATCGTGAGATGATTAGAAACTTCTTAACACTCAAATATTTGATTAGAACGTCTATAATTTCACCAACCTGCACCACCCCAATTATCGAAACCACCCCCAAGGACCTGACTAGTCAGCCATGTCAGACCCTTCCTCACTAGTATATTGCAGAGTGGGTACTGCACGATAAATATTGAAATTCTGTTCGAAGCTCAAGGCGATCACCCTATCCTGCGATAGCTGCATAGCAGCCTACTTTTTTGGAATTGTTTTGTGGCTCCCTCTAACTTCAGGAGTGCCCTCTAACAAATGGCGCCCAACGTGGGGCCCAAAATAAAACAGGTACTACTAGTTGGCAACCCATTATTCTCCCTTGGCGAGAGATGGCACCACGATGCTCAAATATATGACATTTGGGGAAATGACGAACTTGTTCTATAATTCTATAAAATTTCTAATGTTAAATAAATGCGGAAATAGACTGTAAGAGAACCAGATTAATTGAAATTAGAAAATATGTGGTTGCAGACGACAATTCTGACAATCATTCTGAGCAAATTCATTTTAAATCTTAGCAACATTGATTGCCCACCAATATCGCCAAATTTAACAGCACTAGACTTTTTATGTGCATGGACAACTTAAAGGAAAGTGTATGCACCAAACCAGAGATCATGAAGGGCAATATCCGTAGGGCTACCACTGAAATATCACCTGAAATTAGCCAGAAGGTAACGGAAAATCCAATTGACAGAGCTTGGATTTGCAGCACAGAGCAAGAGAAGGCGATTTGGCTGAGGTACATTTCATACACAATATTTTATAACCAATGCTATCGCAAAACTGTTTATCATTTCCCTTAACATCAGTAGTGAGTTTTTATAAATCAGCAATAATTTCTCATCAACCAAGGCCGTACACCTTATTTTAGCCCACCCTATAGATATTGGTCATTATTTCCCATTGCGCCTCAAAACTCGAGGTTATATAATATTCTTACTTACATTTAGTGAGCAGTAGCTTATCCTGCTCGTTGTGGACCTGCTGTGAAAGGCTGTGTAATAAAATCTGCGCAGTTTGATACCTCTGGAAACAATCTCCTGGATTGCCGAATAATTCATCTAAAGCTGCCGACTGACACTGAAACAAACATACAGATATAAAAATTATCCAAAAACACTACGACAAATCCCGTACCATCTGTATAGCATGATTGTACAAGAGTTTATCAGCTATAATGCTGCTGGACCCCACTCTTTTCAAAATATTCGAACTGTTGAGTTGCTTGCATTCCTGGAGGGTCTTCCTGAACTTTGTATTTAACGTGGAGAGCACTGGAAATTAAACAGAATCGAATTTACTAATGAATAACCTCAACCGCTGCTAAGGATGTCTCTGTTTTCCGTTATAATGTATCACAAAGTTATGTATATCAAACAAAAGATAAATAAGTATACTACTGATGAAAAGATACATCAACATGGCACTAGAAATAAACATAACCTCATTACACCTCAGCATAGACTTCAAAAACATGATTCCATAGGTATCAGTTTATTTAACACGTCTAGTTACTTTAGAAATCTCCCAGTAATTGTTAATAACTAGGTGGTAACTTCACGCATACACACGTACGCGCGCCCACACAACACACGCATACACATATTTACAAAGACTTTTTCTTTCTCTTTTCAGGTTTTAGCTCTATATAACATTTTATTACTCTAGTGCATTTTGTGTCTTGGTGCATGGATATGAGTTAGTAACAGGTAAGTAAGAGTAATCATTTTGGTTTAATTATATTTTCATATCTATAAGTGGATGTATCTTTTTTCTTGGTTGACTGTTTATCCATTGCCTGATTTTTGCTTTGAAAATACTGTTTGAGTTAAGACTTATTATATAATTTGGTAAACTATTATATATTTTTGGTCCAATATACGAATAACACCTTTGACCTATTGTTTTACTTCGTTTCGGTATTAATATTGACTTCTCGTTCTGCCTAGTGCTATATGAGTGTTTAACTTTCTCCAAGTTATTTTTACTCTTATGAGTATTTTTAATAACTTTGTGTTACTTCTAGATTTTTTAAATAGCAACTTGTTGTGGCACCCCATCCAATGATTCCGTGTGAAAGATGTGATTAGGCTAAATTTTGGTAATAGACTTCTCATTTTTTTTTACTAATTATTATTCTTAATAATAATAAAAGTACTTTATTGAGTAAAAACCCAAATGGCCATTGACCGAAGTCCTTCAGCCTTTTTTTAACAATAATATAATAAATTTTGTAATAAGTATGGATAACAGACAGCAAAATTTAGATAGCATGTGAAAGAAAAAAAAAATCAGGTAAATATGTTACAATGTTACAATTATTATTGACTTTTTATCATTTCACGAGTGTATTATTCTTATTATTACTAATATCTAATTCTATCAACGCTAATTCACAAGTTGATATAATCTACATGGGCTTTACTAAAGCATTTGACAGACTTGATCACGGTGTTTTACATTCAATACAAAAATTGGTTTCTCGAGAAATTTGTTGTTATATTTCAAACCACATCTTGGAAATAGACATTATTATATTAAATACTGCGACTCCAGGTAAATTACTGGAACAGTTGAACAGAGCTGATCTAGGGATGAAAAACATTTCTCTCCGTTCTTTGAGGCGGGGAATCTATTGCGATGGGTCCAGGGAGTTGAGAAATTATGCCTTCATCCCCTATTGACCAAAAACCACCCCCAAACGGATGTTTGGGTGGTAGGGCGAACATTTTTTATACAAAAGTTATTAGTTGAAAAAATGTGGGTTAGTGATATGAGAAAGGTGTAAATTACTCCCGTGAGGCAAATGTCGACCTAGGCCTATTTCTCTCACGTTTTTCTGACAGGATCTGGTTGGGAGGTGGTCAAGAATGATTAGAGTTAGATTCATCTAACCAACCCCTCCCGTTCCTGCTCGACGTTTCCGCTAATTTGCCTGGAGTATGTGGATAACAGTCTGCAGAATTTGATGGAATTTAATTTCACACCTTCCCTCTCGAAAATCTATCTATTTTATAATTTATAAACTAACATTCTCACATAAACCATAATTTAAAGAATGTATTAGGATATCAAACTTACCGTTTTTCACATTAGTACTAGGTCGCAACTGGCCTGACGCAAGCTGCTTCGTCGCCAATGACAAACCAGAGCTTTGCAGCTGTAAAGCCCTCACCAACAACACAAGCTGTTCTGCCCTTCGATTCCCCTCGTTCAATGGCTGATTTGAATGAGCGGAATCTACTAAAGCCCCCAAAGGCGTTGACTTCTGGGCCGCCAACTCACAAATACAATTACTCAACGCTAGCACAAAGTTCACTTTCGCCAATATCTCGTTATGTTCTCTCTGTGGAAAAATTATGAATAAAGGAAAGGGTGGGAGTAAAAAGTCACACGATTGAAGCAAAACTTCTACATGGTGGATACAATCTTTTCTCTCACAGAATCTGTGTCGCTTGGGACATTACAGGTTCCATAACACGCATGCTATACCTCAGCTGTGGCGAAGTGAGGGTGCCCCACATCTTCAGTTGTCCTCACTCCCAATTATAGTTTCGTATAGCACTACAGATTTTGCGTCATATTACACCTCCGATCGAAGAACTTATTCCTAGATACATAATGTTTACTGGTATGTCCATCTCTGAAATAGTCACAATAAGCTTGTTCCATGATATTCCTTTTATATGGTTTTTACACGTTCTTATATATTACTCGGTATTCTTATCATGCACTTAAAATTTTTCCGTTCTCGAGATATAAGAGGTTGCAAAAACAGAGCGCTCATTTGTGACATCACTATATAGAACATTAAACTCAGAGATCTACCGAGACACTGTGACCACTAACAGCCATTCAGTAGTAAGTAAATACATGCATGGAGTTGAAGACCATTTTAGGTGTCTATGGAAAGAGGAAGATTGATGTTTTGTCCTGATACCAAATCGCAATGGTGGAATCAGAAATCGGGCTAGGTACAAGTGAAAGAAGAATAGCGTTTTCATAAAAATTGAAAAACATCGATTTTTAAATAATTCATAAAAATTCGAGTAGAAGTGTCCGCGACGTCTATGGAAAGAGGATGTTTAGCGCTATCCTGATACCAAACTGTACCAGCAAAATCGGAAATTCGAGTCGATAAGAGCGAAAGAAAAATGCGTGTCAAAATGTAACCTAAAAAATTTTGAAACATCAATTTTTTAAACTTTCTTAATTAAGTTAATATTTGGAGTGGAGGATCGATCTTGGTCTCTATGAAAAAAGGAAGATTGGTGTTTTATCGACATCATAAATTTCACAGTGGAAATCAGAATTTCGGCTCGGCCTGTGTGAAAGAAAAATAGCTACCTACTTTCGTAATAATGGAAAACCGTTTGTGCTTTAAAAATTCATAATTAAACAAATACTTGGAGTGAAAGGGCTCGTGATGTCTCTGTGGAAAGAGAAAGACTAGAGCTTTACCCTGATAGCAAGTTGTATGGACCAAATCGAAAATTCGGTTCGGCGGGAGCAAGGGAAAAGTGGCTTTCTGGGACCTTTTAAATTTAACCTGAAAGGTCGAAAAACATGAAAATTCCAAACGCTCGTAACTAAATAAATACGTCGAGCGGAAGCTCGCTCTGTCCCTACAGAAAGGAGAAGGTCGGCGATGGATTGGCATCGTAAATTGCAGGATAAAAATCGAAAATTCGGCCCGACAGGAGCGAAAGAAAATCGTAATTTTTTGACATTTCGCAAAACCGTACTCCCCTAAAGTCCCTAGAATGCCCATTGCTAAAAATGAGAGGCGAGAGAGATAGCCAACTTTTGCGCGTTAATTGCAGAAAACCCATTAAATATACCACCTGTGAGTTCATCCTAATACAATCGTAATTTACTCCCGAACCGAGCGGTACCGGTCCCATCTCAAAAAACCAACCCCCAAAAAGCCTTTGCTAGATCTTTTCTGCAATTTTAGAAGGGTGGAGATCAACACAATTACTATAAATAACTAAAAAGCATCGAGTCGACTGAGATCTCTGAGTCTATGCCATGTACACGGATTTCACCCTGATTGTGGGCTACCGGTTGCTGATTCTGGGTTGTGTTTGTCCTGGTGCTGCACTTGTTTCCTGTTCATTATTTTGATTAGTGTGGCAGTTCCTATGAAAGTGATAACCCAGGCATCGATGGCATTTTGCTAAGTTTGTAGTTCGCATCGGCGGAGAAGTCGCTGGACGCGGTAGTGGGCGTAATTGCCTTTGAAATTCCTTATAGTTTTCCTGTATGCTCGGTGATGTGACTGAGTTCTTCCAGGCTGTGTATATTCGTATTTCGTGTCGCGAATCTCTGCTCCGGGCGCAGCAGTTCCCGAACTTCGCTTACCATCTCCTCCTCTGGTGTATAACGTTCGACTCTGAGCCATACCTCGATTCTTCGCTGTATGTCTTCTTTCTGCCTTTCGCCCTGCAAGCGTGAGCATAGATCCCCCGTGTTGCAGTGTCGTGAATCCTCTCAGTAGTTTTTCTTTAAAAAAGTTGAATGTGATCTTCGTAGTCATCCACATTTCAAACATCTTAATAATAATAATAATAATAACACTTTATTTCCTTTAGACCTGCTGAAATACAAGTATAGGACACGTCAGAAATGAATATAACAAGTAAAAAATGTATATACTAATAAGTAGTAGTGATAAGTAACAGTAAAATCATGGTGTATATATATATAGAATATTACTTTCACATAGTCATAAATTCTAATAATTCTTAATAATAATCTTGCATTCCCTTCCAGTTGCCCAATCGCGACCCGAACTTTGTCCCGTTCATATCCATTGTTCCTCCGTGGACGCCTCAAGTTCATGCAAAAAATTCTCTGGGTCCTCGCATTCCAGTCCACAGAAGATGGGTAGTGTTCTCGGTCGTACCTTAAGCATTGTCAGGTGCTCGGTGATAGCCTGAATTGCTGCTTTTGTGCTCTCCTGTAGAAGATGTACCATTGTTTGTGATAATTCCTGTATATTTTCTGTTGGGCGTCACTGGAGATGTTGCCCAGAATTTGTTTCATTCGTCGGATGTGGGTCTTTCTTTGTGCAAGGGAAATGGTGTGCCCCACGTTGGGCGCCTGGTCACGCCCCCCACTTTCGTGCGGTGGAGGTTTGTAATTATACTTAGGACACTAAAGGTGCGAATAAAATTCTGATTTTTTTACAGACCCATTATTTTATACTTGCACTTTCGATTTATGAAATAATGAAAAATGCCGAACAAGTCTATTTAAGGCACTTGAGTTCTAAACATTCGCTAAATTCCTTATTGGTTAGTTCATCTAATCGTGCTTTTTATTTGAATAATCGTAATATTCTGGAAACGATTCAGTTCGTTTATTTTCTCTATTTGATATGTCCACCATTAATGTTACCAGGTATTTCTAGTGTTTAACAGTGATTTCGTAGTGGAAAAGTGTGGTTTTGTACATTTTATGAGAATATACCTATTAAAAAATGGTGGTGTTCTGCCGTTTCTACTAATTAAATTTGGAACACAGCAAGCATTATCTTACTGTAATATCGCATGCCTATGACACATTGTTTTGAATAAAAATCAGGTAATCGAGGAATTACAAAAATTCATATTCATGAAAATATTTACCCTTCTACATGTACCTGCCACTAGCTCATGGGATGTTATGTTTACCTATTCTATTTAATAGAGCTTTAGGTTAGTGGCAAACAAGGTATGTACTACAGAGATAGCTGTTATATATCTAGGAATAAGTTCTTATCGAAGTAATTGACGCTGTCAAACGGGTTTACCATCTTCATAGAAGTTTCACTTCAATATTGTTTTAATATTATTTTCGAATCAATCTTACCTCCATTAATGTTTCCTCGGATAATTCTGGTGCATAAAACATGATAGGGTGGGAGTCATCACTAGAGGTGTCGTTGAAGAATACCGGGTAATTGCCCATCTCAGAAATTTCTGGCAGGGTAACGGCCCGCGTACAGAAAGGTATGACTGGAGATTTGCCTAAATTGTTGTTATCGTTAAGGGTTGGGCTGCTCAACATTGGTACTCTGGACAGGGGGCCAGTCAAAATTGGAGAGGAGGTACCTAACATAACATAAAAATGTTAACACATCATTTTACTTACGTAAAAGTATGAATTTTAAAAACTTATATTTCAAATAGGTATTTTACATTTATTAAACTCTGACACATACAAGATGAAGACTATCTATTAATCTATCTACATAAAATAGAACAGAAAAATACCTAACGATTTCCAAAAATGCTTACCAGACCTCCTCAAAGGGGAGCTCATTGGCATATTTTTGGAGACTGAACCGGGCGATACAGTCCAAATGTTGGGGGGTGGAGGAGTACCACTGAGGCTACCAGAAGTTGACCTCCTCCTTCCACTAGCTGGAGGAGTACCAATTACATACTGAATCTGAAAGTAAAGATAAAAACTACATTGCCTACATATTCATAGTATGAATACCAACTTCTAAAGATAGTTGCAACTCGTGATTACGTCAAAGATAAACATTGAAAATAAAAGCGGCTTTAATACAGTGCCTTGAGGCATGCCACTTTTAGTTTCTATATTGTTCTCTAGTTTGGCCAATATTAACTTAGAATTCATTATAGTTAAAGCGTTCTTCTGACCAAGCAATATCTATCAATCAACAGATAACTGACACTATAAATATATGTACTTACTGTGGGTGGAGACATAGAACTAATATCAATATCGGTGTTTTGTCTCTCTGGCCTTTTTTTCATAGTAATTGGTTCTGACCTTGGTACGCTGCTGCTATTCATCTGCAATAAAAAAAGTCATAATAGGGTTAAAGATTATCTTTAAGATGATTATAAGTGTAAGAAATATGCCACTTTGTTTTTTTTTAACAGGCCAATAGTACATTTATTTATTTGTTATATATTATTATTCTAAAACAACTTGGATTTAGAGCAAATAGATCAATTGAAACAGCTTTGTACAATCTACTACAACATGTCTAAACCCTTCTAAATATAAGTAGATATGTCGCAGCACTTTGTTTAACTGTAATATATTTTATTTCTGCACAGATATCATTGAGAAAAAAATATTTGGGTATTTTCCGGACAACTTTCATATACTCCATCTAATATTTAATATGAGAAATAACACTTATGTTTGATCTAACCCAAGCATTTGATCCTACGAATGTGAATCTATTAGCAATAAATTAGGATGATAGATAATTGCTTACAATGGATTAAATCCTACATAAGTAACTGAAAAAGGGTTATGAAAGTTAACAACCTTCAGTCACAAGAATGTAAAATTAGGCTGGGCATTCCTCAGGGGTCAGTACTCGGTCCACTGTTGTTTATGTTATTTATCAATGATTTACCTGAGCATATCACGAAAGATTTAGTAGCAATGTTTGCAGCTGACACCGCAACCTGTGTAACTGGTATTACTCATAAGGAGTTACTAGCTAACATAAAAATAGTGTATTATAATTTAGAAATTTGGTGCAAGGAAATAAAGCGATTACCATACACTTTCATAAGAGAAGAATGTGGGATCCATTAGAATTGCCTGAAATAAATATACAATTTTCTGAAGCTCAATGAAAATCTAATACGGTCTAAGCTTATTGAGTATATTATGCCATACTACAGCTAAAATCCTCTTTAGATTGTGTAGAACTTTTAAACGTTTATTTCTCATTAGGTTACAGTCATATATCATTAAATATTTTATCTTGGAGCAAGGGGGCTGATGTTAAGAGTATTTATCTAAAAAAAAAAGCCTCATAAGGCTAATATTTAACTTGAAACCAACAATCAGGTAGAGAAATGTATTTATGGAAAACAATTTATTAAGTCTTTCTTATATATTTATTTTGAAGAGTATTTTGTACTTTAAAAAATACAATACTTCCCTTCGGTATGCGAGGGAAGTAAAATATCAATCAATTTTCAACACTAATTAACACACACAGATATAGTACGTAAAACGATCATAGCTTAACGACACTAAATCATAAATATTCGTATTATAAGCATGAGGTATTTTGCTAATAATATAATTTGCCATCATACCAGTTGCTTCTCTATTGATTTTCGACATAGCTTCGGGTATTTCTTGTTTTTCCACTTCTATTTATATCGTATATCTCACTCACTATTGACTTACCACAATGAACAATTCTGTATTTTTAAGTGGTTAATAAATTATCTACTATTTATCTATCTAAGAAATAGTCTAACGAACCTTCGTAGGTGATGCAGGCTCCTCTTTCTTGTCTTGCTGGCTGTACATCCTTTGAAAAACGTGTCTTTGAGAGGGTACGGGAATCGGCTCTGATGATATAGGCAGAAATGTGGGCCTAGTTGGGCTGGCAACCGGCCCACAAGGCAACGGTGGAGATTTCATTGGTAATGGCGGAGATTTCATTGGCAATGGAGGAGATTTCACTGGCAATGGAGGACTTTTCGCTGGCAACGGAGAAGATCTCGCTGGCAACGGTGAAGACCTCACTGGGAACCTTAAACTAATAAAACGAGTTATCAATCTGTCAATAGACCAATGAATCAATTTAACTTATTTGATGGGATGAGAAATAAGTTGAAAAATACAAAAATACAAAATGATATACATAAATCAAATAAACTATTAAAATAGATTAGGTATCACAATCAATACAGTTCTCTTAATTTATCATATGTAATATCGCTGGTTATGGAACAGTTTGCAATCTGCCAGATATTTAAAATTAGATTGCTTAATAACCAAAAATTTATTGTGGGATTATAAACACATTTTTAAACCAACAAGGTTTTTCTCAGGGTAAATCTACATGTACCAATCTAATTATGTATAATTTTATTCTTAACTCTTTGGAAGAAAATGTTCAGCTTGACTGTTTTTACCGACTTTTCTAAAGAATTTGACAGAGCCAACCCATGATCTATGTAGGACGGGTCGTATCCACCAGGTTTAAACTAAAATCAGATCTTCCAATGATCAAAAATCATGGCTACGATTGTTACAACATTGTAACCATGAATGTTAAGCAGATTTCGATTCAAACTTAATTGATACAACCCACTCATATTAGTTGATTATTAGCAGTTATTTTACTGGTCGGTTACAATATGTAAAATAAGGTAATTTTCTATTGCTATTGATTAAAGTAACATCAGGAATTCCTCGAGGACCTCATATTGGCCCAGTTTTCTTTAATCTCTTTGTGTTTCAGGAACAGAAAATAATAATTTGTTAATGTTTGCAAATGATGTAGAAATGTTCAAAGTAACTAAAAATTATTTGTGATGTTTGTCTCACTGGTGTGATGTAAATGTCTTGTAATTAAAAGAAAATAAGTATTATAACGTTATGTATAAACTCGCCTATAGCTATTCTTACGGGGTTAATAATAGAGTGCTGCACGAGACTAATTGTGTAAAAGATTTGAGAATTAATACTTGATAATAAAATGTCCTATAACATCCATATGTTGTGAGGTGAGATACGGTACCAGTTTCAGTGGTGAGATCTCGACAGGCGTAGTTAAGGCATGCCGGGCGAGTCCATCACTTAGATGGGTGACCGTATCTCATCTTGCCGTCTTGGTCAAGTGGTGGAATAGCATTAGCTAAACTTTGCCAGGATGTTAAAACAAATGCAATAATTTTAAAAAATTAAATAATATTAGCAATGGCAAATGCTGGGATTCATGCATACATCTGTATTTTTCAGTCAATAGTCTAAAATTGTTATACTGTTCGAAATTCGTTGATATTATATAATAATAAAACAAAACGTATTCTATTTTAACATAGTAGAAATAAAATTGAATATCCAACAGAAATAAGCATTAACAATGTAAATATTAACTACACTGAAAATACAAAATTCTTAGGAGTGATTACTGCTGTACATATGAACTGGATGGATCATGGGATCAGGCTCTTTGAGGCAGACTAAGTACAGTTTGCTAGTCGTTAAAAGAATGGGCTTGTTACCGATCATTCTTTTTTCGTTATTTTTCATAAGAATATCTAATCCTTACATATTCATTGTTAAAGATTGGGTTTCAGTATAAAGCGCTTCGCCAACTAGTGACGTCATTCTGCATTATAGGCGAGTCTGCCTAGGGTAAAAAAGGTGATTTTACAAATTTTGTATACCATTTGAGTTAGCAACGGATTCCTATAGGAACTGAACAAGATTTTCTTATGAAAAATTTTCCTAAACCGCGAGTTTCATGGTCAAATAATTGTTAAAACAATTTTTTTTTCGTTTTTATTTGATAAAATGAAAACGGTTTGACGGATCAAAAAAATCTTGATCCGATCGAAAGATATTTTCATTACGCGTCGTTTGGCGTCAGGCACAACCCATTTTATCAACCCGTTTATTTCTTATAGCCAAAATAAATGTCTTAATTAACAAATTAATTACTCCGAAACTAATGAGGTCAGGATATTGTTTTCTTCAAAATACATGCCTTTTATACCAAAGAATATACCATATTTTTTTTGGCCCGATACCTTCAATACTTTTTGATTGTTTAAACAATTGGCATAATTTGTTAATTAGCAAACAACTTTTTTTTCGAAAATTTGATCGACTTCAGACCAACTTAAAAAATGATAAATATTGATGTCGGGCATAACCCCATAGAAGTTTGCACGAATGCAACTTTTTGCTTTTGTTTATTTAAAATTTAAATTAATTTAGCAAATTAACAAATGAAATATCTCGGCTCGAGGTAAGCGTATCGAAATGGGGTTTTGTGCATATGAAAGTGCTTGGAAAAAGGAAAATTTTGAGATAAGAGAGAACTTGATCGGATAACCGGAACTGGAAATAAAAGTGATATTGCGTGAGAGGCTCTAATTTGTTTATTAACAACTTTTTGGACACGAGGTTTGGTGCAAATGGTGTAAATGAAAGCTAACAAGTTTTTCCATCAACCACAAAAAATTCTACAAAAAATATTAAATCCCTGAAGAGTTATACTCATTTTTGACCCTTAAAAAAAATCTCTCCCTCAACGTGAAAATAGTAAGATTTGACACGCAATGGGGTGGCGGGTTCAATCCTCGGTGTGGGCCAATTTTTTTTCGTCCAGTTTGCTTTTTTTTTCATGTAACCAAGTACTTTTTATGATAATAAATGTTTTCACTTTCTGAGAAATTTTTAAAAACGTCGTAAGTAATTTTTTTTCGCTATTTTCATTACATAAATGGCTATCTTGCAACAAGCATATGATTGTTTTTGTCCAACGAGGGTTTGTCGGTAGTTTTTGTTTATTTACTACTTTTTGTGAAAGAGAAGGCTTGTTTTACTTTATTTGAGGGGGGTGCCTGTCGAAAAAAGACCAAAAATAAAAAGAAAAATTTATTTTTCACTTTTTTCTTATAATGAAAAAAAGCTCACGTTTCATGAAAAAAACACACACTTTGTTATTTGTAAATGAGAAATAATCAAAAGATTTAACTATTTTAATGGCATTATTATTTTATTTTTGGTCTTTTTTCGACAGGCACCCCCCTCAAATAAAGTAAAACAAGCCCTCTCTTTCATAAAAAGTAGTATAAAAAAAACAAAATCTTCAGACAAACCCTCGAACAATCATATGTTTGTGGCAAGATAGCCATTTATTTAATGAAAATTGCAAAAAACAATTATTTACGTTTTTTTAAATTTCTCAGAAAGTAAAAACATTTATTATCATAAAAAATACTTGGTTATATGAAAAAAAGCAAATTCGACGAGGAAAAATTTGCCCACACGCCCATTGTGCGTCACATCTTACTATTTTCACGTTGCGGGAGAGATTTATTTAAGTGTCAAATACGCATATAACTCACTATAACACTTTCATATGCACAAAACCCCATTTCGATACTCTTACCCAGAGCCGAGATATTCCCTTTATTTGCAAAATTAATTTAATGCAAGGAATAAAATTGCTTAGGTAAAATATTACTTTTAGAGGAATCCTAAATAGATGGTACCTACATACCTGCCTAAATTTAATTTATATTAAAAAAAGAATATATCTAATCCAATCAGGTATACTAACCCTAATAATAATTTTAATGATGTAAAAATGTGTTAACCTCAAAGTCGAAAATTAAGTCTTGACTGTCACCCGATCAGCTTATGCAAAGTAACGTCACGCGAAGCTACGCCCCGTTTTCGCGTGATCCAGCGTTGGTAATTTATTTAAGGGCTTAAACGTTCGAATAAAAACCTAAAAATTTGTAAATTGTCTTAAAAAGTGTTCTACTTCCGATTTCTAAAATAAAAAAAAAATGCTGAACGGTCCCATTGAAGAAGGTAATGAATCATAATACTCTCCTCACAGCTTACTATGGACATTTTTACAGTTTAATATCATATGGAATTATATTTTGGGGTGGTTCTTATGTCCAAAAAATTTTCATAGTTCAAAAAAGGGCACTATGAATCTTATCTGATTTAAGAGTAGATGAATCATGTCGTCAACACTTCAAGGCACTCAAATTACTAACAGCTCCAGGTCCTTTTTTTACGAATGTCTTTGTTTTCAAGCAAATGAACGAGTTTAAAGACAATGTCAGAGATCACAGTTATAATACAAGACACAAAGATACTCTCTCATACCCAATTCATAATATAACAATTCCAGAAAGAGGCTGTTTCTATAAATGTTTGCATTATTATAAATTTTTGCCCACTAAACTGAAAAAAATTACATCTATAGATATTTTCAAAAATACAGTAAAAAAATCTCTTAACACTTGCAGAACCTTACACCCTAGAGGAAGTGAATGACACAACATTTACTTAAAAAAAAATGTATTATTTTTACTAAGTTAAGCTATTATCATCGTTATTTGAATTCTCGGAAATTTTTGGAATTGTACAATTTTTGTCACCATTACGCAATAAAATTCTATTCTATTCTGTTCATTGTTACTTCAATTTTAGAATACTGCTCAATAATTTGGTGACAACTATAATTAGTCAACAAAATAGGTGTCCAAAAGAAGTTTCAAATGTACTATACATTTAACCCATTAACGCCGGAATTATTTTTTTTTTAGTTTTTAATATTTTTTTTGTACTAGGTGTTACACTGGACAAAAGGGACAAAAAATTATGTAAACTTTTTTTTGACAGATTGACAGGTAATGAGATATTGGCCGTTGCCATATGGCAACGCTAGGCGTCTGGGCTACCGTAACTTAAGAAAACCCCAATTTTGTATATTGTTCTAGATAATTATTAAAAAATTAAATTTACATGACTTTATTATTAAAAAACTATTTTATTACAAAATTTAGGATACACAAAAATATTAAAACATATTGATTGTGAATGAAATGGGACAAAAGTCTATGCAAAGACCAATTTGCACACAAACAATTTTCTTTTTTTCAATGGTGTGACGAATAAAATAATTGATGCCATCATCTGACAGTATCCAGATATTCGACTGTCTGATGCTGCAGGTGAAGGTCTCCCAGTTGCTTTATGTGGCACACCATATTTCTTCAGATAGGCATTAGTAATTTCTCGTTTATATTCAAGTTGTGATAATTTTCGCCCAGATTTGTTGTATGGTATCCAACTGTTTTGCAAAGCTAAATCTGAAAGCCAGGTAAGTATAGACCAGTATCACTTTCTTCCACGTATTCCAATACGAGAACAGTTTGATCCATTTGATCTGTCCCTCCCATAAATGAGTTGTATTTTGTAATGAGTTTGCGTCTTGAAACCATGACAGGACGTTTGAATTTTTGTGAAAACCGTTCTGTCTCGGTATTCTCTTGTGTGCCATGTGAAGAAAAAATCATAGCAAAAGCAGCATTATCAAACCAACGTACATAAAAATTACCATCATTTGCTTCTATGGCTGATTCGTAATAACCACGCTCTTTTTATAGAATCTTTTTTAATTGTTAGGGGACATAATTTTAGAGTTCTGTTTTCGCGGATTGTGCCAATTGCTGAATAGCCACGAAATTTCATATATGAAAATAATGCAGAGCAATGCAATGTCCATTGCCTCTGCTAAAGTCAACTCGCCCCTAGAAAGAAAGAAAACCTTTCAAGCTACTACAAACGCCTAGCGTTGCCATGTGGCAACACCCAAGTTTGAACAGCTATATGATATGTAATAAAAGCCATATTTTTTTTTAATTGTTAAAACAACAAAGTTCCGAGTCTATAAAATACCATCATAAACAAAAAAATATTTTAGAAGCACTGTATAGAAAAATATAATACTTACATAAAACGTACATCCATATTTTCGGCCATTTGTAATTCACCACAAAATTGTAAACAAATGCTTAAATTACTGTCAACCGCAGATTAATTTGCGGAACATGTGCCAAGTTAGGCATGTTTTGACACATAAAATAACATATTCCCCCACTCTTATCGGCACGTGTAACATACAGGGGTGATATGAAAATGAAATGTGTTTACCGTTGCCGTATGGCAACGCACGGCGTTAATGGGTTAAGTTGGTGTGTCTGGGTGACGAATATGATTATAATGACCTTATTAGACTATTATTACAGTAAAAAATTGAAGATTGAAGGCTGACATGATACTTTGTGCATAAAATAATTTGTAATGATTTTTAGGGCACAAGCATCTTGAGCATTTCATTGTTCCAAGGCTACCACTGTTGACTATTATTTGCTTCAAGATTTGCTTGTGATTTCTCACTGAATATGATGGAGGTATCATCTGCATATAAACATAATTATAAATGACCATAAATCTATAAGTCATTCAAGTATAATTTAAACAAACGTGAGGCCAAAATGACTCCTCATGGCATTCTCTTATGGAATGTTTACATCTTAGATATTAGTCGTTAATTTGTTTCATTGTGGTTTCATACAATGCACTGCCTTCTTTCATCAAAATCGGTTCTATCAGACTGTTCCATCACATATTTTCTAATTTAAAAAATTAGGGTTGAAGAGTTAGAAGGTTAGAGAACGACCATAAGAAAAAATAGTATTTACTCTTATTTCTACTTACGTTGGTTTTTCTTTCTCCACACTGCCATCTGATGAAGGATCTGAATGCATCGGGATGTTCTGGGGCACCATAACGTAATCATCTTCGGGACTAGAACTGAGAGCAGTTCTCGCAGATCTAGGCGATTCTAGAAGGTAATAATCAATTGTAAATTACTATTAATACAAATTGTAGTTATATTAACACAAAAGAAATATTAAAAAAATGTGTAGTCCAAACAGTTACCCAGTAATTGGTAGGCTTAACAGAAGTATTATATATACATTCATTTGCAGAAGTCTACAAAGCACACCTATTTAAGCATTAACATTTTCACTATATAACACAAAAAATGGTAGTACAATCTGGACTGAAAAATGAATGAAATCATTTATCAATCATTCAAGTTTTTGGTCAAGCACTGACAATTCAGTTTAGTTTCAGTTAGTATTATTCATGTTCACTTTAACTCAGAGATATCAGAATAGCGAGAAGCAGCTACCAGACCATTTTTTCTCTATGTGCACTTTTACAATACACACTTAAAACTTAAAAAAAGAGCCGACATACATGTAACAAGATTTACTGGTAAAAAATTGCTTCAGGCATGCAAATCTACCCGACACTTGATTCTGAGAAGACAACTAAATCAAGTATTCTACAAACACACTCCATTTAAAACATCCATTTTAAAAAAAAATCCTGATAATTCTTACAACTCCTTTCATCATATCCCACTCTCCAAATTGACATCCAACTAAAAGGAAAATTATGCACAATACACATAATTTAGTCAAGACTGTAAATCGAATGGAATGGAAGAAATTAAAATCGGACACCAGTACCTGGTTGTGATATGGGAGGTGTGGCGACTTTTACTGGAGTTGAAGATCTTAATGGTACTCTAGTTAAAGCTGGAGGTGACCCATAGATAGGAATAGGTAATTCTAAAAAAAAACATTAATATCAAAGATCGAAACTTTTATACCCATAACAGCTCAGTTCCCAGAGGCAGAAATCAACTTAAAAATGAGTTATGTAGAATAGTAGGCACATTAATACAGAGAGACCGAGAAAAACTGAATGTGCCGCTCCTTCAAGATTTTTGATGTGCCACTATTTATTTTTTGATACTTTCAATATTTGCACGTTGGCGACAGTGACTTAGTGCTTTATATAGACCGTGTGCGCGTAATGTCACAAATTTAGACATTTGTCAGAGTTTGGAGACAACAAACCCGAATTCCAAAGATGTTAAATGCAAACTGATCGACCTTTTCATTATATTAGTACTTTTGTGGGCATTGTATTATACAGAAAGCCAAGTTTTGGCCCTGTTATTAATTGTGGAAGTGTGGCAATACTAAATGACGCCAGTTTTTATTTTAATAAAACGAGGTAATTTATTACCTCGTTTTTTCAACTAAGAAAAGTTGAGGTTAGAACACACCAAATTCATAAGTTTCGACTTTTGAATAACATTTACTTGTTCTTTTAATAATGCACTTCTTTCAAAAATCATTTAATTACAATATATGCGTGTGTAACATTCGAAAATACATCGGCATCTGTACTAAAGTCTTCTTTATATAATATATAGGGATTTAGGCAGATAACACCAACTTTTTTCCATACACTTATCCTGTACAATTGTATATCATAAGACAATTTCGTAAAATATAAACTCGTCTCCTTCTTACCAAACAGAATTGATTTTAATAATAATAATACCTTTATTTTTCTTTCAGACAGTACAATCATGTATAGGAATCATCACAATTTGGCATGCAATTATGCTACAAAAAATTCATCTAATCTATAAAAACAATTGTTTAATAAATGTAGTCTTAATTTTAGTTTAAAACTATTTACATTTTTGGCCTGTTTGATGTCGTCAGATAAACAATTAAACAGTTTCAGACCTAGACAGTTGGGTGTATTTATCGATATATTGTATTTATAATAAGGAACATGAAATTGTTCTTTTTGTCTTGTGTTTCAAGCATGAAACTTTGTATTTGTGATAAATTTAGCCTTATTACAGTAAACATATATACACAAATCATAGATTAAAATATTAACAAGGGTTAAAACTTTATATTCTCTAAAATCATCTCTGCAAAAACAGGTAGGTACTGGAAATCCCTGCCATGTTTCTTAAAATTCGTTTCTGTACAATAAAAACATCCGCTGATAAGGTGGAGTTTCCCCAAAAGGCAATGCCATACCTTAGTCTGGACCCGACTCGTGCATGATATAAATTTAATAGTTGATCTTTTGATAGAATGGTAAAATTCATTCTTATCAAATAAGAGATTGAATTCAATTTTGATATTAACTGCTCACAGTGTACCTTCCAGTTGAGACACTCATCTAATGTTATTCCCAGGAATTTAACATTTTTACTGTTTGAGAGACTGTTGTCATTAATTTTAATGTCTAAATCCATGCAACTTTTTTGTCGTTGTAAAATCTTATATATTGGGTCTTATCAGCATTTAAGAATTGTTTATACAAATAATACCAGTTATAAAATTCATTCAAGGAAATGTTGCATTTCTGCTCCGATAAATTATCTAATCTATCAGATATCAGCAGACTGGTCATCCGCATACATTATCAAGTTAGCGTCCAATGTCAAAGTATCAAGTTCGTTAGTTAAAGTAAAAACAGAATCGGCTCCAAAACAGAGCCCTGGGGGACTCCCAGATTATTTACCTTGTGTCCCGAGCTGACACTACCGACCTTTCCATCAGAGGAGTATGATACAGATACATACAGTTGCCTATTTTTTAAGAACGAGACTATCCAATCCCATGCTCCACCACGAATACCATAGGCATAAAGTTTTATTAATAATTTGTGATGATCGACACAGTCAAATGCCCTGCTGAGATCACAGAATATCCCAACAGGGCACTCACCAGCCTCGGTATAGTCAATGAGCCTCTCAAAGAAAGCATACATAGCAGTATGTGTGGATTTATTAGAACGAAAGCCATGTTGATTTTCCGTCAAAATATTATTCTTTTCACAAAAATTTATAAGCCAATCTAAGAAAGCATATTCAAAAATTTTTGAGATACCCGATGGGATAGTTACAGGTCTATAATTTTCAACCATATTTGGGTCATGCTTTTTATATATAGGTACAAGTTTACCTATTTTTAGGCTACTTGGAAAATATCCAAATATAAATGATAGGTTTACTAAAAAAGTAATAGGTTGTCTGATTAAACAAACATTTTTTTTTTACGATAAAATAGGGAAACTCATCAGGTCCGGCTGAGCGTTTCTTCTTTAATTTTAGTTTAGTAAATTTTACAGCTCTTCTTCTACAAAGGGTTCCAGAAAGATCGATTGGTTATGGTAATAAGGTACATCTTTAATGTTAGATCACAAGCGACACAACTAACTTTTTAAAAATTTTATTTAAAATTAAAGGATAGTACGTACTATCCTGATAATGAAGTGAAAGCAACAAAGTGAGTATTATAACTGAAGTACAAATGTTATTTTACATATATTTATAAGATTAAAAGTGCTGACTTGAAGAGTCTTAGAACAAAGGAATATTGTGAACGAGCCTGTGAATCAGGTGATGTTGAGTTAGCAAAAGGAGCAGCTGCCATATGAAATATGATACGCCTGATAAGGCTACTTTCATATGACTCTAAATATTATAAGTTACTTGTTAATATTTTATATAACAACTTCCCCCTTATAGAAAAAGTTGGTGATTATACAACAACTTTTGAAATTGAAATTAAATGAAAAATATGAAAAACAAAGTAGGAACAATAAAATGTGACAAAAATGTAAAAGGTGTAAAAATGTAAAATTGTAAAAGTATAAAATGTAAAAATATATAATATAAAATAGTAAGCGTAAAAATGCAATACAGTGCATGTATAAAAAGCATAAAAAAATATTGAAATGAAATTGAATAGTTTTCACTGAAGAGTCTCAGTACAAAAGTTTATTAAAGGCACAAAACTGTTTAACTAAGTTCTATGTCTTCGGATTCTTCGTCTTCTCTTCTTAGTGGAGGTCGTCTCCGTTGAGGGAGTAGGCTAGTAAATGTCTTGGAGAGTTTACTAGGTCTTGGAGGAGCTGGAGGCGATGTGGAGACATCGGTGGTCAAACTTCCTCTGCGTATTTTGCATTTGTAGACTAAATACACAAATAATAGTCCGAAAATTAGAACAATTGTGAAATAAGTGAACCAGGAAATGTGTTTATTAACGAAAGGTTCGTTTATTAAATTGTCTAAGTCTTTTGAGTACTGGTCCAATTTGTGTTTGGCGATTTCGAGGTCCTCGGTGTTTAGGTTATTTAACTTTAGAGGTTTTAATTTGGGCACTCGAATGTTTTCGGGGATTTGGCTGCAGCACTCAAATGGAATCTGGATTGGATTTTAGTAATGCCTACGAAAGCGTAGCAATTTGATTGTAACTTGATAACTGAGTTTTTGGAGATTACGTCAGTTTTTTGACTTGTTTTGGGACAGTTAATGGTCACATGTAAAGGTTCCGCGTTTATCACTAACCACATGTTTTCTTCTAGTTTTTGGACGTTGTAGCCTTGGCTGGTGATGAACGACGTCTGGCAGCTTTCGGGTAGTGTGTCGAGGTTCTTGAAGAGACGGGCTTCGCATATGGCATTGTCGTCAATTGGATATGCGAATAGATTTGGGCATAGCTTTGTGTTAAAACGAATCGGTTTGCAATCTTTGAGGTCTGTGATGGGTATGAACATCAAAGAATCATCATTTCTCGCGATATATTTTTGAGAAGTTGATAAAATATGAGATAGACCAGTTCTATTATCCAGAATAGGAATGGGAAATAGTTTGAAAACAGAATATGTTTGAGGGTCTATTAGTGGTATGTCTAATACAAATATTAATTCTGAATTTACCTGAAAAGCTTTTAATTCAATAATATCTAAGTATTGTGAAACCTTTGATAATTTAATCGGTAGTGGTAAATTATTCTTTTGTAAGTTTTGTGAAATCTCTTGCAAAGAGTTTACTAAATCTTGGGGATTGATGATCGATGTATGAATTATTTTGAGTCTCGCAAAAGTGATAGAATTTAAAATATCGTTTAAATTGTCCTCGATAAATAAATAGCTTGCCATGAGTTGCTCGCAAATACTTAAGAATTTTAATTTTGTATAAGCTATTCGCGTTTCGCCTTCGATTTTTAAGATCTGTTTTTCGATTTCTTTTATATCATTATTAAATGTCTCTTCGTCAATTTGTAATTGTCGAACAGTTACATTGAAATTCTTTATGACTGATGTTGTGACTGAAATTTGGTTTTTAAGTAAGTTCTCCAATTGGTGTTCGTCATTATTAAGTTGATTAATATAGTTTAGATAATATTCGCCGTCTTCAGCATCTAGATTGCCGGTGATTGATTTAAATATTGAACCTATACCGTTCAAGAGTCCGCGTTTGTAGCGTTTCGTGTCGAACAGTATTTCGTCGAATTTACTCTTTATGGACTTAGAAATTTGCGTTAATAGACTAAGGTGTGTTTTAACTTCACTTGTGAAGGTTACCATGTCTAAATATGCCGGATCAAGGGTTACGAAGATTTTGTCTAAAATTTTGTCGTTTCTGTCAATAGCTGTCTTGAGCGTTGAGATATTTTTATGCACTAGTAATGTCCATTTCTTGTGGGAGATTACAATGTCAGTGTCTCGGTGGTAATACACTCCGATAGTGTTGTTTATGGGCGTTATTGAATATTGGGATACTGCTGATCCGAACAGCAAGAGAAACCTGAAAATAAAGTTTAATTTTCAAAATATGGTTTCATTCTGTCAAAGTTAACTTTAGTAGTTTGGTCTGTTTCGGGATTAGATAAAAGTGCTGAATTTTTAAAGATTTCTTTAATTTCGAATGGGCCGTTAAATTTGTTTTGTAATTTGTCTTTAATCTGGGATTCTTTTACATAGACTTTGTCTCCAATTTGGTAATCTGGTCGTTTTCCGGGGACGTGTTTGTCAAAACGAATTTTGGCTTTCGCTTTTTGGTCTAACGTACGACTACGTGCTATTTTATAATAATGCGAGATTCTATTGTTGAGGTCTCTAACATACTTAGTTATCAGTTCTTTTTGATTGTACAACGTTTCGGGTGGTCTACAAGATGTGTGTCCGAATACTAATTCGTATGGACTAAAACCATGAGTATTGTTGACCGAATTATTGTAGCATATTACCGCATAGGGCAAAATAGTCAGTGGGTGTTCGTCGGGGTTTTCGGCTTTATGGACCCTAATCATTTCAGCTAAGGTAGCATGAAATCGTTCTATCGATCCGTTAGATTGAGGGTGTCCTACGCTTGAATACGTTAGTTTTATATCATATAAGGTACAGAGATCTTTTAATAGTCTGTTATCAAATTCGCCACCATAGTCACAATGGACTCTCAAAGGGGTGCCATAGTGCTGAAAATATAGTAGTAAGGTGTTTACTACGGATTTTGCAGATTTATCTTGTATAGCATAAGCTTGGGTAAATTTAGTTAACTCGTCGCGAATAGTAAGAGCATAATTTCGAGTTGGGGTTTGGAATATGTCGATGTTAATTCGTTCAAATGGCGTTCTTGGTGTTTCCGTAATTACTAAAGGGCTAGTCATGTTTTTGCGATATACTTTATTCTTTTGACAAATTTCGCAAGATTTGATAAAGTTTTCGACATCTTTAGATAATCCTTGCCAATTATATTTATTTTTAATTCTCCGCATCGTTTCATTTATTCCGCGGTGAAGATTATTTTTACCGCAGTGATGCTGGTCTAAAATGATCGGGATTTGATCTTCGTCGGGGGTCTGAACGATATTTTGGCATATTACAATTTTTAGGTCCTTTTCTGCGAAAATAAACGATAGCATTTCGAGAATAGGGAGATCTAGGTTGTTTTCAACGTAATACGTTTTGGAAAGATCTAAAAGGTTTTGTCTCTTATATAATACCATGAACAAATGTTCTATTGTAGACTTAACGTCGAATGGCAAAGGGACTATAAAATACTTCCTATGTCGGACTGATTTACTCGAGACGATGTTAATGGTGTTTTTATAAAATTCAGGGTGTTCTTCGAAAATGTCTTCGATTATTTTATGATGTAAGTCTTGCAAGTTATCTTGCTGAAAAAAGGTAATGATATTTTTGTGTTCTCTATCTAAAAGCTGTTTGTTGGAAGTTTTAATTTTCGAATAGTCTATTAGAGATTTTGTTTTGTACAGATTGACAAAAATATCGAATTCTTGAGCGATTTGCTCGTTAGTTATTTGGGCATTTTCGTTCGGGTTTTCGTCATCGTCTTGTTCGTCATATTCTGATTCGTCAGTTTCGTTCGCGGCTAGAATTTTTGAGTAAAGTTTCGAACATTCCGAAAAATGGTTGATTTTAATTCGGGATAGCGCGTCCGCGTTTTTATTGATCTTGCCAGGTTTGTATACGATCTCATAGTCGTATTCCTCTAGTTTTAATCGCCAACGTGCGAGTCTACTTCCTGGGTCTTTTATTGAAAATAACCAGGTAAGTGGTCGATGGTCTGTTACCAACTTGAATTTTCTGCCAAATAGATATGGCCTAAAATGCTTTACTGACCATACTATCGCTAAAAGCTCGCGTTCGATCGTGGAATATTTGGTTTCCGCAGCGCATAAAGTTCGAGATGCGTATGCGATAGGTAAATCTTTGCCTATGTTGCCTTGTGAAAGGACAGAACCAATGGCGAATGCACTTGCATCGGTGGTTAGAATAAATTCATCGTTAAAATTAGGGTAAATGAGAATCGGTGTTGTCGTTAAAGTTTGTTTTAAATTTTGAAAAGAATTTGAACAATCATTGTCGAAGTTAAAAGGTACGTCCTTTTGTAGTAGCTTCGTTAATGGTTTGGTTATTTTAGAGAAATTGGGGATGAATCGCCTATAATATCCGGCTAAGCCTAAAAATGACTTAATTTCCTTGGGATTTTTCGGTTGGGGAAAATTTAAAATTGCATCGACTTTGGTGGGATTCGGTTTTACACCGTCTTTAGTGATGAGATGGCCTAAATAAGCGACTTCTTTGCGGAGGAACTCGCATTTGTCGGGTTGAATTTTGAGGTTTGCCTTTTGTAAGCGTTTGAAAACTTCTGTTAGGCGTGAAATATGGTCATGGATGGTAGGGGAGTAGACAATAATGTCGTCCATATAGACAAGACATCGTTCATTTTGAATACCTAACAAGATATTGTCCATTACTCTTTGGAAAGTTGATGGGGCATTTTTGAGTCCGAATGGCATTCTTACAAATTCGAAATGACCATTCTCAACTGTGAAAGCAGTTTTTTGGATATCTTTCGGGTCTATTTGTATCTGGTGAAATCCAGATGCAAGGTCTAGCGTTGTGAAATATTGGCATTTGCCTAGTTGATCAAGAAGGTCAGAGATGTTGGGAAGAGGATATTTATCGTCGACGGTAACTTCGTTAAGTTTCCGATAGTCAACTACGACTCGCCACTTCTGTTTGCCAGAGGCATCCAGTTTCTTGGGGACTACCCAAACAGGGGATGACCAGGGTGAAATCGAGGGTTGAATAATACCTTGATCTAACATTTTAGAAATTTGAGTTTTGACTTCTTCTTTATGGACTTGAGGGTAACGATAAGATTTTGTAAATATAGGTCGGGAATCATTCGTATCAATCGGGTGTTTAATTTCGTTTGTAAATGTCAAGTTGTCACCTTCTAAATAGAATATGTCTTGAAAATCTAAACAAAGCTGCGTTACTAATTCGGCCTCTTCTTCATTTAGATGATCTAAACGTAATTGATTTTGAATTTCAAATGATCTGTCTGTCGGTATTTGTTGGCCAGAGTTGTCAGTGTTGAAATTAAAAATCGATTTAAATTTTTGAATTGGTTCTAGATCTAAATTTGAAAAGTCGATTGATTTCGGTATGGCATTTGCATTAATAATTGTTGTTAAGAATTCTCCGTTTTCGTCTACCTTAACCAGAGCATTGGGTAAGCGAACCTTCTCTTTTTCCTGGGCTAACAGTATAGCCTCAGTATTCCGCAAATTACATTTTAATTTAAATATTTTTTCCATACGTGGTTCTATGGAAATTAAATTTTGATTTTTGTTTTCATGAGGGGTTTTTGAAATTGGAGTTTGAAAATTACTAACATTTTTTATTGGTGGTTCCGGTAGATCTCGATTTACTTCAAAAAGAGGAACGGTTTTAAAGTTAGTAATTAACTTGTTGTTATTCATGTCAATAACGCATCTATAATGTTTGAAAAAGTCGGCTCCTAATAATCCGTCGAATTCGATGTCTAAATCGCAAATGTATACTTTATGCGGGTCATTAGCTGTGAAAGGTATAAGAACAGATTCGGTTATCGCAATTTTTTGTTCTGTTATACCTTGTATAACAACGTTCTCGGGAGATCTGCGCTTATAATTTTCGGCAAGTTTTGGTTTAAATATTGATATGCCTGCACCGGTATCGAGTAACATTTTGAACCTATTTGTAACGTCTTTAATATAATAGAGGTTCCTTGAATTTACAGTTAGAGATGGATACGAGATTACATTAAAATTTGTTCTAGATGGTTCAGGGACGGACTGGGGTTGTCCTTTAAATTTATGGTTTGGATTTGACTCGACATTTGATCGATTTGGGAATCCGGTTGTTGTGTTGGAGTATCTGTAGGATACTCCGGGCCTTGGTAAAAATCCGGTTGATTAAAAGAATAATCCGTATGAGGGTTTGGTGAATAATCGAAACAATTTTCGTATTGATTTGGTGGGTAATCAATATGATTCTCGTATTGGTCTGGTTGATTATAAGCATGTGGATTTTGATAATCCCCATTACCAGTAAAATATTCTTGGGAATGTACCTCATTATTAAAATTAGAATTATTTTGGAAATTTTCAAAACTATCAAATTGTTGGTAGCTTTGATCACAATAAGAATTATAATTGTCATAATTTTGTTCATCGTAGTAATTATCAAAATTAACGTGATGAGTTTTTTGAGGGTTTTGACGGTTAAAATTTGAAGCTTGTTGATTGGGAGGTCTTTGTTGATAATTTGGATTAGGTCTTATCACAGAAGGCCTATTTTGTTGGGGAGAATTATTTTGCGAGAAATTTTGTTGCGGGGCAAAGTTGCCTGGGCTATAATAATTTGATGGACTTTGGAAATTTGACCTAGAAAATTGTTGGAAATTGGGCCTAGGAAATTGTGTTGGAGTTCCACCAAAATTGTTTTGCCTGTAGTTGGGATTTTGCTGTGAAAATTGCCTTGCGCGACATTCATTAAAATTATGTCCATTTCTTTTACAGTAATTGCAAAACTGCTGTGGATTTGGACGTCTTTGCTGAGTTTGCATGGAATTTTTGTTAACTGATTTGTTAGGAAATTTTTGCGATTCGAAATATGAGAGTTGGAGTTCTCGCTTAACTCTACTAATAGCATCTAACATATTTCTGGGGTTACCTGCACGAATTATTTGACCTAATTTGGGTTCAAGTCCGGTAAGTAACGTATTCAATGTCATCGTTTCGATAAGGCGTGATTGTGCATTTTTCTCCTCTAATGTCAAGGATTGTTTTTGCACAGCGGCGTGCATTTTGGCGTTATGAGTTTGAAGACGAGATATAAAAATAAGTGCGGTTTCATTTTGCAATTGATGAACTCTTTGCAGATCCTGTATAAGAGCTGTTAGGTCGCGTGAATCGCCAAAGTGCGCCTCGAGCAAGCTTTTTATTTCTGCCCAAGTAGCAGGGTTTCGCGAATTTATAAGCTCTGACGCTTTTCCGCGAAGCTTATTTTTTATATGTAGAGTCACTAAAATTCTCTGATCGTCTACTGCCATGCCTTGAGCATGAACACACGCAGAGATAAATGTATGCAAAAATATGGGGTTCCCATCGAACTCAGGTATTATAGAAAAGATTTCACTTAACTTATAGGGTTCAATGTTTACTGTTTCGTTCATTGTAACGTTCTGATTTTCGTTTCCAGTGACTTGATTGTCAGTCATTTTTAATAGGTTATTATTTAACTTTTAAAGAAAAGGAAATTTTAATTAATTAAAAAAAATTTTATGCGGTGAAAATCAGAATGATACGGCACTGGTGTGACAAATGTTTCACAAACTTATGATTTACTGATTAGCTTGGAATGCGTTTCAATGCAAAATAAATGTTAACTCTGAAATATTTCTGTGTTGTAAAATTGAACTTGAAATCTGATATATTTAAATGTATTAAATTTCTTGATAAGTTTAATGAGACTTTCGCTAATCTGGGTTATAGAACTGCTGTTATTTATATTACGTTACGTAAATTGAAATAAATTGAATGAATGGGTTTGAAAAAAAATGTTAAATGCAAAGCACAAAATAAACGAGATGATTCTTATTTGTACTTACATCAATATTTTCATCTCCGTGGAGTCTTGTAGTTGAATGCGACTTCGTAAAGCGGGCTCCGTCTGTCTGACGTCGAAGACACCAACTTGTGTGACCAGGGATGATTTCTTACTTGCTAAAGTTTTGTTGCTTGTTGAGTGATTGCTTCTTGTGTGGTTGCTTCTTAAAATTATTTGATTGTTGAAATGTTCCTTGTTGATTTGTTGCTTGTTGCTTGAAAAAAATTGTTTCTTTGAATGTTGAGTTGTTGTGTGCTGTGTCCGGGTTCTTTTTCTTCTTAAAGAATTGAAATTCACCACTCCTGCCCTAAAGTGCTCCTTGTTCTTCCAGTCTTTCCCTCCAGTTAGGCACCTTTTGCAGATGTTGTCCTTATTCTCTCGGGTAGTTTCTGGTAGTTAGGCTCCGGTACAGGGTGTTTTGAAGATCCTTTTCGACTGCGCCAAATTTTGTTAGATCACAAGCGACACAACTAACTTTTTAAAAACTTTATTTAAAATTAAAGGATAGTACGTACTATCCTGATAATGAAGTGAAAGCAACAAAGTGAGTATTATAACTGAAGTACAAATGTTATTTTACATATATTTATAAGATTAAAAGTGCTGACTTGAAGAGTCTTAGAACAAAGGAATATTGTGAACGAGCCTGTGAATCAGGTGATGTTGAGTTAGCAAAAGGAGCAGCTGCCATATGAAATATGATACGCCTGATAAGGCTACTTTCATATGACTCTAAATATTATAAGTTACTTGTTAATATTTTATATAACATTAATAGGAGCGCTATTTGGCGGTATATTATTGACAATATCTAAAGGTGCTTTTATGAAATACCCACTAAATATGGAGGCTATCCTGATCTGGATCATCACACAATCCTTTTTTAATGTTATGTTTTTGTGAATTTTCCCTTTACCCGACAATTCTGCTATCACCTTCCACACAGCTGAAGGCGGATTATCTGAATTTATTACTTTATTTTGATAATACTGTTTTTTAGTATTAGTCACCAACAGTTCACATGTTTTTTTTTTCGAATTTTTATATACCTACAGGTGCTAAATTTGGGTACACTTTTTTCATGTCATACAAATCTTTTAAGATTCCTACTTTATACCTTGATATCATCATTCACGCACCCTTTTTTACTGCTGTTTTTTATAAAATTTGCATAAAGGAAAATGTATATTAAAATGAACAAGGATAATTGTGGATGTTAAATAATCCAAAAATAAGTTTTAAAACATCATGAAATCTGCAAAATATGCAATTAAAACGTGTTCGGTTGGCTGATCACAAAGTGGCGGCAATTTGCATTTTGGTATTCACTAGTCTAGTAACATAGGAAATTAATTTTAATAATGTACGTAGAACACAAATCAATTTTGATAATTTTAGTGACTTTTCTGTGTCATGTGACCGTCATTTTCTCGATCGCACTGTATATTGTACTTGCTATAATACTAATACTTAATAAGATGGTTACTCATTTTTGACAGCTCTGGGGACTGCCCTATACATGATTCGGTAAAAGATGAGTATTCAACAAGGCAGATAAAGTATCTGACAAGAAACAAGAATCTTGTTAAATTGGCAGTAACAGAAATGATACAAGGACAACAAATTAGGGACCATTCAAAAAATATGTTCACTTTTTTCGAGTGGGTAGAAGGTCCATAAAAAGCGAACATTGTTGCAAACGAATTTGATTGAAAAATAGTTATATTTAACAATTTAGGTTCGTTTACTAATGGCAAATAAATCAACAGAATTTGCAAACGAACGTCGTAAAGGGAACTTTGCAAATGTTACAAGGTGTTACATGGGTGGGGAGGGGGTTAAAAATAGACAATTTCTGTTGAATGATCCCTTATAGTCTAGGTGCCTGCGTACAAAAAAATTAATTTATACATATCCTCCTGTAACTCCCTGTATGGCTTAATTACGCCTAATCTACAACTTTTTTCCTCTGAGAAAATTTTCGAAAACACGGCATTCCCCCTCCACTTCTTCGGAAAGATGTCCACGCGTCGTACTGGAAAATTGGGAAATCTATTTTGTCGGACAATTCGAAAATTGGATTCTTCATGTTACTATTAAACAATCTTGAAAAAATCAGCTGGTTATCAATAAATTTATAAAAGTTGTTAATTTCTAATTTTTATAAAAATTCCAAATTAACAATTTTTACAAAACCAGCTAATTTTTTCAAGATTGCTTAGTAGTAACATGTAGAATCCAATTTTCGAATTGTTCGACAAAACAGATTTCCCAATTTCCCAGCACGACGCGTGGAAATCTTTCAGTAGAATTAGAGGGTAAACCCCGCATTTTCGAACATTTTCGCGGAGGAAAAAAATTGTAGATTAGGCGCAATTAAGCCATACAAGAAGTTACAAGAGGATATATATAAATTCATTTTTTGTACGCGAACACCTAGACCATTATGATCTTTATCAAATTTACTATAGACCTTCCCGTTTTTATATAATATTTATATTTACCTCCTTGTATAGGGCTCTGAGGCTCAAGTGGTTCAGGCCTCTTCAAAAATCTATGGTTGAAAAATGTCTCAAAATTAAGTCTCTCACGCGCGTTTCTCTTCAGAAGCCCTATCAACAACTCGCACAACTCTGGACTCGTCCCTGGTGGAATCCTGGGAAATATAAATCTGAAGTTAACGTGAAAAATAACACAGGTCTACAAAGAAAAAAAAAGGTCTTGTCCCAAGATTTTGGTTAAACTTTTCTGTATTTTGGCACCCTGAAGAACATTTTGAAAAAGATCTATCATGTCGGTTTTCTCTACCACACCCCTTTGTCTTCTAAAAGCGGCAAAAATGAGATTTTCCTTCATATATCAACAGTTGATGGACAACATTTTTTAAAACTATTTTGTAAAATTATGAGTATGTAATAGCATCCAAAAATTATAACTTTCACTTTATATGGGATAAGATTTACCCTTACTGAGGATAGTAAGGTAGAAAACAAAGAAAATTATTTCTTTGTTTTCTACATTTATTTACAAAAAAAAAAAAACAAAAACATAAAAAACACGAAAAGAAATAACACAATTGTTAAATGTAATAAAACATTTTTATAAAAAGTATTTTTAAAATAAGAAATGTTATTTTTCAAATAGACTACAAAAAAATACTTTCATTTCAAAGCAGATCTAATCAAGCACTCCGATAAATCATAAGCAAAGAAAATTGCATTGGCAAAATTGGACGTTTTTTTCCAGTTAGCGAAAAAACTGTCACTTATCACTAGTTGAACTGTTTTTTAAGACAGTCATGGTTTGTGTGCATATTGCCACATTGATTTGATGCTTGTATTTGCCCTGAAGTCGGGTGCTTACTTATAGGACAATAAAATGTAATCATGCAATTTTTCATTAACTTTTATCATTGTCGGTGGACCACTGGAAAAGTGATGTACAACCCCCCCACCCCAAAAAAAAATGCCACTATCTAAAATAATGAACACAAAATAATAATAGGCATGTTTTGCCGGAGAAGTATGACGCTAATTGAATTTAGAATCTGAGATCTCACAACTGATAATTCATACTTTGAACCGAATTTCTACATCACCCTGTATAGCTAAGTCGGTCCAATTGAACAAAATGCTATTTTGACAGCCCCAACAACATACTAAAATTTCAAGAAATTCTGTCTGTGCCTGAAAACCCATTAGAAGTGTGAGATGTCCTTTGTTGGCCATTAAATGTCGACTGATATAGGAAAATTTAGTATTTACCTCCCTAAGGAGGCAGTGGGATGTGGTAGGAGGTAACAGATTCAAACTTTGGTAATGATGACATCATCATGTACTTATAAATTTACAAAACAAGATAAACAGTTTATTGTCTATTAACTATTGATATATGAAGGAACATCTCAGGTTTGCCTTTTTTAAAAGAAAGAAGGCTGTGGTAGAGGAAAACTGAAAATAGAATTTTTTTTCAAAATTGGTGTCTGCGCGACAAAATACCTCAAAAAGTTAGATCAGAATATTAGGAGCAGACCTTTTTATTTATAAGTCTGTGTAATCAATGAACTGTACTTACTTGGGCGCCAAATTTACGTTTTTCTCGTAAAACATTTTCAAAGCTTGGGGACTATTGGCTTGGAAAGGAGCCTTTCCAGTTAAACATTGAAAGACTATTGTGCCCAGACTCCATAGATCGGCTTTTGCGTCGTACTGCAATGACATTATGACCTCCGGTGCCTAAAAACAATATAAATAATTATTACACAAAGAGAAATCATTTTGGCGAACTTTATTTTAAGCCTCCAAAGTTAGTCGCTTAAAGTATGTTTAAAATTAATCATAATATCTTCACAGGCTCTGATATTACTATAACCTCAGTTTTTACTATATTATATGTTCATTCTCTTGGTCCTTTGTCAGAAGGTTGTTTATTTATATGGTGCGTTTACAAATCATGAAATGGATTTTGCCTAGGACGTTGATATCTTCAATGACGACAGATATAATGCTTAGTTATTTTTACCCAAATATTTTCTTCAGATAATACATTATTGGTCTGTTTATTGTCTAGTACACGCTTGTATCTTGTGGCTGTATTCATTAATATTAATTCTTTAAACTAGTGAAAAATGAGCGGATCTTCCTCTTTTAGTATTATTATAGATTTCCATATTTACAAAAATATTGTAAAAATGTAAATAATAGTAATACATACACAGAGAGAACATTATTGTTTGTGAACAAAACAAATATTTAACAATACTCAAGAGAAATTAGGTTACAAGTTAGCAAAATAACAAATTCCCTAAATACAGTAATTATCAACATAAGTAGACCGGAGAAAATAGAGCACGATGTAACAAGACGAGAGGTAAGCTTGGCTTAAAAAAAACCTAGATTACTTTAATTCATCGTTTAAAAATGAAAACAGTGCAAATGGTTGTTAATAATTTGTTGGTTTGTTCTGTCAATATAAACCCTGGCAGGGGCAACGATTTCAGGATTCACTTCACGAACAACTGGAATATGTCAATATCACCACTACTACTTTAATACTTTCCCTCACCGGACGACTTTGACATGACACTAGCTGACTTCGTGAATAATTTTCAAGGATTATTCAAAATTCTAAGAACCAACATAAGTGATGGCTAGAAGAGTACTTTCCTATATCGTTTTTTTCATACAGGTTGTTTTAGAGATAAGCAATTATTTATTAGTACAAAAGGAAACGGCTTTTAAACGAGATACTTACCATATACATAGGGCTTCCGCAAAGCGTAGCTGCCATAACGCCGTCATGCAAAAATCTTGCAAAACCAAAATCAGCTGCAAAACAATAATGTAATGTTTTAAGTTAGCTTATCTATTTTACTTTCTCACAACAAGCTTACCAATTTTCAGTTTTATTTCGGAAGGTTGTGGATGAACCTTGGCCCCGCTGTGGGATAACAGAATATTTTGCGGCTTTAAATCCCTATGGACTATCCCTTTGACATACAGCGCCTTCATAGCACCAGCTGAAATATATAAAATGGATGATGGGGTCAAATTAAGACACAACACTCTGAAGATATAGAAAAGAATACGTATTTGTTTATATAGTGTTTATATACAGATTCAGAAAGTGTTCGTTTTATTATGGCAATAATTGGCATTAAGAGCAAGTGAGGGCGAAGCAACTAGGTTATTCTTTTCTATCATATAAGGCCAAATAAGAACTAAATGGTGCAAGATGGAAACAAATTGAAACTCCAAAGACAAAGCTGCCCACGCACATGTGGTGGGGATAGCAGGTGGCACTTTGTATGATGTGTTATACTATGATAGAAAAGAATAGCCTAGTTGCTTCGCTCTCGCTTGCTCTTATTGACAATTATTGCCATACCAAAACGAACACTTTCTGAATCTGTACATCTAAATGTATAGGAGAAAAAAGAAAGAGCTTATATTAGAGATATAACAGAGGCCCATTTCTGTTTCTGCAAGTCCTTTGGATGTCCCCATTTAGCCACTACTTTTTTATAGGGGGCAAATGACAAATATATACAAGATTCTACTGTCAAGTAGCCATGTGGAAAGTCATTAAGTACAGCAATCCCAATTCACACTCGCCAACCACAGACTCAATTGATGCAAATTCATTTAACAACTTTTTTACAAATATTACTGAAGATATTATTAAAAATTTACCAAGTTCAGATAAATACTTGATTATATCAATGGTATCGATCCTCTAATCAATTTCAAATTTAAAGAAGTGTCTTACAATGAAATTAGGGGTTTAATAAGCGATCTTAAGAACAGTTAGAAGTAAAAACCCCTATGATATAAATGTACAGATCATAAAAACACTAAAGAACATAATTATTTACCCGATATCTAATTTAATAAACCAGTGTATTAGAGAAAAGACTTTTCCAACTGTCCTCAAATTAGCTAAAGTTATTTCTATATACAAAAAAAGCTACAAGGATGACGCTGCTAACTACCGACCTATTTCTTTAACACCGATCTTAGGAAAAATGTTTGAAAAAGTTCTTAAACAACAAATAAGCAAATTTTTTGAAGACAATGAACTTTTCCACAACAATTTGGATTTCGCAACCAACGTTCTACTGCATTAGTCATAAACAGCTTAACACAAATTGTATTAAATGACTTTGAGAATAGCAATTTTACAAACGGTACCTTCTACAATCTTACAAAAGCCTTTGACTGTGTAAATCATAGCAATCTGTTACAAAAACTCAGTTATTATAATTTTGATGATAGTAGTATAGCCCTAATAAATCATACCTGTCTGACAAACATCAATATGTTTCTTATAACAAGAGACATTTTAACAAATTGCTACTGATATACGGAGTACCACAAGGTTCTGTCCTAGGTCCGATACTATTTTTGACATATATCAACGATTTAGCAAAATCCGATGAAATAACTAATATCATACTATTTGCGGATGACACTACGGTTTTGAATAGTCACAACCAATTAGATACTTTAGCAGAAAATACCAATATTTCCCAAGCTAACATCAAGCAATGGTTTCATGCCAATAGTCTAAGCTTGAATGAAAACAAAGCACAAACCATGACATTTTCTTTAAGAAACACTAGCGCTAATAACATCAATGAACCCAATCATGTTAAATTTTTAGGGGTGGGTTTAAACTCTGTACTGACCTGGGAAAATCACATACATAGCTTAACACAGAAACTAACAAAAAACATATTTTTATTCGTACTCTGTCCAATTCAGTATCTGAAAAAACACTAATTATTGCCTACTAAGTATTTTTTCATGTCATTGCACAACTTAAATTTAGAGATGATTGCAAAAAAACACTTTGTCGATCTCAAAATTCTTACGCTACCATGTGTTTACATCTTAGAATGTCTACTTTATATTACACGAAATATCAATACGTTTTCTACACATGGGCAGACCCACGAGTATCTCACTGGAAATAGAAATAGTTTAAAACAATCCTTTGTCTAACAAGGTCTAGAGATGGCATGGGCTACCATGGTGTCAGATTCTTCAATATACTGCCAGACCAGGTGAAAGTCCTAAATTTGAATGCATTCAAAGTGCTAATAGAAAAATACTTAAAAAAGGGCTTTCTATTTTAAATGAATACCTCATAAATGACTTGTCAGATATGCTTTTACGGTAGTTTTAAAGTGTTTTATTGCTGTAACTGTTTTATTTTAATTGCATTTAACTTTTAATTGCTAATTTTAATGACATGTGTAAACATTTATATGTATTAACACAAATAAATTATTATTATTATTATAGTTTTAAGCAAAACGTTATATTTCATATTTAACAGGCATTGGCAGCTGACAATATTCATAAAAACTGTCAAAATAAATACAAAACTTAGGACCTTATGCAAAGAAACTTTCAACTCATCATCATCGTCAACCAAAACTGTTTCATGGCATTATCGTGTCTACATACATACATACACATATACATACCTATACACATGCATACATAAAGACGTTTTTTAAAAACCATCTTTGCGTGTTCCTTGGACCTCAACATTTAAAGATCTGATCTTATCTTAATTTGAGATTTTGCACAATTGCAGTGATCTCCCATTTTTATTGATGTGGAGGTTAATATACTTTGAACAAACATGGGTGGTTTTTGACCTTCATTTTTCTCTATGAGTAAATATTTGCGCATTTTAAAACCTACTGTGGTTTTTGCGCTAAATATTACATTGCTAATAACAGAGAAAAACAAACGAAAAATCACCCAACTCACTTTCAAGTGTGAACTGCGTTTCAAAGATTCAAAGATTATAATACTAAAGAATAAAACAAGATCCACACATACCTAATTGTACTAAAAATAAGCGTATTGTATCCTCACTAAGAGTCCCTTTCGCTGCAACAAAAACAAATAAATTATAACGAAGGTAGTTTAAACCCATGTGAGTTAATTCATAATAAGAGAAAAACCAAGACTTTTCTCACAAATTTTTTATCAAAAATACATACTATTTCGACTCCACAACTATTTTGTCAGCTACATGCCATGATCAATATTGTACAAGAAAGATAATCTGCATATTGCGTATGGGCTAACTGTCTCAATTATGTAATTTTAATTTAGACTATCCCGTTGAATGAAACCAAAAAACTGGAACAAAAACACTTACCAAAAATAGCAGCTATATCAAACTTTAAAACATTCCCAGATACGTGTTTCGAGGTTTATACCTCATCAGTGTGACTACTTTTAAAACTTATCACATACTGTGCATAGTGTCTTTCTTGCAATCCAATATTGGTAATAGCATGTAGTCGGCAAAGCAGTTGTTGACAAACATATGTTTCTTTGCAAGACTTGAAAACATTAGGTACTATTTCCTTTCCTATTTTTAGATTATTTTCGGTATAAGGGAATTGCATTTGCATTTAATTGTATTTAAAAAAAAAATTATAACCACGGGTTTCGGGAAGAAAAATTTGTTTTTCATTTTTAGGCTGGTTGCCTGGAGATTTAAAGAAAAAATTGTTCGCAAAATAGGTAAAAAAGAACTTTTGTGGAAAAAATATGTTGGTTTTATATCATTTTCATTTGGTGGCTGATTCAATTTTTCTCTTACCTGCCAAATAGTCCGCCAAATCGCCTCCATTGCAATACTGTAAGAGAAAAAAATAATTAAATACGAGGACCTTATAAAATGATAGGAAACAAATATGTTAATTTATTGTCAATAAAAAGGATCATAAATAACTGGATTATATGGAGTTAAATTTGCTAGAGCTATAAAGTTGCATGATTCAGAGCACTATAAAATCCTTTTTTCATTTTATAATATTAACTATATAAATACTAAATATACCTAGTCCACAAAAAACATGGACACGCATCTTTGTAAAATAATGTACATGATTGTATATTGCAACAATGTATAATTATTTAAATACTCTCTTAAAAAAAACAACAGCGGTAGTTATTATTATTAGTAATATTATTTTCTATTTTTTTTTTAGTACTTATGTAACAGTTTTAATTGGTTTTTAAAGGGTGTGTTTTAATTTTTTAAAGTTATTAATATATTTTCTTCTTTTTAGTTTAGTAGACAAAACCTATTCGGCATCTTGAAACCGCCATTTTGAATTCTCGAATTTCGACTAAATATTTATAATCCGCGAATTACAAAACAGATTAGGTACAAAACTTATCCGCCATTTTGAATTGTTATATTTCGTCCAAATATCTATAATCTGCAACCATCAGATACCGATTTTTAGCCGAATCAAATAATAAATCATAAAACTTATGATTTTGAAATTTTTGACTTTTGATCACATATTTATAATCTGCGATTTAAGAAATCACCAGATGCCATTTTTTAGTAGACTCGAATATTAAATGACAATAAACTGTCCGCCATCTTGGATTTTCTACAAAAAAAAATGTATTGCCATGTGAGCCATATACACATGCAAAATTTCAAGTCAATATGACACTTGGAAGTGGGTGAAAATTGACTTGTAACATTTTCTTACATACAAGTCAAGTTAATAAAAATGTGTTAAAAACAGTTCTCCAAAATAAGGCACATATCATGTTATTATCATATGTCACAGGTTTTCAATACAATTTGCTGCTCTACTAAATAAAAGTAAAACAATCAATTAAAGAAGTCAACTATCCACATTTCTTACAAACTATTAGAGAACTCCTTTATTTAAGGTACATTGTTTTTGAAATATAAGTGGGTTCTTGCCTTTGATATTATGTTCCATCAAATAGAGTCAGTCATTCCACATTTTTTATCATTTACATTGTTTAATATAAGAAAAAATAATAAAGTTTTCATGTGCTCAGACTGCTCAACTACTCAACTTCTATTCAGACCCCGCGGAGATAAATCCAGAGACGGCTTTGACGTAGCAATAAAAATATAATGCAAACATCAGATATTAAGATATAATACTTAAAAATATAATATATTGTAAATACCTGATGCAACATTACCAAACAATATAAAAAACGACGAAATAATGAAACATTCGTACTATTTCATCATCCTGTCTTAGACAAGTCGAAAATCTCGCCTTCGTACGAAAAAATTTTCCCATTCGATTTTTTGCATATTCACGTTCGGGACATCCCTTACGAGGTCGGTCCAGGTCTACAGCGATGATTGGGGCAAAGAGCTCAAGCTCGACCCCTAATCATCCGAGACTGGCATCACAGTCAAGAATACTGGCGCGTTCGGGACATGCGCCTGAATTAGGATCAAGAGTTTGCCGGACGATAATCTGGTCCCAATTTGTTTAAATTAATTATTTTTAAACAAATGGCAAAAATAGCTCATTTTGACCCGAACAGAACATACAGCAATAGTAACTAAAGCGTATGTAAAAGCGAAGCATCGAAAACACATAAGATACTCTAGTCCAGTCGCCAGTAGCGAGTGCGCGCGCCCGCGGCTGAGAAAGGGCGCGCGCCCGGCTAAAAACGTCTATTTAACAATTAAGAATTTAAGCTTTAGAATTAAATAATCTGTACTTACTCTTCAGCATTTTGTTAATGGATGTTCAAAGATTGTATAAATATTTTGGCGACCTCAAAAAATTCATTTTTTAATTTTGTGTTTCAGCCTTGAAAATGGTAATTTCTGCGTTTTTTTTTTCCAAACATTAAATTGTTTATAAGTCGGAAACGGTCAACTTTACGAAAAAGTTACAAGAGACCTTTTTTGTTTAAAATGACCAAAAAATCCTTAAAAAGATTATTAGGGTCCAAAAAAAGAGATTTTTGCAATTTGTTTAAAAAAAATAGTTAAAAAAAATTGGTACCAGATTTTTGACCAGCAAACTTTTGATCCTTATTCAGGGGAGTGTTCCGAACGTGAATATATAAATCGAATGGGAACATTTTTTCATACGAAGGCGAGGTTTTCGCCTTGTCTATCTATTGTCTTCATTTGAAAAGTGCATAATGTTGTTTGTAATGGACCCGATAGGTCTGACCTTCTTCCTTTTGGCAATGGCGCCATTGAGCTCGACATTTAAATTGGAGTACTCGCGCAGTTGCCACAATGTGACAATCAGACGGAGAAGATAACATTAGAAAGAGAGGCCAATAGTGAAAAATGGGCAACACTGTCCTGATAGAACGACCGAACTCAGCTGACTGTCAGTAGCCAAGGTCGCTAAAAAACAGGTTGCTTTGTAATATATGTAACATGAAGTATTTCTATGTTTATATGTAAGGTATCTATTTGATTAGGATAGAATTGTACATTGAAAGAATAATTTTGAAACTTTTTTTCTATAAATCGAGGAAAAAAACTGCCACACGCAGCTGTCATCGAGGTCTATACGTGACGTAGCAGTTGTCGATTTTAATGAGCTAACCTATCTTTTGGTAAGCTTGGTCAAATTCGTTTAACGCGTAACCGACATATCCCGAAACCATTTCCGCTGGATGTCGTGTCCCTTTAAATTGGAGTACACAACTGTCTTCTTCTATTTCGTCTTCTCCGTCTGACTGCCTATCTTGTTATCTCTAATCTTTGCTAATTCTCTGGAATGATGGAAAAATTACCCATAACAGACAGGACAAAGAATTCATTAAAGAACGGACTAGCCCAGTCGTCAGGGGTTTTAAGGTGTCACTAAATGTTATATGGCTAACATTTTCAGGATAAGTTTTTTTTTTTTTGTATAGAATACGATAAAAAAAAGTTTAGCTGTAAGGTGCCGGCGACCCCTAAAAGAATCGAAAATATTATCCGAAATTCGGATTTTCGTCAATAACTCGAAAAATAAAAAACATGTATCAAAAAACTAATAGCATTAGGCGACAGAGGGGGAAATTTCAGATCAAAAACGTATATGAAGTTTTTTTGTACGATAATAAATGTAGGCTCCAAAATTTTTGTTTGTTTAACGCACGAGAATGGAGCGCATAATGGCGACACATAAGTACGGCGCGCGAAGCGTGCGCGGTCTCGGACGCGCTACACTAAATGTATTGTAACCTTTCAACCAATTATTGAAATTCAGCTCAACAAAGCTTAAATGAAAGAAGAAACATGTGACTATTGGATCATTATATTTTCAAATACAAAAATGAATGTATGCAGAAACAGTATATATATATGAAGACAGAACATAAAGAGATTTCTGATGAAATCGATAAAAGTTCTACCTACCATTTCTATAATGTTTAAGATAAAAACCTAGACCTTTCATATATTACTCTTGAAGTAGGTACTGTATAAAAAGATCCGATGAGTGAAAAAAATTTCAAAAATATTTTTGGAAAATGTACACTTAAAAATTTTAAAATCTTGAAAAAGTCATAAAATTTGATATGTATAACTAACTTTAACCACCTATTACTCTACTTTAAATCGCGGTATTAGATTTCTGAGGATGTGATTTTTAAAGCTTAAACTGTGTACTTTAAGATGCTTCAAGGGGATTTACCTTAAAAATTAAATTAACCCTCTTTATTTTACGAAAATAAAATAAAAATTTTTCTTTGCTCCGAATTTCGTGAAACTACCGGTAAGATAAACGTTAATAACTTTTATTAAAAAAAACATTTGGCATACCTGTCCATCGGACCTTTTTATACATGACTTCAAGAGTAATATGTGAAAGTTACACATCTTTATCTTAAAAATTGTAGAAACGGTAGAAGCTTTTACCGATTTTATCGCAAAACTCTTTGTTCCTACTTCATATATATACTATTCCTACATACAATCATTTTAAATTTGAAAATATGATAATCCAATAGCCACGTTTCTCGTTTCATTTAATGAGTTCAAAAGTTACAACAAATTTGGTGTAGCGCGTCCGAGACCGCGCACGCTTCGCGAGCCGTACTTATGTGTCGCCATGTTCCATTCTCATTAAACAAAAAAATCTGGAGCCCACATTTCTGATCGCACAAAAAAACTTCATATAGGTTTTTGATCTGAATTTTCCCCCACTATCGCCTGGTGCTATTAGCTTTTTCATGTATTTTTTTTTAATTTTTTGACTTATTGGTAAACACCGAATTTCGGAAAATATTTTCAATTTTTTTTAGGGGTCACCGGCACCTTAGAGCTGTAAACTTTTTTTATCGTATTCTACACCAACAAAAATACTTATACGGGCAAAACAAAGGACCTATTATGCTAAAATAGACTAGGCTATTAGAATAACAGTGAGTCTTCTAACCGGACACTACCGATTTAATCGACATTTGAGGTTATATGCATTTTGTGATATGAAAAGATTTAGGCAGATTTTCGATAGTCAAAAACTGTTGAAAACTCAGAAAATATGAACGTTACAAATGAATTCCAACAGCCCAACATTTTAAAGAGTATATTAACATATATGTCTGAATTTTTCCAGATTCTTAAATTTCATAGTTTACGAGATTTTCCATTTTCCGATAAGGGTGTTTTTCGTGTTTTTCCGGAAAAACTTGGACAGAGTGCACTTTAGGAAAAAGTCAGAGGAAAAAAGTCTGTATTATTAAAATATAATAATACATTCACAAGAATGGATGTTTTCTCGTCACTTTTTATTCCCTCTCCCCCTTTTTTGGAAAAATTCTAACCGCTATATCTCGGAAAATACGAATTTTTTCGAAAATTTTACAAGAGTAAAAAGTTGTTATTTTTCGTCGAATTATCTAAAAATACATTTCGTTTTTTTAATTTACCTCAAAGTCAACAAATTAGCAACAAAATTATTGTTTCTAACAATTGAGGGGCAATAGCGGCAATTTTTTTCTTTGGAGATCGATCTAGACATCAAAACGAACAGAGTTCACAAAGTTTATTGAAAATTCATTCATTCGGTAAAATTTTTAGTCACAATTGCTAATTTGTGGCGTCATCCGCATAGTAGACTAGATGTCATACGCTTTGCTCTTATTCCATACAGTAGTGTACGCTTTTGGTTTCACCAATGATCTCCACTTTATTTGACAGCTCACCAATTATCTGAAATATTCACAAATAAACTATATTTGCGGCCATTTATCCAAAATGGCATCTCGAGCAGGCGACCATGTATTTTGACATAATGAAAACAAGCCTTTTTAAGTAAATTTCACGTGAAAAACTGGAACAGATTTCTATTATAGTATTAGAAAATTCATTTTTTGCAGTACCTTTCAACTCTAATGCGATTTATACTTTTCAAAGTTTAAAAATGTACTAAGTCAACAGTAGGCCGGCTTATCGACGACGTATTTAAAAAATAAACTGTTGTCGATGTATCGACCAACAAGTTCAGTTTGTATTAAAATCTATTGTTATGAATTACACCCCCTTGGAACTGGAGATGATACGCCTATGCCTACTAATAGTGACTGGAAGGACTCTAGAAAGAGCCATGGACTTTTCTAGTGTGGTGGAAGAAGATTCTGGTTTAATCTAGAGAGTCAATTTTGGAGTATATAAGGCGCGATTACCAGCGCGGAAGGGGAAGTTTTATTAAGAAGACAGTTTATGAAAGTGAACAAGTTGAAAAGTGAAAAGTGAGGTTAAATAATATTAAGTAAACAAGTATTGTACAGTCAGTGAATTGTTAAATAAAGTGTTAGTAGTGGTTTATCTCTTGTTGAAATTATTTAGAACCCACGGATTCATACAGGGTGTTTCCCAAAAGGCGAATAAATGCGACACTATGATACATTAGAATATTGCAATATTTAAATCATTCACTCCGAGGGTGCGGTGATTAAGAAATGGGTATATATGCAAACATTTCGTTTTAAATTGCAATAGGCAAACATTTTAAAATGTTTAATTAAGTGGATTATCTCATCATCAGATAATGTCAATGCTGATTCATAGCCTTATCTCAAAACTGATATCATTAATATTCGAAGAAAACAAAATCTAGGTACTACAATACGATGTTCATAATGAACTGACGCGAGAAAAACCCATTAAGTTTCTAAAAATATGTTGTAAACAGTTCGAATCTGGAAACTAACGCACGGAGCACAAAGTGTGACAAAAAATCAAATTACGACAAAATCAAAAGTATCAAAAGTGTATTTATAGAGTTTCCCTTAACTGACGTTTTTAAAGTAAGAAGCTATTTTAAAAATAGGTATGTAAATATACACTGCGAGAAGTTTAACTGGAATAAAAAATAAAAACTTACATTTTTAAGTTCATTAAATGTATAATATGTAAAATGTGCACAATGTCCTTTTTTTAAACGCTCTTTAATACAAAAACAAATAAATGTAGATGCTGTGCATTTCTTATCTTGTCGCGGCTTTTTGTCACAACTTTTTTTGCAGAAGTCTTGTACATCTTCTGTGTTGGGATAATTGATGATCGAATAATAGTTTCTCAACAATGATCCTACTGGACAAACACATCTTACTTTTATTCAAGATGATCTCGTTCCACGTTTGGCGGCTTTACTTTCAGATCAGTTTTCCAATTTCAAACTGACCCGACGAAAGGCTTTAGTATCAACAAAACTGAGCTCCATTGCACTATGCTGTCTGTAATCGTCAGGATTCATACGATTTTTTTTCAATTAGGTGGACTGGGAGAAGGTTCAATCGAGTGGCAAGATCCCCGGACCTTACTCCACTCGATTTAATTTAAAGAGAATATCAAAACAGTAGGATTTTTGTAACAAAACCGGAGAACACTAAAGAACCACAGCAAAGTATCAGGCATAAAATTAGGGAAATCTCACCGGAAGTTACAAATTGTAAGAGAAGGATTTTATTTTCGACTGGCTTTTTGCCACGAAAGACCTGATGCACATTTTGAACATCTTCTGCAGTGTTTAATTTAAACTATGTGTTTTTTTTTAATACTTAAGCCTTAGAGAATAGTTTATGCCCAATTATCCCCTTTTAGCTCGTTCAAAGTGTATGGGTGTTGACACACTTTATCTTTAAGCTGTTTAAACAAAAAAATCAAGTGTAGTAAAATATTGCATTATCCTCCTGGAAAATCTTCATAGCCTTGATTTGTGATATGAGCAAAATAAGATGCACTTCATATAAATAAATACAATGTTCTAATACATTCTTGTAAAAAAGATATTTAAACTTTTGCCAACAATGTTTATGATATATTGTTTAATAGGCCAGAATATATAACAAGGAGTTAGGGTTATTTTTTTATTCAAAATTAACTTTTATTTAGCGTATCGATCAGGTCATTTTAGCTGGAAGTAGAAATTTGGGCTTTATTATGCGGAATTTCCGAGTTTTATAACCCATCTAGAACGAAAGTTCATATGCATATAGTTCTATTAATTGGTGAGCAACATCAATGCATCAGGATCAATCACTGGTGTTTCATAACTCCTTCTTAAAAGAAAAAACAATTGAAGTTTAACATCTAATTTATGCATAAAAATTTGCCTGTCTTTGAAAAAATGTTTCTCACCATGTCAGACTTAATTTTTAAACGCCATGACTTTTTTTTCTTCTTTTTAATAAGCTTTTGCGATGGCCGCGTCAAAACACCACCTTAATTTTTTTTCTGTAATTAAGTTTGAGATCACTTTTATGCATAAAAATTGATCTGTCAGCGAAATAGTATATTGTGTATCTAGTAGTAAAAGCAATACATTCCCGGACGACGATGTAAATTGTTGGCCGAGGCGTTTAGCCGAGTCCAACGCATTGAAGTCCGGGAATGTGCTTTTACTACGAGGTACACATACTATTTTTTCTGAAATCGCAATCAATATTATTACAAATTAAGGAATTTTTATAAATAATGCATAACATTAAACCGGTACGGGAAAGTTACCTACTTTTTCGGCCTAGGACGAAAACAAATTTCCCGTACTGTTTTTTGATGATTGCTTAGCAACGGACTAAAATAAAACTTTCCTGGACTATTTTCTGATGATTATTAAGCAACGGACCAAAATACTAGAATAGGGTATTTTGGGGTCTGAAGTTGCGCCGAGAAAGTAGGCATTCCTGAACGATTTCAGAAAAAATGTTTTTCACTACGACAGACTTCATTTTACTTTCATGTCCACGTAGTGGATTGGAAGTATTGTAATCGTAAAAAGAATTTTCAAACATTTTTTTCTTGAAATAGGTTTAGAATGTCACGAAACGTCAGATTTTAAATTTAAGTGAAAAAAATATTTTGTCTGTCTGCCTGTAATTTTTTTTTGTCCGCACGATTCTCCGGAACCGGAACGGTTTAAGATATTAACTGGGCCGTCGAGAGAAAATCGGGGCCCGGGGGGTTTTAACATACGACTCCCACCAATCTTCAATATAAATTTCGAAGAGCGAAGAAATTTCTCTCGATCGAAATATATATATATATATATATTCTATAAAAAAAAAATTGAATATTTATTTATCTCAGTGGAAAGGTGATACTCCTCAGAATAAAATATTTGTCTCAACGGCTAGGTTTCAATATTTATCTCGATCAGAATTTTATTACAACTAATACAAGTCATTGGAAATTTGCATCACGCTAATTTATTTTACAAGTATACCCTCTCTTGTTTTACCTAATGTTTTCTTCTTAAAATGTTTTCTTAACCGCTTCTCAAGTCACCGAAATAATTCCTTGAAAATCCAGGATGATTTTGTGTAAGGTAAATACCAACCAAATCTCAAACTTCAGGCAAATACCGGGCCCCCTCAAACACCGCTGTACCCGGAGGGAAACATCCCCCCCTCTGGTCGGGCCTGACTTGAAATTTTGTGAACGTATGTATATAATAACGAGATCTGGAACTGGATTGTTTTTTGAACATATACGGTGAAGGGCTGGGGGGGTGAATAGGCGTAAATAGGGGGAAATAAGTATAGTAAGCTGGTAAGAGCACAGAAACTTGAAATTTGGTGTATAAGTATACTAGTAGTCAAGGCCTCAAAATTTTTTATAATATTTTCAGGCTTTTATTTTTTATCTTATTTTTGTATTTCCCCCCCTTTTTCCCTTTCTTTTTTTATTTATTAACCGCTCCACAAGTAAATATCCATCTACGGTGGAGTTGCTGGGAAGGGCCCTATCTCGCGGTAACAATTTTTTTTGCACGTTATGAGAAAAGAGGTCCGAAGGGATAGTCTGTTCATCCTGTATGTCGTTTCCTTGGAAAAATCGGTTTCAATTTTGGGCAGTTTTTCCATTTCATCACCTATATATTATGTTTATTACCTATATATTATGTTTAATATCTTTTCAATTTTGATCTCCAATTCTTGTTTAAAATTTAATTAAGACATAAATAAACCAACGCTAATGCTACATAAACAAAAACTTATCTGTTTCATTGACACATCTGGCTGGCTGTTGCTTATTTTATATCACCCACTTGAAGAAGGGACGAATCCAAGTATATATTTTACGGTCAAGCACTCAAGCAGTACACTTTTCTCGCGTTGTTTATATACACTACTTTATGTTGCTTTATGCAACCAACATAATTTAATCAAATATAAACTATATGAAATAACCATACTCGCCCCAATTTATATCAATCAATGCAAAATTGTTCACGCTTCAATTCAGTACAATTTCGGCGTTTTGTTGCCGCTTTATCCGGATTTATTTCGATATCTCGTAGGAGCCACGAAACATGCGTCTTTCACCGAACTCGATACACTTTGAATTTTTCTCCATTATTAAAAGGGTTGATAAAATAAAATTGAGATATTCACTTGAAATTTCGTATACGTATATATTATAGACATCAGAAACTAGATTATATTTTGGGATTATTCCGTTGAAGGGTTAAATAGGGGTAAATAGGGGAAAATAAGTTAAGCAAGCTGGTAAGAGTACAGAAACTTGAAATTCGGTGAAGGTACTAGAAGACAAGCCAAGGGTCTTTTTTCATAATGTTTTTCAAACCCCCACCACCCCTACTCCATTATTAAAGGGATTGATAAAATAAAATTGAGATATTCACTTGAAATTTGGTACATGTACGTATAATAACGGCATCTGGAACTAGATTATATTTTAAGATGATTCCGTTGAAGAATTGGGAGTTAAATAGGGGAAAATAAATAAAGCTGGTAAGAGTACAGAAATTTGGGATTTATTAAGAGTTGATAAAATTAAATTGAGATTTTCACTTGAAATTTGGTACACACATTATAACGACATCTGAAACTAGATTATATTTTGACATGATTCCGTTGAAGGAGTGGGGAGTAAGTAGAGGTAAACAGGGAAAAATAAGTTAAGAGTAAGTTAAGGTAAAAGTACGGACTTTATGATGTGGTGTATATACTAGAAACCAAGTCCTCAGATTTTTTTGTAATATTTCTCAACCCCCACACCCGCCGGCGGGAATTGATAACATAAAATTGAGATATTCGCTTGAAAGTTAGTACACGTATGTATTGTAATAACATCTGATTGACATGATTCCGTTGAAGGGGTGGGAGGTAGTAGGTTGTGAATAGGGGAAAATAAGTAGAGCAAGTTAGAAACTTCATTTTTAACGTATATAGTAGAAACCAACGCCTCAAATTTTTCTATGACATCTGTCCCAAATATTATTAAAATTCTATGACCAATAATTTCCACATACTAGAGTGCAAATATATAATCAATACTCTTCCTTAAAGTGACTTGGATGTAAAATCTGGATGTGGAAATAGTGATTTAGATGGCGGTTTTTTAAGAGCCGCGACCACATTTTTTAATGTCTGACATGGTGAAAAATATTTTTGCAATGGCAGACGAACTTTTATGCATACAGGAGATCTCAAACTTCAGTTGATTTTTTAAGGAAGTGTTATGAGATCCCTAGTAGCACAACATATTGGACCAATATATAATCCATATATGACCAATATATGAATATTCGTCCTATATTCATATATTGGTCTTATATGGATTATATATTGGTGCAACATTGGTGCTACTAGGGATGCCAGTGATTGATCCTGATGGATTGATGCTGCGCATTCAAAATTAAATCTGACAGATTAATTAACAAAAATTGTCAAAGATAAGTTGTGATAGATAGAAGAGATCTTAAATTTCATTTGAAAACAAAAATCGAGGTGTTATGAAGTGTTTCGTACTTATTATTATTTTTAGTATTATTAGTGGTATTATTATTATTATTATTATTTTAGGTAATCCCCAAGTTAAATCTTTGCTTGTTTATCTTAGTTATCAAACGTATATAGAGTTGCCTATGTACTTGGTTCACTTTGAACATATATATTTTTGTTCTCTTTAAAAAACTTATCTTGCGCGTTTTATGTGATATAAAAAACCTGACCATCAGGACAGACTTCAAGAGAGTGAAAAGTTAATCATCGCAGTTTAAAACTATTCGCAATTATTTATAATTATTTACTGAAAAACGCTATTTATTAAACCTGAGTGTAAAGTGACGAATCTTCGTGGATTTCGAGGACAGCGATTACACTGGCCGGCCGGCATACTCCGTCCAAAGGATCACTAGGGTGAGTTATATCACACGTTATCACTACAGTCCATATTATTCATTATTTACTATTAATTTGGAAATACCATTAGATCATTTTCGACTGGTTTCCATACATTTTTTGGTCCTTCGAGCCGGATAAAAGAATATTTAGTAATTTGTATCTACCTATATAATTTTATATATTTTCAAGGTGAATTTTATAGGCACATTCAATTTTTTTTGTAGAGAAAAAAACGCATACTTCTATTATAATTACTTGCAAAGATTTAAATATTGGTATTACAACAAATTAATTCATTGGTTATAATTGCTTTAATCTTTTTTAATTTTATGGTATTTTAAAATATATACATCCCTTAAAAAAGGCTTGGGTGCTCAGTTTCAAGTAAATCATCACTACAATTTCAATTACATTTAAAAATGGAAAAAAATATTAAGAAAACGCGAGCATTACGTCAAGAAACTATTGAACTATTACACGATTTATATAATGCAGCTCAATCAGCCATTGATAACGAAGCTTCTAGACGGTTATTTAAAATTAGATATCAGGATATTACAGATATCAGTTCTGATTTTAAGCATTATCACACAAATTTAATAAGTGTACTTTCGGGGGCTGAGGGTGCGGACATGGCAGCTGAACATAAGGTCAGGGAAAACTTTAATCAAGAATATTACGCGGTTAAAGTAATTTTTGAGGAATTATTTGAAAATGCCCCTGCCGAATCGCGAACTGATTGTGTTAAGTCTAATGTTCGTCTCCCTAAAATTTCGTTAAAAACCTTTTCAGGTGATTTACGAGATTTTATAGCTTTCAAGAACACATTTGACTCCTTAATTCATAATAGGCAAGATCTAAGTAACATGGAAAAATTTAATTATTTAATTTCCAGTTTAAGTGGACCTCCACTAACTGCAGCTAAAAGTTTACCATTTTCTAGTGAGAATTATCAAATAGTTTATGACAACTTAGCAACTCGTTATACCAATAAACGCTTATTAGCCACTTCACATTGGCGAGAAATAGATAATTTTAAGAAAATTACGTCTCGTACTACACTATCCCTATCGACGCCTTTTAGATGTTTTTAGCGAAAATTTAAACGCTCTTGAAAATCTTAATTTGCCTGTAGATAAGTGGGACTTTGTGTTATTGAATAAAATGCTAGAAAAATTAGACGACGAGACAGTGGCGGCATTTGAGCTGTCACTCAGGGGTACCGAAATTCCTACTTATAATTCTCTTATTGATTTCGTAGAACATCAATGTCGAGCGTTGGAAAACATTGCTTTTTCCAGCTCAACTATTAAGTACAAAAAGCCTGAAAGTCATTCAACACGCACTAATACTTCCAATTTCAATCGCCAAAATAGTTCCGTATTTTTTACAAATTCAGAATCTGTACTTGCTTGTTCTTTATGTCAACAATCTCATCCGTTATACAAATGCGCTGATTTTATGAAAAAATCTGCCGACGAGAGATATGCGTTTACAAAGAATAAAATTTTATGTACAAATTGCTTAAGCTCGTTGCACACTATACGAACATGCAAGTCGAAATCAGTTTGTAGAAAATGCAACAAACGTCATCATACACTGCTACACTTTGAAAATAGACCTCGAGTACCTGCTTTACAAGGTAGCTCTATACAGGGTGAGCCATCTACATCCAATTCAGTAGTTCTCGCAAATTCTTCGCCTTCGCTTCCTCCTACTACTACTGCTCATTCTTTAACTGGCCTAAATCCACATAATAGTGGGGTTTTATTATCAACAGCTCTAGTAGAATTCGCTGATAGGAGCGGTAATTTCCATGTATTTAGGGCACTAATCGACTCGGGGTCGCAAACTACTTTTATCTCGCAAAAGTGTAGTAAAATGTTAGGGCTGTTTCGATCTAAATTGTCCTTATCAGTACGTGGTCTCGGACTTACGCAAACTTCAATAAATTCCAGTGTTATTAACACTACCTGTCGTCCGGTAGGCAAGTCTACGCCCGTTTTAGACGTGATAGCCGTGGTTTTACCTAAAATCTGTGACTCTTTGCCCACTATTGAACTCCGAGGTCATTCTTGGTCGCATATTTCTAATTTAACACTAGCAGATCCTACTTTTCACACACCAGGGGATATTGACGTACTTTTCGGCGCGGATATGATCCCGCAAATCCTACTGAATGGTCACATAACTGGAAATACAGATGAACCCATGGGTCTTAACACCATCTTTGGGTATGTTCTAATGGGAAAAATCAAAGCTAAGCTGCCTCCACATATAACTTCACTTTTTTGCACCACGGATCCGGAACCACTAGATAATATTTTAAAAGGATTTTGGGAGTTGGAAAATATACCCAATGTCACCGCCATTTCACCAGATGATGAATACTGTGAGAAATTATTTTGTAATACAACTACTCGTGATAAAGAAGGTCGGTTCATTGTTAACTTGCCATTTCGCGAATCAGCACCACATTTCAAAAACTCACGCCCCATCGCACTACAATTTTTATACGCACTAGAGCGACGTTTAATAAAAAATGTTGATTTATATAAACAGTACGCCTCTTTCATGAAAGAGTATTTAGATTTGGGGCATATGGAGCCAGTATCTAGTCCTATTAATTCTGACGCCTATTTTTACTTACCGCATTCTTGTGTTCTTAAACCGCAATCACTTTCTACCAAATTACGCGTCGTATTTAACGCATCAGTAAAGTTACCTTCTTGCCCCACGCTAAATGATACTTTGCATGTAGGTCCCAAACTTCAGAAGGACATTATGACTATATTGCTTAATTTTCGCTTTCATAAAATCGTCTTTACTGCTGATATAAAGCAAATGTATCGACAAATTTGGGTTAACCCTACGCAAACAGATTTTCAAAGAATTTTATGGAGATTTTCACCAGAGGAGCCTGTACAAGATTATCGTTTAAAGACGGTTACTTATGGAATTTCTTCAGCGCCTTATTTAGCTTTACGAACTCTTTTAAAATTAGCGGACGACGAAGCATTTGCTTTTCCCTAACGCACAAAATTTACAATCGGAACTGATCAATCTTCTCGCACGAGGGGGTTTCGAGTTACGCAAATGGTCGAGTAATGAAGCAAAATTACTCGCTAGTCTTCCCCCATCTTATTTAGCTGATGATCCTCACTTTTGGGATGAAGGAAACGGATTAAAAATTTTAGGCTTATACTGGCGGCCCTCTCTAGATGACTTTTCATATCAAGTAGAGGCTATAGAAAATACTTGTACGAAACGTCAAATTTTGTCACAATTAGCAAAAATATTTGACCCCTTGGGATTTTTAACGCCCATTACGTTTTTAACAAAACGCATTCTTCAACGTTTGTGGTATATTGGGCTCGGCTGGGATGATCCACCGCCGGAAGATGTACTTCAACTTTCGACTGGTTTCCATACATTTCCACCTACATACACCTAATTTGTGTAAGGATTTCGAACAGCTGCAAAAAGGTTTGAAGCTATCCAAACCCTTACACAAATTAGGTGTTTTTCGTGATGAATTCGGACTATTCCGTATTGGAGGGCGGCTACAGCACTCGTCACTTTCCTACGATAAGAAACACCCATATCTACTTCCGAGCGCTAGTCGAGTTACAACTCTTTTGATCGAATGGTGTCACTTAAAATACTTACACACCGGTTGCCAAACCGTTCAATTTATATTAGCTCAAAATTTTTGGATCTTGTCCTCTCGGAGTGCAGTACGGACAGTAATTTCCAAGTGCCACATTTGTTGGCGGCAACGTCCAAAAACTTATCATCCGGCTATGGCTGATTTACCGCGCGTTAGAGTTTCGCAATTAATTGCCTTTTCGCATGTAGGTGTGGATTAGGGTGGTCCATTCTATATTACCATAAGTAGAATAAGAGGTGTTAAAACGTACAAGGCGTATCTATGTCTTTTTATCTGCATGAGCACTAAAGCACTTCATTCAGAACTAGCTTCAGAATTGACCACAGAAGCGTTTTTAGCGGCTCTACATCGACTAATCCCAGGCGCAGATGGTGTAGTGTGAGTGGCCACAGTTCGCACCCCGAATAGTACCTTCAAACGTCCACTTGTTAAACCATGCCCGCTTCCCGCGTCTTCGGACTAAAAAACGCTTACGCCTTTTTTGGCGGGCGGTATGTTTCGTACTTATTATTATTTTTAGTATTATTAGTGGTATTATTATTATTATTATTATTTTAGGTAATCCCCAAGTTAAATCTTTGCTTGTTTATCTTAGTTATCAAACGTATATAGAGTTGCCTATGTACTTGGTTCACTTTGAACATATATATTTTTGTTCTCTTTAAAAAACTTATCTTGCGCGTTTTATGTGATATAAAAAACCTGACCATCAGGACAGACTTCAAGAGAGTGAAAACTTAATCATCGCAGTTTAAAACTATTCGCAATTATTTATAATTATTTACTGAAAAACGCTATTTATTAAACCTGAGTGTAAAGTGACGAATCTTCGTGGATTTCGAGGACAGCGATTACACTGGCCGGCCGGCATACTCCGTCCAAAGGATCACTAGGGTGAGTTATATCACACGTTATCACTACAGTCCATATTATTCATTATTTACTATTAATTTGGAAATACCATTAGATCATTTTCGACTGGTTTCCATACATGAAGTGTATAAAAGTGAATTATTTATTATTTGTTTGCTTATAGTAATGAAACATATTCTTTATAGGATTTTGCAAACAGTGAAAAGAAAAGCTATTTATGAGAACTAAGTAAAGGAAAAACTATATATAAAAATATTAATGAAATCTTTGCATTCTTTCGATAACCTGACTTCTGGTTATGCTAACAAGTAAAAATTCTCATTTGCCATTCTCATTTTAACACTAGCATCCAACCTAGTCCCCTACGGCTAAGCAGGCTAAACTAGTATCTACATGATCCCCTACGATATGTAAATTCAGTTAAAAATGAGAAAGAAACTGAATGAGATTTTATGAAAATGTAATTCATTAGAATGAAAAAAAATTTTTAAAGACAAGGTACGTAAATAAATTAATTTCAGGCCTTTGTTCTCATTTTTAACTGAATTTACATATCGTAGGGGATCATGTAGATACTAGTTTAGCCTGCTTAGCCGTAGGGGACTAGGTTGGATGCTAGTGTTAAAATGAGAATGGCAAATGAGAATTTTTACTTGTTAGCATAATCAGAAGTCAGGTTATCGAAAGAATGCAAAGATTTCATTAATATTTTTATATATAGTTTTTCCTTTAGTTCTCATAGATAGCTTTTCTTTTCACTGTTTGCAAAATCCTATAAAGAATATGTTTCACTGTTATGAAGTGTACTTTCATAAAAAAAAGTCTGAGAAATCAATTACCAAAAATCGTCAGAGACACAGTTTTTTTCAAAAATGGTTCATTATTTACCACAAATTGCGTAAATTTCAAGCAGGTATTTTGTAAAATAAAATAATTTTTTTTAGCTAAATTCAAAAATTCATAGAAAACAACAATTAACAAATTTGTACTAGTCTGGCGCGCGTAACATGATTTTTACGTGTTTTGCAACCATTTTCACATTTTAAAGAGGTGTCCAGAGGTACCTTTTTTGTCATGGGAGGTCGGTCTATAAAGATAAAATACAAGTCGAAAACTTGTTTCCCGTAATTTCATTTTTTAATTAAATACAGACCCACCAATTTTCAGCTGTTGGATTTTAGGTACAATAGTTATACTATACATACTGAAAGGTACATATTTCCGGTGAAGAACTCCGGTTGTCTTTTTTTAAACAGACCTTTTCTGGCTCTTTTGCCTAGGCTATAGTTTTTAACATCATATTGTTTATCCTATCTTGTAATTGGAATATATTCTCGTTGAATAGTTGTAGGTCAATAAAAAATAAACAAAATATAGACCACAGAATGCCTATGCAAGTAAGCAAATTGACTTTCTTTTTTCAAATAGCGAAATTTTGCAAAGCTCACGAGTCAACTGGGCATAATTCCCGGGAAATACAAAAATTTTAGGAAATTGTATTTTTCGAATCATACTTTTGCCAGTTAAATTATTATTTGTTTAAAATTATGCAAATATTTAATATATTTTGAGATAAATAGGTACAAGGTAATCTTTAGAAGGTGGTAGACATTTCGAGTGTACCAATTAAATATCGATTTAATTTACATAAAAACTATTGTTGACAAAATTCATTCACCAGAATGTTCACCCAGAAAAGACAACAAGCCCAGATTCAATACAAACAAAAATATATAGGTATATGGCTCCAGTTGAAGCTTCAAATAAGGTAGGCACCCACAATTAAATTGTGTAAATAAACTATTTTATCTTATCACTATCAAAGGTATATACGTTACCAAACGAACACATCATTCAGTGTGTCGAGCTATCAGAACACATCACATGGTAATTGAATTTGCGAAGAAAATTTCATAAAGTACAAAAATTTTAAAAATGCAGGCGGTAACGAAAATCGCGGTTTTGTTTTTTCTCAGTGTTGGGTAAGTAGACAATAAATATTTTAGTGCTCAATATAGTCAAGATGGTTTAGTCAGTTTAGTGTTTTATTGTATTACGATGTGCGGCATAGGTGTGCTGTTATCTAGCATTAAAAAAGTTGACCCGACGGGGAATTTTGCAACGTCGGACCGTTTTCACGATACCGTACCAAAATAATAAGTGTATTATGGATATCTTTGATTTAATTGGGGGTTTCGAACTATTTCGACACGAACGATAAACAAAATAAGCCGAGAACGTAGCAAGGTTATTAAATTTAAGTGATACCACTACCAGTTAACGCTTCTACGCGAAATTCTTACCTAACAGGAGATAATAATGTAGGCCATGTGTACCTATTTGCCCGATTTTCAAAATGTAAGTTGCCGTTTGCAAAATTTTACCTTAGAACTTAGAAGACAGGTTTTCTAGAATTCGATTTGCAACTGCCAATTCAAAATGGCTGAAATTTATAGCAAAAAAAATGCCTAAGCCCTAAATTAAAGAAAACGGAAATTACAAACTCAACGTTAAGATCAATTTTAAAAAGACAATGGGGATAGTGATAGTTAATTACTTAAAACAAGTGGGTAAGTGTTTAAAGCAAAATTCGACAAGGTTGCGCATGTTTTGATAAAATGTTTTGACGTCCTGTAGCACTTTTGATCAACCCATTTTTGGCCGATGACGTCATGAGCATACTTTCAACGACTAGAAGCTAGATATACGATCGTAGATAAGGATAAGTCAGTTGTAGATACAGTAATTAATTTCGTACTTATTTGATGACTGTTCCAAAAGTTTCGGATGACATTATTCTCCTGAATGTTAATAATTCTCAGTAATAAATAACACCGGAAACTGAAATCTCAGATAATCGGACAAGGATATGGGAGGGGGAGGAATAGTTGACGATTTCGTGTGGGGTAGGTCGGTAACAGTCATGAAAATGTTTGGAGGATTTAGATAAAGATTAGAAGAAACCCAAGGCAAGTAGTCAACTTATAAAACAATGTATGTATATACAGGGTGTTCCCATATACAGCGTCCATTGAAGTCCAGTAGTTCCTTGGGTACTTATAGATTAACAACGGATTGGTTTCAAAGTTTTACTGCATTGTCACTCACATGTTTTTTAGCTAAATCTATTAATATGAGGTTAACTTTACAATATAGGTAAATTAGCATTTCTGACTAAACAGTTTACCGAATTAATGGAGTTTCAGGGAACTTTGTGGATTCTGTTCGTTTTGATGTCTAGATCAATCTTAAAAAAAATGCCGCTATTTTCCCGCAAATTATTATAAACAATGATTTAGTTGCTAATTTCTTAACTAGCAAAATTGGTAAATTAAAGAAACAAAGTGTATTTTTTGATAATTTGACGAAAAATTACTTTTTTTTTAACTTTTTACTCTTGCAAAATTTTCGAAAATGTGCCTATTTTCCAAGATATAACGATTCGAATTTTTTTAAAAGGGGGGGGGTAAAAGTCACGAGGAACAAATCCAGAAAATATTCTGATTAATGTATTATTAAAATGCAAGACTTTTTTTCCTCTATGACTTCTTCCTAAAGTGCACTCTGTCCAAGTTTTTGCGGAAAAAAAAGAACATTGTCGGAAAATGCAAAAACGTAATGTAAAATGTGAAATTTAAAAACGGAAAATTCAGACGTATAGATTGATATATTCTTAAACGTTTTGATCTCTTATAATTGATAAATTTTTGTATGAATTTTGTGATTAGTTCCACATTAAAGCTGAGACTTTTCTCTACATTTCATGTTGTTTTCATTTTTTTAGCGGCTCTGAATAGTAAGAATTATAGATCGATGTGTCCGGTCGTACGAAACTCCCAGAGAATTCTCATTTTCCGCGCATTTCTGAGCGGCTCAAAACTAAGTGGAAAACCGGATTTATCTCGTAAACGGCTTAAGTAAGACAAAAATTTGTAAGGACCTATTTTGTAGAGAAAGAGACGAGTTTTTCCAAATTTGTTTGAACTTTCCCGGAACTTGGAAGTGCAAAGAATGCATCATTCCATTCTACAGGTTATTACCTACTTAAATCCCGGAGATGATCCTTTTATTAATTTTTGTGACGTTTTTACAAAATGTTGCCTTCATTGCCTGTACTATATAATATTGCTCGTAAAGACAAAATTTTCATATCACTGTGTTGGTGATCGAATTCTGAACAATTTTCAAAATGTTCGTCTGTCTGTCTGTCCGTGTATCCATTCGTCACGTTTTTGTACGAACGATAACTCAAGAACGAAAAGTCTGATTGTATAGAAATTTGAACAATAAATTAGTGTTAGCTAGAGGAAGAACTCAATCGATTTTGAACAAAATCTAAAAATAAATCAAAAAGTTATGAATTATTTAAGTTTAAAAAATCTATTTTTTAAATATTTTGTAATTGCACAAAAAATGTACAAAACTAATATCATTTACAGAAAAAAACTGCGAAAGTATCCTATAGACTGTGCAACAATTACATAAAAAGTGCAGTAAACGGGCGAAGAGTATAATGGTTGTTAGCTTGTTTATTTAACAATTCTTACACAATTTATTTGTATTAGTTAATTTTCCTTGGTTTCATTATAGAAAATTATAAACGAAATGGAAACATTTGGTAGGTTATTACTCTCCATTTTTGGTGGGAGTCTACGATTTTTTTTTTAAATTTCATTTCTATTTTGGATCATCAATTTATATCTGTACACCAAATTTCATCTCAATAAGTATAAAAATGGGAGAATGGGAGGGCTATAATAACATACAGCCAGACATGCACACCGACACTATAAGAATACCTAAAAAACTAATAAAACAATAATAAAATAGAGGCTCCGAAAGAGAAGCTTCAGCTGCAATATACTAGTATTGGATACATTTTTGTAAAAGTTACCATCATTGAAAGATTTATTAATTTTTATTTAAAAATAAATACACTTTTCACGTAAAAGCAAATTAATAAAGTTATTAAAAAAAACCAAATTTGTGCACCTACTTTGTGAAATAAAATACATTACAAGGGGATTAAGTTGGTAAACTTTTCGGGTTAACATTTCCACCATTTTTGAAAATTACCCTTCTTTTTAGCAAGTTCGGAGAATTTTCAAAACCAAAATTTAAATGCATTGGGCTAAAGTAATAAAAACACGCTGCCTGTTAGCTTTAAACTGTATTTCCAATGCCTCCATATCTTGTATATTTTATAATGTTGGAGGTGTGCGCGAAATGTATATTGGTTTTGTTGTTTCACTCTTATAATGTGATGCATCTTGTCGCATTGTTTAATCGTAAATGGATCGTGCCTTAAAGAGAGTCGCTTATTAAATATACTTACCACAATTGTAATGCACAAGTTTTATAATAAATTATTTATTATCCTTATGAAAACGACGCAATTGAAAATAATTATTCTGTATTTTAATATTATGCTGAATTGTTTTTTGTCGCTCCCCAAACATAATATGATGTATTTCTCGTTTCAATAGATCAATCACTGTATCATTAAACTTAATGGGAGATGTCGTTTTGTAGTACTCTTTTTTAGTTGGCCCCCAAATCTCTATAGAGCTAAATATGCAATGATAGGGAACAAAAAAAATTAAGATAATGCCACCCACAAATAACATTTAGACGATAGGGGACAAGTTGATGAATACATGTCAAAATTTCGGTTATATCGTCAATCACGTATTTTTTCTTCTTTACTTTCAAGACTTTTACTAACTCTCTTTGTATACTGTTCAATATACTTAAAATAATACTTATACATTTTGTTGTAGCAGTGCAGTTTATCAAAATTAACAAAATCAACCAAACTATTGATACAAAAAAGATCTGTTTTAACTGTTTTAAGAATTAACAAAACTCAGAGATACTATTCGTTGCCACAAAATATTTATTTCATGATTTTGAAATGTGCGATTCCCCATATCGTCTGTGTTTTATGGCAGGAGACACTAATAATAATTATTATTTAAACACCTCCAATGAAGTGCCACTTATGGCACTTCGTTTATGTTAGTCAATTTTATTTACTAATCTGCAAAAAATGAAGCGTCGTGAAACAATCAAAATTTCAGATCAAAATGTAAATGAACTTTTTAAAGCCCGAAAATAGGAAATATATCCGAATCAACATGGCATCTGAATGTCTGTGTGTTTGTCTGTGTACGGGATTTGTGTTTCTCGAAATAATTTAACGTGGAAATTTGAAATTACAAACATAAGATCTGAGGTAGAACGCTTTTGAATAGTGAAATTGGTGTACCAGGGGCGGCTCCGACGAGGACCCAAAAGCAATTTTCCGTCGACTCTAAAAATGTTTCAAATAAAAATTGACGCAAAACAGAGTAGGATTTTTTAATTTATGGCCTTTTTATGTGCACTAAACAAATGGAGACGAGTATACTTGATGTAGGTTATGTCCCACTCGGAAAACCAAAAAGCGGCACTCAGAAGTCATACCTGCCAACCAACCAAAGGAGCAAACAGAGTTTGCCGCCGCAAATTTTTGTTTTGACTTGCCGACGGCCGTATTAGACTTCAGAGGTGTCGATATTAGTGACAATTTTAATTTTAAAAGAATACATATTTGTTTTAGAAATCGCCACAAACATTTTGAATTAAACGTGAAACGCCACTGATTGCATACAATTCGAGATTTTTCCTGACGACCAGAAAAACGCTCAAAGTTCAATGTCTACAATATTCCAATCCGATATGTCTTACATTTAAAGCTAGACATGCGGGTATTCAGTAGGAAGTGCGAGTAGTACAAAATATTTGTTAAAAAATAGAGAGAGATAGAATTATTGTATTTGTTAATTACTGGTGGAGTGGACCGGACCCATTTCAGTTGCGTTATTTCCTAGCATTTGCGTCAGAATGGGCGGCAAATCCTAATTTGCACAGGGCGCACATTGGGGCAAGCGCGGCCCTGGTTGTAAAACTGTTCATGTTACTTTAGTTAGAGTGTTATTTGGGGGAGCGTCCAGAAGTTGCAGCTGAAATGTTACCGTGCACTTTTAGAGTACTAGGCTTACATCTATCTATGGATTTTCTTATCAATCAGAAGTGTACAGAACCGGCAAATAAAAGATAAAAGTGTTTATAAATTAAACATTGGTTAAAAATATATAATCTTTACATGCGTTTGTTGCTAGATAAAGATAGGAAAAGACGATCATAACTAATTTAGAAATGTGAAATAGTGAAAATTTGTGGTGTCCATGTAAAGGAAAAACCTTCTGAACGATTTTAAGCATAGTACTTTTTTGCTGATATAATTGTTATTATATCCTAAACTAGGGATATCACTCCATATTTAATAAAATCTGTCTTTTCATTGTTAAATGTTTTTAAAATGAGAAAATACATATAGCTCATGATGAAAGTTTATAGAAATATCTTCAAAATACTTTTCTTTTTTCTCTGTACGATGAAAGATTCATGATTGTTTAGAAATTATGTAAAATTTCTACTTTTATAGGTAATTGCATTTTTCTTTTCGTTCGATACTCAAACATGAAAAACAAAACTCTTATAGCGTCGTTTAGGCATAGCTCATTTGTCCGCCCGTCTGTCTATCGCAATGGTTTATCTTCGAAATTTTCATAGCTAAAAACGTGGAATTTCACAGTAGAGTTAGTCAACTGCATTTAGTACTGTCACGTATCTGTAAATAACATGTTTGCAACGTTTTATGCAAACTTTAGTATATACAGGGTGTTTCAGACTACACAGACCAATAACTTCAAAATCAAAGATAATATTTGAAATATACGGAAAGGGTTATGTAGTGAAACTTATACATTTTTATTTAGGGCGTAAATAACGGCGTAGTCTGTTCTTCATTAACGTGGCGACGCCGAGAAATAATTTTTCCACGACAGAAACTTTGAAATTGCGATACCTAGCTGTAAGCTATTTCATAAAATACATTTTTTCTTGTTTTCAGTTATTTTACTTCATACTTTTAAAGTCGAATACTTCTTAATGGCAAAACTAATCCAGCTGAAAACCAATTTTAAAACTAGGAATAATATTTAATGTTTGTGTATAAAAGGAAATTTTAAAAATATGCGACAACGAAAATTCATTTAGAAAATATTCGTACCTTCTCATAATGAAATTACAAACCCTAATAGGAACCAGGAACCAAGGAGAAAATAGAGAACAAAATTAAATGACAAATTGACATTTGACAGACCATGTTTTGCAACAATAATTTATTTTATTACATTATATTTTACATGTAGAATCTCAACATATTTTACACATACATTTTAAACGAATTTTTCTTAATGCTGTACATGTCAACCATAAACCTAGTTGACAATAATTATCCAGCATTGATGAGCTGAGGCTGTATGCCCAGCAGATAACCGCAGTTAGCACGGTGCCGTGAGACGTGACATACAGCAAAGGAAGTTCAAACAATGCGTGGGTCACAGAACGTCTATCGAGACGTCAATAAGAAGGTAGAAAATCACATATGTACCTATTTTAGCGCAAACTTCGACAGTTATTAGAATTTCATTAAAATTCCCATAGAATTGTAACTGTCGGCCGTTATTAGCTTCATTCGATTCATTTGAAAGATTCATATCGTTAAGGACGAAAAACTTTCGCTGTTTTTCCCGACTTTTTCACGTAGATAATTATAATCGGGATATGCGAATACAAGCAGTGTCAATTGTGCTATTAAAAATTAAAAGGTTCGGCTAAAAAAATACAAAATAGTTGTTTCTAAAATCAGAAATATAAAAGTCGAGGTGAACACATTAAGTATAAAAAATATTTACTTGTGAGTAAATATCTCACAAGTGAATGGCACTAATAAATCACACTTATAAATCACACACAAAACGTAAACAACTTTTAATATTAAAATAATACGGAACTGAGACCAGACCAGTTGACTGGGTAGCAAAAAACCGACTGTATAGTATGAACTTGCCTCGCACTTTGGCCAATGAAAAGCTGCAAAAATAGCTTCTTACCTAAAACCAACGCTACATTCTTAAAGTGAATGGACTAAGTAAATTACGCAAATCCCTCAATGTGAAAGAAGTATACGAACAACGGAAGTAAATAATAAATAATAATAAATCTTATGTAACACCCTACATATTTGAAGGAGTAACCTTAATAGAATAACACATTATTCTAAATGTTGTAAAATAAATTGATAATCGATAATCCTCGGTATAAATTAACGTGATAAGAGATATAAATATGCAATTTAATTTTTAATTCATGTTCGCGTAAATCCAAGATTAGTTCAGAGAGACAAGGTCAGCGTATAACTCAGCTTATCATCTGACGTCAAAAATGTACTGACGACCTGTACCAAGCCAGGCAACGTCCGCCCCAAAAGATTGTAGATAATGTTTATAAATGACTAAAAAAATTTGAGTCGTAAAAACGGTCATTAAAAAATTCTGAAATAAAATTTCACTGTCGCACAGTAGAGCCAAAACCAGGTAAAGTTGTTAAAAATTCTTAAATTTGACCAATGAACCGCTAACGTTTATGAAAACATTGAAATTTTATTTTATAATGGAGTTTCTACAAAATAAAAAATACATGTGTCTTTTTGAATGTTTTAAGTTTTAAATCAGACTCGTTATCAGAGTCAGTGTCTGTTAATCCGAAAATACTGAACTACCAATTTTAATGAAATTTCGACGAACGTTTTCTGTTATTACTAGCTTATTCGCTAAAATAAATAAATAAAACCACAACGAAATTACCGCCGAGCTGTATTCCATTTCATTACAAATTGCCTAAGCCATTCCAGAGTCATTACTAAATCAATATTGAACAAACAGAAAAACACACAGGTCGAATTCAAAATCTCCTTCTTTTTCAATTTTGTTTAAGTCGGTTAAAAACGGGTGTGCATTCCATTTGTTATCGAAAAAGAATAAATAATCCCTTTACATATAGAACTCTAGATCTCTTAGACCTCAGAGAGATGACTTGGAACACGGCTAACAAAATAAAACCACAAACAACGTTAGTAAAGCTCTAGATATAGGGAAAAGTATGCTGTATTCGCAACAGGGAGCGAAAAACTTTCACGTTCACAAAATTAAGCATATAAAACCGATATAGAATAAGTAAAAAATCAATATTATTATCGACTGAGTTCATCAACATTATAGTCCAATCGATAAGTCCTGAAATTGCCTCTAGAGACGTAGTTTCCACAAATATAATGCAATAGAAATACCAAAACTCGACGCGCGTTTCGCTCATCAAGTTGGATTAAAATCTGCAAAATTCCAACCTAAAGCTTGTAAGATTTGATGTCATATCATACAGACTTTGGTTTGAATTATAAGGCAGTAGACATTTGAAAGAAGTTTTTTGAATTAATGTTGTTTTTATTCTGCTCTGTACTTATTTAACTCTAATTATTTATATACATATTTATTTCTTCAGATTCGCAAATGGGCAAGACGAAGAACTTCTAGGATTACCAGTAGAATTGGTAAGTTGAAAATTATCTATTATTTATTGCATTTTTCTTACTCAGCGACTTAACTTTACACCTAATCAAATTCCGTATAGTTCTATATTACAAACTCTTACTTATTTGTTCATTAAGACTAAATATAATTATTATGTATGGCACAAAAAATAATTCATGATTCTTTTATTTATCTTGTACTGCTAAACAAGCTAGTAAATTACTATTAAAATAATCTGTACCAGTGCAGATTAGGATCATCCAGAAACTGTCGTGGGCGGTGGTCAACTGCACATACATTGTCCATATTATTGTCTTTAAACCACGATAATAAACTTGGTTTTCGTGTCTAGTCTTTAATCTATCACCAAAGTTAATTCATAACAGTTGTTTTGATACAAGCATATATGTAGGATTTATATGTAAATAAAAAAGATACGAGACCGAACATTTAACATACATATAAATAACAATGTTATCATTTTTGCAATTGTGTCGTCTCACAATAAATATTGACTTTGACAGCGCTTCTTAAAGAAGAGAACAACACATTTCTAATAAAACGCTTAGAAACATTTACACAATAAAAAAATCTTGAAATTTGTTATAGGATCAGGTTTATTATTAATTTTCTCATGTTTTATTAAACTATTTATACTTTCAGGACTTCTTTGGACCGGATTTCAGGGACGAAGAATTATATAAGGTAAATATAATATTAACACAAAACTAATATCACTTTCGAGAAGAAAGAATACGTCAAGGGCGACTAAACTTGTATGACTTGCCTAACTCAAAATTTATTTTTAGGAAGAAGATATTTTTAAAGACGACACATATCCCGAAAGTCCCAACACATATCTAGAAGATACAATCAAGAATTTATGCAACCAGTACGACCTAATCATAGATAACCAACGCATAGACTGCCAAAATATAAAGCTTGCCCAGAAAGCTTTAAATATTAATGTACATCATTTACACAAACGTGATGCAGGCGATGAAGCACAACTGGAAGAAGGATCTGGAGCTGGTAAGGCTCAATCCATATATTCAACAAATACAGATCTCTTTTATACATTCCGTAATTCAGGGGTACCCTAAGGGTGAAATGTTGGACCACTTTTATTTTTATTATCTATAAAAGACCTGTTCGATTTCATTGACTTTAAGTTATTGATAGATGAAATATGAAAGTGAGTAATAACTATATCATTTTTTTAGGTGAGGAGGTACACGAACCCGCTCCAGAACAACCTACAAACGAAGTGCCAGCAGAGGAACAAATTGTAGAAGAACCTGTGGAGATACCCAAAGCAAATGATACTGCGTCGCTAGCAGCTGAAGGCGAACAAGAATTGCCACAAGAAGTTAAAGAAGAAACAGTAGCAGCATTACACACAGGGGTAGAACTCAGTGGATCACAACCTGATGTTAAAGAAGAAGCAGTAGCAGCATTACCGACAGATGAAAAACCCAGTGCGCCACAACCTGAGGAGGAACCTAACGCAAATGAAACAGTACAGGTTGAAGGCGAGCAAACAAATAAAGAATCCCCAGCAATAACAGACACTGTAGTAGAAGAAGACCACTCAGTTCCCCCAGAGACGGAAGAGCAGCCTCAGGCAAAAGAGGCTCCGGCAGTAGCATTTGCTGTAGATGCTGTGGATGTAGCACAACCTATTGCCACCGATGATTCCGAAGGAGGGCAAAATGCTGAGGCAACGGCACAGCCAGCAACGGAAGTGGTTAAAGAATTGGATGCTACTACACCTGGTGGTATTAAGAAAAAAGGAAGGGTGCTAAAACCGATCGACATAGGCGAGACAGAGGAAACAAAAGAATCTGAAACAGAAGCAGGCAAAGGAGACACTGAACAACTGAAGGAAAATCAGAGTGGTATCGCAGTGTTCCACAGTGATGGCAAGGGTACTCTGGAAGGTACCGATGAAGCTCTGAATAATATGAAGCCCAATGAACAACTAAGTAAGTGTACCTAATTTCTTTATGAGAGAGTAAAATTTCAGGATATTACTTACAAAAATGGTAGCTCATAATAATTGCATAGCTAAACAATTTATTCTCAATTCAACTGAATCTAATTTCTTTAATAAGGTTTCTTTCAGGATAAGGTGCTTTATATTTAGGAAACATATATTTAAGATATTTTTGTCCGATAGACTTTACAGAGCTTGAGAACCTTAAGACTCCTAGTAACTTAGAAGCTAACGCAACAATTTTTACTCATATGACTAGCAAAGCTAGTAAGTTTCATAAGTTCTAGCCACCAAATATATATTTATGCCTAAAACTACACATACAAGTGTAGATGCCTTTTAACTTACATATATAATAATATATATCCTTCTCACAAAAACAAGATGATCGTGTATATCACGTACTAAATACTAAAGAATTTATTTTGTTTTGCAAGAAAAATAATCCTTATACATTGTAAAAACTAGTGATGATGGAAGCCACCATATGTGACGCATTGATTGAATGTTTGAGGATATCTAAAATTTGAATGACATTATGGTGCACCACCTAGTTATACTGTCAAAATAGGATTGTAAGTTAAAACAGTCTATGGTGGAAATTGAACAGTAAATTATATTGTCTGTATATAGTAAATGTCTTACATTGAGGTCATAAATGGTCATAAAAGGTCATTTATGGAGATATTAAACAGCAGGACCCGAAACTGATCCTTGTGGAATTCAAAATGTAGCATTTAAATTTTTTTATTTGTAACCTTTCTATTCAACAAATTGTAATCTGTTGCTGAGATATGACTAAACAAAATAAATAAATTAAGTGACAGATCATCACCATCCAGTTTAGTTAACAACTTGCCATGATTTATCGATAAAAGATCTTTGAAAAATCAGTGTACGAGTCAGTGTATATATTATGTCTATGTGGTCTTGGCAATTAGCAAACTCTGAAACGTATTGCAGATTCTTAGTTGTCAGCCTACTTTCCATACATCTAATAATTGTCTTTATCGAATTAAATAATAATGAATGAACAACAAGAAATGCAGCAATATTTCAAAAACCCTTACAAATTTTAAGATACTAAAGATGGCTCTATAGTCACTAATTTCATGTCTCTTTTTAAAATCCGGGCGAAGGCAATCTGAATGGTTCCAGTAATATGATACAGTCTTTAACGAGGAAAGCAGGGATGTTACCTGGACCTATAGTTCCTTTTGGTTTGATACCATTTAGAGATACTAAAACTTCTTAGTCTAACATATTACTAAGGTATATCGGATAAGCATTTTCAATTGTCAGATCAGAGTTTCTTATGGCCCTCGTTGCACACATGACAGCAAAGAATTCGCCAAAAGCATCTACAATATTTTGAGTACTTCTAAATTCAATGTTATTTAATTTCATCATTGAAGGAATTCCAGCAGAGGTATTTTTCTTATTGTTCACATATAAACAAAAAGTGTGAGGATCAGAATTTATTTTCGACACAATGTCACATCCAATTTAATGCAAGATCTTAATTCCTTTCTAAGTGCCTTAAATATACAGGCTTCTACAATTTGTCACAAATGACATAAAAGTACATACACACACTCATCCTGACAAAATACAAGCTAAATATATATCTGCTTACGGTATCCATTAAAAATTACAACACTTATGCGACAAACGTATGCAAGCACTCTTTGCAGTAGACTTCTTAACCACAGGTGAGTCTAATATAGTGTATCCTATGGTTTTAGCGTTTTATTTTCTCTCGGTTGTCACTCACTATATTACATTTAAAATATTGCGAATTCGTTGGATGTTTTAGCAGCTGCATTTGTTAAATATTTATACTACTCCGGTTTTCTTTGACGAGTAGCATTGGAAATAAATCTTTATGTAGCATAAATGACAGAATATTATTAGTATTAGTATTATTATATTAGTAAATACAACAAACTATCAAGAAAGCATCTGGAAACAAGAGCTTAATATAAAAGATATGTTTTAAGCATTTAGTTCATTTATTAATGAAATATTATCCCCAAATACCACTGGAGCTCTTAAATTAACAGTTTATTATCAAAGATAAAATCCCACATGCTAAAGCAATAAGGATTTAATTAGATAATTAACTGCCAATTTACAATCTTTATAATATTACTGGACAACCAAGCCTTCAAGTAAATTTTGCAATAAAATTCTAAGAGCTAGTGGTATAACATAATGAATGACTAAAGGAGGATGGTACACTGATAGAATAGAAAATTGTCACATCTAATAATAAGCAAAATGATCATTGGGAATATAGTTTACTGCAGATTTATTGTCGGTATAAAAAGTGTCGGGGTCTTTGACTTTACTGCACCATCAAAGGCGCCGACATTTTTTATACTGACCAGATATATGAGAAGTATAATATATCCATCCAAAAGACAAAGTGCTTCTACTGTATGTTAATTTCTTAACATATTTTAAAATAGCGATATTTTTGCAATTTCAGAACAGGCGCCGTCAGAAAGTCAGGAGCAGACGGGGGAATCGACCAAAGAAATCCAACAAGGTAGGAAAGACACCAAAGTTCTCATCATCTTGTTCGTGGCGGTAGTAGTAGTAGGAGGTGCCGCGTTCGCCTACAATTTCATCAAGAAACGGAAGCAAAAGAAGGCCGAAGCAACAGAAAATGGCGGCAACAACACGACGCAAAAGAACGTGCAGAACCTGACGAGCTCAGCGAAATCCGACCCTGAACACGGTACGGAATTGAAACCCCTGATGAAAACGCCTGAACATAAACCCGTGGTGGCGGAATATACGGACGAAAAAGAAAATAGAAAGACGGAAGAAGTGAAGTAGATAAACATTTAAACTTATCAAGAGTCCCAACGAGCCACCGCTTTATAAGCGAAATTTTTATACATAATTATACTGTATAGTTCTTATAAATGTAGGTGTTTAAATGTTTTTAATTTAGTTAAGGTGCAAACAAATTGTTTTTTACTTATTTATTTACATCAATCTGTGAAATAATTTAAAAATTGATAAAATACCAAGGGGCGGTTTTTCAGTCATTACTTAACTCATTGCTTAACTGTTAGGTGTTAACTTATAATTATTATTCTTAAATAGGCATCATTGACTTTTACTGTGGTTTCATACGGAAACTGAACACCAGTTAACCATCAACTAAGTTAACTAATGATTGAAAACCCGAAACTGATATTAATTTTAAAAAATATACAAAAATAAACTAAGGAGTTATGTTTCTTTTTGAATAACGAGAAGATGTGATGCTCAAAGCAGAAAAAAATGCGAGAAAATCGTAAATTTAAAAATCTGGATCGTAACTAGCACAAAATGGGTATAATAATAATAATTCTATTGTCCAAGATCACACAAAAATAATATGGGATAAGTCAAACGACCAATATTAGCAATTGAAATAATTTCCTTGTTGAACAGTTTAATTCCACGTATGAGATTTTTATTTTTTTTGTATACCGATAAAATGTGAATAGGAATATGTAAATCATTTTGATAACAAGTTTGGTAATCAAGGAAAAAATAATTTTTAAAAAAATCTACAAGATGGAGTTTTACAAACAATACCATTTCTAATATGTACATGCACGTAACTGGTAAATTTTTCAGTTCTTTAAATACATTTCTACATGAAGAATATTTAGGTGTGCCAGCTATGTATCGAATTGCCCGTTTTTGCATTTTAAATAATCTATCAACATGACGTGAGTATCCCCAAAAAATTATACTAAGTTAGCCTAGAATAAAATTGTTAGATTGATTAACAATATTCCCCAGCCAAAATATTGCAAAGGAAACAGACGCTAGATTTGGACAAAGTACGCCTATATAATACTCCCTGCATTATGTATATGTACTCCTAAAAATGATGTTGACTGTACTTGTTCCAAGGACATCTCGTCTCTTTTTTTTAATGAACTGCTTTCATTGTATTGCATTATTCTAGGAGTAAATTTTATAAACACTGTTGTGTCTTTATTTACTAATAATTTATTATTGTAAAACCACGCTGTAAGCTTGTTTAACATATTTTGTGACGTCTCTCTTAGACTTACAATATCAGTAGTCGCACTTAAATAATAAGTATCATCAGTGAATAAAGTTAGATTATTACCACCGATAATTCCTAACAAGTCATTCACAAACAATATAAACAATAGAGGCCCTACGACTGATCCTTGGGGCACTCCACGAGACGTATTCATTATAAAAAGACATATTTCAAACTGTAGCTAAAACTCAGCTTTTTATATTTATTTACTTTTATGTCAACACTTCATTATTTATTATAATGCCCTGGTAGAGTCAGAACTAATCCACCACTCAACCAGGACATGGACACACAGACAACAACACAGCAACCATTCCCCGTACTATTGACATCTGCCATGGCTAAGTTACAAGAAGGCGCATTATTTTATAGATGTTTTATAAGAATCATCTAACAGTTTAAATATCTTGAAATGCTTGCTACTAACACGAAAGTTTTTTATAGTGGGAAGCCATCTTAAAAGGTCAGCATTCGTGATTGTGATGGAAAATAGGACAAAATATGAAAATTTAAAATATCAAATGTTTATTAGAATTTATGGAGTCAACAACGTGCTAACTATACGGTTATGGCTACTAAAACAAATTAGTATAAGTTACATTGCAAAAAAACTCAAATTGAAAAAATCGATATTTATAACACCACAAATTATTAGAAATCATCAACAAATGAGAGGCGCATTAAAAATGTATTAAAAACATGGTCACAGTTCACAGTAAAATTTCCTCTCCGCATTAAAAATTGCAGTCATTATAAGCCAGAACAAGTCTCTTAAATAATTATTATAGGATATTAGGTATCTAGTATTAAATCACAATGCCATATGCTTTTAGTGTCAAAAACACTTCTTGCAACTTTTAGGAAATTAAAAAATTTAAGAAATCATTTCATTTTATTTTATTAGTGTGTATACCTAAAGCAGCATTTTTTTAAATGACTATTCAAAAGCTGTTATAAAACAGTTGTTTACTTGTTTTATAGCAGTAATTTGACAAATAGTGAAGTGTGTTTTACAGTTTGTACTGCTATATAGTGATGGTATTAAATTTTCATAAGGCCTGCGGAAATGTTTATATAATTATTTTGTAATGGTTCCAATAGGCGTTACAAAATATTGACAGCAACTGTGCATTTATAGCCGCTGTGAAAACATTATGAAAGTGTTTCTGAAAGTAATGTTGCTTTATAAAATTTGTGGCGGAAGCATTTCTACAACTTTTATAAAATATCAATTTGCTAGCTGGGGAATGAAGCAAGTAACTGGTCCAAAAAGGTTATTACAATTTTCTCATTTAATACATAACGTTCTAAATAATTTCGTCAACAGTTGTGATGTTTAAATTATGGAAAATATTCAATAAGGCATTATTTTAATCTTGTTAATATAACTAATCACCTAATTACCTACTTAATTATGTAGAGTACGCTGACAATGCATTTTGTAATAAATCTGATATGCATAAGAGATAAGGACAAGTTATTTATAGTTTTAAGTTTACCTACAACTCTAATTACGGTACAGTTAGATAAGTATTTAAAATAAAAATATTGTGGTTAAAGATGTAGGACACACAATTTCTGTGTCGGTTGCAGAATTTAACTAACTTCGGATTCAGGGTTTTTAAAAGATTTCGAACAAGTTTTGTTAACAAAATATTTTTATTAAAAAATGCCTACGATTTTTTGATTTTCTTTATGCACTTTAATATCGTAGATGGCCTTGCATTTAAAGATGCAGTTTGATTCAAATCGAAAAAAAAACAAAAGAATTATTATGCTGTTACGCTCTTAAGTGAGACACACTATATGACTGAGATTTTTATAAAAGAAATCAACAATCTTTACACAAACTATGACAAAAATCGCATATAAAATACTAGAGATAAGACAGAGGGTCTATTCTCGAGTCTCTATTACCAAAAGTCGCATACTGCTTTGGGAGAATGTCTACCAAAATTCGCACAATTCTGAAAATATGTATTCTTGAATGCATTCAACAATTTCAGTAGAATGTTAAGGGGTGGGTAAATACCACACGACATCGTATCTCGCATGCAAATTAATGACAGCTGTTTTATAAAAATGGCTAACTTGAATGAGGCGGACATGTATGCTACAGTTGAAAAGTTACAAATTCAAGAAAATTCACGGCAATGTAGAAGAAGGTATTACAAGAAATATAATTCGTTTGAGCTCAACGATTGGCAGTGTATAAAAGTGTTTGAGTTAAGTAAAGATTTGGTACAAAGTCTAGTAGAATTGTTTAGACCGTTTATACAACGACAAATGCAAGCTTCTGCACTAAGTGTAAATGTAAGAATGAAGGTAAGGTTATGCTTTGTTAATAATGTTGTCCACGACTATTAAATAATGTACTCATTATGTATGTGTTTCCTCAAGGATAATGCTATCCATTACTCTCTGCAGTGAATAATTATTTTAATATTCATTGCAGTGGATAACAGTTTCATTATTCACTAGTGAATAATGGCCAGTTTCTGAAACGTTAAGTGGAATTATTCGTTAACTACCTACAATTGTGTGAACAATTTTACTGTTATTATGTTTATGAATAGATCATTTTATGTAACATTTCAGAAATAGACCCTTTTTTATCACAGAATTTCGTTTCTAAATTTTATTGAATATCCCATTGGTTGTTATGTGTAAAAAGAACGGCTTATCAAATTAAATTTAAACATCAACGTTATTTACAATAATTTTACATATTACTTAAAAATGTAATGTAATGAAATAAATGGATACTGACAGTGAAAATGCAATTTCTGTGACACCGCCAGAAGTAAGGGAAGCTGCAGAAATCGCTTCATTAAACGTGTTGCCCGAATTACTCTTTCTTAAATTGTAGAAATGGAAATAAATTAAATAAAAATTAAATATTTAATAATCGTGGACAAAGTATCATATTCTGCTTGCATATAATGGCTACCTACTATTCACACTGGTAATGTACGGCCTATGTAAATCACCCTGTGTAGTTATCACATTTGGTACGTCATATTTTTTAATCTTGAGCAAGTTTTTCAGTGTCTTGCACATAAATGGCCGTTTATCTGAAGTGAATTTTATTTTTAAGCTGCCATCAGCGTTCTCTATACATTTTTGAAATTCTAACGTACCGACAATAGAGAGCAGAATACAGAAAATTGTATTCATAGTAAAAAAAAGTTATTTGCACCTATAATATCACTTTGTCATGGACACATTGTATAACTTTTTGGATTGTTTTTTTGCTCTATTTGTGTTATAAGTATTATTTTTAGTGACCACGTCAAAAACGCATTATATTTTCTCATAATATTTTTACCAAATTTACTAAACTAATTTCTTTAAATAACAGTCACACTTTTCTCTACGCTAATTTAAAAAAATGAAATATATGAACTAACTTACCTCCATGACGAGGTAGACGTTGTTATTAGACTCCTTGCAGTCCAGTAGAGCCACAACATTTTCATGATGCAGTTCTGTAAGTTCCTAGGAAAAATAAATTATATAAATGAAAGTTCCGACAAAAATAAGAAATAAATTGTAATGTACTGCCAAACTGAAGAACGATAGCAAGTGGGGGTGGCAAAGAATCTTATTTAGTGTCTGTATTATGGTTAATACGAGAAACTTGTTAGTTCGTGTAATAGCCAGCTAACACTGATTTAAAAAATGGCCGGTATAAATATATGCGAATAGCCATATAGCGCCAGAAGATTGAAAAAAAACGTTGTGACCATGTGATCAAAATTGAGGACTTAACTATTTGGAAGATAAGTGTTTGTGGATAATTTCGGTGAAACTGAACTACAAATTATTTGATTTGAAAATGGATTATTATTCTGATAGTGTTAATTAATATCTAGTCAACGGAATTTACATTATTTTTACGATTTTTAATGTAGATATTTTTAGCAGGTATTTACTCATTATATTATGAACTGCATGTCATTACGTATTGTTTTGATGTTTTTAATAGTGATGCAATTTTACTATAAAATCTTTTAAATTACAAGCTGCTCTAAAACTGATTAGAACATAACCTGGAGCAGGCACCGATGAATTACATCCCCTACTGTTCACCACCATTTATCTGTTTTGTAGTACCCTCTTATAGCCCGAGAGGCAGCGACAGTTTTTATGAAATCATTTCTATAAAGCTAGATATTTTTCCAAAGAGAGTTTGGATAATATCTATAATGAAGGTGTAAATCTACCAAACTCTTAGTGGTGCACAAATGTGTAATAAATTAAACATGTTGCAAAAAAATAGACGGACGAAGATTTCGTTTTTCGAATTGTCACGAATTTGTTGTAAGGTCATTGCCGACCTTCTCCTCTCCATCGAGATATATTTAGTACGGGTCTCCGATCGCCTTATTTATTCAGTTCTTACATTCGAAAAATTGACTTGCGGTTATGCTAATCGACAACTATTTTAAAGTGGTTTCCTGAGTTCGAATCGTTCAAATCCCGCCCGAGGATACTTTTTTTTTCTTTTTCAACTTTCTGGCAGATATTTTTGATTCTATAATTGATATTCGCTCCGTTCTATTGCATTTCTCGGAGAAGTTTTGCATTTTCCGGCGCAGAATATTAATCTGTACTATTTCAATTAAAAATCACATTCTAACTCTGTTATAGGGTGGCTAAATCTTTGGTAGATGTTGCTGAAATCACAGGGCATAAAAAAGTTTAATAAAACGATTTGTAATGTTCTGAATTTATTTCCCGATTGCATAAAAAAGTTAGTTCTCATCATTTCAATTCCTTCTTTTTATTTAATTTTCGATAGTAAAAAGCGTGTATAAAAATTTCAGATGGTATAGAGACGTTGTGGATAGAAATGTTAGAGATAATGCAATCTTATTTTGAGTAAAAGGAAAGTACGTTTTTTTACTTGCACCCATTATTAACACGTTGACTGCCATGAGAAGCACGTGTGCTTCACATACCTTTAATATAGTAAGGCCGTGAGAGGCACCATTGATTCTCATCCTTTAGTGAAATATCGGTGTGTGTGGTACAACATTGCTTCTTGAGAGCAGTATAAGCTTATGGGACATATTTTCTGGCGGCCTGGATAACTGTTTTATGAGTTTAGCCAATGATTTTGTCGAACTTGTGCCGAGTAAAAACACAAATGATTCTGAATCAATTTCATTTATACTTGACCATAGGTAAAACAAAATTTTGTAGGTGCTATATTTTACATTACATTATAGTACAAAAAAGCAGTCTTTTATAATTTTTCTGAAAATAAAAAACAATAATGTATTCTAAGTACACAATAAAAAACGTATACCAAGTCCATTATAAGCAATATTGATAAATAATAATAAACTTTTAGACAAAGAATTTTTTTGAATAAGTTACGAAAAAAAATCATTTCTTACAATGAAATCTATAAAGAATCGTGAATTTATTAGTTATTAATATGCTGAATGTATTTTTTTGGTATAAAAGAAAAATATAAATTGAAAGAGAAATTTCCTTACCGAAACATATAATATAATGTAAATAAAGAGTAAATAAAAGCTTATTAACAGATCTATAAAAATACTGTCTGTTCATTAATACTAATGAGGAATATAATTGTCATGATTTGACTACGTATTGCCATTTTTGCAACGTCTACCAAACATTGGTGCCGGCAGGAGGGAAGGCAAATAGTAATTTTTTGACAATTCATGACAATTCGAAAAACGAATTTTCGTCCATAAATTTTTTGCAACATGTTTAAATTTTTACTCATTTATGCACCACTAAGAGTTTGGTAGAACTGCACCTTCATTATCGATATTAACTAAACTCTCCTTGGAAAAAAATCTAGCTTTATAGATATTAGCGCGAAATATCTGTCGGTCTCCCGGGCTATTACAGCTATAACCTCGATGATTACATAAAAAATGTACTATGTTGGAAATTAATAATTTTCTTGCCAGCTTTGGGGCCATTGTTAACCCGGTTAGGGACATTCCAATACCTCAAAAATATCTATACTTGTATCGCTACTGGTATCGAATGAACAGTATCAATACTGGTATCATATCGGAAAGAAAGTATCGCTACTGATGTCAAATGAAAAGTATCTATACCGGTATCATATCTGCAGAAAAATATCGATACTTCTCTGGAAATTTCTGAGTCGAGCATTTTTTTTTAAAAGAAAATTAAAAAAAAACTCAAACACTTTATAATACTTCTCTTTTTCTCTTTTTGTTTTAGTGATAAAGATACCGATTAAAAAGTATCGATACTGGTATCGTATCGAAAGAAAAACATCAAGTACACAAGTGGGTACTTAATATCGAATAGAAAGTAACAATATCGGTATCGTATCGGAAGAAAAGTATTGAGTACAAAAGTACTCGGTATCGAATAAAAAGTATCGATACTACTATCGGTACCTAGTATAGGAACGTCCCTAAACCTAGTACCCTTGGCACCGTATACAAATTGAATCCTGCTTTGGATTTTATTATCCAAAAATATGTATAGTTACTAATAATAACCAAAATGTTAGCAGAGGAACTAATAACACATAATATGAAAATTAATAAGCTAATAATAAAACTCGAAGGTCACAAATATCAGTACTTTTTTTAACCTTAAAAATGTATGATTAAAGTTTCGTATAACATACTAGAATTTCTATGTCTGGTGCATATGTTTCATCATAAACAAACCAGAATAATTGCATCATTCGCATTTTCACAAATCCTCTTAGGAGTGAAAAACACTTCCTGTTTTATGTTATCCTATAGACAAAACATCTTAGAATGAAAAATTTAACAGATTAATAATAACCTGATAATAAAAATAAACAGCTAAGAAGATATATGCATATAAGCTATAAATAAATTTAACTAGGCCAAAGAGAAAATGCAGGAAGTTCTAATCTATTTAAATAATATACCTTTAAAATTTTGATCTCCTTTCCAAGCAAATTTTGTGATTTTGCCAAACTCTTCTTTGTTATGCTCTTAATGGCTACAGTACAGGAGGGATTCTGAAAAAAATAATAAAAATTTATTGTTTTATTTTGGCATGGCAAGTGCACTGACCTTCTTCAATCTGCCCTTAAATACTACTGCAAAAGCACCATGACCTATTAGGTCTTTGCTATGATATTCAAATTCTCCTACACTTTCCATATTTGCACTCATATTACACGATTCCCTTGATTACCTATTGTATTAATTAATATCACTATAGTCAAACAATGACTTCACTTGTACGCTCTGTTGTACTTAATTTTTGTCTGTCCTACATGTTGAAAGCTGACCCTATTAACACGTGCAATGAATATTTTAAAGGCTATGCTATCATTTAAGTGTAATTACTAGCAAACCTACAATTTTCTACATTTCGTGTAAAATACGCGAAATCCGTCAAACCGCCATAACACCAAAATATTGATTCTCCTTCTCTCTCTCGTTCAAATATGCATAAAGGAAATTTCTACTTTGCCAACAAAAATCTTCATCTTCCTCTTGCCCGTGACCCTTACCTGATATGCTCATAGTTTATAAGTTCGGCAGATATAAATACATAGAGCAAGCTTAGGTGAGTCTGGTTATATTCGTACTTCAATACGAAAGGACACACATAGCGCGGTTAGTATTTGGATGGGATTTCAAGGAAATACAACGTTTTCGCTCCACTTTTCAACGGCTTAAATATCAGCGAATAAGTAGAAGGTATGCAACTTAAGACGGGGGTTGCGTTGCGCGTATACCATCCTTCGGTGGGGATGTAAGGTGGTCAATCCTTTGTCTATTAAATGTTTAGCAGGTAAAAAATCCATACTCTTCGAAAACGAGATTCGGCCAAATTTCCAGGTTATCCTGGAACTCGTTTCTGGCGTCGGTGATTACATGGTCTTAGTCACGGAAACACGCTGAAGTTAAATAAGTGAATAAAAAAACATAAATAAATATGCGTATAATCTTTGTAGAATAAATAGAGCACTGACACATGAACACGTGAATATTACTATTACCAGCACAGTTTAATAATATATCTCTACTACTTCTACCAATTCCTACTAGTAGTAATCGACGCGTTCTCCTATAATTCTGCTACTTCATAAAAAGAAGCTACCTTTCTAGTGCCGAAGATATGACAAAGTGAACGATGTGGAGGGCGAGGGAGTTAACAAAAAGCGAATATTGTCACAAAAAAATAATTCATTGGAAAATCGAATAGTTTTATACAAATAGAGCAGAATATAGAAGCACAGTGGAGGGGAACGACACACAGAACCGAAAGCTTACGGCGGCGCACCTATGTTGAAGAGTTTGATTTCTGTGACCTCGAAGTGGATGATGGTCATGTGTTATAACTCTGAGACGAGTGATTTACAGACATAATTCAACTGTATTTATTAGTCGTCCAGTACCACATACACCGAGAAAACAATCATTAATTAGCTTGTGTTTTGGCAGATATATTATTATAAAGTTATAACATGGCGAATACGAACATGCGCACTCAAATCTGGTTGTTTTCGGTTCAAACCTAAGTGCTGGCATTTTTTTAAATTCAAATTAGAAGATTTTAACAGCTTATATTCCTGTACACATATTTGGCCAGTATTTGTCCAAGCTTATATAAACTGTTTCTTGAATATTGATAGCGAATTATGGATTACTCAATGTTTTACTAAGTAATGTTGGTACCATGAAAGCAAGGTATCTAGGTTGGTGAGATCCACGATCAGTAAACTATATACTGATCGTGGGTGAGATCTTCGAGCATATAGACACAGAGTAAATCTGTGATATAGATATGCTCGAAGGGTGAGATCTATAGCAGTGAACTCTATACAAAGAGAGTCTATAATGTTCACTGATCTATAGTTCGATATTCGACAACTCAACAGCTGACATCGTGACATCTGTCATTTTTATCAGAATGTAAATAATTTCGTGTTTGTGTAAAATGGCAAGTATATTAGAAGAAAAACTTCGAGAAGCAGCTTGTCTGGGCGACACACTAGCAGTTACAACACTTTTGGCACAGAACATCGACGTTAACTCTCAAAATTCTGTAAACGGCTGGTAAGCAATTAGTATATAACCTCACTTTATTTTTAAAATCATTCGCATATGTATTAAGGACTGCTTTACATTGGGCTTGTAAACGGGGAAACGAAGATATTGTAAAGTTGCTGGTCTCTCATGGTGCTAACAAGGGGATAAAAAATTTTAAAGGCGAGACACCAGGTGATCTTTGCACTTATCCTGGAACTTTAGAGCAACTTGGTGTTCAGCAAGACGAACTTGGCCTAAAGTTTACCCCAAGTTATATAAAAAATACACCTTTGAACGGCCAGGTTGATATTGGCAGCAGAATAAGGCCTAAACATACCGATTTTTCCAGTATGCCTACTACATCATTACCTACAACTCAAAGCGACGGTAAGATTAATTTTTTCCAAAAAATTTTAATTGTGTTTTAAAACTTGTTGCAGATCTAGTGCTGAAGATAAAAATCCATGGCTCAGGCGATCCAGACTTTATCGAAATTGAAATACCAAAATGGAAGCTGACTTATAATAACCTGCTCAAAATTTGTTGCGAGGAATTGGAAATTATGGAATGCCAAGTTGAACGTATAAGGAAGCTTCCAAATACCCGCTTACGTAAAGACAGCGATGTCAAGAGACTGAAGGAGTATCAAGCTTTAGAATTGGTGTTAAAGGCATCCACTAATGGTGATAAGGCTGCTAACTGCTATCAGAGTATCTCGACTTGCAAGGACCAAACGATTCTGTACTGAATCATTACACATTACATGCTTTCTTGAATAATGGCAAATATTTTGATATGATTTATGTAAACAAAATTTAGTGATGGTGCACACTAAAATTTGACCTTCAATTTTGTAGGACTAAGCAACGATGATGCACAGTTCTCACTTTCTACAGTGAATTTATACCAATGATTGTAAAATGAATCCTTAGATTTGCCCACGAATAAGAATGTTGATAAGAGGTATTCTTAGTGGCTAACCTGATTATTCTAGTAATTTAGGTAGTCATAGTTTTCCAACTGATCTCAACCAATTATTGTAAACAACGAATTGGTCAACAAAATGTACAAAAGTTTTTGTTGAGACTTTACAAAAATGTTGATGGTTTCTTACATCAATGTTACATGAAATTGACTTTTTCTCATAAAAAGTATAGATACTCATCTTAATAGTAGTTTGGCTTTTTTGGGTTTTTTTAAAATTGCGCTACTCTCCACTCGACAAACTCCTATTCACAATCACTCGTAGTTCTCCAGAAAAACCTAGGGGTTTTTCATTTTCTTTCTTGCAGTGGGTTGAGTCGAAAACACTACAAGACCAGCAGACTACGGGCATCAGTTATAACGGTCTTCGTAACATAAAGAAATTGGTTTGAACAATTTTATGAAATTAGGTATAGAAAAACAAGAGTTAGTAAGCTATCACTGCTGGTGTTAATATTTGTAGATATACCCACACTACTAAAGGCCACCACAATGGTTGAGTCTTTGAGGCGGTGCTTCTAGCGCGTGTTTTCTAAAAAAGAAAAAGGTAGAAGCGACAGCTAGTGGATATCCCTTGATCTGTAAATTATCAAATTGGGCAAACTCTGCCACGTTTTTTAAGGTTTTATTGCCAACCTTTAATGATCGATTTTAACAACGTTATTTAGGACATATTTAACCACATGAAATGGCTTACAGTTTTAGCCTCGTTGTATATTTGCGTCTTAAGTTTATTTATTTATTTAATGTAATATTTTTAAATGACCTAGTAAATGTTATAAATGATGAATCAAAAATAAACATTGTAAATTAGGGGCCGTCCATAAATGATGTCACACTTTTTTTGCCAATTTTTCCAGTAGAATATTTATCTCGATGATTGCAATTTCGAAGAGCGGAGGTGGTCTTCCTTACAATTGAATACTTATTTCGCTAAAAATTAAATTTAAACTACGACTTTACACATCAAACCTTGCAATGTACAAAGAAGTATGCCTTCTCTTGCTTTAACTAATACAAATGCAATCAAAATTTGCATAAGCATCTCCGTCTCCTAGAATCCGGGTCCCCTCAAAACTTCCGGGCCCGGGGGGAACCACCCTCCCCCCCCCCCCTCTACGGGCCTGGGTAATGGTCAGCAAATGCAAATGGGCCACATTAAGAATGTTTAAAAAAAATTAAATTAAAGCTGTTATGCCCTTAGAATCCTGTCACGTACATTTAATGCAGATATCTACTCTCAAAACAGTGTATTTTGCTATCTTTTATTGTACTGTCAAGTATGGAATTGAAACTTGGGGTGGTTCCACTGGTGTACAAAATTTATATATTGCAAAAAAAAAGCTAGAAAAAGTTTAATAAGTCCTGTAGGGGGTGTTACAAAGAAAAATGCGATGCTGACAGTTCCAGGCATATATATTTCTTCCTGTTTAATATATTTAAACAAACAAACCATCTCAATTTAGTCATTATTATGAAACCAGAAATAAAGGAAATATATATACATTTCCTAAACACCGTCTAACTCTTACTGAGAAGGGATCCTACTATGCAGCAATAATTTTTTATAATATACCCCTTACAAGCCTCAAGGGTAATTTTCATCTCAACAGTTTCAAGAAGAATGCTTTCAAGTATATATGTGATATTGAGCCTTACTCTATTCAAGAATTTTTAAAATTTAAATTGTAATGTAATGTTTTTTACTTATATGTTGTGTATTTTATATGCTTATTTATGTAACTCTTTGGTTATCTGAAATTTTGTGTTTTATGCACGTTTTATGTTTCTTACATTTACCCACAGTTTATTAGTTATGAGCTAAGTTTAACTGATGTTTTATACATTTGTCCAATGAAACGAAATAAATGTTACTTACTTAGGGCTTGGCAGACAAAAAAAAACAGGTGTATATCAATTAAAATGTAATGACTGCGATGCTATATGTATCGGCCAAACTGGTCGTAAATTAAAAAATCGTCTCGCTGAACATAAAAAATCAATAACGAATGGTATACATAGCACCGGTATGTCAGCACACTGTATAGAAAATAATCATTTTGTTAATTTTAATGAAGTTGAATTACTCCATACAGAAACTAAAGGAAAGAAGTTAGATTTTCTAGAACAATTTGAGATCATGAAAGCTGTCAAAAAGCATAAAAATGTAACTAATGATCAAACATTATTTATGGGTCATAATATTTTAGAAAAAATAATTTAACATTAAGAACCTATTTGTGGTATATTTACATAGGATAGGAATCATATAACTATTTTACATGTAATAAATAGATTAAAAGCTTTGCATAATTTATACCTTTCCATTAGGTATAAATAAGTAAGGAACACATTTTAAATTTAGTAATATCTTGTACTCTTGATAAAGGCCTAATAAGCCGAAACACGTGTAGAGTTTTAATAAAACTTTTTGAAACATTAAAAAGCATAATTTCCTGTATATTTAAAAAATTTTAAAAAATGATATGAGAAATTTTTTTAGTGGTGAAAGCTGATATTTTTTCTATCGATTACTTATCACGTAGTGAGTACAAAAATGTGATCAACATACATATCGGTTGGTGGGTTTCCAGAGGCAGAAACTGTTAACTGCAAGAAATTTCACTAAGCATGACAGATTTGTAATAAGCTGATTTTTTTCTATCGATTAATTACTGCTTGGTAATTACGAAAATATGATTGGCATACAAATCGATGCCCTTCCAAAGGCAGAAACTGTTAACCTGCAAGATATACTGGGCATATGACAAATTTGTAACAACCAGATTTTTTTTAAATAATTCAACAAATAGAAATATAATGTCAGCATACGTTTTTAATAGTGCTGAATCGTGATGTAGGCCTCTGAAGTTATGAAGAAACTCATTAAATTTGTATTATTTATAACAAGCTAATTTCATCAAGCTGATTTTTTATTCATTACAGTGCAGCAAATACAACAGTGAAAACAGTAGATATTTCTGTTAAATATCTGTCGAGATATTTGACGCTACTAGTAGAAATAATTTTAGTTTGTTAACACTTCTGCTTCACATGACACGAAACCGTGTCTCTTCTATACTTCCCCATCGTGCACACAATGCAAATTTATGTTCCATGATTATAAAGACATAATTTATAAGTCTTATTTTACTTCCACATCCACGTAGTGGATTGGAAGTATTTTACCTATGAATCTAAACAAAATGGTAAAAAAAACATTGATCCGTGCCTTTCATTTTCTCCAGTTACTATTGCTCCACAGTGGATCCACATCTTATTTGTACCTCATTATATTTTTAGTCAATTGTAATAATGTAACTGATGACACTGCAGTTACAACTTGTTGTAAATATTGTGATAAAAAGACAATGGTTTACTCATTTATGATAATGAACTACCACATTATAAAGGTTTTCTCGATCAGTTTTCTTGTTACTTATTGATAAATCACTTCACACAGTGTCAGCATAAATGTGTTGTCAATGTAATCACTGAAGACTGAAGGTTGACAATAAAATCATCAAATACGTGGCGGATATATTGAAAATCACATAGCTAATTTTAAATCAACTGTCGCTTCTAGTCCTTCTGTTTTTTGTGGCAGCATGGGTAATCTTATAATGGTTATACAAACGGAAAATGGCTTTGGGCGCAATAGAATGACACAGTAGAAATATAACAGAATTTGTCGCATATTTTACGTTATAAAGGTAACGTATAATGTAATTATTATTTTTTAAACAATAAAATAGCCATTCAATAATATTTCACATCGAAATTAAGGTGCTAACACACTTTTCATATTTCAAATTACATATGCGAATGACTCCACATACCCTCATCCAAAGCAAGAGGCGGAGTTTCGACTTTCTTTGCAATCTTTTATACCGACTAGATAGATGAGAAGAACTACACATATAGACATACGAAACACATCTCACAACTCTGTTTTGCATTGCATACAAGTAAAAATATAATTAATACTAAAGCTTTCCCTAGACAATAATTATTTTTATAAATAGTTTAATAAAATTTTAACTCACCAATGCTGTAGTTTTATTAAATTTTATTTTAGTGGCCTTATTTATATTAATATTTCCTGGCGGACTTTAACTATGGCTATTCCATCACTCGACAAAGACATGTACACATAGACATCCACACAACAACCATTCTCTGCGATATATTGCCCTCTAGCGCAGCTGAGATTCGAAACTAGACATGTTGTTACCTTAGAGTTATACTGTTGTATGTGACATTTTTGTCATTTTTGAGTTAAGAATATCACGAAGTTGTATGTGCTTAAATACTGTTTGATATCTTCTATTTTTAAATCTTTTCAGAGTAAGTTTAGAAGATGAGCTGAGCATCCATAAGTTTTGATTATAGAGTCTAGTTTTTCTGTTATAGTTTTTCTCATAAGTGCCATGTTCGCGGCATTATCCGTTACAAAAGTGGCTTTATGTCTTTCTGATGAGCCCTAGAATAAGGGCGAAAAACGTTTCAAAGGCATTTCCAAGAAACAATGATAGATTTCATGAAAATGTAATCCATTAGAATGAAAATTTTTAAGACAAGGTAGATAAATAAGTTCATTTTAGGCCTTTGTTCTCATTTTTAACTGAATCTTCATGATCGTAGGGGGTTATGTAGATACTAGTTTAATCTACATGGCTGTATGGGACTGTGTGGGTGCGAGTGTTAAAATGAGAATTGTCAAATAAGAAATTATACAAATTCATTTTAGGATTTTAATTTGCTAGCTTAACCAGAATTCAGGTTATCGAAAGAATGCAAAGATTTCATTAATATTTTTACACATAGTTTTTCTTTTAGTTATAGATAGTAATTTTTTCTGCTATTTGCAAAATCCTATAAAGAATATGTTTCAATACATTTGTAAGCAAACAAATAATAATTCATTTTTAAACTTCTATATATTCTTCTGCTACATTGGAAGAACACCATGCTCCATGCCTTTTCAGAGTGAGTAAATCAACCCAGGCTTTCCACTAACATGCTTGCTGAAGAACGCCTTAGTGCATGCTCGGTTTATTCTCTGGGATTTTCTAGTTTTAGGTATTCTGCAACAATTTTCGGAACACCACTGATAGTATGACATCCAACATGTTGAGCATAACACCTGCCATTTCGATATGCAACAAATAATCTTCGGCTGTTCATATTTTTAGGCCGTAGAGCTGCATACTTACGATAAGGTGTGCAGGGCTCAAATGTACATCCTTCATTGGTAGCGGTGAAACTTTTTGATGTACGAGTTTGTCCACCTTATAAAAATACGACAAAAAAGTGCTCATTATCTACCACATCATCTAAATATAAACGTATTAAATCATCTCTTCCACACGCACCAAAGATCCCAAACACTAAAATTTCTTTTGCCAGTAGATATTGTTCATCTGAAGCTTCACATAAAAATTTGGTTACTTGTTCTGCTGTTAAAACTCTGGACTTTTTCGATATATATCCTACAGCTTGATGCTCCAAGAAAGCAATAGTTTTTGGATATTTGTTGATGTCAGCATTTACTTTTATTCTTAGCATTGAGAATCGACTCCATAACGTGGAAGATTTCATGCTTTTTCGACGAAGTCAACTAGAAGAATATCGTCACTTACAGTTTTAATTTTGTTCAGATTTCGCCATTCAGTAAAAAGTTGATATTCGTGTTCATATCTTGACCTAAATTTTACTGGTAATAAATTCGCGCTCGCTTGCTCTAGGATGTTGTCGGAAATTTCGGGATTTTTTTCCGAGAAAATAAACAACGCTGACAATGCAGTGTTTGGTATATAAAATGCGTTTCCATGGTTACTCTCAAATTATTTCAAAGGTGATTTGTTTTAAATCAGTCTATGTCAGATAAGGTTGAACATCAAAAAATATCAGAGAAGTTCATTCAAATATTCAAACATTTAAAATAGGTACATGTTAAATATCAGATAGCATATAGACTATCTTAAATTTAGTTACTTTGCTGTATATTTCTATTTTAAAGCCATATATTCGGTATTTTCATTCAGAGCACGGAAACAATCGGAGATCGGGAAAACTTTTCCCGTGCGCTGTTTTTTTGCGCTAATCCGAAAAAGCCCATCTTACACTATTACTAATACAGATGAAAATAAGGTGTTTTCAAAGAAGTATAATAAATTTTTTTTTAACATTCCTGGTATGGATGGGAACTGTGTAATTGATTACTAAACTCTTTTAAATTCAAAGTAAAAAAATTTACTTAATTGTAATATTACAATTTCATACGTGACTTCTACCGTCTCGGTAATAGAGGAAAAACACACTAGACATCCATACACTGACTAGGATTCGAACCAGGGACTCCGTGGTCGCAAACCAAATACCTTAGCACTGAGCTGAAATCTCAATAACGACTATTTTTAATAGGTAGGTAATTTCTGAAAAATATAATCAACATCTCGGAAAACTTATATTTATTATATTTCAATAAAATTAACATATAAGTAAAAAACTACTTAAATTGTAAATGTGCCTTTTTTCTTTGTCTTCCTTACTATCTTTCGGTCACTAACTTTTTTAGATATCTTCAAATTTTCTCCAGAACCACCAATTTTTGTCTTTTTTGGCTTACTTACAACAGTGATACTTTTCTCTACAACCTTACTAAGGGAGGCGTCCACCTCTCTTGGTGTATCTCTTACGTTCATTTTTTTCTTTTTCTTTAATGCCTTATCAGAAGCCTCCACTTTTTTCGGTATACTTATTATACTATTATTTTGTTTCTGTTTCTTTGCAACTTTACTTCCAGAGTCCTCCCCGCTTTTTGGTGTACTTGCTACAGGCTGCTTTCCTACCTTCGGATTTATTTCTACTTTAAATTTTTTCTTCGCTACTTCCGCTACCTCAACTTGTATACGTTTGTTTTTCATTCTTTTCTTTTTATTTTCGTCAACTCCTTCACTATCTTTATTTGCTTTAATAATATCTGCGTCAGTTATCACATTGTCTCCTTCATTTTGATCTTGCTTTACTCTAGTGACAAGTACTTGGCCACTAGGCCTAACTGTTACTTCAGCATTGGGCAATGTTGTCAACTCATCTTTGTAAGATTTACATGCTTTCGGTTTTTTGGAATTAAGTTTTTCCATTTTAATCCCCTTTGGATTAGCTGCAAAAAAATTAATTTTTGAATTTTCGAATACTGCAACAATTTACTTTGAAAAAATAGTTTGACACAATTTCAATTTATTTATTTATCCAAGAGATCGTTTACATGATATAGGACATGTCACATGAGAATGAGATATTTCGACAAGGGACTATCCAAGTCAAAAAATCAATTAAGTTGCGCACAATGTTTTTTCTAGCATTGTATTCTAATAGTAAAAGAAGTGGCATTAATTTCATTGCACAAGAAAATGGAAATTTTCATTTAATAACTATAGTTTATCTCAGTTTAAAATGCAGTGCTTGTATAGATATGGAATAAGCGTCCACGTCTCTGATTGGTACAACTGCAAGCCAAGTTTACACAGGGAAAATTAGTAAATCAGAACAGATTTAGTGTATTTTATTCTTACTGCAATAAATAAATAATTTATGCTGTAATTTAAATTAAATAAATTCAATGTATTTATAAGATCGCCGAATGCCAAATGAAAGTAAATTTAAACCGTTAATTTTTATTTTGTGTACCTACCAATGGCCTTGAGACGGCCTCGATAGGTATTCCACTTACTTGAGAATTTTCATGTGTATGTGTAAACTGTGCTCTGCTCATAACGTCAACAACTGCATTCTAATCTGAGATATACTATAAATTGATAACAGATATAAGAAGGGCTCTTCGAATTGTAGCTAACATCAACTACAGACATGATGCAAAAAATGTATTTATTCAACTTAGGGTTTTAACCATACCCTGTCGATTTATATATGAATGTCTAGTTTACGCCTATACTAATCAAGATGTCTATAATAAAAATAAAAATTTTCATCAGTATTTGACCAGAAACGGAGATGATATTAGAATAGACTACTTCAGGCTACATAAATCTCGATTGGCGACTAATTACTACAGCCCTCTATTCTTTAACAAGCTACCAAAAAACTACAAAGGATTAACTCTAAACAAGTATAAGGCAAAAGTAAAAGAATTACTAACTTTAAGTCATTCTCACCAGGCCACAGCGGTCACAATGGCGGACACAGCTTTCAAAATCTACATAAATTTTTTTATTAGGATCTCATGGCATGTACGTCATTATACAGGCCCATGGACAGCAATTAATGATAAAAACTCTTCAAATGTGAGTGTCCGCTGGCCAATGCTATTTGCTAAGTAAGGTGGACACCGGTAACCGTTATGGCCTGATCTAACTGTAGCTTATCAGACACCGGTGTCCGCAAGAGCGCTGAATATGTTAATGAGAAATGGTCGTAGGACACATTTATTTTTCTAAAGTGTAGGTTTTTTCATTTACTTTCTTGTGAACATATGCCAGAATCTATTTATCAAGATAAAATGTCGTTTTTTTCTCAATTAAAAAAATATATATGTATATATATTTTTTTACTAATAATGCAATATGTGGGATAAAAATCATCAGATCTTTACGAAAATTGGAGAAAATATGTATTTCTATGCTGTAAATACATGACTAAATTTTCAGAAAAACATTTTCATTTTTACGGCCACAATTAAAAAAACATCTATCCTACGACCATTTCTCATTAAACGACAAGCGTTTTTTTTTTTCGAAAATGTTTAATTGTGGCCGTAAAAATGAAAATAACTTTTTGAAAATTTAATCAAGTATTTACAGCATAAAAATACATATTTCCTCCAATTTTTGTAAAGATCTGATGATTTTTACCACACGCATTGCATTATTAGTAAGAAATAAATAAATATATATTTATTTTATTTTTTGAATTAAAAAAAGTATTTTATGTTGATATTCAGATTCTGGCATAAATTCACAAGAAAGTGCATAAAAAAGTCTACACTTTACAACAAAAATATGTATTCTATGACCATTTCTCATTAAATGACAAGCGTTTTAATTTTCTTTGAAAATGTTCATTTGTGGCCGTCAAAATGAACATTTTTCTTGTTGAAAGTTAATCACTCATTTATATGATAAAAATACATTTTTTCTCCAATTTTTGTAAAGATCTGATGATTTTTACTCCACTTACTGCATTATTTTAGTAATAAAATAAATAAATCTAGAAATTTGGATTTTCTGAGGTTAGGATGTACTTAAATGTAACTATACCCCAACAGATCGATAGCCTATTCATTTACAAGTACTTCAGCTTTTTTATATTTTTCTATGACCAATAGAGCCAGAGATGTTTAAAAAATAGTGTAGCAATGCACTCGTAATGCATTCAAATTCAACTTCCCGATAACATCACTTTTCATAAAATTTTTTGAATAGTTTCCCTCCACAGGGTAACAAGGTATTCAAACAACTCAATGAAAAAATTATAGTTTACACACTGACATCGATCTGCAGCTTTTTTTTAATAGGTAGGTGCAGAGGTACCATCTATTTTGTTTAAATGTAACCAATACTTAAAACAAACACTTACCAAATGACATGTATATAGGAATAGATGGTGCTCTTTCAATACGAACATGTAATCCTTTAACGTTCCTGAAACCTCCTGGAAATTCCTTATCTAACGTCTCCACTATACTCAATATATTTAACACTAAATCATCTACTTCCATCTTGTTATGGCCAAATTGGACGTTATAGCTATCACCTTTTAGATGTAAATGACAAAATACTTTCGATAAAGCTTTTTCAACATGTTCTCTTAACTTTGAAACATGTAATTTTACTGGGCCAGGTACCTTGCGTTTCTTATAAAATATACTACCACATTTACTGACAACCTTGCCACAAATTCTGCCGTCCACTAGAAATACATCGTATAAATCTACAAGTCGAGACTTCTGCTCGAATGTTTCATGTTCTGTTCTAAATTCGTGAAATGTCATAATTTTGTTAATATTCTCAACACCCTTTTTACGTAGCAATTCCTCATAATGTTCCACGTGCTTTTCATGTTCTATGTTTTTAACGCCTTTGACTTCTGGCACAATAAGGCATATTTCATCGTCAGCGGTAATAGCAGAATTTGGAAGAGGTATTCTGAGAATTTTTGGATTACCTTTAGGTATCTTATGGCAACATATTTGTAAAAATAATGGTACCCGTTCTTGAAAAAGTTGGTTTTCTAGTTTTGGGTTGCTGGCATGAAACTTTATAACGCCCTCCACTGCCTTCTTAATGTCTGACAAGTTTATGTCAAACTGTTGTAAATTTTCAACTTTGTCATTTGCAAGTACTGCTGGTTTATCTTCGGTTACACTTTTAGCAAAGGAAACTCTCTCAGGGTTATATATGGTGGTGTCTGCATCTTTTGGTGCCTTTCCCTTTTTTCCTTTACCAGAAATTTTAGTTATTTCAATTTTTTTCTTCTTAATACTCTTTGGAGTGGGCAACGAAACTGTTTCTTCAGCAACGTCTTCTTTTACTATCCACTCATTTATAATTATCTCCTTTTTCGGTTTTTGCTGCTTTTTAGGCGTGGGTACAACTGCTGCTAATGACTTTCTGCGATTCTTTGGAGACTTTTTTATTTCAATGCCACTAAATGATCTGTTTTTGTTAAACTTAGGTTTAGCACTTTTTAAAGCAGAACGGCTAGGCGTTTCTTTTATTTTACTCATATTTCCAGACGTAAACACAACACGTGTGAAAAATGTGAAAATGTGAAAAGTGAGGTTGAAAGCACAGAAATTTAGTCAAAGCAGAGACGTCAAAGATTAGAGAAGGGACCACTGGGACCAGAGAACATTACACATTACACCACAGAAAAGCGGAAGCGACAGTAACGTCACAGAGTAGTATTACTACTCTTCTGTGGTAACCAGTGTTGCCAATCCAAATGTTTTAAATTACCCCGTAATCTAATTCAAAATCCTCCGTTTCGCTCCCACATACGTTCAAAATATCAAAGAGCGGTGGGGGGGGGGGATATTCCTCAGTACTGAGTATTTTTCTCGGCCGGAATTTTGAAGAGCGGGGGGTACTCTGCTTTAAATTTATATTTACCTCGGAGGGAGGTGATACCTCAAAATATCTTGTTGCCAAACATTATTTATAATCCTATTAAAGACTGTCGCTACTTACTTTAAGCTTGAAATGCTCCCAATTGCTCCCCAAAATGCTCACAATGGGAGCGTTTCGTTCGCATTGGCAACACTGGTGGTAACGTCGGATCGTTTGATATTTTGTACATAGAACAGAATGAAATACCTCTTACACTCAGAGAACTTTTAAGTTTGATGTACACTGATCGCAATGCACAATAATGTTACTATACCACATAAGGTGTTTTCACTATGTGCAAATTTGCTTTTTTGATGTTATTAAAATGAAGTACTTGTTATAGTAACGCACTTTATTATCTATTAGATTAAAATTTCAACAAATAAATAACATTTTTTTGTTTTATTAGTGGCCTAAAATCGCGTTTTAATAGTGTTACCCTGATAACAACAAACGTCCCCACGACGTACACTTAGGTCCTCGTTAGGTCTGAACGTCCCGGGTTTATATGCTACGTCCCAAAGACGTCCCTAATAGCACATGGCCGTCCCAAGAACGTTCCAAGAACGTACCCACCGGACATGAAAACGTAGGTACCGAGAACGTATACTTTACCGACCTAAAACGAACCGAGGACGTTTGAGGGACGTTCTGTGTCAGCAAAACGACACTGATAAAAACGATCCAAGTAAACAGTGATTCTGACACGATTTTCATTAAGCCAAATGTCTAGTTTTCTAATAATATTGTGTAGCAGTTGTTATAAGTAAAAGAGGAATTCCGACACACGAGGTAAATAGTTCCTAATAACCAGGTAAATAGCGTCAAATAAACTGAACAGTTGTGTAATTAATTTACTTGTCAATAATCCTCTACTTGTTTTACCGTTGTTTTTATCGATGTTTTTGTGACAATTAAAGGAGTGCATTTGACCTTTTTTCACTAGTGACAAGTATACCAAAATTTTCCGTTAGTGGACAGTTTACTAGCATTTAACCAAAGAATTTATATAAATAGAAGCAGATACACATTTATAAGTGTGTTGTCAATATCTCGTACTCAAGTTCAGACATTACATTTTATAATTATCTCTTTCTTTATGATGAAAATGACTATAGCCCCATCTTTGTTGCAGTACTACTGTTTTTAACATGACAAATAAATGTAAGACAACAGGCTATTCTTATCCTCAACTACACCACAAACAACACATTTTTTCACTATTTTTACGATTCAGCGAGAATAATTGTTTAAATTTACAAAACACGAAAATAATTTTGAGGTTAGAGTACTTAAAACAGACACAGTTCTTAAATGACTAAATTCCACATATGTCTTTGCTACACTCATACCACGGTCTTGGAGTACCTGCAACAGAGATAGCGTTATAGGCAATATTGTATCTTAGAACGAAATGGTGAGAAAAAGGTATGTTGGACATGATGGCAACAGTATCGTATAACTTTTACACTTTATCTCGGCTTCTATTTATATAAATTCTTTGCATTTAACATTCAATCACTTTAATAAGCAAGTATTTGTATCAAGTATAATTTTTATCAAGCATCGGTTTGATATTTCGAAAATTTTTCGTATCACTTATGGAATGTTTTGGGTAATGACTTGAGGACACTCCGTTGTATCAGAATGTCTGTTTACATGATGCCATTTATTACTAGATTTTGTCTTACCTGACTCGACTGGCTGACCTACTGGCCTCGTGTAAATGGACCATTATAGTCAGCTGTGTGTGATGGCCTTTAGTAGTTCTCTTGTACTGGTGTTTAGACCAGCGTTGCCAATGTGTGAGTAATTGCTCACATTGTGATCGTTTGGAAGGTTGTGGAGGAAATGTGTGAGGAATGACCCAATTGTGAGGATTCTGTGAGGATTGGGTGAAGATTTCGGTATTATTAAATAAATAATAAGCTCTTCGTCCTTGTCGCACACCCGGCACACCTCGTACCCTCTCTCTCCACTGTTTTACAAAGCAACACAGCCTTATCCGCGGGCGCTCTTTGATTTCCAACAAATAACGTCAATCGTCACCACCCCTCATGTACTATGTGACAAAGAGAGAACGAACCGTGTGAGAGGGATGAGAAGCCTACAGCCTCCCGCTGCTTATACATTACGCTTATGGAGCTTGTCTCCTCTATTTGTTACACTCTTTGGTTGCGACAGTGGTCGTGCCCGTTTCCCACAGAGCGACATTTGTCAATAAGCCACTTTTAGCTGGCCCCTGATTCCTATGTCTCAGATTTGAAACTAAGTTCTTTTAGTTTGTATTCAGTGATGTCACAGTTACCGAATTTTTGGTAGATCTACCGAATTTGGATGAAGTCTACCGAATTACAGATTTATTCTGAAATTCTATCGAAAATTTAAAAGTGTAGCTTATGAACCGAGCTGGTCCGAAAACCTGGAAAAGTCCCCTCACCCGGCCTCCACAAATTTCCTAGTTATACTTACAGTGCATGAATTATTGATCTTACTATTCTTTTCAGATTTTATATTAACCTGGAATATTCCCCCCCCCGCTCTTAAAAACAGAAATCGCAGTCAGTTATTACAAATTTTGTTTTAAAAGAATTTTTAGAATATGATAGTCTAAAAATGTCTTTTTGAGGCTGTGAGGATTTTGTGAGGATTTTAAAGCTGCTGTGAGGAAAACGTGAGTATTTTTAATCAATTTGTGGAGTATTTTGGTAACTCGCATCTGGCAACACTGGTTTAGACAGTTACATACATGACAGATGACAGTTAGACCATCAAAAATCTAACCTAATTTGTAATTAAATGTTTCTATTTTAAATTTTTTGTAATGTAACAATTAATGTAAATATCTTAATTTTGAAAATGGATGATTTGTAAGGTAGTTCATGACATTGTTGTTATTATATTAAAAAGATTTTTTGCAGAGCAAGGAAAATTATGAATGACCATAGGAACCCCATTGTTAAAGTGGACTTACCAGGCACCAAATTATTTTTAAAATCTTCGACAATGGAACAAGCTAAATTTATAGAAAAGCATCAAGATAATTTAGAAAATCTATTACGCCATGAACGAGCAGAAAGGAGGTATGTAGGTGTATATTTATGGTTTCAGATTAACTAATGATGCATAGAAAAACTACCAAATTATTATTTAGGTGTGCTAGGTCTCAGGCCATATGGTTTTCAGATACGAATTTGGCAAAGGTAACGAAAGTTGTAAAGACCTTATTAAATAATTTTGGTTATCAAGACAAAGATGGTATTTTTCTATATCCCGAGGAAACATTATTTTTAATGGAAACCGTAAGTAGCACAAGTTTTTGTATTTTATATTTTTGTTATTAAAAAATAATGTCTAGAACAGGCTAGAAGTAACATGCAATAAAGTTCCTTTGAGCATACTGGAAGGTTATGATCTGTTAAGTCAGTGTGACAATTGCAGTTTGACAAGATATAGGGCATACAAAAAACTAGTTCTACTTGGATATAAACTATTAAGATATTCAGAAGTTTTAAAGAGGCAGTCAAAAAATAAGCTAAAAATTATTAAAGAAACACCAGATTCTGTGATGGAATATGATACAGTGGATCCCATTGACAAACGTTCTATTGAAGATTGTGAGTATACAACAGAACCTAAAAAGTTGTGTACAGGAATAGGAAGTTGTAAACAGGACTTGCTAATGGAAGCCAATGTTGTGGAAAGTGGAAGTCAAGATAAGAAAAAAGATTTGCGACTTGACTCTATTAATAATTTATTTGAAAATTTAAGAAGCAATGCACCAAAGGAATACAAGTCTAACACAATTAATGATGAGGTACCAGATTATTGTGTATTTCTGCCTCATAATAAAAGCAGGACTGACTTTGATTTTAATTTATTTATTTGGTAAGTTTATCACTTATAATAGCGTTAACAGCATTTTATTCTCTATCAGATACTTTTATCACTTTTTTAATGACACAAAAAATTGCCTTCTGGTTGTGCATCTTCGATTAGGTACATCACGAGTTGTAAAAGTAAATGAAGTTATCACAATCATTCCCACACGATATTAAAAGGTCTTTTTTATTTATAATACTTTGTTGTAATAATTTCATAAATAAAGACTTTTAAGAATTTTAAGACTAAATTTGTGTCAAAATAATTTCTATAGTGGTCACATTCGTGTGTACCGACCTGCCAATATTCGATTCGATAAGAAATATATATCCAACAATGATAAAAATGGCAGATGTTCCGTTAATACGTGGGCCTGGATATCAGCATGTGGTCCGTGTTTTGCAGCAAATTGAGGAACAATATAATAGTAAAATGTATATTAGGATTTTAGATATTATGCTTCCTTCTGTCACAATTATTTCCTAATAAAAGGTTCATATTTCAACAAGATAATTGTTCTGTTCATACCGTAACTAACTGTTTTCGAAACAACAGCATTAATGTTCTTAACTGTCCCGGTCATAGTTCTGACCTTAATCCTGGGGATAAAGTATCGGGACTACTCGTAAGAAATATCCAAAACCGAAATGTAAGACCATGGAATGCCCAAGATTACTGGAATTAATAGATAATGCATCGGAAAATATTACCGATGATTATTACATTCCAGACTAATAGAAATGGCGCAATATTAATAGTTAGTCTTTTCAGTTAATAATATTTCTCATGAATTAGTTAAACTGATTATTCTCCACCTTTTTAAAATGGTAAATACCGAATTTTTGCTAATGTTATAATGTAATGCAATTTATCTCATTGACCATCCATCTTCGGCTCCAGCAATAATTCCAGCTTTACCATATCCACTTTGAAATGAAAAATAAAATAGTGATATCTGTTTTATTTCGGCTACTCATTACGTAATCAAATAAAGAAAGATTTACACTAGACGAAAAAGTTGTCTTCGGTGGCGGATCTACACGGGTCCCGGGAGCTTTAGGTGCCCGGAACGGGCCAGCCCAGATACTTCAACATTCACACTTCACAAAACGAAAGTAAAGTTAAATTAATCACAAAATAAACGTAATTAAATCTTAGTTAACACATTTTTACAATTTTTTTCTGAGTACTACCCTGTTTAGTTATCCTTTGATATGGGCCACGTTGTGATATTGCATGTTCATACTCGAATGCTGTAATACCGATTGCCAATTCACTTATATCAACACATGTTTTACAAGAGCTTCTCAAAAGGCCCGCAAGTATGATTGAATGTTACAGGTAAAGTAGATATTTGTATCTGTAGCCATTGCGCCAAGAAAAATACATAATGAGAAAAAAGCATTGACGCTTATGGAGCTTTAAAACTTTGAACGGCCGTATCTCGCTTCGCAAATCTAAACAAATCGTAATTTTTCGTTGTATTTTAATATTTAACAACCGATACTTCGAAAATGAGACCTTAAATCAAAAAATACCTCTCTTACAATATTGTAGAATAGAGTTTCCTGCTTACAATGGTATAACTTCTAGAATTTTTGGACATAAGATAACGTTGATAAATTAATAAATATAAAACAATACACAGATCTATTTACATCGCGGTAGTCGATCATCGATGTCCCTCCCTTACGCTCCACATCCTGCACGCTCCTATAGCCTATATTATATGAAGACGACTGATTATAATTAATTATTTACAATCACCCTAACTTGCATTTTATTGTTCTTTTAACAACAATATCACTACAAATGAGATACCAATAAAACATACAGATGTTACAATGAAACGTATATATTACACTCGCCTAGTTAGCGTGAGGCTATAAATTGTAACAATTTAAAAAAATATGTGAATAATACCTACAGAACAAATTTGAACAACATTATGATTTATGAGGTAAAGCAGACAACATACTTATATATGCAGTGTGTCCACGGATAGACTGAACGATACCTGTTAGCTTTTTTATTTTTGAATTCACAGCCAATGTCATCATTTTTATAATAACTGTAGAAACTGATAAGGAAATTAGTTATTAATGGTTTGATAGTGTGCTGTAAACGATGTTGTATCTTCTGAATGTGGCAATTTATCTATTGTTTTGGGACTAGCGAGAAGACCACGAAATGAACGGACGAGATGTCTTTGTTATTTATATAAAGTTAGATGGTAAAACGGTGATTATCTGCAAAGGTTGTGTGATTAAATATTATACTGAGATCGTCCAGCATATTATGAGAAGTCAAGCAGGTCGTCCAGCAAATTTTCTCCAAAATTGGCAAATTAACTTGTAGTATCGCATCTCGTAAAAGCATGAAATGCATTTTTTAAAAGTTTAAAAGTTGTAATTCTAAACGTAAAGAACTGGAATAAAATGAATGTTGTGTTTTCTGCGTGTTTTCATGCATATTTAAGGAATAAGTTGGAGTTTGAAATGACATGATACTACTTAAACGTTATCCTTGCAGTCAGTATGTCTTGTAGTCTGTGCGTTTGGCAGATAATATCCTAGTATCCGCGTGTTCATGATTAGATTTCAAGTATACACCGACAAGGCAAAAGTTGTTTCGATACTCTAAAACACCTGAAAATCCGCCGTTAGTAACAAATTGAACTGTTCAATTTTGAGAATATTCACTTATTTGTTGGAAAGAATAATTTGTTAACTGATTTTTGTTGTAAATCGAAATGTAATAATAATGGTCAAAAACCAAATCTATTCGCTTTGTACCAAAGGAATTGTTAAACATGACAGTAGAAAATATTTTAGCATAGTCTCCAAATGTCTGAGCATTGGTTGGTTTATGTAAATCGTCATAAATATAACATACGGCAGAGTCATCTGCATGGAAAAAATTGGATATCGCAGTTGGACCATAACTTTCCAAAATGTCCTCAAGAACACTTATTTGACGGTGTTATCAGAATATCATCAGTTAAAGTGCCATCAGAAAAGATATCAATTCGTGAATATAGCCCGATAATTAATTTTTCGTCCCATTTCGCTTGCAACAAATAGTTTTGAAGAATTTCTTGACCTTGCATGTGACTTTTTACTTTGTGATCTTTTCGAACTGGTAGGTTTTTGGTAGCAATTTTGCCAATCCTATTCATTTAATAAGTTTATAGAATTAGTTGATATCCATTATACTCACAAATTTTATAAAAGCTTCTTACGGAAAAATTTATTTGTAACTGATAAAATCTTCAACACTTTAAGTTTATACTTATATTATTTATATTCTCTATGGGCATTAATATGTATACATAAGAATAATAAATTACCTATTTAGTCTAAGCAGAATATAGACAAATGGAGCATGAGGGATGTGGAACGTAAGGGAGGGACATCGACGATCGACTACCGTGATGTAAATAGATCTGCGTATTGTTTTACATTTATTAATTTATCAACGTTATCTTAAGTCCAAAAATTCTAGACGTTATACCATTGTAAGCGGGAAACTCTATTCTACAATATTGTAATAGAGGTATTTTTTGATTTAAGGTCTCGTTCTAGAAATATCGGTTATTAAATGCTAAAATACAACGAAATATTACGATTTGTTAAGGTTCTCGAAGCGAGATATGGCCGTTCAAAGTTTTAAAACTCCATAAGCGTCAATACTTTCTATCTCATTAAATTATTTTTTTTTTGCGCAATGGCTGCAGATTTTTTAATAATTTTTGTGCCAAAATATCTAGATTACCTGTAACAATCGTTCAGTGTCAATATCTCAAAAATTTTGAATAACACCTTTTCTCCCAGGGCAATTTTTGGTCAACTTTACATATAAACACAATTAATTATAAACTATTAAATAGGACCGGTCGCAGCTTTTACTTTCGAAACCCCCACAGACTTCATTTTTAAGAGGAATTTTGTAGCGCGAGCTTTCTACTATCACATTTTTGTACTTGACAGTATTCGTTTTGAACCTAAATTAACATGCGAATTTTGCATTTTTTTAATAATTATCATTACCTTGCTTAAATGTTTTGTACCTAGCAGTAGCTTTTATAAATGAGGAGCAAACATGCAGAACCCGTTAAAACCACTTTTATGAATTGTTGGGAAATCGCGAAAAACTTACTGTGCAAAATCTCAACAAAAAAACTTGAAATTTGCTTTTACAGATTGCTGTCTTAGAAGTTTTAGATAAATTTGGAAAACTTTGAAAAAAAAAATTAGTCGCACCTAATTTTTTTAAAAAGTTTTGTTTGGATTTATCGGTTTTTGTATGAAAAGTGTTTCTGTTTAGGGACTATTTGAAAAATATAACATATTCCAGTTCATCATCGAGCTTTTGTGAAAAAAGGTTTAATAAACACAAAGAAAATCGTGACAGTAAAAAATATATTTTTAAAAATAATAAATGAACAAAAAATTTACATAAGAGAAATCCTTGGAAACACAGACGTACTTTGGATTTATTGACTTTTGATTGAAATGGTCATATTAAGGCTTAGTTTTCAATGGGATTTACTGGGCTTTGGTTGATCTGAGTTCACAGATAAATAGAGTGCACCCGAATTAGCAAGAATACATGTTTAACTTGAAAATTTCCAGAGGCGGATTTTTCGGGTTCTGCATGTTTGCTCTTCAAATATATGGAAAAGGGTAACTTTACAAATAATTTATAGTTCAAATCACGAATGTTGTCATTCACGTCATCATCTTTTAATTTCCGAATCAAATCGACTTAAGGTCACCCACAATAGCATTAAAGAAGTTTTCTGTAAAATAACAATTAATACTTCACACAATATAACATTCTCACCAAACGACAACACTGCTTCAATGGTCAGTTAGACTAACTACAAAAACAACAAAATCACCTACGCCACAGACTTACTTTCGGAGTACATATTATAAATTGTATTCCTCACATTCATCTTCCTTACCTCTACCAAGTCCTTAGTTTTATTTTTCTTTCTGGGTCCATGTTTTGCCACAGTAGTATTTCGGATGTCCTGCTCCTCATTATGGGAAACTTAAAACACTATGGTAAAAAACGCTTCAAAATAATATAAATAATGAGACGAAATAGAAAATTTGACAAATGCATCGACTGCACGCTACTGAACTGCATCGTTACGCTTGGAACTTCTGTTGTGGCCCCATCAAATGTGACTTTTTGTTCTCTACATCGTAATGCGCTATTATTTAAGGTGATAGAAAAATCTTGTCTTTGATAAGAACAAAAATTGAGGACATGAACGACAACATTCGTGACTTGGATTCTAGTAAATTTATCATTTACAATGTACAAAAAGAGAAAATAGGCAACATACCAAACCTGCTACATATTTAAGGAATTGAAAAAAATGTTTTATAATAATTTATTTGTCTTTTAGTGAGGGCCCAATTATGCAAAGGAATTCTCAGCCCAAGTCCGAACCTTCAATATTTGCAATATGTTCAGACGACAACATTTCTTTTTATAGGTTTGCTGATGTCCGCTTACCGTTTTTATAAAAATCTTTATATTTTACAAATAAAACGAGTTTAATTGCATTAAAATTTATTTGAGTATAAATCCTTACCTTACACTATTCATACATCTAAATTTAAATCAAAGAAATTTGTGTTAAACGCAAACATTAAATATACATTTTTTCGTTTTATTTGTTTATTAGTAAACAAGCAAGTAAACTTAACAAAACGTAACAAACAAAAAGATATTTGGTAACAAACAGCTTTGGTATTTACTTTCTTTATCAAATAACAAAAATGTAAAAACATACTTATTACTATTGTAACACACGTAAACATTTAATATAAAAAACATATAAAAACATCAAAAACAAACAAATATGGAATTACTATAATTATGTGCTGAGATTATTTATATTCTTCGAGATTTACATATAATTTGTACCTGTATTTGCACTGGATTTTTAAAGAAAAACTTGTTACACTATACAGTAGTGTCGCGATAATCCGATCCCGCATTAATCCGGATGCTTCTATAATCCGGATTGCCTTCTTGTTCTCTTGAAGTATTCTGTAATCCGGATTTGACTTGATTTTGTAATCCGAATTCATTTAGGTAACTCTTCTTTGATCTTGTAAAGTGTCTTAAAAACTTAAACTTATAACATGCTGTATGTTTGCTTCACAATGCTCAGGAAAATGTACCAGCCAGTTCCTTAGAAAAAAGCTGGAAAACGATTTTAAAACCAAAAAATGAGAATGACTTAGAAGATGACCCCGAGGATTTGATCCCTTTAAGTGCTATGCAACAAAAGATACTAGCAGAAGAAATTAATGTGGATTGATTGAACAAGAAAATTTAATTCATGCAAATGATAGTGCTGACTGATGACGTGATGGAAATTGCCACTCCGGTCAGAAGTAAAAATGAAGATGCTGTCAAAAGCTTAAATCTTGCTTTACAGTGGGCTACAGAAAATGACATTCCTTTAAAATCTCAAGGAAATTGCTTTTGAAAAGCAACAGCACATAGTCATCAGAGTAAAATCATTCTTTTTAGTCGGTGCCGAAAACTGTAAAAGAGGGTACCACACAATTCTAATGAAGCCGATGAAATTAATGTACAAGAAAGTGATAAAAATGTTAATTTTGTATGTACATACATATGTAGTTACATATTTTTGATATTTCGTTTTCTTGATATAGGATCCCCTTTTTTATTTGTCTTGTTTTTTTATATAAGTACAGTGCTTACTTTCATTAAATACAGCCTTTTATTTATTTTATTTGCAATTTTAAAAGCTGAATTTAAAATGTTTTGATAATCCGGATTAGCCTGGTTTTAATTGATCCGGATTATCGCAACACTACTGTATATCTTTAACATTTGACAGTGTTTTTCTACAACTAACAGTACAGCTATTAAATTTAATATAAGAGGCACCACCCAAAAATTCCAATAATTTTTACATAATAAAAATAGTTATTTATGATATGTGTTAAAAGTGATATTTTATTTTGTGAGTGGGGAAGTTTGCGGAACGAGCGAAACGAATGAAGCAACCTCACGAACAAAATAAAATAATTTTTAACACAATGGCATATATTCATACGCTATTTTTTTGTATGAATGCTGCATAAGTAAAAGTGTATCAAGTAAAAATAATGAAAATGTATCCTTGGCGTACTTAGAAGACAAATCTAAAACAAGGAAGTCTTTAACACTGGTGAAACTACTCTATGATCAAGGTGATGTTGAATATAAGGAACAATCACGATATAAGTAAGTATTACAAGCTTATTGCATTTTTGAAAAGGAAGGGCGAAGGATACAGACAAAAAAAATCCAAAATACTGAGACTAAGGAGCAAGTGGATAATTTTCGTATGGAAGCACCAGGCGAAAAATATTTAATGCTAAAAGTGGCTATGAATTTCGGCATATTTGGAGCTTGTCGTGGTGAAGACCTGTCCCAATTGATTTTAGAAGACATCGCGGATAAGGAGACTGTAATAGTTGTGAATATATTCGACACAAAAACCAATGTGGAATTTTGTTATTCTTTCGATATATCTACAATATTATAGAAACTATGTAACTCTTCATCCAAATGATATTGATCATCCACGACTATTCATTAAATACGGAAATAATAGGTGTATGAAGAATCCAGTTGGAATGAACACGTTCAGAAAAAATGTCTGAGGATAATGCTGAATTATTTAAACTTCCAGATCCTCGTTTAATGTACAGGACACTGTTTTCGCAGGTGTTAAAAGTAACTGACTTTTAACACTAGTGTTACAAAATGACATTTTTAACACAGCAAACATTAAAGGGTCTACTTTTAGTAGTCTATACCAGAAATTACTTTTGCATTAACTTACTTCTTTATTGGGAACAAAACTCAGAGCTATACAAAAATGTGCAAACTATAAACAAAATTGCAAACATCTGCAGACTTCCAACAGTTTCAAATCATGGGAAAAAATACTGTATCTTAAGGTGATGGTGGAAATCTGTATGTCATTTTTTTATGTACAATTTCTTTGAAATTTTGGATAGCATCTCCATTCAAAACAGAGTTTCTAATGATTGTTGAGTATCTTATCAAAAAAAGGATATTGAAATTGACCTTAAGTGTATGGTTATAATTGAGCATTCTTTAAAAATCCAGGCTGATCCTATTAAAAATTAAGTCCTAAAATTCGTATAAAATGAATCAAAATATTCAGATAAAATCTATTCAAGCTTTTTGCGAATTGCTTGAGCAAATTGCCGTTTCTTATAAAACTGACTGATAGTTCAAATCATTACCCAGCTATATCATCTTTATCAGTTTAAACTTAAAAGCACATTTTTGCTAAAACTGTAACTACAACAATATCTATAGGACTGAAGATAATAACACATTATTGCTGTGTCGGTTCAACTAAACTGCTATGCAGCTTTACTTTTTTGCAATGTTGGTCCATGATATATTCTGCCGTGACTAGCAAAAACGCAGTATCTAAAGAAAAGTAATATTGGAGAAAAACAGCCTTTTCTTTTTATTTGCAGCCATAGCAACTTACACGGTTTTGGCACGAAACATGTCACGCGAGCTTAGTACGAACCCAGTAACACATGCATGCTTTGTTTTTTTGTAAGTATAAGTAGTATGCGATGTTGAATTTTTACTAAGCATAAACCTACATTATCGTTGGATACGGCATAATAAGGGTCTTTATATCTATGGATTTGGTGGTACATACAGCATTTTTGTTAAGTTCTATAGATAGAACACTGAATTTTAAGCCAGTATATGCTAAAAATCTCATTGTTGAAATTTTTTGTAAATACTGCATTTTCGCTAAGCATGGAAGTATTGTTGTCTTAACCAAAACTAACCAACGAGGCTGGAACTTTAGCAATTTTTTCGTGTGTCTTTTATAAAATGCATATTTTATTTCTATTGGCAGGATGTTTAAAGATAAATAACAGCATTACATGCTATTTTCTAACAATTTTGAGATGGAAGTGAGTTACATTTGACTACAATACCAGAGTGTAGATTTGCGACTTACTATACCTTGCACAATCTAGCAAATTGGTTCCAGTATGGACAAATATCGGGTTTGATTTCTAATTCTAATAACGTAATCTGTAAACTTCTGTCTCGATTTGTACACAACATCTAATCTGATTATTTTATTCCAAGGGTTATCTCCCTTCTTTGGTGTTGTGCAGATGGCTTTACAGCCATAGCCATAATAATTATATAGATAGATATAGATCTCTCTTCTTTATTTGTGTATTTGAGAAGTAAAGCTATTTCTAGAGAGCTGTAGTTCCTGTGTAAAACTGCATAGTTAAAATGAATTGTAATTTTCACTGGAAAAGCAGATTATAAAACTGGGCAAAAATCACGTACCAGTCAGTACTTGGAATAATTTTACTGAACACATTTCGAGCCTTTCATGTTTTCTATAATTGTTAGTAATATTAATAAATTACTTATCAAAAAAAAACATAACAAGAACATGTAAAATTAAGTACAGATGCCTTTTATTAAGTAAATGTTCTAATCGTATAATAATTAAGAACAGTTATAAAAATTAGATTAGGTAAATTATTTCATAAGTGTCAAATATCTGTGTATATTCGAGAAACTAAAGATCGACATGTCTTAGACTGAGTTTTAAAATGAGAAGAAAAGGAAGCTGAACTATATCGCGGGATTGTTTCTGCCTCTAAACCAAATAATTAAATACATAATAAAGATCAAGGATATACCTGAGGAAGATGTCCTGAGCTCATATTTTGCTGAGATATGGTTTAAAGCCTTTGCATAACGCATCACTAGCTGAAACCGCTTCGTGAGATATCCGTTTTATATTTTTGTTAGGTATTCTGGTTCCATAATCAAAGAAAATTACTTAGTTTTTTTTTATGTCCAACTTTGTAAATCAAATGGAAATACCTAAAATAATTTGACCTGCATGTTCCCCATACTTGAATACAATTGAGCATGTATGGGATATACTAGACATACGACTTAGGTAAACAATTCCTGTTATCCAAAATGCAGAAGGAGAGCTCTCTGATTTAATTGAAATACAGGAGAATTTCCCTCATGGAATAATCAATAACGTCATCGTAAGTATAGGAAGAAAGTTCGGCAGTAAAGATTGTAAACATTAAAGGACCTAGAATGCTTCCTTGGGCAACACCAGATAGAACTTGTGCAGAAGAAAATACATTGTCAATTTTAACTACATGTGACCAATTGAACAAATAAAATTTAAACCAGTCGCAGCTCTTAAACTGGTTTAAATGTTACTTGTCCAATCGCTCACAAGTAGTTAAAATTGACAATATATTTTCTTCTGCACAAGTTCCATGTGGTGTTCCCCAAGGAAACATTCTGGGTCCTTTAATGTTTACAATCTTTACTGGCGATCTTCCAACGATGCTACCTGCCAGCTGTAGGATTCATCTCTACGCTGATGACACACAAATCTATATATCCTTCATGCAGTAGTGAGGCAATATCTGAACTAAATGTAGCTTTGACATCTATAGCCAAGTGGTCAAGTGACAACGTGTTAATAATTAGTCCTTTGAAATCAACAGCGTTGTGTGTTGGGACTAGTGCCATGTGTAACAAAGCCCTTCAGAATTTAAACAATAACATAGTTCTGAACCAAGATGTGATAGATATAACAGACAGTAATAAAAATGTAGGGGTTATCTTTGATGATCGATTGTGCTTTGAAAAGCATGTCATCAATCTTACGACAAATTCAGAATTCTTTATAAATTTAAATATATTTTGCCATCAGAAATTAAATGGAAACTTCTTAATTCCCTAATCTTTGGTAATTTTGGCTATTGTAGTGGTGTTTGCTATACTGGCATTTGAAGAAATCATTTCAAAATAAAACGATGTGTCTAGGTACACGCTAACTTGTACATAAATCTAAATGTTATATACACGAGAATCATGACTATTTATTTCGTGCTATAGCGTTGATTGTCAGCTGGATGGTTGGACTATGGTTATGTTCTCGCTTAGCATGCGAGTGGTCCCGGGTTCAACTCCTAGACCCACTGAACTTTTTTTTAATTTTGTAACGATTAATGTATTTTTTCACAAATTCAGTTTGGTTTGATGGTAGAAATAATGTTTCCCTGCTTTTTCCAATAATAATTTCATTCTTGTAATTTTTTTAAGGCTAGGTGGTTGGATTTTATTCTATCTAATTAGGTGGTTGGTTTTTATTGTGCTATTTCCACAAAATATTTCAATTTTTCGACTTGTGTCTAGAGAGGTGGTTCATTATTGATTCGTGTGTGTATATAATATTTAGATTTACGTACTAGTTAGCGTGTACCTAGACATGGCGAAAATAATAATAGTTGCATACAATATTCATACAACATTGACAAGTGACATTATATTACACCATATTTTAATAATCATGATTTATTAAAAGTTGATTATCGATTTACCATGTTGTTCTCCTATCTGCTTTTTAATATTGTAAATTTGTATAACCTGCTTGAATGCAGTTTACAAGCTCATGATGTAAATGTCAGAACCTCCGACACATATGGTATCCCTATGCATCATACTAAAAAATATGAGTCATGTTTCTCTCATTTGGCACCTCAAGTTACACTGAACGAATTTTATGTTATTTTTGTTTTAGACCATCAATATATATCCCAATTTAAATGTAAGATAAAACAAAAACTTTTAATGAAACAGAGTATTACGTAATTAATTGTAATGTTTTTATTTATATTGTGCTTTGTTTTTTCTTCTAGATGTTTTTTACATTTAGGTGTTATGTTAGCTTTAGGTTATAGGAGAGGTTGAAAACTGTGGCAATGCCTTTTGATTGATTGTATATATTTATAAATACTTCTCTCTCAATAAATGTTATTATTATTTTTTATCCTTCCCCCTCCATTAGACATTCGGTTTGACCCCTCCCTTCCTCTGTAACATTACTATATAATAATATATTTTATAAATAATATTTAAGAGACATTAGTGGCTACCCTGTACACCCCCTCAACAGCGTTACGTGGTTTATGGACGACCACTTAGCTAGTTATTAATTAACTTTTCGTTTTAAGAGATTCAATTTGCCAGTGTGTGTATATTCATTGATTTGTGATAAAAATGACACTCAGAAGAATATTATGTACAGCTAATAATTCTGTTATCGATTGAAAATGGGGGCAAAGGATTGACTTTTAGCGCAATTCAAAGATTCAAATGTAGAGGTGGGCCTAGTAAATCTGGGATGTTTCTTTAGTCCTCGCTCAAACTTTTAAAATGTTACGTTGCAAAAAACAGCACTAAGTGCAACAAGTTATAAGTGTGGCACTTGATCTAATTATGGACTTATATTTAACCAGCCCAATCGACAAGTTTTCACTAATATAATAATAATACGAGGTAGGCTTGTGCCGCTCCAAAAAAGAATTCACCTAATATCAGACATCCATTATAAGTTATCAATGCATTTAACCAATACGAAATTAAGCGCATTATTCTTAATTATTAAACGACTAGAACCACTTACCTATTAAACCTTATATGAGTTAAAGCTTTGTATATTCTTTGTATCCTAGAGGTATATAGTTATAAAAATTGACTGTTTTTAATGTTAAACAATAAATATTAAAAAGTGGCTACCGCTAGCTGAAAATTAAGTACCTACGCCCAACCAAAATTTATACCAGTCATTTGGTAAAAGTGGTTATTGAACGGTCTATAGAAATCCCTAAGTCTTTGCAAAACTACCGGATTGACGTAAGGGTGGCTACGTCCCTTAGTCTTTCCTAAACAATGTGGTGCACTGTGTCCCTCGCTCTTAAATAAGCATGGGAAGCCTTTAGTGGAATTGAAGTAAAAGTGTTTTTCCGTAACAACCCTTTTCAACCCTAAAAAGTCTTGAACTCGCTTTAATTCTATTGCTGGATCGAGTACTAGCCTTTCACCACTTACAAACAATAATTGAGACAATGGGAAGAATTTTAACCACCTTGAAAGGTACCGGGAATAAATACCTAGTTTGATAGGACCCCAGGAAGTATCGATAATGCTCCCAACAGATCCGTTGACATACACCAGCTGTTCGAAAGGTTTCATGTCGTCTTTCTTCGAAACGGCTTGAGCATAATCCGATATGGCTCTGGTGACAGGGTCCCTAACGACTACGAGTAACTTAGTGGAGGGATTCATTAACTGCACCCTTCTCGGTGCCTCTTTGGTTATAAAGTAAGAAGGGGTTTTTTCGATGGTTAATTGTCCTTCCAAAGTTGCCGGCATGTGGTTTCTGTACCACTGGAAGCCTTTCATGTAGTTTTTGTCAAAGAAATGCACTTCGCTACCTGCAGCCCGGACATCAGGATGGATTCGAATGAATTCCAGAAGAGCCCGAGTACCACCTTTCTTAACACCTGAAATAAAGACAATTATTGGTAATATTAAAATAAGACATAATTAAAAAAATTATAAAACTAAAAGAACACGTTGCAATTTTTGTAAAAATGAACGAACTTGAATCGATGGTAAAATCTTAAGTAATAATAGTTTAAAATACTTAACCCAATTTTTTTCTTTCATTGATAAACATACTTTTAAATACAAACTAGTGGTATCCTTACCTATAATTAAAGCACTTGGTAGCTGCCTTTCAGGCCGAAGACCCTGTTCTCTGAAAAATCTGTATTTCGGCGATATGTCTGTTTCGTTTCCTTCTAATAACGATACTACACGAACTGAAGTGTAATGAACCAAGGGTACTTCGTTTGGCACCACCGGGTGAATTTGCCACTAAAAGATATATGCATTAATGAAAACAGACAACTATTCATTTCATATATAATATAGATTTAGTGCCCATAACCTCTTCAGAAAATAAGTAATCAAAATATTACATACATATATAATTATTAGAGCATTTATTATGAATAAAACTTAATTTTGAAAAGTTCCATTTACGTGGTGTCCAAATTTCTATGCAATTTCTCTCAATTTTTGCAATGCAACTCTGATAACATTTATGCTCTACGTAAGATTTTTATGCTACGTAGTGCTTTGAGAAATAAAAACTTATACTTACTTTTGGTATTGCTTTGGATATACTAGAAACTACGCACGAGTTAAATATAAAAGTTACATAGAAAGATATCGCAGCTAGAACGATTAGAGCCAAAATAATTTTCCTTGAAATGAGAATTTCCATACCCTCCAACTTGTAAAAGCATGACCAGATATGTATCACATCTAAAAAAAAACACGAAGTATTTCCTAGATGTTTGTAAAGCACTTTGTTTATTTATAATAAACAAGCAGAGAGCAAACAGTTCAAGGTAGACGATAAAGTTGTATGTTGCATAATTAATGACCCTTACGTTAGTTATGAAGAATATGCAAACGTTCATAATTCTATTCATGTCTTGCATCTTAACGCATTTCCGCATTGATTTGATTCATTTTTTTCTTTTTCTTCTTGACTATTTTGTTCACTTCATCCTTCTTTAACCTATAAATACTGGTGAATGACAAGTGACAAACAAAAACATTAAAAATCAGAAATTGTAAACAAACTGCATTAGTTCATCTACCAGTTCATAGAGCGCAGTGCCCTTCACAAATTTCATGGATCTGAATACTTCATATACTTATAGAATAAGTATATGGAATACTTGGACTAGGACTACTAGGAACAGGGTTACCGTACCGTATTCTACCTACATTCAGAATAATTCCGATCACAGACTACCAAAATCTATTAACCTAAAATTAGATTCTACTAAAATATCTACCGCCATCTGCCGTAGGGCGGCAATATTATGAATCGTGTCCTGTTTAGGGGAAGCCTATAAGCTAATGTTTGCCGTGATTTACCCCTCTACCGCTGGATGGAGCAGCACTACTTTTAAACAAAAATAACAGTAATGAAAACATTGAAATCTAAATATTTACTATACTAAAATGAAATATTTATTAAAATAACAAACAAAAATTCATACTTTAAAACTTAAGCCTTACCTAACATGTCAGAATTTGGTTTAAAATTAGTACAGTTTCCTAATTTCGATATACCTTGTTAATTCTAGGGACATCTATCGGAGAAGGACGGAACTTACCTAAAAGACTGCAGCAATTTTATAATTGTCTTTATAGTCATTTGCTTGAGTTCGGTGCTATTCCAGTAGGTGCCACTTATATATTACTTGTTCAAATTATTATAGATGGCAATAAAAAGTTATTTGTCACATTTTTTACAAATAATTTCTTCTGTTGAAAGTATTTCTGCAGATTATTTTTTAGCCATAAAGGCTATGGGAATAAAATAATAATTGTTATTAAAAAGAAATAAAAATGGAGCATTAAATAACTCTCAGAAATTAAGGAGGTTGAGGCGTTAGACAAATATATTAATGAAAAAAATCTGAAATAAAGTTTTTTAAATAGATTTTTATATGACAATTTTCTGTAAAAAATACAAATTCATTAAGAAAGTCATAAAGTTAAAAACTTAAAAAACCTTCTAAATGTAGTCTTATGGAAAATATGTCAACCCAGTTTGCATATACGAAAACGGTACATTCTAACACAAATAACTAAATAAAACATACTAGGTACTATGTTTTCTACCACATAGTGGTAGAATGTTTTCTACCACATAGTGGTAGAAAACATAGTAGTGTGTTTTATTTAATTACTTGTGTAAAATGATTAATTACCACAGAGTAACGGCTCCTTCAATCAAGTTTTTGGTACATTTTAATTTATAGCAAATAACCAAATAATGCCAGCAGTTCCGAAAACTAACCATGTAAAGCATTGATGTTTTACGCATATTTTAATATTGTTTCCAATTTAATTAGGAGACTTTTAATAAATAAAAAATATTATTAAACATTTGTAAACTGTCAAATTTCTCTTTTTGTTAATGATTTTTAACTGATTTTTCAATTACTCACTGATTTAATTTAAAATTATTTACTGAAACAAATTTGTAAAATACACAGACATTTACATACATTTTTTTTTTAATAAGTTTGGACAAAACATCCAAAAGTTAGTTCAATAAGTAAAATAATTAATTATATAATAATAAAAATGGTTTATTTATGCCTTTATGACAATAATTATTGGTATCATCGACTTATAACCTTTTGTAATAATTTATTATGGAAAAATTCAGATTTAGAATTCGACTTACTTTTGGTTGGGACTGTAAACGCCTCACCTCCTTAAAATCAACCCAATATCGGAACATAAAAAAAAAATTTTTACATTTTTTTTTGGCTCATGATTAAGAATGTGAAACTTAATTTGTTCAAAAGTGGTACCATATTTAAATATTGACCATTTTTTGGTTGTTAGGAACCTTTTTGGCTTTTTCGATATAATTTTTTACTTCACTCTGTTGTTGAATTATTTTATTACTTCTGGATTACTTTAGGCTGTTGTTAAATTATTTTAATATTTTTGGATTGCTGATTACGAACAGGTTATCCAACTTGTCCAAAAATGGTCCAATTTCTAGATATTGGACACTTTTCGGGTCCTGGGAAGTTTTCAGGATCTTTTCGATATATAATTTATTACTCTAGGTTGTTTAATTAATTATATTTATGAATAAATCTAATTTTGAAAAGCCCAACATATATAAAAAATAATAATATTTACTCAAGGCTGACGTTAAACTCAAGGTTTTAAATATAATAGTGTAATAAATGTATTTAAATGTTTACAATTAAGGAGCAGATGAGCAACTTTGAGGATGCACATCTATGGGCTTCTTTACACTTTCAACTTCTTATGCTTTCTTAGCGCCAAAATTGAAATTTGGGTGCTTTTTTACTTTACTTGCTTTTTTAATTAAAATAATAGCTATATAATATGGTGATTTACGTAGGCCGTGCATTAGAAGCTTTTCAACTTGCAGTCCACACCAATTATGAACTGGAAAAAATATTTTTAACGTAACATATTTTTAGACCCGTTTTTTTTGGTTTTGTGCTAGATAAACGAAAAAAATATTTTTTTGTATCGCCATACAGTTTTTTGCGGGTGTAAGATAGATTATTTTATCTGAGACAATTTTCGTAACATAGATCTTATTTATGACGATCAAGGTAAGTAGGTAGTCATTATTTCTTTGTAAAACGAATACTACGGCCCGCGGCAAGAAATGCCTGTTTTACTAAAATAACTAGATTTGCACTAGAATTTGCTGTTTTTTGTGTACAGTGTGGATATAATATATAATAAAATATATGTTATATATTGAATTGAAAGAATTAAGTTGAAAATATATAAGCTAAGCGTATTTATTTCCACATGATTTAAAAAAAATGAAAAATCACTTATTTTTCCCTTGTTCATATCTACACAGTTTTAACTAATAAAGTTTCTGAGTGTTGTGATAAAATCCTCGTGAGTGTACGTTTATAATTCTCCTCTATTTCCATGGCCCCAAGAAAAATATAATAAATTCATGACATGAATTGCCCCAAGATAATAATTAATCACGTTTAGCATCTTTTTGCAATTTCAATCGAGATTAGTCACCAATTGCTACTTGGATGTCTACTAAATATTCAGTTAATATACATACACATATGTTCATAGAAAGCGTGTCGTATATTTTCTTAGGAATGAAAGAGAGACTGAAGTGCACAATTTAAATTTTGCTTTAGATTCACTTCCCTAAGATGCAACGTTATCATCGTTACACATCTATACGTTTAACAAATACATACCTATACCTATTTCAGGCAAATTAGTAAACAAATAAATTTGATTCATTAAAGCTGTACTTTGTAACTCGCGTTAACTTATTGGCAACAATCTTTGTGTTAAAACATTCTTACTTCATGTTGCTTGAGGGTAAAGGTTTTGTATGCATATAGAAGACCTAGACCTAGAAAAGAACTGCTGTCCCGCAAGAATTGAATTTTTGTACTCACATCTGAGGCAGCCATCTTTTAGGATATATTACTGTCGACCTAAAATTCTATGCCGCCATGGCGTTTCGCTAGTTTGCAATTTATTTAATAATTATTGTTTTCTGTACGTAAAAGGAATCTTGCTTACTAATGAATCATATATTGTTTGAACAAATCATTTAATTTGAGTGGAAACTATAGAATATTTACATTTCTCTCATTAAGTACCACCAAAAAGATGGCCGAAGGTCATATACATTTATTAGTGAAACCTTAAAAGTTCTGCTAAGTGTCGCTCTGGTACATAGGAATCTGATACACTTCGCTCAGAGATTTATATGATCGTTGCGACGACATAACGCCACTAGCGGACTACGTCCGGGAAATCTCCCAAAAATTCTACTCCTTCAATTGGGCGATTGTCCGCTAATACGCAACATAACTCAAATCAAAATGCATAATGCTCCCTTCCAGATCAAACACCCCCTACCATATCAGACGTTGTCACACTTTTTCTAACGATAACTTACTCTCACCCTATACTTCGCCTTTCCCCACCTATCAATACCTACCCTTTTTTTTCACCTCTCTGTTTGTCATTTTGTTTTATAGATATTGTCTTTTTTGTCACTTTGTCCAAATTCATTTTAGACCGATAAAATTGCAACTGTTAAAAATTCTGACTTCTCGCCTTCCCTACTTCCCTAGCGGCGGGTAGACCGTTGGGACCCCAATTGCTTCGAACGGGTTTTTCGTTTAACTTTTCCCGTACCCGCAACCAAAATTTAATCAGTGTTCTTTGCTCTAGTTTTTATTGTGTTAATGTTAAGTATTTTAAGCCTGCTAGGCAGATATAGTGTAATTTTAATGTTAATTTTAAGCCGCCATTGGCGGCAGGAGTTTTTCTTTGTCCTTTTTAAGCGGAACCGGTCGCGATCCGCCCAACCCTACGCACACCACGGTGCTACGCGATGTGGTTTTCAGGTTGGCTCCGGATCACGATCCGGGGAGCCAATGTTGTATTGTTGAATTTTATTAAATTGTTTGATGATGATGGTATATAGGAATCTGATATGGTTCAAAGTTGTTTTTGCCTCGACCAATGGGAAGAAACTTCAACTATTTACAGATGACAGACAGATGATTAGTTTTCGTGCACAGATATATAGTTAGCATATAGATTAATTTATTTGTGAAATGTGGCACCTTGTACGAGGGCAGAATTTACTTAAATGGGGGCCTGTTGGCAGAGTTATGGTGGAGGCCTTCTTTTAGGGTCAGCGGCTTCTGAAATTCAAAGCAAATGGAGGGTTTTCAATGAATCCAACCAATGATAAAATTGGTTTTTTATATATAAATATATTTATTTCATATTGACTCTCCGAAAATTTCAATATTTCCTTTGGCGGGGACCCCGAGGCAGAGCCTTGTTGTCTCTAGGTACCCTGCCTAGTACCTACAGTAAGTGATATAACAGTTTTATACCTACGAATTTTTGTTAAATATTCGTAGGTATGCAGTTGCAAAAAAGCAATCAAATTTTATTCTAAGAAACTGATTGAAACCACGACAGTGATTTTTTTTTAATGAATATGTTCAATTCAGTCGTCTGTCTGATAAATAAACAAATATTTAAATGTCTTTGGAACAAAGAAACAAAGTTTCCCAGAATTGCGTATTCTTACAGCTAATTCCATGGTTTTCATAAATAAAAGTGAACAGTAATGTGTTACATTACATTAATAAATATTTTAGGATTTAATTATTTTAATGTTGTGTACATGAAATGGATATTAAAATCCCTAAAATGATAAAATATAAAGAAAATAAGAAACTGTTTAGTGTTTATGTGTAGGTATTTATAGGTAGGCATAATTCTCATTGTGAATTTTCGATATAAGTGGATGGTTATTGGTAGAAAAAGCTGAATGCTAAATTGTTGTTTAGGACGAAAAAGTTAAGTTCTAATTAGTAGTATTAGTTTATTGATTTATTAGGGTATTAGTTTAATAACCCTTATTAATCGATGAACCTAATTGAATTTCTTAAATTAGAAAATGTATTCAATATAGGGCAGGTCCCACAACAGGAGGGTTTCGACTGGCACGTGGCCCATGTATTGGGCTCATTTGCGAATGCAAAAATATTTCTCAGGTCAAAGTAGTTGGGGGTCTGCTTGACATACAGGGCGTTCCAAATGTTTAACTTTTATTTTGTTTTACCTCGGCAGATCGGTATACTGAGTGTCTCAAAGGTTCTCTCGGTGCTCTTCCTTGCATTTCCACCGTGAATGACTGTTTACCTGTGGGAACGGTTAATAGATAGGAGCTTCTTACAATCCGGCGTATTAGTAGGTGAGCCCTTGACTAAAATTTCATGTAATTACAGCATGGCTAAAGGAGGGTCGATTTGGGCGGTTTTTGTCCCAAATTATTTTTGGGTGAAAAAATCGGAAAACATTTTTTTAATGTCTACTAACAATAATAAGTCGATTTTACCCTAAACGGACGATCCCCCCCTAGACCCCCCCCTCAATCCTGAATACGCTATCACTTACTAGCAGCGTTCTTGGGGAGATATATCGCTTTCAAACTTATATTTGCTTGATAAAATACCACACTACTAAACTTACTGCCTTTTAACTGTATTTGCTCTCATTTATAATTTTTCCCTTTTTGCCCCCCGCCCCCCAGGGGGTGGAGAGGGTGGTTTTACTATTTATCCGTTTGCGGGACATATCATATCACATTTTGTTCTGCTCGCATTATCAAATGCATTTCGCTCTCAATGAACCATTCCCACGTGGATCCAATTTTTGAAGAATCCATATTTTTCAATTCGAGAAACGTCATTTTTCTTTCGTCCGTGCCGAGCCGGATTTCCGGTTCCACCATTGCGATTTGGTATCAGAATAAAACGCCAATCTTCCTCTTTCCATGGAGATCTAAAACAAGCTTCCATTCCACGTATTCACTTAGTTACGAACGTTTGAAAAATCCATATACAGGATGTGAAAAACTTACCGAAAATTGCATTAAAATAATTCTCTTATTTATCGTCTGATTCCGCTGAAAATCGGTATTCGCAGGTTTTCGACGTTGCTGATTACGAATATGACATCGGATTTGAGAGATTCAAAATGGCGGCGACAGAATAGCTCATAATTTTGGTCTGATTTCGCAGAATATCGGTATGCGGGGGTTATTGAAGTATCAGGTTACGAATATGAAATCGACATTGGGAAATTCAAAGTGGCGGCAGGATTAGCCGGAGACGTTTTATCATTTATTGTCCGATTCGTCTAAAAATTGTCAGTTACTATTTTTCCTAGATTCTCTGACACCAAAAGCTGAAACATATTTTGATACTTAAATATTAAAACATGTTATTCCGATGCGAGCGGCAGCCGATTTTTGTTGGAGAGCATAGGGTCATGGGTTAGGATTGTGTGTGGACACTCAAAAGGGCGCCACCGGCTGTATGTTACGTAATATGATTTAAATAATTTTGCCAGCACGGAACAAAATTAAGTTACTAGCAACCATGCGATGTAATTCTCATCATATTTCTATGATATCAAAACTCTTACTTTACTCTCTCAAATCTCAAAATTTAAGCAAATATCAGGAGTACCAGTGCAAATAATAAGAACATGTAGACATTAGACATTTATTACAACACACATGGGATGTACAACAATAAAAACAATAAGTTTCACAATTATCCCCTAAACATAATCTGTATATGCAAAATAAATTCAAAATATGTGAATGACCCCTTCTAAAGTTATTTCAGTGATTTGACCCCTTTTTATAGAAATGCAACTACGGCTTCAAGTGTATTCTATTAAAAATACTTCATGTGTGACATAGTAGAAGGTAAATTAGTATCACGTGGTACCATGCGTTAATTACAGTAAAAAATCTTAAGATATTTCATCATGGTAGGCATGTAGTTGCAAAATCGTTGTGTAATTTACTTTAATATTTCAACAAAAAATCACTGAATCAAACTATGATAATTTCTTTAAAATTATATAACTAAAATGAAACAATAAAACCTGGTTAGAGCCTTGGCGCTTTCTCTGACGACTGCAGCATGACCTGTCACCACTTGCTAAGATGTTCTCGACGTTGCTTACGACTACGACTCCGTGTCACTCCCAAAATTCTGCCCAAATCTATTGGAGACTGCTGCGAACAACTCTCCAACCAAACTTCTCTGTATGTCAGCAGGACCCACATAAAACCAAACATCTGAGTAATAGACTTCCTCCTATTACTCCTCTAAATACTGGGCCCCCTTAAATAACCAATATGACAGCACCAAACTTGTGCTTATCCCAATTGTAAGCCTCTCCAAATATATGCTTATACCAAACATAAGCCTCTCCAAAACACTCTGTAATAATTAAAATAAATAAGAACTAAATAAAACACGAAACTAAGTAAAATGAAAGCTCACCTTATATAGAGAGTATTACATAACCTCACGAGACACGTGGCGATCAGATTACGACAAGCAACAGAATTCCTCCCTGGAATTTATAAAATGCTTCTGGCAGGACGGTAAAGAAACACTGGGTACATCAAATCAAATCCCTTTTCAGTATCAGCGATGTAAAACCCAAATTCTTCACTACAAAACCGGGACCGCCGCCATTCCGCTATCTCGTCGCTGTCGAAGAACGAATCCCCAGCTGGAAATGTACTCTACAGTTCTCCTGTTCTCAGTGTTGCCAATTTGAGCATCTAGAGAACTCTTTCTCTAGCCAATAAAAATGCGCCAACAAAGGACTTTGCAATTTAAAGACTGAATTACACGATTATGTAATATTTCCACTACAAGAATATGTGAGTAACACCTCTATCAAAATTATGCTTAAAGAAAACATGTTTACTACCCATAATTTCTCATCAAGATAGGCAACCATCTACTATCGAATTCTAGATCGTGGGTTGCATACTCAAACAAGTGAATTAATCAAGGTTAATTTACAGCATTCAAACTGAGATTATTAATGTAGCTTTTTCAAATGCTACAAAGCATGTAATTATGTAGGAAACTGAGGTACTATGATGACAATATTTTCCAAGCGTCGGAAAATTGGAAATTTTCCCCCACTAGAGACGCAAGCTGTGCGAAAAATGTCAGTTACTATACATATTTCCTACATTGTCCAACATTGGCTTTAATAGAGAAACATGGAAATTGACGTACCGCGATAAAAAAAAATGGATCATTTATGTTTACATGTTCGATAAACGAATTCACCCCTTTAGTAACGTCAGACATATCAGTAGTAATGGAACTCTTTCTTCAGGGAGTGATAAACTATTGAAAAATAATCTAAATCTTCATGCCGTGATGAGGATAGAATCCTGGTCGAGGGCTCCCTTACTACATGACCGGTCCGGCGGGATATAAAAATATTCTGCCTGGATATCCCCGAAGTGGCAGCAATGTCTATACCATACTCTGGCCAATTAATCAATCAATCCCAAAGAATATTTCCGTTAAGCGTATACACATTCTTTTATAAAATTTAAGCTAGATCTAGACGGCAATTACAGTTGTATGCATGACGAGCTGCTACTTTCAAAGTACAACTTTGTCGAAATGCGGTGGTCCTACATTGCATCATATTTAGTAAACCTTTATTTTTTATTTTGTCTGCTGTAATGTATTTTTAAACGTTAATTTATTTTGTAGATAAGTAGGTGTATAAAGTTCTGAGATTGGGAAGAGCCCAAGCTGTTTGTACAAGAGTTAGGCGTTCCTCGTGCCAAGTTAAGTAAATTGTAATTGCATCAGGTAATCTGATTCGTTGTTTTGTTAATTTGTGGTAGTCAAAATGTTAATCGGTGGCGGGAAGCGGAATAAATAGATCTGTTGGCGAGCTTTGTATTTAAAAAGTAAAGTATTCATTGAAGTGTAATGTAATTTTTCGCATTTTGACTGATAGTTACGAATGCGTAGAAAGTCCACGCTATTCAGTATTTTTTTCTAACTCGGAATTCACAATTGCAAATCGGAATTCACAATTGTAATTCGGAATTCACATTTGTATCTGGGAATTCACAATTGTAAATCAGAATTCACAATTGTATCTCGGAATTTACAATTGTTAAGTATTCAACAGATAGAAATACTTTCCTGCTTTTCAGGTACAGCCCTCTCCTAGTTATATTGCTCTTATTCGTGCTGTCTGTATAGTGGATGGAGGCGGTTTAAACGTCGGGCAAGCCGAGCAACTTCCCGAGGCGCCGGTTTGGAGGGGCGCCAAACTGTTACAATTTTTCTTGATTTGTATAAACCTTTTTCAAAACCATTGCTTATAAAATCAATTAAAGAGAGGATAGCTAGTGTAGTGGATTTGTTGTTCCTAAAACCGAGAAAGATAGAGAAAGGACCCTTTCAATTTTGAAAAAAAATGTATCGATAAATATGAAGGTTTTGAACTATTTGAAAAGAAATGCACGTGAAGAGTATTGTAATGGTTGATAAGATTCTATAAGCATAGGAATACTACAGTGAGCATTTCCACAATCAAGATGGCACCATCGGGATATGATTAAAGTCACAAAGCAAATATTAATTTATCAGTATCAACGATTGATTACAACTACTAAGTATTCATTTTAATATATAAACAGATTAGGTTAAATCGTCGTATTTTCGCATTTCTAATACAGTTTATTCACGAACAACGAAATATTTGACTCATCCCCATTTTACGGTACAATCGTTAATTACTGTGTTCACCTACAAAACTACATACGAAGGATAAAGAACCGTATACTATTAAATAATCGTACTTCCTTACCCACATCCAAATTTGACAATTGTGAGAAACAAAAATATTCTTAAGAAGCGAGCATACATTATTCGTACTTAAAAAAACACTGAGCATCATCGTACAACAATGGTATCTTCAATCTTGTTTTAGAAAAACACCGTTAATACAAGAGATTTTGCGTTAATTAATAATAAAAATGTACGGAAGTTCAACATTATTACTTATTAGCTAACCTTAATTGATGTTATTTTATCTTATACCTATATTATATAGGATTATTTTATATACACCGTGTTGATATGTTTTTAGTAAATCATTTATATCTGATCTTACTTATACGCTGAAGAATTTTGGTTTGATTTTTTTGGACCAGGGAAATTAGATCAAATTTGCCTGGAATAACTAAACTAAATTTTCACATACAGCTCAGATCGAGATGCGGTTTTCGGCATCGTTTTCGGGAAAATATTAGGAAAAGGTCTACATATAGTGAATAAGATGTTCGAAGAAAATTGCATAGGAGGTGCATAAAATGCATATAAAGTGCATAACACTTTGAAAAATTTTAGAAATTGATAGAAAATCGTGGAAATCTCGTGGACATCGCTTCCCAGGGGCATTCGAGGTCGCTGAGTCCAACTCTGACATCGAAGCTTACCAGGGATGCTCGCTGTTGGTTAGTCTAATGCATTTAGTCAGAAAACACTATAAAGTTTTTGAAAAAAATGCCGATGTGGAAGGGTAACATGGGTAGAGTCTAAAACCAAAAAGTCGGGACTGTACCTGCTGGCTTCCAATCGCCATCTTGGAAAACGTGAATGACGTTGTATTTCCGTTCCTGTTCGTTTTTTCGGAAAATGTATGAAAACCAAAGTTGTATATCTAGTTGTTTATCTTTCATTTTTAATTAAACTTTTTTTTCGTAGGATTGATATTGCAAAAGTTACAGCTGTTTGAAAAACATTTTTTTTCTTATTAATTTTTCAACTGCTAAATGAAACTTTCATGTATAAAACTCTAAATAAAAATTATGGAATACGTAATTACCTTTAGTTTAAATGCACAACGAAGTTTCTGTGACTAATAGTTTTAAAGCTGTGGACGCGCAAATTCTGCCCCACAGATTTCAGCGCTTGCGCGTGCCTCGTATCTCGCTCCGCCTGTTCCATGTATGATTGCTCACGGTAACGTGAACTCAATTTTAACTCAAAAATTGACAATTTTATTATTCTGTACTGAAATGTATTATACTACGCATGTAACTCTAACGATATGATATATTATACATCATGTATATTAAATATATCATACAGGGTGTTTGGTGCATCGTGTGCCAAATTGAAATGGCCGACAGAAAGGGTTATCTGCTATCCTTTCAGGCCCCTTAACACTTCCCATGCCCTGCGGGATTTTTCATATCGACCTTTTATCTTTTTAATGAAAAAAATCCCAAGTTCTACATTTAAATTCAAATTATAAAAAAAGTATTAGGCGTAGACTGCGAATTTCATTTTTATTTTGATGTGTATTGTTGAAGGGTTCTTTTAAATCCAAAATTACTGGCATTAGTCATCTAGTTATTTTTTTATTCACTCGCAAACTTTCGGAATAGGTAAAATTTAAATTTAATCTTACACTTTACATGGCTATAAAAAAAAAACTCAGAGCAACTGGGATCTTCCAACTCCCTCAAAAATTCTCTAGTCTGTCCTCTTGCTAGTGATGTGCCACACGTCATAAAAATCTTATAATGACTTCGTGAATTCGCTAAATTAATGAATCGGGTCACATAAGGCTAATATTCAAAATTTCGAATAAAAAATTATTTTTGCTTAAATTATGCATGGGAAACAAGTAAAATTTGTTATCTCACTCTTGCGAAGTAAAATCTATCTTCTATCTCTTTCTGTTCATTGGTTTTCTTGAAATAAAGAAACAATTACATTTTTATCATTCATTAAAATAATTTAAAAATCTTGCTCAAAGTGTTGGTCTCTGTTGCGAATGCAGGCCCGACATCTGCTTCGTATTTCGACAGTTGTTGTATGAAGTCGTATTTCCTCCCTAATTGTACCGAAAGCCATTTCTATGCGTTGGACAAGAGGACAAGTTCCTCCCTAGTCGCAACCTCCGTCGCGTACACGAGCTCTTTGGCACGACCTCGGACATAAAATCCAACGGAGTTAGGTCTGGGGAACGTGGAGGCCATTGAATAGGGCCATCCCGCCCAATCTACGCATACGCCTATAAGTTTTCAAAATGACGGCTTTCCCGCGCACTGGCGATTGATTGTAAGAGAATATCTAGACAATGTGTTCCCTAATGCGTGGATTGGGCGGGATGGCCCTATTCAATGGCCTCCACGTTCCCCAGACCTAACTCCGTCGGATTTTTATGTCTGGGGATGTGCCAAAGAGCTCGTGTACGCGACGGAGGTTGCGACTAGGGAGGAACTTGTCCAACGCATAGAAGCGGCTTTCGGTACAATTAGGGAGGAAATACGACTTCATACAACAACTGTCGAAATACGAAGCAGATGTCGGGCCTGCAATCGCAACAGAGAAAAACACTTTGAGCAAGATTTTTACATTTTTTACTTCCCTCGCATACCGAAGGGAAGTATTGTATTCGAGAAAAAATCACCCTCCGAGATTTTTACGGATTCTGACGTTTCAGATCACGGAGATTACGAAAATATAGGTTTTTCAATTCAGTCAGTCTGTCTGTCTGTCTGTCTGTCTGTCGGTCTGTCTGTCTGTCTGTCTGTATGTCTGTCTGTCTGTTGGTGCATTTACTAAAAAACTACTTGACGGAGAGCAGTCAAATTTGGCAGGTAGTTGACGCTACTGTCAGCGCAGAAATGGTAGAAATTTCACTGAAAATTATACAGGGTGGACCGTCTAAACGGAATAAATAGTGAAAAAAATTTTTTTTCGCTCAAATTTAAAATTTCCACGTTTCATGACGCGCTAATCCTATTTCGGGAAAAAAAATTTTTGAAAATTTTTTTCACCAACATTTTTGAAAAAATTTTTACCAAGATAAAAAAAAAGTTTTTTTGTTCAAATTTAAAATTTCCACGTTTCATGACACTCTAAACCTATTCCTGAAAAAAAAAATTTTTGAAAATTTTTTTCAACATTTTTGAAAAATTTTTTTTACCAAGATGAAAAATTTTTTTTTTCTCAAATTTAAAATTTCTACGTTTCATGGTATTCCAAAACTATTAAAAAAAAAATTAAATTTTTTTTACCAACATTTTTGAAAAATTTTTTTCTACTAAAATATTTTTTTTTCTTCAAATTTAAAATTTCCACGTTTCATGGCATTCTAAGCCTGATTCAGAAAAAAAAAAATTTTTGAAATTTTTTTTTAACATTTTTGAAATTTTTTTTACCACTAAAATAGATGGATATTTTTTTATTTCTTCAAATTTAAAATTTTCACGTTTCATAGCGTTCTAAATCTATTTAAAAGAAAAATTAGAAATTTTGTTTACTATTTTAAAAAATTTTTACCACTAAGATAGAATTTTTTTCCTTTGTTCAGATTTAAACTGTCCACGTTTCCATGGCATTCTAAAACTATTCAAACAAATTTAAAAATGTTTTTGAAAAATTTTTAAAAAAATTTGAAAACACTTTTAATCTATTTATCACTACAATAGTATAGACGAAAAATTTGGTTTGCTCAAATTTAAAATTTGCACGTTTCATGACATTCCAAACCAATTTCGGAAAAAAAAATTTGTTACCAGTTTGGAAAAAAAATTAACACTAGAATAGATGGAAACTTTTTTTACTCAAATTTAAAAGTTTCACGTTTCATGACATTCTAAACCTATTTAAAAAAAATATATTTTTAAATCTTAAACTTCTTTTACCACTAGTATAGAATAGATGGAAACTTTCCTTTTTGCTCAAATTTAAAATTTTTATGTTTGACATTTTAAACCTATTTCAGAAGAAAAAATTTTAATTTTTTTTTTAACATTTTTGAAAAATTAAAATAAAATTGAAATTTTTTAACCACCACTATACTTCCACTCCATTACGCGAATGTTGGATTGATGTGACGGATGGCAATAATATCTGACATATACACCTATTATACTTTTATTGAAAAATGTACAGGGTGGTCATCCCAAGAAATAATTCAGTCATGGTGGACATTTGTAAAGGTATTTGCGCAAGCCTGCCGTATGTGGCACCTGTTATTTATTATTGAGCTTTTGCTGTTGGAAGAGCAATCTGTATATTTTTTTGAAGAAAACTTATCAAGTTTTCTTTGTAATAATAGCAATAACTATATTCCGATTATTATTCTCAATGTCATTTCGTAATTATTAATTTTTTAGAGTGACCGCCATGCACAAATAACGAGGGAAGTTCTGTGTAAAGACCTTTACCGATTTTTTTAATAAATGATAAAAATGTAATTGTTTCTTTATTTCAAGAAAACCAATGAACAGAAAGAAACAGAAGATAGATTTTACTTCGCAAGAGTGAGATAACAGATTTTACCTTTTTCCCATGCATAATTTAAGCAAAAATAATTTTTTATTCGGAATTTTGAATATTAGCCTTATGTGACCCGATTCATTAATTTAGCGAATTAAAAGATTTTTATGACATGTGGCACATCACTAGCAAGAGGATAGACTAGAGAATTTTTGAGAGAGTTGGAAGATTCCGGTTGCTCTGAGTTTTTTTTTATAGCCATGTAAAGTCTAAGTGTAAATTTAAATTTTACCTATTCCGAAAGTTTGCGAGTGAATAAAAAAACAACTAGATGACTATTGCCAGTAATTTTGGATTTAAAAGAACCCTTCAACAATACACATCAAAATAAAAATGAAATTCGCAGTCTACGCCTAATACTTTTTTTTTAAATTCGAATTTAAATGTAGAATTTGGGATTTTTTCATTAAAAAGATAAAAGGTCGATGTGAAAAATCATAATAATACATAATAATACAATATACAGAATAATAAAACTGGCATTTATTGAGTGAAGTTGTGTTCACGTTACCGTGAGCAATCATACATGGAACAGGCGGAGCATATTTCTAACTCTGAAACTTTTACGGCAGTCGTTCAACGTGGCCATGATACAGGAAATTTACAACCCAATAGTGGACGAGACGGGGAACCTGGTAGTGCACAACATATTTTAGCAGCCGAGGAAGACATTTTGGAAATTGTAACCGACAATCCGCGTATAACTACAAGACAGCTCGCCCGACAGGTACCTGGGGTGTTTCAATCAACAGCGTGGCGCATATTGCACGATTCCCAATTGTACACCTATCATGTTCAACGTGTTCAAGTACTGCTTGTAGCAGATTATCCGTTACGGGTTACATATTGTGAATGGTTGCTGCAGCAAAACGCTCAAAATCCCCGATTTACCGCTGATATATTAACCACGGACGAAGCTATATTCACGAGGAATGAGACACATAATATCCACAATACACATGTCCAGGCAATTGAGAATCCACATGCAATAAAACGAGATCATTTTCAACATTTTCCTTGGGTGTTTGGGCAGGGATTGTCGATGATCGCATAATTGGGCCGATAATATTACCAAATCAAATGGACGATTTGCAATATCTGGAATTTCTTCGCAACGATCTACCTCAACTTCTTGAAAATGTACCTTTAGCTGTGCGACTACGAATGTGGTTTTTGCACGATGATGCGCCCCCTCATTTTCGTCTAGTGGTTCGAGATTATCTTAATGAAATCCAAGCAGTACAGTGTATAGGACGAGGTGGACCGATAGCATGGCCTCCGCGGTCCCCTGATTTAAATTCGCTCGATTTTATTTAAAAATTGAAGTTTACCTCACAGAGGTGGAAACCTTTCAAGGATTGCGTGAGCGCATCACAGTTGTTGCCAATAATTTACTTATTCAGGAACAGCAAGGAGGGGGATTTGCATTAGTACGGCAAAATTGGATACGAAGTTGTCACAAGTGCATACACGTCGACGGACAAAATTTCGGACAGTTACTGTAACATCAGGTATGTACAGAATTTGTATTCATTTAAAGTAAATAAAAAATTTAAAGTAAACTTCTAACTTCAAAGATAAATTACGTTAAATCAGATTCTTGTCGTTATCGATTTCTTTTATGTGAAGTTTTCGCATTTCACAACTATTCATTCAGTATCAGCTGTTTCCACAATTAATTTATTACTAACTGCTGTTTCCAATTTTTATTGCAGTCGATAAGAACGGCAGTAGCGTACAAGTAAAATTATTAAATTTTTTAATTTTTTCTTTGTGCTATTATATTTATATGGACCCGTTGTATAAGCCCTTAAATTATTGCCGGATAAGTTCTGAACCACCCTGTATAATTTTTTTTCTTCACCTTTTTCCTCGCTTTTGAAACGTTAGAGAGGCAAACAGACGGCGCGGCATATTAATGTTTTCGAAATGTGGATCTAGAGGTAATTCTTGTTATGAGTTCCCTGGATAGCCCATCGCGCTATAGCACCTCGATTTTCCAAGAAATACGACCCCAAAGCGACTCTCCAGCATCGTATAGGGTATGTGTAGGGGCCTCCAAGACCATCATTAAGTTTACCTGGTCAGAAAATTTCTGTCGCCGGGCCTGACTAGATCCGATGCATTTCTAGTTTCTCTACTTACGAACTATACTTATAATAATAATATTTCCATTTATCAAAGCGTGCATTAGAAGAAAAATTGGACATTTATGAATTTTATAGATTTTTTCGTAGGCTATCTCGATACGTTCGATTGTATTGCGTTTTTCTCGACAGACGCATATTCTGAAATATTACCACGTCATTAAGGAACACCCTGTATAATTATTACTCAATAATTATTATTATTATTTCTTTTCACTATTTCGGGTATGCTCTTGTTCCACCTTAATGTTACATTTTTAAGGAAATTTTGACTAATTGTTTTCCGAATGTATTTAAAGTAGCTCTAGTTCTACCTGTACATAAGAAGGGCGATCCAGGCAGTATTGACAACTCTAGACAAATCTCCCTTCTGAATTTCTCTATCTAAATTATTTGAAAAAGCTGTATGCAATTACCTCTCCACATATTTGGAGAATAATGAACTACTGACTACTTGGTTTTAGAAAAAACGATCAATCAGTCGAATCAGCTACGTGCGAATTACTAAATTACATGATAGGGGTAGATATATTGCCTCACTACATTTTGACCTGGCCAAGACGTTTGATTCTGTGTGCCCAAAATCTTTAACAATTAAACTTAGTAGTTACAACCTGCCTTGCAACATAGTTGGTTGGATCCAATCTTATCTGGAGGGGCGAAATATGGCCATTGATATTAATGGTACTAAGTCAGCTGTGCATGACGTAAAACTTGGTGTTCCACAGGGATCAGTGCTAGGTCTACTACTGTTTTTGTTATTCATCAACGACCTCCCGAATTATATCACTGGGGGACTAGTTACAATGTTCGCTGATGACGCGACCATCACCTTATCAGCTATCTGTGACCTCAGCACTTGGTGTGAACGCAACAGACTGATTTTGAATAAAACAAAAAAGTGTGTTAATTATTATATAAGAGGTGTTTCTAATAAAACCCAGACCAGTGATACACAATTTTCGGAGACAGTAATGTTTCTAGGTACTTGTGTTGGTGAGAGACTTACCTGTGATGCCCACGTTGATGATGTCTGTAAGAAATTAAATAAAACGTATTACGACATTTTACAAATGAAAGATGTCTTAAATGTTCCAGGGTTATTAAGTATTTATTATGCTATGGCTTACTCACATATTTCTCTTAATATAATTTGCTGGGGTTCTGGAACAGATTTCAAGCGTGTTTTTATAGCTCAAAAGTAGCTCTTAAGACTAATTTTTAATATGAATTATAATGAAAGTTGTAGGCAGGTATTGGTAAATAATAAAATTCTTACTGCCCCATCGGTTTGCATCTTCAAATATGTAACATTTGTGAAGAGCCACTACTATTTATTCAGCAGCATGAACACAGCACGAGACATGGTGAGTTACTACGTATTCCTCACCATTCTATGACTTATAAGCACTCACCCAACTATAACTGCATCACATTGTATAATAAATTGCTCACCAATGTTGAAACAGCGGCAAGTTATGATCTTTTTAAAGGAAAAATAGAAGTCACGTTGGTCAATGGATGTTTTTATAGCATTGGTGAATTTCTATATGCACCTTTTGATTGATAATGATACAATTTTATTAGTTTTTATATTCGACGCCAATTTTATCGTATTTAACAAAAAAATATTATCATATACAATTGTTCCTCTTTACTTGTTTGTATATAGGGTGTAATGTTATAAGTTTTAAAATTGTTATTTTGTATTTCTACGTTTTGTATGTGCTTTTTATATAGTTTTATGTATTACGTGACTTTTATATTTATATTTATATATATCCTTGACGTTTCATATATTATATATGTACAGTTACACATGAATTAATAAATATTATTATTATTATTACTATTATTATTAGTCTAAAAATATATTAATTAATTGCACAAACTATCCCTGTCACTTTTTTAAGACCAATTTGGAGTGTAATTTTTTACAGATAGGATGAAATGTTATACACATTTTTTCTGTGTAATTAAAATTTAGCTAGCAAAAAAATGAACGTTCGGTTCCCTAATATTGGCGTTTAATCAGTTAACTTAGAATAAATTATTGCCGACACATGCTGCGCTGAAGTGACTGACCTCCAAGGTCGTGGAGCGTCCTTGGACACTTATTGCTTTACTACCTGATTGGAAATATATAATTTTAAATTTTACTATGCAAAGATAATATTACGGAGCTATAAAGGATGCCTGTATTTACCTATAAGACTATTGCTAATACTATTATTATACGATAATAAAATTTAATTTCAACTGTTTTTGTGAAACTACTCCTCCACTTGCACTTTCTTATGTCTGTAGTATAAAAATAATAATAATAATAGAAAGAATGAAAGAATAATATATTGGTGCCCTTCAAGCAGGCTTGGTCATACTGTTTATCGTGTACTGGGTGCGATTTCCAGCACCGACAGGGGCAATGTCCGTGGGTAATGGTTCTTGTCTGTTTTTTCAAATATGTAACTCTCTTCCGCATAGCCTGAGTTCTGACTTGGAGCTTGTTTAATATATGTGGCGTGCTTATGTTATTATTAATTTTTAAGATTACGCCAAATCTAAATAAAACACTAAATAAAACACTAACAATAAGGACAATAACAATTTTAGTAGCTAAATAAGTTGGCTGAAAGATTGTAAATGTAAAACCCAATTTTCAGTAACCATAGAGTTTAAATACCTATTGACCCCTTGGCAGGGATGTGGACAGAAAATACGATCCGGGGGGAAAAGGGTAGGTCCAACATTTATTGAGGGAATCGTTTTTTTTTTGTTAAAGAAAATGTCGATTTTTCTCATTACCTCACAGTGATCAATTTTCAAGTTCTAGGCGGAAAACATTCTACAAATTCGCAAATGAATAGAAAACATTCGTTAGAGAAGCGGAAAAATATTGAACAAAGTTTAGACACTAAAGGGGTGGTCTTTGAGGGGTTTTAAAAAATTAATTAGTTTTAAAATTCTGAAACTTTGTAGATACGATAATATTGTACCCGTGAATACACCTAAAATAGTAAAGAAAAGAGCAAGGGGATGGTTTTTAAGAGGGTTGAAAATTAAATGTTAATTTAAAATTTCTGAATAAGATTTGTGAATCTAAGAAAAAAATGTGAAGTAAATGTAGTGAAATTACTGTAAGCTCTTAAAGGATGGTTTTGAAGGGGCGCAGCGGACAATTTTATATTTCTAGGAGGACGAAATTATTTCAATTATGTTTTTTCCGTTTATGATGCAAAATGGCTTACTTTATAATTTTAGGTTGTTCTTGACATGATATTAAGATATGTTGTAAATTAACTTGTATTTAAAATTAATTGTAGAAAGATGTAAAAGTAGGGAATTGTAATTATCTGAATATATGTATAAATTCTTGCAGCTGTATAATTTTAATCATCTTGATTTAAGTTTTGTCGTTTTAAGAACTATAATTACCTATTATTAATTTACAATTCTATGAAAACAAAGCTGCTACTATCTGCTACTTGCCACTTGGGTTCATTGTAATTGGACTCATGTTCATTGATAAACATTTTTTAGATTAACCCAGCTATCATCTGTCAAATTTTGTCTATAAATTTTAGTTGGGTTTGTTCTATACAATTTTAGATTTTGGAATAGAACTTCCTTCACGAAGTTTGCGACATAATCACACATATCACCCTGTACACAGACACAAGCTGTGCGAAAAGGAATAATAAAGATGGAGATAGCGAAAACGGAATTCTTTCATTTAAAAATATTGTTAAATCTGTAATAGCATCGAAGATTCTTGTTATAAAAACAAAAATGATTTACTTCAATTTTTTTTTTTTATAAAATATCCATTATTAGCGTATGTCGAACCAATTTCGATACATTCTCGTCATGAGCGAGTACAGTTTTATATTTACTATTTCAACTCCTTATTACAGCTATATTATATTGATCGGTGGTCACCCATCATTCATTCCTCTATTTATTATTATTGTTAGTGTTCTTTTAATATGTACAAATCTGTTTGCGGTCGAGAACGATTATGCTGAGCTGTAATAATTTATCGAGCCTCTTGTGTATGTATAAGAAAACTCATTGGACCTTGTCCTTTATCGGTGTATTCCCAAGATTATTGGCAACCAAGTCGGTTCGTGGAGTTATGTCGAACTAATTTTTCTAATTTCTCGGCCTATTTGGGACCCGTTCTCCATTTTGTTAATCTAATATAATCCCACTTTGCACCATTATTATAACGGAAAGTTATGACTGCGGTTGGAGCAGTGTCGTCGCACCGTGGTTTGTTTGTCGCAGGGGATTTGCATGAGGAAAGGCAAAGAAGACTTCATTCTTAAGAATATTTACGTGTAATGTATACTTACCTACTGTTCACTGGTGCCCAAATATTGAACCCCGTGGATACAAATGAATTTGTTATCTAAAATTCGAATTGCCCGCCATGTTATGCAATTAAGTCCATAACGGATAATTTTTTTTTCAAAACTTAGATCTCTACGCTAGCTATTCGACGATATTAATTATTTTTTTTAAGTCATATTTATTTATAAATCAAATAATAACAAACGAATTTTCTCGGCTATTTTGAAACTATTTTTGAAAACATTTTTAACTAAAAAGAAAAAAAAAATCGAGAATTTTAATTAAAAAAAGAAATTTAATTTTCGTCTATCTGAAACGGCCGAATTAAATGCCAAAAAGTTGCCTAGGACCTAAAAAAACCTTTTTAATGTCAATTGGAAGCTGACACTGAAATCCACATTTTGAAAAATAAATTATCCATTTTGGACTTAATTGCATAAAATGAAGGGCAATTTGAATTTTAGATAACTAATTCATTTCAGTGGCGTAGCGGACGGACCCGCAGGGCCCGCGGTGCGGGGGGGCCCCCAGCTCTTGGGGGCCCCGAGTCTAGAAAATTATGACGCAAAAATATCATTGAAATTAAAAATTACATTCATCTTAAACATCAATATTCAATAGTCAATATTCTTTATAAATATTTTAATATAATAATGGTTCAAAAAATCGATTGTGGAAGCCGTTACTTTGTGATAGTTGATCATGACGATATGAGAAGGAAAACTACTTTGTTTTCTACCACTAAAATTTATTGTAACATACACGTTACTGCAGTTCCGGTACTTTAACGTACCATCAAACGTTGATTCAAATTTGAATCAACGTTTGATGGTACGTTAAAGTACCGGAACTGCAGTAACGTGTATGTTACAATAAATTTTAGTGGTAGAAAACAAAGTAGTTTTCCTTCTCATATCGTCATAATAATGGTTGATAAAAAAGTTATTTCGTATATAATTAATTTTAGTAGAGGCCTCAGATTTGTCAAATAAATGGGGTATAGAACAATAATTTCAAAAAAAGAGAAAAACGCGTGTTAAAAAGTTTTTTGATGAATTAGTAGAAGATGAACGACTTACAGATTCCGAAACATCTTTTAAAGTAGAGGTATTTTATGCTAACCTTGATATTGTCATTCAACAGATTATTGTCCGATTTTCTGGGATGAGCGAAGTGGTAAAGAGATTTTCCTGCTTGAATCCAAAAACATTATCAAAGTTGAATGACGGTCAGCTTTATTTGGAAGCTAGCAATCTTGCTGAAAATTATTCTGAAGATTTATCGGCAGATTTTCCCCGCGAACTTCTGTTACTAAGAAATGTTTTGAGCACACAAATAGAAATTGCGGATTCTTCAGTCTTTTGTTTTGCTATATTCCCTATAAAAAATCGTAAAACTTTACTGTTAAGTGTTCCAAATGTTTTCATTGCCATAAAATTATTCTTAACACTACCAGTTACTGTTGCTACAGCTGAAAGCTGATTTTCAAAATTACGAAATTCAATGACACAAGAAAGACTGTCAGCATTATGTGTATTAAGTATTGAGAAAGAGAGAGCAAGGAAGTAAGATACTGATCAATCACCGAAGACTTTGCTAAAGAGAATGTACGCCGCTGCCGAAAAACTTTATAATTTAAGTGAGTTTTTTATTTTGTGGGGGCCCCGACCATACATTTTGCGGGGGGCCCCGAGATTTTCAGCTACGCCACTGATTCATTTGTGTAAACAGGGTTCAATATTTGGCCTCCAAAATTTCAGGGTGTTTTGTTTTCAACAAAAGGTATATTTTTTTATAGTTTGAAGCCGATCGGAACTCTTAACGTCCCTGGGTGTTCAAATAATAAAACAAAAAACGCTTTTAAGCCAGTTTATTCAAGCGTATATGCTATGTACGTACTCAAATGACCCAGAACCAACACAGATTTGTTGGAATTTCAATTACGAAGATTTTGTTTTTTGTTTGTCCCAATTGAGCCTCTGGAACCGGAGATATTCATCGTTTTACCTAAAAAAGGCTGTTCAAAAAACCAAGTTGTTAATAAAAAAACGCAATGGGCGTCCAAAACTGGCGTAATTCTAGGACTTGCAATTCACGAATTTTGTTCAAGAATTCCTATGATTTCAATTTATAATAATCCTTTCTGATATAATTGTCAGAAAAAAGTGCAATGTGTCCAAAAACACGCACAATTTTCTAAGAATAATTCATTTTTTAAACCCAGAATAAGTCTGAGATAAACTATAACACTAACTGAAAAACTTTAGAGGATATATGTAAATTTTTAATTGTTTTTTTCATCTATTTTTAAAAAAATTTCAAAGACTTTTATTCATAATTATATAAAATATACAAACATTTGCAGGCGTGCGTATATTAAACGAATTTAAACGAGAAAATATGAATACATATATTTTTAAAATTTCAAGTTTATGACTATATTCCATTTTACTCGAAAATGGTTTGTCCTACGAAAAATTCACAGATCTTGCATCTTTCGCAAGTAACTTAAGCGTATTGAAAATACTAGATCCATCTATACTGCTCTTGGAGTCCAAGGATGGATGGCTAGGATAATAGGTATTTCCAGCATTTGTATTAGGTACCATTGGCGATTAGTGATAAAATAAAAAATTAAAACTTTTATCAAATTTAATAATACCACTTGGGTTCATTGTTATTGGACCCATGTTCATTGATAACATTTTTTTAGATTAACCCAGCTATCATCTGTCAAATTTTGTCATAAAACTTGTAGAGTGCTTTTCTACTGTACTTTATGTTATAGAAACAGGAAGATTAACATAATTTTTCAATTTAAATCTAGCTATTTTGCAAGTCACTGAAATTATTGAGTGAGAATTCAAAGTAGGTAATAGTCTTGTTATGGTTCTACTTAGGTACTCTTATAGTTTTTTAAATATACGTACTAAAAAAGTTATGGCCAAAATAATAAATATTTCCCTATCGAATGTCTCTTTCTAGGGAATGGCCACCTTAAGTAATACACTTTTGAAAATAACTGTGCCGAGTTTCAGCCGTTATAGAGTTTTTCCGAGTTTGGAAAAATTTTAGGTCAGTTTTAATTAAGTTTTATTGGCTTATATTGCTAAAATGGCATACTTTTCCACATATTTGCAAAAAATCGAGAATTTTACAAAATCACCTAAACGATAAAAAAGTGATTTTTAAATACGTGTAGCAAAAAAAAGTAAAGAAAATAAATCCTAGATTGTTTGGCTTAAGCTTAAGAATAATACACTACATTCACATTTTTCGTCTACGGCTTAAAATTTTCTTATTCGTATTAGAGAGACTAATTCTTTTATTTGTAACAAAATCAAGGAAGATTTTTTCACTCGAGTGTTCGTTGGAAGATGGTCAGCAAACTACATTAGATTTGAGATATATTTTTGATTTAAGTCTGAACTTTAAAATAAGGAAGGGATCAAATTAGAATTAGAGAAGTCTTATTGCACTTCTATTGTTATTCCGTGCAAAAATTCATACTGTAGGAGTTTGAGGGGGTAGATACTTGAACTCCCCTCCTCTACGCCCTTCTCTTTTGCATTTTTAAAACTTTCTGAACAGTTTTTAATAAAATTCAGCTACATAACTCGCCAGTCGTAGTATATGGACGAGGTTAATTTTATTTATCCCAATAAAAGATCGCCGCGCGTACTGCCTCTGCCACAAAAGTTGCTAAATTATACTGTTAGGTTTTTTATTCAGCACAACCACAATATTTAATAATGTGTTTGTGTCTAAATTAAGTTTCCAACCGCGTAAGTGCGAAACCCAAAAATAACTGTGCAAAAACTGTACTTACTGATAATAAAATACGTATTAATATTAAGGACAAAAGGGAATTTAAGTTGAGTAGAAAATAAACGAACTGATTGAAAAACTGTAACAGTTTAAATTCCGAGGTATACGGAGGTATATATTTGAAAGTGTGAATAATGATCAATTTTAATAACAATGCAGTCCAAAAAAATTGTATGATATTGTTCTTCACGGTATTTATAACTTAAAACGAATAAGTCAAGAGATTCATTCAATTTGAGCGCAAAAATTTGTTGCTTAGACGTTTTTGTTTCGTTTATAAAAATGAAACTTCACCCGATATAGGCCATAAAATGATCCCACTTAGCAAATCATATCTTTTTAACATTATTTTTAGACGTACTTTTGACGCACTCAGGAAATCCTTTGCTAATCAATTACAGACGTATAATTCTGTTTTATTTAGTTGCATATTTATTTATTTAATTACAACTACTCAACATTCAAAGACCATTTATGGGATGGTAATTACATCTAATTAGAAAAAAGTATAGCACAAAATTAGCTATACATTCTAAAACTATTTATATGGAATAAGGTGTATTTATGGTATGAAACAAATACATGATGAACAAAAATGTAAATAACATTAAGAAAAATATTTAGGATTTTTAAAATGTTCTGATACAATGCAGTACCTACTCTTCGTTATATTTGCGAAGAATATAATATAGCAACCTGTCTATCTCATCACTTCTAGCAAAGCAATTATGTGTTAATTTAAAAGAAAATTACACAGTTATACACAAAAAAAAAGTTCAGACCCAGAAACTAGACCTACAAATCTTTATGTATTTTGATCTCCTGAATTCAATGCCGCCAATAAAATTTCATTTTTCGTTGTTTTTTTTATCTTAGATTGAGTTGAAAATTCCCAAGTCCCAAAAAATAAGTTCGCGTTGTCATAGCAATTGCCGTTATTTATTTATTTTCATCGACTGTCAGTTAGGAAAATCGTTGAAAATGTTGTCAAAAGACCAACGAATGTACCCAATTCAATGCAATGGCAAAGGTAATAAAGCGATCCGTCGAGTTATCGAAAAATTTAATCAAGGGTTTCCGGATATTTACATCTCAAATGCAGGTGTACGAAAATTGTTCAAAAAATTCCTATCAACTGGCTCCATATTGAATGTAAAAAAAACCACCCAACTAACAAACAAATTTAAAATAATACTACAATTTTATTTTATTACTGTTACATTACTGCTCTGCAAAGGCTATTTTATTAAAACCGCTAAAGTGATTATTTAGTCTTCACAACTAAATCATCATATAAATGTAGCATTTGAAAAAGCTACATTAATAATCTCAGTTTAAATGCTGTAAATTAACCTTGATTAATTCACTTGTTTGAGTATGCAACCCACGATCTAGAATTCGATAGTAGATGGTTGCCTATCTTGATGAGAAATTATGGGTAGTAAACATGTTTTTTTTAAGCATAATTTTGATAGAGGTGTTACTTACATATTCTTGTAGTGGAAATATTACATAATCGTGTAATTCAGTCTTTAAATTGCAAAGTCCTTTCTTGGCGCATTTTTATTGGCTAGAGAAAGAGTTCTCTAGATGTTCAAGTTGGCAACACGGAGAACTGGAGAAGGAGATTTCCGTCTGGTGGTTCGTTTTTCGACAGCGACGAGATAGCGAATGGCCGCGGTCCCGGTCCCGGTTTTGTGTTGAAGAATTTGGGTTTCACATCGCTTACACTGAAAAGGGATTTGATTTGATGTACCCAGTGAGGTTATGTAATATTCTCTATATGAGGTGAGCTCTTATTTTACTTAGTTTGGGATTTTATTTGGTTCTTATTTTGGCAGAATTTTGGGAGTGATACGAAGTCGTAGTCGTAAGCAACGTCGAGAACATTTTAGGAAGTGGTGACAGGTCACGCTGCAGTCGTCAGAGAAAACGCCAAAGCTCTAACCAGGTTTTATTGTTTCATTTTAGTTACGTAATTTTAAAGAAATTATTATACCTAGTTTCATTCAGTGATTTTTTGTCAAAATATTAAAGTAAATTACACAACGATTTTCCAACTACACCAATTTTTTACTGTAAGTAACGCATGGTACCACGTGATACTAATTTACTTTCTAGTATGTCATATATGAAGTATTTTTAATAGAACATAATTACTTTAGATCATTCTGTAACATTCTAGTGCACACAGCGAGCATTGTGAAAATTGGCTAACAGAATCTTGTTTGTTGCGTAATATTTTATTGATGAGCTGTCATTTTAATCCATTGTGAATCTTTAACTCGCTGTTGTGAACCTGAAATTCATTGTTGGTATCATTTAAGCCGTAGTTGCATTTCTATAAAGAAAAGGTCAAATCACTGAAACAATTTTAGATGGGGTCATGTACATATCTTGAGTTTCTTTTGCATATGTAGATTATGTTTAGGGGACAATTGGGAAACTGTTTGTTTTTTATTGTTGTATATCTCACGTGTGTGTAATAAATGTTTAATGTCTACATGTTCTTATTATTTGCACTGGTACACCTGACATTTGTTTAAATTTTGAGATTTCATAGAGTAAAGTAGAGTTTTGATATTACAGATATATTTTGAGAATTCCATCGCATGGTTGCTAGTAACTTAATTTTGTTCCGTGCTGGCAAAATTATTTAGATCATATTACGTAACATACAGCCGGTGGCGCCCTTTTGAGTGTCCACACACAATCCTAACCCACGGCCTTGTGCTCTCCACCAAAAATCGGCTGCCGTTCGCATCGGAATAACATGTTTTAATATTTAGGTATCAAAATATGTTACATAAATAAGTGCTAAGAATGTTCTTACAGCTAAATTATAAAACGTTTTGTAGAATTTGTTTTTCGCTGTTTTATAAACGTCTATACAGCAATTATTGTAGGATGTTTTAGCTCACGGAGCAAAATTGATTTATAACAGATTTATAGTATTGACCCCCCTTTTTGGTCATTTTGAGAACATCTTTCAAACTGTTTTTTAAAGATTTAGATAAGCATTAATAAAACAATTTAATTAGCATTCTTCTTAACACAATATTATATATGATAGCATATTGTATTCGGCCGTAGCTGCTAAGCAATTGCTATATAAACGAAGCACACATTGTTCTCATAAAACACTTATAAAATAGTTAAAAAGCTAAAAATTGTCCTTAAAGGCTATAATATGTTCTGTACTATTTTTATAAAACATGAGTAGGTGTTAATGCGCCATATTCTTTTCACATTAACAGTGGTCTTTTACAGGACTCTGTCATCTTGGGGCGTTCGCCATGTGGGATTTAGGATGAAGTCACATAACTTATCGTATTCCACAGGTGTGCGAAATTTTAAAGATCTAGCTGAATTAGAACTAGTCGAAATTTTGATTGCAAGGTTTGTTTACATTGTTACAAGTGAAGCTAAATAAAAGCTTTTAAAATAGTTACATATTTGAAAGTATACAGAAAAATACTATTTGATTACAACTTCTATTTCATTTATTTCATACTGACCGTTGTTTTCTGATGGGAAATCCACGTATCGAGCAAAATTATTCGGAACAAAATATTAATGCAAATGCCTTTGCTTTTTGCAATGCGCCTCTATCTAATTACAAAAAAAATTATATATAGCAATTCTTCGAAAAATATGTTTGTTTTATAAGTGTTTTCTTAGTTATAAATATAATTTATAAGATGGAAATCATAATGTTATTTATATTCAAGGTATTTGTATAGTGGCCATTTTGGACTTTAGAATAAATATTTTAAAAAATTAAAAATTGTTGTGATATAACCATTTTAGCAACAATCTATTATTACGAAATATGTTATCTGCAATACACAATTAGTTCGATACCACAAAAATTTTATTTACACTTTATATAAAGATATATTTATATTTATATTAATTTTGGTAAATATTCGTTATTTTTAGAGCGCACAAAATTACATTGTATACATACCATACATTTCACAGAAAAAATTCCTTTGTAGCCGAATATCGCTTTGTTGTTGGCGAAACGAACTCTTAACAAGTTAACATTTATCTCATTTTCACTAAACATATTGTTAGTTATTCCGCCATGTCACATAGAATCTATATACCTTTGTAATATTTTAAAACTATTTGGAGAATTATTATTGTCTGTAAAAACATTTGAATAATAAATAACTTATGTTGTAGTTGAAATAATAACATAATGCTTATAAAAATGTTTTGTCGTATCTCGAATAATTTTATAAATATCGTCTACCATTTTTTTAAATCTTATGTAAACATTTATACAATTATTTTATAACACCTGTGAGAGCTATAATAAAATAAATTAAGGAACTATATTATTTTATAAATTGTGCCTATTTTGCGCCTATAAGCGTTGTATAAACGTTTTTAAAATGTTTATATCAACAATCTTGTTTTATAAAAAATGTTCGCAAACATTCTTTCAGCTTCTACAAAACATCAAATTGCTAGTTGGGCAAGATAGTACGCGATGAAGACGATGCCGCCGCTCTCCTTGAAATGGACTCAGTAGTGAACTATCCAAAAATTTGTTTGCGGCGAAGATCGCTCCACTTGGGAATTAGCAAATCGCTCATTCAAAAGATTTTGAAACAATGGAAATTCCATCCCTACAAGTCGGTTTTTATTCACGCATTAGAACCCGGAGATCCTGCCAAACGTTTGGATTTTTGTGTGTGGATGGGCACTCAAATCATGGATAATCAATACTTTTACCGAAACAATATTTTCTCTGATTAGGCCATATTTTCTACTTGGTACTGTTGCAACTCCACATGTGAGTTATTGGAGCGATTACAATCCTAATTTCCGAATCCCTCGTAATCGACAATATTTGGCAAAAGCTAATGTGTGGTGTGCAGTTTCTTACCATGGTATCATTGACCCATATTTTTTTGATACGAGTGTCAATCAGCGTACGCACTTGAATATGCTGCAAAATTTTCTTGCTGAAAGGTTGGACGATTTACTGATTAATCACCTAACAAGTTGTTATTTTTGACAATATGGTTGTCCTGCCCATTATGCTCGGATTGTTGTGGAATGGTTAAATCAGCAATTTGGACAAAATTGGACCTGCCGAAATGGTCCCATGTTATGGCCACCAAGGAGCTCTGATTTGACTATGGCTGAATTTTATCTTTGGGGCCGTTTGGCACAAATAGTTTATGCAAATAATCTTCCTTTGAACGTAGAGAATTTAAAGGACAGGATTAGAGACGTTGTGACGTCTTTAACTCTCGAAGAAATTCAAAGAAGTTATAGGAAATTGCGTCAAAGACTAGAATTGTGTGAAAGAGGCGGTGAATGGATTGAGTAGAATACTTATTGGTTATGTTATTTTTGTTGTTAAGTTTATGAAATTAAAATTTAGTTGACAAAAGTCATGTTAACAACTATTACTATGAAAACGCTAACTTACTTTTTGGGACTTAAAGTAAATCTACCTGTTTTCGACATTCCTCTGAAACTAAAAGAGAATTTGAAAAGGTTAAAACTGAATTAGCCGTTTTAGGACGACTTCCATCAAGAATGCATATTTCTTGTAAAATGAAAAATAAAAAAGGTTTTCCACTTTGCAACTCAATCCGTGGACATACTGTATAAAAATTGGTAGGTCTGGTTTCTGGGTCTGAACTTTTTTTGTGTTGCTGTGTTAATTAGCAAAGATCAGTACATAGTTGCAGTATTTTTAAAAAGTCCGTTAAATCCAAATTTCTTTCAATATGTCAAGGTGTACCCCCAGGGTCCATTTTAGGACCTCTCTGTTATTTTTAGTTAGTATATGAAAGGTATAGTTCAACATTCTAATGTAATAGAGTATGCAGATGATTATCTGTTAATTCCTGTTTGCTGAACTTAAACATTAGTCCAAAATATTTGCACGAGCTTTGCGTACAATAATCCCTTTGGAAATCACCGCATAACATTATGCATGAAATTTAGCAATTGTTTCAAAAAGATGCAACAAATTCCTGTTCTATAACATTGTGCAAACAGTGCTGAAAGATTTGTCCCTGTGTATTTAGCTATGTATTATTTATTATGGTAAATACTATTAGTGTTATTATTGTTATTACGTTGTTTAGTACACTTAACTAAGTCTGTTTGTAAAGGACCCCGCTTTGCATTAATTTTCTGGAAGTTTTAATGTACTTCTAATTTTCCTGAGTTATCTCTGGATAACTTGAATTAAATGAATAGATAAATTAAAACATCGTTTTCTGGCATAAGCAGAAAAAATGAACGTCTGTCTCTTTCTCTGCAAGTAAATTCTATAAACCTAATTAGTGACCATTTAATATAATACGAACATCTAAGAATAATGATATTTGTATAAATTATTTCGAATCTCATAATTCACGATAATAATTTTCATACAAAGTCATAACGTTCACTGGTATGGGACGTGTTTTAACTAGAGCAAAAATAAAAACGCGTATATTTGCAATTTACACAAATTTATGTTGCATGACTTCTTGTTAAATAGATGCCAAGGATAATTACAATTATTTACATTAAAACGGTGTTCTCTTTGACAGCATCCTAGGAACCTGCCAATTATTAAACTTTATGTTTACAAATAAAAAACATGTATACATATTTTATGTACAGAAATATTTACTTGTTCATACCCCTCTGCAATGACTGTACTACATGATATTTTCTTAAATTGAATCGCGTTTAAAAAACAATCACGAAAAACTGAAATATAAATTCACCCTCGCGTCATCCGGTTAACTGCACCTTATTACGTAATATCGATATTGAAGTTGATTAAAAATATGTTCCATTTTGTTATTTATTCATTTTTACATCGTCATCAATATCGATATTAATTTTATGAAATTTCATTTCTTACTTATTCGAAATGGCGAATCCAATAGAGCTGCCATAACTGGAAAACATTTACAAGTTTACAAGAAAGCTACATGGAGATACGAGGATTCTCTGGTAACGAGTCTGAAGTTTAAAAATTCAAAATTGCCTTTCACTCTGTATAACCTACACAAATCCCCACTAAAAAGATAATACATTTTTTTCATCGAACCACCTCTAAAAATGGTCATTAAAATGAATAATTAAACTCAATAGGCAAATTGTGTCGTTGGATATGATAATGGAAGGAAAAAATCGATGCCATTAAAATTGTAGGATTCCTCACAAGGAACTGTAAGGGGTGTGCGAGTGAACATTAACACTGTAGATACAATTACAATGTTCATATCCTCCAATTCGAAAAAATACAACGTAGACTTCTCAAATCGGCTACATATATAATTTATGATTATTATCTGCATTGGGTTCCTTACGAAATACAGCTTCATGCATTTAGTAAGGGGGGGGGGGGGAGAAGCCGTCCCTGAAATATTTTTATATAACATTGTAAATAATCGCCGTAATTATATCAGATTCTACAATCAAATATGGTATGGACCTACCCAGAATTTTCTCAAGAAATAGTAACCCTTTTCATGTTCCTACTGCAAGAACAAATTTTCTTGTCATCGCCGCTATATGTACCCTAACTACAAAAAACCTGGAAGGTCATCTTGATATGTAAATCATGCCAAGCAGATACGGCCATGGATACAATATGTCCAGTTGATTTTCGTCCGCTCTGACAGGAGTCGATTTGAGATACGACGACTTCCGACAGGTGGCGAATGCCAGCTTGTATTTATGTTTAGCGTAACTAAATTTGGCAGAAACCTAGTTTTTGTTCCATTTTTAACATTTTGCACTAATTTTTAGTAGATGAGAAGTCTTTGCCATTACTAAATATTTTTCGATAATTTTCTAAACTTAGCGGAGGATTACGATCTATATGATCAAGATATCGTAATTATATTAAAAATCTTAAGCACTGAGTTAATGAAAGAGCGAGGCGGTCCATTACAACGTGTTTTCAGATTTTATGATTAATTGTCCTTGTCGACACCTTAGAGAAAAGAGGGTAGAAGATGGAAGTTAGCTTCATCTCGAATGTTACCCGTAAATTATTTATACCAACTCTTAAGTATCATTGGCATTCCCTGACGGCACTACGGTAATTTTATAATAATAATAATAATATATTCATTTACGAATGTAACGCTCACAGTGCAGTTCGTATAGAAATGGAGTCGCCCTTTCTATTAAGTTATCAATTAAGAGTTTTAGTGAAATTGGTAGAAAGTAAATTTTTTGTTAATTTTCAAATCGGGCTAGTGGGTTTTGGTAGATTTTGACCAATCATAGAGTAGTTTTTGTTTAATAAAGTGATCACTCTGACACAGCGCTGCTACGCTTTTGTTCATTTTGCTCTGAGTAAACAGCATTACATACATGTATGTGGGAGGGAATGCACATGGTGAGACGAATAAGAGAATAATATGCGCAACGACATTCGCAACTGTGAGTGATTCAAAATTTTGACGATCTTTAGGACAAACAAGCCTAAAGATTGTCATGTTTTGTTTTGTCTCCTTTTTCTTTTTAATTTTGCCTGTTCAATATCGAAATAAATAAATAAAAGAAATAAAATAAATAATAATTTTACATGATCTATAATTTTATCATAAAATTACTCAGCTTGTAGTTATTGTTGGTAGCTGCAAAACTGATGAATTACTCTCTAAACGTGACATAAATCCATGATTAAAAAAAAGTACTAATTTGTCTGGACGTTAAATCTTAAAGCGCAAACGAGACATTAATCTGTCTAATTGTCTCGGAGCTACTTGAAAATATAGTAGGACAGTCGAGTACAAAAATAGAAGAGTCACTGGTGATCATCTCCAGAAAATGTGTTATAAGGTCATTAAATATAATTAAAATATATGTAGTTCGAAGTGCCAAGTATGAATATATTTATTGTTGCGTGCGGAGAACAGCTCGTTTGTGGTAATAATTGTCATAATTTCTCAAAAATGGAGCATAAAAAATTAACAAGTTTTTCATTAGCGTTATTCATTCTGAAAACTAGGCAAGAAGTAAATTGCGTGTTTCACAGATGAGAAACTAATTATTCTGATTTTTAAAACAAACGGTTTTGAAGTGCCGAAAGGGGAAATTTTACTTGTAATCATTGGGCCACAGTAAACTGTACACGTTTATAATTTTTATAAATAGTAAACATTTTTAGGCTTTTACCCTATTACAGAAAAAATATACAGGGTGAATAGCCAGTAAACTCCACCCTGGATAAATTTTCTTACGATCGAATTCATTTACTGCTAGTTTCATTTCAATTTCTCGAAAATTTGAAATGCCCAGGGGATCGAGCGATACATCCATTCCCTCTTTCCATTTTCCAACACCACTGGATTGAACTATTTTAACACAAGTTTATAACTCGTACATTCTCCAAATTCTCGAATAGAAGATATTTTGTTTGTTTCTTGCTTGCCTTATAATTTACACCTTATAGGCTATTGACTATGTCGAAAAAAACAGAGGTAGAGAATCGAATTTAGTATCGAATCGGTACTTTATAAAGACAACAATTTTTTTTTTAAACAAAATAAATCAAACAAACTAAATACTTGCGAGAAATTTAAATTCTTTGTTTTTCTTTCTAAATTTGATAACTTTTTTCTGAGCGGATTTAGGTATAGGCACTGGTTCACAAAATAAAATCTGACGTAATTCCCGTAAAAATTAAGCAATTTTAGTAAATATTTAGTAGGGAGATTTCTGGCCCTTCCTGAAGCTGTCCAGTAATTTTTAATGTAATATTGTTACCACAAAGCTTTGGTGTTAAGATAACATTGATTTCACAGTGTATATTTTCATAAATAATAATAATCTCCAAGATAGGAAAATTACAAATAATAGCTCCTCCTTTTTAATAGAAAATTAAGGAGGTTCTAATAGTACGGCAGCCCGTAACCAAAATTTTAGACTTATCGCCTAATGGCAAATTCCCGTGGCAATGCTCATTTCTTTGAACAAGGATAAAAAAGTTCAGAGCGACGGACATTTTTAGCGTCGCGAAAGGGTTGAAATGTATCCTTCAACATGTAAAAAATAACGGGTCATCTGAGTAAACATCTAATGTCCGTTTACTGTTTCTTGGCGTTCATAAATATGCATAGTTCGAGGAAAAAAGAAAACTGAAATTTTTAGTGCCGCGTGAAGATATAAGGGATTAAATACTGAAAACTGGAAACAGGTGGAAATTCGTGTCATCGCCGAATGTCCGTTCCGACAATTCTCGTCTATTTCTGAAGTTTCTCTACGACAAGAAAATAAAAATGGACGTTTTAATCGTTGCATTTCAATTCTGCGTCTTTTTTTAGGCTAATTTTGGTACTCCCCAATGTCCGTTCTCTAATCAAAATGATGTTGTAGCGTGTTTTCCACTCTTTAGGAAACACCCTGTATGAATCCGTGAGTTCTAAAATAATTTCAACAAGAGATAAACCACTAACACTTTATTTAATAATTTACTGATTACAGAACTAACTTTTACAATGTTTATATTTATACTTTGAATTTATAACCTCACTTTCACTATTCTATTAACTTCCCTTTAGTAAAAACTTCTCTTTCTGTGCCGGTAATCGTGCCTTATATACTCTGAAATTGCCTCTAGATCCATCCAGAACCAAACAAGAATCTTCTTCTACCACAGTCTAGAAAACTCTATCTCTTTCTTCAAGTTTCCAGTCACTATCAGGCATAGGCGTATCAATCTCCAGTTTCAAGAGGGTGTAATTCATAACACGGCCCCCTCCTTAAGCCTGATCGACCCGGCCAAGCAATTCAGAATCATCAGTGTATTTCGCCAGTCTATCCAAATGCACGATCTTCATCTTGGGCTTTTTGCTTCGTTGAATCCGATAGACGACATCATTAATTCGGGTAATAACAGTGTATGGTCCATCCCAAGGTGATTTTGGTGACTTTCCTTCCGTTTGCTGTGGGTTGTACAGCCAAACCAGCTCTCCCACCTTGATGAACCCTTTTAAAGTACCCTTCTGGTCGTATCCAGCCTTCATTCGGTCACTGGCTGGTGATGGCTCCGCTATAAACTGTTGTTTAAGTTGGTCTATTTCTCCATCTACCCGGTGCATTTTCTCTTTGACTTTATTTACTTCTCCTTTGACTTTGCTTATCTTTTGTTTGACTCCACTGACTTCTTCCGCTACCTTATTTTTGAGTTCTTCAGTGACGGCAAATATGGCACTCTGTTGGCCTTCTATAATTTTCCTTAGTACGTCTCTTTCTTCTTGTTGTTTAATGTCCAAGTCTTGCACGATTTTTCTCAATTCTTCCTGACGTCGTTTCTCTTCTTGATGTGGTTTCTCTTACTCTTGTTTTTCCTCTTGACGTCATTGTTCTTTTTCTTGTCGTTTTCTTTCCCGTTCTTCTTTCTCTTCTTGGCGCTTTTTTTCCTGTTCTTTTTCTCTTCCTGCCTCTTTCTTCCTGTTCTTCTTTCTCTTCCTGGCGTTTCTTTTCTTGGTTCATCATAATCTTTTGCATTTGGGCGAATAAGTCCTGTATTTGTTTTTCGGATGGCGTTTCTGGTCGTTACTGGCATATAATTACGACAAAATCAACAAAATTTAACAGTCACGTTAATATCGGTAATGTAACTGTCCAAAAATCTCGAAACAGCACGAAAAAAAGTCTTATCCAGAGTCTTTGTCACTTAACCACTAATGTCCAAATAGAAAAATTCTAGAAAGTTCACGAAAATGCACTTAAAAAACACGAAAAAGTCTTGTTCAGAGTCTTTTATCTCTTCTTAGTTCAAAGGATTTAATTACTATCACTATAATGTCCTAATAAAATGTTCCAAAAATGTCTAAAAAAAAGCACTTAACATTATTTTTCTGTTCGAAAATAATCCTCCAGTCCAGTTAATTAGTCCACTGTGTTAGCACTTCTTCCCGAGAATACACTGTCCAAAGCTTCTCGAACACTTCCGAAAAAATCCTCTTGTTAAAATTCCTCATCAGTTGTTGCGTGTTTTCCACCATTTAGGAAACACCCTGTATGAATCCGTGGGTTCTAAAATAATTTCAACAAGAGATAAACCACTAACACTTTATTTAATAATTTACTGATTACAAACTAACTTTTACAATGTTTATATTTACACTTTGAATTTATAACCTCACTTTCACTATTCTGTTATCTTCCATTTAGTAAAAACTTCTCTTTCTGCGCCGGTAATCGTGCCTTATATACTCTGAAATTGCCTCTAGATCCATCCAGAACCAATCAAGAATCTTCTTCTACCACAGTCTAGAAAACCCTATCTCTTTCTACAAGTTTCCAGTCACTATTAGGCACAGGCGTATCAATCTCCAGTTTCAAGGGGGTGTAATTCATAACAATGTTTTATACCAAAAAACATGTATGAAAAGTCATTTTCCGTAGCAATTCAATAACAAGAGCGCAAAGTGTCATATTATTATGTTGATACAGCTGCGTAAAAGTTCCTATGTTTCTTTGGGCGCTTAATCGAATGCCAGTAGTCTCAGTACCCCCGACGCACTCCTGTGGGTAAAAAAGCAGCACTGAAACGAGAATTTCATTAATGTCGAAGTACAAACTGATTTTTTGATGTTAATATACAACGCGGAATTATTTTTTCAACTAAAAAGAAACCGACGCGCTCATTGATATTAATAAAAATCCCGTTTTAGGAAACTTTTTTGTCGATAGGAGTGCCATCGGTTGCTGGAGGGAACAGTTGATAGGGCATACACGAGGAATAAATGAGAACTTTTTTGATTATTTGAATCATATTTTATAATTTAAAAATTTTCAGCCATTGGGGAGAAACTTTTTTGTACAATTTCGATTTTTATTATTGAAATTATGCAACATGTAAAATTTCCGTTCTGTATTGATTCTTGTTTTATCCGACATCTATAACAAGAATTCATCGAGAACGGACATTAGAGGATAAAGAAGTAACGTCCTTTTTTTTCAGAAGAAAATCGGTTTTGTATTATAATAAACTATAACCTGATGATCGAAATTAGCATTAGGTAATAACAGTTGTCGTACTATAAGAATAGAAGACAATTTAATTCTGTTCCATGTATCCTGGACTGGTTGTTAAAATAAGATTAAATAAAATATGTATGTATGTATATATTTAAACATACATTGTACTTAAAAGTATCGCTCGATGTTTCAATAAATCTATATAAAACAACACACACTCGAGACAACCAGCGCTCAACCAATAAATTCATCAACGGTTTCAATATATAACTTTGCATTATTTGCCTTGGAATGTTAAAAATTATTCCGGGTATAGAAATTTCATCGAGATTTATATCTGTTTGTTTTAGCCTGATCCACTTTTCACAGTTTAACTAAAGTAAATTACCATCTGCACTTACTCTCTCCACTTTCTTGTGCATAGTTATTAAATAACAATTATAGTACATCAGTATAAACAAGACGCGTTAATTACCTGAAGACAGATTGAAGAAAAACATGCACTCATATTAGGATAAAGCGCAATTTAAATGAGCGTTTCTGGTTCAAAATTAATGATACACGTCCAGTAAAAAGTTTCATCACTCCTTATATGGCATATCAAATCTCTGTTTTAAACTCATTCCTTTGATGGAATTTTAAACATTCTTATTTCTATTATTTATATGTAGAAGCAGTAGGAATTATCGATAATACTTTCCCGAATACTGTTTATTGTATGTAACATCAACATTTCATTATACAATTTTGTAGAGGGGATGGTTAGTTAGTAATATGAAGAGTGTAAATGGACACTTTATTATTTGGTTAAAAACTGTCAATTTACAAGAATTAGATTACTTTTTGACAACTTAGCTAGTGAAAAAACTATAAATAAAATTAATAAAAATTAAATTATAAACCCCGGACACAAAAATACAAACAAATAATCTATATTCATGGCTCGAAACACTGGCTGTTTCTTTGTCTGTAAAAAGTGTGGCAGGATATGCATGGGCTGGATGCCCCTCGGGAAATTGCGCTGATATTTTTACGTTCACATTACATTACTAAGAGGAACTGTTCTACAGGATATTACATTCCTGCACCTTTTGGTTTTTAAAATAAATTAATTAATCGAATTTTGGAAAATATTTTTTTCTCTTTAATAACGTAATGATCTTTATATATGTGGTAAATATGCCAAAAAGGTATTAAACAAAAAATTAAGGAGTATTTGCAAAAAGTAATATAGTAAAATATTCGATTTGGAAAGTTTAAATCATAAAAAAATGTCATGTATACTAAGAGACACGATCACCATTTTTTTTAATGCCCCTTACTATACTCTATAACTCGTTTATTTTAAATTTTCATAATGGTAGAACAGTGTTAAAAAAAATCATAATCACTAATCATGTCATACCGTTGGAAAGAGTATACAATAGAGACGTTTTTAAAACTACTTGAGTATCTTGAGGTAGTGCCGCTTTTGAGAACATTTTGCTTAAAGTAGAAAAGTGAATATTGTCTAAATGTTATTTGTGGCATTATCTTAATTTTTTCTGATTCTTTCGGACTTCCTGTCACATGTGTTTTTTCTTTTTAACCGGTGGTGCTCGGGAAATCTACAAAATGTCACGATTAACCAGTTTGTTACTGGGAAATAAACTCTACGCCTGTGACTTTTACGTCAAAGGATCAGTTAGAGGTTGCTTTTTTTTAACAACAGGAGGTCGTAGTAACTGTGAAGTAAAAAAAAAATGGTTGAATGTGATTGCAATGATGATGATAATATATTTGCTGGAGTAGCTCAAATTAAATTAGATCATACTATGAACTCTCCAGAAAGTAATGATTGGAAAAGAGCAATTCAATCTGACGTTATGAGTTTATTAAAAAATGATACCTGGGACATTGTAAACCGATCTCAAGGTCAAAGTGTTGTTGGAAGTCGTGTGTAATATTAACAAATAAATTTGGGTCAGATGGATTAATTAAAAAAAGAAAAGCTCATATTGTTGCAAACGGTTACAGTAAGAGATATGGTATTGATTGTAACCATGCTTTTGCTCCTGTTGCAAGAATGGAATCAATGAGACTTTTAATTGCTTTGTCAGCTGAGTTAAATCTGGAAATTAGACAATTTGACGTGGTGACTGCATATCTAAATGGGACATTGGATGAAACAGTTTTTATGGAGATTCCGGAAGTGTTTCATCAAACTTTGGAACGGATTATTGATGATAATCAGATTTTTGGAGAATTGAAAGTTAAAGCTCTGAATATGCTGAAATGTATGGAGGAAGGAGGTGATGTTTGTAAATTAAAGAAATCTGGCCCTCTATGGTCTCAAACAATCTGCTCGATAATGACATGCAAAATTATCAAGAAAATTGATGAGTATTGGACTCAAGCCAACAAAAGCGGAGACTTGTATGTATTATGCGAAACGTGGTAAAGGTATCTTATTATTACTGATCCATGTTGATGATTTTTTGGTTGCTTCTTCAGACATTTGTTGGATCGATAAGATGAAATGTAAACTTCAAGACTGATAAATACATCTTTATTATTCAAACAAAAAGGAAGAAATCAACAGTGGATTCTTCAGAGAACTTATTGGGGCATTGATGTATTTAGTGGTTGGAACTAGACCTGATATTGCTAATACTGTTTCCAGATTAGCTCAATTTGTAAATAAACCAGGTCAGCAAGATTGTTAGCAACTAAACGTATATTGAGATATTTAGCTGGAACAAAAGAACTCAGGATACTTTATACTAAAGAAACTAAATCTATGTACGGCTACTATTGGGGAGGTTTTGTTGAAGATACGCCGATCATATTCTGGATATGTATTCATCTTGGCAGGGGGTGCTGTAAGCTGGAAATCACAAAAGCAACGAACCGTTGTTTCATCTACTGAATCGGAATATGTTAGTTTATTAGAAGCTGTAAAAGAAGCAATATATAGGTAAATATACAAAAGGATTATTGACTGAACATGGACAAGAAAAATTTTCAAAAATCGAATTATTAATTGATAACCGTGGAGCTGAACAACTGACTTTGATCCAGTTTATCATGCACGAACGAAACATATTGATATTCGTCATCATTTTGTGAGAGAAGCAGTAGAAAATGGGATTGTGAAATTAAGTCATGTATCTACGAATAAAATGGTAGCAGATATTTGACAAAAGCACTTCCAAGAGAATTACATGACAAATGTATTCAATGATTAGGACTTGAAACGATTTAAATTATAATAACAACGTATGTCTTGAGGGGGTGTGTTGAAATTATATAAATATAATGCAAGACGATAAATAATTATCTAACATATGGTGTATGTTTTTCAATTAATTAATTAAAAATTATTCATAAACTATTTTCTGCGTCTAAATTACTTAATACAATATATACTAATACTTCGGCATTTCTTTTTGTATTGTTTCGACAAAGTTCATCTGAAAATATATTTAAGAAGGCCGAAAGTATTTATTACCATAAAAATAATATGTGTTAGTTACAACTCAATTATTTCACAAGAATATCTAAAAAGGCCGATATCTCAAAAATAGGAAGACTGCATAAGGGTAAATATGGTCATATAGGATCAAAATTACTCCAACTATTCCTCAGAGAAAACTTTCTATCGATGTAGCAAATACCCTGTATAGTGCGTGAAATAGCTGCCTATTTAATTTTAAATGATGCCCATTGAAACTGTTCTTAGATTAATATAAGGGTTAACGATGAAAAAGAGGATTCTTTATATTCGTTTTTTATTGTCCTACAAAATGTATTAAGCCTATTATTATAAACCAGTTAGTAAGCAACAGTGTAATTTTAATCCAAATCGCCACTGCCCATGCCTCACGTTCAAAACGGAAAAAAAAACAATAGCTTTAAATGCAAATAATTCCTTAGAAATTTAAGACCTAGATAAAAAGCGAAGAAAGTAAATAAATGCTTGTAATAGTAGCTGCGCTACGTAAAGTCTTTCACGGTACGTTTAACAAAGTATTACTATTTAATATTACTAAAGTACTGGGAATTGTTACAATCAATATTTGTGCTACTAGCCAAGAATGCAGGTTTATTAAAATTATATGGCATGGCGTGATCTCTCCACACGATGTTGAATTAAAATGCGTTATAAAAATGAAGTAATTAACATCGAAATTTCTTATTTATGTAATATCTTTATAATCTCTCGAGCTCGCTTCTTAGTTAATTAGGTACCTAAGTGACTTAAACTATCGTTTCTAAAGTAATAAAACGCCTCCTTTTCCTCAAACTAATATTTCGGGTAATTTCAGGAAACATTGTACGTTTACTAAAACTGATAATTGATAAATAAAAAGTAGCAATTAAGTGTACAGTATTCTGTTTAAGCGTATATAAACTGATAAGTGAATAGAATAAGTAACAGTTACACTAATATATGATTCAAATGTATTGAGCCCTCAATTTAACAGCGGATATCTCAAAAACGGAGAGGCGGAGAAAACTTAAAAAAAAAACGCTGCCTAAGGAATCACTACTTCCACATCCAAATTCCAGATTTCCCAACTAACTCTCCTTAAAGGAAAACATCTTAAAATATAGAGAGTCTCATTTAAACACAAAAACGAATTTACAGATATTGAACGAAAGATGTTAATTCCACATCACTGCAAACAGTGCAAACCTCCTCATTTCTATGGGTTGCCAAAAATTTCATAAACATGACACTCCCTTAAGACCAATTGTGAGTTCAATTAATTCTTCATGTAGTAAGCTCTCAAATTATTTATTGAAAATCCTAAATCCATTATCAGCTTCCTCCGAGTCTTATTTTAAAAATAGCAAAAAAATTTTGGAAAAGCTGTCAGAGAATCATTTTAACAATAATCATCTAATGGTCAGTTTTGATGTAGTAAGCCTATTTACAAATGTTCCTGTAGATAAAACATTAATAATAATTAAAAACAAATTGCAACAAGATGGGAATTTGGCGAATAGAACTAAGCATTGAAACTATAATGGAATTACTTACACTTTGTATTAAAACAACATACTTTCAATTAAATAATGACTTGTATCAACAAGACTTTAGGATGGCCAAGGGTTCTTCATAATCTCCAATATTGAGTAACATTTTCATGGAAAATTTTAAGGGTAATATTAGTAATAATAATAATCTAGCTCATAAACTCATTGTATGGTGGAGATATGTAGATGACATTTTTGCTATATGGCCTTATAGTAAAGAATGTTTAAGTAATTTTTTGAATCAGATTAACGAAAAAGAAGCTTCAATTAAATTTACAGTTTTTCCTCGTCTGCCTCATTTTTTTATTCAAACGCCATCATTTCGTTTATTCTTATCAAACTCTTTCATCTGATACACATATCAAGGGGGCTGTAAAGAAATAGGTAATCCGCCATTTTGTGTCGCCCGCCATATTGGATTTAGAATAACGTCACACAGCTTATTGTATTCTACTTATCATACCCTTTCATTCGATACCCATGCCGAGGGGGTTGTAAAAAATGATCCGCCATTTTGTGCCGGCCGCAATATTGGATATATATTGACGTCACACAGCTTATTGTATTCTACCTTCTACACTCCTTCATTTGATGCCCATGATGAGGGAGTTGTCAGGAAAATGATAATTCGTCATTTTGTGGTGGCCGTCATATTGGATCTACTATATAATATTGAATATACTATATTGTATTGTCTTCAGAACCAAAGTTGTGTGCAACATTTCAGCATGATTGGATATCGGGAAGTAGTCAAAAATTCGATCATCAGGCTTGAACATCCATACACAGAACATTTCGAGCTAAAGAAAACCATTGAAAAATTAAGTTTCTGGACTCTTATTAACTTGCTTTACTTATTTCCCATATTTACGCCCCCACCCCTTCAAAGAAATCATCTCAATCAGATGTCATTACAATATATACGTGTACCAAACAAGCGAATATCTCAATTTTATTTTACCAACCCTTCTAATAATGGAGTGGACGTAGTGTGGGGTTGAAAAATATTATAAAGAAATCTGAGGCCTTGCCTTCTAGTATATACACCAAATTCCAAGTTTCTGTACTCTTACCAGCTTGCTTTACTTATTTTCTCCTGTTTATTCCCTACTTCCCCCACCCCTTCAACTAAATAATTTTAAAATATAATCTAGTTCCAGATGTCGTCATAGCACATGCGTGTAGCAAATTTCAAGTGAATATCTCAATTTTATTTTATCAGCTCCTTTAATGACGGAGTGGGGGTGGTGGAGGTGTTGAAAAGTGTTATAAAAGAATCTGAGACCTTGGCTGCTAGTATATACACCAAATTCCAAGACTGTACTCTTACCAAGATGCTTTACTTATTGTCCAATATTTATCCCTATTTAACCCCCAGTTCTTCAACGAAATAATCTCGAAATATAATCTAATTCCAGATGTCGTTATAATACATACGTGTACCAAATTAGAAGTGAATATCTCAATTCTCTTTTATCAGTCCCTTTAATGAGGGAGTGGGGTTGGTGGAGGGGCTGAAAAATATTGCAAAAAGATCTGAGACTATGGTTTATAGTATATACACCAATTCCCAAGTTTCTGTACTTTTATCAGGTTGCTTTATTTATTTTCTCCCATTTACCCCTATTTAACCCCCAACCCTTCAACGAAATCATCTAAAAACGTAGTCTAGTTCCAGATGTCGTTATAATACACACGTATACCAAATTTCAAGTGAATATCTCAAATTTATTTTGTAACCATTTTTAATATTGGAATGGGGTGTGGGGAGGAGGTGTAAAATATTATAAAAAAAATCTAAGACCTTGGCTTCTAATATACAGACTGTCTATTTTACGAGGGCCACACCAAATATCTCGCTTAATATCTATTGTAGAAGAATAAAGTTTTAGAAACAGTTATCCCATTTTTTGTGAGCTATATTTCAGTAAAAAGAAATTTGAAATCCATAGCCTACTTTATGAGATATATTACAAAAACCTGAAAAATTGGAGAACCACAAACGGTTATAGCTTCCTTATTTGAGGAGATACGAAAAAAGTTAAAGGAATGAAAGTTGACGGCAAAGACAATAAGAATAATAACGTGTAACAAAAAAATCGAAAAATGCAGTTGGCTTTGACATACGCTCTTGTGCAAAAATGAAAAATACATATCTCAAAGTAGGCCATGACGCCATTAATTCCGTTATTTTTTTCTCATTCCAACGATATAAAACATGTCACAGAAATTTTAACCGATAGTGTCAATATTTAATATTTTACGAATACCACAATTCATATAATTGAATCGTAACAATCAGCTGTGCCATAATTAGTGAAAAACAATGTCTACAGTTATTAATAAATTTGACAGATTGTCACTGTTGTATGTTGTATGTTGCGTTGTCGAGTTCTAAGACAAATTTTATATCAGTAATTATGGTGTACACCAATAATAACAAATTCGATATGATTAGCATTTATTGTCAGTGCAATTTTGACGCTGAGATGGCAGTTACGGTTTACGGAGATAGATTTCCAGATGCTCCGCAGCCAAATCGAACTATGTTTAGGAAGTTAGTTCAAAATCTAAAAACGCACGGTTCATTTTCAAAAAAAGTAGTAAGGTGAGCGCATGTTGCGGATAATGTAAGAAAAGTGAATAGAGTAATGAATTATGTTAACCAAAATGAGGAAACCTCTTTGAGACAAATTCAGAGAAACTGTCGCATAAAAAAAGACAGTGCAAAAAAAATATTGAAAAAAAAAAACGGATTTCGATGCTACAAAATGAGGAAAGTTCAACATTTAAATGAGGGAGATAAGCCAAGGAGAGTAAGATTTTGTAGATGGTTATTAAATAAGAAAAGGAATGACGCGCTGATATGTAGCAAAATTCTTTGGTCGGACGAATCAAATTTTTCTAATAATAGATTTTTCAATAGAAATATGCATTATAAGTGGACACGAGAAAATATACATTGGTGCAGAGAGAAAGATTTTCTACGAATGTTTGGTTGGGTCTTTTAGGGACTAAAGTAATTGGACCTTATTTTTATGATGGCAAATTAACCGCTCGTAGATACCTTAATTTCCTGCAAAACGAATTTTAAGATTTTCTTTATGAATTAACAGTGGCAGAAAGATTAAATTATTCATATTTTCAACAAGATGGGGCTCCACCTCACACTGCTGTAATATGTACAAATTATTTAAATCAAGTTATGCCAGATACCTGGATAGGCACCTATGGACCCATTCTATGGCCAGCTCGGTCACCAGATATTACTCCCTTGGATTTTTTCGTCTGGGGTTACATTAAAGACAAGGTATTTCAAACTGCCCCTGAAAATATTGAGGACATCAAAACCAGAATTCGAAACGCATGTGAGGCAATTACTCCTGAAATGCTCCAAAATGTAATGCGTGACGTGTCTCGTAGAGCACGCTTATGTGTCAGAATGCTTGGTGCACAATTTGAGCATTTGTAATTAGAAAAATAAATACACACAATTTCTTTTCAATATAGTAGTAGGTAGTACTGTTATACATAGTTTTTCGTTTTTTTCTTTGGATGTTCGTTTTGTACTTGTATTTTTATTTATGAGATATTTATTGGTTTGCATTAAATTGTAATAAATAATTACGGAATTATAATTATTATAAAGTGAATTATTACTATTATGGCACAGCTGATTGTTACGATTCAATTATATGAATTGTGGTATTCGTAAAATATTAAATATTGACACTGTCGGTTAAAATTTCTGTGACATGTTTTATATCATTGGAATGAGAAAAAAATAACGGACTTAATGGCGTCATGGCCTACTTTGAGATATGTATTTTTCATTTTTGCACAATAGCGTATGTCAAAGCCAACTGCATTTTTCGATTTTTTTGTTACACGTTATTATTCTTATTGTCTTTGCCGTCAACTTTCATTCCTTTAACTTTTTTCGTATCTCCTCAAATAAGGAAGCTATAACCGTTTGTGGTTTTCCTATTTTTCAGGTTTTTGTAATATATCTCATAAAGTAGGCTATGGATTTCAAATTTCTTTTTACTGAAATATAGCTCACAAAAAATGGGATAACTGTTTCTAAAACTCTATTCTTCTACAATAGATATTAAGCGAGATATTTGGTGTGGCCCTCGTAAAATAGACAGTCTGTATAGGTACACCAAATACCAGATTTTTGTACTCTTACCTGCTTGCTTTACTTATTTTCCTGAGAACACGTGCGCGCAAAAAGCTACAGACCGACAAACCGACCGACAGACGACAGACAGACAGACAGAAAAATATTTTTCGCTCAAATTTAAAATGTTGACCTTTTATGACATTCTAAGCCTATTTAAAAAAAAAAAAAATTAAAATTGTTGATTTACCCTCCGAGAGTTGGTTGGGCCTCTCCTGATCAAGAATTACTCAATTTATCCATATTTACTGAAGAAATCCCGATACGGCAAGCCCTCGCAAGCCTAGTACGGAGATATCGAGAAAAGGGGTGAATTTTCGATTTAGGGGTGGTTCGAGAAGGATAGGAAAAGTATCTAAAACATATTAAACAAATTGCAGCGAATGCAAATATAAATTTGACATTGATTGTCACTTTTTAAGCAATTTGTTATTGACAGATGAGTTCAATTTACTTTGTAGTTATGGACTAGTACGATAAAGTAGCACTTTATGGCCGCTAGACAGTCATAAGTCAAGTCTGTACGTACAGTCGAACATAAAATATTTTGCGGATGTGCGATCGAAGGGGACTTTTGAGATATTCTTTAAAACAAAAATAAAAGTACTCATAATTCTTGTTAATACTTTTTCTGTAGCCAAAGTCTAATTTTATTGTACTAAAAATGACTTCTAACATATGATATTATGGAATAGGGAAACAATGCACAGGAATACTATTTAACACTTTTCCCAAAAAGATAATGATATCTTTCTCTTTTTTACGGTAATTACATCAAAGGCAAATAATATGATTGATATAATATGGAACCCCTCGTTACGCGAGTGTAACTCGTACTTGTCCAGCTTGTATTTGTCGGAGAAAGAATTTTTGCTTCTTTCATGGAAATAAACACGAAACGGCAATTACCTATATTATCATTATTTAAATCTTGTCTCCTAAATATCAATATTGAATACAAAAATCGAACACGACCACGGCGTTGCATGTGCTATGTGTGTCATATTAGACACGTTTTCTGTCTCATTTCCTATTATTTCAAGTTAAAGTGGTCATATCTGCTCCATTTATAAATAATAGTAATAACGTTTGTTTATTTTATTAGAACTTTCAAACCGCAATATACTAAAGGGATATTCCTTATACGGGCATGATTTATATCGCCATTCTGTTCTTTAAACCTAGTTTCGTCCAAATTACAATAATTCTTGATAGGATCGCAGTGTTAAAATAACTTATTATAGGTATTAGATGGATACGTGTATAATTATACTTTTGAATTTATGTACTGCCGTTTTTCCCTCGCTGAAACGATTGATAATAATTGCTGCTTAATCGCTGCTTTATTGATTACTTCTCTAATTTGCGGATAATAAGACTATTATTGTTGTAGCGTGATTATACCACATCAAAGAAATACACTTTAATCTCGCCACCAATTAAAAAAATATTGAGGTCACTGCAATTGGTAAAAAAAAGAGCTAAGACCAGATCTTTACGCTTTGAGGTCCCAGGAAGAGGAAAAAGGGATTTAAAAAAAAATGTATGTATGAGTGTTTGTATGCGGACACGAAAGCGCCGAAACTAACAGATCTCTAACAGACCAAATCAAAATTGGTTCATCTAACTGGGTCAGGCTTCTCTGGGTGCCTGGACACAGCAACATCGAGGGTAAGGAGCCGGCAGACGCTCTGGCCAGAGGGGGCTTTCGGAGGCCTCTACTGGGTCCGGAGCCGGCTCTAGGCTACCCTAGATCCAACGCCAGTAGGTTAATAGAAGACTGGACCCGTTCCCAGTTCATTGACTACTGGGCTTCCTACCCAAGACTCCCGCAAGCGAAGCTCCTCATCTTAGGGCCCTTGCCGGAGAGAACAAAACAAATTCTGCGACTAAGCAGGAAACGAGTCAGAGTTGTGATAGGTCTCTTGACCGGACACGGCTCTTTCAGGTAACACCTGCACACCATGGGGGTGGTGGACCACCAGGTTTTGCGAGGACGAGGAGGAAACTTCCATCCACGTCCTGACTTCCTGCCCTAGGTTGATGAACCTGAGGCACAAACACCTCGGCATTGGCTTTCCAGTGCTGGAGGAAATAAGAAATTCCCCCATAGGCAGGATTTTGGCCTTTGGGCTAGAATCCGGCCTGAACGGGGGTTTTCAATAAATTTAGTTAGCGGTTGCACAATTGGCCACAAGGCCTAAATGCGGCTACCCTTCGTCACCCCGCTAGAAGAAGAAGAAGAGCAGATCTTGATGTAATTTGGTACAAGAGTGATATTAGTATCGTACGTTTCTGGTGCAGATTGAGTGACTTTTAGTGCCCGTTGGACTCATATTCTTATTTCCCACTACCGTGTGCATTTTTATTATACTTTTCGAAAGTAAATGTTATTCTTATATCAACGATATATCACACTATACTCTTTTCCGTTCAATTTTCGTTAAAAAAGGATTGTTCAGGTCCTGTGACGGCAGCGCATCGTTTTGAATATTATGATATTAGTCGACGTACAAAGAGAGGGGGAGGGGGAACTAAATTTTTGACCTCAGAGCTGTGTTTGGAGTAGTTAAAAGATAAACATACTAAAAATCTCCGAACTTACGAGATGTGTGGGATGCAGGAGGGCAGGTAGAAGGTCACCTTTTCTGGTTTTTCGCTCATATCTCGAAAATAGTGCATAGTACCGAAAAGGTTCTTCTGTTAAAATCAAAACGTACAACATTTTCTGTAAGACTGTTACTATAATTATTATTTCTATTTCCAATAGCTTTCGAAAACAAGTTTTCTTTTTTGTCTCACAATTCCCGTCAAACTTTGCCTTCTAGCGCGTTAGCGCTTAGTTTTACAGCAATGCTCTCATATTTGTGGAGCACTACATTTCTTAAAATGACTTGTTAGTTGTTATTTTATCTTGAAACTATTTTTTCTCAATAAGCTGGTCATATTTTTTTCAAAATTTTAATATTCAGAAAGAAAAATAAGAATCTTAGAAGAAAAGTAAAATCAAAATAGACGTTTTGTGCCCTTAAAATTGTAAATGTAAATTAATCGGTACTAGGTTTTATACTGCCTTAATCGTTATAGTTGTCTCCGCATATTATTTAATGCTAATAAAAGAAACTATAACCATTAAAAATCGTGTTTGCGCAGAAATTTAGCGAGGTTTCTGGTAAATTAAAAAATCTTACTCTGTTTTGCGTCAAGGATATCTTACGCATTGGTGGACATATTGCCCGTCCTTCGCGATATTGATAGATAAATTCAAAGTACGGCTCTGCGTATCTGTTCCCTACGTATGAAGTTCTAGTTAGGGGTGATTAGCGCAACTATATTTCAGGGGTTAAGAAATTTTAATTAAGAAAGCTTGTTTCCGATTATTTGTTATTTTAATTATCCCAGAACATACTACACATGAGAACAATGTTGTAATACATTACATTTATCATTTATCATTTTCTATCAAATATATGGAGACAACTAAACCTATACCTTATTATCAGAGCAGACCCCAATCACACATAATCTAAATACAGATGAGGCGAAGTGGCATTATATTGGAAAAACAAATATACTGAAGTACTAGACAAAGGCAATGAACATGACATTGACTTTATTTCTCTTATAGTAACATTACAAAAAAATAAATAAATTGAGAGTTGTAGTACTTTATAAACCTCCAGCCATCAGCTATAACAAATTAGAATTTATAGCAAATATTAGATACAATATTACCATTAGTAGATGAGTTGTTATTATTAGGAGATTTCAACATCAATATAAAAAATCCAGATAGAAAAGAAGTTCACTTTCTAACTGACCTTACTAGCGCACATAATTTATCACAAATTGATTCATGTCCCAAACGAAATAACTCCATACTGGATTATGTATATGTAACAATTAGAGAGTTTGTAATCATAGAAAAAGCAAGTAAGTTTATCACAGAAATTGGCAAAGGATTAACTGATCACAATTTAATAAACTGTTACATTGCGTTTCCAAAAGTCTCAAAAATTTCATCTCAAAAGATAATACGCAGCATAAGTAATTTTTACAAAAACCATAATCTGCGAGGGCATTACCTTGAAATGGTGTGCTGAAAGAATGAAATCTGGACAGAAAAGTGAAATTATTTAATAGTCAAATAATAGACATCTACGACAGCTTCGCTCCAGAAAAAGGAATTAAAAACAGGAATAAACCAGCCTGGCTAACTGAAACGATAAAATTTCTGATTGATTTCGGACTACCATCTAAGTAGAACACCAGCCAAATGGATCTGTTGCAAGGATTTGAAATATTTGGTAACAATGTTAATAAGAAAAGAGAAAATTGCTTACGCAGGGTATTTAGAAAGTCGAATAACTAATGACTCAAAAATAGCATGGAAGGGTTTAAAATCATTTGGCTTAAACGACAGATGCTCTGAAATTCCACGTGGCACTTTTTCAGCAGATGACGTCAATGATTTTCTTTGTTCAAGTAACATTAAGGTGGATGTTGAGAAGAAGCAGGCAACAATAGACCATTATATTGCAAATGAGCATGGATGATATGGTAAGTGAAGTAAAAACGAATGCTACGGCATCAGATAAAATTTTTACAAAAATGTTGATTTTAATTCTCTCATAATGTGGATCTAGATATCATAAATACGTTAATCGTTAACGGCTTATGTCCAAATAGTTGAAAGACTGGTGTCATATTACCATTGCCAAAAACTAAAAACCCTAAAATACTGAAATATCTAAGGCTGATTTGTATACTGCCAGCAGTATCAAAAGTTGCAGAGAATGCTTTTTGCTATCAATTGGAAGACTACACCAAAAGCCAAGAAATAATACCAACATTCCAGTTAGTTATAGAAAAAGGAGCATTAATGAATGTGATGATATTATCAGAGCAATGGACAATTCAGAAGGTGTCTTATTAGTAATGCTAGATTTCAGTAAAGCTTGTGATATCATTTCTCCAGATATTTTACTAGCAAAAATGAAATATTATGCTTAAAACACAATAAACTGGTTTTCCACATATCTGCATGACAGAAAACAGATGGTGCATATGACAACTGAAGATGAAGATATTTCAGAGACAAAACTTGTAAGGAATGCCGTACCACAAAGGTCAACTCTAGGTCCGATATTGTTTATTTTATATACAGCAGACCTTTGGAATATCCTAGAATTGGTAAATTATCGGTTATGCTGACTACTATCAACTTTATAAAAATTTCAATGTATCAAATGTCGATGAATGTGTGGAGACTATAATCAGAAATATTACATTTATCAGTTCTGACAGTGAAAATCAAAGTTTAAAACTGAATGTGGATAAAACCAAAGCTATTGTGCTTGGTACCAAACATTGGGCTGTTGCAGTGGAAAATTTAGTCACACTGCAAATTGGACCTACTGAAGCGCATCTGGAAAAGACGTAGAACTTATAACGGACATTAATTTAAATTTTACTGCTTATGTAAACAGTGTTTATTAGAAATGTTATTACATTCTGTATAATCTGTACAGGTTTAAGGATGTTTTCCCAAATAATTTAAAACTAAAATTATGTGAGGGTCTCGCTTTACCAAATATTGACTATTGTTTAATGGTATATGGCTCATATTTAACGAAGAGTGATTTACAGAAACTACAGAAAATATAAAATAGTGTGCGATATTCACTGAATGTATCAAGAAGAGAACACATTACACCATTTTTATGTAAAATAGGTTGGCTAAAAATTGAATATAGAATTAGATATTTACTAACAATAGCATAATATTTTATCGACTCAAATACCTTTACGGAAAAATTATATGGGGGAATAATATACAAATACATAATGCTAATACCAGAAACTCAATAAAAATAGAAATTTTTTAACACAACACGGAAAAGTTTAAAGCTAGCTATATTTATCTTGCATCCAAATTATACAACGGTGTACTTGATTTTTTGAAAATGTGTTCTATTTTTATTTACGTTTAAAAAGAAATTAGAATTCATGTACCTGAACAACCAAAAAAGTAATGACACATATTATTTATGGGATTTTGCAAACAGCAGAAAAACTATCTATGAGAACTAAAAGAAAAACTGTTTGTAAAATTATTGATTTACAATCTTTGCGTTCTTTCGATAACCAAAATTCTGGTTATGCTAAGTATTTCCAAGAAATAGAATGACAGATTTCATGAAAATGTAATCCATTTGAATGAAAAATTTTCTAAAAGACGAGGTATGTAAATAAATTCATTTTAGGTTTTTGTTCTCATTTTAACTGAATCATCATAGCCGTAGGGGGTTATCTGGATACTGGTTTACTCTGCATAGCCGTAGGGGACTGTGTGGAAACTAGTGTTACAATGAGAATTGTCCAATAAGAAAGACAAATTCATTTTAGGATTTCAATTGCTAGCATAACCAGAATTCAGGTTATGTGAAGAATGCAAAGATTGTATATCAATAATTTTACAAACCGTTTTTCTTTTAGTTCTCATAGATAGCTTTTTCTGCTCTTTGCAAAATCCTGTAAAAAAATATGTTTTATTACAAGTACAAGCAAACAAAAAATAGTTCACTTTTAAACCAAAAAAGAGCCCTTAATATTAAATAATTTTTATCCATTGACAACATTTATATACTTACTTTTATTGATTGATTGCTCTGTAATCATATACCGGGTGAGTCACGAATTGCGCTCGCCCCGATATTTCCTAAAATATTTGGAATAGAAAATTGAAATTTGGAGGCCTAATTACACGACTAAAATGCCATCTTTTCAATAAAAAATCAAGTTTGATGCACATCCGGTTTGACCGGAAATGCCCACAACTTTCGATTTTTAAATAGAACACCCTATATATTTTTACATTTTTGGAATCTCGAGGAAATTTTGAATACAATACATCCCATTTTGGTCACTTTTTGATAAACATTAAAAATTTTATTAAAAAATCTATTTCTGAATCCAGAGTGCTGTGGTGTCCAAAATATATTTTAGTTTGTGTGCTACGTTACTATAAAAATAAAATGAGCAATATGATTGCATTACTTAATTCTTTAGAGGCGTTTACAATTTTTAAATGTGATTTTTACCCACTAACTCGGTTTTTTTAAATGGGAATTGTATCGTTCACCAACATTTTTAAATATCTCATTTTCATACGAATCTAATGATACCAAAATTTTGAAAATCCGCTCAGAAATATTTGAGATTTCAGCCAAAATACAATGTAACCAAGCTTTTAGAAACATGCGGCTAATAAATAATAGATTAGTGGGCTTTGGAAACTAAAATGGCACATTTCTGTGTAAATCTGGTAACCTAATAACATTGGAAAAATCAAAGTAGCCATTGAATGTAATAAAACAATATTGCTCGTGAACACAGTGGTTTAATTTTTATGAAATGTCCAACGACGAAAATATTAGTATTACAAGTGCGTTATTCATCGTTCTTAATGAACTTTTAAAAAAGAAACCCAGGAGGAAGAGGCGTTGGTGGATTTTTCTTAATTTCCAATACACTAACATTCATTTCTTCCCCTATTTCTCCCCACGCGTCATTTTTTCTTTATAATTATTGTCCTTCGCGTCCCATAAACAAGGACTTTGTTGATATAGGTTAATTAAGGTTAATATGTCTTCATTGGACCACTCCATTTTATGTATTATTAACGCTTCTATAAGTTTATTCACTGAATGTTCGCTTTTAACTGTGAATTGCAATGAATGTGTCCAATTACCCGTTCACAGCGAGCACGAGCTCTCTTTGATGTACCGCTCCGCTCCCGAACCCCAGCGAACGCAAGCATTCGCCTTTGCTCGCCTTCGGTGCTTTGTTTACAGCATGCGAATTCGGCCATTCGCCAATGTTCATTCGTCTTATTTCGGTAGCTGTAAACGCACCTTAAGGCGATCTCCGCCTTTTTGTGATATAGTTCCTGTTTTTATTTTCATGTGTTAATTGTAAACTTACACTGTTGTATATTCTGTGTTTATATCTTAATTTTATGTATTTAATGTCACAAATAAAGTCTGTTTTGAATGTGAATTTTGAAACTGAATTACTCAAGCACAGTTTCATGTGGGAAGGCAAGACTTCAAGTGGCCATTCAGTAGAAAGAGACATTGGACAGAGAAATATTTATTAGTTTTGGCCATAACTGTTTTCTCTTAGTAAGTGTATTTAAAAAAACTATGAACCATAACAAGACTATTACTATGAATTTTCAGTCAATAATTTCAGTGGTTTGCAAAATAGGTAGATTTAAATTTAAAAATTATGTTAATCTTCCTATTTCGTGGTTTTAACTCTGGCCATTTTGCAAGCCACTGAAATTATTAGGTGAAAATTCATAGAGTAGTAGTCTTGTTATGGTTCTACTTAGGTACTCTTATAGTTTTTTAAATATGCGTACTAAGAGAAAAGAGTTAATAAATAATAAATATTTCCCTATCAGATGTCTCTTTCAAGGGAATGGCCACCTTAAGTAGATGAGATGAAGATAGAAGTTTTGGATGGGTCCAAGTAATATTTTACCTAAAACATGAGGTCTTCTGTATTCACTCAGTCAGTATATGATTATTGTACCTCTGAAATAGACGTTCAATATGTGACGTGAATTTAATTTCTTTTAAAAATATATTTCAAGATAAAGCCAGGAGCCAGGCATTTTATTTTAAAGCAACTGATGAATATAAAGTGGCCATGATAATAAATTATACAAAAACCCACGCCTCGGGTGTTGACGTTCTCACAATTTATGATATTAAACTTTTTATACCCATTTCAGTCTATAATAACACATATTTATTAATTGATTTTCTTTTACATGCACAACATAACGTATGGAAATTGTGAGAAACATAGTCAATGATGAGGTTCACTAACAGTTCTTTCTTTAAAACCGTAATATATAAAAAAATATTAACCGTCAACTTATCGAAAATTAAAATTGTTAGACACAATCGGAAGATGAGAAGTATAACCTTGTCTGACTCAAGTTGTTGCCTTAACACTTGCCCGGTAGGGGTAATGGACGTCATATCGTTGACTTTAGTCGGTTTACTCCCAGTCTACTTTGACGAGAACCAGGAGGCTTGAAACCAATCAGTTGATGACTGACCATTCATGCTGATGTGGGACTTTCTAGCTTATTATAGATTTTTCTCCAATATTCAATGCAGCAGCTTTAAAAGCGGCTCTTGTGATTATTTGAAATGCTCCAGAGCGCTAACACTTCATATATACTATATATAATACATATAAATTTAACAGCGGCATAAGCATTGTGTGAAATAAGTTACACTATTGGCACAACAAAATGTTCAATTTGGAGATTTCAGATCAATACATTGGTGCAACCTAATATCAGCTAATATATTACTGTATAAGAATTTCTTTGAGTTAACTGTGCATATTGAAACATATTCTTTATAGGATGTTGCAAACAGCAGAAAAAATAACTATCTATAACTAAAAGAAGAACTTGGTGTAAAAATATTAATGAAATCTTTGCATTCTTTCGATAACCTGAATTCTGGTTATGCTGGCAAATTAAAATCCTAAAAAATTAATTTGTCTAATTTCTTATTTGACAATTCTCATTCTGACACTAGCATCCACACATGTTGTGTAAAGTTTCGATTCAATTTAATCCATTGTATGTATCAAGCATCAATAAAAGTGCAGGGAACGCATAAAAGTACCATGAACTGAAAATATTCGTTGTTATAACTGGCCAAAGGAAATGTGAATTATGAAGAAAGTTTAAAGTTTCTGCGTAGAAAACAGTGAATGAAAAGCAACTTTCTACGACAAAAAATTGTTTACCTTATATTTCAATAAAACTTAATTAATTAAATTAATTAACGATATTGTATCGTGTTATGTTTATACGGTTAATCTTACTCTGATGCATCTTAAATCTATCTTAAATGAGTATACACTGGTCTATGATTATTTGTAAATAAACATTTATCTAACTTGACATGACCTCCAATCTTAGCCTAAGGAACAAAAAATATTCCTAAGAAACAGCTAAATTTCAGGTTTGGGTAAATTTGATTTGCCCTCTTAATGCAGATGAACAAACCTCCGCCTCTTTAGTATGCTTAATGCCTTTATGATACGTACTTTTCAGTCGTCCATCTGAAAAATTGACCTATTTGAACCAAGAAACTGTGTAATGTGCAATTACCATCTCCTTAGGGTGTAAATAATACCATATTTATTACAAATTATATTGCGATAATTTTAATGATGTTTGTAATAAGATAATAAGGGCAGCTTTGAAGCGTTATATAATTTATATGAAGATATATCTCTGTCAGGTTCGGCACAACGTAAACAGATTTGTTTCTGCATTTCGACATCTTAAGTACAGGTATTCCGGTTGCATGTTCTTGTTTATGTATTATGTTTCATTGGTTGTCAGAAGTGATGCCAAGGATACTTATTAATCCAGGATATTACTATGTCACTGACTACTAACAGTGTAAGTATTAATAATTCACAGATAAAATTGATACCAGGGCTGATACGTGATAAATAACTTCGTTTATGTTCACAACATAATTATTTTACTTAGACTACAAAAACACTTATACATCATATACTTTAATAGTAGCAGCATTCTCAGTAGCGTAGAAAACATTCAGTAGTTATCTAAATGAACAATTTCGCCTAAGGTAACTAATTGTTTTTATGGGTAGTTTATTAAGGTTGTGAGTTGTGAGAGGGGACGGTAGCACTCAGTGGGTTCTGGGTTAGCTAGCTTTCAAACTGACGCTCTTAGCGAAGCAGGTTCAAACTCTGCTTACTGGGAAATAGTTTTATCATAAAATTATCCCTAAGAAGTGGTTTGAACTCCACTATAAACTGTAGGGATTCGTTTCTCTTTACCTAATGCATAATCTCTGGATTCCCAAGGAGTTGAAAAGCGGTTAAGAAAACATTTTAAGAAACAAAAAACATTATATGGTTTATAAAATTAATATTACTAAATAGTTTCCAGGTTCCATAGGGGGTATGTAAAATTACTAAATGATATTAAAACTTTAGGTTTTTAATATAATTTCTACAGACACTTTACAGTTACACTCATACAACCTTTAGTAGGTAACAGCTTTTCACTTATTTTTGGTATTAAAATATAGTTTATCATTGTACAATTTCTTGACTTCGCGAATTACCTTTTTATATATTTTCATATATTTTTTATAGAATAAAATATCATTTGCATCATTTGTGATTAACTTCTTAGAATACAATTTTTTTAAGTTCCTTGATGAGATCCTAATGCCTTTGCTAAACCATGGCTTTTTTTGCAATGTTGGGATTTAGTTTCGGTAATGGAAATGCTGTATCAATATAATATGTCAAAGCATTAATAAATAATTCAAATGCCTTATTTACATTACTGCAATTATAAACCTCACTCCATGATTCATTGCTTATGCGTGACAGGAGCATACCATAATTGTTTTGTCGAAAGATGTCTGGAACAACTAATATCCAGTAATACTGAAGGCTTCTCTTCTATTAAAAATCGCTGTAAAATGTTAAAAATGTACCAAAAAAAGTAAACTTCTACCAAATGTTGTTGTACTGAACGGGAACATAGGTTGGTATTCGTGGGGCGTCTAAAATCGTCTTATCTCAAATCGGCCCCTGCCAGTTCAGATGATCAATTGGACATATTAAATTTTTGGTGTTATAATGTCCTTTTGATATTTTCAATTAGGGCTGCCATATTTTCGTCGCCGTAATTAAGACACTTAAGACAACTGCAGCAAAACAGGTTTAAAGTTCAATATGATCAACAGATCTTAAATATTTATTATTTCAGTGGCGTTCATTTATTTTTCCAGGTACAAATGGCAATTGTAAAGCACAGAAACATCAATATTTCCAACTTTTTTTGCTACAAACACTGTGCCTAATTTCATATGAAAATAAAAGCTACTGTGAGAAAATGAGATATAATTTAACAGTAAAGAAAGAAAATGGGGTTGTGCTGGAAAAATGAGCAGAAATTCAAAGTACCAATAAGGTTTCCAAAAATCCTCCAAAGATTCGCAATGAACCCCTACTCCCAAATGTTTCCTAAAAATTCCCAACAATGATTTCCGAAGATCTCCAATAATTCTCAACGATTCATAATTTCTAATGATTATGAGCTATTGTTTACTACTGCCATTAACGATGTAAATCTAATTTAAAAGAAGCTAATAAAGCCTTAAATTTACCGTACTATAATATAAACATTACGGTTCCTGTATAATCTGTGTGAGCATTGTATGAGATCATTGTTTGCATTAGTTTTCTTTACTGAATAAAGTGTCTGTGTATATTTGTAACACACTATCTATTGGTAAAAATTAGAACAAATATTTTTGTTGTACTATGTGTACATTTTAAATGAATTATTTTAAAAGAGCACGAAGATCCGAAGTCTATGGACAACTCTATTTACAAATACAAGTTGCCCAATAAAATCAGTCATATATCTTAAGTTCCTCCATATCAGGCTGCCTATCTACTGGGGACGAAGAATGACTTTATTTGGTAAGAGGTCATCCAATAATTACGCCACTCAAATTTTATGGTTTTTCTACCCCTCCCTCCCCCTATGTCACAGGTTGTCACATTCGAGTCAACCCCCCTCCCCCGTTGTGACGTCGCACATATTAAATTTTGAGGTGGAATTTTCTTATCTTTGTTTTTTTTTAATTTCATTCACTTAAAGCAATGGTATACGATGTAAATAATGTGATGTCACAAAAGTTTGACCCCCTCCTCCCCTCTTGTCACACTGTCACACTTAATGGACCCCCCTCCTCCCCCCTCAAAGTGTGACGTAATTAATGGATGGCCCCTAATTTTGTGTAGATATATGTCGATTTGTTGAAAGATTTATGATTTCCAATAATTAATTGGTGTTGTTTACTACTGCAGATGACCATTAATGGGGCAGAACATAAACCAATTAAAGACATAAACCAGAAAATGTAAACTGTGTCTGAGGTTATTCATACTATACTCATCTGCTCCTGTATTACCTTATTGATTATTACATTAAATAATTAGTAATACGTGTGAAAAAACTGTTCTAATATGAAAGTGCAGTCTTTGTAATTTTATTTCGTGCTTTAAGACAAAGCAAAGAATATTGTGCTTTACACTTAGGTACGTGATAAGACAGGTCAAACGTCACGCATGAGGTGAAGTATGTTTTCTCCAACTAATGAAATTAATTTTTCATTGTACGACCAATTAAAAGGTTGTTTAATTATACTACTCGAAATGTGAAATTTCTTGGTATAACGCAAGATATTAAGTTAAACTGGGAATTTTACACTAATACTTTGATATCGAGATTAAATTTGTTTATTTTTTTCTCTTTAGTTTTGTCTCAATTAGAGTAATTTGTTTGTTCGATTCCAAAGCATCAGACGTGTCACTTAGTAAAATTTCCTACCCAATAAATGACAAAGCCCCTTTGTCATCTTGAAGCTGCCATTTAAAATTATTGAACTTCGAGTAAATATTTGTAATCTGCGATTTAAAAAATCCCAGATACCGATTTTCAGACGAATTAGACCATAAATTACAAAACTTATCCGCCCCATTGACGTCGCCATTTATCTTCCGAAACCTTGATAATCCTCAGATACTTATTTTCAATCGAATCAGACGATACATAAGAAACTCTATCCGCCATATTGACACCGCTATTTTGAATTTTTGAATTTACATTTATAATCTTCTATTTTAAAAATCCCCCAAATTAGTAGAATCGCTTACTATTGTGATCCCATACACTACAACAGTTATTAGTCAGTGAATCCAGTATTTTACTGTTTAAATAGCTATTTATTTTTGGGTCTTGCACCTGGACCCTTTTGTTCAGGTTAGCAAAAAGTACTCCTACCTACATTCTCAGCCAAATTGACTGAGATCATTTCTCCACAAGCTTTGTGCGGAGTACTTTGATCCACTTTAAATTACATAATCCCTACTTTTGTCGCAGGATGCACTGGAAGCGCGATATATTGAAGAAGAAAACACGTGTTTTGCAGCCAATATGACGGCGATAGCGACAAAAGTGCAGTATAGTATGTTTTGAAGACTGTACAATCTTCAACAACATCTTTAAGATGTATGTGTCAGGATGTTTTTTTGTATGAAATTTTTGATACTGCTAGGTATATAAAAGAAAATAATTCACCTTATCAGTAAGAAAGTATAATTTTATTATTTCCAAGCTTGTACAAATTATAAACTTAGAATTTTTGAAGTAAATTTGTCCTGCAGTCAGAATAGATGCCCTCCTTATAACCATGCCTGGAGTTTTCTGTCTTTTGTTGATTTTGCAAGTCCTGATTGCTCTACTTACTGAATCGAAAGAAAAATATTTTATGTTGATTTATATCATATTACAGGTATATTTCCTAAGGTACGGTTATAGCCATGGAAATTCGAGCAGTTAGGTTATATTTTATTGCAAGTTTATAAATAAAATTGGGTATTAAAATTGTTAAAAATGTCACACCAGATTCCCATGGCTATAACGTAACTTATTTTGATTTGTTGTTCCTACTTGCGGAAAGAATGTTTTCCTCACAAGAGTATATTTATGATTACTTATTAAGAAAATATTAAAATTATGCTATTTTTAATTTGATTATTTATATTCATTTCAATTTTAAAAACAAAATCACTAAGTTACTAAATTAAAAGAAAAGTTTATGTTATCGTTTAGTAAATAATTGCAATTTTGGTACAGAAAACTACTAATAAATATTTTGCATATCATGTAAGTACGCCATTTTTGCACGAAAAAATAAAATGCTGCAAAAATGGACCTACAAACACGTAAAAAAGTTATGATTATTCTTCTTTTTTTGAGGTTGGAGTGTTAAGTGAGTAGGAATGTTAGTATATTACTTAAACACACTTGCAAGTGGTATCTTCCAGGTGTTGCTGTGGTTATCGAATTTGACGTTTCACTGATCATGCTGTCAGGTTCTTCAGAAGGATTTTAGTCATTTCCTGCATTACGCTCTCAGCCCACACATAATATTTATTTAATTCTGTCCTTTTCATGTTTTACTTAGGTACGTATTTTAAAGCTGTGAAGTAATAAAATTGTCACTATATTATAGGTCAAAAGTTAGATATAACCTTGTTCACAACGTGATGTGATTGAAATAAACTAGAATCACAGACAAAGCAAGAGATGTTTAATGAGAAGAACACGGAAAAGTCACATACCAAAATTAAAATTTGAGCAATTTTTCACCAGCAATACGTGAAGCCACCATACAACTTGCTCTTCTTGTCCCGTTTCTCTTTTCTTTCAACATCACTTGGCCGCTTTAGAACTTTTTGGGACTCATATGTCCCATATTCTGTGAGGGAACCCAGTGAGGATGGTTTTTATTCAGTAAAGAAGCAGGTTTTCCTGAAAAGAACAGACAAGGTACACGTTAAAGCGAAGTAGACACTATGTTTCATAAAAGGCCATTGAAAAATTTTTCAATGGGGGCGCGATGTATGAATTCACTTACCTCTTATAAAATGTTTGCTACAAACTCTCTGGTACTTGAGTTTTGATTCTGATGTGAGATCACCTCGCTTTATTACAGCTATCCAAAGGGCCCTACACCTGGATAATTCGTTTTTATTCGTTGAAAACCTGTGGTTGGAAATCGCAGGGTATACAGTAAAAACCTACTTGAACCCTGTCGGCTCGATTCCCACAACTAACTACAATGCAACTCTTAGACCCTATGCTTGTAATAACACAAATCAGTCTCACAAAACTATAAAAACAACTCTGAACACGTAAAAAATAACAAAACGAAGTAATTTAACATAAACATTGTGTGCGGACGTGTCGGCCATATTGAATTATGTTTGACAAATGATAGGTCGTTGGGTTGCCTAATAATAGATTTACACTATAATAGAATGCGCTATATTTCGTAGAATTATGTTAAAAGTTTAATTTTTTGATAGACATATTTTAAAGCATGCTAATTAACTTCAGCTTTTTATTTAAGGACTGATGACTGAACCGTATTGCACTAAATACGCCTCTTTTTAACAGCAAAAGCAAAAGGTAAAGATATAGACAAGGACAGAGCGACGTCAGGCCTCGACTATAGTACACGTAACGGCTATATATGGCACGCAAACGATAATCCGTTGTCCTTGCTTATCTTTACTAAACAAAGATAAACGACTGAAATACAAGAAAGAAAGATGCACGGCGCTTAAATCAAATTTAGTAATTTAACTAAAATTATTATTGTCTAAACTGTAATATTTAATGATGAATATTCTTTATCTTTAATTTAAAATTTGCATTCCCAAAAATTTTGTTATTTTAAAATTATATGACCGCATCGGCATTTTATAACATAAATAAGTAAATATATACAATCAGATATTTAATACATTCGACAATTTTATATACTTAGTTAAGTTTAATTTTGAAATCCAGGTCCGAAGACCTTAAAGAGACGTCTTAAAGACATCCATTTTAGATGTCTTTAGAAAATCATAAAAAGATGTCTTTAAGATCTCTCTTTGAGGTCTTCAGACGTTCAGACATAATATGCACATAAAAAAGATGTCTTTAAGACATGGCTTGCTGTCTGGGACGGGGGCCCATCGACAAAAGTGGCTTCGGGCACCGCAGTTGCTCTCGCTCGGTGGAGATGTAGGTATCTGTAGCTACCATCTTACTCCAATGGCAGGTTACATAAAGGGCCGCTTAAATTTTGCAAAAAAAAAAAATCTGAAAAAATTTATTGAACTAAAATAAGTATCTTTTGCCTCTTGGAGTTGTTTTCCCAAAGTGCTTCCTTGTACCGGAAAAGAAAAACAAAAGAAGATAATTCATAGACTTTTAGTAATTAGTTTAGGATGAAGGAAGCGTTTTAGAGAAATATTTCAAGAGCCAAAATTTGTTCATAAAACACACCTGTTGAAATTTATTAAACAAAAAAAATGTTGGCCAATAATTTTTCTAGAGCCTTTTTTCTTCTCTTCAGAAAAATCCCAAAAAATTCAGGAATATTCTTTAGATAAAAATAAACGACTTTTGCCTCTTAAACTTTTTCTTCAAAGTGCTTTCTTCTCTTGTAAAAAACTACAATAAATGAATTTTCTATTTGTAATTTTTTTTTCCGGGAGAAAAAAGTACTTTGTAAAAAACACCAAGATAAAAGATGCTTATTTTTCTCCAATAAATGTGCCTGAATTTTTTGGCAACATTTAAGCGGCGGTTATTTGCCTCTCTCTCGAAGAGAACGCAGTCACATGATCTGCCGTTGAGGGGGGGGGTGGGGGGTGGGAATGGTAGCTACAGATGCCTACAACATCTGCGACGGCAACTGCGGTGCCCGAAGCCACTTTTGTCGATGGGCTCCCGTACTATACCACCTCACGAACAAAACCTTACAACCCATTTATTTCGCAGTACAACAAGAAAAATTAATAGAAATCTTCCTAACCCTGCACAATGATCTAGTTGACATCAGGCAATTTTTCCTGTAAACCCGTTCTATATTCTAATAATTATTAAAATGATAATTTATTGTTTTCACAGATTATGCTTACGTGTGACGTTTAATTTCTCACATAATTAATGGCCGAAACGCGTGAAGATATAATAATAACTAATAATCATTGGAGCCTGTGGTGTTTCACAAATTAAAACCCGTTCACACTGCACAAAATAAATACATATTTAAGTATTATAAATTGTTAAAGGATAAAGACCGAATACCAAACAGGCGACGCAGCGAAAGATGAATTGGTGACAATTGGAGACAATTTGGGCTCCAAATTAACTAAAGCAACATTTACCATGCTTGACATAAAGTAATTTATAACTTAAAAACTCCGCAGGTATTTCCTTGATGCTTTAGTATGATAATAATTGATATTTGAATTTACTGTAAATAAATTATTTAAGGTTTACACAACACTGCACCTAAACTGGTGGTTGTGGGGGAAATATTGTAGCAATGCAATTGTCACAGTAACTGAAAGTTACAGACAACAATAAAATTTCCCTTTTTTCTTACCATGCTGATATAAAATAAACTAATATTTACTTAATGCAATTTTGTATGGATCTGTCAAAATAAAATCGCAATCTTATTTCTCTTTTCACATTGACAAATATATTTAAAAATGTAGATCATCAACTATTGGTGATGTATTAGTTAAAGTAACAAAATTATCCTGTAATTATTTCCAATTAATAAACCGAACTGTTCAAAAAATTACTTAGCTAGATATCTAAAAAAGGAAAAGGCATGCACATTTAAGATTATTTTACCATAGTAGTACACTGTAATTCGAATAAAAATCGAGTACCATACTTAGATGCAGTTTCTCACTCTCCTAACTAGTGTTGCCCTTTGCATTGAAAATAGTAAAAATCTCTTAGAAAATTTTCAAATGCTTTATTTTAAGACTAGTTTAGAAAAGATACAGACTATTTTAGTTTCCTTAGTACCCAACCGCCAAAACGATCAAATTTTATCATTCTATTTTTTGGAAATGCTTAGCCTTTGAAACGTTTTTCGCCCTTATTCTGAGCTCATCAGAAAGGCACAAACCACTCACACGATGTTCCATGCAAAAACCAAGACAATTATCAACTTTTTTGACATTGTTTAAGATTGACTGAATGAAAAAAACAGATTTTCACATGTGTGTTACTTACCTAGCAATAGAGTCTATATACTCTATACACGTTTAAAAGTGAATAATTTTTTGTTTGCTTATACTCGTAATGAAACATTCTTTATAGGATTTTTGCAAACAGCAGAAAATACTATCTAGGTATGAGAACTAAAATAAAAACTATTTGTAAAATTATTGATTTGCAATCTTTGCATTTTTTCGATAACCTGAATTCTGGTTATGCTAACGATTAAAATCCTAAAATCAATTTGTCTTTCTTATTGGATAATTCTCATTCTAACACTAGTTTTTACACAGTCCCCTACGACTATGCAGAATAAGCCAATATCCATATAACCCCCTACGGCTATGAAGATTCAATTAAAATGAGAACAAAGGCCTAAAATGAATTTATTTACACACCTCGTCTTTTGGAAAATTTTTCATTCGCATGGATTACATTTTTATAAAATCTATCATTCTGTTTTTTGGATATGTCAAAAAAGTCGGTAATTGTCTTGGTTTTTGCATGGAACATCATGTGACTGGCTTTTTGCCTTTCTGATGAGCTCAGAATAAGGGCGAAAAACGTTTCAAAGGCTAAGCATTTCCAAAAACAGTATGGTAGATTTCATGAAAATGTAATCTATTTGAATGAAAAATTGTCCAAAAGACGAGGTATGTAAATAAATTCATTTTAGGCCTTTGTTCCCATTTTAATTGAAACTTCATAGGGGGTTATGTGGATACTGGTTTATTCTGCATAGCCGTAGGGGATTGTGTAGAAACTAGTGCTAGAGAATTGTCCAATAAGAAAGACAAATAGATTTTAGGATTTTAATTCCTAGCATAACCATAATTCAGATTATCGAAAGAATGCAAAGATTGCAAATCAATAATTTTACAAATAGTTTTTATTTTAGTTTTCATACCTAGATAGTTTTTTCTGCTGTTTGCAAAATCCTATAAAGAATATGTTTCATTATAGTGGATTGTCTAGTTTCGAGAACGGTATGTTACATCGTATCATAAATTTCACTAACTCTAAGTTAAAATTACGTTGCGTGTCACTGTAAGTAAAGCCACCCAGTTTATGGTTTTCCTAATAAATATGTGAATTAATATTTGTCTTGCATTACCACGAAATTGCATTGTCACATCTAGTGCAATACAGTTCTCTACCATCAAAATATAATTCGGCAATAATATCGCGAATCCAAAAATTTACTATACTGTACGATGCGACATTTTAACTCCACGTTTTTAGTACCTACGTCCGAATAAATTTAAGAGAGACACTGACTAATCTTGTTAAATTACTCCTGTCCTCGCTTAGGATTGGACTTCAGATAAACAGACAGTAGGTACACCTGCTGCAATTTAAAATAATAAAAGAAACTAAGTTACGCCTTAACATTGTAAAATTAAATAAAATTAATTTAGTATGGTGCATGACTTTCTGTTTTTCTGCTTTGGGAATATTTCAGAATGTGTTTACAATATATAATATCTGTAAAAGCCGTCCCTGGAATACGATAGGTAAATCCGACCTCTGCCTATTACCGAATCATACATCCCGTATATTTATTGGGGACTAATGTTCCAAGATTTTCTACAAATTGTTCGACATGTTCATAAGCGTAAGTCTTGCTTTGTGGATTACTCTGAAAATTCCTGTTAATAATCAAGTTTAAGACCCAGAAATTCCACTTCCACACCTATGGTTCTCACCTTGTATAGATCATTTGACATTTATTCAATAATTCTTTGGATTGTTTATTACTTTAAAATAGTAAATAAATTTGTATCGGCGCGAATCAACGAATGGCGTTAAAAGCTTTTACAGAATATCAGGAGTTCCCCAAATCGTCTTAAAAGGAACTACAATTCTTCCTGCCACCGTAAGTTCTCAAGATATACTTGACCGAATTTCATGGTTCAGTAACAAATCGAAAGATCGACTATAAAAATTTCACACCAGGTTATTACTTACACCTACTTCCATCTGTATAATTATAATGAAATTGTGGCGAACGCCAATTTCTATTTTCATTCGTATAATTTACTCCAACCAATAATTTTTATGTATAATGATAAAGTGACGGTACAAGCGTGGCGCTATGCATCGTTAATCAAAGTTAATGAAGTAATTCGAATTTTCAAGATTAAGTTCCTGGAACAACTGTTAGGATACGTTGTGAGTTTTTTAAATGAATGGCCAAAATGACTAATAATTTCGTTATTAGTTCCATCCACGGCTAAGACCAATCGCCGATGCTAAGGAGTGTTGAGCACCCTCTTGTAATACTTTCATATCCATAAATATACCTAGTGTAACAGGAATGTACATCTTAAACCTCATGATTTTTATCTACGACAAACTGGCTGATTTCACAAAGTTTGGCGACATTCACCCACACTCAACACGAAATAAAAATAATATCTATATAGATACATTTTTCCACATCTACTATAAAAAGTCACCTTATCATATCGGAACTTTTTATTACATGTTTTCCACATATCTAAGGAATACACGATCAGCTTTAAAAATAAATTGACGAATATCTTGTTACAGCACTGCTTTTTGACCTGAATGAATTTGTATCTATTCTTAAACTGAGCCAACAATTTTTTTTGTTATACCAATTAAAAGTAGCTGTAGAATATTATAACTCTAAGTTCTAAAATTCGTGTTTTTTGTTCTTTTTCTTTCATGTTTGTTTATGTCTCAAAATTCTATCTAGTCAAAGCTCAATGTTCACTTGAATTTTTTAATAAATTTTGCACATATTAGTTTTATAAATCCAGAATGTATTAGTTAACCAAGTACTCTTGGTGGTATTCCACCATTATGTGACGAACCTCATCCGCATCTTATGTATTATGTATATGGCAAACAAGGCAATAAAATCAATATAAAAAATTTAAAAAATAGTTGGTTCTGTATTTTCTTAGTCACGTGAGGTATTAAATTACTTATATATATTTTTCTTATTTACTTACTTCGTCTCTGATGATATGCAATCAGCTAGTAAAAAAATCTCTGAAATCATTTAATACACTTAGCCTTGTTTAAAAAAATTCCTTAAGTTACTTTATTTTTCCGAGTCCCATTGGATCATATGATTATGATTCCTCGAGTCTTCACAAATATTAAGTTTTTTGGTTTTTCGAATTCTCCCCTTCTAGTGAAATTTCTATGTTCATAAAGCCTAACGTTGGAAGGTCTAAACGGCTCACCTATATAATGCTTTCTGCACTATCAACACAATTTTTGTAATTTCGAATAACTTTCAGCAATTTAGATTTCGATACAACCAATGATAGTGTGGTGCCTGTTTGAAAAACAGTTTGTACAGAAAACCTATACCTGAGTCTTCTTAATTTATCCGACAAAGCATGTGTCTTATTGTGTATATAGTATATAGAATTAAAAATCGAGAGAGGATTAAGACAAGGCGATGCACTATCCCCCAAACTATTCGTCATACTGCTACAAACTGTGATGAATAAAGTAAACTGGGAGCACATGGGAATAAACATTGATGAAGAAAAGTTAAATCACCTTTGTTTTGCTGATGAGATTGTCTTAATAGCGGACAGTATGCAAGAGGCGCAGCATGTGCTGCAGACGTTACATGAGGTGGTGGGAAAGGTAGGTTTGTAAATAAATCTGTCAAAAACCCAGTTCATGACAAATCTTGTCCTAAGTGATACTATAAAAATTGATAACGGAAATATAGAATCAAGCACACGCATATAAATACCTAGGCCATGAGATCAACATTGGACGAGATAACCGAACACATGAAATCCAGTGCATAATAGGCCTAGCTTGGGCAGAATTTGGTAAACTTAAATCTACATTCATGTCTGACCTCCCAATAACTTTAACCAATGCGTGCTCCCTGTACTAACATATGGCGCGCAGACACTTGCACTGACAAAAAAGAATATCAATATCGAATGCAATATAATCTTCGTTTTGTATTTGCGAAGAGTATAATAATATAAGTTGTAGAAACGTTTATCATAGTTATAAAAACTAACTTAAGACTACGTGCTTCTTTGGGCCCACCCATCCAAGTAGTGAACTTCCCAATCATGAAAAAGTTAGTACTTTCATATGCTTGTTTGTAAAATCCTATAAAGAATATGTTTCAATACAATTATAAGCAAGCAAATAATAATTCATTCTTAAACTTTCATATGCTTATTGAATAAATATCCTTTATCAACGTCGTCGCCTACAATGTAAACGTTAACGGTCGTAGAAATTAAATATTTCAGCCCCCGTAAATCAACAGTATTTAAACATATGCCATCTCTGAGGTGGTCGTAATATTAATTTCACCTAGGCATAAATAACTAAAATCACATACTCGAAATGACTTTGAACTGGTAAAAAAACAAGGAGCCATACTCTTACAAGAAAAACTTAATTGCCTACATCCTGAGCACTGCTTTACAGGTGTACCATATGCATCTCCCATTAATTAATAGCCTTTCAATTTAATTATTAAACAGAAGACATTTCCAATGTTAATAGCTTCCTCTTTCAATTTATAAATAGTGTTATCGAATGAATGGAAATAACGATTTCTCAAGAATATGTGTTAACTTCAATGGATGGCATTTACAGGATATCCACCAGCACGACAGTATTTACTCACTGAATATGTTACTAATAGAGCTGGTTTTTTGTTCGGAAATATGCTGGCTGTGAGTGTGCATTTCATATTCAAAAGAGTAATAAGTTGCCTTGTTAATTATTGTAATATTTAAAATATCTCAAGTAATGGCAAACATATACTTTTAATAGTAATAGAAAATGATGTATCTTGTCAATTAAACAATATATTCGAAGTGTTTAAAGTGTTTCGGTATTAATGCTGTAATTAAGAGGATTTGATCTTCAAAGTATAAGAACAGTTATCATCATAGACTACATACAGAGTCGCAGATATGCATGGAAACGGCCGATTATCTCCTAAAGTAAAATAGCTACCGAAAAATGTTAAGACACAAAAGTTTTAGGGTTTTTTAAAATCAGTTTTATGCTGTCCACATATGTTGCCTTTTATTACTAATATTATAAGCTCATGCCTTTTAGAATGATTATACCAAATGTCCATTGAAATGATGATAAGGTTTAATTAAAAAAGGAGCAGCAAAAATAAAAAAACAAACTTTAGAATAATTTATTTTTTTAAATACGAATTTTCAGTAATTTTCAGCATTTTTTTAAATATTTGAGAAAAAAATGATAACTTCTTGGTTCCTCACAGTTGTAAAGTAACTGTGGTTTTAATGCAATAGTTATTTAATTACCATAAGATTTAAGTAGTTTAAACGGTACTTTGTCTTAGATTTTAATTGTAGTGCATTACATGAACATTATATGCATATAGTTAAATTTCGAAATAATTAGCTAGAGTGATATACAGAAATCTACTTCCCACAGGAAATAAAATGATTTGTTCGCAAGTAGCACTTTCCTCTTGTCCTCTATTTAATGTAAAATCTATCAGCAAACATTAGAACAGATAATTTCTCTAAAACTCGTATTTCCTAATGTTATTTTCGAATCTGATTTTAGCCAGTTTTATTTATTAAATTATTAAGAGAAAATGCATATATAACAGAAATCGTTCCTAACACTCTGAACCGGGGTGAAATTTATACAAAGAGTTTTAAGCAAACATTTTGACCATCCACCTATGTTTTTCAGATTCTAAACTTTTTGACATTAACATAATGCTCATTAAATGAAAATCTACACTAGATATCTACACTGCCTATCAGCTTGTTCTTCCACAGAGACAACATTGTCGATTTCTTCTTACTACACATAATTTCTCCAAAAATAACGACAAAAGTTATAGTCGCGAAGTCTCAGAAGAACAGTCAATTAGTCAGTCGACTGTTTTAAAATGTTTGAAGAAGAATTAATGGCACCCATATAAAGTGAATTTAGTTCAAGAGCTTAACGAAGATGATTTCGACCGCAGAGTAGATTTTTGCGAAACCATGATGGAACGATGTAATATCAATTCACATTTCATAAGTCGAGTACTTTTCCCTGACGAGGCCACCTTCTGTTTAAATGGCACTGTGAATAGGTAAAATTGTCGATATTGGTCACGTGAAAATCCACACTGAATGGTAGAGGCCCATACTCAGTTTCCACAGAAAGTTAACGTGTGGGCTGAAATTGTTGGGACTACAATATTGGGTCCATTTTTTATTCAAGGTTCATCAGATGGCGAAAAATATTTGGAGCTGCTCCAACAAAACATAATTCCAGAACTTGTCGCACTGTATCCAAATGGTGAAAATCCTAATGTACCGGAAAACTCCATACGGTTTCAACAGGATGGCGCACTGCCACATTATTCGGTAACAGTGCGTAATTATTTAAACGAAATTTTTCCACGCAGATGCATTGGTAGACGCGGATCAATGGCCAGCTAGATCTCCAGACCTAACCCCATTGGATTATTTTTTTATGGGGTTACCTTAAATCCAAAGTTTATTTTAATAGTCCGAACAATATTGAGGACTTAAAAGACAGAATTACTAAAGAAATTGGAAGATTTGGACCCGAAACAATTATTAACGTTTTGCGAGAATTTCAGTTTCGACTTGGACATTGTTAAGAAGCAAATGGCGTGCAATTTGAACATTTAATCTAGTTATTTTTTGCTGTATTCTTAAATTCTTGTATTTTTGTCTGTAATTGTTTGTTTGTGGCATATTCAGATTTTCTTACTTTTTATTGGGTATTTTGCCACTGAAAAATATTTAAAAATTTTAATGAAAAAACCTCTGCGCCAAACGGATCAGACAGAGGTTGGTTCTTGAGTACTTGACTGTTTCAAAAAGTCTCACACCTAAAAATATATAAACTAGAACAATGTTATAACCTAAAAACTAGCTATAGGTAGTTAACGTTTCGGAAGAGAATCTACTTCCGTTCTCAAAACTTTTTTGGCCATCAACCATGACAGTTCTTTGCTTATGTATTTCCATAGTTACGTGAGACATTAAATTATATTTATCTTATTTTTACTTACTTCGTCTCTAAGGATGGGCAACCAACTAGTACAAAAATCTATTGAATAATTAGAAACGCATCATAGAATTAAATGGGACTCGGCGAAGATTTTGGAAAAAGAGAGCAACGGAACTAAAAGAAAACTTAAAGAATCCGCGATTATTAAACGAGGATAGATGCGTTTCTAATTATTCAATAGATTTTTGTACTAGTTGGTTGCCCATCCTTAGAGACGAAGTAAGTAAAAATAAGATAAATATAATTTAATGTCTCACGTGACTATGGAAATACATAAACAAAGAACTGTCATGGTTGATGGCCAAAAAAGTTTTGAGAACGGAAGTAGATTCTCTTCCGAAACGTTAACTACCTATAGCTTTGATTTTCAGTTTTTAGTTTATAACATTGTTCTAGTTTATATATTTTTAGGTGTGAGACTTTTAGAAACAGTCAAGTACTCAAGAACCAACCTCTGTCTAATCCGTTTGGCGCAGAGGTTTTTTCATTAAAATTTTTAAATATTTTTCTTGTATTTTTGTTTTATTATATTGTTATAAGTAGGTAAGATTTTTTTCTCGATAATTTCGTCATGCAATACTCCCTAGAATTTAACGTACTGTATGCAGAAAAATGTGCTCTTTCAAATGACATTTAAAAAAATGGGGGTTGCCATTTAAAAAAAAATAGCGATGACGTAATAACTTTAAAAAATATTTGCAGCACTTTTTTTTTATAATAAACAGATTGAGAAATGTATTTAAAAATCGACGGGTCTGAGCGAATTTTTGTCACTTGTTTTGTAACTATTTTAATGAATTTATTCCAACCTTTACGTGCTCACTGCATGAGGCACATGATTTATGAAAGTGTAAAAAAATAGAGTGCTGTGCACTGTACTTTCCTACTATTGTTAGTTCTGCTCTGCTATAACATTATCTAAGGACCGTTACGCTGATGAGGAGCAATAACTCCAAAACACATGTCTCTAGCTGATTTATTGGTTTTTTACTGGGTAATATGGCAATTATTTTTGTTTTTAATATTTTATCGGATCACATACACTCTTCCATTCGTTTGAAGTAAACATTTTAAGTATAACAGGAATTATCGCGTACGAAAAACAATCTACATGCATACGCACAGGCATACATATGTACAAACGCAGAGACATTCTTCATTCGACATTTTTTAAGTTCAGTGTGTTAGGAAATATTTCTTTCCAATTTTTTTTGTACGATTAATTTTTGTTCGGTGATAATCATATAGACATAATAATCGATGATTTGCAAACCTCACGTACTGTCTCGTAAATTTATTTAAATATCTCTTCGATGAGTTACCGAGAACTGAGGTTAGTAGTATACTTATTTTTGATTATGTAACTTTAAGTGGCAAACTCCCATATACATATAAAAAAGAATGTATTATCTAAATTACTCATTAAGTTCATTGTAATATGGTAATCACTCATAAATATCAGATTAATATTTACAAAATTAACTCACAGACAAAAGAGCTAAACTAAATACAGCTATAAAAGTGGTGTCAACGGTCTAAAGCTACAACCGTGATGGTGCATTTTTTTTTTTGGTACGTGATTACTTGAATTATTGTTTTATTAACATAAGTAAAAAACCTTGTTATTGTAATTAGATTAGCAGTACTTTATATTTCCTCTGTCATGGAAACATTTATCACTCACAATTTATTTTACTTCCACATCCACGTAGTGGACTGGAACTACAGTAATCGTAAAAAAAAAATTAAAATTTTTCTCGTTGGAATAGGTTTAGAATGTCATGAAACTTTAAGATTTTAAATTTGAGCAAAAAAAAAGTCTATCTCTCTGTCGGTCTGTCGCACAGTGGGCCAGATAGCAATTCTAGAAAATAATAAATCACAAAATCAGTATTCTCAAAATCGTAACCAATCACTATTTAATGCTCTAATGTAAGAGTTTTCTCGGAATGCCCTCTCAAACTTATAATAAAAGCGAACATAATTTGCCTGTTTCCATCATCTTATGTGTTTCACTGCAAGTATCGCTGTGCTCTTGTTTATTACCTATTAATTAAAATATTTTAGTGGAGAATTGTATAAAGGTAAGTCAACATTTTAACGCAGTTCATTTTAATAATTTTCTTGTAAACTCTAAGTAACACTGTTTAATTGTCATTAGCATAAACTCTTTTAGTGAAGATGAGGTTATTCGGGCTCTGAAACGAATTAAACCCAAAATGACGACCGGTCCTGATTCCATTCCAGCTTTTTTATTAAAGGATTGCGCTATCATCTTTGCATATCCTCTAACTCTAATTTTTAACCTAATCTTAAAAAACTGCCTATTTCCTGACCTATGGAAATATTCCAAAGTATGTCCCATCTTCAAAAAGGGAAACAAACTAGATATTGAGAACTTTAGACCAATCTCTGTAATTTGTAACTTCTGTAAATATTACTTCATGATAGAATATATCATTCAATTAGCACCAAAATATCTATTAATCAACATGGATTTATGAAAGGGCGTTCAACAACAACAAATTTATTCTGTGTAACTCAATATATTTCTGAATCCTTAGATGAACGTGGGCAGGTAGATGTCATATATACCGATTTCTCAAAAGCGTTTGATAGACTTGATCACCAGTTGTTACTTAAAAAATTAGAAAAAATCGGCTTCTCATATTCTTTGCTCCTTTTGTTTAAAACTTATTTAATGAATAGGAGTCAGTACGTTGCATTAAATGGGTTCAAATAGATCGAATTTGCTGCCACATCTGGAGTTTCCCAGGGATCTATTCTGGGGCCCTTGTTTTTTAACATATTTATTAACGACATAGTGAACGAAATTAATTTGCCTCACCTTTTATATGCCGACGATCTAAAAATTTTCACAGTAATTGATGAAATCGATGACTGTTTTCAACTTCAGACTTCTCTTGACAAAATAAACACCTGGTGTATAGTAAATAAATTATTCATGAATCCTAGTAAATGTAACGTAATGTCCTTTTCTTTAAAAACATCACCTATTATTTTTGATTACAGGTTAGATAATGTCATACTTCAAAGACCTATAACATTTCGCGACCTCGGCGTAACTTTTGATAGTAAATTATCCTTCACTGATCATATCGATACCATAGTGTCTGAAGCCTCCAAAGCCCTTGGATTTATCGTTCGTACTAGTGGAGAGTTCACTAATACTGATACTCTGAAAATTCTTTATCAATCCTTCGTCAGATCGAAACATGAGTACGCATCGCTAATTTGGAGTTCCAGTTATGATGTTCACAAGAATAACTTGGAGGCAGTTCAACGTAGATTTCTTAAATTATTGTGGTTCAAATCCGACGGTACCTATCCAGTGATTGGTTTTCCGCAAAGTAACTTGCTTGAAAGATATTCTATGACTACTCTTGAGGATAGGCGTACGTACTTTTCTCAAGTATTTTTGTTTAAATTACTACACAATGATTTTGACGCACCCGAAATAATTAGCAAGCTTAATTTTCACGTTCCCAGATTAACCTCTCGTAATCACCAAGTTTTCTATTTACCTACGCCGCGTACCAACGTACTAAATAATTCACCTTTATATACGATTTGCAGTACTTCTAACAAATTATGTGGCGACTTCGATATTTTTAACTGCAGCCTTAGTGACATAAAACAAATTGTTCTAAATTAAATAACCAGTGAGTGTCTTTGTTTTTCTTAATTTGCTTTGAATCACATGTGTGTATATATGTATATATAGTTTTTATATGTAAACATTTCCCATGTTATTTTTTTCTCTTTCTTCGTATCATTAGTTATTCATAGTTCGTACATTTAAGTAAATTTTACTTTCTTTCTATGTTGTATATTATGTAATTAATGCTTTGTATGCCTTTATTCCTGTTCTGTAATTGGGTATCTTACCTGTTGAACAGTGTATGCAATAAATAAATAAATAAATAAATAAATAAATAAATAAATAAATAAATAAATTATAGACATATTACACCAACTAATAATATTTTATGAATTTGAAAAACCCGCAATTCTCAGATTTGAAGAGATTTGCTCTGTAATTTTTTTTCCAAGTATTGTAATTCATCTTAATTCGTCTCCCTATTGGCTTAGCTGCAAAGGTCTGCAAATCATTAATACAGTGAATTTTTTTCAGTGCCATGACCATAACACGAAGAGAATATTTGATATTTGGCATCAAGAACATGACATAATAAAAATAAATGCTGCAGTTTTGGCTTAAGTTCTGCACTTTAAATTAATGGAACACGAGGTGGATACAACCAAAATAATAATTAAAAATATAAACAATAACTTTGCTGACAAGCCGAAATGTAATCGATCTCAGCAGGTATTTCTCGCGCAACATCATGAATGACTGAATGACGTTGTTGTTGTGATACCTACTGAAAGCTCAAAAGGACGAACAAAAGTTCGATCATCAGAGGAATTTGTTGGGGCGGTTGATCCAAACGTTTTACCTTTACTCGAAACGTATACTGTACATTAGTTATCATTTGCGACTAGCACCAGTTTAAAAACGTCTGGTTAAATAGATGTTGCGTTAATAGTACAAACTGTCACAGCAAATTCTCCAAAGCGAGTGACTAGGATTAAGAAAGCTTCATAGCTCTCCAAAATCGGTTGCTACGAAATATACACCAGAAGAAGCCTTGGCTCTGTATGTTGACGGTCGAAGCTGTTCTTTCCACAGGAATGTTGTTAGAGGAAGCTTTAGAAACCAAAAACAAAGATGTTAGGAAATTTAGGGAATTACATACACAGAAGACGTCCTGAGAAAAAACTATGGAAGATCTATTTCACGTTTTACTGTATTCTTCAGATCCTATAATCTCCAAGTTATCAAAAAGCACATCAACAATATGGAGGAAATAAAATGTAGTAGATCCAGTACTTCAGATACATACGACTGAAATTAACGATTCTGACTCCGATCGTGATGCTAACGATGACTTTGACATTTCTTAGGATCCCGATACAAATTAGAATGAAAATAAATGTTGCAATATATGAAAATATACGCTTAAAAGTATGCATTTTAATTTTGATTGAATAAAACATTATGTATGAAGTGAAATAATTGGCTTTCTTCCCAAAATATGCAATTATATAATTTATTTTATATATTATATATTATTATTATTATTACATGTGAAAGTGTATCGTATTTACGATGTTAGATACATGTTTATATGTTTTATTGCGAATAAAAGATATAAAATGCTGCCTCTGAGTATTTTCATTTTTTATTTGGTAGAACTGCTGTCTGGCCCACTGTGTGTCGGTCCGTCTGTAACTTTTTTGTGTGCACGTTTTCTCTGGAACTGTTTAAGATATTGACTTTTTTTATACACGTATGTATTAGAATGATATCTGGAACTGGATTGTTTTTTAAACTTATCAGATGAAGGGTTGTGGGGTAAATAGGGGAAAATAAGTAAAGCAGTGGTGGTATGAATACAAAAATTTGGGATTTGGTGTATATACCAGAAGCCAAGGCCTCAAGTTTTTTTAATAATGTTTTCCATCCCCACTTCACTATTAAAGGGGTTGATAATAGAAAATTGAGATATTCTCTTGAAATTTGGTACACGTATATATTATAACGGCATCTGTAATTAGATTATATTTTCAGATGATTGCGCTGAAGGGTTGGGGATTAAATAGGGGTAAATTGAGTAAAATAGGTAGAGCAAGCTAATGAGGGTGCAGAAACTCTATTTTTGTCGTATATACTAGAAATAAGCACCTCAATTTTTTTTATGACATGTCTCAAATTTATTAAAATTTTATGACCATTTATTTCTACATACTAGAGTGCAAATATAGTCTAGATGTTTTCCTTTAAAGAGATAAGGACGAAAAATCTGGATGTGGAAGTGGTGATTCCTTAGGCATCTGTTTTTCTGATTTTGCTCTAGAATTTATGATGTAAACAACATAAGCACGTCTTTGGTTACGGCGTTTTTAAATGAAGTGAGGTACGAGGCTTTATAAATCGTTTTGTGAGAGCAATAAAATATTTACATTATTAAATCACAATTTATTATAAAATACAGGGTGTTTCAGAAATAACAGCTATCTCGTCTTATCCAAAACCTCATGACATACGTTTTGTGATTTATGCGCTGACCTTTCTTTGCCCTTTTGACGGTATTATATCATCCGCCATGATTGCCTGTTAGACACATGGCCTCATCAACGCTATTTCGCACCAGCTTTTTGGAGACATTGCGAATGAACTTGCCACTGAGCGTCCGATAGACACGACAAAATTTTCTCATTTACGGCGCCATAGTTGCCGTCTGCTACGGTCTGATGATTTCTGCACTTTTAGGGAAGATTCTTACAACTCGCAAAGAACCAAAGACCACTAAGGAACAGTTTACTTACCGTAATTGTGGCTTTGCTGCTATCCGTTATACGAGCGTTTTCTATATTTCAATATATTTTTCTGGTTGAAACAATCTCTGATGGAATATGGTGGAATGGCGTCATCAAGTGATAAACACACCAGTTTAGGAATAGAAAAACAGTTTTATTGGTTTTATCCTAACCTAACATTAAGTTTGTTGACTTTATTCCAAGTCTCTTTATCTGCGTTGCAAGTAATAGACGTTGAAAATGAATAGTACAATAGTAAACAGAGTACTATGGGTGTTGTTGTATTGGCTAGTAGGCAACAGCGTAGACATATATTAGATGAGGAATCGTCTGACAAAGAAGAAATTTTATTATTTAAAAGGAAGCCACATGTAAAAATGAAAAATTGAATTTTACAAATTGTGGTACAATAGTGTGGAAGACTTTAAATCCCATTTTAGAATGTACAGTGTTGAGGTATAGCAAAACTGACGGAATAAATATATTGTTCCGCTAGTAATCATCGTAGACTATGTTATTGTTTATAACTAAAGTTTGAGGTTAGATTCACATACACCACACATTATTCATCAATTCACCACCACAAGTTTAAAGTTGCACTATGATGCCACCAGATTAAATTCACCATAAATAAAAGAACAAATTCTGATGCATCCAATTGATCCACCAGACAATAAAAGAACAACGTCGATGGATCTGGTGCCACCTAATGGACTCAACGTTGAAATAAAGAATACGTCCTACTTTATAGCATATAAATATTAACTGTATACTATGAGTTTCGTTCGTAACTCGATGCCAAGGAAAGCCTGTCTCTCTGTCATTTAAGAGTAATCTGGGTATGGTGCGCATGCCTTAGTGACGCGAGATTGTGACAGTTCAACTGAATATAGAAGGTGAATGGTCACAATCTAATCGGAGATGCTCTACAACTTTGTTCTCCTGATATTTTTCACCAAAATGCAAAACTTTGGCTGAAAATCTAAAAACGGCGAAACTATGCGGAATTCGGACAAAAACGTAGAGACAAAATTTGTAGGAAATTTTATGGTGTTTATAGAAATTTCTTACGAGCATTCAAAAAAGAATTATTACAAAACGATAAGAATTGGAGGGCAGAGAGAATTTTGTCCACATCAGTCGCACTTCCTATCACTGCGATGTCCGGATTGGATATAGGACCTGCTTGTTACCAGCAGCGAATGCCACATGACGCATGGGATAGGAATATAGGATGGGTACTGATAATCCTCTTGATTGTTGTTATCCATGCGTAGCATGGCCTCCCTATTTTCAGCTTGTTGCTGTTCAGTCTTAGCGCTTTCTTTAATAGGTGTATCGTGTCTCGTCTTTGAACGTGTCCCCAGTATTTCTTTGTGTATGATTCTATTCTTTTAATTCTTTTCCCCTCTAGTAATGCTAACGTCTTCTGCCCTTTTTGTGATTTTCCTGTTTGTGCAAGCAATTGGACATTGTCCCTTTCTGCCCATCTCAGACTTCTTCTGTTTGCTTTTGCACTTGCTGCGTTTTTGACTCCGCATGTCATCGTGGGTATTATCATGGTCGTGTATATCTTTTTAGTTAAGACTCTATGGTGGTTTATATTCCTCAGTGAAAGGTAACCTTCCACGATTATTCAAATTATTAAATTTTCAAATTGGCATAGCTCATTTTTTTCAAATGGAACACCGTGTATGTTTTGACTTAAAATATTTCAGGAATCAATTACCTACACGCTGAAAGTCATCTGACAACTTTTCTTCGACATGAATTTTACATAAACCATCGAAGATAAAAAATGGTCCCATGAGGTACGATATTAATAATCGCCAATTCCATTTTTTTAAAGTTCATATGCAAGTATTATAAAACATTATGTATTGTACAAAATTTACCTATTTCTTTATTACACTTTTAGTGCGTTAAAGAAATTGGCGATTTTTCAAATTTGAAAAATTAAGAATATGTGATATTTTCCTTTGTTATAAATAAAATTTAAATTTAATTTAATCAGATCAGATTACCGTCTGGTAATACAATCGGTAGTATTAGTACAGGCAATGAAGGTAAAATGTTGTAAAAACCTCGCAAAAACTAATAAAAGGATCATCTCCGGGATTTAAGTAGGTAATACCCTGTAGAATGAAATTACGCATTATTTGCACTTCCAAGTTCCGGGAAAATTTTAAAAAAATGGAAAAACTTTTTGATTTTCTGTTTTCTTGCTCTAGCGGCTAAAATAATGAAAATAGAGAAAAAGTTTTCAACAAAAGTTGTAGCTCATATCTCTCTCTACAAAAAAGGTCTTTTTTGTCTTACTTAAGCTGCTTAGGAGATAAATCCAGTTTTCCAAATGAGAATTCTCCGGGAGTTTCGTACGACCGGACACATCGATCGATAATTCTTACTATTCAGAGCCGCTAACAAAAATGAAAATAACATAAAATGTAGAGAAAAGTCTCAGCTTTAATGTGGAACGAATCACACAATTTATTCAAATTTTTATCATAAAGAAAAAAGTGTTAGGAGATGGCTTAGTAAATTTTATAGAGTTGATTTATTCATACCTTTGAGATTTATGCATCGTCGCTATTTCTCCCGTAACAATGGGTGTTTTTTCACTGAATGGATTCGATTCCACGCACTTTAATCTATATTTCGTGAAAATCTCATTGAGGAATATTAAGAAACAAATAAGTTGTATATGTTTTAGTGTATGGTTGTGCATTTTCTGAACATGTAGGAATAATGTAGACAGATTCAAAAAGTACTGTACGCATTTAAACTCTAAAGTCATTCGAAAGCCTATGTTTCAGTGTACTTATAATCCAAAAATTAAGAATGTGCTATTATTATTAATTAAGATATAGCGAACTGAACTCCAAAATTTGGAGGTGACTGATCGATGAGAAATATACCCTCTACTTTGATCGCAAGGCATATTTTTCCAACAAAAGTAATCGCAATAAAATGTTAATTGGATTAATATATCATTATATAATAATATACAAGCAAAATGAACTATCATTCTAACGACTCCCGGCAAACATATGAATAAATCTGTGGATCAACTGTACAAAGTTTACTAAGCCATCTTCTAACACTTTTTCTCTATGATAAATTTTTTTATGAATTTTGTGATTAGTTCCACATTAAACCTGAGACTTTTCTCTACATTTTATGTTATTTTCATTTTCTTTCAGGAGCTCTGAATAGTAAGAATTACCGATCGAAGAGTTCGGTGGTACGGAACTCCCGGAGAATTATCATTTTTCGCGCATTTCGAAACGGCTCAAAACTGTAAGTGGTAAATTCGATTTATCTTCTAAACGGCTTAAGTAATAAAAAACATTGTAAAGACCTTTTTTGTAGAAAAAGAGACAAGCTACAACTTTTGTTGAAAACATTTTTCTCTATTTTCATTATTTTGGCCACTAAAGCAAAGAAACCGACAATCAAGAAGTTTTTCCAAATTTTCTTGAATTTTCCCGGAACTTGAAAGTGCAAAGAATGCATCGTATCATTCTACAGGATATTACCTACTTGAATCCCGATGATCATCGTTTTATTAATTGTTGTTACCCTAAATGGCTAATTTTCCTGTACTCTACAGGGTGTAATCAGTTTCATGTCATTTAAAAAAACTGGTAATGAGGACCGACTAGACAAACAAAAAACCTTTATGACCTTTCCCTCTAGGGGCACTTTGAAAAACATTGATCTAGGTTAACATATTTAATATTATGGTAGACAACTATTGAAAACCACTGCTTTCCTTGGTCGATGGACTTGTATTTCCCAATTATACAACTTTTAAATTGTCATAAAAAAGTGCTGGCCGGCACACGCGGTGTCAAAGGATCATCGACCGCCTTTGATGTACCGCCTCAACTGAACTGAGGCAAGTGTAAAGAGGTAAATAATTCGTTCTCCTTGTGCACAATTGCAAGCAAATAATGGCCATAGAGGTTTAAACAGAGCATTTCTTTACATGTGTGTTTTTTAATTTGGAACAAAATATTGAATTGTTTATAATTTAGAAAATTTAAATGTGGTTTATTAACATTTGTGACATAAATGAGCGTCCTGGGTTAAAAACTTACTACCTACCTAAATGATTCAAAATCTCCGCATCTGTATCAATACACAGTTCGGTACGTCGAATTAAGTACATACGCACTTCGTTCAACACTAAACACTAAACTATCAACTAACGTTGTCAATAAAGAAAAATAAAATAAAAATTGGGTGCAAAAGCCAAAAAGGATTACAAAAAGAACGAACAAGCAGTAAGTTGTGTCTGTATGTACTCAAGAATTTGACAACTTGAACGGTAAGTCAATAAAATAAATCTTAACTATAAATACACAACGACGCGAAATTCAAAAATAACAAAAACAACGAACGGCGGGTTGGACGTGCGTACATAACGAAACACCGAAAGTAACTAAAATATTGCACAAGGGAGAGTTAGAGTATAGTTTTTTTCAGATCAGATCTAGATCTAAACCTACCTCAACATTCCAGCAGTTCTCAAAAATTTTTACTGAAAATTTGCGAAATTTTTGTTTACTTTTTTTCTCCAAAACTATGAGCTTTAGACCCCGTGTTATACAAGGTTTTATTATTTGTCTTGTCGTTCCCTACCACCAGTTTTTTTAATGACATGAAACTAATTACACCCGTATATCTTGAACTGATTCCGGAAAAAAAACTGCGACTGAAATGATGACCATTTCTTTTGACACATCCCCTATATTATATACGCCTGATATCTATCGCTGGTAATTTTCGTGGGATACAGGAGCCCACGAAGAAGACACATATTCAAGTACCGTGTAGTTATATAATTTTGTTGATGAGAACAGCCTCCGCTGTTAACATGCTCTGAAAAATGGTCATAAACCCATATGAAAATATTGCTTCTACAAACATACGCATAAAATGTAGTTTTGTGCCCCATACACTCTGTGATATCTCAGATTTCCCGTTTAAGTGAATATAAATGAAATGTATACGAATGTAATGAAGACGTTAACCATGATAGAAATTCTATTTATTAGTTGTTATTTAAACAGATGCTAGTCATAACATAAAATCTTATACTTATGTATCTCATTATATATTTGCGACTGACTAGTACATACAGTGACAGCATGGTGCTAGATTATTGATAATGCAGTAGTTGCAAATTCGAGATTTGTATAAGAAACGTCTTGTATCTTTGTTACACCTAACGAACTCGTATGAGTGGAGTGTTTAAAATGTGTTGTTTGGCCTATGATTAATAATATACACGGCTATCGGACCACGATATCTCGAGTTCTACGATAGCCAGAAATTTTTTAAAAAATTGCAAGTAAACTAGATAAAAAAGTCTATAACTGGAAATTATTTTCGAACATACATGGCGAGCCAGGTCGAAATTACAGGACCAAGTGCCTTTTTTTTAAATGGAATACTTTGTATATCAGTACATTTTTTGAAGCCTCTTTCTGGGCTCTATTCATTCCTATATTAGCATTGAATATTTTCCAATCACTTGGATGTAACGCATTTTTTGTTGAAATAATGCAGTCTGCAGATGGATATTAAAAAAATCACCAGAATCACAATTATTGGTTTTCAGAAAAACTTATGTGAATACCAGTTACGAGACATCTAATTAATGTTTTTGAATCATTTTAATTTCCTAAAACTGTACAGGGTGGCCAAAAATATTTTTCAATTAAGAACTTTTTAAATTGAATTTTCTAGATTTTTTCAAATGCAACGCTCTGTATATTTTTCGATGATATGATGTAAAAATGAAAAACGAACATTTTTTGTAAGTACTTCCCTATGGCTAATTGCAATTTTCGTTTTATAAATAAATAAGTGTCAAATTCAAGAATAAACTTAAAAAAGAGGTTCCCTCAAATAATTCATTAGAAAAATTTATAATAGGTGTTCGACGTGTTGCCCATTTTGATTGACATACGTCTTTATGCAATTTTGAAATGAGGCCATTAAGTGGGACGATTTCTTCCAATCCACTGAAATGAGTAAATAGTATTTAACAGGTCTCCTTAAAAATATTCCCAACAAAATGTTATGCCAAATCACATACATCATCAATTCCATAATAAAACTGCAATACTTTCCGAAAGACTGGAAGTTGGGCATAATAATCCCCATCCTAAAGCCGAATAAGCCGCCCACTTGTACTGCAAGCTACCGGCCGATATGCCTGTTAAATACCCTCTCCAAATGAATGGAGAGGGTATTTCTCAGAATATTAAATAAAATAGTAGAAAAAAACCGGTTAATCTCGGTTTTCCAATTTGGTTTTAGGAGGGGACATAGCACCACTCACGCAATCTGTAAGGTGGTGCAAGACGCATATTATGCCTACAACAAAAAACAGTGTTCAGTCTTGTTGCTCCTAGACATCGAGAAGGCTTACGACACAGTCTGGCATAATGGGCTGCTGTACAAATTGCACAGCATCCTTAAGTTGCCCACTTACATTACCACATTTATCAGATCATACATTAGAGAGAGACACATAACTGTATGTGTAAATAACACATACTCCACCCCAACAATTTTATCGGCGGGTGTCCCCCAGGGGGCTATCCTGTCACCCCTCTTATATAATTTATATACCTCCGACGCCCCTACCTATCCCAACTCCAATATCCTTCTATTTGCAGATGATACAGTGCTGTATGCGCAGTCGTTCTACGCTCAGACGGCAACGCAGAAGGTGCGGTATCATCTGCAAATACTCCAAAAATTTTTTGACAAATGGAAAATAAAAATAAACCAGACAAAGACACAGACAATCAACCTAAACAGAAAATTCACAAACATAAAGACATTCAATAAGTTACAAATAAACGGACAGACAATTGAGGAGCGGAAGACGGTCAAATATCTGGGGGTGACCCTAGATAAGAGATTGTCTTTCGCCCCTCATGTGACGCAGACAATCAACAAGACATACGCTTCACTCAACAAACTGTATCCTCCTGTGAATAGACGGAGCAGGTTGTCCACCAAAAATAAATTAACGCTCTACAAGGTTATTTTCAGGCCTATTCTGACCTATGCTTGTCCTGTGTGGAACAACCTCTCCGACACACAATGCAAGAGGATACAGACGACCCAAAATAAACTCATAAGACTACTTACAAACGCAGACCGGTACACGCCGATTGCTGAACTCCACAGGGCCACGGATCTTCAAATGATCCGTGAGTACATTGACGAAACATCGCAAAAAATTTTTGCCACAAAAATTCAGCAATCGGTATTGACTACTGACCTTACTAACGTTACAAGACAACAAAACCCAACACATACTCACAGACTAATCCACCAAAGACTACCCGTCTTCTTCGGAAGACGGTGACAATAACCTACCACCAGACATGACATAAAACACAGACAAAACACAAAACCCACAAACTCCCATATCCTAGACCTCCCATGCCCCCCTGAAAACCCGCAACATTAAAAAATTGCCAAATGTTACCACGTACACTACACATTATTTTATCTTATGACATTTTAAATAGGTTTTTTCCACTTTATTTTCCTATATAAACCACAACAGTTATTTCCGTTCTGCACCTCTAAAACTCAACTATAACCATTATCTTTATAAAAGTAAAAAACTAAAGATAACAAACATAAATTATTGGAATGTTTGATAGCCGTTTATAAGAAAGATTAAGCTCCCAAGGTCCCCAGCCATACCAACGGCTCACTTCAATTTATGTGTTTTTATATTTATATGAAACTATAATTTGATGTAAAATGTGAATTCATATATGTACCTAGTTTTAAAGCTTAAAAACTCTGTAACGATAACATTTAATAAATAATTTTAATGGTCTCTTACTGTAATGTCTTTTGTACATTTTTTGCCGCTTTCGTTATTCGACAAGCAATAAAACCTCAATTTGGTATAAATTGTCATATACAACGTAGCATTTATCACACTTATCGGTCGTTGGTTACAATTTTTATTGCATTTAAAATATTTGGAATTGTACAATATGAATTTTAATAAAGCGGAACTTGTAGACATGACTTTTGTTTTGGGCGAATCGACAGAAATTCTTTACTTGCCAATAGAATGTATTACCAACGTTATCCTGAAAGAAGGATTCCTGATGTTAGCAGCTTCCAAAACCTTCTCGATAGATTTATGGAAATTACTCGCCTCCTATCCTATATCCCGATAAAAAAATCCAACTCCCAAGGGCTGTTAGAGCTCTCCCCCTGTCAAAACCTTTGCCTTGTCACTAATGAAATGAAATTCTAAATTATTTCCCTCCAAACACTCATTACTGAGCATTATCTCAAAAAACGGTAGAAAATTGTAGTTTTTGCCCGTCTTTGAGGGTTGTGGATGGTGGTGAAAACTTTTTTGGCTACGTTTTTCGTGTTTTCCACCCTCGAAAACGGAGGGGAATGTAAGTGTCTAGGCTGCAGTAAAAATTAGTCGGCTATATCCCGACCCAACCATTGCACTACTAAGTATGTTCTACTTTTTGGAATTCAACCCGTCCTTCTTCCTTCCCAAATAGAAATGCGGAGTAAGATAAACTTAGATATATAAATTCGCCTCAATAAAATTTGTCGATTTCAGAATGAAGTCCTCTTGCTTACAATATATCTTACATGGGTAAATGTAGAAACTCCCATTTTATATTGACAAAGCATATAAAAAAGGATTTTTTTTAATTGTTTGAGAATCTCAATTACTTTTACTTTATGCTTAATAATAATAAAAAATAAGGCAAACCTTTTTCTGCAAATTAATTTTACAGCGCATCTTTAAAAACTTCTTCAGGAAACAAGAAAATCCATCCGAGGCAGTCTTTATTGCCGGCTTATATAACTTGCTTCGATGATCCTTCTATAACCATTCATGTTATATGTACAAGGAAATAGAATGGTTAACTATTGCTGTAAATCTCACGAGAATGTGTTAATATATTAACTTTGTTTTATTATCATTGTCCGCCCGACACTTTACATAAATTATAATATTTAATTTTATTTGGAAATCGGTAGGCTGATTTTACAGCAGTTTACATTCGTCCTACTATTGTGGCAAAAGCTAGTTCTGTGGCTCTTATCTTTCTTATGTTTCCGTCTCTTCTGGGGTATAAATGACTTGTTAATATGTTTCAAATGTAAGTCTAAACACGCCTGTATTCACAATAATGTTTATCTGAGAGAAAATTGTCTCCCTTATCCTCTTTTCATTTGTTGCAACTTAAAAAACAATGAACCTTATTTCAAGTATTACTGACACAATAATCGTAATCGTCCAGTACACAAGTTTACAGAGATAAAGCGAACGCTGCCAAGAGTATAAAAAAACCAGATGGGCCTCCTTTTTTGCTTCTGGGGAGTGGATCACACAATTTATTTTAAATAAACACAATCGTTTCAATTTTAAGTTAAATGCTCAAATTGACTTCCATGTGTCAAAACACCTTAAATAATAACGGACTGTGGCGTGTGACGCTTCCCTTACATCTCACCGCCGCATCATGTGGCTCACTAAGTATATATACGAGCGGCTATGTTGAGTTCGTTGAAAAAGCGTATAAGGGAGTGGCTACTCCAGCCTTACTGACGAGTTCACGGAGTAGCCACGGAACGAAACTCTAATATTTCAAGCTCCACAATAGGGAATGATGTGGTGTGAGACGATTCCCTTACATCTCACCGCCACATCATTTGGCTCACTAAGTGCATATACGAGCAGCCATGTTGAGTTCGTTGTAAAAGCGTTTAAGGCAGTGGCTACTTCAGCCTTACTGACGAGTTCACGGAGTAGCCACGGAAGGAAGCGCTAACAGTTTTCAAGCTCCACAACTGGGCGAAAGTCCGCTTATGCGCAACATTACTCAAATCAGAATGCATAATGCCCCTTTCCAAATTAAACACCCATTACCATACCAGGCGTTGCCTATCTTTCGGCAACCTCTCTAGCCAAACTGCTTTCTACCAAAACCTCTCACTATCACACACTTTTCACCACCGTATATTTTAATCTATACCTATTCCTTTCCTATTCCTAACTGTTTGTACTCTGTTTGTATTTTTGTAATTTTTGTCATTTTGTCATTTTTTGTTAATAAATCCCCTCTCGACCGAGAAACTTGCAAAATCAAAACCTATTAAATTCCTAAACTTCCTTTCCTAAATCAAAACTTCCCAATGGCGAGTAGACTGTTGGGCGAAAAATTGCCTCGAACGGGTTTTTTCATTAAGCTTTTTCCCGTCTCACCGATTCAAAATTTAAAAAAGTGCATAACGCGAAAAACGCTGAAAAGTGATAACTTCAAGTATTCTAAACCCACCAAGTGGGCAGTGCAATCGAAACGCTAGATTTAAGCCGCCGCAGGCGGCAGGAGTTCTAGCCCCTTAATAATTAGTTTCTTTGAGCCAAACCGGTCGCGATCCGCCCAACCGCACTAACACCATGGCGCTGAGCGACGTGGTTGTACGGTTGGTCACGGGTCTCGATCCGGGGAGGCAATGTCTGTAAATTCTAACTATTAATAAATTTGTTATGATGATGACGGAGTAGGAACGAAACGCTAATATTTCTAAGCTCCATACCGACCATTCTATTTTATTTTTCTCGTTACATCGATTAAACAGGTTAGGTATGAAGTAAGAGGTGATTGGTGTAAAAATGAATCACTAGGGAGTTAGGTAGATAGATATATTTTATTTAATTATGTGTGCCAATTACAGAAATTGGATGAAATATATCAAGTGAAAATATGTAGAAAATACAATACATTACAAACATTGTACAATAGTTTACGAACACTATAAAATACATATATACAATAGTAAAATACGTACAATCTACGTATAACTAATATTAAAAACAGACGTCAAATTGAAAATGATCTAAACAATAAGTTTTGGGATATAAAAAGTAACCATTAAAGCAGTTTTTTCCATTAACTAAAATTGTCAAATTCATGAAGAGAGTAAGAACCATTGTTAGATAAAAAACTAAATAATTCAGATTCAAATTTGGTTAAATTGCTGACTACTCTAACGTTAGAGGGCAATTTATTAAATAAATAGCTTCCAGCATATATGGGAGATTTTTTATATAGGGCTAAATCGAAACTATTAACATATAAATTCTTGCGGTTTCTTGCATTGTATTTGAGTTTGTCACGGTGTGTTGATAAACTATTTTTTATGCTGCAGATATGTAAAAATAATTTATATAACTAAATGAATGTAACCGTGAGAATTTGATTATTATTAAAAATACTACGACAAGAATGTCAGTATCCCAAATTAAAAATGATTCTCAATACTCTTTTTTGCAGAATAAATTCCCTCTGCAGATCTATACTTTGACCCCAGGCAATATTATAGGATAGTTTTGAATATAATAAAGCATAATATACATCTATCAGAGAGTTTCGATCTAAACTATTTATCAACATTGAAATTGCATAAGAGGATTGCCTTAATTTAGTACAAAGTTGATCAATATGTTGAGTCCAACATCTAGAATTATTCCTAGAAAATTTGTGTTTTTTTTCTAAGCTTAACTGATTACCATTTAAAGGAAGATTAACATTTTTGGCCGTGCTTTGAATAAGACACATACGGTTTTCTCATAATTGATGATCAACCTGTATTTGTAGCACCATGTATTGACTTTATCAAGGGTCAAATTAGTTACAATTTCCAGTTCTTCGAGAGTCTTGGCTGAAATGATTATGGATGTATCATCTACACACATAAATAATCTACCATGATAATGCCGACAATTATTCCATTCATTTAACACAAAGTCTTAATAAATCGCGTAATTTGTTTATAGGTACTATTACATATTCAAAAGCAGTGGATTAATTAATATGTAATATAATATGAGTCGATAATTATTATTTACTCCAGTTTTAGGACTTAACTTTGACAAACATATGAATATTCAGCAGCTAGTAACATTAAACAAACGTTTGTCTTAAAACAATTAAAATTTAAAGAGAAATTCAACGACTGTTCTCAACTTTCTTTAGATAAATTTGATTTATATCTCAAGGATGGTGTATATAATTAACTTAGCCACACACGGTAAAGTCTAAGGATAGTTAGTAAAATGTGTTTGTCGAACACGTTGTTGGGAGCACAATTATCTGTTAGTTACGCTATTGTGTTAAAATTACAATTTGGTATGGGTTGCTCAAGACGAATAAAGGTCACGTTATAAATACGTGAGTTTCAAAGTATTTTTTTATTCAACCGATTCCGGTCGCTCTGCAGGAAGGGCTGCAACTGTTCCAGAGGACGTTGAATGTGGTTAATTTTAATTGTCAAATATAACACCGGCACGCACAAAAAGTGATCTGAATCCGGGACCCGACATTGTTATCCCTATGAATTTTGACGTGCTGAATACGAATCCGATGTCCGCTTAACTCCATCACCTACCAATTTTTAATAAATCGCAAAAATAACCTTAAAAACTTTACTAAAAATTGGTGGGTGATGGAGTTAAGCGGACGCCGAATTCGTGTTCAGCTCGTCGAAATACATAGGGATTACTATGTCGGGTCACGAGTTCAGATCACAAAGGGACATAAAAAAATTATCTTTACAACACTTCGCCATAGGCTTTTCTACATTTTTTTGTACAATGAATGTATGAAGCACAATTTCATTATACAAAATTCCTCAACACATTACTTTTGCCAAGTTCTATGATAATCGCACTGTATATTTTTCACTAAAAGTGTATTAAGTTTCTTCCTAGGCAAAAGCGTCAACTATCGTACGTAATACCAAAAATCTAAACAATCTTGGATAGTGAATTTTTTACGATAAATCACATCCTAAATTACATAGTAGTCCTGTACCTGTACTTACTCTGTAGGATATTTTGAGTAGGGAGATTTTGTTTTCAGGTATACTTAGTATTTCTGACTTGGGTGGGCATTCGCCACCGGATACATTTATCCGTTATGACGTCAGCACAGATGAGAAGCTAATGGAAGCACTGGTTTCGCAGGATACAAAGGAAAAGGTTTTAATCGTATTTAAAACCGGCAATGATTTGTATTCTACACTGCGAAAAACACGGTATGAAGAAAAAACAGCAAGGATATCAAGTACCATCCACAAAGCCGTGCTACCAGCATTTAATACCAACACAACATCAAGTGTAGATCCTCCTACAGCGAAATCTTGTAAAAAAAGGTCAAACAGTGCAGCTCACCGTATAATACAAATAGCTCAAGCTCGTGGATATGACATGCAGGAGCTCTTTCAGTGTGATCTATCTGATAACTGTTCAATGTTTAATGATCAAGGACTACTGATAAAGCCACAAAAAAGTACATTATTAAAGGAGCTAGAAACATCTTAAAGTAGCACCACCACCATAACCTGTTTCAGTCGGATGAGAAGACTTGATATGTTGTGGATGTCATGAATTCCATACGAAAAGTTATGACGAATGAACAGAAAACCTTTGGTGGAACAGTTTCTGCTTTCTCTTCATATGTCACAAAAAGCATCACAAAAAACTGTACAGTTATTACAAGTTATCACGGAAAGCACCTGAATGATTACAGAAGCAAAGTAAGGGAATTGTTATAGATATCGCCCACATCTCTGAAGAGGTTCCATTGCCGGTCCAACTCGGCAGTTTCTATGGATCATCAAGGAACAAACTGATCTTACAAGAGTCTATTGCCAATACAGTGATAGATTAATTAACTCAAACGCCAAGTAATACTAACCACACCTTTAGTGCCTTTTATGGTGATGATGAAGATAATATATCATTTAACTGTACATCTGTGCAAAATGGAAAACTAGTAAATCACCCAAAAATAAATTGTCAGTAGAGGAAGCTAATTTTAGAATAATGATTTATTCAAAGTATGCATGTGGGTATACTAAAATTGTCCTTGTGAGTGCTGACATCGACATAATGGTTTTAGCATTATTTCACTGGGCTACTCTTCATCAACTTGGTGTAGAGAAATATGGGTATGCACTGGAGTTGGTGATTCCATGCGACATTTTTTGATTAATAGCATGAATAGGCAAACTATTCATGCCGTTAATCAAAACATGTTCTAAAACTTATGCTCTTTACTTCCAGCCATTGATGCACTATCTGGATCAGATTGTGCAAGTAAGTTTGGTACCAAGAAACCAGCTCTTAATAGTGTATCTACAGCATAATTGGAGAACTTTGGAGTATCACATGACTGGGATGAGATAGAAAAAAGCCTTAAACCTGCAGAAGAATACTTCGTGCAGCTATTACGAAAGGGGTCATCTTGCAGATCTCCCGATGAACTCAGACTGTGGCTGTACCATCATGGAAAGAATACAGATATTGAAGATTTGCCACCTACAAGCACAAGTGCTAAGGGGCATTTGTTGAGATCTTATTTCTACACATACCTTCAGCAATACTGTATGGATGACATGGTCGTTCGCTTAGACTCCTGTGAATTTGTCTTTGACGTGATAGAAGATAATTTGGAGCCAGAAAAGAATTTAAAAAAATATCCCGATGATTTTGTTGGGGCATATAGTTGTTTAAAATGTGCCAAATCCTCATGTATTTGTAGAGAAAATGAATTAACCTGTTGTTACTTCTGTAAGTGTAAGACTATTGAGGGGTCAGATTCATCTTGCAAAAATCCGTTTTAGACCAAATATGAACATATTTTTGTAATATTATCAGTTCAATATTGATTTTTATGAAAACGTAATATCACTTTATTCATGGTTTCATGGCATTATCATTATCACCTTATTTTTACAACAGTAGTATTGAATTTGTTGCAATTCAATCAAACTATAGAGGAATCTGTTCGTATTAATAAAAAAATAATAACAATGAAACAAAAAATAGTTAATAAAGGATTCACATTATAAATAGTGATTACAACATATTAACTCAATTTCCATGCAAATCGGTCAAGTACTAAAAGAGATATAGGCAGTCTTGTGATCGAGCGGCCGCCATCTTTAATAGCGTCATAGCGGGAAAATGTACCAGGTGGTGGATGTCCACCTAAGTCAAAAATACTTGCTAAGACACCTACTAAGTATTCCTGAAAACAAAATCTTCCTACTCAACATTTCCTACAGGAACTAGAGCCAGATCCTGGATTATAGGTCAACACAGGTCAACACAAAAAAAATTGTCAAAAACCATATTTTGGAAATAAAAATCGGGATTTACTTGAAAACAACGCTGTAGAAAATTTTTTAAATTGAAAAATTGATTTCACACACAAAAATACTTTAAGCATGCTAGGTTTAGCCCTTGGAGCCGAACATTTTTTTTGTAGACTTGTGCTAGTGACGCGTAGGTATTTAGCAATACTCTGTATATGAAAATAAACTTAAAAGAAAGGGATTAATTTATGTGAAAATAACGAACACGACACAACGAATATCCGTGTAGACTGAGACCAATTCATTTTGTCGAGAAGAAGCTTCTCCGGCCGGAAACCGAATCCGGGTCTCTGAGCCTAAAGGCAAAAGCTCTTAATGCTCGACTAGCCAGACGTTCCGAATGGTATTTATTGTGCATTGCTTCTATAAATATATTTTTACATTTCTTTGCGAATACAAAATAGCTCTCATATCTGATTTTCAATTCAATTTATGCCCTTCTTTCAATTTCACCCTGTATGACTAATTTTATTTGGAAATACTCATCTCAAAAATAGAAAAAAACAGATAAGAAAAGAACAAATGTGATTGAGAAGATAAAAGTGCAGTAACAATGGCAAACTTTTACAGTCTGTCTCAGAAACCACTGTGTAATTGTGATTAAAAAAATATTAACTCAAATTTAACGGTGGTTTTTAGATTTCAAGCACTTAAACTATGAAAGTGATTTTTATTTCACATCATCTATTTGAGTACAACTATCCAAACAAACACATCGATTTATAATGGGGTTATAAAGTTTTAAATAAACTGTATAATAACTTGTTTCAATATATTGCTAGATGTAAACGTTACGTACTCTTCGATGGATTATTGAATCTTCTATATAATTGTGAAACATTTTATAGTACTTATATTTTTTGCAATTTTTTGAAAATAAGTTTATTACTTCTACATCCACGTAGTGGATTATTTATAATATTTTCAGCTCCACCCACCATCCCCACTCCATTATTAAAGGAGTTGATAAAATTGCAACCAAAACTTTCTCAGCTGGCTGCTGAGGAAGCTATGAAAGAGTAGTAACCGGTTAGCGCAGGGCTGGTCGAGGGTCACTCTGTGGCGAGAAGAGTTATATATATTTTTTTGAACAATTATTTGATTGTCAAACTAACCAAATAAAACTTTAATAAACTGCAAAGAATTTGGACGCCAGCGTATTCAGAACATAGCACTCTTGCAAACTTATCAGGGGGAGAAAACAATCAAAATCAAATATAAAACAAATAATATATTAACATAAGTATAAGACTGAAAATTTTACAACACTTTACAAATTATTAAAAATATTAATGGTGAAAAATTTGAATTGATTAGTTAACTAACAGACAAAAACAGGAATATTATTTAAACAAAGTTAATTTGAATATTAACAAAAAAATTACAATTTAAGAAACGATCAACTGGTTTACAACTTTTTTCTGACCAAAAGTTGAATTTTGCACATAAATTTGGGCTACTTAGCTTAGTGGAGACGTGGAATCCCGACGAGGTCTGGTCCTGAAGATGGCCGCGGGTACCCGGAAAGGAGGACGTAATATTCAGGTCCCAACAACGCTGATTTCCAGGAGACGCTGCGTCGGAATGATATCCAGTACTTTGAGGATAACTCCAAATATTCAATCTATGGCTTGTGCCTTGCTTTAATGGTGGTTTGGTTCAGAATTTTACATGAAAAAGGGGTAATGAAAACCAGTTGATATAGAAAAAAAAAATTAAATTGTGAGAAAAAGAAAACTTCAGATATTAGTTGTCTAAAAAAAAAAAATTGTTGGCAAGAAATTTTACTTGAGGTAGAAGAATTACAAGGAAAACTACAAAAAAAGTATGGTGATGAAGGTCACTGCAAAAGCAAACTATTAGCAACTTAACAAAAAAAAAAATGAATAAGTAAGAAAACTCCACTGTCATGAAATTTTAGCCGTTCCCAAAATGGCTGACACTAGTTATGATCAAAAGTTTGAATAAAGGTAATAAAATTTAGCACAACTGAATTAGATAAAAAATATCTGAATTACTGTCTGAAAAAAAACTAATATTTTAATAAATATAGCATGGGTTTAATCTCCCAAAAAGTAAACTAATAAAAAATTATCTCTCAACCTCTTGTACTAACACGAGGTTAATTAAATGCGACAAAACGACTTTAGGTTTCGACACTTAATGAGATGAGATTGTCTGCACACGATTAAGAAACAAAGATTCTAATTTATCCCTTGATTAATTTCCGAGTTTAATCCTCGTCCACGATAATCTAAATAATGATAAAACACCACAGTATTATGTCTCAAACGACCACAAAATACAAAGTTGCCACGATAAATGAGTTAACAAAGATACATGTGTCCAGCGGACACCGAAATTGCACAAACACGTACTTCAATAAAAATTAATTATTACACAGAATATCCTTTAATAATTCCCAAAAATAACTATACAGCAACGTTAACTCAATAATATGACATAATTTAATAATCAAATACCAAAGAATTAAAGAAATAAACGTGAAAATCCGTTAAAGAGTAAGTAAACGATCTCAACTCACCAGCGTCGGAAACGAAAGTAAAGAAGCCTCGAATCTTAAAAATGGCCTCCGTGTTTCTACCGCGTATGCGCACTTCGCGTCGGCGTTTACCGCGGGCAATTCAAATTTATGTAGCACGGGTGCTTCAACGAAAAAAAGTTTTTTGTTACAAAGCAAAACTGAGGTAACCGAAATTAAGTAAAACGCTAGTGTTTTTTACCACACTATATTTGCACAAAACGTGACTGCAGTTTCAACACTTTGTCATTTTCAAACGATGATTCAACGAATACAAGTTGAATCATCGTTTAAAAATGTGTTGCAACTGCAGTCACGTTTTGTGCAAATATAGTGGTAAAAAACATAGTAGTGTTTTATTTAATTTCGTTATAATTATAGAATACTACGCAGTAACGGCATCTTCAATCAATTTCTTGAAACTGAGGTATTTACTTGAAATTTGGTACATATATGTATTATAAACACATCTGTAATTAGATTATATTCTGTGATGATTCCGGTGAAGAGTTCTGGGGTAAGTAGAGGTAAATAGGGGAGAATAAGTAGCAAGCAAGCTGGTAAGAGTACAGAAACTTGGATTTGGTGCTAGAAGCTAAAGCCTCATATCTTTTTGATAACATTTTTCAACCTTTGCGCCACCCCCACTCCATTGTTAAAGGGGCTGATAAAATTAAATCGAGATGTTCACGTAAAATTTGATACATGTATGTATTATAACGACATGTGAAACTAGATTATATTTTTAGATGAGGGGGGTAAGTAGAGGTAAATAGTGGGAAATGAGTAAGGCAAGCTGATAAGAGTACAGAAACTTGAGATTTGGTATATGTACTAGGAGCCAGGCTCTCAGATTTCTTTATCATATTTTTCACACCCCCACCTCTACTCCATTATTAAAGGGGTTGATAAAATAAAAATTGAATTTTGGTATATGTGTGTATTATAATGACATCAGACTGCGATGATTCCGTTAAAGGGGTGGGTGGGGGTGGTGTAAACTGGGAAATATGAGTAGAGTAAGCTAATAAGATTCCAGAAACTTCATTTTAATAATAATAATAATAATAATAATAATACTTATTTATTTCAGAGAAGATATTACACTTTCCAATCAAAGGTACATATCAAAAATGAAATATCGTCAAAACAAAAGTTCGCTAACCATAACTTAGCTTTCAAAATAATCTTCCAAATTATAGGGCTCTAAATTTATCAACATATTTTTAATTTCTTTTTTAAATTTATTTATTCTTTCAATATTTTTCCATTTCTCTGGTAGTTTGTTAAATAGCCTTATACACATATAATGTGGATTCTTTTCTGTTATTGTTAGCCGATGTACTGGGTAGTTTATATCAGTACACCGTGTTTCATAGGCATGAGAAATATTATAAGTTGTGAACTTATCTTTATTTTTAAAAACAAACATTAAACATTCATACACATACACTCCAATAATAGTTAAAATTCTGTTTTTTTTTAAAACCCCCCCACAGGTCTCATTAAAAGCCAAGTTGTGCATTAATCTTACAAGTCTCTTTTGTATTAGGAATATTTCTTGGATATTATTACTTCCCCAGAAGATGATTCCAAATCTCGCACTAGATTCAAAATTCGCAAAGTATATAATTCGTATTGATTTCTGTTTTAAATATTTACGGATAATTCGAATGCTGTAACAAATAGCATTCAGTTTTTTGCCTAAATATTTTATATGTGTTGACCAGTGTAAATGCTCATTAATATACACTCCTAAAAATTTTGCGTTTTCTTGAATGTTTAATTTGTCATTTAAAATATTTACAGTTTTAGGTGTTTCTATTTTTGTTTGTAGTGTTCTGAATAGGATAATGTTCGTTTTTTCAAAATTTAATAAAAATCCATTTTTTGTGAACCATTCTTTTGCTTTCAGCATTAAGGTATTACTTAAGTTTATTATCTCAGGATAATTTTCTCCTGTAACTAATAAATTCGTATCATCCGCATAATTTGTAATCGAACTATTTTTTTCATTAAATATGATATTACCTAGATCGTTCATGTAAATGATAAACAGAATCGGTCCTGTGATACTGCCCTGTGGAATGCCTATATTTTTTTCTTTAATGTCAGATTTTATTTCTTTTCCATTGTTAATAATGACTGTCTTTTGTGTCCGATTAGATAAGTAAGATTTGAACCATTTTATTGCTGTTCCCCGTATTCCATATTTTTCTAATTTTTCAAGAAGGTATGTATGATTTAAGCAATCATATGCTTTTGATAAGTCAAGAAATATTCCTAATGACAGATGACTTGCTTCAAACGCTTTTAAAATATTTTCAGTAAACTGAAAAATTGCTGTTTCTATAGACCGTCCTTTAATGTACCCATGTTGATTGTTGCTTAATAATCCACATGATATCATGAAGTTCATAAGATGATCGCACATTGCCATCTCAAAGAGTTTAGAGAAAGATGGCAATACACTGATCGGCCTATGATTTTCAAACATTTCTGGGTCGCCCTTTTTATAGAGGGGTTTAATTAATGCGAGTTTTAGCTGATCGGGAAAGATACCATATTTAAATGAATTATTCATTATATAACATATTGGTTGGCTTATAAGCTGTATACAACATTTAATAATACTTGTGGGAATATTATCATCTCCACTTGTATGTTTATTTTTTAATCTATTAGTTAAAATAATTATTTCGTTCTCTGATACGGGTTTGACAAACATTGATTGATTATTTAATTGGATGTTACAATTAAATGGTACATTATCAACGCCTTTCAATAACTCAGGTATTACGTTTATGAGAAAACTATTGTAATCATTCGCTACGTTTGCTGGGTTCCCCTTTAATTCGACATTATTCCTCGTATTTTTACCAATAATTTCATTATGAATGCTCCACATAGTTTTAATTTTATTATCTGATTTTTTTATTTTCTCATCGTAACTATTTTTTCTTGCTTGTTCTAATAGATTTTCATAATCTTTTTTTGTTGCACTGTATATATCTCTATAATTTGGATTATTATTTAACAATATTAATAAGGTATCTAATTTCTTTTTACAATCTTTTATTTCATTGTTTGTAAAATGGTTGGTCTTTTTTTTCTTTTGTTGTATATATTGAACCGGAAAATTTTCATTGAATATATTCAAGAAGTTATTCATAAAAATGGTCCATTGTTTATTTACATCGTTGGTACTAATGGAGTATACATCAGTCCAATCTTGTTCTTGTAATCTAAGACAAAAATTATGTTTGTTGTTTTCTGAAAAAAATCTACGATGTTGAATTTTAGATACATTTTCTTTCTCTAATATAAACGTAAGTTTTTGTGCTGTATGGTCTGAAATATAAGATTGTAAAATATTTATATCATATTCATGGTCCAAATTAGTGAAAATATTATCGATACAACTTGTTGTGCTGTGGGATATTCTTGTGTACTCATTTATAGTTCTATAAAACGAAAAAGAATTTAATATTAAATCTATATCTGATATATTTTTTAAATTGTCCTTTAACTCGATATTAAAATCACCTGCTATTAATGTTAATTTATTTTCTTCGCATATTGCCAACAAAGTTTGTTCTAATTTATAATAAAAGTCTATTATGTTACCACTGGGAGGTCTGTATATACTAATTATTATTATTTGCTGATTACTTACAGTACATTCTACTGCCGCACATTCAAAAACGCCACATTCTGATAACTTGTTTATGTTTTTTCTCACTTTGTATTTCACGTCGCTACGACAGTACACTGCAGCTCCTCCGTGTTGACCTTCGGACCTACAGAAACTCGATGCCAACTTAAAGTTATTAATTCCATATGACCCTAACTGCCATTAAGTTTTCCAGTGTTCTGTCACCGCTAGAAATTGACATTCTGGGTGTTCACTTAAAAATTCATTTAATTTATTCACACTATTTCCTATCGATTGAATATTTTGATGTATAATAGATATTTTAATTGATCCCTTACTACAGTCTAATTTATTTGTAATTGCTTTTTTCGTTGAAGAAAAAAATCAAATTTATTTATCATAGAGTCTTTTGGCCAGAAATTTGCATTATTTGCTTGCTGTTCAAATTCTAGAGGTACTCCACCATTTTTGGCGTATACACGTACAACCAACACCTCAAATTTTTTTATGACATTTGCCTCAAGTTTTATTAAAATTCTGTGACCAATTATTACACTAGTAGGTATTTGTCGCATGGCAGACATTCATTCCTCCAGAGTTAGCTAATACCGCATATGTCACGCCGACTTAAGAAAATTAGCATAAAAAATATCAAAGGCAAGACCCGTGTGGATTGCTTACGAGATTGCATAGTGCACAATACATGCATGGTATCCTACTATAATCTTGGGTGGGGCCGGAATATTCTGAAGCAGTTGACACAAACACCAGAACACTTAAACACACAACTAGATTACTAACATTCGACGCGTGTTTCGGCCATCATATAAGCATCATCGGGAGATGATTAAATTCATTCATTCAGTTAGATTAAAAACACATTGATTTAAAACATATTGTTCAAAGGTCCTCATGTTTGAGGAAACTAATCCAGAGGCACCCTACTTCAAGCGATTTGCTTTGAATGAGGTAATATTAATCTACAAAACGTCAGATTATCAAACAGCGCGAAACGTAACGGCACCGGTGTGAACATTTGTAATAAAATGTTATTAGCGACATTAAAAGTAATGTCCCTATTCTCTCCCTAAGAATGAAAACATGCTCGTAAATCGAGACAGAGGTATGCAAATATAAATCTCGTATAAACGAAACTAGTATAACGGTTGTTCGTATAGCTGTTGATTAATGTACTATTGCTAGCAAAGCTTTTCTTTTCAAATGCTTGTACACATGCCACACATCTAAACTCTGCCTAATAAGCTTATTGAAATGAATACACCATCCAATAAAGCCTTTAATTAAATACTGTAATACCATCCAACAATTAGCTAATTATCGTGATTTTCTAATTAGTTCCATATTCATTTTTAGGCAGTCATAATACTCCGGACATGTGGTAGCTCGAAGCGCATAACAGAATAATATTTGTGTTTATAATGACGTTAATTATAGGTTTTACTGATATAAATTTAACTTTAACGAACAATTAACGATGACAAAAAGTGTTATCCTCAGTTATACTCGAAATTAATTACTTTGTAACAATAGATTTATAATATTCCATGGATGTACACTTCTGCGCAATGAAATACCGTATTGTCGTGAGCAAGAAAAAAATAGGAAAACTATTTTTTTCTAATGTAAATCTGTCTCTATTTGAATCAGTAATGAGTAGCCGAAATAAAACAGTTAGCACTATTATTATATTTTTCATTATGCTGTAGTTATTGCTAAAAGATCAGGGCAACAGAGGATATCCAACTTAACAAGAAACTAACTATTAATATTTTGTTATCGCACCATTTCTATTTATAACTTCTATAAGTCTGTTTGGCATAAAATTAAATAATCTTATACAATAATCATTAATAATAATATTTTCCCATGCATTAGTTACTACTTCCAGTAATTCTTGGGCATTCCGTGGTCTCACATTTCGTTTTTGGATACTTCTTACGAGTAGGCCCCATATGTCTTCCACAGAGTTAAGATCTGGACTATGACTGGGCCAGTTAAGAACATACATGTTGTTATCTTGAAACCAGTTAGTCACGGTATGAGCAGTATGAAGTGAACAATTATCTTGTTGAAATATTAATTCATTATTAGGAAATAATTGTGACACAGAAGGGAGCATAATACTATCTAAAATCCTAATATACGTTTCACTATTAAATCGTTTCTCAATATGCCACAAAATACCAGAACCACGTGCCGATATCCAAGCCCACATATTAACGGAAACTCTACCACTTTTGTCATCGAATCGAGTATTCGGAGGTCGGTAAACACGAATACTACCGCTCTGTGTAGACTGGAAAGTTTGTTGAGTTGATATCCTTCGTCGCCCTGATCCAGGAATTCTACTAATCGTTTATTCTCCACTTTTTTTAAATGTTAAACACATATTTTTTTTTAATATTATAACGCAGTGCAATTTGTCTCATTGATCATCCATCTTCTGCTTTAGCAATAACTCCAGCTTTAACTAAATCGCTTGTATGGGGCAACAATTAAAGTTAGACGTACACAACTAAACTTTCAGAACAAGAAAGTTATAAGACTTGTCCTGTTTTTTTTGCTCACAACAGTACGCCTATTTTTCGCTATTAGCGAAAATCAAACAAATGAACCCAAGAGGGATTTACTGTCGATGCACACAAATTCACCGATACGTGGGAGCGATTTAGATATTACGACTTTCCGCTGTTACTATACAAACTTTTCCTTATAGGTGAATTCCTTTCTATCGAAGGTAAATCCCTCTTGGTTTCATTTGTTTGATTTTCGCGAATATTCAATCATGTCAAATCAATCAATGCCAAATTTAACTGAACTATTTTTCGTAAATGACCTAAGGAATCACACCCTAAAATATTAGCACGTCATTAAGGAACACTCTGTATAAAAAATTAATTAAACTTTAAAAAAATTAAGAAATGAAATAAACATGTATTTAAATGACTCTTTAAACCACTTTAAACCAGTTACAGCGCATTTAAAGCAAAGTGCGCTTAGAATTTTATATATACGAAGTCGTCACTGCCCAAGTCATTCGGAGTGTAAACACTAAAAAAACGTTGTACGGCATTCATATATTAATTGTTATAAAAGCAAAAAATGTTTGAAAAAACCAATGGATTTGTGTGACAATTGAAAACTAGTTAGTTTAATTTAATATATTAATTTTATGTTGTCATAAGAATTTATTCAAAAAATTGATTAATAAACAATTGACAGTTATAAACGCAAAATGGTCTGTATCTCCGGTTCTAGTTAACTGATCAAGGTCTATCTAGGCTCACAATTTTCCTTTTTTTATTATCTTTCATTTGCCGATGATTGAATTTGGATACAACGGACATGTGCTGAGACATTTCATCTGTTTACTAAGAAATTTTGTTTAAATGTTGACGGGGGCTAAAAAAAGATGAAAGGTGTAAGATCACACAGAAATGGTAGTTTTTATCAATATTTATCTATTGCCGTGGGTGAAGAGTGCAAAAAATGCCATGGAAAGTCGCAAATCCTTGATAAACATGTTAGCTTGTTTGTTTAAACAATTGCAAAACACAAACAAGACACTAAATTGTATGAAAAAAATGCAACATTTTGACCACAATAAAATATCCGTATGACTGTTTAACCATATTTATCGCAGTATGTGATAGGACCGTTTTTGAAGTGTGGTTGCTAAGTAAATCAAAAAAAGAGAGAAGAATTTAAATTAAAATAATAGCACTTGGGTGGAGTGGCTGTGCCCATATAAATGTATAAAATATTGAAAAAATAATAAAATCAAACCAATATAATCCGTGCATTAATTCCTGGAACAGCAGGATCAACCAGATAAAAAAGCAACCAAATTGCCTCTCCACAATCATGGCGTGGAGGCAATACCCAACATTGTTCAATGACCTTTTGTTGAACAGATTTTTTTTATTTAGATCTCTTAATTTGTTTATAACAATTGAACGGTCAAAGATAAAAGGCTATAACGCTATAACGACGCATATCGATAACATCTTAATTTTTTATATCTTGACTTTTTTGTCCGACGTACCGTTTTCGTTAAAAAGCCAAAAAACATAAAAAAATTAAAATTATCTCTAAAAACCATTGTTTTTAACAACTGTGTTTTATAATTTTTTTAATGTGACCATCCTGTTCAGCGCAATGTTTCCTATAAGAATATTCAATAAAATGTCTGTTTTAAATTTCTGACCAAAGAAAAGTTAAGACGACCGGACTACTGTGGTTGGAATATATTTTGTGTTTATGGATAAAGCTAGTACCACTTACGCTCTATAGAGGGTGTCTCCATATTCTAAAAGAGTATTATTCTAAAATGATAATAATTAGTAATAAGCTCTTTTTGCCAAATTACTTGTTATTAAGCAGGAAAAAATATTTTATTGTAAATAAATGAACACTACAGGAAATTCATTTGTCCCATTGTTCACTCTTAACAAAAATTTTATGTTTATCTCATCACCCTTTATTTTGAAGTACCGTTACTGTCGATCTGTTACACCCCGTATAACAAATCTGTTTACAACCAATATGAAAACAAGAATATGATTCTAATATTTTCTTAAGTTTGAGTAATACATCGAGATTATATGTATATTCCAACATGAGAATATTTAAAATAACTTCCTACGTTATTATCTATCAAAACATTAAATTTCGCCAAGCCCTATAAGCCACCAGACGTGTCAAGAATTTTAATGAAGTTCTAAGACATGAACGCATGATTTCAAACGTTAATTTTTAATGTAAATTGCCGGTTTATGTGCACTCAGTGTTAAACTTAATTTATTTTTATTATCCTTATCTAACTTATTTAATTAGAAAAAAATCACTAATATTAAAATAAAAACCTACAACACCTATTAGTCCAGTCACTGTACATCAATTTGGGTCTGGATCTGACAAAAACTGCAAATAGGCTGAATTTTTGGATTTAGGTAGTAACTGAAATCGACTAAAACTGTAAACAGGCCTTGTGAACTTGGCTCATCTAAGTGGGTCAGGCTTCTCTGGGTGACTGGACAGCAACATTGAGGGTAACGAGCGGTCAGACGCTCTGGCCAGAGGGGGTCCTCGGAGGCCTCTACTGGGTTAGGATCCGGCCCTTGGCTACCCTAGATCCAACGCCAGGGGGTTAATAGAAGACTGGACCCGCTCCCAGTTTATTGACTACTGGGCTCCCTACCCAGGACTCCGTCAAACGAAGCTCCGCATCGTAGGGCCCTTGCCGGAGAGAACAAAACGAATTCTGCGACTAAGCAGGAAACTAGCCAGAGTCGTGATAGGTCTATTGACGGGACACGTCTCTTTCAGGAAACACCTGCACACCATGGGGGTGGTGGATCACCCCGACTGCAGGTTTTGCGAGGACGAGGAGGAAACTTCTATCCACATCCTGACTTCTTGCCCTAGGTTGATGAACCTGAGGCACAAACACCTCGGCATTGGCTTTCCAGTGCTGGAGGAAATAAGAAATTCCCCCATAGGAAGGATTTTGGCCTTTGGAGTAGAATCCGGCCTGAATGGGGGCTTTCAATAATTTTGGTTAGCGGTTGCACAATGGGCCACAGGGCCTGAGTGCGGCGACCTTTCGTCGCCCCGCTAGAAGAAGAAGAAGAAATCGAGTAAAAAAGTTTGCAGGGATTTCAAAAGGAGAGGATACTTGCTTGTTTTGTCTCTATAAATAAGCCAAATGCGGCAAAATAATGCAGAACAAAATTATACAGCGTGAAATTCTACGCAAATAAGGTTAACACATGTTTTTTTTATATATAGGCAACGGTTCTCGATTTTTATGGAGATTTTTATAGGCGGTCTGTTTGTTGGATTTTTACGTATTTATACGATTTTCAGTCTTATGAAATTAAAAAAAGTAATCTAAATATTACAATTACTTTTAAAACTTCTCTATTTTATTTTCTTTCCGTGGTCTCATCATACATACCATCAAGTTTCACCAGTCACTAAAAAAAATGAAAGACGCGTTTTTTCAACAAAAACAAAGTTAGCGTTTCAAAGAAAGTCAGAACTAATCACTTGTTTATTTGTATTATCACTGACAGCTATCAGCACGCACGCTTCTGGGTTTATGTGTTTCTAACGAAATTTTTAGCTAACCTCAGTGTTGTGTCGCCCTCTACTGATAATTTGTTTTAACTTTCTCATATATTGAATAAAATTAATTTCAATGGCTACTTATAGTAACTGTGAGTATTTTAACATACTCTTTTACTACAGGAAAGCAGATGGGTATGCTTACCTTACTGAATAATTGTACCAGGTACGATTTCATCCACATAGAAAGATTCTGGATGCGCGTGTATTTAGCAAAATTTATCACCGAATGACAGAAACCTGTGATTTACATCATTAGTACACCCTCACCCCGAAAATGACGAAAATATTCTAGCCGTATTTGCTGCAGATCCCACAACAAGCGTTAGGAAAGTTGTACAGCAACTCGGATTTTCAATTTGGAAAACTTGATCAGTGACGAATACAGAGAAGAAACATCATTATCATTATACTTCAGTACATGGCCTAGATGATGGCGACCCTTTACGAATAATAGCATTTTCTTGCTTTTTATTGAATGCTGATATTGAAGACTCCCATTACTTGAAGTCAATTTTATGGATGAATGAATCAACATCTCTCGTGAAGGCCTAACCAATTTAATCTTCATTATTGAGTGGACAAGGGCGGCAACCCGCAAATGAAAAAACAAACTTTCTTTCAAAATTAGTTCAGTGTCAATGTTTGAATGGCTGTAATTGTTGGGTGTGTCGTTCCTCATTGCCGTCCAGATAGCCTGAATGGAGGCTCTTTTGATTTTAGAGCGAAATGCAAAAAACTAGAATTTTCTACAATCCCTATAGATTTCAAAATTAACCAAGAACGCGTTCTCATATTAACAGCTACGTGACGTCATTTACTCCTATGGTAATTTAAAATATCTCGAAATGTGCTTTTGCTAATAGCTGATATAAATGAAATGTCAAGTGACTCGAATTGTGTGAATAATATTAACTGCTATACATATGTATTAATGTTACAATGTTCTTTTCTTATGAAATTTACTTTTCTCTTTATTCTCCATGCGTCATATACAGTATTTTTTTTGTAATTTTTTTTACATCTTACTCCCGAGGCGGTGGAGTGGTTATACTTATTAAAACATGCATTGTTCATACTTACAGATTTCTACAAAATATGACTTTTAAAAACATCAACATCACACTAGCTAACGGAACACAAATAACATCAGTATAGAGCAGACCACTAAATAACTGCACAGGGGGTTGTCTTGAAAACTTAGCGACTACCGGGGGGCCTCGCAACCTGGTCATATGTGACCTGAGCGCTAGGCATCAAGCGTGGAATTGCCAGAGCAACAACACGAATGGCAACAACTTGTTTGATTACATAAATCATCACAACGTTATCCTGGAGTATTCGAACACCTCTACTCATTTTCCAGACAATGGCAATACACCTTCCAACATTGATTCAATTATAAATAGGAACGTGACAATTCACTCTACCTGAGGCACTGGAAGAGCTCACTTCTGATCATAACCATATACGCATACACCTAAACAACATGACACGAGAAGGCACACGTACACGTATCACATCTTACAAAAAATTCACAGATATCGCAATTCTTGCAACCATCGGGACATCGGAAATGATAAAGCCATGCATAAAACAAACTACGATCCACTCTCGATTGCGACACCGCTGTATTTCGACCTTAAATAAAAACTGGTAACTTGACCCCTGTGATATATGCAACCCATATTACATTTGCCTATATCAGCCGTTGCATATACGACAGTCTCACTCGACCGCGACACCGCTGCCTTTTGACCTTGAACGAAAACTGGTAACTCGACCCCCATATACGAACATAAACATTTCCAATGCTAAAACGCCAACTGGCAACAATACCTTAATACAAACATACACATCAATAACAACATTCACACCATCGCTCATTTGAAGAATGAAGTTGAGGTTTTCACTAGAGTACTGCAGGAAGCGAAACGATGCGTCGCTCAGACTATTATGATTGACCCATACAAAGACCAACTGACCGACGCGATTATGCAAAACATACAGATAGAGAACAGAAGAAGATTCTGGCAGCGAAACCGAGATGTCTATGCCATGGATGAGATGAACAGGTGGAAAGGTCAAATTAAAACAGAAATTGACAATCTGAGAAATCGCACACGGGCGGAAAAGCTCCACGCGCTAAAATCTCAAGACAACTCTCTTTGGAAGCTAACAAAATCATTAAAAAACAGAAGCACACGAGCGGCCATTCCTACGCTCCAACAGAACGGACAGACGTACATGACAGATAGACAAAAAGCCAACCATATTGCTGACACTTATCAGCAAATACATAATAGCGCTACTCCAAATAATCCAGAACAGAGTCGCATTACGCAGATAGTAAGTGAAACTGTTGAAAGAGACTTACAAATATCACGAGAATAATTTGTAGAAATAATGATGAAACCATCTGAAGTTGCGCAGCTTTCTGTTTTACCAAGTTTGGTATGCCAAAAACAAATAAATCAAAATAATAATACCAACAGATATAATAGTTAGCAAATTATTATTTCGACAACTCAAATCTAGCACGTCGCAAATATGTGTACTTAAATTATTTCATTGAATAGTTACATGAGCGACTGTACCCCCGTAACTGATAGGTAGTCAAATTCCAAGACAAAAAATGAAAACAATTGTAAGTTTTTTTACACGTTTTGCCCATTTACGACTAGCCAAGTTCTCATGTATGAAATACAACGTGTCTTTAGGTGCTGACAGTCTCTCGTAACGCAACTAATAATTATATTTCGTTGCAGCCGCCTAGGTATGGGAACTGCGGACGCGGTGTAATTTTGTTCGACCCACTTGGCCCGTCCCATTATTCCATTTATGTAGATTTGTAAATTTGCTATAACGCTGAAAAACAAAAGAAATTTCGGCGTGCAAAAATGCCTCTGGATGATTAGTACGTCGCTATTACTGAGGTCTTGTTCGCAGGGAATTTATGCATGGACGTCCGTTGCAGAGGGGGTAGAAGTAAAAAAACAAGTAAATAAAATCAAATAAATAAAATTGAACATACTTTAAAATATGGCGAATGCGCCGGTATAAATGACTAATTATAAATATTATGTAACTATCCGGTTAACCCATTGAGTTAGAAGGTAGAGAGGCGGCATCCTGTACAAATTTCCTATAGAGAAACGGCACCAGTAGGCGTTTTGCTAGACCCGGACTTATTAAATAATAAGAATTTTTTACCCCGACGAGACGGTCTATCTGGATAACATAAATAAATGTTCAATTCAATAAGTCCAAGATTTTTAGCAAAAGAATTAGAATGAAGGATACATATGCAAATAAAACACAAAATAAACATTTTAAAATATATTTATTGGCCTCTAAATAATACAATTTTATTGCTTTGATGCCTAATACTTTGAGACTTATTTATTGTACTTTTACTCAAATAATACAGTCTAATATTTGTTGACGTTCTAGATCAACAGGAAATCTAAAATATAAACATATTATTATAGTCTGTTTTTAAACCAGGAGGAGCGTTTTAAATTTAACGCGCTAAATCTTACATCTATGATTGGATACGCCCTCGCCAGTTTTACACAAGGCAATAGTCGTAAATTATGACATATTGTAAAAAAATTAATTTTATGTCATAAATTATTTGGTTATAATTTCTATTTTATCGTTTGCACATTATATATCAGCTTTTAATCCCTTTTGTATAAATCTGAAGGTAAAAATGGTGGTGCCTTTATATTGCGTAAATGAAATCGATGCTGTATAAAATACCTAGAGGTCAAATAGAGGTCGATGCATTATATAATGTAATAAAATACACACAAAAACACTGTAGTCGTGTATTGTTGGTTACACAAAACTCCAAAAATATTTTAGTGTATTTTCTGGTTACTTTTATGGTATGAATGGAACTTCCATGTTTACTCCTCCTGGTTTAAAAACAGACTTATAGACCTGTTCAAGTGTTCAATATGCTTTTAAGAAAATGTGACATTATAATATGTCAACAATATGCATACGATTTGAGTAAAAAGTATTGCACAGCTTTCATAACTTTTTAATTACTAGTTCTATTGAATAATGTTTCATACAAAATTTGTGAAATAAAAGACGAACAGGTTTGTAGTTTGAATTTTTATAGAAATCTCTATTTTGACATTTGAGTTAGTAACTTTTGTTTTTTAAATCACACTCTGTGATGTGGTTTTATGACTTACTTAACAACACAAACACCAACATTGTAGATAAAAACAGAACGACAAAAAAATAATTTGTATAAAACATTTTTTGATGTAACTAATATTTATAAAATTATAGGCAAAATATGTAAGAGATTTTATTCGCCTTGATATATAAAATATGCAATGTTATCCTTAAACTGTTTTTTTTCTATTCTACGAAATTTATAAGTTTATTAAAAAAACATTTAATTAGCTGGTTTTTTTTTATATGGCTCTGTTTGTTGTTTACACTACCTATGAAGTTATTCCGTTAATTTCTTCTTGTCAACACCATATCTAGAACAGCAACTTCTTTTAGAACACGACGCCATAGTCCTTTTTATGTTTATTTTTAAAATCTAACAAATTATCAGTAAAAATCACAATAAATCGCAAGGAAAACAAACTGTCACTATTTGACGGAAAGTAGAAACAAGATGGCGAAATGATGCCGTTTCTGATCACGTGACTGGTTCCTTTTAGTTCGTTGTTGGTATCTTTTTGACATACCAAAAATCTAGAAAATTCTGAGTGTACAAAATTCGGTTTTTTGGCCGCAATCTTGAATTCTTTTGTAAAAATCATAAAAAAATGTGTGTGGTATAAAATTACAGAAAACTTCATGCTGAAAAAGATTATAGTATTGGTTTTAAAAAATAAAAATAAATAAGACACTAAAAGGCTATAAGCAAATTTGCGCATATAATCCAGTAATTTTAGGTTTTATCTGCGGAAAAATTTCTAGTGAGCTGAATTTTTGGATGCACCTTTGTTACGGCATTTTAATGAATATGTGAAAAATCGACATTAATATCATGCCGGCTAAAAAAGTTATAAAGCTCAAATGGTCCCGAAAATCAGTTTTCCGCGAATATCTCGCGGCCTATTGCTCGGAGGTCAATAGAGGTAATTACAAAAACTGTTCATCGTGCAATTAATTATCTACAAAAAATATGTCTTGCATTTTTCTGTAAGATCAACCGTTTTTGGAGTAGAGCGCTGAGAAAGCGACTACATTATGATTATGAACTCGTTTCCGCACCACCCCCGATGTTTCCCTCGTGGGCATAATCCATGATATGTAATAAAAGGTTTTTGTATTTAAGAGTGAAGAATTTTTTATTTAAAAACTGAAAAATACTAATAAAAATAAACTTTTGTATAATTTTTTTTTTATTCATTCATTGTCGATATTCTCAGTTTCTCTATCATTAAAAGTTGCTGACAAAACATCGAGTGGACTTATTCCTATACTTAAGTCGACATCTTCATCATTTGCATCATTAGTTGATTCCGTGTTTAAGCATGACTGGCCACGGCAATGTCCACAAACTTTAGAGCATCTCAAACCAATTTTCTTGCATCCACATTTGCCACCACAACCTTTTGTACAATTACAAAATATTGTGTTTAGTAGATCATCGGGTGCTGGTGGTAATAAAGTTGTTACTGGCTGCAGTATGTTTTGGATCAATTTCTCTTCCTAGCCAGGTTTGTATTTGATAATACACTCGATAAATATGCTGTTGAGCTGCTGAAGAAGTAGGTGGCAATAATGGAATTTTCACAGCTGTGCTTTGTCTTGTTAGTTTAGCAAAGCTACAATATCTGTAATTATCTATCGAATGTTCTCATCTTGGAGCACCGTACATTGCTAGTAGAAAATGCATTCCAGCATCGACAATGACATCTCGAACGCAATTTTCTTGTTGGAATATTTCTGCAGAATTGTTTAAATCGGGTCTTTTTACAAACATCTTCATGACTTTAATTTTTCCTTTTCCAAACAGTGTTGAAGTTGTATCACATCCGGTCATGGCATGTAGAAACAGAATGTTTTTCTTACAATGTGGATACTTGCTGAGGCTAGCAGTCGAGTATATTTTTGTTTTAACATTGTTTTTTTCCTGTTTTTTTTTTATTGATTTTGTAGGTTGATCAAGTATTTGTGTGCGTGCTATGAGAAGTACCAACAGATCTATGTCTTCGCCAACGATAATTGTAGTTTTATTCATTGATTTTTCGCTGTTTCAACTATTAAGACGCCAGCATCATCACGTGATTGTCTTGTAGCAATACCAACTTCTTCGAACTTCTGAATAAGCATTTCGATTAATTTTCTTTTGTTCAATCGATTAGATAAAAATGTTTCTTGACTGATAGGAACTTCCATCAATTACATGAAGTGCACTTCACAAGATGTAGAAACGGCAACGATTCGTCTTAGTTGTTCCATGGCTTTGTATACAATACCGTATGTGAATGTATTCTAGTCGCTTTCTCAGCGCTCTACTCCAAAACCGGTTGATCTTACAGAAAAATGCAAAAGGTATTTTTTGTAGATAAGTGTACGATTAACAATTTTTGTAATGACCTCTATTGACCTCCGAGCAATAAGTCGCGAGATATTCGCGAAAAACTGATTTTCGTGACCTTTTGACCGTTACAACTTTTTTAGCCCGCACGATATCAATGTCGATTTTTTCACATATTCATTAAAATATCATAATAAAGGTATATACAAAAATTCAGCTCACTAGGAATTTTTCCGCAGGTTGGGGTTTAAAACACCTAAAATGACTGGATTATCAAATCAAATCAAATCAAAATATACTTTATTGTTCAGAAGAAAGAGTTTCTCATTAACAAAGTAAATAAGCGTAGGTCCATAGCATATATAGTTTACACAGTGCACCTACATTATATAAATACAAAACATAGATTACATATAAATTTTAATACAATAATAATAGTTAATGTAAAAAGTCAGAAAATACGATAAGATAAGGTAGTAAATGCCTAATTAGAATGTGTCATTATAGTACTCGTCTACATTATAATAGGGTTTAACAATTAAAAGGCTTTTAACCGCCTTTCTGAAATTTGTATTTGAGCTCATTTCTTTAATATTATTTGGTAAGTGATTGAACATCTTATAGCCATTGTAAATAATTGAGTCTTTGACTAGAGTGGATCTGGGAATTGGCAGAGTAACGTTATTGACTTGCCGAGTTACATATTGTATGGAGGAATTATTTATAATATTACTTTTATGCTTATGAACTAAACAAACTGTTTCTAGAATGTAAATTGATATCACAGTGAGAAATCCATATGTCAAGAACAGTGGCTTACATGATTCACGAATTCTAGTTTTGTGCAGGTAGCGAATAGCACGTTTTTGAAGTACCAATATTGTTTGTAAAAGATATTTACTACATGCGCCCCAGAAGGCAACGCCGTACCTTAAGTGTGATTCGATTAGTGAAAAATAAGCAGTCTTAGCAGCTGTATAACCCAGTTCATTTGTGATCACTCTGATAGCGTAGGATCCGGATGCTAGTTTGTTACTAACTATTTTAATGTGTTCGTTGAATTTTAACTTGCAGTCAATATTTAGTCCAAGAAATTTTGCGCAGGGTTTATTTTCAAGAAAATGGTTACCTAAGGAGATGTCCGTTAAATTGCAGTGAAATGTAGTTATGTTTGTTTTGTTAATGTTGAATGAAAGCAAATTGGAGTCACACCACTCTTTGACCTTATTTATATCGGCCGACACCGTTTGCTGAAGGACAGTATCATTTTTATTGTGCCACAGTATGGTGGTGTCGTCAGCAAATAAAGTGAATTTTCCTTCAATATTAATTTTTGTCAGGTCGTTGATATATAATAAAAAAAGAATTGGGCCAAGAACAGAACCTTGGGGTACTCCAAACTTTATATTTAGTTTATCAGAATAATTTGTATTTCTAACTATTTGGCTACGGTTTGATAGGTATGATTGAAACGACTTTAGGTTAGTGCCTCGAAAACCATAATGCTCAAGCTTTCGTAATAATATTTCATGCTGGACACAATCAAAGGCCTTCGATAAGTCGCAGAAAATTGCTGCCGCGCGCTGCCTCCCCATTATTGATTTCGGTATAAATCTGACTTAAAAATGAGAACATTGCATCATTTGTACTTTTTCCCTTTTGAAATCCGAATTGTTGATCACTTAGTAGGTTGCAGGAGGACAAAAATTCTACAACCCCTTTTTTAACTAATTTTTCGAGAATTTTTGCTTAATAGTGAAAGCACCTAGTTTAAAAATATGTAGGTACATTTTGTAAAAACTAAAATACTGCATAGTATACTGTCGATTGTTTTACCAATTAAGTTGACATCATCAGCAGATCGATAAAATTATAAATATAGTAAACTTTCAATAGTTTTAGAGAAAGTACCTGTGGATGAAATATGGCCAAGTAATATAGAAACTGTGAAGTGTCGAAGTAATAAAACAACTAGTATGTTTCCACCCACGTGGTTGTTTTAATTGAATATGCTTCGCACTATATAAAAGTGTCTAGTAATTGCGTTTAAATGTAAATATTATTGTTTACTGTTGCTAAATAAATAATCCTTTTCCGACGACTACTTCGAATTCAAAGTGTCTCCGTCAATTACTCGTATCCTGATTACTAAATAGATAAACACAAGTGTTTGCCTAAGTAAATTAAATTAACATTGAAGTATAATTAATTGGAGTTTCATGTTTAAACATGACTTCGAACAGAGTTAAGAGTGTAAAATCGCCATTTGCCCTATTAAATCTCCGTAGAATTGCAATGCTTTCAAGCAAAAATAAACGCAGCAGTAACTAGAAAAAGATCATTAGGTGAATTATGTTTGTAGGTTATTGAATATTACCAGCTTAATTTTCAATAATACTGAACTTATTACCAGCCTAGCGAGAGAGATTCGTTTTATTTTTGATTTATTTATTAGATGGTAAATTTATAGTAGCGGCAATTATAATGTCGTTAAATGTGCATAAAACAACATTTATAGTATGTTCGTCTCTAGGCGTTTTGGTACATTCATTTTAAAACCATGCATAGTAAAGTAATTTTTTAGGTGCAAGGGAAACAGATAACACTTGCAGTGGGAGCTTGTCGAACGCAATACGCGATATTCTAATTTTGCTTTCTTTCAGCTACCAATGAACCTTAACTATGTTCTTTCAAGCAAAAATGTAAATGCATATTGGTTAATTTATAGTCTTTTATCTCGATGTGGTACAGTGGTTTAACAGTAGCTGTCGTCTATCAGGTACGTATCTTTACTTGTGATATTTTTTCCCAATATGCCTTTGTTTATATATCCTTTGTGGTTTAACCTACTATCCGCGGTCCAGTCTATGTGCAATTTTGAGTCGTCCTGATGGACTCCTGGACGTGAAATCTGTGTATCCATATTATCCTTATTACTTCCTCCTCATTCCCCCATTTGTGTAGCTGGCTGATGGAGCTCATCCAAGGCTAAAAATTGGAAAAAAAAATTGCTTTCATGGGGTCATTTTGAGCTCCTATTGAAGAATCTTATGAGGGTTGAATTCAAAATGGAATTATTAATTCGTGTTCTCTAGACAATTCTGAATGGACTGGTGTTCGATTAGAGTCCTATGGACTGCGTGGTAATTGTCATAAAGTATTGAAAAACTTACTCTGCAACAGAACAGTTAGTTCGCTTTCTTGGCGAAAATTCAATAGAGCTGCCAATAAAAATTGGAGTGCCCCAAGGTAGCGTCCTAGGGCCTCTTTTATTTTTAATTTATTGTAATGATGTTAGCTCTCTTTAAATATTTTTCATTGTGAATTTGCTAATGATCTGACATTACTTGCTAGCGATGCAAATGTGAATAATATTATTCAATATTTGTCTTCTAATCTAAAATATTTTTCCCAAGCAAATTTAAATATGACCCAGGACAAAACGTTTTCTTTGCAATTTCATCCACATGCTTCAAGTTATGTAAGTAGTGCATTAATCAAAGTAAACGGTAAATCTATATGAGTCAATAGCTTCAAACTCCTTGGTTTATATTTAGATTTGTCATTAAAATGGAAAGACCACGTGTCTTACAATTATAATGAATTTACTTAAAATTGTTTTGCCTTAAAAAGACTTAATCATATTACAAGTAAACATGTATCTAAAGCAAAAGGAGTATTTATCTTATAAAAAGGGCAATAAGATATATGTTTGAGTTAAAACATAAAGACACTTGTAAGCCCATCTTTATTAAAGAAAAACATTTTTATTTTCCATGTTAATTTATTCCAGAATCACTAAAATTTGTAAGGAATAATATTAATAGCTTTAATTTTCAAAATACATATCATAAATATAACACAAGATATGGTAACAATCTACAATATGACATGCATAGAATGGAGCTATATAAATCAAATCCATATTACATCGGTGCTGTATTATATAATAAATTACCAGATAGATTTAAACAATGCAGATATAACAAATTTTGTAAAGTGTATTTTAACTAATGCTTTTTATTCTGTTTTTATTCTTTATATTTGTATTTTAGAATAACACGTTTTTTCTTTTTCTTCTTTTTCTCTCTGTTTAATGACTTGTCCTGTATTCTTTGTGTGATCGTTTGGATTAATAATGGTATTACTATTATTATTTTCTTTTTAAATCTGGTTATATAACCGTGATTTCTTAATCAACGCAGTGATCGACCCTAAAGGCAAGATTATCGCTTCGAGTCTACGGTTGCAGAAACGATCTTGCTATTAGGCCATCTAAGATAACTGATTTTTGCATGAGGTGGTAAATATTTTCTGGCATATTTAGTTTTCTGAGACTTTCTTTTATATGTGAAGGAACCAGTCCCATAGAGGATGCTATTACTGAAACGATATATACTTTCTCCATGTTCCATAATCTTTTTACTTCTCGTTTAAGGGGCCATATTTATTAAGTTTTTGTTGTTGCTTTTGTTGCACGTTATTGTTACTTGGAACAGATACATCTCTCAGGAAAGCTAGCTTTTGTCTTTTAACATTGGAAATGTTTATGTTTGTATATGGGGTAGAGTTGCCAGTTTCGTTCAAGGTCAAAAGACAGCGGTGTCACAGTCGAGTGAGACTGTCGCATATGCAATGGCTGATATACGCAAATGTAACATGGGTTGCATATATCACAGGGGATCAAGTCACCAGTTTTCATTTAAGGTGGAAATGTGGTGTAGTGCATCGTGCTGTTATTGGAAAAGTTTATGTTTTATATATGGTGTTATCATTTCGATTGTCCCGATGGTTGCAAGGATTGCGAAATCTGTAAATTTTTTATATAGGACTGTTATATCTGGTCTATTTATGTTCGACAGTTTGTTTTGTCTGTGATGATACCTTTGTCCCAGTATACTTTAACCTCTTCATTTTCTATGACTGGCGGTGGGTTAATCTGGCAGTATGGTTTTGATTCTTCTAATTGGATTTTAGTTAGTTATTTATAAGTAGATTCTAAGTAGATAATCGCAGCAACCTTATAATGTTTTTCTAGATACTTCGTCCCCTATATATATTGGTATGACGATAGTGTATGTTCTATGGTTTCAGGCTGGGTTTCACATTTCCTACAGGAATCTGATGTGACTGTTTCCTTCAGAATGTATTTTCTATGATTTTTCGTACTGACCGCATTATCCTGAATGCTAATCATAAATCTCTCTGTTTCAGGATAGAGAGTACCCACTGCTAACCAGTGAAGGGAAGCTTTTCGGTCTACTGCATTACAAAGTTTTTTGTGATATTATCCATGTAATTCTTGAAAGGCCAATTCTCTTTTCTTTATTTTGTCGGTGGCCATGTTCGGAAAAGGTACGTAATCTCTGTCATTGAGATTTAAGGGCGTGCTTCGCAGGTTTGCCTTCACTACTACGTTATGCAAGTCACTGACGCTCGTATGGAAATATATGCGCAATTGTGTGATTTGGTTGTTGCATACTTGTATCACGTCCAAGATTCCACGTCTACCTTCGTGGAGCGGAGGAGTCTCTCAGTGTGGAGACGACTGAGGATGGTGCATTCTGTGTGCCATTAGCTTGACCCTGATATACTTATTTACATGTTTTAATAATAATAATAATTTATTGGTCCTCTCGATCAGAAATATATGATATAGGATATGTCAAATGTAGGGACATAGAAATATAAGCAGTATATTATACATAAATAAACTGAGTCAAACTATGTAGATATCAAATTAAAATTATAGAAATATGTATAAAATATGTATTAAATAACGGTAAAAGATACGAACACAATTGGAAAAAAAAGAGAAAAAAATATATAATCACAGACTTCTATCGTTATAGTGTTCATTTAAAGAATAATAACACATAGTATTAATAATTTCTTAAGTTCTGATTTAAAATATTTTATTTGCATATTTTTATACCTAACCGGTAAATGATTATATCCTTTTATTACCAGATATTTTGGACTTTGTTCGTATTTTGTTAATCTATGCATTGGTATTTCCAGTGTTGTGTTATTTCTTGTGTTATGAGAGTGATAATTATTTAGAGTATTCAAACTAAATTCTGTTTTAGCACATATTAATAGATTCTTTATTCTTTAACAGTTTGTTATTGCCTAATAGTACCACTATTCGTCTTTATTAAAAAACTTTCCTCATAATTTTTCTTTAAGTTGCCGAACCTTGAAAATACATATTTTTTATTATTTAGAATAAGCCTATTTTCCGAAAACCATTCTTGAGCTTGTAAGAGCCTTACATTAGATTTGTCCACAGTTTACTTTATAATACCTACCTATATTAAGAGAGATAAATCGTCACCGAATAAAATAAAGTCGTCCACAATAAAATCGTTCACATAAATAATGTACAGTAAGGAACCTAAACTGACCCTTGTGGTACTCCTGTTGAAGTTTCAGGAGTACCACAAGGGTCAGTTTTAGGTCCTTTACTGTACATTATTTATGTGAACGATTTTATTCTGTATTAGTCAATTTGACAACCCCGAATGAATATTCTAGAGTTGGCACAACATAACTGTTTGATGGTCTTTGTTAAGTTGAAGGAGCTGAGTTTAGTTTTTAGGATTGCCTTAAGTGTGACTCAAATACTCTAATAAGAATGTCTTTTGTAGGGATCTTCATTCATGACTTGAATTATTGTTGAGTCATGTAATGTTATTTGTGACGTTTCTCTCAGCTTTCCCTTTTTAACGAAGACTAGTTGGCTCTTGCTTGTTCTAAAAGTCATTCCAATATCATTGCTGGCTTTGTGTACCAGTTTCAGGATGTTCTCTTCCATTTGAGTTAAACATTTTTAAGTCGTCGATATAAAAGAGGTGACTTATGATCTTCTGTTCCTGTCACTTCTAATATTGAAGCCATAACCACATTTACAGATTAGGTTTGACAAGGTATTCAGTACCAAACAGAACCAAAAAGCACCTTAAAAAATACCTCTCCGTATATGAACGTTGTCGGTTCTTATTATTATCATTTTTATTTCACTGCATTTTCACGATTCTATAGAAAATTTACGAATGTATATCTTTTTCCATAAGAAGTACTTAGAAATCTTTGTAATCTTGGAGGCAGTGGTAATGTTAACCGACATTTCTCGAGTTTGAAGATTCTCTTTTTTGGGATTTCAAATAAATCTGGTGGTGAGGCTAAGAAACACCGAAATTTATTTTTCACCTGTGTAAAGACACCCTAGGGAGGGAGCACTCTACTACCATCAACATACTCGCTTGGCAACAAACAGGACTCCTCCGCATAATAAATACCATTCGAAAGTGGAATTAAATAAACCAGATCAAAGAAGTAAATAATAAACAATGATATAGGCCCCTCCTACCTGTTGCTCTACTACGCATACATTAATAATTTACCTGACGTGACTAGAAAGAGACTATCATCTTTTAAGTAACCTTTACAGGGTCATCACTTCGTACCTTATTAATCACGACGGCGAAGAGGAAAGCCGAAGCAATTTTAATTTACACTCACTTTTTGCCATAATAGACCAAGCGCTAGAGACTTAAATGCGCTAAATTTTATGGAATAAACACCTAGATTGACGAATTGAAATCTCTTCTGCTTAATTTTTTACAGCCAAGAGAAGTTTAAAAAAGCAGTTTTTTCGCACTAACTTTTTTTCTTGAAAATATGGTAAAAATGTTTCAGATCAAATCTGTAGGATGTAAAGTTATCTATCAGTCTGTTTACACCCTATGTTAAAATAATTAAATTTAACCCCAAAATTTAAAAAGATACGGAGATAAAAACTTACTCCTTTAGACCCGAACATATTTTTTTCTGTGGAAATTGGACAAATTAGAGCCAAAAGTATTCTCAAGAAGGTGATGTGGACCGGCTTTGAAAATATTGTTTTTTTGCGTGACGTAACCTCAAAAGAATGAAAATCGGAGAAATTCGTATAAGCTTTGGCATCGGTCACCAATGTAGCCATTCAATCGTAGGCCCAAATTGTAGGTTTTCATATTTACTTTCCGAATTTGTAAAAGAAATATATTTTTAAAAATTTTGACCCTCTTTTTGCGCCTTAAACATTTTTAAATTTTTAGAATTGCTTTAAATTTCATATTTTTCTTCAAATTTAGTTCACTTCCTATGGATTATTAAATTTCATTGAAACAAATGTTTAAAGCTTTGGATTTTTTAAAATCCGACTAGCAAAACTTGAGAAATCGATCTTCTGGAGAAATAACCGATTATGAGAAAAGTTAATAACATTTTGATGCGGGGTTTACTTCAAAACAATCCTTAAATTTTTGCCTACTACAGGTAAATTTATACGTTCTCTTCCACCCGCATAATCGCTGGTAAAATCAAAAGTGTAGAACCCTCAAGTTATTTTATCTAATTATGTGCTATGCTCATAACACTAGTTCATTGGTCTTTCTTCGCGTGAGTTTCTCGTTACTCTTGGGAAAAAAAATTAAATAAAAAAGTTGTATTATCTATCTTTGACCTTCATTTGCTCCCGATAACAAATACGTAATGTTAACACAGTGGGAAGTTGAGACTAATTGATTGTTCAGTTTTTGAGTTAGAGCGAGTTAAACGGAGAAATATTCGTTTTACTTCCCTCGCATACCGAAGGGAAGTATTGTATTCGAGAAAAAAATCACCCTCCGAGATTTTTTCAGATTCTGACATTTCAGATCACGTAGATTACGAAAATATAGGTTTTTCAATTCCGTCAGTCTGTCTGTCTGTCTGTCTCTTGGTGCATTAACTAAAAAACTGCTTGACGGAGAGCAGTCAAATTTGGTGGGTAGTTGACGCTACTGTCAGCGAAGAAATGATTAAACTTTCACTGAAAAATATACAGGGTGGACCGTCTAAACGGAATAAACAGTGAAAAAAAAATTTCTTTTCTCAAATTTAAAATTTTCAAGGTTCATGACACGCTAAACCTATTTCAGAAAAAAAAATGTTTACCAACTTTTTGAAAATTTTTTTACCACTAAAACAGATGGAAAATTTTGTTCTCTTTCTTCAAATTTAACATTTCCACGTTTCATAGCGTTCTAAAACTATTTTTTTTTAAATTAGAATTTTTTTACCATTTTTGAAAAAATTTTACCACTGAAATAGATGGATTTTTTTTCTTTGTTCATTAAAGTTTTCACGTTTCCGTCGCATTCTAAAACTATTCAAACAAATTCAAAAATGTTTTTGAAAAATTTAAAACAAATTTTGAAAACATTTTTAATCTATTTATCACTAGTTACTATAGAATAGACGAAAAAATTTGTTTTGCTCAAATTTAAAATTTCCACGTTTTATGACATTCCAAACCTATTTCGGAAAAAAATCTTGAACATCTTTTTCACTAACATTTTTGAAACATTTTTTACCACTAAAATGGATGGAATTTTTTTTATCTATTTAAAATTTAATTTATTTAAAATTTTCACGTTTCATGGCATTCTAAACCTATTTAAAAATATATAATTTTTAAATTTTTTTTACCACTACTATAGAATAGAACGAAACTTTACTTTTTGCTCAAATTTAAAATTTCTACGTTTCATGACATTCTAAACCTATTTCAGAAGAAAAAAAAATTGAATTTTTTTTACCAACATTTTTGAAAAATTTTAAAAAAATGAAATTTTTTAACCACCACTATATTTCCACTCCATGTGGAATTGAAAATGTGACAGATGGCAATAATATTTGGCATATGCACCTATTATACTTTTATTGAAAAATGTACAGGGTGGCCATCCCAAGAAATATTCAGTCATGGTGGACATTTGGTATTTGCGTAAGCCTTCCAAATTTGGCACCTGTTATTTAGTACTGAACTTTTGCTGTTCGATGAGCACTCTGTATATTTTTTTGACCAAAAGTTATCAGGTTTATTTTGTAATAATAGCAATAACTATATTCCGATTATTATTCTCAATGTCATTTCGTAATTAATAATTTTTTAAAGTGACCGCCATGCTCAAATAACGAGGGAAGTTCTGTGTAAATACTTTTACCGATTTTTTTTACTTCTCTCGCATACCGAAGTGAAGTATTGTATTCGAGAAAAAATCACGCTTCGAGATTTCTTCGGATTTCTACGTTTTACACCATGTAGATTGCGAATATAAAGACTTTTAAATTCCGTCAGTCAGATTGTTTGTCTGTCTTGTCCGTCTCTTGTCTGTCTGTTGGCGTCATAACTAAAAAACTATGTGACGGAGAGCAGTCAAATCTGGTTGGTAGTTGACGCTACCGCCAGCAAGGAAATGATTAGACGTTCACTGGAAAATATACGGGGTGGACCTACTAAAGGGAATAGATAATAGAAACAAATGCATTGCTCAAATTTAAAATCCGCATTTCATGATATTCTAAACCCATTTAATAAATGGAAATGTTGATTTGTTCACGACTTCCACTCCACTACGTGGATTTGGAACTAAAAATTTAACAGATGGCAGTAATTTTTGGCATGTAGTTAACAAAATTGCCAAGAAAGACACCTATTACAGGTATATTGAAAAATATACAGGGTGGTCATCCTAAGAAATAACTCAATTATGGTGGAAATTTGTAAAGGTATTTACGCAAGCCTTCCGTATTTTGAGTCTTTTATTTAACATTCAATTTTTGCTGTCGGATGACCACTCTGTATATTTCTTTGACCAAATGTTACCTTCTTTGTGATAATGATAACTACGTTTGGATTATTATTCTCATATGCAGTTTCTTAATTAATAATTTTTTAGAGTGATCGCGCTGAATAAATATAGAGGGAAGCTGTGTGTAATAATAATTAAAATGCATCTTTTAGTAGGCAGAGTTTAAAGTTTTAAACCAAGCCCCTTCGGCAAAATGATATTATTTTTTTATAATAGGTTATTTTAAAAAAATATGGATGTCTCTCTGTAATCAGATTTCAAAAATTCAAAGATTAAAATGTTTGTTTCAACACAACTTAATAGACGTAAAGGAAACAATATTTTTAAGAAAATGTAAATTTGAGAACAATTTATAAACTTTCTAAAATTTTCAAAGTGAAGAAATTTTTTCATAATAATAGTTATCTATGTACCAAGGGCGATACAGAGATATTTATACCTGCGTATCCGAGGGCCTTGGCCCGAGGATAGAAAGTCACACAAGGGCATAAACATCCTATATCACCAGTGGTGTATGCAACGTTTTATGTTTCGCTTTACTTTAGATACCTACATAATTTAAATGTAATAAATAAATTTAATAATTTATGAAATAGATATGGCTTTGTTGTTGCCGGTCCTTGCGTTTGGTTTTGTATCCATAACGATGCAACTATTATTTTATTTATTTTTGTCAGTGAAGTAATACAGTGTGTTGAAACCTTTCTAAAAGTGATAATGCGAGAGAAGAAATTTCACAAATTCTCGCCCAGAGGGCAGCAGAAGCAAATGAGGCACTGCTACCGAAAAAATTGCGATCACTCTATGAGAAAGAACATGAAAAATTTCAACAATGCACTAACAGAAAATCTGTAACTGTCAGCGAGACAGTTCTAATGGCTTATTTTCACGAACTGGTACGTAACTATTATTGTAATTTTCAACTTTTTGTGTTTTTAGATAAATTATTGTCCTTCTTATTTTTTACAGGCAGAAGAACATTCTGGCCGGACACATTCTGGTCAAAATACTCAATGCTGAAGACAACATTACTGGTGAGTAGAAAAATAGACATAGCAGATCATAATCGGCTGGGGGCCTTTCTGAAATAATCTTCAAAAGGATATCTTCCGAAAAAATCCAAGACAAGGGAGGATTTTTTTAAATTTTTCAAAGAAGCTTCAGATAACACGTACCTGCTGAAAAAGGTATTGTGCATGGGTGACATTCGTTTCCTTAGTTTTATATAATTTTCTTGTAGGTTGTTCTCATTATGGGAGTTTTGGAGGCCTTCGAAGGGATGAACTGGTCAAGTTAAGCATAGACCATGTGGACGACAGGGGAGCAGTGGTGGTATTCAACATTCTGTATACAAAGACAGGCGAAGGGAAACTTTTTACCATTGTGGAAGAAAATGAAATTAATGCCATGACCATCGTAAATACGCTTCATTACGATGTAAGGAAATAAAGGAGCGTCGTTTTTTCTTGAACTATGACAGTTGTCGTAGTACTGCGTATCCAATTGGTAAAAATACCTTTAGAAGTATACCTTCGAAAATCGCAAAATTTCTTGGATACAGGTACTGACATGTTAATATTAGAGAGGCATGGGAAGTGGAAAAGTAACGCAGTTGCGTCAGGATATATTGAGGACAGTATGGCTTCTAAAACCAAGATATCTAAATTAATTGCTGTGTATTCTGGTAATGACAAAGTAATCAATCAAAGCAATATGCAGGGTTCGGAAAATTTATCATCAGAAGGCGATGCCACCTTCAGTGGATCCGACTGTACTTTTAATTTTAAATGTTTCAAATAATAGATTTCCACAATGTAATAAATTTTGTACTTGTGTAGCTAATATCATTAAAGAACCTTTAACGAAATGTTTTTCAATTGTGAGTAATGGAGGGTATAATAGCCTTGTTTATATATCTCGTATCCAAGCAATAAACAACAAATTATAAGGAAGTGAAATATAAACAATTTTTTTTCTGGTTAGGAAAGTTGTAACAGAAACCTACAATTTGAGCCTGAGAACGTCTACATTGGTGTTCGATCCTAAAAGGTATAGTGATATTTCCTATTTTCACTCTTTTGGGATTAAAACAGGCAAGAATTTATATTCCCGAAATGGATCTACATCCCTGTCTTGAAGAAGCTTTTAGCTATACTAATTAAATTAATTAAATTTTCAACTCAATCACGGACATTTTTTTTTTACTAAAATAATTTTGGGATTAAAGGAGTAAATTGATTTCCTCGGCTTCTTTAAAGCTTTGAGGTTAGATGTCACTATTTTGGCATCCGATTTCTCTTGAGAAAGAGAAGTTATCGTGAAAAAGCCTGGTTTTCAAAATTCTTTTGGCTGTAAAAAATTAAACAGAAGCGATTTCTGTTCGCTAATCTAGGTACATAATCAGAATCACAAAATCTAGTGATTAAAAAATCAGTAACCTTCTGCCTCATTCTGACGCAAAAAATTCTCTATCACTTGGTCTATAAAAAATCGTTATGCGTGTTAAGACGAACCCAAGAGCGGTGCATTTAAATTCAGATTTGGTAAATTACGTCTCGTTTCGGGCCTCGATCATAGGCGTGCGTGGTACCTTCCATTTCACAAGAAAACTAGAAAAAACGTTAATTGCGAGAGTTTTAGACTAATAAAGTTAATGCCCATACAACAGGAAGTATTGATTAGAATATTATAACGTAATTACACTTTGAAGAACGTTATAATGTTTAATTAAGTTTCAAGTGGGTTTTTGGCTTGAAATTCATATGCTCATATATGACCAGGATTCGGAAGTCAAGATTTCTTGATTTACGAGGGGCGGACTCAGACGCGTTTGTAAGAATGTTTTTATTTAGTAGATATTTCATGCGAAAATGGTCTTATCACTGTGATGATGCTAAAACTTTGAATATAAGCAATACGTATAACACTTATAGCCCAGTTCCTAGGGAAATAAATAAATAATAAAAAAAACACACAGAGTAGTATTTATAGCTATGGGATCACGGGGGACACTTACGTCAGTAGATAGGCAATGGCGAGTCCTCGGTGGCATGTGTCCATCCGGAGCAACCGTGGGTGTTGAGAGAGTGGTTGGCCGAAGGAGAAGAAGTGTCCAAAGGCTGTTTAAGGTGTCTTAAAACAGGTCTGTAGACAAATCTGTATGATTTTGAACGGTCTATACAAGTTTAAACAGGTCTTAAATAGTTTAAAAGTGAATTATTTTTTGTTTGCTTATACTTGTAATGAAACATATTCTTCATAGGATTTTGCAAACCGTAGAAAAAACTATCCCTTTCTTGGAAATGCTTAGCCTTTGAAACGTTTTTCGCCCTTATTCTGAAGCTCATGAGAAATGCAAAAAGCCACTCATACGATGTTCCTGCAAAAACCAAGATAATTACCAAGTTTTGACATGGTTTGACATTGACTGAATGAATAAAAACAGATTTTCACCTATGTATTATCTAGCTAGTAATCAAGCTTATATAATCTATACATGTTTAAAAGTGAATAATTTTTTGTTTGCTTATACTGGTAATGAAACATATTCCTTATAGGATTTTGCAAACAATAGAAAAAACTATCAATGAGAACTGAAATAAAAACTATTTCTAAAATTATTAATTTACAATCTTTGCATTCTTTCGATAACCTAAAATTCTTGTTGTGCTAGCAATTAAAATCCTAAAATGAATTTGTCTTTCTTATTGGACAATTCTCATTCTAGCACTAGTTTACTCTGCATAGCTTTAGGGGACTGTGTGGAAACTAGTGTTAGAATGAGAATTGTCCAATAAGAAAGACAAATTCATTTTAGGATTTTAATTGCTAGCATAACCAGAATTCAGGTTATCGAATGAATGCAAAGATTGCAAATTAATAATTTTATAAATGGTTTTTATTTTAGTTCTCATTGATAATAATTATTTCTTCTGTTTGCAAAATCCTATAAAGAATATATTTTATTATAGGTCTTAAATAGCTTTAAAACAAGTATACAGGTACGACATGATCTCCGTTAGGTTTGGACGATGGTCGCGGCCGCGACCTTCCTACTTAACCTAACGGACAATATGGAGTACGCGTATACCTGTTTTAAGGCTTTCGTAATACCTCTACAAGTTTCCACCATGGTTGTTGAATTGTTTCTTAGGATGACCACCCTGCATATTTTTCAATAAAACTATAATAGGTGTCTGCCTTGCTAATTGTGTTAACTATATGTCAAATATTATTGCCATCTGCCACATTTTTTGTTGCACATCCACGTAGTGGAGGAGAAGTATAGTAGTGGTTAAATAGTCTTCATTTCAAAAAAATAGATTTAGAATGTCATGAATTGTGAAAATTTTAAATTAGAGCAGAAGAAATATATTTTTTCATCCATTGTAGTCTCAGGGCCGTCGAGAGAAAATCGGGGCCGGGGGGATAATAACATACGACTCCCACCAATCTTCAATATAAATTTCGAGCTTGGGGTGGCACTCATAATAATAAACTATTTACCTCTACCAAAATTTCGAAGAGAATTTAATATTATTCTCGGCGAAATTTTAAAGAGCGGAGGGTGGCATTCCTTAAAATTAAATATTTACCTCAATCAATATTTTGATACTCCTCAAAATTGAACATCTGCCTCTATCGAACTATCGAAATTTTGAACAGCGAGGGGATGATATTCCTTAGATTTCAATATTTACCTCGATCAAAATTTTGAATTCCTTAAGAATATACAATACGAAACTCGTTATACTCATTAATCACTTAAAAGTATACTTCTCTCATTTTACCCAATGCAACTGCTAATATTCAACTTGGGGTGAAACCCTGGCCCCCTCAAAATCACCAGGCCCCCTCAAAAACCGACACCCCCGCCCCCTCTCGTCGGGCCTGATTCTAGAGGTAAAAAATGTTTCAAACTTTTTTTTGGAATAGGTTTAGAATTTCATTTTCCTTCCCTTTACATGATATATTTTCCAGTGAACGTTGAACTACTTTTTCGCTGACAGTATCGTCAACTACCTACCAAATTTGACTGTTCTCTGTCAAGCAATTTTTTAGTTAATGCAACAACAGGCACACAATAGACCGAGAGGCAGACAGAGACAGACAGACTGACGGGATTTAAAAACTTATATTTTCGTAATCTACATAATCTGAAACGTGAAAATCCGAAGAAATTTCGGAGGGTGATTTTTTTCTTGAATACAATACCTCCCTTCGGTGTGCCAGGGAAATAAAAATGTTTTTTTGCAATACATAATTTTTTGTTATATATTTAGACTTTATATGAACTTCCAAAACATTGACGATTTTTGATTTTTATAATAAAATTGTCATATGGATTTCAGCGCGTAGGTTCCTGAAACATTTTAAGTCAAAACAAACTACAAGGTATGCCATTTGAAAGAATTGAGTTTAAAAATATAATAACATGCTGAAATCCGTATGATATTTTTTCTCCTACATGGATTTTCAAAAACCGTCAAAGCTGTCGCTATAAAGTATATAATTAAAAATCATCAACTCCAGTAAAAAAAAAAAATTAACTGGATGAAAAAAAGTTATAGAACACTTCTTGTTGGAAATCGGTCAAAAAAATTATTTCCTTCTGTTTAAACAAAGTTGTTTCAAATAATTCAGATCAAGTTACCGCCTGGTAATATGGACTTTCATAATCGGTGTCCGTATTGTATTCGAAACTCATGTTCTAAAATTCGTCTTCGTAATTTTCAGTAGTTTTTTTCTCCACATTTAATTCCTTTCACTTTTTGTACATTCGTGGTAGGTTTATTTAGATTCAATTTTAAATTATAGTGAACGGGCTAAACTCGAAAAACTCACACACCAACGATATATCGTCGGCATTTCTTATTTTTAAAGTTATTAGTTACTTCGTCTTTGACAATTGCGCTATTTAAATATAAAAGAGTTATAAATGCCGTACATTTGTCTTGCTTAGCATTAGTGACTGACTCAGCTGCATTAAAATTTTAACAGTACTTCCTTAATTCATGTTACTCTGTTTTAATTACACACTTAACGTTGCATTTGAGCACAACTAATTAAGAAAATGAACGAACCACGAACTAGACGACAAGGCTGTTTCATAATTCTGAAACAAAAGTGGTATTTGTTTCTTGATTTGTTGTTCAAACATTCTTAACCGTTAATTTCGTTTCATCTACGTGCTACGTATAACCCGACAGCAATTTTTATATTTTCCAGTTGATGAAACTCCAGAAATGTGATTTTTAATAATTACTCGCAAAATCATTGTTTTTTATAAAGTTTGTGTCACTTTTATATAATTGTTTGGGAAATTGCCTAAAATAGTTTAGTTTATGCCCACTAGGAGCTGATGTTGATAGCTCATGAGTAGTAGCCGAAATTAAATAGCAGTAATAATAGGAAACTGCAGTACCATCAAAGCCTGTAGAGTGCGTCATCTCTGAGACACTGCTAGTAGGTTTTCTGGAAATTTGTAAAAGGATCGAGATATCTACATTATTCGACATGGCCGCACAAGGAGGTTATGGATATGCTGGATGGTTCTAGAGACAATTTGTAGAGTATATAAGCCGATCTAAACGGGAAGGAAGTACTTAATGAATTTAGATTAGATAATTCGGAAGTAATACAAAGTGAAAGTAGAGCGAAAATATCAAGTAATAAACAAAGTTAGGCTTATTTTAGTCAGTAAGCGTGTATTTTAGTTAATAAAAGTACTGTGAAGTTTCCATAAGTTATTCGATAAAGTGTGTTAGTGTTTATCTCTTAGGTGCCTACTTAAAAGCAGAAACATAAAGTACACAAATTAAACAGAACCAACTCTAAAAGAAAATAAAACATGATTTACTCCAAGACAAAAATTTTAAATTACGTTAATTATTGTAAAGTTTGTACAGAAAAACTAATTTAGTTGCTTTTTCGGTCCCTAAACGATTTCGAATCTTAGAATGAATCAAACCAAACGTTGAAAATATTCTGTCAACCGAGGCTGAACTAGCTGCAGAGGAAAATAATTGCTTGATAATAATTTGCCAATAATATCAATATTTCTTTGGGATTTCCACCAGTCCAAGGGTTTTGCGTTTTTAAGAATTTCTTCGTAAAACATAATATCGGCAAAAGGCTCAGATTTGACCAGAAATTTAATAATCAGTGGTAGTAAACCACTTTCGGGATATAATTCATTAGCGGCTTCTAAAGCACGATTCCTTTCGCTTTCTGTTAATTTATGCTTTGTTTTCGTAGGGTCTAGAATGAAGTGGTAGCAAATGGTCTGAGGTAATTCACTGGTCGTATCGGTATCTAAATATTTTCATTTGCATTAAGGTAATTTCAGTTTCGTCAAAATGCGACTCAATTATTTTAAATTATTCTACGATGTCTGATAAAATTGCATCGTTTCTTTAAAGCCTATCAAGTGCAAGAGGTATAGGTTTTAGTAGTGATAAGTAAACTTCAGCAGTTCTTTTTAAATAAATGTTTGAAATTTTAACATAACACTAAATAACACTATAATTACATAGGACATTGTTCCTGAAGTAAAGGGACCTTCATTATTTGTTTCTACACTTTCTACATTACGCGAAGCACATTATTTCCAGTTGACTTTCAGTCGGTCCACAAGCCCTTGTATTTCTACTTTACACTTTTTATATGTAGCTCTACTACCACTTTTTCCATCAAGCTTACTTGATTTTTCAATAAAATATTGCAAAATAGGATATTTTTTCTTTCCCCTTCTATTAGAGGACATGTTAAAAAATTATTTAATATTTAAATGCTATAAATATAATCACTCACACTCGCTCTCTCACTTGTTACGCGGCAGATTAGCAATTAATGGCAATTCGCATCATCCCCGCATTATAAAAACAGGCGAGTGTTCAAGTTCTGACAGGAATTTTCATGTATATATGTTATATATACTCTAGCTTATTTTACAAGTATAGATGCAAGGTACACAATTTATTCCATTTGTAAGTTTAAACAAAAACTATCTTTGTTAACATTAGTACTAAATACATTGTTAATTTCAATTATTAGGATGTTTATGTAAAAACGTAAAAAAAAAATCAAAATAAACATGTTTTTTTTTATTATAGTAGACGTTGTTTAAATCAACAAAATCATGTAAGCTTCTCAACAAAATATATCGGTTACATTTAGATTCCACTCACAGAACTTAGTGTGTATAGTGTATATAGTGGAGTTGAATAAACTTATTTTAAAAGAGGATCCATTTAATACGATGCGATATTTTTTCCATTTAACAAAATAATTTATGTTATGTTGGTAATCAACGAAAATATTTATTTGACTAAAATATATATTTATTTGTGGATACGTGACATAGTTCAGTTAAATATGTTGTTTAAATTAAACGATATTTTTTTCTTCATGGATACTGTACAGTCATGCTCTTGGATTACAGGATTTCTAATATATGAACTTATTGTCATATCTTTTACACTATTACTGGAATACGTTAATTATCTGCGAAACTTCCTACTCTCTTCAATAACACATTTATTTTTCATTTGTTTATTTTTCGTGTTACTACTTCCATTGGTTTCCATCTCAGTCTTTAATAAACCAATAAAGACTGCCATATAAATCAGTTACAATGATTAGTACCTACCAACAAATTATTGTCATAATAATTCTCGATATGTTACCGAGATAACTTAATAGACATTAAACAGGCAAGGGTTTTCAAATAACTTATATTTACTGCCAGCAGAGTTGTCACAAACTACTTGATCAAATACTTTGTAATTCATTATTCAACTATAATTTGAAATTACGGCAGCAGTAATTTAAATGCTCTGCTAATTATATTGCTGTCAACGAACGCCAATCAATTAAAATTTTATTATCTTTATTAAATCTGCAATAAAGTTTTTAAACAGGTTTATTTAGACATAAATTCATGTAGGTCTGTCAGATAGAGCGTAGGAATGGAAACGGAAGCGCTGATTACAACTGGGGGGTCGGTCGCCTCTTTGCTGTATGGCGTTAATTTTTTTTTCCAAGAACGTTAGGACAGTAGCTTATAAAGATTTAGGGTGGAATATTCGGGAATATAAAATAATGTCAGTATAAAAGGGGGCCCTCTCCCATATAACGCGTTAAAGAGCGTTTGAAGTAAATGTTAAACTAATGTCATTGCATCTCGCTTGGTACACGAGCGGATTTATTTTAGCTATTGAATGAGTACTTTGTAAAATAAAACATATTGGTAGAGAACAAGGTACAATTTATTAATGCGGAATAAATATAAATAATTTAACCTTTGGCTTAATCGCTAGAATTGAAATTAAACGTAATCCATTTACCAATTTGTTCCAGAAGTTTGAACGGTTCAGAATGCCCTGGATTTGGAAAAAAATTTGACTCAATTTTAAAATGATTTTTGAGGCATTATCCAATTTTTTTTCCTTCTCCAATTCTTTGAGACTTCTTGCCACATGTATGTTTTCTTTTTAAGCGGTGCTAGGGGAATTTACAAAATATATCACAATTAACCAGTATGTTACTGGTAAATAACTTCTACGCCTGTGACGTTTACGTCAACGGATCTGTTAGAGGTTGGTTTTTTCAAATAAACAACACAAATAAGTATAAAAACTTGAAATTAAATATTTCGCCGACGATTCGGAAATCTAATCTATTTCCTTTTTCAAGGGTTTTTTTTTAAATTTTTGCTGTGTATGATAAATACACAGCTCTAAGAATGTTTGTTTTATAATATTGCATAACTTTTGCGGTATTTAAAAAAAATGGTGAGCGATATCAAAATATACACATATCCCTGGAAGGAGCAACCTATATTGACAGTCATTTTTGAAATTTTCAATTTTTAAGACTTTCAATGCATATTCATCAATTCATCCATGAAAAGCAAATGCGTGTATGTGCTTATCTGTCAAATTAATAATAATAACTGTCAGATGAGCATCATAATTATCAACGAAAAATCATGAATGAGTTCCCAAAATTATCTCTGAGAAGAAGAGCAACCCAAACTAGAATTTTTAAAAGTGTGATGCAAAAAATATACAAGGCCAATAAAATTCATCCATTAAACCAAAATTTGTACACAATCTTGAACAAAATGTGTTTATGGATGGGCGAGAATATTTTAAGTGATAGTCACTTTCACGAAAATATTATTTTCTCTGACGAGGCAACATTTTCCACCAATGATACTTGGAATAATTGGTCCATATTTCTTTGAAAGAAATGTAAATTAACATTCTTACCTGGAAATGCTAAATACTTTTTTGTTTGATCAACTCGAAAATATACCCATATCGCAAAGGATGAAGTTGTCCTATAGCAAGACCGATGCCCTGTACATTCTGCAATCATTGTCAGAATGGTTAGACCGTCATTTTCCAGAAAAATGAATTGGAAGATACGGGCCGAATTGTTGGCCACCTAGAAGTCCGGATCTAACGATAATGAATTTCTACTTATGGGGCTATTTAAAAGAAAAAGTGTATGCTTTTAATTTTGACAATAATTTAGATTTATTAAAAACCAAAATTAAAGAAGCAGTTGATGGTATACATCTTCAAGAAATCCGGAACAGTTACAGAGGACTAAAAGCTAGACTAGAGCTGTGTGTTGAAGCTGGTGGCAAACATTTTGAATAATGACGCGACATATTTATGTTTATTTCTAGATACCTACAGTAGTTTTTTAATTATCATTTTTTAATTGTCGTTTGTATTCATTGGTTTCCTTAATGTATTTTTGCTTCACAGTAAAAATTAATAACTAGATAATTTTTCTCTAGACAATTGGTAGATCAAACACTTTAGTAAACCGACATGCATTTTTTTTTTCGTAAAATGCAATTATATTAAAAAAATCAAAATCATCAAAGTAGGCGTATATTTTTGAAATTTTGTACAGGACTATAACTTTTAAATCTGATTAACTTAATGACATTTTGCTGTATCTTTTACAGAAAAAGTACTTTACCTAACAAGAAATTCGTTTTTGTTTAACTGCCATGGCCTACGTGCGATTTAAAAATAACAAAAGTACACCCAAAATAACTTTTTAGATAAGCAGAGGTGAACCCCCAAGTGTGAAAAAAAATTCGACAATTTTTTGTCCATTTGACCTATAGCGAACTCAGTAGGAAGACACGCTGTATAATTTGAGACCTATATAACTAGGACTCCCTCGTATAATGATAGACTATGTCCTGGAATTAATTATGAAAATCCTGACCTTGTTTGCTAATTGTTGAAGTCACTGTCTGATGCAAACTGATTTAGATTATTTTACATGTACAAGTATTTCATATATGAAAATAGATGGCAGTGCTGGTAGTTTTAACTTTTTTAAATGATGTTCGCTGGTACATACCTACTTTAATTCTAAATATTGCTCTTTCTGTATGTTAAAAATTCTACCTAAATAACCAGACGAGCCCCAAAACACTAATCCAAAATGTAAACGTGATATGAATTGAGCATTATAAAATTACATCAAGATTGAGTCACTGCTACTAATATTATGTTTTAGCAAAGCATGATAGAAATATGAAAGCTTACTACAGATATTTTCAATGTGTATATCCCAACTTAACATGTCGTCTATGTGCCATATTGGAGAATTATAAAATTAGTAATAACATTAAAAACCAGGCCGCAATCCTTTTTTAGGAAGAGCGAACAATAAAAATAAGTGGGCAGGCTGTTGTCGTAACTTAAAAACCATATATGAGTAAGATCAGTTCTAAGTCTTGTTTTTAAAGCTACTCAAAAATATATATTTATATACATAATTGCTTGTAGATTGGATCTTCTAAAAAAATGCGAAAACATCAGATTAGAATTAAAACTTAATATAAGTGGGTATTTTCCGTTCATTTGGTGTACTGAACCTGAAGGAATGTAGAATTGGAAACAAACCACTTTTACTAGAGTAAGTCCGCTTACGAAAACAAAATTTGTTTACAGGACCTTCAATAAAATACAAAATAAAACCAATTATACAGTGAACATAAAGAAATGCACAAAATTCATAACTTTGGTATGTGTCATTTGTCAAAAACATCCTCGAAGACGTCGATATTAGTTTTGTAAATACTACATTTTGTCACTATTCCAAAATTTATGACGTCATTGGTTTTGAGTTATGACGTCATCATAAATTTTTTTAATGGAAACAGACAATTTTGTTTACTGTTTTTGGTGGTATATTCCTTTAGCTTCCTGGTGATATAAAAAAAATGATACTGCCTAAGCCATTCTTTTGGAAAAAATATTTTTGTTGATTGATACCTTACACAAGTAATTGTGAGAAAAGAATCATCTCCATTGCTCAAATTGCGACCCTCCAACCATTTGGCATTGACAAGACGGACCTCGATGTCCTTTCCACCTTCCAGTAAGAGCGTCGTCTAAAAACTGACGCACTGCTATCCCAAAATGAGGTGGGGCCCCGAAAACCAGACGTTTTCAGTAGGAATATCTTCATTTTCAACGTTCGGAAACATAACTGCTAATACTGTTACTAACTCAACTCGCAAAAACTGTAAATATCTTGCAGCTGTAAGATTTTCTTCAAAAAAAAGGTCCCAATAAACAATCACCAATCAAACCTGCCCACACGTTTACTTTGCCTCGTCACTGTGTATGGGCTTCTTGAGTCCAGTGAGGATTTTCTCGTGACTAATACCTACAGTTATGCCGATATACAGTCCCCTTTAAAGAAAATGTAGCTTCATCAGAAAAAGCACTGTTGTTTACAAAATTTGGGTGGATTCAATTCGTGGATTAATTGCGCTTTGTATGGATGATATTTTTCTTTTTTCAATAGACGTACAACAGAAGCTTTATTCGCGTTATGATTTAAAGCCAGCTGCCTTGTCGAAAGATGTTGATTTTCCTCACTTTCTACAAGAATATTTAATTTGGTTTCGTTGCTTGTGCTAGGGCGACCAGATCAAGGGAGATCAGCTACACTGCCAGATTCATTATATCTAGCCACCAATCTACTTACAGTGGATCTAGAAATTTGATTTTCGGGATACTTGGCATTGAAAACATCACATGCTTCCTGATGAGTTCTCAGCCTATCACCATAACCAACCATTATCAAAAGTTCTACGCATTCTCTTTCACGTAAACGTGGCATTGCATTCACTAGTTTTACACTGTCTCAGAAGTGTTACAAAACTGAGGTTCCGCACTAGGATGATTGTTCTTTTATTATTGTCTTTGTTTTGTTTTTATGTCAAATGTTTTCATGCTAGTTAAAACAAAAATGTAGGCAACAAGATTTATCAGTCCATAAGAAAGTGGAACATTACTCATGAATTTGCGAAAGGTAAGCTATTTTTACATAAAATGTAATTTTTCCAAAAGAATGGCTCAGGCAACATATTTTTTTTATATATCACCAGAAAGCTAAGGGAATATACCACCAAAAACAGTAAAAGAAAAATATCTGTTTCCATTAAAGAAAATGTATGATGGCGTCACAACTCAAAAACCAACGACGTCATAAATTTTGGTATAGTGACAAAATGTAGCTTTACAAAACTAAGTCGACCTGTTCGAGGATTTTTTTGAAAAATGACACATACCAAACATATGAATTTTGTGCGTTTCTCTAGGTTCACACTGTAGATGATTCTAATGTAGTAACTACAACTAGGCAAATCATTATAATGTCTTTATTCCAATTCAAATAATTTAGAAAAACAAAGCACATAATTAAACCGGATCTTCTCACTAATATAAGCTATTAGTATCGACTACATTATTAAAAAATGACACTTCCAACATTTGGCGTTAATACAATGTGATTTAAAGTCTGTTGACCCGTTTCGAATTGTAATATTTCATTGTATTAACTGAAATTATTTCTGGTTTGGCAAAGTATTATTATATGTGTAACTTGAGATCCTAAATGGAGTAGATGAAATTTAAAACAGACAAAAAACCAACGACAAAAGTTTGCCAGTCAGTAAAAAAGAATTAAATTAAGTTTCTCAGGGAAAACTTTTAAGGAGACGATGAACCGGCGACCTTAACAGCGAGTAAACATTTCCTAGCATTACAAAAGAGGTGTTGGAATACTTTCGATCCGTTTCGGATTATAAGATTGTCCCAGACCTAATACAGTACTCATATACAGTGTGTCCCACTTAAGGACTAGCCACCCCCGTAAAATTTTTATTTATGAATCGATTTTTGTGTTTTTTTTTATTATGTAGATTTCACAAAAAGGGATTAGGAACATGTTCTATTGCTTGCGGAAATCAAATTCATAGCCAACTACGAGCATTGTTTAAGTGCGAAATATTGAGAACTACTATTAGGGATTTTTTTTTAGAATATTAGAACGGATTCTTATTCGGGACCACCTAAGTACATACTTTACCAATTTTCGTCGTGATAGTAATACAGGGTGGCCCAAAACATTAAAAATATTTTTTTTTAAATAACGAAGTTTAAAGTAAAAGAACGTGTTACTTTTGTATTATTTTTATTGGTTACGAACGAAACTAAATTTTACATATCTCAATTATTAGACCACCACTTTGCATTATGCACTTTTCAATTCACCGTCGATTATTATTAATTAGCTTCTTCAGGGTTTGTCTGGTGATATTGCGGCAAGCCATTCTAATGCGATCGCAACGTTCGTGCCTTGTTTGTGGTCTTGATTTATAAACCTCATTTTTAATTGTCCCCCATAGAAATGAATCTAGCGGCGTGAGGTCTGGGGATCGCGGCGGCCAATATATCAAAGGGCTATTGTGCCCTATCCAACAATTAGGAAAGTTTAAATTTAACCAATTCCTCACGATAACGTCATTATGAATTGTTGCTCCATCAAACTGTAAATGTGAATTATACCGATAATCGAGAGGTAGTTCATCAATATCATTGCTAAACTCATTTTGTAAAAATATAAGAAACCGCCCCGTGAGGTCCAAAGATTTTTTCGTTGATGATTCCGCACCAGACATTCACCTTAGCGGAATATTGTCTCTTGCATTCCACCACCCAATGTGGATTTTCATCACACCATATCCTAATATTCCATGAAGATACAACGCCGTTTGTGGTGAAGGTTTCTTCGTCAGTACACCATTTTTTTTTCAGAAAAATAGAATTTTCTAAATACATGCCTTGCAACCGCGAACAATTCCATTCTTCTTTTCATGTCACCAACATCGAGGGTATGCAGAAATTTGGGTGTGAACGGTTTCTTGCCATTTTTCTTCAAACATCCCCAAAATGCGGTTTTTCGGGATATTTAAATTTAAACTGGCCTCCCTAATTCTAGAGCGTGGATTCTGATTAAAATATTCAAGAATTATTTGATTTCCTGGAACCGCATGATTTCTGTGTTGATTGGAGAGGTCATTTATAGTCCCATTTTGATCAAAAAAACTGTTAATACTGGCAACTGTATTGTGGTGAATTTTACGATCAGGATGTCTCATATTAAAATCTGCAGCAGCTCCACGAAAACTTCGTGTTCCTTCGCCAACTAATCGCACAATTTCCACTTTTTCTTGTAAAGAATAACCAGCCATTATTATTCTTTATAATAATACGTAATAACAAAGTTGTTTTAGTCATTTAACAAAGAACTAAGATGCAAGTTAAACAGTGACAGTTTCCAACTAACATTTTTTGTTTTCCACGCCTACTAAGTTTTAATAACACAAACCGCGCAGGTTCTTACAAATTTTAAAATCTAATTTTTTTCTACAGGTTTATGATAATTGTTTATAAAGTTTCGAAATAAATTAAAATCTTAAATAATAATTATTTTATCAATAAATAGTTTGGATAACACAAAAGTAACGTGTTCCTTTACTTTAAACTTCGTTATTTTAAAAAACTATTTTTAATGTTTTGGGCCACCCTGTATTAATATCATGACAAAAATTGGTACAGCAGGTATTTAGGAAGAATCCGTTCTAATATTCTAAGAAAAAAATCCCTAGTAGTAGTTCTCAACTTAAAGTAAAACGAAAGTATCACGAATTTGGTTTTTCGAAAATACCACGAAGAGAATTGCACAGGGCAGAAAGAAAGTACCAAGAATTTGGTTTTTCGAAAGTACAATAAAGAGAATTGCACAGGGCGAAAAACCGTTCCTCTCGACAAAATTTTCGAATGTACCACGAATTAATTTTTTAGAAAGTACCACGAATTTGGTTTTACGAAAATACCGCGAAGAGGATTGCACAAGGCGGAATCCTCAGTCAGGATGTAGCGAGTAGCTATTTTAAATATGTCAAAATTTAAGAAAAAATCAATGAGACGGTTTTTCCAATAAAAACCAAAATCCTCATTTAATTATTCTGAAAGTGGGGGAGAATAATCAATGTTCGAACCACGACAACGTACATAAAAACAGTCAAAAAATTCAAAGTCGGAGAGTCGATTCCGACGGACCCAAAATATCTTTAATCCAGGCTCAGGCGGGCATCGCCATAGTAGTCGCTCGAAGGCGAGTCGACGGAAAAAAAGTGTATTTAAGTTCAATGACGTTAGTACGTTTATACTAACAGGAAAATCATTGAAGTCATATAGATGACTTTTTAAGCATCCTGACAAAGATTTCAAGCCATTCGAAAATTTCAGTGCAAAATTAAAAGTGAATAATTTTCAAAAAGTTCGACATACATCTTACAATCATAACTGACTGGGAGTCTGAATCTTTTTGTACGAAAATATATTTTGAAGTCGATTTCTTATTGATCCACTAATTATAAAATTGGCGATCGACGTGCGATTCTGTGGCGTGAGTCGGATAACTATTTACTATGGGTCACCCTTGATCCAGTCGCGTTGTTGTATCTATCCGAATACTCATAGAATCCATCGACGGTCTTACTTATTAAGAAGTGCTTCTAAGACAGTGCTAATTATAAGATATATTAAGTGGATGTGCACCGCTCGACATCAGATTTCAACGGTGAGAGCAGACTGTAGCAATCACAGTAAGTATAATTTTGTCTATTTTCATCTTGGGGAGTCTGAAGGGTAACTTGATTCCCCCTTGTGAGTACAGTTGATGGATATCGTAGCGGTGGCACGGCTCCGGACTAATTAATATAAAATCCTTGTCGTGTCCATCAGACCCAACGACACTAGGTACATCTACATATACACCGAGTAGTTTGAAATTTATCACTTGTTCTATTGATTTTCCATTTAACCTTATTAGAGGGCTACTGGCATAATTGGCACTATGTGGATGAAGTAAAATATTCATTTTTAAGTGGATATTAGCGAAAAAATAATTGTATACTACTAACACATTGTCATTTATGAGCCTAATTACAGTATCTTGATTTTTATCATAAGCAACGAGTGTCACCTCATCTGCAAATTCACAGTGAGAAACTGAGACATATTCGATTATATCATTACAGCAAATTAGAAATAATATAGGGTCTAAAACACTACCTTGTGGAATACCGTTGTAAATTGTGAGGTTTTCAGAATGTTTACCAAAATCGTACACACATTGCTTTCTATTAGTTAAATATGATCTTAATAAGCCATTGCATTTTCCACTTAGACCACAACATTCAAGTTTCTTCAACAAAATAGCATGGTTAACACAATCGCAAGCTTTTAATAAGTCTACAAAAAGAGCCATTACATTGTTACTTTTGTCTAACTGTCTATATATTACATCAAGTATACTTAATGCCGATATTGCGAATTTCTTCTGTCTAAAGGCATGTTGGGTAACAGACAGAAGCTTATTGCTTTCTAAAACTATTTTAATTCTTTAACTGTAATTTTCTCAATAATTTTTAAGAACAATGACAAGAGGAAAATAGGACGATAATTGCAGAGCTGCTTTTGATCTCCTTTTTTTATGTAGGGCAATAACTTTAGAAATGTTTAACATACTTGGGAAGGAGCCATGAGAAATACAAATGTTAGCTATATGACATAATGGTTTAGATAAATAGATTGCACATTTTTTAATGATAGATGTAGAAAATTTATCAAGTACCAAAAATTGGACAAAAATTTCAAGATGCAGCGGGCGGAAAACAGCGGCAACTTTTTCAAAATTACTACGATATATTTTCTTAAACTTTCCCTTCCAGATTTAATTTACGTTATCAAAAATCTTAATAAACCATTTCATATTTACTAGCATTAAACGTTTATACTTTCTTCTTTTGAAACATGTAAAACGGTATTTTTCTTAAATTGATTGTGCGTAAAAAGACACTTGAAGTTTGGACATTATATACGTCTTCCTGGCATCTTCATTATCGACGTATTATTATTGAAAAATATGTCTTCAGAAATAATATTCATGGCAAAGTTCTTTTAAAATTCATTTTTAAACTTACAGCGAGTTATAACCAGAATGTTACTGTAAAGGATTCCTATACACATTCGCATTTCTTCTCACTTCAAAATATGGGAGCAGGAATGGTTTCCTTTTCACAAGTAAATTACTGTCAAAACAGATTGACAACACACTATAGTTGGAGCGAACAGAGGCTGTTGCTGAAACTCGGTGTATAAACAATTTCCTCATTAGCGTTCGATCGAGTGGAACACTGGTTTTTAATTTAATTGCAAGCATTAGGAGCTAGGCGGTACCTCTTTTGTTTTTCGACGAAAATAGGAACAGTTAATTTAGGTGAATAAGTTTAATTAATATTAAATCCTTTTGGCATCGCAGAGAGTTGATGGATGGGAACTACGACAAACAAATACCTCGTTAATGTGTATTCATATATTTAAGGATTGCTTTGCTTTCAAAAAAATATTTGTATTTAAGTGAGGTTACGTAGTTACACTAGTGATATTCGATAAAAAGAAATTAAACAATTTGTTTGAAAAATCGTTCCACTTCTGTTCTGCCCAAATTAAGTAATATTTTTCAATTTGTTCTACTTTAGTTCACTCAGTAGTGTACTTATATTATCAACAGCTATTCTAGATTTTTCATTTTTGGATAAGTATACAGGGTGTCCCAATAAAATCTCCTAGGCCGGATATATTCTAAATGAATAGAGATATTTTAATTCTGTAAAAGCCAATTTGTAGAGCATAAAGAATATAATTGTTTTTTTAATAAATTTGTATATAGATGGCTCTGTGCTCTAAAGAAATATTTCGATAGGAGAAACTTTGAAATGGAGTCTATGTGAAAGAAAACGCATTTTTAAGCAGATTATGTTCTAAAAAAAAATACGATAAAACTAACCGTTTTCGAAATATTTGAGTCTAAATGTTGTTATTTTCCAATATTGAATAATCGCAATCTCTTCAACATTTCAGTCTATTAAGTGGGATAATCTCTATTTAATTTACAAATTTTAAAAGAAAATATTTAAAGAATTTTTCATACAACTGCTTCGTTATTAGGTTAGATTATAATTAAAAATATTTGATATCTATTGAGTATAATAACCTTTATACCTTATAAATTAAATACAATTTAAGTTACCTTCGGAATAATAGTTTTGACATTTCTCAATTTCAATCACTTTTTGTTTTTTGGTGTGTCAATAGAACTATATTATTGTACCTAATTATTGTTTTCTTTGTAAATATTTATTAGTAAATATGGTTTCTCATACAAATGAAGATAAATTAAACTTAATTTTAATTTATGGGGAATGTCGTAAAAATGCTTCAAGAGCTGTAAGTTTATATGAAATACGTTTTCCTGAGAGACCTTTACCAGATTGGAAAACTTTTGTAAGTTTGTGTTCTAATTTGAAAAATTATGGAGGTTTTAAGAAACCAAAAACAACAAGAAGAAATAGAACTGCAACTAACGAAAATATTGCATTGGTATTACATCAAGTAGAAAATAACCCAAACATGTCAGTACGCAAGTTGACGGAAGAAAGAAATATTGCACGTTCCACCTGCCACAGAATTCTTAAAACAAACAAATTTTTTCCATATGAAGTTCATTTAGTTCTTCATTTGATTCCAGGGGACAATGAGCGGAGATTAGATTGTTTGGCGCAATTTTCAATTCTCTTAGAAGAAAATCCAAATCTTTTAGATACAATTATGCAGAGTGATGAAAGTCGATTCCACAACAATGGAGTAATCACAACACATAATTGCCGTTACAGGTCTCAAGAGAATCCTAGGTGGATGAGACATACCAGATCCCAGAATCGTTTTGGAGTAAATGTTTGGTGTGGTATCGCTTATGGTTACATTGTTGGCCCATACCTCCGCCATGAGAATTTAACAGGTGAAAGATATTTACAATTTTTGCAAAATGATTTACAAGTACTATTAAGGAATTTGCCCGCTCAGTTGGATAATATGTGGTTTCATCAGGATGGAGCAGGCCCACATAATCATCACAACGTTGTTAATTATTTAAATCAAACATACCCAGCAAGATGGATTGGTACCAATGGAATACTTAGATGGCCCCCTCGATCTGATGACATTACTACATTAGACTTTTATTTACGGGGATTTTTAAAAAGTGAAGTGTACAAAGAACCAATAGAAGACATAGCAGATCTTTATAATAAAATGAATGTTAGTGTTGCCGCCATTAATCGGCATATATTATTAAAAGTTTGTAGATCTGAACTAATTAATTGGTTTACGATGTGTGTTAATAAAAATGGCAATAATTTTGAACACCTATTAAAATAGTTATTTTAATTTCATTAGTTCGTAAACATTGTTTTATGTTCGTAATTGTTTTTTATTGCTTAAATGTTTGAATTATATGATAAATAATATTTTTAATTTTTTTTTCCAAGGGTTACTTCAAATATATTTAATTCATAAGTTACGAAAAATTCTTTACATATTTTCTTTTAAAATTTGTAAATTACGTACACATTGTCCCACTTAAAGGACTGAAATGTTGAAGAGATTACAATTATTCAATATTGGAAAATGCCAACATTTGGACTGAAATATCTCGAATATGGTTAGTTTTATAGTATTTTTTTTAGAACATAATGTGCTTAGAAATGCATTTTCTTTCATATAAACCCCATTTCACAGTTTCTCCCATCGAAATATTTCTTTAGAGCACAGCGCCATCTATATACTGATATATTAAAAAACAATTATATTAAAAAATGAAGCTCGCTTTATGCTCTACAAATTGGCTTTTACAGAATTAAAATATCTCTATTCGCTTAGAATATATCCGGCCTGGGAGTTTTTATTGGGACACCCTGTATACTGTTTCAAGAGTTACAAGGATTTGAAGTTTTAAGGGTATGGGACTTGCGCCTATGGTTTTGGAGACGTGCTATCTGCTTTTCTATTGGTCACCTAGATATTCATTTTTTGACCAAACTTCAAATAAGCTTCTAGAAGATGTATCACTCGAGCTAAGGCAGAACAAATACCAATATTATAATCAAAATTTTCCACATTGGTGGATTGGTCATGCGAATGAATTTCCTTATTTCCTTGGCCATTCAAAGGTCCAGACTTCAACCCTATGAACTTTTCAATTTAATCAGATATGAAGGGAATAGTCTATAAAGAAAGAATTAATTCCCTCCAGGAGTTGCTGCAAAAAATTCAGGAGCTCGCCAATGTAATTAAAAATGATCCAATGATTAATATACGAAGAAATCTAAGAAAACTCTTGCACTGAAGTAGATGGTATACATTTCGAACAATTACTTACAATACACAAACACTGTGTATAGTAAGAATAAATCCTATTGTTAAAACATTTCCATGTGTCTGGGATTCTATTATTAATTTCTAAGAACAAATATTTCGCGTACGGATAGAGACTTCAAAATTAAACAAGAGTCACTTTTTTATATAAAGAAAGACGTTATTCAGATTTTAGATTCATTTTGCCAATAAATCTACAAATCAAAAATGTAAGTCTTCATTTACAAAAGAAGTAGAATATAACTCGCGCCTCTATGAGAGCAACTGGATCCACCATATTCTTATTTGTCATGTGACAAAACATCAAACTTCCAAGTTGGTATTATAAATACTTTCAAAATTAATGGGAAATTTCAAAACAAAATTCATACTTTGAACACCTTGTGTCTCTTAAAACAGCAACATTTATTTAAGGCATGTTGGGCCCACTAGTCATATTATGATCTCTATATTCCCAAGTTTAGAAATTTACCCTTCTTAATGCACCACCCTGTATAATAAAACACTACTTTTTTATGGCTTTATCGTAACTTTCACGCAGTTTCGGCACTCAACGATAAATTTCAAACAATTTAAAAAGTGAATGAATATACAAACGCAATTACAGAATATTCATCCTAATTTTATGGGTATTATCTTGGATAGGACGAGAAAGTTAAATATAATTGTGAATGTAAATGGAAATAAATTAATAAAAGTAGTATAGGTAATATCCGCTAAATTTCGATAAACCAATATCTGTGAATATACTGAATGAACAAAAACTTACTTGGTAGCATAGCGTACTAAAGCATATTGTGTTGCAAGCACGCTTGATCGCACTATCTATCGTGTACTTGGTTCGATCCCCAGCTCCGACGCTGACAATGTCCATGAGTGATGGATGTTGTCTGCGTTCTTTAACATGGCACTGTTAGCGTTGGATTTGAGGGTTGCCTAATATGTATGGGGTGTTCATGTTTGTTTATTCATATATTCAAACTGTGTAGTTTGACAAAAGTTTAATTGATCTAAGTTAATGATATTCCGAACAATTTATTTAAAAATTGTGTATAGATTCTAGCACATTTAATTTAAAGTTCTTTGTAGATTTGCATGATAATGTTGAATGTTTTCTTTTTGAAGTTTAGAAGAGCTTAAATGTTCTTAATATCTAATACGAAATTAACAGTCGATTTGACCTATGTGAAGGGTATTAGAATCAGGTCATGTCTACTTATAAACTTCTTGGCTATTCAGTATATAAGTTGTATCTTCAGAGAAACACAAGTTTATTCCATCCTTGTTTCTTTTCGGGGTATAGAGGAACATAGCGAAAATTCGTTTTTCTTTGTGATTGGAACCCACAAAATAATCCATTTTTATACCTTTAGCATTATGTAAAATGTTAAAATGTGTTGCTTGTGATGTAAAACTTACTTTTAAATTAGGAGATGATAGAATGTTAGTATTTTTTCAAAGATGTTACCAAGATTTTGGAAACATTATTATGTTGTGCGAATCAAGTTGAGCGACAATTCTTCATGAGCTAGTACCAGAGCTCTCCTTCAGTAAATTAAGAATGTTTTCCACTTCATATACATCTTGCCTACAAACACGTTCAGGTGTTATACTGATAAGTTTTCCACTAATGTGTTGAGGATCGTGACAGAAACGTTTCTACTTGGAAATCTACGGTAGAGAAAACTTTATCGATATATTTCAACCGCAGTACCTTGCATTCCTATTGCAAAAACCATAAACAAACACCACATTTGCATTTTCAAAATACGAGTGGATGTGTGGCATTATTGATCACTTTTATTAAATCGTAAACAGTCAAAAATGACAAGTTAATGTTTGACAATTCCCTAGTGCCAGCCCACTTGATTAAACTTATAAAGAGATATAGGAGTTTTTCGCGAAACAAATTTTTTTGTTTATACACGTTTCAGATGTCGTTATTAGAAAACAAATAAATAATAGATTATAATTTTTAGTTTTCCTATTCATACATAGTGTAGTGTACATTCTCGAAATTTGGCACTTTTCTGCAGAATCACCGCAGGGAGCCTTTATTTATTAACCGTTCCACAGGTAAATATCCATTTACGGTGGAAGTGCAAGGAAGAGCCCTGTCTCGCGGTATAAAGAAAAAAGCTCTTTATACCGCGAGGCAGGGCTCTACAGTGAGCAATGAAAAAGAGGCCCTACAGAATATTTTGTACATCCTGTATATTAGTTTGTTTTTGTACTAATTAGTTTCAACTGCCGCTTTAATTAAATTTTGAGTTGATAAATTATGTTAAGATAATAAAGTTAATAGCGTTAATAAATTAAGTTAATTCGTTAAGTTAATAAATGAAATTAATACAGCTTAGCTTTCTGAAATCGCCAGGTTTGTGATTTATGACGTTCCTCTTCCTTATGCTTTGTTGTTGCAGGGTAATTCATGAGTTCATGACATGAACCACTTGATACCGAGCTCTGGGTGGTTCTATTGCACGTGTTTGCTTTCTTTTAGTTGCATCCCAGTTTCAAGTTGTTGATATACGCTTTTAGTGATGTTATAATCAAATATTAAATATTAGATTTATAAAATAGCCCCACTTATACTAATTTCGGTCAACTAATGTAAAAAACCACTTCCACATCCAGATTCTTCATCCAAGTCACATTAAAGGAAACATCTTGACTATATTTGCACTCTAGTATGTGGAAATTATTGGTCATATAATTTTAATAATATTCGGGGCAGATATAATAGAAAAGTTTGAGGAGTTGGTTTCTACCATATACGCTAAAAATTAAGTTTCTAGATTACCCTACTTATTTTCCACTATTCACAACCTACCACCTCCGACTCCTTCAATGGGGTCATCTCAATCAGATGTCACTACAATACATACGTGTACTAACTCTCAAGTGAATATCTCAATTAGATGTTATCAATCCCATTAATAATAAAGCGGAGGTGGTGGAGTTTCAGATGTAGTTATAATACATAAATGTACCAAATTTCAAGTGGAAATTTCCCAAATCCCAAATTTCTGTACTTTTACCAGCTTGCTTTACTTATTTTCCCCTATATACCCCTATTTAATCCCCAACCCTTCAACAGAATAATCTCAAAATATAATCTAGTTCCAGATGTCGTTATAATACATATGCGTACCAAATTTAATGTGAATATCTCAATTTTATTTTATCAACCCCGTGAATAATGGAGTAGGGGTGGTGGGGGGATGAAATATATTATTAAAAAATCTGAGGTCTGCCTCTATTACATACATCGAATTTCAAGTTTCTGTAGTTATACCAGCTTGCTTTACTTATTTCCCCCTATTTACCCCTAAATAGACCCCAACCCTTCAACGGAATCATCTCAAAGTATAATCTAGTTCCAGATGTCGTTATAATTCATACGTGTACCAACTTTCAAATGAATGTCTCAATTTTATTTTATCGACCCTTTTAATAATGAAGTAGGGTGGTGGGGGTTGAAAAATATTATAAATAATCTGATATCTTGGCTTCTAGTACCTACACCGAATTTGACGTTTCTGTAGTCTCACCAGCTTGCTTTACTTATTTTCCCCTATTTACCCCTATTTACCCCTATTTAACCCCCAACCCTTCACCGGATATCCTCAAAAAACAATCCAGTTCCAGATTTCGTTATAACATATACGTGTACAAAATTTCAAGTCAATATCTTAAACCGTTCCGGAGAAAACGTGCGGACAAGAAAAGTTACAGACAGACAGACATACAGACAGACAGACAGACAGACCGACAGACAGAAAATTTTTTTTCGCTCAAATTTAAAATCTCGACGTTTGGTGACATTCTAAACCTATTTCACGAATGAAAATTTTTTTGCGATTACTATACTTCCAATCTACTACGTGGATGTGGAAGTAATTGTCCACGTTTTAATTCAACAAAATATCGCACGATTTCCCACAGTTTTTACCGACTTTATTTGAGATTCCCTGGGAGACACTTAAACCCGTTCTCCTTCTTCACCGACCGAACTCGAATCTTTTTAGACCATTTCTTTTAAGATTGCAGATAAAATTGTTCTTCTTGTTTTCGATAAAAACCTCAAGTTTAGCTGTTCTCATATAAAACCGCATACAAAACTTAAAGATTATTTTAAGATATTTTAAATGGTAAATGGTACTTCAATGCGAAAGGTTCAGCGCGGTTAGTACTTGGATGGAAGGCCAGGGAAATACAGCGTTCTCGCTCTACTTTCTAACGACTTGTAATCAGCGCATACGTAGAAGATATGCAACTTTAGACGGGGGTTGCATTCTGGATATACCATCCTTCGGAGGGGATGTAAAGCATATTAAACCATAGTGAACAGGTTCCGCAAAATTTCCAGGTGGAGGTAAGTCGTTTCAAGACGTCGGTGATTGGACTTAGTAGCGGAAATAGGGCGACGTTATATAAGTGAATATTTTTTTTACAAAAAAGTGTGGCACATATGTAAAATAACATGGTAGTTCATTAACCGGCACGATAGATCATTGGTTTAGTGCGTCTAGCTTGCAAACTGGCGTACCAGAAAGTTATAATCGAACATTGTCGATTACGAATACTGATAAAAATAAAAAATATATTGGTTGTGTCACCACACCTAAAAGAGAAGTGTACCATATTCGAGAAAATGTTAATCAAATGTAGGTATTCACCATTTCTTGCAGTGGGTTTATTGTTTTAGTTCTATTTTCCGTGTCAGCATATCGTAATTTAACAACAGTACGCGTTACCATTGTTTTATATTAAGTTTTATCATCCATTTCTTAGACAACATTTTTGTAACACCTTTCTTAATTTGCCGCGTGGCAAGAGCAGTTTAGATTAATTATTGAATGAGTTTAAGTTAATCAGATCCCGCTCTGTCCTGGCCTTCAACTATCACGGCACTGTACGCCGTGGATGTCTGGCAGGCTCCGGATACGGATATCTGGAAGATACTGTATTTTTGGTAATGCAAATAAAGTTTTATTAGATTGTTGGATTGGCCACGCCTGACTACAACAATTGTTTAAAATTTTTACAGAAAATATATACCGCTTCCTACCAATTCCACACTACTAAATATTTTATCATTTTTTATTAAAATACAATTCTCTATCCCCACACAGTCATTATAAATTTTACGCATCCATTAAAATGAAAAGAAATTTGAATAGCAATTAAATTTTCCACCGCAGTCCGTAATTAACCCAAATAATTATTCGAGAAGAGAATTAAGAGTCATATTAAATACATGACGGTAACTAGCCTCACGTTTAACAATTACAATAAAATAACACTTTTTCTAGTGTTAATTACTGGATTAAAATACACAGGAAATAAGTATCATTACGCACCTGTAACAAATATTTTTAATTTTACACATCTCTTAGGCGCTAAATATTTATGTCACGGCTATAACTCTACTCAAATTAACCTGATTAATATTAATTTTCATTAAGTCAGTGAGCTTCAATTGTTTGTTAAAAAACGTAGCACTTAATTAACATAAATTAAATTTAATTTCGGCATGGTAGTGGACTGTCGAGTTAACAAGATTTTTTATAATTAACGAATATCTTAAGGCGTGCGTGTTGCGGCTTCCAAGTTTCTTAGGCAGCCCGCTAGAAAGTTCTATTACATGTTCATGATGGGTAAGATATGTTAATTCTCGTTTCAAACTTCAGATTGAAGGTAGGAACATTGTAAATCATATTTTTTTTCCTCAAGAGCTTCTGTTACCAACTTTTTTAAATGCGTTTTTTTAAATGATGTTTCAAAAAAACGATTAGAAAAATTATAATATTAAACTTCACCCAGTTCTCCCGTTGACTGCAAGTTATTACATAATGTTAATATCGAAGTCGGATAAGAATAAGCTTGCTTACATTATTTGCTCAATATTATACATATATGATTTAATTAAATAATAATTATTTATTTGTCAGGCATATCTTACACATACCGGGTGAGTCACGAATTGCGCCCGCCCCGATATTTCCTAAAATATTTAGAATAGAAAATTGAAATTTGGAAGTCTTATTACACGACTAAAATGCCATCTTTTCGATAAAAAATCAAGTTTGGTGCACATCCGGTTTGACCGGAAATGCCCACAACTTTCGATTTTTAAATGGAACACCCTATATATTTTTACATTTTTGGAATCTAGAGAAAATTTTGAATACAATACATCCATTTTCGTAACTTTTCGATAAACATTAAAAATTTTATTAAAAAATCTATTTCTCAATCCAGAGTGCTGTGGTACCCAAAATATATTTTAGTTTGTGTGCTACGTTACGATTAAATAAAAAGAGCAATATGATTGCATTACTTAATTCTCTAGAGGCGTTTAAAATTTTTAAATGTGATTTTTACCCACTAACTCGTTTTTTTTAAATGGGAATTTAATCGTTCACCAACATTTTTAAATACCTCATTTTCATACGAATCTAATGATACCAAAATTTTGAAAATCCGCTCAGAAATATTTGACATTTCAGCCAAAATACAATGCAACCATGCTTTTAGAAACATGCGGCTAATAGATAATAGATTAGTGGGCTTTGGAAACTAAAATGGCACATTTCTGTGTAAATCTGGTAACCTAATAACATTGGAAAAATCATAGTAGCCATTGAATGTAATAAAACAATATCAGCTGTCAGACAGATACAAAATAAAGCGTTGCGGAAATCTCTTTGAGTAAAAATTAAAGAAAATGAATAATTTTAGTAGAAATGAAAAGGTCGATATGTTACTGATATATGGAGAGCGTCTCAAAAATTCAACTGCAGCTGCAGAACTGTATCAGCAACGATATCCCAACAGACGTCATCCAAGCAGACACTTATTTGCCAGAGTGGAACAAGAATTAAGAGACGAACCCAATCAACAAGATGACCATCAAACATTTATTGTAAGTGAGGACAAAGAAATTGATGTATTAGGATTTGTGATGGTACATCCAACAACATCAACAAGGGAATTGTCAATGGAATGCGACATTAGTCAGTCTTCGGTTTGCAGAATTTTAAAGAAACATAAGTTTCGGTCTTATAAATACCAAATACACCAACATCTTTATGGAGATGATAACGACAGGAGGCTAGTATATTGCAACTGGTTCTTAAATGCAGTCCAACAAAACCCAGGTTTTCCTTTTCATATTTTATATTCAGATGAAAGTAGATTTACGAACCAAGGTATGTTTAACAAAAATAATACTAGGCACTGGGCTCAAGAAAATCCGAGGTTGGTAGGGCGGGGGAATATTCCGGAAAGATTTGGGTTTAACTGTTGGCTTGGAGTACTTCGAGATCGAATAATTGGACCCATATTTTTTTATGGAACATTTACTGGCGAACGATATTTATTCTTTTACAAAACCAGACAGCAGAATTTCTTGACTTACTTCCTCTTGCCTATTTACAAAATCTGTTTTTCCAACAAGATGGTGCTCCCCTACATAATTCCAGAAGAGTGATGGAATATTTAAATAACTTGCATGGTGAACGCCTTTTTGCAAATCAAGGTCATATCAGGTGGCCTCCTAGGTCACCTGACTTAACACCCCTCGACTATTATGTATGAGGCACTCTCAAAAATAAAGTTTATAAAACTTCTTCAAATACCCTTGAAGAGCTGCAAAATAAAGTTGTCTCTTGATGAAATAACGCCGGCTGAATTGCGTAGAGCCATTCAAGCAACTGTACGCAGAGCCGAATTGTGTATAGAAAAAATGGTGGACATTTTGAACAATATCTATAAATGTCAATTTATGGTTTAATTATATTAATTATTTTAAAGATACCTACTGTTACCTAGTTTAAGTTTAATTGTTCACACGGAATTGATTTTTATTTATTTATAGGCCCGATATTTATGTTCATTTAAATAAAACTCTGAAAACCGAACTGATGTCGCATTCTATTGCAAATGTCCTTGTGGATATAATTGTGTTTACCTCCACATACCTATGCTAAACTTAATTGTAACGTTCTTTGCGCTCACAATTATTAAATGTTTGATAGCTCAAGATTGCCTATAACTACACGAGTCTGTCTGACAGCTGATATTGTTTTATTACATTCAATGGCTACTATGATTTTTTCAATGTTATTAGGTTACCAGATTTACACAGAAATGTGCCATTTTAGTTTCCAAAGCCCCACTAATCTATTATATATTAGCCGCATGTTTCTAAAAGCTTGGTTGCATTGTATTTTGGCTGAAATCTCAAATACTTCTGAGCGGATTTTCAAAATTTTGCTATCATAAGATTCGTATGAAAATGAGGTATTTAAAAATGGTGAACGATTAAATTCCCATTTAAAAAAAACGAGTTAGTGAGTAAAAATCACATTTAAAAATTTTAAGCGCCTCTAGAAAATTAAGTAATGCAATCATATTGCTCTTTTTATTTTTATAGTAACGTAGCACACAAACTAAAATATATTTTGGGCACCACAGCACTCTGGATTCAGAAATAGATTTTTTAATAAAATTTTTAATGTTTATCAAAATGTGACCAAAATGGATGTATTGTATTCAAAATTTCCTCTAGATTCCAAAAATCTAAAAATATATAGGGTGTTCCATTTAAAAATCGAAAGTTGTGGGCATTTCCGGTCAAACCGAATGTGCGCCAAACTTGATTTTTTATTGAAAAGATGGCATTTTAGTCGTGTAATAAGGCCTCCAAATTTCAATTTTCTATTCCAAATATTTTAGGAAATATCGGGGCGTGCGCAATTCGTGACTCACCCGGTATATACAAATAAAAAACAATTCTTTTACACGTTAAAATAGCTCTTAAAATTTAAGACAAAAATAGTATATTGTATACCTAGTAGGAAAAGTCTAACATTCCCGGACGATTGTGAAGATTGCTTGTCGAGGTACAAGTCGAGACAGGCAATACGGAGTGGGGAATGTGGCTTTTCATACGAGGTATACATACTATTTTTCCGAAAATCGTTTAAAAAACAAAAGAAATTAAAATCTTATAGAAAAAAGCATAATTAATTTTATTCATAAATAAGTATTGCCATGAAATTCTTAATAACATTTGTTGCGTAACTACGGAAACGTATCAATATTAAACTTAACACATAGAAGTTCAATTGCTAGTTTTCGAAATTTCAAAGTATATAGTAGTAGTTAAAAATGCGAAGTAATCAGGATGAATTTTCCACTTCTGGAACTCCTCCGAAACTGGTGGAGGCAGTAAATACAGCCTCATTAGATTTATTACCAAAAAAATTGAAAAAAAAAAATACGAATATGCGTACAATCCTTTCATGGACTATCGCAAGAATAAAAATGCGAGTTCTTTCTCGGAAAATGTTGTAATGGCATGCTTCTTAGAGCTTGGTTCAAAGATGCAATCTTCAACTTTATGGGCCAATAGTCAATCAACCCTTGGAATTAGATATGATGTAGATATATCTAAATATCCAAAACTGCGTTCGTTATTGGAACGGCCAACTGAAGGTTATAGGCCAAAAAATCCAATTTTGACGAAAGAAGAAATTAACAAATTCCTCCAGGAAGCTTCAGATCAAAAATATTTAATGATTAAGGGAAGTTACAAAACTTAAATTTTTTATTCGGACTACACGTTTATGTACTTTTTTAGGTTGCTTTCATATTTGTTATTTCTGGAGTCTATAGAATGGATGAGTTAGTTAAAATGACCCTTCCAGATGTAGAAGACCTACAATCTAAGCTTTTAATTAGCATACCTGACTCTAAAACTAAGAAACCAAGATCATTTGTCGTTAATCAAATGTATTTAAATGTTTACCGCAAGCAAAACCTGAATAGAATTCGATTTTTCTTTCAGTATCGGAACGAAAAAGGTTGTAGACAGGTAGTAGAAATACATCAATTTAGAAAAATGCCTAAGATAGTTGCTACATATTTCAATTTGCCTAATCCGACAGAATATACCGGTCACTGCTTTCGTTGTTCTTCTGTGACTATGTTGGTTGACTCTGGTGGATATATTACTAGTTTAAAGAGGCTAGGCGCATGGAAGTTATCAAACGTTGCTGAGGGATATATTGAGGAGTATCTAAATAATAAGGTAGATATGGCAAAAAAAAAATTTCACAACAGAAAATATTGAACAATATAACCCTGCTAGCTACAACGAACAACTGATTTCAGAATGTATTCCATAATGTATTAAGATTGTTAAATATAAAACTTTTCTGAAAAGCGTGTTTTAATCATTTTCGTAGAACATAAATAATAACTGTAAGGAAATAGTATTTCCTTACAGTACAAAAATGAATATTTTCTAACAGTCGGATGTGGTTCGGACTCCACTATAAACTGTAGGGCGTCGTTTCTCTTTACCAAATACAAAATCATTCTGGATTTTCAAAGAGTTACCTCGGTGACTTGATAAGTAGTTAAAAAAACATTTAGAAGCATTTAGTTATTTCTCATTCCTAGCAACGACTAAATGTAAGGAAATATTGACTTTTGCTTCTAAAAATTTTGTCAGAAATGTCAATATTTACGAAAGATTTTCGGAAAAGTATGTTTCTTTACGTACGAAAAAAGAACAGATATATTAAAATGCACAAGGAAAGACATTATAAAATACTAAATAAAATATAGTCAATTCACGACGAAAGGAATAGACCCGATAAAACCTTGTCTGTTTTATGAAGTGACATTTTCTGGCCTACAGTCACTCAATATCATTTCTTGTTCCTGGTCCTAGAAAGAAATCAGTACTTTCCACAAAGGATAGCAGTCCCTTCTAGGGTAGATCCCATAGCTCCTTCGGCTGTAAAAATTGCTTTTGAAAATATTTATACTTCGACACATTTAGTGGTGAGCAACTGCATAGAATATGAGTGATGGTTTCATCCTCTACTCCACATATCCTACAAATAGCATCGTACCTGAACCCCGTTGTATGAAGATGCTTATTCAGAGGATAGAATCCTGTTCTCAAGTCTCATTCTTTCTCTATCGAGCCGAAGCAACCGCCGCTTTACAAGTAAGTCATATGAAGGCCCCTTTACATGAAACCGTGACTGCCTCGTTCCGGGGGCTTGACCCCAATAATTATGCCATGGTCCAGTCTCATAGCTCTAATTGAATTAGATATCTTGGAAAACGGAAGGCTGACTCAGGGCCAGGGAAAGGAGTTTCTACACTTTCTCCTGACACACAGACAGTCTGGTTCTTCACTGCCATCCATACCACTTATACGGACACCCATATAAGTTTGACAACGTCGTGCCAACACAACTCAGTCAAAATATTCCGACAATTCAGAACCAGCCCGCTTTGTTTGGTACAAGAGCCCTCAAAGTCGCCTAGCTCTCGCTACATATATAAATGTTTGTCAAGGAAACCTCTTCTGAGATTTTCGGTTACCCACAGTTAATTGGCCCAAACAAACTTCAATACATAGGTGTACCATTCCCGACCACTCAGACTCAGAAGATTTACTGTATATAGAATGGTGAAATTATAGATATGGAAACACCGGTCATCCTTTAATAATGACCTGGTCCCCTACATGTAGAGCTAGGACCTTAGTGTATCCTAGCTTTTGGGGTGTCGTATTCCACATTCCATTTTTAAGTCTGTTTGCTGCTTTCCTGACTTCAATTTCCACTTGAATTTTTTTTTTACGATTACTATACTTCCACATCCACGTAGTGAAGTGGAAGTATAAAATTAATAACAAAGTACACCATTGGGTACAAAAATTGGAGTACTGTAGGTACTTCAATCTTCTTCTAAGTCATTTCTGTGGAAACTTATTGCAAATTGTAGAGTATGGCTTGCCGATGGTCCCATATTAGTTTTATTAAGTGAGCCGAAACTGAAAATAATTTGCTGTGTTCGGGAATATGCGTTAATATGCCGAAAGCGCGGTATTACAATTATGAGTAGCTGATGCTGAATCTGATGTCAGAAGCTAAAAATTCAAAATGGCCAATCCATTCTTCCGGGCCGCAGTACTGTCAATATAGGTGGCGAGCTGCGGGAGATCCGGGGGGGTAGGCAGAAGCCGCGGGCGAACATTTTTCAAGGTCATTGTATTTTTCTAGCCCTTTAAATCCATATAAGGCTACATAGCGGCATTAAAATATTTATTGATCATTAGGTACGGGCCCTTATAACAGGCTTAGACCCGGGAAATTTGCTCCCTCCCTCTCGTTGGGCCTGGTACTGAAAGACTTCTTGAGTGCCTTCTAGACGAATATAGTTTACGTAATCTGACTATGTGCAAAAGAACTCTATGTGGTTTGATTCTTTATTATATCTATCATCTCTGTGCCGACTACTCCAATCTACTACGATTCAGCCCAAAGTGAGCCACGACAAAAACGAAGCAGACCGAAGAAACTATTTTCAGAAGGTTGTGAAAGAAGTAAGAGACCTAGTCAGCTCCTTCATGTCTGAAATAGAACATGGAAAACTAGCTTTTACCATGCAGAAGTGTCTTATCAAGAGCGAGAAGCAGACAGCCGCTGAAAACATCACGCGAATCAATCCCAACAATCACTTTACACCCCAGAAGAAGCTATTGCCCTTATTATTGTAAATGTGTACCCACTATTTCAATTTGATTATCTTTTGGGCGATTTTCAAATGTGAGTAAACACATTATGTAAAAAAAAACAAATTGCTTTTTTTGTAAAAAATAAAACTTGAAAAGGCTTCTACTTATTCAGAAATTCAATATTTTTGACTAATTGTACACAGAGATGGTGCACAAGATCAAACAACATGCGGTATAATTATTGAGACATGAATATTCCTGTCCAACTAAATGTGTTGTTGAGCAAGTCTAAGCATTTTTTGACTCTTGACATCTTTTAGCTAAATTCACCCTTCTCGAGATACAGGCATTTAAAAATATAAAAACGTATATTTAAGCTATTTCTTTAAAAAAAAACTAGTATTTACGATTTGTGGGTATTTATTATGAACTGAAACATGTCAACTACATATTTTGGACAATTATAAGCATTTTTTGACTGGATGTTTCTTAGCTAACCTCACTCTTCTCGAGATATAAGCGTTAAAAAAAAAACGAAATGAGTATTTAAGTTTTTTGTCAAAAAACTAGTATTTACGATTATTATTGGTCTTTGGCCGATGTTTTAATTAATAATCAAAGACCAGTAATAATAGTAAATACTAGTTTTTTGAAAAAACAAAAAGCTTAAATTCACGTTGTTTTTTTCTAAACGCTTTTATCTCGAGAAGAGTGAGGTTCGGTAAATTATGTCAAGAGTCAAAAAATTCTTAGAATTGTCCAAAATATAAAATACAGTGGATTTTTTTGTCAACTTAGAAGAAAATTTTAGTGACCAATAATAGCACACCTCTGTCCCACTTTACGACCGGAAATCGAAAAACCACCAGTTCCCATGACCCTGACTTTGTTCTATACATCTTTAGCAACATTTTGCGCCATCTTACATAAAAATCAGGTGGGGCGAAGTCCCATGCTGGGGTTCAGGCCTTTTCCTGCTTCATTTCCTCGACTAATGTCAGTATTAAATAGTAAGGTTCAGTTGATCGAATAAAATTTTATTTCATAATTTTTGATAACCGTTTTTCAAAGATTGTTAATTTTCTGTCAAATGTTAAAAAATATTATGATACTATTGAGTCTGCATTATATATTAATTGCACTATAATAAGTATGCAGTAGCGTTCTTAACAAGACAATATTATTTCATGCACAATAATTTATTCCTTGCACACACGTTAAAAGAATAAAATTTCGTTTCAGTTGTTATCACTATAACACATCAGAAGCAGAACCGCATCGAAACTACACACTGACTCGTACACATCATTAATTAACTCTTTTTGACCGTCGTAATGCGGCATTGTGTATTGGTTGCAGTTAATTAACGATATTGATTATATTTTGATTTAATTAACGACTTTTGTCGGTCGTTATTTGTGCAGTGTCATTAAACATTTTCATTTGATGAGTATCTTGGTATTTTTCGGTTACTTTAAATGAAAATTGCTATACAGGGTCAGTCACTAATGCGGTCAATATCTCTTCAACAGTAGTAACTCTTAATGAAGTGTAAAAAATGGTACATGTTTTGTAGTGTAGAGTAGAAAATATAAATTCGAGCCACAGTAAGCTACTTCTATAAATTAAACCAAAATCCAGCCTTATGGGGGGTGAAGACTATTCCTGAAATTCTGTAAATGCAGGTGAGTGTGAATAACATATACAACGACAAAATTTTTGTATCTCACTACAAAATATCTGACATCGGTGCGACAACCAGCCATCACTCTCAAAGGGTTGAGACTCACTTCTATGTCACCCCATGTCACCGATGAAGGAATCTCATAAGTTTCAGAACGGGGAAAAATTCAGGCTTTTGTAGTTTTAGACAAGGTGGACAAATGTGAATTCGATCCAACCACCGACACAGGACTAGAGATTACCCTTATAGGTGGTCTATGCTCAAATGATGCATATGGGTGCTATTAAAATTCAGCAAAGGGTCAAATATTTGTAGCTCATTGTGCTTGCAGCGTTGCCACGTTATTCCAATTTTCAGTTAAAAAATGCATTTGTGGTTTGTAGAGATCAAGATTAAAATCTGTAGAAAATGTCAGTCAAGAACAAGTACTAGGGTCCAGTCCACTTGAACCTAATCCTACAGGGTGTTCTTCACGATGTTTCAAATTTTTACATTTGGCTTGACAAAATATTACGAAACGCTCAAAAATTAGACTTGCTGTCATCCTAGCAATTTTCACCATTTATTTGTGCCTCCGATATATGGATCGTTAGGGAGGAGATTGGCGATTGATGATTTCGAAATATGTTTGTGGAGAGAGATTCCTTTTACGCTCATCGCACAAAATTTACTTCGAAAGCTTGTGTATTGTTATGAAATTCACATACTTTAAAATGTGCTTAGTCTAATTTTGAATAATATATGGTCTACGAGGCTGAAGGACCTAGGTCAATAGCCTATTGAATCAGTTTGTGTATATGGTCTACTGAGAAATATCTGGGAACTAATAACAGATAGCGTATATTTCATTAATTTTAGTTTTTGCTATTAGATATGTTTTATGTTATGAAACTGTTATCTTTCAAGATGGTATATCTAGATTATATTCAATGGATGGTCTTATATTTCGAAATTAATGATTTAAAAGTGACATTTAAATATTTTAATAGATTATTTTCATTTAAGAGTGTAATATAATTTTTCTAACATGACATGGTGAAAGAGAAATACTTAATAGTCATGCATAGTATAATTTTAAATAGCCACGAAGCTAGTAAATATTAATAGTACATATCGACGAAGGTGTTTATGCCACTAATGAATGATAGATAAATTAAATAAAATAAAATTTAGATGCTACTGAGATAAGAAACTATTTGTAATTTGTTATAAGTCAGTTATTAAGCAATTCGATATAATTATAGAATCTGCCTTTTAAAAGATATTTTAAAACTTTACATTTGACAGTTTTAAAAAATACTCAAATTATTATTTTTTCTTCACTGGCTTTGGATGTCTCCATTTAGCCACGATGTTTCTTATTATACGTTGTACTAAATATATTACAACTTATCTATATTTAAAAATTATAATTCTAGAAACTAATCGACCTATAACCTAACACGAGAGGACCCACTAGTGTTACAAGACTCAAGGATTATTGGACAGGGACACACACTTCACGTCAAGGTGCCCTTCATGACGCCTTTGTTTAACACGTAACACACACGGGGCAACGGTAAGGGGGTAATATAAAAAACAGTGGGTAAGAACAGAGGAACTCATCTAAACCTATATTTTGACACGATATAACCTAATAAACTCCCAAAACATATGTTTAAATTTTTCATTTGTGGTTACTATGTAAAGCAGCAAGGTACTATCCAATGGTAGCGGAATACGATTCTCCAACATTTTTTTTTCAAGAAGTTCACACCAATTGCGTTAAAATTGCAATCAAATAATTAATGTCGCCAATATTTCCGTTGCAGTCGCAGATAGGACTATCAAGGATTTTCATCTTGAACAGTATTGATTTGAAGGCTCCGTGACCAAATAGGCAACGAATGTATGTTATAAACATTTGCCTGTTGTACGGGATTGAGATGAAAGGTGGTTTAGAAGGTAGGCGGCTACATATGCGACAACAGTGGGTGTTTTGCCTTGTGTGGGTCCATTCTTCCTCCGATTTTTTCTCATATCCATTTTGGCACTGGGTATCAGGTCATAGTATGGCAAATACTCGATTTCGGGACTTTGGTAGTTCTAGCGATTAAATCTGCTCTTTCGATACCAACTATACCAAAGTGTCCTTTTACCCAAATAAAGACAACACATTTTATTTCATACAATTAAAAGAAAATATAATTTAAAATTTAAGCAACGATTAAGTCATTATAAGAATATATTGTAGAAATGACTAAATTCGATATAAAAGAAGGTTAGGACATTTTTGAATCAAGTAGATAAATTTGGATAAAATCCACACTAGTTTGGCAGTAAAATTTATATAATTATTTTTAGAAAAGGGAAAAACAATGCTTTTAGATGTTTCAAATAAAAACTGTATTTTTATACACTCTACATATGTTTCGGCTTGTTAGGCCTTTCTCAAGAGCATTACAGATGAATACTAAAGCTATGAGGGTGGTTGTTCTAAAAATAAATGCAGTAATACCCAAACATGTGGAATTACGGGGATTTCAAGTAATAAAACTAAGGATCTACCTACTCGGAATAATTCAATGGGCTATTCTTAGAACCTTGTCTATTATAGGAGTGTTTATGAAATTTAATTGGTCATTGGTGGTACAAGTATTGCTTTTAAGGGATTTTTTTATTTCTAATTGTTCAAGGAGGTTTAAGCGTTTTCCTTTTCTTTCTGAATGGATTAAATTTATATTCTCTGTATCAATAAAATGATTATTTTCAATGCAATGTGTTGACATTCCTCTGTTTTTGGTGTTATTTAAAATGGATTGTTTATGTTCTTTTACCCGATTAGCTATACTTCTACCACTTTGGCCAATATATACCGCGTTACAGTCCTTACATTTAATTTCATAAACCCCCGATTTGTTGACTTTACTTATTTTTTCTTTATTGTTAACTAAAATACTTCCTAAATTTGTTTTGTTTACACTTATTGTGGAGATGTCTAACTTATTTAGTTTTCTACTTATTTTATCACTAAACCTAGGAATATAATTAATAAAATTGTACTTTGTTGTTTTGTTGGTTACAGTAAAAAATTCCTTTTGAAGTAATTTTCGCTGTTTGTTTTTAACCATGTTCTCTATTAGTGACTCCTTATATCCATTATTTATTGCAATTGGTTTGATTATGTTTAATTCTTTATTAAACTCATATTCGTCTAAGGGGAAATTTGTGAGTCTATGTATTAGGCTATGAAAGGGAGAGAGTTTAATTTGCCAAGATTGTTGTGAATTATAATGTATGACTGTGTCTGTTGTAGTGGGTTTTCGATAAATACTAAATTTTTATTGATTACGATGTTTTTTAATATTCATATCTAAAAAGTTTAATTGACCATTTTTTTCTTTCTCTAATGTGAACTGTATTTTACTATTAAATGAATTCAATAAATTAAGGAAACTACTTAAATTTCGTTCTGTACCGGTCCATATGCAAAAAATATCATCAACATAACGAGTCCAATAGAAAACATGTACATTTAGGTTGCTATTACTACTAAAAATTACATTTTCAAAGTTTGCCATAAATATCTCTGCAAACTTTGAAAATGTAATTAATAATATTTGGGGCAGATATCATAGAAAAGTTTGAAGCGTTGGTTTCTACCATACACGTTAAAAATTTTCTAGTTTACCCTACCTAGTTTCCCCTATTCACAACCTACCATCTCCCACCCGTTCAATGGAATCATCTCAATCAAATGTCATTACAAGACATACGTGTAATAACTTTCAAGTGAATATCTCGATTTTGTGTTATCAATAATCAATCATTAATAATGGAGCGGAGGCGGTGGGGTTTGAGAAATATTAGAAAGAAAAAGAAATCTGAGGCCTTGGTATATTCACCAAATGCCAAATTTCTTTACTCTTATCAGTTTGATTTACTAATTTTCTCAAAATATGATCTAGATCCAGATGTCGTTATAATACATACACGTCTACCAAATTTCCAACCCCCTTAACAATGGAGTAAGGGTTGTGGGGGTTGAAAAATATGGGTAAAAAATCTGAGGCCTTGGCTTCTAGAACATAAACCGAATTTCAAGTTTCTGTACTCTTACCACCAGTTGCTTTACTTATTTTTCCCTATTTACCTCTACTTACCCCCCACTCCTTCAATGCAATCAGGTCAAAATATAATATAGTTCCTGATGTCATTATAATATATATACGTGTACCAAATTTCAAGCGAATGTCTCAATTTTATACTGTCAACTCCTTTAATAATGGAGTAGGGGTGGTGGAGGGATGAAAAATATTATAAAAAAATTTGAGGCCTTGGCTTGTAGTACATACATCAAATTTCAAGTTTGTGTACTCTCACCAGCTTGCTTTACATATTTACCCCTATTTACCCCCAACCCTTCACCGGATATCTTCCAATCCAGTTTCAGATCTTGTTATAATATATACGTGTGTAGAAAATTTCAGGTCAATATCTTAAACAGTTCCGGAGAAAACGTGGGGACAAAGAAAAGTTACACACAGACAGACAGACAGACAGACAGACATACATACCTACAGACAGACCGAGCGACAGACAGGCCGACAGACAGAGCGACAGACAGACAGACAGACCAACGGACAGATATACAGAAAAAAATTTTCGCTCAAATTTAAAATCTCGACGTTTCATGACATTCTAAACCTATTTCAAGAAAAAAAAATGAAATTATTTTTACGATTACTATACTTCCAATCCACTACATTGATGTGGAGGTAATAAGCACGCAATTAAAACAAAACAAATAAAAATACAAGTGGTCATAAATTATACAGGAGCTAATACAAAGTTAAATATAATTAAATTTATAAAATTTGGAATTTGGGATTTGGAGTTTGGAATTTGGAATTTGGAACAGGAAAGAAAACATGAGAGGATTGAAAACATTTGACATTTAAGTAGAAATTTAAAGTTGGAAAATTGTGAAGAATGGAAGAGGAGTAAAAAGCACCTTTGCTAGATATAGAGTAGAGATAGTAGAGATATAAACTAAAGTTAAAATTAATTAAGCAAAGGGGTATCAGTGAATAGTTATTCTTTTTTCATTCTCTCATATGTAATTTACAATATTAAAGAAAACATAATAGTGTATGCACATAAAGTGGCAAACTAAAACAGACAAACGGGCGAACAAACAATATCATTGAAGATAATCACAATATGTATCAATTAAAATATCTAATAAAAAAAGAAATCCTGATTGCTATAATATTACTGTCTTACCCAGTAGTGAGATTATACACAATTAAGATTTATATTTCAAACTGATTAATGAGAAGATCGTTTCAATCTAAGTCTTTTTTAAATTATTCTCGAAGAAATTATCGAAATAAGTATACCTTGTAATGAATGGAATATAAAACAATTGGAGCAAGAGTGAAAACGAGGGAAAAACTTGATAATTATAATAACACACTATGAAATGAAAATCGAAATGATGTTTCCTTTCAGATTAATTGTGACAGACTCATCATAAACTCGACTAAGTTTTAAATCCAATCATATTCGAAACCTGTTTGTTGTCGAATATTATTTAACGCAGTTAATAGCCGAATTTTTTTTTGTATATATACATCTATATCAGGTCGTCGCCAAATTAGAACTAGAAGTTCCCTCAACATTGACAATCAAAGGATACCATATACATATTTTTTTTAATTCACCCCTAGTAATGTCCAAAATACCCCTTTTTGGCCGAAAAAACATGGTTGTGCCTCTTTGCGGATAAATTGCGGAATTTTATTATTCTTACCAAAACAAACACTTTCCACCGTGTCGCGTTCCATCTTCAAAAATTTGCTAATCCGACCTTTTTTTTCAGTATTTGACTCCACTAATAACTTAAATATATTAACGAAGAGCGTAATCCCAAATTTATGAATAAAACGCAAATTTTACCAGCAGTACAAAAACAGTGCAAATAAATAATATTTTATAATGTATACAATGTTTGACACAACAAGCACTATTGGCGATTTCAAGACATACGTGACGTACACTTAGTAGATGAAAAACCGATTTTAGGTATAATTGAATTTCTTCGAACCGATGTGTGACAAAGTTGTAAATCGCCATTTCTTTGAAAGGGTGCATTTTATCTATTTTTCTTTAGGAAATTAAATTTTGTTTGGATTATACTAGCAGCCAATATTCAAAACCTAACCTCAAAAAAATAAGTTAAGTGTCACATAAAAGTACTCTAACTAGCGCCCTCCATAAAATGTGACATCGGCAATATCACCATTGTAATTAACGACCTGAAAAACATGTCGATACTAACTTTGAAGCCGATGTGTATAATAGTCATCAAGGTAGAGAATAAATATGAACATATATTTTTTAATTTAATACCCTGTTTTTTGAAAAAGAAAAGAGTTAGACCTCTACTTTATGTCAAGAATCTATGGCTAAACATTGTCCCAATCTTTTCAAAACACCCTGTATAATATAAATATATATATAAATTTAATACATTTAAATAATTTTTTATTTTTTGGTCGATTTTGTTCAAAAACAATAGGGTTCTTCCTCTAGCTAACACTAACTTATTGTCCAAATTTCAATACATTCAGACTCTTCGCTCTTAAGTTATCGTGCTTACAAGGACATTTTGAAAGTTGTTCAGAATTCGATCACCAACACAGTGATATTTTTTTTTCTCTACGAGCGTTTTAGAAATGTGTCGATCGAATGCAATACACACTTCTTTTTATATTTGCGAAGAGTAGGTATAATGACAAACTTACCGTCTTACTTGATAGAACAATTGTTTTTATCACAGCAATCTAATGAGATTTCCCATGAGAAATATACTCCTTGTACCAAATTTTATTGTTTCATTCTTAAAAAATGAAAATCGGATGATGAGTGTCGTCTTCAAATTGTCCGTAGTACGTTAAGGAAGCATTTTCAGATACCTGTGACTTTTACTGTCGTTTTTGAGTGAAGATCTCATCCTCTTCCTGGAAGAAAGTACATAAATAGAGGACCCTGTACGTTAGGAAAATTAAAAATCGAATTTTGCTTTTTGGGAAATTACAATTGCCCACAGATTTAAATAAGAATCTATAGATGTCTTATGAACTAAAGAAGCAAATGTAAAATATTCAGTTTAAATGAAATTTCGTATGTTACCATTAAATGTAAGAATCTAAATCCTTGGCTAAAGGTACACTTTTCAAGTCCCAACATAAGTAAATAACATGTTTACAGTTCTTGCTGTGTTTTGTGGTTAAGTCCTCTCTTCGTTCGCTTCTTCCTTCCTGCCAGTGTCATTAGTTCCTTCCCTGAAAATAGATCCGATTCCCCCGCCAAGAGCAGCAGCTATATCATCACTATAAGACGATATGGAAGCCTTCTTCTTGCTCAAATAGCATCCGCAATTTCGCAACGAAAGTTCCTTAGCCCCTTTTTGAAGCCTAACGGTGCCTAGTTCGTGAAAGACTTCTCTCCTCTTAGTTGGCTTTGGCGCCGAGATCGATCGTGCTACAAACAGCTCAAGTGTCGTGCGAGAGAATAGTGCAAGGTCGGGCAAGGCCGTCTTCAGTTGTTTCAGTAATACGGACTGAGTAGGCGCTGAAATTACTTAAGTGCTGTTAGCGCGGTGGCGGATCGAATTGTGCTGGTATTTCGATTAAGGTTGGTTGATTAGTGATACTATTTTTACTTGCAGGCAAATTTGATTATTATAGGCCTATCAGTGTGGGTGTTGGAAATTCGAATAATTATAAAAGAATGGAAACTGTATTGTGCAAAACGCAAAATAAATTTTTTTTTAAATTAACTGAAAAACAGTACCAAAACGCAAAAATTTTTTGCTTTGAACATGCAATTCTCAATTGATTTAAAAAAAAAACTAGAAATATTCAGTTTCAGTTCGTAAGAGTTCTCGAGTCCAATTTTGAAATATTTGTGTGTGCAGTATCCTGCATAAATAAATAAACAACAATAAATTATTAATTTTAACAGTATTATTTGTCATGGTATAATAGACTTTCCTAAACTAGAAAATCGTGTAAATTCATAATGAAGACACCAAACACATAATACATTAAACAACCACATTAACAATTTGAAAACAAGTTAAATAGTCATTTTTCATTTCCTTCATCAGGAAAAGTAATTTCTTCAGCAGGTTTTCCTAAAATTTATTTAAACTAATATTTGTTTATTAAACCACGAAAAATTAACAAATGCCATTGTTACAAAGAATTTGATATCGATATTTTTCTCGAAAGAAGCGATATCTGCACAAGGTTTACTTACAACTGAATTGGATGTAGTTGTTAATATTTAACAATGGTGAACAATTAACAAACATTATTAACAACAAATGAAATAAAAACAAATTACTTATTTTCTTGCTTCTATTGGAACAATATTACTTTTTTTTTAATGAATTATTATTTGTTTGCTTGTAATTGTATTGAAACATACTCTTTATAGGATTTTGCAAACAGCAGAAAAATAACTGTCTATGAGAACTAAAAGGAAAACTATGTGTACAATTATTAATGAAATCTTTGCATTCTTTCGATAACCCAAATACTGTTATGATAGCAAATTAAAATCCTAAAATGAATTTGTCTATTTCCTTATTTGAAAATTCTCATTCTAACACTAGCACCCACACAGTCCCCTACGGCCATGCAGATTAAACTAGTATCTACACAACCCCCTACGGTCATGAAGATTAAGTTAAAAATAGAACAAGGGCCTAAAATGAATTTATTTACCTACCTTGTCTTAAAGATTTTTCATTCTAATGGAGTACATTTTCATGAAATCTAGCACTCTGTTTCTCGGAAATGCTTAGCCTTCAAAAGGTTTTTGCTCTTATTCTGGAGCTCATCAGAAAGACACAAAGACACTCACTCATAAAGATGTTTCATGCAAAACCAAGACAATTTCTGTGAATAAGTATGAAATAACTATATTTGACATTGACTGATAATAATAACAGATCTTCACTTAACTATTAGCCAACTAGTATTGGAGCCTATATACTCTATGCATGTTTAAAAGTGAATTATTATTTGTTTGCTTATAATTGTATAGAAACATATTCTTTATAGGATTTTGCAAACAGCAGAAAAAATACTATGTATGAGAACTAAAAGAAATACTGTGTGTAAAAATATTAATGAAATCTTTGCATTCTTTCGTTAACCTGAATTTTGGTTTTGCTAGCAAATTAAAATCCCGATGAGCTCCAGAATAAGGGCGAAAAACGTTTCAAGAAACAGAATGATAGATTTCATGGAAATATAATCCATTAGAATGAAAAATTTTTAAGACAAGGTAGGTAACTGAATTCATTTTAGGCCTTTGTTCTCATTTTTAATTTAATCTTCATGACCTTAGGGGGCTATGTAGATACTAGTTTAAAATGTATGGCCGAAGGGGACTGTGTGGGTGTTAGTGTTAGAAGGAGAATTTTCAAATAAGGAATTAGACAAATTCATTTTAGGATTTTAATTTGCTAGTATAACCAGAATTCAGGTTATCGAAAGAATGCAAAGATTTCATCAATACTTTTACCCATAGTTTTTGTTTTAGCTCTCATAGATAGTTATTTTTTCTGCAGTTTGCAAAATACTATAAAGAATATATTTCAATAATATTACTTTTCACCCGATTTACCTGAAAATATATAAATAGATCATATTAAAAAATTATCAAAAATTAAATATTAATGTTTTAAACAAATCGCTTAGCGGAGTGATACATTTATTATTATTGAATCAAATAGTTGCAACCGAACAAACACTGTTAATAATCATCTAGAAGGAAAATGTATACAGCAGTCCATTTTACACCATTATGAACTGAAAGTTTGAATAAAAAATGTCCTAGATGTATTACAGTGGCACAAAAAACAAATTGAATTATTTTTTTTGCCTCATCTGCCTTTGGCTCAAATTCCAAAAAAATGATCTGAATTTGAACAAAATTAGTTTATATACATGCCTATGAGACCATAAAGTGTCCCACGTATATTTTTTAAGAAAAAGAGAATACAAAATAATAATGTCTTTTTTAATTAAGCCCCGAATTCCTTTTATAGATTCCCATATATAACTCCACAAGGGCAAGAAAGCAGTATCACGTATTTTTGATGCTGCTTTTGTTATTTGCGATTATCTCGCACAAATTATTATTAAGTAATTAAATTTTAGTTCTTGTTATATTTAAATAGTCTAAAATGTTTAGATAATTGTAAGTCATTTAAACAATTATGTTTCGCTAGAAAGAAGTAGTTAAAAAATAGTTAAAAAACTACAATTCCCTAGCTTTATACAAAAAAAATACATGATACATTGTTTAAACGATAAAAATTTTGCTGTATAGAAAATTATAACTGGTTCAACAATTCTAAATCTATTAAAGTATTAGCACAAACTAGAATCTAACAAATTAATAATAATTTGTCAAAGAAAATCGCAAATAAACAATATTTAATTGTCAAAAACCCGCGATATTCTATTTTTACCCTTGTGGGGTTATTTTCCAGACCTGGGGGTTTAATACAAAAAGAAATTATTAATTCTTATTCTCTGCACAATTCTGAATAGAGAACTTGCATGGGATTTTTATTTCATCACAATTTGACATTTCTATTACAAATTTGTGGCAACGTTTCTTTTCCCTATAAAAAGTACATCTGAAAATCCATAGTCTCAGAGGGACATATTAATATTGCCTCTTCTGTTTAAATTTGGAAGAAATCACTCTAGTTCGCGTCTCCCCTGATGGACCCCCTATACTACTATACTATTTCGCATTTTAAGAGAAAAATGTACTTTTCATAATAAATTTTGGTTATTTTGGAAATTCTTTTATCAGAGTCAATATTTTGAAATAACATACAGTACTAACCGCAAATAAAGGAAGGTAAAAGTAAAGTTTTTTGAGTGAAGATTAAAAGGCGTTTCTAATGTCAATGAAAATTCAGATATAAAATTTGAACCTTGCAAAGTTTATGTTTTTATTATAATTAAAGTAATTGCACATATTCAACCAAAGTGCTTAATTTATTGAATAACACGTTAACAAATCATAAATAGAAAAATTACTCTATGTAAACAGCAACATTTTTCAATATGTTTTCTAATTTTTTCATAGACTAAGTAAATGGTCTGTTATTACTTCTATAATATTCCATTCTAATTCTCGAATAAACAATGTACAAGGATTACATTTAACAACAAATTATTTTTACTTTGCAAAAAATCAACCTGCTATATTGAGAACATGGCCGGAATACAGATTTGTCGAGAATATTGCAAGAATTGTATTAGCTACCATTATTTATTTTACTCTTTTGTGGACTAAACAAATCTAGTCTGCCCATTTTTTCGTTATTAGAGAGCTCATAATGACCTACTGGAGATTTTTTATACTACTTTATGACAGGGTTTATCCAAAAATGGATGTGAAGTTAAAAGTAATCGGTTAAAATTAATGCTTTGTCGTTTTCTGATCAGTTTGTAATATAAACATACGTATACGAATTTTCAAGATTTAGAATTAGAATACATATCTTCTATCACATATTGATTTAAACTCAATATCACTATCAGTGTATGTATCTACTTGCCTTCCAAAATCGCAGTACTTTACTTTAACAAATTTTACAGCAGAGTTCTATATGGTTTTAACATAGTATTCCTTATATCCTGATCTAATAATAATTTTAAAAAAAACAACTCTTATTTCATTTTCCTAAATCTACTATAATATTTGTAGTCAAAAATTTTCAAACATATTTTAAGAGGAAATAACATATAATATGCAACACAAGTCATTTAATGCTCTAAAAATTCAGTGCTATTATCTTTTGATATTAAATGCCACCGCTAATTCGTAAAAAATTTATAACCGCAAAATTTCACCATTTTTACTAATTCGATGAAACGTTACAAATATTTTTGAATGGTAGTCAACGCGGGTTCTAATTTCAGTTTTTTCAAATTTTCGGTATTGTTAGTCTCGTCTTTTTTTTAATCATAACTATTGTTAAGTACAAATTTAAACATTTTGCGGTTATTTAGTTTTTCAACGGACAACAGTAGCACCTGCCGTACCTGAAATATCAACGATAAAGAATTTAGGATCTTGCAACTCTCTTTATGTAAAGTATTTTCGTATCTTTTACGGTTATCAAGTGAAAAGTCACGATGTTTTTTTTTATTATTTTTAATTCATTTATACAGAGAGCTAGGTCAGTTCGGTTCATGGGAACTTTTGAATATTTACGCTACTTCTAGTAAGTTAAAGATGTCAGGTAACAAGACTGTGACACAAGAAATTAAAATTAAAGAAACATGACTTTAATATCCAATAACTGAAATCGAAATCTTATGTTTCACGTGTCTCATGAATCGCAATGCGGATGATTTTCTCCCTAGACAACTATCCTGCTATATTCTCAAATAAAAGATTATTTTGTGCGAGATAATAGTCCTCCAAGTGTAGTCATTCATCACAGAATTGGAACTGATAAGTAAACTTTGAGTTCTAGTCTTAGTTAATTTTAATTTATTTGCAAAATAACAAATACTCCAATATTAAAATTATTAAACACGGAGTACCTCAAAGCTCCATATTAGACCCAATGATTTTTACTATTTATATTAACAACTTGATCTTATTAATTGCACGTTGTTTGCTGATGACCTAATCCTAAGAAACTCATCTTTAGAAGAGTTTTCACACTACAAAAACTACAAGTCGCAACTACAGAGAAATCTGTAGTGTAGTTACAGATTTTTCTCATATCTGAATACTGTCCACTAATACATTTTTACAAAAATTTTGCAAAAATTTATTTATCCGGTGTCGTCCACGGTATATTACATCCAACTATTATTTCTACCAAATATAAGTTAAATTTCTTTCTGCTTCTCATTGGGCATATTTGAGGATCTTTGAGGTTTATTGGATATCTTTAAGGAATTTTGGGAATATTTACTTAATTACTGGAGATTTTTGGAAATTTTTGGGATGGATCCTTGGGAGATCTTAGCGAATCTTAATATTCGTTTATGACATTCTCACCATTTAGTATACCCACTATGTACATCCTTGTGTTTTATGTTCATAACCATTACGGCAAAATTACAGAATAATACGAGGATTCAACGTCAAAGGAAAACTTATGTATAAATACCAGTTATCCATCAACTTCAGTCAACCTATAGATCAGCTCAGAAAGGGTTGAATGGTATTTCTAGTACCATCACACACACAGCTTTATGGCCGTCTGTGAAAATGTATCCCTTAATGTTTGTACGATAGCATGTTTTTGCAACTTGTGCAATTTATTTATGTGCTGTAAAGTTGCAACTTAAAGAAGTTTCTAATTCACAAGTTCAGTTTTTCATCGGAAGGAACTGAATGAGACATTTAAAAAAATCTAACCTCCATTGTCTGTAATTTCACGTTACTTACGCATCTCCATATTATTCACACAAGTGCTTTATAAATAGCACAAATTTAGAGTGTGTACATTTTCAATATGCAGTGAACGTTGACATGTTAGCCACAGTACGGAATCCACCTATGTAAATCTGCATTGCTATTGGACACTAGACAATAACACACTGAGGTAGGAGGCAATATTTAACTATGTACTATGTGAAACGTGTATCCGCATGAAAAAAAATTGTAACCAATAAGTAAATAACTACCTATTCGCCGATTGGAAGTAACTATTTTTATAGTTGGATATTATCCAATTATCTGATAAATACCTTAAACTTCTGGTTCCGATTTTTATAAATAAAACTAATTTTTTTCATAATAATATTGTTGGGAATGGTTCCATATATTTTTGCATTGTATTATTGCTTGTATGTAAAGGTCTTCTCTCGAATTTATCGCTATCTTCCGATTCCTAAATAATGTTAGTAGTACCTGTACGTTTTGTTCTTATGAAAATTTATAAACGAATAGTAATTTCACTACTAACCTAAACGTTCTTGCCTATTGACGCCCTTAATAAAACATTATCGTCATGATTAGTACCCCGTCACAGTATTAATATATTCAATATAAATATTAATATCTAGATATATAAACATATTTTTTTATTTTTATGTAAAATGGATATGTTTATTTGGTGCGTATATGCATAATTTTAAAGCGCAAATTAATTGATCTAATGCTCAAAGTATTTAAAATAATGCGCTTTTAAGTCCTACCTTTTTTCTATTAACAAATTCTTACGTGTGAATAATTTCGTGTCCAATTTTAACAACTACAAGCACAATTCTTCGATTCGGTGATACCTACTTCTAGACTAACAATTGTTTAAAGTAGAGGTAAATACCTTGACGTTATTAAAATTATGATTTCTCACAAAAAATTGTAAACTAACCACACATATTCCTAATTGTAATGGCAATGAAACAATGACCTAAATTTGTAAACTCATTTTAATGTAAACATGTATTTATTTAACTATTTAAAATGCATATTTATGCAAATTTGCGTTGAAGCAACTGTTATTTGAATAATAAGCATCGTTATTATACTTATTTGACGATGATTTACTATGTATATTACACTCGGACATGCTGAGCGATGTAAAATAAAATTGCATAAAAATTAGGTTCGGAATATCTTCAACTTAAATATTTTCATTCCAAAAAAAAATAAATAAATAAAAATAAACAATTATTTAAACACATTTCCCAGAGGAGAACATTATACTGTTAAAATTTTGCAAATGTTATAAAAATTGATGATTTTATCATAAAAGACAATTTCAATACTCTTTAAAAATGAATTTAGGGTTTCTTTTAAATAACTATTATGTTTTACAAAAGGTTACGGTATACATAACAGTATATTTTTAACTACCTTACTATCACTTAACTAATTTGAAAAATACATGAGAATATGGGAACAGTTCATTGCGTATTTGGATTATATTATAAAATAGAACATCTATAGTGACCATCTGACGTGGCGTGTGCTGGGGGAGGACTAGCAGGATGCAGTAGCTATGGGCGGAACTAAGATTTCTAACTTAAGATTTGCAAATGATGCCACTTAGTTGCAGCAAGCCATGATGAGCTCATACACCTGCTGGACAACCTTCAGACTAAACTGTAAGTACGCGGTAAATTACAACAAAATGAAGATTATAATTGTAGACAGAACAAATGAAAACCATTCAGACTTATTAAGAATGAGTGAACGTGAAGTAACAATCAAGATCATATACCATGTGGCTCTTGTGGACAAACCGGCAGCTACGAGTATGAGGTTCTACGAATAACACAAATTTCAAGATCAGCACAGTTTGGATAAACAAAAATACCGGGTGGTATAAAAGTATGAGAACAGTAGGATAACTTGAAAAATACGAATCCTAGAAAATACTTTAAATAAAAGAAGGTGTAGGAAATTTCCCTGGCTATCTGACCTTGGATTTTACCTTGGTCGTGACCTTCAAGGTTATTTGAAGGTCAAGTCGATTTTTTCAAATCGAACTCCCTACATTTAACCCCGGAAATAAAACGAGCGGCAAATTTTACGTTCGGGTATGACATTCGGCACTTGCAAAATTGACCTCTAAAGATCTCTTTGCACCAAATTTTGTAAATGACGAAGGTTATCTCCGAACGTAAAATTTTCCGCTCGTTTCATTTGTGGGATTAAAAGCAGGGAGTCCACTTTAAAACAATCGACTTGATCTTCAGATGACCTTGAAGACCGCGGTCAAAGTCAAATCCAACGTCACCACCAGATGTCCAGGGAAATTTCCTACATCTTCTGTATTTATTTATTTGTTTTTTCTAGGATTCGTATTTTTCCAATTATCCTGCTATTCCCGTACTTGTCTTACAGCAGACATTCAATTTGTTCGCCATTGACAGTTTGACAGTGAGCTAGACGGATATAAAAACTATCCATCCATCCACACATCTAATATTCGCTGTTGCAAAATTGAAATTCAAGAGTAAAGTAAAGACGACCTTTAGAGGTTAACTTTGTAAGTGCGCAAGTCATAACCGAACGTAAAATTTTCCGCTCGTTTCATTTTCGGTGTTAAAAGTCGGGGATTCTATTTGGAATAATCGACTTGACCTTTAAATGACCTTGAAGATCAAGGTCAAATCTAAGGTCACCGTCCGATAGCCGGAGAAATTTCCTACATCTATTGTATTTAAAGTTTTTTTCTAGGATTCTTATTGTTATCCTGCTGTTTCAATATTTCTATGCCATCTGGCATAGTTTTCTTCATCTCACTTTACGCCTTTGAGGTGTGGACTGTTCGGAAGGTAGGCAGACGATGCATTAATGCCTGGAGACGTTTGCTACCAATGCCACGGGCGGCTCATCGTTTCAACAATTCAATTTTTCAGGAAATACACCCACCAAAGCGACCCTAATGCATCGCATTCTCTCCCTATGCTACTTTTTCCTGGCCATAACAACCGACAAGGATATCATAGAACAGCTGATAGTTTAGAGGCAACCAGAAGGCAAGAGGCAAATAATGTACTGTACTAGTTTGAATTGATTTTACAACAAAATCATTATTTATTTAATAAGGCAAAAATTTTAATTCGTACATACTTACCATTCTTCTAACAAGTAATCTTCATTATAGATTTAAGTAAGCCATGAAAACAAAAGTTACTCCAAGTGTCATTTTTTTTTAATTCCATTTGTTAAATTTCTCGTCGAATTCTAAACTTATGAATTTTTTCAAAATTTTCCCGGACATTTTCAATTTAAAAGAAATTTAATTTTTTCAGATTTTTTTACTTTGAGCGCCGATTTCTCGAAAACCGTTCGAGCTGTCGATCTGTGTGTTACATTGCCCTTTCTTCGTCCTATCCTCGACGTCTGTAAATTTTTTTAAAATTTTCGGACCACCTTCGATTTCTCGCAAAAATATAGATAGATCTTCCAGGATAATGTACTGTAATGAGTAACGTACTGTACTAGTATACATCAGCACTGCGAAACTGAGTTATAGAATCTCCAAATTATTCCCGGACACTGTGCATACAAGAGGTTCGTCGTCTGTTTTATCGTTGAAATCTCCAGTAGATAAATACATTACACATAGTAGACAACCCCGGAATCCAAAGCCTAGGCTATCCGGAAGCGGGATACGCATTTGAAGAAACGCAGACAACATCCATTACTCGCCAACATTACCAGTGTTGGAGCTGGGCATCGAACTCAGTACACGATACACAGTCTGACCAAGAGCGCTTGCTACTAACACGCTTAGCTGGCTAAGCTACTGTGCCGACAAGTTTCTGTTTGCTTGATACTGATTTTCATATTTGTCCGTAACATACACTTTAGCATAAAAGCGGTAGTTTAGAGATAGAAAATTTAGTTTCTTAATTTTAATGCATATTGTAAGATTATTTTGATTTACTTCATCTACAAAGATTAAAAAACACCTTATACAAATATCTGTTGGTGTATTAAATATGCATTTCACTTCACTTAACAGTACAATATAAAATGTTCTCTAATAGTGTTATTGCCTTATTTCTCCAAAATATTTGCAATGTTCCATTTAGTATTCGCATTATCATAAATTCCTAATTTTTCAAGTTCACTCATTTTGACGCAGCATTTTTTAATTTAGCAAATTTCAAGTTTATTAGGAAATACTAAATACATTTTTTGAACTCTGAAACAGGTCTTCGTCTCTTATGAAACCATGCTTGCAAACATTTTATTACTAATTCGTCGTAATTTCCCCCTTAAGGCATGTATTTATTGAATAATTGCTATAGAGTTAATTACAGATTATAGTGTTTGTTAGATGTTCATTCCACTCTTAATGTTGTAAAATGGCTATCAACAGAACTTTCGAAATATTGGTTAGTTGATGGAATAGTTTTATAAAGTGCTTTTCGCTAGTTAAGGCCCCATCGTTTGAAGTTTTTGTTTTGGTTCTATGATATAAATATTTTACGATAACTATGTATAATGACTATTTATGTTGATTATAGTAATTAAAACTTAACTGTCTGTTAGTGGATGATTGTTTTATTAACAGTAATTTCGTTAGTTCTCTTTAGTTAGTTTATTAAGTTGAATATATATTACTATTATAAAATCCTTAAAGTAAGAGACAGTAGTGCGAAAAGATCATCCCGTATAGTAAATACATTCTAAAATATTTTATATAGCAATTTCTTCCACCTTCGCATATTTTTTACATCTTGTAATAGCCAACAAATGTATCTATTCCTTTTGTCACAGTCTATATGATAAAATGTATGTAATATACATGTATCTTATCTAAATAAATTAACAGCTTAATTAATGATAAAGATGTGATCAAATTTATCACTTGCTGGCAAAAACTAGTCTGACAAAACAAAATATGTATTTTATCTAATTACAGCACATCATTAAACATGAAACTTGAATATAAGTTTTTATGTTCATTAAAGAAGGTTATGAAACAGATGTTTTATCAAAACGTGATCTGATCGAGAGCCGATTCTTAATTGTGTACGCTTGTTGCCATGAAACAACAAATAAGTAAAGAGTGGTGGCTCTTCATTGGTTGGTCATGTTAAACTAGTTACTATCAATTTTTTGCAGTACGAAAAAGTGGTCTAATTTATATAAATAAATAAATATTTTAAAAACTCGCTTTTAACAATCAATTCAAGATATTAAAAAATACGTTAAAAAGAAGAAAATAATGTTGGATTTATTTTCTCTTTTTTTTAGCTTCGTCCCAAATAGATTAATAGAAACAATTAGTTTTTCACTACGTTGCACTTCTGAAAAGGACAGTAAGAACCATATTATGCAGAACTTCCACTTTTGCAATGGTGCGAACTATTTTAGGAACTTTTTGTGAAAAAAATATTACCCCATTTCTTTAACTTCCGGTTGCGCAAACTCCAGAAATATTCTGTATGTGTAAATTATGTAAACAGAAATAAACCAGTTAGATACCTATCAATATATTTACTAATTTGTAACCTTTATATTTACATATTCTTCCGTATCATATGTCTTTGTTATTAATTTACGCAAGTTTTTATTTGTTGCTGATATAACTGACGAAATATTTAATAATTAGCAAACAACCGAAAAAATTAATGGAGAATTTATTAAAATATAACCTCACAGAGTCACTGTAGATAAGGCGTACTTGAATGCTTCAAGGAATATAAATTTGCAACATGTTCATAATTTGTATAAATTTAAATTTCAATGTATTTAATGCGTTTAATTGGTTATAATTTTTTGCTTCTATTAAAACGCGACAAATGTATTTATAATCCTGGCGGTAGGTTGGAAAAGTATTAAAAAATATAAAATGATCCTGCTTGCTTTTCTTCTTCAATAGTTTAATTTAAGAGTTAGAAAATATCTATAAACATAAAACATGTTTTGTAAAAGTTTTACAATGATTATTTCACTAATTAATATGGAAACTAATAATAATAATAATAATAATAATAATATTCCTCGTGTGTACCTCCCACCACGTCAAGGGGGGGCCGAGGACTCTTGGGTCTGGAGTGTCTGCATGGCAGAGTAGCACTAAGTATGGCATGCAACATCCTAAGGAGCTCAGACCCGCTTCTGCAATTAGTGAGAGATCGGAAGACATCGAGTCCGTTGTCGAGAACGAGAGGTGCCGAATTTACTGGAACTTCTCGTTTCCGGCAATCAGGCTAATTCAAACCAACAAGTCTGATATAGTCCTCCTCGACCATCAAAACAAGGTGATGTTTGTGATCGAGTTCTCAGCACCTGCTGAGCCAAACATCGCTTTGAAAGAAGAGGAAAAACAGACCAAATACCGGGATCTCCGGTACGAGCTCCAAGTGCTGTACCCAGGCTACTCGGTCAAGATGGTCGTCTTAATAATCGGTGTACTCGGAGGTATGAAACCCACGCTGCTCTCGGAACTGAAGACCATACCAGCCTGTCAGAAATCAGCCGAATGGCTGGCAGACCAAATGCAGAAAGCGGTCATCTTGGGGTCCCTTCGCCTACTTAGGGCACACGAATCTGGAATGTACAGTCACTAACCTCGCAGGTCGTGGGGAGTGCCTGTTATTATAGACGGCGCCGCTACCGTGTGGTATCGGTCGGAAAACACGGAAGCCCTGTCTGGCAACGGTGAAACCGAAAAAAATAAATAAATAAATGGTAATAATAATATTCATTGGTCTTGAGAAAACATAAAATTTTTTAGACGCGTCAACTAGGTAATATTACAACAATAAAACTACTAAAATTTCATTCTTCATGTACGCACAATTAATGAATGAAATGACATTTTTTTGAGATTAAGGCACCAATCAGTATTAGAAGTAAAACACTAGATTAACTTTTGGCAGCACGAGCATGCCGTTTTAACGCTGTAAAATGCGTTGTAGTCGCTGACATGTGCTATGTTCTATTATGTGAAATATTTGTGTCAAATATCACTTGTGCCTTTAAATTTCATCTATAATTTTTTTTCTCGAGATTGTTGCATAAAGTTATATAACTTACATGAATTGTGGTAATACATTCTAGTAATTTATAGAATATGCGATGTGTCTAGGCTCTCGTTACCGGTAACCAATTTCATCCCGTTATAGATGGCAACGTCGCAGTTATCACAAGTAATTTTGAGCAGTGGAACGTTTTGTTTGCAAACGTTTAAGGTAGGTCAAGTCGTCCGTTGAATGTCAGTATGTGGTATCCGAGAAGGGCAAGGAATATTTGCGCCGTTTTTGCAATTGAAAATAAATTGAGAAAACGGCGCAAATGCTTTTTGCTTTTCTCGGATACCACCTATTGACTTTCAACGGACGACCTTGACCTACCTCAAAATATTGCAAACAGAGCATTTCTCCAATATTTAAAATTACTTATATTCCATAATTCAAAATCATTCTTAAATAAAACAAATTTGCTTCAACACATCTTTCCTTTACATACTTTTACACACCCCTATTCGTCATTTATACCGGGATAAAATTGGTTACCGGTACCGGGAGCCTAGACACACCACTCCGTAAAATATATAATAATAGTTATACATCACTTGTATATCTGTAACTATATCAATTTTCCTACTTTGAACTGTTGATTAGGCCCTTACAATTTAATTAACGGGAGATGCTCTAGGCAAAAATTAAATTAAATATAGCCTTCAATGGCTTTAAAATGTACTTAAGTAATTATCTCTACGACAACTAAAGTTAAATAGAAATGCCCACCAATGATATAATCAATTATTATATGTTTAAGTATAAATGACATAAAGCAGAGAGATAAGTTAAACGTACTAGCTCTGGGAAGATGCAAGCTAAAAATGTATTTACGGTAATGCATGAAAAATAACAACACCTTAATAACTCGGGAAATCAAAAATATTCACTCAACATTACAATTCGCAGTACTTATTTGACATTTCGGACAGTACTTTCTTCTTAACAAAATAGCCTTAATTTAATTATTAAGACGTTGGTTAATAAATCAGTGCTCTCTTTCTCTCTCTCTCTCTCTCTCTCTCTGTCGTTACTCGTCATGTGATTCGTCTAAACATACGAGAGAACTCTTTTCAGTAAAGACTCTCCGGTGGCTTTAGCCAGTGCATATATAACAATATGTATATATGATTCTAACGTGCTATTTCAGTTTTTGATTGCCATTACATTACATTCACAATATGGCGTATTCTGGAGATACATTTGTTTAGGATTACCTTACTACTGGGCCTTCAGAAAACATAAATTTCAAATAATTAGTTTAATTCGCTTCTGAATTATTTCGAGGAAAAGAAATTAACCTCATGTATCTCAGCAACGAAGCACCACCCGTCCATGATCATAACACTTTTCGTAGCTTTGATGATAAATTTACACCAGTATTTTTTGACCGATGTTATTTGGAACGGCTTAAATACAGAAGGAATTATAGTTCATATATTTTATTTTATGACTTATTTTTCACAATTATTGGGTATGCTTAAATAAATTGTCTTGCATTACTGACTCATCTAGTTGGTACACCGGCCATTTCCCTATATTAATTTTAAATTCATCTGGTCCATTCCATCCAGTCCTTTAATATTCTCTACGTTATACGTCGTGGATATCTGTCTGGCTTCGGGCATAAATGCCAGAAAAACCTTGTTGTTAGATTTAACTTTGAATAAATCATATTATTAATGAATTGAACTTGGGCATATGCCTAGATGTCCAGCGCGTCAGTTCGACACTGCTCGGGAGATTATGCATTTGCTATATGACACCTAAATAATGTTATTAAATAAAGGAAAAACGTATCGCTTTGACGTCAAAGCTCCCTATCGCCTGGACTATTAAAAATGGCATGCAAGTAAAGAAAAGCTTAGGGCAAATATATTTACAGACTTGTTCGAAGGTTCATTGATAATTAAGTCTATTTATAGCCGTGTGATTTTGAATTTTTAAGCAAATATTCGCTAAGAATAAATAATTAACACGCACCTTTAATTGCAAAACAAATATGTCGATGATTTATTTTCGAAATTTAAATAATTCCCCGTTTATGTTAAACACCGTGACTTTATTAAAGCAAATAAAAAATGTTTCGTTGAATCTAGTCAAGGTAAATGGTATGTTTACATTTTGATTGAAAACACGATTCGGTCTTCCTTTTAATTGCTTGAAGTCTTCCGTGGCCAATGCTAATTTTAAATATAAGTCAGAGAGCTCGTCTAAATATAAACTCAGAATATTGACCGTCTTGTTGGTAAATAAAAAAATTATCATGCTTCATTATTTGTTTGTTAACAGCGTATTAGGAAGTCTATAATTACATATTAATATTAATAATTTATTGACATCGGTGGATACACATTGTACATGTGACAAGTCAGACACTCAAATATAAATAATAATAATAACAGTAATTGTTATTATTATTATTAATTAGAGTCAAGTGCAGAGGAAAAAAATTGAACCACTTTTAAGAAAACTGCCACTAAAACTTATGAAACAACACACCGCCGTATCGCGCGTCGTCCTGCTAATTGCATCTTATTGCCTAATACCGATTTTTGTTCAGATAAAAATTCGTTCGATTTTTTTTTATTTGTTCTTTTTTATGCCGACCTCAAATCTATATTAGATAATAAGGTACAAGTAACCGAACTACGGTAAAATTCTATATCATAATCTTTGGTGATTGTTTTTTAGAGGCAGTTCAATTCTTTAAAAAAATTTTCACCCTTTTTAGAGACTCAATTTCATGTAAATCTACAATATTTATGCTATTATGATAACCCTACTGAATTTACCATTTTAAATATTTACTCAGCATCAGCTATTCAGCATATGCGTGACTATTTAACTCCAACCTGCACCTCCGCCATAACTTCGAATAGTTTCTAATAGGTAGTACCTCTTCTAATCCGCACCTTCACCATAACTGAATATTCTCTAATAGAAAGTACTTCTTTCCAATTTTAGTTCATTTTATACTAGACATAGCTTGATGAAAGATATGAGACCACCGCTGAGTCACACCGAGTCATACGGGTCGAATTCAGAACTTCTTCCTTTTTAAAAAATTTTAAATTCGGTTAGAAAAGTTTATCTTTACATTAGGTCGTCTTGCTAAATAATTGTGAAAATTTGGTCTTCTGTTAAAGTAGGTATTTCTACAAATGTTAAGGATGTCCTTTCACAAACCAAAAATTATCCCGATAATAGTCTTTCTCTCCATTGGAGAATATTAAAATAAGAAAAGAAAACATTACAAATGTACAAATTTTGTAATCTTTTTCTTCCGATTATGGCATTAACAACAACAAAAATTATATCAGAATAACCATCTATCGACAAATATTAGAGCTTAACAACAACTGATTTGATCTTTTAAATCGTTAATAAACAAAACAAATAAAAGGGGTCCAGGTATAGGTCCTTGAGGTGTTCCTTGTAATACATGATTTTTGTCGGAAAAGTTTGATGTACTTAGTTTTTAAAATATATCGATAAGATGTGTATGAAGTAGTTTGTTACATGCGCCCCGTACATAACATTCTAACTTGTCTAACAAAATGAAATAGTTAATGAAGGCTTTTGATATATCAAAATAGAGGATGGCATTTTTTTATGTCTACAGTATTTGAATCAATGTACAATGGAGTTACAAGATTTTATTTAAAGTGCACGTCAGAAACTGATTTGATCAAAACGTTCTCCAATTTTTTTAGGCGTAGCTTACTAGAGGTAATGTCCAAACGCTGTAGCAACTTCAACAATGTCATTTATAGGGTAGCCATTTCCCTTAAGTGTAAGTCTATTGTAAGGACTGTTTTTATTTCTGTCCAGGATTTTATTGACTATTTCGCAAGTTTTCTTGTATTGGAGTAACGTTGTTATGATCCTTTTCGCAAATACGAAAACGAAGAGTATATTGCTTTTCATGGGCACTTCTGTCCGTCTGTCAGTCCATCCGTCAGGTTTCTTGGAAATATCAACTTAAGAAAGAAGAATTCAATTCAATTAAAATTTGAACAGTAAATTGGTGTTAGCTAAAGAAACCATATTGCTTTTAAACAAAATCAATCAGTAAATAAAATAATTATTAATTATTAAAATTTAAAATAATTGTTTGGGGTACATAGCGAAGAATAAGTAAAGCAAGCTGGTAAGAGTACAGAAACTTGGGTTTTGGTGTATATATTAGAAATCAAGGCCTCAGAATTTTTATTATATTTTTCAACTCCCCCACCACCCCACTCCATTATTAAAGGGATTGATAAAATAAAATTGAGATATTTACTTGAAATTTGGTACATGTATTATAACCAGATCTGTAGTTAGATTATATTTTGTGATGATTCCGTTAAAGAGTTCGGGGGGTAAGTAGGGTTAAATAGGGCAAAGTATGTAAAGCAAGCTGGTAAGAGTACAGAAACTTGGATTTGGTATAAATACTAGAAGCCAAAGCCTCATATTTTTTATAACATTTCTTTACCCATCCCCCGCTCCTACTCCATTATTAAAGGGGTTGATAAAATTAAATTGAGACATTCATGTGAAATTTGGTACACGACATCTGGAACTAGATTATATTTTGAAAAGATTCCGTTGAAGGGGTGGGCGGTAAGTAAAGGTAAATATGGGAAAATGAGTGAAGCAAGCTGGTAAGAGTACAGAAACTTGAGATTTGGTGTACATGTTAGGAGCCAGTGTCTCAAATTTCTTTATCATATTTTTCAAACGCCCCATCACCTCCACTCCATTATTAAACGGGTTGATAAAATAAAATTGAGATATCCACTTGAAATTTGGTATAAGTATATATTATAATCAAACCTGATTGAGATGAATCCATTAAAGGGTTGGGGGAGTGAGGTGTAAACTGGGAAACATGCGTAGAGCAAGCTAGTGACATTCCAGAAACTTTTTTTTTGACATATATAGTAAGAACCAACGCCTCAATTTTTTTATGACATCTGTCTCAACCTCAAGTATTATTAAAATTCTATAATCAATTATCTCCACATACTAGAGTGCAATTATAGTCAAGATGTTTTGCTTTAAAGAGACTTGTATGTAAAAGCTGGATGTAGAAGTAGTGATTCTTTAGGCAGCGGTTTTCTTACAATATTGTCAAATGCTACTGCTTGAGAGCGATGGCAAACAAGGGTCTAAACAATAACATCCTGAAAATATTGCATCACGCAGTCTTTGGTGCCCTTATTTCGTACGGTATAATATTTTTGGGTATCTCTACTGATTGGGCATCAATATTTACAACACAAAAACGTGCTATCAGAATTATCTCCGGAGTAAAAAGTAGTCGAGAATCCTGTAAACCGCACTTTACCAAACTAAACATTTTAACACTACCCTCCTTGTATATATTAAAAACATTACTGTTGGTACATAAAAATAAATCAACTTACACCGTCAGTAGTTCAGATACGAGACAAAATAATAACTTAATACTATTGCCACGTCACAGAACCTCTCTATATGAAAAGCACTGTTATTATAAAGTTGCTGTACTGTATAACAAACTACACAAAGAAACGAATCTGCCTGTATAGAAATTCGAAAAAAAAGTAAAAGACATGTTACTAAAAAAAACCTACTATTCGGTAGACGATTTTATTCAGGATCAAAACAATTCCCTATGAACAAATAATAGAATGATCATATATGAATGCTTGTGCAGGCTAGAAAACGTATAAAAATACTGAAACTAGGTAGGTAGGTAACTAGGTATTTTGTAAACTGTCAACCATTATATGTGAAAAATTATGTGTATATATGTATAAGATTATTAGACTTTTATTAGATTATTATTATTATGATATGCTATTGTATATTACACATTTCCATGTAAACATGTTTCTGAAATAAAGTATTCTATTTTATTCTATTCTATTCTATCTTCTGAAATGGGCCAATAACATAATTTTCATTTTATATTATATGACACAAAAACCTTCTGAGTAAAAATCTTCAGTGCGCCAATGCAATATTTATTTTTTTATAAACTAAGTAGGTTTATAAAAACATGATATAGAGGCAACCAGTTTCAACAATCATGTTTTTCCTAATTTAACTAAATTCTTAGAGTCAAATATAGCATTATCCACACGATACATCTTCAAAATTACAAACTTAACATTTATTGGGGTTATTTCCTAAATAATGCGAATTCACATGACACGCGAAACAGTGGCATATGGTAAGTGGTTTAAATTTAATCTCATTTCGTCTCAGACTTTCCATTCTTCGCCGTTTTGTATATTTGCCGGATAAGTTAAATCACGAAATGATAAGGTTAATGTACATTTAAACGTATAATTTGTTTTTATCGTCCATCTAATTTCTCCTGTTCTACTTAAAAATTACGTTTTTTTAAATTCAATTCGCTACAATTTCATGCCGGATTTTCAATTATTACAATTGTTATTTAAAATTCCGTTTTATTGTGTGTAATGATAGAGAAAAGTTCGCTATTATTACCATTGCGTTTAAATTATCATCACAACAATGAAATTTGTTAACGTCATCCGTTCGTTGAAGTAGTCTTAAAAACAATGAAAGCTGTTCTAAAAAAAACACACTATTAAAAATATTCATAACTAGTTAAATTAATTAATCTCATGTCTATAACAATAGACGTATGTCTATTGTACTTTTCATGAAATTTTCAGAACTTCTGAATGTCCGTAATCCATCAGACATCGATATAGCCAACACCTTGTTCGAAAAATAGAAATGAATCCCGACAGACCCATCATAGACGGTGAAAGTAGTTTTCGGATCGGGCAAAGACGCAAAGACATATAACCCTGAAAATCGTCAATTTATAAATTCAGATGTTTGCAACTTTCACATAAACAAAAAAAAACTTTATGGCTAAAAGGACAAGTTGGGATTTCTCTAACTGGATTAAAAAACCCGAAAACTATCGATTGTTTGATTTTGTACATTTTTTTTTAATATTCCATTCATCCCCTAAACGTCATATGTTTTTACATTCAAACTATCAGAAATAGAGTGTAAATGCATATGACCTTATTTTGAGCAAAATGTTAAGCTCTACCATTTCTATTTCAAACTATTTTCTGTATCCCTCACGGTTCTCGAATTATGCACAAAAATAAACTATTTTATTTTTTCTACCTTTAATGAAAGAGAGGGAATAGCATTAGACTTTTTTTCGCCTTACCTCAATACAACTTTCCTCCTGGGTCACATTCTTGCGGCTTAACCCACCTATTGCTTGGACTATTACGCTATATATAAAAAAATATATGAAAAGCTAGGTGAGAAATAAACACTTTTATTGCAAAATAATCACTTATGTTATGTATTACACCCCCTTGAAACTAGAGATTGATACGCCTATGCCTAATAGTGAGTGACTGGAAACTTGTAGAAAGAGATAGAGTTTTCTAGAGTATGGTGAGAGAAGATTCTTGATTGTGTTCTGGATGGATCTAGAGGCAATTTCAGAGTATATAAGGCGCGATTACCGGCGCAGGAGCAGAAGTGAAGTTAATAGCGAAAGCGAGGTTATAAATTCGAAGTGTAAATATTAACATTGAAAAAGTTAGTTTCTATAATCAGTAAATTATTAAATAAAGTGTTAGTGGTTTACCCCTTGTTAAGATTATTTAGAACTCACGGATTCGTACAGGGTGTTTCCTACAGAGGTGGAAACACGCAACAACTGGTGTCAGAAGTGAGATTTTAACAAGAGGATTTTTCGGAAGTGTTCGAGAAAGTTTGGCAGTGTATTCTCGAATTTGGTGCTAACACAGAGGACCAATTTACTGGACATTGTTCGAGAATTATTTTCTAACAGAAATACAGTATTAAGTGCATTTTTGAGACATTTTTTGGAACACGTTATTAGGACATTAGTGATAGTGATTAAATCCTTTGAACTAAGAAGACATAAAGACTCTGAACAAGACTGTTTTTCGTGTAGTTAATTAAGTGCGTTTTCGTGAACTTAATAGAACTTTTCCATTTGGACAGTAGTTGGATAGTGACAAAGACTTTATTAAATAAAAGACTTTTGTGCTGTTTTGCGATTTCTCTGGACAATTCCATTACCGATATTAACGTGATTATTATATTTTGTTGATTTTTATTATATGTCGGTACGACCAGAAGCATGGCATACGAAAAACAAATACAGGACTTATCCGCCCAAATGCAAAAAATGAATGATGGCCCAAGAAAGAAACGCCAGGAAGAGAAAGAAGACCAAGAAAGAAGACGTCAGAAAGAATTAAGGGAAATTCTTGAGGATCAAGAGAAACGACGTCATGAGAAAAAACAAGAAGAAGAGAAACGACGTCAGGAAGAATTGAGAAAAATCGTGCAAGACTTGAACATTAAACAACAAGAAGAAATAAACGAACTAAGGAAAATTATAGAAGGCCAACAGAGTGCCATATTTGCCGTCACTGAAGAACTCAACAGTAAGGTAGCGGAAGAAGTCGGTGGAGTTAAACAAGAGGTAAGCGAAGTCAAAGGAGAAGTAAATGAAGTCAAAGAGAAAATGCACCAGGTAGAGGGAGAAATAGACCAACTTAAACAACAGTTGAGGGAAAGAGGAAACCAGCAAACGGTATCATCAGGCCAGCGAATAAAACTTCCCTCCTTTGATGGTCAAATTTCCTGGATGACTCAAGACGCAGTTTGAGGCAGAAGCGAGTGCAAACAACTGAAATGACGCAGAGGAGGCTAAGGCATTAATCGTGACTTTAAGATGCTAAGCATTGGAGTTGCTCCAGACAATTCCGGTAGACCAACAACGGAACTTTAGAGTTTTAGAAGCTGCCTTAGATCTACGATATGGCGATCAACACCTTGCTCAAGTATACCAGACCCATCTGAAATTGCGCGTTCAGAAAGCTGGAGAGAGTCTGCAAGAATTTGAAGTTGCGGTGAAAAGACTGGCACATTTAGCATATCCTAATGCACCAAGAGAATTTAAAGAGCAATTGACAGTGGGGGCATTCCCAGATGGGATAAGAGACGAGGAGATCAGGCGAGTCCTCAGGCTATCCCGATATAGCAGTACTGTGAAGCTTTGGTGCGTGCACTAGAAGTAGAAGCCATCTATTGGGATCTCCACATATCGTTTTTCCTCATGGCATACAGAGCTGCTATCCACGAGACTACAAAACAGCCTCCGGCTCGTGTAGTATTTGGACATGCCATATGATTTGAAGTTTGGAACGCCAGGAGGAGAATGGCTTCCTGTGAACAGCTATGTAGATGAAATGAGTGAACGCCTAAGGAATGTCCATGAGCTAGTTAGAGACCAAATCACCATAGCCAGTGACAGAATGAAGGCTCGATATGACCGGAAGGGTAGTTCAAAAGGGTTCAAGGTGGGAGATCTGGTTTGGCTGTACAACCCACAGCGGAAGAAAGGAAGGTCACCGAAACTTCAACCACCTTGGGATGGACCGTATGCTGTTATTACCCGAATTAATGACGTCGTCTATCGGATGCAACGAAGCAAAAAGTCCAAGATGAAGACCGTGCATTTGGATAGACTGGCGAAATACACTGATGATTCTGAATTGCCTGACCGAGACGATCAGGCTTAAGGAGAGGACAGTGTTATGTATTACACCCCCTTGAAACTGGAGATTGATACGCCTATGCCTAATAGTGAGTGCCTAGAAACTTGTAGAAAGATACAGTTTTCTAGAGTATGGTGGGAGAAGATTCTTGATTGCGTTCTGGATGGATATAGAGGCAATTTCAGAATATATAAGGCGCGATTACCGGCGCAGGAGCAGAAGTTTACTAAAGTGAAGTTAATAGCGAAAGTGAGGTTATAAATTCGAAGTGTAAATATAAACATTGTAAAAGTTAGTTTTTGTAATCAGTAAATTATTAAATAAAGTGTTAGTGGTTTACCCCTTGTTAAGATTATTTAGAACCCACGGATTCATATAGGGTGTTTCCTAAAGAGGCGGAAACGCGCACACTTATTTAAATGTCACTTTGTACAAATTTCATTTTTCTTATTGTTTTAATGGCAATAGTAACCAGTGTGTGACAAATGCTTCATGTCGCTTTATGTTTCGATTGACAGACTAGCGAGGCGTTCGTCTTTGCCATATGCACCGTACTAGCTATATACAGTGTGTCCCATTTAAGGACTAGTCACCCCCGTAAAATTTTTATATATGAACCGATTTTTGTGTTACTATCATCACAGATTTTCAATCACGACCATGACGTAACATAATTATTAGAATGGCGACTTCAACTACAACTCGAATAATACTAACCGTTAAAGTGACATTCACAAAAGGTTGATACAGTCTTACAAATATTCATGAAAAATTGCCAATTTCTTACAATAATTGGCACGATCGAAGATAAAACGTTGTAAGACACACTTGTAAAGACACTCATGAGTTTTAAAAACACTCCCTTCACTCGTATTTTTAATCAAGCCATTCGTGCAATAAAGAATGGCTTTTTACGCTTGTATCTTAAATAACTATTTTATTTACTCATCGATTGTGTTCATAAACAATAGCTAACACTAACTCACTGTTCAAATTTTAACACAATCTTTTCTTTTTTAAGTTTTCATTTTTACAAGAAAAGTGTCGAACGAATCGACGGACGGATGATAGAACATTTTGAAAGTTGTTCAGAATTCAATCACTAAATTTGCCGATGAAATGTCATATACTCCTCGTTTTCTAATTTGCGAAGGGTATAATAAGGGTAAAAAGAGTACAATAAGCATAAGACAGCAACAGAACTGTTAAAGCTATCAAATTTGCAGCCAATATGAACTGTTATTTCGCCCATCAAGTCGACATCATCACTTAAAAACCAGATTGAACCTCCATAAAAAAATACATGAAATTTTGAACTGGATTTGTCAGACTAGAGCGATCACCTTATTGCCTAAATGTTGCCTCAGTAGAATTTTGCGTTTAGAACTATATGCTTCTCATGTCGGCTTATAGGGCACATCAAAAAATGACTTTACAACCACATCGCACCCTTCACAGAACTTAGTTTGTAGTAATTTTGTTGTAATCTTCCATATTGTAGACAAGGATGAAATATTTTGACTATATTGGCAAATCTTATACTGTATGCAAGTGATATTTAAATTCAACCGTGACTGACAAACCTGTCAAGTTAACTGACCATATAAAAAATATCATAAAAAATTTGTTAAATTAAAATTTCTCAATTTGTTTAGCTAATGGCGCTCCATGTGAAACATCCTGAACCCGCTTGTATATTTGGTGTTCATTAGTTAAAAAACAAAACAAAATGAATGTATTGCTTAATACTCCACTTATCGGCTTCCTATAAATGGAAGGAAATTCGAAGCAAGCTAATTGAGATGTAAATGAATAACAGAACAGGACATTATCTGTCAAATTACAGATTCATTAATCATCATTTTCATAATAACTGACATCTACCGAAACTAAATTTAGATACAGAAATAAAATAACGAAAACAAATTGTTAACATTTTATACCTCAAAATGCACGCTTACACGTTGATGTGGCAAGATCATTATTGATTGTTTATGATGAAATGGGAAAGAATCTGAAAGTACGGAAGGGTCACGAGAGTATACTTATTCTAGATAAAATCTAGGATGTAATCAGACATTGTTTGAGTTAATTGTAGATGTATTGATGAACTAATGTGAATAAAACAGCAGACATTAATGAACACAATGCGAGTAGAAATTATCTAGATGTAGAGTACTAATAGATATTTCGTTCGGATATTATTCAATAAAGATTGAAATAACACTATTTATTATTTCCCTTGTTAAATAAATTAGCCGTTGGAAGATACACTTCGGGCATTAAAAATGTTTCTAATAACAGACTGGTATGTAAAGATAGATCAAATGAACACATGCTATTGGAGATATATTATACACTGATTTGTTCTCAACAGTCGGCCCCTATTACATATAGTATAGGAGCCAGCATACAATTACCTGACATATTTGTATCAGATAGAGACATTATTAATCCTTTTCCTAGAGCATGGCAGACACGAAGAGTGACTTGACATAAGAGTTTCTCTTAATGGTGCAACTTAATTTATAAATGATGTTAATTATTTTTAAAAAATCACGTGATATTTACCAGTCATGGCTTAAAGGTAGACACCTTTCAGGGTTGAAATGTCTACCGCTGTAGCTTAGTGATAGTTAATCGATAATGAAGAAATCAGTTTGATACTTTGTCATGCCCAGAGACTAGCTTGAAGGATCAGAATTTTTGCCTCTGGACCTGCACTAACAGGGATGTGTGCCAAGCATATTTTTGCATTCACTAAGTGGTTAATAATCGATTTAAAAAATATTAGCCTGATATAGATGCTTGCCACCAATAATATAAATCATTTCGAATTTCCAAAATTATTTAGCGAAGTTTCCACTGACAATAAACGTTATATTACTTTCATTGTCTGCTATGCTCTAAGGCAAAGGATTAGTCATGCCTCTAACCTATACAAACGTGTCAGGTTACTGCATATTAGCTCTGGTACTATTATACCGAGCATTCAATAATAAGACAATCCCAAATTGCACATGCAAATGAAAATGTTTATTAATCTGTTCTCTAAACTATCATTGGAATTGTTACTGTCCAATAATAGTGTTTACAATTTTTTTAGGCCCTTTCCACAGTGAATTAGAAACATAGGCCCCCGCCCAAATTTTTTCAACTTTCAGTTCAATTTAGTAACTATTATAAAAATTATTTTAAAAATCGTACTCTTTGCGGGTGTGAGATTTAGAGGATGAAAGGAAGAGTTAAAAATAATCTAAAATATATCATTATTTTCAATGTATAATAAAAAAATTATTAATAAAATCTAATACTGTATAAAACGTACTATAGATACAATGCGATCGAGAAAGAATGAAGGTGACGTCACACATAAAAGTCACTAAAATTATCAAAATTAATCTCGACGTACATTATTAGATCTAATTTCCTATGTTGCAGGTACACTGAAATACAAATGGCCGCCACTTTATGATCACCTGATCGAACGTCTTGTGTTAAGTGTAATATTTTGCGGATTTTGTGATGTTTTAAAACTTAACATCCCCAATTATATCCTTATTCAATTCATGTGGCGAATTTTGTTTGACGGAGATGAGTTTATGTGTTAAGAAATTGTCTTATGATAGGATAGGTGTATGAAAAAAGTTGGTCTCATTAGCTTAAATCTATATATATATATATATATATATATATATTAAATAAAGAAGACATTAGTACATTAGCCGATATATTTCTGAATATTAACACACATAATATATTGTAATTATATGAATTTTGAAAGGAGCGCATAATGAAAAGAATAAGTCCGAGGTATTCAAAAGTCTAAGCTTAGGAATTTAGCGTGTTCTAACCTCAACTTTTCCTAGTTGAAAAAATGAGGTAATTTAATAAAAACTGGCGTCATTTAGTATTGCCACACTTCCACAATTAATAACACAGCCAAAACTTGGCATTCCGTATAATGCAATGTCTAGAAAAGTACTAACGTAATGAAAAGTTCGATCAGTTTCCATAACCTCTGGAATCTGGGTTTGTTGTCCCTAAACTCTGACAAATGTCTAAATTTGTAACGCTACGTGCACACGACCTATACAGGATGGACCATTAATAATAAACCATATTGAAGGGGTAGATTCTGTGGAAAATGATATAGGGTGCCAAAATTCAAATTATTTTTTCGTTTTCTTGCAATAACTCATGACTGATCTTCGGTAGATTTGGTAGAGGAACTTTTTTATTCTAAGAAACAATAATTTATGTATTACATCACGTTAAATCATAGAGGGCGCCGCAGGACCTGTATCTGATGATGAATTTTTTTTCATATTATTTTTGGACGAAACGTTGTGGTACTTTAAACCAGAAAATCTGATGAGGGTGTCATTTTTATATAAAAGGTACACTTTTATTAAAATTAATTTAATAAAACAAAGTGTATTTATTGAAAAACGTACAAATCATAAGGGAAAATAAAACCGTAATAACAGCGTAAACTCTTTCTCACTTTCTTATGAACTAATAGAGTATTTTCGTGGTATTGAGATAAATACATAAATCAAAAGATTGTGTAAAATAAGGATCTAATCTTATTAGAATGCCAAAAAATAACATAAAAGTTGACTTAATAACATTAGTATTTATTGTATAAACTTTCACCCCATGCAACAACCATATTGCTGAAACTTAGAGTAAATGGTCTCCGCCTACTTCTATGCCTTTCCTATTTTTTTTATATAAGTGTGTCAATTGCTAGATGCACACTGCACACAACACACAGAACGACCCATATTTATTAATTAGACTGCAGTACTAATTTAAAATTAAAAATATATTCGTATAAGTATGCATTTCTCTTAATAATCTTGATTAATTAAATGAACCTTTATTTATTCTGGTAGGCATAAACCAAACAAGACAATTTGCTAACTGTTTATAACAAAAATGATGATTTAAATGAATTCAATAATTAACACCTTTCTACTCCAAAGTGAATAAATAATAGGTACTTATGTGTTTAAGCTCTGATTGATATATGTTACAGACTCGTGATTCTCAGGATATTTAAATAACTAAAGGAAGTAATTTGTAATAAATATTTTTTCAATGCATACTATAGAAATAGCAATTATCAACGGCTTTTCTGTAAATATATACAGAGTGTCCCGTAATACCGTACAAGCAATTTAACTGCCAATTCCTTATCTAAAGTGAAGGTGGGTTCTTTATACAGGGTGTCCCGAGACTCCCGCCTTCCCCTTTAGGTGCTAGTTCTCCATGCAAAAATAGTAAGAAAAGTTCCTATGAACATGTGTCCGTAAATGCTTCATAGCTACGGCCTTCTAAGGATGACGCAAAAATAGGTATTTTTACTAATTATCTCGGAAATAATATGGGACAACTTTATGAAACTTGGTTAACTATTTTCGAGCATTAAAGGTTATTGTTTTAGAGTATTATCTAAAATTAATTTAATCCAGGGGCGGAGAAACTAGGGGTCGGTGTTCTTTGTTTCTGCATATTAATGTTTCAAGTTGACATTTTTAGTATTTTTATCCCTGATTATGATTCCCTGGTTAATTCTGCATAAAAGTAGGTCCTTACAATTACCCATATGGCAAGCCGTTTTCGAGTAAAAGTGGTCTAAACGAAATGTTGCGTATTCGTTTGTAAATGTACATTATTTATTTTTCAAAGTAGGCGTATGTCATTCAGTAACAAAAATGGCAGAGTACACCTCACAGAAGTATGTCGATATGATTATCTGTTATGGTATGATTTCTTAAAGGAACTACTTTCAAGTATTTGGTGATACTGTTAAAAGAAACATTGTGCAAAAGTTTAATGAACATTTATGATTTAAAAAACAACCTGAATTAACATTATCATTATTATAAAATGTGCTCAAAATGCCTTTCTTCCCGCTCAGTGCTGATCTCTGCACGGCGTACAATATTCTTTGTGGCTCTTTGCGCTATTTCCCTGGTAATAGTGTCAACTATGCAACTATGTCGGCTCGCATGTCGTCTTCACTAATTGTCTCATTAAAATGAACCAAATTTTGTATATGGCCCCATACAAAATAATCCATCGGATTTAAATCAGGCGATCGAGGAAGACAACTTATTGGGCCACTTCTTCCTATCCAGCCCCCTCGAAAAACTCAGTCCAAATGACGCCTTAGTACCCTACTAAAGTGCGCTGGAGCCCCATCGTGCATAAAAATCAGATACAAGCGAGAAAGCAGCGATGTTTCATCCAGTAAACCGGGTAGTTGTCTCCGGAGAAATCGTACCTAATTCGGTCTATTAAGTCGTGCGGAAAGAAATATGGGACCAATCTGTAAAATTGGTGGTAAATATTATTTTCAAGTTTTACTTAACCTATTAGTTACCCAATGAAAATGTAAATGTACTTACCATTAGATTCCCTATTTGTCCCGCCCAAACATTAATTGAAAATCGATATTGAAAATGTGTCGAATTGAATGAGGATTTTCATGGGCCCAGTAAACAAAATTCCTTGAATTAAATATTCCATTTGGAGTAAATGTCGCTTTATCAGTTCACAATATCTGATTAAGAAATGAAGAATTGGCCAAATGATTTTCCAACAAATCTGTGAAATTAAAAAAAAATTGATCGGATTAAGTAATAGAATACTCTGAATTACAAATTTATTAGATCTGTTTAAAATTTGTTTTTTATTTCATGTAAATAGTGCATATAAAATTCAACTTACTTGTACAGAAGATTATTCGAGGTTCATGGTCTCGCGGCAATAACGATAACAATGTTGATTTTCACGTCGAAGGGTTCGATGAATACGTGTTCTTGTAGTCCCCAGTAGTCTAGCAGCTCGCCTAGTACTCAACCTTAGCTGAGCAGCAAATGTATCCAGAATCATCTCTTCTTCAGCTATTGGAATCCCTCTTGGGCGACCGTTACCTCGTCTATCAGGTAGGACATCTCCACTCTCCCGTACACGATTGAGGCAGCACGTGATAACTTTTGCATCGGGAAACCGTTCTCCTTGCGGGAATCGGGTCGCGTATAGTCGTGCGGCTGGTACAGCTTGTTGATGAGCCATACCATAACAGATAATCATATCGAGATACTTCTGTGAGGTGTACTCTGCCATTTTTGTTACTGAATGACATACTTACTTTGAAAAATTAATAATGCGCATTTAACAAGCTAATACGCAACATTTCGTTTAGACCGCTTTTACTCGAAAACGGCTTGCCATATAGGTAATTGTAAGGAGAACCTTCTTTATGTAGAATTAACCTGAGAATCATAATCAGGGATAAAAATACTAAATATGTCAACTTGAAACTTTAATATGTAGAAACGAAGGACACCGGCCCCTCGTTTCTCCGCCCCTGGATAAAATTAATTTTAGATATTACTGTAAAACAATAACCTTTAATGATCTAAAATAGTTAAGCAAGTTTCATAAAGTTGTCACAGATTGTTTCCGAGATAATTAGTAAAAACACCAATTTTTGCGCCATCCTTAGAAGGCCGTAGCTCCCTTAGGAAGCATTTCCAGACACATGTTTATAGGAACTTTTCTTACTATTTTTGCATGGAGAATTAGCGCCTAAGGGGGAATGCGCGGGGAGTGTCGGGACACCCTGTATAAAATTTTTCAAAATATTTTTTTCTTGTCCAGCTACATCCCATTAAGGAGGTGTGCAAGAAAAAACGGCTTTTAATTTCTGTCTGAAAATAACGTAATCGGAAAAAGATGTGACTGTTCAAAGAAAAGTATGGGGGTTGGTAGGTCGTACTGTCGTGAGCAAAAAAACATAGGACAAGTCTTATAAAATTTTCTTTCTAAAATTTAGTTGTGTACATCTAACTTTAATTTTTGTAACATTGTCAGTTAATTGTCAAAATTCATTGCAAGTGTGCCAAAACTAACAGGCCCCATATAAGCGATTTAGTTAAAGCTGGAGTTATTGATAAAGCAGAAGGGAGGGTCAGTGAGACAAATTGGCCTGCGTTATAACATTAACAAAAATTCTGTGTTTAACATTTAAAAAAAGTGGAGAATAAACGGTACGATTAGTAGAAATCCTGGATAAGGGCGGCGAAGGATGTTAACTCAACAGCAAGATTTGCAATTGGTAAATAAATTTGTAGAAAATCCGTTTCACTCAGTAATTCAGGCTGCTGAAGAAACGAATTTTCTTGGATCAGGTAGTACTGGTCACCGGCGTGTAAGAGAATCGGAGCTACGCTGTCATCCAGCAGCGCAGAAATATCTACTTAAAGCTTAACATAAAGAAGCTCGACTGTGATTTGCTCTTGAATTTTTAGTGCATGATGTAAATTTTTGGAACAATTTAATCTTTATAGATGAAAGAACTTTCCAGTCTAAACACAGTGATCATATTCGTGTTTACCGACCTCCAAATACTCAATTCGATGAGAAGTATATATCTAACAATGACAAAAGTGGTAGATTTTCCGTTAACGTGTGGGCTTGGATATCGGCACGTTGTCCTGGTGTTTTGTGGCATATTGAGGAACGATTTAATAGTGAAACGTATATTAGGGTTTTAGACAATATTCTCCCTTCTGTATCACAATTATTTCCCAATAATGAATTCATATTTCAACAAGGTAATTGTTCAATTCATACTGCTCATACCATGACTAACTGGTTTCATGATAATAACATTAATGTTCTTCACTGGCAAAGTCATAATCCAGATCTTGACCCTGTGGAAGACGTATGGGGACTACTCGTAAGAAGTATCCAAATTTCTGTATAAGTTTATTTGTCCACGACTATTAAATAATGTACTCATTATTTATGTATTTCCTCAAGGATAAAGTTATCCGTTATTCCCTGCAGTGAATAATGATTTCATTATTCACTGATTGCCTTGAATAATGAGGACAGTTACTTGTTTATAAGGAGTGACATTAGTGACTTTTTACTAAAAGTTTCAAATATCAAAATTGCAGCAACCAAAAGAAGTTTTGTCTCTCTAAGTTTTCTAGGAAGCACTCAAATAGTACATGCCGAGGAAGTACTTTAATAAACACTCAAAGAGTACGTTAGTAAGTTTTTTTCATAGCATCATCTATTAGCAATACGAGGCAATCCCCAACATTGTTTTTGAAACCATTTACTTGCCTGCAAACTGTATTATTTTATTAGTAAGCCATGACAATGTGTCAAAGCGTAATTCTGTAATTGATTTGAAACGTCAAAATTTGTACGATTTCAACGCCAACGTTATTTACAATAATTTTACATATTAGGTACTCAAAAAGAGTAATATATAATGAAATAAATGGATACTGACAGTGAAAACGAGATTTCTTTGATACCGCCAGAGATAAAAAAAGCTGCAGAAATCGCCTCATTAAACTTGTTACCCGAAAAATCTAAATAATGAATATGACATGATATTTTTTAAATAGGAGAAATGAAATGAAGATGGATTAAATAAATATTAAATATTTAATAGTCGTGGACAAAGTATAGTATTCTACTCGCATATAATGGCTATTATATGCTCGTTGAATAATATACTATTAATTCTATGCCAAACAGACTTATAGAAGTTATAAATAGAAATGGTGCAATAACAAAATATTAACAGTTAGTTTCTTGTTAAGTTGGATATCCTTTGTTGCCCTGATCCAGGATTTCCACTAATCGTACCGTTTATTCTCCACTTTTTTTAAATGTTAAACACAGAATTTTGTTAATGTTATAACGCAGTGCAATATGTCGCATTGACAATCAATCTTCCGGTTTAGCAATAACTACAGCATTACAATAAAAAATATAATAAAAGTGCTGTTTTATTTCGGCTGCTCATTACATATTCAAATAGAGACAGATTTACATTAGGAAAAAATAATTGTCCTATTTTTTTTACTCACGACAGTACCACTCTAGGTGATCAATCAAATGCGACGAGCACTATTATATTACTCAAAAAGCTAAGCAGGCTGGTGTCAAATCATAATTTCACAGTATTATATACCGATATGCTTAATTGTGCTTATAAACTATTTTCAGATAAAAACTAAAAACCGTTTTTTGCACACCCCTTTAAGGAGGTGGTAGCTAGACAGGAAAGACTTATTTTGAAAAATTTTGTATGAAAAATGCACCTTCATTTTCGAAAAGGAATTGGTAGTTAAATTTTTGCCACTTTATTACGGAACATCCTGTAGATTAAAATGTATAACTTAGTTCAAGATTTACTTATCAATGGAATGCCTTTTAATCACTCACTAGTATTTTATGTTGAAATACTTCAGTGATTTCTCTGTAGTTTATTTGCAAACAATATTCCTGCATTTGTCATAAATATATTATGTAGCTATTTCTGTAAATTTTATTAGTATTCCTATTTTTATTTATATTGCAAAAACCACAAATTTTTGCCATAAAATCGTAAAGACGTAGTGAAATAACAATCGCACACAAATCGCCCCTTTAAAATTGTCCAGAGAAGATGATTTAATAATTCATTTTTAAATTAAAGACGTTTTTGTGGGGTTCTAAAAATGAAATGATCCCATGAGGGATAAAAAGAATGTCTATTTTTGACGTTTAGTTTTGTTTATTTTTATTACTATTCTCTATTCTGACTAAAGATGGCAATCATAAGCAAACTATTAATTAATAGAATTAAACAATTAATTTGCGAAATTTAAAAAAAAGTGTGGAAATTTTACAATCTTATTGCAAAATATAATTGTTTAAATAATTTGAAAATCATAATGATTTTAACACAAACTAGAATGTGATTAATTAATAATAGTTTCTACAAAGGAAATTGCAAATAAACAATAATAAACATCAAAACAAGCTATATTCTGCCCTTATGATTATTTTGGGGTCCTATAAAATAATTTTATGGGAATATAATTTGAAAGAGAATTATTAATATGTATACTATGGACAATTCCGAGGAGAAGACTGGTGTGTGATTTTTATTCTACCTTGCTTTAGTGATTAAATTGCAAATTTACGAAAAAATGTCTTTTATCTTTAAGAAATACATGGAAAACTTCATGTCTCCGAGGGTGTTAATATTAACCCATTATTTTAGGGCAAAAAAAATGAACTAATTTTTTTATCCACTCTATCGTTTATGCAGGGTGTCCCAATGAAAACTCCCACGCCGGATATATTTTAAACGAATAGAGATATTTTAGTTCTGTAAAAACCAATTTGTAGAGCATAAATAGAGCTTCATTTTTGAATATAATTGTTTTTTAATATATCAGTAAGAAATATTTCGATGGGAGAAACTTTGAAATGGGGTTTACGTCAAAGAACATTTCTAAGCAAATCATATTCTAAAAAAAATATCATAAAACTAACCGTTTTCGAAATATTTGAGTCCAAATGTTGGCATTTGCCAATATTGAATAATTGTAATCTCTTTCAGTCCTTTAAGTGGGAAAATCTGTATTTAATTTACAAATTTTAGAAGAAAAGATTTAAAGATATTTTTATATCTTATGAATTAAATATATTTGAAGCAACCCTTGGAAAAAAAACGAAAAATATTGTTTATCATATAGTTCTAACATTTAAGCAATAAAAAAACAACTACGAACATAAAACAATTTTTACGAACTAATGAAATTAAAATAACTATTTTAATAGGTGTTCAAAATTATTGCCATTTTCATTAACACACATCGTAAACCTAATAATTAGTTCAGATTACAAACTTTTAATAATGTATGCCGATTAATGGCGGCAACACTAGTATAAATTTTATTATAAAGATTTATTAGTTCTTTGTACACTTCGCTTTTTAAAAATCCCCATAAATGCTCCATCCTGATGAAATCATATAATATCCAACTGAGCGGGCAAATTCCTTAATAGTACTTGTAAATCATTTTACAAAAATTGTAAATATCTTTCACCTGTTAAATTCTCATGGTATAGGTATGGGCCAACAAAGTAACCATTAACGATACCACACCAAACATTTACTCCAAAACGATTCTGGGATCTGGATTCACCTAGGATTCTCTTGAGACCAGTAACGCCAATTATGGTTGTGATTACTCCATTGTTGTGGAATCGACTTTCATCACTCCACATAATTGTATCTAAACGATTTGGATTTTCTTCTAAGAGAATTGAAAATTGCACTTGATGTAATACCAATGCAACATTTTCATCAGTTGCAGTTTTTTCTTCTTGTTGTTTTTGGTTTCTTGAAAACTCCATAATTTTTCAAATTAGAACACAAATTTACAAAAGTTTTCCGGTCTGGTAAAGGTCTGTCAGGAAAACGTATTTCATATAAACTTACAGCTCTTGAAGCATTTTTACGACATGCCTCATAAATTAAAATCATGTTTAATTTATCTTCATTTATGTGAGAAACCATATTTAATAATAAATATTCACAAAGAAAACAATAATTAGGTACAATAATACAGTTCTATTGACACACCAATAGATAAAATGTGATTGAAATTGAGAAATGTCAAATCTATTATTCCAAAAATAACTTTAATTGTATTTCATTTATAAGGTATAAGAGTTATTATACTCACTAGATATCAGATATTTTTAATTATAATCTAACCTAATAACAAAGCAATTATATGAAAAATTCTTTAAATATTTTCTTCTAAAATTTGTAAATTAAATACAGATTGTCCCACTTAAAGGACTGAAATGTTGAAGAGGTTACAATTATTCAATATTGGCAAATGCCAACATTTGGACTCAAATATCTCGAAAACGGTTAGTTCTATGCCATTTTTTTTAGAACATAATCTGCTTAGAAATGCATTTTCTTTCACATAAACCCCATTTCAAAGTTTCTTCCATCGAAATATTTCCTTAGAGCACAGCGACATCTATATAATGATATATTAAAAAAATAATTATATTCAAGAATGAAGCTCTCTTTATGCTCTACAAATTGGCTTTTACAAAATTAAAATATCTCTATTCGTTTAGAATATATCCGGCCTGGGAGTTTTTATTGGGACACCCTGTATACACGAAAATTTATTTTCTGAATTTTGGTTATGAACCATTGGGGCCGAAAAATCTGTGAGCTGATGGTTTTTTTAACCTTTTCCAAAAACAATTTATTTTCCCGACATATTCACAAACTCGGAATCTTTTTTTGGACATCAAAGACAAGAAAACAGTCCAAAGTTATCCTCCTATACACTGTGTTGACGGCGTGATGCTTGAACTATAGCAGCAAGCGAATAACTCACAAACAGTATGGATCACTCTGAAAGTGCATATCGAGTTCACGGTTACACCGGTCCATTAGCTTAAACTTGTGGTTATGCCCATTAAAAATTATGTTGCTAAAAATTGCGATGTTTATGGCGTAGACAACGAACTCCCAGCAATAGAGAAACTGTTATTTTTTATCGCCTCCACTTGTCCATCAGACAGAGGAAAAGATACGCTGAATATACCCAATTATTGTCAGTACCATTATAACAGTTAAACCTTCCGCTATGTACCGTTTCACTTTTTTAGTAATTTTTAATAAATTTATCATAATTACCGTGAAAAACATGAGCGCGTTGCATACAGTTTAACATATATAAAAAGCCCTGTTAGGATGATGTACCTCCGAAAGCCATTTCGGCATTTAAAGCATGATATGATTTCAGTAATGAAATGTTGTAAAGCACGTCTATTTTCCGCATAATTGAAATCATGTCTCGTCATTCTCTCCTCAGGTAGCTGCCATATTTAGGAAATGTATTACGTCGACAACCATTCTAATAAAAAGATTGAATTTTTTAATTAATTTTTCTGTATAGCGTGCTCAAGGTCATGGTGAAAGTATTGGGTAAAGAATAAAAAGATTCAGGAATTTCGTCTTGACTGAAGCGTCATTACAAGTTCACCAAAACAACATGTGTTGAAGTTAACCTAGCAATTTAAATTGGTAATAAAAATAAGTTTGAACAGTAATTAACGCTAGACATAATCTATAGAAGAAACGAAGTAATTTTCGACTTAGTTTATATTTTTAATCAACTTCAAATAATTTTAAAATGGAGGAAGTTCTTAATTCAAGCCGTTTGTAAGTTTTCTTTGTATATGTCGGTCGTGGTGGTTCTTTGTAGTTCCATCAAGTTATAGTTAAGGTGCCCGCCGGGAAAATTTTTCCTGATACATACTCTCTCCAAACTTCGTGTATGGCTTCATTGGACCTAGTCTGACAGCATTTTCCTCTATCATTTTTTTTGTTTTTGGAGCGTTTTGCCGCTAGATTTTGGGAAACATGTCATTTTGACGGCATATAAAAAATTTATAGATACTGTTATTTTTCCAAGTAGAATAGCTTAAAAACGTGAATTGAAACGTGAAAAAATAATTGTCTGACAATAAATGTGGGTCATTGGGCGTGTCCGCTATATCGAACATGTCGAATAACGACTATAAGAAAATTTATTAATAACCAGCTGCTTTTTGCTGTATTAATTTATTAAAACATACAAAAACAAGTTTTCATATTGTCTGACGAAAATTATTTTCCGATTTCCCAGTCTGACGCGTCAAAGTTGTCGGTTTCATGACAGCAAAAAATTTATTCATAACCTTCAGACATTGGAAAATTATATGCAGAAAATAGGTATTGAATTTGTGGTATAAGTGTCTGACAAATACAGTGGGGCATAACGAGAGTCTGACGAAAAAACATAATTTTCCAATAGCGGCCGTCGAAGTTAGGGCGATAAAAAAATGAAATTTCGTTTAGTCGAGAAGACGGTTAAAAAGATACGGTATTTCAACTTACTTATTTTATAATCTTTATTTTGAATTTTTTGAACTCTTTTAGACTATCTGAATTCGACTTACCCAAGTTTTAAGTTCGATAATATTGAAAAAGACGTAAAACTTTTTGTAGAAAAAAGTAGCGAAAAATTGTCTTTTAGTACGTTTAAAATCGCTATATCTCCGGTACTACTAGTCCGAAAATTTTCATCCAGGGCCCAAATTAAAGGTCTTGAAACAAGTTATTAGATAACACTTTACAATATTAGTTATAACAAAGTACCTTTTATAAATGAAAAAACAATTAATCCATTTTCGGTAAATATATGAATTAAATTTAAGTGTGCAATTTTGCATCAAAAATATATGAAGTATGCAGGGAATAAAAAAAAATAAACATTATGCACCAAAAAAATTTTTAGGGCGATGCTAAAAATTATCCTATTATATGAAAAACGAATTTCTGCAGCAGAAACACGACATATTTCCAAAATTGAAAAACTAATTTTTCTGGCATCGCCCTAAAAATTTTGTTCAGTCCGCACTTTATTAAATTATACGATTTATTTTATTGTAAAAAACTTTTAGTATTATAAAAAATTATTTTCTTCGCTTTCCTCATCATCTTCATCATCAACTGAATCATCAGTTGATAAATCATCATTGTCAGTGTCATACTCAATTTCAATACCACTTTGATGAACCGAATCTGAAAATGTAGTAATATTTACTTAAAAGAATTGTATCTTAAGGGGATGATGAGATAATAAATTGTACTGCCTGCGTACTAAACAGATGTACACAGGTGTACTTGTAAAAAAACGATATATTTTCAAGCGCGAAGTTCAAGCAATTTATTTATAATTTTTGACACTGTAAAAATGATTTTTCAATGATTAGTATGAGATAATCATGACAATTTGAAGGAAATTACAATATTAAAAAATTGTATTTTCCAGGCGTCAGACTGAAAAACGCGTTTTGTCAGACTGTTAAAAAATTGTATTTGATTTATTTTTATTAAGCTATATTGAAAAAATCAGCTTGTTATTTATAAATATAGCGTCAATATATACATATGAATGTAACATCCAAGCGTAGCTTGACAACCACATAGAAAAACCTTTTATTTAACATTTCCAGCTAAAAGGCTCTATTTCACCGTCAGACAATTTTTTTATCGTATTATAAATTTTATTTAAAAATCAAAAAAATTTGTAAGAAAATGTTATGTATACATTTTTTGCTGTCATGAAACCGACAACTTTGACGCGTCAGACTGAGAAATCGGAAAATAATTTTCGTCAGACAGTATGAAAACTTGTTTTTGTATGTTTTAATAAATTAATACAGCGAAAATCAGCTGGTTATTAATACATTTTCTTATAGTCGTTTTTCCGACATGTTCGATATAGCGGACATGCCCAATGACCCACATTTATTGCCAGACAATTATTTTTCCACGTTTCAATTCACGTTTTTAAGCTATTCTACTTGGAAAAATAACAGTATCTATAAATTTTTTATATGCCGTCAAAATGACATGTTTCGGAAAATCTAACGGGAAAACGCCCCAAAAACAAAAAAAATGATAGAGGAAAATGCTGTCAGACTAGGTCCAATGAAGCCATACACGAAGTTTGGAGAGAGTATGTATCAGGAAAAAATTTCCCGGCGGGCACCTTAACTATTACGTCTAATGTAAGTTTCTTGCATTGCCAGCATATTCGAAAATTTGAACTGAATGAATAAAAACTTACTTTTCGATTTATATTAATGACAATTTTTTACAAACAATAAGGTATCGCTGAGAATATAAAAAACTGTTTTAAGTGTCCCCCCTCACAAGTTTCGCGCCTATTCAAAGCATTCTGTGGTGTTAATAATAATAATAATAATAAAAAAATCGTGTACTTATTAATTAACATAAAAAATGTTACGTAAAAGTTAGGAAAATTTTGGCATGAGATTCGATATCAGGTCATCTGATACCTAATCACCAATTTTAAATCAGTTCCGATGTAATATAATATTCAATTTCTAGGATTGTTCTAGTTTCATTGCCAGTTAAAAACAAAGTAAGTATAACATTTAGTGGAGTAAAACTAAGAGTATATAATCACCTAATAAGAAACTCTCTTAATATAGCAATTTTATTATTGGAACTTGTTGTAGACGTAACAAGAAGTTTAGGAAAAGTTTTGGATTAAATTCGTGTCCCGGAGAGCTTTTGTTTAAACAAAAGAATGTTTAAAATCGTGTTTTTTCGCAGTTTCTCTTCAATAACTCTGGTTCTAGGACTCTCATCGTAATAAGGAAAGAGAAACAAATTTTTCACGATGAAATTGCGAAGAGAACTAGATGTATCGGAACTCTCTTGGTCAATTGGTTAGATTGCAAAACACAGAAACAATTGTGGGTGGCCATTTTTAAACAATTGGTAATAAGTAAAACAATAATGCTTTAAATTTAACCAAACTTTAGAAGAATATGCTACTGATGGAGATAAATTAAGTCGATATGTTTATAACTACGGCCCAAAAACAATAACAAACTCGAAGCAACAAGTTCCAGCAATAAAATTGCTATAGTAAGACAATTCCCTACAAATTTTAGATTTACTCCACTAATTATTAAATGTTAACTCAAATATACAATTATAGTTAATATAAGAAATGCACAAGGATTCGGTATCCCTGCCTTTAATTAAATTACTGCAAATGGAACGATATAAAACAGTCCTAGAAGTTGTCTAACGCCCACATTTTTTTGTCAAAAGCACTGAGGCATGCGGGTACTAGCTTAAACATTAATAAATTAGGTAGTTTTATTAACGCTCTTTTTATGTCTGCTTAACAACTTAATTAAATGCCGCAGTTTCACTTGGTCTATAAAGATTATAGGATCAAACGATTTGTTTTTGTAAGCTAGAAGCTATTATTAACTAACTCTTTTAGATGCAAATCAGTAGATGGTGTGCTTTAAATTTAACGATTATTATATCTTTTATGCTATTACACAGTGTTGATTTGATCAATCAAAATTTAAATCATGATTTAATTCGATGTATAAAAACTGCATGCATTTTAATGACCTGTTAATTTTAATTAGTCACCTCTTTAACATCTCTAACTCATTTGGAGGGAAATTTAATGTTCCACTACTTCTACTGCCAGCCATTGTTCTAAAAATGGGGTGTGATACGCTAAAAAGCAGTTTGACAAAAATCGTTAGGCAAAGAAGCGTTTTTTGGAAATTTACGATTTTCGCTAACGGATATCTCGAAAGCTATTGGAAGTGCAGAAAATAATGATCTTATAGCAAATTTTGTCAGCTTGCATTTTGAATAACATAACCATTTCGCTACGATGTACTGTTTTCGAGATATAGGCGGAAAACCGAAAAAGTGACCTTCTACATACCCCCTTCACCTCACTCACTTCGTAGTCCTTTAGTCTTTTAATATGTTTACCCCCTAACTACTCTAAACACAGCCCTGAAGTCAAAAAATCTGTTCCCGACCACTTCCCCTACAGCACCCCTCCCGTCCCTTTTGAGCGTTCATTGAGAGGAGTAATAGTATTAAATTATATGTATAGTATTTACTAACTCAATTGGAACAGCACGGAACTAGAGGATCTTACAGGGTATTATCAATATATCGTTTCATATTGAATGAGAGAGCACAGAATTTTACAGATTTATATTCACCACTCCTCGTCTACAGTCCACGTGGAATTGAACCGCCTATCACATAGAAATATAGGTGGGATTAGATGCTTAGCGAATCTGATTTGTCAACACCAACCTTGTTCAGAGTTTTTGCATGCCATAATATATAAAATAAAATATACGTATGAACTATTTGTATCGTATGATCTGTACGAGGCAGTGCAGTACAGCCAGGCAGCGTTACAAGTTACTTAATTCCAGTAAATATTTGAACAAATTATTAGTTTTATTACTGATTTTTTGCAATTAATTGTTTAAAATGGCATTTTGGAGGCCTTTCGATAATAGTGACAACGAAACAGGCGATTTTGATACAGAGCTTATACAAGCGGAATTTGAAAGTAAAGACTTACACGTTCAAACTCAAAAGGTTATTTTGAATATTTACTCGTGTTTAAAAGGCGAAGATATTGATTCTTCATATAATCAAATTGTTAAGAGGATTTGTGAATTAACCAAATTTAACCGAACTACAATTTATAGTGTTATTAAAGCCGAGGATGTAATTGATCATCCTATTAAAAAAAAATAGTTGGGCAAATACTTAAAAAAACTTATTAACGCGTCCAAGGATGTCATTCGTCGATTTGTGTATGACTTTTACAATGAACAGAAGGTGTCCACATTAGAAATGATTAGGGATAAGTTACACAACTATCCAGATTATAATTATAAATCATTAGATACTTTACGAAACGTTTTGCTCGATTGCGGTTTTAGATACAAAAAAATTGGACAAACGAATGGTAGTTATGGAATCAGCACGCATCGTTGACCATCGACACGAGTACCTGCGTGAAATAAAAGAATACGGAGATGCAAATAGAGACATAATTTATCTTGACGAAACATGGTTTGACATCCATGTTGTAGTTCAATACGGTTGGGTAGATAACACCAAAAAGTGTTATTTATGTGCTCCATGTTCTAGGGGAAAAAGAATTATAATTCTACATGCTGGAAGTAAAAACGGTTTTATTCCAAATGCGTTGTTGTTGTCTGCTACAAATATCAAACAATCCTCTGTCGACTACCACGAGGATATGACAGCCGAATTATTTGAGAAGTGAGCAAAGAAACAGCTGTTACCAAATATCCCACCAAATTTTGCAATCGTTATGGACGATGCGCCATACCATTCGTGGCAACACACAAAAATTTCGAACACCAACACAAGAAAAGGCGATATCATTGAATTTGTAAAGGTAAAGGCTTGGAAATACCAGAAAAAAACACAAAAAGGACTTTGTTAGAACTGGTTGGAAATCAAAATTTTAAAAAGGAATATGCCGTTGAAAAAAAATTTGAAACACACGATCATACTATTTTACGTCTGCCTCCATATTATTGCGTTTTCAACCCCATTGAAACGGTGTGGGCTGACGTAAAAACAAGAATACGTCAGTATAATCAATCCCCACAATTAAATGAGTCTATCTTAAAGAATATAAATATAGACGAAATAGGCAAAAGCGATATATGTAGGAAGTGTGTATCTCATGTGATAAGAAAGGAAAACGAATATTCTATACTACCATCTATTAATCCAATTATTATTAATGTAAATACCGACTCAAGTTCTGAAAATTTGGCTAATGACAAATGAAATATTGTTTATTTAACGTCAACCTATTTCTGCTACTGAGACCAATTACCGATGCCAGGAACGAGTTCCCCCTTTAAAATTTTGCCGAGTCTTTCCTTTATAGAATGGTAGAAATTTTCTACCTGCCTAACATCATGATACTGCAACGTTCATAGTATCATGGCCTAACATTTAATAAACAAGACAGTCCTGCTTTACGCTCCTTCTGAACGATTATATACCATCTATGCAACTCCCGCCTAAGATTACATAACTTGCGGCTAGAAGATAGAATGAGAGGTAGGTCACTAGACGATAGACGTAGCCTTAATATATCATTTATGTGACTTATCAAATGTGATAAACATATTTTTTCATTAACCACTTCTATTGAATAAGGGTATTATAGAAATCCCTTTCTTTAACAATTAAAAAAATAATTATTTAGTATTTAAAGCATTTTTACATTTCTACCGCCGCCACCGCCTATGTCCCATAAAGAAGACGCCGACTTTATTTTGAGTTTTCGTTTTTATGCTGTCCCAATTGAGATCATATACAGGGTGTAATTAGTTTCATGTCATTAAAAAAACTGGTGGTAGGGAACTACAAGACAAACAAAAAAACCTTATATAACATGCGGTCTAAAGCTCATAGTTTTGGAGGAAAAAAATAAACAAAAATTTCCGAAATACTTAATAACCTAGTTTGATAACTGCTGGCATATTAGGGTACTCTGACATTCCTGGAAATAAGTATGCCGACAAAGCAGTTAAAAGCCAATTATCCTATTAGGCGTGCTATACTCTCCCTTGTAATATTCTCAAGTAATAATTTCAGTTTTGTCCTTACATGGTAAAGAACGTACGCACGACGCGACGTACCCGTTCCTGGCTTTTCTTTTTGAATTTTGTGCCACTTATGTTAAGATTTGTTTTATTGACTTATCGTTCAAGTCGTTAGTACTTGGTTACGTAAGACACTACTTCTCGTTTGTGCTTTTTGTGTTACTTTTTGGATTTTGGACCAAGTTTTTCTTTTTGTTTTGTTTATTGATAACGTTCATTCATAGTTTAGTGTGGTGTTTTAAAACGCAGATTTTGGACATTATGGGAGATTACACTTATCCAGAGCTGGCGGATATGGACTTGGTACATGGAGAAAGTGGTGGAAATGCAGCTGGTGCGGAAGAGCCTTAGAACAATTGCAACGACGTATTTTAATGTGCATAGAAACCATAAAAAATGATCCTAAATTACCAAATGTGTTGAACGGAGTAAGTATGTTATTAGTTCTACGTACCGAAATGTGTATACGTGAAGATGGAGGTAATTTCGAACAATTTTTGTAAAAAATTCAAAAGAATTGTTCAGTTATTGGGTGTTACCTATTGGGCAGTAAAGGTATGATTATTATTATTATTAGTATTCGTTGTCTTATTTTTATCTGTTTATTATTGTTTACATTGATTTTCATAGAGACCAAAGACTTGATTTTCAGTTTTCGATACCTGATTGGGAAAAATTATGCGCTCAATTCGTTAAAAAAATCAGATTTCTTCCTAACTTAAAACACACAACTATTTTCTGTTATCGTATCTCGGACGTCTAACTGTTCATTTTCCAATTTCATAAAACAATTACTAAATTTTTAAGCTTTTAACACAATGTTACAAATGTTAATAAACCACTTATAAATTTTATAAATTCTTATAAACGACAATAAAAGCTACAATAGCTTTGTTCCAAATTAAAAAACACATGTAAACAAATCCTATTTAAACCCCTGCGGCCATGCTATGCTTGCGTTGTGCCGAAAGAGAAGGAATTATTTACATTTTCATAATTAGTAGTATAAAAAGTTCGATACAAATAATCTCATCAAAGTGCCGCACTTCTACCGAAGGGAACACAAGTCGGGTATTACAGTTTTTTATTATTTCTAATATTCGGAACTATAACATCCATAAACCCTGAAAAACAGTGGTTCTCAAATCTTTCCTACCTTAACATTAAAAATGTAAACCCAGTTCAGTTTTTTCAAAGTGCCCCTAGAGAAAAAGGTCATATAAGTTTTCTGTTTGTCAAGTCGGTCCCTATTACAAGTTTTTTTTAATGACATGAAACTAATTACACCTTGTATATTATGACAAAAACTGTCAATGAGTATTTTTGAAAAATCGAGCCCTTTCTTTCCCTATTACCGAACGCCTGTGACTGAAATCAATTTTGGTTCAACGAAAGTTGTAAAATAATTTTTATTCTTAACGATTTATTACAGTATGTCATAATTATAAGAATAAAGAGCAATTTCCTACAATAAATTAGTAGAAGTATGTAGAATCGATTACGCTAAATGAGCTCATTCAGTAATAACGTGGCAAACTAAAGCAACCACTACAACGAAAAACATGTCAAATTAATCTCGTAACTGTTTATATTCGATATATACGTCCTTAATGGGCTGTAATTAATATTCTATTACACTTAAGGTTTTGCGATATTACAACAAATACGCCAAAACAATAACTTTTCAATTAAACCTGTCAGTATTTATAATGCTCGTAGTTAATGCAAAAACGGTACTCAGTGGGTATATATAAATGAGTAAATTAAAGATTATATTATGCTATAAATTTGCTAATGGCGATTGTTAATGGATGAATTTCTTCCACAGTTATCAGACAAAACAAAAATAGTAATATTTTGAAAATCTATTTAAAATCATGTTATTATAGCGGAGTAAAAATAAAATTTCTAGGGAGCTGTTAGGCCAGGAAGTAAGTATTTTTCTTTAACAAATTAATTTTTTTAAACAGCTTTTGTTTCGAGGTCAGGAGTAACATATCAGAAATGTACAAACTGCAGAGGTACGGAATTATCTTTAATTATGCAAATTAGGTCCCAAAATTGTGCAATAACTCGCTTTCTATCGCTCCAAACGGTTATATCCAAAAATAAAGATAACCAATAACTCTAAGATATGCAAATAGTGAACATAGCAGTGTTGAGTTTGTCGTTCCACAAGGTACCGTGTTAGGTCCGCTATTATTCACAATATATTTGAATAATAGCGACAATGAAATTCATTGGAACGGTCGTAAGTTTTGCTGACGATACTGCTATGTTATATAGTAACCAGACGTGGGAAAATAAATTATCAACTATGAATTTTAGTAAAACTAAATTTTTACCATTTGCGTGTTACAAAAATACGCTACCAAATTTTTCTCACTCACAATTAATTCTTCAACTAAAGTCGAAGGTGCAAAGACCGTGAAATATCTAGCTATTATTATAAATCGGCATCTAAGGTGGGATCAACATATTATTAATGCGTGCAATACCCTAAGAAGCCTAATATATGGAATGAAGTGTCTAGACTAGATTCATCCACTCTAAAAACCATATATTATGCATCGATTGACTCTCGGCTAAAGTACGGTATTGTTACGTGGGGTAGTGTCAAATTATTTAATGAACTTCCCGACAAAATTAGAAATTTAACGAATTATCATTTAGTTAAAAAACATTCCAAAACTTTCATCTCAAATTCAAATAGAACAAAAATCCATGACTTAATTGCAATGAAAAATAAATAATATAATAAAATCATGAATCGTTACCCCTAAAAATGTTTTTAATTCAAAAAACCTGATAAATATACATATATAGGTATATTTTATGTGCATATACACATGTAGTATATTTAGTTTACCTAGTATAGTATATTTTTGTGTTTGTAAATATTCATTGTCGAACTTATACTACCACACTGGTTATTATATTAGTTTTGAGATTATATCTGCTCCACCTAGATTTATTTTAGTACGAAAATTTTATTTTAATATCATCTAAATTTGTCTTAGTAATAAATTAGTTATGTTATAATAGGTAGGTCTTGTTCCAGTAAGTTAATAAAATTATTCACATTATTGTTATTATATTATGTTTATCAAAAAATAAATAAATTACACCACGGACAGCTCAAGGCGTTGTGGTCTTCGTTTATTTGTGAATGAAAATGAATAATCATAACAAAAGTGTAAATTGTAATACCTTAAGCAAATAAACATTATTATTATTATAAAAAAGGTTATATAAGTACATATTTTTCCTCTGATTAATAGTTTCCGAGCAGTAGCCGCGCAGTGTTGAAAAATTCTCAGTAAGTGAGGATGAACCTAGTATCGCACATCTGAGGTACGCGCGGAAAATTTATAATTACATGGCGCCAGTTGTGTTTTCGCTACGGTCTATGGCTATATATCTACTCTCAAGGGTGATTCTAGTAACTCTTAAGACTCTCAAAGCTGAAAATGAAGAAGATTATACTTACTGCGATTGCTACAGTCTGCCTTTAGGCGCACTTTTGATCAGATCTTATAAATTAACACTTGAGAAACACTTATTAGACTATAATGACCATGGATAGACTCTGTGAGTAATCGGAATACTGTACAAATTGACAAGATCGGAGTCGACCCGTGAGAATCAATTATCCGATTCACCCCACAGAATCTCACGAAGGTCGTCAATCTTAGATCTAGTGGATCAAAAAAGACTCGAATTCAAAATATAAACTGCAATAAATACAAAAAATAGAAACATCCAAGTCTAAGCTAATCGTTTACAAAACTACTGGTTCAGAAAGCACCACTTGTGACAAGACATTACGTTCCGAAGAAGCGTAGGTAACTCATATAGCGGCGAGAGTATTGTAACAATCGACTGCACAACGACATTCAGACTCCCAAATAGTAAGTTTAAAAAATTATTCACTTTTTACAATGCACTGAAAATTTCGATTCGCTTTGATTTGCTTGTAATCTTTATTGACGAATGAATCATTATTTAAAATCTAACATTGCTTACCCTTGCGCCTATACTTTAGAAGTATTTATTTACGTAAGATATAATTCGTTTTTACGAGATAATTATAAGCATAATTACAAAACAAGAGAAGGTGAACATTTGTTGACTTCTTCCGCCGGAGTATGACGAAAATTCAAATTTAAAAACAGTAATAATGACAGAAATTTTAAAAAAAAAGTTAAAATATTTTTAATAATAAGTATACATAATACTTAAAATTCTTAATGTAATTTATTTGGTGAAAATATTATTTACTCTACATAATTCGTACTTCCAAGCTTGAGACACAACCATCGAAACCTATAAGATAATCAAGGGAATTGTCAACGCAACCATTCATATCATTAGTTTCTCACGTATTCTGATTTAAATATAGACTTAATCTACTTATTTCCCGTCTCTTAATCCCGTTTTTCTGGTCAAATAAAGTCCTTTCCGTTTTCTTATCTTCCAAACAATTTAAATTATTGCAGTAATTACTTGTATATTTTACTTCCTCAATTATCTTTGCTAGTTTTTTGTAGAAAGGGAAGTACTGAATGCATGTAGCCGTTTTTGCGGTATTTTTATTATAAAATGTGCAGATTGTCCAAGAAATGAAAATATTAAATTGGCTTTCAAACAAGTCCGTCTTCCTATAACACATCGTACTATAAATTGGTGAATAAATTGCATTTTTTACACCTTGCACAATAGTCTGAAGCATTGTCGATTTGTGAAAGATCCTAAACATGATAAAGTAAATTATCTGCTGCCACCACTTTGTAATACAGGGAATAGAGACATTGCAGAGAAGAGAAATTAGGAGAAAGCTGGATTTTTGCATGAACCTTGCTTTTGTGGTTCTAAACAACGTCCCAAAAGTTTCCATCGACATGTGTGCCGCTAAAAATGTTACGCGGCGTCAAAGGTCACATACTCGTTTTTTCGCGAAAATATTGTTGACGGTGTTAGCTTAGAAAATTGCCTACAAAAAAAATTATATTATTTTTTTTCGTAAGACTAACGGTTTTCGAGAAAATTCGATTCAAATTCTATAAGTATTGATAAAAACTACCATTTCTATGTGGTCTGGGTGCTTTTTGACTTGTTTATGCCCCGCCAACATTTTGAAAAAAATTGCTTAGTAAGCAAATGAAATATCTCGGCTAGGGAACGTGCGTCGTATCTAAATGCAAATGAGAGATAATAGAAAAAGAAAAATTCTGAGCCTAGATAGACCTCGATTCGTTAACTAGAACCGGAGATATAGACCGTTTATTCCTTTCAATTATTTATTGATTAATTTTATGAAAGAAATCTTGTGACAAGATAAAGTTAATATATTAAGCTAACTAGCTTTCCATTGACAGCAAAATTCATTCGTTTTTTCGTACATTTTTTTTGGATTTATAACAATTAATTTATGAACGCCGTACAACGCTTTTCAGTGTTTACGCTCTTAGTGACTTGCGCAGTAACGACTTTGTATACATATAATTCTAAGCGCGCTGGGTGTTAGATGGGCTATAAGTGTACCTTTAAATGACTCTTTAAACCACGTTAAACCACATACAGTCTGTAGCGACGCATATTGATAAAATCTACATTTTTTTACATCTTGACTTTTTTTGTCCGACGCACCGTTTTCGTTGAAAAGTCAAAAAATGTCAAAAGATGAGAATTCTTCGCTAAAAATCATTGTTTTTAACAATGAAGACTGAGTTTTATAAACGTTTTAATGTCACCATCGTGTTCAGTACAATTCTTTTTATAAGAAAAGTCAATACAGTTGCTGTTTTAAAGGGTGTAGCCGGATAAGCACTTGGAAATGCCCATAAAGGAAATAACTCGAAAGGGACACAAAAACACAAAAACACTTCTTCGGATGTAAGAAATTTTTTTTTATTTATGAAAGATGAAAACGCTTTAGGCAGTATTCTTAGACCAGGAGATAGTTTTATTTTGGACAGAGGGTTTAGAGATGCGGTAGTATATCTGCAAAGTGAAGGCTTATGTCAGCATTGAAAGGTAATCGCTCGCAATTAACAGCAATAGATTCCAATGTATCCAGATTCGTAAGTAAACTCTGTTAGGTTGTCGAAGCTATGCACAGAATCATTGAAAAAAAAAATGAACGTTTGCATTTGCATTAACTCAATAACCAACTCCTTTGAAAAGCAGCAATATTTTGTAAAATGGTCTGCTTTTTACATAGCACCTTCGGTCGAAGATTGAATTCGGATTAGGGTTAGCATGAAGAAATCACTCATTACATACATAGACAGCAAAAAAGGACGTGACAATTCTCTTGTCTTAGGAACAAAGGAAAAAACGTGGAGTAGACGCGAATTGCCCTTTGAACAAATGTCGTCAGTTACCCTTCTCGATGTTCCCGAAACGACTGAGAGGGATTTGAAAATATTTTTTACGGGTTCGTAACAACTGACTCGGGCCATTTTTTACCTTGCAGAAGTATGGACGATCACAATAACATTAATATTCGTTGTTTAAAATAAGTACATAATACAGTGAAATTTGAAATAAGGTCCCGACACGTTAACAGAAAAACCTATAAATGTTATATCCATTACAAGCCAAATTCTGTAGGTTATACTAATATACTGGGTTATTTTTGTGAATACTCCAATGGATTGCGCACAGTTGGATGCTGTTCAGACGTTGCAGCTATTACGTACTATTACTTATCACATGGTAGATATTTATCAAACCAGCTGAAATTCTATCCCATATTTTTGACAGTGCAGACATGGAACCAGTAATAGATAGAGAAAGCAACGATGATTAATTATTTCTCTGTTTATAGTTCACAACAGTTGTATTGAAACATTTAATAAAAGATTTGTGTTGAAATTATTTTTTTTTTTTGCATGTGCCACCAAATAAAGACATCTGAAAAAATTTGAGAATAATAATGATGCGAATACGTATCTAAAACAAATAATAATGATAGCACCCTGTCAAAACACGGCGGAAAGAGCACTTATTAAAAGTGTTTATTTTTTTTAAATTTTAATTTCGCGCCAAGTGGTACATAATATGAAGGTCTCTACGTGCCCTATTTTTTTCAAATTTTTTGATCCACAACGTAAGCTGCAAAGTATTCTTAATTTACAGGTACATTTCTTATAAAATCTCAGCCCCTTTCTGACTTTTTAGAATAATACAATAACTAACATTTTCTTACATCCGAGGAATTGTTTTGGTGCCCCTCTCATATTATTTCCTTTATGAGCATTTTCCAAGTGCTTATCCGGCTACACCCTTTCTGACTAAAATCGATAATTTTGACTTTACGACGACCGAACTAAAAATATACACGTGTACCAAATTTCAAGATAATACCTGTTCCATGCGCAATTTTTTTTCTCTCAAATTTATAATCCCCATGTTTCATGACATTCTAAACCTATTTCAACAAAAGAAAATATTGAATATTTTTTTACAGTTACTAAGTATGCTTCCACTTCACTACGTGGACATGGAAGTAAAATAACACCAATTTTTATAAGAAAATTACATGGTCGCTACTTTTATTAAAATGCAAGTAAAACAAATAAAACCATACTTCTATACCATCGTCTCTTTTCAAATTTTCTTCTTTATAATTTAAAAAAAATGACGTGAAGACTGATTTATTTTGAAAACCATCTTTATTCTATATTCTTTTAAACTTATATTGTGTGTTTGGCCTACGTGCACATGTCATCTACCTATCATTAAAATGCAAAACCACTTTTAAATTCTCCTCAGTGCTATCATAGAATATCATCATTTTGTCTCTCAAGAAGGCATATATTTTTGCTCTGTACACATAATTTTATGTAAGAGGAGTATGTCGGTAAGTAATTAAAATTTAATAACTTAAGTACACACATAAAGAACGTTTTTCCCAAAAATACCTATCTGCGTTAATCACATTTCCAAACAGTTCTCTTAATATTGACCGAGTCGAAGTCCCGTCATTATTCGAGGAAATAATATAGTAAAGTTTCGTAAATATTATTTATATAAACAATTAATACTTTTTTAAATGAACGCACTTGACCTTAACTGGAGGTTGCTTTAAAATACTAATTATTTAACAAATAAGCATTGAAAAGTAAAAGTCATTAAAGCCGAACGTAACGGGCATAGGAGAATTTAATTTGAAAAGGCGCCACATATTATTACTCTACAAATTTTATAACTAGACAGCTCAGGGCAGTTATAACACTTTGGAAACTTAGATTGTGGCAACGCTGGATTAAACAATGTTGATGTCAGATTATTTTTTAAAACACTCGATCTCGTCCGTCGATATTTTATTATGAACTAATAGTGATAGAAGATATTAGAAGATAAGTAGAAATAGGTATTAGAACTATAGTCAAACACATTTAGATTTTTGTTTTAGAAATGCTCTGAACTCACTGAAAATTTGAGAGCATAGTCTCAAAACCGGCAGAAATGATAATCCAAAACGTTTACCGACTTGATACTCAAAAAATTGCACGAAGAATTTCTTTCTTTTAACGTGTAATAAATTCTAATAAAAACTCATGCCACGAGTGTAGATGATCTCTCAATTTATTATGTAAAACTTTTTATGCTACCGTGTCTTTTTACAATAACACAATAAATGATTCACTTCCACATGCAAAATATCCGTCACAATGGAAAAAATCGGTAAAGGTATTTACACAGAACTTCCCTCGTTATTTGTGCATGGCAGTCACTCTAAAGTCAGTAAAATTAGTCATTACGAAATGACATTGAGAATAACAATCGGAATAGAGTTATTGCTATTATTACAAAGAAAACTTGATAAGTTTTGGTCAAAAAAATATACAGATGTTGATAAAATAATTTTCAAAATTTTTTCTTCTGAAATTGGTTTAAAATGTCAAACGTAGAAATTTAAAATTTGAGCAAAAAGGAGAGTTTCCTTCTATTCTATAGTAGTGCTAAAAAAAGTTTAAAAATTAAAGATTTAATGTTTTTTAAAATAGGTTTAGAATGCTATGAAACGTGAAAATTTTAAATTTGAGCAAATAAAAAAAATTCGATCTATTTTAGTGGTAAAAACTTTTTCAAAAATGTTGGTGAAAAAAATTTTCAAAATTTTTTTTCTGAAATACCTAGGTTTAGAATGTCATTTAAATTTGAGCATTCTAGTGTTAAATTTTTTTCCAAACTAGTAACAAAATGTTGCAATTTTTTTTTCCGAAATTGGTTTGGAATATCATGAAACGTGGACATTTTTAAATTTGAGCTAAAAAATTTTTTCGTCTCTTCTATTATAGTAGTGATACATAAATGGATTAAAAATGTTCTCAATTTTTTTTTTAATTCTTCAAAAACATTTTTAAATTTGTTTGAATAGTTTCAGAATGTCATGGAAACGTGGATAGTTAAAATCTGAAAGAAGGAAAAAAATTCTATCTTAGTGGTAAAATTTTTTAAAAATAGTAAGAAAAATTTCTAATTTTTCTTTTAAATAGATTTAGAACGCTATGAAACGTGGAAATTTGAAATTTGAAGAAATAAAAAAAAATTCCGTCTATTTTAGTGGTAAACAAATTTTCAAAAATGGTAAAAAAAAAATTCACAATTTTTTTTTTAATCAGGCTTAGAATGCCATGAAACGTGGAAATTTTAAATTTGAAGAAAGAATAAAAAATTATTTCATTTTAGTAGTAAAATTTTTTTCAAAAATATTGGTGAAAAAAATTTTCAATTTTTTTTTCCTGAAATAGGTTAAGCGTGTCATAAAACGTAGAAATGTTAAATTTGAGAAAAAAAAAAAATTTCATCTTTGTAAAAATTTTTTCAAAAATGTTGAAAAAAATTTTCAAAATTTTTTTTCTGAAATAGGTTTAGCGCGTCATGAAACGTGGAAATTTAAAATTTGAGCAAAAAAATTTTTTTTTCACTATTTATTCCGTTTAGACGGTCCACCCTATATATTTTCTTGTGAAATTTCTACCATTTCTTCGCTGACAGTAGCGTCAACTACCTACCAAATTTGACTGCTCCCAATCAAGTAGTTTTTTTAGTAAATGCACCAACAGAAAGACAGACAGACAGACAGACAGACAGACAGACAGACAGACTGACGGAATTGAAAAACCTATATTTTCGTAATCTACGTGTTCTGAAACGTCAGAATCCGAAAAAATCTCGGAGGGTGATTTTTTCTCGAATACAATACTTCCCTTCGGTATGCGAGGGAAGTAAAAAACCGTAGTAAGATCTATAAGTAAAAAATAATCCTAGACATGTCAAACACTTAAGGCCAATTAGTGCGCGATATGAAAGATACTTGAGAGACATATTCGTAACCAAATCTATGAACATTTGCAATAATAAATTTATTATCGACTTGTCAGTCATGGTTATAAAAAAATCATATATTAATAAAATATTGATTACTTTTGCTTTTTTTCCAAAAAAAATTGTTTGCACACTTCTTTAATGGGTAAACTCTTAAATTGGTTATTTTTCAGAATACATTGCAAACGATTTCATTTAAATCCTTAAGAGACCTCTAAGTATTTCTTTAATAATGCACGTTTTCCATCCAAATATTACTGTCTAGCCGCTATTCAATGTAACAATAGACATACTTTCTTCCGATTATAGCAGTAAACTAACTTTTGTGCATCTTAGCAACATCTACCATGAAAACTCGATTCAACACAACTAATTTAAGTGCGTCACATCATTCATTGTCAATTCTAACCGAAACTAATTTGATTACACTCCAAAGCGTTCGACATACTTATATTATACTAAAAAAACTTGTTTTTCGAACTTTCCTATCCACTTTTAATAGCCATTTGTATCGTGTTTGTGCCACAAAATACTGTATCCAGGCTCGAGTCTGTTCAGTTCCTTGTACCTTCAGGAGTTCCACAGGGGTATGTTCTGGGGTCCCTACTAATCAACATACTTATAAACGATATCATAGATTATGTATACATGAATTATCTTCTTTGTGCGAATAATTTAAAAATAATTATGTACTTACGAATATTGACCTGACGCCTATTGTAAATATTTGCGCTTTAGCAGCGAATTACATATTACAGCCTTCTACTATAGCTTTTAATTATAATCGTATTTTATTAAAATACCGGATGTAACAGGATCGTGGTAGTTTTAATGATAAATGATTAAGTTTGGAACATCGTATATAATATAATTCATTAACTTTATACATCCTGCCTGAAATCAAATCGGACATCTATGTTTTTTTAATATGTTGTAAATGATTATAAATTAATGTAATCCAAACTTACGACCTCGGCAGACCTCTGGGTATTGGTCAAAAATCCAAAATACTGTTCTCTTTTACTGTTTTTCAGTTTCTGTTAATTTGGACCCATAAGACCTACTGTATTGGTAAAGACGATTTAATACGTTTTGAAGGTAGACTAAATTTGCTACACGTTGGTTGTTAAGTAATCACAAAATTAGTTTTACTATTTTTATTTTAGGTTAATACATTATCATTATTATTATTATTTTCTCTTAACAATTGTTTGGCATTTCAAATAATACTTAATTCTTTTAAAATATTTACGCGAAATACTGTCAATTCTCGTCGAGGCTTGCCTTCCGTATGGACGGCACCACATATATAAGTTAGAATCGACACGGTCCGCATCGCTCTCCAAAAAGTGTATTTTACCAAGAATTAACAATTTTTCTGAGCTCTCTTCGCCACTCCTGTGTGAACAAGAAGTGCCTCTCATCATTGTGGTAAGTCAACACGTATATTGACAGTCGTTATTACTCAATTGTTTATTTAATTACAATTACGCTATTTACTCTATCCATACATTTTATTGCTATTTTTTATTATTAATTGCCTTTATTAGGGCAGCGCATTTAACATTGGTCCTTCGATCCATGGATTATTTATTCAGTTATTACTCGCTAAACAATTGTTGGGAGAATTAATTATTATTTAAATTGTTAATTCACATATAAAATATACAGGCGTCCGATAATATATCGCCTTAAAATAGTGTAAGATAAAAGGTATAAACTCTTATCACTATAGTTTCTTTACGCGCTTTTTCTATTCGCCAATATTTGTGCTGTGTATCTTTGGGACATTTGTTTGTCCGTATTCTATTAAATTACTTTGCTTTGAGACTTTTGGTGCATTGTCTAGTTAACTAAAATTATAATTTTACATATACTCAGTGTTATATATACATACCTTTTTGTTGACTGACTAATGTAAAAAGATACCACAATCTTTTAAAAGAAAAACAAGACGCTCTTAATATTAATTAATTAATATAGACGTGCTTATACCGGGTGCGCGGGTATTGTCTTACTAATAATATATATAGGCAATTCTTAATTGTTTTTTATTTTGCATTTATTTATTGTTATATAAGTTTCGGTAGATACAATATTTTTCTTTTTTTTTGATATTGTATTTTTTGTAAAAAAAATGGCCGCTAGTTCTAATAAATTAAAACAAGCACGTGTATACAGGGGCACCGCTATTAATCGTATGGCTGAATTGTATAATGTTGCCCAAAAGGCAGTTGATGATGATTCAGTCCATACTATCTTTCAAATGCGCTATGAGCATATAAAAGTGATTTATGATGACTTTAATGATCACCACACTACCGCTCTGTCAATCTTATCTGTCCAAGAAAACATGGACGTTAAGGCAGAAGAGGAAATACGCTCACAATTTGATGACAAATATTACACAGTTCAATCAATTTATCATAAATTGTTTAAACCAAATGCAAATTCGCAACGTCAAGCACAAGTTAAACAAAACAATGTTAAATTGCCAAAAATTCAGGTACCTATTTTTGATGGAAATATATCAAATTGGCACACATTTTATAGTTTATATAACTCATTAATTCACAAAAGAGATTCCCTCAGTAATAGCGAAAAATTTCAGTATCTGTTATCATATCTTGAAAAAGAACCTCTCTTATTAATTAAAAATATTCCCATCAATGATGAAAACTATTTAATTGCATTTGACCACATATATACAAGGTATCAAAAACCTCGTATTCTTGCCACGCATTATTGGGAAAAAATAACTGATGCTCCTAAGCTTACATCTGACTCTCCTAAGGCTCTTAGACAATTGGTTGACACGTTTACTGATAATATTAACGCTCTAAAAAATCTTGATTATCCTACTGAGTCTTGGGATTTTATCTTATTTAGAACTTTAATTACAAAATTAGATCCCGAAACCATGAAGCGTTTCGAGCTACAGTATGACTCATCTGAAAATCCTACCTATAAACAACTAAAAGATTTTTTACTAAAACAATGCAACGCTTTGGATTCTGTATCTCGTGCAACTAATAAAGCTTTAGTTGTTAATAAACGCTCATTTAATCCCAAGATAACTTCTCATACGTCACTTGTTTCTAGTACACATAATAAGGGCTGTCCTGTCTGTAATCAAGATCATTTAATTTATAAATGTCCCATATTCAACTCAAAATCTCCAAGGCAAAGATACGAAACAATTAAACACAATAACTGGTGTACAAACTGTTTAAGTTCATTACACACCCTAAAAAACTGTAAGTCTGAGTCAACATGTAGGGTGTGTAGGCTCAAACATCACTCTTTGTTACACTTTGACCGCAATGAAAAGGTATCTTGTCCGGTTGCTGCGCCAGTTGCTAACCCTACATCAACTGTATACAATCAGATGTCTGAATCGGTGCCTTCAACGTCTCAAATAAATACTCTGACTAATATGATTCCTTCCAATTCCACTATACTTCTTTCTACTGCCCAGATCGAAGTTTTAAATGACCGCGGTCACTATGAAACAGTTAGAGTTTTATTAGACAGTGCAAGTCAAGCCAATTTTATTACCACAAAATGTGCCAACAGGTTAGGTTTACCTCGCTCTAACTTATCGCTCTCTATTAATGGATTAGGGCAAATGGGATTTTCCTCTTCATCGGGAATAACTTGTACTATTCGTCCTCAAGGTCAAACCAACACCTCTCTCTGTATCGATATGATTATATTACCAAAGATATGTTCGAATATGCCATCTTCAAACATTTCCATTTGCGATTGGGAACGCCTAGCTAATTTAAAATTAGCGGACCCGCATTTTAATTTGTCTAGTTCCATTGACATGCTACTAGGAGCAGATGTTTTCTCCCTTATTTTAAAAAATGGTATCATACCAGGTAATTCTAAAGAACCCACCGCCATAAATACTATATTTGGTTGGATAATGATGGGAAAAATAAATGATTCTGTTTCATCCCCCTCAGTTAACTCATTTCTTACTCTTTCTAATAATTTATCTCTCGACTCTACAATAAAAAGGTTTTGGGAACTTGAATCGGTTCCTGAAGTTCCAAAACTGTCACCTGATGATGTCCTTTGTGAACGATTATACGTTGACTCTCATTATAGAAACAACTCCGGTCGTTTTACTGTTTCTCTGCCTTTTTGTGGTCCCTCGCCTTCTTTTACTAATTCTCGTTATCTCGCACTAAAAAGATATTATTCGCTTGAAAACCGTTTGCTCAAAAATCCCTCTCTATATACGGAGTATTGTGCTTTCATGAAAGACTATCTTGAAAGTAATCATATGACACAAATAAAATCCGAATCTCTTAATTTGTCCTCTGACAAAATATATTATATTCCTCATCATGCCGTTCTAAAACCCGACAGTACAACCACTAAGCTTCGAGTAGTGTTTGACGCCTCATTTAAATGCCCCATTTCACTTAATGACAAACTAGTGGTTGGTCCGAAATTGCAACAAGACATAACCAGTATTTTAATGAATTTTCGTCTTCACACTTTTGTCTTCACTGCAGATATTAAGCAGATGTATAGACAAATTTTAATGAATGAGTCTCACCGTGATTATCAACGAATTCTCTGGAGATTCTCTCCAAACGATCCTGTTCAAGACTTTCGCTTGAACACAGTAACATATGGAGTGTCATCCGCGCCATTTTTAGCTATTCGTTCTCTTATCCAGCTCGCTAATGATGAAAAAGATAAGTTTCCATTGGCTTCCGCCATATTGTCAAAATATACATATGTGGATGACGTAGTTTGTGGGTGTGATTCTCTGGATGACGCAACACGTCTCCAAACACAGCTTATTTCCTTGTTAAGCTGTGGTGGCTTTGAACTCCGAAAATGGGCTAGTAATAATCTTACTCTTCTCGATAATATCCCTCCTGGCAATCGTCTAACAAATAGTCTATCTTTTGATAATGACGATGTGACTGTTAAAATTCTTGGCCTAAAATGGCTTCCCACCTCTGACACGTTTTTCTATAAAGTTGCTCCTCTTGACAAACCATGCACGAAGCGTACAATTCTTTCGGAACTGGCCCGAATTTTTGACCCTCTTGGATTTCTCACACCTTTGACATTTTTTGCTAAACATCTCATACAAACTTTATGGAGTTTGGGATTGCAGTGGGATGAATCTCCTCCCTCTGCAGTGCTTAATCTTTGGATTCGTTATAAAACGGAATTATCATATCTCACAAAAATAACTATCCCTCGATGTGTTGTGGAAAGCAATTTTCTGAATTGTGAACTTCACGGTTTCGCTGATGCCTCTGTTAAGGGTTACGCAGCAGCTACGTATGTTCGTTTTATACTTCCGAATGAACAAGTCAAAGTTTATCTTGTATGTGCAAAATCGAAAGTTGCACCCTTGAAGACAATCTCCATCCCACGCCTAGAACTATGTGCTGCCGTTCTTCTTTCCGAACTGATCAAATTTGTTATTGAAGCTTATTTGGAAAAATTAAAATTTTCTAATATGTTTGCTTGGACGGACTCTATGGTAGTTTTGTCCTGGATAAAGTCATCTCCACATAGATGGAAGACTTTTGTTAGTAACCGCATAAGTTGTATTCAGGAAAATGTATCTCCTGAACTTTGGCATCACGTCATGTCAACAGAAAATCCAGCTGATTGTGCCTCTCGTGGCTTATTTCCATCCGAACTCGTTAATCATGATAGGTGGTGGTCTGGTCCTACATGGTTAGGCACTCTTCAAAATGATTGGCCTAAACACCCTTTAGGGTCATTTATTGAGGGTCATGAGGAAGAAAGGAAAGTTACCTTTTCTACTTTTGTTTCCCTAGATGCTTTAGATAACTTATTCGAGAAATATTCTTCGCTTTCTAAAATTAAACGCATAATCGCATATTCTCTTCGCTTTATTCATAACACAAAACATCGTGCTGATAAAAAATATAACTCTTTCACGATGTTTGAACTTCAACAAGCCTTATTATGTTTGGTAAAACGAGTGCAACATTTAGTCTTTGCTAATGAAATTTCTAGTTTAGAAAATAAATTGCCCCTTACAAAAACATTTCGTAAGCTTCACCCATTTCTAGACAAGGATGGTCTCCTTAGGGTGGGTGGTCGGCTTTTTTTCTCAGGTCTCTCTTACGACCATAAATTTCCTCTTATTTTGCCCAGAAATCATCGTCTGACTGAGCTCATAATTGAAGACATTCACCGTCATCATTTACATCCCGGTCCCCAGGCTTTGCAGTTTTTGATATCCCAACAATTTTGGATTTTATCTCCCAGGCGTGCTATTCGGCATGTCCTCTCCAAATGTCTCAAGTGCTTTAGGGCTAAACCTTCCGCGGTAACACCTTTCATGGGTGATTTGCCTTCTCCAAGGGTTAACCAGGTAAAACCTTTCCAGTGTGTAGGGGTTGACTTTGGAGGACCGTATTTTGTTACACTAGGCAAACGTAGAGGTATTCAATCGCAAAAGGCATATATATGTTTATTTATCTGCTTTGCCACTAAGGCGATTCACATAGAGTTGGTCTCGGAGTTATCGTCCGACGCCTTTCTCGCGGCTCTACGACGTTTCATATCTCGTAGGGGTCGTTGTACTCGCATATTCAGCGACTGTGGTACAAATTTCGTCGGCGCTGCGAATGAATTATCACAGTTCATGAAAAGGGCCTCTGAATGCGAAAATATTGAGTGGTCCTTTATCCCTCCATCTGCACCTCATTTTGGAGGTCTCTGGGAATCAGGCATAAAGTCGGTAAAAACCCATCTCGTTCGTGTTGTTGGTATGCAGGTTTTAACTTACGAGGAATTGTATACTGTTCTCGTGCAAATAGAAGCTGTTCTCAATTCTAGACCGCTTTGCCCTTTAAGCACCGATCCCAGTGATCTATCTGTTTTAACTCCCGGCCATTTCCTCACATTAGAACCTCTTACCTCTCTACCCGATCCTGATCTTACTAATCTAAACATATCTCGCTTAAATCGTTGGCAGCTGGTCCAGCGACTGCATCAAGATTTTTGGAAAAGATGGCATTCTGAGTATTTGCAGACCTTACAGCAACGCAACAAGTGGACCAAAGATACAAAAGCCATTGAGCCGGGTACGCTGGTTTTAATAAGGGACGACCAGTCTCCTCCGCTACATTGGCGTCTGGGTCGGGTAGTTCAAACTCACCCCGGTCACGACGGTATTTGCCGAACCGCCACGGTAAAGACTGTGCAGGGTCTCTTACAACGACCTGCGGTAAAATTATGTCCTTTACCTCTACAATAATACCCTACTGAAAATACGAAGTATTTTGGTGGGTGGTATGTTAAGTAATCACAAAATTAGTTTTACTATTTTTATTTTAGGTTAATACATTATCATTATTATTATTATTTTCTCTTAACAATTGTTTGGCATTTCAAATAATACTTAATTCTTTTAAAATATTTACGCGAAATACTGTCAATTCTCGTCGAGGCTTGCCTTCCGTATGGACGGCACCACATATATAAGTTAGAATCGACACGGTCCGCATCGCTCTCCAAAAAGTGTATTTTACCAAGAATTAACAATTTTTCTGAGCTCTCTTCGCCACTCCTGTGTGAACAAGAAGTGCCTCTCATCATTGTGGTAAGTCAACACGTATATTGACAGTCGTTATTACTCAATTGTTTATTTAATTACAATTACGCTATTTACTCTATCCATACATTTTATTGCTATTTTTTATTATTAATTGCCTTTATTAGGGCAGCGCACTTAACATTGGTATAAGAACGAACTCTATAGGCCAACTGGCCACTAGTCTCCGAGATACAGCTATTCAAAGTTTTGCAAACTTTTCATATTTTGCCTTTGCCATTTTTTGTTTTTCCCACAAACAAATATTAAAATCGAGAAAATTCACGGCTGACACAAAAATTTAAGCGTTGATAGCTTTTATAAATACAATTTATAAATATACCTATCTGTCTCTAAAAATACATATGTCTGCATAAAATACGTATGTCTATATTTTATGTTACTAATTTATTAAAAAGATTCAAGACTGATATTTTAGAAAATAATTTTTAGTACACCCCAACTAAACAACTGGCGAATCGACCCGGGGGTAGGTAGATACATGATATATTCTCTTCAGAGAAACTGTATTTATGTTTTAAAATCTTATGAAGTAAAACCGGAAAATTCGTTAAAAATGGCAGAATATGAGAAATTTGTCAAACTTTTAACAACTGTGTCTCGAAGACTATTAGATCTACAGAATCCGTTCTGTTGTAGTAAATTCAGTCTGCTTTAAAGCAGTACCAAATTGTTTTTACCGAAATAGTAGGGGTCAAAATCGAAAAGAACTGGAAAAACGCAAAGATCGCAGTTTTTTTGATTTTTGACCAAGACCCGGAGGTCTGCGGAGGTCATAATATTGGATTTAACATTAATTTGTAATCCTATATAACATATGAAAATAGATACCCGAATTGATGACAAGGTACTGAACTATAGTCTGTTTTTAAACCAGGAGGAGCGTTTTTTTAACGCGCTAAATCATACATCTGTGATTGGCTAGGCCCTCGTCGGTTTTACACAAGGCAATAGTTGAAAATTTTGACATATTGTAAAAATTTTTATTTCATGTCATAAATTATTTGGTTATAATTTCTATTTTATCGTTTGCACATTATATATCAGTTTCAATCCCTTTTGTATAAAACTGAAGAAAGAAGTAGCTAATTACTTGACGCCTTCATATTGTATAAATGGTATGGATACCTACTGTATAAACTACTTAGAGGTCAAATAGAGGTCGTTGGATTATATAATGTAATAAAATACACACAAAAACACTGTAGTCGTGTATTGTGGGATGCCCAAAACGCCAAAAAAATTTTAGTGTATTTTCTAGTTACTTTTATGGTGTGAATGTAACTTTCGTATTTACTCCTCCTGGTTTAAAAACAGACTATAATACTTAATAAACGTCACTTTTTAATATATGAATGATTTTATTTCCACTTCCGGCTTCACGGGAAGTGACACTATCATTTGATTTTCAAATGGAACTTCCTGTATATTATTGCATTATTGAATTTTCATTATCACTTAGTTGTGATTTTGATTGTATTTAGTGCACATTTTAATAAGGCACATTGTCAAGAGCAGAACATTCATTTCAAGTTTTAAAAACAAATTATAATAAAAAGAAAGAAACCTAAGTTTCACTTAATATGTATATTTAATTAGTATAAAAATAATTTGTTTATTCTAAATCTAAACTTGAAGAATGTAAACATTAATATATTAAATATTACAAAATTAAACAAATAAGTGCTGACTGCTATTTATATTTATAATATAATATTTATATTTAAAACAGTTGAAAATTACATTTGGATTTCCTAATTATAGAGAACAGGTAATTCAGCAATATTGCAAAGACTATTACTGCTATGGGTATGTTAAATATCGTACAGTAATCGTAAAAATATTTTCAAAAATTGCTTTTTGTTGAAGTAGGCTTATAATGTCATAAAACGTCGAGATTTTAAATTTGTCTGTCTATCACATCGGTCGGTTTGTCTGTCAGTCTGTAACTTTTTTTGTGCGCACTTCTCTCAGAAGCGATTTAAGATATTGAATTGAAATTTGATACACATATGTATCATGGCGAAATCTGGAACCAGGTTATATTTAGGGCTAATTCCATTGAAGGATTGGGGTTAAATAGGGTAAATAGTAGAAAATAAGTAAAGCAAGCTGGTAAAAGCACAGAAGCTTGTAATTTGGCGTGTATACTAGAAACCAAGCTCTCATATTTTTCAATCCCCCCACCACCTCCACTGCATCGAAAAGGGGATGATCAAATAAAATTGAGATATTCACTTTTCACTTGAAATTTGGGGAATTTGGGAAATAAGGAAAACAAGCTAATAAAAGTCCAGAACTTTAAATTTTGGTGTATGTGTTAGAAGCAAACGTTTCAAATTATTTTAGGACTCTGCCTCAAATGTCATATTACTAAAACTCTATGACCAATTATTTCTACATACAAATATAAAATATAAAATGTATTCCTTTAAAGAGACTTGGATGGAAAATCTGGATGTGGAAGTAGTGATTCTTTAGGCAGCCATTTTTTTATTCATTCGGTTTTTAATCCTTGAAGAGGGTAGTAGAATGCAGTCTCCCCAGCAATGAGTTCTGAAATCAAAGTGATAATACAATTACAATTCACCAACCTATTGTTTATTAGTTTTTAAATACATGTTTTATTTTCTTAAAATCACTATTTTACCCTGTGTTACTACAACCCCGGTGTGTGTTGTTCTCATACACACCGACAAATAGAATTTTTTTCCCTCAAATTTGAAATCTCCACGTTTCATCACATTCTAAATTTATTTCAACAAAATAAAAATTGAACATTTTTTTACGATTACTATACTTCCACTCCACGAGAATGTGGAAGCAATTATGTCGTTTGGTGATTCCCTTAAAAATTTTGTTAAATATGAAACATTTTCTTTTACTTGCATTGGACGAACAAATAGGACTGCTACTTATATTATGCTGTAAAAAAAACCAAGTACTGACTTTCTTAAAATAAATTGATTTGCCAAATTTGTGCAGCATATTAATACTGAACCACTTACTAATGAAATATTTGTTAGATACATGCAATCACGATGTCTTGGTTTAATTTAAGTAAATTATTTATATTTCCAAAGGCAGGAAATTTTCAACTAGTCAACCTAAGAAAAGTTCATGATTTATTGCTAAAATATGACGGGAGACGATGTTCAGTGCCTTTATTGAAGAGTTGCATGCAAATTTAATCACCCGAGAAATTGCCACTTGAGGACGTTATACATTTTTAAGTACTTAATATTCATCGAAATTCCATAAAACATTCTGTTAACAGGGCGGGCAACATAGGCGCACATATGTCAATACTACGCCTGGTTTGTTATAAATTCTCTGATTTTTTTCGTCATCCACATTGTTAATTAGTGCTTGTAGATATGTTAGCAAATAAAAATTGGAATGTTATTTTACTGCCTAATAAATGTGAGACACTTAATAATCTAATTGGCTTATTATTGGTCAGACGTAGTAAACTTTAGCAAATGTTAAAGGTTCTTAAAGATCAATCATTTGTTTGCTATACACATAAAAAGGCTTTGCTTAAATCCATAAAAGTCAACACATTTTTTATGTTGATATAAATTGTTTAAAAATTACATTATAGAACAAAACTCGTTCTAATATTTTAACAATAGTTGACATATCTGATACATCTTATACAAGTAAATATATTGAATGTCTTCAGTTAATAATGAAAATAAAATTACAGGAAATGGAATTTGACATTTTTTTGCTTATTTATATTATTTTTGTTACATATAAATGCTCTATGTCCTTAATGTTATCCTTTTTTACCTTTTTTTGTTATTTTTTGCTTTTTTTCGTTGCTTCCTTTTTTTCCTCTCTTGTTGTCCCATTTTAAATTTATAGTGGAGTGTTAAAGCATGATTGCTTCACATTCTGCACATTGTTTGAATACAATATCTGTTGGAGGCCTTACTAAGCCATGGTTAAGTCGGTATTTTGGGTTGAATATTTCCTTAAAACTGTCCCATCCCGCTATCATTGTAGCGGTGCTGCCATATTCGTCGATTTACTGATGATATCGTTGCGAAGAAATCTGCTTTTGAAGTATTACAATTCAATAATCTGACTCCATTTTCTGCTGCCTCTTTTGCCATTTTATCTACTATTTCGTTGTAATGGATACCTTCATGACCTCTAATCCATACAATATGAATTATTTTAAACTCCTTGTTTGCTTTATCATTCAGATCTATTACTTCCGAAACAACAGTATTTATAACCGTTGATGGATTTGCATTAAGCTTATCCAAGGCACTTTTATAGTCGAAGAAAATTACAAATTTATTTTTGTCGGACTGAACACAAATTGAAAATGCCTCCTTTAAACCCACAATTCTAAACTATAAACTGTTGAGTGCATGGACAAGTTAAATTTTAACTCTAAATCCTGATTGGGATAGTACACTGGACAGCCAATATTATTGTTAATTTTCGATCCATCGGTAAAAATTAACTCATTAGTGCTCCATTTCTGCTCCACTACTTCTTGGAAGTGATAATTTATCTGACTGGAAGGCACCTTGTTAATCTATATAAGATAAGTTTCGCTCGTCGAGGTACTGATCTGGTTATGGATACTTCGGTTTTTTATTCGTCCAATTATATATAAGAATTATTTGTAGCCGATCGTAATCGAACAACACATAAATGTCTTCTTCTACATCTATTTCATTATATGATAATTATTAGCATTTTTTGTGACAAATCGTACCTATAACTCAATGTAGTGAATTATTGATTCATAATTCACTGCATCAGGCCAATCAAAAATACAAATTCAAAAATCACTGTTTCACTGATCCAATGATATTTTAAATGTTGGTATACTTGGTACTAGTAAAAAAAGTCAAATGCACTCCTTTAATTGCCATAAAACATCGATGTCCACGGTAAAACAACTAGAGGATTATTGACAAGTAAACTAATAACACAAGTGTTCAGTTTATTTGGCGCTATTTACCTGGTTATTAGGAACTATTTACCTCGTGTCAGAATTCCTCTTTTACTTATAACAACTGCTACACAATATTACTAGAAAACAAACTAGACATTTTGCTTAATGAAGATCATGTCAGAATCACTCTTTACTTGGAACATTTTTCTCAGTGTAGGATCACGGAAACTATTTCATTAATTTTAGCTTTGTAAATGCGTGAAATCATATGTGACTGTAATTTTTAGCGTTATTTTTACTAGTCAATCATGTTTAATAATGAATTTCATTTCAAAATTTGTCTCAAAATTACAACCATCTTATCGTGTTTGAAAAAATTTGTATTGAGTGCCAATGAAAAATTGTTCCCACCTAAAGTAACTGATTGTTTTTATAACTGGTTTATTAAGGTTGTGAGTTCATATTTGCGATTTGTACGATTATTAAATGTCCTTAAGAAAGCTAAATTTTCTATTTCCAAATAGAAAACTTTTTATTAAATCTTCTATGCAGAAGTAAATGTTACTGACCAACTTAAAAATGCAATCAATATCCAAACAGAACCCAATAAATTCCGCGTCCTTCGGAGATTTCAATTACAGCATAGACAACGAACTTCTTGTATACAAATTCAAAAATCACTGTTTCACTGATCCAATGATATTTTAAATCGACTTCGATCAGCTCTTGCTACTGACAATCAACTCGCTGGCGGTGACAACCAAGTGTATCGATATATTGTTTGTTTACGTTTTTCAACGTATGCACTTCTTATAGGTACCGATTAGTGTTATCAAATTTCACTCTAATTTATTTGTTTAATAGGTGTAGAAAAAGCACAGTACTACATTCGCGATTATTACTCACATGATTTGCGCCACTCGCCTACTGCTCGTGGGCTCAAACATCATCATCGTGAATAATGGCTATCGCAATCGCTCATAATGATACTATAATTTAATTTGACTACTAATGTTTAATGTGTAATGTGGATAGATGATATTCTGTTTCACCGAAAACGAGCACCCTTGTCAAGGCACGTCGTTCAATTTCAACAGGAAGTATTCTCCGACCACTACCTAGGAATATATGCGACCCGAGAAGCCGTTAATTTTGTTACAATCCCACACATTTTCATTCTAAAACAATATGCTCATATTGAACAAATAAAATAACTTAATTTAATGGTACTTACATACACATTCCTCACTTTATTTCCTGAATATAAGTAAGAGATTATTACATACTTTGATACTGCAATGTGCATTAAATTTAATTGTTATCTAGCAATATCATGGGAGATTCTGCGTCAGTTCCTGGCTGAGCATTAGCCATTTCTAAAGTAATTAATATTAACATACAAAAGACCAGGAGCTGTATGTATGTAGGGTACAATGTTCACATAATATTTTTAAACGAATTTCCTTGTAGATACTAAATCTGTAAATTATCTGCAAAGGTCACAAATACTGACTAGTTTGAACTTTTTATTCTTAAAGGAAACAATGGTTCGGTCAAGTGATGTCAATAAATGACAAATCTGTTATCGTATTTTATTAACCCCTGACAGGGGTATGTATGTATGTATGATAGTATCGAAACTAGCAAACCGAATTTAATAAAATTTGGTACAATACAATACAATATTAGTATCATGCATGAGCTGAAAAGTTTTGGAGCAGATTAGAGGACGCTTAGTGCCATTTTGGAGTAGACTCTTATTTTTTTTACTTTTATATCCATTCTTTATTTATATAACATTTGAAAGTTGATCGTTCGTGGTGTATTATTATTTGATTCATGTACGTAGACCACAGTACGCTCACCCAAGCAGAGTGTTGTACTAGCCTAGTTGATGTCAGTGTCAGAACTAGGGGTTCACAATTGGACACATTTTGACAACTATTACAATATGTTAAAGATTAGTCTTATTTTGAAAGTAACTGTGTGGATAAAGTGCTTCTGTTTTTGGCCAGTGACAGTAAAAGAAACTTTTTAGAAATATAGGTAGATAGGTATTTCTTTTAAATGAATTATATTTTTGCAATACGACGTTAGATTGGTGCATTTTTTAATTTAGGTTAAGTATTTACGGTATCAAAGCGAAAATTGTATCAAATCGGCTCCATATGTTTTTTAATATTTTGCATTGGGCTCAAAAATGCATATGTTCGATACCACTCTTTAAGACTAACAAAACTATTAAACTTAAAGGCCAAAATATAACTTGAATTTAATTTTAAGAAATTGTAGTTTCAGATTGGTCTGTATATACAAAATGACATCATCAGCAAGTAATAGAATGTCTCACTTTCTTAAAAAACCCTGCTTTAGGAATCACTACTTCCACATCCAGATTCCCCATCTAAGCCTCTTTAAAGGAATACATGTCGATTATATTTGCACTCTAATATATGGAAATAATTGGTCATAGAATTTTAATATTATATTTGAGACAGATGTCATAAAAAATACCACTGCACTACATACGTGTACCAAAGGAACCCGCACAAACCTTATGGGAAGTGGGTTTCGGTAGAATCGTCTGAATTTTTGGTATGTTGTAGCTTTTGTCATCCTAAACAAAAGTCTTTATGGCCACGATGCTCCATTTTGAATGTTTTGGCTCCTATGGAGCGCCAAAGCTCCATACCTCGCATAAATCTTACGGAAATTGGGTTTCGGCTGAATTGTCTGAACTTTTGGTATATTACAGCTTCTGTCATCCTGAACAAAAGTCTTCATCCCCGTTAAGGCGAGATTATATGCAGATGACCTTGTACTTTTCTTAAAGGGAAAGAGCCTGACCACAATGCAACTCCTGTTAAAAAAAGAGCTCAATAATATAGAACACTGGTCGAATACCACAGGCTTTCAATTTTCTACCACTAAAACCAAATACATCATTTTCTCCAAACAAGTAGACCCAAGTACAATAACATTAACTCTTAATAACCAAAATATAACATCTGTAAGCAGCATCAAATTCCTTGGCATTACATTCGACCAACAGCTTACTTGGGAACCTCACGTAAAAAACTTGAAGTTATCGTGTCAAAAGGGAATAAATCTTTTAAGGGTACTATCCAACTACAATTGGGGTGCAGACAGCACGACTTTACTCCGTATATACCGTACCCTTATTAGATCCAAGATCGACTATGGCGCTATCGCATATTCCACTGCAAACACTTCTATATTGAAGTCAATCCACACCATCCACAATGCAGGAATAAGAATTGCCCTTGGAGCATATTGTACAAGCCCGACTGAATCTTTGTACTGTGAATCTGGAGAACCTTCCCTTACAATGAGGAGACAGTACCTCAGTTTATCATATGCAGCAGTTATGTCAGCCAACGGAGAAAATCCCACATACAAAAACACTTTCTCAAATCGTTTCAGAACCATATATGAGAGCAGAAGAAAAATAAAACCCCCATTTTACCAACGAATAAACAAATACCTGGCTAACCTGAACGTAACTATTCCCAACACCTATCCCTTGAATATCAAAACACACCCTCCATGGACAATACCCTTACCCATATGTGACACCAAACTAACACAATACAATAAACAGGACACCAATCACGAGATCATAAAAAGACAATTCTACAACATAATTAACCAGTACCAAGAATACAGCCAAGTTTTCACTGATGCATCTAAAACGGAAGAAGCTGTCGGCGCAGCATTTATAACCACCAACTCAACACATCAATTTAAGCTACCAGCAAACAGCAGCACATTTACAGGTGAAATATATGCCATTTTAGAAGCACTAAAGTATATTAATATCCATGACAGTCCGCAAACTTTAGTAATAACAGATTCCTTGAGTGCCATCTATGGAATTAAACAACTGTATCCCAATAACCCTTTACTAAAATTAATTAAAGAGGAACTATTCCTCTTGCAGGAGAGCAATAAATCTGTCACATTTATGTGGGTACCTTCTCACATTGGGATACAAGGTAATGAGCAAGCCGATAGATCTGCACGAGACGCTACTTCAAGTGTAAACTCTACGGTAGTGACCACATCTCTACATACGGACTTGAAGCAACAAGTAAAGAAATTACTACAAAAACAGTGGCAATATGAATGGGAACAGAAAAGAACTAAGCTAAACGAAGTCAAAGCTTCAGTCAAACCATGGTCCCTAGCCCCTAAAGGTAGACGAAACCAAATAATCTTGACACGGTTACGAATAGGCCACACTAAACTTACACATGAGTACCTCATCAATCGTAGTGAAGAACCTAAGTGTGAAGTGTGCCAAACAAAGGTGACAGTTAAACATATTTTAGTGGAGTGCCCTAAATACCAGTTCCATAGATCAAACAGACAAATCCCGGAAGAACTAAACAAAATATTAGATGATAGTAGTGACTTTAAGAACTTATTATTATTTTTGTCTGATATTAATGTTATGTCAAGAATTTAATATCTTCATTGTAACTTGCTATACGATTATATAATTTATCTTTCACTGTACCTCGCTCATCCCAAGAGGTTAATGCGATTATTTGTTAAATAAAAAAAAAAAAAAAAGTCTTCATGGCCACGATGCCCCACATTCAGTTTTTGGCGCCTATGGAGCACCAAAGCTCCATAGCTCCATCATAAGTTATTACTTTGAGTAACAAAAAAAATTGGAATTTTTTTTTTTTGCGATTACTATACTTCCACTCCACTACGTGGATGTGGAAGTAATTACGTTAAATTCAAGGAAAATCGAGTTTTCGCTGCTATAGAAGTAAAACATGATTTATTCAATACAGTAAAGAAATTTTAGCGGCATAAATAACATAGCATGACCCCTGTCATTGAAGTGTAGGGTTAGCCTTTTACGAGCTTTTACAACTGCTCTTTATAGGATTTCCGTGATATTTGGGCATTACTTGCGTACATACAAAACAATAATTTCTGATTCAAAACAATCTTTTTTGGTGTCTAAATGTTGGCAAAACTGTATGTAATTTATCTATGCCTTTCTTGGAGTTGCTATCCAAAAATCGTGAATAATTTTCAAATAATAAAAAATTTGGAAAGGACAGAAATTTTGAGAAACGGGTTAGGAATCTAATTTGTCAATAGTTCTGCGTAAGAAAGTATCCTATCCAAATCTTAAACAGAATAAACATGTTTGTAAAATTTTTAGATTGACTACAAAATTTTGTGGAGTGTAAATTCCTCTCGTTTTTATGGGCATCTTAAAAACATGGAATGAATCCATTTTCTCTTTCCACTTTATTTATCAATGTGTGTATCTTTTTTGATTTTGCAGTAAATGCTGCTTTTTGTTCTTTCCATATTCTAGGTACGCAATACGTTCCTTTATTTTCTCCTTTTCAAGAGTATGTAATTGATATAAGAAATATTGTAATACTTATTGACAATATGCACTGTGTATTTATGTATTTTTGGGACTGATAAACTATTAAATGGTTAATGTTCAAAACAGTAGTCCAGAGTAACTTCCAGGAATTTAATTGTCCTATTTAATAGTCTTATCAAGAAGAGGATATTTTTTAAACTACAATGTGCTGATGAAAAACAGTAATATCTATGCACATTTTCACAGATATTTGAAAGTTGTTCAGAATCCGATTACAAACACAATGATTTTTTTCCTTCGAGCGATATTTACGGTTTTAGAAATCTGCCAACCAAATGGCATAATAATAATAATAGTAATAATTTATTAATCCAGTCGATTACAAATACATGATATAGGATATGTCAAATAGTAGATACATAAAATATAAGCAGTATATACATAAATAGATTAAGTCAAACTAGGTAAATATCAAACTAAAACTACACAAATTTGTATCAAACATATATTAAATAAGGATTATAATTACGAACACACAGTAAAGAAATTGAGAAAACAATAATTACAAACTTCTATCATTATAATATTCATTTAAAGAATAATAACACTTAAGTATTAATAGTTTCTTAAGTCCTGATTTAAAATATTTTGTTTGCATATTTTTATAGCAGGTAAATGATTACAGCTACCTCACTTATTTAATCCGACAATAATTTATCACAATTTTTTTTGGTAATTTGAAGACTATTATACTATTATTCGCAGCTGCCCACGCAATTATGGCATAAGAGATTATAGAACGAAACTGCCCATGATAGTACATAATCAAGACCGACCTGTCAACAACATCTCGTAACTAATTAATACAGTAGCAAGCTCAAGCAATTCGCTTGCAAATGTTGTCAATATGTATAGACCACGAACAATTGTCTGATATGTGTAAACTCAATTTAACAATTTTTATTTAAATTACTAAAACTTTCCAATACAGATTTTTTATTATTTAGAATAAGTCTATTTTCTGTAAACCATTCTTGAGCTTGTGAGATCCTTACATTAAATTTGTTTACTGTATGTTTTATATTATATTCTAATATTAAAAGAGATGAATCATCAGCGAGTAAAATAGAGTCGTGCACAGTAAAATCGTTCACATAAATAATATACAGTAAGGGACCCAAAACTGACCCTTGTGGACTCCTGTTGAAATTTCAAGAACGTGAAACTTGCAGTTATTAATTTGAACAAAGTATGCTCTGATAAAGCTAGCATGCTATATAAGATCCAATTCCTTTTTCAGGTCAAGAAAGATACCAACACTTTTTTATCTTTATTTAAGTTCTCATACAGATTATTCAAAAAGCGTGCGATAGCAGTTGTCGTAGACAGACCAGCGCGAAACTCGAATTGACTATTATTGAACAACTTATGCTTATCAAAGAATTTTGTAAATTTTTTGCCTCATATTTTAGAGAACGAACTTGATATGGATATTGGTCGATAATTATCTACCTTTAAATTACAACCTGACATAAACAAAGGTACTATTTTGTCAACTTTTAGTTTTTCTGGGAAAATCCCTTCGGTTTAATAGTTTTGTTAATGGTTTCAAAATTGGCATTATACATTTTTTGTTAGTAAATTAAAGTGTTTTTCTTTTTTTTCCAATTCTTTGGGACTTCCTGCCACATGCATTTTTTTATTTTTAAGTGGTTCTCTGGGAATCTATAAAATGTCATAATTAACCATTATGTTACTGGTAAATAACCTCTACGCCTGTGACTTTTACGTCAAAGGATCAATTAGAGGTTGCTTTTTTTTTAAATAAACAACACAAATAAGTATAAAAACTTGAAATTAAATATTTCGCCGACGTTTCGGAAATATATTTCCTTTTTCAAGGCTTTTTTGAAAAATCTTTTTTGCTGTGTATGATAAAAACACAGCTCTAAGAATGTTTGTTATATTCAATTTCCATAGATACTTACTATTTACATAGAACTGTTGATATGGTTAACAGTTTTTTTAATTTTTATACAATGTTAGGTTTGTGAAGTTCTTCTTTTAACATTGGCAACCAGGTTGTATAGACATCTAAGGCACAATTCGACACGCATCTATCCCCATTCAATAATATTATCGCAGATTCTTTAATTTTTCTTTTTTTTTGCTATCTGCCTCTTTTGTTAAAATCCTTTGACGTAAAAGTCACAGGCGTAGAGGTTATTTATCAGTAACATACTGGTTAATTGTGATATTTTGTAGATTCCCAGAGAACCGCTTAAAAAGAAAAAAATACATGTGCCACAAATAACACTTAGACAATATTGTGTTAATGTTGTCCACACCTAAGGAATTTAAATGTTTGAGATTTTGTACAATAATTATTAACTCTTCATATTCAGTTGTGGGTTCATAATAAAATGAGAATGGATTTTGTTTCATATATTGATACCTTTCGTTATCATTTTGCTAAAAGCACAATAATAACAATATATCTCTATTCATTACTGCAGTACATAATGAAATGCTGGAGTTCAGTAGAGTGAGACACTCTCTGCTCTTTCACTGAAACCGCAAATTGACATTGACCATTTCATTGAGAATATGCCTAACAGAGTGTACGAGTGCATTTGACCCACTCAGTTCTAGATAACTTTTTATTGAAATTTCTACAACTTCGGCGAAAATGTTAATAAACGAAATCTTTTAAATGAAGCAGGTATAGAAATGTTGAAATTTCTCTGGTATAAAATCAAGATGCATTACACACTAGGTCGTAAAGTACAAAGTAAAACTTGTGCAATATGCATGCCAAATTAAATTTTCATGATTAAATTGTGTTTCATGTACGTGAATTTTCCATTTATAAAATAAATGTGTTTAGAATAAAGAATGTTAATACAATGTTGTAAAACGAAATTACCTTGACATGTGAACTTGGTACTATTGGATTAGATGAAATAAATAAAACTTTAGATACTTGAATATTTCATAACATAAGATTTGTTGAAAAAGTACAAGATAAAACATAATAATTAACGGTTTTGTTCATGATCTATCATTAAAATCTCCGAGATAACGCTCGCTATGTACATTCATAGCATACTAGTTGCGATGCTCGTAAATAATATTTATAGTTAATAGATAAATCTCAACATTACTATTTGTTTTTTAATTAATAAAATCGGATGTCATACAAAATGAAGGCCTCGATGGAAATATTATATCATTATGAATATTTAAATAATATTAAAAATGTATGCTTGTAAAATTGAATTAAATACTTGAGAACAACTAATTACATATCACTATAGAAACGAAGGAGCCACGCACCACGCCCATTGTTTCTTTTCGGGTGAATAATAACTTCTTCAAAGTAGTGAGTAAATGTTGATTTGCATAGGATCACGGGAAACTATTTCATTAATTTTAGCTTTATAAATGCATGAAATAACATGTGACTGTAATTTTTAGCGTTATTTTTACTAGTCAATCGTATTTAATAATGAATTTCAATTCAAAATTTGTCTCAAAATTACAACCATCTTATCGAGTTAGGTTAGAACCACCTAATTATTAAAATTATTGCAATAAAAATTTAAATATTAAATGACAGTGATTAAGTGTCATGTTTGAGAGAGTTTGTATTGAGTGCCAATACAACATCCAATGAACAATTTTTCTCACCTAAAGTAAGTTGTTTTTATAACTGGTTTATTAAGGTTGTGAGTTCATATTTGCGATTTGTACGATTATTTATTAAATGATCCATAGAGGATACGTAAAATTACTAAAAATATTACAAGCTTAGATTTTATAAAATGGGAACTTAAGAAAGCTAAATTTTCTATTTCCAAATAGAAAACTTTTTATTAAATCTTGTATGCAGAAGTAAATGTTACTGACCAACTTAAAAACTCAATCAATATCCAAACAGAACCCAATAAATTCCGCGTCTTTCGGAGATTTCAATGATAGCATAGACAACGAACTTCTTGTATACGGCATGTACGGAATAGTTTTAGTACACCATCACAGATTTACGCAAATTCTACTGTTGCTATAAAATACAGATTCGGAAATATTAGTTCGTGATATGTAAACGCGTATCTGCACAGGTAAACCACGCCTTGTCGTAATCAACGCAAGGCATTGGTATTCGTTCATAGCACCACCGCTTGGCCTCGTCGACGGGTCGACGATCCCACGCATTCTGCTTTCAGTAGCCTAGCCGTAAAGACGTGGGAATAAAATAAATTAATCTCAATTTCGTTAAAATTTCGGCTGTTTGTACAAATGCAGAAAAAGTTCAAATTGTGAAGTGGTACTTTGGGGGCCATTCCATGTAAATACAATAAATTTATTTATTGTGGCATTTCAAGGCAGACCAATCCCTTCACCTAACATAATTTCATGCATTATTATAAAAATTGAAAAGGACGCCGCAAAAATTGAATGGATAGTGGGTCCCGGTCAAATTGTCTGTAAATTGAGTATGTTATAGTTCTCGACTTTCTGAACAAAAGTTCTCATACACACAAATTGATCCTATAATTAGGATCCAAGACCCAAAGGGCTGAAGGTTGATAGTTTGGCTATATTACTGATATATCCCTAATATAGTTTCCAGATCATGATCTCAGGAAATCAGTAATCTGAAAGAAATCTATCAAAAATAAATTGTAAATAGGTGTTGAGTGGTAATATGTTGGTCATTACTATGAACCTTAAAGGTCAATTCAAGATCAAGTTGATTTTTTACAGGTAAATTACTATTTTTTAATGTGGCCTTAAATAGGTAGGTGCAAGGGTTCGAACAACTTCAGATATAAAGTCAGTTAGCTTGCCAAGGTCATTCAACGGTTATGAGTATTTATTTTCCCTTGACTATAAACCTTACAAGGTAATAACTGTTGCTGTGCGAACTCAGTATCGTCAAAAGTTCGTTTGGATGGACAATCATATTATAGGCCTACTGATAATCGATGGCAATTTACATGGCAATAAACATTTAGAGCTTTGAGAAAACCAAATAATTTCTGCAGTTCAAAATCCTCCTGTCAACTTTGTCAACATTTGGTTTCAACAAGACGGCTGCCCAAGTCACAATAAAGGAACGGGTTTTAACGTTCTGGAAAGAACATTTCCCAATCGTTTAATAGGTACGAGGTCACTAGGTCACCTGATCTAGCACCCCATGACTTCTTTCTGTGGGGCTTCTTAAAGGAAACCGCGTAAAAACATGCGTTTGAACGAGCCAATAATTTAGTTGAATTGCGGGAAAAATTTATCCAACTTTGTGCAAACATTACCCCAAATCAACTCAACGATATGAGAGATTCATTATATAATCGGTTTGGCTATTATTTGGCACAAGAAGGAGGTTTGTTTGAACCCTTACTTCATTAATTTATTTATTGATAATTATTATTAGTTGATTTTAATTTCTGAGAGTTATTTAATTTTATTTTAATGCTCTATTTTTGTTTCGTTTTTAATCAGAATTATTTTATTCCCATAGCCTTTATGGCTAAAAAAGGATCTGCACAAATAGTTTCAATACAAGAAATTATTTGTCAAAAATGTAACAAATAACTTCTTCACTTTTGACGAGATATTAGTCTGGTACCCCATGCTGAGTTCATGCAGTACTAAATTCAATGTCGACTCGATTACTTTCCGAAACTGCGTTCACGAATTATGGGGCGGCGTTTATTCCCTATATCACGAACTCCAATTTCCGAATCTGTATGTAAAGAAAATGTATATAAGTGGCAGCCTCCGATTTATAAAACTAATCGTATTTGGTTCCTATACAGGCGTTGGCTATAATGAATATAAGACTTTCTACATATTAAGTTTTACTGTTGCAACTTTGTAACTATAGTTGCTTATACAAAATCATTAATATCATTCAGATACACTTCATTACAATTTGGTACTTTACTATCAATAAACGGCGTAGCACATAATATGTATATATACTTTAATGTTGACGTCTTTATTAGGTATTTTTAAATACTGAATCTGATATCAAAAGTTACAAATTTAAATTGGAGAACCCAATAATAGTACAGGCAATGAAGGCAAATTGTTGTAATTAATAAAATAATCATCTCTGGGATTTAAGTAGTTAATAACCTGTAGAATGGAATGATGCATTCTTTGCACTTCCAAGTTCTGGGAAAATTCAAGAAAATTTGAAAAAAATTTTCGATTTTCGGTTTTTTTGCTCTAACGGCTAAAATAATGAAAATACAGAAAACAGTTTTTAACAGCACGTCTCTTTCTCTACAAAATAGGTCCTTACAAATTTTTGTCTTACTTAAGCCGTTTAGGAGATAAATCCAGTTTTCCACTTATAGTTTTGAGCCGCTCCGAAATGCGCGGAAAATGGGAATTCTCTGGCAGTTTCGTACGACCGGACATATCGATCGATAATTATTACTATCCATAGCCACTAAAAAAAAATGAAAACGACATAAAATGTAGAGGAAAGTCTCAGCTTTAATGTGGAACTAATCACAAAATTCATAGAGATTTTTGTCATAGAGAAAAAAGTGTTGAAGATAGCTTAGTAAACTTTGTACAGTTGATTTATTCACATCTTTGAGTTTTATGCATCCTGCCTATTTCTCCCGTAACAGTGGGTGCTTTTTCACTGCATGGATTCGATTCCACGCACTTTAATCTATATTTCGTAAAAATTTCATTGAAGAATGTTAAGAAACAAATAAGTTGTATATGTTTTACTGTACAATTGTGCATTTTCTGAACGTGTATGAATAATGTAGACAAATTCAAAAAGTACTGCGCGCATTTCAAAAACTCTTAGGTCATTCGATAGAATATGTTTTGTTGTACTTATAATCCAAAAATTAAGACTGTACTATTATTATTACTTAAGATATAGCGAATTGAACTCCAAAATTTGGAGGTGATTGATCGATGGGAAATATACCCTCTACTTTGATCGCAAGGCATATTTTTCCAACAAAAGTAATTTCAATAAAATGTTAATTGGATTAATATATCATTATATAAGAATATATAAGCAAAATGAATTATCATTCTAATGACTCCCGGCAGAGATACGAATAAATCTGTGGATCAACTGTACAAAGTTTACTAAGCCATCTTCTGACACTTTCTCTCTTTGATACATTTTTTTATGAATTCTTTGATTAGTTCCACACTAAAACTGAGACTTTTCTGTACATTTCATGTTATTTTTATTTTTTTTTTTGGGGCTTTGAATAGTAAGAATTATTGATCGATGAGCCCGGTCGTACGAAACTCCTGGAGAATTCTCATTTTTCGCGCATTTCGAAGCGGCTTAAAAGTGTAAGTGGAAAACTCGATTTATCTTCTAAATGGCTTAAGTAAGACAACTTCTTTCTCTGTTTTAATTACTTTGGCCGCTAGAGCAAAAAAACCGAATATCAAAAAGTTTTTCCCAATTTTTTTGAATTTTTCCGGAACTTGAAAGTGCAAATAATGCATCATCTCAATCTCCAGGTTATCCTAGAGATGATCCTTTTATTAATTTTTGTTACTCTAAATTGTTAATTTGCCTGTACTATGAAGCTACCATAATTTCTTAAGTTTGTCAGATTTGCTTAAAATTTATACTTATTTTACGTCATAAGATGTCTAAAAGTAAGCAAATAACAAAATCGGACTATAAGGAACTTTCATTTCGTATGACACGTGTATTTATTTTACCTCTATTTTACATTTACTTATCCAATTCTTTGTACAGGTCTACAAAAGCTGTACCGTGATTTGTTTACTTGTTAAAAGCTGTATATAGACCTGTACCATTAGAGGTTATACCCTATGATGAACTATGCTTTCTCCCATCAAGTTGATCTCATCCCTTAAATATCAAAATGAACCTCCATAAGAAATTACAAGGGAGTTCGAGCCGGAAGTTCATAAAAAATCTGCACCACAAAGACATTAACAAAATATCTAACACAACTTTGAAATGTATGATATTATTAATTAATTTAATTATCAAATTTGGTTTAATTTAGTTCAGTTCAATAAAATTTAATGTTTTTGTGTAGCGAGTTTTTATATTTTGAATTTAATTTGACTTTTAGCTCAATTGTAACTGCAACTGTTGCTGTAAAGGTAAAGTTCTGCAACTTTTTCACTTTTAATCCTCACTTGCACTAACATAGTACGTGAAAATGCAAATCTGTGCAGAAGCTACCATTATGGTGCATGTTTCTGACTGTAATTAACCATTATGAGCGGGTTAATTTTCCGAGCTAATAGTGCATTACCTTATATTTTGCGAAATACGAATATACTCCGAGGTTAAGCCTGTGGAATCTGTGTTGATCTCGCAACACAAATGTAATTTTTTTTGCTTCGATCACGTTTTAGCAAAAACAATGTCACACATAATTGAGTACCGTTGGCCAGTCTTGACGTACGCTATAAATTATCAGGCCTAGGATAAGCTTCATTAAGTAATTATCACGCCAAACCATGCATATCATTAGAAACAATCTCCTAGGTGGTTTTTGTTTATGCCAAGAAACTAATTTAATCATTTCGTAGATTGATGGTTTATCTCAACGATGTATTTTTGTGGAGCAGTTATGCTAAGTGACCATTTTTCACAGTAAAAAGACATAGACAATCGATTCGCTTAATTAATCTATCACGATCTTGATCTTTATTAATGTTAGGATGGAAGATTGACAGATGGGTAAAGGTATATTTAAATTAGTTTATTCTGTTTTAAAAGCTCACTGGTGATTTAAGAAAACATGTAAATATAATTTGGCAAATGTAGGTATTAGCAAATCTAATACTCTCATCTTCTTAATATTATAACGACTTGTCAGACGCCTTGTGATTCATTCATTATTCTAGTTGGCCTCCGCTTGCTGTATAGCATTCCTGATAGCATCATGCCATGTGTCATGGTTGCCTGTTGAGCGCACAACCTAACCAAAGTAATTTTTAACTGTTAGTTGTGAGCATACTCTTAATTTTTCTGTTTTTCTCTCTGGAATATCCTGCCACACATCTTCTAAAAATAAAGTACGTGGAGACACAGTAAATTACTGACAAGCAACCTCTGCGTTTGTGACTTTTACATCAAAGTGGTGTGTATTTAACATACGATACACACAGAAAGTTTCCAAATCGTAATTTTTTTATATTCTTCGTATCAGTTGTCAAAAACACACATTAACTGTTTCTTTCCTGGTGATTTTGAGGGCTTGGCCTTTGTACCATCTTCACAGTTGTGAAACTGCTCTCTTGAACATCACAGGTAATATTTTGGGACCAAAAAAGATGATTGTGGTGGTGCTTGCTGATTTTACAAAAACGGTTGACAGCATCTCTTTTCAAAGAGGGACTTTTAATGATCGCTTGACGTTACTACAACAAGGAATTTTGAGATGTTGAAATATGCTCCATTTTTTTGTCCTTTTTGGCGATGTTGATGATATTTCTTCCAACAGTTCAGAATTCAGATTTCAACAAGGGACCACAGAGACACCGGTTTCAGTGGAGAGATCTCGATCGGCGAAGTCACGTCGGTCGAGTCCATTACTTGGATGAATGACCGTATCTCATTTCGCCGTTCTGGTTAAGTGGTAGAGTAGCATTAGCTAAACTCCGCAGGACGTTAAAATAAATAAGGTAATTAAATAAATAAATAAATAAATAAAAATATAAATAAACAACGTGTTTCTCGTAAACAGGTAAATGAGGCTGTGTCACAAAAGACTCCAAGGCAGCACGCTGAAGAGCCTAGCGATCGACTTATATTGGGTTCGGCTCGGTAACGTCGCAAAGAGTACTATCCTGATATTAGCCCAGCTCAGCGCGCTGAAGACCTATGCCAGAAGAGCATTGCGGTTTGTGTGGAATTTCGTCGTACTGTTATATCCGAAATCCCAACACGTGGTTCAACTTTGAAACGTACTCATAAGCTGGTAGGGATAAATGCAAATCTAGTAATGTGATATGAATTTGTAAATGCTTCATTACAGATGATGGTACTCCAGTGATGCCAACGTAGTACATCTGTACACCAAACGATGGACATGTTCCTCTGCCAGGTTGCACATCCTACACTTGCGGTCAACAGGCTGTTTCAGAATAATCCTCTGAATGTATCTGGTATTTAGAGCTTGATCCTACGCTGCTATTATTAAACTTTCCGTTTTCCCATTCAAGCCTAAGTCACTCAACCCATTTGTGCAATCATTATTGTCTACTGCTAGTCAGTCGAAGTCATCGAAGCATTGTCGCAGACATTTCGATGCCTGTTGTAATCTCCAAGTATTACTGTTCTCATATTATTAGGAGTCGGGAGTTGACTAACGTTGTTTATAGACGTATTGTAGGACGTTCCCGAAAAAGACGCTAAGAAATCGGGGTCAAACATCGTTAAACTCGCTAATATTTTAGCCACAGGTAGGTGAAGAAATTCTGCGTAAAGTGAACTATCATAATAGAAGAACAAGGTACGTACCGAATTAATAACTGATAATTACTATATAAAGTGTTTTTTAATAATACCAAAAATAAAGTAAGCACATTCACGTTGGCCGTCGCGTCGACGGAAAAAGACCAATACCTTCCAAGTGTTTATTGCTAAAGAAAGTGTTTAGTGTCAAAAGAGAGACATGTGTTTATAAGGCAATATAGACATCAGCTGTGTTATGATCTATAAGAGTAATAAAACTCCAACTAGAACTGTTCTTGGAGAGTGTAAATAAATAATAAATTTTTGTGTGCAGTGGAAAACTTAAGCGTAAGAAATCAGACCAAGAAAAGAAAATAAACCAGCAGTCACAAAACCAGGCACCATAGAAAGCTATGTTATACAATTTGTTTTATTAGCTTTATTAACCTAATTCTTTATTAACTTAATTATTAACTCAAAACCCAATTTTTAAAAAAGTCCTTAATAATTGTTAAATCCCATTGAATTTCTTAAAACTGTAAAAGTGTATTAAACTTAGGGCGGATCCCACAACAGGAAGGTGTCGACTGGCAGCTGTCACAGGGTCCATATATTGGGCTTATTTACGAATACAGAAATGTCTCCCGGATTAAAGTAGTTGGGGTCTGCTTGATATACAGAGTGTCCCAAATGTTTTCCTTGATCTCCTTTTTATTTTTGCAAATTCTACTTTTTATTTTGCTTTACCTTGGCGGATCGGAATACAGGGTGTTTCAAATATTTTCTCGCACTCTTCCTTGCACTTCCATTGTAAATGGATATTTACCTGTGGAACGATTAATAAATAAAGGCTCCTTGTAGCTAATATATGTCTTGGCAGTCAAACGAAGTGGACGCACTGATGCAGGACGTTGAAACGGAAACACAGATTTCTGGGAAACATGAAACCATATATGGACGCAAGGGCAGGATGAGCTGCACCCTGCTATATTCAGAAACAGAAGACTCAGAAGAAGAATGAATAAGGAGATGATGATAGATGAAAACTTAAAACAAGCATCTCACATACACCTACAGTTCCTATCCTATATTCCTAACCCATGCGTCATATGGCTCTAGCGGCTAGCAACAAGCATGTTCCATATCCAATCCAGCGTATGCAGCCGATCCGGCGGTATATAAAAATATCCAGATTTGATGTCCGGAATCGCTGGCAATTTAATCAATCAATTACTGTTATCATATTAATATGTATTATTGTATTATTATTATTACTATTGTTATATAAAATCAAATTTAAATTTTATTAAATAACTTTAAGTAGAGTTATAGAATAACGGGAAAATAATGTTACAAAAAAAAAACATCAACCGTAAGAGCTACGACAGTACTGCTGCAAATTGCAAACACAATTAAGAAATTCTCTCAGCAAATTACTGGTTTTTGCTTCGGCGCTTTTATTGTGCTTGTAGGATCCTTCACATCTGTTTAAAGATAATAGTATAAGAAAGTAGCAGCGAGCAAATCACGTTACATATGCCTTTGAAAGATCTTCAAACTGTTAATATTGTTAATAAAGTACGTCCGTTATGCAAGAACGCTGATGTATTATGTATTTACGGTGAACAATGAGAAAAAAGTCATTTCTGCTACCTGTCTCCGTCGAGGTATGGAATATGAATCATTTTTGGTCTGTTGTTTTATAGGTGAACACTAAACATGTGGCTTTATTAACCGCCGTTTTCATATGTTATTTCTTCCGCAGGCGAATTGATAAACAGTTTCTTGAAAATGTAGGTGAAATATACACTTAGGTAGTTTAATAATCTGTTTTTGCATATGCAGAGCTCCCTTTATTGACATTAACATTCGCAAACATTTACGGGACACCAAGAAATTACCAATTTATCGGGTCACCCTGTATATTACAGGTGAGTGCCCAATATTTGGAAAGTATCCTACAGTACAACTATTCACAGATCAGGTCCAAAGTCTGTTATAGAAATCTACCGATGTGTTTCATCGTATTCTGTTATCCCAAAAGTACTGCAATCCATTGTAGCTAATAATATCTGTAGTTCATATAAAAATGTGATCATGTCTTATCAGCACGGTTTTTACAGAGGTCGTAGTACGTAGACAAATCTTTTGCTATACACATCATTCTTACACGAAGCATTTAAGAATGCCTTCCAAGTTGATGTAGTTTATACTGATATAAGAAAAGCTTTTGATCAAGTTAATCAAAATATTCTTCTTCACGAACTCTTATTATATGGTATTAATGGTACTTTACCGCAGTGGATAAAATCATACCTAATGGACAGAAGTCAAATTGTAAAAATAAGACAAAATAAATCGAGAAATATCAATGTGACTTCAGGAGTTTTACCGATTTTATTTTTACTTTTTATTAATAACGTCCAATACAATTTTGGTTTTGTCCAAATTCTACTTTTCGCCGATGAAGTTGTTTGCAGTTGTTAATACCATAAGTGATGCTGAAGGGTTGCAGTGTGATATTGACAGCTTTTGTGATTGGAATTTAAAAAATTGTCTTGAAATCAATATAAATTAATATAAATATTCACATTATCTAAGAAGAAAAGTAATATTTTGTTTGATTATTCTGTAAATACAAAAAACTTGTCAGAGTAGATTCTATTTCTGATCTGCGCATTACTTTGGATGTCGGGTTATACTTGCATATTGGGAACGTTTTAAAGCGAGCAAACCGTCTGTGTGGTTTTATTAAACAACAATACATTTCACTGATATTACTTGTATCTTAAATATATTTAATGCACTTGTTAGATCAATATTAGAATATTGCTGTTTGCTGGGAACCCTACTATCAATCTGACATTGACAGACTCGAAAGTGTGTAAAAGAAAAAATTTCATTTTATTCAAGTTGCATTGATTAAACCAATTACTCATATGAAGTAAGACTTTATTTGCTGGGTATTACATATCTTAAGGAAAGGCCTCTTAAAATGATACCAAAAATTGGTTTTAATATTATCAATAATAAAATAAATGCCTCAGGAATTCTGCAATTATTTAATTTTAAAGTTCCTAGATTTAATACGAGAAATAATGATTTGTCCTATTCTGATAATTTGTATTCAAATTGCAATAGCTATTGTCCTGTTGCAAAAGTCATATCGGCTTTTAATAATTAACCAGCAAATATTGATGTTCAATTTTGTTCATTTAAACATTTTTTAAATAGTAGCTCTGTTGTCAATTTTCTTTCCTCTATACACAATATGGCATTATATTATTTTAATATTATTTGGTATCCTATCCTGTAGATATTTTGAGTACAAAAATCACTATTGCAAGTTGGTGATTTATTGTTTAACTTGTTATGTCCACTACTTGTAATTGGCATAGGAAATCAATACAGAATCTAATCTATTCTAACTATATCTACTCTATTTAGTAGCTTAGTTTAGCTTCTATACACGTGCAAATTCGATATTATCTACCCCTGGTAAGTTTCTTATTTATATTATTTTGTTAAAAACAAGAATTAGTGCTATACCCTCCAATTATAAACAAAAGTGCAGCTTCGGACACGTATTTCGAAGTTATTGCTCCTCATCAGCGTAGCGTGGCACAAAGAATGTTGTTATATCGGAAGCAAGGTCAATAAAGGTAAAAAAGAACAGTACTCAGAACTGTATTTTGTACCTTCGTACCTCGTGTGCTACATATAGGACCTCAATGAGAGTAGTCAGTACATAGAGCCCTGTTAGTGGAATCAATAGAGGTTCTCACTTCCCATAAATTCCGGGAAGCGGTAACTTTTGAGAATACATCTCTGAACATGTCAGGAACAATATACCAAAAGTTACCAACAATAGTCCTTAAGCGCCATTTGCTATTAAACAAATTAATTGCAAGATACCAGCTTTTGCCAAATATCTCTTAAAATATTTTTTTCTTAAAAAAACTACACTCGAAAGTATGGGAAATTTCACACCAAGAATGTATACGAAGTTTTTTTGTACGATCAAAAATGTAGGCTCCATTTTTTTGGTTTAACGCACAAAAATGGAAAACGCGGCCACACGCAAGTGCGGTGCGCGAAGCGCGCGGCTTCGCGCTACTCCTAGTTTGTGGTAACTTTTAAACTAATTAATCCAATTGAGCTCAATAAAGCGTAGAGGAAAGAAGAAATATGTGGCTATTGGATTATTATACTTTTAAATATAAAAATGAGTGTATGTAGGAATAGTACATATTATATGAAGTCGGAATATAAAGAGATTTCCGATGAGATCGGTAAAAGCTCTACCATTTCTACAATTTTTAAGATAGAAACCTGGAACTTTCACATATTACTCTTGAAATAATGTATAAAAAGATGAGTGAGAAAAATCTAAAAAAATTATTTTTGAAGATGTACACAATTTCAGAATTTTGAGAAAGTGATAAAATTTTATTTGTAGAACTAACTTTAACCACCTATTGCTCTGGTTTAAATTGCGTTATTAAACTTCTGTAAGTGCGATTTTTAAAGCTTGAAATGTGTGCTTTAAGGTGCTTCAAACCTTAAAAATTAAATTAATCCTCTTTATTTTACGAAAATAAAAAAAACGAGTTTACCTCACTTAAGGGATGATGATGCTAGCTCATGAGTAGTAAGTAGCCAGAATTAAGTAGCAATGGTGTAGTAGCAGGAAACTGCAAAGCATGTAGCGTGAACCATCTCTGGGACACTGGTAGTACGTTTTCTGGAAGCTTGTAAATGGATCGAGATTTCTACATTATTCTTAGATTGCCGTGCGAGAAGGTTATGGTCTTTGATGGAATGCTTTTAGATGCCTTTTGTAGGGTATGTAGGCCAATGTAAACAAAAGTAGTGTAAAAATTAAGCAATAAAAATTGTTAATGGTTATTTTAGTTAATGAAAGTATTGTGATGTTTTCAGTAAGTTATTCAATACAGTGTTAGCGTTTATCACTTGTTATAATTTTTTCACCCACGGATTTTACAGGGAGGTTTCCTAAGGGGTGGACACACGTGACAATATAAATGAAACTATGGTTTCTTGTTGGGAGTATAGCACTTATCTTGTTTTCAATTTGTCGGACCCCGTCAACTCTTTCGTTCTTTTATTTAGTCTATTTTGCATCGACGACGTGATAGAATTTCATCTATGCTGAATATTTAAAAACACGAATGCCTTCTTTTAGCACAAACGCCTAACAATTGCTCAGGTATTTTCTGCTAAATAAGTTGTAATGAAAGAATTTCAATTTATTATTTTTATTACGTAGTTTTTGCAAGTCGCTGTATAGCAGGACGCTGTCTGCATAATCCCAGCTATAACTTTCGTTTAGTTATAGTATGCAATACCGTTCACTTGCTTCTTTGTGTATCCAATTTGTGCTAATCCCGCGTGGAAATAGTAGTTTGGCATATGGTTTACGCGATTAAAAAATATAAACAGAAATTAACATAACTGTCGGTCGAGCAAAAACGAGGAAAAAGATGCAAATGTCCGTGAAACTTCACTAACAGATTTAACTATATACAGTGAAAGTAATTTGGATTGTTGTACCGTTGGAACACGTTTTTTTGGTACGCTAAGGTTTGTGTTTATTTTCGCGTGAAGTCTTGTGACAGTTTATTGAAATCTAGAATTATCGGGGTGGAAAATACATTTTAAACTCTTATTCCACTTTTCTTAAACCCAGGTTGAAATCGTATTGGCAACGAAAGAGGTTTTTGCAAAAGACTTATTTATTTCTCATAATTATTTTTTGTTTGCATGAGCGACTTCGAAGTGGAAACTTCACTCATTCGTATATTTCTTATTTCTCATTTTTCTTCTTCTACCTCTTTTCTTCTTCTTCTTATTCTTCATCTTCTTCATCATCATATTCTTCTTCTTCTTCTTCTTCTTCTTCTTCTTCTTCTTCTTCTTCTTCTTCTTCTTCTTATTCACAGCGTGTTGCTACAGTTTTGTGACCCATGCATTATTATATTCTTCGCAAATACAAAACAAAGAGTATATTGCATTCAATCGGCACATTTCTAAAACCGATAACATTGCTCATAGAGAAAAAAATTTCATATCACTATGTTGGTGATCGAATTCTGAACAGCTTTCAAAATGCCCGTCGTCTGTCTGTCCGTCCGCCTGTCTGTCTATCCGTCCGTCACGTTTCTTGTAAGCGCGATAACCTAACAACGAAAAGTCCTGTTGTATTGAAATTTGGACGGTAAGTTAGTGTTAGCTAGAGGAAGAATACTATTTTAGAACAAAATCGATCAATAAATAAAAGTTTTTTAAATTTGAAAAAAAAACATTTTTTTCATATTTTGTAATTAAACAAAAAATGTGTAAAACTAATATCATTTACAGAAAAAGGAAACAAAAAAAACTGCGAAGAATATCCTATAGAATGTGCAACAATTATACAAAAGTGCAGTAAGTTAGCAAAAAGTATAATGTTTACTCTAGTTATTTACCTCCATTACCATTTTCATTTTGACATGGAGTTCAATGTGTGTCGAGTTTGGTGAAAGACGTATGTTTTGTGAATCCTACGGGATATCGAGAAAGATCCGGATAAAGCGGCAACAAAACACCGAAATTGCACTGAATTGAAGCGTGAACAATTCTGCATTGATTGATATAAATTGGCGCGAGTATGCCTATTTCATATAGTTGATATTTGATTAAATTATGTTGGTTGAATAAAACAACACAAAATAGTGTATATAAACAACTCGAGAAAAGTGTATTGCTTGAGTGCTTGACCGTAAAATCTATACCTGGATTCGTCTCTTCTTGAAGTGGGTGATATAAAATAAGCAACAGCCAGCCAGATGTGTCAATGAAACATATAAGTTTTTGTTCATGTAGCATTAGCATTTATTACATTTTAAACAAAAATTCAAGATGAAAATTGAAAAGATATTAAACATAATATATAGGTAGGTAATAAACATAATATATAGGTGATGAAATGGAAAAACTGCCCGAAATTGAAACCGATTGTTTCAAGGAAACGACATACTGGGTGAGCAAACTATCCCTTCGGACCTCTTTTCTCATAACGCGCAAAAAAATATTGTTACCGCGAGATAGGGCCCTTCCCAGCAACTCCACCGTAGATGGATATTTGCTTGTGGACCGATTAATAATTAAAAAAGAAGTGGAAAAAAAGGGAAAAAAAGCAAAAATAAAATAAAAATAAAAGCTGCCAGATTCAGAGACAGAAGAAACAGAAAACTTAGAAGAAGAAAAATAAGGAGATGACGATAGATGGAAACTTAAAAGAAGCATGGAAACTGAAAAGAGGCATCTCGCAAACAACTGCAACACACCCCAGCCGATGATGACAAATGGAAACTTAATAGAAGCATGGAAACTTAAAATAAGCATCTCTCAAACACCTACACTTCCCATCTTATATTCCCACCCCACGCGGCATGCGGCTATCGCTGCTGACAAGAAGCATGTCCAATGTCCAACCCGGCGTATGCAGCCGGCCCGGTGGTATATAAAACATCCGAGATTTGGTTCCGGCACGCGGTTTGGCCGTCCGTTGGGCGTGTTCGATGGACGAACAAGCTGCGTGTTGGAACGAATCTCCATGAATGCCCGGAATTGGCAGCAATGCCCACCTTACGCTGGCAAATCAATCAATCAATCAATTACCATTTCCGTTTTAATATTTTTATTTTATTTAGCTATGTTTTGACAATACGTATCTTATTCTAGGAATTTACATATTTCATTGTAAAATCTTATTTCTAGCATATCATATTACTTCCACATTCACGTAGCGGAGTGGAAATATAGTAATCGTAAAAACAATTCAAAAATTGTTTTGGTTGATAGGCTTAGAATATCATAAAACGTCAAGATTCTAAATTTGAGCAAAAAAAATATGTCTGTCGGTCGGTCTGTCAGTCTGTCTGTCGGTCTGTAACTTTTTTTTTGTGCGCTCGTTTTCTCAGCAACCGTTTAAGATATTGACTTTAAATTTGGTACACATATGTACCATGACAAGATCTGGGACATGATTATAATTTGCGCTAATTTCGGTGAAGGTTTGAGGGATAAATAGTTGTCAATAAGGGAAAATAAGTGAAGCAAGTTGGTCAAAGTACAGTAACTTGAAATTTGGTGTATATACTAGAAGTCAAGACCTCAGATTTTTTATATGTTCACTTGAAATTTAATACACGTATGTATTATAATGACATCTGAAACTAGATTATATTTTGAGATGATTCTATTGAAGGAGTGGGGGGGGTAAGTAGGGAAAAATAAGTAAAGCAAGTTGGTAAGAGTACAGATACTTGAGATTTGGTGTATTTACTAGAAACCAAGGCCTCGTATTTCTTTCTAATATTTTCCAACCCCTCACCACCACCACCACTTCATTAATAAAGGGGTTGACAATATAAAATTGAGATATTGACTTGAAAGTTAGTACACGTATGTATTGTAATGACATCTGATTGAGATGATTTCGTTGAAGGGGTGGGAGGTGGGAGGTTGTGAATAGGGGAAAATAAGTAGACAAAGCTATTAATAGTCTAGAAATTTAATTTTGAACGTGTACGCCTCAAATTTTTCTATGACATCTGTCCCAAATATTATTAAAGTTCTATGACCAATAATTTCCACATACTAGAGTGCAAATATAGTCAAGATGTTTTCTTTAAAGTGACTTTGATGAAAAATCTGGATGTGGAAGTAGTGATTCCTTAGGCAACGATTTTTATACATATATGCTGAATCGATCTTAGACCAGGGGACCTGAAGAGACGTTTATGATAGAGCATGTTGAACGAAAATTATTAGTTAATAAAAGTTATACCTCTTAAGTAGAAGAATGTGTTTAATTTAACGAACTAGTTATCTGCCATAATTGCGTAATTTTCTCAGATTTAAATGAAATGGTCATTGGCCACTAGAAAAGGTAAAAAAAAATAGAAAAAATTTTACCCAGTTTTATACAAGCGACCAATAATCATTTTTAAAGGCTGTTCAATTTTACCAATGATTTCATACTCTCTTCCGTTCTTCCGTTTAGATCAATATTGTTATGCATTACACCCCCTTGAAAGTGGAAACTGATATGCCCATGGCTAATAGTGACTGGAAATTTGTAGAAAGAGATAGAGTTTTCTAGAGTGTGGTGGGAGAAGATTCTCGATAGTGTTCTGGATGACTCTGGAGGCAATTTCAGAGTATATAAGGCGCGATTCCCGGCGGAAGAAGGAGGAGTTCTATTAAAGTAAAGTTTGGTAGCGAAAGTGAGGTTATAAATTCGAACTGTAAATATAAACATTGTAAGAGTTAGTTTAGAAGTATTGTGTAATCAGTAAATTATTAAATAAAGTGTTAGTGGTTTACCCCTTGTTAAAATTATTTAGAACCCACGGATTCATACAGGGTGTTTCCTAAGGAATAAAAACACGTAACAATATTTTGGTTTAAATAATCCCCAGGAATATTCGGATAAATTGACATGAAGTTCAATTGCAAACATTATTTTGTCAAATTACAGTAAAACTTATGAATTTGAAATACCTAATTATTTATATTTTTATTGTAATAAGTAAATATCGATCATTCGACTTCACTGCTACTATTTGTTTATTTCAGACGTGTATTAATTAGAGTAATTTACTGCCAATGACACATAATTCCTAATAGCAGTTAGGTTGTTATTAATGAAAAGGTTATCTTCTAATTAATTGTTTACAACTAAATAATAATTAATAAAAAAAGGAAAAATGTCGGAAATGTGTTTTGTGGGTATGTGTACTTGACTCGAGGATCGGTTTTTATTTATTCGTTCAAAGTTATATTTCCTCATGATGTTAAATTAATATTATTAATTTGACTCAGTCTCTGTCTATCAAATGAATATATTATAGACTGGACAAACATTTCTAATGGTTGTAAAAATTAATTATACAACACTCATTTCATAAAAAGGTGATCTCAATTTTAAAAATGCCAAAATTTGGCGTTATTTCTCAAAACTTAGAAAAATGATAAAGAGAAAAGTTGTTCATTTTTCAATTTTATATACGTATAAATAAATAGACATTTTTTTTACTGTTTCTTTTTTGCGTTTCTGTTCACTTAATAAATAATTAAGTTAAAGTAGATTTTGGAATACATTATTGAAATGGAATAAACTTTATATCAAGTGTGTTAGATTTTTGTTAGCGCATTTTTTTTTACAAAAAAACAATTAATTTCAAACACGATTTAGTCACAATAGTGCAGTGCCTATAGCTGGATTTATACCTGGGTCACCTTTTTCAAGTGGATGAGAGTAACATATGTGTTTATAAGGCAATATGAAGAGAAAGCTGTGGATCGATAGAGATAAGTTTTGTTTAATTTGTAGCATTGGTTTATTAGAGTATTGATTTATTTATTTGTTTATTTCTTCATTAAAACTGAACAAAATTGAAAATCAAAATGAAATGGTATTAAATATAGACAATGAAATAGAAAAATACCTGGAAAGCGGCAGTTGAAAGTAATTACTACAAAAACAAACCAATATATAAGATGTGTAAAATACTTTCTTTGGCCTCTTTCTCATAACCCACTGTAAAGAGCTCTTTCTAACGCTAGAGCACTTACACTTCCACCGTAAATGGATATTTACCTGTGGAACGGTTAAAAAAACTCCCTGCGGTGACCGAACGTATGTCAAGAGGTGCACACTGCTAGATTCGGAGAGGAATAAATAAGGAGATGATGATAGATGGAAACTTAAAAGAAGCATGGAAACTAAAGAAAAGCATCTCACAAACACCTACACTTCCCATCCTATATTCCTACCCCATGCACCATGTGGCTCTCGCTGCTGATAACAAGCAAGTCCAGTGACCAACCCAGCGTATGCAGCCGGTCCGGCGGTATATAAAACATCCAAGGTTTGGCACCGGCACAGGGATTGGCCATCCGTTAGGAGTGTTCGGCGGACGACCTAGCTGCGTGTTGGAACGAATCTTCCAGACTCGATGCCCGGAATCGGCAGCGATGCTGCCACCTTACGGTGGAAAATCAATCAATCAACATGATTTAGTCACAACACGCATTTAAACGATGACTTTAATAAAGCTCAATGATTGACTACATTTGCGAATTCAAATACAGTATTTTCCACATATGGGTATATAGTCCAGTCGGTAAATAAAAAATACACCAGAAGCTCGCAAAAAATCTTATCTGAGATTTTCCTTCAGTAACTGTTAGTGCGAGGACTAAACATCACAAAACCACAAAAATCAGTTCTGGGGGTGCCGCGCAATCTCCCCAAAAAAACACCCCTTCGATGAAAGAAACCTTATTTTACTGATAACTCGTTAACCGTTGACGTTATAAAAAATTGCTCATCATAAAAAGAAAGCTTGACTAATTGCCTAAAAAAAGTCCTGTTGTAACTTTCTTGTATATGTCATGGTTTTCGAGGAAATCGATATTGACAAAAATTGTAAAATTTGTATTTTTGATGCCCGAATTTGCGTTTATTTGAAATTTTTTGCGCGCGGCCCATAGAAAAAATTGAATTGCTCGAAAACCAAACAAGCCAAGAAGAAAAATCAAAATGAGTTTTAAAGGGGGTATAAAATACTCTCTTGTGTTGCCATTTTTGAGGGCTGTTGATATTTATTAGTATGTAAAAATAACAATATAATATATTCTCTTGATTCTGTGTGCATTTAACTATTCACAGGCCCATAAAAAATTGCTGACTATAATATAAGTTATAAATGCATTATCTTTTAGTTCAAGGTAGTACTTCAATGCAGAAAAAGTTAGGAATAAAATTATTCACATTTACAAATTTACCAGTATGTTGAAATTAGCCAAATTTTGGCCAATTTTTTACTGTTTCCTAAAAATTAAAAAAAAAGACCCAAACGTCTTGAAAATTTAGCATGCTGCTAATGTTAAAGTTAGCTAAAGAAAAATCCAAATAAGACTGCATATCTAATTTCTTGATGATATTTTATTAATAGATTTTTTAAATATTAAATGATTAGAAATAATAGTTATATGACACATAAACTCAAACAAAAAATTGAGCTAAATTTTCAAGACGTTTGGGTTGTTTTTTTTATTTTTAGGAAACAATAAAGAAATGTCCAAAATTTGTAAATGTGAATATTTTTATTCCTAACTTTTTCTGCATTGAATTACTACCTTGAACTAAAAGATAATGCATTTATAACTTATATTAAAGTCAGTTATTTTTTATGGGCCTGTGAATAGTTAAAATTGCAAAAAATCAAGAGGTAACTATATTATATTGTTATTTTTATATACTAATAGATATCAATAGCCATCAAAAATGGAAATACAAAAGAGTATTTTAGATTCCCTTTAAAGGGAATCTAAAACCCATTTTAATGTTTCTTCCTAACATGTTTGATTTTCGAACAATTCAATTTTTTCTATAGGCCGCGCGCAAAAAAATTCAAATAAACGGAAATTCGTGGGCATTAAAAATACAAATTTTGCAGTGTTTTTCAATATCGATTTTCCCGAAAACCAGAGTATATAAAAGAAAATTACAAGATTACTTTTTTTATGCAATTAGTCAAGCTTTCTTTTCATGATGAGAAATGTTTATATCTTCAACGGTTAATGAGTTGATAACTCGTTAACCGTTGAAGATATAAAAAAATTGCTCATCATAAAAATAAGGCTTTTCTCACCGAAGGGGTGGTTTTTGGGAGGGCTGCGCGGTACTCCCAGAACTGATTTTTGTGGTTTTGTGATGTATAATCCCTCCACTAACAGTTACTGAAGGAAAATCTCAGATAACATTTTTTGTTATGGAAATCTTTATAATTCACAGGTCAACATTTGATCTAAGCGGGAACACCGCACGCAGTATATGCTACAAGGGGTTTTTGGGGTTGCCGATTACGATGAGAGGGTCAGTTAACCGCCATCACGTCAGGTTCAAGGTCATTTGAAGGTCAAATTAAGAAAAACAGAAGCGGGAACACCGCACGCAGTATAGGCTACAAGGGGTGTTCGGGGTCACTGATCACGATGAGAGGGTCAGTTAACCGCCATCACGTCAGGTTCAAGGTCATTTGAAGGTCAAGTGCAGGAAAATCCATGGAAAAAATCTGAAAAAATCATGCATATGTTTTTGAGGTCAGAAAATCCGAATCCGAGGTCGGCTAAGCTCTGTGAGGTCAAGGTCATTTGTAGGTTATTTGATCTAAGCGGGAACACCGCACGCGGTATAGGCTACAAGGGGTTTTTGGGGTCGCTGATTACGATGAGAGGGTCAGTTAACCGCCATCACGTCAGGTTCAAGGTCATTTGAAGGTCAAGTGCGGAAAACCCAATGGAAAAAATCTGAAAAAATCATGCATATGTTTCTGAGGTCAGGGAATCCGAATTCGAGGTCGGCTAAGCTCTGCGAGGTCAAGGTCATTTGTTGGTTATTCCAACGTCACTTAAAACGTTTTTTTCGCACTTGACCTATAATCTGATTCCCTGACCTCAAAAACATATGCATGATTTTTTTCAGATTTTTTCCATGGGTTTTTCTGCACTTGACCTTCAAATGACCTTGAACCTGACGTGATGGCGGTTAAATGACCCTCTCATCGTAATCAGCGACCCCAAAAACCCCTTGTAGCCTATTCTGCGTGCGGTGTTCCCGCTTAGATCAAATAACCTACAAATGACCTTGACTTTGACCTCACAGAGCTTAGCCGACCTCGAATTCGGATTCCCTGACCTCAAAAACATATGCATGATTTTTTTTCAGATTTTTTCCATGGGTTTTTCTGCACTTGACCTTCAAATGACCTTGAACCTGACGTGATGGCGGTTAACTGACCCTCTCATCGTAATCAGCGACCCCAAAAACCCTATGTAGCCTATACCGCGTGCGGTGTTCCCGCTTAGATCAAATGTTGACCTGTGATATTGGACTAATATGCTGAAATCTTTATGTTCTTATTTACAAATAAGAACATAAAGATTATTATGTATAATATTTCTAAGCATCTTTTTAGTTGCATTTTAAACTTATTCAAAATACAAAATCTAAATGAACTTAAATCGATTATTAAACATATTTTCCCTTTGATGCACAATTTATTAGTGACAGTGAATCTTAATATGTGTGTATTCTTCTTTTGTTAAAATAAAAACCTGTATGTCTAATTTGATAAATATGTAAAATAGCAAGGTAGGATATTCCCTATTGAAATTGGGCTGAATCCATTTTACAGGATCATCACCAGAGGCGTGTGAACTGTCTTATATCATTTATATCAACTAAATTTTATTCCAATTTTAAATAAAGATTTTGCTAGAGTTTTTGATTACGCTTACAAAAGAAAAAGATGCACAAGATATAGAAACTGTAATACATAGTGTGCCACTCAAGTTTCAAGTTTGAACGAACGCAGAGTAGGTGGTATATTTAAATTTACTTTAATCTAAAATATTACGTATTATTAATAAAAGTATAACAAGACTAGATGTAGACATTTTACTCTCTGATTTTTTTAATATATTTGTTAAACATTCACACTTTGCAGCCCTTTGAAAATAAGTTATTTTTTAAGTGTATTTGTCATGAGTGTAATTTTAATTATCTACCTCCCAATGATGCCACATTGGTTGGCGCCACGTCCGTCAGTATGATATGCAGTATTTTTGTGCATGTAGAATTTTATCCAAGATTATAACACTCTTCATACACATTCCTTTTAAATGTTTCCTAGCTTTTATATTAATTAATAGATTGTCTTAAACAAAACAAAAGCAAGTAGTAAATCAGTTTAATAATGTTACAGGTGTATCGCGGCAAGTCAAAGTGCGACATGCGAATAAATCGTCGAATTTAAATTGTCAACGAATAAGCATGATGTTGGATGCGCAGTCTACTCAGTAGGCGTGGAGAATGTTACAATTTTCCGTTTGAGTTTTGGAGAGGGGAAACGCTGCATTCGCCTAAAAATGTCCTGCTATAACTACAAAGTGAAGTTACACCTCAAAAATATACTGGATATGTATTTAGTCCCAGCCCTAATAGCACATGGACGTCCCGAAAACGTCCCAAGAACGTACTCACAGGACATGAAAACGTCCCGAGGACGTACTCTACCGACGTAAGACGTACCGAGGACGTTTGAGGGACGTTCCGTCTCAGCAAAACGGGGTGTCCCGAGGACGTCCCACCCAGGACGTTTGTGGGACGAATGTAGGTCTAGAGAGGACGTCCTGAAAACGTTGTTGGGACATACTATGCAAAACATATAGGTACTTCCCCCGCCACCACTTTTAAGGTGTATTCACAGCAGAGGGTATTTATGTTCCTTTTTGGGTTTTCTTACCACATGCATTTCTTTAGAAATGGAATCCAGTGATTGGATTCTATTTCGAAGGGAATAAATGTGGTTAGAAAAGCCAAAAAGATAAAAAAATGACAATATATAATTACCATGTAGAAAAATTATTCAAATAGATTGATTTTAATACTTGGTATTTTTATTTATCAACACCAAATGACAAATTTATGCGAACATTTTATTTCTATTGTGCTATTGAAAAATAAGTTATGGCATTTGTATTTTTTTTAAATTAACTTCTTACTCTACAAATTCAAGTGCCAAGTGTCAAAAACACAACTTTTATGGGATTTAAAAGTTATATATTATAATACCTAGTACAGTAAAATATAGTTATATATACATTAAGTCATATTGAATATTATAAGAAATAAGCCAAGTGTGCAATAAAACGTAAGATAAATGTATATCTCACCTTCTCTTAACGTTTTGCACACTTCGTCTTTTTATAATTATCTTAGTTTATATTATTTTCTAATATTCTCTCTTTTTTGACACCCTCTCTGTTCTTTTTTTTTGCCCTCTTCAATCATGATGCAATAGCCATTTCGGTGTCCTTCCAACACTTTGAAGCGTAAGCGACTTTCAGCAGCCCCTGTGCAAATAAAAGAAAAATTAACATTTCAGATGAAATCTTGGCAAAAAATATTAAGACTAATATATGCCATTTGATGGCAAGCTTATATTTAAAATAAATTGTTATAATTTTCTTGGTGTCCTATTTAAAAAAAAATCAGTTTAAATGTGAAAATTTTTTTGTTTAACTGACTTGCATTTGAAAGGTTCCCTTGCTCATTTAAAAATTTTAAGAACACCTCTTTCTATGAATGATCGATTCTACAAATAATACCAAAGACCGAGAGAAGCAGAAATATATGTTGTGACTAACGCTACCAGATTAATAACATTATAAGTTTAACGTTATATTTTTTGCCAATATTATTACAGAATTCAGGTAAAGAAAATGGCTATGTGTTAAGATGCATTAGGATTTACGGTTAGAAGCAGGTTTATTAGGTTAAACATTGATGATGTATAAAAGTTTTTGTACGTATACGTACGTACGTACAGCATAATTTCAGAAAAAATATAAGAAATAGGGCATATAAGTTACAAATTTGTAGATTTTCCTCAAAAAGTACCTTTGTTAGTGTTTTCCTTATATTAATTTACTGAAATCCCTAAATATACTTTACAAGTTTGTTGATGTTTTCTGGCAAATGTTTTTATTACTCGATGTATCAAACCTTACCTATTAAAAGTTTCATCACCTCCACTTGTTCATCAGAGATGTCGAGCCATATATAACACTTCGTTTAACACAGTGAGTAGGTACTTCTTTTCAATTTTTACTTCCCTCGCATACCGAAGGGAAGTATTGTATTTATAATGTTTAACCAACAATCTTCTGTTATGTGAATAAGTTCGCTCCATGATAAACAACTAAAAACTACATACTCAGGTTCACAGGTGATCTCCCATAGAATTTTAACAGAGCGGGGGTGGTAGCAGGCTATAACCTACAAATAAGCAGCACCAAATTTATCTAGAATAAAATATCGATCTAAAATACTTATATATTAATAAATCAATTGACTTGATTCCCTGACCTCAAAAACATATGCATGATTTTTTTCAGATTTTTTCCATGGGTTTTTCTGCACTTGACCTTCAAATGACCTTGAACCTGACGTGATGGCGGTTAAATGACCCTCTCATCGTAATCAGCGACCCCAAAAACCCCTTGTAGCCTATTCTGCGTGCGGTGTTCCCGCTTAGATCAAATAACCTACAAATGACCTTGACTTTGACCTCACAGAGCTTAGCCGACCTCGAATTCGGATTCCCTGACCTCAAAAACATATGCATGATTTTTTTTCAGATTTTTTCCATGGGTTTTTCTGCACTTGACCTTCAAATGACCTTGAACCTGACGTGATGGCGGTTAACTGACCCTCTCATCGTAATCAGCGACCCCAAAAACCCTATGTAGCCTATACCGCGTGCGGTGTTCCCGCTTAGATCAAATGTTGACCTGTGATATTGGACTAATATGCTGAAATCTTTATGTTCTTATTTACAAATAAGAACATAAAGATTATTATGTATAATATTTCTAAGCATCTTTTTAGTTGCATTTTAAACTTATTCAAAATACAAAATCTAAATGAACTTAAATCGATTATTAAACATATTTTCCCTTTGATGCACAATTTATTAGTGACAGTGAATCTTAATATGTGTGTATTCTTCTTTTGTTAAAATAAAAACCTGTATGTCTAATTTGATAAATATGTAAAATAGCAAGGTAGGATATTCCCTATTGAAATTGGGCTGAATCCATTTTACAGGATCATCACCAGAGGCGTGTGAACTGTCTTATATCATTTATATCAACTAAATTTTATTCCAATTTTAAATAAAGATTTTGCTAGAGTTTTTGATTACGCTTACAAAAGAAAAAGATGCACAAGATATAGAAACTGTAATACATAGTGTGCCACTCAAGTTTCAAGTTTGAACGAACGCAGAGTAGGTGGTATATTTAAATTTACTTTATTCTAAAATATTACGTATTATTAATAAAAGTATAACAAGACTAGATGTAGACATTTTACTCTCTGATTTTTTTAATATATTTGTTAAACATTCACACTTTGCAGCCCTTTGAAAATAAGTTATTTTTTAAGTGTATTTGTCATGAGTGTAATTTTAATTATCTACCTCCCAATGATGCCACATTGGTTGGCGCCACGTCCGTCAGTATGATATGCAGTATTTTTGTGCATGTAGAATTTTATCCAAGATTATAACACTCTTCATACACATTCCTTTTAAATGTTTCCTAGCTTTTATATTAATTAATAGATTGTCTTAAACAAAACAAAAGCAAGTAGTAAATCAGTTTAATAATGTTACAGGTGTATCGCGGCATGTCAAAGTGCGACATGCGAATAAATCGTCGAATTTAAATTGTCAACGAATAAGCATGATGTTGGATGCGCAGTCTACTCAGTAGGCGTGGAGAATGTTACAATTTTCCGTTTGAGTTTTGGAGAGGGGAAACGCTGCATTCGCCTAAAAATGTCCTGCTATAACTACAAAGTGAAGTTACACCTCAAAAATATACTGGATATGTATTTAGTCCCAGCCCTAATAGCACATGGACGTCCCGAAAACGTCCCAAGAACGTACTCACAGGACATGAAAACGTCCCGAGGACGTACTCTACCGACGTAAGACGTACCGAGGACGTTTGAGGGACGTTCCGTCTCAGCAAAACGGGGTGTCCCGAGGACGTCCCACCCAGGACGTTTGTGGGACGAATGTAGGTCTAGAGAGGACGTCCTGAAAACGTTGTTGGGACATACTATGCAAAACATATAGGTACTTCCCCCGCCACCACTTTTAAGGTGTATTCACAGCAGAGGGTATTTATGTTCCTTTTTGGGTTTTCTTACCACATGCATTTCTTTAGAAATGGAATCCAGTGATTGGATTCTATTTCGAAGGGAATAAATGTGGTTAGAAAAGCCAAAAAGATAAAAAAATGACAATATATAATTACCATGTAGAAAAATTATTCAAATAGATTGATTTTAATACTTGGTATTTTTATTTATCAACACCAAATGACAAATTTATGCGAACATTTTATTTCTATTGTGCTATTGAAAAATAAGTTATGGCATTTGTATTTTTTTTTAAATTAACTTCTTACTCTACAAATTCAAGTGCCAAGTGTCAAAAACACAACTTTTATGGGATTTAAAAGTTATATATTATAATACCTAGTACAGTAAAATATAGTTATATATACATTAAGTCATATTGAATATTATAAGAAATAAGCCAAGTGTGCAATAAAACGTAAGATAAATGTATATCTCACCTTCTCTTAACGTTTTGCACACTTCGTCTTTTTATAATTATCTTAGTTTATATTATTTTCTAATATTCTCTCTTTTTTGACACCCTCTCTGTTCTTTTTTTTTGCCCTCTTCAATCATGATGCAATAGCCATTTCGGTGTCCTTCCAACACTTTGAAGCGTAAGCGACTTTCAGCAGCCCCTGTGCAAATAAAAGAAAAATTAACATTTCAGATGAAATCTTGGCAAAAAATATTAAGACTAATATATGCCATTTGATGGCAAGCTTATATTTAAAATAAATTGTTATAATTTTCTTGGTGTCCTATTTAAAAAAAAATCAGTTTAAATGTGAAAATTTTTTTGTTTAACTGACTTGCATTTGAAAGGTTCCCTTGCTCATTTAAAAATTTTAAGAACACCTCTTTCTATGAATGATCGATTCTACAAATAATACCAAAGACCGAGAGAAGCAGAAATATATGTTGTGACTAACGCTACCAGATTAATAACATTATAAGTTTAACGTTATATTTTTTGCCAATATTATTACAGAATTCAGGTAAAGAAAATGGCTATGTGTTAAGATGCATTAGGATTTACGGTTAGAAGCAGGTTTATTAGGTTAAACATTGATGATGTATAAAAGTTTTTGTACGTATACGTACGTACGTACAGCATAATTTCAGAAAAAATATAAGAAATAGGGCATATAAGTTACAAATTTGTAGATTTTCCTCAAAAAGTACCTTTGTTAGTGTTTTCCTTATATTAATTTACTGAAATCCCTAAATATACTTTACAAGTTTGTTGATGTTTTCTGGCAAATGTTTTTATTACTCGATGTATCAAACCTTACCTATTAAAAGTTTCATCACCTCCACTTGTTCATCAGAGATGTCGAGCCATATATAACACTTCGTTTAACACAGTGAGTAGGTACTTCTTTTCAATTTTTACTTCCCTCGCATACCGAAGGGAAGTATTGTATTTATAATGTTTAACCAACAATCTTCTGTTATGTGAATAAGTTCGCTCCATGATAAACAACTAAAAACTACATACTCAGGTTCACAGGTGATCTCCCATAGAATTTTAACAGAGCGGGGGTGGTAGCAGGCTATAACCTACAAATAAGCAGCACCAAATTTATCTAGAATAAAATATCGATCTAAAATACTTATATATTAATAAATCAATTGACTTACCTATTTTTGGTACTTTATTTTGTAGCCGTTAAAAGTGACTAGTGGCAGTGTGCGGAAAAAATAAAAATGATGCATTGCAATAACCATAAGGCTGCCAATAGTTTGACAGCAACTGAGCAACTAAACTAACCGAAACTCCCGTTTGGTGGGAATTTTAAAATAAAAGAGCTTTATAGGAACTTATTAACATATTTTTAATTGTTATTCATTCCAGTAGATATTTCCATTTATTTTCATTGCAATATTTTCGTACTAAATGATAGTAAGGATAGTAGTATAATAACTACACTGTACTGTCAAAAAGTACAAATTAATGTGATTTCGCAAGATGAAAAAAATAGTTGAAACGAATATAAGATTTCTGAAATCAGAAAAATCAAATTTACAAAATTTAAATGGACCATGAAATATGAAAATATTTTGTTATCAAAAGAAATTTTGTTAGTAAAACTTTTTAAAGATTTTAATTTCATTCTTACAGTTTTTAATTTCTTTTTTTAATCATATCCTGATATCTGCTCAAAAGAAACATCACTCCTAGAGGTTATTTCACAAATGTGTTTAGGTTTGTCTTGACTAGACTCTAGCAGGATGTCCTTAAAACGTTTTGTTCAGAACGTTTTGGGGACGATAGCAAGCGGACGTCCTTGGGACGTACCACATAAACCCGGGACGTTCAGACCTAACGAGGACCTAAGTGAACGTCCTGGGGACGTTTGTTGTTATCAGGGAGTGGCATCACTAAAAGTAAATTGTGCTGTTTTATAACAAAATGGTAATCAAATAGTTATTCTCAATCAGCTACACCTGAAGGCGTCTAATTATTTACGTAACAAATTCAACGAAAGTATAAGTACCCTGTCGATTTCAAAGCGTAGCTGCTTTTGTTGCTAATAATAATTAAAATTCGCAATTAATGGACGCTAACGCGACCGGTCTATAAATAACATTTATATTTTATTACAAGCTATAATGGTTAGAATGATTAATGTACGCATCATTAATTACCGTACCGTTACAGAGTGTTAAAAGTGAAACACTTAGCACGTCTTCCCAGTTACTTTTTATTTATTCTCGTTTTTTATTGTGGCTGATGGCCTTTGTGCTCGTGACATCATGGAGAGAGATATAACAGAAAATTTTAACCAACAGGATTAACGACTAATTTCGTGTGTGGACAATATGTGAAAACATGTATAAACAGTATTAATGAAATAATACTGCGTGCAAAACGGTGCATTCATAATAAAACTTAGAAAAGCATCATTTTGGACAGAGCTGGACTTAGCGGACTTACACTATTTGGTCTACCTAAGAAGTAATTTTTATAGCCAGGTATCCAAATGTATAACAGAAAATATTAAGTGAGCAGAGAAACAACACGAAATGAGGAAGACATGTACTTCTTATCCTGACGTCGATCTAGGTATTTATATAACTAAAAAATTACAGGGGAGGCCTCGGATAGCAAGAAATAACATATGGAAAAACACAAAGTTTACAAGTCTAACCTATAGCTTACTTAAATAAATAAAGCGAGAGTTTTGTCATCTTCAACAATTTTTTATATTAATTTACTAGAAGCAACTTAGTATTTTACACAATCAAAGAACGCGTTGTCAAGGTGTTCTAAAAAATTAAACTCCTCAGCCTCACAGGAAAAAACTTCAATTTTAAATAAGTGAGCAGAATAGCGAGCTCGTAACATATTTTCTTGAACAGGTAAATCATGGTGTCAATCATTGGCGATGTCATTATGCACAGAACTGACCACTTATGCCTGAACTTTAATTTCAATATTGTCTGTCTGTCACTTATACATACCTTCTTTAGCCCAAAGATCAATTTGTTCATTATACTGTAGTCCAATATGAGCTTTCACGCGGAAAAAAACTAACACTCCGCCCTGAAGATTTTATTTGACACATTAACTATTTTATTTTAAATAGATATTAGGTATGGATTGGTTTTATAGCAATAATGGAAAGTGCTTTTAATACCATTGAGAACTGAGAGCGAATCTAGTAACATTATTGAAACACGGGAAATGGACGTTTCGACATATTTTAAAGCGTGATAGACTGATATATTATGGCACCCACAGTAAAAATAGAACAATGTTGATTTTTCCAAAGTTTTCGAGAAGCGTCTAGGGAAACCGAAATGCGAAAACTTTGACATGCGCAAAACGTGATATCATTGGTTTGACTTTTTCTTCTTTGCTCTAGTGTTTACCTTCAGCCAGATGGTTAGCGAATAGGTTACGCTTTAGCTTATGGTGCCAACATCACACAAATCAGAGAGCATAATGCACCATTTCGCATTAAACACAAATTACCATACCAAGCGTTGCCCATCTTTCGGCAACAGTTGTAGCCAAAACTCTTTTTCTTCTTCTTTAATTGCTATCTGACACAATTTTCAGTCTTCATTCCTTCATATCCCTTTCTTCGTTTCTTTTTGTAATTTTTGTCTTTTGTCGAAATTTTGCTCTTCCTAATTATATTTTTGATGAATATTGAAATAGTTTGACAGCCATACCTCGCTCTTGTTGAATTTCCTGAAACGGGTTTTTTGGTTAATAATTTTCCCGTAAAACCAATTTTATTAATATTTTATACCTTTATACTACTTATACATTTACAAATTATTTTAAATTTACATAGTTAGATAAGCCTTAATTTTTAATGGCCTTTTAATTTACTTTTTGTAAAAGAAGTTGGTATTAGTTAATAATTTTTTGTAATTCTACCTTACCTCACTCCGTGCAGTTTTACAAGTTCCATGGCATTTATCCATTGAGTTAGTTCAAATTCCTACATCCGCTGAGTTTTTTTGAAATTTAGTAACAATTAATATATTTTTTACAATTTTTTTTCTGATGTCTTTAGCCAACCACTGGCAATTTTTGCAAGCAAGTGCTAAAGTAGATTAAGTGGAAGTACCTCGTAATTTACAATTTAAATTTACCTAAAGTGTTTCTTAAAATCTTAAAATTAAAACTTTAAATATTTTGCAGGCAACGCATGTAAAAAAGAAGTTAACGAATAATTAATGTCACCAAATATACCTCATAACTACATCAAGTTCTTTTTCGTTTTGGAAAAACTGTTATACGTTTCCTCGTTTGAAAATGCTGGCACTTAGGTATTTATCATATAAGCCATCATCAGTTAATTCAGAGAGGCTGTTCGCCACTGCAGGGCTTTTGCAAACACCCAAGAGGAATAGGTTGAATCCGCAGAATTTGCAAATGTTATGTTTCCTAAATAAAAATTTGCCTGCTGTAAATTTTGAATACTAATTTTTGTTCTTTTGTTCTTTTTTGTATTTTAAATTTTCAGTTTAAATATTTTAACTACATTTTTAAGTAGGTAGATACAGATACCTACCTATATTTAAAAATGTAAATGTTTGTTTTATATTTTAATCTCTATCAGCTTTTATTGTTTACAATGTTTCCTCTTTATTTATATTAAGAACGTTTAATTTTACGCTGTTTTTTTGTAATACTACTACAAAAATGTAGTTTAGTTTTTTTTACGTTTTTGTTTTGTTTTAAATATGCCCTTTCAAAGTGTTGTGTTTCGTTTTGAAGAATAAAGTTTATTATTTAATCATTATGCGATTCATTTTAAAAACCGTAACCGTAGGAATAACCGTAACCGTAACCTTAACCGTAAAACCCGAAACCGTTGCACCACTAGTTAGTAGGTTTATATTTTGATATCTAATTATTAATAATCATTAACGCCGCAGGCAGTATTAGCGTCGCAGACAAAGAAATGGGGGTGCGGGGTTATCCCCCCGCCTTTCTTTCACAAAATACCAGGAAATATTTCAATTTCTCGACTTGCGTGAATTTATTACACATTTATAAGGTAATGCGCATGCTCGAAGCTTACGCATTTCGGTTTCTCTAGACTCTTGTAAAGTTTCGAGGTCGAAAAATAAAAGCTCCACTGGTACCTTGAATGGATAAACTGAAATATGAAATCTAAGCGTCATTGTCAGAGCCATCGTTGTAGACAAAGTGTACGACGCAGTCGCCTAGCGATACCTGTCAGTGACCTGTCAGTAACTCCCTTATCAGTGCTTGTTAATCATGAAGTAAATATCGAGTAAAATCAATTGCTACAATAAATATAAAAGCAACCAATTGATACACGAGATCGAAGTGAATTATAATTTCTCTGCAAAGAACTAAATATAGCCTGTAATAAAATCTTTTCACGATGTCAAATAATCGTTTAGGTCCGAAAACTGTAGAGCCGATCAATTTTACCCAATTTTACCTAATATTTAAAACAATTAAGTTACATATTTTAACATAAATATACATCATAATGTGGTAATTATGAACTTTTTATATCCTCAAAAACACTTGCTCTGCATAGCTAAATGTGTTAGATGACTCATAAGCTTCAACTGTAGCGACACGCAGCTTTTTACTTGTACTGCAAATGAGAGAAACATTAATAAGTCCGTAGAGTTTTCACGTTTAAGTGGATAGCCTACTGTATAGACTGCGCTTTTTCGCTATAATGTATGAATGGTTATAACATAGAGAATGGCAGTTTGAAAGAAGAAAGTGCTGTTTTTTGTTTCTACGTTCATTTATAGTTTTTCATTTAAAACTTTACGAGCCTCGCCTTCAATGGAATTGCACCTGAATGTTATTCTTAAAAAATTAACAAAAAATTCTGTTTAATTTGCTACTTCTTGCTCTTTGAAATTACAGATTTCTAAAAGTACTGGTTTAATTTCAATTTCATAGAAATTCATAACATTGCAATTTAAAATCCTAATAAATTTAATTTACAACAAACAGGTCAAAACAAGAAATTCCGAAATCTGATTTGGGATTAATTTAATTTATTTCTAAATTATAAACAATTTAATATAAAAAAAATAGAAAATTGTACCATGATAATTGGTCAACATATTTTAGGGCTCGTTCTTTACCGGATGAGTCGGAGCTTATTATACTCTTCGCAAATACAAAACAAAGAGTATATTGTATTTGATCGGCATATTTCTAAAACCTGTAATATTGCTCGAAGAGAAAAAGAATTCATATCACTGTGTTGGTGATCGAATTCTGAACAACATTCAAAATGTCCGTCCGTCCGTCTGTCCGTCTGTCTGTCTGTCTGTCTGTCTCTCTGTCTGTCTATCTGTCCGTCCGTCACGTTTCTTGTAAGCACGATAACTTAGCAACGAAAATAAATAAAAAAGTTATTAATTTTTTAAATTACAAAAAAAATTGTTATGTTTTGTAATTAAACAGAAAATGCCTAAAACTAATATTATTTACAAAAAAAGACTGCGAAGAGTCCTATAGAATGTGCAACAATTATATAAAATGTGCAGTAAACCGGCGAAAGTTATAATGGGTAGCTTCTTTGCTTATATGTAAGTATTTGCTCAAGTACATTATATATTATGTGTAATGAATGTAATGGTACCAATATTTCTAAACTGCTGCTGCTTCAAAATAGGTATATAATCTAAACTGATTTTCGGTAAAATACAACATAAAGTACAGGACACATATTTTTTTACAAACTCCATAATAATTTACTACTAACATATTTGCCAGCATCTTGTGGATATAAAAAATTACAATATAAGGCAAAGAAATCATATAAATAGTATTATTAATATTATTATTTAAACATCCCACTTCGACCACCGGCAATTCGGAGTTCATAAGGAATTGATACAAACTTTGAATTATCTCGTTTCGTTTGTAAAACCGAAGGGATCCGAAGGTTGTGTTTAACTTTACACTATCTTATTTTATTAACTAAACTACAGAATATCCTTGCCCTCAGCTATGTCCTTAAGTAAAACTTTCCCTCTTATAAGTCTCTGTTCATTGAGAGGGAAACTTAACAGATAACAAATCGATTATTTAAAACTAGCCCTTTTGTTCTAGGCACGAAAGTTGAACTTTTTCTAGCTCAAATTAGTACTGAATATATAACTTTTTAAAATGCCAGTAGAAAACTAACTTTATGATATGGAACTACTACTTTTTATTATTTTAGTACAATTAGGGCCGGTTTTTCAATGTCCAGTTAAATAGCTTAACTGTCAGATAAAATTTATCTGGCAGGTAAACTGTTTTTCAATTTCAAAATTTACCGGAGGGTAAGGCTCACTATCTGAAAGTAAATTTGAGACTTGAAAGTGCCAGTTAAGGATTTATTCTACTATTAGTGGATTTGCACATGCGCAGTTGATTCAATTTCTGACAATTTTGAAACACTCTAACCTAAACACTAATGTGATTGATGATGTGTTCGTTTTTAATTTGTGATTTATATTAAATGCATTACTGTCAATAATAAATTATAATCATAATTTTCTGGATATGAGTGATGATGAAGATGAAATTATACAATTTATAGACTATGAAATGAGACCCTATGCTATAAAGGAGCGAGAAAATAATTTTGAGAATTATGGTGATAAAGGTTTTTTTATAAGATTTCGACTGCGTAAAAGATCTATTTTACACATCGTTGAGATAACAGAGAAAGAAATTGAAACCATTACGGACAGATAGGTGTACTCAGCATTCACATCATTTAAATACTCCACCTGACTTATCTGTAGTATAGAAATAACATCAATCAACACGCTACACAACTAGAGGTTAAATTAGATAAAACACCCGCGCAATTTGAATTAAACCAATGGAAAGCAACTTCAGGAAGAATCAGTAGTGCCAACATTGCTAAGAAATAATTAAACTCATGGATACGTAGCTGGCAGTTAAATTACTGTTGATAAACACTACCATAGATATAACTGCCAGCTAAGCGTAACTAGCAGCTACCTACCAGGCACTTTTAACTGGACATTGAGAAACCGGCCCTTAATCACATATAGGGCTAATTGACAAATATATTTTGTAACATATATTTCATCCTTTCAAATATACTTCAGTTTGATTAAATGTTTTCATTTGTTTCAGATGAAAATCATTCTGCAAATCCTCACAACGCTCTTCTTCTTAAGAAGCCTGAAATGTGCCCCAGTCGATCCTAACCCCGGAGAAAGGAAAGGAAAAAACTTGGCGTTCCTAGATTACCTCCAACCCCCCGAAATCGACTACAGCAACGAAGTAGACAACGACGACTACGTGTCGTTGGCCTTAGAAGAAAACGATCTCAGTAGAAGCATCCCAACAAATAAACGCGTCAGGCCCCAGCCCTATAATTCCCCTATCTACTACATTAGAATGCCTCCTCAGCCCTACATGTTCGTGCCAGGCTTGGGCTACGTGTCACAACCTGCACCTTCACCAATTTCACAATTTGTTAATCTCCCAGTGTCTTTCGTGGCTAATGGTAAACCAAGTACAATTTACCAGTGGTCCGGGGGATTCCCAGGCTTCCCAACTGTAGCGCCTCCACCACTGCCAGTACCTAAGCCTCAGAGGCCTGTGAAGAAACCTATTATTGCTGACTCCACTATTCACCGGCTACCCGGTACGTTTACCTTTAACGGTAAACCAGAGGACATTTTTGTACTTAGGGACTCGTATAACTCGTTGTACAGTGATGTTTTACAGAACGTTTATCCTTAACTTGTTCATTATTGTGTGGAAAAGCTGAAAACTGCTCAGTAGAAAACTGAAGATTTCTCGTTTTATTTATTAAACTTTTTTTAGTTTGAATTAATGATAATTTATTGATTGTCTAAGAGGCAGGGACGATTTCTGCAGCGATACGTAGGAGGGCTAAATTTAATTCTATAGGTTGTAAAGTAGTGATGGAAATGGAGTTGTTTGCTCTGATGGTTATGTTACAGAGATATGGTGCCTAAAAGATGCATTTTGATTGCAAAAAAAATGAACGATAAGTCGTATGGATGAATTTAAGTCTATAGATTGCAAAGTACATACCCAATGTGTTGGTCTGCTTGCATTAGGTAACTATGGCTATGGCGTTGCAAGAAATGAGCAATAAGTAGTATAGTAGTATCAAAACTGTTAATTTTTTATTGTGTCTTACTGTTATTGCTGGTAAAAATTCGTCATAGTTGTATTGTAAATGGGTGTTATAAAAATAAAACTGCTTAGTAGCTACTAAAGACAGAAGGGCATTTGCTCAGTTTTATATAATTCCCATGTGTAGATCTCATACTTTGATACTATACCATTTTCAACTATCCTATTTATCGTTCATCTTTTGCAATCACAGCGCGTCTTCTAGGGGCCATATCTCTGAAACGTATCCACTTAGAGCAGATAGTTCAACGCCATCCACATCTACAGTGTGTCCCACTTCGTACCAAGCCACCCCTAGAACTTGGCTATTTGTATTTGGATTTGTATATATTTTTTATAGCACATAATACCCATAATGAAGTACCTTCGGAAGGTAGAACTGTTACTCAATCTCCATTTCAAAGCCAACTGTGATTTTTTTAAAATGGGAATTTTACAAAAGTAACATTAGCGGTTAAGATAGTGGAAAAATGTATTTGTAAAAGTCGTTCAGAAAATTCCAAATATGAATTTTCATTTAAAAATATTGATTTTTTTTTTTATATTATAATAAGTCAGAAAAATTCGACGTTTGGGTTAGTTTAGAGCATCCAGATTGCTATGAATGTCAATCTACTTACATCAATTATTGTAAACACCATGGTTGTCAATTTTTACGTCAAAATGCCTTTGAAATTAACAATTCCAGAAAAAGCAGAAATTATTCAAACCGGCACTATTGCAAAGCCAACACTGAAACCTACCAAAAGGCATCCAGGTGATGATATTATACTGGGTTTTCTTAATGGAAACCCACGAACCAGTGTAAGAGAAATTGCGCGGGAATTAAATTTATCAAAAGACAAGATCTGGCCCTTCAAGCCAAAATTTCTTCAGACGTTGCAAGAAGGGGACCCAGAACGAAGATTAGAATATTGTTATTGGCTGCAAGGCATTTTTGTAGAGGACCGTCGTTTTATTGATAAAATACTGTTCTCAGACGAAGCCACATTTATCACTAATGACGTGGTTTTGTCACAAAATTGTAGATATTGGGCTGCGGATTATCCAAATTGGATAATCACATGCAAAAGTCAGTACTCCCAAAAAGTGAATGTATGGTGTGGTATACTGGCAACCCGGCTAATTGGTCCATTTTTTTTTCGAGGGAAATATAAATACTGATGTTTACTTGAATTTCCTTAACACAGAATTGTTCGATGCTATAGACGATTTACCGCTTGCATTGCAAAGAGATATCCACTTCCAACAAGATGGCTGCTCAGTATATAATGCCTTGATTGTGAGGGAATGGTTTAATCAAAATTTTCCTCGAAAATGGATAGAACGTAATAGTCCAGTTTGCGAGTTTCCACCCAGATCCCCAGATAATACTCCCCTGGGTTTTTATTTATGGGGTGCAATTTAAAAAAAAGTTTATAAAAGCAGACCACGCACGATCAATATCTCCTGAAGAATTAAGAAAAGTATCGAATTATAATAAAAAAAGAATTATAAAATGCATTGAAATTGAAGGCGATCTAGTTGAAAAATATTTCAGATAATTATTATTGTTAGCATTGTACATATTGTGTGCGTTTTTCTTTTCATTAAATAAATTATCAACATTATGTAAAATGGTTTATTACTATTTTCTGGATTTCATAGCAATCTGGATGCTCTAAACTAACCCAAACATCGAATTTTTCTGACTTTACACAATAACACAATATTTTTAAATGAAAATTCATATTTGAACTTACTTAATTTTTCTGAACAACTTTTCCAAATACATTTTTCCTCTATCTCAATCGCTAATGTTACCTTTGCAAAATTCCCATTTTAAAAAAATCACAGTTGGCTTTGAGATTGAGTAACAGTTCTACCTTCCAAAGGTACTTCATTATGGGTGTTATGTCCTATAAAAAATATATACAAGTCCAAATACCAAATAGCCAAGTTATAAGGGTGGCTTAGTACGAAGTGATACACACTGTATAACTTATATACATAAATTAAACCATCATATGTATTGTTCATTTTTTGCAACCATCAACCGATTTTAACAGATTTCCGAAAAGTGAATTACCAGTACCAACTTTCTCGTGCTTAGGTTTCATGAGATTTGGGTTGTTAACCGGCAATAAAATACTTCTGACTTAGAAAACGTACCACAGAATACCTTATAGTTATTGCAGAAAAAAATTTGTATTTGACACGAACAATTGTTAAAATCTTATAGCGTCTTGTAGCTGCCATATCTCTGAGACGCAACCACCTAGCTCAGGCATACCAACACTATTCACATCGGGGTACCTTGCAATCTGTAGAACTAAATTCATCAGTGCTACATATCGCTGCAAAAATCGTCCCTGCCTCGTATTCTATTAGCATTAGTGATATATGACTTAGTAAATAATGTTTAACGATACTTAAATCAGCAGTATTCAACATAGATGTAACTATAAAAAGTGTGCAATATTGTAAAGCTGCGTCCTGGCTTGAGTCGTTATGCACGCACGACTTGCGCGTAAAAATCATTAGATAGTTACGAAATGAAGATTTGTCAGTTCTCGGTTTCAATAAAGACAACTAAGGATTGTGTACCGTCTTTCGAGTCCCACAAGTCAGTACGCAGCTCTAGTAGCTCAACATTTTAATGATGAGATTATTATTGTAGCGTAAAGAGTGCTTGCAGGAAATATGGCCCGGATAAAAATTATCTCCTTCCTCTGAATCAGAAGTTACAGGAGCTGCTAGTATGTAGTGCAAACATACGCCAAGTGGAACGACAAAATCAATATAGATACCTATTTTATATGCAAGATGTTGTTCACTTATGTTTTAGTTTGCTTGGTATGCTCTTTGATATATCCCAAAGAAAATAAGCAATCCAGCAGGTTATGATCGGGTGATCAAGGAGGCCATAGCAATAGTCAACTCCTAATTCTGCAATCAGGAAATTTGTTATTTTAAACGTTTCTAACTTCTTCGTTGGGCTCCTAAAAATACCGAATATGATGACGAAGTAAGAGAACAAGGCAACATTCATTTCCGAACTAAATATGATGCTATTCTATCTCAACCAAATAGAATTCATAGTACATTAGATCAGCAAATGCTTTTGTTATCTATCTTTCTAGATTTAACCAAAGCTTATGACTTGATAAAGTTCTTAGTATGTTACTACTTTCCTCGAGATTCTCTTACATGATTTTGTCATTTTGAAATTTGTGAAACGGATTCAAAATTTATCACTAGTTGATTGGAAGAAAAAATTCAGTGTTATTCTTTTTTACCCATTGTTTTAGATTTAACGAAACCTCTTTACTTAGCAAGTTTCTTACCACCTTGGAAATTCTTTAGAGAATCTTGATATTCGAGGACTAGATCTAAAATGTTTCAATACTTACTTGGAAAGAAGAAATCATTGTATGAGTCATCTTTATCTAGTTTTTTGATTCAGAAAAAACATTTGACTTAGTGACTTTCATATTAAGAATTTTTAAAGGATCTTGAATTTATCAGCAGATACTTACAAGGAGAAATTTAGTGTTATTCTTCATTACCTAAATTTTTTCATGCAATGAGAGCTTTTAGAAGTAAGTTTCTTATTAATTTACGAGAGGATCTCGAAATTTGAAAAATGGATATCAATAGTTGATTGGAAAGAAAAATTGAGTGTGTTAGCTTTCGTTTTTTAGATTTAATGAGAGCTTTTGATTTGGTAAATATCTTACTACTTTTTGGTCTTTAGAAAATCTTGACATTTGACGAGTGACGTTTAAAATTTATAAATACAGTTATTTGAAAGGAAAAATTCAATATGTTCGTTAGCTTTCGTTATTTAAGTTTTTAGATTCGACTATAACTTTTGTCAGTAAGTTCATTTAGCTGCTTAGGCGGAAAAATCAATATATTAACTTTAAAGAGTGCATAACCACTTAAGTATTCTTAACTTTGTTATTTCCAAATCACAGCCTTGATTATTATTATGCATTATTTATCATAATTTATTTCCTCTTAAAACTGAATAGCAGAGAATAGTTTTAGTGACGAGATAGTTGTATATTATAAAAACTTGAATCGAATTATATCAAGTGAAAAAGTAGAGATAAATTTCATATAATAATATGTAAGTATTAAAACATGCTTTAACAATCAGCTGTTTACTTAATTTTAAATGAGGAATTTTCCATAAGAATTGTGAGTATTTTTTATTCTCTTTCAACTAAATATAGATTCATATTTTAGAGACAGTATTGGAAAAATCTGTATGACTCTTAACACACCATGTGGAGTCGCCTTGGAATTCAAACATTTCTCTCTAAGAAACTCAGATTTTTTTCTACAACCTGTCCTTCCAGCATGTACGCTTTGCAATTACCTTCCCCGGGTAACCACTTTTTTAGAATATTTTTAATTTCACAATGTTTTCAAATAAAACACCCTGTATATTCTTTACTATGTGATGTAAAATTAAAAAACGTGCGAACTATGGCCGAGAAATTTTACAAGCGCATTTTACTGTTTTATCGTTTCTTTTCCACATAACAAAATGATATGCAATGCACATACATTGTATTTTCAATCTATGGATATGTATATCCACAAGATGGAGAAAGTATATCTAATGTACATCTAATGGATGTGGAATTAACATTCCTAGCATATACGTTTGTCGTCGACTTCCATATCTATTTCATATCCACTAAATGTATATAAACATATGCAATGTACATTCACTGGACATGACACACACATCATATACACAATCGCATATTTTATGAATATACATTACATATCTACGAAGTAATTTCCACGGGCATCAAAACACTTATTGAACACTGCATTCGACGCGTGTTGCCCCAGTCATGTTGGCATCATCGGGAGATGAGTAAAACGAACAGTTTTAATCATCCCGATGATACCAACATGATTGTGATTGATTTAAGTGTTTTGATGTTCGTGGGAACTACTTCAGAGGAATCAGAGGTATCCATATATAAGAGGTACTAAAACACAGATATTTTAACAAGAAATATACTTTATATACCTATTTTAAACATACACAAACTTTACAAAATAACTTAAATTATTACACAATATTTAATATTTTCAATGTTTACGTATACTTTTTTACCTTCCGGTGGTTTAACAAATTGTAAACATATGTATAATACTATAGTTACTCATGTCCTGCATATGTGCTTAAAACATTCTCAACCATCAGTAAGTTATATAATATGAACGTATGTAATTTTTATTCACTATATTTATATACTTAATACATACCCAATATGACTTGACATAACAGCAAATTTTTAGGCCTCTGTCACTATGCGCCATCTTAACTGAACACACACCTGCCAGAATCAGTTAAATATGAAACTTGCAAATTTTCTAACCCTAAAGGAGTATGTATTTAGAAATCTAAAGAATTGCATTATAATAAATATACTCTTACATCATGGGAGCTTCATGCAAATGAAACAGCATAATAGCAAATATGAAATCCAGAGAATGAGAAAGAGTTAACTTCCATCACACTAAACACCATGCATGCAACATTATAGGGCTTAATGGCTGCCGGCTGTTGCGAACTACAATCCGTAAACAAATGATGCGTGGTGCGCCGACGCATCAGATAATGAGATAAAATTCGTCTACGTGTATAATTTAATTATACCTTAATGGACATGTTATGTATAAATCATTATGTATATACCTTCAGCAATATACATTGTATATGACACTGATGAATGTCAGTAGCTGAATATACATTTCATATCATATGTATATTTAACAAAACATATTCAAATTCCAACATCGAATGCAGATGCTATGGATGTACATATCCATGAGATGTTATGTGGGTTATTCAAATAAATATATTTGAATTGTACTGATATGTCTAATTATGTTATATGTAGTTATTTTTATGCATTGTACAGTATTAGTTATAGATTTTTGCAGTTATTCAAAGATTACACAACGCACGAACTGAAGATGCATTATTTTACTCCACCAATGAAACTTTTAAAAAGGCAAATTATAGCAGGGAGGAAATAGATAACTTAATATTCAGCCTTTAGGTGCAAACATATTACTTTAATGTGGGGTCTGTCTCAATAAGAGCAGGTAATTATTGTAATAATTGTGTCATTACAAGCATTTTTTCATGCGAATTTCATTCAGGATCGAGTTCGTGTTGCAAAAATTACAATAATTGTTCTTTATTGCCAATACTCAGTTTTAATAATCTTTGATTAACTGGGAAGTAAAAAGTGACCTTAATGTAGGCAGATGTATATATTTATAGCTTATAATATTGTATTTATTTATACCATGTTATCGATATTAAATTGTAGTTAAATATAGCTTATTTTTACGTTTTAGTTTCATACAGTTAACTGTTCCTAAATGTTGCTCAGATTGTTCAGATGCATCTCCAAAATAAACTAATTTTACAATTTTTTCAGTGAGTTTAATATTTACTGATTCCCTCAAGTAACAATTGTAGTTTTAAAATAATCTATAAGTTATGACTTATTTCCAAGTCTATTTATAAACGTAAATAGTTTGGAAGAACTCTATGAAGCCGATTTAAAACCTTTATCACAGTACCGGGGCCCATCTAGATAACGGTCTTACATGCCTCTTTTTAAAACTACTATTAAAGCTTTCAAGTTTTAATGAATTATCTAAAGCTCTCCTCAGGGAGTATCTGAAGAGTATTATAAAACCATACTTGGTTTAGGATAGGCACTATACCAAAACTGAAAAGACACACAAATGCTTTAATAAAGTAAGAATAAATACAAATGAATCTATTCTACATGCACTATGGAACGCTATAGTTATATATAAGTTATAAAATGGACAATTGGTGACTACTAAGAACAGTTCAGAAAAACAGTTAATGATGGACTACTTGTAATGAATTGATGGGACTGCTTATAGTGAACTAAAATTTCCAACGATGCTAAGTTTACTACAAAACATGTATTAGATAGTTCTTAAAAATACGTGTGTTCCCTAAAAACACAATTTTTAAAAACTGTATAAACAATTAATTTTTTGTATGACTTAAAAAGTAAGAGAGCTTTAACATCTACCCATAATATGGTTTAATATATGTAAATTGGGATATTCCCAATTCCCTGAGCGTTATTTCTTCGACGGTTGGACGTAAAATGACTGCTGAATGTATGAATCCTATAAGCTGTGAATAATTCTACTTAAAACATGTTTAGTCTTAAAATGCCTATTACATTGCCAATAGGGATGTTCACTATTTTTAATGCAATAAAGAATGATACTTCTAAGGCTACAGAAACACGTAGTAACCATTAAAACGCCTAAAAACTTTTTCTTGAAAATAAACTAAAAACAAAAAGTCCGAAATTAATGAAGCTAGTAAAAGATCCCTGTAGTGAGAGTAGCGCGCGTGATGTCACAATGCTCATAGCGGTATCGTATACCAACGTGATATGGATTGTTTGTTTCAGTATTGTTTTATTTCTGTTTTTGTAATGATGAAAGACTCAAAAAGTGTGAAAGTTAATAGAAACAAGTGTTATTTTCTTCCTGGATGTACAAATACATCAGTAAATAACCCAGAAAGGTTTTTATGTCTGTGCCACAAAATGTAAAAAGAAAGAAGCTTTGGTCCTTTTCTAAACCAACGATATTGTTAAAAAACTTTTGTTACCTTAAACGAATTTATCAAAATCGGTCTCCGATTACACAATGTTTTCGCATCCCTGTTTCCAACATAGCAAAGCATATTTAATATGGAACACACAGTACTTACTGTTTCGCTTTTACACCACTAGGTTGATGAGGCTGATTGAAGTTTATCACCATGGCCAAAAATTCTGAAACCATGATAACATTCACAGTTAGCAGATCATGTGAGTCCGCCTTTTGAAAACCTCCCTCCATTTTTAAAAGTCGCAAAACGAAGTACTACACGGACACAACAGTTCGCAGAAACCAGTAGACGCAGACTAATTCTCATTAGGGATGGCAACGATGTGTCGATATAAAATAAATGTCGATATATTAATTCTAAACCATGAATATATTCGTATCGTTTTTTTGTTGCAATATATCAGGTTGAAATATCAGTATTTTTCTAAATATGTCGAAAGGGGTCAACTTGCATATTAACCCCCCCTCCGCCGCTCTTCGAAATTTCAATCAAGAATATCACTTGCGAGAATATCACCCCCGGCTTTCCAAAGTTATACCTTAAGCAATATTCATTAATTTTTTATATTAAATGTTAATCTACAAAATATATCGATACATAGAAATATGGATACATAGAAACATCGATAATTTTTTGTTGATATATCGAATATATTGATCTGAGTCTTGTGATGTATCGAATGATTCATATATCGATATATTACATTTGTTTACCAACCCTAATTCTCATATGAAACGTGCATGAAAGCCTAGCCACTATATTCGCGCGCGTTTAACTATGAGCAACATGACGTCACACAATCAAGGAGCGTTTCGCGCACTCAAATGAATATTGATTTTTGTAAAACTTTGTGGATATTATTATAAGATTATTTTTAACCATTTTATGATATTTAAACAGGATTTAATTTTTCTGTGAACATCCCTATTGTCCTTTAAGTATGTCGATTTATTCTTGTAAAAGCACATATAATATGTGGTAAAAGTATATATTAAACCTTATTGGTCTTAATGTATTTTTCTAAACTTGTAGGCATATCTTAAAATCAATTTTAAACCATTTGAGCGCATAACACAACCGCTTTAAAACCTATAAAATTTATATGCTCGGATAATACAAACTAAAAAGTTTGCCCAGACGGTATTTGGTATATATCCACTAAATGCTCGCTTCTCTTGTCTTTTATCAAGTGTCTTGGTTTTACTAGTGATATTTTAATTTATCATCGATCACTGCTCCACACACACAAACAAAATACCGACGAATGTGTATATGTCTTATCACAGTCTTAAAACTACTTATATTAAACCATTATAATCTGGGCAAAGGTAAACCGAATAATTTTATGTTTAAGACTGATTTATTACAGATGTTTGTTTGCTTCATTAAAACTCTATCTAGCAAGCAGTTAGTTTCATGGAGGTTCGGTCTGAAACTCAGTGATTTCAAAGCATATTAGATTTATAACCAGCATTAACGAATCATCTCAAATTAATTTCATAAAGCAATGATAAAACCACAACATTTGCTTAAGCTTTATAAAACTTGATCTTCCTAACTTGAACTTAACAGCTATAAAGTTTTGTTGAAGGCTTGACCATTACCTTGATAAGTCACTCATAAGCCAATAAAGACTAAAAGATAATTTAGTTTTAATGTATGTTCTTGAAGGCCTCTTTGAAACTTTCTTTAAGACAAAACTAACTTTAAGTGTATTTAGCATTTAATAAATCTAACACAAATCAGTGGTTTATGAGGTGGCCATTATAAAATACTCATAAAACCTAAATAAATCTGGAAAGCATTTAAATTATTAGTTGGTCCGTCTATTAACTACCCCCCTTGTATTGACGCATTTGATGTGATGCTGAATTTGAAACAATCTATTAACTTTACATCCTAGGCGTGATTCGCCAGCCAGGATGGCATCATCAGGGGACATTTTCTGTAATTTCCGGACGTTACCAAATCCATATTAGGACGTTGCCGAATCCATATTCGGGCTCTGCCGAATTCCTAGGTAACTTCCGTGCGCTGGCGAATTCAAATTAGGGCACTGTATCCATATTTGGGCACTATCGAATACCAAGGTGATTTCAGGATGCTGCCAAATACCAAGGCAATTTCCGGACGATGTATAATTCATATTCGGGCGCTGCCGAATAGCAAAGTAACTTTCGGGCGCTGTCGAATCCAAATTGGGACGCTGCCGAATCTCCAGGATCCACTTTGATTGCAAGATTTGATCCACACATACCAACTAACATACAAAGCAAGTTAAAAGTTTTTAAAAATTAAGTTTCTGGACATTTATTAGCTTGCTTTATTTATTTTTCGCTATTTACTAGTATATACACCAAACCCAAGTTTCTGTATCCTTACCAGCTCGTATTACTTATTTTCCCCTATTTGCCCATATTTAACGCTCAACCCTTCAACGGGATGATCTCAAAATATAATCTAGTTTCAGATGTCATTATGATACATATGTGTATCAAATATCAAGTGAATGTGTCAATTTTGTTCTGTTAAACCCTTTAATAATGGATTGGTCGTGTTTCTGAAAAACGCGCGCACAAAAAAAAAATTGAGACAGGCAGACAGACAGACCGACCGACAGACACAGATTTTTTTTTTCGTCCAAATTTAAAATCTTGATGTTTTATAAAAGAAAATTGATTTTTTTTTTACGATACTATACTTTCACTCCACTAATGGATGTAGAAGTAATAAGAGACCATTTTATTTTAATATTTAAGAATTTCTATTTTGTCTGTTAATCTTCGTTATATTTATTCCTAGACTTCTAAAAGTAAAGGATTACTAAGACACTTTAAATCTGTACTTCTTGACATCCACAAAAAATCTTGTTTTCCTCTCTGGTTATAAACTTTATATTTTGGTTATCTTATGATAGTCATATTTGATATAACGTCATCTAAAAATGACATCAAGATTTGAAACAGTGTCTTAATAATTCTTAACTCATAAACGTCTCTTTCGTGGAACACTAATATCGTGGAGGAGTCTAATCCTCTTTATCAATCACTTTGATTGCAATTAATTGACTTTTCATTATTTCCAACAAATAGTGCAGTAGAAAAGGACCAAATTAGCGATGAAGTATGCAGAGACTTGTAATTGCAATATTATGAGTTCATACCTTCAGGGTATCACCAGGAGTATACCGGGTGGCCACGAGTCAATGTACGCCCCCAATATTTTGGTTGTTTTTGTATTTAAAAATTTGGAAGTGACATCAACTTCTTTTTCTTAAATGGAATGACTATATTTCTTTGATGGTTTCTCATTAAGCATAAATTTCTAAATGCAACAGTTTTTTCAGATGTAAAAAATTCCAAAAAATAAGTAACATACGAACAATTTTAAATTTTTTCAAAATGGCCGCGTCAGATCAACGCGATGTAAGAAAATTATTAAGTGGGCTATGGAAATTATTAGTAAGGTTGTAGACTTATCAGTAAAGCAGAAAATAGTTGTTTGAATTACTGATAGGTACCAGTATTTTTAGTTTTTTTCAAAAAAACGGGATTTCATTTTCATTTTCATTTCCGTATGGGTCCTATGGATTTTTTTTAATGGAACTGTGCTATTTCTTTTACTAATCAGAAATAAAGATTCATAAACTATAATTTTTTGCCATTAATTATTTCTTAACGATATCCGTAATAATAGAAGTATTTTTAAAAAGTAAACACAATTTAAACAAGAAATAATTTAAATAGGTATAACGTTACAACCAAAAATAACAAAACTATTTAAAACCTAAATTATAACAAACCATTATAAAAATTGTTCAAACTGTTCACCGTTATGATTAATACACAGAGTAGCGCGACTTATCGTTGCACGTCTAACATTCTATAATTGTCGAGGTGTTACTTGTGCAATTTCGTGTCGAACTCTTTCTTCCAGATTTTGCCTTGTGGTTGGAGCAGTCATGTAGACTCTATTTTTCAAATGCGCCCGAATAATAAAATTGAGTGGGGTTAAGTCAGGCGACCTTGCAGGCCATCTGACTGGACCATGGGTCCCAATCCAACGATCTGGAAATAATTGATTTAAGTAATCCCTAACGATAATAGCATTGTCTTATTGGAAGTAAACCTCGTCAATATTGGTATTGGGAATTTGATTAATCTGTGGAACTATTATATTTTGGAGAAATTTTAGATATCTTGGTCCAGTTAGAGTTTCGTTAAAAATTATTGGACCTATGATATGATCGCCCAGTACGCCTAACCAAACATTAAAGCCAAACCGCTCCTGAAACCTCCCCTGTCTCATAATGTGAGGATTATCAATTGCCCAATATCGAGTGTTGTTTCGATTAAATAACCCAAGGTATGTAAATCTCGATTCATCAGTGAACAAAATGTTTTTGATAAAATTCTCATTTCTTAATTAGCGTAACTGTTACCAATTACAAAAGGTTATTCTTCGTTGATAATCATTCTCATACAAAAATTGATGCAATTGATATTTACAAGAACGATGTTTCTTTAAAATGTTTCTGGCTGATTCTTTGGAAATTGGTAATTAATGTTCAATTTGTCTCATCGAAATGGTTGGGTCAACATGCACTAAAGCTAATACATTAATTTCCGTTTCTTCATCCACAATAAATCTTTCTTCAATTTCTACATTAGGTTCAGTTCTAAAGTATTGCTCCAACCGGGCGAAATAGTTTCTCGGAGGTTTGTCTTCTTTCTGGACATCTCCATCCATACAAACTTTGTGCTCTAGTTGCATTACGTCGAGTCTCTCCATAAATAATAATCATGTCAACTTTTTCATCTCTTGAATAATTTTCAGCCATTTTATATTAATTTTCTTGTTTATAACAACTTTAATACACTTGCTTCCGAAAATTTGTTAGTCAAGACTAATTCAATTGTTGCGAATGTCTGTTATTTTCATGGCTATCTGCAATTTTGGATTTAAATGTAGATAGGTACCTACCTTATTAAAATAATTTGTTGGCGTTTACTTTTTAAAAATACTTCTATTATTACGAAGGATATCGTTAAGAAATGATTAATGGCGAAAAAATTATAGTTCATGAATCAATAGCTCTGATTAATAATAGAAATAGCACAGTTTCATTAAAAACAAATCCATAGGACCCCTACGGAAATGAAAATGAAATTCTGTTTTTTTGAAAAACAAACTAAAAATACTGGTACCTATCAGTAATTCAAACAACTGTTTTCCTCTTTACAGATAAGTTTACAACCTTACTAATAGTTTCCATAGCCTACTTAGTAATTTTCTTACATCGCATCCATCTGACGCGGCCATTTTGAAAAAATTAAATGATTGTTCGTATTTCACTTATTTTTTGGAATTTTTTACATCTGAAAAAACTGTTGCACTTAGAAATTTTTGTTTAATGAGAAGCCATCAAAAAAATATAGCCATTCTATTTAAGAAAAAAAAGTTGATGTCACTTCCGGTTCAACTGGAAGTGACATTTGCATTCCTGTTAGTCTAAAAGTAGCTTATTATTGGCTAATTTACGTGCACCAAAAACCAAATTTTTAAATACAAAAACAACCAAAATTTTGGGGGCGTACATTGACTCGTGGCCACCCGGTATATCTGAGTTTTGAACTTCCTTTGAACAGCGCTTTGTTGGGTAAAAAGGTGAGTGTCTCCAGTTCTAGAGGCTGATCGGAACAAACTAACAACCAAAAACCTTTGCAATTAAAATTTCATCAAATCCGCGTTAGTTTTGGGCCACTTGACTACGTACATAACGTACAAGATGGAATATACTGGCTAAAAAGCGTTTTTTTGCATTTTAACGCCCAGGGACGTCAAGAGTTTTGATCGTCTTCGATTTTTCAGAAAATATCCTTTTGTTGAAAACAAAACATTCTGAAATTTTGGTGCACAAATATTGAACCTTGTGGACACAAATTACTTTGTTATCTGAATTTTGAATGGCCCGCTCTTTTGTGCCATTAAGTCCAAATCGGATCTTTTTTTTTCAAAATGTAGTTCTGAGCGCCAGCTTTCCGCTGGCATTAAAAAAATTCTTTCAAAGTCATTTTGGCCACTTTTAGGGCATTCATTTATAAACCAAATGACAACAAATAGATGTTCTCGGCCATTTTGAAAACATTTTTGAATAATTTTTACTTATCGGAAAAGAAAGAGAATTGCGAGAACATTAATTTAAAAAAAAAAGTTAATTTTCATCCATTTGAACTCGATATATTTAACTTTTAGCATTTTGGCCAATTATTAATTAACAAATGCCTATTTTTCGCTAATATTTGAACTGTATCATTTTGGAACATATTTACATCATATGACGCGTCCAAAAATCATTTTTAACTTATAAAAACTAATTTTCAAGCATTTACATTTTATTGTTATTAATGAGCCTGAATAGCTTTTTTTTTTTAATTTGTATATCAAGATTGTCTCTCGTTTTAGTTACCGTAAGTTAAATATCTCGAATTCAGATAGACGAAAATTCACCTTTTTTTTAAATTAAAGTTATCACAATTCTCTTTCTATCCTGATAAAAATGTTTCAAAAACGTTTTCAAAATGGCCGAGAAAATCTATTTGTTGTCATTTGGCTTATAAATAAATGCCCAATAAGTGACCAAAATGACTTTAAAAGAATCGTAAAGCTAGCATCTAGAACTAACTACGTTTAAAAAGAAACGATCCGTTTTGGACTTAATAGCACAAAATGGCGGGCAATTCAAAGTTTGAATGATGGAAGAAAATTAATAAGCTAATGTGATACTTCATATGACAGCATATATGGAACCAGTTTAAATCCTTCCCGTTTTCTTAGAAATACCTTTAACGCAAGGTGCAAAGGAAAAAACAATCCAGCATTTAACTAGGTATAATATTTTTTATTTCTGAACAGATTGAGTGAAACGAAATAGCCAATATCAAAAATGTATCTGTTTGTATGCCTTCCTGACGGTCAATGTCTCAGAGGCCCAAAAAAATATGGAGAAAACTAGAATCTATTGCATATTACACCATTTCACATAAATTACAAAAGTACTGTTTAAACTAACTCTACAAAATTTAATTTTCTAATTCGGCTGGTATAAACAGTATTAAAAGTGATTCATGTTGTCCTTCAGGACTAAGTTTTCGACCATATATATGATCTTTTAGTAATAAATGTTGTTATCGTGGGCTCTTAACGTAACCACCAGAAAATTACATAGGATACGCTCAAATTACCGCTCATGTGCAGTAGAGAAAAATAACCACACGTTATTATATAAATCATGGCAGGGCCAACGCCCCCCTTGCCCTTTTAAGTCCCCTTATTCATTACCGCGAATAGGACCTTGAAAAAACAATTATTACTACAAAAGAGGCGGTTATGTAGAGTATACTATTTATAGAACGACTTCGGATGAGGAGAAATGCAAATTAGATGCGAAGAAGGGCCTTGAGAGGTCGAATCTCGATCTAAACCGTATCGCCGTATCAGGACCTGACTTACTTAAATAAATTGTATACATACTTGAGGATCAAGGCTAGGAAGGACTGTATGCTACATTTATATAATAATAGTAATTTGATGAAGACAATATATTCTACTTTTGATATTTCTTTAGTTTAACGCATAACATTCGTTGTTTTCGCATTACCTACTGATGGTAACCGTAAAAATAATTAATTTTATTTTTGTTCAAATAGGTTTAGAATGTAGGAGTAAATTCTTTGGGCCAAAATATGAGGATACAACTAAATAAGCTTTAGTAAAATGTTGCTGTAGAAAAAGATACAGGATGTCAAAATTCAAATTATTTTTTCGTTTTTTTTGCAATAACGCAACAGCCTCTTGATTGATCTTCGCCAAATTGTTAGAGGAACTTTTTTTATTCTAAGAAACAATAATTTATGTATTACATCACGTTAGATCATAGAGGGCGAGGACCTGTATCCGATGATGAAATTTTTCATATTATTTTTGGACGAAACGTTGTGGTACTTCTGACCAGAAAATCTGATGAGGGCGTCATTTCCACGTATAAAAGGTACACTAGGTAGAACTTGATAACTCCGACCGTTTTCGAAGAAAAACTATTTACATCCCCCTTTTTCAAAAAGAGTTCTATACTCACACTGACCCCCCCCCCTACACATCAATAGAAAAAAATCGTGTCCTACCCAAATTGCCAGGTCAATGTAACATTTCTACTAAGTACTAAGAGTGTATTTGGGATTTGGTGCATATATACCTATACTAGAAGTAAAAATTTCAAATTTCTGTATGACGTCTGCCATCCCCATCACTCCATTTTTAGATAGATAGATAGATAGATCTTTATTGGTCATATATACACAAATTATGCTTTGACACGTCAAAATAGATGCAAAATATAGCAAAAAAACCAAGGAAATATTGGTTGTCTTAAACAATAAAAATTAAAAAAATGCACAATAAATAAAACAAATAAATAACACATAGAGTAAATAACAATATAGTACATAGAGAACGAATAAACAATAAACGTTGTCATATATAGAATATCTTTATAAAATTAAACGGGAAAAATCGTTTAATTACGTATTTGAAACGAGTACTATCAAGTGATTGTACAGCAATCGGTAACACATTGAAAAATTTTACTGCATAATAGCATGTCCCATTTCTGGTTTTTGAAAGTCGCAAAAAATCCAAATATATATTACCCCTATTACGAGTTGAGTACGTATGTACACTTTCACACGTTGTGTAATTATTTAAGTTGCTTTTAATATATACAAGGCACTGTAGAATATATTCGCAGGGTAAGGTAAGTATCTTGAGGCTTTTAAAAGCATTCCTACAATCATCCCTATATGGTAACCCAGCAACGATTCTGTCGGCCTTTCTTTGCAGTGAGAAAACTGTTGAGGTATGTGCCGAGTGGCCCCATATTAAAATGGCATAGGTAAGGGAAGATTGAATTATAGCATGATATGCCATTAAAACCGTTGATTGCGACAAACAAATTTTTAAATTTCGCAATAAGAAAATATTCCGTGATATATTTTTGCAGATGTAGAACGTGTGTTCTTCCCATGTCAACTTACTGTCCAAAATAATGCCCAAAAACTTAACGCAATGAGAGGTCCTCTGTACAGAGTGTTGTCGTAACGAAAAAACCATAGCCTCTGTCTTATCATTATTTAGTACTAGCTTATTATTTAAAAACCAGTCATGAACCTTAGACAGACTGCTTTGAGCCTCAGACAATAAAATGTTACAATCAGTATGGGAGTGAGCCAATGTCGTGTCATCAGCAAAAAGAGTGAAATTTGTTAAGGGACTACTGTTAGGCAAATCATTTACATAAATGAGAAATAAAACCGGTCCCAAAACTGAACCCTGGGGGACATCAAATCTAATATTAATGTTACCAGAATCAGCATTATTAAAATGAACAAATTGATGACGATCAGTTAAATATGATATAATCAAATTTCTGCTGCCCTCAGAGAATTTGTAAAATTTCAGTTTGTTTACTAAAATATTATGAGGCACACAGTCAAAAGCTTTACTTAGATCTAAAAATTGCACATGCATAAATTCTTTCGCCTCGAAACCTTGATTTATTACATTAATTAATGAATTAATTGCTAACGTCGTTGACAATTTCGACCTGAAACCATATTGACAACTATTAAATAAATTAGAATTTTCAAAATAATTCGTGATTTGAGATTTGAGAACTACCTCAAATATTTTGGCAAATAATGGCACGATAGAAATAGGTCTGTAGTTAGCCGGCTCATCAATACAGTTTTTTTTAAACAAAGGTAACACTTTTGACAGTTTAAGACATTTCGGAAACACATTTTTTCTGATGCATTCATTAATTAATTTCGTGACTGGAATTATAATGATGTATTTGATACAATTGAGAATTTTTATGTTGATATCGTAAGCATGTTTACACTGTTTGTTTTTCAGATTAGCGATTACATCTAGTACTTGATTGTAAGCGGTAAACAGAATAAGATTGTGATTTAGTGTGCGTACGAAAACAAAAGTTCTCAAAAACAGTTTTACATCGTACTCCCATTACCATCTTGGGGAAGACGAAGTCAAATATTTTATTTCATTAAAATTCTATGACAATTATTTCCACGTATTGGAGTGCAAATGCAGTATCCACATGTTTTCGTTTAAAGAGACTTGAATTTCGTTTAAAGAGACTCTGGATGTGGAAGTAGTGACTTAGGCAGCGGTTTTTCTTTATTTGATGTAAAGTTCAAATAGCAGAGCCGTGAACAAAAGAGAAATTTATAGAACAAATTATTCTCCCTATCCCAAAAAGTCCGTACTGAAACTGCCTCTGGTGCTAAAATAAGTGTCTTTGACCGAACACAATCCTTGAGCTACACAGTTCGCACTTCCTTCCGATGAAATCGGAGCACATGATGCCAATTGGCGCCCTGGGCTTCCGACTAGCCAACCCCCCCCCCCCCCCAAACCCCTCCAAACTCTGAGAGAGCTCGGGAACAGCCGTTCTCTCTCACAACAGACTAAAGACGCTCCCGGGAGCCAAAATGCTAGCGGGGAAAGAAGACCAAGACAGAAGAGCGCCAGGAGAAATGACCCAGCTGGCAGGGTCCAACAGCCAGGATCAGGGGTGGTCTGCTAGCATCGCCTACACCGTCCGCATTTGTGGGCCAGATAGGCGAAAAAGCAGGCCCACCTCTTACGAGGTCGGTCCAGATCTACAACGATGATTGGGGCAAAGAGCTCAAGCTTGACCCCTAATCATCCGAGACCGTGATCTTTAGTTAAGAATATTGGCGCCGTACTGAAAATTATATACTTAATGAACAGGTCACTATGTTCATCGATCTAGACACCTAATAATCGCGAAATTAGCTTCTCAACGGACTCTCCTAAAATGGCAAACTCAAGACTTGAAGATATATTTTTGTAAAAATATGTACATTTTCTGGAATGATTTTGCGCATGTAATTATTAAAGAGCACCATTCTGACAGCGATTGTAAAGAAGTGTCAAACAAATTTTCTATTTCTGAAAATGATCAAATTAACAATTATAATTAACACAAAAAAAACCTGCGTAAATCTTATTCTTTATTTTATCAATTCACTTTCATCAACTTGATCTGTATAGCTTATCTACGGTTAATTTGAAAATTATAAAAAAAAGTAAATAAATATCATTTAACATATGGCTATGCTACCGGCAATGTTAAGAATGAACCAAGAGCAGGTAACGGACTTGTAATGGTGAGCCAGGTAAACAATCGACTATTTTCGTTTGAGGAAAGCACATAACATATCTGATTCACTATAGTCGAATACGGATATCGTTTGCAATATTTAAGTACCCGATTTCGAGCGTTGTTCTATTACAAATAGGCTTTGTAATGAGTAGTAATCACTTATCCTGGTAGCAACGTTTTAGAATGAATTTCCAAATTAATAATAGGAATACTATAGTATATTGGAATTGAATGTAATATTTAAATCAACTATTTAAGTATGCCTATTTCACACTATCTTTCGGACGCACCACTGTTTCTATTCTGAATTTCTTCTTGTATAAGCATGATACGGACCTGTAGACATGATCTACTTTAAGACAAAGCTAATAAAACTGAAATTATTTATATAAATTCAACCATAAAACAGTATTTATTTTGTTCTACTTTAGCAAAATGTTTATCATTACCATTTATTATTATTTCTTGTACTTCGACTTTCTCAAATATTTTAAATGCAGGACTGCCTACGATTAGGTTATTACCACTTAGATATTGAATTTATTGTTATCAGAAGGTAACAAAAGAGCAGGCAAGAATGTGTAAGACGGACTTGTATTTTGGGAATCTATTGGATAATAAATATTAATACGAGCGGTGTCATTTTCTTTGTGAATACCTCTCTTAGATTTATTCCGCGAAGGTTGATAACCTGGGATAAAACGCACAGTTCCCCCAAAGAAAGCCCTAAAAAGAATTTAATGAAATGTATATATAAATAATATTGTCACGTTTATTCGCCCTTTTTGGAAACACCCTGTATGAATCCGTGGGTTCTAAATAATTTTAACAAGAGATTAACCACTACTAACACTTTATTTAACAATTTACTGACTGTACAATACTTGTTTACTTAATATTGTTTAACCTCACTTTTCACCTTTCAACTTGTTCACTTTTATAAACTGTCTTCTTAATAAAACTTCCTCCTCTGCGCTGGTAATCGCGCCTTATATACTCCGAATTTGACTCTCTAGATCCATCTAGAAACAATCAAGAATCTTCTCCAACAACATTCCAGGAAAAGTCCATTTCATTCTGACAGCTCCCAGTCACAATTAGTAGGCATAGGCGTATCATCTCCCGTTCCAAGGGGGTGTAATTCATAACAATATATCTGGCCAAGCAGGCGCGTGCTGGGACCCTACGGGGAAAATGCGCCGCAAGCAAGGTCAAACGATTTTAAATGAACGAAGAGAATTTCAGGTAAAAAATATTTTCCTGAAATAATTAATTTCATAGGGTAGAGTAGAGGCACCATATTTAAATGTGCGCAGGCCACGGATGAGGGGCCCGCTGGCCAGGGCCTACAGGGAAGTGCCCGGTAGATCGGTGGGCCAGCACGCGCCTGTAGCAAAAGCATGAATTGTACCTACATTTCTAGTAAGAGGTGGCGATCAATCAACATGGTTAAAACATGTGTTAGCATTTCTATTCTCAATTGAGAAATTCAATCTAAAGCGTTGCTACCAGGACAAATCATTACAAAACTTGTTTGTACGATACGATAGGTACCCGTGTACGAATATAGTTAACCAGAATAGATATGTTATGAGCTTACTCAAACGAAAATAGTCGATTGTTTACCTGGTGTGGAGAAAATGAAGAAAATATTAGCGTTTCGTTCCGTGGCTACTCTGTGAACTCATCAGTAAGGCTGGAGTAGCCACTGCCTTATTCACTTCTCCAACGAACCCAACATGGCCTCTCGTATATATATACTTAGTGGGCCAAATGATGTGGCGGTGAAATATAAGGAAAACGTCACACGCTACACCTGGCTCACCATTACAAGTCTGTTACCTGCTCTTGGTTCATTCTTAATATTGCCGATAGCATACCCGTAAGTTAAATGATATTTATTTACTTTTATTGAATAATTTATGGAGTTATTCATTAAACTAACTTTATTTATTATAAATAAATAATGTATTATAAATAAATATTGTATTATAAATAAATAATTTACACCATGCCTATCAATTAATATAAAGTAGTAAAACAATATACAGTTTATTACAATTTAAAAAGTGATTCTATCGTGCAAGTAAGTACATGTGTTTAAAATATTTATTTCAATAAATAATACAAATAATTTTGGATTTTACAGTTACTTTTACTACCAAACTAGACCTGTTAGATTGTAATCGTCTTTCAATGTATATAAAGCACTCATCTTTTCAGTAGCGGCGTTAGGGTAGGGCGCTGTTGGGCGACCGCCCACGACGTGAAGGTGCGCCGAAGACGTCTCTTCTCGTCTGGTCGCCCTCACATGTTATGCCTTGGTACACTCTCGGCGGCTGAACTACAAAATATCGCAGAGCATGTTTTAAGTAATAAACTAGGCGGCACAAGTGCGGCACAAGTGCCGCCTAGTGAAGGTCTTAGTGCCGCCTATTGAAGGTCTTAGTGCCGCCTAATGGCAGGTATTAGTGCCGATGCCGAAAAATAAGGAAAAAGGGGAAAAATCAACGAGGCCTGGACAATAGACCGAATAGAACCAGAATAGAGCCTTTGTGTGCCGCTGCCGCTAAAAATAAGGAAATGAAATCAGTATTTTTTAGGGGAAAACAAATCCGAGAGATGAGACCTGAAGGCCTTCCGGAAGTTATCAAGATGTTGTTTGAGGATTTAAACATTGATCAATTGGCTAAAGAAAAACTTACAGGCCTTACAACTGATGGAAAAAATGCCACTACTGGCAAAACAATGGAGTCTGGGTCCATCTGAAAGATTATTTACAAAGAGATATTCTTTGTATATGGTGCGTTGCTCACAGATCCGACCTGGTCTTGTCCGATGTTGAAATGAACGTCACGCAGAGGAGAAGACTTCCTGATGAAGACCTATACAAAAATGAGTTCATCAAGAAACTTTTTTCAAAAACTCTACCCAGTGCCGGATTTCCCAATAGGCAATGTAAGCAGCTGCCTAGAGCGGCAAATTCTTTAGGGCGGCATGCCGCCAAAAGATTTTATGACTTTTAAAGAATAATGACAAAATAATAATAATTATCCATTTTATGATTTATAATGAAAAATACACACATACACAGCCCCGATGCTTTCCCCCGGGCCCGGCGGTTTGAGGAGGCCCGGGTTTCATCCGAAGTTGGAGGTTAGTATTTGCAGTAAGTAAAACGAGAGAGGCATTCTTGTAAATGATTAGTACGATACAAATAATAACGAGTTTCGAATAATTTGTATTGTCTATAATGAGATCAATATGAAATTGTTAGATAGAGGTATATATCCTCGTTGCCGTTTAAAATTTCTATCGTAAGAAATATTTGTTTCTAGGGAATATCAGAAATATTCAATCAAAATGTTGATAGAGATATATAGTTTATTATTATTAATGTTACCCCCCGCACTTTGAAATTTATATTAAATATTGGTTGGTGTTGTATGTTACAACCCCCTGGGCCCCGACTTTCTCTCGACGGCCCTACACATACACGTTTAAATACCCACTTAGGTTTCTGTTTGAAATAGGGCGTCAGATTCAAATCTACCTACGGGCGGAAAATTCCTAAATCCGGCCCAGACTCTACCTTTTAAATTTGTTCCTTTGATTGGTTAGTGCCGCCTAGTGCAAATTCCTTAAAATATGCTCCGAAATATCGGTTTAATTTTAGTGATGGGTAACTCATACAGCGGGATTTGGCTGAAAAACTTCAATTGAATCCATCTTTAAGGCCACATAAAGAATAAGACGTGTTAAACGCCAGAGCAGAGGAGGGGTGCCGTAGAAATCTCGCCCAAGGCACCGATATTGCTAAAACTGGCACTGCTTCTTTTCTGCAAAATGGAAACAAATTTCGTTGAACAAAAACGATTGTGTTTAGATAAATAAACCTAATACCCAAATCAATCAAACAATTTTTTGCAAATAATAGTTGAATGATTATATTGTCAAATCTTTCTCATTTAACGATTTTTTTTTGTATTGATCTAAATATGACTGGAAGGAGATTTGTTTTCCATTTGAATTTAAAATTATTAATAATAATACAATGCGACATACAGTAGCGAGTAGCATTACTAATAATGGATCTATAAATAAATGGAAACGCGGCTAGTACGTATACTTACTCAGAGATGTCGCGCTGAAAATAAACAGTGATTATACTTAAAATGTTCATTCTAATTAATAAACAGTGATTATACTTAAAATGTTCATGACGTACTAAATAGAGGTATAATAGATATTAAACAGAAAAGCCTCTATTAGCTTTAATTGCTTAAGGTTTAGCTTTGTTAATGTTCAAAGATTGTAGAAATTAATTTTCTGTTTGTTGTAACAGTAAACTTCGGCACCCATAGATGTCAGCCATGTCTGCTGTCTGCAGTGTTGCCGTTTTCAGTAGATTGCCTAATAAATTAGTAGATTTTCAAGAAAAATGAGGGTAAACAGTAGAATTTTAGTAGAGTTAATACTTTCAGTAGATTTCAGTAGAGTCCCAGTTTTAATGCTATATTTTATCCCCATCTATAATAATTTGAGCAAGTAACTTCAGTGGCACCTACTGGAATAGCACCTAACGCAATCAAATGACTATAAAGACAACTGCTACAGTCTTTTAGGTAGTTGACTCCTATTCCGACAGACGTGCTAGAATTAACAAGGTATATCGGAATTAGGAAACTGTACTAAGTTTAAACCTGATTCTGACATGTTAGGTAAGGCTAAGCTTTAGTATTTAGGTATGAATTTTTCATTCAAAATGTTTTTATTCGCCTGTTATTTTAATAAATGATTAATTTTATTTTAGTAAATATTAAGTGTTTATTACTGCTGTTATTTTTGTTTAAAAGTAGTGCTGCTGCATCTAGCGGTAGTCGTGTTAACACACGGCAAACATTAACTTATGGGGTTATGGGTGTTTCATAATATTGCCGCCCGACGCCAGATGGTGGTAGATTTTTAGTAGAATCGTAGAATCTAATTTTAGGTTAGTAGATTTTCTGATTCGCTAACTTCACAGAATAAAGATCAACAAGGATTAAACAAGATTAAAAAAATATGGCATCTATAGATTTGTACATGTGTTTTCGTCTAGTAAATGTACACATAAAGCCATTTCCTCCTCTTCCAAACATTTTTTGATATCATTCCTGATTCGACTGCTCAAAATTTGTTTTTGAAATTTGACAGAGAGTGGCTAGTTCGTTCATCAGTACTCCATTTTATCAATGGTGCGAGAAGTTGTGTCAGATTTGATCTGGGCTGTGTAGGACGGAGTAGAGTAAATAGCTTTGAATTTGAAAATACAAGGCTAAAACAGTACCAATAGATAATATAATTATAACTAATATTTTTATTGTGGTTTACGTATAGTTTTCAATGGACATTGATGCGTCTGATATGGAACCTAATCAAAACATCATTTATATAACTGGTAAGCAAGAGATTTTTTTAGTTATATTTCTGTTTAACAAACAAAGTTTCGATCTTTAGAGGAAGAACATAGAAGTGAGTGGACATATGATGCTACTAAAGAACTCCTAAAAATATATGATGAGAAATCGGATATGTTAGAGACAGGTATTATAACAACTCAGAAAAGATTGTGGGAGCTCACGTCCAAGGCATTGGCAAAGAAAGGTTTTTATTACACTGGACCACAATGTGAAAATAAGTGGAAGGCTTTGAAACGCTCATATAGAGCGAAGCTTGAGAGAATGGAAAAGTTTGGAACGTGCAAGAGGTCTTGCCCTTTTGAGTAGTAAGTGTAAAAGATTATTTACCTTGAAGAACCTAAAAAAATAATTTCCTGAATCAAAAAATTTATTTAGGTAAACTTTGCGACTTGTAAATTGTTTAGGGGGTCGCTCGGCTCCTCCAGCCCTTCCCCACATCGACCTGAAAGATCTTTTGTGAATTACCCTACAATTAGTTGTTGCCCAGAACTCCCGAGCTTTTTGCAAAGCTTGTGATTCTCCTGGGGGCTACTTTCCCTATGTCTTCAGGCGTTAATTCCACCTTTTCTAGGTACTTTAGCCTAGTGCGGACTAACATCTTGCATTCGCAAAGAATATGTTCCACAGTTTCTATTGCAGTATCACAGTATCTGCACATATCGTTGTCTGCCTTGCCCATATTCTTGAGATGATATCTCAAGAAGTAATGACCTGTCAAGAAGCCTGTTATCAGCCTTAAGTCGGACTTTTCGAGTTCGAGAAGCCTTGTGGCATTCTTTGTCGAATAAGTAATAAACTTTTTCGCTTGTCTTTAACCTGGTGTATTCCTCCAGTAGGATCTACTCCTTTTCCCATTTTTGATCTCCTCCGTTATGTGCCCCTTGGATAAGCCGCAAAATGGTTCGGGCTCAAAAGGGACCTTTTTTGCAAGGGCGTTGGCTAATTCGTTTCTTTCTATTCCCTCATGCCCCAACACCCACATCAAGCAGGTAACCTTGTTGTTTTTTTGCCAGTTGCTTCAGGGATTGTTTGCATTCCCAGGCAATTTTAGACTCAAATGAATAGGACCCTAGAGCTTTTAACGCTGTTTGGGTATCTGAAAGTATATAGATTTGCCTTTCGAATGCCTTTGTTTAAGCGTTCCTGGGCACATAGATCTATAGCATAGATTTCTGGTTGGGGCCTTATCTAGGGCTTCAACTTTGCGACTTGATTTAGTTGTTATTCCTGTCTCAAATGTATTGATTAACACGTTCAGTGAGACAATATTTTTACTAGACTTGCCAGGGTGCGGTGCGGGGCATGGGACATATACGTCCCGTTCGTGACTTCTCGCTGGTGCTGTACGGGACACATATCTCGTAAACCCCCTTATAATTTTTTAGAAACTTGATGTGAGAAATTATTTAATGTTAAAGAAAATTGATAGATGTGGTTTTAAAATGATATACGGGTCATATATATAATATATATCCCGCAGAATTTTATTACATAAACCAATTCAGGATGTGGCATGTATCACAGGGATACCAAACACTTTAAGAAATTCCTAAAAATAATGATTTTACACTGTCTCCAACATAGAGAAATCTTGCGATTTTGGCGCCGTCATTTACGAAGATCCGATACGGGACATATAGGTCCCGTATAGCACTGACCGTTAATTATCTTGTCTACTTTTTTTTTAGTGAAGTAGCAGAAATTTTAAGTAAGAAACCAAACGACAGTATCACACGATCATATTCTTTGCGAATCAGCGAACACAAGAAACAAGAAGATATATTTAGCGAAAATTTAAATGAACCACCTGGGTAAGCTACAATTTTATGACGATTTTTATTTAACACGTCAGGTGTCCTGAAATTCTTTTTGTATATGTATTTACGATATGCCATATACTTGCTCCTTGAATGTAATGTCATTATTTATAGTATAAACATTTGTATTTTCTTGACCATTGATATCAAATTAGCTTGATATAAATATATCCTGAGATTTTTCGGTCAGCTTGATCATAAATATTATTGTTTTTACTCCGACAATGGTTAATAAACCGAAACGTAAGGAAATGAGAATTTTTACTTAACGCTGACCGAAAAATCCCAGGATATACATCATGCTAATTATTTGTAATAATGTAAACCTAACAATACCCGTATAAACATTCGATAAATATGTTTTTATTCGTTAAAGATAGATAAAGATGCTATTTATACTTGTTATGGACTGGATATTTAGAACACCTATGTTGGACCCATATTCTAAAATGAATCAATAAAGCCTTTATTGCTACCGTGCTGCAGATATACCTTGTTAACTTCATATATTTAGCTTTATTGAGTTTCAAAAACTTCTTTGTCCTTGCAGCACAGTGAATTTTAGGATTTTTTGAAAAATGTTTAGCCTATAATCAAATTTGTTGTTGTCTTTGTCCACCCCAATGAACTAGCTGTGTTCTATTATTTAGATAAGATCTAAATAGCTCTAAACAGTTGCCTCTAATTCCATACAAACTTAGTTTATTTAGTAAAATAATATGGTCAACAGTGTCAAAAGCAGTTAGGTCTGTAAATGTCTGTAAACATTAGTTTTTATTATCAAATACATTTTTTATAGAGGATAAAATTGCATCAGAACATGTAACACCCTTTCTAAATCCAAACTGCTGGATGTATATAATACCTTATTTAATTCTAAGTAAACTATATTAGGTTATTGGATATTAATGTATTTAGCAAGGCTGGGAGTATAGAAATTTGTCTATATTTTTGCGATTCTGAGTTGTCTTCTTAAAAATGGACGGAACAATTCTCCCATTTTTAATTTGGAGGGAAAGATGCCTGTTGCTAACAGGATTCAAGAACAAAGAAGTTTTCAATTGTAATTTATTGTCTAAAAATATCAATGGGTCAGGTTGTGGGATTTTAAATTTTGTACGATTGTATCTGCATTGTTGACGAAAAAATTATTTAACTGATTATTTGTACCATTCTTTTTGTTTTATTAGATATACCAAACCAAAAGTCGGCAGCGCTTATTTCAAATCTGAGTTTGGAGACCATGAAGACATAAAGAACATTACATTATTTAATGAAAATTCTGAGAGCTCGATTCCAGATGCTCAAGCATCAGAAATCAGCGAGCCAACATATACTGTCGTTGAGGAATCAAACCAATCACTGCTTGCTGAGGAACTGTCCGACTTAAAGAAGATTATCTACAAACATAACAAGATAAACACACAGATCCTGAGGCAGTCCACGGCGATGCAGGAGAAAATATTTGAGTGCCTAGAGGGTGCTGTCTCGGCACAGAATAAGTCACTTAAATTGGAGGAGACGAAGATTGGTCAACAAAATGAAATTATCCAACAGATGAAATGCCAAAATGCCTTGTTACAGAAACTCTTAGAAAAGTTAAGTTAGAAATATTAGTAAAGAGATAGTTTTTTAATATTAATAAGTACTGAAGGCTTTAACAATTTTTCTCTAATTTTGAAAATATAAACCACACTAAATTTAAATTATACAAGTTGCCTTACAATTGAAAAAAATAGTTTATATTAAATGTAAATATGTATATTTTATATTTAGTGGGATACATGAAGGAAATTTTATAATGTAATGCTTTATTTGTTTTTAGTTTGATTAGTTGATAATACACAAACTATGGTTAGGAAAAACGGTGAACTAATAAATAACGATAGTATCTTTGTTATCATTTCACTTAAGGTGGTTGTAGCATGAGGTTAAGTCCATAAGATTTTTAGGATTTTCGGTATACACCTAAATGCAGTCATTTTCAATGTAAATCTAAAATTTATTAAGTTATTCATTTCTGCTCGAAGATATTGAACTCCAAAGTTGAAGACTGACACAGCAGGTATAGGGAAAAGTACTTTTAATAAAAAACTACACAAATGTTAAGGAAGCTATGGGAAATAATAATAACAAATAAAGAAGTTGCATGTCGATTTGGTTTCAGAAATAAAGCTCCAAAAATTTCCCATATTCTTAATTTAAATAATTTTGTTCGTGCTGTTGTCATCACTGCCGTTCATCCTTACCATTCCGTAAATAAATATCTTTTAAATTATCGTAATTAATACCCGCTATCACCATTTTTTTTATAAATTGCTCTTCAAAAGAACTCAAAATTCTCTTCTGCATGAACTCCGTTTTTCTTTCCTATCTTTATTTCTGTTTATTATAGCTAATTTATTGTTAATTACACTTTTTTGTTTTTTTTTCCCCATTTTCTATATTAATATATTCAATAGATGGTGGAGTTCTCATTCTACAACTAGGTACCTTAACACGATGCGATAATTATCCAAAATTGACTGCAGAGCAATTATGTTTTGTATGTACATGTTTCGTTGTGATATTTGCTTGAGAGCAAAGCAGTAACTCTCCTTGGCTCTCATTTATTGAGTTGTTCATTTCTTTACGATTATTTCTAATGTTCATATTGATACTGTAAATAAACTTAGTATAAAATATAATGGACGCTATTTTGTTTTTGGATTTTTGATAAAAACCATTCTGTATTCTGCTTTTTGAGAAGGCTTTAGCCAGTTTTTATTAAAAATGATTTTTACAAGAGAAAAACAAAACAAAGTTTGAGTTGAGTCTATCTGTGGACACATATTGTGTATAAAATGTAATATAGGTACTAGACTCATTATGTCAAACGATATGATTTAACGCATAATTTGGCACAATTGAGGTGTTTGTATTTAATTATTTGATATTTAAGCAGACAATTAATGGAAAAGTTGAGGGCCATATTTTAAAATATTGGTTTATTCTGAATGTGCATTTCTAATGATGTATTTTTTTAAATTTAATTTGGGTTGCATGACTATATTTAAGGTGATACATTCATCTGTATTATACCGGGTGACCCAGAGTTAAATCGCCAAACATTCAGAATCGATTTTTCAGGTTAAAATAAGATTTTTTTCGTCTATAAAGTTTTTTGCCAAAATGCACCTCTTCCGAACTAGAGTCAAAAAAAAGAGAGAAAAATAGGTCTCATTTCATGGCATTTATAGAATAGAATTGAATGGTTTATTCATGCAGTAAGAGCAATACAAAATGTGCTATAGGATATATCAAGAAGTTTAGTTCCAGAGCATCTAATATGCTGTACATATACACACAAAGTAAATACCTCTATATGGGGCGCATGCATTGTATAACTAACATAACCTCAAACTTTACGTTTTTATAATTTATTCTCATTTTTAATGTTTTTTTCGAATATCTAGATTGAAACCAGTATAATATTTTTAAAGTCTCTCAAATAATATACACAGACATTTTTTATATTGTTGATTTTAAAAAGTATACTGATATTTAGGGGCCGTTCATAAAATACGTTTGCAAATGAGGGGGAGGGAGGGGTATTACTTAGCGCATATACATATTAACTATATACTATGAGTTTCGTTCGTAACTTGACACCAAGGAAAGCCTGTCTCTCTATCCTTTAAGAGGACGCATGCCCTAATGACGCGAAATTGTGACCGTTCAACTGAATATAGAAGGCAAATCGTCATAATCTAATCGGAGAAATTGGCCACATGGCCACTGACCTATTACAAAAGCGCGCTTGTGTCGTCGGAGCGTGCGTGTTGGGTCCCAAGTCCTCTATAGAGATGGAAAACTATCTCCTTCTCTAGCCTCAATTCCGTACATAGTGGCTTATAGCGTGTTACCAGTATATAGTTAATAGGTATATGACTTAGCGTGACGAGATATGACAAGAGGGAGGTGGGGGGTCCAAGGAAATGTGACGTTCGCAGTTCATCAATTTTATTTTAATTTTTTTCTTAACTTGGCAGTTTTAAAAAAAATTTCATTACTATATAGAAAGTCATTCTCAAGTACTTAAAAGCCTGTAAATATGCTATTTTTAATCTCAAGTAATCGTTTATAGGGGGGTGGGCTAGATTTGTGATGTAGTATTTGTTAGGGGGCTCGCTGAAAGTGTGACAGCGTGACGAAGGAGAAGGGAGAGGTCCAAAAAGGTGAAATTCTTAGTGACATATTTTACGGACAGCCCCTTACAGGTTGGAAATCCAACCCACAATTAGTGGTCTATTTAAAATTATATGCATCCTATCTGAGAGAGTTCATTAATGTTACACTGATTCCAATCAAGAAATGCAAATAAAAACATTAAAAATTAGAACTAAACTATATTAAATTTGAGGTTATGTTAATCATACAATGCACGTGCCCTAATAAGGCTCTTGTACAAAATGGTGAAGTTTTGAAAATTCATTAAGACAGCCATCATGTTCAATGCAAAGTTCACACCTACGGACGAAAGTCTGAGCAGCTGCACGACACTGTGCTGGTGTGATCTCCCGGGCTGCTTGAACAATCCTTTCCTGGAGGGCAGCTTGATCGTTGACAGGCTCCGTGTAAACCTTGTCCTTCATCGTACCCCATACAAGAAAGTCCATAGAAGTCATGTCCAGAGAGTAGGCTTGTTCCATAGTAGTTTCTGATAGGAAGCGCTCTTTTTAGTTCACTTGTCATAATTGAACTGGTTCGTTCATTTAGTTCACTAGTTCAGGTTTAAAGCAATTCTCCGATTGGGAGCGGAAACGAGTATAAGCTCCACAAACCGGCAACACGGTTCGCCCTACTATTCCATTCATTGAAAAGTGTACCAAACATTCAACAGGGCAGGGGCTCATATCGTCACCACTTCATGTATCTGATCTTTAGAGGGATAGGGAGCGAGTTTGCGGACAACTTGAATATGGGCGTACTGTTCGCATCGATAGCCGGGAACTGTTATTCACGAAGAGTGAGAACTAGTTCATTTTCTGAGCCAGTTCTTTGAACTAGTTCGTTCATGAACTGCACAAGCCTTCCAGAGAGCAGACATGCCAAGGGAGGGGGCAGTCTCGACCATCTCGACCATGAGCGATCCATCTAATTGGAACCATCAGTGTACTCTATCATTTAAAAGCATGCCTTCTAAGATTGATTGAAAATAATTTTCCAAAAAATGAAGAATAGCTGGACCATTAGCCGTGGAGGCAGAAAAATTGGACCGATGAGTGAGTTGTTGGACAATCCCATCGAAAAAATCCCATCCAAAAGTTCCACGAAAACTGATATTGAAAATGGCTATCATAAGGATTTCCGTGCTCCCTGATGTAAGCATTATTCTGATTAAAGATACCAGCACAGGTTAAAGTTGCTTCGTCGGTCCAAATCACCTTCCGAGGGAAAAAAAGTATCATTTTTATCCCTGTTTTCCTTTTTGCTCTAGCTCAGAAGGGTGCAATTTTGGAAAAAAGTTGTGGATGGAAAAAGTGTTATTTTAACATGAAAAATCGATCCTGAATATTTGGCGGTTTATTTTCTTGATCACCCTTTACATGTATACGACAAAATTAATTCTGGCTAGGGTGCAGTTGTGTAAATATGTTTATATTTTCATATTTAATTTATTTTCTGTTTTTTTTTTCATCTTGTACGTATTGTAATTTGATTGAAATACATTTTTTATCACGTTATTACTTGTTTCTGTAAATGAATAAATTATTAGTTTAAGTAATTGGTTAGATGGCAAGGTTATTAATTTGATTTATTAATGTATAGCATACTTAAATATTCTGTTCGAGTACATTTTGAACTATAATATCAATACTTCTAGTCGTTTGAAATAAGGAATTATAGGCGGTTGGATATTGATTGGAAAATTAAAGCAGAATTTAGAAATGAAAAATGTTTCTTTTTTTTATATAAATGTTACATATTGACAGAAGTGAAGTCTAATAGTCCTCGTGCCAGTTTAAGCCATATCGGCGCCCTGGGCGAGATTTCTAAGGCACCACCTCTCTGCTCTCCAATTCACATAAATGTGAAAAAGAAAAGAAAAACAGTAAAGAAAGAATGAGTTTTTTCTTTAATTACAAATATTTATAAAATTTTACTTTCCTGGACTTCTTGCCAGCAAATTATCTCATTAGGTCAGCATGCAAAGTCCGTGTTTTCAGCAATTTCATTTTCTGTTGATAAAGTTGTTAAGTTAATTAATCTGAATTGAGATATTGTAGAAAGGTTTCTATCTGCGTATAATAAGCTTAAAAAAACTTTTCTCTCTAGTCTCTACCAGCTACTGTTACAGGTATAGTTATTAATATTCTCAAGATAATCTATACATTTGGATATAGTTCCTGAATATTGCAATATTTAATGAAATTCAAAACGTCTATGTTACTTCTGTAACATCATCTTTGTCGGATAAAAAGGATTTCAAGATTATGAGTTCATCACACAAGTTTTTCAAGTACCTTTTTTGTTCGGAGTCTCGGCGTTTTCCGTCAAATGAGGTTTGAAATTTCATGTGGTCCTACTGAAGGTATTTTTTGCATTAGGAATCAAAATATGTTCTCTTACACGAACCAAAGATTTAAAAAATGCGTTCTAATGCATTTTTGACTGCAGCATTTTCGATTTCCGGAATATTTTTGAAAAATGGATTTTGTCGCTATAACCGACCGAAGGTAACTTTTATTCTAACAAGGTGTAAATACTTTACTTGTCCTATGTAGATAGACATGAAATAATAGTAAATGCATTTTTTACGCCGGTCAAGTATACAAAAATACTATGCTGGCCCCATAAAAAATTACGCTTTTCTTCAAAGTGGCATATTTTCAAAACCAAATGGTATTTTAAGGATTTTTTCCAGTCTAGAATTGCTCGGGGAATTGTCAAATACACATACGAATGTGTAATGCAATTTTGAACTAGTGGAAGCTAAAAAAATTGAATCACTCAGAAATGTAATACGCAATCTCAATAGAAGCCCCAAAAGAGATCCCTGAGGTACTCCTTGGCCGAATCCTTAAAACTTGGCTATGGTAGAATATTTTCTTTTAAATGGCAGGACATAAACAGCTTGCTGAAGGCACTATACTCACATTGCGCCAACCAAGTAGCCATCATCTGAAGTACGTTTAATCATTGTATTAGAAACGTAATAATTCCCATGCATGAAACTTTATCTTAATTTACCATTGAAAGCACATTTATGCAGGAATATTATAAATAAGATGAGCAAAGTATTTGCTCGCATAGAAGCAAAAAACAAAATAAATTTGGATGAGTTTAATCACACTTTGAAGCACCTAATCGTTTTAATTTCTCATAATGGCTAATTCCGAATCAAGCGGAGAATTCGTTGTTTCTGACTTATTTGTCCATAACTGGGTCAGACTGGGTTCTAAAAATCTCATTGATCATGTAAGTATGGTTGCGTAGTGTGACCACTGAACTCTACATAATAAATATGGTACAGTTCAGTGAGTGTGACAACTGGAATCTAGAATCATAGATAAAATACAAAACTGGAATAAAAACTTGCTTGTTAAGGTAAGAAAGAAGATAGGTCTCTTGAAAGTTGAAATTGCTGGTGCGACACCTTGTATTGACGGGTATACACTATACATTCTACGTTCTGTCATTGTATATAGACTACCTAGTAGTATAATACGCGTGTATCAACTGTTGGATGCGATGTCAAGCGTCATCTACACGGACCTAATGAAAGTAATGGATTTTTAACCTATGCAGATGTGACCCCTATGCAGCCTTCATTTGAACTAGTAGTTATCGAGTCAGGAACGAATTAAGGTTTTTTCAGGTGACTGTGCGTTGTGCAAGCTAAATGAAAATGCGTAATCGGAAATTTAAAAATAACGAAAACAAATGTTACTTTGCTAAATTTAGTGATATTTAACAAAGTTACTTTTGGTTGGTTATTTTTACAACAGAATTATTTATTACATTTCTACAAATAAAAATTGTTTTATCACATCTTAAAGTTTTTAAAATTTTATGAGTAAAATATACAAGTTTTTAGAAGTTTAGTTGCATGAATTTAAAAATTTTAAGATATGTGCTAGAAATATGTTTAGTTGCAGAAATACAACGAAGAATTTGATTGTCTCAAAAGAAAGTATTTGAAACAATTAGAATTAGGATAAACTTTACTAGTTCACGTGTACAAAAAAATACAATACCCAAAATATGTAGAACGTGTCTGTAATTTAAAGCTAACAGTAAAATAAAAGTAAAGTGATATGTATACATACATTAAAACACAAGACAGTTGTTAAAATTAAGAGAAATACAACGTTTTATTATATATAGGTACTAAGATTGAACGCTATAAGGTAAGGGGATTTTAAAGAGAAGAAAAATTTATTTTTAAAATACCCTCTATCGCGCACCGAGCGGAATTTTCGTCTGCCGGTGCAACTGGGGCATGTGAAGTACATATACTAACTACAAATAATTTATATAAATAGAAGCAGAGATAAAGTGTAAAAGTTATACAATACTGTTGCCAACATGTCCAACATACCTTTTTCTCACCATTTCGTTCTAAGATGATACAACATTGCCTATAACGCTATCTCTGTTGCAGCCTGTCCAAGGCCGTGGTATATGAGCGTAGTAGCACAGAGTAGTAATAATACTACTATGTGGTAGTAGCATAGACATATGTCTAAATTGTCTACATCTAGTTATTAATAACAGCTGTTCATGTTTACTCACCAACCTTTAAATTATTTTCATGTTTAGTGCAAATACTTTTGTACGAAAATATATAAGTATTGTAAACGATTGTTCTATTCCCTTTCCCCTTAACATTCCTGCTTGCATCAGATGCTCAAGTTCGCAGTACAATTTGTGGCCGGGTAGAACTCCATTTTACTAGACAATCCACTATTTATAGCAGCCTTGTAGGAGTTAAGAACAGCTGGTAGGTAGGGGTCTGGTGCACTTTAGTTCGTCGCGATTTTGAAAATTTTCTAAATGGTAATGAAGAGTATAAGATGAATAGAATATATTAAAAAAAAAATTGTTGGATGAACCATAAATTTAAGAGAAAAAAAAAACCCCGAGAGAGGCAATACAAAATCGCGCAACAATCTATATTCATAGCAAATGTCGGAAATATTTCGAACGATTTAGTGAAAAAAAGGCGGGGGGAAACCCCCCGCACCCCCTTTTCTTTATCTGCGGCGGTAATAGTGCCTGCAGCGCAAATAAATATGAACAATTAGATATCCCAATAAAAACATACTAACCTATCCTAAAGAAATCACAGAAAAGAATGAAATTAATTCAAATTATTTTGTGAAAGAAGGCGGGGGGACACCCCCCGCACCCCCCCCACCCCCCCCGTTCTTTATTAAAAAAAAGCAAGAAAAATTTAATTTAAAAGGTATATTTCTCTGAAATATGTAAATATCCGAACAAATACAATCTAAGTAATCCTTGCAAATGTCAAGATAGAAATAACGACAATATCCGAAATAACCAACACCAACGAACATTTCCGAACTGGTGCAATCTGTTACAATGTCAAATGTCAACATGGAAGTCGTATTTAACATATAAAAACATTGTGAAAATATATAAAAAAATTTGTATATTTCAACCATTAATTGTGATCCTCATCCTCACCTAAATAGACTCGTAAGTGAACTTGTACTTCATTGTTATGGAATTGAAGTGAAAACAACAAATACCTTATTACGAACTAAAGTGCACCTGAGCCTATAAATGAACCAATAAGGGGTCATTTACTTAAAATCCTAAGAAATGAACTGCCGCATAATTTCCTATAAATTACTTCCTTTTTTTCTGATTCGTAAGGAATGTAAACAAATTTCTGAATCGGCTTATTAAATGAAACAACCTCTACTTAATTCGACTCTAGTACACATTCTTTTCCGAATCCATGGCCCCTTCAAATTAATTGTATTGCTGTAGTTTGATGGTAAATAAAAGTGTTAATTTTAGGAAAATAAATATGTAGGTATACAGCTTAGAATAGGTTGACAACCGATACATATTTTGTCTTTAAATTGTCGTCGCTTTATAGAAACAGCATATAAACGTTATTTGATGCAATTTTAAGTCATATTTTAGCTCCTAATCACTTGAAAATTGTTTATTTAGAAATCAAAATGCTTCGCAAATTGAGTGAATAAGGTTATATTTACATTTATTTGCCACGTCAAAATGACGGTGGTTGCAACAAAGATGGGGTTATGGTAATTTTGGTCATAAAGAAAGAGATGATTATAAAATGTAATGTCTAAACTAGGTATGTTGTCAACACACTTGTAAATGTGTATCTGCTTCTATTTATATAAATTCTTTGAGTAACTACCTATGGGGACAGATATCGATAAACACTCGTTTAAAAAAATATCCCCCCCTCTCCATATTCTCCCACCATACCAAAAATTTTCAGAGAAAAAATGTTTGTAGTTATATGCTCTTTTCGATTACCAAGTGGCAGACAGTAACTTTTCGTCGTGAATTTTGCACGCTATTTCCCTAACTACTTACCCTATTTCATGTTTTCACTCAAAACAAAGTAAAACAAATATAAAATGTACTCATATGATGCACCACGCTAAAATAATGCTGATAATAATTATAAGGAACACAATAAACACCAGAAATATAAATCACTGAGACCGAAACCATACTTGACAAGAACATTTCCAAAATGCATGTATCTATATTCAATTTACCAAACTTGAGTATTTTATATTATACCAATAAACTACAGTAAACCGATTATCCGATGACAACAATTCTAATTGGTGGGCGGCACATCAAAGGATTCAAGTAGCTAGAAATTTACTACACATTTTATTACGTTCAAGGACATATTTACAACCGAGACAAAACTTTGATGTGTTCCCATA